>JAUCEF010000006.1:0-5255324 GCA_033558025.1 Phytophthora sp. 'mugwort' | reverse complement strand
CCTAAACCCTAAACCCTAAACCCTAAACCCTAAACCCTAAACCCTAAACCCTAAACCCTAAACCCTAAACCCTAAACCCTAAACCCTAAACCCTAAACCCTAAACCCTAAACCCTAAACCCTAAACCCTAAACCCTAAACCCTAAACCCTAAACCCTAAACCCTAAACCCTAAACCCTAAACCCTAAACCCTAAACCCTAAACCCTAAACCCTAAACCCTAAACCCTAAACCCTAAACCCTAAACCCTAAACCCTAAACCCTAAACCCTAAACCCTAAACCCTAAACCCTAAACCCTAAACCCTAAACCCTAAACCCTAAACCCTAAACCCTAAACCCTAAACCCTAAACCCTAAACCCTAAACCCTAAACCCTAAACCCTAAACCCTAAACCCTAAACCCTAAACCCTAAACCCTAAACCCTAAACCCTAAACCCTAAACCCTAAACCCTAAACCCTAAACCCTAAACCCTAAACCCTAAACCCTAAACCCTAAACCCTAAACCCTAAACCCTAAACCCTAAACCCTAAACCCTAAACCCTAAACCCTAAACCCTAAACCCTAAACCCTAAACCCTAAACCCTAAACCCTAAACCCTAAACCCTAAACCCTAAACCCTAAACCCTAAACCCTAAACCCTAAACCCTACACCCTACACCCTAAACCCTACACCCTACACCCTAAACCCTAAACCCTTCTCAATTTGCCGTCCACTGAAGAAGCCTAAGCGAAAGGACCACCGGAGAGGCCGACCTCCCAACCCTTTGGACAACCAAATACAACTGTTTTTGTCGCGTTAAGCCTCAGTCTCAAGACACAATCCGCTCGCCACCGCTTCGCGCTGCCTCGCGTTTGCACTCACTCCGGCTTCGCCTTCGTTCGTGTCACAACCCTAAACCTAAACCCTAAACCTACGATGTGGACTGGAAGGATACGGCGATCATCACCCACAAGATTGACGCAAGATCGCTGAATGTGTTCTACGCACTAGCGAAGATACACAAGCCTCAGTTAGCACCGAGACCAATCGTCTCAAACGCTAATGGAGTGCTCCTCGGACTCTCCAAGTGGCTCGACTACCAACTCCAGCCACTGCTGAAAGCCTCTGCGTCATATCTCAAGAACTCGGATCAGCTCCTGACCGATCTCGCCGCCCTCCAAGTCACGCCGCAAGATCAGATCCTCACGTTCGATGTCGTTTCGCTATACACGAGTATACCGATCGACTGCGCGCTCGATACGTTTGCAAGGATCCTCAACGATCATCGATGGAAGACTGCCATCCTGGAAGGACTACACCTCATTCTGAGGTTCAACTACTTCCAGTTCGGCGACACGATGTGGCACCAAATCACAGGTACCGCAATGGGTACCCCGGTTGCACCAGCTTTTGCCTCACTGTACCTTGCGCACTTTGATAGCCAGCTGACACCAGAGTTCCAAGTCTGGCGCCCAAGAACGGAAGATCTTTTTGCACTCCAAAGGTTCTTCGCCAAGTTCACGCGTCTGTCAAGACTCAAGTTCACACACGAACAGAGTCTGACCGAAGCGCCGTTTCTCGATCTCTGGATCATCAAGACCGAAAACGGACTTCGAACCAAGACGCACCAAAAAGCGCTAAATCTGTACCTCTACCTTCCAGCTGCCAGCGCACATCCGCCTGGCGTGCTCAAAGGGTTGATCTACGGACTCGTGAAGAAGTACGCAGTGCAGAACCCAGACGCGAACGACTTCAAGTCGGTCGTTAATCTGCTTCTGCAACGACTGCAAAGGCGTGGCTATCGAGCCACCAAACTGCTACCAATCTTCCGAGCTGCGCTGGAGGAAACAAGAGCACCAAGGCCGCGGACATCCAAGGTCTTCTTTAAAGTTCCCTACGATCCGAATGGACCGTCCGGCGCGGAACTGAAGAGACTCCTTGACGTCCAAGCACTCGAAACCGAAGCAAAGAAGTTCGGGATCGGCCAAGTCAGCCTGTGCTATCTGAAGCCTCCGACTCTCAAGCGCAAGCTGTGCCCAACAAGACTACCACCGACATTCTCCCCGTCTCCTGCAGACCGCCTCGCACTTCGATCAAGAAAGCGAAAGCGATCGGTCTGTACAGAGGACGGGGGTAAACCCTAAACCCTAAACCCTTTGACACGGTGGCGCGTCACAACCAGCATCCGTGATGTTGAAGATTCTCAGCGGGAAAATTCTACACGGTTGAAGATTCGCACTGCGAAAATTCCCAGCTGGATTCCTCTGGGTACACAATTGGATTCTCTGGGTACAGAACTGGATTTTCGTGGTACATTCACCCAACAAATCCAGTTTTAACCCACACCCACTTCTCGAAGATTCAAGTGCACCCACGCACGCAAGTTGAAGATTCGAGAAACCAAGATGCATGAATCTTGCATGTGTAGTGAGTAGCTAGCAGTAGCAGAACAGCTTCAGCTGGACGCTCACTTCTCAATTTGCCGTCCACTGAAGAAGCCTAAGCGAAAGGACCACCGGAGAGGCCGGCCTCCCGACCCTTTGGACAACCAAATACAACTGTTTTTGTCGCGTCAAGCCTCAGTCTCAAGACACAAACCGCTCGCCACCGCTTCGCGCTGCCTCGCGTTTGCACCCACTCCGGCTTCGCCTTCGTTCGTGTCACAACCCTAAACCCTAATCCTAATCCTAAACCGGAACACGACAAGCATGCAGCGGTTCCACGTCGCGTAGTTGTCTCCGTTGAACTTGTCGATGGTGATCTTGGTCGAGACATCTTGGGCAGAGGACATGGTACTTGGGCTCATAATCTGATAGAAGGTATGGATCTTGATAAGCGAAGCTTGGACGGAGAGAAGGGAGTTCTGCGCTTGGTGTGAGGACCGGAGTGAAGACCACTTAAGCTGAAGAAGGAAGATTCGAAAGTGACTTCATAAAATGCGCAGCAATCAATATAATATTTTAGATTTTTTTGAAACGTCAAAAAATGTATTAGAAAGCACATCAAAGGGCCGTAATTGTAGGTTCGCAAGCTTCATTCTCTCTCCTCAGCAAGCATTTATTGGCGTGTCTTCTTGCGCACCCCAGCGGCCTTTAAGGCATGGCGCAGGACAACGCGTTTACCGAGGTGGCTCGGAATCGACGCTCCGCACTCAAAGCCGTCGTGTCACACTTGAAAGCACGTAGTGTCTGTCCCCTGCGCACTTTGGGGTACAGGAAGCACTTTGCGCGCCCTTTGAGCAGTCTTCGCACTAATAGGTCGTCTGGAAGCTCTTCTTCTGCTCACCTCGATAGAGGGAGCACACCTTGCAGGCACGCTGACGCCGCTTCTGCACGCCTGATACTATCACCCAATCGTCGAGCTGCTTGTGTATGTGCGACGTTTTGCGGCGGCGCTTGCATGTCTTGAAATCTTCGTCCGTAAGCTGCAGAAGCTGCTTGTTCAGCATTTTGAACCACTCTAAGCGCTTGTCCGGGGTGATTCCGTCGAGTCGACAGGCCTCCTTATGAGTAAGGTAGGCGTTGACTAATGCTACTTCAAATAGCCCTAGGAATAGTCCCTTATAATACTTGCGGAACCTGAAGGCGGTCTGGACTGAGTAAGTCTGGAGGCGGGGTTGGTCATGTACATCAACTCCGCTTCATCCAGCGTTGATAATCAGTGACCAACATGGGGCAGCTGAACGTTACTGTCTAACAGATTTCAGGTTCCTCTTGATCGTGTCTTGGCTCATCGACACCCCGGTGGCCAGGTAGTGCACCGGCTTGCAGTCCCACCAGTGGCATGCAATCATTGTGGGCACCGCGACCGCCTTTGAAATTTTGAAGGAGTCACGCTGGACAGCACTTGGTCGCGTCTTTCGCCGCTCCACGACCTCCTTGTCGAACCCCAGCCTCGAGATCATGATTGGCCCAATCATGAACACCGACATCGACAAGAGCTGGATGGCGAGGGCGACCGACGTGTAAAATCTATCAATAACACGGAACCAAGAGTCGTGTTCACCCAGCACTGTCTTCAAATTACGAATAATTGCGGCTGCTCCTGTCCTGTGATCAAATGCTTGACTTGCCGTTTCATCAACTTGGCGCTTTCCCACATATATCTCGAACCTAACGTCGTAAGTAACAGCATAAAAATATGTCAGACCATAAAAGCATATGTTACGACTTAACAAAAAAGGGAATGCATCACGCGCCGGTGGCAATAAGCGGACACTGCATGGCACGTTATGAATATCTTAATACCGTAGCGGTGCGGCTTGTCCGGCATAAACATACGCGTACTGTTGCGCTTAGACGTCGCAGGAAGCACACCTTCATCAAACTGTGTCGTTGTTGCAGAAGTGTCGGTCGCGCAGAAAAGCAGTGCATCGATTTCGAGGCATAAAATTGCCAAAGTGGCCTGCTGAAAGCGCACCGTCGTCAGTCATAGCCCAATGGTCGGATAAAACACGCGTAGGGTTCAGCATGTCTGCTACTACTAGCCCCATGACGCATAGGAGCTCTCGAGACACGTAGCCAGGCTCCACACGTAAGCGGCGACAAAAATCTCTCAGCGTTTGCCGGGTTCACAGCATCCTTCGCGAGGCGAGTAAGTCGGGCACGTTCTCGACGTGCCTTTTCGTCAATGCGTTTTTTTTTAACTGCTCGTTTCGCGCGCAATGTACCTCTACAGGTACGTCGGTAAAAGTAGAACAGCAATTCCAACGGGGAATCCTTCTTGGTACGGATGACTGCCTTTGGCTCCGCAACTTGATCTCTCATGCCCGGGAACGCACGCGCATCGGTCTCGAAGTCGGAAGAGGCAGGCGTCCATGCCATCGAACGCAGCGTGTTCTAGTTCATGTCCTCGATCGATAGGAACCACCTAAACAATCAATAAACGCTGCATCCATGAGAGACATCTCTTCCTCATCCAACGATACGCCTCATCAATCTGCTTCCGTTCGACACAATCGTCGTCGGACGAGCCAGAGTCATCTGCCTCCGAACCGATGCTCCCGTACGCGTCTGCATTCTCCCCGTCTTTCATCACGTTCACGTCCTCCGTATTAAGACCTTGCGGAGACACTACATCAACAGTGTAGCGTTGCCGAATTAGTGATTCCGCAGGCTCGGTGGCAGCATCACTTCGCCCCGAGTTTGCTGGAGCAGCACGCTCAGTGGCGGCATTGGCGGCGACGTGATCAGTTCGTCCCGTGGTCGTGGATAGCACCAACGCGACCTCCCCCTCTTCCCCGCTCAGCCCTTCTCGAAAAAGATCATCTATGGGTATTCACCGAGAGCGCATACCCGTGTCTATCTGCGACGCCCTTACGCTCTCATCCGCTGAAATTTGATATTGCGGACGTTCACCACCTTCCTCGCTTTCGTCGCTCTCGGCCCCGAACAGCGCTTCAACGGTATTTGCCGAGAGTGCAATAGTCGTGTCTATCTGCGACACTGCCACACTCTCCCGCTCTTCATGCCGTTCACGATATCCACGCTCCTTACGCTCTTCACGTCCTTCATTCTCTTCAGGATCTTCCCGCTCTTCACGATCTCCAGGCCCTTCGGGCTCTTCAGGTATAGTCACGTCGTAACTGTCCGCGTTGGCTCTAACCAAGCGCAGTTCAATCGCATATCTAACAACTGCATGCTCTCCTACATAGTCAACACCATACGGTGCGTGTTGAATATGAATCAAAATAAGATAAAAACATCACCCTTACCTATAAACACATTCACGCCCTCAACGTGTGGGTCCTTCGTAGCGTTCGGATAATAGTATGACCACGAATTGGACAGCTGCGTTGGCCTCTTCGAAGTCCATCCGGCACGCACGAGCTGACACCATAGATGACCGAAGTCAGTATCCCTTGGTTCGATCACAGGTAACGCCTTGGCTTGCGCTTTTGTCTGCTTCCTCTTCCTAGCCGGCATCCCTCCTTCTTCGCTTGCCCGCAAATGCTGTACTGACGGTCTAGAACCACCAGTTGATCCCAGCCTCTAAATCATACGGTTCCCAGATGGTGGACACTGAACCCAACTACCGCCTTTTTTCTCAGTCGCAGACTACCTCTCCCAGCTTATTCTTTCCCGCCGTAAAAGTAACTTGATTAAAGTATTGGATCCCCGTCTCTGAGCCATTTTCTGTTTATAATGAGTTTCTACGTCGTAAGTTACGACGTTGGTAAGAAAGGGGTTAAGGGATGTATTAATTAGGCAGTTTATAGTAAGTAGGAACATATGGCATGTAATAAAGACTCAGTTAAAATCTAATCTAGAAGTTCGCAAGTCGTGAGAACCAAGTCCCATGGACTATCGGAAAGCCAGGCTTTCCGCGTGCGAAAAGAAGACAGAGATGCAGGGCGTCTGTCTCGGTTAGAAGCTACGCTTCCTCAAGCCAGGGTGCGTGTGACCCCGGTCACACCCAGACATCGATCCCCCCAGCGGTAAAAAGGGAGCTGCTCCAAAATAAGCCAAGTCGTGCCTCGGCAAAACCTCACTTTTAGTGGATATGTCATAGCTTTTAATTATTAGGTACGGTAATATATCCTGAATACGTATTTACTTTAGGCACGTTTAGGCATTTTACGTACCGTTTAGAGGTAACATAATGCGACGCCCTTCCAGTTGCCATTATACTTTGCCGCCGATGTCGCAGCAAAGGATTGGGACTGATGCCGCTGGAGAAGCTTGTGTAAAGTGTTCTGCATTCCGAAGGAATAAAAGTGTAATGAGAAGTTTATCCACCGAGTTTATACGGCTCGGTCCAAGCCCGTGAGGCCGCATCAGCCATGATATTTGTCGATCGTGGTAGGTGATCCGCCGATATAAGTAAGTTAAAGTAGGCATCGACGAGGCCGAGGGCCCTCTTGAATTCTTAGCTGAGGGTATTAGCACCTGCAATCGGTTGCTCCACGCGACGGCCGTCGTTCTTATCACTTCAGCATTTAGCATGCACCAAACGACCAAAGGCTTGGCGATTCTACCTCGGTCCCCATGGCCATAGCGCGAGAGCAATACACAAATGCTCTCTTACCTTGATCGAAAAATCAGGGTTGCAATCAGAGGCTTGCTCGATTCACCTCTGTTCATTTTCATCAAATTTGGTCAGGATGAAGATGTTCGACACCGGATCAAGGATGGGTAGGCCGAAATTGGAGTCCATGTACAGTTCGCCATGAGGCGCGGGTAGCTCTCCAAACATCGTTAGTGATAGCTCCGCAAGGCACCCAAGGCTCAATATTTGCTCGAATCACACCAAATCTTCGGTTGAACGTCTTGATATGCCAGCGTCGCCAAAGCGAGGTGGAGCATTACACTGTTCTTGCAGGCGGTGATAAAAGGGCTTAGCCGTACGAAGACACAATGATACATGCCGAAGTGACCCAAGCACTTTATAAATTATGTTTTGGAAGACTTTCGCCGCCTTAACAATGTCTAAACGAGATTCCTTGCCTTGATGAATTTATCGTTTGGAATTGACATAGGGCGTGGCATTGTGTTCCAGCGAAGACCCAATGCAGCAAGTTTGGAGCTCCAAGGAGAAACATGTATCCTCATTATTCGAGCGGGGAGAAAGGACGGTCAGCATAGCATGCCTCAGCGCTGTTTCAGCTAAATGTAGTCGGTCATTAACGTCAGGCTCGACCAAATATGGTCATCCACCCATTCTTGCGGAACGAATGGATTACATCGGCAGCATCACACACCGAGGCAGACAAATTCGAACCCATCAGACAATGCTATTGCTCGGCCAAAGAGAGCGTAACAAGGAGATGAGAACCAACCAAATAGTGCCGCCATATACATAATGACAATCCTCAGCTCCTTCACAAACGCTGTCATGCGGAACACTGGATTTGCACGGGTGCGCGAATGTCCGAAGCTACCCTTAACGTCCCCTTTTAAGATAATTAGTCCCGGAGTGGCCGTTGCTAGCCAAGTTCTCGATTTGTCTCGCAGCAATTGTCACGGATTCGTAGCGCAGCTTGGGGACGGATTCGACGACAATTGATCCATTAACGAAATCGTTTCTGGGGTATGACAAATCGTGAATCTTGCGAACTTCTGCTGCAGGAACTGTGGGCTTCTTCCCACAGCTCCAAATCAATTCCGGCCACTGATCATAATGTCTGCAACGACCACCATGTACGGGCTGGACTCTTGCCCTTCGCGAATACTTCTTGTCACTGCACGCAGGTAGCTCCTACACGATACATGGTTCTTCGATGCAGGACGCCAGTGTGTAGGTCTCAGGCGCCATCTGGTATCGATGCCATGTTCCGCGCTTGCCATTAGAAAATCAAGGTGGGGGTATCCACTCAGCACCAGTCGAAGTCTCTTGGGCTTTGTTGGGCCTGCGATCGTGACTGACATTGCCTCGGACAAATTTCGTCGCTTTTTTCGGGAGTCATGTTCTGGTCGCGGATAATGCCAGACAGGGACGCACATGCGACTTTTTCAATTGTGTAGACTTCCTTGTTTAGGACGCTTTACCCCCCCCCCCCCCCCCCCGCTACGGTGCAAAATCCGATATTTTGCGCTCTTGTAGCTGTAATTCTTCCTCCAACACGGACTGAATTTTGCTGGACCGAAATATGCACGCCGATATTTGGTTGGTATTTACCTTCTTAGCCGCGAGACCACAGCTGATAGCTACCGGGACCTCCTGAGTGAACCATTCTCTTCAGCACTGGTTTGGTAGTGCTTTCGACAAGTACTTGGGACCGGAGTACCCTATCCGTCTTGTTCATTGTTTCCGTAATTGTTGTACCGGAACCTCCCAAATGAACCATTGCCGTCAGCACTCGTTTGGTAGTACCGTAGGCAAGTATGTGGGACCGGATTAGCGTCGTCACCTTGCTCGTCGCTCCCATGATTGGCTTACTGGGACCTAACAAGTGATGATCATCCGGAGGATGTCTCGGTTTCCGGATCAAGCGATAGGAGTTCCGTAAACTACGGTTCTTAGAGATCAGAAATTAGGACTCTCAGCAACGGGCAGGCACCTCGAACAGGTCAGAGCCACTTTCAAAACAATTTCTCGTCCCGATAAGTTACAAGCTGATCCTCTGTCGCCTTCTATCAACGTCGTCGCTATGACGAGTCTACACTTTACCACTGGTGCGATTGTCTTCGTTGGACCAACCCACGTGCCGGCAATTGAAGGGTTCGTGTACCTATCGATAGTCAAGGTGCACGGCACGTCGGCCACCGTCCGGCGAACGGGGCCTGAAGACATTGAGGCGTCCCCCGAATTCGATGTGAAGGTTTCCTACTGCGCCATCGAGCTGTGAGCAGGGAGGAGGCCGACCTATGGCCCAGTTCATATGCTGGGCATCTAATTGCCGTTGTACAAACAATTGGAAACGTTACCGTCCAGTGGGCGTACGGATACGAGTTGGTTACCGGTTATAGCATGCACGACAGTTTGGTTTTACCACATACCTGCTTCAACGGCCAGGCTCTTCGAGTACAGCTCGCTGCGACTTCGACAGTGGTCGCTGTTGAAGCAAAATATGCTATCCGTACAGGTGCCACCGTCAACGTGGCGAATATAAATGTGCTCGAGCTACTCGACGCCAAAATGACGTTATCGTGGCATGCGTAAGAGAAGGTCCAGTATCCCAGTCTGTGTTACTTCAACCATGCTCAGTGTGCAATTCAAACCCAATGAGCGCGTCCCTCTCACCCGCCTTGACATACTCGAGATAGTCTTCGTTCGCCGCTAACACACTGTGGTATGCGAGCTGAACGGCCGCAATAACACCCCGCTGATGTATTCTCAGATCCCCAGTCTAACACAGATGTGATGAAGGGTTTAGAACCCTCTGGTGACGTGGCTAACAGCATTAAACTTACCTTGAGTGAATCAGATGACGAAGGTAAAACTGGGATCAGCTTGTTGAGCAAGCTGACATCAGCAGCGTTCGTCTGGAGAACCGCCCCCTACGCGAACGCCGTCGGGTGGGCACTCCGACCGAACACAATGGACTGCTTCCAGACGCCGCCGAGGTACCTGTATTACCGACGACGAACGCAGCATACGCCTCGTCGTTCCACGCCTCAGACCTGGAGAGGCTTGGCCACGACGCGGTGGTGCACCCCTCGTTACTCGGGATGAATGCACACTTTGTCGTTGAATCTGCACAACAAGGTCCATGTACCAAGGTTTTGGCTACCCCTCCGTATTTTCGATCGGCATACGACCCTAGCTTTGGGATCGGAGATCTGTTGCCGATGCATTTCCGACTATTAATTCGTGAGCTCGAGCAGGCACCTCCGGCCGTCAATATAACCTGCTTCGGATGATCGAATTCGCTGCTGTCTGCAATCCCTCCGACAAATATCCGTGGATCGTCGAAGCATTGGACATGTTGCTCCACTTTGACGAAGGGTTCTACAACAACCCAGTCATTGAATTCATCAAGACTGGCGCAGCTTTCATGGCTTGAATGTCTGTGCTGTCACAGCCCGACGCAGTCACTTGTGGTATGCTGGTGTTTGGGGTTAATTCCAAACTGGTACATCCCGCAGTGCGGTGATAACATCTTGTCTCCAGAGTGCGGCTCTCATCCGACAAGAATTTACTAGGAATGACGACCACCTCGTGGAATTGTATCAAGTCCCCATGAAACGCTAGTAGTACTCCAAGCAGTTTCAAGATCACATTGAGCTGCTACCACGAGCCGGCTGTATCAGCCACGCACAACGGAGCATTCGACAGTACCTCGCGAACTACTCGCTATGTTGCATAAAACACACAGGTCAATAAAGTGCTGTGCATGCGCTTCCTGTTGAAGAAGGGCTGTCAGGGCCCATCACCTGGCCAATGCTTTGGTCCAAACCGAGCCCACATCAAGTCTCTGGAGCTTCCCGCCGATGCCAAGGCTCACTTCGACAAGAATTTCCACGGTCTGGCCCCTGAGTTCCCGGACCTGTGACGCCAGATCCTAGCAAACAGCGAGGAAATTGAGCGAGTAGGATGTGAAGACGTCCCCCTCATCGGCAAGGGTCAGAGGTGCTCAATTTCAGTCAACAACAACGGGAGTACAGACTATCACTCCAACAAATACATTCTCAGGAGCGCAGGCTCGTAGGCATCAGACATCAGTACCAGCCTCTGATTATACAGCACAAACCATTTCTCCATCCGTTTCAAAAGTCGCGAAATTTATACAACAACAACGCGATGCACATGCCAAATTCAGTAGGACCCAGATTTCCATTAGGCACATATTAGCATTAGAACGGGAAAAGTTTTACTCGCAGTTCGCGGCTTAGGTCGATGTGAAGGTTCACCCACAACCCAGTCTATCAGCACAAACTCGATCAAAACGGATTCGAGGTGATTCATTACTGTCTCAGCGCTCTCGTTTGCAACTGGCTCAGTTTGTTCGGATTTATCGACATCAGATGCCAAGCGACTCCAGATAGAACAAGGATTTGTTCTAGCTCCTAATTCCAGCAAAACCCGGACTTCGTGATCTTACAACCCAATGGAACGCCATATTGCGCGACGGTGTACAGCCAGAATGGAAACCAAACCGACCGCTGGTTCAGCCTACACGACCACCGAATCATAAAGTTACTGACGAACATACCCAGCAAGAACGAGAACAAATCGCCAAGGGCCAGCACTACGGTCGATACCTCATCGTGGAAGTTGACTTGCTCGACCAATGGTCCGCGATTTTTATCGGCCCAATCGGAGTCGTAGACAAATCGGATACGACGGCATTTACTCATATTATAAATGACTATCCCTTCCCCGAAGGTAGTTCTGTGAAGGACTTTACATACCGACGTATTTCCAAGCTATTTGCTACAATCCACCACGAGACATTACTCATCTATTTTTGAGCTACGTACCAGATTTCCGATAATCCGATACTAATGGTGCTGGACGACGTGTCGGGTGCTTTTCGGTATATTCCGGTGTCTGCACACCATTCTCATATGCTTGCTTTTCAGTTGGAGGAATATGTCGTCATCGACCTAGCCTGTGGCTTCGGCTGGTGCGGTTCCCCGGCGTACTACTCCGTTGCGGGATCGATGATCAACTGGCTATATCAGTTACAACAACCACAACGGTCGCGAGCGCCGCTAGATTCGAGTTCCTTCGTTGGAAACATTTGGTGTGATGACCACACATGTATCGAGGCTGACACGGGTACGCGATGTAACTTGGTATTACGCAATGGCGAAGGTACTGGGATCTACCGCAATCAACGAAGAAACGTTCACAGTATGGTCAACTCAGCTCAAAGCGTTAGCTTGATGTGAGATAAAGAGGCTGGCACGATCGCGATTCCCGAAGATAAAATCACCAAGGCTCGCCTGCGTATTCAGCATTGCGTGAAACTGGGGTGTACACGCTATCTTCGATCAATAAGCTCCTGGGAAGTATGTGATACGCGTCAACGTTTTTCCCAGCGGCACGATCATCCTACAAAGTATCCGAACATTCGCAACCACATTTTGCCGCCATTTTACACACTGTCGAATATCGAAGGACGTCAACGACGACTTGAGGTAGGCTAATCGCGGTATGGAATTTAACTGTTGCTGACGCGCCAGTTGAATTCCATTCCTGTCGAGTACTTTGCTCGACTTCAGCCACCGTCGCGGCATGTGGTTACGGATCTGACACAGGAGCTTGCGTGTTGCAATTGCAACTCAAGCAGTACATCCGCGTAAATAAAGCAAAGCCGTACGAGCAACATTCTAGCGCACAAAAGCTGCTAACTCGATCAACGTGTGCGAATTGATGGGTGTCGCCCTGACCGCACTGCGCTGGGGGCCAAGGCGAGCGAACATCCACTGGGCGAGATCGTACAGACTTTAGGTGTGGATCGATAACACCAGTGCTGTCTGTGGTCTGGCTGGAAAAAAAAAACATGCAAGTCGTCAGCCGACAGCCCGAGCATAGAATCGTATCATTTCCCTTTCGTAATTCGGTATTCGTGTACGTGCTCCGTGCAGCACATACGGGGAGATCACAACACGATGGCTGGCGCCAGTCCAGATTCTTGGGTGCGGATCATCCTTTGCATGATGTATGGATGAACTTGTCCGATTCTTGGACATAGATACCAGTTTTGCCACCGCTAAAATTCTCTTGTTTCTCTGGGAGACGTTCTCCGTGAGCATGCTCTCGCAGGATCAACCTCCGAGAAGTATGCTACATACTTGAATCAACGCTGCAAGTTCTCAAGACAGCTCGGCTGGTCCCCTTCGTTCTCACGGCCCATGAGATCGGCCAACAAGAAACTTGGATGCTTCGCATTCTACTGTTGGAAACATGGATGGCAGACATAGGCAACACCTTTCGCACCATCAAGCTCAAGCTAACCAGCATTACCTGGTATAACAGGCAGCACACCGGAATCGGTCTAACCATATCGCCCGATTTCAGAATACTGAGGCAAGGAATTAAACGCCTGTCTCCTCCAGTTCACAGGCCCAACTGATTCATCTGCTTTCCTGCGACTACCGTATCGCCGGTTTGGGCATCCAGCAGCCACAGCACCGCCTATTGCGGGGCAGTATAGTCATCGGTGTTTTCTTCCTTCTCTGGAGATCGGAGTATCTACGAATCGTACAAACTCGACGCTTCTATCGCTTGAAATATCAAGACGTGTTCTTCTCGGACATAAAGGGGAAACCAACACACAAGCCTAACGCGGTGTCAGCCGCCATGGCCAGTTTGGTCGTTGAACATGGAGCACCATGCATGCGTCTGGAGACCCAATCATATGCTCAGTCATCGCACTTAGACACCTTAATATCGCCCGAAGGAAACCGGAACAAAAGAGCCCGTACCGCTATGGCGACCCCACGCCGACGACGGTATCCAAGGCGTTCAAGGCGGTGGCGAAAAGCAGTGGAGTCCCGGAGACCAACTATTCGACTCACTATTATGCGTAGTAGGTGCTACCGCACTGCTGAGTGGACAGGCGAGCAATACGACGATTAAACTGTTATGGCGCTGGACCTCGAACTGCTTCGAGTAATATCAGATACAAGCGGCAAATTCAACGACGACTCCCTCACAGCGAACATAGGAACATACAAGCGACAAGCTCACTCGTAAAGGCCGACGGCACATTTTTCGGGGACCGCTCACCACGCCCTTACTCAAGGCTGGTCGAGGCCAATGAATATTTGATCCCTGCAACTGAGTTAGATCTTGGAATGAACCATTGCCTTCAGTACTCGTTTGGCAGTACCGTCAGCAAGTACTTGGGACCCAAGTATCGTATTTACCTTGATCATCGCTTCCGTAACTGTTCTACCGGGACCTCCCAGGTCAAGTATTGCATTCAGTACTCGTTTGGCGGTGCGGACGACACGTATTTGAGACCGGAGTGTCACATCAATCTTACCCGCGTGTCGTATGGCAGCCCCGGTGCAGCAGCAATCCTGAAACCGGGAAGAGCACTAGTGGCGACGTTATTACTTTAGCTTGTAGAGAAATTGCTCGGATGTCGAGAAGGTAACCGATTATCGCCCTCTATATAGCTGAAGCAGACAATGCGGCTGCTTACGAGGCCAATATGGAAGCTACTGCCGAATCCAACAATCTCAGTGAAATTACTCTTACCTACAGGGTGCACCGGATCATCGCAATCGGCAGCAGTGCTACGTACGACATGACCACCTGCAGCGGGGCTGCGTAGCGTAGTGCGTCAGAGGAACACGTATGACTCCCCGAGTCTTTGCTGTGGTTATCCTAGCCCCTAAGGTCTCCGCAGAGGCTTAGATTCCTCTAGCTATACCGCTAGAGACTCAAAGAGTTAGTATTCCTAAACCTAGGGCAATACTCTCTTTGATGCTAAAATTGATCTGTTACATGTTGCTTATCTGCGGCAAACTATCTATCATAGTTAAACCTAGTCAAATGCATATCGAGTGGCCCTGTGGCCACGTACTGAAATCCTGTTAATCCAGGTGGTACCAAGTACCACTTACTGCAAGGTGACACGTAGCAAGGTTGTACAAATCGCCAAAGGCCCGGAACCTTCCGCTCCGAGAGCGTTTCACTGTTTGTTCCGCACCGAGTGTTCGCACTCAGATGTCAACAGCCAATTGGTCTTTTCACCTCCTTCGTTCGCCTCGCGACAACAGCTCTCGCCGCGGGCTAAGCCCCTCTGTGTCTCCGACACCATCGCTATCTTCGCCATCCCCGTACGGGAAAGGTCTCTGACCGCGCACCACCCGCACCCTCGAGGCTCTCGGTGCGAGAGTATCACTCAGCGCACAAGCGCCGATACTGTCGAAAGACCATGAGTTGAGGCAGCGAAGCTGGTGGAAGCAGTGCCCCGGTGCGCTTGGCGCGAGACGGCCTCTTTGACGACCTTGAAGAAAGTGAAGAGGAGGTCAACTACACTGAGTCCATGACCGGTAGTAGCCCTGTCCGCTCGCCGAGCTCGCGCCGCTAACTGCGCGCTCCGAATCCGTTCGAGCTCTCGACCAACGAGTCGTGCGCAAAGCGCCTCCGCTACCTTCGCGGGGAACAACAGATGATCCCAGGGGATCTGGTGTTGTCGCCAATCCTTTGAACGAAGTCCAGGAGCAACAGCTCGCGGCTGATCCGCAGCTCCCACTTTCGAGGCGACCTATGGCTCGGCCATTGCTTACCCCGCCACGTCGTGACTATGGCTTTGAGCCTCGCGACCCCATCGAAGTGGCTCGCCGAGCAGCATCGGAGTTGCTTAACACATATGTGATTGGGCCGGCGGCCGCAGCACCCGACGAGCTCGCCGCGCGAGAGTCTCTCAGAGAGAGATACTTGACTCCTCAAGTGACTACTTAGCGCGAGTAGCGTGAGCGCCTGCAAGTCCGGCACGGAACGGTTCCACCGATGCGGACTTACACAGTCGTGCTCCTGTCAGGAGAGACGTCTTGGGAAGGCGATGGGCAGTCCAAAGCTGGGTGGATAGAGCTCGCAAGCTCTCTTCCATTGATGCCCTTCGGGCTAGTTTCAGTGAAACCGATGTTCGAGTCGAACATAGACTCCGTTTCGAGTTCGCGAAACACAAGGCGAAGCGCCAGTTACTCCTGCCGACCGGCCTCGCCCACAAGGCTCTCTCGAACTCGGTGCTTCTGCTGTCACAGCTAGCGGCTCTCACGCACGTGAGGCCACCCATCTTCAAGGCCAGAGCGACAGCTCTCCTGCTGGCCCTGGGCACCAAGCGGCTATTGCCGGGAAGCGCCAGGTGAGCGACGCCTCGGTTGCTGCCCCTCGGAGCTCTGCTGCTCGCGTGGATCGAAAGCGTCCACGACGTCAGGGCAATCTGGCCGGAGGGGAACCTCGTACTCCCAAGAGTTCTGTGAGTGGATAGCCCCTCCATTTCACAAGATATTAAATATGACCCTGGCGACGACGCCGCGCCACTAACCACTCCACATGATAGTGGGAAGCACCCTGCTCATCGAGGAACGGCGGCGGTGGTCAATGACCGGCTGGATCCTCGCGCTGCGAGTCGCAGTGATCTGCTAGCGGTCGTGAGGCGGGTGCAGACCCTGTTCGACTCGCTGCAGTGGGCGACAATCATCGTGACCGTCTCGCTGACGAGATCGATGCCGTGCATCATCGGGTCGACGGGTTTCAGTCTCTTGCCTCAGTTGCCAACCGCCTAGAGCTCCTGGAGCAGTCCTCTGCTCGTCGCTTCGAAGCGCTGGACCGTTCGTTCACTAAGCTACGTGGTCAGTTGGACCTACTCGTGCGCCTCCAGCGCTTTGGCCATCCACCGGCTGTGGCGCCAAACCCTCCGTGCTCACCCGAGCCGGGTCTCGATATGGCTTAAGGAAGCCTACGTAAAACACGGGGTGTGTACGCATCTTCTTCGGAGGTTGAGCGTGTACGCAAGGCCCTTCCTGGCCACGACCTTAAAAGGTCCAATGAAGCGCGAGTGCAACTTGGTCTTAAAGACCGCAGACACTGCATGCGTAGGTAGGTTTTTAGCGTGTAATAAAACTTTGTCACCCAATGTTGCTTCTGCCCTTTGCATCAGCCTGTTCCTTCTGAACATCTTGGCTTTCAGCCATCACATCGCTTACTTTCGTAAGACACTTAAACACGTAGACACGAACGCATCAACTTGGTTGCGAACCGCAACAGTGCTGACACCAACGAGCCCTTCGGCTATTCCTCACCCACCAAGCCCTGAACCACGGAGTGGTGGCGTCAGCGGGACGCGAGGGTGAGTGAGACCGTTCACATAGAACGGGGTGAAGCCAGTTGAGGCATGCACCGCATTGTTCAATACAAACTCAACGAGTGGGAGCATCGAACCCCACTGCTTGGGTCTGTCTGCACAGACGCTACGAAACATGTCTTCAACTACGCGATTCACGCATTCAGTCTGACCATCCGTCTGCGGGTGTCCTCTGTGGACATGTCGAGTCGAGTGCCGAGCACCTTGAAGACCGACGTCCAAAACTTACCCTTGAAACGGGAGTCTCGGTCCGAGACATTGTCTCCGTCAGAACATGCTGTCGAAACACACGATCCATGAACAGCATGGCCGTTCCCTCTCCATCGATGGAGTCCGGCACCGCCGCTAAATGAGCCAACTTGCTCAATCGGTCGACAAAAACCACGATGCCCGTGTTGCCCGCCGCATCCCGTGGCAGGCCGAACACGAAGTCCATACTCATGGATTACCAGCACCCCGTGGGTACAGGCAAGCTGGCCAACGGCGCAGCCAAGTGTGGCGAGGGTTTAACCCGTTGACACGTCTCACACGTGCGTACATACGTAGTGACCCACTTGTAAAGCTTCGGACACCAGTAGTGGGAGCTCACCGAGGTGCAGGTCTTATCTCGGCCGAGATGGCCACCAAGTGGGGTATCATGTGCCTCATAGAGGATACGATACTTGAGATCCCCTTCGTGAGGAACCACGACACGTGGGGTGTCTTCTGGACCATTACCGTAGTATAATAGGCCATCATTGAAAGTGTATCGATGTAGACTCGCGTACAACCGCGCTGACAGCTTAATGTCTGAGTTAGCAAACTCCGCGCTTCCTAGCACATGTGGCAGAGCTACGCAGGACTCGTCCCGCGCGTACGCAGCGCGGATCAAGTCTGTCACAGACGAAGCCACCGTCGTGACGTGAGCGATCTCATAGTCTGGCCTGCGTGATAACGCATCGGCCGAGACGTTCTGTCTGCCAGGCTTGTATTTCACCTCGAAGTTGTACTCCGCAAAGAATGAGCGCCAACGGGTCATTCTCTGAGAGAGATGAGGTGACTGCGTCGCAGTGCGTAGCGACGCATGATCAGTGTAGATCACGACTTGGAGCCGATCAGGTGAGCCCTGAATTTGACGAGCGCATACTTCATTGCAAGTAGCTCTTTGTCATGAAATGGATAGTTCTTCTCAGCAGCCTTAAGCTGGCGAGATTCAAACGCGATCACGCGTTCATACCCCTCATCGTCTGCTTGCAGCAGAGCACTGCCGATGTCAAAGTCCGCGCGTCACAGACGACACTGAAAGGATGATCAGGTCTGGCAGGGCCATGATCGGGGCCTGAAGGAGACTCTCCTTAATGGCTTCAAAAGCCGCTTGATGTCCGGTGTCCCAACACCAGTCCACATCCTTCTTAAGGAGATTGGACAGTGCCATTGCCACCTCAGCATAGTTCTTGCTGTACTTGTGCAAGTAAAGCCCCAGGCCAAGCCACTTCCGTAAGTCTTTCTGGTTCTTTTTCCGGCCAGTCTACTATGACCTTGACCTTAGCGGGATCCGCTCGAAGGCCTCGCTTTCCAATGAAGCATCCCAGAAAGGGGATCTCTTCAGCGCCGAAGACACACTTGTCAATGTTGGCATACAACTTGTGTGTGCGCATGCACTCGAGCACCGCTCGCAGGTGCTCAATGTGGTTCTCCACATCAGTCTTTCCGTGCTCCGCACGACTGTGGACGAATATATCGTCGGAGTATGTCTGAGCATACGCCCTGTGGGGCCTGAGCAGTTGTGTCACAAGATGATTGAACGTCGCAGGTGCGTTCGACAGCCCTTGGGGAATTTCAGAAAGCCGAATGGCAAGTGGCGAATCGTTCATGCTTTTGATAAGCTCAACGCGGCCACCATTCCGGCGCAAACGCCTGCTCATAGGAAGGCCGTTCTACAGAACAACATGACGGGATGTACGGTGTACAGTGCCCTCGAGTTGGTCGATGAATACTATTAATTGCTCATGCGAGCAAGCGACACAGAACGTAGGCATTAAGTGCGGAAACTTGCTCTCGCGCACCATACCCGCCTCGTGCTTAGCACAAAGAACGCGTCAATGACGTCACACTGTTCTCGTGGCAAAGGCCACTGCCTTGTCACACAGTATTTGGTTCCATGTATTTGGTTCCAGGAACCAGGTCAATCTCATGACGTACACCTCGATCCGGAGGTAGTTTTGTGGGAGGTTCTTTCGAAACCACGTCTTGATATTCTTCACCAAAGGGTAGTACGGATCCGAGGGATCCTTCAGGACCGAGGATCCTGCCCGCACATTCCGCGCCTTCTTGGTGTCCTCAAGGACTGCTTTATCCAAAAGCGACGACGAGTTTAACTCCTCTTCAGATCATAGAATGACCAAATCGGCTAACTCGCCGGCCTTCAAGGCGTCACCGAACTCGGCCCTGGACATCTCGTCCAGCTCCAACAAAGCGTCCGCAGTGGGCATAGTCTCTAGACTGATGTCGCCATCGACTTCCCCCTGTCACTCCGTTGACGAGTGTATCTAGCTGCTCGCTATCACCAGGAGTATCTTCACTCGTCATGCTAGACGCATCAGACGCTCTGCGTCTCGTGGCTGACGCTTGGCGTCGTAGCTTTCTCTCCGCTGAGACTGTTTGCCTCGGAGAGGTCCTAACAGTCACATCAGCTGCGTCTCCAGGTGCTTGCACCGTGTGCTTTCCACCCGAGACTGGTATGTCTTGACCGATAACCGTCGCAGAGCTGCGACGCTCGCAGTCTCCACCCCGTGGAATACGTGCCACGTCACCTCTATCAGTGGGCCCTCGGCCTTGATGGCCCGGCCCACGGCCGGCCACACCACGCATGGCGTGTAGCGACAGCTCGTGATGAGTGTCACTGTCGTGACCAATGTCACCATGAGGTCGGTCACCCAGCGGATTGCCTGCTGCTCCACCTTCATCCTGAGGCCCGCGGCCATGATGCCCCGGCATACTGCCGGCCACGCCACGCATGGCGTGTAACGACACACCGTCATCGGGACGAGTGCCGTTGTCGTGACACATGTCACCTGTGTCACCCAGCGGGTTTCCTGCCGCTCCAGTCACAGCCCACGAGCTTTGCTCGGGACTCTTGTCCTCGACACCTTCAGTGTCTACAAGTTCGGATACTCCGATATCCAGCACGATGATCGACTCGGTCCAGTGCCCGCGCCAAAAGCGCTTTTGTTTCCTAGCAGAGGTGGGTTCATGACTCACGAAAGCTCCACCAGGAGTAAAGCGCGTTGCGTCCAAGGTCTTCGACCTCCAATCAATCCATGGTTCATGGCGTTCTAGCCATGCCATGCCCAGGATGAGGTCGTACCTTGAATCCTGGTCCAGGCCCAGACAGCGTTCCACGCTATCGAAGTCAAGAAACTTCACGCCTAGGTTCACAGGAACCTTAGACACCGTGACAGGGTCCCCGTCGCTAGGCGAACAGTGATGATGTCACTCCTGCGCTCCCTGAGCGCCTCAGTGTATTGCTGACTCCTTCCATCGTGGAGCGTCGAGGTAGTTTCCCGATGCTCCGAATCGATCAAGATGATCCATGGTTCTCAAAGCTCTTCACCGTCGCCTCAACGACGAGCAAGGCCGGCTTGCATACACGTTCCGTGTTAGAGAGTACGGCTTTCTCCGGGGCTGGGCCCTGTTGCCCTCCACCTCCACGAGGCTCAACAGAACTCAGTTCTTCCCCAGCAGGGCGCCCCGCGTCTACTGATTGTCGCCGTTTCCCCGCGACGAGCCGATGGCTTGGCTCGATGCAGAGCGAAGGCTCGTAGGAGCTTGACGCGACCTGCGTAACGGGCAGGTTGCCCTCAAATGGGTGGTGCTTTGGCAGATAAAGCATCGACGAACATCCATATGCTGCTCGGCAGCATGAAGCTCAGCTTCTTCATCTTCAGCGTAGCTGGGGTCCATAGGAACCGGTCCGTCGGACGGAGTAGCGTTAGCAACGCCCCAGCCAAGTCGAGACGACTTGAAGTTGAACTCGGCGTTCAACGCCACTCTCACGGCCTCTTCAAAACAGGGAAGGATGAGTGTGGAAGAATTCCGTCCTGGCCACGCCAGTGCGGAGGCCCTCCATAAAGACTGTAACAGTCACTGCCTCTGGCAGAGGATCGGCCGTCATGCCGGCGATCAGAGTTCGCAACTCCTGGACGAAGTCCACCAAGTCCTTCTTACCCTGGAGGGTACTCAGAAAGTGTGACTTCACGGTATGCCTGATTAGACGGAGCGAACACTTGCGAAAGTTGGAGTTTCAGCGCTTCCCAGCTAGGGAACGCCGCGTCCACCGACGTGCCGCACTTGATTGCCCATTCTCGTGCTCGGACACCGAGTTTCGAGATCGCTAGCGCCACGCGCTGTTGCTCAGTATGGAGCATGGCCGATCCCGTGGCCATTTTGATCTCATGGATCCAAGTATGGTTCTCCCCCTCCTTTCCTTCGAAAGTATTGACGCTCACGATGAGCGGACTAGGCCGGGAGGCCCCATCGTGCGATGTCGTCGACGTCGGCGCAGACGCCTACATCCTCTGCTGGAGGTGCTCCAACAAAGCATTCTCGTAACTCGAGAACGCCTCCAGACGCCCGTTCACCACGTCCGGTCCTTGCGAAGCAAGACGTGTTATGCCCTCAGGGTCGAGCAAAGACATAAGCTTTTTCAGCGCGTCTTGCTGGCCCTGAGACATGTTAGATAACGCTGTCTGCTCCATCTTCACCGAGGAATAGTCCTAAGACTCAGGTGCGGGAGTCTTACTACAAGTACTACCAGGTGCAGCAGGGCTGGTAGCGTAGTGCGTCAGAGGAACACGTATGACTCCCCGAGTCTTTGCTGTGGTTATCCTCGCCCCTAAGGTCTCCGCAGAGGCTTAGATTCCTCTAGCTATACCGCTAGAGACTTAAAGAGTTAGTATTTCTAAACCTAGGGCAATACTCTCTCTGATGCTAAAATTGATCTGTTACATGTTGCTTATCTAAGCCTAGTCAAATGCATATCGAGTGGCCCTGTGGCCACGTACTGAAATCTTATGAATCCAAGTGGTACCAAGTACCACTTACTACAAGGTGACACGTAGCAAGGCTACACTCGTGTTACCTTCGTGTAACCCCGTTACATTGCAGATCGACATCGATTGTTCGAATTGGTTTTCCTGCTGAAGGCTCACTGGTTAAAAGAGTGCAGCGAGGAGCCCTTGCAGCCGGGCATTTGCCACCACGCAAGCAGCAGTACCGAGCTCTCACCCGTCGTCGAGTGCTGCGTTCTGACCGCCAGCTTCAATCAGACGAGGCTCCGGCCATGATGAACAAGCGGTTGAGGTCCATCTGCTGCTCAACTACCTGAGCAATCACGTCAACGCTTACATGCGGGCGTCAAAAAGCGCTTTTACGAAGGTGCGCGCGACTTCTTGGCCAAGCACGAGCACGGAAAGACTAAGAAGCAGTGCAAAACTAAATGTAGCGAGCTGGATTCAGGCTACAAACAATACAAGCTGAAGCTGGCTCAGTCAGGGTTCAGGCTGCAGGGGTCAGACCCGCCGACCATCAAAGGTTAGCTATAGCAAAGCGAAGAGTGGGTCTCAAACAAACTTAAATCTTGTGCACGTATTACGATGTTTATAGAGATGCTTCAGAAGGAGTGCCCATTTATTATAAGATGGATGCCATATTTGGGGAGCGTCACAACGCAAACCCGCCTGTCTTGATGGAGACAGGGCGGGTGTGTTTAACGGGGCAAGATTATCTCGGTGACTCCACTGCGAGTGAGAATTCCATGTCGAGGCGGCTAGTGACGTCATGGCTGAGGGTGGAGCGCTTGAGCTGCCGGATGATGGCAGCTCGCCAACAACGACGACTCCGTCAACTGTAGTGAGACAGTCGAAGACGAAGGGTCCTGTTGGCAAACGATCGTTTACGCCCGCCGGTGCGACTACAGTTGCTGGTGTTAGCAGCCTGCACGATGCGTTTTCGCGAATCCACAAAGAGAAGTCTGAGCGCCGCCAGAAGAGAGAGGTGACTCCAAGTGTGAAGAGCAGCAGCTAATGCTTTAGGACGCTACTGCGAAACAAATAGCGTGTAGCTAAGATCTGTGTAACTACGCCAACATCATCTAACTCATCGCCACTTTCGTCGTTCTTGCTCGAATCTTCTAAAGCTGCATAAAGGATTCGAGCTTGCAGAAGCAGGTCTGTAGCCGCACGGTTCCTTTCTTTACCATGCTACTAGTTAGAAATGGAGTCAACCAGTCACCGCCAGCCACCGAACAAAATGTACTTGTATCTTATTGGACAAAAATGAAGGTAGCGTCTGGCAAGTGTAGGCTTCATGTCCTCACGCCATAAGGCTCACGGTTGGAAGGCTGCAGATTTCTCACGAATGGCTACTTCATCGAACCTACAACCTGTAAAACTAACAACCATGAGAACACTAATATAATATTGCGATGCGGGCACTTTCATTTCTATTAATAAGTACAACTAATCCAAAAAAAAAAGGGGGGGGGGCAATAGACTATAAGTTGCGGTATTAGCACTGGTGTCACATATATTCAAACTGCACTAAAATATTCTAAATTGTTTCGCATGCAGATGATGGGGTGCGTTGACATAAATGAAGTGTTCACAATAGTGACCCCCAACAATTCCAAAATAGTGTCTGACGTACATGTAGCTGCGTTCCATGCACGATATGGATGAATACCATTGTCTCTCCGACCAGACTTGATCAAAGTATGGTACAAATTAGCCAATCCGATTCTTCTCCGATTCGTCACATATATCCAAACTGCACTAAAATATTCTAAATTGTTTCGCAGCAGATGATGGAGTGCGTTGACATAAATTAAGTGTTCACAATAGTGACCCCCAACAATTCCAAAATAGTGTCTGACGTACATGTAGCTGCGTTCCATGCACGATATGGATGAATACCATTGTCTCTCCGACCAGACTTGATCAAAGTATGGTACAAATTAGCCAATCCGATTCTTCTCCGATTCGTTTTAGCCAATGTAAAACAGTTGCAAAGGTTTTGGCGAGTCAAATCGCTTCACTTTGTTCAGTTTCATCCAATAAAAACGCGAATAGATGTTGCAGTCGAAAGCAGAGGGACTCCGACGTATCCGGTCGGAGCTGATGCCCGGATATGTGCATCGTGCTACAAACGTGTGGGGTGCCACGTATCACTCGCATATTTGCCGCCTCTCCAACCAAGAGCGATGAGCCTGAACGACTTGAAGCCCGCCAACACCAAGCGCGTGCGAGCGACGGCCATAAAGGCGTTCGCTTCCTCAGCATGGAGCATATCAGGGCTTTGGTCGTCGCGGACCCAAGCCGCGCAAGTGGTATTCTAGTGACGCTGATGGACAAGTTTGGTGTGTACCTGGCATTTCACGCAGGAGCACGGGGCAGCACCTGCGCGCCACTCCGTCGCTCAATACTTCCGCCAGGCGAAGTGGTGGCTCCTGGACGAGTATCCTGTTCAAGGCGGCACTGTAGCACGGCAGCTGCTGAGCATGGGGCGCACGCTTTAGCAGAACTGTATCAAGCGCGAAAGTGGTGGGTTTGTCAAGAAGGCGATTGTATGCACGAAGGAGGATCTCAGGAAGATGACAAGGTACCTGTATTCAACAGCCATTTGTGCGTCGGACTCCCAAGATGTAGCTCTGTTGTGCATCTTGTCATACCACTTTGGCCGCGCTTCGTACCTGACCTTCGTCCGGAAGCAGCAGCATTTCATAGGGGCTGCCAGCGTATTCTTCATCCGCTTCATTCGCATGAAGACGTCCGCCGAGCAGGCACTGTCGCTCTTCCCCGACGCTGATTTCACAATTTGCCCGGTGCTGGAGCTCGCGCTGGCTTTGACACCCAGTAGTCGCCCTGCGCAGCTCTCCTCAGCCACTTGTCAGTACAGTCGAAAGACGTCCCCTTGAGCTGACCGACGCCATCCCATTGCTGGACCTGCTTGAGGACAACGGCATCCTGGATTCTTCTCGGACGCCGACGAGAAGCAGCACAGTTCGCACGGCGCCGACGTTGGTATTCATGCTCTTGTCAGCCGCCTACTCGATGGTGTCGCTGACCCCGCTGGAGTCGAAGAGCCGCTAACCTCTCACTCGTTTCAACGCGGCGGTGCCCAGCATGCCAACGCGTGCTCGGAGCTGACGGCATAGTGGATCGTCGATCACGGAGCTTGGAACTTGACCACGACGAACAAAGCCTTCGCTTACGTCTTCAATAATCCGAAATAAGACCATCAAGTCGCAAAGGTACTGAGCGGAATGGCGCCAAAGCAATCCTCTGTTTTTTCGTCGCTGGAAGTCTTCGGCTCGGCCACACAGGAGCAACTTAGAGAGGTTAGCCAGAAGCTCTTTAATGCGAGTCATATACTGGGTAACAACGCCTTCAACGTTTGCGCTGCTGTGAGAGGTATGCTGACCACAACCATTATCCTCCACTACCCGTCACTGATGAAGACCAACGCGCAGGGGCCATCGATGACGACGATCCAGCGTTGCACCGAGGCCTCTGGTGTGATCACGTCGAACTGCTTGCTTGGTCACAGCAACGCACGAGGTCTGCTGCTTCAGCTCACACCATCGCGGACGACCTGACGGAAGGAAACATGAAAGCCAAAGTTGCGTTCGATCATCAGACTGCATTGATAGAAAGGTTAGTCGAGGTCAACTGTCGCCTCGAGGCTCGAGTCAACTTGCTAGAGCTACAAGCATCAACACTGGAGAGAGCACATCAGTACACCGCGGTGAGCAAGCGAAGCGACCAAGAGATAAAGATGAAACGTACCAGCGAAGCGCCGACGTCGATCGAAAACGATACCTCTCGTCGATACCTGGTTTGCGTGGTACACGGCAGTTCCGCGTGTATGCTTGAGTACTAACAAGCACAAGAATTCGGACGCCAAGCAGCTCGTGGCCTTCATGAAGCTCTTCATTGAAGACGGATACGCGCTCGACGAGTCGTCGCCGAGCTACAAGGATAACGCCCGTCAGCTTGGAGAGCTAGCGTCAAACAAAGTCGTGGCGTACCTCCGCGCGCGAAACGTACCGTCAATGGGATCTAACGCTAGTCTCAAGGAGCTTCGTCGACTGCATCGAGATGGAACCTCAATATATAAATCAATTTATGTCGTTACAATGGTGGTCGTCAGAAATGACTGATGGAACAAATCTTAATGGAGTGATGACAGACGCAGATGACCAGCAATGATTGGACACAGCTCGTCTTCTTGCTTGATGATCCTCAATGACTTCATCAGCGCCTACCACCAACGTCTTGCAATCGGTAAAGTTGTAGAACCCGCGCCACTCCATCCCCGAGGCGCGCTCAGGCCGCTTCTATAATACAACACGTCATATTACCCGTGTCCTTGTGGTCGGTGCTTCCGTATATGTCGCTCGCTTGGAGGCCTACCACAGTCATTCGAGTATAGAGAAATTTACCGGCGGCTGGAATCAAACCACCTCCTTCCCCTTCAGGGGCTCTTCCATTTGAGCTATATCGGTGGGAGGTCATACAACAACATCGCAGGGGATACTTCAGCTGGAGTGCTCGGCGGGGAATTCATAATTACAGTTCTTTGTGGAAGCGACAACCCTCTTAGAAGTGCCATGGACACAACCCCTCAATTCACGAGGCCAGGTGGTTAATTGATCCCTGAAGATGATGGGCAAAATGGCGCAGTCAAAATCGCACGAAAACTACTCATTTGCAAGAAGAAATTACGCCTGCCACCTATAAATGAGCCAATCATTTGCGAGGGGATTTTGTACGGGCCGTATGTCATTTTACGAAAGCCTCCACAACTTGGTTCGATACAAAACTCTGCGATATGGTCGGATGCTAGTCGGGGTCGTCATGATACGGCATGGGGGGCGTTTGGTGAAACAGCATACAGCACGTGACTGTAATAACTAATGTTCAATTTGAGCCATTTATCATCGCAACTAGCAACTCCTGCGTACATATCTGTATCCCGCAAAACAACACTTCCCGCTATACTTAATCTAACTCAGTACATGTAGCCGCGTGGCAGCAAATCATCACTGTACGCGGGCATATATCTGACTGTCGACGAAATGGCGGCAATGTATTGCGCTTTGTATGGACTCGTAGGCAAATCAGCGCGAATTCCGCCAAAATTAAAAATTGCAACCCGACGGTGTGCAGTCGTTTTCTATGCTCATCCGGAAGATGGACGATGAGCCGATTTTCGTAGAAAATGGTTCCTACGACATCCTACAGGTTAGAAGTGCCAGTCTTCCTGTCCGACCTCACAATACAAAGTCCATTCAAACATGCCGATGCCCTCCAATGTGCCAGTCAGAATCAGGAACGCGAACCTCGCAGCGATTAACGTCCGTATGACCACGACGACCCCAAGGTCCGGCACTTGCGACAGTGCCACCATAGCCCCAGAGAGTTAGATCAGTACCCCACCTACACCGGGGCATCATTGCCACCGCGGCGACGAAGGTTCAACCACACCCAAAGGAAACAGCAGTACCATGGACCAGCGGACTCCACCGCAGAAGCACTGCTATGTCGGCGACGGCCGGCCACAGAGGTAGCGAGGTCATGGTGGTGCTTGACCACAGCGGATCCAGCGCGGTCTTGGCTACGCCCGACAACACGTAAACAGCGCGGCCATGGTGACGTCGAGCAGCAGCAGGTGTCGCTGCAGCACGACCATGGTGGCCCCCAACCCAACAATCGAAGCGGCTTCGTGGAGCCAGAAGGCCGCGGCGCTGCTAGCTCCGAAGCTGGAGAAGTCCCAAGAAGTGCGGGACGCATGCGTTTCATCAAAGACAGAAAGCGTACCGTGGCAGCTTGAAAAAAATGTTGGGATGGATTGTGGAAACGCGAGGAGCGGAAGCTTGGCGATATTTTTGGTAGCGATGGACAAATTGATCTTACCCATTTCGCAGTAAAAGACTTTGAGAGCTTTCTTTTATCGAAACGAAAAGTGTCGGTGTTGAAGCACTTACCGGATACCGTAGCGCTACCAAGGATCTTTATCGAAGAAAAGAGACCCCCTATCAGCATCCTACTCTAAACGTTTGCAACTTTCTTCTCGGGGTTGAAACGAATGGAGGCCGCCAAATACCAATCGGTGTCGGCGAAAGAGTCTGGCAAAGACCACCATTTTCACTGTACCGACATCGATGCAGAAAGACACTCGGCCGACAGGACGGGGGCTTCACGCATTGTTTCTTACAAATCGATGGAAATCTGATGTGCCGCACCCAGTCAATGCCCGGAGCATCTAAGCAGCCATAACGACAGCATAGGATGTGTGATGAAAAAAATAAAATAAAACAATCAGGAAGGCAACGGGCCGAAGGATCACCGCCACATGTACGTAAATCCCCTCTGCCCGGATACGTGTTGGATTACTACGTTGGGTTTGTACTTAGCATGTCGGCTAACTCAACCACCAGGCCCACTCTACCCCCGTTCCGAGCAGAAATCCCGATTGGTAATATTCTCCGTCTGTTGATAAGTGATCTGAAGCAAGAAACGCACTACGGCTCTCATTCAACAAGAAAAGGTGTTGCTACTTCGGTTGCAGTGGGTCTACGGGTGGTCCGTCTATTACTAGCTTGTGTCTACGAGTCGGTTGGTCTCTTGGTGGGGTGCAAGATCGCTGCAAGCGCTACGGAGCTTCCGGTGACCAGTACCTTGGCCGAGTGGTGGCAGGTCTTCCTTAGAATAGCCCCAAGTTTGCTGTAAGTTGCCTCATTTTGTGAATAACGAGCGCTCGACACTTGCTGCGTGTGTCCGCCAAATGTACCCATCTCTATCTGATAGCAGCAGCCTTGCATACATACTCAACTTATGCACCACTCTCTCGTTAAGCATCCTGTATACCTGCGAGAATTGCTGCCACGATCGCACCCTCTATTTGCAACGACTATGTTTCGAGATCCAGTAATGATGGCACCAAGTCGTTACATGAGAAGACAGTAGTTGTAGGCGTAACCGTTGGAATATGCCTGGTGCAGAACATAGAAGTTCCTCTTTTTGAAAACCTAGCCCGACCTCGTTTCTCACCACTAGATAGCTAGCCTTCACGAGATTCAACTTTCAACATGCTCCGCCGACGGACGTAACGATCACCTCCTCCTGCACATTCATCCACGCTTCGTTTACCCAGCCAGCAACCTCACATACCGATGGTGGTCGAGGATTGCCGCCACGCGTGTATGCACGCGATTTGATATCTACCATGCATCGATGAGTTGAAATGACCAATATCTCCAGCATTTCTTTTAATAATATCGCAATAAGAATATGGCGTGCAGCCAATAATGTGAATACCATTATAAGAGTGGACATAATTGGAAGAATCGCACCCTACGTAATTATAGGTACTTTAGTTGAAGATGTGTCGATTTCTTTCACTATCGCACAGATGCCGTCGCAGATTAGCAGCAATAGCAGCAGCAGTGGCGCGGTGTCGCCAAGGGGCTCCAAGAGTGGACGTCTGGCGCGGCGGCGTGGCTCCAGTGCCGAGGCGGCCTTACAAGCGGAGAGGGCTCGATTAGGCGTTCTCAATGGCGTCCTGAAGCGCGGGTTCCTCGTGAAAAAGGGCCATGTGATGCCCACGCGGAAGGAGCGATATTTTGTGCTGGGGCAACACTCGCTTAGCTACTACAAACCTACGAAGGACGGCGATGTGGAGCTCAAGGGCGTACTGGAGCTCAAGGCGTCGGACGTTATCTCGCCCTTGCCGCACTCGGACGTCTGGCTGCGGCTCCGACAGAGGGAAGGACCAGCGGGGAAGTGTTACAAACTGGACCTAAAAGGTTGGTTGTATAGGATGCTCCTTGATCGTTCTGATGTTTGATGGGGGGGGGGGGGGGCTTACTCGGTGTGGCGGGTGCCGTGTTGACAGCTTCGAACTTGCAGGAGCGACTGGAATGGATTGAGGCGCTCCGCAAGGCTTGTCGGGTAAGCTATATGTGGCATCGCTAAACTGTTACGGTTACTAGGTCCTGAATAACCTTCCTTCGTTCATTCTGCTCATAGGGCGAATTATTGCTGCGTCAGCGAACAATTCAAAGTGATGTGCGCTTGCTGCAAGTACGCTCTAGTCGGCGAGGCCAGAATGCGAAAGCCATGGCAGAACTTCTGTCTTCCCCGATGTCGCCTGATAATACAGGCACTCCTCGAGTCGATTTACGCGCTTCATTCCAGATTTTTCACGAAATGGTGATATTGAGGAATCTCATAGATACGATAAAAAACTCATGGGGGCCTCCTTCGCGGTGGTCGATGGCACAGTATCAAGAACTCGTTCAGGGTATTAGTCTCGCCCAGGAAACGTCAGGAAGCTCCGAGTTTGAGCCTGATAGCGTTTTGGCGGAGGCTTTTAAACTGCGATATCAGTTCGAAGAAATTCCTGAGAACCAGCGAAAACTGTCGCGGGACGAAGATTTGATTAATGCTTCACGGACGTCAAGTGCAGAGAAGCTTAAACAAGACGAGCTAGACTCTCCAATTGCTGCATCTCGAATGTCTCCCAGAATACGCTGTCCTTCGTTTCACAGCTACTACGCAACATTTGAGGAGTTGTCCGACCGAGTTGGGGCGGTAGTCAAAGCAGCAGCTAACGACAAGCAGGTCAATGAAGTGCTGACACCTCGTAGTGCAACGTTGGCCAAGTATGCCCATCTTTATCTGTTGGATGACATTCGGGCAAAACAACCATGGAGTTTGGCTCGAACAAATAATGATGACCTCGTCGCAGAGCAGATGGTCCATAAGGTTGCTGACAATTCAGAGGCCGGCATCGTAACAGTTTTATCAGGTCGTTTTGAAGATGACCGCATCTACACGTATATCAACCACCACACTATGGTTGTGATGAACCCGTACCGGTTGTTGCAGACTGCTCGGTTCACGTCAATTTATGACGAGCAAGTTGTGTTAACCTATGCAGAGACCGCTAATGCGGAGACAGTGCTGGCTCCGCACCCATTTGCTATCGCCAAGCAAAGTTTAGTTAGACTTTTTTTCGATCGCGAGCGCGTATTGGCCGATTCCCCGTCAGCGCCAACGGCATCAGGCAAAGATACTCCGATTGTGAGGTGTGACCAGTCAATATTTATTTGCGGCGAGAGCGGTAGTGGTAAGACGGAGCTTGCCAAGGATCTACTGAAGTACCTGGTACTTGTGGCGAAGCCAGCTCTTTCTCGAGACTCTGAAGAGATACGCCATGTGAATGGTAACACTCGCCAGCCCAAGATCAAACTTTTCACGAGCTCAACTAAAAGTACCATTCAAATGCGAACAGAGGAGGCAAGGACGATCGCACTGCTTGAAGCTAAGGGCGTCGAAAAATACGAAATTGTGCTGCTAGACTTACATCCTGAACGCTGGGACGAGATGACATCGGTTAGTCGAAGTAAGCGCCTCCCTCAAGTGCATGTAGACGGACTGTTCTTTGGGTTTTACGACAAATTGGAGCACCTAGAGGATGAAGAGCAACTGCGGATGTATTTTAAAAATCCGCATGCAGCAAAGAAGCTAAGCACAGTTCTGGACTCCAACATTATTCTAGAAGCCTTTGGACATGCCACCACGTCGATGAACCTAAACTCGTCAAGATTTGGAAAAGTGACAACTTTGCAAGTTTGTTTTGGCCTTCATCCGTGGGAATTCCAGATTTGCGGGTGTCATATCTCGCCATTTCTGCTAGAGAAATCGCGCGTTACAAGTGCAAGAGGCCGAGCGGGCGACCAGTGTGATATGAACTTTCACGTACTATACGCTATGGTGTCCGGTGTTAATGCGTTTCCTTTCATGCATTTGCTGGCGAAGGAGCTGTGTCTCGATGGTATAGGCTGTTCCGCGTTTTCTTATCTTGGTCATAGCGACCACAAGCTCGTGGAATTCTTAAGCAAAGAGGACACAATGAAAAGGGACGTGGAACGATGGCAGCAAGTTATTGCTGGACTGGACGAATTGAATGTATCTTCGGACCAGCAGAAAACAATATTTAAGGTACTGAGTGCTGGGCTATGGCTGGGAAATATTGAGTTTGATTACAATGCGGCATCGGAGAGGTTGGTAATGTCTTCTACGGGAGTGTTCAATGCCCCTCAGAGAGTGGTAGAACTCTTGGATTTGGGATCAGTGGAGATAGTGGAACGAATGCTGATGACAAAAAGGGTGACCTTGCAGTCGACAAGTGAGACATTCGAAGTAACATTAGAAAAGGGTCAGGTCAACCATGTTCGCGACGCACTCGCGCGCTTATTATACCAGGTCGCCTTCGAATATGTCGTGGCCGCCATGAATGAGGCGACAAAACTGGATGCTTTATTCACAAATGGGATTAGGAATGACTTGTCAATGCTTCCTGGTGAGATATCACTGCTTAAGATCATTGATGTATTCGGCTTCGAAGACCTCACGCATAACTCTCTGGATCAGCTCTGCATAAACTATTTGAACGAGAAACTTTATTTTAGGGAAGAGCAAATCGTTACAGCTGCATACATCAGCCAAACACGCCCGTCTGCGCGTCTTCCTCTTGACAGCGACAAGGATGTTCTTTTTATCTATGAGCATCCACTAGGAGTGTTTGCCTCGCTTGAGGAACTGACTGTTCTCCACCAAAGTGAGAACGAGAATGCAAATCACGAAGAGAAGCGAAACGAGCTATTCGTGCGCAACATTTACGAACGCAATCCGTTGAAGTTACCTGCGCCACCACGCGCATTTAACAACGGCAAGCGTCAAGCTACTGTGATGCCGAACATGCTGCCATTTGTGGTCCCGCACACACGCGGAAACGTCATTTACGATGCGAGTGACTTTGTGAAGAAAAACTCGGACTTCGTGTACGCAAATCTGCTGGTGGGTCTTAGTGCATCGAGAAATGTTCATTTCCGTCGAATGCTAGTTGAAAGCAACGAACTGTGCGGAGTATCAAAGAAGAACAGCAACATGGAAGGTTCAGCAGAGACACGACTACCTGGAAGCAAAAGCTTTATTGGGCAATTTCGGTCTCATGTAAAGGCCCTTACGAGCGAAGATGGCAAGAACATGCCGTTCTACTTCCATTGCATTCGCCCTAACGCCAAGAAGCAACCATCTGCTGTAAGCAAGGATCTTGTTGAACAGCAATGCCGTTTACAACGTCTGAGTCGCCAAGTGGAAATTTGCAGGGATCCATCGTCATCATACTCAGCAATTGATCTCTCGAAAAACATTGTTTTGGAGAGATATGGCACTCTATTGCGGGAACCTTACATTCTGGACGAGGTGGCTGGTAATGACGAAAATCTATTGAGGTGGCTTAGTGATCTGCTCAGTAGCGATGGTTGTCCGATCCCGAAGATTTGTCTTTCCGCGTCGTCGATGGTTCAGTTCAAGTCCATTAACCTCGTGGAAAAGTTAGAGTTGCTACTCGAGAACCGAGAAATTGAAGCCGCGACAACGATTCAGTCGCTATTTCTCATGATCATGTGGCGACACCGGTATCACGTCAGAAAGCGGGAGCAGCGGGGGTTATCGAATGAGCTTTTGGCTTGGTATGGCCCGGAAAGGAAAGACACTGAGAAGTTGCTGAAGAAGTATAAAGCACGTGAGGACGAGCTTCGCTCGAAGCTTGAGCTTAAGCAGAATTTGAAGCTTCAGGAAAAGAGAGCGGTCCACCAGTTAGCAACTGATCTCCAGTCGCTTTGTCTCGGCACCCATGGTGGTCTCGATGTACAAGCAGTAAACGATATTTTGCACGATGGCACTATGCGTGAGCTGCTACAGAAAAACGAGAAAATCGTGTTGGCGTTACGAGATATGAGCTTGAACTCAGATATCCTCGAAGCTCAACTGGATGATTGCGAGTTGCGAGGGTTTTACCAGAAGTTAGTTGACTTTTTGCGGTCAAAAAAGAAGGAAGCTGTCGGCAAAGTGAGCGCTATCATCGACACGACCAATGATCAACCTCAAGGTTCATTAGACAGCCGCGTCCTCGTTGCTGCTTCAGAGGGAAACCGTGCGTTGTGGATGCGCCTTGCTAAGAACGATGAGTGGGCAGCCTACCACGACGCGTTGGTGGAAGTTGGCGAGGATCCGGAGCTGCTTCTTTTTCATTCAGAGGATGGTGATTTTGTTGCTGCCTTAGAGAGATTTTTGAAGGCGCTGGCCATCGAAAAGCAGTGCGAGGAAGAGCAGAAAGCACTGGCAACTATCACAAATTTGGTTCAGGTGCCGACAGTGGATGAAGATGAGATGCTCGAGATTCAGGACACGAGTAGCGTTAACGACGAAGATGCTGAGATGTTGGAACTGCTTTTGAGTGTGCAATTTGGGCCATCACTGATGGCTGCCATGAACCAAGACTCGTACTTTGTGCAGGCGTTGCAGGATCCAGTTCTCATGACAAACATGCATCACGTACGACTTGTGTCAGCGATAGTATTAAGCGGTTTTACGGACAAAACTGACATGGCAATGTTGTACTGCAGCTTATGACCAACCCGAAAGACTTCGCGATTTCAGCGACACTTCAGCAGCCAGCAGTCCGGGAGTTTTTCCTGAAACTGATCGCGATATCATGTGAGTCGAATTGATGCGACCGATCTACCAATTATCGACAAAAGTGTGTTTATACTGGGTTTGTGTTGTCTTGATATGTAGTTGCCGTGCAAGATCAAAGTGACGAAGAGTGATGACAGCAAGCGCAACGGGGTCTTTCCATATAGCTGGTCCACCTACACAAGCAAGGCCGAGCAAAGATCACACCGAGACATTCTCATATGTGTCCATTTCATTCCTTTTGTTTGCTCTTCGCCACCTTAACTTGTGCACTCAACATCGCCGCTCTTCACGCTCGCAAACGTGCAGAAAGACGTCTAGTAACGGAAGAAGAGACCGGTATCCTTGCGCTCGTCGTTCTTCTGTGGCAGACCGGTCTCGCCCACGTCCCGCAAGATCTTGAAGCGCTCCGTGTCAGCCTCGTACTCCTCGAAGCTCTTGGCGCACTCTTCGGCGTGCTGATCCGCAAGCTGCGTGTACTCGGTAGAGCACTGCTGCATGAACTGAATCTCCTCAGCCGTAAGGTCGCGCAGGTAGCGGGCTGGAACACCTGACCAGAGCTGGCCCGAGGGCACCTGCTTGCCGTAGGTGACGATAGAGCCAGCCGTAATGATGGACTTGGCTCCGACCACCGCGCCGTCCAGCACCTGCGCGCCCGTGCCGATGATGCAGTGATCCTGGATGGTGCAGGCGTGCACGATGGCGGCGGGGCCCACGGTCACGTTATTGCCGATCTTGGTAGGGATATCCTTGTGGATTTTGGCCACATGCACTACGGCCTGGTCCTGGATGTTTGTATTCTCACCAATCGTGATGTAGTTGACGTCTCCGCGAACAGTGGCATTGTACCAAATGGAGCTGCCCTTGCCCACCTTGACGTCGCCGATTACCGATGCGTTGGGCGCCACGAACACACCCTCTTCGAACTTAGGGGAGCGTCCCAGATTCTTCACGGCGCGCGTCGAGGGATTCACTGCGACCAGCAACGGCGGAACGGACGAGAGTTAATTAAACCACATCGGAGAGTGACTGAGCGAGGAGTGGCTTCCATTATCTACGAATACTTACAGTGCTCCGTGTAGGTAAGCTTTCCCTCTAGCGAGACACCGACGCGGTCGATCGTCTGTCCCAGGGACCGGATGGCCTTGCCTGCCTGTTTCGCCCACATGCCTTTCGAGTCTCTCGACGCTGCTTGAGATGAGTTCCGCTGGTGCTGACCTCCCGTTCGTGCGGACAAGGGGGCGAACCTTTACAAATCATACGTGGCTTGTGATTGGCTGAATCTAAACCCTGGAAACGCATATTTTGTTGTGGTATTAAAGAAATTATTTCGAAGTATACGCCATGGACGTCGCCAACCTCAGCGAAGGCGAGGTGCTGCGCGATTTTGACTACTCCGTGCGCGTGAACCTGGCGAACAGCTCGCTCTGTGGAGACCGCCAGCGATCTGTTGTACTCAAGCTGCGCCTAACGAAACCCGACAGATCGGAACGACAGGTTCGTGGGGGATTGCAACCTAGCCAATGTATAATTCTGCTGCTTTTCGAACTTAATGCATGTACATATCTTCCTGCCTGACACGTAGGTATTGCTAGAGCTGGACGACACGCAACTTGAACTTATTCTCAAGGACTTTGGACGCATCCATCAGAAGCTGCAAACACAGCCGTAATTAAAAAACAAAGCACGCGAACGCACCGATGTATATTTTCTACTTACTCCACCGCCGACGATGGGTCAGTCACACCAGCCAGCTCGCTCTTGTCACAATACAAGTCTTTCCTCCTGCAACCTATGGCGACGATCCTTCTACCCGGGACTGCCTCGAGGTATCAACTCACTTGTCGACGGACTCCGACTGTTCTAGTCCACGCGCTTCCGTCCTCCTATACGTCTATAGCTTAGTCGTCCATGAAGAAGAAGTTGCCCGAGGTCTTCTGTTCGACATCCTTGACGGAGTCGTACTTGTTGATACGCGGGCGGTAGTTCGTAGGGTCCCGTCGGAATGTGATCTCAAGCTGCTTCAGGAACGTGTTCATACCGGTCAGCAGGCCCTGAGGGGAGTGTGCCGTACACTCGATACCCGGATTACCGTCGTAGACAACCACGCGGTCGGCAAGGTACGTGGCCATGATGAAATCGTGTTCGACTACAAAAGCCGTCTTCTTAGCGTGCAGGATGAAACGCTTAATAACCTTGGCGGCAATAATACGCTGCTCGGAATCCAGGTAGGCCGACGGCTCATCGATCAGATAGATGTCAGCAGGCTTACCCAGACACAGGATGATAGCCACACGTTGCAGTTCACCACCAGACAAGTGGGGCACGGCCTGGTCGATAATGTTATCGAGAGCCAGAGGCTTGGTCACATCCGTCGCGAACTGCGGGTGGACGATAGCTTCGCGGATGCGGCGGTGCAGTAGTTCGCGCACTGTGCCCTGGAACTTAGGAGCAATCTTCTGCGGCTTGTAACTGATCGTAGAAGTGTCGTAGCGTAGAGCGCAGTGAGACATAGCATAGCCGTCTTCAGCCTTCTCGGCGGCCTCCATCTCATCGGACTTGAGCAGACCAGCAAGCATACGAATGAACGTCGTCTTACCGGTACCGTTTTCACCAAGCATACAGATAATTTCCGAGTTCGTAAAGTCACCAGCCTCAACGTGCAGCTTGAAGGCAGCGTCTTTCTTCTTCTTGTACATGGTCTTGGTCATGGCCGGGTAATTAAACGAGTTGGCATCACCCTCGCCCGTGCTGAACTCGTCGGCATTCTGGGAGACCTTGAACGTGAGCTCCTCCGTGCGGAAGCGCAGGTTCTCCGTGGGGACAAAACCGGCCAGGAAAATGTTAATACCTTCACGCACGCTGAAAGGCATGGTGACCACACCATAGGCCGACGGGGTACCGTACAGCACGCAGATATAGTCGGACAAGTAGTCCAACACACTTAGATCGTGCTCGACGCAGATGACGTACGAACGGCCGTTGTCATCTACCATGGAGCGAATTACCAGAGCGGCCTTGAGACGCTGGCGCACATCTAGGTAGGAAGACGGCTCGTCAAACATGTAGATGTCGGCCTTCTGCACGGCCACTACAGCAATGGCGAAACGCTGCAGCTCGCCACCCGACAAGTTCTCAATCTCACGGTCCTGCACGTGCGACAGGTCGAGCTCCTTCAGGAAGTGGTCCAGCTTCTCCTGTTTCTCGCACCGGGCCGACAGAATGTCATGCACCGTGCCTTTGACGGCCCTGGGGATTTTATCCACGTATTGCGGCTTGGTGATTGCCTTAAGGTTGTCCTCGAGGATGCGCGTGAAGTAGTTCTGCAGCTCCGAGCCGCGGAAGTGGGTCAGGATTTCCTGCCACTCGGGAGGGGCATCAAATTTGCCCAGGTTAGGCTTGAGCTTGCCGGCGAGGATGCGTAACGCCGTCGACTTGCCGATACCGTTCGTGCCGACGAGACCGAGCACCTGGCCGGGGCGAGGCATAGGCAGACGGTGGAGTTTGAAGGTGTTGGCGCCGTAGCGGTGCGTAGTGTTGCTCTCCAGGTCTTTCGGCAGGTTGATAATGTTAATGGCCTCGAACGGGCACTTCTTGACACAGATACCGCAACCGATGCAGAGCTGTTCCGAGATGAAGGCCACCTTACTCTTGGGTCCAACCTCAATGCAGAGCTTGCCCATGCGTACGACGGGACACGACTTCTTGCATTCCTGGCGGCACTTCTTGGGCTTGCACTTGTCCGTGCTCACGATAGCGATACGCGTCAGCTTGTCCGACATCTTGGCCGCTAGCTAGGCTTCCGTTCCGTGGGTCCTGTCCTGAACTGAAGGCGGGAAGCTACTCCCCCTCCCGGCCGTTGGCTGGCTCAGCCGCCGTCACTGGCAGCACCTAACCCTTTTAAATGAATCTTAAGTACGATTTGTAGACCCAGGACTGATGGCGGCGGTGGCCTGACATGAAAAAGTCAACCCTTGCTGCTAATAGAAACGACGCCATGCGCGCCAAGAGTGCTGCGTGCATTTACTGCCTTGTCGTTAAGGTCACCAATCGATGCCACCAAGCCGTTCGCGCTGGAAAACCCGGAAACTCAAGCAACAATACCTAGTAATGTCATCGTCATCACTCCCGATAATGCGCAGCAAAGTCGTTGAAAATGGTAAAAAGAAGCTGTATGCATTGGAAAATCACGGCCCGCGCTGGGCTTAACTTTACTGATCTAAAACCATAGAGGAAGGTGCCTCCGTGGCCGCCGCGTCCTTCTGCTTGGAGGCAGACACGTTGAGCTGTGCCTGGTCCTTGAGTGCCGCCGCAGCAGGCTCGATGAGCGTGATATTCTGCTCCAGCTCGCGTAAGTCGCGCGCCTTGGCCTTGGCCTTGCTGTCCTTCATACGATTCTTGTAAAAGGCTGCCTCGCGCTTCTCCTTGATCTGCGTCACCCGCTCGATGGCGTGGATGGTGGCACCCATGAGCTCGCGGTTGTACTTGACGGCGCGGTGGCGCTGCTTGTCAAAGTCAAACGTCGTGTCCAGGGCCATCTCCTTGCCGGCAGACTTCCGGAAGGACTTAGTCCATTTCACCTTACGCGGGTTTCGCTTGCGGTTAAAGTTCTTGTGGCACTTGGAGCGGCAGAAGCGGAAAATCTTGCTGTCATTGCGGACGAACGTAATGCCGTGGCCCGGATACACGGGGCTTGAGCAGAAGTAGCACGTGTGGATACGCATGCTTGCTGTCTGCTGACGCTTGCTGCTGCTGCTGCTCTGCTACTGCCAGAAGAGGACCTGCTTCAGTTGTCAGGGCCAGTCCTCAAAACGCTGCTGGCGTTTGGATGGTTGGCGACGAGCAATTGCGATATGTGGACCACATTCGTTTTGTAGTATTGTGAATATCGTTTTGAATGTACTGGAAGTAGACGTTGCCTCGGCACTCGGAGAAACTGCCGAGTATGTACCTAGTCACAGCGTCTGGATGTATTCACCTTTAGCCTATGTGAATGTACGCGCCTTCACATACGCGTTTGCTATCTCTGCGTTGTCTATTTTCCTTAATACGTGACTGACGAGGCAACGCGAAGCTGCCACGTCCAAAGTGCGTACGCTCGAGTCGATGCTGCATTGATGGGCAGCATGTGACTGCTGAAGCCTGTCTTGGCAAATTAATCTACAAACGTCGTCATCTCCACCGTTTTAGCTTGGAATTCACCTGTTAGTATTACCGCACCCGTGAAGCGAGGAGGTCGCTCAGCGCCAGTGGACCCTTTGCCTCAGATCCACGAAGATCGTCTGCGGTCAGCACGTCCTGCTTGATCTGCACAGCTGCCTCCTTTTCCGCGTTATCGCGGTGCTGCTTGATGCGCACAGACACAGCCGTGAGGTTCAGGTCAGTCACATCAGACATGATACTGTCCTCGAAGTTGGGTCGACGTGCCACGCCGACGACGCCACCCGATCGCAGACCAGTGGAGTCCACCTCGTCCTCCATGATATCGTTGAACATGATCTGACCGGGCGGGGCGCTGGTCTGGTCATAGGGTGAAAGCTTTGGCGCGAGAACTTTTGGGGTGTTGTCCAGACCTGTATAATTGCCACGACCAGTGCCAGGAGTCTCAATAGGGACACTGTGCGGTGTAATATCTCCAGTGATGAAATTTTCATCGTCGCTAAGAGCACCCTTGCGATCTATGCTCTGGCTGCACATCGGTCCAGCGAACAGGATAGGGCTTCCGTTCTTCTTTGAAGGCGCGGGATCGCTGCGACGTCCACGGTTAAAAGCGCTGAGGTAAGTGCTGCCGCGGTTCTGGCGGATTGTGGCTTCATGCATGCTGAGCATGGCAAACTCTTCAGCTTCCTCATCGCTCACAACCGCGATGCCACCCGCAGAGTTCATTCCTGTGCTGGAAAAACCAAACATGCCGCGGCTTTTCTTTGAGTTGTTGCGCTTGTTGGCATGAGCCTCGGGGTTGCGGTCGATTTTAGAGCGCAGCGTCACAAAGCCGATTACTGCCAGCGCTACGACGACAATGCCGCTGATGATAAGTACACAAATGACTTGCGTTGACACACCTGAGGTGCCCGAGTCTCCCGTCGACGCTGCATACGGCGTTGCGGTCGTGTCCGTAGCAGTGGCGCCGGTTCGCGACAAGACCTGTACCTTGAGGTACACGGCGTAGTCGTATCGCTTCGACATCGGGGTGCTGCTGGGCAAGATCAAGTGCGCCAGTAGGGTGTAGTTTCCAGGCTGGTCGAACGACAGCTCCGATGAGTCGAATTCTGCCAGTCCGTCCGTAAAGTTGAGTGGGATGTTGGTCGTGTTCTCGGTCAGCTGTGACCCCGTCGTCACAGGGTTGCAGTCCACACCGTAGGAACACGTTCGCAGGCGCGAGGCCGTGATCTGGTAATATTTCTGCGAGATGCGGTCGAGTCCAACCACGAGCTCGGTCAAGCCAAAGTCGTTGGTCTCGAGAGAGCCGCTCGACGCGAGGTGCTCCGTGGCATTCCACGAGATGTCCAGCGAGTCGTCGACGTACACGTCGTCTGTGGGGAGGACAATGGAAAGCCTCAGCGGGCAGCCGTCGCCCTGTGCGCTCGCCATGTTCACCGAGGTTCCGTCCACCGTGTTTGAGTAGATGGACGTGTCCACTTCCCAGCAGTATGTGGTGGCGCCGTCCATGATGTAGTCAGCCGCAGAAGACGCTGCAGACATCGGGGCGGCCACGTTGACCAGCACCACGGCCGCCACAACGGCAGACAGCCAGTGCCGGCCGCTCCTATAAGTAGTTATCCTAATACTCCTGTCGTTGGTCCGGCACGGACACCTGCACATAGTTTCCTCCTTTATCATTCTTTGCTGCAGCCTGTCTCGCTCCTGCATGGGGTCGGAACGCCTGTGACCCGATGTTGTCCACTGGACTTCCTCCGCTCCGGAGACCGATTGATATCTGCCGATAGTGCCGCCCATCTGCAGCAAAGCAAAGTTTTCTTGCGTCTGGCTTGCGCTTGCCCTATTGATCAATACGCCAGCCGGCTCCTACCTGCGACTATGCACGTTTATCGCTCCGGCTATAGGGCTGCGGCTAGTCAATAGCGAGGTTTACAGCCACCTCATTGGCGGAATCCATAGAAAAAAATCCGTAAGGCACAAACAAAATTCATCGATTGGCTAGAATCATGTCATAAGAAATGGAATGTCCTGTCTAATTACACATGGTATGATCGCCATCTGGTGGAAGCAACGCTATACTTCTTATGTCAGGATACCGTGTGTACGACTCCTTAAAAAGGCCTCGTACAGTACGAGTACTTTTAAGGACTTAAAAGTCCTCGGTGGATTGACTCAATATTATAATAAATAATTTACCACCGTGCAGGAGTCATGTACAGTACAATCAATCACTTGCGATTTTGTTACTTTGCTCTGCTTTTTTTCGGCAGGTGACGACTTACCTTATCCAGTGTCCGCCGCCAATCGTGAGTGCCGAAGGTGAGACAAAAGACAACACGACACTAAATCTGCATCGTGGTGATACAATCACCACGCTGGGGATATCCCGCGCGGCGTGCCGTATTCCTATCCTGCTGAACCTGCTGTGCGCGCACCACAGATCCCAAGTATTGACCTTTGGCTGCGACGAGCCGCAAACCGACCCACACCACTGAGGTCTGATTTTCGCTGTCTGGCTTGCTTACGGCGCTGCAGTACTGGGTATTACCCAGTGGGTATTGCGAGGACACAGGCGTCCACCCCAAAAAACTTTAGCGTTCGAGCTTCCTATGTATCCTGCGCGTTCGTTGGGCGTGCCAGATGGCTAATTTCTCACTATACAAAACGCCATCACAATCGCTTCGACGTGTTGGCAACGAAAACAGCAAAATCAAATTGGACTTTTTGGCAGCCGTGAAACCTTTCAATTACTGTATCCAGGAACAACGGTCCAGCACAAAATCTTTGACGACTATTGGCTATTAGTGCTAAGGTTTGGCCAGTAAGAGCATTCTTAACTATATAGATGAATAACACTGTCCCTCCGACTAAACTTAATCAAATTATTGTGCATATTAGCCAATGCGAATCTTCTCTGATTCCTTTAGCCAACGAAAACCAAATACTTCTTTTTAAAGAATCAAATCGATTCATATTTTTTAGTTTCATCCGAGGCTGCAGTCGAAAGCAGAGGGACTCCGACGTATCCGGTCGGAGCTGATACCCGGATATGTGCATCGTGCTACAAACGTGTGGGGTGCCACGTATCACTCGCATATTTGCCGCCTCTCCAACCAAGAGCGATGAGCCTGAACGACTTGAAGCCCGCCAACACCAAGCGCGTGCGAGCGACGGCCATAAAGGCGTTCGCTTCCTCAGCATGGAGCATATCAGGGCTTTGGTCGTCGCGGACCCAAGCCGCGCAAGTGGTATTCTAGTGACGCTGATGGACAAGTTTGGTGTGTACCTGGCATTTCACGCAAAAGCACGGGGCAGCACCTGCGCGCCACTCCGTCGCTCAATACTTCCGCCAGGCGAAGTGGTGGCTCCTGGACGAGTATCCTGTTCAAGGCGGCACTGTAGCACGGCAGCTGCTGAGCATGGGGCGCACGCTTTAGCAGAACTGTATCAAGCGCGAAAGTGGTGGGTTTGTCAAGAAGGCGATTGTATGCACGAAGGAGGATCTCAGGAAGATGACAAGGTACCTGTATTCAACAGCCATTTGTGCGTCGGACTCCCAAGATGTAGCTCTGTTGTGCATCTTGTCATACCACTTTGGCCGCGCTTCGTACCTGACCTTCGTCCGGAAGCAGCAGCATTTCATAGGGGCTGCCAGCGTATTCTTCATCCGCTTCATTCGCATGAAGACGTCCGCCGAGCAGGCACTGTCGCTCTTCCCCGACGCTGATTTCACAATTTGCCCGGTGCTGGAGCTCGCGCTGGCTTTGACACCCAGTAGTCGCCCTGCGCAGCTCTCCTCAGCCACTTGTCAGTACAGTCGAAAGACGTCCCCTTAAGCTGACCGACGCCATCCCATTGCTGGACCTGCTTGAGGACAACGGCATCCTGGATTCTTCTCGGACGCCGACGAGAAGCAGCACAGTTCGCACGGCGCCGACGTTGGTATTCATGCTCTTGTCAGCCGCCTACTCGATGGTGTCGCTGACCCCGCTGGAGTCGAAGAGCCGCTAACCTCTCACTCGTTTCAACGCGGCGGTGCCCAGCATGCCAACGCGTGCTCGGAGCTGACGGCATAGTGGATCGTCGATCACGGAGCTTGGAACTTGACCACGACGAACAAAGCCTTCGCTTACGTCTTCAATAATCCGAAATAAGACCATCAAGTCGCAAAGGTACTGAGCGGAATGGCGCCAAAGCAATCCTCTGTTTTTTCGTCGCTGGAAGTCTTCGGCTCGGCCACACAGGAGCAACTTAGAGAGGTTAGCCAGAAGCTCTTTAATGCGAGTCATATACTGGGTAACAACGCCTTCAACGTTTGCGCTGCTGTGAGAGGTATGCTGACCACAACCATTATCCTCCACTACCCGTCACTGATGAAGTCCAACGCGCAGGGGCCATCGATGACGACGATCCAGCGTTGCACCGAGGCCTCTGGTGTGATCACGTCGAACTGCTTGCTTGGTCACAGCAACGCACGAGGTCTGCTGCTTCAGCTCACACCATCGCGGACGACCTGACGGAAGGAAACATGAAAGCCAAAGTTGCGTTCGATCATCAGACTGCATTGATAGAAAGGTTAGTCGAGGTCAACTGTCGCCTCGAGGCTCGAGTCAACTTGCTAGAGCTACAAGCATCAACACTGGAGAGAGCACATCAGTACACCGCGGTGAGCAAGCGAAGCGACCAAGAGATAAAGATGAAACGTACCAGCGAAGCGCCGACGTCGATCGAAAACGATACCTCTCGTCGATACCTCGTTTGCGTGGTACACGGCAGTTCCGCGTGTATGCTTGAGTACTAACAAGCACAAGAATTCGGACGCCAAGCAGCTCGTGGCCTTCATGAAGCTCTTCATTGAAGACGGATACGCGCTCGACGAGTCGTCGCCGAGCTACAAGGATAACGCCCGTCAGCTTGGAGAGCTAGCGTCAAACAAAGTCGTGGCGTACCTCCGCGCGCGAAACGTACCGTCAATGGGATCTAACGCTAGTCTCAAGGAGCTTCGTCGACTGCATCGAGATGGAACCTCAATATATAAATCAATTTATGTCGTTACAATGGTGGTCGTCAGAAATGACTGATGGAACAAATCTTAATGGAGTGATGACAGACGCAGATGACCAGCAATGATTGGACACAGCTCGTCTTCTTGCTTGATGATCCTCAATGACTTCATCAGCGCCTACCACCAACGTCTTGCAATCGGTAAAGTTGTAGAACCCGCGCCACTCCATCCCCGAGGCGCGCTCAGGCCGCTTCTATAATACAACACGTCATATTACCCGTGTCCTTGTGGTCGGTGCTTCCGTATATGTCGCTCGCTTGGAGGCCTACCACAGTCATTCGAGTATAGAGAAATTTACCGGCGGCTGGAATCAAACCACCTCCTTCCCCTTCAGGGGCTCTTCCATTTGAGCTATATCGGTGGGAGGTCATACAACAACATCGCAGGGGATACTTCAGCTGGAGTGCTCGGCGGGGAATTCATAATTACAGTTCTTTGTGGAAGCGACAACCCTCTTAGAAGTGCCATGGACACAACCCCTCAATTCACGAGGCCAGGTGGTTAATTGATCCCTGAAGATGATGGGCAAAATGGCGCAGTCAAAATCGCACGAAAACTACTCATTTGCAAGAAGAAATTACGCCTGCCACCTATAAATGCGCCAATCATTTGCGTGGAGAGTTTTTACGGACCGCTGTCATTTGTACGAAAGCTTCCACAACTTGATTCGATGTAAAATTCTGCGACTAGGATTTGCTAATCGGAGATGCGGCGACAGTCGGAGTCGTCACGATATAGACGCTTTTGTGCTTGTCGAGTTAGTCGAAGCGTGGTTCCGATGGACAGCTCACACACTCAACGCTTTCGAGTAGACAGTAGAAGTGACAAAAGCCCATTCGAGGCTAAAATCTTGCCTACCTGTTCTTCTGTCATTCCTGGCGTAACTTCACACCCCGCCGTTGCTGCATCAGCGATTCGTTTCACCAAACTGAACCAGTCTGAAACTCTTGCGCACATTCTCATGCGCTAGATCGTAAGCACCAATGCGCTTTAGTGCTGGGTAGCCTCTCGCTTTTTCACCAAACCACCACAACTTCTACGATCCAAAAGCCCCAGTCTTTGGAAGCACAAACGTTTTCGGCGCATATGGAACTTGCCTTCATAGTAGTGAGCTATCTCTGATCCGAATAACGCCGATGTTGGCATCGCTGGCGCAGCCTGATCTCGCGCGAGTCTTGCACGCCACTGCAGGTTAGTGATAGTAGTTTCTTGTAGATCTTTGGTGATGTTGCCCGTTGCAACGCCCTTCCTCTCAATTAGCGAGCTCATGCCATCAAGTAGAACTGTCGGTACATTGTCGATCGATTTCTGAACTCGTTGACGTTACTTAAAAGTTCCACGTGCGGCGGAACCCCAGTTGGTTGCATCCATGGCGAGTCTAAATCGCCTTCTAGCTCTGCTATCATTGCTGGATCCCGAAACATTGTCGTTGAAAGTAGAGGGTGCGATCGTGGCAGCAATTCTCGCAGGTATACAGGATGCTTAACGAGAGAGCGGTGCATAAGTTGAGTATGTATGCAAGGCTGCTGCTATCAGATAGAGATGGGTACATTTGGCGGACACACGCAGCAGGTGTCGAGCGCTCGTTATCCACAAAATGAGGCAACTTACAGCAAACTTGGGGCTATTCTAAGGAAGACCTGCCACCACTCGGCCAAGGTACTGGTCACCGGAAGCTCCGTAGCGCTTGCAGCGATCTTGCACCCCACCAAGAGACCAACCGACTCGTAGACACAAGCTAGTAATAGACGGACCACCCGTAGACCCACTGCAACCGAAGTAGCAACACCTTTTCTTGTTGAATGAGAGCCGTAGTGCGTTTCTTGCTTCAGATCACTTATCAACAGACGGAGAATATTACCAATCGGGATTTCTGCTCGGAACGGGGGTAGAGTGGGCCTGGTGGTTGAGTTAGCCGACATGCTAAGTACAAACCCAACGTAGTAATCCAACACGTATCCGGGCAGAGGGGATTTACGTACATGTGGCGGTGATCCTTCGGCCCGTTGCCTTCCTGATTGTTTTATTTTATTTTTTTCATCACACATCCTATGCTGTCGTTATGGCTGCTTAGATGCTCCGGGCATTGACTGGGTGCGGCACATCAGATTTCCATCGATTTGTAAGAAACAATGCGTGAAGCCCCCGTCCTGTCGGCCGAGTGTCTTTCTGCATCGATGTCGGTACAGTGAAAATGGTGGTCTTTGCCAGACTCTTTCGCCGACACCGATTGGTATTTGGCGGCCTCCATTCGTTTCAACCCCGAGAAGAAAGTTGCAAACGTTTAGAGTAGGATGCTGATAGGGGGTCTCTTTTCTTCGATAAAGATCCTTGGTAGCGCTACGGTATCCGGTAAGTGCTTCAACACCGACACTTTTCGTTTCGATAAAAGAAAGCTCTCAAAGTCTTTTACTGCGAAATGGGTAAGATCAATTTGTCCATCGCTACCAAAAATATCGCCAAGCTTCCGCTCCTCGCGTTTCCACAATCCATCCCAACATTTTTTTCAAGCTGCCACGGTACGCTTTCTGTCTTTGATGAAACGCATGCGTCCCGCACTTCTTGGGACTTCTCCAGCTTCGGAGCTAGCAGCGCCGCGGCCTTCTGGCTCCACGAAGCCGCTTCGATTGTTGGGTTGGGGGCCACCATGGTCGTGCTGCAGCGACACCTGCTGCTGCTCGACGTCACCATGGCCGCGCTGTTTACGTGTTGTCGGGCGTAGCCAAGACCGCGCTGGATCCGCTGTGGTCAAGCACCACCATGACCTCGCTACCTCTGTGGCCGGCCGTCGCCGACATAGCAGTGCTTCTGCGGTGGAGTCCGCTGGTCCATGGTACTGCTGTTTCCTTTGGGTGTGGTTGAACCTTCGTCGCCGCGGTGGCAATGATGCCCCGGTGTAGGTGGGGTACTGATCTAACTCTCTGGGGCTATGGTGGCACTGTCGCAAGTGCCGGACCTTGGGGTCGTCGTGGTCATACGGACGTTAATCGCTGCGAGGTTCGCGTTCCTGATTCTGACTGGCACATTGGAGGGCATCGGCATGTTTGAATGGACTTTGTATTGTGAGGTCGGACAGGAAGACTGGCACTTCTAACCTGTAGGATGTCGTAGGAACCATTTTCTACGAAAATCGGCTCATCGTCCATCTTCCGGATGAGCATAGAAAACGACTGCACACCGTCGGGTTGCAATTTTTAATTTTGGCGGAATTCGCGCTGATTTGCCTACGAGTCCATACAAAGCGCAATACATTGCCGCCATTTCGTCGACAGTCAGATATATGCCCGCGTACAGTGATGATTTGCTGCCACGCGGCTACATGTACTGAGTTAGATTAAGTATAGCGGGAAGTGTTGTTTTGCGGGATACAGATATGTACGCAGGAGTTGCTAGTTGCGATGATAAATGGCTCAAATTGAATATTAGTTATTACAGTCACGTGCTGTATGCTGTTTCACCAAACGCCCCCCATGCCGTATCATGACGACCCCGACTAGCATCCGACCATATCGCAGAGTTTTGTATCGAACCAAGTTGTGGAGGCTTTCGTAAAATGACATACGGCCCGTACAAAATCCCCTCGCAAATGATTGGCTCATTTATAGGTGGCAGGCGTAATTTCTTCTTGCAAATGAGTAGTTTTCGTGCGATTTTGACTGCGCCATTTTGCCCATCATCTTCAGGGATCAATTAACCACCTGGCCTCGTGAATTGAGGGGTTGTGTCCATGGCACTTCTAAGAGGGTTGTCGCTTCCACAAAGAACTGTAATTATGAATTCCCCGCCGAGCACTCCAGCTGAAGTATCCCCTGCGATGTTGTTGTATGACCTCCCACCGATATAGCTCAAATGGAAGAGCCCCTGAAGGGGAAGGAGGTGGTTTGATTCCAGCCGCCGGTAAATTTCTCTATACTCGAATGACTGTGGTAGGCCTCCAAGCGAGCGACATATACGGAAGCACCGACCACAAGGACACGGGTAATATGACGTGTTGTATTATAGAAGCGGCCTGAGCGCGCCTCGGGGATGGAGTGGCGCGGGTTCTACAACTTTACCGATTGCAAGACGTTGGTGGTAGGCGCTGATGAAGTCATTGAGGATCATCAAGCAAGAAGACGAGCTGTGTCCAATCATTGCTGGTCATCTGCGTCTGTCATCACTCCATTAAGATTTGTTCCATCAGTCATTTCTGACGACCACCATTGTAACGACATAAATTGATTTATATATTGAGGTTCCATCTCGATGCAGTCGACGAAGCTCCTTGAGACTAGCGTTAGATCCCATTGACGGTACGTTTCGCGCGCGGAGGTACGCCACGACTTTGTTTGACGCTAGCTCTCCAAGCTGACGGGCGTTATCCTTGTAGCTCGGCGACGACTCGTCGAGCGCGTATCCGTCTTCAATGAAGAGCTTCATGAAGGCCACGAGCTGCTTGGCGTCCGAATTCTTGTGCTTGTTAGTACTCAAGCATACACGCGGAACTGCCGTGTACCACGCAAACGAGGTATCGACGAGAGGTATCGTTTTCGATCGACGTCGGCGCTTCGCTGGTACGTTTCATCTTTATCTCTTGGTCGCTTCGCTTGCTCACCGCGGTGTACTGATGTGCTCTCTCCAGTGTTGATGCTTGTAGCTCTAGCAAGTTGACTCGAGCCTCGAGGCGACAGTTGACCTCGACTAACCTTTCTATCAATGCAGTCTGATGATCGAACGCAACTTTGGCTTTCATGTTTCCTTCCGTCAGGTCGTCCGCGATGGTGTGAGCTGAAGCAGCAGACCTCGTGCGTTGCTGTGACCAAGCAAGCAGTTCGACGTGATCACACCAGAGGCCTCGGTGCAACGCTGGATCGTCGTCATCGATGGCCCCTGCGCGTTGGACTTCATCAGTGACGGGTAGTGGAGGATAATGGTTGTGGTCAGCATACCTCTCACAGCAGCGCAAACGTTGAAGGCGTTGTTACCCAGTATATGACTCGCATTAAAGAGCTTCTGGCTAACCTCTCTAAGTTGCTCCTGTGTGGCCGAGCCGAAGACTTCCAGCGACGAAAAAACAGAGGATTGCTTTGGCGCCATTCCGCTCAGTACCTTTGCGACTTGATGGTCTTATTTCGGATTATTGAAGACGTAAGCGAAGGCTTTGTTCGTCGTGGTCAAGTTCCAAGCTCCGTGATCGACGATCCACTATGCCGTCAGCTCCGAGCACGCGTTGGCATGCTGGGCACCGCCGCGTTGAAACGAGTGAGAGGTTAGCGGCTCTTCGACTCCAGCGGGGTCAGCGACACCATCGAGTAGGCGGCTGACAAGAGCATGAATACCAACGTCGGCGCCGTGCGAACTGTGCTGCTTCTCGTCGGCGTCCGAGAAGAATCCAGGATGCCGTTGTCCTCAAGCAGGTCCAGCAATGGGATGGCGTCGGTCAGCTCAAGGGGACGTCTTTCGACTGTACTGACAAGTGGCTGAGGAGAGCTGCGCAGGGCGACTACTGGGTGTCAAAGCCAGCGCGAGCTCCAGCACCGGGCAAATTGTGAAATCAGCGTCGGGGAAGAGCGACAGTGCCTGCTCGGCGGACGTCTTCATGCGAATGAAGCGGATGAAGAATACGCTGGCAGCCCCTATGAAATGCTGCTGCTTCCGGACGAAGGTCAGGTACGAAGCGCGGCCAAAGTGGTATGACAAGATGCACAACAGAGCTACATCTTGGGAGTCCGACGCACAAATGGCTGTTGAATACAGGTACCTTGTCATCTTCCTGAGATCCTCCTTCGTGCATACAATCGCCTTCTTGACAAACCCACCACTTTCGCGCTTGATACAGTTCTGCTAAAGCGTGCGCCCCATGCTCAGCAGCTGCCGTGCTACAGTGCCGCCTTGCACAGGATACTCGTCCAGGAGCCACCACTTCGCCTGGCGGAAGTATTGAGCGACGGAGTGGCGCGCAGGTGCTGCCCCGTGCTTTTGCGTGAAATGCCAGGTACACACCAAACTTGTCCATCAGCGTCACTAGAATACCACTTGCGCGGCTTGGGTCCGCGACGACCAAAGCCCTGATATGCTCCATGCTGAGGAAGCGAACGCCTTTATGGCCGTCGCTCGCACGCGCTTGGTGTTGGCGGGCTTCAAGTCGTTCAGGCTCATCGCTCTTGGTTGGAGAGGCGGCAAATATGCGAGTGATACGTGGCACCCCACACGTTTGTAGCACGATGCACATATCCGGGCATCAGCTCGACCGGATACGTCGGGGTCCCTCTGCTTTCGACTGCAACATCTATTCGCGTTTTTATTGGATGAAACTGAACAAAGTGAAGCGATTTGACTCGCCAAAACCTTTGCAACTGTTTTACATTGGCTAAAACGAATCGGAGAAGAATCGGATTGGCTAATTTGTACCATACTTTGATCAAGTCTGGTCGGAGAGACAATGGTATTCATCCATATCGTGCATGGAACGCAGCTACATGTACGTCAGACACTATTTTGGAATTGTTGGGGGTCACTATTGTGAACACTTAATTTATGTCAACGCACTCCATCATCTGCTGCGAAACAATTTAGAATATTTTAGTGCAGTTTGGATATATGTGACGAATCGGAGAAGAATCGGATTGGCTAATTTGTACCATACTTTGATCAAGTCTGGTCGGAGAGACAATGGTATTCATCCATATCGTGCATGGAACGCAGCTACATGTACGTCAGACACTATTTTGGAATTGTTGGGGGTCACTATTGTGAACACTTCATTTATGTCAACGCACCCCATCATCTGCATGCGAAACAATTTAGAATATTTTAGTGCAGTTTGAATATATGTGACACCAGTGCTAATACCGCAACTTATAGTCTATTGCCCCCCCCCCTTTTTTTTTTGGATTAGTTGTACTTATTAATAGAAATGAAAGTGCCCGCATCGCAATATTATATTAGTGTTCTCATGGTTGTTAGTTTTACAGGTTGTAGGTTCGATGAAGTAGCCATTCGTGAGAAATCTGCAGCCTTCCAACCGTGAGCCTTATGGCGTGAGGACATGAAGCCTACACTTGCCAGACGCTACCTTCATTTTTGTCCAATAAGATACAAGTACATTTTGTTCGGTGGCTGGCGGTGACTGGTTGACTCCATTTCTAACTAGTAGCATGGTAAAGAAAGGAACCGTGCGGCTACAGACCTGCTTCTGCAAGCTCGAATCCTTTATGCAGCTTTAGAAGATTCGAGCAAGAACGACGAAAGTGGCGATGAGTTAGATGATGTTGGCGTAGTTACACAGATCTTAGCTACACGCTATTTGTTTCGCAGTAGCGTCCTAAAGCATTAGCTGCTGCTCTTCACACTTGGAGTCACCTCTCTCTTCTGGCGGCGCTCAGACTTCTCTTTGTGGATTCGCGAAAACGCATCGTGCAGGCTGCTAACACCAGCAACTGTAGTCGCACGGCGGGCGTAAACGATCGTTTGCCAACAGGACCCTTCGTCTTCGACTGTCTCACTACAGTTGACGGAGTCGTCGTTGTTGGCAAGCTGCCATCATCCGGCAGCTCAAGCGCTCCACCCTCAGCCATGACGTCACTAGCCGCCTCGACATGGAATTCTCACTCGCAGTGGAGTCACCGAGATAATCTTGCCCCGTTAAACACACCCGCCCTGTCTCCATCAAGACAGACGGGTTTGCGTTGTGACGCTCCCCAAATATGGCATCCATCTTATAATAAATGGGCACTTCTTCTGAAGCATCTCTATAAACATCGTAATACGTGCACAAGATTTAAGTTTGTTTGAGACCCACTCTTCGCTTTGCTATAGCTAACCTTTGATGGTCGGCGGGTCTGACCCCTGCAGCCTGAACCCTGACTGAGCCAGCTTCAGCTTGTATTGTTTGTAGCCTGAATCCAGCTCGCTACATTTAGTTTTGCACTGCTTCTTAGTCTTTCCGTGCTCGTGCTTGGCCAAGAAATCGCGCGCACCTTCGTAAAAGCGCTTTTTGACGCCCGCATGTAAGCGTTGACGTGATTGCTCAGGTAGTTGAGCAGCAGATGGACCTCAACCGCTTGTTCATCATGGCCGGAGCCTCGTCTGATTGAAGCTGGCGGTCAGAACGCAGCACTCGACGACGGGTGAGAGCTCGGTACTGCTGCTTGCGTGGTGGCAAATGCCCGGCTGCAAGGGCTCCTCGCTGCACTCTTTTAACCAGTGAGCCTTCAGCAGGAAAACCAATTTGAACAATCGATGTCGATCTGCAATGTAACGGGGTTACACGAAGGTAACACGAGTGTAGCCTTGCTACGTGTCACCTTGTAGTAAGTGGTACTTGGTACCACTTGGATTCATAAGATTTCAGTACGTGGCCACAGGGCCACTCGATATGCATTTGACTAGGCTTAGCTATGGTAGATAGTTAGAATCATACATTTACATCATAGGCGGCTTTGCCGCAGATAAGCAACATGTAACAGATCAATTTTAGCATCAGAGAGAGTATTGCCCTAGGTTTAGAAATACTAACTCTTTAAGTCTCTAGCGGTATAGCTAGAGGAATCTAAGCCTCTGCGGAGACCTTAGGGGCGAGGATAACCACAGCAAAGACTCGGGGAGTCATACGTGTTCCTCTGACGCACTACGCTACCAGCCCTGCTGCACCTGGTAGTACTTGTAGTAAGACTCCCGCACCTGAGTCTTAGGACTATTCCTCGGTGAAGATGGAGCAGACAGCGTTATCTAATATGTCTCAGGGCCAGCAAGACGCGCTGAAAAAGCTTATGTCTTTGCTCGACCCTGAGGGCATAACACGTCTTGCTTCGCAAGGACCGGACGTGGTGAACGGGCGTCTGGAGGCGTTCTCGAGTTACGAGAATGCTTTGTTGGAGCACCTCCAGCAGAGGATGTAGGCGTCTGCGCCGACGTCGACGACATCGCACGATGGGGCCTCCCGGCCTAGTCCGCTCATCGTGAGCGTCAATACTTTCGAAGGAAAGGAGGGGGAGAACCATACTTGGATCCATGAGATCAAAATGGCCACGGGATCGGCCATGCTCCATACTGAGCAACAGCGCGTGGCGCTAGCGATCTCGAAACTCGGTGTCCGAGCACGAGAGTGGGCAATCAAGTGCGGCACGTCGGTGGACGCGGCGTTCCCTAGCTGGGAAGCGCTGAAACTCCAACTTTCGCAAGTGTTCGCTCCGTCTAATCAGGCATACCGTGAAGTCACACTTTCTGAGTACCCTCCAGGGTAAGAAGGACTTGGTGGACTTCGTCCAGGAGTTGCGAACTCTGATCGCCGGCATGACGGCCGATCCTCTGCCAGAGGCAGTGACTGTTACAGTCTTTATGGAGGGCCTCCGCACTGGCGTGGCCAGGACGGAATTCTTCCACACTCATCCTTCCCTGTTTTGAAGAGGCCGTGAGAGTGGCGTTGAACGCCGAGTTCAACTTCAAGTCGTCTCGACTTGGCTGGGGCGTTGCTAACGCTACCCCGTCCGACGGACCGGTTCCTATGGACCTCAGCTACGCTGAAGATGAAGAAGCTGAGCTTCATGCTGCCGAGCAGCGTATGGATGTTCGTCGATGCTTTATCTGCCAAAGCACCACCCATTTGAGGGCAACCTGCCCGTTACGCAGGTCGCGTCAAGCTCCTACGAGCCTTCGCTCTGCATCGAGCCAAGCCATCGGCTCGTCGCGGGGAAACGGCGACCTCAGTAGACGCGGGGCGCCCTGCTGGGGAAGAACTGAGTTCTGTTGAGCCTCGTGGAGGTGGAGGGCAACAGGGCCCAGCCCCGGAGAAAGCCGTACTCTCTAACACGGAACGTGTATGCAAGCCGGCCTTGCTCGTCGTTGAGGCGACGGTGAAGAGCTTTGAGAACCATGGATCATCTTGATCGATTCGGAGCATCGGGAAACTACCTCGACGCTCCACGATGGAAGGAGTCAGCAATACACTGAGGCGCTCAGGGAGCGCAGGAGTGACATCATCACTGTTCGCCTACCGACGGGGACCCTGTCACGGTGTCTAAGGTTCCTGTGAACCTAGGCGTGAAGTTTCTTGACTTCGATAGCGTGGAACGCTGTCTGGGCCTGGACCAGGATTCAAGGTACGACCTCATCCTGGGCATGGCATGGCTAGAACGCCATGAACCATGGATTGATTGGAGGTCGAAGACCTTGGACGCAACGCGCTTTACTCCTGGTGGAGCTTTCGTGAGTCATGAACCCACCTCTGCTAGGAAACAAAAGCGCTTTTGGCGCGGGCACTGGACCGAGTCGATCATCGTGCTGGATATCGGAGTATCCGAACTTGTAGACACTGAAGGTGTCGAGGACAAGAGTCCCGAGCAAAGCTCGTGGGCTGTGACTGGAGCGGCAGGAAACCCGCTGGGTGACACAGGTGACATGTGTCACGACAACGGCACTCGTCCCGATGACGGTGTGTCGTTACACGCCATGCGTGGCGTGGCCGGCAGTATGCCGGGGCATCATGGCCGCGGGCCTCAGGATGAAGGTGGAGCAGCAGGCAATCCGCTGGGTGACCGACCTCATGGTGACATTGGTCACGACAGTGACACTCATCACGAGCTGTCGCTACACGCCATGCGTGGTGTGGCCGGCCGTGGGCCGGGCCATCAAGGCCGAGGGCCCACTGATAGAGGTGACGTGGCACGTATTCCACGGGGTGGAGACTGCGAGCGTCGCAGCTCTGCGACGGTTATCGGTCAAGACATACCAGTCTCGGGTGGAAAGCACACGGTGCAAGCACCTGGAGACGCAGCTGATGTGACTGTTAGGACCTCTCCGAGGCAAACAGTCTCAGCGGAGAGAAAGCTACGACGCCAAGCGTCAGCCACGAGACGCAGAGCGTCTGATGCGTCTAGCATGACGAGTGAAGATACTCCTGGTGATAGCGAGCAGCTAGATACACTCGTCAACGGAGTGACAGGGGGAAGTCGATGGCGACATCAGTCTAGAGACTATGCCCACTGCGGACGCTTTGTTGGAGCTGGACGAGATGTCCAGGGCCGAGTTCGGTGACGCCTTGAAGGCCGGCGAGTTAGCCGATTTGGTCATTCTATGATCTGAAGAGGAGTTAAACTCGTCGTCGCTTTTGGATAAAGCAGTCCTTGAGGACACCAAGAAGGCGCGGAATGTGCGGGCAGGATCCTCGGTCCTGAAGGATCCCTCGGATCCGTACTACCCTTTGGTGAAGAATATCAAGACGTGGTTTCGAAAGAACCTCCCACAAAACTACCTCCGGATCGAGGTGTACGTCATGAGATTGACCTGGTTCCTGGAACCATATACATGGAACCAAATACTGTGTGACAAGGCAGTGGCCTTTGCCACGAGAACAGTGTGACGTCATTGACGCGTTCTTTGTGCTAAGCACGAGGCGGGTATGGTGCGCGAGAGCAAGTTTCCGCACTTAATGCCTACGTTCTGTGTCGCTTGCTCGCATGAGCAATTAATAGTATTCATCGACCAACTCGAGGGCACTGTACACCGTACATCCCGTCATGTTGTTCTGTAGAACGGCCTTCCTATGAGCAGGCGTTTGCGCCGGAATGGTGGCCGCGTTGAGCTTATCAAAAGCATGAACGATTCGCCACTTGCCATTCGGCTTTCTGAAATTCCCCAAGGGCTGTCGAACGCACCTGCGACGTTCAATCATCTTGTGACACAACTGCTCAGGCCCCACAGGGCGTATGCTCAGACATACTCCGACGATATATTCGTCCACAGTCGTGCGGAGCACGGAAAGACTGATGTGGAGAACCACATTGAGCACCTGCGAGCGGTGCTCGAGTGCATGCGCACACACAAGTTGTATGCCAACATTGACAAGTGTGTCTTCGGCGCTGAAGAGATCCCCTTTCTGGGATGCTTCATTGGAAAGCGAGGCCTTCGAGCGGATCCCGCTAAGGTCAAGGTCATAGTAGACTGGCCGGAAAAAGAACCAGAAAGACTTACGGAAGTGGCTTGGCCTGGCCACTTACTTGCACAAGTACAGCAAGAACTATGCTGAGGTGGCAATGGCACTGTCCAATCTCCTTAAGAAGGATGTGGACTGGTGTTGGGACACCGGACATCAAGCGGCTTTTGAAGCCATTAAGGAGAGTCTCCTTCAGGCCCCGATCATGGCCCTGCCAGACCCGATCATCCTTTCAGTGTCGTCTGTGACGCGCGGACTTTGACATCGGCAGTGCTCTGCTGCAAGCAGACGATGAGGGGTATGAACGCGTGATCGCGTTTGAATCTCGCCAGCTTAAGGCTGCTGAGAAGAACTATCCATTTCATGACAAAGAGCTACTTGTAATGAAGTATGCGCTCGTCAAATTCAGGGCTCACCTGATCGGCTCCAAGTCGTGATCTACACTGATCATGCGTCGCTACGCACTGCGACGCAGTCACCTCATCTCTCTCAGAGAATGACCCGTTGGCGCTCATTCTTTGCGGAGTACAACTTCGAGGTGAAATACAAGCCTGGCAGACAGAACGTCTCGGCCGATGCGTTATCACGCAGGCCAGACTATGAGATCGCTCACGTCACGACGGTGGCTTCGTCTGTGACAGACTTGATCCGCGCTGCGTACGCGCGGGACGAGTCCTGCGTAGCTCTGCCACATGTGCTAGGAAGCGCGGAGTTTGCTAACTCAGACATTAAGCTGTCAGCGCGGTTGCACGCGAGTCTACATCGATACACTTTCAATGATGGCCTATTATACTACGGTAATGGTCCAGAAGACACCCCACGTGTCGTGGTTCCTCACGAAGGGGATCTCAAGTATCGTATCCTCTATGAGGCACATGATACCCCACTTGGTGGCCATCTCGGCCGAGATAAGACCTGCACCTCGGTGAGCTCCCACTACTGGTGTCCGAAGCTTTACAAGTGGGTCACTACGTATGTACGCACGTGTGAGACGTGTCAACGGGTTAAACCCTCGCCACACTTGGCTGCGCCGTTGGCCAGCTTGCCTGTACCCACGGGGTGCTGGTAATCCATGAGTATGGACTTCGTGTTCGGCCTGCCACGGGATGCGGCGGGCAACACGGGCATCGTGGTTTTTGTCGACCGATTGAGCAAGTTGGCTCATTTAGCGGCGGTGCCGGACTCCATCGATGGAGAGGGAACGGCCATGCTGTTCATGGATCGTGTGTTTCGACAGCATGTTCTGACGGAGACAATGTCTCGGACCGAGACTCCCGTTTCAAGGGTAAGTTTTGGACGTCGGTCTTCAAGGTGCTCGGCACTCGACTCGACATGTCCACAGAGGACACCCGCAGACGGATGGTCAGACTGAATGCGTGAATCGCGTAGTTGAAGACATGTTTCGTAGCGTCTGTGCAGACAGACCCAAGCAGTGGGGTTCGATGCTCCCACTCGTTGAGTTTGTATTGAACAATGCGGTGCATGCCTCAACTGGCTTCACCCCGTTCTATGTGAACGGTCTCACTCACCCTCGCGTCCCGCTGACGCCACCACTCCGTGGTTCAGGGCTTGGTGGGTGAGGAATAGCCGAAGGGCTCGTTGGTGTCAGCACTGTTGCGGTTCGCAACCAAGTTGATGCGTTCGTGTCTACGTGTTTAAGTGTCTTACGAAAGTAAGCGATGTGATGGCTGAAAGCCAAGATGTTCAGAAGGAACAGGCTGATGCAAAGGGCAGAAGCAACATTGGGTGACAAAGTTTTATTACACGCTAAAAACCTACCTACGCATGCAGTGTCTGCGGTCTTTAAGACCAAGTTGCACTCGCGCTTCATTGGACCTTTTAAGGTCGTGGCCAGGAAGGGCCTTGCGTACACGCTCAACCTCCGAAGAAGATGCGTACACACCCCGTGTTTTACGTAGGCTTCCTTAAGCCATATCGAGACCCGGCTCGGGTGAGCACGGAGGGTTTGGCGCCACAGCCGGTGGATGGCCAAAGCGCTGGAGGCGCACGAGTAGGTCCAACTGACCACGTAGCTCAGTGAACGAACGGTCCAGCGCTTCGAAGCGACGAGCAGAGGACTGCTCCAGGAGCTCTAGGCGGTTGGCAACTGAGGCAAGAGACTGAAACCCGTCGACCCGATGATGCACGGCATCGATCTCGTCAGCGAGACGGTCACGATGATTGTCGCCCACTGCAGCGAGTCGAACAGGGTCTGCACCCGCCTCACGACCGCTAGCAGATCACTGCGACTCGCAGCGCGAGGATCCAGCCGGTCATTGACCACCGCCGCCGTTCCTCGATGAGCAGGGTGCTTCCCACTATCATGTGGAGTGGTTAGTGGCGCGGCGTCGTCGCCAGGGTCATATTTAATATCTTGTGAAATGGAGGGGCTATCCACTCCCAGAACTCTTGGGAGTACGAGGTTCCCCTCCGGCCAGATTGCCCTGACGTCGTGGACGCTTTCGATCCACGCGAGCAGCAGAGCTCCGAGGGGCAGCAACCGAGGCGTCGCTCACCTGGCGCTTCCCGGCAATAGCCGCTTGGTGCCCAGGGCCAGCAGGAGAGCTGTCGCTCTGGCCTTGAAGATGGGTGGCCTCACGTGCGTGAGAGCCGCTAGCTGTGACAGCAGAAGCACCGAGTTCGAGAGAGCCTTGTGGGCGAGGCCGGTCGGCAGGAGTAACTGGCGCTTCGCCTTGTGTTTCGCGAACTCGAAACGGAGTCTATGTTCGACTCGAACATCGGTTTCACTGAAACTAGCCCGAAGGGCATCAATGGAAGAGAGCTTGCGAGCTCCTTCCACCCAGCTTTGGACTGCCCATCGCCTTCCCAAGACGTCTCTCCTGACAGGAGCACGACTGTGTAAGTCCGCATCGGTGGAACCGTTCCGTGCCGGACTTGCAGGCGCTCACGCTACTCGCGCTAAGTAGTCACTTGAGGAGTCAAGTATCTCTCTCTGAGAGACTCTCGCGCGGCGAGCTCGTCGGGTGCTGCGGCCGCCGGCCCAATCACATATGTGTTAAGCAACTCCGATGCTGCTCGGCGAGCCACTTCGATGGGGTCGCGAGGCTCAAAGCCATAGTCACGACGTGGCGGGGTAAGCAATGGCCGAGCCATAGGTCGCCTCGAAAGTGGGGGCTGCGGATCAGCCGCGAGCTGTTGCTCCTGGACTTCGTTCAAAGGATTGGCGACAACACCAGATCCCCTGGGATCATCTGTTGTTCCCCGCGAAGGTAGCGGAGGCGCTTTGCGCACGACTCGTTGGTCGAGAGCTCGAACGGATTCGGAGCGCGCAGTTAGCGGCGCGAGCTCGGCGAGCGGACAGGGCTACTACCGGTCATGGACTCAGTGTAGTTGACCTCCTCTTCACTCTCTTCAAGGTCGTCAAAGAGGCCGTCTCGCGCCAAGCGCACCGGGGCACTGCTTCCACCAGCTTCGCTGCCTCAACTCATGGTCTTTCGACAGTATCGGCGCTTGTGCGCTGAGTGATACTCTCGCACCGAGAGCCTCGAGGGTGCGGGTGGTGCGCGGTCAGAGACCTTTCCCGTACGGGGATGGCGAAGATAGCGATGGTGTCGGAGACACAGAGGGGCTTAGCCCGCGGCGAGAGCTGTTGTCGCGAGGCGAACGAAGGAGGTGAAAAGACCAATTGGCTGTTGACATCTGAGTGCGAACACTCGGTGCGGAACAAACAGTGAAACGCTCTCGGAGCGGAAGGTTCCGGGCCTTTGGCGATTTGTACAACCTTGCTACGTGTCACCTTGCAGTAAGTGGTACTTGGTACCACCTGGATTAACAGGATTTCAGTACGTGGCCACAGGGCCACTCGATATGCATTTGACTAGGTTTAACTATGATAGATATTTTGCCGCAGATAAGCAACATGTAACAGATCAATTTTAGCATCAAAGAGAGTATTGCCCTAGGTTTAGGAATACTAACTCTTTGAGTCTCTAGCGGTATAGCTAGAGGAATCTAAGCCTCTGCGGAGACCTTAGGGGCTAGGATAACCACAGCAAAGACTCGGGGAGTCATACGTGTTCCTCTGACGCACTACGCTACGCAGCCCCGCTTCATGCAACCTGTAGAATCTACCTGCTTCCGCTGCCAGGGTCGGAAAAGCAGCCAGGGTGCAGGTTTGAAGCTCTCTTGCGATTGGGCTGTTTTTCCTGCAACCTGGAAACGTGCCAACCGTGAGAACAACTATTACATCTTAAAGTAAACACGTGTTAAGGTAAAATGCAAAATTTGGCGCGGTGCCAATTATGGCACGCTTTTAAGCTTGGTTTCAGTATACTTTTCGCCAAAGATGGCCCTTCCGGTAGTATAAGATGTTCTAGGGGATTTTAATTGACCTGCGTTTGTATGAACCGTATCACGAACTGGACCACAGATTTTACCTGTATATTTCTATCGACTTTGCCTGCCGCTTCCGTGTGTACGAAACGGAGCCAAAGTCTCCTACTGTGTTTATCAAATCCGTTTGTGTATATTAGTTCCAATAATATAGCTTTTATACACAAGTTCCATAAATCGAGGTACCTACACTACAGTTTCTAAGCCAATCGAAACCGTGCCATAATTGGAATTTTACCTTATGAAGTATTAAATAATTTGCACGTATAGAATGGAGCAGAGGTTTTGGAAGGAATATACCCTTTTTAAGACGGCGTCGCAGAATTTAGCGTCCGTATCCATCTGGAAAGGAACTCATTCCTGATTCCCTACTACAAGCACCAGTGGAGGTGGCAGCACGGGGCTCGTGTTCGCGCTCGCACTGACCGCTAAGGGCGTCAACAGAAGAAGAAGTGCCAGCGGGGGCTAAACTACCTGACGAGAGCTGACCTCCGACCCGAATCACGCCTTATAAAGGCTTGGGAGGCAATCTACAGCGCTAGAAACGCTAAGCCCTCATGAAAACGATTGACCTCGATGTCCGCACGTTTCACCTCTTGATGGAGCGCTCTAAACAGAGGTGAGCGTTTGTGATGGAGGTAAGGCTCGACGAAAATGTGTCTTACTGTGCTAGTGTATTCAGGTGGAGCACGTGAGTCGCAAGGGAACTTTCATTTTTAACTGTGAAGGGTAAGGGGTGTCTCAACTATATACCGTATAATACTTCTAGCATCCGACACCCCACCAATGCACGAGGTGTAGGGTCGACTTAATTAACGAAAAATCAATAGTTTCTCTCAAACCCAATTTATGTGCGCAGCATAGGCTTATTTAAGCTGCCAACTCATCGTCTTCAAGCACCTCAAATACACCAGCCACGGCGTTCTCAACAACTCCTTGTCATCTTGCACCTCCCCCATACGAAGATCAAGCTGCCCAAGCTCTGACAGCTCATTTTACGACAGCGGTTGACGTATGGAATTTTTCACTGGCGGAGCTGTGTCGGCCTGCGTTGTACTTGCAGCATGAGGCTTGAAAATGAAGGGAAATCCGCTCTTGATCACTGCCTGGCTGAGACTTTCCCATGCGGCAACCACCTACTCTGTCAAATCCTTGCGCTTTGGAGCCGCTAGCTTGAACATTACACCAGTCTGTCGAGGCAGGCTGAGCTGGGCCTGCAATTTTTCCAGCCAGTGAGCTAGCAGTCGAGATTTCAACGGCATATTCAGCTAATGTCAGCTGGTTGGCAAACACTAGTGCATCCCGGTGGGGCGGGGACCAGCACAACATTTAATGCCGCCGCACATGCCTTAACGTCAGCTGTCCAGTGCGCAGAAAATCGTCCCAGAGAAGCAATACGGACTGGTCACGGTTTAGACGATTGGCAAAACGATGGCACAGAAACGCTAGAGAAAGCTCACCATCCCACCAGCCCTTGTTGTTGTCATACATAACGACATCGAGACGATCCTGTAGCTCAGTCACCTCCTTCCACACGTAAATGCCGAATCCGTGGCGAATTGCTTTGTTCTCCGCAGCCATAGCTGATTTCTCAGAAGGTTTCGACTTCGCTATAATAAATGGCGAGTGGCGCGTTCCACATGAGTCACCAAGGAACATTACAGGCGCCCGCTCTTTCTCCTTTCCGGCGCACCGGACCCATACAGTTTTGGCACCTCGTGCCGAGATTGTCCGCTTAGGCAAGTACTCGAAGAAAACGGCTGTCTGATCAGCATTATAAACACGATCAACAACATTTCTTGCATCAACCGCAGTACTTTCTCGCGGAGCTCCTGCCTCGCCGCATTGCTGTCGGATGGAAGCTTCTGACCCTGCCGCGTATGGCGTCGTAGGGACAGCAGGTGGCGGCGCAAAATTCCCTTCCGGAAAGTCCACGAAGCCTTAAACTCGTCGTTGTTCAGCCCTTCCACAGCTGCCAGTTCGAGCGCTTTAGAGCGGAGCATGAATGCTGACACCGGTGCGCCTTCTCCACGTAGATCGTCTATTCATTGAGCGATTCCACGTTCACAAGCCGATGATAGCATCGTTGTGGTCTCCAAATCCCTGACGCATTCAGCTGGGCCCCCTTCGTAGTTTCACACGCCGCTTCAATCTTAGCCCGCTTCTTTTCCCACCAATAGATTGACTTGCGCTTGGTGTCTCGTAACGCACCATCCACGCCAGGAAAAAATGTAGCGAGTGTTGCGTTCATGTCGCGATGCTCACGGTAGTGATTGATTGCTGCCAGCCTCACAAAGTACGTCTTGGAGCTCCGCTTGAACAGAGGATGGTGCTTCCCTTTGCCATTTTCGCCGTGCTTTCAACCTGGGCGCTTGCGCGCCATTGCTGTTTTGGCGCGCTTCAAGCATTGGAGGAGAATGTGTGCCAAATATCATGTGGCCACATTATTGAGGACTCTAGCCTAGTCCAAGACTAGGATTGTCGGATACAAGAAGTGCTCAACGGTAAAGTGACGCCCTTGTCCGTTTGGCTCATGCTATTGGCTGAAAGCGTGTTGTCGGAAACTAGTTGGTGCCGGATGCTAGAAGTATTACACGGTATATGGTTTATTGCCGCCCAAACGATCTATCGGAAGGGGGGGGGGTTCCGCCGGAATGTTGGCATGTGTGAGGCTCTGACGATTTGAAATGGGCGGAAAATGCCTTGTTTTGCACGATAGTTTTTTTAATCCTTACAAAACCTTGCTCCCAGATACTTTCACAAAATATAGTATGAAACTCTTTCGCTTTTTTAGTATTAAATACTAGTACCGGTGCAATAAATTCTGACACAAATAGCAATGTGAACAAATTTATAAATAATACTCTATTGGCTACCATGGCTACGAAAGAATCCCCAACTAAAGAGCTCAATGTTTATCAAGAGAGGTAATATTAAGTATCAGAAGACGTAACGGAGCGCTGCCATTCATTTGTTGCGCACAGCTTCGCTGGATGTCGAGTTTTCGCTCCAAACCGCCCAAACATCAACCCATCGGCGAACTTCCGCTGTCGAAAAGGACTGGTCATTTAGGATGTCGCCACATTCCACCCAAATCGCTATCGACGGCACGGACGCCGGAGGCGTCGAGAATGAGATCGGAGTCGGCGGAGTGGTCTTGAACATTTTTCACTGATTCTCAGCCCGAGCCGGCCACACCGACACCCATGTCGCCCGTGCCGTAGCCTATGCCGTCCGTGCCGTCCGTGTTGCCGCCCGAACCAGTAATGTACTCCATGCCGGTGGGATTGGTCGGACCGCCGCCGACGGCGTCTGTGTCGTTCAGGTCGCCTCCACCCAGATATGCGAGACGTCTCTGCCGTTGTCGTCCACAATTCCCAACACGCCACTTCGTCGCTGATGACGTTATTATTCAAATAATTTAACGTTCTCCACCTTGGCGTTGTGTTGCAGTGGGCGCCTTCCATCACCTACATAAAACGGTTTAATAGGAGGCGTTTTTGTACCCCTGTTTATCTACCCTTGATCGGCTTTATCTCCTATTAACAGGTCGCGTTTAAATCCGACGTCCGAAACCTCGACCAAATGTTTACTCTGGCCTGTTGATTATGTCCGACTTGCAGTTGGTCATAAGAAGTTAGTATTCCCCTGGGGTCGAGACAATTTTATGAAGGGCAAACTTTTTAAAATAATCTCTATATCTAAGGAAACGAACAGGCGCGAATCCCCTTCACACCGCAACTTCCCCTCTCCTTTGATCTTCGAGCACGGCGAACTTCCAGCACCGCGCACGTTTCACCGTGTGCGTGGACGACTAGTGCTATGAGTGACCCCAGGCTTCTGTGTGTCCTGTCCGTGCTATCACAGAGACGTCGCCGCCTCTCAAGAACTCTCGAGGATCTCATGCGTCGAGTTATAAGGAGCAAATGCGCGAGATGCCCGCATAGTGCGGATCCGACACTACTTGACTACACCAGCCCTTCCGAAACCAGAATTCGCCACGTGGGTGTACGTGTGGTACTTCGATACAGGCAAGAGTATCATGACTGTCACGGGCCTCTGTAGGTGCGTGTGTGATGTGGATTTGTGTGAGTCGACGTTATTGACTGCATAGTTCGTGTGGGGTGTTTGTAGGCGCTCTTTTTCCTCCTCAAGCGCTTCTCAAGGGTCTACGTGATACCTCGCTTCTCACCTACGGGCGTCCGGCCCCGCAGGCTGAAGCACCACCACCAGGTTCTAGGCCTGCTCATGGCCTTCTACGTTGGCTCGATGGGTTATAAAACGCTGTGTTCCAATTTTGGTGTTCTACACGCTACCTTGAGCCGAGTGCTCACCGAAGCAGAGGATGACATGAGCAGAGCTTTGGAAGGGTTCGCGCCTGCTAGGATAGTCTGGCCGACGCTGGTCCGCCAGAAAGCTTTGGCTCGTCTTACCGCTTCCCGCGAGCCGCTGCTCCAGTTTACTTGGGGCTTCCTTAATGGGAAGAACTATCAGGTATGGATCGAGCTACAATTTTGTTCAAAGTACAGCCACGCTAACGCTGCGATTTCTCTGTGTATTGACTGCGATGCTACCAGATACAAGAGCCGACAAAGAAAGACCCTCAGAATGCGCATTACATTGGATGGCTACATGCTGTCTATGTCACTGGCACGCTATGTTTTGGCGCCGATGGGCTAATTGTGTGGGGCAAACACAATTGCCCGGGTAGCTGGAACGACTCGGACACGAGTTCGGCGTTTCGAGAGAGTCTGGCCGACTCAGAACTCAAGCCCGACTCTCGGTACGGAGTGTAGCCGACAGTGCATTCCCCTGCGGGGCGGATATGACAGGACGGATCCTCACTCCATTGAAGGATGGAGATCTGAATCGGCTGGTCCCGTCAGTCCGCGCCGTTGCACGGCAAAAGTCTGGCGCGATAACCTCCATCCGCCAGGCTGCAGAATGGGTGGGTGGGAAGCGTTGAGAAGGTTTTCCACCGGTTAGTGCATCCTCTTCCGTTCGATCAAGCAAAACGCAAGCTCCGCCTCGATAACCTATTCCGTCTAGCAAACTTCCGTGTCCGCACCGTTGAAGTGATCAGATACGCACGACGTGGGTATACTGGAAAGAAGATAACATGTAGTACATTCACAAACGATAAGCTTGAGAACCTCCGAGTCATTTCCATCTGACTCGAACGCGTCTGCAAACGGCAGCGGGGCTTCGCCTTGCGGTGTACGCGGCCTGTCGAGTCTGGTGCTTGACCATGAGGGTTCCGATGGACTCGCCTTCGACAGCCTCGACTTGGGCGGAGGATGAGGTGTACACAGCGACCCAGTCTCTGTTGCCGAATGCGGTGGCGACATGAATAGTACCTCCGTCACCGTCGTTTACTGTGAGGGCGCGTGCTGGGGATATCAGTCTCGGTTGTCGACTGTGATTGAGGTCTGCGCGGGGTCTCCGACGCTGGAGATCGACATTGATACGGCGTTGCAGTTACAATGATCGAGCGTGGCGACCAGGGGGGGCAAGGTGGAAGTCTGCGAGTGCGACGACCAGAACGCTGTCACGATAGAGATTGGCGAGGTGAAACCAGGCGACGAAAGGTCGGTCGCTGGTACACTAACACGTCTGGGGGGCGTCGTCGTCGTAGCCGCGGCAGATAGTGTCGCTTCAGAGTCCTGCGACAGCTCGAAGGTCAACAGGGCCTCCACTTGTATGGTGGCGGCCTCCACGATCAAGGGGTGTCGAACAATGATCCCCGAGCGGAGCCGAATGCGAGGACTGTCGATCGCTATGACCGCCTTCTGCCGCTTCGTCGGTCTGGGTACAGAGTGTGCGGTACTCAGCGGCTTCATCGGACGCCGAGCTCGAAACATGGAGCCTAAAGCATTCAGAACAATGCATGAAGTCAGCGCAACGACAAAGCCGAGAAGACAGACCTCGGGTGATAAGCGAGCATGAACTAGCCTTAATGCAGCGTGTACGGCGGCGATGCGCGAGTCTTCTTCGATGTCAGCTGCGTATACGCTAGAGCAGCACACTCACACGCGAACACACAGTAGTTAGCAACCACAGAGCTGCTGATGAGATAGCAGTCGTACTCACCTTCGTCGCTTATCAGCAAGACGGTCGGCTTCTGGGCTGGTCGGTGAATCTTTAAATGAGAACCGCGGAGCGCGCGCGCGAAAGCGGCCTTTGAAGATTCAAACTTCAATTTGAACGGCTTCTTCCCACTTGGGGTAGTGTTTAGTCCGATACTTTAACTCAGTGTCGCTTTGATGCGATTGCAACTTGAGGGGCTTGTTAAACGTGATAAAAGGGTGGTCAAACTAATTGTTTGGTCCGACCACTTTTTGGTGTAACCAAAGAATTCGATTTTTATCATTTCGTTTTATGCACCCTTTAATATACCCTACCCCTAGCGATTAAACCGTTTTATGTAGGTTATGAAGGCAGTGCCTTGACGGGGATAAACGGCGGTGCCGCAAAAGGGCGCAAAGACGGAGGTTGCGGAATCGACACCAACACAGTGTGTCGCCCGTTTTGAGGTGCGCGCTGCTCGAGTGCGAACGGTCCGGTATGTTATTTACCGAGCCGAGTCGCAACAGCCTAAAAGTGCCAAGACCGCAGCCGCGGGCTGGAGATCCGGTGAAGCACACCGGCTGCTCTTTTCTTTTTTACCTTCCGTGCTGGAACTCCTGCTTATATCCTAGCGTCCGACGTTCTTCCGTGAGTTGCATAGGGGCAATCTGCGGTCCCATAGCAGTGTCTTAAGGCCGTTGCTAACAGTGGCTAACACGAGGCCAAGATTGGCCTTTTGCATAGAACGCGATGACCAAACGCCAATGTAGTTTTCAAGCATGAATAACGAATCATGTCCATTTGGGGAATAGACATTTTTAATTTGTGCAATCTGGAGTCGCTTTCTGCTGCTATCGAACCGACCGGCCCAACGCGCCGCGTCCTTCGTCGGCGTCTTGTTACGCGTGTCATGATGCTGGCCGCTGCCGGCAGTCCGAGAACTCAGCCCGGACTCTGTTTGACAAAAGTTCGGGAATGGGTTTACGGGAAAGGTTGCTGCTGTACGATCGAGTGCACGCATACCCGAGGCCTCACTGAAACAGAAAAAGTGAATGTGACCAAGGCAACTTACAGGGAGAAACCGCTACTCGCATAGGTGCTGCCGTCAATTCAAGACAGCCAAGTCGTGACCGCGTTTTGTTCAGCACGATAATGCACTAGTACACATTCTTCTTCAGACCCTGAATTTACTGCTGTTGTAGGGCGCTGTGGTTTGGATGTCGAGCTTTAGTGCCAACCATTGTACAATCAGACCTAAACTGCTGTGACTTGCGTGTTTTATGGTTATTCAGATGAGATAGAAACAAACAAACAGCGCGAAACATTGATGAGCTCATCGCAGCAACGCAGAGCAACATAGCGGAAACGCTCTATGCGGGTTCTGAGGGCTGTGTCCTTGAGACTGCAGAGCTGCATGAAGTTGTGCATCCAATCCGGCGGGGACAATAACTTCAAGGCCCCGCACACGAGGAATCAGCAAGAAGAGCCAGCGCGAAGACTTCCCACAATGATATCGTATTCATCAGCAACAGCCTTCAGTTTATCTGCTTCACCCCCTTCTAGCACTCCGCGCTGTAGTTATATTGTGTTAATGTAGACCTCATATTTTTAAACAGAAGATAAATGTCAAACCACCTCTCTTTTTGAAATGGAGTGGTACACGATAAAACACTTATCTCCAGCAGGTTAGGAATATGAGCGGCTAGAAAAAGAGATGAGACCTGGTCTCCCAAAAGAAGAGGGAGGTGTACAACCTTAATTAAGAGACATCTCTCGAGGTTTTTCATCTCTATATTACACAATATGTGGAGGGAGGATGAGGTGATCCGAGGCTTGATCTGCTCTGTATGTGTATGAGCTAGGCTGACGGGTACCATCCCTTTTGCTTTTTGCGTCCGTTTTGCGCCAAACCAACGGCATACAGCTCGGCGTCTACAAATTAGATCTCCCTACACAGCAATCTGCGAAAATGCGTACGAATTTTGTGATGGCGTGATGGCGAAGAATTTGTCGTATACGACGCTGAAGATTTCAATGCTGGCATCAACAGCCGGAAGGTCGGGAGAGCGATCACGCACCGCTCGTCACTGACATAAGATCTCGCTATGTATCACTTTCAACTGCGCGCTAACAACAACAGTTTTATACAAAGTCTCGTGCTCAGCGAGCCTGGTCGGAACGAAAACACGAATAGGCACAGGTGCAGATGATCCGAGCAACTCAAATCTAGCCGGTTGAGCATGGCCAGCAAGTCAACCCCAAGTTTCAGTCAGAAGGCATGGCATCTTCCCATTATTTTCGAAGGTCATTCTGGTGTCAGTTTGCTGCAATAAAAACCATTTACCCCCGTCACCTGTCGTTGTAGCGGCCCTTCGTCACGGATGGTCCCAACTAGAAATGTGCAACGAGAGTCCATTTTGGACCAATAAAAGAGGGAGACTTGACCAATATTCTGCGTCTCTCGCGAGTGCCGAAACGATGATCGAAACGCATCCAACAGATAGGAGACGGATCTCTGGGGAACGTAGTTTCTTCTCTGGTTTTTGGAGATTCGACAACGTGGACAGTATGGTCAGTAAAACCAACTCCCGTTTTGCAGGAGCGACGCTTCCACCCGTCCCGGCGCGGGCAAGGCGTAAGTGTAGATCTCATTTCGAAGCTTATCCACGAAAAAAAAAATGGCAGTCAAAGTATCCGCACCGGTTGGAGTACACGTAATCTACGCACGTTTTTTTTGTGTGTCCAAATTTCGGCTTACGTTTAAGTTCTGCACTGCACCGGTGGCAGCAACTTCGTTGTACGGGAGTTATTAATTTGGCCATTATACATTTTTCTTCGGGCCTGCTGCATTATGAAGCGCTGACAAGTAGCGATTTAGTGTGAAATCTCTTTAGTGGCAGCTCAGCTGCAAAGTAAGAAAGATGGGAGAAATACCTCAAAATCGTATGTTTTTAGTGTCCACTTAGACTATATTGTAGGCATGAAGGCGTGGAAATCTAGTCAAGACTTAGCGGCGACGCTCTCCTGGTCGCCTTCGCCGTCCTCGCTTACAGCGCGTTGCTGCTGGTGGCTAGCGGGGCGCGGGGCAGACACCCCTTCGCTGCTTGCACTCGACGCTCTCGCAGGGCAGGGCTCCGACTTCTCGCCGAAGTCGGTACACTCCACGATGGCTGTTTGTCTGTGCGCGCGGAGGATAAGTCGCCTTTGAGTGGTTGGACGTCCACGCGGCGCCGTTGATCAACGGTATCTTGCTCTCCGTCGTCAGCTTCGCTGTTGCTGCCAGTAGCTTCGTCGTCGGTCGCGCAGCGTCGACCCAACTTGACATGCGTGGCGCGCATCTGGATGTCGCGACGTGTGGTGGCGCGAGTCCTATTGGTTTCATCGCCCCCTCAGGGTGCCAGATCTGACGGCAAGCGTAGCCATTCTTGTTATGGAGCCGAACGCGGTCGCATTGTCAGGGACAACTTGTTGTCAGAAGAGCATGTAGGATCGAAACTGTTGATACAAGATCACATGAGGGTGTACCGCTTCTTACCGCAGCTACACGCTGGACAGTATCACATGCACGCCGATCTTTTGGACTTGTGCACGGAGCAGACCTTACACTGGCGTTGGGGCGTACGATAATAGGCCCCAATCTTGCGCATCTCGGGCCCCCTTTCAGCGCCTGACCGCGCGGAATCTCTAGGGCGCCCATCGCACAGGAGTTGGTACGCCTGGGCTAGTTGCATAGGCAAATTAGAACATAATTACCATCAGCTTGTCACGGCATCGAAGGAGCACTGTACATCGAGAGAGAAGTCTACAGCGGTGAGCTCCAACAACTGGGACTGTAGCATCATAAAAATAGCTGTGGTACGTGCGCTGCCCACCACATTGATCTTGGCCTGCGCGATACACGATTAAGGCATTGACCAAAGTCATATCGACCAAGCCCAGGAAAGAGGTCTTGTAAAATTTCCGGAATGGAGTCAGTTGCAGGGAGTAGCGCTGCGGCCGGAAATTTTACACGGTGGATGGCCGCCCCACAAACTCAGTATGGTAGTCGCGTACCATAGACGGGAAAGGGACCGTAGGTGCCGTTGTGCCGTTGTGCAATCATCAGTACCACATGTTAGCATATTTTCCCCACAAACACCACAAGTAGAGTTGTAAAATAGTTTTATATTTAACTAGGGTTAAATACAGTGCGGGCACTTATTATACTGCCACCCATGAAAACGGTCAAATATCAGCCAATAGTTCTTTAGCGACCATGGCGTTCTTACCAATGAAAGGAGCGCTCGAAATTAAGGCGAACACCATTGGAAGCGCTCCATTTCGACAAATACTCGCTGTGAGCCAAGCCGACAACGATCGCGACGTCTTGTAGAAGGGGAACAAGCTATACTGCCACTGCGTACATTACGAGCTAAATGGCGTTGCTTATGCGTGATGCCTATACGTGGCGCAGTCGCTGATTTTGCGCGTTTGCTCATACATTTGGTGTCTCCCGCTATATTTTTTTCTTAGCGCTAGCATGCCTAGAGGAACGACCCTCACAACGGATGAGCAGGCAGCAATTTTAGCCCTCTATAGACGCGGTATGAGCGAGCGAGCAATCGCACAGGACCTAGGGCGCTCGCAACCTGCAATCCACACCTTTCTGAACTCTCCGAAGTCTTACAACACTACCAAGCGGCCCGGCCGTCCGCCAAAGCTGACCCCCGCTGCCAAGCGGCGCCTCTTGCGCGAGGCGTCGAAAGGGGATTTGAGCGCCAGAGGACTGCAGGAGCAGCTTGAGCTGCCTGTTGGAGTACGCCGAGTCAAGCAGGTGCTTCAGGAGAGCATGCACTTAACGTACGCTAAGCGCAAGGCGTCGCCAGTGATGACCAAGAAGCACAAGGAGGATCGGCTCAAGTGGGCGCGTGACAAGGTGACCTGGGACGAGGCAAGTGGGCCAAGTGCGTCTTTTCCGACGAGAAGAAGTTCAACTTGGACGGCCCGGACGGTCTCCAGTATTACTGGCATGACCTCCGCCGCGAGAAAAAGTTCTTCTCGACGCGCCAGAGTGGCGGCGGCAGCGTCATGGTGTGGGGTGCGTTTTGCTCTCACGGTAAAAGCGACCTCGTGAATTTGGACGGTACGAAAGACAGCGAGGGATACATCCTCACCCTGTCAGAGCATCTTTTGCCTTTTATCGATCGTTTGTACGGGCGCGACTGCATTTTTCAGCAGGATAATGCGTCGATCCACTCGTCGGGGACTACCAAAGCGTTCCTCCAAGAGCAAAACGTCGAGCTTATGGAGTGGCCAGCGAAGGCGCCGGATCTAAATCCTATCGAGAACATGTGGGGCGTCCTCGCCCGTGCAGTTTACGCTAACGGGCGGCTTTTTTCAACCCGGGCAGACCTCATGGCGGCCATTCAAGACTCATGGGCAAAGATCGGGTCAGAGCTCATCGCCAAGTTGCTCAAGTCGATGCCCAAGCGGTGCATCGAAGTCCTTGAGCGTCGTGGAGCCAAAACTAAATAATAGCGGGAGCACAATGCGCTTGTGGTGGACGAAAATGGCAACGGCAGTATAGCTTTTTCCCGCTTTTTCATTTGACTGGTGACGGTTTTGCTTGCCCCGCAAAGAGAATTTTGCGGAAATGGAGCGCTTCCAACGATGTTCGCCTTGTTTGGACCAGCTATTTCCATTAGTTAGAAAACCAAATTCTAAATCGAACTACCCGCTGAAATTGGACAGTTTTCATCGGTGGCAGTATAATTAATGCCCGCACTGTACGTGTTTAACGAATTTGAATTAAATAACGTTAAATACTCGTCTGTCGGGGGGTGATGAGGCATCCAGAAATGTAGTTATGAGTTCTTGGTTGACAACTGGAAAGTCGACCAGAGCCTAGAAAGCAGATCACTTCAGCCACGACCAGATTTACAGAGGCTCTCGCGGATTGCGCAAGCTGCGCACGCATGCTGCCGACGAGGACTACCTGCGCCCCTTCTCCATAGAGGACATCTACGCCGTTCACGCTCTCACTCCCTGTGTGTCCTCCGTAGCGATCCATCTCCTGTCAGGGCACCTTCTCCCTTGTGAAGGACGCTCAGCCCCACAGTTCTCGCTTCTCACAAATCAAAATCACTCGAGCAGTTCTAGCTGACCAAGCTACCAACGCAACCTGCCACTGGTATTGCCCACGTGCACAATGGGCCGCAAAGAAGACCCGATTGAGTTCTCGACGATTCGCCCCAAGAGTGACATCAAACAGCATCCTGATGTTTCCTGTATTTACTATGCCGAAGTCATCACGAACGCACAACCTAGTCGCCACCTGTATCGCAATATTGCTACCTGTTGCAATGCCCCGGCGGCGATGAAGACGAAATGGAGTAATGTGGCGCAGCAAAGGAAGCGCAAGGCGCCATCGCAAGACTTCCGATCCCCGAGCAAACCTCGTGAACAAACTTTGGCGGATCTGTTAAAGCAAATCCACCAACTCGCGACGTGAGCAAAGCTGAAGAGCAAGAATTTCATCTCGAAATTGCGCTTGCATTCTATACGTCAGGAATTCCGTTTCGGGTGATTAACAATTCGCATCAGCGTTGCGCCCTTACCCGCTATCGTCCGAGCATGAAGCTTTCGTCGCGCCAAAGTCTTGCCACCTCCTTCCTGAACATGGCCTACACGACAGAAAAAGAACCGTTAGGTCAGATTCTCAACGACAACCACGTTTGCTTATCGTCACGGATGGCTGGTCAAACATCAATGGAGAAAGCATCGTGAAATACGTGATCATTCCGCCAAAAATGCGGCCGATGATGTGGTCATCCGGCACAACTGGAGGCCAAACCTACACAGGGAGTTCATGGCATCTGAGATTTCTCGGGTTATTGCTGAAGTGGAGCAGTCGGTGGGGTTGGAAAAGTAATCGCTGTCGTATCTGATAATGCTGCAAACATGAAGAAAGCTGGACGGCTAGTCGAGCAGAGCCATCCGAACGTGGTTTTCAATGGTTCTGCCCACGCTATCAACTCGCTGCTGAAGGACATGTTTAAGATCAAGTTTTTTGCTGGTGTTCTGAAGAAAGCCGTAAGTAGGTCACATTTGTACGTGCAAGGCACCTACTGCTGGACCGCGTCCGATTCAAACGACCCCAACTTCCAAAGTGAACAAGGACGGGTACGCTGTCAGTACCCGTGTCCACCAGGTGATATGCCCAAGAGAAGTGATCAAAAGCGTGATTCCCAACAAGTCCCCGTTAAAGGCGGTCTTCGCTGCCCCAGAGCTGATGGCGCACTACAATGATGCTGCTGATGCCACAAACTGAATGATGTTCAAGACATCATGCAGGATAAGCAGCTCTGGGCGAACGCAAAAATTGTTATTCGTCTGACTTAGCCTGTCACGCGGGTGCTAGCCATCTTCGAGACTGATTCGTGCTTCAATCTCGATGATATTTCACGAGTTTGACCGTTTGAAGAGCGCTGAAGGGTACACCAATCCCACCCCTGGCCTAACGAATCCCGCTCTGCATGCCAAGATTCTCGCCCTAGTCGAGGAGTGCTGGAAGTTCGTTTGTCCTCCCTCTAACTCAACGAGAATCGCGTACTTGATAGACCCACCAAATGATACCACCATTGTCACTGAAGACAGCCTACGCGACACAGCTGCTGATACTGTTAAGCTGAGCGCTATGGTTTGCCTCTAGATGTAAGCCCAGTTAGCTTTCGGCTGGAATGCTGGACTTCATTGAAATGAAGAAGTCGAGGTCTGCCGAAGCGAAGGCGAAGGCTAATGTTGACACTCGCTTGCATTGGTGGTTGATGGACGAAGACTTTCCCCACCTGTACCGCTTTGCTGAGAAGGTGTTGAGCATTCCGATTTCGTCTGCAGCTAGTGAGCGCTTGTGGAGCATTCATGGGTTTACGCAGATCAAGCTTCGTAACCGCCTTCGCGTCGCTATCATTGAAAAGCTCTCTTTCATCTACACAAGCAGTGGAGACGCCAAGCCCACCAGTAGCCATTGTACCAGACGCCATCAAGACTAATTGATTTTGATAGCGGCAACGACGGAGACGACGCCAGTGGTGACGAGGATGAAGAATGCCTATTTGACCTACGCGAGGCCGAGTTCGATTGTTTGCTGGACGCAATCGTGAGCATGGACATCGCCAGCGAGGATAACTGAGCTCTTGCCTGAGCTAGCTTACCTTTTCCTCTTCTCCTCACTACTCTTATGTATAGACATTGCATCGCCGTATGATAGTTTGCTGTCAGCTCTTCTGAAATCCATAGTATCATTTCCATGTTTCGCCATCCGCGTACTACCTTCTTTTAGATACTATTGTATGGAGCGGAAATCTTCTTCTTACCGTTCGACTCTCCACCGCAACATGCTCAAGATGCATTTCGCGGCAAGACCAAGTCGTCGATCTATGACACGACGCGATTCATGGGTTGATGGCGCCCACGCTGAAGTTGAACAGCAGGCTATTGTCGCGCGGCATGGATCCTTTTCCCTTAATCGTCCAAATCAGTACGACCGGCTAGTTATCTGCGTAATTCGTTAACGCATGCGACGGATTGATCGTCACCGATGCGCTTGATCGTCACCGATGCACTAGATCGTCGTCGTCATGACGCCGCCTGGCGTCTACAGACACAACAACAGCGGTGTCACGTCTTGCCGCAGCATGTCTTGCAGATAGTTCGACGAGTCATTGCCGCTCAGGATAGCCACCTGCATGGTGGCACCGTACGCCATGGCCTCGTTCGGGTTGACAAACTTGTTGGGCGTCTTGACGTTAAAGAAGTCCGGTGGCAGTGATCCGCCCATCAACTTGTGCGCCTGGTTCTTGGACAGGTTGGCGTCGCGCATCACCTTCTCCACGGGTTGGATGGTTTGCGGAAGTAGCCGCCGCATCAGATCCTAGAACGCGGACGCGTGATGGTTGAGTTGAAGTCCACTCCGTCGTACAGCGAGTCGATTCCGGCGTACGCCTGCGCCGACGATGACATCGTGGCTTAGCTCTGTCGTACTCCGTCAGCAGACGACGCAGTGCGCGCTTGTCCTGCGTTTTGGTGCTGGCGGTACTTAAATTCCTGTATGGAGAACTCGTGTGCATCATCGTAAATAAATGAAGTGCTCATCTAAATAATTGTTGCGTTCACTCCAGCAATATTTAACCCGTATTTAATCGCTATATATTTGCATTTAACGCGGGGAACGCTATTTAAGTATTTAGCCAACTAAATAACAACCCTAACCTCAAGTAACCGTCTCGCGGCTGCCGCCCGGTGATAGGAGCCGGACAGGCTTGGTGTCCCACCACACGGAGGCCGCGACGGTGCGACAGCCTTTTCACAGCAAAGCGATTCGTTTCTTGCGGTACTGACTCCGGGCGCGGACGATTCCTCTCAATCATTGCCATTCGGTAGGGGCCTTGTTGGCCATGCTCGTAGCCGCCTCGAGGAAATGGCTGTATATAAAGCTGCACCGAGGTGTAGAGTCGGTCGATCACGGCCGCATAGCGGCTATGATAGCCTCCCTCCCCCCCCCCCCCCCCCCCCCGGTGATGTGGGGGCAGAGGTGCTTCAAAGTTCCGAGCGACGGCAGCTGCACCTCAGTCAGCCCAACACATACATGTTGTTCCACACAGCATCGGAGCAACAACAAGATATTAGTATAATATGCTGACTTAGACCAAAGCAAGAAGGCATCATGACCCCATTGAGGAGGCCGCAGGGGACATGCACCATACATACACAAAACCACGTACCGGGTGCAATAGGCAGTGTTGGCGCAACACCTTCGTTTCCCATTAGTGCGGCTTTTCATTTCGGTACGGCCTAGTCGGGTTGTAGCCGCTACTAGAGGGGATGATCGTCTCATCAAAGGCAATCACTGGAAGTACATTGTACTCTGCTACAAACGTCTTCCACACGTTCCACCGCATGAGCTGCGAAAGACATGGAGCGGACACTACAGTAAAGTACTAAACCTGCACTTTAGTACTAAAGTGCAGGTTCTGCATAATGCGGGCGAACTGGTTGCGTGGAACGAAGCGGCAACGTGCCACTCGGCACCGCGCCAGCCGAAGTCGTCGCCCAGCGATCAGCAAACTTGGGCACCCACGGGGAGAGCATTCGTCTGATGAAGAGGTCATGAAGCGGAACATCTCGCACGGCTCGATCCGGCGTTTGCTTGCCTCCAACTCGTAGATTTGTTGTAGCACCGCGTATTGTCACTGTTTCTCGGACATTCGCTTGGCACGCTTGCTTGGGTTCTGGTCGCAGTACCTGTTGCTTTCCCTTGGCGATTGTTCTCCAGACGGACTTCGGCATGCAGTAGAAGAATAACATCAACAGGGACTCCGCAACGGCTTGCATAGAGTCCGGAAGGGGGTAAATCCCACCGTCGTAGAGACCAGGGTAGTTGCTATCATCTGGGAACTGGTCGGGATTCCGCCCCCAGTCCACCTTGCGCATCGCCTTGAGCGTATGCATCCTTCACGAAGTCATCATAGGGCGCAGGGTCGATTGGCGTGAACCCGTCCCTACCGACGTTGTTGCGTACCATTGTCGTTTGCCTTCTTGAACCCATCGTCCAGCTAAGCCTGGTAATAATCCTCTTCGTAGCGTGTGGTCGTGCCCACATCATCGCACTGCATTCGTTAGAACAGCATAACGAATCCACCCACGTCTCCCGAGTCCCGAACTGTGTAGATGTCTGCTATCCTCCCATCTGTCGGTACAACATCCACATCTCCTTGCCCACAAGCACAAACATGCTAGCTGGAACAACATGTTTGACGAGCATGTTGTACCGCACAACTTGTCACACCACGCATCGTCGCTGATCATGGCTCGATTGCGACTCACGTACTTATCCGCCTGGAGTCGTTGGCATCTGAAGAACTAGACGCCGTATCGGATGACCTCTCCATCCCATCGGATTCGTCCTCATCTCCATCTTGATGTGATGATATACGCCGCCGGTTGCTTCTGCGAGCGCTGGACAAGCCTCGGCAGTGATGCAGAACGCTGGTGAAGCCCGTCCGCCTCCGCAGCCAGCGTACTCGCGCGCACTTCTTTTGATGCGCATGGCGGCGTGCTGTAACTGCCATCGTCTCTGCTCTCTTCTTGGTGCAGCGCCTACGTGCAGCATTGTCTGCCTGTCGCGCAACCGTGGCCTCTATCCTTGCTTCCTTACGCGCCATCGCGAGGTCGTACACGCGCTGCTTCCACTCCCCCATCGGTGGTGGATGGGAGTCGTTCGAATTAGTGATATCAACATCTGTCTCAGCGGACGAGTGCTCGAACCATCTACTATATTGGTCACTTCCTCCGCTATGCTTGCCTGGCCTCATCGCTGCTAGACGCTGCCTGCTATTTTTTCGACCGCGTCGGTTCACCGCGCTGGCTGGACGCATAGCAGTAGCGTTAGTGCCTTCCTATCCACGCGTTCGCGTCGCCACCTCAGCGAACAAAGCCTCCGTTTCTAGTGCCCGAGCGTGTGTGAATAGCCCTGGGTCCACAGTGGATACTCCCCTAGCAATCCCCTCCCTCGGTCGCGCATCCAAGCGGGCCATGCGCTACTATAGCTAAGTCCGGACAGCGACTATAAGAACTGTGTGGGTTTGCCGCGTACTTGGCATGTCAGCTGGGGGTAGTTCTCGTCGAGTTCGCGAATGGACAGCGGGAACTCCAGCGCAGACCTGTACTGATTTTGTATTTTCCTTGCGCTGGATACACACGCCTGCTAGAGTCCTACACGTGTGCAATCGGTTAGAAACAAGCCCTTGATCTTTCGTCGGTGTTTGACTTTTGAAAACACTTTTCTGAGCCATTGTGATATAAGGTCAATATTTTTAGATTTCCCTCCTTTTACGTGTTGACAAAGATAGTAGCGTTGTTGATGGGTTAAATAAACCCGGTCACCGACTGCAATAGTTTCAACATTTACGTCTGCTTGCTTCTATTGCTTGACGTTGCTGCTAGACATAGCGTCACGTACATACCGTAAGGCATTCAGATACGTTGGCAGAAACTTGTGAACCTGTTTACAAATAGCTAGAGAGTTGGTATCTGCAAGCCAGTCGGCTATTTCTCCCTCATTATGCCCTGAACGACGGAGTGATAGCGTCTACGGGACGCCCTGGCGGACGATATGGTACACGTAGAACGAAGCAAAGTTTGTGGAGGCGTGGCAGTATTGCTCAATACGAACCCGATGCGAGAAGCACAGTGCTCCAACTCTTACGCCTTTTGGATCAAATACTAGGAGGATATCCACCGTAACGCGAATAACGCGTTCTGTCTGACCATCGGTCTGTGGATGATCCATCGCGGACATGCCCAGCTGATTGCCTGGCATTACGATGCCAAAAAAAACCGGTGAAAATGGGATATCCATCCGAAACAATCGACTCGGGCTGCCCATGTTGGCGAAATAACTAAGCGTCGTATCATGTGCACCATAGAGGATGCAACACTTCAAGCTCTCATCACAAGGTCCCACGGCACGGCGTGTATCCTCCGGGGGCATACAGCAGGCCGTTATTGAGGAATGTGGATGAAGCTTCGCGTGCAAATGATAACGTTACCCGTTGGTGGCGGTCTCCACAGCTTGCCGGGAAGCGCGACATTCCGAAGTCGCTCGTAGTAGTACTCCATATATATAAAGCACATTCAACATCTTTTCGGGTTCTCTCTTCCATTGCATCAAAGAACTTGCGCTTTCTGATAATTGGATACTGATACTCCTGGAAAATTGCCCAAGCAGGGGAGATATCGTCCGTAAGGTAGTAGGCATGGTTGTAAAATAACTGGTCCTTTCACTTAAAAGCCAACTATTAGCTTCACTTCGTTAACTAACTCAGTGAGGAGCGGCGAGCGATCTAGAACGATCAAGTTGCTGTCGGACAGTTTTCCCAAGTCCAATACACATTCTAAGCGGTCTGTCATACCAGGGAAACCACGGGTGGCATTCTCCTCCGGCAGTGCCTTTATGTCGCATTGATTCGGGTTTTATAAGATAGTCGGGTCCAAAAAGGCGAATGACATCGCTGAAAACTGTGGCAGCGTTCCCAGTGCCATTCGAATAGTTGCTTCCAGCTGGTTCCGCTCTTTGCAACATGCAAGTAACATTCTTCTCAGGCAAAACCTGGAGAAGGCCGGTAGCGTTCGGATGCTGAGTGGAATATTTACAAAGCTCGTCCTCCGACGATATTGTTTGTAACAGTCTCGAAGGGAACTCGACGCAAACGAAAGAGCCTACGAAAATCGCTTGTACGCAACAAGATATTATGACAGTCCAGGTATATCCATGGAATGATGTTGATACTAAACACGCACATGAGTCGAAGGTGGATTCTTCTCAGTGGAGTTTGATAGTCTCTCTCTCTCTATCAGGCTTTGGCTGCGCGTTCCCGGCTGTAGAGCCACCGTGTTTGCGCCTGCGCTTTTCCGCTGGCCCAGACAACATGTACCGGCGGAAAAGGCGTATCAGAGTCGTCCGCGTTGATAATATACGGCGCATCACCGCTGGAAACCAGCTTTTGCAATGGGACCTGATTGGTCGAAACGACTTGTGAAAACTGGAAAGCGAACCATCTCGAAATCTTACTTTCCAATGGAGGTCTCAACGGCTCTATAGGTGTGACGGGGTCACATGGAACCTTGGGAGACGAAGTGTGCAGCCGAGAATATACAAATTCTCAGTGAGCGGCAGTTCACAAGTCTCATGGTCTGAAAAAGACAACAATAGTTACCAAAAGTACTGTAGATTTCATAAAATTAGACTGAATACATTTATCGGATACAGCTTGCAGGATCGTGACAGCGAGCAGCCTCCCAGCCCGCATACTGGATGGAACGTAGTCGATTCAGCAGCAACAGTTACATATATAGAGTTTTCTATATGAAAATATTAAGATGGCCATAGTTTTGTGGAATCCACATTGTGGATCAGAGAAGCAGGTCATACCAGTGATTCCGATCTTTATAACCTGAAAGAACTCCTAAAAAACTTTTTTGGAGAGCACACACATATAGATCGATACATATTGGCATGCATTATACACAAGAACGTACTACCAGCCGCATTCGGCGCGATTTCTGCTTGATTGAAGGCAATGTGACCCCCGATACCCTACAACTCCACGTCGCTTTCCACCCGACGCGGTCGCTGGGTGTCAGTATCCACAGGACGATTGCCTATACTGTGAGACGAGTGCCTGTCATTACCAGCATAGCCCTGTGAAGCTGGGTGAGAACCGCGCGAGCCGTTTGAGCCGGTCGTTCCATCCAAGCTGCGGGCTGGGATACTGTTCACTGGTACACTCCACGATCCCGTAGCCCGGACGGTGCCTGCATCCGATTCAGATGTGTTCTCTTTCGGGCCTAACGAGTACAGTTCCGATGCAGCATCATACGGGGGCGGTGGAGGGTAGCTGTAGTTACTCATGTCAACGTTGTTGTTGTTGTCCTGTCGGCGCCACACAACAATGACGACCACCAGAAGCGCCACGACCACCACAATGCCACCCACAATGATTCCAATGATGGCAGCTTGCGAGATACCGCCGCTGTCGCCGGTTGGAGTACTCACCAGCGGGGCTTGCGTCGTTTCTTCATCTTTTGCCTCCGCCACCGTGAGCTCGACGTACACAGCATAGGCGAATTGCTTCGATGAATTGGTGTCTGGCATAATGATGTGTGCGAGCACCGTGTACGGCCCAGGGGTGTCAAATCGCACGGAGTCCTTAAAGTCCGCCGCGTTGTCGGTGAGGTTGGCGATCTGGTTGGACGTCTTGTCCTGGAGATGATTGCCGTCGTAGAACGGGTCGCAGCCGGACTGGTAACCGCACGAGTGCACGTTTGAGTGCACGATCTGCGCCGTATGGCCGCTGGTGTCCTGGCCGTAGGCGAGCTGCGTCATGTTTACGAGGTTAGCACCACTGAAGTCGGCGTCGACCGTCCACGTGATGTTCACGGGCGTGTCCACCTCGACAGTCGTCGTATCCAAAGACACCGTCATGGCGATGGGGCACCCGTTGGTGCCCGAGAACTCCTGTGTGCGGTCCAGCTCGCTCAGTTTTGCGTTGGAAGCGGGCTCGTCGATATGCCAGCAGTACGTCGTCTTACCATCGTGGTTATAGTCTGCGGCGAGAAGGTTAGGTGGAAGCGCTCGAGTATCAATGTCATGTACATGTACGTACTCGTTCCGAGAGATAGCACTGTCGACCAGAGCGTCGCCGAAGCAGCAAAAACCTGCAGGAAGCGCGCCATATCAAATCGGTCAAGTGCTGGGTGGAGAAAAAGTGTTAACCAGACCGGTCGAAGGGGTCTTCGTCGAAGGTCGTTGTCACCCACGTCAATAGGTACACTTGAGATTAACTGACTCAAACTTTAATCAGGCATCTTCCGAATTAAGAGTGTGCACGGTACTGTCCATCGTTGGTACGGTACGCAGCGTACCGCGCACAGCGTCTCGTACATGTACATGTATTCCATCTGGTTGCTTGTCGTCTGCACGAGCGCCAGCGAGCGCCAAGCCAGTCTCCATCTTACGAGAAGAAGACGGAGAAGATGGCGGCGCGTATGAGCGAGATCGGCATGTCAGCCGTGCGGGCCAGCGAGATTGGCATGCGTCACAGCGCCGCTAGTACGTCCCTTTCGTCTCTCTCTCTCTCTCTCTCGCTGCAACTCAGTTGCTGCTAACTCAACGCAGCCGCTTACGTATTTTTATTTCTTGTGTACATCTCGTTGCCAGATCTGCAGATGGTGGTCGGGACGGTAGCCAACAAGGCGCACGGCATCGCCACCATCCTCTCGCGCGGCACGAGTCGCGGCCACAAGCCGCAGAAGCTTAAGACCATCGCCACCTCCAAAGCGGAGGACGATCTCTCGCCCATGTCGCATCTGGACGAACTGCCAGAGCCGGAGGCCGAGGTACCCGTTGCCGACTCGGAACCGGAAAAGCCTCAGGTTGAGAAGACGGACGAGGAAGAAGAGGAGAAGGAACCGTCGCCACTTTTCCCATGGGAGGTCCGCGCGAAAGACGGCGAGACGAGAGAGAACCTCATAGTGAAGGAAAAAATCCTAGAGCTCGCGATATACCGACGGACGTTCGTGGAGCCTGCGCACGGAGAAGAAGAGTATGTATTCGACTACGTTACGCTCAAAGACGTGGCGAGGGAGCTGCTGCTGAGCAATCCCAACCTGCGCGAGAAGCGCGAGACCCTAGTGGAGTCCGTACCCGCTGCCGTGGTCTCCGAGGAAATTTTCTGGCGCAACTTTTTCCTGCGATGCAACGCAATCCGCCTGGCTGAAGGTTTGCCAGCTTATTTGCCGGAGGTAGACCAGATATCCACTCCTTCCGGCCCCTTGGCCAGGCTTAGACGTGGACTTTTTGGCAAGAAGAAGCGATCATCTGCCAACTCGGGCAAGTCGCGCCGCGGATTTTTGCCTGTTGGCCGATCTACGTCTTCGGAGAGCAACAAGACCGCGCCTAGCGAGGATGATTTGAGCGACCTAGAGCTCGATGTGGACGGCGAAATCGAAAAAGAGTTGGTCAAGCGCCGCCCATCCCGTGCTGTGGAGATTCACCTACAGCTAATACCCCCGACTCAGGCTTACGACGCTGAAACTGCGGCGCCAGTCGAAGCTGACGAAACTGAGGAGCCGGAAAGTACGTTGGTCGGTGAAACCAAAGCTAAAGAACCAGAAGACACCCCCGATACAAGCAGCCCCATCAAGGTCAAAAGGCAGGAAGAGCATGCCCCCATCCTCGTGTAGAATGGAAGAGAAACTAAATGTGTAGCTAGCCGCTTGTACTTGTCGTTTTTGTGATGTCATGTGTGATTAAATAAACGAGCGCATTGCTGTCGTACATGACAAGGACTAATCTGAACGTGAACGGATTGCTGAAGACGTTCACGCCGGTAACAGGTTCAATAGGGAAAAAGTCGGCGGTTCGAGCAAACATCTCAATCGGAGTCGACGTAGTTGGAATTTACACGTCCAGCTGCGTCCAGCCGGAGGTCAGAAAGCCATTGCGCCGGACGGGCGCAGTCGGCGGGGATCTGCACCTCGATCGCCGGCCCCCCGCCGTATACGTTCTGGTAGTAGTCCCAGCTCTTCTTGTTGATCATCCGAAAGTCCTTCTTGATAACGAGGCCGGTTTTGATCTGGAACGTGCCGTCCATCAGATCGTCCGAAATGAGTGGCATGTTGTCCACGGTGCCAGGACTGTGAACCTCTTCTCCCTTGTACTTAGACACAAAGAGTAGCCAGGCACGGATCCAGTCCGTGCTGACAGCGAACCACGTCTCGCCTGGTTTGGGCTTCGTCTGGTGGAAACTCTGCAGCTTGCGCACCTCAGCGCGGATGTCGTGTACCACAAGCGACTTGGAGCTACGTCCGAACTCGTCCTCGTGGGTCACAAGCGTGTTGACCATGTTGGACACGCGACCGTCAGTCATGACGGTGTAGCTGGACGGCACGCCATAGCCGTTAAAGCGCACCAACATCTTACCGGGCTTGCGGTTGCTCGGACCTTCCAAGGCCTCTCGGCGGGTCATCTCCTCCGTCGGCTGCAGATGAAATTCCTGCTCATGTGGCGGTTGCTGTAACAAAGGACGCACACACAAGTTCGACAGGGTCAGTCCCAAGAATCCTCTGCCAATCTTGGCTTCTATCAATCACTCACCATCTTGAGCTCCCAAATATCTTTCAGCGACAACATCAGCTGTCCCATGTCCTTCTTGACGATGCCGAACTTTTCGACGTGACGCACCGTGAACAGCACGCCCACGACCCGGTCGGTGTCAACGTCTCCAAAGTCAACGTCAAATTTCCACATGGGGTTGAGCGAGCTCTTGATGACTCTGGACTTGAAGGGCTTCGTGGCCACCCCGTGCTGGTGGCCGCCCGCAGGTAGCGACGACGTGCTATTTCTGTGGGTATGCGGATGCAGCCCGGGCGGCGCCTTGAGGTCGTTGCCCATATCCCAGCCAGCGCTACGCTGGAACTGGTGCGAGCCGTCGTCGTGCACGAGCGAGACTTCCACCATGGGATTGCTGGTGATGCCCTTGTGCATAGGCCGCAGATCAATGGCGGACACGACGCGAACCGACACGACGCATGGGGCCGCCATGGCGTCCAGCGCGGCCGAGCCGGGCACCAGCAGCGGCTGGTCGTGGCGCGGGGTCAGCTCCATGGCGCCGAAGCGGTCGGACGCCGTCGTGGACATCATGGCGCTGCTGCTAAGCGCTCACTCAGTGAGAGAGAACTGGCAGCAGGGGTCGGACCACACGGCAGGAGAGCAAGTGCACACACACGCGCAGCAAGCGACAAGCACACCGCGACAGCGCGTTGTATTGTGATGGCGATGAAGTGACTGTGGGCAGAGAATGTTACGTCCGACTCTAATTGAAGTAGCATGTATAAATAGAATTAATCAGATGACGCAGGTGCACTGAAATACAAGTAGCATGATAGATTTCCCCGAACAAACATTGTACTTACCGATTTATGTGTTTTCAGTGACCTGCACCTACTGGAGAAAGGCCGGGTTCACTTGGATTTTGATTCACCGTGGGTTCGCTTGTTGCTGAAAACCAGGCGGGGACCGTGGCAGCGCATGAACCGCGACCACCCTTCCACAACTTTGTCTTATAATCGCTGACGACGTCAGTGACGTGCCGCACCTCGAGCAGACGATGGTACACGCCGATCTCACCACGCGTGCAGCAGCAGAGATTAATTAAACCGAACTTTATCAAGACAAGACTGGGCTCATGAGCCAATATGTCGACACTAAAAATAGATCCGTCGATGTTGATCCGTCGCAATCTTTGAAGCGATGTCATTGCTGCAGGCGGATCGCAAGAGCCACCGACCATGAAGCGAGTAGAGATGAAGGTCGGTCGACCGCCTAGTGCCGAGCAGAGTGTGGCCTTCGCTTCGCCTTCAGGGCCGCCGCCGTCTCCGTCCACTGCGTCGGTCTCGCCAGTGACATCGCCGCGTGTGCGCCGACCGATGACCACTACGACGGACGAGATGTTGTATACCCAACCTGCGAGTGTTCACTTTGGCGGCTTTGAGCTCGAGCGCTCGGCCCAGCAGCGTGTCCGCGTACACAATAACAGCGCCAAAGCGGTGCGACTGCGCTACACTTTCCCGACTGGGAAGAAGGGATTCCGAGCGACGTTTGCCAGTACAGACCGACCATCATTCGTGTCGGCGGGGCTCAGTGAGGAGATTTTGGTCTCCTTCTCGCCGCCGGCGGGATTTCAATACTACTATGACTGCATCCAAGTGCGGTGTGAAGAGGTGGCCTACGGGTCCAGCACCGACGTGGTACGTAGTGGCGCCACATTAATCCCATTGCACGCATATCCGATGGTGAATGAAGTAGTTTTTCCAACGCGGATGGACTTTGGCGTTATGTCGCGCGGCACTTGCGCTCGAAAACACGTGGACATTGCATGTTCTGTACCTGTTGAGTTCGAGTATGAGTTACGGGTCACGAAACCGCATCCAGCGTTCACAGTGTTTCCACTAAAAGGCACCATTCCACCCAGAGGAGAGGCGCGCATTGAACTGGAGTTTCGACCGCTGTTGTATGCGACGGCAAGTGCGGAGCTGGAACTACATGTATCTCAGCTGGGCTTCGTCCCTCGTGTCTGTACCCTCACCGGATCTTCCTCCAGCACTGCCGTCGAAAAAACAAATTCGACCATAGAGGTTCAACATCAAAAATTCAGTTCGTCACAGTCTTCGACACCAGAAGAGAAACCACGACATCGACCAGAGGCGCAGGCAAAGGCAAGTAAGGCCAACACGCCTAAAAGTGAGACGAAGCCACGAAAAAAGAGGCAGGTGCAGGAAGATCCTCAGCTTGACGATGTCGACGACCAAGAGAAACTGGAGAAGGTGCGGGGCATCGAAATCCCCCATGACTTAAACTCCGTCGCAGGCGTGATTTTTGTGCTGAACCAAGAACCAGGCAAACTCAAGCCCAAGGACTTGAAGAAGGCCATCGCAGCGAACCGTTCGCTGCGGCAGCAGCAACGAGAGGAACAGGCTAAGCTGGGTTCGGGAAATACTTCTGGTGGTGAAGACGAAGAGGCTACATCTCTAAGCATTCAAGCTCTTGTGCGAGAAGAGAAAGAGTATCTGGAGAGAGTACGTGTCAGCAGACAAGTCAAAGACATGTTCTTTCAACAAGAATTGAGGGAGGTGGCTGAGGCTGAGAAGGCACTTGAGTTTCAAAGTCACAAAGTGCATCTTGGTCAAAGGCTGCTTTCCCATGAACAGATCGCGCATCTCACAAAACTCCGAGAATCAAATTCTCAAGCGCTGAATAGTCTTCAACGGGAGCAGCTTCGCAAAATGTTCGTCAATGTGCGTTACGAGCCGCCGATCAACTCCGATCACATACATCAAAAGAGTGACAACAATCAACCTCTTTGGCTTGGTGAGCTCAAGACATCGGTGCTCCCCGCACATTTCAAACCAGTTTACACGCCGGACTTCAAGCCGTTCAAAAACGATTTGTGGACACGGCGTCAGCGTGTACTCCGTCGTCTTGTTCGTGCCGTATCAACATGTATTCTGCGCCTTCGAGCCCAAAAGCGACTCAATCGTATTCGAGCATGGCTTGGTGGATCCAACACTCGGGCGCAAGTCCGCGAAAAGGTTGTTTTAGATTGGCAGTGGAGTGTTCAAGCTGATGGTGGCGATGCGGCCAACAAACTGACACACAGCGCCATGGTGCAAACCCCAGATCAAGAAAACGTTGGGTCTGTATCGAATGCGAACAGTAACCAATGCCTATATTACTTGTCCAGCTTCCCGATGGTTGAAGAGAGCACCGCACAAAAACGACGCGAGAGTATTTACGTGCCAGCAGATTGGGAGCTCAAGTTTAACTCATTCACGTTCATGGAGCTCAAGCCTCGTGACGAAGCACTTTTGATGGGACACGAGCTTGTGCCACTGCCAGCACTTGCGACGTATGTGCCGCTGGAACGTGCTCGTGTACTTCGTCAGGGTGCAGAAAGCGAGTGTGGCGTAGTCGCCTCGTTACTATGTCGATCTGCAGATTCAAAGACGAATCGTCGCTCCACTTCTGGTAGCGAGCAATCCTTAGCTGCCGGCATGTCTTCGCTGCTAGAAATGTTGCCTTCCGATGTATTCTTGCATCCGCAGGCTAGCGTGCGACCGCTAATGGAGTTGCAAAGACCACGCGAGAATGAACCAAGCTATACACTACGGCCGCGACGTGTATTTCGTACACCTCCCATAAGCTTTTTAGCTTGGCAGAGCTCGCAGATCGGACTTCAGTCCGTCATGGGGCCGCAAGATGGAGCAAACCTCTACTTGTCCGACGTATTTATCAGTTTTACCGACAGAAAGCAAGTGGAGCCAATATTCCCTTGCGCGACAGAATCTTCCATAGCTTCAACCGATCAATCGATCTTCGGAAACGTATGGAATGTAGTGACTACGACGGTGCCTCATCTAGCAGAGCGAGCAGAAGATGTTCCGCGTCTTTCTGACAGCGAGAGTGAAGACGAGGTTGAAGACGGAGAAGGCTCGGCTACTGGTACTCCGCGCATATCGTGGCAGCATGCCTGTGAGCTATTTGAAGACATACCGGGTGAGCAAGAAGTTGGTGGATTAAATGCTATTTACGAGGACGGCGAGCTCCTAGGACGCGACAAGGGGATCCACAACTTAGAGCGGTATCGCCATTTAATTCGGCAGGAGCGCGCGTATAACACTCGTCGACAAGAACTTCTGGAGCGGCTTCCCAAGGTACGAAAGGTCGTACGGAATTTCTGATCTCATCGAGGTCTAATTTGGGTTTTTGTTTTTATGCGATAGCTCCTTGATTTTGTTTCAGCGCAAATTGATCACCCAGACTACTCACTAGTCGTACAAGGTCATGGCCCGAAGAGACTGTTACACGATTCTAAACTGCAAAAACACTAGTGAAACAGAGAATTCAACGTACCTATCGTAATAATCGGCCATGTGGGCAGAAATGCATTGTGCTCAAAATTGAGTGCGGAAAGTTTTTGAACCAATAAATTATGTATTTCAATGTGCTAACTGCATTATGCATTGCGACACAATCTCACGCTTTCCACTCATTAGGACGAGTGGTCTGCGTTACTCGTTGAGCGTGTGCGTTTTCCAATCTCACAACAGTCACTTCTCCATTTCCCAATGTTCACGAACCAATAAGCCACTAGCTTTTTTTTCAAGCCCGTCATGGACGAGCAGGACGAGCCCGTCATCTGGCTCTACCGTTGTCATTACTCGACGGCGCGCCAGCAGTCCCGAAGACCGGGTTCAGCAACTTTATCCAGCATGTGAGGAAGCAGGAACCGGACTTCAAGGACCTGATTCGCTCGGCGACGACGGCGGACACGTGGACGCTGGCGCCATGGGTCCGCCAGCGCAGCCTCAACCTCTACGGGTGGTTGCAGTGTACCATCATGTGCAATTAGCCCCTCAACTTCTGCGAGAGCGCGGAGACACGCAGGTGAGCGCCGATGTTCGTTGTTACTCTCGGTCCAATCTAATGTGTTATTGTATGTACAGGTACACGAAACTGGCCCATACCGGAATTTATCGGACCTGGGACTTTGTGCGACGACAGCCAAGAGTACCGCCTCTGTTATACCGGTATTTCGGAGGTTTTTCTCTGTTGTGTGCTTTATACAATCTGCAAGACGTGGAGATGGTGTGCAGCGGGGCTGCGTAGCGTAGTGCGTCAGAGGAAGACGTATGACTCCCCGACTCTTATCTGTGGTTATCCTAGCCCCTAAGGTCTCCACAGAGGCTTAGAATCGCTCTAGTAGTACCACTAGAGACTCAAAGAGTTAGTATTCCTAAACCTAGGGCAATACTCTCTTTGATGCTAAAATTGATCTGCTATATGTTGCTTATCTGCGGCAAAGCCGCCTGTGGTGTAAATGTATGACTCTAACTATCTATCATAGTTAAACCTAGTCAAATGCATATCGAGTGGCCCTGTGGCCACGTACTGAAATCCTGTTAATCCAGGTGGTACCACGTACCACTTACTACAAGGTGACACGTAGCAAGGCTACACTCGTGTTACCTTCGTGTAACCCCGTTACATTGCAGATCGACATCGATTGGCCAAATTTGGTTTTCTTGCTGAAGGCTCACTGGTTAAAAAGAGTGCAGCGAGGAGCCCTTGCAGCCGGGCACTTGCCACCACGCAAGCAGCAGTGCCGAGCTCTCACCCGTAATCGAGTACTGCGTTCTGACCGCCAGCTTCAATCAGACGAGGCTCCGGCCATGATGAACAAGCGTTGAGGTCCATCTGCTGCTCAACTACTTGAGCAATCACGTCAACGACTTCCCCTTAAAGGGTTTACCATTGTCTTGGGATTGGCCAGCTGACGACGATATTTGTCTCTGTCCAAACGACGCTCTCGCACTTCTTCGACGAAGTGAGCCACTTCGCACTTGGCGGCTAAGTCCATAGCTTCACTCAGCGCCTCGGGGTTCTCGAGCTTGACATTGCTGCGCTTGCGAGGCTTGAGACCGTTCGCATAGCACAACACCTGGTCGAGTATGTTCATGCCTTCCACGCGGAAGATGAGAGCTGAGTACTCGCCATTGTACGTCTCGATGTCCGCCGTCTGCTTGAGTCACAGGAGCTTTTCGCGCAGGACGGCTTGGTAGTTCGACGCCTCGAAGTGTTTGAGTACATGCTCACGGAAAATCCCCCACGTGTGCTCCTCGCTACTCGTCGTCGAAGACCAGTGCAAGGACCACCCCGAGGCCGGCTTCTCCATTGCCGACCCGGCAATTCCCGGCAGTCGCGTGCTCGTGTCTTCGATCAGGATACCGTTGATGCGACACGCGTTCTCGATCTGGAACAGCCATTCGTGGACGGCCTCCCCGCGCTTGCCAGTGAACCTTGTCAGATTTTGGTGGGCACTCGCGTGCGATTAGCCATCGCTTGGTTGAGCCGGTCAATCTCGGCTTGTAGCTGGGCGATGGTCGGCATGGGCTGTTTCGGTCAGGTTGCTGGGACCAACAAGTGCTACCAGTATATCTGAAAACGTTTGAGTTTTGGGGAGGGCGGCTAGAACCAGAGTGAGCCGTCCCCCGCAGTTCGGGCGGATGAAGGCCGCGTGGCCTCCTCAACCGCCGTACGTCTGGTTTATATTAGTTCCACTATACTATACTAATTATATGTTATTCTAGATCCACATCCGAATGGCTACCTTTGTAGCCAATCCGCATACACGAGACATCACTCTGCTTCCCGATCAGTTTCATCACCAAGCTGGTCGACCACGGAAGCGCCGGGTTCGAAGCCGCGGAGAGAGTGGAAGGATGCAGAAGATGTAGTATGCGTGCGGCAAGTGAGGCGAGGCTGATGGGCACAACAAGGTCTCTTGTAAGAGTGGAGAAAACTGGAGTTCATAGAAAGGCAGTGAAAAGACATACATAAAAAACGTGACTTGCTTGCTCTTCTTGCAGGTTGCTGGCATTTCGAAATTTTATCCGAGAACGTGCGTACTCGGGGACTAATCCCATTCAGCTCGTTTGAAAGCCAATTGGGTAACCCTGTTTGGTGACACGTTATTCCCAGGCGTTGCTCGGTCTGATCTCTTTGTGAGTCTCACCAGAAGGTGGACCGAATTGCACTCGGCCTTTTTTATGTATCAGGTCCGACTACACTACAATTAGCTTAAGCTGTTGAAACTTACCATTTACTCAGCAGTCACAACAACGATTGTGGGACTCGAACGTTCACCCACACCGTTCCGCTAGCGTGCATGCATTGCCCCGTCACCTCCCTTGGTTCACCTTAAAGTACACGAGGTTACTCTAACCGAACTGTAACCGAGATTTACGAAGTAACTACTGCATCACTCTTGCATCATGTGATTTACATCACCTGCTTTATATATTCGATATATCACCTTTCGGAATTTTCCCTTAAATTTATTGTTTTGTTTGCACCGCCATTTATTCACATCAAAGAATACGTTTTAATCATTTTTAATTAAATCAATCAGCTCGTATTTCTAGTGTTTTAAACAACTTTTGAATACACCGTAGTTATATATATATCCTCACTACAGCTTTAACAAACTTGTTTTTATCTTGGTTTTTAGAGGCTCTGCTTAATACACATTAGACATTTATTATATATATATCACTACATCTTTATAGATAGACAAAACTTCCTAAATTTTGGCCGCAGCGAACTTCCTGAATTTTGGCCGCAGTGAACTGTCCGGCATCAAAATCAATAATCAACCCAAGTGCAGAACGGACATATCTGGCGGGACATAGCTTTATTTGTATGGTAGTTTTGGTCAATAATAATAGAATCGATAAAACAATCCTTTACTGTAGTACCGGTTTTGCAGGTACAGTACCCATTTTGCAAACTTCAAAAATTAGTGTTGACTTTGCATGAGGTGCTGCTGGCGTTTCCATAAATTGGCAAACCACGTTACATTGAATGTATTTCATAAGCTCGTAACTTTTGGTCTCCTCTACAACGACTGTGAGGGATATTTCGACTAGTCTGAACAAGTTTAATGACGCTTAGTAAACCTCCAGCACGTAGCGGCCTTCCTCGCGCATGCGCTCGATCGTCGCGTTCGCCTGGCGACGGTCCAATCCACCGACTTGCGTGAATGAACTCACGAGCGCCTCGCGCACATCCGCGACCGGCCACGTCGGACCACACAGGTAAAAGTGACCGTTCTGGCGCAGTAACAAGTCCGCTAGGATCTCCTTGTCCTCTGCAATCTTGTCCTGAATGTATACCTTGTGCTCCTGATCACGCGAGAAGGCGCAACGCAGATACGTCACCAAGCCATCGGCCTCGTACGCGTCCAACTCATCGCCATACAGGTATTCCTTGGCTTTGTGGCGACTACCAAAGTACAGTGCTACTGGACCCACCTTGACGCCCTCAGAACGCAGGAACGCACGCTCTTGGATGAACGCACGGAACGGAGCCATCCCCGTGCCCAGACCCGCCATCACGATTGGGTCCTCCGGGTTCGTCGGCAGCTTCATCACCGATGTGCACACTGACACTGAGAGCTTCTGGCCAATTTTTACGTCCGCCAGGTAACGCGTCGCCTGGCCGATGCAGTACTTGCCACTCGGTGTCGTCCAGTCATGCACCACGATCAGCAGATGGACGCTCGATGGGTTCATCTTCATGCTCGACGCAATTGAATAATGACGCGGTTTAATGCGCGGCACGAGCGTCAGCAAGTCCGTCAGCGTCGGGCGCGCAGACGGGAACTCCTCCAGCAGCTCCGCAAACGTCACCGTCTCGTCCACACGGCGTTTGTACTCGTCTTTGCCATCCGCATCCAGCAAAGCCGTCAGCGTCTCCTTCTCCTTCTCATCTGTGGCGCGCTCTAACAAAGCCTGATAGAATTTCTTGGACGGTCGACCAAAGATGTCCAGCACATGCGAAAATAGTTGGAAGTACGTCAACGTCTCGTCGCTCGGACCGGTGGCAGGCTCACCCTTCTTCTTCTTGTGTGTTACAGGAAGCGCCACCAGCGCCTCCGGGTCCGCATTGTACGTCTGCAAGAACTTCACAACCTCCTTCTCGTCGTTATGCGCAAACACAGCCAGAGCTTCCCCAATGCGGTACTTAATGGCCGTGTTCGTAGTGTCCATCTCGAGATGGAACACATTGCGCGAGTAGTCTTCGGGTGTCAGACGCTCCCACTTGGTTACGGTCACCAGGTCCGTCACGTGGTCGCGCACACCATGGCGAGTCTCGAATGCGCTCGGGAACATCAATTGCCACGCTGTCTTCGTCTCACGCGACACTTCAGCGTACGAGCGGCGCTTGCCATTGGGTTTCGAGAGACTCGTCGCCGAGTCGACGCTGCTGGCGAACGGAACCTTGCTGGTCGCCACGTTGTAGAATGCAGTGAGCGGCTTAGCGTTGGCAGCCTCCTCCTCCACATCCGTGGCAGCCAACCACTCACTTAACGGATACGTAAGCGTCAACACGTCGCCATACACGGCCGACACGAACGAACGCAGCGTCGCGTGCTTCTCCTCGGGGAACTGCGCCTCCAGCAGAGCCAGCACCACGCTCTCGTCATACAGACCCGACGCCTTGAAGAAAGCCGTCTGAAGACCCACAGCAGCGACGGCGTCGTCCTCCACACGAGTAGCCAACTCGTTAACGTCTACCACCAGAAGATGAATGTCGCGAGATGCCACTTGCTGCTTAAACGCCGCACGCTCGTCCACGTCGTCGGACGTCTTCCAGCCTGCCAGCACTAGCAGTTTGCCGCCCTGCTTCACGCTGCGAGCCACGTCGTAGTGGGCCAGCAGCTCGGGGCGGGTTACCACCACCACGTCCGCCTGCTCAACAGGCTCCGACGTCGTGATGCCGTTGCCACCGTCCAGAGCGACACGCACCTCTAGCGTTGACACTGGGCGGTCCGCAGCCTCCTCGCCGGCACTGTGCGTCACGACAGCGTTCACACGTGTGGCCGGGTTCTTGTTCAGCAGGTCCAGCGTCGACTTGAACAGCGTGTTCGTCTCGGTGCCAACACGGGCAGCATCAGCGTCGACGTCATCAAAGCCATAAAATAGAAACTGTTTCGTGTATGCCGCCGAGCCCTCGAGCTCTAGAGACTCGCCAAAGACCACGTCGAACTTGGTCGCTTGACTACTCTCCGACGCAGCGTTCACTAAAGCAGCGTCGTACAGTTCCTCACTCTTAGCCACCACGAACGTACGGCGAGATGAAGTTGTCGCCAGGTGACGCAGCACAGCACGACCCATGCCCACAGAGAAGGTGGAGTTGCGGAATACGCCACCATACACGCCCGTCACCACCACTGGGACAGTCTCGACAGCCGGCTGCCAGTACGTCGTCTGGAAAAACACCTGCAAGTTCTGAGTGAGGAGACCACGTTGGAAAGTCAGTGCACTGGGAGCCACGTTCTCTAGAGCCACCATCCGCTTGGCCGTCGCTGGAAGTGCCTGTGCGAACAGCTTGTGCGACCACGGCAACAGGAGACGGACCTGCACGACACCGACCTTAGCGCCCAGCATCTGCTCGTAAGCCACCGCCTGCTTTAACGCAGCAGCGGCCTCACCCACGACCACAACAACGTATTCTGCGTCCTCGGCACCAAAGTACTCGTACACACGGTACTGGCGCTGCAGCACGTGGAACAGGTCGTCCATGACGTTCTGCACCTGCTCCATTACGTCTCCAGTCAACGGCGCCGTCGAGTGCGGCACTGCGAGGGTCTCGAGCAATTCCTCCGTCAGCGTCTCCACTTTGGCCAACTCATGCGCCACTCGCGCGCCGTCATAGAAGTGCACCAGCAGCTTCTGGAGGCGTTGAGCAGCCACATGGGCCACAATCGCCAAGTCGTGGCATTCCTGGGGCGAGGCCGAGTTGAGAAGCAGCGCGCCCGAGTGCTGCAGCGCGTACAGTGGTTCGTATGAGCTGGCGACGGCCATGTCGCGGCGAATGGCTTCGCACGTCACGTGGAACACGGCGGGGGCTGACGTCGCCGCGTTCTGCGCCAGCTGGAAGAGACTGGGCAGGAACAGAGGGAGCGTCTGCGACGGGATGAACGCGGCCGAGGACGCGCCCACAGCCAACGCGCCGCGCACTGCGTCAGCAGCTCCCTGGCGGATCTCGAGCGTCACGACGCGTGCGCGGGCGTTGCGCTTGGTCTCCTGCGTCTGTGCGCTCTCAGCGGTCGGCAGCAGCGGATACTCGAACACGTTGGCGCTCATGTGGCCGGCCACGTGCAGCACAACATCGGCACCCGAGCAGAAGCGGTCGACACGTGGGAACACGCGGCTGTTGAGCTCGGAGCGAGTCGTGTGCAGCTTGTGTAGCGGCGTTAGCGTTAGTGACGCCGTGGACGTATCGCTCGCGTTCTCGTCCAGCACGTCCACGACCAGCGCCGCCTTGAGCACGGCGTTGCCGGCCGATGTGGACACGAAGCCGTCCTCGATCTGGTAGCTAGTGGCAGTCGGCATAGTGGACCAGGACTTGGTTGGGGCCGAGTGCCTTCAACGCCGTCAAAGGGATTGTGGGCTGTGGCTCGATCATCATTGCGCCGTTTGCGCAAGGAGCGGGCGCTTCAGTGGATGTGGACGTATCGGGCTATGGCTGATCTGATTGACGGACGCCTGGGCCAATAACTGCAGCGGAGACGGACGTGTCAGTCGTGGCGCGGGATGGACTTTCACAGCTGTAAACGCGACGATTACGCGTGTTTTACAGTATGTAGTGGCGAAAATGGCTCCCAAGCGACTGGATGCGCGGCTTGGCTGATGAGGCACAGCATTGAGCCTTGGACGTTGGTGGTGATCCTACAACGAGGCTGAACGCATGACAGACACTATGTGAAATTTGTCCTTGGACCATAACTTCAACGCCGTGATCATGTTAAACGAATGTCGTAAGACAACGCAGGTACCCCGTTGTATGACATGCTCCGCCTTGCATACGGTATATATCACCCTCCGTCAATCGACAGGTGAATCGCCTCCACGAAAAACAACTTTAGAACCACCGATTCATTAATAAGTTACTCACAGTTCCTGGCGTTAGCCTGAGTGGAAGATGCCTAGTAAATTCCAGCACCACATTCTTCTCGGTGGGGAACAACGTCATCCGTGAGGTGTCAAATTGACCAGAATGGTCAAGGCGAGCTGACCCACACTGTTGCTCGTTTCGTTTTTGACGCAAGCACCTACTCGATGCCTATAAACTGTCACCATTCGATGCCTTTTATCTAAATGCGTCGATCCATGCGGCAGTCACGAGTGGTCCAACTAGCAATTACTTCAAGTATTAAAATACTACGGTTTCAGTCAACTGTGTTGTACATGTACTGTACTGGGTCCACGACCCAACGGCGTGCTGCCAATAGCTCGCATTCCACAAGCTTCTCGTCGCGGGCCTGACACGCTACAGTGCTATTGTGCTAGTAGCGCAGCGAAGACTCGAGGGTGAAACGGGCCTCAGCCATACCACGCGACGGCTATCTCCATTCGTACGCGTCTCCGCCGTAACCCACGAGCTCTGCACGCATGTCACTCACTGCGCAAGGTAGGAAAGAAATCGACACATGAAGGAAGGCGCAAAGCTTTCGAGAAGCAAGCGGTATTTTTTAGGAGCATGTTAAACACTGGGGTTCACGTTTTGGTTGCTAATGCGATTTGGATCTGCAGTTCTTGGTCCCTCGGGCTCTAAAGGCACGTCTCCAACGGTACACGATATGTCATCGAGTTTCTTGGCCGGCATAGGTTCCTCAAGCGATCGTACCACTCTGTATGCTAAAAATACGTCGGACGAATCAATATTTTCATCGATGCCGCACATCACGACTTATTTTTTTTCACTTGAATCCCGAGCCCCCCCCGTAAAAAAAAAGAAATGGCAGGACATGCCGCCAGGTTTCCATCTTTAACATTGAATTGCTCGGCACTCACTGCTCTTCGAGCACCAAAACGAAGAAAAGTTGACAGTGAGATGCCATCAAGTTCGTACGCGCTGAACTGAACTCTCGCTCCGACTTCTTGTGGGATTTTCTTCCATTTTCCTCACATTTGACGCAACGAAGCGGCATCATGTTCAGCCAAGTCCGTTGAAAAAAAAAAGTGGGAAGAGCTCGCTGAGCCCCATAGTCATCGCAAAGGTCATTCATTCATTCACCAAACAGCGCAAAGCACATCAAGCTACGATGCGATGGATGCAATCAGCTGTGGTGATGGCGGTACTAGTGTTAAGTACCGTCGCGACGCCTCCTGATGCAGCTCTTGCCTCAAGTATTCAAGACGAGCTCAATTCAGTCGCAGTGGATCTACCATTGAACGTTCCTGGTCAGGTGCACGTGGGCATGTACAAGCATATTAGTGACAATTTATACATTCGGGACCTGCCTTGGGTCAACGTTTACTTCTCGCTGCAACTTTTGCCACTGGATGAGGCTCCAGGATCGGTGAGGAATTGGCAATTCCGCGGTTTTGAGTGCAATGCCGGCACAGACGAACAAGGACGCGCGTGCTCCGAGTTTACCACAGCAAAACTGGAAAGTGATCGTGACCAGAAGCAGCTTTTTCGCAGCCAAAGACCTCATCTCGTTACCCGACAGAGTCCAGTGACAGCTGAAGGGCGTCGTCTCCAATTCGAAGACCCTGTAAATGTCGCCCCGCCGGTCTTCAGTACGCAGACGGCATATTACAGCTGCGCCTATTCTGGTGGTGGAAGCACTTGGTGCTGTGCTCAATCAAATCGAGGATCGGGTGGGCCGTACTGCTGGAGTTTGTCGACGTGCAGGGAGGAATGGTCAGGGTGGAACCAGCAGAATATCATTTGCTGCACGTCGAGCGCAGGAGATTGTGCCCTCACGTATCAACCTGTAATGCCAACGACGGCGCCAGCTACGACTGCCCCAACGACGACGACAGCACCTGCTACGACGGCACCAATCACTTCACCACCAGCGACGGAAGACCCATTTGGAGAGATCCCCATTCTTGTTGACACCACAGTTCCTGCCACTTCAGCACCAGCTACCGAGGCACCGACAACGTCAGCACCAGTTACTGCGCCTCCAGTATCTTCGGCGCCAGTGACAGAAGACCCGTTTGGCGATATCCCGATCCTTTCTGATACCACGGCTCCAGCCACATCTGTGCCAGCTACTGAGGCGCCGGTAACAAGTGCACCGGTCACCAGTACGCCAGCGACTTCTGCGGTGGCAACTCGACCACCGACGACGTCAGCACCAGTCACTGCGTCTCCAGTGTCTTCAGCTCCAGCGACAGAAGACCCGTTTGGCGGCGATATCCCGATCCTCGCCGACACTGAACCTCCAGCCACGTCCGCCACCGCGACAGCAGCACCTGTCGCCACGGCACCGGCTGCGTCAACGCCGGCTCCGTCTGCAGCGGCAACTGGAGCACCGCCAACGTCAGCACCCGTCACTGCGGCTCCAGTATCTTCGGCGCCAGCGACAGAAGACCCGTTTGGCGATATCCCGATCCTTTCTGATACCACGGTTCCAGCCACATCTGTGCCAGCTACTGAGGCGCCGGTAACAAGTGCACCGGTCACCAGTACGCCAGCGACTTCTGCAGTGGCAACTCGACCACCGACGACGTCAGCACCAGTCACTGCGTCTCCAGTGTCTTCAGCTCCAGCGACAGAAGACCCGTTTGGCGGCGATATCCCGATCCTCGCCGACACTGAACCTCCAGCCACGTCCGCCACCGCGACAGCAGCACCTGTCGCCACGGCACCGGCTGCGTCAACGCCGGCTGCGTCTGCAGCGGCAACTGGAGCACCGTCAACGTCAGCACCCGTCACTGCGTCTCCAGTATCTTCGGCGCCAGCGACAGAAGACCCGTTTGGCGATATCCCGATCCTCGCCGACACCGCACCTCCAGCCACACCTGCCACAGCGACAGCAGCACCTGTACCGGCTGCGTCAACCCCGGCTACTTCTGCAGCCGTACCTGGAGCACCGCCAACGTCAGCACCTGTCACCAGTATACCAGTCACTGCATCACCTGCCACAACGGTGCCAGGCACAGCCACAGACGCACCGGTACCGGAAGACCCATTCAGCGATGTACCAATTCTTGCCGACACGACAGCACCGACGGCACCAACCGCGACAAGTTCCCCCCTACAGCCATCTACAACGATAGCTGCATCAGTAGGTACGACAACGCCATCAGCAGCAACGACGACACCTGCAACGACAAGTACACCATCGGTTAGTACCTCCCAGCCAACTGCGTCGACTGCACCAGTAACATCGACTCCATCAGTATCTCCTTCAACAGATCCAGTGACGACGACTCCTGCCGCGACTTCGGTCACTCCAACGGCAACAAGTGCAAGTTCTCCAACTGATGCGCCTATTCTTGCAGATACTCCGACAACCCCGACAGCTACAGCGACAGGTACGCCGAATACGGCAACCCCATCAGCCACAACGCAACCATCAGATACAACGTCGACTGAGACTCAGCCAGCCGCTCCAGTGACAACAACGCCAACAACGAGCACGCAGCCACCAACCGGTTCACCGGCGACATCTAATCCAGGAACGGGAACTCCAACGGCGACGACATCTACAGTAGCAGGGTCCCCAGTTACGTCAGCCCCAGTGACGGGAGCTCCGACGCCGACGTCTGCTCCAGCATCCGGGACTCCAACGGCTTCTACTCCTGCATCAGGAGCTCCGACGGCATCCACGCCAACAGCAACATCTACGTCCACCACGACAGCGCAACCATCGACACCATCAATAGTTGGTTCTTCTTCTGATGTACCAATTCTCGCAGATATCCCTTCATCGACTCCTGCGACAGCAACAGATTTGCCAGTATCCACGGTTGGGACACCGGCGTCAACGGCTAGTACTGTTCCAGGGTCGAACGCAGAAACGCCGACGGCAAGTGTAGAGACTCCAGTATCGACCACGGGAATGTCACCATCAAGTACCGAGACTCCAGTGTCCACAGGAGCGATAGTAACGCCATCCTCAAGCCCTCAAACGCCTTCGGTAACTTCGACAGCAGATTCCCCGACCCAGCCTACCGCTACAGCGGCACAGCCATCAACGACACCGACTGACACTCCGACAGGTGATACCCCCATCGTCACGTTGCCTATACTTGCTGACACGCCGACTGCGACAGATCCAGCAACAAACACGCCTTCAAGCACCGCGAGCACGTCGCTGTCGAGTACGCCCGTTGCCAATACACCAGACGCTTCGTCCGCTGTAGCTTCGAGTGGTTCCCAGACAATTGAGCCGTCCGCTACGAGACCCGTGAGCGGTTCATTAGCAGGAACTCCCTCAGCCAACTCAGCGTCAAGAGAAGGAAGTAGAGCACTACCAGCCACATCCACGGCGTCCTCGGATCTTGCTAGTAGTGCGCCCTCGCTTGCATCAACTGAAGACGCCACACTCGACAGTTCGGCAGCTGAAATCTCATCAAGAACGGAGGGTGCAAGCTCGTCAAGATCGAGTTCCTCTCCAGAATTGCTCAATCCCACTAGGGACACAAGTGCGTCAACTGCAGCATCTTCGACTGCTGAGGGATCAAACACGGAGCCCTCGCTCGCGTCAATGCGTCCAAGAATCACAACCCGAGGAAATTCACAACGAGGAGGATTCAAAGGCTCTTCCAGTGGAAACTCACTCGACAACAGTCTCCCATTGAATCCAATTGCGAGTGGCTTTGATGAACAATCAGTGTCCAGCAGCCACGCAGACGCTCTCGTCGGCAGTGAAGATCCCGCAACAATATCAAACACCAACGACGCACAGTCAGACGGCTATGACGACGAGGCTTTCCATCGTGCGATCATCGATTTCACTCACTCCTTCGGTCCAGCTCGTGATATGGCCAGCAACTCAGCGAACGTCTTAATAGCCACAGCCGTCACTGCCAATGTCGTGAGCGCCGTGATCAGCGTGGCATCAATCACTACATCTGCCGTATCCAGTGCAGCTTCAGGAATCACTGCGTCTCAAGGGCTTCTCAATGTTGTCGGGGGAGGTGCCAGTCTGGGACGAGCAGCGCCAGCTGTAGACTTGACGGAACTCTTCATGATGCTCAACTATCTCCAATTTATCTCCTCAAGCAGCCACCTCAGTCTCCCTACCGCACCAGATTTCTTCTTCCACTTCACAGATTCATTAGGCTGGTGCAATCTACAACCAAGTAGTCCAAACAAGCTCACATCTTCTGACAATGATCACGGCAAAGAGAAGCTCTCAAGTGACAATGCCTCAAGCTTCACAGTCGCAGATGGTGACATCATTTCCGGAGTGCTGGCGTACGCAGAGAGGATCAACGTCAAGCCGGAAGAATTGTTCACTAAAACTGCGATCGTCTTCGTCAGTGTCGTTGGAGGTGTAGCCGCAGTCGTGGCCACTCTGTACTCGTTACTGCGCCTTTTACTGCGACGGAAATTGGAGCTTTTGATCCAGCGACTCGACGATTTGCCTCGAGCCAAACTCTTGATGCGGCTACTGATCCAATCTTGCTTGTCCATCTGCCTCTTGAGTGAATACGCTCTAAGCATGACCAGTTCCTTCCAGATGCGATACAACGAACAGGAACAACAGCACGGCAGTCACAGTGCATTTGCCTTCGCGACTGTCGCCCTCATTTTCGTCTGTTGTGGCCTCATCGTGTTGGGATTCGTGAAAATCTGGGATAAAAGTGAAGAAGAGCTGTCAAATCCAGACTTCAAATTTGCCTGGGGGGCCTACTACAAATATTACCACTTCGAGAACCGCTACTTCTTCGTGGCCAAAATGGGGGCTGAAATCCTCTCGGGTGTCATTATTGGGCTTGTAAGCGACGTGCCGTCCCAATTGACGCTACTGATGTCGCTACAGCTCGCCATGTTCCTGTACACGGTCGAAAGCGCCCCATATTCCATGGAATTTCAGACTGTGTGCTCCTCAATCGCGTTCGTCATGAAGATGGTTACGTATGCGCTCATCAGTTCCTTCCTCACGCCTTCTACGGAGATTGGGCTGCAAAACTTCGTCGGCACACTCGTCATCGTGCTGCAAGTGATGCTCTTGGTGCTCTTCAACTCTCGTCAGCTTTATATCCTGTACAAACAGATGAAATACCTATGGGGACTGCGACAAGATCGCCTGCAACGCAATAAAGACATGAAGGACGACAAACACGATGCAATGGTCATTCGAGACTCCATTTTCGCCCTCACACCTGCACCTGAGGCTCAAGTCTTCAGACCAGCACGAGAAAACAAGCGCAACTCAATGATCGTCACACCGACTCAGTTCCCCGTGGCTGCGTGTTGACCCAATGGTCTCCTTCTAACAAAGCAACACGAAACAATGGACAAATATCTAGAGGCCGCCGGACGATGCGAGCAGTTTGGCCATGCGGTCGTCGAGTTGCTGGACGTTGGACTGGAAAATCTGCACGTTTTCGGCCAAGCTGGCTTCCATCTACACAAGACACACACAAAAACAGTAATCAGTATTCAGTACTAGTAAATCCATGTACATCCATACGTTTAATACATGCATCTTCAGCATTGTGAACTTACATTAGCGAGTAAGACAGCGTCAGAATCCAGCAGCTCGCCCAACGAGGCTTGCGTTTGCTCCATCTTGGCCACTCGAGCTGTCGCGTTAAGCGCCTCATCGTGCACCGACTTAAGCGTGACGAGGCGGTCCACGATAGCAGGCACTGAGGCTGCGACAGCATCAAGGCTGATGAGTTGATCATAAATCTTTTGGATCTGTTCGCGATCTGCCTGTGAGTTCAAAGCTCCCTGCACACTTGGAGACTGTTTGAGCTTGCTGAGGAGCGTAAACTCGTGGACGAGAGCGGTCGTGCGTGTCTTGACTGCATCCAAATTCTTTTCACTCATCAACGCGACACGCTGCTCCAGCTGCGTCACCGCCGACGTCAGGTCTGCATTTGACGCTCCACTTAGCGTAGTCAAGCCGTCCAGTCGCAATTCCTGACCCTGGAAGCTTCCAATAGCTCTTTCTAGTGTCGAAATCCGAGCTTCCAGTGTAGCCACTCGCGTCTTGGCGTCTCGATCAACAGCATTCAACTCCCCATTGCTGTAGATCTCGTACACAATAGGCGCGTTGTCTGATGACGGTAATGATGAAGCCATTTGTCCCTGTTGCTGTCTCTTGAGAGCGTCGATATGATGGAAAAACTTGGCCGTCATATCCTTCTGCACACTCAACGCTGCGTCAGCACTAGCCGTCGCCACGCCTGCACTGCCCCCAGAGCGCAGGAAAGGCTGAAAGGCTGCGTTCTTTTCCAGAGCCGACAGATTGAGCTGCAGCGTGTTGAGGCCCTGCATGACTTCGTTGAATTCGGCCTCCTGGCCGGCGTCCACCATCACTTTGTGCTTCTTGTGCTCGGCATCGGCCGCCAGCAGCGTCAGATCCGCTTCCAGCTCCTTCAGCTCCAGCGTTAGTCGTGTGAAGCGGGCCAGAGGAGACTCCAGTTTCGCCTTGCTGCTGCTCTTGCCAGCCGAAGACTCATACTCAGTCTGCTTGGGCAGTGCTGGCTCTGAATAATAACCATATTATGATAAATAATTTAATCCCTCAAACGTTCATATCCTCGTTAGCAGAGATCTTCAACTACCACGTACTGTACACTTTGCCCATAAAGACTTCGAAAGCCTGCGTGGCTGGCAGCTCCTGCTCGTCCAGCTCCATCGAGCTCTGAAAAAAAAAAACATTAACATATTACGTCAGATATAACAGATACTTCAAAATAGTATCGGATATTATCCAAGGCAAAGAGGACTGAATTCGGGCCGTACCTTGTCGTGGAAGTGGCCCTCGGCCTCTGGGCCAGCACCGATACCTGCGCGGGCCTGACGGGCAGACGCATTCGCTGGCGCATAAGGCTGGAAGACCTCCTCCGGCTCGGGCGTCTCGAAGACCTCAGTGTTCATGACCTTCCTGCGCTTGATCCCCTCTTTCTCTGTTGAATAGTCCATGGTGGCGAAAATATGTTGCACAATAAAGACTAAAAATTGGGCAACTCAACTACAGTAAAGGGTTTGAGTGTCACAAAGATTTATTAGTGTAGCTACGACACAAATTCACTTCAACTTGCACTGTCACCGACCATTTGTAGAGGTTTACCGGTCGCAAGCGCTTAATTTCACTCGACACTCGACAATGGTGTTGTGACTGTCCACAGCTCCGTTAAGCACAACCAAATTGAGTGCACTCCGTAGATGAACAGGAACTCCATGCTGCCATCAGCGGCGATAAGTCCCCTCACGACATTGGGAACGGAATTGCTCAGTCCATTTCCGATATGATCGCTTCTCAGCATTATCACGCTAGAACCGAGGCGTGCGTTTTGCTGCTCGTTAGTCAGGTCCAGTGTCAATGTCGCCAGCTACAGTAGTAACATTCTGCATAGACCCAAACTAGAATCTACTGGTATTCGATGAGATTTTTGGTAATTTCAAATTTGAACAGTGCATGCTGGATGAAATGCAATGGATATTTACGATATTAAAAATAAATACATCAAGCTTATGCATGAGTGATGGCCACACCCGACGCGACCGAAAACCCAACCGAGACCAATGCGAACAGGATCATAAACGCGTTCACGATGGACAGTTCGAATCCAAAAATCTCTGGGCGCTTGGTCTTGGCGTTCAGCACGATGTGCTCGCCCAGGTCGATCTCTGGAAGACACGACAGTGGCGCATATGAAATGGTATACTTGGGCGTGTTTTCAGGCTCAATGTCGACATCCTTGACGGCGTCGTAGTTCTTCAGGTAGGTTAATGCATTCACCACGTTGCCCAGCACGAGCGTTCCAGGAGGGTCGATGCCGCGACGACGCACTTCGGCGGCGATTTTGGCCAGCGTACTGCGGATAGTGGACGCGTCGCTCGTAGTGGCTGCGTGGATAACCGCAGCGGGCATTTCGCTCGGGTATCCGCGTTCGACCTGCAGCGCCTCGGTGAGACCTTCAATGCGGCCAATCGCCATGAGGAAGATCGTGGTGCGGTGGTCGCAGTACTCAGGCAGATCAGGGAAACGGTCCTTCTTGCCGTGGCCCGTGCACACGAGAACCTGGTCGGCCACGTCGCGCATTGTGGCGGGGATGCCCACGCTCGCTGGCGCCGAGAGCGAGCTGGAGATACCTGGGATCATTTCCACATCGAAGCCCGCTTCAGAGTAAATGACGGCCTCCTCGCCGCCGCGTCCGTACATGAACGGGTCGCCGTTCTTGAGACGAACCACGAGCTTGCCCTGCGCAAGCGCCTCGAGTCCCCAGGCGTCCAGCTCAGCCTGCGCGAAGTCTGCCTTACCGCAGCGCTTGCGTGCCACACGCACTTCGCACTTGGCGATCTCCAGCACCTCTGCGGGCACGAGCCGGTCGGCCAACACCAGCTCTGCCTGCTGCAGCGCGCGGTAAGCCTTGAGCGTCAGCAGCTCCGGGTCGCCCGGGCCCGCGCCCACCAGCAGCATCTTACCCTTGGTTGTCGTCATTACAGTGGCGATGGTCGTGAAGTGTCGTGGTTTGGCTCGAATGGTTGCTAGCAGTCGGCGCAATGGGGAATGGCAGCACCTGCGGCGTGCGTAGTGGGTAAAACGTAAACGAGCCTATCGCAGTGACTCCGATGATGCTGCTGTGTACTGTACATCGAGTACTTCAAATAGAGGGCCTGCTGCTCCAAATAGAAGGCCTGCTGTTTCATAACCGACGGCAGGTTTGCCCAAACCTTCTCCTAATAGAGCACTGAAACAAGTGAGTTGCGGTGGTGCACACGAACCTGTTCCTACTGAAATGAAGTCACTGTGCGACTACGAAAATGGGTGCTAAACTGGCTGCCCGCTATGCGCGCTTTATCAGCAAACTTCAAACTAGCGGTAAGCGCTTACTACTGTACAATTACTGTAGCGCTCGTCGGAGAGGTGCTAATTGCTGCGCAAACGCGACGATTATTTGTTGCATCGCTGTAGACGAACTTCGTCCAATCCGGCTGATCACGCATGCGTATTCAGACGCCGGATGGCCAGCCAAACGGGCGCTGGCAGCATTGATCTGACGCATCTTGCTCTCCTGTAGGAGTTTATAGTGATGATATGCGGTATCGAAGGTTTTAGTTGCTGTCAGACGCGTCGATCCGATCACGTATTTGGATTGGTCCATATTCCACCTACGAAACGACGCGATCCAATACACTTTTGCGATTGGCTGGGATAATGACATAGTCCGGGCGATGGAAGTCACTGTGATACTCGCGCGGGGGTCCACGACGACCTCTGCGTCAGCAGCAATCTTTCGCGGTTCGGGTGGTGAGCGCCCCCTCCTCGAGCATTGGCACTCGCCATTCCGCACTCGCCAGCGCACGTCGTCGATCCCGTCGCCTCGTCTGGATATATACACAGCACCATGGCGTCGCAGCACACTGTCGCAGTGGAAGAGGCCGTGAGCCACGTGGCCTACGCGCTCAGCGACTTTTCGTACCTGGTGCAGCCCGTGCCCTTCGGCTCGGCGCTAGAAAAATACATTGTCAGCGCGCGCCGCAACGTTTTCGACCAGGTGGGCAAGGTAGAGGAGGGATCTGCGGGCCAGGAGCTCATTGAGCGCGCTTACGCCGCCGCTGCGCGCGGTCAGTTCGTGACACTGTTCGCGTCCTCGCCCTCATCGCTGCTGCAGATGGTGCCCGCCATGTACAAACTGAGCAGGGCGCAGCTACCCGCCGTCATCCACGTCGTGGCACGTGAGCACTCGGACCTGATGGCTGTGCGTCAGACCGGATTTGTCATCCTTAACTCGCTCAACGCCACTGAGACGGAGGACATGGCATTGCTGGCACACGTGGCCTCGCTACGCGCCAATGTGCCGTTCCTCCACGTCTACGACGGCGAGATGGTACACAACGATCTGGAGCTGCGTGTGGCCGCCTCGTCCAGCAAGTTCAACAATGCGCTCGTAGATTATCACTACCTGGCCAACCTCATTGGCCTTAAGAACGCGTCGGAGGCTTCTGAGTTCCGCCAGCTCGTGCTCAGCAAGTCGGGCGTGGCTGACAACGCCGACGATGCCGAGCTTTACTTCCAGGTATCGCCCGAGTGCATCGCCAAGTACAACGCCGTCCCCGACGTTGTGGAGGACGTTATCAAGCAGGTCTTCGCCAAGAAGGGTTACCAGCTCTTCGAGTACTTTGGACATCCCGAGGCCGAGCAGGTGCTTGTGGTCATGGGCACGGCGTCTAGTGTCGTCAAGGACGCCGTTGAGTCGCTCTACACCAACTGGAAGGCCAAGGTCGGTGTCATTTCTGTGCGTCTGTTCCGTCCGTGGTCGATCAAGACATTCTTGAGCGTTGTGCCCACTACAGCCACCAAGTTTGCCGTCCTCGACCGCATGGACGACGCTACTAACGTTGGTCAGCCTCTGTTCATGGACGTTCTGGGCTCCTTCCAGTCGGAGGAGTGGCAGAACAAGCCCATGCCCTGTGTCATTGGCGGCAAGTACGCCTTCAACGTCAGTGAATCGGTATTCGACGTCGTGGCCGCGCGCACTCTGGTTGAGGAGCTCGCTGCTGACAATTTGCAGAACGGTTTTGTTATTGCCTCCCCTGCGGCTTCTGAGGAGTTTAACGCGAAGAAGACGACCACCACTCAGCTTGTGAACTCGTACGTGTCATCCAAGGACGGCTTTGAAACCCCTTATGTCAAGATGCTGCTGCAGTTGTTCGAGAAGCGCGCTGTCATTGCCAATCTTGTGCGCTCGGAGACTGTATGGAAGGCCCAGGACACAAGTGCAGGCGACAATGTGGTCCTCGAGAACGGCGAGTTCGGTTTCGGTGTTCACCTCGGCATTCTGGCCAAGCGTCAGGAGCTTAAGGACAAAGTGAAGGCGCTAGTTGCTGGTGAGTACGCCAAGAGTATTGTCTCCCAGCGTCTGCTCGAGTGCTTCGTACAGTGGTCTGAGAAGCAGCCCAAGCACGATGAGCTTGCCAACGAGATCACCATTCTACTTGAGAACGAGCAGCAGCAGGGCGGTATTCTCACAGAGATCTACGCTCTCAAACAGTATTTTGCGCCGCTGAGTCAGTGGATTCTGGGCAGTGAGGAATTCTCGCGTGACGTCGGCGCCTCCGGTGTGCACCAGGTGCTTGCAAGCGGGGAGAATGTGAACCTTTTGATTCTTGACACGGAGCCGATTAACGCCGTCTCCCGGACCAACCGCAAGCGTGACCTGGGGTTGTACGCGATGCAATACGGTAACGCTTACGTCGCTTCGGTGGCGCTGTACGACTCGTACTCGCAGGTGCTGCGTGCACTGAATGAGGCTGATGCATTTGACGGTCCTTCGATTGTACTGGCTTACGCGCCGAGCGCTAGCAATATGGAGCAGGAGACCAAAGAAGCCGTGACCAGTGGCTACTGGCCGTTATACCGCTACAATCCTCTTCTGGAGGACGTGGAGGGCGAGAAGGCGTTCTCATTAGAGTCACCGAGCATCAAGAAGGAGCTGCTGACGTTCCTGCAGCGCAACAACCAGCTGAGTCTGTTTGCCAAGCAGGCATTGACTGCCCCTGTGGCTGCCTCGATCACGGAGAAGTACGAGCATATCGGGCAGCAGGCGCTCAAGACCAGCTTCGAAGCTCTTTTGAACGGCTTCGGCGCCCAGCAGCAGGAGCCATGGCAGACCGACACGAAGCTGTGGCTTCTCGTTGGCTCAGACAACGGCCACGCCGATGAGTTCGCCTCGAAGCTGGAAGAGGACGCTTTGAACTTCGGTCTGAAGAACGTCGAGAAGATGGACATGAATGAGATGACGATTGATCAGCTTTTGGACGAAGCCAACGACGAGAACACTTATGTCGTGTTTGTGTGCTCGACTGCCGGCCAAGGTGAGTTCCCAAGCAACGGCAAAGAGTTTTGGGGTGAGCTTTCGGGCTTCAGCTCAACGCTTCCGCTGCAATACGCAGTCTTCGGTCTGGGTGACAGTATGTACTGGCCCCGCGAGGACGAGAAACACTACTATTGCAAGGCCCCCGCGGACCTTGACGCCAAATTGAGCGAGCTTGGTGCCAAGCGTATCGTTGATCTCGCCAAGGGTGATGACCAGGACGAGGATGGTCCAATGACCGAATTCGAGTCGTGGAAGCCCCAGTTGTGGGAGCAGATCGGCATCCCTGCAGATGTGGTGAATCTGCACCAGGGCACGAAGAAGAAACAGCGCACGAACGAGGAGATTAAGCAGCAAAGTAACTTTTTGCGCGGAACGGTAGCTGAAGGTCTTGAGGACCACACGACCAAAGCTCTTGCCGCGGACGATACACAACTGACCAAGTTCCACGGTATCTACCAGCAGGACGACCGCGACCTGCGTGAGCAGATGCGTCTGGAGAAGAAGGAGAAGGCGTTCTCGTTCATGATCCGTGTGCGTGTTCCTGGTGGTGTCTCGACTGCTGAGCAGTATCTGATGATTGATCAGCTTGCAGACTCGCACGCAAACGGTAACATTAAGCTGACTACTCGTCAGGCGTATCAGCTGCAGGGCATTCTCAAGTGGAACCTGAAGCCTATTGTACAGGGGATCAACCGTGTGCTAATGGACTCTTTAGCTGCTTGCGGTGACGTGAACCGTAATGTGATGGCTACCATCAACCCGTCGTGCTCTGTGGAGACCCATCAGGAGATCCTAGGCATCGCGCGTGACATTTCAGCCCATCTGACCCCGAAGACTAGCGCGTATCACGAGATCTGGCTGGACAAGAAGATGGTCGCGGGTGGTGAGGTGAAGGACTTTGAGCCGTTCTATGGCGAGGCCTACTTACCGCGCAAGTTCAAGATCGCTATCGCCATTCCTCCGTCCAATGACGTGGACGTGTTCGCTAATTGCTTGGGTTTCATCGCCATCTTAGAGAAGGACAAACTGGTCGGCTTCAACGTGTGTGTGGGCGGTGGCATGGGTATGACCCACAACAATAACAAGACGTTCCCTCGTCTGGCCGATGTCATGGCGTTCTGCACGCCCGACCAGGCGAAGGATGTGGCCGAGAAGACGATGTTGCTACAGCGCGACTTCGGTGACCGTGTGAACCGTAAGCACGCACGCTTCAAATATACTGTGGAAGACCACGGCCTGGAATGGATTCGCGCCGAAATTGAGAAGCGTCTGGGCTACAAGCTGCAAGAGCCACGCAAGCACAAGCTCCTCTCGAACGGCGACCGCTTCGGCTGGATCAAGAACTCGCACGGCAAATACCACTACGGTATGTTCGTTGAGGGCGGCCGTATCAAGGACACGAAGGAGACCGGCATCCGCACAGGTCTGCGCGAGCTGGCCAAGGCGTTCCCACACGTCGAGTTCCACCTCACGGGTAACCAGAACTTAAGTCTGGGCAACATCTCAGAGGAGGAGATCCCCCAGATCAAGGCGTTTATGAAGACATACAAGTTCGGCAACGACAATTACTCGGGGATGCGTCTGAACTCGATTGCTTGTGCTGCTCTACCAATGTGCGGTCTTGCCTTTGCTGAAGCTGAGCGCTATCTCCCGTCGCTGATTACCAAGATCGAGGACATGTTGGAGTCGAACGGCTTGCGTGACGATGCGATCGTAATCCGTATGACTGGTTGCCCTAACGGCTGCGGTCGCCCGTATCTGGGCGAGATTGGCTTCGTAGGTCGCTCTCCGGGGATCTACAACATGTATCTTGGTGCTGGTTTCTCTGGAGACCGTCTCAACAAGCTTTACAAGGAAGCAGTGGACGAAGCGCAGATTCTCACTGAGCTTGAGCCTATTATCAAGGACTATGCCGAGAACCGCAACGAAGGAGAGAAGTTTGGCGACTTTGTTATTCGCGTGGGATACGTGAAGGCCTGCCTGGCCGCCCCGCTAGTGGAGAACCGCGCACTGGGCGAGACCTTCCATGCGTAAGCAGAACTAGTCGGAAATGTACCAAAGTATAGTCATTCAATATATGCCTTAAACCATACACCCACCCTTACATACCGGTATACTTCCACTTGAAGTATTAATAAATACTACAGTACCGGTACTCTCATCCTTAAGGTGTGGTCTCAGAATTGTATTGGATTACCGGTACAAGTCCTGGTAAAATAATTTGCGACTGAACTTCGTGTGTGAATTTACCAGCTGTTTCGTCAATCACAGATGGCGACTCGAACGCGTGCGAGTCCCTCTCGTCGCCTTGCCAACGTGCGTCGCACTGCTCAAGTCTCTCGGTATCCGATACATGCGTCTCTTCGTCTGCCTTAAGGGACTTCTACTCACTGTCGCCATTGCGGTGACGACTGCGGCTCACGACTACCAGCCACTGCGTCAGCCGACACTGTACGAGTCGGACTGTGCCAAGCAGTGGGCCAAACTCAGCTCCGATAGCTCCTCCTTGGGGTTGGACAATCGATCGACAGTAAAGAGCAGGATCGGCGAGCTGCGGATCAACTTGGCGGTGAAACTCGCACGGTTCACGAGCGACTACGTGGATTTCAACACGAGATCATACAACGGACGGGTACCGGCCCCCACGATCAAGGTTTGTCCAGGGGACCAACTGGTTATCACACTCACTAACTCCCTGGAAGTTGGTAGAAATAATAACACCAATTTGCATCTACACGGCATGCACGTGCCCCCAGTAGGAGATGCTGACAATGTGATGCCCATTGTGGAACCGGGAGGACAGCGCAGATACACGTACGAGATTCGGCCGGACCATCCCGCTGGAACCTTCTGGTACCATCCACACTCACACGGCAATGTCAACTCTCAACTTAATGGGATGATGGCAGGCGCGCTCATTGTGGTGGATCGACCAGCAGATTTTCCAGAAGAACTGGCTGCGATGGAGGAATTTGTCATGATCTTGCAAGCGATCTGCGTCGAGAATTGCTTTAATATGTATGACAACTTGGAGGATGCAATCGAAAACAAGTTCCGTCCCAAGAGCCTTTTACACCACATGAATACTTCTGATGACGACGAGTTTGTGTGGTTAACGGATCTTGAAGTGGTCGAAGACGACGCGGACGTCCCGTTGAATGATACTTCGCTGCCTACAGTTTTTGTCAACGGGCAGTATCTACCGTCTCTAGACCTCGCGGTTGGTGAGTACAAGCGTCTGCGGTTTGTAAACGCCATTGCGAATAATGTGGCTGAGCTCGTGACTAGTCGTGATAGCGGCTGCACATTGCAAGTTCTCGCCATGGACGGCATTTATTTTAAGAAACCCAAAGCAAAGGACGTGATTGTAATTCCACCAGGCGGACGTGCTGATGTGGCCTTGATGTGTGCCGAGATCGGGACTTTCTACCTCGAGACGGACTGTGCGAGCTCACGCAACAAGTTATTAGGGCTTGTAAACCAGCACCGGGTGCCCTCTCAGCACATTGTGAAACTCAAGGTTACAAAGGACGAGATTGAAGATTCTGATACTGAAGAGAGAAGTGAGAGCTCTACCGAGTTCATGCGTCTCCCTTCGACGCTGCCAACGCGACCTGTGTATATGGAAGATACAATCGGCACCCCTGAATCCCGCCCTAGTATCGACGAGAGCAACAAATACGACTTTGAATTCTCGGTTTGGATGGATAAAGGACTTATATATGGAGTTAATCACGAAACGTTCGACGCATCATTTATCAATTATTCGATGCCTGTAAATGAGATGCAGCAATGGGAAATTTCAGTCAAAGATTATAGAAAACCAGCGATTTGGCGCTGTGACTTGGATGGGAACAGTAGTTCGAGCGTCGATCGTCGGCATAAGAAGTCAAGTAATTGCCGCACAATGAGTCACCCGTTCCATATACACTCGACACATTTCCAAATTTCGGATACGGACGACATTACTGACCCGGATGGCGTCATGTTTGACGTGGGTGAATGGCGTGACACGCTGCCGCTTTTCCGTGGAGGAGTGCAGATCCGATTTACGCCACGCGATTACATGGTAGGAAGTATCTTTGCACACTGCCATATTGCCTCCCACGTTGATGCAGGTATGGCTCAACTCGTAAACGTGTACGACTCTGACACCCGTTCAAATAGCGATGAAGCAGCTGAAGAAGACGAAGAGAGTGCCTCTGACGTTGACAGCGACACTGATGAAGAGGAAGAAGAGGTCGAGAGATGATAAAAACTAGAGAAATCGCCAATGAATATTTATTGTTTGCACGTTACTTAGTCGTCAGTGGTTTTTCCGCTACCCCGTTTACAGCCCACCACTCGTTGCTTCCTCCAAAGATTTAGCGTAACTTGAGTTCCAGTTTCTCTCAAAGACCTTTTCAAGTGCCTTTCGTGTCGCCTCGTGGTTCGTGTTTATGCTGGCTCCCGCCGTGGTGTAGAAGTATCCCCACTCCATATTACTTGTCCCAACGTTCGCGCGAGTATCCGTGACAATATACTTGGCATGGTTCACGCGAGTGTACGAAGGCCACGAAGCTTTTGTATCAGCGCTGGACGTCGTGTTCTGCCAACCGGGCACCTGGAAAATCTTGATCTCAAGTCTTCCGGAACACCGAGCGTGTGTATGCTGACACAACTCGGCCTGTTTCTTCAGCGTGGCAAGTGCCTCCAGCATTTGAGGGCTAGTATGCTGCCACTGACTGATTAATAAACGCACCTGCAGTCTGGGCTTGCTGTACACGCTGGCCAGCAATGCATTGGTGAGAACTGGCCAGTAAAGCGGTCCGGGTGTGTACATCGAGAACGGTTCGAAATCCATTACACTGAGACTGACAAAAGATTTGGCCGATCGGATCGTATAAACCAGCGCGTCCTCGTCAAAAGCTCGTGAGTGACCAGCCGTCACTTCCAGCGGTGCAGCTGCAACAAACATTTCTGTACCAATCGACGCAGCTTCAGCACCTCCTGCAGAACTATCACCAGTACCAAACGGCGTCTTTAACTGATGTGAAATATTGCCCAGTGCTGAATACCCCGCCTTCACAAACGGATCCTCACTTCTCTTGTCCTCTGGGAGATACAATGACCACTTGGGCACCTGCAGTTCATGCTGAAATCTCTCCGAAAAGTAGAAATCCGTCTTAGCTGGCAACAATTTTGACGATGCAAACATCCACCAGGTCTCAAACAGACACTGCATGTCCTGAATCACCTCGGATTGTGGAGATACATTCTCCATCATCACCCCGACCTCCATCACTTGAGCCAGCGACTTCCAGTCCATGTTGGCACTACCCACATACACATGTTGGGCATCAAAGACCCATATCTTTTGATGCAGAATACCGCTGCCGTACCACTCGGGGCCACTCCAGCACCTCACTTGGACATTATTCTGCCCGGCGTCCATCAGCTTCTGCACCTCATGCGGCAGCGAGTTACACGACGTTTCGGTTTTATCCGGCATTTCTTCCATTTCACCCTCGCCTGGACTCTGTTTCGCCGTTAATATTCGGATTTTTACCCCTCGAGAAGCCGCGTCTTGCAATGCAAAAAGCAGGTTTTTGCCTCTATCGGCGCCGAAACTCGCCATTTCAGCGTCGGAATAGACTTTTCGGTCTTCCTCGCCCAGCAGGTTCCAGTACATGGCACTGAGGTCGATGGAGCGCTTAGCAGCCCGCACGTGGCGCGTAAGGGCCTCGAACGTCTGAGGAACGACCGAGTGCAAGTCGAAGCCCCCCACGGGCAGCGATTCCACCAGCGACAGTGTCGCCCTGTCGATCAGATCCCCGTTGAAAACGGAATCAGACGTCCATTTTGGCTCGAAGACGTCCGGCCTGGAGGCGGCTGAAGGGGACGAGACCGCCACGTCCCGCGGGGAGAAACGCAGAGTAACAAGGAACACACATGAGGCCGCCCACAACAGCCCGAACAGCGCAGCACTATCGCCGCGACGCAGACGGCGCGGCATGTCTCTATCCGCTTAGAAAATAGCCTTAGAAACTTAAAGTGATGGGCGTAACCCTTTGTACTAACAAATTGTAGCCTTCAAAGAGTACCCCTGCTGCTCCTCATGGCTACATTAGGGTTATACTCTTTTGACTGGAGGTAGACACCTCAATAGATCAAATAGTGTAACCATGGCGACTGGGAAGCTGCCGCTGTCGCGCAAGGCCAAGCGCAAGCAAGAGCGTGAGGACAAGAAGCGCCACAAGAATAAGCGGCAGCGCAAGGAGGTGGACGCGCCACAGGCCAATAGAAACGCCGGCAAGACGCGCGGCCAAAAACCTGTCAAAGCGCATCGCCACAGCGCTGGCGGCATCACTAACAAGTTCCACGAGTTTCTGGCGGAGGTTGCAAGCGCGAAGGACGGTGCGTTCCTTGATGAAATAGTAGAGGTGATAGACGACGTACTAACGGATACGATACGTTGTAGGCGAACAGCAGTCGCCGAGCGGCGACGACAAGGAGATTAAGGCGCTAGAGGCCAAGCTGGGACTCGGCTCGTCGTCCTCCAGCAAATCTGAGTCGGCGCTGAAGAAGCTGAAGAAGTAGGAGCGATAACTGTTTTTTATGTGGTATGCAATGAAGTGATAGCTAACGTTATGGGGTTTGACGGTTACTAGAGAGTACTCGAAGGACGGACTGGGCGAGGATTTTGCGGATTTTTTGTCGGAACTGGACCATATTTCAGAGTACGATTGCAGTATTCATGATGGTATATGGGGCGGCTTTTAGTAGCTGCTGATGCGCTTTTCTGTGTGTTTCTATGTTTTTAAGGGTGGTGAAGGACCGACCGAAGGTGACGAACGCGAAGTATTCGACTGCTCATGATGCGGACGTCGAGAGCGATGGGGCGGAGAATGACAAGGAGGAGAGTGAGGGATCGGTGACTGGTAGCGACCTTGGAGACATGGAGATGGGCGAAGAGACTCAACGCGAGATGGAGCTACTGCAGGCAGAAGATGCCGAGTTCCTCAAAGGAATGGACGAACTACCGACCGATGAATCAGAGTCCGAGTCGGAGGACCTTGCGCAGTTTTACTCGGATGAAGATGAGGAAGACGATGACGAAGCCCGAGCTAATGCTCTGCGGAACCAGCGCTTGGCTACTAGTGACGAAGAGGTGGCAAGTGATGACAATTTAGGAGAAGAGAAGGCTGAGGCAGACAGTGATGAAGAGGATAAGCTCGAGGAGGAAGAAAAAGAAAGTGACGAGAATGGAGATGCCGACGATAGCGAGAAGGACGAGGAAGAAGATGAAGAACAAGAGAAAGAGGAGAAAAAGGAGAGTATCGTCATCGGAGAAGACATCTACGGTCGGCCTGTCATCAAATCCAGTGACGGAATAAAGAAGCCCTTGGCGTATTTGCCCCCTCATCTTCGTCGAAAGCTTCAAGCTGAAGCCGAAGCTGCGGCAGCAGCGGCAATCACAGAAAAGGTCAAACCTTTGCAGATGGACGAGCAAGCCATGCGCGAGCTGTCGCGTCGTATTAATGGTCAGCTCAACCGTATTTCGGAGTCCAACATGGAGTACGTCGCCTTTAGCTGAGGTACTGTTATTGTATAACGCGAGGATCACTAACTATGCGTGTGCTCTTATGATAACCAGGTCAATTGCTTTAGAAATGGAGAAGATCTACCGAAGCAACGGTCGATCGCTTGTGAACGAAATCCTTTTGGATAAGCTGCTTCAGATCACATGTCACCCTCGACAGGTAATGGCGCCGCTCATTAAAGTGGGCAGCGCTCTGGTAGCAGCTCTATATCACAGTGTTGGCAGCGAGATCGGAGGCTTCTTCGTTGAGAAGCTGGTGCGCAAACTCATGGATAGCGTGGACGAGGAAAAGAAACAACTAAGCGAATCTGCAGGGAAACAACACGACGACGATGATGGCGACGGTAGAACTTCCAAGGTGCCTGTCAACTTGATGATGTTCGTGATGATGCTGTATAACTTTGGGGTCGTGCACTGTACCCTTGTGTACGACCTCTTCCGCACATTTGTGGACAGTTTCTCGTCCACCGACATTGAGCTTATTCACCAGCTTTTGAAGATTGGCGGCGCTCAACTTCGTGCAGATGATGCCGATGCCTTGCGTCAGATGGTTGCAGCCGTACAGCAGAAAGTGGGTGAAGCACAACAAGCACATGATGGAGAGCAACCAGATGAACGTGTTCGCTTTATTCTGGACCTCATTTACGACCTCAAGAAGTCGTCCAAGCAAGGAAAAGGCCGCAACGCTGGAGGAACAGGAGGTGCCGGTGGTGTCTTGGATGTGTCGTCGCTAAAGAAGTGGCTAGGTCGTGTGAAGACTCGATGCGGAAACACTAACAACCCGCTACGTGTCTCACTGCACGAGCTGCTTAATGCTGACGAAGATGGTCGTTGGTGGGTTGTCGGTGGCACGTGGGTCGGCTATCAGCAGCCAAAGTCAGTCGATGACGCAGTAAATGATGACGCAGTCACCAAGGAAGCCCGCGAGAACGATCGACTCGTGAAACTGGCAGAGAAGCAGCACATGAACACGGACGTCCGCAAGAAAATCTTTGTGGCCCTCATGGGCGCGACTGACTGCTTCGACGCCTACGAACGGTTGCTACAGTTGCATCTGAAGGAGAAGCAAGAGCGCGAAATTGTGCGTGTGCTACTGCATTGCTGTGGCCAAGAGAAGAAGTTTAACAAATACTACTTGGTGCTGGCTGAAAAGCTGTGCGAAATGGACCCCCGATACAAATTCACGTTCCAACTGGCATTCTGGGACACTTTCAAGCAAATGGAGTCGCTGCAGCCGCGGAGATTGTACAACCAGGCTCAAATGCTGGCTGGGCTTGTGCTTAGCAGCAATCTGTCGTTGTCATGCTTGAAAGTGCTTGACTTCACGCAGCTTGAGGAGAAGAGCATCTTGTTCCTGCGGGTTCTCATGGAAGAGATCCTCAAGGTCGAGAGTGAGCTGGAAATGGCGCAAGTGTTCCAGCGCCTGGTGCAGACCAAGAAGGCGCAGCTTACGATTGATGGTCTCGCAGTCTTCTTCCACCAACACCTCACGAGCTTCCGTGGTGAGCCTGATTTGAAGACGCGAATATTGCTCAAGAAGCGTGTGAAAAGTGTGAAAAGCTTGCTGGATCAGCTCGCCAAGTCTGCTGCATTTGCCGATAAGGAAGCTAGCTTCATGTAGTTAGGCACACATACAATAGATCATTAAACCTTTTTCTTCCTGGTTAGATATTTCTAATGCAGAGCACTCTGGTGACATTACAGGTTTGTCCGATTCGTGTACTTCTTTCTGTACCTGAAAATGGCCTTTTGCTATTTCACGGCTTCACTGAAGAAGTGGGCAGATATATGCTGCAGTCGATGAGTTTAGCTAGCCGGGGCACGGCTCTCCCCAAGCAGAGCTCCGTTTTTGGCGACTCTGCTTCTTACAGACTGCAAAATAAAAAGTACTTTATTCGAACTAACCACATGTAGCCCAAAGGGTAACCTTACTCTTCCTGAGTCGGGTGGCGGATGACAGCTTGCACAAGTCCGCACCTGTACTCACCCGGTGACGCCCTCGCAGGAAAAAACCAGGAGCGCCACATGAACTCATCGATGTACCCCTCCACGTACTTCTGGCTCATGCCGCGCATCGCCTTGATATGGCGCTTGATGTGCATCTCCTACAGGCCTTTGATCGTGTTGGTGTGGGTTCCCGTCACTGGGGTCACTGGGTCAACGAAGTTCCACGTGTGGTTGACCCAGCTGTGCTCATAGTGCATGCCGGCCAAAATGCGGTTGTTGGTCAGGGTGTGTGCACACGCTGGCCGCGTTCAGCCACGTCGGTGGCAAACTTGTCAAAGTGAATGCGCGTGCTATGCGTCATTAGCATTACGTAGCCCAGTTAGTCGTAACGTCCCGTCAGGATAGAGAGTGAAGCACGCACCGTGTTCAGGCGCATGCGCTGGGTGCACTGGGGGCGTAGCATTGCCTTCTCCAGCAGCCACACCTCCATGGCCCATGCGGCGGCCTTGATCTCGTCCGTCGTCGCCTCCATGACGGCGGCGAAGTCGAACTTGGTGTAGGAGGTTGTAGTTGTGTGCCTCAGTGAGGCTCTTTAAAAACTCGATCACATATCCATATTAAAATTAACGTCTTTTTTGTTTTTTAATCTACAACCATTAAAAGGTTTTGTTGTTTTATCTAAAATATATTTTATTTTAATTTTTTTATTTTTTGCGAAAGCGGAGTTGTGAGCTAGTTTATACTTGATATTTGTATGTCGAGCCAAGCGATGGAAGAGCGCAAAGCGCGCGAAAACCGGAGCTTCAACGCCTCCAGACGCGCGAGAATGTCAGACAAGTGAATGCTGACGTGTTCCCGACAGGACAGTGTACCCGGTTACTCGAGAAAAAAATATTTTGCAGGATTCGGTGCAAGCGGAGCTCTGCTTGGGGAGAGCCCGGGCAGGTATGATGCTAGTCTTTGCACTCATTTTTGCCGTATGCGTTGACATAGGTTATTCGGTAATCTTAATACCAAGATAACCGATATGTTGTTATAATGGATATGCTGTTATATCCACTACACCCACTGTTTGTTCTAGTGCTGAATCATAGATTCTCAGACCGCCCTATTGAAAACAAACTAGACAGAAGAGGCCTGCCCTAAAGCTGTTTTAATGTTCCGCTGCAGACAAAAACAAACTCCGATAATATCTAAGTAATGAGTGGCTGTGTGAAAAATTTACCACCCTAGATCCTACTTGTCATTCTCGGTGTGGTATTTTGTTCTGCGTCTTGTGCATTTTGTGCTGCAAACGAGCAGCACAAAATGCACAAGACGCAAGAGAAAGCAAGCTTCCGAGTCTACCTTTACTTTCATCTTAAGCATAACGTACAAGGGCAGATGCGACCGGAAAGCTAAAGTGAACAGGTGGTCAGAAAGGGCCTGTATGCGACGACATAAGGTGCACGGCTTGCTCTCCTTTCTGGATTGTTATTGACGCTGTATGCCTTGACATACAGAACGCGTTGACATAGGTTATTCGGTAACCTCCCAGTTACCAACGTTGTAAGTTACGACTTAGAGGAGGGCGAAAGTCGCTGATTTACGACGTTGCTCCATACTTCACATAGAAAATGGCTCGAGAAAAACGACACAATATCAAGTCAAATTCTGGGAGAAAAAAAAATGTAAGCTGGGAAATGTCAAAATCGGAATTTCATAGAAAGGGTAAGAATCCAGCTGATGATAGACTGTGAAACGGTGAAAGGGTTGACAGCCACCGAAGGTCCTCATTCCCGAATTTGCCCGGATGGCAAGAACCTGTTCAAGTGAAGCTGAACAGATTCAGTGGTCGCGGACGCGGTGCGCGCTACCGACTTCAAGCATCTATGAAATCAACTTCTTCGAGCCGGATGAGCCACGAAGCGGCCGTCGGGCTACGCGACAGACTGGACGTATTACACGCCAAACGGGCAGTCTTTTGTTGGTAAGGAGTGTTCTGTAGTATGTATTGATAGTATCGCTATCACCTATCTAACTTTATATCGCAGGTGAGAATGCAGTCGTGCCGTGTATGATAGAGTTTGGGCTGCTGAAGGGCACGAGTGATGGCGATGAAATCAGTGAGTTGGAGAGAGAAGCAGACGACGTACCGGACAGCGTGGTCGATGAGTCCGTGACGGTCTCGCAGATAGACACACCTATCACACTTTCAGCCAACGATTGAACAACTTATCGAGTCGAACGGTGAGAACGGGTACGTACCTATGGTGGAGTCTGATCTCGACCTGGTTATGATCGCCTTTCAGCAACTAGCGTCGGGAACTGAATCAGATGTGCATTCGAACGGAAGTGACAGCGAGATCAGTGACGACGATACAAATGCTCAGAATGGCGAGAGTATTGAGTGAGGTGACGGCGCCGTCATATCGACTGATGAAGTGAACATTAGGACAAGTGGGGAGGCTTCGAAAGAGTATAAATCATTCGGATCTAGGGGAAGCGATGCAAGTGACAACAGCGACAGCGATGCCGTTCGTGCGACGCGAGTACCCGACCGACGATATTGAGCCTGATGGTAATGCATTTCACACGAACGATGCATTCCCCAAGCGCTTGGTGATAAACTAACTTTGGAGGCGATAGACAAGGATGCAATACGAAAGTTTGTGTGGGGGACGCCATCATCGGACTTCGAGCCTACGGTAGAAGAATACCCGCAGCTTGCGGGCGAGCTGGCAACACCGACACACGAGCTCCAAGAAATTGCAACTCACCTATGATGTTGTTCTTTTATTTTGCGCCCAAGTCGTTATGGGAGCGAATCACAAAGGAGACAAACCGATACAAATGTCAGAACATACACGTGAGAGCCAAGGAGATAAGAGCGAAGTGGAGAAGGCGTCACGTCACTACTCCGTAGACCCTCAAGCAGATCGAACGACGCTAGCGGGCGGCGCCTAAGTACGAGACCCAAGAGATTCTACATGTGATCGATCTTCTTGTTGCAAGAATGCTAAGCTCTATGACGCGTCGATTTTCGCGTCACTGGTCCATGACCGATGATGGTGCTATTCCTGCCGGGACCTTCGGCAAGTACATGGCGAGGAACCGCTGCACTTCGTCAACAACGAAACGCCCCGTCAGCGAGACAAGATATGGAAATTGTGGCCGGTTATGGACGTCTTACAGTCGCGTTTTTTTTGTCTAGCCGGACTCTCCCCAGCAAATTGTCATTTAATGAAGGTGTGCTTCCGGCTACGTCAAAGCGCGACACTACCCGTATGTTCATGCCCGACAAGCCCCACCGGTATGGAACCAAGATGTTCATGGTGTGCGACTCCATCAACGCATACTGTCACCGGTACGTTTTCTTGGAGAAAGTATTATGTCGTAACTAATGACCTAACTATATGTATCTTCATATCTACGTTGTATGTTACTGCTATAGATTTGAGGTGTATATGGGTAAACGCGAGACAGCGGATAACGCACAACAAGCATTCGACAAAAGATCGGTGCTGCAGCGATAGTGCGAAATATGAAGGCAGTGCTCAAAGATCAACCCAATGAGTTCCTCTTGGTTGTGATCGACAGATTATATACTTCGGTAGCTCTGGCCATTCAGCTCCTTTCAATGTCGATCTCTTGCTTGGGACCATTATGACTAGCCAATTGGGATACGAGAAGCAAGTCGTCGAGCGCCGCCAGACCCGGCCGCGTGCGATCGAGCCTGGTACATTCACGTTAACAAGATCTGTTGCGATACCTACCATGGTGGCGTGCGACTAGTGGGATTGCAAGCCTGTTCACTACTTGCCACTGGTCCAGCAATGTCTGAAGACCGTATCAATCGCACCGTAAAGGGGCTGGCTCTTTTACGGTGAAGTGTCCTAAATTGGTGACAGATTACAAACCTGTATGGGTGGAGTGGATGTCCACGATCAACTCCGCCTCCGGTCTTACAGCATCCAGACGGCTTTACGCTTCCAAAACTATTACAAGTCGTTGTTCATGGGGTTTCTTGACAGACGTTAGTAAACGCGTACCTAACGTACAAGCATACCTGCTTGATCAAACGCACCGTGGTCAAAGACCGCGGAGAGTGGTATGTGACTCTACACAAGCAGCTTCTCCAGCTCAAGGCCGGCGACTTCGAAGATAGCATGGCGCAGACCCCTTCCTCTGCGACTTCGAACCCGCAGACGGCGCCGACTGGACGGCCACGCTCACATCCAGTTTGGCGACTGGATAATCGCCTCAAGCGTCCAGAAGCGCCGACAGCGCTCCTGAGGGTATGCGCTTTACTACGGCGTGAGCGCAAAAAATCTTTCCGGACTGCGTATTACTGTGAGAACTGCACCAAACCCGACGCAAAGTACTATATGTGCCCTAGATCGCGACGTATTTACGGGGGGGGGGGCTACCCAAGACCTGCTATCAAATATGGCATGAAGACTCTGACAGCGGGTCTACGATTCCATGGGCGTTGGGCAAGCGCATCGTTCTCCGCCGTTCGGGGAAGGTCGGTCCTCGCCGACCTACGCGCCGCGAGCTTCTTTCTACGGTGAGGGATCGCGAGCAAGCAGACAACAAAATTCAGGATGGCGGCGACTGAGTAGAGAAGAGCAAACAACTTGACGACGTCTCGAGTCTACTTGCTTTTACTTGAGGGATGTTTGTTTTCCGTTGAGTTTTATCTTCAATAATTTACATGGGCAAGTCTTTGTGCTGCCAAAAGTCGTAATTGATGGATTATAAAAATTCCATAGGTTTCCGATTGTACGTCGTAAGACTTTGATATCCCGACCCCCATGCATCTTAGCGTGGAAAAGACACGACTATACAAAGATCAATAGTATATTGAAGTCGTAAGTTACGACGAAAAATAGGCGGTTCCACACGGGCTTTCTGGTAGCGAGGGGTTAACGAACACGTTTCCGACACATTGTTGACGGCAGCCCTAGGACTGCAAGGCGTAACGGTAGCTGGGTAAGAGCTAATTCACTTTTTCTTTTGCTATTTATTACAATGGGTTGATTAGGCATTGACATTTATCTGTCTTGTTTAACCTATGCAAAGCGGCATACCATGCCGAACACTACGGGTACGGCGTAATTTCGCACCTCATCCTGGAGTTGTATTTCTTTGATAAGCTGCAGCAATTACTACATTGGCTAGAAGAACGATATCGAAGAACTGCAGTTGCCCTCCTCAAAGCGTAGTTAGTTAGGGCGCTCGCTGAGAGTTCTTTACACCTTGAGCGAGCTGAAGGAGTATCAGGCGGGATCCAATCCCTACGACAAACGAAGTGAGTATCGCAAAAGCATTCTATCGATTCACATCAATCCAAGCTTGGATGAATTTTAATCTGGTAGAATTGTTGACAGCCATCGTGAAATATCCTCATCGGTAGGATACAGTTATTTCACGGTCTTAAATGGTTTCCAGATCATTCTGCAAGCTTGGGTACAGTAGTGAGGTTAGAAGCAACTATCAAAACGCTGTTATATCGCTGTCAACCGACAACGCGCGGAATGGTCGGCATATTGGCAGCGGCTTCATTGTTCGCTTCGATCTGAATGGAGTTAACTCCCTTCCTGAAGACTGCAATGGCACGAGATAATCTATCTATCAACACAAATCGTTCGTTGTCATCAAGTTTCTCATCATACATTGCGGCAGCGCGCAGGGTGGAAGTACGGACGTGATTCGTCACTGTAGTGGTACTGATGATGGGTTTGCTCCGTCCAGCGTGTTTTCCTCACATTTGAGCTTGGTGGACTCGACCAGATATTAGGGGCTTCATATAATCCTTCACTATAAATGTGTTGTACTGCATCGCCGTGAAGCAATGCTTGAAGTTTCCGATAGCCTTTCCGAGCGCAAAAAAAGTACCAGCCACCCGACGTACTAGGAGCTGCCTGCGGTTTGGTTTGGTGTAGCTGTACAATCTCTTCCTATGGATTTGTAAGATGCTCTTACGATCCACTAGGAAGATAAATATACCCCCAACGTAGGCTGAAATAGATTCCCAACGTGTGTTGGCATACAACGGGCTCTGGTCTACAGCAGACCAGACGGCGTCGAACTTTCGAGTGAAGGTGATCTCGGCACCCGAAAATCTAACCAACTCGTTCATTGCCTCGATGAAGTTCCCACCTCGAGGTAAAGCTGATGGCTGCCGCACCAGTCGATAACTAGGCGATCGTCCCCAGATTCGGCACACGCTTGTTTAATGCGTCCCACAAACCCTTGCAACATCCCAATATCGTTGTGGCACCATCGCTCGTCGCGCCAATCCATTTCTGTAGAAACGTGCAGTCACCTAGCGAGGTAATGACAAAGTCGGCGTAGTTCGCAGCGTTATGAGCCATCGATCCCATCGACTAGCAAGCAAATGAAGGTTGTATTGTGCCTTTCCCGACCTATGGCCAATCTGACCTCAAAAGGTAGGTCCTTCGCAAGTGCGTTTAAGGTTAACAGTATGATTTGCCGCGCCACCGATGCAAAATTAATTGCATTTGCCTTTTTTTTCGTCCAATGCCCGTTGGGAAAGCATGTCCTACGGAGGGCTCGCCTTTAAGGAATTAGGATCGAATGCCCACAATGCATCGGCCATTCGGACCTCCAAAAGAGCTACGAACCAGCGATGTCGAAACCCGTTCGACCGACCAAACAGATCAAACGATGAAGCAATATGCCGTGTTTTTGTTGCTTCAATGATTTGTTTGTGCCGGTCTGACAAAATCGCTCGACTTGATGTTTGTATTTCGACAAAAACAGTCCCAAACCGTTCCTCCTGACCATGTTGTCCCACTATTAGAAGCCAATCAAGAATTATCATCGAACTGTTCGTTGGGACTGTCGATCTCTTCGTCACCATCGACCGAAAAACTGTTTTCGAAAGCCTCGACTCCGAAGAGTTCCTCCAGCGTATTCGTGAAACCTCGATACCCCGGCAGTCTGCGCTATGCCGTTACGAGGTGAAAATGGTGGGTTCGACTGCTCTCCACGCGTTACAAACTGGACATCGATTGACGCCAAGTCCGCCGTCACCTCCGAGCGCTCGTCGGTACCGTCGCTTCGAAGTGGGTGCGATCGGAACACGGATATCATTCGGCATTTTTTTTAAATTGACGACGTAGTGTTAGTGGAAGTGGAGCGCTTGTCGATTTTCTTGCGAGTATGGTTGTGGCTGTTCGCAGGACCAACTTCTAGAAGTCCACTATTTGGCGACAGGGATCCTCCCTCTTGGCTCTTTTGGGGTGCTTTCTTGGATTGCCACGTGTCAGCGTTAGTTGGTTTCATGAACACGCAACGAAGACACGGGCGAACGCGTTCGAACGAACAAGCACCTGCTCATTTTATAGAGCAAACCATGCGATCGACATCACTATACCAAAATGCATCAAGGATAAAATGTCCTATGTGTCAGATAAGGGTAGGGGTAAGTTTAAACATAGGCATCTAGTCAGTTAGGAGGGATTTCGTAAAACTCCTCCCGTGCGTTGCTCCGTCTACTAACGAGGAAAATGCCCACACACCAAAAATTATAGCTCTCAACGCTATGAGATTAATTGCGACTAATGCACGCAAGTAGCGTCCGACTAAAATCGCTCACTGAGCCTTCCAAGCCTCGCACTCTCGGCGGCTTCTTCGAATATGCCAAAGCGTCTGCTGATAGCAGCGAAGGACGGTCTCAAAACTGAAATGCAAGTTGATTGTTTTCGGTATCTCCTCAAACTGTGCTAACTTCATGTTATGCTGATCTTCCGTCTGAGTGACGATATTATCGCGACGAAAGCTCGTGAACGCCTTTCGAGCGGTGAGAGACTTGCGTTGTGTTTGCTCAGAATTAATGCAAAGCGGGGAGGCTGGCGTAGCCATCTTCTCTTCTCAGCGATGCAGAACATGCGCAACGCTCTAGTATCTCATCATTAAGGCAATGGACTGGTCGGACATTGAGTTCTTTCTCGTACGTTGGAAGATAATGGTGTTGATGCGGTTCTGGTTTTGTTTAGCTTGCCCTTGTCAGTTTCACTTGGCATTGAGTAGGTGGTAGAGCTCGCTTCTTTCCTCATTTCTTGGATAGCGTTATGGTCGATCGGCTGCCAAAGACGAACTGAGAGCCATGCAAAGAAACCTTCGCCAAGGACGCAATCAATTCTATTCGTTACGAAACCATTTTGTCTCCGGCAACCTCTGCCTGCAACCCCAGCTCTTCACGATGCTGTCTGCACACGAACCAGGCCATCCCACTAACACATACATAATCCGTTTGTCCTCGTTGCATACGATCATTGCATTAAGTGAGTAACGCTTCTTCCTGTTGAAGAATGCATCGCCGTCAACTCCGGACTTTTTGGCCTAAATGAAATGCGTTCAATCCACAAAACCGACGGTTCCCTCTATCCCAAAGCGCGCGCCATAAAAGGTCGGAGTGCCTTCACGATCATGGTTACTAGACCACGAGACGTAGTCTCCGTACTGGTGCATTAATGCCCTGACAACACGCTTCGAATAAAGCGCGACCGTACCAGACCCAATTACGTTCGAACGGGCGATTTCCCCGACCGATACACCGTTATCATATGCACCAAGCCGCTCTAATGTCACTGCCAATTGCAAATGAGCTGGGCGCTGTTGGGTGCTGACCTCACTGCAGAAACTAGGATCTCCTGCAATAAACGATGCAATTTCCACAAACATGCTTTCTCCCCTCGGAGAGCTTGCCGAAACTCTCGACTTGGCAGACGGAATACCAACTGTGAATAGCTAACACTCTTCTCGATGGGAATGGACGTTGATTTATATCGTACGCTAGTCAATAAGGCTAACCACGCCATTAAATAAACCAATTGATCATCACGCCAGCTTCTATCTTTATTTTGCCAGTCAATCGAAATTTGATACACGCTCAACAAGAATATCTCCTCACGGATCCGAAGCAATTTATTTCGGTCACTTGACGGCATCTTACAGCAGCGTTCCTAGTCTCGGCATCGAGCCGCACGAGGTCGGTGGCCATGGCGTTGAGCAGCAAGGCGTCGAGCAGCGCGGGATCCGCGGTCTATGCGAGCAGCACGGTCTTGGCGTCAAGCAGCGTGGGGTCCGCGGGCATCGCGCCGAGCGGAATATTCTTTATCGGTAAAAACTTGTCAGGGGCTAATGTTTCACTCGTTTCAATAGCCCTCTTCGTTTGATAAAACCTGACCTATCTGATATCGGCCATGCAGCAAGACCGCTCATGTGACATGTCATACCTTCCGTCTAGTCGTCACCACGACGGAGACTTGCGAGTTGCAGTCTTAGCAATCAGTTCCCTCCTGCTGCATAGTAGCCGGGGTGGCTCCTGCGCTTCTAGATGGCGCGAGAACACCCGCTGTATAGGATGCAGCCTGAACTCATTACCGAAAACGCCACCAGCACATTAAGCAGCATGGCTCCCGCCAGTTCTGCCGCCCAATCCTCGCCTGCTGCACCGGGCGAGGATCGACCGTCGACACGCCAGGCACCTAGTCGTCGTGCTGCCCACAGAGGTCTAGGACCTCTGGCGCGGCGTCCAGAGCCTTCCCTCGTTCTTTCGACGGCCGAGCCGCAAGACAGACCTATGTGCAGCTTCAAGAGCGGCAAGCCGAGCGAGTCCGAGGCCGCGCCCGCTACCACCGATGCCCATTGCCCGACGTAGAAGAAGGTGAGGACTCCCCGCACCCATTACTGGACACTTACCGCGACAGCGTAGGCTCCGACGGCGTGCTGAAGATGACAAACTTCACGCCGTCGGAGATTGTGCGCGTCTACGGCTACGTGAGTGACTACATGTCCACCAGGTGGAACGTTGGTCGGGGCAAGAGGAGCAAGCAGACGTCTGTGGATATGTTCTTCATGACGCTTAGCGTCTTGAAGAGCGGGGTGACTGGTCGGTGCTCACCAACTCGTTTGGGATCAAGCCCGCAGCGTTCGAGAAGATGGACGTCCATTCTCTCGATCTACTCTCGCCGCAGTTGTACTACTTGTATGTGGAGCAAGCTTCGCTCACCTACACAATGAAGAAGGTCGTCTGGTTGGTCATGCATTTAGTCACTATCCGGCAGCGCGCTATGCAGTAGACGTGACCTTTCAAAAATCAAACATGCCCAGCGGTTCGCAAAAAGAACGAGCAGAGTTCTATAGTTCAAAGCACAAACTCCATGGCTTCAAGATGGAGCTCTCCGTCGTACATACTGGGCTCTGCATCAACTGCTCGCTGCACTACCGTGGTTCGGTCGCTGACATTACGATCTTCCGAAAAAACAAGGCTTTCATGAAGCCGCCGCCACCGAATCGCTTTCAGAAGAGAGCATGGCTGATGATGGCCCCCTCCACGACTAGTATCCGTCGTCGTGGATTATCCTCGCCGACAAAGCTACCAAGGATTGGCAGACACGCATCGAGTCCTCTACCCAAAGCGCCGCCGCCCTACAGTCCCGCTGACAATGCAAGAAGGGCAAACAAAGCGCGGTATCTCGTCTGACCGAATAATTGTCGATAATTATTTCTGTCGACTTTGCACTATGTGGGCCTTAGTGAGCGATAAATATCGCTGGGAAGAAAACAAGTACGAGATGTACTTTCGGGCTTGCGTGGCTCTGACGAACGTGCAAATGCGTGCACACCCGCTTTTCGAGCAGATGACGGCGAGCACTATCGCGACTACCTGCGGCGAGTCAACCACATTGGTATGGTACGACTGGAGCGACGCCGAGAGAGTAATCGTAGAGCACGGGCGAGGCGAGAATTATGCCTAGCGACGGAGGTTCCTCCCGTTCATGACGACGAAAGCGGTGCTGATGAATTTACTAGCAGCAGTGAAGACGACGCCGTATTGACTCAGCTGAGCACAGCGTACTAGGTGAGTGCAAGTAGTAGTTTGGCCGGCACCAATTTTCGGAAGCTCATCTTTCTAGTAGTTGCTAGCCTACAGTATCGTTAGCTCCAGTCAGTTTTTTATGGGTCTCTGATAATATCTCACTGATCCTCACGATGCAATACAAAATGTACTCTGCTGCGCTGCAGTAAGCGAAGTCGATTGGGTTCCGAGTAACAGACCTTCCGCAGACAGCAAGTTCAATATCTAGCTTTGAGGACTAATTTTTGGCTGGTTTCCCCGCCGTGATAAAAAATGAGAGCAGTCTTTGGTGAAAAGTGAGGCTCATTTATAGTACTTCGAAACCCCTCCCTACTGGAGATTTACGGGTGCCAAGGAACGAACATTCTGGCCACAATATTGATTGCTTCGCCAATTATTGAACTTGTATAAATTGCATCGCCAACTATTATTATTATTTATTATTAATCATTTCTGCAAATCGTTTGGAGTTTGATTGCTGGGCTCTTTCCCTTCTTTCAGGCATTGCCTGTTAAAATGAAAGCCCTCCAGGGTATAATATTCATTATGATTAGCACAGGCTTTAAAGTGAGTGCAATATCTGTCATCCCGCCCCTGCAGTATCAAATGGGGATTAGGTGTGCTAGCGGTACCGTAGCCCGCGAAGCAGGGCCACTGGATATTGCGTAGGCGGGCCAAGCGACGAGCTCTCCAGCGAACGGACGATTGCGCGACCCGGAAATTGTTTTTCTATTGCAACCTCAGTATGCTTCTACTAGAGGCTTCTCGTTGTTACAACCACTCTAACGGTTCTCTCATCAAATACCACTACATGTATATCATACCTCGGAATCCCGCCATCATCTTTGTTGTGTGTTACACTCACCTCTACTTAAATCCTAGAATGTTGAAGTCAATCCAACTTTCTTCACTAACTTCAACACGATCACACTTTTTCCTTTTTTACGGAATGCATTAAGATACTCGCGCATTAAAGCTACACAACTGGAGTCGCTGGGTAAGGAGAATAGACTTGCCCGGTCATTGGGAGCTCGCCCAATACTCGAGTTATTAATAGCCATTGATTGATATACTGTACTGTACAACAAGTAAATGTACAACAAGTATTTACGAGACACCCGCATACAGAGGGTCCACCATCAGTGATGACGTGGAACAGCAGACAATCCTTGTATGTCTAGGTAGTATAGAGCGGGTACTGTTGAGGTGCAACGACTCGTTGCCAACGACCTGCAGGGCACAACAGTGTCGTGGAAGTCGACACGTATATTGTGGGTGAGGCTGCTCCTATCATTTCTCGATTCGCACAGAGTCGACACAGTCGACAGTTGACGCTTCCCAACAGACGGTTGGCAACAATCGCACGATCCGAGTCCCCTCCCCTCCTCGCGCACGATGGACACTGAGAAGACCAAGATGCTGCGCGGCGAGCTGTACTTCTCGATGGATCCAATTTTATTCAAAGAGCGACAGGAGACTCGCAAGTTGGTCAAGAGGTACAATGAACTCGAAGGAGCCGAGACCCCTGAAGCCCAAGAGATCCTGACCAAGCTGCTTGGAGCCAAAGGACACGAGTGCTTCATTGAGATGCCATTCCGCTGCGACTATGGATACAATATCAAAATGGGGGACAATGTCTACATGAACTTCAACTGCGTCTTTCTCGACGTGTGTGAAATCACTATTGGCGACCGAGTCATGTTCGCCCCCAACGTGCAGCTGTACACAGCTACGCATCCACTGGGGCCTAAGACGCGAGCTTCCGGGTATGAACTGGGAAAGCCGATCACCATAGAAGACGATGTCTGGATTGGTGGCAACGTGACGGTTTTGCCGGGGGTCATTATTGGCCGTGGGGCTGTGATTGGAGCCGGTAGTGTGGTGACGAAAAACGTGCCTCCGATGTGCGTGTACGCTGGGAATCCGGCCAAGTTTATTCGGAAGATTGAAGAGGAGTGAGCCACAACAGCGTTTACAACAGCGATGTTAATAGGCAACGTAAAGTCGACGGTGAGTATACTATTAAATACGAGGGAACACTTTAATACGGATTCGTTGGAACACAAGTACTTATTAGTTTTGGGGGAAGTTAACCCAGAAGATTTCGTGGTTGTCTATGACCTCGCCAAATGACCCCCCCATATGATAAAACCAGCTTGTAAGACAACGAAATCTAAAATGTGTGTTACTGGCAGCACGTTGCTTTCGTCTTTGTTGTGTATTGCCTTCCGGATCCGTCGCTGATTCAGTCGGAACCCTGTTGATTTCATGTTTTTCATGTTACACTAAACAACAAGAAGCAGCGACTTGATGCCAGCGTGCAATTAGTAAGAAGAAAGTTTTTTTTTATAAGCGAAGCTCATCTTGTATATTACTCGTTGTTACGGATAATGGTTTAAGATCGGAATAGGAGCTATATAAAGCGCTAACAGCGGAGAAGGCAACGAAACTACCTCCTGTTTCTGATGGTTTCAAATGTGTTTGAACAATGTTTTTACTTTGAAGTATTAATTACCACAGCGGTCTACAGAACACATACATGTGCATGGTCTAGAACCTTTTTTCCGTTCACCGATTCATACGATTGTACAGCAGATCGGCGGATCCAACTCGACATCAAACGTCGCGAGACACCAAAATCAGGGACTCTCGCGTCTGTTAAAAGCACGCTCTTGGATTCCTGATAGAGCAAATGTAGGTATCCGATGCGGTCTGTTGTGGTTGACGCCCAGGGGGTGACCGCGTTCGTCTCGTTGTTTTCATAATGCACATAGGATCTCCATTACAGAGATCAGTCAGGGATGCCCATGCTGTACTTATAAGCGCCATCTGTGGTTTTGGCCTTCATTAGGAACGCGCTCACTTTCTTCAGGCCACCGGACATTTAGGAAACAACATTTAAGAACAGCGAGCACGTGTAGTACTCCGGTATATCTCTCCAAATCCACCTCGACAATGCTGTCTTAGCATAGATGATCTTGAGAACATTAAGTTAAGCGAAGCCGGATGGAGCATCTCCACCGGGCCTTGCTTAAGAACTTACTGTAACGATAACGTTGTCGTTCCAGAGTCGAGATCCCAGAAGTGGAATTGCCTGTCCAACTGGTACCAGTGCGTGCAATGAACGGGCGCTGCTATAAATTCGCACAGGATTTCTTTGTGGGGATCGTGAGGATCGAGTGGCAGCTGGGTCCACAAATGAGTGTTTCTGCGAAAACAACAAAATGTTTACTATCAACAAACAAAGATGACAGTAAACGTTTTGCATTGCTTGGAAACGAGTAAAAACGACAATAAGCTAATCTGCCAATATATACAAAAGGATTGTTATTTACATCATTTGTGTCGAGCACTGATCTGCACTATGATGCGACTAATTCGGAGGGGAGCAGTAACAGCGGGTCCAGGAAGTCATTACGCACACCCCATTGACCGTACTAGAATAAAGATGGGATCGGTTAAACTGCGAATTTCTTGACGCCGTTTGGACGAGCTTGCAGGTAAAAAACGCAAGCAACATGCACGTGCGAGGATTAAGTAGGCATATGTGGTGTCTAGTAGAAATCATTAACAATCCGAAAAAATGTCAAAAGACAGTAATAAAAGCTCACCGTCCACCTACCATATACCATACTGAAACCTAGTCATTTTAATCAGAACCTAGTGTGACCTCACTTACTCGCAATGACAACATAAGGCGGGCTGTCATGGATCTCACGCACTTGCAGATAGGTTGGTCGTCAATTTTGGTCCAGATGTCCAGCAGGAGAACCTCCAGCTCTTCTATAGTTGTTGCTGGGCGCAGGTAAAACTCACGTTTCGTGATTTTCCACAAGTTCTTAATAGGATTGAGGTGAGGGCTTTGTGGAGGATGCACAAGGTCCTTCACGTTGAGTTCCTTGGTGATCTCCTTCGTGGCCTAAACTCGATGCGCAGTCGTGTTATCTGGAACAAAAGGCGTTGGACTTATTTTTCCGACCCAGCATCGTATTTGAGAACGGCACCTCTCGCACAATCATTTTCCAGTAGTATTCTCCATTCACGGACTTCTCGAAGAAGTGCATGGTGCCGACGCCGTTCACCGCAATAGACGCCCGCACCATCAGCGACTTGCGGCTAGACTTGAAGGTCGGCACCACGAACACACTTTTCGGAGAAAGCCTCGTGCGTGCGGCGCCAAATGGAAACGCATCTTGAAGTCCTGTGTAGCTCAACAAACGCCATGTCCGTGAATATCACCTCCCTTCCAATCCTTCTCTTTCATACTGGTGAATTTCTTGGCGTAGGGAAGGCATATTTCTAACCGAATGGCCATTAAGACCAGAGACGTTGAGTTGGTTCCGAATCAATTGAGGTGATGTAGGACGCCCCGTCTCCTCCGACACATCGGCAGACAACTTCGCCGCGCTCACAAAGCGGTCCACCTCCGTGACGCGCGAATGCGGCGGTCGTCGCAGACGGTTCGTGTTACGGGGACAACCCCAGCGAGGGGCGACTACGTGGCGGCCGTGTTTCTTGTAGTACTGGATAATAGCACGGAGACGGTTAGTGGCAACTCGAAAACCGAGCTGATCTTGCGCTGGCTTAGTCTCTTCTTCCACTTCGACACGCAGAGGACACGCTAGTCATGCGAATACTGACGACGAACAGGTACCATTGCGGTAGGTGGGGTAATGAAAAAAATGGACTCTAAGCGCTGGCGCGCGAACGCGTTGAAAGTGCTGTGGTTTATGCATGCAACTTCAGCGTGGTCCATGCAAAGATTAGTATAAGCGCACATAAAGTGGTGGTGGGCGTTGATTTGTTTGCGCCGTGTCTTGTCTAGACGAAGCAATACAACCGAGGTTATCAAGCGGTCGCGTTTTTGTGAAGGAACTCGCATTCTTAAACGTAATCAAGGCTATGTCAAGCGTGGTCGCCCTTAGAGCACAAGGCAAATCAGCACGAACTGCCACATTTACAGGTTGTTCTGCTTCTAATATTCCCATTGCTACCAGCTATGCCTTCACTTTCGGGATATATGCTGCCCTAGTTAATTTGTTTCGTATTCATTACGTTTGACAGGAAAATGAATATTAGAAGGCTGTAGCATTAAAAGAAAAATCTTGCTTAAAGGATATTTCTCTGGTCCACGACAACATGACGATTAGTTTTTTATGCAAAGCACACAGCAATCCGATTGGTTAAGACGCTCTGGTGAGCAGGTCACCCAGTCAACTAAATCGCTGGTTGCGCGAGGCGAATCCCCCTTATGCATCTCACCCCACATTTTGCAGAACCGCAAGCAACAAGCACTCTACACCGCTATGCCTCGAGCAACCGGTCAAGCAGACCCCCCCCCCAGACCCGCTTGCAGCTCGTCATCTTTCTCGCGCAGCGCAGCATCCGCGGCCGCTTGCAACGATGCGCAATTGTGGCTGTCTGGTGGCCTTCTCTGTCTGTCGCGACACTGTCAGAAAGGTCTGGGAGATGCGCGCCGACCCCTCCGCCCTGATAGCTCCGAGACGCCACCAGCCACGACGATTCCTCCTGATCACACCTGAGGAGGCAGCGGGGCGTGTTCAGGCAGTCCCGCTCTGCCTGCGGCAGACGCAACGCTCCCACGGTGAAGCCGCCGGGATTCCACGGACGACTTTGCAACGCCATCTCCAGGACGGTGTCCGCCGTCCTGTAGTGTCGCGCGTCAAACCGACGCTGACTGATGCCCACAAGACCCAGCGTTTCCAGTGGGCTCTTCAACGTGGTGATATGCCATTAGGTACTGTAACATGTAATTTACTCAATTGGCTACACTTACGTTGACTTTACTTAACATGAATTGAATTTTTAGGTGGTCGATTCTGTCGTATGCATCACATGTATGATACTGTGCATGTAAATGAAAAGTGGTTTAATCTCTACAAGGTAGCCACTAAGTACTACTTGACGGCATCTGAGCAGCTACCCTACCGATCATGCCCCAACAAACGATATACTGGGAAAATCTTGTGTTTGGCTGCTGTAGATCGCCCACGCTACGATTTTCACCGCAAGCTGTACTTCGATGGCAAGTTAGGTATTTGGCCTCTGGTTGAAGAAACAACCGCACAGCGCAGCTCAGCAAATCGACCGAAAGGCATCGCCGTCGCGGCAACTTTATCGGAAGCTACTGGTGGAGAAGGCTATTCGGGACAAGCTGCCAGGTAATCCGACCTATTTTAGTGCTGTGATATTGCAGATAACTAACAATATGCTGTTTCGCTAGTATACAGTTGGAAGAGGCAGTACTGTGTACGTCCAGCAGGATAACGCAGGCCCTCATGTGCGCGAAGATGACGACGAAATGGAAGAAGCAGGCAAGGTGGGTGGGTGGGAAATCAAGATGCGGTGCCAGCCACCTAGATCTCTGGATATCAACGTACTTGATTTAGGTTATTTTGCCTCTATCCAGGCCCTACAGTACCGTAAGGCAACGTACGACACCCCTGGCCTCATCCAAGCAGTACATGAGGCCTTTGAAGAGGTCCGCTGGGAGACACTTGACAAGGGTTTCGTCACCCTTCAAAAGGTGATGGAGGCCATCCTCCTGAACGATGGCGGCAATGACTTCCAGCAGCCACATGTCGGAAAACATGTTGCTTTCAATGGTCAGCTGCCGATGTCTGTGAAAGTCGCACAGGAAGCGGTAAAGAATGGGTACAGCAAACTTTTCTTGTAGTTTTAATTCATTGGTTTTTCGGATCGCTAAAAAATACCCTAAAACGCATCTTGAGCTTAATTGGTTTAATTTTATCGTTAACTGCCAGAACCTTGCAATAAAAAATAAACCTCACCAGTTAGTCTTCTAATTTGAAAGCCTTCCACTCCGTTCTGGCGCTTTGTGTAGCATCGATGTGCTTCTAATTAACGGACAGAGACCCTAAAAACGCGAAGGATTAAAATGGCTCCACGGCGACAATAAACTAATGCGCCTACGAACGCGTCTATTTTGAGCGACTCTCTTTCTCTGAAAACATAACTTGCAAGGAATGAAAAAATACTAGAAAATCCGAAAAAATACTAGAAAATCCGCTTCGTCAAGAGCTATACCGCGATGGCTCTACATATGCTTGACGAGTCGTTGCTGAGCCGTTATCGTCGGTAAGTTAAAATCGTCATTTTGGCGTGGGCCAGAGAAGTACGTCACATTGACAGTTGGACTCCAACTTGGAGGTCCTCGGTCCAGTTTGGACTCCAGATGTTGTCTCCTTGTGCTAGATTACCACAGCTGCGCCAAGGTACATTCGGTGTAGCAGTTTTCCATCCACTCGCTAGCGCGAATGGAGATCCAGTACTACGGTCAGAAGTGTACAGCAACTGGAGACTCTCTATACAGTAAGAGTACATAGAGAGAGAGGCAGACTGTTCTATTGGTCATATTAACTAATAGATGTCTGGAATATCCTTAGCCTGGTTAGCAACGCCGGTTCCTCGTGCGAGTCCGGTGGTTGTACGGGGCTTGTCCTTTTCGGTGACTGCTCTCTGGGTGGTTCTGCTAGCGCTGTTGAGCACAGCAGTATTCTCGTCCCTTTTATTATTGTGTTTCAGGTCTTCTGCGTTCCCTCTTGCCTAGTGCCTGTATTTGCCGCAATCCTGTCGTCCAGAAAATACAGTAAGAGTACATACATATTGGTTAAGCCATAGTCGTTGATTGATTTAGACGATCCATTCTAGCGTTGCAAAATATGGTCAGCTGGTTCGCGGTCATGCACCCATCGCTCGACCTTTGGACGTTGGGCTCACGTAACATTCATTTCTCCAAACGACCTCGTGGTGGCAGCCCTCTAAGCTTCCAGTCGACACTCCAGGAACCTCCAAGCTTGCACTAGTAGTGGGATCATGTCGGAGATGCATCGATTTTGGAGTATTTATGAAGACTCGTCGTGCGATGGAGCACCAACTGGGGTCTTTGTCCAGAGACGAAATGACTGCGAGTCTCAGGTTGCCTCCAGTGGTGCTAGTTGTGTTGCTACGTTTGATGACACCGATACGATAGTCGGTTATGTTGATGAAAGTTGTTATAATGGGCGTGTGAAGGGTTTTAACGCACTCTTTGACATTGAGCCCTTCATGGCCTACGACTACTACTACGATGACGAGTGCATAGACTACGAGAATTCTGCTGCGTATCGGGCAAGTGGCGAGTGCGAAACTCTTTACGACGGCTACACAAAGTTTAGGAGCGCCATAATTACGAGCTCGGATGGGGTTTTGTCGTGGAGACGAAACATGGGGAATACGAGCAGTGGTGCGCTAAATTGCGCTGGTCCAGAAGGAGAAGGCTATAACGATTTCCAAGTTCCTCTCGCAAAGATTAACACGTGCCAAAATGTTCAAGGTATCGATGGGGGGTTTGTCTTTTACAATCTGACTGCCGAAGTGCTGACAACCGACACTTCGAGCGCAGCTTCGTTGTCGAGCAGCGGCTCCAGCTCTGGCCAGGAAAATGGGAGTTCGGCTTCAACGTCGTCAGCGTCGTTAGCGTCGTCAACATCGTCATCGTCGTCATCGTCATCCTCGTCGGACGGCGGTGTTGCGACCGGTACAATTTTGGGTCTAGTCGGCGGGATAGCTGTTCTCCTTGTGGTGATTATTGGCTGTTTTTGGAAAAAAAGAAGCAAAAGAGCTGGAAACTCGAGTACGAATTCGATGCAGCACTCATTCATTCCACGGGGTAGTGCTTGGACAGGTGGCCCCACTGATGGATCGGAGCCGTCCACATTTGGACCAGGACTGTGGAATGACGACATCATCATTGCTACACACGTTCCTCGTGATCAAGTGACTGTACATGATCTCATTTGCCGTGGGGGGTTTGGCGAGATCTATCGGGGCACGTACAATAATGAAGCGGTCGCTGTAAAAATGTTATTCCCAGAAGTGCGGAGTGATCTGAGAAAAGTGAATGCGTTCTTGGCAGAAGCCAAATTGATGGCGGGTCTGGTTCATCCACACATTGTTCGGTTTGTTGGTGTCTCTTGGGGATCTCTCATGGACCTCTGCCTTCTGACAGAGTTGATGAAAGGTGGTGATCTTCGAGCATTGATGAAGACATACGAAGCACAAGGTCATCCTCTAGGCATAGACCACGATAAAATCCGCATTGCCTATCACGTCGCACAAGCATTAACGTACCTGCATTCGCTCACTCCGATTGTGATTCATCGCGACCTCAAGTCAAAAAATATTCTTTTAACTGAAGATTTGGACGCAAAAATCACGGATTTCGGTGTATCACGCGAGCGACAAGAAAATACGATGACTGCAGGCGTCGGCACGATGCTGTGGATGGCACCAGAAGTAATGATGGCCGAGCGTTACGATGAGAAGGCAGATATTTTCTCGTTTGGTGTGCTCCTGTCTGAGCTGGATCTCCAGTCGCTGCCGTATTCGCACGCCAGAGTCGACTCGGTGACCGGAAAGAAAATACCCGACGCTATGATCCTGCAAAAGGTGGCGTCAGGTGCATTGCAAGTGTCATTTTCACGGTATTGTGTAACGCCAGTGGTGGAATTAGCGAAAGAATGCGTCGCGCTGGACCCGTCAGCTCGTCCATCAGCTCCTATGGTAGTTTACCGGCTGCAAACTATCATGAAAGAATTTTTCGAAGAGGGATACCTTATCTAGAAAGTTAAACTCATTGTAGGCACACTGTGGACCGTCACCGCAACTTAAGCTTCTTGTAGCACGTAAGCGTTAGCTGAGCGTACAGTCGATTTTACTGACAGCAAAAGTCAACGAAAATTAATATTTCTCTTCATCTACTACGCTAGTAGTAGATGAAGAGAAATATTAATTTTCGTTGACTCGTAGTGTGTGTGTATGTGTGTGTGTGTGTGTGGGGGGGGGGGGGGGGGGGTACCAAGAAATTCGACTCCGATATCAAATATCAAAGCCACATTGCGTACACGACAAGAAATCTCTGATAGGAGAATTATGATATTGATCGAACGAGCGAGTCTCTGCAAGTACTTGCCAATCGACCGGTCTTGCTGCCCTCGATATCAAAATGTTGTAGATTCCTCATTTGGTACAGATATGATCAAGGCAATAAAGGAGGTTCGAAGGCTGTTGAAGGAGCTCAGCTTCGTCATCAATATCTACGTCTTGTTTGAATCATGGAGATCATTTCTAACTCGGGTTCATATGGTCAACAGCATAGTCGTCAGATGACAGTGTTGTTGTTGGCATTTGGACGCGACGTGCTATGCTTATTATCATGTTGGTATGTTGCTGCTGCAGAAGTAGACTTAAACGGGAATCATCTTGACCTTCTTGGAGTCCACATTGAAAAGTTGTTGTCTACAACGCGATTGAAGTGGCGTAATTGGCCTGCTTGAACTGCTTTGTCAACCGATGGTTGATCAGTGCAAATTCGACTAGCAAGTTGTAGCTGGAGTGATTCACTGGCAAGCAAAACGGTCGTCATGGTACGTGTCCTTCAATAGATCACAACATATACCAGCCCAGTGCATAACGGTACTCACTCTTTCCTCTCGCTGAAGCCTCGAGCGTACACACTTTTTCTACTTCACAGATCCCGTTCATCCCTAACAGGTTCGATATGACAAGCAACATACACTACCCGTTCCTTCTCGTTGTCAATCAATTCTCCAGCGCTCGCCAAGCCGAAAACCGAAGTCGATTTCTGGGAGACCTCCTCGGTATTTGCAGCAGTCGTCGCCGTCGAATCTCATCGACTGCAGTCACCAAAACCGACTTCTACAGCCTCAACACTAAGAACTTCTCCCACCACGTCAGCTGAAAACTTACATTTGAGTCGAGTGGAGTAGAATGCAACGAGCAGCACAACAAGTGTGGGCACACCCAGCAGCCAGTACAGATACCTCAATCTGCTACTCGCATGGTTGACAATAATAGACGGACTTGTCGTATACTCCGTCCTGGACATACTCGCATCAGCTGCCGTAGACGAATCCGGGTCGTCACACAGCGATACCGTCCTCAATTTCCACACCGTCGGTCGCAGCTCAGCACACAGACACACCCGGACTCGCCTAAACAGTACTTGGTTGTCCTGGCCAGAAAATTATTTTGCATGGAGTAACTCACTGCAGTGTCGTTGCACTCGACACACGCTGGGTCGGTCGCCTCGCAGTACGTCGTGTTTACCGCCGGGTACTGATGTAGAGCCTCCATGAAGTTGTAGGGGCTGCCGCTGTCCGCGTTAGGCCCCGTGGTCACGCGGTAGTCCCAAGTGGAGTCGTAGAACACCATGGACTCGCAGTAGCCGAATTGGGACAGCACGCAGCCCTCCGGACCATTGACCACTGGTACATTGAGGCAGTCGTAGCAGCTGCGTCGGGTGAAGCACGTCTCGCTCGGCTCCAGACCATAGTACGTGCATGTATCCAAATGGAAATTGGTACGACTCGCAGAATTGGTGGAATAGGATGCCACGGAGGCATTAGAACCGGAATTGGACGCCATTGCGGAGCATTGGCAGTTTGAAAGTGACGAGCGAGGATGATAGGAGGCGTCATGCGGGCAATTCTGATCGCAGTTGTGTGTTGAAGTGTGATAATTGGACAAAATAGGCGACATGGGGGACATGATTGGATGAAAGCACTTGAAGTGCTCGCGTGTCAAACTGATCCCCCGTAATAATGGAACCGGCTAGAACCTACTCGATGCCCGAGATGTTCGGCTATGCGCCTTTGGCATCCCATGAGCAAGGCCTCAATATTTTCGTCAAGAATTTTGGCCTCGACTTCTTGGTTACAATGACAGTGTGAACCTACCCAATACCCGCGGTATTCCATCAGACCAATCGATCAGCGGAAAGTTAATTTTTTAACATAGCAGCAGCGACTATGACTGGATTATGATATAACAGGCGGGTGAGCTCAGCTCGCTATGCTCCCCCACCATTCGTTCATTAAGTTATAGACCATCTACATGCCATAGTGCACGCGACTCGGCGATGCACATACCAAAATTGTTTTGCCAACAGAAGAGAAGACGCACATAAGAGCAGCAATTTGCTGTTCTCTAGACAGCGTCCCTCCGAGCTTCGAGCATTGCGACGGTGGATAATGCACGCTCGGTCCGGGTGACGCCGCTGCCTGCTATCCTCCCCTCATAAGACCCTTCGACGATGACGACGTCACTGTTAACGCTTACTGTTGCCTCGTGAGCATTGTTGTTCCGCTCTCTGCCGCCTCTTGTAGCCCCCGGTTCGTCCTGAACCTGTGTGTAGGCTGCTCGGGTGATATCCCAATTCCGTGCCAACATCTGAGGGGACAGAGGCTGCGCCAGTGTGCTACTATCTCCAGCCTGTACAGTTGCTCCTTCTACCCTTGGTGATGCCATATATTGCGGCTGTTGGATAGCGCGCTGCTTCTTCTCGCGCTCAATTAATGTGGTCTGCATCTTTCTCCATCCTGATAGCCGCAGTCGGTTTGATGGAGACGAAATAGCTTCCACGTTGTTGTACGGTCCCTCTGGCCGAGGCGGCGGTCGGTGCGGCGTCATTCGTCTGCAGAGGCCACGTTTGTACATGAATACACCGAGCAGCACCACCTGCAGCACCAGATAAAATATCAACATGGTGCTGTAGCTGGTGGCATCGGTCGACGAGTTCTTGTTGTTCCCCGACGAGCTGCCGTTCGCGTCACACTCTGCCGGCATATTTGAGTCCCAATTGTCCGTCTCGCAGGCCATGACGCAGACACAGCCGGCCGTGCCCAGACAGAACTGCCGCTCCACCTCAGTCGACACGTTCTCTGCCTTATACCCCCAGTGCGAGGCCCGATTCAAGCTCCCATTGTTCACCAGTTCATCACACAGCACGCAAGCCCCGTCCGTCGGCTCGCAGTAGGTGGAATTGGCCGACGGGAAGTAGTTGTACCAACCCGTAAGACTCAAATCCTCGCCCGTCGTGTTGCGGCGAAAGTCCAGATTAGACTCAAAACTCGACATGTCTTCACAGAAACCCGAAGGCGCCAGCAGGCAGCCATCGCTCACGCCGGCAACGTCCGAATTCAGACACTCGTAGCAGGTGCGTGGCTTGCGGCATGACTCATCCTCCTGTCGCGCGTGGTACGAGCACGTGTCGCCGTCCGAGTTGCCGACGCGGTAGGGACCGTTGATGGTTGCCGAGCCGACGGAGCCGTCCAAGGAGGAAGAGAAGGGGGAGCGTGTGTCATTGTGCGTCTCGAGCTCGCTGCTGCTGTCATTGCTTCTGCTGTTGCTGGTGGACTGAGGCCGCGATTGAGACGACGACATGGCGTCCGACACCCGCGGATTCGGAGAGATCGGCGCTTCGTATGATTTACTGGAGCGCAAAAGGTGTCGAGACGGAGCTTGGGTGCAGGTCTTTCCCGATACGCCAACCCACACTGACTCGTATAGGTCCGTCCCTCGTCGATCGTAAAATCCCTTTACCGTGGATTTAATAAGTCAATCGCGAAAATAACCCACATAACGTTTGTGTGGTTCATGTGTAATACTACATACAGTACAGACTTAAGAGCGTGAGAACGAGACGGTTGAAACTCGATGCCTTTAAAATTTTATTTATATCTAATATCAAAGTAAATAACAAAAAGTATTGTTATTTGTTAGTTTCCTCCTTTAATAGTCAAATACCCTCTTGGAGTTGGATATATCAGGCGTATCGTTCTCACGCTCTAGTCTGTAATTGTGTTGAAAAAGAGGGATATTTTAGGTTACAAGCACAATCACCCAATGATGGGTACGTCAGTTGATTGTGGCAAATAGTGGACTACAGTTCGAGGCTGCAACACTCAGGACTCTTGACTTTGGCTTGTGCTAGACACGCATTGATACGAGGACAGCACTGAGAAGAGACCGCCACCCTTGTGCTTCTTGTTGGCTTTGCCAGCAGCATCAGGAGCACCACGGCGCTTCAAAGTTGCCTTTGCACTGCTCCAGCTCATGCTCTTGCCGAGCTCCAGACGCGTCGCGGGCATCGTCTCGTCGTGGTTGGGCGCAGCGTTCTCATCACCGCCATCCTCAGCCTTATCGGAGCTAAACGAGGTGAACACGAAGCCTTTGGACTGGACAGCGCCGCCGCCAGACTACAGACAAAATAATACAATACGAGTGAGTTTTCAAATAAATGGAAGTAGCAGCTTCAAACATGCAGCAAACGTACCGAGTTGGCGCTGAATAACTTGCAGTGACCGATCACGCGGCTGAAAGATGATGAACTTCGTGATGCGGATGTGATGCCGCCATACGAGTTAAACCGGCCGAGTTTCGGGCGAGTTCGGTCTGTCCTCGGCTTCTTCTGGGAACTATTCGTGGCCGTTTGGCTGTTCGGGGCCGACTCGACGTCTGTGCGGTTCATCATGTGCATGAGCTCCTGCGAGTCTTCGTCTTCCTCCAGCAGCAGGTTCGGCATTGCACCACTAGTCTTCGCGTTCGGGTCCACTTCATCATTCTCAAGTGCCATCTGGCGCTGCAAGTCCTTCATACGCTGCATGCGACGGTTAATACGCGCACGCTCAGAGAAGAGCTTCATCTGCTGGCGCTCGCGCTCCTCATCGGACTCGACCTCGTCTCCATCGGGGTCCTTTTTGTCTTCATTCTCTTCCTCATCATCACTACCAGACTCAGAGGAAGTCACATAAATCTTCGGTTGGTTCATGAAACGTTCACGCAGCATACGCTCCATCTCGGCCTCTTCGTCTTCTTCCTCTGCAGCCTCTTCATTCTCTTCTCCATCGGAGTTCACACTCTTTTTCTTCTTTGTACCATCCTCGTCCTCGCTTAGCTCCTCGTCGGACTCCAGAAGACCCAGACGAGCAGCCTCGAATTTGCTGCCGTCAGCCGCCACAAGCTCGTCGAGGTTAAAGCGTCCTCGAGCCTCCGATCCCGAGTGGAGACCGGAAAACGCGCGGCGATTGCGACCGAAACCTTCTTTCACGTTGCGCATTACTTCCTTCACCTGCTGGCGGTCCTGATCCTCCTGCTCACGTCGAAACATTTCGTCTAAATCCTGCTCCTGTGCGCGTTCATCATCTGAAATGTCATCAACAATGTGATCCAGGTCACCTTCGCGAAGCTTCAGCGCGTTGCGCTCCTCTTCGGCCTCCCTAGACTCCTGAGTCTTCGCTTGAGGCACGCCAAAACCGAAATCACCCAGTCCACCGATTTTAAGGGCGTCCTCCTCCTCATCTTCCTCGGCTTCTGACTCGACAAAGTTGTCACCACTACGGCCCTTAATCAGCCGCTTCCGCGTGCGATTTTGCAGTGCTTCAGCCCGAAGCATGTTACGGTATCCAGCAGCCTTGTCCTTCGACTTGGCAGGCTCGGAAGACTCTCTTATCTGCTCAGTCTGCTTCTCCCGTGAGTCCATCGTCGCTTCCACAGCCGCCAGAGCGTCCTCCATATCCTCGTCAGCACCATCGCCTTCCTTCTCATCCTGTTCACTGTCGGCCTCGTTGCCACTTTCCTCGTCAGCATCCACTTCCTGTTTCTGGATCCTATTACGACGTCGAACCACCTTCACGGTCTCGTGTTCTTCCTGTTCTCCACTTGCCGTTTCCGAAGCATCGGACAAAGTGTTTTCGTCCCCAACAGCCTTCGGCAACACCGAGCCTTGCTCCACATCCTTCTCATCCTTCTCCTCCTGTGGTGTATCTGCATCCCCTTCCATATCCACTGAAATGTCCATAGGTTCCGCCTCTTCCTCCTCTCCGTCCTTCTCGTTCGTGTTATTCCCCTGGTCTTCGTTCGTCTCGTCCTGCAGAATCTTCTTCTCGATCTTGTTCAGGTACTTGATCTGCTCTTCGTAGCTCGAATACCCGAAAAATCTAGCCAATTTCTGTGCCCCCTGCTGAATGGCCTGCGTTTTGAGCTTGGTCAACATGTCCTGCTTCATCCTCGGCGTCGCGGCCGCCACCGGCAGTTTGAGCGCCTGTGCGCGCGACTTGCGGGGCGAGAACATCATGTTCTTCTGGGCCTGAGTAGCTGCATTCGGCTGCGGCCCGTACCGCCGCTGGTTTAACTGCTGCTGCTGCGCGCGGTTGGCCTCCTTCTTCTGGCGTAACTTGGCCAGCAGCGCGCTCTTGGCGGCCTCGAGCTCGGACTCAGGCGGCGGCGCGCCGGCGCTCTCCAGCACGCCCTCCACAGACGCGTGCTGCGTGATCTGCGTCGCCTCCTGCAGCAGCAACTGCGTCTCCAGTGCCAATTCCTCGCCCCTCATACTGGCAATGATTTGCTACAAAGATGAAGCGATTATGACGCGGCAAAAAATATCGGTTTCCCGGGACTTTTTTCCCGCCACTTTTTACGAGTGGGAGAGCGCGCCAATAACATCTTACAAACGTCAAGTCATAATGAAGATACCCAAAGTTCGCACCAAATGGGTTACTACGTACTAGTAGAACAGTGGAGTGCCCATATCAATGGGTAAGTTGAAGTGGCATACAAAAAACTGTCAATTCACGTCACTCTCCCTTTCGCTAACTGGATTCCTCGCTATGGCGCGTACGGTTCCAGTAGCGCCCAAGCCGAAGCTTTTGGACGAGTACGATATGCCCGCAAGTGCTGTTCACAAGGCGCGTATCTGTCTGCTACAAATGCTTGTGAAGGAGCAACCCCCTGTTCAGATCTCCGTCAATGTCGGACAAAAGAGACAATTCCGAGCCGCTTTCGACGTCCTCGTGTGGGAGGAAAAGCTCCAGAAAATCTACGAAGACGTCGGCGACCACCATCCGAAGCTATTCGAGATCGACCCAATGCCGCTCAACGAACCTTCGTTTGAGCTCCTATTGGCGACTGTGGACGACTTCGTTGAGACGAGTTGCATGGAGACAATCGCGACGGCTTCGGATGAAGATAAACTGGCACTGATCGATGCGGTGATTCGAGCCGTATGTCGTGAATGCACGAGCCAAGTGAAAATCGAGCGCAACGTGTCATTCAAGTGCAAAGCTCTTGAACCTTTACGTCGCGTGGATTTACTTCGTGATGGAGGCCTAGAAGCCGCGATCATTATGGAGTGCAATGAGCAAGATTTCGACAAAGGTATCGCAAAGATGGCCATCACTGTGGAGATAGCGTTGCTCGAGCGGCTGGAAAAGGAGCCAAATTTCGAGAAGCATATCTATGGTGTTGTGTCAGATTGTTTGACGTGGCAAGTGATGGAATTGGGTACTCAAGGTGCACGGTTCTGCAAGTTTACGGTTAGTGAGAGCAAGAAAGACGAAGATCTTCGTGTTGTGGTAGGAGCGCTAGCTGCTTTGCTACAGGGGAAGGAAGCACGAGACGTTTAGGAGAGTGATGGTGGGTAATGCTGACACGTTAAACTGAAGAACTTAACAGCAATTTAACCGAAATAACAAAAAGAAGTAAACAACATGGAACCTGGCATCAACCTAAGAGCTTCGGGTCTTACATACCGAAGTGCATCATCATCACTAACCGAGCCAACAAATCCGCACCGCATACATCGCCTGATTCAAACGGGTTCCTCTCCACCAAACGAACGTTTGGGTCGTAGCACCAGCCCATAAAGAGTGTACATGGTGAGCGATAGAGAGGACTCGCCACGGCTATTCCCTTTGCCCCCATCTGCAATCCGCAGTTAAATGCTGTGCGTGAGGCCCCGAGATTCTGCAGCACTCGGTTCGTCACTTCTCCACACAAAATTCTCGATTATTCGTCATCGAAGATTTGGTTAAGAACGTACGCCACAGCATCGAGTACGTGCTCGCGGAAGGGCAAAAAGAGCAACATGTCCAAGTCCACTTGGGTAAAGATATCCACAAGGGAAGGAAGTGGCAGCGACGAGTCATTCGGGAATCCGAGAGCCGAATTAAGCACCGCGTTAAACATCACTTGGCATCTCGTGGATTATAGTCAATGATCGACGCCCCAAGCACATGTGCTGGCCAGTTCGTGCTGTAGCCGTAATGCATGCAATCGCCATACAACGAACAGCGACGCGCGAGATCACGGAAATCTTCGAACAAAACCGAATCGAGCACATTTGACCATGAGATACTTTGGTGGACGCATCATTGCAATACGCGAGAGTAGCTCTTGATTCACAGGGTCGTTCACATCATCTCCTCGAACCGCCTTGACAACCCCATAATGCACCTCGATCGTCAATTTATTTGCCGACATTAGCCCGCGGAGACGGTGAGGATTCGTCAAAATGTGGATAATGAACAGCTCTAATACCGAAAGCTTGTCCGCTGAGTATTTCTGTGTCTTTCTCGCTTGACATAATCCTTCCACCAAGTTGCATGAAATCCACAATATTCAGAGCAATTTCATCACTAAGATCCATGTTGTTAAATTTCCAACCAGTGGCGTAGGGTAAATAGATTTCGCAAGACTCTTTATTGCAGAAATTTTCTTCTTTTTTCGGTTACGCTTCTTCTTGGATTTTCCAGTCCGATTCTGAATCAGTTTTCGTTTGAGTTGCGCCAAGATGTTCCTTCTCCACCAGATTCAAGACATCTGACGATGCTCGAATTTCGCCACTCAGCATATACTGAGTCAAGTCAAGGCGGTCAATTTGACGGCGGAAACAACATAACAGTGGAAGAATTCTCGTGTTGTGTTTTTTCAGCGTGGAAAAAAAGTTCGAACGTGCTTCTGCATCGGAAATCACCTCGGCAGATGCCCAATGGTTCAAATATGCCATTACCTATGGGTTTTCGTTTTGTTCACGAAGTCATCCAATACAAAATTCAGTCTTTTTTTTCCCGAAAGTCCTTTAATGTCGTTTCATTCCACGTCGACGAAAGCCAAACTTCCATTACTCTTGAGAGTGAGAAACATGAAGATCCAAGCATGTGTGCAACTATTTTGTACTTGGCGACGGCAAGCTCGCTCATCTCAAATCCTTCATATCTCAAAGGGGCGTCGTGACTTGAATTCTTGCCAAACTCGGCGGCAACAAGACTGCTAAAGTCATTAAATCCAATCGCGACGTGGATCGAGTTGAAATAATAGATATCCCTTCGGCTGACGTTGTTCGGAAAGTTGGATCGAGTGCTGGCACTATACCTCGGTGCGTAGCCAATTTAAGCTTCACGGCCGTCAACAATATCTCCATATTTCACGGAACCTCGTGCTCGAAGAATCTCCATCGCTCCCGTTCCATGCCATCGCTTCACTTTCTTGGCAAAAGTTAAATTTTCAAAAAAGGTTCCTTCACGGATGCTATGTGCATCAAGCCAAGGCGAGACATGGGCGTCTAAGAACGTACCATACAGCAATTTGCGAGCCAACGTAGGGTCAATACCTTCTGGCCATTCACGAAATATCGGAAACTCAGTGTGGATTTCTGGTGGCGAAGTCGTGAGAAACGTCAGTAGCTCGCGCTGTAGTAAATGCAGCCGAGGATTGGCTGGGACTCCGCTATAGCATGCGCCAAACGCGTTCTCTCACAAACCCTTCCATTCGAGCGATGTGTTCATTAATTTGTTACAGTCTTCAACACGTGGCCCGAAATTCTCCGCCTCCCTTGACACAAATGGAAAACTTTCGTGACGCTGATCATTTGGCACCTCCGTTGACGCTCTTGAATCTCCTCGAGCAGTCTGCGCTTTTGCCAAATGTTGACGATGTCGTTGAATGTCGAGATCTGGACTAGAAGTATATAATGGCACATTACTCCAGCAGCCTTTTTTCTTAGCATTATTTTACAAGGAGAGTAGGGTTTTTAATCGTTTCTAATACCCAGCTGATGTTTCTAACCAGACAACCAATGGATAACCTCAGAGCGTTATGAGTCATTTAACTCATATTAGTCATGTCTGAGAGGGGTTAAAGCTCCGTCAGCAGCAGTTGATGCCTAATACAAAACCCTAAGAAAATTATCTCCACGAGAATGATATAGCTCAAATATATAGCAAATATGCTGCATTACGAACGAGAAGGACTAAAGCGATTAAATATTAATGTAATCCGATGGGGTAGCGATTATCGCGTTAAAGTTCGAGGTAATATTGGGAAGCTGGTTTATGTTAGCAACATTACTCGCCCGAGCAAAACAAAAGTTGGTTGCAAAGCAGTACAAGGTTTCTATCAAAGATTTGGTGAAGAACATACCCAAGGACTATAAGACCGACCCAAAGTATCGTTTCTACAACGGTCAGCATATGGAGTCTCATCTATGTGAGGGTATCCAGCCATCGGAGCTCTACGATAAGCTTGAGCACGATCTCTCTACGCAAGCCAATGCATTCAAGGTGAATGTTACTCTCGGCTACGACCTGATTAGTCTAAGTGATGAGAATAAAACCAGGTACTTTCATCCGAATCTGGGTAATACCTACGTGGTTTTTCCTGTCGCGGTCAATAGTAAGGCTGATATTCGAAAGAAAATTATTCGGAAATCAGGTTTATGGAGCTGGCTAACACGCTGAACTACTCCAGCTCTTGATACAAGGTCAAGGCGTTTATTGGTTTTATAATTTTCATCTACCATCGCAACCATGCTCTTCGTGATAGCGAAGCTGTCATTCCTAATATCATTCGGGAAAACAAGCATGTCATCAACTTTCCCAAGACGAACAACAAATGCGTCTTCCATTGTATTGCATAGCATTGCTACAAGACCCTCAGAAGGATCCTCATAGAACCCAGGCTCAAGCGAAGGAGGTATTCAAGCGCTACTGCTCTTTTAAGGGTATTAACTACACACTGAGTCTGTTCAAAAGCTTTAAGCCTATTGACCTTCTTCAATTCGATGAGGTTGAGGACTGTTTCCAGCTCGCTATCAATGTTTATAAGATGGACGTTGCTTCAGGGAGCGTTGAATGCATTCTTCGCTCGGACAAAGAGTTTGAATCTATGGCAATTCTATCTCAAGAGAACCACGCTCTGTACATTGAGAGCATCGATATGCTTCAAGGCAAGTATTAATGCCCTAAGTTTGAATGGTGTTCATAGCGCTGACAAGCTTAGCAACCGTAGGAATAACCAATGTGAGCTTGTCAGTATTGAGAGTTTACCAGCTGAACCAACCATCTACAGGCCGCCTCAGAACTCCATTAAATCAATGCTAACGAAGTTCGCCATTAAAAATATTGATCAGTACATCGATCACTTCATCGTGTATGATTTTGAGGCCATACTAAAGCCGACTGGTATCCAACATGGTGAAAGCACAGTCTTCACAAATGAGCATATTCCTGTTTCGGTATCGGTAGCTGACAGTCTGTCTGGGAAAGCGCGATGCTTTTAAATGATGAGCCAAAATCTTTTGTCAAGATATATGTTTGTTTACATTAACAAAGTCAGCTTGCAGATTCAGGAGTACAATGTTCAAAAGTACGAGTCACTTCTCAAGAAAATTTCAAAGCCCATGGTTTTAGTGGTATGGAGTTCCCTGAATAAATGTTTGGGAAGAAGTATTCAATGGATGACGTTGATAATTGGATCAAGGATTGCATTTATGCTAGTTTCTTCGATTTCCACAAAACAATTTCCTTCGGGAAGGAAAGGTCTGATTACGACAAAATCAAGCAACAAATTCGATTAAGTACCAGTATTGGGGTTCAACTCTGGTAGATACGATATCAACTTGATTAAGAGCGACCTATTTAGCGTTATGGTATGGCGAACATCAAATCTGTTATCAAGAATCCAAGCTACATGTGTATTGCTACTTCAGACATGAAGTTGTTTGATATTATCATCTATGTTCCTGCTGGAACAAGTTATGAGAAGTATCTTAGTACATATCTCGGTGGATGCAATTGTGATGACATGTGTCTGTGGTCTCGGCAAGGGTTTATTTTCATACAAGTACATCAAAGATTTCGAGGTGTTCAGTGAGACCAACATCCCTCCCAATCAGCATTCGACAGTGCGCTTGTGGCACCAGAATTACCAACGCTGACAACGAGCGAATAAGGTTCGTGTGGAAGCACTATGAAATGAAGTCTATCAAAGATTTACTCATCTGGTACAATAACTTAGATGTGGTACCATATCATCAATGCCATCGAGGCTCGGCGGAATTGTTTAAGCGTTTTGATCTCGACATGTTCGCTGATGGTGTCTCGCTTCCGGGCATCTCAGAGAAGGTTATGTATCAAACTTGCTTCAACATCCTAAAACGGCACCTACTAACTTTCAGGTTCCCAGCTAAGCGTATGAGCGGCTAAAAGCACCAGGACGTAGATGTCAAGCGTGCATTCAATATCACTTTTGATCACTTGGACACGTTGCTGAAAAAGCAAACGTATTTATGTGGTCTATGCGGGTGTCAGCTGACTGTCGATTTTGCATCAGTCGATCGCATCAATAACAAGTGCGTAGTCGCCAATATCAAACTGTGCCATTGCTGTTCCTTTCTTCTTGTTGTGTGTCCGCCGTCCTGTAACAGGGACATCATTGTTTGTTTGGCACATACGTCGACGCATGCCAACTAAAGCCTGTTGCAATTTTACACGTTGTTTCGCTGCGTTGTCTGGATTTCGTGCAATGTGGCCGTCTCGACTGGTCCTGGTACGTAGAAGGTATCACTGGGGCTCATTGCTGTGAGACCCGTCATCGCCGTGATGGGCGCCACCTCACCGAGTGATGGCGACGGAGTATTGTTGAGTACGATCTGCACAATCTTACCTCTCGTGGCCATTCGCGACGATGCAATCTTCATTCAGAAAGAAGAGCCCGACAGCAACGCAGCGTCTCCCTCATCGCTACCTCTACTGTGCTGTTTGACCATGTGCACCGGGCTGTCGTGAAGAGATGGTGTCCCCCCTAGCGCATGTTAAAGATCCTCGATCGTCTTGTTTTTAAAATGCGTACCCTGGTCACTAACCAGGTGCGACATACGCCAAAACTAGCGAACCAATCCAGCAAACAATTAAATGTCGTCTCAGCATCAGCTTCTTCACAAGGAAGCAGCCACACGAACTTCGATGCGCCATCTTTAACGACCAGCACATATGTATCACCGGAGACGCTTTCCTCATGTACAGGTAATCCCATGGATCAGCTCGTTAGGGCGCTCTGCGTGCATAGCTTCCCTCAACACACGCGGTTGTGGCGGCCCACCAGTGTGATTGCACAGTGCAGGCATCGTCGCACGAAAAGCTCAATGTCCTTCTCGATATCCTTCCAGAAAACCTCCAAGGCAATCTTCGTCGTTGTGGTCGTTACTCCACAGTGACCAGCAACTCCAAAATGACCCACTACGCAGATCCTCACTTGCAGTTCCACTACTTCATCAGGGATCCAAACTTTACGCTTTGCATCTCTCCACAGTGCATCTGTAGCTGATTGAACTGCATCTCTCGGTGGCGACACGGCTTCATGCGCAGAAGCAATATTCTAATTGAATAGGCCAAACGAATGAACCATCCAGCTGCGGCGAGAGAGGCAACTCTACTTGTTGAATTGCACATACTGTCTTATACGAAGATCCCCATCTAGAAAGCAGGTCAGCCCATATGATTTCCTCGCCCGATATGTCATGAATGTCGTATATATATGCCATCATTAACATCGACCATCGATGCAGCTTGTCGGCGGTGTACCTTGGTACTGACTTAGTGACACTATGAGGGTCGAGTTTGTATCGCATGTTTCTATGATCCGTATACAAAGCAATCTATCCGGCCGATGCAGTAGATAGTCAGCACGACGGCACGTCTCGATAATAGCGTAAGCTTCCTTTTCAACGATGGCCCACCGCTTAGCCGGTCCCGAAAAGGTTCCACTCAGCATGAGCAACGGTTCGTGATCCTGTTCACGCAGTGGTCTGTTGGCAGTCTCCGGCGATATTTGGGTGATTGCAGCGCTTCAGTGCTCATGACATGCATCCATGTACACTGAGAGACGCTTTTGTTGGGCCCGGATTGGCTAGCCGAGCGCATGATTCAATGCTGCTTTGCACTGCTTAAGGCACGAAACTTCCTGGTCTCCCCGTCATGCATCGCTAAGCCAAATCTTCCTGACTTGAATTTGTTTTACGTCCGCCAGCGCGCTCATAGACCTTTTCCATCAGTTTCAGAAGTGGATCTACCAACTTGTTGAAGGCAGGGATCGAAGTGCGCATCCAGTTTAGCGCACATACGAATTGCTGAAGTTCATGACCGGTCCTGGGAGGTGGCAAGTTTGAGAGTGCTGCCAGTCGCTCGGGGTCTTGACACACGCCCTCGCCCGACACAATACGCCCACACCAGAGCGCTTCTCGCAGATAGAACGAAACTTCCTGACAGAACTTCGCCATGGCCAATTGCCAGAATCCCTTAAAGAAATCAGGCGCGAAATATCTGGACGATCCCCTCAAACAATCAAACACCTCGTCCAATACCGGCACTGGCCATACAATTGGCTCCACACATCCGTTTGGCCCTCTCGCGTTCACTGTCATGCGGTGGTCATAGCTTTCCACCTTGTTCACCACATGTGGTGGTGAGTACCAGCGCCTGAGTGGATTTCTGTAGCAAAGCCCCGCTGCGATCAATGCATCAAAGTGTGTTTTTAGAAAATCATGATGCGCCTGGGAATAGCTTTGGGCCCGGCACCGCACGGGAACAGCTCCAGGCTTGAGCGTGACCGCCATAGGCGGCATGTCCACGGGTGGGTCTCTTCCAATGACAAGGCGAATTACATCAATGAGCTCCATATATACTGTCCGAAGCCTCTCTACAAACTCAGGGGTTGCCCCAAATCTCCGAGCTTCTTCCACTTTCTTCAGCAGAATGCTCCTAATTCCCTTTTCGCTCTGTCACCATATCTTCTGTGAAAACTGGGAAACATTTTTGATCTTCCTCTTCATACAGTTTTCGCTCTTCGTCTGCGGGTTCAATGTGATCCATTTGCCCTGGGTATGCTAAACACTAGCCATTCGACTAGAAGTCTCCTCCTCAACATCGGTCATATCCCAGACGGACCGTACTTGCTGTGACGCAGCCAGCAACTGGTCTGAGATGTATCCCAATCGATCCATAATCAACCGAGATAACAGTAAGTCTCCCACACCATGCAGAAGTCGCTGATCGGTTACCCAGCATATCACATTTTTGCAGGACTAGAGGCCCTCCAGGGGTCGAGAACCGCAGATCGAGCTTAGTTTGCTTTTCACTGGCACCGGCTTATCCCCAATACCAGTGACGCCTGCTGTTCCTGAAAGAGATTGTTGTGCAACCCATGTTCCACTCGACGACAACTGTTTCAGTAATTTCGTCGTCACCAAAGATACCTCTGCTGCACTGTCTGGTGTGATTGAAGTCCCCACAGTTTCATAACGATGCAGGGAATAGCTGGCGACCCACCAAAAATACTTGTCTTAGCTGGAATCGCCGCCAGCACTGGCGTAATGACTCGCTTGCCTGTGCTTCTCTCATACAGTTCTTTGGCTTCTGCTGGACCCGAGATGTTCGAGCATTGAAATACTCCATGAGCCAGGTCACCACATTCGAAACACTTCCTGTCCGATTTATGTCCTTCCCAGCCCTTTCGTGCCTCGGTTTTCGCTGCTCGAAATGCTTGACGGATTGTTGACTACCGTTGGCTCGAGGCTTGCTTCCATTGTTTTGCGCCCCTCGCTTCTTCTGCGATCGTTCCAACATTTCATGCATTGGTCTGCTTTCGGTGGATTTGCCCTTGTGGAACACTCGGGATATGTGCTTCAAATCGTTATCTGCGGTGAAGCTCACGGACTCGACTATATGGCGTATACGGGTTAACGCGCGCAAGCAGGTGGAACGCGTCGATTCCGGACGTTGCGTGACGTCGTTCGTGGAATGAAGGCCGATAGGTACTCGACAGAGAGCAAGGATGTGTAGCGCTAGGCAGAACAACTGAGCTATCGATGAATGGCACTTTCCCTTTTCCCACCAAGCCAGCAAGCGGCCTTATATTCGACTTACATTCCTGGAAGTCGCTACAGAAACCGCCGACAGTGATTCATCAACATTGGAGGATATGCTCGCTGCAGTCGTTGCACTTGCCCCGTATTGGCGCCCTCACTACGGAAAAATCCCGCGCAAAACATCGATCCTTCACGGTCCAGCGTACCTACGCGACTTATTAGAATCTGACAGCGAGAAGAGGTCTACGACATTGTGAGAATGCAGGGGCGTACATTTGTAGAATTGCCGAAAATTTTGGAGAGCACAGGGATAGTTACTAAGATCGACGACAATCCAGCGGCGGAATTGACGATCTTCATACGTGTGTTTATAAGATCAACAAACCGTACAATTGGTGAACTATGGCAACATAGCAGCTCGACAGTGTCGGATGCTGTACACCAAGTTATTTCTGGGTGACCACATGTCATTTTTGGTGCAGGCAGGAGCCTTGTTTACCAAGCCGCCTTGTTGTCGCTTCAGGCAATGTCCCTCCAAAATTCTGCCCATTTTGAGGAGCTTCTGCTCGATCAGCGGTGTCGTGGGAAGTCCTCCAGCGACCAGTTTTTCACATTTCGGTAGTAGCTCATGACCGTGTCCCGCTTCATCAGTTCGCCACCTTTGCCGGACGATAAAGCCAGGAACATTGCAAAACGATCCGTGAGCTCCACGAAAAAAAAACGCAACGCGGCCGTCCGCAAAAGGTAGTCCGGACGGACTCGCTGTTTGTGTTCTCTGAAGTCACGAATGCCTTGAAAATGTTGATAGCTGTTGAGAGCGCGCTCTATGTGTTCTCGGATGCTAGATCCTGAAGACTCATTCTTTCTCTCAGTCAAATGTTGGCAGAGCGTCGGTTCGTTGCTGGATATGCGGCAAATATGCGAATGACTTCGTTTCAGAATTCCTCGCAGAGAACGCCGTCATTGTCTGGATCAAATAGTCTTAGATGTTGCAGGCCAGCACGTGGTGGCTACCGGCCCTGCCGTCCGATATGCGAAGCAGCTCATCCGCTTCCACCCACCTGTGCCATCTTCAGCTTCAAGCACAGCTCCCTAGTGTCTGGTGGCATCCAATTCTGCTTCGACTCGCTCGAATGCACGATCGATCTCAGCTTGATGCCAATTAGACAAACATATAAATGCCGATTGCATCCATTCTCGTCGCACTCATGTTCTCTCGCCTTGATGGTCGACTTGGTACTGCATTGAGCTCATCGATGATTTTTGTTTCCGCGGTGGCGTCGAAATTGCTGGATTCAAGAGCTCTACCGAGGACTGAATTCGACGATGTTTGCACCCTGTATGATAGTCCGAGAAAGCGTGAGCGTAGAGCGGCGCTTGTGTGGCGTGAAATGTCCCCCTCCTTTTTGCATACACTAACTTGCTTTTGGGTGACGGTATGGGCAATTCAATCATCGTGTTCCGAACGAGTATAAACTACTTCGCGTTTATTTTCAAGCGATCGTTTCTCCACTCGCGAGCGGTTTGCGACGCAAGAACCTTACAATTGTGATGAGGTCGCAAAACAGAGTCTTCGATTGCTCGACGTGGGCTGCATGTAAAACCGCGTTGTGAGTAGTTTGAAACAATACCAAATCCATGGGGCTCGAAGAACTTGACGACGTGTTCGCTACAGTCAGTACTAAATGCGTGTGCTGGAAATCATCCGCACATATTTTAATAAAAAGCCGCCCGCAAGAACGCAGTTGACAAGAATATGAACCACTAAAAAGGGAGTACGTACAATAGGTAATCGAAACAATATATTGATATTTCCACATGAAATAATTTGTTTGGGTCATATATCAACAACCAGGCATACTTTATATTGATACCTTTTTGCAAAAGTAGTATAAATGTTTTGCTGACCGGCTCGCAGCCAACGGTTTTGGATCACCGCTGCAAACCAACCATGTTCCGCGCCAATACACCTTCTCCATTTGCTATTCACTTTTCAACCATAAGCTTCTCCACTCAGAACCCATGATTTCTTACGATGCGCGTTTTTGATTTCTCCCCGCCCGATCTGCATGGCCATTGTCCAGGAAGCATTTCGCACTGTTTTTCTTCTCGCCTACCATTGGCGAACAAGGAGAACCGGCTAGCTACCAAGCCTGGAAAGCTACGGCAAACACACCTCCGGACTGGTTACTGTCGCATGTTTGCGGCAACCATCCAAACAACGAGAGCGAGATGCACGACGCAAGTGTGGCAGCCACCAGATCTCTCGTCCCGTGAGTCGGCCAAAAGTCCACTAACTGGTTTGGTTGGGCGCGTTGGATCGCCATGTGCAATCTCCCGTTCTCATTTTGTGAGTCAGAGACGACCCACACGTACGGTGGATGTTCGTCTATCTAACGTGCTTTCACATTTCTAACCTTTGTTTTCCATGCTAACTACAGATTTATCAACCTACCGACTATCCACGTTGGCACGCTCTAAGGTGATAGGGAGTACGTAGCGACAGCCGTCGAGAAAGGCATTGGTGAGGAGATATCCACGTGATTTCTTTTTCGGCCTGATCTCAACTGCTAGACCCACGCAGCCGAGCAATCCTAGCCGTGTTCGGCTGTTTCGAGACCTCGGACGGTCCACGGTATCCTCTCCATGGTGCTGCCCATGGACGAGCTGGGCAATGGGCGCACTGCGGACGGCCATTCTGTAGCCATCGCACATTTGTTGCGTATTTTTATGGTCTCTAACTGTTGTTTTTGGTGGGCGATAATTCCGCAGTCAACAAGATACTGACTCGTCTCATGGATGTACCGCTCGTTGCTTATGCAAGCCACTGCCTCGACCTCGCTGTGTGTGAGCATATCGCGCTCCACGAAAACAACTTAGAACAAGTGCAGACTCTCATGCTTAAGCTGAGCCGCTCAGCAAGCTGCCAAGCTTCGGTACTGTTACTATTGGGTCTACTACCCTTTGATATTATACTGACCGCTACCGTGAATACTATCTGTGTAGCCAAACACACACACACACATTTAGCCAACGCTGCGCCAATACATGCGATGGTCATCGACCTATGTGATGATATCGCGCTATATCCGTTTCTACGAGCACCTTCCGCTCGATGATAAGACGTGGAAGACTTTATCGCTCCCCGCGTTAGTTACGCACAGTAGCCCCCCCCCCCCAAGCAGGTCGAGGAGGTGCGCGACGTGGAGCCAATCGCCTAAGAAGTTGCAGAACGACGGACTGTCACTGCTGGATACCCGATCCTTTCTCGATGGTCTGCTGGAGGTGCAGCCTCCGTTTTGGAGCTGTCTAGGTAACGAAGATTTCACTTCATTAGGAGATGCTATTACGACATAATTCACTAACTCTACTCGTTTGTCTTGCTATACGCAGCACCTGACACCTCGATCGTGCACTCACCCAGGTTTGAGTTGGCGCTTCCGTTGTGAAAGCGCTGGTAGGTCAAGTGGCCGGAAGGCATCTCTGTAGCCATTTTGGTGAATTCAACCGAAGTGGGCCTAGCCATCGTGCAAGCTGAACCAAGCTTTCCCGAGAGGATTCTCAAGCGTCGCGAAATCGACGGTACCCCAGCACCTACACCTTACTGGCCTCGATATCGCCAACATCAAATGTGGTGGATCGCCTGTTCAGCTCGACCAGGGACGTTTTGCGTCACGATGCCACCGTCTCTCCTCGATGGCGCCCGAGATGCTACTCTTCTCTCAAGGTAAACCATTCGTACTGGGGCGGGCAACCGTTGATGAATGTCTGCCGTAACTCGCCAGCAAATACGAGTGCTGCTTGTCAGACATTATGAAGACGATGTTCATGCGCTATATATTTTCTTCGTTGATTGCAGTTGATTTATCATGTATTTCGGAATCCTTTACCTTATTCACTGAAAAAAATACATGGTCGTCCTGACCAAAGCTTCCTACACGACGGTCGTAATATCATTGCATGTGCAACAAGAAACTGACACTCATACCCCTGGTTATGAGTTGACGCTAGCAGTCAGTTAGCTTTTCCAGCGCTGAACGTCCAGTGCAGATTCCAACACTGTTTATCACAACGAATTGTCACATCTGAGTGTTGACGTATTGCATTTCGATAAAGAAGGCACATATCATATCCCGCTACTGGCTCCAATTCTGATGTCTTCCTGGTCGTGATAAGAATATACGGTCGCCACAGAATCCTTGTGCGTATTTTGTACGCGTCGTGTTGGTCTGCAGGGGGTTCATCGCATGAAAGCGTTATCGAATCCTTCACTTGTCGCTGGCTGAACCAAAATGGACAAGACGCTACTTTGCCCCGAAGATTGGAATCCAAACCAAATCCGCTTTGCCCTCCGCTTGACAGAGCTCGAAGTCCCAGCAAAAGGCACAGTATCTCTTCCGTGTGCGCCTTGTGAAAACGACGTTTAAACCACCTACGAGGGTGCGTCCGGCAGCCCACAATTTGCAATATAGCGCGTATTTTCGCGCAATTTGCGCGTTTGCGATTGAGAGCCAAACCGGGTTGGCGGTATATTAGGCCGCATCCAACACCCGGCTACTGATCAACCAAAGAACCAATTCGCGATTTAAGCACACCATCGCAAAGGTTGGCGTCTTCTCTATCGATAAAGCCCTCCTTGGCTCCCAAAATCTCCTTGGCTTCCAGAAGCTTCATCCGCAGAAGTAGTGGTCGTCTAAAAAGTATATCTCCTTTCCCATATTGAAAACTCATTTTTTTGGTCAACTTGATGTAAGGTTTTGCTGCGGAGACAATAGTGGTAGCCAATTGCGCAGCAACAAGACGATTTTTTTTAACACCGCTTGAGCAAAATTTGTTGTAGCCAATCGTATCGTTTGCCTATTAACAATCCCAAATTGAAGTTGCAGCAACTTTTTTTTTGTTTCCGCCTGGCACAAAACGTTTCTTCAGCAACAAGTTTTGCCTTCATCGCTGGACGTCAGAGACGGTGCCTCTGCGGCAAGGTCAGTAAGAGTCGTCTGAGACTGTGACGGCAGTAAGGGTGTGTGGAATTGATTTCGGTTGGGATAGCTGATTGCTGGTGCTACGACCGCTGTCGAAGCAGTGAAGCGGATCTAGCCGTCGTTTTTGGCGCTTACGGACGTTGTCTGAACCGTATACGTGGGATCCGGGTTTGAACTTGCGCTACTGGACACCATCAACGCACCAGTAGTAGCCGCGTTACCTGCTGCAGCCTTCATTTTTTGGGGGCGCCAGGTTGGTCGCTATTAGCGCGTTTCCATCCAGACACGCGTGGCTTCTTCTGTCGGCCCATCACACCTGCAGTTTGATCACGCTTACCGCGCGCCAAAACAAATTATTCTTGTTGCTGCACGCCTAACAGTGCGAGTTTTGGTGCAGTTGGGCGAAAAAGATACTGACGAATCAGAGGCCTTGAAATATTTTTTACTTGCTGCAAGTAAAAAAGATCTTCTTGCTGCTGCGCAATTGACTACCACTAATGGTGGCGTCTGTTGTAACGGATTCAAAGCACAAGGTGCTCAAAACGGTATATGATCTCGAAATTTTTAAATAGTGACATGCTGACACACTAGTATCAATTTGAGATCCAGACTTAAGCATCAAAGTGAACTGGTATGAAACTATCGATCTGTTTTATCACGAAGTCACCGACTGCTTGCTTCGTCATCAGCTCTCCTTTGCTGTTGTAGCCATTGCAGCCCTGTGCTTCGATCAGAGCTTTCGTTGGAGGCGGATCGAGCTCTCATACCAACGGGTGGAGATGCTGATGGACTGCTCAGTTTTGCCGGTGAAGGCTGGAAATCAAAGAGTTTCGTAAGCCCACCGCGACTGAGCTGCGGACGTGTATGCGTGTGTGTCGGGAGGGCTCCCGGTGTTGGCATCAACGAGGGAATCGGTGACACGGTACAGGGCTCGGTAGCTTCCATCGTGTTCGGGCTTTGGTGTGTTATGTGGATGTTCAGATTAGCGACCGCTTGGAAACAAAAAAGTGGTCGTTTCTCAAAACTTCGGTTAAATACGAAAACCACTGGTCCAACTTCAGAGCCGAATATCTCGAAAACTATAAAAAGGTTGATTTTAGTAGCATTGTCTTCGCCGCAGTCTGAGGATATATTATATCCAATGTGGGCTTTCGCCCTCAAAAACTTATCCTCTTCCTATCTTTGCATGCAAAAGCGTGCACGTCCTCTACTCTTGTAGTGTCATCTCTTTCTTTAAGAGCCCTCATTCGACGTGCTTTCTTCTTCTACAACGGTTGGTATTTGGAGCGAAGTAACTAGGATTGCTCTTGTTCAATTCCTGCTATCGGAAGCTCGCAGACTGGGGGGATTCATAAAGCAGACATGAACGCGTACACTGAACCGATTGTAGTGTAGGAACACGCCAGAATTATGTCTGCCAGTGCTTCTCACCCACAACACACGCTTTGTCCACTGGGACTCAGCGAATATAGGGCGAAGCATCGATTTGAAGGCCTTGACTCTGCCTTAGCACCGGGTTGGTTAGTGACCCTGTGCGCCTTGACTCGTTCATAAGCCAACTGAGCCCTCCAACAGCCCTAGTCACGAGGAAAGGCTAAGTGCTATCACGCACGCACATTTCTTGCAACCTTGTTGGCCCTCAGAAGGGAGGGTCATAGACTTTTCAGTCGGTGGCAAGGGGCCGAAGCCAGATTCCGGCAGGTTGTTGTTGGATGGAGACTTTCCTTAACACTCCGGGTCGGACAAACTTGTCCTCGTCAGTCGGCTCGCCACGTCTCTTGGCATTGCCGGGTGGACGAGCGCGCGCTTCAACTAGCCGCCGTGTCCACTGACAGGCATAACCCTGGCCATCAAGCGGGACCAGACGCTACGGACACCTACAGCAGCCGGACTTGACTCTTGTGCTACCGGGAGGAAAAGCTGTCCTGTTATTTGCGCAGAAAGGCGATTATCTCCTAATCTACCATTTATTATGCTTCAATCAACATATCGAATGTGAAGTACGTTATGTGACCACCAAGATCTCGGCAACTGCTGACCGATGTCTCGCCAAGTGGCTGTCCGGATACCATTCGGATACGACTAGCAGTGGTCGTCCGTTGCTGACGCCGTGTGGCACACACTGTTTCTTGTAGGACACGTTCCATAGTTTTATTTAACCAACCAGCGTCCGGTTGCACATTCAACCTTCACCCTCACCAAACGGGTCACGACAATGGAGTCTCTAACGGCGGCAACGAGGGCGGCTACGTTTTCAGGCCATTCCCGACACCACCCGGTTCTAACCTCAAGCTTTCCAAACCTTCTCTAACATCGGTTGCAGAGCCGCCTTCAGCAGCCGAAGAAGAACTAAGACATTTATGCTGCACTACTCGGAAAAGTGGTTTTGGTCGATGCCCTACAACTGGAAGGCCGATTCTGTTTAGGCCGAGTATTGGGAAATGAATCGGAATCCCAAACAGTTTGAAGATAGGGCACTACAGCGACGGACAGAATGCAACTGCCCGCCAAGTAACTGCCAGTTACATCCCAAGAGGACAAATACCGTCTACTAATAATGCACTATCAGCCAATGAAATTGAATCCTACAATTATTTTTTTAGTGAATCACATTTGGATAACAGCTGGCTAATTAATAGCCACCCAGTCGGTAAAATGGAGACAGCCAACAGTGAAACCGAAGACGATAGCACAGCAGCGGAGGACGCTGTACTTCAGTTACCGAGTTCGCTACTGTCGAAGCGCTGATTGCCTAGCTGCGATGACTAGCGGGAAGAAGCGCCTCAAACACTACACCTTCAAGCAAAAGAGGTAGATATTGCGCGCGACGGAGGGAATGAGTGAACGCGAGGCAGTCGCACGCATGGTGTCCCTAGACGGATGCTTAGCGACTGGTGGAAGCAGAAGCAAGATATATATGCGTTTGAAGGAAACGATAAAACGCTCTCAAGAGCGCGAGGGCGGCCGGAGAGCGTACCGTTCGGCATGGAGCTAGTTACTTACATGAAGGATACCTGGCGAGACTGCTTCTCCCTCACACCGCGCTCCATGGCCGTCTTTGTCCGTGAGAACCACCGTGATTGGCTACATGGGTACGTCGAAGGCACGAAGGACTTGAGTACCGCCTATATCTCGTTGTTGAGGTTGCAGACGTCTCGCCTACCGACACGGCTTCGCCCAGCGTACTCCCAGTGGATTTAAAAGTTATATGTTATATACAACTGTTATTTATGCTCTCTTACTGTATTTGGGATTCTAAATCATTAGTTGGCGTTCTTTATTTGTGTATTAGGAAACAATTGCTGACCTTGAAACAGTTCAGGAGGCGTTTGAGTTGTTTCCAAGGAGCGTTTGGTTCGTATTCAGCTAGTGCTATCATACGCCCCCATCAAAACCCCTTTCACCGAAGGCAAAGCAGCGCCAATTTTGGCCCAGCAAAAGTACTCGGCAAGGATGACAGCAGTGAGTACGATATGTGCCGATGGAACGAAGTTACCGCTGCTTTTTATTGTGAGAGGAGCGCCAAACGGCACATCGAACAGGAAGAGCTCCCTACCTCCCCGGAAGGTACGTCTATTGTTATTAAGGGGCTTTATGATAATTGCTAAACTGCATTGACTATTCAGGGCATGTTTATGCTGTTCAGAAGAAGGCCTGGATGGACGCTCGTGTGTGAGGATTTTAAATGCGCTCTCTCGTGCAGTATCACATTTCTGAGCCATTTGTCCCCCTCGTGAACAACCTGGGTGCTACAAATCGAAAGCTTCAGATGATGTTATTACCGGTGAGCTGGTGTTTGTATTATAGTCCTTGCCTAAAAACTCCACCTCGGTGTGTCAGCCATTGGACGTTGGAATCATGGGTCCTTTGGATCATAAACAGAGGGCATTATGACTAGAAGAAAAAGGCAGGGCCACGACAGCACGCGAGAAAAGGGTGGCCAGCTGGAATCGATCAACACCAACACCGCTACTAAAGGGTTCAATGAAGTTGTCAACACTAGCTTTAACTGTAAACTTAGCTGCCTCTATTTTTGCAGTAAAGCTTTCCTATTCGAAAACTAAAATTTACGATCCTTCTCGATTTTTGTGAAGCAAAGGTCAGTGAGCATGCGGTGCAGCGTGTCATTCCAAACCTTGGGCACCTGCTTCAAGCCGTAAAGAATTTTCAGCAGTCGGCAAACAGATACAATTTTTATATTAGGTCCAATGGAATGGCATAGATACAGTTGGATCGTCTTTATACTTTATACCTATCCTGCTTAACTATCGGTTCAGCAATATGGCCCTGGCAGTTGCATTTTGTCCGTCGTTGTACCGCTGTACGATGAGCTAAATTACATATAATTTTGGTGTTGTAGTTGCTATCAGACGCTATACCAGAACTTCGTCGGGGAACAAGGATACAAGGTACACATCCGAAGTGATCTGGATTCTACGCGAACCCCAAGTCACTAGGTTGGAGTGGTGACTCCGAGTCGTCTGGATGGTCTGCTATCCCCAACAATTTCGAACTGTGCGAAACTTCCGGAATCGCCTCCGGGAAGTCCGGGGGCTTTGGCTCGACCGGGAACTTCTCCTCGTCCGAAAACTTCTCCTCGTGCGGGAAATTCGCCTCGTCCGGGAAGAGACGACAACACTGTCGTCCCTTCCTGCGATATATACTTGGTAGCCATGCCATATTTGCCGTGCAATCCGGCCCCTAACTCTCGTTGCCGTTGCCGTCTCCATCTCTATTCTGACGTTGAATATTCGCGCTCGAAGATGTCACCGGGACAGGTTGATCTAAATGGCCTCGTGGCTCCCACACGAATTGAATAAAACTGTACACAGCCGCTCGAGCAAGTACACAATACACTTGAATATAGAATGGATACGACAGCGCGGTAGGTAACTGTGGGTTTCCACAACACCGAATATTCTCGATAACATTGCGCAACGAAGAATTACGCAATTTATATAGTGCTTGCATGGTTTGAGGTTTCAAAATTTCCAGAATCCTATTATTTCAAATGGTAGCGAACACTTCGATGAAGAGTTAGTGTATCCGCCGTTAGATTACGACGAGCATCGCCCAGAAAATATTCCCCTCTATTGGAGGGAAACCACGTCCCATAGTGTCAACTGAAACGATAACCGTGAGCTCTCGTCGCGGCTCGCACGGCTAGAGAACAAAGCCTCAAGCAAGAACTCCGAGACAGCTCAGACGTCACGCACAGCATCCAATGGCGAATCACAGGGAAGCACAGGGCCTCCAGAGAACGCGTCCGGAATTACTGGCAAGAAACCCAGAAGAACGTCGACTCCCAAACCAGCTACCGCCGTCTGGTTTGAATGGTACAAGAGTACCCACGGTTGTGGAATGAGCGTGATGATCGCCAGTACAAATCCCAGTCAAAGCAGATTGTGGCATCCATGAGTTGTTCCTTCCTCGCGGTTTTAAGTTGGATCCTTCCTCCAGCAGCTGACAAGATTATGCAATCCTTCTTGCAGTCGCGTGGACTCAAGCGCAAGTTCGGGTGAGGTTTGTTAAAGCAGCTTCGTCGTCTTCACCGTGACGGGACATCTAAAGACTGATAGCAGCTTATCGAGCGCGGTTAGCTGTAGACCCAGCTCCAGATGAGACGAAGGTTAACTTTTAAGTTTTCGAAAGTCTGAGACAATCGCTTTATATGCGTTCGATTCATGTGTAAAGTCAGAGGTCATTTCAAGCGCCTTTTTGATTTATCCACTTGGATAGATGAATTCGCCACTTGGATCGGTGAATTTACTACTTGGATCGATGCTTTTGTCACTTGAATTGATGAAGTTACCACTTTGACCGATGAATTTACCACATGGATCGCTGATTTGCCACTTGGATCGCTGATTCATGCTTTTACCAAAATTGATAAACTACTCAAATTTGCAAAAAGGTTTGGAACCAACCGATGTTGTATTAACGTGGTAGGTTGCTTGGTTCCCACCTCCTATTCGGCATTGCAGCCTTTAAGCTTGTGTGCCACAAGCGAGTTCTTCTTAACGAAGTGGTGACCACACTTGTCGCACTGCCCACCCTCATCGTTGTTTTTCTTGCGCCGCGATCTCATTCTCCTTGGTGTTGCCGTTGCAGTGGCGAGCGTGGATAGAAAGGTCGCCCCTGAACTCACATCGCTTGAAGCAATATTTGCATCGAAAACTCTCCCAAATAACAGCCTCGTGGCGTTTTCCTCCTGCCCCACCCTCTCCACGCGGATGTAGCAATGCAAGCGGAGCTTGTCTTCGGCGTAGTCGGGTCCAGCGTGGGGAAGATCACCGCGAAAAATGCGAGCTGACCACTTTCATCTCGTCACAGCATTGGCCTTAACGGCGTAATACCTCCAAAGCAGCTGGGAACCGCTAGAAGTTTAGTGTAACCTTCGAGAGCAAGAAACGCCGAAGCTTGAACCCACTCGTGGTGGATGATGGCTTCCGTCGTCTCGTTCAGCGGGAAATCGCGATGGAGCTGCTGTTTCACCACCTTCCACGATCGCAGACAATGCCACGAGTCAGCGGCAACACGCCACTTAGGGTGAAGGTCGGACACCAGCTCGACAACAATCTTGTTCACCACCTTCATAGCATCTGATTCCTCCAATTCTATCTTTGCCTGCTCGCGGAACTTGTCCATTACTTCCGGGTGGAGAGTAAGGAAAATCGTCTAAAGTCGAAGTTGTTGACATCGCGCAAAACGACTGGATATCGCTTTCAGCCAACACGTTGTCAATCAGGATGTACTCTTCGTTCGAGAACGCTGCAAGTAATTCGATCCTTTTTTTAGCGTCAAGGCCTGCCATCTCTTTCTCTCTCTCTCTCTCTCTCTCTCTCTCTCTCTGCAAATCGGATTGTGTCATTGATCCGGATTATCGATCCGAGTCGCTATGAGGTTTTCATTTAATCCCACTGTCGGTTGGATATCAGCCGTGTCGGCCATTTTACGCTATGGTACATGCACACCTCAAACATTAACAGCTGATTGGTTGATGCGACTTGTCGGAAAGGACAAGTATTATACGGTAATACAGTTTCTGCAATTATGTGACCACACCACCGTTTCCCACTTAAGTACGATTACAAAATTATCTCCTTCCTCTCTTTCATTTGAGAATCTGCCGCAAGATGGTGGAGGTGACACTGATGTGCGCGCTTGTCCAGGAAGGGGGAGAGGCGTCTTCCCTGTGGTCATTGATATGATCAAGATGGTGGACATCTTGACGGATGCGATCAAGAACGAGAACCCGAACGACCTGAAGGATGTTGATGCGGACAAGCTGCAGCTCTTCCTGGCGAAGAAGGGCGACTCGAAGGAGGGCTACGTGTGGCTACCGAGCAGCACTGGAGATGTGAAGAAGTTGAAGAAGGGGGGGGGGGAGACTGCTCTCGTTGAAGCGCTAACGAAGGAAGACCAAGAGCTAAAGGCGGAGGATGCGCTGGAGGACGGGCTGAAGGATATGAATCCTTCATTGTCTCGCCAGATCCACGTGCTGCTGGTGGTTTTGAGATAACTTTCGACGCCGCACGAGCCTCGAGACAGCCAACTTGTTGTGGATAATGAAAATATCTACTTCACGGAAAACATGGCGTTGAATCCGCCAACATTGGTCGATTTTTGGGAAGCATTTCGGGTGGTTCGTACTACCCAGGTCGAAGCTGATGCTGTGATCGCATTACCAGAAGGAACATTTATTTTTGGCGATTCGACACAAAGTTCTCATATCTACATTCGTCGTTGTTACCCGCAGGTATGGGGAGGTTTGCTTCAAGATGATTCACGATAAAGCGACAAACACGCCGCATCTCGTGATCCTCGATAACCCAGATCGGCAAAACGTTTTTCGGCTATGTAGTATTGTTACATCTTGCTCGTGCTGGAGCGACGGTTGCTTATGAGAGTGGAGGATCCAAGAAGCGTTTCTTGTGCTCTTGCGATATGGTGGTTCAAGGATCACAGCAAGACTTTGTTGGTATTCTCGATAAACCTACAACATATTACATTGTGGATGCTGTCAAACCAGCATACTATCCAGCGAAGACGATTCTTCTTGACGTCGCCGCGTCGTGATATTTGGTGGGAGTTCAACACGTTAAATTGTGAAGTTCTTCATGCCAGTTTGGACAAGAACGGAAATTATGAATTGTCGCGACTCATTGTATCAGAGCCTTGATGTGTCGATGGTAAGCGACCATTTTCGTCGTTGGGGTGGTATTGCACGTTATGTGCTATCCTACGCAACATCACAGCGCAAACAGCGCCAAGTCGAGGAAGCTTTGGACGTCGTTGACCTCGCCTTGCTGGTGAAGGTGTGTGCAAAACGAGATGTAGATGATGTGAAAGTGTCGCACTGGTTACTTCACTACAGTGTTAACAGCAACTTTGATTCAGATCACCTCATGTTCGCATCTCAATATGTACAAGATGAGATCTACCAACGGCTGTACAGGAGCAATAAGCAGAAGCTTTTGGAATCTATTTCCACGTCTGATGAAGTTGGCGCTATTGCAGTGCTGCGTGGGCATCGTTTTGAAAGCTATGTGCATTCAGTTTTGCCGCAAGGTGCAGTGTTTCGCATTCGGCGCCTGGTCGACAACGATGGGGTACATGACGACGTTGATATATCACGGAAGGAGACTGGAACGAAGGCGAGGGTGATGGCGATGCTATGGACCTAGATGATGATGTTGCGATGGAAGACAGTACCGCTGCGACGAGGAATCTCGGCGGTGGTGATGCATCACATAAGCTACCTGAACTGACAACTGTCGTTTTCAATAACAACAGTGAATTTAGAGTGGCTGATACAAAAAGCTACCTGCGGCCAGAGGCGAAGAATTACAAGTCGGCGGGTGCGGTTTCTATGAAGACGGATGTATTGTTTCGGATTCAGCTGCACACAAGTACATCTGTAAGCAGGCAGGCCTCCGCGACGCTTTAAAATGTTTTGGAAATCCTGCAGCACCGCGACTGTTCTTCGTGATTCCACCAGACAGATTAACTGATTTCCATACCAAAGGTATCTTGACTCGAACCGCAAGAAGATGAAGAAGCCAAGCTACGCGAACGTGCGCAAGATACAGCATTTTCAATGGAATTCAACTTGTGTTGGAGTAACTTCGCAGAATAAGAATACACGCTGAGGCTAGCGAGGTTCCCGATCCGAGTTCGGACTGTAGTCGAGGACCAACTAAGTGCCATTGCGGCAAGTAATGAATGCGGCTTTTGCATTCCCTAATTGTTTGCTCGTAACAAATATAAACACAAGGATGACGTACTCTCCCGAGAAATACCTGGCTAACAAAGAGCGGATCAAGGAGGCGCACAAGCGGTACTATAAGCGCACACGCGAAGCTCGCTAAGGCTATCAAAAGGGGTACGACGATAAGAAATAGAGATCAGACTCGGACTCGCAAGCGGAACCAAACATCGAACCTAATTTAAGCGATAGTACGTTCATTTTTCTCATTGCGTTTAGTTACGGGCTGTTGTTCACATGTCGTTGTAGCATAAACTGTCTGATTGTTACGAGCCCAGACAGCGCAATACAGACAGTCCTCTAGCTCGTGATATCCTGAATTGTGATACACTCAAAGTTATAATAGAGACAACCCCGGTTAGGTTTGTTGTACAAATGGCAAGATTACTAGTAAACAGTGGTGATTTACTATACCGATGGTGTTACCCGCCATCGGGTACGTTGCCCTACTAAAAAACGACTCAAGGAAACGACTCAAGGAGCAGTTGCAAAACTACCAGCATTTCTAGGACAGAAACGGACGTCCCATCATCAGGGTCTTTGGAAAGCTAGCTTTCACTTTAATAGTCACTTCAGATTTCTACTTCGAGAGCTCAAGTCAAACAGGGAACAGATGGTTTGGATAGCAGAAGAACTTGATAGCAGCAATCTTACAGAATAAAAATCCGTTAAATGCTTGTTGTATTGCAGATCAGTGGCTGGGACGGCTGTTGATCGACCCGAAACGCCGTATAGGCCCCTGATCTCGCTTTAGCGCCAGGTCCTCCTCCTTCATCTGGGTGGCATATTGCCTGGCTGCTTCATATTTTCATATTTTCGATAATGATAAAATCTGCAGCAGTATCAGTTTTCGTTTGAATGAACGCGAAAACTTTGTTGCAACTTACAAGTGGTAAAGACGTTGCAGTTTAGAAATGTATGTCAAACAAAATTACAAAGCCTTCATCCTTAATCTACGCCGGTTGTCGGGCTCACGACGAAAAGTGGAATTAGCAACCACGTCCTTCCGTGCCATCAGCTGGAATGTACCAGCAGTGCTTGGTCGCCACGCCGCCAATCTTGGTGTTCTGGAAATTTTCTCCAAATTGCCACGAATTATCAGCAGTGTGGTACTGTAACTTGATCCAGTTCTTTGACGCCTGCAACGACATAAAGCCGTACTCATTGCTCCCGTACGTCCACTCGTTCTTGACGTAGCCCGACGCATTGGCCGGAATGCCACTAGCGGACTCCTTCTGGATACCACCACCAGCACCGTTCTCAATAAAGTGAATACCCAGCGACGACGAGTAGTCGTGCTTTTCACCGTGAGTGTGGCCGTTCAACCACACGTGCACGCCCTAGCCGCGAAGAATGTCAAACCACTTCTTCATGCCGTTCTCCGCATAGTGATTGTACGGGCTGTAGTGGCTGTTCACGATCTTCCACGTCGCCGTCGACTGCCTCACCTTCTGGGCGATCTGTGCGCGAGAGTCATCACCCCACTGCTTGAACTTGGCCATGCACGAGTCAAACATGGAATTGTCACCTCCACAGCAGTACTGGTGGCCGCGACCAATGTTACGGCAGGTGGCACTATCGCCATTCGAGTAGCCGTAGCACTGACAACAGATCTGCATCGCGCCGTGGATGTCGGCGTCGTTCGTGTCCACATTGAAGATATCGATGCTCACACCAGTGGCAGCGTCCTCAATGCGGTGGACGTAGAAGTGGTCGTCCAGGTTCCATCGGTTGTCGTTCGGGCTCGTGTACTCCGACTGCCACTTGAACTTATTGTCAAGGCCTTGCAGCAAAGCAGCCGTGTTCGCGCACCTGGCATTGTTATCACCGCTGTTGCACACGTAGCTGGCCCCGCCATAGTCGTGGTTACCCAGCACGTTTACCCACGGGATCGTCTTCATGTTGGGGCCGTCAAACTTCTCCTCGAACGTCGTCGCGAAACGCGAGTCACGGGCCTCAAGGCTGTTGATACCCGTCCAGTAGAAGTTGTCGCCGTGGCCAATGATCACCTTGGGCTTCACAGCAGCGTTGCCAGCCTCGATGTTCATCAAGCTGGCCACGACATCCTCAGCGTTGATGTCGTAGTTGTTGTAGGCGTCCGAGCGGGAGCAACACGAGCCCTTAAAGGTCGTAGTTCCCCAGTCACCAATAGCAAAGGCGGACAGCGAGTACGCGGCGGTACTGGGGTCTGATGTCACCTGGGCGTTCGATACCACGGCAAAGACGCCCACGTAGATGGCGAGGAGTTCCGGGGTCAGCATGACAGTACGGCTTTCGAGGTGTCTGGGGTCAATTGAGAAATGGAAAAGTGTTGCGAATACACGGCACCACCAGGAGAGGAAGAACTTCAGAACTTTGCTGTTTTAGTGTGGGTTTGACTAATTCCATCTGGCCAAATGCACCTTTTTGTTGTTGGTACGTGGGTAAGACTATCCCATCCGATTCACAGAAAACGACAAACGCACTACGAAACCAGTGCAGCAAACCCTGCTGAGCCGTACATTAGAACCGTAGAGTTTAGAATGATTCGTATAACGTGAGAAAATGTATAAAGCAGTCACAAGGCGTCGGTGTGAAGTTCACAACGATACCGCGCCAATGTCGAAGACGGCAATACGTACGGTACATTCCTACGGAACCTGCTATATTATTTGAGGCCTACTCTGACTGTACATTATGGACCATACATTGAACCATGCCTAATGGGCGGGCTTGGCAACACTGCCTTGGAATATCTAATCCCAGACACAGCGCGTGGCGTCGATGACTTAAAAGTCAGGGTGGGGCAGGGAGCGCTAACGTCCTACTCCGAATATATTAATCCGGTGTATAAGTTTATGTATACGTAAATATATATAAATATATTGTGCTTCGCAGATATTTTTACTCTATTTAAAGTGCTATACAGATAGTCCGGTCGTCACTACAGACAACGACCGGCAAATCCCCCCGACAGCAAAATACACCACGAGAGAGTGGAAGTCCTAAGTCTGTATCGAAAAAAAACTCAGATATTATTAGCCAATCAAAATACGTAATGTTTGCATATTTGTATGTAAAATGGCTGTTTGCCACAGAGCCGCGCACTTTCAATAGCACAAGACGTCCCATAGACAGCCCTTGCTTTAGTTGCTATAATTTTGGGTGGATAAGATGGACAATTGCTTTTAAAAGAACCCTATGGTTGAAACTTAACCCCAATATATCTTACTAAGGACACAAATCAATTCCACCTAACTTATTACTATTAGTAAAGTTTCCGGAAATGCCGTCCTGGGCCAAATGCGCCACAATGAAATCAGCTGACAACTGTCTTGTTTCATAACTTATGGGGTTTGTATAATAATTTATTTGCTATTTTGCACGTTTTGGTCTTACTATGTGCATTTCCGTTTTGGACATACAAATATTAGTTTTAACCAGTCAGACATCTTTATTCTGATGTGGCGTATTTTGCTGTCGTTTTCAAATCGGGCCCTTAACTATGGCGGATGGGGTTTACCATACCAGTATCAATTAAAACAATATTAATTGTAGTAGATGATACTGATATGAGCACTATCATTTATAACAACATAAGCTGTTATTTTGCAAAAAGTCTCATTCAGTAATCCAAGCAATGAGGAGGAAAGCCAAGTATGTCGGGGACACAAAAAGAAAATTTGCTTATGGAAACAATATTTCCGAGCTTAACATCAGCATAGCTAGCGGATAGGGCTGACTTGCTCTTGCAAAGCGGTCTGTCCAACGCACCATTTCGGGGATGCTTAAACAAAGTGAGCGCTCTTTGGGCGTCAGGGACGATGACCGAGAAGTCAGTCGCTCACGGCCACCCAACTTTCCCGAGCTTGACGAGACGCTTGCAAAGTTGGTACTTCACTGCCAGGCTCGAACAATCATGCTCGACAGTAATATGTTTAAGTCAAGGGACATGTGCCCACAGGAGAAAGATGCAGATTTTGCAGGAGGAGCGCATTGGATTCCCATATGGACGGCTACAGTCGTTCCAAAGTCGCCATGGTTTATAAGTTTTCGAGTACATGGTGAGAGTGGGTCGGTGTACGTGGCGTCGGGATGGCTTTATCATGAACTACGCATCGGGGACGTGTGCAACTTTGGCGAAACAGGCCTGTCCTACAAATTGCGCCCCGACAAATGCATTGCACGCCGCCAATTTGAACAGAAGCAAGGCAAGGTTTAATGTTGCCTTGGCATGCAATGCTGATGAATCTGACATGCGGGGGCCGCTTTTCATCGGACATACATTTAAATCGAGATGCGTAAAAGCTGGGCCAGTTGGGGGTTAAGTACCTCAACAATAAAAGCCTGGATGACCGCTGTTCATTTACTGAATTTTAGATCTCCTACAGCAGAGCTTACTCCTAAAGCACAACCGCTCTCAGCCGATCGCAGCACAGATTCAATCAGGTCAGCAAATGAGATCTCCTAGAGCGCACTACCTGTCACCACAAAAACTGAACAATCGAAGCCAGTCACTTAGCAAAACCAGAGCGATATGCCGCCCGCAAATCTTCGGCGTGGGGAAGCCTACCAGGAAATTTCTGCGCATTCCTGTCTCGTCCAGCTTTAAGCTAGAAGTCGTCACGTTCTATATAGCTGCGTACTCGATGCAGGCCACCGTGGAGAGGTTCTTCCCGTCCCTGCAAACCGAGATGCAACGCCGCAAGAAACGCCAAGTGTACACGTGGGTCAAGCAAGCTGACCTAATTAGAGCTAAGTGTGCTGGTGTCGCAGGCAGTCATTGTAATGACAGGAAGCTAGGGATGTCAGCATCCCTCCCAACAGAGCTTGAAGAGCGTGTTGTGCAGTGGATAAACTCACTCAGGAATGAAGGCCTCCCCGTGACGGGTAAAATGGTGCGCACAAAAGCGAGAGAGTACTATCAAGAGGAGGCGCTATCTCCTGGTCGTTTCCAGGTCTCACCGTCGTGGCACGTGGCATTTTGAGGCGGCACCGCCTTGCCTCGCCGCCGGACTCACGAAGGGCAAAGACGCCTGTCAATGCTGCGGCAGTGGCAGAGAGTTTTGGTCAGGAGGTACAGCAGCGCATGCGTGAGCTCAATCTTGACAAGGTATTCAACGCTGATCAAACAGGTATGTTAAATGCATGGCGACTACTTGCTAGCGGAAATCTAATTTGTGTAGCTGTTAATTATGAGGGTACCTGCCTGCCCAGACTGTAGCAGCTAAAGGGACGAGGATGGTGTGGATGAAGAGCGCGGGTAAAGGGAAAGAACGTGTCACGGTGATGCTTTTGGTCGACAGCACTGGTGCTAAACACGATCCCTTCCTGGTTTTCAAGGCCAAGCCGTCTACAGATTCTGCGCGTGCTAAGGATAATACCGATTTTCAGCATGGCTTCGGCTGGAAGTTGTGGAAAGCACTGAACCCCTTGCAGGTTAGTGGCAGCTTTTAGGTAATCGTGCAGGGTGGTGGAACAGTGAACTCACGATTGAGTTCCTGGTCCATCACTTCATGCACAGACCGGACATGGATGAACCTATTCTGCTGTTGCTAAAGTAATTTATCGGGGCACCGGCGCGAGGACGTTCACATCTTCGCTCGCCTGCTCAATGTCGAGCTGATGAAAGTACCGGCTGGCTACACCTTTGCGTGTTAGCCAGCCGATATATCCTGGAACAAGCCCATCAAGGATCGGCTTCGCGCTACTTGGGGGAACCAAATGCTTCAACAGCTGCGTGCGTACGTGCCCAACACGGGCTTCCTGCTCCAGGCCCCGTCGCGACAACAGCTGATCTCGTGGATCAAGAGCGCGTTGGTGGGCTTATCTACTGCTATCATTGTCAGCGGCTTCGCCGGAAACCCGGTCGGAGAGCACGGTTCCGGACTGGGAGGCGCTTTTCAAGCTGGTGAGGGAGTCGACGCAGAAAGAGAAACACTAGAGAGACATGAGGTGATTGACCCGTCCAGCGATATTGAGATGCTCGAAGACGAGGAGATGCTGGACGGCATGGAGGCCCTGGAGGACAGCGAGGAGCTGGACGGCATGGGGGCCCTGGGCGACAGCGAGGCGCTCACCGTCACCGAGACGGTGTAAGCTGACAGCAACAGCGAAGAACCTAAATGTCAATTCGAAGCGTTCCGTCCGTCAAACCAGAGAAGGGGCACACCCTGTACATCTCATGTACAATTTCAACACGACAACTTCAACGAATTGGTTCTCTGCTGTAGGAGATTTAAAATTCGGTACGAGAATGGCTTAGTGAATCTGAAAACGATATGGAGAATTAAATCGCAAAGGCTATTTCTGCTTGACAATGCGTCATCATACATCACGGCTGGAATGGATCTTCGGAGCGTCATAATCAAATGTTTACCTCCAAACACCACACCAGCGTTGCACCGATTAGGTGCTGGAATTATTGCGGGGATAAAGCGGCGCTATATTCACCGCCAGCTACAATACGCGCTTGACCAGGAGCAGCAAGGTGTCAACGATGACATTTATTTGTGATCCAGTTGCTGGCAATGAAATGGGTGAAGTCGTGCCGGAGAGAAATCAAGGGGAATATTGCTCGCAATTGCTTTCAGCACACTAAGGCGATACTTGGACGGTTCTCATTGCGCCGGTCCTGCCGGGGAGCGGATGAGCCGTCGCGCATGCGGCGACTACGTGTTCGGGACCCGGTGCATATTGACTTGACGACTTCATATGCAACCCACACGAGGAAAACACAGAAATGGAAACAGTATCAGCAGAGGATCTACTGGACGAGTCAACAGACTTTTTGTTCGTTGACACCTCATCTCGCGGTCTGACGAAATTGACAGTGAATTGGATGAGATCGTGGAGCAGGCTTCGTACGAAGAAACACTGAGCAAAGGTGAAGGCTATTCGCATCGTTATTTTCATACTTGGTGACCTAGACAACAAGCTGATCAAAAACGTTTGCTTCCTTCAAGTCGGGTCCGGGAGCAGCTGAGACTGGAAAAGGAGGGATCGATGACCGAGACGTCGATCACTGCGTTCTTTCAAGCAAATGTGCTCTCTACTTTAACTTAAAATTGTAAGCGCTATTGCATTGTCAGATTTTAATCAGGCTCATATAAGCTTAGTTCGGTAGCGACAGCAGCAGGAACGTTGCTTGTAAATGACCCCAAACGTGTCGGCAACACATTGCACCCGTCATTTCACATCAACAAAGCCATCTCCATCTTGGCGCGTGGCACCGCCAGCGAACAGTCGTAGGCATCGTGGGTCCAGCCAATTGTCGGAAACCCATTCGCGAGGAATCACTCCGTTCTCGGTCGCTATGACGGCAGCAGCTGCGCCGCCGACTACCGCTATAGACGCGGCTATAGAGACCCGAAAACGAAGTCCTGGAGGAGATGCTGAAGGCTGAGGTCCGCGGCGACAGCGCGCTGCCGACGAAGCTTCGGCGACAACTTAAAATCTCATGCATCACTTGTGTATCAGATTTTGGTCAATTATGGTAAAGTTTAGTGTTTGACAGGAATATCAATTAGCTCTATATGTTGACTAGGAAACAAGTAGGTGAACTCGGTTCGCTTAAAACATATAGAAGGATATCAGCGATGACAGGGATCATTTAGGACATTATTTATTGTAGCAGACTTGGGTCAACTGTAAACCCGACTTGTAGTTTGTTTAACCCTTCGTGAACACGCATCTTCATGGCATCTCAAAAGGTTTGATGAACGCGGCAAAATTACGCATTTTGACGTGGTGCTGAGCGCTCTACAAAGGATGTCCCTTGACGACGTGACACTTACTTTTTCATTTTACGGTAGGTTGCCTGTAGAACGCGGCAAAATGCCGAAACGCAACGGTAAGAAGTATCCACGTCAATGATTGGTCAGAAAAACTGCGCTTCACTGATTGGGCAAGATCAGCCAATCAGAGCAATGAAAATCGATGAGTGCCAATTGCCCAATTCCCATCCATATGGTATTGTTGAAGACAACGTAGATGTGTAAATCGCGCGGTGACCGCGGACTGGTGTGCGCGACTCCGCGCCATCATCCTATCACTCGGATGTCCAATCATTTGGACAATGAGCGTGCGCGATTCCGCGCCATTATCCTATTATTCGGATGTCCAATCATTTGGAAAATGCCGCGAAATCGCGCGGGACCCGACAAGGAGTCAAAGCTCAAAGCAGCCATGCTACCGATTTAGCATCAAACGTTCGACTTTCATGGTGTGTGGAGAGAGCTGACGGCGGCTGGGTGGACGTCCAAGCCACCACGCGGCCTCGACAGCACATATCGATATGTTCTCCCAGGGTGTGCTGCTAACGGACGCAATGGCCATGATTTCTTGCTTGGCGAAGAAGCAGTATTGCGTTACTTCGTGCAACATTGTGGGTAATATTATTTCGTATTACTTCTTTGCCATCACATCGAATATGGAACCGAATTAATACGGTACTAGCTGTGCTTTACAGGTAACCCCGACGTTGTGCATGATGGCAAAGGACCGCAACATACCACTGAACAAGACTCAAGCGTTACTGCCGTGGCAGGACGTGAGGTCAGCGTGAACAGCGGCTGTGGTGATGAAGATGGATCTGACCTCGGTGATACTCGCGCACGCGATGTGTCTATTGCGACCAGACTGAAGCGCAGCCCCCGCTGTTGACGCATCTGGAGATAACGGTGGTGGAGATGGTGGACGGCAGCTTGTTGCCGCTCATGCTGCCGTTGTGGCGGCACTACATGTCGGTGTGAACGCACACGCAGGCACGCTATGACGGAGCTAACCGTGGTGGTGGGCATACCACAGCTCGCGGGCAGCAGCACCGCGACGCCGGTTCCGGTCGTGGACGTGGTGGCGGCGCCGCGGGCGGACGGCGGCTTGTTGGACCTGGCCGGGGTGGTCGCGCCGTTACCGTGGCAGCTCGTGGTGTTGGTGACGATGCAGCCGACGGTGGCTTTGTGGTTGGTTCCGTTCGTGGACGTGGTGGCGGTGGCGTGGGCGGACGGCAGATGGCTGGACCTGTTCGAGATGTTCTTGGGTCTGTCTTGGTATCCCAGGAAGTTGGGGATGACGCAGTAGATGGCGGTGGAGTTGTGATTGCGTCCGGTCGTGGAGGTGGGTGGCCATTTGGTGGACGTGGCCGTGGTGCTCGTGACACTCGGTCTGGTCGAGGTAGTGGCGAAGGTTCTGGCGGACGTCATCGCGTTACAGCGCATGATGTTCATGCAGGTAACGTGGCAAAGAAACCAAGACGACAAAACGCTGTTCGCGCAGATCAAAATGACGCGACTCCAACAGCATCGGCTATCACCGCAACAAGTACCACGCCTCACAATCGCACTCCACCCACACCAAGTATTGAGCACATTTTGCTGAAGAAGATGGTGGCGTTTTCGCCGTCAAAAGAACTGTGGATGCAAAAAAAGATTTACAGGTGTGTAGACTCCGCCTATATTGTCGGCCGAATTTGTCACCGTGCCAAGAAACGAAAGACCAGGGTTATTATGCAAGGTATGTGGCTTGAATCCAATTTCAAATGCTGTGGAAGCGCTCACTATAGCGGCTGTACAACGGGGTATCGATAACTACTAGGCCCTTGTGCGCCTACCCGATAAGCCAGTATATCGTGGTTTGACTGATACGGTGGTAGAAGGGGAGCTGAATCTGGACTTGCCACTTGACGAACTCGAAATTGCATCTGATGAAGAAGGCTACGAGCGGTACGATCACGAACGGTGTTTGCCAGTGAGTCTTGCAGATGTCGAAGCGGTGGGAAGTGTATGCGTTTCGACCCTGAACTGGAAATGGAACCCCCCAGCGACTTGTACGCGCGCCCAGATGAAAGCACTACGACATGATTACTACCCGAATAGAGTCATCTATTTGCTCACTCGGGCTCTTCGAGCATCTTCGCCTACATCCCAGTCTACTTTTGGAAGCAAGTTGTCCTAGAGACAAATCGTTATGCAGCTGACAAGGAGGTCCGAATCACTACGCCGTTCTACATGACACTCACTAACAAAGGAGAGCATTCTAACTACAGGGGGCCTCAGACCGAAGACTCGATTTTCGGTGGGGCATATACTAGCTTGGACACTGTGATGAGTAGATTCAAGTTGATCCGTTGCTGTTTGAGTATTCGCGCTGAACCCGGGATGGCGCTAGAATGAGACCTAGCTGTCCGAATTCGACCCTTGCTGAATCTATTCTAATGTACGGGTGGTTGATACGTTGAAGTAGGCCGTTATCTTGCTTTGGCGAAGCCAGCACTATTTGCCGGCCCCGCCACGAACGGCACGTCATCGTGTACAACCCACAAAAGGCTGGTGGAAAGTATTACTTTATATTGGACGTGGTGTGTTGCTCGACCACATGGATTGCTCTGAATTATCGTCTGCGGATAGCCTGCAGAATGTGGTGACCTAAGCCGAGATGCAGCAGCTATGCGAGGAGTTAGATGATGTCCAACAAGTGCACAAAAAAGTACTAGAAGTGGTACGGCCATACTTCTATTTCCGTCGGATTATTAACATGGACAACTACTGCACAAGTGTCCAATTGTTGCTAAATCTACGGTTGAAAGGATTGTATGGGCGAGAAATAGTGCGGGGGGAGCAAACATTATCCAAAGCACACCATCCTCAAAAAGGAGGAATCCGCTCGAGCTGAATACCAGCAGTCAGTTGCGGTTGAGCATAACGTGCTCGCGGCGTCATCGTGCGATGGCAGGATCGTGACAATGGTCACCAATGCGGATCCGTTCACCACAACGACGGTGCCTCGACGAACTGGAGCTTCATGTAGTCAGTTCCCTGCTCCAACATGAATCTTAAAATACAATCAACACATGAAAGGTGTTGACCGGTTAGACCAGATACGTGCAAGATTTTCACTCGCCAACGGCCATTACTACAAACGGTGGCGTAAAAATGGCGCTAGCACTCGATTTCGCGCGCGCCAACGCTTACATGACACGGCGGATGGCAATTGACACTTTAAGATATCGAGCCCCCACAGAACGTTCCTTACGGAGTTAGTGTCTGAGCTAATTGCCAGAAGGTGGAAAGAAGCGCTGAGTGACGGCAGGAAAATGTTTAGTAGCAGCGTAGCCAGAGAAACTGAAGCTACAGCCACTGTTAGTCCCCCAAGCAGTGGCTACGCTGCGGCAAGTGTGCACAACCTCCAGACGCAGTGTGAAGTGATGTCTTCGAAGCAAATATACAAGGGCAAAGGCAGAAGAAAACGAGAGTGCGTTGTCTGTAGCTACGAAGGCAGGTACCCGACGGAGGTAACCGAATACTGTCTGACACATTCGGTGTGCCTTTGCAGAGTTGTGCATGATGACATCGACACTCCATCCACTTACCCACAGAGCACTTGGGCCTGCTGGGATAAGTACCGCCGCTTCTATCTCGCCAATGGACTCTTCAGCGACAAAGGAATATACGCAGGTCTTCAACCTTGGCCAAGTTCAAGGCGCAGCATCAATCCGATCTCAACACTGCTAAATGACTGGCTCCTGAAGGTTCAGCGCGCCAGCTACGTACACCAAGTCAGCAAAGTGCATCGAGCCAGCAACGGACATCAAGTCAACAACGTCCAGCAAGTCAGCAAAGCCCATCAACCAGCTAAGTGTTTTTTTTTTTTTTCGAGTCTGCAACGTCACCAAGCCAACGAAGTCCAGCGATCTAGCGATCCACAGAGTAGGGTCGCGCGGCAAATTTTTGAATAAACATGAAGTATGAGTCGGCAAACTCGATCTTCAAATTCTGTGTAGCTATCTTGATTAAACTATAGTAATGACGATCCCAAAATTCAGTACATATATCTTGATTTAAATAAACATTCAGTTTATTTCAGCTTTCGTGTATGTACATATATTAAACTATTGCTGTTGCTCCGAATCGTCCACCGTTCTCAACAATCACCTATAAAGCCATAACAGACAAGGCCAACCTCGCGCCGTACTCGCCCTTCTACAATCGGACGTCGACTCGTCGTACATCATGTTCAGTGCGAACTAGAAGCCGGCGGGCAAGCACCGACGGCTGCGAGGCCGAAGACAGGTAGGCGGTGGTGCCGTCGCCGACCGTGAACTAACCGTCCGCCGTGCAGCTCACGGCCTGGCCCTCGGAGGCCGAAATGGTGCTCATGGCCGAGTCGCCGATGGTCTACGAAGAGCAGGGTGTAGGGCGCGATGACGTTGAGCAGCAGGAAAATGCGAGACGCCGCCCCAGTCGAGGCGCCGGAGCGAGTAGTCGGTCATGGATGCGAACACGCCGTCGTCATGGGCCTCGTTGTCTTGCCGTCCATCGGTACAAGCATACGTGTAGAGACTGAGCAGGAAGAGGGTTACACCGATGCCAATGAGGGCGCAGCTCAGCGCACATGGCGAAAAGTATTGGCCGGCTGCGCGACGCTCCCCAACACTGCTCCGTACTTCCTCTGATATCACCCCCCTTCCGCGAGTATATAACCGCCAGCAGCGGCATTATCATGCGATGGTTAGCTGAGCCACCAGCTCCCGCATGGTCACTGCCAGCCCAGTAGCTAGCCATCATCAACGTCGGCACGCGCAGTAGCAGGCCACCATCGTCACCGGGAGCAACGCTGTTCTTCTCGCGGCTGCTTACAGCGTCCATCAACACCACCATCATCGGCGATTACACGCACACGCAAACGGCCACTAGCATCACCTATCCCTTAAGCCACGAGCACCACACAACTGTGCCCGAAATGCACGAACGACACCACTCAGTACACCAGCAAATGTTTTCATCAGCACCGACGGTAGCGAAGACACGCGACGCCTGACCCGGCGCTCGCGGAGGAAGAAGACGAGATCATCCAGAGTCCTGTGACTACATGAGATCGTCAGTAGCAACGGTAGAGAAGACGGCGCGATGCAGCGCCTGCATTTATCAACTCTGGAGGAGCCGTCACCGACACCGCGTACTTTCACAACAGCGACACGAACGCCACAACTACCAGCACATCGCCGTCTTTTCTACTACCTCGTCTTGTACATGTTATCGGGACCAGCGTGGGCTTCCAGCTTGCGCGTCCGTGCGTAGTTTCTGCTAGCTTCCACTTGGCGCAAAATATGCTTCGGCAGGACTCACGATGCCGCGGGCTATAGCGAGAGGTAGATACAACCAGACGCACTCTTGGCATCAGACAAAGTTCCTGTTGCAGGACGAGTTTTGCTGTTCCATCGAATAGGAAATCATTCAGGAAAATTATTGACGCGCCTTGGAAAGGTGGAGTCGATGAAAGTGATATATCGAGTACATTCCCTTGGTGCAGGATTACTTTATGAAGAGTAGCATGCGGGATGCATGCGTTTGCAAGCACAATACACCTCTGCCAACCAACTCCGGTCGTTTTCGATGCCCAAACAGTGGCGCTTATTCGTTTGGATCGCAGACTGAGCCGCAACATTCCCCAAGCCAGCCCCAATGTCTAGGAAGACGTCACCTTGATGCACATTCCCAATCATTTGAATTACAGTCGAAACCGCAGTAGGCAGCAACTCACCTGCGTTCTCATCGGTCGGGCCAGCTTGCTGTTGAACGTCAGCGGACGAAACAGCGCTGAAAATATCACGGACGCTTCTTTCCGCTGGGTCTGGGGCAAGAAGACGGAACCTCTTCATATGTGGGGATGCCGTCGTCACCGTGAAGAAGAAACAGCTTGTGAAGCGCGCGAGATCTCTTCCGTAGGTGCGCTTGAGCGCTCGCAGTCGGTGTTGGCAGGTGATATTGCGTGTGTTGAAGTGCCGGTTTGCATATGTTGTGCATGTGCGGGTTTGCATGAGTTATGTTTTTTTTTGGTATGGATACGCATTCATGATTACTAGACGAAATGCTTTCTATAGCTCAGCTAGTTTAGTCTCTCTATGCGAGCCAGCAGTTAGCGGGTTCGAGTCCCGCTTTGGCCACAACTTTTGCATCTTCCCACTATACATATGGGATACCTGATGGGATTAGAAAACTACCGTAGCAAAGACAGTAGAAGAAATGAGCTAAGAAGGTAGAGAACAATAACGACATCCATCCCACTCACTTTTGGTTTTGCAACCTCGCCAAGAAGCCTTTTCATCGACTCGCCCCGCACGCTTTCCTCTCCTACTTTTAGTCGGTTCTCAAGATATGTGGCCGAATGATGGTCCCGCAAGGTGCGCGCCACCTTCTTTCATTCGACTCACTTGCGCTGAGACTCATACTCGAGCACAAGCACACCGAGCCTTTTGTCTTGTGTCGGTGAAGTTAGTCCGCATAGCAAACCAGAATGAGAATGGAGGCTAGCATGCAACCTAAGTTCGTTATACTTGATACAACTCGATTGATGGCTCTTGGATGCCCAGCCACCGAATCAACACGCGAAACGCAACACGTGTATCCATTGCATTTCATGCGGCAACCAGCACAACCGCAATAATTACACTGAAGTGGACGAAAAAGATCCGCGGTACCACAATATTCTTCATTCAGCTTCACTAGTCGATTCAAAATGATACAAAGTTGCACGTAACCCCAATAACCCGAAGTCCTAAGTGGCTGAAACAAAAAGAGTGTGGATTTTGTAGAATGCGGCAAAATGCCGCGATTGACCACGAAAGGGTATGGCCTCCTGATTACTCGCCTACCCCATTTCCGAGCCATTGTCTATATAGCTGATCCAACCTGTTTGTGGCTTCATTTTGCTTTAAATGTACTTAAACTTTGTCAGGGTGTGTAGGTATCTAGACTCATGTTAGGAGCACTGTAGGAAGCATCGGTTTTACTCCAAGATGCAATAATGCTTACCCCGTCTATCTTTTCGCGATTTGGTCACCAGCTGCACAAAGGGTTAAATACGGTTGCTCAGCCTCCCGATCTCCAATATGGAAGTGAGCCGCACTGCAAACCAACCGCAATGCTCTACGTATGATTGGGTAGAAATCGCATGTCTATTGTACGTGATTTGACGAAATTCAATGAAAAACAGATTTTGTCTATCATTCCGCGCGCACTGTAGTCACAACGGGAAATGGCATTAGGAGGGGGTGCACAGGCGCACCACGGTAGGTCGTCGGCAGAGGGGATTCCAAGGGATCGAACGCTAAAGCGTTTGTTGAGTGTTGGTAAAGGGGATATTGAGGACGCCCCCGTGGTGGTTGGACAACAGCGTTCGCGTTTACAGTGGGAAAACGGTTCACTATATTATACGGCAGAATCCAAACACTTTTGGGTAGGGTACGAGCAAATCGCTTCGACCTTAGCTTTATCGTTAGCAACCTAATGGAAAAAAAGATTGTGAGGACATCGCTCACGTTGTTACTGGTTAAAACAATGTCGAAAGTGATACATTTTGACGTTTGGGTGATTGTATCAAAGTTGATCTTGTAACTCCTCTAGGTAAAACTTGGATGTCCTTCGATATGGTATAGAACGGCCGAGACTTGCGATTGTGACCGGCGGGCTGTGGACTTCTCCAGCTCCACGACACCTTTTTCAAAAACAAACGATACCGCCTAGAAATTGTTATTGTCTTGAGGCCCAATATATCATAAATAAATCCACATTAATGCCATACAGCATGTATCAGTGAAACTTTCCGCCAGCGATAGTCCACTGTGAAAATGATGCCCTGTTGCGCTTGTGCTAGCTGCGAAAATAAGCTTGGAGAATTGGAAATGTGCTCTCGGTATGGCATGTTCGGATTGATTGGTTCTAATTCAATAATGGCAGGCTCCAATTACTGAGTTGGCGATGCAAAAACGAGTTTAAGCGAAGAAAGTATGTTGTATTTATGCTCCACATTACTGGCATAACTGCAAATTATTTTTGCGCCAATAATAAAGTGAGCGTTGATTTACACACCAATAAGAATTATATGCATGATATAAAAACAATAATATAGAAATGAGGAATACATATTGTATTATGCCTTCATGAATGTCTTCACTGCTAGCGCCGCTCCTAGTTTTCGTCAGTGTCATCAACAGTAAATAGATGAGATGGCAAAAGCACTCGCTGTCTATCGGTATCTTTTAAGATCTTGGACGTCAACAACCCAACAGAAAAGAGTTGGGCCTAGTTATTGATTACAAATCAAGTTGTATGGGTTTTAACTTCGTAAGTATTACTGTTTGTCGGCAGCATAGCTTCCAACAGAAAATAAAAGAAAGTTATGCTGTCAACAAACAGTACAGTCTCCCCTCCCAAAATTGAATTGATATGACATGATAAGTGATCAGATTTTTCAATTTTGCATCCCCCGTTTGCGGTAATAGAAATTTTCGATAATAAAGTAAAGCATTTGATAATACCTCTCAGTGCTGATAAGTGATTGCATTCTGCAAGCAGATATCGGCAATATTAGACAGATTTAAAGTGGTGCATGATAGTTCGCTGCTTCCTGGATGCGATCGACTTCACTGGTAGCGCCAGGAGACAACGAAACAGAAGCGGCGAGTGGGATTCACGTCACCATTGCCGCTGTCATTCGCTGCGAAGTACCGAAGAATCAAATTGGCACCTTCAGTAAACTGCCGGTCGGTCAGTGCTGTTACCTGAGGCGCTTCATCTTGTTTGCTGAAGTTTCCCAGTCGGAGTCTAGGCATGTGCTCGGAGCGCAGCAGAACTCGACAACATTGTCGTCGCGGTAGCCACAATGAACTACATTCTCGTCAGCCGGACAGAGCAAGCTGTCAATTGAAATCTCCGACGAGAGCTTTAGCCAGCGCATGCAGCCTTGGATTTGCTCGACCGATTCCTCCTCTGCAACCTGGCCAGCGCTTGGATACGGGCAGGCAATGTGAGAGATGTCTGAAGCTAATTTGCAGTGTCTCAAGCAGTTCACTACCACTGAGCGAAGGACTTCCTCCCAGGCTTGCTATGCCCACTGCATCGCTTGCAGAACATCTACCTTGTACCAGCCACGCTGAGCTTGCCCAGCCAGCTCTACATCGTGAGCAAGGTGCAGCCGTCTGTACTGCGCCTTAAAGCAGCGAATTACACTTGCATCCAGCGGTTGTAATACTGACGTCGTGTTGGGCGGGAGGATATAATTTCCACGTTCGACAATTGAGAAGCAGCAAAGACGAAGCGTTATCGACTGGCAAAAGAATGTGACGGTCCTGGCAAATCATCTTCGCGTTTAGACTAGTCGTCCAGTCCTTAAACACAGCGGTGGTCATCCATGCCTTCTTGTTCGAGTAGTAATAGCGAAATCCCAATTGGAGAGGCGTTTCCTTTCAAAAAGCACGCGACTTCTTCGCCGGTCCGATAACAAGTGGTTCGGCCATATCTGTCCCCGTCATATTGACCATCAGCTCGATCGTCATCCTCGATTTTGTCCTGCCTCCCCCCACAAGCATTGCCGTCCTTTTGCCCGATCGTCTTCGATGGCGCGCGTCGTAGGACAGTCCAGTCTCGTCCAATTGTAAACGTCGTCAGGTGCATCCTTACGAAGAATGCTGGCATCTCACGAGTCACGGCAGCAAGGTCGGCGGACGCGGCCTCACCGTGAAGGTTTATGCCCTTGAAATCATGACGGCCCTTGAACGTCGAAATCCAGCCGTTTCAGAACTTGTGGGGCTCCACCTCGCTCGCAATCAGCACGCTCTGCTGCATTTTAGCGAAGAGGCTACGGGCTTTTGTTTGGATGAGAGCGTCTGAAACAGTGACACAACTGGCCTGCTGCGCAAGCATCCAGAGCTTCAAAGCGTCGTCGAGGGCTGGATTCGCGACGGTGTGGCTCGTTTTACGGTCGTCTCCACCACGGCATCGAGGATCTCAGACGATCGCTTGAGCAGGCCAGATATTGTAGCCTGCGCCGGGGCCTTTGCCAGTTAAAAGTAGACGCGGCATCACTCTCTCAGCTCAGTTTGCGTGCGCTTCGGCTCGCAGATATGCATTTCGACCAACAGGCGCTTCTCCTTTCGGGCGAGGTTGCCTGTACGAAGCGTGGGCATCTTGGAGGACATGCTGTCGTGCTTGTGAGAGGTACACGTGCGGGATGGGGGGATTCTGGAGTGGGTGGTCGATCGTCGCTCCCTTGTGATATTAATATTTTGGCAATAATGAGAACTGATCGAGCTTTGGTGTTCTCCGCTGATAATCGTTTGTGGGAGGGAGATTGTAATATTAATGACGCAAAAATATGAATGATGTTTACAAAGGTAAATGGCCAGTCTTGCCAGTCTTTTTTTTACCAGTTTAGTAGCCGCCTCATTCCTAACCAATGCCGATGATATATGCTTCAAGTGATCGATCTGATTTGTTTTGTATAGAAACAGCTGGGTTGGGCGAAACCTCAAACACTTGATATTTGGCGAGTTTTGCCAGCCACAACCCCCCCCACCACCACCACCAGCGCTCCACCTCTTCGTGATCGAATGGGTACCCCCGCCAGAAGCGGAGCTAGAGGCAACCGTGCAAGAGATTTTCTCTAGAGCCAGCACGAAGACGACCAGCACTAAGAGGAAGATTGCGTACAGCACGCTGAAGAAACATGTCTCTCTGGTATGCAAGGGTACCCAGCGCGTAGCCAAGCGCAGAGGTCCTCCACCACTGTTGCCTACAGAGGCCGATATAGTATTCGGGACTGGGTTCTTGGACGACAAGAGGCGGGGCATTCTGTTAGCCGGCGTGATATCCTCGAGAAGGCGCAGCACACCGCACCATTGGTGCGCCGCAGGTCGGTGGAGAGAGGGTATCTTCATCGCTTCATGAAGCGCCACCCCTGTCTTTCCATGCGATCGTCGCATTCTGTTTCTTAGTGCCGTAACGAAGTGGAAGAGTGTGATCTGTCAGTATTTTTCATCCTTGGCCAAGGTCATGATAGAGCATGTTGTTGGCGCCTCGCGCGTCTTCAATGCTGACGAAACTGCGATTTATACTACAGGAGAGCACAAGCTGGGAATCCTAGCAAAAGGATGGAAGAACGTCTGGCGCAAGGATAAGAAAACGCACTTCCACCTGAGTTTTGCGGCATGCGGTAGCGCCAGCGGGTTCGTCATCCCGCCCCTGTTCATCTTCCCCGGGAAATGTGTGCACAATGACGTCTTCGACAAGTGCAACATCCCCGGTGCGGGGATTACTACGACGGAGACAGCATTCATGACAGCCCTATTGTTTGCTCGTTGACTGCAGTTTTTCTTGGATGCTGTGATTACTTCTATCAAAAGGCCGCTGCTGCTCGTTTTGACGGCTGCTCTTCAATATTACGCTGCAAGTGTTGACGTTGCGAAAAGCCTGGGTATCATCATCGTTTGCCTACCCCTATTGGAACACACCTCCAGCAGCCTTTGATCATGACAGTTTTCATCGGTCAAGAGTAGTCTCACGGCATTGGTCGAGAAACCCCTACCTACGATCTGGAGGGCAGCATGAACAAGCAAACCGCCCTGGGTGTTTCAGCTTCGGCGTTGAATTTTGCATGCTTGGGTAGCGATCTTGTTGCTGGGTTCGGAGGTGCGGTATTTTCCCGTTTTCTCGTGTGCACATGCGTGCTAAACTGGCTAATTTCGATCGCGATGGGCCGCCAGTATCGCAGCGAGATGCGGATTGAGTGCAAGCGTCCGATACTGTGGCCATGAAATGCTGTTTTTTTCGGCTCCGTTGTGTAAAAGAAAGTCGGAAAGAGGAAGCCCAGGGATACGGGCAGGCCGATCCTGACGCCCGAGATCTTAGAAAGGACACAAAGACGCCGTCCGGCAAGCCACCAAACAAGCGTAAAAAGAAAGTCGCATCTGACAGCGTCGCTGACACAGCCGGTGATGGAGGTATGGTGTTATCGGCAGAATCTGATAAGCTCGCGAAGGTGGTAAGCGTCTTTCAATATGATGTAATAAAGTTCCCGCTTGTATATCTGATGTATACGAGCAGGGAGCACACGATAGTGAAGTCAAGTACAATCGGTCTACTTAACCGCACGATAAAAGAAGGTTTAAACCTCCAGTATTCAATCCGTAGAAATACCAACATTAGCCCCGCATTACCTCCTGCCGATGGTACAAGTAGCTCCTCAATCAAATCAATCGTCTAGGTGCTATGGCCGACGATGTGTTCATGCCCGATATATACTAAACTGACCGTTGGCCTTAAATATAATTGTTCCAGGCACTGACCTGTTTTGCAGTTAGAAGTTCGCTTTGTCGGAGAACGGTGCTGGCTTTACATAAAATAGAGCAAAGGCGATTATGGGGCGAAGTACGACACGACGGAGAAATCGTCGATTTTGCTTAGACTTGGCGGCGGTGGCGTCGCAACGGAGCGAAGGCTGATTACAGTAACCTGCCTTAATTAAAAAAGAGGTTGTGTTCTGCATGGAGACTTGAAGATAATCAGGCGTCACGGCAAAACTTAACCAGATCATTTGAAAAGACCCTATAAATCTATGGCGGTTATAATTGCTGTGACTTCTTTATTGAGGCAGACTATCCGAGCGCCGCTGCCTCCGCGGCGGTGGGTTTAGTTTGTTTTTTTGTCCCAGTATATTGAAAACGCGTCGGACGCAGCGGAGGCGGGCAGGCCCACATAAAAAAATATATTTAAGTTTTCAACCAATCGTTTGGAATGGATGGACATCTGACGGTAGCGCCAACGGAACTAACTGTGTGGTTTTGTCGGTGCACGTATTAAGCACGACGCACCAGCTACCCCTTCGATGACCCCCCCCCCCTCTCGAGCAGCAGAAGCTCCAGCATTATTCTGATTTGTACGCGTCCCGTGATCCGGTGCGACCGTAGAACATCGCATTAGTCAAGTAATACCCCGTTCATCTTTTGGTACCTCACATCCACTGTTACCCTTACGCGCTCATGATTTAGCGCAACGTCTCAATACTTTGGAGACGAAGCTTCAGGTTTTGTGCTGAAGCGCGAGCAGTTGCCACGTTTGCTTTCTGGTCACTTGCTTTGGCGACCGTGGCGAACTGTCGGCTTGACGTCACTGGGCCCCGAGGCCCAGGCTTTAACCTTTTGCTTGTAAGGGTAATGGGTCAGACTTTTGGCCTTTTTTCTTTGTTTGGAAACGGAGCCGTCCTTGCATCATAGATGGTGAAGGGCCGCACAGACCAAAGTCGCGTAAATACTGAACAATACATTGGGTACTGTAGCCGTAGGAAGGAGGATACCGATAGGACAACACAGCGAACGCCGTACCGTCTACCTCATACAGCGAAAACCGCCAGTCCTTGATGGATTGGAATGGTTTGCAGTCGTATTGGTATTTATTTGCCGCACGACCGCCAAGCCCCTTTCGATAATAAGTCAATCACTTTCCCGCTCGACAGACATTGCGGGATGGAGTGGTATTCGTTGCACCTAGTGCTGTTGACATTGCCAAGTTGGGCGGGCAGGCGGTGGGGTTGGTCCTCGGCAAACTCCACCCACGAACGTTTTAATGGTTTTCGGGGTTTAAACCTTAGTAAAACGATCGAGGGCTTAAGGAATTGTTCGGCTCCTACCAGGAGAAAGTGTCGGAACGTCTGGCCAATAGGCGGACGCTATTGTGCTCTCGCTCAGAGTGGGCGGTGGGCTGAAGCCCCTTAGCACGCGCTCCCTGGGGCAGGAGACCCCACTCCCATCCAGGCAATTACACTATATCCTAACCCTTCCCCAGGGACCTCAGACCACCATGGCAATGGTGTCGGTACTTTATAGCAAACAGACATACACGCAGCGTACCTTATGTCGGGGTCCCGTCGCGCGCTTTGGAGTTTGAAAAGGCGCAGTTATCACATTCATACCTTGCGTATCCTTTTAAATACGATACATTTTCTCTAAGAACGATCTAATAATTGCCACACAAGAGGATTTCAGCCAATGGAACGCCGCCTTCGCTTCGATCGGCAGCAAGAAGACAGTTTTAACGAATGGAGGCCGCCTTCTCTTCGCACGACGGCAAGTTTTGACCAATCAGAAACAAACCGTTACGGGTGTGACGGACGGACGGGAAACTCTGATTGACGGTGTTAAACTAGCCGAGCACGCCCGCTTTGCGGGCGGTAATGAAAGTTTGAATGATGCCCGTTTCGCTCGCTCATCTACTGAAAAAGCTACCTACGCTACACTCCGGTTGTAGCGCCTTTGCTCCGCTCGCAGAGAACCCTTGCACTACTCACCGTGTTAGAATAGTAAATGAGCTACCTACGCCTCCGGCTTTGGTAGGAATGGCGGGCTTTCCGGTCCCGCTCACACGAAAAGGATTTTGGCGGGCCGCCTTCGCTTTGCTCGGCAGCAAAAATGCAGTTTTAACCAAGGGGAGGCCGCCTTCGCTTCGTTCGGCGGTAGTATTTCGACCAATGGTAGGACTGATAAACCGTTACGGGTGTGACGGTCTGACGGACGGACGGGACACTCTGATTGATGGGGGTTAGATTACTGTATTCGTGCTCCCACGAAGAAAAAGATGGGTTGGCCAGCATATCACCCCATTCAACTCTTGACTCTAGTGCTTCGGTAAAGATCAAGAGGGGTGAAAATGGATTTTTGGAGCTTCAATAAACGAACAGACGCGAGTCAAAATCAACAACGTTACGACTCGTGAACGAAAAGAAATCTAAGGAAAAAATCCTACATCAATTGTAGTAACCTGTCCGTCTGATTCCTGCCTGCCCGCCTATACCTCCCTTTCGGCATGGCATGGGTTTGGTTTAGTGCAGGAATCTACCTATTATCGAATCCCACTATCTATCCGACTCGGGAAACTATGCTTGAAATTTCAAAATAGCCATCGATCTTAGTTAATAGCCCTTCTCATTGGCCAATATCGATGTAATTCTATAGTTGCTGCCGAGCGCAGCGAGGCGACCTCCCATTGGCTCAAACTGTCTATTGCTGCCGAGCGAAGCCAAGGCGGCTTCCCATTGGCTGCAATTGCAGCCGATCGAAGCGATGGTGGCACCGCCAAAAATCCTTTCGTGTATAGCGGGACCGGAGGGCCCACCCTTACTACCGTAAATCACGGGCTCACCGCAACAGGAAGTCCCATTGCTATATAAAACTTTGAACCTTTTACGTGGTAATAGTGATTCTGGTCAGTAAATGCAAATCATTAGAAATTTGATAATCTTCAAGGTTTTACTTACATATGATAGTACTAAGTTGGGGTGTTTTTCATCAAGGCCGATTACGTTCTTTCTCTGTCCTCGATTTCTTTGTTTTACGGTGTTGCACTGAGTCCGTGTTTTCCCGTGGTTTACGGTACCGGAGCCGAAGCCGTAGGTAGCTCATTTAGTATCCTAACACGGGGAGTAGCGCAGCGAGCCTATGCGAGCGGAGCGGAGGCGCTACTACCGGAGCGAAGCGTAGGTAGCTTTTCTCAGTAGTGGTGCGAGCTCTTGAGCGAGCGGTACGGGTTGGGACCCAACAAGCACACACCGCCCGCAAAGCGGGCGGCGCTCGGCTAGTCCTAAAACTCAACGCTAATGTCGCTTCGTTCGTCCGTCCGTCTGTCTGTCACGATATAACGTGATTCTAGCCGCAATCTCATTGGCTGCCGAGCTCAGCGAAGGCTGGCCGCTGTTGGCTAAAATAACATGGCTGCCGAGCTCAACGAAGGCGGCCCTCATTCGCTAAAACAATCTTTTGCCGTGGGCGGCCATTGGTGGAAATATGATTAAACGGTTGGTTGAAAAATATATATTTTTATGTGGCCCTGCCTGCCTCCGCTGCGCTCCGACGGGCTTTCCATATACTGGGACCAAAACTGAGGCGGCGGTGCTCGGCTAGTAGAAATGCAATCGAAGTAACATAAAAAAGAAATATTACACATGCAAATATTTATGTCCGATTGCAAAACATAAATCGAAACCAGCCACAAGCCCCATCTAGAAGGAAAAGAGAGACAGGAAATTAGCATCTGCGGCCTTCTGTGCCGTCAGCTGGAATGTACCAGCAGTGCTTGGTCGCCACGCCGCCAATCTTGGTGTTCTGGAAATTTTCTCCAAATTGCCACGAATTATCAGCAGTGTGGTACTGTAACTTGATCCAGTTCTTTGACGCCTGCAACGACATAAAGCCGTACTCATTGCTCCCGTACGTCCACTCGTTCTTGACGTAGCCCGACGCATAGGCCGGAATGCCACTAGCGGACTCCTTCTGGATACCACCACCAGCACCGTTCTCAATAAAGTGAATACCCAGCGACGACGAGTAGTCGTGCTTTTCACCGTGAGTGTGGCCGTTCAACCACACGTGCACGCCCGAGCCGCGAAGAATGTCAAACCACTTCTTCATGCCGTTCTCCGCATAGTGATTGTACGGGCTGTAGTGGCTGTTCACGATCTTCCACGTCGCCGTCGACTGCCTCACCTTCTGGGCGATCTGTGCGCGAGAGTCATCACCCCACTGCCTGAACTTGGCCATGCACGAGTCAAACATGGAATTGTCACCTCCACAGCAGTACTGGTGGCCGCGACCAATGTTACGGCAGGTGGCACTATCGCCATTCGAGTAGCCGTAGCACTGACAACAGATCTGCATCGCGCCGTGGATGTCGGCGTCGTTCGTGTCCACATTGAAGATATCGATGCTCACACCAGTGGCAGCGTCCTCAATGCGGTGGACGTAGAAGTGGTCGTCCAGGTTCCATCGGTTGTCGTTCGGGCTCGTGTACTCCGACTGCCACTTGAACTTATTGTCAAGGCCTTGCAGCAAAGCAGCCGTGTTCGCGCACCTGGCATTGTTATCACCGCTGTTGCACACGTAGCTGGCACCACCATAGTCGTGGTTACCCAGCACGTTTACCCACGGGATTGTCTTCATGTTGGGGCCGTCAAACTTCTCCTCAAACGTCGTCGTGAAGCGCGAGTCACGGGCCTCAAGGCTGTTGATACCCGTCCAGTAGAAGTTGTCGCCGTGGCCAATGATCACCTTGGGCTTCACAGCGACATTGCCAGCCTGGATGTTCATCAAGCTGGCCACGACATCCTCAGCGTTGATGTCGTAGTTGTTGTAGGCGTCCGAACGAGAACAGCACGAGCCCTTGTAGGTTGTGGTTCCCCAGTCACCAATAGCGAAGGCAGAGAGCGAGTACGTAGCAGTAGTCGGGTCCGCAGACGAAGTTGGAGTCGATGTAGACTTCTGGACAACACCCGAGATGGAGCCGGTGCTCGCCTTTGGAGTGCCCTTGGAGCTCTTCAGCCAGCAGGTACCGCCGTTGTAGCTGGTCCAAGTGAACGCACCACAGCCAATCTTGTTGGAACAGATCGAGCAGCAGCCGTTAGCCGAGGCGCTGAGAGCGCTGCCAACGTCTGCACCACTGTAATCGACGTTGCTTTCCATAGACAGACAAGTCGAGGACGACGACGTCTGGAGAGTTCCGGAAACGGCGCCACTGCTGGACCTAGCGGTGCCCTTGGACTGCTTGAGCCAACACGTACCGCCATTGTAGTTGGTCCACGTGAACGCACCACAGCCGTTCGTCTTGGAGCAGATCGAGCAGCATCCATTGGCCGATGAACTGGGAGCACTGCCCACGTCAGCACCACTGTAGTCGACGTTGGTTTCCAGAGACGAACAAGTCGAGGACGATGACGCCTGAAGAACTCCAGACACGGCGCCACTGCTGGTCTTAGTAGTGCCCTTAGAGCTCTTCAGCCAGCACGTGCCGCCGTTGTAGTTGGTCCAAGTGAACGCGCCGCAACCACTCGTCGAGGAGCAGGCCGAGCAGCATCCGTCCGGTGAGGCGCTGCGAGCGCTGCCTACATCGGCACCACTGTAGTCAACATTCCTTTCCAGGGTCGGGCATGTTGCGGCTTCCGAGACAGCAGCAAGCAAACCGACGTAGAGGATCAGAAATTTGGCGTTCAGCATTATTCGAATGTCCGTTTGCCGCGTACCACGCAAATTGGTGAATGAAACCAGTGCGAACGTCTGAGGACTTTTTAGTGTGCAACGTGGGCCAGGTGTTGAATTTCAGCATTTTCTGGTGTTGTACCGGGGTAGGGTAGGGTATCTGGCACCCGACGCCAGATTTGAAGCTGAAAATCCAATAATATCCAATCCCGGCAGAATTACACCTACAATTATACGATGAAGCCACATGGCGACGGCATGAACGACACTGCGCCACATGGCGACGGCATGAACGACACCGCGCCACATGGCGACGAGCAGTGGACCGCTTCGAACGGCAATACGATCCACGCGATAGCACGGAGACAAGCAAAGGACCGCTTCGAACGGCAATACGATTCACGCGATCTTAAAAAGATTCTGAATGTCGATTTAGTTAGTTGCAAGATTTCTAATATTAGTGGAACCGGATCATTAGAGAATCATTCTCAGCACCAGTAGCACTTTCCAAAACAACAACACTGTGATGCAGATTGTCGTCGAGCAGATCACCTGCATGTGGCTGGTCTGAGAGCCAGACGCGAATAGTTCAGATAAGAGTGACTGATGAGTGGCATAAAGCTAATTATTATTCACAATTTTGGACAGAATACCAGGGGGGCGAAATTGGCGAACCGAAATACTGCTTTAAGATCGACGTGCGTAGAACAAGCGTGTTAGACGGGGTTTGGCTTCGGGCCTAACCACCGTCCGCTAACCTGGTCGGGGCCTGAGTGCCATCTAAAAATATGTAGTGTCGACACGAAAAACTTACTACCCAAGCTGGGTGTCAGGTCGACACTATAAATTTTGATGATTTGGCGGCTCATGACATCCATCCTCCAGATTGTGCCAGTTTTACGATGTGGCAGTCAGCAGAAAAAGCCGTCGACTTTGAGATACTTACCTGTACGATACTGCGACAAGGTGATGCATGCCAAAGGAACATTAGGGGTACTGCACGCCAGCGGGAGCTTTCGACGTCATTACGCCAGATCCGCCGCAATCCATATACAGTTGCAATGACTACAGCTCTCATCCGTAAGACGTTCAGAAGCCGGAATCATGCTTGTGTTGCTTCATTGTTTAGCACGCCACTCTCTCTATTGTGACCATACCCTATGTAATACGCGGCCTTACCCCGACGCATTTTGTGTGTGATTTTTTGTAGCGTATCATTGGTTTTAACAACATTCGAAAACTGTAGTCTTTTTTTTTTTTTTGTAAAGAAGTCCTGCGGCCACTCCGCTTACATTTTCACTACCATTTTAGCCAGATGGAAGGTACAAGACAGCAAATGTCCGCGAAAAGCTGTACTGTAGTCTTCATTGGCACATTAGGTAATTTCTGTTGTTCAGGACAGTGAGCCGATTCTTTATGAATATTTAGTATACACATCAACTTTTATATTGTAAAACTTGGTGTTTTTAGATTACATTGTAGAGCTGGTAAATTGGTTTTACATACACTTTCTGATGACATTCAATATTTTAAAGTGAAGCATCTGTTTGCTAAGCATCTGTTTGCTAAGTAGTGGCAAACACTGTTTTACTTTAAAATATTTTTAGTTAGTTTGTAAATTGAAATAATTTTTACCTGAAATGTATTTTTACCACATTCAAGTAAAATAATTAAAGAAAATGCTTTCTGCGGCATCACTGGCCCATGGCGGCCTGTCCAGCAGTTAGAAGAAAGTTAGAGATAATCCAATGAAATGTTGTTCGGGAACTTATTTCATGAGATTCGGTGGCATTGTTTGTTTTTTCTTTATGATCAGACTTATTCCTGTGATACATGTATATGTTCCGATTTTGTATAGTTACACATCTTACTAAAACCAAGTTAGTTATTCAGCTTCATTGAGATTTCACCGCTCGTGCATTGGTATTGTTGCTAGTATATCTAATCCGTATACTATTTTACCTGCAATATCACTACGACAACAATAAATGCCTTAATCCGTTTGGTGGACCGACTTGACAGCATTTAGCTTTGAGTCGGCCTGGGCAATGCTGGTGCAATATGATAGTACATGTATCATATTTGCTGGCATTCGGCAGAAAACAAGTCAGGCATGGTTTGATAATGTTAAGACCAAATGAAGTCACAATAGCAATTTGCCTGTCAAAACGAGCAAATTCGCGAGAAGACGACTGAAACCTGAGCAGGAAAATGGTAAAGATACCGCGACCCGCGTGAGACGTTAGAGTATCAGCTTGGTGATTTAGCGCTGCTAAACAATTAGTCAACAAGCACCAAAACTGTGAACTCAGCTTCCGAATGTAATAGGATAACGCTACTCAACCTGCAGCCGTGGTGGTTGTGTTCGCAGTTGCACTGCACGCGGAGACGATAAAAGCAAGCGTCTTCACCGTTCTCCAATGCTTCTGCAATTTACCGGTTGATGGTGCTCCATCAAAATAAAACAAGTGGCAAAAGATTCGCTAAGCATGTACCATATATGGTACTATACTTTTCCGTCGTGCTTGTACATTAACGTGGTCTCTAAGGGGTCTAGAAGTACTCTAGATGCCATTTTATGCACAGGTTGATTTAGCGTACGCCAATAGAAATTGCGCGAGTTAACTCATATTTCCAAAGATTCGTTGGCGATGACACTTCCAACAACGGGTCATCAGAGTGGTTGTAGTTATCTAAATCCAGTAGTTCCAAAGTTCCGAAATCCGATTTGATCCGGTTCCAAGTCACAGAACTGATGTCACATCAACAATTGTGATCATGGTAGGATTTATACACAATGCGGGACTAAGTTCCTAAGCTCGCAAAAAAAAACCTGTACTGTCTCACTTTCTCCTTTATACCCCTAACCCTTCAAAAATTTCTACGTGAATCTATATAATATTTAGGAACCTCGGAACCCGAGCACCAACAGCAGATGTCAACTTAACCACAGTCCTTCTAGATATTAAAAGTTGGTTCCGAAAATTTCGGAACCTGAAGATCCACAATTCGCCAATTAGTTGCAATTCACTACAGAATTGGAAGCACCACATCAACTCTAGTAAGTACGACATCGTTTTGGAACGGTTCGGACCGAACCTCGCAACCCGAGCATTAAACCTCAACTGAGGGTATGATTGTTTCAGTCACAGACGCATGCAGAATCAAGCAGGAGCAAGCGAACCAAGCAGTTAAGCGACGATCGCGCGAGATAGCAACGTGCAGAGGTATCGACTGCAGCCAAGACTCAGAGGAAAGTTTGTATTGTGATTAGATTAGATTAGCCTGCTGGCCAATTTTCAAGTAATTCCGTCGTGTTCCAGTGGAGCTATAACGTGATGCACGTTTGCTAAGAGGCGGATCGCTTGCATTTTGGCTGAAAGCAACACCCTAACGCTGATCTCGAAAATATACGCACTCAACGCCGAACGTGTATGAGCTACTCCTTTGTTTCATCTCCGTTAAAATGGGTGGCAATCTGGACGGCAAATCGGTTGGGATCCCATGGAGTGTGAATCCATACGATTGATACGCTCGTTCTTCGCCGCGCCATCGAAACCACCACGGATGGATCCAACGGGAATTCCCCTTTTCGTGCACACAATAGCACTTCCTGAGAGGCCTGAGCTGACAGAGACGAAATCATCATTTGATTTTGGTTCCACCCGGTAACTTCAGCTGGGATGATTGCGTAGGGTTGACCAAATTGATGATCTTGCAGAGCGCCTGGGAAACCAAACATGTGGACGTGCATGGTTGGATACACCTCCGTGGACATCTTACACTGAGTGAGTTCAACGTCTTGTGGTGCTGCAACTTCAAAGATTGCGAAGTCGAAGGCAGCAGAACTACGCCAACAAACGCCACTGTCGAGGCTGAACCTGAGGACTTCCTCCAATGTCTTTTGCCATCTGGAAGGAGCTGCTCAATCAGACTTGAGACTTATCTAACCAAACGGGTGCTTTCACTTGTGATGACGTGCGTGGAGATTTGCGACTCGGTGATTTGAATCAGCGACAGCCTTCCTCTTCTTTCCACTGGTTTCATCCCGGGGTGTAGTCTTAGATATCACTTAATCTCTTTATTGAAATCAGCACTCAAATCATCGGTGAATGCTTCATCGACCCACAAGTGCAAGTTCATCAGCAAATATAGGTGTGTTGCCGTTCGATCAACAACTGTTCCTGAACACGCGTCTTCTCAAGAAACCCTGACAACTGACTTCCAAATTTTTAGCTGAACTTGAGGATCCACAGTAGATAAATCTTCTGCGCTCCATTCGTGTGTCTTCTGCGTTAGGAGTTCCAAAGCACATGGATCTCTTTTGGTCCAGGCTGAAAGTTCGCTCCAAAAACATCAAGCATCCAGTTTGGGATCATCTTCACATAATCACTGTCGTCTTGTCTTCCTCTTTTCAAGAATGGCTTGAGAGTGGAGTCGCTCTTCATCCGCTAGTTTCCTCCCCTTCCTTCTTCCGCGCCAAGTACAGCGTCAATTCGTTGCGTCAAACTTTAACCGCTCGCTGTATCATTTCTTCGCGAAGATATCCTCCTGCAGCGCCTCCACATCGGCATTGCGCTCGATCTCGACCGAGAAGACGCTACCTTCGCCGTACATACCGCAGCGCAGCTTTACCTTCGCCTTCTCTCGGAAAGTTTGAGAAGCAGTCCACATTCACGCAACACATGGTGCCTTTTTAACCAATCAGATCACTCCAATGGAATTATTTATTTCTGACAAATATATTCCTCAATATATAGAAACTAAATAATAGTGAGTTCATCTTGAGCGATAATATATAAACATATAGAAATAATAACAATGTGCAAGTACATTTTCCCAGAGAACCACCAAAAGGCGAACCAACAGTGCGGCTCAAAAGGCGATTGTTGCCGACATCATGCGAAGTATCAGCCAGCAGTTGATGAACCAGTAGTCGAAACGACAACACCAAGTAGCTCTTATACTACTACTGATATTGTTTCAGAAATGATGGCTGACTCTATTGAAGAAATTTATGGCGAACATTGCATGCAGCATATCAAGTCTATTGATAAATACGATCAACCCAAGTTGGGAGATTCACGGGTATTGTCACCACGTGCTTGGATCAAGTCGAAGATGCACGTAGTTGGCGATTCCATCGACTACAAGCACAGTGATGATGTCACATCTGACTTTGGAAAAGACGGATACACGTATCTTTTGCAATATCAATTCGATGAGTTCGATGAATCGCAGATTCTTGACAACTTCTTCTTTAAGTCCAGTGAAGACCGTGAATCATTCGAACAAGCTAATATTGAATGCGGTGTGGAATACTTCCTTGCAACTGAATCGTACGATGAGCGATTGTTTCACTTATGTATGATGGTTCGAGATGATTGGTACCATAACAACCAAAACTTGTGGAATCTTGCCGGATTCTTTGCTCGTCAGCCTCATTCTGATTGGTATTTGAAGCGCAAAACCTATCTTTGTGTGCTAAAACAAAAAGTAGAGCGTTTTAACAAGGAGTTTGCTACAAAAGAATTCGATGGTTGGTTTGACTCGAAGTATCATCCATCATTGAATAAAGGCAAACTGAAGGAAATTGCCGCTGGTTGTGGTTCTGTCGCATACAAACAGTGGAAGGACGATTATGAAGTCAAGGCGTCAAGCAAAACACCCAGTTCAAAGTCGTTTGAGCCATCTACACTTGATCAAGACTTCAAATTGACATTCAAATCTGAGCGGAAGTTGGCAACGCTAACACAGCTGGTGGAATTAACGGGCCGAACAATTGAAGATATGCGTTTAGCTATGGTTGATACATCATTTGAAATCGATGAGCTTAAGTATTGGGCGGAGAAGTTTCTGGCGATCGAGAACAAGCCAAATCGTGACTTTGAGCTAAATTTTAATACTATTGAGAAGATGTTGAAAACTACTAACTTCTTCATTTACTGAAAATCGAATGTGATCTCTAGATCATGTTTTAGACGCATTTGACAACGTATAGAACGATTATCGCGCTTGTACTTTTGTTTGACCAACTGAAAATTGCGATCCATCGCTACTATAATTATATATATATATACATCGTCAAAGTTTTCAAATTAAACGAATATATCTGAAATATATTTATGATAATGTAGAAACGATGTAAATATTTTCATGTTGTTCATGTGTCGTTTCTGCAATTGACGCTTCCCGCGTATCGGCTCACCATGACTATCCATTCAGTGTTATTATTCTATATCTAAAAGTCTGTATTTTTTGTGGCCCTGGCAAAAACAAATCACCGTCTAAGCTCTCTGTTCTTCTAGCCACCGTCTGTGTTTCAGTGATCGAATGTGAACATGGCGATTTGCAGCAGAATATTTGCCGCCGCAATCGCAATTGAATCGAGGTGCTAGTCGCTCTTTAGAAGTTGCTTCCCATCGTTGATTGTTTGCCTTATAGTATTCCTTATTGTAGGCCTTGATGCTCTCTTTATTATTTACTCGATAATCTTTTTTGCGCAGCTGATCTATCGTAAACGCTTTATTCTTACTCACTGCTGTTTTACTACATTTTGCAATCCAAAGCTGTTCATACGCTTGAAGATGCTGTTGGTCTACAACCTCATCTTCCTCCATGAGTGTTGACTTGTTAGTATTTTTAAGAATGAGATCGATTCATTCAGTCTTAACTACTGGTACTAGCTCGAGTAGATCTACGTCTAGCCTGCAGCAAAAGGGGAACTCCTTGGAAGCACGACTTGGACGTGCTGCCTGCCACCAATCATGGTGCGCCATGCAGGTGCACGCAGCCTACGTCCAATAGGCATGCGAGAGGTGCGTGCCTCCAAGATCGTGTCGTGTCCTGGACAGTGTATCCTCGTCGTAACACGACTATGCAGACGAGGCGTTCATGTCAACACTCCCACTCACGTCACGCTCCACCGTTGGAACAGTGCCAGACGACGGCCGCAAATAGTGGAACTGCGACGTTTTAATCGGCTTAGTAAGAAGGTCAGCCAGCTGGAACTTCGTTGGGAGGTACTCCACAGCAATACTCTTCTCTTGGACACGCTCGCGGATGTGGTGGTGCCGCAAGTCAATGTGCTTTGTCCGCGTCTGATACCCCACGTTCTTTGACAAAGCGAGCCCTGATTATCCTCGAGAATGGTTGTTGCTCCCACAACGTTCGCGCCCACGTCACCTCTTGAGCGCACAACGATAGCGCCATGTACTCTGCTTCGAGCGAACTTAAGGCAACGGAGCGCTAGTATTTGGCCTCGTATACGACTGGCCCACCATTCATCATCAGCATAACCCCGACACCGAGCGTCGATCATCGACGTTACTTCCCCAATCGGCGTCACTGTATGCACGGAGATCGCCGGTGTTTTGTGAAGCGTCGAGGCGCAAATGATGGTCCGATGCCGTCTTCAGGTACCGCAATACCCGAATAGCGGCTCGCCAGTGGTTTTGACCGGGGTTTTCGTGAAATCGACAAAGATGAGCCGTTGCGTAGGAAATATCAGGTCTTGTGCAGACAGCTATGTAGAGCAGCGACCCCATCAAAACGCGGTACGGCACACGGCGCATTTCGGCCACTTCTGCATCAGTAGATGGACAGTCTGCTAGCGACAGCTTGAGGCTCGCCTCGCACGGGTTCTTTGTCGGTTTTGCTCCATCCTGCTTGAAGTGACTAACGACCATAATATACCGCCTTTGGCAGAGGCTGAGTACGCGTTGTTGCACATCGTGGTGCACTTCAATACCGAGTACGAACTTGGCAAGTCCGAGTTCCCCTTCGGCCGAAACCGGTCAGTGAGGAAGTCACGACTTGTTCCACTTGTTCTTCTCCTTCGATGCGATGAGAAGGTCGTCGATGTAAAGGCAGACCAGAATCAATACCCCGGTATTGGCGTCGTCATCGTCACCATTTCCACGTCGAAACACGAAAATGCAGGGATCTACATACGCTGCAACGAAACCAAACTTGACAGAGCAGCGTCAATTGTGCTGTGCCATACCTGAGATGTCTGTTTCAACCCGTATATCGACTTCTTGAGCATGAGCAAGGATCCAGGTGGAACTTCAACACCCGGTGGCACGCTCATGAAACACCTTTTCCTTGAGCACACCATACAGAAACGCTGTATCCACGTCGAACTGATAGATCTGAAGCCGCTTATTGCAGCATACGGATAGAAAATCCGAATGGCATTCATGCTAGCAACGGGAGAGTATGTGTCGTGAAAGTCAACGCCTTGACGCTGCATAAATCCACGGGCCACAAGTCGAGCCTTGAACCGAATGACCCTTCCTGCAGCATCACGCTTGAGAACAATCACCCATTGCATCCGACGGGTTTCATCGAGCTGGTACGTGGAATCACAATCCACGTGCCGTTCCTGTTCAAAGAACTCAGCTCTGCACTGATGGCGACTTGCTATTCGTTCTGGTTGGGTCCATCGGTGGCTTCTTCGTATGAACTTGATGCATCCGCAGCAAATGCAACTTCTCCTGCCATAAGTGCTGCCTCCGTGCGCGACCGCTTTGGTGGGCGACTATCAGCTTCCGAGTTATCGCCATTGCCTCCACCATACGCCACAATTGTACCAGCAGCATTGTTCGTTGAATGCGGGCCGGTCGACGCACTGTATGGAACAATGCTCGTCGTGTACTGATCACTCACACACCGATTTTCCGTGGGATGAAAGATGATCATGTCCTGCGAACGCGATGACTCAGGAGCTGGTAGCGGTAATGGAAGTGAACGGCTAGTTGATGGGAGCGGAACTGCATCAGGCGTCGGTAGAGATGCGACTTCTGGGGCCTGGTCCTGAACATCCTCCATATGAGCATCTTCTGGCGCATTGCCCACCGGCGTAGCGTCGTCCATTTCACATCGTTGGTCCCAGCATCGCGTACCTCTATCGGTGTTTCACCGTACGCATTCTTCCACACAATGTACTCAGTACTACCATCACGAGGTGACTCAGCGTGTACTCCTTCGACTTCGCGTTCATCCAATGCCTATGAGCGGCTGAGTTTCACCTTCCCTGTCTCCATGTCAACCACCCGATACGCTTTCGTCTGCTCCGAATAGCCGATCAGCGTACACTTGTAGCTCTTAGCATCAAGCTTTGCACTTCTCCTTATGTACATGCGCGTACCTAATCGAACCAATGACGCGAAGATGGCTTAAGCATGGACGTTGACCGAAACAAATCTCGTACGGCGCTGCGTGTGTGTTCACACTGTTTACAATTCGGTTGATGAGGTAGATGAAGGTGTTCACCGCCTCTGCCCACCATTTGTATGACACGCACTTGTGATGCAACATGGCACGGGCCATCTCCATCACCGTTCTGTTTGTGCATTCCGCCAGACCATTCTGTGCGGGGCTGTAGGGAGTCGTTAGCTGATGAAAATGTCTCGCTCTGCAGATACCATCAAACGTTTTGTTGACGTACTCGGTGCCATTGTCCGTCCTGACAGTCCTGATTTGTTGACCGAGTTGATTTTCAACGAGTGCCTTGTACTTGCCGAAGCAATTCGCCACCTCGCTCTTCTTCTTGGGGAAGAAACCAACATGTAACGGGAGAAGTCATCGACAAATAGCGCACATACTTCGACCCACCGCTGGATGATGTCTTCATCGGACCCATCACTATGGACAAGCTCGAGAACTCGAGTCGTCTTCACCTTCTTCATGCTCTTCGGAAAGCTAGTCACGGACTTCTTCCCTTTTATGCAGCCTGAGCATAGGCCATCGTCTTTCGTTGACATCGATGGCAGCCCTTCAGTAGCTTTGACCGTGCGAGAGATACGGCCTTTCGAAGCATGACCCAAACGTGCATGCCACCGCTCCCACTGCGTTGAAGTCGGCTTGTGCTCCACCTATGCAGCTTGTTCGGGCTTAACGCGTAGCTCGTATGCGTTGCCGACCTTCGGCACCTTCGGCACCTTCAGGGCCGTCCTGTCACCTTGCATGAACCAGCAGAACTTCGATCCAAATTTCACCACAAACGATCGCGCTGTAATTCGTGGCACAGACAGCAGTCTGCGATCCAGCATAGGGATATGAAGGGCGTTCTGCACACCGATGCGTTGATCTTGATAGCCTCGAAGGTAGATGTTGCCAACACCCACGGCCTCCAGCGCGTACTCCGTCAGCAATAGTGACTCGGATTGGCTCCTTCAGAAGTTGGCAAGTGACGAAGTCCATCTTGTTCGGCGTCATGTGGGACGATGCACCACTGTCGACCAGCCACCCATCACCACCACCTTGGTGAGTCATGAACAGCGTGTCATCTTCGCCATTCTGCTATGAACTTCTGCAGTCCACTTCCTTGTACCCGCGCTTTCCACAGCCAAAGCACTTGCCCCCGGACCTCTTCGTCGGGCCACCGTTCTTCTTGGCCTTCGGCTGCATCTTCGTCCATTTGCGCGAGTTGGGGCGGGCCTTGAATGCCGCCTCCTCCGCCTCTTGCGCAATTTGTTTGTCATGTTCCTTGAGCAATTTCTCGTTGACTTCAATTAGAGTGACGTCCTTGACATTTTCAATGATCGACACGATGGTGTTGTACGCGGCAGGGAGACTACCAAGCAATACAACCAGATGCCGAGCGGGGTCCATCACATCACCAACGGCCTCCAAGGCCGTCACCAACTCATCGAATCGGTCGAGGTGCGTAGCCATGGACTGACCAGCCTCTATCGCAAACTCGTGCAGCCTGCGGTTCACCGCCACACGATTCTGTAGGGTAGAGCAGTTGTAATACTCCTTTAGTATATCCCACGCCTGCTTGGCGGACACAGCAGCACGAATCTTGGTCTGGTGCTCCAGCGTTAACACCTTGTACAAAATGAGTGTCAGAGCCTTCTGGTCATTCAGCCGCCAGGTGTCGGTGATCTCATGCTCTTGCCTCACCACAATGATGTGGTCGCCGAGGCATTTTCTTGCCAGCGTCATCCTCATATTAAATTCCCAGTGAAAAGTAATTGTCGGAGGGGAGTAAGTCGTCGGGCTTCTTCATCTTCTCTTCGTCGGAGCGTCGTTGGGCTCAAAACCTGTTGACTTGTTGGTATTTTGAGAAGTGAGATCGATTCATTCAGTCTTAACTACTGGTACTAGTTTGAGTTAGATCTACGTCTAGCCTGCAGCAAAAGGGGGAACTCCTTGAAAGCACGACTTGGGCGTGCTGCCTGCCACCAATCACGGTGCGCCATGAAGGAGCACGCAGCCTACGTCCAATAGGCATGCGAGAGGTGCGTGCCTCCAACATCGTGTCGTGTCCTGGACAGTGTATCCTCGTCGTAACACGACTATGCAGACGAGGCGTTCATGTCAGCAACGAGAGTGATCTTAAATTTATCAAATCCATGAGTTTGAAAGTATGGAATAATTATAGCATAGGTCACTTTCAAGATGAATGATTCTGTAGACTCGCCCGATCCTTTTTTTACTTTTCTCAAATTGGATTTCCAATTTTTATAGCTTCTATATATTGATTTATATATTTATCAGAAATAAAAATAATGCAAAGTTCCGAGGTTCCGAAACCGGATTCCGAACCGGTTCCAAAACGATGTCGTACTTACTAAGTTGCTGTGGTGCTTTCAATTCTGTAGTGAATTGCAACTAATTGGCGACCGAAATTTTCGGAACCAACTTTTAATATCTAGAAAGGTTGTGGTTGAGTTGACATCTGCTGCTGGTGCTCGGGTCTAATTTTTATATAGATTTATATAGAAATTATAGAAGGGGGTAGGGGTAGAAAGGAGAGAGAGAGAGAGAGAGAGAGAGAGAGAGTGCGGGTCTTTTTTGCGAGCCTAGGAACTTAGTCCCGCATTGTGTATAAATCCTACCATGATCATGATCACAATTGTTGATGTGACATCAGTTCTGTGACTTGGAACCGGATCAAATCGGATTTCGGAACTTTGGAACTACTGGATTTAGATAACTACAACCACTCTGATGACCCGTTGTTGGAAGTGTCATCGCCAACGAATCTTTGGAAATATGAGTTAACTCGCGCAATTTCTGTTGGCGTACGCTAAATCAACCTGTGCATAAAATGGCATCTAGAGTACCCCTAGACGCCTTAGAGACCACGTTAATGTACAATACACGACCGAAAAACCCACCCGCCCTTTTTCTTTTATTAACTTGGGTTTGTAAGAAAACTTCGGCACATTTTTGTTGTTGACAGGTTTTCCCTGTCGTTATCTGTACTACATGGTACTGTAGTGTATTGCATACTAATTAAAGTCATTTTTTTGGTATTATAAAGGAAGAAATTTTTGTCTCACTCACTGACTACAGTACTGTATAGTATTGTAGCTTATACAGATAATCTACGCGTGGTCTATATCCCGGATGTTGTCTTGTTGAGATGTCAAAGTTCACAACTGTTGTCGGGTCGTGCAAAGTTTTCAAGTCTGGCTTTACGATCAACCTGAACAAAGTACGTGTACAAAATACATGTACTGTACATGGTATTGTACACTGTATAAGCGGAGACTCAATGTTGACGGCTACAGTAGCTGTCGCATGAAAATCTTATCTCAGTGCCGCTTGGTATGTGCTATTCCTTGCCAATTAGATGTTGGTAAATGGATAGGATCGTCTCATACATGTACAGTGTGGTGTACAGTATTGGTGCGGTATCTGCTGACGACAAATGCCCTCGGTCCGCTTTTCTCGCGAGTCGCAAATTGTGATGAGGTTGAAGTTTGGGATCTGTCGTCGAATGCCAGATGCCCGCTCGTTTCCCAACCTTTTCGCAGCAGATGGGGTTGCCACCGTGCGTTACGTGGGTAAGGCTTTCCCTATAAGCTCTAAACGGGAACACACACCAAACTCACCGGATTTTCTCTGAAGTCGTTCCTGTCTTCGTCCTTCATTCTCCAATTTAGTTATTCACGCTAAGAGGACGACCCAAAAATGCTGAACTCCAAACTTTTGTTCGTCTATCTGGGTTTACTTGCTGCTGTCTCGGAAGCCGCAACATGCCCGACCCTGGAAAGGAATGTTGACTACAGTGGTGCCGATGTCGGCAACGCTCGCAGCGCCTCACCGGACGGATGCTGCTCGGTCTGCTCCTCAACGAATGGTTGCGGTGCGTTCACTTGGACCAACTACAACGGTGGCACGTGCTGGCTGAAGAGCTCTAAGGGCACTACTAAGACCAGCAGTGGCGCCGTGTCTGGAGTTCTTCAGGCGTCATCGTCCTCGACTTGTTCGTCTCTGGAAACCAACGTCGACTACAGTGGTGCTGACGTGGGCAGTGCTCCCAGTTCATCGGCCAATGGATGTTGCTCGATCTGCTCCAAGACGAACGGCTGTGGTGCGTTCACGTGGACCAACTACAACGGCGGTACGTGCTGGCTGAAGAGCTCTAAGGGCACTACTAAGACCAGCAGTGGCGCCGTTTCCGGAACTCTCCAGACGTCGTCATCCTCGACTTGTTCGTCTCTGGAAACCAACGTCGACTACAGTGGTGCTGACGTGGGCAGTGCTCCCAGTTCATCGGCCAATGGATGTTGCTCGATCTGCTCCAAGACGAACGGCTGTGGTGCGTTCACGTGGACCAACTACAACGGCGGTACGTGTTGGCTCAAGCAGTCCAAGGGCACCGCTAGGTCCAGCAGTGGCGCCGTTTCCGGAACTCTCCAGACGTCGTCGTCCTCGACTTGTCTGTCTATGGAAAACAACGTCGATTACAGTGGTGCAGACGTTGGCAGCGCTCTCAGCGCCTCGGCTAACGGCTGCTGCTCGATCTGCTCCAACAAGATTGGCTGTGGTGCGTTCACTTGGACCAGCTACAACGGCGGTACCTGCTGGCTGAAGAGCTCCAAGGGTACTTCAAAGGCGAGTATTGGATCCATCTCGGGTGTTGTCCAGAAGTCCACTTCGGATAACACCAGCGGATGGAAGATGACCCCCGTCAAGGTCATCCAGGCCCGCGTCCAAGGTGATGCCCCGGTCTGGCACTCCGACGTGAATCTGTGGCTGTCCAAGTACGGCACTACTACGGAGACTGCCTACTTGAATAACCTGGACACCGTTAACACGGCGTCCGTAGAAGGTGCGCTCATGTACGTGCAAGCCGAGGGCATCAACGTGAACGAGCAGTCGGTCAGGTGCCAGCGCAAGAACAACATGCAGTACGTAGTGTTCTACGAAATGACTATTGTGCAGCCGTCGTACAGTATCAAGTACTACGAGAACCACTCTCCTCCAGAGTACGGCGATTTCGTCGCTATGGATGGTGCCAAGTGCACGAACGCGGGTTCTGACATTCCCAAGAGCTGCAAGGTCTTTTACGGTCTGGATGGTACCAAGGACATTGGACCAAATGTCGGATGCAATCCACAGGGATCGGATCCTCGCGCTCCGTACCCGGGTAACTACTGGTGCTCGTTCCCCAACTCATGTGCTCACAAGTATCGCAATGACAAGACGGCCGAGTGCAGAGCGCAGTACAATGGCGGTCTCTGCCCCATGGGAGTTCAGCCTGATGGCGAGACTTGCACCTACAGCTACAAGATTCTCGGCTTCCTGAACATTGACGACCTTGTTGGCATCACGAAAATGGGCTACAGCAACTACCAGCAGTTCTGCCAGAACGGTGGCATTGAGTTCAAGGCCAGGAACACTGGCCATGGATTCGAAGTGGAGCAGTGTCTCGAGTTCTGGAAGAATCCTGGTGACCAGAACGCCAACTCGAACCGTGCGGCGCAAATGGTGACCATGTACAACCAGTTGGCCAGCAGCGGCACAAGCCCCAACATGACCCCTTTGCCGTCGATTGCGACTCTCAGTGCGGCTAACCCCAAGTGCTACCAGAACAGCGCCACGTGTGCGCGTGCTCAATTCGGTTGCCGCCGCTCGTTGTACTCGCAGATCTGCTCCGTATGCTCGGCTCCGGGCGCTGGATGCGAAGCCGCACCCGCGGGCTACTCGTTCCCCAACTTGCCGCTACCCCAGGGATCGCGTTAAATGTAGTGGAGACAACTACGACGCGTGCCATTTTTTGCGTCGTGATTACTCGTTCTGTGCATAGCGGGCTGTGAAACATCGTGGACGATCCAATGACTGCAACAACAGCAGTACATTTTACAAGTTTTACGTTTCCTTGAAAGAAAATGTCAGAGTTTCTAGAAAGTGGGTGCTTTGTTCGATAAATTTCGAAGGGGGCGTTCGGAATTGTGTCGTTTTGCAGATTTGACAGTTGATCAGCTGCAATCTTAGGTCGCTTCGCGTCGTCACCGCTTGGGCGTGAACGCGGTTATCTGTATTAATTTGCAAGGTTTGGGCATGCCGAATCAGCCGTGCACCCTGATTGCGTTCTTTCCTCTTTCAGGGGGACGAGGTAAGGCTTTAAGTGGCACTGCCAGAAGGTGGTAGCGCAGGACAGGGTATTGCCTTAACCAATAATGCATGAATTACAGTTAATCTAGAGGGTTAAACTTCGAGTGATGTAAATTACCAATATTTTTTTTATTACGGTTTAGAAGGGAGGGGTCATTTGACTTTTTTCGATGCCAAAAAAAAAATACTTAAGTAAGTAAGATGTAAGGCTAAAAAAAAATGGAAGCAGCAATTGATAGCAGACCAACGTACGCAAAAGAAAATGACGGCAGAATATACGCAGACGAGCTGAGAAACGGTTGGTCCAGACGAAAGCAATGCTAGCGCTGAAATTTGAAAAGGAAATTGTATGAAACGAACATGGTAAAGTCATGATCCCAATGGAGGCCACAGCCATTCGAGTTTTTAAAGTTACCGTGGAAGACTAAACTTGGTATAAACTACTACTATTGTACATTTGATCCTGTCGAATTTGCTTCCGACTCCTTTGGGTCAGTGTCCGCGGTGCTTGGGGATTAGGAACAAAAGTGGTTGTAGACACCAGTTCAATCTCCCAAACATCGTCAAGATTTTCAGTGCCTCGCATGTCTGCTCGCCATTAATTGTGTCTGAGGACGCAACAAACGACGACCTCATTGAACGCGCACCAAATAAGAAGCATCAGACGTAGAGACTCGTGGTCCAGGCAGAGCTCGAGTTGAGCGAAAAATGTAGTGTATGGAAACGTGAAACTGAATAACATCCTGTGGGTGGGAAGGCTAAGCTTATTTGTCAGACATGGGTTTAAGTGCTCTACGTCGCTGCTCCGGTCAATCTGTAGAAATATTGGGGATAAGGAGTGGCATGTAGCATCAGAGTGTTTGACGATGGAGTCGACGTTTGCCTAAGTCGTATACTATTTCGCAATTGTGCATTGTCGAAGCTATACACATCTTGTGCACGTTTTGTCTGGCATCGCTGTCAGGGAGCAAGCACCATTTGCCCCGAAAGATTACGAGCAGCGTTTGCACTTGGAGATCTCTCCATGAACAATATTGAAATAACGACAGTAACTGTACAGCATGGAAGTGTAATGCCGTCGATGGGTTTGCTACAATTTGGAAGCTCTGTAGAGAAAGATGGGGTCGCATTTGCTGTTGTGTATCTTGCCACATACAATCATCCAGCTGTAGGAGCTGCTGCAAAAAGTAACGTAAGTCCCGCACAGATCGTCACTCTGGTAACCAGCAGCCAGTATTTACAAAAGGGTCACGCTCTTGGAAATCTTTTGCCTTCGGAATTGCGCATGAAATCGCGAGTTATCTCACTGCAGATCGTCGTTGGTGCCTAAAGGCAGCGCTTTCGATTCTTTCCAGCAGGACCCTGTTTAACAGACGGAAATCTTACTTCGAGGAGGGAATCATCCGGTCGAAATGAAGCAGAAAAAAGCTTGCAGCGCAATTTTTCTTTCGGCAACCGAGTAATTACTGCGAGAGTATTGTCCCTATGCTTTCTCAATTAAGGAAACGTGTACGGCTGTTCAGCAGCAGCACGCAAAAAGACGATGTAAAACCAGGCCAGATTACTGTTCAATCATGGAGCCACTTGCTTTTCCTGATCTCGCAGCCATCGCTACAAACATTAAGATCGATATTCATTGCAGTATACATGTACATGTACGTCAATGCGAGATAGATACATTCGTTCCTTCTTTTTTTATCCCTGACTCTACTATTCCAAGTATTAGGCATCTTGCGTTTGTACTTCGAAGTACATGAATATCATGTACGACATTGTCGTCAAACTCGATCAAGTATTCAGCTCAACTTCGCCCTTGGTCAGCAGCTTTGATAGTGCCGTCTTCTTCGCACTTCGCTTCGCGCGTCGCTCCTGCTTCAGCTTCTCTCGGTTGGCACGCAGCGTCTCCTTGTCCACCTTTTTTTTCTTACCACCACGGACTGGACCTTCGTCATCCGAGACGTCATCAAACGCACCACCCATGTCGATCGTCTCCGTCTTCATCTTCTTCTGCGGACGCTGCTTCATTTCCTTCTCTTGATCATAGTATCCTTGCACCACATTCTGTTGATGCTCCTGTTTTTGACCAGCGACCTGCAGCTTGGCCTTCCATTCGAACTTCTTTGGCCCCGCATTCTGCACCTTTTCCTGTTTTTGCTGCGGTTTCGGCTTCTGCTGCACTGCCGGCTTCTGACTGGTCATGAAGCTGTTCACATGTGCCGCAAGTCCCGCTGCCGCCGGTAACTTCTTCTTCTGCTTCACCTCCATCTCCTCCTCCTCACTCTCCTCCTCCTCTGGTCGTCTCCGTTTCTTGCCCGCCTCACTCTTCTCATTTACCATCTCGAACGGATCCGTCTTCTCCTTCTTGCCCTTCACACCACTTTCCGTTCCTTTCTCCAGCAGCTCGTGGGCATACATACACTTTTTTCCCCTATGACATCTCCCATTCTGGAAGCTGTAGCACACTCGCTTCTCCACAATTTTTGGCGCCTTCTTCTCGTTCTCTTCTTTTTCCTCATCTTCTTCATCCCCCTCTTTTTGTGGATGGGAAAACTTGCACGTGTCCCCGCGTTTGCACTCGCCCGTTTGCACAAACTCAAAGCAGTTGCCGAACTCGCCGTCCTTGATGTCGTGCGAGAAGGGACAATTGGCGCCCTTGGAGCACTTGCCCTTGCGCAGCAGCCAGCACGGCCGCTGGCTCGCGTCAGGTACCTCCTTCTTCTGCGCCTGGAACTCGTCCTTAGGCACCAGCTGCCGCACATTCAAAGTGCGGCCCTCCACCACCTTCTTGTTCATGCCCTTGACCGCTGCGCGCATGGCTGAACCGGCCGTGAACGTCACGAAACCGAAGCCGCGCGACGTGTTCGACGCCGCATCAAACACCACTTTGGCATCGGCCACAGCGCCGAACTCGCTGAAAAGCTCGGACAGCTGCGCGTCATCCAGCGTCTTGGGAATGCCCACAACGATGATCTTCTGGCTGTCGTTGGACCGCATCGTGTCTAAGCGGCAACTATTGAAGACTGCGCCATAATTGCTGGTTGGTAGACAGACACCAGATTGGTGGACACGTACACTAGTCTATTATTTCTATCGAAATATTAAATGAATAAATATATTTATTATGGATACATAATTTGGGTACAGTAACCCAAACAGGCACCATAATTGTTTTATGTGACCCACACAGGAACTGTTGTAACTTTCGTGCGACCGTCACCAACCTTTACCGTACACGTGGCCGAGTCGAGTTGAGCCATTAGTCAACTCCTTAGATCGAAGGTATCATGGGTCGGACGGTGCTGTACGCGTCGAGTCCGCGCGACTCGAGCATCTTGAACCTGCTCATCTGCATCGGCGGCATCTACACGTGCTACCTCAGCTATGGCATCTTTCAGGAGAAAATGTAACGCAACTTACACAACCAAATTTCCACATCCCAATCATCCCTTAAAACTTACACATTTATTTGCCATGTCTTACCAGCTTCACGTATCGATCTCCAAGTGGCGACAAGTTTACATCTACGCTCTTCATGCTTTTCGTGCAGTGCGTGACCAACTCATTGGTGGCCTACGCCGCCACCTTCGTGTGGAAACCCGAGCGCGCGCGCATGCCACTGGCCCCGTTTGCTTTCACGGCCGCCGCCTACCTGGGCGCCATGCTGTGCAGTAACGAGGCCTTGAAGCATGTGAGCTTCCCCACACAGGCACTGGGCAAGTCGTGCAAGATGATCCCCGTCATGCTCATGGGCGTGCTCATCCGCCGCAAGAAGTACACATTGCGCGACTACATCTGCGTGTTGGTCATCACCTCGGGCATCGCCGTGTTCCAGCTGGGCAAGGCCTCAGCCAAGCATGCCGAGCGCGAGAACAGCACGTACGGTCTGCTGCTGCTCTTCTCGTCGCTTACTCTGGACGGCATTTCGGGTCCCAAGCAGGAGGAGATTGCGCACCAACTGCGCCCCTCGGTACACCAGCAAATGCTCAATACCAACATTTGGGCCGTCATCTACACGGGCATTGGGGCGTTGGTTACGGGTCAGGCGCTCGAAGGGTTCTTCTTTTGCATTGAGAACCCGGCCATCCTCAACTCGGTCTTCTACTTTTCCGTGTGCAGCGCGTTGGGTCAAAACTTCATCTATTTCACCATCCAGCAGTTCTCGGCACTCACGTGTACTACGATCACCACCACACGCAAGTTTTTCACGATCTTGTTCTCCGTCGTTTGGTACGGACACGAGCTCAGTCTCATGTCGTGGCTCGGCGTGGCCGTCGTGTTTATCGGTCTTGGGTGGGAGCTGTCCAGCAAGTATCAGAAGTACCAGGCGCAGAGTGCTAAACTTACATAAGACATTCATAAGCTGTGTGCTATGCGCCATCTCTCATCATAAGAATCTCATAATGCATTCGACTGATTTGTTTTAAATACGTGTTGCTTATGTTTACTTATCTAAGTTGTTGTACTGTTCAATCATCCATACATGTGTCGACCACGACGTCAAGATCTTAAGCTCGAGGGGTGTGCGCACGATTATTCAGCGACTGGGTGCGACCACGAGCAGGGGTGGTAGCTCGCTGACCACTGCTACTAGCGGTCGCTTGGAGATTAGAGCTGCTCGAGTTGGGTGTCAGGGTGTGCTTCGAAGGACGACGTACAGTTCCCAAGTCCAGATGCATGAGACCAGTGTTTGTGTTCATCATATCCAGTAGCAGGGTCTTAAGGTCCTCGCCGAGTACACTGAGATCATACTCGCCATCTTCATTCTCGAGCCACCGTGTAACTTCCTTGCGAAGGGATGCGAGTAGGTTTGGATAATGCTTGGCTGCCATTTTGCGAAAGCGTTCCTCCTCCAGTAGCCTGAGAGAGTTGCCAAACAAGCGTTCCTTCTGACTGGCACTTGTTTCAAACTCTGCGATCTTAGCCTTGAAGTCGTTGATTTTGTTAAAGATCTTCATGATTTTCTGCAAAGATCGAAGTCTGTTTTGCGTGCTCTTCACAGTGCGTTTAACTTCTTTCATGTCTGCGAACGAGGCCCGAAGCCTCTGCAACTGTAGATTTCCGAACGACACTGAGTAGACCCAACAGAACTCCTTAAACGCAGGGTCAAGTCTGGACAGAAAGGAGTCATTGCACCTTGGCAAAATCACGAAGGCTGGTGGGTTTTCTTTCTTCTTCTCATCCTCCGAAGTGGACGATAGAACTGCGTATTTGTCTAGAATTTCACGCCGCGCCTCCTGTCCTTTGTCCTTCGAGCCCAAGAAGAAACTCACTCGCTGCTCCTCCGTGTCGATGCCAAAGGCTGCGAAGTCGTCATTCATCGAGTAGAACAAGCTCCGCAACACGCTTTCAACAGGCTCGCTCAGACCATTCAATATGTCCTTGCCAGTAGCGAGAGTGTCCATAAAGCTTTTATTGTCATGCAAATTGTCCGAAATCTGAGGTAGCGAGAAAGTGAAATGACGTTGTGTTGAGGCTTCATCATCGTCCACTTCATCGCAAACAGTTATGTCGTGTGCCAACATTACTGCTTCTTCTCGAGTTCTCTGAAGAAAGTCAACTGCATTCAATCGTCCTGCTTGAACCTCTTCAAAAGCCCTGCTCACCTTAGCTAGGATATCCAGCCCATTCCTGCTGACGTCAAGCTGGCCGCCCGTTTGGAGAATCCAAGCACAAAGTTCCTTAAAAACGTCCGTTCCGTTGGCATCTATTTCACTATATTCGGGACCTTCACCATCTCGTAAGGCCTTGATCACTGACACGATGCCATCCCGAGATAATCGTGCTTTTCGCGCCACTGCCCTGATGGCCGCCAAGGACTCTTCCAGCTCGGCTATCCGCTTTGTCTTCTCTTTCAGCAACGCAGTAAAAAGAAGCTCATCCCGCTGCAGAGATGAATTGGAGATACTGTCCCCGCCGTTTAAGCTCTCCAATACTTGATCGAGTGCGTCAGCAGAATCCTTATTCTTCTGAAAGTGTTTCAATGAAACCAGCGCTGTAGTTGCCGAATAAAAAATATCCGCTTCGAAGTTATCAACTTCGTCTTGAGAAACATGGCGAAAATCCTTGTTCGATCTCACTTGGAGACTATCTGCTAACTCCCGAATCCCTTCGGATGTTCGAATACGAGCATTTACCCGTTGCCACAAATCATTCGACAGTCGGTTTCGTAGCGTAAGTAGATACTTCTCTTGCTCGAGCAGTGTTACTCCAGCTACGGACGGAAGTGATCGAATATCCACGCGATCGACCACACGGAGGATAGATTCCATCCGGTTTACAACACGATAGCAATCATCGATTCGCGCTTGGAGCTTCTCTCGAGCGGCTGTTAATCCTTCTAACTCTTCAGAACATTTTCTTACCAAGAGTGCGTTGATGTCTTGGAACTTGCTGGCCTGGTCTTCCTCGTTTAGACCCAATTCCTTCCAAATCTCTTGGCATCTCTGGTAATGCAACGCACTAATCGGTCAGCAGATTCAACGATATAGGAGACTCAAAAGATAGGAACGTACACTCATCAAGCGAAAAGATTCCTCCTTCATCTCCATGCTTCTTACTGACGCTTGAAAGCGGTCCAATTCTGCACGCATTGCCGCCATTTGATCTTCCTTTTCTGCCAGCTGACCGACGAGCATCCTTTCACGCTCCTTCAATGTAGCAATACTACTGAGTGCTTCCGCTTCCGGCGAGGATTCATGTACCTGAAAGTGCTCATTCGACCGTACAGCATCGTTAAAACTCGTCACAATCTGAAACGCGCACTGCACGTCCATGTCATACTTCGCCTGGAGCTTCTCTACCTTCTTGCTCATATCAGCCTCCATCAATGCCAAAGTCTGATTCATACCTTCTCTGGCTTCTCGCTGTTTCCTCATATCCTCTTCTTCTTCAAATACCGTGTAAATCCTCCAATGCGAGTAAATTTCCACGATAAGCCTTCGAATCAAGCTCTTTGCTGCATCTAGAGACTTGATCGAATCGAGTATTTCTGTCATTGATGCCCGTTGGCTTTGCTTGGCACGCATTGCATCACGAATCTGGGAAATACTATCTTCGCAGTCCTTCAGGTTTTGCTCATTCTTCTCCATAAACTCTTGTTCGGTCACCTCACAACGATCACACGCCATCAGCCCGTTCGCGATATTCTGAAACAACTGCGCTCGTTTCCGTAGCTCTTTGTTCATTGAAGCCTCGAGGGCTTCCTTGTCAAAAGCGATCTACAAAAACACATGTGCATATGTAATTGATCCAGCACAGACACGTGTGAGTAATAGAGACACATACCCGAAGCTGGTCCTGAATCATCGACAAAAGCTCGCGAGATTGCGACGAAGACAACTCTTCCTTCGTAAACAGTGGCGACATAAACGATATTGCTGCGTCGTCTTCATCAATGAAGGCCGCCATTTCTTTTTCTTCATCCTTCAGGTACTCTAAAATGCTGTCTAAATCATAGCCATCAAAGCGAACCTTCAAAAACAAAACAATGAATGCATCAGCCTCAAATAATACAACTAAAGCAAAAATGCTGCCCCGTGATAATAATACCTTAACTTCGGTCCTGCGCGTCAACACGTTTAGTGCGTTAGTCGTTGCTTCATCTGGTGCCTCCCTCATCCGTTCAATCTGGGTCTGCTTCGCTTTCCACTCCTTTTGGCAGCGCATTATCTCCACCTCCAGTTTAGAAACCAGCGCGGTTTTTTTGCGCTGTATCTCCTCCATCTCGATATCCATCAATTCTAATCTCTTAATAGCTTCCTCCACATTGTGACCGACAGTCTTTTTTGCACCTGATGTTTGATTCAATGCAGGTGAAGAGAGCCATGTTCGCATCCTTTCTATCATGTCCGACAGTCCTTTTCGCAACAAGTTTTGACGGTGATACCGCGTTTCCAAGTTGGTGATTCTGGCTCTGTATGATTCTTTCTGGCGCTTTTCAAATTGTTGGATCTCATGCATTTCAAACGCAGCGTTCATGATCTCCAATGTACGGCATAGTTTCCCCAGCGGATAAGGCGTCACTAAAGCTTCATCGGAATCGAGTCTTTGTTCTTCCAAGATGGCTACTGAGGAGCCACTGTCGCTGATGAGGTCCAAACTTTCATCCTGGAGCTGGATGTTTTCGACTTCATCTTCATGCAAGCTCGTCAGAGATGCTGTACGCCGGTACCCATCATTCGGCACCAACCCGTGAAGATAAGTGGTGAGCCCATGCACAAGGCGCCGCGTCTCGAACAAGCGTTCATCGCTAGAGGACTCCAAACCAACTGACGCTGGAAGCTGCTCAATCCTATTCAAGTACGCTAACACCTTTGGGTTCGCCATGCAAGTTTCCGTTAGGTTATCCACATCAACAAGGCCCCCTTCACCCAAAATTGCCTTGACAAGCTCGCGACACAAAAGCTGGTTAAAGGCCTTCAAATTCACTACTTCGGCCGACCGACTGTCGATATTCTTCACAGCCTTGTTTTGGATGTTCTTGGCACGGTTGGCATACTGAAGCGTATTTAAGGTCTCGTTTGCGTTTGAGTCTGCGGGAGATACGCATGCACTGCAAACACAACAACTGCAGGTCAGTGGTAGCCGTGATAATTCAAGCCACTACGGTCAACCAACATATTTACATGAAAAGTGTCCTGCTGTTTCCACCAAGCGCGTCTTGAAGCAACCGCGTCAGCTTCGAGGACCGGTACGGGACGTGTACCTGTGACGATGACCGACGCTTCTCGTCGCCGAGCGCGTTAATGACATTCCCTAGAGCGAACAGGCCGACGTTAATTTGAATACCCTCCTTCATGCGTTCACCTTCTGCATGCGTCTTTTTTAACCGCTCGCTGCCTGCCAGGTCCACAAATGTGAGTTTTGATACAATCACTGCATCTGATTCTGAGGGCACTGGCCCAATGTCTTCACCACAAGGCGAGACAGACGCAGTTGTAGCCGTGAGCCTCCTTATATCCGACGTATCCTGGTTATTGGGCGCAGAGGGGATCTTCTTAGATTCCTGTTCAGACACTCGTTGGATGATCTTCACCGTGTACACAGCGTGCGATCGACTCGACCGTTCGTTCATTTGTGTGCTGGCAGTGATTCGTCGCAGCGATCCTCGGCGCATCTGCTCCATGGCCTCCTGTCTATTAGACACTCGCACCTCCGTCAGTCCTTGCACCCACACACCGTTCTTCTTGTTCTCCCTCAACTGCAGCGGTTCCGACCGTCTATTCAATCTCTGCACCTCCGGACCTTCTAGCAAGTCGTGAATATCCTCTCCGTAAATCTCCAAGAATGACACCGACAGCTGGTAGTTGCTCCTGGAGTCGTTCAGTTTCGTGAACAGTTGATGCAAAAACCTCGGGATCAGGCCCTCGTCACTGTCCAGCGTTGTTGCAGTTTCTTCGTCGCTGCTGTCATCACTCGAGGGCGATCTGGAAAACAAACTGTTGGCCATCATCGACGTCGACGGCATGCTGTTGCCCATGGTGTACGTCTTGCCCGAGCCCGTCTGTCCGTATGCGATTACCGTCACGTTGAATCCCTGCAGGAACGACGCCATCCACGGGTCCAGCGCCTCGTCATACAGCTCCGTCTGCTTCGTGCCTTGAGGGAACACGTGGTCAAAACTGAAAGAAAAACAAATCGTCAATAACCTGGCAAAAAAATCAATGAAATACCACAAATTAAATGCTCGCACGTGAATTTCCGTTCGCCGGTGACTCCGTCGCTCAGCTCAATTGCTTTGTCCGTCTCCTTAGACCTCTGCACGCATGTGGCGGCATTACGCGCAAACTCGCGCGGAAGCTTGGGCCGGATCCGGACGGCGACGCGCACGCTGCCGTCCTTTCTGGGCTTCATGGGCGTCTCCAGCGGCCTCACACGCGCGTCCTCGGCGCTGGAGACGGATCTGTGCTCGTCTAGCGAGTCGTTGTCCGAGTCGGTGGACGCAGGGCGCTGGAAGGTGGAGGCTGGCGCTGGTGGAGGCTTCAGTGCGCGGCGCATGTTGCCGCCGTCAAGAGTGAAAGTCGTCTGGCAGCCGTTAAAGTGCGCACAACGGATGCGATGCGGTTCAACTTGTTTCTGTTTTTTGTTTTGTTTCGACCAATGGAGTGGCGGGAAATCACTTGATTGGTAGGTTTAGAAGATTTGCGCAAGAAAAGCTGGATGGTGCTTTTACCTTCCTACACTTTTCGTATTAAGGCGTTTACAATAAGACAAGCGGAGGATGCACTGGCACGCATTTATCACAGAACATTTTGTCAGAGCGAAATTAAGCGTCGGCTTCAAATCACTCCAGTGGACCTAAATATACCCGACTACGACAGCATCAAGGGAATGAATGAGTCACCGCTTACGATCTGAACCGCTTAAAGGCATGGTGAATAAATTCACTGAGCAACTGTAAGAGAATGGTTCTCGACCGATTCCAACCTCGTGAACAGTACTAATCAGACCCTTCTAGAAGAGCAAAAACGGTTGTGTCCAGATATTTTCACACTTCCCAAACCAAGTTTAGTGGCAACACGGCCCAACGCAATAAACCTCGCTTGCGACGACGTGGCAGCAGCCCAAACGCTGTCGGTAAAGCGCTCTTATCTGCTTCCTAGCAAAAGCGGCGACCCTAATCAGAATGAAAATGGAATTTCCCGACCGGGGGGGGGGGCACGCAATACAACCCCCTACTTTCCAACACGAACGAAAAGTTCCAGTTGACTATTGTTGCTGGCCCCAAGTCAAATATTTTCGTGAAATACGTAACCAAAAGCTGCGCAGGTGCTCTTTCCTCGTGGCCACACCGGCGCCGTTTCGACGTCCAGCACAATGAATCTAGATATTGCTCAGCAAGGAGCAACTACAACAACACAACAAATTCCAATTGAACGTCATGCCCCAAGACTCGCGACGTGCTTTATGGTCTTCGTCGACGTACGCAGCAGTTCGTCGAGAACAATTTAGATTTGTGTGACCTCGGTAAGCCAGGGTTTGACGGTCCCGAACACAAAGAAGGACTGCAAAATCCTTTGTCGTTTGATACCTTCGTGAATAGCTTGAGATCCGCTTTACGGTCAGCGAAGTCGTCAGCGTAAATTCTTGCAAAGACTCAGGCAAGGCTTTCGCCATCTTGCGAGTTTGTTGAGTGTTGCCGATGTTGACAACCAAGTATATACTGAAGAATCAGCAAGACGCACTTCAACAACATCTTGAACGCTTTAAGCGTCTTGCTGCAGAGAGTGTTTAGACTCGCCTGCAGCCGGGAAGTTGCCATTGAGAACGCTTGGGTCTCGAGCGAAATGGCTGAGTGTCAAATGACCAATATGACGCCTGCATACCTTGGCACAGCCACCGCAATGATCACGAATTCTTCAAGCACGGCATCTTGCCATTTGTTCTCAACGGCTGGAACAAAGCGACCTCGAAAACGAGCAGCTTGGTTTACCTTATGATGTCAATAAACAACCCAACACACAATAAAGACAGTTCGCAGTCTTACATGTACAACTGATGCACACACGCAACAATAATAAAAGAAAGAAATTAATTAATGCCACGCGCGAAAGCAAATAACAAAAATACCATCAGCAGTGATTGCCGACAGGCATCCCAGCTCTTGATGCCAATCACCGAAGCAGCTTGGCACAGGAAGGTCAAACTCAATCTATGCTCTATCTAGCCTTCCCAAGCGAATGTCCACTTCAGTTGCAACTGGCATCCAGCGGAAAAAATGCACCGAGCCGTTCAAACTCCACCCACCCACTCTCGCATCCCCTCACGCTCGCAGCCTCTATGTGTATTGGCGAGTAGCCGTATAACCCCTAAATCACTGGGGCAATTGTTAATTCATCCGAAAAAGCCGAAGCGGTCGGGTGCGAACTTGCTCATGTCCAGCTGTGGTCGTAACCCGCTGATTTCATCTGCAAGTAGTGCCCCTGCACCAAACGAAAGTGTCCATCCTTTGGATCCATGGCCAGCATTCACGTACAAGTTTCGGATCTTGGTACGGCCGATAAGAGGCACGTCGTCTGCTGTCACTGGACGCCAACATGTATGTGGCTGCATCTTAGCCACATCCAGATACCCCTCCGGGAACATGAGTTTGGCTTGTGCCAATAGCCAGTCGTACCGCTTCTTTTGGTCACGTGGTGATACTTCACCCGTCTTCTTTTGACTCACAAAGTCCACGCCACCTGATATACGTAGTAGTGATTTACCCAAAGGTGCAATCAGTGCATGTCCACCAGCATAAATGTTGTGGATCGGTGCACGGAAGCCTTCAGCCACTGGAACCGATAGTACATAACCCTTCACCGGATAGATAGCTAACTTGACCCCTGCTCGCTTTGCCACCGGTGCAGTCGAATTGCCTAGTGCCAAAACGAACTCATCCCCTTCGATAAGAGATCCTCTCCTTGTCTGTAACGCAATCACCGACGTCTTGTCAGTCAAAATGTGCTGCACTTCGGTGTTAAACCGAAACATCACGCCTTGCCGCATACAAAGACGGTAAAGTGATTGGCACATTTTGTGCACATCTCCACTGGTTCCGAATGCTGACAAAATTGCCCCTGGCCCATACATCTCGGATCGCAACGCTGGTTCCAAATTGTGAGCTTGTGTCGCATTAAGCGGCTGTAAGTCCATGCCCAATTCGGACAAATGGGCACTTCTGTCGCTCTCGAGCGTCACTTCCAGCTCGCTGTGGTCCCTGAAAATCTCGATGGTGCCTTGTGCCGTTTGGTCCATGACAACTTCTCCTTTTTTGGTGTTTGCCTGCAATTCCCGAAGTTTCAACATGCTATAGAACCCAAGTTCTCGAATCGTGCGGCTGTGTTCATTGGAACGACCTTTTTTCGAGTTGTGCCAGAATTGCAGCCCCCATTTCCAAAATTTGGTGTCTCGCAGGGCTGACATTTCGATCTTCATGGGCTTTTCTCTCAACGGCCAATTGGACGCCGTGCTGCGTGACTGACGTACGGCAACTGTGACATCTGTGGACGAACTGGTTGCAGCAGCTGCGGCTGGTCCTCCGTTAATGGTTACACTATTACCATCTGCTGACATTGTGGTAGTCGTCGCTCGACTAGCGGCGGGATTTCGGCCCGAGCTGATTCCTTTGCGCAGATTTGCCACATCCGACCAACTTGCGTATAGGGCTGGGTCCAGGAAGGCGCCGTTACAGAAACTCACTTGGGTGCCCACGCCTCTTTCCTTTTCCACGCAGAGCACCTCGTGACCCTGTTTTGCCAGATAATAACAGGTTGTCAACCCGATGATGCCAGCGCCGCACACGATGACGCGCTTGGTCGGGCGGCGCTGGTTAATGCCCGGGATCGGCTCCATTTTCATGTTCTCCGGCAGCAGCGGGATCCGCATGGGCGGCGGCCGCATGTGGTCGATAGGGGGCAAAAGTTCGCCCTCCAGTGAGGTCACAGGCGGCAAATTGCGGTGCGCCACACTCACTAAATGGTCGCGAAGGTGAGGCGGAAGTTCCAGCGCGGCGCCGATTGCGTCACCTACCGACGACGCATCTGAGTATCCAGACGAGCTGATGGATGCCAGGCGGTCTCTTCGTAAGCTTTTGCTCTCGCCCAGCGGCCGCCGACCGGCGGCTGTCTCCATGTCCATAACTGGGTGCAACTCGTCCTCCATGGCGCTATTCGAGCCCATTCGCGTCCTGTTTCACGGGCAATCGGGAAAAAAGTTTGCCACTTCGGACAGCCCCTTCACCCAACCCTGTTCGTTTCCCTCGCAGGTTGCCTCGCTCGTTGCTGAGGCTGGTTGCCTCCGCTATCGCTTTAGGCACTCGTTCTTCTTCTCGCGGGATTCAGTTGTGAAGGGAGGTTGTTGGCCGACACGAAGAAGCCCCTTTTCTCCCTCAAATATTCGAAAAAGAAGGATCGTTGAGCAGTCTCGGCCAATCAGCAGTTTTTCATTTACGACCGACCACTCAAAGCGCGCCATTCTAGTTTACTTCTAAGTGCAGAAATCAGACACCCGTCGTCGTCGCGACAACGCATCAAGCACTCGTGAATACTGTAGCGATAGTGGGCATGACGTCAGTCCGGAGCTCACAAGCGACCAAACGACTGTAGGCGCGGCACCGACGAGATTCTGCCGCCGGCCCCGAGCTGCAACATCAGCAACTGGTGTTATCGGCATCGATAGTTATCTTTTTGCCAGAAGGTATTCGGCCGCCACTTATGTGAAAAGGCGAGCATGAGGCCAGCGAGAAAACTGCTCGGCCTTGAGACACCTCGCGTCGAGTGTATCCTGAAGGGAGGAGTGGACGACGCCTCCGATCGCCGGCACCTTTGCCAACCCCAGAGCCCCAGCATTTAACACGCTCAGCACCGCGACTCGGCGATCGGCTGCTCCGGTCTTGCTCCGGGCGCGCACTGCTCTGGCACCGGCCCCCTCAAAAACTACACTTGCGAACGAACGGGTGGGACCAGCGCGACACGAGGACAGTCTCAGCAGTACCGCTAGCTGGAAAACTCCATTCAAGGTGGAAATTTTTGCGTTGCTACGTCGAGATTGGTAGTTACCGTAACGGGTGCGCTATGACACGATTTTGCCACGGTGAGTACAGCTAGGGCTGTACAGCACGCATAATAATACTTACTAGGTACATGTATTACATGTATGTTAAACTTCGAAAGTAGTAAAATTGTAAGTCTGAAATGCTGCTGATACCTTTAGATAGGGTAACATGCGGGGCTACGGGCCAAGCGATATGCCACGAAGTTCTTCTCGTCTGTACTGCTCTACATATACCTGGGTGAGTGCTGCGATGGATAGTCATGCTCAGGATCTTTCTTCACGGCGCGCCAGCAATTTGCAGTTTGGAACCTTTCTTTCACGCGCACGTCGAAGTGTCGATCTCCACAATTTGCAAGACCCAAGCCTCAGCTGGTGATCTTTAAGAGTTTGAAGCGCCACGGAAATCGTGACAAGTGGCAAATGCAGCGTACAAGGACCGGGCCTCAGCATTTTCGCCGACCAAGCTGTTCGACAACTGCATGACGGGTTGTCACTGGCACACGACAACAAGTTGTCGATGGAACGGCACCCCGGAGTGGCGACGATGCCACTGAAACAGTTCAGTATAAAGACTTGAACTACAACGTGAAATGTTTTCCGGCACGAACTTCTGGTGGTTCCGTTGACTTGATTGTAAATTTGTGCGTAAAATGACTAACAGGTTACCCGATATTTGCGACACGTTTTTCATTCACCGTACCTACAACCGTGAAATGTCTGCTGGTCATGCATGAATCAACCTGAAGAATTATGTGCTTTGGAGACACCAAATGTCCTGCATTCATTTTTTGGTGTTATGTTTTCATTTATTCAAGGCTGTGCCATCACTCAGGGAAGCTCTGGATTTAGGTAGCGCTATACTCCTCCTACTTAACAAGATGGCTCCGCACTGCCAACATGCTGTGGCAGGCGCTGAACGCATGGAGGGCACGTAGTACGGCACATAATTGCGGTTTGTTAAGGTCGCTGTTAAGGTTCCACAACTTTCGCTCTGGATAGTTTTGTGCTTTCATAGTCTCCATTCCTCCATTTTCATGTAATATATTTGTAAAAAATGGTATTCCTCTGGACTGGCACCACTTTGGACCGGTTGTATCTATCTTCAAGTAATGTCTGTTGGTACTTCTTCGAGGCGAATTAGCGAACCACAAAGGTGAAAGCCCAACGTTGATGTTGATAGAAAACAAATGGAAATACTGTTGGATCGTCTCGCTGCAGTCATCGAGAACCACGACTTAATTTTACGTTTAGCAATTATTATCCAAAAATGGAAGGATATTCAAAACAACTATAGACAATCAGAAAGGACCTTAGCAAACGTATCTACAGACAACTCAAACAAAATGATGTAGGTGATGGTGCTATACAGTATTTAATGGTGAGGAGTCAATGCGGAAACTCTGACAAAATTCGAAAGAGCAGGCAGGAAGTGGACTGACGAATCTGGTTACGAATCCTGACTGTAGTAGCAACATCGGGGGAAGGGCGGGATTGCACCTATCCTGCATTCTCGCGCTTCCAATCTGCTTCTGCGTCTCATCAAGTTGCCGGAGCTCCAGCTGCCTGGTCTTCCACGGTACCACCTTGAAAATAAAAAATAATCCTTCAGCACGATATCTTGCTGACTTCCCCACACCTCTGGTCTACTCTTTTGGCGCTCATTCAACACGGAATAGAGAACCAGAAACGTGCATCGGCTTTCGGTCGATGAATCCCTTCTCTTCATCCAAAGAATCGAGGCTCTTAGTCGAGGAGTCATCACAATGACGCTTTTTCTGCCCAGAATGATCACTCAGGCGACGTACTGTGAGTGATACCATGGGATTGAGGAAAAAATAAGTCGCCTCTAATGAGCTCAAATATCTTTTCTGCTTAAGCACAGCCCGATACAGCCAAATTAGGTCAAATCGTTCCGAAATCTCAACTGCTGCAGTTCTTAACCTTGTTTTCGACTTACTGTAGCACTTCGAAGTAGTATATGCTAGCTTCAACTTTATATAGCGCTGGCAGCATGTTTTGAACAAGCAGCTTTCAAAGACAATAGCACTAGCATAAATTACTTAAAGACTACGGAGTAGATTGGTCGTTCGCCCGCTCGTAGTTCTCATAGAGATTGCAGTACTATAGCGTATTTCATTGTCTGTGGGTTGACCGTTAACACATTGTGAGCATAATTAAACAAGAATACCGAGGTATTTATTCATACACTCCTACGAGTAGTTCTTCTCACACACTCTCAACCCGCGATGCAAATCGAACACGGCACAAACCATCGAAATAAAGCAAAATCCACGATTATTCATTCATAAACCGCCCCATCAAAGACTTTTGGAATATAATTCGTGCTTGACTGCTGCGCTTCTTTCTTCCAAACGCTTCGAATTGGGCGGATCCACTCGCATCGTATAGTTATACCGACGTCGAAAATCCTTCTTCTCCGTCAGTGAACGCAACGCAAAATAGTACTTGGCATACACCGTCGCAGAAATATAGAGATCCCACTGGATATGATGTAGGAACAGTCGCTCCAGGCGGTTGATCGAGTGCAGCGAAAATTGCGGATAAATATTGCTGATCTCGACGTTCCACGAGCTCAGGTCTTGCCACACTTTGGATGCCAGCAGCAAGCCGCACACCACAATGGGCCTCCACGTGGCCGCTAGCAGCGGCACATTAGCCTGCTCCATCAGTCTCTCAATGTAAATGAGACACACAATGGTACACTCGGCACTTAACTGTGCCTTGTTGAACAAGTTCTTGCAGAACCGAAAAATCTCGTCCACATTGGGAAGATGTCGTTTCGACGTAATCTTTTCCATCCTGTACACGGTCAATGGATGCACTCTCGGCAACCTGACAAAGGTGTATTTGTACTGCGGGGTGACAAAATGTTCCTCTCGGAAAGTTTCCTCCACTGGCAAATCCACGAGTCTCGGGGAGGAAATGCTACTTGGGTTGGTAATATTTCCTTCGTCTTCCTCTGCCACTTCATCCACGTCAAAAGCTGCAGAAAGGTCCTCTATGATTTTGTCATTAAACGTTGCCGTTTCTTCCGTTGGAGTCGGAGATCTCGACTCGTTGAGTGTTCGTTCCTCTGACGTCGTGAGGGCCGACACAGCAGCGGCAATGGCGGTAGAAATCCCTCCCATGCTGCCGTTACCGCTGCGTTGCCGCTCTCTATGTCGCTTCTCACAGCGTCTGATATGCTGGTACAGCACGACGCTCACACGTCGTAAGAAATCGTCGTAGTTGGGCTGCGCGATCGAAGAGACGGAGCTGGGTGGTGCCAGACTCGTGCTGCCCACCACACGGTCGTCAGGCTTCCGGTAGCGGAGAGAACTGGTCTCGCTCAGTCTGGGAGTGAAGACCGTATGAGTGGGCTGGAACACGGGTTGGAAGCGCACGCGCTTGCCCTCGTCTCTGCCGGAGACGCCCGGCGGAGTCTCGTCCTCCACGGAGCTCGGCAGCAGTGGCGACAAGGACACACTGAGCGCAGCCTCCGACATGCGACTGTTGCTGCGAGTATCCACCACCATGTACAGAGGGGGAAGCTGCAGCGGAGCGACGGCCTGCTGCTGCTTGGAGTGCACGTTGCCAAATGTCCGAGTGACTGACTCAGATACAGATCTTGGTGGAGAGCCACTCGAAAAATCGAATTGGTTATGGAACGAACGCGTTTCTATTTGATTTCGAAGGAGTGAACCACATGGCTTCAGCTGACATTACAAACTACAAGTGATAGAAGGATAAGTGATATGTAAAGTAATTGGATTTAACGGGGTTGCGATATTACACAGGATTGTGCCTAACGAATTCTGTGGCAAACGCCGAACTAGAGGATGGAGCGTCTTGACTGCCATTTGCTGTTCATGTAGTGGGCGGCTAGCGTTGTCGCGGATCCCTCGTCGTCAGTCCGGTGCTTTCTCGACTGTCTCTCCGTCCCACTTTCCCTCGCGTCAGGCCTCGTCAAACACGAAATTCTGGTGCAGATCGTATTTCTTCACAGACCAGCAAGCAATGAGGGCAAGTGATAAGAAGTCGATGCGACGTGATGTCGCTGGTCAAAATGGGGGAATATAGTTTAGCTCAGCGCCTCCGACGCCAGTGCACTTGCTGCAGCTTCTGGAACATTACCAGACCTCCGACCTGTACGTGCTCTTGGCGATCGGCTGACCTCGAGACTCAAGTTGAGGCGCAAAAGAAATCATGTAGTTCTGTAGCATGTCTTGGTTTGGGCAGCATCTGAACATTAGGGCTCAGAAGTATAACATTTGATCTACCGAGAAAGCTGGGTTCAATGAGGTAGGTTTCACGCAAACTACTGTAGTTGTGGCCTGGTCAGCATCCAGACGAGAGCCAAAATACTCAGGTACATCAGCGTGGGATACCGCTGCTGAGCAACAAGTAAGACCTTCAAGCAGCACTCATATATTCGTTGCGTATCTGCGCTCTTCTTATTAAAAGTCAGTTTGAGCTTGGGTCCATGAACGAGGAGGGGATGTACGTTGGTCCGTTAAAGAACTCGTAGAACCGCAGATACTTAATATAGATGCGGTAGTTCTGGTCGTGCAGGCCGGTCGTATTGATAACACCCAATCTGTCGTACATCATCGCCGGGGTTCGCTTGTTCGCAGCCTAAACAAAGAAACGGAAATTCAAGTACGCGGTCCCAAGTTTGGCTTTAACATGCGCGTATTGCTTCAGTAATTTTGCCCACCGTTTCTTTTGGCCCTGTACCCAATGCCATGCGTGGAGATCGTATTTCCTTCGTCATGAATCTTTTGAGCACGATGTGGACGCTCGCGGGAATAATCTCCCTCTCTTCATCATTCTCCGGGTTCTCGCCGGTTTCGCTTCGAAAATATCCATTTCGATTGTCGAGGCCGCCTTCCTTCGGAAAAGGAGCGTCGACAGGCGAAATGACCTGGCCCCTTGTCGCGATCGCGGATGTATTACCCCAGGCCGTCAGAACGAGAAATGCCACCAACAGCAAGCTGTTCACGTAGGATACGAGACGCATGACAGCTCTCAAAAATAGCAAACTGTGCGCCGTTGAGGCTTCTGCGGGTGCCATCCGAACTTACGTAAGGCCTACAGCTCTTGATCTTGACGCAGAGAAATTGCTTCCCGCCGTTCTTGGGATTGTCAAAAAGATAACGACCGGCGAATACATGAACTCATCCACACTAGTTACCGGTACATATAAGTATAAAAATGGCAAGGTATAACGTATGATTGGTTAATATTAAAAAAATATGGTGGGGCCGATCCCAGTTCGATCCCAAGAAAAGCCGAAAATGTGCGAAAATAAGCAAATGAAGTAAGCAACTGTATTATTTTGCCTTTTAATAATTCTATCGCGATAATTCCAGCTTAATTATAGGGAAAACGTCAAGTGTATGCACCGGGGAAACAGGTGTCAAATTCGTTGGGGGATGCACCCGGAGTGATGGTCCTGACCAAGTTTCAAGCGCATACACGTACTGACGCACATTTGGAGACAGCCAGGCCGCTTTTGTCGAAACCCGGCGTTCGCCAGTGAAAAACCGGCCCGCATTTATACATCGTGCGCTACATTACAACGATAATATAAATTGCAACTGATAGAAGCAATGGCGCGAATATATATCGACGCAAAGTGGGGGTGCTGACGTACTCAGAGCAACAGCGCCGCTCCCACTGTGCCCGCACCACTAAGGTCAGCTATTTTCAAGCGATTTCTCGGCGAAGGCGATATATGTCGCGGAGAGCAGCTGTCCGTGACCTAGAAAGCATATCGATGCGGCGTGATGAAGACCAAGCCCTTGGGCGACTATAAATCACTGGAGGCGGAAGATGATGAAAACTACAGTTGGTTCGTCATGACGTTGCGTCGACATGGGTACGAATATAAAGGAGTGCCGATGGTTGTGACAGAGCTGCTGTTATATCTGTGGCGATGGATATGGAATTGAATCTGAAGTACTGCGCTCTTCACATAATTCGAAACGTTCTCACTCAGTTTCGCAAGTTTACTCACATTCACAAAAGGCTAGTATGGACTTTACTAAGTTCGGAGACGGAGGATCTGTACACAAGTCGCTTGGAGTGGATTCGTCTGGGACTGGGGTCGGAGGTATAACCTACTTGAGTGAAGTCCCGCCGATACGTTGGTGTGTCTACGCCAATATAGATGTTGCGCCGCGGTATGGATGGCGAACTTCTAATTTTGCTGAAAGCGTAATTCGGATCGCAGCTAGTGAAAGGTATGAGATCACTGCACCCGCATGCTTTCATCCAAGCGACGTGCTGCATTTTTGTTGATGCGTGTATTAAGCGGTCCGAGAACGCGACGAGATGGATCAATAATGGCCTTGAGTCGACACTCTCTGCTGGGAAACATAACCGCTTGCAAGGTGCCGATATTGGTCATTATTCGGCTCAACCTGCATCTCCGGAGCTTTTCTACTCTATGTGCATAAGGTAGATACATCGGTGCGACTCTGACGTCGAGTCAACATGCAGGATGATACATGTACATGTGCTCACTTCGACCAGATGGGTTTGCCATGCCGTCACCTAATCGTTGCACTTGAGAGCATTAGAAAACTTGCTGATGCATTTACTTACTCACAACCTTGTTACAAAACTTCGGTACACTGCCCGCCAAGTTCATATGAACACCCACCTTTTCTCCACTAACGCAGTCAGTTTTTTTTTTTACGATCTATGCCATGCTATTTCGATATGTTCCTCGCACGGTTAAAATGCATCGAAGGCATGTTTTAACGTTCCGGAAAGAGCTGTTTACGAGGGGCTACCATACAAATAACACATTAGCCATTGCGACCAATATACGGACACCACATCTTATAATAATGAAATCAAGTCAAAAATATGGTGGTAAAATTGGTGGTTACATTAGTAGTGTGTCTTGTTGCCGTGCTTCTTAATGCATTCCTTGCAACGGCGAAGCATGGACGCGATTAAAGACGTGAGCACCGGCATCGCAGTAGCATCCAGGCCGTGTATAGCGCAGCCGTCAGCTCGACTGTACTACTGAACTCTTTGCCGTTAGCGTAAATTTGGCGAGTCATGATCGACCAAAGATTTTCGATCTGATTAAGATCACGTGAGCGTGCAGGCCATGGCAGTACGCGGACATCTTGCTTGCGAAGAACTCCGTGCGTTCGCTTAGAGCGGTGAATGGACGCGCCGTCCTGCTAAAACATGAAGTCCATGCCGTAGTGCTGGTGGGCGTACGGCAACATGAAATCGGACACGGTGTACACGTAGTCGTCCGAGTTCTATTTGCCGTGGAGCACCGCCAGCTTGGTCTTGCCGGTGGCGCTAAAGCCCGCACACACCATGACTGAACCACATCCCGCGTTGGCGGCACTTTGTTTGCCTTGGAGGCCGGCGAAGATCGCGCCAATAGGTCTGGAACCCGTCAGGCCCGTCGAGATTCCATTTCTTCTCTCGGAGAACACGATGGTGTCCCACCGACCTGACGGGATCCTTCTTTAGCAACACATCCTAGGCCCAAGCCTCCCTAGCACGCTTGTCCTCTGCTGACAGGGCAGCATGTTGTCCATCTTTGTATACATGAGCCACTCGACACCGGCTAGCACACGTTGAATTGTGCGCACCGATGTCCACAGCTTCAGCGCTTCTTTTAGCTACCTGGACGAAAGCTGCCCCTTCACTGCAGTACGGACAAGAGGCGCCGTTCTCGGTCCGACAGCGAGGTAGATGGGCCGGGTTCTTGTAGTGCTTCAGGGACACATTCAGCAAACGATGAACAGCGCCTACTGAGCGCGTGACTTGGCGCGCAATCTTCCGCAGGCCGAAGCCCGCCTGGGGGACGCCTTGAATCCCTCCTCGCTTGATGTCACTAGTGATGGGCCTCTCCCCATCAGTTCTAGAATGTCAATAGCTCCGCAAAGGAAGCGATCACAAGCAGTGGCTGTCATCTCGCCACTAATAATGTAGCCATCAAAATTTCACAATCATATTTTTGACTTGATTTTATTATGTAAGATGTGATGTCCGTACATTGGTCGCAATGGCTAATGTGGTTATTTGTATGCCCCTTTGTAAACTGCTCTTTCCTGAACGTTAGAACATGCCTTCGATGCATTTTAACTGTGCGACCAACATATCTAAATAACATGGCGTAGATCGTAAAACGGAGGGGAGAAGGTGGGTGTTCATAAGAACTTGGCGGGCAGTGTATATGTCGATGCATTTCGTGGCCAAACCATTTTTATGCCTATAGCAACTGATGTGAGACGCGATACCTCTTTCTACCCGCGCGCTATACGAAGAAAGCCAGGGCGGCCTAGAACGAAACGCCTACGAAGTATTGGAGAAAACGGCAGCGGGACGTCCCAACACTGTTCTGATTGCAACCAACGCGGTCATAATATACGCAGTTGTAACGAGCCAATTTTCCAATGATATCGACTAATCTTCGCCCCTCAGTCCTTTTAAGTCGTTAATACATTCGAATCTGGTTTTTTTCATGTTGACTTGCAGAAAAGTTTCATCTCTAATTTACCACACAACTTGCAATTCACCGCACAAGAATGGTTCATGAATCTAGCGATAGGCCCCTTGTCACGAGCTTCGACCCACAATCACTGCTTTCGAGATGGGAGCATTTGAACTGCAATGGTGTAGTCGCTAATACGCACCTTATCCTTACCATAATCAGGGGTGATCAGCTCACCAGCATACCCAGCAACAATGGAGCCTTCGTAGATGTTCTCGCTCAAAAATACCGAATATCCGATCTTTCCCGTCGCCAGATGTAGCCTGTCTAGACTTCTCAATCTGTTGCCGTAGTTTCTACCATTGAGGTAATTGTTTCGAGCACAGAATAAGCTGGCGCGAGCATTTGGACAACATTCCGGGAGACATACCATCCGGGAAAATCTTTTATCTGTTGCTTTCCTGCTGACCTACCTGTGGGCAAATCCGCTGAAAACCTGTTGTCGGCCCCGGATTATCTGTTGCATTGACGGATGTATATGGAGAGCCGCGTTCATTCTAAAGAGGACTCAGAGGGACCATTTGCAACCGAAGCAAAAAAACGGAGGTCTGCAAAGGTCGGCACGTGGTCCGGAGTAGTTGCCTAACAAGGCGTTACTATCTATTTATCGACGCCTTGCCCGCCATGAGCGAAGTGAAATTGGCGGGGCAAACGAGGAGCTCACGTGTCCGATCGTCCAACCTGGTGGGCTCTTCGTAAATATCCGTCAATGGAACTGATAATCCGGGGCCGACAACAGGTTTTCAGCCGATTTTCCAGCAACAGGTAGGTTAGTAGAAAAGAAACAGGTAGAAATTACTACCCTAGGATGGTATGGGGTAGTAATTTTCATACCATCCTACATCCCCACCCATCCTTTACTCCCAAATCAGGCACAACAATCTGGCTCGGATTATGTGTATGTGGGATCTCTTCAACTCCCTCAGGCCAAGCAACATCACCATCCGTGTGTATACGCGGGCAGTGACTCTCCTGTTTTGATGTCTATCGCACTATCGTATATCTCCGCATTCATGCCAGTAGACGGGTCAGGGTCATCGTGACTGTTTCGCTGTAATCATCATCACTCTCAGCGCCACCATCTTGATGGCTCTTTTCATTAATACTGACGTGTGAAGCGCTGCTATCTGGCGCGATATCATTATTACTTCGCTGTCCACCACACGGGTTACTGAAACGAGCACACTGGGTTTGCATTCCTCGTAAATTCCATCACTCTCTTCTCACTCGAGTCGTCCATGCAAATTACGTCAGGTATGCGATGCAACTTTTTATCTCCATATCCAACTCCCGAAATTGCGAGCTCATCTTCGCTGCTATGACCTCATGAGCGGAAACTGGCAATATTCCACTAGCGACACCTGCCTCACACGAGTCTTCCTCTGATGCTTATATGGCTCCATGGTCGTCATGACCTGTCAAGTCGACTAGATTCGCCATGAACCGAAGAGCTTTTTCTTCTTGCCGGGCCTCGGATACAGTTTTGTTCTGGCGCAATAACGACGGTCTTAACAAGCCAGTCCCCCCGACACCAACGCAAACGCAATAGTAAAGTAGCGCAACTTTCAATCTCGACCAACTAGATTCATTTGCACTCCACTGTATCAAGGGCTTTTTGAATGACTGCAGTCTATTCCAACAACAACCTGGCGTGCTGCCGCAGCATCCACAAACAATTTTACGATCACGATGTCGCGCTAGAAACGCCCTTCTAAGTCTTGTTCGGCAAAGGCGACACCCTCAAGGTTCAATTCAGCAAACTGCAAAGAGTAGCATGGGAGGTTTTGGTACGGGGGCAAGTTCGTTAGCACCGATATTGATAACTTCCTGTCTGGCTCGGTACAACGTTCTGCGCTTCTTTTCAAGAGAAATTCCATCACGGAATTGAATCTGCTCTGTCAAATTTGGTGCGGATATGGAACCACTGGCTCGAACAGCGCTGGCAAACGTGGGCAACTCTGCGATCTGGCGTCGAGTGAGGTTAACGTTTGACACACAGTTCAAACGGTTCATATTCATCGACGAAAAATACCACGGCCCATAGCTAAAAATAGTTTTGTTATTTATCAAGTACGTCTTGTCGACTCTACGTTTGCGATATACCCGTACCGCGACGTCACAACCTTCGGACGTACAATCAACGAGCCGATGTATACAGCTGTGCTGCATGGCCTTTACTGACTTTCCCTGAGCAAGAGAATAGTCCTGAACAGCATGGAGGGCTGTAGTAGCTGAACACAATGTAATACCAACGCTCAGAGCCTCGATTTCGCCCGATTCACTATCTTTCCAATGTTCTCAGCGTCGTCATTCATTGCTATCCCTCAGCCGGAATATCCGTTTGTGGGAACATAAACGGCTTGAACCGGCTGGCTATGATACGACGCTGGCTAACTCCGGGTTTAGGCGCGTTTGGGTCAGAATCATATTAGCACACAGCCATTCATATTGACACACTTTCTGGAAACATTGCCCTCTCTTTCATACACGTTGCGGCGCGACTAGAAGGCACTCATATACTGTCGGGTACTGATAACCTGGCATACACAAACTGACGCATTTTAACCGCTTCTGTCAAAACGTTTCAGCTGCATCCACCTATCGACGTTTCCTCTTAAATCTACTCCATGCTTGTACTCGATGCTAATTTATAGGAAATTACAGGGCTTGTATGGATCCACCTCAGTGATCGCTCGAATGTCATTTGTAGATTACAATCGTAGATCATGGTTGTGAACGTTTGGAACCGCAAGCTAACCATTGCAATCGGCGAACATCGTAATATCCGTGGTTATGATATTTGGGGATCTAAACTCATTGTGATTTTGTGTCGATAAAATCAAGTGCAGCTTTATTTGGTCTCAGGATGGATGAGCGCGAAGAACGAGATGCGCTAGGTGACGACGAACTGGAGACTGTAGGACTGTCATACATATGTGCTGACGGGAGCAGCCTAGGTTACTGAGCTAGAGGACGGACATCCGATTCGAATCTTTCGGGTGATCATGAGCACTTTCACGGTCCTGTGCGGTGAGGTGGAACGAGCAGCACCGCAGTCAGCGTGGGCTCGTGTCGACGTAAAGAATAAGGTAGCGATGTTCCTGTATTGCCTCTCCAAAAACGCATCAAACCGTGACTTCACGAAGCGCTGCCAGCGTAGTGGAGAAACGTGCACAAGTATGGTTGTATTCATTGGATCTTTACTAGCTCTTCAGCAGGCGTCTGGGGCTGGACAATATTCTTGGCGAGAGAGCAAATGACTTTCAGCATGCTGTGATAACGCCTGCTGTGTTTGCATGTATAGACAAGAGTGGTGGGGCGGAGAAACTTCCAGCAAGGAACCCCAAGTACGCAGGGCAGATCGATAAGTGCTATCAATTTTAAGGAAAATTATGTTATTTTAATTGGCTAAAATGATTTTTATTTATCTGTACAAACTAGAGTACTGTACCACTCTCTCGTGGCATATTGCCAGTAGGATTTGCCAATCATCCGAAAGTAAAACACTATATAAAAACCTTACTATGGCCACTTCATATACTTGCAATAAATGCATTATTTCTCAACGCGTTTATACAAAAAAACACCAAATGAACGCTAGCGTAGTCAAATGTATGTTTCTGAGCCAATCAAGATGAGCGTAGAAGATGATAACTTGAGTTTGGTGTCATTGTTTATGCGAGAAGGTTTCTTATCGTAAATCCTTAAATATTTAGCGATTTTAGCTGGTGTTTTCAGGATTGCTAAACTTGTTTTAATCGTTTAGGGTCGTTAAATTTTGCGTACGCATTAAGTCGCAATCTGTCTATTTGGAAACGAGTTTTTTTTCATGTGTGCAAGTGTCTCTGCTAAGCACCGTCTCCACAGTCCAGCAAATTGCCTTCCACGCAGAATGTTTTCAAATCTCTGGGAAAACACCAGCCCTCACAGGATAAATTCTGTGGCCGTGACTACGTAACGCGTAATTGCGTAACGCGTAACTGTGTAACGCGTAACTGTGTAACCTTCAACGGTATCGTAACCGTTAATGGCATGACGAGATGTAGGTACTGTACGTCCTGTGCCGCGCCTGTCGGAGGAAATATCGCACAAAAGCCGTCAACCGGTTGCAGTAAGATACCGACGAAAATAGTTGACATGAACAAGAAGCACAAGCGAGCGCTTTATATGCGTATATTATCGTGCCAAGCGTAATCAGACAGTCGTTGATTCCAACGGGGCTGAGCGAAGTCAGTACCCGGGAGCAGGGTGAAGACGATAGACACGATCATGACGTCGACACATCTACAGATACGACTGCAAAGCAAAAGAAACGGCAACAACGTGCCCAGATTAGCAGCACATTCCGAGCATAGCCCAAGCAGAAAAATGTAAATGGTTCTGCTTTGCAGTTTATACATTACTAGTTGTTACCCTCGTCTCTGCCCACTAACGTCTCGGACAGTCGCCATTGCCGGACGTTCACTCAGGTAGCTCACGTGACGACGACAATAGCGGATCAAGAAACGTCAGGAGGACCCAGGCGGACACTCGCGACGTCGGTGACGGCCGACCATCGCCCTACTACCGCTCGCCCCGTACATCGGCCTGACACTCGATGTCCTTGTTCAGCTCACCTCGACAGTTGCTTTTGTCGTAAAACTCAGTGTCACTTTATTTGATCGGAATCCCGCCAAATAGTAGCTGAGAGGCCCTCAGACGATCGCCCGGCAGCCCGTTCCCTACAACCCCCTCGCCTAGCCTACCGCCTAGCCTACCACTCCTCTATTGCATCCCTTGGTCCCAAGATGTCGTATCTGGTTGCTCGTTTCCGGTTCGTCGCTTGTCAGATGTCTCGCTCTCGTCCCTCTGGTTGCTCGCCTCTGGTGCATCCCTTGTAGCTCATTCCGTCCGTCCAGCAGTCGCTCACCTACTTCAATGTCACTCACCACGTCCACAGTCACTTGCCCGGGGTCAGGATAGCGGGTGAAGCTCTAACGCCACCTCTGCCTACTCGCCATCCCCACCAAGCTCGTCCTCGAGCGTGTCGCAGTCCAGCAATGCCTCGTATTCTCCGATGCACTTCCTCTGTAGTGGTGCCTCTGGTGTCGCTCGGCACTCCACTTCATACTGCAGCTCGTATCTACCCGCCTTGTTGCGTTATCATCTTCGCCCACGCCCACGTACTGTTCCATAGGCCCGCTCCCTCCAGGTCTCGAGTGTCTCGGCCGCTCTTTACTCTTTGGTCTTACTTCGCCCTCGCAATATACGCGCTGTTCCTGGCTCACTGTCCCCCCCCCCGGCTGTTCTCTCCGGCAGATTTGGCGCGCCTGCCTCCTGTTCTGGTACTATCTGTCCTACCGGCGCTGTGATAAGACGTCGGCGACCACATTGGTCGATCCTGGCCGATAAGCCACGCTGAAGTCCTGCCGTTGTAGTGAACACCGGTGCAGTCTACCCGTCAGGTCCTGCTGCGCATTAACCAGCTTAGTGCATGATGATCCATGTTGAGCTCGGACCGCCGTACGTAGAGGTACGGGCGGAATAACTTGATTGACCACACTACCGCAGAACATTCCAGATCCGTGATGCGTATTCAGCGACCGTAGAAGAGTTGACCTTGGACGCGTAGGCAATCGGTTGATCTCCGTTGCTCTGATCTTGCATTAAGGCCGCGCCCAACCCCACTAGCGAGAGTCAATCACTAACCTGAAGGGCTGCTGAAGTCTGAATACACCAAGAGTGGACGTTGCGTCAGCTCTTTCTTCAATCACTCACATGCCTGCTGCTGCTTTCGCTTCACTCACAATGGAACGGTGTCCTTAACAATGTCACCAAAGGTGCTGCCTTCGCGCCAAAGCTCGCGATGAATCGCCGGTAAATTCCCGCCAAGTGCAAAATCTCTCTACAGCCTTTTCGCCTTCGGGTATAGGAAAATCCCTTTTGCTTTTGATGAGGCTCTGCATGGGACATACCTCGTCAGCGTCGAGTTCATGTCCTAGATTCTAGAGTCTTGTAGTCCCAATATTACACTTTGCCGTCTTCGATGATAGTCCTGCTTCCAACAATCGCTCTAGTACTGCTGGTAGTTCCACTACGTGACGAGTCATGTCTCCCTTGGCGAAGATACTTACATCGTCTATAGAGACTAGACAGCACTGACAGGTCAGATCCCGCAGAATGGCATCCATAATCCTTTGGAAGGTGCCAGGTGCGTTTGCCAGACCAAAAGGCATGCGTTCAAACCGAAATAGTCCTTGCCGCGTAACGAACCCGGTCTTGCCGCGATCCTTAGCTGGTAGTGGTACTTGCCAGTCTCCTGCGTGCATATCCAAACTCGAAAATTGCCGCGGCCCGTGCATGCTCTCCAAAGTCTCAGCCGTTCTTGGCAATGGATACACATCTTTCTTGGTGATCGCATTGAGCATCCTGTCGTCTATACACATCCTCACGCTGGCATCATTCTTCTTGACAAGGACTACAGGAAACCCCCAAGCTCCATGCCCTCCGTCCACAACGCCACCGTCTATCATCTTAGTCACATCACTGTCAATCACACCCTGCTCTTCGTGTGCGTATCGCTGGGGCTTCACTTTGATTGGGGTCTCGTTAAACATGTGAATATCGTATTCGATGTCGAAAGTCGTCACTGGCGGAACCCTGTCCAAACTAATCCCTGCGGATGGTAATTTATAATACAACATAACATTCATATCACAATAAAGTTAGTATTTGCATCTTAATCCCTGTGCTTCTCTAATACTTAATCAACAATGATATTAGGGAGCTTCTAATTAGGACAGTTATCAGTACTGTAAACCACGCGTGTCCGATAGTCGGACATATCTCAGGATCGAGGCTGGCTTTCACTAATTCCTGTACATGTTCTGTGCTGGAATTTTTAGCGATATGGATGGTCGTAGAGGAGAACCATTTCAAAACAAAGCGCTTTACATTCGCCACACAAAATGCGTTTTATCACAGCAGATTTAAAATAGCACCACAGATTGCTGGATTACCATTTTGTTATTGTTCCACACATTGCTTAACTGAAAACCCACACAAAAACTGGGGACCACCAAACAAGTTAAAAAGGGGTTGCAAATGTCCAGCACTAGTACGCAGCGACCCGTTTCGAGCACGTCTAACGAGTGACAGTCATTCCCTTGAAATCTCTCCCAACTGGATGCCGAAGAAAAGCGGCTGGAGAGAGCTGGCGTTTGCCGTCGACGAGGACAGCTGCAACGGGCTTCTCGACTCGAGGAGGTCAGCAGGGGATATTAAGACCAACACGAGGGCATGCTCCATCTGTATGGATTGTACTAAACACAACATGAAGCAGCAGTTCAAGTAGGAAAGTTTGCCGTGATGATTGCCCCCATCCCGTAAGGTGTGTGTGGCGCGGAAAGGTACTAACATGATCTTTGACGCGACGAATGTCCCTGTTCGAGTCTGAAAATCATCTCTCGGTGGTGGTATCACCACGCAAAGAAGGCCTATCTATCAGCAGAACCAGTACTGTCAAGAGCTCACCGCGCAACGAATAAAGCCCGTTCGGGTGCGTAATGCTTCGCGCGCCAAGTTCGGGTTGGGAGGGGCGACGCTCCCCCGGTTGCACGCGATGCAGGACTTCGTCAACTACAATTTTAAGACCCAACTCGGCTGCAACGACAACTACGACGAAATTGTGAAGGCTGTTCGAGATATGGCTTACACAGGCGGCGATGACGACGATGCTCGAAATTCGTCACGTATGGCAAGACTTCCGAAGGTGAGCTGTAGTCGGCGATGGCTTGGACTCTGAACCTTTCCTTGTGGGGATTACCAGTGGAGAACTATTGAAGCGCCTCGATCGGTATCCAGAAACGTTCACCTTTCACCTGGACGCGACATTCAAACTTTCAAGGTCGGCTACCCTGTGTTATTGCTAGGGATTTCGGATCGCGCGCGGACCTTTCCCCTGGTAGCTTTCTGTATTATATTGCAAGCGTCTACGTGATGGCTCTAATGGCGTTCTACACGTTGGCGTTGATGGCGTTCCGTTGTATGCGGAGGTCATTGGCAATCGATTCGTTAGAAGTTTGTAATGGATGATGCTGAGGATGGCTAGCTCAACGCGCTGGTGCAGGTATTCAGGTACCACTCATACTTCACATTTCTAATGTTCTTTTTTTCACGTTATGAAGAAAGTTTAGGGAATGCCGAATCACGTCCGAATCGCATGGTGATTAATTGCTTGCGCAAAACAACAACATTCACTTCCGCGTAATGTATGAATTGTTGGTTTGAGTCACGGGCGTTTACTTGCAGTAGTGGAGCAGCCAGAACGAATTCAGTGGCTTGGCAGCCTATTTCTCGACGAAGTGGTCGATCAAGGTTCGGTTGGACTGCTGTGTGAGCGACGGCCCGAAGACGTACGCATTTAAGATGCATCTTCAGGCTACGGCGCCACTCATGCGTCATGCAAAGCAGTTGGCAAGTGACAAGCTGATTCACCTATGGCCCAACACGCAAGGTAGCCGAAATAGTGGTCGCGTTCGAGTGCAATCTCGCTCCGAGGTTCTATATTCCAGCCAAGTATCGTACGGAAGATTATCTTGGTGTAACAGCTCGGATGGGGTGGAACTACGCGAGAATGGAATACCAAGGGCAACCTGCTGAAGAATGCTTGTCGACGTGTCTGCGGAGTGGTGTTCGTGTATATACCGGAGAAAGTTTGGATGTTGCATCCATTTACAGTACTCTTGAGTCGTCTCGCCGGGCATCACGAAACTTGTACTAAGCTATCTGAAGCCGAGCAAAACAAGTGGCGTCGCTACAGAGAGCCTGTGAAGAAACGCAAGCGGAAGAAAACCGCCATACTCAATCGCTAGTGGTTACGCAAAGATTCAATCGCGACGGATGCGTCCCATCGCTGTCGCGGCGGCAAACGCTGTTTGCGTTTGCCGCCGAAGACATCAGCAGCGGTTTAAAGGACTCCTTTCAGTCTGAGATCGCTAGGGGCTTCTACGCTACAGGCCTGTCGTTTCGCACTATTGAAGTCCCACGTATGCGCAAGGCCCCGACTGTTCTACAGCCGGAGATGGAGCTGTAGTTACCTTCTCGGAAGGCATTGACTGGGCGGCGTCTCACAAAAGAATACGAGAGTGAGAAAGCCGAATTAATGCCCCCCATCGATGAAACAAGGCTTGCTCTCATTTCGGATGGCTGGTCGCGTCAGCAAGAGAAAGGTGCGAATTACGTAGTTACGTCTCCACTGATGGTGCCTTTGGTATGATGTACCAAGACCACGGGAAAACCGCAGGATATGTGGCCGAAGTCATCGGTGTTGTAATTGACGAACCTATTGAGTTGTTGGTGTACCAGTGTTCTTTTCCGTCGCAACGGACAGCGCACCGGTCATGCAAAATGCGTGCGTAATTCTCGGCGAGAGCGGCGTATGTGCTGCAACGGATGCAGCGGTCACACGTTGAACCTTGCCTTGGAGGACGTGCTGAAACATCTGTGGTTGAGTGCGACCCTGATTAAGTCGGTCACTTTTGGAAATTCTATCAGGAACCGGCTCCAGCTTCTTGCCCGATTTTGGCACGAACCGGTTCCTGATAAAATTTCAGAAGGAAGGTAAAGAGGAGCACCGACGAACACTACGCTTACCGGTACAGATGAGGTAGTACTTGATCTTTGAGTGCATTAAGAGCGTATCGGACAACCGCCGGACAATCAGCAAGGTGTTTCGCCAGAAAACGTTTATGAAACTGTACGGCTAGAGACCTTAATGAAGCTCGCCGAATTGTTAACGAAAAACACTTTTGGAATCGTCTGAAGTTAGTGATGCTTCTGGTCCAATCAATTGTGGATGCTATCACGATGCTTGAGCAGAATTCCTGTGGTATCTCCGTTGTGTACTATCAATTTCGTTTGAACTGCAGCGCAACCCAGTCTACAATGCGCGGCTATAAAGCGTACCTAAGGTCGTCCAAATGAGTATCTAGAAGGCGATAAAAAAACAAATGGGCCATCTTACACGCTGACACCATCCGAGTATCATTTCTGGTCATCCATACGGACACAATTAGACTTTGTGGAAGCCGATTTGACTGCGAGCGTCGCTTCAATCAAGGTACTTGCCCAACGGCTCGGTTTAGTGAAGACAGAAGCCGAAAAGCGACAATTCGGTGCCGAGGTCAGTGAGTTGCAGCCAAAACGTCCAGATGGTCACCGGAGACACGTTCCCAAGGAGATGGATCTCGCCTATGGCGTGGAGAGCAGAGGATCTTCTTAAGACGGCCTCGGACGACAATTACTATATGTTGCTAGCTCCGCTTGCCGCCTTGATTTACGCGATCCCAACCTCTTCCGTTGCAAGCGAACTATCATGGAGTATCCACGAGTTCATCCACACGAAGCGGCGGAACCGGTTAAGCGCAAAGCGTGTGAAAAAAGAGCTACTATTTACGACAATGCAGGCAAAAAGGGTGCCAAGAGGAACATCTTTACGGGATGGAAGGTGAGCGCGAGAACGACGGAGATGATGATGCCAAAGCAACTTTCGACACAACAATGGATGAAGACGACAACAACGAGGAGTCATTTAGCAACAGCGAGATAATTGGTGGCTTCGTCGACAGCAACGATTTCTCTTATGACGGTAGCAAGGGGAGAGAAGGAATGACTTCAGCATGAGTATTAATTTACACAAAATCTATTATTTGATGCTTGGACATAATGAATGCACTGCATCGACGCCATCAGTGCCGTGTATGCATTATATTGATGCCATAATACATGCACTGGCACATCGCTACTGTCAAACCTTCACTTTAGGTGCCAAGCAAAAACATGTAAACCTACCCTTTTTACCAATCTGATTCCCTCCTGAATATTCTTTCGTCCACAGAAAAACCTCATTGGCCATATATTACGGTGGACAGAGAAGTACTGCTCTGGTCCACCCATTGAGGCTTTTCCTTGGACCACATATAACCTTTTAACCAATCAGAATACATCGTTCTGTTATAAATGCCATTTATCAGTATAACACATGAAAAACCTCGTTTCTAAACAGACAGATTGCGTCTGTACCAACTTTGCGTTCGCATATACTTAACTATCCTGAGAACCCCAGCTAAATAGGTGAGGAATTACGACAAAAAACCTACTAGCATTAACTCCAAACATCAAGTTACCTTGTTCTACGCTCAAAATGGTTGGCTCAGAAACATACGTTTTTCATTTGGTGTGATGTTTGTATAAAACCGATGACAATATTATGAAGTGGCCATCAGGGCTTCTCAATATGGCATTTTTTTTTCATTTTATTCATCGGCATATCTACGCAAGAATCATAACGCAGCTATTCAAGAAGCTCCCGACGCATGTTCTGTCTAATTGTTTGTTCACTTGTTGCATCCCGCCAGTCCTTGTTGAAGGAAAGAAACATCAGAACTTCGAATGTATCCGGGTTCATGCTTTTCCGCAAGTACGAGTAAATAAGCATCAGCTGCGAAACAAAGCGTTCGCATTCATTGCAAGTTGGGGGCACCCCTCCAGCGACATGTACACCGCAGCCGAGACTTCTGCGTCTTCTTGAAAGGACACGCCAAAAAGGATGGGCTGTCCTCGTCTGGGGTGACATCGCCTTCAGAGCACTTAAAAGCGACGCATGCCGCCTGCTCACGAGCGTTCAGCCGCGACCCGAAAATAAGATCTTCACAATTCCACTTTCAAGCTCGGGGGTAGCTGACGGCAAGTGCGTCGCTGGCCAACGCGCTTTCATCCGAGGGTACTTACGTGCGACGAAGTCGAATGCACGACGGCATCAACTAGCGTCAGCGCTGAGTCTTTCAGTGCCTTGTCCACCTCGTTCAGCTCTCCCAGCTTTTCAGCAGATCGTTGGCATGGGTTGCCTCCTCGTCCGTTAGCAAAACTTTGGCCATGCCATGCTTGGTCACAGTCGCGTGGTCCAGGGAGAGGAGTACTGGATGTAGCTTGAAATAGCGCTAGCGCATAACGAAAGTGCTCGACCAACGCGTAACATTCCGCATGACCTGTGGCATTGGTGTCACCGTGCCAGCGCGGCACGGGACTTGATAGTACTGAGATGCTTCATCAGTGCGTAAAATTTTAGCTTCTCCATCGCACAGAAAGTCGCTGACCGTCAGCTGGAATCGGTGGCTAGCGCAACCAATCAAAGGCAGAGCGCCCACTTTTCGGCCAATAGATTGATTGACGGAGCAATTATCGCCAATCATGAAGAACACAGATCTTCAAGGCTTGCTGAAGTCGCCAAAGAGTCGGCGGTCAGGTCGTGCAAGCTCTGTGCTCCCTTATTTTCTTCGTCTGCAAGCGGGCAAAATGCTAGCAGCACGAAGCGACGCGAAAGGCACTGGATACTCTCGTCGTAACTGGGTTGCGCTGGCCGTCATTAACAGTGCTGATGTCGTGTAGACGGCCATGATCGCCACAAATTGACGCCCGCCACTGGACCATCCATCAAGGACGACTCCAACTGTTCAGGAAGCTTGATATCGATGACTTCACGGACGTATCGGTAGAGTAGGTTTATGTTCTTCGTCATCGTAGCTGCAGCAATCGGCTCCATCTTGGCGTTCTAACAAAATAGAGGGCGTTCGCAGAAACTCACAGGCGTCAGTCACACGACGCACCACTCGATCCAGAGAAACACTTTGCTTGTCCGCTGGTCGGGCAGCGAAAGCCCGAGACCGTTCCCTTGCGGAACACAGCATCCGCCAACTGCGGGTAGCCGGGGTGCTTTTTAGGAGATAATGCATCTGGTTGGTGTAGCCACGTCCAGATCTTCTTGCACGAGTTGCACTTCTACTAGGAGAGAGCTCGCTAAAGAGCAGACAGCACATATCCGTGTTGGAAAACTTCATGGTGGTGTTAGGGAGAGTTGGGTCAGGGGTGAGGGGACGAAACTTGCTTGGGAAGGTACTACAGTAATAAGCGTAATTATTCTGGACCAGACTAATTGTGCCACAGATTTTCGAGACGCCGGAACACAATTAGTCTGGGCCCCAATAACCCACACTAATTGGGCGCCCACACTAAATGTGGTCAGGCATATTTGACGCGTTGTGAATGCGTATCACCGTTTTGGGAAAGAAAATGATCTCTTTTACCTCACATATCATGGTTTTCTGAAGATATATGATCGATTTTACATGTTATATCACCGCTTCTCGATAGGCATATCTGTGTCCGTCAAACTACTACTCTTCGCCAGTCTCAAAGTTTTCAGGGTATCTGCCTACGATATCGCGAAGTGGAACTGAAAGCTGCGATAACTCCCATCGACCGTTCAATCCCTTCGACAAGCCACACATAACCATAGCTTTCCGAGGGTACTTGTTTTTTTCTTGATGTCTTCGCGCTGACTGATGGCTCTGACGCACTGCAAAGCCAGCTTAATGTAAAATCCTATCCCGCGGTTTCTATGTTTACCGGAGTGTTTGCCGCCTTTGTTTGGACTCGTAAAGCGGTTTTCATCCTGTAGACGGCGCTTCTCTCTGTCCCATTCAACGCACCAGAAATCTCCGATGGCTTTAATTATGAATAAATCAGCAGGTTGGCAGAGGTGCGTAGCGTTAGGCCGTAAAAATGCACTTCCATGTTCTTCGACTCAAGGATACTTTTGTACTCGTCGACCTTGTGTCCACTGGCGTTGTCCATGAAAATAATGTGTCGTTTACTATTCGGTTCGCACCGATTGCACGTGTTGTCGGCATTCCATTCCCCAAATACACGTTGATCCATCCACCCTTTTGTGCCAGAGCGATACGACACTCCGGGTACTTTGTCGACATCGCGAATTGGATAGCTGCAGTTGGCATTTTGAAATATAACCATTGGAGGCTCGATTCGTGCACTTGCCACCACCTCGAATTTTTACAACAAGAGTGATACCTCACCACCACTTACCACATCTTGATATCGGATAGACTGGTCGCCTCGAAAACCAACTGCTTTCCGTTATCCATGTTAAATACGAAATGGGCTTCATCCATGCTGAATACAGTGTCTTCGTCCAGTTCACCAGACTCAAACCCTTGTTTAAGGCGCCCTAAATGAGCCGCAACGCTGCGCTCAATTCCCTCCTGCTTTTCCTGGGTGCATTCTGATTTTCCAGATTGACGCCGCGAAACAACATCGAAATTAGCGCACAACAGCTGGATCCATCGTGAGTTTATCCTGTCCTTTAGTGTCACCCCTTTTTCCATCTGTGTCATCTCCGTTGAAAGGTCCTTCTGTTCCTGGGGGCGTTAAATGATCCACGAGCAATGTCGCATAGCAGCTCACGAGAAATCTTCACCCTCCGTCTTCCGAAGTCGGCAAATTCACCTAGCAAGTAGCCGTACACCCATTCAACCCATGGCGCACGCTTAGGCCCACGACCAGGCAAAGCTTTGAGCCGCATTCGCTTCTTGACACTACGCTGAACCTTTACCACCGATTTGGGGAGCCGGCGTTGATCGGTGCCGTTATTTACCAACGTAGTCGAACCATTTTTCCACCAATTACTTGCCTTTTGAACGTTCGCTTTGTAGTTACCACGGAAAATAGCGGGGAACGCGTGAACAGCTTGCGAGATAGAAGTTTTTTTTCACCAGCAATGAATAGCTTGTTCATGTGTTTCACAACTCGAACGCGATCAGTAAGAGTACTACACACCTGCACCGAGCGTTTTCGTTTCTCACCAATAATGCTGGATTGCTCCAAACCGCTGAAGCTTCGTCACTGTTGAAGAGCTACCCTGAACCGTGGAGCAGATCGTTCCTGACCACAATCTGAGGACCATGGGTATCGCATTCGTCGACCCGAATATTCTGGTCGTCGGATGACGGCTCCACTAGGCATTCGTCATTGTTATCATTACACGACGTGCAACGAACGTGGCCTCTTTGTTTCTCTTCGATCACAACACCACAAGAAGCATGGTTCCGATTACCACACACGTCGCATGTGTGGGAAACAAGAGGGGTGTCTCCTCCGCAACCACTGCACGTATTCACGTATTTATCGTCAGTACTGTTGGTGCTTTTCTGTTCGTGTTTTGAATTATGAATTGTCGCTCGGTATAGACGGCAGAAGCCAGCGCGGAACGACTGGTGCTCGCTGAGCTGTCGCAATCCGCGTTTAGTATGGATTGAACTTGAGGCGTATTTAGCGTGGATTGAAAACATCAATTTGGGTGGGCACTATTAGTCTGGACCAGACTAATTGGGAAGCCCAAACTGTTTGACGGTGCTGCTGTCGACGCCAGCGCCAAGTAGCGCGGTAGCCCCTCAGTGCTGTACCGGTTTGGATTCTCGCCCAAAGCTGCAGCTGAATTGATGAGGTTTGACATGCTCTTGATCTGGGCAACAGAGTCGGCGTCGATGGAGCAAATTGGCCGGCTTACCGCGAGGTACTGCTGCTCGTCGTTGCTTTCTAAATACCAGAGCGCGTGGATGGGACACAGCGAAGTCGAACCCGAGCGCCCTACCGTCCGTGTCGCCTCATGCCAAAATTGATCAGCTTTCCACCTCGAAACGTCCTGATGCTTGTGATACCTCACCAAAAACTGTTGCTTGTGTGCCATCGCTTCTGTGGAATCGAATGTCGGCTCGATTTAAAGCGAAGTCGTGCACTTTGTCTCCTTGCGCGAGAAATTCCGATCTTCGGAGAAGAAGGAACCAATCCAGAACCGCAGCCCCCCAGAAAACGCGGTCTTGGTGGTTGCTGAAGTTGAGGGACTGGTGCATTTTCCGTAGGATTGCGACAGTGAGGGGGGCTTTCTTCGTTGGCGCGGCGGCTTGTCGTCGCATGCCGGTGATTGCAAGGCGATCGCCGGGGAGGAGGCTGACTGAATAACCGAGAAATCGCTGATGATACCACGAGAAATGACTGATTTTGGCGAGGACAGTTGAGGCCTCGTTGCCGACGCCATCGGTATTCTAGCCAAATTTCCAGCAGTAGACAGCAAAAAGGACGAGTTGATGAGAGTGTATGTGTGCGGATCGGCGGGAAGCCACAGAGGTAATCTAAGCAGGTTGCACCAATGTTCCCATTGTCTCCATGTTGTACTGTACTTGACGTTTGAGCTGTTGGCCAGTGATTGGGTTTGAAGGTGGTCGAGAAGGTGCAGTAGATGTGCCTCAAGTTGTCGTGTACGTGAATCTGTGACCACACAGCAGAAAGATTAGCCCATTGTCGATCGAAGGGAGGTGCCCATGTCGGGGAGGCCGCGTCAGCGGCAATGGTTGAAGCACCCGGTAGATGCTTAACCAGTACACGGATGTTGGAAACAGCTTCGGCTAGGCCAATGATCCTTGTTAGGTCTTGACTGTACGGGTTAGAAAATTTAATAAGTTAATTCAAGCTACTGCGGAAACTTTTTCGCTCCAGCACGTTATGAAGGTTGTTTTTCCTTTGTTGGCGTCTGCCCAAGAAGGGCCCCATTCCAGCAAGAGCGACGCAGAAATGTTCCCGGACATTGATTGAGAACTGGTTGTCGTGCGCCGAGGGCTGATTTATCCGTGACAGTTCCTCTTCGTCAAATTTTAACTGCAGAAACTCGTCGACCGCAGAATTGATGACCGCCAGGCCAACGTTACAGGCGTCCATGTAAATGATCCAAGTGGATCTTGACTGCCGAAACTGATAATGGTAGTTCCTGTAGATGACCATAAGAGAGAATGTGCGAGAACCAATGCAGATCCAGCAACGATCCAGCCGAAAGGTTGATGCGTCCGAAGCGCGGAGCGGCAATGCACATGCGCTGTAAGCGCTGGTAAAATGGTCGTGCGGTTCGCAAACACGAGAATACATGCCTCCAACTGCCCATGAGCTTCCTCAATTCTGTCTTACTTGCCGACCGCTTGCCCAACCTCTCGTTTACACGAGCTAGTGCTTTCTGAATTCTCTCTGGGGGCATTGAAACAATCCGTTGGTTTGTATCCCAATTGAGCCCGAGAACAGCAAGTCTTAATCCCACCGCGTGAATTTATTATCATTGATCGCACGAGGTCCGAGCATGGCCAAGGTGGCGTGCCGCAGAGTGGCGTCGCTAGATCGAGTCTGCCTTCGATGTCACACTCGATCAGTACGTGACCGTCGAGCCATTCAAATCCGAAAAGAGGGTCTAAGTCAGTGCTCTCAGAGACGGAACGCGGAGCGTTGTGCTCAACTGACCACGCGATGGCTCGGCCGTAGGCACCGTAAAATGGAGGGGATCCATTCAGCCGTATGGTGCCGACAAGTCGATAACCAGAGCCTTCGCTTCTGGAATGCGAGCTGCCATCCCAGTGAACATTGCTGGCTGATGTCATGAGGTGTCGATATGCGGACTTCACGTCCACCTTTAGGATTTTTATCACCAGAAGAGGATACCGACGGTGCAGACACTCAATCCGGTCCACTAGCGCGGTAATGTACTTGTAGTGAATATCAGGAGCACCATCCTTGTCAAATCACGCGTTTATCGACTCGCCAGGCGGAAAGGACATGCCGTGAATCAAACGTATTTTCTCACTGGGGTCAACGCCCTTCTTTTTCAAATGCACCGAGGGGGCTACAAATTATTGCAGACCACAAAGTCGTCATCGTTGAGCACCATGCACCTTTTAGTGTATTGACCATCGCGGATGCTGCGAAGCACCGACATTAAGTATCGTTGACACGATTGATGATTCTTCGGTGGTGAACGAACCGGAGGCTTGGATAGCCACGTGGGTTCAATAGTTCATCATACCTTTTAGCACGACATCAAGGTGCTCATAGCCTTCAAGCAGACCGCGGACGATTTCGGGGTGGAAGGCCTTGTTTGGTCGAGGATCGCTGCTTGTCTCGCCCCGAATTAGACGAGCAGTTGCTACCGCATCCAGGCTGTGCTTGCGCATGACCTGGGACAGACTGTTGGGCGATCGTATCGAGCTTGTTGGACGGGCGACCCCGACGGAATCCCAAGTCATGGAGGCGCCGATTTGTTCGTAGCTCATCACGAAGTAGCTCTTTCTCTAAGAGGATGCGAGTCTTATCAAATGTTGTAGCTGACAGCGACGGATACCGTTGCAATGGTGTGGAATGTCCACATGAGGCGCTGACGATTGACTACTCACTGCTGTAACCAGTGATGGGACCAATGCACCTAGGAAATCGTTAGACGATTCTTGGGGTAGCTAGCACTTGAATTGACCTTCCATCGTGGCTGATGATGGAGGGACCAGTGTACGCGTCACTGTCGAGACGACCGGGAGCAGTTGGCTCTTGATTGCAAACAATACTGACTGCTAACGACTGTGTTTGTGATGGTTGGAACGTGGTTTGGCTCTCTGTACACCGCCCACACGTGCTTGTAGGCGGAGATGCATTAACGGGTTGAAACTCGGAAGAAGAGCGTGCATTTCTACCGATTTCGGAAGGGGTAAACGACCAGGAACGATTGCACCCCGACATCGACTGGGCACCATTACAGTGACGCGTACTTGGGTTTGAGCCCCCCCAGTTGTTTCTTGATCAGTGCTTTGACCTTGGGGTGTAGAAACTCGGCTCGAAATGAGCTCGTCCTGTGAAGCACGGTGCGGCCTTGGTGGACTTGCAACCCCGGACGGAAACGAACCGAAGGCTTCGCTTTTTAACGTTTTCACTCGGAATATGCTCGTCCACGTCCTTGGTAATTGCGACAGAAACATTGTCCGAAGCGTACAGGCAGGAAGTGCATGATCGACAGTCCTCGATTTCCATATTGCATAAGAACAAATTTGAGCTGACTAGGCCGTCAAATACTCAGATGCACACTTACCTTGATGATCGGAAGCCGTAACTTGGCTGTGGACATACTGCTGCATCACAGTAGGCGAACGACCCATCTGCGCTCCCGTTATGAATGAGCGCTTGGTCTGCAAATCCGACTTCGTTCCATGATCGTTGGGGCTTGCGGCGGAGCGGGTAACACAGAGCGATTCGTAGAGGCAATTTGGGCCGCTGAGCTTAGGTACTGTTGCGCAATCGGCGTTGCAGGTCCGGTCTTGATGCGATAGTTTCTAAGACAGTCTCGTTGGCGTCGGGCCGGGTAGGAGGGAGGGCCTATTAAACGAGCACGCTTGCACGTAGGCCCCTTAGAGTGTGAGGGGCAGTCTCGGGCGCTCGTCCGGACAGGCCATTGACTATTGACTTTTGCTCATTGAAGATTTCATCGTCGTCGTTTTCAGGCTCGAACATTTGGTCCACGTTATCGATGGTTGGGCGAGCGTTTCCGGGGCTAAGTCGCATGCCCATCGTTGGTGTGATAGCTGGCATCGGCGGTGTACAAAACGCGGGTCCAATGGTGGCCGGGACAGGGATGACACCACCCTCAGTGAAGTGAGCAAAAATAATGACGTGTTGGAGAGGGAACTCCGCTTCAAGCCCTTTTTAGGTCATGCCACGTCACCACGGTGTCTGGTTGTGGAATGTCCTCGTCGACGAAACCACGGAGAATTCAGGTAACGGTGTGATGAGGGTACTGCTTCAGGAGTTTCTTCAAAAGTTACTTTTTCTTTCATTTCCACCGGGAAGTCTCCATGCGGGGCTCTGATGGCCATAGTAAGGTGGACCAGATAAGTATGTCTTATTAAGGCCTAGTTCGATATCCTTCATTTATTCGTCGTCATAGAGCCTTTCGCCCCGAAATCATCGTCGTGTGCATGTTGGAGGTACTGCAACGACATGATGAGCGTGTCCGCACCGCAGGCCTCCTCGGACGGAGGTTGACGGTGCAAGGAATATTTGGTTAGGAAGGCTCCTTATGCACAATCCGCTAGATTAATCCGCTGTATGCTCGAATTCGGGCGGATGAGACCCGATGGAATATGGGCGGATTTCCGCAGATATCACCTGGTACGCACGGATCAGTCATTCCAGACTGCACAACAAAATTCGTGCTGCAACGCACCCGACTGGCATCTTCTGCAGCTTTTATTTTGGGTCAGTCAGTTAACCACTGACTGACTGACCCAAAATGAAAGCTGCCAGGACAATAAACGGGACCAGGTCATCATCTTTCTCGTTAACGACGTTAAGTTGACGTGCATCAATCATACTACTGTCTACCAAATCCGTCGCAGTAATTGGCAAAAAGAATTTGGTCCCGTTCCCGATGGACCTCGACTCAACAAAGCGGATAGAGCACCTAGCGAGGTTGTCTGAGGAAAAGCAAGAACGATTTGTGCAAATAATGACGAACCGAGCTAACGAATTTCAGGGGGGGGCAGACCCAGCAGTCGAGCACACGCGAAGGGCTGATCCAGCGATTTGTTGAGGAAATGCGAGACACATGCGTCCGGCCTGGAGGATTCTTCGCTGATAAATTGATAACCGAAAGTGTTCGTGATGATGCAGTTTCCACGACATTTACTATTGACGACGCCAAGCCAAAGTCGAAAATGAAGTCTGTAAAGACTCTTAAGCCCATGACAATCAAAGAGTTAGAACTTGGCACGACATACCGAGGCCGATATCTCTGCGGCTGGGTGGCTATCGACGACGCGTTTGTTGGCATCTCCGCGACGTCGTTCCTCCTCGAGGATGTTACGGGTAGTTTGGTAGAAATTGCCGTCTATGACCTGGTGGATCCCGATCTCCACCTTACGAGAAGCAGCGGGCGGTGGCAAGCAGATTCCCGAGGGGAAAACCCCTTATCGTGATTAAACCATACTATAAATTACGATTGGATGGGACGATGGGCATTCGGGTCGAGCTGTCTAAGGAAATTATTCCCTGGCGAGACGTGCCGACGGACTTGACGACTTGGAAGAAGCTTGGCAACGATTTCTTCAGTGTACTAAGCCCCCAGAACGAAGGTCGTGGAACGTGGGCGTGTTATCAAGGCGCGATTCAAGCAGTTCAAGCTGAAATTCGTACTTTAGCGATGCTGTTCGCCAACATCGCTACCTGTCGCTTCAAGATGGGAGATTACGCTTTAGCTATTCAACTATCGGGTACTGCTGTGCATATTGACCAGACTTACCTCAAAGGTTGGCTCCGCTTGGCTTCATCTCTTGCTGAAATGGTTCCAAGTCGGTGGCAGCACGCGTAGTTGCTCATGCACAAGATGTTTTACCAACTTTATCGCTTCAGGAACTAAAACTGCTACAAAACTGTGTCTACGTGACTGGCCCAGCCAGCACAAAGACCTCGAGGTTCCGTTCATATGCGGAATGTTGCATGAAGTTGGCAGCTCAGGATTTGTGCTTCTCGAAGCGAATTCGACTCGAAATACGAAGACAGCGGACACATGGCGTAAAGAAGGATCGGACTGTTTTGCCAAGACGAATATTGGCGCTGCTGACGAATAATATCAAAAAGGTATCGCGGCTACTGCGTCATGCTGTCGTGATGTATCACTTGTGTTAAACAACATTGCAGCAGTGCATTAAATGCTCCATCGCGACGTCAAATCTGTCGGTGTCAATAGTGATGATGGAGTTGGAGTATCTTGTGGACTTTCTGAAGTACTGATGCCAAGTGCCGAGGCAGCGCTGCTTAACGCAACAGTCGCAGGTATTATCGACCCACTGAACTACACGGCGTGGACGCGTAGGGTCCGATGCTTGAATAGCTTGCCTGTTACACCAGCAGAATTTATCAGCGACTTAACTGCGATCCGTTCCAACGTCCTGTCGAAGGTATCACTGACAAAGAAGCAGACGCAGGAGTTTCAGCGAGGCATTCAAGCTGAGATTCAACGAATACAGTCACAAAAACAAAAATCTATCCAGGAGGTGTCAGAAATCCCGACACTTGTGCAACGTCAACAACGCGATGCTTACGGCCGGAAGGCATCGCAACTGAGTTGCGGAAGAGAAATTGAGTGGAGAAAACACGTTTGCGGACAGTATGAACGGAGAAAAACAGGACATTGATGCATATATTGCACAGATGGAAGCTTTCGAGAAGATGATACGCTTTGTGTCAAATGCGTCGAACTCTCAGAAGAATCACCAACAGCTACCGCTGAACTGGTGAAGTACATAAAGAATTCACCTCCTCAAGTACATATCGAGTTTCCTAAACAACGTGGATGGCCGACAGGAATTGACCCGGTATTTGCCCGGAAAGTGTTGTATCGGGCATATTTGAATGCAAAATCCAGTCAGGTTATGGCGTCCAGTATGCGCGACATGTATACTTTAAGGAGATTAACCCTGCAGATATGATTAAGCGATGGCATGGGACGGCGGCACCCCAAGTTCTCCATGACAAATCCGACAGCTTGAGATATGGAGACATTGTTGACGCTCGAGAAGTTCTAAATATCCCGTCCTACGACGCGCGGATCCGCTCCAACTTCGCGAACAATCCGAACCGTGCCGAGGCTATTTCTTGGGGACAACTCACGTCGCCATTGGCTTCAACGACTTTAGTAGTCTACTTGCCGCCACACTACGCGATGACATGGACAACGGTCTCCCCTTACAATTTGTGGGTTTGAAATGAGTGAATTTTCCGTTGCCAAGTGCAAATTGTTGCTCAAATTGGGTATCCAGAAGTTCGAATTGCCAGTGTGATGGAGGTTTGGCTTTCGTCAACGTGAAGTGAAGCTACTTTGAAACATTTCCGTAAGAGTGCTAACACAGTGTTGCGGTCCTTGAATCAAGAAACGGAAAACGTTAAGGTGGTGTCTTACTTGAGACATTAGGTCTCTGTTGAGCCTTTATCTGCTGGAAGAGCGTACTCGGAGTTTTTACCACAACTTGGAGAGATACAATACGAGAGTCCTGTGTGCGTTATATTGCTTCCGGCGCGAAATTGATCGCCTTGACTTGGCACAGTATATGCTTACTGGCGAAGTTCGAGCGTCCCCAAATGTCCTCAGTCTTGTAGACACGGAACGAACGGGTTCTACAACTACCAAGCAGTCAAGTGAGTCAGCGACTTCGATGTCCAAGAAGAAACGTAACCGAAAGAAAAAGAGGAACGCAAGCAAGGAAATTACTGAAAACTCGAGCACTGTGCCCTTGGGTGGCAGTTTGACGATGTGAAATGTACCACCAGGCGCTCCACTTCTCGAGGAAGATATCGTATTCAACACTGTGGATGTTATGAAGATACTGGAGAATTATCTCGAGCGAGAGAAAGCGAAGAAGGACTCTATATATAAGCTGTCGATGGTCGATTTGTTCATTATTCATATTATGGAGAACCTGAATCGACTTCGTGAGTTAATATTGGCGAACAAATTGACGATCGCGGTACACTACGATGTTGTTAAGGCGGTCCCAGGAGTTGACCGGGAGAACGAGCAGCTACTGGCTCGCATTGTTATGCTGCGACCATATACGATCTCGTGGTCCAATGTGCTCGATGCTCGACTACTTTTCGCCTGAAGATTTCCATGACCGATATACGGCGTCTGCGTTCACTACGGCTACAGTATGAACTGGACCACCCGAGTGTTCGGGGCGTCAATTATCGACTACAATTTTGAGGACTGCAAGCCGCTTATCGACGGGTTACTTGATTCTGCGCTTGGATTCCCGACCCAGTCACACACTCTGACCCTGTCGTCTCTGACGGATGTCTTTAAGTTAACAGGACTCGACAAGCTACTGCTTTTGCCCTTACGTGAGAACCCACTCAATAGCACGGGGTACTTGCTCTCAAATGCTCATAAACGTAAATGGACTGACTACTTTTTGAGTAAAGGAGAGTTGTTTGTTAAGGCAGCACAACGCCTGGGAGCGTTGTGTACACCGCCGAACTGCGGATTGCAAAAGGGGGAAATGGAAATGGCGATGCCAAGTCCGTTGTACCGAACGTCGGTGACTTTGTACCTGAGTTGGTGCTACGATCCAGATCTTCGCTTACATCCTGTTAACCCGTTTGCGGTGGGCACTGCTACTAATATAGATATGTTGGCTAAAACCATGCAGAACCTGAGCACGGAGGACAAGCAGAAGCTTTGGATGGACTTTGAGAACTTGATATGAGTGAGAATTGGTTTAGGTAGGAGATGAAGGACAATTCGTTGGTAGTGTTGGTCGAAGCACACGACTTGAGTTAATTTGAAAAATCTTTGGTGGAACTCGTCAGTTATTCTATCCTTTTTTCTCTTTTCTTACAAGGGGCTTGATCTGTAAAACTTCCGATATTATACTACTAGTATGTATATTTTCTTGAAGGTTTTCGCGTTGAGGACGTCCACCGATACTTTTAGGATTCAAGACAAGATACGCGCTGGAGAAAGGAGCTAGAACAGCGCTTGCAGCTTTGCACTGAAAAGGGTTTCACGAGATCCAGTTGGAAATTGATTTGTGTGTTGAATTGTGGAATTGATCGAATTTGATTGCTTTGATCACTGCTACCACCACACTGTCACCATCCAAACAAAATACTTAACTAATTCGAATACAAACACATCTATTTTACTGACCTATCCGTCAATAAAACCAGGTTTTCTATCTGTTTAGAAATCTGAGGTCGTCCTTGCGGCTCCATGTCTTTGTCTCCTTCCGTTGGTGCCCCACTCGCCGCCCCTCAGTGAAGAAAAGAAGCTCCAGGTGCGAAGTTCGTTCCCTCCCTGACTCCTACCACGATGCTCGCTCGCCAGACCGTCCGCATTGCCCGCCAGACGCGCGCCTACTCGGGCCTCTTGAACAAGGAGAGCCACATCGCGGCCGACCAGAAGCTGTTCGCCACGGTCAAGCGCCCCACCTACATCAAGCGCAAGTCGGACGGCCCACTTTTGGCGGCCATGCTGGCGGGTCTGGGCCTCGGTTTTGCCCAGATCGTCCGCGGCGAGTTGTGCATGGCCACGGGCACTGGCAAGAAAGAGTAAGCGCGCGGTGCAGCTAGGAGAGAAGAGGATGTCGGCCGTGAAGAAAGAGAGAGAGATGCTGAGGTCGCTTTACGTGATTATTCATCCGCATCGCGCGAGGAGGCACACAAGTATCACTCATTCAAGGCTGCCCGAGGACGTCAGCTTTATCGTACGGTGGCTCCCGTCCGTCGATTCCCTTTGTAAGAGACGTGAAATTCCACACACGGCCATAATGAATCAAGCAAGTTTATCTGCATCATCAGTTCGTTGGTTGGATGTCCAGCCTGCAACCATACAGTGTTTAACTACGTCTCTACGCTTTCGGTACTGCCATTACCTAACTATGTAGCACACATAACTTTCACGTAACTAGCCACCTCTCTTTACAAAAGCGATGTCACTCCCTCTACACGAACGGGAACATCACTCTTCCAATTCCGCACTAGAGCATATCTCGGTGGTTATGGTCTCCTCCTTGTCGCCGTCGCTGCCGGACCGCGTAAGCTACGTGGACGCGCACCGGCGCTTCATGGCACTGGAGAATCCTAGCATGGCTGTATCCGACCCCAATTCCAAGGCCTTCCAGGACGAGCTGAGCAACACTCTACAGTACATGAAGAAGTGCATTCAACAGCGCCAGCTGGACGGCGTGCTCTCGATCAACGAACCTTTTTTCGAGCTGCAGAACACGCAGCTATACGCCTTCTGCGTTGAATACTACCTAGGAATGCTCACTCCTAAGCAGACGTTCTTCCAACAGACCGAGGCGCCGCCGCAGCAGAGCGAGGAACAGCACAAGAGACGCTCTGGTCCCACCGACCACACGCGCAACGTCGTATACCGCGTCAAGTTCCTGCGCGAGGCTGACGTGTTTCTTACTGAATTTCTAGACCGCGCCGAGAGTGTTGGTCTCCTGACGGAGAAGAAGCGGCAGGAGCAGTACGAACGGCTAGAGAGCAAGCAGTTTTCGCTGTCGAGGGACGAGAAGATCCAGCGCTTCCAGTTACAGCGCGATATGGAAAAGAAGCTGCAGGAGGCGCAAAAGCGGCGCGGAAAGAAGGGAGTTGCCCATATGGGCGGAGGAAAAAACGAGGATGCGGATGAATTGGACGAGGACGAGAGCGACGTTGAGGACCTGGAGCGTGAGCAGCTCCTGACATTCATCCAGTTGTCAGTCGTCAAGTGCATGGAGGAGCAGGCATCCATCAACCAGGAGAAGGACATGCTGGAAACCATGCTCAAGATGAATGCGGCCACGCAGAAGCAGGATCTCTTCTCGGAGGCGCACCGACCGCCTCCGCCGCCCCAGGGACAGGGAATTGTACGGACAAAGAATTTGTTGGATTATTTCTATGTCTTAATTGATGGCACTGACGAACATATCGTTGTCGTTTCGTTGCTGTGGTTGCTGCTACTGCAGGAGGTAACGCGGATCAATCCGCAGATGGAGATGAAGCGCGAGACGATTCGGTCGGGAGTGTTCAAACCTGGTCACCGCCTTCCTACGATGACGTTGGAGGAGTATGCGGACCGTGAGGTGGCAGACGCCATGGAGAGGCAAAAGAGAGAGAAGTATGTTGTGTTGGCTTTGCTTCGAGGAGTTGAGTGCTTTATTCAACGTTGGATTTGTGCTGTTTTGACGCTGCTGTAGGGACGCACCGCAGGGACCACGTCGGTACGACCAGCTCGTAGAGGACGGCGACGAGGATGACGAGGAGTTAGCGGAGGAGGCGACTTACAAGGATCGTGCATGGGACGACTGGAAGGACGCCAACGAGAGAGGCATTGGCAACAAAAAGGGGTCGCAGTTCTAGGACAAGTGCTTTCGATTGTGGCTGACATTACTCAGGATCGGAAATTTATTGGTGATGAGACCTTGTGTATAGGTTGTACCCTGACTCTTTGAACCACAGCTCTACTTGTTAGTGACGATGCTGTGTCTGGAAGGCGGAAACACCCAACGGCTTCCTTGAGGAAACTGGGTTTCAACAGCCACGTCTTCCATGAGCTGGCTGTGTAGACCAAGAACGGAAATGCAGATATCTCTCACGTAAAACATAAGTGCTATTTTCGTCAAAGTCAAATTCACCAATCCGATTCTGCTTTTTTTTTAATTACTTGCAATAAACCAGATCGCAGTTCTTATATCGTGCTAAGTGAATTATACTTTAAGTATTACTCGAATTATCCAAAATACTGATGAGCGTAAGACTAGCGATAGCTTCCATGAAAACAGGAATATGAGCGCTAGGAAAAAACGGATCATTTAGTAGTATTCCAGCTTTAGATATTTAAAAGGATAGACACGAGTCAAATTGATACTAAGTGAACTGCGCTAGGCTATAAAAAAATTATTTTGCATACTACATGCGCTAACTGATGAGTGTACCGATGAAAACGACATCACTATTGTCGTGCTATTTGGTGGACGTGTTGAATCTAACAATATACATACGCATTGAGAACGACGGTTCATGCCGCCTCCACACGCAAAATCATGGCCACACTAGAAGAAGTAAGCAAATCTGCAAGCCCAGCTAACGGTGAAGACGCGGTCGGAGTGGGAGATGAAGATGTTCAGCAGTTGGAGGACCTTTTGGAGGACTTCTACTCACTCATGTACGAGAAAGCTGTGCTGGTAGGGCCGACTGGAACCAGTCCTTTAAAGGCGAAGTCTTCACGTAAGAATAAAGACGGTGCTGGTTCACCGACACGTGGCCCCGCTCCCACACACAATGCATATCGAAAACCGGTATCCGGTGGCCCATTAGCTGCCAATGTTCCAATACCAGCCTCCAGCATACCAACCGCAACTCTCTCAAGAAACGTTATGGACGCTTTACTACCACCCAAGTACGTTTTGTGCCGGTATGTGGTACACTGGACGGAAAGCCTTATTTGTTGTTGCTTTGTTAGAACATGGCAGGATTCTCAGGGCAAGTGGCAACGTATGGTGAGTACGCAACCAGCGACACGATCGGAGACCCAGCAACTTCAAGAAATTCTTGATCAGCTTTTAGAACAATTTCAAGCACGAGTGCACGCGATTTGTCCCGTGCGAGAGAAATTTTTCTTGCAAGTTTTTGGTTCGTCGGCTCCCATTGAAGTCCTTTAGATTGTCAATGTAGTCATGCTTTGCCTGTTGATATGTTTTGAATCTTCGCGCAGAGGAGCTGATTCGCGAAGTGGCCTGCGAGTGTCCTGAACGAGGATTGATGCTTTTACGCGTACGTGACGAACTGCGTCTTACCATTGAAGCGCACCAAACACTCTACCACAACAGCATTGCATACGGAAGGCGGAAGGCTGTTCAAGCGGAAGCTGGTGTGGGTGAGCTTGAAAGCGAAATTTGTCGGCTGAAAGCTGAGCGAGAGCTTCTTGTATCGAGCAAGAAGGAGATGGCACAGAAAGTTATGGTACGGTAAGGGTTGTTTTCTTCTGCTTTGTAGCCTCGCACTCGCTCACAATAATTACTACAATACGGATAGTCCTTGGAAGAGCAACACGGCGATGAAAATAAAAAGAGACAGCTTCGTCATGCACATACGGTGCAGTTTCTGCAAACACAACACCAGGAATTAGAGCTTTTTTACCGCGAAATGGTACAAGATGCGACGTGGAAATAGAGATAATCCCGCCCGTGCTCATAACGAGCTACCACGATGTAAGCGGACATCATACTACAAGCAGTGATAGTGTCAAACTCTCCAAATTTTTGACCAATATTAACCGGTCCTTGTATGTGCTGTCTAATGGCGTTTTAGCCATTGCGCTACGATACTTCAGTACTACTACTAATAAAAAACGAAGCAGTCGTATTGTCAAGGCAGATGAACTTTCCGCCAAGATAAACCTGAGTATGAAGTGAAAATTACGACAATTTTCACTTGCTCGGAATCGAATTGCTTTTAAAGCGTTAGAAAAACATAGCGGGAAATAACCTATTCACGCTTAAACTACGCCAGAAACTTGTGTATTTCACCAAAACGTAGCAGTATTTATGTCGATTATGCCCATGCTACATGGAGATTGCGTAATGACATATATTTTCAAGACACACAAGCAGAACAACCAAACGTGCCAAGTATGGTTGCTTCTTTTGGTCGCCATTGCAAGTATATTTATCGTCACTCGACGGCGCTTGGTTTATATGGCGAGGTAGTGTTGTCTACCTTCAACGTCTAGGCTTCGATGCGACAACGCGATTCCTACCTGAACGTCGAATATGGACTCCGCGTCCACAAGCAAGAAACAATTTTAGAATCACGTTTACATTGCTAGCAGAACGATAGTCCTATAACTAGTTAATCAACTTATTTTTCTTTCTTATGTCGATTATGCCATTGCATCCTTTTTGGCTCTCTGAATACCTCCCGGTCTGATCGATGTTAGAGATGCAACGCCTCAGCTTTATCCACAACGGAACGATACAGATTCACGCGGAGTACGTTAGAAACAAAAAAACGAATTTGGAAATATATTTTTTAGGATCTCTCAATTTAGATTTACTGCTTATATTTACTGGTTTTCGGGACGACTTCAACTTCCTGCTTAAATCCAATTCTGATATAAAGTAATATTGACTCGGAAGTAAAATATCAGAACTAGACTTGGTTCATGGATATTAACAACCGTGTACGAAGGCTTTTTAACTCCACTTTTGGTGAGTCCGAATCCGGGCCTGGAGAAATACCAATGCATGGAGGTCGTCGATGCACCTGTACAATGTGAGTTGACGAAACTTTTTTTTTGATGACAGCACGAAGCATCGTCTTAAACCACAAGCGTGTACATGCACATTCTCAAAAAGAAATATATGAATATCAGAATTGACGAAACTGCCGCAGAAATCGCATGCGATTTTAGGGCAATTTTGATATGCTATTTCCAAGTCCGTCCATGCGGTGTCAGAATTCTGCGCTGGAACCACCCAGAAAGAACCCAAACCGAACAATCGTGGTGTTGCATTTGCCAAAGACTAGTGATCGCCAGCTCTCAACCGCTGAGGTCGTAAACCTCCTCGCTCCCGCTATCCTGGAGTGCGACATTATTGGGAACTCTCCTCTGACGACTGGATTGAGTGCTTCCCAGTCTACAGTGAAAGAGCTGTACCAGATCCTCGTGCAGGTTCTGCCACGTGACAGCGAGAGCAAACTCAGATGTGAGTGGCGTGTCTGCACCGCTTCGTAGCTTCGGTGGTCACCCATCAGATAACGATGGTACCATCCTCTCAGCGACGACGGCGTCAGGGAAGTTTCTTCCTCTTAAAGGTTGCCATTCCCGTTTGCTGTATGGAATACTGTTTGGCGCTTGGGCAAATATCATGTGTGATTTCGAAATTGCATGTCATTCGCCCCCTTTGGGTCGAAATCGCATGCGATTTCCGCGGCAGCTCTGTCAATTCTGGCACCTATCAATTCTGACACCCCTATCAGTTCCATTTGTTGTCGAGCGCCATGACAACAAAGTGAGTTTGCGATCTTACAGAAACTGGAATGTTTTCCACCAGGATCAGTATAGACATTCCTCGAAAAATTGCTCCAGTTTGCACTCGTCCTAGATGTATCGTATTCCCATACTGCATGACAGTATGACTCCACAATATTTTCAATAATGACACAAACGTACATAAATCGCAGTAATATACCCCTATATAAGCATTAAATACTTTCCAAGGATTTCTTGAAGTTGACGGGACGCAGTGCCACTTCGCGAAATGCCTAAAGCCATAAGCATGTCTGGCCCAAGTGCAGAGCTGGAAAAGCTCCTGGCAGCCGCCACCGACTCGACCCGCGCCCAGACTAGCGTTTACAATGCCGAGACGATGGTGGACGAGCTCCTGACCAGCACGTGGGAGCCTGTAGCACCAATGTTTGACACAAAGGGCAGTCTCGCGTCCTTCACCCAGCAAACCACGTGTTTGAACGCCCTGCAGAGTATACTGACCGAGTCGATTGAGCGGCTGGTGCAGCACCGCAAAGTCGTATCCAACCACATTGCGGAGCTCGAACAAGACAGTCGACGAGTGAGCAGCAAGTTCCAAGAGGGACTGGGGAAGCCGGACTTGTTACTTAACGTAAGTTTAATTTTTTTTAGCAAAAGTGTTAACTTGAGAACTAAGATTTTTTTATTTTTTAGGATATGTGTGCGCAGATGGAGGACTTGGAGGAGCGATTTACCAAAGTGAGTTCGTCGGCAGTGATGATTGGCGACAAGCTGTCGACATTGGATGACGAGAGATCGAGAGTCTTGGAGACGGAGGAACTCATGGAGGCATTATTGGCGCTGAACGACCCTAGCAGCAAGTTGACCAAGTCGAGTAACCGACTGTTTAATACGCTGCATGACCCGAACCAGCTGCACGAAGCATCTCGCATTATCAAGAAGATGCGAGTATTTTCTTCGGAGTTGTCATCCCCGACGATAACGTACGCGGTGGCTGAGATTGAGCGATTAAGTCAGACGACGGAAAATAATCTTCTCACGGAGTTCAGCAACGAGCAAGAGAAGGAGAATTTAACGGGAATGCGCAAATGCGCCGAGTCGCTGATTGAGTACAACGACAAGGAGAAAGTCGCAGATCGATACGTGTGGAACGTCATCTGCGACCGACTCGCCAAGTGCGTGCTGATTCCTCAGTTTTAGGCTCAAAATTAGCAACATTATTTAACGTGTGCTGTGTATTTATATGTCGTGTTGTCGGCAGGGCTGCAGGGGAGCCTCTTGTGCTGTCGGTTGATCCCACTGAGGATTTAGATGCGCTTTTCACCAAGATTATTTCCATCTGTACGGAGCAATTTCCAGTGATTGACAGTGCCTTTCCTGCTGTTGCGTCTGATTCTATCCGGGAGTTATTGGTGGAGCGTCTGTTCAACGATCCAGCATTCGGGATTTTATCGTTTTTGGACCAATTCCTCAAAACGAGACGATATACTGAATCGCCGAGTCCGCGAGTATCGGATGCAGAAGGCGCTTTATCTACAGATTCTGCAGTGTCATCGCCTAGTCGTGACTACGTGAGATTACTGTGCGCAGCATTCGAGAGGACGCGTGCTATGATTGTTGAGATTGAAGATATTGACCGCGCTACCCAATCCGAGCTACCCAAGCGAAAATCCCCTTCCAACCATGACAACAGGGTTGATGATGACCACTCAAACAAGCACGCTGCTGCCTCTGGTCATGAGAGAATACACACATTTCTCAATCTCCAGTTACATTCTCTGTTTGGTAACCATCGCGAAAAATATCTGCAGACAGAGCTTGATCTTCTGCAAGATAAATTCAAGAATATTCTGGCAGCAGTGCAGTTCCCTAAGCCACCTGTCTTAGTTAAGAGCAAAGGAGCCACATCCAAAAGCAAGAGCGCTGCTACAGCAACTGCTGCAAGCACATCCACGCCATCCCCGTCAGCTTCCTCCACTCAATTGGTGTCGTCAGCCTCCACTGCATCGATATCATCATCTAATTTTGAGAAGGATGGTGGCATCTTGCAGCTGGAATCGTCTCTAGTATTTTTCGAAAGTCTCAGAGGACTGGCTGAAGACGAAGGTATACCTAGCAGGTATGGGGACGTGATGAACGAGGCAATTGAGCGTTGTGGGATTATCTTGAAGGAATCTGAACTACGAGGAGAGCTCATAACGAAGGTTTTTACGTCCTTCGTGGCATCATTTGGAGACGAATATTTGAGTGTACGTTTAACATTGTGCTTGCACATGATTTCTCGTACCTAACGCAGTGTAATCGCTTTATCTGTAGAAACTCATGGAGCTAACAAAGGAGATTTTACAAGAGCAACGTCTGACGCCGGATTCTGCACTGCAATTTTTCGTCGTCACAGAGGTGAGTAGACAAGCACCATGTTTTCGATTTACTAGACCTAACAGCGCTCATGAACCCCAATATTAGGCATTACTCAGGCGAATTGACTTCTTGGATGAGCAATTCGAGGCCTTCATCTCGCCATTGCAGGAGGATTTGCCTACCCAGCTCACGTAAGTTGACTTTGCGAATTTTTTTATCATTACGGGTAGCAAACACTACAACTTACTACAATTTTTGCGCTGTAGAATCTGCCAAGAAAGCAAACAAAAGTGCCTCGATAATCTTGAGCGGTTGATCGCGGTCGGTCTCCAGCAGGTGCTGACTGTTATTGAAAAGGCTATTGGTCAAATCCTGTCCGCAAACCAGGGCAAAGGTGACTTTCTCGGCGGCCAAGCCAGCATGTCACTCTCATCCTCCAAAGCGTGCCAGAAGTCCACTGAGTATTTGCAGCCGCTGGTGGATCTAATCTGCCGAGTCCTGGTGCGTACTATTATGATATCTTTATACTGCATCATAGACATCCAATTTACGATGTGCTTTCGTTACAGATCGGAGAAAACTGCGACCGCTTCCTCATTGCTCTCGCGAGGTCGTTCAAAGAACTGTATCTGCAGCATTTAAGGAAATTTCGGTTTGATCCTGACGGTGCCTGCATGCTCCTTCGTGACGTCAGCGAATATCGTCAAGCCTTCCGGTCACCTTCGATGCCAGCAGCCGTGGACAATATGTTCGATCTCTTGCATGAGGTTGCAAACGTGTTTGCACTCCCACCGGAAAATCTCGGTGGGTTTGTTCGAGAAGGAAGGCTGGCTACGCTGAACAAACAGATTTTGCATCAAATTTTGAAGCGTCGTTGGGACTACAAGACGAACGCAGAGAAGATAGCAGCATCTCTTAAAGACACGAAAGAGGCGAAGGACGAGAAGTCAGCATAGTAAAACTCAGATGAAATAGGCTTATCGAGCACCTACGTTTTGATTGCGTGGTTCTCACTGCGTTTTATAGTGGGAAATACCAAGTTTTTTATTCTATGCTTTAAGTATTGTAAGTGACAATATATTTCGGGTGTATGTCAGTTGGTTAGCAACGAGTACATTTAAGAAGTGAAGAGTCGCCTGTAGTTGTGTCTTCCTCCTAACTAACGTTGTCTCAATGGCGCTTAGGCCAAAGTCTCCGACTGGACGAAGATATGGAGGCAGAATCAATTGATGGCTACACCAACTGCCAGACATAATTTACCTGTAAAGCGCTTTCAATGTTGACTGCCTAGCCAGAACAAGGAGAGGGGCAAAAATCCGGTGATCATACCTTTGAGTACGCGCATAGATAGAACTCGCATTAACACCCAACGCGATGACTGCATCTGCGCCACCGGTACGTTGCGAGAAGGGAGATATTCCAAACGAGTCAGAAAAAAATCTTGACAATATAAATGCCCGTAGTACCAGAGGTCGGAACTAAATAGTGGAAATCAATAAATAGTGACGATTTTCAATAAAATGAGTATTATTGCATCTGCCAGACTCAAATACAATATTATATTGGCCAAATACTCAAAATCTTGTCAATAAATATTACAAAAGAGCCCCGGACCGATGACATCATGCTCCGGCTCCAATGACATCAGGAATGGGGTTTGTGCACACAACTGCGGTGCCGACAGCTATCACTGGTCAGGAGCGCTCGCGCTAGATCCTTCAAACCTCCAAACCGAGCTTTTAACAGCTTTTTACAACGACTTCCAACAATCTTCTCTGCGCCATCTCCTTCAAGTCTCTCCTCCAAGGACTGTTTCTCTGCAACGTCTATGGTCATGATCGAAAGCAAGCGGCTAGGAAACGGATATTCGAACCTGCTCGCGCATCTGGCGGGGAAGCACGACGGATACAAAACCCGGTACGCGTCGTTCCACAGCAGTTCCAACCAGCCGCTGCAATCCTTTGGGTTTGTGTCAGAGGAGGCCCGTCATCTGTTTCAGTGGATTCAGTGGATCATCATGCGAACATTTCTGTCCACGAAGTTGAAGACGAGCTCACACGAGCCATGAGCAAGCTGCGACCTGTCACAGTCAAGGCTGTCAAAAAGTGCATGGCGGGCATCGCGATCAAGGTCGGCAAGAAGGTCGAGAAGGAGATCGGAGGGCTCTTTGGTCTTATGGTCGACGGCTGGACGCATGCGGGAGTGCATTACGTCGCCGTTTACGCTGTTTGCGAAGCAGATGGAGAGCTTCGCGTGTCGCTGCTTAGACTATCCCCCCTGACGGATGGGACACAGACAGCAGATGCACACATGCAGTTGTTCGACAACATTCTCGACATTTACAAGACGACCAACGCTATGGTTGCGTTTTTGGTTGGAACAACTGCGCCACCAACCCATCTATTTGCAACCAAGAGGGGGTGCCTATCGTCGGCTGTGCCAGCCACAGATTCAACCTCGCGGTCAACAAGTTTCTAGCGCCATACGAGGACTCGTTGGATAGCTTGAACGCTCTCACGGTAGGGCTCCGCAATACCTTCTGATTGCATTAGTCTTGCTCCAGATGGTCCATGAGGAACGCTCTACGTTCATGCCGCGTTCCGCGAGCTACCCCACCGACAGGATCCAGCTGTCGAGACCCACAATGTGCAGAACGTCCACCACCTTGATCCGATTCCGGTCCGGCCTGGTCAACCGTACCGTTCGCCGACCTGCCTCCCCAACCTCGTTCCGTCCGCAATCTTCACCTCGATATCAGCGAATCCATCGTGTTCGGGAAGACCATTGTGGCATGGGTTCATGTGGCGGTTGCACCGCTGTCGATCAACCACCCATCGAGTGAACCGCATTGTTGAGTGCAAACTCAACGGCTGGCAGGCGTTCTGATCAAGTGCGAGGAGCCTCCGCACAGACACTGCGTAGAGTGTCCTCAAGCACTCGCTTGACACGCTTCGTCTGCCCATCCGTCTGAGGATGATCGGCAGTGGACATGTGCATCCTTGTTCCAAGTAGTTGTAACAGCGCTCACCAGAACGCAGCGGTAAACCGCGGGTCACGATCCAAGACAATTGTCTCCGGCAGACGGCGGAAAACCCCATCCAGGAACAGCTTCGCAGGCTGTTCCCCGGTCTGTGTTTTTGACCCGAGCCAGAGGCGCCACTCTTGCTCAGACGGCACACGAACACCAAGATGTCGGTGTTTCCGTGGCGGTCGGCTGAAAGTCCGAAGACGAAATCCAGACTCATCGACTTCCAGTAGTCCGCTGGAACGGGCAGGCTCTGCAAAGGAGCCGAGGCGTGCCCGGCGGGTTTCACCCGCTGCCATATTTCTCATGTCTTCACGTACTGTGCTACCCACTTATACATGTGGGCCCACCAATAGTACTGAGAACCCGGTTGGAAGGTCTTCTCGCGGCCCAAGTGACCGCTGGACGGCGCATCATTCGCCTCCTGTAGGATGTCAAACTTGAGACCCTCGTCGCTTGGAACGACTACCCGAGTGGGTTCATGGGGCTCCACTCGATAGTAGGGCAGGCCATCGGCCCACTCGTATCGATGAAGCCGGGCTCTCTGACGTGGCGTGAACCGCTCGGCCTTGGCTTCCTTGCCGGCGGCCAGGAACTCACCAAAGGTGCCAGGGTTTTGTCGCCCCTATACATCATGCGTATCTGATCATATAGATCGGTCGTGGTGCGACTTGAGTTCGCCAGCTCATAGTCCGGCCTGCGTGACAACGTATCGGCAAGCGCGTTGAGCTTGCCAGGTTTGTACTCGACGTGGAAGTTATATTCCGCGAAGAAGGACAGCCACCTCGCCATCTCTTGGGACAAATGGGGCGAATTTGTCGCCGTCCGTAAGGATGCGTGATCTGTGTAGATCACAAAGGGCTGTGATCCCAAGAAGTGCACCCGGAACTTGACAAGGGCGTACTTCATAGCAATCAGCTCCTTGTCATGAACGGGTAGTTCCGTTCGGCAGCCTTGAGCTGCCTGGACTTAAACGGATCACTCGTTCACGTCCTGCTGCATCGTGCTGCAGTAATGCACACCCGATTGCATTATCGGATGCATCGCAGACGACGCTGAACGGCTTCGTCACGTCCGGCAGTGCCAGGAGAGGCGCCCTCAGAAGGCTTGCCTTGACATTGTCAAAGGCTTCCTGGTGCTCACGCCCTCAGTGCCAGTCGGTATCCGTCTTCAGAAGATCCGACAAGGGTCTAGCCAGACCCGCGTACCCTTCGCTGTATTTATGGAAATAGTTAGCTAAGCCCAGCCATTCCTCAGGTCCTTCTGGGACCTTGGCGTTGGCCAAGCCGAAATGGTCGTGACCTTCCCCGGGTCGGATCGAACGCCGACGTTGCTAACGAAGCAACCGAGAACTTTGATCTCATACGCCGCGAAGACGCACTTGTCGATGTTGGCATAGAGCTTGTTCGCTCTCATGACCTCCAATACTCGACGGAGGTGCTTCAAATGCACCTCCATAGCCGTCTTGCCTCCCTCGGCAGGGCTATGGGCGAAGATGTCGTCGAAGTACGACTGTGCGTACGCACGCAGTGGTCTAAACAACTGCGTGACCAGGCGATTGAACGTCGCCTGGGCAGTAGACAGGCCCTGTGGCATCACAAGCCACTCCCAGAGAATACCGCTCGGGGTGTTCACTGCGGTGAGCGGGATGTCGCTGTCGCGCATCAGGATCTAGTAGTATCCGTTTACCAGATCCAGGGCGCTGTATAACTCGCACCCAGCCATGTTGTTTAGCAACACATCCTTTGGCGGGATGGGTGTCTGGGCCGGCACCGTTGCGCTGATCAGCTTATTAAAGCATGACCCAGACGCCACTTCCCGTTCGGCTTCCAAACGCAGAAGGTTGGCGTCGAGTGCGGAGATTTCGATTCCAGCGCTATGCCTGCTTTGGCTTTGCGGCAGAGAAGGCATCAATGACCTCGCACTGCTCTCGAGGCAGTGGCCGTGTTAGGTGACACAGTACTTTGTGCCCGGCACGAGACGTCTCGTGCCTGTCCCACGATCCGGAGGGAGTTGAGACGGTGGATCCTTGGACACCACGTTCTCGAACTCCTTCATTAACGGATACACTGGACCCTTCGGGTTCTTGAGAATATCAGAACCCAAGCGCGAGGCACGCTGGGCGGAGAATGCCTCCAGGACGCTCGTCCATAGCGAAGAGAAATTCAACTCCTCTGGGTGGACTTTTGCTTCAAGAATACCACCACCGCGATCTCTCCTACCTTCAGGTTGGCCAGGAAATCTGTCGGCGTCAGCTCTTCGAGGTTCAGGAGCTCTGACACCTCTGGCAGCGGCTCTAGTTGGATGCCGCCCGCCTTGACCCCATGGCCGGTCTCGCCGTCGAGGATGTGATAGCACCTTCGACTGCAGCGTCGGAAGAACCCGGGCCCTGGGTTCCGAGTCGCTTAAAGCGACTCTAGTCTGAAATGACTTCAGACTCGACTTGCGGTGTCGGCTGTGTCGTCGACGGCGACCGTGACGTGGTACTTCGTTACCGACGTCTATGGGCGTCTCATTGACGACGTCTTAAGCCTCTCGGACTTCGTGTGGAACATGGTTATCCACACAAGAAGTGCATTCCACCACTTCTTCTTCAGTTAAGGTCTGGGCAACCTGGTGTGGAACAGGTTACCCACACAGGAAACGCATTCTGCGCCTTCCTCGCCAGTTTCTGGTACACGTAAGTGTACTACAGCAACCCAACGCTGCCCTTCTTCGATTCGAGCGTGCGCAGACTCTCAGGGGCTAAGTCTCCATGGCGCGCGCCACGCGCGCACCGCTCATGAAGACTTACATTTCCCCAGGTAGGGCGCTCCGCCCCTACTGGTGTCCTGCGTTCACCTGCCCGTGGGGTCGAGGCTTTTGCACACGTCCTTGCCGATGTACGTGCGCTTCCGCCCGCGACCCGTGTTCCAGTTCACGGTTATACTGGAAATACCCGAAGAATGATGGGGTGAACGGTCAAGGGATTAATTCCACGGTAGTGCGTGCGTGGACGTAACCTCAGTCAACCTCAGTCAACACATTCATACCACATTTAGAATGTTGCAATAAATTGTTGGTGTTCCCAGCTACGTCGCAGACGATCTAGTGTGCTCACGCAAGATATTCGACAAACGCTCGAACTCCACGGGCGAGAAGTTCGGCACGTTCACGCTTTCTAAGCTTATGTTGAGAAAAGAGTGGTAGACCGTGGACGGCGAGTCCACTTCGTCATCCGAGTCGCATCGGGCGAGGAGTACGAGGTTGGCGAGGCTGGAAAGACGATCGTTGTTGATCTGGCGCAACTTTCGGCGCTGGGAGGGCATGCTCGGGCGTGATAGTAGACTGGTTGGGGCGCGGCTGCTGGACGATGGGACGACCATAGCGACTTCGTTTTGACTCGGCAGCTTTGGAAATTACTCGCTCATCTGCTCGAAACGGTAGTGTTAGGCTTCCGCAATAGTGTGACGTAGTTGGCGTTAGCGGCAGATCTTGCCGCCAACAGCATCTACGTCAGGTTGCAGCTGAAGATACAGCTGCAGCCTTTTGTAGTTCTAAAATTTTAGGATATCAATCTGGGATAAGAAACATGCCATAATCATTTATGTGATTGGTCTAGAATCATATAAGATAGGCAAGAATCCAGACAGGTATCTTGATTACTAGATTGAACCACAAATACGCGGAAGTTTAATCAAGGCGATTGGTCGGATAGCTACCAACTGGGATTAGAGAATGATTGAGTTTAGGATAGGCACTAGATACTTCAGGAAGAGCCACCGGGCCACTAGTTAGCCGCAGGGCAATCCATAAGCTCTAAGCTCAATCTCAATAACTTCTCAATTTGATTGTAAAGCAACAGCTACCTCTCCTCCTCCGACCTCACCCAGGTCGCCAATCAAACCCTGCCGAAAGGCCCTTCACACCAACCGCTTCCTCCACGATTGTGTTACAAATAGATTGAACCTCGGGCGCTCCACACATATATGAACAAATACTATATTGCCTTTGGAAGCCTTACACCTTGTCGATTCGTTGTACCTCTCACTGTTGGACGTGGCGGGCCAACGTAGCAGATCGAAACGCCCAATACAGTCAGAAACGGTCATGAAGGTCTACTTATTCCGCCACCGGTGTGGCGACCGTTTCGATTATGGTCGGTGTGACCAGCTCAAGTACCACCACCTTGACTGGTACTCGATCGTGAAAAATGAAAGATGTTCAACGGCCTGCCCTGAAGGTGGTAACGTGCTGGGATTGTGACGTGTCAGCATCTCGGTCTGGATGTACGGTGGCGCCAACTTATCGAGATCCTGGAGCACGCACTGCTCCGGGTTGCAGGACGTTCGGCCATATAAGACGGGAACTGGTAGTCCTTGGGCCAAGGCTTGCTTGAACCCTTCTCTTTCAGCGTGAGCTTGATGCCCTTATCTGATGGTCGGTGTTATGTACAGCTGAGTGTGTTGTTCATCGCGTATTCGACACCGCCGTCTATCCGCAGCATCTTCTCAAGGTAGACGAGCGCCGTGCCTCCTCATTAATTTCTTTGAGTTAAGATCTTAAATCTCCCGGGCTGTCCCCACCGCTCACCTGCTGCACGGTCCGAGTCGTTGTAGGAGACGAAGTCCCAACGAGTTGAAATCAGCGCCGACTCCAGCGTAGGTCTCCTTGCCAAAGAACGTCGAGAACACTGACAATTCCAGGTCCCTTGGCTCAGCCCGAAGTTGGTCGGCTACTCGCCCTGCTGCTCAGTGTACGACGACTGCACCTGAACTTGTGGTTGCAGTTTAGGCGGCGGCAGATATGTATTTATTGCGTCGGATGGTTCTGCGGCGGCACGCGCGGTGGTGCGACAGTATGAGTCGATGCGGCAAGAGATCCCAGTCTCATTCGACAGTCGCGCCCTGATGAAATCAGTGAAGGAGCCCGACCCATCAAACGGGTTCTCGGAGGGAGACGTGCGGCATGACGCTTTAACCCTTGAATTGTGAGTTGATTAGCCAAAACCTTGGCATTTAGCCACACATTCGTTCGAGGAGTCCTTCTGGACGGTCCATTCGCTCGAAACGTGCATTAGCGTCCCGAATACTCCTTGCATGAACATCGGATGCGTTCATTTAAATAGCCCCGCACGGCAACTCGGCATCTCTAATGTACAACCTAAGGTCAGCACTTCCCTTACTGCTTGTGCTGCGTTCCGTGCACCTGCTTGCACTTGCAACCGTTGAAGATCGGCTGGTGCTCCAACACAGGAGCACATTTCCACAGGCACGCATAGTTGTGCGGGCTTTTGGATCTCATTGTGTCGAGCTGCTGTGTGGCACAGGTTGCTGCAACGCTGTGTTTTCTCTTTGATTCTGTGTCGGATAACTTTTTAAGAGTGAATACTGGTTGTTCCTGGCGGTCGACGAGTACAACCAGCGCACTCGTGGGATGATCAGTAATTAACTTTGACCATCTTCGGATGACGGTTCGGAGATTTGCCAGTTTGGACCTCTGTATAGTCCCGATTGGGCGATCGTCGTTTAGTATAGAAGTTTGCATATCGAGTACCATCCACGAGGAATGTGAGCATACGGAAAAAATGGAGAACACTCTGAATTTTTCTTTTTATCCCCGAAGTCTTCCCTCCTGAGCTTTTTGGCTCCGGAAGACTCAGTGAGAGTGCGTCATATAATACGTATGTGATTATGCAAGTGGATTAACTTATAAGGATTGCTTGGTTGGTATTTTCAAATGATTTTTTTTTTACTAACGAGAAAGCACAATATTCCACGGATAAGGCTACAAAAGTCAATCCAAACCTATTGACATCGTCGAGGATCGAAGCTTTGCGTTGCTCGGAGCTATCCGACGACAGTCTTCACACAAATTCGCCAGGTTAGCTGTCTCTCAATCAGTTTAAAGTGGAGATGACGTTCAGATACGGCCGTCTCACTGCTGCAGAGAACGTTCCGAATCAACACTTAGGGATGAAGGAAATTACAAAATCCGATCTCATCGTACCGGCTTAACAAAGATTATGTGGACAAAAACGGTTTCCGCGCATTTGAATGATGAGCTTCTGACAAGAAGGCACAGGTCATTTTAAGAATAAGAATACTCACGGTGTGTATACAAGAGAAGAAGGCACAGGTCATTTCAAGGATAAGAATACTCATGGTGTGTATACAAGAGTGCAATGGGATTGGCAATCTCTTCAGTTTTGCAACAATCGGTCAAAGTAAAGGTCGTTTGCTTTTGGTTTCAGTGAATCACAATACTAGCCGATTGTGCTTGCTGAGACAACTCAAAACGATATTCAACGTTGGATTTAGCTGAACAAGGTAATAATCTTATTGTTGGACGTGTGGGAAATTACGACGACGCTGAAGCCGGGTTTAGAAGAGATAGAGGAAGGAACAGATGCGGAGACAGCGTGATACGAGGCGGAAGGATTCTAGTTTCATTTGTCAAGACACATCGCCGTCTCAATTAGCACGGACTGCTACCGTATCTTCGATCACAGCTGAAAAACTACACTCGCACGTCTATAGCAGGCGGTTACGAAGCTGCTCAAGGAAGACAAATGTCAGCAGCGTCTGCGGACCAAGACGCATATACGCCGGCAGCCAGCCCTTGTACAGTCCGCGCAGTCCTTCGTGTTTCACAACCTTGACAAAACAGTCCGTGGCGCTCTTATATTCGTTGTGGTGCATGTTCATCAACCTCGTCTTGACCACATCTGCTGGAGCGCAGGCCGTCGTTGCAACTAGTCCAGCCACCATACTGGCCAACACGTGGGTCTGCAGGTTATCGTGCATCGGCGTCAGTTTGTTCTCTAAAATCGTGGACTTGGCCAAATCATAGGCTGCAATCTGACCCGTCGTGAGCAGCATGGCTCGAATCATATTGGGTCTCACACCACGCATCAATGCAGCGAGTCCCTCCTCCTTCTCCACCCGGATCAAGCCGTCCACTGCGTGTTTGTAGTTGCGTCTCTTACCGAGCGGTAACCGACTGTCCGCCTGCATCCGGATGTTGACGATATCTGCCGGATTACCGAAGGCTCCACCGATGACTCCGCCGGTCATACCTAGCAGTACGTTGTGGCCCGTGGAGATCGGTTGGCCATCGTTGCGTCGCACGGCATCGTCCTTGAGGTAGTGGTAGACTGCGAAGCGCATGGTCGAGTATGTGCCCTCCCTCATGGCGCCACCCGAGATGCCCTGATAAAGTCCCCGTAGTCCCTGCTGCTTGAGGATACGACGGACAGTGGTCATCAGTCCCAGATTCTCCTTCTTGGACGTCTGCAGGTGGATCTTCAGCAAGTCGAATGGGTGCGTGAAGAACACGGCGCCGACTGCGGACAGGCCTCCAAAGGTGTAGCTAGCTAGAGGTGGGCGGAGGTTAACGTGGCCCTTGGTAGGTGCATTGGAGTCTTTCGCATGGGGCTCCAGTGGTAGATTGATGGTCGTGGCGGACATCGTGAGATGGGGCTGGAGGCCAAACTGAAACTGAAGACTGACGTATGCAACCGTTACGGTTTCCGACGGTATTGCAGAGACTTGTCTTTTGTATGCGCATGAAGTGTGACGAAGACCTGTGAACGACACCGATTGGTGGAATTGACGAGCACGGAGGAATACGATTTAATATGCGAACAATCCCCTCAACAGTAATATGTGATAGGTTAGTACTAGACGGAGGAAATACAACTCGCGCAGCATTAGTATATACTTCCACCAACTCTTGTTTATGTGGGGCTGCTAGGCCACAACAATTTGCTGTGCCGTATGGAGTATTATACTGCCTGAGCTAACATGCGAAATTTTCTAATACTAGTCTTAATATACATGTAGCACTTGTGGCGTGAAGTGAATGTCCTAAAGTGTGTCGAGTGGCCGACCAGCCTCGGCTCCCGCACGGTCGGCGGTACCTCAGCGTTAATATTGAAGTGCACACAATTGAAATACGTCTGCATATCGATAACTGCGAAACGATTGGTACTTCTTATTACTTTTGTCGACCGATGAAATCGTCCCAGGAATTGCAAGGCACATCAAGGGAGAAACATGAACTACATGTAGATTCCTCGTTTTCTGGTGGATGCAATGTGAGATACTGCAAGGGAGTATTGGGCTTGCAAGACAATCACTTCTCAACTACCTCATTCGCATTTCAGTGCGAGCTACCACATGAGAAAAAGAAATGCAACGTTCAGCTTTCCGAAATTCCATTTTTACCTGCATTACGATTCGTAACTTACGAACAACTAAGTATTGGAAATTACACTTTCTGTCTCCGACACATTATCTTGGTAGGGCATCCACTCTACAACGAATTAGCCACATCGTCCTCTTCCAAGAAGGGCTGGTCCGTGTAGCCCAACTCGCCCGGAGCGTAGAACGTCTTCGCGTCGTACGGGTTCAACGTCGCGTCGATCTCCAGACGCTTTACGAGGTCCGGGTTCGAGATGAAGTAGCGGCCCAGTGCCACCAGGTCGGCGTCGCCGCTGTCCACAACCTTAATGGCTGATGCACGATCATAGCCCGAAGCCGTCATCAATACACCGTCGTAGATCTCGCGGAAGGTGCGGGTCATGGATCCGTCTGTCGCCGCCTTCGGGTTTTCATGCAACGCGAACGCACGCGGCTCAATGAGGTGAACGTAGGCCAGATGGTACTCGTTTAGCTTCTTGAGCACGTAGCCGTACATGCCGACAGGGTCTGACTCGAACTGACCGAAGCTCATGCCGTAGGGAGACAGACGGATACTCACCCGGCTAGAGTCCACGACCTCCAGAATGGCATCCAGAGCCTCGAACAGGAAGCGCGCTCGGTTTTCGACCGATCCACCGTACTTGTCTGTGCGGTCGTTGATCCCATCCTGCAGAAACTGCTCTTGCAGATAGGCATTAGCGCAATGGAATTCGACGCCGTCAAATCCAGCAGCAAGCGCATTCTCCGCCGCCTTTTTGTAGTCCTGGACAATGAGTGAGATCTCCTCCGTCTCCAGAGCACGAGGTAACACGTGCGGCTTGGGACCTTCACGTGTATAAATATGGGCGCCGGACATGTCCACGTTGGAACTGGACGACACTGGTAACTCTCCGTTGGGTTGGCTGAGCGGGTGGCTCATGCGACCAGTGTGCCACAACTGCAGAAACATGTGCCCACCCTTCTTCTTAACCGTGCCGGTCACACGCTTCCAGCCTTCGATTTGCTCCTGGTTGAAGATGCCAGGGGAGCCGACGTACCCGCGAGCCGTGGGTGAGATGTTGGTGGCCTCGGCGATGATGAGACCGCCTTCCGTAGCGCGTTGACCGTAATACTTGGCCGTGATCTCGGGCGGCACTCCTTCCTCGCCGTGCTTCAAACGAGTCAACGGAGCCATCACCACGCGGTGCTGCAGAGTCAGCTGGTTCAGGTTGCCACCGAGCTTGATGGGCGTGAAGAGCTTGGCGATTTGCGACGTGGACACCATAGTTGGTACTTGTTCTCGTGAATGAAATCTGTGGCTGTGAGGGAGAATTTAATTGTGGGCGGGAGGAGAATGTTGTCGGATCTGCATTATTAGCGACGACGAGGCACGAACGTAAATGATGATGGGATGAAAGTGTTTACATGCATTACTTAGTATTACTAGTACCGTACAAGTAATGTACTTCATTGATGTCACTAAACTGAAGAATACAGTACCACTCCGTTCCGGAAAGATAGCACAATACCCAAATCTCGTTGCGCTTTATTTCCAATTATCGCAAAACAAGGTGCAAGCCGTACGAAAAGAAACCATGCTGGGCACGGTGCACGTCAACGAGAAGATCTTCTACATCACGCAGCCCACCCGCCGGTTCCTGTTGCTGCCGGACGAAGTCGCACCTGTACGACGCCTGGGCAGCATGCGCTACATCACTCGAGTGATGTTTCTGTCTGCCGTAAGCCGACCCCGGTACGACCCCACCACTCATCAGATTTTCGACGGGAAATTGGGCATTTGGCCCTTCGGCGAGCAGGTTCCAGCTCAGCTGTCTTCTGCGCGGCGCCCGGCAGGGACAATCATCACGAAGGAGATCCCAGTGACCAAGAAGAGCTACCGATCCATGCTTATTGATAACGTGCTGCTGGCCCTGTGCTCCCAGTGGCCTGCTGCAATTGACGGCAAACCCATTGTCATCCAGCAAGACAACGCGCCAGCGCACATCGCTGCTGGCGATGTAGTTTTGCTGAAGCTGCTGCTGCATCCGAACACAGAGTTGTGCGCAATCAGCCCCCAAACAGCCCGGTTTTCAACTGCAATGATCTCGGGCTCTTTTCAGCTATTCAGGCTCGCCAACGCAAGCAGTGTGCGCACACATCGTCGCCGTCATTGAGTCTTGTTGGGAACTACCGACGCATATCATCAACGCAACCTTTTTTAGTTTGCAGGGCTCAATGGACGATTGCATCGCCCAGCGGGCGACAACAACTACAAGCCTCGGCACTGAAGAAAGCGAAGCTGCAGCGGGAGGGAAGACTTCCCGTATCGATTCGTTGCTGCCCTCGAGCAGAGCAGATACTCACTAGGCAGCTGTTTTGTAGGTACTTCTTAATACTTAAATCAAGTGTTACTTTGTGCTTTCATCTGGAACAGCGGTCACGGTGGTATTGTGCTATCTTTCCGGGACGGAGTGTAAACAGTATGCAAAGATATTAGAGCGCTTAAGCATTTCACAACGAAACGAAAATCTGATGAAATCTGAGAAAACCTGATAATTTCACAAAAGTTCTTTTTAGTCTTGTGTTTTGGAGACGACAACTTGCGTCTCTGCTTTTCAGAATGACACGGATCCAGACAAATAGTCAGTGTGGAATTTGCAGCCTCGCCGCCGCGATGGGCTCCGATAGCGACGAAGACATCCTCACTTACTGCCGCAGGGAAAGTGAATTGCTGACGGCATCAAGTTTGAAGCAGCTCCACGGCGAGTGGGAAGCTGCTGCAAGACTACGGCGCTATGGCTTAGCAATGCGCTATGTTTGTAGACCCCGCTTCTCCCTCCCCCGTGTTCGATTTGGTATCGACGTGATCACAGATGATACGTGCCTATTCTATTACCGATTTACTCACCGCCAGTTACACCGCCTACAAGCTTCGTTTGACTGCCGGATGTCATTCGCACCGGTTCCAACTCCCGTGCTTGCTGCAGTGGCCTCGAAGGTCTCTGTATCGTGTTGCACCGCCTCTCATATCCGAATCGGTTGCTATAGTTATCAAGTATCTACGATCGCTAGCCGAGTGCTCTGAGTAGTATATTTTACTTTATGATAGATTTTATTCAGCTAGATGTAACAGAATGCTTCAGGGCAACCTAGACGTACTTAGCGCGAGACTGCACGAGTTTAGCCAATCTATTGAACCAGTGGACGGTTTCAAAATCTGTCCTGGAATATATATTATCGCGGTGGATGTTTGGGGTACAGTACCTCCATTTCGGTTAGTTGCTTCTAATGAGCACCGAGCGGCGTACCGGGGTAGACCGGGTGGCCCTAGCCAGACCACATCACGGCAACAGCGCCCACAGCGAGAACGGCCGAGCCCGCTGGAGCGTGCGTATGCTCGGCTGGGTGAGGACGATGCGCGGAAACTTCAATCCAGATACCGATCGCTCGATTCACAATGGGCGGATCCGAACATGAACAAGCCGATGGCATGGTTTTGTCGTTGATTGAACGGGGTGTGTTGGACGCACAGATCCGATCGATTTTCTGAATTGGTGGGACCAAGTTAGGATGGCTGATGAATTTACCGAAGAATGGAACCGATGCATTTCATACTCGTAGGGTGGCACAACTCCCTAGTCATGCTTATTCCGATGATGATGTGGAGTTTTTTTTTGATCTACAGACATGCAAGGATTGGGAACTCGAAGACGGATATCCCTAGTCCCATCGTCGGCCGCGTCAATACATGGCCGATCCTGGTGTAATGTGGAAAAAGCTGCGGGAGAACTACGAAGCGAAAGCGGTACACGCCACACGCCGTGTGATGGAGCACTCTCTCTGGCTGCAATATGTTCCCTTGAAGTTTCCAGGAGTCAAATTATCTCGAGCAAAACAAGATTTATACGATGCTTGTGCTCGAATCGTGACTGCTCTTTTCGATTTCAACCTCTCTGACGCTGATCTGTAGAGCTGCAAGCCGAAAAGCAACTGCATTTGGATGCGGCGATTAATCAAAGACGGACAATGTCCGATTTTGTAAGACAATATGTGTCAGTCATCGCACCACAGCAACCCGTGCCGACAGAGATTATTCCAGACCACTCCGAAATGCCGTTTACTATGACACCTGCAATCCACAGAAGTGTATCACTGATGCTTATTCAAATCGAAGACTTTGGGGGCAGTTTTTTTTTGCCTGTGTACAATAGTAGAAGGCCTTCGGCCGACTACTTCAACTCGAACCTTATGATGCATAATTTCGTGGTGGCGGACTTGACGAATGGAGATAACCAAGTTCTGCTGTATGACGAGCGTGCCGACGGCAAAGGCGCTGATGCAATGTGCTGCCTCCGGCTTTTGAACCATCTGACCAGCGCAAACGCTTCCAGCAAGCTGGTCACGACAGCCCCGAACGCACACTCACCTTACTACAAGTGCTGGACAATTGTGTTGGGCAAATAAATCTCGTGCGGTATTCATGTTCTACGCGATGCTATCCATTGTATTCTACAAGAAGGTAGTTCTGTTATTTCTCCTTTCTGGCCACTCGCACAATGCAGCGGATCGAGTCGTCGCATGGTATCGCGGCAAGATGAAAAAATCAAAACCTATACATGCCAGAAGAAATCGTCAGGAAGATGAATTAAATTGATTCCGTACGAGCTGAATTCCTGGATCGTCGCAAGCACGACCGACCATTCTTTTGCGGATGGAAAGACCTGCTTTCGAAGTACTTCATGCGCATGCCAGCAAAGTACGCAGGCAACATTTTTTTCGAGATCGATTATAGAGTTGTATTGATGCGGAACTTGGTGTCTACAGAGGTGAGGTTGAAACATTTTCCGCGATCGGTAATGGTGGCCCACAACTTATACGCAAAGCTTTTCTCTTTGACCTCTTTGGTAATGAATGCGATCTCGACATCATGACTACACAGGACGTGCGCTTAGAAAGATAGCCCCTGCTCGACCTGACACTAAAAAGCGGAAGTCACTAGCGCCGAAGTACTCCTCCATCCCACGAGAGCACCTGTCGTACTCTCCGGAGCTACCGGAAGACGATGGAACTGAAGGTCAAGAACGTGGGTCTGTCGAAAGTGGCGGAAAGAGAAAGCTTGCGGTAGGCGTGAAGCCGAAAGCAAAAAAAAATCTATCGGAAGACTCCGTAACCTCCAAAATCTTGCGAGCAGCCAGCCTTCAATTCTCACGTTTCTACAGCCAACTGCGCGTGCATATCAAGCTGATACGACTGGTATTTCTAGCAGCACCATCGCGGGCATCGATGCTAGAACTGACGTCTCCAGCAGCAACAACACTTCCGACGTCTCCAGCAGCAGCAATACGTCCGACATCTCCACCACTGACGCCACCTCCAGCACCAACAGCGCATTGGGCGCCTCCAGCTTCAATAGCTCGACGGGTGTCTTCTGCGACAGCTGCACGCGGGGCGTCTCCAGCAGCAGCACGACCACCACCTTCAGCAGTAGCACCAGGTCACCGGGTGTCTCTAACAGCTCCACGATGGGTGTATTCAGCAGCAACACAACGGTCGTCTTCAATAAGACGGGCGTCACCAGGGGCAGCACAACGGGCATCTTCAGCAGCGGCAGCACGACGGGCGTCACCAGCGGAGACCAGAACCCGAAGAAAGTGTAAGCCCTACGGCTACCATGGCCCTCATCTACAGAACCTCTGAGCAGAGACTATTATCGATCTATTATGCAGAATATTTTTTCAATAGTTTAGTTGAGCACCGGGTTGTTGGGGGTAACCCCGGGTCACCGCCACTGGTTCAATTTATGATCACAGTGCTGAGCTGAACCGAGTTTGGGGATTCGTGGGCGGAACGGTACGCGGAATTTGCCGTCCTACAGGAGCTCGGGTCAGCAGAGTGTTTACAGCTGTCACAAACGAAATCACGGCGTTAAATTCCAGACCGTCGTTATTCTAGATGGTATGATCTTCCACATGTATGACCCAGTTGAGGGCATCGCCACGATACAGCATTGCTTCACAGTTCCGGTTTAGATGCGCGCATTCGCTCCGACGAACGATTTCGTGGCTTTTTCATCCACGGAGATCAAGCTTACGGCCGCACCGATGTATTTGTGTCGCCATTCAAATGATCCAGTCTCACAGCTACCCGAGCTGCAATTAATGCGCCGAGGTCAGTGGTGAGGACTTCCGTGGAATGGTCTTATGGTCAGGTGGTCAACTACTGGGCTGCGTCGATTTTAAACGAAAGATGTACCTAGGTGGCGTTCCGGCGGCGACGCTATACAAGACAGCGGTGATTCTAACAAACTGCATAACTATTTCCGCCGTGGCAACAACAACGACAAATGCTTTGGAGTAGCTCCTCCTTCCTTGCAAGAATATTTCTGTAGCTAAAATATGTCTGGAGCTCATTCACTAATAGCAGTTGCTAAAAGTTTCATAAGCGCCTCGGTTTGTGCAGCTTGGTGCTGCATCTGCTCTAGGAGCATCCCATGCTGACACCGTTGCTGCTCCATCTCGGCGCGGCGAAGTTGATGATCCTCCCGATGAAATTCTACCTTTTGCGCCTTGAGTTTTCTGCGCTCAGCTGCATCCTCTTGCTCTTTCTCAAGCTAGGTGGAGAGACGGCGACGCTTTGGCTTGCTTGCCTTGCCTCGTCCCTCGATGGCAATTCCCTCAGCGACTCTGTTAATTAATGCAACATTCAGCAAAAGTCACAAAGTATTGCATTAGAGCACACCCATGTAAGTGTCAAATATAAAACATACATTTTCTCAGCTGCTCGCGTTAGCCGCTGACCTGCGGTTTCCAACACCTGCGTTTTAGAAGCTGTAGCGGCCTTCTTCTCTGCATCCGAGTCGCTGCGTCGTCTTTAAACAGCAGCTGCTCGAGCACGTCGTCATCGTCCGTGTGCACTTCGCTGGTACCGCTGGCGGCTTCGTTTCGACGCTTGTGGACTGCATACTTGCGAAGGAGGAGGCCGGCGCGGTCACGACAAGAGCGAAAGCTGAAGTTCGTGCCCAGTGATTATTTAATCGATTTGCAATTCCTCTCCATACCTTCGTTACCGCTTTGCGATCTGCGGCGAATGGAGGCGTGGCGAGGACTTCAGCAAGGAGAGACTTGCCAGCAGCTGCATTGAACCGCGAGCGGGGCTCTGTGGCATTCCTCGCAGCTCCTCTCTTCGTCGTCGTCTGATGGTGCGCACGGTTCTGAGTTGTTCACCTCCTGCGTTCCGACCGCGTCCTGCCCAAGTTGAAGCGACGCGCTGGCGTCGTCGCTAAGCACGTCGACGTCGCTCAAGGAGCCGACGGAGCTGATTTCGTCGCCGTTCTCAGCCACCGGCCTATGAAGTGAAGAATTGATTTGTTTCGTACTGACGATTTCTGCTTTAGTGCCACCTGGCATTTGGGAACGAATATTCAAAACGACTTGATTTCTCGTTTTGAAACTCGTTTTGGTTCCCCAGCTTAAAGGCTCTATTGAATCCGGCGACGAAATGCGCGATAAAATACGATTTCGCTTCCATTCCGTCAATCATCTTCAGCTCGCAATCACATCACAAACATGCTGAGATATCAAGCAAACTTGCTAACGAGATTCTTGTCCTTCAACCTTAGCTTAAGCTCCCTGTATATATGGTCATATTCGGCACTGGCAGTAAAACATTCCGCGAGAAGGTACACAACGCGTTAAAGGCCTCGAGGCCTCACCGCCGCAATATGCGGCTGTCAGTTGCCGTGATTCCAGGTTTTGCTGAGGTTGAAGTCTGTCGATGGCGCTTCAAGGGATGCCACACGTGATAATAGTAAATAAATGCAAAATGACCTGCGTAAACAATGAAATGGAGCAGACGTGCATGACGTAGTACACCTACTTTTATTGGAACTCCGGCACCAATATTTCACCAGGTGAGATGAATTAACTTTCTGAGTAGCCATGAGGGAGTCTGAACCATTAGCCGTCGAACGACAGCCTTTTTTCATTAACTGAGCTACTTTCACATCTGGTATAAATTTCGAAACGACAATTAGTTGTAAATGACTTTTCACCTGTGGCTTGCGCTAAGCTTTTAACTTTAGGCCCTGGTTTCTCCGTTGGTATCTCGGTCTGGGGATAAACGACCAGTAAAGCATGTAATCCATATGGACATGCCAACCCAGTGTTTCCATCGTAATAATCGGATTACAATAACCACTGTCTTTTTCGGTACTAGTTATAAAACATATTCTAATTGCTGCAGCTTTAATTTGACTCGTTCTAACAGGTCTTTTGATGGGTGAAGTTCTGTCTCCTCGAATAGCCTGAATTATATTCTTTTGCATAGGTCCTACTATCACTGCGCCTGGGTTCATTCAACCAATCGTGCATGGGAATTTTGAGTAGAACCCACAATATCAATGGGCAAGTTGAAGTGGCAAACAAAAAAGTGAATCCACGTCATTTTCCCACTGTAGTTTTTCGCTAACTGAATTCCTCGCTATGGCGCGTACGGTTCCAGTAGCGCCCAAGCCGAAGCTTTTGGACGAGTACGATATGCCCGCAAGTGCTGTTCACAAGGCGCGTATCTGTCTGCTACAAATGCTTGTGAAGGAGCAACCCCCTGTTCAGATCTCCGTCAATGTCGGACAAAAGAGACAATTCCGAGCCGCTTTCGACGTCCTCGTGTGGGAGGAAAAGCTCCAGAAAATCTACGAAGACGTCGGCGACCACCATCCGAAGCTATTCGAGATCGACCCAATGCCGCTCAACGAACCTTCGTTTGAGCTCCTATTGGCGACTGTGGACGACTTCGTTGAGACGAGTTGCATGGAGACAATCGCGACGGCTTCGGATGAAGATAAACTGGCAGTTATCGATGCGGTGATTCGAGCCGTATGTCGTGAATGCACGAGCCAAGTGAAAATCGAGCGCAACGTGTCATTCAAGTGCAAAGCTCTTGAACCTTTACGTCGCGTGGATTTACTTCGTGATGGAGGCCTAGAAGCCGCGATCATTATGGAGTGCAATGAGCAAGATTTCGACAAAGGTATCGCAAAGATGGCCATCACTGTGGAGATAGCGTTGCTCGAGCGGCTGGAAAAGGAGCCAAATTTCGAGAAGCATATCTATGGTGTTGTGTCAGATTGTTTGACGTGGCAAGTGATGGAATTGGGTACTCAAGGTGCACGGTTCTGCAAGTTTACGGTTAGTGAGAGCAAGAAAGACGAAGATCTTCGTGTTGTGGTAGGAGCGCTAGCTGCTTTGCTACAGGGGAAGGAAGCACGAGATGTTTAGGAGAGTGATGGTGGGTAATGCTGACACGTTAAACTGAAGAACTTAACAGCAATTTAACCGAAATAACAAAAAGAAGTAAACAACATGGAACCTGGCATCAACCTAAGAGCTTCGGGTCTTACATACCGAAGTGCATCATCATCACTAACCGAGCCAACAAATCCGCACCGCATACATCGCCTGATTCAAACGGGTTCCTCTCCACCAAACGAACGTTTGGGTCGTAGCACCAGCCCATAAAGAGTGTACATGGTGAGCGATAGAGAGGACTCGCCACGGCTATTCCCTTTGCCCCCATCTGCAATCCGCAGTTAAATGCTGTGCGTGAGGCCCCGAGATTCTGCAGCACTCGGTTCGTCACTTCTCCACACAAAATTCTCGATTATTCGTCATCGAAGATTTGGTTAAGAACGTACGCCACAGCATCGAGTACGTGCTCGCGGAAGGGCAAAAAGAGCAACATGTCCAAGTCCACTTGGGTAAAGATATCCACAAGGGAAGGAAGTGGCAGCGACGAGTCATTCGGGAATCCGAGAGCCGAATTAAGCACCGCGTTAAACATCACTTGGCATCTCGTGGATTATAATCAATGATCGACGCCCCAAGCACATGTGCTGGCCAGTTCGTGCTGTAGCCGTAATGCATGCAATCGCCATACAACGAACAGCGACGCGCGAGATCACGGAAATCTTCGAACAAAACCGAATCGAGCACATTTGACCATGAGATACTTTGGTGGACGCATCATTGCAATACGCGAGAGTAGCTCTTGATTCACAGGGTCGTTCACATCATCTCCTCGAACCGCCTTGACAACCCCATAATGCACCTCGATCGTCAATTTATTTGCCGACATTAGCCCGCGGAGACGGTGAGGATTCGTCAAAATGTGGATAATGAACAGCTCTAATACCGAAAGCTTGTCCGCTGAGTATTTCTGTGTCTTTCTCGCTTGACATAATCCTTCCACCAAGTTGCATGAAATCCACAATATTCAGAGCAATTTCATCACTAAGATCCATGTTGTTAAATTTCCAACCAGTGGCGTAGGGTAAATAGATTTCGCAAGACTCTTTATTGCAGAAATTTTCTTCTTTTTTCGGTTACGCTTCTTCTTGGATTTTCCAGTCCGATTCTGAATCAGTTTTCGTTTGAGTTGCGCCAAGATGTTCCTTCTCCACCAGATTCAAGACATCTGACGATGCTCGAATTTCGCCACTCAGCATATACTGAGTCAAGTCAAGGCGGTCAATTTGACGGCGGAAACAACATAACAGTGGAAGAATTCTCGTGTTGTGTTTTTTCAGCGTGGAAAAAAAGTTCGAACGTGCTTCTGCATCGGAAATCACCTCGGCAGATGCCCAATGGTTCAAATATGCCATTACCTATGGGTTTTCGTTTTGTTCACGAAGTCATTCCAATACAAAATTCAGTCTTTTTTTTCCCGAAAGTCCTTTAATGTCGTTTCATTCCACGTCGACGAAAGCCAAACTTCCATTACTCTTGAGAGTGAGAAACATGAAGATCCAAGCATGTGTGCAACTATTTTGTACTTGGCGACGGCAAGCTCGCTCATCTCAAATCCTACATATCTCAAAGGGGCGTCGTGACTTGAATTCTTGCCAAACTCGGCGGCAACAAGACTGCTAAAGTCATTAAATCCAATCGCGACGTGGATCGAGTTGAAATAATAGATATCCCTTCGGCTGACGTTGTTCGGAAAGTTGGATCGAGTGCTGGCACTATACCTCGGTGCGTAGCCAATTTAAGCTTCACGGCCGTCAACAATATCTCCATATTTCACGGAACCTCGTGCTCGAAGAATCTCCATCGCTCCCGTTCCATGCCATCGCTTCACTTTCTTGGCAAAAGTTAAATTTTCAAAAAAGGTTCCTTCACGGATGCTATGTGCATCAAGCCAAGGCGAGACATGGGCGTCTAAGAACGTACCATACAGCAATTTGCGAGCCAACGTAGGGTCAGTACCTTCTGGCCATTCACGAAATTTCGGAAACTCAGTGTGGATTTCTGGTGGCGAAGTCGTGAGAAACGTCAGTAGCTCGCGCTGTAGTAAATGTAGCCGCGGATTGGCTGGGACTCCGCTATAGCATGCGCCAAACGCGTTCTCTCACAAACCCTTCCATTCGAGCGATGTGTTCATTAATTTGTTACAGTCTTCAACACGTGGCCCGAAATTCTCCGCCTTCCTTGACACAGATGGAAAATTTCCGTGACGCTGATTACTTGGCACCTCCGTTGACGCTTTTGAATCCTTTTGAGCAGTCTCCTTTCTTGCAATTTGTTGACGACGTCGTTGAATATCGAGATCTAGACTGCGCTTGAACTCCTCCAGCTGGCCGGACCTCTCTGTTGCCTCCATTCCATTCGAGACGACACTTCGACATTTTTCTTGCAAATCTTGGACATAATTCTCCTGAATAAATCCTATTTTATGCAAGCAGTAGACCCGACGAAGCCACGCCTTGCGGTTAAGCGGGTCAACGATTCCTGCGACTGTGCAATTCAGAAAAGCTGCTTCGATACTTAGAGTTTCGTCCGAATTGGCAGCAAATTTGCCAACATCAACGACAGTGTTACACTCTCGGCCATCATGAAGTGAACCGCGGCAATGTTATTCAGCACTACCGATAAATATTTACAGCATGGCAACATTGCAGCCACCCTCATTCGATACTTTCTTCAGCATATTCAAAATCACCTTTGGCAAAGAAACAGATCCTTCTTTTCGCCATTCACCGGCAGTGTTCGTTCTCCCAATAAATCCCCATTGGGTATTAAGAATCCAGGAGACGTTAACTCCACGCACCATTCTGCTATGAGTAAATAAATTAATGAGCAAATAAAAGGTATCACGGGGGCTGAAGTCGCGTTTCAGCGTATTTTCCAGTGCTTGTACTTGTTTAAACGACAAACTTGGTGATATACGGCGTACCTGCGTGATTAAACGTGTTGCCAGCATTTTACTGTATTCTTCATGAGGATCGACTTCATATTCAGCAAGAGCTAAAACGAGGCCGTACAAAGCTTTGAAATAGGTCGGATCGAGATGCACAGCAGCACCTGCAAGCTGGATAGAAGCTGCATAGTCGTCCATTTTGAAGCGACAAAATGCGATGTTAGTGAGCAGCATCACGAGCGCCTGAACCTCCGACTCGACAGATTTTATCGCAAAGATATCGGCCCCTGTGCGTTGTACCGAGCTGCAATTCCTTGCCAATCATTGGCTTGAGATCTCCCAGGGATCTCAATTCGGATTTCGGCTTGGCATCGTCAATAGTAAAACTACTGGCGCTAAGATTTCCAGCGAGCATTTCTTCACCAAAAATACCTCCAGGCCGGACAAACCTGGCATGCATCGTCTTAAATCGTTGGATCATCCCTTGTTGGGTGTTCAATGACGGGGTTTGCTCTTCCAAATCTTCAGTTTCGTGTGAAATATTCTCCATGATATCTGCCTGTTCAACTTCGGACAAACTGGCAAGAAACGATACACAATGGCAGGATCACAACCTGGGAATGGGAACGCCACGGCAACGTTCAAGTAGCAGCGCAAACGAGATACTTGGAAGTATCTACGTTCCCTTCAGCAAAATGCCAACTGACAATCTACTATTCCACCGCAAGTTCTAACGGTTGGTATCGTATGGTAAGGAGAAGAAAATCTCTTGCGGCCTTTTCCCATTAGCTTAACTGGCAGCGAAATTTGGTTTTGCTAGTGTGTTGCCGTTCGTGTAGGACTATGGCGACTTATGGACTGATCTCGAGCTGAAGATAACCGTGACGCTGGAAGAATCGGACCTTTGGCATGATGAAAACATGCTGGTGATCGAACCCTCTACATCACTCCATGAACTTACTGTAACTGGCAGGATTGGGATGAGGCCGCACCAACAAAATCATGATACCTAATGGGATTCGATCCAACCTTTGTGAAGAGTATACGTCTACCGGAACCAGACAATACTTTTGTTCTTTGTCGACGGTTGGTATAACTGAGCTGAGAAAAATATTAAACACTGAAAATTGAGATTGGTGGCACGTGGATGGCCAAAATTGGAAATCAAGGCCGATAAAGGAGCCATTTCCCATCAATGGAGTACGTATTTTGCGTTCGACTTTCCGCAACTGCATCGAATTGACTCAGTGGTGACCGGTGAGTTCGAGAGCAATTGCTAATATCTTGAGGCCGATAAGGGGGCGTTCGATTCGTGCCGATACTTGCGGATGCAGAGGTGACTATGTGCTCGAGGTCATTGATGAGACGGCAAGTGAAATAAGTGAGATAAGGTCGGAAGGATGAAGAAAGCAGCTCATCACTAGCTGTATTTATCACCTAGACCCAACAATTTTTTTTTAAACATCCTTATTTTTGAACAAATTCGCGACAGCTTTCACTTGATCCCAAAACCAGTTATACATCAAAAGCTCATTTATAATTATACATAATGGAATTGCTTGAGAAACTCTAGAACAGTTGGAGTTTATTCCAAACTCTTACGTCAACGAATTTTAACGAACATTTCAACGTGAAGCGTTGGACGAATTATAGCCAAAGCGTTGTGAAATCCGAAGATGTGGTCCTCGTACAGGCAGACGCCAGCTACGGACCGGCGGAATGCGAGGAGCAGACGTTTCTTCATCCGCAACCTCCTCCCCAGAACTTGGGCTCACCGGGGGCGTCGCCTTCTCAATATTCTTCTTTAAAGGATTTGCGATATCGGTCGAAGACGTCGTCTTTTCCACAGAAATTGCAATCATCGATGGCGGTTCAATGTGCTTAACCAACTCGTCGAGAGGGGTAAAAGGTAGTCGAAACAGCGTCAAAAATTCCTCACGCGTAGTTGCTTCGTCGTCCGCGTGTCGAGTGCAGAGTTTGCTGGGGTCGTTGATGAATTCGACATCAACGCGTAATTTCTGACAAACGGCAATTTAGGTTAGAAAAAATCTAGTAAACTTTCTTTATAACAGGAAAAAATGAAACATTTACCGGATTTCCGCGTCGTTTTCGCTTCACGAGAGCTTGTCCTCGATCCACGACCGATTGCTTGATTTTGCCAGCTTCTTCTTCTGATTCGACGAGGACTGCTTTCGCACCTGGTACGATTTGTCCACGTAACCTCTCGACCTTTTTGTCAATAGTTTCTCGAGAAGGTCCAGTAATGAAAGTCACACAGATCAATTCATGACAAGTATCCGGCATTATCATCATCGGTGCCAGGTACAACTTCTCGGAAAGTGCTGGCAAATCTTCAGCTCGTTTAGTTGAGTTGGACAATAAGTCTGCGGCCCGCTCTTGAAGCTCGTACTTTTCCTCCATCGACTTGAGTTGCAGTTCAATATTCTCAAGCTGAAGCATGTGCTCCTGCTTAACCGCCTTAAACTTGTCATCAAAGGCCTTATGTTGCTCCCTTGCTACAGCGAGCTCCAGCTCGAGCCGCGGTAGCTCATTCGTTACTCGGGTTTGGGACTCGGCCAGTTGCTTTTCGAGTCGTGCTTGGATCTCTTCCGCAGCCTCGAGCCGCTCTTGTGCGACAGCAAGCTTCATCATGAGCTGTGGCGTGCTGGCTCGAGCCTCCGCCAGCTCGAGCTCTAGCTTCTGCTGGCTCTCTTTGGCAGCTTTCAGCTGCTCCGTAAGCACCACGATGGTCATGTTGGCCTCGACAAGTTGCTGCCCCAACTCCGCCGCCGGATTCTCTTGTTCCTTTGACGAACTGCACCGCGAATGGCGCTGCTCCTCGCGCTCCTGCTCGTCCTCCATCCTGATTATTTGGAATTTACATTTAATTGTGCAAAGCTCAAAGGAACCCCTAGCAGTCTCCGTCGTTGATCGTCATTGCTACAATGCTCGCTCTAACTGCTCCAGATACAACTTTACAGTTCTGACGCTTACTGCTAACCTGTAAATGCCACATGTGGCAATGATTGCCAGATTGGTAAGTTATGCTACTTCGTAACTTTTTATTATTACTTCGAAGTATATATTATAAACTATCTTATCTGCACCTGATGAAAAAAAGACTGGACCCGAAAGAAAACCCCATAATCCCGACCCAATTTCCACCCTTAATGAGTACTGGCACCCTCCCTCCTCCTCCTCCGTTGCACGTAGCTGTATGGGAGGGGGACATCGAGCGCATACGCAGCCTCCTTGCTGCCGTCTGCCCCGAGGGCGAAGAATCCACTGCTCCGCTTAAAGCCGAGGCGCTGACGAATCTCCTGGAGCTCAAGGACGTTCGCGGGAACTCCGCATTGCACTTGGCTCTGCGCATTGTGCAGCCCAGTCAACGGGCTATAGTGAAATTGCTCTTAGACCGTGATGCCAATGTCGCGTCACGCAACTCCGACGGTTGGAGCTGCGCGCATGACGCGGCTCTCTGTGATGACGAGTTCATGCTGGCCCAGATTTATCTGCGGGGCGAGAAGCAGGTGATGAAGTCGCTGGAGACGGCCCAAGAGACGTTCATGCAGGCACTGGAGAAGCTACCGGATTTTGAGGCGGAAATCTTCATTGAAGCTCATTCGTGGGTGCCGATAGTGTCCAATGTACTACCTTCTGACACGATTCGGATCTGGAAACGAGGGTCTCAATTACGGATTGATTCGACGTTAAAAGGGTTGGACGGGATCAAGTGGAAGAAGGGACCAATGAGTCATGTGTATATGGGAAGGAATAGTAAAGACAGAGCAGGTCATGCAGTGGTGATCGATCATAACAGTAAGGCGTTCTATGACGTCTTGGAAGCCATGCACAACTCGTCTGTAGGGAATATGGACTTGGCTCTGCAAATGTCGCTGACTACGGCCATGTCGTCGTCGAGTATGGATGCAACCAGATTGGAGTTTGTAAAGCAGAAAGATGTGAAAGCACAGGGGAAGAAAGACGAGAGCAGAATTCAGGAGGACGCAGACACCAAAAAGAGCCGCAGTCGACAGAGAAAATGTCCGTGGCCAGGAACGACCTATAAAATGCACAATTTCTCCATCGAAGCGCAATTTCGACCAATTGTGAATCCGGATCGCAAGCCGAAACAACTTCCGAGTGGCAAGAACACTCCATTTGAAGAAGTGCAGCAGTTTATGGAACATTTACAGTCGTCCGTGCCTTGTGCGAAGGAAAAGAAGAAGTCTAAAATGGAACACAAGCATAGCTCAAATTTTAACAGCAACCAGAGCAGTAGTTCGATAGCCGACAAGGCAGGACAAACACTACGGCTCGAGAAGGGTCGTAAGGTTGAGATGCACTTGGACGTGATCGCAGGTGACACGATTCGGTGGGAATTTTTATGTAAAAGCAGTGATTTTAGCTTCGTGGCCACGTATTTCCACGACGACCAGCAGCAACCCATGTGTCGTACAGACGGCGTCAAGAATATGGCGATTGTTGGGGCCTTTGAGGTCGAGCACAACGGCAGTTTTGTACTGATGTGGCAGAATACACAAAAGGGCTTTACAATTGACCGGAATGGGATCAAGATCTCGTACGATGTTGCACACATTCGATCAGCAATTGACGAAGCCTCAGTAAATACAAGTCTCACTGCAGCTCCAGCTGCCCAAATCGAATCTGAAATATCCTCGGTGGAATCGCAAGAAGAAAGAGAAAGGGCCAGTAACGATCCTCATTGCGCTCCCAGGCTCACAGACGATCAGAAATGCGAAGTCTTCCGTCAGTTGGACCATATTCCGAATCCAATCACTACCACAACAGCGTTCGTGAATTACTTTAAACTTAACGAGTGTGCGATCGAGCCGAAGAAATCTCCGAACGACAAGCAGCAAAAATCCACACAGAAGTCGTCTTTTTTTAAGATGTTCGAGGCCAAGAAGCAACAACAGCAGACATTAGCAGCATCTTTTTCGACAAACCGCGGGGTTGAGACAGCTCTCGGTATGAAGAACACGTTCCGGAGTCTGACACTTCTACCAGCTGCGCGTCGAGTACGCAAAGACTTCGAGGCGAAGGTGGTTATGACTGAGAACTTCCCATTCCAACTCCGAGACTTCCTGCCTGTTATAAAATTTATTTCCACAACCGGAGAGCACGTTAAGAATCTCGAGGAATTTTTTCAGATGGTTCGTACGCCTTGGAATTCTCTACTCTGTGTGTGTATTTTTGTAGGCTGACACTGTTGTGTTTTACTGTATAGAAACTTCCTTCAGGTTTTCCTGTCAAATTTGAGCTGCCGATGATGTTCACGATCCGAGTTGCCTACACGTTTCAGAAGATCACGCTGAATCCGCAGCTGGATCTCAAAATGTTTGAAATCCCGAGCGACTATCACGAAGTATTCACCTTAGACGAAGTACGTTTGTAGACAGTAGCTGAGAGGTAGAGAGGTACTAAGTACAATTTTGCAGGTAATAGATAACAAGATATTTACTTCGGATCAAGATCCTGCTGAAGTGTTTGTCTATACTAATTAGCTTCTAGTTGCGTTCCTACTTGGTTGAACTCATCGTACGGGTCCAGTTCGTCTAATACCGCATCATCCAGAGCGTCGTCTGTCTCGTGCCGGTTGACGGCCTCATCGGCAACAAAGATGGCAGCACCGAAATCTGGGGTATTCTCATCTGTATAGACCTCACCAGACCTTGGTACAATCGAATCGATAATCACAGTCGAACTGCCGCGGAACATTGGGCTCGAGCCTCGTATGTTCATCGCCCAAAGGGAAGCCTCCACCGACGAATACAAAGCAGAAAATCCCACACCAGCCAGTACTAATAAGGTCAGTGCGACGACGAGCTTGGTCCGCACAGCTCGACGCTGCTTGAAATGTTTAAGCAGAATTGTCGACTCCGACCGCGTCGCACTCGATGTCGACTTCTTGATTGGAGACTCGTGGCATTCGTAGTTTGCTTCTTCCAGCGACGCGAAGAACTCCTCGTCCATGTCGCGATACGCACTTGAGTTGTTGCCTCGACCCATTATACAAAATTTGGGTAGTAATTCAGTCTGCAATACTTGACTCGCTGGCGAATAGCAAACTGATCGACGTCTCCACAAGTTTTCAGCTTCCTCAGTCTCTCGAATTAGAGCGCGGTCAGACCAAACGAAGTCTTGTCCTATGCCAAATTAGCCGATCCTGTCACTACGTGAAGCGAACGGTTTCTTGTCCGTTGCAACCCCAACACAAATAATGTCCATAAATGGTCTCGGATAGTAAGGGCCTGCGTCGTTTGAGATAATACCCCTACACAAGCGGATGGATTATCGAAAACAGATTTTCCTTATGTGTACGCATATCGTTCTTGCTATTAATACATGCAGCTTGGCTGGCTGCCTCGTCCTCATCTTGGCGTCGTATGGCTCAGCGGTGCGTCGATCTCCAGACGCTTGACGAGGCCCGGGCTCGAGATGAATTAGAGGCCTAACGTTACCAAATCCGCGTCGCCGCTATCCTGGGGCTCTGTTATTACATGAACTGTAAGACAAGTGACGATGGGTTGCAAAGCGGCGCAAGAAAATGTAAAAAGTGAAATCGTACAAACAATATAATATATTGTCAGTACGATATAGTTTTGGGTACAATACAATTGTACCTATACTTCTGGATGCAGTGCTATGATCGGACAAAATATAACTTGTATTGGGTCGGGTGCGCGTTCTTCTTTGTATCATAATAGGAGTCCTTCAGGATACTAAGTGCTCAGATGACAGCAGTCTTCCGCGCTGCTGTCTAGCACGCCTTGCCCTCAGAGCCATCGCGGGGAATGTACCAGCAGTGCTTGGTCGCCACCCCACCGATCGTGGTGTCCGCCCAACTCTCCGTGAAGTTCCAATTGCTGTCCGTCGTGTGATACTGCAGCTTCAACCATTTCTTCGACGCCTGCAGCGAGAAAAAGCCGTACTCGTTAGGAGTGTACACCCACTCGTTCTTCACGTATTTTGCTGCATAGTTTTGGATAATACTAGCGGGTCCTTTCATACGACCCCCACCAGCACCATTCTCAACGAAGTGGACACCCAGATATTCTGAGTAGTCGTGCTTCTCACCATGGGTGTGGCCATGCAGAAACACTCGAACGCCGGAATTTCTCAGAGAATCAAACCACTTGTTCATTCCAGCCTCACGGTAGTGATCATACGGACTGTAGTGGCTGTTGACGATCTTCCACGTCGCGTTCGACTGCTTCGCCATTTTTGCCAATCGGGCACGTGATTCATTACCCCACTCGGCGAACTTGGCCACACAAGTGTCGAACATGGCTGTATTGCCACCAAAACAATATTTACCGTCGCGAGTAATGGAATTGCATCCAGAATTGTCACTTTTCGCGTAGCCATAGCATTGGCAACAAATGATCTCGGCGCCGTTAACGTCGGCATCATTCGTTTCGATGTTGAAGATGTCGATGCTCACACCAGTCGCCGGGTCTTCAATGCGGTGCACGTAGAAGTGGTCGTCCATGCGCCATCGATTGTTGTTGGGACTTGTGTACTCCGCCTGCCACTTGAGCTTGTTGTCTAGCCCTTGATACAGCTCCTCCGTGCTGTTGCACGGCACAAGCTTACCGCCACTGCTGCAGATGAAATCCGAGCCACCATAGTCGTGGTTGCCCATGACGTTCATCCAGGGAACATTCTTGATGTTGTCTCCGTCGTACTTGGCCTCAAATGTCGCAGCAAAACGACTGTCGCGTTCCTCCAGGCTGTTGATGCCGTTCCAGTAGAAGCTGTCACCATGGCCTAGGATGGCCTTGGGCTGTACAGAAGCACAGGCTTCAAGGTTCATTAAAGTCGCTACCACTTCCTGGGCATTGAGATCGTAATTGTTGGAATTGCTTCCACAGCACGACCCCTTGTACGTCGTTGCGCCCCAGTCACCAATTCCGAAAATCGACAACGAGTATTGTGCCGTTGACGGGTTCGACGATAGTGCAGCCGTCGTCAATGGTGATGCCACAGTCAAGGCACCAGCAACGTCCACCATGGCGACCAATACTGCAGCGTAGCTTACCGACTTACAGTTCATCATGCTCGTCTTGATTGCTCTTGTCACCAAGAAGTTGCGGGTAGTGAGTGTCCTTGCAAAATGAAGAATGACTCGAAAGTCCAACGAGCCAGCAACAGAAGCGACGTACTCCGCAGAGCTAACGAATGGTTGTAAGAAACAAAATATCAACTCAGTGTTTATGGAACCTTCAAAGCCCAAATAAAGATCTTTCATGTGCTTGTCATGGCTGATGCGTTTACGGTAAGCTGTAGCGTTCGTCATCAAAGGCCATAAAAATGCTTTTCCCCTAGATGAAAAAGCAGATCCGGTCATGTATTACACTGCCTTTTTTTTAAGCAGATCCGCTCATGTATTACACAGGAATAGTAAGTCAAACATTTAAAAAGTCTCGTTTGGTGATGAACGCTACAGCTTACCGTAAAAAGCTCAGCCATGCCAAGCACATGCATTAAAAGCGCAGATTCGTATATGTATTACACAGGAATAGCAGGTCCAACCGTTTTTTTTGTCACTTGCTGGATTACACATACAGGTATCGTCCACTGCAGGGGAATCTCTAGAACATGCGGGTGAACGGCCCAATTAACTAAAACAGGCTCCCAATTTCAAAAGGTGCTTGTTATTTAACTGATACATATCAAGCAACGTTACGTTACCAGGTTTTATAGTGCGCGCTGCATTAACAACGAGCAGGAGGAAACAATCGCAACGATTCCAAGCATCAATCGAGTACTGACCAACGTACATTCTCGTCATTGACAGGTGGGAACGACGACACGGTGCAGCCGACAGGTTAGACATCAAAACCGTCAGCGCGTTCGGACCGCTCTGATGGTGATGTGCCATCAGATCCACGCTCGACGTGGAGCGCGGCGTGCACGTATGGAGAGACGCACGCATCACGTCCGGTCAAGAGATGAACCTGCCGGTGGTGTGAATAGGCTCGTTTGTGGTGGTCGCTGAGCCTGCGTCAGAATGACGAAGGCCATGACCCACGGCAACGACTGCTTCGCGTACAAGATCTACCACCACCTGTTGGAGGTGTTCAGCGGCAAGGTGCTGATGTTTGCCACACATGGCAGCGAGATGGTGCTCGTCGTTTTCGAAGCGGAGCTTTCGAAGTCGTGCTGTTTGCTGTACGTGGGTCTGGAGCCCATTTCGGCTATCCACTCGGCGCGGCTCCGGTTTGTCTGTGGATGAGCACTAGTCCACACGCATGTGCCAAAACTACCACAATTTGGCACACGCGATCGCAGTCTATGCTTAGGCTAAGAATCAGAAACAGCTGACTGTTTTTTTACATCTTCAACAAGCACCTTTTGAACGTGTGAGCATGTTTCAGTGAATTGGGCCGTTCACCCGCATCTTCTAGAGATTCCCCTCCACTGCATTGAAGAGTTGCCAATAAAGCCGTTGACATGATGTAGAATAGCATCAAAGGCTGGTTTGCAATTACCTGCATCCTCTAGTATGTCTTTCTGCGACACGGGTAGGTTATCGTTTGTATGTGCTGGTCTGGTGTTTGTTCTACGGGTGGTTGTTACTGTTGGCCTGTGACTAATCAACATTGTCGACAACAATCTTGACAAGCAACCATTGTTTTCTTGCCAATTGTAGTGCCATGTAAGCAGTTGTCTGCAAGAATGCATGTGCTATTGTTACGGGCTTTTCTGTGTGTTGATTCTCATTCGCAAAGGTCGCTTGAATGGACCAAAATAATGATGGTTACTCACAACGCACTAATATAGCTCTGTCTTGTTTTACGTTCGAAAAGCTCTGCCAACAACGATAATCTGTTTACTTCGTCCGTATAGTGCTAGCTTGTCGAGACGTCGTGTTAATAGCTTAACTGGCAGTATTTTCATCTCTAGCACCATTGTAGTTCGTTCCATTCAACATTTGGCACCGCCTCGTCACACTTTTGGTTTAAACATACTTTTTGTCTCCCATCTCCCTTTACTCCCTACCCCTCCCGCGAACCGATGGCATCGCAGTCTTTGGATTTTCTTCGCAAAGGCAGTCGCTGCGCTCCTGCGAGGAAAAGATTCTTAGTTCGGCCTGCTGCACTGTTCGGCTCGCTAAAGCTTGACGCTGCCCCCCCCCCCCCGCAAATACCGCGCGGGTTTGCTATTGCTACGCGCGCTCTCCTCCGTTGGTCGTTTTATGTGACTTTCACCCTCTCCTTCTAAGACCGTATGCGTATTCACTTTCATTCAACTTTCTCTATTACTTCTTTGCTTGCCTTACGCCATCACATGATTTGTCATGTTGGGAATCCCAACATCAGTGCTTGTCTCTGCTGTTGACAAGTTGTCTGCAAGAGTAGCGCCAGCTCATCGTCTTCCGGCTTTCGGCAGACACAGCAAGAGGATGGTGAAAGTGATTAAATGCACGAAGGTGAGTATGTCTATGAAGGTACTACGGCACAATAATCTCCGAGCACTAGGTACAGCTATCTGGTCTTCTGCTTTATTGTTCTCATTTACAAATTTGCGTTTCCGCAATATCGCTGTAGAAACTCGGATTTCATCAGTTGGTTTTCCCGATCCTAATAGTACCCTGAACTATCTGGGAGGAAATCACAGAAGCATGCTGATCTTCAAGGTACTCATGACCGTTGTGTTGCTCGCTGTGGTTTTGGTTGCAAGTTCTGCAGCAGCGACTTGCTTGTCTCTGGAAATAAATGTCGACTATCAGGGTGCTGACATTGGCAGCTCTTATAGCCCCTCAGCCAACGGGTGCTGTTCAATCTGCTCCAAGGCGAATGGCTGTACAGCGTTTACTTGGACAAACTACAATGGTGGCACTTGTTGGCTCAAGAGATCGAAGGGAAGCCCAAAATCTAACGGCGGGGCTGTTTCAGGAGTTCTCCAGACATCAACCCCGGCGTCGGTAGCGGCTTGCTCGGCTCTGGAAAACAACATCGACTACCAAGGAGCTGACGTTGGCAATTTTCGCAGTTCCTCAGCCAGTGGATGCTGCTCAATCTGTTCTAATATCGATGGCTGTGGTGCTTTTACCTGGACCAACTACAACGGGGGCACCTGTTGGCTTTAGAACTCCAAGCGAGGCACAAAAGTCAACCATGGCGCTGTCTCGGGGGTCCTCAAGACGGCTTCAACCCCGGACCCGACGTCAGCCAAGTACACCGTGTCCGCATTCGCCATTGGAGACTGGGGTCAAACCCTGGACAAAGGATCGTGCTGTGGAAGCAATTCCAACAATTACGATCTCAATGCCCAGGAAGTGGTAGCGACTCTAATGAACCTTGAAGCCTGTGCTTCTGTACAGCCCAAGGCCATCCTAGGCCATGGTGACAGCTTCTACTGGAACGGCATCAACAGCCTGGAGGAACGCGACAGTCGTTTTGCTGCGACATTTGAGGCCAAGTACGACGGAGACAACATCAAGAATGTTCCCTGGATGAACGTCATGGGCAACCACGACTATGGTGGCTCGGATTTCATCTGCAGCAGTGGCGGTAAGCTTGTGCCGTGCAACAGCACGGAGGAGCTGTATCAAGGGCTAGACAACAAGCTCAAGTGGCAGGCGGAGTACACAAGTCCCAACAACAATCGATGGCGCATGGACGACCACTTCTACGTGCACCGCATTGAAGACCCGGCGACTGGTGTGAGCATCGACATCTTCAACATCGAAACGAATGATGCCGACGTTAACGGCGCCGAGATCATTTGTTGCCAATGCTATGGCTACGCGAAAAGTGACAATTCTGGATGCAATTCCATTACTCGCGACGGTAAATATTGTTTTGGTGGCAATACAGCCATGTTCGACACTTGTGTGGCCAAGTTCGCCGAGTGGGGTAATGAATCACGTGCCCGATTGGCAAAAATGGCGAAGCAGTCGAACGCGACGTGGAAGATCGTCAACAGCCACTACAGTCCGTATGATCACTACCGTGAGGCTGGAATGAACAAGTGGTTTGATTCTCTGAGAAATTCCGGCGTTCGAGTGTTTCTGCATGGCCACACCCATGGTGAGAAGCACGACTACTCAGAATATCTGGGTGTCCACTTCGTTGAGAATGGTGCTGGTGGGGGTCGTATGAAAGGACCCGCTAGTATTATCCAAAACTATGCAGCAAAATACGTGAAGAACGAGTGGGTGTACACTCCTAACGAGTACGGCTTTTTCTCGCTGCAGGCGTCGAAGAAATGGTTGAAGCTGCAGTATCACACGACGGACAGCAATTGGAACTTCACGGAGAGTTGGGCGGACACCACGATCGGTGGGGTGGCGACCAAGCACTGCTGGTACATTCCCCGCGATGGCTCGGAAGGTAGGCGTGTTAGACAGCAGCGTGGGAGATTTACCGATAACTGAGTAGTATTTCTATTGGAACTCCTATACTACTTCTAATGGAACTCCTATTGTCGGCAAAAGGGTTATAAACAAGAGCGCTTTCAATTGTCAATTGTCGATGTGACAAAGCTCTTATAATAAATAGTAAATACTACTATTAGTATTCGTTTTATTTGTGAATTGCTATTAATAACCCTTTCGCGGTAAAAGGTCCACTTTTTCTGCTATGTACGAGAATGCCAATTAGGTACGACTTCGCTTTGCTACATGTATGTGCGGATATTTGTACATAAACAAATATGGAATTTGTAGTACTGTAAAACCTGAGATTGTGCCCCATCCCTCTAATAATGTCCCTCCTCTATCAGAATATCAGTCGGAGCCCCTATAAATCAACTGTGGAGGCAAGTGAGTTGACTACATGTATTGCCGAGTAGCTAGGTCAGCCTCCCCAGCCAGGATGCCGGACGAGCTCAGGGAACACATTTTCACCTTTCATTGTCAATTTCTAGTCGTGGCGATGAAGCGCACGTTCACGGTGGAAGAAATTTTGCCTGTAGCCTAAGAACTGGAGGCTTCGATCGTCCGAGCGGTTGCCAAGAAGCATAATCTCGACAGGAATACTAGTGGAGGTGTCAGAAGAATGAGCTCCAGTTTGCCAACAGTGGGCGCTATAGGCTCCCTGGTGGTGGCCGATTTGTCGTGCCTCCATGCAAAATAGGTGCAAACGTGTCCACCCCAGTACGGTAATATGCCTCAATAGCGAACACCTGATATACATAAAACGTCTAAGGTATATTCATGATGAAAGGCGTTTGCCTCGTCACATACAGCGACAGACCTACTGACTTGCATAATAATGAAGTTCATGTCAGTCTTGGCTATCAATGTCGAATGTAGCCAACAGTTCTCGATCGTCTTGGCAGAAAGCTCGCGCCAAGCCTCTGCACCCACTCAAAAGCCTTGAGTGGGCCAACTTTGTACGGATTCTCTACCCTTCGTCTCCCGCCTCTACAGCATACTCCACCTTCCTGCTGATTACATCACGGTTAATGCAGTAAATAATAATAATCCCTTGATCCAGGGGTGTAGCTTAGAGGTTGTATTGGCGGGGTTTACACTGAGGGTTTCCGGCATAGAGAAATGCCGGAACGCTTCGAGCATATTTTAGCTTTTATGTGCCCCTATAGCAGAGATATGTTCACGCAAGTTCCCGTATAGACACCAAGGTTTAAGATCGAGTTTAAAGGGGGTTTTGTGCGACTCTTCGTAGTCACACACTGTTTTTCACGAGTGGCGGAGGAAGGCAGCGCAAAGAAAGCGGTGGGGAAGAAGAAATCAGCCACGCGGGTAAGGCATGGGGATAAGACGAGGTTCATATGCTTATCTCTGGTCATACTAAAGAAAAACAAACAGTTCCTGCAGCAACAATGCCGATCCAATACTATCACTACGCATAGATTAGATAGAGCAATATAAACATGAAGGTGGGGCAAACAACAAACCATATCGACACGTAGATGTACACTGGGCTTTGATTTTGATCAAAACTGGTAGGGGCCACAACGTTGGCGCTAACGTCTCTTCCTGTCGGCCGACCACAGCTAGTGATGATCGCGGTGGCGCTGCTACTAGACGCAGCGGTTGCAGCGAGATTCCCAGCTGTCCGGGTGGCGCTGACACCTGCATGATGGCCGCCATTTGCTCTTCGATTGGCCGCGATACCCGTCTGCACAGGGCTTGCGAAATCGCTGCTGCTTGCTGAGGTGTCATGAAGCGCGGTGCGCTTTGGCATGACACCGGTGCTAGCTCTGGACCTTGCCACGTCGTTTGCAGCCAAGTTGCTACTATATCATCTTACTGGCGGAGCTACCAGGGACGGAATGTCTCCCTTGACTACCTCCAAATTCACAAGCCCGTCCTCCCCATACGAATGCCGCCAATGAATTCCATACCGATGCTGCATGCGACGTAGCCATGACCTGCCCAGGCGTGGCCATGATTCTGGAGCGACGTTCAGCCTTCGTAGCATCCCTTTTGCGCGCGCGACGATCATCGCACCAGATAAGGCTAACTGCGTGTTTTCGTACGCCGTAACGTACTCGACGATGCAACGGTCAAATTGCAGTTGGAAACGCGGACGGGTATTGCGACGGGCGAGGCAATCGGGCGTAAGTCGATGGAGCCTGTCATCCGAACGGAGAACTTGAGCAATCACCTGCTTCGACGGCTTGTTAGCCAGCATGAACACTGCCTGATCCCATGCTGCTAACTCGGCGTAAATGGCCCCGCGCAAGTCGCGGCGGTGGTCGCAGATCAGCAGCTCCTGGTGCTTGGTAGGGCGCGGGCGCTTCTGGAAGAGTCTGCGGCGGCGGCGGGGGGGGGGGGGGAACTTGAGCAGCTTGGACGAAAATGAGCAATCAGGTTTGGCGCCGCAACTTAACTCGCATTGATCTTCGCGCACAACTCATGTAAATTGAAATGAGACGAATTTTCCAGGAGGGGGGGGGCGGTTTCTGATCTCCGGTTGGCGGAATCTTATAGTAAGGATGCTTCATTATCAGTGTCTCAGTACAAACCGAATGAATGGGTACTTGTCGAGGCCCATAAGCTCTTGAATATGATAAGGTTCTGACCGTTCGCTATTGAGGCACATTTCTGTAGGTAGCGCTACTGTCGCCGATATTGACGAAACGCGCTGGAACGACGTTGCTAACTCGCTATTCCTAAAAACACGCTGCTTGAGATTTATCTGGAGCCCGAGTTACGAGGAGCATAGGGTCCATTGGGCTATTAGCTGGGTGGCTGAGCACGCTGGAACAGCGTTACACGTCTCGAACGGGGGTCTTCAGATTTTCCTGGTGCGGAACAACCTTGTTCTGCGTCGGGCGACTAGCAAACCTAATCTAATGATGGGGCTGAAGTTTCAATACCCCATCCCTTTAATAGTGCCCCCTGTAGTAGTGCCCCACGGGGCAGTATCGCAGGTTTTACAGTAGTACCGTACACTCGACGATTCGATCAGCCACCCACGTGAGCAACGTAACTCACTCGAGATTTTACGAGTTTGCGAACACTGTTCAAGTATGTTAGAGCCCTTATTAGGAGCAGGAAGGGGCTCGTATTAACGCGCGCGATTTCGCAGTCGTTGGGGTGGCTAGCATACAACTTGATGATTTTGCCACCGCGACAAATTATATCAACCAAGAGCATCCATACAAAAGCAAGTATAACATAATGATGGTAGATTTACAAACGGTTGGCAGAGCTAGAAACTCGTAGTGTGCTGCGAGCGCCTAATACGAGACGCTCACTTCTTAAGATGCCAAGGACCAGAAAGCTGACGCCCGCCAAGAAGCACCGGCCCGCAGAGAAGCACACCAGCCAAGAAGAAGCCCAGGCTCACGGACCGCGAACGGGGGAGAATTGAAGGTCTGCACCCAGCAGTATTGAGCGCACGTGACATATCGTGAGTGATGACGCGCTGCAGACAGACCAGCAGCTGTGTTATTTCCCCCACCCCTCCCACGACGTCCAAGCGACCTAGCGCTGCCCCAGTGAACGCCGAACGAGAGACCAGGAGGCTCGTGCTTACAGCTTCCTAGGGGGAGTTGACAGATAGTAGGCTCAAGGCCGAGTTGCAGCTCTCCGTCTCGGTGCGCTCCATCCAGCGCGCCCTGGTAAAGGTGGACTGGCTGGTGTACACCAAGGTGGAGGACACGTTGCCCCTCTCGCCCGAGGGCATAAAGGTGCCCAAAGCGTGGGCAGGCGATATGCTGGTGAGGACGGACGCTGGGTCCATCTGGGACTCTATCGTATTTTCGGATGAGAAAAAGTGGAATCTTGACGGACCCGACGGATTTCAGTACTACTGGCGAGACCTGCGAAAGCCTCCCCGCCAGACCAAACGCAGGAAAGCATGTGACGGGTCCGTCATAGTATGGGTGGCCTTCAGTTCAAGCGGTAAGCCGCCGCTCGTGGTGCTTACGGGGAGGCAGAACTTGGACGACTACGTGTACATGGTCTCCGAAAATCCCCCCCTTTTGCTCACCCGAACTACGGGGTAGATTTTATCTACCATCAGGACAACGCTAGCATTAATTGTCGTATTGCAGCACACACAAATCGTCAGATGTGGATACTAGGCAAGAAACACAACAGTAGCCGAGCTAGTCGGCCTTTGTTGGCCTGCGCTGGGTTGCCCCTAGCGGTTCGGACAGTGTCTCGCTTCCGCCGAGACCAAGTACCCAAGCCAGGCAGTTCACAAAGGTCAGCTGAGCTGACTGCCTCTGGCTCAGATATCCCGTGTCCTCCGCTAAAGAGCGGACGACGGCGCGTTAATGCTTCGACGGGTCACCGAGAGCAAAGGCTTCTCGGCTGAAGTGTTTTACAGTGCCCGGGCTGTACGGCGTACCGGCCCGCCGATTTTGGCGGGACTTGTTCCTCCGCGCTTGGCGAGACACGTCCTTCCTCGGACGACCTAGTTCTCTTGGCGCTACCAGTCAATACCCTACAAGCTATGCCTCTTGGGTGTCAACGGTAACCATAATCCATCCCGTGCAGGGACTTACCGGATAGTCTACACTTGTCTTGGACTTGGAAAGAGTTACTCCGTTATATTTTTATCTCGCGGGAGCCCCCAAGGGGCTCCTTCTATTGTCAACAATGTTCCATACAAATATACAATGAAACGAAATGTGGTCGACTCTCAACCGACCCTTTCCAAAAATCTTAATGTAACCACCAAACTCAACGGCCGGTCGAGTTCATCCAGTCGAGTAGCCGGATCGTTAGCTGAGTTCATACTCAGCGAGTAGTACCGTGGTTCCTTACTTAAGTGCGATGTGTGAGCAACTTCATCAGGCGTCCACTATACCACAGATATCTCAAGCGCACTAAGGAATTCTTCGCTGTCCAAGTCTCAGGATCTAAACCCTATAGAGAAGTTGTGGTCGATAATGAGTAGGCGGGTTTATCCTAATGGAAAGCACTACGATAGCGTGCCTCAGTTGAAGGCAGCACTGTTTGATGCATGAGAGTCTATCCCCATTGCCTTGTTAAGTCTTACTTACGGAGTCAATGCCTCGTAGATGCGTTGAAGCGCTTGATAAGAAAAAGGCAACAAGACACACTACTGATTATACCATCATTATGTTATACTTGGGTTTGTATGGATGCTCTTGGAGATAAGTTGTCGCCATGGCTAAAGCATCAAGTTGTATGATAGCTACCCCAACGACTGCGAAATCGCGCGCGTTAACACACGCCCCTTCCTGCTCCAAATAAGGGCTCTACCATACTTTAACACGTTCGCAAACTCGTAAATCGAGCGAGTTACGTTGATCAATGTGGGTGAGTGATCGAATCTGTTGTCAAGTTTAGTTGTAGGTCGGGCCTCTATGAAGACAATTACGACGTGTGGCCCACCTATCCCTGTCACATTTTTGGTTTGACTGTCTCACACCTCCCTTTACCCTAGCCCTCCCGAGGACCGGTGCCATCGTGGTCTTGGGCTTTACGTCGCAAAAGCAGTCGCTACGCTCCTGCGAGGAAAGACTCCGAGTTCGGTCCACTACAGTGCTCGGCGCTGGGCCCACCTCCGCAAATACCGCCCGGCCCTGCTTCGAGGGCACCCCGCACGGGTTTGCTGTGGCTACGCGCTCGCAACCGCTCTCCTCGTTGGTCGTTTTATGTGACTTTCACCCCCGCTTTTTCAGATGGGAACAGGGTCCACTTTCTGCGGCGTTGGGTCGGAGTGACATGAAAAATATTGTTTTTGAGAGTTGGCTAATTCGTGATGTACTATAGCGTTGGTAGAGGTCGGATAGGTCCGTTGGTCGGATATTTTATTGTATGGCATGTGGACAGAAAGGCGATTCTATACAAAATCTCAGTCCAACCGTAGACTACAAAGAAATTGGTTATGGTCTATCATCCTGATGGATTACTAATTATCTTAGTTTGACGAATTGGCGCCAATCAAAACTGGTCTCACTTCAAAAACACAAAACAGAGCTCAGTGCAAATTGTTTTATCAATCGATCTCGGAGATACTCGTACTGGTGCCTAATCGGTCCTTTCATTATCCTGTACTAATACACAATACAAGTAATCTGCCACAAATTTAGTATTATTTTACAGTGTCATATCGTACCTAGATAAATTTAAAATCGTACCCTTCGGGTGTTTTGACAGCTCATTTGTTTCAATTATTCCGTTCAGTACTGCCTTAAAAAATGGAAAAGATAAACAGCTTATATCAATTTGCTGTTAGAAACATGGAGTTATAATCCCAATTATTACCATTTGTAGCCCCAGCATACTAAAAATTGCAGGACAGAAATAAACAGACATTTAGCTCTGCTTTGACGTCTAAAATGTCGAATGCGTTGTTTGAGCAACTTGATGGGGTCACCCTCGCAATCATCATAGGCACGTGTCGGCTCAAGCCGAGGACACGCCCTGATGGAACACCACATCGTAAGAATCCATAAGTAGTGAAATACCATATGCGGAAATCCATTAGTGTAACGGGGATACATGAAGAGTGCCAAGCCACTCTTCAGAACACGTTTACCCAAGTACACTAAGTGATGTTTCCAAATATCACTATGGCGTCGCCGGTAACGACGTCACGGATAGGGACCACACATATGGTACAAAGACCTCAGAGCCACCAAATAGGATAACATCTACGCTACTTTATAGGTGACTAATAGCTAGTGTGTAGACGCATTAAAAGGGGTCACCTATAAATATATTCAGTCTCAAATCTACCTAATTTTGGTAACAGTCCACCAGACGAAGGACTTCTGAACTGCCGTTCACTGAGCGTTTATATACTCACCGGAAGTCACACTTCTTGTGCGCAAGGTGTTGTGTGCCCCGTCACACTTGGTAGCACTTGTAGTCAATCCACGCCAACGCCGGCTACTACCTAAAACCTCTGGGTCCAAGCAACATGGACCGGAATGAGGTTCCGCATCTGAACAACTCACAGTCTGAGTCCGTTCGAAAGATGGTTGTCGTCTTTGCAAGGATGCCTTGCACAGCTTGGCGTCGTCAACGCAAGCTGAGCAGGTCGGACGTGTGACCGCGTTCGACATGTATGAACGGGGGTTCATCGAACATGTTCGGAGCAACCTGTAAGTTCCGGCGGCAAAGCCGAAACCGGTCTACCCCAAGCCGTTGAGGCTGAAGGTAACCAATACGAAGGGAAGGAAGGGGAAAACCTTCACTTCTGAGTGCGAGAAGTAGAACTCGCAATTGATGCGGCTCTCATCTCTTTGGAGCACCTCCGAGTAGCTTTCGCCCTCTCCAACCTTAACGGGCGTGCTAAGAGTTGGGCGTATACGCGGGAAGCGACAGCGCCTGGATGCTTCGCATCCTGGGCTCAGCTGTGTGAACAGCTTAGAGCCGCGCTCCTCCCTGTGAACTATGAGTACCACCAGCGCTGATGCTTCCTGTGATGTAACAGGGAAGAGGTGAGCTGGACGAGTCCATCCAGGAGATGCGGGAGTTCACCGCATCCCTCGTGGGAAATCCACTCCATGAACAGATCTAGGTGACGGTGCTCATGGATGGCTTAAGAGTAGGCCCGGCCCGCACCCAGCTCTTTCGGGTGCAGGCCAATACTCTGGAAGAGGCGATCCAAGCCGCCCTCCAAGAGGAGTACATCATCGCCAGGCGCGCATGCCGGCGGCGGTATGCCAGGGGCTGCGACACCAAGTCGCGGGGCCCCAAGCGGGCCAGTCCCCATGGAACTTGGGCTCGCCGAGCAACATGATATTCGCTGCTATGGCTTTGGTAAGCTAGGGCACATGGCACGTGCCTGTCCTGCGGGGGGATAACGAACCCCCAATCCCATCGCTCTAAAGGGTCGCTGGCAAGGCCCCGACCCCACGGGCAGGGGAACGCAGGACTCCAGTAGAGCTCCCCGCCCTACTGGAGAAGTTCTAAGTCTTCATGAGCGGTGCGCGGGTAGCGCGTGCCATGGGGACTTAGCCCCTGGGAGTCACAGGGGCTAAGTCTCGAATCGAAGAAGAGCAGCGTTGGAATGCTAGTAGTACACGTAAAGTACGGGGATATTCCCATCCCTTTCGAGTCTTAATAGGTTCCGGGGCGTCAAAGCATTTCGCACGCCGACAGATTATTGTAGAGAATAGCAAAAGTTGGCCGATGCTCTACGAGAAAGCAAAAGCAACGGGACAGCGTCGGTACAACTGGCCGACGGAACGGTGATTACGGTTCCCAAGATCCATGTAGATCTAGCTGTGAAGTTCGAGGGGTTCGACAACACGGAGCAGTTTACTGTCCTAGAGATGGACACGTATAACTTGACCCTTGGCATGCCCTGGCTCGAGAAACATGAGCCATGGATCGATTGGCGAAACAAAGCCATCGGGGCAGCCGGCCCGCAGTTATTGGCAGAACATTGGTGATCATGTTCCCACCTCTGCCAGGAACTGGGGCGTCCGAAAGGGGCGCCGTGATGCAGGAGCATCAAGTGAAGTTTTGGGAGCCGCCGACGTATTGAGCGTCTTTCTAGAAACGGTAGCAGCAGAAGTTGCACCTGGTCGGGTGCGGAAGTCTGCCCCCGCCGGAATCTAGACCGGCGGCCAAAGCTTCAAAAGTGGCGGTGCCGGGTGACACCGACCGGGTCGGTAACCTGGGTCTACACCAAGTCACCCAGACTGAAACTAGCGAGGAAGGCGCGAGGCGCTTCCTGTGTGGGTAACCTTGTTCCACACCGGGTCGCCCAGACCTTAACTGAAGTAGAAGTGGCGGAATGCACATCTTGTGTGGGAAACTATGTTCCCCACGAAGCCTTAGAGGTGTTGGACGTCGTCAATGAGACGTCCACAGACGTGTCAGAGCTCCTGAACCTCGAAAGTTGACGCCGACAGATTTCCTGGCCGAACGGAAGGCCGGGTAAATCGCGGAGGTAGTACTCTTGAAGCCATCGTCCACTCCAGAGGAATTGAATTCCTCCACGGCTATGGACGAGGGCGTCCTGGACGCATTCTCCTCCCAGCGTGCCTCGCGCTTGGGTTCTGAGATTCTCAAGAACCCGAAGGATCTTGTGTAGCCTATGATGAAGTAGTTCGAGGACGTGATGTCCAAGGTCAACTCCTACCAGATCGGGGATCAAGAAGAGATTGATCTCGTGCCGGGTACAAAGTAGTGAGTCACCAGAGAATGGCCACTGCCTCACGAACAGTGCGAGGTCATTGATGCCTTCTTCGCCGCGAAGGCCAAGACAGTCATGGTGCGGGAATCGCAATCTCCGCATTTTCGACACGAACCTTCTGCGTTCGGAAGCCGAACGGGAGGTGGCGTCTGGCTCATACTTTTAATAAGTTGAACAGCGCAACAGTGCCTGCCCAGACACCCATCTCTCGAAAGGATGTGTGGTTAAATAACAAGGCCGGGTGCGAGTTATACAGCGCCCTGGATCTGGTGGACGGATACTGCCAGATCTTGCTGCGCGAGATCGACATCCCGCTCGTCGCAGTGAGCACCCCGAGTAGTATGCTCTGGAGTGGCTTGTGATGCTGCAAGGCCTGTCTAATGCCTCGGCGACGTTCAATCGCCTGGTCTCGCAGTTGTTTCGACCACTGCATGCGTACGCACAGTCGTACCTCGACGCCATCGTCGTCCATAGCAGTGCCGAGGGAGGCAAGACGGCCATGGAGGTGCATTTGGAGCACCTCCGTCGAGTATTGGAAGCCATGATAGCGAACAAGCTCTATGCCAACTTCAACATGTGCGTATTCGCAGCGTGAGAGATTAAAGCTCTCCGTTGTATCGTTAGCAACGTCGACGTTGGCGTAGAGCCAGAGAAGTCAAGGCCATTTCGGCTTGGCCAACGCTCAGGTCCTACAAGGACCTGAGGAAGTGACTGGTCTTGGTCAACTACCTCCGTAAATACACCGAAGGGTACGCGGGTCTGAGTAGACCCTTGTCGGATCTTCTAAAAAGGATACCGACTGGCACTGGGGGCGTGAGCACCAGGAAGCCTTTGACAATGTCAAGGCAAGCCTTCAGAAAGCGCCTGTCCTGGCACTGCCGGACGAGACGAAGCCGTTCAGCTTCGTCTGCAATGCATCCGATCATGCAATCGGATGTGCATTGCTGCAGCACGATGCGGCAGGACGTGAACGAGTGATCTCGTTTCAGTTCAGGCATCTAAGGCTGCCGAACGGAACTAGGACCTTACCACTCGCCATGGTATGTTCCGTTGGGAGCAACAAGCTGAAGCACATCATCATTGGATCCTTCGCGATCCTGGCCAGGCATGGTGCGGCATATATCGTTGACCTACCTAAGTCGATGACGACCCACCCGACGTTCTACGTGGGCCGTCTGAAGCGGTACCATGATCCGCTTGGCTCACAGTCCCCAGCTCTACAAAGCGAGGCTGCGACACTTCTCTCTGAGTGCGCCCAGAGCCAGAAGCCCAGGTCCCTTGCGGGGCCGCGGAAGGGGCTCCATACGAAGGAACCCTGGCTGCATACGCCGAGTATGAGCCATAGTGATACGACCGTACGCAGGAGTCGCTCCCGCCTGGGGTACAAGTCGCAGGAGGTCCCGAAGGAGGCACATCTCCCGCTGGACTCGGTCCCAAAGGGCATCCAGTCGTCTGAAAGCCTCATCCACATCATTCATCCGACGGTCGACCGGACCTTCAACGGTCGTCAAGAGTCATCGGCCAGACGATTCACGTCGTCACGAATCTGCCCAAGGCTCCCAGCGCTCCCGGCCTAGGCGGCGGTAGACCCACCCTCACCAAGCCCAAGCGCAATCTCAAGCGCAAGGGCTCGACGACGAAGAGCGGCGTCTTCAACGAACCGAGGTGGAGCCGAAGGCGGCACACCAGGTCCTGGGCCGGACGGGAAGGGCGGTGCCTCATCCTCATACTCGCACAAGGGCGCCGCCGCTTCTCCTCGACCGTAATAGGGAGATCCAATACCACGAGGAGTGTGTATCCAGGAGCGGCACGTTCACGGGAAGCGCCAGCTCCGTGTGAAGAGGAATGGGGCACCCGGAGGCTGAGTGCTCCTGGGAGCCATACGAACGGCTTCAGGCTGACTGCCGGAAGGCTGTCGCGATCTGGGAACAAAATCGGCGGCGGCTTCGTAAGTAGTTCGGGCTTTCTTGCCCGAACGGGGTGTGGTCGTAGAGCCAAGACCATACCCGCGCTCATCATGAGCACTTGAAGCGGAATGCTTCTGCAGTTCCCGAGAGAGCTGTCGTTTGCCTAGCACATGGGCAAACTCAATACGCAGATCTCGGAGGTCAAGGATGGCCTCCACCGTGAGATCCTGCCGGAGAACTTCATGTTGTCCTTGCGAGCAACAGTAGCTGCCCACTTCCAAAAGACGGCCTCGGCCTCTTGGAAAGAGCCACAGTGTGGGGGCATCACGGCTGGATAGCCCCACACAGGTCGAAGTCCCGACCGGAGCTCAGGCTTCTTTTGCCGGCTCGTGAACTCCTTGAGCGGGATATTGTGCGGTGCCAGGAGCACGCATCAAGCAATGCTCAAGTTCTGTGATAAGGGCTACTTGGCCACCAGATGGCGCTCATAAGCACCCCGAGAAGAGCTCCCGCCGAGAAGCACGCGAGGCAGCTGGGGCCGACCCATGTAGGCGTCAGCTCCGTGGAACTCCCCTAAGTCACTTTCAGAATGGTGTGCCTATTTACCCTAATGATATATATAGCCAACATCGCTATGACGTCACGGTAATGACGTCACCGATAGGTACCACACATATGGTACAAGACTTAAATCCATCCAATAGGATAACATCTAGGGTACTTTACAGGTGACTAGTAGTTAGAATGTAGACGCATCAAAAGGCGTCACCTATAAATATATTCAGTCATAAATCTAACAAATTTTGGTAAAAAAAAAAAACACAGGCCAGGGATTTGTAAACTGCCGTCCATTGAGTGTTTGTATACTCTCTGAAACTCACACTTCCTGTGCGCAAGGTGCTGTGTGCCCCATCACAATGTTTGTTATCCGACTGTGATTGGTTAAAATGCTTTCCATAGTGGACCGGGAAGATTTTAGAAGAGTGGTATAGTCCATAAGCCCCGTACATGCCATCAGTGTTGGCATTGCTGCTATTACATTTTTACATAAAAAGTGGTTTCTACGAGCATTAAAGCATTTTCACGGAGATCTCTTACATTGTTGACGTAAACGTATATGGTAGAAGTGCCGTGATCACTTCAGTCATTTCAGTAATTCCCGAAGAGAAGCAGCCCCCCAACAATGCCGGTAATGGGTCACCAATTACAACGACACGGCTCAGGTCTCATACGGATCCTATTCCGGATGAGAACCGACAACGTTATCCTCCTGACAATGAGACAGCTTGTCCTCGGCATGTATATGAGGGTTTAAATCGGCAGTCTTTTGCGCGGTAGTTGACAGGCTCGGTTCGCATGTAGTAATACGATTCGAATTTCCATATCATGTTAAGAATTTTGAAATATACAACTTTGTCGACGGTCAATGGGGTGAACCATACACCCAGTCTGCCGTGCGCCAGGTACGTACTGAAATGATGTACAGGAAGTTGTTCAACCGGTCGATCCACTTCCTCCTTCTCTTCCGCGCTAAGGTACGAGTGGGCAAAGTACCTGAGCACGAACATCTAGGCTTTGAACATGTTCGTGGTCTCCGCGTGGAGCATGTCTCAGCGCGTGGCTTTGTTGCGACTGTAATGGCTGTCTTCTCGTGCTGGTGCTGTAGTGGCGGCTCCTCTTCATCATTGCTGCCGGCGTCGGCGTGGTACTCTTGTACGCAATGCCACTCGAAAAACGCCGCGATGCTGTCCAAGTCCGTCAAAAGGTTGTCCTTGAGCGTAAATTCCATCAATCTCGTCCGTCTGCAGATATTGCTGCTGTTGGTTCTTCACGAACAGATACAGCTTTCGATCAGTAGCAATGCAATCGCTGGTGTTGAGCATAACTTGCTCGTCTATCTTACGGGTCCAGATTTATATATTCTCTAAGCTTCGCTTCAGTGGGATGGGACAAGTTGGAAGGAAGAATTTGCCGAGTCGTCGCCGCGTCACGAACATCGTCACACGCACGCTGTTGCATCAGCTGGTTTCATGCCCCAACTCAGCTAATTGAAGTCCTGCTGCGGTCGCCCAGGCTAGGCCAGCACCCGTCGCTGGCTAGCCAAGGTCCTGATATATTCCACCAATTTCCATAGTTTTAGTTGGATTTTTACTGCTTTACAGGGGTTTCCACTTAACTTAAGTAAAGAAGCACGTACAAAGCCACCACTGATACCATGTGTACCCGCCTATCCATGTATTTACCGGTTTCCACGCATAATCTACAAAAGTAGGGCCATTGATCCCGCCGAGGCAAATATACTTACTTATTATGCACAATTGCGCGGGCACAGAGACTTCGGTCAATGAAGATGCCAGGATGCACGCAACACGTCACTGCAATAAATAATGTCCATTGCCAGCCTTTCATTTCCACTGCAATCTAGCAATTAGTGCATGCATGCTTCGCGCTCGATGACAAGTTCCCTCCAACTTTCATTAGATCAGTACGTGTACTGATTATGCGCCCATCCCCCGGCTCAGCCACGTACTAAGTGTGGAAGGCCGCTCACAATTGTAGATTTGCCTGAAAAAAGACGATTGAGTGACTCGCTTATTCGTCATTTGATCATGCCCCCCCTATCCGGCCGCAATGAATTCAGTTGTACATAACGGTAGGTTATAGGATTTATTAACCGCTGCATGGCATTTGTTTAATACAAAACACAAAAACTTCATGCTCATGGATACTCTTAAATGAAATTAAGAATTAGACTGCCAGTAATTACAACAGAAGGAATACAGCATACAAGGGATAAAACGATTTCAGGCGAAGCAGCGCGTTTTATGTAACGCTGGATGCAGTAACGCTAACGCATACTATTCCCGGGTTGATACCTGGCCAGGCGTACTTTGTCGCACTGACAACCAAGAACCCACACGGAGCTCTCAAGGCTCCCAAACGAGTATTACCCCAAACGAGTATTACCCCTCCGCTCTAAGTACCTGGTTCGCCAACGAGGATAACCTTCTCTACCAGGAGGTCTTCTCAGTGTGTCGGTGAATGTTAATCCTGGTTTTGCTACTCAGTTTCTAGCGACGAAGGCGGCGACAAAAACGACGGCGGGGGTGCTGAGAGCATTTTCCGAATTGAGTACAGCCCGTCTCCGACATTCACGAACTGAGGATAACAGGATGCAAAGTTTCTTGTGGTGCCCATGTCTGCAGTTTGACGAGTTCAAACGGTTCGCACCAGCGCCGCCGCGACCACATCGAAGATTGCGATTGGCTACTCCCACCTCGGCTGAACATCATTAAGCTACAGTATCCCATTCCGTTGGATGCGTTGGCGACGACTCGCGAGAAAGTCGGCTCTATCGGCTCTATCACGGTGATCAGCTCGAAAACATTTTGCACCACCTCGAACCCAACATGTGCGAGCAAGTCCAATTTCCACCAGACAGCTAAATGTATCGGGCTCGATGCAATTCATGATGAACTACCTCAGGCGCCCTATGAACGGTGTGGATGTCAAGTGAAGCTTTATCCGGAAGTAGCCTGGGAGGTCATGCCTGGTCGATTACGTTGCTGGTTTCCGGCGATAGTTGTGTATTTGGCCGAAAAAAACTATTAAAAATTAAACTAGTGTTGTGTACTACTGCTGCATACTCATCTGGTTATCAAGGTGCGAGCTGGGATACTGCTTGCCCGAGATATCGCTGTCAAGCGTACTCTCTGCATGCCCAATACATCAACCGCCGTACCAGCCTCCGATCTACCATATTTTAAAAGTGCGACGTGGTCTAGAGGCTCTGCGTTGACGAAGAAGGCTCGCCCGCTACTAGACGTGCAAGTATGCGGAACTAGACGTGAAAAAACAGTATTGCGGATGAGCTAACGGCGATGTTGTCAATGTCGGTAGACGAGCTGTTAAACCCATGAAAAGAAAATATTTTGGTGGACGAGCCCACGGACGAGTCGTCTGCCGTGTTGGGTGCGAGATGGGAGGTGCGGACCGTGAGCTAGAAGCTGACGATGCAAACAATGAAGTCAAGGAAGACGTGACAGCCGTCGACCGGAAGTCGATAAACCTGTCCACGAAAAAAGTGACGGAACGAATTTAATGAATGAAATAGCTTGTTGTTAGTGTATGTATGATGGGGTGTTTATGAGCGACGCAGGATATGGAGCGTAGTGTTTGCGTTCTTGGAGGCAAATACTAGAGTGAGTATACTAAAATATCATAAGCGATCTCACAAAGCTACTCTCTGTTGTTCTTTTCGTCCTTCTGGTCCCCCCTTATCCATCTTGCATCACTACTCACCGCCCATAATCATGCCGCCAATAGAATGAGCATACGCGCGGTTCAGAGTGAAACGTTTGTGTGGTTCATCAGCGGCGATGAACCGTGCAGAGCTTTCTTCAACATTCCCACTCACGGCTGGTGTCCTCGCACTCGATTCCGCTCGCGGTGCGCACGAACTTGAGCGTCTTGAACCCGAGCGCCTTGGCCAATATGTCGTTTACATGATACTTGGTGTCCATGTTGTCGACCGTAACCGTTCCTTGTTCGGCGTCCTCCATGATGAAGTGATGGCGAAATCCACGTGCTTGGTCCAAGCGTGGTAGACTGCGCTCTGTGCCCGAGCGATCGCGCCCAGGTTGTCTTCCTAGATTAGCGTAGCCATCCGCTGTTCCCTTCCCATGTTCATCAGCATTGCACGCGTTCACAGCACTACTTGAACGCACAGTCTCAAAGCCGTTTACTCAACTTCTGCAGAAGTGAAAGCAACCTTTTGCTGAGAATTTGGGCTTAATACTACCGGGGTGTTCCCGATCATTACCATGACACCCGAGACGGAACGTCTGTCATCGAGGTTGTACCCAGTGAGAGTTTGAGTAGGCCTGGGCCGTAACGCTGTCAGCGCGTTGACTTGAGGTAGCGTACCACACGCATCGCAGCATTCCAATGCTGCTGCCCGGGATTTTCGGGCAACCGAGAAAGCTGCGGAACTACGAACGCGATGTCCGGGCGAGTACGTGTCGTGATTACAGCAGGCATCCGATGAGGGAACGGTACGGTCTAGACCCCACCATGCCCCTTTCCGCATTCGTTCCTGGCGACTCTGGCTTCGACAACTTCAGACCGGCTGCGCAAGGTTTGTCACTGGCTTAGTGTTCGCATACCCAACCGTTCTGCCATATCATCAGCATATCGTTTCTCCTTGATCATGAGCGTTTCCAGCTGTCATGCCGTGGTCAATCTTCATGCCTAGGATAAACTTATCTGGTCCAAGCTCCTTCATCATGGCGCTCAGCCACGAGCTGAAGAGTGGTGATGATGAAGGTTGCTGATGCGAATCTCGGGCATTGATTTGGTACTGGTATGCAAATGATCAAGACTGCATCTGCCATATCGTTTCAGTAACCATCACCTCGTGGCTCGGCGCCAGCCCCGCCGTTTGCATGTTCCTCGACGTGTTTTTCGAAAGCATAGGGATCTTCAGGTGCTGCCTTATTTCCTACATCAAGATGAGGTCGTGGTTCTCACTGGAGATTAGTATATAACTCGACTGTTTCCCTACATACGATATTGTAATTTACAATTTTGTATGAGGTTCATAAAAGATGTATGCTACTAAATTTTGTCGCTGCTGCCGAAACCGGCAATTTGTATGCTAACCCTATTAAAGGCGCCGAAACCACAGGCGTTAGCACAGTGCCATCTAGCCATGCATAATAAAAAGAAAATATCTAACCAGACGTTTCTGCAGAAAACGACCGGCAAATTGCACCGACAGCAAATGGGCCACGAGCGAGTGGTACTCCTCAGTCTGTATCAGAAAGAATCTGGTATAGTTTTAGCTAATAAAAATTGCGGAATGTTTTTATGTAAAATGGCTGTTTGGAGCGCGTAATGTAGCCATGCACTTCCCAAAGTCCCAGAGAGCGTCCCTTGCTTTTTAATTGCTATAAATGGATGGATAAGGTGAACAATTGCTTCTGAGAGCTAGTTATTGGACTTCACTGGACGCACTTGTTTCTGAGTTCGGTGTGCGCCAAAGACGTCATTAGCGAGTCGGCTAGGTTGATGTCCATTGGAATGTATTTAAGGGATATGTTTCCTCCCTTTCACGCGTCCATGAGGGCGCGAAAGCAGAAATACAGCTATTGGTGCTCATGGCAACCCTTCGCGCTTGATCCGATGAATTGTCGGTACATAGCCAACCCGTAGCGTGAGCTTGGTGGGGGGCTGGATGTTCTTCATCACCTCGTCTACCAGCGGCTTGATCCATCCCGCTTGGAGAAATCTATCTTAGCATCGATGAATTCAGCTGCAGTAATCGATTGAGCCACGATGCCTGTTTGGTGCCCCCACGCCACAGGAGCCCCAAACAATAGACCATGCAGCCAGAAACCGATCTTCGATCGGCCTTGTCATTTTCGAAGTCGGCGCCCATCACCAAACCCAAGCTCCCAACTACTTGCCGATAAGGCATGCGTCACCTTTTTCGTCTTTTTCAGCTGATGACGTACCTGCAACTGATCCAGCCGAATGTTTTGCATCATTGGGGTGGTGTTTGCTCGAGATGGTTGCATGTCAAATCGATGTAAAGCCGTCCCCATAGCGTGACGACGCCGACTCTCCGACTAGCATCCTGCCGTATCGCAGAATTTTATATCCACCAAGTTCTGGAGGCTTTCGTATATGACATACAGCCAGTAAATTTCTCTTTGCAAAAGGTTGTCTCATTGATAGGTAACAGGCCGAATTAATTCTTGCAAATGAGTGCCACACGGGCAGCTTTGACCTCGCCATTTTGCCCAGCGACCTCAGTGATCGGTTGACCACCTGGACTGGTGAATAGATGGGTTCTCTCATGGCACTTCGAAGAGGGTTGTCGCTTCCACGAAGAACTGTGGTCCTAAATTTCCAGTTGATCACTCCAGTTGAGTATCCCCTGCGATGTTTACCCCCACCACCGATGTAGCTCAATGGAAGGGCTCCCGAAAGGAAAGAGGTGGTTCGATTCCACCCACCGCCAATTTTTTTATATTAAAATGACTGTGGCAGACCGCCAAGCGACCGACATATATGAAAACGCAGACCGCAAGGATACGGGTGAATAGGGCGTGTTGTGTTCCAGAAGTGGCCTGAGCGCGCCTTGGTGATGGAGTAGCGCAGCGTCGACAACTTTACCGATGGCAAGACGCTGGTGAAGGCGCTAATGAGGCCATTGAGGCTTCCCGACGATGCAGCTACCGACGCCCTTAAGCACAGCATTGGATCCCGTTGACGTTACTTTTCGCGCGCGGAGTTACGCCACGACTTGGCTTGGCGCTAGCTCTCCCAGCCGACGGACGTTACTCTTGTAGCTCGTGACAACTCGTCGAGGGCGTATCCATCTTCGATGAAGATCTTCATGAAGGCCACGAGCAGCTTGGCGTCCGACTTTTGTGCTTGTTCGTACTCAGCTATCCACGCGGAACTGCCATGTACCACGCAAACCAGGTGTCGACGGGAGGTATCGTCTTCGATCGGCGTTGGCGCTCACTGGTACGTTTTCATCTTCATCTCTTGGCCGCTTTGCTTGACCGACACGGTATCCTGATGTGCTCTTTCCAGTGTTAATGCTTGTAGCATTTAGCCAGTTGACCCGAGGCGACGGTTGACTTCGATTAACTATCTACCAATGCAGTTTGATGATCGAACGCAACTTTGTCCTTCACATTTCCTTCCGTCCGGTCGTCCGCAGTGGCGTGGGCGTGATCGTTAGACCTCGTGGGTTGCTATGATCATGCAAGCAGGTTTGACGTGGTTACACCAGAAGCCTCGGCGCAGCGCTGGATCGTCGTCATCGCTGATCCCTGCGCGTTGGTCTTCATCAGCGACGGGTAGTGGAGGATGATGGTTGCTGTCAGCATGTCTTTCACAGCAGCAAATGTTGAAGGATTGGTTACCTTGCGCATGACTCGCGTTGAAGATCTTGCGAATAACCTTTTAATCTGCGCTTGTGTGGCCGAGTCGAAGACTCCCCGCGACGGAGGTACAGAGACTTGCTTTGGCGCCATTTTTGCTCAACACCTTCGAGACTTGATGGTCTGCTTCGTAGTATAGAAGACGTAGGAAAAAGCTTTGTTCGTCATGGTCAAGTTCCAGGCTCCACGATCGAAGATCCATTGCACCGTCAGCTCTGAGCTCGCGTTGGCATGATGGGCACCGCCGCGTCGAAACCACCGAGACGTCGTCGGATCTTCGACTCCAACGGGTCCAGCGACACGATCAAGCAAGTGATTGGCAAGAGCGAGGATACCAACCGTCGGCGTCGTGTGATCTGTGCTACTTCTCATCGGCGCCTGAGAAAAATCCAGGGTGCCGCTATCATCAAGCAGGTCCGGCAATAGTATTGAGGCGGTCAGCTCAACGGGGACGTTCTTTCGACTGCACGGCAAGTGGTTGAGGAGCGCTGCGCACGGCGACTCCCGAGTGATCAAAGCCAGCGCAAGCGTCACCAGCGAGCAAGTTGCGAAGCCAGAATCGGAGTAGAGCGACAGTGCCTGCTCTTCGGACATCTTCATGCGAATGAAGTGAATGAAAAACACGCCGCCGCCAGCACCTATGGTAAGCTGCTGTTTCCGACCGAAGGTCACGTCCGAAGCGCGGACAAAGAGATACCGCAAGAGGTACAACCAGAGCTGCATCTTGGTAGTCCGACGCATAGCTGGCCGTTGAGTACAAATACCTTGCCATCTTTTTAAGACCCCCTCCGTGCATACAACCGCCTTCATGACAAACCAACCACACTTTCACGCTTGCGTGCGGCATGCTCAGCAGCTGTCGTGTTACAATGCCACCTTGAACAGGGTACTCGTCCAGGACCCAGGCTTCACCTGGCGGAAGTATTGAGCGACGAAGTGGCGCTACAGGTGTTTCCCCCGTGCTCCTGCGTGAAATAACAGGTAGACATCAAACTTGCCCACCAGCGTCACTAGAATACCGCCTGCACAGCTTGGGTCCGCGACGGGCAAAGTCAATACAGCTCCATGCTCGTGCTCGCAGCGGTGAAGAGCGCTCAAACGCCTTCATGTCGTCCCTCGCGAGCGCTTGTGTTGGCGGGATTCCAGTCGTTTATGCTCATCGTTCTTGGTCGAAGAGGCGGCAAAAATGCTAGTGATACATGGCACACCGCACTTTTGTATCACGATTCATATATCTGGGCGTCCACTCCGACCAGATATGTCGGAATCGCTCTGCTTCCGACTGCAACCTTTATTCGCGTTTTAATTGGATGAAACTGAAAGATACGATGCGATTGGATTCGTTAAAAATGTTGAAGCTGGTTTTCATTGGCTAAAACGATTTAAAGAAACAATCATTGGATAATACTCACCATACTATGATCAATTTTGGTCGGAGAGATATGTTATTCATTCATAAAGCCCCTAAATAAAATGAGTTTCAGTTGAGGAAACTGAAGTGTTGTGCTTTGGCTTCTCACCCGTCTCCGGTGGTTAATAACCTGACGAAAGTTGAGTTTTTGTCATAAACCTTGACCCAAATGATATTGTGCTTCCCACCTAAATTTACCAAAATTGACCGATTGAGCAACTCGCCCTAATACAATCACTCAGTCATTTGATCATGCCCAGTCTATGCACTCGCTACGATCGTTTCGTGCTAAATAATGTGGTTTAGTGGACGCAAGTGATTTGCCGACCGTGCTTCGATGAATCGCGCAAGAAATCTTCGAGTAGAACGCACAATAATTGTAATGCATTTAAAGGGGCTGCGACATTGCATCGGTAAGAGAGTATATCTTCAAAATGCTTCTGCTCTGTTGCTATAGAATGCCCCTGCTAGTTTTCTAGCACGCCTTGCCCTCCGAGCCATCGCGGGGAATGTACCAGCAGTGCTTGGTCGCGACGCCACCGATCGTCATGTCCTCCCACTTCTCTGTGAAATTCCACTTACTGTCCGCCGTGTGGTACTGCAGCTTCAGCCAATTCTTCGATCCCTCTACCGAGAAGAAGCCGTATTCGTCGCCCGTGTACGCCCACTCCTTCTTCACGTACTGACTCGCAAACGCCGGGATGGTGCTCGCGAACTCCTTCTTCATACCACCACCAGCACCGTTCTCCACGAAATGGGTGTGCAGCGCCTCCGAGTAGTCATGCTTCTCACCGTGGGTGTGGCCGTAAATGAAAGCGTGGATGCCAGTGCCGTTCAAAGCATCGAGCCACTTGTGCATGCCTTCCTCCTTGTAGTGCTGCAACGGACTGAAGTGGCTGTTCACGATCTTCCACGTCGCGGTCGACGCCTTGGCGTGCTTAACCAGCTGTGTACGCGAGTCGTCGGCCCACTCAACGAATTTGGCCATGCACGTGTCGTACATGGCGTTGTCTCCACCACAACAATACTTGTCTCCACGAGCAATGCTGCCACAACCCCCGTTATCGGCCTTGGCGTAGCCGTAGCACTGGCAGCAGACACCGTGAGAACCAGCGATATCGGCATCATTCATGTCGATGTTGAAAATGTCGATGCTCACGCCGGTGGCAGCGTCCTCAATGCGACGCACGTAAAAACGGTCCTCCAGGGCCCAGCGGTTGTCGTTGGGACTCGTATAGTCCGCCTGATACCGGAACTTATTCTCGAGTCCTTGTAACATTTCGGCGGTGCTGTTGCACTGGACGAGGTTGTCGCCAACGTTGCAGACGTAGTTTGCACCGCCATAGTCGTGGTTCCCCATCACGTTCACCCAGGGCACATTTTTGATGTTATCACCGTTGTATCTGGCTTCGTACGTCGTCTGGAAACGCGAGTCACGACTCTCGAGACTGTCAATACCTGTCCAGTAGAAGCTATCACCATGGGCGATAACAGCCTGGGGCATGATACAGGTACCGGCTTGGATGTCCATGAGCTTTCCCACAACTTCCTGGGCGTGAAGATCGAAGTTGTTGTATGTACCGCCGCAGCACGATCCTTTGTCCAAGGTTTGACCCCAGTCTCCAATGGCGAATGCGGACACGGTGTACTTGGCTGACGCCGGGTTCGAAGCCGAAGTGTCTGCACTCGAGGTGCCGACCATTGCGAGAAGCGCGGCTGCATGTGCCAGTTCCTTGTAGCTCATCATTGTCCGTGAATCTTTCTGCCAGACCGGGTTATTTGTGTTGGAGCAAAATGAACAATGAAACAAAACTCAAGACGCCAGTGGTGCGAGACAAAACTGCAGCCGGCCGAATGGCTGGTGCCTTCTAGGTTGCCATCAAAAGCAGCGAGCGTCCAGGATACAGTTTACAGTTGGAATCAGCGTGGATGGGGTAGCAAGCAGATCTTTAGAGCGCAGGAGAAGTGCCAGCCTTAACGGTTCAAGCTTCTATCAGTGAAACGGGAAGAAAGGTGGCACTTGCAATGCCCGTCTGGTAATCCTGCGTCTGCTGCGTCACGCAGTGCGTGACAATGCTCGTGAGGCCATCCAGGCAGGCTAGCACGTCATTGTACTCCGCGCTTTCGTTAAGCGATAGGCGATGTACTGTAACACGCACTTGATGATGTCAAACGGCAAAGCAGTACAGTATGTTATGATGTATCCTATCCTCAAATAAGGCCGACTGACAATGGTCGTGTAAGCCTTACAACTACAGTGTAAGGCCATCCAGATATGGGTCAGCATGCCCTTGTATACCCCCCCCCAGTGGGGGCCCCACGCCTTCGTTAAGCGATAGGCAATGTATTGTACTGTAATATTCTGTTAATGATGTCGAACAGCAACTGAAACTGACTAATTTATCAGACACAATACGCCTCCTCAGGATAGAACGCAGAATCCATGATGCCAAGCTTAATGAAAGCGTATACAGTAAATGTGTAGACGAAGACATCAAAATCGATAGCAGAGAGCGTTTGTGTGACCGCTCGGTGCGCTTTACCGGTCATAAAAAACAACATGTATACCAATTTTGTGTACATATGTTTCCCTCGATTTGAATCCCTACATTTGGAATACAGCCATAGCAAGAATGAATACTCGGTTACACTATACAAACCTAAATAGTTGTTCCCTCCCACCCTTTGAAAGTGATATGGAATACAAAAGTGCCAAATTACCAGTCTCGAGGTGCTTAACTTTAGGAAATGTCACGTTTGTGCAGGATGCCGAAAGAAGCTCAGCAAGGACATCTGGTGCCTACGCCCTTGCTTCATGCCTAGCTCTCGTCGTTTTCGATTCATCTCGTGCAGTCCCCTCACAGACCTGTCCGACTTGCCCATTGAAGCAGCGTGGATAAGAAAGAAGCCTGGCGATCCAATTGACGTGACCTTTATGTCTTCAGCCTCAATCTCAACATCAGGAGTGAACGGTTCCTGCCTCACACCCTCCGTCGTATTCGTAGGGTCGTCATCGTCAACGGTATTATACAGCAGAAGACTTCGTCACTGGGATCGTATATCGTGTTCTCGAAAGGTCTGTTGACAAATGGCTACAAGCACCAAATAGAGGTACTACAGCATGTTCCTATATCCCTTGCACACATAGACGGATAGTGGCTGCTTGCACCGAATCAGAGGAGGGGTAAGGTTCACATAAAACGACAAACAGAGGAGAGCGGTTGCAAGCGCGTAGCCATAGCAAACTCGCGCGCGCCCGCGAAGCAGGGCAGCTCGTTGCGGAGGCGGGCCCAGCGCCGAGCTTTCCAGCGAGCCGAGCACTGTAGCAGACCGAGGTTATAATATTTTCCTCGCAGGAGCGTATTAATTACGACTGCCTTTTCGAAGCAAAGCCAAAGATCGCGATGACATCTGTCCACGGAAGTAGTAGGGGTAAACGGAGATGGTAGGCCTCGCATACAAAAGTAAATTTAAACCAAAATGTAACGTGGCGTAAGTCGGTGCAAGCAGGCTGTAGTTACACAGACGTACAGTACATCTCATGGTGAATGTATATGTTTCAGAGGCACTACAGTACTGCACATGTAATCACTGTTTGCGTTAGTATTCATAAATATTGCAATCAAAATCTGCGATACCAGTCGCTAGAGAAGAGCTATTATAATACATGTAGAGTATTGTACTGTACAGTACCACGATGCTACATTGACAGAGCCAGGAAGCGGCGTTTTTCATGTCTTGGACTCGTTCATTGCTCATCGAGTATACACGCCCGATCTCCCAACGGTACGGACACCACCGCTTATCTCAACGATTCGTCGTTGGCGATTGTGTGTGTACAGTACTTCCGTGGTCAACAACCGTACGGGCTAATTCCAGTGAGCCAGAACTACATGTGTAATGTCTAACGAGTCGCAGGCTAGACTGTTATATGGCGGTGAAGTGCAAAGCGAGTCGCATACGCGCTACACTGCGTATTGAGCGTGCCTCTTGTACCCAGAACACAAAGAAAATGAAACTTCATGTTCTGGACACGGTCAGGCATTGACTGTGCTTCCACGCAGAATAATGGGGAAATAATATATACAGGTACATATATTTCTGGAAACAGATCTGTGCGAGGGGCAGACGTTTGTTCTATTTTGATTTTGTTTAAATTTTCAGAAACGTTTTACTGTATTTTATCTACGGAACCGTCCCATATGTCTATCTACCCTACATATACCCGCAGTACTTACAGACTTGTCGATTTTTCGCTGGTCAGTATCCCACATGTATTAAAGACCGAGCGAGGCCAGAAATGCGGATGGCATTTTCGTATTTTCTTACAATGAGCTTGTATTGATATCATATACACAAGTAAGGTATTTAATTGGCTCGTGCTTTGCCGTTGTCGTCGTCGGTGGAGTACCAGTGTGCTGGAACCCGAAGCACGAATTGGCTATGTCCCTGCAGGCAGGCATGGCGACCGGGGCAAAACACACCCTCGCAGCTCTATAAGGTCCGAGATTCTAGTGCTCTTTTTTTTCAACATACGAGGTGGCAGGATCTCGACACTATGGCAGTTGAGGATGGTCTCCGACCTTGACTCGTAACTTGACAACTGCGACAAAGAATGTGGCTAAGTAAAAAAAAACAAGCTTTGATGTCGGGGCTTGTGCGATGCCGTTTGCCCAACCACCCCTTTGTACAACCCTTTCCAGTAGCAACTATCAAACGTTATCCGTCGCGTTACACGCTCGAGGAAGGAGCGTATACTTCATTAGACGTGATAAGCTAAATAAATGTGACAATAAAATCTTCCATATTCCGGATAATAATTTCAATAAGAATCGTCGGGACTGTCATACAGTACAGTATATTTGCTAAGCAAAGCACTGCTATGGAAGCAGATCAGATTAGCAGTGCTTACTCTGCACCATCACCAAGATTCCTTGAGTTGGGATTCCCAACAGCTGTGGTTTTCTGGGGAGTCCCAAGTTGGGATTCGCCTTATTCACGACTTTCTCGTATCGCTTGATGGCACCTTTTCGGATTTGTAGGAACTGCAAGCTGCTCCTAGTCGGCAAATCCTACCGCTTCGGACGACGCAGCAAGAGGATGACGAAAGCGATTACGAAGGCGAGTTTGTCTATGAACGTGCTACATTGACGCGGCACAATGATCTCCGAGCACTAGGAGTAATACATGTACAGTACTGTAGTGCCTTGGATGTAGCGGAACCACAGCTATTGGCTTCTGCTTTTATTGTTCTCATTTACAAATTTGCGTTTCCGCAATACTCGGATTTCATCAGTTGGTTTTCCCGATCCTAATAGTACCCTGAACTATCTGGGAGGAAATCACAGAAGCATGCTGATCTTCAAGGTACTCATGACCGTTGTGTTGCTCGCTGTGGTTTTGGTCGCAAGTTCTGCAGCAGCGACTTGCTTGTCTCTGGAAATAAATGTCGACTATCAGGGTGCTGACATTGGCAGCTCTTATAGCCCCTCAGCCAACGGGTGCTGTTCAATCTGCTCCAAGGCGAATGGCTGTACAGCGTTTACTTGGACAAACTACAATGGTGGCACTTGTTGGCTCAAGAGATCGAAGGGAAGCCCAAAATCTAACGGCGGGGCTGTTTCAGGAGTTCTCCAGACATCAACCCCGGCGTCGGTAGCGGCTTGCTCGGCTCTGGAAAACAACATCGACTACCAAGGAGCTGACGTTGGCAATTTTCGCAGTTCCTCAGCCAGTGGATGCTGCTCAATCTGTTCTAATATCGATGGCTGTGGTGCTTTTACCTGGACCAACTACAACGGGGGCACCTGTTGGCTCAAGAACTCCAAGCGAGGCACAAAAGTCAACCATGGCGCTGTCTCGGGGGTCCTCAAGACGGCTTCAACCCCGGACCCGACGTCAGCCAAGTACACCGTGTCCGCATTCGCCATTGGAGACTGGGGTCAAACCTTGGACAAAGGATCGTGCTGCGGCGGTACATACAACAACTTCGATCTTCACGCCCAGGAAGTTGTGGGAAAGCTCATGGACATCCAAGCCGGTACCTGTATCATGCCCCAGGCTGTTATCGCCCATGGTGATAGCTTCTACTGGACAGGTATTGACAGTCTCGAGAGTCGTGACTCGCGTTTCCAGACGACGTACGAAGCCAGATACAACGGTGATAACATCAAAAATGTGCCCTGGGTGAACGTGATGGGGAACCACGACTATGGCGGTGCAAACTACGTCTGCAACGTTGGCGACAACCTCGTCCAGTGCAACAGCACCGCCGAAATGTTACAAGGACTCGAGAATAAGTTCCGGTATCAGGCGGACTATACGAGTCCCAACGACAACCGCTGGGCCCTGGAGGACCGTTTTTACGTGCGTCGCATTGAGGACGCTGCCACCGGCGTGAGCATCGACATTTTCAACATCGACATGAATGATGCCGATATCGCTGGTTCTCACGGTGTCTGCTGCCAGTGCTACGGCTACGCCAAGGCCGATAACGGGGGTTGTGGCAGCATTGCTCGTGGAGACAAGTATTGTTGTGGTGGAGACAACGCCATGTACGACACGTGCATGGCCAAATTCGTTGAGTGGGCCGACGACTCGCGTACACAGCTGGTTAAGCACGCCAAGGCGTCGACCGCGACGTGGAAGATCGTGAACAGCCACTTCAGTCCGTTGCAGCACTACAAGGAGGAAGGCATGCACAAGTGGCTCGATGCTTTGAACGGCACTGGCATCCACGCTTTCATTTACGGCCACACCCACGGTGAGAAGCATGACTACTCGGAGGCGCTGCACACCCATTTCGTGGAGAACGGTGCTGGTGGTGGTATGAAGAAGGAGTTCGCGAGCACCATCCCGGCGTTTGCGAGTCAGTACGTGAAGAAGGAGTGGGCGTACACGGGCGACGAATACGGCTTCTTCTCGGTAGAGGGATCGAAGAATTGGCTGAAGCTGCAGTACCACACGGCGGACAGTAAGTGGAATTTCACAGAGAAGTGGGAGGACATGACGATCGGTGGCGTCGCGACCAAGCACTGCTGGTACATTCCCCGCGATGGCTCGGAGGGCAAGGCGTGCTAGAAAACTAGCAGGGGCATTCTATAGCAACAGAGCAGAAGCATTTTGAAGTATACTCTTACGGATAATGCAAATGCTCGCAGCTCCTTCAAATGCATAGCAAGTACAATTTGGTCCAAGCTTGATGACAAAAATCCAACTCTTTAGAGCAAAATGGCTATGGGAACGACCATGCACAACACCGAGCAACATCGTTCGGTGCTTGCTAGTTCTAAGCATGATGGTCGAGCATGGATGCTACAATTTGTTTCGCCACTTCGTCGAGAATGGTGCTGGTGGGGGTCGTCTAAAAGGGCCAGCTCGTACTATTCAAACCTATGCAGCAAAATACGTGAAGAACGAGTGGGCGTACACTCCTAACGAGTACGGCTTTTTCTCAATGCAGGCGTCGAAGGATTGGCTGAAGCTGCAGTACCACACGGCGGACAGTAAGTGGAATTTCACAGAGAAGTGGGAGGACATGACGATCGGTGGCGTCGCGACCAAGTACTGCTGGTACATTCCCCGCGATGGCTCGGAGGGCAAGGCGTGTTAGAAACTAGCAGGGACATTGTGTAGCAATAGAGCAGAAGCATTTTGAAGATATACTTTCTTACCGATAATGCAAATGCGAAAATGCGATATTACTCGCAGCTCCTTCAGATGCATTTCAAGTACCAACTGGGAAAAGATTGACGACAAAATCCACGCCTCTTCAGGTCATTAACCGCCGGAGACGGGTGTAAGCCCAAGCAGAACAGCAAAGGTTGCCACTCATTTTATTTTTATGGTATTGTTCTACCCGCCTCTTCTCTACTCCAAAACATTTTCAATATATGTAAAAGTGATATTGTGCTTCCCGCCAAAATTTACCGAAATTGAACGATTGAGCGAATCGACCTAAACAATTTCTCAGTCATTTGATCATGATCACGCTATACGCAATGAGTTTACGTATTTAAAGGATTGACGTTAGTGAAGTAATTCGCAGACCTTGCGTGACTTGCTGCGTCATTGATTCGCTGAGTCGCGCAATAAAATTTTAGTAAGAAGCACAATAGCGAACAACAGTAGTTAAACAATACATTTTGTTGTGGGATGCAAGCCCAACTGACCAAGATTGAGCTGAACCTGAATGGAAGCCGTGCATCCTTTGTTATCAACTACAGCTTTTCCACACCAGTCATCTCCCCAAGCCAGGCTGCCAATAGATCACTTTGCAAGCCACCATGGACCCAAAGTCAGCCCCCACGGAAGGCCTCCTATGCCGGGAGGAACGGGGCGTCTAGGAAAAAAACGCTGTCACAGCCTACACCGCCTCCCACAAGCTGAAGGTCTTGCAGCATCTGTAGCACAACCTCGCATATAGCGAGGTTGTGCTATAGTTTCAAGGACAGTGAAAATACCAGTGGTAACAATCGAATTAGACAGGAAGATACATGACCGTAGCGGTGTACAGTTGTCACTTTTCAACTTAGATGAACTCAATGGACAGCAGCGATAGTGACAGTAGTAGTTCTGAAGATGAGGAGCTCGCGCTTCTCATCCTTCTTAGACGAAGTGGCCGCCACGCCGAGCTGATCGGTTCAATTTCGAGCTGCCCGCTTCTGTTACTGTTTGGGAGTAGCAATCGTTCTCGCACCTCTTGCTGTTTGACACTCGCCGCCTCACGAACGCTATGCTATCGGCCTATGCTAGCGTTATCTACGACGAGAGAGCCGCACAAAGTACTTGCATTGTCTTTATTGACGGTATGGTACGTGGAATGTGCCGCCGACAAGGAACCAGCAGTATGTGTACAATGGCCACAATGTAAGCAGAATGAAAGTTTTGGTTGGCTAATAACTATCTTTGTTGTTGTATAAGAGGAAACACGCACCTTAATCTCAATCAATATTTGCTCCCGATGGCATTATCATTCATCTCAGCGGACCTACTCGTCACGATGAATTTACCCTCCAGCAAAGTCGCCTCTTAGAAGTTGCGTCCCCCTCTCTTACCATTGGCTGTAAGCACTACTTCTCTGGCCCACGACAAAAGAACGACTTTGACTTACCGACGATAACGGCTCAGCAGCGACTCGTCAAGCATATGTAAAGCCACCGCGGTATAACTCTTGACGAAACGGACTTTTTAGTATTTTGTTTCCTTGCAAGTGATGTTTTGAGAGAAAGAGTCACTCAAAATAGACGCGTTCGTAGGCGCATTAGTTTTTGTCGCAGTAAAGCCACTTTTTAGCGATAATCATTCGCGTTTTTAGGGTATCTTGTCCGTGTAATTAGAATCACATCGATGCTACACAAAGTGCCAAACGGAGTGGAACGCTTTGAAATTAGAAGATCAACCGTTGAGGTTTATTGCAAGGTTCTGGGAGTTAGCGATATAATTAAACCAATTATCTCAAGCTGCGTTTTAGGGTAGATTTTAGCGATCCGAAACCAATGAATTAAACTACAAGAAAATTTTGCTGTACCCATTCGTTACCGTTTCCTGTGCGACTTTCACAGACATCGGCAGCTGACCATTGAAAGCAACATGTTTTCCGACACGTGGTAGCTGGAAGTCATTGCCGCCGTCGTCAGAAGGATGGCCTCCATCACCTTTTGAAGGGTGACGAAACACTTGTCAAGTGTCTCCCACCGGGCCTCTTTAAAAGCCTCATGCACTGCTTGGATGAGGCCAGGAATGTCGTATGTTGCCTTACGGTACTGTAGGGCCTGGAAAGAGGCAAAATAACCTAAATGAAGTACGTTGAGATCCGGTGATCAGGTGGCTGACACCGCATCTTGATTTCCCACCCACCCATCTAGCCTGCTTCTTCCATTTCGTTTTCATCTTCGCGCACATGAAGGCCGGCGTTATCCCGCTGGACGTACACAGTACTGCCTCTTCGAACTGTATAATAACGAAACTCCATAGTGCTCGTTAACTACAATATCACAGCACTAGAATACGCTAGCTTACCTGGCAGCTTGTCCCGAATAGCGGGAAATACCTTCTCCACCAGTAGCTTGCGATAAAGTTGCCGAGTCATAGAGACGCTTTTTATGACCACGGCGCCTTTTATTCGATTTGCTGGGCTGTGCTGTGCGGTTTTTCTTCAACCAGAGGCCAAATACCTAGCTTGCCGTCGAAGTACTGCTTGCACTGAAAATCGTAGCATGGGCGAGCTACAGCAGCCAAAAACATGATTTTCCCAATATCGTTTATTGGGACATGATCGGTAGGGTAGCTGCTCAGATGCCGTCAAGTAGTACTTAATGGCTCCCTTGTAGAGATTTAAACCACTTTTATTCTACATCCACAGTATCATACATGTGATGCATACGACAGAATTGATCACCTAAAAATTCAATTCATGTTAAGTAAAGTCAACGTAAGTGTAGCCAATTGAGTAAATTACATGTTACAGTACCTAGTGGCATATCAACATGTTGAAGAGCCCACTGGAGACGCCGGGTCTTGTGGGCATCAGTCAGCGTCGGTTTGACCCGTGACACTAGACGGCGGAGGACACCGTCATGGAGATGGCGCTGCAAAGACGTCCGTGGAATCCCGGCGGCTTCAGCGAGGGAGCCCTGCGTCTGCCGCAGAGCGGGACCGCCTGAACACGCTCCGCCACCTCCTCGTGTGTGATCAGGCAGCCTCGTCGTGGCTGGTAACGTCTCGCAGCCGTCAGGGCGGAAGGGTCGGTGCGCATCTTCCAGACCTTTCTGATAGTGTTGTGAGACAGAGAAGGCCGCATTGCAGCCCCAATTGCGCATCGTTGCAAGCAGCTGTGCGATGCGAGAAAGACGACGAGCTTCACACGGGTCTGGGGGGGGGGATGTCCGCTTGACCGGTCGCTCGAGGCATAGTGGTGTAGAGTGTTGCTTGCGGTTCTGCAAAGTGTGGGGTGAGATGAATAAGGGGAATTCGCCTCGCGCAACCAGCGATTTAGTCGACTGGGGTGACCTGCTCTCCAGTAGCTTCTTAACCAATCTGATTGTTGTGTGCTTTGCATAAAAAAACTAATCGTCATTTTGTCGTAGGCCAGAGAAGTACGTAATCTACGGCGACCCAGCTTACGGGCAGCAAGACCACGTTGTTGCATTATTTAAAGGCGCATCGCTGAGCAACGACGAGCAAGAGTTTACCAAGTGCATGAGCAAGGTTTGTGTAAGTGTGGAGTGGGGCTTTCGCAAATTTGCACGGTACTGGGCGTTTGTGGATTTCTCAAAGAACCAAAAGCTTCTTTTACATAGATTGGAGACAATGTACGTTATGGGCGTGCTACTAATGAATGTGCGTGCCTGCCTATATGGCAGTCAAAACTCGAAGTTTTCCGGCATGCACCTTATAGTCTACATGGGTTCTTACATAGTTAATAACTGAGTGCTCGAATAAAGCTTTTGATATATTTAACTCCTTTGCTTTCATGATAGTCTCCATTAGCTTTGTTATCATGTTCATCTGTGTCGACATTATGGTCATAAAACTTTGGTTACGTGCGCGATCTAACTCCATCCGGTGCTCTTGAAGGGCAAGTCGACGACCTTCTAGGTGTCGCGCCGCTCGACTTCTCAGTTATCATATTCATTCTTATCAGGTTTCTCCTGCACATATGCATCATACTTCCTAATGATAAGTTAGTACTGTGAGAATATCCCCACAAAGCTATACAAAGCACACATACGAGTGATGCAATATCCGTCAGTAGTTGCTCTCTCTCGTTGTAGTCTTCTGCTGTAACTGAGGCGTGAAGCGACTCCATCTCCTCCCGGAGAAAAACATCCAGCGATGTAGCAAATCATCGGCATCCTGCCTTACCGTCAGCTATGCACGTCGTTAAAATTCCTTTCACTCCGCTAGCAACTCGATCCCAAGCAGCTTGAGTTTCACCATGCCCCGCCGCCCAAGGCATGTCCTTCACCAGCTCTTTTAGAGGGAGGATGTCGAAGAGGGCAAAAAAAACGAAAGGCTTTCTTCCCCTTTGCCTTACCCCTACCCCCCCCCGCAGTCTCTGCGTGACTGTTGCATGAGCATCGCTGGCTTTGACTGGCATCGCTGTTTCCAAACTGACCACAGACAGTTGCTTGATGTCATCTGAAGGCACAGTGAGCACGGCTCTAACGTGATTTTCCTTCGAGATAAATCGCAGTCATCCCCAATCCCCAGGTGTCCATGAGGTCACAGTCCATTTCACACTCTCGTTACAGTTGTACAAGGTCTCTATTTTGAAAATACAGCGATAATGCATAAGCTCGCAGCTCCTTCAAATGTATTGCAAGTACAATTTGGACCAAGCTTGATGACAAAACTCGAACCCTCTGCAGGTCATTAACAACCGCAGATGAGTGTAACGAGTTCAAACACAGTTTCATCAGTTTCTCAATTTGCATACGTTGCTCGGCAGGGGGGGGGGATGCCAACATCCTAACCTCAACCACTAAGATTTCGTTTTCAGGTGACTATATTTGCAGGGCGAGTCAGTAGACGAGAAGTAATATATTAGGGCACGTGTTGCTGCACCCGACTCGCCGCGTCACCTTTCAAGTTTAAACTTATTTTGGTAACGAATGTCTCACATCCCTACTTCCCTTGCCCTTCCGAGGACCGACGTCATCGCGGTCTTGTGATTTGCTTCGCAGATGCAGTCGCAGCGCTCCTGCGAGGAAAATAATCTAAGTCCGGCCCGCTACAGTGCTCGGCTCGCTGGGAACCTCGGCGCTAGGCCGGTCTCCGCAAAAAACGTGCGGACCTGTTTCGCGGACACGCAGCGCGATTCTGCTATGGCTCCGCCCGCTCGCATCCGCTCTCCTCCGTTGGTCGTTTTATACACCCGCTGCTGTCGCGAGCTTGTTGGGTTACTGCTGTATGTGGCGAATGTCCCGAGTAGGAACGGTGGACGACGTCTTGGACTCGGCCCAATCCGTTCCTCGGGAAGTTCAACGAGCAAGCAACGACTGGATGCGCAACTGTATGAGGAGGGACTTGGCGCGCGGTCGCAAGTTGCACTTTGACGAACCAATTTGAAGGGGTTTTCTGGGGCGCGACGCTGGATTGTGCGGGTGACCGAGGGGCGTCTTCATTCCCGATACTGGCGGAGCTACATGCAGGGGGATACAGCGGGAGCAAGGTGATACAAGAGGATTGAAGACATGTTTAGCAGGAGCGTCGGGGCCAAAGTACGGAAGGACGGCGTCAGGAGAGGCGTCGCGCGAAGGTCCACTCAAGACTGTGGTAGCGTGCGCGTGCGTGCTGTGTAGAGTGTGCATGATGTTGTGAGGAGAAAGGACGGCGGCGGGACCGATCCCGCCGCGAGGGTTTGTTTAGCAGTCGTGAATAAGCCTGGACCGCAAGTTAATTAGTTTTTGCATATTACGCTTAGGCTACGTTGCTTTTGTGTCTTTGGTCCCCCCAGTTCTCGCTCCCTCGGTACGACCTTGTCCGTCCCTAACCCGGACGGCTGAACAGAACGCACTCGACCCGACATTTGCGTGCAGTAAGTATCCTGTCTCAACAGTTTGAAGACCTATGTGGAATGCATTAGAAGGCGGCGGTACGCGTGGTGCAATATCTAAAAGGAACCCCATACTGGAATCAAGTACATGTATAAGCGTGAAGCAAACTTCAACTTGCTGGCATTAATTGTAGCGATGCTAATTGGGGAAGTGATTTGTTGACCCGCTGTTCGACAAGAGTATTACTGTAGTTCAAATGTGGTGGACCGGTCGTGTTCGAGGCGACTGAACAAGCGACAGTCGCAACCGAAGCTGAGTACATAGTACTCGCTGTCACTGTGCAGGAGGTCATATCGGAACGACAGTTGCTGAAGGAGATGAGATGAGATGGTTATTGAAGTTGGCAGCGCTATTGAAATCTTGGTTGACAACAAGGCCGCGACAAGCGTGGCAAGCAATAGTGGCTACACTCATGCGCGAAGCACATCGATCTACGGGTGTAGCGTGCCACGTTGAAAAAACATCAAGACATCACTGTTCAATATGTGAAGCCTAACGCTCCAGCTAACTGACTGATCTTACCTGTGCCTAGACTTAAGATATTCGACTCCTAATCCAAACTGAATGTATTTAACGCTGGAGCCCATGGACACGCGGCTCCCTTCACAATTCCTAGCTGCGTCGCTTTAGTTTCGATCCGGGCTTCAGGCCGGGCCACTGGCCCGCGATCCTGGACAGCCGCTTTCGTTGTGGGCCGGGAGGCTACTTCTGTGCGGTTCGACGCGGCACGAGACAGATCACTCCCCCCCATTTTTTTGTAGGTTTGTGTAACGTTAGGCCTTCGACTGCGACGCCTTTTTCCGCGACTTGAGGGAAAGCACTGCTGGCGACGTTGTCGCCTGACTGAGAGACTCTGCCATGCGTTGGAGGATCTCGTCAGCCGGCTTCTCGACCTCGAACTGCCTAAAGCGGATAGGAAAGGCCTCGAGGATTGCCTCCGACGAGGTATCGATCTCGTCCAGTCCGTACCACTTAAGGTGGACCTCCAGCGTTGCGTAGTCGGACAGAGACGACAATTCCGAAGCGCCTCGACCAGATGTCCACCTTCGCCATAGATGGATTGTTCTTGCAGGTCTTCAACCTACCTACGCTTAGCTTCGCGATACATCTGCATGCGTGACGCGTGCCTGGTAGTAGCTGCATAGCATTCCATCAGGTCTTGCACCTCAAAGGTGTAATCGCTAAGTGCTCGAAGAACTCGCTTCGGGCTTAGCCATATTAGAGCCAGTTTATGTCCGCAACGGCCTATTGCAGTGGCGGCCAATACAAAGTCACTCTCGTGAAACTTTTGTAGCTTCACACATTTTTTATGCGTATCGCTCACGCGCAGCGCGTGTTTTTTGCTCGCTCGCGTTCGCCATCTCCAGGTGCATATTTTCCAAAGCCTCGCGCACTTGTATTAAGTGGGCGGCTATCTCCGTCTCTATCCACGCCACAGTCGCCGCTTCCTGGTCTTGCGGTTGGAATAGCGCTCGCAATTGCGCCCCACCTGGCAGAGCCGTGAAAGCAGTTAGCGGTGTCTTGTATCCCAGTCTGTCGGCCGTCATGGCATTGAGCGCCGCCTGGATAACTGGTAATAGCTGAGGCCAATCGTTTACTCTCAGCTTTCGCTCACTCAGGAGCGCCTTGACGGTTTTTAGGATCTCCCGGTTGGCCACCTCTACCGTACCATTGGCCCACGGGGAATAGGCCGCAGCAAAGTGGTGTTGCGCTCCGAGCGCTTTTTGCAGGCGTTCGACGACTTGGTACTTGAAATGAGCTCCCTGATCGGAGACCCATTGGCGTACAACTCCAACCTTTTGAACCAGTCGATCAGGCCCTGATAGACCTGTTGTACCCGGCATGCACACAAGCAATGAGCTCCACATAGCCTCATCCCGTCTTTTAGCCCAGCATATATTTGTAACCGCCTTCACCTTCGATCATAGGTAATCGAAATGGAGAAGCTCATTCGGCTTAGTAGCCATCAGCTACTCGCCGTACAGACGTGGACGCGACCTCCCACGGTGATCATACAGTGCGTGCATTCGTTTACGAAAGTGCCAATGTCTTCGGTCATAGTAGGTCAACGAAATACCGCACCGAGAACAGCGGCGTGGTCTTGGCCCCACTGTGTCCTCTGGCTCCCGCGTGCTTAATCACGCAGAGCCTTTGCTGCAGTTCCACACTTGTTCCGGGCACCCACACTGCCCCATCCCCGTACACTAAGAGCTCTCGCATCGCATTCCGGTGCGTCGTACTCGGCGCGCCAGGCTCCTGCTCGCGAGCCTGGACCTGTAGACTGCGGATCTCGTCTTCGCTCGGCCGGAGGAACTCCTTGTCCTCTAGCGGGGCTACTGTTCGACCACAGCGAGGCCTGCGACTCGAGTCGCTCCTCGCTCGTCCTCAAGTGCAGGTCTGGCCCCCATCGACTGCGTAAGTTGCCCCAGACATTTGCTTTACCCGGCACGTGCTCAATTACATACTTGAAGGTCATTAGGGACATAGCCCATCTTTGTAATTTGTCGGCCAGTCCCGAGCCATTGTTCCGTCTGTCGTGTAGGGATCAAAGATATAGACGAGGTTACGGGGGTCCGTATACAGACGAAAACCACCGGGCATCAGTAGCAAGTACTCCAGACGACGCGTCGTCTCGACAATCGCGTACGCTTTTCTCTATAGTTGCCCAACGGCTGGAAGCTCCGGTGAATCAACCGCTCAAGAATGTCAGCGGCTGGTGCTTCTAGCGGCAAATGCACCTCTCCCGGTTCCAACTGGGTCACCACGGCGCCCCAGTAAGCCTGACTGGCGTCCGTGTACAGACAAAAATCTGCCGTGGGGCTAGGATGGGCAAGTGGCACCATCCGCAGCAACGCCTCCCGCACAGCCTCGAGGGTAGAGCTGTCAGCGTTTAGGGGTCTAACCCTCGGAAAATTTGCCAACCTGAACTCAGAGTCGGGTATGTTAAACGTTTCTAGACTCCCGCAATTTTCGTGTCACTAAGGTTTTGTATACTATACAATTTAAAGTGAATGGATCTTTCAAAGCTGTTGGTAGTGCTACAGTAGAAGTGCCAAGAGCTCTGGCTGGCGGACCCTGCACCATAGGCTTTGCCGATTTCTTCGATCGACACCACAAGTCTGCCACCATCAACGCCTCTACGAACTTCGACATCAAGTCCGCTACTAAGCAGTCGAGCACGGTCCACGCGCAAGCAGCGGAGAACGTACAGCCCTTCTCCTCGCGAAACGCCAACATCACGTAGCACTAGGACGCTTCACAAGTTCATAATATCACATTATGTTGCTTGCGTGCACCTTACCAGCTTGCGCGTTGATGCGACGCCAAATTTATAGCTCTTACGAGGAATTAAGAGTAAAGACGACACATACGAGTCAACCCACTCGACCAGTCCGTGCAGATCCGAGCTCTTGGTCTTCCTGGTTGGGTTGCGGTGCTGTTGTGGTAATTATTTTCCGCTTCTCCATGAGTTGCTAGCGCCCATAGCCTAGTTTCTTATGCTTGTCCGCCCGCTCCTTTTGTAGTTTGAGCTCATAGATGAAGCTTCACCACTAAAACACGCGCACACCTTCACATGTTCGCCGAGCGACAATCTCAAATTTAGGTGGCCCACATCTAAACTTAACTACAGGAGTTAAGGTTTTGTGCAAACGTTTACAGGGCTTAGAGGTTTATGCGAAACGTTGACAGCTCTACTTGAGGGCGCTGAGGACGTTCTCTCCCCAGCCGACATCTGCTAATAGAAACTTCGCTTAGCCTTCTTCCTGGAGCCAGCGGCTTTCATGGCCCGCTCAAGGACGGCGTACACTTGGCCTGTAAGCTCGTTACAGCGAGGGATGCTCTGCCGCATCCAGTTAATCGCGCATAAGAACTGCTGCAGTTCAGCAGCCGTTCTGGGGGGTTGCATCGACCAGCCTGTTTACTCTCTCCGGACAATGTTTGACACCGCTGGCGGATATCATCTTACCTCACCACTTTACTCCTTTGGCAAAGAAGTGACATTTCTTAGCGTGGTAGCTTCAGCCCCACACGCTCGCAGCGTTCTAGCATCTCATCCAGCAGCTTCAACAACTTCTCGTCCTCAGCATAGCCCAGTATATCATCGAGCCACGCTAGGATTCCTTTTCCAAGTGAATCTCAGAAAACTTCTTCCACAACTCCTTGACAGTATGCAACCGCATCTGTCACTCCCATAGGAACACGCGTCGGGTTTTACATGCCCCGATGCGTTACGAATGTAAATAACGCCTGGTAGTCCAAATATAAAGGCAGCGCCAGTATCCGCGAAACCAATCCAGAACGAAGAACACTCTCGAACCTTCGAGAAACCCCCCATACCACCTCCAGAATCGGATAGGCCATAACATATGGTCTGTCTCGGTATTTACACCTCGGGTGTCCACGGTCAATCTCGGATCGGCAAGCGGGTCAACGGCTTGCTCCTTCTTCCGAACTATTCGGGGAGTCGGACACCACGTGGACGGGTGGTTAACGTAGACCAACCCGGCCTTCAGCAGCTCGTCAACGTGGCGATCGAGAAACTCCCGACCGTTCGGATAGTACCATCGCGGCTGCGCCTTTTGTCGGTCTTGCTCCATATTTTAATCGTACGAGCAAGGGCTCGACTTTCACCGGTAGGTCCTGTCTGAACTGGAGCCGGAAGTATTCGCCTCGTGTCTCAAGTATATCAGCAAGCGCCTCGGTTCCAGCTTTGGACAGCCCTTGCGCAACTGCCACTGCCAACCATTGCTCCAACATCTGCGCCACCTCTTCCGGAGGTGCCTTCTCCAACGTGGGCATTGCTGTACGGGTCTCATGACGCCCGGCGTCATCTACCGATGACGTTTTATCTTCACAGGCCACAGCTTGTAGCCGGCACTGCCTTTGCAGCGGTGTGAAGTTGGATGTCGACGCGGCGTCGCCCTCTAATACTGGATAGCTTCCACTCAGGTGTCAACTCCGCGTGCCCTGACGAGCAACTCGTCCGTGGAATAGCCGAGTATGCGCATTATGGGGCGAACTACGCTGAGGTCCCGAGCAACATTAGACTCCTCTACGTAGCATTCCAGGTTGCGCAACATAAGGGGACCAGCAGACGTTGTCAGGACAACTTCCTGAAACGTCGCGGTCCTCGTCACCACGAACGCCTGGCCTCCAATGGGCCGGAGCTTCTTGCTCTCAATAGTGGTCATCTTCACGGGAGTGCCGGCCTTCACTAAGGTGTCTAGCATCCCACACGCAACCAGCGACGTATCAGCGCCGGAGTCCAGCAGTAGGGCCTGCAAAGCCAGCACCTTGGCGGCCACTGTGCCAGTCTCGCGAATGTCTCCAGTGCTTCCTGCTTCGACTCTCCTCACGTTCGTCGACTGACGCGCCTCGCGACGCTGTCGCATGGCTTGTAGGAGTTGGTCAGCTTCTCCAACATCAGCTTCAGGGCAGTCGCGGACTAGGTGGTCCGACGAGTGACACTTGAGGCATGTTCGAGATCGCTGAGCTTGCGCATCAGCTGGCAGTGTTCCATGACCAAATGCTCGGCCCGCATTGGCGGCTGGGCCACGAGCGCCACCATGAGCACCGGTTTGACCACTCGGTCCACCATATGGAGCTCCACTGGTACTGGAAACTCCGCCAGCACTACCGCCGATTTCCTTAGCGCACCGGCGCCTGATCCGCGTCCTCCAGCAGATACACCTCGGTCTCGGGTGCCGTTTCGCCCAGCACCTCGACTGGTTCTATCTGGCAGGGTAGGGGTGCTACCCGCTCCCTCGGCGGCCCTCTCCCAGGTCATGTACTCTGATAAGAGTGACACGCCCCAACCACAGAATGGAACTACCTCATTTTTCAACTTCTTGTTTTCTTGTAGGGTGAGCCTCGTCTTCACCACACTTCGAACAGTCGCAGGATCCAGAGCATCGGGTAAGTACGGACGAGACACTGCTGCTCATGTTCAAATGCCGTATCGGTCAAATTAAAACGGCCCAGTACATCTTCCATACCCCCGAGGAGTCGCATCATGCGGCTCTCAGGCTCAGGCCATTTTGTCTCCATATGAAGCTTCTTCATCGCCTCATCAACGATCGCATAGTCCACTTGACTTGCGATCTTGGTCTGCTTGAAGTAATCAATCCATTGCTGCTCCTTAATGAAATGAGGAGAGCAATTAAATTGTACCGCGCAATCATACGCTTAGTGCGAGTATCCACACAAGCTCCCACGGGCATTGCGAAGGCCCCACCCCACTGCGTTTCCAATGCATTGGTCGCGGCCACGTACGTCGCGTACTTGCGCATGAAGTCACGACGATCTTGCATTGTATGTCCATCGTACCTTGGGGCTGCGGAAGCGCAGGAGCAGCAGCCACGTGCTGGTGCGAGCAGGCTACAGGGCTTGCAGTCGGCATCGAATCATCTTGGTTCTGGGGCCTTCGGGGTCATCCACGCCAAACGGGTCGCGGATCTGCGGGATCTGCAGTCGCAGTCCTGGCGATCTCGGGCCATCACTTTCCAGCTGGATCGCCGCTGTACGTTCGGCGAGGTCTTCGACGTTGTCTCCCGTAGTACTCATCACTTCCTGTCTCGCATGTCCTGTACGCGGAGTTTGTTTCCCAGTAAGTAGGAACTAAAACTAATTTTGATCTTACCTGTGCTTAGACTTAAGATCATCGCTCCTAATCCCAACTGAATGTATTTAATGCTGAAGCCCACGGCCACAGACTCCGTTCACAATCCCTAGCTGCGTCTCTTTAGTTTCGATCCGGCTTTCGGGCCGGGCCACTGGCCGCGATCCTGGACAGCACAGCTTTCGTTGTGGGCCGGGAGGCTACTTATGGGGGTGCCACGCGACACGAGACAGATCACTGACTACATTACGAAGCCTCTTCCAACTTCTCAGTTTGTTTCACTCGTGAAAGCTAGTGGCGTCGTGACAGCAAAGTGCAAGAACTGCAAGTTGAGGAAGTGCTGAAGTCAGATACTATTTTACACTGTCGCATATTATGTGTGTGCACAGAATGCAACTTGTTCACAAATTGATTGTCGAGATAACTATCTAGATGTCGAGTGTTCTAGAAATGAGGAAGCTGGTATTGACATGACTGACTACTAGTATAGCATAACTACATCACAATAAACTCACTTTCCATTTTCAACTGCATCGCAGAACAGACTAAAGAGCGTTTTAAGCCTGGTCACTCTTCGTGCTTGAGATCAGTTCCTTTTTGTGGTGTGCCGTCAGGGATACAAATGACTTTCTCCTATCGTATTTTGGTGCAGGCCCGCGTACATAAAGCCAAACAGCGATTTCATACTTTACTCATAAGTATGATAATTGAGCCGAACTACACTTGTATCCGCTTGTTTTGTACTCAGTAATCGATACTCTTCAAAAGATCTAACGGGATGCGAGCTAATCCGCTCCAGATAGTGGCTCTGCGATGTGGTCCATATTTGGGAGTTTGTTACTAGTACCGATAATGCTAATACCTCGAGATACAGTACATGGTATATCGCAAGGCACGCACAAAACGTCGCAATTCCGATTTTGCAAAGAGAAATCCTTCCCACACTCCGAAACGGTAATTTTTCGAGCGCTAGAGCTCTGAGCTCTACCTTAGTCTAGCGCCTTTAAGAAGCGTAAGTATCCCCACTTGCACCAAATATGTTAGAAAAGCTTGCGAATATATTCAATTGCAAACTCTTGATAAAAAAAATGAATTAACGGGGGCACCTTGGTATGTAGGAGTAGTATCAATATTCGTTGCTATAACCTTCAGAAGTCAAATTCAAGACTGACGCTTTCATTGCTAGCTTCGCTATTTTTGCCTTCTCGAATTATTCCTTAACTGTCGTTCCCATCTTGATCACTTCCCCGACTTCGAGGATGTCTCACTACGAGAGTGCAGTTCAGCTGACCACCATTCACCTTTGCACAACATCTTCCCCCATGGTGGGCATCTTGAAGGGCTTGGCTCGCCGCATGTGGATACTTTCGTAGTATATATCTATATCTATCTATATAAATATTTTCAAATTCCCTAACTTGGCCCACTTCATGAGCCAAGTTGGGGTTTGCACGCTGGATGAGTTTTTGCCTGCCGGGAAGCGCAAGATGGCCTAATATAGTAAAGCATTTTTATCGCCAGTTTGTTTCCTTCTCGAATCTGATAGCACCGTTTAACTGTCAGCTTGGATACGCTTCATCTTACCCTGCCACTACGCTTCTGCGCTTCACTCCTTCTAGATAGTACTCGTAGTACTTGTAGTTTGGGGATTCTTTTAGTAAATTTGGCCCCAAATGATCCAACCCCAAGGCAAACTTGACATACCACTCCGGTCTTTTCACACTGGTCCAAATAAGCGTCTTCTCGAACAGCTCTTCTGGAGTGGCTTTCGTGTCGATCAGTCTTGGTAATTCTAATTCGTCAAACCCCCTGTTCTTCAGTTTAATAATGTACTTGTCGATACGGTTGACATAACGTTTGTACATCTTGTAGGTGGCAGAGGTCCTACGGTGGCTTAAATGCACGCGATCTACCTTATACTTATTCCAGACTTCAAAGGTTGTCACACCTTGTTTTATCCACCCTTCCTCTCGATACTGGGTTGATTTTTTCCCGTATTCCTTCAAAAATCTGTAATTAGGGTGATTTTCGAGTGTTTTTCCTTGCAGATTCTTTAGGTCCAGCTTTTCCGCAACTTCATCCATGGAATTCCATTTGCTTGCCCAGGATCTCAAGTTATTGTTTACAAATCTTTTGTAGTACTCGTAGTTCGGGTGAGAGAGAAGATCATCTCCAGTCAGTTTATCCAGCTTTAGGTTCGCCATGACAGTGCTCACAGGTACTTCATTCTCCAGCCAAGATCTCAGTTGTTTGAGCAAAAACTCATCGTAATACTTGAAGTTCACGGAGTCAGAACGCGCCTTTCCTTTCAGCGCATTCAGTCCTAATTTTACGAAGACGTCGTCGACGGGGACATTCTCCTTCGACCACACTAATGTCTGTTTGGTCATATATTCGTCGTAGTATTTGAAATCTGGGTCGGCTCTAATCGCGCTCCCTAACCATCCGTGAAAACCCAACATAGCAAGCACTTCATCGGGGGATAACCCCTTCTTCGACCAAATGGGCAATTGGGAAGTCACAAAGTCGTCGTAGTACCGGAAGTTCTTTGCCCCGGTGAAATCTGCACCGAACAACCCATCCAATCCCAGCTCTGTCCGAACGAAATAGACCGATTTTCCTTGGTCGGACCAGATTCGCAGCTTCGCCTTGAACGACAACATCTTTGATACCTTGTCACGTAACGAATTAGTTTTCTCCATCATTAATACGAGGGGCCTAATTGCTCCTGTCCCCCCTGTCCTCACTTCCGACTCGTTGGGATTCACCTTGTCATTTCCAGGGTAATCCTTCACGTGATTCCAGTTTTCACCGCGATCGATGTCCTTTAAGGAGAAACTATCCACAGCAGCCGGTTTCTCGGCCCTCAAATTCTTTGGCTTGCTGCTCTCAGCGCTGCTCGAAATGGTAGCGGCCAGGGTAGCCGAAGCCTGTGTCAAAATCCTGGTTTGGTCTGGTGCTGGGACCGCATTGGTGCTGGCGAGAGCGACCGTCAGGACGAGCAGGACGCGATACCACCGCATAGTTTTGTAAGTGAGCAGGGCCCTGCAATCGATCCTGTGCTACCAACCATTATTACTGTATGTGCATGCACAGTACGTTGCGGCGTCGTGGGATCCCGGGCAAGGCTTGGATTGGGCAAGGCTTTCTGGCGGTGCGCATGTTGGGTACGCCTTTCCTCTGAGGAAATACCAATAAACACCAGCAGAAATCGGACGTCACACCGCATAATCGTTTTAATAATGTTCGGAAAACACCGATGGGGAGGGGTGACGCAGTTGGTTCATAATCGGGCACCAACTAAGGCGAGTGGGTGTAGCCATAGAAGTCGTGCGGCCGCGAAGCAGGCCGCTGTATTTGCGGAGCGCCGAGCTCCTCAGCGAGCAGCGCATTGCACCCACCCGAACGTACAATCTCCATAGCGTGAGCGAAGCGAACCGCGGGGGAGTCGCGCGGATGGTTCCATTGATGACACTTCCTGTGAGACGTTATTGCGACAGGTCGGATGCCAAACTATAATTTATCCAAGTCAAATGAAAAACATGTACGATGTCTCGTATAATAATACGGATTCTTCGGATAGTAAGCGTTCACTTACAGACAACGGTAGTCGGAAAGAATAAGCATGGCGCTATCAGAAATGGAAGTGCTATAGTCCGAGTAGTTTACATTTGCATCCGAACTGCGTACTAGTTTCATAAATTGGGCTCATTTATATCATTGTATTGCAGATTCAATTGGTATTATGGCACGGGTGTTGCTGGTCACATTTCGCCTCGTTCCATTTTGGATTTACACTGTGATTTGTATAGAACGTCTCAAATCCCTCTTTACCCTAGGCCTCACGAGGACCGATGCCAGTGCGGTTTTGGCCTTTGCTACGCAAAGCCAGTGCTGTGCTTCTGCGAAAAAAATATTCTAAGTTCGACCCGCTACAGTGCTCGGCCCGCTGGAAAGCTCGGCGCTGGGCCCGCCTCCGCAAATACGCGCACCACGCCCGGAGTTGCTGTTGCTACGCGCGCTCGCAACTTTTCTCCACTGTTGGTCGTACAACATGACTTTCACTCCTCCTTTTTCAGATGGGCACACGAGTCACTATTGTATTTTTCAGTACATAAGCGCTTTAGCAGGGTATGGAATCCATGTATACGGTATCAAAATGTAGGAAATCCGGTTTCCCGGTATTTTTAAAGTCCTGGCTTTAACCCAGGACAAACGTCTTGCTTGGCCCTATAGGGTTAAGCGGTACAGGGAAGGGTTTTAGATGTGAGACAGGGCAATACGATTCCTGTCGCCTCCTCCACTTTGAGAATTTCAGGGGCATGACACCCGTCATCGTCTGATTACGATGAGACAAAACCGCAAATCGAGTAATCTTATCCAGTCCGGTGGATGTATCACCGTCCGCTTTAGCATCAGATTTACAGAAGTCATTGTTGGTTAGAGAGTGGGTCGTATGCCGATCTGAAAAGAATGGGGTGAAATCACATAAAATGACCAACGGAGAAGAGCGGTTGCGAGGGCGCGTAGCCAGAGCTAACCCGCCCATGTGCCTTCGAATCAGCGTTGCGCGGTAGTTGCGGAGTGCCCGCGAACCGAGCGTTGTGCTGGGCCGGTTAAATAATCGTGTTCAGGAGCGCAGCGACTGCCTTTGCGAAGCAAAGCCGAAGCCCCCCTTCCCCCGCGATGATATCGGCCCTCCGAAGCGCTAGGGTGAAGAGAGATGTACCGGTCCATACATGTACAGTTTGATTCAAAATGTGACGCGGCGAGATGGGCGCAGCACACTTGTCTTATCGGTACATATAGATAAATGTCAAAAAGTAGTGCTACATGTACCAATTTTTCGTTACAACGCACAAACCTTATTCGCTATTTAAATTTGCCTACCGTATTGAAACCATTGGCCAAGTCTTCCGTCGGGAAGGGTAAAGCTTCGGAGCTTCTGCCTGCTCTATCTTACTTGTCTCAGTAAAACAACTACCATACGACGCCGCATGACAGTGCAAAACGTACATGTAGAGGAATTTCCATAAATCAGAGATTTTGACTGAAATCTGTCAAAGTACTGACTCAATAATTGTAAGTAATACGTGTAGTGCTTCACAATTATTGGTAGTAGTAATATTCATATGGTGATGATTCAATTTTGATATGGTAATACTTCTAAGATACTAATACTGACAAGTGAAAATCACAATTTTTGAAATTCTCTTACAAAAGTACCTTCAAGTAGAAGGTACAGTTTCTGGAATGTTTATGGAATTAACGGATTCCCCCGGATAAAAGACCTCACCCGGATAGAAGACCCCCGCAAAAAAATGGTCCAGCTACCTGCTATATAGAGTAACCCCCAACTTGTATGACAAAACGAAGCCCAGGTGGATGGATGGACGGCAAACATTGACTGTCGGTACTGCCTAAGGCACAGACGCACTTTCTATGGGGACCTCCTGTCTGTCGAAGACCGTGGTGGAGAAGCTGGAAGTGATAGCGTGGATAGAGACCCACGGAGATGGCATCCCGACTAGAGCGCTGAAACACTTTCGCGACGAGCGCGGCTGGGTCGTGAGAGGGTCGCAGATTCGTCAGTGGTGGAAGAAAAGGGAGCAACCACGGCAGACCGGGTTGACAATGCGGCGCGTCGCAGGTGGGGGAGCAAAGCCCAGGCTTTGTGGGCTTGAGGAGGATATTTTGTGGTCAGCAAGTCTGTTGCTGCTGCGTGGTTTTCGAGTGCTGAAACGCAGTCGCACATCGCTCTCACGATGGATACGGTGTATTATGTCGTCTGTGTGTGATGGGTTGATCGTGAGAGAGAGTGCGTTGACGATGCTGCTGTTGATGCGCTCGACGAGTTCACGATCATAGAAACGGCTTAATTTCAGTTCCTGGTAGCTTGTCGGATAGATCTTCTATTGAATAATATACAGCTCTTAATCCGGGGGGATCCGTTAGTGCCATCCATTTGCAGGACCCGTTACAAGTTTTGTGATTGGTCATTATAGCAGAGCTCAAGGAGCACTCGAGATCAAGCTGCCAAGCCAAGAGAAGCTGAGCCGAGCAGAACTCGTCTACGGGCTTGGAGAATATCCGCTGCGGAAAGCACCCCAGAGATCGAGCTCATGATACAGACAGCCGCAGTGTGGAAGGCCTAGGGCAATGCGGATCTGAGCTCCATGGACCCCAAAAAGGCTGTCGACTGCTACACGCAGGTTATCGCGATGGACCCGAATGACCACGTGTTCTACTCGAACCGTTCGATCGCGTATTTGTCGCTAGACGACGCGGTCCGCGCGCTGGAAGACGTGGAGCTGTGCATCAATACGAAGTCCGACTGGTCCACGGCATGTAGCAGCAAAACGCAGCAACACAGGCGCTACGACGAGGCCGCGGCCGCCTACGGGGATGGCCGTAAGGTGCACGCCGGTAACGCCGAGTGTATCAGCGACCCCGCCGAGGTTAAAAAGGAAGCCACGCAGGCTGTGAACTGGCTGGTCAACACCTTTGGGTCCGAAACGTTCGGTAAAATTGCCGCAAACCCTCGACTCGACCCTTTGCTGGGCGACCCGCACTTTGCGAAGACGCAGCAGGAGATCCAGCGCGAACCGGTCAAGATCAACGAGCACATCCAGGACACGTGCATAATGACTACGGTGGGCGAACGCATTGGGTATAACGTTAAGTGGACGGAGCCGATGACGAGGTGGCACCAGCGGGCTCGCCGGCGACGGCACCGACACCAGAACCGACACCCGACCCGGAACCAACCCCTATGGAGGAGGATTGGACAGTGTTGGATCTCCCTACACGTTTAATTAATGGAGAATGCGGAGACGGTGATGATACGACCCTAGACGCAGTGTGTGATACAGAGAGTGGAGATGATGGTGGCACTAATAAACGAAGTTATCGATAGGAGATCGATTTGAAGGTCGGGAGGAGCTAACGCAACTATTACGCAAGTTGGCTCTCAAAACCAACAAGTCAATAATACAAACGTATAATGGTCGGACGCTTGTGAAGTTGGCGTGCTGACCAAAAGAGGCAAGGTGCCCTTGAAACGTCTGGATGTCAAGAAAGAAGTCCACCTCTAAGAAGAAGCGGAACTCCAAATACAAGGACATTCCAGATGATACTGGGTACATCAGCCGCGTAAAATTTAACCACAATGATTTGTGCATATCAGTTGCAAACCCTCATGTAACGAGCTGCTCAACATGGTAGGCTTCCAAAGGGATTTTGTTGAAGGACACCGTACTGTCCTTAAACGAGTGCTTAAGGCGCTGAAGGAAGTGGATAACATTAGCATGGAAGGACGCCAGTCAACGTTGTACCGAGCGATAAACAAACGAACAAAGAAAGCAAGATCGAAACGAATACAGTCTGTTACTTGGCTATTTGAAAAGCTTCGTGCGTAAGAATCCTGGATCTAGCGTGTGCTGCCAGCTAGACGACGGTGAACATTGCTTCCGTATTTTTATTTCGCTTGGATCGCTAGTGAAACAGCCATTGTCAGTTCCCGTTCTTCAGACGGATGATACACATATGAAAAACGACAACTACAACGGAGTCTGTTTGACCATGATTCGATAGGATAGAGATGGTAAAGTGGTACCGCTTGCTTGTGCCTTCGGAGCCAAACGATTGTTTTAGCTGGTTCTTGCAAATTGTATCGCCGCTGGAATCTCAATGGCCGATGTACCGCTTTTCAGCGATCGTGGAAAACAACGAGGACATCAAATGTATTTATCTTCACGTGGATATAAGGTCAGCTTAAAATATTGTACTTTCCATATTGTGCTAAACGTCAAAGACCACTTTCAATCTGTAGATCTTCAATTGGTGATGCAGAAGTGTGATACTGTTGCCGAGTACAAATCTACTTTAAACCTGATTGACAGCTCCTTTCAGCTCAGCGATCTATTCGTAGATCTGTGGTCCTATAGAATTGCAAACAGTGGGTAGTATCTACGAAAACTGCACCCAACGAGTGAGCTCGCCTAAGCAACTACATGAGAAACAAGGTAGAAAGCAATTACATCACGAATTTTTGGCCTAGCGCTGAAAGCTATGGTGACTCAACACCTCTTTATGGTGTCCGAACACCAGTGCTGTAGAAGGTAACAACAAGGGACTTCTCTGGATTTGAGTGAGGGACAACGAGTTTCTAATGGCAACAATCTTGTATTGCTAGAGGGTTAATGCCACCATTTTGGCGAAACAAGAACCCCCCCCCCCGCTCTCACGGCATTTATTGCCCCCTGTCCACGACCCAACATGTTGTATATACAACATGTTAAGAAAAGGCCTAACTTGATTTTTGTATTTTATATTTTGCAGGAAGCTGACCTGATCCCGACAGATCACTTGCAAATGCTACCGTACACTGATGGAACACCTTCAATGTACGCGTCGTCCTTGCTCATCCTTGCTCTCGCCGTCTTCAGTCGCAGCACGGCGACGCTTCTTGCCAAGACCGCGCATCTGGATGTTGCGGCCGACACGAAGCCGCGGGCGCTCTTCGCCGTTCTTCCATTTGACGTGCCAGATCTGATGGCACGTCATGATGCTGCACACATAGTGGTTAGGACGCACACGACCACACAGGTACACGCTACACCACCAAAGCACAAGCAACAAGTTAGTATACATGCAGAAGAACACACCTCCTCCACACTTACTGCTTATTCCCCTCTCGCAGTAGAATCTCGTATCGCGGCGCTGCCGCACTTTCTCCTTCCGATAGAATAAACCTTGCACTGGTGCTGGGGTCGCTTGCGAACGCCCTCTCGAATCTGCGTCCACTTCAGACACTTAGTCAGACGATGCTCAGCCGAAACAATCCCCCTCGTGGGCGTTGGAGGTCCTGGCGAGCAGATCTACATCAATACACGCGTTAGCAATACATAAAACATGTTGACAAAAGATCGTGTAGTACATTCCTCCTCCACAAAATCTTCGGCAGTGACCTGCAGAAGCTGCGCCTGCAACACCTCCGGGAACTGGGCATAATCTGCTGTCGGTTTACCTCTTTGCTTCTGGGCATCGCGATAGACGATGAACGCATTAACGGTCGCCACATCGACAAGGCCCAAGAATATGATCTTGTAGGGTTTTTCTGAAACGCAAGGAGAGCTGCAGTGAATAGCGTTACAGCCGCAATTGGCGTGGACATCAACCCCACATCCATCGGTGATAGTCACACATCGCCTCCGGGCAAGGTATGACCGTCCTCTGGCCACCAGAAATGTGGCGGCCTGTGTTCATACAACCACAAATACAGCATGTTAGTCCCTGATCATTAGCAATAGAGACTAGCATTCTTACCACACGTCTCCATAGCAGTGCTAGTGCCCGTGGAGAGTAGATACACTGGAAGCCTGTCCCAGCACTGCAACATCTGAATGTCGGGACAACATTTTGCAACAGCGCTGCTGGCCGACCCGCGAGCTACATATGCTGGGCGCGACGCTTTTTTGACAATAGTGCTGGAGGGAATCCCTTCCTGTTCGTCTATATCATTCCGAGTGTGTATACGTTCCTAGCCAGTAGCTGCAGTGCGAGCTGAATAGACGTATAAAATCGGTCAGTCACCACTGCGTGGAAAACACCTTTTTCGAGAGGGAGAGATGACTTCATGTAAGTTCCTGATGACTGCAATAGGTCTCTAATTCGGGTCCGCAGAAAACCTCGTGGGGTCGTCGCCTCCAAGCTCGTCCGTATGGTGGTTCGTCCCGCAATAGACCTCGAGCCTAGCATGTAGAATATGCAACATAGCCAACGGGTAACTTGAGTTAATATACAACACGTGCTACTTAGCCACAACAAAAAAACACCGCGCTCTCCATGATGGAGGCGCGGTGTCACAAAATCAATACGCAGCACACAATACGTAAGAGCCTACCACATGCAGGGAAACGTACCGGAGACAGTAAGACAACAGGTCTAAACAACTTAGTCCATTTGTGAGGCTTGTCCTTCATTAATTGCCTCGTCATATTGTGGCGGCTTCTCGACGGAATCATAAACTGGAGGCACCATGTATCTTCTGGCGAATGGCTGCTGCAGCGTATCCATCATTGAGCGAACCTTCCAAGCTCGATCCGTCTCCGCCCACGAGTCCGTGCTGTCAGTGAAATGTAAATCCTGCATCACCCGGCCAAGCCGCGTCGTCGGCATATAGCGCTCAAATGTCCCTTTTGGGACAGCACCAACAGACGTCCTCCCCAGTGATCAGCGAAGCGACGCTTGTGAGGGCACAACATCCTAGATATGAGTAGTCCGATACATGCGTAATGTCCTCTGGTAAAATCTTCTTGTGATTTTTTGACTCTCGAAGCAGCACATCATCTCGCGTAACATCCCTATCTTGGTTCACCTACTTCTCGTACATCCTGTCCACTCTTTCGATCAGATGCTGATTGTAGTATCGATTGCTCTCCGTTGCAACACGCCGCATAGCCTGGGGGGGGGCATGAAAAAGAAAAACAGTTGCAAAGGTGACTCGGCTCTTTCGAGCACAGCATCAGTTGGACCGCACTCTCCGTCGTACAACCCAAGATACGCCTCCGTTCGTTCAGGAATTGTTGCAGCATCTAGAAGTACAATACAACATGAGGCGAGTTAAGGAATGCTATATGTACAACCTGCCGTAAAGATGAACCTACGTAGAAAATATTTCAACAAATTTACAGTCTGCCGCTTTTAACCACTCAGCCATTTCTCCTTCCACCCGTCCACTCGCATCTTCTTCAGCGCGTTCTCGTCCAGCGCGAGAGCCTCCATCTCGTCCGGCGTCATCATATTCCAATCCGTAGTAGTCGCTGCCCTGTCACGAGGCGGCTTATCAGTTGCAGCCTTCAGCCTTCATCCGCTTTCGCTGAAGCTCACGCTGCTGTAGCTTTTTCTCTCGACGAATGAGTGCCTCACCGTCCAAAACTTCATCACTTTCGCCCGACAAATAATCTACCTCATCAGGCCCACCTCTCTCGGCCAGCAATGATTCCCCAGCCTCCAAATCTCCCGCTCCCACACCCTTCGTCTCAACGTACCAGTCATCCGAGTCTGTATCATCTTCATCCATATCCGAATCCAACCCTTCGGTAAATCGCCGCGAATAATCGAACTAACGTGATCCGCCGTCACGGCTATAGCATCATCAAGTCCTTCAGCTTCGGCTAACTCCATAGTAAGTGCCCTAAAAAGCATAGCGTACATGTTAACCATAAAACGTCAACAAGTTGTGAACATGTTATATATCCATCATGAAACAGTACATACCCGGATGCAGGCCACAGGGTCTGCATTGCCGACCTTTCTGCGGTTGCTTCACATCTACTATTGACACACTGGCACAATCACACATACAACATTATAAAATCAGAACACGACGTATATACATCATGGAAAGTGGACCCACCTGCTCACACCCGAGCAGCTTCTACTGTTTCCGTCGAAGACACGCTCTCGTCGTCACCTTCGTTATCCTCGTCAGCGTCTGCAACATGAGGACTCGTCTTCTTGTTCGCCTTCTTCGAAGAAGACGCATTCGGAGACGCTTTCCTCTTGCCGGACGCCTTTGCCCCTGCAGCACTCGCTACGGCGTCGACCTTCTTCCGTTGGAGCTGTGCAAGTGCCGCTTCGCGAGCATTAGCATAACGGAGTTCTTCGTCTGCCATCCGTATTCGCTCACTCGCCTTGGCAGATGAGCGCTTACTGGCTTCTGCCTTCGCACGATCAACAGCCCTCGCCTCCTTGGCTTGTTTCTCCTCCCTCGACTTGGCAACCACCTGCCGTTTCGTCATCTGCTTCTGTTTGCCCGGCGCCTTTTGCCTCCGTCTGTCGTCGAATTGGCGGCGCGCTTACCTTTCGCACCAACATTTCTGCTCTCCTTTGTTCTGGCTCCCCCTCCTCCAGGCGGTCCTTCATCCGCTTCTTTGCAGCAGCAATGTGCGATGCCCCTTGCCGGTCGGTGGTCGAAGAGGAGGTGCGACGGCTACCGCACAGGCACCGCTGTCACCGCCCTCTCCGTGCCGACCGCGTCCACAACCGTCCGCGTCCACAACCGTCCGCGCCCGTCTCCCTCTCCGTGCCCGTCGCCCTCTCTGTGCACGCCGCCCTCTCCGTGTTCACCGCCAGCTCCGCGTCCGCAGCCGGCTCCGCTCTCGGCTGCTCTTCTCCGAATCAGCATCCTTCTCTCTTAGCCCATCGAGGTAGGCGTGATGCTCTGCCATAATGCGCTGCCGGTCTGCTACGGATCGACCCTCCAGCCGGACCACAAAGTTATCGTGGTCGCGGCGAGTCTCGCGTCGTGCCGCCATCTCTCTCGTTCTTGGTTGTTTCTAGAATGACAGAGGTGGCGGCTTCACAACCACGAATCCACGTGTCTTGTCGCAAAAACAGCAATCGTTCCTAACGCCTTTTTGTGTAATTCAAGAATCTATTCTGCGATATTTCAGCCTAACCCCGTGCATGCCAATGTCGATAACATGTTGTATATACAACATGTTCGGAAAAGGGACATATGCGCACTTTTTCCTCACATTTAGTCAAATACAACACGTGAGTGCGGGGGGGGGGGGGGTAAGTTGTGGGCAGTTGACTGCAACGTAACACCAAAAGACAAGAAATTGTTTGACAAGGAGCTGTATAGATCGTCGTCCTGCTCCGTTCGACCGGCCAATGCACCTCGTTGGTTCACTATGTTGATGATGAACAAACCGCGTCACAAGGACCATTACTTCTCTTGAGAAAGTCAAGCGCACTCACATAGTTGACCCTTCATCCAGGTCGTGCGTTCGTGCAGCAAGCGTGAGCATTTAAATTTGCCGCGCTGTCATATCGTTGCTGCACTTAGGAGAACAAAACAACGAAGATCAAGTATCAGCCCTATCGCTTGTTGCATCATGCTACACCGTTGAAACGTACCGAGAAGCGTTTGAGTCGATTATTGTCAACTTGCCGCTGCTTAACGAAATCGATCCCGACAATATTGTAAATCTACCTCCTGTGTATAGGCAGGTAGGCAGTGCAAAGCGTAAGGCGGCAATTTCTGACAAAGCAAAAAGCCAGAAACGTATTCCGAACCGCGGGGAACAACCACGATATATTCAAGGGAGCAGGCATCCAGGTCTAGATACAATTTAAGTAGGTTCTGACGTGAATCCGAATGAATGACATGTCTTCCGCTATTAGCCATGAGATTGTCGGGTTAGTGAAGGCTCGGCAAAGCGATTATCATTGCAGCACATGTGGAAAGGCAGAAGGACACAAGTCTAGTACGTGCTCCAACAAAACGTAAGAGAATCATGCACCCCAAGCTGGCAGCGAAGTGATATCTGGAATCTACATTGTAGACAACAGCCCATTCGATGAACTAAATTGACCAAGAGCAGCCCCGCTATACTACTTAGTTTAAGAGGGTTGTATCGAAATGCCCCGCTGCTCAACTTCCCCAACTACATGCGTCCTCGAATTCCATGAATATATATTACGCCGACCCTCGCGTATAGTACGCTCTCATTCTACCTTCAGATGATGAGGTCTATAGGCATGGTGTTGTACACGCCACACATCGAACGGGCTTGACGGGGTCTGTGAAGAGTTCAACAGTCTGGAGGAACACGCTATTCTTGAAAAACTTCGTTGCCCTCGTCCTTCGCTGTCAGAGCCTTCTCCGGATCAATGTACATCCGTTCCTTCGCCCTACCCTTTTGCTTTCTAAATCTTCCGCTTTACATTATTGGTGCGTACTTCCATTAAGCGATATCTAACTGGTCAATTGCGACAGCCAAGTTTTCATCCGTCATCTCCCTTCTCCAGTGCGCGGCGATGCACGGTGTCCAATCCTCCTCCATAGGGGTTGGTTCCGGGTCGGGTGTCGGTTCTGGTGTCGGTGCCGTCGCCGGCGAGCCCGCTGGTGCCACCTCGTCATCGGCTCCGTCCACTTAACGTTATACCCAATGCGTTCGCCCACCGTAGTCATTATGCACGTGTCCTGGATGTGCTCGTTGATCTTGACCGGTTCGCGCTGGATCTCCTGCTGCGTCTTCGCAAAGTGCGGGTCGCCCAGCAAGGGTCGAGTCGAGGGTTTGCGGCAATTTTACCGAACGTTTCGGACCCAAAGGTGTTGACCAGCCAGTTCACAGCCTGCGTGGCTTCCTTTTTAACCTCGGCGGGGTCGCTGATACACTCGGCGTTACCGGCGTGCACCTTACGGCCATCCCCGTAGGCGGCCGCGGCCTCGTCGTAGCGCCTGTGTTGCTGCGTTTTGCTGCTACATGCCGTGGACCAGTCGGACTTCGTATTGATGCACAGCTCCACGTCTTCCAGCGCGCGGACCGCGTCGTCTAGCGACAAATACGCGATCGAACGGTTCGAGTAGAACACGTGGTCATTCGGGTCCATCGCGATAACCTGCGTGTAGCAGTCGACAGCCTTTTTGGGGTCCATGGAGCTCAGATCCGCATTGCCCTAGGCCTTCCACACTGCGGCTGTCTGTATCATGAGCTCGATCTCTGGGGTGCTTTCCGCAGCGGATATTCTCCAAGCCCGTAGACGAGTTCTGCTCGGCTCAGCTTCTCTTGGCTTGGCAGCTTGATCTCGAGTGCTCCTTGAGCTCTGCTATAATGACCAATCACAAAACTTGTAACGGGTCCTGCAAATGGATGGCATTATTGTAACGGTCTTCGTAAGTATTCTTATTTTTAATACGATGGTATGAAACGGCCACTTGTTAGGTGGCGGGTGTAATTACGTCCTGCAAACGAGTGGTACACGTGCAATTTAACTGCACCATTTTGCCCAGCGACCTCAGTGATCGATTGGCCACCTGGCCTGGTGAATAGAGGGGTTGTGCGCATGGCACTTCTAAGAGGGTTGTCTATTCCACGAAGAACTGTGGTCATTAATTTTCCGTCGAGCACTCCAGCTAAGTATCCATGCGATGTTATTGTCTCCCCCCCCCCCCCCACACACACGGATGCAGCTCAGTGGAAGAGCTCCCGAAACGGAAGGAGGTGGTTCGGTCCCACCCACCGGTAAAGGTTCCTATACTCGAATGACTGTGGCAAACCTCCGACGTCTACGGAAGCACCGACCACAAGGATACGGGTGAATAGGGCGTGCTGATTTACATAAGCGGCCTGAGTACGCCTGGAGATGAAGTAGCGCAGGGTCTACAACTCTACGGATGGTAAGATGCTTGTGGCAGGCGCTGATGAGGTCATTGAGGCTTCCCTCGCGATGCAGCTGCCGAATCGCCTTGAGCACAGCGTTGGATCCACGTTTCGCGCGTGGAGGTACGCCTTGACTTTGATTGACGCGTGGCCGAGTCGAGTTGAGCCATTAGTCAACTTCTTCGATCGATGGCATCATGGGTCGGACGGTGCTGTACGCATCGAGTCCGCGCGACTCGAGCATCTTGAACCTGCTCATCTGCATCAGCGGCATCTAGACGTGCTACCTCAGCTATATATATTCAAGGAGAAAATGTAATGCAACTTACGCCACCAAATGTCCACATCCCAATCATCCTCTAAGAACTTACACATTTATTTGCGATGTCATACCAGCTTCACGTATCGATCTCCAAGCGGCGACAAGTTTACATCTACGCTCTTTATGCTATTCGTGCAGTGCGACCAACTCGTTGGTAGCCTACGCCGCCACCTTCGTGTGGAAACCCGAGCACACGCGCATGCCGCTGGCCCCGTTCGCTTTCACGGAGGTCAGTCTGTGAACCGATTGGTAAATTATATGCCGATTTCGTAGAAGTCAAACTTTGTAGAGAAATTTTAGCAGTCTCTTTAAACTTAGACAATGGCCACATTCTCCGCTGGTTACATCTTTCCGCCGATGTCGGTATCAAGAATCGAAGTAGCGCCAGAGTGCGTTGGTCGTCAGCTGATCAATCCATTAATTCAAAAGCATCTTATCGTCTAATTGCAAATTCTATTTTCAAGATATAATTATGACATGCATCACCTGGTTCATCTCCCCTCATGCACTCAGGTCAAATGCGAGAATCTGTCAACTGCCAACCAGTACTGACTCTCATCCAACATAACAGTCGTCATCTTCTGCTTCATCGGGATCTTCGGCGGCAATCCAATTGGTTCCCCAGCGCTGTCGCTCTCCTCCACATCAGCATCAAACCGTAAGCGCTTTGTCGTGCTGTCAGCACTATCACTCTCAAAAATACTCCGCTTCCTCTCCATCACCTCTTTCTCCAATCCCTTAAGCTGCCTAAAACGGTTCACGCCACCAGCTTTCGCGTCTGTATCAAACCGAAGCCGTTTGATGGTGCTCTGATCAATTTCATCCCCTACCTTCCGCTTCTCCATCTGATTTAGCACCACCGAAGAATTCGTCAACCTTGCAGCAGTCTTAGCGTCACTCTCATCCCCTGCTGCAACTTTGGTCGCACCACGACCGGTTCTCTCCACGACCTTTGTAGTCGATGACTGTATCACGCCCTTTGCAGCACTTCCCAGCTTAAGCGTCGTTACCTTCATTGTATCCTTTTTGGTACTGCGCGGGCGCTTCCGTCCATCAAATTCAATCTTCCGAATTCCAGCAACATAAGACAGTCCAGCAACTTTAGCATCCGGAGGCCGTTCCGCGCCGTCAACAGCTTCTTTTCGGCTACTGAGCCAGCTCCTGGGCCGCTTCTTCACTGCAGCGGGCCTGATCACCGACTTGACAGCCACTTTCGTCGTCTCCACGCCAGAAACGGCGTGTAACTTAAACGAGTTCCCCTGAGGACGGCCGTCAAGCGTTTTAGAAGAGCTGATGGCGATGGGAGACAATTTATTCGGTGCAGATAGAGATGTCGGGGTGGCAGACTTGGACGAGAGGATCGGGGGCGTTCGCGAGGTCTTGAACTCGCGCTTCTTGAGCCACAACTGATATGCGGACGTCGCCATCGAATTTTTGCCGAATAGTGTGTAAAAATGGTCTTGCTTTTCGAAGAAAATGTGTTTAAAATTTGCAGCTTTAAAAACAAATATATATATATATAGCAAGTTTTCGGCGTATAGCACAAACTCCCATCTTTCTTAAGATATTCAATGCCACAGTTAATTTATGCTGTGGAGCTTTTTCCGGCGAAAAAACAAAGTCGCTATTCAAATGAAGTCTACCAGCGCGTACGCCTCCTGGCTCAACAAGCGCGAGCACAAACGCCCTCGACCCCCTACACATTCAGCACGGAAACACGACGTCATGAGTATGTCACCTACCGCCAACTCGTCGTCCAAGACCGATGCATCACAGCAGCAAGATACCCCCCAGTCACTTGCCGAGTCACTGGATTCTGAGATTCCGAGGAAAAAGGCGCGAGAAGTTGCCACAAAAGCCCCGACGCTAGCGACATTACGGTCCATTAAACGACGACTAGAGGACAGTAGGAAACGACGACGAGATGATGTTAGTGACGTCGAGTCTAGACTCAGCACGCGAGCAAGAAACTCGGGACAACGGATTCCGAGCGGCAATAGCCCGGTGTTACTAAAAGAGTCGAGCTACTGGTTAGCAGTGCAGAGATTTTCTCAGTTATCTTAGTTTAATTAAGTAAAACAGTTTTACCGGAAATGATTACTACAAAATAGGTCGGGGACAAAGGGCGAAGCAATCAGACGTTGAGCGTTTTCCTAGCGGCTGATGGGGAGTTCCGCCAGTACGTGCACGCCGTAGTCGAATCGAGACGTAACAACGCAATAAGAGGTGAGAACGCTCCGGCGAGAACGATCCCGGAGAGACACTTTCAGCTTGACTTCAGGTATGAGATTGTAGGGGATAGACCAGTGGAGCAGTGAACAATACTTCACAGCGTTTATCGTCAGCAGAAAGCGTCCGGAGGTCCATATCGTTTTTTTTCATCAGAGCAATCTCATCGAAGAACCACAATGGCGATGTCCGTCCGATGGCCTTGATTTCCATGGGCAAGACTCCACAGCACACTAATTGTTGTGTCCATAGTAACATGTTTGTGGCTAAAGGAATGTAGCACGAGCTTCGGGATGGCTTGGTCACATGCTGCGCGTGTTAGCATTATCATTATGTGTTTGGGAAGTCAAAACGAAGGTAGCTTTGCTGCAAGTGTTTCGTCCCGAAGTTTCCTGTGTGTCTTGAACGTGCTTTGCTACAGCATTCCTAACCTTCTGCAGCAATAAATTGCACTGAGGGTTCATAATCTTGCTAGTAAGCGAGAAACCTAGCACCCAGCCTTTCTTCAGAATGTCTGGCATGTACTCTACGAGAACGCCACCTACTGTGCATGTTCGCTGACTGAATCCGACAGCGTATCATACAAAAGTCAATATCGTGTCTCCCGACGAGCTGACCAGAAGGCATAGGCGACGAAGTTAAAAACGAGGTTATCACGCGGGACTTCGTTGGTATATAATGTGTACTATAAGTATTTTTAATAATGCAAATGAGTTTGCCCGGATCACGTTGTTGCTATTCAGATCGAATCTTCAGCAGCAGCGACGTTAAAGTCATTAATCATTGTCATCTTATCGTATACTACGCATTTGCCCGTCCATGGTTGGCTACGACGCCGAGCATAGTTGTCATGAATTTAGGGGAAGATATTCTTACAAATATTCAACCCATGTATCGTCTATTGCAATCAAAGCTGCCAAAACCTCAACCAAAGTTGGCACCATAGCTCACATTCCGTGCTGCACTGTATCTCCCATGTGAATCGTCGCGTTGACAACGTTGCGCACGTGGAGCTCCATTTTCAGCACGAACTGCTGCGTGATAGTCGGCATGCAGACATGGGCAGCGCCCGCATCCGTGAGTTTGGCGTTCGAGCCAAACCAAGACCGTAAAAGAATAAAAACTACGACATCATCGTCTACGTGGCAACTTCGGTTGAGGCAGTGGTTGCCGGCGTGCACCCTATGTGGTAATGCTCAGGATATTCTATCAGCTCGTAATTCACAATATTTCAGTCAAAAACATCAACAGCATTTATATTCAGACCAATGAATATTACCAGCAGTAAGTCTTCGCTGCGCGTTGAAAATATCTCGAGAGAAACTTTGGAACGAGAAGGTGCTCTCAGTTACACCATCCATCGCCTGAAAATAGTGCACTATTTTCAACGCAACGGGTGTGTTGCTGCTACCTTGATACTCGAGGACACCAGAGCGAGGGACATTAACAGTAATAAGCGGCAAGATGAGCTTCCTGGACCGATTCCAGGGCAAAAGCGCGACAGTGATGGCACAAGGGCATCTCAAGAAGGCAGACGGAAGTGAGGAGATTCGCGTCGGTGCTCCGAAGCGCAGACCGCAACTCCAACGACAACAACAACAAAAACCACCGCAGCAGTGTCCAGAGGGAAACAACAACAGCCACCACGATGGACAGACCATGCTGCGACAGCCAACTAAGCTTCAGGTCCGTACTGGCTTGTGTCGAGTTCCAGCTAGTCAGGCTGCAGCTCCACCTCCGATTCAAGATCAGCGTTCTCCAATAAAAAACCCTCCACAAGAGTCTCCAGTAGTGTCTCCAACGGAAAGAGCGACCAGCTACCAATCCAAGAGTGCTCGCATTGCAGCTGACTACGAGTACTATGAACCACCTCGTATGCCAGGCCGGGTTCGAGACGACTACACGGATGGCCAGCCTCCATACCAAACGCTTTCTATTAAGTCTCCTGACCACAGTATTAAGAACTCACAAAACTCACCAAAGGAGTGTCGTTCCCCAAGAGAAGTCAACGAGAACCGGGTTGTCACCGACCAGGACCAGCTTGCCTTCAGTCGCAAGGCACGACCCGTTCAGTATGAGCCTTGCAAGTTGTCACAGTACAAAAAAGAAAAACCCGACGGGTATTACGAATTGGGAAAGCTTCAACCGGACCTGAATTCCGAAGAACTAGTGGGGAAGCGCGCGAAGAACGAGCGCATCAAGGCTTTCTCACAAAATCTGCGGACAATTAACAAAAACGCACAGCCGAAGAAATCTGCTGAAGCGACAAAAGAGCGTGTCAAACCCAAATCGACACGGGAAAAGGGGCTCGCATTCGCCAAGCGTGTGCCGAAACCTCGACTTCCCCAGCGAGCAGACTCAGCTGAAGGCGAGATAGCGACAATCAACTCAAGAGCGACGAGCACACAGATCCCCCAGCCGAAGAACCAAAACGTAGTCATCGACGACGACTCGGACGACGAAGAGCTCAATGCGGAGCTGCAACTTCTTCAACAGCGGCACGAAGCCTCCCGCGCTGAGGTTGAAGCTCTCGTCGGGTCAGTCTAATCTATCATCACCCGTTTTCCACATTGTCATACTGCTCGCGCAAAAAGCATTCAAATATTCGCATTCCTCTCATTACCCCCATGCCTGCGTGATACTGTAATTAAGTACCAGCACATCGCCCACTTGGAAGCTCTGCACACAGCAAATGAGCACTTCGCACCCATTTAGCAACAGGACAAGGGCGCAGTCCTCACCTCGAATAGCGAGCTCAGTCTCTGGTCCGGCGACGGCGCGAACGAGCTGTTGCAGTACACAAACTGCAATGTAGACGTCAGATACGGAATGTACAAATTAGTCGTATCATAGGCTGCTATACCAGCGATTCGGTGTCCTTGAGGCGCAGCTGCTTCCGTAGGAACTTGTACACGACGCTGAGCTGGTCGTGACCGCTCACGGTGAACTTGGTGCGTTTCATGAGCGGCGCGTTTCCCACCGCCACGAACTGGAGCGTCACTGCGGCAACCGAGACGAAATACCTCAGCAGGACCATCACATCTTCATCACCACTCCCCTAGCGCACCTTTCGTCGGACCTAGCGGCCTCGCCGCTGCGTCGGTCATCCTGTTCAGCTTTGCTATGGGACGGCTAAACAGCCAATCAAACTCGGGTATTTCAAATGTGCACCACATAAACTTGAATATAGCTGCATTGTTTTTTTTTACATCTGAAGATTTAAGCCAGAGAAAAAGGTTCCGCCCAATCACAACCCGCCAAGTCGAGTGTCTGAAGAAACACTCGTTCCCCATCCGCAAAGACGTACACTGCGATCACTTCAGACTCGGACTCGGACTCGGACGTCATGTACACACCCGTGAGCGAGACGGATCCGATGCTTATGAGCCCCAGCGGGGGCAAGGAGCGGCGCTCACCGCCCGTCAACAGCCTGCGCCTCGAGCCTCCGGCAGCCAAGTGCAATGACGCTTTCTTCGCCGTTATGTTCCTGGCTAATGTCCTAATTTTGGCCATTTTGGCCTTTTGGAAAGGGGTACCTGCCCTAAAAGAGGAAGTGGGTCGGAACAGGAGTGATGGTCGCATTCCGCAAGGACATTCCGTGGCGTGGACGATGATTGGTCTACTCTGCGTGGTCGGCACCGTGCTATCTCTAGCTTGGATAAAGCTGCTTATAGCCTATGCATCGTCTATGATTCGGGTCGCGCTCTGGCTTAATGTAGGCATGGTGCTGGTCTTCGCCGTGACTACCTTCTCGGTCAACGTCTGGGCGGCTCTGGTCTTCCTCGTCCTGGCTGCTATCAACGTCTGGTACATCTATGCTGTGCAAAACCGTATCGGTTTTGCGTCGGCCAATTTGAAGGCGGCCTGCTCAGGTTTAAAACAACACTCGGCTGTGTTTGTCCTGGCCTTTGTCCTCGTGGTGCAGCAACTGGCCTGGATGTTTTTATGGGGTGTCGCGAGTCTCGGCATGCACCAGCTCTTCGTCGAGGCTGATCCCAACTGCGACCGGGAGATCGACCTCGCCAGTCGTGGACGCAGTCGCGGAGGACTCTGCGTCGGTCTACCGGCTTATGCTGCTCTGTTCTACATGCTCGTAAGTGTGTACTGGGGTCAACAAGTGCTGCAGAACATCCTGACCTGCACGACGGCAGGTGTCATTGCGACATGGTGGTACCAGCCTAACGCCCAGAAGGCGACGGTCGGAGCGCTTTACCGCTCGGTGACAACAAGTTTCGGATCGATTTGCTTTGGGTCCTTGATTGTGGCAGTTCTTCAAGCTTTGAGGACTATGGCAGACATGGCCAAGCGTCGCGCGAGTGAGGAGAACAATGGAGGACTGGCCTGTCTCGCCTGCATGGCCGAGTGCATCTTGGGCTGCCTGGCAAATATTATGGAGTACGTGAACCAATGGGCGTACGTGTACGTTGGTGTATACGGGTACCCATTCCGCACGAGTGGCAAGGCAGTCATGGATTTGTTCAACAACCGCGGCTGGACGGCGGTGATTAATGATGATTTGACGTCGAGCGCGCTTTCATTTGGTGCCTTAGGAGTTGGTGTCGTCACCTGCTGCATTGGTTTGTTAATGGTACGCTTCTCACCGGTGGAATGGTTCGCGGCACTGGGCTCTCGTACGGGCGTCTATGGAACGATGGCTCTCATCGGCTTCATGGTCGGACTCAGTATGGCTTTGATCCTGGCCCATGTTATTATCGCTGCTCTTCACACCATTTTTGTTTGTTTCGCCGAGGTACGGTACCTAAATTATTGGGATTTTGGCTAAGCGACGGCGTTTGCTAACTATGTTTTGTTTGCTGTGGTTTAATAGGACCCCGTTGCATTCAACCGCAACCACCCGAAGGAATATGACGACCTTGTGGCTGGCTGGCGCCAGTTCCATGGTGATGCGTTGCTATCCGCTTACAGTGGCTCCGTTTAAATGAGGAGTGCTGGTCAAACGTAAGGGCTTCTCGTTCTGTATACTGAGGCTGACCCAGAAGGCACGAAACAATGAATTCCTCAGTGAAACTATGTGTCGGATGTACTTTCAACAAACGATTACAGCTCCTATATTATTTTTACTACTTCGAAGTACTTTAGATCCAGTTTCAGATGTGTTTTTTCCGAAAAATCGCACGCCTGCGACCGTCGCTTTGAGTTGTCCTACCAGAACACCTTCATGGGCTTTCCACCCCATGGCAGCCCAAATTGTTTCCACCGCGTCTTAAAAGTAAGAATCGCAACCTGCGAGTAGACGGATGCGTTGCACGACTTGTCGAGTTCTGTGACAATTGTGCAGCTAGATGAGAACAAAATCTTCCCCGCAGGGCGAAAGATTCGTACAATAATGTAAGTATTTCTTCGAAGTACTTCGTAGTGAAGTAGTATTTCGTAGTACTACTTGTACAGTACTAACTAAACTCGGCGCTTCTTGGAACCACAGTCACCACGAGCTGTAGCGATATCAAGGAAGATGTCGTCCGATGAAGTGTGGACACGTTCCTCACGGGGTAAAAATCTGTAATGGCCCGCCTCCTTAAACATACGCCAAACTACATGTAAAATTTAACATTTAGTCCTGAAATCAAATGGAAGATTGCCTTCGCGAAGCTGAGGGAGTAAATAATGTAATGTGTCGACGGCTTTGTTGATGTAGCTGGGTCTTCACAACTTCCTTTAGTTTTATATACAATACTTTATCCAGAAGCGACAGCCTTCTTCGAAAATGTTTTTTGCTTGGAATAACAATTTCAATAACAAAGTTGTAGCAGCGAGTAAATTATTAAACTAAAATGAATCGAGAGTAATTCACTGTTTTACATCCTTGTTCCAAGCTCATGCCCCAAGGGCTGAGTTCATTCCCGCGTAGTGCGTTCGACAAACGTAGGATGACGGTTTGTACATTTGCTGTTCTCTCTGCTTCTGTGCTGCAAAACACTCAGCATGTGAAGATGTCTTCACCACAGCGACGTTCAGCCCGCAACGTTGAGCTCGCATTTGCGAGTGAGGTGTCCACTGTTTGGATAAATAGTCGTATCGGTGCACAGTATCCAAGTACTCGTCTTTCTTGTTGGATCCGCCCAAGCAAAACAGAAATGACTCGCTGAGGAAGCTGAAGGCTACATGCCCGCTGCGACAGTCTACAAAGGCATCGACGTCACTCCAAATACCGCTATTCAAATCTAATCGCTCGCTTGTGTTCATTCTTGCTCCATGGCGAGACTCACCTCCAAAGACCAAGATGCTGTTGCTGTGCTCCTGCACCACCGCCGCGGGGCCATTGCGGGCATACCGCATACTCGCCTGAGACGACCACTGGTTGGCCTGTGGATCAAACACCTCTACGCTTTTCAAGTGTTTCCTGCCGTCATACCCACCAATAGCATACATAAGCCCGTTCAGCGCAAGTACTGCAAGTCCACTACGTCCTGTTGAGAGTGACGGCACACTCTCCCATTGCTGGGTTTGAAGATTGAATCGTTCAACTGATGACAAATGTGCTTGGCCATTAAATCCGCCGACAGCGTAGATAAAGTTCCCCACAACTGTTGCACCAAGGTAACTTCTTGCATTTTGCATCGGAGGCATTGGTGTCCACGCATTCGCCTCTGGATCGTACATCTCCATGGTCTTATGGTGATGTGAACTGCTGCTAGTACCTCCCATGACGAAAATCTTATTGTCTTCGGTAACGGCAACACCGCTATATGAACGTCTTGTCGCCATTGGTGCTGCAGGGTACCATTCACCTCGATGGAAGTCCAGATACTCGACCGTATTCAGCGCTCCAGGGTTGTTAAACCCTCCAATCACGAAAATGGTCGGAGTTAGCTGGTGCTTGGAATTGTCTTCAATCGCACTCGCCATCACACTCACAACGTCCTCGTTCATTGCTTTTTCAGCTGCCACAAATGACAATCTCTCTTTACTATTCACCATAGCGTTATCGCTGTTCCGTCGACTTAACACCATCTGCGCTGCATCCTCGGAGTTCAACCCTCCACGGTCACTAGTGGGTGACAGCAACACCTCGGATAATTCTCTCTGTCTCGTCGTCGGGTCATGCAACATCCAGGCTTTTACCGCCGCGTCGTCCGTCAGCACATCCACCTGACTCCTGCAGCTTTCCTGATGTCGTAAGATCTTCATCACCGCGTCCAGTGGCAAGTTTTTGAAGCTTTCACTCTGGTATACGTCGCAAAAGTAGGTGTCAATCATGGCGCGCGCCGCCTGAGCAAGCAGCCTGCACGTCGCTCTCATCTGGAGCTGCTCGCAGCACATATAAATATCCACGCAGTTCTTCACGTTTAGCTCAAGCATCAGCTGTTTGCAGCAGATCTCTACGACCTCCTGCAGCTCCAGACGATTGGCAGCATGGAGCACCGCCAGAATCGTGTCCCCTGAGACCCTGAGCTCGCCTATGTACATGTATCTCAGCAGCTCCCCAAAGGCCGCGACTGGGACTCCAGGCAGCGGCACTCGGGGCGAGACCTCTCTGGACTCCTTCATGCCGCTCGTAAACAGCGCGTGGAAGAAGGGGCTGGCTGTGGCCAGCACGATGCGGTGCGCAGCAACCTCCTGAACATTGTCTTGACTCTCGGTCTGCAACAGCAGCACGACGTCCGTAAGCTCGCGACGCTGGCACATGGCCAGTAGTTTGTGGCGTTGCTCTTGCTGCGCGTCTGTCCCGCTGCGGATGGATGAGAGCTGCGTCGAAGCGCTGTTCTCCATGCGGGACGTCATGGCCTTCCGACCTCTCGTGCGGTTCTCAGACTCGAGACTGACTGTGCATTTAGAAATGGAAGAGGCGGCGTTTCTATTTGGATCGGGCAATTTTACTTAAGGATTCTGGTGCGTGGAGAAGGAAAAGGGTTATGCTGCTCAGCTTTTGCTGATTATCGGCTCATAGAGTGTTATTGATTGTACATTTTTACATTTTTGCAACATTGCAACATTGCATTTAATTGCCAGTCAGCAAAAATTCAATAGTAGCTCGTGGTGAAGTTGCGCCAGGCAATTATTCTTATTAAAATAGGATTAAAATACAAAGTAATTGTCGAGCTAGCTTTGTGACTTGTCACTAAACCGCACAAACAATTATCCCTTCGATGATGCTCCCATCTGGAGCTCTCATCTAGTCAGGTCTCGACGCCCAGTTGTCATCCTCTTCTCAATGCCGCTTAACGACGCGACACCGGAAGTTTATTCACCGAAGAAACCTTCGCTAGAACCCCCACGATTTCCGTGGACTCGACCCAAGACCCCGACACGTCGAATTTTACTCCTTGGGACGATTCTTTACGCTTCTGCGGTGCTGTTCTGGTCAGCTCACAGTCTCGGGGCGTTCACGTCGCGGTTTGATGCTTCGTTAATCGATAGGAACAGTGACAGACAGCAGAACCCGGTGCCAAATTTGTTGCCTGAGCTTCAGGGGAGGCTGCATCTCTCGCCAGAGCTTAGAGATTTCCCACCGGGAGATACGAGGAAGAGGAATCTCACGTGTTTGGGCTGGAGAGCTACGCGTGGATGTACTCCAGAAGGAGCGAGAGATCCAGAGAAGTACCAAAATTGTACACAGATAATCTCAAAAGGTGAGAGCGGATACTGCGAGGTGGAAGATGCGGATTCTGGCGAGAGATTCCGAGTTATGCGAAGACATTGCAACAGTTTAAGCCATACAGTGCCGTTCCGCTGTAAGGACGCACCAGAGTTTGTGAAATTTCGAGTGGAAGCTCACAAAACGGCAGTAGTAGCACTTAAACTGAATTTCAAGCTGCCAAACGTGGATGAGCGCGACGCAGAGCCACGTGATGGCATCGTCATGGTGGTGTATCCGAAACTTCTTGCCAGTGCTTATGCTACCATTCGTGTGCTGCGCGACGTGCTGCACTGTCAGTTGTCCATTGAGATTTGGTTCCGCCCGGATGAACTGAAGGGAAATAACGCAATTCTAGAGCCATTGAGACACCTCGCTCGAACACAAGGCAACATCACGTTGCGAGAGATCAACAATCCGCTAGCTAAACGATTTGTGGCGAAAATTCATGCTATTTACCATAGCACGTTCGACCGTGTGCTGTTTCTAGATGCAGATAACGTCCCAGTGCGCGACCCAAGCTTCTTGTTTAAATCTCCGGAGTTCGTGAAGACTGGAGCGATCTTCTGGCCCGACTTCTGGCATCCTGACAACTCGTTATTTGGAGTACACGAGAATTCACTACTCTGGGAGTTGATGGACATGCAGTTTGTCGATATGTTTGAGCAGGAGAGCGGGCAGTTAGTTGTGGATCGAACACGACACGCTGCTCCATTGGAGCTCGTGCGATTCTACGCTCTTCAACGCCCAGATTTCTTCTCGTCTCTGAGACTTGTGTGGGGTGATAAGGATCTCTTCCGGTTAGCATGGCTGAAACTTGAGGTTCCGTTTAAAATGATCCAGACTCCTCCTGGAATGGCTGGGATCATCTACGATACCTGGCCTCGATCTGATTTCTGTGGGATGACGATGGTTCAGCATGATGAAGATGGACAAGTGCTCTTTATGCACCGAAATCAGCACAAAATTACGGGGAAATTAACAGAAAATACAGGTTTGCACGAGAAAACTCGTGATGCTGTCGACGTGACGCCTGCTTTTGTGGATAGGTATGCAGATCCAGCGATTTGGACGCATCTCATGCGTTTCCGCAAGGACTCAAGTCGGAAAAATTACGAGATTCAGATGTTTCGAGTAGATTTGGACTTTGAGGCGAACCAAAAGTGCTTCGGACGGCGAGACGTGTACCGCAATCCAAATTTCTACATTCAAGAAATCGCTGCTTTCAACTTTTCTGGACTAGAAACCCATCTACTGCGGTTTGCCTTGGAGTCAACGCAAATCTCTTCAAACGCGTGAAACGTATGTGATAAGTCGAGCAAAATGGCAGATGCGAATCCGAGAAAAAAAATACTTCAAGAAGTACTTAAGTACGATTTTTTATGGTGCTGGTGTTAAGGTCTCCCTAACCAGAATGTTAGTCACGCACAGTTCTAGCATTTTTTGCATGACGGACACAAAGGTCTCACGTCAAGTGGCTCTCGAAATAGGGCTCAGAGGTCTCGAAGGAGTTTCGAGTTGCGCCTCTCTGTCCGTTACGCCAAGTAGTTTGAGGGCCGCCCCACGTACAAACTCGAGAGCAAGAAAATCAATGGCCATGGCCGACGAGAAAAGGTCTGACGAAAGCAAGGTTACAGGTGCCGAAGCTTCCTCAACGTAAGTGCACCCAGCTATGATGCCACTTTCCCCTCTCAACCCATTTTCAATGGTGCACTACAGTCCTCGTACCATGAGAGCCCCACCCAAAATGGCTCCTCCTCTAACTGCAAATGCAGATACAAAGGTGAGTTGTTCATCATTTGAATAGTACGAGAACAAAAAAAATATTTGACAAGATAAAACTCAAATAATCATATCACTACAGGGAGGAGCTCCTAGTGGAGATCCGACAACAAAGAAGAAAGCGTTGCCACCTCCATCCAACCCTCCACCAAAGACTGGGGGGTCTGCAGCAGCGGCATTTCGATCCAAAGCGTCGTTGCCGCCACCAAATGGACCTCCGCCAGGTGCAGGTGCTCCAAGTGCGTCTGTAGCCAAGATTCGAGGAGCTGCTCGACCGCCTTCAGGTGCCCCACCACCAGGTGGAGCGCAAGCCAAAGCAGGACCTCCGACTGATCGACAGATGAAAGCAATGGGACCGTCGTCAGCCCCGTTGGTGGCTCCACCATCAACCGCACCGCCCAAAACTGTAGCAAAGCCTGTCAGTTTTCCATGCGCTCCTGATAGTGAAAGCAAAGGAGACGAAAAGTCTCCGATCGGTCCTCTAATGTCAAAGCCGGATGTTAAACGTACCCCACCAACGTCAGCTAGGGTCCGTACAGAAGCGAAACTTACTCCAAGAACTGCTCCAGTTGATATTATGGGGGATGAACTCATTAGTACGAACACAGGCAAGATGAAGCCTCCAAAGGCTGCACCTCCAATCCAACGTCCTCCCGCAACTGCACCTGCCAAGGTCCCTCTATCGGCAAAGCCTCCCGTTATGAAGCCTCCTTTGGTCATGAAGAGCACGATGGAGGTGCTGAACGACACGACTGCAGCATTATCAGCACGTAGTCGGAACTCTGAGGAGGAAATAGAACTTTCTCGACGAACGAGCATGCCATCGGTCAAAGAGAAGGAAAATCCCGGAGCGTTCACGACGAAAATGGGAATGGCGGCACAATTCAGCGGCCAGCCACGACTCAACGTCCCGGAGGTAGAGGTGATCGTTGTCAAGAAGCGAGAAGTCAAAGCCATCGAAGCCGAGCCAAAGTCGGACGGTAATGCCAACTCGAAAAGTTCTCGACCAATCCCGAATCTCGACGACTCGTTTGAAGACGTCGAAGAAATCCCATTCCTTGACGATGACAAACCCGACGCGAAAAAGGAGCAAAAGTCTGTGGAGCATGAAGATGACCCGGAGATCGTCATTGAAAGCAAGCACGGTCCTCCCAAGCCAAGTGTCAGTAATCGTTCGTCCACCACTGTATCCGATGACGCTAGGAATGTACACAAAGGACACAACTTTGACGATGAAAAGGAAGACAACGAGGCCATTTTACGACGCAACGCTACGCACGAGGATATCTACGACGAATTGCGCAAGATGAAGCGAGAATCTCGCTCTCCTCGCGACGACGAGCACGTTGGTAACGAGCACGAAGAGTGCGACCGTGAACACGATGAGTCGCGCGCTTCCTCTTTCGACAAGAAGGACAAAATCGTGAGCACCAACAGCGACGAAAGCCCGAAAGAGTCCAGCGGTCGAGAAATTCGAGAAAACAGGGACAGAGATCGCGAACGCGACCACGACAGGGAGAAAACACGTGACAAACGCAAGGAAAGACATCGAAGCAAGCAGGACGAGCCCAAGAAAATCCAAGCTCAGGTGCAATAGTTTTCTTGATGAACTCAAATCTGTACTCACATATTTGCTGACTTATTTTTCTGTACGACTAGTTTTTCAACCCCAAGAGCGTACCGTACATTCCCGATCACTTGTTAGAGTTTGTCAAACGGCCACTCGAGTGTGGTCGTGGTCAAATCGTCAAGTGTTTTATAGAGAGGAATGACAGCGGGCCAAACAAGCTCGCGCCTATTTACACGTTACTCCTCGAAGTCAACAGCTCCAGTGGACGTCCAATTATGTACGCACGGAAGAAAGCCGCAAGCCGCATCACGTCACATTATGTCATCTCCATGAACAGGTTCGTCTTTTGGCTTAATTAAAGAGGAGATGCAAGACACTAAACTTTGCTATTTGATACCCCTGACCAGAGACGACTTGTTCCTTTCTCGAATGATGCGGAGTCATCAGTACATTGGCAAGTTACGATCATCCACCAGCCTAATGGAGTATTGTCTGTACGACCAAGGAGACAACCCCGAAGACTTAGACTCGGATTGTGAGGTTGACGACGAGTTACGACAAAGCATTCGAGCGGAGCTCGCAGTAATTCGGTACCATTATTCGAAGAAGGTGCGTTTAGTATTTAGCATGGATCTCGGTTAGTTAACAACAACGCTTACTATTTTCTCGTACTGTGCAGCCATATCCTCGCAAGATGGAGGTGATTCTCCCTGCAACTTTAGAGAACGGTCAAGGTTACCTCGAATGGCGACCACTTTCTCGTGATCAGATGATGGAAGAGCACGTCCGTAACATCACAGCAGCTGTACGTAATCCAGTTCTTGTGGTTAGTTGGAAGAAACCAGAGTCTCATTAACTGTTTGTATTTAAATAGGGCGGTCAAAACGTCATGGACGCTTCAAACTTCGTCTTCCTGCACAAGCGGGAGACCAAGTACGACCCACTCTCGTCCTGCATCGTGGATTTCCGCAGTCGCGCCACGTGTGTATCCGTCAAGAACTTCCAGTTGGTGCACTCGGAGCCAACGAGCGAGCAAATGCGCGATCAGTATCGAAAATCGTACTCGGATTTTGTGTATGAAGACCAAGGCACTGTCTCACTCCCTCAAGAATACGTGCTTTTACAACTTGGCAAGGTCGGCAAAGACTGCTTCAATATGGATTTCCAGTATCCGCTGTCTATGTTGCAAGCCTTCGCTATCAGCCTCAGTCGATTCGATACCAAACAACGATAATTGACCAAACCGTAGAGGTCACTGGAATAAAAAACAGAAGAAACCAAAATTCAAAAGTTAGGATTATCCTAATAGAAATATCTAAGAAATATTCAACGGCTTTTCAAGATCCAATGTATCCGCGACTTTTCACCTTGGCGTCCTCTCTGAGCATTCGTGCAGTGCTTTAACTCCATCCTGCTCGACGATCTCACCTTACTGAACCATGCGTAGTGTGTTGGCATGGACCGATAAAGTGCCCGAGCGCAATGGTGAGAAATTTGTGGTGCAGGATTTGGCTTTTCGGCCGGACGGGACGCAACTTGTGGCGGCCGTGGGCACGCGCGTGTTGGTGTATGACGCCGTGGACGGCACGTTGTTACACTCGCTAAAAGGTCATAAGGGCATAGTATACGCCGTGGACTATTCGCACGACGGCAAACGGTTCGCTTCGGGTGGGGCGGACAACATCGTCATCATCTGGACGGACAAGGCCGAAGGGATCCTCAAGTATACGCACAACGACAGCATCCAGAAGTTGGCTTACAACCCTCAGTCGCAATGTCTTGCGAGCTGTACAGCGTCAGACTTTGGTCTCTGGGCTCCAGAGCAGAAGTCGGTGGCCAAGCATAAGGTTGTGGCCAAAATACTCTCGGCCTGTTGGAGCAAGGATGGCCAGCTGCTGGCACTTGGCCTGCTCAATGGCAACATTACGGTGCGAGACAAGCTCGGCGCCGAGAAGAGACTTATTGAGAGATCCAATGCGCCGGTCTGGGCGCTGGCTTGGAGTCCAGCACATGAAGATGCCTCGACGGATATCCTCGCGGTCGGATCCTGGGATCGGACACTGGCATTTTACACACCGAGTGGCGTCATGCAGGGCAAAGCTCGAAAGCTTGCGTTCAACCCCACGAGCCTCACATACTTCAGGTAATTTCCCTGTGTATTTTTGCTTGGACCCTTTGATGCAAAGCTTTAACTATTTCGTTTTGGAAATGTTTTTTATGTTTTTTTTAATTTCGTGTAGTAAAGGCAAGTATCTCCTCGTAACTGGCACTAACCGGAAGGCTGGACTCTACACGAAAGACGGTATTTTCCTCGTCGGGTACGTCTGCACTGCTCAATACGGTACTACCACATTGATGTATTCACCAATTTGGGTTGACATTGGACAGGATTTGCGAACAGGAAAGTTGGATATGGACTATCAAAGCTCGACCAAAGACGAATTTTGTCGGCGTAGGCGGGGAAGACGGCACGCTGTCCATCTATTGCCTCGTATTTGGCACGGTGCATGGCATCTACCAAGAGCGTTACGCATACCGCGAGCATCTCACAGATGTGATCGTCCAGCATTTAATGACGGAGCAAAAAGTTCGAATCAAGACTCGTGACTGCGTCAAGAAGCTCAGTGTATATCGCGATCGTCTTGCAGTGCAACTTTCAGACCGAATTATCATCTACGAGCTCGCAGGCAACAACGGGAACGGCGCGTCGACTAATGCCAATGCCAGCTACGATATGCACTATCGAGTGAAGGAACGTATCACGAAAGACCTTCCGTGCAGCTTGTTGGTCGTCACGAGTTTGCACTTTATCCTGTGCCAGAAGCAAAAGTTGCAACAGTACGATTTCACCGGGCGAAAGGAGCGCGAGTGGGTCATGGAGTCGTTGATCCGGTATATCAAGGTCACGGGTGGTGCTGCTGGACGTGAAGGTCTTCTTGTTGGATTAAAGGACGGCTCGGTGTGGCAGATTTTCATCAATAATCCTTTTCCAATTCCTCTCATCCAGCAAAATAGCCCAATCTCGTGTCTCGACATCAGCGCAAAGTGAGTGTTTTTAATTGTTTTTTATTCTCCTGTAGTAGTTTTTTTTTCAAAAGTATATTAACCTTTCGTGTGTCTTGACAGTCGAGAAAAGCTCGCAGTTGTGGACGATTCGCACAAGTGTCTGGTGTACGATTTAACCACAAAACAGCTTTTGTTTGAAGAAAGTGCCACAAATAGTGTGGCTTGGAACACTGAGTGCGAGGATATGCTGTGCTTTGGTGGTAATGGACAGCTCAAGATCCGTGCGGGTCAGTTCCCAGGCCACACGCAACGGATGCAAGGCTTTGTCGTGGGTTTTTCGGGCTCCAAAGTCTTCTCTCTCAGTGCGTTGAGCGTTCAAACGGTCGACGTGCCGCAATCTGCACCTTTGTATCGATATCTCGAGCAGAATAAGTTCGCTCAAGCTTACGCTGTGTCATGCTTGGGCGTCACAGCTGCAGATTGGCGCTTGTTGGCGTGGGAAGCTCTTAAAAACATGCGCTTTTCAGTAGCACGAAAGGCTTTTATCCGTGTGCGAGACGTGCGCTACATTGAGCTCGTGAATGCACTGGAACAGACTTGGAAACAACAACTCCCACAAGGAGAAGGCAGTAACCAGACAGAAAGTCAAGACGTGGGCGGTGAAGCTGCGAAGAAGGTTAAAGCTCTTCTACAAGCAGAAATCATGGCTCATCAGGGCAAATTCCCACTAGCAGCGAAGCTGTTCGCAGACTGTGGCGAGCCAACCCGTGCTATTAAAATGTTCGCGGATCTTCGCATGTGGGATGAAGCCAAGCGCTTTGCTACAGCTCGTCAAGCTGGCGACGTCCAGCAGCTTGTCCTCGCACAAGCTCGTTGGGCTGAAGATGTCCAGGACTGGCGTGCGGCCGCTGAAATGTACGCTGCAAGTGGGAATTTTGTTCGTGCTGGAGAGATCCTCGGTGAGCACGGTTGGCTCCATGAACTCTTAGAGCTCACACGCAAGCCTGAAGCTGCAGCCAGCTCCCGATTACTCACGGTAGCTGCCAATTTTTTCTTAAAAGGTGGTCAATTCGCCCATGCTCGTGATATGTATTTGAAACTTGGAGACCTCGACGCGTTGTTACAGATGCACATTCGATTGCAAGACTGGGAAGAAGCTGTCCGGTTAGCAGACAGACATCGAGACAGTATTCGTCGACCAGATGAGGTCTTTGTGCCTTATGCGCAGTGGCTGGTGACTCAAGACCGCTTTGACGACGCCTTGGAAGCTTATACTCGAGCCCAGCGACCTGACCAATGCTGTAAACTGCTCTGTCAGCTGATCGACAATGCTGTGAGTGAACGTCGCTTCCGTGCCGCTGCGTATTATCACTGGAGACTTTGTGAGCAACAGATGAAGACCATCTTGGACCCTACGCAGTTAGTGGGAGATATCATTGAACTGAACGAAGAACAGCGTGGACGACTCGCCGAAGCGACCGAGAATGAACTCTTAGCAGAGCTTTACTATGCGTACGCCATGATCTACGCGTTCACGGACGAGCCGTTTACCACGTTGCCTCCTGAGTCGCTCTTCCATGCTGCTCAATTCCTTGTCAACAAGCTGTCAGCTCGAGAAAGTCATAGCAAGAATGGAGGAGGTAATACAGTCGTGATAGCTGCTCCACCTCCAGGCATCTCACTTGGCAATATCTTCTTCACACTTGGACATCACGCACTGCAGCTAGAGAGCTACAAACTGGCCAGACAAGCATACGAGAAGCTTCTCCAGATGAAACTACGTCCAGACTGGCAGTCGATTGTCGAGTGCACAGCTATGACACTACAAGCACGGCCTTATGCCGACCGTGAGGAGCTACTACCTGTCGATTATCGTTCATCCACAGTGAATCCGTTACTGAATCCGAACAATACCGGCGACGTGTGCGTCAACTCGGGTCATCCGTTCGTGCGGTCCTTTGTCTCGTTCGAGAACCTCCCGCTCGTCGAGTTCCAACCTGAGGTTTGTTCTCTTGTCTTCAATATCGTTGTGTACTTAATTAACCGCTTTGTGTGTGTGTCTTATAGCCCGGGATTTCTGATGAAGAAGCCGAAGCATTCATCTTGATGCATCCTAATGACACAGGAGGGAGTAAGCGGACAGGTGATGGCTGGCGAGAGACCGACTACGGCAATGGATCTCAGAGTATGAAGCTCGACGATGAAGAACCAGCGCCGGTGGATGACTCGGCGAAAGACGGCGTCGACTTGTTCGAGCAAGCACTTAACAAGCAAGCCACGTATGGTTCCAGTATCGGTCATCGCTCTGGAGCAGCTCAGTATCGCGTCTTACAACTGGATGCTCGCACATTGCGCGCTCTGCGTCCAAACGACGTCTTTATCGTCAAATATCCGACCCGAGCACTGCGTCCAAAGTACTACAAGAACATGATTCCAGAGATCAAGATTTACTTGTCGCCACACTGTCGCCGGTTCTTCCACGAAGAAGATTTCGAGTTTGAATACCTCAAGGCCGGTCACTGTCCATGCTGTCAGATAGCAGAGCTCACGACTCTGAATCCAAGTGCATTGGACGATGACCAAGACGACGCCCTGCTCAACGGATCAAAGCTGAACAAGTCGTAGAAAAGGTAAATGCAACCTGCTATTACTAAAGAGAGATTTTCTCTTGAGTACGGGCTCCGGATAATATATACACGTCGTCTCAAGCATGATCTAAGCTTGAGAGAACGAGTTGTCGGATCGAGGCGTTCGTCCAAAGAATGGCGAGCGCAGTAGAGACCCGTCCTCGATCTGGTCCCATTGACGTCGTCGTCCAGACGGCGTCATGAGTCCTTGGGCTGCAGGTGAACGCACCACTGGCGCCAGACTGCCAGGTGTATTGCCACCTTCTGTCATAGCGTACTGCAGAGCCTCCTGCTCGACGCCAGTGTCACTATCGCTAGTAGCTTCCATGTTCATCACTGCGCGTTCAGCCATCTCGGCCCAATTGGTGCGCAACAGGACGTACGTGAAGATCCCGAGCTTGAGCACCTCCATCGTACAGACGCCGTACCATAGCGCCGGAAACCCGAGACCCATCGTGACGCCACCAAAGTACGCAATTGGAAGCTCAATGCACCACACACTGAGCGAACTCACCCACGCAGTGACCGAGACTTCGCCCATCCCAGCAAGCACCGACGAGATGAGAATCTCCACCGATTCGATCATGTAGCCCGTAATAAAGATCGGCTGTACCAACATACACAACTGCAGTAGCGTGTCGTCGTTCGAGTACAAGCGGAAGAGCGTTTCACGCAGCGCCAGAGTGACAATCGCGAGTGTTACGACTGTGCCGACTGTGCATAATAATCCCAAGAATCCCAGCACTCGTGCGGCCTTTGGACGTCCAGCACCGAGGTAATTCGCGACCCGGATTTGCGTCGCCGATCCGTAGCCCCAGAAGAGCGCCCACAACAGCGACCACAGACCCGAAATCACGGCGTTAGCAGCAATGACATCCGATCCGAGCTTTGCAGCCACTAGCGTAAGTGCCGAGTTGGCCAGATTGGACACGGTACTGTTGGCAGCAACTGGTCCGGCGATATTGAAGAAGATGTGGAGGCGGTCGGGTGTGAACGCGCTGAAATCCCAGCCGCCCCATGCCTGGAGGTGCATCTTCTTGTAGAAAATGCAGTACGAGATGAGCGAGATGGGCTGGAACCACGCGGCAATGACCGTTGCCATAGGGGAGCCGTCAAAGCCAAGGCCGCCCCAGCCAAAGGCGCCGAAGATCAGGATGTAGTTGGCAGCGCACGCTACGCCAATGGACAGTGTGCCTACGACCGTCACGGGGGACATGATGCCCATGGATTGGAAGTAGAGACGCACACACGCATAGACGAGCGAGGGCCAGATGCTCAGCGACAGGATGCGGGCGAACCGCACACCGAGCTGTACGACTTCAGTATCGTCTGTGGACAAGTCCAGCGCGTAGCCAATGCACCAATACCAGAGCGCGACGGGTACGGACAGCACTGTGACGACCACAAGACCGATCTGCAGCCAGATGCCGGCCAGGTCGCCGTTCTTAGCGCCCCAGGCCTGGCCACAGAGCGTCACGAGCGCCGTGGCGCCGGACCAGACGCCGGCCAGCGGCACGTTCGTCCACGTCGACGCCAGCGACGCAGCAGCAAGCGACGACGTACCGAGATGCCCCAGGAACGCGCTGTCCACGGAGATGAGCGCGATCCGAGCGAAGGTCGAGAGCGACACTTGAAGCGCCATCCACGTGAGGCTCCAGAACTCCTCGGCCACGTTCACGTCCGCCTCCTTGACCAGCGCGTGCTGGCCGCGGCTGGGACCTTTCTCGCCGTTCAGCAGTGGCGACTTCTCCCCCATAGCAAGCAGACGGAGCTTCTTCTTCTTCTTGAGCTTGAGCACGACGCGGCAAATTGCGGAATGACCAGCCGGGTCCATGCCGCCGTCGGAGGCCAACCACGTACGCACACACATCACGTGGGACCTATCTACACGGCATACAAAAACCGAATTCCCGTAGACAAAGCACATCAATCTCCCGCGTCGCTCGAACATAGCCGGGAAGTTATAGTCGATGGATGGTATTTGTGAGTATGGAAATGACAAGGAAGGAGTGATGGCTCGAATATCATGTTATAGATTGCATCGGGTTGTGGAGGCATTTGATACAATGGCCGGTTTATGCTATCAATGTTGGTGAATGGTCACACAGTCGAGGGACCTCTCGTTTCACTCTCAAACTATGTCGTACATTGACTTGTCATTAACGCGGTGGTGCTGCTGCTGGTGCGGGGGGACGCCGTCACCCACATCCTCCAATTAATACACAAGTCCTGTTGGCGTCAGGTCTCGGGAGACTCCATGCTCTTGATGACCTCTCGCACCATCTCGGCACAGTTGATCTGACACAGTACGATCACGTACATGACCAGCTTGAGCATCTCAATGAGACAGATCAAGTACCAGATCGCCTCGAAGCCGCCCATCAGTGCTATGGCCAGCACATACGCAGGCGGTAGATCGACGAGCCATGTCATGGTCAATGCAGTGATGAGCGCCTAGCCCATAGCGGACTAGGTCGTTGCGAACACCATCTCAGCCGCCTCGACCATGAACGCCACAATGAAGATCGGCAACACTGTCGTGCACACGTTTAACAAGTCGTCGTCGTTGGTGTACAGCCGGAATACACCGGCGCGGAATGGAAGTGTGGTCAGCACGAGGAGCGTCACTGGTGACAGCAATACATCCAGATCCGTGAATACTCTGCGTCTTGCCAGCGTTCACTCGGTTTGCGCCCAGCAAATTGGAGGCGCGGATCTGCGAGCCCGAGCCGAAATCCCAGAAGAGCCCACAGCAAGCGCCAGACCCCGACACCATAATGTTAACAGTGATGATGTCCACTTGAACCCACGCAGCAATAAGCGAGAGCCACCCTATTAGCTGTTGACAGCCACAGGAGCATAGTTGGTGTACATGTAGAACACGGTCATGTGCTGGCGAGTGAACTCGCTGAAGTCCCAGTCACTCCATGCCAGCAGGTGCATCTTCTTGGAAACAATGCAGTACCACGTGAGCGCCACGACGCCATCACCATCGCCATTGCTGACCCATTAAAACCGAGATCCGCCCAGCCAAACGCGCTGTAAATGAAACAAATAGTTAGCCACGACAGACACCGTCATGGACAACGCGCTCACCACCGTCGTGGGCATCATCGAACGCAGACGTACACCAAATTCGGCCAGATGGAGAACATCAAGATGCGCGAGAAGCGGACGCCGAGACGGACGATCCCCACAGCGTTCGTCGACGCGCGCAATGAGCTCCACGAACCAGCATCAGCGCGGGCGTGCACACCGTCACAAGCATCTGCCCTAATTTACAGTTACCAACCGCTCCCCCCAAGTCTGTCCGCAAAGCGTCACAACAGTCGATATGCTGGACCACACAGTGAGCAGCGGAACCGTTTCCAGACGGAGGTCAGCAAGGTCGCAGCCAGCTCCATCGTACGAGAACGCGTAGGCGATCGAGTACAGCGCGATGCGCGCATAGGTGGCGAGCGAGATCCACAGCAGGGGGGATGGACAGACCGAGGAATCCCTTCTGGGCGTCCACTTCGGCTCCTCAGAGGTCAGGAGACTTACCGCTCAGTGCGTCGCGGGGCCATGACGATATGTGCCACACATAGTTAGGTACTGCACCTCATTTAATTTAGACCCAAATCACTTTTGAGCCTGCGGTCAAATGACGCACCACCTCGCACAGAAGATCCTCGTCGTCTTCGTGGACGGCAACGGAGATGCCGCCTCATCCGCGTTCGATGACGTAGCGGCGCGCGGCTGTAGCGGCTTCCTGGTGCTGCCGAGCTCGAAGTCCAGCGACTTGGCGGCGCTGCTGGGTGTCCATGGAGAAGAGGGTCTTATCGTGTGAGTTAAAGTGTACCAATTCCTGGAAAAGTGCTCTTTTGTCCTAAACATACTGGGTGAATAGGTACCCGAAGATGCCCATTTCTTTCTACAGCGCGTCTGATTCCGCCCTTCAACTCGCCAAGAGCGCAGGAGTAACGTCCGTGCACCAGGAATCAGAAGACACCAAGACTCAGATCGTCTCACTTCTGGCGGACCCGGAGATCGCCAAGGCCCTGGCCTTCGTGCACGTTGAAGCGGCCACGAACGAGTCACTGCCTGAGGACCACTGGGTCCATTCGCTGGTCTCAGAGCTGGCGACGCAGCATGGAGCCGATAATAACAGCGAGGTCTTCGTTTCGATCGTGAGGACTGCCACGCAGCGAGTGGCCGAGCCCTTGCGGCCCCATCCGCTGCGGCCCCAGCAGAGCTACAAGAAATTTGATCACAAATACCCCGAACAAGACTCAGAGGAAGCCCCGCGACGATTGCTGTTCACCAGCTTGTTCCAGGATCAGACCCGTCGGGATGCCGTGCAGACCTTTGACGAGGCAGAGATTGATATGCTTGGTGGTTACGGAGCGATGGACGCACGCGTGTTCATGAAAGAGATGGCTTTCCGCCTTGGATCTGCACCGAAGTATGGCGCTTGACCAATGCCATGAAGCAAGTAGCTCAGCACTAAGAGAATACAAAATGCACTCGTCTCGTCTTTGAGTGGCGTTGGTCAAATAGCTGTTCCGAAATCGGCGGTTGAATTTCAACAAATTAAATGGTGTTAAAATACAAACTTCTTAGGTAAGCCACGCTCGGCTTGCATGTATGAATACAATCTTACGCGTGACGACATGCTTTCAGTTAATTTCCGACTGTAGCACTTCACAAACACAAAAAAACGCGATGCTCGACGTGGGGTTAACTGTGATCAGATTATTGTACTGTATTGGCCCCGTTATTTTTTTATACTGTAACTTCAACTTCAACTTCATCTCCGACTTCCAGAAATGGTCGTAGTAATAGTACAATGCAATTATCGGAACAATCTGACTGACAAGTTTGTGTATGTCAAGTATTTGTTGACATAAGCATCAAACAAAACTATTGGGAGCGTTGCCACCCAAGTTGCAGCTCGGTCGACTGGTGATTCATACCCCAAGTGCACTACCGCTGTACAGTAGTAGCCAACGATAAGGCAGAAACGTGCACGAGACCGGCAAGAAAAGTGACACGACTGCACTTATCCACTCACTTGTACGGCTAATCCTGCCACAAATTTCTTTCGTAAGTATGTACACGTGTTTATATCATTAAGCTACTATATAGTATCCAAGATGGTTCGCCCTCAACTGCCATGCAAAATCTTAGCGTACACAACAGATGTGATACACGCCAGGGTCCTTGAGCTGAAGTCGTTTCCGGCGGCGCAAACTCATCAATATCCTCGGCATCAGTTGCTTTTGCAGTTGCCACCGTTGTAGCCACCATCGGCCACCCCTGATCACAAATTGCAACGTGCTATCAGAGAATTTGTTCCCCGAACAGTTTTGTTTTTACAATTTCGCACATGTCATACATATTATTGGTTGAACATGTGCTGTATTGCGTATTGAACATCCTTGAAGCGGCAATTCGTTAATAAAAATACGCGACATGTTCACGTCTACGACGAGGCTTTCCAATTGAGACAATCGATGGTTGCCATGAAGAACCGACTAGTGAGTTGTAGTTTTGTTTTGCGCAGGTCCGTAATTCGCGTCGCAGACAGAGAAGTGTGATGCTATTGGGATATTTCGACGGCCTCTAGTACATTATGAGCGTTACCTGCTGTGCCGTGCGGACACAAGAATATTTCCTTTGGTATGATCGAACGGCTAGTCCAGAGCAGGACATGCGCTGCGCAGCTGACTGCTGCGCTTTCTTGATGAGCTCAGCTTGAGACCTTAGAACCGAGAACCGATGGGGTAATTAACTCATGTATCTTCTCTCACAATCCCCCCATCAGCGAAATTGCTACGAGAACTTTCCTGTAGCTGCTGATACCATATCTGCCATAGTTGGAATGCGATCTTTGAGATACTGACGGCGTCCTGTTGCCAGTTGCAGCGCATCGTGTACTCAACTCAACACACGCGATTTTTTCGCTGGCGGCAAGTACAGCGGCATCTGATGTACCTTTGTTCTCAGCGAATCATACGCACCATAAACAGTCAGTATGCAGTGCCTTTCGATACGCCTCGAGTGCCTAACCTCAATCAATCAGCTTGGTCCGACATTCGGGTCACGCCGACATGTCGAAACGACACCCAGTGGACGCTTTTACCTCGGTCGGATATGCGAAATTCTCGTTGATTGTCCCTAGCCATTTGATTGATGTGGTACGAAGTCTGCAGCCTTCATAGGAGCCTGTAGAAAAGTTCCCCGAAAGCTTGGGCAACAACGATGTGCGACGTTATCAAAAATTCCTGTTACCACGCAGAAATAACACGAAAACTTTTTTTTCATTAACCAGAATTCGTACTTACGCCACACCTTACTCCGATTTTAATCTCATAGTTCCATCCCTAAAAGCTGTGTATCCTAACTTCCAGCAGATCCTGTGACCCGGAGCATGTGCCAGCCATCCAAGAGAAAACTCACAAGCTTCCGAGCGTGAAGGGTGTGAAAAATAGGCGACATCTCTCAAATTTGACAAGCAAATCCCTCTGGATAATCAGGTCGGACGAGACAGCCAACCACGCTGCAACTCAACTGCCCATGAAAAAGTGCGAGCTGCGCGAGTCAAGTCCAGACCAAGGCTCACCGAGACCCCAAAGCTCGTCAAAGTCGAACCTTGTTCGCATCGGTCATTCTTGAAGTTGCCATCGAGCACTCAACAAAAAAACACAACCCAATTGGCCATGATCACCGCCATCAGCGTGGCTCAAGGGTTGGCCAAGATCTTTGAATTGCGAGAAGCTATTCGCCACCAGCGTCGCGTCAATAGACACACGTATCTTCAATTAACGGAGATCCATATCGAGCTTCAACTTCTGGAGCGCAATGGACCCCTCCAAAACGACGCCACCCTCCACCGTAACGCCACTGTCAAAACATTTGCGCTTGCCGTTCACAACTATTCGCAATATTTGCAGAAATACAACGACTTGAACCGATTCCTCCGCTTTTTCAAGCGCAACGAGATGGAGGACGCACGCCAGGTGATTGTGGCGGAGATCGACCAGCTCTTCCGGATGCTGGGCCTTGCAACTTCCGTGACGATGATGAATGGCACTGCCTCGGCTGCCAAGAACGCTGCCAAATTCCTCTCAAAAGTCGAAGATGTTCACGAGATGTCAAGCTCACACACGACCAAGTACAAGCGGCGTTACTCCAGTTGGTGGAGAAGCGGAGGGACGAGGAGGCGGAGAATGCGCAGATTGCAGAAACCTGTGCTGATGCGGAGTTTTGAGGCTTTATTGGCCAACTACTCGGTGCCCTTAATTATGGAGACGCTGGCGTCCCGTCACGCTGCTGAGAAAGAATTTGGCAAGCGAGAAAAAGCTGCGGAGAAGGAACAAGCATTGTTGGCTTTAATCCGAAAGTGTGTGACCAGTAACAGTCGAGTGCAAGTGTATCAAGCGGATGGGATCGGACTATTCGTACGTTTAATTCGAGAGGGAAACAGCTTCTACACTGAACTGTACGCGCTTCATTGTCTCAGTTGGTTCACGTTTATCTACTCCAAGATGAGCGATTCCGAGTTTGAAATACTTCGAAGCTGCATTCGGGAGGCGACACAACCAGAAATTCAAGCGCTTGTACGTGATCTTCAGGATGATGACGACCAGGTGAAGGAAGACGCCTCCATTCTCTGTTTCTGTCTGGCAACTCGTGGAGAAGGAGACCGACTGCGTAACGCTGGCATTCTGGACCCTCTCGTAGCTCTTTTGCTGAATGGAACAGCCAACCAAAAGCTCTGGTCGGCCGAGTCATTGGGAACTCTGGCCAGTAACAGCGACGAAAACTGTGTAGCGATTGCGCGACAAGGAGCTATCCAGCCTTTAGTGACGCTCCTGCGATCCGGGACGGACATGCAGAGGCAGGAAGCCGCCTAACACTGGGCAACCTGGCCGCTGACAATGATGAAAACCGTGCAACGATTTCTCGGGAAGGTGCCATTCCTCCAATGGTGGCGTTCGTGAAAGCCGTGACAGATGCTCAGAACCAGTGGGCGGTGTACGCGCTTGGAGCCCTGTCCTTGAATAACGAGGCAAACCGCGTTGCAATCGCCCAAGAAGGAGCAGTTCCTCCACTTGTTTCGCTTCTTCGTTCGGGTACAAGTGCTCAGAAGCAGTGGTCTGCCTACACTCTTGGCAATCTCGCTTACAATGATGACAATCGAGTCAAAATCACGCTGGAAGGCGCAATTGCACCCCTTGTGAAATTATTGCGGACTGGAGCGGATGCTCAAAAACAGTGGAGCACTTACGCCTTAGGGAATCTCGCTTGCGAGATCGATTCAATGGCTGATGTTATGGGGTTTGACGATGCCATTTTGCCACTCGTGGATCTCGTCCGAACTGGGTCAGACGCTCCGAAGCAGGAGGCTGCCTATACGTTGGGCAATTTCGCTGCGAGTAGTGACGCCACCCGCGACAAAATCGGTCGACAAGGAGCGATCGCACCGCTGGTTGAGCTGCTTCGAGCTGGGAACAACGACCAGAAGCAGTGGACAGCTTATGCTCTCGCTTGTATTGCCCAAAACAACGATACCAATCGCGCTGCAATTGTTCACGACGGAGGGATAGCTCCTTTATTGACACTTGTGCTGTCAGGGACTGATGACCAGAAAACGCAAGCTGTACGGGTATTTGGGAATCTGGCCAGTATGAACGACCAAGACAGCGAAAGTAAGTCCCCGTTTGAAGAAGTGATCGCTCCTTTGATGGGTTTCCTGCGGTCGGGAACGAACGCTCAGAAAGCCAACGTAGCAGCTGCTCTGCGAAAGCTCGCGAGTAGCAGTGACGAGAATTGCGACGCAATTGTCCGGGGTGGAGCCATTCCGCTTCTGCAACTGCTAGTGAAGACGGGCAATGAAGTGCAAAAGCAATCGGGCTTAGTGACGCTGGAAAAACTGCGTCCTGCTTCTGCTTCAAATGTTCTTGCGAATGTAGGAAATCTTCTACGCAGTGTTGCTGTGGGTTGGGTAGCCAGTTGATTCAAGTTGAATACATCTTATTGTTTTCAGCAGTTTTATAGATCTTCACTGTCTGTATAGGTCAGTACATGCCTGCTTGTTGACACCGATTGGGTCAGTTCGACTGGTTGCACGCCGACTGTGATTTCTATATGGCGTTGCCAACTCAAAGCAGTGCTACAACCCTAACTATATCGCGTTCAGCTCAATCTATGAGCACGATACCCCAATGCGTTCGCTGAAGTAATTCATTTCCGTCGCCCCTTTCGTGTAAATTTGCGCTAAGTTGTGCCAACACGCAGAATTATCCAGTACAAAGCAGCAGTACATGTCCACGATGCATCAGTGCATTATTATGTTTTAAAACCCGCGTCGTTACCCTAAAAAACCATGCGGAATTTGCAACAAGAAAAAGCTAAGTCTATTGCATGTGAAATTTATGCTGTCCCATATTACTCAATTTACCACCATCACAATTTTGTCGCCTGTTACAACGTTCACTTGAATTTGGTGCTGCTAATTCTGTAACATTATCGCAAAGCTCGCATCGGATAAACTGTATAGAATAGCACAGAGTTGGGAAAAACATCAATATATTTCCACAATCTTTGGGGGTCAACTGAACAATTACATTAATGTAGCTTATGCAATGGCCATCAGCGATAAGGGGACGAGCAGAGGGATGCCCCCATGAATAGTCATGCAATAAGCAGCACTAATGCAATGTCGAGTCCCCCAGTGCGCCAGTCACCATGTCGGCCGACAACGTGACGACTGGATCCTTGCTTAGTTTGGTGTAGGTCTTGAACGCGTCTGAGACCCATCGACCATTGATTCGTGAGTACGTCCGTGCCCGAGCGGTACATATGCGTCACCGCTCGGATCGAGTGCGAACTAAAGCGCTTGGGATCTTCATCGATCTTGGCAGCCGTACGCTTGATAGCGCCTACCACGTCCGCTATCGATATGCAGGATGGCTTACCGCAGCCTGACATGTACACCGCAGCTAAGATGCCACGGGGAGACTCTTCCGGGCCTGGAGGAGGATGAGGGCTCCGAACACGGGACACAGGAAAGGATGCCCGGACCGAGATAGCATCCTTGTCGTCGGGGCGCCGGCTTGGTTTGTCTTGGAATCGGTGAGGCCTAGACAAACTGTCCGGGCTTATACTGGTGAACTTGTAGGCGTGCCAGCAGCGTCCATCACAACGATGCCTTGAGCTCTACAGCAAACCATTTGAAGATGCTGTCATTGATCGCCACGACCTCAGAGCGTCTCAGTAGGAAAAAAGAAAGCCAAGCACAGAACCCCCCATAGGGCTTGCCCGAAGGGATCAGCCATGGACAGGTCGTGAAAGTAAACTTCCAGGAGCTCAAGCGACATGGGTGCCTTACGATTCCTTGGGGTATCGAGACGGCTGATTCCTTTGAGCAGCATGTGAATGTGCGGACGTGCTAGTGGAAACTCGCAGCCGGCGGCGGCGAAGAAATGTCGGACACCATAGAGGACCGCCAGAATAGACTCGCTGCGGATAGGACCGCCCGATCCAAAGCCAAACTGGAAGCCGTGGATAACAAATTCGGAAATATACCGTACTTGGTCATCGAGTGAGACTCCAGCGAGCCAGGCCGGGATATCCCGTCGTGAAGCCCAGACGGTCCACTTGTTTAGAGCTCGGTGGTACTGTTCATACGTGGAGCCGGTAACGGCGTGAGCTCGGAGATACGTTGCCAGAATATGGTCAGGCCCAGAATATCTGTCGACGGAGACACCTGCAACCAGCCAGAGGTTAGTGATGCAAACTTTGCAGGAAATGACGGTTAGCAGCTCTTGCGTCTGCGCGTTCGTTGTCTTCACTAGCCATGTGTGATGCGGAGAACCGAAGTTGGAACAAAGTTTCCGACCAGCTGAGTAGCCGGATAAGCACTTGGGCGCGTGGATTCCGCGAGGAAAGCTTATTTTTGCCACACCACAGCGGAAGTGTTGTCGATACGGAAATGCACATGACGGGGATGCCCATTGCAAGCAGCATCTTCACCCCACCGAGATCCCCATTTGTTCACGGCAAAGGCACGCGAGAGGAGCTCGCAGAAATTGATGTCAACCCCATTGGTGACACCGCTTTTAATATATTTTTTTTATTTAGCGACCAGTCCATGCTCGGATTCGGAGAACTGGTAGGTGAGGGCCTCTTTCGGCGACAAGTCCAGTGCACACAGACCGTAGTCCGATGCGTCGACCTCGATCACAAAATCCGGCGGTGGTAGAGTGTTGAAATATTCCAGAGAGACTCCATTAAGATGAGGCGCATGCAGCACGAGCCACCACCACAGCAAGTTTTGCTGCATCGCCTCCGTCACTTTGACACTCTCGAAGCGGTGCAGAAGGGCCTCGCGCTGACGAAGGCGCTGAAGGAACGGCCTCGCAGCGCGAATGCAGGTCCCCACGTGCCACAGACTGCCCATCAGGGAACTGTAAGAATTCTCGGCAGGCGGGATGCAAAGTACACGGTTGCCACAAGTCTCCGTGCCTTCTTGGTTTTGACTACTGGCATAGAAACAAGTTCGGCAACTTAATCGAACTCGACCCCGAGCACGCGTTGGCGGGTGTTGCAGTCGGTGAACTTCTCAATTGATTGCGGCGGCACCCAGGACCGCCACCAAACCAAACCGGAGAGATCTATCCATATCTTCGCATGAAGTGCCGATGTCTGCGGCTCCGCTCCAGTAACAGCCCATGAGCTCTGCTTGGGACTCTTGTCTTCGACACCTTCAGTGTCTACAAGTTCGGATACTCCGATATCCAGCACGATGATCGACTCGGTCCAGTGCCCGCGCCAAAAGCGCTTTTGCTTCCTAGCAGAGGTGGGTTCATGACTCACTAAAGCTCCACCAAGAGTAAAGCGCGTTGCGTCCAAGGTCTTCCACCTCCAATCAATCCATGGCTCATGGCGTTCTAGCCATGCCATGCCCAGGATGAGGTCGTACCTTGAATCCTGGTCGAGGACCAGACAGCGTTCCACGCTATCGAAGTAAAGAAACTTCACGCCCAGGTTCACAGGAACCTTAGGCACCGTGACAGGGTCCCCGTCGCTAGGCGAACAGTGATGATGTCACTACTGCGCTCCCTGAGCGCCTCAGTGTATTGCTGACTTCCTTCCATCGTGGAGCGTCGAGGGTAGTTGCCCGACGCTCCGGAATCGATCAAGATGATCCATGGCTTCTCAAAGCCCTTCACCGTCGCCGCAACGACGAGCAACCCCGGCTTGCATACACGTTCCGTGTTAAAGAGTACGGCTCTCTCCGGGGCTAGGCCCTGTTGCCCTTCACTGCCATGAGTCTCAACAGAACTCAGTTCTATCCAGCTGGGCGTCCCGCGCCTACTGAGTGTCGCCGTTTACCCGCGACAACCGATGGCTTGGCTTGACGCAGGGCGAAGGCTCGTAAGAGCTTGACGCGACCTGCGTGACGGGCAGGTTGCCCGCAAATGGGTGGTGCTTCGGCAGATGAAGCACCGACGAACACCCATACGCTGCTCGGCAGATTGAAGCTCAGCTTCCTAATCGTCAGCGTAGCTGAGTCCATAGAAACCGGTCCGTCGGACGGAGTAGCGTTAGCAACGCCCTAGCCACGTCGAGATGACTTGAAGTTGAACTCGGCGTTCAACGCCACTTTCACGGCCTCTTCAAAAGAGGAAGGGCGAGTGCGGAGGCCCTTCATAAAGACTATCACAGTCACTGCCTCTGGCAGAGGATCGGCCGCCATGCCGGCGATCAGTGTTCGGAACTCCTGGACGAAGTCCACCAAGTCCTTCTTACCCTGGAGGGTACTCAGAAAGCGTGACCTCACGCGGTACGCCTGATTAGGCGGGGCAAACACTTGCGAAAGCTGGAGTTTCAGCTCTTCTCAGCTCGGGAAGGCCGCGTCCCCCGACGTGCCGCACGTGAGTGCCCATTCTCGTGCTCGGCCACCGAGCTTCGAGATCGCTAACGCCACGCGCTGTTGCTCAGTACGGAGCATGGCAGATCCCATCGTCATTTCGATCTCACGAATCCACAACATGAGGTTCTCCTCCTCCATTCCTTCCAAAGTCTTGGCGCTCACGATGAGCGGTTTTAGTCCGGGAGGCCGCATCGTGCGATGTCGTCGACATCAGTGCAGACGCCGACATCCTCTGTTGGAGGTGCTCCAACAGAGCATTCTCGTAACTTGAGAACGCCTCCAGACGCGCGTTCACCGCGTCCGGTCCTTGCGAAGCAAGATGCGTTATGCCCTCAGGGCCAAGCAAAGACATAACATAAGCTTTCTCAGCGCGTCTTGCTGGCTCTGGGACATGTTAGAAAACGCTGTCTGCTCCATCCTCACCGAGGAATAGTCCTAAGACTCAGGTGCAGAATTGACTACAAGTGCTACCAGGTGCAGCGGGGCTGCGTACCGTAGTGCGCTAGAGGAAGACGTATGAATCCCCGAGTCTTAGCTGTGGTTATCCTAACCTAAGGTCCCTAAGGTCTCCGCAGAGGCTTAGATCACTCTAGTTTTACCATTAGAGACTCAAAGAGTCAGTATTCCTAAACCTAGGGCAATACTCTCTTTAATGCTAAAACTGAACTTTTATTTGTTTGCTTATCTGCGGCAAAGCCGCCTGTGGTGTAAATGTATGACTCGAACTATCTACCATAGTTAAACCTAGTCAAATGCATATTGAGTGGCCCTGTGGCTGAAGTAAACACCACAACTGGTTATCCTAGGATTTTTGCTACGGACGCTCTATGGCGTTCCTGCAACGTTAATTCTCCGGAGAAACTGGCTCTTAGCGCAACGCTATCCACCTAAAAGCAACGCTAATCGTCAATTCGTACTTACCCGGGCTGTATGGTAAATAAATCAGAATTGCGGGGATGGGTGTCATGCCAACAAATCGCTAAAGTTGGAGGTGTCGACAGGAAATTATGGATGGCGTTCCTGCAACGTTATCCTTTAACTACCGAATCGCACAGAGGTCCGTATGGACCTCTAAGCGACCCAAATGAGCATGTTTAATTGGCTAAAATTAGATGTGAGTGTGCGACGGGACAGGTCGATTGGAATAGAGTCCTATAATGATTTCTTGAGGCAGCTAGACAGGGCAGCTATTATGGTGTGCGATCGATTCATAATAGCGATATAAGTGGCAAACAGGTTTTTCTCGACGTCAAGCTCAGCAACGATGGAGAGAACAGTGATGAGTAGGAAGAGCTCGAGCAGCAGCAAGAATACAGCATCGAAAGCACTGCCCTGGAGTCGCTCGTGGATGGCTGGGAACGACTGGTGCAGGATGACTCCCCTTTCGACGACGCTGGCGACCTGACCGCAGCTGGCGCGTACGACCTGCCAACTTGACGGAGCTCGCGGCTTCCCCGCCACTGGAGCGTGCGACCTGCAGCTCGACGGAGCTCGCGACTTACTCGCCGCTGGCGCGTGCGACATGCAGCTAGACGTAGCTGGCGACTTGCCCACTGGTGCGTTTGCGACGGAGCTCGCGGCCTGCTTGCCAATGATGCTGATGACCTGCCGCAGCACCTACAACTCCATATTGCTTCAAGGTATCCACCGTTTAACAACACTGATCGCCACTTTAGTAAACAAAACGACATGTAGCTTCACGCTCGCGACACATTTTTTAGCACCAACACCTCGAATATTTACGCTTCTAATCTAATTGAAAGAAAGGCATACATGCAGTTTCTAAATTTGTGAAGTGGTCTCCACATTGTTGCCGAAGCCAAAGTCAACAAAGCGTACCGTGAACACGCTGAATTCGGGTTGTTTGATCTCTTCGTCACGGACACTTTTTGGCGTTGCCTACTGACGTGCACTTCAGACGTTCTCAAGTCAAGAGGCCAGCCAAAACTAACTGAAATCGAGTTCAGCACTTACTGCGGTCTCGAGATTGGAATGAGTATCTGCCCGCTTAGTGAAGTTTCCGAGTATTGGCCAGACAGTCGATTTCTTGGTCAGCTTTTGCATATAAAGAAACTATGACAAGAACAAGGTTTCAAAACATTCGATCCGCACTACAATTCCGTGCTCCTGTAGACCCAACACTAGGCAAACTGCGAGATCCATTGTGGCACAGCAGAATAATTCTCGCTCACTTTCAAAAGCGTTTCGCTGAGTATCTGTGCTTACTGGTGTGAGCAACATCGATGAAACAAACCTTATGACAGTTCCTACCAAAGCACATTCAAGGGCTCGGACGTATATGCCTTCCAAGCCAGACAAATACGGTGTGCGCTTCTACGCCGTCGACGGGTGGGATGCACTTTACGTCCACACGCTGTGGGACAATGCATCCGGCAACTTCGAACAAACTGCACGTGCACAAAGGTATGTACAACTATTTCCTTCGCTGCGTACTAGCTTTTTAACACGCTCAGGCGCGACGATATTGCTGTAAGTTCCAAGTCAGCGACTGCGCTCTGGCTAGCCATGCTAGGGCACTAAGCAAAAACTCTCCGTTCTCCTAGTGGTTATCGCCTTGTGGTCTCAGATAATTTTAACACTCGGCACACATTTGCAAAAGCCATCCATGCATTCATGGACGGTGAAGTGCACATGACTGGAACTGTGCGCCTCAACCGGATCGAAAAATGGAATAAGGCAGCTGTAGAAGTCTCAGTTAGGCGAGTAGCTGAAGCTGAACGCGGCGAATGGGAGCTCGTTGCTGCTGTTGATCTAGAGTCTGACTGGAAGAAAAAGGAAGCTGCTCCGCACACGGATCCTAAACCGCAGGCCTGTGTCGGCTAGGTCCCCAAACGTCATTTCACCCCCTTCTGGAGCTAACGTTGGACGCACTTTGACGGACGCTTCAGTAATCCAGCCTTTTCTCGCCAGACAAATTCAATTTTGAAATCGAAAGAGAGAGGAAACCAAATCATTACAGTGGCCTTACAGCCATCTTTTGTAGTTGAAAAAGAGCACGATGAGCCCAGCAAGGACGATCATGATTGCCCACCAGACGAAGTATCCGTAGTAGTACGTTTGTTCTGGAATGTAGGGGAAATTCATGCCGTAAACACCCGTGAGGAACTGCGCAGGCAAAAAGATTGCTGCGATCAGCGCTAAAATGTAGCTCACGTCGTTCTGCTGCGAGGCTCGAGTATTGTTAAATTCCTCCACGAGGCTGTTACAGCGATCAAGACTGTGCACGCACTCCTCTTCGATAGTCGTAAGGTGCTCCTGCACGTCAGCGAAATACTGGAGAGTCTCGCCGTGATAGTCATCGGACACTATCAACTTCGAAATGACTTCACGCATCGGCTTACAGTGCATCTGGAGACCCTTGATCTGCTTCGAGCAGGCTGCAATCCGGCGCAAATCAAAGTATCGCGAGTCCAGCGACATCAGACGCTCCAGCATGATTAACTTTGCTCCGAAAGTCTGTGAGATCGGTGACAGCTCGTTCACGCACACGTCCATGATAGTGTACATCAAGAACGCTGTGCTATGCTGGCGGACCTTGGAGTATGACACATGCAGTCGCTGTTTGAGAGCAGACCAGAGCGTGTTTTCGCCCTGGACACTGATGAGTACACCTTCCATGACGTATAAACTGAGCTGTTGAGGTGGGGACATCACGTGGCCAAGCTCAAGCTCCTTGAGGCGCGAATCCAGCTCGGACTGACTCATGTTGTCGAATGGCGAATCGTCCTCTGGTAATACAAATTGTGTCGCACGGTACATGTGCTGATAGGTCTTGACAGTCGACAAGTTCCGCGGATGCAGTGTCTGAAGGATGAGAAATGAATGCTCGTCAAACTTGACGTACTTGGGTCGCTTGACGTCAGGTCCGAGGGTATCTTCAATCGCAAGAGGGTGAAGCCGATAACGCACCGAGAGGCGACGCATCACCAGTGTGTTGGTGCCTTCAACGTTGATCCAACGCACACTGGCCCAGCTCGGGGTGGTCGAGTAGATGAAGCTCTTTACCTGGTTGATTGGGTACACGCTCCGAATACGATCCGGAGAATATTCAATCGAGCCGAGAGTCACGGGCGACTTGAGACTTGCATACAAAGCTGGCATTGTGCGGATAAAGGGTTCGTTGAAGAGCTGAGCAAGCTTAATTTCTTGAATAGCACACAGAAACTCTTCATACGAGACGAACCCATTCTTGTCCTCGTCCACGACATCCACAAAAGCTTGGAACTGTCGATCGCTATCACATGCGATACCCATAGCCTCCAGTCCACACCGAAAACCTTCGAAAGACAGCATTCCCTTGTCTAAAAAACAGAATAAAAATGATTAGTCAATGCACTTTTTCCTTATCTCTTTTTTTTTTTCTTAAAGCCAATGGACACATACCGTCAGGGTTGGATAGCGAGAAGAGCTTGGTGATTTTGCCGTTCGTGAGGTCGAAGTGTGGGTCTCGGATCGAGTAATCATCTTCCGTATCAAAAGCGCCGAGCGTGTCCGACCATTTGACGGGATTTCCGTCTTGCGATGTCGTGCCAAATGGGAAAATGTGGAGGATACCCTTGCCATACAGCGTGAGAGGATGCACCGTCGTGTTCGCTGGAGGTGTCGATGGTAGATCACTAGACTTGACCGACGCTGTGGGATTCGACTTTACCGGAATTCGAAAACTGTTTCCACCTGGCAAAGCTGGCGACGCAATTGGTACAGAATCGTCGCTGCTGCTACGGCTTCGACTGCTGCTTGGCTTTGTATTGACTGCGATACGTCTCGCACTGCCGTCGACTACAGCTCCGTCGTCCGAGTTCCAGTCAGAAGGTTGGTAGTTTGTCGGAATGTTGGACGGAGGACTCGTCCACGAATTGCGTCTCTCATTCGCCGGACGGACACGTTCCAATGATGGCGGCGTCGCTCCGTACGCCACAATGGAGATCGTATCTTCCTCGCTTGAGGCACTATGCGGCAATGCACTGTCCATAGTCAAAAGGAATGAACTGGTGGATTGGGTTTGTCTTGTTGGCCTTCAGCTGCAACTTGGTAAGTGAGCTGGAGCAGATCGATCTTTTGTCACTTAGTTGGATATTTATGTGTCGATATCCGGCGTAGCATTGCTTTCAGCACACGCTTCAATCTGGTCCTTCGTGTGCACGTTGCATCGTGTCCCAACTGGGCCAGTCCCGCGTTGGAGTGCAACTACACACCATTCAATAGATGAATGAGATATCAGGACAGGAACGTGCGGGCACGAGGCCTGATGGCGTATCGCAAGACGTAGGTAAACTTTTGCCACCAGCGAAATGAGATCTTTGTGGAATAGCGCAGTTATTATTTTAAAGGCTGCTACAGTAGCACAATTATTTTGTGCGCGAAAAAAAAGCGAAATTATGGCAAACGTGGATGCTGGGAAGTGCACTTTGGAAAAGACTACGAAGTGTTTGAGCTGACAATGGTACAGTATTGCGGATATTCTAGGACAAGGCGTTATCGCTCAGTGATAACAGCGAACAGCTAGCACTGTAGATTTTACGGCGTACAGACGGCGGTGCCGGTGGTATCAAATCCGGCGTCGTCAGAAAACCTGATCGGACTTGTTCCCTACGAGAGAGCATCTTACCTTCGGTTCCCGTCTCTACAGCCAAGGTCAAGATGCGTGCGATGTTGTTTCATAGGTTCCCGGTCCTGTCATCTTCATGAGCGTCAGTTTTTCCGAGTCAACAGTGATCTTTCGGCTAATTGTCGTTCCCACTCGCTTCTTCGTGCTATGGAAGGCCGACTATCACAATTCACGCGGATGTGCTCGTCTCGCACGATGTGAACGCGTGGTAAATGTACTTCGAAGTATAGTTTTTCATCATTCAAGCCAAGGTAGCCAAGAGATCCACGGGGATCTTCCAGAGGGTTGCGTGAAGTTTGTTCGTCCTTCCAGCTCTCCATAGCTGCAACCATCTGACCGTGGATTATCGCTGCGTCTCCATCCACAAGTAATGACCATATTGACCAAAATAATGAAAATATGACCAGAATAATGACCATAATCAATCAGGCAAGTCAAAGTGCCATTTATTGAGCGACCTTCGTAGCCAAAGAACGGCGAAATCCAGATCGCAATCTCGAGTTGGGCCCAGGGAAGATTCATGTTCTCGTTGACTGTAACGCAAGGGATTAGATCTTCCGTCTCCTCGAAGCCACGAACCCCGATGCAACCCAGGGTGCAAATTGTGACAAAACGCTTCTCCAGCGATAGAGGCGGCAAAAAGGGCGAGCCAGACCGCCACGCGATTTACGTCTTCCAGCATTCAGAACTGGGCTAGTCGTCGGCACGAAAAAACCGGCGAAATACGGCGTCGTATCATAAATTCACCAAAAGAATCAATATGACACATCATAGGAAATATTCTATATTTATTCTTTACAACCGTCTAAATCGTTATTTTATTCTGCTGAATCCTAGGAATATGCTAAAGAATAGGTTCCCCGTAAATTGGAACCATTTTATGGAACGGATGCCGCCCGCGACGTCGAGGTCCGTACGTATGTAACATGGCCAATCTCATGCTCGCGTCGCGAATCCCTACGGTGCACATGTCGCTTGGCCAAGTCTCCGACAAGCCAATCGTCCGTCGGCTCTGCGCCGTCGAGTAACACTCGGCACTTGGGCTTTAGGTCGCCGGCCGACGGAAGCCACCGACCGAACGAAGCTCCAGCAAACGACAGCAACCCATACAGGACTCAGAAATAAGAAGGAGAGTGCAGTGCAGTACAGTCCACGCCACTATCGCAATCTTCCAGCGATGCGCAGATGGCTGGAAGGTGTCATCGCCGAAGCCCCAGCAGAAGTGCAGCAGACCATCTCGACAGAATCAAGCACAGGTGCCGGCTCGGCGGTGGCTGTCAATGCCAACATAGCGGACGACAAGTCGCTAGAGCTGTGGCTGAGTGTTAGTATCCCACTGGTGCTGCTACTGGTCTTTGCTGTCGTCATGTATTTCTGCTGCAAGAGAGAGAAACCCGAGGTAGATCTCGAGGCAGGGTCTTTGCCGGTGCATCACTTGGGCCGTCGGAGAGGCACGCCGAGCACGAAATTGGCGCTGACTGAGGAAGACGAGGAAGCACTTGCGACTTGGAGGATCGACGCCGAGAATATTGCTCCTATTCGACCACTGGGGGCGGGGGCGTACGGCACCGTCTGGCTCGCGACATATATGGGCGAGACGGTCGTGGTGAAGAAGCTGTCGCCGCCGATGCCGACGTTGATTCCTCGAACCAAATCGTGGAGAAAGAACAGTCGGCATAGTCGCCAAAGCGCCGGCGGGACGCGAACGACGTCTAGCGCCAACACGAGGACAAGAACCAAGTCACGAGGATCACCCGCGGAAAGTGCGTTGCGTCGGTTTGTAGCGGAGATTCGTTTCCTCGCGACGCTGCGTCACCCTAAGATCGTGGCGTTCTACGGTGTAGCGTGGTCGTCGACGTCTAAACTGGACTCCAGTGGTGAACCGTCAAACAATGCATCGGATCTGCAGATGGTCTTGGAGTTCATGAGCGGTGGCGATCTGCGCCAGTACCTGTCACGAACACGAAGTGATGTTCGAGCTCGTGCGTGGGGGTCAAGGAAGCTTTCTATGGCGCTGGATATCGCTGAGGCGCTCGCGTATTTGCACTCACGACAACCCAAGCCGATTCTTCACCGCGATCTCAAGTCCAGAAATATTCTACTCGACTCGACGTTCACAGCCAAAGTGGCAGACTTTGGTGTCAGTCGATACGGCATTCCTCTCTCATCGGTAGGCGAGGATGACGACGACGACGATCCGTTCGATCAATTTGCAATGACGCGCTCCATTGGCACAAGCCGCTGGATTGCGCCTGAAGTTCTGTCAGGAGACGCACGGTATTCGACTGCGGTGGACATGTATTCGTTTGGGGTAATCCTGTCGGAGTTGGACAGCCACGAGCTCCCATTCTCCGAAATAACGCTGTCAAATGGGGAACCACTGCCAGAATGCGCCGTACTCGAGCTACTGCGAACAGGAGCGATCAACCCGTCGCTGTCTGATCGATGTCCACGCGGCGTGGCGATGCTCATGATGGAGTGTTTGACGCTAGAGCCGACGCTGCGTCCCACAGCAGCAATGGCAGCAGGCAGACTGCGAGCTTTGCTGGATCGCGAGCGTCGGGTCAGCGACATCGGCGACGACGTGAGCTCAAGCGACCAGAATTCCTTCTTAGGCACCCGAGAAGACCTCGGAAGCGCCTACAGCAGCAGCATTACCAGCTCCAGCATGTCCATCGAGCGCGGATTCAACTACGCGGTACTCGAGGAGCAACCACGAACTTAACTTATAAACGATGGCATCGAATTTGATGTCAGCGTCCAGACTGGCCACAAGACGGTTATTTTACAGTAGAGGATAAAAGAGAACTCAACATGAGAGTATGATAGCAATACACACGAAATTGAGCTCACAGTCTCAGCTCAGTATCTATAAATAATGTGTCGACCATCACAATGCAGCCAATAGCAGATAGCAGCAAAGTATGAAGGTCAACACTAGATATTAAGGACCCTCATCCAGGACCTGAGCCAATGTGCTGGCCATGCCGTGCTACATGTATTAACCTCGTTGATCACGATGAGAGCTAAAATCACAAAATTTGTGATTGTTGGTTTCTTACCGAAACCGAATCTTTGCCTCTCTAAAGGTCCGGATTAACGAAAGACGAAAAAGCTCGAGCCAGAAAAGGAGGACAGCCTCTGTCGTCCTTGTCCATGGATCGGCTGATGAACCTTTGTCTTCATCCGGAGCGAATATCCAACGTACGATGCCCTGGTACCTCGACCAACAAGGCGCAACAGATTCTTGGGATCTCGCTCCATAGCATTCACCACAAGCCAAGCAACGAGCGGTGGCAAACCTTGACAAGGGATCAATTTCGTTAGGTTCACAACCGATCTGATGGGTTTCGTTCGTTGGAGTAATGACCTCAACGAAATGGGTCAACACGTCATAGCCAAGCTGCAGCGGCAACTGGTTTCGCAGCAAGTTCCAGCCTAAACCGCTCACCCAGCAGCTGCTCTCCACATTGGTCAATGCCGGCTGCAAATCTCTTTTCCGTTGCCCACAAAACAACGTATGAGTCCACAAAACGTGGCAACATAGAATGTAAATAGGGCAAAAAGCTCCCTTTTAAAAGAAAACTGTGCTGTTCCAAATTGGAACGATTCAAAATATGCCACATTTTGAATCGTTTTATGGTACGGACCGAGCACTTGGTTTGCTGTTCACCACATTCCGACTTTGGTGCAGTGTGCAATCGTGCCAATTGTTTTTCGGGGCTGCCGGAACGATTCCCACGCGGCAAACTGCAACGAACTCGAAATGGTCCGTCGGAACTTGTTGAGCGCAGGAAGCAGCAACGCGAGTGACCAGGAGTCCAAATACGCCACGAAACCTGCTCGAGTTAAAAAAGACAATAACCGAAGAGCTCCGAACAGTAAAATCGCCCTAGAAGCTCCCACCCCGCGACGGAAGCGACATCCACCACGTCCCCACCGCAACCGATTCGACTATGAGGTCAGGAACTTGGATGATTCGTACGCGACGACGGTCCCGGCAATAAGCACCAGGAGAGACAACACCATACTCGACATCCCCATCATCAGTACTAGGAGAGGCGCGCTTGATAGTATCTGTGCAGTAGTAGACTACGATGGAGGCCTCATCAGCGCCAAGGGGGTGCACAACGGTGACGACGGGGTTTCCATCAACGCGAACAGCTCGGTGCCGTCCGTCGACGGGGCAGTCCAGAAGGGCTCCGTGGAGTTTATGTCGTGCCGCCATATCGGACTGTTAGTGTCGACGTTGCTTGCAGGAGCTCTCAATACTTGTTTAAAGAGAGGGTTGCTCCCTCTTCTCCAGGCGGAACTCGAGTTGGAAACGTACCAAGTGGACGCAGCGAATGTACTCATGCTGCTGCCGTGGTCGTACACTTTTGTCTGGGGCTTTATTTCAGACGCTTTGCCCTTATTGGGATCTCGACGCAAGTCGTACATTATAGCAGGGTGGGTGGTGACTTTGCTGACATGTTTCGCTATGGCAATTCTCAACTACACTCTCGAGTACAACGCTCTCTCCAGTCGAGCCGCAACGCTGGAGGCCTTGGAGCATCGTGTGGCGCTGATCGACGGATACATTGGACTGCTCATGCTGGCCAGCTTTGGATGTGTACTCACGTTAATCATTACGGAGACGTACGTCGTAGCACAAACTCGTCGTGAACCGCTCGAAGAGCGGGGGATGGCACTCGGAACGCTGCTACTGACGCAGTTTATGGGCGAACTGGCGGGTCAAATTGTCACTGACAAGGCCATCTTCAATATCACCGCATTTGGACTCACGCCGATCGTGTCGTTCCGAGATACAGCGCTGTTTTTCATGTTCTTTTCGCTCGTGCCACTGTTTATGCTGGTTTTCTTCTTCCATGAAGACCCTGATCCGCCAGAGATCGAGGATGAAGACAACAATTACGGAGCTGCTGACTGTCACATCGTCATGCATGGAGATCTTGCCTCTTCGAGTTACTTCAAGGGCTTTCGCGTCAACTGGCTTCTACTACGAAGAGCTCTCGCTAAGGAGTCGACCGTCCGTGTCATTCGCTTCTTCATGATCTTCGTCTTCTTGTCGGAGTTTACACTCACATATCCACACGCTCAGCTCGAGATTTGGTGCAATTTTACGGACAAAGCCCAGTCGTCAAGTAATATCACAATGGAGACGTTGTACGTGCTGGCAGCAGCGGCATGGAAATACTGTGCACTCAACTGCAACTGGCGTTATAGCGTCTCGGTCAGCTTGATTGTCATTATGATGCTCCCCCAACTCGTGTTCTTCTATCTGGCCACCTTGTCTCCCAGTATGCGAAGCCAAGAAACCTTCACGTTTATGACGGCGCTACGAGGGTTCGTGCGCGCTGGTTTAGTGATCCTGGAGGTCGCTTTAGCTGCGGAGATTGCCCCTGTCGGTGGAGAAGGAGCTTTCGTAGGCATCATCGTGTCGATGGGCAGCATCATGAGACTTCTCTCTACAACGTTTTCGAACGTACTAGGCTTCGCGTTTGAAGATCCCAGTCTAAACGGAACAGAAAAGCAGAGCGACCAAGTCATCTTTGGCCTTGGTATTTGCTACTCGATCAGGCTTATCAGTATGGTGGCGCTGCTTTTTCTTCCTGGACAGAAGCAAGAACTCCAGCGACTGCACCGCTTTGGTGCTCAAGGCGGTAAAAGTACCACATGGTGGGTCTTGGGCTCCCTTGGTTGCGCATTCTTCATCAGCGCCGTTTTTAACTTGCTAGCTATCATCCCCAGCACTGCGTGCCTGCGACTTGTCGGTGGGGCTGGCTGCAACTAAGGCTAGTTAGCCAAGTGCTTAGTAAATGAAGTAGAAAAGTAGTAATAACGTAAGAACATCTCGAAGTAATTAACAGCACGGATACCACATTAAATGCTTTTATAAATGTTTTTAACGTGGCATCACAAGGCACGTTATGATATTTAAATCTAGAAATCTCTGGTATCAGCAGCCATTGCCGCCGATGATGGTCATACATGACGTCGAAGGCGCAAAGGCCAAAGCGTTGAAAACTGTGCTAACTACGAAAGAAAGTGCCAGACACCCGGTGATCCACCACGTGGTCCACTTGACGTTCTTGTTTCCAAACCGATGCAGTCGCTGCAGTTGGCGCTTTTGCTTAGGCAAGAAGACTAGCGCCACAAGCCCGACGACTTGGATAATATGCGATAAGACGAGCGCAAATGCCACCTGCATCCTGTCTGGATCTGCCCGTGTTCCAACCGAGTTTTCAGTGTCCTTGAACATGAAACCAATCGTGTTGGAGACAGTATTCGCCATGAGACGCATACTGGACGCCATCGAGACGACAATGCCCACAAATGCTCCTTCGCCACCGACAGGGGCAATTTCAGCACTGATTGCGAGCTCAAGAATCACAATTGAGCTGCGGATAAACCCATTAAGAGCCGTTACAACTGCGTAAATATCGATGTTCCGCGCACCAGGGTTAAGTGTTGCCATTGAGTAATAAACAAACTGGGGTGTCATCGTGATAATGATAAAACTCGAGAAAATGCACCAGCGCCAGTCACAGTTCAGAAAGAAATACTTCCAAAGTATAGCAGGAAGCAGCGAGAATAATTCCATCAGGAGGTGGCCCGCTGAAGCAGCCTTGGCATTCATGCCACACCACTCCTCAATTCGCGTCGTAGGGTACGTGAGTGAAAACTCCGACATGAAGATAAATCCGATTAAAAAACGCATGATGCGTGACGTCGACTCCTTATCCAGCGCGCTACGTAGCCGAATCCAATGGCCGCGCAGCGCTAGCTTGACGCGCTGATAGAAGTTTGCAGCCGTCATGTAAGCCCTTTGCAGCTCCGCGGCCGATGTATCCATGTTCTCGATGGTCGCTCGATTGTAACGATCACGTGCGGCATTGATCGGTGGTGGGTCAGGCTTCTCGAAAAAGCACGTACAGAGCGCTATCAACGGTACTACCGTGTAGAAGACGCAAAACAACATAGTTTGACGCAGAGTCACCTGTGGCGTCGTTTCGAAGTCCGTGACTTGAAAAATGGCGTAGTCTGCAACAACCTGACCGATAAATTCACTACCGAACTGGGTAATGAGCAGCGTTCCGAGCGCTGTTCCGCGAACTGTCATACGCTCCTTTCGAGTCTGTGCGATCACGTAAGTCTGTCCGATGACGAGCACTACAATGCACCCAAAGTTGGCCACCATGAGTAATACGATATACGCGTCCATGAGTGACTCGGTATGCTTTAATATATCCGCAGAGGTGACGTCGTTTTCTTCTGCTCGATATGACACAAACTGATCCAGTAGAGCCATGGCAAGACACGCTAGCATCGTCATCATCCACGCGAGAATAATATATGCCTTGCGTCTGGAGCCCAAGATAGGCACAGTGTCTGAAATGAAGCCCCAGAGGAAGCTGTACGACCAGGGAAGCAGGATCAGCACAGATGCAGCATTCACTTGATACGATTTCATCTTCAGTTCGATTTCGAGAAGGGGCAAAACCCCACGCTTTAAACAAGTCATGAGGATGCCAGCGAAACCTGTGGATACGAGCAATCCGACGTGCCATCGCGAGAGCAAATTGACTTCAAACTGCCTCGATAATGCTGGGAATGGCTGTGCTGATTCTTCTTCATTATCTTCTTCGCGTTTCCTCCATGTTGGACTGTGGACGGCCGAGTCGGCTCCATTCATGATCACAACGGAGCTCATAAGCGGGTTATCCACCCGACCGAGGATGGGGATCGCCGAGACCTGGACATTATCGATCCGAAGTCCTCGCTCAAAGCCACTTTGATTAAGACTGTGCTCGAATGCGCTTCGATTTAACGCGGGAAGGCCCCGACTCTGGTTGAAACCTGTGCTGCTGGCTAAGTCATTCTCGCGTTGAATGCTCTCCGAGTCCTCTTCATAGTATCTCGTAAAATGAAGTCGACCCATAGCAAATACACAAAGCTACGCCCTGTTAGCGCAATGTCGCCTTTACGCTGAAGAGAGCGCGTCGGGGCGTCTGCCGGCCGTTGTTTTGCGTTCTGCTCGAGTACAGTGGAGCGCAGCAGTTTGTGCAGCAGCACGCACTTCTCCAGCTTCTTTAGAAGAGCGGACAGTAATACAGCCGGAGCCAATGCAAGCAGGAACGCTCTGCCGATGTGCTCGTGGCCCATTTCTGCTTGAAAACCTCCCGCTTATTATTGGCAATAAGTTATTGCACATCCGATGTAGCCAGCTGAACGTTTCGTACGGTACACAAATAGTCCGAGGATTTCGAGTGGACTAAATCGCGTCGTAATCTTCAGTGCAAAAGCGAAGGAGAAGAAGAGCTCAAATGAATCCGCTTCAAAATGCGAACAGCAAACAAAAAGGCTCTCAGTTCCATAGCGATCCATTTAAGAGCTGAACAGCAAGTCATTTTAATAAATACTATTCACAAGTGAATCATTTCCGCGTTACAATAATTCTTCCTCGAGGAGGGTCGGGGATGCTGGTGGAGCAGATGGCGATACAAGCGGGGCGGACGGAGCTACAGGGAATGACGGAAGATCTCTCGGCGAAAATGAAGGCGCCGATGCACCAGCTAATGGGACCAGCAACACAGGTGCTGAGCTTTCGTCCTCTTCCGGCGGAGGTGCAGAGGCGTCCACGTCTAGAAGCTGCAGGTATCCCGTCCTCACGTTCGAGAAATCCTCGACACCAGCCAACAGCAACTGCTCGCGTTCAATGAGTTCCGATCTCATAGCTTGCCAACCGAAGAGGCTCAATGGGGCTGGTACAACAATGGATACAGCTCCAGCAGCGCCTTCTTCACCTTCCTGCGATCTTCCACCCTCTGCACCACCTGAGTCAGTGTTCGATCCACCCGAGCCCTCGTCACTCGCTGCTCTACGGCGTTTGCGGACGTACATGACGGCAGCAATCAGCATAACGGCAGCTGCAACACCTCCTACAATTTCCATCATGAGGTTGACAAGTGGGGTTCCATGACCGTTATGGCTGTCCGCCGTCGATCCTTCATACGCATTGGCATGCTGACTCTCGTAGTCCTTGTTCACGACCGAGCCATTGCAGACCGTCTGTCCAATGGTGGTCTTCCAGATCGGGGCCTCGCACACTGCAATGCAGACGCATCCTCCTTCTCCGAAGCAGAACTTGGTCAATGAACCGTTGATTCTGCCTTGGATCACGTCGGCAAAGACGGTATCCTTACACTGTTTGCACAATTTGTCTCCATAGGGACAATAGTCCACAATATCTGCCGGGAACTGGACCTTCTGCTCCTCATGCACTTCTCCGTCGTTGGAAGAAATCTGGTATTTAAAGTCCAGGGCTTTGATGTATGTCGACATGCTCTTCTGTACGCAGCGGCCATACTGGTTCACCATGCAACTGTAGCCACCCCCCACGTCGATATTAAGGCAATCTCTGCAGGACCTCGGCTCCGTGCAGCCATCGCTTCGCGGCGGGTAATAGGGGCATCGGTCTATGGACGTCCAGTCCATGGGCGAGGGGGATACGGCCTCGATCTGCACCTGGTCGTCGTTGCAGCTGGAGTAGCCCTCCGATCCTACAACTGCTGCGGTTGTGCTTGCGCTAACGTCGCCCACGCTGTCACCCTGCAGGAAGCTCGAACTCGAGCAGGAAGACGAGCTAGAGCAGGCGGAGTTTGACCCGTCTTCGAGCTGGAATGTGGTGCCTGAAGAGGCATCCGAGGGGGAAACGACGGCATCATACAGTGCAGCGGAACGTGACGAAGACGTCGGTGGCGGTGGCGTATGCAAAGTAGCCTCCATGTCGTCGCTTTCGTCGGATGAAGACGACGCCTTTGCGCCAATGGAGAGCCTTGGAGACGATGGGGAATTGTCGAGTGACATGAAATCGTTGAGACCTTCGAAAGTATTCATATGCTCGAAACATAATACCGACTGAACGACGGTACAGTTGAATTGATCGAGACGAGGTATTTGTAAGCAAACACCTGGTACAATAAATAAGTGTGTTAAGGATGCGTGTGAAGCCGCTCATATTTTTCAGTTAAGAATTAGGGCGAGTTTATTAATAGGACGATGCTTCACTGGCAAAATTCTTTTTGCGCACTGTGAAGTAACGGGATTGATGTGAGGTCGATAAGAGCTACATTTTGTTGGTTGCCACGGTTTTCGCCATGGTTGATCCCTGTTTTGCAGGGAGTTTTGTAAGCAGTGTTATGTACAGTCACTGGCAATTGTTGTCGCAATGCCTATTCTAAGACAACTTCAGAACTTTGTCGGATACATGTATTTCGTCCTGTAATTTACGTTTCGTCAACTAGAAAACCTCAATCATCACCACTCATGGTGCCTTTTAAAAGCCGATGATGGGGGCGTCTAAGTACCTTCTCTGTGTAAATGTATCGACTTCGCTCTCTAATATTTTATATTTGACCGAGCATTTATAGTCACAGGATTGGATAGGCCATCAATGCAGTCTTTCAACCCCCCGGAGGTAGTATCAAGTGGCATTCGTGCAACTGTCCCGGACTCCGCACGGACTCGACAAATGATGACAAATTGCGGGTACGGTACATGTAGTACTGACACCGTAGCCGAAGGAAAAGCTTGGACAGCTTGCAGTGAGATCAGTCGAAGGAGCGCGCAGCCAAATGTTCCGCTCCTCGGAAATTGCCCCAAGCAGTGGTAGGAATAAATGTATTGATCTTTCCGCCGGAAAAGTGTTGCACGTACAATGATAGACTGTGCTGATGCTAGAAATACAAATTCTCAACTGCATCAGGGTGGGATATTGCAATACCCATTGCATTGTAGTTTGCGCTCGTAGTTGGGTATTGTGATATTCAATACCCATTGCATTGAATATCACAATACCCAACTACGAGCGCAAACTACGTCAATCTAGATCGCTGCGGGAGCCCTCGTTGTGTGAATCCTAGATTGCTTTGGCCACGAGTCGTGAGTCCCAGAAATCCCTGTTTGTATTCAGGAACATGATGGCTTCAAACAGGACTGGAGTCATGCGAGATCTGCGGTCAGTCATGACATACTTTGCCGAGCTGAATAACCTCTCGACTGATGCTCATGTCCCGTGCAAGAAGCTTAGGCTTGCGTTCGTCGTCTCTCGAGCCAGATTTCGTCTCTTTTGGTCTTGCAGTTGCTGTAGTAGCTCAACCTGTCACCACAAACGATTCGCCGTGTTTCAGGTTCTTGAGGAAGTTCAAACTGGATCGCACCCGTCTTCAATCGCGGTATGGGTCGTCTTCAACATATGAAACTGCAATACCGTCAATCAAATACTCTATTGCACCTGAGCGGTGTATTGCAATTAAAACTGCAGTCTCAGCTGCAATACCAATACTGTATTGCATGCTCAGTAGACCCTGCAGTCTTGACAGCAATCGTGAGTAGCACGCGAAATCGTTGCAAACATTTTTCCAGTTCCTGACCCCAAGATGACGGCAAAGGTTGCTTGTCGCGCTTACTGTGCTTTCTACCCTGAAGTTGTCAACGTATTGTAACATTCTCCGAGGATATCCTCTACTGTTGTCTTGGTCAACAATGGAGTTCGACGGCTTTAATAAGCCTGAAGCAATATATCCTGACTTGTACGACGGGTACCATACGCGAGTCTAGCATAACCTGATAATATTTTTTTCCGTTCGATCATACTCGACGGTTAAGGTGTGACGGCGAAGGGAGAAAAATGAATATCGTGTAAATCATCTTGGTAGAATCCGACGGTATCCAGTAAATGCGGCATCTGTCTCAACGCTGCATTTGCCAAGTTACCAGCTCAAGCGCCAGACTCGTCGAGAGATGCAAGACGCGTAGCTTCCGCGCAAAACCTCGGGAGAACGACAGCACGATCTCAATCGTAACCCAGGACGGCAACTCTGGGTCGTCAACAGATACCCGTCGGACGAATATTGAACGCAGATTCGTGGAGAACGTCGGCGGCCGAATCCCGACCACTTATCAGCCAATAGATTGAAGCTCAGACGATGGAGCTCGATGGCAGTGCGAGACGCATCGCTATCAATTTACCTCCAGAAAGCGGCAACGCGAGAGAGTCCGAAGTGACCGCATCGTGGGAGCATCGGAGGTGGTAACAGTTTTCGTAGCAACTCTGGGGCGATACAGGACGCGAATTCACCTGGGAAGTCGAATGATCCGCGACACACCCGCCAGCAAACACGACGATGCACCCGCTCACGTTGTATGGCAAGGACATTCTGCACATAATTCCATTCGGCACTACTGACGCCGCCTTGAAGGGCGTAGACGCTAAAGTGGTCCGACACTCTTGATGCAGTCGATACAGAAAACGATTTCTCGCTCCGGGATCCGCATTTCGATCTCACCCATGCTAAGATCACAAAGCTCTTCTCGCTGCCAAATCCTGATGGTACGTGTGAAGATCTTGTTATACTTGATTTTTTTGCAAATAACTTTATAGATCGGAATGTAGATGAAGGGAAACTCTCTTACGAGGGCTTTTGGTGCGGAATGGAGGGTATGAGTATCGCTTGTGCTAATGACAGACAGTTCCCAGCTTTCATAGACGTGGTGGATGGAGACAAAAATGGGGTCATCACGTATGAGGAGTTTCTGTGTGTTATCCAAGAAATTAAGCTTGCTCAGCTCTTCAAGGAGCCGTTTATCCGCACGATGCCAGCCCTTGCCGAGAGCATGAAGTCGCCTATGAAACTGGCCAATGAAACTGGGCTCGATAGAGTACTCGCCTGATCGGATCCGCAGTGTGTATCCGATCAACCAGATGAAAAGTTTCATCTATTCGACCAAGCCAAAGTGGACTACGGTCCGATGGACCAACGTCGAAGAATCAACAAACTTCTCATGCACCGTTTGTCAGTTCGCTATCGTCTTCACCCTCTTGCGATCGAAGACACACTCAGTCCGGACTTCAAGCGCCCAAAGTATGTGAAATACGACGAGCACTCGTTTTATTCTCCAGACATTACACCCACGCCACAAGTCTGTGGTGAAAACCTATCAGAACATGTACCGCGCCTCACAGTTCGTATTGCCCGGAGATGACTCACCTTTCGACAACATGAGCCAGTCCGAGCTTGAAACGCGACTGACGAACCTTGATATCGGCCACGTGATGACTCCACCAGTGCAGCTCAGTTTGTACGTCATGGAAGGCCTGCTTATCAGTGTCCAGGGGTCCGGAGACACTCTTTGGCCGGCGTTGAAGCAGCGGCTTCACGTTTCGTACTCGACGCTTCGTCAGCACAGTACCGCATTCCGAGTCTACACGATTATGGACCTGTGTGTAAGTGAGCTCTCACCAATCTCGCAAACTTTCGGAGCCAAGTTGATCATGTTGGAGCGGCTGATGTCACTACAGCCGCGATACTTTGATAAGCCGAATTGCTGCCAGCTCAAAGCAGATCAAGGGCCTTCAAACACACTACAAGCCGTTGCGCGAAGTCATCCCAAAGCTAATTTCGTCCAACGATTACCAAGGCGAAACTTTGCAGTATTTTACCGATGTGCAAGAAGATCTCGTTTTAATTGAAGGCGAATGCGAGCACAATCTCGATCGATGCCGCAATCTGGTAGATGACTTCAACAACGCACGGTCTTCACAACAGAACGACGTGAGCTACGTCTTGGCGCTCATTGCAGCAATCCTCCTCCCTGCACAATTTCTCGCGGGTGTATATGGCATGAATTTCCACTACATACCCGAGACGACATATCACTACGCCTACTTCATCTGGTGGGCAGTGATGATAGTGCTTGCAAGTCTCGTCGTGCTGTTTTTCAAATTTAAGAGGTGGCTGTAAGGGTACGAATGGAAACACTGTACATACCGTCACGTGGGGTACAATCGACTACAATTTCGCGCTACATTTAGTACTTCTTTTGGGATCAACATTTTAACATAAATTTGTTTATTGCACGAACTTTATGTTTTGCAAACGTTACTGTTTAAACACTGCCACACCTCACATCGAATCACGTTACTCCGTCTGCACCCGCGTTAATACTAATTTCCCTCCACGTCGAGTGAGCTTTCAAAGCTCGGCCATGTCGAAATCTTCATTGACGATTGAGTTCATGTCCTCGAAGTCCGGTGCCGATGGCGCTGTCATTGCACGAACAGTGACAGCTAAGGGTGCTGCTGCCACTGCCAGGGTCACGTACGGGATCGTCACAGGAGGAGCTGTAGGCAATGCCGCCACCACATCTGGAGCGGACGGCTCTGCACCAATCAGCTGCACATTGTTGTTCTTCACAGGTTCTAATGCTGCGTCCTCAATTCCTGCTGCCTGCATCTGCTCTTTCTGAACCAGCTCTTCTCGTATAGCTGTCCAGCCGAACAAGTTCAGCAGAAGACCCGATCCGGATCCTGCTCTCATTACAGGCGTTGCCGTGGCAATGGGTGACGCTCCATCCGCTGGGGTGACCACCATATTGTCATCATCGCTACCACGTTGATTGTGGTGGTGTCTGTGACCGCTTTCCTGCTCGTTGCCTCCGTCCGAGGCCGAACTCTCTCCTCGCTTCCGGATTCGGTAGATGACAAAAACTGAAGCTACGATGAAGCACATTGCGCCTAGAATGGCAGAAATGGATCCGATCTGACTGACGGAAGTATTCTGGTCAGTCGTGCTCATGGCGTTGATCATGCAGCTCTTGTCCGGCTTGTGGTGGTTTATCTGGAGCGCCTCACAGATGGCTACACAGACACATCCGTTCTGGCCGTAGCAATATCTTGACCGTGAATAACCCGAATGATGGTAGATAATCTCAGCAAAAGCTGTGGCGCGGCATAGCAAACACTGGGCGTCGCCGTTCTCGCAGTATGTGGCATTGCCAGCCATGAAATTGAACTGTTGATTGTCATCTTGGCCACTTTCGGTAGTCGGTTCGGAGCTGTTGCCACTTGTGCCATTGTATCCGGCAGTTACGAATTCCGCGGCGAGGTGGTTGGAAGGTTCTCCCATTCGAAAATCTATGGCAGAGTCGTATTCTGACATTGGGAGACATTGACCCATGGGATTAACAAAACATCCTTCGGGCTCCGAGCTGATGTTAAAGTTTAGGCAATCATAGCACGAGCGCTGCAACTGGCACGGGTGGTGGTCGTCCGTCGGGTAGTACATGCAGCTGCCGTGCGTGCGTCCGTAGTTGACGTCCTCGCATGGGCCTTCGTCTTCACCGTTGTTGGAGTTCGGCGGGGGGCCGCCACTGTCGTCCGAGTCGCTGTTCTGGGTCGTTTTCGTCGAGGCCACATCGACTGACGCCACGATGGCTTGACTAGGCGGGAACGTGATGTCGTCCGCGCTGGAGCCCGCAGACCACGACGACATGGCTGTTGTCACGGCAGCTTTCACTTTGAGTCCCTGTCGCCTTAAGCTAACCCTTCGCTCAAGTGCTGCTTGTTTTGCTAGATTTGTATTTTGCGCGCGGTGCTCGGCGTACACTCTCCCCCAGTCCGGTTGCTGGTCTTTCTAGTACTAATCCGTCTTAAGGGTGGCGACCGTCCTGCATGTATTATACCGTATTCCGCCCTTTAGCTTCTTCTGACTCGACATAGTCCACACCCTACCCCTGTTCATTTTTGACCAATTCTGACACGGGAATCAAAATGCTAAATTTTACTTAAAGTGTAATTTAGCATGTAGTATCCGGGGTGTCACTGCCAAAGCAAATATAATGTTCTGAATTGCTGATGTCGAGCCTGATCGTATCTGACTCGGGGGCGGTTCGAAGATCCCCAACTGATGTAGAAGCGCGGGTAGACAGCGACCTCCCATCTGGTGTTCGAATGCGCATGTTACGAAAATAGCCGCTGGTGCACATCGCCCACGGTGGCGGCAATCTAATTTGCTGTCAGGAAGTTGGGGCAACCATCATGGGAATGGAGAAAACAATATACTGTGAGGTCCGAAAAGGAATCCACGGCTCTGACTAGTTTCTTGCCTTCTGACTAGTGGTTTGCAGACATAACGTGAAGTGGCTTCCGAAACGACGAAGTAGCCCAGTCCGGACGCGAAACCACCGTCTCCGCAACGCGATGAAGCCCTTCGCATGAGCTGCCAACTGCTCATTGCCGCACTCGACGTAGGACACGGCAGACCGGCGTGCCAAAAGATGCCAGCGCCGACTGCAACTTCTCCGCCAATGTGGGCAGGTCTTCGGCGTCGGACGCAAACCTCGCCGTACATGGCACAATTTGCTGCGGATGACGACCGAGCACAAGGAACATGCTCCTACTACCCGATGGATGCAGGCGGCTGTCGAGCACCTCGCAGTTGCTTTGACTGCCTTCACGCAGAGCTCGAGAAGGAACTAAACGGCTGCATGATCAATGAGATCGGACGATGTGTCTCCGTCACAGGGAACTACGACGTCTCGCTGGATTTCCGAGTGGCATCAGTCGTTCTGGCGGGTAGTCGAAGTGGCAACGGGAGTCGATCCCAACTAACAACAAGTCAGCAGACGTTCGAGTTGGAGTTTCCAGCAGTGAACACTACATACTGCGAGGATAACGACGTCTTATTTAACGTCAACCAGCTCGCGGATGCAGGTTTTATCCAGGGCACTGGTGGCTGCGTGTTTGTCGAAGTGTGTGAAGTGCCGAACTGGGCGTACGTTGTCGGTGGCAGCGACTGCTCTGGTTTGATAGTGGCCGATTATAATGGACACAGAAACAACATCAGTGGCAATCAGCAGGGTTATTTGGTGTTTTGGTGTATCGCGGTTGCCATCATTCTCACGCTGGTGGCTACACTGGCTATGGTGATCACGATTCACCACCGTCACAGCAAAAGGAGACTTGAGGAATATCATCGGCAAAGACTCTTCGTTGTTGGCGAACGGATTGCCAACGCATCACAGGCCACGACCTCGAAGGCTGGCAAAAGTGGGGGTCGACTTTTGAACTTATTTGGATGGGAGGCAATGCGCGCCGACCTCATTGAGAAAGAACGCCAGGACATGCAGGAACGAATCTGTGACCAAGCGTACCCCGACATCGAGAACAGTCTTCCAGGAGCATCTCCAGCAACGAATTACCTTCAGCTCGTAGGTACTGAGCCCTCAGCGCCCGCAATGGCGCCTATAATCTAACGTCTTTTTGACTGCTGACACGACAAAGAGTTTTAGAAAACTGCCTAGTAGCACTAATGATGCAACACGTTACCAGTTCAACATTGACTCATTAGAAAATCCTTGCAAAGCTTTTAGCCCCCAGCTCGACGCCAGCTATAGTGTAACCGCAGTGTGGCTGTATAGTAGCTGATAAATTTCCAACGTGATTATACATGATTTCACTCCAGTAAGGCAATACTTTACAACTCGCGGCGCGGAGGGTGCTCGCTGGGTGACATCGGACGGTATGCGTCGCCTTCTTCAACAGTAGCAACCGATGGCGTTGTTGACGTCCTTGCGAGCGTCGGCTTTGTCGCTACGTTCCCACTTGCCAACTGGCTCTGTTCGCTGGAAACGAGTTTCTCGCGCATGTCTGCCCAGCCCGACAAACTCAGCTGCGGCAAGTGCGCGGACGCTGCAGGACGTCGTGTTTCACGTAGAGCTGCACGCGCCGCATTGCGCGCTTCCCGGTCTATCGTGTCTTGCCTCTGGCGACGCGCAAGCTGGCGCTTGGTCATCACTGTGGCAACGATAAAGAGCGCAATGGTTCCAGCGATCAGCCCCGCCACCAACCGAAACTGTGAACCATCGAGCGCCGGGATGCACCATTTGTTAACAATGTTGTCGTCGCGGTTGGGCATTTCGCACGACGCGATGCAGATGCAGCCGCTCTCACCCACACACACGGTGTTCGGTTCCACAAATAGGCCTGCGTTATTGTCGCTGGTCCAATTGGCCTGGCAAGCCGAGCACACGGAATCTTCAGATGAGCAGTAGGTGAACCTGTCCATGGGGTACCCACCCACGCTCGACAGCATATACGAGTTCATGCACTCGCCGTAGGGGCTGATGGCACACTGCCAAGACGAACAATTGATGACCAGAGATTGGGTCAGTAGAGTAGACGGAAGGAAAGTAAGGCTAACGTGTCTTAACTCACGTTTTGACCCGGGATGGCGACATTAAGACAGTCCGAACAGGAGCGAGGGCGCGAGCAGATGCCGCCCGAGTACCAGGTGCACGAGTCTCCGCTATCGGAAGACTCCGTCTTGGGAGCGCTAGTGAACACGGTGGCGCTGGAGCTGCCGGCGGTCGAGTTGAAGCTCGTCGCGTTGATGCCGACGTCGTTTTCGCTGCTGTTGCTGCTAGAACCTGAGCTACTCATGGTGGACGGTGTGCAGAATGGCAAATGAGATTATGGCAGGAAGTGGAGCCCATATTGGACTCACCTTGTCGCGACATTTGTCGTAAAATGGGCGGAGATTGAATAATCATTTCCATGAAAAATGGATTTTCATTCGACCTTTGTCGGAGCATCCTTTCCGTCGCGCAGTAAATAGTAAAATATGAAAACAATCGCTATATAAAGATAAAAAACTATGTAAACGTGACAGAATATGTAGTGACATTAAAACGCGTGACAATAGAGTAGTAGAGACGTGGATGTGCTGGAAGGACACGCAAACGGGACCCACGTCTTGTAAACTTCAACCTCGTCTTGAACAGATCACTTGAAATGATATGGAAGTCTGCGCTGTATTTGCATTGAGATTAGGCCACGATTTCAGAATCCTGCCATTGCGCGCATTTGCTATCAATTCATCAGAAACCAGCATTGTTAGCGCATCTATCATCAGCAGCAGATTTGGGCGATGCACAATACGCGAACCTTCCTGTAAAGGTAAATGGTAGGCGATCAGAGCAGAATATCAGATAAAGCTTGATGTAATTGTTATTTGACTAAATGAGCTGTAGCTGGCACGAGCTGACTAACAATATTCCGTGCTGTTGTCTGAAAACTCGCTTTCGTGGTCTATCGCCGCGGTTGCAGTTGCGAGACGCAACTCGCATATACGCGGAGCTCGATGAGCCGGTTCTAGATGTCGTGCTCTCCGTTCAGCGCCGATGGAGTAGAGGCGTCGCAAAATAGTTCCCGTAATTCATTCCGTGTCGGGCGCGGAGCGGGTGCGCGCGGCCAACGATTCTTGTCGGCGCACACCGGCCACAACGTGTACAGTCTGCCGAATTAGATCTCAATCACGCCACGTCAGAGGATATGTCGTGGTTGAGAGACTCTTTAGTGAGCGTCAACGGAGTAGAGAGGCGGCGGTAGACCGGGTGAATGACACGCGTCTCGGCTACAAGGCCCCGGTACCCCTTGTCGGCCAATATGGCCCACGACTCGGGGTACTCCTCATGCAGCGGGTCTTCGTCTTGCATGGCGTCTTCAGAAGCCATCTTAGTTGCGGCTGCCACATGGAACTCCTTGTTCTTCCGGAAAATAGTGCTGTCCCGCGCACTGCCCTGAAATCGATGAGAGCAGTTTATTAGTTGCCCAGTAGGAATTTCGGATAGCGAAGTTTTAAACCAGGGTCTATGTAGAGCACGGCGAGCGCGAGTGGACCATGAAAAACGTAATGCTCGTCGGGAATGGGTTCGAGCACTATCCTGCGGTTCGTTACGCCATGGACGTTATGTTTCAGCAGGCAAATATGCCGAGCGGCACGCAGCAGCAGCGAGCTGCATACTACAGCAAGAAGCATGCACATATATGGGGACAGCAAACCCAAGAACCTGAGGGTCATCTTCTCAAACGTAAGAGCCTTGATAATAAAAGTGTTAGCGAGCACGCCCCATCTCGCACAGTTCTTAAGCACACTCAACGTCATGAACAGAACGTCAACGGCGGGGTGTTTGCGCTTGTTCCCCCTGCCGACGTTCCAACGTCTAGCCATGCACGCGCTAACCCGGCTCCACAGCCTGGACATCTCGCCCAGCGTGAAGTTGCATAGCTTGAGCGCGCCCTCGGATCCAATAGTGGCTTGAAACGTATCGAGGAGAGGGTGTGGCGAGCCTTCGTCACCTCGCTTGCAGACAACGGGTAGGTTGTGGTGGCGCTCACGCTTGCTGACGCGTTCAGCGTTGAGCTCCTGTAGCTGGAGGAAAGCGCGGCGTGCATCTCGCCTCGAACGGAAGGTGCCGTCGAGTGAGAAGAGCGAGGAACGGGAAGGGCGGGTGGGAGAATTGGGGCGTGCCATGGCGATTTGGTGAGGAAGCGACGAATCGTAGAATGAGCTGGGCGGCCTCACTAAAATGGAGGGTGTTCTCGTGTGAATCTGGCATACGCGAAATCCAGGCTCTTGATCAATGCGAGGGAATTGACTACTCCGCTCGCAAGCAAGCAAATGGAGGGGTTGCCCTCCGAGGTCGCTCCTCTTCGCACGCCGCAGTGCTTCATTCCTCTGCATCTTTGCATCTGCCGCGCTGGTGTGTTTCGGAAGCTCTACTGTATTATAACTCTAGCCATATTAAAACTCTTAGATTGCATGTGCTTTCAAACCCGGGTGGGAGCGCAATCGTCGGATGGGCACTAGTTTGCAAAACTGTTTTTTTTTCTCTTCAGAAACTAACTATCTGCGCTCCATGGCGTCCTGGCAAACGACTAACCCTTTGAATGTCGAACTAAGCAACACGCATTGCACTGAAAACTGGCGAGGCCGAGCAGACTTGTTTGTGTTTAATTGGCAGACCCAGCTGAATGCCGGGCTACGCGTTAGATACGGACCAAAGTGCATTTGTAACCTTCGCAGCCCTAGTACGCTGTCAAGTAGTCCAAGGAGTCGTCAACGCCGCTTCGCTGGGAGAGTCATGGTTCAGTTGCGTAAGCGAATCTCTCGATTTCTACGGCTCTTTCACTGAATCGATTTTCTTCTTCCGGCAAGAACCACGCATATTTTTAAATTTGACGCTAGCGGTGAGCACGGAGGCTTCTCCATCATTCACTGTTAGCGGCGGCCTGCGTGCTATTGCTAATAACCAGCTTGGATAAACCCATTGATGACACAAGGTTGCTGTGTGTCGTCATATCTGTTTTCTTTCATTGGTCGAGTGTTCACTCCTGCCGAAAGGCAGTTTAATAAATCTCGTTCCAATTTGTATCCAAGCAGCTAAGTTCTCCTCTCCGTTCTGTTTTCAGGTTAACAGACGCTAGCTTCTAATCAGAAAGCGTCGTGAATCCGCATTCGTCGAATATGCGACAATTACCAATATGATGAAGGACATGCTGCTGAGTATCTTCAACGTGAAGAAGAACACGCCAACGATCTCCAACACGAGGAAGGGCATGCTACCGAGGGCCTTCAACGTGGAGAAGAACACAACGCTGTACGCGGTGGACCTGGTTGAAACACCTATGGTGTTGGAGATAACGAGTCGAGTTACGAACGAGTGATTAAGACGTTGAAGATCGAGACTTTTGACGGCTCTGCCGAACACGAACGCTTGACGCAGCCGTGTCGACATAGCTCATTCATTTCGATTTGCTTGGTATGGAGAGGACCTGCATGATATTCGACTGTCTGACCGCATAAATGATGCGCTGCTTTTCCAGAACTTGAGCGGAGCAGTCAGTCAGTCGTATATTGCGAACATACTGGATCTACGACTGCACTCATTTAAATCTGTTTGTCGATTGATGATGAGTGAGCTCAGCAGCGAGCCGTCGCATCAACAGATTGCGTTGATGTTGGCCAATAAAAGAAAGAAATATACTGAGACGTATCGTGAGTACTCATTGCTCCTTCGACCAGTGGCAGCAGCGCAACGCGGAGAGGACCGGAGACATGCAACTCAAACAACACTGCGCTGATTTTGTTAATTTTGTTTTTGCCAATACATGGTACAAACAAACTGACAACCTTCACATGGTCATCCACGAAAATTCCGAATGTCCACTGGGGGAAATATGGACAGAGCTATCTCAAAGCTGTGCTCCTTGCTGGTCAACAAGGTATCGTGAAACCCTCGCCATATCATTTCTCTGGGCCAACCCAAGTGGAGTCTAAAACGACTGAAGTAGCACCTGCTCACACACAGCCAGCATTTGGAAAAAGAAAGATCACTTTCAAAAGTGAGGGTGCTTTCAAACGCCGTGATTTCTCTAAAGCACGTTGTGATACAAGCGGATAATTTTGTCACTCCATTGGCTATCATGACAACTACATTCTTTTTCCACGAGGAGGCATGACGCAAGCAGCCCGTGCATTAACTTCTGAATCGCCCAGTGAAAATCTGGAAGCAATCACTGGAGAAGAGGACGCGCCCTAAGGATTGGGGATTCGCGTCGTATGCCTAAAATTCGCGGGAGTCTTTGGAAGCCTGGACCGACACATTCGATCCAGGAATTATCACAGACGCCCCGATTATCGACGTCGGGTCTACGTACCATGTCACCGGAGCGCGAAGTCTCCTTCATGACCTTCAAGAATGTGAGACTCATGATGTCCGGATTGCCGATGGCGATCTCATTTGCGGCCACCAGAAAGGTAAAATGGTGCTGAATAACCTCAAATGATCCGTACTTGACAACGTTGTCTAAGCTCCTGGCCTGAAGCAAATTTCGGTGAAACAACTTATTGCCCACGGCATGAAAGTAGAATTTACTGAGAAGGCGTGTTTGATTTAGACCAGCCAATCCCGCGAGGTACCTTGCGCCGAGGTGTATATGCTTTGGGCATCCCTGCTGGCGTTGCTGCCTCCATCGAAGACTGGCATCAGAGATTGGGCCATTTAAATTTCAACGCTATTTCTGAACTAGCGAAGTCCGACGCTACCAAGGTGTTTAAGAACGTCGGCCCCTCACGCCTTCCAAGACGTGCGAAGTCCGCGCCATGAACAAAATCAACCGATCGCCTGCTCCTCGTCGGGCATCTTGACCTCTTTCTGCTCAAACGAAGTCTGTCATGATGATCTTGCGGGGCCATGTCAAAGGAGCTACAATGGCAGTCGATACTACTACGCATTGAAATGGAAAGACACACGACTATATACTTCATCAAGATGAAGAGTGAGGCGCCACGCTGTTTTCGGAATTACATGAATATTGTAAATTGGCATTTTGACAAGCTGGATGGTATCAAGGTCAACAGATCCGACAGTGGTCGCAAATTTATTGCTGATGATTTCCGCATCAGCGTAGTGACGAGGGCATCACTGTGAAGATGACAGAACCTAAAGTGCATCACCAAAAGGTCGTTATAGAACGCTCTCACCGTACAAATGCTGATGCAGCCAGCGCGCTCTTGCTGCAAGCTAAGCTTCGTCACTACCTATGGGAGTACGCAGTGAGAAGCGCGGTATGTTACAGGAACAGAGTACTCTCACGAGTGGACAAGGATAAGACCCTTTTGAAACGTTTTGGGGGCGGAAACCTGACATGAAATTAATCAAGACGTTTGGTCAGCGGTACTTGGTCCTCATACCACATGAAAATAGATCAACACACCATCCGTTTTGGCCTAAAGGCAAGACTGGCATCTTCATCGGTAGTGATCCGCAACGCAAGGACTACTTCGTCCATGTAACTGAGTGCGGCCACTAAGTCATATACAGCCGAAGCGTTGTGTTTTTGGAACCCCCAAGCCCTCCGCTAGTCCCGGATATTATTTCGTTGTGAGAGGGCATGCTCCGAACTCTAAAGGGTTAGAATATGATGACGAAAATGAGGAGAGTGCCAGCAAAGTGATATTTGGCCGCTTAAGTACTAAAGCAAATCGCAGAATTTAATGGTACCCCAGCTATGACTCTCATCGCCGGTCTGAACGCATTTCTAGCCGAAATGTTAGTGCGCACTTAATATGGCTCATGTTATTATACTGGCGGAAAATGATGGGGCCAGCGCATCCCGACAAAAATACCATCTCGTTATGAAGACCAATAACTCCTCTGTTGGGGCGCTGATCAGAGCGTGAGGTACCGCAATAGAAAGTGGGGGTTTCGTAGTTCTTCCTCAGCAGAAACAGCACCACATACCTCTTACTGCGACACCAGCACCATGCAGCGCAGATGCCAGCTCATCCCTGACGAGAAAACCCTAGTGGTCAACGGCTACGATTACTTCGTCAAAGAGGCATAAGCAGGCCGAAGTGGAGGTCGGGACTCACGCCATCGTACTCGCGCTGCAGCTACCTTTGGCAAGAACACCATCGTCCGCGTTCTTCGGGCACGCAATATCGACCCACAGACCGATTTCGTCGAGGTAGTTCTGCCATTTATGCCTACGTAGGGTTGCAGTATGATAATGTGAAATCAAGCTGTTATCTTAGAAACTTATATTTCACTAGTAGACTTCACCATCGTCACGCGACGCAAGAAGCTCTACAACGAGGGCGACATCAACGTAGTTGTTCGTGAGTACGTTGTAGCGCAGAATAAAGCTACCAAGCCGATCACATCGCAACTCATTTGCAACTACATAGAAGACGTTCTTGGAAAGCAATACAATGCGCGCACGATGAGGATATAGCTGAACGACATGGGATTTACGTATTTGCGTGGCCAGAATCGTCACTATCTAGCGGAGACCACAGGCAATGTAGCCATTCGAGCCACGTATCTACAGAGACGCTGATCCGACAGAGACAGCCGAAATCACCCCATCAATCTCGAGGTCTTCCTCGATGAGAGTTACTGCAATGTCCACCACGTCACTGACAAAACGTGGCTGACGGAAGACAAGATACGATTCTCCAAACGTGGACGCAGAGCAAGGTAAGGTGTGGTGTAAACATTGAAGTTACATGTACCAAACAAACATTTGGTTTTAAAATGTCCCTAATATCTTGCATCGCGTATGCTATCAGGATATGCATTGTAGGTGCTGGTATCGTGCCACGTCGCGGCAACGTCATGCAAACCGAGTTCGTACTCGGCTCTCTGGTCCATTGGAGCTCGACTAAAAAGCCTGGCGATGGGGGCGGTGATGACTATCATGGCAACTTCGATGCGGACCTATTTGAAAAATGGTTTACGAAGTTGTGTGTGTGACTCTTCAGCAGTATGGAAAATGTGTCATCCATATGGACGGCGCAAGCTAACACAAAAGACAAGAAGATCCTGATCCTACGAGACGAACTCTCAAGGCAGATATACAAGCATGGCTGTTTAGAAATGATGGGCATAATGTTTTAACCATCATGTTCTGGAGCTGATCTAACTTACCGTTCTACTGATGTTGTAAAAATTGATTTCGAGCCTAGATGGTTCATACCTCAACTGCTGGAGCTCGTCAAGGCGTACAAGACCAAACTTACATACGTTGCTCACCGGATCGCGAAGGAGCATGACCATGTTCTGCTGTACACGCCCCGGTGCCACCCAGAGCTGCAACCCATTGAGATGGTTTGGAGAGGGGGGGGGCGTAAAAAACGGAAGAGCCCGTCGCCCCGCTGATAACCTGGTTGATCTTTCATCGAAGTTCGCCGTAGAATTTGCTCATTTCAAGCTAAGCATTGGTGCAAATACTACAAGCAAGTGCTGAGGTTCGAGAGGAAGTACATAGCAGTACTGAAGAGTGCGAACTAGTAGGTGAGGACGAGCTTTGTAACGCTGATGATGATGACGGAGATGAATGATACCTCTTTTATTGTATAGGCTTGAGCTCGACTCGTAAATTAACACAACTCGCAAAAACGTACGTTTTGTGCTTGAAGACTGTTTTCACATATGCTCCGTACTATCCATGATGTTTGGCCAATAGGAATCCCGTACAAGCATCTGCTTCCTCCCAAAAGCGGCCTCCGAGACACCTTTTTGCAGCGCGTGTAGCATCGAAACGGCGATGATTCAGCCATGTTTTTTAACGGCATAATCCTAGTCAAAATGGGCAGTTTTACCCCATATCTAAATGTCGTTCCAGGTTTTTTCAAAATTGACCATGTGACGGGCTCATACGTACTAGCCCCTTCCTTTTCTGCCAGTATAAGATGCTGCGCGAAGTCATACCTGAACCCGTCAGCTTGAAAGCAGCTCGTGCACACAAAGAGCGGTTACTCTAGGAAGAGGCAGTACAGGAAGAAACTACTGCACTGCGTGCAAACGATACTTTCGACCTTGTTGACCCACCGCCAGGGGCTCATTACATTGGTTTAACTTTCGTGTTCCGCATAAAGCTAAACGGAAGCGGGTAAGTGGATCGCCTAAAGGCCCGTATATGTGCACATGGCTTCACACATGAGTTCCCCAAAGCTGTTGCAACATTAGACTCAATTCGCGTGTCATTGGCGACTCGATTGGGAATGCACGTACGCCAAGCCGATGTACCCCCGGCATACGCCAAGGCTGGGCTAGCGGGAGAACTGATGTACATGCGCCAGCCCCGCGTATCTGGTGAAGGTAGCCGATCCAAAGGTTTGACGGCTCAAGAAGTCCCTATATGGCCTGAAGCAGGATGGCCGAGAGTGGAATTCGGAGATCAACGGCTTTCAGAAGACTCTTGGATTAATTCCAACTCGCGAAGACCCACGCACCCTATTAGCAACTTGATCGATGTAGACGATATACTCATCGGTTACCAATAGAGCACGAAACATGGGGGAAAAAAGTTGACCCAGGCTCTTCGTGCCAAGTACGGTGTTAACGATCTCGGCGGGATCAATTGGTATCTTGGAATCCGCATTCCCATGAACTTCGCACAAAAAACTACAACTCTCGATCAGTCCTAATTTGCAGCTGAGATACTACGTCGTTTTTAAATGGAAGATTTGTACACCTCGAAAGCCCCATGACAAGAGTGTAGTTTTGTATCGTCGGTCTCAAGATGAAAAGGTTGCTGGTGATGTACCTATCGACAAGATGTAGGCGCACTGCTTTATCTTGCGCGCGTCACTAGACCTGATATTGCGTATACTGTAAATCAAGTTGCCGCGCATGCGTCAGCCTCAAAAACGTATTGGATTGCCGTCAATAACATTCTCAGATACATTGTTGCACGAGTGAGTTGGGGCTAATCTATCGTCGAAATCTTGACACGGTACCTGTGCGAGTCTACACCGATGCAAACCGGGCAAATAATGAAGAGGACCGGAAATCGGTTTCTGGCGTACTTGTCCGTGTGTTTTTCTGTCCAGTATCTTGGCAGACTCGAAAACAACTCGTGTCGAAATCGTCAACTGCAGAATATATTGCTGTTGATGACGATGTTTAGGAAGATCTATGGACAAAATTACTTCTGCAACGCCTCATGAAGTCTCAAGAAAGCTCTGCAATTCCGGCAATGATCAACAACAAATCACCATTAGAAGCTTGACCAACGAGTAGGATTTTGAAGCCCAGACGTCAGTGAATTGCAGCTTATTTCATTCGCGAAGCGGTAACAGGTGGTCTCCAACCGCTGATTTATTGCCCAACTACAGACATGCTAACTGATGGTCTGACCAAGTATTTGGGAAGACCTTGGTTTCGCGAAATGCGTTCTGCCATCGGCATCGAACAGCCCCCATCCAGCCCTGGAGGGAAAGTATTGCAGTAACCAGCTTGGATGGGCCCTGTTGATGACAAAAGGTTGCTATGCGTCGCCAGATCGGTTTATTTCATTGGTCACACTCCTGCCGAAAGACAGCTTAATAAATCACCTTCCGATTTGTATTCAAGTAACCAAGTGCTCCTCTCCGTTCTGCCTTCGCCTGCATGCTCGTCCATTAAAGCCACACACGCGCAGAATATGGCTTCATACTTATCCTCATTCCGTCGGTACTTCTCGGAGCATAGACCCCACAGCATACGCAGACGTCCAATACGTTTTCGACGATGATGCGATCCTGATATCTCTTGTAATGTTAGAGGCCTAAATCTGGGAGGTTCTTGCTGTGGTGGATCGCCCGCAGAACTATGGCAAGGTCTTCGTATATCGTACAGTATAGTCCATGGTAATCGGTGCGCAAATGGCCCGCGTCGGAAAGGCGCTTCTGGACGTCGTATTCAGCTGCTGGCGATGGAATTGATGTTATCTGCAAATTGCAATATCGGCAATATTTTCGGGTGGTAGCCTCGTGAAGTCGATATCAAAACCAGTAGGTATCACTGATACTTGGACTTTGTCCCATGCAGCTTGTGCTTCTTGGAGCAGCAGTGCTTGCGCTCGGCTTGCCTTCCCGCTGGCAAGATGCAATTTTGGAACGCCACGTCGACGGCATAACAAGCGCATGGATACCGAATAAAAGCATTTCAGGCTGCGTCGACTTCTTTATTGTTTCGCTTTTTGATATGTATCGAGACAATATACTATAGATCTTCTACGTAAAGCCCATAAAGGAGGAGATAAGATCTCGAAGTAACCGACCATCACTTCCTTGAACATGGGTGGTTGTATGTGCAATTAAGTGGCCAGTCGCCTCAGTGCTTTAGCAGCGTCAGTGTCGTATAGAAGACGTCCTTTGCCGTCTGTTTTTGACTTGGCTCCGCGTCGTAAGTTCCACTGCGATATTTTGTAGGATGCCTCGACAATCCGAAGATAGTTAATTAAATTAGCGAATAGTCGGCGAGCCTCACGATACGCTCCGCCCAAGCGTGTTACATAACGGGGGGGGGGGGTCGTTTACATCATCGTCCGAGTCAATCTTTCTGCAGTGAAACAAAAGGCGTATAGTGACCTCTTTTCGCGCTCTTCTACCCGTCGAGCTGCTCGAAGCTGGCAAAGTTGGCCAGGACGCCTTGTCACGTGAAGTGGATGGTTGCTTACGTCGTAGTGGCTTTGGGGACATTGGGCTGAAGCGTGAATGGCTTAGCAAGGGGCTGGTGCGTCGCTTGCGCGGAGGTGTGTGTCTTTGGGGGCGGAGGGGGCAACGCAGCCGATGCACAAATCGCAGAGTCTATGTAGTGCAGACTGACCTGAACTTGTATTTATACCGAGCGCCTTAGAGAGCCAAAAAGGTAGAATATTTTTGGGGTCGTCTGCGAACCCGGTCTAATTTAGGAGCAAGGTTTCCCGTATTTTACGGATATATTATCCAACCAATTAGGTCGAATTTACAGATCCATTAAATTATTATCTCTCGCGACATCCCTAATTACTAGCACTAGACACACTATGGCTACTTCTATTCGTCACAAAATCCAGCAATACATATGCAATTTGTTTCATGTCGATAGCTAAAACACAGGTATTTTCTTGGTATAGCCCAATCTGAAGCAAACTCGCTGCAATTGCCGTAGTCATCTATACCGATCGGCAAACGGCAGCGATGATATTTTCTATTACCAACCACATCTTTGCCTACAAGCATCTAGTCTACCAACCCCCACGCCCTCGTTTGCGACATTCAGTCGCCATTCCGCAATTCGCTCGACAATGAGCGACACAATAGCCATATCTTCATCACGAATCGCCGTATAGTGGAAGGGTTTCCAGTTGACAAAGTGTCACGACTCCAGCAACGAGATCACGAATCAATATAGATACTATCGCAGCGGGTGCAAGGCCAAGCTGGACGTCATGACGGACGGCCGTGTTCTCGAGATTCGGTATGGGATGGCGAGATCATCGTCATCTCGTCGGACGATTCAAGCAAAACAGAGGCGACTCCAGCGTCTCGCAGATTGGTCGTTCGGGATGTGAAGTGGAAAATGGCGGACAAGATAAATGCGTTGGCCTTGCAGCAACTGAGCGCGCTACCGCCGCAACCTGGAACCAGGTTCGAGAGCGTTTCGCAATTGACGAGATGACGCTGGGGCTTTCATGCGAACATTCGTGTGCACGTGTGTGCGAATGGTTCATTTCGGCAGATCGATCCATGGCCATGTTGAAGTGGCTCCCTTGTCCCAAGTTCCCAGTTTTTTCCAGTTCAACTTCACCTACGCTGGAGAACCCCCCCCCAGAACGTGTGGTAGGATGGGGGCACCCGGCGATAATTCGACTGCTAATGTGCGCTGACGTTTCGCTGTACGTGGATGGGACTTTCTACTGCGTGCCGTCGTCCTTCTATCAGTGCGTCGTTATGACTTACGGTCGAGGCTCGCGTTTCTACATTCCAATCGTGAGGTTGCTCACCACGTGCAAAGTGGGTGGATTTTTTTTTTGGCACGTACTCCACTGCGTATAAGTGACAACCGGCGCTAAGATGCTCCTGGGTACGATTTCGCGCGACTTCTAGCAAGCCCTCACCAACTATACACGTGACTTGTTTCCCGACAGCACCATTGTGGGTTGCTTATTTTACTTTAAGCAAGCCATTTGGCGACGAATGCAGAAGCTACACATGCCGACTGACGAAATCTTGTTGGCAATGGGGGTGGCATTCTGGATTTGTTGACAATATTCTTCCGCATGAGAGACCATGTCAATAGTCAACTGAAGTCCGACTTAGAAATGCGAGGTTACGACTAAATCGAGAACATGTGGAACTCCTTATAGCAGTACTCTCGGCAAACATGGCTGGATATGTATCCACCAAAGCTTTGTTCCGTGCGAGGAATAAACCACCCGATCAGCAGCCGAAACAACAATCCGCTAGAGCGCTACAATCGTGAGCTCAACAACGAATTCGCTTCTCGGCGCCCCAATACGCAGACTTTCGTAGGGGACATTGAGCGCCACGCACATCGCTTCGTGACTTTGGCCGAATGCATCGCTCACGGTCAAGCCCATTCTCTCCCGCACGGCACGTACTACACTACCAGATTTTACTTAGTGAGCGCTCAAGATGTTATTGAGAGCGATTAAGCCCACTCCGTGCGCATTTTCGATCACTATGTGTACTCATGGGTACTACCTGTTCGTGTTTCTGCACATTTGTATTCTAAAACGTCGTATTCTTTAGTTTATCATACGAAAGTTAGATAGATGACTCAGGTTTACACCGAGAGTTTTATCCTGGGGTCTAGCAATTTAAAATCAAGTAAAACCCATGATGTTACATCAAACTTACAAGCAAATACTAAGGCGGATTGAAGTTATTTAGATTTGCACGCAAAATGACGGAGAGAGGTGCGATCCACCCGGAGATGAAAATGAAACGGTCCAAAGTTGAATTTGTTTTTGTCTCGTCACAGCACTACTCTTACAAAACCTTCTTCGCGTCTCTCCATTTCACACCGCTCTCATGTATCTTACCTTTGTCCTCGCACCGCTAACTGCGGCTATGATTAGGACCATCTAACGGAATAGGTGCGCGAATCGGACATTGGCCTACGTAAGAGTGACGAACCTACGTGAGGGGATCCGACGACGTGAGGATTGAACTCACAATCAAGTGTTCGGACTGGTGATGACATACCATGCCACCAACACGTTTCAATCAGCCCCTGCTGACAACAGAGCCTTTTGATACTTCCTACATAAGTGACACACAAATCAAGTCGACCTCATACTCTTTCTAGATGCGTTGTTTTTAGTCTCAATTTTAGTGTCGGATCGGTATAAGTAGAGTTGTTCCCGGTTCAGTTAGTTGTATTTTTAGGGTATAGATCCGGGCCGCGATCTAACCGCTGCAAGTAATATATAAAAAACGATTCGTCGTCCAAACTGAACCCGAAGACGATCCGAATAAAAGGTACCCGAGAACAATAGGCAAACCAGACAGAAATGCGGCAGCTATCTCGGAACGAGGAGCTCACTGGACGGTCTGGTATTTGATCCGTCGACATGTCTCTAGGTGCGTACCAATGTTATGCCTGATAACCCACATCCGGACCTGGTGCATCAGGTGCATGTTAGTACACAGCGTTGGTCTGCTGCAGGCTGACGTACTCGACAGACGTCATAGAGTTCCATCCACTCGTGGTATGACGAATATCATTAAGCTGCCCCCAAATAATTTGCACATACGTATTTGTGGCTTCTATCATTTTGTCGAGTCATTCGTAGGATCTGGACATCTCGTTAACTTGAGACTGGAGGCCCCGCCAATATATCTTTAACCGATCATCCAAGGATTCCCAGTAACCCATGGGGTACCAGTAGTTGAGATCACGTGACGGTGGTGTTGCAGTTCGAAGGCGCGATCGTGCAAACCTGACCCAGTTGTCCTCGATGTGGGTTAAAGAACAAGTTTTTTTTAAGGCCAGGATACCCACGAATGACACCGGCGTCATAGATTACACAGCCAATATCCAAAGAAAATTCTACATCCAGCCAAATCCGAATTGTTTCATGAGCCCTCCCCTCCCACTAAGCCCCACTGCTCAAGCCAACGCTGTCTAATCGACGGATTCCCATATAGTATGCCATCATGTCCATTTTGAAGATAAAGGGATTGAACTGAGTCCGTGCGGAATCATATTGGCGCTATAACGAAGCGCAATAAGCCACAAACTTAAGCTCTGCAGATAAAAACGAGAACTGATTGATGTAACCGCAGTTTGTTCTCTGCTGCTCCTATAGTAAACCTAAACGCCAAAAATCCTGCCTTGCCGATAGCCGGTAAATCCGTTCAATCCAGGTGCAATCGAGTGAAGAACGTCGCCTTGTCATACTCCCTCATTACGAAGCCGCTTCAGCGGGGGGAAATAAGACGTATGTTCATTCGTGACTCCTTCGTTCCGGTGTCGTGGTTGAACGAGTCATTGTCGAAGATGGTCTTCATGACAACAGAACCATTGGTGGTTTCGTCAGTTTCGTTTCATCATGAGAGGAATGCGTGCCATCACTTGGTTTCCAAATGGTAAAAGGGCTGGATACACGTCAAGTTTTCGCGGTCATCTCTTGCGTGATAGCAGGAAAAACCTCTCCTTGACCGGCAAGCTCCAAATTCCGAAGTTGCCGGGTGATAACCCCTCCACAAGAAACCAATTGAGTTGGCAAAACAACGTATGAACCTAGTCGAAGCAAGTAGGTTGCTTAGCCCCGTGCAACTCCTGTCGGAGATCGCAAGTGCTGGCGCCACCTGCGACCAGTGCAGTGGCGCCAGCAACGACCTGCGACGGCTGTAACGACGGCAACGACGGCAATGACTGCAACTAGCGAGAATAGGCGAAACTCCTCATGCATATTAGGATAGTTCAGAGCTCCTAGCGACACCATAGCTATCCATTCATTCTACAATATACCTGGTGCGAGGCACCACAAAAGGAGCCTTGCGTCAACTTGTTCAAGACCCAGAAGTAAGCTACTTTTAACTCCAAGATGATTCTTCAGATCTGGTCGAGCTCGAATGACGTTAAGTATCTTCAAGTGCACATGCCCACAAATCGCGCTCGACTGTGATTTGTTGTTGTAATTCGTTGTGACTTGATCGCCATCGAGCGGAGAAGAACTGTCACCAATAACTTCCGTGCCTTTGATCATGATGAATTTTCGACGTGGGTAACGACACAACCAGAATAGCCTTCGCTGTGTACTCGCTGTGCCTCCGCAGCCATCGCTCGCCCAATAGAGCTAAATCAGTACAATTTCATTGCAGTTGTTTCATCACGTTGAATGGACGATCTTCATTTGTCATTGGCGTGGTGGTGGGGGTTGTTGGGGTCGTCCACATCATGTTTTCCTCCGTGCAGTTTGACATTCTTGCACTGAATGCAAGCGTTGATGATCTGTTTCACTTCAGGCTGGTCGCCAGAACGTAGGCATCGAGCGAAATTGTTTGTATCATCGAGATGCAGCAAATAATCTCCACCAATTCACTCCGAAAAGATGCTGGAACTACAGAAAGCTTTTTAAAATTCAACATAACTGCGCCGAGGGCTGAATAAAATACAAATTCTAAACTGCCTCGATTGACCCCAGCCGAGCAATAATTGCGTTGGTTTTAAGGTCTGCGAGCTGGCGTGTTTTCAACACGGCACCGTCAATACTTACCTTCTATTCTTCAGCATATAGCTCGCCCTCTTTTGAATTGTTTCACGTCGTTGTAACGAAGCCATGAGAAGACATCTGCTCCAAAATTTCGCGGCCCTGGTACGTACTCCACCGAGAGACAATATCAGTTTCCATCGCACCACGCTAAGAAAGGTTTCCTGAGGATACAGCAACAGCTTATGGTCCGTAGGATTGACGGCACGGACCCGAGAAGCATCGGCCGATACATCTTGAGCATTTAAAGCACGGAGAGAAGCTCGCCATCGTTGAGTACTTGCGCTGTGTATCCTTACGTCGCCGAGCGAAATAGGCAAAGATACAATTCCCTCATCGATGGGCTTGGGCGATATTCTTGGCTACCAGTTTATTTCTCCTTGTCGGCTACACGTACTGCGATCTAATACGACAACTAGCGCTATCTGGCATTCTCCTGCCCGGGGCACTATATCCTTTGCGGGTTGGCGCGCCGGATGAGCCTGGTCGCTGGTGATTTGAACCGATATCGCTTGAGTCCTTAAGATAAAACGAGAACGGATTGATGTTAGTATGGTTTGCACTTTGCTGCCCCCTGTAGTTAATCTAGATGATATGGCTCACTCGGGGCCTTCTTGAGTGTAGACGACCAATCCGTTGAATCCAGGTGCAGTAGGACGAAGATGGATAAAACTGGGAAGAGTGCCGGCTCCCTGGCTTGTAAAAAAAAGCGGCGACAATTTCAGAAGAATCAAGAACACGAACGTAACATTGAATTTGTATGTGGCCTTTCTCACATACATTGTGAAACAAGATGCGAAGAAAAGCCTCAGGAGCATTGCTCCAATTGTTGGGCAGTACCCCGCTGTGCCCGGAAAACAATAGCTGACAACTGTTTACTGTGCTGTGGCTCAGCACAGCAAGCACTAACACCGGTTTAGACTGCTATTATACGGGGAAGTGTACGGAGCGGTGAACCATCCGTGCCTTGTTAACGCTGTTTTACGTAGAGTGAGTTTCATTTATCTCAAGAAGTAATTCCTTGCCTTGATTTGTGTAGACGGAATTACTGAAAAGGAAGGACCCAAATGACCTGCTAGTCAGTGTTGGTACATTAAAGAAACAAAAATTGTGACGCAAGAAGTCGTAGAATCGGAGGCTGACGCCGTCATCAAGAGCAGCTTTTAACAGTGTGTGTGTGGGGGCAAACACATTAATGCCGATAATGTCTATCACGACGTCCAAACATTTGCGTCGGCGCCCGGTCAGTGTGATGTTTAATCGGTATGTGAAACCTAACCAATACTGATGAAGATAAGTCTACCCTTTTATGAGCTTGCATCGGTTTTGAGTAATGGAGAAGCACCAGCGCGATCTACTGTTGACGATGTCAACGGCTCAAATTGAGTCAAGATGGATATATTCTAAAAGGGTAGAATATTTCTGGGGTCGTATACGGATAGGGCCTGATATTCGGGTTTGGGACTTTCAACCATGCTGCTTTTTCGTTGTTAGAAGGTCAGTAAAAGGGGCCTGAAGTTAATCGACGTGTTACAACTAACAAGTTTATCTAGCCACGGTTGTGTGCAGCGCACACTCCCTTGCAACTTAATGCACTATGAGACTCAGCACTGCTGGACGCTTATTGGATGGATATCATCGTTATTGGATCGAATATGACCATTTTCAGAGTAAATATCATAAAACTCAGCACGTAAATGATGTACTTTGGATGCGTTATCATTGGATTCTGATTCTGAAACTCCTATGCAGCTCGTCGCAACATATATTTGCTCATCACAGCTTTAACGGGCACTGAGCTAGCCATTCTCAATCGTTTTTTCCCTTTACTCAAGTCAATCCACCATCCAAACTCCATAACAATGGATTTCGCCGAACCTGAACCAACTTCTCCCACTGCTAGCAAACATAATTCGCAGCCTACCCAACCTCAAATTCGCGACGAGCCAAACATTCCTACCACACAGATGCCGCCAGGGTTGACTACGCGTCCTACTCCATTAATGCTACCTGGACAGGCGGCTGTTCGCAACGCTCGCTATGCAGCAATAGTGAACCTGGGTGACTACCAGTACACGCGCGCATGGTCTTCACGCCGCAAGATAGTGTACCGGTGCAGCTACTATCGCGGCAGGCAATGCGGTGGTAAGATGGAACTACTCGCTGCCTCTTTAGAATACAGCAATTTCATCCCGCACACCTATCGGACGAATCATGCCCCGGGCCCTGTTGCTCATGTGCCAGTCGATATCGTACCCGACATGCAGGATGCTGTCGATGAGCTGTCTCGCAACGAGATTTCGCTGTCCGCATCTACAATTTGGGCACGCCTTGACGAATGATTTTACGGAGGAGATCAACCCGCAACCTCTCGCAGGATTATCACGTGAGCAAGTGATCAGTCGCGTATATCGCGTGCGGGACGTGAGTGTTGCCCCCGCCATTTCGGGGGCAACATTCACGGCCGTGTTGAGGTCCCCCCACTTTCACGAGTTCGAGATCGCCCATTGATTATTTTCCAGTTTTCCAATACGGTAGTGGGCTTAATGACGGCGAGAGCCCTAGTCGGATAATCGGCTGGGCGCGTTCCGACCTCATTGCTTTGTTGAAGTACGCCGGCACTTCAGTTTTATTGATGGGGCTTTCAGATGTGCCCCCCCCGCGGCTTTGAACAATGTATCGTTGTAATGGTGCACGACCGCTCGTCTGGTTATTATTGCCCTGTGTTCTACGTGCTGACAACCCAGTGCACGATAGACACCTATTATAACGTCCTTCATTTCATCATGCAAGCAACATACCAACAGCTCGGCCCCACAGAGATCGTTTGCGACTTTAAGCGAGCAATCATCGATGATGTTGTTGTGCAATTTTCCAACGTTCGTGTGATTGCTGCCTGTTTCATTTTAACCGGCAGTCCGTCGCAAAAAATGCGAAAACTGGGTATCACAAACCGTGCAGCGTTCATTGCGATGACGCCTGGGGTCCTCGACATGCTAACAGTGTTTCCGGAGGACCAAATTGAAGTGGGCGGTATAACGTGGGTGAAACGACAAATAAAAGACCGCTGCCGCAGCAATGGCATCCCGTACAAACGCTATAAAATGGCGCTCCTTCTGGACCTACTTTAAGAAAACGTGGTTGGGATTATATGAAGCAGCGCTGTTTCATGATCTCTTTGAACGGCTTGTGGCTCGAACCAATAACCCTCTTGAGAGGTTTAATAGGGAGTTGAACGAGGAATTCCCAACTCCACACCGCAGTCTAACTACTTTCATTGCTACGATTAAAAATCAAGACGCCATGTTGCTGCTATTCGCGGTCGCCGGCACGAAGTCGACCTCGCGAGACGATCTAGCTCCCTCAGCCTGTGGACTTACCAACTGAAGAGGAAGTCTCTAGCGGAGAAGAACATGACGCGAACGGGGGTTTTGTTAGTGATGATGACATCGCGTACAGCACCGACACGAGTAGTGAAGACAATGCTACAGGTGACGAGGAGAATGTGGGTGAAAGTGGTGGTGGGGTGGTTGGGGAGGCTCGGATTGAACAGCTTACCGTCGTGTAGCTAACTAATACCAACCGAGAAGTAGATCCCCATGACATTTTATATTACAGCAAAGCATTACATTTTCACTTGGTCCGATGTTTGGTAGGACATGGCTGCGTGCTCTGGAATTCAATCAGACTTCGTGATCAGGCCCTACCCGTGTACGACCCCCCAAAAATTATTTTCTGAAAGCCTGGTTGAATGAAGTATGCATGGTCATTTTGAAGGTAAACATTGGTGAAATGACCCTTGATGCACTCGCAACGCTGGTCTCTTGCTTCTTACAAATACTATTCCACGAGTTACTGTAAGAGAACATAATAATCATGTACTGTACATTAGTGATAGTTTGCCAATACCGCGATTATTTCGAAGTTGTTTTGCCCCACCGAGCAAATTTGCAGTTTTTGTGGCCTACTCAGAAACTGTTATTGTACTACTTCCTCTGGGCTTGAAAGACTGCATTTTTGATAGCCTATTCAATCCTGTGACTATACATGCTCGGTCAAATATAACATATTAGAGAGAAAAGTCGATACATTTACACAGAGAACGTACTGAGACGCCCCATTATCGGCATCCGTTCCGTAAAATGACCGCTCTCAATTTAATCGACGACCATCTTCGTCAATATGAAAGCATGTGGAACGCAAAGGGTCTAACAATAAAGCGTAAAGCGTGCCTGCCACGGTGGTGCTGCTTTATGATCCTAGTTCCGGCTGTATCCAGTTTAATATGTAGGTTAAGTTTTGGCAAAATCCGCTCGCGTATAAATTTGAAACAGTGGTTTCGTTATATTTTACTGTAATTTTGTCGTTTTTGGAGATTTGCTTGTGTTTGAAAAACGGAGGCCAATAGGAGATCATAATGCATCCATAGTAGCCGTCAGGGGGCCAATAGCTGGTCTAGCAAAAAAATTGTGGTCATCCATCTGATTTTCGATTAAACTTTTCCACCCAGAGGAAGTACTGTGGTATTAACTTCAAGAGTAACTTTTATTAAATCTAAACAAATTTTGTGTTGACAGGCTTTTTTTAATCCTGTATCAGCGTTACGTAGCTGATGGAGCTGATGGAGGGGGGCGATCTCGCTCGGGTTCAATTGCTAGTACAGCAAGGCGAGGACTTCGATAAGGAAGACGCACTACGGGATGCAGCTGAAGAGGGTCATCTTGAGGTAGTACGCTACCTCTTTAGTCAATGTGGCGCAGACGTGGACGCCCCTGACCAGCATGGCTACACGGCGCTAATGTTGGCAGCCGAGAACGAGCATCTGGATGTGGTTCAATATCTCACCCAAGAATGTGGTGCAGACACGAATGCCAAAACTCCAAGTGGGAATTCCACGCTCATGTGCGTCACTGAATGTGGCAATTTTCAAATCTTCCAGTATCTCGTGGAACATTGTGGAGCAGATGTGAAGGCCACCAATAATAACGGATATGCTCCATTGGTGTCGGCAGCAATCGAGGGTTATGTGGAAATTGTGCATTATTTGGTGGAACGATGTGGCTTAAATGTGGATGCCACATACGGGGATGGAGATACGGCACTCATGTGGGCTGCTAGTTATGGTAATTTGGAGATCGTTCGGTATCTCGCTGAACAGGGCGGGGCTGAGGTGAATCAGGCCAATGGAATGGGGTACACAGCACTGGCGTGGGCGGCATATGAAGGCCAATTCGAGGTGGTACAGTATCTCGTCGAACACTGCAACGCCAAGGTGAATATCAAGCGAGACGATGGAGATACAGCTCTGATGCGGGCCGCAGCTAGCGGGAATATTCAAGTCGTCCAGTATCTTTATGAAAAAGGTGGAGCTAATGTGAAAATCATGAATAAAGAGGGATATACAGCATTGCTTTGGGCTGCTAAGAACGACGAGGCGGAAGTCGTTCATTTTCTAGCAGGAAACTGCGACGCCGACGTCAATGTCTTTGATATACGTGGGTACACGGCGCTAATGTTTGCGTCTCAACAGGGCAATCTTGAGCTCGCTCGGTATCTTGCTGAAGATTGTGGCGCAGATGTGACTGTCAAGAACAATGAAGGAATGACAGCGGTCCGACTTGCTGCTGATGGCGGTCACGATATGATCCAGCGTATGCTCACACCAATGCTGCCAGCCCCTCAAGCGCAACCGCGAGGCACTGATAGTGAGGCTCTACCTTCATATTGTTCCATTCCTCCGTCAGAAATCGAGCTAGTCTACTTTAATAAGAACGGGTATATTGGGGGTGAGTTCCTTGCCAAGTGGCTGGATGCTGATGCAGTCGTCAAACTCTTCATTCCCGACGCGTCACACTCGTCATTCCAAGATGGAGTTCGTCTGTGGCAGCAGCTTCGGCATCCTAACGTGATGAAAATGTACGGCGCATGTGACGCTGGTCCTCATTTGAAGTTTTTCGTGTGTGAGTACGCGAGCCAAAAGTCTCTACATGAGGTGGTTTCCTCAGTAGGGGAGAAGCCAACGATGTGGAAATATCTGTACGAGGCTGCACTCGGTCTCGAGTATCTTCATGAGCGAGGTATTGTTCATGGTGATCTACGATGCAGTAACATCTTAATTGGCACTGATGGTATGGCAAAGCTGTCCAATTTTGGGTTCAGTGGATCAATGAAAACTTCTAGCCCAGCTACTTCGACTGTTCTTGGGTCGATGCGCTGGCAAGCGCCTGAGGTTCTAGATGGGAAGCCAACATCGTATGAGTCGGATGTGTACGCTCTGGGAATGTGCATCTTGGAGGCTACTACGGGCGAGATACCGTGGCGTTCCAAAGACGACAAAGCTGTGAGACGCTACTGTAAAACACTTTGGATGCCCGAGACGGATGACGATTTGACTTTTGACCCCGACTGCCCCCCTGGTCATGTTCGCGAGTTGGTTTGGAAAATGTGCTCCTTTAACCCCTTCAACCGTGCGAGTCTGTCGTCTGTCATCTTTGAGCTTGAAAATTTGGCAATAAAAAATATTTGCAGTACTAATCACGAGCCAGAAAGCTCCATCGATGAATACGATAATGATCGAATGCACGATATCTGGCTGGACTTGCGAGCACGCATGGAGAAATGCGACAACGATCAACATCGTCGAGTATTCAAAGACATTGAGAAAATACAGGAGCGTCTCCAGGGCTCCAACTACCACCCAACACTGTTCGCACAGTTTTACGCGCTTCTCATCGAGTTTCGCCAAACAATCAAAATGTCGCCTGAACAAGCCAGCATAATGCGACTATCTTCAACTCGAGCCACTAGCACGAGCTTATATTCGTTCCACTGGCGCATTAAGTCGCTCTTGACGTCATTGGGCGATCTAAATGCTGTCGACGAAAGAGAAGAGCGATGGCAGCTACAGCGCAATCAAGAGATTGACAGGCTCGCGACAGGGGTTTCGGACACTTTGCTTTTTCTGAAAGAGTTAAAATCACCTGAAGAACGGACAGCATATCTGAGAACGCTTCAAGATGAGATGGAAAATCATCACGGCAAGTACACACCAGATCAATTACACACAATGAAGCAGTCGTACGAAGAATTTGCAGGCGAGTTCGAGGATGGACAATTTCAGGAGCTCACACCCGTATGGTTTATTCCTTGGTATGAATTGATTGTTGATGACTGGAATTGTCTCGGTGAAGGTGGGTTTGGAAGCGTGTGTCGCGCGAAATGGTTAGACTCGGATGTGGTGGTGAAGCGCGTGACGTTCTCCGGGTCAAACCGAAGTGACGACGACTTGTCCACGTTCGATCTCTCCCAGTCGAGTTTGTCGTCGTTGTCAGCATCCGTCGATTCGTCTGATATAACAGACGAGATAATTGCCTCCAAAAGGGAGGAGGCTTTGACAATGTTCCACCATGAGGTGGACATCTGGTTTGGTTTCAGCCACCCACATGTCATCCGGCTTTTTGGCGCCTGTCATGTTGGTAGACCTTTTTTCGTATGTGAATACGCCACCAACGGGACTTTGGTCAGCTATTTGCGAAAGAACCCGGATCAATTATGGATTAAATTGTATGAGGCTGCATTAGGTGTGCAATATCTACATGCCCGCAATGTTGTCCACGGCGACCTCAAAGGAAACAATATCGTGATCGGTAGCGATATGAAGGCAAAGGTGACGGACTTCGGCTTGAGTTCACTCGCAAGCAGTAAAATTACGCCCCAGATATCAGCTGCAGCGCATTGGGTAGCGCCAGAGTGTTTACTCCGTTCCAGTGCACGCCCAACTTTTGCTTCAGACGTGTACTCTCTAGGGATGTGTATTGTGGAGGCATTGCGAGTTGTGGATGCGGTCAAGTCGGGTAATATGAAGCAACCGTATCTGCCGTGGGGTAATCAAGGCAACTTTGTTGTGAAATCCCACGCAACGAAAGGTAAATTGCCAGCTCAGCCCAAGACGTGCAATGCAGAGCAGTGGAATTTGATCAGGCGGATGTGTACGTTCGATCCAGATAGGCGGATTAAGATTTCCACTGTAGTCGATGAGCTGGCGAGACTGGCAGACACCAGCCAAGAAAATGATGTAGCCAACACTTTGTCATATGTGACTCAGGAATCTGTGCTTAAAGTGATCGCAAATGTTTGGCGTTTACTGTCTGATCTTCAAACTGATGCGGAAACAGTGCTGTACATTTCGTTGTGGAAAAGATTCGAGCAGGTGCTCGCACAGATCAATGATAACCAAAGTGAAGAATATCCTGGTGCGTTTTTCTCCCTTGTTGTTCACGCTGACAAGGCCACGATGAAGCTGAACGACAATAACCAAAGTCTTATCTCGTTGGCGGAGAAGACGATGCGGTATTATGCGTTGGATCGAGCATTGGACAAGTTTTGTGACGCATACTTTATTACAAGCGAGCTTGGGGATCTGAGGAGGGAAATGTGAGTGAATAAAACAAATTGGTGAATTTGTGCCTTAAAAAAATGGACGTCGAGTTAAAAGTCAAGAATTTTTCTAGGAATAAACGGTTCACACGAGCTGCTGAAAGCGTGGGATCTGCCGGAGTGTTGCGGTTTAAAAGCACAATACGACCATCGCTGTGCGTGCTTGTAACCTAGGATATGCTGAAGATCTGTCGTTTTCACAGGCTTTCGTAATATGAACTTATGTGTTGAAAGGCTGTACATGTACATGTACTTTGAAGTACCTTGACGATGGTCATAAAAACGCAAAATTGGTAGACAAATTTTGTGAAGAATGCTGAGATTGGATTATGAAGAGGAAAAGGAGTGAACATAACAGACCATTGGTGTCACCTGAAACTTTTAGGTTCAGAATCTTTTTAAATGATAGACGTCGACAAGAACTGCTAGGATTAAACATTTCTCACCAAGGATTTTTAAAACCTTAAACAGTGTTACTGTGTTGCGGCCCAGAACATGCTCATCGCACACTTGTGCGTGCAAAGATTTTGCTACAATCAACTGGCGAATCCGTTACCTCGTCTATGTTAAACTTATATTTCCTAAACAGAACTCCACGGCTAAGGTTTGATCACGTACAGTGAACGATTCGGAAATGTGTCCAATATGATACGCCAATATTTGACCTGAAGAGAACCTATTTGCTGCTAACATAGCATTGTCAGCGCTAAAGACTTGTCTTCTATGGATATCGAGATGGGTACTGCTCGCTGGGTGATCCAGGATGATAGTCTTCACCTTCCTCGGCCGACGTACCCTCTGTCGTCGATAGTTGAATTTGCATAACCCCGCTGGGCCAGCAATAGGTGTTCCATTCCCATGCTCACTTTCAATAAGCTTCTCCCGCATCGACTTCCATCCCGACAAGCTCAAATGTGGACCCCGAGGAGATCGCAGAGAGCGACGTCTCGTCAGCATCGACTGGTCTGATTCACCCTCCTCCAGCCCTGCCCCAATGAAGCAATTAGTACACACAATGTTCAGTTTAGATCAGCCTAATTAAGTCTTTCGACGCACGTACACGGTACTGCACACTTGATCAGCTTCTTTAAACAGAAAGAGAACAGCGAGAACATGATAAACGACGCCAACCTACAGCGATTACCAGTATGATACTACCCGCTTTGGCCTTCTCATACGCTGGGCATTTGTCCTGAATCACCAACGAATCTCGCGTCTCCTGTTCACAAACTGCCAAACAAATGCATTCGTCCTCCCCCGAACAAACCGCCGAAGATTGACCTTTCCACTTGCAACATATTCCTCTAGCCACCGAGTGCAACAAGCGGTGCAAATTTTGTCAGAAATCTCGCAGTAAGTCACACTAGACGCCAAATAATACGTCTCTCCTTCTACTTGCTCTGAAATGCTCAAACATTGACCAATGTCCCCAACTACACTGCAAAAAGTCAATAAAACGCAAACAAACAATCATTTAAACGTTAATACTTTATTATACGTACCGAGTCTCCGATAATGCCGACGTTGAGACAGTCGTAGCAGGTGCGGGACTTCTCGCAGCTCACGTTCGCGTACCAGGTGCACGAGTCTCGGCTGGTGGAGACGTTGGCGGGCATCGTCAGCACCGCTCCGAGACTAGCGCTGGCGTTGGAGCTCGACAAGGTAGACATGCGGTCGAGTGGTACGGGAGCCTCCTCCTTTGATGAGAATTTGGGTGGCAGATCACGGCACCGCACACCTTCCTCAGAGTGGTCTCAGCTTCAACGTCGCTCGCACTTTACGAAGAGCATGACGGTAGGGTTGGGATGACTTCGTGTTTTCTGGATTTTATCCAGAGTTGTTATGGCGATACGAGTGCCAGTACTAATAACTATAGAAACGAATAGCTTGGATATTATGTTTTCTCGTGACGTATTTGCTCCAAGACGTCCATACATTACCTTTATGATTGATACCTGTATGGATTGCATAATATCCATTGCGAAAGTTGCTCGAGTCTTTTACGGTCAACCTTCGCGCAACAGTGCAAACGCGTATTTTTATTACGAAAGAACAAAGATTCGTGGGACGGTGACGTAAGAAAGTTTCTTTAATACTTCCTCTGGTTGGAAATGATCTCCGGGAGTTTACATTGTCTGCTCCGAAGTTTATGAAACGACTCATATTGATTTACAGAAGTAAGAAATATTTAAACCTTGAACAGAAGAACACTGTTACTGTTTGCACGGATTAGTACTGCAAGAGCAGCTTCCTAAACCTCCTTGCTGCATGTCAGGCTAACAGGCAGCCGCTTCTCGCGCCGAAGCTTGTCCTTCCCCAAGTGAGGCAGTTTGTACAGATTGCCCCCAGCCTCCATCAAGATTGCCAGCATGCACGCCTGCAGCGTAAGAAAGATATTTTTAACTGTATCGGCTTTCAACTCGCGATATGGGTTCTCCACGGAAGAAATAAGCGCGTCGATGCCTTTCCTTGGCAGCTGGTACTGAATACTCTGAAGAGGCGAAAACTCCCAGATCGAGGCAGTGGAGGTCCATGGAATTGGGAGCTTGGCACATCAGCCTGATGTTCCATCCTCCGCCGGTGCCCACCACAACGATGTCCGGATCCGACGGCGAAGCATGCGGTTTCGCGTTTTCCTGTTGCAGATAGATAATTTTGCGGCGGTCCTGTCTTGGCTAGTTTGCCTTTATCGCTGGGAAAACCTTAGTCAGAACGTAGTCGTTGTACACGTCCCTATTCACCGTGTCGATGTTGCGCGCGCATATCGCCCCCTTGTCTCTATTCTTACTTCGCCGCTTGGCTGCATACTTCTCAGTGAATGACCATACCCCGAGCTTGCCATCCCATCGCTGCTTACGGTGAGGGTCGTATCAGAAATGTATAAAATATTAGAGGTTATACAAAGTGGACGACATATGAAAAAGAGAGACGTACCGAGGGCGGGCTAAAGCTGATAAGAACAGGGTCTTCGGGATGAAGCGTGCTCTTCCAGGCTCGAGCAGGAAGCTCTTCGCCTTCAAAAACAAGGTACGAGCGCTTGTTGCGGTCTGCTTAGAACCATTTTCGTCTACGTGCACAATGTTGTGCATGGTTCTCTCGTCGAGAAACGACAGTGCATGTTCTACGCGCTGCAACTTGTTTTCGCTCGTAACGCAGGCTTGATGAAGGTGGATCTGCGCGTCACCGTGCCTTCCTTCACCGCCTGTCGTACTAGGTACCTGGAGATCCCCGCAGCGGCTGCGACACGCCTCTCAACAGCTCTATCTTCAACAGGAACACTTGCCAACTTCTGACGCATCTCATCGCTATTCTTACGCTTCCTGCCGCTATTCTTCTTGATCCTGCTGCCCCCCCCCCCCCCCCCCCCAAGTACGCCTGCCTCGACAGCAGCAATGTAGCGCTTCCAAATATTACTAACCGTGATCGGATCACGCTGCACTTGTAAGCTAACTCTAGCATAGCTTCCACATGGCAAGTCTCCGTTGTTGCTGATCTTGAGAAGCTCGTCAACAATGCATTTACGCGCTTAATCCGACAGGTTGGCTTGGTCATGTTTCACGGCTGGGGGCGAACTTGTGCAAGCGTTGAGAGTCCCCCTTCGTGAAGTGGAGGCAAGTTGGGTTATGATAACTAAAGTGGCGGAGCCGGTAGGCATCCGTTTGAAACCAAACTGGTGGCTGTGGAAAGCTGAGGTGTTGGTCGTTCTTTTAAACCAATCAGACGTTATCATCGACGCCTAGCAACGGCGTATTGGTCAAAATGTCTGGTCCCGGTGATCATTTCCAACCAGAGGAAGTATGAAAGAACCCAAAGCTGCCCCTGGTATTTTGGTATTCGTTGTCATTGCTATATTGACCAGCCCAGAAGACACCATCTCACATGATGGAAACTAAGCAAACAAGCAGGCTAAGCACAAGAATCAAGCAAATCATTGATGTCGCTTTTGTAGCAACTTCAGCAAGCTCACGCAGCAGAGCTGGTTGAAGAATCCGTCACCACGGTCGCGCTATGCGTATTCGGGTAGGAATCGAAGGATTAAGTCGTGGTGTTTTTCGTCTGAACGACTAAGCTTCATTTTCCAATCAAAGGGACTATTAGAAAGCTCGATGTAACGGTTACTCAGCTGCCGCTCACATCAGCCTTCGCGATCACTAGCGACAAATGCCAAGGACTAACAGTGAAAAACAAAACGGTTCTGAGGCCATTGCGACATCCAACACGCCACAAATCTATAGTGGTCCTCGTTCTTCGTTGCGGTGATGCGAGTGAAAGCAATGAAGCAGCTATATTCATGGAGCCGCTGACATTAGTTCCTGCAATAGTGCAGACCGAAAGACGAGGCCCTGGCGGAAACCGCGAGCTTGTTCAAGATGGAACGAAGTCATAACACGATAAAAACCAGAGCTTCTCCGTGCCTTGGCATGGCTTAGTCAATAACAATAATAACAATATTCCCGACGCTGTTGTTTGCAGATAATGTACAGGTCGCATCTACATAGGGGCCATCATGTACTGGGCTTCGAATGGGGGAGGAGATTCGGATCTCCGCCTGGAAGCGGGGCGAACCTCCACGGTGACTGCAGGAGCTCCAGCTAACGCTTCGGCGCTTCGAAGTGTTGCGTCGAGCCTTGCTGTGTCGCCCATAACGAAGGTGCGTTCCGTCTCAATGAGCTTCTCGCGCAGCAACTTCCACCCAGCCAAGCTGAGCTGAGGTCCTGAGGATTGATGGTGCGCTGACCCTGTAAAGCAAAAGAAAAGACGCTCGAAACAATGAGTTTTCGATTCCCATTTGGCAGGAAGTTATAATACACGCAAGACTCACCGGAACCCCTGGGCTCAGCTAATCGGAGGCATCTCCGCACTGCAAGCACCGCGAAGATCATGACAGCGCCGACCAACATCGCCAGAATGATACATATCCGCGTTCCCGACGAGAATTCTTGTGCCATGCTGTCACTGAAACTGTCACACCGGTACGCGATGACGGTTTGTTCCCAAGTCGGCACTTCCGTAGCCGCGACGCACACGCAGCCGTCCGACCCGGTGCAGTATGTCGTGGTGCCCATCGTCTCAAAGTTGGTTGTCCACTGTGCGATGCAGGTTGAGCACACCGAGTCGTTGGCACTACAGTACGTGTAATTGGACGCCGGGAAGTACCGCGACAGTGGCTCGTAGTACTCTCGGTCGGACAGATATTGCTCGTGTTCGGATATGTTGACACAGGCGCCGTTGGGGTCGATGACGCACTCGCTCGTCTTTAGTGGCACATTGAGACAGTCGTAACCGGTCCGAGGCTGCGTGCACCTCCCGCCGGCGTACCAAGTGCACGAGTCGGCGGCATTGGAGCTGGTCGTCTTGGTCACATTTAAGGAAGACCCGGCATTATCCGATGCGGCGCTGGCAGATTGCGAGGCCATCTGCGTCTCGAGATGCAGATTCTACTTTGGCCGCGACATTATAGCGCAGGAATCTGGAGCGTGGCCATTGCACCGAGGCCTTCTGTTTGTTGGTGCACTTGTTTTGTGGTGCTGCGCATATGAGAGTCGGCGATATACAGTACATACTGAAAGCAAGTCAGCAAGTGCCAGACGCTTGTCTCTTTTGGCACATCTTCTGGTTGCAAGCTTACGCGCGAGAGGAAGTTTATATAATTTAAATTACTTGTTAAAACGATGAAAGTACCTGAACGCACGGAATATAAAATGTGAAAAGGGGAAGACTCTCCATAAACCGAACATGCGGTTCACATCAGTCCTTACAAAAAAGCACATAGATGTATGCCTCTTACAGTCAGTACTCGTCTGTGCTGTATATCCGTAGAGGTTTGGCAACTCAGTCTCAGTCAAATTGTTGTTTGATCAGCTGCAGGTCGGGTGCTCGAAAATTATGATGAACTTCGTTGATAAACTGTTGGTGATTAGTTGACCTTGAATGTACAATACAATAGTATCTGGATCGGCCACACTAGCCGTTCTGTAAGTTATTCGTTCTTGTTTTCAGCGTATTTGTTTGCTAGTTGTTGAAGGCACGTACATGTACGAATTGAGTTTTAACGCTTACAAATATTTGCGCTAAAACGTAATCGGCCTGACAGTAACCAAGAACTGTGGCAGGCGCACGACTAAACGACTACGGATGGCATGCCTAGTTTATTGGCGTTGAAAAGGGTGTAGCTGACACAGCCACATCCTTTTTTTCCTCTTCGGTCAGTACACCGTTGCCGTGTCAGGCAGCTCTCGCATAGAAGATAAGTGCTTCGCTATTTCCACGACAGAGTCGCCACCTTCTCAGTGGCAGTGTTATCGCGCAAGGTTCGAAGTACACTTTTCAGACCTCACAAAGTTAGCTAACATGGAGGTGAGCTGGTGGCAATAGACCGCGCTGTTTTGAATTTTGCCATGGGTTTACCGTACGCAACATCTCGACGGATCTATCGAAAAAAAAAAACTATACACGGGCTTACTGTACGCAACGTCTCGACGGGTCTATCGGGAAAAAACTATATACAGTAGCATTGTCCTCGTACTCCATAAGGGCTTTCCGTAGTGCATGAAGGACTACTGCCATCACATCAAAAAGATTGGATCGCCGAGGATTTCACCCAATCACCCGCTCAAATTGTTGTCGTGCCTTGTTAAAACGTTTAAACTAAATTCACCGTCGGTTTTTTGCGTCTCCGCTTGATACCGAAGCAATGTTCCGCCGATTGCTGCTTAGTCTAATCGGACCTCGTCTCGAGGCCTCCGCTGGTTCGGTGAAGCTGGATGATAGGCGCTTCCTTCCTCCATTGCGGCATCCGAGTTTTCGCTGCGAGCGTGCGACTCAAGGATGGTCACTTCTGTTCCAAACGCTTCCTGTTCAATAGCGATCAACTTCTCGCGAAGCTCCTTCCAGCCAGTCAGTGCAAGCTGTGGCCCCGCGCGAGGCGGTCGCGGCACTGTCCAAGTCTCTCGAACAGCTACGAAGACATAAATGTAATTAGTTTCCAAGATGTGAGAATGAAGACAAGTCGACGCAGCTCACCGGGGATGGAAGATTCTCGACCACGACTAAAACTTTGGCGTCGGAGCAGCAGCATAATGCACCATAGTCCAAGGAACAAGCCAAACGCGATGCCTACAACTAGCGCAACGCCTATTCGGGATGCCTTTGACGTTTGAATATTCACGACGGAGCTACCGCCTGTGCTGCACTGATCGGTCACAATTGAATCGGACCAGTCAGGCAATTCACAATACGCGAGACAAATACACCCGTTGAGTCCTGTACAATACGCTGGAGTCACGATGGAACCCGAACTATTGGAGTTCGATACCCAATTTGAGGCGCATACTGAACAAGCCGAGTCGTCTGCGCTGCAGTATGTGTAATTGCTGGATGGGTAGTACTTAAAGTAGATGCCGAACTCCTGCTGCTTGCTCAAGAAGTGAGAGTACTCGGCCAGGCTCACGCACATACCGTTGGGCATAATGGCACACTCCCCGCTCGCGACCTTGACATTCAGGCAATCGTAGCATGTCCGCGGTCGCTTGCAACTCGCATTCGCATACCAAGTGCAAGAATCAGCACGGTTCGATCTGACGGTCTTGCTCACGACTGCAGAGTCTTCACCGACGTTAGCATGAACAGATTCAGTCGAGCCTGACGAAGAGGCCGACAGATTCATGCTGTGTGTCCTGAACCTGGTCGGGAGATTCTGCCAGTGCGGATAGTGCTTATCCGCCCATACTTCATTCAGTGAACAGCAGCCAAGCAGCAGATGCTTGTGAAGAGCGTTGGTTCGAGGCAAGAATCCAGACGCAATGCTCAGCATGTGTAGGGTTTTGTGACTGACTTGGAGCATCTTATTATCCGGCTATAATACACTGCATACTACCTATCGGGCAGCAGACATCATTACAAAAAAAGAAAGAAAAGGACGACGTACAAATGATCATAGTTACATTACCGTTAAGGCGGAAAGTGCCAAGTCCTCCCGTTGATAGCTTTCCTAACAGCCCGCCGTCAATAATACTGGCTGAGACGAGTTGCTTTCCTTGAATGGGAGTCACCCCCCTGTTTGTTGAGTTGGTGATATTATCGTCAGTCTTCAATGCTAGACCACAGTTCGCTCTTGTTGCGCGGCTTCCTGTATGCGCAGTTCATGCTCGCCAGGCGACGCGGGGCGGTATTCCTCGCCTTGCTCGACTCTAATCTCCGGCGTATTCTCCGTTGTACCGGTAGCTGCCGTTATGGAGTCTTGAGCATTGCGTTGCAACGTCACTGCTTGGCCGCCACTCATAAACCCGTGCTCTGAGTCGATGAGGTTCTGCCGCAGCGATTTCCATCCCGACAACGAAAGTTGCGGCCCCGTCGGTGGTGGACGCGGCAGCGTTCGCATTTCCCGGTGAAAAACTGCAGCAACATCGAAGCAAAACAAAAGCATAAGTCTCTTTCTCCATTTCCAATGCAGCACACCATCAGCAACTTACCATCAGGTTCATATTGCCGGCGTTTAATGAATCGACGCATTCCCCATGTCGCGAAGGCGAGTAACACTGCCACAGTGATACCCACGAAGATTGATACTGTAATGCGCGTCGCCACGGACGTGCCCGAGTCCGCTCCGGATCCGTTGCCGTTTGCAGTGCACTGATCGTTAATCACTGTATCCTGCCAGTCGGGTACCTCACAGTCCGCCATACAGACGCATCCGTCTGTGCCCGTGCAGTACGAGGACATGTCGGCGCTATCTATACTGGCAAAGTTGGCGATCCACTGACTGCTGCACGTGGCGCAGACCGAGTCATTGACGCTGCAGTACGTGTACTCGCTGGACGGAAAGTAGCGCTGAAGCGGCGTGTAGTAGTAGCGCTTGGCCAGGTAGCTCTCGTACTGCATCATGCTCACACAGACGCCGTGCGGGTCCACGGCGCACGAGTCCGTCGACAGCAGCACGTTCAGGCAGTCGGTGCACGTGCGTGGCCGCGTGCACTCGCCGTTGTCGTACCACGTGCATGAGTCGTCGGTGTTGGAGCTGACAGACTTGTCCGATTCGCCTGCATTGACGTCGCTGATGGCGAAGATGGAGTCGTTGCTGCTGCTATTGGCTGCAGAATTAACGTCGACGGAGCTGCCGGAACTCGAGGTCTCGTTTGCGCTCGCGTCGACGCTGGCGGAGGGGGCTGCAAAGGGGGCGACGTCCATTTGCTAGTCGCCACTATCAGCTCGTCGGGCGAATGGAAGACTGGTCCCGTCCGCGCGACTGGCACGAAGTCGGTGTCTGTCTAACTGGTCTTCTCGGTGTCGCTTGATGTGTCACTTGCTGATTGTGGATGCGAGACCGTACAAATTCCAAGATTACGGAACTTTGATGCACAGCGCCGGACTAACATTGAGGTCAGTTGTGCACAGAAAGGTCGCGGATTCGCTTAATCTATTGAACCAACGTTTTAGGGTTCTGACTCAGAACTGGAGTTCACGGAAGAAGCAAAATGTATTTGCAGGCTTTTTTTTCCTGAGTGCACACGGAGGACGCATCGATATCACACATCCTACCATAAAATCACATATTGAACGGACACGATACAGACCACTCGATCGACAACACAGTTCCAACCTAGCGCCGATGGAGCAAATGACAACGGAAGGCGCATCAGAAGCCAGCGAACTCGGCAGGGGCATCGAGCCCAGCGTCAAGTTGCAGCCGCAAGAAGCAGCAGAGCGAGCGCACCAAGGTTCCAAGAGTGAGAAAAGAGAGGAAACGACAAAACTTCTGCCTATACGTTTAAACGGAGCAGGAAGAAGATACGCGAAGCTGCAAAAGCCCGTTAGTGGCTCAAGTGGGTGTACAACGTCCCACACATGCAAGCGGCCTTCCTGAACACGTAGCGGAGATTTTCAGGAGTCCAGGAGGCGCTGGGGGCACTTCGTTCTGCTCGTTTGAAGTCTGAAAGTACCGCTACATCACAATAAGTTATTGCTATCGATGGCGATGAGCCAGTAGATCGGCCTGCTGGAGCAAATAAGATTCACGAATCTCATCATTCATCAAACGATAAAATCTTCATCGAGTTTCCAGACGTTGGTGGAACCGACCCATACCAATGTCCTCACGACTGCTTCCGTGATGTCTGCGATAACGCACGGACAAACTACGTTGCACGAAGAAAAACTGCCATTAAGAGGGCCGCTGCTCTAACTGTGTGTACGAATCCAAGGACGTGCAATTAATTGACACTGATCTAGCAGGACAGGCTGTTGTCGCAACAGATACAATTAAGGAGGATCTGTAGTTGGGAATTACAGCGGAGAGCTGACCACGAATGATTTTTCAAAGGACACAAACCTGACCAGCGAATATAGCAAAAGTTATCACTTCCGGTATCGTGGTCCGACCACATAATGAGATTTGCAATTACTTTATATAGCTTAAATACTCAGCTCTGCAGCATGGATGATAATATCTTCTACCTCTAAATCCTGCCCGTAGCTGATTTCCTCTTTGCTCCTCTCACCGGCTCCATTGAAGACAATGCCAGTGTGTCGGAAACAATTTTCAATTGTAGCCTTAGCCTGCAGCTCCTGCCAGATTTCTTTACTCCAGCTCATTGCCTGAAGCTGGTCGACCTTGTACACGTCGCCCTTCTTGACCTCCTCTGCGCGCTTGATCCTCTCATACACCCATCGAAGCTGCTTTCTACGGTAAGCACGCTTGAAGGCGGCTATTATTCCTGCATCCATAGGCTGTAGGAAAGCAGTCGTGTTCGGCGGCAGAATTCTAGGCGAGCATTGGTACACACCATATCACCAATATTGTGCGAGGAAGCATTGTCGACTAGCAACAAGATGAGCCGTCCAGACGCCCGCATCTCGCGATCGAGGTTGAGCAGCCATTCGCGGAGAACATGACGTGTCATCCACGCTTTCTGGTTGGCCTTGTAGTCAAAGGCGAGCTGGGCAGCTATGCGCTTCTTGAAGCAGTAGGGCTGCTTAGCGCGGCCCAAAAAAGCGGAGAGAGAGCGTCGGAGCCGTCGACATTTGCGGTGAGCGCGATAGTGATTCGTGTCTTATTGCGCCTCTCGTGCACATGGAGCGGGTGGGCTACATAGCGTAGCATAGGCCCGTTTCATCCGTGTTGTAAACATCTTGAGGAGCGTATTGATCTGTGAGGTCCTGTAGCTGCTGCCTTCCTAGATAAACAGCAGCCGTATCGACGGATGCAGCTTCGCCATAACGCTGCCGATAGCGTAGAGCGTGGCGGCGCTCGAACCCAGTGAGCCATCAATCAGCGAATTTCAAGTCCCATGCGTCGCAGAGCTCCTTCTGCAGGTCCTGTGCCTTCATCCTGATCAACTCCCTTGAAAGGCACACGCTCTGGACCTCGACGTACTGGATCCACGCCCAGCGTTTTTGCTCTAGCGCCAACGACGTAACTTCCAGCGGCTTGCGGCACTTGCTGTCCCCGTGCGCCTCGCTCATGATGGCGGGAGCCGCTCGCAGGATGTCGGAGATCGTCGTTTTGGCAGCGCCCGCTTGAGCTTGAAGGCAAGCTTTGCCCACGCGGCAAGCTCGTGCTGGGTCATGTCCGGGCACTCGACCGCCTTCTGGATGAAGTGCCGCTTCTGGTAGATCCTCATCCAGGCCCCCATAACGCGTTGCGGGTGCAACACGGCTCCGATTCAGTTGTGGGAAGTGGGCCTGACAAGTGTGAAGTGGGCGTCGTACGACTGGCGGGTGGCGTGGGAGCAGTGACTGGCGGGCGGCGTGGGTGCAGTGCTGCTCCTTCGTCGTGCGCTTTTACTGGTGGATGTGAACACCCGCCCAAACTCAAATCCTTCCTAAAGCGATTATATCATACGAAGGAGGATTATTAGTTGTGACTAGTACCGGAAGTGATAGCTTGTACTGTACCGAATAACCTTAGCTATGGCACACACCTGATCTGCAGTGGAGAGACCAGTTTTTGAGATTCCCCGGCTACCGGAATATGCAGGCTCACGTCTGCAAGAAACCAAAGGCATCGTGTTGATATGCGAACAAGTGCAAAGCGAGCTTTATTGATCTATTACTGCCATGGAGCGAAAGAGCTCGTCAAAGTCTTCTTCAAGGCCGAACTCAGCTTGGGTATGATCAATCATATTCGAGTGGAGCATAGCGTCGCAATGGCTTCGTCCGAATGCCCCAGTGTCACGCTTTCTTCCGGGAAGTCACCAGATACATCGAGTTCGACTATGCCGCAGTGCAAGGAGCCCGCACGAATAGTTGACGGCAGCACGTTATCCCAGGCGGAGTCAATCCATCCACACAATGAAGCTCAGCTCGGCGGCTGCAGCTTGGAAGGCTGCCCAGGCACTCGGGCTGGTAATTGGAAACGCAAGTCTTCAATCCATGCATTCCGAAGCCTCTTTTTGACGGGGCCGTTCCACGTGGCGTTCGCTGGCTGTGACACGGAGGTTGCGTTCGGTGATATCTTCATTAAGGTCACCTTAATAGCTTTTGCATACTCGACGACTTCGTCAGTCCAGTGGCCTGAGAAGTCGTCTAGTAATAGCAGCACAAGTTTATCAGGCTCACAGCGATTGCCGAAATGAAAACGCAGAATTCCACAGTCAATTCCCCGTTCCACCAGCCTACATTGCAACAGTATCACAATACGTTAGTTATCTTCAATATCAACTTCATTTTCGTTGACTTGATTTACCTTTCCATTTCCGTAGACTTGCATGCCGCCCCCCGTTTGAACTTCGGAAATAAACTTCCAACTTTGAATGCCAAAGCCATGGCGGAGGCGATTGTTTTGCTCTTGGCGATCAGTGTCTTTGGAAGGCCGCACCTTGAAGATGACGAACGGAGGAAGCTTCAACCCGTCTGAATTACCCAGCAGCATCACTGTAGCCCGCTCTTTTGATTTTCCTGCACATTTCACTCACACAGTCTTACTACCTCTTGGCTAGTGTGTGCTCTGGGATATATTCGAAGTTGACAGTTAGTGAATTCATAGATACACACGCGCACTGTTAGTGATAATAGAATCAATATCAGCGAGAGGTTTTTCCACCCGGTTTGGTCTGCAATGTAGATCGTTGGGACATCAATAGACTTGGGCTTCTCTTCGACTTCCTTGGCAAACTGCTTCGCAATTTCGGTAAGTTCGGGTGGGCGAAATTTGCCCCTGCCGAGTCTTCGCCCGCAAATCTAAGCAGTGCCGCGCCCTAACCGGACGCTGCCAGCACCAAGACGTTTTGAATGGTTGATGTCGGCACCGTCCGCCTCGATCAACGCCTGAATCCGCATAGGGGTGACTGGAGCACCCTCATCACGTAGATCATTGACCCAACGCACAAGGTTTTGCTCCAGGTGGGGAGGCAACACGGTGGCTGCACCGCGCGGCCGCAGTTTTTTCTTGCTGCCTCGGCCGGGTGCATCACAGTCAGCCACGATCTTGTCCAGCTTGCGACGCGAGGAGAGAATAAGAGTTCGACGGCTGTATTACTTGGCCGCAGGCTGCGTAGGGTAGAAGGTTGAGATTGTTAGCGCAATGTCGTCGTACTTATGCAAATACTGCAGCACTTTCAGCTTATGCCGGCCATGTAGACTGTGACTTTGCCTTTGTTGAGTTGGCGGCCATGGCCACCAAGAAGGCGTGGTCTTCGGCAGTCTGCGTGGCTTAGACGACATTCGTGGTCTTGGAGAAATGAAGGGAACAGGCGGAAAGTGCATGTACGCGATAGCAAAGGGTGCACGGCTTAGCTTCCCGCGCCTGTCTTGATTGGCTCAGAGTGGCTGTATGCCATAACAAACAGCTCGCCATAACTAATGTTATTCGGTACGCGCTAGAGCTACTGTCGAAAAGCACGATAAAAAGGCTGTCAGATTTAACTCTGCTAGATGCGGTGGTAACACACGCTTTATTAACCACTCATACCAACCCAATACCAAGGTCGTGGAGATGGTCAACCGAGCTGATGTGCGAGTTCGCTAATCACGCAGAGGAAGATCAGGGCTGGCGAAGAGGTGACTGCTGAATACGGCCCCCATATATGGTTTAAGTGCATTTGTGAAGAGGACCACTGCCGCAGCAAAGCTCAAGTCATGAAGTAAATAGCCGTCATGCGGATTACAGTAAAAAAGCTAATAGCAATGGAGCACGCAGTCGGAATTTCTTTCATATCTCCCAATTGGGACTGCAATACAGGTTCCTGCGGAGTAAGGGTAGTATTTTGCTGCAAGCGAATATCGATTGAAGCTAAAGCCGCATATTACCGACGCTGGTAATGGGTTGGGCTTTCCAGTGGTATATCACACAAGGCACGAGTTGCCCTAGATCGCAATGTAGTGAATTTAAACTCGTATTGGTTCGCATGATACACAACCGTTATAGCAACGAGGTCTTTGGCCCGTTCGCCATAAAGCCGTCAAGCACAGTGGAATTACAGTGCTATCGATTCAAACGAAAAAAAAATGTATTCTTGAAGAAAAAATTTCAATCCGTGAAATTCCGCATTTACACTCCACTGCCGTGTTGATAAACATATTAAATCCTTTTTGTTCGCTGCGAGTAGCCCGCGTGTTTATGTGAGAGGAGCGAAACTAATGTAAAAAACGTGTCCGTTTGCACTTGGATGGCCGACGGGTACGGTCTGAAGCCACGTTTCGCTTAGTTCACCCTCACGTTGACGCTTTGTAGGCGGTGTACGGCCAATTAACGTCTTGTTGGCAAGGTAATCGACGACATCGTGCGTTGCCAGTATGTGAATTAAGTGCGCGCACGTGTTGAATTTGAGAAACATGTCGCAATCAAATCTTTGTCGACCCAAATCAACCCCATTGTGGTTGGTTTGGTACCTCCATCCTTCGCCCATCTGCCCTGCTTCTGTTCTGCGCTGTAGCTTCACACTAGCGCGCGGTGGCTGAATTTAAGCAGCAATTCTGACCTTGCAATCCACACGCCCTAATGCGTTGCGAGGAGGGAAAGATTCGGTCGACAACTGCAGTTTGCTAGTTGCTTTGCACGACGTCTCAGTGTGTTTGATGACTTCACGTGAAGACGAAAGCCGAGCAGCGAGCTAGATTCGTTGTCGTAGCGGGATAGCAACTGCTGAAAGGAGTTCCCATTTTCAGCAATTGTCGGAGTGGGTAGTTTCGTTTCAGCTTCCTGACGAATGTTCGACAGGATTGTGGGTTGTGGAAACGCTCCTGGTGTGTGAAAACTTTGCCAACGCACAAACTTGGCCTATAACCACTGCGTAACGAAATATTCTGCAAAGCCTTGCGTCTCAGAATCCACTCGCCATGCTGCCACGCTGGTCCACAACTAGAACCCACTTCAGTAAACGGGCATAGTCAATGGACCGGTGGTTGCACTTGGGGTATGCGCTTACTTAGCATCTTGGTCGTCTTGCTCTCCTTTCGCAATGATCAAGAAGGCGGTGAATGAACGCCTTGTGCTGGTTGGGCAAAATTAGCTGTATTGAGATTCTCTGATTGGTTAGAAATAGTAGTGCGTGGTTCTCGTTTGATGTTGTGTGATACGTTGCCAATTGTTTGCTGCGAGACAATTGTGTGATAGAACCATCCATTATGTGTGATCAGACCTTTTGTGTAAAAATAGAAATAGGGTGGTTGTGCTATTTTCTCGTGCGCCCGCTGGGTGCATTTGAACCTTCTTTGTCCTGTTTTGGAATCTAGATTTTCCAAAGCGAGGCAGGAATTTTAATCAACTAGGATGCCGTAAAACCTATATATTGATTATGCATTCAAGTATATCCAGTATTATTGCCATTATTACCGGTAGTTAATAAACAAAGGTTAAAGCCACGTGTCCGGCATCGGTTCAACCTTACAATGTATAAGGAACTTGTGAAAGTAAGTCAATAGACATCTTTCGGGACGCGTAGATTGCAGGTTTTCAATGGCTCCCTCTCACTCAAATATCCCGTTCTGACGGCTACCGGATGTTCGCGCTTAACCACACGCAATGTTTTCTTAACCTTCGTGTCCGTCGCCAATCTCGCTGAAGCGGTTCAACCAGATGCTCGAACGACTCAAGGTCGGGAGCGACTGTTGGAAACCAAGCTGGCTTCACTGGTATTTGGACGGTTGGATTCCATTCGATGGGCACGTTAAGAGCGTTGCCCCTGATTTACCGTTCTCATATCCCGAAGGTGAGGAAGACATGCACCGAACCAAAATGTGTTATATAGTTGCAGTAACTTTTCAATTTAACCTACCTTTTCCCTGTGTAGGTCAACGTCGATGACTCGTACATGGCCGAGCACGGCGAGGTCAATAAGTAGTGGCAGGAGCTGGCAGAAAAGTTAACCTGCAGCGAGATTTTGTAACATGAAGGTTATCAAGGGATCAACGACGAACGCGAGATTCAAGGCTTTATTGGCTAAGCACCGTGCATGGGTGTCCAAGTCAGTAAGAAGTTGGGCACCGATGAGAGCGATACTCTTTTATCCGTGCAATGCCCTGACTATTATGTAGTGTCGACGGCTATGACGCCGAACTCGGGAGCAAGAACGGTTACTAAAAAGGGTGAGGGCTGCCAATAGAGCATTCGCGTGGGCATGTGCGACAAGGTGCTGTAGCCCGCAATCGTCTCGGAAAGCGACGCGCTCGGAGCGACGCGTCTGACAATGAAGCAAACGAAGGCGAGGCTCCTGCTACACAGCAGCACCGACTAAACCGCAGCAAAAGTCCACCCGAGTGGTTGATGCTGTTGGAGAGACGAAGACACAGAGGGATTTGATGTTTCATGCGTTTTGCAGCAGCAACAGAACGAGCAGAAACAACGCCTTGATTGGAGGTCAGCGAGCAATGTACCAATCCGAGCTCGTGGAATATCGAAAAGAGCGCCCACTTGAGCGTGAAGCGCGTAAGAAAACCACGTGATGTCTAAGCAAACCTCATTGCTAGTTTACTCAAGAGACAATGAAATGACAAGCGCATCTAGATCCTTGGATGGTGGCAACAGGGTGGTAAGGCTTCCGAAAATAGTTTTCTAGTGTCGGTAGTGTACCTGTAAAGTACTTGAAAATATGATTTCCATTGTGCATGTACGACAAAGCATTCGTGACGAAGAACCGGTACTCTGACCATTCTAGCAAAAGGTGTCAGTAGGATTCCGTGCTTCCTGTTCCAGTCGAGGAATATCCATTTGACTTGATGAGACCAAATTGTCATTCATTGACACTCACGTCTTGCTCATGATAACGTTAAATCTACTCACGTAGGCATTTCGAACTGGACTGCACAGGAACTCGTTTACCCGATATGCCGGATTCCCATAGGTCCGCTCATTTAATTATTTATCACACTGCTGCTTGAGATATACGGAAGAAGCATACACTCGCGGAGCATGGTAGAATCATGAAGACGTCCTTTGATAGGCCCATAAAAAGCGTTATACACATGCGGGCCAGTAACTATGTGTGGTAACCTTTATTACTGGCCATAAAGACTTAGGTCACGTCAGAAAAATAGTGTTTGGTCACATGACCAAACATCATTAATCATACTGAGTGAGTGAGAATGTGCTCCCTTGGTTCGATCGAAGCGAGAAGCTAACAACCAATGCGTCCGTAGAAAAAACAAAACGGGCCGTAAGGCGTATCACAGTGGTAGCGTTGTGGCTGGATAAAGATTAAGTGTGACATGTATTGGACGTTTGTGCTATTTTCGAAGTGGTATCAAGTGCCAAATGGGCCGGAAGCCGTGATGAGGTACATGAGAGAAGCAGTCGAGCTGCACGTGCGGGGTTGTACCTCCCTGTTGGTAGTCACCGTGACTAATCTCTTTAGGTACCATTGAAGCTAGTAGCTAAACTATTGCAAGTTTTATCTAGGCTATCATGGTCGTTGAAATGCAATTTTTGTTAAGATTCATTCGTGTCATTTAACTGTAGAAGTGGGCTAGCTGATCGTCGAGCAGGATTGAGCTTGATTACCCTACATGGCTACAATATGGACGATCGATGCCGATGCGTATCTTACGCAGAAACCGGAGTGTGTCACGCCAAAGACAGTTCTCTTCACACTCGGACGACGAGGCATAAAGTAGCTCAAGTTCTTGCTCCGACACCACTGGGTCATCATCATACATCATCATCGTCTGGAAGATCACTGCTGTGATCATCGCTCACTATTAGTGGCTACTATATCATCAGGTTCAGGTATCGTAGGGGCCCTCGGAAAGCGCATGCTTAATCGTACAGGAGCTGACGCATGACCGTAATGATGCTTCGCCGAAAAATAACATACTCGCGCGCTATTTCCTCAATTGTGTCAATAACCGATTGGAGTGCTGCTGGAGGTTTATGCAGCGTTCAGCTCGTGGTGAAATGGCTCGAAAAGATTATTTGTTATGCTTACAATTATCTGATGGACGCCGAGTATGTTCCACCGACCTAGAGAGGATACATTCCTGCCGTGGCTTTTTTAAGAACCGCAAAAAAAAACGTTTCCACTTTTCCAGGGTGTAACGGATCCCGCCTCTCAACTTAATTTTGTTCTTTAACCACGTAACACCCTGGATGCCATTTTTCCCGAGTTAATCACAGTCAGCGCATCTAATACGCCAAAGCCCATTGCTATCCCAGTCTTTGCATCCGAAGTTGATGCTTCTTCATCTTTCGTCTGTGTGCCTGCTTGAAATGAAGCAAGCATCCAACCGTGCGTGTCGGGACATAATCTCGCACAGCAAAAATCAAAGCAGCTTCAAAGTCACACACCACCTCCTCAACTCTTGGCTTTCGCCCAACAGCGAATTCAATGCACTGGAGCGGTTTCTTGTACAAATGTTGCGTGGGCTTGTTGCAAGCGTAAAGAAGATTGGTACAAACAGTTCTGGCAGTGGATCGTGTATCACGAGTGTTATACATTGGTAGAATTCATCTGGCGTACAGCAAAAAGTCTTATCGACGAACAAGTCCCCATCAGCGTATAGGAGCAGGATGCGCAGTTCAGGATGAGTCCACCCAATTAAGCGCTCAAATGCACATTTTTCTAGTTTTAGTTTGTTGTCGCCATGCCAAGTGTAGCTAAATTGAAAAAAGCCCAAGAGCTCATTTTTCACATTAGCCATACCCAGGTTTCAAGCGTGGTAATATTGGCTCCATTTAGTGCTGCTTTAGCGGTTCTAACGCGGGTAAAAACTTGTTTTCTTGAGAGATCACGAACAACTCTGCGAGTTCTTGAGGAACTTAATGTATACCAACTCCCATCTCTTTCACGCTGCCAATCCCTCCTCCTTCTCCACCAGCTCGTCTACAAACGCCTCATCGCGGGGGCCATCTGTGTGTAGGGTTTCATCATTAGCTTGCGAAAGTGGACAACCGAGTTGGCCAGTGTGCGGGACCATATTGTCAAAATCATACCCCCCCCCGCGCGTTCGTGTGTTCGTATCCTTGAAAATAAATTTTGGTTAGTCCATCTCGCGATCCTTTTTGCTTTTTGTGTGGGCATGGGGTGCTTGCACTGGTGCATCTTGCGAGCCACGCGATGACGGCTCGGCTGTTGTATTTAATCGAGGAGCAAGCGACATATCTTCATCGAGATTTCTGAAAAGGGCAAGCTGTATTGCTCTAAACGCAGCGAGCTTGTCTAAGAGCTTCTGAGCTACAGGGCTCCGTAGGGATCTCTGTCATGATCATGCCACTTCGGCTTCATGTGCGCGGTGGAGACACCTCAGCTGATGGGAATGACGCTACCGAAGCACAAGGCAACGATTGGATGAAGTTGAACACGCGCTGAAGTGTGGAGAATCACTAGTTCCAGTAGTTTCCTGTAGATCACTCATATTTGGAGTTGTTGTCGAAATGACGGTGTGTGTAGAAGGATATCCAGTTCTTTTTTAGACCCCGACGACGCTGAACGGACCTTTGCTCGCTGGTAAGCCTTGAAAGTGGGCGTCTTAGGTTTAATGCAGAACATATATATATATAGGCTAGCTTTAACGATAGCGCTGTTCGTTACGCGACTCCGAAAATGACCCGTAAGGGCTCAGCTGTAGTTTTAAAACAGATGCGCTAAGAATCAAGGGGATGTATAGATGGGTAATCGTGTCGCTTACTTATTGACCAAGTCTAGTTTGATCATGATGCGCATGATCAGGCATATGCATGCCGTGATCAACGTGAATTTAGAGATGTGACCAAAAGCGATTATGTCCCTCAATAAATTCGTCGACTATGGTAAGTGACCATCAGTGGTCATCCGTTTTTAAACAGAACGTGAAATCATACAGTGCACCGCGAAATCGATAGGACCCCCCCAAATCTGTTCACACTTTTGCCTCTATCTCGGCTTGTAAGGGGAATTAGAAGCTGCTGTTAGATATCTTCTTTTTATTATGCATGGCAAGAGGGTACATGTTCTAACGTCTGCGATTTCAGCGCCTTTGATAGGGTCCGCATACAAATTGCCGGTTTCGGCAGCAGCGGACAAAATTATAGTACTATACACCTTCTTTTATGAACCGCATACAAAGTTCTATATTAAAATATCGTACTTAGAAAAACAGTCGTGTTGCACACACTCGTCTCCACTGAAATTCACGACCTCAGCTCGAATAGGAAAGCGGTCGGCACCTGAAGGAGCCCAATGCTTTCGAAAAGCTCGTCGAGGAAGATGCGAATGGTTGAGCTGGCGTTCAGCCACGCGGTGAAGCTTGGTGCTGCAATACTGGAGCTGCAGTCTTGGTCAGTGGCACTCCAGTATCAAATCCCTAACCTTGAATCGCATCAGCAACATTTAAATGTTTTTATGTTTTAATATTTTTCATATCTTTAGTGTCATGGCGCTCTGCATACACGACGTCATGAAATAATAGTGTGTCCTTCCATTCATTGTCAATTAAGATATCTAAATGAATAACAAAAACGTAAGCCACATGGTTCCACACAATCAAATGTATCAGTAGTGGCGCGGCTGCATGCCGGATCCGGGCTCCCGAACTGCTTTCAAGTTCGTGAGAGGCTCCCAGATATGTAGACGATAGCACAGCATAACCAGAGCCTCAACGCATAAGAGTCGGGCCCCTGCACCACTGAAAAACACGTGCGTCATGTTCATCACACCGACCAGTCGCAGCGGCTCCGCCCATATGAAGTAGAGCCCTTGCGCGTTGACATCAGGGTAGGTGTTAAGTGGAAGCATCAATCTGAAATGGGTGGTCGTTTGACGTATATTGCACCTGCTCCAATGCAAGGGCATCATAACTTCGTCAAGCTAATGAGCAGCAGCAGGAGAACAGTAGCAGTAGCTAGCCGTGACCCTTTCAGCTCTTAGCGATGCAAACGCTGATCCCTTGCAGAGTTGCTGCCAAAAGTCGACATTGAAGATCCTGCAAATGTCGTTCTTCGAATGGAAATATTGTCTGTTATGGATGCCTTCCAAAACCTACCACCTTAAATGGTTTTATGACAAGGGCTCGGGTGGATTAATCCGTCTTTAATATAGAATAAAAACAATGGTTTAATGCTATTAAAAATGGTGCTGTCAGCGTGCTATGGCGGCTGTGAAAGAAATCAGTAGGGGTTCCTCATTCTAAGAGTAGATGTACTGACGTATCCAACTTCCGGAATATTAACAGCAATATCTCGCTTTTCGAGACCTGTGTCTTCTTTTGTAGAGCCGTACGCTTTGTATCGCACCTTTTTAAAGTATTTTTGGAAATCACCCTATTCATCTCGTCAGCCATATGACTGGCTTTGTAGCTGGGGCTTCTCGATTTGGCGCGGTATCGGGGACTTTGACTTCTAAGAGAACACAAACAGCGTGGGTTTCTTGAGCGTAGATGCAGCGCTATTGTAAATAGCGTCATCAGACAACACGTGCGATAGATGCGACAACTATAGTACATCTCAGAATCCTCTTGTTCCATTGTACTTTCCCAGTTCGTTTTAGCCGAGGCTTAGCTTCGTGAGCGTGAGGAGAAATAACGTCAAAGGCATCATTGCATTCCGCCAGCTATATTGATAAAGTCACAAGATCGCGCTTTTGCGCGTCGGAGTCGTCCAGCAGCACCTGTTCATCTCCAAAACATGTGCGTAACTGAGATGGGAGGATCCCCAACTCGGAACTGATTAATTCAGTTGATAGAATCGCCGCTTCAGCTGCTGGCGTTGACGCTTCAGGGGTAGAAACTTCACTGGCTGGTGTTGCATATTCATCGACTCTATCTTGCCCAGTAAACCGCGCGGCCAACACATCGCATTCACCACGCTTGAACATCTTCACCACTTCTTGAAGGGTATGAAGTGCTGCACGACATTGAGATATCCCATAGCGCCAATCGTCTCACTGATGCGAATTGGCAAGTCTCATGGCTGATTTCTATACGGCATCACTTTGGCTTCAGCAAATACAGCACCAGGATTTTTTTCCAGATGAGGGGACGAACGAAGCGAAGTGAACAGCCATCGGGAGGAAAGTAATTGTGTTGGAATCATGAGCTCCTTATTAAGGCCTTGCGAATATAACGCACGGAACAGCAGGGTCATGATAAGCACGAGCACTTCCAGTCGCGCTTGCCCACCGAGTACTCTGCCTTATTTCCGTCTAGAGCATCATCATTGGTTGTCTCGTCTTGATCAAGTAAAACCCGGGAAGCCCCTCGTGAAAAATGGACTTTGCACGACCGCATACTGCAAAAAAGTACTGCTCAAATGTTGTTTACACACAAGCTCGCTCACCAAATTTGCCATGACCGATTTCTTGTGGTCGTACTCCATACGTGGACGACAGAGATTTGGTGTGATTTTGTTACAAACCTGCGCTCTTCTCAACTGTGGTAGTACACAATGGACGTGAAATACTCACAACATCCATTGTCATGGGTGTCCTTAAATTGCTTCCACGTCGACTCTAGCCGATGGTTAGTATTCTTGCCTGTAGTATTTTAGCGCTCATACGAGCACATTACAGTTATTCCAGTTTTGTGGGCGTATGCTTCAAACGGATGCGCATCGATAGTAGAAGGCGTACCAGCTGTGCATGCATCAGAAGCAACTTCGTGCCCATCTGACACAATACATTCTCCGTTGTGTTCGCAAATCTGTTTCAACAGGTGTCGCTGATGCGCTGGGCATGCCTCTTTCTAAAGGATGTGGCATAGGTATATTTCTGTGTTTTGGGTCTTTCGAGTTCATTCTTCGCTCCCACTATCAAATGCATCATGTTTTGCAACTTATGTTCTGCCACGACGGCAGCCTATAGTCACTACTTCCGATTGCTCTCGGAGATACTTGATTACATGGAATTGACAAAGCAGAATTGAGCATCTGGGATGGAAGCTTTGAGGACTGACATCTCAGTAATTTCGTTGTCAATTATCACACACCGCAGCTTTGCATAAGCTGAGTCGCTCTTCTTGACTCTTCGGGAGCTGTCGTCTACGCCACCGGACGCTCATTTTCAGGAACCGACTGTTGCACGAACTGGCCTTTGCCAAAAAGCGTCGTGGACCACGAAAGAGAAGACGTTGTACTTTGATGCGTCCGTGCCGTGACTAGCGTCCTTCAAAACAGCTTAGGAAGCCGTACAAATCCCGCGCATATGCGGAGAACTGCAAAGTAATACAGGTCGGACGTATTACAGCATCGATAAATCATTAAGAAGGAAGTGGCACGAAAGCATTACGTAGTCACACCTTCTAACGTTGCCTCTCGACAAAAATAACCCCATATTTCCGCCCTCATCACATACCTTCACACCACGTCTTCGGGCCGTTCCAACGAGGGTAGCACGGTAGCGGCTACTCCCGTAGGTTTCTTTTCGCACGGACGGTTGTGCGTCTCTACGATCTTCCGCCACGCTACGTAGCGTGGTAGCGTGGTAGCGCGCCGCTCCCATTTGCGATCTCGATCCTGTTTGGTGCAGCCGCAATCGCGTTATATACTGTATCGCTTGGTAAGCTCGCTCGTGCGATACTGCATTCCGCGGCCACCGAGCAGCGAGCACACGACCATGACCCGCGACGATCGTAGTGACGGGTAAAGCGAGCCTTGGTATGGGTGGGCACTCTCGATGACGTCGTCCTCGCCGTCAACGATACAGTGGTGAACAGCCGTCCTGTAAGGAATTGCGCGTCCACGATCGCCGGCCGGCCGACCAGCTCGATTAAGCACGCCAAGTTGCGGCCGGTCTGCTGTAAACTGAGCGTGCCCGCAAAAAGAGCAAGAGAAGGAGGACATGTCGCACCTCATCGCGGCCCAAAGGCAGAATTAGCCAATCTAGGACAGTCAAGCCCGAGTAGTGACAAAGTCCCAAGAAGGAGACCCAGGGCCCATTCCAAGTGCTCAATATCCTGTTCTCCGACGAAGTCGCTGAGTCGTCCCCAGCCCTTGACCATCCTCTCATCAGACAAGAGATCGACGCACGCGTGAACCGCGACGAGCAGAGCTCTAACATCACGTACGCGTACCATCAAGCATCATTTTTGTGAAGAGATACACGAGCGGAGAGGCTCGCGCTGAGCTAGAGCGAGAACACCATGAGCCGCAGTCGGCTTTGTTGAATTTTCAGGAGTGGGGAAGGCTCTCCGATCGGATTCGACAAACTTGAGGTAAATGCGATGAGGGCCCTGCTGTGCGAGATATCGAGAGCGGCATCGTCGTTCTCAGAGCGAGAATGGGTAGTATGATCAAAAAGGCACAATACAGCATTGACGAGCTAGATGTTGCGCTCTTGGTTGTAATGCGGACGGACGATCGTGATTGATCTGATATGGCTCACGATCCGATCCCGTAATAATGACACATCAGTGACCTGAGCCCTTGCGTCACTAGGAATGAAGCCCTCTGCACTAGGTTTAGCGCCAGCCATCGGATCTGTATCATCGCGTAACACGGCATCCGTGCGCGGAGAGATCACGAGTTTGTGCAGTCTTGATATCGCCATGACCACGTTCCTGACATTACCCAGTTTTATCAGCAGAGGGTGATCCGATATAAGTTACTTTGTAGTCATCAACTCAAACACTTGCTCAATACGCAGTTGGTTTATGTAAAAGCAGTAGGGTCTTGCTCAGGAGCAGCCCGATTTGTGCACGAACATGGTGTCAGTAGGTGCCCTGACGGCGCATAGACGTCGGAAACCACGTATTTGCCGACAGGGGGGCCATCCACTAGCCCCTTGAGTCTGGTCCTGCCGTACATTCGAATGTCGTTTGTGCCACCTCGGGCTGCGGAGTACAGATAAATTAACCTGCATAGGTGGTCACATACCACTTGGACGTTCGCGCCAATGGTCTGGTAATACCGGGGAAGTAGGCGCGTGCGCTGCGCGTCTCCGTGACCGATAACGTTCGGACCCTAATCAGGATATCATCGATACAGCCTACGCAGGCATCAGCACTCCAAATGAGTTTCGGGCGGTAAAGCACGTGGCTGCGGCCTTAACCTTGGTCCGTGTAGATGGAAAATGGTATCGTAGCTGGGCAGACTTGACTAGTGCACGGATCCCGATGAGTAGTACTCGGTAGAAGGGGACACACGGATTTCGGCCGCGTCCCTGATGTCGACATATGAGCCACTAGCGAGCCAACCCAGTGTGCAGTGAAGCACGACTTTACGGTTTTATCGGCCTGACACCGGAGCCGGGGTCGACATCGTGTAGGCAACGGCGGGGTCGTTGCGCAGGTACGACAGGAGCGTGTTGAACGAGTCCAACGACATGCCGTACTCCCCGTTGAAGGAGCTATCTGCTTGTGCCTGCTACACGGGTCGTTGCCATTACGGACGCTGGCGAGTGATCGCCGCTGAGCGCGCGACCAGAAAAGCCACATGCACTATCAAGAAGAGCAGCACTGCGCTCGCCGCCGTAGGGCAGGACTCTATCCAGTCGTCGGAGCTATCGCTGGAGCTCGTGTCGAGAGCATAGCGATCGTGGTGGTGATTTTTCAGAGCCTAGCTCACGCGAGCTATAATACAATTACCGGTACACTACACGATCTAATAGGAATGGATGGTAACGGGAACCCAGCTGTTTTAAAGGTGTGGTTTCGTCCGCGTCCGCGCTACCGTCTGATAAGAACGGCCCGCAGCTGCGCAGCACTAGATGGTGGTGATACTTATCTCTCTTTAAGCCGGCGCACCAAATTAGGAATGTCACGGATGGACATGTTCAGTGAGGGTAATCTAAAGTGTACTGCGGAACGCTCTTCGTTTTGGCTTCAAATCTTTCGGAGCTCATCAACAATAACGACCACACCACTCGGACGCTCGGACGCTCGGTTCGAACTGCGGGGTACTGCTCGTAGTTGATTTGCTGAGAGGATGGGTGTGCTTCTGCGTTGCACCCTTATACAGATTGTAAATCGGGGGTCATCCAAATTTCTGTTGACAACACGTGGAAACGGCTGGGTGCCAAGGATGGACACAAGATATCGAACCCGCCGGCGTTGAGGAACAGGCTGGCGGCTAGACGGCCGAAGACCGAGGCGACTGGAGGGCAGAGTTGCGAATTGGCCAAGCCGAGGAGACCTCGACTGGGCTGAGTTACGAATTTGCCGAGCCGAGAACACGTCGACTGCGGCCCGAGGCAAAACGCCAAACGACGACCGAGGACTCCGACAATTGGCCGAAGAGACCTTGAACAAACGGACGAAGCGAGGACCCGGCTGACGAGCGGGGGTGAGGATGAACGAGCGGACTACGCCTAGGGCGAGCCACGTGAGGTGGACACAAGCAAGTGGCAGCGAGAAGTGCAGAGGTATAGGACAACCGTGTCTGTCCGAGTTCGATGGTTGACTGCGTTGCTGGACGGGCGCCAGTGGCGTAAGTCCAAGTGTTTAAGCGAGCGTCGACCCGAGTGCTTCATTTCGAGTTGCTTGCGCGTGGAAGCCGAACGGTACCCGCTGACTGGTAGTAGGAGCGAGGACGGACGAACGATACGATACGATACGATACGATACGAAAGAGTGCAAATAAAGTAGGTGTTGCTGTCAGTTGGCACCCACCGGCGCGGATGATTGAGTTGACCTCCGACAGCCAGACGGACTTTGGCCGTGATCAGTGCTGGACACCAACACTCGGTGTGCAGGGTTACTAGCAGGCACGTTACACCAATTTGAAGACAGTGTTGCCTACCTGGGCTGGACACGCAGTTGCACGACTCTCCAGTCGCAGGTTCTTCCCTTTTTTACGCGGTGTGAAGGTTCCAAAATTCCTACAGACATGGGTCTTGTTGTACAACCATCGTTCATCCGGAATAAGTGGCGATTTCGAGCGAGTATTTCGGATTTCCTTGCTCTGCTTTTCCACCTAGTTGATGGTGCGAATGCAAATGCTCTGTAATGCAGACGCGTCATACGGCGGTTAGATGACAGCAATGTTTGTATTCAACCGTTGAATGGACAAACCTGGTAGCTCTCTACGGAATAATCACTGATGTATGAGTGAAAAGCCTCCCAATTGTCGAGCTGAGATTGAGATTGCTTCAACGGCGATGCCACACCTCAACAGCAGATGTATCAATAACTGATCCCACACCTTCGCTATGCTAGCTGATTGTGTAGATTTGACTGGACATGTCCGACGGAGCAGTAGGGTAGGCTCCCTCTGATGGAAGCGTTACAATCATCATCACGATAGAGCCCACTCGTACTGTCGTCGTCACTACTGGAACATGCTGGCGGCGCTCTGAGCGGAGCTTGGTTCGTATCTCCATTCTTGAAGGCATTCCCACCGTACTCGGCACGCAGCCCGGGACGAGTCTGCTAGCCTTCACTCGAGAAAGCTCAGGGCGTCTGGCCAGCAAATGGTGCGAAACCACAGGTAGCGAGAGATGTACATAATATACGAGGTACAGATGCAATGCTCGAAGGTGTAGGGTTGTGCATAAAATGACACTTCCCTTATCATCTAAAGTCACCTCCAGATGGGCTCCACAACTACTGTCTTGAGGAAAGGTTAGCGCTAGTATGAAAAAAAATACCGCGAGGAAGTGTGTTAGACTGGAAGTATACAGTAGCTTCGATATAGCACTGTACTCCGGAAGGACGACTTTTCTTGACATTGTTTTAAATTTGCTTGATGATCCTCTACTTCTCGGTCCGAAAAAATAAGCAGTTAGGTTTTTCTGTAAAACCTCGCAAGGTTTTTTGTGAAAATCAATTTGATTAGTCAAAGATTGGATAGCTGAAATTTTGATTGGCGAAAACTATGGTATGTGCCAGTTGTATTCAGCATTTAAAGAGTTGTAATTTTGGTGAGTAGCAGTTAAAATCAGCTGATTTTTTCTATCTCAGGAGTATTTTTATTTACTGACTCTACTGCGAAAAAAAACGTATTGCCAATCTAAATGGGCAATATTAAATGCCTAGAATTCAAACTAAAGGTGCGAAACTCTAAGAGATAGTGTTTGCTACATACAACGGGGTTTGTTTTAGGATACGCTAACACTACTATCAGACAAGTAGGGCAAAAACTATCGCTGATCTTAAGAAGTGTTAAGTCCTTTTCGGACCAGTTTTAGTGGCATCCTGGCGGTTTTTAAATCTATTTTTTATAATAATACGAACCGACAATAGAAACGTCAAATCCCGCACGACTCGTGATTGGCCAGTGAACGCTAACTTTCCAGCGCACACAATAATCACAAGTAAAAACTACAGAATCAAAGCCTAACATCAAGAGTACATGTACACACACCATTGCAATAACTACCGGTGTTGAACATTACCGTTTTTTTCAGTTTGCAGGTCTAACACCCACGAATTTACAAGCTGAGTATTTAAAAATGAAACAGTGCTTTTGATGTCCGCGACATCAGTTGTGTTGATAGGTGATTGGGTTCAAGTGGCGCGCTGCTCTAATCAATCAGATGTCGTATTCGTATCCACTTCTATCCAATCAGCCGCATGCTTAATCACAGATGGAGTTTGAGTCACGAGTGGATATTTCAGAGTTCCGAGGCATTTGCATCACCAGGCGCATTCGTTGTCGAATGGAATATGGCGTCGATGCCTTCGTCCTCTTCGTCGTCCTCCTCTTTGTCGTCCTCCTCTTCGAGTGAAGAGACCGTCGTCCCGACGCCAGCAGCGACCGCAGCCACAGTCTACTCCAAAGCCAGCGAGAATGTGTGCATGTGGCAGCAGCAGAGCTCGGACGCCTGCGACTCGCCTCGGTCCTGCTACGACTGTCTGAACTCGTCTCCGAGTGACGACGTGGAGTGCGTTATCAGTAGCGCAGGGTTGTGCACTACCATGGCGGACTACGTATGGCAGGAAGACTACCGTATTAACAGTAGCGAAGTTGTAACACATTACTTCCCGTCCACCAACACGACCTACTGCGAGAGCAGCGACTCCGTGTGTACCTCCTGCAAGGCGAGTCAGTTCGTCAAGTCGGCGTCGGGCTCCGTTGAGCCGTCGCAGTTTTGCGTGGGCTCGGGTGGCTGCGTCTGCGTGGGCTTCTGTGAGTCGCCCGTGTACTCGACCAAGGTCTCAAGCGCGTACTGCTCGACGCTGAGCTCCACAACGACCGTCAACGTCATGGGCATCTCGGTGGGCGACATTGTCACCATCATCATCTTGTGCTTCACTATTCCCGTGATCGCGTACTTGTGGTGGGTGCGCCGTTTGCACCAGCGCAGGCTAGTGCGCGAAGACGCCTATCGCAACCGAGCGCCCGTGAACGGCCCGCTGCTGCCTCTCGTAGGCTGGAAGAAGTATTGCGCGGACCTCATGGCCAATCAGACGGCGATTGTGGGCGTAGTAACGAACGACGCTGAAGTGGCGACCCCCACTGCAGCAGTGGAGGAGCCGGGAGGGCAGGAAAGTGAAGCTTCTGCACACGATGGCATTAACCCGTCGGCACCGCTCTCGAACCTGCAGATTGCGACGCTCTCGATCGAGTTCGAGGACCCGCAGCATCCGTTGACAGCGGTAACCAGCACTGGTCGGCGCCGGTCGAGTATTGACAACATCAACGTGGTAAGACTGAGGCCGAGCCTGCCAATTATTAGCAGTAACGAAAGGGACAGCGATGAGGACGAGGATGACGAGACTGACGCACCGTATGCCCCGTTGGAGGAACGCACAGCCTAGTGCAGTAAAATGTGAAATTAATATAAGTACGTTGTTGTGAGGAATTATGACGTAGTACATGTGTGGTCGAGAAGGTTTGGTCAGCGTGATAAACGCGCAGGACACGTCACTGGATGCAAGTCAGTGACGCCGCGTCTGTGACCTTGAAGTCCGCTTCAACGTGGTCCAATTGCAATCATTGCGCTCGATCTTCCCGCAGCAACGACAGACTTCTAGAACCCCAAACGTCTTCGCTGTCTTGCTGTACAGTCACTATCTTGTAGGCGAAGATGCAGCTTGGAGCAGTGATGTCCGTCCTTGACGCTAGTATTGAGAGCTAATAGACGAATTATGTGAAGAAGTGGTACCTTCCCGCTTACCTGCGATGCAGAGGAGCTCACGTGAACTTCGTCTGCCTCCTTGCCGTGGATCAACCACCGAAGTATGGTTGAAGTACTCCAGCTCGCCCAAATGGATTTGCAGTTACGGCAGTGGCATCGGGCATCACCGCCACAGTCGGAAGCTTTTATAGAACCAGTTCAACGTCTTGCAGCTGCCGTTTAGTCAGAGGCTCTTGGCTCATAATCAGCGAAAATGATCCGTCGCTCGATAGGTGAGACCTTACCAAGTGGGTGGCCCCTATTCTTCATTGCGGGAAAGTCTCTGTGGATGGTAGATCAAGCCACTAACGTGTCGACCTCTGGGTCGACGAGGTCCGAAATGATCAGCTGCAGCTGGAAGATGACGACATCTGAAGACAGCGAGTGCTTCCTAGAGCCTCGGACGTGTGGCGAGTGTTTAAAGGATACCCCCACGACCCGAGAGGTAAGTTGCATTAGTAGTCGTTCGGCCATACTTAAATGAATAATACTAAGCTGTGTGTTGCTGCGTGCAGACGTGTGTGCTCACGGAATCCGGCATCTGTATGAACGTAGAGACATATGAAGACACGCTTGCTAGTGATGACGGCGTTTACTACTTAGCGGGGAATGCGACGTATTGTGACGAGGACAGCGCCTCGAGTGATAAGGACTGTGTACACGTAGATAGCTGTGAGTCCTCGACGTGGTTGAGCCATGCAAGACAGCGACTGCCGTTTATTGTCCTTACTGTGGGTGGAGTCACACCGGAAGGATGCAGTTTTGCGACGGATACAGTCAATGCTGTGATCGGTGGAAGTGAGTTGACGTCACATGATGCTTCTTCTTCGTCGAGTGCGTCTTCAAGGAGCAAGGATACTCTATCGAGTGACGACAAATGCACATGGTACCAGAACACGACGCTTTGCAGCACACCACGAACTTGCTATGATTGTTTGAACACTAGGGCGGAGAGTGGCGAGGCATGCACTATCACGCCAAACGGATACTGTGCCACGTTGTCGTCGAGCTACAATATCAAGCTGGACTTCCGGAGCACGAGCAGGAGCGGAGATGCAAGTGGTTTCTTCTACCCGTCGACCAACACTACGTATTGCGAGCCCAGTGACGCGGCGTGCACCAATTGCGATATTGCTGGGTCTAGTAGTAACTCAGCTTCTTACTGCACTGGTATTGATGGTTGCGTGTGTGTGGCTTTCTGCCAGTCAGCCGATTGGAAAGAAATCGTCGTATCCGAAAAGTGTGAGGCCTCGACGTCGTCATCTATGACAAATCTTTACTCGACAAAGTTCCCGTGGAAAACCTTCATCGTCTTTCTCTGTTTAGCTATAGTAGTGATCTTGGCGGTGATACTGGCCGTTTGGCGAGTGCGACGGATGATCCAAGCCAGGAGGCGAGATTTATTGCCGTCTACGAGATCTCAAGCAAGAAGATCGACACTATCACTGGAACTACCAGCTTGGAAGGCTTGGCGCGAGGAACTGATAGATAATAATGTGGATCCTGTAGGTGAAGGGCGTGGCCGATTGAGGCCGATGTAACTTGAAGCGCTATCTATCTGCGTACGCATCATTCTGGGTGTTGTATCATTGCTTGGTCAGAGCGCAGCCTCATTTTGAGCAAGCAATGACATCCCATCCGCTCGTTTCTTGTCGTTTTCTCCTGGTAAACCTCACTATAATAATGCTTGATATGCTTTCGGCTTCCGAGTGCTCAAATGCAGTTCTGTGGGCCCTCAAATTGAAAACATATTGCCTTTTCTTATTGACAGCTTGGATAATACTATAGTAATTGACCATTCCTATCCGCTCATGGATCCATAAAAACATCGCTGAAAACTACAGCAAAATGATTTTTATTCGAGGAAGTGTCGTAAACTAATCAACTTCGGATGAAGAGTTCCGTTCTGTGGTGTGTTGAGTAACTACTCTGGGAAACACTAAAGGAACCGCTCACATCGCTCGGTGACAAAACAATTCGTGAACAAATGCCAGTACTTCTCGCCTTACTCGGTCTCGATGTGTGTTCCTTGCTTAAGGTGGAGCTGGGCTCATAATGATTTGCTTCTGGCCTGTGCAGACTTGAAAACCGGTTTCGTCACGGTTGTTTGCCGTGCGTGTAAACGTGATTACTTCTTCATCGGCCACATTATGTGCTCTAACGTGGTCCTATTGACAATTGCTGGTTTCGTGAGGTTCAGCGAAAGCACTCTCACCAAAAATAAGAACAGTATACTCACACAGAGATAAAGTACATCAAGTGGTATTCCAAATAAGATAGTATTTGAGTGCTAGAAGAGGGTACCGCAGTCATAATGGGGGTAGAGCAATATGTAATCGAGTGTGATGTACCCGAAGTCAACAATGTCCCGGAAATGCTCGATAGATGGGCTGGCCATCACCGCAGATTTAATATAAGGTTCTTCTTGCGAACAGCCATAAGTAGTAGGTACCTTGATGAAGACTAATGCTCCTGAACGAATCCAAGTCTGCCATGGATGTCATTGAAGATGTGAGACGTATTAAGAAGCTTTTCTGCTGTCCTGTACAGTCATGAGGTTGTGCCCGATTTCTGGATAACAATTTTATGCATTGTCATCGTTAATAATTTCGCCAGCACTGATACTGTACCTTGTTTTTTTGCAAGAACTTTTGTTTTCCATTGCGTCGAGTGGTAAATTCTTGGAGAATCACGTGACGTTTAACTATTGTTGTTCACCCTTCCAATAAAGAATACTTCATGCGTGGGGCTTAACGCTTCGCTTATGATTCATTTTAATTAATGGCAGCATTTTCTTGCATTTTTGCAGCGCATTTATGCGAGGACATTGCATACTAAATGGATAAATGCTGAGTCCACGAGGGTATTGACACGGACGACGGTCGAGCTGGCGACGGTGGTGGAGCAGGAAGCACCGGTACATTTGGTGACATGGGGCGGTAGCCATCTCCTTCCTCTACTATGATCATTGGAGCGTCATCTGGGGCGTCGGCAAGACGATGGCATAGAAAATCCTCGTTGCCAACATTGCGCTCATCGGCGATAATACCGTTGCGCATCTCTTTCCATGCCGACAATTCCAGTGTAAGCCCCGTGGTAGCTTGTCGACGTTCTGCAATGCTTTGAGCCAACATATCATGCCAACGAACTTCTCTCCCTGTTGTAAATTTTAATACATCACATCGCCGCCACACATGCGTTAGCACAAAGTACAAGCATTTTTTTCACAAAATGTAGCTGACACTTACGACGAGCACGGAACATGTTAAAAAGTTGCAAAATGGCCGACAAGGCGAGCAAAATGCCGACCATTATGATCGATGCCATACCAATTGATGGGACACTGGAGCCACTGTTGCTACCTGTAGTTGGTGTCGCTTCACAAGCTCCCTCCACCACGGCTGATTTCCAGATCGGCGATTCACAAAACGCCACACATACACAATCGTTCTCGCCAGTACAATACGTTGATAGATTCATTTTTCCAGCGTAAGCTCCAACAAATTTATCAGCTCGGCATTTAGTGCACGTGGCGTCGTCATATTCGCAATAAGTCGTATTCGTCGACGGAAAGTAATGCGCCGCACTGCCCAAATACACTCGTCGATAATCCAGTGTGTAGTCATACTCTTCTATCTTCGTGCAGTATCCTCCTGGCGTGATGGTACACTTTTGTCCACTGAAGAGTGCCGTGTTCAGACAATCATAACATGTCCGCGGGGTCTCACATAACGTCGAATTCTGGTACCACATGCAGTCGTCGTCTGCCGCGTACACATCTTTAGTAGCTGGTTCCGTCAAATTACTAGGAGCCGAAATATCCGCCGACGCCGAGGTCGAGGACGAATTAGAAGCCAACGGACATGTCATCGTCTCGTTGTTTTCCTCTAATAGAGCACCAAGTCTCGCCAACGTATCGTTCCACCAGGATTCGGATTCACAAATTGCGATGCACACGCAATCATCGGTACCTGTACAATAAATCGACGGGTTCTTATTCCCGACCGTGAAAGTTGTTTCTTTGCAGGAATTGCAGATCGAGTCGTTGGCTTCGCAGTACGTCGTGTTCACCTCTGGAAAGTAATTGTAGTGGATCGGGTATGTGAAGGCAGATTGGGCACGACGATAGTCCTCTGTGTAGTCGTAGGCCGAGATGTTATGGCACAGTCCGTGCGGCGTCAAGACGCATTCCTACGTAGAGGTAAGGTGACACCAAAAATAGTATTAGATGGGGTCGGCAAAGATTCGATACGCAATAATAAAAAAAATACTTGTCCATTGCCGAGGGGCTTGTTGAGGCAGTCGTAGCAGGATCGCGGCTCGACGTAGCACGAGTCGCCAGTCACCTGCTCCCAGGCACAGTCTGTGGTCGTTACGACCCCATCGGCGACCACCTCGATCGACGTGGAGCTCGAGGAGGATGATGAGCTCGGCATTGTGTTTCGGGATTAGCAAGAGCTATGTCGGGACCAAGGCGGGGCTCGTGATGAGAGCGCCAGCGAGGGCGTGTGCCCTTCTCGCGCTGGCCACTAGTGGACCTCTTGGGTGATACGCTGGTCAACCCTGCGGCCTGTAATATACTTGTGATAAAAGGTGCATACATGTATGAAATGAGAGAGGTTGATCCATAGCATGCATAAGGTTGCGAAGGGTCTGTTGATGTGTAGAGTACACGTAGCATGAATGGCGATACGCAACTATGAGTTGAATGCAGTTCGGAAATTTACGTGAGGAAACGATGTACACTTGTTTCAGCTGAATACAGTATTAGTTTCTTCGATATTAATATAATATATGAGCGCCCAAATGTGATCAACTCTGGGATCAGCCCTAATTCCCTCGAACCTAATAGGGAGGTAGGGATTGGCTTTTTCGTTGACAATTTCCTACCAAATTGGTTGCCATTGTTTTGTGGTCAACACAGATCTCCATCGCGGAGTTCCTGCTAAACAATTCGCGATATGGATGAATAACATTGTCTCTCCGACCAAACTTGATCATAGTATGGTGCATATTAGGCAATCCGATCCTTCTTCGATTCGTTTTAGCCAATGAAAAACAGCTTCAAAGTTTTTGGCGAGTCAAATCGCTTCATTTTGTTCAGTTTCATCCAATAAAAACGCGAATAGAGGTTGCAATCGGAAGCAGAGCGATTCCGACGTATCTGGTCAGAGCTGATGCCCAGATATGTGTATCGTGCTACAAACGTGTGATGTGCCACGTATCACTCGCATATTTGCCGCCTCTCGGACCCTAACGATGAGCCTAAACGAATTAAAGCCCGTCAACACCAAGCGCGCGAGAGCGACGGCTATGAAGGCGTTCGAGCGCTTCCTCTCCGCTGAGAGCACGAGCATGGAGCATGTTAGGGCTTTGGTCGTCACGGACACAAGTCGCGCAGGCGGTATTTTATTGGCGCTGATGGACAAGTTTGGCGTGTACCTGGCAGTTCACGCAGGAGCACGGGGGCAGCACCTGTCGCGCCACTCCGTCGGTCGATACTTCCGCCAGGTGAAGTGCTGGCTCCTGGACGAGTATCCTGTCCAAGGCAGCACTGTAGAACGGCAGCTGCTGTGCATGGGGCGCACGCTGGAGCAGCACTGCATCACGCGCGAAAGTAGTGGATTTGTCAAGAAGACGGTTGCATGCACGAGGGAAGATCTCAAGAAGATGGCAAGATATTTGTTTCAACGGCTAGCTGCGCTTCGGACTACCAAGATGTAGCTCTGTTATGCCTCTTGTGGTACCTCTTTGGCCCTTTCTCCGCTTCATCCGCATGAAGACGTCCGACGAGCAGGCACTGTCGCTCTTCCCCGATGCTGACTTCGCGACTAGTCCGCTGCTAGCGGTTCGCTGGCTTTGATCACCCAGGCGTCGCCGTGCGCAGCGCTCCTCAACCACTTTCCAGTGCAGTCGAAAGACGTCCCCGTTGAGATGACCGACTCTATCCCGTTGCTGAACCTGCATGAGGACACCGGCACCCTAGGTTCTTCTCAGGCGTCGGCGAGAAGCAGCACAGTCCACACGACGCCGACAGTTGGTATCCACGCTCTTGTCAACCGCTTGCTAGAGCGACGCGGCGGTGCCCAGCATGCCATCGCGTGTTCGGAGCTGACGGCACAGTGGATCTTCGATCGCGGAGCTTTGAACTTGAGCACGACGAACAAAGCCTTCGCTTACGTCTTCAATACTCCGAAAGAAGACCATCAAGTCGCGAAGGTACTGAGCGGAGTGGCGCCAAAGCAAGCCTCTATTCTTCCATCGCTGGAAGTCTTCGACTCGGCAACACAAGAACAGATTAGGGAGGTTAGCCACAAGCTATTCAACGCGAGTCATGCGCTGGGTAAGAAGGCCTTCAACGTTTGCGCTGCTGTGAGAGACATGCTGACAGCAACCATCATTCTCCACTACCCGCTGTGCCTAGGCCTCTCGTGTGATCACGTCAAACCTGCTTGCTTGGTCACAGCAACTCACGAGGTCTGCTGCTTCCGCTCACACCACCGCGAACGACGTGACGGAAGGAAACATGAAAGCCAAAGTTGCGTTCGATCATAAGTCTGTATTGATAGATAGGTTAATCGAGGTCAACAGTCGCCTGAGGATCAAGTCAACTTGCTAGAAGCTACAAACATCAACACTGGAGAGAGCACATCCGCACACCGCAGTGAGCAAGCAAAGCGACCAAGAGATGAAGATGAAAACGTACCAGTGAAGCGCCGACGTCGAGCGAAGACGATACCTCTCGTCGACACCTGGTTTGGGTGGTACACGGCAGTTCCGCGTGGATGGTTAAGTACTATTAAGCACAAACAGTCGGACGCCAAGCAGCTCCTGGGCTTCATCACGCTCTTCATTAAAGACGGGTACGCGCTCGACGAGTCGTCACCGAGCTACAAGGATAACGTCCGCCAGCTTGGAGAGCTAGCGTCAAACAAAGTCGTGGCGTACCTCCTCGCGCGAAAGATACTGTCAAGGGGATCTAACGCTGTGCTCAAGGAGCTTCGTCGGCTGCATCGCGAGGGAAGCCTCAATGATTTCATCAGCGCTTAACACCAACGTCTTGTAATCGGTTGAGTTGTAGACCCCGCGCCACTTCATCACCAAGGCGCGCTCAGGCCGCTTCTATAATACAACACGCCATATTACCCGTATCCTTGTGGTCGGTGCTTCCGTAGATGTCGCTCGCTTGGAGGTCTGTCACAGTCAATAGAGTATAGAGAAATTTACCGGTGGGTGGAATCGAACCACCTCCTTCCCTTTTAGGAGCTCTTCCATTGAGCTACATCGGTGGTGGGAGGGGGGTAGACAACAACAACATAGCAGGGGATACTCAGCTGGAGGATCGACGGGGAATTAACGACCACGGTACTTTGTGCAAGCGACAACCCTCTTAAAAGTGCCATGGCCACAACTCCTCAATTCACCAGGCCAGGTGGTCAATCGATCACTGAGGTCGCTGGTCAAAATGGAGCAGTCAAAATTGCACGTGTGCCACTCATTTGCAAGATGTAATTACGCCTGCCACCTATCAATGAGCCAATCATTTGCGACGGGTTTTATTTTTACGGGCGGTATGCCATTTACGAAAGCCTCCACACAACTTGGTGCGATATAAATTCTTCGATATGGTCGGATGCTAGTCGGAAATGCGGCGACGGTCAGAGTCGTCATGATATGGATAGATATCATAAAGCTGCCGACAGAGCAAATTTATCTTAAATAAACTATGCACCAGCGTTCAGAAAAGTTTAAGACCAATCACTGGGCTTAGGGTTAGGTTAAACCTCTACCGACATATTTTGTCGGCAAGAGCTCCGAGATACGTATGCGTAGGAGGCCTACAAATCATCCATTTGGCGCATATTATTTTTATATACGCGCAGGTGCCGATAGAGACTGCAATTAACAATGAGCCTGCAACAGCTCCCTCCTGATGCCTCAAAAATAGCGAAGAGACAGCTATCAATGCGTTCGAACGTTTCCTGGCGGCAGAAGATGCTAACATGGGTTTCATATCGCCATGTCTACTCCGAGACGAGGACGGCTCTACGTTTGTGAAGTTGATGAACCGCTTTGAGGTGTATCTCGCCTTTGTGGACGGGAGGGCGGGTAAACCGCTGGCTAAGAACTTGGTGTTAAGCTACTATCACTGGATACTTGATCGCTACCCTAAGAATCCTTCTGATATCGAAACGAAACTGCTTAAGATGTGTGAGCGCTACTGCCTAAAGCAAAGTGAAGGAGGGGTAACCAGGAAGGCAACTACCTGCACCAAAGAGGACCTGCGAATTTTGATGGATGGACTTTACTACGACGCTGCAAGCCCTAAAGACTACCAAGATGCTGCACTGGTTGCCTTAATGTGGTATACATTTGGGCGTCTGATCTTGGCTTTGTGGCAAATAATTGCTTGTCTATGAGCGCTAATGGTGTTATCTTTGTTCGGATGATTTCTATTAAGACCTTACAGGAACAAGGACTCTCGTTATTTCCTGACAAGGACAGCTCTATCACCTGCCCTATCCACGCTATTGCTACATCGCTAGTGATGCAAGACTTTCCGTCAACGCAAGTACTCGATCACCGTCAGCTATATGATGACGGCTCCGAGAGCTTGTCGGCACTGGTGGATGTGCCCCTTAATGAAGCCTTGGAAAACGGCTTTCTGAGCAGTACATCCGCTGATGTCCCCGAACTAGAGACCAAAAGAAAAACCATGAAGATTCATGCGTATGTGAATCGCGATATTAAAGCTGCATCAGAAGCACAAGCAAAATCAATGCCAACCCCCAACCTTACCTCTCACTCATTTTGACGTGGTGGAGCTCGGCATGCCAATAGTGATCCATCGCTTTGCGCGCGGTGGATTTTTGATCGAGGATCGTGGAACATGACTGCTACAAATAAGGCATTTATCTATGTGTTCAACAAAACAAGTGAAGACCAAAAGGTGTCCCGGGTATTGAGTAGTTGGGACTCATGCACGAAACTCGCAGTCCCTATAATGTCATAGTTGGTCTCGGCGACACAGACTCAAGCAAATTCCCTCCCTGTCCTGTTGTTACAAACTAGCATCAATACTCAAGACCCCGAGATGCGGATTAATGACCGAGTGCTTGGTGTCATATGGCTGTGCTGATTCAGAAGTTTCCGGAAGTCCTCGACCGGTACTCCAGTGTGCCCTTACGCTAGCAGAATGCGCGACTGTCTTTTCGCACTTGGTATATCGAAGTCGCAAGTTTTGTTGTGGAGCTCCGGCTACAGCAGCACGCTACTTGAAAAGGTCTCGATGCGACGGTGGACAGTATTGGAGAAATCACGAAGGAGGAGCGCCTGATCAATCACCAAAATTGCGTCATTGGGGAGTTGGTTTCGGTGAACCAAGAGCTGATGGATGGATTGAGCAGGATGGAGGGGTGACTTGCCACTGTAGAATACGGTGGCCAACTATCTAGCCCTCCGAACGGGGCTAACCCACTAGCGAATTCGGTGCCCAAGTGAAAAGCACATTAAACGCGAAATCATGTGGTTCAAAAGTCACTCCGAAGTCTCCGGTAGCAACTGGGTTGGAGTGGTATGACAAGAAACCCCGCGTATGGGATGTTTGCTATTCTTGGCAGAAGAAATCTCCATACAAGCAGATCGAATTACATGAAGCTGTTTTTGCCGAACGGATAATCCAACAGCCGAGACGTACGCCGATGACGTTCTACGTGTTGGACAAGAAGCAGAGACAAACCTGATAAAATTGTTTGTCGAACACGGTATCAAGCGAAAGAACGGATCGTCCGACTTGAAGCACCTCCGTAAAATGAATGGCGAAGGCAAACTAGACGCCTATATCGCTGCGTACGCCGCTAGTACTATGGTTGGAGGTATTTTAGACCCAGCACCAAGTCACCTAAAGCACCTGTTCGTCGCTCATAGTTGATCTAGACATAGGAACCAAGAAGATCCGTATAAGTGTATACATGCGCTTCCGTCAACGAGGAAGGCAGATAGATGGATAACTAAGCAGAATCGATTAGAATTTGTCAATTCGAGTAGTTCTGTATCACTTCGAGTTATTCCGCAGATCGGATGCATATTAACTCGAAGGGATGCACATCAACTCGAACGAATGGTTATTAACTCGAAGGGATACACATTAATTCGAATGGATGCGTATTAACTCGAGGGGATACACATTAACTCGAATGGATGCGTATTAACTCGAGCGGATGCGCATTAACTCGAATCAGAATCAGGTTTCCCCAATATTAGGGCCGTCAACTATAATCTATCCCCACCGCCACCACACACCTCCACTGCTACGCTACCTTTCCTTCCTTATGTCATGTCCAAACATCACTGCGTGCAGACTCCAGTGATAGAACAAGTCAAGAAGTTGAGGATCTGGCAGGAGCACAAGGTGGAGTGGACTCTAACGCAAGCTGCTAACGAGCTAGAGGTAAACACAGTGACTCTACTTGGCTGGCGTGACAAGCTGTCAGATCCACAGCTCAACCACATAAAGACCCAAGTCAAATCAGCGGGCTTGATAGGGGAAAAGGTGGTGGCCGTAGGCGAAAGGAGAAGCCGTACGAACAGCGCCTGCTAGAGTATTACCATTACTGCAGACGCGATGGTGGGGTTGTCACTCACAAATACCCCTGAGTTACTGCCGCACGAATATCGACGAATCTCAAGGACAAAACACAGCAAGGCTGGATAAGACGGTTTTTCGAGAATTATTGGGCTAGAGAGATCCCTGGGGTTCAGCACGATGAGGACACCGAATTAGCTGCACCGGATCACTGTCAAGCAACGTCATTCTCAGAAATCGCATATGAATATGGTCTAGTGGAATTATCCGTGGTTGCGACTAGCGAAAACGCTGAGTTGGAAGAGGAATCGATAGCTGGACAAGTTTGCATTTCCGTGGATTTACCGTCGAGCTCGACTAATGAAAATCATGATTTCGAGGTGGGAATTGCATCTGACGATGTCCAATGCGGTCAGAGTGAAAGACAAAATGCAGAGGTACCGAATCAGGCAGCTGTGGTCATGGCTCATGGGCGGTTAGTCGAGTCGCTTGAGCCAAATCACCATCAGCTTTACATAGTAGCACCAGACTGAAATTGCGACAGGTACTTTATTCCTCGTCCCGATGAGATCAGGAAGTGAGGACTTTCAGTATGGACTTTATCGAATCGCCCCCTCTTCACAGCACATCATGACGAGAAAATGGTGCTCCATTGTAGAAAATATCAGTCACGAGGCCGACAATGCAGTACGGCTTCGGCTCAATCTCCATCACGACAAACGCAACTCCGGCTCGCTTTTTCCGCACTGTTCGCGAGGAAAGGTCTCCCTCTTGAACGGGACGAACGCGTAGGCGAAGTAAGGTTGCAGGTAGTTGTCGAACAGTCTCTCACCCAGCAAGCCTTCCTCGACCGTATCATCGATGGGAAGGATACGAATGAAAGTCTCTCTGGGCACGTCGCTGCCATGGGCAGTCGCGGTAACGTCGTCGTCGATGCCGAGATTCAGTTGCGCCTCATGATGGTGCTGACACGGGCTACCCGGCGCTGAGCCTCATCACTGTCGTCGAGGTAGGCAAGAGCCACAGTATTTCTCCCACAGTGAGTTACCTGCACCACTTTACCCTGTGTGACTCCCATTTCTTACATCTCCCTTTCTCCAGTAACACACTCGATACGTCGAAGGCTGCTGCAACAGAAAGCCGCTTCGGCATGAATAGATCCTTGGGTGGGCGTCCTTGGGTGATTTGATTAATTCCAGTTTAAAGTATGCTGGGCTGACCGCGTGCAGTCACGTTAAAAAGTAGTTTGTGTGTTTGATCGATCGTGCAATATCGGCAAATGTCGGCTACTTTACGCTATGGTAGGCTGTTTTTAAATTGCTGAGCATCCGGCAAAACCGATTGCCTGTCGGTTAAATATTTTCGGTTATGCGCACACTACAACTGCAACAGCAAGGTTGGCGATGTATCTTTCTCTTGTGCGCCGTCCAATTCGTCGATATGCACCTTTCGCACTGCTCAAAGGCGAGCCCACCCGCACCTACCGCTTACAAGAAATCATCGTGCCAACTTTTATTCGTATGCATCTGCTAATGTAGTATGTGTCTCCTTGGCACCATTGCATGCTATGATTGACAAAGATAAAGACGAGGGTTTAAGGTGATTCGTTTGACACGCGACGACTACATGAGAATCGCTAGCTGATCGAGAACCCGAAGGTTTTCGAAATGGTTCGCGGGTTGGAGAAGAAGGCGGGCGCTAAGACTAAGAATTGGACGCGCTCAATGTACTCGTGGTGGACCAACACGATAACCCAAGCAAACCCAAGCTCAAAATACTCTCATCTGACGTCTCTCTTCGCACGCAGTCGTCACCCGCGCCTGTCCTCAGCGACGCGAGGATGGCCTAGGTTCATTTCGTAAGACAAGTCTCGTCCGAAGAGCACCCAGGTATATTCTCCGCCGAGTGCGGGCTGCTCTGGAGCGTACAGGTCTAGTTAGCAAAGCCAGGATTTTTGCTTAGATCAATCTCAGTTCGTGATTTGCTTCTCACAACTCAAGTGGATTAGCACTTTAAAATATTTCAAATTAGCATCATCGATCTGAACACCTGTCTGGCGGTCAACCTCCAACTATGAGCAGCTCCGCGCGGGAAAAAATACCAAGAAGCGTTACCTCACGTATTCGATCACCGCACATGCAGCGAACAAGGAAAAAATGATCGATCAAGAAGTCGTGGCTAAGAAAATGCCGAAGTTCATCTACGATGGCCCACAAGACTTCTTGAAAAGGGTCTACTATTTCAAACAAGCTCAAATCGTGGAACGCCGGGGACATGTTCTTGAGTGCCACTATCCTGTTCGAAGGAGATCTACACGAGGACATGGCCGAAGAATTTACACACGCGGTGTTTAAGGAGTCATACGTTGTACTACCTACTGTCTACAGCGAGACGCTGCAAGAAGAACTGTAGAAAATCAGGAAGTCTCCCAGCGAGTCATTCGCTGAGTACAACAAGAAATTGCGTGTCCTGGTGCGTATGAAGCATGCGCTGTTCAAGCGCAACAAAACTTCGCCGATGTACGAGGACGCGCTGTGCCGACAATACAAGCTCGCAGCAGTGATGCGTTTATGAATTCAATGATGAGCTATCGGCGGTCGGAGAGGCGCGGCACGACTGTTAAAGTTGAATATACCAATATGCACCCAAGCGTGGACTCTCTGGACGAGAAATGCCCCGTTATCTAATATCTGACCGTATATTTTTTCTCTTGTCCAAGTTCTACGATTGTTTCTGCACCGTTTGCGAATTCTGACTGGGTAGATTTTTAATCGTGTCTATTGCGGGCCTGTTCAGGTGTCGGGTGGGCTTGGATATTTGCCGGGTCACGCCCTGGTCAGATTGACCTGGCCCCGGACCCGTAAGATACACAATGTAGCTCTGGGGAAGATAATTAAGCGAGAAAACTGCCGGTACAATACTAGTACTTGTGATTACCGTTAGAATCAACTGTGACCGCTTGATATACGTGATTGGAGGGATTTGTTGCTGTTCGGTTGCACGTTTTGATGTGTTTTGCGGGTTCCAGCAGTGCATGATGTTGACGACGGAGCCATATCGTCTATCTACTACATCAGTGGTAAACTTTGCTGTATGATTTGATAGCCCATAACGTAGTGAACACGAATACGTATCCGTGCTGTACGTGCTCACTATGTTACGGACTATCAAAGCATACAACAAAGTTTGCCACTTCATTGTCCAATCAACTGATCGACAGCTCGCTCCCGGCTAGTGATTTTGGCGCGCACTGATTAGTGCCGTCGGAACACAGTTCCCAAACGCATACGTGACATGGTGCACCTTTCATTTCAAGCAGGCTGCACTACGAAAAATGAAACGTTTGCATTTTGAATCGTGCTGCGACTATTGCAATGACCCCAGGCATGTTGGATATGCTTACAGTGGTGCCGACCGACCATATTAAAGACAGCGGAATCACCAAGTCAAAAATAATTGCAGAAGCAGTGGGTCTTCAAATGTCCGCTCTACGTGATATATATTTTGGGCTTAGTCCCAGCGCACCTGTGTGGAGTTCTATAATCCAGTTCTCTGCAACGTGCACGAATGACTAAGAGGCTAGTTGCGCGGACAAATATTCCACCGGAAAGATTTAACTGAGAGTTCAACAGCGCTTTGCCGACGCCCCAACCAACATCGCCTAACATATGTGGCAACCATCGAGTCTCTTGCCCAAGGCCACGACAATGCTCTCGCTGCTGCGTGGGAACGGCGTGTTCGGGGTCGTCCCACTCTGCGATGTTTTATCTGTTGTCAAGAAGACGCACTCGACCAGCAGCAAATACCGGTATGATCTTCACTCGGTGCATATTAGACACTTATACAATACAACACATAAGAAAGACATCGCACCAGTGGAACTCGTGAGAATACATGTGTTGTAACACTTGCGCAGAATAGGAGTTACAGACTGATTACGGTAGCGACTGTTGTCCAGTGAATTAATGGGCATGCATCCGGGGCCAATCGCCCTATATCCATACATATAAGTACAAAACGTTCACTTAGCCGTAAAATAGAGCAATATGTTTAAGCTAAGACGGCCGGAATTGTACTTGTTCACACGCATATCAAGCTACTTCAAAATTAATCGTGCACTAACAGAATTGTTGTCTTTTATTATACAGTTTCGTTCTAGATTGGTCTTGTACATGTTTATTCGAACAAGAGAATAAGTACAAACGCCGAAACGCTCCAAAGCACATTACTGATCCAAATACAAGACCCTGGCAGATGTAGACTACCTAAGGTACTGCTACATGCTCAAGCTGCTGTTAGCGTAGCTGTTAATGGAATGAATGTATCGTTTTGCTTTGTTTTGATTGATGGTAACAACATATCTTCGACACCAATAAAGCGAAGTACTGCCGATGCACTAAAGACGTGCATCCACGGAAATAGCTCCTAAGCTAGGATGTAGTATATCTTAGAACGACACTCCCGCTCTCGCACGCTTGGTTTTCTGCTCCAGCTGGAATCTTAAGTGCGCAGTCGCTATTAGTTTGTATTAGTTTGTACTGGTTGGTACACAAACACCAAACAGTTTTGTAGAGATTGTAGAAATCCTTAAAGATGTGTAAAAATCCGACTCTCTGGTTTGTATCGATAAACTATTTGTTAAATAAAGAACAGGGAACATCGAATAACCTACTGATTTCCATGCTCGCGAATACTGTACCCATTTTGATCAGATCTACTTTTAAGTAAAGTGATGATAGCGCTTCACCAATCCCAACTCATTCCCGAGAGTTTACCAATCAAACAAACCGAGTGCATCGGAAGAACGCCGGAAGCCCACCAAAGTGGTCTGCGTATTGCGCAAGCATGAGCAATGAGAGCGCACTTCCCACCTTGCAAGCTTTTACCGACAAGAACCGAATGGGGCTACGCCGACAAGGAAACGAGACTTACAGAAGCACGTGCGGCTGACCAAGTAGCAGGAGGTGCAAGTGTGTCGACGCCAACGTGAACTGCCTGCTGCGACGTACAACGAGGCGGCTGTTTGGGCGCGCAGTCGATTCAAGTTGTTCAGGACGCCTTCCAAGAAAGTCATCTCACGTGTTATCAAGAAGGAAGCAGCCTGTACTCTCTGACACCCGACTGTTGGGCTCGCAAGAAACACCGCCCGCAATACCAGCTCCAGCTCGACCTGAGCGTAGTGGTGTTCTTGACGGAGTGCGAAGCCCTCCAGCTCTTCAGCTCTTCCTCTCCGGACAGTTAGTCATTTACACAGGCGCTAAGGCTCGTGCGCCGCCTCCATAGTCGATTAGATAGACAACCCTCTACTACGATCGTCGTGGCTGCACAACCTGCAGACGCGGTATGGCATCCGCTGGTTGTGTAAGTAAGTCGACGCTGGGGCCATGGACGTACAGACGGTGGCCTCCGAGTTCCAGCGCCTACGCAGCATTATTGGTCAGGATGTGGGTCAGAACGTCTATAATTATGGACGAAACTAGCTTCTACTGCAACAACATAATCGATCGAGGCCCATGTGCTTACACGAGGCTCCAGCGCTGAAACAAGATTTGTCGCGCATCACGCTTGTCTTGTGCTGTAATGATACAGGTAGCAGCAAGCTGTCGTTACTGTTCACCGGAAAGGCGGCGAAGCCGTGTTGTATCAAGAAGAAGCCCAGCGCTTCGAGTACAAGTCGTGCAAGAAGGTGTGGATGACCACCGACCCTTACTAGTCGTGGCTGCAATATCTCGACGAATTTATGCGCAAGGTACGTGCGTTTATTGCTCATTGATAATGCATCTTCAGACAGTGAAGAGGGGATCAATCTAACTAGTATCCGCGTCGAGAAGCTACCGCCTAACACTACACCAAAGCTTCAGCCGCTACATGAAGGTATCCTGTATTGTGCGAGACGTTCTGTCCTGCGCAAAAGATGGACTTTGAATTAGAGGAGTTAGATAATGGTAACGACAAGCCATACGAAGTAGGAATGCTAAGAGGTGTCCAATGGGGTACTGACGCATGGAAGGAACTACCGGCAAACACTATTGAGCACTGCTGACTGCATTATGCCTTCATCAACATAGTGTGTCTTATCTTGATTAATCAGCTAAATATATTAGTCTGACTGTTTTCTTGCTTTCTCGGCACCTGTACACTCAATATTTACGTTAAAATTGTATGAGGATGAGCTGTTATTTATTGAAGCAGGAGACTGGCGTTTCTACAATCACTAAATGTTCGTAAGAAATATAGTAATTACATTTTGCGCGATCAAGGTAACACTCGAGAGGGTTGAGAGGGTTACCTTGATCGCGCAAAATGTAATTACTATACTCCGGTTTGTGATAACTCCACAGAGTGATAAGACCCGATACTATCAGGTCTTATCACTCTGTGGAGTTATACGATACTATCAGGTCTTATCACTCTGTGGAGTTATCACAAACCGGAGTGTGCATGAATAATGGTTCCTTCCGGACTTCAAACGCGGCGTCAGGTGCAACACGCCCTTGACAAGCTGAAAGCCGGATCGTCAATAGAAATGAGTATTGTCACTAACTCTACCCCGTGGACTTGCGGCAAGTATCGCTGTGAAACATGGAAATGCTAACTGCTGGAGGAAGACAGGTACTACACGTGCGAGGTATGCGAAACCAGACGTGGAAGACAGCATTGCGGACTAGCTAACCGCGACGTTGTCGCCTGCAGTCCTCTAACTCGATGTCGGTCAACTAGCTGTCGAGCCAAGATAATTTTCGTCGACAAAATCCCATGGACGAGGATTTCTGCAAACGGTGAGAGTGATGTATCCAGGCCCTGGAACAATTATATTCGCGCAGCAATAACTATTTTTATCAGGTCAATCATTTATTACGAGCTCCTTTTTAAACAGTTCAATACGACATTGTAGCAGTAATGTAAAACACATTTATTAGCATATCGATTTCAAGTCGGGGCATCCATAGCCTCCCGTTTGTGTGCGCTGGTGGCCGCTTCCGGGTCACCAACTCCCGCATACTCACTCTGAAATAGCAAGCACGGTGGGCAGCAAGGAACTCGGCACCTTCTTTTACGACGACCTCGGGGCAGCTACGTTTTGCAAGGAGAGCGGCATGGTGGAGGAAGCAACAGATGGGCAGCGGCTACTCCGACCTGTGTCTCATATCACCAACTAACACCCGCTGTACGAGGAGATGTACGCGGTGGGTGCTGATGGTGCTGGGATCGAGACATTCGGCTTCGTCTCGCACGAGACGAACCACCACTACAAGTGGTTACGGTGGGTCGTTGAGCGCAACATGGCTATTACCGGGGTTGGCAACGCTTGACGCGGTCGAGAGCAATTGGCCGGTCATCTCTTCCATGACCCTGAAGCAGTGCATGCAGACGGTGGCCAAGCGCGTGGGCGGTGCCGTCGACCAAGAGCTGGGCAGCTCGTTCGGCTTGATGTGTGGCGGGTGGTCGTGCGGATTCACACTACGTGGGCCTCTACGGCATCTACGGCGTAATTGGGGCGTGCCGCGAACGGATGCTCTCGCTCTCCCCGCTTGAGGAGGGAAGCCAAACCGCGGTTGCCTACATCAAAATGATCTGGCCGATGCTCGACCTCTAAACAAGGCCACGGACATGGTGGCGTTCGTTGTCGTCGACAACTGCACCACTACCCAGAAGATCGCCACGCTCCTCTATGTTTCTCTGGTTGGGTGCGCAAGCCACCGGTTTAACTTGACTGTGGGCCACTTCCTCTAGGATTACAAGCACGAACTCGCCGCGTCATCAACATCACGGTCCAGCTGCGGTACTGTAACAACACCACTGGTCTTGACAAACTCACTGACTTCGAACCTGTCAAACGGAAGTGGTCGTCTACGTACGAAATGCTCGCCCGCTACGTTCGCATCCGCGATGCTATTCGACAGGTCGAGGCGGTGGACGACTTCGTGACAAGTAGTGTTGTCCACGAAATATTGGTGACTCTCCTCGCTCACCTCGAGAAGCTGGACACTGTCTTCAAGGCTCTCCAGCATGAGCGTACGACGCTCACCGACGTTCACCTGCTGTTCGACAGAGCACTGGACGACTACCCGATCATGGTGAAGCATCTCCCACCTCGACCAAGATTGTGCACTCTCCAGTGTTCGATTCCGCCCTGGTCAAGCTCGGCAACAGCGGCATTATGACGGCTGCGGAGGCGCGCGCGGCAAAGTACTTCGAGGTAGCCAGCGAAAGCAATAGTGACGGCGGCGCTGAACATCCCTCGGCAAAAAATGCAAGAAGAAGCCCCCGTGCGACTACGCAGTCGCCATCTTGAGGGAGGTCAAGAAGCAACACGTCTCGACGCGTGCTGGTGTCAGCTATAGCGCCTTAGCGAAGCTGGTGCCGCCGACGTCGAACACGGTCGAGCGCCTGTTCTCCACGTGCAAGATATCATGACGCCGCAGACAAGCTGCATGCTGCCTGTGAACATCAAGCTGATTGTTTTTCTGCGTGTGAACCGCGAGATAGGGGACGCATTGCTGTTCACTGAGTCTGCCGAGTAGGTCCTGGTCGGTACACATGCATGTGGCAACTGCAATACATTCAGTCGGTACACATGCATGTGGCAACTGCAATACATATATTGGCCAGTGGTTTATTACAGAGCTGCATATGTACTGCAATCATTATTACTGCTCGCTGTGGGCTTTCAGTTCCGTTTTTTTTTTACTATATTGTCTCATCCTGCTATAAGTGGACGATGCAAAAACGTGGAAGATGTGGCCACTGTCAGCAAGACACAAGAAAAATGTCCAAGGAAACCAGAAGGATCGACTCGGGTGGATTGACGCAGCTACATGTTTTTGTTAGCGCAGTTGTCATGAGCAGGGCCCCACAAAAACCAATGGTATGGCCATAAGGATGGCCATAATGGATGGCTGCAGGAAAACTAAAAAAAAGATCGGCTTCATAGTCACCAATACAAAAAGTAAGAGATAATTTGGATCATCGACAGGGGTTGCTTCCAAGCTGTGTTCTTTCTTTACTATAACGCTTTCTGATGGGGTGAAGTCGCCTGTAGCTACGTGGGCTAAAAGCGCATAGTCAAACGAGTAAGCGTCAGCGACAGTAGACACTGCTTGAAGAATAGCAGAACGAGGTTTGGCCCCTTCCATCAGTAGTCCATAACCATTTGCGGGGCCCTGGTCATGAGGATGCTTCCAAGAGCGATGCAGAGGTTTCGAAGATGCAACGAGCATTTAGAGAAAAAATTTTAGGACAGAAGCAGGGCGGTAAACAGCCCATAGTTAAGCACCTCTGCATATTACCGGTAGTAATTCTACATATGACAAACCGTTAATCAGATGATTTATTAATACATGTAGGCACATTATATCGCCACCTTGTACCTCTACCCCCAAGGCTCCTGCGACCACGGCCAGGTTAGATTCGTGTGAGGCTACTCGAATACCCCACCAAAACTCTCGAGCTCTGAACGTGACGTCAGTCAGAGCTCAAATGACGGATACGAAAAACACCATCGCCGACGATGCCCTCAGCGTTCATCCTGCGACGAAAGCTCCCAAAACAAAGTTTTCAATAAGCACAGCTGTAGACTCATCGAACGATAGCTACGTCAATGGCCCACCACAATACAGGATCTCTAAAGAAAGGCGACAACCCAGCAGGTTCATCACCAGGATTCCAAGTCCGGGGCAATGGTTTTGACTAAAAACGCATACGGTGCCTAGTACACAGGGCTTGGGGGCCGAGCGCTCGGCTGACCACATAACCAATAGTGCTACTAAACCCCATATGGCTTTTTTTACGGTTACAACGGACATGGTTCCTACTGTAACAACGCAAAGAGAAGATAAACGACGAGTCCTCTGACAATAAATGCTTTGGACAGACAAAAGTTCGCTCGGCATAACACTCTAGAAATAATTGATTTGGGGTTTGATTGAGGCTTTGGGTGAATCATTAAATTTACAGCTTCCTGCAAGGCAGAATACCAGGATACAACTGGGAAAAACTGTGGGCTGGGATGACAGCTTGAGCGCGAGGAGTTTGCTATCAAATTCACAGATGGTCCAACAAGGACACGTCGTTGACCGTCAACTTGCACGCTGCAACGAGGACAAACGGGCCAGCAATGAAACTTATTGTGTTTCATGTGCGCACAATGAACCGTCAGGTCCTGGCCCAACAATGATTTGTATGTACTGTATCAACGCTCCATTGCATTGCATTGTTGCTGCTCAGTATACTAGTACGGCGCGAAGGAAACCTCCATGCGTAGAGCAAGCACGAACAGTCGTTTTCAAAGCACAAGGAGTGGCAGATGTAATTAACGCTCTGCATTTTTACTGTACACAGTGAAATGTATGTTTGTGGGGCCAATTTGAAATTGAACTGTGCAATCGCGTAATTTGCGAGCAAATAGATCGACGAGGACGACCTCCAGGATCAAAAACTACTCGACCAGTCAGGTCACGAGTGTGGGAACGTTTAGTGCCATCCAAACAATTTGTTCGTACAATTACATACCACAGCACGGGTGACCGCAGTTGGGATTTGTTCACTCGCACCTGAAAACAGAGACGTGTCGAAAAGCAAGATCGACAATCGTAACACGACACTACTATTCTCGATCCCCAGCGGGTCACAAGGACATGGCTGTCGCCAAGCACTGCGCCTAGATTGGACAACCCTTAGCATTAGACGATGAAGGGCAAGTCTAAACAACTCGATCTGCCTTTTAATTGAAACTCATTCGGGGTTTTGCCTTTTGATAGCCGCATCTTAACCTGACAAGGCTTAGAACTCCAATGATGAAGTCAATGCTATCGCTCGTTCTCCTCGCGTCGGCACCCGCGTTAACTCTCGCCGGTGGCTCCGAGTACTTCACTGGAGATGGTACCGCCTACACGCTCGGAGATACCAGCTCCGGAAACTGCAACATGATGTCCGCTCTTAGCTTCGCCACCACCGACTATGCTGCCCTGAATAACGATCAATGGAATGGCCATCAGCACTGCGGTCGCTGCGCTGAGGTGACGTGTGGCGACTCCCGTTGTGCCGACCAGACGAAGTCTGTGGTGGTGCAAATTCTGGATCGTTGCCCCGAGTGCAAGCACGGTGATCTCGACCTGTCGCCGTCCGTCTTCAAGACTCTCACGGGTTCCCATCCATCCCGCTACACTATTAAGTGGAAGTTCGTGGACTGCCCCGTGTCGGGTAACGTTAACTATTGCCTCAAAGGTGGCAGCAGCAACTACTGGACGGCCATTCAGCCCACGAACGTGGCGACGGGTGTGACAAGCTTGAAGATCAATGGCAAGGCCACAAAAATGCTGGACGGCGCCTACTACTACGTGTTGGACGGGGCGGGCACGTCTCAAAAAAGCTCTTCGAGTGTCTCGGTCTCGTTGACAGACATTAACGGGGTATCAATGACGGACAAGGTGTCGTTGGCTGCGGGCTCATGCTCGGAGGGATCCCAGCAGTTCCCATCAGGTGGAATACCGTCGCCTCCTTCGACCAACACGTCGATCCCGACGTCTGCACCTAAGCCGACCAGTGCCACATCTACGATGACTAAGGTGCCGACTGTGATCACGAAGGCTCCGATAACCACTCCCGCTACACCTTCCTACGAGCAACAGACTTCAGCCCCCGTCCCGACCACCTCGACACCCAAGAAAACGACACTGGCACCGGTGGCGACAGATGCCCCCACGTGGATCACGCAGCAATCTGGTTCGGATGACGATGCTTCCCAGATTGCTCAGCAGACCCTGGACTCTGCGAGTGAAGACGACGTGAGTCAGCAGGCCTCGGACCCGCCGACTGGTGGGGAACAGTACACAAGCTCTGGCAGTGGAAACGATGTCACTCAGACCGCGAGCTCTGACAATGGGGATAACCTGGACCAGAACATTCAACAGGACCCCGAGTCACCTGATGCCCCTCCCACGGTCGTGCCTCCAACACTCTCCTCATCGGGCTCGCAGCAGTCGGGGGCGAACGTGGATGGCGAGACTGAAGCTTCATCGTCTGGCTGGGATACCTACTTGGACTGCGGCAGCGCAAGTCAGCTTTTGGAGCAGAACCCGTCCACAAATGGCAACCCAGACCAGGAGTCTCAGATAGCTGATGATAACACCCAGGAGGGTTCTTACTTGACCGGTAGCAAGGACCAGGCCGTCGACCAAACCGCGAGCTTGGTTGGCGCGGATGTCGACGCCGTGGATTCTCAGTCAGGCTCGGCGAACCAGAACGACGAGGATCAGACTGACCAGAACACATCGAGCGACGCTGGTGCGGACACCGCTTCCGATACCCCCGAGCAGGCGAATTCGACCAGCAACGAGAACGCTGAGAGCGAGACTACGGAGGCTTCAACCAGCACTGGAACTGCGAATTGCCCCATGTAAACAGTAACGCGCAATGCGTACGTAGAACCAGTCGTTTTACAAATAGCACTGCCCCCGTCGAACCAGTCCAGAGTAAAATGTAGCTATTAACTCGTAAACGTGTGATTAGTTTCATCGAGGAATTCGAAAACATATATTTGCAACGATTTCTTGTGTACTCAGCATTGCTGCCTGCACTGCAGTGACATCAGGGGTGGGAAAAATATTACTGTACAGAAGGTATTGGTATTATAAGTATTAATACTTATTACTACAAGCTGCGGGCAGTATAATACTATATTGCCACAATTACTGCAATACTATTGATAAAAGTCCGTTAACCGGACCGCAAAACGAACCGTGAGCCTATAACCAGTCAAAAGGATCTGGCTGGCTGACAGCCCCCAACGCCTTGATACTCAGCCTCCGTAAATACCACACGCTCTCTTCAAATTACTGTAAGAGCGACATCGTTGCCAACAAGAATATCTGCGCCTTCTACTTTGCATCTATCAAGGGCGGCCTCTTCCAGTGCAAACTCTGCGGAACTTCACGCAAGCAGCTTCCTCGATCTGACTCTTCTAACATGATGGGTCACCTGGTCAATAAGCATCCCGACTCCCAAGAGACGTTCACAGAGCGGCAAGGCGCCCGCCCTCTCCTGGAACACAACTTCATCCCTGAGAAGACCAACTGCATCTACAATGGATGCGATGGATCGTGCTGCGAGACCTCCCCGTCAGCAAGGTTGACAACGAGCTCACGCGTAGCAAATCCAAGTGGCAGCCAATTACGTCCAACGCTCTGCAGAAGGCAATATGGAGGGAGTGGTAAGCAAGATTGAGGAGGATCTGGAGCGTGAAATGGGTTCTTCATTCGGATTGATGTGGATGGTCGCACGGCTCGCTTCACTATGTGGTCCTGTTCGGTGTCTACGTAGTACGTAGTATATATTAAAAAAATAGACTCGAGAATGTCTTCGCAGCAACGCAAGTGTCGCTTTTCATAACTTCAATCTCCGATTCGCCCCACCAACCCCAGCGTTAGTGCTTCCAATTTGCAGCTGTGGCGTTTCTGCCCTCGCCGCCTGCATTCTAAAATGACGCATTCTAAACTACCAGCAATTAGAAGTACGCAAACGACTCAAGCTCGAAAAAGCAGGTCACGAAGTATGCAGACCTACACTTTATCCACGAAATATCGGCCTCAGCTGAGAGTATTTTCAGCTCGGCGATGACTGAAATGATGAAGCTATTATCAGATTTCGCCCTAGTTTACAATGTTTATAGGACTACCGATACCGGGGGTTACCACTTATATTTAAAATAGTTTTAAGTCTTTTCTTAGTTGATGGACTCCCAAATTCAGGAAATTATCAGAACTTTGATTTCACAGGTACCGGTATTGTCAAAGGGGTTGCAGGCAGGGATTAACAGTACTTTCTTGGACCTACCGGCGCACTGAACTACCGCTCTTTTGTTACTGCAGTAACCAGAAACTTTGGACGGATACCAACTGAACTACTGCACTAGCCATAGATTAGTTTGGGCGTCGTACTACTGACAAAATACTGTTATCTTACTGCAGTCGCAGCTGAAGCGTTCTGGTTGCCTTACCTTTGATCAACGCACTTGCCAGTTGCTCGCGCCATTGCAGCTTTGATTGGTTAGGGATAGCCACTTCGGCTTACCTATCGAACGACAAGGTTGAGAGTTATAGTCGTCGCACGACCACGGTGCTCGCTAATCTACCCTGTGTAGGTGCCCGCGATTTAAGATCATTTGCGATTTTTCAGCAATTCAACAACCTCACCGATATCCTGTTTCCAGGACAGCAATGAAGTGCACAAACAAAGCGTGTGCCTACAAAAACTGACTACGATGGACCCGTGTGAAATAAGAAGATGTCACCGCCATGTTCGTCTGCTGAAAGTGACATCGTCTGTACTAAGCTATATCCGACGTCAAGCCGGTCATCTGGGACTGCTGCTTCGGAGGCCTCTTGTTTGTTGACGCAGTCCAGCGACTTGGTAGCCCCTCGCCGGACATAGAACGCAAGGCTGCTTCTCGTGATGCGCCTGGCGTCGATGCTTTTAGCATCCCGCTTGGTGTTCATCATTTCATCAACGAGGAAGCCGCCATGCTACTCACGTGTGCATTCTTTGTACTCAGGAGAGCACCTGCAACCTGTACGGAGCTCTAGATGAGTGGAAACGTGGTCTATGTCGTATTGCGCACGCGGCGAATGCTAGGGAGCACATGTACGCGACCATCGTGAATACCGGTAAGCGGACTCAGAAGTCGTCTCGTTAACTTAAAGGAGCATCGACCTGGAACGGGCACAAACGGCCGCCCCGAACACTGCGAGCGAGAACCCGACGCGCGGGGCACTTCAGAAGCTGTGGATACCAACTCAAAAAGAGCAAGGCGTCTATATCGCCACCTGACTGGTCAATGCCGGGTTGCCGTTCAATACGGTCGTAGCGGATGATTTCAAACTGCTGATCCACTGTCTAACAGGCTCCCGCAATGCCATCATATTGTTGGCGTCAACGTTTCGAGACTTTTTGGATGCTCTCTTCTCCAAGTTCTGCCACATGACCGCCTTGTTGCTGTCCCGCGAGTTTGCTGCCGCCCACCGCTTGCCGTTTTTGAACCTCCATCACGATACCTGAACCACCGCGAAACGGGAATACTGGTGTTCTCAGCACATCGATGTCGTGGATTGACAGGTCGTGGATGCTGCAGGAGATCGCGCTGCTAGTCGCGATTGCCTATGGATCAAATGGATCGTTGGTCATGAAACGGCTGATCTGCTCCCCAGTGAAAGAATTGTATGATATTAACATCGACGTGATTGCTCAATTCACCGTCTCAGACACCTGCCGCCGCCCGCACGGTATCCAAACGTTTCGATGCATCACTGCCAACGACTGCACCTTGCACGTGCTCAACCTCTGCCTTCAATATGGAATGAGAATGTGAGAAAACAAGGAGACCGTATGTGTGTGTACGACCCAACTACCCACACACAAGAAAGATCAGCGGTACTGTACAGGGGGGATGTTCGAGGAAGGGCGTGACCTGAATATACGTGTTCAAGCCTTAAACAACTATTTCAACACCGAACAGCGGTGCGAGGACCTCCAAGCTATTCAGCGCTTCTTCAGCCTACCAGAGATGACATTCGCACTGGATTGTGATACTCTTGTGGCGTTGACAATACAGCTCTTCCAGCCTTCCATTGTAAACTACACCGCTTTCAAAATGGGTTTCCGGAACTGCGAAAGGGAGACGGCACATCTGTGAAAGCAGTCAATGCGGCGGCCGTGAAGGCAGACATGGACGACAGCGCGTCGGTCTTCCACCGCCTGACCGATCAAGGTTGACATGTGACGACGGTGGTGATTGTGGGGACTGTTGCCAACCTTGCTCGTGTCGAAGTGCAGCGCAACGAGGTCATTGCGTCTGAGCTAAACGTTGTGCTCAAGTACATTGCTAATCCTTTAGTTTCGGTGTACGATCTCAGCTCGTCGCCAGCAACGACTACTACGGTGGCCACGTTCCCGCTCGTCACGGTTCTCGCTGGAACGACTTAGTGTGCTTGACGCAGATGCCTCGCCTGGATGAAAGGACAAATTGAGCAGCGACTGGCTTCGCCCACAGATGCAACTGTGGTGTTTTGTTTTACTGCTTGATCCGAATACCAAATTATCGTCTGCCTCTTCTCATTACGCCATTACCTACACAATAGTGGAAGTGCTGCCTCCAAAAATAGGCGGGCGGCTGAGCATAAGAAAGCGATTCTCGATGTTGTCGCTGTTAAAAAACGAGTTGCTACTGAAGTTGCATCGCGAGGTATTCAGCACGATAAACGCAAGTGTTGTCGGCGCTGTTCGGAGTGCAGCTCCATCCGAATCAGCAAACTTCGACTTGGTCCCGCTTGCCGAAGATGAAAATGTAATCTACGGGTTTCCTGTAGCCTCAGACGCACAGCCGACAACTTCACTGACCATCGTTGGCCAAGCGGACTAAGTCCTTGAGACGTGGCTCACTCACAGGATCGGCTAGGTTTCTGTTGCCGTGCAAAGCCGGAGAAGGAGTTGCTGAACAAGGATCACTTTACCTCTCTGCTCATGGTGCGGAACGAAAATGCACCATGAGCAGGGAGATAAGTGATCCTTGGCGTGTCGATTGCGATATGCGAACAGGTGAACATCATCCGCTTGTTTCGAGACGAAGGTAGTATGAAGTTTCCTTCTATCGTAGTGTTGGCGCGGGTCTTTGATTGGGGGGAAGCCCGTCAAATGCGTTCCAGGAACATGTCTTCTTGGCAGGCGGCTTCGTCATGAGCAAGCGACGCACACGAACCGACACTGATCGTGCGGAGAAGCAAGTGCTACTCAAGAACTACAGAAAGTAGATCCTCGCATGGAGCTGGTCGAATTGGATGGTTGTAGTACGAACGGGTGTATACCAACAGCTATAGCAACTTCTGCTGTATTTTTCGGGGGATGCTCCGCTTTACCTTCTTACAGGAGGGAGAAATACCGGCACATTGTTCTTTTATCTTGCCAGATATACCGTGAAACTCACATACGTCTTCGTTCAACCACGCTGAATTTCTAAAACAGAAGATGCCCGCGTTGGTCGGTCGAAGCCAAAGCCACCTATGGCGTGTATGACCAACATTCCAGTTTCTTGCCGAATACAAGTGTAAGAGGAATTGTGTCATCTACTGTCACTTTCACGCCATTGTTAGTTTACGTACAACATAGTACCGCCTCACGGCATACCGACCCTGCAAGGCGAAAACGGCTCTATTTCGTACGTAATCCGCATTCGTATAGCCACTGCGCACTAGCTTTCTGCTTCGTCTGGAACGTAGCAAGGAAGGGTCCGACCTCGCGAACACCTGGTGTAATGACGTTTAGAGTGGCTACCGCTTCAATTACCTCAATTTCACGTGACCCCCAACACCCGCGTTGTTTCCTCAACTTCCCCAAATTCAAACATGTTGTTCGAACAACATGTTAAGGACGATGCACTTGATTTTTGCATTGTCTGTCCTAAGTACGTGATCCTGGTTCTGGGCAACGCGACACACCGATTCGACACTACCGCCGTATCATCGCGATCCTCTCCTATCTAATCGTCCTGCAGCTGCTTTTCCTCCCTCATATCTGGAACTGACGCCCATTTCACTAACATTGCTGCTCCTACTCCGCACTCGGTCGCCCACCCTGCTAGATGGCGTGCGGATGTCTTGGACGTGAGGCTGGTGGTGACGCTTGCGCGGCCCTGGGCTGCGACTTGTACTGATCGCCTGAACTGTGACTGACGCTCGTGTCCATGGACTGTGACTGCTGTAGGTACTCGTGCGGACTGTGACCGATGCTCGTGGCCGGACTGTGTCTGCTGTCAGCATTCGGATGTGCCGCCTCGCCGCCCCGTATTCGGCTACCTCTGACGCTTGGCAGCCTCGGACTCTGCCGGCTGCCGGCTCCTGCCAGGACTGTTGATAATGCTAGCGCTCGCCCATGCTGCGGCCCCGCTCCGCACTCGGCTGTCGCAGACGCTCGACCGCCACGATCACTGTGACTGCTGCTGAGCCACTCGGACGTTGCCAGCTATCGGCGCCTTCTCAAACGTGGCTGCTGCTAGCGCAATACCGCGCAACGCTCCGCATTCGTCTGCCGCTGCTGAGTACGAATAGCACTGACGCTCACAGTACCACCGCGGACTGCGACGCTAATTCGCTGCGGTTACGGCGCAAGTGATCTCCAGCAGGATAAACTACTAGCACAAAGCCAACACCGGATAATTCTGTAAGCGTATACCGATGCCTTCGCTTTATTTGTCTTACGCCCTGTTCTAACTACTCATCTGTACTGCCGACGTGTTGCTGTTAGGACGTCCTGTGCGTTTACGGCGACTAGTGCCACAGTACACGGACCTCTCAGGGGTGTCGATCCCCTGACATGTTAAGCCAGCAACGTGTGGACACATGATCCCATCTTTGCTTAGAAGCGATAAGGGCGTGGCCACCGCTGCCCAGTCAGATGACGGACTCCCATGCGCGCTGTCTGCTCTCCCAGCTGCGCGGAAACAGCAAGTGCCTCGTGTGTGCGGCGTGATTTGGGATCGTACACGCGAGCAACCTTGCGCGAGATGGCATGAACAACTGCTGATGTGTCCGCTTCATCGGCAGTGATATCATCGTTCAGCAAGAATGTAATGGTACCGCGATCGCATGGGCTCTCCGAAACCATTCCAGCCCTGCTCATATCGTCAACACGTCGAACAAGCGTGACACTCGGCGCTGGATCAAGCACGAACGCCCTGGCTGACGTGCTCTCGTTGGTGCAGCATGCCTTCAGTTGAATCATCAGGGGCTAACCTTCATGCGAGTGCGCAGCGTGTAATCGTGCTAGATGGCACCGTTGAAACGCTCAACAGGATTGTTCGTTGTGGCAATTGCAGGCGGCGTGTGGTAGGTTTGCCAGCGCCAGAAGCGACTCGCGTTCCAGACCCGCGTGAAGTACGTCGTGAACGAAATCAGCCCCAGACTTGCCGACCAGCCTTGTAGCACCCCCTACGGCGCGACCAGGAACTCCGTCTCGTTCGTAGCATAGTGCAAGTCGCTCAATCCGCTAGCCGCAGCCGAGTACAGTGCCGGTTGAAGGTTTCTAGTCTTATCATACACTTTGCTGCTTCATGATAAAAGCACTTGAGGATCTTGATGTCGTTGACAGCGCCAAGGACTTGCTGGACCGCGTTATACTGTGCGTCGTCGGCGTCCCCCATTGTATGCCGAACTTGACGTTGCTTGCCTGTTACTCGAGTGTAGACGTTGCTCAGCGCGAAGAGCGCGTCAGCAAAATGTGTCTGCTGGTGCTGAGATGAAATGAAAATGGCAAGGAGGTGGAGCGCCCGAGAGCAGTCAGACAGCCCCACCACAAATACCTGATTATCGACCTGAGTCAGCTTGAAGGTTACATCCATGTGAAGGACGAAAGTTTCGGGATCGCGGTCAGCCTGACGAAGGAGTTCCTTGGTGGTGACACCGACAAGAAAGGGACTCGAATCTGCACCATTACCTACGTAGGGACTACATTCGCGGTCAGTTCTCCATGTGAAACGTGAAGGCTTCAAACTTGCCTTCATGTCCCCACCGGAGTCGCGCATCATGCGGCATAGGTCGTCCACGTAGTCGCTGCCGCCTAGCTGGGTTGCTATATAGTTGTTCCGGAATCGCTGAACGGTTTCAGAGAGGGGGCGAACTCGAGCCGAGCTCAAACTTGCGCATCAGCCTGACCCTAATTCGTGCCGGCTTGAGCCCTTGGTCAGCCATCTCACAGGCGTTCTTTTCATTGTCTTCGTCAGGCGTGGTGGGCGCTGCTGACTGCGAGTAGCGACGTCCTTTTCGAACTGAACAAGCCCACCACGTGTTCATGCTGACACATGAGCTGCTTGCAGCGCCACGGGCAGCGCGCGTACATCGCTAGTCGACAATGCTTGCAGCCGCAAAGCAAAATACGCGTCCTCCTTTTGTGAGGGGCGCTGCCTGTGCAACCAGCACACGGCGCTAAGTCACGCTTGGAGACTCGAAAAACCTTGAAGGACCCCAGCAACAGGTCAGCATCATCCTTGCTGAGCCCGACAGCGAACTCGGTCCACGGAAGAGGGCTGGGTATGCTAGATGATTGGATTGTTTGAGCGTGGCGCGGAAGAGTGAGAAGTGGGGCTCAGGCATGTAGTTGGTTGGAAACCAGCGACACGCTTTTGGGTGCTAAATATGATATGTCGGGTTCGTATCGCTTTTACAAGGTGCTATGAATATCACTGCAATAGGCCGCGAAGTGCCGGCACTGAAGAGCAACATACAGAAGGCGGTGGAACGACTGCTGACGCGCGAAGTCATGCAGCTGTCAACAGGTGCACGATATCGAAGCGGCTGGCGGCAGGGTCCAGGAGGAAGATCACGCACGTGCGGGCCGACAGAAGGGAACGACGAGAAGAGCGGCTGGCGGCTGCGAGTGAGGGCAAGAGTCGAGCTCACTTAAGAAGTTTCGGCGTCGAGGGCAAGCGGAGAGTGCCAATTGAGAATTCGCAGCGTCGAGAGCAAGCGGAAGGACCAGTCAGAGCGGCGACGCACGGCGGGGAAGCTGTACGAGCCAAGAGGCGGAGACGGACGTAGCGGGGAAGCTACTCCGGCCCAACGAACAGTAAGGAGGCGATGTGCGGCGGGGAAGCTGTGCCAGCCTAGCAGCGAGGAACGCAGACGAGTGAGTGGCGCGAGAGCAGCATGGGGAGTTTGGACGGCGAGGGAGACCAGTGAGTCCCCAGGTCGCCGAGTTGCGACGTAAGGAGCCAGTGTGCCCCGAGCGACGAGGTCGGCGTTGCTAGAAGCACCGCAGTGTAGCTTTAGGGTCGCGAATGAGTGTGTGTACCGAGCAGAGAGACGAATACAAATAAGTGCCTGCCAGCAGTGGCAGGTCCTGGCGCAGAGAACTCGAGTTGAGTCTCTATCGGCCATCTACGCGTTAAGAGATTTGTAGCACTCCTGGCGGAGCGCACTGAGCTTACGATAAAGCCCGGCATGCAGGGTAAACCAGACACGTTACATCACTACAGATGACAGGTAGACACTTTTGAGTGCTGGTAGTACAGTCTAAGTGCAGCTAGATTATCATACGTGTTTTGAGGTAGTTCCCGTTATTAATGCTCTTATTTACAAACATCAAGCCAAATCACTAAGGCCGTGTTCGCGGAGGCCCCAAAATGATCATTTTTGGGCCCGAATGAACATTTTGTCGAAAATGAAGGCCGCGAACACATGGATTCTGTAATGCCATTTTGACTTCAAATGAAGCAAATCCAAATTCGCCCATTAATGAATTTTGTCCGACTTCATTTCGATCACCTGCTGGTTGTGAGACTAGAGTGCATGTAACGATCATGAGGCAGGTTAGCGACACCCACTCAGACGAAAAGCAAAGGGAAACGAAGTGCAACGAGAGAGAACACAAAGGGAAACGAGGGAGAAAGCAAAAGGAAAAGAAGGGAAACGAGCGCAGAGGATGGGGAGCGACAGAGCTAGGTGGACGAAGGCGCCGGAGACAGCACTCCTGGAAGCGTTCCTACAGAAGCGCCAGAACCCAGCGTATAAGGCTGACAAAGGCATCAAGACAAAGGGGAAACCCAGATCGTTGCCACCCTGAACAAGTCGCTAGGAGTCAGCCGCGACAAAGGTACGCATTTGCTCGTGCTGCCAACTATCTGCATTCACTAATGTCTCTGTGCTAGGCCAGTACAAATCCAAGCTGGACCGTATAATGGGCGACTACGACTTGTTCATTGCTGAGAAAAGTGGAGCCGGCGAGAGCCTGGAGAAGCCAACTTTGGGAGATGACGCTTGGGCCAGCCTTATCGAGTCGAAGCCAAAGACAAGAAGCGGATGCTGGAGTTCAAGACTGTTGGCTTCGAGCATCACATCGTCTGCAGCTACATTGCTGGTACGTGGTATTGCGCATCGCATCAAATTGATTCCAACATTGACGTTGACTGGTTTCAATAGGTGATGCCCGCGCTACTGGAGAAGGCGCGTCATCCCTGACTGACGTAGTTGCAAGCTTGGAAGAAGGACGAGCGCTGGCGGATGGCGCTACTGCAGCGAAGAAAAAGCCAACGATCATCCCTCCACCACCTAGAGATGAAGAGCACAAGAACAACGTGAAGCGTATTCGCGATGGCACAGCAGCAGCCGCAGAGAAGCGTGGGTCCAAGAAGCCAAAGGAGGGCGATGGCGACGACACAAAGCGCCATGATGAAGGTCGTGACCGAATACTTCGCGTTGAAGCTCAAGCAAGCTAGGCGTATCGAAGAAACAGAGCGACTCGATGACTACACGGACGCGAGCTTCGAGCCATAGATCAGATAATCCATTGATGTAGAGCGGATTCACGAGCGAGCCATATATTAGCAAGCCATATATTTGTTGCGTGAATGAATAGGTCTATTAATCTATAAGTCGGTGTGTGTCTACTCTTCTTCTTCGTCCTCGTGTTGTTCTTGTATTTCGTCGTGTTCGTCTTCATCTGAGCTCTCGGAGGCGTCAGCGGCTGCTCGGGATTCCTGGTACTCTTCTCACATAGTCGACGACATCCACGAACGCCAGGATGTACAATCCCTGAAGTCAAATGTATCAGCGGTTGTTCTTCTAAGCGCTCGCCATTTTGGAACTCGTCGTCGTGCGGATAGCCACCGAGAATCCCGTGATCTTCTCGCGTAGCGTCCCGTTGGTCTTGCTTGGGATTGGGTCTGTCGACCAGGTCTTTTCCGCGGTCCTTCCGACCAACGTCTCGAATGAAGTTATGCAGCAGCATGCACGCGTAGATGGCCGCCTTGCTCGTCTCAAACTCGCACGCCATGCCCGAATGAAGAACTCGAAAGCGACGCTTGAGTACATCAATCAATCGCTCGACAATATTATGAGCTTTGGCGTACCGTTAATTGAACAGCTCCGTTCCATTCTGAGGCCGACCGTGTCGCTGCTTTGCCCATTCCTTGAGGTGATAGCGGACACCACGAAATGGAGTGAGCACCTTGTCATCCAGGCCATAGCCTGCAGCGATCGCGTAGAAGCTCTCTGGGATGGTAGACATGAATCGGCTCCACTGAAGCACTGCAGCATCGTGAGCGCTCCCTTCAGCGCCGACAAACGCAAAGCAGCAGCGCTTTGACCAATCCGACGCCACAAGCGCGTTTGTGCTGATCATCCAGCCCTTTCGATTCCGAAGGCGCTCTGCGTCCGCTCGAGCAACGGTGAGCGGGATATGCGCACCATCAATGGAGCAGAGAGCTTGGTCGAAGTAGGGGAACTCGGTCTTGAACTTATCTGGAACCCACGTCGGCATCTTCATGAGCGTGTGGAGGCCTTGTAGGATAGCTTGGAGGCCGAGCATCCTGTATTTGTGCACTGTGGAGAACGACAAATTGAAACAAAGCTCTTGCTTCATATACGATGGAGCGCTTCCTAGCCAGTCAATGGCCACGCCAAGCGCCTCTCGTGGATCGAGAATTGTCTCCGAGATGAACTGGCCACAGCGCTCGAACAGCAAGTCAAAAGCCGCGCAATTCATGCGAAAATGGTCTCGAAATAACAGCACATTCGGCGAGTTGTAGATGGCAAGAAACAGTGTACACGGACCCCCTGGGAGCAAGTGCGGCATCTTCTCTTTCCAGAAATCATACGTCGACTCGCTCGCTAGCTCAACCGCGAGCATCAGAATCATTTCGTCCTCTCACACGTCGTCATCATCAACACCGGCCATGTTGATCGGACGGCAATTTATGTTGAAGAGCGTGTCACTATTGCAAGTTCGGAAACCCGGTTTGAAAAACAAACACATTCCCCAATCCTCGCGAACACGTTCTTTTAAAAACTCATTTGTCGAATTGCCATTTCCCGGTGGAACTTTCTAAACTGTTCATTTCAATGAAACCTCGTTGCGCGAACACGGCCTAATATACAGTTCTCCTCGCCAATTTAGTAGCTGCGCAAGCTAATAATTCATTAAACCTAATACGTTGAGGCATCTACCGATTTTTTCGCTCCCCATAGATGTTTGTATGGACAGTGCCCGTTCTGATAGCTAATAAGTTATTGTACATAATATGAATAGTTGCTTCCACCAAAGGTATTTAAATTGGCGAGGTGGATCTGTACATTCTTACGGGAATCGTTTCAATACAGTACACATACTTTTTGCGCTCCAACATGGCGAAAGACACAACTACAAAGAGGATACACCAAAAACACCTATACTTTTAGGACACATCACTGCATTCCACTCATTAGCACCCGTGCGTAAAAGGACAGTTACTGCAGCGCTGTCGACCACATGGCACTTTTTGATTGGTGGATTTTCTACCAATTATCTTAGTATTAGTAGCCCCAGCTGCTCCACGAATTTCCTCACAATACAACATGAGCGACGGCTCCTTCTTCACGGCGCTCGAGCGTCTGGTGACTGACGGCGACTACGGCGACACGCCCTACGACCTCACCCGGATCAAGGCGAAGCTTCGGTACGGCAGGGACCGCTACCTCCCCGGTCCGTTCTTGTGGGAGCGGGCCACGAATGCGCCTGCGGTTCAACGACGTCGCGGGCGTTCGTGACCACGTACGGATGCCGCTAGACCCCGCTCACTTGTTGGAAGACCTGAAGGCGGACAACATCATTCAGGGTGCGCAATGCCGCCAAGAGTGTCAGCGAGGCGGGCATCGTTTGTCCGGCAGACCAGTTCGGTGTCGAGCTTCCGTCCTACTACACCAAGCTTCGATTTTCAAGAGATCAAGCTTACGTGTGGAAGTCAGAATACTGGCTACAGGTCGGAAACCCTGAGTCCGCAATCCACGTCGACCACGGACGAGCGGTCTCCTACATCCCGCCGTGCGCCCCCTGCTGCTTCAAGGTCTTCCCAAGGAGTCCGTCAGGAAAACCCAGTTCAACTACGGCAACAAAGAGCACTCTATCAACCGGATGCTGGATACACCATACAGTGGGATGCTCATCCAGAGATCAGGAGACGTCGTCTGCCTGAACAATCTGGTGTTTTCACTCGGTTCTACTCGTATACCAGCCTGGCACCGCTCCTGAGGACAGATGGGGCGGCATTACTGGAGATGTCATCGTGTGCGCAACGGATTGTATCGAGTCTTTCCGCTACGCGACCAAGGTTGCTTCAAGATCAAAACAATGGTCCCGAAAAGCGTGGGAGCCTCTGCTTTCAGTGTACAGCACCATGGAGGACGGAAACTACAACCCAGATAATTACAAAAAGTGCTAATGAAGTTCCTGTCCAAGCTGCAGCTGGACGTAACGTCCGAGAAAGCGCGCGTGGGTGCTATTACCAAGACAGACAAGAAGCGACAGAAGAGTGAGAAGATGGAGAAGGTGCGCGCCGCAAAGAGCGGAAACCAAAACTAGCTGGAAGTCCTAAGTGCATAAGACATTTGTTGCCTTCACGACTATTTTTCTTTTCGCAGCCTGGTTTGAAGCAATGGTTTTTTGTCCAGCTAACCGTGGCTGGTTGTGATCTTCACTGAATACTTAACAACTTGTACAACACAAAATATCCGGTAGAATGTCCGTTGCCTGCTACAGTGCGTATCTGAACTTTTCAAAAATCATCATCTTTTCTCGCAGCCCCTTTCGTTCCGAAGCTGGCAGGCCACCACGATGTAGGTGACTGTTGCCAATGCACTACACACAACAATTCGTACATACCAGATCGTATAAAGTTTAAGTATTGACTGCTTTAGAAGAGAAACTTGAAATAACTGATATATGCTGCCGTAATTGTAGTTACCTCTCGCAGCCTCTTCGGTGCCAATGCTGGCTGACCCCCGCTCTTTCGTTGAATGACCTCCATGCACGATTCACGACAAATCATAAAAACCAGATTGTATGAAGTCGAAGAAGTGACTGCTTTAGAGAGAAAAAAATTGAAGTTGTTTGTTGTATGATGTCAAAATTATAGCTACCTCTCGCAGCCCCGGTGCAGACCAAATGTTAATAGTTCATTTGACGCTTGTTCCGTGCTCGTGCATTGACATCGAATTGTTTCTACAATTCAAACTAAGCATGATCCTTAAATTGACTGTACTTCTACTACAACGCAACTTTTTGATTCACAGCCTATTTAGAACTAAAGCTATTTTGATATGTACTTGGGGTGCGGAATCTTTTTCTGATAGCGCATGGAGCAACTTGTACAACCCAGATCGTGGAAAATTGTTCTATATGTACAAGTATTTTCGAAAGCAAGACGGTGTCTTTTTGGAAAACGTTGCATTTTCATTTACATGGCTATCAACTCATGTACGCTACTCCATACTTATCGCCTGCCGATTGTTCTTGGGTGCACTGCCCGAGTGATGGTACGACGGCGGCAGCATTTAGCCAGCGTTTCCTTTCCTCGGATGTCCGAAGCGCCGCGAATCTCCATAGCGAACAGTGTGTGAATACACGATCCGAACTTCATCCAAAACTTACACGTACAAAGAGCGATCTTGAAGGTCGACAGGCCATCCCCTCTCGGGCATTCCCAGCATCTTCATTCGGGCGGTCAACTCGTTAAGATGGGACGACACAGGGAGATCCTACGGTGCGTTGGCGTAGCTCGTCAAACACGCGAGGAGAAGGTCTACTAACAACCCGGACGATGCCGCGCGCAGATTCACTCGAGTTCCCTGAAATCAGGAACGAAATACTGTTGCGCGAGGTGGAGTGTAGAGACAGCAACCCGTATCGGGACATGGCCCTCACGCAGCTCACAATCCTGGCATCAGGTCCTGAACTAGTTGCAAACAGACGACCAGACACGCTTACGCTTTTATACAGCGTAATGAGTCATGGCAAGAGAGCGCCAACCTTCATCTTTTATCACAGTGTAACGTCCCTCTTGATAGCTGCGTTGTACGTTTCGCACGGGTTGTTGGTAGTTGCGAACCCGCTCGGAGTGTGGAAGCACTGCCAGCTCCAAACACGCCGATCCAACCAACTTTTGAGAATTACTTCGAGAAGGAAGACATCCCTGGAAACTTGGCCCATCTTGCTTGCACCTCTCCAAGCTTGACGTGATAATCTGCCTCGCTTGATGTGAAATGCAGCTCATGGACATCCGCCATGACCGTAGCCGCCGTCACAGGGTGCACGGAGCGCGTCTTCTCGTAAATCTTCTTTGCCACGTGGAAGAAGTACATCATACATAGGTAGGGGCTTAGCCGAACACTTCGTGGATTGCATTCCACTGAGCAACATCTGCATCTCCCATCACGTACCGAATGCGCATTGACTTCCCGGTAGCACGGCCATACATTCGTCGCAACAGCCAGAGTACCTCGGTGTAGTGCTGTTGCTGCTGCTGCGAGACGATAAACACTCCCAATATGTGAAACTGGCGTGCTCGGTCCGAAATACCAACCACAACTACGGGATAGCCGACTTGTGTTAGCTTGTAGGTTGCGTCGATGTGTAGAATGAACGACGCTGGGTCTCTATCAGCACGACGCAAAAGCTTTTTGGAGCTAATACCAACGGCAAACGGATCCGCATCGCTGACTTGTCCAGTAACCGGTCTGCCATCACTGTCGGTGCGCGACGCAAACGTAAAGACTGCCGTTTCTTCCTGGCCCGTGTAGCCTGCCTCCTTCACTTTCTTCCGCACAGTGTCAATGAGATCGCTTCCGCCCAGCCGCCCTGTGACATGGTGATGCGCAAGCGCTGAACTGTGCTGAACTGTGGGTCGAGCCGGAGTCACGTGGCCGTACGCGTCTTCTAGTCTTCTACAGTGACGAGGCTTTGGAGCTGACAGCATAGTACGCGCGCGCGCCATGGACATTTCTCCAAGGTGGTCACATCAACACACGCCGTACATGAGCAGTGCAGGCGCTGCACTCGCATTGAATTCGGCGTTGGGAGCATACAGACGTTGCACGTTGTCAGGTCGCTCTTGTCGACGCGATACTTCTTGAGCTCTGCAAGGAGAGCTTGAGCCTCAGTCAGAGGCATTGCCGAAGTGAGGAGCTGTCAGGAGTGGCGCTAGGGCATCTTGTTGGAGGGCATGCTGTTCGAGCTGGGCGGCGACGTGCGAGTGAAGGAACGTTGGTTGCTAATGCAAAAGCGTCGGAGCCCTCCATTCCTTCCCCCTCCCCCTCCATCATTGGGATACATCGTCTGGGTAGTAATTGGTCAAAATACTGCCGAGTGGGGGCCGCTGGAAAATTGGTGGTGCTCGAACATTCTCAGTGCTGCTCGTACTTACACGGTGCAGCCAGTACACTTTTGGTGTTTTTGTGCGTTTAGCAGTGTAAACAGTAATCTCTTAACTACAAATCCCCCTCGCCAATTTAATACCTTCGGTGGGAGCTATTCTTATTATGTACAACGACTTATTATATATCAGAGTTTGGACTGTCTATACAAACAACTGTGGGGAGCAAAGTCGGTATGCCCCAACGAATTAGGTTTTATTAATTATTAGCTTGCACAGCTACTAAAAGCGAGGTGGCACTGTACTATTGCAAGGGCATCAATTAAATGCAGTTGTGCACCTCGTTTTAAACGGTCGTTTACGGCAGGGTGGACTATATCAGAAGTGCGAGCTCAATAAAATGTGTGGGAAATCAGACGTTGCATTTTTGTTGCACCTCGTAACTGGATTTTGCAGGTTATCAAATGATACCTTTGCCGAAAATGAAGTGCAAAACCCTGCGTTGGATTTGGCGATCTTTTCTGTCGCGAAATGATGTGCATGATAGCGTCAGCAGCTGGAGGAAACCATGCCACTTTGACGGGGTTCATCCACCTGGCGTGCCTTATCCATCTGTCCGTCTAAGAAGGCACTTTAGCAATCACAATGTGATACACATCACAGCAACTACCGGCTGTTCGAACGGCTGGGGGCAAAGTGACGTTGTTATATCTGCCCCTTCCCTACATCTCTACACTGAAGACAGCAGAAGTTCAGACTGCATGATGGGCGAAGTGCCGCTCCACTCCTGAAGATCCATCAACGAATACCTCTCAGTGCCTCCACGAAGTAGGCCGCCACATGGACAGTCGTGACCGAGCATGGACTCGGCGCGGGTTAACTTCGAGGTATCGAGGCTACGAACTCCCCCTCCCGACAATCGAGTTTGCGCGTCACAATAGTTTTCTAAGGATTGTTCCCTGGATTTGGGGCCTAATGCCTTTCATGATTAACCCTTCCACTTGGCCGCCACTGCGCCGTTCTCGATCTTTTCGGTACGGAGCGGCGCCGTCTGGCAGACAGCTTTTTGTCGCGGGGATCGACCTACACTACCCAACCGTGAATTGTGTCCGCGATACCAGCTGGGCTCAGCCGTCCATCCGGTAAGCGTGCACTTCCGCCGTGCACCCTCTGCCTGCTCTCTGTAGATGGTACGAAGAGGCAGACATTCGTGTCGTCCTTACGCTCCTCCATTCCCTCTTTTGCTGTCCGTCGAGCAATTGAAAAAGCTCGAGGTTGGACTTCATTCGTGCGTCGGACCTTAATCGTGGACAGATATTTCAGTAACATGAAGACGTTCACGTTGATCGCGACGGCGACCCTGGCGGTAACCCATGCCAACGAATACTTCACCGGCGACGGCACCGCATATACCTTGGGTCAGCCCAGTGCCGGCAACTGTAACATGATGTCGGCACTCGACTTCGCCACGACGGACTACGCTGCGTTGAACAACGAGCAGTGGGACGGTCTTCAGAACTGCGGCCGCTGCGCCGAGGTTTCGTGTGCCGACGACCGGTGCGCCGATCATTCCCAGTCGATCGTTGTGCAGATCCTCGACCGATGCCCGGAGTGCAAGCACGGCGATCTAGATCTGTCCCCGGCGGTGTTCACTGCACTGACGGGCTCAACGCCGTCGCGCTATAAACTCAAATGGAAGTTCGTGGACTGTCCCGTATCGGGCAACGTCAATTACTGCCTTAAAGGCGGCAGCAACAATTATTGGACGGCCGTGCAGCCGACCAACTTTGCTACGGGTGTCAAGAGCCTGCAGATTAACGGCCAGGAGACGGCTATGCTCGGATCGGCCTACTACTACCTGCTGGACGGTGCCAGTCAGACCCAGACGGACCTCAGCAGTGTAACCATCTCGATGACGGACGTTAATGGCAACTCGATCGAAGACACCTTATCACTCACAGCCGACTCGTGCACGGAAGGCGCCAACCAGTTCCCCTCGGGAGGATCAACCTCGCAGACGACTCAGCAGAACACACCGCCGACGAAGTACGCGGCGCCAATGACAGCGTCGCCCACTAAGGCACCAACGACGGCACCCACGACGGCACCACCTACCAAGGCTCCGACTCAGCCTCCCATGCCGACGCCGACGCAGACCCCGGCGCCTACCACGCAGACGCCTCCATCCACCACGGTGCGTCCTGTTACTACTGCTCCTGCCACTACTTCCCCACCATCCCAGAAGCAAGAGATCTTACCTTCTACTCTTCTTGTGTCTACCACTACGACGCCGGCCACGATTCCTCCTTCGACGACTGCGCCTATTGCTACCGTCGCGCCTTTAACTACTGATCCGTCAACTACCGCTCCTGCAACAATTTCTCCTGAATCTTCAATTACTCAGGAATCGGAAACCGCGAGCGCAAGTGACGCTGGCCAGCAGTACTTCAACCTGACCGGTACAGTCGAGCCTCATACCACGACGGCCCCGAAGAAGACGTCGAAGACGAATGGCAAGACCACAGGTACCAGCAGCGTTACCACGGATGACGATTACATCCACGGACAGGAGCAGACCCAGCAGAAAGCGGCTCCCCCGTCGACTGTGCAGACCACAGACAGCCAAGCTGCCGCCGATGACGCCCAGACGGTCACCACCAAAAGTGAAAAATCATCGAACGGCACGGACCCGCTGATCATCGCGCTCTCAACCCTTGGTGCTGTCGGTGTCGTGGCTCTGATTGTCGTAGTGGTGATGGCCAGAAGGAAAAACATTCATGAAGAAAAGGCTCGAGACATGGAGACTGCGTCCATGGTTAGCGTGCAGTCTTTCGACGTGCAGAACACGCCTTCCGACAGAAGACACGCTTTGGCCGGCATCTTGTAGAACCGTGACTTCATAGTGTAGTGAAGAGCCCTATAATTTTTTTTATTTGTGAACATATATCGTGCGTGTAGCGTGTATTCGAACGCCGTACCGTAAACCCCGAGAACAAGATTCAAAACCATTTGTCTCCATCTTTTTTGTGCAGAGAGAGAAAGCGGACCACGTTGGTACATGTACGTAGTACATTTGTCCCATTGTGGTTACTTCGAAGGACGACCCGAGCATTAGCGACCTAGTGTACAACGAATGCATTAATTCGCAGTGCGCCTGGCAGGTCGCTCTTCGATAAGTGCGTCACGTGGCTAGTCAGTCCACCCCCATTTGTCTCCTTTGGTAGCTCCGATGCAACTCGACGGTAAATAGCGCTAGATTTGCTTTGCATTTCGTTGTAATCACAAAGAAGACAAGCAGTGCGATTCTATAAGACTGTACATGCACATGTAAACTGAAAAATCTCCTGTAATCCAATGGTTCACCATCCGAGATTGGTTGCTTAAAGGAACACGGTCAACCACGTGCCTTCTGTGCTCGTGTAGAGTTACGTCGCGGGGGCACACCACATCCATGGTCGTTCCTTGCGCTGATCTGTTGTCCTGGCAGCGCCAAGGTCGCGCGCCTTCCTGCCCTCCTTTCCACTCTGCGTTCCGGTCGCGCTGCTTCGAGACGTTCACTTTCCAATTTGACTTCAAACCAACAAGATGGTGGGCGTCCTGCAATACTCGGCACTTCTGGCGTTAAGCATCTCCGTCGCTTCCGCTGGTCAACAAACCTATTTCCAGGGAGTTGGCACGTCGTACAACCTCACTGGCAGTGGTAACTGTGGCTTCATGTCGTCCTGGAGCCGCGCGTCGACCAACTACGTGGCCGTGAACCAGGCTCAATGGGACGGTCTGACGCACTGCGGCCAGTGCATCGAAGCCACGTGCATCGACCCAAAGTGCAAGAACAACAAGACGTCCGTCACGCTGCAGGTCGTGGACCGCTGTCCCGAGTGCGAATTCGGCCATCTGGACATGTCCCCGAGCGCGCTGACCAAGATCGTGGGCTACAACCCGGGCCGGATCAAAATCGGCTGGAAGTACGTGGACTGCCCGAATCCGGGCACCATCAAGGTATGCCTCAAGAAGGGCAGCAACCCGTGGTGGATCGCCATCCAGCCTGCAAACACGCGTATTGCCGCCAAGAGCGTGTCGATCAACGGCAAGGCCGGCAAGCTGTTGGGCGGCGCCTACTACTACCAGATCGACAGCTCCAGTAAGGTGGCATTAAACAAGCTCAAGGTGGCTGTTACTTCCGTCCATGGCGACGTCGTCTCGGGTACGTACTCAATGAAGGTGGGCAAGTGTGTTGACACCAAGCAGCAGTTCTAAGGACTAACGCAGACTGGATCGATGAGTCAAAAGCGCAGTACAGTGACCTGTAGACGAGAACCCTTAGCTCAGTTATATGTTACCTATACGTATGACATGAAAAATGTGTTTTGGTTTTTACTGTTCGATGACCATTTTCCACCATTGTCAGCGCGTGATAACCAACGCTGGAGTTGAAGCGATATACCGGTATCTGACTGTGAACGTAACGCTGTCTTCGTCTGCTACGAAGACTGTGTACATGTACAGAGGACACACGGTCACTGAAGCGGGGAACCGACTTCTTGTCGCTGCAGCACGTGCATGCAGTGACGACACCGACCAGCTGCCGCATGCATCCTCGCATATGGCAAGATGTAGAGTCTCTACTATAATAGTCTCTAGTCTAGAGACGGCATCGTCTTCATCGGCCAAGACCATCTGTCTTCGCTCTAAGAAGCTGTCAGCTCGTTTCCAAGCACGGTGGTGGATAATGCTGAAAGGACACCCAAGTTACGTCCCACACCTTGACCAACTTTCCCACAACCTCACGATCCGCGAACCCAGCTGGCCGGTGCGTTACCGGCGAGCGTCTAGTCAAGAGGCTGGACTACCGGTACGTATCGTAAGCTTCCTCTGCGTCGGTCCGCCCACTGGGCAGACTCAAGTCTGATTCCCATTGCGTATGTTAGGCCAGATGGTTGCCTTGGCGCTGTCGTGCTGAGCAGCTCGACGCTCCACGTGGTTTCCTCGAAGCTGGCGCGCGTTAACGTGCAGGGAACTCTGCGTCCGCTTGTTACTGCAGAGGCGTCGTGTGGTGCCTACAGTAGCAGCGCATACGTCATGCATTAATACCTGGAAGTGCTGGCAAAGACCTTTCGCTAAGTCGTCGCCGGTGCGGGCAAGTCCAGCACAATCCATAAAAATGACACACGGTTGATTGGGTTGTACGTGAACCAGACGCTCAGTGCCAGGTGTTGGCTGTCCGTGCGGCGTCTGCTCCACATCAAGCAAATCTTGACCACCGAGCACCCTCTGCCCAGCATCACGTGCCTATTGTCGACTCTACCTCTCAGCAGCTCACTTTCCCTTTTGCCGTGCAAGTCGACATTCTATCCACTATGGTCGCGGCTATCCGATTCACAGCAGCTCTGCTTAGTGCTACGGCGGTCTTCGTCTCCGCCGCGGACGAGTACTTCGAAGGCGACGGTACCAGCTACACACTCGGCCAAGTCAGCAGTGGCAACTGTAACTTCATGTCGGCCATTCCGACTGCCTCCACCAACTACGTGGCGCTGAACCAGGCGCAATGGGATAATATCGGCAATTGTGGACGCTGCATTGAAGTGTCCTGCATCGACGAGCAGTGCACCGTGCAGAACAAGACGGCGGTCGTGCAGGTGCTCGATCGTTGTCCGGAGTGCGCGCACGGTGCACTGGACCTGTCCCCGACCGTGTACAAGGAGATCACGGGACTGGACCCCAACCGCCTCACAGTGCGCTGGCGCTTCGTCGACTGCCCCAACCCAGGCACCGTGAAGGTTTGTCTGAAGGGAGGAAGCAACCCCAACTGGATCGCTGTGCAGCCAACGAACGCCGTGGTTGGAGTGAAGAGCGTCACAGTCAATGGCGCAGCCACGAAGATGCTGGATGGCGCGTACTACTATGTCTCGACCTCGTCGGGTACTGATCTTTCGGCTGTGAAGGTTGCCATTACCTCGATCAACGGAGACAATATCTCTGGCACCTACTCGCTCACTGCAGACAAGTGTGTGGACACCAAGAAACAGTTCGGAAGCGGCTCTTCTCAATCCACTCCCGAGACCTCAGCTCCTGTATCTACGAAGGCTACTCCGACGTCGACACCGGCAGCTCCTGTAGCTACCAGTGCGACCCCTACGGCTACCACCGCCACGCCTTCGAGTACAACCCCGACTCAGACGTACAGTAGCAGCTCGTCCGAGGAGAGCTCCAATGAGGATGAAACGCAAACTGGTCAGAGCTCACAGTCTGACAATACGTCGCAGTTCGAGCAGAGCTCCCAGTCTGACGAGTCTCCATCGACGGATACGACGACTCCAGTTGCCACGACCGCTACTCCAGTTGCCACGACCGCTACTCCTGAAGCCACGACCGCTATCCCTGAGGCAACAACGGCTACCCCCGAGGCTACCACTGCGCCTACGGACGCGCCGACTCAATCCGGTGATACGTCCAAGTGCCGCGTGAGAGGAACTCGCCGTCGCAACTAGACGTCCATAGCGGCTTCGTCTGCCCGTCCGTAGTATCCGTTCGTGTCGATCGTTGCGTTTTCGCTTGAAGATGCGTCGTGTTCGTAACCTCGTCCGTTAGGAGAGGCTCTATCTAATAGATTTTTTTTACCACGTTCCATTGCTCAAACGTTCATCAATTATAGGGAAACGGTCCGCGGATCACTTCGATACTCACCCAGACCGACCAGACGACGGCCGCAGGCGTTCTACACCTGGAAAGTATCCGCCCAGTCACTGAGCAGATACTTTCGCCTACCAGCCACTGACTCAGTGCAGTTTGCATCGTCATCTGTGGCGTTGGAGCTCTGACCTGAATGAGGGACAGCATCTGGTCAATGCCGTTTCAATGCAAAATGCCAACTTGACACTCGACTTTCACTAGCGCCGACGCCAGCCACATATCCGTCGGATCACTTCCGTCACGCGCCGTTCTAGCTTTCCGTCAAGTATGAAACCTCCGACCGGCGCCCCCAGCTGGCATTCAAGAACAGGGCGCGCGAGTTGCTCGGCACCTTGCTCATGGACAAATGAAGATCAAGCGTGCCAAATGCATGCTCAGCCAGCGGTAGTGAGTGAATCATCTGCTTGGAGACGGACGACATCGAGAATGAAGTCCGTCGTCATTTTCCAATAAACGGTCGACCTAAAAAAAAAAAAAAGTGTTCCAACATGGTCTACCGTATATTAGCCATACTGAGCTTCTCGACCGCCATGGCCTCGGCCGAATACTACGAAGGTGACGGCACGAGTTACACGCTCGGCGATACCAGCGACGGCAACTGTAACTTCATGTCGGCCATCCCGACGGCCTCGACCAATTACGCCGCACTCAACAACTATCAATGGGACGACCTGGCCAATTGCGGACGCTGCGCTGAGGTGTCGTGCATCGACGACCAGTGCAAGGACCAGACGACTACTGCCATCGTGCAGATTCTGGATCGGTGTCCAGAATGCAGCTTCGGCGACTTGGACCTGTCCCCGACAGTGTTCAAGAACATCACGGGCTCAGACCCCAGTCGTCTGACGATCCGCTGGCGGTTTGTGGACTGCCCAACTCCGGGTAACATTGAGGTCTGTCTCAAGACCGGCAGCAACGGATACTACGTGGCGGTGCAGCCCACCAACACCCTCGTCGGAGTGGAGACTGTGACAATTTATGGCGAATCGACTACCATGGTGGACAGCGCCTACTACTACCGAATCGAGAGCACCAACGAAGTTGATCTGACGTCGGTGGCTGTGTCAATCACGTCCATTCAGGGTGAAGTTGTGGAAGGCACCTACTCACTGACGGCCGGCGAGTGTGTCGACACTAACCAGCAATTTACCAGTCAGACGAGCAGCTCGGCGACGACGACCAGTGCGCCGGCTTCCACCACGGCTACATCAACGTCCTCCACTGCTTCTCAGACGCAGGAGAGTAATGCTGCGGCGGACGACGTTGGAAACGTCTACGCAGAGGATGCGGAGACCACTACAGCTCCTACAAGTACCACCGCCACACCGACTGCAACTACCTCCACGCCTGTGACCACTATAGCTACTCCTGCCAGCACAACTGGTACACCTACGACTACTACGGCGACAACTAATTTAACGATGCCCACACCTGCAACTATCTCACCGAAGTGCCGCGTGAGAAGCCGTCGTAACTAGCTGCATTGAGTGTGTGCTAGAAATCGTAGTTGTAGCCGGAGCTGCACGAGGTTTGTTTGGATAAACGTTTTGTCCCGTCGTTCAGTGAGTTAATAATGAATCGCTTTTAGTACGGGATCGCTTCTACATGTAGTTCTCCGTATTCTGGTTTATTAGTTCTTCGTGATCTCATTTTTGCTATATGCGGCACTAAGATGATTTCACTAACAGCTCAATGCATAATTCCCAACGAGTATCTCAGAAAAGAATATACTGGTATTTTAGCGTTGAAACAACCTTAGATACCTTTTGGAGTCTAACACCGTCGTCTTACCACCGTCGTCCCTGCTCACTCTAATAAATATAACTACCACATCCCACTTAGATATATCCCCCCTAGCGTGAAAGTTCGCCGGATTCGAATCGCACCTTTCCAGAACTAGCGTCGACATGACCAGCATCCCATATTTGGTTTCTGATTTTCACCGAAATGATTTTCTTGGAACGCCTTAAGCAAACTGAAGGGCGCAAAATGCGATGTGCCGGAAATGCTGGAAATGTTTTCATGGGACAATGCACCTCGGATAAAACAAGCACCAATCTCGGTGGAGCTTCGACGTTCTGCCACCGCTCGTTCTGCCTCAACGTACACATGACTTAATCTCTCTTCAGCTTCGTCAAAATCATCCACACAGCTGGCGACTCCTTTGAGTTGGACTGCTCCGGTTTGTCATTCTTCAACTCCACTTCATCGTGCAAGATCAACAGTTCTACCACTATGCTCACGCTTGCTTTCCGTACTTTACTCGCTCTCTGCGCCACCGCTACATTTCACCACCGCTGAGTCCTTTGAGGGCGATGGAACCACCTACACGCTCGGCCACATTAGCAGCGGCAACTGCAATTTAATGTATTGGAACAGCGTTGCAACCACGAATTATGCTGCACTTAACAATGAACAGTGGAAAAACTTAAACGATTGCGGTCGCTGTGCTCAGGTTTCATGCATCGATGACAAATGCGCGGATCCGACTGCGTCTGCTATTGTCCAGATCGTAGATCGCTGTCCCGAATGCAAGTATGGAGACTTGGACCTGTCACCGACTGTGTTCAAGGCCATTACAGGCTCGGATCCTAGCCGACTGACGATCCGTTGGCAGTTGTGGACTGTCCAAACCCAAAGACTATCAAGATTTGCCTTAAAAGCGGTAGCAATGGCTTTTGGACTGCAGTACAGCCAACGGATGCCCTGGTGGGAGTCCAGAGCGTCACTGTCAACGGCAACACTGCGTCAATGATTACTGGTGCATACTATTACCTCATCATGAGTTCATTGGAGATTGATCTCACTGCTGTAGACGTTTTAATCACCTCAATTGACGGACAGGTCATTGAGGGCACGTCTTGCCGGCGGGTAAATGCACGGATACGTACCGTCAATTTACAACAAATATAACAACACCGAGTATTAGTCCGAGCTCTGCTTCGACGGGTGTCACATTTACTGCTCCGACGGGAGCCCCACCGGCGACACTAGCCACGACAGAGACACCAACTCATACAATTAGAACTCCAGCCACAAAACAGCTTCGGCGAAGTGCTACGCCCGTCGTAACAGCCACTGAAGTTCCAACGCGTTATCATTACCAAACCTGATTGTTTGCATCGTACTCAGAATGGGGTCAAGCAGATAGATGAAAAGAATAATGTTACCACTACAGCGCAACAACAAAAACAAAAAAATGCTGCACTGCTAAACAATATAAAAATTCATCAACAAAATAAATGCATGCAATGAATACGATATACACAGCTCGTAAAAAAATGCTCTACTGCTACATGCGGGCACGACAATCCACAAAATGTCCTGTAGTGGACTTCTCGTCACACCCACACAATCTGAAAACCACTATCGTCGTAAACTGGAGCTCGTGACTTGACATTCTGCACTGCTACACAACCACACTAAATAATAAAACATTTTCGTCGATAAAATCAAATTTGACATCCACCGCCAAAAATAAATTTGACGTACTTGTTGCCTACCGCGGCAGCTGCTGTCGTCGTCGAAGTCTGTGCACTTGTCCCACTTGTCAAAATCTGGCGATGTTGCTCTAAATTGGCTTGTGGCTCGTAAGTCACGTAGCTTCTTTTGAGCGTAAGCCCGTTACGTCGAATGAACTTGGTGACCCAGTTTTCGGATGCCTTGAACGTCGAGTCCGAGCGCTGGAACATGTGCTGCGCCGTCTTGGCGATCCATTTCCTTGTCACTCGGTCTTTTTTCGCTCGCTCCTGAATTACGACCACCAAAAGTTTCTCCTCCGAGTCTTCCAAATACGGCTTCCGGCCTCCTCCACGAATGCGTTTTTTGCTCCCGGAGTCGCCCAAAATTTTGTCTCGATTCTTCCACCACTTACGGAACGAAGATGCGCTGACGTCCCAATTCAGAGCCCCAAAGTGTTTTTCTGCACGAGACGGAATCCCTTTTCCTGGACCCATTATCCATTGAATGGCCTCTTTTTTCATACTTAATGGGATACTTTTCCGCTTCACAGCCTTGGAGGGCAATGTTGACGTTGCCGATGGAGCCCCAGCTGAGACTGGGCCAGAGGCAACCCCCGAAGAGGAAGTTGCACTTTCCAGTGCGAAATTGGCTGCAGCTGCCGATAAAGGCGTAAGGTCAGAGACGTTAGTTGCCGAACTGTGACCGTGGACGGACTTTACAGTCTTTGACTGAGGTACAGTTGAGGCGGTTGACCGCGCTTCAGTATGGGGTCGTTGGGCTTGGGCGTGGAGACGAGCTTGAGATTGATTCAGCGCGTGCTGCTCTTGCAGCTGTATGAGCAGGTGCTGCATGACCGGATCTAAGGTCCCATCCGGCCCCGTGGCCGCATTCACCAGCGCCACTACCTCTTCTGCCGACGGCGCCTTCATGGAGAAATTAATACAGAGAAACCGATTAGTAGCCCCGCCCTCAAAAATGCGCGGAATAAAGTAACTTAATGATCGTATGTACTACAGTGATGCTTGTTGTAAGTACGTTTCCATGCAAGTGGTACACACAAAATCTTGAGTTTGAAAAGTCACGTGCAAAATTGGGGATCAGTTTGGAAACGAAGATACTGCGACCAAAAGATGACTAAGCGGGTGTGCACGATACTGGTGGCGTTGTTCCTCGCCATTACAGTGCTCAACGTGCTGGATTTAGGTCCGAAGTCTGTGGTTGCGGTGGACAAGCCCACAGCTCGTGCCAGTCACATCCTCGTCCCTACGGAGGAGGAGTGCGACGAGATCTTGAAGGAGCTGCAGGCGGCCGACGACCTCGAAGCCACTTTCACTCAACTGGCCAAAGCACGCAGCAAGTGTCCGTCGAGTCGTAAGGGCGGCGATCTGGGGTCGTTCGGACGCGGTCAGATGGTAGATGAGTTTGACAAGGTTGCCTTCGAGAAGCCAGTGGGGGACGTTCACAAAGTGAAGACGCAGGTAAAAAAAAAAAAACTCAGATCTGGCGACGGCAATGTTGAACTGCATACTTGACGATTGACTTTCATGTTACAGTTTGGTTGGCACTTGGTGCTGATCACAGACCGCTCTGGGATGGGCGAAGACGTGCTCAATGCCTTGGACGATGGAAATGATGACCAGGACCGCGATCTCTGAGGAGGCACTCGCGTTTTGAAGGCTGGGGACTGGTTTAGCCTCCAAGTTTGTGCTGCTAAAACCCGAATACGAGAAACGAATTGAAAACGATGAAGAAGAAAATTACGAAACTGGTTGTCATTTCATTAATTTTCTTCTTGCTTTGGTTTCGACAGGAGCAATTTTTCAGTGCCTCAGGGCAAGTTCAAGATCATATTTGTGGAAGAACAAGTTAAGCAAGTTTAATTTGGTCTTCTATAGCCCAACCTGTATACATGTAAATTTGATAGACAGATGGAGGGTGTTAGTGCAGCGCTTGAAGTGTTCAAATGATAAGTACTACTTCGATATAGTACATTAACATGTCTCGATGGGTTTTTCCGTATGAAGAAGTGAAAATTTAAGTACTTTAGTAAGTATGGATTGAATTCGGGTGGTTGCTGTTTTCTCGTATTACAATTGCATTTATTTAACTGTATTAATTTTCGCAGTAACACTTTCGGGTTCAGAAAATTTGCAAGTGCATGCTTAGCCGGATATTAACCCAGACTGATACAGGCTTCACCACTACATTAGTCTCCGCATCTATTCTTGCGTATTGAAGTTATTTAGACGTTCGGGATCACGATTAGCTTACGGTTTTGTGATACAACGGGTGAGAATTATTTAGAACTAGCAAAATCTCATGCGCAATGGCAATTGTATCAACACATACAGCAATCCGATCCTACTTGCACTTTTCATCCAACCACCACGATTGCATTGGTATAAGGCATGCAATCTCAGTTTCTATATGCCCGATCACCAATATAAACGAGATAATTTCGGATAAGGCCTTGGACAGCGTGCGAGAAGATCTTTATCTGCGCGACGAAGCAGACGAACAAGGTGACGACGAGGAAGCCTGCCGTTCAGTGGTGCTGTTCGAAGATATCTCGTATTGTGACTTTCGGATCGAGAGTCACGAGGATGATAAAGAACTCCGTTTCTGGGATTACGAAGCATTGAATGCTGAAACTGGTCGTGTAGTGCTGAATTATTTTCCGACTAGGGTGCATACTCTTGTAGTCGGAGTAGTAATCACCGCGATTCGAAGAGAAGTTATTCGAATTGGAGGCGATGAAAAGCTGACAGAGAATATGGTTAACGTTATTCTCTCCCACACTTCGTGTTGGAAACCACCTCCAGCGCGCTGATGCCGCATTGGAGCCTCGGATTGCCTTCTCGTGGGGACTTCCTGCTCTAGTTGTGCATGCGGCATACACCGAATCGACGTTACACCTAGCGGGGAATAAGCTGCGGAACTACATGATCAACAACTGTTCAAGTCGCCATTGGGATCAACATCTTCCGAAACGAACGATGCATTTTGGTGTTTCAACGCATTGATGACAACACCTTTTATGAAGACATTATAGACTGACAACACCGAAGCCAGGATCGATCAGCATTTCAGTGCAGACCTTTTATCACAGTGTTCCCATACCAAAGGCTCTGTTTGGACACAAAGAAGACGACATTAAGTTGGACTTGGCGCTCCTACGCAGCATATTTGACGAGTTCGAGGGTGCATTGTGAAGAAGAAATCTTCATAATAGATTAAAATTCCCTGATTTCACTTTCACAGCGTCATTAATGTTATATTTGGCATAGCTGACACTAAAGTGAAAGTGTGGCTCGCAGGATCTCGAATGCTGCGAAGTTATGCTAGAGGTGTCGCTTCCGAAAGCTTATAGTTCTCAGCACTAGCACGATACCACGTGCACGACATTGGATAGGACAAAGTGCCATAGTCCGGGTCGATGTGCCAGCGCATGAAAAGCTGATTAAAAGTGCGGATCACTTTTCTCGGCAAAAACCTAGCGACGAGAAGCAGCACAACTGAGCTCGCCTGGTACACGTGCTGACCATAGAACAAGTACCCGGTAAGCAACAAAGCTTCCACTGTAGTGCAGCGTTTGCCCATGTACATGGTGTACGCGAAATCGTCGCAGTCGTTGAAGAGTCTTGTGAATGGAACACCAAGACAATTTTCCTCAAACGACGTGAGCCGCTGCTTCGCTAACTGTCCACTCGCTGTCACTAACCCAGCATTGCTGACTCGGTAGTGATACATCTTGCCACCAGGATTTCTCTTTTTGTATAGTTTGAGCAGGAATGTGATAATGGCCGCAACTAATCCAAGCACGAGTGAAGCGCCAAGTACAACGAATACCAAATTGTACGTGAACACATAGCATGAATCTTGGAGTCCACAATATTTGGCACCAAGCGTCGATGTTCGACGTAACAATTGCCCATTCTTGTCGCCGATAAACGCGAGCGATGTGGTTCGGTAGGAAGTAATCGCCGCACCAAAGCATACGATAGCGATAAGCAGAATTACTTCCCATGGGAGACGGAAATCTCTGTCAAGGACCTGCTCACCACTGCGAGCCTTGATTAGATTGACGGTAGAATATGCGAAGGCGAAAAAGCATAATGACAAATTCAGGATCGATGCAGGTGACAAAGTTCCAGTAGAGAGTCCCAGATAGTACATATTCGAGTTGAACGCGAGGTGATAAGTCACTTGTGCAAGGTAGAAAGGCTGCATGCGGCCGTTTTGACAGCGATACGCCCAGATCTGCGCGAGAACCACCGAGCGCTTGTGTGACATTACTTGGTAGAAACTGATGATCCCCATGAGTAAAATTTGGGACACGATAACACAAGGCAGGACGCTAAGTTCCACCGTATCAGCATATCGACTTCGAAACACACTGATAATCTGGTCCAGTCGAGTGTGGTCTGTTTCACGCAAGTCGTTCGTGTATTCCCATTCCGAGTTGTATTGGTTGCGTACACACACGTCACCAGTCGAACAAACTGGTAGATCATCGGGCGCTTGCAGCATCAAACCGTACGATTCCCAGTGATCCAAGAGTGTACAAGTATCCTCTACGTAAACACCGGTGGTATTGACGACACGGACGCGGCATCCAGCGTAGTATGACCGAAAAAGTGGTTGGGTCACTGTGGTATGACCATAAATCGTTGGTTTCGTATTGATGTAACGAGAAATGGCTGGGAGGCTGCTATCGCTGAATTCGTAGGGAAAGAGTTTCAGTATATCTGGAACTACAGCCAATAGGTCTTCTCCATCCGTGGCAAACACTAACTTTTCACCAATAATTCCTTCATTTTGGATATCCGGTCGGCAATCCGTATAGTGTGGAAAAGTGTTGACGTCAGCTACAGGAACAGACGCGTAGTCTGGGCTACCTTTTACTGTTTGGAACTTGTGTAGTCGCAACAGGACGCCAATATTCCATCGTGAAACACACTCATTCTTCCGCTCGACTGCCACTTCAAGCTCGCGTCTCATTTGAGGAGGAAGCGAAAGTCCCAGAGTGTTGATAACACTTAACACCCCATCCGGTCCGCTAGCAAGCACAACATTAGGCGTTCCCCAGTCATTCACTCCAGTGGAACACACCGCTCCATTCGCGTCAAGATCGTCCGCAAGAGCGAGAGCAGCAGGAGTCAATCTGCTAAAGTCTCCAGTAGCCATGGCTTGAGACGCGATGGCTTGCATGTCTTCGTACGCTGGTTTGCTTAAAATCGCATCGCTTCCAAACGCACTCAGCTGGATAAGTACCTTTCGACACGAGCAAATACACCCGGTGCATCCACCATGCATCACAGGATCAAGTTGACTGTAGGCGAAGTAGCTATCCTTGGCCTCGATAAAGAAGGTGGCGGTGTTGATATAGCCCGTGATACCACACAGCACGATCAGCAATAGTGGAGCAATCAGGCATCGCCCGCTCACAGCCAGCACCGCTTGTATCACGGACGGATGAGCCAGAGATCTCCAATTGCGAGCACTGTCATGGCGCTGCTTCTCGGCATGATATTGGGCGGCCCAAGCCCCCGTTATCTTCGCATTCATCTTCGCATTCATCGTGCACTTCGTGAGGTAAAAGCCACCCGAAAATAAATGTTAGGATGTGAGCAGAGGGTTGAAACTTGGGTCGAATTGGTGGAGTCTATATTAATACTTACAATCGAGACAAGATCAGAAAAAAAAAAAAAACGCTTGACGGTTAGTAGGCTTCATGTTGGATACTTAGTAAACGTCACGCAACGGGCACCTTCGTCCCAGAATCGCCTCGACAGCTAATCAGACTTGGCAGTATTTGATTCTGTTCTGAGAACACTTTTTGCCATTATTATCAAACCGTTTTGTTTGTGTGCGGAGTCTGTCTGAAACCTGTGATAACGAAGCATCACAGGGTTATGGTACCAACAAAACACTTCTCTTTTGCGACGTCTAGTTCACGATTCATTAAAGGCGCCAACGGCAATTATTGCCAGTTCATGGAGGAGGAAAGCCACGAGATCATGGCTGGCAGGGTTTTTGCAGGCAGCTCCGAATCTCGAACTCGTACAGTATAGGTGTTGAAGTGAAATCCACTAGGTGTCTCTAAGACTTGATCCCACGCTTATACACCGGACTAACTAATTAAGGCAGGTAAAACAGTTTCTCTACTGATTTGGTAGAGGGGTCAATATCATCCAATCACCTATCCAATCTCTTCGCCGAGGGGGAAGTCAGCCGAATCAACGCACCAATATACAGTAGTTGACTGCAGCGATGGCGCGCAAAGTTCTGGTGTTTCTAGCGACGTTGCTGCTGTGCTGCGTTGCCTCTGCCACGGGTCAAGATGCCGTCCCTGTCGCCACCAAGGCGCACGCGAGCCATATCCTCGTGGACACGGAGGCTGAGGCTGATGAACTGAACGCGCAGCTGGTCGAGGCCTCCAACCTCTTTCTTAAGTTTGCGCAGCTCGCCAAGGAGCACAGCAAATGCCCTTCGAGCCGTAAGGGCGGCGACCTGGGTACGTTTAGCCGCGGCCAGATGGTGCCAGAGTTTGACAAGGTGGCCTTCGAGGGCGAAGTCGGCGTGGTGCACAAGGTCAAGACCCAGTTCGGCTGGCACCTTGTGCTCATCAGCCGTCGTCTGGACGGCACCGAGGAGCCGGACCAGTTCCGTGGCCTCAAGGATATGCTACTGAAGGTCATGCCCTTCTTGGGGCCCATTATCCTCATCGGCATCATGGCTTATGGTGCTCGTGGAGGCAAGAGCGGACCTCGTGCCCGTGCCTATCACATTCTGGTCAAGTCCGAGGCCGAAGCTGATAAATTGTTTAAGGAAATTGACGCCGCAGACGACAAGAAGGCGAAACTGTCGGAGTTGGCTGGAGAGCATAGCACGTGTCCCTCGGGTAAGAAAGGCGGAGACCTGGGCATGTTTGGACGTGGCGAGATGGTACCGCAGTTCGATAAGGTGGTCTTTGAGGAGCAGGTGGGCAAGCTTGCGAAGGTGCAGACCCAGTTTGGATGGCATGTGCTGCTCTGCACTGAGCGTCTAGGAGACAAGAAGTCTAAGTAAGCTTCAGCTGACAGCGAGAGAGATGATGCAGGAACAAAAAAAAAAGAAAACTCTTCATTTCATCTCTAGCATGGACGTGTTCTTCTCGATGCTTTAGACTTATCAATAAGTAGGGGGTTTCAGAACTCGCATTGATGAGATCTTCTAGCAAAAACAACAGAATTTGCTCGCGCAAAAGATAAGCAAACTTAAGAAATTACCGAAAGCTGTGCTTGTATAAGTTTTGAAATCCATTTATCTCTTGTCCATAAAATGTATCCCTGTAAAGAGAATGCCGTTATTTGATCATATATATATGATACTACGTAGAACTATGCAGTTGTATGAAGTGTGCGCTGAAAGTGGTATCACAATGCTGTACAATCACAACCGACTATATTTTTTCTTAATTATGCTGAATTGCGTAACGCACAAACAGAAAAAAAGCTAATATACATAACGTGCACGAAACATAAAACACATCTGTATACCAGATCTGCAATTTACAGCATTGTTCGCTTGGTGATTAACAGCAGCGTTATGCGGGTTTTTAAATAACAATAGTGTAGGGACTGGTCATTACATAGTAGAGTCAATATTAGAAAATTAGGAGGCTTCCTACCCTCAAGCATGTACTTTTGCATAGACTCCTGTTACTGTACCAATGACTTCCGAAATGATGGAGGAAAAGGGTCATCCTCATTATCGTTACCGTACTGTCGCTTCAAACAGCTCAACTTCGCGATATCGTGGATTTGTATATGACTCAATGTCTTGTGTTGGCATTGCCAACTCAGCATCGTCTACTGCTCCCACAATTTCGTGTTGCGTCTGCCATCCATAGAGGTCTGATAACTTCCTATCTCGAAAACTGTACCTTAGTCTGCAAGAATTGTCCGCGTATTAAATCATTCATTTCCTAATAGACTTTGGAGCACCAGAAACCTGCATCTCAACTACTTCGCCGAGACACATCAATATGCGTCATCTACTTGTCATGGCTATCATCATGGTGAGTTTCAACGTATTCACCCGCGCCAATGATAATGTTCAAAGTCACATTTTTCTAAACTTCAAGAAACACTCGGATGAAAGCACGAGTCGCCGTCTTAAGGGAGCAGCGGACTCGAGTAGTGGCGCAAGGGATGAAGAACGACAAGTTCCCGAGTTTTTCCAAGCTGGAAACTGTTTTGAAAAAGAAAGCAAACTGAAAATCCCTGCCGGACAGAACTTTAATCTTACTCAACTGAAGATTCGATCGGGAAAGAATCTTGATTTGACTAAAATGAAGACCTTCACAAGATCGAAGACCAATGTCAGCACAATGAAGAAACTGGTGGAAAAGGATCCTGATCTCCGAAGTATTGCCTCTGTTGAGGGCAAGAACCCCACGCAACTCTCTGCGAAACAAGCCGAGGGGTACAATCGTTCATAAGCAAAAACTCTGAAAATGAACTTAGCGTTTTGACAAGGTTGATTTCTGGCATGTTTGCCCTTGTCTTCTGTTTCTGGGAGCGGGTCTGGTCACGCTGGTTGCTACGACAAACTGGAGTAACTACGTATAGGATACTTTACCAAAAATAAGCTTAAGCAGAAGATTACCGAGTTCGGAGTCTACAGCATTGTGATTCACCAAAACAAGAGCGGTGATATATCACTAAAGTCAAGCAGAGGAGTATGCATGACTTTTGGAATACCGTCAGATATTGTCAATAAATTTGAGCAATTAACCAACTGGCAGTGCTTTTTTTGTTGTTGTGTTTTGCTGATACAGCAACGATAGAATTTATAACGGATACATGTACATTAGTACTTCGAAGAATATTTTAAAATCAGATTGATATGGCACTAGCAGCAGATTTACGGCAGGCACTACATGTAGCAGTTCTTATGTGGTTCGAGGTCGCCAATATTGAATTTCTGCATGATGTAGACAAAATACGTTTAAATATGTGCCAGAGTTATTTGATAATTGATCTGTAGCCGATGGATACATAATGTTTTTTTTTTTTTGTGTCTGCAGCAGCAGAATGATGAAGAAAAATTGTTAGATTTTTCGTCGGTTATGCTCAGTTAAAAGTTTGGTTATCGTTGGGCTACAGCCCGTACAGCGCCGTCACACTGTTACCGGTTTCTTATTCAGCACTTGTCGCACTACGTATCACCGACAACAAATATGGCAAATTTGCGGTAGATATGAGTCCTTTTGTGGGGAAGTCCGTCGTAGCACAATGAACAGCTTCATCATGAGTTCGTTCGTCGAGGTCTCGAGCCTTAATCCACTCTCCTGTAATCTCTATGTATCCGAGTTTGGGCCACTGATCTTAATACCTCGGCGGTGTATTTCGTGCAGCCTCACGCCATAAAATAGAAATTATTCAAAAAGTTTATTGCTTAGCTTTTGCTTACGAAGATGCAGATGTAGGAACGAGGATCAGATTGAATGGATGCACATTCGACCGATAGCTTCGAGATACTTTCGGGGTTGCTGCGATTAAAATTTATTTTACTCTTCACTAAACATTGTTCACTGAACATTAAAGGTTGATGCAACCATGATGTTAGTTGGCTACCTGAAACTATTGCGGCGCTTTCGTGGGCAGTAGCATATTTCCAGAGTTAGAGATTTTAAATACCTTGCCAGAATCTAGATCAGTCACTGTCATTGGTGGTGGTGGCACAACATCAGGTGTCTTCGCCACAGTGCGATCGGGAGATGCCTTGGTGGCAAAACCGTTGCCCACTTTCGAGTATCCGAGTTTCAAGCGACGACGGTGTGCGTTTCGAAGCTTGAGCAAGACCGGGTGGCTGCAGAGTTCGAGTACTTCACATACGCTCGTAATCAGGTCCTCCGGTGTGAGAAGTGCCAACGATCGTCCCACCGTAGCGCTCACCTGCTCGGCGCTCCTGCAAGCAGCATCACCGCATCCAGTTAATGCCAGTACGTCGTCTTCTGCGGCACTGCAGAGCGCCAGCGCAACGCAGAACATGCCTTCAAGTCCTAGTAGCAAACACACGTCCCAACAGCACAGCAATGTATCAAAGCGAAGTTGGGAGTGCGAAGCCGTCAATGTCACATCCGAGAAGAGCGTTGGAAACCATTTGTACGCTAGTAAACACACAGGCAGCCCAGCCCGCTCGAGTGCAGCATGGAAGCTGGGCAGATGAAGTCGAGCCACTTCCTGTAAGACATCACCGACCTCGGCAAGTGATCGGAAAAGATCGAAATGGTCGCGCCCTGTACCTTGGCAGCAAATACCGAACACATGTGGCAAAATACGGGCAATAATACCACGTAAAAATCGAAATGCTTCCACTTCGTCGCTCTCCAGCACCTCCAACAAGATGAATGCCAACCCATTCATGCCCTGCATATAAAAACTTGATGACGATAGAGAAGACCCTGCAGACGAAGGTGATACTGGATCTTCATCGGTTCGTACATCGAGAGAGCAACTCGATAGAAAAGCATGCAGAACGTGCTCCAAGCGTTCCAATCTAACAGCACGCTCGCTATCATCAAGCTTTGGGGCACCTGCCGATCCAGCGAGCCACTTTGCAGTTCGTGGAATGTCTTTTTGCACCTGAGAATCGTCTCTACAGATCAGAAACGATAAAACAAAGTAAGCAAATTATCAGCAAATATCAGAGATAAAAAATATCCAGCGTACTCGTCAGAAAGCGACGTGTGGATTAACTCCTGGAAAATTTCCTTGTTCTCTTCGCCAGTGTGTGTCGGAATGAGTGCCCAATGGAAAATTTGCTGCCAATATTTGCCACGTAGGGTTGTGTTTTTCTGCATCAACTGGAGAGCCTCGATAAACCGGCCACTAGACTGTAGAACCCGCAGCATCTCCGTGAGTTCTTTTTCCGGCAAATAAGCAGCCGACTGCGTTGCACTTATCCAATCCGCAGCTGACGGATGACTGTCTACTGGGCTTAGGTCATCGTCGAAATCTTCGTCACTTCCATTGTCAAAATCGATTGCCACTTCATCTTCCTCCATACCTTCAAACGCTTGCTCAAGATGTCGCAGATTCATTGAGCTCTGTTGTTGCAACACATCAAGATCAAAAGAGCCTCGTGCTAATGCTCCGCCTGGTACCAATCCTTCCGCTATCGAGATAGCGCGTTGTATTGCATCTGTCCACACTCTTCGATCCGCTTCGCTTCGCGCTTGAAACAACATTGAATGGGCTTGTACCGTCACCATGAAACAGAATTTGCGATCGGAGACCAGCTCGTGCACAGGCTTGACGGAGCTGCCACTGCTCAGCACCAGTACACGTTTCGTCCTGCTGCTGCTATTACTACTATTTCTGCTGTTCCCAATGGCCATCGGTGTCTTTACCTTCAACTGGCAGGTTAATAGATCACCCGATAAATCCACCACTTGTTCTTTCCATTCCGAAGGTTTCCGATACCTCGCCAGTGATTTCAATTGCGTTAACGGACTCGTATACAATTTGGCACGTAAAATTCCGCATTTCGCCGGACTTGTCAAAAATCTCAGCGACACTGGCAAAGGTCCCGTGGATTCCAGCAACAATTTCCTCACTTCAACAGCTGTCAAAGTCTGCAACCAGACGCCATTGGCACTAACCAATAGCGACCCTCTCGGTACGTGTACACCCGCCACTGTCACATTCTGCGACGTCTTGACACAAGAGCCATGTATCCATTCGTATGCCGAGCTGAGACGCGCCATATCGGCTCGTTGGGGGGTCTTCACCTCCAAGAAATCGCTCTCCAGGCCCGCATCGTTGCTCATTGAGCTTCTCAAGTCGCTCCATCCCATGGGACTGGGGCGTCGAGGGATGGACAACTTCAACGCTGCTGAGCGCAGCGCAGTCATCCACTGGCGCACATCCTCCGCCGTTCGAGCACTTAGCAGCAACTTAATGGAAGGTTCTCGAGATGCATCTAAATTTTCCGCGGCGATCTGTGATCTGGGGGCAAGCGTCACTTGGAATGCGTGATGTTTCCCTACCAGAGGGAATGGCAGCGTCTTGACAGCTGCGCCTCGGACGTCCACGTCTCGTCGAAGGATCATCCCGCTGCTGCTACGATCAGGCGACGAGGAGGACGACACGGTGGACGCCCCGGAGGACGCTCGACGCGCACGAGCCAGAAGCTCCTTCTTGGTGACGTCAGACGCATACTCACGTAGGGTCCCAGTCTCTGATAACACGAAATATCGCTTGTGCCAGCCTCGAAGAAGCTTACTGCGGCCCTCCCGCGTCCACAAGATGCCCTCCATAGCGGCGAAGACGAACGAGCAGTTCGCAATGCGGTGCTGCGGAAGAAGTTGCCGTGTTGTCTTGAGGTAAGACGCTTTGTAAGTTTTATCCAATGGATGACGAGATAAGAATTCATTAAATATGATTAGTGGATATTGAGTAATGCGATTCTAGCCAATCGCAGCGTCCTGATAATGCGCATCCACTCATTGCTGGCCATTCGCTCACTTGACCTGCAGGCGATTGTTAGAGCCGCCACTTGTTCGTGTTCCAGCGCCTTTGCAAGTCGTTACCATGGAGAACGCCGCCTCTCGCTTCGGACAGCACCTCGCGCACACCGGTACGTTCTCATTGGCCTGAAAATTCCCGTTCTTATTTGCCGCTGTAATGCTGTCCGTCTCAATAACCTGCTTGACACACTTATTTTTTTGACATTCTAAACCAATTATTGTACTATTGTAGAGAAAAAATACCGCGACCGGGCTTTAAAGAAGTTGACGGTGTACTTAACGAAGAAGAAGGAGTGGACGGATCTGGAATGGGACAAGCTTTGGAAAGCGCTTTTCTACTGTATGTGGATGAGTGACAAGCGTCCCGTACAGGAGGAGCTGGCCACTAGTTTGGCCGGACTGGTGCATCGCATCCCCAGTGCCGAGTCAGCGCTTGAGTTCGTGCACTCATTCTTCCGGACCATGCACCGAGAGTGGCATGGATTGGACGGTCTCCGTCTCGATAAATTTTACTCGCTGGTACGCAAGTTTGTTCGTGAAACGGTGGCGCTCTTGCGTGTGCTGGACTGGGACGAGGATCTGGTGCAGGCGTTCGTGACGATTCTGTCGGCTGAGGTCGTGAGCCAGTTGCCCAATGGATTGCGCATGCACTTGGCAGATTTGTATTTGGCCGAGATCTACAATGCTGCGGGCAAAGATGTGACTACCGAAGCGTTCGTGACATTGATGGAGCCGTTTTTCACGCTGCTGAGTAGTGAGTACGATAAGACGGTGTTTAAACGTGTGCGCGAGTTGGTATTCGAGGATATGCTGACCAAGTACAAGTTCGGACCTCAGCCGGAGAAGGAGAAGAAAGAGCAGGAGGAGGAGAAGGAAGAGACGGATGAAGAAGAGGAGGAAGAGCAGGACAAGGTGTTCGAACAGGTAAAGGTGGCGCAGGTGCAGCACCGCATCTTTGCCATTGCGTCGGCGGACGACACGGCAGAGCGCAACCGCGCGGCGTTGTACTCGTTGTACAAGAAGTTTTTCGCTCTTACGCGCGTGGATTCGTTTCAGGCTGCACAGGAGGAAGCTGATAAGCCGAAGAAGGTTGTGAAGAAGGAGCAGAAGCAGCAGAAGGAGGAGAAGCCTATGACTGAGACTGTTAAGGAACCGGCAAAGAACGAGGAGGCTGGAGAGAAGAAGTCCAAGAAATCCAAGAAGCGGAAGGCAAAGAAGGATGTCGAGGTGGAAGCTGAGGCTGAAGATACCGGTAAGACGGTTGAGGAGTTGAAGGAGAAGACCGAGTTTACGTCTACTAAGAAGAAGGCCAAGAAGCAGAAGGTTCCTGTTGAGACTGAGACTGAAGATGTCGAGATGAAGACTCCTGCTGAGACCGAGAAGAGCAAGAAGAAGCAGAAGAAGAAACAGCAACAGGAGGTGAAGAAGAACGAGGAGAAGCCTGTGGAAAAGAAGACTGCAGAGCCCGCGAAAGCGAAGACTGGGATTAAGGAGCAGCCGAAGCTCAAGCAGGAAAAGGCCGAGAAGAAGGAGAGCTACACCATGGTGACTAAAAGTGGCAAGCAGTTTAAGCGTTGCGGGTCATGCGGTGGCTATGGCAAGGGCCTTGTGCCGAAGGACAAGAATCTATGCGGCCACTGCGAGCGCACCCAGAAGACACAGAAGAAAAAAGCCGTGTCGGCTTCGAAGAAGCGGAAGGCGGAGTCCCAGGCTCAGGCAGCACGTGTGGAGCAGGAGAAGGCCGAGTCGAGCAAGAAGGTGACATTTGGCAAGAGCAAGGCGCTTCGGCATGAGGCGTCAGTCAAACGACTCAAGGCCTCGGCTAAGCGTGATGCCGTGTCGAAGGAAACGGAGGACATTAAGGGCGTCCTGAAGGTGAAATCACCGTTGTCTGTTGCAACCAAGAAGTCAAAGAAGACTAAGGCGAGCAAGGGGCGGAAGACGGCGTCGGACTTCATGTAAGAACTCGTCGGCTAAGCATTGTAAGCAGCAGCACTTTGAACAGCAGTCCTTGCTGAGCATCTCATAGAAAGACAGGGGCATCACCTTCCCTCCTATACTGGGCAACATGAAAGTATTTTGCATCGATCACGAGTTTTTGTGGCCGTTTGTCTGAAATTCTGCAGCCAAGAGGTGCCGATTTCATCACTCATCTGCCTTAATGTCGTTGTCAACCTCAGTTTGGGGGCTTGAATCTGCCTCAGCGGGCTCATTGCCATCTCGCGTCACATCTTTCAGAGTGGTGGTGTTCTCCAAATTCTCGCCGGGCAAATCATCACCACATTGCCCCATATCCTCTAATGTCTGAGTTGACTGTGCTTCATCGTTATTCTCGCACACAGAGGTGCTATTGTCATCACACCGCCTAAATTCGTTTGATTTGTCGGCTCGGTTACCTCTATCGTTTGGGGCAACATGTTCCTCCTGAAGCAGTTCGTTCGAGGCACTCCTCACTGAGACCGCAACATCATCATCCTGCTTTGAATTTTTGGACGTCTCAGCGATTGCATCTGTATCCTGCCCTGAGCTTCTTTCCTTGCTATTGGTGGCAGATTCCGACAAAGCTGATTCATCTGAAGCTGTCATTTCCGGTTGATTCGTACAATCTGTAGCCTCAGCATCGGAAATGACTTGCCCATTACTCCTGAGACTGATGTTCGCAAAGATTTGGCAGAGATCATCTATAGGTAGTCGTGGTGTTGGTGTATCGTACGTTTCGAGAGGTCCAACAAACGCGGGACGTTTGTTACAAATCCTTTCTTCAGTAATCCGCGGTTGCCAACACACACGAACACTCAGTGGAGAACCAAACTCCAGCCATTTCTGAGCAGAAGCCACCGTATATGAGGATATGGCCATGGTAGGGTCTGCTCCATGGCGAAGTAGTAGGCTCGCGATTTCCACGTAGCCAAATGCAAACGCGTAGACGAGGGCTGGACCCTCGTTCAGCTGGTATTCAATAATATCCTCTCCACCGCGCTCAATCATTCCTTCCATAAGTTTTGGTAATCGCCGTATGCACGCGACCTGGAACGCTGATGCGAACTGGAACGCAAAAGCGCTAGGTGTCGCACTATCCCGGACATTTTCTTTGATTCCTTGCCACTGATTTATCATGTAAATAGCCATATCTTCCAGACCTCGCGAGACTGCACAGTCAATTCCTGATTCCAAGAAATCCATAAAGTGATTTCCTGTGGTCGATTCAATAAGTACATTACCAGGTGTGGCCGACCTGAGTAGAATCTTCACGATATCAAGCCGATTCCAACGCACTGCCTGCATGAAGTTGCGACGTTGAGCTTGATACGTTAATCTGCAGAAAATTTGAGGAAGACGCAAGTTTACTAGAAATTCAGCCATTTGCGCATTGCCAATCTCACACGCGTAGTCGAAAATGGATTTACGTGGGAACCGCCAAGAGCGTAAAGATGTTCGGACCAGTTCCTTCCCTCTATGACGTGGCTCTGACTTTAACAGTCTTACTGCAGGAATCCGTTTCCATTTGCATCGCCACTCGACTGGGAGCTTGTCATGCTTCTTTCTGTAGTTGTAGCTTGTATGCCAGAAGTAGTCTTCGTCGATAGAAGTCGAGTGTACTAGTCGAACTTTTTCTTTACGGGGAAAATACTTGCATACAAAAGAGTACCATCCAGGCAGAGCAAACCACTGAAGGAGGTCAGCAATGTAAAATCCAACAGTGTACGGATGTGCACCAGAATCTTCTGAGTGGTTAACACTTGCATAAGGATCTGCGCCGAACTCACATAACAACCGAACGGTTCGTAACCTGCCAAATGCAAATGCGTACATCAGCGGAGTGTATCCAGACTTGTCTCGGACGTTCACAGGGTCAGAGGAACCACTTTTCAGTTTGTGTTGTGCTGTCTTAAGCAGTATTTCCAGAGTTTCCTGGTCCCCATGGATAGCTGCGTAGTGCAAGATTGTACGCCCAAAGCTACACCGTATTTCATTTAGCAAGTCCCCTTTGTATAAAGTCATCTTGTCGCTAGTGTCGTTTCTATCAGCTTCACTCTCGTCCTCGTACAAGTTTAGAAGCCAACGAACAACGGGGAATGCTCCATGTCGTGCAGCTACAAAGATGCCAGATTCACGGTTTGCTGTGAATAACGCGTCGCGCGGCTTAGGCTGTGCTCGTGAATACAATGCAATAAGGATAGCCAGCCGATTGCACTTAGCGGCATACAGCAATGCGGTCAAGCCATCGCGGCAACGAATATCAAGCGAAGCTCCAGCCGCCAAAAGCATATTTGCAACTGTCTCGTGACCGAGAATGACAGCGAGATGCAAGGCGGTCCGGCCACCGATATCCGGTACGTCTATGGCCGTGACCTTTGCCGTATTTGATTGCAGCTTTCTCAAAACAAGACGGCAAATAGTCTCGTCTCCACCTGCAGCCGCCATGTGGAGTGGAGTCTGCTTGTTTTCGTCTTCTGCCAGTAAATCAAATTCTCGTAGTTCGAGCAGTTTGACCACAGTCGGCAGTTCCAGACTAGCGACAGCATAGTGAAGTGCGGATTTCTGGTTCCGCTCAGCTTTTCGACTGCTCGCCTCTTTCGGGTATTTGTCGAGGATCGAGTTAACGATACCCCAAAATCTATTGCTCTCGCCTACTTCCTGTGCGATTGTAGCCGCAAATGCGGAAGCGGAAGTAAGCATTTGATAAACTAGCTCTGGGTTCATAGCGTCCGGAAACATTTTGTTTTTCAAAAGGATCTTCATGATCGCTTCTACGTCCAGCAATTTCACCATTCCACTGTTGTGCTTCAGATACTTTGAAAACCGTCGCCAGTGATGTGCCATGGGATGCTTAGGATCTATCAATAATCGGGCTAGAAATGCTTTTGTGAGTGCCACAGTAATTACTGCTCCATGATCCACAAGTAGCTTCACTCCTGCGGATTGGGCTCTTTGCATCGCGTAGAATAGTGCTGAAACGTTGGCGGTACACCCACAGGCTTTAGCTTCATCTTCTGTGGCATCACGTGAAAAGCGAGCGTTAGCCCCAGCATCTAGCAAGGCCCGAGCGATATTTAGGTTGCACGCAGCTTCCAGAACAAAGCAGCGGATTAATGCTCGATCTATGATCATTGCTGTAAGAGATAGCTTCTGCTGTGCAATTTCTGACAGCAGATGGCGTACGATTGCAAGCCCAAATCCATCCTTTCTCCCGCTTGCGACCTCAAGTGGGGTCTCTCCATTTCGATTTGTCGCAGCTAGATCAGCGCCAGCCTTTACAAGAGCTTGAACAGCAATCAACTCCCCTCGCCGACACGCGTGATGGAGTAACGAGTTATCTGCATGTCCACGGGCAATCATAAGTCCATAGTTGATAAACTTTTGAATCAAGTACCCGTTCGTTTGCTTCTTTGAAACGTCAATACAGCCGAAAACACTAAGATTTTGCCACCGGCAAGTGGTATTACTGGTCGATAATATGCTTCGAGATTCATCAATGGATCGAAATACAGGTCGCAAGCTATTTAGGACGTTGCAAAATTCCAGGTCTTCTACAAACGATGTCGATCGCAATGCCAAACAAAGAAACGCTTCCAAAGATCCACTTGACGCAGCATACCATATTGGGCACCTTGTTGCTGGTGTTTGGCCGAGTCGTAAATTCACAGGAACTCCCAGGCGAAGAAAAAATGTCACCAGGTTTGCTTGATTGCACATCGCAGCTCTATGCAATACCAACGAGCAATGTGCTGCCCGCACAAGCACCGGCTTCCAAACGCTTGCTACATCCAAAAAATATTCTTGGTGGTAAACAAATATCTGGTCTAAAACGATCCAGAGCTGGTAACGGGAGCAAATAATTAGGATCTTATGCATCCATCCGAAGATAGGGCTCGATCCAAGGAATTCAGTGATGTCAGCGACGTATTCTGAAGAGAGGGTACGTTCCAGCAGCTTGGTGGCTATTTCGACAGAATTTTTCCTGAAGTCATATTGGTATCTCTCGCCTGGAAATGCTGCACAGAAGTCGTTATCGTCCCGTTCCAATAACTCAAATTCATTAATTTGAGGGCTAGCCATTGAATGCTTGGATGATAGTGTAAGTCCTTTTAGTACATTCACAACGGTGTGCAGATCAGGCCGAGTTCCGTGCTGAACAAGTAGCTCGAAACCTTCAGTAAATTGAAAAACAGCACAAGAACAAAGTGCATTTTGAAATTCGTCTTTGCAATCCTCGCGTGTGAAGCCCCCTCCAGCGTTAACTCCATCGTGACGCAAGAGAAAACGTAAAATATGAATCTGGCGTGCCTCGCAAGCAGTAACCAGCAGACTCTTGAACGTTTTACCGTCACGAATAAAACACCCAGGGAAATGATTCTGAACAATTTCTCCAAAGAACTGAACGATCTCCAAGTGTCCACAAGCTATGGCGATGTGAATAGGAGTTTCAGCAGGCGCATTTATACCGGTCGTTCCTGTCTGAGGAGTTGAAACGGCGACGAATCCAGAGAAGATGCTCATACCCGCTTCGACAAGTGTGCGTACTAAAATCAAGTGTCCTAAGGCAACGGCCAAGTGGAGCAGAGGTACTCTCTGATTAATACTACACTCGATCAAATGGATTAAGTTTACGGATGCTTCATCCACATGTGGCGTATGGTTGTCACCGTCATACACAGCCCTCTCAATGCACCCCGTCCTTGCCGCTTTGACCATTGCCTCACTGACAATAAATCGCACTACTACGAGTTCGCAAAAGGCTTTATCGGTGTAAGTTACCTTTCCAATTCTCCATCGAACGGTTTTTCGTGTGTGTGGGATTGTCTGTTCAGCGTTTGCACCTAACACCAAAAGCTTCGCTGCAGTTTCTGTGTGACCATGTATCAAAGCATAAAAGAGAGCTCCTTTGTGTCCACATCCAGTCCACTCGTACCATATTCTCCGTCCCGAAGGTTTCTTCGGTTTCGGTGAATCACTTCGTGTAATGCAATTTACGTTCATTCCACCTGCGACCAAAGCAGATACAACTTGTGCTTCGCCCGCAGCAGCTGCCAAATGCAAAGCGTTCATACCATGAACGCTAGGTGCATTAGAGAGTTTGATTTGCTGGGACAGAAGCATCTGTACGAGCTCCCAAAATCCTAGCCCGCATGCTAGATGGACATCCTCGCTAGTTACAAGCCCCTTGCTTCCCCCATTATCTTCGAGCAATCGCTTTGTGAGCATTGTACATATGTGCTTCATCTCTATCCACTGAGTGTGCCTCTGTGAACGCTTCACCGTAAGACTTAATTCTTCTTGTACACTAAATGCTCTCAACGACTGGGCCACCAGCAGTCCAAACGTCAATGGCGAAACAACAGTAGCTGTCGTATTGGCACCCTCATTTCCAGTGTTGACGTTTTCCTTAGATTGGCTGCTATGATGCCGTTCTTTCGTCGCCTTCGGTAGTGAAAGTACGACACCAAAAGACGTTCTGCAATTTGACTGTACAGTGCAAAGCGAACAAGGGTCAGCGTTACTACGAAGAAGTAGGTCAACCATTTCTTCACTCTTCGAACGGATAGCAAAGAACAGTGGCGTTTCAGCATTTGTCGGAGGCATCTCGACGTTGACGGTTGCAGATCTCCCAATTAGCATTTTGACACATGCGATGTGATTCCCCAAAGCAGCGAAATGCAGGGGCGAAAAGGAGCATCGTCGAAGGAAAACATCCTGATCTGCACCAGCCTCCAAAAGCAAATCCAAGAGTGACAAGTGTCCGTATCGTGCTGCACATCCAAGTGGCGATTCACCAGTAATTTCATTTGCCAGGTCAACATTTGCTCCCAGCTCCAACAAACTCCGAACAAGCGCCAGCTGGCTCGCCATTTCGTCTATGTGTGAAGAACTTCCGTCCGAGCAGTTATTCCTTAGCAAACAGATCCGTTTGCACTCTTGAAGCAATACGGTTTCACCCGTTCGAGGGTGTGTCATATTAATCTCGATATGTAGTTTGTGAAGTCGTCGACAAATTTCCACCGCGACGCTAATGTTGACATCAGCTAGCTGAGCAGCAATGTGATAAAGCGGAGATGGGGTAGCTTTTACTACACTTGTTTTTCCATGGTCGGAATCCTCGGCACTTTCATTGTTCAGCAGAAGATCCACTACAGCTAGTCGCTCTTGAAAGTTCGAGAAGTCATGTTTGCACCCCTGTAAGACTAGCTCGACTGGTGCCTCAATGTCAACAATTTTGATTTGATCAGATGCCTCTACCAGGCTCTTGTGGTTGCCGACCCCCTTTGAGTTTCCTTTCCACCACATTCCCAGAAGATGCGGGGTTCCATGCAGAATACGATATTCGCATTGCGAGACGGATACAGCAGCCGTGGCACTGACCAATAATCTACAGATCTCGAAATTACCGTGAATGCAAGCATAGTGCAATGCAGTAAATCCATGGATATCTTGGAGATCCAAACAGTTTACTCTTCTTCGGCTTTCAGTACTGAGCTCAGCACCAGTTTCAGAATAAATGGCCTCTCTACTTGTTTGTATGAGGGATATGAGCTCTGCTGCAACTCTCCAATGTTTTTGTTGAACTGCTAAATGGAGTGGTGTGCAGCCAACAATGTCTTGGTATGATGCTGTACGCGGGAATTTCAAGACCAGACATTTCACAATTTTATCGTAGCCATTGCAAGCAGCCAAATGCAAGGGAGTTTGTAAGCGCTGATCCCGTAAATAACCATCAGCACCGAGTTTCAGCAACAAATCTACCATAGCTGTGTGACCCTGCTCCGTCGCCTCATGAAGAGCTGTGCGCTTTACAAACTCTAGTTGGTCATTAATGTACTGTAGGACAGGTCTTTTCTCCAGGTCTACAAGCCGTTGAATTCGCAACAAGTTACCATCATGGGATGCCTGGATCATGCCCCCGTAAATTTGTTTCTCGAGGTTTAAGCAATTGGTACGGTGATAGCCGTCGCTACACACGAGGTGCTCTAACTTGTAGTTATCCCAGAGCAGATCGATCACTTGACGAAGCTGAGAGTAGGTTCCATTTGCAAGAAAAAAGTTTCTGCGATCGTCAACAGGCTTCAAACTAGCAACAATCGCGGTAGTTTTTCCAGATAGCTGCGATATTCGACGTGCAGGTATTTTGGCAGCAGTTTCCAAGGCACAGTATAATGGAGATTTCCCCTCGGAGTTTAGCAGCCACGGTGTTGCGTGCTCTCGCAGAAGCATGCTCACCTCCTTCAGTCTTCCGTGACGAGCGGCACGATGGAGTGCCGTATCCCCTTTGCTATCCGTGGCATCGACGATGACTCGAGCTTTCAATAACAGCTCCATGATGTTCGAGTGACCAAATTCAGCAGCGTCATGCAACATCGTGCGGCCAAAAATGTCACGTCGATTCAACCGAAGTGTATCCTGGAGAGTGCCACTGGCAATATGCTGGTAAAGCGCTTCAAAGTTGCTTTCAGTTGCGCTGATATCGTACTCAAACTCCGTCAGATACGTCTTGCTCGCAAAGAGGGGCTTCTTTTCTAACTTCTCAACTATTAGTCCATCCGATGCAACTGAAGGCTTCATAACGTCTTCAATCTCGTCATAGTCACGCTCGTTCACGCAAATTTGATCCTCGATTGGTCGAATAATCAATATGGGGAACACTTCGACTTCATTTTCTTCTAGAGAAATGCGAGTTGAGCTGAGAAACGATCCCAAACGAAACGGCTGGTTCGTTGAAGTTCCGGATGGCGTGGACAGTGCAATATCACTGCAGATATTCGACACCTTCAGATGTTTGCGTCTGGGAGGCAAAGACGGTAAGATCCTTCCGGGGACATCCCACCGGTAGACTGCCCACTCCACTCTTTTCGGCCTTCGCCGCTTCTTCGGCTCGCAGCGAACAAGACGCGACGGCAGGACGTTGTCTTCTTCGACATTAACCAACAGGGTTTTCATTATAGACATTTTCGTGCTGCCTGCAGAATTTATTACATTTCGCGCCACTGGTTGCCTAAAACGTTTTCCACCCGCAGCATTTGGATTTTCTTCTATTTGATTCTGTACTTCCATTGCGATAAGTCTTGCCTTCCATTGCACCCTCTGTTGATGCAGCTTGTCTTCACGTTTGCGCTCTCGTAAACTCAAAGAAAAAATTCGCTGCATCCGCTGTTCAGGTTGTGAAGGTGTCGACGGTAAATCATCAATTTGTGGTGGTTGGGGTCGGTCAGTCTGGTTATTCCCACTTCCAGCGTTGACCATGGAGGATGGCGAGAGTATCTCACCGTAATTTGATTTAACGACGAGTACTCCTTCCTGGTGTCGAGTTTCTGTTCGCAGGGATTTCAGAATTCCCGCCTTTGATTTGGCTTTGATTAACTGTTGCCCGTAAATCCATTCCCCGCTCCAAGTAGTTGCCACATGCCACTGTTCAAGTGGCTCGAGCTGCTTTCTTGGAGCAGTTCTCCGCAAACGAAATGACCGATGCTTGTAAACAGGCTTGATGTCGTGAACATTTTTCTTGTAACGTGTGATAAGGTTGTCCATGTAGCGAAACTCAAAAGGACTAACAACTGTAGGCCGTTCGAGCCCACGATTCTTAGCTATAATATCGGTCCGAAGCCCTGGCGATCCCCGCAAACCAAAGGGCACAACAGACCAAGCCCGACGATCCACTTCACACACTTTTTCTACCTTTCGACCCTGGCACAGAAACAAAAAATCCTCCGGGACTCGATGCACCTGCGCGTAAATCATATCGCGGACAGTTCTCAATGACGAAGTCTGCATATGCTGCACACTACTGAATTCGATAGCCCCAAGAAACTCCGCGTCCTTCTCTAACATAATGTAGAGCTTCGTTTTGTCTGCAATGTACAACCATTAGCATCACTCTTGCTCAAAACGATTCAACAAATCTACACTCGTACCTTCTCCTGTGCATTGTTTGGCGTAGTGAACTGCATAATCGTCTGATACCATAAACTTGCAGAGCGCCTCCTTACCAATAGAGCCGCTCCTGTTCACACCAAGCGAGCCAATAACTTCTGTGACATATTTCATCGCTGCATGCTGCTCCGGCTCCACCTTGTATTCAAACAACTTCATGATAGCTCGCCCCACCGCCCCGCATACTACAGTAGCCGCAAAGAATCAGTCTCTTCTCGGTATTCTCAGATATCTCGTCAGTGACTCACACATGATCAAGTCCGTCGTTGAGATGGCTCCTTTAGCTTCCCAGTCCGCTATATCAAAGATCACTGACAACAACACCACATAATAACTTAGTACATATAAAAATAATAACCTTCAATTCAACTCACACTCGAAGCGTTGCAGCATGCCGGGCGCCTGGCACACAAGAGCGAGGGCTATGAGCACCTCCATAGCGTCCACCATGCACTGCACCCTCGTAGGCGTGCGCGGTAGGAACAGCCGCATGACGTCGTCTACGAGCTTCTTTTCCTTTATACCGAGGACGGTGCTGAGCTGCATCCCGTCCACGCAGAAACGCGACGTAAGCAGTCGGTAGCGCTGCAGTGCCAGCCGCACGTGCTCCAGGTGCCAGGAGCGGAAGCGTCGTTTGAAAAACGGGGCTAGCACCAGCTCCGCATGCGCCAGCGGGAGCGGCCGCGTGCTGCGGATCCCCATGGCGCGCACTCGTCGTCGTGTCTTCAGTACTGATAAGGCGTCGCCTGAGTGCGCAATTCACGGAGTGATGGTCCTTCAAGATACTTCCCGTCCAAGACGATATCGAAAAAAAAATAACAATTACTTGCGGAAACCGATTTGGATTCAGTGTAACGATTTTACCCATCGCAGTACCGCGACGTGGTTATTCACAGTTGCGAGAGCTTATGGGCATGCTGTGTTCGCGTGTGGGCTGCGTTGTCGCGGTCTATGTCGTGGTAGCTCTGTGGGCCGCGCCCGAGGCGGAGTCGTACAAGATATTCCAGCAGAAGCTGCCGAACGGGGGCAACGTTCCAGGGGTAAACGCCATCGGCCACGAGCTACCGGGTGGCGGACCCACCAACGACTTTGGGATGGACTTCACTGAGGCCATGTTCAAGTGGACCAAAACTTTCTGCGAGAAGGACTCGGATGGCGACGGCCAGACAAACGGACAGGAGCTGGGCGACCCGTGCTGCGAGTTCGAGTTCCGCGTGAACGAGAAGGTGCGCTGGACCGAAGGGGTCTCGCATCCCGGAGACCCCAAGTTCAAGTCGGACCCGGCATTGTGGGAGGGCATCGTCTGTGGGGCCGACGCTGCTGAACCTGAGCCGGAAACTACAGAAGCTGAAGCGGTAGGCTCGGATGCTGCGGAGGAGAAGAAGGAGACCCTCGTGCAGGCGTCGGTGCAGGGCCACGTAGAGACCCAAAAGGAGACGCAGTTGGTGGCCGGAGCGCCGGCACTGCATGCGTCCGTGATGCTGTCAGCTGTAGCGCTGACGGTCATGGCGATCTACTTCGTGATGATGCGGTCGGGTCGCCGGACCCGCAACCTTCCGATCTTCCGCCAACAGCGGAGAGGACCCATGTAGAGCTGCGAACAGGGACTTGTTAAGAAGTTAGACTTGGCTGGGCTCACACTATTTGTACATATGTACGCGTTATCGCACCCCGCGCATTGCTGCATGAAGAAGCGGGCAACGGTGCGGTGGTGCGCAGCAATACACCATCCATATTATGGGCTTGGAGGCATGCCGGCAGAGGCGCTGGACTGGTTTGCGTCCGTTCATTGGCGTTAACTTCTGACGTTCAGTATTAAACATGTCTTTACACACAGTGCCACGCATCTGGTGCTTGAGGCATTTCCAACCCAGCAGACTAGTAAACGTCAGAAGGAGAGATGCACGCGTGTATCGGCGCTATCGCAGTATTCGCGTCGTTTGCAGCCCCCCAGGCGTCGGCCTACTCCATGTACGCGATGCGCGTACCCAACGGCGACAAGGTGCCGGGCGTGACGGCGCTGGGACACCTGGATCCGGTGTTGGCCGGTCCGATGAACGAGTTCGGTATGGACATGATCGACGCCAACTTCCATTGGACAAAGGAGTTTTGCATGAAGGACTCGGACGGCGACGGCCAGACGAACGGCCAGGAGCTGGGTGACCCGTGTTGCGAGTTTGTGTACCGGAAGAACCCCAAGGTGCGCTGGACCGAGGGCGTCTCGCACCCTGGAGATGCCACGTTCATGTCGGACTCAAAGCTCTGGGAGGGGATTGTGTGTGCGGACACAGCGGCGGGACCAGCTAATGCATCGGTGGATGCAGGACAGGAAGCCAAGTCTGAAGCAGCAGCTGTGAAGACAGAAGAGACCGCGATGGAGACAGCAGTGGCACAGGCAGAAACAATAACGGAGGATACAGAGGAGCCCGCCAAGGTGTCCAGCGAGAAGACGGAGGGCGCCAACGAGACGGCAGAGGAAGAGGCTGCTATTGCTGCTAAGAACGAGACGCCTGGAACTGTACCGGCACTCATCTCGTCCAGTTTGCTTTCGGGTGTGGTCGTTCTTGGCCTGCTGGTGTTCGTTGTGGTGCGCATGAGAAGACGGAGTCAATGGACGCTGCTTCCTCAGCAGGGACGACGTGCGCAGTAACTGAGTGAGATTGTGCACTGTATTTTGGCCCAGTCGGGCGAAAGTGAGTCGGTATTCTTGTGTAGGGAATAATAGAATGTCCACCTCACGCATACGCACGGCTTTTGTCAACTACTTGAAGTAACTCCAAGTACAGGTACCTCTTGAAAGCCGCTGACTCACATGGCACAACACAGAAGCGGAATTCACAGCAATCTTCTCGTTGCGGGTGGCACCGGCTGGGCGTCATTTACGCATCACTTCTTATCGGACAAGGTCTAACGAAGATGTGGTGATGACATGCCATCTGACTGTATCCTACACACCGCTGCACCATTCGTACATGTACTGTACAAACTGAGGATCAGTCGCGTGAGCAATTGCCGTCTACGCAGTTGAAGTCCAAGTACAGTACAGTAAAACAGCAAACATTGCTCTGTTTTTTTACTTGGTTTCGTTAAGCCATGACAACGTGACGACTGTCTACCCTGAAATCGTCAATTGAAGTTTATTATCGTTGTCAACCTCTGGAGCTCCCATGATCCACAGCTCCACTGCAATCGCCACTAGATTTATACCAGCATCGTATCAAGAGCCTTGCGACTGCTAGTGCGTGCGCGTAACATCGAGCGCTCCACGTCACTGCAGACACCAGTCAAGCGGATGGAGCCGCTCCCAGCTGTTCGTTTCGTCTGTACCTTGTCGTCCTCCCCGATATGCTCACGGGTCTTCGCTGTACTAATTCCACCAATGCCCAATGTAGACGCAGGATACGCGTGTAAACTCTGTCTGCCTGTCGACATTCGAGTCCGTCGCTATTATAGCTGTGAGCACTGCTCACAGAGCAGCACGCGAGTGTCTGAGCTCGACCGCGCTCGTCCTGGACTCTACACGTTACATACGCTAGGGCTCTGATCTCCATAGCCCGGTCGAGTGGAACTCGCAGCGCAGAGCCCAGACGCCGAAGTCGTTCCCAGCCAGTTCAGTTCAAACCACGGGGCACAGCACACAGACAAGAGGTCTGTCTGCTCATCTCTCCACTTCTACGGGTGGCCGTGCTGACTTGGCATTCATTTCGCGATTGGATTGGCGTCGGTAGTCGCACGTTGTGTTGGTGGTAACGCGTTCGGCATTCTGTCTAGTCGTCACCAGCTCCGTGGAGAACCATGTACGACCCCAACTACGACCCCAAAACGGTGAACGGGATGGTGCCGCAGCCACCGCTGAGCAAGATGGACTTCAACACATTCGACTCGCCGCTAGACTTCAACGCGAGTGGCGTGTCGTTCGATGACCAGGACGGGCGCTTTGTGGCCGGCGAGCAGTTTTACAATCACGAAATGTATGGCAGCCTGCGCAAAGGCGGCGCCGTGGACTTCTTGTCCATGGAGTGTCTGGGCGTTGTGGCCGCCACGTTCACCTCCATGCTGTCGTATCAGGCGCTGGTCGTGCTGGTGCAGCCCATGTATAACACCCAGTTGGGCCTCAACTCCTCACAGATCATCGCAGTCGAGCGTCTCATTCAGATGCCCATGGCGTTGAGTTTCCTGGTCGGGTTACTCTCCGACTGCTATCCGATCATGGGACTACGCCGTAAGGGTTACATGATTCTTGGATGCATCATCAATGCCGTCGCAGTGTTCGCTATCGCCGGTGTGAGTGCGTATCTTGGCAATGACTCAACAGCCAGTAGCGGGATCGTGGTGTTGGCGTTAGTGCTCGTGGCTCTAGCAAGTATTGGCTGCATCATCACCTATGTATGCGTACACACCCGCGTGATTGAGTACTCGCAGCGTGAATCCCTACGTGACCGTGGTGCCATTCAAGTGTCGTACTTGATCTTCCGTCGCTTTGTCTCGATCTTTACGTCGGTGTTGTCGTTCCTGGCTCTGGGCACAGGATCAGAGCCCAACATGTCCGTGTCGACGGCTATGATTATCTTGGGGGTGATCTCCATTCTGCCACTGCCGCTCGTGTTCCGTTACTGGAATGAGGACGTGTACTCGCTCAACACGTCCATGAAGATCCGCAGTCAGATTCTGTGGAAAATCATGCAGCAGAAGGCCGTATGGCGGATTTTGGCCTTCATTTGGTTCTTCACGTTGTTCCTAGGCATCAAGTTCAGCGACTCCACCAGCGTCGTCAGCAAATGGGCTGGCGCTAATGGCGACAACTCGCTGCTGGTCAAGTCCATCCAGGATTTCGTCATGATTAGCATCATGCTTATCTGGCGCTATCTGTTCATCAACCGTCTGTGGCCAATTTTCTTCGCGTTGGCACCAGCTTTCCAGATCCTGCCCAACCTTTTCGTGTCCTTGATGGTCGCGCTGGACGTCGTGCGCAACCGGTATTTCTATCGGATCTTCTATTCGATGACGTACGTCTCGGACGGAATCGGACTGCTGAATACCATTGTGCCCGTCACGGAAATCGTCCAGGAAGGCTCCGAGGGGGCCTTGGTGGGTCTCACTTTGACGCTTCAACGCTGCGTAAACATTTTCGTGGATACGAACGCTTACGGTGCTTTCCAGGGCTCCAACTACTACAGTACAACTGATGTGGCCGCTGAGACGTCGGATGCACGCTGGGACGTCCTCCTGTCGCTGTTCCTTAACTTCGCTCTAAATGCTTTGGCATGGGTCGGTCTCTTCTTCCTCCCGTCCCAGAAGTTAGACGCACAGCAGTTGCGAATGTATGGCGGGTTTACGAAAGCTGCGAGTGGAGGAATCATCGCCGTCTGTCTGGTACTCTTCCTTTACTCGCTAGTGGTGACGTTGATGTCGCTTATCCCATCCACCTCGTGCCTCACCTTAGTCGGTGGCTCTGGCTGCTAATTACGGGGTAATTTATGAGAAAATACCAGATAGAAATAGTGCCAGAAAATGAATTCGAGTGCAGAGCTTGAACTTGCTTCGTGGACAGCCCAATATGACAAGCTCTTATCTACGCTCTTTTTTGGGATACTGTATGATCTTATGAATATGATCTTATGTATACTTTCCAGGATGCTTAAAAACAATCTGGGAAGTGACAGCTTGTGTTGCTCACGGATGGTTTTGGCGTCTGTTCTCTTATGATCAACAATAATCTTCAATGTCGCTGTCAGATAAGATACTGTGCAGCTGAGCAGCAAAGTACCGCACATCGGGAGAGGTCAAGCATTAAATAAAGTTTATTTGCCAACTTGCAGCGATCAAGAGACTCGCTCAAGTGGCTCACCCGCACTCAACACGGAGGAAATTCTAGTCGTCGACTTATCAGGTCGACTCCGTCGTTCGACGATCACGGCGGCGCAGTCAACAGAGTACACGATGGAGTTCAAGAACCTGCAGTCACCCTCTTACGACCTCAAAGAAGCTGACGCACTACCGCTACATGACGATGACGACACCTCGTGCATGGAAAGTGGAGCTGGCCAGCCACTCTACAACGCAGAGATCTATGGCGGTTTACGCAAAGGAGGCGCCGTCAAATTCTTCTCGAGATGTTGTCTCGGACTCGTGGCTGCCACATTCTCGTCCATGTTTGCCATCGAGTGTGTTAACAGTTCGGTTCAGCCCATGCTGAAGCTGCACTTCGGTCTCTCTCCAGCTCAATTGGCTGCGTCTCATCGTCTCACATCCATGCCATTGATTTTGAGCTTCTTGTTCGGTCTGCTGTCAGACTGCTATCCAATCATGGGTCTTCGTCGTAAGGCGTACACAATCGTCGGTTTAGCCACGTCGGCCACGAGTATCTGGTGTCTCGCGGGTTTGAACGCGTACGTCGAGTCTTTCGAGTCTGGAACCGCCGGAACGGGGCTCGCTATCCTTCTGGTCGCATTTGCGGCGTTTGCCAGTGTAGGGAACATCATCATGTACGTGAGCGTCCACACGCGCGTGATCGAGTTGTCCCAGCGCGAGCCGTTGGGGCTGCGTGGCTCCATTCTAGCGACGTACTTGATCTTCCGATGCGTCGTGCTTCTCATCACAGATGCGTGTGTGTACGTCGTCCAGCTGTCAGCCACAGCGACGTCGTCGCACCAAACGACGGCCCTGGTGGTATTTGGCTTTATCATCGCGCTTCCGGTCCCGTTAATCTTCAAATTTTGGGACGAAAAGTGCTACTCGCTGTCGACGACCGTGACGACCCGTGGTCAGATCTTGTGGAAGATCATGCAACAGAAGGCGGTGTGGAGCGTCTTGGCGTTCCAGTGTTTCTTCACACTGTTCAACCAGATTTCCTTCAGCGGACCCGCTGTGATCATCAGCGTCTGGGCTGGGGCGAGTGGAGACAACCAGTTTGTGCAGCAGGTAATGTATTATTGCGCAATGATCGCGACGATACTGATGTGGCGCTACTACTTTCTGAACCGTCCGTGGCGCGCGTTCTACGCTGCGTATCCGCTCTTGCTCATTGGCCCGCAGTTAATTGTGTCGATTCTCGTGAGCCAAGATATCGTTCGAGACCGTTCGTTCTACCGTCTCATGACCCTTTTCAACTCCGTGTCGTTAGGTGTTGGCTGGATTGGTAGTGTCGTTCCATTGACGGAGATCGTCCATGAAGGCTCGGAAGGTGCGATGGTCGGACTCATGCTGTCGCTCTACTTCCTCGTAGGAATTTTTGTGCAGACAAACTCGGTTGGGCTCTTTGATGGTAGCAACTTTTACGACATCGCTGAAGTCGCGGCCGACACCCCTAGTGCACGTGGGGATGTCTTGAAGGCTTTGATGATAAATTATGGTATCAACGCACTGTCGATGTTTGGTCTCTTCTTTCTGCCGCGACAGAAGCTCGATACGCAGCAGTTGCGAAGCTACGGCGGGTACACCAAGTGTGCTAGCGCGGCCATCGTGACATTTTCTGGAGGTTTATTTTTCTATTCGTTTGCTGTGACCATCATGACGTTCATCCCTGGTGCCGCATGCATTCGCATCAGTGGTGGCGAAGGTTGCTAACACTCGTCTTTAAATAATGCTAGGACTCGTCTTTAAATAGTGTGGAATTTATTCCGTTTTGTAATAGCTTCGATGAAAATTTAATTTAATGCGTTGTGTATTCCTAGCCAAAAATAAATGGCAGGATTATATTTATGGAAACACCCATGACTGGTTACAGGATTAACCCAGGTCCGAATCCTATCTAAAATGAGTACCAAATCCTATCTTAAATGAGTACGTATGGTAAGATTCGGGAAGATTCAACGAGGTTGAGGAAGGTACACATCGTGTGCTAATAACTTTTTGTATGAATAACACAGTAGCATTCTGACAGGATTAATCATGACCAAACCCTGACTTGGTAACACGTATGCTATGAGTATCTGTGTGAAGACGGTGGTCAGTGCAGAACAAGGAGAGTACGCTTAGCATCTCTTTTACTGAGGTGCTGTTACGTCGTGGGTACGAAAGTTATAAGCCACCGCTACTGCCCACCTTTCACGCCACTAGCACGCGGGGTCATAGTACCAACTACATGTACAGCTCGACTTGTGTCAGGGGGGACTTCCCCGTTGTCGGTACCGTCTGTGTTTAGCGAGGTGTCTATTTCCTCAACGTTGTCGTCTTTTGTCGCCAATGTCTCTAAATCTTGCCCAGGTAGAAGTCGTCCAGTCAGCATGTAGCAGAACAACTCGAAACGACGTCATGCAAGCGAGTTGGCGCTCATATCAGGTGCAATCCAGAGACGACCTGGTGAATAAGCATCCAGCAGACGTACACACCGCAACTAAATGCATCAAGCTGTATGAGGTTGTCCTGCGGGATGACTCCGTACTCTTAAGCCACTGATCTAGAGATGTGTGGCAATAGTTTTCGCCGCTTCACGTACGATTCTGGCTGGGCGGATCGTAGTAAAATATACCCCCTTTAATTATCACACAACACCAATGTGCATTCTGAAAGTTCTGCGGTATCTTCACGGTGTCACCACCACTTGTAGCAACTTGCTCCAGGGCATGATCACGAATTCATTTATCTACCAAGGTGTAGTAATAAGTCAGTAAGACTTGTTAGGGTGGCAGTGCGCCGTCACCACCCTGAGCAGCAGCGCGAAGAGCAGCAGGCGAAGGCGTAGCCGCGGGAGGACAGCGGCGTGATGGACAGCGGCGTGATAGACAGCAGCCCAAGGACAACAGGAAGGACACGACAGCGACGGACACGACGACGAGCAGCAACCTGATGAACAAGACAAGGATGCGACGCGCAGGACAGGATAAGCCGCAGCAAGACGACATAGGCTGGTGGTGAGCCTGCCTCCAACGGGCCGACCCGTGGGCCGGCGCTGCGCACCCGGCCGCAAGAAGATCGCGGAGCCGGAAGGGTCGCAAGGAAGCATGGCGAACAGGATCTTCAGCGATGGACGGACAGGAGCGGCCGCCACTGGTCGCTGGGTGTGATCCCACCACGGCCACGGGAGAATAGCAGAACAGCAGAGCAGTAGAGTTCGACTTTTGCCGTGAAGCAGAGAAGAGCTAACAGCGAATACACAGAGCGTGGAAGCCCGCCTGATTGACGATCACTGTTGTCGACGCACACAGTTGAGGAAACCGAGGGAGAACCAGCGCATAGCAAAGCCCACGCCAAGGTCCGAAGTGTGTGTAAAAAAAAAGTAAGAGACGGGTACCGTTAGCCCCCGTGTACTGGTATCATAGCCCAGTTGCGGGTACCGTTAGCCCCGTCTGCTGGTATCGTAGCCCAGCCGAGGTTGTTTGTGCGGTATTGTAGCCCGACACAGGTCGCTCGGCAGTCAGACAAGGGTCGTTTAGCCCCCCCCCCCCCGGGTAGATTGGCCCGGCCGACGGAGCAACCTGCACAACCCGTAGGTAGTGAATGAGTGAAGATCTTCGGACTGGAAGCAACACCTGCACGGCCAGCCGGAGATTGGACGCAGACTGCTGTGTGTATTCGATACGTAGTTAGGTCTATATCAGCAGTCGGCGGACATTGCCACCGGGCATCTGTTCTGTAGCTCAGCACAGACCTGGCACAGTACGGGGTGCTGTGGCAGAACTAGGAGAGGAAGGTTACTGTGTCTTTGCTATTTTGTGTGTCTGTAAGAGCTGCCTGGAAACCTGCAAAACAATGCACAAAATAATTACTCACTAGTCGCTCGCATATCGCGCGGATCGCCGCATCCCTGAGTCAGGATAGTGTGCCGTCCTGTACAGCATTGCATAATTAAATTCAGGGGTAGTTTGGGAAGACCATCAATTGGCTCGTACGGGTACGTCGCCAATGCTTTGGCTGCTACTTTCGTCACCAAATCGAGGTACCAACAGGCCAAGAGGGTAGCCCACCTTCGATGAGCCACTCGCATGTCCAGGCCGAGTTGCACGTCAGTTTTCTGATTTTCAAGCGAGCGTAAAATCAGAAAACTAATGATCCGATCAGTTTGCGTACAAAGCTCCCGACCTTTTATGACTGAATAGCAATATCTCCAGGAATTCAAAAATGTGAGGAATCTAACGAATCTGCTGAATTCAAAATGTGAGGAATCTAGCGACACTGCTAGATTCCTCACATTTTTGAATTCCTGGAGATATTGCTATTCAGATCTGCTCGGATGTCGATCGGATAGTCTTTAGTGTTCGACACCGGTAAAACCTTCAAGCACGCTTCTAACAGCTTAGAGAGAGTACGCCAGAATTAATATAGGTTTTGTTTTCATGCGTTTGCCCTTTGGTTTCTTGTTGTTGGCATAGCTAGACTTTACAGTAACCCGCACCAGGCGACGCTTTGTTTCGGCTAGAGATAGTTGTCTGCGATCTCGTGTATCATCAAGCTCTTTAACGTAACTTCACCTCCTATTTTGCGCCATTCTTCGGCTGCAGCAAACCACATGCGGTCAGCTCTTTCGCATGCAAAGGTCTCCTTCTTCACCTTTCGAAATACCCCACCTTTTTGGCCTTCGCGCTTAACCGAATCTGCGCTGGTTGCTCTCCGGACTCGGCTCATCACTATCTGATGTCTTGAGCTAATATCGAACTTAAGTTTATCTTCATTATCCTCTGCTAGTCTAAGATCTTGCGCTAGTTTAGAGGCGGTAATAATCATTCGATCTGACTCAGCCATTTTCCGCTGACGAACATTTCACCACTGATTCAACACGAACTGTAACATTTCGTCAAATTCATTTTCGTCGTCGATATCTGTCATCTCCTTCGCGATCAGGCGTGTGGCCCGAACCGCTTCTCAGTGTAACGGAGTGGCGGTAGCCAGGCGGAACCCTGCAATCGACGACCGATGTGCGGACGACAGCATCTGAGGCAAGAAGATAGAGCGACGGCTCGGAGCGATAACAAGAGCCGTGTACGAGAGGATCTCGAAGATGGCGAACGAAGTGAGCAGTCAGTAAGCAGCCAGAATGAGTGGCTGTGGCGGCTGCTGGACGCCACGAGCACGGCGGACAAGGCGAACAAGTTCGACCGGCGCAGCGAGATTGAGCTCACTTCCCGATTTGCTCTGGAGAGAGTAACCAGCAGCAGACGACCGGACCTGCATGTGACGAAGCGAGGCCGAGTGATGAACCGAGACAGGAAACGGACGAGAACGACTTAGGCGGGCAGCCTTGCGGAACGGACGACAGGTAGACGGACAGGGGGATCGCTCCCGAGTCAGCAGCTACAGGCGCTGCCAGCGTGCACGCCGAGTTCTTGTAGTTGGGCGGCGTTGCCGAAAACCTGCACGAACGGACGGACAGTGAGGACGAACGCAGAAGTGTGATTGCGAGTAGAGTGTATTGGCTGAGAACGTAAATAAAATAAGTTGCACAGCCAGCAGGGCTCGCGGGAGACACGATTTGTCAACTGACGGCCATCCGGGTCTTGGACTTTAATCAGCACTGGACGAACCAGACTCGGCGTGCGGAGTAAGCTGAGCATGTTACATAAGTAGCGATCCATGTGTCCTCAGCTTGTTCTTGCTTTTGGTTTTAACCATTACCTAGAAAGAACGCGTACGGGAACTGCCTCATCCTCTTCAGCTGATATGTAGGACTCTTCCATCAATTAAAACTTGTAAAAGTCATCGATCAGTGATTAAAAAAACTGCCCAACACGAGAGGATAATGTCGACGTCTATTATGCCTCTCGTCGATTCGATTTCATCGAATGGTGGACCAGCTACATTCTCGGGCTTGCGGTAGTTAATGGCATGTCAACAGGGGAGGCACATGGACACTGAGAACTCACAGTCACATCGCCAATCGTCCACATAAATTTTGTGCTCCGTCGATACTCCTCACACGACCACCAGATCTGGTGTTATGTTTTGCAGTGAGGTACATTAATGTCATTTAGAACTATCTAACGCCACCTAAAGTCCATTCCCTACGAGAGCCATGGCAGCAATCGATGGTGTTGCGATCAAGTTTGTGCTACGCACCCAGGTGTGATCGCTCCCCTCATGGTTACACTGTGCCCACCGCGGTCTCCGAAGTGAACACTGTCCGGTGTGCAGTAAGCCACTGCTGTACATCGTTCTGCACGTGTGCGCCAAGTTCCGCCTAATCTGGTCCCGGCCTGGACCACTATGGTCCGCTCATCCTCATGCTATGCCGATGTCACGTTCTTCTCTACCCCACACAGTTTTGTCTCCTGCACCCAGTTCTTCATCATCCGATTCGTCCCAGTTATTACTATCCCTATCCTCTAGCTCTTCTAACCGTACAGCCTGGAATCGGGCGCTGGATATGGCGCTGACGACTTTGCTTTTCTCGGCGGCAGGCATTTCTCTCACACGCGCTCTGTAACCAGCACGAACCTCAAGTCGTTGTGGTTAGAAACATTAGTAGTGCCTATTATAGCTAAGTATGTTCCGAGCTTCGTATCTTGAAGCGCCCAGCCAGATGCAACACATTTTCAACGAGTGGAGGAGAGGGCTAGCAACCGAGAAATCGCTGAGCACACGGGCCGACTTGTCCACGCAGAGCCTGAGCGACGAAATCTGGTGCTCGGACCTGCTATGAAACTCAGCGGAGTATCTCGTTAACTGCTGAACTCCTTGGGCGCACTTGCAGGGCTACCTCGTGCTTCTCAGCGTGCTGATAAGCTAAGTCCGACGTTTGGGGTTCGATGCAGCGTCGCTCAGTGTCAGGAAGATCAGCGCCATTGCTGCCAGCTCGTGACACTGGCGACTCAGTATGGTATGTCGCTCGATGACCGACGCAAGGAAAATGTTGCACTCGAACGCGACGAGAAATGAGATATCTGAAACCCCCTAAGAAGTTTTGCAGGGCTAGAACTATTGAAAGCTACAAGATATAAATAGAAACCTTTATTATTATTTGATCATTGTGAACACCGCGGCGCCCTATATTTTAATGCGCTATATTTTTGGAGCCCCTTGCGGTGACCAAGTGATTGCGTAGGCCGAAAAAGTCTAAAGGCGGCTGTAAAGAGGCGGCAGATTGAGGCCGAGTGTACTAATTTCTAGTCTTTCAAAGACCATTGGTCAAGCTTTTTAGTCGACTAGATGCTAAATATGTAGATCGAGCAAGTCAATCTACACGTGGCGGTGGCGATAGTCGAACCAATTTTTATTATCCAAGGGGAAGAACAGAGCAAGCGCGAACGGAACACTAGCAGTGTGGCAATTTTATCTCTGGAATCTGGGAGATGGCATTAAGGAGCTTTGTCAGGAGGTTCAGCACACTACTTTAGCTTCGAACTGTATTACTCTCGCAGGTCACAACCCAACTAACCGTTAACATCCACACACTACTCTCGATTACAACTTTAGTAGCTACAGATTAGCACCCGTCACCTCCAGCAATACGCATGCAGGATGTGGTCGGGTTAAGCGTGAGCACGGTAATCACCAACGAATACACGAACAGCGCCACTGCAAAAGTGACGACGGCTGCACTGGCACATTTTGTGTACCCTCCATAGCTGCGTAGCTGCTGTGTGTCGAGCTTCTGACGCGGGAGGAAATACAGTCCAATGAACGCCAAGGCGTTAATACCGTAGTTGAGCATCAACGCCTTGAGCACGTCGGAGCGCGCGTCGGGGCTGTCCATCGCGACTTCTGCAATGCTATAAAAGTTGGTCCCTGCAAATAGTCCCACTGAATTGGTCTCCACAAAAGCGGTGACCAAAAAGTAGAGCGACAGCATAAGACCAACCATAGCGCCTTCTGATCCTTCCTGTATGATTTCCGTCAATGGGATCATGCTCGATAGCCAGCTAATGCCGCTAGAGACGCTCGTAAACAGTGTCATAAACCGGTAGAAATATCGGTCTCGAAGAATATCCTGCGTAACCAGGATAGCGACAATCAACTGCGGTATAACGAGTAGAACGACCGACATGGCGTAGAATGTTCGCCACGGTCGGTTCATAAAGTAGTAGCGCCACGCCACCATCATCAACAGCATCGCGCCGTAGCTCAAGAAATGCTGGATGAACGAATTGTCTCCACTAGCGCCTGCCCAAACGCTAATGATAACGGACGGTCCGTTAAACGTGATTCCACTGAATAAGGTGAAGAAGCACATGAAAACCAGGATACTCCAGACTGCCTTTTGCTGCATAACTCGCCATAGAATCTGGCCACGGGTCTTCATTGGTGTCGAGAGTGAGTAATATTTCTCCTCCCACGCTTTCCACACGAGAGGAATCGAGAGCGCAATCACTAAACCGAAGACAAGCAGAGCACTGCAACCATGCGTCGATGAGCTTGAGAATGCGTACGCAACGCCATCTGTAAAGATATATACGACGCATTTGAAGATCAAATATGTTCCCGTAATGGCTCCACGCATGCCAAGTGGTTCTCGTTGGGATAATTCCAGTACACGGGTTTGTACGCACACGTACGTGACGATGTTCCCTGTACTCGCCAACGTCGCGAACGCCATGATTGCAACAGCGTGACCCGTTCCAGCAGTTCCTTCGTCCAATGTCCGGATATATCCATCCAAACCGGAGAGCACAATCAAACTCACGACAGTCGTAACCAAGCCTAAAATGAGGTAACCTTTGCGACGAAAGCCCAGAATCGGGTAACAATCCGATAGTAACCCAATGAAGAAGCAAAAAGCCAACGGGATGGACGTTAATCGCTGCGACGCTGCGAGTTCTGCTTTGTTGAGGCCGAAATGCTCGTCGAGGAGGGGCTGGATGACGCTATTGAGACATTCAATCGAGAAAGTGGACGCGAAGGTGGCAGCCACGAGTCCGATACAGTCCATGGAGAAGAACGTGACGGCGCCTCCTTTACGAAGACTCCCGTAGATCTCGGCGTCGTACAGTGGCTGACCTACGCCATTCTCCACGACGGAACTCTCGATATCGGGTGAAGCCGACTGGATCACGTCGGCGTCGCTATAGTCGACACGTTGAGGTGACTGGTAGTTTTTAAAATCTACCTTGAGATCCATCGACGACGTTAATTTCATGGTTGCGCGACGTAAATTTCCCGACAAGTCGACAATTGGTACCTCCTCTTCCTTTAGGGTGGCTGGAAAGGGGGAAAAGGAGTCGAAGTCCCTTCAAGCTGCAAAGTTGAGAAGTACTTTGTCGTTGTGAGTCAGTTGGAGACTGCGGGAACCGCCGGATGTCTGGCGTACAGCACCCACATGGAGCTTTGCTCATGAAGTCAATTAGGTGGTTCATTTGTTTCAGCTACACAAGCAAGGTTTGACCGCCCAGAACGAGCCAGCTTGTCCTGCCCCAGCTGGGAAGACAAAGCACTCTGTACCGCTCATTTGTTATGCTATACCGACAATCCTCTCGCCCGTGGTATTCGAAATTGTGATACACTCCAGGTAGTATAGAAAAGAGCAAATCTGATTCGAATGTATCCGTTTGTGAAGCTCCACCGAGTGATAATATGTTCCTTAAAAGCAATCATATTCAAGAGGATCGTCTCTATGATCTAGAATTTTTACCTACAGCCGTCGGCTGCGATCGTCACAAGGATGAAAAGGACAGTAAGCAACACAAATAGAAGGCCACGTAAACACCCCCAAAAAATCGCCACAAGGATGATTGAGCAAAATCAGAACGTCGCAACCTGTTAAGTAGGGACAATAGCAGTACGAAGAGAAAGTTGTAAGATGTGCCAGGCACTGACAGCTGCTACATGTAGGAGCTGGCACCTATAATACTAGCCTACTACATATACTGTACATGTACGTTTGAGTCACAACAAACAATTGTCAGTCAATCGCTTGAGGCAGAGCTTACAGCACCAAAGAGACTAGAGAAAAGACTGTACTGTACTTACTTCCCTACGGTCATATGCTCGAACGAAACCAGACCGAGCTTTACCCAAACTCGTGTGACGTAGTAGGTAACGATTAAACCGAGAGGAATACCATACATGTACAGGCTTCAACATAAACAATGGGACCTCCACGAAAACATAGCGCAGTTATCGAAAAATTGCTGCCATTGTGCTACATCCATCACGGGCGCTTCTCGTCGAACGGCAATCGAATAAAGCGTCAACAGAGTGTGTTAGCGAAGGCTGCACTGTCGCCCGAAACATTGGACAATCTAGCTAATCGATCGATTACGACGTTGTTGTTTATCCAGTGGAAGGTGAAGAGGAAGTGGGGTCTCAACAAGAATCTGTACATGCAGACTCAGATAATCTGTACGCACAGACTGTTCGTACAAGCTGGACCTGCATCTGCTGTAATTCTCAACTTCCACCTTGTCGTTCATTCGTTTTCTCTTCATAATTACTACGCTACTTTTTCTTCTATTCATCTTATGGTAGACACTTCGCTAATAGCCACCCTTGAGCTGGATACATACTCGAGAAGAGCGTCACGAAAAACTCATCTTGATCGGCGAGGCTTCGTCGAGGATCTCGAGAGAATGAAACCAACGCATCGGCTCGTCTTCCGAGCTGGAAAGCGTCCTTGCTCTGTAGCATAGTTTCAAGTGAACGCAAGTGTTTCTCCGTCGTGTGCGTCATTTTGAATGGAATACGATCATCCACTCGCAGTGGTGCGCCATTGCGTGTCTGCAGTCGTAAGAACACGCCAACTGCCAAGCACGAGACGTGGAATTCGACGCCATATTGCAACGAACCTCCGAGGCCAATCGCCTTCATGATGCCATTGTTACGGCGTGCATGGCCCAATTCAAGCAGAAGATCACATAACTGACGCAACATCTGCTTCTTCAGTGTGGACGGCAGCACTTCTGCGAGCGATTTACACACGAAATTCGTTACCTCTGCAGCCAGAAACAGCAGCTTCATCTGTGCCAATGTACTACTTCCAACGCGTGCACGCTCCATCCAGCTCATCAGCTTCGTCAGCAATGCTAGACTTAACGACTCGGTCAATACTGGGGCACGACGTAACTGCTGTAGGAAAAGAACCTGAAGAGTTAACAGTTTGCCTTGTTCCAAGCATGAAGCTTCAAACTCGTCCCCACTTAACTCAGGCACCTGCAACCGTAAAGCCAAAGCGTCCCACATTCCTCGACGTTCCTCAATGATCCACTTTTCGATACTTTTCTCCGCGACTTGACTCATCACATGAACTGAAGCCAACGCACGTCCACATGCAGCCAAGCAAGCAAGCTCTCCACCTCGGAACGCCAAGAAACTCCATAGAACTTTCCCAAGAGGTGTCGCAATAGCTTCAGCAGAAGATTTCGTTGCATTAACTGTCGTGTCACTTGAAACTACTTCATTGCTAGATGAACCGTCTCCAAACGTTTGATTACTCCGACAAGTTTGCTTTTGACGCGTCTTCTGGCTCGACGCAAAGTCACGAACCAATGCGTCAATCTCCACAAACACCACATTACCGCACTTGTTCCAGTTAAGCGCACCCCCTGATGCCGAAGAAGAACTTCCATTGCCTGACTTTGGACTGCTTTGCATCTGCTTAAAGAAAACCTCCACTAACGACAGATTGCAGAAGCGCAATACTCCTGCTATTGTAGTTGTCAAATCTTCTTCTAAGATGCCATCCTTCCCTATATCAAGTAAGACACCATCAGCACCATTTTCTTTACCAGTCTCCGGTTTGTAGAAATGCACAATCTCGTCCAGTTTCTCGTACAACGCTGTGCAGCCTGCTCCATACAAAACCATCAGCCACGCTGCGTGTTCCGAGTTGGAACGGTTCCCATCGAGACAGCCACGATCATTTACTTCAAATACTCCAAAAAGCAGCTTCAGGAAGATGTTCACCATCTGTAAACTATCTCGTTTCGGGAGCTTGTCGTGATGTAGTGTAGTGATCTGGCCAAATAACCGAAGAACTAACTGTAGCCTCGTGAATGCATCCTGCATCATCGCTGCACTTGGTGCGGCCGGGAATGGCCCAGTTGAAGCCAAACTTGTTCCATTTCTCGAGTTCCTCCCACTTCCAAGAGGCTCCTTCAGTGCCGCCAGAGTGAATTGCTGTAACGTTTCCAGATCTCCCATCGTCATTTTCCACTTTGCCCAGAAGACCGACTGTTGTTTAATGAAATTGACGAAATACGGAGGCAGCACATTGGTAGACGCTGCATGACCAGACTGAACCTGAAAGTGGGGCATGTCCAACACTAATTCCAAGCATAACTTGGCAAATTCCAGCAAGAACGATGAGCAGACAGCCTCGCTCTGTGCTGCCAGCCAGGCGTCTGTCGACTTCCAGGTTGTGCGGCACAATACGTCGCGAACTAACCACGATACAAATGGATACGGCGACAATGTGGAGTGCAACGGTGGGAGGATTTGATCACTAACGCCAGTTGCAACTCCAGTGAGCTGCTGCTTCTCCGTCTGAACGAGCTCACGCATCTGCTGGACGATCTCGAGCGTAAGACACCAATGCTCCCATGCCAATCGTGTCACAAACTGATGAAAATGCTTGCAGATATGGGTCGGTGCATGTGGAACAAGTACCGTCAAGTAGAAAGACCAAATCTGAGACAGTTTGGCAGTTTGTGTCAGCTCCGTGTCGTTGCTACTGCTTGTGACTACCGTTCGGGTCTGAATTCCTGGACTCTTTAAGTACTCGGAGCATGTAGCAACAAAGCACGAGCAGATTGTTGTTCCTGTAGAGAGAGTGTCTTGCTCCGACCAAGGTGCACCGATCGCCGATCCGTCCGTATTTGTAGCTGGCTGGTATAACGTCGAAAGTAGCGGTTCAAAAAACGTTGTGATTAATTCCCATTGCTGTGGCTCGGGAGCGACACGACAGCAAAGCGTAAACAGGTCCAGAAAACTTTTGAGAACGCCAAGACGCTGCCAATACACGACGGGATACTTTGCTAATGAAGCAAAAGACGCCTCTCTCCCTCGTAGTAGCTCACTACCACCTCCAGTGGTGAAGTTACTGCCAGAAGATAAACCTCCTTGCCATCGCAATGACGTCATGTGTTGGCTAAGGAATGTTACACAAGCCTGGATCTGCATTATCGGCAGCTCCTTCCAGGTAGTCAAGGGAATTCCAACAAGAGCTTCCCATACGATACCGTCCACCGGACGTGGTAACGCCGCCAGATCTGAGGCGCTGGAATCATCGTCAGTGACACCAGATGAGATCGATTCTCCGTTACTGATCCTTGAGGTTTGGAACCGGTAATCATCGTGAGCACCAACTAAAGCATGCATCATTTTTTCAACATGATCTTCCAGATAAGCAGAGCAGATTAACTGGAGAATCTTCGCGTATACACGCAGCACTTCATCCAAATGTTGAGATGCACTGGTGTCCTTCACTTTGCGGCTAGTGCCCACAAAACTGCGATCTGCAGGGAACTGGTGACTTATATCACCCAAAATCATGCACAAAGCCGTGTCGCGATCAAACCTGGTGGGTGTTTGTGGACTTTTAGTCTGCAACCACGCACGGAAATCAAAGCGACGCAGTAGAGTGAGCTTCTCTTCATTTGAAAGCTTGGACGAACTACTTGCACTCATCAGCTTGGCAAACATCTCTACAAAACGGGATGGAGCAGCTGCTGGGAAGAAACATTCGCTCAGTAGATTGATCCTGGATGGGTCTTCTAGCATGAGCTGTAGAAGTGTGCACGTCTCACGTTCATCAACACAAACAAAGCTCAGTCCCAGTTGCTTGATAGACCGCCACAAAGCTTCGCGTAATGGTGGCACCATACGTGAAAGTTTCGTGTCTAGCTCGGTAAGAAGATGGAACCACTCCAGTCCTTTGTTATGCAGCAGTTCCACCTCTTGCTCTGTCTTCTGGATAGGTGAAAGTTCTTCATTCACAGCACTTTCCGTCACTAGAGTTTCGTCCTCCTTGCTGTCGTCCGCTTTGATAGCTGGAACATCCATCGGTGTCTCATTCTCCAGCGTTTTCTTCACTCGTTGAAGCTTTTCATGCTCCATTCCTAGTGTCCGTACAACCTGATCAATAAGTAATATCTGAAGGGACAGCACAAATCCATCTCCATCCAGCTGTAGAAATTGTTCAGCTGCTGTTAAGGAGACAGTAACTGCATCTTCCTGATGGCTGTGTCCCTCATGCTCGCTTAGCGATGACATTACATTCGTAACCAGCATAGAACGCATATCACAGCGCTCACCCTGTGCACGGATAGACTGAATGGCATCATCCATTCGCGAATCCATCATCCATTCTAAGAATTCAAATCGGAAAGCTGCTGGACTGTTACAGTTCGTTCCTTCAGCACATGGCAAACTCTGGGTCACCGTCCTTGCCTTGCTGATATAGAGCTGGGACACGCTGTCAATCATTTCCGAGTCTAGTGCCACTAGAACAGATAAATTCTCTGAGAATTTCATCGCCACCGCTTTCAAACCAGCTTTATTCAGCGGGATAGATGGTGTGATGACACACTGATCCTTGGATATTACAACCGAGATCGTTGGAAGCTGTGTTAAGCTTGAAGGTCCACACAGATCTGGTACTAAAGGCAGCGGTAGAATGCTAAGGTTATTAAGCCCTATAAGTCCTCCAAAGCTGCTGTGTCGTCTTGCGAGTTCCGATGCTTCTTCTACAAATGCAAAATCGTCCTCTTCACCAACTGAAGCGAGTGGGGTCGATATCGATGGCTTAATGGACTCAAGATTGCCGTCATTATGGTCACTCACAGTCACTTTTGGAGTCGTTCGTCTCACTGTAAACTCAAATCCGCACCAATCTGTCCATAGAGGCAAGTTGAACCAGTTCATTTGATCCGAGGGAGCATTGAACAATACGTCACTGAGACACAATACGTCTTTGAGCCGTTCAACCTCGTAATGACGTGGTAAACCCGAGAGTTCGTCTTCTTTCAGCCATTGATTTGGATCCTTTTCTTCTATCCACGCGTCCATGGCAGTATAAAGCTGTGAAAGTGCCACAAAGTGAGCATATCTCCGCTCCTTCAATTCCGCAGTCGAACCCACACCACTTAAATCTCGATTACTGCCTGAATTACTAGTAGCAGTGAGCACCACTTGCGCTTGATTGGAGCAGTAGTTCATGAGTTTTCGTAGTTTAGTCTGAAGATGTTTCCGTAAATGCACACCCTTGGAGTTCCGACTTGCTGTACGATCCAAGAAATGATGACCAAAGACATGAGATCCACCACTAGTTGCGAAGTACAGCGCGAAAAACACTTGCCAGTAAATGATTTGGGTCGGCTCCGACTCGGGTAGATCTAGACAGTAATTGCACCATCGATAAATCTTGTACTGGGACAGAGAATCCAAGCTAGTGTGACTAAATGCTAGTGGGTTACCGATACGAGACGTATCACTTGGGTTTTCATAGATAATTTCCTCCATCTGATCATCCAATGTTTTCCCATTTCGCACTGCACTCAGAGCTATAGCAAGTCTCCCTTCAGTCTTCTTCATTTTCTCTAATTTCTTCATCGTTTTGGGTTCATATTTAATCATCAATTGGCCCATTGTGAGGAACAGCGGCACCTCTTTCCGCGTCTCGATAAGTAAAGTCCATAGAGCCAGATACGGACATCCGCTTACGTACTGTGCCACATCAAATGAACCACCGAAGATTGAAGCAAATGTCGCTGAAGCAGCCACTGCAGGTAGGAAACTTACAACTATAATCGGCTCATTCTCGAGAAATTGTTGCTCAGGTTGTCCTGCATCTTCTTCTCGCTGAGTAATTCGCTGGCAAAATGAATCGAATGCAGCTTCAATCAGAGCCACCAACTCGTACAAAATGTCAGCTGATACACCATTATTCCTCGTACCATTTGTCAGCGAGGAGTCATAGGAATTCTCCATACTGCAGTTCAGCAGGACATCCAGTACATGTCGGAACGCAGCATTCTCGTACCAGAACGGAACTTGTAGTAGCGCCTTCACCCAAAACCGCATTGATTCTGTAAGGGACGAGTCGTCCACGGAGTATTCAAACGAGCGTCGAATCAAAGCGCACAACGCTTTCGTAGACATTGAATAATCATTGCCAGATATCATCGCGAGTGAAGCCGTCGTGGCAGTCAGGGAAGAGTTTCGGATCGATAAAGCTGCACTGGTTGACGATGCTGCCGACGGTGACAACGCTCCTGTGCTCGTTTCCCCACCCAATGCAGAAGAAATCCACGACATCGCTCCATGAAACAACGCTGATGTTGTGACCGATACAGGACTCGACTGGGGAAAGCACTCATTAATAAGCGCAGGTAGTACAACCGGGTGCAAATAGCGACTGCATTCACGCACAAATCGAAGTTTTGCCAGAATTCGCTCTTTTGCCGTGCTCTCCCACCCACCAATGTAGCCCTTATTAAGAACTTCTTGCATGCGATGGAGCTCGTCTGTATTAATGTACGAGAACTCGTGCAAAGCGTTCAACAAGCTCAGCAACTCGTCAGTAGATAAAGCTTGCATCGCTGCCATACAAACCTCCAATTCATTGTCAAGCTCCAATAGTACACCACCATTCAAGAGCGAGGCTTCAGCCCCAGCAACCTCGTCTGACGAGAGTGCTGCTTCACCATCCTCCTCACTGTTTGAAGTAACCATCTTGGACTCATTTTCGCTTTCTGTCTGGGGAGCACAAGCTGAGGCTGACTTTGCCGGGAAAGCTTTGGTTTTGTCTAGTCGTGACAAGATCGGGAATAAATTCTCAAGCACTCTGATAGCAGCCGGAAATAATTCACTCTTGAGCAATACTAGCAATGGTTCCCAGCGATCGAGACGGTCACTGAATACAAATGTCGTCATCTGGCAGATGACATACGCCACAATAGGCTCTGTACGTGGAGCTGCTGTGGCTGAAACAGTCGATTCAATGTCCGCTCCACCAATTCCTTTCGGATTCAGAGGTGTCAAAAGCATTCGGCCTTCCTGCTGGATAGGGGCCCCAGTAGTTCCACCGCTCCCTGCCTCCACTGTGCTACGTCTATCGTTGTCCCCTCTGGACCCATAGTGAGAGACCTGTTCCTCCAGCGAAGTATAAAATGGAAAAACCTTACGGGAAGGTAATACCCGCAACACAGAAGCTCCAGCAAACCATCGGCGTAAAGTCAACGCTTCTCGTGAACGGTCGTGGCGGAGGTCGATGAGTGGTAGCAACGGTTCTTGGGTTTTAGGCAAATAAAACTTGAGCCTGAGCATCAATTTCCAGCACCACTTTTCGAAATCTACCGTTTCTCCAAGCCATAACGCGCGACGTATTGACTTAGCGATTGAAGTGACTTCCAGTTTCTGTGGAGATCCTCCTCCTGAAAGAACAATCGCTGACTCAGGATCGCTTGCCCGCTCTTTTCGTGTCTTGTATAACACTAGCGCTTCGGCGACCATGAGAGCTACTTGACGATGCAGCATTGCGTCGGTAAACAACCGCTGCAGCTTGACATCATACTCCCAATTAATGTGGTCCAGTAGAAAACGAGCCAACGCACTACGTGGTGCGGTAGTGTCCTCCAGTAGTAGCCATTCTTGTAGATTGAGCAAATCCTGGGGTGTCGGCATCCAGCGATTGATCGGAAACGTCTCAAAGACGTGAATCCATGTTGCAGCGCACTCGTGATACTTAAACAGCAGTGTAATCAACAGCGACAGTACCCATGGATGTGCCAAACAAATCGTACTGAGAGGTTCAGCAGCTCGCTCACCATTTTCACCTAGGGCCTGTTGGCATACCTCCACAGTGTATCCTGCTATAAACAACTCGTGCACTGCGACAGACACAAGATCATGTCGCTCGCTCGGATTTCTCGACTCACAAGAGGCAGCAAGACTTGCCACTGCATTCAGAAGATAGACTGCACTCTCTGTATCTGATTCAATAAGATCGTAGAGGTGTTGACGTGCCAATGCCTTCGTATCCACTCCACGAGATGTTGGTTTACCAATAAACTGCATCCATCCAGACGCTGTTTTCGCATCTAAAGGTAGACTGTGAAGGTTAAACAACAGTAAAGCCAATATATCCCACTTCGCCAATTCCGATAATGAGCTGAAAGGAAACAAATGCAGACTTTTCCATGCCACACGGTTGCAATCAGTCGCCATCAGACCATGTAAACTTGTCAGGAACAACTGGTCAAATAAAGTCGGGTAGAAGATGGCGTCTTGCAGTCCAGAAGCCTTCGACCCACCTGATCCAGGGAGCATCGCTGCGTCAGAGAGCAATTGGCCTAAGAGCTGCGCAATTCGCGTCGGCAGCTTCTCAAACTCTTGAAATGCTCTCAAACTATGAGTAAGCTCCAGCACGAGCGTCAACGCTCGGCTGAAACACTTCTTCACGTCCGAAGTGCAGCGAAATAACTGCTCGAACGCAAACGTGTTGGGAAACTGGTTTAATACGGCTACGAAATCTTCGTCGGACAGGAAATACCGGTCCAGCATCTCTGGGTTCTCCAACAGCACCCACTCGGGTGAGACTAAACCTTTGGAATCCGCTACACCCACTTCTGCACTCTTTGCAGTCTTCGAGTTGTTGAGCGGTCCACTGGATACAATAATTGACATTCGCCGCAATTTTTCGGGATGAAAAACCAAATGGAGCATCGCAATATAATGATCCACGAGATCCTCGCTCCATTCATTTCGTAGCGATCCATCTGTACGGACCATTGCACTTGGGAACTGAAGAAACCGTAAAAACCACGATCGCTCGTCTGTTGAAATCCGAGGCAAATACATCACGTGCATCAGAAGATATGGCATGTTTTGCAGTGACTTTGTACGCATGAGACTTTGCAGACATGTGGAAATCCACTTCTGCAATGACTGGCGAAACCGCAGTACGCTCGTAAACCACTCGTTGGTCTTCGTCGACACAGATGATGGCGGGAGATACAAGACGACATCGCAGCTTTCGCACAATTTGCACCACTGCTTGGATTTCATTGGTGCATTCAAGCGGCCACAGGCGTAACACTTGATCTTACGCTCCATTCCTGCTCCACCCACAGCGCTGTAATGCAGCTTGGCATGAGTACTATGCCAGATCAGTTCTCCTCGATAGAATGAATGTGGAACACGTCCAAAGACGCCTTCCTCTCCTAGCGTCACTTTCTTTTCAAAAAAGATCAGTACATCAAGACAATATTTCAAGTGATCCACTGATGTAGCAACCGGGGAACCTTGTGGTATACCTTCGTAGAAGTTTGCACCTTCCGGAACAAGATCGAGGTCTTCAACGTCATTGCTCCCTCCACACGATGAGCTCATTTTGTTCAGAAATGCGACCAGATTCGGCTCTTGCAGCACACTATTCAAGTATTGCTCCACGTGAAAATACGAGATCGCACGGTCAAACGTATGCATCGATGCCTCCACGGTACGTAATTGCCGCAATTTGTCAAGATGAGTTTTCAATCTCTCAAGTTGAAGTGTCTCTAATTTTGCAGTTTGAAACTCCATTTGTTGCTCAATTTCCACATTATCCCCACAGCGTTTCGATGACGACACTCGCTTCTTCTCCAGTGTCCACACTGCCTCAAACATACACAAAACAGAGCATAATTTTAGTTAAACTACACAACAAACGTGTAATACTTTTACACTTACCTTTCTTGACGAGAACGTCAATTTTCCTCTTGTACTCATCCATCGCTGACGCCGCATTGTGCAAAATGTACTCGGAAAACAAATACCGCTCCACCCGCGCGTACAACTCGCCCTTGTTGGTCTCAATATGTCGCATCTTCATTTCCTGACGCTTCTGAGACGCCTCTGCCCGCATTAAATTCATTTCGTAGTTGACGAAAGGTTCTAGCTTCACACGAATTGGTTTTCTCTTGAGTAGCTGCTCGTAACTTGCTTGCATTCCATCTGCTACTTGTTCCTTCATCAGTGTCGTTAACTGTCTTGTTTTCGTGTCTTCTAGTGGCATCGCTGGGTAAATTCTCCCAGTCTCTTTCTCATCCCTATGAGACTTGGCAAATGAATTACGCACCGCAACGCTCGCGCCTTCTACTGTTGCTGCAGCTGCAGCTTTCGCCGGTGTTCTCGCTACCAGACTCGATTTCTCCGGGTCTCGTGGCGACACAACGACTCGATGGAGTTTCTTCGACACTGTAGGCGACAGCGACGGCGCCGACGGTGTCGTCGTTGAGTGATCAACGACTTCCACCTCGTCATCTTCATAATCTGATGGCGCAGACGGCGTTGCCGGATCAATCCCCGTAGAAACGGTAATTTCATGGAATGCACGCGGTATAGTCGTCCGTATCGGAGGGGGTGGAGGCGGCGCACTGGGCTTCGGTTGCAATGGTGATTGCTCAGAAGGAGCCCCTAGAACTTGCTCCTCTTCATCAAACACTGGAGCTGACGGACCTGCAACTCCATTCCTCTTTTCCTCAGCAACGTCTGCGTCTGTTGTCTCGGTCTCGTTGAGTTCCTGTATATTCTCCTGGTCCGTACCTTTCTCCTGGTTCTTATCATCATGATTGTTAGGAGGTTGCGAGCCCGCTCCCTCGGCCACCAGAGGCTCCTGCTCCCTCTCTCCGCCTTGTAATAGCGTCATCAAGTCCTCTTCATTGCGGCGGACCTCCTTGTCAGTCGTCTCTGGCTCTTGAATGGCGTCCAGCTCGGCGATGGCGGCCTGCACTACCGCGTCCGCCTCGTCGTCACTGAGGCGTAAAGCTGCGTCCTTCTCCTCCAGTTTTTGCAGCTTCTTGACGGCTTTAACACGCTGTGGACGCTTGCGCACGGCCTCCATCTCTTAAATTGAAGGTATTAGATGCTAAAACCTAGGTTTTACTGACTTCAACCTCAAAAAATAGCAGGTTTCCTTTTACTCCCGGGACTCCTAGCGGCGCGGACGAGACGCAAGCGACGCGATGCACGCTGCCGACAGGCCAGTGAAGAGTGCTCGAGGGTGACAGAGCTGCTGGAGACGCGCGTGCGACCGCAGGGTGGTGTGGACAGCGGCGATTTCTGGCCGATTCTCGAGATTCTTCGTCGTTTTCTCCCTTGGGGTACAGAAGAGGTTACAACTTTTGGGTCATGTGGCGGAACGGAAGCGGATTGGCTGGATGGAAGAATGGGAATGATTGCAGCATTGGAAGGGGATTCTGTTTTGAAAAAGGGTTAATCTTTTAGACGGATCAGGCGACGTCAGATTTCACATGTCGCAGACGACGCTGAAGCCATCTTGATCTAATTTACTAAGTTGTCGCCATTGTAAGGAAGTAGCACAGGAGGGGGGGGGGGGGGGGGTCTGTGTGAGATGGTATGCTACCTATAGTGAAGCCTAGCGGTAAACCTAGCAAGGACAGTGAGATACGTGGACTACCAGTGCTCAGCGTCCGACACCAATGCCAGAGCCCAGGATATTGGCAGTGCTCAGGATACTGGCAACGTTCAGGCGAACACATCCTACCGACCGATCCTGCGCATGTCGGTGTTAACACGCGCCTGTGTGCATGTCGCGCTGGCAATATCAGGGACTGTATGATAAAGGACATTGCTGGTACAGAGCAGACAAGATGGCGCAGCGCACTACGAACGCAATGTAAGTAAAACTTAGCTTCCTTATCGTCTACACCTTGTCAACTTCAAAGTGGCAAAAAGAAAAGTCAATACGTCAAAAGGTAAGATCAAAACGACAAGAATAGACATGGCGGACATATATATTTATATCGCCTTACTGACCGACGGGCATGTCCTGCAATAGATCGCAGCTGCATGAAACTTCACCGTATGCAGGGCGCACTTGTAGCACAACGCGAGGGTATGGTTTCGTGGAGGAGTAGATCCGCCGCCATCATCAGGTACTCCTCTCGATGTTCCTTGTCGTACGACCAGGCGGGACTCGTAGGATTGCTTGGCGGTGTTGGGCGAGGAAGCGTTTCACCATCGCCTTGAACGCTGAGAAGCAATTCTCGATGGGATTTAGCATGGGGGAGTACGGGCCCAGTCTCAGAAGCTTAGCTGCCACGTACGCATCTTCTGCGAAGACAGCTTCGACATTGGCGTGACACGGGGCGTTGTCCGCCACCAGGACAACGTCTTCCAGCGGTGCAGTCCTCCCGATGTGGGTAAGCAGGCGACGGATAAAGTCGTTGCACTTGCCCGAGGTGAACGAACCGAACCGCTTCTCCACGTTTTTCAGTCCGGCCTCCGATATACAGGCAATCACATGGATATTCGAGCCCTTGCTCGCGGTGTTACGGTCAACCGCACGCTTCCCCTTGAGGCTGCGACCGCGTCGACGCGAGCACCACAAATTAAAGCTATTTTAATCCACATAATAAATTTTCTTACCTTGCGATTTGTAGCTCAGGAGGTTGACGACGTAGTCCTGCCGCACGACCTTGTTGTGTTGAGATCTCGGTAGAAAAAATTTCGGTGCGTCTGCTTCATGGTACATGCGTTCGTCCACGTGGGTCTTGATTATCTGCCGAGTTACACGCAACGAAAAACCGTGCTTCCAATGCGTCCACCATTTCGACAAGCGTCAGGTAGCAATTGTCGTCAAGTAAGTGAAGCAGATAGTCCACATGGACATCTTGGAGCTTGGCATTACGCCTACCGCCACGGCTCTCTCGGGGCCAGCAGAAGGGCGCAGGAGGATGATGGGCAACGGGAAACACCGAAGCAGTTCAAGCGCGTCGCCATGTCCTACCGCTTTAAGCAGGAGGTAATAGAGTTTTACGACGATATAGTGTCGAATGACAAGATGCACACTACTATCAGGCATTCTTCCCCAGACTAGCATGAGAGCAAGTAGCAGGAAAGAAACGACAGATCTATAATTGGCTGAAGCAACGCACTCTAATTGCCGAGAAGTGCGAGACTGGTTGCGGGTCCCACTGCAACGACCGCAGTGCTGGCGCATCTGCGACCTTGACCCACCCGCTAGAGCACCAAATTGTGCTGTGGATTAACCTGCTCCGAATGGAGGGGGTTCCAGTGACCGGCTTGGGTGGTGGTCCGAATGCAGGTTAAGAACGTGTATGATAGGCTTGGCTCTCCCTGTCAAATTTGGAGCCTCTCATACATGGATCCGTTCCTTTCTACGTCGGGACAAGCTATTAATTCGCCGCCGCACCCGCAAGAGCCAGAAGACACCAGAAGATGGGGCTGAGGTTGCTGCAGATTTTGGCAGAAAAGTGCGAGAGAGGATGGGGATCAACGTCGACCGAGTATATAATGCAGACCAAACAGCCAAATAGTGTTTAAAAAAATGTAGTCTACATCGGTGGCGCTATAATTTACTAACTGTGGTGCTTCCAAAGCAGCAATAAACTATGAATATCTGCCAACAGAGACTGGGCATCGAGTGGAGCACGGACAGTTGGATGAAATGCGCAGGCAGGAACAAGGACCGCGTTACGCTGATGCTGCTGGGTGATAATCACGGACGGAAGTACAATCCGTTCTTGGTCTTTAAGACCAAACCATCGGTTGACGCGCACCGCGTGTGGGAGAATACGGCCTTCCAGCATGAATTTGGGTCAAGTCATGGTGGCAGCTTCAACGGAACAGGACAGGGCTCAAATTTACGGAAATCGAGCAGGTTAGTGGAACAGCGAGATGGCGATTCAATTTTTAAGGCACCATTTTCTCCACATGACCAACATGAGCGAGCCCGTGTGCTCCTGCTGGATGATTTTCTGGCGCCAGTATGTCCTTATTTTCGCTCGGCTACTCAACGTGGAGTAATCCCGACACCGCCGGTTAGGCATTCGTGTGTCAGGCGGAGAATGTACCATGGAATAAGCCATTGAAGGATGTTCTGCGAAAGAACCGGTTTAGCAACATTGTACTGCAACTGAGGGCGCCTATGTGACGCTACCATTCAAGTTGAATATACCGATGAGACCGAAATTATTTCGTGAGTGAAGGCAGCGTGTGCCCCGATGACAATTGTAGTCATCAAGAACGGGTTTGGGAGGGCGAACATCATCCCAAAACTGAACGGCAGGCAACTCAGAATCTACTCGACTCGGAGCCGGATTAGGAATTATTCACCCGGCTTTTGAAAAAGATTCGAGTAGTGCGCCACGAGGTAGATGTATCTAGAGATATAGATACACTAGCGATAGAGGAAGCAGTCAGCGAGGGCTAATAGCCCGTAGACTACGACGCAGTAATGCAGTTGCTCAGAGATGCATCGGTACATGTACATCTCGTGTCCACTTTGCAACAATACAACTCAAAAATCCTTGGTACAAAGTAGGAGATCTCGAGTACGGTGCAGACAAAAATAATGCCGACGTCATCAGCTTCATTCAAATACGACAGGTGTTATCAGCTTTTTCACGCAACGGCACCGTTATTATTTGGCTTGTCCCAGAACTCCACGAAACCATTGTTCTCTGTCTGGCCCCAGCACACGTACTTAGTATTTGGCTGCGACACTTCATCTGCGGCCCCCTCCGAGTTCACGGCCATTTCACAACTGATTTTACCAATACCGCGACTACCGCCCCAGCAAACGCTAGCTACGATGCTTTTTTGTCTTCGTGGTATCCCGGGTTCGACTTTATGCGTGCGGCAGAGGGACGAAGGGACTACCACGGCGACAGCGCAGCAAACGTAAGAAGAAACTTGAGCAGAAGAGGAGTGTGCTGACGAAGAATGCGTCGCCCCTCTGTTTCTGTCGAGCTGTCTCCAGCAATGCGCACCAATTTGATCAGCGGACCCCTGCAGTGTCTGGTGATTTATTAAGCACGCCGCTGTCTGAGCCACGGCGAAGGATTAATGGGAAGACTAATAGCTCGAACAGGGATCGATTCTCGAATTCTAGCCTCATTTTTGCTATCATTGATCGCGGGGATTCGCAGTCTGGGTATCTGTACCGCGTCCGGTTGTGTGATGAATTGGACGGGTTCAGGTGGGTTGATACCTGGGAGCCCGATTGCAACTTGTGGGAAGATGGCTTCACCGACGCGGCAACATAGTTGGCGCGTGGATATCATTTGCTATTCTTAACGCAATGGGCAGTACACCAGATCGGAGCTTTTCCAGAAGGGGTTTGTCCATTATATGCCATTGGAATCGCAGCGGACATGACCGGTAATACTGGATGGCACACCATATCGTGGGCGCACCATTTCATGGATGAATGTGCTGCTAGGGTAAGCCGATTTCGCCGAAGGGTATCACGTGTGGGGAGCTGCGATGCTACGTTAAATTCGCAAATCTCATGTGCAGTAACCAGATCAGCACGCGAGTTTTGAATAAGAGCGTATTTGGCGGGCCCAACGGCAAAAATGCGCTTGACCGCATGCGCGCATTGAACGTTGACGATGGGGCGTATGTGTGTGTGCAGCCTTCAGCTCACTTCGACTGAGTATTGCTTCGTGATCGAGATGGTGAATGACGTAAGGTTTGAGCATGATACTGACATAGCTTGCCTCGAAATATCTGAATGCGATCTTGGTTGGCTATACGGAGTATGCTTTCTCGGCCGCGTGGACGCTTACACTACGTGAGCATCTGAACAATCAATGGGCGCCAGAACATTTTTGCTTTTACGTATTACTTCACGTCGGATGAATTTGAATTATCTACTGGGGAAGTGAATCACATGAAGCGCAGAACATAATAAACGTTTCGCAACATTCGACTTAATTATACTGCCCAGATGTATGGATGGCAAACGATAAGACTGCCTCGCAATCTTAGCGTAAAATATGAGTACGAGCAGTGGCTTCTCTCTCATTTCCAGTTTGGCCATTTACGACTCCCTCCTTCCCTCGCCATTATGCGAGGACTACGCTGTATGGTACTTTGCGGAGTGCAGAGGCAATGATCATGCTCGTAATACTCTCAGGATCGCAAATCCCTCGTTGAATCGAATGGCACCCTTAGAGATTCCAAGGGCTGCGCGGTCATGGTGACAGACGTCTTCGTAAATTGTGGTTTGAGATGCCACTTCAAAAACAACTGTTGATAAGCCAAACCCCGGACACCAGCTTCTTTATCGGCACGGATGGTGTCCTCGACGATCGCAAAAAGTTGGGACGTAAAATAACAATCGTGAATCCGATAGCCAACAATGATTCCCAGCAAACCAGACTTGCAGATATGGTGGACCCTTACCTTCGAGAGGAAGGAGCACAGCTGACTGAAGGTCGTATTTTTTTATTATTATTAAGAAGCAGCAAAACAAGCTCGGATCCAGAAAACGCGAGATATGGAGAATCTGAAAACTGGTTTGCAAACGGACTAGCAGCGATGACTTCTGCTCGCGTGCAATATCACCAAGTTGTTTCTAAAGAGCATCTCCTTCGCCTCCAAACCGAGTACAATCGCGACAGTCTCGCTGGTTAACAGCGTGAACCACCCATTCAGCTTGCGCACGCTCAGGATGCTGCTACGACCGTAGATGAATCCTTTGTTGTTGTGTGTGAAAGGGTACCTGATGCGTTTGCACCCTCGCTCGGACTTACTAGATTTCCACCAGAACCAAAATCCGATTCGGACGCCTCATCACCAAAGGTTGCGGAAGCAAGGATCAAGAGGGTGTATAGACATTGCAAGAGCCGAGCTCATGCTGTTCATGCCTCGTGTCGTGGCGCGAAGTTGAAAGTGACCCAGATCGAGCTATTTTGCAGCCCACACACATCATTTTCGGAAAGCCCGCCCGATCCCAAGCCTCTAGAGTGTTCATATAGGTATATATTGAATTCGTCAGTACATAAGTTCTTATTCTTCTGTTATGCACTGAACTGTCAGCGCTGATGTGGCATAAGGGGGCCTACCAGTTGGAACGTGTGATCTATCTGAACCACACAGAGTAATACGGTCCGCAATCACACCGTATTTCTGTTTCTGTTCTTCTGTGCACAAGGGCAACTACTCGGTCTGTATGTTCTCTTTTTTCTGCGACTTGGCCTTCCGTTGTTTTGAGCAGCTCCTTTCATCTGCGCATTCGCTTTGATGCGGTTCTTATCCGGTCGTACCTGCGTTGAACGGCTACAACATGCGCACACATCAAGAACTTGTCAAAATATCGGGATCGACATGTTTTTTTTCTGCATCTCGACTAACCACCCATCATAAGGCATTCCAATGCGATATGATCGTCGAAGTGAGCACTTCGTTGCCAGTATATAAAGATCTTTCTGCTTCCAAACGTCGCTCATAACTGCATCGAGTGGAGCTTAGTCCCGCGCAGTTCTCGAACCAAGACCACAAAACTGCGAAACCACTCAGCATATTCGTGCGTAGTTACTCTGCTAACAACAAAGAATGAACCAACTTAATACGTCTGGGCCTTGTCACTAAATCCACACGTTGTGGCGGGGTAGCCAGTATCGCTCAGTTTAACGTTGCATCAGCGTGAAATTGACAATAGGTACCTGCTAATGAAAACGCAAACAACTGTCGATCATTGCTTGCAAAGTTATCCCAATTATGAATGGGTCTTTATCGGATCCTGACCACACCTACGCGTAACCCTCTCTATCCAGCTTGTACCAAAAAATAAAATGCTGAATCAGGTGCCATTTCTGAGCGAAAGCGCCGTAGTCGTATTAAGTCCTGAATGGCCTTCCGCGTTTTGCGTCCTTTGATCTTGTCGAACACGTTTGAACGCCTTTCAAATCTGCTTTAAACTTGACCATCCACGGTTAGTTACTGGTACTGTTGTTTGTTTCTTCAAATTTACCAGGATTAGTCTGGGAGGAATACCAATCTCATCTTGCTCCGCAAGAACGTCTTCATGGCAAGCGTAACGCGGGATGGGTGAGCATACGTACACTATACCACGCCACGTATGTGTCCTGTTCATTTACCTAGATCGTCCACCTATTCTGTACCGAACAAGTGAAAACTTTCCAGACAATGAGGCACTCTCCAATGTCGCTGCACGATTTGCTTGTACGTTGTAGTCGCTGTTCTACCATAACGTGCTGACCACCGCAATACGGTAGATGTCAAAATCACGCTAAAGAAAGACAGCAGAACAGCACATTGAATCGCCACGAAAAGCCTCGTAGTCGTTCGGAGCTTTGGTCAGAAAGCTGACGCCATGGCTCCATCGCTGACCAATCTTACGTGTTCACCTTTGAAGCAGTCGCTTTGATGCTGTGATTTTGAAACTACTGGGGAGATGCGGGCCATTCCTCAGACTATATATGTGCTCTTCTACTGTTACCAGTACTCGTACTGTGAAGCGAAAAGACATTGCTTTCAGGGGCATTAGACAATGAGATACTACTTGGCACCTGCTGTACGATTGCTAGTGACAGCTAAGGTTCATGATCGGCATAGTTATGCCGGTCGGCAAGTATGATATGGCCCTCCTTGTATGGTTGATGCCAATCCTGCATGATGTCTATGTTGAGAACTCATCTGGTATGGAACGAACCCATGTTTGTATGTTTTTACCCAAAAAATGTATATTCTGACACCCGCCTCGCCTGCAAATACTGCCCTCTAAGTCTGCAATTACTGCCCTCTAAGTGTGCAGCTGGCGCCATACTTATGTAGCGGCGGAAAGTCGAAAAACACCCTAGCAACGCACTCAGCGTCACCTCAGGTTATGGGCCCAATCCGGCCGACGGAGTGGTCGACGTGACTGGAATGGGCAGCTCCACAAGACCAAGATCAGGTTTCAACGAATCAAACCCAAGCGACGCGGTCATTGGCTGAAAGAGCGATGGGTGTGGACGACGCAACAATGTCGCATGCGGAGGCTGAACACCTCGTCAGCTCATTGGCTGAAATACCGGGTGGGCGATCGCTCATTCGTGTATTACGGAGTCGCTGCAAACCCACCTCTCAAACACGGAAAGTTCCCAGCCAGTGATAATCCGCCGCTGGCCTCACCCATCGAACCTGGAGCGATCGCAACTCGAAGTGGCTTCGCAACAAGCCACAACAGTAACGCCAACGAGCGCAAGACACTGGCCACTTGGACAACAGCCTCCCGTATGGCAGATACGATGACAAAGAGGTTGCAGGCTACAGAAGGCGCTAAACAGTTCCCCGTCAATCTTGTTGTAAAGAGAGGCGACTACAAGGCTTGGAAAAGTGAGGTGCCGTTGCATTTTGAACCGCGCACACTTGGCGACATGACGTACGGAGAGGAACGCTACGACGAGGACTTCGGCCACCGCACATGCAGTGGTATACGGCCAGGAAGAACAAGGCCTTCTCGGCGTTAGCATTGCCCCTGTCAGTGGATGTGCGGTCCATCTTAAAGGTCGGCGATGTAAGAGACGAAATGGAGGCGGGCGGCATCCATTTTGCGGAAGTTCATTACCAAATATTTCGAAGCTGGTGATAGCATTAATCCTGATTATTGCTATGAGATGTGATGAGGTGACAGATGCAGCCTGGCGAGTTGGTGACTAAGTATGCGGAAGACATCGAGCGTGACGAAGCTGCATCAGGCCAAGGGCGAGTTGTTGGACGAATATCAGTAGCTACTATCAAACTCTGTGTGCTTCCGGACGTTACGCATGAGTACGCAAGCTGGATCAGCGACCATGACCGAAAGCCGCTCAAGTTTGCTGAAGTTCTGCAGCGCCTGTGTGCAGCAGAGCACCAGAGACAGCAACTGGATTCACAGTCCAAGCCTAGTACGGTACGCCCCGCGCATGTAGCACATACCAATGCTGCCCAGAATAAGGGCAAGGGGCGCAAGCTCTACATCCAGTAGCGCAAGGAAGACAAGGGTATAGACTGGAAGAGGGCACGAATTGCGGGAACTGCGGTGAAGACTACACTTGTGTAAGGGGTGCTCACCAACTACCAGTAAGCCGATAAATCGGACTTGGAGAGAAGATTAATGGACTCGACGGGGCCGAACAGCCACCGACGTCACTCGCCAACTTTAGACGCGTGTAAGTGACCAAGATGCGGACGAACCACGATGGCTCGTTGAGGGGCTTTCGCCGGTCGCACAACTACCAACTGTTGCTGAGATGGTGGGCCTGACGTTTGATGGGGGGGGGGGGGCAGCGAGAACAACTTCGCCTGTCTATTCGGCTACGTCGCCTGAAAACGACAAGGAGGACAAGCAATCGAAGCTGCCAGTGCAAACCTGTGATAACTGAAGTACTGCAAGCGTTGGTGACACTGACGCAAAGGCGTTGCAGGGCCAGTGGGAGGGCGTCCAGCAGCCTGGACCGCCACCTACCTGGGACAAAATGCTGTTCCGTCTTGGTCAAGGCCTAAAGAGCGTTTCGAGCGGAGGCACTATGCTTGAGTCAGGCTGCAGCCAAGGCGGGTCACGAGTGGGTTCATTTGCGCCAGGGAATAACAGCCAAGGACCTCAACTTGGGATCACGGGCGACAAGGACAAGGCCAAGGCCATCAGCAGGGCTACCATAAACCACGTGTGGATGAGTGCAATCGCTCACAACCACGTAACTATGGGTGCACTGGACCACCGCATCGACGAAGAAGAAGATAGCCACCAAGTGGGCGTAGTCGGGCGCCACTTCGAGAAAACTTTAGACTCCAGCTTGGGGGCCGCTGAGGCGGAGCAGATCGTCGGCGCAAAGGCGTAGCCAGTATCCACCTCGAGGAAGATTTGGACCTACAATGCGTGGACCACTGAGACGCAGCTTGACACCGCCACGTGCATAAGCCCGGCGCTCAGGCTCGCCCCTAAAAAAAAAACGAAATTACCCTCCGCCATTGCCGTGGCAGTTAGTCACTATATACCACTGCTGCCGGCGTAACAGCAGTACTGGCGTGATGGGCTTCAGTGAGACCGCGTCATGTCGCCGCGCCGTGGCGTGGCTATGATGGAGATCGTGGACAGAGTTTTTATGTTATGACTACCGTGGTACACGAGATGGAGTTTATGGCCGTGGGGTATTCACCGTATCGATTCGATAATCGACAGGGTAGGCAACTGAATGCTGTTGGACGTCAATCAGGTATGCAAACGGACACTACATATGCGGTTAAGTGGATCTTGGATACAGGATCCCAAGCCAACGTCTGAGGTGATCTTGCATTGTTAACTCGTGAAGACAAAACGAGCCGGTGTGATTTTGCGAACGGTACAACTGAAACGCATTTATTTGTGGTTCTGGGTTACTCCGCATTGTGAATCAGGTAACTGGATTGGTAGAGGACCGCCTGCTGGACGAATTGGGTACACTCCGAGCGCCAAGGTGAACATAATTCGTCTCGGTTACCTGCAGATGCGCTGTGGCTACCGATTGACCTGTTCCAGCGACAAACGAACTGCCTGGATGCCGAAGCCTGACACGATTCTCAAATTTGGCATACATAATAATAATTACCGGCTGCGTGTGGAACGTTTGCCAGATGTCATGGTGATGGCCGCACTCAATCAAGACATGGATAACAAGAAGCAGATTGAGCTGCTACAGCCATGTGAAAACGGAGATCGCGAGAGTTTTGTCAAACAAGCTCGATGTGGGACTTAAATTGAATGCAAAAGGGCTGAATGCATACAAAGCCATCGCGTGTGCCACAAGCAAGGAAAAACGGATGACTTATACGATGATCCCAGTGTGGAAATCCAAGCCCCTTGAAACACTGATGATGCATATTTGCCCAGTGAACGTGTCGATTGCAGGTGGTGTGATCATGTTCCTATTCGTCATTGATGAAGCCACCCGCTTCAAGTGGCGTTCCTAATCTGGAAGAAGAGCGAAACGACGTTCCACCTAAAATCTGTCCAGATCGGCACCCATGCTGGATGGTTTGCGAGTTCGGGGATGTATTGCTCATGTTCGAGTTTCCCCAGAATCAAGGCAAAAGATGGAGAAACTGGAGCCAAAGGCAAATCTGTCTTTATTGCTTGATTACTGTTGATACTACACGTTCCTGGTGACCGCGCCCGGACGAAACGTGAGGTTTCATGAAGAATTTACCGCTGGTCGACATTACGTACGACAGCTGCTGAAAAGTGCCTACCTTGGTGGCAATCATCAACTATCTGAGACTGTACCTGTGGTGCGCATCAAAACGAGTTTGGAGTCTCTCTACCGGCGCCGGACCCGGTCAGTTCAACTCAATTGCTTGAAGTGTTGCCTATTGCTGTTGTATCCCCTGAGAGACGCGAGGTTCCAGTGGGAATCTGATCCGCCCTCAAGTGTTAAGAGGTTGGAGTCACAGAAAAGTGTAGCTGCACCTACTATCAAGCCTAATACGGAACCACTGCGATGACCAAGGAGGCGAAGAAGCGACGGAAGCGCCATACGCGAAAGGAGGTTGGAGTGGAGAAGGAGACTTCGAGATACTTCCTCCATCCGCTAAACCTTGCCTCAAGGGACCAAGGGGAGTTCAGCGCCCTCATATTCGGTTAGCAGACAGTGTGGTGGGCTACTGCTGACGTGCCAATATCGGCAACGTACAAACAAGCCCGTGGTAGCAAGCACCGGACGCAGTGGTTGACTGCAATGTTAGCTGAACTGCAGTCACTCATAAGTCATAATTCGTGGAAGCTGGTGCCAAGGAAGGTAGCCAAAATGTTAAGGTCATCACCTGCCGCTGGGTCTTCGCTATCAAACGTGACGAGCGAGGTCGAATCAAGCGCTTTAAGGCCAGGCTGAGGGTTCACGGATTTAGGCAGAAGTTGGGGATCAATTACAACGAGATGTCATTAGATTGGAGAGCATCAGAGCTGTCATCTACTATGCGGTGGAGAGGGGCTGAGAGATTCTCCAGTACGATGTGAATACTGCGTTCTTCTACGATGATTTCGAAGAGCTGGTTTTCATGGAGCAACCCCGTGGCTTCCAAGTCGATGTACTAGGCTTCCTCTGTCGACTACTGATGAGTTTGGAAGGACTTAAACAAGCCCCGAACATTTGGAATCGGACGCTACATGCGGAGCTAGTTATGATGGAATTATGACCGACTCATATTACGGACGTTACGTGCTGAAAGGAGGACAGGAGGTCAAGTTGCTGCTGATTGTGTACATAGACGAACTATTGCTGATGGGCCTGCCGAGATTGCGGCTCCGTTGCAAGAGACGTTTGAGCTAACAACGATGGGCACGGCGGAGCATCGCTTGGACGTCGAGATCCTGAGTAGATCGGCCGCGTCGACGAGCTGTATATTTACAACACCAGTCTGTTGTGGAAATACTCCAGCGCTTTCACATAAGTGATTGCAATGGGTGCGCTACGACACCCACAAATGCATTGGTTCCAACTACCTGCCGTACAAGGGCTAGTTGATGCGCTCCAGTACCTTGTGAGCGCATCAAGGCCGAGCATTGCCTATGCGACGAGACACTTGGGCAAGCACCTGTCGAACTACGATCCCACACACGCAAGTCAAGAGCGTCTTGCGATATCTCAAGGCTACGCGTGATTATGCATTAGTACTGAATGTTACCGGGCAACAAAGTGGCGTTCGGACCACTAGCTATTCGGGGGCAATTACGCCAATGACCCTGTGGATCGAATGAGCATCCGCGGGTAAGTTACGATGCTCGACGACAATACACTCTCCTATGCGTCGCGCAAGAAGGAAACCAATGCCTTACGCACGTGCGAAGCATAGTATGTCGCCATGCCGGAAGCTACCAAGGCTCTCCTTTGCGTTGCTGGCCTGTGGAAGGCTACTTGATGATATCCAGGGAGTTATCGCACTGACTGCGAGACTTGGTAAACGCCCCACGACAACAATATCGATAATGAACATCACACGGTGCGTCGCAATGTAGAGCTTCAGCGGCTCACTACACAGCAGATTGGGACCGAAGAGATGGATATGGCGGCTGAGGTGATGACGAAGGCACTTGGTGCGGCGAAGTTCGCGTACTTCCGCAAAGCGTGAAAGTGTTGCCGATTATACGCAACGAGACGACGGAATATGCGACTACGTGATATTGGAGATGACGCCCCTGTGTGTGGGCGATCACAGGCGTTAGTGGGAGCTGAACGCCTATAGGGGTGATCGCGACGGCTACGCTTCATCGTCGAAATCAAGTGGGAGTGTGATACCTATAGTGAAGATTAGAGCTACTGCTAGCCAAGACAGCGAGATACGCGGATTACCAGTGCCCATCGCCCGACACCAGTGGTAGTGCTCAGGCGAACACATCCTACCCGACCGATCCTGCGCATGTCGGTGCTACCACGCGCCTGCGTCCATGGTGTGGTGGCAATACGAAGGACGGTGTGCTAAAGGACATTGCTGGCTGAGAGCAGTCAAGATGGTGCAGCACACTACACACGCAATGTAAGTAAACTTAGATTTAGTATAGTCTATACAAATACACCTTATGGTACGGCGGAGTATGGAGCGCGGCGGGCTCACTCTCTCTCTCACTCCCGCTTTTGCGGCTCAGCGAGCATTGCACGAGTGAGAGAGAGAGAGCTGCCACACGAGAATACGCGGTCCTCTCGCGGCTTCTGACCGGCAATCACGTGTTTATATTATGTGCGCTCTAGTCGTAATTTCCGCGGTCGAATGGTTGATTCGACGCGGCCAAATCGACCTTCAAATCGACCGAAAGCTCAAACGCACTTGAGTTAATTATGGTCACGTCTAAGTACGCAATCGGACTTCGTCGAAATCTTCTCGTACCATATGGAATGGGTTTGGCCGATTCATAAACAGCTTGAGTATTGTATTGGCCGATCCAAACCATTCTGGTGAACCGACCAACATCAGCAAGTTTGGCTGGAATTCACAATACTTCCTTGATTGCCCTGCAATTTACTGCCTTATAAGTGTACACATACTAATGGGGCCACACGAACGTGGCGGCGGACAGTTGGAGAGCACTCCACTGACGCACGCTGTGTCACCTCAGTCTGGCGGAGCATTATCTTGTAACGTGGTTTACCAATTGATGGGCCTTACCAGACCATGGATCATAATACACATTGCACCCGTCACGTAAGTTACGATATCCCCCCCCTCACTAGAAAAGCGCGAAACAAGCACTGCGAAGCAAGAGGGAAGGCTCGCTACCCAGACAAAGAGCTGGAGGCGGCCGTTCAGAGCGTCATATGGGCGAGACCCTGACTGCTTTTGCTGACTCTTGGCTTGTGTCGCGAACAACGCTGAAGCGTCACGTCGCTGCTCGCAAAAATGGGCAAATCCCTCGACCGCCAGCGCCCCGGTGCCACGCATGGTGGTGGGCGGCGAACGGGCAGGCGGCAACGCAGAAGCATTTCGTTCTTCTCGAGAGTGCGCCGGAGAGGATATGTGATATCTGTCATGGTGTGGCCGCATTTTAATGTGAAAGTTGTATGGGATCGAGTGGTCCATGAACTGGTCAGTGCGTAACAAAACGATAACTTCCACCTTGCTTAACCGCATCGTACTTCCGTCGGGATTTGGATCAGTATCGAAGGGAATCACTCTAAAATAAATATCTGATCCCCTGGCTGGCTACACAACTATCATGCCAATCCAAAAAGTGCAGTCGGGGTGAGGGTTTTAGTTAGCATATCGCTGGTGGGTATCAATTGGTAAACCACGTTAGTATGGATGAATATGATCATCCGACAATATTACATGCCTTCCACCGGAAATACATTTACCATAATCCTCCTGTCAAAGGGGTCAACCAATATGGAACCAAATTAGGGGGGTCTAGGACAAAACAAAAACGGTGATATGCACATACCGGTATACCTACGGGTGTAAGAGCAAACTGTCGAATGGTCATCCACTCGCAGCACGAAGCTGAGCTTTAGCTCAAAGCTCCACTGCCGTGGGGCTATCGACCCCCGTAGCTGGAGCTCTGTGTGCTGACTTTCTACATCCATGTTTTCCTATTACTGTAGGCTTTTATACAGATTGACCAGATACTATTCCGAATAGCCTATTCGTTCTGAGTCAGTCAGTGACTGACCCCTGACAAGAAACGGAATCAGATGTATATTTCTGTACTGATTGGTTGAGAGAGTGAGTACTGCGTCTAACTGAAAAAGGAGGAGGTGAAAGTCTCCTAAGACGACCAACGGAGGAGATCAGTGATCAGTTGCGAGCGCGCGCAGCCACTGCCGAAAGGTGGCGTTCTCCAGCCGAGTTCTCGACTCGACGGCTAGCTGAGTTCTCGACTCGGTGATTAGCCGAATACTGGTGGTGGTTGTCACGGGCCTTCCGTTATATGCGATCCCGGCGCGGTGGTTACGCCGTCGCCAGTACCCGGTTCTATATACGAAAAAATGCACAAGAGAGGTAAGACCGTAGGAAGAAGGAAGCCTAACGTGCGTAATAACCTTATTTTACTTTTGCCACTCACCACAAAGCAGCCTCTGTGCCACGCGCCCACAATTAATAGCCACAGCAAACTCGCGCGGTATTGCGGAGGCGTGCCAGCGCCGAGCTTTCCAGCGAGAAGAGCACTGTAGCGGGCCGAACTGAGAATCTTTTCCTCGCATGAGCACAGCAACTGCCTTTCCGAAGCAAAGCCCAAGACCGCAATGACATCGGTCCTCGGAGGGCTAGGGTAAAGGCTTATGTGAGACAATCTATACAATGCGTAAGGTGAATCTAAAATGTAACGCGGTGAGTGGCGCAGCAACGCGTGCATTACGGTACTACAGTATAAGTACCAGTATTTGGACTTTAACGTCCACCGGAAATATAGATGTAAACTTTTTCGGATCTCCTTCTCAGCCAATCACAATATTCTTCGTCTTTCGACCAATGAAACATACTACTGTACAGCCGATCACAACGCAGCATGGACCATGGAACTCATCGTCCACACGCTCCCTTGGCCATGACAGGCGGCCCCGACGCCTTCAGGTAGCAACTACCCACTAACCTACACACCTACAACCAATACAAAACTAATGCATCTGCACTTAGTGGCAGCTCCACGGTATTCCAGGGTCTGCAGACCCCACCAAGTGTCCAGTTTCCTCCAACTTCCGAGATTTCCGAGCTTCCAGACGTCGAGGAGCGGCTCCGACGGGAACCCGAAGACGACATTTCTATGCTAGACAGGATGCAGCTGCAGGTTGCTCGCTCCAACAGCGGGGTGGACAATTTCCAACCACCTAGAGGCCGAGTCCTGTCCACGGCCATGTTGTTGGCACTGAGTTTCTTTGCGGTTGGCAGTGGACCTGAAGGGGGTGAAACGGTGATCGTAGCTGCCGGACCATTGATCGGTCTGATCGCACTGGTGCTTTTTCCTATTGTGTTTTTCTTCCCGATGGCTTTTATGGTCACGGAGTTGGTGAGTGCCATTCCAGAAGCGGGAGGACACGCGTACTGGGTCGCACTGGCGTTTGGACCGGCATGGGGGCTTCAGGCAGGCTTTTGGGCGTGGGTGGGGAACTGTATGCATTGTGCGACGTACGCGTCCATTGGAGTTAGTGCGATTTATCGATTTGCTCGGTGGGAGAACACACCTGTGCTGGAGTACACGATGCGAGCAGGGTTGAGTATGCTACTGGCGCTACCAAGCTTCTTTCAGCTCCGACTTGTGAGCTACGCTGCTGGGTCGCTTATTACGTTTATCTTGATACCATTTGTGGTAAGTTTTTCTAGTTGCTCGTTGTTGTAGATTGTTGGCCTTACGTTTACCATTCTCGTTGTAGTTGGTGGCTGTATGGAGCGCTGTGAGAGCAGAAAGTTGGGAGAAGCTTAGTGTAATCCCTAATGCTGCTATGAAATCTGAAAGCAGGCGTCTGGGATACGGTAACTTGGTGACGGCTTTGACCTGGAACTTCAATGGCTTCCAGAACGTGTCGGTCTTCGCCAAATGCGTGAAGGACCCTCCTCGCACATTTCGCCGTGTCATGCTGATCTCGCTGTGGCTTATTCCGCTATCGTATCTTGTGCCGATTCTTCCTGTGATCGCATTGTGTGAACCCGATTGGACAACGTGGACAGGCTCGGGCTCAGCAATTTACATTGCCGGTAAACATCTAGGCGGCTCTATTTACACCATCTGGATTACTCTAGTGTCCTTAGTGTGCGACGCTGGGCTCTATATTGGTGGTCTCCTCTGCAGTGTCTTTTTGGCCTGTGGCATGGCTGAGAAGGAGTTCGCGCCGTTCTCGCTACGTTTTTCGGGAATGGCACGACCAAATGTTCATGGAATTGACCACAGCGTCATCTTCTGCAGCCTCGCCATTATCCTCATCGTTGTAACCACGACGATTGAGGACATGATAATGATTTCCAACGCCTTATCAGGGTTAGAGACCATGTTGCTCACCACAGCTGCAGTGAGACTTCGCGTTACAATGTCCGATCTGCCTCGTTCCACATATTTATGCGGAAGGTCTCACCCGCTGGTCATGGCAGCATCATTGACCGTGCCGTTTGCTGTTTCGGGTTTTGTGGTGATCTGGGCATTCACAGAGCTCATTCCAGCCGCACTGACTAGTGTTTTCCTCTTCAGCGGAATTGTCTACGGCGTCCAATCTGACCTCAGGGACTTTCGCCACACGTACGAACCGGTGCGTACAAATTGAAAAAAACTTAGCAGCTGGGTAAGCATCGGTCTGATTGTGATAAAACTGTGCATATTTATCAATAACTCTACTTGGTCTTGCGCTTCTTGCGGATAGAGCGACGAAGTTGCGGTTTCTCGTTCTCGTTCTTGATTTTCTTCTCTCCGACCTTCGTTTCTTTCATTTCAACCCCACGCTTTGTTTTCAGAGTATGCTCTAAGTTTGTTAAAGTCTCCTCCTTCGTTTTCTGCACTGCTGCCTTGTGCTGCGCAGCCGTGCGAGTGAACACAAAGGTATCATCACTCGAAGCTGAGCTGGAATACTTGTATCCTTCCAAGTCAAAGCCCACAATCCCCTCCGTCGAGTCTACTCGGTTCTGGATCAGGTACCTGCACATGAGTCCTCGGGCCCGTTTGGCGTAGAATGACTTGATCTTACCATCGTCCTTGAACACACAATCGACCACCGAAATGCCCGCAGCTACGAGCGCCGACCTGGGCAAACTTTTGAAATATTCTTGCGACGCCACATTGACCAACACTCTTGGTAACTTGCTCTTCTCTTTCGCTTCTTCTTCTTTAAAGAGCGCGTCCAGCTCAGACACTATCGTGTCGCCCCAGTACTCGTACAGGTCTTTTCCCCTTCCGGTTGGAAACTTCTGTCCCATTTCCAGTCGATACGGCTGAATTAGGTCCAGAGGTCTCAGGACTCCGTAAAGGCCACACAAGATGCGGAGATGGGTCTGGGCGAACTCGAGGTCCGGTTCCGACAGGTTATGAGCCTCCAAACCCTGATATGCTGGACCATTGAAGGTCAGCGCAGCCTGTTTTAGGGTTTCGCTAGGGTTTACCGCCCCCGTGGCCGTTTTCGACGTGTCGAAAGCCTGGAACCTGTCGAAATTGAGTTTAGCCAAAGCGTCGCTCACCCCTAATAGGGACTTGACTTTGGCCTGCGAAAGCTTCTGCAGCTGTTCGATCAGCTCGTGTGCGTCCGAGAGAAGACGCGGCTGTGAGCATTGCGAGAGCCGAGAGACAGACAGGTCCAACGTCTTGGCCGGGGACAGCACGTATACCAGGCGCGCGGACATCGTTTGTGACCACTAAGTGCGTGCGAACTTAGCAGGATCGACGAATACGATTGGGCCTTGCACAACGTCCACTTCAGTCTTCACACTTCCAAGAAGTCCAAGCACGTCAACAAGATTCGGACGCAAATGTCCAAAAGCTACCTTCATCCACTTACTACTCCTGAATCAGTTGTTGCTTATCGCTTGGTTCACGAAGCATGCCACAAACCCACGAACAGCATATACGTATTGTTCTGCAACAACGAGCGTGCCGACGTTGGGGACCAGTTTTCACGTTGCCCAGCTTGCAGTCGTCGTGTGGTCCATGGCCGGAGACTCAAACCCTTAGTTACCGGTTGGAGTGCCGCTTTGTACCTCCACGAATCGACTTGGGAAAATTTGTATCAGCACCATATTTTGTTTGTCGCGAAAGTGAAATGTTTGCTGATCACTCCGTCTGTCTTTTGTGTAACAAAACAAAAGCCGGGTAGTTCATACATAATAGCCAGAGACCCACAGCTGCTGTGTGTAAACATATTTGGCGACGTTCGCTCGAACGACATAGACACTATTATGAAAATTAACGACGCAGAAGAGCAGTTCGAAGCCCGGCAAGACACGAGCGCATGGTTCAATGCAATTAACTACGCGCCTCGCCAACTATAACGAAATGCAGCATAGCTCAATAATCTCCAACAGGTTATTTGTAAAGCATTTTTAGTGCATGGGCCAAAACACGTGGGCATTGGTGGTGGATGCAGATTTAGGGGTGGCACGCGTCTTCGCTATCACGAGAGCGTCCTCTGTCTCCAGCGCATGGTACGGATCAGGGCATTCCCCTCCTTCCCAGTCAGCGAGCGAACGGGCCGAGAGACTAACTATGAAACGGTCCAGGAACGCCTGATCGCTGGCTTCACGCAGATCCATCAACGTAACAGGTGCTTGCTCCAGCATAAAAGCCACAGACTTTCGTGTCACCTTGAGCACCACTACGCAAAGTAAAAACCAAAAACATGTGAAAACGCTTCTGTTATCGGCCTAGAAAGCCGCTGTCGTCTCGTACCTCCAAACTCCATGTAGGTCGCATTCATTCGGTGCCAAATAGCGTCCATCTTAATAAAAGCTAGAGAAAGAAAGAAAAACACGTCAGTCACGCGTCTTAGAGCGCTTGTCTCGATCTCACCTCGCAACTTACCCAAAAAGAAAAGTTCATAAAACGCGGCTGGCTCTTCAAAAAGCTGCCAGAATACTTCTTTTCTCTCCGCAAACCTTCCGTCTCCTAGTTGCAGCCATCCTGCCAGCAGACACGTCAAGTTAATCCCCGCAACACATGCTGGATACCATCGTTTCTTAGGTTTCCCGTCCTGTGAGTCGGGCATTTGCTCATAGTGAATCGCTCTCATCTCCATCGGATGCGCTTCAAAAGCGTAAAGCAAGCACTTCATCGCCAGTCCTCCTCCTCCTCTGAAATCCGTCTCGGGACTGGCGTTTTGGAATCCCAGCTTCACCCAGTCCACGTCGTTCCTGTCGTACTTGTCCTGCTCGGTCCTACCGCCTCCAGCTCTCCATAGTCTCTCCAATGACGCCTCAAACCACTCGTCTCCAGCTGAAACCTTGTGCATCAGGTCTTTCTGCAGCTCCTCGAGCTCCCTCGTGGCCTGCAGCGACGGAAACGCTGCAGTTCCGTTCTTGTCCTGAACACTTGAATTGGTCCTAGATCGCCGTCCTGCCCAGGACTCTTTAACGGATTGGAACTTACTGGTAGCAGCCACCAATAAATCTTCAGCTGTAGGCTCTTGCTTCTGCGAGAAACTGATGGTAGCCGGTGTAGAGGGCATGCGGAGTTTGCGGAGCGTGCGTCCTAGTCTCGATCCTGATCCTGCACTAGAAGTCTGTACTACAGATTCTGCGTCCTGGATACGATCAATATCTGTTTCGATAGGGATACACAGTGTCCCGCACATTTCGCACTCGGCAAGCTGCGGATGGTTGAGGAATGTACAGGCACGGCAGGTCCAGGCGTCCTGGTCGCTTTGGGCGTCGGGAGCCTCATGTGGAGCCGAGAAGGAGCGCGCTAAGGGCGGATTAGTGTGGCTGGAATGATGCACGGCAAGCAGCTCCTCTTGGATGTCGTACGGCAACGCGGCGAAGACGCTCGGGTCAAGAGACGACGGGATGGAGTCCGCCATCTTGGTCCTATGTACCGGTATTACGAATTGGTCCTATGACTAAATTGAAACATCGTATTCCCGGATAGGTACGAACTGATGTTGCGCGAAAGTAGATGTTGAAGCGAATTTGGTACCAAACGTGGGCTTTCACAAAAACATTTAGGCAACTTTATTTCTCCTTTTTCGCCTTAGTTGACGTTATGTTAGCTTTGGTGGGTGATTTGTATGTAAGACTGGCCGGTTTCTCCTTGGAGGGGGCTCTTGCTGCTCTGCTCGTTGTGGGTTTCGACGGACGTGCGTCTCTTACAGGAGAAGCGGTCGTGGACCTGCTGGAACTGGGTACTGGCGTCGGGGTTGCCGCTCTGTGAGGTTTGCGACTCTGTTGTTCGAGATGCACGAGCATATGGACTTCTTCCGCCCACATGGCGAGCATCTCGTTGGTACGTCGACTCTGTTCGTCCCAGTGCACGACTGGCGCCAATTTGCGTCGTTTCTGCTGCTCCAGAGCTCGCAGAATGACGTCCACACGCTCAGCTGGAAACGCTGCGGGTCCGATAGGCTGCAGGATGCCACCCAGGCCTTGCAGGGTTGAAGCTGCAGTTAACACCTTCTTGGCGGGTCTCACAGCTTCAGAAGAGTTTGGCTTAGGCTGCAACGTGCTTGAAAAACCGGAATTAACTGGGGTTGACGGAGTCCGCAGCCTTGAAGGGGAGCGTGGCGTCGTTGTTGGGGCCTTCTTTGCGGTAGCTAAAGCACGTGTGGGGCTTCCAGCCCGGGGTTTTGTAGCTGCTGCAGATGGTACTGCAGTCCGACTTGGTGGAGACTTTGAAGTAGCTGTGGGTTTCATTGGGGACGCTTTACTTCGAGCTGCAGAGGTAGCAACTGGAACTTTTGCTCGTGAAGTGTTACTGCTACTCGGTTGTGTGGCAGTTTTAGCAGAGACAGGAGTCTTAGGCTTTGTTAACGTAACGAGGGTCGCGACAGCTGAAGTAGCTATTGGTGTTGGCGCTCGGGCAGCATGAGCTGATGCTACAACGCTTTCGAGGTTCATCACGCTGTCGACAGACAGCCCCACTGCAGTAAGTATATTGACATCATGTCTTGAAAAGGGCCAGTTGTACATGACAAACCCCCGTTTGTTCTGAGCTGCCATCAAGTCCGAGATGTGCTTTAATAAAGCACCAGCAAAGGCTTCGAGCGTCGGTGGCAGTTGAAATCCAGCAGGAGCTGGTAAAACAGGAGCTGCAACACTCGTATCGCTGTGTCCAGAGGTCCCTGAGCCTTCACCCGGGTGTAAGTTTCCCTGTTCTTGTTCTCGAGCTGCTTGGGCGCGAGTTTCCTCGTCTTGTTGAAGCTGTGTGAGCGTTTGTTTGAGGTCTACAGGCAGATATTTGAGCTTCTGGCTCAGTATTTGCGCACATTCCGCTGCGTATGTTGGTGTAGCGCCTTCCACGAGCAAAACGCCTCGAATCACTTCGTCAATGTCGAGGAAACTCCGTCGATGAACAATTCGCGGTTGTGCTGCGTCAACTTCTTCGCTCTCAATTCCCGTCTGGAATACACGCGAGGAAGGCGCCTCATTCTCTGGAATACTAACGTCTGGTGTCAAAACTTGGTGCAGGATTCTCAGCGTCTCTTTGCTCAGTGTCTGCTTTGCGGACTTTGTATCCTTTACAACTGCATCTCGTAGTAGACCCACGAGAGTAGCAACTGTTTGACGCAGGGTTACCGCTTGCTCACGGAAAAACGAGCCGTCCAGACCTCCTCCAGCCTGTTCCAGTCGCCTCATTCGGGTTTTACACACACGAAGCTGCCGCTTGAAGCAAGACGCGTCCTTACGTGCCTCGCCACGCTCCTGTTTAAGCTGCGAAAGCTGAGCCTCGAGAATCTTCCGCTTCTGAGCTGCTGCGTCGAGATCTTCGTGTGCTAGCTGCAGTCGTCGCGTCATTTCGTCGTTGTCTTGCATCTGCTTCCAGAGCGTATTACGCAGAAGCTGTTCGAAGCAGCAATCATGAGCACTCATGGAGAGGAAGATTTCCTGGGTTGTCTCGTTCTCTGCCTTCATTCGAGTAGCTTCAGTCAGCAAGGCATCGTGGCGCTTTCTCAGGTTCGTGAATCCCTCGACGAAGAAGTCCAATTGAGCTCGTGAATGCAGCATCTCGGCTCGCATCTCTTCGTGCTGCTTGCGTAAAACATGGGCTTGTTGTACCAGGAAGACACGAGTTGTCTGCTCTTTCGCGCGTAAGATGGTCAAATCAAGCAGAAACTGTTTAAGCTTTTCGAAGCTAGGTGGACCTGTATGAAGGAGACGCTCGGCCGTCTTGAACGAGGCTTCCAGTACCTGTAGCTCACTTAACTGCAGCTGGATCTCGTCGTCAAGATGATGGTCCTTCATCTGCTCGTTCAAGTCCGACTTCTGCTGATTGTTGACTGAATGAACCTCCGGCGACGAGGAAATCGCGGGCAGGAACGTCGTGTGGAAGGTCGGTTTCTTGGTAGTAAGTAGTCCATGTCTGTGCTGGTGTGTGTCAGTCGACCGCAACCAAGCGAGGAAGACGCCAAGTGACGTGTCTTGATCCAGACAGACCAGACCCGTCAACACTCGCTCGATATCTCGTCGGTCTTCACATCCTCGAAGGTCTATTCGTAAAGTCTCAGCTAACAGACGCAACTGAGCTGGAGGAAGCGTTTGCACAGACTCCTGTACGAATGGCTTGATCCCTAACATATTGTGGTGAAGCAACCGACGGACAGATCGACGCTTGGATAATTACTAGTGAAACTCCCTGGGATATTATCATTCAGACTGTCGACTGATCTTTCTCTTACGAGATATGCGGAACATAGCTACTCGTGGTATCGACTCGGGGATCTAGATCAGTCTTTGCCGTCCTATTGGCCTTGATAACCGCTTCCTTCCTTTTAGCTGCAGACCTGACGCCTCGCCAGACGGAAATGAACGTGAGGAAGACCGCGACCGCAGCTACCCCTAAAGCCAAGAGGATTGGCGGCCCATACACACGCGTCGCAACCTTTGACGACGTAGATTCTGCCTGTGCCACGGTACAACGCGGCCCACCCCACGATTTAGGATACGAACAGGAGCAGCGTGAGTCGACGCACGCTCCTGTCACCAAGTCCTTCGCCGCATAATGACCACCGACAGTACAGTCGTCATTAGTCTTACAGAACGCATGACCAACCACGTCCGTCACAAGGTTCTCGTCGTCCTGATATTCGTCGAGATGAGCCTGAATCCATTGCTTGGTCGGATGGCTCTTTGGATCACAGCCGACTTGCATATAATTATCAGCGTCCAGGTCGTCCCCCTGGTCCTGGTACAGACGGATGTAGTCGATCTTCATGAACATGGGAAAGTCATCGCAGATCTTGTTAATTGTATCGTCGGAGCCGTCGCCACGACACGCACTGCCTGGATTCGGCGGCTTGGTCCCCCACGAGCTTGAAAGCGCCACGTTAAAGATAAGGGACATTGGTTCTTCAAGCATAACCTTCTGTGGATTACTGCTGTTGGCGTTCTGAGGCACGTTCGAAAAGGTATCGGCCGTGACTTCGAACAGAGGACTCCCGTCGAGCATCCAACGCACGTATCCGTTCTTTCCTGTGACCCATTCAAGTTGATAAACGAGATATGCCGTATATGCTCCGAGATGCACCGGCCAGTTGGACGAGATTGCGTCCATTTGATAATTGAAAGGGCTCATAGCCTTTGACGCAGGTGTGGTGGAATTCCGTGGACTAGCACAACGCGCGTCGGAGTTGTCTGGATCACACAGGTAAGCGCCCATGTATGAGTTCATGATGGGGAAACACGTGCCATTCGAGTTAATTCCCCAATGATTCTCACCCGTTCCATCAATAAAAGTCAGATCTCCATTGACGTCCAGTGAAGCCGGACACGTCGTCGTAGTGCACGAATTGTCTGTGATTCCACGAGCTACCGACGCGTTGATTGTGGCAAAGCTCTGGACTTTCGTACGCTTCTTAACGCAGTGGTTATTTGCGGCATATCGAAGACCTTGATACCAGGATTTATGACCACGCTCCTGGTCGTAGAATGCTGTTGGAACATCGATCAAATTGGCTCCATCAGTCTTGCAGTCGTACGAATAGACACAGTAGGGATTCGCAACGTCCACACGTTTAGTATCAGCAGGGAATAGACGAAAGTCACTGGGCATTCCCGGCGCGATCTGCAATGAAGATGAGATGGCCAAGCCGCCACCTTCCAGTAAATCGATCTCGGGAGCTCCACGTCCCTGATTCGGGTTTAATCCGTAGCCTGGGGCGTTGTCACATGCATTAATGCGCTGGTTTATTGGGGCAAAGATCTCAGGCTCACATCGATCATACGAGAATGGCCACATGCGGTTTGTCGAAGCCGAGAAAATGGCCCGACCAAGATTCCCCATCATCCAGATACCAGGCCACGTCGGGTAGTACGACGTGTTGGTCACTTGACCATTCTTCCCAAGTGCCAGATCTGGGTTACCGGAAGCTTTCGAAACTGCTCCTGGAAGCTGAGCTCGTACCTCGAGCATACCACCTTGGAAACAGAATTTGTTCCAAGACTGGACCATTGCCGCACGGTAGTAGAAGGTCGAGTTCTGATATCCTGGTGGATGTTTATACATATTGTAGACTGAGACTGTGTAATTGTCCGAATCCACTTTAATGTACAAATAACACGTCCCATCGTCGTCGCATGTGGTCGAACTCATGTTGTGTGCGTAAATCTCGAGCGCTCCATTGACACCGTCAGGTTTGTCTAGTGATGTCCACATATGGTCGTCTCCTGGTCGGAAGCTCCGGTTCTTGGTGTTAAACTCGTCGCTCATGACGAGTTCCCACGTCCGGCCACGGGAATTCACGTACGTTTGTCTGTCATCCGGGGTCTCTGGGTCTACCCAAGTCTTTAAACCCGATTTGGTCGGATACTCAGACGACGTCGAGTTGATGTTCGCTGTCACTAAACTGGTGACTAAAATGATTGTCCACACAGCGACGAAAGGAGCCCGCATCGTCTACTCGGGAATCTTTGAATATTGGCGACTGCGTTGTTGTCCGAGCCGCAGACAGCGGATAATTGAGAAGTGGCTGACTCTTCCTCGAGACCTCGAGGCCATGTAAAACGTACCTGGTGAAATGCCGAACGACATCGACATCTGCTGCGCTCGTAGATGAGACACCGTGGGAATGTAAAGAGCCGTAGACCATCCGTCAACGATAGTAGGAGGCAAAATATCACTAATGGGAGTAGTGCGACGATTTGCCGCCGTTCGCAAAATCTGATCCCGTGTCGTGACGTGCTGAAGTGTGAGACTAAAAGTATTGTAGCATCAATTAATACATTTTTTCATTCATTTCGGATACAATTATTCACACCTATTTCGTTTAGACAAAAATTTGTTTGTAATTGTATTTACGCTGGTCGTGCTCGCTCCGAGGGCCTTGCTCGAAAGTTGGGACTCTTTGCCCTCGCGCTGTCAGGTTTCCCGCTTGATGACCTTGGCCTTCGTCTCCTTTGAAGCCACAAGAGCTGCGAGCCACACAGATCCAATGTACAACAGAAAGCAAGGCTACCGACGCCGACGCCTATTGACAAGCCCATTGGCGGACCGTATTCGCGCTTGGACAGTCTACTGGACATTTCCGACGTATCGGACTGAGCCTCTGCGCCGCGCAGTCCACTCCACGACGTCGACGAGCACACGCAGCAAGACTTGACGCACGCTCCCGTCTTCAGAGCCGTCGAGCTGACACTACCGCCAATGGTGCAGTCGCCGTTCGTCTTACAGAATGCCCTGCCATTCACCGTCTTGACCGGGTTGTCGTCGTCCGAGTACTCGTCGATGTGGCCCTCAATCCATTCCTTGGTCGGGTGAGTTAAATGGGCTCATAGTGTTTGACTTGGGTGTGCTCACGTTGCGTGGACTAGTGCATTTGGAGTTTGTATTGTCACGATCACACAGGTATGCACCCATACATGAATTCATAATTTGGATAACACGTGCCGTTCGTGTTGATCCCCCAATGATTATTGCCTTTGCCATCCATAAGACTCGTATCTCCATTATTTGCTGGACACGTCTCAGTTGTGCACGTGTTGTCCTTAATGCCGGTCTCGGCAGACTCGTTCACCATACCATAGTAGTCCTGTTTCGCACTAGCGTCTGGTGTACAATAATTGTTAGCACCGTCTCGGAGACCGACTTGTGGCATCTGCTGGAAATATGCGGCGGGCGCGTCCATAATGCTCGTTCCCTTGGTCTTGCAGTCGTACGAGTACACGCACTACGGGTTGGTCGCGTCGGGTCCACTGGTGTCTGCAGGGAATAGACGGAAGTCGGACGGCATTCCCGGAGCGATCTGAAGCGACGACGAGATGGCCAAGCCACCACCTTCAAGAACGTCGATCGCGGGAGCTCCCCGGCCTTGGTTCGGCCAAGGTTTCCCATCATCCAGATCCCAGGCCACGTCGGGTAGTACGCTTCGTGGCCACCTTACCAGCCTTGCCCAAGGCAAGATCTGGATTCCCAGATTTGTTCGAGACGGCTCCTGGTAATTGAGCACTCACTTCGAGCATGCCACCTTGGAAACAAAACTTGTTCCAGCTCTGGATCATTCCAGTGCGGTAGTAGAAATGAGCATCTTCGTAGTCAGGAGGATATTTGTACATGTTGTTGACGGAAATTGTCTGTGGTTCGTCTGAAACTTTAATATAAAAGTAACACGTGTCGTCCTCGTCATATCTGGTCAAAGTCTATTATGCGAGTAGATTTCCGGTGCCCCGTTCACCCCGTCGGGTTTATCGAGTGACGCTTACAAATGATCGTCACCTGGACGGAACTGCGGTTCGCCACGTTAAACTCGTCGCTCATAACGAGGTCCCAATTGCGACCACGAGAGTTGGTGTAAGCTTGTCGATTATCTGGTGTATCGGGGTTGACTCATTTTTGATCCCTGACTTGGTCGGATACGAGGACGACGTCGCTGCTCTTAGCTGCCATGATGGTAACAGCAGTCGACGTTGTCAAGACTGAAATGAGCCACATTTTGTATACTGTGTCCGACTTCGATCTCGATCGACTTGTACGGCACAAAGCGAGCTCGTAAGTGAATCTGACGATTTATCCGCAATTATATTGTAGGCAAACAGCACAGATCAACTCGAGCTTCTCCCCACAGCTGGGTAGCCACCTGAGGCTCAGCTGAGACGCAACACCGTGCTTATCCGAGATCTGAGATGGTACGAAAATGGGAGATACACAACGGTTTATTTACATTTTTCCTTGCTATTAACATAGAGAGGGGAGTGATATCTTAGACGAAGTTCTGGCTGTAATTGTCCTTTGGTCTCTGGTTCGTCGAGTGTCCATGGTTGATACTGCCATCATCGACCATACTGCCAGCCATCTTGGCCTGTGCGTTCGTCTTGGTCAAAAGTGCCGCCTCCTTCTTGATCGAGATCATACTCATGTACACGGACACGACCGACAAAAAGACGATGATACCGGCGATCCCCAGGGAGAGACCCATGGGCGGGCCGTACGCACGGTTGGACAGACTGCTCGCACTCGTACTAGTCGAGCCCGCCAACGCGGTCGTACACCGCGGACCACCCCACGACGTCGCGTACGTACACTCACAGCGGTTCTTGACGCACTTTCCCGTCTTAAGTGCCGTCGTGCCCACGTTTCCACCAATTGTGCAGTCGTCGTCAACGGTACAAAAAGCTTTCCCCGACACTTCCTTCCACGTGTTGTCGTCGTCTACGTACTCATCAATGTGGTCGTCAATCCATTTCTTGGTGGGATGAGAGGCCGGATCACAACCAACCGACATGTAATTGTCGTCCTCGAGGTCGTCGCCCTTGTCCTGGTACAGTCGAATGTGGTCGATCTTCATGTACATGGGGAACGAGTCACAGATGGCATTTGCCACGGGGTCATTCCCGTCGCCACGGCACTCGCTGCCGGCGTTAGGAGGCTTCGTGCCCCATGATCTCGATAATGCCACATTAAAGATCATATACATGGGTTCCTCCAGCATCACCTTCTGTGGGTTATCCTTCTTGCCGTTTTGTGGCACATTCGTGAACGCATCGGTCGTGACCTCGAAGATAGGGCTACCATCCAGCATCCAACGTACGTAGCCTTTCTCACCCGTGACCCATTCGAGTTGGTACGTGAGGAACTCCAGATACCCACCTAAATGAATCGGCCAATTCGACGAGATGGCGTCCATTTGGTAGTTGAAAGTGCTCATAGTGTTAGTCTTGGGCGTACTGGAGTTACGAGGACTCTCACAATTCTCGTCTTCGTTATCTGGATCACATAAGTACGCGCCCATATACGAGTTCATGAGCGGATAGCACGTGCCATTCGAGTTAATACCCCAATGAGCCGTCTTGGTCTCATCCATAAAGCTCAAATCTCCATTCACATCTGCAGAAGCTGGACATGTATCAACAGAGCACGTATTCTTGGTAATACCAGCCTTGACAGACTTGACGACAGTGTCGTAGTCTTGTTTCTTTGACGAATCTTGCTGGCAATGATTGTTTGCTCCATAGCGAAGACCTTGGTACCACGACTTATGGCCACGCTCTTTCTTGTAATATGACGTTGGTACATCGATCATATTGGCGCCAGGAGTTAAACAATCATATGTATACACACAGTACGGGTTTGTCACATCCGCGCCGTCAGCGTCAGCAGGGAACAGGCGGTAATCTAACGGCATCCCGGGAGCAATCTGCAGCGAAGACGAGATGGCCAACCCGCCACCTTCAAGCAGATCGATCTCAGGAGCTCCACGGCCTTGGTTCGGGTGCATTCCGTGGCCCGGGTTATCGTTACAGGCACTGATGCGCTGGTTCGCGGGGTTAAACACGTCTGGCTCGCACTTGTTGTACGAGAATGGCCACATACGGTTCGTTGAGGCCGAGAAAATAGCTCGTCCGAGGTTCCCCATCATCCAGATACCAGGCCACGTCGGGTAAAAACTCGCTGTCTTGACTTTGCCAGCCTTGCCTAGTGCTAGATCGGGATTGCCCGACGCTTCCGTCACGGCACCCGGAAGCTGAGCGCGTACCTCGAGCATTCCTCCTTGGAAACAAAACTTATTCCAGGACTGAACCATCCCCGCTCGGTAGTAAAAGTAGGCGTCTTGGTAGCCTGGTGGACGCGTGTACATGTTATAAACGTGAATAACATTCACTTCGTCCTTGACTTCAATGAAAAAATAACACGTATCGTCGTCATCGCACTTGGTACTCGTCATATTGTGTGAGTAAAGCTCCAGTGCGCCATTCACACCGTCAGGTTTCTCAAGCGAAGTCCACATATGATCGTCACCTGGTCGAAAGCTGCGGTTCTTGGTATTAAACTCATCGCTCATAACGAGGTTCCATGTCCGACCACGTGAGCTTGTGTACGTCTGACGTTCTTTCGGGGTGGCTGGGTCTACCCAGATCTCAATCCCTGACTTGGTCGGGTACGTCGAACTCGAAGAGTTCTTGGATGCGGCCTGTACAGTCGACACTGTAACTATCGTCAACAGTACTGCCACCCATGCCATGAAAGTCATGGATCTCATTATGGGATCTGCAAACATCGTATTAGTCATAAAAGGTAATGGCTTAGATAACTGTACCATTCTGTACCTTAGATGGGTAGTTCCCGTCCAGCCTGGTGAAGTGCGATAATCGCGTGAGCTGCGCGCTGCTTTTTGCCAAGTGGCGAGCCATGTGGTCTACCAACAACAGGCTCGAGCCCAACGACACGGTAATGCCGCGTTGCAGGCACGCCACTGTACCATGGTACTGCAAATCTGGTTGTCGCCCTCTCGGTGCGTTTGTCGAGTATTTTGCATAGAGAACGCCATACAAGTAACGTGGCGTTGTGACGTCATCCCCGCTGGACGCATCTCTACCGGTAATGACAGAAAAATCTGACAGCGTAGAGGCTGGACACTGATGACGACGATTTAGACGGCGCGTTTGTATGCATTCGGAGGCGGAAGTGACTGAGGATTGATTTGGCGTGGATCAGCTCAGAAAAAACTAAGCCGAGCTTTGCGCGCCAATAGTCGTCCAAGGCCCTGGGCATTCAGTATACTGTAAGGTCAGGCTGTAACTGCTGGCTGTGTGGCCGGGAATGGATCGTTCGAACAGCGCGCGAGGTGTCGAGCTGATCCGCCCACTCTCCGCACCTACAAACAGCAAAGGCGCCCACCTGCTGGCTTTCGATCGTCGATCACGACAACACGGCGTCTGTGCAACCCCTGTCAGTTGAGGATTAACTGCCTTAGTTAATACATTTCGTGGGCCAGCCTTAGATTACGTATTGCAAGTTGTTAAGTTGCTTCATGTTGAACGTAAAAATTTCTTAAATATCTTTCTAAATATATTCATGGAAGGTGATTAAGTGGATGGATGCATGTTGTTATAGTGACCTCAATCTATCTGCACGAAAACATAGCTTTTAACTTCAAAATACCCTTTCTTCTACGAAATATGTTTAATGATCAATTCAAGCACTCACACGGCTCCCGCAATCCCGAATCTGCGCTGTGAGCGAGTAGTCTCTCCTCGTTGCTTTTCTCTCTGGGCTTACTAGCTACTTGTTGCTCGTTAGTGCTATTGTTTGCTGCGCTTGCATCATCGTACAAGGGCGCTAGCCGCAACAAAATACACCGGCTTCTATCGGACGAGCTTTAGGATTCTGCATCCCTTACCTTTGGGCGGGGACGGTTCCCCCCCGATATGGGATAACAGCGGTGAAAAAAAATTCCGATGGTGATTGCAAATACGACAAAGTTCTTGCTCAAAGCTGCACCCTGGGATTCCAATAAGTTTATATTTCGCATACCCATGTCATGGGTACAACGTTCAAAGTCGTGACATGTGTGAAATGAGACTGCGTCAGCGAAAATATGATACCAAACCTAAGTATGAATCGAGATTTAAGCACCACGGGAAAGCGGTGCGGTTCGTCGTTCTCTGGGTGACTTCAGACCTATGAAAATGTGAGAACTTGAGGAGCGACGGCCGTCGAAGAATGTATATCCTGTCGGGTTGAAGTTTTCTGGAGGGAATATCCACTATTATTGTAAAGTTTTTCGCTGCTGAATCGATTATAACTCACAGGGATATTTTGGTTATTTTCTTAGCTGATTCCTTTTCTGACGTGACCTTCTGCCCATCATAAAAAATTGCATACATTTAAAAAAAAATCAATTGCTGCTAACACTCACCTTGGTACTACACTCAAACGCGGAGATCGCATCTGGGTAGCAAATCGCAAAATAAAATGGAAAACGCCAGTTTCGAAAAAGGTTTGGTTCCTCGCTTTTTCAACGCATAGCACTCAGACCTCAACCAGTTGATTCGTACCGACGCGCAAGATGTACACTCCATCAGACGACAAACTGCCGGACAGCGAAAGCAGCGACGAGGAGGCGTCCCCCCTTTCCTCGCTACCACCAGATGCAACGAGCTTGGCTCTGGCCCGTGCTTTTCGCAACGCGGATCTCGGGTCTGCTGGGAGCACAGGCCGAAGTCATGCATGCCAAGTTACTGATCTTGGAGGCGTAGTATTCGCTGATGTATAACATTACTGGGGATGCAGGTATTTACTGCACTAATGCTTAACTACATCAGTGTTTGGTGTAAACGCAAGCATGGCGGATCGCGTCCTGGACCTGCTGCGAATGTAGACGTGATGTTCAAGCAGGATACGAACTCCTCTGGAGGAATTACTTTAGTGAATCTCCATGGTACGCGGACGAGATATTTGAGCGTCAGTTCCGAATGAAGCGCTCGTTGTTAGTGAGAGTGATGAAAGCAGTTGTGGCATGCGATCCTGAGTTTGAGAAGCTGTATGATGCTCTTGGAAAGCATGGGTTATCGACGATTCAGAAATGCACGGCTCCTATCAGAATGCTTGCCTATGGATGCTCTGCTGACTCGTTAGATGAAGCAATTCGCGGAGCAGAAAGCACAATCCTGTACGACACGAAGCAGTTCTGTGAAGCTGTGATTCGTGCCTTTGAATCGAAGTACTTGCGGGAGCCGTTATGGGAACGGATATCGAGAGACAGCTTCAAGCGTCTGAACAGCGTGGATTTCCTGGCTGCCTTGGACCATTGGATTGTATGCATTGGCATTGGGAACTGTGCCCATCTGCATTCAAGGGCCAGTTTCAGGGGTAGGAAGGCAAGCCTACAGTTGTTCTAGAGGTTGTAGCTGACAAGTTTTTTTGTATTGGGCACTTTTACTTGGGTTTAGCAGGTTCAAACAACGGTGCATATAAATAGCTATTGATAAGAACTTCGTACATTCGTATTGACATTACGTGCGTTACGACCGATGGCCAGATATTAATATTATTTAGCGCTCCCTCTTGTTAGCCGGCAGATTTTGCGTACGGATATCTTCAGGTCGTTCGAGTTCGCTGCGGTGGGTGGACGATTTGACAGCTCTATTATCTTGCCGATGGAATATATCCACCGTATAGCTGCTTCATCTCTACGATTTCCAAGCCAGCTAATGCGAAGCCGAAGCGATTCGCGGGAACGGCAGGAAGGTATTCGGAAGGATGTGGAGCTTGCATTCGGAGTTCTGCGCGTCAAATTTCGTGTCCTCAAGCAGTCAATCCAGACATGGAATGCTGCTGACCTGTTGATTATCACCAAAGCATGCGTTATTCTCCACAACATGATCGTGGAGAACAATAAGGAGAACGGCATCGACCCTGCTGCAGTACTTCATCGACGTCGCACGGAAGTTGGTGTGCACATATCACACTCTGATTCCGAGAATGAAGCTGACTCAAACAGTGACGCCAACAGATCTAAGCAAGATGACATCGATTACGAGGCTCGACTGATGCTCAATGAATCCATTCAAGAAGATTAATGGTTCAGTCTCAGATCGATCATGAAGCTCTGAAGGCAGCGCTAGTCGACCACATCTGGAGCAGACAAGGTAGCACATCGGATGGGTGCTGATTATTCCTACCCATACGACGGCTTCCTCTTGGATTGTTGCATTTCCTCCATGCTCAAGTTGGGTTTTGTATTCTCGAAAGTTTCGCTCGTTGACGTAGATGCTGCCTGGCTCATCGCATCATGAATGAGTTCAGTCATTTATATTGTATCGTACAACAATTCACTAACCGCTTCTAGTCGACGAAGAATACTTTGCTTTTTAAGCTGAAGGATACGCAGCGATACTTGATCCAAACCATCGGTTGGTTGGAACAAAATACGATTCTCTTCGCGCTCTCTGAGGGGTTAGAGCTTCTCCGCGACTATAGATGGTTTCACCTCACTGTTTTGTTTTTACATAACAGCAGCGGCATCGGCGACTTGCTGGCTGCTTGCCTCAATTGTCCTGTTTGTTTTTGCTTTCTTTGCGCCTGCAGGGCGCGAACGCTCTGCGGCAGCAACATCAGCAATATCGCCTTCAGCACGCTCAGCAATGACATTACTTGCAGATCCTTCACCACGTCACTGGAGGCGCTGCGTCTACGGCGAGCGGCATGCACGTTCGAACTATCGTGCATCTCTCTTCACTTGGCTCGTCACGGAGCTTTCGCGAAGATCCCAAAAACTCAAACCTCTGATCGTATATCTCCTCGTACATCACCTCGGCGTCGTCAATGTGGTCTTCAGCACTTTTGCCGCTTTCATCTAGCTGCAGCACGGAAGCATAGCAACTGCAGTGCCTTCCAGAGCTTCTTGACTGAATTAGACCCCCCTCTAGAACTTCTTGTGCGTCCTCGGATGCATGCTTTTGTAGTGCGACGCCACCTTCTCCCAGAAGATATCTGCCTTCTGGTCTGACCACTTCAGCATCAGTAGACACTATCTCCCACGCTTTTAGCCAGCTGCTTTCTTCCTGTGGATCCCAGTTCGGGCCTCGCGTAATTCTCTGCGGCGATGCTGGACTGTTTCTTGTCGTGATTTGAAGATCCACGATCCTTCATCTGTTGTCCAGTTCAAAGTGACCTTTTCAGAGTAAGCAAGTAGGAGTACGAGGCAAAACAACTCGGACGGATGGATACGGTCTGAGCATCAACCACGGCATCAAATCGATGCGATTTAGGACGGCAGCGGGAATTTATTTGAGGTTAGCTCAAAATAAGCCCTGTGTTGGAAGCGACAAGCCGTAATTTATCGCAAACTGAGGTCTCAACTCCATTATGAGACCCGCGTTGGAGATGCTCGCAGCTTTCCGTGTATGCTTTATGTTTGTTTGCCGATATTCTTCGAAGCAACATTAAGATCTGGCGTGTTCGGGTGGCCCTTGAACACGTCAGTTGGCATTAGAGAACCAATCGCAATCACATCGTAGGCTAACCGAGCTAATACTGGTTTTGGTCTATCGTTTCGTGACACAGATGACGACGGCAGGTCAAATGCAGTTCAGCCCGAACAAGCCGACATCGACTTAGTGCACCTATAGAACCGGCAGCTTCGAAAGCGGACACGAGACGACGAGACCACGCCCCCGGAGTTTCTGCTGGACGTTGACGACGTCTAAACCTTTGACCCGCCCACGCATCCCCGCTTCGGCCGCCCCAAGCGGGGTAACACGTACCTGACTTTACACGAAAAAATTTCAAGCTGTCCTCGAATATGCCCATCAAAGCCGCCAAACAGTGTTTGGCCACTCTCCTTTTGCCCCGCATGGCGTACGACATCAGATTCGGTAATAAATGTCTCTGTTAATGCATTGCCGCCGCTTCTATGAAGCAATCGACACACAGATGCCAACGGGATTCGTCAACACGACCAACATCGGGCGTCCCAGCACCGTCCAGTCAATCACACCACCGCTTAGTATCACCGAGTTAGTCGACTCCTTTGACACGTAGGTATGCTTCCCCAAGCGATTCTAATACAGTAAAGTGCGTGAATAGTCCACGCCTAATATATATAGTTTGCAGGAGTGTATAAGATGAGTGCCAATGAGACAGAAATCGATTCAGTACCTTCGCTCATTACCATCATCGCTTCCCGCTTATGAAGTTTGTCAGGCTATAACTTAAACTCCCCTCCCCGTGGACTATTCACGCATGTTACAGTATTCTACGACCTACAACTTCAACAAGACGGGGGGCGGTTAATAGAGATTTACACAGCATTCACACGACCGATGTCGCAACATGCTACATGCTGGCGTTCTGGATCAACTCCAAGTTCGTCGAATTTCGCAGCGATATCGTCAGGTCCAATCCCCAGACCGCTGCTCTTGTTTGTCTGTAATTTGTAAGGAACGACGATCACCTAATGGATTAGCTAGAGTCGTTGTAGGGGTACAACCCCCCTAAACGACCTTTTCCAGGTGCACACCCACCATGCCCAGGACATTAGAGACTACATGCTCCTGGTGGAGGTCCACAAGATGACATGCATTTTCGAATACATAAGAGCGTTCTGCCAACAGCAGCTCCGTTCATACACAGTAATCAATCATTCCCAACTCATCGTAGACTGGCTCATGACTGAAGCTCGTAGTCGGCTATATCACGTATTCGCCCCCAACTTCAAGATCGACATGCAATCACAATCGTCGCCGTGGCAAGATAAACCGGATTTAGCCCGCATTCGGGGTGATTTGGTTCTCGCTCGGCGCCGCGTCTAGCTCTGGGGCAGAGCGTGCAACTGTACCGAGACCAAACACAACGCCCAACATAGATCTCTTCGAACTGGAGATCCCAGCTGACGGGGGGTGGACCAGTGATGGCTGGTGGTTTGAGGCGACTCGATCCGACAAGTTCGAGGCGAGGTTAATTGGAAAGAACCGGACTGACGGTACTGCATAGATCGTCTCCAAACCTGGTCTGATCATGAATTCTTGCACGTAAACCGCGACTAGAATGACAGCTTGGCCAGTGCTGCGCTGTAGTGATAGCAAGGAGCGGTTGTAATAACGAGGAGGAATATCTAAATATTGTTACGCTGAATCGATTGGACAAGCTAATGGTTCCCGAGTCTCGGCGGTGGCTACTCGATCAGAAGCCAGGTCCCAATATATAGCCTGCTAAAACTAGATGAAAAGGTTGTAAGAGATCTCCGAGTTGATCGGATTTGACAAACAGAGGATGAGGATGTTTATGTCTCGGGTATGAAGAAGTACATTGCCGGCGGCGTTACCGACCAAGGAACAAGCTAGGATGTGCGGTAAGATAGCGGCTGAATATTAGATTGACGACAACGAACTGGTGTTCTACTGCGTTCCTATCAAGAGTGTGAGACAGATCGAGACGGATTAATGAGACAGTTTATGCCCGAGACGCTCCATCACGACGTCTTTCATCACTATCATACGAGCGTTGAATGTTGTCATCAAGGGATCTCCTCGCCCGGGGTGTTGAAGGCGTACGAGAACGTCTCGTTTTGTTGTGGTCATGCTTCAGGCACCGCATCCACTGCATGATGAATGCGGACGCACTGTCCGCCCGCTGCGCCGCAACAAGTATGACTTCAAGCGCCAGCAGGGATACGGCAAGTCGGTCAAGACGTCGGTTGAAGTAGTCATGGATGCATAAAGATGACTTGCCCGTGATCGTCGGACGCATTTGCAAAATCTGGGTAGTCCATCCGATGAGCAGAGACACGACGGAATGCAATGCGCTGTCGCATTCTGCTGGCGTTGGTGAGGCTGGGTTAGCGTAGTTACACTCGATGATTTCTTTGCCGTAGGGTTAGCGCAGGCGCAAGCAAGGGGCACATCGCGAAGTCTGGGCCTTGAATAGCCTTGAATAGCAAAACCCTGGCTCTTGGCAATATTCACTCGGAGGAATCGCGCGATGAAGACGTCGCCGTCGCCGATCGTGACGCCCGTCACGTATCTCCGCAAGCAGAACCTAGGTACGAAATGATCATTTCATGTCTTCACACTGCGCGTAGGCGCTCTAATCGAATATTCGAGTTTCAAAAAGACAAAGAGACTAATCTGATTATACTTCTCGTCGAAATAGAACGCTGATTAAACAATTCACCTTAAGTTCGATTCTCCTAAAGAGAGGACCCGACTATCTGTTAATTTTATGGTGTACAAGACGCCTGATATTTCCTAAACCAGGTTAATAACGACGGTGTCGCGATCCGATCCGGTGGTTGTTCGTAGCTCTCCACTTGATGTGGTGCTTCTGTTGGTTGCCTCGTAGGGGACCAAAGCACAACAAAGCAGCGTACCTTGTAATCTGGTATGGTCCCGTCCAAGTTCCTAGTCGGCAGAGCTCAAGTGTCGGCGACCTGTGGCTTGGTAACAGCATGTCGCTTGGCTTGCAGCGGTCAAGTCCACACCATCGCCACTTAAGCGGGCTGCCTCCGCTGCTACAGTTATCATTCCTAATTCTGCAGCGACGGCCTTCACGAGCGAGCCAGATTTAAAAACCCGACGTTGCAACCTTCAAACATTATATACATATTTGTTACATAGCGCGCTAGGCGCTTCTATTCGAAGATTTCTTCTGCGTACTAGAAATTTTAGCATAGCGCTTAGGCGCAGTGTGTGGGTAAGTCAGTAGGCGTTCAAATAGAATAGACGGCCTAGTGAGTGCTCTATTCGAATATAAGGTCTAGGCGTTGTATTAGTGGGAAAACAACGAAAGTTCGAAGACAAGGAAGCATGATTGTATTCAGTTACGTTACGCCTACGTGCTATCAACGTGCAACGTGTAGAGTGGATCAATGCGAGCAATGCATATCATTTGAGTGGTACCAGGGCCGCTGTATATGTACGTAAAAATCATGTTACAGTTCTCGTTGAGCGTTTCACCTCGATGTTTCAGCTATGCAGTCTGAAGCAGCAAACAACTTCAGCTTACCAAAGGCTGACATACCGTTTTTGATAGGTGAATGTCCTCATCATCGAGAACCCATTCAGGTCTTCAGGTTCAACCATGGACTCCGTCAACAGTGTAATGAGTTGGCGAGAACGCAAAGACAGCAAAACAGACTTAAGTTTATCTTTTCCATTTTTTTATCGTCAATGTCTCCATATTATGGAGAATTCGTTAATGCGTTTTACTCATTGCCCGGCATATACCAACGTGACGGGCTAATGCAGAGCATCATCTTCGTCAATTAATGATTGGTATTTCTGATTGCAATCAGCCAAGTCAATACTTGAGTCCAGGGGCCCACGTAATCCATAACAAATTGATGGGTAACCAGTCCGCATAATCGGAAGGATTGTTTGTCTTCTCGGCGTCATGAGATTTAATCCGGTCGAGTACCCACTGCAAAACCGTTTGTCGTGAGGGGCTTTGTGTTGCCCCGCTTTGCTTCGCATTGGGCCTTCTAGAGCCTCGGAAACGTAAGCGTCGAATTCGACGCCATAAAATGCTCGGGAACTTCTGTTCATAGCCACGTCGAGAGATTGGAGGAGATTCGGTAGGTTAGGTGGGACCAACAGCACGAAAAATCGTAACGTTGCAATATATGCCGTTAAATAAGTTGACGTGCCATCCGTACGAGACGATAATATACTGTACGGGTTCCGATAAACTGTGTGTTAAGACGACCACAGATAACCGCTCCAGCATGCTCCAACAAAAGTTTTTGTCGTCCCATACGCCGGTCGGGTTCGCGTCTACCACGATCGCTTTCCCGAGACCTCCGAGTGATACATTCCAACTTTAAAACAAGACGTGATGTTTCAGAAATATCTCCCTCGGCGGTGATGGAATACGCCGCTTGTGACTGCCTCCCACTTTCCATAAGAGGACCTCTTGAAGGCCGCGTGTAGCAATCGTTAATTTGGTTCTGCTTCGATATTTTCGGGGAACCTGGTTCATATTGATGATGTTGGTAGGCTCAATTTTGTGTTCCTCAATGACCGTTGCACCTTATGAATAAATTCAAGACACACAGCCTTCGCATCGGCTGGAAGGTTTCTGGTGGTTGAGTGCCTCCTCGAAACAAGGTTACAATGTTCTTGAAATTAATCAGCCAGTCAAAAGTTGTTTGAAAGCTTTCGACTGCAAAGAACCACCCGTCGCGAGGCTACGACTTAAATACAAGGCTTGCAATTTGATGAACATACCACTGACAGGCCAATTGTTTGTTTCTATTCACCCATGCATGCAGTTGCTACTCCAGGTCCTGGTTTGGAAGCTTAATCCCAGCCCCCGGAAGCCTACGTATCATTCGTGTCGAGGACTTGAGGACCTCTCAACTCTGATTTCGTCTTGTTCCAATCTCGGACAGCGGAGCTTGAACTTCTTGTCCAGAGCTTGAAAACCGTAACCTGGCACATGCGGTTTGTATTCCCTGACAACCGTGCCTTTGAAACCGAGGATGTAGCTGTTTCGCTTCCTAGGTAGCGTGATTGGACGGCTGGAACGACCGTACTCGTGGGTGTGTATTTGTGGTATGGGATCCAGAAATACTTCACGCCTTTACAGTAAGAAATCGACAAAATGAGGAGGTTATCTGCCACTGAAGCACGGCTGGCGTGGGCAGGCTCCAACAACATATGCGAAAAACGCCATGTGTTTTCAGTTAGGCTTTATGGAGCTATACGCTCTAACGGAGGGGTTGAGATTCTCAAGTTGAGAATCGCTTCGTTGCTCTGCCTTGAAATCAACGCCTAGCACCTGGTAAGATGGCAACGTTTTGCTCCGGCTCTTGCTCGATTTAACCGTAAAACGGAGTGACACATTCCATCTGCAAAGCACTAACAGATAAATATCGGCATGCCCCCTACAGTAAAGCATGGCCTCTGTAAAAAGTTCCATTGCTATATTAATTGTTTATAAACTCTTGCCGTGGTAAAATGATTCTGGTCAGTAAATGCGAAATCTTTAAGGTTTTACGCGCAAATGGTCGTGAAGTATGAAGATGGGGGGGGCTGACTTTGCCCACCCGCTGTAGTAAGGTGGGTGTCTTCATTTTAAGTTTTTTCTGATACTATAGTTTTTTACGAAACCCGTGCGACCGTTCTTTTTACGGTGTACAATGTATGTCGTTTCATTGTATAGGAACCAAAAACCAGCAATTAATGTATTAAATGATGTCCAAAATCTACTGCAATCATTTCTGCATCAATATATATATCAGTGTAGCCATGGATATATAGTATAAACTCTAGAAATATATTAAAGTTTATACTAAGTACTAGAGCGACTCAGATGACAACCTTGCCCCCGCCTCACATCATTGTCGTCGCGCAGCTCTGTCAGTAATCTACCAATCCATGTGTCCTTTTTTTGTTTTACCCAGCAAATAACCGCAACACTATCTTCGACATTTTGCACCGCTCGCCACAGCTCAAGATATCGCGGCAAACTAGCACAGAAGTTCAGTAGCAAAAGTGCAGACCCGCAACGCAAGGTAAAACGCCTAGGATCTCAGGTTTAAGTTAAGGCTAACTACGAAAGTGGTGTCGCCTCGGACAGTCTGTAGTCATCAGCACTTGCGTCGAACCAAGTGCAACTTTTGATACTCGAGAGGGTACCTTTGTTCGGGTTGATTCTCCACCGCAACAAAATGACATTAAATGTCCTGATCAATTTTCGCGGCAAGACGCGAGCCACTAGCAGTAGCACAACGGAATTGGCCTGGTACACGTGCTCTTCGTAGAAGAGGTGCCCAGTCAGTAATAAAGCTTCGACCGTAGTGCACCGCTTACCGTTGAAATGGACGTAAGCCAAATCTTCGCAATCGTGAAAAAGTCGCGTGTATTTCCCACCGAGACAATTTATCTCAAAACTTGTAAGTGTTGTCGAATAGACGACTTCTCTTGGTGCTTAGTGGCTATCCCAATATTGTCACTAGGGCGAGGTCAATAATAGCCGTCGCGCTTGGAGCTAAAGCTACTCGACTTGTTGTGCGGTGAACCATTTAATTGTACAATTTGGTGAAAAGACCATGGCGTGCGCTGTCAATCCCATAAACAATACCGAAAGCGGCTACTACGAAGACTAAATTAACTGTGAATACATAGCACGAGTCATTTAAACCACAATATTTCGCTCCAAGCGTGGATGTTCGCCTTAAGAGTGCTCCATTTATTCTCGCCAATAAACGCTAAGGATGTTATCCATAGATATAACAAGGGTACAGCCACGCTAGTGGTTGTGATAAGCTGTAAGATTTCCCATGGATACAAAAGTGTCGATCCAGCACTTGCTCACCTGACCGAGCTCGAGTAAGGTTGATGAAAGAGTAATTAAAGGCGAAGAAACTGAGCGTGAGATTTACCACCGAGGCCGTCGAAAGTGTGCCAGTCGCGAGTCCAAGATAATACAAATTGGAATTAAACGTGAGATGGTATGAAATCTGGGCGAGATAAATCGGCTGCATGCGTCCGTTCTGGCATCGATACGCCCATAATTGTGTGAGGAGCACTGATCGCTGGTCGGACATGACTTGATAGAGACTGACGATGCCCATAAAGAGGATCTGTCCGACGACCATGACCGGAAGTATACTCAGATTGACTGTATCGGCGTAGCGACTCCGAAAGACGCTAATGATCTGGTCAAGACGCGTCGGTCGGTTGGGTTTACATCGTTTGTATACTCCCACTCGGAGCTGTATTGATTGTGAACGCAGACACCGCCTGATGAACACACGGGTAGGTAATCAGGAGCTTGCAACATGAGACCGTACGTTTGCCAATGCTTTGAGGATGTACGCGTATCTTCAACATAGACTCCAGTTGAGTTTGTGACACGAACTCGACCGGCCCGAAGATGCCGCCAAACCTTCCGTTTTAGGACGTAGATCATATATCGACGACATCCTAATCACTGCCGACACTTGGGATCAACTTTGCAATCGGGTGGAACGCCTACTGGATGCCTGTGACAGATGGAACTTGTCGGTCAGTGTCGTCAAGAGTTTGTGGGGACTAAGGAAAGTGGATTACCTAGGGCGTCAAGTGTCGATCGAAAGCCTGGAGGTACATCAGAAGGACGTAAAGTGGTTAACCGACTTGCCTTTTCCGGAAACGCTCAGATTCGAAGCTTGGCCGCTTGACCGTCTGAGATCTAGAGCCAGAGTGGGAAATGTAGTTCGCGACACTCACGTTAAAGTCTCCTAGGTCATCCCGCCAAAAAAAAACCTTGCTGCTTGCTTCGGTTTCTTCACCATACGAAGGGATTCAGCCGTGGCTTACTCAAGCCCGTTTAGTTTGCCGCTGTCCAGTACCCTTGATGTACTCATATCCGTTCACATACCGACCAACGAGGACAATTCTTTAGCACATGGCGTTCCAACTTTTCGACCTTGGCGTTAACAATGGCATGATGACATCTTGGACACTCCGCAGTCTTCTAGCTTGTTTCAGGATCATTCTCATAACCAAAACGCCCATATATCGAGACTTGGCCGACCTATTCTCATTATAGCTGCACTTATAGCTGAATACTAGCATTACACCATCCCCGCACGGTACCACGCATACCTTCTGCTGTACAACAAGGCGTAACAAGACATCTCCAGGATAAGCTTTTCTACCTGTGTGCGGGAGCTCGACAGCGTGCGGAATGCAGAGTGAATGTTAAAGGCACGGTTTCAATATCGCGCGGGAATTGCAAAGTATTTACGGTTTTGGACTCAACTATGCCGCTTAATTACAGATATGACCACGCACATATGGGGTATTGCATGTACCCGAGTTTTGTCTGATTAATCCGCGGCTTCGAACAGTTGAAACGGATATTTAGTTTTAGCAGCATCAATATGTTGCAGGCACAACAACACTACCCCCAACTCAAGATACGTGACCGGACGCTTCAGAAGCTACTCGGTAATAATCCTGTATGTATTGAGCTTGCTACGAATACCCCCTGTATGTCTTGAGCTTGCTACGAATACCCGCTAGGTGAAACTTTGATGTACTCTTCTAGCATTCGGCTTGCGCTAACATGCAACATGCACATGTAACATGTTGAGTAGCTACACAAGGTCGGAGAACGTACTCATGTTACCTTGTGACCGCTCTGCACGAAGTGGCCCTCGAGATTGGTGGCGGTTCGCTGGTGCCGTTGGATCGTCTACACTCGTTGTCCATGTGTCACCCACGGCACTACTGTACCAAGAGCCCCCGGCCGAAGTTAGTGATCCATCGAGTTGCTCATACTGCTCCCTCCGTTACAATGCAGCTGTCGCTGTGTACCAGATGGCCTCCAGCGCCGCTACGCAATCACATCGACGACGCTTGAACGGTGGGCACTAGAAGCTCTCGCGCTCACTGCTGGACAGAAACGTTTGCAGCGTGGTGCTGATACCCGAGCTCCGGACTTTAGTTTAGTTCTTTAGGCCACTCACGTCGATTTGTGGAATGATAGGGCGATGGATGTCCGAGCGCGTATGTCAATCTGCCAACATCGATTGGATCTGCCAGATCGCGTATGTCCGAACATGTATGTCGATCTGACAGATCGAGGATGTCGGAACCTGCACGCCGATCAGCAACTACCGATCGACCCGATCCGCTCGATCTCGACCGCAAGATCGACCCGATCTGCTCGATCTCGGACGGCGGGGTGTAGGCCGATCTGTGGCCGCCGGATCAGCGCGATCTGCCAACCCGCGGACCCCAGATCCGCACGATCGGGGTCCGACCGAGGTCAAACGGGGTTAGATCCAGTCGGATCGATTCCGTCACCGCTCGCCAGTCCTGATCTCATACATCTTCCTCGATCCGGGTTCCGAATATCCACTTGATCCTCGATCGGTCGGATGATCACACTATAACAGATCTATGTTGGGTGATTGCCCGACCCTGGTTTCCTTCCTCGTCATCGAAGCAGCCCCTTGCACCCCAGATTAAGTCGAACGTCGCCCCGCCTTTACCTCGTATCTCGATCCGGCTCGATCGCCCCCTCTTTTCACAGCTGGGGCCGCCTTTCTCACCGATCTGGTCATTCCTTAGGGATCTGGTATTCTTGGTTGGCGCTTCTCCACAACCGCCCCTGTCCGAAGTCGTTGCCGTTCAGCGGCCACACTCCGGTCACACTTTTCAATCTTCGCCCCAACTAGCCATCTACACCCAATTCCATGAGTGGTCACCACTCCGACCCCTCCGATGAAGGCCGATCGCCGCCCGTTTCGCCTCACAGCATTAGGTCCCGTCGTTCGACCGCCTCGCGTACTCTTGTTGAACCGATAATGCAAGTCGTGCGCGTCAGGTGACCTACCCGGAAGATGAGCTCCGTCGTACGCGAGGTACTCGTGACGATCTTCTGCGAGATCGCATGCACCAGGATCGTGTCATAGCCAATATGTCTGACGATCTGCGTGCCTTGGAGCAATTCCGCCAATCGCCTTTACAGTCTGATCTCGCAGCCGCGATCCGTGATCGGGATACAGCTGCGACGGAATCTGCTGACGCCCGTAAGTATCATGATCTTCTGTCTGTCGAGTTAGCTGAGTCGTACCTAACTGTCCTTTGACAATTCTGAGATGCAGGTGTGGAGCTGGATACATCTCGGCGAATCAGTCGTGCGCTGGAAAACTAGGTCGCAGATCTTCAGACCGCTTACCACCGGCTACGTCAGACCCAAGAGAATCGCCACGGGCGTCGATCTGGTCACCGAGCGTCTCGTCGAGGTGGTATTGCTAGTGATCCCTAGTGAATCTGGTCCCCCTCGATCTGGTAAACGGAACGCAGCCGATTGACTTCCCCTTCTCCACCTGGTCCTTCGCCTAAGTGCCCATTGCGTAGTCGGTTCATTCCTGCTCCTGGCCGCCTGGTACACTGTCTACGGTAGTTAGTCTGTGTGCGAAAATAGTCTTGAGCTCAAAAGTAGTCTTAGTCAGATTATTTATTGTCAAAGCAAATGATCATAATTCAGAAATAGTCTGACCAATTGAAGTTCAAAATTAAACTCTTTTGAAGTTCAACATAAGTCTCATTTGAGTCGTGCAGGCAAGCGAGCAGGTTGCTAATCAACCCTACTGAGTTCGAGTCACCCATTACGCTTTTCTTTTCATTACAACTGTTTTTGCTGTAAGTGGTTCTCCAAGTGCCGACTAAGTGCAAGCATTATAGGACCACACACATTCACCACCATAGTGAGATGTGTCTGATGTTACCTCCGCATCGGTGGTAGAGATGAAGGACTGGACGGTAGAGTGCCCTAGCATTCCTTCCACGGTTTTTGATGTCCTCACTCTCAGTTTTATCAGATATCTGGCATGCAAGTCGCTACGTCTTCTGTGCGATGTGGAGGTTGTGGACCTGTTGATCCTGTTCATCGCTGTCCAAAGTGCTCCCGTCACATGCATCCATTTTGTGGACGACCCACCAGGGCCGAAGGCTTGGGGCAGTCGGTGGTGTGCCCAGACTGTGACAACGCCGACCAAGCCAGCAACAGCACACCTCTCAGCGTACCTGAGTTGGATGCTACGAGAAACAACGTGGGGGTGCTAGCCAACGACTCCGAAGATGAACCCGAGTACTCTCAATCACAGTTGCCGCCGCCACGCCGATATTCTCGCAGCACACAGGCTGTCAGCAGCATCGCCCATCGCCGAAAGGTCGTCCGCTGGATGCCAGAACACGATAAATTCCCTGATGTATTCAACTCCGCTACGCGGGCAGCCAACCTAGCAAAGGCATTAGACTGGTGGAAGAAGCGTGATCTCATATTGGAGCACGAGTGTGGCGCGGTTGTAGTTTCAGCGCGTCGGTGTGGAGGAAGACGACGCGTTAGCACCAAGGTCATTGCGGGGCGTGCGAGACTTAGAAGCGCGTGGGTAATGTGGCTGTATCCCTTGCTGCTCCAGTTCCGACTGCCCCGACGGGAGGTTCAGGCAGATCAGCCTCGGCGGGAGTCGCTCCCCTAGCCAAATCCGAGCCTCAGCCAGAGATCGACGACGATGGTCCGGGGATCGACAGCGAACAAGGCTTAGTTGCGTCCCGTACGGAGGTTCCCCGGTCAGTCGGACTGCCAGAATCGGGTGAAGAAGACGAAGAGGAGGACAGCGATGATCAAGCGTTGGCCGCTTTGTCCCCGATCTCGTTCTCAAGCTCGTCACCGATCCGGCACACTCCCGGGCTGTGATGCTTCCCAGCCGATCGAGATAACCGATCCTGGTACCCCCGAGGGCTCTCCACACGAATCTGACGGGACACCTGCGGTTCGTCAACCGGTGAGTCCTGGACACTCTGTTCGCGGCAGTCCGCCGCCGCTCAACGGGATCGGCTGTTCAAGTGGGCCTAGTTCCCCACGTCCGCCAGCTTATCCTTCTGGATCTGAAGGTTCCGCTACATCCGATGTCGTACGTCCTCCGGCTACCCCTCATGGATCTCCTCGGCCGCCATTGGTCCCGCCGCTATTCCCAGTCTCGATCGCACTGCCTGGATACGATCAGCCTCGTGCTCTTACTCAGGCCGAGACTAATCCGTGGCCGACGATGACTTTGGGTCAGCTTCAAGTAACAGCCACAAAATGGCGAGCCTTGACCGTCCGGCACCCGATCCCATCTGGCTGGCTCTTCCCGCGGCGCTTGCGAGGAGTCCACGCCCCCAGGACCGGTACCGATTATCTGGACAACTTTATTACTGGTCCAAACATCACGGCCTTGATCGCCTCTCGACCCTGGGAGGTGTTGGATAACCCGGAGGAGACCCTGACCTTCGATCTGCCGCTCCATCGCAGATCGAATACCACTCTCGCTTAGATCGCGGATTCTTATCATGCTATCAAGCGACGACATCTCCAAGCTTATTGGGAGACGGCTCATTATCTCCCGATTACCGCTGAATAACGTCGTGACCCAGTGGTGGAGCAGTACCATCATGGTCGTCATCAAAGAGCGGATCAGCGCGGGCGACAGCTGGCGAGCTTTTGCTCCGCTCATTTCCTGTGATGATGCGTGAGCGGTGGGACGATCTGGATCTATTCCTCGATCTTTTCTTCCTTCACCTCCCGACCATGACGGACGATGGGACTTGGCATTTAGGTCGGGCATCTCGGGCAGCCAACCTTTCTGACCTCGATCTTCACCGAGCTGAACCTGGTGACCTTCTGGAGGCCGTACGTGAAGGTGCCACCGCCGATCCCTGGCGCAACCAATTTCGTGATCGGCCTATAGAACATCCGGCGTACCGGATCGGTCGACTTCGGAACAAAGGTCGACCCTTGATTCGGTTCGTTCTACACTTGGCTCTGGTCTTCCATCCCGACAATTTCGTATGAAGCCGCCGTTCATGAGTAGGTCTCCATGCATTCATCTCAGCCATTCTTCGTTTCATCCATACTTACCTATTTCCGTCTTGACTGCTTTGGGTCTTCATGCGTCTACTCTTTCATCTGGAGCTTACCCGATCCGGATTTCCTTCTTCCGTTTCTCGAAATCTCATGCAGATTTACATGCATAACGTCACATACATCACCCATTTCCTCCGATCTATGGCCTTCCCATAGATCCTTCTCCGTCATCGCGGTGACCAACTCACCGCGATTCCTTGATCTCACTATTCCTCGTGGGACTGCATCGCACCGAAACGATTCCGGTTAGCCTGTCCCCGAAGGAAATCGTGAAGGAGTGCTCCGCAGTTGAGATCGGCTTCATCTACCCAGCTGGGGTCTGCATATCTTTTCCAATGTACCAGAAATTCCCGGTAGATCCGTCCATACCGAGTTCTGCTACCAGTCCTCAGATCAGTGATCTTCTCCACTTCGTATTCGTCTGCCTCTAGAACTGGCGTCTAGCTATCTTCGGGCAACAGAGTTTTGTCAAATCCAGTCGATCCGAGACTGGTACAGTCAACTCGATCTGTGGTCGATCTGGGAATTCCTTGACCAACTTCAACTTGGACACATGCACAATCGGGAAGAGCCGATACTCCGTTCCGGTCACCTCGCGGCGCAGTGAGTATTCGTTGATCTTCTCTGCAACTCGTAACGGACCATGCCGCAGATGTGCTAGCTTACGCACATATCCTTCCTTCACGCGATCCAAATACAGCCAAACTTGAGATCCGGTTTCGATTTAATGTGGGTAGGCCTCTTCATTATGCCGATCGGCTCGATCTGAAATCGCCTCCTTCAGCTTGATTTGACTTGTTTCCGTGTCGTTGTGTACAAACGCTGGATCTGAAACCTCCATCTCCTAAGATCTTGATCTCGGGTGCGAGTACTGCCCAAAGCTATCGTGGCTCCCAACGTCGATCTGGGGTCCCATCAGTGTACTAGGTAGAACGGTGTATCCCTCCCACTCGATCTTGGGCCGTGTTGATCGCAAACGTCAGTCGCTCCGTTTGCTTGCGGTCGATACACCATTGTCGCCCTCTGTCGCAGTTCGAGGATCTTGTTAAACTCTCGGAAGAAGTCAGAGATGAACCCGGGTTCTCGATCGTGGCGGATCGCCTCGCTAGCACTAAATCTCCGGAAGACATACTCTTCCTACGACTCGGTGATCGTCTGGGCCGTTAGACGCATTTGCCTTTGCGATCACATATCCTGTGAACAGATCTACCGAGATCAGTAGCTCAGTGTTGCCTTGAACGACCTCGGCAGTGAGGGTATGTCATCCATTGCAATGATCTGAAAAGGATATGTCGCCCAGAGCTTCCCACGCGATTCCCCTCTGATTGTGGGGCGACCCTTTCCAGTTTCGTAGTCTACACATTCACCCACATATCTCTGCGCGCTGCGATATAAACCTCTCCAGTGGAAATCATCCCTGATCCGTTGATAGGTACGGCCAATGCCTTGATGTCCACCTTCAACGCTCGCATGATAGTAATGCAAGATATCAACGTGGAATGTCTCGGGCGCGACCAGCCTCATACAATCCGTCCCGATCTACTTCCGATTCTTGGTAGGCGGACAGTAGAACAACAGATCATCGCCGTCGACGTCATAGTCCGACGCTATTTTGCCACACAGTCTAGCCTGATCTTGTGTGAGATCGGTCACATCCCCAGTCAGATACTTCTTCAAACGTGCTATCCACACTTCCTCGTCTTGTGCCTGTCGGATACGATCTACACGGAGATCTCTCACAAAAGCCTCGTCCCAAACTGTCGGTCGGTGCACGGATCTGGTCCCTTATCGGGTAGCTACTAACGCGATCCGCGCCACGGTGGCCTCCGACCTGATCATTAGGATCTCATCCAGACGATTCAGCGTGACCAGATCCTGATACGCCTCCACCTCGTTGACGATCACTCCTTGCTGCCGCTGCAGCGCAGCGCTGGCTAAACTGTCCGCGTCAGCATTCCAGTCGCGCTTCACGCGTAACAGTTCGTGGTCTGACCAGACCTTGAGCCGATCCAAAGCCTTCAGCCTCAGCAGCGTCAATCCGGGTGCCTTACAGTCGATCTGGCCTCGTACTTGTCTGATTACCAAATTTGAATCACCGCAAATCACCAAACGTCCCTGCGCCATTCCTTCGAACAAGTCGAAAGATAGAAGGAGTCCATTGTACTCTGCCTCGTTCACAGTCAGATCCGTGGCATAACCGGATCGGGCCTTCAAAACCGTCCACTCAGGTAACTTCCAAAAATCGCACTATAGGCTTCGCTACCTCGTTTTACTCGTGCAGATCCGTCAAAACTCACCATAAACAGCTCCTCGTCCGCGCCTATTATTTGGGATTGGTGGTTGAATCTGACGGCGTGGCTCTTTCCTGGCCGCGATCGCGATCAAAGCCTCGTCCACCTTGAACCGAGGTGTAATGCATGCGGCGATCGTCCCCAAGTTCTCATCTTCTCCCTGATACACTTCTCGATCTCGAGCGTTCATGGCGACAGGAGTGCAGCCCATTGACCTAATCGTCCTTGGAGCCAGGCGATATGAAGAGCCATGCCAGCGTCGAGTGTCTGGTCAGGATCCCAGCAAAGAGGGCGCATGGGATCATTGGCCACGACACTCCGGTATGTAGCATTAGACTCAGAGGCTGATATTATGAGAAAGGTAAAAAAAGAAATGCGGCGCTCACGGTACTGTAGTTTCTTGTTGCGATTCTTCAATATTGACTCTTCCACTTGAGATGTCCTATCCATCGCCTGCACCCGCGTGTTGGCGTTCGATGGCGTGGTAATAGAGCCTCGTGCCGTGCAAGGTTGATGGAGGGGAAGGGGGTGATTCTGGCTGAAACGGGAAAATGGTGCTGGGTTTACGGAAGATCAAGGTTTGGAAGCGGACTGCAGACGTAATGGTTTCTGTTGATACTAATGATTCATTAGTAATCGCTGGCCAATACAATTTCTGCGGAAAGTCTTCAGTAATTGATGTGAAATAAAAAACAAAGATACCATGACGTGTGTGTTCCTGCACTGGTTAGCTTACCATCACAAGACTCCGTGTTGTTATACGTTCCTTACTGAGGATATCACAGCTTCATATCATCTAGTCTAGTGTTGACGTATTATATATCCACTGCTTCCACTATAAAGGACAGCTAGATGCGTGCAGGCGACAAGTGCCCGGTGTCGATACCAGTACGATACAGCAGTGCTTAGGTTGCATGATCCTGCGTACATCGGTGTTACCACGCTCCTGTGTACATGGCGGGGTGATAACACCGAGGTCTGTACGCTGAAGGCATTGCCGGTGGAGAGCAATCAAGATAATGCAGCTGTGGTGGAGCGAATCCTATAGATTTTAGAAGGGATCTGGGGTCATATGCACTGCTCCTACACACCGACTAACGAAGGGTGTATACTCCACTGGCCGTGTAGTTTGCTGAGTGGTTCACCTTGTGCACCCGTCTTCGATTTTTACATTTCTCTCATTAACACCGTACATTAACCGGGTTATTTCAACGTTATTATGTGGGACATGTGTCTTGACCTTCCTTATAACAGTACTCAGTACGAGATATTTAACGAGACCTCAGTAGGTGGTTTTACAATCTACAGTTGGTTTTACAACCCATAGTTATACATTTTACTATGATTGATAGTGAGTCCTATATATTTACACCACTGGTGACTCTGTCGCGCATAAGAAGAATACATTCAATTCGCATTTTGTGTAAGGCGCCATCCTGTTACATAACTAAGTAGGTTATTAAATATTACATAAGTAGGCAGACATCCTCCGGATTGGCTGATAAGTGGGGAGCCAGACCCATTACGGCCAATCAGAAGTCGATCCACATTGAGTGGCTCACAGAAGGCCGGGTCATTTTGCCCCGGACTTAAAAATAAAACAGAGTTGAATTTACGAGTGTATTAGCGTGCTTCCTACAGCTAATAGTGTAAGCTAAATAATGGTCGACCTCGTCCCGTTACACCTGGTAGCACTTAGCAGTCCTTCCCATTGACCAAGTTCAAGATGAGTATGAGCGAAGCCCCGTCGGATGATCCAGCTATCCTGGACCACACGGCCTTCCCCCATCTTACGACCGTGGAATGGAATGCCCTACACCGCCTCGCGGAGGTGTTCGGCGAAGTCTTCGTCACGTCGACACTGAGCTCATCGACGCCCGAGCGACAACGCCAGGCTATCCAAGCATTTATGGTGCGCGAGCTCGCCGAAGCGAATCGGCGAGTATCCACTCCCTCCCGCACCTCGCGGAAAGACGCCGTCAAGATGGAGACGTCGACGTATCCAGGCGTCGGACAAGATCGTCTCCCTCTGAACCGCTGGTTCCGCGAGATCGACATCGCGATCGCTTCAAGGTTGATTGTAGCGCCCACAGCAAAAAATCAACTTCTTGCTGTCCCGCCTCACCGGCAAGGCGAAGGAATGGGACCTCCGGAAACAGGTCATTGACCCTAATGCGTTTCCCACTCTGGGAAAGCATCCAGAGTGACCTTTCGTCTCGCGTTTGAACCTCCGCAGGACGGGTCACGCATGCGGGCGGACTAAGGCAAGGCAGGTCCGCGATGCGTGACTACGTTCAGAAGACACGATATCTAGTAGCGCCGTCACGGATCCGATCGACATGGCTTCGCAAGTCCATGTCTTCATCTTCGGAAGGCGCGAGGGCCTGACACGCTACTCACTAATGCGTGCCGAGCCGAAGACCCCGGAAGAAGCGTTCGCTCTCACGTTACGCGAGGGCTATATGGTGTCCTCTTCGTACTCACGAGTAGCCTCGGCAACACCTCAAGCACCAATCCCAGAGCCGATGGGGATCGACGCAATCGACGCTTCGACTGGCCGCGGTTGACAGTTCAACCGTGGCAGTCGTAGTTCCGGAGTCATGAATTGCTTCAGCTGTTGCAAGCCTGGTCACCACGCGGCAGTGTGCCGTGCGCCTGCACCGGTGTCGGTCAATGCAGTCGTCTCCCGAGAAGACTCTGCACGCCCGGTTGCCCAGCCAAAAAAACAACAAGGTCCAGTAGGTGCGGGGCGCCCTATTGGTTGAAATGGAGGTCCGGGTTCCCCGGTGGCAGCCTCTCCTCCTAGCCCCACCGTGCATCACGCACGTTTCAATGCCACTACCAGGAACGGCGAACCGAGACTGATCATACTCAGTCTTTACGTTGCCGGCGCGCGGCGTCCACCCCGCGTGCTCCTCGACTCCGGTGCCTCGAACAACTCTTCCGAGCATCGTGCCTGCCGCTGCTGCAGCCTTCGATTCCGGTTCGCCAAGGAACTGGCGAGCTCGTCGTCAAGTTGGCCGACGGCAACCCACACCGCGTCCCGCGGCGAGTGATCTCGCGTCCGTACACCTGCGACGGCTTTCGGAGCTCCGACGACTTCTTGGTGTACGAGATGAATTACGCCTTCGATTGCATCCTAGGGATACCGTGATTGACACGGTATCAACCGCAGATCGGCTGGCTGGCCCGATCGGTGAAGCGTCGGACCACCTACGACGTGAGTGCGGTGTTGACGCACCTGCTGGTGGCACTGTCGGACTGGCCCCCATGTCCGAGCCGTGGACAAACCTACCACCACACACGCACCTTGCACAGAAATGGCGATGGCCCTCTCTGCATGATGTGTGCTGTGTCGATGGACGAGGCGGCTGAGCTTGCGAGGCTCCGGCAACCTTCCGAGGTGGTCGATCATGTGAGGCTCCCGCAAAACCACGAGGCGGTCGAGCATGCTACACTCCGCAAACTTCCAAGGCGGTCGAGCATTCGATGCTCCCGAAACCTTCCGAGGCGGCCGAGTATGCGAGGCTCCCGCATGATATCGGCGCGGTCGAAAGTGACTCCCCGCTCCTAGAGGAGGGTGAAATATCGGGCATTGACAGTAGTTCGTCGGTCTCGAGCAGAAGCTCGAGACGCAAGAAACCATCCCGCCGTTCGCAGCGACCACTGAAACATCGCCGCACCCTCGACGCGAACACAACAGTGGACATGGTCTGTGCACTCGAGTATACGGAGGGTTTTCCACAACGAAGCCGCACCATCGAGGTCGCGACACCTCCTCGCAACGCCGAGTCAATCGGCCCGACCCGCGCTCACATCAAGCGGTACCAGCTTAACAGTCCGCTCCTGACATACACGATGGATACTTTTGATTGTACACGTGTCTTCATCCCAGCGGATCACAACCTTCGTGCCCGTCTCGTGCATGAGTATCAAGACGTGCCAGTCGGAGGTCATCTCGGTCGCGAGAAGACATTCGGCGCACTGTCGCGTGATTACTTCTGGTCGCGCATGTACAAGTGGATTCGCAAATGGGTACGGTCCTGCGAAATGTGCCAGCGCGTAAAGCCGGCACCGTCGTCGCAAGCTCCACTGCGTCCGTTACCAATTGCAACGGAAGCGTGGCAGTCCGTCAGCATGGACTTCATCTTTGGTCTTCCTGCGAATGACGAAGGCCGCACGGGCGTCTTGGTCCTCGTCGACCGCTTCAGCAAAATGTTGACTTCGCTCCCGTCGTGGCTCAAATTACCGTGGAAGAGACCGCGACGCTTTTCCTCGACACGATATTCCGGCACCATAGGCACGGGAATCCATCGTCTCCGACCGTGACCCGCGTTTCACGTCGGCCTTTTGTGACCGGCTGTTCGAACTCCTTGGTACCCGGTTGTTGATGTCCACGGCGGCCCATCCCGAGACGGATGGGCAAAAAAAGAGCGCGTTAATCGAGTTCTCGAAGATGTTTTGCGAAGTTATGCGACTTCATTCGCATCGCGGTTGTCCTTCCTACCACTCGCAGAATTCGCTATCAATAATGCGGTTCACGCGTCAACAGGGTTGACGCCATTCTTCGTAAACAACGCGCGGCACCCGCGCGTCCCCGCACTTCATGCTCTGAACTCGGCCGCTGATAGTACGGGCTCCACTCTTGGTGGGGGAAAACCTGGCGGTGTGCGGCTATGGAACCGTCACTCGTGGCATTGAGGCGAAAGAACCCGACGGCGCGTCGGCAGTGCAGCCGACGCTTAACGTATCAGCTTCTGCAATAACTCTATCATAGGTTCCGCCCGCGTCTCCCGCGTCCAACTTCTCGCTAAAAGAAGTTGGTTCACCGATTTATCCGTCGAAGTAACAGATTTTATGTTGCATCGCCAGGCCGTCACGCGATATGTGCGTAACGCGCTGCAAACAGCAGTCGACAGGCAGAAAAAAAATGCAGATCGTCGAGGTCGGAAGAACATGCACAACTTCCGACAAGGGGAGCGCTTGTTATTGTCTACTGCGGGTATTCAAGCAGCCTCGGTCACGAACTTGTGTGCAAACAAGTTAGCACCAAGATTAATTGCACCATTCAAGATTATCAAGGTTATAGGCGATGCCTACACGCTGGACACCCCTACTGCGATGCGGCTGTATCCGACGTTCTACGTCGGACGTCTCAAAAGCTGTACCATCCCGCGGCGATCCCGGACGTTCAGCCGCCGATGCCGGCTCATATTCAGAGAGTCCGAGCCGACGGCGCTGTCGTCGACTCAAGCCGAGTCCCTGCTGCGCGCGCACCGACTCGTTCTGCTGCGGCCGTCCAAACGCCTCGGTCTCCAGACGCCGCAGACGCTCGACAAGAGCCCCCTGCTCGCGCCGAGTCCTCTCCGCAGCAGCCGTTGCCGCGTTCGCGTCTTCGCGAGCGCTTTCCGCCATCAAACGTGCGTCCTGCAACTCGTTCGTCATCTGCTCGGCCTCCACTTGAAGCAAGCGATACTGCTCAGCGGTCATCATGCCCTCAGGAGGCGGCGCGCCTGCGGTCTCAATTCCGGCGCCCTTCCGTCGTGATGGTCTTCCACTGCTGATAGACTCGTCGGGCGCTCGAAGATGGGTGGCCGAATGAATTGTTGATCGCGATACTCGAAAGGCGCAGACGCCGGGTGCCGGCGCGAGCTCTGCGCCGGCACGGTCGGAGTAACATTATCGCGTCCGCTGGCTAGGTTATTCGCCAGCGAAGGATACATGGGAACCGAGGCGCCGCATATTCCGGATGTGATAGCGAACTACGAGTCCACGCTGACACATTTGTCCGTATGCGTGAGCCTCCTACATTCGATTCAACATCTCGCGAACGGCTGCGGCTCTGACTGCGCTGTCGGGTCCGCGTCCGATAGCCACGCGCACTTACCTCTCGATTCTGCTGCCAGTCACAATCCCGCGCGCGTCCGCGAGACCGAGCGGACGAACCCCAGCAACGGTAATCTTCGAGAGTCATGCGGCTATGGCTATACCCACGCCGCGTGTTATCACGTTCACGCCGTTCCATCGCCTGCCGAAGCTGGTGCAGCGATCGCTCGTAACAACCAATCCAACGCTGCTCGTTCCCCGCCAGCGGCCACTTAAGCACCTGCTCTTCCCACTCCGCTCGGGTGGGCCGGCGTACGTGGCTGCAATGGAAGCACCCCTTACGAAGGTGCATGTAGCGCAAGCCCACGAGTCCGCCGACATCATGCAGACTCGACTCCGCAGATCGCCAATAGCGTGTTCGCCATGTGTCATCTCACGCGCTTCGAGCCATGTCGTGAAGGATTCCCTTCACGTCGCGCCGCATTCCAACGCCTGATGAAGGCACACTATGAGCGTTGCGGGGCGTCGTGTGAAAAGGCGTGGCTCGTCGCCTTGCTCTTCGTTGCGCGGTACCGTCGGAAGTACTGTTCATCTCATCTAACAGCTCCGGCTCATCAGCACCCTCGAAGCTGTACAACCGCCACGGCTTTAGGTTGATGTCCATTACGTGAGGAGCGGGGACCAGTCTTGTCGCCGGCTCCAGGCGTGGGGGTAGTCGTCGACTTCAAACGTGTTGCGAGGTCTTGACATGATTGCCGTCGCGCTTGTTCGGCAATGTGGTTGCCGAGCAGTATCATCGCTCCAAGGGGATGATGTGTGGTGGCTTCTAGTGAGATTCTCGTATCGGCGCATCCACTGTACTGCGCGTTGCAGGAACGGTATGTTACGGTACGCGCTACAATACGGTAAGCGCAACTTAAAGAGGGGGTGATGTAAGGCGCCATCCTGTTACATAACTAAGTAGGTTTTAGATATTACATAAGTAGGCAGACATCCTCCGGATTGGCTGATAAGTGGGGAGCCAGACCCATTACAGCTAATCAGGAGTCGATCCGCATTGAGTGGCTCACAGAAAGCCGGGTCATTTTGCCCCGGACTTAAAATAAAACAGAGTTGAATTTACGAGTGTATTAGCACGCTTCCTACAGCTAATAGTGTAAGCTAAATAATGGCTGACCTCGTCCCGTTACATTATGAAGTAAGATCATTTGCCTTGTTAAGGGACCTTTGACTCTTGGAGTCCGCAACTAGTTATATTACGGGTTCATATTGGTTCATGTGGAGCGGGGTTACGTTCAAAGTTGTGGATTGTGTGGGACACATGCCCCACCTTCTCGTACCACAGTACTCAGTTGAGGGTGTATATCTGACTCAAGGACAACGCTCCTCTGTAACATCTACACACCAACACCGATGTCATGTCAGGTTAATGTATCAGCACGGCAACATCTTTACTCACCTTTTTTGCGCAGAAACATAATATGTCGACAAGGTAGAAGGCGCATGCGAAAGAACATGCACAGACACTCCGATTCGTCGATATTCTTGGTGCACCACCCGCATTGGCACCGATACTACAAGTATCACAGTCCTATGCCGAATATTTACTTTTCAACCACTATCGGAAAATGCACAATCCCACTTACTGTTATTTTGCATATTGATACTCAGACGCGATTATTTTGTTTCATGAAGGACACAGTCGCAAGCCGTTCCAACATCTCCTTGTTTTAATCTTGATGTATCTGATGATGTTCGGTCCCTTGACGAATCCCGGTGACAACCTCTGGACTGCCACTGGACGTGTACTGAATCCATGCTGAACACATGGGCGCATGGACCAAGCATGCATTGCTATGGCGTAGTGAAGGAGCTAGTCAACTTAATAGGATATGCGAGTGACGGTAGTTGCAGTTGGCAGAATGATTGCAAAGGGTCATGTGCCCGAAGGGTCCTCTGCGCATAAAAAGATCCGCGGAGTAAGCCAGCTAGCATAGTGGAGCGGAAATCGCTCAGTCTAATGAAGTTCACTTTCCAAAACACATTCCAAGGATCACATCAAGTCCAAGCTGTCCGCACAACAGTGCCTTGGTTATTGTATCCTGGTGGGTACGTTCTGAGTGATCAAACGAATCCGTCCATCACTAGTTGCGTTACTACTAAACAAATACAAATGTTAGCTTACGTACGCTGATCCCCATGTCAAATTCCTGTTCTTTACAGCTTGACTGACAACGATGGTCTGGATGCACTTAATGAGAGGCATCGACGGCTCCAGCCAGATCTAGCTTCATCCTACCCCAGGCTGACTCCAATCGGTTGATAGTGTTTTATACCGAGGGGTGGAAAATGCTATCTCGCTAATAGTTTACCCGCTTATCTCGGCATATATCCCAGTTTGCGTCGAAGTAGGTGTGGTATGATCTGGTTCGCGTTCGGGCAGAAGCGAGATCATGTAGTGGCGTGACTTTTCGTACTCCTTTTTTGATTGCGCGTGTCAGAATACAAAGCATACATTTGGCCATTTCGTGTACATCATTTGGTAGCCGGCCTTCTCCTGGAGAGCCTTGTAGAACGTAGCAGAATGCGAATGTCGGGAAAAAAATTCTTGCATGACTGCTATGCAGTAAAATCCTTATAAACCTAGCCAAGTAAGAGCGAATAAGCATATATAAGATGCCATTCGGTGCCATTACGGCGATTTTCTCCCAGTTCGAATTTTTTGTCTTTATAGCGGTGGTGACATGGCGGAAATTTTATTTTTTATTTTTATTTATAAAATTCACTGCTGTCTCCCGATCTAAAATGGAATGGAAGCCGAACTGATCCTTCCCAAAGGTGTTGTGAGCCATAATTCTGAAAACCTTATATTTGGACCCGTTAGTTACTACAGAAAAAGAACGTTAGGGGTGGGGCTTTTCACCGAGGCAAACGCGGTTTCTCATCGAGTTGATTTGCAAAAGGTGGCTTAGCAAGGGCACACGTGGAATGGCAGGTGTTCAAGTGAGATGGTAAAAACGGTAGGTCATCAAGCCAAGCTGCTGGCTAGCGAGGCTTCTTTTAGAACTGCACTCAGCAAAAATCCACCGCCGAAGCATTCTGACCAAGCGCAGCGATGATTCCTGGGCCACCGTGCTTTCCTGATAGCCCAGGGACAGTAGCATGTCACCCTGCCGTCGCAGCAGACCGGATTTGGGAATTGAGGCACTGGGAATAACGGCAACAACCACATAGAAGCCACTGCTAGCGTCTATGACCCAGGATATATTTCAGCCAGCTACAGCCCAACGCTACCGATAAAATCTCTAGCGCCGCAAGCTTTGCCTTTACAAACCCTCATGTAATTCGTACCGCCCCCAGATGTTTTAGTCTCGTCTCGCCCTCTGCCAAAGAAATTACCTCTATACTATCGGCAGTACCAATGATCTCTCCAGATAGGACCTCTTGCATGCAAACGCTTTGGACCACGGACGACGAACGAGCCTGCACTTGCTTCATAGCGTTGATTTCCTGTTTTTCAGCTGCGATTCATCAGGAACGGACTCACGAGACTCGGCACGTTAATATACCGTTCAAGAAGTATTTTCCTACACTTCTTGGGCCCGCATCTTAACAAACAGTCATCTACTTCCCGAACAAAAACTACGGAATCCCTCGCGTCTTCGCATCCGTAGCAGCTCCTGAAAATGTATATCAGCGTCTTGCAACAAAAAGACATGTTGCACGGCTACTTTTTTGCAGGAGCCAGACGAACACGTTTCTTGCAGTGTTCGAGTGAAATGCAGCGATAGACACTTCTGCCATCCATCTTGTCACCTCTTTTGCCATAGTTGGCAGCGAAAGTGTACAAATATCCATCATAGACATCGATCCCGAGTTTTGCTGCCGCTGTCGTGGCGAACTCAACTCGATCAACAAAAACCAACTTCTAATTCGTGACGGTCTGGGTCTGAGTCATCTTCGGGCGGCTCGAACTCCACGGTTAAACCATCGGTTTTGTCGCCATCAGGATTAAAGCGTTCATCGTAGAGTGCTGTAAGTGATTAATGATTCCGCTTCGTTTTTAGGGGCCTGGGAAATCAAGAACGCGAAGTTACTAGAATGGACATCGATGCACTTGTTCAGGACAGAAGGCAAGTTCTTTTTTGTGCCCCAATGGCTGAGCAAGTGGGGTGACGAGTGCAATTTCGAGAAGTGGGGGATCATATACATGGTGGTAGGGGAGCTGTGGGCGATAGGCTGTGCGGTGACACTTACCACAATTTGGCGATGGAATATTGATAGACTGTATGGATCGGGGAATTCGGCAACACACTTCAACAACAGATGGAAGGACAGCTACGTATGATCACTGAGGCTTTTGTGCGTTATCATTTAAATCTCTATCCTATGACGATGATGATCCAGCCGCTGATGGACATTGCGGGAGCCATCATACGCAGATGGAAGCAGGACACAGAAAAAAAAAGACAAAATATGAACCGCCGGGGGGGGGGAGTTGGATTCTTTGACGGAGTTCTCGAGGGAATTCAGGTGCAGGCAGCGGCAGTGTTATGGTTGAAATTGACCAACGTGGGGACGCGCACAGGATAGTGTGGGCGGCGGCAATTGCGCTAGGGAGGCAAGACACAACCAACAATGTGGCCGAATTTATAGGGCTGCACACGGCGATCGGACAATTCACTATAAAAATTGATTGGAGGCTCATCAAAGCAATCATAATAAGGGCAATACCGATGTCGCAATAATAATTATTCAGTAATATCCGTTATAATATCCCGTTGTACCGGTATGAAATTTTTGAATATTATCGTGACTGCGGTGGGTATCGATGTGTGTCCCAAGTAAAACACTTACACAAATCGCGCTTTTGAGATTAGTAAGAGATATCCGACACGGGTTAGCTACCGCGTGTTTGGGTCCATGATGGATCGTAGCCATTGTGCGTGGGAATTTATTCCCCGAGGGCATGCTGAGGGGTGAATCATGACTGCGAAGGAGAGGGGCAGTCTTTTATTCACTAGATGAATCACGTGTTTTACCATTCGCTTTGCTAGCTACTGTTCCTTGTACTCTATTGTGGTGCTCGGCGACCTCACCAGTTACCTGTGGTTTGAATGCTGCTAGGTCCTCTGTGTAGTGAGGCCGTCGCCAATGCGAAGCGTCTACTTGATGTTTTATTTTTTTAAGTAGGCGCTTTGCATTTACATGTAACAACAAGAAAAACGGCTACCTACTTAAAACCCCGCGCTACCGGGTAGTATTTGGTGTGCTATATTCAACGCGTCCAAGTTCATCACCTCCATCAAGAGCATCAACGGAGTGAGATGAACAGAAGCAAAGCGTTCAGAATTTATACTGTCTTGGTGAATTCCGGTATATTTTGGGGTTTACTTCGCTTTTTCGCGTCCCCTGGCTCAAGTGGTTTCAGGTACACCTCCAGCGCCTCTTCGGAAGATCTCTCTTCTCGGACGAAGCCCCCTAGCGCGGGGCCGGGAAAGGAAGATGGGATGTTCTTGTGCGCCGGGAACGGACGCGGCACCGTGCTTGCTGGCTGCCACCAAAACTGTTGTTAACTGCCCCGTAGCATGTGAGGCCTGGCAAACTATCTGTATTTAAGATCGGGCTTGGTAAACTATGTGTAGTTAAGATCCACACCAAGATGGGTTCTGGCAGACCCATCGCGTTCAATCTGATTGCCAAGACAACGAGGACCTGGTACCCCTCGAAGAGCACAAAACCGATAACTACCAAGGTAAAAGGACCTAGCGAACCCTAGTGCTCACCCAACTCAAGAATGAAGCACGTGGGGGCTTGATGGCCTCCATGTGTTGAAGCTCATCTGATATACACCACGTCACCCCAGGCCTGTTGAGCCCCTTGCGTCCGGTACAAGCACAAACAGTGAGGACCTGGGAATCCTTGCTGCTCATGATCCTTCCTCTGAGTGAAACACAACAATCAAGATACATACTCGCCTTGGTGTGGAGCACTAATCGTCAGAACAAGGACCTCAGAGAGGACCCGCTGTAACGGATCTGAATCACTCCACCACACGCAAGACCGAAGGGAAAATGCCGAAGTGCATAGCTTCGCGGAAGACAGACAGACCTTTTTAGGTCTGCTTACTTAAGAAACGGAGTCTCCATAGAAAAGTTAAGCAAGCTCAAATGGAAGGCCGTTTACAAAACCAAACCAAACAAGGCGTTTTTCTGATCGGTACGTTGAGCTATATTTCATTCGATTCATCACGTTTGTAACGGGGTTACATGAAGAGTGCCTAGTCACTCTTCAGAGCAAGAGTACCCAAGTACACTAAGTGATGTTGCCAAACATCACTCGTCGACAGTAATGACGTCATGGATAGGTACCACAGATATGGAAACAGAGACTTCGGAGCCATTCAATAGGATAACATCTAGGGTACTTTATGGATGACTAATAGTTAGTATGTAGACGCATTAAAAGGGGTCACCTATAAATATATTCAGTCTTAAATCTACCTAATTTGGTAATAGTCCCACAGGCCAGGGACTAGTGAACTGCCGTTCACTGAGAGTTTGTATACTCTCTGGAAGTCATACTTCCTGTGCGCAAGGTGTTGTGTGCCCCGCCACAAAGTTAGTCTAGAACATGAGAGGCAATCGGGAAGCTCTGTCCATTTCTGTTAAAGAGGTGCGAAACTACTTGTGTGATGATCTGACATCTCCTTCGATTAACCCTTTGGCTTTGTCGTTTGTAGATCCAAACTGTCCGCCGCAATACGCTTGCGATTGTGGTACGTTTGTCCAAACAGACCGGCAAAGCTCACACATCCTGGTCTGCACGGCGAGCTAAGGCATCTTATTGCATTGCCTACGAGGCGCGCAAAGTGGTTGCCAAAGGAAGCACAAAATTGTCTTGCGAAGGGCAATAACGAACACCAGTTCGCTATCGAGGTACTGGTGAAGCAGTACCTACAGGAACCAATGTATCCACTTTACTAGCAAGTCGTGCGGGATTTCGACATCACCAGCTCGTCCTGACGTAATGCATAAACGGATTGAGAAACAAAAACATAAAAATATCGTGCGGTGCGTCCACCATGACGACATCGGGAAATATATAGAGCATTTGTCGCATCTAGCTGGTCTGCAAGGTGATGCAGCCCGCGACTCCACCAGAGGTTGTTACAACTCGAGCTATATTCCCCCTTTAAGCAGCAAACTCACGAAGACGCTATCAACTCTCGTACATCAGTATCGTTGGCGCGACGTCGAAGCGTTCCTGCACACAACTGACGGTAGTGCCGCGATCCCATCCGGTCAAGGCGCCTTCAACGTACAGTATTGGTCTCCAGTGGTCGCGTGGCAACGCACGCACACGTCGACCTGGAAATGTTAAAGTCCAACTGTGCGAGGTACAAATACACAAGTGAAAAATAAATTGAGCCCGCAAATACCGCGTGTGTGAAGCTATCCATCTTGCCAGCGATGCCACAAAAATACCGCCGCGAGCCGTTCCACCGTGGCACCCTCGACACTGTCGTGGTCATCTTCAATGCAAATGTCTCGAAACCCCTGCGTCCAGAACACGCGTCCCGCTGTACATGTATTTTCTGCAGCGCGAGCGTCATTATTGGTGATAGACAAACAGGTAAAACATCGATTGCTATTGTCCACTTGTCCCAGTTATGCCCGTCACGCACTTTTAATCAGGACTTAGATTAAAATCGCGTTGTCGTCAAAGATTGCAGCTGCATTTGACTTGCAGCATGCACCGCTCGAAAACCCAGCGGGTGATGAATACCCTCAGTTTATATAGAAAACCCACGCTTTGGAGGGACGGCGGCACCTCTTTCCGGATACGATGGAGCTGGCGGTCGTAGTAATCAGTCACGACAAGTCTAACCGGAAGTCAAGTACTTTGCCACCGCCTCCTAATCATGGGATTGTAGGTCGTGCTTCTTTTTTTTTCTGTTCGAAGCTGTTCGACGGACGTCGGTCGCAACTAGCAACTGTCGGTTGACTTTGAAAATCCAGCGGTACAGTACATGTACACTAAACTGTGGGTGGCCTACTTTTGGGTCAACCAACATCTTGGCTGCCACTCCCGGGTGTTGGAAATGCTACGCCAGCCGGACTCAAAAGGGGAAAAATAGGGCCGTATGGTGTCGACAGCCTCGCTATAGCTGACAGCCGTAAGAACCAAAGTTCTAGGTTTAAATAGTAAAAGATTCCGTGCAGGGTTGTATTTCGGCAGCTTGAAACATGTCGCGCTAAAAACAGTCGATCTGCAGATACTGTACCAACTCTGATCCTTCGTCATTCCCCAATCCACCATCTCGAGTCCGCCAGGCGATCGGATTTAACTCACTAAGCAGTCTACCGCCAGTGCTCAGGTTCTAATGCCTCTCGCACAGTACGCCGCAGTATCGAGTCTAGCTCTATCGTTAACAGCTTCAACAGCGATCGTTGCTGCTACAAATGCTACGACATACCCGACCAAGTCGGGCATTCGGACATGGGTCGACCCCGATACTCCCGAGGGCAGATACAAGTACACTAGTTCACGCGGCCGAACATGGGACCTCGTGATGAGTGACGAGTTCAACGTCCCCGACCGCAGCTTCCGTGCCGGCGACGATCACATTTGGACGTCTCTCGAGAAACCCGACGGTGTGAACGGCGCTCTTGAGCTCTATTCGCACAACTTGACCTTAACACAGTGTGACGACGACGGAACGTGCTACTTCTACATTAAAACCGTCGATGAAGTGAATGTGATTCATATTTATAATATGTACACTCACCCTCCTAGCTTCGAGGACGTCAACTTTTGGTATCGTGGTGCCATGGTCCAGTCATGGAACAAATTCTGCTATCAGGGCGGCATGCTTGAGGTACGAGCTCAGCTACCTGGAGCCGTCACTGCAGAGTCCGGAAACCCCGATCGAGCACTTGGAAACAGTGCCAAAGTCGAATAACGGTACTACCCGACGTGGCCCGGTATTTGGATGCTTGGCAATCTTGGCGCGCTATCTTTTCGGCATCAACCAACCGAATGTGGCCATTCTCGTATGATCGCTGTGATGCCGACGTCTTTGATCCAATCTTCCAACGTATTAGCGCCTGTGACGACAACCCTGGCTATGGTTTGAACCCGAACCAAGGCCGTGGTGCTCCTGAGATTGATGTGCTAGAAGGTGGTGGCCTCGCCATTTCTTCTTCGTTGCAGATTGCACCCGGTATGCCCGATGACTACCGTCTCTTTCCCGTCAACACATCTACCGGAGACTTGAGTTACTGCTTGTATAGCTACAACTGCTTGACGCCTGGTGCTAACTACATTGACGTCCCGACATTGTTCTACCAGCAAGAGCGTGGTCACAAGTCCTGGTATCATGGACTTCGCTACGGAGCCAACAACTTTTGCACACAGAAAACAGACGAGAAGCAGACGTACGAGACGGTAGCTGCATCCATCGAGGAAGGAATTACGGAGAATACGTGCTCAGTTGACACATGTCCTGCCTCTGGTGATGTGAACGCGGACTTGAGCCTGATTGACGGGAAGGGCAAAAATCACTGGGGGATCAACTCGAATGGCACATGTTATCCATTGATCAACTCCTACATGGGCTCGTACTTGTGTGATCCCGACAATACGTTTTCCAGAGTCCGCGTAACGCAAGCACCACACCCGAGTCAAATGCTATGCAGACCTTCAACTACCAGATGGACGCTATTTCTTCCAACTGGCCCATTCATTTTGGCGCCTACACGGGTTTTCTGGACTATCAAGTAGAGTGGGTCACCGGTGCAAATGGTTACGTGCGCTGGATGCTTCACGGCGAGCCACTGTTTGAGGTCACGACGGAGTCCATTGTTAACGTCCCACAAAACTCCAACAAGTCGAACCAACAGAAGATCATGATCGAGGAGCCTCTGTACGTGATATTTAACGTTGCGCTGTCCAGTTTTTGGGGTGCTACACCACCGAACCCTGGAAAGGAATGTCGTGGTGACGGCAAGGACGAAGTCACCAACAAAATCTGCGACGCCTTCCCGATGTACATGAAGATCGACTATATCCGTCTGTACCAAGATCTTGGAAGTGATTTAGAGGCTGATAATTACATGCAGGTTGGCTGTGACCCGGCCAGTCACCCGACAAAGGAATGGATTGAAGGACACATTGACGAATACGAAGACGACGATAACAAGTGGGAACAAGTCGCGGGCAAGGCGTTCTGCAAGACGAGTGATGACTGCACGATCGGTGGTACACTTAGCAGAACGGCATTGAAGATAGGCAAGTGCGTTAACCAGCGCTGTGAGTGCATGTACCATTCGTGGGGTGGTCCACGTTGTACCACTGCCTTATCGGGATCAAGCTCCTCTGAAACTGGTCTCATGAGTAGGACGTACGGTCCTCCGATGGAGGCCTCTATCGCTCTGGCCATCGTGGCGTGTTTTTTGTCAGCTGCTTCAGTCTACATGGCGGTAATTAAATCTGCTAGGCAGACCAAGATCGTGATGGCCACTCTGGACGCGGAACGAAAAGCTGCAGCAATTGCCGAGGCGGCACCGTCGAGTGAAAGTAGTAGTCGTGGCTCGCACCCTGCAGCGGTATCTAAGGATAACTACCGCCAGAACTTCGTGTAGAAATAATTTTTATCGATATCAATGTAATTAACACCTTCAAACCGGAGGAATTTTAGGGTGCTCTAATGCTAGTGTTGGGTTCATGTCCGCACAACCTCTCACCTCACTTAAGATTATGTGATAGCGCTTCATCATGCCTTCATTTCCCAGTTAGGTACGGCCAAAATTATTTTCATTCCGAGTATCTCCGGTAAGATGTTGCTACTGTCCTGCGTGATCGTAGGAGAAGGGATATTGAGGAGTGGAAGACGGTGGCTCTCCTAAAGGACGCGATCAAGGCGAAGAAGCCGGACACGATCAAGGGTGAAGCTGACAAGGTGAGGCTCTTCCTGGCGAAAAAGGACGGCACGTGGCTGCCGGACGACGATCCGTCTGCGTTAGAATCGGTAGATGGAAAGACGCATAAAGACATTCAAAAGGTGATCGATGGGAAGAAGATCAGGGCGTCGAAGACTTTGCAGCATTGGCTGTTTGACAAATGCAAATGCAACAGTCATCCACTGATCAAATTCACGTACTGGTGGTGGTTTCGAAGCCGGTCGGGGAGGATGGCGCATGGAGCGCGAAGGGCTTGTCCACTGTGGATCTCAAGTTCTATCTAAAATTTGGAAGTCTGTGGTCAGAGTTTCGTCAGAAGATGTATGCTCAGAAACAGGGCTGGTTTTGGCTCGAACGCCGACGCATTTGTATTTGCTGACGAACTTGCACTTGTGGATCGACACTACCTTCACGCATCACTTGAGTGATGCCTTCACGAAATATATCAAACGTTTTCTGAGAACTTTAACAGACGAAAACAAGTGGAAGGAAGAGGAAAGACCCAGAGGTTGCAATGCAACCACGTCGCAACCCTCCACGGGTTTCAGCGAAGAAAACGCGAGTTATATCGGACAAGCCTCAAGTTGTCGTGGAGCAGCTACGTCCCGGAAACACGAAAGTGGAGAAAGTCCACCAGTTCAGCCTCGACAGTGGCATCTGTTGGCATAGTTTAGCCGATTTAGACTTCGCCATCTTCGAAGTTGCCGTGCCTCAAGACTTGAGCTCGTCCAATGTAGCACATCCCTGAAGGTAGTCGACACAATGAGCGTTAACGTGTTCGAATTCCCTGACGCTCTTCAAAATCAAAAGTGTGATCACTCCTACGGCATCATTCCTGCTATAGTCACCGGTTGGCGCGGTAATAAAATGACGCTCTCCTCTTTGTCAGATTCTGGTCTCTGTGGAAGTGCTATTGTGTGCACCACAAGGGGGGTTCCAGTTGGATATATCGGTGGTGGATTTGATGGCTCAGCGGATAACCAGTTTCAATCGTATGGATATACCTTCCATGGATTATCCCTCGACTTGCCGCCTTCGTGTCCGCCTGTTACCATAAATGAGACAAGGAGCTGCAATGGTCCTCGTAATTGAAAGGAAATGAACTTTAGTTGCCGTCTTCGTTGTCGTCGCCTGTTACCGAAGATAAACCAAGGATAAACTGTCACCCGTACAACGTTAAGTAATGCGTGCATCCACGGGTATCGTTCAGTAGCTGTGATGAGCTGCAATTGTCGCGATGGATGCTCATGTGATCGTGTTTAGGGAAATGAGCTTTACGTTTGCGTGAGTTATCCATTTCAATTACTGTTATTTCCTGATACATATGAAGTTAGTAGTATACAAAAATGGATACTCGACCAAGAAATACCAGCTCAACAAGGAGCGTAACAAAGCCGCTCAAAACCGCTACTATCTTAAAACGATAGAAACACGTATCGTTACAATAGCGAGAGGAAGCACCGACAGGCTCATAAGCAAACTTAAGAAAAGTGAAACCGAAATTAGCGTCGAAACGAACTTATTAATAATTTATTTTTTATTTTATTTGTTCATTGTAGTCAATACTATATGTAAGTACAGTTCCCCTCGCCAATTTTGTAGCTGTGCAAGCTACTAATTTATCAAATCTGATGCGTTGAGTCATCCACCGACGCAACCCTATGGTTGCTTGTATGCACAGTTCCCGCCCTCGTAGCTAATAAGTTGTTGTACATAGTACGAATAGCTTCCACCGAAGCTATTAAATTGGCGAGGGGGATCTGTATCAGTATCGACTTTAAATTTGAAGTCGATCCTGATACTTATATGTAGTATTGACCACGATGAGCTTGAGTCAATATCAAACCTTGGGATTCGACAAAGGGTGAAGAATGTTGGGTTGACAGTAGGGAAATCCAAATTTACCCAATCCGGGGTTCTGGCCCAAACATTAGCGAGGGTTGTCAGTCCGAGCCTATGGACCTCAGCTACGCTGAATCTGTCGACGAGAATACAATACTCCGAACTGCTGAGCAACGACGCGGCATCCGCCAATGCTTTCTCTGTGGTGACACGCGTCACCTGAGAGCGGGATGCCATCTGCGCAAGGAACACCAGGCCGTCGAGCCGACCCTCTGCCCCGACTCAGCATACTGGTCCGGCGCGGGAACTCCCAGTAGCCGCAGGGCGGCCTACTGGGGCTGAACTAAGTTCTGTTGAGACTCTGGAAGGTGATAGAGGTCAGTAAGGCTTTGCCCCGAAGGGCTCAGTACTCTTTAAAACGGAACATGTATGCAAGCCGGCTTGCTGGTCGTCCAGGCGCTTGTCAAAGGCTTTGACAAGCCATGGACGGTCCTGATTGATTTCGGGAGCGTGAGGCAATTACGCTCGACGCCCCATGATCGAAGGAAATCAGCTTTATGCTGAGGCGCTGGAGGCGCGGTTACGTGACATCCACACTGTTCGCTTAGCGACTGGGAAGCATGTCATGGTATACAATATCCCCGTGGAGCTGGGCGTGAAGTTCCTAGACTTCAATATCGTCGAACGCGTCTGGTTCTGGACCTCGATACGAGATACGACCTCCTCCTTGGCGTGGCCTGAGCGCCATGAGTCATGGATTGATTGGAGATCGCGGACCTTAGACGCTACGTGCACTTATCCTGGCGGAGTTTTTGTGAGTCATGAGCCCTCCTCTGTTAGGAAGCAGAAGCGCTTTTGGCGCGGACACTGGACCGAATCGATCAATGAGCTGGACATCGGTGTGTCCGAGCTACTGGACACCGATGGTGCAATGGACGAGAGTCCCGACCTTAGCACGTAGGATGACCGTGGAGAGGCACGTAACCCACTGAGCGACGCTAGCTAAGATAACGAGTCATCGCTGCATGCCGAAGATGGCGTAGTCGGCCAAGTTACGAGGCATCATGGGCGGGGCGCTGGTGATGAGGTGGAGCGGCACGTAACCCGCTGAGCTGTGGACGCCACGATGGCGCAGACCTGCTGCGTGCCAATGTTGGCGCGGTCGGCAATATGCCGACGCATTTTGGGCGTGGCCTTACTCATGCGAGTGGAGTGGTTCGTAATCCACTGGGCGATGGCTGTGGAACCAGCAGTCCTTATCGACAAAACATCGAGGCTCCGTTGGAGCGAGATCGGGTGATGACACCTGACACCGCCATCGGCGTAAACATGATGGTCTCACAGGGACGTACATCCTCAATGAAGAGGAGGCGGCGACGCAGGTTGCTAGCTTTGAGACGCACGGCGTCGGCGATGACACAAGAAATGTCTAGCGTTGAAGATAGCGACCAGCTATTGGCTCTTGTGAATGGAGTGACGGGAGAGGTTGATGGCGACGTCAGCCTCGAGGCTAATCCCGCCGTAGCCTGGAAGATGTCCTTCGCCGAATTTGGCGAAGCCTTGAAGGCAGGCGACCTAACCGACGTGGTTGTTATTCGACCTGAGGAGGAGATCAACTCGTCGCCGTTTCTGGACGAAGCTGTCCTGGAGGGGAAGAAGACGCTTAACGCGCGTAGTGGATCGGCGTCTTGAAGGATCCTTCGTATCCATTCTATTCTTTGGTGAAGGAATATTAAGACGTCGTCTCTAAGGACCCACCTTCGGGGGTTTACCTCCTGATCGAGGTGTGCGTCACGAAATTGGCCTGGTTCCCGGACCAAAATACTGCGTGACAAGGCAGTAGCCTTTGCCCAAGGAGCAGTGTGATGTCATTGACGTGTTCTTCCGTGCAAAGCACGATGCCGGGATGGTGCGAGAGAGCAAGTCTCCGCACACCACGCAGACATTCTGTGTCAGGAACCGAATGACAAGTGGCGCATCGTTCCTGTTTTCAATAAGCCCAACGCTGCCACAATTCGGACACAAACGCCGATTGCTAGAAAGGACGTCTTGCAGAACAAAATTTTGGATGTACGTTGTACAGAGCTCTCGACTTAGTCGACGGCTATTACCAGGTATTCATGCAAGCGGAAGATGTCCCGTTGAATGCGGTCAGTACCCCGAGCGGCATGCTCTGGGGTGGTTAGTGATGCCCAGGGGCTGTCGAACGCACCTGCTACGTTCAATCGTCTGGTGGCGCAGCTACTCAGGCACCATCAGGCATATGCGCGGACACACTTCGACGACATCTTCGCTCTCAGTCGTGCGGATAGCCGGAAGACGGATGTTGAGAACCACATTACACGTCTATGAACGGTGCTCGAATGCATGTGCACGAACAAACTGTACGCCAATGCAGATAAATGCATCTTCGGCACTGAAGAACTTCCCTTCTTAGGGTGCTTCATTGGGAAGTGAGGCCTTCGTGCGGATCCCGATACGGTCAAGGCCATTGTGGATTGGCCGGTTCCCAAGAAACAGAAGGGCTTGCGTAAGTGGCTTGGCCTTGAATATTACTTGCATAAGTACAGCGAGAACTATGCTGATATGGCACGGTCATTGTCGAATCTCCTTAAGAAGGATGCCGAGTGGTTTGGGACACCAAGCATCGGGAGGCTTTTGACGTTGTCAAGAATAGCATCCTTCATGCACTAATACTGGCGTTGCCAGACACTGATCGTCCGTTCAGCGACGCCTGTGACGCATTGCACTTCACCATCGGGTGTGCACTCTGCAATTAGACACCGAACGGCGAGATCGTGTGATCGCAATTTGAATCTCGCCAGCTCAAAGCTTCAGAGAAGAACTACCCGGGTTATGACAAAGAGCTACTTACGATGAAGTATGCTCTTGTCAAATCAAGAGTTCACCTGCTCGGCTCTAAGCCATATGCGATCTTCACTAATCATGCGTCACTCCGTACCGCGACTCAGTCGCCTCATCTCTTGCCGAGAATGACCAGTTGGCCCTCATTTTCTTTGCAAATTATAGCTTCGAGGTGAGGTACAAGCCAGAAAGCGAATTCTTTTGCTGATGCGCTGTCGCGCAGTCCTGATTATGAGCTTGTTCATGTCACGTCGGTGACGTCGGCCATGACGAAGCTGATCCACGCCGACTATGCGCTTGATGATATATGCGTAGCGTTGCTACAGGCTCTTCAGAGCAAGGAGTTTGAAGACTCGGATAACAAAATTGTCGGCGCGATTGCGCGCGAGGCTACATCGTTACTCACTGGATGCGGGTCTACTGTACTCGGATCACCGATTCGGCGGATACGCCATGCGTAGTCGTACCTCATGATGAGGATTGGAAGTATCGCATCCTCTATGAGGTCAATGACCTCCGCTTAGCGGTCATCTCGGTCGGGAGAACACCTACAGCCTGTGAAATTCAGACTGTGATCATCCACTACTGGTGGTCCAAGCTGTATAAGTGGACGAGTACATATGTGCGCATGCGTGAGACGTGTCAAGGATGAAACTCTCGCCGCATGCGGCTGCGCTGTTGGCCAGCTTACCTGTAGCCTCGGGGTGTTAGCAGTCCATAAGATTGGACTTCGTGTTTGGCGGGCCGAAGGATTCGGCGGACAACACGGGCATCATGGTCTTTGTGGACCAATTGAACAAGATGGCTCATCTTGCGGCGGTGCCGGATTTCATCGACGGCGTCGGTACATCAACGCGGTTCTTGGATCGTGTCTCTCGACAGCACGGACTCCCTGGGTCTATTGTCTTCGACAGAGACCCACGCTTCACGGGGAAGTTTTGGTCTACAGTCTTCGAGGGGCTCGGCCCCAAATTGGACATGTCCACCTCGGATCATCCGCAGACCGACGGTCAAACCGAGCGCATGAATCGCGTAGTCGAGGACGTCTTCAGCAGTGTCTACGCTGAAATGCCGAAGCGTTGGAGCGCTATGCTGCCACTCGTCGAGTTTGCATTGAATAATGCTGTTCACGCCTCTACAGGCTACACGCCGTTCTACGTGAATGGGTTGGTTCACCCTCGCATGTCAGCCCTGTCATTGTTCGCAAACAGGTTGGCGAGTCTTTGTCAACTCGACTGAGTATCTTAATAAAAGTCCATGACGCTATGGCTGAGAGCCAAGCTGTTCGAAAGGAATATGCGGATACAAGAGGCAATGCTGAACGTTTTGAGGCCGGGAAGCTGTTTTCATTAAACGCTAAAATTCTAGCTACACATGCCGTTTCTGCGGTCTTCAAGACGAAGCTGCGACCGCGCTTCATCGGACCAGTTAAGGTTATGTCCAAGAAGGGCCCCTGGCGTACAGGCCCTACTTGCTCAACATTCCCAAGCGGATACGCACCCACCCGGTGTTTTACGTGGGCTTTCTCAAGCCTTACCGGAATCCGGTGCAAGTGGACTCGGATGCGTTGGCGCCGGAGAACCTGCGGCAGGCAGCTGACCACCTAACAGCTACTTCAGTACCTCAATCTGAGCACGGTGTGCCACGACTTAAGCTACAAAACAATAAGAGCCCATATTGGATAACTGAGCTGGAGTGACGCGGTCGTGCAATCAAGAGCAGCCCTTCACTCACCCCTCTCGCGCAGCTGGTCATAGAACTCACGTCCTGTTGCAGGACATCGAGATCGTCGGCGCAACGCGTCACCGCTTCGGACGTCTCGTCAAGGAAGAGACGGTTGCGATAGATCTCATATCGAAGGGCTGGATGAGCAGCCATGATCACCGGCTGGCGATCATGCGCTTTATCGTCCACGTCCAGGACTCCTCTGCTAGGATGGCGAGGTCCACTGTCATGTGGAGCGTCTTGTTGCGCGTCGTCGACGCCAGGGTCATATTCAATACTGGTGCAGAGGCGAGGTTATCCACATTTACAGAACGCGTGGAAGTATGAGTTCCCACTTCGGCAAGACTGATCGGACGTCATAGATGCTTTTGATCGGAATGTTCAGCGCTCTGCGAGTCAGTGACTGGATCGCTGGGCGCTCCGCGCTTCCCACAATAGGCAGGGGAGTGGGAGGGTCAACAACCGAGCTCGAGTTAAGACCCTGGGCTGCTGCAGCCGAAGACCCATGTGGTGGGAGGACGCAGATCTCGCGGGAGCGCGACGAATGGGTCCGTAAGACCGAGGACGGCGGTCCGCAAGCAATCGGCGACGCGCCTTTAGTTTTTCAGACGCAAATCGGATGAGACGCTGAACACGAGCGTCAACCTTACTGAGGCTCGCTCGAAGAGCAACCGAACAAGAAAGCTTCTTGTGCCGCTTAACCCAACGCTCAAACTGAACATCATCTTCATGTACCAGCTCACCCGGAGCGAGAATGATGCGGATGATCCGTATTGCGGGTATGGAACTTCCGCTCGCCTGCGCGTGAAGGCGCAGTCGATAAACGTCGTCCGATATCTCTTGTGGTCCCAAGAACCCGGCTCGGAGAGCTACGCTGTCGTACACCTGCTCCGCATATCGGCCGCTGGACCGATCACATACGTGCACAGGGTGCCTTGGACATCGTCCCATATGGCGTCCGCAGGACTGCGAGGCTGGAAGCCATACTGGACACGAGCATTCAGAGTTGGCCGGGCCACGGGATGTTAAATGGGCGGCCTGCCCATGAGCTGTTGCTCTTAAACCTCATCGAGCTTGTTCGAGATGAGCCCCGCTCCATGGACTTGTCGTCATCGCGTGCGGGCATGTTGCGACTAGCCCGCAACGCGGACACCGCTGGTGTGTTCTGGGGACGGATTGGGTGTGCGCAGCGTACGCTGATCGATCTCCTGATCATCTTCCTCTCGGACACGGGGTGCCAGACCCGTAGTCCACCTCCTCACCCTCTTCAACGTAGTCGAAAGCCCTCTTGTGCATATCGAGGGCGTTGCTGTCGATCCATCAGATCGTCCGTCGACTTGTGTTGATGAGGCTCAGGATGGCGTTCCGCCACAGAGCTCTTGGCTTGACCACATTGTGAAGCCGGAGACGCTTCTTCAGAGGGTGCACTAGGTACTGGCGAGTGATGTGGGTTTCGCTCGAACGATTGGGGTGGCGTGCGTTAACTTTGCCACGCGCCCCTGCTCACCATAGCTCTCGCCTTGCTTGCTCAAGCCGCACCGTGTCCAATTCTCGTCAGCAACCTTCCCGGTGCAAACTGTATGCATCTCCTCTACGCTGTCGCCCGACGTGTCACCTGTGGAGCTCTTGAACGCACCCCAAGTCGCCACTGGAATTTGTTACTCTTTTTGCACCTCGTCCTGTGGACACATCGCGCACCATCTACGCCCACGTGAACCGGGTACTCGATCGTGTAATATCCGTCGCCGGTTTGGACGTCGCGCTGACGTCGCACTCGTTCCGAAGAGGTGACGCGCAGCACGCTGAATCTTCGCTCCTGAAACATGAGCACGATAAACAAGGCTTCAATTATGTTTTCAACACCAGCAAGGCGGATCACAAGATAGTCAAGGTGCTCAGTGGATACAAACCCAAAGCTTACGTGCCGCTACAAGCTTGTCAAGCTTCAACACCAGACACGAGACGCAATCGCAAGCGTACAACATATCCCGTTCGCTACATGCTGGAAACAGAAAGCCTCAACGTGAACAAGAAGGTGATGGATGTTCTTACCGTGCGCTTTTTGACACTTTCCGCTGATCAAGGACTTGAACCCCGACAGACCGGCCGTTAAGCGTATCTAAGCTGTCGTCGTGCATGCCGGATGCTCGCCACCTGACCTCCTTGCATGGTCGTCACACCTGGCAAGCTCACTTGCTCCCTATGCAACCATAAATACGACACACGTGCCCCCCCCCCCCCAAACACACACACACCACCAGAAAGCCCGATACGCCACGAGAATCAAGGTAAGTGTAGAAGACAATTGCTTACCAAGCCGCTTTTGATTAAGCACTTTATCGAGCACATCAAGCGGCATGACGCGCGCATGGGTGTACTTGAAGCTAAGCGAAGCAATATATCTGCAACCGGAAACGAAGCTGTCCAGACGAAGCCACACAAGCAGTAAGTACGCCGAAAAAGAAACAGCGCCGAATCACCGACTGACCTTCACGCTACGTTGTTTGCGCGGTACGCTCAAGAGCCACACTGACAGGGGTATGCACCAAAGCAGCATAGGTCTAGAGCCAAACTGCTCGTCGCCTTCATGAAGATCTTCATTCCAGATGACCTCGACCTTGACGCTGACGCTAAAGTCAATCGGAACCGTGTGCTCGATCTGGGGGGGGGGACAGATCGCAGAGAACGCTGTCTCTCCTGGCTCACCAGCAACCACAAAATCAAGTCGCAAGGTTCCACCGCCGTACTGAAGCATCTGCAGCGCCTTCGTCTTGCCGGCTCCGTCAACGACATGATCCATCGCCACCAGCGCCAGGCTACACCCAAGCTGTGTTAGGAATAGTCACCAAGCAGAAACCACATAACGAGCTTACAGCGCTGCATAATACATTTACTCGACAAGAAAACAAACATTAGATGATGTATACCAGCACCTTCTCTCTTCTAAGCAAGCATCCACGCGGCACGATCGACATTAGCAGCGGCATCGGCTTCGCCAGCAGTAACAACCGTAGTCTCCGTACACAAGCACTCACAGGCGGTATCCGGCGTCAATGGAGCCTCCACACCTCTTAATTCAATGGTGACGGCTGTATTCGACCCAGCGACCTCAGGGCACAGCCATGCGCTCTACCTTTGTGCTACGCCGTCGTGTGTGTGTGGGGGGGGGGGTATATGGGGGGAAGTGACTTGTAGAGCACCGCAAGCGATGCGTACGGGCTGGTGCAGCAGCGTACGGGCCTGGGTAGTATATTGACGGCGGGAGGTCTGCGTAGATGGAGCTGAAAAAGAGAGACTGACGGCACAGGGGCCACTGTCGGGTCGGGTCGCCGTAGTTCCACATGTCTACATCTCATTGATCATAATTGAATCAAATAGATAAGCAGATCTGTGACTGGCTGAGAAGATCACTCTAATAGTGGACCCCGATTTCCGGGTCCGGCCCTCATTGTTGAATTTGACGTCCCGAGAACACATCGCTCTCGAGCCATTTTTGCTTGTTTTTCCTCAAATGCGTTTTTTTCTCGTCCCACAGGCCGTTTAGGCCATCTCCTTACGCCTACAAGCTCTATACAAAGAAACAACCCTGATCTCAGATTCTTTCTATCCTAACCTGTTTTGTATAGAATGAGCACCGTAACCGTCGTGCATAATGCATACGGTTGCATACGGTATTTTAACCGGTTCACCTAGAGGTTTCACTCGGTCACACAAGTCCGAGGGCCATATAAATTTTGGTATGGGTATGAAAGTGATTGAGGGGTAGGTGGTATCACCTTTCTTACGTGTTGTCCGAACGAGAAGGCCCGCAGGCCCTCACGGAGAATGATTAACGCAAACAGAAAATAATATCTTCAACAAAGTCGCGCTACGCCCGAAGAAGCTCTGAAAAATTAGGATAAGATGCCCGATGTACCAGGCGGGGCACCGCTACTCAGCGTTCCGCGGTTCACGGAGGCGCATCAAGAAGCCCGTTAACGCGCACACAACTAGCACGTACCATCGCCAGTGTACTTAGTGCAGTCGCGTCAAGTTCACTGATTCATCCACCAACTCCTGCCGCGCGTGCCGAACCGCGGAATCGTCGCAATGTGAACGGGTTAGCGGCAAATATGCACGCACCTCCAAGCGGTAGCTCGAGTGCTTCATGAACCAGCTGCTTAAGGCGGCGAAGGATCTGTCGTACCGCACAGCCAGTGGACGATTCTTTGTCGCACTGCCGCAATCTACAAATGACCCCCTCAGGAACCAACAATCTATTCGGGTATTCTTCCGCCGGGGGATTAGGCTTGTCAGCTTCTACTTTACTGCCAACAGAACGAAACGTTTATAGACAGTTGAGTTGGTGCTCAACTGATGGCGAACTGGTGCTCAACTTTCGTCCGAGAACAGATGTCTTGCGGACCCTTCTCAAATACATAAATACTTCTGACCTGAATAAAGAGATTTTAGACGAAGCGCGCTTACTAAAGTCACGAACGAGTAGCTCTCTAGCAAGGTGTTGGTAGACAACGCTTGCCTAGGTTAGCGTTGGTTCGTTATTGAACCTTGATGCAAGTGCGTTGGCAGAGCAGATGAGCGCCAAACAACACTGCTCTGTCGGCGTTGTTATTATCAGCTCTCATAGATGCATCCACCGCGTGCATGCCAATGCTGCTCAGCCAACAAACTGGAAATGTTGCTTCTTGCCGAGTGGTGCAGATGCTCTGTGACTGGCGCCGGGGATGCTAGTCCCGCTTTAAGTGAGCCTCAGTCTGAGACCCTCATATGCGAAGGCAGTAAAGTAATGACATCCAGGTGGATAGGCCCAGTAAACCGGGCCAGCAGCTCAGCGTGTCAAGAGCACCGTGCAAATCAAAGTATATAGGATAAAGTATGGCGAAAGTTGAGCGCCAGTTGGTGAAAGTTGGGCTAGGCATCTGAGGAATGAGGGATCTGGACTGCTAATACTTCGGACGGGGGGGGGGGGGACAGATCAGCAGGATGTTGCTGCAGGAAATGGAATTGTTTTTGGCGTTGTTACTTTCCTTCGAATAATCAAATCGAAGGCTTGTGTTGTGGCGGGGCCCACAACACCTTGCGCACAGGAAGTGTTATTCCCGGAGAGTATACAAACGCTCAGTGAACGGCAGTTCACTAGTCCCTAGTCTGAGGGGACTGTTACCAAATTGGTTTTATATAAAACTGAATACCTTTATAAGTGACCCTTTTTAATGCGTCTTCATACGAACTATAAGTCACCTATAAAGTAACCCTAGAGGTTATCCTATTGGGTGGTTCTGAGGCCTTTGTACCATATGTGTGGTACCCATCGGTGACGTCATAGTGATGTTGGCCACAGCAATAGGGTACTTGGATACACCATTCTGAAGAGTGACTTGGCACTCTTCATGTAACCCCGTTACATCCCCCACTTAGGTTCGGTTTACCGACCATCCCGGACGAGTGAAAGAAGTCGCCGCCTGTCACTCTCCAAGTCGAATACATCGACATCGCTGTGGTTAGTTTCCGCAGCCGGCTCATTTCCTTTTGAGCCCGAGCACTCGCACGTGCTCTTCTTCGTCTCGGTTTCCACTTCAGCCTCCAATATGATCCAGACTCGGTCTTTCATCATTGCAAAAGCTCCTGCTAAGCTTGTTGCTTCCGAGCAGTAGGCTAAGAGCTCTAAGTCATCTGGCAAAGGCTCTGCCTAAGGGATCCACCAAGGTGACATCCAATGTAACTCCATGGCGCCTGAGCCGAGTGTTGAGGATCTTGAGCTCCTCTTGGACTATGGAGAGGACTCTCCCATATCCTGGGGTGACAGTGAAAATCAAACGCAAAAAGTCTGAAGGCGACCCGAGTCGGTCCGATTCGCTTGGGCTCGTGTCCCGCTGTCTAGCCACGATGTCGACGATGGCGGTGGGACACTCGAACGTCAGGGGAGTCCTGGCTCACCCAAGGAGGCCAAATAGAAACCCCGTTCTTCAGCCAAGCACTGGACGCTCGCTGAGGCGACTGTCGCGTCAAGGATGCGAAGGCAGCAGCAGCTCGGAAGTTAGCCGTAAGCGGCGGGTTGCTTCCCGGTCGCCGCTCCGTGAATAGTTGGCGACAATCACTTATAAGGATAAGGGCTTCTTTAGTTCTTCTTCCGACGACGAGGAGAGGGCCAAGTTGGCCGAGAGACCTCTAACGATCTTGACGGGTAGCAGTCGGAGTACCTGGCTGTTCGTCGAAAGGGAGTGCGTACCCCGATGACCCAGTCGCCTGTGAAGAAGTATTCTTCGCCTCTCGGTGGCGGACGCCTTACGCTCCCGGGTATTTTCGTCCTGAGGCGTCCCCGGAGCTGATGCCTACATCGATCAGCTCCAGACGCCTCGAGTGCTTCTCGGCGAACGCTCCGCTATGGGCGCATACGAAGGCCACCTGGTGGCCAAACTGCCCGCGTTTAAACAGAACGTGGGTGCTGCTAGGTGCGTGCTCCTAGCACCGCACCATACTCCTCTCAAAGAGTTCACGAGCTGACGAAATAAGCCAGAGCTCTGGTCGGGAATTCGCGACCTGTTTGGGGCAACCCATCCGTGATGCCCCCACACTATGCCATTTTCTTTAACTCCACTGTCTGGGTGATAACGACCACCAGCACAGAGTGACTCTTTCCAAGAGGCTGAGGCCGTCTGTTAGAAATGGGCAGCTACGCGGTGCTCAAAAGGATAACCTGACGTTCTCCGGCGAGATATCAAAAAAATATCTTCGACCTCCGAGATCTCCGCATTGGGTTTGCCCATGTGGTAGGCAAACGACAGCTCTCTAAAGAGCTGCAGAAGCATCCTGCTTCTAGCGCTCATGATGAGCGCGGGTATGGTCTTGGTTTTACCACAACACCCCGTTCTGGCAAGAAAACCCGAACTACTTACAAAGCCGTCGCCGTTTCGGTTCCAGATCGCGACAGCCTTCAGGCAACCAACCTGGAGCCGTTCAATCGGCTCTCAGGAGCACTCAGCCTCCGAGTACCCCCTCCACTTCACGCGGATCTGGCGCTTCCCGTGAAAGCGCTGTACCTGGAGCACGCGCTCCACGTGGTAGTGATCTCCCCCTTACGGTCAAGGAGAGGCGGCGTCGCCCTCGTACGAGTACGAGTATGAGGCACCGCCCCTCCGGCCTGTCTCGGGGCCTGGTGTGGCGCCTTCGGCACCACCTCGGGCCGTTGAAGACGCCGTTCTTCGCTGGTGTCTTCAACGAGTCCTTCCGCTTGCGCTTGGGCGTGGTGATGGTGGTGGTGCCGCCGCCTAGGCCGGGAACGCTGGGATCCTTGGGCCGATTCGTGACGACGAATGTGGTCTGGCAGACGACTTGTCGCACCTTGAAGGTCGGGTTGACCGTCGGACGAATGACGGAGACGGGGCTTTCCGACTTCTGATGCCTTTGGGTGTCCGTGGACCGTGTCCACCCGGGAGGTATACCTCCATCGGGACAATCTGTGGCCTGTGCCCCAGGGGGGAGCGACCCCTGCATACCTTCAGTGCAGCGGGGTTGCCGTATCTTTGCGTAGAGGAAGACTTTAGCTAAGGTCGGTGACTAGATCGCAATCTAGCTAGATCGCAATCTATGGACTCCACGACCTTCACAAGTTAAAAGTAACAATGACCTTCACAAAGCTCATTAACTCTTCGTTTCCAAATGTAACTAATTTTATTTCTCTTTACTCGCGGCAGAGCCGCCTTTGTCCTATATGTATAAGTCTCAATAAAAAGCATAGTTAAACCTAATCAAATGCATAACTAATGTCTGAGAAGCCCCCTACTGACGCTTGGTATATTTCCAGTACTGAGTACTGCTTTATGTTAATGGGTGTGCACATCAGTTAGTGTGTCACATTCCTTAGTACCTCGAGTACTTGTAACCCCGTTACACTCTCCCCCATCAATACTGTGGACACGCACGTCTACGCTTGTCGTCGCCTCAACGGATGCCTTAGTCGTCGTACTTCACTAGCGGCGTGTCGCCCCACGTCACGGGGTGTTCTCAAGACTTTCTTGCTCAACGAGCTTATCCGTTCCACTCTGGATGGCCTCGGGCCACAACACCTTTTGGTCCTTAGACCAGCGGCGGCGTCTGGGAAGAGAGGTAACCCCTGCTCCTCGGACGTCTTGACGCGGACAAAGCGCAGAAAGAAGACGTCAGCTGCATCCCCAGATATGTTCTGCTTGCGGACCATTGCCAGTTCCGATGCGCGTCCAAACCGGTACCAGAGGAGACACAGCAGAGCAGCATCCTGATAGTCGCTTTCGGAGTACGCGTAAGTATACAAATATAGTAACATTGTTTTCAAATCAGACTTCCTAGACGGAATTGGTTTGGCTACAAACTCATCACCATCCCGCTTCGAGCAGAATCTGTCTAGTGTCTTCCCCATTTTGAGCAACCGAGTTTCTAAGGATGCTCGGTGCTTTGGGAATTGGTCGAGCAGCCACAGCTTGGCTTGCCGATAATACTGCATGCAGGTCCGGAGCTCCATACAAAATGAGGGGGCACCAGCCCCCTCGATTGGAGTTGAACCCTTCGCCCAAAAGGGTAGAAGTCGTAGGATCAAGTAGCATAGACTCCATAAAAAACGAGTTATAGCAATGGGGACGCCACAACGCGAAGTTAGATATGCTGTTTTGATCGCTTATGGTGCGTAAAAAGAGAGAGAGTAAAATCAATAATCATGATTATAGGGGGATTCGCCGTTCACGCAGCAAACTGAATCGGTCGAAGCAGAATCAGATCGACCATGGTAGACATATCTCGTTCTATTGCCAATAGCATGAGATATGATGTTCACTCATCGTTCACAGTTGTCCGTAGCCTCGTCTTCACCCACTTCTGCGCTGAAAACGATCGTTCGGAACTCGTTGTTGATACTGGAAGAACTCACGCCAGCTGAATAACGCGGTAGAATACTGGATATTGTGTGTGATTGATTGCCTGCTCTAACCATGCACTCGCTCAGCTCCCGTAAATATTTTAGATCGGCAAATCGAGTATCTTTCACTGCTGCGTTACGGAAGCGCTCGACTTCCTGTTTAATCTGTTTAATATGACGAACAAATTTGGCGGTCGATCAGCATGATCGCCTCTCACAAAACATGGACGGAACAATTGCGAGGATCGACGGGTATGTTGTTTGCTTCACACAAAGTCTGTGCTAATTCGATTCTCGTACACAAAATTGGATCCAGTGACGTGAGAGCAGGTTCATTGGTATTCGAATCATTCCTATCTGTGCGGATTGGAGTTTCGAAGAAGGCCGTGAGTTTGGTAGTCTTCAACCTTTTCTTCGTCATGACAGCGCGCCCCCGATCGAAAAGATTTTAAACTGTGTTCAACGAGAAGAGCAGAAGCCATTACGAAACCACTCGATGGAAACCACTCAGAGCTGGAGGAAACTCCCGTGACAAAGGATCACCCGTTAACCCTACACCTAAGTTGGCCCCCTCCCCATTAATTTAGTCCTGGCTCCGGCCCTGACTGCATGGCAGGGTTGCGAGCTGACGGTTTACCTTTCCTCCCCTGATTAAATGCAATATACATATTAACCTTATCCATCACACACATAAAGCTCTTCCCACTCTCATCGCTATCAATGCAGTCTCTTACGTAATTATCCTCAACCTCCTCATCCTTGAGAAATTTGCCGAACGCCGCGATCGCTGTTGCCTTGGCCCGCAAGGTGTTGCCCGGCTGCAATTCATCTAAGCCCATAGCCCTGGTCCGATAAAAGCACAATAAGCAAGTGATACGTCAATGACTTGGTATTTGAATGGACATAGAGTGTGTTGATCGGACTTGATACGACCGATCGGCTGTCTAAGGGGACTCGACTAACCTTTATGTACACTTATTGGCTAGAATGCTAATCTACAGCGAGTTCGGTTGGCTAATAATTAGCGGATGTGTTTTAAATTGGTTAGAACGTAGCATACAATAGTTGAGTTTAGACAAAATTTTGACTGTAGTAGTCTATTGGCCGCCGCTGCCCTTGGTCTCTGGGATAGGACGGCTTCAATTAATTGTCGTCGCTATTATCAAGGACTACAGCCTTCTTCATCTCCGTCGCAGACTTGACTTTCATCACGACGAAAATCGACCAATATACAGAGATGAGCGACAAAAGCACAATACTGTTGCCATGCCGATCGATAGACCCATTGGCGGACCGTACGAGCTCTTGGATACAGAACTCGAACTTGGACTTGTCGAGCTCGAGATTGCAGTTGTGCAGCGAGGTCCGCCCCACGACGAGGATATGTACACTGGCATCTCCGCTTCACACACTTTCCCGTCTTGAGCGCTGTCTTGCCGAGGTTTCCACCGATCGTGCAGTCGTCATCAATAGCACAAAAGGCCTTGCCAGCGACTTCCTCGTGGCGATTGTCGTCGTCTTCGTATTCGTCAATATGGGCTCAATCCATTGCTTTGCCAGGTGGCTCTGGGGGTCACAACCGACTTGCATGTAATTGTCAGCGTCCAGATCGTCTCCAAGATCTTGATACAGCCGCATATAGTCGACTTTAAGGTACCTAGGGAACGAGTCGCAGATCCAGTTCGTCTCGTCGTCTCTGCCGTCCCCGTGGTATTCTTTGCCTGCATTTGGAGGCGTCGCGCCCCAGGAACTCGACAGTGCGACGTTCACGATGAAGGACATTGGCTCCTCCAGCATTACCTTCTGTGGATTCATCTTGTTCGAGTTCTGAGGCACGTTGGAGAACGCGTCCGTTGTGACCTCAAAGAGCGGACTGCCCTGAAGCATCCACCGCACGTAGCCATTCTTGCCCGTGACCCACTCGATCTGGTACTCGACGAAGCCAATGTATGCGCCAAGACGCACAGGCCAATTGGACGAAATGGCGTCCATCTGATAGTTGAACGAGCTCATGGCGTTCGACTTGGGAGTGGTGCTAATATTACGCGGACTGGCACATTTCGAGAAGGTATTGTCGGGGTCACACAAGTACGTACCCATATACGAATTCACAAGCGGGTAGCACGTGCCGTTCGTGTTGATTCCCCAATGGTTCTCTCCGACATCGTCGATCAGACCGATATCGGCGTTTATATCTCCCGAGGCAGGACATGTAGCCACCGTGGAAGAGTTTCCGTCATGCCAGTCTTCAACGCCGCCGCGACTGTGGCGTAGCTCTGCGTCGCCTCGGCGTCTTGCTGACAGAAGTTGTTTGATGCGTACGAAGGCCTTGATACCACGACTTGTGGCCACGTTCTTGCTGATAATACGACGTCGGCACGTCGATGTAGTTGGCACCAGGAGTGGTGCAGCTGTAACCGTGCACGCAGTACAGGTTGTCCCCTGTCGACGTGTCCATGGGGTACAGTCGGTAGTCTTCCGGCATGCCCGGCGCGATCTGTAACGACGACGAGACCGCGAGACCTCCGCCTTCCAGCAAGTCGATCTCAGGAGCGCCTCAACCTTGGTTCGGGTTCAGACCATAGCCCGGATTGTCGTCGGAGGCACTGATACGCTGGTTTTCCGGGTTGAAGACGTCAGGTTCGCATCGACCGTATGAAAACGGCCACATTCGGTTCGTGGACGCCGAAAAGATGGCACGACCGAGGTTCCCCATCATCCAGGTACCAGGTCACGTCGGGTAATACTTGGTCGTCCGGACCTTGCCATTCTTTCCCACCGCCAGGTCGAGGTTGCCAGACGCTTCCGACACGGCTCCCGAGAGCTGTGCTCGTACCTCCAACATGCCGCCTTGGAAGCAAAATTTATTCCACGACGGGACCATCGCCGCGCGGTAGAAGAAGGAGGCGTCAAAAAATAGCCGGGAGGATGCGTGTACATGTTGTAGACGTGAATCACGTTCACTTCGTCGACCGCTCTAATGTAGAAATAGCAGATATCGTCGTCGTCACACATCGTAGCGTCATATTATGAGAGTAAGGTTCCAGAGCTCCATTCACCCCGTCGGGTTTCTCAAGAGAATTCCAAATGTGGTCGTCTCCGGGTCGGAAACTGCGGTTGAGAGTGTTATATTCGTCGCTCATGACGAGGTCCCAGGTCCGACCTCGAGAGCTCGTGTAGATCTGACGATCCTTAGGCGCGGGGTCCACCCACGTTCCGATGCCCGACTTGGTCGGGTATGTTGTGCTTGAGGTGGTTGCATTCTTCGCGGTGGACGCTGTCATGGTCACAATAACAATAGCGAAGGCCCATAATGCAAGCGTGTGGAACCTCATCGCGTGCCTACGTGCCGCTTTTCTCTAAAGTTTGTGGAAACAGGTTTTCAAACCTGCTGGACCGACTCATTATAAGTAGGGCTAAAAGCCCTCGACATTATTAACGTAGAGGCAGTATAAGACGCTCTACATGGTGGCTTGCTATGAAGATTTTAAACCCGGGTAAACCGCGACGTTGTCGGATAAGGCGATGCAATCTTCCGTCGAGTCATCGGATAGCGAGGACACCTGCCTTAAAGCCTTGGCCTACAACGCATTGAGGCCCTTCCCAACTCGAAGTTCGAGACTCGAACGCCGGGCAGCTGCATACTGTGTACAGGCAGTCGGTTTGAATGGGAACAGCGCTTGGGGAAGGTCTAAGCCACACGATTGTAGTGAGTGTCGTCTGCACCGGATGATTATCTGAAAGGCTTTGGCGATGGTCATGATCAACCATCAGCGGATCTGCCGTGTCTGACTCCATGCCGCTAAGCTTACCCAGAGGACGGAACTGGCGGACGAAAGCCTTCTCGCGGGTCCAGTTCAGTACAATAGCAGCTTGCACCAGCTCAGCAGCAACAATGCTGGTCGATACGGACATCCAATTGAACTGGAGGAACTGGCAGTTCTGCGGAAGCTAAAGCAGACTCTTTGGTCAACTTCAAAGGTACAAAAAAACACCCGCTCGATACTGCACAACACGACGACGCAAATCGGGAGCAGCATTTACGCCATCTGCTGGCTCGCATCGCTGTGCATTCCGCTCCAAAGTCTTCTCCGTCGCGTCTACAGACTTCTTGATCTTTTTGGTGCTGCGGGCGCTGACAACTTTCACCATCTTCTCCTCCGGGCTGATTCAACGATGTCGTCTGACTTGAAATTCGCTGGCTTCTTCTTTGGTGCCCGACGTTGCTTGTTTTACTTGAGTGCTCGAATATACTGTCTTGCTTGTCTACAGCAGATATCTTGAGCTGCATTCGCGTCGTCAGACGTGCATAGATGAATATCAGAATGTCGATCACAATAATCTGCCGCTTCGAATGCGGAGGTCACGCTTGAAGGTGCTACAGTATCCAGATGCTCTGAAGGCACTGTCCAACGTGGAGTCGTATGTCGCTCGTGGTATAAGAGACTGTGCCAATGAGTCAGGGTTCGCTTCGCTCCATGAACAAATCTTCTCTATTGCAGCTTCTTGACCTCACGAGATAAAGGGCGTAGTTGAAAGTTAATTTATTCGAGAACTTAGACGAAATTTTGACTGTAATTGTCCCTTGGTCTCTGGCGAGGGTCGTTGCTCTGCGACTGCCTCTCGGCATCCTGTTTGACCTGTCCACCGTTGCGATAGTTCATGTCTGCCGCCAGTTTACTCTGTTTCTTCAGCAATGCCGCTGCCTTCTTCTCCTTCTTCGACGCGTACATCACGGAGATGACACTGAGGAACACAATGATAGCCGCAATACCAATCGTCATACCGAAAGGAGGACCGTACGAGCTGCTTGTGACGGACTTGCTAGCGACGGTAGTCGACGACGAGCCCGAGACTGCCGTCGTACAGCGTGGACCACCCCACGACGACGGGTACAAACACTGGCATCGTCCCTTGATACACTTGCCCGTCTTCAGTGCTGTCTTCCCGAAGCTGCCTCCAATCGTGCAGTCATCATTAATGGAACAGAACGCTTTACCCGCCACCTCTTTGTGATGATTATCGTCATCCTGATACTCGTCAATATGGGCATCAATCCATTTCTTCGTCGGGTGGCTCTTCGGATCGCAACCAACCTGCATATAGTTGTCAGCTTCGAGGTCATCGCCCAGGTCCTGGTACAGCCGAATATAGTCAATTTTAAGGTACAACGGGAAGGCGTCACAAATCTTGTTGACGGTCGCATCGGAGCCATTACCGCGGCATTCCTTGCCGGGATTCGGAGGCGTCGCACCCCACGAACTCGACAGCGCCACGTTAAAGATCATATACATTGGTTCTTCTAGCATCAACTTCTCCGGGTTGGTCTTGTTGGCATTCTGTGGGATATTCCAGATCGATTCGGACGGGACTTCAAACAATGGACTTCCCCCTAGCATCCATCGCACGTAGCCATTCTTGCCCGTGACCCATTCAAGCTGGTAGGTCAAAAACTCCATATAGGCTCCAAGATGCACGGGCCAGTTCGCCGAGATGGCATCCATCTGATAGTTGAACTGACTCATGGCTTTGGATTTGGGCGTCGTAGATTCGTTCCGCGGCTTGGCACATTTGTAAAAAGTATTGTCCGGATCACATAAATAAGCTCCAGTATAAACATTGAACAGCGGGTAGCAAGTGCCGTTCGAGTTGACGCCCCAGTGGTCGTCACCCTTGCCGTCAATCAGACTCAAGTCGCCATTGACGTCGTTGGAAGCGGGGCATATCTCACTCGAGCATGTATTCTCGGTAATACCCGACTTCACAGATGCAGCAATAGTACTGTACTTCTGCTTCTCGTCGGGATCCGACTGACAATAATTGTTGGCAGAGTACCGTAAACCTTGATACCATGATTTGTGGCCACGCTTCTTTTTGTAAAATGCTGTTGGGACATCAGCATAATTGGCGCCGGGGGTCTTACACGTACCAGCGTAGATACACCCCGAACTACTGTCTCCCTTAGAGAAATCAACACCAAAAATACGGTACTCGTCGGGCATGCCCGGTCCAATTTGAAGCGATGATGACAAAAGCGTCGCGCCACCTTCCAGTACATCAATTTCCGGTGCGCCACGGCCTTGGTTCGGGTTTAAACCATAGCCGGGGTTGTCGTTACACGCACTGATACGCTGATAGGTTGGGTCAAAAAGGTCGGGTTCGCACTTGTCGTACGAGAATGGCCACATCCGGTTCGTTGAAGCCGAGAAAATGGCGCGAGCGAGGTTCCCCATCATCCAAATACCAGGCCACGTTGGGTAATACTTTGTCGCGGCAACCTTTGAGTTCTTCCCCTTCGCAAGGTCCGGGTTCCCGGAATCTGGTGTGACGACGCCTGGGAGCTGTACACGCGCTTCGATCATTCCACCTTGGTAGCAAAACTTGTTCCACGACTGTACCATAGCTCCTCGATAGAAGAAATAGGCGTCCACGAATCCAGGAGGGTGTGTATACATGTTGTAGACGTGAATCACGTTCACTTCGTCGATGGCCTTGATGTAGAAGTAGCACGTGCCGTCCTCATCGCACTTAGTAGACGTCATATTGTGCGAATAGAGCTCGAGGGCACCGTTGACACCGTCGGGTTTCTCGAGAGAAGTCCACATATGGTCGTCTCCAGGTCGGAAACTACGGTTAGGCGTGTTGAACTCGTCGCTCATGACGAGATCCCACGTCCGGCCACGGGAACTCGTGTATGTCTGGTGGTCATCAGGCGTCGCGGGGTCGACCCAGATTCTGATACCGGACTTGGTTGGATACGTGGTACTCGCATCTGTGTCATTCTTAGCTGTGACGAACGTTAGCGTGACCGCCCAAACCATAGCCAGAACCCACACTGTGTGTTGCTGAAGCTGCATAGTCGTCTCTGGGGCTAGAAGGGGCTAGCGCGTCCAGTGGTGTGCTTGAGGCGGCAGTTTGACGAGTGAAGGCCATACCGAAGGACGCCGCGGAAAAGCTGACAGGGCTCCGGCTACAATTGTTACAGCCGAGCTCTTTCCTTCTGGTGGAGCCTCGCCAATCGTTCAGCTGAATGTTCACAAAACCGGGTTTTAACGGTTCGTTTCGCAAGCGTATGGGAGCATAATCCGCGGCCGCTTCTGCGCTCGGTTCGATCCGATTTGCAAGTGCTGTGCAACGACTGGGCCATGTTATTAACGCTTTCATTTTTATCATGACCTTAACGCGACATACGGAGACATAGCAGGTTGCACTCGTTCAGGCTTGGCAAACACGTGGAGCAGATGACTGCGGGCAGGCCAGCGGCTGGCAATCCGATGGGCAGAGCTCAGCTGTTTACGTTCTTTCTCTGTCCTCGATTTCTTTGTTCTTACGGTGTTGCACTGAGCCCGTGGTTTACGGTGAGCCCGTGGTTTACGGTACGGTACTATACCGTGTTTGCTATTTTGCGGTATGTTAAACAGCATTCTACAATTACCAACGTTTTACTGTAGTTTCCGTTTTTAATACCAGCTATATAGCAGCGTGGATGAAGGTACAGTACTAATAAGGCATGCCGAAGCATTCGAACAGTTTAACGGGGAGACGTCTGCAGCCAGCCCCACTATTAGTACACAATTGGCGACGGATGCGCTCGAGACCAGCAGTTTGATGACGGCGAGAAAATATCGAGATCAGCAAGGACTGTACATGTACAGTATGGTATAGGTATACACTTATACTAATAGAGATCTGCAAGAATGCACGGTACACATGGATATCGTACACGATCTTGAGCACTGGCCTTTTTGAAAAGTCATGAAGCGTACGAGAATCGGAAATAACACGTTCTCTACCGCACGAGTGTATGAGTTGGAAGCCCGATAGCAGCACTGGAACCACATAAGTGGTTCGTGTCAAGACGTCTGGTCCGAGTAACGCAGATTACGGGTTGCTGAGCAAGGCGCTAGCATTCGTCTCGTTTCATGTCAAAACAATCGAACGATGCAAATCTCAACTTGGATCTGCGAGGGTGCGCCCGACTTGTACTGCAGGTTACACGAGCAGTAATCTGCCTCAGTGAGTACATGTTTACATGAGAAGTGTATACTGTTCCTTCATGTTGATTTTGGATATTTTCATAATTCACAACAATAATACATTAACAGCTGAAATCAACTAATCGGATAATTTGTGTTACTATATTTCAAACGATTCGTCCTGAATACTTGTTACCGGTCGCTTGTGGTATCGGCCACCTGCGCATTGTAACGTTGTCCGGGATGTGAACTGCGCTGTCAGCATTAAATGTGAGCGGTAGTAACTATCGCTAGAGCATTGTGTAGCATTCAATAATTGGGGGTCGAGTGAGTGCACCGTGCGCATTGTCGGTTCTAATGATATGCCGAAACGACCCTCGCGTGATCGGTTGTTTTCATCGAGACGATTTATACGATGGGCGTCACTTCCGACGATGGTTTGAGTTGTACAGTAGCAGTCTCTAAGACTTATTTGTAACTTATGTACCAGATGTAGTCGAGTCAAACTTCCAACGGTTTGCTACATTGTTGCCCAACTCAGCATTTCATTTTGCCCGATCCTAGCAAGTCCAATGTGTGACAGTACAGGTAACCTGCGGCTGCGCTCACGGAATTCCAGGTGCCGGCGATTTGATTGTTCCGCGCTTTCATTAGCAAAAGCGGGCTATTGTATACATGTACGTGTACAGTCGGGGTTCCAAACAATTATATGTGAATTCTTTGGTCACGAGCCGGCAGTGGCTCTTGGCACGGTCGTACATGAATCGTTTGTAGACCCCAAACCTTGGTTAACGAGGGTCGTGCTTGTACAGTATGCAGTGTCGACCCGAAGATATTCATGTAGTTTCTTATTACTTATCTGACTCAACATTCAAGGCGATTATTACCATCCTTTTGTTGATTTTCGGGAGGAAATCATGCAGCGAAGACCACTCAGTCGCGAGTCAGTGAGGGTCTGCATGAACGGCTCGAGGGGCTGCCAAGCGTAAGCAACATCGGCCAACCACTTCCTTTCATTTACAGGAACTTCACGTGCCACGCCACTGCATGTAATAAGCTACCACAAAGTAGAGTGCGCTGTTTTCCCTCGCTAGAAGCGAATTTTCGAGCTCCATTTCTGCGATGGGCAAATCAATCTGTCCCATGGTGTTTTCCCGGCTGTACCTGCTAAGCCCCAATCAATCCTGAAATCTTACGGCAAACAAAGTCGCGCCGTTATTCCACACAAGAGATTACGGAGAAAACGAGTGGTTGGTGGGGCAAACAAGCCTTTGCTGGTTTCTCAGCGAGGTCATTCGAGGATCTCTTGACTTTCTCTGTCGCTTTTCGTCTCGGATCGACTCGGCTGGCTTCATCATTCGACAATTTGTCGCCTCGATCTCTCGAACCTGGTTACTCTGTTAGACGTGTGCAACGGTTGATCTGAAAATGCGGTTTGCAGCATGGATACTAGTCCTTTTGGCGACAGTAGTAACTGCGGCCAAAAACACAACATACCCGACCAAGTCAGGCATCAAGATTTGGGTCGACCCCGACACACCTGAGCGGGATCACGCATACACGAGCTCGCGTGGTAGAAAATGGGACCTTGTCATGAGCGACGAGTTCAATATGGCCAACCGCAGTTTTCGTCCAGGAGACGACCACATGTGGACGTCACTCGAGAAGCCCGACGGCGTCAACGGAGCCATGGAAATCTACTCTCACAATATGACTTCAACTAAGTGTGACGACGATGGAACCTGCTACTTCTACATTAAATCAATTGACGAGGTCACTGTTATCAACGTGTACAACATGTACACACACCCGCCTGGGTTTGTGGACGCTTACTTCTTCTACCGGTCGGCTATGGTACAGTCTTGGAACAAATTTTGCTATCAAGGTGGCATGCTCGAAGTGCGTGCGCAACTACCCGGAGCTGTGACAAAAGCATCTGGCAATCCAGATTTGAAGCTTGGAAAGAATGTCAAGGTGCAAACGGGCAAGTACTACCCAACATGGCCGGGTATTTGGATGATGGGGAACCTCGGTCGCGCCATTTTCTCGGCGTCAACGAACCGGATGTGGCCATTCTCGTACGATAAGTGCGAACCTGACCTCTTTAACCCAAGTTATCAACGTATCAGTGCGTGTACTGACAACCCCGGCTACGGTTTAAACCCGAACCAAGGCCGCGGCGCCCCCGAGATCGATGTGCTTGAAGGCAGCGCTTCTCTCATCTCGTCATCGCTCCAGATTGGACCAGGTATGCCTGATGAGTATCGTATTTTTGACATAAACTATACGCTGGGGGACTTCTCTGGTTGCATCTACACCGCAAGCTGCAAGACACCTGGCGCAAACTACATTGATGTTCCGACTGCCTACTACAAGAAGGAGCGTGGCCACAAGTCGTGGTATCAAGGCCTTCGCTATGCTGCCAACAACCTCTGCAAACCGGATCCCAAACAGAAGCAGAGCTACACGACTATCACAGCGTCTTTAAAGGCTGGAATCATCAACAACACGTGCTCTGTCAGTACCTGTCCGGCATCCAATGATGTCAACGCTGACTTGGGGCTGATCGATGGTAGTGGAGACGGTCACTGGGGTATCAACTCGAACGGAACATGCTACCCTCTCTTCAACGTGTATACTGGCTCCTACCTCTGTGATCCCGACAACACGTACTCCAAGTGCGCCAGTCCACGCAATGAAACGACAACAACCAAGTCGTTAGTGATGAGCTCGTTTAACTACCAAATGGACGCCATCTCGTCCAATTGGCCCATACATCTCGGTGCATACACAGACTACGTGACTTATCAAGTAGAATGGGTGACGGGGAAGAATGGGTATGCGCGGTGGATGCTTGAAGGCAATCCGTTGTTTGAGGTGCCGTCGGCGTCCATTTCAAACGTACCGCAGAACGCGAACAAGACAAACCCACAGAAGATGATGTTGGAGGAACCCATGTACATCATTGCCAATGTGGCGCTGTCGAGTTCATGGGGTGCCACCCCTCCGAACCCGGGCAAGGCATGTCGCGGTAATGGTACCGACACGACTGTCAACAAGATCTGTGACTCGTTCCCAATGTATCTGAAGATCGACTATATCCGCCTGTACCAGGACCTAGGCGATGACCTCGATGCAGACAATTACATGCACATTGGTTGTGACCCGGAGACCCACCCCACGAAGCAGTGGATCGAGGATCACCTGGATGAGTATGAAGATGACGACAATAAGTGGCAAGAAGTCACTGGAAAAGCGTTCTGCAAGACACATGACGACTGTTCGATCGGTGGCACAGTGGGAAGAACGCCCGTGAAGACGGGTAAATGTGTGAATCAACGCTGTGAGTGCATGTATAAATCGTGGGGCGGGCCCCGCTGCACGATGGCAATCTCGGGCGCTTCAGCATCTGGCAGCACAACATATGGTCCGCCTCTTTGGGCGGCCATTGCTGTCACTGCGATTGTTGTTGTCCTCTCGACATTGTCCATCTACGTGTCAACAGCCCGCGCGGCCAAGAGGAAGAAAGCCGCCATGAGATATGCCCGTTTCGATGACAAACTCGCGGACGAAACCCCGTCGGAACCGCACGTGCTTTCGAAAGACAATAGTAGTCAGTCATAACACCCCGTAGAAGTATCAACTACATAGTATTGTGAAGTATATGCCCTTTGATCAACATGAAACTTGTTAGTCCGTAGAAGAAGAGATACATTGCCATTGATCCTGTTTTGCAGAGAGTGAGGGTGGCGCGATGTGTTGCACTCCTTGACTTGCCTATACTTAACACAACGTTGTCGATATAGCCGGTTAGACATACTGGATAAACTATCGCTTATATTTCCTTAAATCCTTTGTACCAATTATGCGTATTGTGAAACCGACCAATATGTCCAGCTCGGTTAGGCCGTTTTAGATGGGTAGAAAGTATACTAAAACAGGGTAGGAAAAAATTAAACCAGAGTTGTGGATGTAAAACATCCATTGTGCAAATCTAAAGCATAGGACACCACGAGCTTTTATAGCTCCGCTATTAAAATAGCTTTGCGCGGATCGAGTCTCGAATGAGCAAATAGTTCAGAGACTGCGCCCCAAATGAAGACATTTTCATTCCTAACAGACTTGAGAGATGCATACGTATTCATTTTAAGCTTTTTCAATCGTAATATGTATAGTTATCGCTTGTTTAATGATAATAGCGACATCGTTTATATATATATAACGATGACCTCGAATGTCCAGTGCTAAAAATGGGCATTCGAAGCGATTTGACGCTAAATCGACGGCAACATGTGATATATGAACAGGGGTTGGGATGCAACAAATCGGACTGACGTGTTGTTTATATATAATATCTTCGTATATATAGAGCCTAAATCGGCTATAAAGCGGTCGATTTGTAAAAAAAAATAGGACATATCATGTGACGTTCAGAATAACTGTTAACGGTAACAGGGAGCAAAAGGGGAAAGGACGCCCTTTGCTATTACTTTTTGCGAAAAGCATGACCATGACAGCGTTTATGAGTCCGATGTATCTCTTCTTTGATTCATAAACCTCTTTGGAAATTGTACAGTTGGCCATTTTGTAATCGAATAATTGTAAGGTGGTCTTCATTGAGTGAGTCAAATTGCCTAGCCCAAAACATTTACTAAAATGAGACGCATTTTGAAAAAAGTGCACGTACAAACCCGCACGTAGGTATAACTACGTTGGGTAAGGCTCAATAATCGTGTGATGTGGCCTACGGACCTCGCCAAGTCTCGTGTTTCCGGATTCTGTGAAAACTCAGTCGCAGTTCAACTCGGTGCAATCGGTTCCGATTCACCAGAACTGTTGTGTACAGGAGTAGCAGCAATACAGCCACAGGTACTGTAGTTTGTGTGTTAGTTCAAATCCCTGTAGCAGAAGCGTATCGCGATTTGCTAGCACATAAAAAAGATCGCCTTATTTTAAAAATAAACGATGCGATAGTTGCCATAATAGCAGCGTCTTTGGAACCCTACTGTGGCGTTCTACGAAAATCGAGCCGAGCAGGGACCCCAATAAGTGACCCGTCTCAACAATGAACGTTGCTTCGTGTGGTCTTCAAATATTTTGTGCAAAATGTAGCAAATGTACAAAAATAGAAACAGTAAGCAAATGCACCAAAAAAGAACACGAAGTAATTTACCTCGTGTTTTTATTGATTACTGTATGAGACTATTATCACAATGTAAACACATGCCCATTTCTACACCTAAATTAGGTGAACAACTCGCTCGGGAAGCCGAAACAATTCATTTCGTTTAGCATCCGTGTGCAGAGGACACGGTGTTAACTATGCCCAAAGCGTTACCCTTCTAGCAAGCGAGATGTCGCGAGCTTAAAAAAAGCTCAGTCACAGTCGTGCTCCGCAAGCCTGTTTGAAGACCGCGGCTAAGCGCACCTCATGGCATCTGTTTCCCAATGTGTCAATAGTACTGCGTGACTGAACATCACGGGTGATGTAATCAACAGACTGTCTATCGGCACCGGGGGAATGACAATCGGCAATCACGCGCTGGTGTCCGCGAAGCAGGGCCAAGCGGTATTTGCGGTTACGAACCCAGCGCCGACCCAAGCGAGCCGATTATTGGGCTGAGCTTAGAATCTTTCCTCCAGTAGCGAGGCGATTTCCAACTCAAATCCAGCGATTCATTAGGTAAGCTTTGCTTCAATTTTACTTGGGTGCTGTCCGTCTCAATACTCGCGGAATCTTAGGATTTGAGATATTCAAGGCTAGAAATCGATGAGTCTACAGACATGTACTATACACGTACTAAACTGTATCCAGGATATCCCAGGACCAAATCCGGCATCTGGCAGTTCGCTTTGCCTACTGTAGAGCAATATAAAGGGGCCATCCAGACAACGCTGGATGCCGAGCTAAGGCAGACATCTGCGAAGAATGAAAACATTCTTGTCTACAAACGCGGACATCCAGTTTACGGTTTATACTACTCTTCACCGGCTCCTCAAAAACGTCTGGTGCCTCAAACCCGTTCCCGCAGGAAAACGTTTACTGCTGTGCTCGGATAGACGCACTACTGTAGACCCACTGTAGCCATCCGCTTCAAGTAGTTCAAGTCCAATTGATGTAAGCAACGCTAACGTTAACGCTTATTAAGCATCGCGTTGTCGTTGGCTTCAAAATCGGGTGGAACCAAGAGCTGATTACGCAGAGAAAAACGAGTGGATCAAACGGAAAGTCAGCGAAGATGTGACGTTAGAAACACTTACGCAGCATGTAAGGCTCTCTTGCCTTTCGCGACGTCTGTCTGGAGCCTTCACTCGGTGAATTGCTGCCTAAAGCTAACAAGATCTGGCATACTCGACCCATCGCAGCAAGTTTTACTCAAGCGTTACAATGGGGTTTCGACAGCCTAAAACATGGGCATTTAGTCTAGTGTGGGCCATCATGATCGCGTTCGTCACGGCTAACAACGACACCTCGGCGAGTACCACGTTCCCAACCAAATCGGGTATTAGGATCTGGGTCGACCCCGCGACGCCTGCTGACCACCAGACATACACGAGTTCCCGTGGCCGGACGTGGGATCTCGTCATGAGCGACGAGTTCAACACGCCTAACCGTAGTTTCCGACCTGGAGACGACCATATGTGGACTTCTCTCGAGAAACCCGACGGTGTCAACGGTGCCCTCGAGCTCTATTCGCACAATATGACGTCTACTAAGTGCGATGAGGACGGCACGTGCTACTTCTACATCAAGGCCATCGACGAAGTGAACGTGATTCACGTCTACAACATGTATACACACCCTCCTGGATTCGTGGACGCCTATTTCTTCTATCGAGGAGCTATGGTACAGTCGTGGAACAAGTTTTGCTACCAAGGTGGAATGATCGAAGCGCGTGTACAGCTCCCAGGCATTGTCACAGCTGATTCCGGGAATCCGGACCTTGCAAAGGGGAATGGCGCGAAAGTCAAGACTGGCAAATACTACCCGACGTGGCCTGGTATCTGGATGATGGGGAACCTTGGCCGCGCCATTTTCTCGGCTTCAACGAACCGGATGTGGCCATTCTCGTACGACAAGTGCGAACCCGACCTCTTCGACCCAAGCTATCAACGTATTAGCGCGTGTAATGACAACCCCGGCTATGGTTTAAACCCGAACCAGGGCCGTGGCGCACCGGAGATTGATGTGCTTGAAGGAAGTGGATCTCTCGTATCGTCATCACTGCAGATCGGTCCCGGTATGCCCGACGACTACCGTATCATGGGCCTTAATTATGGGATCGACCCACCTTCGTGTATCTACGGCGGCAGTTGTACGACGCCCGGTGCCAACTACGTTGGTGTCCCATCCGCCGTCTATGCGAAGCGTGGGTACACATCGTGGTACAAGGGCTTGCGCTACGCGGCCAATAATTATTGTGAGTCGGATCCCGACGCGAAACAGGAGTACAGTACAATTACTGCATCAGTCAAAGCTGGCATTACTGAGAATTCTTGTTCAGTGGATATTTGTCCTGCCTCGACTGATGTTAACGGGGATTTAGGGCTGATAGACGGCAAGGACGGTGACCACTGGGGGATCAACACCAACGGTACGTGTTATCCACTTTGGAACGTGTACACGGGCGCCTACCTGTGCGATCCCGACAATACGTACTGGAAATGTGCACAGCCGCGAAATGCCACCACGACGCCAAAGTCGAACGCCATGAGCCCGTTCAACTATCAGATGGACGCGATTTCTGCCAACTGGCCGGTACACGTCGGGGCGTACACCGACTATGTCGTGTACCAGCTTGAATGGGTCACGGGCAAGAATGGCTACGTGCGATGGATGCTAGGGGGAAGTCCGTTGTTTGAAGTCCCAGCCGAGGCGATCTGGGATATCCCGCAAAATGCCAACAAGACCAACCCGGAGAAGATCATGCTGGAGGAACCAATGTATCTGATCTTTAATGTGGCGCTGTCGAGTTCGTGGGGTGCGACGCCTCCGAATCCCGGCAAGGAATGCCGTGGTAATGGCTCCGATGCGGCCGTCAACAAGATCTGTGACGCGTTCCCGTTGTACCTTAAGATCGACTACATTCGGCTGTATCAGGACATGGGTGATGACCTCGAAGCTGACAACTATATGCAGGTTGGTTGCGACCCAAAGAGCCACCCGACGAAGAAATGGATCGAAGCCCATATTGACGAGTATCAGGATGACGATAATCGACACAAGGAGGTCGCGGGTAAGGCGCTCTGTACCAAAAATGATGACTGTACGATTGGAGGGAATTTGGGGAAGACAACACTGAAGACGGGCAAGTGTGTGAAGGGACGATGCCAGTGCATGTACTCGTCGTGGGGTGGTCCACGTTGTACGACTGCCATTTCCAGCTCTACCAGTTCGTCCGGTTCGCTAGGTAAGACTCTGTCATCCAATTCATACGGTCCTCCCATGGGACTATCGATCGCAATCGCTGCGGTCTTAGTATTCCTCAGCTTCGCCTCTGTAGCGTTGTCCATTATCAAAGAGAATAATGCCGCGGCCGCCTTGGCGAAGAAGAAAGGAAAGTCTGCCGGTGACACGTCAGTGTACAACAATTATCGAGATGATGCACGCCTGGAACAGGTTCGATATGTTGCGGGCAGGGATTCGTATGGTAATGGACGAGTACAAGGCCACGCGAATGAGGTTCATCACCGACCGACAGACAACTACAGTCAAAATTTTGTCTAACGTGTAACTAAAAGTGCATCCATCATAAGCTATTCGCCTTGCCGCTACAGGCGCCAGATTTATCCTATATGCACATCAGAAAAACTAGCAGTACAGTGCTGACTTCCTAACTGACTACCTCCACCTTGAGAGTACAGTAGTTATACTTGAAGTAGTTATTTTTTCCAATATTCGTCGAGCACTCAACGGCCACACATCCCCGTATAGTTTGTAGTCAGTACAAGAGCACCAAGAGACGTTGTATCAGAGACGTTCTATCGGTGCTACACCGAAGACGATACGTGTAGATCCGAGCGAGGCTGTCTCCGGATGGAAGCAATTTTACGTACAGAAAGTTCTTAACAAACTGGCAACTTCTTCAAACTACAAAAGAGATTCCAAGTATCTGCGCTCCTCCCATTTGTAGATTAGCCAGCAGCAGTGCACACTCGAAAGTGTATTTTTTTTTATTTGCAAAAATGCGAAACTATGCGGTATTTTCTGTAGCTCTGGGGTTACCTGTATCGTACGCTCTTGACACCGTGGTGACCGCCGCGACGACTCCAAACGAGTACCCTACCAAGTCTGGTATTCGAGCGTGGGTAGATCCAGCGACCCCGACCACCGCACAGCAGATAACGACATCTCGAGGCGAGACGTGGCAGCTTGTCATGAGTGACGAGTTTTCCACCGCAAACCGCAGCTTTCGAGCCGGCGATGACCATCTATGGACGTCACTCGACAAACCGGACGGCGTGAACGGCGCGCTGGAAGTGTATTCCCACAATATGACCTCGACAAAGTGTGACGACGACGGGACGTGCTACTTGTACATCAAAGCCGTCGACGACGTGAGCAACATAACCGTTTACAACGCGTACTTGAATCCTCCTGGGTACGAGAACGTGCCGTTCTTTTACAGAGCTGGAATGGTCCAGTCGTGGAACAAATTTTGCTACCAAGGAGGCCTCCTGGAAGTCCGAGCTCAGCTACCCGGAGCCATTTCCAAGGAATCGGGGAATCCAGATCTTGCCCTTGGAAACTCCGGCCGAGTAGCAAACGGAGAATACTATCCGACATGGCCGGGCATTTGGATGATGGGAAACCTCGGACGCGCCATTTTCTCGGCTTCAACAAGTCGAATGTGGCCATTTTCCTATAACAAATGCGAGCCAGAGATCTTTGACCCCACCAATCAACGCATTAGCGCGTGTGACGCTAATCCTGGCTTCGGTCTCAACAAAAATCAAGGTCGTGGCGCTCCCGAGATCGATATTCTGGAAGGTGGCGGTGTAGCCATCTCGTCGTCCTTGCAGATTGCTCCGGGGATGCCAAGCGATTTCCGACTATTTCCTGCAGAAGAAAAACATGACGCAGAGAATATTTACTGCGTCTACACGTACAATTGTGAGACACCCGGCGCAAACCTCATTGATATCCCGACTGCATATTACGAAAAGGAACGTGGTCACAAGTCATGGTATCAAGGTCTTCGGTATGCATCTAACAACTTTTGTAGTCCTTTAAGTGGTGAAAAACAGGATATCGATACGGTTAAGGCATCACTGAAAGCTGGCATTACAGACAACTCGTGCACTGTTGACACGTGTCCGGCGTCATTTGACCCGAACAGTAACCTCGAACGGATCGATGGGGTCGGGACGGACTACTGGGGTATTAACAGCAATGGCACGTGTTTCCCCGTTATGAACTCGTACATGGGCGCGTACTTGTGTGACCCGGACAATAGCGATGAAAAGTGTTTGGAACCTCGCAACTCTTCCACACCTAAAACTAACTCGATGGAGCCGTTTAACTACCAAATGGATGCCATTTCAGCAAACTGGCCGGTGCATTTGGGCGCCTACACGGATTATTTCGTCTATCAAGTCGAATGGGTCACTGGAGAGAATGGATACGTGCGTTGGATGGGCGCTGGCCAGCCTCTCTTTGAAGTTACAGCTCAGGCCTTTTCAGTTGTCCCACAGAACCACAAGCAAAACAATCCACAGAAGCTCATGTTAGAAGAACCTATGTCGATTATCTTTAATGTGGCCCTGTCACGCTCATGGGGTGCTGTACCCCCGAATCCAGGTAGCGAATGTCGTGGGGATGGTACTGATGAAGCTGTCAACAAGATTTGTGATGACTTTCCAATGTTTTTGAAGATCGACTACATCCGATTGTATCAGGATACAAAGGGAAATCGAGCTGACGATGACTACATGCAGCTCGGCTGTGACCCAGCAAGTCATCCGACGCGAGAATGGATTCAAGGACACTTAGACGAGTACGAAGACAGCGACAACCGCTGGATGGAGGTGGCAGGCAAAGCCTTTTGCAAGTCTGACAATGATTGTACTATCGATAGAAATGGTACCCGAAAGCTGGTCACGGGGAGATGTGTTGACTCCCGCTGCTCCTGCTCTTACCCTGATTCCTGGGGCGGTCCGCGATGTACACTTGCCCTCGCTGAAGGAATTAGAAACGCAGAGTCCATGACCCAGCGAACGTACGGTCCGCCAATGGCGATTTCACTCAGCGTGGCGATTGTGACACTTTTCTCGACTTTCATCGCAGTCTCGATGTCCGTCCGAACACTGAAAAAACAAGCTGATGAAGCCATCAAGGCGGCAGAAGAGAAAAAGCTCGAGCAATTGCGTCCTTCGTTTCCAATTCGCATGTATCCTTCAATTGACGAACCACAGCCAAAAGACAATTACAGCCAAAACTTTTTGTAAAGATCACTGTACTTGCTCAAGGAGCAATACTGGAAAAGTACGATACCTATTACATATATATTATTTGCAATAACAACAACAAACTGTTTCCGTCGTCTGCGTCAATATTTTTTGAGGCTCATGCCGTATTGAAAAGTCACAGGGTCTCGTTTGCTTCACGTTTCTGCATCATTTGTCCATATACAACAGCGTGTTATTCTGAGAAATTTAGAGCAAAAGTTCACAAGGCTGATCCCCCATCGGGCATCGACACCTGGGAGGCTTTTCTTAGCTTGCATGCTCTTCAGTCTTACCCTAATCCAGCATTTTTCAACTCGCAATCTCAAGTTCACGAGCTCCAGTTCTTCTCAATATTAAATATATATAACCTTGTCGATGCGTTGCCAGCATAGTATATGTGCTTTCGCCGTGAGTTGGGCAGCGATAACTACAGTCACTGCCAAGAACGCAACATCAGCAGACACAACGCATCCAACAAGATCGGGTATCAAGACTTGGGTCGATCCGGATACGCCCGATGATCATCAAACGTACATGAGTTCGCGCGGGCGACAATGGGATCTCGTCATGAGCGACGAGTTCAACACGCCGAATCGAAGCTTTCGACCAGGTGATGACCACATGTGGACCTCTCTCGAAAAGCCTGACGGGGTCAACGGTGCGCTCGAGCTCTATTCGCATAATATGACCTCAACCAAGTGCGACGAGGACGGCACTTGCTATTTCTACATCAAATCAGTGGATGAGGTCAATATTGTCCACGTCTACAACATGTATACCCACCCACCAGGCTACATCGACGCCTCCTTCTTCTATCGTTCCGGAATGGTGCAGTCATGGAACAAGTTTTGTTATCAAGGAGGAATGATTGAGGCTCGTGTCCAACTCCCAGGTGTTGTTTCAGTTGCATCCGGCAATCCAGACCTGGCAAAGGGGAAGAATGCGAAGGTCGAGACGACCAAGTACTATCCAACCTGGCCCGGTATCTGGATGATGGGGAACCTTGGTCGAGCGATCTTCTCGGCCTCCACGAACCGCATGTGGCCATTTTCATACAATAATTGCGACCCGGACGTGTTCGAGCCGAGCTATCAGCGCATTAGCGCTTGCAACGACAATCCGGGCTACGGTTTAAATCCGAATCAAGGACGTGGTGCTCCTGAAATCGACGTGCTCGAAGGTGGTGCTCTCACTGTGTCGTCGTCGCTGCAAATTGGGCCAGGAATGCCAGACGAGTACCGTATCTACGGCGTTGATCACTCGTCCGGAGAGTCGTATTCGTGCATCTACACTGCAGCTTGTAAGACGGAAGGTGCAAACCACGTCGGGGTCCCGGCCGGGTCCTATGAGAAGCGTGGCCACAAATCCTGGTATCAGGGCTTGCGTTATGCGGCCAACAATTATTGTTCAACTCGTAACGACGCCAAACAGGATTACGACATTATTGCGGCATCAATTAAGGCTGGAATCAAGGAGAATACCTGTTCGAGCGAGACGTGTCCGGGTTCAAACGATGTCAACGGTGACTTGGGGCTTATTGACGGCACAGGCACTGGACATTGGGGGATCAACTCGAACGGCACCTGTTATCCGCGGTTTAACGTGTATACTGGCGCCTACTTGTGTGACCCAGACAATACTTTTTCTAAGTGTGCGAGTCCAAGAAATGAGTCTACGACACCAAAGACGAACGCCATGAGCTCGTTTAACTACCAAATGGATGCCATCTCGGCGAATTGGCCAGTACATCTCGGTGCCTACATAGACTACGTAGTGTACCAGCTCGAGTGGGTCACAGGGAAGAATGGGTACGTGCGATGGATGCTCCAAGGCAGCGCATTGTTTGAGGTTCCGTCCGAGGCGGTCTCGGACGTGCCACAGAACTCGAACAAGTCGAATCCGCAGAAAATCATGCTAGAAGAACCAATGTATCTGATCTTTAACGTGGCGCTGTCGAGTTCCTGGGGCGCGACGCCTCCAAATCCTGGTAAAGAATGTCGTGGTGATGGCTCTGATGAAGCAGTCAACAAGATCTGCGACGCGTTCCCGTTGTACCTGAAGATTGACTACATTCGGCTGTACCAGGACCTAGGCGAGGACCTCGAAGACGACAACTATATGCACGTTGGCTGTGATCCAATGAGTCACCCGACCAAACAATGGATTGAAGCGCACATTGATGAGTATCAGGACGATGACAATCACTACAAAGAGGTGGCGGGTAAAGCACTTTGTACAGTCGACGACGACTGCTCGATTGGAGGCAGCTTGGGGAGGACAACACTGAAGACGGGCAAGTGTGTGAAGGGACGATGTCAGTGCACGTACGCGTCGTCTTGGGGTGGACCACGGTGCACGACTGCAATCTCATTGAGTTCTTTCAGTACTACCAAGACCTTTAGCTCGTCAAGTTCTTACGGGCCACCTATGGGACTTTCAGTCGGCGTTGGTACTGTGCTGATCTTCTTGAGCTTTGTTTTCGTCATGTGGTCCGTGAAGAGTCAAAATAAGGACGCCATGGAGCTTAAGAAGTTGGCTTTGAAGACCAATACTCAATTGACTCCAAGTACGCACGAAGACGTGCAAATATATCAGGTCAAGGCACTGAAAGATAATTACAGCCAAAATTTTATCTAAATTGACAATCAATTATTATCTGCTAGCAACCTCCAATTAGTTGAAACACCGTCAAGATGGCAAAGGTCTCCGCTGTCGCTGCTAGTTACTACAATACTGAGACGGATATAGTATCTAAATGTTATCGAGTATGGCGAGAGTGGCTTGGATCACCGTACCACCCACTACAGCTCCAGTGCCGACAAGGGCTAAATGCAGCCAAGCAGTGCCCAGCAGTCTCCATACCGTGTGAAGCAATGCAACGACTGCGACACGTGCAGAAAGCGGAGCACGAAAGGAAGAACGACCACTGAAATCGTGGCCATGAGAGCACTACAACTCGTTAAGCTCGACTGACGCCCTTCAATCGTGGCATGAATAGAGGGATCTCCAGTCTGCCACAGCACTACAGTAGAAACAGCGTCCCTAATCCTCCTCGTTCATTGAGAGCCTCTCGCTGTCCGAGCGTCACGACAGGAGTCAACGCCGCCACTCACGACAGCTGCAGCGCAAAGCTGCCGATGATGCTTCATGCATCGAGCAAATGTCCGTAACTTGCATTGGGCTGTGCTACGTCACGAACTTCCCGCACGTAAACTGCACAGACGCTCACTGCAATGATGATCCATCATAGAGCGATGTAGGACTTGCATCGAGTACCATATAGCGGCACGGAGTCCGAATAAGTCCAAGAAACACGGATAGCATGCCCGCCCAGTCCAGTAAAGCTGTTGCAGCGTTGTTGTTCCTCTGGAAGGATCGTCGATCATGTCGACTCGTGTGTCGTAGAGCTGGATTGAAGTCCAGCAGGTTCGTGAAGTCACCATCGTCGTTGGACTTCTCTCGTGCATCGGAGTCCAATGTTGCGGATTGGCCGAAGGCGAAGAGGGGATCGATTTGGGCGCGGTCGACTTAGGAAGCTGGCGGACGTGCTTGCGATCCATCGGGAAGCCATCCAGCAAGTTGAAGTTGCTGGCTGTTCCAGAGGCTCACTCATTATAAAATGTAAGATAGCCCCACCCGATTACGAATGCTGTGGGAGGTGTTTCTAACCAATTAAAATACGTATGCCATCAGACATTCGCAACTCATGTTGATGTCTTACCGCGACTTCGATATGTTGTGTTTTAAATGTCGGCGGTTAGACAGAGGTCAATGCGGCAATCAAAAGTGCTGGTAGATACTCATCGGGTGTATACGATATCGGGTGGTGTAGGCAACATGACTACAGTACAGTACATGTAAGGTTTATCATAATTTGACCTTGTTAAGTACCATTTCTAAATATAATTCCGGTGTTTTTAACGTTGGGGCGTCGCTTCATGCTCACACTCGAATCGTAGCATGAAGCTGCTGAGTATGCTTTCCACCTGCGGTCTGCTGTCTGTACTGGTCGCGCTGAGCCTTTTGGTTGTGAACGAGGTTGACGGACGCACCAGCAATCTTGAAGGCAGGCAAGTTTACCGGCAGGCGGCCTCGCGACCTCGTGTTAGCGAGGTGGTCTTTAGCAACGAGGAGGAGAGTATTCTCCGCGGTCAGCAGAGCGATACTGCTCACATGTTGGCCGCACGACTGCCTGGTAAAACCCCGTTCGACGTCCAGAAGCGCTGCATCGAGTTGGGGCTGCGCTGCGGAGGAGACGTCAAAGCTCCCGAACGCAACTCCGAGAAGTGGAGAACGTCGCATCGCGACCGAGCCTGAAGTCGCACATTCCTTACCGGACCCCTGTTCAAAAACCTCAGCTCTGGATTAACCTGCAAGCTCATGACGTTCTCCCCGCACAAGTCTTTATATGGACACATCGCTGAATGGTACAAACTGAAGTCATAAAGAGTTCCGTTCAATGCTATCAGCGCAGTAACGTCGACCCTCTTTAATTACCGAAGTTGCGCGCTTGGAGTATCGAGAATGCAGTGCTAAGCGCGAACCACGTGCTCGCAGCAACAGGATAGTTAAGAAGCCAATAAAGCGCTACGCCGCACAATCCCAAATTGAAAGCAATGCCTGGCACTACTGAGCTCCACAACGGCAGTTCCTGACGCACGCACTTCTTCCCCTCAAAGGCACCAGTCTCGTAGAAATACCGAAGAAGCTCCTCCTTCTCAGCGAAACGATCCTTCAGCCTAGTTTTGCACGTGATAGTCGTGAATAGAATAGTCGCTCAGCAATAAAATAGTGCAAAGCATAACTAAAAAAAAAACGCACCATTGATCCATGTGGTCCTTGTGTCTCGCCAACGTCGACCGGTGATACCGCTTCACGTGCATGTGTACCTCGGTTGGGAATTGTCCTCGTACAAACCGCACCTAAACCAGAACAAACCAAGAAATTATCAATGCTCCAGCAATCCACTTCAACATCCAGAATGCTGTTTAACACGCACCGGCGACGGTCGAACGCCTTCCAGGAGCTCCGGATATGCCACCGTAAGGTCCACGACATACTCGGGGTCCAATTTCTCCATGCACAGTTCGAAGCCCTTGGTTCTAGGCTGCAATACATAGTCCCATCTCGCTTCTCCTTGTTTCTCAGCAAATTCGTGGCTTTTCTTCAGCGTCTTGTCGTAGAGCGCTGTCCCCTCTGGAAACATGGCCAACCACGACCCCATGTCCACGTCCTTATATGACTGGATCTGCTTAGTTAATCTCTCCTGGTCCGTAGCCCAGTTCCGGTTAATGTACGGATATTCCAGCAACATCATCGTCCACCCGACTCCAGGTGCATATCGGATGATACTTTTCATCATGACTCGGATTCGATCATGAACTCCGAGTCGCAGTGCCAGATTCCAGAAGAAGAACCAGTCCACTTCACTGCGGTGATTGGAGATCAGCAGCACGTGGTCTTGGGGCTTGAACACAAGCTGCTCGTCTCCGGTCACGACAATCTTCACTCCTCCGACGAGCTCCAGCAAGCCACTCAGCATGGCGAAGTAGTTGTCCTCGAGGAAGCGGAATACTGGGCGACAACTGCGGATCGAAAGCCCGCAGCTCCAGCGCAGCAGCGTCAGCGGCCATAGCACGAAAACAGCGTCCAGAAACGCGCTTACGACCAATAGCAACAAGTAGCTAACGCCTATGACGCATCCGAGCCACGTCCCGCTGTTCTCGAACTTGGTGCTCGGGTGCACAACGCGGTTGAGGGTTGATTCAGCTTCAGGCTCATCTACGGGGCCTGCGTCGCGGCGCTCGGTGGCTGGGTGGGGGGTGGGGGTCGGTTGAGGCTCGTCAATGCAGCCCATGGTCTTTAATGGGAGAAGAGCTGGAATGCGACGACGAAAGTGGACGGAATAGCTCTTCAGTACTTATACCCCCCAAAATCGATATCTGCTAACGAAACCGTCCTGAAGGGAGAAAGAGTATGAAGAAATGCTTTTAGTACGATTATTATGTCTGCTTGAAGCGGCAATTCGGAATGACGGTGGATATTCGCTGTGGTAGGTACTGCGACATGTCACTTGCAACAAGTACCCTTGAAATGCAACTTTTGACGGCATGCTGGAATTGAATAATCGAGGCCGCCTTCACGGTGGCAAGAAATACAAAGTGACTGCTTTCATATAGACGACTTGGACGCGTACATGGAGCCTCAGCTGAGAGTACTTTCGACGTCGATGGGCTCAGTTGATGGCATCGCTGAAAATGTAGATATTGTACGCGACGCAGTAGGCGAGCGACGTGAGGAACGCAGCGGCAGTGACCGCGCCAGCGTTGTCGGTGAAGCCTCCGTACATGCGAATGAACTGTGCGTCGAGCTTCTGCAGCGGCAGGATGGGGATGACGACGAATGTTAAGCTGTTGACGCAGCACGTGACGACTACGAGGATGGCGATTGACCAGCGGCGGTGCGTCGTGTCTTCTTCGTCGTTGGACGGGAAGTAAGACGCCCGCTGAATGGACGTGAGCAGCGTGCTGACGAAGACTTTGAAGATGGTGTTGAACGACAGCGCGAGTCCGACGACGCCACCTTCCGAGCCTTCCTCAATGATTTCGGTGATCGGAACAAGCAGTATCAGTGCCATAACGCCCGTAGAGACACCAGTCAATCCAGTCAGCAGGATGTAGATGACTGGACTCCGATACAACGCTGGGATAACCAACACAGCCATTAAGACTTGAGGGGCGATCGTCATTGTCGGCGCTACGGCGAAAACCTTTTTCCACAGCATGTTGCGGAATTTCCATCTCCACACAAGCATCGTCAGTATCATCCCCAAGTCATTCAAGCTGTTGCTGAGTAGAGCGGACGCGCTGTCTGTCGTGTCCGTCCACTGTCTTAACGCATGCGTCACCAACGGGAATCCAAAGTTTAGGGAGAAGGCGAAGCTCGCAACCACTACCAACATCTTCCACACGGCTTTCTGCTTGGTGAGTTTCCAGTAGCTCTCGCACTTGCATCTCAAACTCTCCTTCCGATACGCTGCTGGTTCCTCGAGTCCTCCCAATACGACAACGATCGTCGTCACTGACAGTGGCATTAAGGCCAATAAGATTAGCGAGATCTCAAACTTCTCCACGACGTTCTGGACCACGTACACCAACAGTCTGGCCGAAATCTGTCCTGCGGCTCTCACTACCAAGTAGTCCGCCTGAAACACTCCTCGTCTCTCAAGACTCTCACGTTGGGAGAGCGTTACGACCGCCGTGTGGACGGAGCAGAAATTGATCATAGAGCCGAAACTCACGCCGCCCATGAGCAGCATCATGATGTAGCTGAAGCTGCTGCCCATGGCTCTTTCCAGGTCCTCTGCGAAGAGACAGCCAAGGCCAATAACAGCCAAGCACATCAGACTTAATGCCAAGCCCATGACCATGTAGGACTTGCGTCTTGAGCCCCAGAGCGGCACCGCGTCGGCGTAGAGCCCCACGAAGAAGGCCAAAGCAGCAGGCACTTCCACCACTCGGTCCATGGCTTCGGTTTGGTCCTCCGTGAGCTGTAACTTGCTGCTGATCACGGGCAAGAGACCGTAGCGGGCGCCGATGTAGACGAACGAGGACGTAAACGTGGCGGCCACGAGGCCTATGAACTCCGAGGAAAAGAATCGCACCAGACCGCCGGCACGCAAGCCTCCATACATATCGTAGTTGTAGAAGGTTGGTCCAGCCACGAAGCGGTTGGGAGTTGTCATAATGGTCGAGAGAAATGGTGATCTTCTTTATGACTGGGCTCGAGTATCTGGGGTCATCAATGGGAGAAAGGCAACATGAAATACAAGAGGTTCAACTTGCGTTGGTTTGAATAGGTTATGCTAATTCATAGGTTATGGCTACATCTCAGGAGCAAAGTTAAGTTAGTGGTGTATTCGTCTTGGTACTGCCCGTCGCGTCGTTGACGTTAACAGACGCAGACTAATCGAGTTTACTGACGGTAATCTCGGCGGCAGTCTTCTTAAACTCCTGTACGCGGTCCCCGGCCTGGTCCCGGTGAGGCTGATCTCAGCGTTTGAACACGACGACGCGGCGATGATGACAATGACGACCACGTCGAGACGAGAACGGGCGGACCGAGCAGTACGTCGTCGTCGATGGTGCTATTCGCCTCTGTGCATCGAGGACCGGCCCAGGAGACTGATGAGCACTCGCAACGGCCGTCTGAATTGCATGTGCCGTGATCACCGACGAGGTGCCGACAGTTCCGAGTTGCAGAACGTCATGCCCGATACGGCCACGTACGGGTTGTCCGTGTCTGTATAGTCGTCGACATTGGCTTTACGACTTCGACTCGCACCCAGCGAGGCAGTGGATCACCGTCGCCATATCCGTGTGCCCCGTGTAGTCGATCTTCTTGTACAGCGGAAACGAGCCACAAATCACGTTGTCCGTTGAGCTGAAGCCGTTGCCGCGACAGCTTCCTGACCCAGCGTTGGGGGAACCCCAGTAACTAGAGAGAAGAGCGTTTAACTTGGGCTCCTTGATCATGATCTTATCAGTGGTGTCTTGCGGCGGATTCACGGCAAAGATCACTTGGTTCTCCGAACAGATCGGTGGATCCCAAGGTTGGACATCAGCACACGATAATGCGGTGCTTGGTCACGCTGATGCTACAAACTGTAGATACCCTCGATAATTTTTTTTGAGCTAGGAATGCAGTTTCATCGAAGTGAAGGCGTCGATGTTTACCAGGGGCGAGCAGCCCCTGGTAAACATGCACCGACGAAACGGATACTGTACCTTTCGCCGCGCGGTGCTGAAGCCCAACGGACCGACCTGATCGCCGGGAATATTTTCAGAAACAGCATTGCGTTGAGGTTGGTTGCGTAAAACGGTGCGTGAATCACGTTAGCTAGATACGGAGCTATACAAAATTGGTGCTGTAGTTATCTTTCTGAGGCTTCACGATGGATTCGCCCATGGAGGTGCCTAACGAAGGCGGAGACTGGACTCCTTTCTTCGCCATGATTTCTTTCAGAAGAAGTTTGTCGCTTTTACGAGCGGCCAGGATGGCCAGATAGACGGATACAAATGTGGTGAGAACGGTGATGGTCATGAAGATACCCGACACGTACATCGGAGGGCCGTACGAGTTGGACGAGAACAGACCGTCACTGCTGCTTTCACTGCTTGCCGAGGCTGCAACGGTACAGCGTGGACCAGTCCAAGTGGTGGCAGAGCACTCGCAGCGGCCATTCACACAGGTTCCGGTAGTGATGGACGATGACGAATTGGTATCGATGGTGCAGTCTTCGTTCGAGTCGCAGAACGCCTTACCCGAGACCTCTACCCACGGGTTGTCGTCGTCAACGTACGAGTCGATGTTGTCTTCAATCCACTGTCTGGTGGGGTGCGTCGACGGATCACAGCCCACCATCATGCTGGAATCGCCTGACGTATCCTGGTAGATGCGGATGTAGTCGATCTTCAGGTACATCGGGAACGAGTCGCAAATTGCGTTCGTGGTGGCATCATAGCCGTCTCCATAGCAATCGCCGTTGCCAGCGTTGGGCGGAGAGGAGCCCCACGAGCTAGACAGAGCGACGTTGAAGATCACGTACATCGGCTCTTCAAGCATGATTTTCTTCGGGTTTAGCTGGGCCGAGTCCTGGGGCGGGTTGGTCAACACGTCGGCGGTGATCTCAAAGATAGGTTCGCCTCCTAGCATCCAGCGGATGTAGCCTTCATTGCCCATGACCCACTCGAGCTGGTATGTGAGCCAGTCGGTGTAAGCTGCGACCTGAATCTCCCAGTTCGACGAAATGGCATCCATCTGGTACGCGAACTCCGAGGACGCGTCCGTGGAGCCACTTGAGGCTGTGCAGCTGGTGTCGTTGTTGCCAGCACTGCACAGGAAGGCACCAGTGTACGCGTTCTGCTTGGGGAAGCACGTGCCGTTGGTGTTGACACCCCAGTGCTCGGTTCCGTTGTCAAGGTATCCCAAGTCAGCGTTCACATCGTACGAGGCAGGACACAGCTCCATCGTGCACGCGTTTTCCGTGATCCATTTATTTAATGAAGCAGCGATCGTTTTGTACGACTGAACAAGTGTCGAGTCCGTATCGCAGAAATTATTGGCGCCATAGCGAAGTCCCTGGTACCATGATTTGTGGCCACGAAGGTTCTCATAGTACGTCGTGGGGACGTCCTGGTTATTGGCACCCTCCGTGGTGCAATCATAGCTGTAGAAGCAGTACGCCGACTCCGTGTCCACAATAACGCGGAAGTTTTCGGGCATACCCGGTCCAACCTGAATTGACGACGAAATGGCAGTACCGCCGCCTTCGAGAATATCAATCTCTGGAGCGCCACGCCCCTGGTTTGCGTTCAGCCCATGTCCAGGTTCATCGTCACAGGCGCTGATGCGCTGGTTCTGCGTGTCAAAGACGGTCTCATTGCACTCATTGTACGAGAACGGCCACATGCGGGCCGTCGACGCACTGAAAATGGCTCGACCGAGGTTACCCATGAGCCAGATGCCGGGCCACGTCGGGTAGTAGTCGATGTTAGAAACTCGTACACTACTCGAACCGGTTTCAACGTCCGGATTACCCGACGCATTCGCGACGGCGCCAGGTAGCTGGGCGCGCACCTCGATCATGCCTCCCTGGAAGCAAAATTTGTTCCAACTCTGCACCATACCGGCCTTGTAGTAAAACGACACATCCTCATATCCAGCGGGGGACAAGTAATCGTTCCAGAGCGTGAGCGTGGTCTCACCAGTGTCGGCCTCGATGTAAAAGTAGCAATTGTCGTCGTTACACTCAGTGCCCGTCATGTTATGCATGTAAACTTCCAACGCTGAGTTGACGCCGTCGGCCTTCTCCATGGACGTCCAGAGGTGGTCGTCACCGGCATTAAAGCTGCGGCCTTTCGCGTTGAACTCGTCGCTCATGACCAAGTTCCATGACGCGCCGCGCGACGTTGTGTATGTCTGTCGGGTGCTCGGTGTGGCGGGGTCCACCCACGGCAGGATGCCCGACTTGGTCGAGTACTCCGTCGTCGCTTGCATCGCGTTGAGGTTCGCGACCATCACGACCATTACGGCCGCCTGCACACGCACCCGTCGCGCCATACGGATCTGTCACTCCGCAGCTACGCCTTGGAAATGGAAGTGGCGTAGGAAGTGAGCGAATGAACTGGCGATTCCAATACCCCCACGCGTGTACGTTGTCTGTCCTGTAGCGATCCGCATTGCGCGGTGAATTGATCTGCTCGGAACGCGTAGAAACGAAGATACTCCACGTAGTACGTGTATGATATCCCGTGCCGTTTGTGCACACTGGTGAGGTACAGATGGGACAATTCGGCCCGTGTTATGTGCATTTTGATAGGCGAAGTTCGCACATAAACGAACCGTTAAGGTCCGCCCTGGTGGATCTCTTTACGTGTTTCTACGCGCAAGATGTCCCGTATTAGCTCACAATGCACGTAAGAATCAGCATCCGTACAATGGGCAGGACTTCAAGTTATGAAATTTGGACACATGTCCGTATCGGCATGGTAAGTAGTTTACGCATTTTGAGCTTAGAACCAATTACACAGAGATAGTTGTGACGATGTCAAGCTTTCGGCGCGAAAATCTGCATATGTTGTGCAAAGTGTAACGTGGTACAGTTGGAAACAAGAACTTGCACATGTACAATACCCGATACGTTGTTTCCAACGAGCCATTGTGTTCTATCAATAACCTATATGAAGTAGAAACTGCCATAGATCATCTTAGCTTGCGCTAATCTTTACAATGATGTGAAATATGCATGATTTTATAAAGACCGGATAATGTTGTTTTTGTAAACACCGTACAATCTGCCCATAGTAGCGGTTATTACAGGCATTGTGAGTTAAAAGCTTCTCGTGGCGGAGCCCTTTGCTGTGCGGAAACTCTCCCGGGTCTTGAATGAAGAGATCTGGACAGGAATGAAGCCGTGCTCCTCGAGCTGCAGCGACAGCCCCTCGGTGTTCCCGCAAAGCTAGCGCTGTGAGATCGGAGTCCCCGGATCCCAGAAGCGATTGACGCTCATGGTTGCCGTTGTCTCCTCCCCCGAATTCTGCTCCATTGCTCTCCGTCCAGAGAAAGGTTGACAAATGGTGCTCATGAGGAACCATATACGTTTCCATTTTGGTTCTGCTTCCTCGACGTCGTCTTAGAAACGGTGTTATTGCAGCTGTCCAGAATGAATTACCGGAGCTTAACGGTTCGTAGCAGGCGACCAGTCAGCAATAAGGGTGTGACCTGTTCCCCGTTCCAGTGACTAAGTAACTTAGTCCAACACGCTCGGTCCCAAGAACACGCGCACGGCTGTTCCCCGCCAGCACGACCTGAAAAGATCGACGTGAAGCATATCAATTAACGTTTTCGAAGTAATACGTGATTATTTGGCATCCACAGCCCCAAAACAACTGCACCGCGTAAGTTCGTGCACGGTAAGGAAAAAACGAAGATGTCCGAACAGTTTAAACACGTCATAGTTCGTGTAGCCACTCATTTTCAACCGTTGGTGATTTTCCATAATTAGATAGTGTGAAAGCGCGAGGTAGTGTACATGGACAATGAAAGCGTGCTCTGCGATGCGAGGCTTGCATCGGGTCCTATTGGGGAGCTGCTAACGGCCGGCACCTTTTCTTATAGACCGGCATTTTCGCACTGAAAATAATATCATTCACCAAACAGTATATCGTGTTTGTCTTGGCCGCTACGAAAAAGTCGCCTTGATGAAGTGGTTGAAACAAAAACTCAATCCGAGTTCGTCCATGAAGCGCTGCATTACCAGCGCGCTGGCGTGAGCTGTAAATGTCACTTGGTTTGACGAGATTGTCTGGGTTCTCTTGGTGCAGTCTAGCGAGAGTTTGCTGATCATTAACACCGGTCTCGCTTTCCGTGGTAATTATGCCGCGTACTGACAAGGTCATTGCATTCCGGCTGTGCATGGGGTGAGACGTGGCACTGAGCGACGGTGAATGGTTTGGCCTGTTACTCGACCACGCCTTGCCAATACACGCGGACGGTACGTTGCCAACTTGGGTGCACGGACAGCATGAATCTCCATGCATCAGTCGCAGCGATGCGATTAGGTTTTGCGAGCTTTGGTGCGGACGTCCAGTGGACGACCGTTTCCCATGGTCTCGGCGTGAGCCCATGGCGGTAACCGCCGAATATGACACGCCTCTTAGTGCCGCTCCGGTCCGTCCTCATCGTCTTCACAACAACTGCGTAGCCCCGATTGAATGGATAGCCGTTCAATGCTCTTTTCGGTTTTGGGGAGACGTGAAGGAGCCTTCCAACAGGCACAGCAGTCGGCACGTGGAGCTAGCGCATACTTAGCTCTGGGGACACCGAAGTGAGCTCAGAGAACGACGCGGTGGGTGTCCGTGGGGAAGAGGGGATGCTCACGGAGTGGTGAATGGCGAGTGGCCGCGATATGCTGTTTTGTGAATGGAATTGTTTTAGAGGGTGCGAAAGTGCCGGTCTAGAAAAGGTACTGGCCGTTAGCAGCTCCCGTCCTATTGATATGGTTGAAGAAAAATCAGCAACCTATTCAGTTTTCGTAGGTGAAGGGCAAGGAGTACAGCCGAATGCCCAAAAGGCAACACATGTACCAGATGTGTTGCCCTCTTTCAGATGTACGTCACACCAGATGCCAAACATCTGAATCGCCACGGACAGCTACGGCTGATCGCGTGGGTTTGAGCACGCCGCCGTAACCAACATGTCAGCTAAGAGAGTCTACTTAATCAAAATGACTGGCACAGAGTTGGCAACTGCTACTTTACCTTAATACTGCAGACAAATTGATCAATGAAAGCGTTTGGAACAACCTACATTAAGCCTTTAGGATACGAAACTATAATCGTCTTCGACCGATCAGGTATGATGCGCGCTGGAACAAGTTCTGCTTCCAGGGAAGCATGCTCGAGGTGAGCGCTCGGCTTCCCATCTCTGTAGATTTTAACGCACCGGTGATCCAGAGGTGGACATTGTGCAAATGCCTCATGGATAACCTCACTCGAGCGCTAATTACTAGCTCCAAGGCTCATATGTACAATGAGAGCAAATAGACCGTCTTTGACTCACAGAACCAGTGCATCAGTGCCTGCGACGTTGAGCTTGGCATGGACTGAACACGAACCAGGGTCGTGACGCTCTGGATATTGAAATACACGATAGTATGTATCATTGAACCGGATATGCCCTAGGATTACGCCTTGCTATGGACACGGAGTCGTCATAATGCTGCTAAGCCAATAATCAGGACGCCCCAATAGCGGATAAATGCGGTAACCACTATCACCACGAGTGACTCGCTACGGCGCCAATAATTTGTGTGGCCTCGTGAGCGCCAATATTTAGAGTCACGAGACGTCAATGCATGCACGATGGACTTGTACCCTGCTTTTTACGATGTGAACGGCCATTTGGCAGTCGATGATAACGGCACGGTACACTAGAGAATCAACGCGAATGGCAGTACAAAACGCCTATTGAGGAGCAGTATAGGCAGCAATGTACTTTACCGAGTGGATCCACAAGCCCAAAGCATATCAAATGGACGCAATCTCGTCGAACTGGGAAGTGCAAATGGCAACATACTTAGACTGAATTCAGGTGTATAGAAGGACAGGTTATTCTTGAGATTTCGGCGGAGGCACTTAGCACACGACACTTCACAGACGAACCGCTAGAAGATGATGGTTGAAGAACCTATGTATATTATCTTCAACGTCGCCCTGTCAAGGGTTCGTGGGGATCGTCGCCGCCTGACATCAGATGAAGAGATTCTTACGGCGACGGATCCGATACCACATCGAACACCATTGTGACTCGTTTCCAACCTACCTGAAGTCTGGCTGTCACACAGTACTAGGACACTGCCGATAATAGAGCCATGGCGTTCGGATGCGATCCCTAAAGCAACAGTGGATCGAGGACAGTAAAACGGACACAATTCGGATGGATACAGGAATGACAGTCTGCACCGCAGACGATAACTGCTGTCTCGACTGACATGTGCAATCCAATGATCGTAACGATTGCTCATCTCAATCTTGGACGGGTCACATCCAGCCAGATTGAACAACCAGCGTCCACGAGGTCAACGGTTGAAGTTGACATTTCTAAAGCCCGAGAAAGGAACATTTGGGCTGTCACTTGGCAACGTTCGGCGTTACTAGAGCAACAGGAGAGATGACTATAGCACGAATTAGCTTCGAGCGTAGTTTCCACGGTAAATACAGCGTTCACATCGATTTGGTATCCTTCAAGTTTTAATGATCATAAGCATCATCGACCACAGCTTTCGTGGCGTCAATTGTGGTGGTCCAACCTTGGTGACCGTAGTGAGCCACATTAAAGTTAAGGCAATATAAAAAGACAGAGACAATGCAATTAGAACCACGACTATTGATATATCGTTGAAAGCATTATGAGAAGTTGTGAAGACTTCTTCCGTGGCCATGACTTCATCACGTTGTTGCGTGCGAAACTAACATTGCTATACCTACATTAAGTCTGCATACCACTCTCCACGTCATCGAAATGAATGAATAACGTGCATTTTTCTACAGTCTAGTAGAGCAAAATTATCGCGACACAAAGCACAGGTGCCATGACGCATATTGCTTGGGGTGCCTCATCACTTGCTGCCAAAGAGTAGTCACTGTGACATTAGGTACGAGAATTAGCGGCGGCGGCGGTGGATACTAACGTAAATTCTTGAAGACTACTTCCTCCGGGCTCAAATGATTGCAAAAAAAGGACTATCCACAAGGGTCCAGCACTGTGAGTCTTTATTAAAAACTATAAATGTGAGTGGTATAACAAAAGAAAAAAAAATACTGTTTGCATTTATACATCAGTTACAACACCTTCATGAAGAACGCAACAGCGTGTCGAAAAATCTCCAAGTCACATGGGAATGACTGTGGAAGCTTTCCTTGGCGCCTCAGCTTGCTTTTGCCCATGTGCGGTAGCTTGTAATCATTAGCCCCGCCTACTTTCATCACACACACCATAACATTCTGCAAGGTGAGGAATATGTTGTCGAGTGTCTCTACTTTGAGTGCTGCGTATGACTTCCTTACTGCCTGTACTAGTTGATCAATGTTGTAGCAATCTGCTTGGTAATGGAGAGCCTGGATAGAATTGAAGTATCCCAAATCCAGGGTGTTGAGGTCGGTGAGTTTGCCGGCTGGAAGGCAAGACGGATGTTCCAGCCGTCAGCCAGTCTAGCGGCTAAGATGTCGGCGTCGTCCGGTTGCAGTGCGGTATGGAGTTGTCTTGCTGGATTATAATAAGCATCCCTTTCTCAGATACAGGCCACTTGGTCTTACTTGCTGGGATAATGTTCTGCAACAGGTAGCGTTTGTAGACCTCTCTGTTCACGGACTCCAGGTTCTTCGTCTCCAACGTGCCAGCTGGACGGTTCTTGCTGGTACGCTGCGCTTCCGTCCGTTTCGTAAAGTCCCAAATGCCAATTTTGCCATCAAATAAAGCCTCTCCATTTTGATTATATCTGTACAAATCAAATCATAAAATGTTAGAGGATTAAATAACAACCAACGCTTGGCGAACAGACTTACCGAGGTCTAGCAACTACAGCAAGAAACATGGTCTTGTCAATAAAGCGCTTGCATTTGCGCTCACAGTGTGGCACAGTCTCCCCAGGCAACACGTAGAAAGTCTTCTGTCGGTGTCCTCATTGAACCATTTCACGTCCACATTCACGACGTTGTAGATAGGCGAGAAGTGGAGGCCATATGGCCCGTGAACGACATGGCGGACGGCGTGGTGTAGGCGGACGAGCTTGTTCGCCTTCGTCAGCAGCGGGTGGATCGTGCCCGAGTGGCGTAGAAGGCTTCTTTGGGCCATGGCATCTCGTACGATGGCACGGGAGGCGCCAAGCTCTTCGGCGAGGCACCACTGCGTCATGCGCCGCCGAAGAGCGGCAACGCGCTCCAACATCTTCTTCCTGTCCAGCTTGTGCCGCCCCGACGTGCCCTTGATACGTGGAGCAACGCCAGCAATTCCTTCGCCGGCATACGTCGTCTCAAATCAAGACCAAATGCGTCTGACGGTAGTCGTGTGGACACCAAACTCCTCAGCTGCGTCGCGCAAGACACCGCCATCAAACTGGCCTCTCTCGCCGTGCATCAGCAGGAAGATCAACACGCCTTGTCGCTCTCTCGTGGTCAGGTTGGCTTCGTCGGGCGGGACATGGTGGAGGAGATTGAGGGTGACAGGGATCAAGAAGGTACAAATTGATCAATGAATGGCATGTTGAGACGCACACTTTCGTCCATAACTTTCCTGTTTGCTGGAATTGTTTTGCGCTCAAGACGGTATCCGGTAGCGGCTATCAAATCGCGTCGATTCTGCCTATCAGAGCTCGACAAGCGAGCCCACAGGCGAACTAGAGCTCAGCATCAGTTTTGCATTGCTATCTTTTCCAACCAGAGAAAGTACCTTTTACCGGTACCCGATTAGTGCACTCTCAGCGTACCCTGCTTCGTAACCTTTCACTTGATTATCATAGCTAACGCATGGGAGAAGAGTGACCAGAAACCCACGTATTCCCGTGTCTATCGTCTTTGCATGGGTGCGAAAGGATGGCGCAAGACGGGCGCTAAACGGTGGATAACTCATCGCTGCTGCTGGTTTTGCAGCGGGCCACATGGATTCGCACATCGCTCAGTACGGCGTGTATAGAGGCCAGTTTGCGCGAGGTAGGAGGCTCACCCAGTTGGACCAGGAATCGGAGGAAGAATTTAACCTCGACAAGCTGCACATTGCCCTTGATGAGATCTCTCTCACCGACGAGTGAATGGTAACCATAGCCGTCGGGTGCACCGGAAGGCTGTGATACAGTGATAGAATCTTCAATACACTAAGGGTATCGTTTTGAATTTGGTGAAGGGGCTAATAATTACATTGTTTACAAGGCATACTGGTCGTTTTCTCAAGCAAACGATCATTCGAGATTTATTGATAAACCTGAAATAAGGTTGACAAGCAAAGTAGTTTGGCGCCATATATATTTTTCCCAGGTAAAGTGGCTTGGTGGCGGGAAGAAACATCAGCCACTCAACTCTGGCATCACTATCCCCCACCATAGCTCTGGCATTTCCTCATTTGACATTAGCTTCCGCCACTCTCCATGACCCGGAGCTTGTCACAACGAGAATGGCCCACAGCTCGCGCCAACTCTGCCCGCAGATCACATGAAGCCAACAAATACGAGCGGACCAGCGCGAAGAAGGGGCTGGCGCCTATGTGACCGGGTAAGAATGACTCGGTGTGCTACCAACAATGCGGGCACTGTCACTACTGCCCGTCGCATTGTTGCGAAGGGGATTATTAAGCAGCAGCAGCGTGGTGGCGTGAGGAAAATCTGCATTAAAATGACAGCTGAGGTCATGTCCAAGCGCGAGGAGTACTTTGACGAACAGACGGAAATGACCATGGCGGTCATGAATAGGCCGCTGAGCGATCTCTCGGTGGATGTGAGCGTCTCCTCTATCCACTGCGCGAGACACCACAGGCTCTATACGGGCAAGGGCCTCCGAATCGAGAAAGCCACCATTAACAACACTGTGAACACGGAGAATTGGATGGAGTTCGCCAAGACACTGAACAAGCACGTGTCCGCCGACGACATTATCATTTAGCATGATGAACCAAATTGTTAACATCTCACCTGACCTGCAACCAAGGATGGGCACGCGCTGGCCCGCGTGCGGTAGTCATGCTCCCGCCATACGAGGGCAAGAGATCCCACATGCATTGCGATGTGCACCCTGGTTATGGGGTCGTGCTGCTGCGCACACACGAAAGCTCCGCCAATATGGAGGAGAATGCGCGGTTCGTCGCAGACGTTTTCGTGGCCGCTATCAACATGGACGATTACAAGGAATGCTGTGAAGACGAGGAAGTTGTAGTGGGCACGGGCAACGCTCCAGCCCACTGACAGGTGAAGCCACACTCACGAGAGCAGCTTGTTGCAGACGGAATCGTCAACAGCAACAAGCTGGTCATTCTACGCCTAGCACCCTACAGTCCCATATGCAATACAATAGAGGAGTGTTTTAATACGCTGAAGGCTCGCATGAAAAAAAGGCTTACAGCTAAGCGAATTGAGGTGCTTGGACGAGGCGAGTATGACTCGCTAGCTGCGAACAGAATGTCGCTCATGAAGGAGACCGTAACAGTGAGCAAGGGGACTTGACGCAGGCCTTGGTCTGGCGCATTGATCGACACTGCTTTAAAACATTGTTCTTGCCGAGTGTGGCAAGGACATGGAAATGGGTAAGTAAGCTTTGGTAGGAACACTTTTGCTAGGTAAAACAATATTAGAAAACCAGTTTACCTTTCGAATGACCTTTTTGCTCAATTATTAAGTCGAACGAGCACGCCCAAACCGTTTGCTTGTAAACAAAATGACGGTGTATTGTCCGGGGTATGAATTGGTAGCAGTATAGGTGGCTTGCTACAGCTGGATCTGCTTAACTTTGAACGTGATAACCTCTGCGCGTCGTGTTCGACAACTCGCGTATATAGAGCTTGATACACTTGCAGCACTTCGCTATTCAATGCATGGTTTGAATGGATCGCTTTGCACAGCTTGATCATGGCATAAGAGTACCCATGCTATTGATTTTAGGATCTTTTCTGAACGATTTCTGAAAAATTCATAATCCTAAAACAGAACCCCTTCATATCCGATACATATCACATGTCTTTGCTTAGCAAAGTAACCATGATTCTGACCCAAATTTGTAGCTGCACAGAAAAAGTTCTATCGAGGATAGCAGGTCGTAGTACTCGTAAAAATCTAGAGGTGACTTGTAAACCAAGGATAACAAAATGATATTAATTTTTAATGCTGCCAATAAAATAAAAAAATATCACCATCCTTACGGCAGCCGCCCCCTCTGACACCACAACCGGATTTCGCTGCCATGGAGTCTGCTTCACCCAAGCTGCATATGACGCCGCGTTTCGCTAAGCGTGGTCGATGTTCGCAATCTGGTTTGAAAGTTGTGCGTGTGACATGGTTTGGCGCCACCAGATTTTCCAATCCACGCCCGTCTATGTCATTACCCTTTGCATTTGTATGTAACCAACCCTATTCCCTTCTGACTTCGAGGTTGTAGTGTCGCTCTTCAGTTTCCATGCCCCCCCCTCAGTCTCCAGCCAGTTCAGGTTTCTCCAGCTCAAAGCGGAGCCCGTTGATCGACTAGGTACTACTAAATCGCAGCCATGTTGTCACGCTGGACGTGCGCCGTTACAGTCGCGTCACTTGTGATGTCCACGACCAAAGGAGCCTCAACCACCACCAAGTCGTACGAGACCAGGTCGGGCGTATTGCCGTGGGTGGATGTGGACACGCCCAGCAAAGCCCAGACTCACAAATCTTCACGTGGCGACACCTGGACGCTCATCATGAGTGATGAATTCAACAAGGAAGGACGCAGCTTCGACGCGGGCGAGGACCACCTTTGGACAGCCATCGATAAGCCTGACGGAGTGAATGCAGCGCTCGAGATCTACTACCCGAATATGACGGGCACAGCCTGCGATGACGATGGCAACTGCTATTTCTACATCAAGTCAGATATCCACGAGACCAACCTCACAGTCTGGAACGAGTATATCTCACCGCCGGGCTACGAGGATGTGACCTTCTATTATGAATCCGCCATGGTACAGGGCTGGAACAAGTTCTGTTTCCAAGGCGGCCTCGTCAGGGTCCGGGCCCAATTACCAGGTGCCGTCACGAATGCATCCGGGAACCCAGATATCGAGACCGGGTCTACCAGTGTTCGAGCTGCAAATATCAATTACTACCCGACGTGGCCCGGTATCTGGTTGATGGGCAACCTCGGTCGCGCTATCTTCACGGGCTCCACGGCTCGAATGTGGCCATTCTCGTATAATGAGTGCAACGATACCATCTTCGACTCACAGAACCAGCGGATTAGCGCCTGCGACGACAATCCCGGCCATGGCTTAAACGCGAATCAAGGCCGAGGAGCTCCAGAAATCGATATTCTTGAGGGCGGTGGTACCGCCATTTCCTCGTCTATTCAGGTTGGACCGGGCATGCCGGATGACTTCCGTATGCTTGCGGATAACTCGTCGGCTTACTGCTTATACAGCTATGACTGTAAGACTACAGGAGCCAACAACCAGGACGTCCCGACTAAGTACTATTGGAACCTCCGTGGCCACAAGTCATGGTACCAGGGACTTCGCTACGCCGCCAACAATTTGTGCGACGTGGAGAACGACGACGTACAGAGCTTTGCCACCATCAACGCGTCGCTGACAAAGGGCATTACGCAGAATGCGTGCACGATGGATTTGTGTCCGGCGTCGTACGACGTGAACGCAGAGTTGGGATTCAAGGACAACGGCACAGTGCATTGGGGTGTGAATTCGAACGGTACCTGTTTCCCCAAGCAGAACGCCTACATGGGCGCGTACCTGTGTAATGCAGGTAACACTGCCGAGGAGTGTACGAAATCGGGTGGTTCCACGAGCTCTGGCTCGGAATTCACTTATCAAATGGACGCCATTTCCTCCAACTGGGAAGTGCACATGGCTGCTTACTTGGACTGGGTGACGTACTCACTCGAGTGGGTCATGGGTGACTCGGGCTACATTCGCTGGGAAGTGGAAGGGCAAGTAATCTTTGAAATCCCGTCCGAGGCCATCACCAACCCGCCTCAAAACAAGGCACAGATGAACCCAAAGAAACTCATGATTGAGGAGCCCATGTACTTCATTTTCAACGTCGCGCTCGCCAGTTCGTGGGGTTCCAAGCCGCCTAACGCTGGTTCGAGTGGCTGCTATGGTGATCATACTGACAACACGACGAATGCAATCTGCGACGCGTTCCCGATGTACATGAAAGTCGACTATATTCGCGTGTATCAGGACGTGTCCGAGGGCTCGTCGATGGCCTATGGATGTGATCCGTCGACTCACCCGACAAAGCAGTGGATTAAAGACAATATTGACGACTACCAAGACGATGATAACCTCGTCGTGGAAGTGTCGGGCATGGCGTTCTGCAACTCCGACGATGATTGCACTATTTCGACTAGCGGCTCTTCGGCTGTGACTACAGGCACGTGCAACTCCAACGGCCGTTGCGAGTGCTCGTCAGATTCGTGGACTGGACCGCGATGCACCGAGACCGCTAGCAACGAGGATGGCGACAACCTGTACGGTCCTCCGATGCTCGTTGCTCTATTGATCGGTGCTGTGGCCTGTGTGGCCACGTTCATCACTGTACTGTACAAGATGACGCAGGCCAAGCGCAACAGTGTCCGTATGCGCGACCAAGCTCTTAAGATGGAGCACGCCAAGCAGATTCAAGCCACTGGCGTCGACGCGGTGGATGAGGGCGCCAAGGTGGCAAAAGAACCTCACAGCAATAACTTTGTATAGATAGGATACCGCTACCAGGTAAAACCACCAATTAAACCGTTTTCCCCATGATGTAGCTGGTGTCTTGGCCCTCGTTATTGCCAATAACATCACTAATAACTTATCGGTGATGTACCGGATGGAACGAGCTGGATTTGCCTAGATGATGGACGTGTCCACGCGAGCGAAGTTCTCTAAGAACGTGTTCTCGCGCATGATATGCAAGAAGATGCGTGGGCGATGCGATGTCACGGCCAGGAGGGAGCTCTGTAGACCGTGAGCCGGAGCATGAAGGAAGATCGGCAATATCGAGTTGCGAGAGCGGAAGTTGAACTCCTTCGACTAGCACTGGCAATGCACTTACCAGTTCGTGTTGTTGGGTGGTCGATGGTGCACAGGGACTGCTATTAATACGTTCGACTGGAAACTCGACATGGACAAGCAGCACAAGGATGTGAGCGCTCGAACACAGTTTTACAGGTGCTTCGCCTGACCGAGAACAATCTTTTCTTCGACAACGCTTTCCCGCGAATATAGGTGGACTTTCAATGCGTTTTATTTTAAATATGCAACTACAAGGTGACTCTCACCACCATTTATTGAGCATGAATTAAGGCGAAGATACGTCTGCGGGACGTAGCAATCGACGCCGTGGTGGGTGAAGCACCGACGACGGCCGCGTTTCTCGCACACTCATGTCGGCAAGCACCACTTGCGTCGCGCTGCGCCGACTTGGCGGTAGTCCGGGATGCCGTTCAACGCGCGGGATCGCACATGGTGGGTTGCAGTTTGAAGACGCTCCAGACCATTTATGACCGGGTTACGTGTACGTAACCACACCCAGGTCTGCCGTACGGTACCGGTATTGTAACTTGGTCACCATCGCAGATTCTGTTAAACCTGTCCTAATTAGATGTTGATTAAAGAACTTTAGAAGCACAGGTATTTTGATACAGATACAAAGTCAACTGTGATTTGCAACGATTAAATATAACCAAAGTACAGGGATTAGTTAGGACACGGTAATCGGCTACAAACTCAAATTGATCAGCAATGCAAGCTCGAAGCATGAGGATTAACCCCCTGAAGGCGAAAAGCTTCAACCAGTACAGTATCCACCATCAATCTTTTGAAAGTGCTCGGGACCAGATCCGACGGCTCCAGCTCTATTGACACTGGCGTCCGGTCCAGCACTCAAGCCCTGGGTGACATCAATGGGTCGTGTTGGGAGCAACGGACGGGGCGCGTGAGGCGTGATGATAGCGCTGACGATACAGTTGCTTGCTTAGCTGCTTCGCGCCGCGACTCAAACCCAAAAAGAGGCACGCCCGATATTTTCACCAATGAGTTGTAGCGATGGTATCGTAGCAAGGAGGTCAGCACCACCGCGTTGCAGAGCACATGCGGCCCTGGACATCAGCTTAAACGGGTCGTGAGTGGGCAATACGAGTGTCGCGCTGCAGCCCTCCCCATCCTGAGTTTGGTGCCATGAGGAGATCCACCCTACGCTCTTTGCGCGACACTGCACTTTGCGCGCGCTGCCCTGTCCGCCGCCGGCTGGGCTACAATTCAAATTGCCTGCCATCCACAAAGTTAGTCCGAGCTCCGCGCGCAACAATGCAAGCCACGCTCAACCAGCACCAGCACCAGCAGCCCTACGACCGCGGCTACTTCTTGCCCAACCGGCCGGCGCGGCCGACCGAGTCGCGACGCGCTCCGCCGTCGCAGGACCGGCCGTTCGCATGTCCGATCCCGACCTGCGGTGGTCGCTTTCACCGCAAGTTCACGCTGCACGAGCATATGAAGACGCACACGGGCGAGCAGCCACATCAATGCCCCATAGCGGACTGCGGCAAGCGGTTCAGCACTTCGGGCAACTTGGCACGGCACCGGAAGTTGCACTCAATCCACAAGCTCAACTGCCCGACGCCACACTGCTCCCGGGAATTCACAAGCCGCGAAAAGCTCATGAGACATCTCAAGGTCCACCTCGCGGGCACGCCGCACACGTGCACCATTGAAGGCTGCGGCAAGACCTTCAGCACGGCTGGAAACCTGACCCGGCATCGGCGAACGCGGCACAATGCTCCACCGGTCAACCGGACGGCCGGGTTTGATGCGCTGCGGCAGCCGTCCATACTGAAGAACTTGCCCTTCCCTGAGCACCAACAACAGCGTCAGTTTCCCTTGCAAGGGTTGTCCAACCGGATGGTGCAGTACCCGATCGTCCCCGGCGCCATGCTCGTGAAGGCCCCCGTGTGGTCCGCTGCGCCGACCCCGGCAGCGGTAGCCGCCGCGACCGCGAGACCCGACTACACCCGCATCTCCGACCAAGACGTGCGGGACCTGCTGGACTGCCTTTTTGTCGAGAACCCTGCGGGGGTGGCGCCCATAAACAACGTGGGCGGCATTATTCGCAGCGAGCCGTTCCTCCGTGGAGCCTTCCATCCGTGAGTGCGATGAATGACCGTTTGTGACAAGCCTAGTTGAGAGTTGTGTTGATGAAGTTATTAAGGACGAGCGGTTCAATGGACCCTTTGTTAATGTATTACGTGTGCCCGCTTTGACGTCTCCGTCCGTTATTCAGTCGTCGCAAGACAATCGATCACCAAACTGCCTGTACTGCACTTCTTTACGAGGCCAGGCACCAGCACTTTAACCGGCACCACCAGTCGTTATCGTGCGCAGACTTAAGTACAGTCATTAATACATGTACACACACTGCATCAACTCATGTTGACGCGTTCCTGCGAGCCCTTTTAACCGCGCACGTTTCGGAGACACTGCATGTACCGTAGGTAGATAGATCATCACGTCACAAGGACCATATCGTGTGCAGCCCTGTGGTACGGGGTTGGACTTGGAAACGCACGGGTGCTTCCATGGTGCGTTTTTGACAACTGAAGATCGGATCTCTTGCTCCAAAGCAGAGCATGTTGGCACCGCGGCGACCGCGAATTAATGATTCTAAGGTCGTCAAGAACTTCCGCTGTCATCACGAGCCTGGAGGAATTGCACGCGATTGTGAACAATTGACACGGTATCAGGTCAAGTCGAGTTTGCAGCGCCCCAACATTAACGCCGCCACTCGTCGGAAGGTTGTCAAGGTCAAGTCGAAGACCAACTACGCTGGCATCTTGGATGCTCCTGCAAGTAAAGGGGGACCGCACCGCGATGTCCGGAGGCGGCGGGACGGACGACGTTGACCAGTTCTTGGCTGCAGATTCGTGACGGAGCCTGCAAATCCTCCGAGATAAAAGTAGCCGGCCGCCTATCCCCGGCTGGCTTCTTCATGGGAAATAGCAACGTCAAGTTGCTGGACGTCGCATACGGCACATTGTCGCCAGTGTCCATCGGCAGTGTCTACATCAGATGGCTGCGCTCAATCCCGGACGATTTGCATGGCGTCCGTCTATCAGTATCAGTACATGAAGATCTGAGATCTGGACGCTGGCACGGGGCTGTGCAGTAATGACAAACAGCCTGTCGAGCCATAATCCCGCAAGCATATGATGTGTCCTATTCAGCCCTATTCGTCGGTCTGACTCGTCCATTGATGGCCACGGCGGCAAAAGCAGACAAAGCGGCCAAGAGACAATGACCACCGCAGTCTCCGTTTGTATTCTCGAACGTACCAGCTTTAGGCGAGGAGAGCCACTGTTCAATCAGCGTGAACGGCGTTACACGACCGCTATCTCGTCCACCTTCCCCTCTTCCCTTCGCGATCATTGCGCCGTTGAACCAAGCGCCAATAAAAATGCAAGCCATGCTAAGCGATACCTCGCGGGACCACCCGTTCTACCTGCAGCGCAGCACCTCCGGACAGCACCAGGATCTAAACACGCATGCCAATCTCCCGCTCGGTGCCATTGCCAATCTCGCTCCTAGTGCCAACGTCAGCGTCAATAACGACGGGAGCCCAAGTGCCGCCCCACCCCGCTCGGGCACGTCTCGCCGTGCGGCTCCGTCCGAGGATCGACCATTTGCCTGTCCGGTTCCAAACTGCGGCGGACGCTTCCACCGCAAGTTCACGCTCCATGAGCATCTCAAGACCCACACGGGAGAACAGCCGCACCAGTGTCCGGTGGCGGAGTGTGGCAAGCGCTTCAGCACGTCGGGCAACCTGGCCCGCCACCGCAAGCTCCATGCGATGCGAAAAATCAGTTGTCCTGCAGCGCACTGCACGCGTGTGTTTACGAGCCGCGAGAAGCTGGTGCCGCATCTAAAAGTCCACCTTGCGCGCACGCCTCACACTTGTGACTTTGCTGGCTGCGGGAAGACCTTCAGCACTGCCGGCAACCTGACTCGGCATCGGCGTACGCAGCACCGTGCTGGCCCGTCAACACAACAGGAAGCAGCTCCCCTACCTGCCGGACCTGTTCCGACGTTGCCCCGCCCCAAGTTTGAGTTCCCCGGCCGAGCCCCGCCTCCGACCGGTTCGCTCCCGATGCGTGGACTTTTGTGGCCATCTCACCCGCCCGTCGAGCAGCAGCACCCTCCGCAGCAGCGGATTCTAGAGTCGGATGTGCAGGATCTGTTCGACTGCTTGTTCGTAGAGAACGCCCAGGCTGCTGCGGCTGCACAGGCGAACGGCCACCACAACGTTGCCATTCTCAGGGACCGACTGCCGAAGCTGGAGCCCCCGCGCGAGCTCAGGGCCCCTCAGCAACACTCCCAGGCACCGTACCTTACCGCCACGTACGAATTTTAGGCCTTGTAGGGGATGTCACGCAACCATTACTCGTAAACTATCAATCCGAGCGTCTATCCATAGATACTGAGTCGTGTTCAATGCTTCAATTCACTCGCGAGTTTGTAAAGCGAACACGCAGTTTCTTGTCAATTGAAGATTACCCATTTTTACGTTTCTTCTTGGGGGGAAGCGCACCCCTCCGCAGCAGCTTTACTGGCTCCTACGTGCAATGCAGTGCAGGACTGCATGCTTCCAGTCGCGTGGCACGCGAGGCCAAGCAACAGAGCTGACCGTTAAAAGATACTTAAACTCAAAAGGAAGCAAGCACTTGTGCACTCAGTTTCTTTTGACGGAGTACGCTGAGGACATGCACACCCCTTTGCAAATCAAAGAACGTCTAAGTTGAATGTGCAATGGAAACTCGCACGCAATGCAAAACACGCCGTTATGTACACGAAGGCATACCAGAGCGACGGCCTTACGGCCTTAAGACCGTCGCTCTGTTGTTGCAAATCGCCCTGGCAAACCGCAAAAAAAAGCAAGAAAGCGCCTATCCGACCGAAGCCTGAAGGGATCATGTTCATCGGGAGCAGACGTAGCACCATGCATTGCAAGAAATACTCCTCCTTCATGGTCTCCGAGCAGGTAGCCATCCGCGGTCCTTGAAGACGGATCGTCGGGGTTATTCATTACCTACGCGGCACTTGCCTTGGGTCCCAATTGTCCTATGCACGAAGGTGGCTACACATCCAACAGATGAGTGTCGCGACGCACTCATGCGTCTATCCAGCCTCGACGCATTGCGACTTCCCTGGGAAAAATATCGTGGCGATGCCTTCAACGTCACTTACGGGGAAGTCGCGGATTTCAGTGTACATATAGACTGTAACTGTACACGCAGCAGTAATTGCCACCAAAACACGCACGAAATCGCCGCAAATTTTGGTCGGTTGCCTTCCTTTTCACTTCAAACAGCTTCTTGCCCGATGGGCAGCGACAAAATTAAAGCAGCGCGGCTGGAAATGAATAATGCTCTTCACTTGCGACGCCGTTGAAGCTGCGTGCGCCTTGCTCGACTACCGGTACCTAAAAATTCCATGACAAGAATGCCAATTCCACCAGCTGGGATGGTGACCTACAGCCGAAGTGCTGGTGTGAATTGAAGTGGGACGAAAGCGCTCGAGATACGGCGAGTTAGCCGTGTGCGGGGCGCTACAGTACAGTACAATTTCCCCAAAAATGTGTGATGCTCCGGTTCAAGTACTACAAGCGAACCAGCTTGGTCTGTGAAAGCCGGTCGGGGACGTCCGTCAATTTGCAATTATATTGTAGTGAGACGCGCAGCATTAGCTGGTTTGGCCATCCGTCCCGCTGGTTCTCTTGCCTTGACTCACCCAGATGCTTCATGAACGCTTCCCCTGCCGTGTGGAAAGGCTCGCTGGTGACACACACGCCAAATGCAAAAGGGCAGTTTAAATTCTCAGGCTCGGAGTCTCGGCGTGCGCTGTATCCACCCCGCCACCGCGCGTGCAGACGACATGGCCTCCAAAATCAATCGGCGTGTCCGAGCGCCCTTCCACCCAAAACCAAAGCAAGCATCCACATGCGTTGCGTCCCACCCACACTGATTACATGTGTACAGTTCATCCTTGCCGCAAACGAGCACGCTGCTACACCTGAACGAGGCATCTGTTTCTCGAGTACAGACTAGCAACAGAACACGAGCACTGCAGCCAATGCCCCATGGATACTAGGTACTCTACGGGACAGTGGACAGTATTGTACCATGTAGAATCAAAAGTATCCGTTACTCGACAAGTCGAAAGTCGCGACACTCCGGCCGATGGAACGCTTGTTCGGATGATTATCTTTCCAGGTCGACAGAAGCTACTGAGGTCGACACCAACAGGTGTCGATAACAGCGAAGGTCGCAGGTCCTGGAAAGCTACTGGTAAATGGCCATGTTGACTTTAACCTTGTCCGCCGCTCCTGGTAATCGTCGCACGCCGTGACGCACAGCGCCTTCGTGTCCACACAGGCGCTACACTCTCTAGTCTTTCTTAGACCACGTCCAGCTGGCTTCCCCTCGACCAAGGGCGAAATTTGTTGCATCACGTACCTTCAACAGTGTTCAACAAACACTAGGGTATTCCTTTCATGCTGCCCTTATTGCCGCCGTGCTAATGGGGAGAGGGCCAAGGCCCACCACTGATTGCCGCTGAAATTTTGTTCATGTGTCGGACAGAGATTACGTCCCGAAGCACCACCGTCTGATTGTAGCGGCACTGCAAATCAAATCGCCGGCTGTGTGCTTCCATGCTTTCAGGTTATACGGTTTGGCCTGCGCGTGGTATTAGTGTCCGACCATTTCCTCACCGTTCGACCGTTGTGGACGACTGCACCATAGAGATCAAGTGATCTTCCAATCAACCAAGTCAACGTCCCCTGTTTCCATTAGGATGGTGTATCGTAGCCCCTGTCTGCAGTGCAGACTCTGCACTTGTGCTCCAGTCCGGCGCGTGCGTCCCACATGGCTTTCGCGAACAGAGGGCGTGCTTTGCACTCGAATTGGCTCTTCCTCCGGGTTGGTTTCTCGGTGGACATTTGGACCTGTGAGGTTCAAGTGCGTCGCCTCGCCTACCTTGAACACCTTAACCACTTTTTTCTCCCCTTGTTGAGACTTGCTCGACGACGCCATGAGCTTGGCCGTCTCTGCACTGCGACCCGCGTACAGCCTGGCATCCCACCTCGAGACCATTCAGCCGCTGGCATAGCGGACGAGACAAGCCGGGCCAACCGGCTGTAACATGCCCTGCCTGCTGCTGCTGGTAGCAAGTCACAGCGGACCAACAGCAACGGCGCAGTAACGGGCCTGTCAATGGACCGGCCGCGGCGAGGGCAGGGCAAGCCTCCTACGGATAAGGAGCCGAAAGCTGCGCCTCTGGTTAGCTCACTTTCAAACTTGCCTTCCACCTCACAGCGATCAACGCGTCCGTTGACCGCCTGCACTAGCAAAAGCAATTGAAACTCTTCCATCGTCATCACCATGGACCACCTCATGACTACAGCTGCTGCTCCTTCCATCGCCCCTGCGACCACGTCTGCCTCTGCACAGGAGCGCGAGCGCGAACGCCCGTTCCAGTGCCCCGTGCCTTCGTGCAACGGCCGCTTCCAGCGTAAGTTCACCCTGCGTGAGCACATGAAGACTCACACGGGGGAGAAGCCGTACCAGTGCGCGATCCGCTCGTGCGCCAAGCGCTTCAGCACGTCGGGAAACCTGGCTCGTCACCGCCGTCTCCACCTGCTCAAGAAGCTCGAGTGCCCGGTCGAGGGATGCACGCGCATCTTCACCAAGTCGGAGAAGCTGGCTCGCCACCTGCAGAACCACCTCGGCAGCGTTGCCCACATCTGCGTTGTTGACGGCTGCGGCAAGACGTTCAGCACGGCCGGCAACCTCACGCGCCACCTGCGCACGCAGCACCCGCCTGGAGCTGTGGCCGCTGCGCGCGCCGCCGCCCCGACCCAGCTCCGCGTTCCGATTGCCCGCCCGAGCCCGCTGTCTGTTGCCGAGTACGCCCCGTGGTCGATGAGCACCACCTCCTCCACTACAAGCGTCGTTGAGCAGAACGTCAGCGTTCCTCAGGCTGCCAACGTGTCCGACCACGAGATCCTCGATGTCCTCCAGTGCCTTTTTGCCGACGAGAACCCCGGTGTGTCTGCCTCGCCCGTTGACCAGTCCCAAGATCCATACCGCCTTCAGAACGACCAGCCTGTACTGCTGTACCTGTAAGGTGACCTCGACTGGTCTCGTTATCTTGAGTGATAGATATATTAGTTTATAAACAGAGTGGAGGGTTGTATATATTTTTCTTAAAAAGAACTCGATGCGTTTGCTTTAGCCGTCCATACTTCTTCAACACACTAAGCACTACGGTTTTTACGGACTTGGCATTCGTCGCGCGAGAGCGTTCACACTCGACACCTTCACGCAAGACTCACGACAAGAATAAGGTGGTCGAGTGTATGGTATTCACGCCATCGGCATCCGGCGCTAAGCATGCAACGGTCTCCGGAGACGGCTCCGTATGCTACAGGTTTGCTCAGACAGCAAGCGAATGTCTCTGCGCTTACCCGTGGGATTAAGTGAATCAACACTGATTGTTCAGCGCCGTATGTCCGCGTCGCGTAGCCACCATGCTGTGTAAGGTGGCTTCACGGAGGTCCAACTATACACGCGTATGCAACGCGAGTACTTGAGCACCAGCCAGCGCCTGATGAGCTTCATGACATCACCTCCCACCTCGTGTAAGGATGCGTAAGTGTACATTCCAGCTCGGAAGGCGCTAGAGGAACATCTGGACCTGCTGCAGTGAAGAATTTTTGCGCCGCGCGCTGGATGTCTGTCTCGCATAAACAGCTACAACGCGGACGGAGAAAAGCTAAGGAGGTGGATACAGATAACGACGGAAAAACCCGTCAACAATGTGCCGAAGTTTTCATACAAGGTTAAGTCTAATGGTAGAAAAAAGGGACGGCGGGGTTTCCCGTCGTGCGTTGTAGGCCGCTTCGGTACACACCAACAAGCGCGCAGCGGCAATTACGCGGGTGCGCGGTCTGCTTGGCGTCGATGCACCTCTGTACTCTGTACCGGTACGTGTGTGCCAGTTCTACGTGGTGGAAGCCAACGTATGCAGTAGACGCGGCAGCCTCATTTCGCCGAATGCGCGTGGCGGTGCTCGAATGCAGCGGCGAATTGCATTCGCGTTTGATTGCAAACTTGTCTCCAAGCGGTCACGTCTGTGATTTGCCATTTTTGCCAGGGGTCGCTGACCAAGCTTGACGCAAATGCAGGAAGGCCAGTCGATGAGTGCCGTTGTTGACGAGACGACTGCTGTAACCGAGAGGCGACGGACTCGGAACAGCAAGGAAAGCTGCCCGGGCGGCTCACCTCTAAGCGGCACCCCCCCCCCCCCCCCCCCCGTGTTGTGTTGCAGCGCCGTGCTCGATGAGTCGAAGGTACAGTACACAGCGAGCTTCTGTCGAGTCCGTCGACGTGCGGAGTCGATTGACATTGAAGTTCCTGGGCCGCCGGCCCGTCTTAGTCCGGTGGTGCAATTGGACGACGAACAGTGAAAGGGCATACTACCTGAGTATACATACACGCGGGAGAGGCTTACACCAAGAGGGAGGAGTCGCTTAGTTGCTGCTTGGTCCCGCTGTACTTGGATTTCCAGCCAGCCGCTCTGAGTTTGCCATAGTGGCGTGGTTAGACGTACAACCTGTACTACAGGTACAAGCAAGACAGCAAGCGACCCTAATAACGAAGTGTGATGGTCAACCCGGCCGTCAACCTGGCCGTCATCGCGCTTGTCGACAGCACTGCTGCATCTGGCGATGATTGCTGGGCGACCCAAGTTTTCGAGCCCTGGATTCTCCGATAACTGGCGCGCAGTCCGCGACAGTCGTTTATTCGTCGCGACAGGCCTCGTGATCGCGGGCACCGGCTGACCGTCCACCCGACGTGGCACGCTGCAGGATTTCGATATAGGATGGCAGTGCGCGTTGGTGAAGCTGATGACGCGTTAGCTTTGCTGAAGGAAGAATCGTTCTGGCAGATACATGTACAGTAGCGTGCATTTTGATGCAGGAGACAGTGCACAATTTGCCACGGCCGTCGGACACGGAGTTTCGCGCTCTTAAGGATATGAACACGACGTTCTACCATAATCGTATTTGGGATCGGCGATGGCGATGGCGACAGGCGTTTACTTCGAAGTGCTGTACCCTAATCTGGTGTGGTAGATTTCCCAGACTGTGAAGTCACGTTAAGGTTAGTCGAAACGCTGCCCAAAACCCCTTGCTGACTTAAAAAAGACAGCTTCTTTTTTTTGCTTGGCTGCCAAGCTCACCATGACAAGGTTTCTTCTAGCCTTGCTCGCCTCCTGTCGCGCTACAGGCCCGCATGTTACGGCTGACGGCATCATACTGTCACGAAAATGCTTGTGTATGCTTCCACGACGCTGGAGCAGTGGCTCATATCTCGCACCCAGCGCTCTCCCCTAAAGAGGTCAGCGAGGTTCTGACGAGCTTTGCCCCATTCAACAAGCTTTTATAGCCCCAGGATGATACAAGTTGTATAATACAAGTTGTATAATAGAACCCCGTATCAGAGCTTGAGCGACAATCAACAATTGTTTCCAGACGGTGTACCTCAATCTGGTGTTTGCAGCCGTACCGCACCCGTTAATCTCCATCGAAAGTGGCTCACTTTCGATTCCTCGTCATCCGCCTCAAGTCGCATCCTCCACTATAGAATGGCCAAGTTCGCTTTCGCTACCTCCACGCTGCTCGTCGCATCGGCTTCCTTGGCCTCGGCCCACGAGGGACACGAGCACGCGTCCTCGGCGGGCTCTGCCGGTTCAGCCACTGTCGGTTCATCTCATGAGTGCTCGGCCGACGTGAGCAAGTCCTTCATCGCCACCATCAACAACAGCTCCTACTTCGACACGTGCGCGGAGGGCACAACCTTCAACATCTCGTCGGTCTTCGATGTGCTAAACTTCACGGACGCGGACATGCTGACGTTCTGCAACTCGTCCACGTGCCTCGAGCCGATCCACGGGCTCATGGGCTCGGCCGACTGCCTCATCACGTACGAGGGCACGGCGCGTGACCTCGCAGACGAGATCTCGCAGCTGCACGACCAATGCCACGACGTTCTCGACGCGGCGGGCTTGGACATGGATATGGGTGGACACGCTCACAGCTCCGGCTCGACGGCTTCCACCTCCGGCAGCTCGTCCGGCGCATCGACTGTGGTGATGACGATGGGGTCAGTGGTATCGGCTGCCGTCCTTGCCGCCTTTCTGGCCTAGAGTAATCTTTCCTACTATTTCTTCATCTATCCGGTCTGCTACGGTTTCACAGAGTGATCATACTTAAGCTGTTTGGCACATTGTAGCTGGCAGACGAAAAATACTACATCAATAGTACTAAACATTGCTCGAGTATTATTTGTGAGCCATCGAGGTGGGATTGCAGAGGTTCGCAAGGCGAGCAGCGACAGCGGCACAGCCTGCAATCGCGACCGCGACGAAGCTGTTGCTCACGGTCGACGATGCACTGGAGGCCGTCGGGCTGGAACTGGTGGTGCCTTCCATGTCCATACCATCCTCACGGGTATGTCGTCGCTATTGGTGGCGTCGTCATCGTCGTCGTCCGTCCCAGAGCCTTGTGGCACTCATCGTGCAGCGCTGATACTTCCTTGGACAAGTTACGCTCTGTGCCGTCGGAGAGGATGAGGCAGTCCGACGGGATCGAATGAGTCATCTCGTGCACAGGCTCGAGGCACGTCGACGAGATGCAGAATAAAAAGAACTCGGAGTCCAGAAGTTGAGCACGTCGAAGAGCGTGGAGAGTTGAAGGTCACGCCTTCGTCCTTCATAGCACACGTGTCGTAGTACGTGTTGTTGTCGATGGTGGCGATGATGGTTTCACTCGCGCTGGACAAGCACTCATCGGCACGACGACTGGCAGGACCAGGAGCGTCGAGGCGGCGAGAGCGAAGCGAGACAGCGGAGCCATCTTAGAGGCGCAGAACAAAATTGTCGAACAGAGTGACACGGATTCAAAACTGGTTTAGCGGACTGAGTCGAGAAGTAAGACCAAGTCAACTCAAGTGGCCACGCTCAGGCCCTGAGATCACCCTCGAGAGCTGGCGTGGGCAACCAAGGGCCAACGGGCAGTGCATTCAAATGGCTTCGGTTCATGCCAACGCCACGTCAATCCTGTTGTTGAATTAATAGTCCGAATTGATTCATTTAAGTGGACCAGAAATAGGGGTATTTATTTTGGTCTGTATGCTTTTGAATTAATTACTGGTCACTTCAGCACCATACATTAAATAGAAAATACATGTAATTATTGAGTGCTCACTTCACAAATAACTTTTTCTTTTATAATCAAGTTATAGAATAATAAAGTTATTCTAGCGAAGGGGAAGCTTACGAGCCGTAGCGGGCGTAAGGTTTTGACGCAGCGAGCCGTGATGTGTACAGGATCGCGCGGCGCGCATAGTTAGGGTGTAGAAGAAAGAGCGGGGAATGCCTGCGGTCTTAAACCAGGACATTAACTGCCAACGAGATGCTAGGTGTGTTTTGCAGCCTTGTTTGAATTCCCAACAACTGTAGTCACTGTTGGCGTGCGAGCTAGCTACTTCTAACTAGTTGACAACGCAAAAGTGCCTAGTTGACGCATGAAGTGGTAGTTAAAAATTCAAAAGTGCATAGTTGAAAATATGCACCCCAAAAACAATTTGGTGACACAAACAGCTTTGTCTGCCGGCTCCAGTAAAAATATTTGCTACCAGCATTAAGGTTTCAGATAAGTTCGCAATACAGGGTCTCATGGTCGAGGGCGACGAGCTCGGCCGGTTTGTGAGAGCACAAGCAGTGTCGAAATCCAGTGGTTCAGGTTTTAAGCTATCCGTGAGTGTGATTGTGCTCAGACTATCGTCTAGATATGATAATGTAAAGTCTTTTTACTACTATAAGCTCAATTCGGCCTCATACCCTGAAGTGGAGACCGATCCTAAACGTACACTACGTAGCGTCCAGCTCAGATATCGACCGGCTCGAGCGCATCGCTTATGCCAAGACCCCCTTCGTGCTCGGCACGCCCGCAGTGGCATCATGCGTGACGGCAGTGCGCAGCGCGACGGCCAGAGCCTTGAAGGATGCTTCGGCACGGTGGTGGTCATTGCGACCGCGAAGCACGTCCACATGCAGCGTTAGACGCGCAGCGCTAGCAAAGGACTCGAAGAAATGCGTGATCATCTCGCACGACAGCTCGCCCACGCTCGGACGCACTAGCTGCAGATTGATCTCGCTGTGAGCGCGGCTCGAGATGTCCACAATAGCGCGGGATAGAGCCTCGTCCAGTGGCACACAAGCCGAGCCGAAGCGAGCAATACCCGCACGGTCGCCCAGCGCGGCATCAAAAGCCTCACCAAGCGTCAGCGCGCAGTCCTCCGTCGTGTGATGGTCATCAATCCAGGTGTCGCCCTTGCACTGGAGCTCCAGGTCGAAGCGACTGTGCTTGGCCAGCGCCGTCAGCATGTGATCCAGGAAACCGATGCCCGAGCTCACCTGCCCCAAAGCAAACACGAAGCAAACGCACATCGTAAGTCTTTCACCTCTTCAACACATCGACAGCTCCATCCCTCGCTCACCTTTGACTTGCCTGCGCCGTCCAGCGACAGTTTGACACTAATCGACGTCTCCTTCGTCACCCGTGAGATGTTGGCCTCGCGCACACCATTACGTTTTCCATGCACAGTTGGAGCCTTGCTCGCCGTTGGCACAACCTCCGCCGCTGGTGGGACAAGGTCCAGCAGCTCTGCGAGCCCGGGAGTCAGCACAACCGACGCTCCGACCTGCTCCAGCACCTTGCCAATAGCCGCGGGTGTCTGCTCCAGGATCGACTTGGCGAACGTCTGCGGGGTCAACACACCGTAGGCGACCGTACCGGCCTTGCGGCCGGCAATGATATCGTCGACTGTGTCTCCGACCATGGCGGCGTTCTCGGCCTTGACGCCCAGCGCCTTTAGCGCCAGCAGAATGGGCTCAGGTGACGGCTTGGGCGGACAGTCCTCCATACAGATCTGTACGGGGAAGAGGTCCTCGATACCGTGCGCGGCCAAGAACTTGACGCAGTCCTTGCGGGGCCGGCCTGTGACCACGGCCAAGCCCTTGGGGAGGCGGCAGTGCAGCTCACGTAGCAGCCCCTTGGGTGTGAGCAGTGTCTCGAGCTCACAGAGGCCCGGCGTGCTGCCCACGCCTTGGTACAGGGCCTCGAACTGGGCCGTGACTGCCTCAAGCGTGGGAGCGGTGCTGGAGCCGCTTAGCGCGTCGAGGATCAGTCGGTGTGTCAATTGCCAGTCGTTGTTGGCGTTACCTGCCAGCTTGTGCTGGTCGATGTCCTCGTGCGTGACGGACACGCCGAAGTAGAGCGCCGTTTCCACGATGGCCTGACGGTAGGACTGGGACACCTCAGCCAGCACACCATCCATGTCCAGCAGCAAGGCTTGCACGGGAGCAACCATAAGTGAGATCGTGTCGGCCGGCGGGTGTGGATGGAGTTTGGATGTTGGAATGTGAGATGGCGACGTACGTGCTGAACGCAGTACCATAACATAGGTACATGTGGTTGGACAAACATTTTTTTAACAAAATATTATTTTGTCTTTCCCGACTTATGGCCAATCTGACCTCGAAAGGTAGGTCCATCGCAGGTGTCTTTAGGGTTAGGGTATGATTTGTCGAGCCACTGATACAGAATTAAGTGTACCTTTTAATGAATTTAGGACCGAATGGCTTCATCGGCCATTCGGACGTCCGAAAGAGCTACCGAATGAAATGGCCTATGTGTCAGATGAGGGTAGGGGTAAGTTTAGACGTAGGTACCTAGTCAGTTAGGAGGGCTTTCGTAAGACCCCTCCTCCTACATAGGACCCTAAAACGGAGGGCGTTTTGGCAGAAAGGCAAAATACATGTATACGCGAACACTACCGAGGGTTTGTGTATAATATAAAAGTGGCTCCTGTCCGTATAATATGTAACAACGCCCTCGGTAGTCATCGCGGAGCTAGTATTCTTGTCCAAAAGGATTCCTATGGACATGAATTTGTGAACGCGAGGAGAAAAAACGCCATGCTAAGGGTGTTGCCTTGCCCATAGATATAGTGTCGAGCAAATAAAAACAATATACAACTAACGCCCGCTTGAAGGGCTTGTAGATACCTGAAAAGTGCTGGCCAGGTTCAATCTTCACGACAACGAAAAATGCATGTTATTATTTTACGCAGTAACGAGTATATTTAAAGGAGCCTGTACTTTAGACACCTCAATCTTAATAACTTGAAATGTTCACGAACCCGAGTTACGCTTCATATTTTGTTTCATTCACGGATGAATTAGTCTGACACTTCTTGCATCAGCACGGCGTGAAGTACACGCATGACTTCAGCTGCTGTTGGCCTCTTTGAGGCATCCATAGACACACAAGCGAGACCCAGTCTTACCATAGTTTGCGGTCCCGCCTTCGAAAACTCCACACTTAATGCCCCCGTTGCTACTCGGTGGAGAATAACCAATGGAGATAATTGTTGATTAGATTCTGGATGCTTCGCGTGAGAATAAGGTAATGAATGCATCGATAATTCGGACAGCACCACTCCAAACGAAAACATATCCGCCTTCTCATCATACAAATTCCCAATCATCACCTCTGGAGCCATCCACAGTGATGTGCCCACGTCCGCTGTCATCGTTCTATCCGCTCGCTCTCGAGAGACGCCAAAGTCCGTCAGCTTCGCACCCAACGCTTCGTTCAGCAGAATATTCTTTGACTTCAAGTCACGATGAATCACTGGGACGACGTGAGAATGCAAATACGCGAGTGCATGAGCCACATGAAGCGCGATCGTGATTTTCACGGCATCGAACCCTGTCTGGTGGTTGTTCTCCTCGTACTTGTCCATTAGCCCACGTAAATCACCTCCGTCCATAAATTCCATCACACAACAGAAGTCCTCACGGTAATTCCAAGCCACACCAATAAACTGCACAATATTCGGGTGGCTCATCGCACACGCCATTTTGATCTCCTTCACGAACGTGTCGACATCAGCCATCGTCTTCACAGCCACCAGTTGGCCATTGTAAGTGCCTTTGTATACCTTGCCGAACGCTCCACGGCTAATATATGCCTGCATAACCACTTTCTCACGAGGTATCCGAGCTTTGTTTATAATCACATCGTCTGTGTGGAATTCAGTGTAGGAGTATTCCGACAAACTCGAAGTCTCCGACCCTAGAGTAGCGTTACTCCACTGGTCAGTTTGGGATCTGTCGATTCGCCTCTGGGAGCCTGTGCCAGGTTCAATTTCCTTATACTCGCTGAGTTTTTCACGTATCGGTCCCAACAACTTCGGTACGCCGGGCTTTGACAGGAGGTACGCCGCTTTCTCCGAGATTTTCCGTTCTTGACTGTTGATCTTGTCCTTCAGTCGTTCTTGCGTGTGAGTCAGGTGCTCCCCTACGGCTATATAATGGTCGACAATCGCGGCTTCGCAGTGCTCAAACTTGTCGGAAAGCTTCTTCTCGTGGCTATTCAGTCGGCTTTTGACTCGCACTTGAGTCTGCGTTAAGTTGTCCCCCACTGCAGTGTAGCGGTCCACCATCACTGCCTCGTACTCGTCCATTTTGTCGGATATCCTACGGATCATTTTACCAACGCGCGTATGAAACGGAGACTCCATGGCCGAGAAGCGACAACCACGAGCTTTCGGACAACGAGGTAAGAGCACGAATCAAAGTCCGGCACAACGCACAATACCGCAACATTTCCGGCACATAAATAATTGGCTTGCAATACAGTACTACGGTAGTATGCGAAAAATGATATCAATAGAGAGAGCTCTTCATGAAGTCATTACACTGTAAAACCTGCGATACTGCCACGTGAAGCTCTACGTTAGTGCCCCACACCTTACGTGTAGGCTCTATTACAGGTAGGGCACTATTAAAGGGATGCGGTATTAAAACCTGTCAAATTGTCAATGTAAGTCATGTTCAGTCAGGAAGTCCTGGTTCTCGTGTGGTCGAGCATATCAAAATTTAATCTCGGCAATTGTTCAACTAAAGCCTCACATCATCGGAGTCTCGATCATCTCCAGCAGCGTGAATTCAAGTTCGTCGACACGACAAATCGGCCACCACCAGGGAGACAATAGTGTCCGCTGTTGACAAACTGGAGCTCATTGTTCTGACCCATCCAGTTGCGAGCAGTCCCCTATCGAGCTTTTGCTTATTGGCCACCGTTCGGACGCTCGAAGCCTCCAGTTGTTGGATTACAGACAGCTTCTCTTCCATCGTGAACTTGTCCTTCATCGTCACGATAAGAAATTAATAATGAAAGGTGAAAATCTGTTCCCTGAGCTCGCCCGGCATCCTCACTGAGGAGGGTGACCTAGCGGCTCGCCAATGGCGAACGCACTTGCCGTCACTGTTGATTTATACGGGCCCCGATCTGCACTCGTCCTCACTCTCACTCGTTCGTCTGTTGCTCCGTTCTCACAGGGTCTTTCTCGCTCACGTCTCCTCGTCACGCGTTCGCAACTGTCGACACTTCACTCACTCTCACTCACTCACTGAGCGGTCCGCTCGGTCGCCACCTGCACACCCTGCCACGCTTGGTCTGCCGACGGTGAAGTCCACTGGATCTCGCTCGCTAAAGTCACAGGGAATACGCCTACGGCGCCCACCCTTACTCGTGCAGCCACACAGAGAACTCGGAGGGTTCGCTTCCTCCTCGTCCAGCAGTCCTTCCTCGCCATATGTCCACGTCGGTCCACTGGCCACTTCCGCTCGTCCACATTCGTCTCTCTCTCTCTCTATATATATATATATATATATATATATCCGCCACTCCCTACCGTTCACTGGTTTCACGTATCTGTCTGGAGCGCCCCTTCGCTAAAGATCGCTATTGTGCGGTCACTGTCAGCCGCACCCACTACCTCGACACGAACCGTTCGCTGCACTTGGCACAAATTGTTGCTGCCGCACTGCTCAGCTAACGCCTGGCGGTATCTCGGCGCTGCAATTTCAATGTCCTATTACACGCCTTCTCCACATATAGAGTCTTCCACGACTCTGTCGTCGCGAACAACTTGTCGTACTGCTGGATGGACACCCATCTTCGTGCATCGTCGTCATGTTGAGTACCACGTCCATCACGTGCTCTCGCTGGTCGCAGCTTGTACTCAAGTACGTACTGGCCTGCTTGATTTCGTTTTCGTCTACGTTGTAGCGCCACCAAGTGGTCACTCGACTGCTCTTCTGAACCTTCGCTTTCCACTGCTCGCTGACCCCTCTTCTGACCTCTTGCTCGAACGTTTATCTGGGCAGGTGTAATCGCTGCTCGTACAGCTTTCGATGGCGCCCGCGACATCTGCTTCTCGCCCGACCGCACTTTCATCTTCCACTTGAGCTTCAATGTCTGCAGCTGCTCGCTGTAACAATTCAGTAGGATAGTGATATGTCACGAGGAATGATACGTGAGCAATGTACCGTTCGTGCTCGTCCTCAGTATCCTCTCGCTCGATTAGAAAGTTATCGTAGCCCGCCGACTCGATCACACGCATTAATCCAATCTTTTGGTGTACAAATTTTACTTTGGCCCTCTAGGAGGTCGATACATCCAAACTCGATCACCTGGCTGCACCATCCACTTGCTCTTTGCCTTCTTGTTGTACTAGTTGGCTTGACGTTGCTGTCCTCGCCTCCGGCGACCCGCTCGGCACACTCGCTATCACCTCTCATCGCACTCAGCAACGTTTTATGATACTCCGTCAACTCGTCCGCCGCTTTCACATTCGCCCTTCGTAGCAACTCGATCTGGCTTCGTAGTCTTCTACCCATCATCAACTCATTCGGCGACAACTTGACTGTGGTGTGTTGCCCTGAATTATACGTGTACACAACGAAATCCACTCAGATGTCCCAGTAACACTGATCGTCGGTGCTCATGTACGTCGCCACACAATCTTTCCACGTGCGGTGAAAGCTTTCTACTAACCCAATTGTATGTGGTATGTACGGCACCGGGTTAGTCTGCTGTGCCTGCAACCCAATTGTCTGTGGTCTGTACGGTACCGGGTTGGTCTGCTCTGCCAGCTTGAACAACTGCTCGATCACCAGCCCTGCCAACTCTGGCGCCCCATCCGCCAACAACTCTTGGAACGGCCCAAACTTCAAAACTACGTACTGCATCAGAAACTTTGCAACCTCGTCCGCCGTGTGCTGCTTCACCGTTATAGCCACTGCGTACCTCGTGACGTATTCAACTGCAATGACATAACGTTGCCCTCCTTCACTTGTAGGTAGAGGCCCCGCCACGTCCAGTGCCCATCAATCTCATACGTCTCCTCCTTTGATACTTCTCAGCGGGGGAATTACTTCCCTCGGTCTCGCCTTGCGACTGCCACACTCATGACAACCTCTCACCCATCGCCAGAAGCGTGTCTCCACCTCCCCCATACCGCGGTGCACTCCGCCTTCACCAACCTCTGCATCAATTTGCTTTTCTCTGTGCTTCTGCGATTTCTGCATCCGTCAATCGTAGCGTCTGTCCGCTCACCATCCGTTGCCCTTGATCGCGCACTCTTGTCATCGGCACCAGCACTGTCCGCCGTCGCCGCCGCGAATGCCACTTGCCGATTGATCCCTCATCTCGTTCTCGGCTGCTGTAACGGGGTTACACGAAGGTAACACGAGTGTAGTCGTGCTACGTGTCACCTTGCAGTAATGATACTCAGTACCGCTTGGATTAACAGGATTTCAGTACGTGGCCACAGGGCCACTCGATATGCATTTGACTAGGTTAAACTATGGTAGATAGTTAGAGTCATACATTTACACCACAGGCGGCTTTGCCGCAGATAAGCAAACAAATAATAGTCAGTTTAGCATTATAGTGAGTATTGCCCTAGGTTTAGGAATACTGGCTCTTTGAGTCTCTAGTGGTATAACTAGAGAAAAACTAAGCCTCTGGGGAAACCTTAGGGATTAGGATAACCACAACTAAGACTCGGGGAGTCATACGTCTTCCTTTGACGCACTACGCTACGCAGCCCCGCTGCACCTGGTAGACACTTGTAGTCAATCCCGCACCTGAGTCTTACGACTATTCCTCGGTGCGGATGGAGCAGACAGCGCTTTCTAACCAGTCCCAGAGCCAGCAAGACGCGCTGAAAAAACTTATATCTTTGCTCGGCCCTGAGTGCATAACGCATCTTGCTTCGCAAGGACCGCCTCCAGACGCGGTGAATGCGCGTCTGGAGGCGTTCTCAAGATACGAGAATGCTCTGTTGGAGCACCTCCAGCGAAGGATGTCGGCGTCAGCACCGACATTGACGACATCGCAGGATGGGACCTCCCGGTCTAAACGCTCATCATGAGCGCCAAGACTTTCGAAGGAAAGGAGGGGGAGAACCTCATGTTGTGGATCCGGGAGATCGAAATGGCGATGGCATCGGCCATGCTTCGTACTGAGCAACAGTGCGTGGCGCTATCGATCTTGAAGCTCGGTGGCCGAGCATGAGAATGGGCACTCACGTGCGGCACGTCGGTGGATGCGGCCTTCCCGAACTGGGAGGAGCTGAAACTCCAGCTTTCGCAAGTGTTTGCTCCGCCTAATCAGGCGTACCGTGAGGTCACGCTTTCTGAGTACCCGCCAGGGTAAGAAGGACTTGGTGGACTTTGTCCAGGAGTTGCGAACTCTGATCGCCGGCATGGCGGCCGAACCTCTGCCAGAGGCACTGACTGTGATAGTCTTTATGGAGGGCCTCCGCACTCACCCTTCCTCTTTTGAAGAGGCCGTGAGAGTGGCGTTGAACACCGAGTTCAACTTCAAGTCGGCTCGGCTTGGCTGGGGCGTTGCTAACGCTACTCCGTCCGACGGACCGGTCCTATGGACCTCAGCTACGCTGAAGATGCGGAAGTTGAGCTTCAGGCTGCCGAGCAGCGTATGGGTGTTCGTCGGTGCTTCATCTGACGAAGCACCACCCATTTTGAGGGTAACCTGCCCGTCAAGCCGGTCGCGTCAAGCTCCTACGAGCCTTCGCTCTGCGTCGAGCCAAGCCATCGGCTCGTCGCGGGGAAACGGCGACACTCCGTAGGCGCGGGGACCCTGCTGGGGAAGAACTGAGTTCTGCTGAGCCTCAGGGAGGTGGAGTGAAACAGGGCCCAGCCCCGGAGAAAGCCGTACTCTCTAACCCGGAACGTGTATGCAAGCCGGGCTTGCTCGTCGTCCAGGCAACGGTGAAGGGCTTTGAGAAGCCATGGATCATCTTGATCGATTCCGGGGCGTCGGGCAACTATGCTCGACGCTCCACGATAGAAGGAAGTCAGCAGTACGCTGAGGCGCTCAAGGAGTGCAGGAGTGACATCATCACTGTTCGCCTTGCGACGGGGACCCGTGTCACGGTGCCCAAGGTTCCTGTGAAGCTTGGGCGTGAAGTTTCTCGACTTCGATAGCGTGGAACGCTGTCTGGTCCTGGACCTGGATTCGACGTACGACCTCATCCTGGGCATGGCATGGCTGGAGCGTCATGAGCCACGGATTGATTGGAGGTCGAAGACCTTGGGCGCAACGCGCTTTACTCCTGGTGGAGTTTTGGTCAGTCATGAACCCACCTCTGCTAGGCAGCAAAAGCGCTTTTGGCGCGGGCACTGGACCGAGTCGGTCAACGTGCTGGACATCGGAGTATCCGAACTTGTAGACACTGAAGGTGTCGAGGACAAGAGTCCCGAGCAGAGCTCGTGAGCTGTGACTGGAGCGGCAGGAAACCCGCTGGGTGACACAGGTGACATGTGTCACCAAAACGACACTCGTCATGATGACGGTGTGTCGTTATACGCCATGCGTGGCGTGGCCGGCAGTATGCCGGGGCATCATGGCGCGAGCCTCAGGATGCAAGTGGAGCGGCAGGCAATCCGCTGGGTGACCGACATCATGGTGAAATTGGTCATGATAGTGGCACCTATCACGACTACGAGTTGTCGCTAAACGCCATGCGTGGTGTGGCTGGCCGTGGGCCGGGCCACCAAGGCGGATGGCCCACTGATGGAGTTGACGTGGTACGTAATCCACGGGGTGGAAACTGCGAGCATCGCAGCTCTGCGACGGTTGTCGGTCAAGACATACCAGTCTCGGGTGAAACGCACACGGTGCAAGCACCTGGAGAAGCAGCTGATGTGACTGTTAGGACGTCTCCGAGGCAAACAGTCTCAGCGGGGAGAAGGCTACGACGCAAGCGCCAGCCATGAGACGCAGAGCATCTGATGCGTCTAGCATACGAGTGAAGATACTCCTGGTGATAGCGAGCAGCTATATACACTCGTCAACGGAGTGACAGGGAAAGTCGATGGCGACATCAGTCTAGAGACTATGCCCACTGCGGACGCTCTGTTGGAGCTGAACGAGATGTCCATGGCCGAGTTCGGCGACGCCTTGAAGGCCGGTGAGTTAGCCGAGTTGGTCATCCTACGACCTGAAGAGAGTTAAACTCGTCGTCGCTTTTGGATAAAGCAGTCCTTGAGGACACCATGAAGGCGCTGGATGCACGGGTAGGATCCTCGGATCCGTACTACCCTTTGGTGAAGGGTATCAAGACGTGGTCTCGAAAGAACCTCCCGCGAGGCTACCTCCGGATCGAGGTGTATGTCATGAGATTGACCTGGTTCCCGGAACCAAATACTGCGCGACAAGGCAGTGGCCTTTGCCACGAGAACAGTGTGACGTCATTGACGCGTTCTTCCGTGCTAAGCACGAGGCGGGTATGGTGCGCGAGAGAGCAAGTCTCCAAACTCAACGCCTACGTTCTGTGTCAGAAAGCCGAATGGCAAGTGGCGAATCGTTCATGCTTTTAATAAGCTCAACGCGGCCACCATTCCGGCGCAGATGCCTGTTCCTAGGAAGGACGTTCTCCAGAACAACATGGCGGGGTGTACGTTGTACAGTGCCCTCGACTTTGTCGATGAATACTATCAATTGTTCATGCGAGCAAGCGATATTCCGCTTATGGCGGTCAGCACTCCGAGCGCTATGCTCTGGGAGTGGCTAGTAATGCCCCAAGGGCTGTCGAACCCCCGCGCCTGCGACGTTCAATCGTCCTGTGACACAACTGTTCAGGCCATAGGGCGTATGCTCAGACATACTTCGACGACATATTCGTCCACATCGTGCGGAGCACGGAAAGATTGATGTGGAGAATCACATTGAACACCTGCGAGCGGTGCTCGAGTGCATGCGCACACACAAGTTGTATGCCAACATTGACAAGTGCGTCTTCGGCGCTGAACAGATCCCGTTTTGGGATGCTTCATTGGAAAGCGAGGCCTTCGAGCGGATCCCGCTAAGGTCAAGGACATTGTAGACTGGCCGGTTCCAAAGAACCAGAAATACTTACGGAAGTGGCTTGACCTGGCCAATTACTTGCACAAATACAACAAGAACTATGCTGAGGTGGCAAGGCCACTGTCAATCTCCGGACATTAAGCAGCTTTTGAAGCCATTAAGGAGAGTCTCCTTCAGGCGCCGATCCTGGCGTTGCCAGATCCCGATCGTCCTCTCATTGCCGTCTGTGACGCGTCGGACTTTGCCATCGGCGGTGTTTTGTTGCAAGCAGACGCTGAAGGGTGTGAACGCGTGATTGCGTTTGAATCTCGCCAGCTCAAGCTGCTGAGAAAAACTATCCAGTTCATGACAAAGAGTTACTTGCGATGAAGTATGCGCTCGTCAAATTCAGGGTTCACCTGCTCGGCTCCAAGCCATTTGTGATCTACACTGATCATGCATCGCTACGCACGGCGACGCAGTCGTCTCATCTCTCTCAGAGAATGACCCGTTGGCTCTCCTTCTTTGCGGAGTACAACTTCGAGGTGACGTACAAGCCTGGCAGACAGAACGTCTCGGCCGATGCGTTATCACGCAGGCCAGACTATGGGATCGCTCACGTCACGACGGTGACTTCTTCTGTGACAGACTTGATCCGCGCTGCGTACGCGCGGGACGAGTCCTGCGTAGCTCTGCCACATGTGCTATGAAGCGCGGAGTTTGCTAACTCAGACATTAAGCTGTCAGCGCGGTTGCGCGCGAGGCTATATCGATACACTCTCGATGATGGCCTATTGTACTACGGTACTGGTCCAGAAGACACCCCACGTGTCGTGGTTCCTCACGAAGAGGATCTCAAGTGTCGTATCCTCTATGAGGCACATGATACCCCACTTGGCGGTCATCTCGGTCGAGAAAAGACCTACAGCTCGGTGAGCTCTTACTACTGGTGGCCGAAGCCTTACAAATGGGTCAGTACGTATGTACACACGTGTGAGACGTGTCAACGGGTTAAACCCTCGCCACACTCGGCTGCGCCGTTGGCCAGGTTGCCTGTACCCACGGGGTGTTGGTAATCCATGAGTATGGACTTGTGTTCGGCCTGCCACGGGATGCGGCGGGCAACACGTGTATCATGGTCTTTGTTGACCGATTGAGCAACGTGGCTCATTTAGCGGTAGTGCCGGACTCCATCGATGGAGAAGGAACAACCACGCTGTTCATGGATCGTGGCTTTTGACAGCATGGTCCGCCAGAGGCAATTGGCTCGGATCGAGATCCCCGTTTCACGGGTCAGTTTTGGACGTCGGTCCTTAAGGTGCTCGGCACTCGACTCGACATAATTAAAGCGGACCATCCGCAGACCGATGGTCAGACTGAACGCGCGAATCGCGTAGTCGAAGACATGCTTCGGAGCGTCTGTGCAGACAGACCCAAGGAATGGAGCTCGATGCTCCCACTCGTTGAGTTTGCATTGACCAATGCGGTGCATGCCTCAACTGGCTTCACCCTGTTCTATGTGAACGGTCTCACTCACCCTAGCATCCCGTTGACGCTACCACTCCGTGGTTCAGGGCTTGGTGGGGGAGGAATAGCCGAAAGGCTCGCTGATGTCAGCCCTGTTGCGGTTCGCAACCAAATTGACGCGTTCTTGCCAACGCGTTTGAATGTCTTAAGACATGTACGCGACGCGATGGATGAGCCAAGACGTCCAGAAGGAACAGGCGGATGCCAGAGGCAGAGTAAATGTGGAAGAGTTCAAGGTCGGTGACCAAGTTTTCTTAAACGCGAAGAACCTACCTACACACGCAGTCTCTGCTGTCTTTAAGGCCAAGTTGCGCCCGAGCTTTATCGGACCTTTCAAGGTCGTGGCCAAGAAGGGCCTTGCGTACACGCTCAACCTTCTGAAGAAGATGTGTACACATCCTGTGTTCTACGTAGGCTTCCTCAAGCCGTATCGCGTTGGCGCCTCGGAGCCCAGTCGGGGCGCAGACGGTGCAACGGGTAGTGGCTGCTGGCCAGAGCGCTGGAGGCGCACAAAGAGGTCCACCTGACCACGAAGCTCGACGAGCGATCACTGCACTGTGTCGAGACGACGAACTCCTGGCCGCGCCAGAGCTACCACGCGGCGCGCAGATGAGTTTGTAGACTCCAACCAGCCGACTCGCTGATGAACAGCTTCGGATTCGTCAATTGGGCGAGAGCGATGCTCATCCGCATCGCGCAACTACGCATGGTGATACCATACCAACGTTTGAAGCGACTCCAGCTTCACCTGACGCGCAGCGCGAGGGTCCAGCGGACGGAGCCGCCTCCATCATTGCTCGATGGGCAGGGGGACTCCACTATCATGTGGAACGCCTAGTGGCGCGGCGTCGCCGCAAGGGTCGAACCCAGTACCTTGTGAAGTGGAGAGGATATCCCCACTCACAGAACGCACGAGAGTATGAGGTGCTCCTCCCGCAAGACTGCCCTGACGTCGTCGACGCTTTTAATCGTCACGATCGACATGGCCCCGAGGGCCAGCGACCACTGCGGCGGTCGCCACAAGTGTCCCAAAACTAGCTCGGGATGAGCCAAGATCAGCCTGAAGGCTTCCGACCTGACCTTGGGGCAAGGTAGCCAGCATGTCACAAACATGAGGACGGCAGGCTGCGGAAGCAGATGCACATGATGCATTAGCTCTAGAGGAGCGAGACATCGAGGCCTGAGGCCGCTGGAAGTTGGCGTCGTTGTCGGTGTCCAAGACACAGCTGGGTTGGACCCAGACGATATTGGTCTTTGGTGGAATCGAACCACCGACCTTGCGCTTATGAAGCGAGTGTTCTACCACTGAGCTAGCTGGGTTGAAGGCCAGCGAGCTGGGCATGAGGATGCCGTCAAGGGTTGAGCGCTCTTGGAGCGGAGTTGTGCGTGGCCAAAACCACAGGACGTGTACCCTCGTGGATACGGTTTGTCCACGGTTAGTTGGGGGGGGGGGGGGGGGGGGTGTAACGGGGTTACACGAAGATAACACGAGTGTAGCCGTGCTACGTGTCACACCTTGCAGTAAGTGGTACTTGGTACCACTTCTATTAACGGATTTCAGTACGTGGCCACAGGGCCACTCGATATGCATTTGACTAGGTTAAACTATGGTAGATAGTTAGAGTCATACATTTACACCACAGGCGGCTTTGCCGCAGATAAGCAAACAAATAATAGTCAGTTTAGCATTATAGTGAGTATTGCCCTAGGTTTAGGAATACTGGCTCTTTGAGTCTCTAGTGGTATAACTAGAGAAAAACTAAGCCTCTGGGGAGACCTTAGGGATTAGGATAACCACAACTAAGACTCGGGGAGTCATACGTCTTCCTCTGACGCACTACGCTACGCAGCCCCGCTGCACTGGCCGCACATGCCTGTATCAACCAGATTCCAAATCTGAGACGACGGGAACGAACCGAGCGACTCTATCGTGGCCTTCAAATTGGTGAAGTGCTTGGTGATGTTGGGCTGTATTGATGTAACCGCTCGACACACTTCCAAACTCTGGGCGCGTCATCTCCCAAATAAGTGCGAGTTCTTGCGCACAAACCCACACACCTAGTTTGGCAGAGGGAAAGTTGACTGGGATCTCTCGTGATTACTGACTGTGTTCGACCACGCGTCGAACGAAAAGCCGAGCTCTTCGGTGGTAAAGCACTGACCTTGGGCAGTGCGCTCAGTAACCGAGTCCACCACCCCTTGCAGTTCACCTTCCGTTAGAATGGAGTTCGGTCCCCGCTTTGCATAAAGCGCCACTTGACCACTGGTACGTCGCAATAAGGCACTCTTGCTCGCACCATAAGCCTTCCCAGCTCGTCATAATGAAAGTATGGTCGTCTGAACTGCTACGATAGCTTGCCCCATCCATTCGTCGTCAATTACGATTTGGCCGAGAGCAGTAGGGGGATTCACCATGTCAATGAGCTTCTTCTTCACGCGAGAAGCGTCAGAGAAGAAACGATATTCGCACAAGCGCTAGCTACATGCAAAAGTGTCATACTCATGGACGAACTATCTGAAACGAGCCAGTTTTTCACATATCCTGAAATACTATTTCAAAAAGGTTAAACGCGAAATGACACAAAATAATACAATAAAATATGTTACTAATATATTTTTCCCCGACGGGTTTTGCCCCGGCTACCTGCCGAGCCAACCATTTTGTTTTCAAACAACTCGAGCAGAGCTGCGGTCGCACGTCGGCCGGAAGCTGTTGCGATCCGTGCATTCCACTCCTCGTTAATCATGGTACACTTGGATCACAAAATCTGCATGGTGTCTTCTTGCGGCAAGCAGACTGCCGCTGCAAGTGCAACTTCAAAAGAGACGATGGCCTCATTTAAAGGGTGTACAGCAGTGACTACGGTAGATGAATCGCTCGAGCGGCGTAAAAGAAGCGCAAGCGTCCTGTAAGGCAGATCTACATCGACCTTCGTTTCGTGCCGCCGACGTCAACGAGTGTGAGCGTTTCTTCTCCGCAGCGAAGCAAACATATTCACGGCTCCGGCCGAGCGTAGAGAAGACACCCTCGAGGACATCGTGATGGCTCCTACAACAAGACGCTGTGACCAGACTTGAATAGTTGGTTAACTGCTAATATATATTTTGGGAATACTTTTAAATAAATACATTTTCCGTATAATACTTGTCAGATCCGACACCCAATCTGTACACCCCTAGTCGACTGACAAGATGGTAGAAACTACTGTCTGCGCGACTTCAGGAAGTGTCATCAGGAGAGTGGTCCTTAACCCTGTTGACAGCGTTGCATCTTCAAGGGCGCCTCCAGTACCCTATATGGTGACCCTAGTTTACTGTAGGCGAGACTGATGTCTCGCGTGTGCGCTCTTAGTGCATAGCTCCTAAACACACTTAATCACTTCTCATTGTACGCGACAGAAGTCAGCCAGCGTGAACGCCCCTCTTCGAGCCACGGGCGTGCCACTTCGACAAATGCAAAAAAGAAAGAAAAACAATTCGCACGACATATTACCGATAATCTGCGATCTGAGCAAGTTTTGGAACGTTGTTCCGCAAGCTTTCACCCTATGCACGGACCCGCGTGCCGCAGGCCCTCTTCCCCCTCGCTTAGGTCTGCATATTTGGTCCTTACTCTGCAAGCAAAGCCTAACACGCGCTTTAACTATCGATGATGTACACGTGCATTACTGATGCTCTTGTACTCTTGTCGGAATGAACAATATTTAGTTTTCTGCGAGTATTCATGAAATATTAAATATTAGCAGCCCTGGTTGGGAACAAGCAAAAAGCGGTTATACCGGCCTACACGGGGAAGACGACGATCTAAGCCAACACTCCGCAGCGCGCGCATCGCAAACCAATACCTCTAGGGGCAGCTAGTTCGCAGACGAACTACTACATATTGTACACAGTACACTTGGACTGGATTATGGAAATCCTCTGCGAGCTGCGAAATTGGGTGGCGCAGGGATGCCGAAATAATAATAATAATGACCAATTTTATTTATTGGGTAATACAAATAATTAGTTTTGTAACTTCCTAAAAGTATCAGTAATTTATTTTTCCAAACGACTATTTCAGTTATTTATTGCGGCAGTTGCTGACAGCTCCAGCCAATAAATACTTAAGCCAGCTAAAACTAGTATTAATACATGCTCACTCTAAAACAAACTCCTTGTACAACACCATGAACGATGGCCGACAACATCTTCTCCGCGACTCCCTCCAGCGACCTTCACGGCATGTCAGGTGGCCGAGTTCTTTTTCAGGCCTAGCCTCGACGACGGAAGTCTGCTTACGGACTTCAAGTCGTTCAAGGCATGCGGGAAGTCTCGCAAGCACGCTCGAAGAACGGGGTATACCAACTTCGTTTCCCACGCCCGAACGGCCCACCCCACTAAGATGCTGACATGCGCAAACGCAAGTTCTGCCTCATCGGGTACTCTTGTGTCGTGGGTTAGCCAGAAGGGCTCCAACCGCTACGCTTGGCTTCGCTGCATCGTCATGTCGAATTTTCAGCTGTCTTTCTGTGAGTCTGGTCTAATCCGCCAGTACGGTACATGTCCTATCAATATATATATATATATATATATATATATATTTTAACTGTAGTACTTGATTTATTTTAACTGTAATACTTGATCTAGATATATCAACCTTCCACACGTGTCGCTTGACACAATCCGTCTCAATCTGGAAGGCGTGGTACGGGCTGTGGAGAACGTCATTCTCAAGGAGATACCTAAGAAGGTTGAATTCATCCTGGAGGTGGAGCCACGGCACGGAGCACTTCCTCGCCGAATATGGCTGCTACGAGACGCCGGCCGGGCCACGATATCCGTTGTTGTCAATTCGCCCTTCATGCAAGAGTCGGACGACCACCTTACCGCCGATATGGCAGCAATCGAGCGATTTTTACCTTTTACGGTAAGACCAGGTTTGATTGCATGTTTTTGGTAGGTGATAACTGCGCGTCAACAAGCGGCTGGCCAACCTTATCCGCGTACCGCTTCTCGGTTGCGCGAGTCATCGCCTCAACCTGGCCGTCAAGAGCCACCTACAGCCACACGAGGACGATCTGGAAAAGGTGCAAGTTTTGATGCGCAAGCTGCGGACGCTCAACCAAGCGGCCAAGCTGAGGTACATATTGTCTCCTAATTAGTATTTTTTATCTGTGATAAGCAATAACTATGTATTGTCATAATGCTAAATAGGTCGAAGACTCCACTCCTCCCTGTACTTCGACAGGATACGCACTGGTCGTCGACATTCGCAATGTTGGACCGGTACGTGCGCCCCGCGAGTTTCTATCGGCTGACGATGAGGAGATCGCGGACCTGCTGCCTTCGCGGTCCGCCCACCGGCGACTTTCGGCACTATGGATGCGGGATGTCGAGTCAATCTCTAAGAAATTGCAGACAAACGGCCTGACGCTGCTTCACGCCCGCGATCTATTCGACGGGTTAATCGACCAAAAGCCAGTTTCGCTTCCTATCTCGGTGCGTCAATTTACTTGCTTTATATTATTATTATTATTTGCTTAAGTTTCTATTATTTTTATTATGTTCAGCGAGCAACGCGGAAATTGTGCACTCACTAGCGGTGTCGTGAAGGCATTGGCGAAAAAGCCTGAAATGTTTACCCGTGACGAGCGTATGGCACTTACTCCATTCAAGAGTGCAAGGCGGCCAGAGCCCAGACTGTCCAGGTGCAGAAAGAAGGCCTCGTGGATCGCACCCTCAAGCGGCGGAAGGCTGTTAAGCCCCAGAAACACGCCTTGCTGACAACAATTCCGCCAACCTCCAATATGTTGGAAAGGCTGTTCAGCTCGGCGCGCTCCGTACTTCGGCATGAGCGTGATCGGCTCTCCCCGATGACGCTCGAGATGCTCCTGTTCCTGAAAGTAAATGGCAGGTACTGAGATGTTGCGCTGGTTGATTCGTGCGATGCAATAATATATGTTATTGACCAGCGCAATTAAATTATTTAGTTTTGCTTAGAGTCTGCTGTCAATAGTTATTTTATTGGTCAAGGTAAGAAGCAATCGATATATATTGTATTTTCGGCATCCCTGGGGTGGCGGATTTATCGTGGCACAGGACGTAGGAAGGACCCTTCCTCCTACGTACAAGTAGGATCCTAAAATGGAGGGCATTTTTGCAGACAGGCATCACCTTAACGCAGTGCAAAGCTAAAAAAAATCCAGTCGCTCAACCGTTCACTTTTGCGATTGTGGAAGACAAGGCATGGTCAACCAAGATGGGATAAGGGTTAGAAAAAATATAAAACCGCAGACGATCTTAGTAGCTAAAGCCTGGCTGCCGCTGCAGTTATTTATAATGCTTGCATGGCACGTTCATGTTTCACGCTCCGTGTGTGGCGTGCTACGTCAAGCAAGCCTCCCGCCTAGTCGAGCCACGAGTTGAATCGTCACTCAAGGCCTGTGACTCATTAATCCTTACTCCTTACACAAGACACCTCGATCAACCATGAGACTTCGACTACGACTGCAAACGTCAAGAGTTGAAACCACGGTAAATGAGAGCAATAGCACGTTAAATGCCGTGATACGAACATACTCGACAGAAGAGAATATGACGAAGACCCAAGAACTACATCTACAGTTGATGGCGATTCAAAGCCGTTTACAGGGCATGCAGGAACTCGATTCGTTGTCTACCAACGATGTCCGCACGCAATTTGGGGCCACGGTGGCGAGGTTCGCGGTCTATCTCGATCGGTATCATGACAAGTCCTTGATTTCCCGTTTAGTCCGCACGAAATCAATGAAGAACGAACAACAAGTGATCGAAGGAGAAGTCAAGCACCTAAACGCGTTGCTTGATTCCCCCGAGCCAACTCCTGTGCTGGAGATGGACGGATCTTTGCAAGTGAAGGAGGTTTTGCCGGTATTAGAGGCGCCCCAGGATGGATGCTACACTGGCTTCTCTGACGATAACAACTCGTCGAACAGCGAAATACATCAAACTGAAAGGTGGAACCCCAGAAATTGCCAGCTCTCTAGCGTGCCACCAAACCAGGAAGAACAAAATGTTTCTCCTTTTAAAATTCAAGATGAAGTCATCAATAAGGCTCGGATATCTCGTCAGCTGGTGGTTATACGCGGCTTTATTAGTCGTGGAGGGTTTGGTAAGGTGTATAAAGGAACTTACATGGGGCAAATGGTGGCTGTGAAGACGATGGTCGATGTGGACACGTTCATGAAAGAGATTAAGTTGTTGGCTAGTCTGCGTCATCCTAATATTGTCCAGTTTATTGGTGTAGCGTGGAACTCGCGGGAGGACTTTTGCTGTGTCATGGAATACATGGATGGAGGAGATTTGAGAACATTATTGAGTAAATATGCCGAACAGAACCGTTCCAGAGGGTTCGATTTCAGTAAAATCATGATCGCATTTCAAGTGGTCCGTGCGCTTGCGTACTTGCACTCCCGTCCTATTCATGTGCTTCACCGCGACCTCAAATCGAAGAATATCCTGCTGAACCAAACATTGGACGCAAAGCTGACGGACTTTGGTGTGTCACGCGAACAAATTGTCGGGCCTATGACAGCGGAAGTAGGCACTTCGCTCTGGATGGCTCCTGAAGTCATGACAGGAAAACGTTACGACGAGAAAGCGGACATGTTTTCGTTTGGCGTCGTGCTGTCAGAGCTTTCGATTCACACACTTCCTTACTCCCATGTGAAGGTTCGTCCTGGTGCGAATCAGCAATTAATGATCCTTCGGCGTGTAGCCATGGGTGAGCTCAGTGTGAAGTTCTCAGAGGCAGGGCCGCAAACGATGGCCAAGCTAGGGGTAGCTTGTGTCTCCATGGATGCCAAGACAAGACCAACCGCAGTCGAAGCATTGCACGTCATTCATGCCGCCTTGATGCAGAAAGCGAAGTCGCTTTTGTAAGCAAGGAGAGAAGTCAATTACCCAAACTTTACTAATAAGCAAGACGCTAATTTCGTCGAGGTATAGGTATAGCACCATATATTTATTTATCATATTTTTTATCCACGCGATTCGGTCGGATTTGCCAAACTTTTAGATCTTGATCACGAGAAAATATTTCGATGCCGGGCAACCTACTCAAATAATGCGCCAAGAATTCAGATAGATGGTACTGAGTGGGTGTCTCCCTGATAGATAAATATGATTAATTAAAGACCTTCAATCATGCGTAGCATATTATTTTCAGTGGAGGAACTACCCTTAGGCTTATTGCTTTAAGATCGGGTGAAGTTTGCCTACAGTTTCTCGTCGCTGTTAATTTTCGAACTGATTTTTCGAAGGATCATGAACACACAAGCGATGCGCAATCTGGCCATCATCTGCGGCCCCGCCTCGAGAACTCCAAGCTCTCCAGCGAGGCTGACGATCTTCTTCGCAGGGATCGGTTACAGTATGGTAAACAGCTATAACGTCAACGATGCCACAAGGCGGAAACTGGCTGGCCAACTGTCGTCTTGTGTTAGTGCCAGCCAACCGGACAGAATAAAGTGAGCCATGCGAAATTCACCAGCCTCCAAAAACTCTGGCAGCAGACCCAGCTCAAACGACGGTCCTTCCGGATACTTTCCATGCTCCAACGCACCAAACAACAAGATATTCGTCTCATATGCAGCGGCTAAACCCTAGGCATCTTTCAGTTCATCTTGCAGACTCTTGGTGTGTAATATTACGAAGGCTAACATGAACTTACTAACAGTAAGTACGTAAACTTTTAGCATTTAGGCTTTCTAAATTTAGGCTCAAATCGATGTCATCCTACAATAGGCCCACCCATCTAGGTCCCAACCTACAGGAGAAAATTGATTCCCTCAGCACTAACTGTACAATACTTCTAGTAGTCAAATGGCCGAGTCCTCTGCGGACTTCCATCTCCTAGACGATATCCGCAGTATGGACGACAAAATCTCGGTCGTGGCCGTAGACGATAGCAACCCCCCCTCTTCGTCCTCCTCGAGCTCTCGGGCCACCCCCCAACCACCGGGCTATGGTCGTTCTCGTCGCTCGTGGCGTCGCTCTCCATCCGAAATTTCGACCAGCTACCAGCCCGAGGACTGGGCGTCTGACGACGGTGTCCGCTTCGACGGCTCCCGCTTGCGCCGCGCCGTTAGCGATAGTGCGACAAGCTCCAGTGAATTTGGCAGTGTGAATGGGGCGTCTCGATCTTTGAAAGTTTCAGGTTTACCACCCCGAAATCCAAAAATCTCGACCCCCCACAATGGCAACGATATCAGCCACGGGGCTATTGGGGGCTCCCCAAGTAAAGTGACCGCGCCCAGGCCAACGCTGCTGCATGGGAAGAACATCCTCCAGATTATGGCTATTGGGTCCATTGAGCCTATTGCTAGGGACTCAAATTCAGTTGATTGGTCAGACAGTCTCGGGGCGGTGGATGAAGCTGGAGATATATCGCTAATGGACCCGCATTATGATCTCACGTCGGCTAGAATGATGAAGTTGTTTTCGTTGTTTAACCCCGGAGGTAGGAGGGATTTGGTTGAGATATCGAGATTTATTACGATCTGACGTGTTTTGGTGGCAATTGATGTGTAGATAATGGGATGGTGTCGTACGAAGGTTTTCGCTGTGGCTTAGAGGCCATGGGAATTGCATGTGGCGATGAGGGGCAGTTTCGAGCATTTATTGACAAAGTGGACGATGATAAGAGCGGTGGCGTTACGTATCAAGAGTTTTTATTCGCGATCCAGGAGATCAAGCTCGCGCAGCTTTTCAATGAGGATTTTCTGCGTAACATGCCACCAGAGTATACACACGTTAGACGCGGAAAGGCAAGTAATGCACTGCTGGGATCGATTGAGTACTCACCGGATCGCATTCGGAGTGTGTATCCGATTGATCAAGTGCAAAAGTTTATTTACTCGACCAAGCCTGGGTGGGCATCCGTGCGGTGGATCAATGTTGAAGGCATTGATCCTCTTCTGATGCGACGCTTGTCTGTAAGGTACAGACTTCACCCACTGGCTGTGGAAGATACACTAGATGCAGATGTTGAGCGACCGAAGTTTGAGGAGTATGACGAGCACTCGTCACTGATTCTCCAGACGGTTCATGCGCGTGATTTGGTCATGGTGAAAAATTACCAGAGTATGTATCGTGCCTCACTCTATGTGCAGGACGATGATGTGTCGCCTTTTGAAGGTATGACGAAGAAGGAGCTTGAAGGGCGTCTGGAACAGCTCAACATTGGCTGTGTGATGACTGCTCCACAGCAGCTCAGTCTATATATCATGCAGGACGTCTTGATCAGCGTTCAGGAGAGCTCGAACACGCTTTGGTCGACGCTAAAGCAGCGGCTGGACATGTCGTACTCCAAGGTACGCCAGCACAGCACAGCATTTCTCGTCTATACGATCGTCGACGTGTGTGTCGACGAGTTGACGCCTATTACGCACACGTTTGGCTCGAAATTGATCATGCTCGAGCGGCTACTAAGCCTTGATCCACGGTACTTCGATATCGGCCGACTCGCGAGCTGCACCAAGCAGATTAAGGGACTACAAGTGCTCTGTAAGCCTCTGAGTGAGGTCGTCATCCAGCTCTCGGACTCGGAAGATTTTGAAGGTGAAACGCTGCGTTATTTTCGTGATGTGCTGGACCACATCACCACTATTGAGGAGGACTGTGATAGGCATCTGGATCGATGTCGTAGTCTAATTGAAGATTTCCACAACACTCGAGCAGCGCAGCAGAACGACGTGAGCTATATTTTAGCGTTGGTGGCGGCCATTTTCCTGCCTGCACAGTTTCTGACGGGACTCTACGGCATGAATTTCACTAATATGCCGGAGCTCGAGTACCATAACGGCTACTACATCTGGTGGGGTGTCGTACTCTCCATCGCACTTGGTACGATCGCGTTTTTCAAGTTTTACAAAAAGTGGTTGTAAAGAGGGGGCTCACCAATGCAGTAAAATTTGGTCAAATTCGAAACAAAATGCAGTACACTTTAAAAAGTTGTTGTCTCTTGTTACGTATTTCCAGTGAAAAACTTTCAGCTGAAAGTAGGAAGATTCGTCTGCTTCAGCAAACGCCGACAATGTGCAAGCCCGTAATCTTCTTCACAAAGAATAAAATACACACAAAAATTCCTATCCATCGGAAATATATCTTCGCTTTTTATATTTGATGCAGGACCGTGATTACGTTCTTTGACCAGCACTCCTAGTTGTCTCTTTCCACCACAGAATATGTATTATTTCGAGAGAGATCAGCACCATTGAGCATGCCGTGTTCAGTTCATACTCGTTGCCACCATCAAATGCTTACTATCGCGCTACAAACCTGCAAAAGTATAATAGCACTTCGAAGTACGATGCGTAAACTTCGAGAATATTTACCGGAACTTCCGTTGGCCATTTGCAGCTTCAGCCATTTCTACCTTCATATGTTACGAATTAAAAGCACTATGAACAAACGCGACAAAATCGAGTTGACCTCGTGCTGCAGTCTTCACCATTGTCGTACGCGCCAAAGCAATTTCTGGTGGTATTCACAAGGTGACTACACGAAGTTCTCCCTGCAGCGACCACCGCGTTGAGCCCCTCATACATGTAACCCTTCCCAGCTTTTTCATGGGACCAGAGCAACTTTTGTTTTCCCGGTCGACGCGTAAACGAAGCAAAAAAGGCATGTGACAACCAGCACGCGCCAATATCATGGCAGCGCTGGCAGCGTGTGGAGTACTCCAGTCACTAATATGCTCATACTATCGAATGTGCAAATTGCTGCCACTGTACCGACGCGCGAAGGTCACGAGCTCCACAAATTGCGTCAAATACTATAGACATCGCAAACTCGGTGATCGGCGTCGGTCAAGTGGTCCTTGCGTCGGCGGCGATGACCTTTGCTGCTTGGTCAAGCGACGCGAAACGCAAGGTATTGACAGTCCCCTCCACCAAAACTATTTTAACTTACACACCAGGACGGAAAAGGCGTGGTAAAGCTTTGATGACACTAGATCCATCCACCCGATCCCTCCACCGATTCCTTGAATGATAAGAAGAAGCTTCAACTTGGATGCGCCCGACATTTCTCGTTTGCGGTGAATACCATCCTGGCAGGAGGCGCTACAGTACTACACTGTAGGAGGCTGCCGAGCTCTTGATGACTCCACCGAAAGGTATGAACAGCCAACTTGAAGCCGCCCTTGGTCGGAAACTAGCATGCTGACCTGGGGGCATAGCGCGGCCTTAAGGGCCTGGCTGTCCTCAGCGCGTGGCGGTCCAAGATAGACTCCAACTTACACCACCAAATGGCCGCACAAGGTCGAATATAAGACCACTGGGGCATGTACCGACGCGTGACTTGGAAGGCGAATTCCTAAACTGAGCGGTTTGTCTCTTATCCTGCAGCCGACGCGGCGCGATGACCGAGGAGGGGGGGGGGGGGGGGCAAGCCTCTGCCACAGAACTTCTCTCTCTCTGAGAATGCGGTGCGGCCGTCCTATCCGAGTGATGCTGCTTGGTGCGGCGGACGACATGGCTTTGGATAGGCGATGATTGCAGCCGCATATCGAAGCGGACCGAAACCTTTCGATAGGAGCGATAGTGGTGTTTTAACACGCTGCCAAGAGCTCTCGAAGGCAATGCTTCAGGCACTGGGGACAAATCCCAATCCCTGCCCTGCTCCAGGACTATTAATACGCAGTGCTGTACGGGAAATCGGCGCTTGATTCCTAGCGATAGGCCAGCATTACCGGCGGAGACGAGCATTACAAAAAGAATGGTTGGAGCCAGCGTGCAGTTTTGCCAAGAGGCCCGCAACTGGCCAACCACCGACTCCTTTGTAGCAGCGGTAAATGGAACTCCACCCGGCTGAGTTCCGCATGCCAACGGGCGAATAGACCGAGTGTGGAGACCCGATCTCAGACCGCGTGTGAGTCAATAATTTTGGTGTCTTTTCCAGCACCACGGCGCGGGTTACAAGAGTCGGCAAAAGGTGTCGCCATATTTGTCGTCGCTGCTGACACACGAGCGGCTTTAAAACGGCTTGAACTTGGCGGGGAGGTGTTAACTCTCGCTCCGTCGTTCGCGACTTTGCGGCAACGGACATGATGGAAATGGCAACAAGATTTGCTTGCTCAAGTCAGCGCGGCAAACCCGCGGAAAGCGCCACTTTGCTCGGCCATAAGCCGTCGGGACTCGGCCGTATCATCGGCCAACTTCGGGTCGGCCCCAGATCGGCCCGGCACCTTAAGCAAGCATACGCGCCTTGCAGCCGTTTGCACACAGACGCGCAGTGCTGTTTCATTTGCATTCAAATGAACCCCAAGCAGCGGCCGGGGTGTTCACTTAACTCGCCGTGACGCAGCGCAAAGCGCGGACCAGAGCTCTCTGATGCAGCGAGACCACCACGTGCACATGCGGCCAAACGAGCAGAGCCCAAGCAAACATGGAATGGAAGTCAGGTGGCCACGGCAACGACTGGCCAGGCTGGCGGGAGCCGCGCGCAGTATGGCGGAAAGTATGGACTCTTACTTTCGGGGGCCTCGAAAGTGAGGCGACAGCGCCACGTCTTTGTGCTTGAACTCGTCCCAGCTTCAACCAATTTGATAGAGCGGACGCGACTCTGTTTTTGCGGCAGCGCTGCTGCGACCGCCTCGACGACGTCTGCCACAGGTGGAAAAGCGGATCATTATGATATAATGGCCGACAATTCGTTGAAATGTCACGAATCGTCGGTCGCACCAGTGCGGATGATTCTTTATTTTTTGCTAGCAACCCTCTGCCCGGAATTTTGCGCTAGAGTCGATGCTGCTGATGGCGCCCCTGTCTGGTGGCAGGACGTCGCTTGAAAAGTCGATGGAAGGCGGCGTAGGGATCTGGGAAACTTTCGGGTTACATTGCCTAGACCTGCCGTACGCCCATAATACGCCGCCGGCTTTTCGATAGAATGTGTTCCGCGGTCCCACTTCGTCGTACCGTATGGGGTCTTGAGTGTCGACCGAAGGGAGACGGGTAACACTGTACGTCTGGGAAGGGGCGCGCGGCCCAAACTGAAGCGAGCGCCAGCGCGTGTGTATCCGCTCTGGTGAGCTTCATCGTGAAGCCCTCAGCGCTCATACAGCTCATAGCTAAAGTGGTCATGACGCCACGTTCAACGCCATGCGGAGAGAAGCGGCGGTCGAGTCGCGCAGTGCCCAGAAAACGGAAAAGCAGCGCAAACTGAGACAGCTGACCGCGCAGAGCCCGCACGATTTACCGCGAGACGATGACGCATCGGTGTGGTCCACACACCAAATCTTTGAAAAGAAACGCTGGTCGCTCGAGCCTCGCACACTCACTTGCCAACGTGCTCGCCCGGCAACAGTTTGACCTACACTCGTGGTGGTCGCTTGCCATCGCAGCTTCTTGAGTCAAAGCCGCCGCTTTTAACAAACAAATAAAACCTAAAGCGACCAGACGGCAACGTACTACAGCCAAGCCACACCCATAGCCGGCCATGCAGCCGCACACGCTCAAGCGCACCATCTCCAAGTGTTCCATGGACGGCGACTTGCCCAACGCTTTGGCCTGCAAGAAGTTCTCGTCGGGGCTCGACAACGAGCCTGTGCTGCTGCCACGCAAGCATCGCGCATCCAGCTTCCCGCCGCTCGAGGAGGTCGAACCGGAGCTTTCGCCCGTCTGGGGCGACGCGACCGCCGTTGTGCTGCCGGCCAAGATCGGCTCGGACTTCAAGGCCATCAGCTTCACGGCTGTGACACCTGCTGAAGCCCCAGAGGACAACACCAGCAGAGATGAGATCTCGGCGGCCCGCATGGTGGCTGTGGTTCTCGAGTACCTGCGCGACGTGGCGCACTACTGCAACCGCGCGGTCAACTTCAGTTTTGCGCAGCTGCGCCAAATGTTGCTGTCCATTCCGTTTGCCGTGGGGCAAATGCAAAGCGTGGTGAAATCGCGATTGGAACTGTCCTGGCCGCTTGTGGCTGCTTTTGTGCAGAATGTCACGGAGTTTATCAGCGATGAAGACATCCGCGACGCGTCCGTGGGCGAGCTCGCCGCATTTTTGCAGACGTGCCAGGCCGCAGCCTGCGACTATCCCGTGATCGCCGTGTCTGGCAACATTTGCGCCAACCTCTTCGAGTTTTTCCGCGAGGTGCTTACCCACTTTAAACAGTTTTTGACCAAGCGCTGGCTGCTGAGTGGCCGGATCACTTTCCCCTGCGAGTTCGGCAAAAAGTCGGACTCGCTGTTCCTGTGCATGGAGTGCCATCGCGAGCACATGTAAGCAGCGGGAGAGTGAACAAGGAAGCTTCTCACTTCCCTGCAGTATTCGACGGAAAAGCTGCAGGGCTTGTCTAAGTGCGGGGACACACGCAAGAGAGAGAGGCCAAGCAGTGCGCTGCCTCTCTCAGGTTTTAGCACCCACCGACGTTTCAAGGCCGTTTTAGGAGCTGCGCCGGTGGAGTATCATCAGTATCATGTACACAGCGAAGAAGAAGAAAAAGTGGGTGTAGTTAAGGCAGTTAGTTAGTGTTGCCGCGGCCGACAAGTCAAGTTGACCGCCTCTTTTGCTAATATCATAACATAATTTATTCATGACGAATGTCTTGGTGGTGGCTGAAATCGAGCTGCTCCAGCTGGAAGCGGAGGTGCTTCGATGGTAAAATGTCACGTCGCGCAGCTTGGATCAGCAGCATGGCGAGGTCGAGTGAAAATTGGTATCGAGTCATGAGCAGAGCGGCGCACATGGCAATGGAGGTGGAAATTCCGCTGTCACAGTACAGCAACATGCCGCCATTGCCAAGAGCTCGAGGTTTTTGTGGCACGGTGGCGTCAGAGCGTGTACCGATGAGCTCGCTGAGTGTAGAGGCGATGTGGGTGATCTCATTGCAGGAAAGTGATGAAAGCGTCTTGAGCTGCTCGATGCCGTCGACGTCGCCCAACATGTCTTCGAACTGTTGTCTTGGGAGATCGAAGAGCTTAACGTCATGGTACGAACGAGATGGTGAGAGGTTGGTGTGTTCACATGTCATCCGAGTATCCCGCTCCGTCGTGGTGCAGTACACAAGGTGCTGGATGTCCCTCTCGTCGAGGAGATCCGTGTATGTGATCGTTTCCGTCGAGCCAATCCAGATGCCCGGAGCTACGAGCTGCAGGTCGTTCACCACGCCGACTTGAACGTCTTCCGGGTCGATTCTCACCCAGTTTTCGTCGGGGGCATCCTGCTGGTCTTTGACACAGTCCATCCACGCCAAGCGGAGACTCGCACGTGCATGGGCCATGACGTCCTCATGGGTGACGTCGTTGGCTACAAGTCGGTGAAAACCCGCCAGCTCCTCGCGGAAAAGCCGCCGCTTCCACGCCGCATCGTCATCGTCCCCGCGGTCGTCCACTGGCAGCAGCAACGCCAGCTCCCAGTGCGCGATGCAGACACGAAGGTTGCGCATTCGCGCCTCGGGTTCATCCTCGGGCGCCATGGGTTCAATTGGCCCCAAACGGCGTGTTCAAATGCGCGTGACCATCACTCCTGTGCTTCAACTTCAAGCGTATCTTGTACAGTACGACGTGTAGTCGGTTTTCACTTGAGATACTGGGGCATGGCCGAGCCCGTACTGATAATGTACGCCCGATACTCACGTCCAATGTATGAGTGCGGAATGCCCGCCACTTGAAGTTCCAGCGGACCAGGTGCAGAGGGCGGCGCGGCGTCGCTGCGTGAGCTTGCGGACGGGATTCTGCTGCAAGCCCCGCCGCTAGATGCGACCTGCGACGCTCGCGCAGCTTGGAGAGCGGTTCTAGCGGCGACGATGTACTGGACGCTCTTATTCGAGCGCGGAGAGAGCGCTGCCGGAGGCAATGACGGCTTATGTTGACGTAGCGTCGGCGACGAGCAGTTGCCGTGACAATGCGGTTCGTCCGCTTCAGTAGCAGGAGCCACTGTGAGAGCTGGGAACTTGTTGGCGATGCTCTGCTGTTCGATCTGGTGTTGCGTCCACCACCTGGACTGTGGGACGTACCAGGCACCGTAGCGCGCCTTTGGAGGAGAAACTGGTGCTGTTTCGTTGCTAAGGCGGCCAGACGACGTTGGAGCAGCTAGAACGCGCACGTTATGACGTCGACGACGTCTTGGTGATAGGGTGTTACAGTTGGACGTCTTGGTCGAAGCTTGCGGATTTTGCTGTGAACTTGAAGTTCCCACTATCAAAGTGTCTTTGCTGCGCTGGCGATCATTGGTCGTGGTTGAAGCGGACAAAAGTTGGCGCGACGTGTACGACCGCCGACCGAGTACAATTTGTTGTACTGATCTCATCCGGCGTGGTGGCGATGGAGACAACGTAAGTAGCCGCTCAGGTACATCCGCGGCAGACCTCGCACCTGTCGTTTGCTGCCAGAAGATTCGCGGGCCGTCATCCTGCTGATTGAACTGCTGGAGTTTACGACGTTGCCGTCGCTTTCTGTCCCTGCTTTTCTCTGGATTGGGCCCGGGTTGGCTGCAATTCATGCCATCAAAACTGTCATCATCGTCGTCGTCGTCCATATCGTCGGAATACCGACTACCGAGCGACCATAACGTCGTGAATTTGCGCTGCTTTGAATGAAGTTGGTTCGTGGGGGTGTTGGGTTCGGGCCGTAAAGCTGTTTGAAGGATGGATGGTTTGTGTGACCTTGCACGCTGGCCATTTCGTGGCGAAGAAACCTTCGTGTCACCTTCATCTCCAGCTTCACCAAGTCGCGAATATGTCGGTTCAACAGCCAGATACTCCATATCGGCCAGGATCCGATCCAACATTGCTTGGCGTTGGGTCTCACCTATGAGATCATTCAGTGTACGACTGGCGCGGGGACTTTCCGGGAGATTTCTCACCTGTTGAGGTGCAATTTGGCCAGTATTCAAAGTGTTTGCATCCTCCGCTTCCACGTCGTGCGCTTCAAACATGTGAAACAATCGGGATGGAGAACTTCGTGGCATGACGCACCGTGTGGTATCGGGTTGGTTTGAAGACGCTCGAGTGTTGTTGAAGAATATTTGTGGCTTAAGTGGATCAACAATCAGCAGCTTTCGAGACAGAGATTGGAATTCTGGAGGCTTTGGGTTCTTGTGCTGAAGGAATCGCCATTGAACTTCGAGACAGTTGGTGGTTGATGGTGGAATATCTCGAGTTCTGCGTGTCAAAGGACTTTCCCGGTGTCTCGGCGACAATATGTCGTTGTTCATGGAGCTCGCTCCTCTGGTGGACGGTGGCAAGACAGTGCAGTACGCAGTGCAATGCATTTCAGCGAAGGTCTTGGCAAAAGTTCTCCTAAAATTAGCAAGAGTGGGGAGTTGATTTTAGCCTGTCCGACGCACGCCCTGCTTCATTATTTCGTCAACTCATCTTTCTTGGTAATGGAGATACTGCAAGATGCTTTCCTGCGTGAACTTCATGGCGGCAACCAAGCGCTCAGTACCAGTGACAACAGCTTTGATGAACACAAATTTGGTACAGAGCGGCTTACTGAAAACGGGAGAGCGATGCTGCGTGAAGCATCAAACGTAGCCAATCCCCAGGGATTTCCAACTCAAACTCCAAGTTTCCCTTCTCGCAAAGTGCATTCGGCTGCACCAACTTGGAATGGATTTGGTCTTGGTGATGTCGACGACATCCCTCGACCTTATACGGCTTTTGGTGCAGACGAATCTCTATCAAGTAGCACTCTTGTATCTCGACCTCGTAAGAAAAAGTTGGTAACTGCGCATAAGAAGACGCCAAGAGATAGCAACGAAGAACGACCACGCTCGGCAGACGTAAATGAATGGGGGGATTTCGACACGGATAGACTGTTGAGGGATGACTTCGAGGATCTGTCAAACCAGAACGCACTGGATCCGCTGGACGGACAGCGGGCTCGATCAAGAAAGAGTCGACGGTCAACCCCTGCGACTCCATCTCCACGCACAGACCCATGGGAAGGTTATCTCACGTTGAACAACGAAAGCAAAGAGTCTTCCAAACCACCCATGCAAGTGCTTCGACAGAAAACGATTGAAATCCTGAATCTGGATCTTGTGGCACAGGCAAATCAGCCGTCTGGTAGATCAAGCGCAACACCAAAACCGCTACTGGGGCGCGCATCACTGGAGAGATTAACGCCATCACGCTCGCGATCGGTAACAAGCCTCGCATCGCGCCCAGCCACATCAACGCCTCTATTTGGCAAGGAGATCCCTAACACACCATCAAACCGAGCTACCATCTTCGGACGAATTGCAATTCTGTGGTCCCTCGTTCCGGATCACTCGTCGATTTCCACAGCTGATCACCTTTTAGAATCTGAAGCTGCTGAAGCTATGGCAAGTTCAGCTGATACCCACACAAAATCTCCGTTCGAATGCAACATGACGATGGTGAAGCTGTGCAAAACAGTTGGGATATCGTTAGCTCCTTCGGCGGCTACTCGCTTGTCGTTTTGGGATACAAACAACCAATATGTTGACTTTGAATCGTTTTGTGATCTTGCGATTCAAGGCGCTATTCAGCCAGCTCTGCATCATTTCAAGTTGGATAACTCTATTGAAGAATACGTATCAGCGCTCGACACGATCGTCCAAAGTCTTGTAACAATAAAACCTGCTCGTCGTCACAAGAATCAGACAGCACCTTCAGGCCAGCTTCGATGCTTGAAGGAACCCAACGAGATTCAGCCAGTGTTCATGAGTTGGAAAGCAGACCTCACGCCTCGATTGGTTCAGCCCGCTGAAGATCCTGTCCCTATACCGACAAAAGCGCTCGTTACGGCTGAGAGGGCGCGAAGAGTTTTGGAAACCTCTGTTAGCCAGCACATGCTTGCGTACCAGCTCCCATCAGAAGAAGCTCGAGTCACCCATGTTGAGAATATCCGGCGCAAAGTTCAGCTCCATAAGTCCTGGAAGTTGTCTGCGGAAAGCAAGCTGATCGACAGAGGGATCTCCAGCCCAAAAATTCAAGTATCTCGTGGCGGGTTAATTTCTAGTCACGAACAGCGCATTTCCACCTCAAAAGCTGCTGATCTGGCTGAGATGCTAGACCGTGCTCGCACAGTCTTTCCAATTACGGCGGGGTTTGGTGATCTCTGCTCTCGAGATGAAAGAAAGGGGCCGGAGCCGCACGATAAAGTTCTTATCTCGGGTCTAGCGAACGATGCTGTACCAGAAGAAGTTGATGCTCAGAATCAAGAGGTTCTCGTATGTTGTTCCTGCTCTAGTCGCGCTGCCGTGTTGTGGTGTGCGTCGTGCTTCACGGTGAGTTGTCAGATGTGCTGGCAGGTGGTTCATTCCTGCACAGTTGACATGTCGATGATATCTTCCGAATCATCTGCAGCGCGAAAACCACTACTCGGACCCACAGCTCTTGCTATGAAGAAGAAACACAATGATAGCGCCATGTTGCGCCCCCTGGTTGCCATGATTTATCTACCTACAAAGGCGATGGTTCCCGGGACGCTGATAAGAGGCAACCCGGTTCATCGACACAGCAACGTCAGGAGAAACAACTCCATTCAAACAACCTTCGGTGACGTCAAAGACGAGATCCCCGCGGTCGTGGCTAATGCCATTCTTCCGTCGCTGCACAAGAGTCGGTCGACTGGCGCGATTCCGCGGCGCCATGAACATCCTCAAGTGGAAAATATCCTCACTTCGGCAACAGATTCGACTGCTAATTTGGTGAAATCGCTCATGCTGCGCGTGTCGCCGTCGACAACGCCAACCTCTGCCAGTCGATCGACTGGATCACACACGTTAATAGAGTCCGCGATGCGTGTACACAAACATCACACTCCAGCCCGAGCAAAACTCCGACTCGCCCCAGTCTCATTCGATGCACAATTGATATTATCACATACACCTGATCAACGACGATAATTTATTAACGAACTGTCAATGCATTGCCACTGGCAATTTGCCACTTTGCTTCAAGTATGCACCGCAAGAACGAAGCGGAAGTATCCGTTCTCGCATTGGTTAAAATACTTTTCATCCAATCCTCAATCGTCATTTCCAAAGTCGCCTCTATCATGGCAGATCTCGTGGGGGCAGGTGCCGACGGCTCCTTCGACGCCAACGCTGCAGAGCAAGCCGAAGCATTACGTCGACAAGGTAACGAGGCGTTCAAGCGTCGGCAATTTCAGGAAGCCAAGAAGCTTTACACGCAAGCCATTCAGCTGCAAAACAGTAGCCACTTGCTGTTTGGAAATCGCTCGGCAGCGTGCCACCACCTGAAAGAGTACGAAGAAGCACTGAAAGATGCGGAAGCGGCTATTAAATTATCTCCAAATTGGGTCAAAGGATATCTGAGGAAAGCAGCTGCGTGCGAGTCGTTGCAAGATTGGGACGAAGCAATCGCGGCGTATGAAAAAGTTTTGCGTCTGGAAGATGACGAATCGTCGGCAGAGGCGCAAAACGCGGCAAAGAGAATGAAGGTTCTTAATGGAAAAACCAAGGCGGTGAAAAAAGGGTTCCTATCTGGCAAAGTGAAATCTTCTATTTACTCGGAGAAGGAGGGCCTGGAGCAAGACTCGACGCAGCGGTCGTGGAAGTTAATGCTGAAGAAGTTGCTCGATGGATGCAACAAGCGAGGGGTTAATAGTCGAGGAGAGAGCGTCGTGCTGGATGACGGAGTGTTTGCCAAGTTGTTGCAAGAGGACGAATTCCAACGAATCATTTATCCGGGAATTCCTAAAGAGCAACTTATTCATGCGCCGAAAAATTTGCAGTTGTTGTTGGAGGATCCATGGTACGAACAAGAGCTGCTGGCATTGATGCCAAAAGTGCAAGCGAAAGCGGCAAGTGTCTTGACCAATGTGAAGAAACGAGGTGCAGAACAGGGAGAGATGATGGACATGGCGACAGAACGTATGCTCATGCCCCAGGTGTTGCAGGAAGCCTTTGGCAGAGAGGTACTGGCGATGGTGCATCGCGTGAATTATCAGAAACACGTTAAACTGGCAAACGATGCCAGACTGTTGGCGGATCCGAATTCTGACTTTGCCACATGGGACCAACTGGATGAAGCGTTTCTGGATGAATTGTTGGTTAAGAAGAGTGATGTGTGTGGCGTGGCAGTCATGAACGAGTTCATGGGGGAGGAATGGGCGCAGTTGCTACTTAATGACGTGCTTAGAATGGTCAAGAACGGGTTGCTGATGTCTACAGCACCAAATATCGATGCCAAGCATGTGATGAGTCGACAGAATGCAGGAAGACAGACGGAGATTGTGCCAGGTGCAAAAATTCGCTTTGTCGAACACCAAGATTGCACGGCGGAGTATCCAGCGGTAGCCGAACTGATCGAGAAGCTGCATGCATTACCCTACGAGATCAACAAGAAGCGACCGGGGAAAGCCAAGCTTTGTGCTCAATTAATCCATTGCACTGCCGTTCAGCAGCTACCAGCCGGGCACCACCAGCCGCTGCGCTTGGATTGCGGGGCTGGCGACAAGGACAACGGCTTCAAGCTCACGTGCATCTACTTTTTCAATACAGGTGACGCAGACCAGAACCGAACTAGTCTCAAACTGAGAACAAGTTTGAGTGAGAACGCCCCGGTGCGGCAGATCGACCCTGAGCCTGACCGTCTCGTCGTGTTCCGAAGCCAATCCGTGCTCAACGAGATCACGGCGGTGCCTGATGAAGAAAATCTCTTCTACCTTACATTCTGGATCCGTGGGCAGAGCCTTGAATAGGCAAAATAGTTGCATATAAGGCTAAATAGTTGCATTTAAGGCTAGCAATGACACGTAAGCGTGCTTGATAGTAATGTCGAGTTGACATATAATATTTGACATTTAACGCCTTTGTCAGCCATCTGCAAACTTCAACGTGTGCACAGAACTTCGTTGTTCGCCCCATCGCTGAAGTCAAGAACTATCGGGTTGCCGTGACGTCGCAGGCGTTTTAGCCAAGTCAAGAGCGCCTGCTCCAACGACTTTTATACAAGTAACTGACAGGGCAAACGGAAACAAGTGTCGTTTTCTGTGAAGCAGACGAAATATCTGAGTCGTTATTTTATTGCCCCCACTTGATATCAATAGTTGTGTCGCGTGCTGGCTGCTTGGTCGCGCGCAGCCGCAGCGTCGCAAGACTCATCTGGCCGCTTGAATAGAGACCGACACGCTGAGTTATCTGAACGCAGCAAGGGTTACTGCTTGCTGCCTCCATCCAGTTACCATTTTGTAGCCTCCATGGCATTAAATGCTCACTCATCAATGGATCATCTACATGGGAAAAAACATGGAAACAACAATTTCCTTATCGCGATACGTGGAATGAACCACTATTATCCACATCACGATTTCTGACCAGAAAGTGGTCCAAGATACTAAGGGAAAGGAGACTTAGCAAACGAGAATAACGTTTTTTTGTGGCTTTAAGAGAATTGGACTACATGTTATGGGGTGCTTTTTACCGGACGGTGATGGTGCCGCTCCCGAGTGCGATACGGCCGCTGTCTGTGAGCCGCACCACGTTCTCCAGCGAGCCGAGCACTCGTCGCAGCGTCTCCAGCAGCTGCAGACTCACGAGTAAACTGCTCACGCAGCCTGTGCGATCCACGACGAACGTATACGAGCCGGCGACGGCAGTGGTGCCGGTCACGAGCGGCTGTACGAGCTCTGGATTCACTTTACCCGTCTTGAGACTCGGGAACAACATGCCGATAGTCTGACGATGACAGCGCAGATAGAGCATCACCTCGACCTCCACCATGACACACTGATCGCCAACGTCTTGCGTCTTCCAGACCTGCGGCTCCAGCACGCACAGCGCAAAGTGCTGGTCATAGAGTCGCCACTGCTGTACGAACGCGTCGGCGCCGCGCAGATCGACGCCCACGACGTCCGTGGCCAAGACAGAGCGCAGGAAACGCTCCTGTAACCCCGCCAACGGCAGCGAGTAGCCGTTCTGGTACACGCGGAAGAACTGCATGACGACGGATCGCGCGTGGTCCTGCAGTGATCCGTCCGGGTGCTGTAGCTGCTGGCGTCGCTGGGCCTCAGCATTGGCCGCCGCCACTTTGCGGTGATGCAGGTCTCGGCACAGACGCGCAATCTTGGTCTGCAACGCTTGCACGTCGTGCTCGAGAGAGTGAATCTTCTGTTCGCGCTTGGCGCGGTGTTTGCGCTGGTACAGTCGGTCCTGTAGACGCTTCTTCATGGCCCGCATGAGCCGTTTCTCGGCCATGTTGGTAGTAGTCACGACCTGTGCGTTGGCCCTGGCGAGCGCAGATTGCAGCTCCTGGAAATAGCAGTCAACCGCTGCGACGACTGCCATAGGTGGTGATAGTTACAGAGTGGTCGATAGAAAATAGTGACGGACACGGTTCACGTAACCGAGGACTTTTCGCGAATGAGCTCTGTGGGGGCCGCCATCTGAGCCTAGCCGATGGATGGAAAAGGGTCAAACGCACAGTGCAAAGATTCGGCGCTGAATTTCCACGGAATATGATGCGTCTTTGCGATCGCGTCGCGTCGGGAGCGACTGGCGGTTGAGTTACGATGCCAGTCCCAGTCTGGTCAGCCTGCAAATTCGATGTCGCTATTACCCTCGGATAGTCGAGCGTCTCGTGTTTCTGCTGCTCCGAGGGCTTTGGTCAACCGAGGATTGATGGTACAGTACACGATTAACGTCACAGCCCTTCACCCATTCGCTGGTTTTTGATCGATGGCACACGACGTGCCAAATACAGTCAACGAACCGGTTGAGTTGCTCCTCGCTTCGACCACCCGACGTTGAAGAAAGGTTGCCGTACCTATTTTCCGTGACGACCGAGACGAAAAGGTACAGAAAATGGTCGTCGGTTGGATCGCGATCTGGAACTCAGGAACTGGCAAGACTCAGTTGCCATTGGCACCTTAGCAACGAGTGAGCATTTGGCTGCAGGATTCATCACCACTCTGTGACTCGGAGTCCGGCAACTCGACATTTGCAGGGCACAAAAACTGCTCTCTCTGTACTCGCGATGACTCATTTTCCAGTCCGTGCATGAGGGAGAAACTGGGAGAGGAACGAAAGAAATAATTTATTTGCTCCTCGCTTCTCAATTCTGACGGCCGGCACATGGGACCGAGCGAAATTCTTGAGGCGCCGCGTAGTAACTTTGACCCGCTTCGGTAGCGTAGAAAGATACGGTGTTCGAATTGAGCTAGGAACTGTAGGAGGAGAAAGCGGCTGCAACAGATCTGCGGGGGGTTGCAGTACCTCGTCACTTTCGGCCGGAACAGACTATTACATGTACTATAAGTTAAGCCAAAAAATATGGGAACAGGTTGATAATAGCGGAAAACAGTTGGTTTAGTGCGACTATATGATACTATTTCTTACGGAGCGTCTCGCCAAGAAACTCTTTTTTTACTGCGAACTTTGAGAAAATTGGAGCGGCGCCTCGCTTAGCCTTTGAGCGAGACGCGGCCCCAGTTTCTCAGCAGTGTAAGAAACTATTTCGTAGCGGGCATCTTACCACGCGTCGCAAAGACGGAGATCCTGACCCTTTTGTTCGCAGCAGGCGTACTAAGAAAACGGTTTGTTACAACGCGGGTGGTCTCCGAAGTACACATTTCGATGCCTCGACTACAGTGTGAAGGTTAAGGAGATCGATGCCTTTGGATATCGTTACGGCGCGCGTGCGAGTTGTATCGGGTTGGTATGGAATGATGAGCGCCCCACCGCGCCACTGGTCTCATCGGGACATATTTGATTGAGCCAACTACACGTCTCGGTTGTGTGATTTACAACCCAGACGTGTGTGTACCTACACTTGTGATCTCAAGCAGCATGTGGAATTTTCGACGAACGGCGGAAGCTGGTGAGACGAGCTTGCCCCTTGTTGCCTGTAGACCAGCGTCCGAATTGAGTAACGGTCGGTCGCTGCATCATGTCGACCGAAGAAGCAGCAGTGGTCTGAACGCCAGGGAAGTATTGGGAACAGTTATTTTCGGGTTAGTGCACACGGTTGAGCAGAGTGATTGGCGTAGGAAGGGCTACAACAAAATACTGTGCTGAGAATATGTTTGTACGAAACATTTGAGGAACATTTTGCAACAAGAGAATTCGACGGAAGCATTCGATTCGAGCAAGAGGAAGTCACGGTGTTAATTAGTGATGAAAGTTGTCAACTGCTAAACGTTTTTTTCTGTTTTGGCTACAGGCCTGTGAGAGAGTAAGCTATCTATCGCGTGTTGAAAAATCTGCATATAACCATTTGGCATGGATCATGCGTGGGCCTTCGCTCAGGATCTAACTCGGCGCCAATGACCGAGTTTGTACTGGGTAGGCTGTAGTACCAAATCTAAAAGCAAAGAAGTAGCACCAGTGCAACAGACTGAGAGAGTGTAAGCTACAACTTCATGCTGCTTGCGACAACTGTCATTTGCGTTGAATGCTCTACAGGGACTGCAAATATGGGTGACGCGACCGACACCGCCACAACATAAAGCTGTGGTCCATTTCGTAGTCAGTCGCCCTAGTGCTCGCACGCGAAGTTTTGCTAAATACTTTACACGTTCATTGCATTGATAACGATACAGCAGTCACCGCTAGCTTCACTTGCCCTGAGCGGAAACAAGCTATAACGATACCACACAGGATCGATCTTTTTTCATCGCTTCAAGATCGCTGAAGCAAGTTCATTTTGCTAAAAATGGATCTGTCATGTCATTTGATTGGCTGACGCAGCTGAAGTTAAACCCTCTTGGGTTTTCATATCCAGCCTCTGTATTAGTATATTTATGTGAGCCACTCGACAGTATCAATTTTCCTAAATCATGACGACACGAGCCCCAGCGGCACTGCAAGCCCGCGTGCACAAGCTCTTGGGCTCCCGCGCGGAGCTGGAGGCCACCAAGGCGCTGCTGCGGACGCTAGTGGCAGACAAGACCTCCTCTGGTCCGTCAATTGTGCAGCTGGACACGTGTGCGGGCTCGGAGACGCCTACACTGGCCACGCTACGCCGCAATCTGCGCTCGAGTCTGGAACTGCAGCAGCTGGCGCTGGCTCAGAGAGCCTTGGACGGGTTAGAACGCACTTTAGCACAAGTTTCAAATCTAGCCACTCAGGTGGACGCGCTCGATGACAAGTGCAGCCGTGTGCATAAGTTTCTGGAGACTACGAAGCGCGAGACGCAGCAGGTGCAGACGGAGGCGGCAGCATTAGCGGTCAAGAGGTTTGGGAGCTTCAGTTTTAATTTTTTTAGAATCTGGAATCATCATGTTGAAGTTAGTATCTTTTAAAAATGATTTAGGAACAAGGTGCAGGAGCAATGGGAGGAAGCCAGGGCCTTTCTAAACCGCTACCAGTTGACAGAGGACGAAGTACGCGCGCTGTATGCGGAGCATTTGACAGATGAAGATATGGACGCATTCTTCAGCACATTAGAGCGCGTGCAGCAGGTCAAAACTGACTGCAAGGAGCTGGTGGCGAAGGGCGACGTTAACTGTGGATTGGAGCTGCTGGATGCCGTGGGCAAGTACCAGGAGGCTGGCTTTGAGAGACTGTACCAGTGGACAGCGAGGAAGTGCGCAGAAGTGGATGCGGAGCCGAGCAATAGGCTGCATCAAGCAATCGCATTATTGAATGACCGTGTCGAGTTCTACAAGTACGTGGAGATGTAGAATATGTGTGTTTTGTATTTAACTATAACTTGTTATTGTTTATGTGTAGCTATTGTAAAGAGTGTCTGACGGCATCGCGGCGGTCGCTGATTGTGCGGCGTTTTATCATGGCCTTGACAGTGGGGGGACCGAACGGCATCCCGCGGCCTATTGAAATGCATGCACACGATCCAGTGCGTTACTGTGGCGATATGCTGGCATGGGTTCATCAGGCTATTGCTACAGAGAGCGAGTTTTTCCGCGTGCTGTTCGATGGCGACGTCGAATTGAACGCTGTTGCTGCTGAGTCTTCGTCTGCGAATGAGTCGTTAGAACTGATTTCTAACGACTCTGCATCAGGAAGTAGTGTTATATCTGCTGAGAAAATGACGGAAGAAGGCTGCACGTCCATGGTCGGACGTGCATTTGACGGGGTAGCGCGACCGTTACAAGTGCGTGTCGAACAGACTCTAAACTCTCCTCACGGCATCATCATCGCGTACAAATTGGTGCATTTACTTGCATTCTACCACCACAAGTTCGACCAGCTTGTAGCACACGCTAAGGTCGCGTATGCTCTTCATCATTGCCGCGAAGCCGCGAACGATGCGTTCCATCTTCAGTTTCAGCAGCTTGTGGACGCCGTGGCAGCTTCAGCACAGGACTATGCTGCCAGTCTCTCAGCGACACACGTCACGCTCGATGTTTCCCACCGTTTGGTAGCGTTGCTTGAAGTGTTTCAAACCTCGCTGCTGCCCGAGCAAGAGAAAGAAACAGACCTGGCGCCACTTTTCGACAGGATTCTACCAGCTATCGAGCTCATGTGTCAGCGCAGCGTGAACAGTCTGGACCCGGTGGACGCGCTCGTGTTCCGGATCAACAACTTCAGCTGTATACAAGTACCACTTGGTCGCTTCCCTGAAGTAACAAAATGGTATACAGAAATAAATCGCGACTTGGAGCGCTGGCTGCGAGATCTGAGCGAGCTGCAGGCCACACGCGTGTTGGATCGATGTCGGGTGTCGACACTTTTGCAGCATATTCAGGACTTCCAGCAAAGCCACGCGGCTGTGCCCAGCACGTGCCCTGCTGATACTTCAGAGCTTGACGGAGAGACGATCACACGGGTCATGAGCGACTTCTGCGCCGCTCTCATGACGCTCATGTTCCCACAGCTCGACAGTCTCGCGCAGCCTGCACTCGCGGACGAGGCGCGTGCTCTCACATCCGCAACACTTGCTGGGACGTACGCGTTCATCTACGAGTTCGTATTCGACTCGCGGAATGGATACATCCCTGGCAATGAGCCACTGTCGTCGTCGTCCTGGTCACCTGCTGAGCGCAGCCGCCGTGTTGTGCTGCAACATACACCTGAAGAAATCCGCACCGTGCTCGAAATGGATGAAGAGAACTGATGGTGGTCAAATGTAGCCAAGTTGAAGCAAATGTAGCCATATCGAGACGACTCGTCGCGGTATCTTTTTGGTAGATTGATCCCTCAAATCTCTTAGTATATGCTTATGACTGTTTTGCCTCTTAATAAGGTAAAGGAAGTGACAACGCGTGCGTTTGAGGAGTTGCAGCTTCCAGTGGGGGCGTCAGAAGACCAGATCGTCTCTCGTTTCCGTGCAGTGTGTTTAAACCAAGTTTTAAGTCATTACTCCAGTAATTCTGTCCTCAATGACCCCGCAGCGATCAAGTTTACTACAATTCCAGACGAAGACGAATGTTTCCAACGTCAAGCAGTCGCCTATCGGTTCCTCTCTTCGCTGCCATTGCTCAATGATGTAGAATATCGAGCTGAGGATTTACTCGCGAAATTACGGCCACTTGATCCAAAAATTAACGACCAGGAGGCAAAAGAACGGGCTAGTGCCATACTAGACGTGAGTATCACCTCCATGGAGCGTGCTCAGCGAGTTTATCACCTTCCGTACACGAATTTCGTGGTACAAGTTCATTATTGTCTTCGACGCCACGTCGTTCGTCGCAGATACAGTGAATTTCTAGCGTTACACGCTTTACTTGAAGCGAAATTACCTGTTTTGCCTCAATTACCAGAGCGTAATTGGGTCTGTGCATTGTGTATGCCACCTGCAGAACGTGCTCGTCGACTCACCAGCTACTTACAACGCGTGACGACATTGTTAGCTGCACGTGGAGTTTTTTCAATGGAAGTTATGGCATTTCTTGAGATTGATGTGACTCGAGTACGTGCAGAAGAAGAAGCTCTGGCAGTTCAAGGCTTTAGTCGAAGCGGACGAGATAATCTCTATTTCATCGTACAAAGCAGTTGGATTTCGTCATGGAAACGCTTTATTGTGACGCATGAGCTCCCGCCTGGAGCGATCACGAACCAGAATCTACTGGAAGTTTCAACGTCTGAAGCGTATCGACGCCCGAAAGAAGGTCTTTTGATAGCGAAACATTATCGTTGTGTGAATAGCAACACGTGGCGATATTGGCACGTTATTTACGGTGGAGGACCTGCTATCCGTCGACAAACTCCATCGATTTATGGTCTTCCAGCGTGTGATTCAGTCACATTGGCTGTTCTAATTCAACGTCTTGTACGTGGCTTTCTAGCAAGACGGAAAAGACGACGAATGTGGCTTCAACAACAGCTTCATAAGCCAACAACGTGTCAATACGTCGCGAGTAAGGCGAAACAACGCGCACTGGAAGCTCGACTTGATATTGTGCGTCAATATGTCATAGTACGTGAGTTTCAAACACGTCACGTGGCTGCGATGAAGATTCAGCGCGTTTTCCGTGTGTTTCTACTACGTATGGAGCATGAGTTGTTGCTATCAGAGTCTGCAGTGCCCGATACCGCTACTACACAAGGACTACAACAGAGTGACGACCGGTTGGCTCTTGATGAATTATCTCTAGTAGAAAACCCGGCGCTACGTCTCGCTCATTTCCTCGCTACGATGTTAGCTGGAGTACCGCTACGTAAATTACGATCAAGGAATAAAATACCAGCGTGGAGACTCTTTAAATTGGATCCGATAGCGTCGGAATTGCAGTGGAAATCGTCAACTAAAAGCATGAATGCCATGGCTTTTGTAGACGTTGAGAAGCTGACAACTGAGACGCCGTTAGTTATGAAAAATTTGAGTCTGGTTCGACTTGTTCGACGTTTGAGTCGGTCTAATGGCTTGGAAAAGGAGGCAGTAGCTGGAAATATGGAGCATGCAGTGGTTGCTACGTATCGAGACGGTGGCGTTAGGCGGGAATTGATACTCATCTGTGAAGGTCCTGGAGAGATGGACGTGCTGTACTTCGGATTACACGCTTTGGTCGCTGAAATCTCGTCTCGAACGGCAAATGGGGCGACGTTTGTGGATGGTCACGGTAGTCTACGGAAACGGGTGCCGCATGCCAAGAAACTCCTTCGTGAAGCTCATGAACTGCTAGAACAACATCGTCAACATAAAATCTAAGAAAAAATATTAATATATTGTTTTATAAATCTTTTTTTTCTTTACTTTGCTATGCGGTTCGTACCGACCATGTGATTGGCATCAATGACAGGTTGACGTCGAGGTTTATCTTCAGTTATCGAGAGCTGGTGCAGTCGTAGACGTCCATTTATGACCAGTAACGGGTTGGCACTGTCCAGTACCGTCGAGTTCACAGAGATCCCCGCCAGATATTGCTGTAGAATCGTCTGTAATTCACGGTTTTCGCTCGCTACGCGCTCTTTTTCACGAATTAAAGCCAATTCATCCAGAAGGACTTTGTTGTGACGTTTCCAGAAGAGATCCAAGTATTCCCATTCACTCACAAGGACGCCATTATGCAGACCTTGTGGCTGGAAATCGAGCATTTGAAGCGCTTCTTCCTCACGATTAAGCTCCGTGCGCATAGCTAGTCGCACACTTTCTGTGAGCTCGTTAGCTTCGCGTTCATCAGCCAGCGTCGAGTGGTAGAAAGGTAACACCCGTTCGCGTTCGGTCTCGAGCTTGCGGACAAGTTCTCCAAGCTGTAAGATCCGTTCACTGAGCTGTAAATGCGCGTCCAGCTTCTTGGTGGCTTCTCGCGCACCTTGTGAGAGCTCAGCAAGACGCCGTCGTTGACCGTCTCGCATCCGGTTCATCTTGGCTTTAAGCGTCTGGAAATGATGCGAGATGGCTGCTTTCTCTTCGTCCAGCGCCTTGTTACGTTCCGAGCATTCGCGTACATTTTGAGCGATCTTCGTCCTCCAGAGCGCGAGACTTTGCTGCAGCCGTTCGATCTTACGGATCTTAAGCTCGATATCTCGTGATAAATCTTGGTCTTTAGCAGTTAAATACTTAAAATCTTGTGTACGTTGGTCGGTATTCTGGAGATAATTGAGATGTGCTGTCTCAAAGTGCTGCTCTAACTCTTCAATGCTGCTGTCCAGTGTGATACGTAACACGTTAATATCTTCGAGGTTCTTGTTCCGGATCTCTTCTCGAAGCTGTTCGTGCTCTTGTTTGGCGTCGGCTTCGCGCTCTTTCTCCTGCTGGTCGACAGCTTGCATGATGCGTTCGAGTTCGCTTCGTTCCATCATGTGTTGAGCCAGCAGCTTGTGTTTCTCCGTCTGGAACTCGTGCTCAAGTTCACGTAAATCTGTTTCAAATTCCTTCTCAAGTCCTAACAAACGCTCGTCCTGGAGATCAATGAGCTCATCAACGTTGAAAAGATGCGCTCTTAATGCCATTTGGAACTGTTCTTCGGCTTCTTCTAAGTCACGATCAAGCATCTGGATGAGAGCGTCTTTGCGGTCGACATCTCGCTCGTGATTCTGGGACCGTACCTCGACTTCTTTACGTAGAGCTTCCACCTTGACAAGTCTCATGATTTTACGCCAATGGTTTTGGATTTTAAGCTTGTTCATACGCGAGATCCGCTCTTCTTTGGCCATAAACTCGTGCAGCAGAGCCTTCTTGGACACAGTGAGACGTTTCATGTAGTCGTTCATCTCCATGCGTCGAATCGACTCTTGCAGTCTTCGTTCCTCCTCGGAGGTCTCACGTCCCGACCCGTCCTTCTTGCCTTTGCCATCTTTGCTTCGTCCTTTGACTGCTTTGCCGAGTTGTGCTCCGCCGCGCAGCTTCAAGCTCAAGTGGAAAATTAACGAGAGATCGTGCTCAAGACCACGAGGATTGTTGCGAAGGCTTTTCCTACGAGGCATCGTGGATCACTTACTGGCAAGGGCCTCTACAGCGCTTCAAGAGGGAGCTAAAGCAAGTTTAGAGCTTCCTACCGCGGGCGGTTTTAGGTATATTTACATAACGGGATGCGTAACGGACAACTTCAACTTGATCAGCCAATCATATCTATGGAAAATGACGGTATCGGTTTTTGCCTTTTGGATATCTATTTTTTTTATCTGTTCCGGCTCCAAATATCGACATTCCTTAGCTGTAGACCCCGCGATCGCACAGTCTTGAACAACCGCAGCGTGGCACCCACTGCCTGGACACAACTGAGCACATGTTAGTCTCTTCACCGCATCATCATACACATTTTTATGTGACTTAAAAGTCATCTTTCATAGTTGTGTGGCCATTTATCTTTTTTTTTCGCCAGAAATACACAAAGACCCCACACCATTAACTCAGTTAAGGCGGCGTGTTTTCATTGCGATAATATTGAGTTTGCATATTAGGCTTCACACTCCAAGGCCTACGACCGAACCACACCCCACGTACTGTAGCTTCTGGTATGGATTGCTTTAACGAGCACGTACGTTTACAGGCTTGATAGCAACATTAGTTGCAGTAGCTATGAAGCTGTTCGTTCTAATAGAACAACATTTCCGCACGGCTTGAGCTTCATGACCCTGCCTGCACTCCATCGTAAGCATCATCAGTGATGCAGTCAACTTTAAAATTCTTGAGTCTAACACGAACACGCAGCGCGTAGGTGGCCTTAGCGGCACTATTATTTAAATAAAAAGTGCTAATGACGACTAATCATCTCGCGATTGGCAACAACTCCGTCATAACGCTCTTACGAACGGAGCCCTCGATCCCGAGCAAATTTGTTCCAAATGTCCAGAGCCTCATGGCGTGTTTAACCGCACCAAATCGCAGCAACCGCACTCATCTTTGTATGACTCTCTAGCTATTCGCTTTCTTGTCAGAGAGAAAAGAGTGATTCAGATTTTTTTGTACCGTAAAAGATAACTGCTATAGCAAGAGCATCGCTTAACCACGACTGGCGATTAATCGCTTGTTTAATCTTGAGCAGTACAGTACGTACATCTCTGCGCATTTTTACCACGCAATGTCACGTTCCATCCAGCTTAGACATCCAGCTTAGAAACGTGGTTCTCTATCCTCTCATGCCACGTCGACAATGTGTCGCGTTCATGCTTTACAACACAATACTTAAGAATACGCTTCGAAGCCGATGCCACACAGAAAGATAACCTTTATTCCTGACCAGGAGTTCCTGGCTACAAATCGACACCATCAGTCGAAACTGGGCAAGCAGCGAAATGAGAAGTCGATCGTGGTGAGTACAGAGTTCTTAACCACCTGAAGCTCGAGCGCGATAAGTTCACGACCCCAAGCAAGCATCCTTCGTCGTCAAGGAGGTACGTATCATTCTCTGTTCTGCGGAAAGCGGGATATCTCCCTATTCTCTTTTAGACGGCAAACAAATGTCATCCACTCGACACCGCGAAGACGCAAGCACCGCGTACCCCATCGAGACAAAAACGATGCGTATGTTCATTACGTAGCGCAGGAAATGGCCTTACGTTGCTGCAGATCGAGCTCGCCCTTAGCTTTAGTTACAGTCGACTATGGTTGATCAACTTCAACTACTGACGTCTCATCTTATGGGCTGCTCACGTTGAAGTGATACGAGTAAGCATCTTAACGTCCTTGACTGTCTGTCGCAGCCTGTTACACTCCCCGGGTAGCAGAGAAACGTTTTATCCAGCCGCAGTTTAGTCGTCCGGGCCAGAAGGAGCTAGAGATGACGGTTATTTTTACTGTGCACACGCCAGTTTGTCTGCCCTGCCTCACCACCGCCTGATCAAAGGTTGACTTTTCTTTTATTAACTGTGGTCTCGGTCGTCATGACAAAATAGTACCACACCCACCCGTTAAGACTAAGCACCAACAAGTTCCACACTACTGCGCTGGTCCACTCGGTTGACTTTTAAGTTAAAAGTGTCTTCACCCTCGGTATCGACCGGGACTGAGGCGAGTCCAATGTGGCGTACGACGTCAAGTGCCTTTGAGCAAGGTCTCTAGCTGTTTGGTCAAGACGCTGGACTATCGACGCTCTCCAACGTATATGAGACCTGGTTCCACACCACACGGAGACGCTGCGACGATCGGACCAGTCATCACAGTCAAGTCGCGTTTACAAAGACGTCGCCTTCGTTCCGTTTACTCTACGGTATGAGGCCAGCACGAACGTTTGCCGGCCAGACTCAGATAGTGTGTTCATTCTCAAAATTCCTCGACACACGCCGTCTCTAATCATCATCTACTATGGCAGTCGTAGCAGCGGTTGACTGCTATTTCCAGGAGCTGCAATCTGCGCTCGGCAGGGCCAATGCACAGGTCGTGACTACTACCAACATGGCCGAGAAACGGCTCATGCGGGCCATGAAGAAGCGTCTACAGGACCGACTGTACCAGCGCAAACACCGCGCCAAGCGCGAACAGAAGATTCACTCTCTCGAGCACGACGTGCAAGCGTTGCAGACCAAGATTGCGCGTCTGTGCCGAGACCTGCATCACCGCAAAGCGGCGGCGGCCAATGCTGAGGCCCAGCGACGCCAGCAGCTACAGCACCCGGACGGATCACTGCAGGACCACGCGCGATCCGTCGTCATGCAGTTCTTCCGCGTGTACCAGAACGGCTACTCGCTGCCGTTGGCGGGGTTACAGGAGCGTTTCCTGCGCTCTGTCTTGGCCACGGACGTCGTGGGCGTCGATCTGCGCGGCGCCGACGCGTTCGTACAGCAGTGGCGACTCTATGACCAGCACTTTGCGCTGTGCGTGCTGGAGCCGCAGGTCTGGAAGACGCAAGACGTTGGCGATCAGTGTGTCATGGTGGAGGTCGAGGTGATGCTCTATCTGCGCTGTCATCGTCAGACTATCGGCATGTTGTTCCCGAGTCTCAAGACGGGTAAAGTGAATCCAGAGCTCGTACAGCCGCTCGTGACCGGCACCACCGCCGTCGCCGGCTCGTACACGTTCGTCGTGGATCGCACAGGCTGCGTGAGCAGTTTACTCGTGAGTCTGCAGCTGCTGGAGACGCTGCGACGAGTGCTCGACTCGCTGCAGAACGTGGTGCGGCTCACAGACGGCGGCCGTATCGCACTCGGCAGCGGCACCATCACTGTCCGGTAAGCCGGATACAGCCCGACGTAGTATAGTCACACTGTCGAATCAACATTGCTTTCGCGTCCAATCTCAGCTTAATCTCCTTTCAGCTACTAGCTGGATCCATGTTGAAGATGTTGAAGCTGTTCAACTATGGTCGGCCGGCGCCATAGTAGTAGCATCAACAGCGGCGTCTTAATCTCTGGTCGAGGCAATACAATGTCATTGCGTTCGGAGCGAGACTGGAGACCTAGAGAGCGCTTACCAGCACGTACGCAAATTCAAACTGGTCGGCTCTCGCTTCGTCTGCTTCAGTGAACTACAACCGTCTACCCGTTCGCTGGAAAATGGCCAGAGCCTACGACCGCTACTGAGTAGTAACGGCCTACTGGGCTATTGTTAACGACGACAGGTTGCTCGCACATCGTTAGGACGAAAATGTCCAGCGAATTCGAACGGGCGTGTAGTGTCAGTCCGTTCGGGACGTTAGACCAGCTTGACACGGAACAACAGCGGAATAATACTCACCTTGATATTTGAGACCATTACGACACGTGTATTGAAGACGGCGAGCACGGCATAATACAGGCACCTGTTGCTCTACGAGAGCAAGAAGTTTACATTAAGTCGAGGGTCGACTCGTGGCTTAGTCTCGTGGGCATTAAGAGACTCCTCGACCTTGATCTGGCCCGTCGACGACGAGATGTTTGCGCCCGACAGCACCGTCGCGACGTCGACCAGGTTGCCCAGCGCGCGCTGCAGCGCGTTCACGAGGTCCCATTCGGCACTGAACCACGTGATGATCCCGTGCGCGTCGAACGTGAAGCGGTACTTACCGTGGATGTCGATGATGCTGCCCGACAGCTTCTGCGTGAGCTCGGCGTCGCCATTAAGCGACGGATAGAGCGTGGCGATGCCGTCTCGCCGCGCGCGGGTACTGAAGATCGAGTCGGCCACGACAACCGTAAACTCGCCGGCGCTCGTGACGTTAATGGCCCGTGGCTCGTATCTCGTGTACGCGAAGAAGTTGCAGTACCGCCGCCATTGCGTGACAACAGTGTCGACGCCCACGTAGTCCGGCCCCGTGGTCTCCGATGTCATGACGGCGCGTAGGAACTGCTCCTGCTGGTCGATGTGCAACGGCGATGCGCCAAACTGGAACAGCCGGAAGTACTCCATCGCCACGCGCGCCGGCACGCCCCCGGCCGTGCCCCGCGACGCGAAAAAATTGTTATCCATCAGGAGTTTCTGTCGTTGACGGTTCAGCGTCTCGACTTCAGCCACCAGGTTTTGCACCTCGAGCTCGAGCGTCGTCAACTTTTGTTTCTGTTTGGCGCGATGACGACGCTGGTGGAACTTGTACTGGAGACGGCGTCGCAGCACCTTTTCGTTGACTTCTTCGTCTTTGGACTGGGCCTTGCCCTTGTCGTTTCCTGCGGCGCTCTGAGTCATGACGGTCTGAAGTCTGCGATTAACTGGTTAGCGTGGGGGTATCTGAGCTCTCGTTTGGTCCTAAAGACTGAGAAACGCGAACGAGATGTGAAGATTTCGGGAAAGAAACAACACGACAAGCGGCGTGCGGGCCTGTCCTGGCTGGTTGGCGATCGGAAATGAACTGCGTAGAGCGGGGCGCCACCCAGCGACACTGCACAAGTGTTGACAATGGGGGACGTTTTGAAGTGACAAACGTTGAGAAACGCGAACTTTTCGATGCACCTGACTGACTCAGCGAGTCAGAAGCGAAGCCGATCGTCGGTCGAGTGGTGAGCTTTATGACGAAAAGATAGCGAACCATATGAACCAGCGACGGCAGCTTACTTACATATAGTACATGTGGCTGTGTGAACTGGTTGGTTGATTGGACCTCTTCGGTTTCGTTGAAATCGTGCTGTTGTGATCTCTCTCTCTCTTCTTACCGGCAAATTTCAATCACTACTGAGAATCTTGGATGTTTTGCCGTTCCTCCGGTTGTACCTGTTCTTGGACAACCCAAAGAGACGCCAGCTGTGACTGTGACAGGGACCAGCTGACGTTCGTTACCGAATCCGTCCAAGCAGATGCCACCAACTCGTAATCTCGGTGGGGAAACCGCTTATCCGCTCGTAAACAAAACGCTGTGCTTGACTTGGCAACGAGCTTTTCCGAGTGCCAACCGATGTGTCCGGTTGGCAAAACGAATTCGATGCACATCAAGAGCTCGCCGTGGCAAGAACGGCTCTTTTTGCCGGGCACAAGGCGCTACATAGGTGCAAGCAGTTCCCGTGTGTCGACTGACTCATCGGGACGATGGGAGCCAGCTTGGGGCACACACCAGACCGAAGTTGACGATATTGCGGCAGTGTTACATCCGTCAAGCAACCAGCAACTCATCGCTCGCCAGCCACATTGCCACGCGGCCATGTGAGTCAAGGGAAGATCCGCGGAGATTCGCCGCGTGAGCTTTTGTCACGAATTTCTTGGCACGGATAATGAGATTTTTTGCCTAGGTTGAAAATGTTGTCAGATTTTGCACTTTTTCTAGTGGGATGAGTCAGTAGCCGATTCACAAAAGGCGGCCACACTTGACACGAGTTTAAAATCCGCGAGTCAGAAAGTTGCGTCAACTCGGTCTGACTCGACGTTGCCGTCTTGCCCGTGAACCTGTAGACCGATAGCTCTGCGGGTTTCGCGGCGTTAAAAAGACTCCGACGGCGGCGTGGCCCTCAGCGGGGCTAAACATTTGCAAGTGCTGTTTGTACCCCTAATCAGGCTTTGATAAAAAGGGCCCAGTTATGCAAACAAACACACGAAAATCATGTCTTCTTTCGGTGTGGCGACCTCATTTTGCCCACCGAAAGTGTCCCTAGGTCCACCTAAAAAGACACGATTATCCATTTTTTTTTTGTTCTTGTCAACCCGAAGTCTGCGCAGTTGAGTGGGCTATCACTGAATGCAAAACCTGGCGTGTTCTTGCTGGCTGCTCCCTGCATGTTCTGTGGGATTCGGAGCAGAGGAAGCCCGCCGGCTTCGCCGAGCCCTCCACATCGACCAGATTATGCCGCGAAATCGATTCTGGGCGGATGGTGAAATTCGGGTGAGATGTGCACTGTGATTTTGTTCGCCGCGATGACGTCCGCACAGACGTTGCTAAAGGGCCCTCGCAATTTCTGATACATTAAGCGGAGGTTGTAAAGTGAGATCGAGCAGGCGACAAGCGTCGGGTTGCTCGCATGAACGCACCTGCACAACGCGGCGTTGGCTTGACTCACTGGCAATCGTTGACTCATTCAGCATCTGGCGAGTGGATGGACGGTTGTGGACGCAGGGATTTCCCAGCTGGATTCTTCATGGGTGAACGGTTTTGCAGACATGCGAAGCGGCTACCTGCTGTGAACTTTCCTTGACTCGAATGGCCCGAAACTCCCGATTGTTACCTACGTCCAAGAGGCAACTTGTCATTTTCAGCAGCACAACATTAATCACTTTTCAGGCAAATAGAACTGGCAAATCGAATAGGGTTATTTGGGATGTTTAGGGGATTATTTGCATACAAATGGGTAGTGTAACCGCCTCTGTACATTTCGTAGTCCGCTGGTAACAACTATGATCGCTGATCCCAGATTTTCAGTTCGCGAGCCTTTACGATTCGTATCGCATAGCGCCAGATCGTCTTGGTTCAGTATGGATGACGCGCCAAAAGCGAGTCCCCATCGTCCATGAGGGCGGCTGTCCAACCTCGTTACGAACTCACTGGTTCAACTCAGGCGGCAACAGCAGTCTTGGCGACATTCGACAACCGACAACAGTGGCAACAGCTGAACACAAGGTGCTTGCCACTCCCGGCAACGTGAACCACGGTCATTTTGCCACTTCCCGTCAGCCAAATACTGCCAAAAATGACCCAAAACAAACCGCCCACTCTCCCCAAACGCCCCCAAGACGACAAAATCGAGGATAAAGTGCTCCGTCGACGTCAACAATACAAATTCCATCAGCGTCGCCATCGAGCCAAGCAAAAGGAGAAAACAGTCACGCTCACGCACGACGTGCAGCGTCTGCTGGTCGAGATCGAGCAGCTCACCCAGAAGCGGCAAAAGCTGCTCGTAGACCGCAATTGTTTCAGTTCACGAGGAACTCACAGTGGGGTACCGGCTCGCCTGACCATGGAATATTTCCGACTCTTTGAGTACGGCATCTCGACGCACAACCTGCCACGACAGGAACAATTCCTGCGCTCCATCATGACATCGCAGACGACAGGTCCAGACTACAGCGGCGTTGAGACCGTCATTATGCTCTGGAAACGCTTCAGTGACTTCTACGTCTACAGCCGGTACGAACTGCTGTCCATGAACGTGTCCACTTTGGCTGACTCAACGGTCGTTATCATTGACACGAATTTCCACATCAGTTGCCGTCGTGATGGCGTGCTTATGCTGTATCCAGCGCTGCATCACAATGTGGAACTGTCGCAAAAGGTCATTGGGGCCATGTTAATCGTGCCGGTGCAGTACCGCTTCGAATTCGATGCCGACGGCGTCATCACGTGGTTCAGCGCCGACTGGGACATCATCAGCGCGCTTAACGCCATCGTCTCATTTGTGGACGCTGCGTGCATCCTTGTGGATGCAAACATCTCCAAAACCGGCCAGATCCGCACCCGCGTCGACGACATTCGTCAGACTTGCAGCATCCAGGACGACATTAATGGTTCACCCGTCCAGCAGTCAGTAGACCCTCGCCACACTGTAGACTTCTTGCTGTCGTAAATTATCCAATCCATTCCGAATTTCCGTACATTATCTCGCGCTTTTTCCAGACTCCCGTCTCTTCTTCAGCATGTAAAGTCGTGGAGACGTCGTCATGTTTGCGTCCACGATCATTAGTTAAGATGGGCAACCGACACCACCTCAAAGACCCACACCGCCAAAATACACGCCACAAGAACACAATGAATGCATTACACAGCATTTAGTAACCTGTAAGTGTTAATAACCTGCTGCACGATAAAAAGATATAAAAAATGGAGACAGTACGAGATGTCGTTTTCACCTACGCCTGTTAGAGACGTCGAGCTGACCGCATTTACCTTGGCTAGAACAGCAAAAAAAACTTAACTAATGAGTTTAATTTCCCACTAAATTTGCATATCAGACGGGTTCTTACCTTCTCGTAGTCCGATACGCCTTCAGCTCCACTTCCTCGCTTCTCATGCGCTTCTTTGTTGGAGTGTCACTCTCCACCTCCTCTTCCTCAACAATTGTGTCAGCAATCGTTTGGTGCGAGCTTACCGAGCGCAGTGACGACGCTACTTCATGCGACTGAGACGCGTTAGAGTGCGATGACACTGAGTCCGATCGTCGCGGCCGAAAAGTATCCGATTCAGCTCCACTGTCACTGGAATCGTCTGCAAAGGTCCGTTTCTCCGGTCGGACCTTTCCAAGCACCGACTGACGCCGAGGTGGCGTTGCCATCGTCTTGTCTTCGTTGTCCTTCTTCTCTTCGTCAACCTTGAGGAGCGAACGCTTGCGTTTATTCCCTGAGCTTTTCAACGAGCTGCCAGGAGGAGAATTGAGCTTCATGAAATGAGCAGCAAAGTCCATAGGTTTGATAGGCGACAATGACGTCTGTAGTCGAAGATCGAGTACAAATTAACAAACAAATTAAACCAATTTGCCAGAAAAGAAAACAATGACACGTACTGTGAGTCGTGGACCACTGGATGCTGCATTCCCCAACGATTCCGGCGCCTCGGGCTCCTTTCTGCCGCCTGGAGTCGCGAGTGTGCTTGGTCTGCCGGGGCTGTAAAGACGTTTGGGCAGGAAAATGTTCCCTGGGAATGGCTTCAGGTTCGATTGTTTCTTAATCTTCTTCTTAAGTAGAACAACGGCGCTGTCGATCAGTGGATAAATATTAACGTCATGGGGAGCGACCACATCGTGACACTGAGAGAGTTCGGTCAAAATCTGCAGCAAAAACGCGATGTTGTCTGCCGCTGCAGCATTTGTAGATACCAATCCGTCAAGGAAAAAGCCCAGATACGTCAGCTGATCCGTCCACAGTGCACTGTGTAGAATCATAGCAGTAGACGTTCTCTCCACTAATTTCACTGGAAATTGCGGGTGGTGAGCCAGAAGATGAATAACGAAGGGCAACACGTACTCCGGTACCATTACTGCAATAGTGGGCGGTGGTAGGCCAGGGCTGGCTGACGCACGAGACGACGTAGCATCGAATATGCGTCGCATGCGCTCCACCGCAATCTTCAGTAAGTTCCGCGCGATTTTCTTCGTGCTGGGGCTTGTATCTGTAGCTGCTAATGCCAAGTAGCTAAGATACTTGTGTGGCTGCTGAACAGATTGCTTCATCAAGTGCGATGTCAATTTCTTCAAAAACTTGCGACGAACATCCTCATTCGAATCTTGTATAGTGAAACCGAGCAAATGCCATTCAGATACCGAAATTGACGCTTCTAGTTGTCGGTCGCGCGTGATTTTCATGAGACCGCATGAAGCTGTTGCTCGGAACATAGCAGCCAGAGCGGGGGTTGATGCAAATGTCTTCCCCTTGGAACGCAAGATATCAAACAGTAATTTGATCAGCTTCGCACTGTCGTCTTCTGAATCGGATAAACCTCTCGTGGACTGACAATACACAAGCAGATTCACTGCCACCTTAATGGCCGAGCAGCGAACTTCTGCTAGCTTTACTGCAGCTGGCCGACTACCTTTTGGAGTGCGCTCTTTAAATTCAGGCGTATCTGAAACTTGCTTGTCCTTGTCAATCAAATCGTCAAGCAAGAGATGCCAGATACGGGAAAATAAAGGTCTGTTCTCCGAGAAAATAGAGCTGCAGTGCTTTGTGAATACTTCAAGGCTCTGTAACGCTGGCAATGCCCCGGAACTGTTGGGAGAACCAAGTTTCACCTTCGCGCATAGCTTGGAAATTAGCTGCATCGTCTCATCTGCTCGCCCGTAAAAGTGGGCAATGACAAAAGCCGCCAATTCCGCCGCCCGACTTTCCTTCGCAGCATTCAAATTTTGACTTTCAACGTCGCTATCTCCCAGGCAAAAGTTGCGAAGCTGCGCTGCGAGTTCTGCGGACGGTGTGTTGCTATTATCCTCAATTGATGCGTCATGACCAGTTGTGGCAGCCCAATGCCGAGAATAATTGGCGAGAACTTGCAAGGTTCCAAGAATCACTGTAGGGTCTTTAAGAACCGGCTCCTCTTCGCCCTCTTCATCACTCGAAGTGGATTGATTTGCAGCTGATTCATCGCTGTTTTCAACTAGAATTGCTGTCATTTTTTCACGGATAAAAGGAGCGAAAAGTTCAGGGAGCTCACCCGACGCCAGCACCAGCAGATCCACAATACTGCGATTCTCTCTCGACGCCCGCCCCTCTTTCACGACCAAGAAATCCAACAAAGCAGCTACTGAAGCTTGATTCATCGTCAACAAAGAAAGTTTTCGACACAATTTCTTCAGGAACTCACCCAGTGGGGTTTTTGACCCAGCACTTCGAACTAATTCATCTCGTGCATGTCGAGAAGCACTTTGACTCTTAGAGAAATCACACAATTCACTCATATGCTTGAAAATACGATGGTCTTTCCACTTTGAGAACTTTTCCAGTAGTTTGTTCAGATTGGAGACATCCGTAAACAGAGGAGACAGTCCATCATACAGCTGTTGCTTGGCCTTCTTAAGAGCGTCATCGTCGCCCTCAGCAGCACGTCCTTTATGACGATGCTGCACTTTAAATTCCACAAATTCATTGCAAAGCTTTTGACACTTGGCCCGTTCACGGAAAACTCGTCGCAAAGCTTCCTTTGAAGTGGCATCCAGTGAGTGGAAAATAAAAAGAAGTCCATTCGTGCGAGTGCGCTCTGATAAAGCCTTGGGTAAGAGGAAATCATCCAGAAGTTGGATCACGCGAAGCTTTAACTCTTGCTGAGGATACGCGTAGCATTTCAAGACATAATCTGGAATCCAGCCGAGTTTCTTAATGTGATCCGCTGGAATTTCACGGTGATTCAGCGACAATGGCCGCTCTTCTTCGTCTACCCAGAACGAGGAAATGTGTGTGCAAAATACTTGGCTGAGGCCTGTCATGGTTTCTTTTCGTAGAACAACTATCTTGTCTTTCATGCGTTCTCCCACAGCTTTAAGGCACTCGTCACTGATGAGATCCAAGCAATTTGCCGCAAAGTCACACAATTCGTGCACCACAAGCTGACGCACTTCCCACTCGGAGTCAGTCAACCGCATGATAAACTCCTTTTCCAATAGATTCGCAAACTCTGGCTTGTGCTCCCAGATTACCACACTCAATTGGATTATCTGTAGACGAATTTCCTTGCTTGCATCACGAAATCGACCCAAAAAGTCACGAAAATTTTTCATGTACTGGTGCCCATAATCCGCGTGAGACGAGACAAATAACTTTCCCATGAGTGCAATTGCGTCCGATCGAGTGGCAACTTCATCCACTTGAAACTGTTGACACACGTTAGGAAGCACATACAGCACCAGCGACGGATTAATCTTGTGCACTTGATAAATCAGCGTGTACACGTGCTCTGTAAGCTTGGAAGACTTGTGCGAGTTTAATCTGCCAGATCCGTCAATCAAAATATTGTTGAAAAAATTGGATAACGGATTTTGCAGAAAATCACTTGTTCGTCGAATCAATTCTTTTGCCATGTGAACTGGTCCTTTTTTCACCGAAATTTCACCATCCGCGACAGTTTTATCATTCTCAGTCACGAGCGGTTTCAAAATCACATCCAGCAGTGGCAATTCCACGGTGTCACTTTCCTCAATACACGCCACCAAAATACTCAGCATCAAGTTCTCAAATGTGGTCGAGTGTTTCTCACTAAGAGTGTCAAATAATGCCTGAAACAGCTGCACCATCACAACTTCCTCGTCTTCTTCAGTGGTAAAGTCCAGTCCGACCACCAGTAGACACGATTTCACTGTAGCGAGGCTCTCGAGCACGTAGAAATGGTGCAAATCACTGGATGTCGTGGCCTGTTCTGGGGCAAGAGCTCTCAACTGTTCGATTAGCAGCTTAAAGACCCGGTAGAGCTCCTCGGCGGAGCTGAAAGGCGAGTCGGGAGCCGATACACGAAGAATCTCCACGAGGCAACAGGCCACAAGAGACCGCACGTGCTTGTCCTTGTGATTAAGTAGCTTCTCCTGCAGCAGCTCGGCAGCCACGAGCTGCAGTTTCTGTGCCGCAAGAGCGTCCAATTCGCCGTCTTCCCGCTGGTGCTGGTTGCTTGAGGTTTGTTGGAGCGTTTCCCACGTCTGTTTCAGTCTTTTACTTAGCGCGGACGAGTTACGTCCCGCTTCGGATAGATAATTGCCAGATAAAATCTCATCTGGCAAATTGTCGTGCGTATTGGAACGCGCAATTCGGTTTTTCCGTGGCGTCTGATTCTGAAGCTGTCGCTCCAGCACGTGATCTGAGTCCGGGTCTTCCATCTTAAACTCTTCTGCCGCTGCCGCTGCGGCCTCTTGGCGGCGAGGGGCGCTAGTCGATGTTGCATTATTGCTGGCGGCGCGCCGTTTGGCGGCCGTGGACGCGCGGGTCTTGCGCGGCACCATTGAGTGGCACGGTAAAGTGAGAAGGTTTCCCTTTGCCTTTCGCGCCTTTGCAAATGTTTTCCTTTGGCAAAATGGTGTGGTGGACATGAAGTACTGATGCAGAATCCCTGTTAAACCTGCTATACTGGTGATGACTATTGAATAGTAAAAACTACCGTTACATATAGTAATTTCTCCAGTAAAATTGTTTTTTTTTTTAATCCCCTTTTACGGGGGCAAACACCAAAACGGGTCCACCAGGCACGCTTGCCCATTCGTCTTCGACATGAAGTTCCACCGGGATACCTTGACCCTTGCGAGTATCAGTATCGTCGGGACGCTCGAGTCCGACATCCAGTCGTGAGAGTTCATTAACGATCCGACAAAACTCGGTCGCCCCATCCGGATATTCCACCGTTCGGCTTTGTATTGGGTCCCATCGTTCATACGAGCGCTTCTTAACACGTTGCAGACTCAGACGATTCATGAAAGTCGGTACAAGGCAAAGTTGGTTCAAAGTGCCGTCATTCACATCTAAATCCACAAGAAATAACGCCCCCAACGTGTTATAAGCTGTATCAGCACGATTCGTAAAGCCTTCGTAATCATTCACGAGATCCCCAGCGCCATAGATAATCAATTTCTCGCGGTAGAGTTCCATGCCACGAATATGGTGCGATGAGTGACCGTAAACCAGATCAACCCCAAGTTCATCAATAACACGGTGCGCATATTCACGACGGAAGACTTGTGCTCGGGTATCATCGTGCTCGCGATAGGCCCAATTGGGCCCCCAATGGATGGACAAGACGAGCAGATCGCCGCAATGAGGCCATTTGATGTCATTTGCATGCAACACGCTCGCTGTAGCCTCCACTCCTTTTTGTACAGCAGTAGACGACTCGATTGCCGGTAGCACAATCATCCCCGGATGCGTCGAGGTTGCTCGCCAGCTCGGAGGTGTCCCGGAGCATACAGTGGAAACCGCTATACAGTTCACATGATGTCCAGTGGGCAGTTCAATACGTGCAGCTTTTGCAGCCTCTAGAATCGAAGAACCGATTCCTACGACATGGGCGTCGCCTGGTAATGTCGCAATAGCTGGCAGCGTCTCCTGCTCAAAAGCGAGCCGGCCGAAATCCAGTGCATGGTTGTTTGCCATCGAGATAATGTACGGACTTGGATGAGATCGGTTAATCTTGTCTTCAGTATCACGGAAGGTAGCGGCAGCGAAGCGTGAGAGTACCAATGGGATGTTCTTTGCGTGCATGTGGTAGTTGATACCCTTGAGCGGTACATCATAGTTGGTTGTGGTCGTGGTCACTGCATTTTCCAAGTTAAGTATTCGTACATCAGGAGGAGGATGAATTCTCAATGTAGACACATAGTCTCCCCATACGTAAGCTCCATCACGATTCATCTCTCGTAGTTGCTGCAACTCATGAGAACAAAGCTTTGCAGGGTTATTGCGTGGATAATGCAGCGCCATGAGTAAGTACGTTCCAGCAGTCGTTGAGTCTCTGATTAGTTCTTCCTTCGGAGCTTGGAACGGGAACGTGAGCTGCACAGCACGGCCCAGCATTGTGTCTCCTCCATGCAGGAGCAACCTCGCTTCGTAGCTGCTCATCTTTGCTTTAACTTCAATAGTAAATAAAGAGACAAAGGATGAGAACTTTTACACTACGAGACGCGGCGCTGGTTGTGCTTGAACCCGTTAAGACCATGTTCAAGGAAATGTTTGTCCACCAAAGCGAGAAAGGAGATAAAAGTAAAAAAATCATTTAAAGAAAAACATTTACGGCTTTTGCAACATGCCAGCGAGTTCGCTATTGAGCTTGTTGAGCAATTCGGAAGGTGAGCCAAATTCCACAATGTGGCCTTGCTTCAGCACGAGAATCTTGTCGTAATCCAGAATTGTCTCTACTCGATGGGCAATTGTCAACACTGTAGCTTCAGCGAACTCGTTGCGGATCGACGCCTGGATAAATGCATCTGTAAATAAGGAAAAAAACGGTTTAATACACAAGTTTAATAGTGCAGCAGATATATCTAATTTCTCACCTGTAGAGTGATCCATCGAAGCCGTAGCCTCATCCAGACACAAAATCTTGGAATTGCGCAGGATCGCACGTGCCAAACAAATCAATTGCCGCTCACCGACACTAAAATTGTCACCACTTTCGAGAACCTCAGCGTCGAGGCCACCGCGCAACCCCTTGATGAAAGTTTCCAATCGAGATTTGCGGATCGCGTTCCACAATTCCTTGTCAGTGGCTTGACCTGTTGGATCGAGGTTGAAGCGGACACTTGCTGCAAAAAGCACAGGGTCTTGTGGGATAATAGCCATCCGAGAGCGCAATTCAGTTAATGTCAGTGCCGTAGTAGACACTTCATCAATGTAGATGCTGCCACCCCCGACTCCGCTATCAAATGACACCATGCGGAAAAGCGCAAGAAGGAGCGAACTCTTGCCGGCTCCTGTACGTCCACAGATTCCAACCTTTTCACCGCCCTTCACTGTGAATGAAACATTATGGAGTACTGGCGGTGACGATGGGTCGTACCTTACACAGACATTGACAAAATTAATTTTGCCGTGTTCGGGCCAGTGCGGCCGCAGCTGCAGTGTACGCGACTTGGGTGTCGTATAACGTTCATAATGATGTGCCAGCAGCGTCACTGGTTCGGCCTCTACGCGACAATATTCATCCGTTCGCTCCACACTATTCATCATATTTTCCATATCGATATTGTTGCGAATAATCCAGTTGAGCAGCGAAGTCATATTTTGCGAATAGCTCAGCAACAGCCCAGCCATGGCACTGGAGAGGACCGCGTGGTCGCGACTGACGAAAAAGGCGACCGCAAACGTGATCACCGCTCCTAGGAACTCCAATCGGACGCCCAGCCAGCGGTTGATCAGGTTCAACAGTAGAAACGCCTTCGTGTTTTCGTTAATCTTCATCGCTTGTGTGTGCTGACTCTGCTCCACCATTTCAAAAGTCCGGATCGTCACCAGGCCATTCAGCGTTTGGGTGAAATGTGCGTACACCGGGCTTTTCGAGATATTATCTAAACGCTGCAACTCCCGACAAGATTTCCCGTAAAATCGCTGGTACGCGACATAGCAGATAAACACGGGAATGAGCAGAATGAGCATCACAGGAGCTGTAGAGCACTGAATCGCCAACATGCTCAGTAATGCGAGAAGCATCGTGACAAACTGCACGATGGCAATATTCAACTTCTGGTCTGTAACATGATAATCAACACAAAAACGATTAATTAACAGGTAATTAATTTAAAACAAATACCTAAAGTTTTATCACGCACCGATAGTGTTCACATCATTTGAAAACCGATTGAGAATTCGGCCGACAGGTGTCGTATCGAAGAAACGCATCGTCCCCTTTACGACGTGGTGAAGGAGTTTATGATGAATTTGTTTTGATGCACTGACCCCAATATAAAAAACAATGTCAGTACGTGGAAGTCTGTATAAAATACCGGGAACAACTGTTTACCTGAGTCCAGCGTATCGACAGCATAGATCTCCTACCAACCCAAGCACGATAGTACTTAGACCGAGATATGCGTAGATCGTGAGGTAGAATGTCAAGTTAACTCCAGTAGGTTTGTCGCTGGTCCAATTCGTCAACCACAAATCCGTTGATAGAGAGGATACTTGAGTTGCAACTAGAAGTGCAAGCGCTCCGACCGTCGAAATCGCACCACAGGACACGAAGTAAGATGAATACACAACCCATGACAAATTCCCTTCCACTTTCTCTTCATCTTGAACCAAAACGCCATTACCACCAGGAGCTGATTCCCCCTCCACGCTCGAGCTCGACCGTGATTTAGATCTGACCATCTTCATGCTTTCAGTATGATCACCAGCATTGGCATCATGCTCGACAGTCGCAGTCTCATCGGCACGTTGAAATGAATTGAGCATCTTCGCAAGCTTTCCAGTTGGCGTAACTTGCGTGAGGTCCTCGAACGTCCCCATTTCGGCGACACGCATCTTGTCCATGACGATGATCCAGTCCGCTTGGTGAGCAAACTGCAATGAATGAGTGCTCAAAACCCTCGTACAACCTGCTAACAGTCCATCAGTCGACTCGTTAAAGCACTGGTTGAAGATGCGGGTAGCAACATGTACGTCCAAAGCTGATAATGAGTCGTCGAATACATAGAGCTCTTGGTCCTTAGTATACACAGCTCGTGCGATTGAAAGACGCTGTTTCTGACCGCCACTAAGCGTCACACCATTCTCACCAATTTCACTTTGGAATCCATTCGGAAGACCTACCAGTTCTTTTTCGAGCTCACAAGTCTTAATAACCCGATGAAGACGAGCCGTGTCCAATGGAGCACCAAACACAATATTATCCTGGACACTGGCGTTGATCAAATAGGGCGTTTGTGCAGCATAAGAAACATTCCGTGACGGAATACACACCACGCCGTACTCCGGCTGGAGTTCTCCTAATAATGTAGCTAACAGTGTCGATTTACCGCTCCCAACAGCTCCAACCACCAAAGTCAACTTGCCTTTAGGGATAGAAATCGTAATACTGGATAATTGAGCAGGAGGAGCTTCTTGACTCGTGACTTTGTGCGTAATATCATCCGTTACTTCGTGGCCTTTGTTGGACCATTTAAACGTTGCATGACGAATCTCGAATGAAGGATCCGACATGAAGGAAGCTGACAGGGAAGTCGAGCTACGCTGCTGTCCTTCAAGATACAGAAAAGACTCGAGACGCTTAATGGATACATTAGCCTGGAAAATCAGCGAAAATACTTGCGGTAGTGCCATGAGCGGCAATCGGAAAATACTGAACAATGTGATGGCGGTAAACGCTCTATCGGCTGTCAATGGCTCACTTTGAATGTACGAATATGCTGCAAACGTCCCAAATGACACGAGCACTGGCCCAGCCTGTAAGATCGCACGTCCACACGCGTTCCAGAGGATTATCTTCTTGAGATAACGGAGCTCTTTATCACGGATCGTGTCCACTTGTCCTAGCATTTCGCTCTCCCAAGCATAAAACTTTATGACGCGGATATGTTGGAATAATTCTGTTAGAAATTTGAGGCGCTTGTCGGTGCATTCCAGCATCTTTTTCGAAATCTTCGCTGCATAAGACGACAGCGCTGCACTTGTAGGCAGCAGAATGACCATAGTGGCTACCCCGGCAATAGCTGCAGGGCCGAGATAATGCACGAGAAGCAACATACCAATGATCAGCTGAATTGGAGCAGCCCACGAGTAGTGAATGAGGTAGAAGAGCTCCAAGACTCGATTGGTATCAATTGTAGCCATGTTCATGATCCGTCCCGATCCAAGTGTGCTCTTGGTCTGCGACGATAGTTTCAGAGATTTCTCGTACGCAAGCATCGTGAGGGCGGCTCGCACTCGGATGGCCTCACGAATAACCAAGTGATGGTGTTGATGGAGACACAAAGTTTGTAGTATTGAGGCGACAAACAACGTGCCACTGAGAATGTAGCCATAATGAGAGGTAGAGAGCACGGCTGTTTTGGGGTCTTCCACATACTTGATCAAGTTATTGACGCAAATGGGTCCAACGAAGCCGAAACAGTCTCCGGCAAGTTTACAGACCCCCGCCATGTACATGTTGAAGCCAAAAGCCTGGCGGATCGGGACCCACAGCGACTGGCTGTTATTTCCCATTTGGTTCACAGCTTCCCGCAGAGTGTTGGTCACTCGAACGGCGTCGTCTTCCTCATCTAAGGACCACAAATCCTCGGCCTGGAGCGGCTGCGCGGCCCCCTGGACGAGCAGAGGCCCGAGCCAGCTAAAGGTAATGCGCGAAAGCCAATTAACGCGAGCGCCAGGAGCTTCTGGTCGCTGCTGCGCGTGTTGGTGGGAGCGGATGGCCTCCGCTGTCGCGTGCAGAGGTAGCAGCGGCGACGCCTCCCCACGAGCTGCCATCGCTTTTACCGGCTTTTTTTAATGTACCGTAATCCACGGGTTGACCGCGACGCATGCGCTCAGTGCAACTCCGTAAATACTACAATCGTAAACAGAAGACATTTTTTGGTACTATCGTTTGTAGGTAAAACTTACCACTCATTATTTGCATTTACTGACCAGCCAATCATTTTTTACCACGTAAAAAGCTCAAAGTTTACAAAACAATTCATGTAGCAATTGGGACTTTTCACACCTGTCGCCCTGAGGCCGTGGTTACGGTACTGTGCTTATCCGTCACACAACGTAAAAATCGTATTAAGCGGTGTAAAAATTCCCGTAATAACTAATGACGGCGCCAAGGTGAAACCTAGTTCAGTTCTTAACCTACCCCGTGCGCTGAATGTTTTTAATCTCCGTCCGGCGTATAACGTATACCCCTCTTGTATACCCCACCCCTTTTTTTGGATGATGGACCAATTTCGCTGAGCGTTCTTGAAAGGCCCGCCACGACACACCAATTGCTGCTCTATCCGTGCCGGAAACATTTTTTAAATTTCTTCGGACCAGGACATATTTCGGACCACCTGCTCAGATTACAAATTCAAGTCAATAAGAGAAAAGTGGTCCTGTTTTAGTCGGCAGATATCATCGCAAGAAATAGTCCTGGGTCGGTCTGAGCACACCCAGAAGAAGGGGGAATGGTCCAGATTTCGAATAAGCCGTCAATCGCCCACCCCCGAACAATATGACAAGCCACAGCAGACCGCCAATGTCGAAGTTCTCAGTGGAGACATGGGAGGCTGCTGTCACCACCGTTGCGTGCGGCATGAGCGAGCGTAAAGCTGACAAGACGTATCGGGTCTCACGCGGACCGCTTTTACAATGCGTACTGGGGTTTGTGCCGCTCGGCGCTCGCTCTGGGCCTCAGCTGGTTTGCATCACGGAAGGTGCCGACCAGGCCTCGTCGAAATGATTCGATATCGCGCTTTGGATGGAATGTGTGCGGGGTATGACGAGCTGCGTTGTAAGGTCCGAGCGGCGGCATAGTCACCGGGGAGTCGTTCACTAACGGACGACTTCCCTACCGACAAATTCATTCAGCATTAGATTGCAAAGCACCCTAACTTTTCAACTCGGACCGCTCAGCTCTTGGATGAGGATCGGGCTGCAGCATCAACACCGGACGTTGTCATGCATTACTATGGCAATCTAAATCTTATCTTAACGTTGTTCGATCTATTGGACAAGCCCCATCGCATCTGGAACTGCGATGAGACTGGAATATGCCCTCAAGGACGGGGTCGGACGCGGATGGTCTGCCCTAAAGGGCTACGAACAAACGTCCAGCGCTCTGCCGACCGTGAGAATGTCAGCATCATGGCGTGTGTCAACGCGGCTGGCGACAGAATGCCGTCATTGTACATGTTTATGGGCGTCTATAGGAAGCGTCAGTGAAATCACGGCGTGCCATCACTTAAATGGTGTAAAGTACTCCATAGTTAAGAAGGTGGTCCGAAATGTGTCCGATCATGTACAGGCTGGCATACAACTATAGCATTTTCAAAAAGTGGTCCGTAATATGTCTGGCACGGATGCAGGCAGGTCATCTTGTCAGCGTCGTACTTGGGTGATGACTATAGAATACCCCAGAGCGAGGCATCACAGAACATATTCACCGTAGTTCCTTTATCAAGCTTACAGGACATAGGAACCCATAGTCAGGATGGGTCGGAATGCAGCTTGCTCGTCGGCTGACATGACCTTGGCTCGAAGAGGGGCGTTGTCAGAGATTTGTCTTGGCTTACAGAGGGTTAAATGAAATTATTTACTTAGGTTGGGAAGTAGATGAGAAAGTTAATTAGGGACACGACAGACAATACCAACTACAGTTGTACTAAAAGGCTATTCCGCTAAGCTGGCAACCAGCCTCTTCATATAGAAATCTTGTCACGCCATTCCAATCCAAAGTCGCACCACAAACCTGAGACTTCTGGCGCCCACTCTCATGCATTACCTGTTCGAGATTCTCCTACAACGATACCACTATGCGAGAATGTTCTACCATCGAGTAACGAAGCCAATTTAAGTCGCAAAGGAAATGCTGTACACCATTTCCCGGTCAAGATGTATTGTTCCAAGCAAGATGCACAAATGCAAAAAAGCCGAACATAATTTCTAAGGTAAATGGCAGTTTAGTAGCCATGAGCATGGTCTGCACAAAAAAGGTGATAACGTCAAGAGGAATGGTCAGATTGAGGAGCCACTTACGGCATTGGATAGCGGAAATACAGGCCGAGTTTTAAGATTTGTTATGTGTCATGCGCTGCAGGTTGGAGACTTCCGCACGGTCAACAATGCGGCGCACCAAATGGAAGCTCTTGACAGTTTAGTAGCCGATTTAGACTGTATTTCACTATGGTTCACTGCTTGTCTGAATAACCCGCGTTGCTTTAGGGATACGGAAATCAAAACCTCTATCATATCATATTGACAGAGGCTCACCGCTTTGATGAGTTCATCAATAATGAAATACTAAATCCACGCCTCCTAACCTACCGCTCGCTGCGCCCCCATCGCTTTGTGTGCCTCTATTGCTAGCAATACCTCTTCTGGTAACAGTGCTGCAATCGCTTCCTGCGCTTGAACCCCTCTCTGCTTCCGCGAACGAGATTCTTTCCTTTGCTTGGTACGCTTGCTTGGTGTATCCTCTTCGAGAAGCTTGCGAGTCAGGATCCCCCCCCCGTGTCTTACACTTTCTCTTGGTCCTTTTAGGAGCTTGGGTAGGAAGGACGAGGAAGTTTTGCCGCACACTTTCGGAGACTTTAAGCCAGGCTGCTCGTCTGAGCGATGTGGGCAGTCCATTGCGCTCAAAGTTTGCCAGCTTCAAATGCATATTCATACCGCAGCTGCTGAAGCCAACAGCAAGGTTGCTGTCCAAACACATATAGCTCCAGGCCAATGCCGCTACACCCAATGATGTCTGCTTGTTGACCCCCCCTCGCCAATACTAGGCAGCAGCTTGTCAAGTAGGAGCTTGAGACTGGTTTAAATGCGAATACTGCCACGCCCAAAGGCTGCAGGAGATGGGTTCCCTTAGGCGGCAGGCAAACGAGAAATAATTCCAAGCTTCTCCGCTGTGTCCATAATTGGCAAGGCAATGTGCGAGGAACACCCATCAATAAGAAGTAGTAGCGGCCTTTTAATTGGAGTAGGTACCGCGTTCGAGAAAAATGGCAACCATCTCGCAAACAGGGAAGCAGTCATGAATGCCGTCTCCGTGGTGGTCACCCCCGCGCCCGGTATATCACACTTGTCAAAAATGTCGTCATCAACACTCTTCTCTGGTAAGATGAAGAGCGGCGGGACTACGAAACCGCTTTCACTACCACAGACCACAAAGCTGAGATGAAAGTTGATGTCCTTATGCCACACATGCTCCGAGCCTTTAGCCGCAATCACTTGCTTGTGCTCCCTTGTCGTGTTGATTGCTGTTTCGTCTACATTAAAGACCCCCGCGACACCCATATTATCCTCAATCATGACCTTTGCCAATGTGCGCACAGCACCGACAGATCCTGCTCTTCAACCTCATTACGGTACTTTGATACATACTGTGACGTCCTCAGGGCGAGAGACGGGTAGCGCTGCAGAAAGCGACGCAACCACCCTTCCTCCACCGACATCCCGCATACAAGCAGCCCAACTTGCTGCGCCTTCCCAAGAAGGTCGCGGCGGCTAACAGGATGCCCGGCCGCCCAAGCACCCAATCTCGAATGCTATCTTCGGCCTCTTGGGGCATTACAGGCGGCGGTCCACGGTGCCTTGGCTCGCGTGGGACGCCTTTGCGAGCGGCTGCAACGAGTTTTTTTAGAGTGCTGAGCGGTATGTTGGCCTTGTCGCTGATCTTCGTGTGGGCCCCGGCAATCACCGCCTGTACAGCCGCGTCCAGCTCGGCGTCGCTATAAAGTGGCGCGAAGCTGCCCCATAGCCGCCGAAAACAGGCGAGTACGCGAGCTTGTGGCTTGGGGAAAGGCGCAAATCGAACTGGTCCAGTTATTAAGTGATCGAGGTTTTCACTCAATAGCCGACTAGGTTTGTTTTGACGAATCAAATCGACAAACGGGTGGGTACACCAGCTGCATTGGTCGAAAACGGAGTGGCTACTAAACTGGCAGAGGCTAGGAAACTGACCATTTACGATATGCACGTTGCCCAAAAACCAGACGTTTGCATGCTTTGCATTTTGACACCTGAGTGCGTTCCATGACTTCCAAATCGAGGCTCTCCCTGAGACTCAAGCCCCCAGCTTCATATCCTCTTCCTGTTCAGCGGCAAAGCAGCGCAGCAGACAGTGACGCTCGAACCTCCACACGAGGTGGCGTGTAATGACGCCTTGGCTGGCCTCAACAGCCTCCTTCATAATGGCGAGCCGGTGCCCCTTGTACGTGTCGTAGTCGCCACGCGCCATCATCCCCTCCTTGCGGTCCGCGGGGTGCTTCTTCATGCGTTCCTTGAGCGAGTTCCAACATCCGTCAATCAGGTTAAGCATCGGGCTGTAAGGTCCGAGCCGTAGGATTTCAAGCCGATGCAAATTGATAACGCCATCCTCGGCAAGACATTCGGCGGGCTAGACTCTCGACACCGCTGTGGGCTGGAGCGTTATCCGTGACGATGACGATCTACGGGTTCGGCTCAAGCTCTTGAAACTCATCCGTGCGTAAGACAGCATGCACAAATCGGCTAGGAAACGAGCATTTTCGTCCTTCTTGACAGACGCTCGTGTGTCTTGAGCAGCACAATACCCGTGCCGGACGAAACTCCACCCTGAACATGTAGGCTTTGCCCCTGAGATGGCGGCAGCGCGACGACATCGCGCTCACCTACACGAGACCAACCAGTGGCCCGGGAGAGATAAAGATTAAAGCTAGTACCGTTTTGAAATACTATCATGTTACCTGCATCGATGTACTTATTGAGCTCTCCCACAGAGGCCTTGCGCTTGGCTTTGTTGGTTGCGGAGTTCATAGTGGCCTTCTCGATGCGCACACGGTTGACGGAGTACAGCATCCCTTGTAGAGCCTTGTGAATGGTAGACTTACCCACAGAGATTTACAGGTCGCGCAGGTCAGATAGCGCGCGGTGGCAGTCTTATTCTATGTATTATTCAAGCTTGTACATTGCTTCCACCGTCAGCTTTACGTTCGACGCTCGGAACCCGCCGTGCTCCTTTGTCTCCCCATCAGCAGCAAGCATAGCCCGACGCGCTGTGCTGTAGTGAACGTCGTTGCTCCTTACTACTTCTTGCCAACTGCGTCCTTCCTTATTGGGCTCGAAGAATGCGGGTCTTAGCCTGCTCTCGCTCTAAATGCTTGGTAGCTTTCTCCGGGTTTGGCTGTGACGGCATATTGCTCAATGAGGGCACGAGGCCTAGCTTGCTGCCTGGGATTTGATCGAGTTTCTAGCAAATAGAAGAACATTGCAACTTGAACGGAACGATATCCGGGGCAGATTTGCACATCGCTGAACGAGTACCTAAATGGACTGGTCATGCACTGCCTAAATTGAATTATTTTCATCTTGCGCGAAAAAAATATACATCTTGGCCGGGAAACGATGTATTACAGCACCAGTCGGAGGTAAAGGCATCTGCTGTGGGAAGGCAAGTCGAGCAGTGTCATGCTCAACACTTTCACCATCGATCAGCTTTCCGCACCACTTCACCCGCCGAGAGAGCAAATTACACTTCTTCGCATTCAGCATGGGCCTGCACTGGAGCAGGATGGAGAAAAAAATTTCTCGATTGTCTAGGAATGCTCCCGGTGTTTGGGAAAACAAAAGCTTGTCGCCGATAAACACTAGAACGCTCTTGAACAGCAGCTCCTTCAGGACATCGTTCATTTGCGACTGAAAATGAACAGCTGAGTCACTGACGCCTTGTGAAACGCGCGTAGGGGTGAACACCCCGTCACCGTCACAAACTAAAAATATCACAGCTCGCGGGTAGAAATGGCATCTGCCAAAATCCCTTGTGAAAGTCAAATGTCCCGAATCCAAAGGCTCCACGCACCGCCTCCACTACTGCGGTAGTGTCCGGTGCTGCCCCAGGAAGAGATACAGTCAACTTGTTGACAGGTCGGTAGTCAAAAGGCATTCGTTCCGTGATTGGCAACAGTAATCGCAGGCCACGACGATGGGTTTGTTCCTGTCCACCAATCCAGCAGCTCAAACTCCCGCATAATACTGCCGTTGTGCTTCAGGGTATCTGCGCACCACTTTGGTACGGCTGTGCGTCTGTCACAACAAGCCGCATTGAAAGGGTCCGACGTCCACACGGTCATGAACAATTTTTCATCGAAATACGTTGGAATAGCTGACTACTTCGGTACCGTCGGTCAGAAGATGCCGTGCCAAATCCTATCTCCTTGGCATCGTCCACGAGGCGCTGCAGCACCTTCTCCATCTCGTCTTCCAATAGATAACTAAATCATAAATGGAGCATATTTATTAAGTCTTCCACTCACCAGTGACAGGGTCTGTAGCGACTTACACAACCTTTCGATTTTACGTTAAAGTTGATTAGTGTAAAAGGTAAAAGGAAAATCTATGGATCAACAAAGATTTACTGCTGTAATACTTCTGAAAAAAACTGATAAGTAGGATGTTCTGTTTACATCAAATACATGTTTTAGTGAGCGCTAAACGACAGCTACCTAGGGGTCAAGTTCAAGACAAATTCAACTGAAATAACGGTTCGACAGCAGCCTCTAGAAACAGGTAATATATGCTATACAGCTCGGAAAAGCACACTTTGAAAAAAAAACTCCTATAGTAAAAAAGTAAAAAAAGGTTGCTGGTTGTGGAGATATGAAGGAAAGAAGGTTTTGAAATACTTCATGAAGTTAAAACGCTTCGAACAGCTGAGTCTCATCATCTTCACGTACTGGACATTGGTACGGAGCCGGTCGCTGCGACGTAGGACGTGTGCGGCGCGTGTGCGGCGATCGTGCAACTTGGACTAGCGTTCGTCGCGACGCTTGCGGTAGGCCTGCTGACTGCGCGCTTCTTTTTGGTTCATCGACCATTGACTGATAGCGAGATAAAACAGAGCGGTAGTGTGTGTTATCGTCCTTGCGAAGCGGCATGCAGCTGCCATCGTATTTGTAAGGTGCGAAACAAAAACAAAAAATGCGTGCTATCGTGTCGTAGCGCTCTTCGCTCCACTTGAGGTCACGTACATGGCCTTCCACAACATGCACACCCGGCCGAAATAGTTCTCGACCAATACACAATCGAAAAGACGAGGCGGTCCGCTCCATGCCTTGGTGGCTCAGCTCGGATCCATGAGGCTTCCTTTTCGGTTGAATCGTTCTATGGTCAAATCCGATTTTGGGCCGCGATCATGGGACGAGAGGTTAAACGCCACGCCGGGATATGCCACGGAAACTCGAGTTTGTACCGATACAACTTGTGTTTACCACTATAGTAAGCCCTCTGCTCTGCAAATTGACCGCTCGGGCGATAAGCAGGCTGGAACTTTACGTCGGTAGCGTACATGGCGTAGGATAGGTTTGAAAGGCTCTTCTGTTTTCACGTTGTCCGGTCACAGTCACTCGCTTCACAAACTCTCGTGGAGAATCAACCACATCCAAAAGCTTATAGATCATCTTATCCAACGTGTTTGGCTTCAGTCCGAAGTCTACGGCGTGCTTGTCTCAGGTGTCGAACTGCTTTAAGATCACCGGCGCCATAAACATTGCGTCCTTCGCGGAAGACTTGCTTTTTCGGCCTCGTCCCAGATTCTATACGCCGTATATCGACAAGCCATATTCAGTCTGCGTGAAGTCCATCGTGATTTTTAGGACGCTATTTCCACCTAGTAGGTAGAATGAGTCCATGATGGGAGACTCTGAATCCACAACCTCATTTTGACGTAGTCCACGTACGCTTCAGATGAACCATAAGTTCTCGTCTCCATCTTGCTGTAGCAGACACAGTCTTGCGACGTCTGCTGTCTCCATGGTGAAAATTCACTGTTCTCCATAATATTTGGCTGTGCGCATGATTTGTTTCGTGTACTTAAGGATATGAAGCGTCGTTCTCCGTGTCTACTAGTAATTAAAAAAATGCTTGAATTACCATGCCAGTTATTGCAGGGCTTGAGCCTTTGAGGTTGTACGACTTAAAATTGAGCTTATGTAACCTATGTAACCTTTTCCTCAGTAGGTCTAATTGTTTTGGGCCTAACACTTCGACATGGTCAGCTGGAATATAGCCTGCCTCGACATCAGCTTCTCCAACGTGTTGCTGAGCCACTGCTCAAATATTCCATCGGGATCGACGCCGACGGGCTACAGTGTCTCCCCTATAGCAATAGTTACTCTTCAGGTGCGTCTAGTACCAAGCACTAGATGTTGTTAATGCAAGGGTCAGCAGCAGTCGCGATTTAATAAACCAAATGAATGATCCTTCTTATGGCATAACATCGTGCTGTTACCTGCAACAACTACCTTAATCGGAGATGCAACATGCTCGAGTGGGTCGCCCAAGTACCAGTTATCGTAGTCCGTCAAGCACAGGCCGACCGATAATGTTGGCATCCGACCCAGTGTCGGAAAATAAGGCACGTTCAACACGCTATTAATCGTCGCGCTCCTAAACCATCAGCAGTGATGCGTTAAAAAGGCGCGTTCAGGTCGACGTTAACGTCACTCGCGCAACGTCTGTACCGCATTGCCTTCTGCCCCATAATGGCACCCGGGCAGTCTCGAGCCCAATGTGCACCTTTGCAAATCAAACAGCCATCACAAGGTGGCTTTCGTTGCTCACCAGCACTGCGGTTACCCACGGGGGAACTCGAATGTTGCGGGGGCTTGCTTGGTCGCTGCATGTTCTCCATACTCTTGCAGTCGTCTCCTTGTTTCTAGGGTTGGCAGACCGCTTCATCTCGGCGTGATGTCGGACACTTTGGCAGAATATCTTTCAGAAGACAGTGGTCTCGCTCTCCAGAACGCGTGGATCAATCGTTGAACGAATGCTACGGGTCATAGCTGCTTGGGCTTGCGACTCGGCACTACTCCAACACCTTACCCTCATACTGTCTTCGTTCTCGGAGAAAGGTCGTGATGGACGCTTGGCTCCACACATTTAGGCTAGGAGCACGTTACCTCGAAAACGGGCTACGACACCGACATCTTGACATCTTCTTCGGCGTCGTAATCGTAGTCGTCCCTCATGCCTGGCATGCTGATGCGGTGCTTGTAGTTATCAAACCAATTCTATTTATTAGTTAATAATTTACTTAATAAAAATATGTTAAAATATTTTATTTTTACTAATATTACTGAAATATTTATTACTAATATTTTTATAGCAATTTTTATAACAACTTTTATAACAATTCAATTAAGTTTTTTATTTAATTTTAATTTTAAATGAAAAGGATATAACATTGTTTTATAAGAAGGTTCTTTAAAAAACATACCTGTTTTTATTTTTTTATTTCTATGTAAATAAGAAGTTATTAAAGGTTTTGATGGTTTTTTTTCACCTAAAATGTAATAAATATTATTTTTATAAGAATATTTGTTATTTTTTTGATAAGGAAAAATGTGTTGCGCGCTTAAATGCAGATTGCGAAGTGATTTCAATTAGACAGGGTTTTTATTTGTCCTCTTCCTACTTGTAGTTGCCTCGAAGAGCCCTGCACCGCTGCAGCACGTGTTAGCTCCGCAACACAAACCATTGGTGTATATTACGAACTCTGATGTTGACGCGACATGATTATTCAGTTACCTTGTTGACAGGGGCACACGGGGGTCGGTTGCTGGTTTCGGTTGCGACGGCTCCCTGTTGATGTCGTCCGGACAATACGCCACAAATATCCAGCCGCGCGCACGTCGTGATATTGAACAGCCCGTCGATGGGAGATCGGTACAGGCTTAACCTCATTTCAACACGCTCTTCATCCGTTCCAGACGACTGTGCCCTCGATAATTTCAAGTTAGCAGCACATAGATTGTCCAGAACTTTGTCGTTCTGCTGGCCAAATCGCCCACCAAGTCATTATGTACCGAGCCTGCTTAATCTTATGCCCCAGCCATCCTGCCGTGATCGATTTCCATGCTTAAAATGGACTTGGCAGCGCCCAGCTCCTTCATCTTGTGCCTCGAGAGCGCCATTCACGTCACGGATCTTACCACTTGTATTAGCTACGACGATCACATCAGCGACGTACAGGAATACCTACACGAACCGTTCAAGGAACGCTTGATGTAAACGCATTGATCCGCTCCACAGCTTCTGAGACTGTTGCACAAAAACACACGATGGATGGTTTTGTTCCACGTATTTGCAGCCTAATTCAAAGCGGATACAGCCTTGTTTCGATAACACACCTGATTGCCGTCGTCCGCAATGCCGCTCGGGATTCTCCATGGAGGCCCGGTACGTTAGATCACTGTTAAGGAACAATGAAGCCCACCACGACCTTCTCCGCGAAGCATTTCGCAACCAGCCGTGCCTTGTAGCGGATCACATGACCGTGCTCATCGCCCTTTTCGCCAAGCCCCAACGGCATCCAATGGGAAGCTCGTCTGTTCCGCTTGGGACTAGTGTCCATGTACCCGTTACGCTCATGCGATAGAAACTCAGCGTCCATTGCATTATGCCCGGCAGAAGATTCACCACTCACTATCGCCTGCGCCCATGTGGCGGGTGGGTCAGTTCAACCGACGACAGTTGCAGCGTACGCCAACACTGCCTCAGCAATGAGACCGACCTCATCGATCCTGGTCCGTTTCAAAGACAGTGGGGCGTCATTTCCTTCTGACTTCTATTCGCCATCGGCGACCAGATCGTCCTCCAGTAAAAGCACTAACTTTCGTTACTGTCTTCGACCGTTCTGTTTCTGAGTGGACCACTATGCATTCGTCCAGGAACGTCTGCCTAGGAGGAGGGTATATAGCCAACTACAGCACACATGCAATCCGCTCCTATGGCGGTAGCTGGGGTAATATTGTGTCCTGCTCAGGCTCAAATTCATTCATTTCCACATCCTGGACGGTCCCTCTGCAGCTCCCATGGGTTGATCCGTGGCCAGTTCGCGTTCCACCTACGTAGGAACACTTACACCATCACCGTCCTTTGTTACACGGACTAACGTTCCATGCTGGGGCGATTGCGTGCCGTATATACCGTCCACTTCACGCTTGTCCAGCTTCACCAACCGTGACACCCTGACCTTGGACGCATCCAAGACAAACACACGGTACCCTTTGACGTCCTCTGCGTACCCGAGGAATATACATCCGAAGCTCTTGGGCTTGAGTTTCGTCCTCGTCGCATCGTCAATGCGAGCGTAGCCCATCGAACCAAACATGCGCAAGCGGTCCATTCTGGGGCTCATCTTGAACCCAACTCGAATGGTGTAATATCCGAGCACGTCGCGTTCGTGGAACGGATGATTAGGTGCACTGCAGTATTAACCCACCATTTCGTAGACACACTATTATAATATAATGCTCCGTTGCTTCTCTATGATCGTACGATTCATACGGATTCCTTTTGCGGCTGCGTTCTGTTGCGAGTTGTAGGGCACCGTGCGCTGGTGCATGATTACCGTTCCAAAGACACACCCCTGCGACCGTCCTGCCGATGAACTTCATTCTGTTGTCTGAGCGCAGACATTTCAAGCGTTCGCCCCATTGGTTTTCGTAAAATGTCTTGATCCTTCGGCTTGCTGGCCACCTCACTCTTGTTATTCATGAATTGCACTACAACATACCTTGAGAAGTCGTCCACAAATGTCAATACGTACTTGGCACTCCCTTGAAAGTGTTCTCATCGGACCCATTACATCCGTGTGTACGTTCCAGAACTCCCAGGCTTTCGATCTGGATCAGTGCATCTACCACACAGAGTCTCGAACTGTTTGCCGAGAGCAGGAATACCGTTCGTGGCACGCTATGTCTTGGCTGGAGCGTCCTTCACTGGTGCCCCATGCGAGCGCCAAAGCTATCACTGATTACCAGCCCCAGTGTGCTCAACTAACCGCGCTTCTCCTGATCGTCAGTCCAACATCTATGTCTTGTCGACCTTGTTGCCAAGCGCGATTGCGCTCGTCCTGCTCCAGATGGAGCAAAAGGGACGCCGGAACGCCATGTCCATGCCGCGTTCCGCGAGCTTCCCCACTGACCGTTCATACTCCTTGGGAGCCTCTCCTTGACCTCAATCAGCGTGATCTCCTTCGTGTTCTTAACGATCGACGTACTTGACTGGTAGGCTGTTCAGCGGCGCCACGCCCTGTCGTGCCTAGTCAACCGACTCTCTTAGGACCTACGACGAGCTCGTCGAAAACGTCCAGATGCTTCGCCATGATCTCGCTGCCCTCCATATTGCACTCGTGAAGACGGCGTGCCATCGCCACGCCATCTCGGTTGTGGGGCGTAGTACGGTTGTAGAATAACCCACGTTTGCTTGACACGCGTTGCGGGATCTGGTGTTGGAGTTCCACGCCTTGTCGAATGGACCCCAACGCCTTTGCGTCATTCCCAAGCCACGCCTCCTGACCTCAATCCCAAGCTTCACGTCCTCCACGTGCGTGGCAGCCCCTTCCGGGCCAGCGCCGTACTCCCAGTGGAAGTAATTTCCGCTCCCGAGGAGGATTTTGGCGCGCTTATGATCGTTCTTGTAGGAGCTAAGCGTTTATCTTGGTCTTGTGCAGCGTACCGAGCTGCGGTCGTTTGCCTCTCAAGGATCGCTTATGTTGTTAAGGGCTAATGCCGAAGTGAGTAAGACTAGAGTGGCTTGAACATGTCTTTATTGTCTTACCCCTTGTTACCCCCTCGTCATTCTGATGAGTGTGCTTGCGCAAACACCAGTTCCTTCCCCTCTGAACTACCAAGATGACTATCTTGCGATAACTCAATCAGGAGTACGGTTCAAGATGAACTGTTCCCAAAATCCACAAACGTTAGTGAACCGTGCAAGAGCGGCGACTCCAACAGATGATCCATTTCCACAGGAGCGGCCAAAGAAGCCTTGTCTTCCGTTTGCGGCCCTGCTTGTCCCCTAAATCCACTCCAAATACTCGTGGAATTGTGCGAAGTCCTTTCCTCGCGCTTGAAGGCATCCTCATCGCATCTGCGCTAACAGATAAATGCGCCATCCGCTTAAACCGTCCTTAGCGTTTTTCGTGGATATGTTATCGGGATATCCACATATCCCCCGTCTCCATCGTTAGCTTCACCACTCTTTAATCCACACTGGGGGATCGCCTACCTCGCACTCAACGCGGTAAAAGCCCCGTCCGTGTGCCCCTCCGCTAGGACGTTTCTTCAGGTGGAATCACCAGCTCGCCTGCCGATATATCGTGTTGGAGATATGCGGGCGTTAGAAAATTGCGTGCGCTAGGTTATCCGTTCTGTCATTTTCTACATATATGTCCGGTTCCAGCTATAGAAGATGGCATACCCACCATAGTCGATGACATAACGGATAAGTAACTCGTACATCCAGTACCTGTTTTCTTCAGCAGTTAGTAAAACAGCGACACATCGTTTCAGCTCTTGATGCTCCACATCACCGCCTTCCGTACGTCCGCGTTGTAGATTTACCGACGATACTCAGGTTCCATTGATGGGTCAGCTTTCAGCTTGTCGATGCTGCCGCGGTTCCCGAATGAAGCATTACTCTAGTATTATCGAGTGACAAGTGGTAGACGTGAATTTTTCCACGTCATTCGACCTAATTATTCTACGTCAACTTAATAACGCTTCGACCCGCAAACACACAGAAATATGGTTTGTCCACACAATTTTAGGAGAAATCACTTAACACGTGCGTGGTGCGCACCCATGCGTTCGTAACACTACACAAATAGAACGCGTGGCACGCTATGATACACAGCACCACACCATTCCACACTATTTAATACCAGCAATCCGTTATGAGACCATAACCTTGTTTTTACCATTTGAAACGGAGTATTTAGGCTGGGTGGACCGTGGCATCAGTGATTGCTGTCGTGGACTCCCTTCGTACTTGAAACAGCAGCGCTCTCCGCAGACAAAGTAGACTCATCGTCGCCTCATGATGCCCTCAGGTACACGTGGACAACTGTTTGCAGCGTCATGGCTCGCGAAGATTCCAAGCTACTTATGGAGGACACGACGTTTTTCATCATCCTATAGAGCTATCTGGTTCCGTGCACCCTGTGCGCGCTGACAATGCCCCAAAAGATGAGATACCAGCTGCTGAGGTGCCGTCGAAAAAGGCAAGGCTGCGACGCCGTATAAAGTTTGTCCACGGTTGGCTAAGGTTCTTACGTATGGGGAACTGAACCGAGCGATGATCATGATGCGTGGTGCCCGCTAAAACTTTCCCGCAAATACTACCTCCCCCACCAGACTGAACTATGGACGAGAAATTGCACCAAGGATTGAAGTCAGCTCGAATTCGTATGGGCATGGGGCAGTATCTGGTCTAGCCGAGACAGCGATGCTGTACTTCTACCGGGTACAGTGGTTCGTCAGCAACTTCACAAACCATAAGCTTTATTACGGATCAGATACGTCCGTTATTTAGCTTACGCTATAGGCAGCGAGGAACCGCGGGAGACTCACAACATGAGTGTAAGCATGAACTTTAGGTCAAGTTGAGCTCTCATTTATGCTAGCGCCGTCTGGCCCACCCCAATGGAAATTGTCGCCTGATTGTTTAAAATGCTTTCCCCTTTGTACCAATGGCAGGACTACACGAAGCACACGTCTAACGAAGCACAGGTTAGACGTGTGCTTCGTGTAGTCCTGTCATTTCCCGCGGCCATGTTGAACCGCAGCCGGGAAGAGACGCCTGTGGCCCGAAGGTAAGGCCACAAGCTCAAGGCTTCATCCTGATGTCTTACAATCCGCCACCGGCGTGCTCGGCATTACTGGCTTCAGTTTCCACCGCTTTCACGCCCATACGCCAAGTTCCCGGCTCCATTTGCCGATCGCTTAGCGGGCGTTGCCTTATGTCTGCTGTACCCGAAGGCGGTGTGGATTTTGAACCCAGGCGGGGCCCCACGTTAGTGGACAGGCGGGTGAAGAACGCGACACGCTACAGACGCTTACGCGTGTTATGGCATGCACGACATCACTGGACTACTCTTGGATCGAGGTCTAGAGCGGCGCCACACTCCCGAGCCGCACGTACTACCAGGCCTACAAGCCCATGAGACGACGATTGGGAGGCTTTGCCCCTCTAAACCACGACCCACATCTCTCCTACTGAAGTGCCCGGTCAAGCAGTCTCAAGAACTACCGGGTCTAACCGTGCTTCCAGGCCTACAGCCCATGAGACGGCGCCCAGTAGCCCCCAAGACCACCACTCCAGTCACAAGACCAGATATCCCAACCTTCGCGGCCAAACCCCAACCATCGTCCGAAAGGTCTGGTGCCCGGAGATTGAACCTTGGCCGCTCCCGTCCGACACTGGATGCTTAACCAGCTGAGCTATCTGAGCTCACTAGAAGTAGGTGGCTCACGACCACCTGGTTCATCGGGTTATACTGGTTTTTGTATAGACCCCATCGGAAAGGTCCTGCAAATGTCCAACTCGGCCCAGAGACGTCTCGGGACGTCCACCAGTTTCCTCGTGGACACTAAAACGGGTCTTTCAGGGTACCCACTTCGAGAAAATGGACCTTTTTTGGACACCAATTGGATACTTCGTACCCAATTTTTGGGTCCACTTGACCCAAATATATCCCAAATAGCCAAGTAGGGTGCTAAGTAGGTTGCTTACTAGCCTTAAAGTGTAATGCTTTTTTTTTGTTTTGTTAATTCGTGTAGTCCTGCCATTACCTACTTTGTAATTTAGCCATATAGATCTACCTACATATGTACCAAATATAGCCAGTTACATCACTCGTCTCACATTGTTGCACTCATGCCTGCACAGTGCCGTCCAAGAGTGAGAAAGCGATCAAGGCAGCGGCCTGCCAAACGGTCTCACGTCGCGACTCCAGCACGTGCTCATCCTGCAATCCGCGATGTCGACCATGAGTAAGTCTGTCGCCGCGCCGTCCAGTGCTTCGACGTATTTTGTGATGGAAGGCGACCTCAAGTCGTGGGCGCTGCGTTTCCAAAGGTGCTGAACAACTCCAGTACCTCAACGCAAAAAGGGGTTATTCAGGCGCTACCGCACGATCGAGGGCAAGCGAACTAGTCATGGTTCCGCGAGATCGACGCGCGAGGAGTGGGTCGTGAATTGGGTTGGTGGCCACTTGGTGATGACAAGTGACGGTGGATTGGCCGCTTCGATCGATCCCACAGTGATCGTCTGTAGACAGCTTGTCGTCAGGTTAGGTTATAGTTCAAGAGATTGCCCGTCGCTTGCGCTCACCTGCGCGAGCAAGGCTCGTATCCGCACACGGCGTCGGGAACATCCTCAAGGAAGCGGCTGCGCGGCTCCCACGTGTCGCTGACTGGCGAATAGCAAGCCACGCACCCGATCACATTCCTCGGAGTGCCCGTCGACGGCTCGCACGTGTGCAAAAACACACAAGAGGACGATTCACGCGAATACCGAATATGCTTTGTAGAGAGATGCACCTGCCTATCAAATACAGGATCATATACGCCAATCAAAATTCAGAGTCTCGGCGTACTGCTTTTACGTCTGGAGGGACACAGCAGTCCAAAACCAGAAGTCTCTCATTTCTGCAATGGCGCCGGCGTTGCTAGTCTGCCGCCCGCGTTTGACGGGGTGCGAAGGACAATGGAAGACAAGTATGCTCTCGTTGGTACGCCGCCGTGACAAAGAAGGCTATCTTGATAGAGTCGCTGAGTCTAATTGCATTTGAGAGCATAAGGATACTCCGCCTTTACTTGTGCCCGTTGTGGATCTCTCTACAAAGAATTTTCGGTATTATGGTCGGCCAAGCGCTTCACTCGCACCCAAAGCATCGCAAGGCGGAAGAGGAGCATACGACGGTACTGAATCGGCTGTGACGCTCGCTATTCTGATTGGCTCAGAGGCGACCAATGCCTCGGAGCGCCTGACGCTTCATCGGTATTGGCTGATATTGCACGAGGTCGACCACGGACGAAGAGATGGAGGCTCAGAGCATCGCGAGATAATGACGCGGCTTCGTCCCTAGCTATTACGCGCCCGCCGCAAATCGGGGCGTTCTGTTCGGGGATCACCGCCAAAACGCATGGCTTGAGGCACCCGACGTAGAATGTCGGGTGCAGTCGCATCGAGATAGGATTGTCGAGTGTGCCGGCGTCGACAAAAACCTTATAATCTTGAGCGGCCTGATGAAGCGTGGTGCGAGTTTATTTGCATCCAAATTGGTCACGGGGGGGGGGGGGGGGGTTGGATGCCGCCCGTAGATAAAAGCACTGTTCCGCCTCATTGAAAGGCCGACATGTTCTCCCGGACGGCATTCGCTATCTACTTGTCGACAGCTACGTGAAGCGTGTCACGTACAAATCGCGCGACCGCCTGTCGCTTGGATAGGTGTGGGGATAGTTTCAGCGCAAAGTTCGTGACACTTGATCCTGGCGTGGCATTGGGCGCCGCGTCATCCAAAGGGGCCCTGTTGGCGAGCGATTCCATAAAGCGCATTGTGTTCTGTTGGCGATGCCAGCTTACTTTGTCTGCGCAGAGTAGTGGGCGGGAGAAACGGGACAAGCCGCGGGGTTTTCTCAATCACCAGTAGCAGTCGTGCACGTGTTCAGCATATCATCTCCGGTGAGCCTGTGTAGGCTTGATGTACGCTTCTGGGTACTTGCCGACATCTGCGGGAGGTCGCTCGTCGTTAGCGCCAACTGTGGCGATGCTGCTAACATTCATCACTCACTTAGAGTGGGCCCGTGGAAGAGTCGGTGCCGTGCGTAGTCCACCACGAAGAGGTGTCAAGCCCGTGGAGGCATGGATCGCGTTTGAGAGAACCTAGCCAGCGTCAACAAGGGGCTCCAGGACGAGAAACTCGTCGTATAGCTGCGCAGAACGTCTCCGAGAACTCGGTCCACATGCTCCGTTTGCCCGTCCGTTTCCCGATGGGCCGCCGTCGACATGAGCAAGCGAGTGCTCAGCAGTTCAAACAGTCGTGTCCAAAACGCGGATGTGAAGCGGGAGTCGCGGTCTGAGACGAAGGGCTATGATATTTCATGGTGTCATGAAACGCCGAGGGACAGCACGGCGAAATCTTCAACGGTCGCTTGGGCAGCGCCAATGCTTCGCGGCGATTTATTCCAAGCATACAACGAAACCGAGGATCCTTCTATTCCCTGCTCTCACCTTCCCCCACCAAAATCAAATCGAAGTTTGACACATACAATTTCATATATGTGAATACATGTATGTGAACAAAACCAATTTCTAACTATGGCACTGTGAACTAAGACGTTAATGCTTTTCAGAACCACTGACATTTGAAATCACGTTGCCAAATACTCGTAGTAACGATACTGTCTTCTGGTACGATTTTTCCGCCTGAAATTTGGGGTTCAGCGTTATTGTAGGATCCAAATCACATAATAAAAAAACATGCATGCGCTATACGGAGTGATGGTTCAACTTACAAAGGAAACTTCAACTTTGATGGACAGCTCGCTGTAACGGCACAACCCCAAATGAAGCGCACCAGATAGTCGGACAACGACCTGGGGGTGCAGCTGTTGTGGATGGTGCGTCCTAGTCCACCTTACCGAGAACGAGTTCTGATCCCCGTTTTCGTTCGAATATCATCTTAATGTCTGACAGAGAAGCCAAAAATCAGTTTCGTTTCACAGCCGGAGATCTTACGCATTTGGTGCCTTACCTCAAACTTCCTCTGGATATCTGCCCACGTGGAGGTGGCTGCACCAATTCGTTGGAGGCACTAGCGGTTTGTCTGCGTCGTCTTATGTATCCAAAGCAGGGATGTTTCGGTGGATCACCAGCGGCGTTATGCCGCATCTTATACTATGTCGTGGAGTTCCTCGACAAGAAACTGGTCAAATTATTGTTCTTCGGCACAACCCGAATAACCGATAACCTGAATCTATATTGAGCGGCGATTGCTGCCAAATAACCCAGGAGTAGAGAGGGAGTGTGGGAGTTCATGATTAAATTATTAGACTATTCTGTCGACCAGCAATCAATGTACAACGGGCACAAGCGCGTTCACGTTCTCAAACCCCAAACGTGATCATACCGGACGGCGTCACCTCTCATTTTTCATTCACCCGCTGGTCGACCGCCGCTACGATTTAACCATGCTTCACGAAGGTGGCTAGAAGCAGAGCTCGAAAACAAATGGGTGTCGATATCCCATATGTGTTCCGCGATGTCTTGCATAAGCTACTTATGCTCCGTGTACTCCTCCTCTACGCCACAGTTCTTTCGAAACTTACAGTACGTGGCCTTGTCCTTTTTAAAAGGAAAATGCGATTCTTAACAGTACGATTACCCAACTCTGTCTCCCCGTGCTCATTCCAATTATTCGCCACATCCTGGTAACTTGCTGTCACGAATCCGTGCTTAGATACATATGGTCGAGTATTCGGAATCTCCTTGAGGAACTCCAAGACATTCGGTGGAATGAATTAAAAAGTCTAATATTTGCCATCATAGTTTGCATCCTCATCATCACTGTATGAAACAGATTGGCGACACTCATCGGGTGACTTCTTGATATTGTCTTCACCACTACGCTCTCCATCTTGGCCTGGATCACTTGAGTTCCGGATTGTAGCAATCGTTCTGTGTTGGTTTGGATCCTTCGAGGTCTTATCGTTGTTCAATCATGAGTGCTCGACCTTGGAGTTTCACATTGCGCCCGACTGGTAGCTGTGTGGCTGCGCTTGCTCCTTGCTTTAGCGGCGAACTTCTGCTTGCCTTGTACCCACCCCCAAAACACACTCCATCTCCTCTGTAAACTCTAGCTTTAGCGGCGGACTTCGGCTTGTCTTGGACACTCCGAACAACTATTTTGTGCTTGTTTGAGTCACCTCGAGAAGAAGGGGCAGCTTCCACGCTTGAAGATTGCTTCGTCAGACCGAGGGCATCGCTGCATCGCTGCGGTCACACTCGGACGACCAGTTTTCCCTCATAAGTCGTGTTAGAACCAACGTGGTGTACTGCGATCGAGTAGGACGTGCATCGTGACGTTTCGATGTCGTCTTCGTCGACAGTAAGGCATTCTGCGAACGCGCACTTGCCAGGCATCCCCTACACTTTTCGTGATCTGTTGTTACGTGCTTTTGAATCCCTAACGCGGTTAGAAGGCCCTATTGTACTACTCGACGATTGCCAAAAACACCTGTTGCACCGCCTTAAAAGTTTATGGACAACACTATGTATATTCCACTACTGTTTTATACAAAGGCAGTGCTTCTGAACGCCTCTAATGCTGGGAATGTAGTCGGAGCATTTCGCCCTGTTCCGATCCACCCAGACTCTATACACTTCGCTACAAGGATGTCCTCTTAATTGATCGATGTCGTGGTTTCTGTTGGAGCGGATTCCTACTACGCTATGGCAGGCAATATGTCTACCAGTTTTGAAATCGGGTAAGCCGTCAGTTTATTGGAAGTGCACGTCGTGCACTGACGCCAGAGTAGTATCCTATGGTGAGAAATAGAAGGTTCTAGAAGGCCTAGTTAGCTCGATATGAGCCAGGATAGCCTGGGACAGGAAGTTCGCACCTCGATATTGGTAAAGCCACTGACGAGGCCCCGAGTGGGAGACAGAAGCACGCATGCACGCGTTCACATGTCAATCAAGAGGTCCCTATTTTCTTACAGTTCAGTAAGCTACGATTTCAGAATCCTGCCATTGCGCGCATTTGCTATTAATTCATCAGAAGCCAGCATTGTCAGCTTATCTGTCATCAGCAGCATATTTGGTCGATATACAATACGCGAACCTTGCTGTAAAGGAATCTGGTAGGCGGTCCGAGCAGAAGTTCAATAAAGATTGATGTAGTTGTCATCTGATTATATGAGCTGTGGCTGAAAGAAGTACATACAAGCTGACTAACAATATTCCGTGCTGTTGGCTGAAGAATCGCATTCGTGGTCTATCGCAACGGCTGCAGTTGCAAGACGCAACTCGCGTCTGCGCCGAACTCGACGAGCCGATTCTAGACATCGTGCTCTTCGTTCAGCGCCGATGGAGTATAGCCGTCACAAGTAGTCCCCGTAATTCACGTCGTTTTGGGCACGAAGCGGGTGCGCGCGAGCATGGAAATAGGTCATAAGACGTAGGCCATGAAGAGCATATCATAGTTATCCTCTTGCAAACAGTACTTGTCCGCGCACATCGACCACAATATGCACAGCCTGCCGAAGTAGTTCTCAACCACGACACGGTCAGAGGATATGTCGTGGTTGAGTGAATCTTCAGCGAGCGTCAACGGAGTCGACGGGCGGCGTCAGACCGGGTGGATGACACGCACCTCGACCGCAAGGAATTGGTCCCCCTTGTCGGCCAAGATGGCCCACAACTTGGGGTACTCCTCCATCCAGCGGGCATGGCGTCTCTAGAAGCCATTTAGTGGCGGCTGCCACGTGAAACCCCTTGTTATTCTGGAAAAGGGTGATGTCTGCAACGCAGCCCTTGAATTGATGAGAGCAGTTTACTGCCTGCCCAGTAGGAATTACGGCTAACTCAGTCTAAAACACATACAATTTATGCTTCTTGCTGTAGTATGCTGCTCGCTCCTGCAGCGTGCTGTTCGGCATATTCACCTACTGGAACGTAACGTCCACAGCGTAGCGGGCCGCCGGATAGCGCCATGATACTCGCGCGCTGCGTGCTCTACATAGATCCTGTACAGATATGGGATATCAAACACAGGAACCCGATCATCTTTTCAAACGTAGGTGCCTTGACGCCAAACAGTGTTAGCGAGCACGTCTCACGTCCTGCAGTTCTTTAGCACATCAACAAAAGGTATATAATGCCGGGCGGGCACGTAAAATGGAGAAGGTCACACGAGCGACGAAAATTATATGATTGCTTCATGAACATGACGTCGACGGGCGTGCGTTTGCACTTGTTCCCCCTGCCGACCTTCCAACGTGTAGCCATGTACGTGCTAACCCGGCTCCAAGCCTGGACATCTCGCTCAGGTGAAGTTGCATAGCTTGAGCACGCATTAGGATCCAATGCTGGCTTGGAACGTGTCCATTAGACGATGTGGCGAATCTTGTTACCGTCGTTTGTAGGCAACGGGTCGTTATGGCGACGCGCACTCTTGCTGACGCGTCCAGCGTCGGGTTCCTGCATCTGGAGGAAAGCGCGGCGTGCATCTCGCCTCGAAACGGAAGGGCCATCGAGGGAGGGAGCGAGAAGCGGACTCGGCGACCGAGGAACGGGAAGAGCGGGTGGGGAACTGAGGCGTGCCATGGCGACTTGGTGAGGAAGCGGCGAATCGTAGAATGAGCTGAGTGACCTCTCTAAAATGAAGGGTGTATTTGTGTGAGACTGGCACGCACGCGAAATCTGGGCTCGTGATCAATGCGAGGATATCGAACACCCCCTCGGAAGCAAGTATTGATTTTGGTTGCCCTCCTCGGTCTCTCCTCTTCACATGTCGCAGTGCTGCATTCCTCTACATATTTGCATCTGCCGCGCTGGTGTGTTTCTGATGTGGAAGTCTAGTGAATAGAGACCGGGAGTCCTGATTCAGGATTCGCGGGGTTTTATGCCGCCCCACCTAGCGCGCAACTGATCAATCAAGTGGCGACATCTAAATCGCAATCTCGGGTACTGATACGATGTGTACAGTACATACATTCACTACAATCAAGCCATCGCTCTTCAGCAACTCCACTACCGCAAAAGTCTGATAGATGTAGCACCCTGAAAGATTCGGCAGTGAAGAGCTCGCGCCTGCATTATAAACTAACCAATCAGAAGCCACTTCAGTTTTTAATCGACCTTGTTTTGGAGCGATGCGGCAAACACTTACACAACTACTTATGTGGCGGAGACCATCTCAACCAGGGAAGACCTTGATGGCGACCCGAAAGGAACGAATGGCCTTCAAGAAAGAAGCTTGGATAGTCTCAGTCCTGATAGTTTTCGTGCAAGAGCGTGCATGGACAGCTGAAACATATCGTAGCGGCGTTCCCAGGTTTTACGCGGTGGTGGGCGGTGCGAGTAGAGCGCGGTATATCGGGCAGACTACTCTTACAAGAAGTCATAACTCGCACGTGAAGAGGCTGAGCCACGGAGTGCGACCGGCAGGAACGTACAGCGTGCAGGTGCCCATCTCAGCAAGGCGCCGCCGTACCGTGTCCGATTTGTGTACTTTAAGGCAGTCCAGGGTGAGCACACAGGGTCCGCTCACCTCGTACTGCCACACCTTGTCTATCCACTTTAGCAAAACGCGCTCATCAAACCACGATTTGTCTGTACTGAAAACGTGGCGACCCCGTCTCACAGTATGTTTTCACTTCATCGTACACACCATTGTCGGGCTCACCCGCAGACACAAAGTGTGGTAGCAGCATGCGGTCGTCTGAACACACGATCAACGCAGTCGTGCATCGATAACAGCCTTTCCCACCACCATGGACAGGAACGCGAGTCACCCCGACGAAGTCCACCGTCACCTTGGAACCAACGCCACAGTAAAAAGCTGTCTGGTCCATATTGTGGAGCACATAGGACGACGGAGCTTACCGTCGCACCACCCACGAAGTAGTCATCAGCACTATGGTTACCTTACATGCAAACGCACCGCGCAGCGCCACCAACTCCGTGTGATTCTTGCGCCCTGACTGCGAAATGCACCTGATAGTGAGCCCGTTTCGCCGCAAGAACTTGCTGCACAACGACTTCCTCGCATTAGCCGTTTTACTGCCGATGAAGCTCGGCAATAGCACCATACACTGCGCTGTAACGCAGTCCATAGACACAGACCTCTCTTCATGCCGCTCGTCCTTAATCCATCCGCAAAGCTCATCCTCAATGCAATCTAACGGTGAGATACGGTCACTACCGCCCGCACTCAACTTCTTAGCATGCTTCGTGTTCCTGACAGCTATTTGGATGGTTTCGTAATATGCTCCCAATACTGAAGCGTAGAGCGCGAAAAATCGCGAACTGCAGAATTTTAATCGGGTTTCTGCTGATGGAAGGTATTCCTCCACTGTCTTCATCTTGAACTCAATATATGGGCGAGCTTAAGGCGGTGCGTGGATTTTGCCTAACGCTTCCGCCAAATTCTATATTACCACCACCCCCATACGCAATTCCGATTGGCCAGTCAGCGCCAACCTCGGATTTCTCAAAGACTTGGCACCAGGCAAAAGTGATTTAGTGAAGATGGCAAATCTATCGAACTTTGCGGTATTTGGTTTTATAGCGTGCTGCTGTATTTGGTGAAGTAGTGATGGGCAGCTTTAGTTGAGACGAAGACAGCACAAATAGCATGATCTATTAACTCACAGGCTATTGCTGCAGCGCCAAGGCAGCCATTGTGGCGGACAGATAGCAGCTCAGCATGAGGGTGTGGAATGAACAATAAACGTTCTGCTAGAAACCAAATTAAGCCCAGCCCACCATAGTGGCTTGATTCTTGTCTCCCGGAGAGCGCAACTGTATCGCCATCGATTGACGCCCGGGTATCCATCCATTCATGGCAAAAGCAGCAATGCGGGCGCATCAGAGGCCTCGGGCACGCTTGAAATAAAATGCGAAGCGTGCTCTTTTATCCTGATAGCGCGGCTGTGCCCGTGCACGCCGCGTGACGTTTAACTGCACGCGGTGGTCCAGACTAGCAGACAGAGGGATATTACGTTAGCCTGACAGAAAATGAAAATAATAATGAGTCAGAGCACCAAGCTAGCTCGCCAACCTCAGCGATTGTGACCAGCGAGCTAGTATTCGCCTCAGCTTCGAGTTGAAGGCGGTGGAGTCTCCCTACCGATTACATACCCTTTAGCGCAGCATGCTCGACGACGGTCCCAGTGCCCTAACATCGCGGGCTACGTGTCTGCAAGCTTACGTATTTCTGACCAACGCCAGCGCAGAGCAGGATATCAAGTACTGTACAGGTACGTCCAAGCAGAGGTGGGCAAATACAATGGTGTATTGTATTTAACCCTTGCGTCACCAGTAACAATTACTGCAGTAAACGAATTTGCAGTAATACATATTGCAGTTATTGCAGTAATTTCAAGCGTTACGCTTTAGCATCTGGGCCCTAGAATTTAGGTTAGTCGGTTGGGCTTAACCCTCCCAATCGATTGGGTGAGTTCAAGCCCGCCTCTGTGTAGTTCACATTGCGTGTGCGTAGGAAAAGGGTCATTATTTATTTCGTGGGGTGGCTGCGTTAAATACAGGGTTTTTGGTACAATATACAGCAGCAGATCCATTTTATGCGAAAAGAATTATTTACCAAAACAAAGAACATGGTCCGTATCTGTCATACCCACTCCCAGGACGTCAATTATCTTCTTGTACGCTGGCCACAGTAATGACGTCCCACATGCGGCTGTTGTCTCGCTGAAATTGCAGCATTTCGAAGTTGGCCGGTGGGAGCCTCTCTGTGGTGTCAAGACGAACTTGCATTCGAAAACAGTCTCACGACCGCGTTGAACGTAGGTGGGATCTTGGTAACAGTTGGGTCGTACATAGTAGCATATCGGGCCTTATTGCGTCGATTAGCTCCATCACGCAGCATCTCAGAAGCGTAGTCGTCTTCTCGTTCCTTCCGCTCCTTGGACAAACCTTGCACGAGTTCAAATGGACGGAGTGCCTTCTTTTCGCCAGGCGTCAGGGTATCTTCGTTTATCACCTTGACGGCAGCTGCCTCGAACACCGAGTCATGAACAATTGCTGCCGCTAGCTACAGATATTTTCCCATCGAAGGGAATCGGACAAGACGAAGTCGAAAAAGACACGTACTTGCGCCATGTCGATGTAATCCCGCTGAAGCCGCTTGCACACGTTATCCAGCTTTTTCAGCTGAGTGAAAAACGTCAAAAGCTTCTTGTGATCAGCTGCCCTAGGCACCAGGTCCTCTACGGCTTCCACCTGCTTAATTTCACCCCTGATACGAATGTAGCGCTCGAGCATCACAAATATCGACAACCATCTGGTCACATTGCGCTTGACTGGGTTGAGGTCTGTAAGCTTTGCTAGCACCGAGTAGTTGTTGGGGTGACTCAGCTGCACCATCAATTCATTGATACCTTTAGGCAGCGTCTCAAACGACAGCAAAACCTTTTGACAGCCAGGTTGAATGATGGCTGGCACATCCGACGACTGGTACGTCCATCTTTGTTGGCATGGACTTGTTAGTAGCGCAGTTGTCGCCTATCAGAAAGCGACCATCTCACGGGTCTTTTGCTGTAGACGCTCAGAACGGCGAGCATGAGATCGATGTGAGCGCTGGCGGACTGACTTCCATCGTCGAGCGGGATAGACCCAGTAGAAGTAGGCGCAACTCATTACCGACAACGTAGACACCGAACAGGCCCACATAGTGAAGCAAGCCGTGCGGCCATCCTTCGAACATCAATCCGAATGAAGAACACATTTCACGCTCCAGGTCCTCCCCAATCTTGCTTGCCGCTCCCTCCATTGCCTTCCGCAGAGCCTTGGGCGTAATTGGCTGCCACTTGAACATGCTACGCGCGAGACTGTTGTCAACCTCGCTGACGGGGAGGTCTCGCACACGATCCATCGTCCATTGATAGAGGCAGTTGGTCTTCTCAGGGATGACGCCGTGCTCGAGGAGAGGACGGGCGCCTTGCCTTTCAGTGAACGTCTCTTGGAAGTCGGGATGCTTATTGGCCAGGTGACCCATCAGGTTTGAGTAGCCAGATCAAGGAAGCTGCTTGCGTGCAGTTCCGCGGAGTTTGCACTGGAAGAGGTCGTCCTTGATAGATGCGAAGTAGAAGGCGCAGATATCCTTGTTGGCAACCATGCCGCTCTTATTTTTTTTTATTTTTTTATTACAGTAGTTTGAAGAATGGCATACGGTATTTACGGAGGCCTGGGTACCAGGGCGTTGAGGGGCGCCAGCCAGCCAAATCCTTTTGACTGGTTATGGGCTCACGGATCGTTTTGCGGTCCGGTTAACTGATTTTTTTAACAATAGTATTGCTGTGCTGTGGCAATATAGTATTATACAGTCCGCGACAGTGGTATATGAACATCATCGGTCTCTCCAAATTTTTTTTATCAAAGTGTGTTTCGATTCGCTGAAATTACCCTGGATTATGACGAATTGCAAGATCTGTCGATTGCACCAACGTTTGATTCTGAATTCCACCTGGTTTTAAAAACGATGAGAAATATTACTTCACGAGGTGCAACACAATTTATGAACATAACTTCCACATGACGAAACATTTGTTTTGAAGCATTATGGATGCGATTCGCGCGTTGCTAATACGAAATATATGTTTCCCGGCGTACTAATACCCGGATACAGCGTTTGCGCATTGATAGGGTCAGATCTGTGAGCGTCTTGGGAGGATTGCAGCCCATGACGCCAAAACCGCTTTCTTCAGCTCGTCTTTCGTGTTGTACTGCTTCCCGCCTTCGTAAACTTGCTGGGCCATGATGCCCCATAGATTCTCAATAGGATTGAGGTCTGGGGACAAAGCTGTCCAGTCCATAACGTCGATCACTTGGGCCTGAAGCCAGTTCATCGTGTAGCGGGATTTGTGGATGGCCGCATTGTCTTGCTGAAAAAGATGGTTTTCCGCATCGATGAACGGTTGCAAATGCGTGCGTAGGGTGCTCACATATTTGACGGAGGCTTGGTTGCCATCCACGAACTTCAATTCAGACTTGGTATCCGCACGAAAGCTCCCCAAATCATGACACCACCGCCACCAGTATGACGACGGACGTTGAGCTCCTTAGGGCGACACGTGTCGTTCGTAGCGCATGCCATCCGGGCCATCCAGGATCCACTTCTTCTCATCGCTGAACGCCACTTGTTACCACGCTTCGTCATCCGTGAGGCCCATACGCTCGGCCACTTGACCCTTGCTTCTCGGTGGCGCTTCGTCAACGCTGGAGCGTACCACGCTTCTTGTACTTGAGCCAGCTCACCGACTTGATCACGCGCTGAATCGTACGCACGATGTGCACTAACTTGAGCTTCTCTTTCACTTTTTTTGCGGACAAACGGAGCACGGACACACAGCGGATGATATGCCGCTTCTCACGCGCAGTCACTTTCGACACGCTTCCAAACCGTTTCTTGGGCTGAAAATTGGCAGGCGCCTTCAACATATTCTGCACGGCACCGACAGAGCGTGTGAGCACCTATGCGATGCCCGGACCGAAAAACCGCGCAGTGAGAGCGTCCGAGTTGACTCGCGTTCTTTGTCGGACAGATCGAAGCTCGTGCCATCGTTGGCGAATTGAAAAGTGGCGCCACGATTGGTGGAATAGCAGTCTGTATAGTAAACACATTAACACGCGTGGCGAGGGTTGCGGATCAAACTTACGCAAACTTTCCGCAAACCCGAAGATATGTTCATAAATTGTGTTGCACCTCGTGAAGTAATATTTCTCATCGTTTTTAAAACCAGGTGGAATTCAGCATCAAACATTGGTGCAATCGACAGATCTTGCAATTCGTTATAATCCAGGGTAATTTCAGCGAATGAAAACACAATTTGATAAAAAAATTGGAGAGACCGATGGTGTTCATATTCCACTGTCGCGGACTGTACTGTTCCCGCAATAAGTATTAATACTGAAATACCAATACCTACTGTACAGTAATATTTCTTTCCTACCCCTGCGTCCAAGGCACGACCTTCAGGTCCAATGTCCCCTGCAAGCAGATGGAAAGCAAGAGCAGCCCAGCCCAGCCATCCGGTCAAGAGTGCGCACAAGAATCTAACCCCGGACCTGGTCAATGGACTCACCCACGTGTCCTTCGGAGAGTGCCCCCCGTGAAGCCCGAAGTATCGAGCCAGCAGAATGAGAAAGCGAGGAGGAGAACGATCGCGTCATGGTAGACGTATGAGGATCAATTTCCGCAACAGACATCTTCGAGTGCTCTAATAGACAGTCTGATCCACTACAAGACACGACCTTCAGGCGAGGTGGCTGCTGCAAATTTCATGATGCTTCGTGGACAAGGTCGCAGCAGCAGTAGGCATTGTGGGGATTAGCTAGAATGGGCATAAGAAGTCCTTAGCACCGCCAGGTGACATCAAAGTACCTCACCGAAAACTAGTACAGCGTACGCTAGGGACGATTCAACTTCGAGGAAATATACCAAGACCTTGCGTGCGTCGCACTATGGGGCTGCTGTTTTGCAGATTCCGACGCCATGGACGATCATCCGAGAATCGCAAGGCGACTACGTAGGGAACTTGTCCTGTCCTGTGCAGGTAACTACGGTACAGCAGTCAGACAGGGGCTTGCAAAGCGAATAAGATTCATCGACTGCGCCCTCGAAATTCGTGGGGAAGCTCAGCGTCGCATCGACTCCAAGCAGACGAGGGCGACGCAGAAGTGGATTGCTGAGCTCGATCTCGGGCACGGCTGTCATCAACTTTCCTTGCCCTTACTGCAACATGCGCGCACGACAGCAGTACGGTATGTACGACAGTAATATGCTCGACACGACGGCTCATGTCACGCGTGCTGCGGCGGGGCGAGTGGCAACTTGCCACCCAAGACGCCATCGCTACAAAGTGCAATCCCTTCGCGACATCTACGAACTCGGAGATGCGACGAGTAGGGAGCCAGCAATAGGTGAAGGGGCTTGCATTGCGAGCCCCTTCACCTTTGTGAGTCGCATGCTACAGCGAACAGAAACAGCATGCTGTCGCAAGGCGCTCATCGCTGGCGACCCACTCCTGCAGCACCGCTGCTACAGTCTACAGTATGGAGCTTTGTGTACGAAACAACAATGGGCTGTGTTGCACAACGACCATTGCTCTTTCAGCAATGGACCGCGGGGACAGCAGCAAACGCGCGTGTCAGATCTCCTTCGATAGTGTTCCTGGCTATCGCCGTCATCCATATCCAGAGCAAGAATTCAGCGTGACATGCTTCTTCCGCCTATCCAATAGTGAAAGCATGTGCTGATTGCTGGTGACTTGACCAGACCAGCAGCCAGCCGGTGTGTCTGTCAGCCGCTGCTTATATCGCAGTCTTCCTGCTAGCAAGCTACCTCTGTGCAACTTTGCCGTATCGTTGAGGCCGTCGTTGCCATCCTCGACGGCATACCGCAAGTAGTGAAGAGCTGCCTCGGGGTCCATCTAAACGAAGACGTCGGTCGGCCTTTACTCGTTCCTCGCGACGAGGGAGGCGTCGCCCTGGCGCACGTGAATCTAATAACGGAGCCCATCGTTCTTCTCTCTGCGATGCGCGCGCTGCTGGCGTCGGTTGATACAGACTGGAGTCAGCAGACATGGCGACGCTGACATGATATCCCATTAACGCCCGAAGGGCTGAAGCGGCGGCGGCCGTAAACGTCCGGACTGCATCACATGCAGCAGCAGCAACAGCCGCCACCTGCAAAGCACAACCATAACAATAACAGATTGAGGTAGGCAGCTACTGCACGCGTGGGAGCAGACGCTGGCCCCTCCACGAGACCGCGATGAGCATTGTCGTCGCCAAGTTATCGCGCACTTCAACGAGAACTGGATGTTTCTTATTCTGCTGACGTGGCGGTTGTCTGCGATTGGTCAAAAATCACTTCAACTTGTCTGCTTAACGGTCGCTGTTGCCTCGGGCGACGGCAGAGACCAGCTACGACGAACATGATCTTCGCTGCCTTTTGTTCTCAAAGACTATAGAGTACGATGATAGCAACAGTAGTCGCCGCTGCCAGGCCTCCGCGGGCATGTTGCTCGATCTAAAATTTAAACCACTCGCTCTGGGCCAGAGTCTGGCGGAACAAGAGAAGGCAAATCTTGGGATGAGAGAATTCGAACGTGCATATCATGTCACTTCGGAAGTGGCCCGCGCCGAATTGAACTTGCCGACTATCCGCGAGCAGGGATCCTTGACTTTGGAGACCCGCCCGGCCGCTGCCGACGAGAGAATTAGCGTCAGAACATCGGATTTCGGCGCTGTCAAACGCTCCTGCGAGAGTAATGTCCACCAGCTCGCTCTCGCGCTGCGTTATGGCTACTGGCTACCGAAGACCTCAGCAAGCTAAGCATGGCGATGTTCGGCATGCAGACAGGGCTCCGCCTTCGAGCATTAGCTACTGTCGCGACATTAGGCAGCGCTGGCGGGAGGCTTTCGCTCACGCGGCGGCTATCCCCCGACCACGAGTCGCGAGTCGCGCTGGTGCGGCGGACGACCGGCGTGACACCGAGACGCCAGGCAGCACAAACAAAGCCTACAAAAAGCGCAGCTGGGACTCCGCCCGTGGTCCATTTTCGCCAATGTCGCATAAACGGGCAACTCGCGTTTCCACCAATAGCCACACGCCGTCGTGACGCTTCAATGCCAACAGCTGGCGCTAACCACGAGCGGAATAAGCATTGAAGAAGTTTTGGGCTTTTGCACCGACGAAATCCACCAACGCTGACTACCATACTTTCGCGACAGTATCCTGTTTGCAGCCTGCAAAAAGCCCTACATATATGTCGCGTCACTCTGATTTTCTTTTTTGATGAGCCTGAGCTAAAAACTGTGCCCTAAATATGAAGAGACTTTGGGCCAGGAGACCAAACCGCGGCGGCGGCAAAGATGGAGCGAGCCGAGAGTCGGACAGATCAGGGCCATGACTGACGCTCACTATGGCGCCCGCCTCGCTAACGTTCGATTGGAATCCCTCGACCGCGAAACGCCCTTCGATCATACTGGGGGCCAGTCACTAGACTCTGGTCTCGTGCTGAGGCAGGCTCGGAATTATAGTCCGGGATAGAGCCCCGTCTATGGGTCCGCGCTGCTTGCGTGCGGCGCTGTCCGCAGATGCGGCGGTCGCGTGCTGCCCGCGGGCCGCGGGGCGACTCTCATTCGCTGAATTCCTACGCACGACCCCAGTCGATCTCGTCTGCAGTCGGGCTGGCCTGGCCGCTAGTCGCTCTGTAGACACTTGCCCGTGCTGTGTGCGAAGCAACCTTGAGGGCATTCCCCATTTAGCCAGTCAGCCAGTCCGACAGCAATTCGTCCGGACTGAGAGAGAGACCCATTCATTACAGCTTTATCGGAGCGGCAGCAGCTTTTCCTCGGCTTTACGGAGGAAGAGCAGCTTGTCACTCACCGCGCGCGTGCCATAATCGACGTCCACCACCGTCACTCGGAGCCGCCACACGGAGAGCGCTGGGGCGCGCGTCTTGCTCGGCTTGGGCTGCTGCTAGTGCACTGCCTGTTACGACCGTTCCTGTCATCGCCCCCGACGTCATCTTCGCTCGCCGTCGACACGCGGCTCATGCGCAGATTGGAGCCACACCCTAGTGATACGCAATCGCCCACCAAATTGCTGGTCACTGCCGTGTTCCAGCGGCTCTCCATGGATATCCCCTCCGTTCCCGCCAGCGTGAACACTGACAGCGCTAGCCCCACGAACAGCAGTAGCGAGCCGTCGCCCCAGGCGGCGGACGCAAAGCTTATGTCTCAGCTCGAGACTAAACGCGCGCCATCTCCGCCGCCGTCCCCGAAGCTCGTCCAGGCCATGGAGCTCGCTCCAGAACAGGACCAACTGCAACTGAAACAGGAAGACGACGAAAAGGTTAACCAACAGGAAATCGACGAACTGGAGGAGCTCAAACAGACACTGCTGCGCAAGTCTACGGGATCTATAGCCATCATGACGCGGCAACAGGAGGCGTTCGACCACAGACGACACACGTTCAGCGCCATGTCGGCCGATAGCCGCGCCAATATGCGACGACGCAGTTACGACCTCTCAGCGCAGTTTGGCAGCACATTCCCGCCCAGCTCACCGCCGCAGCCGCCGCAGCCGCCGCTACCGCACTCGCTCAAGGCGCATCACCACCTGCAGCACTTGAGGGTGTATGGCAAGAGCACGGGCCCAGCCAAGCGCATCGGTGAGTGCCATGAAGAAGGTGCTCCCATCGTGGCGATGGTCTCGCCCAACCCAGACACGGTCTGGACACGAGGCAAGCCCGTAAACATTGAGTGGAGGGTACTCGATCCCAAGGTGGACAAGGTGTGCATCGAGCTGCTGGAGGACGGCCTGAGTGCCACGACGCTCATCGCCAGGGATGCCTCAAACACAGGCTTCTTCACATACCACAGGGTGCCATGGGGCATGGAATCGGGCCCCAAATATTTCCTGCGCATGTCGGCAGCCGACGACCTAACGCGTTACCACACAAGCAGCTTCTTTCAGATCAGCTCGGCGCCATGATGTTACACGTCCTCCATAGCAAAGCATGGAGACGAAGAAGTGCAGAGAGTTAGGAGAAAGTAGTATGTGAAGTCTATTTAATGTAATTGCCGAAGTAGTAAACAGCACAGCAGCCGTGCGAACTGGTAGTGAGTACATGCATCAACCAAGGCATGGAAGTGTCGTGTTCTCTACTGAGCTTTGCTACATTCGTCGCTTTGCTGCATTCGTCGCTTTGCTGCATTCGTTTACATGGCGGAACGCACGGAATCGCCACGTGTTTTAATGGTCAAACTTGACTTCTCACGGTGAAGACGAAGTGAAGCCAACGCGCAGCTGTGTGCGACATCCAGTCCGGATTTGCCTCTCGCGTGGCTCTGATATGAGCGCACGTACCGACTTGCGTGGTGGGGTTCTGTTGGCTGAGCGTCTGGTTGAAGCTGGACGCCCGAATGGTTCGGTCAAGAATTTTGACCGAACTACCGATTTGCCTTTGCCAGTACAGTATACCGTATTTTCGTCGTCCTACACCGCGCGACAGATTAGATCGGACACCTACTGAACTGACCGTAGTACTGGCAGTCTTCGAGTTAGCCTATATATTTAGATATATGCGAGCTGTAGGCAAGAGAAAGAGCTTGCTTGTGCTAACGAGCGGAAGTTCGAGCTCTGTATGGTACCTCCCATATAACTTTCCCACTTTCAGCTCCGCGACAGATCAAATCGGACAAACCCACCCATACAAAAACCAAGTATATTGGTATTCTTTAGTAACGAGTCCTATCCCCATTCTTGGAACAACCTCTAAGCAGCGGCGCGGCATTGAGTCGACGAGTGAGTGCAACAATGCGAGAGGGATGGAATCCCATGCCTCAAACAGCGCAGCCCTTAGCTCAGGTACCTTATCGAACTGCCTACCGTTACTGTATACTTATCTGCTCATTATCGACCAAAGGTTTTCTATAGAATTTAATACTGGCGACTTTGAAGGCCAGTCGAGCACCTTTACTTCCTGGTCCGCGAAGAAGGCCTTGGTGCGTGCCGAGGTATGGATACTTGCATTGTCTTGCTGAAAGGTAAAATCCGTGCCATACTTCAGATGAGCAAAGGGGAGGAGAAACTCGGACAACGTTACACGTAGTCGTCCGAGTTTTGCCTCCCCGTCAAAATCACTAGCTGAGACTTACGTCGTGTACTAAACGCAGCCCAAACTATTACCGATCCGCCTCCTGTCTGCCTTCGCTTCGGCTTTCAGGGAGGGTGTCGTAGATCCCGCTAGTAGTTTTAAAATCCGTCGGGCCCATCAAGATTCCATTTCTTCTCATCAGAGAAAATAGTGGAATCCCAATAAGGCCCGGCATCCTTGAGCAGCAGCTTCTCCCTTGCCCACGCTTCATGGGCGACCATGTCCTCGGGCTTGAGCGGTAGCGTGTTGAGCATCTTCATGAAGACGAGCCAGCCACCTTGGCAAGGGCGCTGAATGGTCCTCACGTGCACGGCGAGTCGCAGCCCTGCCTTCAGCTGCTCGGCGGAATGATCTACAGGAGCCGCTGCACGTAAAAGCCGCCTGAGCCCGCGCTCAGTAAGCGTGGGTGGCGCTCCGGAGCGCTTGGGGGATTGAACTTCTTGCGGGCCTTCGGCCGTGGCTTGGGTGCTAGCACGCATTAATGGTGTCAGGGCTGCGGCCAAGACTGCTTAGCGATGCTGCGCTTGCTCGCGCCGGCCTAAAAAAGGCCGTCAATCTTTCCCTTCTCACGCTCAGTTAGATGGGGCTTCTTCGTCTGAGGCATCCTGCAGAATGAGCGTGCAGATAAAGCTCGACCTCACTGTAGTCTTCGCGGCCAGCCATGCAGCAAGCTCTGCGGCCACCAATTCCTACTGATACACACTCTCATGATATACTTGGTTTTTGTATGGGTAGGTTTGTCCGATTTGATCTGTCGCGGAGCTGAAAGTGGGAAAGTAGTATGGGAGGTACCCTACAGAGCTCGAACTTGCGCTCGTTAGCACAAGCAAGCTCTTTCACCTGCCTACAGCTCGCATATATCTAAATATATAGGCTAACTCGAAGAACCGCCAGTACTACGGTCAGTTCAGTAGGTGTCCGATCTAATCTGTCGCGCAGTGTAGGCGTACACAAGATTTACTAGTACCGTATAGGACTTGTTGATTCCGACATTACGTTGTTTCCGACATATTATTTCGGCCAATCATAGCGGACCAAATAGACAAGCCAGCTTATCATGTTGTTTCCGACAACGGTTTGCTCCAACCATTGTTGTAGCTGACTTTATCACTATTTCGCGCCCACCTTGCAGAGCTCAGTCGGCAAGATGCCTCCGGGCCGAAAGCCACGAAACGAGGGAGGCGGCTGGAGGCAGCGGCAGCATAAATACACCTGGGGGACGTAAGAGTTCCGCCGAGCCGTCATCGAATCTTTCGAAAGCAAGGGCATTCAGGACACGTTCAGAGATTTTTTCTGGTCTCGAAGGAACTACTCTCGACACCAAGCGGAAAAGCGTTTATTTGTGGGTCAATAACAAGGACAAGATCATCGCCGCCTGTGATACGGTTCTGGAAGCAGGAGTCGTGGCATCCGGCAGCTAGGTCTGGGCAAGTCCTTCAGCGCCGATGCCGAACAAGATCTGGTAAAGTGGGTGAACGACTATCGCGACGAAGAAGCACCTGTGTCGTCTACAATGCTGCATCTGCGTGCTCTGCGACTGGCGCGAGAGACTGATGTGTCCCCTGATTTTTTCTCAGGCTACCCGCTCATGGAAGCGCAGCTTTTTGCATCGTCATTAACCCAGCTTCTGGGCAAAGACTCGCCAATATCAGATTTGCCCCGGCGACGCAGCAGCAGTAGCGGCAAGATTTCGAGCTGAGGTGATGGCCAAGATGGATGCCCTTGGCGTTGACGTGGCGTACAACGCAGACTAGACGCCATTTTATTTTGAGTACATCCCGACGTCTACGGTACAGAAGCATGGGAACAAGGCAGTGTGGATACGCTCAAGCGGACGCGACAAGGAGCGGCTCTCGTGCATGCTGCTGGGGAGCTATCAAGGCAATAAACAAACGATCTTCTTGGGTGCTGAAGATTATGCCTTCACGAAAACTTCCCTCAACTCTTGGACGCCCACTGGGCCACCATAGAGAAGATGGTTAGCCTTCTAGGCGAGCAGGCTTTCGCTGGTTTCCCCTCACTCTCTGCGGAAGAACAGAGAGCCCGCGTTGAGCGTTTTGACAAGTACGAGACTTCGCTCAACGCACATGTGAGCGCTGCGGCCCAAGAAGCTGCACGGGCGACAGTACAGGCAAAAGCCCAGTGCGCAGCTCACTCCGCTGCGCGAAAGTCCGTTACCTTCGCTACGCGACAAGGATCAAGGAATGCGGTCAAGATGACGGTCCCCAAGTTCGACGGGAAGGAGTCGGCCAACTTGGTCTTCTAGATCCGCGAGATCGAGATCGCGCTGAGCGCGGGACAGACCTATGATGCGAGATCTCAAGTCGCCTTCACCCTGTCCAACCTGGGAGGTCGGGCACGTGCATGGGCCATGGCTCGAGAGATCTCGTCTCCGCGGTATTTCACCTCATGGTCGTTCATGGAACAAAAACTCCGCAAGCATTTTCTGTTGGCCAATGTGGCGTATCGCCATCGCTCCCTGTTCTTGCGATGCAAGCAAGGCAAGTGTGCCCTTCAAGACTATGTCATGGAACTGTAAAACTTGGAAGCGGCTATGGCCGGAGCTCCTCTCTCGGAGGACGTGAAGGTCATGGTGTTCATGGACGGTGTCCGCACAGGTCCGGTACGGACGGAGATCTTCCGGCGTCAACCCAAGACCTTCAACAAGGCCGTACACCTCGCTCTGCTGGAAAACCACTGTCGTGTCCAACAACGACACTCTGAGTCACCAAATCCTTTTTGAGGCCCACGATACGGCGCTTAGCGGGCACTTGGGTCGGGAAAAGACATACCCGTCAGTGGCACGGGATGACTGGTGGCCCCATATGTATAAGTGGGTCCGATCTTTCGTCTAGACGTGTGAGACGTGCCAACGGGTGAAACCCTCGCCCGCTTCGGCAGCGCCACTAATGAGCTTGCCGGTTCGGCTGGCGGTTGGCGCTCGGTGAGCGTGACTTCATATTCGCGTTACCGCCCGATGGGAAAGGCCATACTGGCATCTTGGTCTTTGTTTGCCGGCTGAGCAAGACGGTACGGCTGGTCGCTGTGAAGAAGAGTTGTGACACGAACGGACGTACGCCTTTGAGACCCATTGGGTCGTCGACGATAGACCCTACCTCATTCAAATCAGAAGCCGGAGGCAATGATAACAGCGTACGCGGATGCCACGACCCATTAACGTAGAACGGGCATCGACGACAGACTTTCCCTCATTCAAATCAGAAGCCGGAGGCAACGATAACGGCGTACGCGGGTGCCGCAACCCATTAACGTTTGACCATCGGTCTGTGGATGTCCGCCGTGTACGTGTCCAACGTCGTACCAAGAAGTCTGAACAGGTGTTGCCAGAAGTAGGATACAACCGAGGGTCTCTGTCACTGACAAATGCCTCTGGGAGGCCGTGATGACGGAAGACGTCGTCAATGAAGAGTTGAACCTTCTTTCCTTCATCGAGGCTGGGGAAGCGATCCGTGCTCGAGTCCGCGACGCCATGGCAGCCGCCCAGGACCTACAAAAGGAAAACAGTGACCGCCATGAGCGCAACAACATACAAGTGTTTAAAATGAGGGATTTGGTATTATTAATTCCAATAATCTTCCTATACATACATACATGCAGTGTCTTCAGTATGGAGCACAAAACGCAGGCCACGATTCGTGGGGCCGTTCACAGTCATTGGCCTTCACGGCAACGCCTACACGCTGGATCTGCCATCGTCCATGGCGACGCACTCAACGTTCTACGTCGGCATGCTCAAAGCGTACCATGAGGCGGAGCGCCTTCCGCCGGGTCTGTCTGAGACCCCGTGTAGCGACGCAGAGCGCTCTGCACCACGCGCATTAGAGTCTCCTCATTCACAGGCGCCGAAGGCGGCCGCGCAACAGAAACAGCCCTCGCAAGCTCGACAGGCGGGTGCCGCTCCAGGCGTCAGACACGATCATAGAGATCACGGATCGACCCGGCCTGCTCTTCGAGCGAATGACGGACACGCACCTCAGACTGCGTCAAGTCCTGCTCCAGGCGATCCACCTTCGCCCACAGGCGGTGCCTCTCCGCGTCGACGTCGGGCGCCTGGCGCAACTCCCTCTCCAATCGCGCTTCCAGGAGCTGTTGGCGGCCACGCAAAACGATCATATCCGATCGATGAACGTCCAGACGGCTCTGACAACTCGCCATCGCCTCCGCGAGGTTCCCGGAACCAGTCGACGGCGTCAACTCGAGTCGCGACGACTCAGCAACGGCCACTCCGGCCTCCTCCACCCCTACCAGGTGATGGGAAGCAGTATTTCCATGTGGAGAAGCTGGTGAAACACCGGAGGTGTGAGGGCGTCGACCAGTATCCGATAATACGTGGGAGTAGGAAAGCCGCCTCGCGGTGGACTGCGCGAACATCGTGGACTCTTATAAGCGCTCCCACGGAATACTCTTCTGTAGCTCACAGACCAGTTGCTCGTGGCCTCGCTTCACAAAACCGTGAGGTTGACTCATGTGTATCGTTTGTTCTCCTTCCATGGTGCCGTTTAGAAATGCCATATGGACATCCATTTGGTGGAGATGACAGTAATATGGTCCTAATTGCCAGCATTAGGCGTAGTGACCCGAATCGTGCAGCCGGTGCGTATACCTCGTCGCAGTCCACCTCATACTCTTGGTGATTACCCTGTGCAACAAGGCGTGCTTCGAATCGCTCGACAGTACCGTCGGCATTATACTTTACTACGAGTACCCCATGACATGGCAAAGCCTTCACTCGTCCGGGAACTCTGTGTCTAGCCTGTAACGGGGACGAGCCCTATTAAGCTTGCTCTGATTGTCTCGCTCTGGGGCTCCATTTCTTCTGGACTGTATGTATTAGTTGTCTAAAAAACAATACCCTTCTCTTTACAGAAGGTTTTAAAGGCAGCTTTCACAAACTCGGTGCCTCCATCAGACCGAATTCGACGAATTGTGAATTTGCCTTCGCGCTCTAGTCGAAGTAAATAATAACTCTGTGACCTTCCCAACTACCTCCTTTTTGTTGCGTAGACGTATGACCACCGCCACGAGGTGTTGTCATCAATTATACTCAGGAAGTATTGAATCGTACCTACACTCGCATATACCCCATGGTTTTCAGGGGTCCGTTTGTGTCCATATGAATGGTACTGATGGGCTGTGTATTTCTTGAACCTTTAGCATTACGATAGGACATTCTCCGCTTCTTCATTTCCGCACATGTTGTGCAAGAGAACGGAACCTTTCGTAACGCAGATGACAATAGAGTGGGCATTCCTTCCACTATCGTTTGACTCAACATTGCTATCACTGTTTCTTTATTGAGATGAGCAAGTTTTACGTGCCATTCCTGTAATGTGCTTTCCAATTTCCCGACGCCTGGTAGTTCTAGCGGTTTACAGGGCTTTGATTTGACTGCATTGCACAACAGTTGTCTCTCTTTGACTGTTAGTTTTGTACGTAGTATGCCCCATTAATGCTCTAGCCACAAACGCTAGCTCGTTGTCCAAGAATATAAATCTGAACTCACCAGTCGGTGATCCAATGTTTTCGTACCCATTTCTCTATAGCCAGTATTCACTGAGAATGTTTGACGTTGCGTGTGGTACAAGTGCTGTATTCTCAAAAATGAATGGTCGTATCTCTTGCGGACCATGCAAATACAGTTCACTGTGCCAATGTGTGTATTTGAATGCTTAGACCCTTGTGGAAACGTAAACATGGATCAAGGCCCATCTGGTCGCGCTCAGTGATGCGTTAGTTGTGACCGAGCTTCAAGCGAAGCGTCGCGTACCGATTGCTTGTTTCGAAGATGCACTCGGGAGAGAACCAGTCCTCGACGAACCAGGACTAGGGGCTACGGGTGAAGAAAAGGACGCATACGAGCTGCAAAAAAGCTTTCGTCAGGCAACAACCGTCGTACATCAAGGATCTTCTGAACCTAACCCTTCCGACGGGTTTAGCGGACGAGAGGTTGATGCAACGACCGGTGCACGAAATTTGACGCGCAATTGAGAACGCTATGGCCTCAACACCGCGTCTGGAGTGGTAGGCTGGTGCAGCGCTTCGAAGCTATTGCAGCCTCTCATTTTAAGAGGTTTCACACCTGCTCCAGCAACTCAAGGCCGCAAGAGACCAGGCAAACCGGAACATCGCCGAGGCGCTGAAAGCTGGTCTGATTTCGCAGCAGATGATGCTGATCAAGCTTCTGGCGGTCCTGCCCGGACACCTCTGGGGTTCGGCGGTCGCGTTTACGCCAGAAGAGTTCACGCTGGAAAAGGTCGAGTCCAACCTCTGCGCAATCTTTGAAAGCAAGAGCAAGGCTGAAATCAAGATTTTGGGTAATGATGCATCTGTGAACCACGTTTATGCTACGGCGATCAAGCCTGTCAAAGCCGTTGGATCGGCCCTAGGAAAAAGAAAGGCCACTTCTCAGCCGACACAAGATTCGCACCAGAAGCTGGGTCCAGTGTCGTGCTACTATTGTGCTGGCGCCCACAATGGCATCAGCGGTGGACCGCATCTCAAGCACCAGTGCAGCAAGTGCAAGCAAGATGTCGACCAAAGTTTTCTGGCGCACCATCTGGTCTTACCCACGTGCCGTAATGAAGGCGCGAGGTGACGCTGAACCAACGCCTAAGATGACTGGCAAGGGAAAGTACCGCGCGAAAGCCAAGGAAACGGACAAAGAGCAGGATTTTGTGCCACCCCAGGACTGTCTACCCACAGGCGGGTCAGTTGATGATGCAAGGCCGTGTCTATAAGCCCAACACCTTCGGTCAGTCCGCCCAACGGAGTGGAATTCCCTTTATCTCCAGGAAGCGACTTGATTTGTTCCGTGCGCAAGAAACGGACGAGCCGATGGGATCCGTGTTTGACATCGGCGTCAACGGAGGGCGGGTGATTGGAATAGATACCGAACAAGCGTCAACGTCTCCGGAGAACAACTGATTGCAGGAGAGATCAGTCTTCAGAAGATTATGCCTTCACGAAACACGGCCACGGCTATCAACTACTCACAGCGCCATTGTTTCGGGGAGCGTATGTGGAAGGAGGTCAAGCTGCTGGAAGTGGAGTACGGAGTACAAATTTATGGCAACCGCAGCGGGTGGTGGACTACGCCAACCACCGTGGCGTTTCTGCGCTACCAGTTTGGAGATCGAGAGGACATGTCGACCCCGCCGTACTGTTCCTGTGGGATGAATTCTCAGCCTGTTGGACGGACGAAGTCGTTGCGTGTGCAAACGCCCTGAACGTCGAGCTGATGAAAATCCCGGCCGGATATACCTGTGTCTACCAGCCAGCGGACGTAACCTGGAACAAGCCCCTCAAGCAACGGATTCGAGGTGCATGGGTGCAAGACTTGCAGGACCAACTGGAGGCGGCAGACGGACGTGTCTTCAAACTAACACCGCCTGACCGCAAGAAGGTAATTGGGTGGGCGGTCGACGCATGGAAAGTACATCTTCCTCTACTATAGCGAAGGGGCCTCTCGTGTGTGGCTGCTGAGAGCCCTTTAGTACATGAACTTGCTTAGAAGTATGACAGCTTGCAGAGAGACTAGGAGCGCTAGTTCTACTGGACAATCTAGTTGGCGAGGTCGACGATGATATAGTTGACCAACACTTGCTACAGTTTAGTGTCTAAAAATGCAATGAGTTGCTGCCTTATCCGCGTGTATGGGTGCGCTTGAGGCCGCAGCTTGTATAACTTCTTTGAATCCGCCCCCGCGTTGAGAGGGTTCCCGGGGTAACCCCCTTCCTGATTCCGATGGTGGTATCAGATACAACGTACCTTCAACTTTGGTATCAAACGTATGGTACACCATGTGTTTTTATTTGTAACAAGTAGACATTTAATTTTAAAGGGTTTGAACTAAACCATACCCTACTTAACATCAATTCGGAATCAACAAGTCTATACGGTAGTCACATGGTCTACAAAATCTTAAGCATTATGCTAAAAATGGCAAATTTTTATTAATCTTCATAGTCGGTACAGCTACAATCACTTCCGATGTCGTCAGCGGAATCAAATTCGTTTTCGTCTTGATTGAGCCTTTCTAGAGATCGGATTACACTATCCGTATCCACTTCTACCACCTCATCAGTGGCTACAACGCGAGTGTCGATCAACAATCACATGATAGAGGTTAATGTCGATATGGCAAACCAACTTAACGTGATCCACTATGTCATCTTTGATTAAGAAGAGCCCGCGAGTGAAAACCCCTTTTCCGCGTGCTGCTCGCAGAGCAACTTTCTTATCCGCTTCATGTTGGTCGAGTGTTTTCGCGCATGAAGTATTGCTGCTGTCGTAATTTCACGCTTTTCTTGACCTTCTGTTATCTGGTTTGTTGTAAGCTATCAACTGCGGTTTTAGTTGTCGATCCAAAGCGTTCGCAAAAACCTTTAAGAGGCTTATTTTGCCACGAGATGTCTGCGGGTTGACATTCCTAAATATATCTCGGTGGAAATTTAAGGAGCGGGACATTTAGGGATGCAGCGTAGCTCCTCACCTCTGGCGTCCGATGACCATTAAAACCATCCCACAGCAAAATCACTTTTTCGTATCGGTTTTCACTCTCCAAAAAATGAAATCCAAGCATTTCTGCGAGAGTTCAGTATTCCACCAGGCTGTTTTGCTCTCTTAGATCTGGCAGGGGTGCTCTAGCTGCAGCTTATTAACTTCGCGCCAAGTTGACATACCAAAACCATGTCTGATTTTCATTGTTTTCCGCTTTCCTTTTGGTTGTTTTGGCCGGGTTGCTTTTGAACACGATGTAAGGTTCATATTGGTTCTACATGAATCTCCAAGTAACATTGCGTTGCACGCTGCTTGTCTTTTTAGCACACTTGACCCAAACGGTCTTGTTTCCTCTTGTATCGACAGTTTTCTTTTGTACATACTCGAAACATAGAGCATAACAAGACATTAGGGGGAGAAATAAAAAAAAATTAAGGTACATCGATGCACTTACCCGTTTGGTCAGTATTAAATATCTGAGTGTAATTTTGCTCGACGGCAGTTCGAAGCATCAGGGAGCGAAAGGATTTTTCTGCTTTGGCCGCATTTTGCGGGGTCGTTTGACCCTGACGAGTTCTTGTGTGCAGTGACAGTTTGTGACGTCTCAGAGCTGTATCCAGGTCGCTGAAGCCGAAATTAGTCAGGGGAAACATTATATTCAGCAGCAACTTGTTCGACAACTGTTTCGAGCATGAACCGTGACAGCAGCAAACCCTCCTGCCTTAATCTGTTATCCACTGTACTACCTCGTCCTCAACTTCCTTGTTCAACACAGTACCGTCCCCAAGTTTGCGTGCGTTTTGATGGCGAACCCGACCTAATTCACACGCAGACATGATCGATACCGCTGCCCTTTTCCGCTTACTAAGCAATGACTTCTTAGCTCGATGCTCCTTCCTTATCAGCTCTCCGCAGAAGTGTGTGATGCATTCCTTTACTGTGTGCCCCTGTCAAGGTAGTCCAGACAGGCATTATTGTCGCCTTAGGCCACGGCGACTCGCTTGTAGCGCTTGCCATTCCCTGTGGTGCATGGTCGACAGGTCAACCAAAATCGGAATGCAATAGGAAACAGTTGAGCCTCATCGAAGAGTAAACATAGCGAACGCCATATAGTTATAACTGAGCCCTCCTATTGGCTGAATCTCTGTGTCGCCAAGGAGTAAAGGTCGCCTACGACTACGAGAATATGGTAGTACAGAGTACGGCGAATTGATGTGAGGGACGATTGATGCGACACTTCCTTCTTTCTTACAGATATTTCGACCAATTAAAATTAGATTGTCTTGGCATTGCGCGAGTCAAGGTGCAAGTGCTCAATGAGCTGAAGAGAGGATGCACAATCACGGTGCTGGTCGAATGGTACGGCATTAAAAGCCGGGGGGGTCTACAAATGGGAAAACAGGAGGCCAAGTGCGGGTGGCCTGCGTCAATAAGATGGCTTCAAAATTATGTTTGGGCGAGCAAGGGCGGCCATGCTCCTTTCCGCATTCTGAAGAACTTGCCCAGTTGATTGAATTTATGCGGTGCGACGATTTTCCTCTAAAGATGAGCCATCTTGAAGCATTCGTTAAATAAGAGTACGTTACAATACTATCTTGTCTCGAGCAAATTGGCACGATCTATCGATTATTTTAACCCTTCGTTCATCGACACAGCTACTCTTTCCGACGCCCGACAAAGCGGACATATCGTCAGAGGATCTACGCATTGAGCAAGAAAAGTTTTCTAGCCGGACTGTGGCATCGGTTGCCAAGTCATATGCACATGAGCGCGTGTATAGCGCAGATGAAACTGCGGTATACTATGACGAAGAGCCAGGGAATATTATTGCGGAGCGAAGTTCAAAGAAGTCGGCCCAGGTGCGGGGGCAAGTACTGTCGCCACCGTCTAGCGTTGTGTTGGTAGTTTCTGCGGCGGGTCAAAACCTGCGACCCATTATCATCTTCAAAGGGCAACCTGGTGGGACAGTCGTGCAGGAGTGTCGTGGGTATACATATATCTATGCTACGGCACATACGAATGCGTAAATTGATGCCCGCATTGGCACGACCACTTTATTGATGGACTTTGGGCAGAGCATGTGTGTACTACCCAAGCCGGCCACCTAGCGTTGTAGGTAGACAACTTGAAATGTCATGTTTCCGACTCTTCGGAAGCGGCCATGGCTGGTTGGGGTACAAAGCTAGTTCCACTACCTAAGCACAGTATTGCGGTACTGCAACTGCTCGACGTTGGAGTCATGTGCCCGTTCAATAAGCATTTGTGTTTGCTAGCACTAGCACCGTCATATGAGTTGTCCTGCTTTCAAGCCCAAGCCTCTCCGATATCGGCTGCTTGATCTCGTGAAGGTCGCCGCGCGTAGTATCGTCGTCGGGAGTCTTGAAGGCCTGGGAGAGTGTCAGCGCGCAATGCATCCATCGAGCTTGGGACGGCAGGTTTGTCGTCGTACAGTAGTAAAAAAACTACTTTTTTACTCAGTCGGAGGCCGCCTTCGCATCGCTCGGCAGCAAATAAGAAATCGCTGGAGTTTGGCCAATGCGAAGAGTACTATACTCAGATCGATGGCTATTTACACAATATGTTTTGCAATTTCTGGCATAATTTCTCGAGTCCAAAATATAGTAGGATTCTCTTATATGGGTATGTACCGGTACTAAAGGAAAAGCCTGAGCAAGCCATGCTGAAAGGGAGGTGCAGGAGGCTAGGCATGATTGCGACAGACAGATGGGAAGCTACAATTGATGTATAAGACAAGCCGAGCGCCTCCCGCTTTGCGGGCGGTGTGGGTTTATTGAGTCCCAACTCGTTGCGTTCGCTTCACGATTCCTATCGCGTTCGAGCCCGTTTCGCTCGCTGTTCCAGGTCGATTCACTACTTGATCGCGTAGGGTGGCTGCCTACGCCGCCACAGCAATAGACATTTTAATACAATTGGAGGCTGCCGAGCGTAGCGAGGCAGCAAATCAAAATCACGAGTTTTCGCCAATGAGAAGCGGAGAAGGGATTTTAACTAAGCCACATCGCCGTTTCTGCAATTTTAGGCATACCTTTTTAGTCCGGACGATAGTAAGATTCGTTTATATGGGTCAGTACCAGTACTAAAGTAAAGCAAAGCTATGCAGAAAAGGAGGTGCAGGCGGCCAGGCAGGAAGTCTGACGGACAGACACACGCGGAGCTCCAATTGATTTAGGACTAGCCGAGCGCCGCCCGTTTCGCGGGCGCTAGTGGAAGTTGGAATAAATACCGTTTCGATCACTCAAGAGATCGTCCACTACTGAGAAAGCTACCTACACCTCACTCCGGTAGTGGATGCCTCTGTTCCGCTTTTTTGTTGTTGCAGCGGCTCGCTGCACTACCCGCCGTGTTATAATACTAAGTGAGCTACCTACGACTTCGGCTTCGGTAGGAAGGGCGGTCTATCCGGTCATGTTAGACAGAAAGGGTTTAATAACGGCGCCGCCTCCGCTTCGCTCGACAGCAAAAATGCAGTTTTAGCCAATGGGGGCCGCCTTCGCTTCACTCGGCAGCAATAGACAGTCTAAAATCTAATCTGAGGCCGCATCGCTAAGCTCGGCAGCAAATAAAAAAAATCACATGGATTGTTTGCCAATGAGAAGGGGTTTTAATGGTCATGCACGGCTATGTTTGCATTTCAGGCATATTTTTTCGAGTCGGAAATAGGGTGGATTCGATTCTATGGGTTGGTAGCGGTATTGAACCCAAAGCCAAGCCATGCCGAAATGGAGGTGCAGGCGGCCAGGCAGGTTTGGGACAGACAAACGGACGGGAAACTACAATTGATGTATAATAGCAAAGTCGCATAGCCCAAATAATGGATTTAGTGGGCCAATTCCCGCAGGATTTGTCGGGTGCGATTTTGTATATATTTCGTACAGATGTGCACAAAACAGTCGCTTCGAGACATGGTTGGTTTTGGCAGGGTTATGCCAGCATGACAGATTTTCATTCGGAGGGGGGGGGGGGGGGGGGCTCTCCGACAGACTTTTGAGATACCCAAATTACGTCTAAGAACACTGACCTCTTCCTCGGTCATCGCTACAGACCGACAGTATGAGCCTGACGCGCATCGTATGGTCTGTGCAGACGACGACGATAGTGGACGGATGAGTCCATCACTACGGTCTTTCCTATAGCAGCAGAGGGGGGACAAATTCGTAAGTCTCGGCGGCGTGGACGGAGTAGCCTCGCTAGTGCGGACCTTCCGGCAAACCCGCGCAACGAGATGTCATGGGAAGGTATCCAGACTGACGAGGAGTATCAACATCTCCGACTTCTGATGCTGCAGCGTCAGCTGCGCTGTCTTCTGCTGCTCCAGCTGTTACCGCAGTTGGATTGCCTCCCCCTTTGTGGCCGCTGTCTTCTTTCTCTTCGAGCTAGGCAGTATCGACCCCGCACAGAGATTCGGACTTCATCACCCTTTTGAAGCCCGTCTTGCCTGCTTTGCCCCGTGCTTCCGTGGGGCATTGCCGTTGTAGCTCTTCTGAGCCGCCATTATCGCCATCACAATACGCTCGTAGAGTGTGAAAAGACGCTAACGACGCTCAATTGGAGCGTGTGTGAGTGAAGACCACTTCAATGTCAATGGGGTTTTTGTCGATCTGTACAACAGTTTTAATACCTTGTTGCGTTGCGGTAGCGTGTTGAACGAAATCTGTACAAAAGGAGAGAGAGGGTCAGATCGTTTATTTACAATTATGTGCAAGATTGCTAGAATTTAATAAGCCAGGATTTTAGCGCCGGTGGCTTACGATCTCGTTGCTGCTCGTGGCTTGTTGCCTGTCGTGGGTTCCCTTTGGTTCTTGGATGAGGATTTTCTATGCTGGCATAGAGCCTCGCTCTTTGTATTACTGCTTCCCGTTTTCGTTTCTCCCGTTTGGCCAACGGTCTGAGCTGTCGAATTGCGGTTTCCCAGAATGCCGTCACACCCCTTACAACCGTGAGCTGCTCCACTCAATAAATCACGTCATTCCGTTGTTGCCAGAGTCTGGTCTGACAACTGGAGCTGAGCAGATGCCATATTCGCTTCCATTCTCGGGTATTCTGGCCGCTATAAGCAGGATACCAATCGCTGAGTATCTGAAGCTGACGTGCCGGGATCGGCGGGGGCTGCCTGTTCGCACAATTTGCCTTAAATGAGCTCAATTGATCTGCTGCCCACTGGTCTCTCGTCCACTGACTGATGAACTTGCGCCAGCACCCGCGTGCATACGGGCATTCCCAGAAGATATGCGTGTATGTCTCTATAACGCTAGCATTCTCCTTTTCTTGGGCAACTCGTGTCTTCCGGTCTGTCTTCGTAGTAGAGATTGAACTGCCGCGTGGCCACTCCATACCCTGTCCATACTTGAAATTGTGCAAGGCCATTGCCATGTCCCCATACCTGGGCAGGGGTTGGTCTAGTGCATCACGCTTCTAGCGATTCGTTTGAACCCGCTTTTTAAGCCACGTTAGAACCCCCAGAAGGGGAGCTTCCAGATCTTTCTTGCAGTGCTCGAAAGAGATCCGTTTAATGGCTGTTACTAGATGCCCGTTTGAGATATTTAAAGTACACTCCACGGGAAACCATGTAGCTGAGGGCTAGCGTTAAATACTAACACTTTCCGTTCCGTACTTGCCCTCGAGACTCAATCTATACAGAAGGATTCTAGTCGTGAAATATGTCGGGATTTACCTGCGAGAATCGGTCCAATTATCTCCCACCTCTGACTTAACCGCAGAAAGGACGAGAAACGGCGGCAGGGCAGGAAGAAGTCATACTTCGCTTAAGTTCTAGACGATCTGCTCGCTCCCACATATTATTAACGGGCTGACAAGCAGGTTCGCCTGAAACAACAACACGCACCCCTAATCGAGGGTACCAGTAGTTGGTGGGAAGGGGATAAACGGGTGTTGTCCTTTCACCACACATTTCCCGATTGCGCAGATCCCCACGATTCCCGCATGAAGGCCATCAACAATTTTGGCAGACACTCGGATGGAGCGAATCCGCGGATACGAGACGAGCGCGGCCGCTAATTGACTCGATCCAGGTACGACAAGATTGCTTACTGTACACCCAAGGCCTCGTGTGTACAACGCACAGGTCCCTCCGAATTCACATTCAGCATCCCACCGACGGCTGGGGGACAGCATTCGCAGCCGACATTACGACGGCGGCCACCACTTTTCTAATATTGTCACAACATAACCAGATAGGACAGGTCACAACGTGGACCCAGACCTCCAGCTATGACACCCACCGCCGTTTCGCTGTGAATACGAATGGACTGTGGAAAGCCGAGACCACATAGAGAGCGAGATGCATCCCTGACGGGATTATCGACGGAGAAACACAACTACGATAGCCTACACTGGCTAGTCGTCGGGGACACCCCGAACTCGAAATCGCCTCGGACCAGGATCAGCACCACCAGGCAGAACAGCTACGACAGCAGCGAGTGGTGTTCAGTGCTCATCCCAGGTAACATCCATTAGAGCGCACCGAGGCGGGAACCAATACCCACATCAGGAAGGCGTTCACACGCCAAGTGTTGAAGCTTCACAAACGACAGCTCTCTCCAAAGCTAAAATCCTAGTGACGAGACTGGACCTAGCAGCCCAATCGGCTCCATGGCAGCGAGCAGCCGCCACGAGTGCCCACCTCAGATCTGGGGACATATTAACGGTCTGACGGAGTACTAAGTCCGTATTCCCACAAAATAATACAACTCAGGGTGGGTGGCTTTAATTGGGATCCTGCAGGCTTGCAGGACTGCCGGGTCGAGCGAAGCTCTGGCCAAGTATCACTCTGAACGCTGAGATATCGGGGTGGCCGACATCTCGGGCTCCCTCTTATCCTCCCACATTCTCGAGCTGTCGCTCCGCGAGATGAAGTCGAGCAAGGTGCTGCGTCGTCGCTGTCGTCGCAAGCTGATAGCTTTGGCGTTGCTGACAGAGGAGAAGAAGGCCCACCACGAGAAGCAGCCTCGAACTCGGCTGGACTGGAACCTTGAGGTCGAGTGGCTGCTGCATGAAGGGGAGTTCGAGCACACCTATCGCAAGCCGCCAGCCTCATTCAACCGTCTGTGCGGGCTGCTTGTCCGCTTGGACCGTCCTGCTCATGAGTGGGTTAATTTCAGCTCAGTTAGCGTCGAGAACAAGCTCCAAATGACTCTTCGATTTATCTGCGGCGGTATGGTTGACGATATTCGGCGAGAGGGCGGCATCGATCGCTCCTATAGCTATCGCGTGATGAAGGACGTGATGCGCGCAATCTTGAGCATCCCAGCGTTGAAGATTGCCTTCCCGACTTCATCTACAGAGCGCGAGCGGGATGTAGCGGCATTCGCGGCCTGAAGCAACGAGGGCGTGATGATGGTGTGTGTGGCTGCCATGGACGCATGGCTCTGCAATATCCAAGCCCCCTCAGATGAAGATGCAGGCGGAGCAATGCGGGCCGCCGATTCTTCAGCGGGCACTACATGCACTTAGGCATAAATGTCCAGGCGTGTTGTGAAGCATTCAACCGGTTCGTCTTCGTTGAAGCAGCTCACCCTGGTGGCGTGAATGATTCGAGAGCCTACGATGACAACGGACTCCTAGTGACATCGAGGGGCTAGAGCATGGTCTCTTCGTTGTTGCCGATGCGGCGTATACTGCATCGAATCGTCTATTTACACCGTATACAATACTGCAACCGTCGGAAATCTACAACAATTCTTTAACTACCATTTATCTCAAGTGCGAATTCGGATTGGAATGGTGTTCAGGCTTCTTACGAAGACGTGGGGCACCTTCCATAGCCCTCTTCAGCTGCGTTTAGTAGCTGTGACGTTGGTCATTAAATGTGCCGCGATATTGCACAACTTCTGCATCGACGAGCGGTACAGCCGCGACCCTGTAATGGAGGAGCTCCACCAGATTGCTCGAGCTGAAAGGTGCACAGTACAGCCGCTTCTAACGTATGAAGCTGATCAGACCGTTGAAGTTCAAACGACGAGTTTCGTACGTGAAGGTATTGTGGCAAACTACGTAGTATTCACTTGCTTAGAGCTAACTAATTCAATAACTTGGATCCATTTCATCCATCCAGCGGTGGACGAGGACATCTACCTTCTTCTCGACTTGCTGCACTAGCTCTTAACTGCTATCCTTCAGCATTTTCAACGTTGCCACCGCGGCTTTTACAGCTCTAGTCGCACGACTGGCTGCCTCGAAGCTTGACTGACGACACTCGACCTCTTCTTCGTGGTCTTTCTCCAACAACACAACAAAGCGTTCCGTAGGGCTTAATCGACGGCGATTACTATCATGAGTAGCTTCGTGGGGGCCGGAGTTTCATCTACATCTGCGGATCCGTCGAGAGTGGACATCTGAGCCTGTTTCGACATTCTACCCAGCACTCCACCCAATTGATTAGGGCGAATCTGAAGCCAATCGTAGAGGTAGAGGATATCCGTGCGACCTTTGAAGTACTTGAAAAATTCTCGCTCGTGATGCCCAGATAGTTTTGACTTGCCACGAACAACAGTATAATGAGTTGTCATTTTCTTCCACATGTCCATGAGCTTTCCACTCGAGTGTGTGGCCGCTAAACAGGTTGGATGTTGCTGTACTGCGCGCGCTCCATATATACAAGCCCAACGAACTTCTCTCGTGAATTGTTATAGGCTTCGCCGTCATCCTTCAGTGTTGACTGTTTTCGTTGAGCGCGTGCTTGTCGATACTCGCTCGCTTTTGTTTCTTGTCTGCCTCGAACATGCGATCAATGAAGACAGGACTAACAGGATATAAGCAGCAAAAAGGCATCATGTGGAGTGACACGCGGCTCCTCGGTCGCTTCCACCGGCTCAAACGTCTCTTTGGTCGGTCCTGTCAGCGCGACTGCCTCCCCTTCAGACTTGTCCGCATGATACTTGCAGAGAAGGGTCAATATAGCCGGGCTTGTTGTCCTGGATAGATGTGCGTCGCTGCGGGTTAAGCTTCAGCTTCCTGCATGCACAGCCCAGCTGCTTAGAGAGGGAAGGCTCAAGATGCGCGCGCAGCGCAGCAGCTTCTCCAGTCGTCGGGACGTTGTTCACCAGATCCACGATAACTAGCTCCATTGTCCGCGCATCTCTTTCTAGTGTATCACACCAGCAGTATCAATCCTGCCGCGAGTCAGCCCGCCTGCGGGGTGATGTGCATCCCGCAGGATGTCGACAGTCCCACTGTTTTGCAGGAGCTCCCACGCTGGGTTTGGCCCGGCTACATGGTGAGTTCGCGGCTGTGATTGGCCTAGGGCCCCGGATCCTGCAGGTTCTCAACTAAAACCACCCGGCCTGAATCTGTATCCTTCCGGCGTTCCACAGGGTAATAGTTGACGCAAGACGACAGTCTGTCAAGAAACGAGGAAAGAAAAACATCTCAAATATTCTGGGAATGCCCAAGCGCACATGCTTGTTGGGGTAAGCTTATCAGCCATTGGATTGAAGAAAGTGACTCGCCACAAGCGAGCTCCGGACAACTGCTACATTGTGCGAACCGAAGAGACCTAGCCATCTCGCCAAGGTAGCACCAGCGCCTGTCGACCGCATCCAGGACGACGTCGCGGAGGCGGAAACCACCTGAAAACGGATATGGTTCCTGCTCAGTACCATCTGCCAGACACAACTTGGACCCAGCGCAACGCGGCAGTCTCTCGGGGGCAACAACTACGGAATTTTTCGTTTTGTAGCACGCTCTGCGAAACTGGGATCCGCCAACTGACTGTGTTAGCACTGCGAGAACGCCGAGGGCTGAAATCACTTCCAGTTTAGCAGTATATTAACAGAGCCCCGGCAGCCTAGTACCAGCTGGTGGGATTGGGGGATCGAGAGTACAAGGAAATGGCTTCAGACATACTAGATCTGAGTGAAGCAACCGTACCCCGCTCGAACAGCACTATGACGGCCTCGGTTGATCCTGGGCAGGGCGAGCCACCAGGGTCGGCCGCGAGGCCGCCCGAATCAGAGGAGGAAGGCAGCAAATCGGTTAAGCAGAATGCAGCGGAAGGACAGGCGAGGGCGTTCGATCAAGACTCGATTGTGCAGGAGACGCAGGCGTCCCAATACGACGAAGTTGAAGGGCCGGAATCGGACGCGGGGAAACAGTAAGAACGCCGGGAGATTGGAGGAAGAAGGCCGGCTGGCGGCGGCAGACCCTCAGCAACGCTCGCCAGAGCAAGACAATGCACAGCGAAAACTGAGTCAGCGATACCACGCCAGTCGCGAGACCGGAGGAAATGTTCGCGCCTGTTGTAGCAGCAATAAAGGCTGCTCTACAGAAACAGCCGAGGGAGGAGTGGACGGCGACAATTGCGGAGATTTACAAGACGGTGTACGATACGATTAACATCGGCGAGGACCTAGTGCCAACCAGCAAGCAAGCCAGCCCGAAGCTACGGGGCGATGAGAAAGCCTTGTTGTGCCTAACAGTTCCGAGAGGCCTGCGTGAACTCGGACGGAGATTACGTTGACTGGGGAGATATGCGACGGTGGCGACACAGGACCTGTACAGCACAAGCTGGTCATTCAAGAATATCATGCTGAGTATGATTAGTAATGTGAAGTGGGGCCGAACGAAGCCCCTCCATCAATGAGCAGAGAAAGTCAAGGCTGGAGCAGGTGTAGTACCGTCAACGAAGCGAGACGAGGTGGGTAGAGGCAACACTGGCTACCAGACCAACATGTGCAGCCCTGATATCTTCGCCAAATCGGACATCATAGCCATAAGAGCGTTGTGTGAACAGCCGACAGCAACTAGGAGTGGCAGACGTCTACGCGAAGGCACGAAAGAGGAATGGAAGATCGTCAGCGGCATGGTGGAAGGCAGCATCGTATGCCGCCGCCGCATGCCAGCCTTCCTGAAAAGTGTCCTAGACTCAAAGGGAATGCCTACGACTGCATCGGATAATCCAGAAGCGAGTTGAAGGCGAACTAGTTCTACACCTACGCAGTCGGCTGACGTTCTAACTGAGCAGACAACAAATAAAGGCGATCAAGGAGGATATTTCGCTGGCAACGGAAGAAGCAGGGGTAAACCAAACGGACCTACGGCAATTGCTTCACCTAGCAAATACAATCAGCTACAATCACGCACAATGCAGCATTCAATTCTACACGTTTGATCGAGCGACAGCTCGGAAATTTCAGGACACGCAAGTGTCGTTCAAGGGATCGATTTACAAACTGTGCAACATACACAGGCCGGACACGGGGTCAATACGGGCTAGGCAGCTTGGCCCGAAACCTACCGCGAGTACGAAGTAGACATTTACAATATATCCCGTTTTACGGATGTGGGGAGGTTGAACGCGTACCTACAAGGACACATCGAGGCTGAAATGGAGCTGAAGTACATGGATTCATGCACATCGGACTCTCGTACTTCGACAGTGTGGACTAACTATCAAGACACTGGAGTGTCCGGAATTTCTACGAGGCATTGTACAACTGATATGGTACGACAGACCTCTAATTCTTAAGCACCCGGCCACCACGCAAAGACTGCAGTACCTGCAGTGCGGCAATGTAGGACACACGATGGCAGCAGAGTAGCTCACGAGCACGAAGTAGATCGACTGGAAGACATGACAAAGCTTTCGCGAGCCTGGAAGAAGTAAAGACCTCGGCGACTAAGCGACTATTGCTGTTTTTATGGCAGCAGACCGCAAGACGCAGGAAGCGCCGTCGGCATAAGAAACGCGCCTGCCAGATATTGTAGAGCACAACCAGGAGAAACGAACCGCGTTGGGAGCAGCAACCGATCAGGGAGGTAAAAACGAGGTTCAGCCGGAGGCACCGGAGCTAAAACGACCCTGGGTAACAATGTCTGTCTCACGAGGAAGAAAGCCCTACGCGCATCAGGCAACGCTACAACAGAAAACTGCAGAGGCTCCATCGAGGTACGCCGAGTCGGTTGACGATACGAAGGAGGACGAGGACCAAAAAAAGAAGCGGCAGGCTACACAACCAGTGATTGAAATTTCCTCGGGGGCGAGAGCGAGGAGAAATCGAAGAGCAACATCGCAGCAGAGGAGAAAGCTAAACTGCACCAAGTCAGAGCAAAGCCTCATAAGCAACAGGAAACACCGCAGCTTGTGGCGCTAAAGCAACGGAACGATCGGCGCTACAGTTAGCAGTCGATCCCATTGCCCAATCCAGAGATTCTAAACTCCCGAGTGCGGAGAAAATGGGTGGGCAAATAATGACCTTCGCGGACATCGAACCCTCCTCGGAATTCGACAAGTCGCAACCGTCGACTGGCAATTCCATGTCCATAGCGTTAGCGCAAGCAATGACGGATCATGATCTTGTGGCGTACGACACACGCCTGGAAGAAATAACAGCAACCATAAAACGGGTATTAAATGGACCGAACTTTTAACTTTGCAGAGCAATTTGATCATTTCAACAGGACCACCACGCTGAGAATGTAGAGCAGGGGTGTGAAGGGATGGACACCAGAGAATCGAGTAAACAGTTTAAGTGGTATCTGGAGGATTATGTATTCTTCCATATACCAATTAAACTATTTACTCGATTCTTAAAAAAACAAAAAATATGCGTTGATTAATAATAAAGTTAAATTTTTTTTTTTTTTACTGCTTCGGTCGTTCCGAGATATAAATATAAAAATAATACATATAATTATAACATTTATATCCCGGAACGACCGAAGCAGTAAGTAGTATTAATCAAAGCTAATTCTTTGTTCACTTCGGAAGTGCACACCAGTAAATGAAAAGGAATCTGAGGCCATGATAATTCTTCATCAGATACGGCGACAGTAAGGTCCGCTTGAGAAATTAGGATTCGGTACGTACTGTGTGTTGTTGTTGTTTTTGACTCAGCTCTTCATATGCTCGTGAAGCCCTTCAAACTGAACAGCCTCCGGAGATTTATTCAGCAAATACGACAATACCGCATCGTTAGTACAACAAAGCCAACGCTAGTTCCTATAGCCACCCCAGCGGTTTCATCTACAAGTGGCGTACCGGTTTGTACAAGTAAGCACGTTCAAAGAAAATCTACAGTGGTCAAGTTGGAAATCAGTTGCTTTGCGACCAATCATGTTAGATGGAGTATAAAATCGTTTCCTGGTGATAGTTTTGCTATCACTACGAATTTATAAAGTCGTAGAAGACTTCAGTATAACATCCTAACTGTTGAAGGTAAGAATTAATACGATACTACATGTGCACTTCGACATACACGCGCAACGTCCCGACGGTTTGTCTTTGATAATTTACGTCAAAGTTTTCAACCCCAAGTATGCCGACGCATTTACCACATCGATTGTTTAAACGGCAGTAGAAGGCAAGGTTGCATCATTGGCTTTATACGACACGAATATCGCCTTAAAACGTGGGCTAACCGGATCGTGGCTTCGATTAAGGTTCAAGTCCTTCAAACAGCATAGGGTGATATTTGATGAAGAGATATTAACAAATGCTGTCCATATACTCGCTAGGAAGCAGCGGCAAACGAAGGCGCCCTCCTCTAGCTCCGATTTTACTGTAAAGACAAGCGCGTACAAATGGGGTTTTCTCTTATGGAGATAAAGAGGAGTGAAGACAGAGAGGGACTGTACGAAAGTGTCATACGTGAGAAGGGAGAAACTACTTAGCTATTAGAGGCCCTGGAGAAGCCTAGGTGATGGAGGTGAGGAAAGAGAGCTTATATTGGAGCCGGTAAAAGGCGAAGTGAGTTTACTGGTGTAGAATCCACCGGTTTGTACACTAGTGTACACTATGGTATAGTAAGATCAAGTAGTATCACCTTAGAGGGGTAAAAATGAAGTGCAATAGGAAGAGGCAATCGGTATCCTAACACTCTCCATTATTTAGATCATCGTGAAACCAGAACCTCCCAATACTTTACGTCTTTTCATCGTGAAGTTAAAGACGTATTGGGAGGTTCTGACAGTCGAAACGAGATTGAGATGAAGGCGAACGACTGCCTTAAAAATTCGCAAATGTGGAAAGTGTACCCACTATTCGAAGGTACCGTAAAACTTATGTACAAACGAACACGGCGTGTTCCTGAAGGCTCATCTATACCGTTTTTCTGGAAGTCCGAAATATTACTTTATTAACCGCATATTGAAGAACTGGCAGCTCGACTAGTTAAACCGGTTTGCTTATTGAGGGCCTTTAGTCCCACTCCTCCTTCACAGACTGCTTGGTGCGCACGAACTTGGTCACGGCTGACACAGGGATCATCTGGATGCCGTGGATGCGGTGCTTCTCGGCGCTAAACCATGTGGCGTAGTCCACCTTGTTGTCGAAGAAGATGCCCGTAACCTTGTTGGGACGGAAGTTGGCCTGGTGGACCTGGTTGGCGTCCTCAATGAGCAAGTACGTCTTGATGGCGTGTGCGTTGACGCGCGTCATAACCTTGCCGACGGCTTCCATGGCGACGTTGTTGGTGGCCTTGCCGTACATGTACATACCGAAGGCGAAGCTGACGTCCTCGGACGTGCTCTCCTGGTCCTTGCCGTCGGCGAACGGGGTCACGCCGTGCGAGTACGAGTGGCCGCGGAACCAGTCGAAGGAGCGGAACCGCGCGAAGAACTTGTCGTCCGGAGATCCGAGTTGGCGACATCGCGCACGAGCAGGTTGACGATGGTGTTGAGCTTAGGGAGATCACTCCAGCTCGGGTCGAGGCGGTTGATGATGGCCGCCGTGTGCACCCAGTAGCCGTAGTGGAAGTGGTGGTCGTTGTACATGGTGTTGCCGAAGTCTGCGTTCAAGTCCTTGGTCTTGAATCCCTGCGAGCTGACGATGCCGCCGTAGATCTGGTCGTACTGGAGTTTGTTGGCCCGGCGTGGTTCGGGCCCCACCAAGAATAAAGAACAGGGTCTGCTGCTCGCTGTTTGTTATCCATGAATAAACGAGTTTGCGGTTAGAGTCTCTCTATACTGAGTTCAGCGTACCAAATCATTTTGCTACCGTTTTTTTTTAGTGCAACAACGTATTTGCATTCACAATAATACTTCAGCCTTAGTGTTGCATGTGTGTATGTGTTGGCGGCTTCTTGACTGACTGACTGACTGTGCTCATTCCAGCAGTTTGGTTGAATTACCGAATTATGTTCTCAATATTACGGTCGCTGATTGGCCACGTTAAAGGTGTCTGTAAGTGGCCAACTTCTGCTTGCATATAAGTTTTACGGTAGCATTGTAGCAATAGCTCATCCGTGTTTCGCTCAGATTTCAATATCCAACTTCGGCGGCTTCTGAGACTCTCTCATTTGCTTGTCCATCCATCTTTTGTGAAACTCCAGAAATTGATCGTAATTCTCCTGGCCTTCGGCCGACTTAAATGCACCCCTATGTTTAAGTCTCTTGAAGACTTGCGGAGGGGTATCCGTTTCCAGCCAGGCTAGCAGCCTTGCATTCCAAATGTCATCAATGGTCTGACGTGGTAAATGTGACAGCGGCTTGTCCAGATTTTTCACGTAATAACTGAAGAAGTACTTGGAGTAACGCTTGTAGTTCACGTGCTCCTTACTTGTCACCTTCAGCATTTTCTTAACTTTATCCGGTGAAAGGTTAAGGAAATGCCACATCCCCGACTCAGCCTTGTTCTTGAGTGCGTTACCAAACATACCAATGGCGTTCTTCGCGGTAAGTCGTTCTTCATTATTTTCGGTCGTTGGTCTTCCTGTTAGCCTGCGATTCACGGAGTTGTCTATCAGTCGGCTTGACGCATGCTCTCTCAGAAACCTTGATGTCACCGAATTTTGTGGAGATGTCTGGTGTAATTCGAGTGGGCCAGTCCAAAACTGAGTGGTTAGCGGGGCTTTCTTTGGAGAGTTGTCCAGTTTAATGACGGCCGAGACAGCATCGCACATCCCAATGAAGACGACGAAGCGTACAATCGATACCAGAATGTATCGCAGACCCATCGTCGACAAGAGATTTTTCGGACTGAAGTGCAGTTCAACAGAATCGATATAAATTACCCATCACAGGAAGATTTACGATCGAACAAAATGCACTTACATAAACCAAAGGGGTACTGTACATATCACTACTAGCTGGATTACAAAAACTGGTATCGACCTTAGGGGGCGTTATTAGAGACAACGACGGAGAAATCGTTGTTTGCTTCGCAAAAGGCAGTCGCTGCGCTCCTGCGAGGAAAAGATTCTAAGTTGGTCAGCTACAGTGCTCGGCTCGCTAGAAAGCTCGGCGCTGGGCCGCCTCCGCAAATAACACGCGGCCCTGCTTCGCGGGCACCCCGCGCTGGTTTGCTGTGGCTACGCGCGCTCGCAACCGCTCTCCTCCGATGGTTGTTTTATGTGTCTTTCACCCTCTCCATTTTCAGTTGTGCGCAGCACTCAATCTCATAGTAGATAGGCAATCAGAACTCCCAAGTATCAGGATTCGTAGCACGATTTATTTGTTATGTAACGGGTTGAAGTAGCAAGCGGTATTTACGGCTATACCATCTTGAAAAAGGGAATAGGCCGGGTGAGCACAGCCGCCCCGCCGCATCCAACTACAAGAAGGCAGGAGAGTGCAAAATTGCACTGAGAGCTCGGAATACCAGTAATCCTTAAGTGCTTCGCCATAAAACTGAAATTACTTACGAATTGAAGGCGCTCCCATTACAAGTGTCGTGGTCCAACTTCAAGCTTTGGATAATGCGAAATAGTACCAAGTCTACTGCGAGCACAACGTGCCAGTTACGGTTTCGTATGCTGAATCGTCTCTCTATGCGATGCCGTACTCCAAAAAGGAATATTAAACCCGATCAGTATCGCATCCGAATCTGCAGCCAAAAATTCGATCCAAAACGGTGTGATAGAAGGTGATTAACACTAATCAAACTGTGTCCCCCTCCAAAAAAAACTAATAAGAAACCCAAGACATTTCAGCGCTGATGGATAGCGGTCTACCGCCTACTGTACTCTCATTCGTAGTCGTGATTGGTGCAGAAACGGTAATACATGTTGTTGACTCACAACATATATACAACTTGTGAGACGCGATACTGCCTTATGGTATACCCCACAAGCCTATCCGGTGATTGTACGTGGCTCATCTCTCAGAAAGAGATAAGTATTATCGTAACTAAATCCATTCCCTAACTTACCAATCGCCCAAAGCTCGCTGCGCTCGCGAGTGGTAGAACCCTAGACCCGCTAAGGCTCGCATGCGAAGCCTCCGCTTGCCTGGGGTGCAAAGTTGGGTCCTGGGTTTCCATCCGCATGCTCGTACGTATACGGCCTGCAAATCCAGGCATGTTCGCATCGCTAGTCCCTACTTTGTTCCGGTGCTGTTGCTGTTTTTGCGGTGTGGGCATCCAAAACGGATGGTGTTTTTAGTATTTACTCTCTACAGACTAGAGCGTGAGAACGAGACGCCTGATATATCCAAATTCAAGAGGGTATTTGACTATTGAAGAAGAAAACTAACAAATCTCCATTTTTTTGTTAGTTCACTTTGATATTAAGTATAAATAAAACTTCGAAGGCATCGAGTTTCAACCATCTCGTTCACACGCTCTCGTCTGTATACGGTCAAGAGATCGTTATGCTCAAGTCCAGGTGTCCTAACCCGCGCACGATTTTACTGTATTAATAGTTCATGTAGCAACTCCGTGAATAAACGATCCTCTTGCGTGTGATAGCCCCTGAGCAGCTATATTATCACTTGGTGGAGCTACAAACTAATGTGTGCCAGAATTGCGGTACATTCAGGAACTATCGCTCGCTCGCTACTTTTATTTGACAGGTTTCGACAAAAACGTCAGCCCCATACACCCACTCGAGACTATCGAGCGCGCAGCGGCTGCACACTCCGGAGAGAACTCATCAATAAGCTCAGCTTTCGGACTGACCCATGACGCTTCGTCCGTCCAGGATCTGATCATTAAGATTCTACGTGGCCTAGGAGCTCTATCACATTGAGCGTGCGACGTTCACGCCTCATACCTCCCTCTCCACACACACATACTCGATGTCGATAGACGAGCTGTTGAACGCACGGACGAGGACTTCTGCCGCATGGAGTGCGTGGTCGGCGATGCCCAGCTCGAGCTAGAAGCTGGCGATGCAAACACTAGAGACGTGGAAGATGTGGCTGCTGTCGGAGAGACGCCAAACCGGCGCAGCTTTTGGTCAGCGCAGATGTGATGGGCAGGGTGTCTTCAGAAGAGATACAAGGGCTTTGAACAACGGAACGAACGTTTAAAGAAATTCCGGGCGCAATCAGCTGCAAACAGAAGATATCAATACTAGACTTGTTCATCGAGGTTGGAAGACCTTCGGCATCGGTAGAAACGTCAGGTAGTTATAATATTGACATTTTTAGTATCACAAGTCGGAAGCAGTTGTTCTTGCCTGTCGCGGGATCAAAAGGAGCCAAATTGTTTATCACTACCTAGAGTGTTATATCACTTGATATCACGGAGGAGAGTGAATTGCAATAAAAGGACACGCTTGGTTGCATCGTGAAGAAAAAATTACTACGATTGGACACGAGCGTCATGTGCGCGGCCATGACGACGCACATGACGGCGCACACGACCGCGTTTTGGAGGCGAAAGTAGGGGCAGCATCTATGGCGCCGAGCCTGCCGAATGCATCCGCTGGGACATCAGGCATCGAACCGTAAGCAGATCAGGAACACACCAAAGACGAGAATAGTGCTTCCCCAAAAAGCATTTAGGCTCGATATTACTCACTCGGAATATGAGCGCTTTTCTGGTAATAGCCAGATGCCTAACAACTTCTTATTAAGCACCGACATCCTATTGAATGGTAGCTAATCCGTGACTACAAACAGTGTTAAACGAGACGGCTACACGTTTAGAGTGATTACTTGGTAAATATGTTATATCTACCCAAATGCTATCTCGAGTCTTGCATCTCCGCGCGCCAATATCAGAATTGGGTCTCGTCGTCACCGCAATCCTCGCTACCACCAACCGAAAGCGAGCTCGACGAGGCTTGTACGGCACCGATAGGCAGTTCGGAGCCTCGCCTCTCGGTTGGCTTGGTAGCGCTTTCTTTTCCTCATCTTCTTTTCCAAGTTTTTGTCACTGCTTTCGCACAGTCGAGCGTCGTACGTATTGAAGTCAGTGCCATCAATGTCGCAAAGAGGCCGCAGTCTAATGTTCACGTTCGTAAGAGCGACACACGCACGAAAATAGAGATCGTGGGATGCCTCGTCAAACTTCCACTTATCTGAGCAGATTCCCCAAAGCGTTTTCAGTCTCCCGAAGAAATTCTCGACGAGTACGCGATCATGGGCGATCTTGTCGTTGTAGGAAGCATCTTCGAGAGTAAGCGACCGCAAACGACTGCTCTTTACCGGGTGGATTGCCCTAAATTCTCGACTCAATCCTTGCTACCCTATATCGACGAGTACAGCCCACTCGTTCGGGTAGGTTTCATTCAGCCGGCTGTCGTCGCGCAGGTTGGCGTCCTCGGCATGTTTACACAGAGCTCGTGAATCAAAGGCAGCGTTACCTCGGAAGATCTCAGCATCATGCGTGCTGCCTCCCGTATGGTCCGTAGAGTTGATCGCGATTCCGTTCGCAAGCACCGACACTTCAACTCTGAAGCCGTATAGGTGATATTTACCACTATAGTAGCGCAGGGTCTCACTCATATTTCCGCTAGGTTTGTTATCTTGCTGGAACTTAACGTCCGTAACGTAGCGTGCGTACGGAAAATTATGGAACGCATATCCGGAAAGGACAATCCTGCCCAGCGTCCACCGATCGTTCGCCGCCTCCACGAACGTCTCGTATAGAAACGGCGGGATGACATCCATGAAATTTCGGACCAATAGATGGCGGAATCTTGAAAATGCGGGCGACAGTGTCCCATTTACCGATGTTCTTCACCGAGCTGAGTGTCATAAAGAAGACATCTCGAGCAGCGTAGCGGCACTTCTTACCGCGACCCACGTTCCAGTGGCCCTTGACATGAAGACACATGGTCTCCCAGAGCCGCTCGAACTCTTCGGGGGCAAAATTGGTAAATTTGAGGACCCCGTCTGGGCCCTCGACTGGCACGCACAGCCCGTAGATAGACGCCACGGTTCCTGGGGCGATGCTATCCTCGTCGACGGTGTCGTTTCGGTTGTTAGAGACGACAACTTGGGTGATCTTGGCCTTGCGTCGTTCGTCGCGCTCGAAAAGATCAGCCGTTAAAGCACGAAAGTCTTCTTCGCCGAGTGCTTCGGGGTTAGAAGGTTTGTGGCTCGTGGCATGTCGAGCTTGTAGTGTATGGAGCAATATTCGAAAGGGCACCCGCAACTGCTTAAAACCTCTTCCACTAGTTCAGCTAGCGCCTAGGGCATACAATGACGACCGCTCTTTTCGCATGCAATACATGGATATGTATGGACTGCAAATCATTATATAGGTGCTATGTCAGCCTCTAATGCAACAGCTTGTATTCTGCCGTGCTTCTCGAATTCTAGAAGGGCATGTGTAAGCATACCCCGTATGTTTTCCTCAGCTCTATTGACCATTCCACTAAGGCGGATGACAAGGGCAGATAAGTTATATATCAACCGCTGACGGGCGTGAAGGAAAAACGGGAGGTTAGGCGGTGGCTGCAGCGGATCAAGTGGTGTCTAACAACGTTACAAGAGCTCTACCGAAGGTAGATGGACACATGAAAGACGACCATGCTTTGCAGTCTCCCTATTTGTAATTGAGCTTAGCACTGGCACTATCCAGCGAGTAGCACATTAATCTTTCCAGCTTTTAAAGCCTGGAGAAAAACATCGACACCGTCGAAAAAAATGTGTGACCTTTGTTTGGCGAGTCTCTCAGTTACCCTGCATATATGCAGGAATCAGGGATGGTCGCATGCCCCACAGACGTGCATCAACTTTGGTTGCCTACAAAGACAAAGTTCAAATAGTGTTGGGGCAGGGGTACATAAATACAATATCATTGACCGATGGCCCGACCAGGTCATACCTGGTAAGTGAGGGATCCAACCAGCGCAGTACACGTTTTCCCGCCTTAGCATAATCATAACATTATGCCCAAAGTCCGCAACAACGGCAGACGAACGACATTCTGTCACGTCTCACTAATTACCAGGCTTCTACAGTAAATCACCATAACTCAAATAGAAGGCCAACTTAACTACTGTTTGAAGTCAGGTACATTAATGTCATTTTTTTAGTCCTCTTAACGCCACCTAAATCCAACTTAACTACTACTAACATTCAAACAGATATAATAAATACACATCAAAACAAATGACGTAAAACAACGATTTACGAGCGGGGTCCTAAAAACAAATGACTAGAACGCTTTTGATGCGAGATTTAAATCTTGTAGCGGGATCGAAAGTGGTCAAGGGTGTCGTGTAACAGGTAGGTGAGCGTCCACTGCGCCGGCGATGTGATCAAACCTTAAACTGGGTCGTCATTTGCGTCCAGCAGCGAGGTCGAGTGTCAGGCGAGGCGAGTGATATGGAAAATTACACGTCAATTACTGGACTTAAGTCCTTTCTGCTCTCCTGCTTGCTCTCCTGCTTGCCCAATTCGAGACTGAGGCCTAGCTACACATGCGTTGTGCTCTGAGGGATCTTATGGTGCCTTCTGCTGCTTGCTACGTTGGCAAAAGTGCACCGATGGACAAACCGTCCAGGCGTTTGTCCATCGGTGCACTTTCACCAACGTCCTCTCATCGCACCTAATGTCCTCCGGGAGAGCGACGAGCACTGAGAACTTCACTTGCTGGTTTCGACGTCTTCAACGGTATCGTGGTCGACTGTACTAACCAGAGCCGTTTCAAAACACGTCCTCTCAGACAAATCCGTCGGAACACAAGCTGCTTTCTCGGGTAGCGCCTCTGCCATACAGACGCTCTTCCGGTGTTGGTCAAGACTATTCTTCGGGAGAACCTTGGTAAACGTATTGGCAGGGTTGCCGACACTAATTACTTGTGAATCTCCATCGGATCTCTCGTGACTTGATCTCGTACATAGTGCCATCTTAACTCGATGTGTCTAGATTTGGGACTATAGGTCGGTTTGCTAGCCAAAACGATAGTTGCTTGGTTGTCTTAGAAGTCTTCGTCATCGTCTCCGAAAGAGGCAAGGCTTTTTCCAGCATATTGATGGGTCCACGACCTTCCGTCGAGCCCTCACAAGCGGCGGCATATTCGGCTTGTGCAGTCGATTGACCAATGATTGTCTGTCGTCTTGCAGCCCAGGCTATAGCACCACCGCTGACAGCGAGCACGTAGCCAGTTAATTTTGCGTGACTCCAGATCATTTCCCCAGTATGTATCACAGTATTCTTCAACTACAGTAGTATCAGTCTTTGTTGCATTATTGGAATATGATTCCCAAATCATGAGTTCATGCTAGATAACGCAAAATGCGTTTCTCTACACCACAGTAGTTCCGAGTCGGTTGGCTTACAAATCTACACAGAGTACGCAATGTTCGGACGAGTATTTGTAGCTAAGTATATTTACGCTCCAATCGCACCACGGTGTTTAAATATTACCACCTCAGGGCCGCCACTAGCATTGTGCATACATAGGCGTGGCATTACTGTGAGCTCATGATAGTCAATCGTTCCCAGCACTTCGCCGCAATACTTGGATTAACGAATGCGAAATCCTTCTTCGTTTTGTTCAATCTGCACTCCCAGATGGCGGTGAAGCCATCCAGCATCCTTGAAGCCATACTTCGCCCGGATCTTTACAAATAAGCCTGTCCTGAACTCTCTCTCTCCGCCGGGTTAGTTGCCAGCACTACATCGTACGTCGACGTAGCGAGTTAGCAACGCCAACACGTGGTTGCAACAATATGCATAGAGGCTTGGCTATCAGTTGAAAAATTACTAGGGAAACCGCTGAGCTTGAAATCAAGCAGTATGTACGATCGTACCCTGCTTCCCCTGCAGAGGGAAATGTACCAGATGAATCAAGCTGTATATGCACTTCACCAGTCTGGAGCTGAATGGTATGACGAAGCGATCGGACAGTTGATATCAGAGGAATTCCACGGCACTCAGACCGCACTGAAAGCTGAATTAGGTGACGTACGGGAAACTAAGCGCCAAAAGGACATTGAAGGTATGCCGCGTAGAATGACTCTCTGATCAGCGGAAGGACGACATCCTCCAATGCATTTGGAAGACTATCATGTCAATGCGACTTACAGCAGCAGCAAAAATGTTGTGAAAAAGGTGAAACCTAGTAGTCTAACAGCGGTCAAAGGTCGATATCACATCAACGTGAATTTTTTCGTAGCTTCAAAAAAGCCATACATATTCCACAGAAACACGAGTGGTATGCTGGAATGCGGCGTGAACTGGACGCAACGTTCCCGACAGAAATACTGGAGTTGATCAACACCAAAGATTTACCAACACGTGCAACTGTGTTAGGGACTATGTGGTGGCTCCAAGCTAAGACAGACGGTGAAGGATTGGCATCCGTTAGTACCATGCCTTGGGAACCACCAGACCTCTGGAATTGACTATATGTACTCATTCTCACTGGGAATGAGGACTTCTAAAGTCGTTGTAGCAGCATCAGCTATAGTGGGACTTGTGATGTACCAAGTAGAGACATTGATACTCCATACCTAGAGAACGCTGGACTGCCGTAATGACTTCGGGGACTAGGAAAATATCCATCCAGTTGTCTGATACGATAAATGACTTGTTCCCTCATGGATCCCTTCTACTTCGAGTACATCACCACCGATTACACGGGCTAAAGTAGAGTTTGAATCGCGAATAGTATGGTCTTATTCAGGCGGTCGAGTCTTAGCTCATAATCCTCAACCTTTGACGAACTAGTATGTGGCCCGGAGCCGTTTTAGCCCTTCGTCCATTATCTGCATCCCCAGAATCTCCCGTTTGTTGAAGTTCATCATCGAGTTCGCTTTCTTCGTCGTCCTCGACGTCTACTACGTCTACTTCCGAGGTATCAATTATGTTATCATCATTACCGTGGCAATTCATCCCCTTCGTCTTCACTTTCCACCATAATCATCATCACCATCACAAGCACTATCCCTGTTTTATCGGTATTTGGCTCGATCATGGCATCTGCATTTGTGGTATCAGTATAGTCTAATTTCCGGTCTGTTTAATCTATGGCGCGGAAAAGCAGTGTGCATGGACATGTTGGTCCACTTCATCGATGCCAACCCCGTCGTCGTTAATAGCAGAGCTATTAGATTCGCCATCAGGTTCAGTCTCCACATCTGCGTTCACCTCTGGAGTTTCCGAGAGGTCGTCATCTTTAGGCAGTCCTTAGTCTCTGTTCCTTTGCTCGTGCTCATTTGCAGATGCCATTTTAACATCCCAACTGGGGTTGTACCTGGGACTTGCTTCAGTAGAGTCTTCATTAGTGCTATTTGTGGCTTCTATCCGATATAGCCATTCCGTATAGACTCATCATACCCATTCATTTACCTGTCACCGAAAATATATTTTCGTTAAAGCCAGTATTCAGAACGTGTTGCACAACATACTCAGTGGGAAAGTAGATCTTGTACTCGGCTTGGCCTTCCGAGTATCCAATGAGAAATCCAAATCCACCGTTTGCGTCAAGTTGCGTCTCGACGGCGTTATAGCCTGATGCACATACGTAAGGGCACTAAACGTCTTGATGCGGCGCAAGTCTGGCATCCTAACCATCCAGTAGTAAATTATTTCGTTCGTTGCTTGGCACTCGGTTGCGCAAGGACGTAGCCATTTCTAATTCATGCATGCAGAATGACTTTATCAGTCCTACCATCCTATCATTGTTTTCACCATGTTCACAGACGTCTGGTGAGCACGTTCACAAAGATTCGGGTCTGAACTGCGTGGTGGATTCGGCAGGAAAGATATCCCGCGTTCCTGGTACCAACGATCATTTGTTTTTCATCGTTTCCAAACTTACGACCATTGCCCGTAATCACCTTTAGCGCTAGGCGCTGAATTGGCGCTCGACCCATATAATGTACCGCTCATCTCTGCATTGACTTCTGCGACACTGTTTTATCGTAGTGGGAACATTGTAGACGGCCAGCACACCGTTGGTGTTGCTGCAATGAGGGAAGAGCAACTTTGCGAAAATCACTTGCTTATTCCTGATAATTTCTCGCTCCAACTGATGGGTTTCGTTGTTTGACCATACGGCAAGCTTCGCAATCATTAAATACGCGTTGCCGCAACGTCATACCTGTGACAAAGCATTTGTCATCCATTATCTTCACGTACTGCGGGATCACGCGGCCAAGTCTTTTTCATGCCATATCTGCAGCTCCGCGTACTGCATCAGTCATTGCGCGGTTTACTTGATGTAGATCAACACTGTGCTTCTAGCCAGCATCGTAACTTGTGGCGGAAGAAAAGGGTTCTTTGCAAGGAATTGGGATCAGGCCGGAGGATGATCCGTTTTCCGAAGGGAAGCTCCGAAGTGCGCTATTATTAGACAGAACGCGTAGCTCCGCTAGCAGAGACAACAGTAGGCTCATTCCACCATTCTCTTTGCGGACAAACAACCAGCACACCAAGCGAATTTTCGACAATGGCTTCTGTTTCCATCAACGTCGGTGATTTAGCGTTCATCGGACCAACCCAGACACCTAGCCTGGTCGAGTTCGGCTACATGCGTGTGTATCGCGTTGTGAGTGACACGGCGTTAGTCAACATCATCAGCGTGGGCGAAGACGAGGAAGGGAAGAGCTGTCGCTACCAACGACTACCCTTGCTTTACGCATCGTTTAGGCTTCGGAGACAACGCTGTTACCAAGTTCCTATGTCGGCCGGCTGGTGGCCTTCGTCCACCCTTCCGGCGCTTCTGCCGGAACATGGGCATATGGTGCGGTAACAAGGTATCAGCTTCAGCGGGACGATCAGTGCTTAACGTACTGACGGGGACAGCAGGCGTCGCTATTCAACTGTCGGACCCACCACAGATCATTAAGGTTGATCCGATTAACTTTGTACTCCAAGTAGAAGCGACCTTCTCAGACATGATGCTCAATGCGCGCGAATTACTCCAACAACAGGACATGATATGCGCCCCGTATCTGGGGGGGGGGGGGCCGACGTGGGACGATCCCAACCAACATTCAGGCCTTGCTGACAATAGAATTCCAACTCGACGAGGTTGTACCTCTGCGACGACCTCATGATCTTCGACTCGTGCATGTGCGTCGACAACACGTTCTCGACGTAGCGATGGGGCCTAGAAAGAGAAATGCGCTAAACCTATAACCAAATCCCGATGCAGAAGTCCCAGATGTCGACCCAACACAATGACCATCGTGCAGTATCGCCTCCGAGACGGATGAAGACGTCCTCAGCGTAGATAGTGATCCTGACAAAGGCAGTACCACAGTCCGACTCCAGCACCGAACGCTAGGAAAGCGAACGCGAGGCGAGACGACTCCCGGCGGGTTTGGCAATAGGATCCTAGCATATGCCCACGAAAGCGACACGGACCACGCTCCGAGGAAGGGCTCCTTTCGACTATCCGCGGTTCAACGACAAGTGCACCGGACGGTGGGTCACGCACGATTTAATGGTACGCACCCTCAAACATTGTTAGAGTCCTTACATCAGTCGGTCCATGTCCAGTCCTGATCCTGCCACCAGTTCTTCGCGGTTTGTACGACTTTAGTTTTGGGATTCGAGGCCTGTCGGTAATGCACTGCAGGTCGGTGGACACAATGGATCGGATGGACACACCTCAATCCCTAACGGTGTCAACCGATTTATTTGAGAAGAACCCGCTTCGGCCAGCAGTACAGCATCATCAAAGAACGATGCTCTCGATGCACTTCTCACTCTTCGAATATTTGGGGCGGAATTCTACAAACCCGACATACTAACTCTTATCGACGCGGTGACACGGTTCATCGCTAAATATAAGGGAGTATCAGATACGGACCAATTCGGGAGGAAACGCATCGCATATTGGGTGACCAACAAGTTCTGCCGGTTTCTCAGTTTTGTTGTCGCCCAAGATCTCGAGTCGGCAGCCACCGTATATTCCAAATTCTCTCGCAACGACGAGGACTTGTTGGAGCTTCAAGGCCTCCGCACCAATCAGCGCCCCATGTCAGCGTAAGGGCATCGCTCGCGGAATACCCCCGACTCCGGACAGCGGGCCGAGCGACCCCAACAACAGTCAAGCAGCATCCCTTTGGCGGTCTTAGATGCGCTACCGCGCCAAGGCAACGAGCGACTATGCATTAAATTTCTGTCGAACATGGGGTGTAGCGGAGATGTCCACGGTAGCTGCTTTGACAGTAACTCATCGTGGGCGCTATCGCGGCCAACAGGAGTCCCTACTCGTACAGTCAACACGGGCACTAGTTGAATGGGGCCTTAGCGTCCGTCATTCTGGTAGTTCATGTGTACATCTCGATCGCACGTCTCGCGTACTCAGACGCCTGCAAGATATATCTGTAAGTGAAGTGCTTCATCGTGTGCATCATTATGCATCTCAGTTTGACATCGTACCGCCGGTACCTACCACGGGTATTGACGACATCGATTATGCTCAAGTCCGGTTCCGCTCGGTATTAGGTCGCCGAGCCCAGCTATCACTACCGAGGCTCGTCAGACTTCTGCGTGGACAGACGGCCAGTGATTCCAGACTGAATAAATGCCTGCATGAGCTAAAGTTACCCCCCCCCCAAAAAAAAAAAAAAAAAAAAAAACGGAGCACCCCTCTGTTTACCGCGACTGGAACGACATTGTATGCAACGGAGTAAGACCTCGGTGGACATCTGCAAAACCAAATACTCAGACGGTGAGGCTTCAGAATCACCACATCTCGGCGGCCCATATTGCGAAACTACGGCATCTTCGCAAGTGTCAACTGGAAAGTCGGTATCTTATTCTTGAGCGGGACGCGAACGAGCTGTTTCCGGAGCTGTTCTCAGTCCGATAGGCATTGCCAAGAAGGGCGACCGCGATCTCCGCGTAATCAACATTTTTTCATCCCCCGACGGGACGTCGGTGAACGAACTTACTGACACGAAGGGTTTCCCGTGATTTCATATAACCCACCTCGTGATATTGCAATGCGCATACACGAGCTGCGGACGATGCACCCTCCCGATGAGGTTTTCTTATGCTTAACGATGTCTCCGGGGCATTCTGGCACGTGCCGATGAACGAAAAGGAAGTGCACATGTTCGCGTTCATGTTCGATGACTGCGTGGTCATCGACGTGTCTTGTGAATTTGGATGGTGTGGTTCACCAGCCTTCTATTCTGTGGCAGGTCGAGTTATTAACCATCGCTACGAAACGTCAAAGCCAATCGGAGCACCGCCGCTCGATGCTCCGATTGGCAATGTATGGTGTGATGACCATATCTGTGTAGAATTGAACACCGGTTCAAGGTGCCGTGATGCGAACATCGCACTCCGCCGAGCAGTGATTGATGAACTTGGGCCCGCCGCGATCAACGAAGACAAGTTCACCCAATGGAGCACGGTAGGCAAGGCGTTGAGTTTACTCTGGGATACTTCCAGTGGCACAGTCTCAATTCCCGACGGAAAGATGACCAAAGCTCAACTTCGTGCGGAGGGGCTGTTGGCATCACAACAAGCGTCAAAGAGAGAACTGAACCAGATCCTGGGTGTGTTCCACCACGTACCAGTGTGTTTCGCAGCACCCCGATCATTCTATCAGCGAATCCACACAATAGCAATCCAAATGCAGCCGTTCGGCTGGTGCCGCCTGAGTAGCGAAGTGCTTGATAACTTGTGTTGATTCCGTGCCGTTTTAACTCTGAAATCGCGTTTCAATGGGGTCCCGGTTGCCCAATTTGCACAAGCAATCCTGCCATCCGTTCACATTCATATGAACACCTCATACTCCCGTCTGTGCGCTCTTAACCCGCCCGACGCGAGTATCTGCGGGTACAGTTTACAGTCGCAGAACAGAAGGTCAGTCGACCACCACGACTACTCGATTAATGTTCGTGAGCATAACTGTGCCGTGCTGACAGCACTCCACTAGGGGCCCGCGTGGAGCATGCACGTATCAGCGGTCTAACGCATGTCCGCTTTCACATCGACAACATGGCGGCAGTCGCCTGGTAAATAAACTGCTCAGCCGGCAACCAATGGATCAATTGTTCAGCCGGCTGTTGTCCTTGGCCGAGCTGTAATATCACCTCGTGCTCTCAGCAGAACATATTCCGGGGCCAATTAATGAAATGGCGGATGCGGGATCACGGGCATGGATCAGCACTGACCCACTTCGGACACCTGGTCTAACTTCTCTGCGTCGTGGACACATGTGCCGGTGCTACCACCCTTCGACGATCTCTTCGCCGTGTGGGCGTCGTTCGTTGTGTGAACAAGCCCTGACCGGAACTACCACGACCAAATACGGTGCGGCGTGGAAATAATAGTCACAATTTCCCGCAGGATGAGGTGGTAAGCGAAACGTTCGAGCACCGTAAGGTCTAGCGGGATCAAGCTTGGATACTTCGCGACTTACCTGTGGTACTACGGATGGAACTCTTCCAACCGTGGTAATCACTACACCACAATCCAGTCCAAGATCTCATCTGTGCTCCTCCGGCTGCGGCGCTCACTCAGGATCAGCCACCCACGGCACCGTCTTTTGTGGGGCTGCGTACTCCTGGCATTCTTCTTTCTGCTGCGGCGACCCGCGTATCTGGTGGTAGACCAACGACGAAGTAGCTACTGCCTCAAGGATCAGCATGGCTTTTTTCTCGGATAGAAAGGGTTTGCCAGCATCAGCTGAGATGGCGACAGCAGTAACCATCGGCCTGGAAGGGGCAAAGAACGACCAGTATGGGCGCGGGGAGTGGAGGACCATGCATGATCTGGCGATCGGCGTCTATGCCCAGCTCGAGCCCTGCGACATATAAAGGCAGCTAGGGAACAGCTCGTCAGGACGAAAGACTAGCACCTGTGCCTGGATTTGAACTCAATAGCTGTCGCGAATACGTCCAAGAAGGTCACTATAAAATCAGGCGTCCCGCGAAGAAACTATACTGCACACTCGCTGCGGGTCGGTGTTGCAACAGCGCTGCTAAACCGACAGGTTAATAGCCGGTCAGTTCAAATATTGGTCAGATGCGCATCCAACTGCTACGAGGAATACCCGGTGCAAGCAGCGGCTGCGACAGCGGGGTCGGCAAGGCGAATGGTGTGAGACTCGGCCTATCCAAGGCCGCATGAGGCCTATCATTCGGGGCCGCCTCACCACGCCCTCCTATTGTTGAGGAAATATATTGACTGCAACCCCCCACTTCGAGATGGACGCAGGAGGAGAGGTGAATAGTCGGCAGCTGCTGCGTTCGGCTTCGGACACCTTCTGATCACCGCGCCATAGTTCGTAATTCCTACTTTCTCCGGCCGTGATAGTCTACGACGTATCCTTGGTCATTGGCTCGAGCCTGTGAAAATAGAATCATGCTGTCGGGTACGGAAAATACGTCATGTAGCGTTAGAGCTACATCAAAAGGTCCCATTACCACCAGGTGAAGACGGTAGACGGCTTTCCCAAGCAAGAGATCACGGGGAAGTCAGCTCAGGCTCGCTTCAATGTGCTCCTTGAAAATCATCGCAATAGTGAAGAAGCATCTGCCGCTGCATCCGGCAGTTCTGAGGAATACAAGGAGAAGCAGCGGTTGCTTGATGAGCTCATCCTGGCTGTTGACGAGCACGTTCGGGCTGAAGCAAAGAGGACGTTGACAGCAAGAGCGAAACTTGAGGCGGACGAGAACACAGGCAAACTGATGCGCGATGAGGCGGTTTCGCGCCTCAAAAAGCGCAAGGAACGTAACGCTGAGTCTGGAACGGATAACTCGCCGTGCAAGCCCACAATTTACGAGCTCACGCGTAGGAATAACGAAAAGGATCGCGATCTGCGCTTATAGCAGTGGCAGCAGGAGCAAGAGATGCGTAGTCGCGAGAAAGATATCGAGATACAAGACGCAAAGAAGAACGACAGTTTTAAAATTCGTCTTGCTCAACTGGAAAACGAACGCTTCGAGAAGATCCTACAGCTGGCGATGCTGAAGGCGCCTCGATCGAATGGAGTTGGCGATTCGTTTTTTCGGCAGCTAGCTGCGCAAGTAGTCGCGTAGGCTTGGCGGTCGCAAATCAAAGTACTGGCTGATTTGGTTGCCGCCGTAGTAGCAATTGTGACAGTTGGTTAGGAACATGGCAACTTTAACAAGCTTGCCCACGGGCGAAAGGCGAACCTTTTGTTGCTTCCTGAAGTCGATAAAAGGTCACAACATCTTCATTAACTTGAAGTTCCATTCAACAGACTCCCGAAGCCGACTCATCTCGCGGTTAAACTCATTGTCAGCTTCATCTAGGTTGCTTCCCTTGTAGCCGCTCACGATATACTTCCGCACGCCGTAGGCAGGGTCGCCATACAAAACGTCCTCTCGAAAACTTCGCGAGGACTGTCGAAATACTCAAGAAGGCCGCTTTCACGCAGCCTCGCACTATCATGGCGGCACCCCTCCATCGGGCACAAAAAATGAATGCACATCCCGTTCGGCGCTGTCATTGCTTGACAGTTCAAACAGTGACAACGCTTATGTCCGCTGTAGACATGCTTCTAAAGATTTTCACCTCGTGTTCCGTCTCGCCGGGGAGCAGGCCGGCAGACTGCCCGTTTGGTTCCGTCGGGGAACCCGAATACACCTTCTGTTGTTGCCCCCTTTGCCTTAATCGCGTCGCAGTATTCACCCATGCGCGCGGCAACCATAGCTTTTTATTCATTCAAGATCTTGTCTTCGAACTCATCGTGGATAAGGTCGATCAGGTGCAAAAAGACCCTGCACAGCCATGTCCTCCGTGCCCAACTGTCTTCATCATGTCAATACCGCTTCGGGTACGCGACGCACGCCAGAATTACACACAACGCGTCTATGTCTCTTCACGAGTCTCCACTTGTTGTCACGACCACCTCTGAAAAAAAAACGCGAAATAGCAAGCACAACTCGCGAACTCCACCAACGTCAAAGCGAAACTCCAGCTCGCTATTAGCATCAGTGTAGCTCGAAAAGGCGAACTTGACGCTAGGTATTACAGGGCGCTCCACGTGGTCGATCAAACACAGGAAGTGTATTTTTTCTTGTGATCCATGAACTTATTCTTGATGGCGTACAAGCGCAACAACTCGGTCTCGCTAACCATGGCTGCTTCCGATGGTAGCGTGGCAATATCACCTGTGCGGCCCCTTCTGATTGTTTCTGCTGCTGGCGAGAGAATAAGCGCGACTTCTTGCTGATGTGCGAGGGCGAGGAGCGTGACTTGCGGCTGGTGAACGAGGGCGAGGAGGGCAACTTGATGCTGGTGGACGAGGGGCGAGAATGGCTGCTTGTGGACACGCTCGGGGTTTCGCTGCTGCTAGACGAGGAGCAAGTCTCGCTGATGCTGGACGAGGGCAGACGCGGTGCTTGCTGTCTGGTTGGGGCCTGCGTGAGCGTTGCGCAGGCAACGGATAAAAGGGCTTATTGGTTGTAAGAGGTCTCAAACATTCCTGAGATTCTGAAATTCCCAGGACTGTCTGACCAGCTATTCTTGGTTGGAGCACCTAGTTGCACCTTTCTTGAACATCAACCGTGAATGAACGAGGAATGATGCACTTCGAAATCTCTCTAATGATATGGCGGGTATTCGGAAAAAATACGTAATGCAGTACCCCCCCCCCCCCCCCCCCGACGCAATACACCACCCCATTGAGCTCCAAAACAGCGTTTCTCATAGTATTCCAAAATTCCAATACCCGCAATACATTTTGGTCACCTATGGGGGGAACGCCACTTATGATGATTATTTGGCGCATGAAGCAACGAACCAAGTCCCGTGTGGACAGCCTTTTACCTGCCATGCTCTGTGACGAGATAAAGGGGATGCTGGAGCTGGTTAAATATCGACACTTCCGTATCAATGATCAGTTTCCAAGGATCTTCTCGTATGGTAAATATAATGTATTGCTCCGTGATCTGGGAGTGGCGTGGTGGGGGGAAAAATGACAGAGAATGACCGAGAATGACCGCGGAGCTGGCACTGGTTGTCGGATTGTTGTCCCCACGGTGACGGTTTGTTGTACTGCGCGCGTATAGATATGCCTCGGATTCGGATAGGCAGATTCACCGCCGACATCGTAGACGGGAACTCCACCATTGTTGGTCCTCGACCAAGCCGAACTTCTGCAACCGTTCTTCGATCGATGTAAGCAGCAAAATACTTCAAGTGCCGCTCCGAGGATAAGCACAACAAAAGCGGCAAGTCAACGGCGAACGCAGGAGAATTCGACCTTCGAACACGTCAAGCAACTCAAACGAGGGCGGTCAGTACTCAACAACACAGCGAACGGGTAATACAGCTAGCAATACAGCCATAGGACACCAGAAGGGCGTCCACCACCGAGGACGGGTTGTCTTCATTGTAAACGGGAGCATTGGCTCAGGGATTGCCAACAGCCACTTCTGAAGAGAAGGAAGAAGCCTGTGCAAGATGCCTAAAGGGATATTAGTTGAAGCGAGTGGTGGTGGGAAATACGACACCCAAGGCCGTGGTTGATGAATACGAGGCAACGAACGGCTGGAGGAATATGAGTACAGGGTACTCACCAATGGAGCAGTGGAGAGTTCGAGTGTCCCGACACAGGGGCTGATAAACTATGCTTCCTGCAGGCGCTGGACAGCAGGTTTGTGATACCGGGTGAAAACTTGTTTTTCAGCGTCTAGCAAAATCAGTATCAGGCAAAAGAGTCAGAGGAAATGTCACTATGAGCCGGGCAAAACCTCAGATGACGGACAAATTCGAACCTCAGCTGCCTGGCTGTTGAAAGAGAGGGCCAGTTGCTTCTGGGTAAGCCGGTGATGAAACGTTTAGGCGTCGATGTCTAGCGTGCATTTGAACAGCTATTCAACACCAGTATCGATCTGAACTGCAACGATGTACCCGAAGAACCGTAAGTGTGTGAAGTCGTTGAGGAGGGGCTCACCCAAGAGATGGGTCTCATGGGTAGTGAGGTCCTTACAGTACTCAATGACGAGCAGCACGTGAGCTTCTGTGAGGATGTGACCATGTGGAGTAGGGAGTATAACAGTTGTACCGGACGCGGATTGGCTCTGATGCCTAGCGTTAGTGGAGCTATTAGTATCTGTGCGAGACATATTTCGGGCCAGGACATATTTCGGACCACCAGGCCCACATACAAATTCAAGTCAATAAGCAAAGGTGTCGCCCTTTTGAGGGGCGTGTAACTTCATCAAAACTTGTCTTTAGGCACGGGAACTTGCACAAACAGACAGAGGGAAGATCCAGCTGTCGAACAAGCCCCCCCCAATGACTAAGGTCACAGTGGAGACGTGGGAGGCTGATATCGCCGCTGTTGCGGAGGGCTTGAGTGAGCGCAAGGCTGCCAAGGCTTTCGCCGTCTCTCGTGGGCCTCTACGGCAGCGCATTAACGGGCTTGTGCCGCTCGAAGCTCGTCGTGGACCCCAGCTGGTCTATATTACTGAAGGCGCTGACGAAGGCGTCGTCGAGATGATCCACTACCGCGCTCTATTTGGGATGTGTATAGGGATTGAAGAGATGCGCGTCATGCTCCGAGTAGCGGTGGAGACGACGGGGATGGCACCCTGCACTTAACAGATGACTTCTCTAACTACAAATTTATCCAGTGCTGGCTTGCCAAGTACCCTAATTTGCCATCTCGCACTGCACAGCTTTTGGATATTGACCGTGCTTAAGCTTCTAGAGACGTTGTTGTCCTGCATTATTTCAACAACCTCAAGCGAGCAATGGAGAAACTGGATCTGCTGGACAAACCCAATTGCATTTGAAATTGCGATGAGACGGGAATTTGCCCTCAAGGAAGGGGTCGAGTCTGGGTGATCTGCCCAAAAGGGCTTCGAGCTAATGTTCAGCACTCTGCCGACCGTGAAACATCAGTAATATGGCGTGTGTGAACGCTGCGGGTGAGAGATTGCCACCGCTTTACACTTTTATGGGTACTAAAAGAAAGCATCAGTAAATGGAAATGGCTGAGGTGTCCGCGCGCTGTGCAGCGAGCGACAGTTCCAACATAAATGGGAAGCTTTTTCTCTATTGGTTTAAGTGGTTCGTGAGCTTGCTACCACCTGAACGACCCCAGCTACTTCTGTTCGACGGGCACTTTGCTCACATTCAGCTTGTTGTGAAGTATGGAACGCAGGACGACGTCCTTCTGTTTGTATTGCCTGCCCACACCTCCCATTTTCTTTAGCCTCTGGATGTGGCAGTGTTTGGAGTCATTAAGCGCCGTTACGAGGCAGCACTCAAACGATTTCCATTTCAGAATGGTGGCAAGCTGCCAATCAAGGTTGATATTGCCGGAATTGCATCCACCCCTTTGATTAAAGCCTGCTGCGCTGGAAACGCCAAGAAGGGGTTTGAAGATGCTGGTATCTATCCGCTGTCTTTGGATGTCATGTTGAAAAAGATTATCGGTCACAAACGGAACGTGCGCCGCGATGAATTGCCACATAGCTCCATCATTTTAGGCCAGAAAGTCACTCGTCTCATTTGCTGAAGGTAACAGAGCGTCAAAAACGCGTCCTGCGAGAATTAGATCTGGACGTGGATGCGCTTAACGTCGTGAACCTTCTTTCGACCGCGGGGGTGGTGGTCCCGCAAGCTCAAAAATGGCTCCCAGCAGCAATAGCTCAAAAGAAAGCAAACAACGCGTCCGCTCCGCAGGAAAAACGTGCCCGAGATGCGATGAACTTGAACGACAAAGTTGGCTACCACACAGACAGATTGAAGAAAACGCTCGCAAAATGGGACCGTGCTGCCGTGAGACGGGGGCGCAAGGCAGTACGCACTGCAGCACAACACGCGAAGGCTCAGGGAGTCACTGCCGACGGCGCACGCCGACTGAATCAGCAGGAGTCGTGGAGCAAGCGACCGACGGCCGCACGCTCTGGGTAGTTGTGTAACCAAACTAATGAAATCCATAGAAAAGCGGAGTGGGCCGAAATGTGTCTCGGGGTGTACCGACAGGTATACAAATCTAGTATAATCGATAGGTGGTCCGCGATATGTCCGGCACGGATAGTCGCAATTGTAACGAGCTGAACTTACAAGGGCAGAACAACACAACATTATCAGTCGAGACCGCGACCAGAGAGCCGCTCCACTATCTGCATAGTTACCTCGAGGGGGCCCTTGGGTAAAAGGATAGCACAGAAAACACAGATAAGACAGATCAATTTTTGTCTTATCTGTGTTTTCTGTCTTATTCAGTTTTTCATTTTACCACACAAGCAACAAGCCCAACCAGGCCTTACACTTGATAAGACTTCCGATTCAACGCACGCTTCCTCCTGCCGCTCCAATACCAGTCCCAGTTTCAGTCCGTCTCCGTTCTCCAGCTCGGGTTGGAGAGGGTACGACGTGCCTCCGTCCTGTCCAGCTTTTCCAGTGTACCGCGTGCGTCCACGTCTCCGCTGTCTTCTCCTGGCTCGCCAAGCGCGTTTTTTTTTTTGACAACCAAATTCGCTTGCTCGCCGCTACCGTCGCTGTGTCCTCGGTGCCTTGCGCTTTCTTTTCTGGGGGAGGAGGCCATCCTTACAGACGAGCATTGCCCACGTCCGTGGCGACACTCCGTTGGCCAGCCAAAACAAATCGCAACCTAATTGCCTCGCGCACATCCTTCGCCGACTGTACATCTAGCCGTCGTTTGCCTAGCCCTGGAGTACCATATACCCCGCACTCGTCTGCCTAGTTGCCGTCGCTAGGGGTGGTTAAGGGTGAGTTGAGGCTTCGAGGAGGGGGGGGGGGGGTACACGTCGGCTTTTGGTCTTCATTGGTGATTGATTATCAGATATTGCCGGAAGCAGTGCTCCAGGGAGCGTCTGCGACTTCGTTCGACACTTCATTGATTTGGTTGAGGAACTTGAGTGTCCCAATCATTTAGTAAGGACGTGGCAGCGTAGGCGCATACATGAAAGCAGTAACGATGCAGCAAGCGGACAACGTTCAGCAGATATTCGCCTCCCTCGCGGCGGATGCAGCAGTTCATGGCACATACAGCCGAGTCGCTGCTCCAGATGGCGGCGACACAGTACGGCGCAGACTCGCCCCAGCAGCGCCCTTGGTAGCAAACTTGAAAGGATCAGCGGCTTCTTGGTACAGCGAATATGTCTCCACAACGGCAACTTCTTGTATTCGGTCCCGCACTTCGAGAAGATGCTGGCCAGCAAGTTCACGATCCCCGATCGGCAATAACATCTACGTGACCAGCTCCTACGCCTGCTTCAAAATAGCTTCATGTATCTTGAAGACTACGTCTCGGTGTTCCGGCACATCATCGATAAGGTGGAAGGCATGCCGATCATTGACATGGTCATGCACTTACAAAAGGGTTTGGTCGTGGATATCAGACAAGAGGTGAAGCTGCGTCAGTTCCGAAACACGTCGGACGCAATTTCGTTTGCGCTCATGTACGACCGCTCGCATGCTGTTGGATCGCGCCGGGTGAATGCAAATCGTCGTGGTCAGGGTCCCAGCGCCTTCAGCAATCACCACAGTACGTCGAAGGACCGACGCCTATGGAGGGTGGTAGTTCACGCTTCGTTTCTCGCGACGAGTGTCTGCGACGTAATCTCTGCTTCTACTGCAAAGAACTGGGTCATCGATTGGCCACGTGCCGTAAGCAACCAGCTCGCAGCAACGTTTCCCGCAGAGCAGCTCGACCCGAGCAATGTTCGACTTCATTACGAACTAAAAAGAACTCCTTCCGTCGCATCGAGGACGAAGAAGAGGATGAGGAAGTACTGGAGAGCTTGCAGCTCAACATGGTTTCGGCTGCAGGTCCGAAGGATGAACTCCTTCGCCTCGATGGAACTATGAATGGTGAACCTAGTTCGGGTTCTGATCGACAGCGGAGCAGAGCAGAAGATTTCGCGACCGTGTCTTGCTAAGCACTTCGTGGTGGCTGCCAAGGTCACAACAGATTCGACGGCTCTGCCACGCCTGTGCGAACACTGCAACGGTAATTGAAATGGCGAGCGTCTATGCCAGAGACTTTGCTGACGTCTCGTCCATCGAGTAGGAGGTGTCGCCAAACCAAAATCTGATTCTTGGGCATCCATGGCTGATGCAGTTTAGCCCAAGAATTAACTGAAAGACGGGCGAGATGCAACTCGGCCCTTCCAGCTCTTGGCAGGACTCGATTTCCAACATGTCGGTTTCATCGACCATCGATTCACCGGCACATCAATGTTCGATGCAATGCTTTACGACAACCTGACGATGAGCCGGCTTGACGCTTGGAAAAAGGTTATCCCGTTTGGCTACTGTCGTGTACCACTGCCTTCTGCTACCGCTGCTAGGATTGCTGTCGCCGACGATAACGTCGGCGCTGGCGCCACCGCCGCCGAGCTGCTGGAGGTCTCTGACCACGACTTCGAAAGCATAATGAAAGACCAAGCTTCTGTGGAGATCTACGATGTCCTCATAAAAACGTCCCCACAGGCGAGGTCGATTCCGCGCTAAGTTCATTCTGTACTGGATGAGTTCTAGACGTACTTCCCGCTGAACTACCGCCCGAATTACCTCCGACACTATCATTCGAGCATGAAGTGGTCTTGAAACCTAGGGCGCAATCCAGAAATCGAACCCCATTTCGATTTTCAAAGGTCGAGAAAGAAGCACTTGAACTCTTCGTCGCTGATCTACTGAAGAAGTACTGTATCGAGGTGTCGGAATTCCCTTCAGTGAGATAAATCTTCGACGTACCGAAGCGTTGTACTGGATCTCGCTAGCGGGTACCACCAGATGAGGATGGCTCCGTTTTCTAAACATTATACAGATTTCCGGACAAACCATAGATCTACGAATGGAACGTGGCGCCCATGGGTCAAGCAGGAGTGTTAGGGACTTGAATTCGCCTGATGCGACAGCTAATACACAAGTTTCTCGTCGTCGTATTCTACTTGGATGACATCTGCATCGTTTCACGGACGACGAAAGAGCACGTCGAGCACCTCCGCGAGGTTCGTCATGACGCGCGACGCCAGTCATACGCGCATTAATGATATTCTCTTGCAGATACACGAGGGTGCTGACCTCCCAGTTGCCTTCTACAGTAAGAAGATTGGTGTCCATGAGCTGACTGGCCCGTCCATGAGAAAGAGTTGTTGCGATAAAGCAAGCTCTCGTGCGCTGGCGACACTACCTCCATGGCGCCCGTTTCGATGTCTTCACAGACAACTCGGCCTGCAAAAGGGATCTGCAACATCCCCGCGTCTTCGGCCGAATTGTTCGTTGCTGGATTTCTTCGCCTCTTTTGATTTCAAAGAACATCATCGTCCGGGCTCCCAGCGTGTTGTCGCAGATGGGCTTTCGCGAAGTCGGGGGGGAGGTGAAGGCGATCAGCGCGCTACGCGCCGTATTAACCAAGGCGGTCGTCTGTCGTTCCCTTTTCCTGCGCTACATGCTCAACCGTTCACGCGACTTGTGCTCGCCGCGCTGCGACCCATACCAAGCTGATGACAGTTACGTTTCGAGATCAAAACGTGGTGCTCGGCATCAAGCAGCCTGGGTCAAAAGGGCGCCCTGCATGAGCCGCCCAGATATCCACCCAGCGTCCGCGTCAACGGCTACAATGATCAGCTCAATCCAACGTGACGGTGCAACGAAGAAGGCATTTCAGAAGGGATATGCGAAGGACCGTGGATACAAGAAGCTGAGGAACTCAAAGCAATCTAACGAAGCGTGCGAAGTGCGTGGATGCCTCATTTTCTGAAAGCAGATGGTAACGTTGGGCTCCTGTGTGTGCCCAACCCAAGGGCAGTTTCGGTTGAACGTAATACAAAACGTGCATGACGCTGCCATCATGGCGGGCTTGGAACCCGTCGAACACAGCTCGCAGCAGCTCAGTGGTACTTCTGGCGGAGCATGGACATAGATGTCAAGGCCTACCTCCCGAGTTGTGAGGCGTGTATGAGGTACAACTTGAACACGGAGCGCAAGGCTGGAAAATTGGAGTCGATTCCACTGACATAAGCTTGTTGGGACGTCGTCTCGACAGACTTTATCACCCACTTGCTGGTGTCCGATGGGTTCGACGCCGTTGTGGTGGTCCTTAATAAGTTGTCGAAGCGTCCTGCTACATCCCGACTCATACCACGGCAAATGCGGAGGATACGGCCAAGTTTTGCTTTTAACAATGTCATTCGGTACTACGGGGTTCCGTCCACCACCATCTCCGACACCGCGAACGAAGTTCACGTCGAAGTTCTGGACTGAGCTGATTAGCCTGATGAAGATCAAAACGGTGGTGACCACTGCGCACAGGGCACATGCTGATGGGCAGACCGAGCGCCAGCATAGGACACTCGATTGAGCATCGTAGCGAGTCTTCGCTACGATGCTCAATTTCGTACCATGGCAACGACTGGAATGGGCATAAGCCCTTGACCGAGTATTCACATGGTACGCTTGTGTCAAGCTCCTCGAAGATGTCGCCTTGCTTCGTTGATACAGGTCGCCAGCCCTAAAACCCATTGGGTAGTGCTGAAGGCGATCGGTCGGTGCCACATTCTCGAGTGGAGTACGCTTCGCGGTTTGTTCAGCAGCATCAGGATGCGATTGAACATGCTCGACAGGACCTGTTGAACGCACTGGAGGCTCAGAAGAAGTTCTACGACAGGCGACGTGCCGTGAACCCGCTCAAGGTCGGTGGTTTGGCCTTGCTGTCAACACAGGACCTGAACATCTTGCACGCGACGGCGGAAACAAGACTTCGCTCACGGAAGTTCATCCCGCTCTTCATCGGTCCGTACGCCATTTTGGAGCTTTGTGGTAGCATCGCGCTCCTGGACCTACCTGCCAACCTGAACCACCTCAGCCCCCACTTCTACATCGACAAGCACAAGCTATACAACAGCATTCCCGACGCTTCGCTGGCCGCGTGATCCCAAAGTCAACTCCAGTGATTTCGACGCCGAAGGTGAGACGCTACATGTTGCCGAAGCCCTACTCAAGAAGCGCATCTTCAACTGTCAACCCGAGCATCTGGTCAAGTGATACCGAGTTCCTCACCATAAGAACACGTGGGAGCGAGGGCGCGATATCAATCATGCGAGACATTGGCAGGCCCTGTTAAAGGATTATGCCAGCGTACTCGAGCGGCCCAAGACTAGTGGAATTTGCTTCATGACGGGTTTCACTGTAGTGTTCCTTATATCAAAGGACTACGGTACTACAAACTTCAACTTCGGCGACTTTAACGATTAAGATGCCGGGACTCACTTAAGTCGGGGGAGTGTAATGATCTTCACGTGCAAGAGCAGAACAACTCAACATCATCAGTCGAGTCCGCGCACAGAGAGCTGCGTCGCCGCCTGCATACTTACCACCGCTGCGCTAGCTCCAGCAAGCCACAGCCAACCACTGCATTTTCCAGACCGCGCACTACGAGGGTGCTCTTAGGTAAAAGGATAGCACAGACCACAGATCAATTCAGTTTTTCATTTTATCACACAAGAAGCAAGCATAACCCCAGAGCCTTACAGCAATGGTCCAAAGGCAGAGCCTTATCGCGGCCTATTTCCGCCAGCACAAATCAAATTTCTGGACGAGTATGTAGCTCAACTACTCAAGTGTTTTTGGGGTTTATTAAGATGAACAACTTGAGTAAGTGGGCTGCTCATGCTGTTTTGGTTCGAAAGTCAGATGATAATACAGCTTTCAGGATTGCCGACAACTATAAACGAACTATACCAACCGCTGGTACGATGCCAGCACATATCGCAGTTATGCTGAGATTCAGGGCTGGTGTGAGTTTATAGTGAAGTTTAATATGCTTATTTTTTTGCCAGATCGTGCTTGCCGAAGCATGCCAGGAGATGTTCATCTTTATAACGCATGATGGCATCTATCTACACACCACTGAGGTACCCCACGGAGAAAGGGATTCTGCATTACATTTCCAAAATCAGATGCAGAGAGTGTACAAGCCGTTGCTACAAGGGAACCTTCGTCTGTATCGATGACATTGTAGTATACGGACGAACGAAGGAGGCGTTTCTCATAGATTTTAAGACGTTTTACGGGCTAACAGCACAACATCGTTTGAAGCCCAACGCCAAAAAAAGCGTCTTGATGTCGTTCGAGGTGGCCTGGTGTGGCGGGATTACGGACGGTACCGGCGTGCGCCAAGATCCTGAGCACTTGTCCGGATTAGTTTCGTTGTCATTGCCTAAATCTGCGGCGTACTTGCAACTCTTTCTTTTGCGCATGCAACTGGATTCGAGATAGCATGGTGGATTTTGCGATAACTTTTGATCCGCTGCAGCCAAAACTCAAGGAATCTTTGACGAATCGCATCGTACAAAGCGGGACATGTAACGCTCGGCTGGACAGAAGAGGAATGCGTTCGTACTCTAACGCACTCCAGCGCATAGCAAACTCGGCGAAGATGTATTTCCCCGAGGAGATGGCAACCATTTGCTTGATGACCGATGCGTCGGACTACGGCTACGCAAATATCCTGACCCAGGTGCGAGACGGGCAAGAAACTGTTTTGGCCCAACATCAGACGTACGAGCTGCTAGTTTCCCATGAAGGGGGGTTCCTTAGTGCCTAGGTACATTGGTCAGTTGTCGAGAACGAAGCATACCCGATAGTCTGAGCATGTGTCTCGCTGGACTACATCCTAGCGAGAGGGGGATTAAGGCGTTCTGTGATCATTTAAACCTGATTCAGATCTTCTCGCCATCGGAGAGCGTGAAGAAACACACACGTCGAAAATTGCTGCGTTAGGCTTTACGCATATGTGGCTAATGTACAAAATAATGGCGAGCGAAACTTCTGGGCGGACATAACGTCGAGATGGAAACCGATAGACACTAAAACGGACCCGTTGACAATGAGAGCGAGGGTGGCTCGCATAGATAGCCAGCCGGACTTTTACGAGGTTGTGACGAAGCCGGCCAGGGACTTCCCCAACTCCATCATGATGGCGTACAGCTCTACTACGATCACGCCAAGCGATGGCTGGATGCTGCGTCGCATCCTCGACCACTTTCGATCGCGTTACAACTTCTAAAGCTCGCATCAAGCGTTCCAGTCTTTGTTTTTAGGGGTCCCGATCGTAAATCATTGTTTAATGTCAATTTGCTTTGATGTGCATTTATATGTTGTATTTTGAATGCTATTATTTATTCTTTTAACTCGAGCCGTCATGTAGCAGTAAAAGTGCTACGAAATCAGGCACCTTCAATCTACCAAGCGGATTTCAGCACCATGCTGCGATTAATGGTCTATTCACACGACCCTCTCTGTTCAAAAGCTTGGGTGAAGTCACTAAACTTTTCTTGTCCACCTTTCTAGATGCTATTCTTCGGACGTACCTATAGCGACAAACTAAAGAGAGGCCATTGCATTGCCTTGATGCAACTACATGTAAATCGTGCGATGGGAGGTATTTCAAATTAGATCAGGTGGCCTTCTTTGCACTGGTCGTAAGCATGTAGAATGCTGACAGGAGTATCAACCCTTGCGATCCAGACTCTAGAACATAATGGTAACGAAACCGAGCAGGACTGCCTACCTCGTACGAAATTTCAAATTATACTGAATACAGGCACACGAATGGTAATTGCAAGTGTAGCGCGGTAATTGGAGTTGTTAGCATGCTGATGGATAACATGGAGAAATGCTCTCGAGCATCGTTGTGATGGGAGCTCCAGATTGTTTAGGATTAGCGAGCCTAACGGATTGGGGGAGACTAATATCTTCTCGCGCAGCAACCTGATGTAAAAAGCTAAGTTGTTGAAATCTTCATCAGCTGAAGCGTGTCATGTAACAGCAGAAATTCGCGACCAGAAAAAATGAAGGTTGAACATATTTTGAAGAACGTCCTCGACCTTGCTTGTGACCTCGAATGCTTCTATGATAGTGCATGATTGTGGTGGGAATGCAAAGGAAGAAGCTGTTTTGCGGATCTATGTCGTAGTATTTGCCCCTCAGAAAGTAGGCAAGCCCAGAGCGGCGCATTGTTCGTACGAGGATAGATGCAAGCATCTGCTCAACAGTCGACGACTTTGTTTATTGCCATCTGTCTTCAGAGATGGTACTTAAAATTTGGCCCTGTTACTGCTACTTGCCTCAGCAACAATCATGGTGACGTGGTTGGTAGTTATGCGTTCGCCGAAATCTGATGGCACCAACTCGGACAACGAGCGTTTCTGATTCAAAAGTTGGGGCCAATACACGAATCTGTTGACTCATGTGCCAGAAACCCAGCAGGTATGCTGCGAAATCTGCTGTGTTTTGGCTGCTCACCACGACTCGCAGCATGGGCCTTCGCTCTTGACTTGCTGTTTGTGCTGTTCTAGTTTCCATCGTGTTCAACGATACGATTCAATTGACAAACCTGCGTGCTTTCAGGTTCTGTATGATAATAAACAGTATTTTTGCAGCTGCAACCGTTCGGGTTTTCCATCTTGTTCAATAATATGGACAGCGGCATGCGTTGTCTCTATCACCGCAATGGTGTCGTAAGCTCCGAAAGCATGGACCCAGAAGCTGCTGGTAGGAGAGATATGACCACGATAGTAGTACTATTACTCTACTATTCGTACATCTGGCCACTAGTATGGGCCCTGGAGCTCTTGTCTCCCTTGGTCGGTCCTTTATCAAATTTATTCGTGACTTCGGGACACACTCATTCTCACTTTTTCCATCATGAGACCAAGCCTCGCTCCTACCCTTCTCCTTGCCGCCATCTTGGCCACCACGTCCAATGCTGACAGTGTCTTCGGCACGACCCCTACAGGCGATGTTATCGAAAACATGTCGGTATGGGGGGCCCCTGTGGTCGCGTCGACCGGCACCAACCTTACCAGTAGTAAGCCCACCTTCGGCAAGATCACGTCGAAACCTGGAGAGTGCGTTGTTGCCTCGCCGACCGAGTACATCAGCGAATCATATCTGGACTGGGTCTGGGAGAACCGACTTGGACCGAACGCCGACACGTCCATCCCGGCCAACTCGAACATCATGAACAACAAGAATTATTTCATGGACAAGTTTGTGCACAACGAGGGCTCGATTAACTACTGCGTGCGTTGGGATAGCAGCACCAGCTTGTCCAAGGACGTGGCCTCCAGGTTCCAGGGCATCCTGCAACGCCACTACAACAAGTGGAACAAGTGGCTTGAGGGCTACAACTGCTGGCCATTCGCGGAGCTCACGGTCAACATCGTAGGCTGGGCGACTAAGGACAAGTCGCAGCTCGAGTGGATGGACGACTCGCTTGGCCCGGTCTACGAGGGCAGTATCGACTCGAACAGCGTGCCGCAGTGTCCCGACGAGTGCCACCGCTTCTACGATAACGTGAACAACATGTGGTCGGACACGAGTGCGTGCACGGGTGAGCCGTTCGACGTCTCTTTCTGGCTGAAAGAGGACATCCCGTACGGTTTCGGCTACGACTGGGGCCAGGAGGTGAGTCTCAACGACACAATGCAGAATCTCTACAACGAGAACATCCTGTTCATCGGCCACGAAATTGGTCACGGTTTTGGTTTGCCGGACTTTTACGAGATTGAGACAAAGCCGGCCAGGGACTTCCCCAACTCCATCATGATGGCGTACAGCTCCACTACGATCACGCCAAGCGATGGCTGGATGCTGCGTCGCGTCCTCGACCACTTTCGATCGCGGTACAACTTCTAAATCTCGCATCAAAGCGTTCTAGTCTTTTGTTTTTAAGGGTCCCGATCGTAAATCATTGTTTTGATGTCAATTGTTTGATGTGCATTTAAATGTTGTACTTTGAATGTTGTCATTGCCCGTTCTTCTAATTCGAACCGTTCGTGTAGCATCAAAAGTACTACGAAATCAGGCACCTTCATTCCACCAAGCGGATTTCAGCACCCTCTCTCGATTACATTATGTATACAGTACAATTACATTATGTACTACAGTAGTTGTCAATCAGCACTTTTCTCTCTGTTCAAAGCTTGGTGAAATCATCATTCTTCGCACCGCACCTATATCGACAAGTTAAATAGGGGTCATTGTGGGATAGATGAAACCAAATCGGGAGATCCACAAAATTAATAAGGGGGCGGCCAATCATCTTTACTACCCATGCACACCAGAAGGCACGGCCACCTGACTACGGTTAGCCTGATAACATTTTGCAATGCTCAGAGTGTCTATTACATATTAGCGGGTGACGAAACTGCCGTGGAGATCGCATGCGATTTCGCACTGAAATGGCATGCAATTTTCGGACAAATGACATGTCATTTCGAACTTACGTCCAGAGGTGTCAGAATTCTTCGTGGGAAACCGCCCAGACAAGAATTTCACGTCGCGGTCACTGACGATCGTACTGAGTAATCCATGCAATCACTGGTACGCAGCATCTGTGGGGGTGGGAAGGAAGTGAGTCCTCTTCGTGAGCCGATCGACGATGACTAGAATTGAATGAAACTTTGTTTCGCGAGTCTCAGATAGTCGCACCAAGAAATACATGCTGATGTCGCTCCAACGATTGTCATGAACAGCGAGGGTGTGCAAAATGCCCTGGGCGCTTCTCGCGATGGACCTTATTGCGCTGGTACTGTTCACAAGAAGCCACGTAAGACTGAATATCCGCAAACACGCGTGGCCAGTAGAATTTGGACGCCACCAGAAGTCAAGATTTGTGTTGACCCTGGATAGCCTCTTCTGTCAGCATCATGTTCCTCAAACAATATCTGATTTTGCAGCTCAGGACCGTCAGGAATGCAAAGACGACGGGGACCCGCCGAATTCACTTGAAATTAAACAAGATTATCCTCTAACGAATAGGGTCGTCTGGATACTGACAGACCGAGAGGAACCATCAGACCAGAGCGAGTTACGGGACATCTGTCGATAAGGAGAGAAGGTGACTCGCTTGTGTATTGAAGGAAACAAATCTGGAATGAGTTGATAGCTTAGAACGGCATTCCTACCTGGATACCTCACTGAATCTACCGAGTACTACTGCTTGCACGCATATGATTCCAACACCTTCCCCGAAAGCACAGTTACTCGGGTCGTCGTCACCCGGGAGCATATTCGCATATCAAGCCGCACAGGCTTTACTTGTTCCGGAGTTCGGTACGGGAAGGAACCTTTGTCAGCAAGTCAGCCGGGGTTGCTGCTGTAGGGATGTATTTCAATGCCAAGTTTTCTTCGTGTCATGCGTCCTTGAGCGCGGGAAAGGAATGTCGATTGCTTTTTGTGCGCTGGCGCGCTTGATACGATGAATTGCAGGCACGCTTTCGATCTTGAGTATCCGCTTCAGAGGTGTTGCGACATGTCCTTTAAGGAATTTTTTTTGATAAGATGTTTGATCCACTCAGCCTGAAGGAGACCATCGTTAATTGCAATAAATTCAGCCGCTTTACTGGACTGTGCGACCACTCTCTGCTTCATGGAACTTCAGGCGACTGGTGCTCCGAACAGGAATATGAAGTATCCAGATACCGACTTCCGATCAACCCGATCGTTTGCAATATCTGCATCTGTCACGAGCGTGGTGCTGGATTCAGTTGAGTTATGGCGAAATGCCGATTCTTGAGTTCCAGAGTGATAGCGCAGTATATACTTGGCTGCGATCCAAGCGGCTTTTATAGGATGGGCAAAATGTCGAGAAAGCTGATTGACAGCAAACGCTATGTTCGGTCTTGATACGGCGCCAGATAGAGATGACTGCCGACTGCTTCCTGGTAGGGCATTCTCTTCATCTCCTCGGACTCGTCTTCTGTTGAAGGGTCCACGCAATGGTCTAGGCTGGGGTTTGGGATCCTGGCCGTTGGGGTTGGCCTTGCGGGTTTCATGGCGAAGCGGGGAAGGGTTTCATTGAGGTAGACAGCTCGTGATAGTCGAATTTCTCCACTGCCGTGATCTCCATCCGCATCCCGAAAAATTGCGTAGGTACTCCAATGTCTTTGATCTTGTATTCCATGTGTAGCACTGTCATTAGCATGATAAAGCTTGAAGGTTGTTCGGGTGAGCTACTAAAATGTTATCGACATACAAGCACACCAATAACAGGCCGTTGGCAACCCCACATGAAGTAAATTCACTCGCGACCAGCCTGTTTAAGGTCGTACAACGCCTTTTTGAGCAGCCACACTTTGCCCCCCCCCCCCCCCGGCTGCTCAACCCCCTGACATAAGGTCCACAAGTGGAGCTCGTGCGTCCACGTAGTATAGGAGGAAAATCTGTTTATCTCTTGCGCAGTCGCTCGTCTTGTACTGAGCTATTTCGCCAGTAGCGCCTGTCTTGATCCGAAACTGTACGGTGCTGTCGAGGATATGCGTACAAGGAGGCGGGTCCACGAGGATAAAGGTGTGATTCTCCTTCAAGGCCGATCTTGCCTTGTGTATAACTTTCTCCCAGCGCGGCCACTGAGGCGAGTGCCTGGTTTTGCTTATCGAGAGCGGCTCACGAATAATCTCTACTAAGTAGAGGAAGGCAGATCCGATGTCTCGGGCCTCGTTCGGGGCGTCTTCGTGTAGTGAGTTCAGAGGTTCCGTTCATGCTCTCGACAACCTCGGGGGACCAGATTGTGGCTTGAAGACGTGCCGATGCGTCCGCATCTTGTATTTGGCGGTCCGTAGGCACGTTGTTCAGTCTCGATGGCGTTGACGTCTGTGGCATCTGGAGTTGGGTCTTGGTCGTCGTCCAGCTGAATTTCATCGACCAGCATCGATTCCAATAAGACCACATCCGTTGACGCTTTGATGGACCTGCCTTGGTCAGGAACGTAAAACTCGATAGCCGCGAATTTCATCAGAGAACCCGATGAATCCTCCGAAGTCACCTCAACCATCGAAACGAAACACCTTCCGGCGAATTGGGTCTGGTGTTCGCACGACTAGTGCCTGCCCAAAATGGGTAGACCAGCGAGCGATGACTTGGTACCGAGCAAGCGTCAAGGTCGCTCCGCGCTTGGGGATACGATTCCGAATGTAGGCGGCATGATGAAGGAGGATTCCCGCAAGTAGTGATGGAGGTTGCTATCAGTGAGCATTACACCCGCCATCTCAGTCAGCGTCCTGATGGCGCGCTCAGCGACTCCGTTTTGACTGCTGCGGTACCGTGTGGTGTGCTGGTTGTGGAGGCCTTCGACTGCGACCAGTTTTCGGAAGTCAGAGTTCAGGAACTCCGTCCCTCCATCCGTTTGGACTGTCTTAAGGCTATTTGTTGGAGTATTGGCTTGCATCTAGATGAACTTCAGAATTATCCTCACGCTCACTCGCTTCATTCGGGGTACGCAGCCGTAGACTGGAATGTAGTCCCGCCAAACGGCGATCATTAAATACTCGTGGCCGTGATATGATCTTCTAACGGGTCCGCCGAAACCCAGGTGACACACGCCGTCGGCTCTCGTCGCTGCTGCTTCGGAAAGCTGGAGTTTGGGGCGGTGGCGACTTTGGGATGGCGCAAAGCTGTGGTGGTGGACGAGTCGGTAAAGACTCTGCGCATGGATACAAGATGGCCGAGCAGAGTCCAGGATGATGTATCTCCAGGGAGACCTGGCGACCATCTTGGACAAGCACAACCCCACAAAGGTTCTTTTGAGCACGAGCAACATCGGCTGATTCGTTACCTGGCCGGCACGCTCGCGCCGGAAGGATTCCGTGCCGTGGTTGCGGTGCGCCTAACGATCCAGGAGAAAAAGAAGTGCAAGAAGGGGGTCGTGCCTTTCTGTACTTGGGTGACAGAGCTCATGAAATTTCATGACCTGGGATCACGCCGCTGTAGTAGCGGCGAGCCCCGGGTCCTTATCAACTAGGATGGGGCGTCAGAGAGAAGGCAGAGGAAGAGGTTGTCATCACGGAAACCGCGGAGAAGTAGGTGCCGCCGGTAACGATGGGCACGGCAGGCCCCACGACGTGGGTGCCTCAGGCGGTGGACAAGCGGGTCCAGATGGCTAGTACTTGTTGGAAGAGGAACACCTTCGTCAGCAGCAGTTGGTGGTGGCTCGTCAGCCCGTTCCTGCTTCAAGTGTAAACAAATTTACCATTTGGTCAGGGACTGCCCACGAGTACAGCCGGGTGAGGCCGCCCAGCTACTCCAACTGCTGAGGACTCGGAAGGACGCGGCACGCCTCAATATGCGTTGCGTGAAGGCTCCGGCTGTGTCGGACAAGCCGAGCGAAGCGTCGTTTGCCGTCAAGGGCAAGAGTGAGGACCAAAGAACGACTGAAGCAGTCGTGTACGGCATCCGAGTGCAAGCGCTTTTGCTGGACTCGGGTGCTGATATCTCGCTGGTCACCCAAGGTGTCATCGACGCGCTGGTGGCCGCGAGTAAGGCGATGGAGATCAAGACTGTCGAGAAGGAGCAGCTGGCGCCAGACTAGAGGCAAAGAGTTCGACGTCAGCCGGATGACTAAGTTCGCAGAGGTGCAACTCAGCACGTCCGCGGGACCGCTGGTGTTGCGCGGCTTTAGCTGGTACACCGAGGACGAGAAGCCATCGGTGGACCTGACGCTGGGGCGGCCGATGACGGCCATCCTCGGCTATTCCACAGATGACCTGTTGGCCCGGGCGGGAGATGCCAAGCCCGACTGGGGGGTTGCGGAGCCGGGGAAGACGAAAACTCCGGCACCGAGTTCGCCGAATCCCCTGCAGAAAGTAAACCGGCTCCAAGAGGTTCTGTGGGAACACCCCCCTGATGACGATAGCGTCGAGCGCTACGAGGTGCGGGCGATTACGCCGAGTATGGACCTCACCCGAGGCCGGCGGCCCTCGGAGACAAAAGTGGCGCTGCAGTGGGCGCTGGGCTAAGCCCGCAAGGCCAGGGTCAGATTGAAAAGATTCTGAAGAGTCGCGTGGATTGTTTTCGACCGAGTTTGGCAGCGACCCGCCGGTGCGAGTGGCGCCGTTGTACGTGAGGTTGAAGCCGGAGACGTGGCCCACGAAGCAACACCCGAGGCGGTACTCCCCAAACGACAGAGCTTTCTTGGACAACCATACGGCCATGCCGCTGGAACACGGCCTCGTATATCTGAACCACAGAAGTCGATGGGCGTCAGCCCCACGATTTTGTTTTTTGTACGCAAAAAAATAAGACGTTGGCCCTACCGCTAATCCGCGGATGACGATCGACACTCAGGGTGTCAACGAACGTACCGAGCCAATGCCGTGGCCCATGCCGGTGTTGGAGGTCAACGAGCTGGAGGGCGCTCGATACTTCTTCGTTCTGGATTCAGGGGTTATTAACAAATACCACTGCACCCGGACTCGCAGGAGCTGTCACCTTCGTGACCCACCGTGGGATGTATACGCTAACGCGGGTGCCTATGGGCGCCACTGAAGTAGTGGCGTACTGCCAGGGAGTCGTGGAGGGAATCTTCGGCGACCTCCCGAGCAGCGGAATTATGGCGTGGCTGGACGACATTTTGGGGTACGCAAAGACGGGGGATGAGCTCCTCCGTCTATTGGATAGTGTCTTAAAGAGGCGCGGGTAGTTCGGTTTGAAGCTGCAAGCCAAGAAATGTGAAATCTACTCGCTGGAGGTAAAGTGGTGTGGAAAAATGATTTGCTGTTATTTCGGCAGGGGCGTACGCCACTGCCCGGATAGGATCCAAGGGCTGGGTGTAAATAAAGGCGCCTATGATCGTCGACGGGTTCCAACAATTTCTGTCTGATGTAAACGGGATGCAGAAGAGCATCCCTGAGTATTCGAAGACGACGGCTCCACTCTTCGCCGCCCTGGACCGAGCCGCAGTTGCGATTCGAGGAAGAAAACAAAATTGGCAAAGATCCAGCTAGCGGAGATGGCTGGGATGGGATAGATCCCGTTGTCTCGGGGACGTGCGTCAGATGTTAGTGAAGATGGTGCCGTTGGCCCATCCCAGCCCGTCCGCTGAGTTGTGTTTGTACACAGACGCCAGCCAAGACTATTGGCCCACTGTGCTAACGCAGTTGGGCCCGGAGGTGGTTCCGCTGCCACTTGAGCAACAGAACCACCGACCACTAGCGTTTCTAAGTGGCTGATTTGCGGTGCAACGAGCCGCTGGCGACCATTGAAACATAAGCATTCGCAATAGTTGAAGCTACGCGACGATTGGAGTATATGTTGCTACGACCAGGTGGTTTCCGTTTGTATACGGACCACCGTAATTTGGTGTATATCTTCAACCCCTACGCCACGGATGGCGCCATGTCTCGCTATCAAGCCGATAAGCTTCAGCGGTGGGAGTTATCGCTGATGCCCTCCAACTACGCGATCGAACACGTTCCTGAGAGGTAAATGCCTGGGGCGACTTATTGAGCAGATGGGGAGCAGGGCCAGCGATACGATACGAGCGGGCGGCTCGGCGTATTGCCCGACTCGCTGTCGTTGAGCGAGCTTCGCCTTTTGGAGGAGACAGATTTCGTATGGCGGACAGAGCCAGCGATTCGTAACTTTCACGAAGAAGCGCAGGCGTCGCCAACCGTGTCGATAAGCGACGCCAGGTGGGATGAGGGGTGGAAGCTACTGCTAACGGCTGAAGGCCAGATTTGGATCGCGCCCCTAACCGTCGAGATGCAACAACGTCTGTACGTGATAGCGCATGGTGGTGCTAGTGGACACCGGGGCGACAAGGCGACTACACAGGTTTTGTCGAGTGTTTTCTATTGGTACTCGTTGGAGTCGGATGTGAACACGTTTGTGAGTGACTGCTTACATTATATGGTGGCCGCGGGTGGTCGCGTGCCCAAGCCGCTAGGCGAAACTCTGCGGGCCACAAAACCCAATGAAGTTATTCATTTTGATTTCCTGACAATGGTGCAGACGGAAGCCGCAGTGAAGTATGTTTTCTTGTGATTAAGGACAATATGAGTGACTTTGTGGAATTGATTGCGTGTATACAGGCCGGAGCAGACCAAGCGTAAACCGGTCGAGGAGACCGATTTAAATGGTACGGCGTGGTACACCAGTGGGTGCCCGATCAGGGTACCCACTTTAAGAATATGATTATCGAGAGGTTGGAGAAAGGCTAGGGGCTCAACATCATCTCACGACCGCATATACTCCTCGGGCCAATGGTACTGTCGAGGTTCTAAAGGCATTGTTGAGTGAGCGCAAATTGCACGTACAAAAAATGGCCAGCGGTCCGGCCCGTGGTGCAGGCTGCTTTGAATTCGATGCCCACAGACCGCGTTTACCGCGCTGCCCGGTGAAGGGCACCTTCGCGGTGTACTTGACCCATGCGATACCGTTGAAGGAACTATCAACTGGCTGGAGGCGGAAATAGGTAAGCACGTTGAAGGTGTACGAGTAGTTCTGGACAGTTCCACGCAGAGATGACATAATCCAGTGAGCGGCCCGAGAGCGCCGTGCTAAAATACAGGGAGTCAACTCGTGAAGGAGATTTTGTTCTCGTTGCGACTGCGACGGGTCGCAGGGGGCAACAAGCTAGCGCTCATAACGCGCGGTCTAAAGCTTGTGCTTAAGGCCCTGAACGACTATACTTCGAAGTACACGACTTAGTAGAGCCGTACGCCATCACGATCCGTCACGCATCTCGGCTGCAATTATACCGGGACGCGCGACGAGGACATGCAGAAGAGTTGAGCGAACAGGCAATTCACGACGAGCGAGGCCACCTCGTAAAGGTCCTCCGCGCGTGCAGGATCAGTCCTGCAACTCACCAGTTCGTTAAATGATTCGGATTGGACGAGATCAAAGCTCGTGGGAGCTGGCCATCACGACGAAGGCCGACGTCCCTATCCTTTTTCAGAAATTCGTCGAGGACGATCCGAACGATCAGGCACGTCAACGTCTTGGACGAGGAGGCAACCGCAGATGCTGAGGCACTTGGGACAGTCGAGACAGCCGCTGCGCGACTATCAAGAACGCGACAGGCAGTTCGCGGACGGCCTAGGTTGTCACGCCCATAATAATAAGAGATTAACATGTGACGAACTTCGCTCAAAGTTGGAGGGGAAGTGATCCGCCGGAATCAGATCCAGCGGCGCCCTCCTCACGTAACCGGGTACCAAGTGTACTATTTACCGGTTCGGGCGGAGTTACGGTCAAGAACGGTTCACCCAATCGGTGGCGTCGGAAGCACGGATGACACGTGTACGGCCACCGTGGCCCGAGGGACGGTCGCCAGGGAGTTCAGTGAACCCAGAGGATTGTACGCCAGCCTACAGAGGGCTAGATAAGGTAAGGTAGGCTTGTAAATCAGTCAGTTTTATATTGGAGAGCTCAATTTTCCGTGGGAACATATCAATAACAAATCCTCTGTTCGATGGTAGATGCCCCTCTCCCCCCCGGATCAGATCACGGTGCATTCCGAGGACAAACCAGGGGAATGTGGAAGGAAGTGCACTCGAACGGAGGCGCGAAGCAAGCTTTAGGCTCTCATGTCGAGTTTGGGATTTTTCCAAGGAGATAAGACTGACATGTATTTGAACCTTTGTTGCGATGGACGAAGAGAAAGGCGCGAGTTTGCTCAAGCTGTGCGTTCAAGACATTTTTTGATGACTATTTAAACCAAGAAGGTGCATCTTCGACTACCACGCCTAAAAATAATCGTAACCTCCAGAAAATTGTAGATTCAATTGTGTCTCTGGTAGACACATAAATATTTGCTCGTGTTCGAGGCTTAAACTGACAACAAAAAACACGCTGATAGCTGGCGGGCTGCACTTGCTCGTCTGCAATGTGAGTATATGCGCGTTGCACACGAGCAAGTGCAGCGAAGGTATGACAGCCAAATTGGCTGCAATTGACGGCATTATAAGCCGCCATCGTCGCGCTCTAGGAATTGTGGAAGAACATATTCGCAGTCATCTTCTCTACTAAAAGAAGTAGAATGCTTACGAAGCCGAATCGTACTCCTTCAGGGGGATGCATATGCGCTCGAAGCAGGCAGGTTGTAGACATCTAAATCAACGAAAACGGCTTCATTCTAATTGATATCACAAAGCAACTTTATCTAGTAGGAAAATATGAGAAGGTTATGTAAATCAATCCAGTGAGAGCTGAGCCACCTATCGAGATTGCGACATTGTGATCTTGAATGTGCTCGGTTACGATTTGGTGGAGAATGTGTCTATTCTCCATCCCGGTGTCGTCAGTAGCATCATACACTGGTAAATACAGCTACCTAGAGCGTTGTATTTCTGTAATGACGCAGCACTGACTTTCATTCCAGGGGACGACTGGACGCGGTCGTCAATGCAAAATTTATTCAACTTCATAGTGGCTTTAATCACAATGCCAGCGCGGTTATACTCAGCAGTGAGAGACCGCTGATATAATATCTGCTATTTGATCTCTAGTAACCAAACGACATCTTAGTTCGGATGCGTAGCTGTGAAATGTAGAAGTTATAGCCATTAAGAGCGGAGCCTTTAATTTCAGGCGTTGTGAAAGCAATCAACATCGAGGGTGCAAGTCCGTAGGCACTATTGTCGATTGTATAGTGAGCAAGGGGAGTCCTGTGATGTCATCACTCAGCGGCCATTTCAAAAGGAGACACATTTAAAAACCTTGCTTGGTAGGTTGAAGCTCCTGAATGACAGCCGCGTGATGACAAGCATTATGTCTTGTTCTCTGCTTCTTCTTCTGCTTCTTCGACAGCGGTGGTGTTCAGCGTTACGGACCACTCAATTGTATCGGCAGCCGGGATATTGGCAGCAGTCAAAGTCAAACATTCCTCGATCAGAGCTGCGAATAAGTTTTCGGGCGACACAATCTTCATCTACGGGAGATACTAGATATGGTATGCCGTCAGAACACCGACGAACTTGCGACTCATGTTGAGCGCTTCATTTTGTACGCCAGTGCAAGGAGGAAACAGCAAGTTTTCCAAGCGCGCTAGGCGTTCCTATGCACTGTGATTAAAAACGGCGACATCAGCGAGCTTGGGGCATCAGACTCAAGACGCGAGCAAAGTTTCTGCCCTCGCAAGGAGTGTTGAAGACGTAGCCGAAGCCTTTGTTCGTCTCCCACAAACCTCGACCAGAGAGCCACTGTGCTGCCAGGTGCTCATCCCCATCCACATGCTGAGCGACGCCTCTGCAAAACGAGCGGAGCGTCAGGCTGCTGGTTGCCCCCGCCGCGTCCGCCACGCGCGTCAGCAACCGATTCACGAAGCCTTTTCCACGGGCTGGTTTGGCCTTACGATCAAGAAGGCGTCACTGCTGAGGGGGGGAACGTGGACGCAGGAGCATCGGAAGGACCGGAGGATGAAGAGGGAGACAGCAGCAACCCAAGTAGCGGAACACCGGCGTGAAGCACCACCGTATCAGGCGAGGACAGCACGGACAGCGGACTTAACAGTGACGCCTCCTGCATCACTAAGGCTACCGCTAGGGTGAATATCGGGTGTTTATAAGTTCTTCTGATCAGGTACGAGCGTCAGGCCTCGCTCCTCTGCTGTCTTCGCTCGAAGCATCCGTATGCAGAAGGCGTTGTCAATCGACATGCTCACGTGTTGTTTGCTCACGTAAGCGAGGTCCGAGGATCCCCCAAAGCAATGCCACATTAGGTATGCTAGTTGTAACGGGTTACATGAAGAGTGTTAAGTCTCTCTTCAAAATGGTGTATCCAAGTACCCCTAGTGATGTAGCCAACATCACGAAAACGTCACCGCCATGACGTCACGGATGGGTACCACACATATGGTACAATGACCTCATAGCCACCCAACTGTATAACATCTAGGATACTTTATAGGCGATTTACAGTTATTATGTAGACGCTTTAAGAAAAACCCTATAAATATATTCAGTCATATATCTACCTAATTTGGTAACAGTCCCTTCAGACCGAGGACTTGTGAACTGCCGCTCACTGAGAGCTTATATTGTCTGGAAGTCACACTTCCTTTGCGCAAAGTGTTGCGCGTCCTGTCTCACTTAATAACACTTGTAGTCAATTCACGTCTACGCAGGTGACTACCTGAAACCTTTGAGGTCCTAGCAACGTTGACCGGAATGAGTTTCCCCTCTGAATGACTCACAGTTTGAGTCCGTTCGTAAGATGGCCGTCATTTTTTTTGACATGAAAACCTTGCACAGCTTGGCGTCGCCAACGTAAGCTGAGCAGGTCGAACGCGTGACCGCGTTCGACATGTACGAGCGGGGGTTCGTCGAACACGTTCGGAGCAGCCTGCAGGTTCCGGCCGCAGAGCCGAAACCGGTCCACCCCAAGCCGTTGCGACTGAAGGTAAACCCGTACGGGGGGAAGGAAGATGAAAACCTGCATTTCTGGGTGCGAGAAGTAGAGCTCGCAATGACTGCGGCTCTCATCTCTTCGGAACACATCCGAGTAGCTTTCGCCCTCTCCAACCTTATCGGTCGTGCTAAGAGTTGGACGTATACGCGGGAAGGGACAACGCCTGGATGCTTCGCATCCAAACTGGACTCAGTTGTATGAGCAGCATAAAGCTGCGTGCTGCCGGCGAACTACGAGTACCCCCAGCGGCCTCGTTTCCTATGTCCAGGAACAAGTCATACGTGTCCATATCTAGGACAGCGAGTTTCTCCATGCTGTCGACGTCCTCGAACTCCACAGCTAGATCGACATGGATATTGGGAACGGTAATTACCGTTTCGTCGACCAGTTGTATCGACGCTATCCCGTTGCCTTTCCTTTCTTATATAGCATCGGCCAACTTGCTGTATTGACACTGTCCCGTTGCCTTTGCTTTCTAGTAAAGCATCGACCAATTTGTTGATGTTCTCCGCAACAACCTGGCAGCGTGCGAAGTTCTTCAACATCCCGGCGTCGACCAAGCCTCGGAAGGTATGGGTATATATATCCCCGTACACTCACGTGTACTATTAGCTGCCCAACGCTACCCTTCTTCGATTCGAGTGTGCGCAGACTCTCAGTGACTAAGTGACTAAGTGTCCATGGTGCGCGCCAGCCGCGCACCGATCGAGAACACTTGGATCTTCATATCTTGCTGCTGGGCGAGCCCAAGCTCCGTGGAAACCCTCTTGGGGAGGGGGGGGGCACGACTCGTTGTCGCAGCCCCTGGTTATGACGCCGCGGCGTGCGCGCCTGGCGGTGACTGCACTCATCTTGGAGGGCGACTTGGATAATAGCTGGGTGCGGGCCGGGCCTAGACTTAGACCGTCCAAGAACACCGTCATCTTGATGTGTTCATGGAGTGGGTTTCCCACGAAGGATGTGGTGAGCTCCCGCATCTCCTGGATGTACTCGCACAGCTCACGTCTTCCCCGTTTACATGACGCCCTGGCTCGAGAAACATGAACCATGGATTGATTGGCGAAACAAAGCCATCGGGGCCAGCCGGCCCGCAGTTACAGGCAGAACATTGGTGAGTCATGTTCCCACCTCTGCCAGGAACTGGGGTGCCCGAAAGGGGCGCCGGGGTGTAGGAGCATCCAGTGAATTTTTGGGAACCGCCGACGCATTAAGCGACTCCCTGGAAGCGGTCGCAGGACAAGCTGCACCTAGTCGAGCGCGGCAGTCTTTACAGGATAGCCCTCCAGCCTGGGTAACCAAGGTCCACACAAGGTCACCCAGACTGAAACGGACGAGGGAGACGCACGAGGCGCTTCCTGTGTATGTAACCATGTTTACACGATGTCACCCAGACCAAAACTGGCAAGAAAGACGAACGAGGCGCTTGTTGTATGGGTAACTGTGTTCCACACTAAGTCATGTAGGCCGCAACTGGCGAGGAAGGCGCAAAATGCGCTTCCTGTGTGAGTAACCTTATTCCACACCAAGTCGCCCAGACCTTAACTGAAGAAGAATCGGCGAAACGCGCTTTTTGTGTTGGTAACCAAGTTGTACACGAAGCCCTGGAGCCTTTGGACGTCGTAAGTGAGACGTTCACTGACGTGCGTAACGAAATACCACGTCGCGGTCGCCGTGACATCCGTCGACACCGCAAGTCGTAATTCTGTATAGCCTAGACAGTGGACAAAGATCTAGTGGCTAGGAGCCCAAGTGGGATGGGAAGGCCGAAAGAGTGGTGGCCAGGGCCCCCCATATACAGATCGAATTTGCTTGGAAGTACACAACACTGGTTATTAGTATAGGGATCCACATTGGCCCATACTTTAATCAATTAATATACTCCATCCATTTGTGGCACTTACTAGATAAGCTTGGCTAGAAGTCTACCTTTCGGTTTTCAACCCCCTCAAGATCATCGCTATTGGTAGCGGTTCAAGCAACGTAAAGGTTAAGGAAGCCCCTCAACGCGGTACTACTACGGATCCGGGTTACTATACCGATCACAAGATCTACGGCCAAGTTCAAGATCAACTCGAACGGATTTCAGCGTGCAGGAATACCCACGCCAGACCCCCCCCCCCCCAAGTCCTACTAATGGACGATTCAACGCTCACCTGTGTGCGCATCTCATGTCAACGAGAGAGCAGATCCAGCCCGCCGATGGGTAGACAACGTGAACCTCAGCAACTACACGGCTATCGGGGTACCCCCTCCACAGTCGATGTCTGGGCACAGTGGTGCATGGATCCAGTGATTTTTACTGATCCGCTCCACCACAATGGTGCGCGGGCCCGGATCTCTTGGCGACGCGGGATTTCACCGTGAGTCCCAAGTTGATGCGCCTGTGAGCGATGAATCGGGAGATGAAATGCCGACGGAAGTTGGATCACCGGCGGCGTCGCTGAAAGCGAGATCCACGAAGCGACAGAGCCCCGATAGTAGAGAGGCCGAACTTCTCGAAGAGAAGCCTCATCCTCCTCCCGAGGTCCCTCCGGGACCCCCGCGAATCTCGACGCGAGTCGAGATTCGCCGGATGAAGGTCCAAAAGCGGAAGCTAAAGGACCACCAACACCCCTCCAGACTCAGGCGCTGCATCCAAGAAGAAGAAGAACAAAACCACAAGGAAGATACTTAAGGCACCTGACTCCGAAGGGGAAGATCGTGTTGATCTGGAAACAGCACTATCCAAGCTAGAATTGGCTTATCAGCGGACGAAGCTCACTGAGTTCCTTCGTGAAGATCCAACGTCGAAGACCACCCCAACGGTGGATCCAACGGCTCAACCAAGAATGGGCTCAACTGTGGCCCGTGTCCAGCAGCAGGAATATCAGACGGTATCCTCTCAATATGCTTCGGCGACTTCAGAAGCCGGATCAGATAGTTCATCTGAATCGCAACGCATGTCGATGGATCCCGCCGGAACCTCGACGTTACGAAACCGGCTGCCAGTCAGAGTCGACAGTCCGTTGCCAGTGGAGCATCACGCGAGACCGGTGGTACCAGCTGCCCGTACGAGCAGATCCATGATCAGGGAAGATCCGAGAAACCTGGCGACATACTGCCAGGCAGCTTTGTCGCGTTTCCTGAAGGAACAGCAGACAGCCGCACTCCACCACCCCAACGCCGTCCGGATTCTGGGACCCAGGATGATGAAATGGAGTCAGTCGGATCACAGGATCACCACCCGGAACACTGGATATACGATCCAAATGATCTGGACACAACTCCGGTAAGGCGTGCAGCCACTACGGCCGCCGCAGACACGTCCGGGGATCCGCTGGAGTGCAACGAGTCAAGATCTCGGCTGTCTCGGATCTAAAAGAATTCACGGGAAAAGACCGCGACGAAGGGGGAGCGAGAGCATGGGTCAGCAAGGTTAGTCAACATTTACAAGAGACCAAGCGTTGGAAGAAGAAAAGTGCCTTACCTTCGCGGATCTGCTCACTGGACTAGCGCACAACTGGTATCGCCAACTCGAACGGTCAACCCGAATGAAATGGGCCGACCTCGTGCGGAGTTTCCAAATGCGATACTGTGGACTTGGGATCTCAGTCGCGTGACAATACTACCACGCACACAAACGCACGGATGAGAAGCCGCTGGAATACTTCTACCGCTTGAATGTCGCAGGTATGGGAGCCCGAGTGAAGAACAAGGATGGTGACTTGAAGTTACGACGCGAGCATGTGGATCATTTTATTGAAATTCTGGGCGACGTGGATCTGGCGGATCTGCTTACGTTATTGCGCCTAGCAGATGCGGAACAGCTGGAGAAAGTACTCCAAGCCCGTGAACGATCGAAGTCCCGCCAGAAACAGCCAACAGGAACCACCAAGTTCCGACCGAAGCCAAGCCCCCTGCCTTCAAGCGCGCCACCCCGTGCAGTCCGGACGATCCACATTCAGGAGTCAGACTCGGATCTCGGATGAGACTTAGAAGGATCCGGCCGGATCGGACAACGACGTACGCCACGCGTATATCGCTGCATTGGCGGATCAGCCACCAGCGACGCAAGTCACCAACCAACCAAGATCCGCGGATCAAAGCCACCCGATCCAGAACCTGCCGAACTCGATACCCACGGATCCGCCTCAACAGGGTCACCGCAAGTTCTATCACGACAACTCGCTACGTTGCTCCCACTGCGGATCGCATAAACACTCGGATCGGGAATGCTGGAAACGTTTGACCTGCGAGAAGTGTGGCAAAAAGAGGACATCCGTCAGATCAGTGCTTCTTCATGTGCCGTGGCTGTGGCGAAATTCACGATCACAGCAAATTCCAGATGGAAGAATTCTACAACTTCATCCGACAGTGGTACGACCCGGTGGCGAAGAACGGAGTCCTGTCTGAAGCAGCCGAGAATATGTTAAACTAGGACGCTCGCTGAGGTGGAACTCAGTACGAGACGAGCGTTCTTGTCCATATGTATATGCATTTGTGGAAAGAAAGAAGAGAGAGAGGTTGCCGACCACCATCGAGTGTATTCCGTAATACACGTGATCTACCCGAAATTTGGAAGACTGCAGTGGTAAGTCTTCGCCCGAACGGCGAATACGAGAGGGCGGGCGTGGCCATGAGTTTGGATCTGCTCCCAGGTGAATCGCGCGGGTATTGGAATATCACGTGCCTAACAAACACCACAAGCAGGCCAACGCTAGTGGAAAGATTAACAACACCAACACCGTAGTACTTCTTGACTCAGGATCCGAGGTATTGATTATCGATGCCACCTTTGCTTGTAAGGTAGAATGTCAGATCGACGAAGGTCAAAGTCAAGAATGCCTAGGGATCGGCGAAAGTTATATGTGGCGAAAGTACGTACACGCATCAAGCTTACCTTGCCAGGGAGGCTGGTGTACTATTACGATGTGTGGTTTGGAGATGATCTTCCTTCAGAATACCAGGCGATCCTGAATATGGACTTCATGGTCCCAGCAGGGATCCGTCTAGACTTAGGCGATGGAACAGTGTGTCTGCCCGACGAAGTCCGGATCCCGCTCCAAGGGAGGCGCAGGATCTTCAGCGACCGGGCCAGACAGCACACCGTAGGTAAACACCTCCGGGTTGATCCAGGACTGAGCATAGAATTGGCTCAACGGATCCGACTGTCACCGTCAACAAGTTGTGGCTAACCAGAGGTGCAAACTGGGTACCGATTCTAACGAATGGTCCGGGACAAATCAAGTACCTACAATCACCAACCTGGTGGAGAAATCATTGATCCTCCAACATGATAAGGTGGTGGGGATATGGATGTCAGGAGATAACGTACCCAGAGAACCCGGGTTCGTTTCGGTAGGATCGCGGTGCTATGTGGAATAGCAGAATCTTGCGCTGAGTGCTACCACTGATGCAGCTCGGGCAGAAGCAGCCAAGCCACCACCGCCGGATCCTTATCCACTCCTACCACGACCAAAGTATCCCAGACCGAAAGAAATTCTGCGGAGACCGGCAAGTTTGGAAGGTCACCCAAAGATTGCAGTGGTACGTGATGTCACCTCTATACCAGGAGAATAGCAAAAACAGGATGTACCGCCATCAGTGATCGAAGATCGAGATGTGCTGGAACTGGATTTCTATGGATCAGATCCCGAAGCTCAAGATAATCCATCTACCAATGGATCAGGATCAATGGTCGAACACGAGGATGAGAGTGTAAATACAGTGTCCAGCACTATTCAACCTGGCATGAAAGGCTTGGACACTTTTGCCCACAGCACGTGAAGATAATGGCGGACAGACTTACTCTTTCCTCATCGGAGTAATAGCAATGATGCACACAAAGCTGTGCTGGTTATTGTAGATGACTACTCCAGATACACCACAGTGTACCCAATACGATCAAAAACAGCCCCAGAAGTAAATGCAGCAATGAAGCGCTACATTAACTGGGCTGAACGTCAATTTAGCAATTGCCCAGTTACGGACAATGGAGGAGAATTTGAAAACGATGAAATGGAGCGTTGGTACCAGGAACGCGGGATAGCTTTCCTACCGAATCCACCACGCAGTTCACACCTGAACCTTTGTGAACGTGGTCATCAGACGTTGGTTCATATGATGAAACCTATAATGAGAATGACAGGACTGCCAAAAATCGTTTTGGATACATGCATTAGAGATGGCTACGTCCTTGCACAACAGAACATACTGTCAAGCAACGAGGGACACACCTATCACTTGATGGTGGATAAGAAACAGACTTACACGGCATCAAGAAGTTTGGTGCCATAGCGTATGTACATGAAGCTATAACGCCGTCGAGACACAAACTTGACGCGAACTGCCGACTTGGATTTTTCGTTGGAATACTTAGAAGGTCAAGCCGGATACAAGATCTACTTTCGTACAGAACACGTCGTGCATCACGTTCTACACGCCAGCGTTAACGAAGATATCTTGTACGGTAACATATATAAGAATGGATATGATGAATCTATATCGGAAGTGCTACCTCGGACGGAGAATATACGTAGCGCGGATGAAGATTTTAATGAAAAAATTCCAACATTGAAGATGAGGATGCTGAAATGGCCTCCGAAAATGATCACGAACAATTGGACAGAGAATCTGAGCTCCCAGACTATGATGGCCTCTCGGAGATGCCAGATGTGAACGCAGATGCAGAGACTGAAGATGATGGCGAGCCTAATGGATCTGCTAATGATGTTGACTACGAAGTTAGCATCGACAAATGGGCCAGTATGCCCATGTATACCGCATTTCCACACCATAGATTAAACAAGCCGGAGAAAAAGTCTACCGATGCCACAGATGCATACCGTGATCGAGCTAGATCATGACAACTCGAATGGTGAGTGTGACAATGGATATGACTATGGTGGGATGAAGAGGATAAAGACTATGGCGACACAGGCAGTGATGACACGAAGACCACAATGGCACGGACAGTGCGGGCCCTGCTGATGACGAAGGTAACACAAAAATGAACAATTTAGACTTCGAAGACGGAGAGAATGAAGGAGAAGTCAATGAACCACTCCATCTGGAGATACTGTGGATGCAGGTGATGAAAGAGGTGCTGATATAACTCCTGAGCCGCAGAGTGAGTAATCAAATGTTGAAGGCGATGAATTAAGGTTCAGTTACCCGAATAAAGGACACACGATACATGTTCCGGACAATGCATTAGCCCGTGTGATCAACGGTGAAGTACCCAATGAAAATGGTTCACAAGAAGATAACCAAGCATTTGTTGTAGCAGACAACGGAATGGATACTTTCTTGGCTCCCGAAGTTATCACAGGTGTACAGCGTTCTCCAGTGGAAGCTATGTTAGATGACATACGTGAGATGTAACGACAAAAGGTCATGGATAGTATGCCACGAAGAATGACTATCAGAGTGGCGGACGAACGACGACCTCCACGACATTTGGAAAATTATCATGTCAATGCAACTTACAACGGCAGCAGTGTTGTCAAAAAGGTGGATCCTGGGAATACAACAGCTACCAAAGCCCAATATAATATCCACGACGTGAACTACCCAAAAGCTTCAAAGAAGCCATGCATTCACCGCAGAAAGATGAACGGCATGACGGGATGTAGCGGGAACTGGACGCAATGTTCTCAAAGGGAGTGCTGAAACTGATCGACGCTAAAGAGGTACCAATAAATGCAACTGTGCTAGGTTATATGTGGAGGATCCAAACGAAAACCAATGATAAAGGATTTGGAACCTGCTGACGGCCAAGACTTGTTGGATTAGGGAACCACCAGACCTTTAGAGTTGATTACACGTACTCATTTTCACGAGTGGCTAGAATGGTGACATTCAAAATTGTTGTAGCAGTATTTGGTATGATGGGACTTGTATCGTACCAAGGGAACATTAATACGGCGTACCTAAATGCAGGATAGAAAATCAAGCAGTATGTACGTAACATACCTGGTTTCCCATGCAAAAAAGGGAAAATGTATCGGGCAAATCAAGCGATACATGGACTTCACCAGTCTGGAGCAGAGTGGTATGAAGAAGTGAACGGATGGTTAATATCAGAGGACTTCCACGGCGCTGAGACAGAGCCGTGCCTCTACGCATATTGCAGCAATGGAGGGTTCGCGTTGTTAACTCTATACGTGGATGATGTAGTGCTAGCAACAAACTCAGAGGAGTTTAAAACATTCTTCTCTGCGAATATCCATATGAAGTATGGCTTCAAAGACGCGGTTTGCTTCACAACTACTTCGGTGTGCAGATTGAACAAGATGAGAAAAGAATTCGAATTCATCAGTCCAAGTATTGTGGAGAAGTACTGGAAAACTTCGAATCTCATAATGCCCACAGTATGCTACGCCGATGGAGAAAAACACAAAGTTTAATGCTCAATATGCTAGTAAGGACCCAGCAGAAGTGACATTCGATTACCGCGGAGCGAATGTACTTAACAACAAGTACACGCCCAGATATTGCATACTCTGTGGGTTACCTAAGCAGATTTGTGAGTCAACCGACACGGAAGCACTGTGGTGAAGTGAAACGCATTTTGCGTTATTTAGCAGGAACTCGTGACTTAGGGATCACCTATCTCAAGAGAGCAACTAAGAGTGGTACTATTGCAGTTTCAAAGGTTCAAATCCTTTTCTTCCGAAAAAGGAAGAAAAAAGGGTTAACGGATATTGTGATGCTGATAGGGGAAATGATCCGGAGTCACGCAAGAGCGTAACAGGTTCTGTACTCACTATCGCCGGTGGGGCAGTAGCCTGGGCTGCAAGACGGCAGACAATAATTGCCCAATCGACTGCAGAAGCCGAGTATGTCACCGCTAGCAAAGCCACAATGGCAGGCCGGGGAATTATCAATATGTTGGAAGAAGCCTTGCAATTATCGGAGACGATGATGAAGATGTCTTTGACAATGGGTATTGAAAACCAAGCTGCTATCTCCTTGGCCAGCAAACCGACCTATAGCAGCAAGACTAGCCACATCGAGCTGAGATGGCACTAATACGAGCCCTAGTCATGAGAGGGTTCATGGAAATTCACAAAGTACCTGGAGTCGACAACCCTGCCGAAATGTTTACCAAAGACCTTCCGAAGAGCAGTCTTACCAAGTATTGGAAGAGCTTCGGCATGGCAGAGACGCCCGAGAAGGCAGATTGTGTTCCGAAGAATTCGTCGGAGGGGACGTGTTGTGATACGGATCTGGTTTCCGACGTTACCGTTAGCCGCAGATCAACAAGTGCAGTTTCCAGCACCCGTCGCCTCCCACCAGGACGTTAGTGGGGGACGAGGACGCTGGAGAAAATGTGCCGAGGGACTAAATGACTGGACGGCAACAAGCAACAGGAGGCTCTAGGTGGGCCCTCAAGGCGCATTGCGTATATAGTTAGACCTCAGTCGAACTCGACACACAGGAAACAAGCGGAATGCAAGCGAGAAGCAAGTAGGAGAGCATAGAGGATCTAAGTGCAGTAATCGATGTGTATATTTGCATACCACGCACCTCCACTGACACTTGACCTCGCCGCCGGAAGCAGCTGACGACACAGGCAGCTGAAGCGAACGTTCATCAACTGTTTCATAACAGAGGATCTCATGTTTGACTTCCTACAGGAGGCGCACGATGCGCCGTCCAGCTGTCACTTGGGCCGCGAGAAGACCTTCCCATCGGTCTCTCAGTACTTTGATGGGCCCACATGTACCAGTGGGTCGCACAGTACGTGAAGACATGTGAAACATGTCGGCGGGTGAAACCCTCCAAGCACGCCTCGGCTTCTTTGCAGTACCTGCCCGTTCCAGCGGACTGCTGGAAGTCGATGAGTCTGGAATTCATCTTTGGACACCCAGCCGACGGCCATGGGAACACCGGCATCTTGGTGTCTGTGCGCCGTCTGAGCAAGATGGTGCGTCTCGCACCGGTCAAGACACAGTGACCGGGGAACAGGCTGCAAAGCTGTTCCTGGATAACGTTTTCTGCCATCATGGTCTGCCGGAGACAATTGTCTCGGATTGTGACCCGCGGTTTACCTCTGCGTCCTGGCGAACGCTGTTCAAACTACTTGGAACAAGGCTGCACATGTCCACTGCCGATCATCCTCAGACGGATGGGCAGACGGAGCGTGTCAACCGAGTGCTTGAGGACACTCTACGCAGTGTCTGTGCGGAAGCTCCTCGCACTTCGTCAGAATGCTTTCCGGTAGTTGAGCTTGCACTCAACAATACGGTTCACGCATCGACCGGGCCCGTTCTATCTGAATGGCTTACGCTATCCACGGGTGCCGCTCACTTTGCGAGGCAGCACCCCGTCTTCAGTTCTAAGTGGAGGAGAGGCTCGAAAAGTTTTCCTCCCAGGTTTCGGACATGAGACCGGTTTCCTTGCGGAAACAAGTGGAGACTTTTATAGACACCAGGCTGAACGTAATCAGCCGTGTTCGTGATGGCATGGCAGCGGCACAGGACAAACAAAGGAGTATTCTGACAAGAATGGAAGAGGAAACTTAAAAGTGTTTAAGTTGGGGATTTAGTCCTACTAGACACTAGGAACTTGCCACTCGCCACGATAAGTTCCGTTGGGAGCAACAGGCTGAAGCACCGCTTCATTGGACCCTTCGCTGTCCTGGCAGGCATGGTGTAACATATACCATTGACCTGCTTAAGTCGATGACGACCCACCCGACGTTCTACGTGGGCCGTCTGAAGCGGTACCATGATCCGCAGGGCTCACAGGCCCCAGATCTCCAAAGCGAGGCTGCGACTCTTCTCTCTGAGCGCGCCCAGAGCCAGAAGCCCAGGTCCCTTGCGGGGCCTCGAAAGGGGCTCCATACGAAGGAACCCCGGCTGCATACGCCGAGTATGAGCCGTAGTGATACGGCTGGGAGTACGCAGGAGGCGCTCCCGCCTGAGGCACAGGCCGCAGGAGGTCCCGAAGGAGAGATAACTCCCGTTGGACTCGGTCCAGGGACGCCCAAAAGGCATCCAGACGTTGGAAGAACTCGCCCACGTCATTTGTACGGCGGTCGACCCGCCCTTCAAGGGCCGACAAGTTATCCGCCAGACGATTCACGTCGTCTCGAATCGGCCAAAGGACCCCAGCGCTCCCGGCCTGGGCGGCAGCAGCCCCGCCCTCACCAAGTCCAAGCGCAATCTCAAGCGCAACGCGACGACGAAGAACGGTGTCTTCAATGACCCGAGGTGGAGCCGAAGGCGTCACGCCAGGTCCTGAACCGGACCGGAGGGCGGCGCCTCATACTTGTACACGTTCGAGGGCATCACCGCCTCTCCTCGACCGTAATGGGGAGACCCACTACTACGTGAAGCGTGTGCTCCAGGAGCGGCGCGTTCACGAGAAGCGCCAGCTCCGCGTGAATTGGAGAGGGTACTCGGAAGCTGAGTGCTCCTGGGAGCCGTACGAACGGCTCCAGGCTCACTGCCCGAAAGCTGTGCGGATCTGGGCACAGAATCGGCGACGGCTTCGTAAGTAGTTCGGGCTTTCTTGTCCAAATGGGTGGGGTCGTAGCGCCAAGACCATACCGGCGCTCATCAGAGCGCTAGAAGCAGAATGCTTCTGCAGTTCTCGAGAGAGCTGCCGTTTGCCAACCACACGGGCAAACTCAATACGCAGATCTTGGAGGTCAAGAATGGCCTCCAGGGTGAGATCCTGCCAGGGACCTCGAGTTGTCCTTGTGAACAGCGCGTAACTGCCCACTTCCAAAAGACGGCCTCGGCCTCTTGGAAAGAGTCATAGTGTGGGGGTATCACGGCTGGATAGCCCCACACAGTTCGCAGTCCCGACCGGAGCTCTGGCTTCTTTTTTTATATACTAATAGATACTTACTATCAGGATAAAAAAATAATTCTGGTCTGACTGATTTAGTGCTAAATGATACAAAACAATATTGACCTCTAACGGATATTTATTCACTTTGAGCTAAATAAGCTTGGTGCTTCTTGGTCATATCATGCTTACCCTTATTGTATCGACTGTATGTCGAGCCGCAATCACATTGAATCTTTCTTCTCGGATCGTACTTAGCTTGATGGTTATTGCGCTTCTCTTCTCCGATTCGGAATGAATGTACGCGGCTCGTGAACTCCTTGAGAGAGTGTTGTGCGTTGCCAGGAGCACGCACCGAGCGATGCTCACGTTCTGGAGCAGGGGCTGCTTGGCCACCAGGTGGCGCTCATAAGCGCCCCGAGATGAGTGCCCGCCAAGAAGCACGCGAGGCGACTGGGGGAGCTGACCCATGTAGCGCCGGCTCCGTGGGACTCCTCAGGAGGGAAAAACCCGAGAGCGTAAGGCGGTTCCCCACGAACAGGTGAAGAGTACTTCACAGGCGACCGGGTCGCCGGGGCCCGCACTCCCTTATGTCGAGCAGCCTGGTACTCCGACTGCTGCCCGACGAGATCGTTGGAGATCTCTCGGCCGACTTGGCCCTCTTCTTCCTCAACGGAAGAAGAGCTGAAAAGGCCCTTGTTCGTGAAAGTGATGGTCCCATACCCTTCACGGATCGGAGACCGGAAGCGGCCCGCACGCTATGGATGACTTCCGAGGCTGCTGCAGCCTTAGCAGCCTTGACGCGGGTAGTTGCCTCAGCGAGCGTCAAGTTCGTGACCGGAGAACGAGGTTTCTCTTCGTCCTCCTTGGGTGAGCGAGGGCTTCCCTGGCGCTCGGGCATCTTCGGCTCGTCGCCATCGTCGCTGTTATGGTTAGCCAGCGGGGTACGGGACTCAAGCCAGTCCGACTGACTCGGGTCGCCATCAGACCCCTTGACGAGCGGGATTTCGTTATCTCCCCAGGACATGGGAGACTTGTCCGAGTCCTCCTCATAGACCTCGAGGAGCTCATGGGCCTCCTCAGGCGGTTCAGGTGCCTTGGGGGTCATCGTAGTCACCTTGGTGGATCCCTTAGCGGCAGAGGCTTTGCCGGACGGCTTAGCTCTTAGCCTGCTGCTTGAAAGTAACAGGCTTGGTATGTGTTTTCGCACTGCTGCCAGACCGAGTCTTGGTCATGCTTGAGGCTGACGTGGAAGCCGAGAAGAAGAAGAGCACGCGAAATTGCTCGGGCTCAACGGGGATGAGCCAGCTGTGGAAACTAACTGCAGCGAAGCCAACGCCGTTCGACTTGGAGAGTGAAAGGCTGTGACTTCCTTTCACTCGTCCTGGATGGCCGGTAAACCGAACCTAAGTGGGGGAGGATGTAACGGGGTTACATACATGACGGTGAAAGCTGCCCCCACCAAAACGACCCCCAACAGTATTATCGTCAACATAGTCAGGACAAATACTTTATTTTATCCAATCAGATCATAGTTGATAACTGCCTGACAGCGTGCCATGTGGAGGCGATCAACGAGAGCTCGGGTGCATTCTCTATTTCCACGCCGGCCGACACCATGACACATAGCACCCATGTTTGCGCAGCTATTTATCTAGCTACTAAGGCCACCGAGGAGTGCGGCGTAAATGCGCTGGTGTGGCTGTGTCAGCGTTTTGCAGCGCGGTAAGCAAAATGCGTATTTTCCATTTGTCATTTGGAATATTTGAAGTTACAATGTATTGTATTGGATTTTACTTATGTATGTAGGTATGGCATCCGTAACAGAAGCCGCAATTTACGAAGAGAAGCGACGAAGTCTTGCAAAAACCCACTTAAAATCTGCAATAATTGCTTTGGCAGCGGACTGGCTATTAGAAAATACGAACGAGACGAGAACTGCCCATCAAAAAAAGACTTGCTGCGGTGAATTGTACAATCAGAGCATGGGAAGGAACTTCGGAAGAGAGTGTTGTGCACAGCTTCAGGAAAACCATCGTTGAGTTGTATACGTGTAATAACATTCCAATTTTCCCCTCATTTGTTTTATTTGTTTTGTTCGGCCAATTATTTATTTACATGTAATTTTAAGCTCTGGGGACGCGTTTTCCTGTCGCTACGCCCACTTTCGTTTTATATGACGGATACTGTTCCTAAGGGTGCCTTTCACCGTCATTAGGCCGTCACATGCGTGCGAGACGCGAGTGGGTGTCGCTCCCGCTCGGTCTTGACCGGCTGGGACTGCAGCGCATAGGCACGTCAACCTACTGGAACCAAAACTAAACCCATCACCGCGTAGGAGGCGGCGCTCGGCTAGTGTACACCAGATCCATCTAATTAAAAAAAAACAGATAGCACCGCCAATGACACAAACATTGAGAAAGTTCGTTTGCACACTGGACTCGAGGAGCCGCTGGTTATGGCCGCTGCCCCGCGTGGCACAAATCTCGTACATGTACGACGAAATGCTGGGCAATCTCTCCACGATTTTGAGTGCTGGATGAAGTGGCAGCCAAACGGCCAGGCCAGGTACTCACTTGTATATCAAGCTGGAAGTGCGCTAAAAGGACAACCCGCGGGTAGAGCGTTGTACGAGCGTTACAACAATTGTCAACCAAGACGAGAAGAATTACATCAAGTAAGCCGAGTAAAGTGGCATAATTTTAAACGCCTTACGCTTCCTCGGTTACCACTATCTCTTCTGCACCGAGACTATCCACTACGCCTGCCTGCATTCGCGCAGCCACCTCAACAAGGTTCAGTGCATCTAGCTTGTCGACCACTTTGTTGAATTTGGCGTGTCATCTGCTTCATCCTCGATAAGATGACTGCTACCAATGAAATGAAAACTCTAAACACGCATGTACCGAAAAAATGCGAGTACCGCTAATGACATATTACCGCCTATGACATAGCTATTACGGTACTTAAAAAGCATGCGATACTGCCCCGTGGGGCACTACACTATAGGCATGGGGTATTATACCCTGTCAAATTGTCAGTGAGTCATGTTCAGTTAGGAAGTCCTAGTTCTCGTCTGTTTCAAGCATGTCGTTAGAGATCGATCTTGGTAATCGTGTCGACAAGAGCCTCGCCATCATTCAAGTCACTGCATCTCGATCATTTCCAGCAAAGTGGATTCAAGTTCATCGGGTACGACAAATCGTCCACCACGAGGAAGACAATAGTGTCTAGGGTTGTGCTTATTGGCAACCGTTCAGACCCTCGAAGCTTCCTGTTGTTGGACTATAGACAGCTTCTCTTCCACCGTGAACTTGCGCTTCATCGCCACGACTAGAAATGACAATTGGAAAGGTGAAAATCCGTTCCCCGAGCTCGTCCGGCGCCCCACTGAGGAGGGTAACCTAGGGCCCGCCAATGGCCGACGCATTTGCCGTCACAATTGATTTATGCGGGCTCCGATCTGTCAACGCTGATCCTAATACGGGAAATGTTTTGGGGGTGGGACATTACTAAAGGGATGGGGACTACATGTATCGCAACTTTCGCAAGTCCCAACTAACACGGCAATGTTTTGGGAGGTGGGGCAATGTTAGAGAGATAGGACACAATCTCAGGTTTTACAGTAGTTGGCTCAAACTGACACTAAGTGGTAGTACCACGTACTGCGATCGGCTAAACAGCATACTAAGTAATCTGATGCCCAGTCCATAACCGCCGAGCCGGAAAGACGCGTATATTCATCCTTATCGGTCGGCTTGCGGGCCGGTCGATTGATTAAATCGACTGCGCATTTTCGAGCAGAACTCGCAATGTACCAAAAAGGAATCGGTACTACATGTACTACATAGAAATGACCCCAAACGAGTGAGGCATCTTATGAGGCGTGGCATTACTGTACTATGGTGCAGGTATCTGTGTCGAGAAATCCATGTCGCCTATCTCGACTCGAGATTGGCGACATGTATGCTGTCTGTACGAAAGTGTGAACGACTGGCGCAGAACCGTTCGCTCAAAACTTTTTTTTGTAGCGCACGATATGTACAGATCCCCCTCGCCAATTTAATACCTTCTGAGGAAGCATTTCATATTAAGTATAACAACTTATTAGCTATTAGAGCGATGACTTTCCGTACAAACAAAAACAAACAACAGTTGGGAGCGAAAGCCGTTGGATGCCTCAATGTATTTGGTTTGATGAATTATTAGATTGCACAGATACTAAATTGGCGAGGGGTAACTGTAACTCGCTCGTACCTCAAGTTAAGGTGACGTCATCCTCGATACCTCAAAGCGTTTGCGCCAAAGATCAAAATGCGATTTGATTGGTACCTGTAAATCGTAGTTTTGTGTGTGTGATCGTGATCATATACAGGAATTGATGATCTGCCTTAAGATTTGTATGGGTAGCGAACGGTACGTTGCCGCGACCAGAGTTGCTTTTCGTCCGCGGGCGGGGTCTTGGGGTGCAACCCCCAGAATTGATCAATTCCTGATCTGTTCGGTATATGATCACGGAAAAAGCGCACCCTGTAAATTATATGACCGCGTACAGTGCAATGTCTGTCCGTAAGAGACTCCGTTACGGTACGGTAGGCAGGTGAGCTCTTACGTACTAGTAGTACATCGCAAAACAACACATATGCTGCTGCAGTGTTTGTTTGAGCACCACAAGATGCACGTAACGCGGAGCTTGTAGTCGCTACATTCGGCTACGTAGTCACGACAATATTTGGAGCGATTTCCGTAGGTATATCTCTTAACCACCCAGCCCTCAGACATTGAACAATCAAGAACCACAGCACTTTGGTTAAACAAAACGTTAGTAATGTACATCAGTCTCGCAGGTCTCAGATGACGCAATGCCGCTCCATCACCCCGTGCTATTAGTACTTGACTGCTGCGTTGTCGGTCCAGCTCATAGCCTTGACGTCATTTTTTGGTTGTAGGTTCGGATTCAGTAAGCGATGTTGGTCGTTCACACCGCAACTAAGTATAGTAATGTGATTCAATAGCGAGCCCGTCAAATCCTATAGTCTTCAGGAATTGATGCGTCAAGAATTAACTGTGACTGCAACTGATTGGTATTGTTTTATGTACCTGCTTGTTTTATATATACTGTGCATCAACTTAAAATTGGCTTGCGCGATTCATCGAACCAATTACGCAGCAAATCGCGGAAGGTCTACGAATCACTTGTACTCATTATACCATACCCTTAAGTACGATAAACTCATAGCGAACGCATAGACGGGACATAATCAAATGACTGAGAGATTGTATAGCCTAGTTGACAGATTGAGCGAATCGCCCTAGTACGGGAAGAACAATATCAGGTATTCGTTATTGAGGCACATTACTGTAGCAAGAAAACGAAGCCTACTGTTTCAGCTAAATGCGATTGTACTTCGGTACAAAATATCGGAGGATTTGTACATGTACAGTCTGTAGATGTACAAATCCTCCGATTTTTTTTCCTCAGAAAAGGTGCCTATTCGACTGGACGATACGACCATAAAACCAGTTTTGAAATACACCATTGAGTGAATATTGTCATTGCGCGCAAGTGATAGCCGTCCACAAAGCAGTTAATCATGCGCCAGAACCTCACTTTTCTTGTGCTGATGCTTCTGGTTGTCTTCGCCGGACGCAGCAACGTCGTGACGGGCTCCGAAGACGACGAGAGCTCGAAGAAACTCTCGCCCAAATCTCCGTTCGGGTCTCGTTTAGTCAGGGCGAACGACAAAGCGACGTCCAAGTTTGAAGGAGAAGAACGAGATATCACCACGTGGTCAGTCGTTAGCGCAGCTTTCAAGGCTATGAGGATGAAGGCGAAGGTGAACAACATGGCGGAATCGGGACTACTACCTGTAAAGGCCTTGAAGAAGCTGAAAGTCGTTCGCATGTCGGACAAGAACTTTAACAACTTCGCGAGATACTATGCTAAATACCGTGCCAAGTATTCAGCCAAGAATCCAAACCTCCCAGCGACAGCAGAAGATGTCATCCTCTTGCCGAAGCTCAAAGAGTGGCTTGACCAACGGTTACTACCGTCGCAGGTTAAGTATAATCTGAAGGACCTTGCGTCGACCAACGTCAACAAATATCTCCAACTGTACCTCAAGGACGCTGATAATACCATCATCTTGCCCAAACTACAGCACTGGTTGGACCAAAAGCTCTTACCTTCACAGGTTATATACAACCTCAATGATTATGGGGTGACGGACACGACCAAGTATGTGGAATGGTATATGCGCAACGGAGGAGAGGGACCCGTAATGGCCAAGCTTAAGAAGTGGTTTCATGAAGATGTGCCGTTGGCACGAATCACTCCGAAGCTTGAAAAGATTGGAGTGACAGATACATCCAAGTATACGGAATGGTATCGAGATGCTCCGGTAGTTGTCCAAATTAAAGAATGGATTAACGCTCGTCTCTTTCCACCGCAAGTTGTACTAAAACTGAAAGAGATTGGGGTGAAGGACCCGCGCAGGTACTACAGAATAATCTCTGATACGTATGGTAAACGGCAGATGGAAAAAGAAAGACAAATGCTGAGGCTCAACGAGGACATTTAATGCTTCGGCCTAAGTAAACGTGAGATCAACGGTGTACACAGCTGTATTGGCGTCTAAGCATCCTCAAGAAGTGAATTGTCGGGTTTCCTCGTGGTACAGAGACGAATGATCAATGTGAGTAAGTTGTTTGTCTGCAATTCGATCTGTTCGATGCTTGGGAGAAACGAGCTGGTGAACGCTATTTTACGTATTGTTAAGGTGTCGAGTTCAGCGTGTTTAAGGATTTTAAAAGAAGAAATAAGTTGTTTCTTGCGGCGCCAAGTCGGCTTTGAGGTCAGCGATTGTATGCTCGGTGTATTTCAAGTGAGTTGGGGAGCAAAGAGTTTATTCTTTCCAAAATCTGGACAATTTACCCTCGTCGGGTACTCTATCGGCGTAAGACTGAACTTCAGTGGCTACAAAACAAAGGAGCAATCTCTGTCGTCGGTACCATGACGTTAAACCGACAATGGCGCGTTATCTGAAACCTTGAGCGAATCTATCAACCGCTTGGCTAGATGTTTGCGTCGTATGCGGATCTGATTGATGAACCGATTGGGCTCCTAGGGTGTTTCTTATAAACGATATATATTTTTTATAAATACGATTTACTACGACATGTCCAGTCTTAACTTGCGTGTGGGTTCCACTATACAAATCTTGGGAGACGAATTAAAGCCTGGAATACCTCGACGTCGTAGTACGCCAACGACTCCCAGGAGCACAATCTACTCGATAAACCAGCTGAGGCAGAGACGAAAATTTCGTCCCTCAGCACTTGCAACGAACGGAAAGATCGTCACATTTTGGACCGTCACTACCATCATTTATATCCAACATTTTCAAATTACTTGAAGTAACTGGCACCTCATTTGATCGAGAAGTTCACTTCCGTAATCTTCATACTGATACTTTATAAAACGAAACGCCGCTTCAGCAGTATATCTATGCAAAATAGCACCCCTAGAGGACGACGATGGCCATCAATCCAAATCTTAAAATGAAATACGGTCCGGAAAAATGAAATTGCGCTCACTTCAACTTGTGAGCCATCAAACCGAGCTGCTAGGGCTAAGGCGTAGCTGGAAACAAGCTAGGCCGAGACTTTGCGCCATAGAAGGCTGCGAAAAAGCTTTACGTTACGAGTTTGAGGGATAAGAACTTCAATATTTTCGCCAGATATACCTGAGTAAGAGCACTGTCCGAATAAAAAATCGATCGATTTTTCTGCCTATTTTTTCCTCTGAAGTAGCGCAATAAAACACAGGGAAGCACCTCTGTATCATGCGATGAAAAGAAAGAGGTCCGATACCTCATTCTTTTGGGCGGAGATTGATTATTTGGCATTAAAGAGCGTGGAGCGAATATTGATCTGGTTGCTCTAGTAACTGAAGAGGATGATGTTGAAGCAACAGACGAACAACTATACCTTTGCCCAGGAAGAGCTCCTGGTACTGTGCTTGTTGCACATCATTAGAAGATCGGTTCGCAAACCTAGTCATTTTTGTCGAAATGTCCCCAATTTTTCTGAACGGAGGAGTACCAAAACTCAAGGAATGGCTTACCGAACACCACAAAAAATCAGATCTAAGCTGGCCGAGCTTGGTCTGATGAATATCAAATACGGTTTGAGAAACAGGCTCGACTATCCACCGTAGCAAGAAGCTAACAACATACTGTCCTTACATTACAGATACCTTGAAACAAAAATTACTTCAGAGCATCCAGGTACATTTTTTCAATACATGCACTGTGACGACATTGAGAAAATTAAACTGTGATTCATTCCAGTATTTTGCTACGATACAAGGGTCATAGCAACAGTTTTTTAATACCTGCGTCACGCCAATGCTTCTTTCTTCATCGGCCGGACGTCGACTCGCGAATGGTGTCTAAAAACTTGCCATCCTCTCTTAAGATTCGTTTAGTTTGCGGTCAGGAGTGATCAACTGAACCTTGGAGTTTGTATCTTGGGGCTTTAGGACTCGGAAATAGCCCAACGCTGGCAAAATAAATATGAGGAGAAGCAACAGCGTCTTGTTCAGTATACCGCTCAAAGACAGTAATCGCATCCAATTTACAGGTACTGAAATGACAAAGTAGGAATGAGTTATCGCGCATGGGATACGGATGTTAGCGCTACACGTTGCCGTATCGCTTCCAAGTTATCAACTAGGTAGATAGGACGACCCCGGTACGATCGACCGGCCAAGTTCAAGAGTCGTAAACCACACAGACGTAAATTGTGGCATCAACAAACCGCCGCAAAAGGTGAACGCTATTTTCATTTCCCTGGTGAAACCATTCGTGTCCGTGCGAACGGTCTATACTATCTGTCACTTCACCGGATGCTCTGGACGAGAACCATATAAAGAGCGGGAATCGCTTAATCTGAAGATTATTTTACCGTGATAAAACACAATCAATAAAAATAATTGGAGTGAACGCTCAAGAAATGTTAAGATGTACTTCCAATTCGCTGCTAACAAATTGGAAGTACATCTTAGCATTTCTTGAGCGTTGGCTCCTGATGGGCCACGCTTCCCGCTATTACTTCAGCAACCATTAATAGTCATTAACTAGCTCTCCCGCTCGATTTTTTTTCCAGCCCCATCTCAGCGTAGTGCGTAGTGCGTGCAAACCTTGCAAGGAGACGCGTAGGAGCTGGCCTTGTCGACTCCAATCATCTTGTGACCAACCACTACAGCCGATGAAATAGTGATCATGCCAAGCCTTTTGCTGATGACTGATAGCGCTTGTCTGTTTGTCAAGCCTGACAGAACAACAGCAACCTTCAAGGTAGCAGCCAAAAAGATGCCAACTTTCATCGCCATCGGCCCAAATTGAGGTGACTTTGCACGTCCGTAGCGACCCATGTAACAAAGTGTTCGCAGTTGTTGTTAAAGAGATTGTATCCTGTAGTTCCCAGCTGCCAGTGCGCTCGCTCAAGGATTACGTCGCAGGAGAACGGCTTCATGTTCATGGACTTGTCCAGTCTCGCGGTATAGCAAGTGGGAACTGAATTCCCTGCCTCAACCAACTCACGAATAGTATTCACTCGGATGGTAAATACCCGAGATCCCGATCCGACCACAAGTGCACGACTCGATGTACAAAGCTAGATGATCGTACTCTCAGTGTGGAAAACAAAGCACGTCCCCGTTATCGAACTCTCCAAGGGCGCTACGTTTTCTTTAATGTCAAGCAACTTGAGACTTAGGGCCGTTCTTAAGTTCCCGGGACGAATCCCGGAAAAAAGCTGTCTTAATTTCCCAAAATAAGAATGAAAGTCGGGAGCTCATGTAATTTACATAACTTACAAAAAGCATAAACCTGCGCTACATCCTAAATCTAGTGCGAATTTACCACCACTCATCATTCACAGACACGACGAAGGAAGACAGCATGACGCGGCAACTACTGATGCAGTGCAAGCACACGGCAAGTGAGTACACAGAGCTGGTAACTGTGTGGGTTTTGGTGCATACGGATGGTTTGAACAAACGTAGTGCGAAGTGTATGGGCCCTCCTTTTCTTTGGAGTAAGTACCTTTCTCAAGCTCTAGCACGCCCTGGACGCTTCCAGCGTCCGTGCCGAATGAGTTTCGACGCATTCAGCCAGTTATGCAGTTTGCTAGAGCCTAAACGACGTGTTCTGCATCCTTACTCGACTGTTCGTGTTGAAATTGTACTGCATTGTATGCTACGATGGCAAGCTGGTGGATCCTACGACGACATGTCAACTATTGCTTTGATGACTGTGCCTACTTTTTTTCGTTATGTGATTCTAGTATGTCTGCGTTACTTGCATGTGAGGAGTTAGCTATTAGGTTTCCTAAAACGAGAGATGATATGAAATCGCAATGCGACGCTTCTGTTACAAAACGTATGGATGGGGCATTAAGAGGTTGTGTTGGAGCCATGGATGGCTGGTTGTGCAGAATTAAAACTCCCACCAAACCTGAAGCAGCTCACGTAATCTCTTTTTTCTCTGGGCATTATCATTGTTATGGTGTTAATGTGCAGGCTTCATGCGATCATCTATCTCGTTTTACATCTTTCAGGATGAAGTGTCCTGGCGGTACTAACGATGTGTGTGCCTCCTTGCATAATGCTTGTGCTAATCTTCCACTTGGCGTCTATCTAGTGGGAGATAACGCGTACATACCTACAGAAGGAATGCTAACTCCATACACTGCTGCTGATGGAATGAATGAAAGTAAAGATACTTTTAACTTTTTCGTTAGTCAATTGCGTATTAGGATCGAACAGCATTTGGACTGATGGTTACAAAGTGGCGGATACTGAAAAAGCTTCTTGAAGTACCCTTAAAAATGTACCAACTGTGGTCTATAAAATAATGCGTCTCCTTAATTTCGGTATTAGCAGTCGAGAAAATGGATACGACAGTGTCGAAGTCGAGCGCTTTTTCGTGCAGCAATCAAGACGGCCAGCGAGATCTCGGCGACATTCCCTCCAGTATTGAAGTCACAAGCGAAATACCAAAACCTGCGTTCTCCGCGGCGACATTTGCAAGTTTATTTGGTCGCAAGGGAATCGTTGACCAGGTCACACCATCGTCCGCAACACCCCGCGAGTTCCACGTCATCAAACTGTCTAAACATCTTACAACTTCAACAGGACAACACAAATTAACTAGCCCCAACATATCGAAAGACAAAGCGTAATAGTCATAGGGTGGCCACAAATTGTTTTATTTGCCCTGTTTATCTCTGTTACAGGCAGGCATCCATCTCGCTGCAGCGCTTGGCAATGCAACGCTGGAGATCGGCAACTTCACGTCGTCTTGGTGTCGCCTTACTGCACAAGCGCGGCCAATGCGCATCTCATGTCGCTCACCGACAGTGACGGCGCGCATGATGACTTCATGCTCCGCCTTGCTGCGAGAATCTTTTCGTGCTTGAGCGCGATGCTTTCGTCGAAAAACGCTATCTGTCGCTTTGTCAGCAGCGTCCTCTCCTCATTTGTTACGTGCTCTCGTAAAACCTCGACTACCCCATCCGATCGCTTCCCTGTAAGACATAGTAGCAATAAGCAATTATATGTCACCAATGCGCTAAAACCGTTTAGAGACATATCGTAGGCAACACGCACCGTTGCGCCCCTGGGTTGGCTTCGTAGCGGCTCCTTGAGCAGTAGAGGCGGCCTCTATTGAGTTGGAAGCGATCGTTGCTGGAAGTAGTTGAATCACGCACTGATGGAGGTTTGGGCGCGTGATCATGGTTAACAAATGCAGGTAGAAGACGTCCATGCGCCCGCCATGGAACGCCTCAAAACGTCTGTGGTTCCCGGACTTGGTAAAATTGGCGAAAACCTCGTGATACATACTCGTCACAAGTTTTCACATGGACCACAGCTTCGCTCTATCATGCCGACGGAAGTTCGCGGCGTCGATACCGCTAAACTCGTTCCTCATGTGAAGTACAGCATTAAAATTCCGTTACCCTCGTCGTTGTAATCGGCAGTGACGCTCCGCCACATAGCTGACCCGCTACCGATGGTGCGGGTGTCCAGCGCTTCACGACTAGCGAGGTCCCCTAGGCTGGAGAGGCGCTCGCAGTGAACATCAGAGAACAGTACATTTAGCAGCCTAAATATGCACTCCACAGTCCTGCGGTCCGCCACGCCCTGCTGAAAAGGATCTTGAACTACGTCTGTAGCCTGGATGGTCTCCGCTACGACGAGAGAGGCTCGCAGGGCGGCCAAGTACGACGCTTTGTTCAGCGAAGCCGGCGTGGCTTTCAGCCGCCGACAATCCGTGCGGAGAGCATTGGCTCCCCATGTCTTGTAGGTCTCCGTGGCACCTCCGACGCGATCTAGCTCCTCCATTGCTGCTTGCGCTTGGTGCTTGGGAGCTTTAGTTGTGTCTTCCACCACTCGTCCCACTCCCGACGGCGCGAAATAAACTTGGGAGCGGGACGATATCGGAAGTTCTTAGTCCTGCACCTCTGATCGGTTGGGCCAACATGCGTTATTGCGTCCCGGGAGCTGGAACTTAAGAACGGCCCTTAGACGGAGTGCAGTTCCTCGGGTTATTCGGGACAAAGGCAGCCCATCAACTGTTTAATCGTTCGGAACAAACTTTAAGGGAGCATCCGAGGTCGTGTCGCGCGCCTCATGTGCCTTGACGTTATTTACGCCAGTACATACATGTGGCACAATCGCAGGTGTTACAGTACATGTACATGTACTGTAACACCTGAGATTGTTCCCCATCCCTCTAATAATGCCCCAAATCCTGATAATATTTATCAGAGTTGTCAGATCGGAGCCCGCATAAATCAACTGTGACGGCAAGTGCGTTGGTCATTGGCGAGTCGCTAGATCACCATCCTCAGTGAGGACCGGACGAGCTCAGGGAACAGATTTTCACCTTTCATTGTCAATTTCTAGTCGTGGCGATGAATCGGAAGTTCACGGTGGAAGAGAAGCTGTCTGTAGTCCAACAAGTGGAGGCTTCAAGCGACCGAGCGGTTGGCAATAAGCATAAGCTCGACAGGGAGACTGCTCGCAAGTTCGCGCGCTTGGATGGGTCAGAAGAATGAGCTCCTGTTTGTTGTCGACAGCGGACACTATCGTCTCCCTGGTGGTGGCCGATATGACGTGCCCGACGAATTTGAACTCACGGTGCTGAATATGATCGAGACGCAGCGACTCTGACGATGGCGAGGCTTTTGTCTACACGATTGCGAGATCGATCTCTAACGACATGCTTAAAACACACGAGAGCTAGGACTTCTTAACTGAACATGAATCACTGACAATTTGACATGGTATAATACCCCATCCCTTTAATAGTTCCCCACGGGGTAGTATCTCAGGTTTTACAGTCGGTTGATTGTTCATTTGTAGCTTCGACGTCACAATGTTCCCACTGCACAGCAAAACTGATAATCTTGAGATCAAGCATTTACCATTTTGGTATGGCCGGGTTGAGAATCAATACGGACTCAGCAATGCTACCGGCGTCGTCGAACTGGTGCAGCAGTTCGACATCATCGTCATCGCTGATTTCAAGAGTGTGCAGAAATGTTCTAAGATCTGGATGCCGTGCGCAAGCAGGTCAATGTAAATAGGCACGAATCGTTTGCAGACGGGACTTATCTCGTCGGAATTGATGCTGGTCAAAGTTCTGAGCGTTCTGCCGAAACATCTTTGGGGATTAGCAGTCAAATTTACGCCCGAAGCTTTAACGCTGGAGAAGGTGGCGGACAAACTGCGCGCCATCTTTGAAAATCAGTCCAAGGATGCTATATGGGCGCTGGCTAGAGGGACGCCAGTCAATCATGTTGGAGCGGCACTAGCCAAGCCAAGGGTCCAGTGTTGATCAAGCGAAAGGGCACGGATCACCCGGTGCACGATGTGCACTGCAACGTCAGTCTGATGGAGTGCCACTATTGTGGTTGTGTGCACAACGACACAAACAATGTCGGTCCCCACAAGAAGATTGACTACCCTAAACGTGTCAGTAACATTTTGTCGAGACCGAACAAGCAGGCGCGAAAGAATGCCGCGAACGATCCGACAACCTGGGCGAAAGAAAAAGTCAATGGTAAGGACAAGGGAAAGGCACCGGCTCGACGCGAAATACCGCTGGAAGAGTGCCTGTCGACAAACGTGTCGGTTGATGCGTGTGCTGCCACACCGTCAACCCCTCCAAGCCCAGCACAGTCTGTGAGCCCACCATACGGCGGTCAGAAATTTCTGCCCTCACCAGGAAAAGGGACCAAGAAATGTTCGACGCGCAAGAGTCGGACGAGCTGATGGATTCGACGTTTGTGCAGATCAGCGCCAGTGTCAACGAGGGTCACATTATTTAAAAAAAAAAAAAGACGCAAGCCAAAAGAAGATCCAGCGCAGTGAGCAGCAGATTGCTGAGGAGCTCAATCTCCAGAAGATGCGCCTGGAAGAAAAGGTACGGTCTTTTACCTTATTGCTAACTGCGAGAACGTTGCTGACGAAAGACTCGTGGGTATTGGACTCAGGTTGCGGCTTCGGGCTAACCAACGAAGAGACGAAGTTCGTCGAGATGCGACCCAACAATGGATACATGTTTACATGCTAATGCACACATTGGTACTATGAAACGGTGTTTCCACGGCCCGCAAGGAATCAAACCTTTTCCTTTTGAAAATATTGCATTAGTGCCGCACGACAAGTCAAATATACTTAGCGAGTACTGGCTAAAGAGAGGAGGGTACGATTTTTTTTTCTTTTAGTGGGTTCGCGGATGGCGAGTTCAAATTGGTACTTCATGGCAACAACTCGTGTTTGTGGCGAAGGCAATCAATGATGCATACTACTTGCTAAACAAAACAGTACGAGAAAGACAACCTCTGTAATGCAGTAAATTGCAGTCTTGCAAACGTTTAGCAGTACAGAGGACAGCGAAACTAGAGAGTTCACTGCAGCAATGGCATGTTAAGCTTGGCCATACAAACAAGGACACACTTTTAAACATGCTGAGCAACAAATTATCGTAGACGGGATGCCTACAGGGCCAGCATCAGGTCCATGGAAAATTCCGCTCTTCTGCGCTATATATGCGGCGGTGGAGATGCGGAGGAAGCCCTATCGCAACGAAAGGCTTGAGGGATCCACAGCATATTCGTACGATCCACATGGACACGGACGGACCCATGAAAACTATGAGATTTGTATGGGAAAGTCGGGACAATTCAGTACATTCTCAGTATTATTGATGACAATACGTCATGGCTGGGCATACGATTTGCGCAGCAATAATATGAGAGAGGGAAGGAACTGTTGTTGCGCCTAGAGCTTGAAGGGAAGTTCACAATCCGTCGGGTTCACTCTGATGGAGGTACAGAGTTTTTAAACGCAGCGTTCAAAAGCTTCTGCAAAGAGAAGGACATTTGGATCAGACATTCAAACCCCTATAGCCCCGAAGATAGCGGAGCCGCAGAAAGAGACCAACCAAGCAAACTCGACCGAGTACGATGTGCCTTGAAGGATGAAGATATGTCGCACCGTTGGTGGCCTAAACCACTTATGTACATGATCTATGTGCAAAACCGCAGACCTATGAGCCGTTTGGGAAATTAGATATCATATGATATGGTGTATGGGACGCCTCCAATCGTGCAAGAACTACCAATTTGGGGCTCAGCGTGCTTGCGCTCGTGCCAGCTGTCTTGAGGAAAGACAAGAAACTGTTCGCCCGGGGACTAAAGTGCCGATTTCTTGGGATTTTGGAAAAGCCAAAAGGTTACCGTTTGTGGGACGTCTATAACACCGAACACATCATCTTGTGGGATGTGCTCTTCGACATCACCAATGTAGCCACTATGGAACAGCGAGCATTCGGCAAGACCGAGGCAGCTCTCACTTTTGAATCTGCTGTGCGAGAGTCACTTGCAGCAGTGGAACCAGCAGCTACCGAGAGTACGGGAGTAGTGGGAGCCGCATCATCTGCTACCGAGAACACTGGAGCAGTGGAAGTCAATAAACGGCGGCGTGCGGAACTGGTGAATGTCCAGTCGGGAACGACGTCCACGCCGTGAGGCTAAGGGCCTAAGAGATACCAGGACTTTCAGTGGTTTCAGGCGGATCTGGACAAAAGTATAGCACTCGATATCCTAGAGCACAAAGTGCCTACATCACGATCAATCAAAGAAGCCTTGAGTGGATCTCACAGAGAGCAGTGGAAACAAGCTCTTGAGCTCGAATACGGTTCCTTGATAGAGAATGGGACGTGGAGACTCGTACCACTACCAAACGGGCGAAAGGCTCTGCCGTGACAATGGATACTATTCGTGAAGTATAATGCCGACGAAATGTCGAGCGGTTCAAAGCACGATTTGTTGCACAGGGTAACCACCAGGAATTTGGGGTAGACTGTGCGAAGTATACGCGCCGGTGGCACGATTCGAGTCGCTACGCCTAGTTCTGGCCATTAGAACCATATTGGATTGTCTTATCCGTCTGATGGATTTTCACATGGCGTTCCTCAACGGCACTATGGACGGCGAGCAAAAGATATACATCAGGCAACGTCATGGTTTTGTGAAGCGAGACCACGAGAATCTGGTCTGTGAACTTGTGAAGAGCATTTACACGCCTCTCGCATCTGGTATAGAGTCTTTCATGCCTTTCTGACGTCAATGATTTTCTTTCCGTTGCCACAAAGAGTTTTGTATCTACGTACAAAAAGTGGGAGATGCATGACTTATAGTTGTGGTATATGTTTGATGATCTAATAATCATGTCGCGGGATATGCGACTCATCAACCGACTCCAAGCTTAGTTGTCAAGAAGGTTCAAAATGAAGGACATAGGTGATATTCACTACATCTTGACAATGGAGGTGCATCGCAATAGAGACCAGCGAGTGATGACAATCTTACAGCGCAAATACATTGCAGAGCTGATCACAAAGTACATGTGGCCAACAGCTCACCGGTGCAGACACCACATGTCCCTGGGCTCACCCTGGAGCTAGAGACAAAGATGAGCACTGACCAGATTGCTGCGCAGCCTTTTGACTATAGAGGAATCGTTGGTTCACTCCAACATTTAGTGCGTGGGACACGCCGAAGATTGCCAACGCGGTTAGAGAAATTAGCAAATTTATATCCTGCTACAACCGCACGCACTGGGATGCGGCTAGGCAAGTACTCAAATACTTGAAAGGGACGTCGACATACGGTTGTTTCTCGATGGGAAAACGAGACATGTAACCTACAAGTGTACACAGACGCGAAGTTCGCGTGCCGACCTAATGAATTACTTACCTCGATACGGAAAATCCGTATCGAGGTAAGTAATTCAAATGGCCGGCATTAGTGTGTCGTGGTGCAGTAGCGAACGGGGAGGCGTATCTCTCTTGACTGTTGAAGGAGAACTCATCGGACTAAGCAGGGGCCAAAGAAAAGGGATTGGCTTTAGCATCTTCTCGCGAGATGGGATTCCCGCAGAATGTACCAACGCAAATATGATGCGACAGTAACGCAGCCATCAGCAATGGGAAGAATTCTGGGAACCATAAAGCCAACAAGCACATCGAAATACGGTATTTATAAACAAGGGTCTCGTTGAGCTTGTCGGACTTAAGATTACCTACTGTTCGGCAACGGAGATGACTGCAGACATTCTCACAAAGGCGCTGCCAACTAAATAGTTTCTAAACTAAGAAGGAAGCTAGGAGTTCGAGATCTAGAACTTTCCCTTAGCACTTAATGGGAGTATTGAACAGCGTAGCGGCCCGTATCTGAAAGGGCGGCAGGCAGGGCGCCTGTCTGCCCGCTACAGACTAAAGGTGGACTAAGGAACGTTTGCTCCTCACACCTCTCTAAGATGTTAGCAAGTTCTGGGGAGTCCAGATCACTGAACTCAAGCATATGGATAGTGCAACCGGCCGAGCTCTCCCTGCTACCAGCCACGTGCGATGAGGATGGGATGCAGGGAAGCGAGGTCGCCCGAGGACGCAGCGCGAGGACGAGCTCACTTCCTCTTTTGCTTCAGACTTAGCACGACTTGAGAATAGCAATATAATAGAGGATTAAGAGTAATACACTATAGTGAGCTTCCCAATCAGTGTTTGTTTGTTCATTTTAATAAGAATACCACCTCCGCGATCTCCCCAGCCTTCAGGTCGGCCAGGAAGTCTGCCGAAGTCAATCTTCGAGGTTTAGGAGCTCAGACGCGTCGGACAGCGGCTCCAGCTGGATGCTGCCTCCTTGACCCGATGACCGGTCTCGCCGTCGAGGATGTGATAACGCCCTTCGACTGACCGCGTCGGAAGAACTCGGGCCCTGGATTCCGTAGACCGACGGCTGAGGCTTCAAGAGTGGCGGTGCCCGAGGCACCGACCAGGTGGGTAACCTAGGTCCACACCAAGTCACCCAGACAGAAACTGGCGAGAGGAAGAAGCGCGAGGCGCTTCCTGTGTGGCTAACCTGTTCCACACCAGGTCACCAGACCATAACTGAAGTGGCGGAATGCACTAATTGTGTGGGTAACCATGTTCCACACGAAACCCTAGAGGCTTTGGACGTCGTCAATGAGACGTCCACAGACGTGGGTAACGAAGTACCACGTCACGGTCACCGTCGACGACATAATCGACACCGCAAGTCGAGTCTGAAAGTCATTTTCAGATTGGAGTCGCTTCAAGCGACTCGGAACCCAGGGCCCGAGTTCTTCCGACGCGGTCAGTCGAAGGGCGTTATCACATCCTCGACGGCGAGACCGGTCATCGGGTCAAGGAGGCGGCATCCAGCTGAGAGCCGCTGTCCGACGTGTCAGAGCTCCTAAACCTCGAAAAGTTGACTCCGACAGACTTCCTGGCCGACCTGAAGGCTGGGGAGATCGCGGAGGTGGTACTCTTGAAGCAAGAGTCCACTCCGGAGGAATTAAATTCTTCCTCGGTTATGGACGAGGGCGCCCTGGAGGCATTCTCCTCCCAGCGTGCCGCGCGCTTGCGTTGTGAGATTCTCAAGAACCCGAAGGATCCAGTATATCCTTTGAGGAAGGAGTTCGAGGACGCGGTGTCCAAGGATCCACCGTCTCAGCTCCCACCGGATCGTGGGATCAGGCACGAGATTGATGTCGCGCCGGGCACAAAGTACTGTGTCACCAGACAATGGCCACTGCCTCGAGAGCAGTGCGAGGTCATTGATGCCTTCTTCGCCGCAAAGGCCAAGCCCAGACATGGTGCGGGAATCGAAATCCTCGCAATCGGCGCCAACTGCGTTCGGAAGCCGAACGGGAAGTGGCGTCTGGCTCATGCTTTTAAAGCTGAGCAGCGCAACGGTGTCGGCCCAGACACCCATCCCGCGAAAGGATGTGTTGTTAAACGACATCCCCGGGTGCGAGTTATACAGCGTCCTGGATCTGGTGGACGGATACTACCAGATCCAGATCCGCGAGAGCGACATCCCACTTACCGCAGTGCGCACTCCGAGCGGTATACTCTGGGAGTGGCTGGTGATGCCACAGGGCTTGTCTAATGCCACGGCGACGCTCAATTGCCTGGTCACGCAGTTGTTTAGACCACTGCGTGCGTACGGGCAGTCGTACCTCGACGACAGCTTCGTCCATAGCCGTGCCGAGGGAGACAAGACGGCTATGGAGGTGCATTTGGAGCCTCCGTCGAGTGTTGGAGATCATGAGAGCGAATGATCTCTATGCCAATATTGATAAATGCGTCTTCGCGGCGCAAGAGATCAAAGTTCTCGGTTGCTTCGTTAGCAACGTCGGCGTTCGAGCCGACCCAGAGAAGGTCAAATCCATTTCGGCTTGGCCAACGCCAAGGTCCCAGAGGACCTGAGGAAGTGGCTGGGTTTAGCCAACTACCTCCACAAGTACAGCGAAGGGTACGCGGGTCTGGCTAGACCCTTGTCGGATCTTCTGAAGAAGGGTACCGACTGGCACTGGGGGCGTGAGCACCAGGAAACCTTTGACAATGTCAAGGCAAGCCTTCAGAAGGCGCCTGTCCTGACTCTGGCGGACGAGATGAAGCCGTTCAGCGTCGTCTGCGATGCATTGCTGCAGCACGATGCAGCAGGACGTGAACGAGTGATCTCGTTTCAGTCCAGGCAGCTCAAGGCTGCCGAACGAAACAACCCCGTTCATGACAAGGAGCTCCTTACCGTGAAGTACGCCCTTGTCAAGTTCCGGGTGCACCTCCTGGGCTCCCAGCCCTTTCTGATCTACACAATTCACGCATCCTTACGGACGGCAACAAACTCGCCCCATCTGTCCCAAAGGATGGTGAGGTGGCTGTCCTTCTTCGCGGAATATAACTTCCGCGTCGAGTACAAGCCTGGCAAGCTCCACGTGCTTGCCGATGCGTTGTCACGCCGGCCGAACTATGAGCTGGCGAACATAAGTCGAGCCACGACCGATCTATACGATCAGATTTGCCTGGCGTATCGGGGCGACGAAGCCCTGGCGCCTTTGGTGCGTTTCGCGGCCGCTGGCAAGGAAGCCAAGGCCGAGTGGCTCACGCCACGTCAGAGAGCCCGGCTCCATCGATACGAGTGGGCCAATGGCCTGCTCTACTATCGAGAGGAGCCCCACGAAGCCCCTCGCGTAGTCGTTCCAAACGACGAGGATCTCAAGTTTGACATTCTACAAGAGGCGCACGATGCGCCGTCCAGCGGTCACTTGGGCCGCGAGAAGACCTTCCCATCGGTCTCTCAGTACTTTGATGGGCCCACATGTACCAGTGGGTCGCACAGTACGTGAAGACATGTGAAACATGTCGGCGGGTGAAACCCTCCAAGCACGCCTCGGCTTCTTTGCAGTACCTGCCCGTTCCAGCGGACTGCTGGAAGTCGATGAGTCTGGAATTCATCTTTGGACACCCAGCCGACGGCCATGGGAACACCGGCATCTTGGTGTCTGTGCGCCGTCTGAGCAAGATGGTGCGTCTCGCACCGGTCAAGACACAGTGACCGGGGAACAGGCTGCAAAGCTGTTCCTGGATAACGTTTTCTGCCATCATGGTCTGCCGGAGACAATTGTCTCGGATTGTGACCCGCGGTTTACCTCTGCGTCCTGGCGAACGCTGTTCAAACTACTTGGAACAAGGCTGCACATGTCCACTGCCGATCATCCTCAGACGGATGGGCAGACGGAGCGTGTCAACCGAGTGCTTGAGGACACACTACGCAGTGGCTGTGCGGAAGCTCCTCGCACTTCGTCAGAATGCTTGCCGGTAGTTGAGTTTGCACTCAACAATACGGTTCACGCATCGACCGGGCCCGTTCTATCTGAATGGCTTACGCTATCCACGGGTGCCGCTCACTTTGCGAGGCAGCACCCCGTCTTCAGTTCTAAGTGGAGGAGAGGCTCGAAAAGTTTTCCTCCCAGGTTTCGGACATGAGACCGGTTTCCTTGCGGAAACAAGTGGAGACTTTTATAGACACCAGGCTGAACGTAATCAGCCGTGTTCGTGATGGCATGGCAGCGGCACAGGACAAACAAAGGAGTATTCTGACAAGAATGGAAGAGGAAACTTAAAAGTGTTTAAGTTGGGGATTTAGTCCTACTAGACACTAGGAACTTGCCACTCGCCACGATAAGTTCCGTTGGGAGCAACAGGCTGAAGCACCGCTTCATTGGACCCTTCGCTGTCCTGGCAGGCATGGTGTAACATATACCATTGACCTGCTTAAGTCGATGACGACCCACCCGACGTTCTACGTGGGCCGTCTGAAGCGGTACCATGATCCGCAGGGCTCACAGGCCCCAGATCTCCAAAGCGAGGCTGCGACTCTTCTCTCTGAGCGCGCCCAGAGCCAGAAGCCCAGGTCCCTTGCGGGGCCTCGAAAGGGGCTCCATACGAAGGAACCCCGGCTGCATACGCCGAGTATGAGCCGTAGTGATACGGCTGGGAGTACGCAGGAGGCGCTCCCGCCTGAGGCACAGGCCGCAGGAGGTCCCGAAGGAGAGATAACTCCCGTTGGACTCGGTCCAGGGACGCCCAAAAGGCATCCAGACGTTGGAAGAACTCGCCCACGTCATTTGTACGGCGGTCGACCCGCCCTTCAAGGGCCGACAAGTTATCCGCCAGACGATTCACGTCGTCTCGAATCGGCCAAAGGACCCCAGCGCTCCCGGCCTGGGCGGCAGCAGCCCCGCCCTCACCAAGTCCAAGCGCAATCTCAAGCGCAACGCGACGACGAAGAACGGTGTCTTCAATGACCCGAGGTGGAGCCGAAGGCGTCACGCCAGGTCCTGAACCGGACCGGAGGGCGGCGCCTCATACTTGTACACGTTCGAGGGCATCACCGCCTCTCCTCGACCGTAATGGGGAGACCCACTACTACGTGAAGCGTGTGCTCCAGGAGCGGCGCGTTCACGAGAAGCGCCAGCTCCGCGTGATTGGAGAGGGTACTCGGAAGCTGAGTGCTCCTGGGAGCCGTACGAACGGCTCCAGGCTCACTGCCCGAAAGCTGTGCGGATCTGGGCACAGAATCGGCGACGGCTTCGTAAGTAGTTCGGGCTTTCTTGTCCAAATGGGTGGGGTCGTAGCGCCAAGACCATACCGGCGCTCATCAGAGCGCTAGAAGCAGAATGCTTCTGCAGTTCTCGAGAGAGCTGCCGTTTGCCAACCACACGGGCAAACTCAATACGCAGATCTTGGAGGTCAAGAATGGCCTCCAGGGTGAGATCCTGCCAGGGACCCCGAGTTGTCCTTGTGAACAGCGCGTAACTGCCCACTTCCAAAAGACGGCCTCGGCCTCTTGGAAAGAGTCATAGTGTGGGGGTATCACGGCTGGATAGCCCCACACAGTTCGCAGTCCCGACCGGAGCTCTGGCTTCTTTTTTTATATACTAATAGATACTTACTATCAGGATAAAAAAATAATTCTGGTCTGACTGATTTAGTGCTAAATGATACAAAACAATATTGACCTCTAACGGATATTTATTCACTTTGAGCTAAATAAGCTTGGTGCTTCTTGGTCATATCATGCTTACCCTTATTGTATCGACTGTATGTCGAGCCGCAATCACATTGAATCTTTCTTCTCGGATCGTACTTAGCTTGATGGTTATTGCGCTTCTCTTCTCCGATTCGGAATGAATGTACGCGGCTCGTGAACTCCTTGAGAGAGTGTTGTGCGTTGCCAGGAGCACGCACCGAGCGATGCTCACGTTCTGGAGCAGGGGCTGTTTGGCCACCAGGTGGCGCTCATAAGCGCCCCGAGATGAGTGCCCGCCAAGAAGCACGCGAGGCGACTGGGGGAGCTGACCCATGTAGGCGCCGGCTCCGTGGGACTCCTCAGGAGGGAAAAACCCGGGAGCGTAAGGCGGTTCCCCACGAACAGGTGAAGAGTACTTCACAGGCGACCGGGTCGCCGGGGCCCGCACTCCCTTATGTCGAGCAGCCTGATACTCCGACTGCTGCCCGACGAGATCGTTGGAGATCTCTCGGCCGACTTGGCCCTCTTCTTCCTCAACGGAAGAAGAGCTGAAAAGGCCCTTGTTCGTGAAAGTGATGGTCCCATACCCTTCACGGATCGGAGACCGGAAGCGGCCCGCACGCTATGGATGACTTCCGAGGCTGCTGCAGCCTTAGCAGCCCTGACGCGGGTAGTTGCCTCAGCGAGCGTCAAGTTCGTGACCGGAGAACGAGGTTTCTCTTCGTCCTCCTTGGGTGAGCGAGGGCTTCCCTGGCGCTCGGGCATCTTCGGCTCGTCGCCATCGTCGCTGTTATGGCTAGCCAGCGGGGTACGGGACTCAAGCGAGTCCGACTGGCTCGGGTCGCCATCAGACCCCTTGACGAGCGGGATTTCGTTATCTCCCCAGGACATGGGAGACTTGTCCGAGTCCTCCTCATAGACCTCGAGGAGCTCATGGGCCTCCTCAGGCGGTTCAGGTGCCTTGGGGGTCATCGTAGTCACCTTGGTGGATCCCTTAGCGGCAGAGGCTTTGCCGGACGGCTTAGCTCTTAGCCTGCTGCTTGAAAGTAACAGGCTTGGCAGGCGCTTTCGCACCGCTGCCAGACCAAGTCTTGGTCATGCTTGAGGCTGACGTGGAAGCCGAAGAAAAGAAGAGCACGCGGAAGTGCTCGGGTCAAAAGGAAATGAGCCGGCTGCGGAAACCAACCGCAGCGAAGTCGATGTAATTCGACTTGGAGGTATATCCAAGTACACTAAGTGATGTAGCTAAACATCACTATGACGTCGACGGTAATGGCGTCATGGGTAGGTACCACAGATATGGTACACAGACCTCAGAGCCACTCAATAGGATAACATCTAGGGTACTTTATAGGTGACTAATAGTTAGTATGTAGACGCATTAAAAGGAGTCACCTATAAATATATTCAGTCTTAATTCTACCTAATTTGGTAACAGTCCCACAGGCCAGGGACTAGTGAACTGCCGTTCACTGAGAGTTTATATACTCTCCGGAAGTCGCACTTCCTGTGCGCAAGGAGTTGTGTGCCCCGTCACAACGCGTGACATGGTCACGCGGAGTTCAAGTCTAGTCTAGAGCTAGAGTTAACTTTATCCGTTTCTAAGGGAAGACATGAGTCAAATGTCAAACCGATTGGTATCTATCTGGCTTACCTGTCCTCTTCTCAATCCTATAAGCCTCCTGATCTCATTTTTATTACAGCTGCCGAGGCGGACACGCGCCGCCCGTTCCTGGTCCGCCTCCGATTGGAGGACACGCCTCCTTTCGGCCTCTGTAGGCCGTCGCGCTTTCGCCCAGGCGTGGTACACGGTACCACTGGTACCGCGGGGCCGATGGCGAGGGTGCTGCTGGGGATAATCCAGGTGGATAAGTCATGTCCGTCGGACGTCTTTTGTCTGTGCAAACGCCCTTTGTCAAGGAGAGGGGGGGGGGGGGGATCAGAGATCTGAAAATGTATTTGATAGGTTATACTGGGTCTTCCTCATTTACATGGCCGATGCATAGTACCGAATATAGTGGGGCAAGTACATACATATAGAAATGGTACGTTTGGTTGAAAAGTTTGCTTGCCTTTGCCTGAAATTCGGTAACTTAACCCTGGTATGTATGGTGTGGGGTGGCTTATGATATTTTTTCGGTAATTGCTTACAACAAAGGCAGATTGGTACTTAGTATGCTTTCTGTGGCTAATTTGGTACGGCGACTCTCGAGTCAATTAGTTACTCTGAACGGCGGCAGCAGGCTTGATAGGCTGCGCGATGTAAATCACGGTGGGATCGTTCGGGTCAACAAAAGCCTTTTTCTGGCTGTGCACAAAGTTCATATCGATCTCCTCTTAAGAAGTCACAGCGTTAGAGATTTCGAGTTTGTAGGAAAAATTAGTCAAATGAGCGATCGTACCTTTCTTCTTGCGCTTCTCCATCAATCGCAGAAACACAGGCAAGACGACGCCCGTGCCACCATTCGCGAACGTGATCTTCCACGCGAAATTGCCGCCATCTTCACTATCCCCGCTCTACAAACCGACAGCCGACAGACCTCATTTTAGTCAAACTGTGCACCTGATTCGATCAACGAGAGCTTCTTACAGCAGCAGCAAGACCCGAAATGCTGCAGGCGCCAAAGATCGGCTGGTTGAATTTTTCATGGGTCATCTTGACTAGTGGAATTTCCTATGTGCATGGGTGGTGAGAAATGTTTTGTATCGAAAATAACGAGAGGAGTACGTACGAATGCTTCAAAGTAGCACCCATTCTGCGTAATACCCTTTTCGGCAACAAAGATGATGCGCTGCGTAGTGCAGTAGATGCGGCCTTTGCCTTTGAACACAGCGTGGCTACGAACGCAAAAAATGAAACCAATGTTCAGTTCTCACTCTGCAAATGTTTGAACTTATTAAGCACTAACGCCACAACGTACTCTGGCGTCTTGCACTGGAAGGTGATCTTCGCACGTTGCAGGATAAAAAGCTCGTTTTCATTTGCCAATGGCAGCTTCTTGCCCTCTTCATCCTCGAACAGCTCCGGCTTAAAGGACATGGTAGCGTTGTGAGCTTGCGGGAACGAAACTGAGCAATAAATACAGTACATGAAAAATAAAAACAAGTCGTCTTGCATCCCTCCAAAAAAAGACGAGAAACAGCCGCGTCAAAAACGGTCACATCGGGACGAAAGCGAGCATCCAATTGAAGTCAAGCGGTTGCTAAGAACACTGGTTGATCCTGAGCTAGAGCTTCTGCCATCAAGCTCCAAACTTTCTCTCTTTTCTCCTCCTTTTCGCTACCTTGTTATTTAGTCTCGCGTGACGTTGCTCTTCTTGATGCAGGATATACATGAGTATTTTGCTTGATGCTCGAGTTTGCTCCATCACATGAATAACTGGTCCACGTCAGTCCTGCGAGCTCTTTTTTCCGCCTATTCCTTCGTCGATCGGGACGCCTTGCACTAAAGCAGCTTTCGGGGCGCTCCATCCGCCCACAGCTATAATCCAGCAACCATCGGGCAACAAGAATACTGAGTACTTAAGCGCTAGCTCACACACTGTTGCCATATTGGTGAGTGACACCAACATTCCAGACGAAGAGTTTTCTTCATCCCTGCACTGCTCACTATGAGGACGTCTCGGGTCGACACCACTTCGATATCGATCGTTGCCTTGCGTCAAATCCTCGTCTTAGTAAAAGTCACTCCCGGGAGCGCGGGTATCTTGCGACATCGGAAGGTTTTGCGACTTAAAGTCGTGTTCATATCCGAAACTGTCTTGTGACATCACAAACTTGTCATTCGACATTTGGCTGAAAGACTGCGTCTGTGCCGCCTGCGTGAACGGCCCATCCATACCCATCGTTATGCCATCTTGAGTGAGTGGGCCCATACTTCCAGGAACATAACTACTCGGTCCGCGACCGGGACCTCCTCGGTGCTGCGGTGCTGGCGGAGGCAGTCCCCCAGCCGAAAGCGGGTCGAGATGAGGAACTCCAACCTGGTCGTAGCGCGGGTCAAAGCGCGAGTCCAGAGGAGGCACCGGGCCACGTTGACGATTGAGCCCGTTGCCATTACGATGAGTCCCACGTCCTGGGTGCCTCGGCGGCGGGAATTGCATATGCGACGGCGTCAAGTTGTTCAGTGGTCCTTCCACAATCAGCTGGTTGTCGCGGTAGTGGTTCAGCAGCGTATTCCAGAGCGACTGTTTAGCCAGCACACGCGGGTTACCCAGAACGATGACACCGTACTTGGCACGCGTGAGTGCCACATTGAGACGGCGTTCATCGCTCAAAAATCCAATACCCTGGTTTTCATTCGAACGCACGCACGAAAGAATGATCAAATCCTTTTCACGGCCTTGGAAAGAATCGACGCTTGCCACTTCCACATCCTTGTACAGCTGAGATCGCATAGGTCCATTGCGCTGCATGTAGCTGACAACGTAAGCACGCTGGCCCTCATATGGTGTAACAACACCAATCTGTGACGGAAGTACACCGGCCTTCAGAAACGCCGTGACAATCTTCTCCACGTTGCTCGCCTCCGTGCGGTTCAGGTAACTCGTACCAGACGAACTGATCTCTTCAGCGCCCAGACAAATGTAAAAGAACGTAGGCTTGCTAGGATTCGGCCAAGGAAAGTCCACACTCGAAAGCTGGCGTTCACTTGCAGACACTCCGTTCTGCAGCTCGCCTTCGTAAAACTGGTTCGAAGGGAACTCCGACAGGAACGGGTGCATGCGGTACTGCACACGCAGGCGGAACGGGCGGTGGTTGAGCTGCAGCAGACGGTCGAAAAGTGACTGGTTCAAGCCAGCACTTGCAGCTTTCTTGTTCATGACAACAGGGCCCAGCTGACGATGGTCACCCACCATCACGACGTGCTTAGCTCCCTGAACAATCGGGATCAGACACTCAGGCTCCGTAGCTTGAGTAGCTTCGTCAATCAAGACTTGGCGGAAACGGAAGTTCGACAGACGCGGGTCGCCAGCACCGACACAAGTCGTACAAATGACGTCTGCAGCCTGTAGAATTTCACGCTCTGCCTGACGCTTTAATGACTTGAATCGCTTTTCATCCTGTGACGACAATTCACCTTGATCATCCTTCAGCTGCATGAGCTTACGCAGGTCTGCCTTATCAGGAGAGTCAAGTGATTTTATCATTGCGTGCAGTGACAAGTGCTCGACTGAAGAGGCCACAGCCTCGCGACTTTTAGCAGCAAGACGCACCACACGAAGTCCTGTCGCGCTAATCTTCATTGTCAGGTGATCCACCGCGATATTACTAGGCGCCGTCACCAGCACCTGACCCATGTTCTGCTTCGACATATGGAACACAATCGACGCTGATGTGACCGTCTTCCCCGTACCTGGAGGGCCCTGAATCAAGCTAAGAGGCTGCTCCAATACACCCTTCACTGCTTCCATTTGCGGCGGATTCAACTCAGGGAGTCCAGGGGCCGAAAAGTGTGTACCAACAGAGCGCGGGATTCGCAGTGGCTGCACGTCCACGGCGTGGCCTAAGATCTTGTGGTACAAGTATCCCGTCAGCGACGTGTCGTCCACAGCAAACGTTTTCATGGCCGCTTGCATGCGGTCAAACGACGTCGACTTCCACACAAAGTCCACTAGATACCCGTCCGTGATCTCCATAGGCACATTGTTACTGCGCATCTCAAGCGCGACTTCTGACTCTTCCAGTCTCAGCACATGGCCAGTTCCTTCCCAGTCCTTGCCGTACAACATACTCGCGGTGGGTCCCAATCGTAGCCGGATTTCATCCCCGGGCACGAGTCTCAAGTCCGTGTCTGGTCTCGAGCAGGTAAAGATTGCGTTGCGCTTCTTGTTCAAACCGGTATCCCACCTCACCATCACTCCTTCCTGGGTCTGAGATTCCTTCATCTTCTTATCATAATCTGATTCCATTTTCACCAACGGTCCAAAGATATTCTGATACTGGTATCCGTCATCATACGTTGGGGTAACTTTCACCGGTTCATCGTCAATGCCCGGTCTGTCCAGATCCTCTACCGTTGCGAGCGGGTTATCACGCCATAGCTCCTCCAGTTTGGCAATCTGACTCGACGTAATCTGTCTCGCACGTAGCTGTTCATGTTCCGAGGGCACCTTCACGAGCCAGGGCAAGAAACTCCTGTCCTCAATAATGGGCAACCATTGAGACATATCCCAGCTCATGTCTTTCAGCGCGTTCATCTGCAGACACGGGTCTCGGCAGAGCAGCACGACCACCGAGTCCTGCTTGGCTGGGATGAAACCCAGTAGGAATGCATTGCGACAGCCGCAATTGTAACACTCCAGCACCGTCTCGCCCAGTGGGGACTCTGGGTGCAGCGACACCTCCTTGTTCTTGCTTCGAACTAGGTGCTGGATGATGTGCGAGCCGCTCGTGTTACCTCTCGAGTTACAGAACCATTTGTCCGTAGTCACGCACTTGACCACCGACGCTGGATCGTGTAGACCGCAGTAGGCGCAAGCATGTTTGGGTAGCTCTCTGGCCGTATAGTCCAGAGCATCCTCGTCGCCCGTCTCGTCGAACGTGAGGCTCTGGAAGTCCCCGGCGAGGCTGGCGTCGTCTAGCTGGCTCTGGAAGGTGCTGGCCACGTCATCAGCGGTTGCTGATTGGTCGAAAAACGACGTCCCACTGCCCACGGGCGTCTGGTATTGGCCGTAAAAGGCGTCCGCGCTGCCAGCGTCGCCCGGCTCGGACGGGTCCACGAATGCGTACTGCGACTGAGACGCCTGGGTGAGGGGGAAGCTCTGTGACGCCTGCGACTGCGCTGGCTGCGTCTGCAGGAAGTCGTCGTACGCGCTGAAGCCGAAGGAACCGCTCATGGCGGTCGTCGGGTCTGCTTGGCGCTTCTGGCTCGCGGTTGGCTACTGGCGGGTGGAGAAGGCGTTTCATTTGGTGAAAGCAGAATTTTGGGTGTGCTACACCATATCATGCTCGTTAACTGTTTATAGTGGGTCGACGAGCTTTAGAGGCATCTTCAACGACAGCAACTCTAATGCGAAGGACGAGCGTCTTCTGCTTCAATACCACGGACGACTACATGTATTGCGTGCTTTATTTTACGCGCGTTGAAATTTCCCCATACTGGATGGTTATTGGCCGCGAGAACACGCTCAAAGAGCGGCCGTGGAAGGAGCAAGGGCAGCGCCTGCTTGCTTGTTGAAGCCTCGTGTGCAGGACTTTCCTCCTTGATGTCATCTAATACTACGTAGTAGGGTACGTAAAACGCTCTAACCGCTGACCCAGTCACCTACATTATCCGTGATCTGTGGCTGAGCTGAGCTTCGAAACTTCGACTGTCGAGTCGAAATGGCGAGCGCGAGTCGGTTCCAAAGTCAGCCCCACATTTGTAGGGCCGCTAACACTTTCGCTAGAAATGTGGCACCCTCTCGTTCAGCTGCCTACTGGTCCGCTTATTTGGCGTTGCAACCTCAAAGCGGGCTCCGGCGCGTCTGACCACCTCAACTCTGTTCCGTGATCTCCACAGCCAGACAAAACCTCCGGACAGCGAATAACCTCATAAACTCTACGTCGTCCTATGGTCTCTGCCGCAGTCTGCGCGATTTGATTTTCGACAACTTCCGTCATTTCCGTTGCTGAGTATGCTGGCGATGCCTCCTTTGACCTACCTTCCGCCGAGAATATCCTAACGGAAGTAAAAAAATACAGTAGAGCTCGGGAGGAAGATGGCGTTTGGTGCTCAACATGTGCGACCCGTCGAGATGTTGAGCCGATTGTGCATAGCGGATGTAGCAAGTTTACAGTTCTATTCCTTTTCATAAGCTAAAACAATTAACAACAAATCATCGAAACCGTTTGTTCTAACGAAGGTTATGCGTTTTGTCAGTTTGTCGCTTGATGTCGCCGCCACGCCTATGCGTCCATCGCCATGACTGCGTGCCCGCTCGTCGTTAGTTGCGAATATTCTTTACAGAGCGCCTACCTCTATCATCGCGGTCGCTATGGGGCAGCCCACCGAGTCGCCTACCAGTGCTGGCATTATGCTCTCCAGCTCGCCGCTCCATTGGGACGGCAAGTGCCAGAACTGCCGCAAGCTCATGTCGCGCTGCGTCTGCTTCCAGGAGGCCGAGGGCGACGCCGACCCGCTTTACGCCAGCGCCGCCTCGTACGTCTTCTCCGCCTGGTGAATGATGTTGCTAAGGCAATGCCATCTGGCTGTCTGTGGTACTTGGACTCATTTTAAGTCATGTGTTTTTTCTCTCATTGACCACGAAGCAGCCAAGTGACACCCGACGCCTCCAAGACGCGACCACTCTGGAATGCACTCCGGAAGATGCACCGCACGTCTGCGCATCTGTCGCTCTTGCAACCGTCCACAACCTCACACCCCTCTGGCTCCAGCTCAAAGGAGCACAGAAGCCGACGCAGCGAAGCGCTGCCACCTCTCAGTGCTCCGTCCGGGACGTCGACGTCCAGCACTCGGCACCATCTGCATCGACGTTCCGACGTTCGACCTCCGCGGAGCTCCACAAGACGGGAACCGAGGCGCGAAGCTTCGCCGGAACGCCCAAGCACTAGCCGGAGGGACCGACTGCAGCGCGCCGGTATTACAAGCAGCGGTCACGACCTCAAGAGAGGCGTCAAGAACCCAAGCGTCATGCGCTCCGTGCAGTCGACAAGTAGCATCAACAAACACGATGACGTGGGCGTCAATCGTCCCAAGGAGATGTTTAGCTATGGGCCAGAAGAAGGCTCAGGAACTAGTGACGACGAGAATGACGAGACTGTATGGGAGCTGTAAGTATCGACGTTAACGTGCTGCGGTATGGCCAGCTGTGCAGCGCGTGCAGTGAATATATGTATTGCCCGAAGTAACACAAGTGCACAAGTTCTGCGTCACGTTCTCTTCATCTCCCTGCGAAAAATACGCGTGAAACGACGACAGCATCACTACAATCCCCACGGCCGGCTAAGCTTAATACAACAAAGCACGACGTGATCTTACTGTCTTAGTCACTTCCCAGACAAATAGCAAGCGCACAGTGCTCTTCACGCTATCTCTTTTCTACAAGTTTGTCAAAGTACTAGAAACAATCACAATAACTAAGCCCACTTCACCTCCACCCTGCGAGCCGTTCACCACTTGATCGGCTCGCGCTTCTAGCAGCTCTTCAGTAGTTCTCGTTCATGAGCTGCAGCACCACGTTGAGTTCCTCCCCCGTGAACTCGGCCGCAGCTGGGTTCATCGGTGGAGGCATGGAAAACCCACCGTACTTGCTATCGTCGTTGCTTTGCGGGGGCGGCCGAAGCACGTGATTGCGATTGCCTGGGGGTGGCAGCATTTGATGTTGCTGTTGGTGCTCATGGCCTCCTCCTCGTTCTTCTTCGGGTCGGAGTGGTACGAAGTGGCTGCTGTTGGTGGTAAAGCTAGGGCGATTAAAGGCACAGTCGGTGCTGATTGAAAACGAGCCCCCGGTGCTCGAGTACTGAACGGAGGGGAAGGAACTGCTCGGTTTCATCCGGCGTTGGTCCGACCCGTACAGATGATCCAGATCCGACGCCTTTTTGCTCTGATCTTTGATCAGCATCGTCGGAAGACTGCTGCCGAAGGTGTCGCTCGGGCCAAAGAAGGCCGGCGGCCCCATGAGCTTACACCGTACGGAAGCTGGCGCTAGCACGCTGCTCTTGGGCTTGTCGAAGCTGCTGGCGTACAGAAAGCTGCCAGTTGGCGCAGCGGAGACGTGGTGGTTGCCGTATGGGAGGTTTTCGGTCGAGTACTCGCCCGCGGTGTCAGCGGTGGAGAAGTAGACGTTGTCCTTCTCGGCCGACCCATTCACCGCAGCAACGGCGGCGGCGTCTTGCTCATGTTCTTGTTGCTGCCGGGAGTAGGCGTGCTCCTGCTGTGCACCTACGATGATGTTGTGGTGCAGTTTCTGGTGCTGCGCGAATTCCTTGTAGTTGTCGCAGCTCCACGTGCAGTTCTGGCCAATACACCGGAACAGGTTATGACCCTCGGGAAAGTGGATGCGCATGTGTCTCTTGAGCTTCGTGCTCGTGTTAAAGCGCTTGCCGCAAGTTTTAAAGATGCACGGGTACGGTCTTTCGCCGCTGTGGATGCGCTTGTGGCGACTTAGGTTGCCCGACGTGTTGAATCGCTGAATACAGCCCTCGTAATCGCATCCGTAGGGCTTAGTGCCCGTGTGGATGCGCATGTGGCGTCTTAGGGCGAACGACCGTGGGAACTGCTTGCCGCAGTGCACCTCAGTACAGATGAACACCTGCTTGATGCTGGTTTTCTTGGGCGGCGGCGACTTGGGTGGCGGATGCGGCAACGCCAGCGTCGGGTCCGGCGGGTACTTGGGCGTCTCCTGCTGCCACACGAGCGAGCGTGAGTCCTCGCGCTTGATCAGCGCCGGTAGTGCTGCGCTTGCAGAGCTCGAGGCTGATGTGTCGTCATGCATGACCAGCATCGCGGAAGTTGCAAAGTGAATCAGCGCTAAAATGCGATAGAGAATTGAAGCGGGTGCACTTGGCTTGGTCCAGACTTGGGTTCACTATACTGCCGCCTTCTCTTCGCCCCTGTCGCCCAAAGGCAGAGCGGCTGTTCCAGAGCCCATCCCCCTTTTGTTCCTGCTTTGATAAAGGGTCCCTGACACCGCCAAAACTTGGCAAAAGGGCTTAAACCGACAGTTTCTCGTCATCGTGTGCCTAGGAAAAACACACTGTTACGTGCACTTTCAATGCTTACCTGCGAGCACACTATTGCTCACAAGGACCAAAGTCTGGACGTCCGATGCCGTCGCCTGGTGATGCGATTTCTGAAGTGGATGCGCGCCCCACCACGTCCAAATTTAGCGTGGATCTCCGGTTCGATCACCCGTATATCGCCTTTGAAACACGGTCGTTGAAGCTGATTTTTAACGAGTTCGAGGCACTTGATTTCACACGAGTCATGGCCGATGGCGGTTTCTCCCTCTGCCGTCTACAATAGCCGGCAATACATGTTCTGTACATGTGCCGACTTGTATATTGTTTGAACAGCGCTGGCTACAACCGTCCAACTGTTGCACTGACAGCCCGCTTCAAGAAGCGATCAACCTTTTTTGGTGCTCTCACAGATATCTTAAGTAGAGATAAGTAGCTCAAAAGCCAATGTGACCCTTTCACTCCCACATTTTTGGAGTTCTGCTCAATTGCAGTATGCTCACGCATCTGGTCCGTTGTAACGGCAATCGATCTGGCAGCCGCGACTAAATGAGGGCGATGCTACTACATGTAGGTAGGTAACTACGTCATCAGCTAAGTGTACCCACTCTGCCAATAGGACGGTGCAGTGCAAGTCATTTTATTGCACTACCCAATTTATTGCACCCCACTTGTTAGTCAGCGTGAAAGTGGAGCCATTAGGGTGGCTCGTCTCTGCCGAGCGATTGCCCATCATTATCGTCTCATCCCAATGTTAATCAATTTTCGTCTAGCGCAATCAGACCCAGTTCCGCCGGAATGGGCTTTAACGGCCAATCAGAATGCCGATATTTTATCGTTCTGGATCCCAGTCAGCTGATACGCAAGCCATATGGAGGTGATGCGCTCCGAGTCACTGCTGAGCTCCATCTGGCTCGGATCATCATCGGCACTTCCTGCAGACGTTCAGCAATAGCAATTAGAATATATTTTGTGTTGAAATGATGGCGCGATCTGCGCTTCCTCTTTGCAGCAGCGGATAACGTCGCTTTGGGCACCGAGTGTTTAACCTGTCGCTGCCGCTACCTATGATGCGCCTGGGATGGTCCGCGCGACTGGCCATTTTTTTCGCTGCTTGGTGACGGGCCATCGGAGCTATTCGGCGAGTCGGCACAAACCACTGAGAGGAGACAATTGTCACTTGTCCATATGTCGGAATGTGATGTACTTGATGCCTCCGCATCCCGACTCTTCTGTCCGTTAATTATCGCGACTCCCCTCCCCCGCACCAGCGACCATTGGCGTCCGGGATGGATATCGTGCAGGCCTCGTTCCAGGCCTCGTTCGATTCACGCGTCAAGCGGCTGGGCGACACCGACCTTGTCGACCTTCGAGTGGTAACTGAGTCCGTCGGCTCTTGTGATGTCACTGTTGTCGATCTGAACTAAATGTTGAGGTTAGATTTTCCGCTACTTCGACACAGATGGAGACGGCGCCGTGTCTGCGGACCAAGCATGTCGGATGTTCGCACTGGTACGGCAGCAACTGTGCCACACGGTCAAATTGGTTTGTGCTCAAAGTAAATGACACATGTTGATGCGCGGTCGACAGCTGGGGCTCGACGTCAATCGATCTCAAGTCTGCGAACTGGGGGAAGTTTATCTTAATGGTACTAAGCAGTCCAAGTGAAAGTCGTGTCTTGTCGGATATTTTACCTACCGTGGACTGTAATGCAGAGTTCATGAAGATCGTGGACAGTCATGTGCAGGTGCCGCCATCTATTGCAAGTGAAGTTCTTGAAGCTGCTGGTGAGGTGACAGTTGCTGCACAAGCTCCACTGGTGGAAGGGGAGGCACCGCTAGCTCAGCAGGTTCCAACTTCAAACAGTGAGGAGACAGAAAAGAAGTTGCGGAACGAAAAGTCTCTGGAAGACGAGTGGAAGCTGCTTGATACGTATCGTCGAGGGCGTGTGAGTCTACAAGAGTTGAGGCTCTTCCTCGCGAGCTGTCATTCGACCCTTTCGCTTGACGATACGGAGAGGTTCCTTGAAACTTACGGGAATATCATGTGAGTCGCAAGTTTGCAGAGTTTCTGACGAGCATATTATCCTAATTACCAATCATTATTCTAATTGCAGAGAGAAGGATGGAGTTGAGGAGCTCGTGTTCGGCAAGGAAGGGTTTCTTAAGTTTCGTCACGAGTACACGCCCAAGATATTGGTCCCGTCGGAAGGCGATTGGTCTTCAGACGACGACGGAAGTGATCTACAGAGCAACGCTGCTGTGTTGGGGCAGCGAGCTCGAGATGCCAGCGGACTGTCTGAAGCGAGCCAAGCAGTTAAACGCGCCAAAGGCACAGCGTCGATGCGAGTGCAGTCTCGGCATGCGGAGTGCAGCCCCGGTGACAATTCCTTGCTTAGTTCTAGGGAGCCTCAATTTGTCGTCAACCCAGACGAGCTTTTGGAGAGCGACGAGAGCGAAGAAGATGCTGCTCCAAGTAACGACGTCCTGTCTATCATTGACGGTAGTCACAGCTCGGCACGATCGTAAACAGGCATGAAACGTGATGGCAATAATGAAATTTGAGGAGCCAACAATTCAGAGCACACAATTGTGCTGATAAATCTTGTATAATGCATTTAACATATCGTTAGAAGATTTTCTTCGTGCAAACCAGCAAATTGGTAGGAAGAAGCCTCTAAATCTGCATCTTTGTCCAGGTGGACACAGCAGAGGCGACGACAGTCCAAGACGGCAATGCGCCGGAAAACTCCATCATCTCAGGTGTTATAACTTCGAGGAAGTGGCCGACGAAAGCGACATCGATAGGCTTGTCGGACTCTGTCTCGATCCAAAAGTGATAACTCGACGGGACAGTGCCACTACAAAACTGAAGAATATACGCGTCTTCTGCCTCAGCCACAGGTCCGCTGACGCCATTTCCCATAGACCTGCAAAATGTCCGTCAAGAATTATTGTTAGACAAGGAGCACGCAGTAGTAGCGAATGGGTTTAGTAGATACGCACCATGATGTCAGTTTGGTTTTCTTGGCATCAATGAAAAGATTCATGTGCGAAGGCCCCGTGAACACGAAATGGATTTTGCGGCGATTCATTTCCTTCGAATAAGTTGACGACAGAACTTTGAGCCTGTTAACCAGTGAAGCGGCAACAAGTAAGAACGAGTTACATGGCGACACACAATTAAGGCCAATAACTTACTTGGCCTTGTGAATATTGCTGGGAATTGCGGGCGCAGCAGCAGGAAGATACCACGATTTGTCTTCTGGCAGCATGTGCTTCACTGGAAGAGACCACGGCATGTGACCGTACACTTCCGCGTGTTCGTACAGTTCTTCTGGTGCCACTTGCATGCGTGCATCTTTCCATTGCGTACTAGCCAAGTTGCTCTTGATCGGGTCGGGTCCACGAAAATCCAGCGAGTTGATCCAAAGACCCGAGTCGGTCTCGACTTCGCCGTTTGGAAGCACCACCTCACGCTGGACATGCTGAAGCATAAGACGTTTCGGGCAGATATCCGAATATGGGTTACTTCACAGCAAGGATAACACATTTCTTGTCAAAAACATATTGTACTTCACAGTACAGTATCTCAGCAATACAAACTTACCGAATTGAAGCATATGTTGTTGAAATCACGGTAATGGCAATGCAGACGTTTCGAACCAGCTTGAGTTGTTTAACTGGCAGGAAGCAAAACACCCGGCCCGAATACGAGACCATGATCTAATGTGTCTCAACATGCAGTGACAAAATGGTGAGAATAAATCTATGTAAGAGTCTAAGCAAAAAAATCTTACCAGGAGAATCAAACACATCAAAAGCGCCAGCACCACGTCTGGAGGCACCACAGGACCGCTTCGACCCAGCAACGGGATGAAGAACATCAGCGCAATCGCAAAGCAGCACATGGTGTGGATCACTGGGATGATCATGGCACCCAGGGAAATGTAAATGTACATGCTTGAAGAGAACATGCGGAACCGCTGCAAAAGCTGGCACAGCACTTGGCCTACAAGCGGGAAGAAGATCCACACTGCCAAAATGTAACTCGAGATAAGACCCAGTTGCATGCCTATCGCCAAGGCTCCCATCCAAATGCACGTCATGGCTTCAAACAGACTTTCCTCGAGGCGCCATAGTTCCTCAGGCGTAATCTTATCTGCCTTCTTCTCCAGCACGAAAAGCAACTGATGGACCATTCCTGCGAGTGCCGGGGCTAGAAAGAGTGCACCGGCTAGATACGGCTGCGAATACCATGGGAGCGGGGCATACAGACTCAATAACACAGCAACCGTCAACGAAGCGGCAACTGCAGCACCAAAGCATCGCGTGATGAGCATAAACGCAGTCAAGCGCTCAGAGAACGAGACATGGGAAAACAGGAGGTAGACTACCGCCAGTAGGAATACGCCACCACAAAGAATGAACGTCGTTTCCTTACTTGCAGTCACCATGGCGAGTCCCATGACATCCGAGAAGAACGTTCGAGAGGTCTGCGGGTTCTCAGCTACCCTTCTCAAGCGACCGGGTTCACTGCCCAACTGGTTCACGACACCGACAACGTTTTCTCCAAGACGCTGCAGCGCGCCTGGTTGAATACGCGACACATCATCTAGCGTAGTGTGATAAACGTAGCCGTTCGCAATGTACGCAAAGTCCATACCAGCTACGTAACCAAAATCACGGTAGATTCGGTAGTCCGTATCAGCAGGAATGACGCCCGACTGGAACATCTCCTGAGCGATGATGCTAGCATGCGGATACTTGGCCCCTTGAGCATACGCCAAAGCCAGTTCATCACTGCCCGTTTGGAACAGTAGTTCTCGTCCTCCCGCACCAGCTGCCTCCAAGTTAATGAAAGCTCGAATCGTATCCGTCCACGGGTGTTGCGTGATAAATCCATGTGCCGCCTGCATAATGGTCTCCTCGGCACCGTTAAAGTTAAAGACCAGCGTCGCATGCTCAGGAGGGTTTAACACAAACATTCGCAGCAGCTCCACCATAATGGCAATATTCACGCCATCGTCGGACGCTGCAGCGCCGCCAATTGCCGCATCATAATGGGACGAAATCATCAGCGAATTGTTGAGAGCTTCAGGCATCGCGTCAGGTGGCGACACTTTCACCAATATATTGGTTACATTGGCGTAGATATTCTGGAACTGCGCGATGAAGTCCAATCCGAACGCGCCCGACGGTCTCTGCACGTCAACGTCCACGCTCACTCCGTGCGGCTTGGAAGCTCGGATCTCTTCAATCTACAATAACCACCACAATTCGTAATAACACATTAGCATAATACAATTAATTCACATGACGCTCTAGCTCTTACCTGTTGCAAGAGGTAGGTTGGCGTCAATTCTTCGTTGGCTCTAGTGCCTACGGGGCGGTACCCGAAGCTCATGATCTGGTCCAGTACCACGCGCGCTCTGGCCTCCGAGAACTCGCTGGGAGGCGCGTCCAGGCTTTTGGGTTGCGGCAACCATGTGTGGAAGTAGGTCACGACACTGAAGGCCAACGCGTAAAAGGCCAGGAAGCCCATGAGAACGAGCCAACCGCGCGGTAATGAGGGGTGGAAACGGTGGCGACGCTTCTTCACGTGCGGGCGATCATAGGCATCGTGTGCGGGGGACGGAGAAGCAGCAGGCGCCGGGCGACGGTGACGCACTTCTGCCATGCTGCAATAACGCAGTAAGTTCAGGAATGGCCATCATACGTGAAGGGCGATGATGGATATGATGTGTGACACATCAAAGATTGCACTATGCTGCTGGCGAGGTAGATTACAAGTAAGAGGTTGCTGTGGATGTCAAAAATTTAAAGAGTAATGCTGAAAGAAAGGAGTATTGAATATGAGGTATACCGCAATTGCTGAAACGTTCGCTTGGATTATGCTACGGTACCAGGTTTTGGGAGCCTATAGCGTGCCGTTATCAAGAAGGCTACAACTAACGGATTCCCCTGGATAAAAGACCTCACCCGGAGAGAAGACCCCGCACAAAAATGGTCCTTGTTTGTGACTATGAGAGCCCACATTTCGAAGACTAAGTGCGCGGAGAAAAAGGTGGGCATGTGCGTGATTCCAGGCGGCTTAACTCCGTCTCTGTAAGCAGGAGATATTGGGATCTATAGCTTGTTCAAGGCCAAGTTGAATGAAGTTCATCAATGTCTGGAAGCTGTCCGACGACATGCAGTACACGCGAAGCGGGAACCCGCACCCGCCTTCAGTCGAGCGCGTGGCGTGATGGGTGCGGAGTGCGTGGGAGGTTGTACCTGACTCAGTGGTAGGCAATTCTGTTGCTGCTGCGGGGTTTTCGAGTGATGAAACGCAGTGGCACATCGCTCGTCACGATGTATACGGTGAGTTATTTCGTGTGAAATGGGCACTGTGAGTGCGTTGATGCTGCTGCTATTGAGCAGAGCTTCCTTGATGAGTTCAAGATTATAGAAGCGGCTTAGTACCAGTTCCTGGTAGCTTGTCAGATAGGGCTTCTACTGAACAATATACGGATCTTTATCCGGGGGAATCCGTTACAATACAGGGACGGACAGATGGCAACTGCCGCCTCATAACTGCCAGTCAAATCCACAGGCGGACACAGAATGTACATTTATTTTAGCGAGTCATATCAGGCTCCTAGCTGGCTAATTAAAAGCCATTCAGTCGGTAAAGTGGAGACAGCAATCGAAGGCGGCGAAGACAACAGCACGGAAGCGGAAGTCGCCGTGGTTCATCAAGCGGAGTTCGATGCTGTTGAGGCGCTAATATCAGTGGTGGCAACACGAGGGAAGGCACCGCAAAACTACACCTTTAAGCAAAAGCGGGAGGTATTGCGTGCGAATGAGGGTATGCGTCAGCGCGAGGCAGATCGTCCGCAAGGATGCCCACGATGGACCATCAATGATTGGTGCAAGCAGAAGGAGGCGATTTTGCATAGAAGGAAGCGAAAAGACGCTCTCAAGAGCGCGAGGGAGACCTGACAGCGTGTCGTTTGGCATTGAGATTTTCACCTACATGAAGGATACACAGCGAGACTCCATCCCGCTAACGACACGCTCAATGGCCGTCTTCGAACCAGAACTACTCGGATTGGCTGAAAGGGTACATCGAAGACAAGAAGGATGCTAGCACCGTCTACGAATCACTCCTTCGGCTACTGAGACGATCCGCATACCGCCATGGCTTCGTGCAGCGTACGCCCAGCGGATTAAAAAAACATATATGCTGTATAACTGTGCTTTATGCTATGTATTAGTGTTTTATGCTGTTAAGCTGAAACATGGTGCTCTTTATCTGTGTGCTAGGAAAAATTTGCTGATCTTCAAGCAGTGCAAGAGGAGTTTGCAGTTAAGTTCAAGGAGCGATTCGGTTCATATATTGCTAGTGCTATCTATAACACTGATGAGACAGGAATAACTTTGGCATGCTCCCATCAAAAATCCTTTCACCAAAAGGCAAGGCGGCCCCAATTACGGCCCAACAAATGCACTCGGCAAGGATGACGGCGATATGTGCTGATGGTACAAAAGTATCACTTCTCTTCATTTTGAAATGGGCGCCCAATGGCACAACTGAGCAGGAAGAACTCCCTACCTATCCGGAAGTACGATATTTTTTATAAGAGACCGAATTGTAAAGTGCTAAGTTGTAGTATGTATATAGGGCATGTGTATACTGTTCAAAAGAATGCCTGGATGGACTCTCGGGTATGTCCTTCTACCTACACTCACTCCCGTAGTACTATATTTCTGAACCCTCTGTCCTTCTCGTGGACAACCTGGAGTGTCACGTGTCGAAGGCATCGGAAGATGTTTTTGCAGGCGATCTGGTGTCGGTATTGCAGCCCCTACCAAAACATTCCACCTCAGTGTGTAAGCCATACACATGGGCACATGGGCCTCTTATAGGCCAAGTTAAGTTTTGTTTTTGGCTGGAGGAAAAGCAAGCCAATGACATCACGCGAGAAGAGGGTGACCACCATTAAATGAATTATCAAGGCGTGGGAATCGATCAACGCGAGCCCCGTCACGAAAGTGTTTAACAAAGCGATCGATACGAACTCTTAGCTTCAAACTATAGCTGCCTCCATTTGTTGCACTAATAATGTGATTTGTTAAGTCTAAAAGGTAGGTATTTCGTCCAATAGTATAGCTTGGATCGGCTTTTGTGCGTTCCTGCTTTACTATCGGATCAACATTGTGGTCATGGTAGTGCATTCTGTCCCCCCCCCACGCAACAGTGCAAAAATAATTGCTGGACAGCGTGTCATGTGGAGGCGACCAACGAGAGCTCCGGTGCATTCTTTATTTCCACGCTGACATCATGAGCCACGGCGCCAATCAGAACACGTACATCATCTAGCAAAAATGAGAGGCTCTCAAGCGCGTTGCTACTGAGGGCTGCAAGCCAACTCTCGAGAGCTCAAGATTCCGTTGGCACATAAATGTTTTGGAGAAAGCAGGAAAAGGGCACTATCGAATTCTAGGGGGCGCAGACTAGCAAGACGCCGACGGACCAGGGGACTAAGAGCATTCTTCTCGCGTGACCTCGTCACTTACATGCAGGACTTGCGTCTCGAGGAGGAGGTGGATTTATTTTGCTGTCTGTTGCAACTCTAACTGATTTTTTAACGATTTATATTTTAGTAACTGTGCACAAGAATTATGAAAACATTAGACAGCAGTATGGTGCATGGCTGCGCAGCTACTTATTTACTAAGTCCACCGAGGAGAGCGGTGTAAATGCGATGATGCGGCTGTGTTAGCGGTTTGCAACGCGGTAAGCAAAATGCATATTTTTCTTTGGGGATATTGGAGCTTACAATATATTGCATTAGGTTTTATTATGTAGGTAGGCATGGTTTTCCGTAAACAAACCGCAATTTACGAAAGGCGACGAGGCCTTTCAAGAAACCCAATTAAAAATTGCAATTGAGTTTGGGGAGGAGCTTGCAAACTATCCTGAAAGTGCCATTTTAACGTCGACGAGACCGCTATCTACTTTGACACCCCGCCCCGCCACATCTGGTCAATTAAGGAATGTAGCGGCTCCGCAAAGGTCAAGCACGTCCGGAAAACTCGGGATGTTTGGTGTTCACTATTCGAGCGGACAGTAAGTTTTTTAACCAGAGTTTAATGATATTGTTTTTTATTAAGAAGATCCTCATGTTGTTTGTAGGGAATAAGTTGCCAATATTATTTATACTGCAGGGAATGTCTGGTGGGACGGTGGTGTTTGACGAACTCCCAACTTATCCAGATGGACACGTGAACACGCTCCAGGAAAATTACTGGATGGACGCCACGGTTTGGAATTCTTACATTCAAAGTTTGAAGATAACACAAGCTGAAAACAGTACCTTTCTAACGCCGTCACCAAAAAATGACAACGCAGCGAGTTCGAGGGGAATTCCTCATCCGCTTGTACTGCCGTGCAATCAGACTCTAGTGCTGTTATTTTTAGCGACATGGCGCCTGGCAGTTTGTCTTCCGCACGTCAGAGCAGGCTTTAGAAAAAGTCAACCCAATCCGGAATTAATTGGAAGCTAACATAACGATAAGAAATTTTTAACAAATCCCTAAGGGGTAAAAAATAGACCAATTTTAGGGCAACTACTCTGAGAAATTACCGCTCCTACACAACAATCACATTAAGCGCAGCCTTGGCTGTTTCGAAAGGCCTCCGGCGAGCACGGTAGTACCAGTGCAAACTGAATGCGCTTTCTTCATTTGAATATGGTTGAGATACGGCTTCGCAGACCCTGTGATGCGGCGAGCGCCGTCGAGTTTGGCTACAAGACGCGCAGGGTAGCGCGAGGAATGCCCGTGACAGATTCTACCGCCCCGTAGGAGGTGCATTCGAAGGCAGGCACAGCTTTGATTGCCTCCCGAATTCCATGGGTCCAAATGCGGGCTGTTCCCATTGACTATCAGATGGCTCATCGTCACATGCGCGAAATACCGCGCTCACTGTCTGCCGCGTGCAGCCGAATTGCGCGGCCGCTTCGTTGATGGAACCGCGGTGTTGGGGGGGGGGGGGGCTCCCGTTCACCATACGCTCCAGGCGGCAACGTATCAACTGCTCATGATTTAGGGGCTTAATAGATGGTGGTGGGTCGATGGTGGAGACCATACGTTTTTTGGGACTGGGGGATTGGCGAAATGAGCGCCACGAGTTAGCATTCGGCGCAAAACAATTGATCAATGAAATTGTTGTAACATACGTGTGTCTACGACGCCACATTTAAATATTAAATATCTTGTAGGACGGAGGTAGTACATCTGCACTAGCCGAGTGCCGCCCGTGTTTCTGGTCCCAACCCGTTCCGCTTCTTGTTCCAGATCGATACATCTCGTCGCAACCCGATCCGTTTCACGGGGCATGCTCGCGTGTTGGGTCGCAGCCGTTCCACTCGCTGTTCCAGCCTGTTTCATTATCCGTATCGTGGTCCCAACCCGTTTCGCTCGCTGCGCCAGCTCGCTTCACTACTCCTGTGTCTATCGCAACCCGTTCCGCTCGCTGTTCCAGCTCACTGCACAACGCCTACCGCGTCTCAACCCGTTTGTTTCAGCTCGTTACACTGCTCATATCGCGTTGTTGACCGCATTCGCTTCGCTCAGCAGCAAAAGATGGTTTTATCCAATCGGAGCCCCCTCGCAGCGGTCGGCAGCAAAACATCGTTGCGTTAAATACCCATTCGTGTAACCACACACCTTAACTGTAGTCAATGTGTAAGGGAGTTACATGAAGAGGGACAAGTCCTTCTTTTCGCACTACCACATGCATCATGGGCAAGGTAGTACCAGATTCTACGTCTTCAGAGTGGTGTACCCAAGTAGCACTAGTGATGTAGCCAATATCATAAAGACGTTAATGCGATGACGTCACGGTGGACACCACACATATGGTACAAGGAACTCATAGCCACCCAATAGGATAACATTTAGGATACTCTATAGGTGACTTACAGTTTGTGACATACAGTTTGTATGTAAGTATTAAGGAGATCACCTATAAATATATTCTGTCTTATACACTCCTGGCCAAAGTATACGAACACCTATACTTTTGCTACTAAATCAGCTATTATTGTGAGTTGAAAGCTCTGCTTTCGATAAATTGTGTGGAATACGGTATGGAGCACCGGATATGTCTTAACGTTGCGGATTTAATCGTTTGAGGGGGAGTCACATACAATCTGGTTTGGCTGCCGGACAAAATATACGAACAGAATCACTGACTAGCATCTCATACAAATTCCTATACTAAGTGATAGGAAAATTTGGTGGTCAGCATTCCTCTGTATGGCCTGGCGCTCATTCCTCCAAGGTCAGCGCTCATTCCTCCAAGTGATGGGGAGGTGTGATGGGGCACAAAAGACTTTGCGTACAGGAAGTGCGACTTCCGGAGAGTATATAAACTCTCAGTGAACGGCAGTTCACTAGTCCCTGGCCTGTGGGACTGTTACCAAATTAGGTAGAATTAAGACTGAATATATTTATAGGTGACTCCTTTTAATGCGTCTACATACTAACTATTAGTCACCTATAAAGTACCCTAGATGTTATCCTATTGAGTGGCTCTGAGGTCTGTGTACCATATCTGTGGTACCTATCCATGACGTCATTACCGTCGATGTCATAGTGATGTTTAGCTCCATCACTTAGTGTACTTGGGTATACCTCCAAGTCGAATTACATCGACTTCGCTGCGGTTGGTTTCCGCAGCCGGCTCATTTCCTTTTGACCCGAGCACTTCCGCGTGCTCTTCTTTTCTTCGGCTTCCACGTCAGCCTCAAGCATGACCAAGACTTGGTCTGGCAGCGGTGCGAAAGCGCCTGCCAAGCCTGTTACTTTCAAGCAGCAGGCTAAGAGCTAAGCCGTCCGGCAAAGCCTCTGCCGCTAAGGGATCCACCAAGGTGACTACGATGACCCCCAAGGCACCTGAACCGCCTGATGAGGACCATGAGCTTCTCGAGGACTATGAGGAGGACTCGGACAAGTCTCCCATGTCCTGGGGAGATAACGAAATCCCGCTCGTCAAGGGGTCTGATGGCGACCCGAGCCAGTCGGACTCGCTTGAGTCCCGTACCCCGCTGGCTAGCCATAACAGCGACGATGGCGACGAGCCGAAGATGCCCGAGCGCCAGGGAAGCCCTCGCTCACCCAAGGAGGACGAAGAGAAACCTCGTTCTCCGGTCACGAACTTGACGCTCGCTGAGGCAACTACCCGCGTCAGGGCTGCTAAGGCTGCAGCAGCCTCGGAAGTCATCCATAGCGTGCGGGCCGCTTCCGGTCTCCGATCCGTGAAGGGTATGGGACCATCACTTTCACGAACAAGGGCCTTTTCAGCTCTTCTTCCGTTGAGGAAGAAGAGGGCCAAGTCGGCCGAGAGATCTCCAACGATCTCGTCGGGCAGCAGTCGGAGTACCAGGCTGCTCGACATAAGGGAGTGCGGGCCCCGGCGACCCGGTCGCCTGTGAAGTACTCTTCACCTGTTCGTGGGGAACCGCCTTACGCTCCCGGGTTTTTCCCTCCTGAGGAGTCCCACGGAGCCGGCGCCTACATGGGTCAGCTCCCCCAGTCGCCTCGCGTGCTTCTTGGCGGGCACTCATCTCGGGGCGCTTATGAGCGCCACCTGGTGGCCAAGCAGCCCCTGCTCCAGAACGTGACCATCGCTCGGTGCGTGCTCCTGGCACCGCACAACATCCCGCTCAAGGGGTTCGCGAGCCGGCGAAAGAAGACAGAGCTCCGGTCGGGACTGCGAACTGTGTGGGGCTATCCAGCCGTGATGCTCCCAACTATGACTCCTTCCAAGAGGCCGAGGCCGTCTTTTGGAAGTGGGCAGCTACGCGCTGTTCACAGAGACAACTGGGGGTCCCTGGCAGGATCTCACCCTGGAGGCCATTCTTGACCTCCAAGATCTGCGTATTGAGTTTGCCCGTGTGGTTGGCAAACGGCAGCTCTCTCGAGAACTGCAGAAGCATTCTGCTTCTAGCGCTCTGATGAGCGCCGGTATGGTCTTGGCGCTACGACCCCACCCCGTTTGGGCAAGAAAGCCCGAACTACTTACGAAGCCGTCGCCGATTCTGTGCCCAGATCCGCACAGCTTTCGGGTAGTCAGCCTGGAGCCGTTCGTACGGCTCCCAGGAGCACTCAGCTTCCGAGTACCCTCTCCAATTCACGCGGAGCTGGCGCTTCTCGTGAACGCGCCGCTCCTGGAGCACACGCTTCACGTAGTAGTGGGTCTCCCCATTACGGTCGAGGAGAGGCGGTGATGCCCTCGAACGAGTACAAGTATGAGGCGCCGCCCTCCGGTCCGGTTCAGGACCTGGCGTGACGCCTTCGGCTCCACCTCGGGTCATTGAAGACACCGTTCTTCGTCGTCGCGTTGCGCTTGAGATTGCGCTTGGACTTGGTGAGGGCGGGGCTGCTGCCGCCCAGGCCGGGAGCGCTGGGGTCCTTTGGCCGATTCGAGACGACGTGAATCGTCTGGCGGATAACTTGTCGGCCCTTGAAGGGCGGGTCGACCGCCGTACAAATGACGTGGGCGAGTTCTTCCAACGTCTGGATGCCTTTGGCTGTCCATGGACCGAGTCCAACGGGAGGTGTCTCGCATTCGGGACCTCCTGCGGCCTGTGCCCCCATGCGGGAGCGCTTCCTGCGTACTCCCAGCCGTATCACTATGGCTCATACTCGGCGTATGCAGCCGGGGTTCCTTCGTATGGAGCCCCTTTCGCGGCCCCGCAAGGGACCTGGGCTTCTGGCTCTGGGCGCGCTCAGAGAGAAGAGTCGCAGCCTCGCTTTGGAGATCTGGGGCCTGTGAGCCCTGCGGATCATGGTACCGCTTCAGACGGCCCACGTAGAACGTCGGGTGGGTCGTCATCGACTTAAGCAGGTCAATGGTATATGTTACACCATGCCTGGCCAGGACAGCGAAGGGTCCAATGAAGCGGTGCTTCAGCCTGTTGCTCCCAACGGAACTTACCGTGGCGAGTGGCAAGTTCCTAGTGTCTAGTAGGACTAAATCCCCAACTTAAACACTTTTAAGTTTCCTCTTCCATTCTTGTCAGAATACTCCTTTTGTTTGTCGTGTGCCGCTGCCATGGCATCACGAACACGGCTAATTTACGTTCAGCCTGGTGTCTATAAAAGACTCCACTTGTTTCCGCAAGGAAACCAGTCTCATGTCCGAGACCTGGGATCGTCACTTTCATCCGCTCGCGGTGTTTATTGTGTCGCAGCATCAGCACCAGTTCACGGAGGTGCTGCAGCTGCTGCAGCGTGCATTCGCTGCCGTCACTTTCAAGCCGCTGCGCGTTCAGTACGTGATGGGCGACGTGGACATCGCGCAGTAGACGCTATACATGACGTCTTAGGCGCCGATGTGCGCTTTCTAATGTGCTAATTTCATGTAGACAAAAAGGTATTTGGAAAGACGTGGTCACTCCCCCATTTGTGGTTGCTTTTGTAATGGAGGATCTGCACAAGCTCCACTTCACGATGAGTAACGAAGAGTTTTTCGTGAAACTGGATGAAGTGCAGAGGCGCTGGGCAATGGTGCCGCAGCTCTCTGCGTTTTCTACATATTTGCCACGGTGTGGCTTACCCGCACGGGGCGCTGGAAGTGCTACCACACGCCCAGCGGGTCCGCAAGTACAAACAATCTGTTCGGACCTTAACGCCGCCTTATAAATCACGACGTTACTATGCGTCGCAAGCTCAAGATCGGCACTATGCTGGATCAGCTCTTCACATTGTGCGAAAGTAAGTGTATCCGACTGCGCCCTTCTGCAAACTCGCCCACACCTGACGCAAGACTCATCCGACGCGATGCAGCGCTTCATCGTAGGGATTACTGCTCGAACCCTGCGTGGACGGGAGCGCCATCGTGTTCCTGCTTGGTGGACGCATGGCTGACCCAGACAGCATAGCTCGGGTGGTCAGTTTGCCAACACCTAGAGTATACGATGAGGTTTCGAGCCGCACGACAGAGAACTTTCCAGTGAGCGCGCAGTTGAGCCGCGTCTCTGCTGCTATGGTGTAGCGCTGGGGATGCTGGACGAGGGCTGGCCGGCAGACGGCAAGTGCCAGGTGTGTCCTTGCCGCATGTGCAGCAAGTTTGGGTCTTGCGTGCACGTGTTCTTCGCGCTCTCTGTGCGCGGAAGCAGTGACTTGAACGGCCGGGCAACGCTGGTGTATCGAGGTGCACGCAAGCGCCGACGCGAAGCCGGTACTCAGCCTCATGGACGCCCGTCGAACAGCGGTGCAGCTCTCGCACTTGAGTAAATTAAGCTGCTTCCGCTACAGTACAATGTCATAGCATAACAGAAGTCAATTCTAACGTCATGCAATTGTTTCCCAAACAAATGATGAACATATCCGACGTACTCGATGTTGGCACCTGCCCCTCGACGACGGTACCTCGCAGCATCAAGCCGTCGCTGCTCAGAGTGGTCGGCGGAGTGCTCCTGCAACACGCGGCCGGTTCTCCAGGCGGGCACTAGCGCCTCACGGCTCGACGCCAGGCTCCTGTCGATGCTGGTGGTCGTCGGCGGGTTTTTGCGGCATGCGGTCGGTTCTCCTTGCCGGCGCTGGGCTCCTACTGGTCGGCAGCGGGCTTCTGTTGCAGGTGGCCGATCCTCATGGCTGGCGCCATCGCCTCGCAGCACGGCACCAGGCCGTTGCTACTGGTCATCGTGGCCGCCGGCGGCGGCTCGCTGTGCAGCGCCAGGTTCTATTGCCCGTGCTCCCACCGCGGCAAGTTGGATTGTGCGAGAACGCGTTTTGGGGCACGGCCACGGCGCGTGTCTTCGTGGCGCCATCATGCGACACATAATCGGGTTAGGGTACTATTGGTGCTGGTTGCTATGTAACAGTGTTAGCCCTTATGGATGCAAGTGTTTGTGCAATTCTCTCCCGACTAATCCGGGAGTGGCTTCATGCACAGTCTTTAAAAGGTCATTGGCGGGGCCACAGTGGGACAGTGTATTGCCTATTCTCCGCCGATTGTTTAGACCTAACTACGAACCGTCACTCACGCCCGCGCGAATTGGATGGCTGTCGACTTCCCCTTCCCAATAGAAATCCGGGCTCCCCACCCAACGCAGCACACGCCACCGCAAGCCGGTTCGCCGGAAGGGCGTCGACGCCCCAGACGCCAGACGGAGTCAGTGGAGAACGACAGGAACGAGGAACAAGGTCCGTCTGCCCGTGAATGGAGCGAGGAGGCTGAAGGTGACGCGGATTCCGACAGCCCACCACCTGCGACTACCGCCACGAAACAGAGGCACTCTATGAAGCGTGGGAGACGTCACTCGCGCGGACGCAACCATGCCAAGAAGTGCCGCACATCCTCTCGGGAGCCCTTTCGGCACGCAGCGACCGACGGCTCGCACGGAAAGACGCACGCATGGCAGCCAAGCCTCTCAGTCTTCAACGTTAGGGCCGTCTTCAGACTCCGATTCTGGGGAGGACACTGCCGAGTATATTTCGGCACAGCGGCTTCAGCAGATGAAGATGCATACGAAGTCGTCCCTCGGGGCGAACTCGTGGAAGTCCTCACCAGACGTCAAAATGCTCGCCGATTGGGATGAATTCGAGCGGTACCTGGTAACTACAGCAAGCGGACATTCCAGGTAGGCGGATCCAGGCTTGCAATATGCCGCAGTTTCAGATTGTGTACCTGTGCAAGGTGGATTCTAACCAGCTTTGTCTTTTGGGTAGGTGCTCTGGATATTTGACTGGCAAAGAGACAGTGTGCAAAGTAAACACGAAGCGCCTGATACATATTTTCTTCATCGCTGGGAGTTTGTTTCGAAAGCCAAACAAATTCATTGTGCCAGTGTAGCTTAACGGCATTCTACTAAGTCTTTACAGGCAGAGCCGAATGTACCTGTACTTAAGATACATCATTTTTTCTTGTCCAGTTGGCCCAACGGTGGAGTCCCTTTGAAAATTTCGAATGCTATCTGCACATACATGCCGTAGTTGTAATTATATAGCTGTATCCCCAACTCCGCCTCGTAGGTTTGAATCCGTAGACGCTTGCAGATTTCTCGGGACAGAACTGGAATTAATACTTGTGCAGTTACTCGAACACCCCGTAGATAACGGAATTGCATTGAGTCGTATAGAAGCAATACGTCGAGTGGCAAATTGGCCATCACCGCAGACCAGTGGTTGTTTCCAGAGCATATTGGGACCAGGATTAGTTCATCTGAGACGCATGCTACGATCTTCTTGACTTTTACAAGGTCCATATATAACATTCCTTCGACCACTAATCCAAAGACAGAGGGAATAATTCGAATCAGCCACCCGCAAATGGTAATGGACTATTGATGGAAGGGGACAAAATTCGATTCCATCCATTATGGACCATAGTCTATTATGTAAGATGACATAGACAACTTATGCAATTTCTCTCAACGTATAGAACATTCCCGTTTACAAGCACTGTCTGCTGTCGCTTACGCTTTCTTGTTTGACTTCTCGCCCTTAATACACGTGCCACAGAGAGTTCATCCTATATGGAGCGGTTGTAACGAAGAAACACCAACATCTCGAGTTTGGTTGGCAGCATCCCTTGCCGATGATCGCTACATACCTTCCCAGCCAGCGATAAAAGTCGCTCAACATCATCAGATGTTGGTGGTATCCACGCTAGATCGACATACTTGGAGTCACTCACAGCCTGTTTCTCTTGTAGAGCAGCTTGTGCAAACCCAATGTTGCTTTTGTTGGTGATGTTGGCCAGCAGAGGGATGATAACCGGTAGCTCGAATTTCGCTAGCGATTTTTTTCACTATGAGTGAGTTCACTCTCGCGACCGCTTTAAAATTTACACAATTCCGTCTTCGAAAGCCGGAGATGTCACCACATTGGCCGTTGTAGTAAGATGCTTGGAGCAAGTACGCTCTGCCTCGAACGTCTCCATTGATTTGTCGAACCAATTACGCATGTCTTTCAACAGTATACCATCCAAGTGCTGTAGAGTCGTGTTGACAGATTGAAACTTCTTCAGGTCCTTAAAGATAGACATGATCTTGATTTTTTGTTTAGGTGTTGGGAGTAGTACACTAACTACTCAATCATCAAGTACCGCGCGATCATCAGACAAGCGCTTGACCAGCGCGTCGAATTTTCTGAACAGGCATAGAACACTCCATCTTGCGTAGGACGTTTTTTTTTGCTTTGAGGTGCGCAAGTGGCGCATTAACGACGCAATCATGACCAACTCGTTGCTGAAAAGACCAATGTGGCTCTGGACGGCTAGATTCAGCCTGTGACTGGTGCAACCAATCAAAAGAGGTTAATTTTGCGACCAATACTGGAGTTCGCGCTGGCGTTATCGCCAACTCGAAAGCAGAGCTGACTTACCTCAATCTCGTATTTGTCCAGTGCCTCGTCGCAAAGTTGAATAATTGCATCCGCATTAAAAAAAATTACTTTGCCGGGTCGTAGTGCCTTGGGTTGATAGGTTGAAAACTAAGCAGATATTGACGTCGGGTAGGTAGTGGAGAGACGGATTCGGCGTCAGAGCGTTCAGATAACTGCAATTCAGTCTTGACCCTAGACACAGATTCCTGCAGACCAGCGACAGCAAGCACCACAACAAAGTGGTATCCATTGGATGACCCGCGCGTCGAACGGAATACCAATCTTCCTGCCCTTCAACTCAGCTGGATAGTGTCGATAACATCCAACGTAAGATAGCCATGTTCGATATCAGTGTTTTCGTAGATAATGGCGACAGCTTGGTGTCTTGCGCACAAGTGTGCTCGCAGAAGCTTATCTCACGGTTCTCCATGACGGTCCATTTAATCCTGTCGTGAACCTTCCTTTCAGCAGGATCGACCTTAGCAAACGCGCACGCTTGAATGCCTTCCTGCTGCACCTATTGAAAGGAATCGTTTACAACATCACGACGGTACTTGCGTAGTAGATGATCGACTAGGTTTGTATAGCCTTTTCTGGACGCTTGAGCGAAGGTTTTCGAGCACAACTTGCATTTCCAGTCGGTAACTGTCTTCTGGATGAAAAGCGCGTGGACAACGTCTTTGTTCGGCGCTGAACATGACATACCGAGGATGTTACATGTATGCGCTCTAAGCTGTGGAAGGGACGAGCTGCTACGAAGGTAAACATTGAATGAGGGAAGATGCTTCGAAGCGAACAGCACGGGCCACAACGAATGGCAAGCACTGCTCCAACTTGTCTCTTGATTTATGTATATACGACTATGGAGCCAGATTTAGTTTTTCTGAAGCTATCTATTATGGCCATGAACTATGGCTATGGTTATGGCCATATCATATGGTTTTTACATGGCCCTGATTTGAATAACCCGTGTATTCGCGGAGAAAAGCTTGGTCATATTCATGTTCATTGCTACACCTCCGAGCGTATCTCTACCAGCCACGTCAAGAATAGAAACCTAAAGCGACATCATTATAGCGATTCATCTAAGCTCAAAACAATTGTGAAAACTCGTGATGTTTCTACAGCTTCTGACAGTAACAGTATGTCCTTGATTTCTAAAGTATAGATGCGTCTTCCACTACTCGAAACCATGGATCGATTGTCATTAAGAAGTCAATTGTTTGCACCCAGATATTAGTTTTCTCCACCATGTCAATAGCTTTTAAAACTATGTGAAACTTCTCGTCATGATATTCGACGTTTTGGTATCGATCGTGTCAAACATCGTGTCTTACTGTAATATCTTGTTCCGCTAACCCTTTGTGTTTTTCGCTAAAGTGCTGTAACCGTTTTGAAGCATTTTTGCAACATGTTCTGACAAAGCATGCTACTATTTCCGTCAACTTAAGCTCTGGTTTACTCTGCGGTAATTTTGCACCCAATGTGCGATCAGAGTCTTCGATTTTTTTTCTCACACGTGAAGATGGCAAATTTGGATAATTTCTCTGACGAAGAGGCGAAAGCTGGTTGTGAGACCAGTAGGTCGTTCCCCAGTGAGAGGTTGAGATTTATATGATGCATGTTGGAATAATCTCTGACCATGCGGATCGACAGGTTTTGATTCGCCTTTTTCGCTAAGCCTTTTTGCTTTGGTCTTCAACGAGCTCGGACAGGAGCAGAAATTTAAAAGTTAGCATTACCAAAGTCAGCTTGAGATATTTCCAGGTCACCGCCGACCTGAGAAACTGCTCTTCAAGCCTGGTCGGGTTCCGTCGGGTGCAGTTCGGGTCGTGTGCTGTTCGGGTTCAGTCGGGTGATAGTCGGGCTCAACCGGATGCTGGTTGGGCTGGTCGGGTGTAGGTCGGGCTGGTCGGGTTCAGCAGGGTTTAGGTCAGGCAGTTCAGGCTCAGCAGATGCCTTATCAAGCTCGTCTGTGACTTGGGGTGGGTGGGGGGGAGGGGTGACCAAGATCAGTCGCGGTGTGGAGTAGACGCCCAATCTCCGAAAATTTCTTTTGCTTAAGTAGATCAACTACAGAAGTCAACGCCTCCATCGCAAGTCGGTACTCACGCATACCAAGTACACTCATAGTATCAGCGATTGTTCTTGCAATTTGGCTTGTCTCTCTGTACATACGATTAAAATCCCATGCAGCCTTTCCCGAATCAGACTGCGCAATAAGCGCCACACGGAAAGATATAGATTTGATTTCAGGCACCGAAAAGGACGACTTGGGAAGGCAACAAGCTCAAGCGCTGAGTAGGGATGGTAGCCTCCAACAACAGTGACTTTCGCAAGTAAGAACATGACGACAGGGCAGAAGGTGCATCGTCGTAAATAGACGTGAACGCTGCCAATTTCGCTTCGCAAATGAAAATTCTTAATTTGGTTTATCCAGTTCATCGTTATCATTGCGTGTGCTTTTTAAAAAGCATACCCCAGTCATTCCCTCGTAAAACTGGTACGACGCACACTCTAGCGCATACACGTATTGTCCATAGATCAAGTCACATGCGTGGTCACTCACAAGGTTTGATACATACTGCATTCCAGCATCATAGTTGTCGTGATGCACAATAGACACCTTAAATATTTTATCCATGAAAAGTCGCTCTGCGCGAACCTCATAGTGCATCAGGGATGCAACGCACTCATTCCAACACATGTAAGAATTGGCAACATCCTTTTGTTAGCCTCCAAGAGGACTCGAGTCGGTTGTTACTATTGTTTCCAAGCGTCACTGCATAATTCCGCTTGTAAGCACCATAACTCCCTGCAGCTGTCCCCGTTCTTGATTTGAAATACGTTTCAAAATGATTTGGTGCATCTTCATTTCCATCAGCGTTCGGTTGCTCGTCAACACCGTCATTTGACCGCTTGCCTTCAAATGAGCCCACTCCCACATCCCATAATATGACGCATATAGCGGCGGTGCTTCTCGTATTCAGCCTTGCCACTTCTTCGCGTAAGTACTTAAAATGGTGGAATTGGCACAACAATATCATTGCGTGAAGAAATGCGCCATTTACAACTCCAATCTTCGTGAAGTTTTCGTCAATAACGATGCACTTCAGCTTTATAGATGGTGTTTTTTTTTATTTGAACTCCTTAATAACGACGGAAAACGTGGCCTTTTGCTCGTTATGCAGTAGACATGCTGACACATATTGCCCTTTCTTGTCAATCCACTCCTACGCGGGTTGAGCAGGTCGAGCGCGTGACCGCGTTCGAAATGTACGAACAGGGGCTCACCGAACTTGCTGCAACAGCCTGTACGTTCCGGACGCAGAGCCAAAACCGCCTGAGGTTGTCAATGGGTACTTATTTCACAAAATAGAGTATCATTTGTACAAGTAACAAACAATATATGATTATGAGGGATAGGCGAAGTGTATTGGAAACACATACATGAGAGTTGCTGGTTGAATAGGGACGCGCGGGACAGTGATAGTTTTGCGAAAGTTAGGACCGTTTAGAGCATAAACGGAAACTGTGTAAAACGTTTCCCGACGGTTTAGTTTGGCAAAACGTTATCAGGCCGTACGCAGGTACAGCAGTCATAGGCCCCAACGACACTACGAGATACCTGGGATACCAAATCGAAACGGATGAGAGGATGAGCTTTCTAACAGGCCCTGGTTCGTACGGATTGGAAATGTCGAGAGACTACTTGTCACAGCAACGAAGGTCGCAACGGGCGTGGAAACCGCGTTCTGATTCTAAATTCCATCGTGTTGCTAGCGATCTATTCACTGCGACAGTTTTTAACCACGCCGGATGGGCACAAAAGACATTGGACAATCTCTACAAGCCGTTATTCTGGCAGCACTCCACCGGGACGGAGTCTAGTAGGCGCAATTTCAATATTGGCCTCCTTTATGCCCCGCGAAGACAGGAGGAGTTGGATTCGTCTCAGTCAGGGTTGCAGCCAAGATGCGACACGCTCTTTAGTGGCTTACGAGGACGGTGGATCAGTAATACAGCAGCTTGGCGCATGTGGGCATTTTGTGGAAGCAGTGGCGCTCCTGGAAGTGGAGTTTCGCCGCGAGAAACACCGAAGCGATGTACGGCATATACCAGGTCGGGAGCTAGCAGGCATGTTGGCTGAGCTCATTCAACCGGATCAGAAACAAGCCCGGCCGATACAGAGCAGGATACAGTAAAACTCGGTTCCAGTGCGACACCCTGAGCCAGTGGGGCAAGGTTTAATTAGGGGTGACACCTCTCCCGAAGCTCAAAACCCCTGCTTACGGTGAAGCAGTAATGATAACTATTTGAAGAGGGTTCTACAATTCTCATAAAATGAAAAAATGCACTTTAGCTAAAACGTTACCGCTAATCGCTAGCGTCCTCGTGGTCATCAACAACTCCTTCTTTTGTTGAAGACTCCTCAAATACGTTCTGAACCTGCCTTTCGCATCACGTAGTCCTACTGGAATCAAGCTGCCCTTACGAACGCCGTTGATAATAGTCTGCGGCTCCACCATCTTCCACGCCTTGCTCAGAAGGTACGATAGCATTAAGCGTCGTTCTCCAGCGCTTGTAGGAAAGAGGTGATCCGCATGGTACTTGACATATAGATCCCTGCAACATGAGTGCATCGTAGTCAGCATTAGGTATAATTAGAGAAATCAGTTAGGGATACATTACAGCAGCACGTGCTGTATGTTGCTCTTGAATGAACGCATCACACTGACGTCCATAGGCTGACTCAAACAAACAGTTATCCCTTGTGGAATGTGCTGCACTTGAGTGCAGCACTTAGTTTCAAGTCTTTCTCGAATGTTGGCCATCTTGTGGGTCTTTAAGCAGTCCAGAAGAATCATGCGCCTTGACGTAAGGCTGGGAGTCCATATCTGCGATACGCGTAATAAAGCCAGTACGCTTTCAGCCCATGAAATAAAATTTTAACAAAATATAATTTCTTGCCTTTGATATTCATTCGCCCATGACGGAGTAGTCGCAAAATGATTTCGGCTGTACCGTGGACACATTTGACGGATCGCGATGATACCTCCTCTAAGACGTGGCCTCTAAGGGCCCCGCGTACACCACCACTGGGGGAAGATGCTTTCCAGTCGCTGAAGCACACAGGAACACAAAACAGCATACACCATTCCCGTTTGTTCCATGTATGATGTCAACATTGGTATCACCACGGTACTCCACCGTGACTCGACCTTGGTTGCCCATAAAGATGGCTGTCAGGTCCATGTTGAACAGACAATAAGACTTTTCATGATACGCTACTACTCCAGCTTCTTCCATAGCGACGTTGACGGAATTAGCAAATGCGTCGGCAACTTCCTACAAATATGACAAATTCAAATTATTAAGATAATATATATATATTAGCCGAGACCCATAAATAAAATAAAATTATAGCTACCCGCATGTTGTTGCGCAGTTTCGAGCCTTCATGGGTCATACGACGAATAACCTGAGCGTTGCGTTTCATAACACGATGTCCATGACTTCAGGGCTTGAGAGCCGTGTAACTTCTCTCCTTAGCGAACCAGGGTCGAGTTTTGCGATCATTAGAATGATGCACTTGATCGTCACACGTAGCTTCCGATTCTTTCTCATTTCTTTCACGTAGTCTAACAAACTTGCATACCAGATAAGTATAATAAGACGATCAGGTGAGATGAAAGGTACTCCTAATAAAGCATTGTCTTCGCACCGTTTTCTCAAGCTCGGGAAATCTAATACCACCTTTCCGATGCCCTTCTTCTGTGTCTGCAAAGTAGAGGTTCTTGTTGGTCCGGCTTTGACTCCAATTGCTGTTGCTTTTTGCGCCATAGATAAATCTTAGATCGATGAACATGTACCTTCGGGGTAACATCGACGACAGGCGCTTCCTCAGCTTGTTGTATACCCTGCCAGTAACGGTGAGACACATACAAGTATCGTTAGGTATCCGCTGCAAATGCAGTATTAAGAGCCTGTAGTACGTGGAGCTTGATTTGTTCCTGTTTTTGGGGCGCGGTCACGACCACGCCATCTTTGGATGCGAGGTGGGAAACCAGTAGATTTGCCAGGCGGGAATTCATCACGTCCATACAAATTAAACATTTGCGAGGTTTTCGAATTACTTGATTCCGGCCAGCAAAGTGTGTCGCACTGGACCCGTTTTTACGGTACAGATTCACCTGGCGGCAACGCTCAAGGGAGAGCAAAGCTGGTGAGTCCTCTATTATCAGTGTCGATACCCCGGCCAGACGATGCGAGCGGCTTGCGGCCGTCGGAATCAAGAATTGCTGGCTGACCTTTCGCAGGCCGACCAATCCGTGGATTTGAGGGCAGGACCTGCAACCGCTACAACCGCGAGCATTTGATTGTATCCCCCGAAACGATGGGGGAACTCCATATTTTGCGCGCTGGAGCGTCCGAATACGTCTTCAGTCGGCCAGACCTGGCCCGGACGAACCTCGCCAGTTACAGCCGAAACTCCAGCGATGGGTGGCGTGTCTGCTCCTGACCTCACCAGCGATTGAGATCGGGGACTCACTGCAAGAGGTGGGCTGCAGAAACTTCGACAGCTGCCGCTGTTCCTGCACGAATATGACTGTACGCTCATCGAGCCTGGCCGAATCAGGGGCTAATGCGAACGAAAGGACTACCGGAGGAACCACCACTACAAATCATCCAAGAAGCGGATGGGATTCACAGAAAAGAGCAAGGCTATCAACTCCCCATTGAGGATCTGACGGAGGAGGTAAAAACAATCACGATCGAACGTGCAGAGGATGGTACAGGAGGGCTTGGTATTCGAAGCCCATCCAGAACAGTAAAGTTTCCCGTTGTGGGCCAAACGGATGGAGTCGAGCCTGAGGAATCGTTTAAGCCCTCACGCAACAAACCTACGCATCATGCAAGAAGGACTTCACTCAACCACGCCAGGGTTCATATCCAGACTAACAACGAGAGCCTCAACTGACATTTGGCAAAACGTGCAGCTTTCAAACGACAAACCAACTTTGGTCCCACCACCAGGAACTCACTGATACCACGCCTGGACGGTCTACAGGATTGTGACGGACATGCTCAATCCCTACACTACGATAGGAGGCAGCAGGACAACTCCTCCCTGGCGGGACTTGACTTTTCGAAATTCCCCACACCCTGAGGTGGTCGATTTCGGGGAATAACACCTGCTATTTGCACAAGTGCCAAACAATTCCCTACGGCAAACGGCGCCGGCAACGTTCAAGGTAAATAAGCGTCCCTGATGCCGTCTCGTTGCCAGGATGCTATCGTCGCTATCTGGATGTGATCACCAAAGCCTCAACACAGCACAGGCACTGCCTGTAACGGATGCACAGCTTCCGCGGCTAACAAACGATGGACGGGGCCCTTGGTAACTACCGAGGGCTGCCCCCTGTGCTCGTAGGTAATCACCTGGAGCGCACCTCCTCTGCTTTCATTAACTTCAATTCAATCGATCTTTATTTCACCTTCAACTCCCCAGGTTGCCAATGACGCAAGTTCGCTTTCAGCTTATTACGTGACAATTTCGAACTTAAAAAGCACTCTGATCGACCGAATTGAAGGAATACTTCGAACCGAACTTAATTCTAAGTTGATGTTCAACTTCGACTTCAACTTTACGGGGTACCGCCCCGTATAGTCGAGCCGCCCAACCTTCGCCAACACCAACAACCTCGCACCGACAGGAATGACCCAGCACCTGCTAGTGCTTCGGCTGCGTCGCCGCGTGGCACAGCGGCCGCCTCAGCTCCTGTAGGGGATGACATGCCGCCGGTTGGAGGAGTTTCAGTGAGTTCTCTACTACTCAAACACCTGTCTCTGAGCAGACTGTCTTGATGCTGATCATGCAGATGATGGCGGTCCAGCAACAGTCGTGGCGATGCAGCAACAGCAGCACCAGTTCCAGGCTTTCCTGGGACACCATGCGCGCGGGGAGAACGACATTTTTAAAAACCAAGCAGGGGCAAGTAGACAAAGGAGGAAGCCGAGCCACTCAGGTTCAACGGCACGGCAAAGAAATACCTAGGGCTCTGGCTCTTCTAGATCGAGGAGCACTTTAGCAGCTGCGCTGCTGAACGCGACGTCAATGATTCTCGCTTCGTGGACTTAGTAGTTCCCAACTTGGGTACAGACGTGGTGTCTTGGGACCGGGAATTCAAGCAGACGCTCGGTGACAATCCACGTTCCTCGTACGTGTTCAAGCACAAGCTACGTGTTCGCTCCGCGACAGCGACTTTGAGTTCAAACTGCTGTCCAGTCTCTATGTTCTGAGGGGAACGTGTACACAGCAGGAGAATACTGCTAAGTTTATGCTACTCCTCTCCCAATCCTCGTTGGAGCTTCCTGAGATGGTAAAACGTTGGTTGTATTAGGCGAATCTGCGGCCAGACTCGAGTACCCACATCTCCCATAATATTCCTACAACGGTGCAACAGACAATCGACAAGTTCAGCGCTTTGAAGATGCGAGCAAATCAGCAACGGTCGAGGTTCGACCAATAAATATCACCAGCATCTGACGATCCAAGAAAGTCCAAGCTCCCTAGCCGCCATGATCCCGAGTTCACCGCGAAGGCCACTTGCCACATTTGTGGCGGGAAGCACCGGATCGCCCGTGCAAGGGCATTTCGCGTGCGTAAAAAAACTAAATAGCTCGGCGGGCTGACGCCCCGCTGAGCAACTCCTTGTTGCTGATAACATTTCAACTTCAGGTGAGTCAGCAAATCATGTTGTTAGCCTCGCAGTCGCACCTCGCATGCGTTCAACTGTTGAATAACCCTCGGCTGCCTCGCAAACAACATGGTGTTTATGGTTTTCTGGAAGAGTCAGGCTCCATCGGCAACCTGTTCTGCTCCATTTGCATTGATTGCGAAGCTTCTTTCAATGCAGTGTCTCCGCAACTCTCCTCGCGACTTCAGCTTGACGTTCGCAATTTTCCTATTCCTCTGGCAACTCCAAGTCGGTGGCGATACATCAATTACGGGTCCTCGACGCGTCGTTACCATCACGATCAAACATCCTGGCTTTGAGCCCTACGACAGTGAGGTCTTCCTCATTGATATCCCTGCGAGCCGCGATGTACTGCTTGGAATGCCGTGGTTCTCATCAGTCAACCCCGACATCAATTGGTCGCAGCACGCAGTTCATCCACGCACGTCCGACACCCGTCTCGCCTTTCAGCAGTGCGTGCAAGTTCATCGTGCTCAGACGGTTGGCCGTTATCGACATTCACGTGTGCGACGCGTTCCTTCAACTACTGAGCGGGATGCTCAAATTATATCCGCCAGCACGGGTACTTGTCTGCGGCGGTCATGACTCAATTGGTATCATCCCGACACCTGAATAAACTGTTACGGTCTTCCGACAACAAGTACTATTTTTTATATCTGCCGGAGAGGCTTCTTCATCTGAGCCCAACCTGTCGTGGGAGAACCTCGTAGATAAACCGGCGTATCCCCTCTCGATACGCTACAAGGACGCAGTTTTTCGTTCGGAGCTTCCATCCGTACCGCCAGCCCATCGTCGAATGTACGAGGTCACGATTGAGCTACACGACGACGTACCAGTACACCGCAAGCAGTATCCTCTCTCTGCCGCGATGCGCAAGGTATACGTGCCATCAGGCTGTCCAACTCACCATACTGTGCATCAACATTTTGTGTGCGCAAGGCCAACGGCCAGTGGCGCATAGTTCATGATTTTCGTGGAATCAATGCGAAGGTGCGGGTCACCGCAAATCCAATTCCTCGCAAGACGTGATTTACCGTGCTATGGCGACCGAACGGTTTTTTTCGACCATAGATCTGTTTTGCGGATTCTACTAGGTTCGCCTTCGCGAAATTGCGATCCCCTGACTGCTTTCGCAACCCCGACCGCTTATACGAATACCTCGCGACACCAATAGGAATCTTATGTAGTCCTTCTTGCTTCGATCGGATGGTTCAACACCTATTCGCCGACCAGCAAGACGTTTGCCGCACATATTTCGACAATAGCTTCGTCTTTGCCCCGACCGCCTCCATGGAGGAACCCTTGTTGTTCCGGGGAAGTATTCGACCGCTGTAAGGTCCAACAACTTGTCGTAAAGCTTTCCAAGTGCACATGCTGTGCTTTGGAAATTTCATGTCTGCGCGATCAGGTCGGTCGAGACGGCGTTCGAATCGATTCTGTGACATCAGAGCTTATTCTTAACTGCCCTGTGCCTGAAACCAAGCCCGAGCATTAGTCATTCTTAGGGATGTGTGTCTACGTCCTTCGCTTCTATCCGGATTTTGCGGAACTCAGCGTGCTGCTTATCGAGCTTAGTAAAGGCCTAAGTCGTAAGGACGCAGAGGAGTTTGCCGACGTGCATCATAAAGTCTTCAAGTAACTCAAGGACCGATCGTCGCTCCCAACTTACTAGCGAATCCAGATTTTACCTGACCTTTCACGTGAACATGGATGCTAGTGACTTCGCAATTGGTGGATATTTGTTCCAGATAGCAGACGATGGCTCGGAGAAGATTATTGCGTACGGCGGTCAAAAGCTCTCTCGCGCAGAGACTATATACCCTAAATGTGAGAACGGGCCGCTAGCGGTCATTCATGCCATGCAACTTTGGAAAGTCTACTTGATCGACAACCCGTTTTTTTATCGGCACGGATCACAAGACGATCGAGAGATACTTACGCACCAGAAGTGTTCGCAGTGCTTGGCTCGCTGATTGAACGAAATAGCGCTTTTTCAGCCTCATTTCCGAAGGGTAATCGGATCAACCAACGTCTCGCCGATGCGATGTTGTTGGAATCAGATGCGTGCAAGCAGTAGTACTCGGTAAGATACAGTGTGGTATCCAAGTAGGGATGCCCTTATAAGCTTCAATTCATTCCAGATTTTCCCATCCAAACACACAATCGAGTCACCTTCTCTCCTTACCGACAGATTGAGAGTATTGAGTCTATTAAAAAGCGCCATGACCCCACGCCGATCACCCCAGATCGCTGCACGTGCAAGCATTCAAGGCGCTATGCAACAGCCTCGCTCAATAACACCATTATCCCCGCCGATTCGACTAGCAGTGGTCAGGCCTCGAGGCCACAAAGCTACAGAGAACGCGCCGACGTCCCCGGCAAGTACGCGTGCGCGTGAATCATCATTGTCCAGACAAGGCGAGCGCCAGTCGACAACCCGACGCAACGCCCTGGATGGACCACGCAAGCCTCACGCAGAGGTCCAGTCCTCCAAGAATATCCAGTTTCAGGGGAAGGTACCGACTTTGTTCAAACTCACTATCTCGCTGACAACGATGGCGGCGAGGCCGATGCAACTCTCAACATGCCTCACTGCGCCTAGAGCAATCCAACGACGGTCAAGCCTGGAAAGTTGCACCTTCCGTGCTTGAAAGCGATAGGATACCCAATGTCGCTACATCGTCGGTGGCTAGTCCACTGAGCACGAGCAGTCAGCTCGACCATCTTTGTTCAACGGGATCGAAAATTTGCCTGCTTAAGGAAGCCCCAACCGCAAGTACTTCAACATTGAATCGCTTTCGGGAGCCGTGTCGATCGCTGCTTTCGACTCCAGCGTCAAGCTCTGGTGTAGGAAGTTTGTCTATCAGCTGAACAGCGCTCAAATTCTCGATGGTCATCGCTGGATGGATTTGCAGTGCCTCAGTCCATTCGCGGTTTCGCTCACTGGTAACCAAGGAAGTCTCACCAGAGTTTATCACTATCCGTCGCAAGCTCCGCCGTAACGAAATTGCATCGCCTCGTTGACCACTTAGCGTACATGGCGGAAAGTGATGGCCAATTACCTCAAAAAGAGCAAAAAGCGTGGGACGACACAACCCGGCGCAATATAGGAAACTTCAAAAGAGTGTAGTATGAAGGGAGTCGACTACCAGCGACGCCAGATCAATCCACGACACGCATTGTCGAGCACAATCCAGCTTATCGTGCTCTCTATGGGCGCCCTAGCTCCGCTGACCACTCAAGACCACTCCAAATCATGCGCTGCCACAACTGCCACCAGCCCGTCCACTTCACCCGCGATTGTCCAGAGCGAGTAGGAGTCACCGCATGACTGCAAGGGAGTGCGGCAGTCGCCCTGACAGAAGACTGCGCTGGAAAGGGAGGCGTCGAGTGGAAGCGAGTCAATGTTGACTCGGGCACGTCTTTCCACTTGACGGGCCACATGAAAGACATGACGCACCTGGGCACGCTGGGCCCTCCAGTGAAGATCGCTGTCGCCGACGGGAGAGTCATCATAATCAAGAGCGTCGGTCGATTGCATCTTTCGGTAAAGGTGCAAAACGGCGCGCGCGAGGAACACCAAGCAATCGCCATTGACAACGTTTATCACGTCCCCACCCTATCCGTGACTATCATGTCTATATCGCAGTTAGTCCACGCCGGTACGTTGTTCGTTTCGAAACTAATGAGTGGACAGTAATGCGGGGTCACAAGCGAAGTAGTGGGTTCAACGCTGTGGAGACGAATGGAGGCTATGAAGTCATTACACCAGACTCGATCGGACGCCATAGGGACGTTGGAAGTGGCCTATTTGCTGCTCTACCCACCCGGGTACCGCTATCAACATGGCATAGACGCCTCGACCACCTAAATGTCGCCGACTGTCGTCGCCCAAGAACGAGCTCAGCTGTCCGTGGCGTAGTCATTCAGAGGCTGATAACTCTGCCACTTGCCAGCTGCGCAGAGTCTTTACCGACTCGTCCACCACCGCGTAGTCCACATGCGTATGAGTAATAGCCTGTAAGATGTAGCCAACCCAATGTGATTCGGTGGTGCTCTGCGGCTGCGAGGTGTTAAACTCGTAGCGCGCAATCATCCTCTTGGTTCTTGACTCCACGCAAGCCCCAAGGGGCATCGCGAAGACGCTACTCCACTCGGCTTGCAGCGCGTTCACGGCGGCCAGATACGTGTCATACCTCCTCATGAAGTTTCTCCTGTCTTGCATGGTTCGTCCTTCAAACCGTGGAGGCTGCGGAAGCGCCAGGGCAGCAGAAACGCGCCACCCGGTCACCCCTGGGCTCGCCGTAGCCACGGGTGCATCGTTATCCCCTTCACCGCCATGAGGCGCGTCGAAAGGATTCGGGATCTGAGACGTAGGCCTGGCGACGATGGCCCCGGTATTGGACTCTCCAGCTGGGCGTTCGCCAGCTCTTCGATAGCCTTCCTGCTCAGCAATCTCGGCTCGTTATTTACGCACGACATCGGTCGCGCGGAGTTTCAGTCTGGTGGCTGTCTTGTATAGCACAAAGAACTTGTAACTAAAGTTAACTTTGATATGGTTCCCACGGGAACTTGAGCTCTCCAATATAAACTGATTGTTTTACAAGCCTACCTTACCTTACCTAGCCCTCTGTATGCTGGCGTACAATCCTCTGGGTTCACTGAGCCCCCTGGCGACCGTCCCTCGGGCCACGGTGGCCGTACACGTGTCATCCGTGCCTCCGACGCCACAGATTGGGGAACCGCTCTTGACCGTAACTCCGCCCGAGCCGGTAAATGGTACACTTGGTACCCGGTTACGTGAGGAGGGCGCCGCTGGATCTGATTCGGCAGATCACTATCGATCATAGGTGTCGTTGGGTGTTAAGTACTGCCGCAACTTCCTCTCACAACGACCCCCCCCCCCCCCCCTATCTTCTATTTGTTCACAAGAGACACACATCTCCAGAAGAAAGAAAGCGCTGAAAGAAGCGGCCGGAGATAAGTGCGTCTATAAGCTGGAACATACAATGCCCGGTACGTCGCACTTCATCTGTAACCGTAGATGTTTTAGATCGCTTCCGCAGTCGCAACGTACTTAGGAGCAACGCAACACCGCCATTGGGCTGGTTGTACGCATCCAGAACGACCACACGATCTTCTATCTTGGTATTCTTTACAACTCGCGCTTCTTGCGGTGCACTTGAGCTTCAGCTGGTCTAGGTCCCAGTCACTGTACTTGTCCGACGTGTGGGGGGGAGGGGAGCGCGGTCCGCTTACTGTCTGGCTTTTGGTGTGCGGTTCATGTCTGCTCACCGATGTTGTGGTTGAAGCATCTTGCGCCATCTTGCCAAATTAAAAGTGAAAATGAACGGGATCCCTGCGAAACACCTGCTCCAGCTTCGAACAGGCGAATTTCTTAGTAAACCAGGGTCATAATCTCGGTAGGAACTCCCGTCGGCTCATAACCACAATTGATATCGAGCTTCTATGATCCCCTCAAGAACGGTCATGGGTCAATGTCGCCGTCTTGACTCGGATTACTCAAATTTATTGTATTGTTCAAACGATCATGTTTCGGTTTTGATGCCGATTGTAGTAATACAAGTATTTGTGGCTTTGACAAATGTTTATCAGGATCAGTTGATACCATAACAGAACTCATAGTTCGCACCCAATCTGCATCGAAATCGTATGTTTAAGGCTGCAAGAAAAAAGAACACCAAAATTTAGCCTGCATCTGGTATAATAGATATCTTTCTCCCGGTGCGAGACATGGTACAAGGCGTGGATACGGTACCTAGGTTGCAGATGGGGTCTTGGCGCGAATTTGATTCCTTGCGAATCTGGCGTGGACACTGCCTAAAGATACAGCCTAGGCGATTGATTTTGGAGAGCTATAAATTATGACCTTCAGTTAAAGGTAAAAATCTGCATTGTACTTATTAGTGTACTAGCTGGTGATTGGCTAGTCGAACGTGCGAACTATGAGATATCTGCGAATTATGAGTTCTGAAATACCATACCAGCGTTACCTACGTGGTACATATCATGAGTAAAACTGCAGAACAGATTCATTGTGAAACGACACGACCTCTTTCATGGAGACATCAAGTTCTGTTCGAGCATACATAAAATGTACTTTTATTGCGTATTGTATATGTTAAACTCATTTCGCAAACCGCCTATTGACCACTTTCTGGGGCCAACCAACGCGAATAGCAAAGCCTGAGGACCTAAAAACACGTGTTAGCTCATCTACCATTTTAACCTTCATTCCATCGATGGCTCTGTTGACTCAACAGCTCGGTTATGCAGTTACGTTGATGAAGCGGCGTGTATACGTCAATATATACCTTCATACGGTCACGAATAGTTTTTTATTCAGTCTCGTTATCGACCAGATTTTGCCCAAACACTGTACGCTATTGACGGTGTTTACATCCCAGTACTTTTGCTGAGGCTGATGCACAGCGAATCCAGCCACGCAAGGCTCGACATCTACAAATGTTCTCATTGCTAACGACGAGGCTGCGAGTTAGCTACGCTAACGCTGAGGTAGAGCGCTCCGCACACGACTGAACGGTCCCCGCATACAGTGGATTTATGCAAAGGATCCCCACGGATTTTTTCGTCCTGCCGACGCTGGTTGCGCTCATTACACAGACGCTCGAGCCGTACCGCGCGGTTCGGTATCACTTGAAGCAATGGTCATATGACGGTTTGGGACGACCGCGGAACGCTCGTCAGTTTTACAATCTCCGCCATTCAAAAACCAGATATTGTATGGAGAGGACAATTGGGATCATCAAGCATCGTTTCAAGATCATACGAGTGGTTGAATGTGCGAGCTCAGTACCGTGAAGTTGTGGATCTTTGCGTGTTGCACTTTCCACAACCTCATACGCGATTGCGATGCTACTGATACATGCAACACGAAGTCGATGGCAGCAATGAAGGTGCTGAGGTCGCGGTTGGTTCAACAACATTTGATTTGATGATGGCATACACATCGAGACTACACCGTTGGGCAGATGTGGGTCGAATACCAGAGGTTCATTGAAAGGAAGTGCGTCAAGCCAACTATTACCTATCAATGAAGCCAATAGACGAAGTGGGCATGAACGCAGGCTCTACGTCGAATAGTGCTGGTACAGGCGGATGAGTTGGAATTCCATGTATCTTGCCTCCTTGTCGAAGTAATTGCTTTGTCTTTCTCCGCAGCGATGAGAGTTTGAGCAGCAAGATCATGACTGGTGGCCAGGGAGCGTTGGAACTCGACTGCCGTTTGCGGCTGTCACGGTGGCGCTGGACTTGCGCTCGGTGAAACACGTGTGACTGGAGAAAGTTGCGTGTCTTCTTCTTCCACGTCGATCTCTCCGTCGTTGACACCATCGGCATCCGACAGCGTCAATACGCAACGATGTCTTCTCGCCAGTGAGCGACTCGATGACTTACCCAGCGTCACCGCGTTGAGGACCATTGGCGAGCGCAGCACCCGCACACAAATTGCAGATCTTCGCGTGCGGGAAGGCGTTACGCTTGATGCTGCGAATGTTCCCACGGCCGATCCTGTCGCGTGCAGTCTTGCTGAGGTCTTCACAGACAGTTGATACCAGTTCGGCAAGTACTGCGTTGCTCTCTTTTCCACCATATGTATGAACTGTTTGAACAAGTTCTTCAGACGCCCATGCTTGTTCTTGCACTTTTCGCCTATTCGAATTGACATTAATACCAATGCAGCACAATACATAGCCGGCCAGACCCACCGACGCTTAATTGGTGCTGTGTTGCAATTTTCGTGACGATGCCCTTCCAATCACTCGCCTTGAGATCCTCGGCTACCGTCACGCGGCTTCCTCCACGCGCCTCGAGGATAAGATCAAGCAATAGCTTCTCCGCCGCTGTTGTTCATGCACATCGCGGGTTCTCGTGCACTGGTGGCAAGGATTCACGTGACGCCTCCTTTCCTCTGCTCGTTTACATTCGTTCGTTTCCCTTTGCTCGAAAGCAGGGGAAAGAAATCTGATAATCCCTCGTTGTAGTGATATGCCGTGAAGGATTATCGATACTAATTCGTTCCGTTATTATTGTAAATGTACCACTGTTGAGCTTGTTCCTGAAATATAGTAGTGAATTTCCATTTGGTTTTAGTGTTTGAACTTCATATCTATTATCCATCGTATGCAAAAACGCGTCAGGTGCATGGGAGAATGGTATGCTCATCGGAAGTCGTCCCTCCCACTCAATTTTACCCTTTGTCATGTGAGCGACTCGGTACTTGTTGCTATCGCTTGCCTGAATACATGAATTCATAGCACACTGAAGGAATAGGAAGGTACGTTGATCGTGGAGGCTGGCAGCTCCCAGTACGCGGCCTTCGTCGTCGCGATCAACTCGTCAAGTGTCCCAGTCTGCCAAATCGTGGGAGTGCCTGGATAGCGGGGAAAAAAAGCCGAAGTCGCAGCAGCTGAGATCAGGCGTATTGGGGTTGCTGAAAGCGCAAGACGACGCTTTTCCCTGTACCACAAGTTGCCTGGCAAACTGGGCATCACTTGGGAGACGTGGGGGAGGCACTGTATTGCGGGATCGTTTCGGTACTGCCGCTTGGTGGGGCCGGCATCTTGGCGCAGCAGGCAGCACCTTGTGGATCAACATGGACGGCTGCATGCCCTTAGCGACGGACACATTGCGCGTTTCCATTGTGCCTGCAGGACGATTGCGGCTTGATTGTTGTGTTGGATGCTGCTCCAGGAACGATCAAATTCCAAGGTGCCCGCCAAAATGGGAATCAGCGGCTTCATCCCATCGCGGACGAGCCACAGCGATGTTGTGTCTCTTGCTCTTGAGCGCACGGTACGGAATGTCCTCATCGGTTAGGATAGCGAAGTGCTTCTTCACCTCTGTCACGTAGAAGCGTTTCTCGTCAACGTGCGCCATCTCATACATATCGTCGAACATACGACCCATGTCCTTCCAACGTAACCGAGGCAAAATCGCAACCTCTCCAGCTTTTGGCCTCCGTAAGGAGGGGCTTTGTCACGCTCACAGCATGGCGAAGGCCCCCACTTGCAGCCGTCGGTAGAATGTGGTGGGAGGCAAGTCGCACGCTGCCGCAGTCGAGCGAATAGTTGAGAGCAGGTTGGACGGCACGTCTCGCTGCCGCTCAAGTTCTGCGCCTTAGTCCGTCTTGGCCCGGCCACACCGACCTCTCATGCGCGATGACGATTGATAGATCCCGTCATCCTTGCCATCTCAGCTGTTCGGCGCCAGACACGCGACATCGTGATCTCCGTGAAGGAGAAGTGGGCGGCGGCTTCGACGAAGGCTCCTCTCCTAGGAATGCCGTCGCTCGCCTTGGCCAGAACGGCTACGAGATCTGTGCGCTCTCCTTGTCGGTCCCGTTCAATTCGAGTTGGACGGGTTGCTGCTCATGCTGGGCCGGAGTGACTTGTCGGGAATGTTGTTTGTTGAGCTTGGTAGGGGGAAATTGGAATTTCCGCATTCGCATGTTAAGCGATACCGCATCTTAAGTGATACACCAAAAATAGACCAATCGGAATCAATAATAGTGCGCATTCATTATCGCATGTTAAGAAATAAACCGGAAATTTACTGACTAACTGTTATTTTCGGATGGTGCCCGTACCTCCACGGGGCCGCCCCCGACAGGTTAACGATCTTAGAAACGAAGGTATCCCTGTATCGACACAAATGCTATGCATGAAGGCGCGAGAGGTTGCAAGCGAAGCCGAAATATCTCCTTTCGTGGCCTCCGATAAGTGGACGGTCGGTTTCTAAATAAACATAATTTGTTACCGATTGGTCAATTCTCGACACATCAACTTTTAGCGATATCCCTATCCCTCGGTACATGTGGTGTGACTGTTAACATGCGAATTGCGGTAACCTACTGTTTAATGTTCAAATGGGGGGCATATATAATGCTGGTGCCGGCTAGCAACTACTCGTTCACAAGTTATGGAGTGAGGACTTGGGGCCGTGCGACGACTAGCACACGTAATCAAAGAGTTCGTTGTAAGCTTTCTTTTTTTGCCAAGAAAAAGCGTCTTGCATATTTCTACGAATCCAGCGCCAGAATAACATGTACCCATCAACAATAACGGAACGGAGTACAAGCGGTAGCGGCTGTAGTCATAGGTCCAATTGTTCAAGTACTGAAGGGCCACGCTATACAGAAGGCAATCAAATCTGACAGAGTCTGAAAGGTACATAGTTAAGACAAGCATTGCTTCACGTTAAGTACGTTCAATCGGATTGAGCAGATCGACGATCTCCAGTCTATCGACGTACAACCCAGAGTGCTTCGAGTAGTTTTGGATGTCCTTGGCAGACATCTCTTCTCATATGGCTGAAGATGGCTTGTCATCAAGCCACCGAGGTTTCTTCGCCTCCCCCCGAAGCACCAAAGGCAGCTTTTCCGTGCCGGAGCTGTTTGTGACCGCAATCATCGTAAGCCGGTCTTTCCTCTGCTCTAGAGGCGGTGTCTCCCGTGTCCGCGCAGGTGTAGGCCGAGTTCTAGGTAGGGCACACGCAGTGCATGATGACTCGTGCTCGTCTAAATTGCGGGCGAGAAAAAATTGAATTTTAATAGTGAAGGTCGGATCGAATAACTTAGTATTATCTCGAGGTACTGCATAACCAGGGAGTCGAACCTAGCGAAAAACAAGCCTATTTCATTTTCTTACTGATATCCTGGACGACTTTTTATTTTTCATTCATTTTGCCTAGATCGATTTCTAATATCAACCACCTCTATCCACCTATCCAGGTGGCTGGTATAAGAAATCGATATCGAGGTGGCTAATATTAAAAACATGCAGCTCATTTCACGCAAGAGAAACAGTATGACTTATTTATCTGACGAATACCGCATTTCGCATGTAGACGAACACACTACATATAATTGGTTTAGATGACATGAGGAATGCCAACGCAGAAGTAGGGTGTTACCCAAATAAAAAGGTACACAACTCAAATCGAGTAAAATTGCATCAGTCATGTATTGTTTAGACAACAACCTGTGGTGTTGCAGCACACACAAAATCGTCAGATGTAGATACTAGGCAAGAAACACAACATTAGCCGAGCTAGTCGGCCCTTGTTGGCCTGCGCTGGGTTGCCCCTAGCGGTTCGGCCCTTCCGGGACAGTGGTGTCTCGCTTCCGCCGAGACCAAGTGCCCCAAGCCAGTCAATTCACAGAGGTCAGCTAGCTGACTGCCTCTGGCTCAGATATCCCGTGTCCTCCGCTAAGGAGCGGACGACGGCACGTTAGCGCTTTGACGGGTCGCCGAGAGCAAAGGCTTCTCGGTTAGAAGTGTTAAGATACCCGAGCTGTGCGGCGTACCGGCCCGCCGAGTTCGGCAGGAATTGTTCCTTCGCGCTTGGCGAGACATGCCCTTGCTCGGGTCGACCTAGTTCTCTTGGCGCTACCAGTCAACACCCTACAAGCTATGCCTCTCAGGTGTCAACAGTAACCATAATCCAGCCCATGCAGGGACTTACCGGATAGTGTACACTTGTCTTGGACTTGGAAGAGTTACTCTGTTATTATTTTATCTCCCGGGATCCCCCAAGGGGCTCCTACTATTGTGAACTATATTCCTATACAAATATCAAGTGAAATGAAGTTCGCTCGGATCTCGACCGACCCTTCGCAAAGATCTTCATGTAACCACCCGAACTCAGCGACCGGTCGTGAGTTCATCCAATCAAATAGCCGAGTTGCCAGATGGCTTCGTACTCAGCAGATAATACCGTGGCTACCTTTTAACTGCGATATGTGAACCATCTCATCTGGCGTTCGCTCCACAACAAACCTCCTCCAAGATGTCGGTCGCTTCAAAATCCTCTGCTTCGTCTACAGGACGACCTTCCGTTAACGATATCTTCTACAATTCTGCAATCAAGTCGGCAGCAACAACGCAATGATCACTAGGTAGACGCCCACTCTTAGGGGAACCGTTGGCTAAGTGGGCAGTTCGTCCCACTCTTGCCGCACCCACCCACATACCTTGGGCGCGATTCGGACGTTTCAACTTGAATTTTTTTCCAGAGATTCTCATCTCTCTTATTTGGGCTGCATATTCCTGTGCCAGTACTGGCGCAGTCGACACTTCAGACGAAAGTTCCACGCCACGTCCGCCGGCGGCGAGACCGGCGTGGCGTGCGGTGGAACCTTCAGCAAGGTAACGTTGATGGAAGCCGCATACTCTTGGAGGCTAGCCTTCCAGTGCCCACTGAAAATCGTCCCACAAGAACAGGATAGGCTCTTGCAGGAGTCGGCTACCAAAATGATACTTTAGAAAGTCGATTAACAATTCAGCATTCCACCATCCTGTGGCGAAAATATAAAAGCATTTAATCAGACTTTAGTTATAATCAATTAGAACCACATCATACAGCGGTAGCACGTGAATACCTTTAGCATTACCATACACCTCAAGTCTTGTTGTCTCGCGAATCGTGCTCACATCCTTCCAGTTGAGGATTCCAAAGCCGTAGCGGCGAGCTTTGTTCGCTTCTTACATTGCTGCGTCTTTCAAAGGTTTTACCTTGAACACGACGAAAGGCGTACAGCGGTTACTATCACGGTCGCCCAGCAGCATGACGGTAGCCCGCTCCTTTGAAGCCCCACTGCACTTAACCCACACCGTCTTCTGACCCCGTCTCGCCAATATCGTTTTGGTTACATATTCATAGAATACAATTGCACATCTTGTTAGCCTCGTCACATACGTTATAAACATGCGTAACCGAGGTCACGCACGGTTGCATCAACCCTCAGTAGCAAAGGCGGCTGCTACCTCACTTAGGTGTCGCGGTTGATGGGCTTAGTCTTGTCGGACAGCGAAAGCTGAACCGATGGCGGCGTTTGAAGCCACCAAGCCACTTGTCGGACGCCTTGAAGTTTTCCACACCTGCCCCCTCCGCGAAGTCTAATGCCTTGTCCGTTAGTATCTTTGTGGAGACAGAAATCTCGTCTCCACGCAGCTGATTGACCCAGTGAACTATCTCGGTCCCGTTCTCTTTCGACAGGATAGTCGCTATTCCCTTGTCGCGCACCCTCTTGTGCTCGCCTTTCCCATTAGCCACAGCGTCCTCGAGGCGTTTAAGGTTGCGAGCCCATCGAAGAATAGTCGTGCGTTTGGAGTTGTAGGCAGTAGCAGCTAGGAAAGGTTAGAAGTGCTCGATGGTTCTGCGTATGCACTTCGTGGTAGCTAGGTGGTCTATTACCGCGAGCTTCTTTTGCCTGGGCTCTGGGGTGACCTTTACTGCTGCGCGTGTCTACCCCTGCCACCGCGGCTTAATCTTCCTTTCGGAGGCGCGCGCGCCATTCGAAACTGATGCAGCGACGCAGTTCAAAATCTGGGCAGCAAAATACCGATATACCGGCATTTTGGGATGTGACTGTCTATATGCGATTTCCTGTATTTCACGTGATTGGCTCGCTGTAGGGTGTATCCCTTAAACCGCTGTAGCTCCTACATGCGATATTCGGTACCTGTTTATTTGTACTTCCTTTTTCGAATTGTTTTCTGCTTATTACGAGGTTCGACTCCCCCTACTTATGTGATTCGAGAGATAGGCTATGTTGACCTGTGACTATTGCCGCTACCCCCTGTACACTCCACGACAATTGCTTTGGGACACTCAAATTTAGCTCATAACTTGGCTTCTATGTTGAGTTAGAGGCCGCTGTTTAAATACGTGTTTCAATCAGAAAGGGTAATAGAGGGTTTGTGACAACAAGCTAGATTTCGAAGCGCGTGTGTGTGTGGGGGGGGGGGGGGGGGGGGCTGATATACAACGACATCGATTTGCACCACGACAAAACCTAGGGACAAAAAATGACTTGGTTTTTGGATAGACAGAGTGATGGTCATAAGCTATTCTCCTGAAACTGGACTTATTGTTCTATTTCACTATGGGGCGTGGACCACCCATCAATGGCGGGAGCGTGGAGCATGAAGGGCCTCTACGAGAGCGGCCTTGGGGTCGTTAGCTGTGCCCTTCACCCATCTGCAGCACTAAAGGAGAAGGGAGGCCGCCCGCCAAGCCTCACTGACCGCCAACGGCGCCAAGTTGTTCGTGCCGCTGCCACAGGGGAGTATTCAGCGGCTGAAATGAAGGCTAGCCACGGTTTGTCATGTGTGGTGCGTACAATTCAGATACGTTTGTCTCGGGTTGACTACCTAGTCTACTCTAAAATGGATAATACGTTACCGCTAACAAAGGAGCACAAGGATGTTTGCCTTGAGCTCACCGAGCGGCTATCGACGGCTGCCCAAAAAGAAGTGGTTTGACCCCTATCATTTTTTTCTGATGAGAAAAAATTAACTTGGATGGTCCTGACGGTATAAGCACTACTGGCAGGACTTTCGGCGCCCTCCTCGCCGCTACAAGAAAAGGCAGAATGGTGGAGGGTCACTAATGGTGTGGGGTAGAAGCAACCCGTCGAACAATTATTCGGAAAATGAAACGATTAGGATTTCTTGGATCATTTGGGTACAAGGGAAAGTCGGAGTTGGTCTTGCTGGAAGGGCGTCAGAACTCTGGCCTCTACATCTACACGGTGTCGGAGCACATACTACTGTTCTCCCACAAGAACTACGGGACAGACTTTGTGTTCATGCAGGATAATGCTGCTTCCCGCGCGACCACATTGGTTTCCAAAGAGATCGGGATGCAGCTTTTTGACTGGCCTGCTCGCTCCCCTGATCTTAAACCCGATGTCTGGGCAATTTTGGCTAGAAAAGTCTACAGTAACGGGAAGCAATACAACTCCACCTTAGAGCTTTCTGCTGCCGTCATGCAAACGTGGGAATCGGTGACAATAAAAGAGCTACACGATCTGATGGGCTCCATGCCGACTTGCTGTTTCAAGGTTGCCTTCATAAAGGGAGACAAAATCGACTACTAGGAATACGGGTACATCTTATATTGAAAAAACAAGTATTTTTTTGTCCCTAAGTTTTGTCGTGGTGCCAAATCGATGTCGCTGTATACCAGCCAACCACGCGCTTCGAAATCTAGTTGTCGCAATCCCTCTATTCACCTCTTTCTGATTGGTAAAACATATTTAAACAGCGGCCTCTAATTTAACGTAGAAGCCAAGTTATGAGCTAAATTTTTGAGTGGAGTGTTGTATTAATCCGGATTACGAACACGGCCTTATAAAAAATAGTTTTCCTAGCCACTGAACTATAGTGTCTTATATGCATGTAGTATACATGTAATGAAAGTCGTATCGTACTTATCGAAATGGATACAGTGCTATTCCCTGGTATGTTGCACGTCCACGAAAGTTTTGGTTGGTCGCCGCGAGTCAATTGCGTCGCTTCAATCCGCACTGGTTCACACCGCTTCACGGTAGCAGCGGACGAAGTGACTGACATTCACTCCGCCAATTCGCACTCTACTCGAATGGCTGGCGTGGAACGATATGATGCGCGACGCGCAGCAGACAACGACGACAGCAGCTGGGACGCACCGGAGCAGCGCATGGTGAGTGTCGGCCGTCTGCACGCCGGGCTGCAGCAGTTACTGGCTGCTGTGAGCGCCATCGACGACGACGCGCTGAAGACGCACCCGGCTCTTCAAGCGCTGGCGACGTCTTACCCTACAATTGAAGAGCAAGACCATCACTCCGTTATGCAACTGCAAGCGCTGGCCTCTTGCCTCACGCACGCCGAGCTGCGCGTGCTCGTCGTCAAACACCTGCGGCCTTTCCTGCTGGACCTAATGGTGCGGCTTACGGACTCGTCGCTTCAGCTGTACGAACAGGAGCAGCACCAATACAATGAGTGCTCCGATAGCATGAAGCGCAGCGAGCTCTTGGCTGCTACGCTGGCTGAGCTGCTGACGTACTTGCCAGCCACTAGCACCTTGGTGCAGCAATACTTTGAGTCGGCGCCGTGCTTCTTCGCGTTCGCGGACGTCGTGACCACGCAGAAGAAGCAGAACGACGAGACGCTTGGAAGACTGCGTCGCATCGCCAAGACGGCCTTCCAGTTACTGAGAGCAAGACCCGTGGAACTGACATCGCTGTGGAACTGGACACCATTTTTCCCGCTTAGTTTCCACGACGACTCGCATGTCCGCTGGTATGCGGCGCGCGCCACGGCGCTGGTATTAAAGATGGGCAACGCACAAAGGAACGCTTTTCTCGATGGATTGAGCGTTGGTGAGGACGCTGCTGTGAGTGGAAACAGCCCAGCGGTGCGACAGATTGAACTAGAGCTGCACACGGAGGACGCGACTCGACAGGAACAGCTCATCGAATTGAGCGTATATCAGCAACAGGGTGAAAATGACGTGGCAGAGACACAGCCAGTGCCTTTCCACAGCTCGCTTCAGAACATTTTTGGTGTGGTCGTCCCGACGAGCAAGCTGCACCAGCAACGACACGTCTCAGAGGAAGCTTCAGCGGCCACCGAACCGCTGGTGGCCACGCCATCGACCAAGCGGAACATGCAGTCGCTCGCTATTGCGCTTGGTCTAAAGCAACCAATTTTGGTAGCAGGCCCTGGTGGATGCGGAAAAACGGCTACGATTCGTGAGCTTGCTCGACTGTCTGGCAACGGTGACATGGTCGAGCTGCACCTGGACGACCAGATTGACAGCAAAACGCTTTTGGGATCGTATGTGTGCACAGATGTCCCAGGCGAATTTACTTGGCAACCTGGTGCGCTTACAACTGCCGTGCTCTCAGGCCGATGGGTCGTCATCGAGGATATCGATCGTGCACCGTTCGAGGTGCTGGCGGCGCTTATGCCGCTGCTTGAGACGCGCGAAATGGTTCTTCCGGGTCGTGGCGAATTGCTGGTGGCACACTCAAACTTCCAGATTTTTGGAACGACGACGCATGGACACCAAATGCCCAAGGGATTCCAGGGGTCTGTTTGGACGAGCGTCGCCGTTGCACCGCTTGCAGACAGCGAGATCGAACAAATCATGCTGACTCGCTTCACGAAAATCCCACGACACGTCGTTTCCAAAATCATGATCACTTACAATGCAGTTTCGGGCAATACGAGCGAAGAGATCGGTGGCCCCGCACATCTCTGGAAGGAGACACGACGTAACTACGGACGTGATTTTTGCCTGCGCGATTTGTTGAAGTGGTGCAAGCGGATTTATCACTTCTCTTACTACGCCTCGGGCTCTACTAGCGATAGCTCATCTTCCGGTCACGATTATGTTACTGAGGACGAGCGTATGCGCATTGTGGTGGAGGCTCTGGATGTCTTTTGTGCGGGTGTTCGGGATACGAAGACACGCTTACACTCGGCTTGTGCGTTGGGAGCCATTTGGGAAGTACAAGCCGAAAAGATTGAGTACTATCTCGAGCAGCATAAACCTCATGTTGCGGTCAGCACACACGAGGTGGAGTTTGGTCGGGTACACTTGCCGACACTGTCGCAGCAGACGCAGCTTGAGCAAGGCGACAAGCCAGCTACTAGCTCTGTGGTGATGACTGGCCACGTGCTGCGTCTGCTGGAGAAAATGGCTGCCATTGTAGCAACCTGTGAACCAGCTTTGCTTATCGGTGAGACTGGCTGTGGTAAAACCACGATCATCCAGCACATGGCGGCAGCAATGGGTCAGCGCCTGATCGTTCAAAACTTGAATATCCAGAGTGATAGTTCCGATCTCGTGGGAGGTTTTAAACCCGTAGAAATTCACCTGCTTGCGCGTCCATTGTACATGGAATTTGTGGATCTGTTTACTGCTACGTTTTCACAAAAGAGCAATTCTGGTTTTCTCAACATGGTTCGGATAGCATTGGAACACAAGGACTGGAAGAAACTGGTAAAAGGTATACGGAAGGCCATCCAAATGGCTAACTCGAAGCTTCAGAGCAGCAGTGGAGCTGATCGCAACGTAACGGAGTCTGAACCTGCAGGTAGTAACAAGATGTCTACGGCCGGTACTTCGACAAGTGTTTTGGTGCACCGATGGGATACCTTTGAGGCTGACGTGGTGAGATTCGAACGACAGAAAGAACAAGCTGAATCACACTTCGCCTTTTCGTTTGTGGAGGGTGTCCTAGTGAAAGCTCTTCGAGAAGGTCATTGGGTGCTGCTCGATGAAATCAATCTTGCATCATCCGATACATTGGAGCGCATTAGTACGTTGCTGGAGCACGACACAAGTGCATTCTCTCTCACGGAGCGCGGAGATGTCGAAATCATCCGCCCGCACCCTAACTTCCGTCTTTTTGGTGCAATGAACCCGTCTACAGACGTTGGAAAGAAGGACCTGCCGCCTTCCCTCCGCAATCGATTTACGGAGATTTACGTCGATGAGTGCGTCAACCCTTCTGATTTGCAAATGGTGGTGCACCACCAGTTCAGGGAAATTACAGGTGCTCTGGTACCAGAGACGGTTGAGTTTTACCTGGATGCAAGAAAACAAGCTGAACTACGGTTGAGCGACGGTGCACGGCACAAGCCTCGCTACTCGCTTCGTACGTTGAGTCAGGCCCTCCATATCACGCGCATATTAATTCAGCGGGGCTACGGCACATCCCGAGCAATGTTTGAAGGTTTTTGCTCAACCTTTTGTACACAGCTTGAAATGGAATCGCGTCAATATCTTGAGAAACTCATCAAGAACACATTTGCAAAGACGATCAAGGCGAAAGAACTGAAGCGCTCTCCGCCATGTCCTGGTGGCTTGAAAAAAAAAAACGAGTTTGTCTTGGTAAGCTCCTACTGGGTTCGAAAAGGTGATTTCCAAGCTCCGAGGGACGATTCACTACCAGATCCGGTGACTTCTCGACGAAAGTTCGTGCTTACGAAGTCGGTCGAAGAGAATTTGCGTCACGTGTCACGTGCAGCTTTAATTGGGAAGTATCCCGTGTTGTTGCAGGGACCAACTTCTGCTGGTAAAACATCACTAATTGGGTATCTGGCTGCACGTATCGGACAAAAGTGCGTGCGTATCAACAACCACGAGCACACGGATATTCAGGAGTATCTCGGAAGCTACGTCTCGGATTCCAATGGCAAGCTTACGTTTAAGGAAGGTGTTTTGGTAGAGGCTGTTCGCAAAGGCTGGTGGATCATCTTGGATGAGTTGAATTTGGCTCCATCTGAGGTGTTGGAGGCTCTTAACCGACTGTTGGATGATAACCGCGAGCTGTTCCTGCCAGAAACGCAGGAAACAGTAAAACCCCATCCAAAATTCATGCTGTTCGCGACACAAAACCCTCCTGGTCTTTATGGGGGAAGAAAAGTACTATCACGCGCGTTCCGAAATCGATTTTTGGAGATTCAAGTAGATGAAGTAGCAGCAAACGAGCTCCAAACAATTTTGCAGGAGCGTAGCTCGTTGCCCCCGTCGTATTGTGGAATTTTGATTGACATCATGCGGCAACTCCAGCTCGTTCGACAGCAGTCATCCGTTTTCGCGGGAAAGTCGGGCTTCATTACGACCCGAGATTTGCTTCGATGGGCTGAACGTCGACCGGCGACTAAGCAAGCTCTGGCGGAGGAGGGATACTGTTTGCTGGCGGAGCGATTGCGGAAGGACGAGGAGAAGGAAGTGGTAAAACAAGTGCTGGAGAAGAAGTGCAACGTCAAAATCGATTTGAATGCTCTGTACTACAACGGTAAACCCCGCGAGTCAAATCTACTGAATGAGAATGGTGAGATTGAACAGGAGACGGTATGGGGAACCAAGGAACAGTTTGAGCGTGTTCAAGCAATGGTGGAGCAGGCTGTTGAGGAAGCAGCCACCGGCAAACCCAGCAACGGGGAGCCCAAGTCAGCAGGTAATGCAACAGGCTTGGAAAAAATCAGTGTGACTAAGTCGCTACGTAGACTCTTTGCTCTTGTTGGACGCTGTTTGCAGAACGAGGAACCTGTACTTTTGGTTGGAGAAACTGGTTGTGGCAAGACTACAGTTTGCCAGTTATACTCGCTGCTTTTCTCCCAGCCGCTTCACATTCTGAATTGTCATCAGCATACTGAGACTTCGGATTTCCTTGGTTGCTTGCGACCTGTGCGAGGAAAGGAGAAGACCGCACACGAGTTGCTAGAAGCACTTGTGAACTTATTTGCGATGTGTGACGGATATATCGATGAACAGGAGATTGAGCAGCGACGGGAGGAGACCAAGTCATTGGGTATAACTGCGATGCTGGCCAAATATGAGAGTGTGCGGAGTCGTGTTGTGGACGGTGGTTCAGTACCACAGAAGGAGCTGGTTGAACGGATTGATGCCCTGAGGCGTCGGTTCCAGTCCATTTTCGAGTGGGCTGATGGTCCTTTAGTGGAGTCCATGAAGAATGGTGATTTGATTCTGATCGACGAAGTAAATCTTGCAGAAGATGCCGTACTAGAACGCCTAAACAGTGTCCTGGAGCCGACGCGGACACTATTACTTGCCGAAAAAGGTGGCGATCAAGTGGAAGAGATTGAAGCTCACTCAAAGTGGCGTGTGATGGCGACAATGAACCCTGGTGGTGATTTTGGTAAGCGTGAGCTGTCTCCTGCCTTGCGTAACCGTTTTACCGAGATCTGGGTACCAGCAATCTCCGATTTGGACGATATCGCTACGATCATTCATGATAGACTGGTAGGACCCCGCGAAATTGTACCATTACCTCGCGCTAGTCCATCAGCGGCAATGGATGATTTGGCTTCGTTGTGCGTCCCTATCCTGAGCTTCGTGAAGACGTTTAACGAGGCAAACGGAGGCGTCGGTGGTTGCGGAGCTGTAACTTTGCGTGATATTCTAAGTTGGATTCATTTCATCTTGTCTGTTGTGAAGAAGGCGGACGTCGATTCGTCAGTGAAAGTAACAGCGTGGACAGCGTTTGTGCAAGGTGCTGCCTTGTCAATTTTGGATGGTTTGGGCCTCGGCTCTGACAAAGCACTGCACACGGCGTTGAAGGCTAGAGAGGAGGCGTACCGCTACTTGCTGGCGCTGGTGCCAGATGATGACCAACTTGTTAAGCAAAAGGTGATCGACTCGCTGAATGTCACGACGCTCTCTGTCGAAAACAGCATTGACCAGCTGAACTCCTTTGCTTCCGAGAAGGCCACTGAGGACAAGTTTGGCATTAGCCCGTTCCTAATTCCACGCGGACCGGACCCCGTGCGAAGAAAGCCAGCATTCTCACTGAAGGCGCCGACGACAATGTCCAACTTGTATCGCGTATTGCGTGCTATGCAGGTCAACCGCCCGGTCATTTTGGAAGGTTCTCCGGGTGTCGGCAAGACCAGTTTGATCAGTGCACTGGCGGCAGCGTCTGGTCACCGCCTTGTGCGCATCAACCTGTCAGAGCAGACGGATATTTCCGATCTTTTCGGTTCGGACCTCCCCGCTGCATCATCGTCGGGCGAAGATGCGGCTAACGCGGAAGGAAAAACGACTGAGGGTGGAAGCTCTAACGGCATGTTTGAGTGGTGCGACGGCGTGTTCCTGCGTGCTTTGAAAGCTGGCGACTGGGTCTTACTCGACGAGCTTAACTTGGCGTCGCAATCCGTCCTGGAGGGTTTGAACTCATGTCTGGATCACCGAGGAAGCGTCTACATTCCGGAACTCGATAGAGAATTTGAGTGCCCGCCGACTTTCCGTGTGTTTGCTGCACAAAACCCGCTTCGGCAGGGCGGTGGTCGTAAGGGACTGCCAAAGTCGTTCTTGAACCGATTTACGCGAGTCTTCGTTGAGACATTGCACGAGCAGGATCTGATCCATATCGCGAGCTCAATGTACCCTTCGCTACATTGTGCAGTTGCGGGAACAGAAATGAATAACTCGATCTTTGCGGGTCAAACTTTGCTGGAGAGGATGATCGGCTTCAACCGAGCGGTACACGAAGACACTATGGTGACTTGCAAGTACGGCCGTCTTGGTGCGCCTTGGGAATTCAATCTGCGCGATGTTTTCCGTTTCTGTGATTTGCTGAAGCAACATGCACAACTGGCTGTCAGTGCTGAGCACCAACTTCATGCCTTGAGCTATTATGTAAACTTCATTTACGTGGAGAGAATGCGCTCGGCTCGGGATCGGGAGCTAATTTCTCGTCGATTCGAGGAGTTTTTTTGTGTGAAACCAATGGATTTGAGTGCTGTTTCGCTTCGGATGTCGGCAGATTTCGTGGAGATTGGTAGTGCATTGCTCGAACGGCGTCAAAATATGCCAATCGGTCGTATTGCTCCGCCACTGTTTAACTTCCTGTTGAAGCCAATTGAGGCGTTGGCCCACTGTGTGAATATGTCGTGGCCAGCTCTTCTAGTGGGACCACCAGCTAGCGGCAAAACCTCGTCGGTCCGTCTACTGGCTGCTCTGAGCGGCAATACTCTGCACGAACTGGGTATGAGTGCTGGAACTGACTCAACGGAACTGCTTGGATGCTTTGAGCAAGTGGATGTTGGACGAAAGCTGCGTGACATTAAGCACAAGATTCAACAAGTTTACGAGACAGTGCTTCAGCAACTGATGCTTGCATCTGCATCCGTCGGAGTCACTCAGAAGAAGAGGGCAGCAATTCTAAAGAAGGCAAAACGTCTCAGTAGTACGTGGTGGGCATTAACCACGCGAGAAAAGTACTACAGCGAGAATGCTTCGTCTCAACGGAATGATGGTACGGGGAAGAATCACAAAACGAGAAAACTGCCAAAGGGCCAACTGGATGAAGTGATTGTCGACTTGATGAGGGACGTTGTGGGCATGCTCGGAAAAACAGAGGCCAAAAACGAGGAGACACTTTCAGTGCTCGCGGGCTTGTCAGCTGATATAGACAACTTAATGAAGCTCAGCAAGTCCAACTCGATTGCAAGTTGCTTTGAGTGGGTCGATGGAACTCTGATTCAAGCGATGGAGAAGGGTGAGTGGATACTACTGGACAACGTCAACTTTTGCAGCTCTTCGGTACTGGATCGATTGAATTCGCTTATGGAGACTGACGGCGAGATGCTGATCAATGAGTGCGGTATTATCAACGGCAAACTCCGTGTTATTAAACCTCACAAGAACTTCCGAATTTTCCTGGCGATGGATTCGCAATACGGTGAGGTTTCTCGTGCAATGCGAAACCGATGTGTTGAGATTGCGCTGGCGGACGAGGACGCATCTCGATTAGACCTGATCAAGATCCCACTGGCTTGCGGAATCCCAGGGTTCGCTCTTTCTCGAGCTTTTCAAGCTGCTCACGAGCTAGTGCTGAGCAAGCTTGGTGAGTTTATGGCAGACTCGAAATATGGCCGCATCAATCGTCGACACTTGCAAAGCTGGTCTTTGCTAGCATCAGCTGAGCTTTCGCGTGGAGTGCAACCTCTGAATGCAATTGCCGAGTCTTTCCAACGTGTGTATAGTGACGGATTGCTCGCCCAGCTTGATTTGAGCCAAGAGGTGTTAGAGCTTTTCCTTAGCGCTTTCCAGACGTCGCAGCAGAGCTCTCAGGATCAGCGTGTGCTTCCGACGATTGCTGCACCCTCGACGTTTGTCTTGTGTCAGCAGAGCGAAAGGTTCATACTGCAACGAGATGTTGCGTATCTTGAACACCGTGTTCTCTCTTCGCAGAAGTCGGAGAACAATGATGCGGATGATCTGCAGCTAAGTTGGCTTACCTCCAATTTGAGTGTCGCTAAGAGTGAAGGCATTTCATCCACGGATGGAGACAGCAATACCGATGCCTGGCTCAGCAATATTGCTTTGCGATGCAAGCGTAAGGAGATTAACTATTCCCACAAGTCCCTGGAAGAAGCTCGTGATCACTTATCGTCGAAGTCATTCTTTGGGCTTGACGACGCCAATACGCTGTCAGTGACACTAGCGCCTTTCGCGTTACGGCGAATTGTGGAAGTGACAAGTACGTGCGGCGGCAGCACCACCACGGACGCGCCAATGACAGCGGATCGTCTCCTTTTCGCAGTGGAGAAAATTGCTCGTGGAGCATATGGCAACGTGAGCACACTGCGATCGGTCGAGTTGCTAGCACGCTTCCTCCAGTCGATGACGAAGACCGCCTTATACACTAACATTTCTGGAAAGATTGACGAGACACTACGGCGGCTGACAAGTTTGTTTGACAGCTCGATCGGCTTGCCTCCGACGCCGGTGTACCTAGCTGCCAACCATGCAGCCTTTTTGCGTTTGCGATCTCTCGTTGCAGAACAGAGTTCACGTACTCCGTCCAACAGGTTCGAGCTCGAAAGTCTCTGGGAGTCTCTGCTCATTGCTCAACGCCAGCTGGAGCTACTTGACGGTGTGGAGTGGTTAAGATTCTGTGAGCAGGAGCAGTATCGCGATGTGGATGCGCTCTTCGCGTCGTCTTCAAAGGACAACAGACGTAAGCGGAACAAGGGAGAGTCCCGTCGCCTTGACAGCAGCCTGAATGCTTTGTCGGTGCTGCAGCAGTCCTATGCTGTACACGAGTATCACGCCGACCGTTCCAATGTGAATAACGAACTGACCTTCTTGGTTCATCCGCTTCTGAACAAATTTAATTCGTTTTTGTCAGCATTCATTGAAAACTTTTCGAATTTGACGATGGATCCGGTGTTCTTTGAGGCCGTTCAAGCTGTGGTCCGGGACCGGTTTGAGTTTTCGATCCAGTTGCGAATGCAAGTGTTCGAGTGGACACATTTCCTCATCCATTGGCAGTGGCTGAAGAAGTCGCTGCTACGACTCGCGAAGCTTATTGAGCAGCATCCAGCTGGTTCATTTGCATGGAGCCCGCACTGGAATGACTTGCTAGATATGTCCGAGCGCATGCAGGATACGATTGAGAAGCTCATTGGCTGTGGATCTAGCAAGAACGTGCTCTGGAAGAAGGGCGGTCACTCGTTACTTCCAAGTAATGCTGATCTTTGGAAGGCGGAGTTTCTGTTGAATCGGCTGTCCAAGACGTTTATGCAAGTCCATTCGACGTCCTTTTCAGCTCTTTCTGTAGGCGCTTCTGGGGGACCTGCAGAAGGTAGAGTTGACGTGCTGGCGCTTTTGTTTGGTGGCGTAGCTTCAATGGAAGCTGCAATGAAGAGCGGAAAACTGGATGTGTCGTCGCTGTTTTACGTGGATGTTGATACGCGTAAAGAAGTGCTGTACGCGCTGTGTGCATTCTCGTACCTCGCTCAGGAGCAAACACGTGGAAAAAATGGAGGTATATCTAGGACTCGGCAGCCTCATGCGCTTATGGCAGAGGAGCTGTTCAAGCTTCCAAGCGTGCTTCTGATGAAGTTGCAGGATAAACAAGCTGAAATGACGGAACTTATCTCGATGAAGACTTTATACCTGAGTGAGATTGAGGATAACGCCGACAGTCACGTGGATCTACTGAGCGAAGAGGACAGCCGCATCGGCAAGGATGCACCCATTCTGTTGTTTGATATGAAAGAAAGTGCTCTGTTGATGGATCGTATTGTGACTTTCCAACTGAGCCCACTGTTTGAGCACGCTTTAGCTCGCCAAGAACTTCAGGCGATCACAGAGCTTGTCCGCGTGCTCAATATGTATCGCTTGTGCAAGAGTGATTTGTCTCAAACGAGATACAGTGAGGTTGTGAAGGCTGTTTCGGACGTTCTGAAGATGCTCGAAGGTATCATTGAAGATCTATTGCACCTGGGACTACGCGATCCTGCCTGCTTTTATGCCTACCAAGACATCGTGTGGTGTGGACACAAGTTTGTTTCTCTAGAAATTTCCCAGGAGACCCAGAGTGAACAAGCAGCAGAGCTTGAAAGATTTGTTTCTGTGGTTCAGACACATTTGAACGGCGTGCTGTTTAGGTTTCACCAGTTCTTGCGTTGCAACAGCTTCAACCAAGTGGACCTAATTTCGCTTGAGGTATTCGACACTCGACGAAAGTTGCGCAAGGCCAACAGGCGTCTCCCTGCTGTGAGTACTGATGCTGCTGACCATTCCCAGGTAATTGCCGGCTACCCACGTTTGTTCCAAGCCGTTCAGAGTGCAGTTGTATTGAAAAATATCGCTGAAGTGGACTTGGAAGAGTCCATGTGCCCTACCAGTGAGGCCCAGATGCGCTCTGCCCGTCTGGAAAAGATCAAGCGCCACTTCGCCAAGGAGCAGGCCCCGACAGGAAAGATAATGTCGAAGGCAAGCATCTCTTTTGTGAGGGAGCTTTTTGTGGCGACCGTGCTTGCTTTTGAGTCAACATTCCAGGAAGGCTTCGCCTCTGCGCAGTGGAAGGAGACCCAGTCTCTTCTTTTTCAGTTTGTGGATAAGCCTCAAACTTTTGACGGCAAGTCTCAAGCAGCATTGCTAAAATCGTTACAAGCTTCCGGTGACGGCACGTTTGTGACGTTGATTGACGCACTTGTGGCGCCGCTGATGACGGCTTTGGCTATAACTACCAAGGAACAACGCACTTGCCGGGGAAGCCCAAGTGGTCTCGGTGAGAGTATGGCAATGCTGGGATTGTGGCGCTTCAGGTTGCTTCTCCCGTCCTCACCGGTGGATCCTGTTACAAAACCACTAGTGAAAAAGGAAAACTTGTTGAACCGTTTGGCAATGCTCACGATGCAGGATGTAGCCAACTCTTCGATCCAGCGACTCAATCCTTCGCCTATGTCTTCCGTGGAGGTTGTGGAAAACGCTGCCCGTTCACTGCAAGAACTCTATGTCCAAGTGATGGAAGTGTCTGCTCATGCTATCCAGCGTTACCAGCCGAGCGAGCGACGCGGTGACAGTGGTGCCATCGATTCGAATAAATTCGGAATGCGGTCTGTGGCAACCTCTGTATTTGGAGAGCTTTTCCGCGATCTGTTGCGTTTTAATACTACAGTGATGCCAGCGGAGAAGATGTCGGCATTGCTTTCCACGGTTCGATCGTCGACGTCATCGCAGCAGCGGAAGCGCGAGCTTCTGCGTGAGCTGGACATGTTTCAACAGACATCAGAGAGCTTCCTTGCTCAGTTGTCGAAGAAGTATGAAGAGTGCTTCCGAGATATTTTGGAGCCTGTTGCAGCGGCAATTTATTGTGTGAAGGAGGGTATTGCACTGGTGACGTTGTCGCTCTACGAGCAGATTAAGGAAACATCGCTGAAGGAGCAACAGAAGGAGACCTTGACACTCTCTCTTGTGCAATTCCCATCTACCTTAAACGTGAATTCGGTGGATCAGTCTTGGCGTGGAATCCAGTTGATGCTGCGAACTGTCGGGACACCGGCCACGTCGCTGTTATTTGGTGCTGGTGTATCAAACAAACGCAAGGTCGAGGTAGCTCTACTGGACGTGGCACTGGCGAAGATGGAATTTCTCTTCCGCGAAACAGTGACGACCTCGCGTAGGTATCGTGCGTTGGACTCCAGCGCAGTTGATACTGCCCTTGGAAGCAGCAAAACTCTGTTTGATTTGTTTTTGGCGAAGTGGCAAGAGCAGAAAGAACGCGAAGAACAGAAACGAAAAGAAGAGGAAGAACTCTTCAAATATAAAGTGCGTCAGCTGGATTTGGAAACCGAGGAAGATCTGCTGGAAAAGGAGTACCGGGAGCAATTCCCTGACTACAGCACCCGCGACTTCCAAGCCTTCTTGAGCCCAGAGCAAGCAACTGCTGCTAATACAGAGGGCCCCAGTCTGCCAGCAGATTTGGATATGCTAATCACAGACAGAATCATGCAGCGTTTGTGTGAAACTCACGTGAAATTATACGCCGAGACAGCGAACTCTGAAATTGCTTTTACCAAGGACGAGATTGTCAGTACCTTCGCGCGAGCATTCTCTCTTGCAGTAAAACTTCGCAAGTCGTTAAATGCTACTGCTTCCGCCACGATTGAAAGTGCAGCGGCATCGTCGGGAATTCTGGCTGCCTCGCTCGTTCAAGCCCGCCTTGGTGGCAGTGTGGGAACCAAAAAGGGTGGTGTGCCATCGTTCCAGGCACTAGACAGTGATTACATCCGTGGAATCGACTTTCACCGTGACCCGCTGGTCAAGGAAGTTGTGTTGGTTGCAGAGCCTTTGCAGCGACTGCTAGTTAAAGTGCAGTCGCTTCTGTCTCAATGGCCCGATCACGCTATTCTGCAACAGATTGTACTCATTGCTGATCGCATCCGTAACTTCGAGATCAGCTCCCCGCTGGTTCGCACACTAACTGGTGTGGAGCTCCTGCTACGCAAAGCGCAAGAGTGGGAGATGTACGCAGCACGGGCATACTCAATTGGCGAGGAGCTAAGCACTCTATCAGCCTTGGTAACGCGGTGGAGAAAACTTGAACTATACTCGTGGCCTCATCTGCTCTATGTCAGGGAAAAACAGCATCGCTTCGCAGCGCAGAAGACGTGGATCAACATGTACTCGTTGCTCACGGCGCAGTTTGAATCAGATGGTGCGATGCTTGATGTCGCCGAATTGGACAGAGCGAATCCACACAATATGCAGTGGCTTCATCTGAACCATCTCTCAAAGTGGTTGTTTACTCCACTTCACGAGAACAGAGCGCGTATTCAGGCATTAAGTGAAGCAGCGCGAGAGAGTTTGGTGAAGCAGCGTGAGTTTATAACCAGACTGTTCGAGACTCTGGATGCGTACATTCGTTCGTGCCCTATTGGTCAGTACGAGACTCGTCTACTTGTGGTGTATTCGTTCTGTGCTCAGTTGTTCATGGAGCTTTGGAGTCCTTCCGAACGACAAGGTTCCTCAGTTGATTTTACCGGAAAGTCGTCCAAGTATGCTTTGGCCAACATGTTGTACCATTTGTATCGGTATTATGGACAACATTTGGGCTACTTGGAGCGCCAATGGAGTGGTCTCAAGGCACCAATCCAGCGTAAACTGGTTGAGTTCGTAAAGATCTGCCGCTGGGACGAGCAAACGTACTACTCGCTCGCCGAGTCTGCCGAGAAGTCGCACCGCAAGCTGATGAAATTTGTACGTAACTATGACGCTGTGCTCACTTTGTCGATGCAAACTGTGATTGACGGTTCAACGGACAGTGGCATAACGAAAGAAGGCGGTTTTGTTGGAATTCATTCCACGAAGGCAGAGCTCGCTGGTCTGGACGACAGCGTTGTCGTTCCAAAGGATGTTGAACAGCATGATGAGAATGAGCAGGAAACGTCTTCTGATGGAGAACCTACTGTGGGTGACAATACGAAGTCCAAGTCTGTAAAGGAGGAAGAACCTGAGGAGACTGAGAAGCCTCCGGTGCTGCGATTGATTCACACAGCTGTGCCCGCTGTGGTTAGTGACACAAGTGGAGGCGTTGTAATGCTTCAAACGTCTTCGTATGTGGAGAAACTTCCAACACTGTCGAAGCGCATTGCAAAGTACACTCAGAAGCATATCCTGTCTTTCGAGCGAGTTAAACGCCGCCAACAGGTGCGCGGACTATGTGAGGATCTCTGCGAAACCATCTTTTACCGGATGTTTAAGCTACAGAAGGCTACGGGTTTGCCGAAGGGCGCCAAGAAGAAGGCACTGATTGACCTGCTTAGCGAATTGAAAGCTCAGGGTCTGGCATACCACCGGCTGCAGTTGCCTGTCGAACAGCAACATATTCAGCAATTATTTGAGTTGGATGTGCCTGATGTTGAAAATTGTCTTCACGTTGACCAACTGGAGGCCGCTATGGACCTTGAGAGTTTGGGAACTACTTCCACTGTCCGGAAGGGCAAGAAGCAGAGCAAGAAGAAGGCGAAAGGTGGTCAACATGTCGAGATTTCGGAAGAAACCTCAAAGAATTCGCCCATGTGGCTGTGGCAGCGTGCTGATGGGTACTACTACCGATTCCTGGGCCAGCTGGCTTCACTGCGGTACAGTGCTGTGACGAGTTTTTCACATGATTTATCTTCTAGCGAGACTGACCGCATGAGCGGTTACGCGGAGAATATGCTGTTCACAATGCTGCAGCAGCGACAGATCCTCCATGCTACCTCGCTTAGTCACGAGAAGCTTGTGGACGGGTTAACCACGTTAAACTTGATGAAGAAGTTCAAGAAGAATTATCTGGTAGCTGACAGCATTGACAAGGCCGGCGTTAACCCGAAGACAGCCAATGAGTGGCAGTCATTCCAGCAGACATCCATCGTTCCACTGCGCCATTCTCTGCGTGAAGTTGAAATCTCGGTGTTACAGATTCTGCAGCAGTCGCCAGAGACGGGCTCAATTGTGTTGGAAGTTCAGCAGTCTTTCCAGCGTATTTTCGAGCGATGTGATGCCATCCAGGACTCATTCACGGAGAGTGCGGGATTGACTCAGTCTTTGGGCGTGCCTGCAATTCCCCACCGAGCTGTGAACGCTAGCGAGGATGCAGGCGGTGACGCTGCCATTTTGTCTTTTGCGCGACAGTCGAAGCGCGTGTACGGTGTGTCCCCAGTCATTTCGCGTGTTGAATCGTTAGCAGATGGATCTGAAGCGCAAAAGCTGCCTGTGGCGGTTGACGTGCTGCTGGCTAACACTGCTCGTTTCAACGAAATTCACGGTCTTCTTGCGAATATTTCTTCGGCATTTGTCACGATGACGACGCCGAGCTGCTTTGAAGATTTCCTGGCCGAGTATGCCTGCATCGTTCGTGATGACGGCAAATTTAAGCAGACTTTGAAGGAGACCAGTAGCAGCTCGCATGCGCCCAGTGGTGACCGAACTGTTTACGAGCATGAGAGTGCTCAAGCGTTGGCAACATTCGGTGAGCAGTACGACAAACTGGTGGAGACTGTGCTGGTGTCGATCCAGGATTTGACGAAACTCTCTAAGGAAACTGACTCAGCGCCCACTCACACTGAGGATGATGAAGACAGCAAGGCACAGTCGCTTCGTGACGAACTTACAATGCTCTCTGCTATGGCAAAGGACTCGCGGGTGAACCATATCGCCTCGCAGCTCGCTAACCTACTGGAGCTGCTTCAGGTGCAGTATGCCCAGCTTGCTAACACTCAATCGGAAGAGTGGCAGCGCGTGTTCGTGACTTGTCTCTCGCTTTTGGAGCGTTTCGAGCCCAGTCTGGTCGATATGCGTGGCATCAGTCGCCAGCTGCTAGTTGACTTCCTTGTGGCGCATAAAAGTGTGATGAAGCTTGACTTCGTCTTGGTGCGTATCTTCCGTAACCTTTTCCAACACGGCTTCTGCCGAACGGATGAGAAGAACGATGAAGAAGGAGAGGGAAGCGCTGGCAACATGCAATTCCAGGACGACGTGGAAGGTACTGGTATGGGCGAAGGCGAGGGCAAGAAGGACGTGAGCAATGAAATTGAGGATGAAGAGCAGCTTCTGGGCTTGCAGGGAGACCAGCAGGAGGAGCCTGAGCCGCCGGCTGACCAGAAACCCGATGACACGGGTCTGGAAATGCAGAACGATTTCGAGGGTACGATGCAGGACGTTCCCGATGATGAGAAGGAGGATCAAGACGAGAACGAAGACGACGAGGAAGAGCTGAACCGCGAAATGGGTGAGTTCGACCAAGACGATGAAAACGTAGTGGACGAGAAGATGTGGGGTGAGGACTCGGACGACGACGATGACAACATCGATAAGGAGAAGGAGAAGTTTGAGGAAGAATCGAAGGTCGAAGGTGAGGCGTTGGAAGATGAAGTGCGCGGCAAGGACGGCGACGAGGAGGACAAGGACGACTCAAATAAGAAGGAGGAAGACAAACAGAAACCTCAGCTGGATCAGTCGGATGACAAAGGTGGTGATGATGACCGAGATGACGGTGATGACGGTGAAGACGGAGATGACGAAAAGGTGGAGGAGGATGTCAACGACGACTTCGAGGACAAGTACGAAGAACATCACGACGTGGACCCAACTGAGCGGGAAGAGGGCCACGATGAGGACGAAGCGGAAGAGGAGCACGGCGACGAGCTTCCTGAGGACATGCAGCTTGACAAGGACGGTAATGGCGGTGATGACGATGATGCCAACGGAGATAAACCAGACGAAGATACGGATACCCTGGACGACCCGGAGGATGAAACAGCTGAAGACGAAGCAAACGGGGAAGAAACTGCAGGCGCTGATGAAGATGAAGATGCTGATGAGGAGAACGAGGAGGAGCAGCCTGACAATGCGGTTCAGCTTGGTGGAGGCGGTCTTGAAGACGAACCGGAGCAGGCTGAAGATAAGGAGGAGGAAGACGCAGAACAGGACCAAATTCCCGAGAGTACCGAGGAAGAGCAGGCAGCTTCAACGGTTGCAGGCACTCAGTCGAAGGACGGCCAGGATGAGCTAGAGGCAGATGAAAAGGAGGCCGAGGATCAGGAAATGGAAGATACCAATGCTCAAGAGCAGGATCAGGAACAGAACAATGACGATAGCAGCAGCAGTAGTGCGCAGAAGCAGAGCAACAGCAGCGACCAGGATGCAAAACAAGAATGGAAGCCGCAGTCGCAGGTTGATAGCAACCCAGACCAGGAGCGTCCACGGGAAAAACGCCGTGATCGTCGTGAACCGAACCCGTATCGGAATGCTCAAGAAGCGCAGGAACACTGGAAGAAGCGTGTTGAGATTGTGGATCGCTCAAACAAGGAGGAGGAATCGGACAACAACAGCTCTGAGAAGCAGGAGAAGGCCACGGAGATGACGACAGCGGAGTTTGTTGATGACGATGAGGAGATGGATGACGTGGAGCACGCACTGGCTGCTGCCGATGAGAACCAGATCATGAACCAGCCTCGCTCCGAGGAAGAGGAGGACGAGAACGTTGAGATGAAGGAGGAAGAGACGAACGCAGGTAACGGCGCTACGGCTATGGAGGTCGACGAAGAGGAAGAAGAGAAAAAGACCAAGGAGGGGATCGATGAGAAGGAGCCGCAGATTAAGCCCAAGCTGGCCAAGCAGGAGCCTAATCCCGACTCGGATTCAGCTGAAGAGCGTGCGACGAAGCAAGAGGATCAGAAGCTGGATGAAGAGATGAAGCCGGAGAACCCCGCGCAGGGCGGAGAGCACGAGCTTTTGGATGATGAGACGGAGCGCCTTCCATCGAGATTGCGCGACCTTGACTTGACTAATAGCATACAGGACCAAGACGAGGGCGACGAAGCAGAGGCCAAAGCGGTGAAGTTACTGTCCCCGGATGAAGTTGCTACTTTGCGCGACGAACTGGATTCATTCATTGCCAACTGGTCGTCGCAATTGGAGCAGGAACGCGGCGCGGACCTGTGGGCAAAATACACAGCATTGACTGCTGGTGCGTCTCAGCGTTTGTGCGAGCAGCTCCGGCTGGTATTGGAGCCTATGCTGCGTGCTAAACTCGAGGGTGACTTTCGTACGGGCAAGCGCATCAACATGCGTAAGGTGATCCCGTACATCGCGAGTCAGTTCCGCAAGGATAAAATCTGGCTGCGTCGTACACGTCCATCCAAACGCCAATACCAGGTGATGATTGCTATTGATGATTCTGAGTCTATGGCAGACAATCATGCTGGTCGCTTGGCACTGGAAGCTCTTGCCACGTTGTGCAAGGGTATGACGCAGCTTGAGGTTGGAGAACTTTCAGTGGTGAAGTTCGGTCAGGATTTGGAGCTGCTGCACGCTTTCGACACACCGTTCACCGATGACGCCGGCAGTCGCTTAATTGGCCGCTTCGGCTTCCAGCAGAAGAAGACCAACATGGTACAGACGCTGGATACGATCTTACAGTTGCTCGAGACGGCCAAGCAGTCGTCCTCGGCTTCGAGTAGCACTGTCGAGTTCACACAGATCGTCTTCTTGATCTCGGACGGTCGCTTTGACTCGGACGGCCGCATTCGTATCCGCAAGCTGATCGAGACAGCACTGGAGCGCCAACAGCTTATCGTGCTGCTTATCGTGGATCAAGGTGCAGCCGAGAATGAGGACGACAACAACCAGCAGACTTCCATTCTGGACACCCAGAGCGTGACATTCGAGAAGGGTAAGGTGCACATGGTGCCGTATCTGGAGAACTACCCGTTCCCGTACTATGTGCTGCTGCCGACATCGGCGATGCTGCCAGAGATCCTGTCAGATTCACTTCGCCAGTGGTTCGAGATGCTGCAGGCCAAGAGCTGAACGGTATGAGCGGCAAGTGTACACTGCATTTTACAGATAGTGTATCATTTTATATAGACAATTGAATAGAGTTACACGTTTAAATTTAGACAACTACTGTAGAATCCTACCTCCTACCTTAGCTACATGAGCGTGGCACACACACTTATTCCACCAGACAGCTATGCTGGCACGGTCGTATATTGATCGCCGAACGACAGCATCTACACACACTTTAGATAATACTTCTAGGGATACCCATATTTTAATTTTATATATAGCACCGTTGCTTACAAAAATCCCTTTTGAGATCCGTGTTACCTAAATTTGTACTTTGCTATGAGATCATAATATTATTCTACACGGCCGATGACACATTTACTCTCGAGGATATTCACGGCCGAAACGGTAACTAACTTTTTTTTCTTGCCGTCTCGCTGAAAGAATGCAGATGTACCATCGCCGAAGATAATTGCTGTGGACTACTCGCTTCTCATGAGAAAATCTCACCCTCAGTATGCACCGCTTGGCGGTCGCGGACGAGTTTATCGGCTGATATTAATTGGGTCGTCGATTCGAGTATGCCCTCCGCACTTTCAGAAGTACGTACTATAAATTTAGGAAACGGTGATGGGCAGTTGAACAATGCATTTATACTGTAGTACGAAACTTCACTTGGATAGCGACTGTAGAATTATTCATTAAAGGAATCAGTGTTTTCGTATGCGAAACAGAAGGTGAGTTAGCATAATTGGTCATATATCACGAGTGCCTGAAATGCCCGTGGTCTAAGCCTTGGTGGAAATCAATCTTGGACTTGACCGTCAAGAATTCGGTCTAAGCCGTCCTAGCCAATGCAGAGCAATCATATCGTAACTCCTATGCAATGGTTTCGTACATGTATTTCCTCCTCTACTGTTCCCATCGTGAACCATGAGACGCTCATGTCTTACTGATCCTTGGGGGCCTTGACGACGCCAACCTGCGCCGGACGGATGACCCGCTCGTTAAGTAGGTAGCCTGCCTTCATGAGCTGTCCAACGGATCCAGCCTCCTTGGAAGCATCCTCATACTCGAATAGCGCGTCGTGCACGTTGGGGTCGAACTTGTCCCCCACGGAGCCCACCTCGTGGATCTTAAACTCGCGAAAAACCTTCTGCAACTGCTGTTCCGTCATGACCACACCCTCATGGAGAACCTTGATGGCATCTAGCTGTTTCTCCGGCTGCAACGCCTCAATGTCGATGCTCTGGTGCGCACGCTTGAGGTTATCCGACACGTCCAGCAGCGCCTTGGCGAACTTGGAGATGGCAAACTCGCGCGCATTGCTTACGTCCACGCGGGAGATGCGGCGAACGTTCTCAGCGTCGGCCAGTGCGCGCAGAAGGCGGTCGTTCATGTCCTTATTCTTGGTCGAGAGCTCCTCCACCTGCTGCTCTAGCTTCTCCGTCTCGCTGAGCTCCTTGGGCTCATCGGGCTTGGACGCCTCAGATGCGGCCGCGGGCTTCTCATCGGCAAAGCAAGCGGGCGTCTGGCTGACAAGGCGCAGCTGCATGCGCGTCATGCCGCGGGCGGCGGCGCTTGACAGGACGACACGGCGGAGCATGAGGAAGCGAAGGTGTCGGGGTCAATTGATTCAGGCTATTGTGTGGTGGCCACAGGCCGACGCGGCTCTGGTTTCCCTCTTCAATGTTGTAGTGGCTTAAGGAGGGTTGAGCAACGGTTCTAGAAGGTTTATCGTGTTGGACAGGTCTCGGAGACGAGGACCAATCAAACACTGCCAAGACAGGCTACTTCAAGTAGAACTCGGTTAACACACTACTTCAACGATTTCAGCAATAATTATCACTATATATTACGAGCGCGATCTTCAGAGTCAGCCCTCTCTGTGTGATGATGACTACTCAGAAACGCCCGTTTGCTAGCAGCACATGGGGCTCGAACGGGACGTCGGGCAGGCTATCGTCATCATCGGTCGTCTCTTCCGTCTCGGAACTGCGTGTTGTCCGCTTCGACCGAAGTTTACGTTCGTAGAACAGCATATACGCACAACTCTTGAGAACTTCGGTGACTGGAGCCTCACGTACATTATCATCTGACACGAAGAACCACTGTGAGGCACTGGCGCGACGGTAAGCCGTGAAGTGGCCACAGCGCTCGTTGCCGTGGTGGAGGATCACGGCTGTCAGGTCATAAAGCAGGTACTGTTGCTTTGACGCCTCGGCAAATAACGGTATCGATGTCCGAGGCCGTCGCATGGAAGCAGACCCGGAACGGGAGCCATTCATCTCATTCTGAGCAGTCACAGCATTGGTTTCGTACTGGCAATAGTCGTCCATATCTAGCTCCAAAGGGAACTCAACGTACGTCTCCAGCTTGACTGCTCCACCGGTCCTCATGAAAACCTTCCGATTGAGGTGGAAGCAGAAGACATCCGGGCTACGCGAGAACTGCAACCACTTAAAACACTCACCACGGCTACGAGGAATTGGACGCTCAAGCTGCTCCAAGTCAAAGCTCGTAGATGAGTTGGTCAGCTGCTCGAGCGTGTGGATCCAGTCCTTGCGCTCGTGCTGCTCAATTTCCAGCACCACAAGGTCATTTACATTCGAGCTCTGCAGCAGCCTCACCTGCTCTTTCAAGGCGCGTGCGTACTCCCTCCTCGCGGCTTCCAGCTCGTCCACAACGCTGCAGTAGCTACACTCAACGCCTTTAATGACCTCCGCCTCCGTATACAGCTTCAGCGCGTCTGTGAGTCGAGAAATCTTCTTATCTCCGGGTGCCACCAGCGACAACGAAACGTCCAAGAATGGCTGGTTGCTAAGCGGTCGGAAGCGAGCGCAGCGGGCGCATTGCAGCAAGTTCACTTGCAGCCCCTGCAGCGGATTCCAGTCGCGTTCGTCTACTGCTTGCAAGAGACGCAGGTCGCTGATAGACCTACACATAGCGGGGTCCGGTATGTCATTGACCGACAAGTCCACGAGGCCGCGATCCTGCACGGAGCAGCGGCGCTGCTCGCTGCCCACGAGCTTGAAGAGGAACTGCAGCAGCTCCTGTGAGTCCTGCTGCTTCTTACCCCGGAAGGCGGTAAGCCTGCTCGTTAGCTCGGCATTCAGCACTCTAGGCGCCACGACGCCGCACGGTTCGTGCTCCTCCCTTGGTGCCAGTGCCCCCAGGCAGTCGCGCAGTGCCCCCGTGAAAGCGAGATGGCGGCGTGTGACGCGCGCGCGTTGCTCGATCTCCTCAAGGAAGTCGTGTACGCTCGAGAGCGAGGCCAGCGCCTGTAGGATGGCGTTGAAGAAGCACGTATTGCCCAGGTTGCGCAGCCCGGGCACAGCCACGCGCGGCGTCTGGGCCGCGAAGCTCGGGAAGCTCATTGGGCTTGGCGATGTCTTGGCACTGAACTGCTGACCGGAGAGGGGAGAGGCTGAGCTTTTCGAAAGGGTTTCGACCAATTAGAGACGTTAAATCGACGTCCCAATCACCCACCTATTGATGTGGGTGGTTTTGAAATAACACGAGGGAAGCGATCAAAAACTACAAAGTGATACGTAAACCACGGCGGTCATGTACCGCCGTAATAAGTGAATTAGGCAAGTGTAAAAACTCTTGTAAAACGTTTCCTGCTGTTAACCCCTTCGGTACCACGTTTTTGCTTCAATTTATCCTGTTCAATATGTACAGGATACAAATATTTTAGATGTTTGCGGAGTTTTGGCGAAGTCAGAGGGAATCCTCCCCTAACTACACTGATATAGTGGGTAGTAAAAGATACGTGAAATTGTACGGCATGATAACCTGTACCGCACATGAAATGACCAGCCCATGCGCATCAAGGGTGATGCGCTTGTCGAAAATATATGTCTACATCTAGAAATTATTCACAATCAGGTCATTCCCTCGCGTGTCTTTTTAGCGCCCGTGAATCGTTCTCTATCGTCCAGTACCTCTGCAGCTGTAGGGTGTCATTGCAGGTTCCCATTGCAGCCGAACACAGCACCCGCAGCAGATACAGCGAAGCGCTGCGCAGTTGAGTGTTGCCCACGCAGATGAGTTCAACACTGAAGTCCACTGAACGCAGGTAGAAGCGGATATCGCATTATCAAATGGGGCTAGCTTCATTGCTCATCATCTACACTTTCGCTGTTGTTAGACTCATCACCACCATCTCGAGTTCCTGAGGCGCGCGATGTCGGTATCGGACGCCGTCCGGTATGTCAGTGCCGTTGCGCCACATGTCATGCCATATCACGTGGCACGTGGCGGTGCTGACAGGACCATTAGGGTCGTGCTGGCGGACACGTTGGCAGAGATAGATGATGCCGCTGATGTGCGCATTTGAGCACGTCCTGCACAAATATGTTGTCTCCCATGCCGGTAGAAGTTGCGCACGCCGTAGAATCGAGCAGACTTTGCAGGAATATTGCCGTCGCTTCTGTTTGTGCCTTTCCACCGAATTTATCAACTTGCCCAATCTCATGTCGCGAAGGTGCCACTGAGCGTGGTCGTGCGCGTGCGACCTCATTCTTCTTGTAGACAATGCGATTGCAGAATCTGAGGCGGTGAGTACGTATCGTTCCAACGTGGTAGAGACCGCGATCAAGTAGCATGGCGGAGAGCTGGACACTGATGTAGAAGCGATCTGTAATTATAAGACGATTCCTTTCACCTTGCAGCACGCTGTCAATATTCCGCAAAACACCATTCTCGAATAGCGGCAAATCCCTCCGGTCTTCTTCCTCGCGGCCTAGATAGATCTCTGTTCTGTAGCAATATCCGGTGCCCGAGTCGCACGTAAGGTAGCACTTCGTACCCCAAGGGTGGGGCTTTGCTCTGAGGTATTGCCGCACCGGTTTGAATCCGCTTCTCATTGGAATCATCCCTTCGGCAAATGCAATGCGAGGACTTCACAGTCATTCCAGCAGCGAATGTTGCATTAATAGTGTCTGTCACTGGCTTGATTTTCCACGTCTTCACACGTCTAGCGTCCGGAGCGTCGTTGCTACTGAAGTGGAGATAGCGAATAATCTCTCCGAAGCAGTGCCGGGCCATGAACCCCCCGAAAGTGCCTCAAGGTACCGCTCCTTGTGCGTTTGTAACCCAGTCACGAGATAGTTTCCCACGAGAAGGGCACAAAGCTGTAGCACACAGCAGACCGATGAAGTTCACTAACTCGTAGGGCTGGATCTCCTTGAACTTCGCCATATCCTCGCGCGTTGTGCAGGACGTTTTAGGCGATGTAAAGGATTGCGGGCGCGCCGGCGCTGATTCCACTCCGCGAGCTGGCCTGGCGAAAAGTTGCGCTGCCAGTGCTGCTATGCGTTCGTCTCATCCGCGATGTGAACCCACATCTCTTTGGGGAGCATCAAGAAGAAAAGCCTCTCAAGATTAAGCCCAATCGTTTCTGCAACCTCGCTGGGAGCCGCAGCACGTTGTTCAAGCTGCGCTACAGGAAGTCGAACGTCGCGGCCTGTAAAGGACATGATAAGTTAGTCAGTGACAAAGCTTATCCTGTATTGTCACGGACGAACGTACTTGAGTTCTCCATGTGAGCCTCTCAGCCATTGCTGCTATGCTGACGTAAGTCGTCCTTCGATATGTCTTCGGAGCTCGCACGGCACGTAGAACAGATGCAGCAGGTCTGCCTCATCATCGTTTTCCAATCTTTTTTATTATCGGAGGCTTCAGGTGCTGCTGGGGTCTCTTCCGTCTCGTCATAACTTTTTGCGGCGCTGGCTTCGGGAATGAACGCATCACTGTCGTCATTATTTAGGCTCATCGTCGACGCAGAAGTCCTCCTCATCACCAGATTCCATGAACCCTCGTCCGAATCATCGCGGTCTTATTCTTGTTCCCACCGTAGACGCTGCAGTGGCGCCACGAGGTGCTGGTGTGCTTGGCCTAGGCGCTGTCATGGCTAATACATGGCGGACCGGCGGTGTACTTGGCGCTGGTGTACTCGCGGGAGGTGGGCGCGACTCAGTGGAGATATCATCGCTCTGCACTGGCGGAGAACTAGAATAGCTCGATGCTGACAGATCATCCGGAAGGTGCGGCGAATGAGGAGACACATGACTTTGCGGCCGTCTCACACTGGCTTGGTGTATGGTAGCCTGCCGCAGAGCATGATCGGCCGTATCGCCGTTAGCTCGTTGTCATTTTGACGGAGGATTCAGAGCGTCTACCACACACACACAGCTTCAGGCACCCACGATCTGCTATGATGCGCCATGCTTACCCGTAAACTTACATTCTTCAGGAACGAACCTTAGCAGCTCGTCTTCGCCCCAAAACACGTCCACGCATCGCCGCCTCGCGCTTATCAAAACCCAGCCCTTTGACGTGTGGTACTTCGTCAACGTTGAGAGGCCACGCGGTGGTTATGGCGCCAGTTCGGGCGCGAAGGTTCCGCCGCATAGCGGAGAACGACAGCTCCTCAGTCATGACCACTTGAGACGTGTGCTTCGGCCGCCGCGTTTCTGAATGACAGGGGTGGAGGCGAGCAATTTGCGCGCGAAACTGCGGCAGATTTTCTCGACAAATGAGGCCCGCCACCGAGATAGCACGGTGGGAATTATTATCCCGAGGTTAGCTACATCACTGTAAAACTTGATGCCAAGTTGCTCACTCAAAGTTTGTATACTTCATTAGAGAAATGTGTACCATGCTTTGCATCCTGTAGCATACAGGATACAAAAACTTTTATCCTGTAGAATACAGCCTGTGGTACCGAAAGGGTTATCGTGGGGGTGCTTCGTACTTGAGCGAGGAACCATTCATTCCTTCATCTCGCAGATGACAGCGACCAGTAGGAAGCACCCCCATGTTGACAGCCGGAAACTTTTACGAAAGTTTTTACACTTGCCTAATTACTTCTTACGACGTTACATGACCGCCGGGATTTACGGTAAACGAACTACATGTATTAGTACAATAGTACCGTACTGTATCAGACGATCTGGGAGCTGCGTTCTAAACTTTCGATTTCAAACCAGCCACTGTTCGCTGTCGGTCTCGAGACTCGCGACGTCAGCATTAAACTCCACCTAAAGTCTCCAAAAATGTCAGCAAAAGTGTTAGGAATCGAAGGATTTTTGCTACAACTCAAAACAAAATGTACCGGAGTCGTTGAAGCATCCTCGCGTGACACGGCAGCAGCTTATGCACTAACAATGGCTGATACATCGGTCAGTTCGGCATTCATCTTTCAATGTGAAGCTGGAGTGCTCGCAAATCCAGTCGTTTGCCTGAAGAAATTTCCCCTCGTGTGTAGCTGGAAATCTTCATTGCTCGCACATGTTGACGCACAGCAGCGACAATCAATAGTAGGTGGCGCTCGATGTCGCGCAAGAGCATCACATTTCCAGAACCTGTCGACACGAATGCCGGGATCCCGATACGAGCTGCAAACTCGACACGCTCGGGACTCTGTACTTGCTCTGTCTGCCCAATAAGAGCAGCTATCATCGATGAGAGGTCGTTTTGAGATGCCTTAATACCGCTCTTCAGTGCCATAAAATAACTTTCGTGCGGGCTGGAATCTTCAATTGGACGAGAAACTGGTTTTTGCTCTCCGCCAGTGATTTCGAGTGCTAATTGGCGGCGAGCAATGGCAGCAACTGCTCGTAGCAAGTGCAGATCAATGTCTTGGAGTAGCTGGGCTTGCCAACCCTGGGCCATCAAAGCAGCTTCATATGCCCAAAATTCCACAAGGTGGCCGCAGCCGTCAGCAGCGACGAAAGGTATTTTCTCCTCGTTTACTCGATACTTGACCGAGAAGGGTGACGTTGTAGCGTCGACTTTCCCTCGTGTTTTTTGTAATTGACGCTGTGCCATTTGATCTATTGTCGCTATCGTTGCTTTTCCTTCAGTAGTCGAGAGTTTCTTACGGCGCTTTCGTTTTTGTTGCCGAAGCTCTGGTGTTGAGGATGCCGCTTCGTAGAACTGCAGAAACGATTTTCTGGAGTTTTCCTTGGCTTCTGACGATATTGATTGTCCTTCAGGCACCGCGTTATCAGTTCTCCCAGCTGGTAAGCCTACAAATTGTTGCGCCGGTTCAATTCGAGGCTGATCCAGTATTTCGAAGTCAGACTCGGAATCAATCATCGTCTCGGAGACGAGGCCTCATCCGGTAGCAAGAAGCGCAGTCCTCCTAAAGAAATTTTCTTCAGTCGCATTTTTAACAAATTATAAAGTCGTACCCTTTTCCAAAATAAGTGTAGAGTTCACCTTCACCCACGAAAAAGTCTTCACCTTGTATGGCCAATTCGCCTTTAGCTCTTCCTCCTGGGATGTAGTAGAGTTTGTATTCCTGAAGAGCCTTGGGGTCACACACCTCCCAGTCTGTCCTTGAGGATATTTACCACTTCTTTCCCCCTGAGGCCGATCTTCTGGAGCAGTTCAGAAGGTTTGCCGAGCGGGTCAGGACTGCATCGTCGTTCCCGTGACGAGTGCTCCATAGATTGTTCTTTGTGTCTTGCTGGGATGTTAAATACAGAATGCAGTTACCTGCGCATATGATGGTATTCTGTCGACTATACCATCATATAATGCAGTTACCTGCGCATATGATGGTATACTATACCATCATATAATGCAGTTACCTGCGCATATGATGATATTCTGTCGACTATACCATCATATGCGCAGGTAACTGCATTCTGTATTTAACAGTTTTAAACAAATTCTGTCGGGCGCGAAAGTGGGTCCAGCAACGTTAATTCCAGGAAGGGGTGAAATTATGTTTGGGAATCTAGCCGACACAACGCCTGCGGTTTAAGATCGTGTGAGGAGCACGCGGTCTTAAGCCCAAAACCAAGCTTGGTATCATATCGCTCGGTCCTATAGGGTTAAGCCCGACAGGGAAGGGTTTTGGGACCTAGCTGGGTGATAGTTTTCCTGTCGACACATCCAACCTTAGCGATTTGTTGGCTATGACACCCGTCCTCGCTATTCTGATTTATTTACCATATCAACCAAATTAAGTACGAATTGATGAATAGCATTGCTTGTAGGCGGATAACGTTGCGTTAAGAGGCCAGTTTCTCCTGAAAATTAGCGTTGCAGGAACGTAATCCAATTATGTCGGTATATTCAATAGTTTTAGACCGTATCTGCTAATGTTAAACAAGTTCTAAGCCGAGTGAAGTTGTTAGCATCAATGTCTAGGTATTCCATGAAGAGTCCGAGCTCGATGGACGCCCAGCATTTCGGAGATCCTTCAAGAAGTTGGGACGTCGTCGTGGACTTTAGTGTGCAATGCCTTGACAAATTCTACGACGCGCAGGTCTGATTTGGTAACATTGTGACATTGTAGCTATACTGGGGCGATGGTCTTCAAGACCTGACCACACACTGGTCAGGTCGTTGGTGACCGAGAATGATCCCAGCTCTTGCTGGCGTAGGGTAAGACTCAGGGACGGGGAGACTCGAGGTAGATGACAATGCATTGCCGTAGGAGTATCTGACTAGGGTCTCACCGATCTCATTCTGAGTATTGCAGATGACAATGCAAACAAGAGTTCTAAGGAAGCTCCAGCTACCCACGCGACTGTGTTCATTCGGAGTCTACCACAAAGTTAACTTTAGGTCCAAGGAAACGATATGGACAACGTAACTAATACGTCGACGAACGAGATCCCTGCGGCTGCGGCAACTCAGCAGGCGGCAAGCATGGATCGAAGACTACAGTCAGGTCCAACGATTAACGGAATTACATGAAGAGTGCCACGTCATTACCATTGTTTCCCCGTCTGAATGACTCACAGTTTGAGTCCGTTCGTAAGATGGCCGTCATTTTTTTTGACATGAAATCCTTGCACAGCTTGGCGTCGCCAACGTAAGCTGAGCAGGTCGAACGCATGACCGCGTTCGACATGTACGAGCGGGGGTTCATCGAACACGTTCGGAGCAGCCTGCAGGTTCCGGCCGCAGAGCCGAAACCGGTCCACCCCAAGCCGTTGCGACTGAAGGTAAACCCGTACGGGGGGAAGGAAGGTGAAAACCTTCATTTCTGGGTGCGAGAAGTAGAGCTCGCAATGACTGCGACTCTCATCTTTTCGGAGCACCTCCTAGTGGCTTTTGCCCTCTCCAACCTTAGCGGGCGTGCTAAGAGTTGGGCGTATACGCCGCGGGAAGCGACAGCGCCTGGATGCTTCGCATCCTGGGCTCAGCTGTGTGAACAGCTTAGAGCCGCGTTCCTCCCCGCGAACTATGAGGATCGCCAGCGGTCACACTTCCTGTCATGTAAACAGGGAAGACGTGGGCTGCACGAATACATCCAGGAGATGCGGGAGCTCACCGCATCCCTCATGGGAAACCCACTCCATGAACGCATCAAAGTGACGGTGTTCATGGACGGCCTAAGAGTAGGCCTGGCCCGCACCCAGTAATTCGGGTGCAGGTCAATACTCTGGAAGAGGCGATCCAAGTCGCCCTCCAAGAGGAGTATAGTCACCGCCAGGCGCGCACGCCGGCGGCGGCGACGTGGCCAGGGGCAGCGACACCAAGTCGCGGGGCCCCGAGCGGGCCAGTTCCCATGGAACTTGGGCTCGCTGATCAGCATGATATTCGCTGCTATAGCTGTGGTAAGCTAGGGCATATGGCTTGTGCCTGTCCTGCGGAGGGACAACGAAAACGTTTCCCTCCCAAGCACATCGCGCTCAAGGGTCGCTGGCAAAGGCTGCGACCCCACGGGCAGGGGAACGCAGGACGCCAGTAGCGGCGGGGCGCCCTACTGGGGAAGATCTAAGTCTTCATGAGCGGTGCGCGGGTGGCGCGCACCATGAGACTTAGTCACCGAGAGTCTGCGCACTCTCGAGCCGAAGAAAAGGGCAGCGTTGGACTGCTAGTAGTATACATAAGTGTATGGGGATATACCCATCCCTTTTGAGTCTTAATATACTCCAGGGCGTCGACTAACTTCGCACACCGCCAGACTGTGCGGAGAACAGCAACAAGTTGGCCGATGCTTTACGAGAAAGCAAAGGCAACGGGACAGTGTCGGTGCAACTAACCGAGGGAACTGTGATTACCGTTCCCAAGATCCATGTGGATCTAGCTGTGAAGTTCGAGGACTTCGACAGCATGGAGCAGTTTACTATCCTAGAGATGGACAAGTATGACTTGATCCTGGGTATAGCTGGCTCGAGAAACATGAGCACGGATCGATTGGCGAAATAAAGCCATCGAGGCCAGCCGGACCGCAGTTACTGGCATAGCATTGGTGAGTCATGTTCCCACCTCTGCCAGGAACTGGGGTGCCCGAAAGGGGCGCCGGGGTGTAGGAGCATCCAGTGAATTCTTGGGAGCCGCCGACGTATTGAGCCACTCCCTAGAAGCGGTGGCAGCAGAAGCTGCAACTGGTCGAGTGCGGCAGTCCTTACAAGATAGCCCTCGATCCCCGACGGAATCTAGACCGGCGGCTGAGGCTTCAAGAGTGGCGGTGCCCGGAGGCACCGACCAGGTGGGTAACCTAGGTCCACACCAAGTCACCCAGACTGAAACTGGCGAGAAATACGCGCGATGCGCTTCCTGTGTGGGTATCCATGTTCCACATCGAGTCACCCAGACAGAAACTGGCGAGGAAGGCGCATAATGCGCTTCCTCTGTGGGTAACCTTGTTTCACACTAGGTCGACCAGACCACAACTGAAGAGGAAGCGGCGGAATGCACTTCTTGTGTGGGTAACCATGTTCCACACGAAGTCCTAGATGCTTTGGACGTCGTTAATTAGACGTCCACAGACGTGGGTAACGAAGTACCACGTCACGGTCGCCGTCGACGACATAATCGACACCGCAAGTCGAGTCTGAAGTCACTTCAGACTGAAGTCGCTTCAAGCGACTCGGAAACCAGGGCCCGGGTTCTTCCGACGTGGTCAGTCGAAGGTTGTTATCATATCCTCGACGGCGAGACCGGCCATCGGGTCAAGGCAGGCGGCATCCAGCTAGAGCCGCTGCCAGAGGTGTCAGAGCTCCTGAACCTCGAAGCGTTGACGTCGACAGATTTCCTGGCCTACCTGAAGGCTGGGGAGATCGCGGAGGTGGTACTCTTGAAGCAAGAGTCCACTCCGGAGGAATTAAATTCTTCCTCGGTTATGGAAGAGGGCGCCCTGGAGGCATTCTCCTCCCAGCGTGCCGCGCGCTTGCGTTGTGAGATTCTCAAGAACCCGAAGGATCCAGTGTATCCTTTGAGGAAGGAGTTCGAGGACGCGGTGTCCAAGGATCCACCGTCCCAGCTCCCACCGGATCGTGGGATCAGGCACGAGATTGATGTCGCGCCGGGCACAAAGTACTGTGTCACCAGACAATGGCCACTGCCTCGAGAGCAGTGCGAGGTCATTGGTGCCTTCTTCGCCGCAAAGGCCAAGCCCAGACATGGTGCGGGAATCGAAATCCTCGCAATCGGCGCCAACTGCGTTCGGAAGCCGAACGGGAAGTGGCGTCTGGCTCATGCTTTTAAAGCTGAGCAGCGCAACGGTGTCGGCCCAGACACCCATCCCGCGAAAGGATGTGTTGTTAAACGACATCCCCGGGTGCGAGTTATACAGCGTCCTGGATCTGGTGGACGGATACTATCAGATCCAGATCCGCGAGAGTGACATCCCACTCACCGCAGTGAGCACTCCGAGCGGTATACTCTGGGAGTGGCTGGTGATGCCACAGGGCTTGTCTAATGCCACGGCGACGCTCAATTGCCTGGTCACGCAGTTGTTTAGACCACTCCGTGCGTACGGGCAGTCGTACCTCGACGACAGCTTCGTCCATAGCCGTGCCGAGGGAGACAAGACGGCTATGGAGGTGCATTTGGAGCCTCCGTCGAGTGTTGGAGATCATGAGAGCGAATGATCTCTATGCCAATATTGATAAATGCGTCTTCGCGGCGCAAGAGATCAAAGTTCTCGGTTGCTTCGTTAGCAACGTCGGCGTTCGAGCCGACCCAGAGAAGGTCAAATCCATTTCGGCTTGGCCAACGCCAAGGTCCCAGAGGACCTGAGGAAGTGGCTGGGTTTAGCCAACTACCTCCACAAGTACAGCGAAGGGTACGCGGGTCTGGCTAGACCCTTGTCGGATCTTCTGAAGAAGGGTACCGACTGGCACTGGGGGCGTGAGCACCAGGAAACCTTTGACAATGTCAAGGCAAGCCTTCAGAAGGCGCCTGTCCTGACTCTGGCGGACGAGATGAAGCCGTTCAGCGTCGTCTGCGATGCATTGCTGCAGCACGATGCAGCAGGACGTGAACGAGTGATCTCGTTTCAGTCCAGGCAGCTCAAGGCTGCCGAACGAAACAACCCCGTTCATGACAAGGAGCTCCTTACCGTGAAGTACGCCCTTGTCAAGTTCCGGGTGCACCTCCTGGGCTCCCAGCCCTTTCTGATCTACACAATTCACGCATCCTTACGGACGGCAACAAACTCGCCCCATCTGTCCCAAAGGATGGTGAGGTGGCTGTCCTTCTTCGCGGAATATAACTTCCGCGTCGAGTACAAGCCTGGCAAGCTCCACGTGCTTGCCGATGCGTTGTCACGCCGGCCGAACTATGAGCTGGCGAACATAAGTCGAGCCACGACCGATCTATACGATCAGATTTGCCTGGCGTATCGGGGCGACGAAGCCCTGGCGCCTTTGGTGCGTTTCGCGGCCGCTGGCAAGGAAGCCAAGGCCGAGTGGCTCACGCCACGTCAGAGAGCCCGGCTCCATCGATACGAGTGGGCCAATGGCCTGCTCTACTATCGAGAGGAGCCCCACGAAGCCCCTCGCGTAGTCGTTCCAAACGACGAGGATCTCAAGTTTGACATTCTACAAGAGGCGCACGATGCGCCGTCCAGCGGTCACTTGGGCCGCGAGAAGACCTTCCCATCGGTCTCTCAGTACTTTGATGGGCCCACATGTACCAGTGGGTCGCACAGTACGTGAAGACATGTGAAACATGTCGGCGGGTGAAACCCTCCAAGCACGCCTCGGCTTCTTTGCAGTACCTGCCCGTTCCAGCGGACTGCTGGAAGTCGATGAGTCTGGAATTCATCTTTGGACACCCAGCCGACGGCCATGGGAACACCGGCATCTTGGTGTCTGTGCGCCGTCTGAGCAAGATGGTGCGTCTCGCACCGGTCAAGACACAGTGACCGGGGAACAGGCTGCAAAGCTGTTCCTGGATAACGTTTTCTGCCATCATGGTCTGCCGGAGACAATTGTCTCGGATTGTGACCCGCGGTTTACCTCTGCGTCCTGGCGAACGCTGTTCAAACTACTTGGAACAAGGCTGCACATGTCCACTGCCGATCATCCTCAGACGGATGGGCAGACGGAGCGTGTCAACCGAGTGCTTGAGGACACACTACGCAGTGGCTGTGCGGAAGCTCCTCGCACTTCGTCAGAATGCTTGCCGGTAGTTGAGTTTGCACTCAACAATACGGTTCACGCATCGACCGGGCCCGTTCTATCTGAATGGCTTACGCTATCCACGGGTGCCGCTCACTTTGCGAGGCAGCACCCCGTCTTCAGTTCTAAGTGGAGGAGAGGCTCGAAAAGTTTTCCTCCCAGGTTTCGGACATGAGACCGGTTTCCTTGCGGAAACAAGTGGAGACTTTTATAGACACCAGGCTGAACGTAATCAGCCGTGTTCGTGATGGCATGGCAGCGGCACAGGACAAACAAAGGAGTATTCTGACAAGAATGGAAGAGGAAACTTAAAAGTGTTTAAGTTGGGGATTTAGTCCTACTAGACACTAGGAACTTGCCACTCGCCACGATAAGTTCCGTTGGGAGCAACAGGCTGAAGCACCGCTTCATTGGACCCTTCGCTGTCCTGGCAGGCATGGTGTAACATATACCATTGACCTGCTTAAGTCGATGACGACCCACCCGACGTTCTACGTGGGCCGTCTGAAGCGGTACCATGATCCGCAGGGCTCACAGGCCCCAGATCTCCAAAGCGAGGCTGCGACTCTTCTCTCTGAGCGCGCCCAGAGCCAGAAGCCCAGGTCCCTTGCGGGGCCTCGAAAGGGGCTCCATACGAAGGAACCCCGGCTGCATACGCCGAGTATGAGCCGTAGTGATACGGCTGGGAGTACGCAGGAGGCGCTCCCGCCTGAGGCACAGGCCGCAGGAGGTCCCGAAGGAGAGATAACTCCCGTTGGACTCGGTCCAGGGACGCCCAAAAGGCATCCAGACGTTGGAAGAACTCGCCCACGTCATTTGTACGGCGGTCGACCCGCCCTTCAAGGGCCGACAAGTTATCCGCCAGACGATTCACGTCGTCTCGAATCGGCCAAAGGACCCCAGCGCTCCCGGCCTGGGCGGCAGCAGCCCCGCCCTCACCAAGTCCAAGCGCAATCTCAAGCGCAACGCGACGACGAAGAACGGTGTCTTCAATGACCCGAGGTGGAGCCGAAGGCGTCACGCCAGGTCCTGAACCGGACCGGAGGGCGGCGCCTCATACTTGTACTCGTTCGAGGGCATCACCGCCTCTCCTCGACCGTAATGGGGAGACCCACTACTACGTGAAGCGTGTGCTCCAGGAGCGGCGCGTTCACGAGAAGCGCCAGCTCCGCGTGAATTGGAGAGGGTACTCGGAAGCTGAGTGCTCCTGGGAGCCGTACGAACGGCTCCAGGCTGACTACCCGAAAGCTGTGCGGATCTGGGCACAGAATCGGCGACGGCTTCGTAAGTAGTTCGGGCTTTCTTGCCCAAACGGGGTGGGGTCGTAGCGCCAAGACCATACCGGCGCTCATCAGAGCGCTAGAAGCAGAATGCTTCTGCAGTTCTCCAGAGAGCTGCCGTTTGCCAACCACACGGGCAAACTCAATACGCAGATCTTGGAGGTCAAGAATGGCCTCCAGGGTGAGATCCTGCCAGGTACCCCGAGTTGTCCTTGTGAACAGCGCGTAGCTGCCCACTTCCAAAAGACGGCCTCGGCCTCTTGGAAGGAGTCATAGTTGGGAGCATCACGGCTGGATAGCCCCACACAGTTCGCAGTCCCGACCGGAGCTCTGTCTTCTTTCGCCGGCTCGCGAACCCCTTGAGCGGGATGTTGTGCGGTGCCAGGAGCACGCACCGAGCGATGGTCACGTTCTGGAGCAGGGGCTGCTTGGCCACCAGGTGGCGCTCATAAGCGCCCCGAGATGAGTGCCCGCCAAGAAGCACGCGAGGCGACTGGGGGAGCTGACCCATGTAGGCGCCGGCTCCGTGGGACTCCTCAGGAGGGAAAAACCCGGGAGCGTAAGGCGGTTCCCCACGAACAGGTGAAGAGTACTTCACAGGCGACCGGGTCGCCGGGGCCCGCACTCCCTTATGTCGAGCAGCCTGGTACTCCGACTGCTGCCCGACGAGATCGTTGGAGATCTCTCGGCCGACTTGGCCCTCTTCTTCCTCAACGGAAGAAGAGCTGAAAAGGCCCTTGTTCGTGAAAGTGATGGTCCCATACCCTTCACGGATCGGAGACCGGAAGCGGCCCGCACGCTATGGATGACTTCCGAGGCTGCTGCAGCCTTAGCAGCCCTGACGCGGGTAGTTGCCTCAGCGAGCGTCAAGTTCGTGACCGGAGAACGAGGTTTCTCTTCGTCCTCCTTGGGTGAGCGAGGGCTTCCCTGGCGCTCGGGCATCTTCGGCTCGTCGCCATCGTCGCTGTTATGGCTAGCCAGCGGGGTACGGGACTCAAGCGAGTCCGACTGGCTCGGGTCGCCATCAGACCCCTTGACGAGCGGGATTTCGTTATCTCCCCAGGACATGGGAGACTTGTCCGAGTCCTCCTCATAGTCCACGAGGAGCTCAGGGGCCTCCTCAGGCGGTTCAGGTGCCTTGGGGATCACCTTGGATGGCACCTTGGTAGACCCCTTAGCGGAAAATCCTTTGCCGGACGGCTTTGAGCTCTTATCTTGCTGCTTGGAAGCAACAGGCTTGGCAGGCGCTTTCGCACTGCTGCCAGACCAAGTCTTGGTCATGCTTGAGGCTGACGTGGAAACCGAAGAAGAAGAAAAGCACGCGGAAGTGCTCGGGCTCAAAAGGAAATGAGCCGGCTGCGGAAACCAACCGCAGCGAAGTCGATTTAACTCGACTTGGAGAGTGAAAGGCGGCGATTTCCTTTCACTCCCCCTGGATGGTCGGTTAACCGAACCTAAGTGGGGGAGGATGTAACGGGGTTACATGAAGAGTGCCAAGTCACTATTAAGCAGGTATACCCAAGTACACTAAGTGATGTAGCTAAACATCACTATGACGTCGACGATAATGACGTCATGGACAGGTACCACAGATATGGTACACAGACCTCAGAGCCACTCAATAGGATAACATCTAGGGAACTTTATAGGTGACTCATAGTTAGTATGTAGACGCGTTTAAAGGGTCACCTATAAATATATTCAGTCTTAATCTACCTAGTTTTGGTAACAGTCCGCCAGACCAGGGACTTGTGAACTGCCGTTCACTGAGAGTTTGTATACTCTCCGGAAGCTCCGCTTCCTGTGCGCAAGGTGTTGTGAGCCCCGTCACACAACGACTGCAGCACGAACAACGCATGCGGGCCAAGCCAAGCCAGGCCGAGACAAGGGTAACAAACCCGCACGCAATCTTGGGGTGAGCGGGACTCGGCGGTCAGGAACCCGATCGGCTCCAAGGTCGAGAAGTGGTTCGGTGTAGATGTCTACGAGCCGTGAACCTGATTACTCTACAGTGGCACACCCGATCTTCGCGGTCACTGTGGCACCTAAGGTTGAAGACATTTCGCATGGGGCACTTACCCCGTGGGTCGACCTTCGTCTAGAGTATGACGAGATCTTGAGGGCGCGCTGTGAGGCTTTTGGAGCAGACTTGAAGTCGATCCTGCGTTCCGCGAGGAACTCATTTGATGACGGCTTCTTCGAGACACTGTGCGAAACTAAACGGGAGAAGAGTAAGGATGAGCTCACTGACGAGTTTACCTGGGACTGAATCATGACCAGAACCACGAATACACGCGTGCCCAGTTGTACCATTCGCAAAGTCCAGGCGATTCGTAGTGGCTTCACGAATTGTGGTGAATAGTGCAAGATCAGCACAAACGTTGGCCTGCGACCCTGAATCCAAAATCCACTGAACCATGTTCGTCTCACTTGATTGCATACCTGAGTTGTGTACAACAGCGTTCACATGCCGGCCTCCGTTTCCTTGTCGATCATCGAATTGATGCGGCGAGTACAGCGGCCGTATGGTCTATCACGTGGCCCACGATACTCGTCGCGACGAGGCGGCTGTCTACCATTCCAACTGTCACCACGGTGTGATTGCAAACCACGGCCTTGATGTAGCCAATCACGACGCTGCTGCAGTTGAGGGGTGGTGGTCCATAGTGACTGTGTCGCCCTTCATTCCACTGCTGCAGCGGCGGCGGCCTGTTGCGATTAGGTGGTCCCTCACGCCACTGCTGTGGCGGAGATCTGCTGCGATTCATCGGTGGTCCTCGAGGCGGTGACCCTGGTCGACGGCAAAAGTCACGAGGCGGCGAGCCCGGACGACGACCAAAGTCTCGAGGCGAAGGAAAAATTTGTGGCACTGGTCCACGTAATGGGGGAGCAAAGCGCCCTCGAGGTTGCGCTCGGCTGCGCCCGCGTGGCGGCGATCTGCTGCGTCCTCGTTATGGTGGTCCAGCTCGAGCGTAGTCACGTGGCTGTGAACGGCTGCACCCACGTTCACGCAAATCAGGTTCGTCTTGCAGATGGCTCACCCATCGCACTGATTGTCCAGCATTTCCTTCTACATGCATTTAGCGTCCGTGCATTTCAACTTGGTGACCTTGATAGTTATCCCCCAGCGCAGATGGACCCACTCATGATCCACCTTGAATGCACCTTGGCTCAAGCATAGGCTCGTTCGTCGAAACACTCTTCAGTCCTTGGCCCAAACGATGTAGGAACCGCTCCCTCGTAGGCGGCGACCCGCGCTGTTGGATGCCCTCCCACTGGCATAGCCGTTGTCAATATTGTCTGCAATGCTTGCTGTGCTGGAACTTCAGCAGAGGATGACTGCTGAAGTTCGAGCGCAGCAAACAGGTGAGGATGGCGAGTAGACCGCTGATGACATCGCTGCCGGGGTTTCACCCGTTAAGCCCACCGTTTAAGCGACGAAGAGCTCGGCCTGCGCAGATCGAAGTACGTCGAGTGTTACGCCGCCAGGAAGCCCAATGCCTTTTCCGCGCTAGCACTTTCGTTGTCGGTGAACTTGTGGACCACGTTCAAGGTCGACGAGGTGCGCGACAACATGGAGGCCGCCCCAATGCTATGCGCGTTTATTACGAAGCACGTTGAGGCGAGCGATGGCATTAATCCGGACTACCTGTTGAGGGATTTGATGATGGGGATGATGCAACCTAGCGAACGGTGGAGAGTACGCAGAGGACATTGAATTGAAGGTGGCCAAGCTGCGCCAAGCTAAGGGCAAATTTGAGGAGTGGCAGCAAGCAAGCCTGCTGCTGTCCAACTCTGGGCTGGTCTTTCCGGACGTGACGCGCGAGTATGCCAACTGGCTGAACAACCACAACCGCAAAACTCTGAAGTTAACGAACGTACTTCAACGCCTGCGAGCTGCGGAACACCAGCGACAGCAGCTTGAATCGCAATCGCAGCGACCTTCGACGCGCACTACCGGAGAAGTGCACATGTGACGGCAGCCTAAGGAAAGAGCAAAATGCGCGAGCGAAGCAAGGTTCAACGCAAGAAGGGCACGGGCGTGACGGGATAAAAGGCACGCACTAATTGTGCCAATTGCGGTGGTGATGGCCATTGGTGGCACGAGTGTACCGAGCCAACCGGCAAGCCACTCAAGCCTGAGCTGAGGAAGCGACAGAAGGAGAGAGTGCGACAGGGCAGACAGCCGCCCACCTCTCTGGTAAACTCCGTGCGATTCGTACAAGTTGCTCAAGACGCTGAAGCAACGAGAGGGCTCTTTGCCGGGCTTTCCCTAACGGTTTCGCCAACGCCAAGTGCTCGCCACCGTAAGTTATCTCGCCGAGCGCGCGCGGCTCAACCTGCAGCGGCACCTCGCTCTTCCACGCTTTGTAGTCGCCCTTGCAATGGAGCTTGGGTAGCGTAATCGGCACTGGGTTTCTTAGCGTCTTGGTATACTCGGCCAGCACTCGATCGTCGTAGCGGTCGCCTGGGAAGTTGTTGTCTAGTGACGGCTCGCCCTCTGGCGTCTTCGCCCTTGGTCATCTCGCGAACTTCCGTCTCTTCCTGGCGCTTTTTCCAATTATGGCGACAACTGCATGCGTACGTCGCTCCACACCTTCGAGCAACACACGGATTAGTGGGCGCGCACCAGGAATTCCGGCCAATGAGCGAATCAGATGCTCGGCCTTGTCGTGTGACACTGTCGCGTGGTCAGGATTAGTCGCCTGTCCACTTTCAGTGAATATTCTCGCAAATTCCATGTGTTCAGCCAATCGCTGACTTGCTTGATCAGAATTGGTCGAAACTTCGTTTTCGTCTCGGCCACTCGTGTGGTCCACACCAGATGCCACGTCGGTCGCTTGCGGTGCCCTGCTTTGGTTCATAACCTGAGATGACGTGTGACGCATCACCGCACTGTTCGCCAACTGTCCACCGCTTATTAGAGTAGGAGCCATTGCAGACACCTTACCAGCGTAGTATGGGGTTGGGCGCTCTCTCTCTCTTGCAGTGCTTGCTGAGCTGCAAACGCTGAATTGGGAGAGAGAGCTCCTGCTCCAAGCCACACCGTTCCGCATAATATATATATTCAGTAGTGCATAGTAAAGTCAACATTTACAACTTGCCTTTGTGTTCAGGTGCGCAGCACCTTCTTGATTGCCCCCGTCCAACAATGCCGCTTGGTATACAGTCCATGGCATCTGCCTTCGCGCCGTGCACATAGGCACGCGGACCTGAGCACGGGAGGCCGTGTGACCTTACCACAGGATAGTAGACTGGATGGGAGAGTCAGGATGGGTTCCGGCACTGATGTCGGCCTTGACGTTGGTGTTCGCTCGCTAATCGCAGTCCTATCTGCTTAAAGTACTGGGTTTAGACTCCCAAGAGTCCTCTATTGGTTTCAGACCCTTCCACCTCACCAGCATCTCGTAACATCTCTTCACCGAGTTCCACCGGCGCTCTTTTAGCTCAGCAACCATAAGGACGATTCCTTGAGCAGCTACGTGCTCGCGAATCTCCTCCGTCGTTTCAAAAGGGGCATCCGCGTAGAACTTGAGGCGTGAGGCGTGTACGTCTGATTCCGCTCCAATCGCTAGGAGCTGGACGCGGAAGGAGTGTTCGTCGGTACTAATATCTGGTACGGGCCGATCCAGGTGACCAGCAATTTGTCGTTTGCTTTTGGTCCACCCTGGACTGCAACACGTAGTCACCGACGTCTAGTTTGTTCTACCTTGCTGTCTGAACCTCTTTGTGCATCTCTTGCACCCTTGTACGTAGTGCTCTAGCTTTGCCTTGATCTGACTCATGGACGTGCCAAGTTCTACAAAGATGTTGTCCTTACTATTGAATCCAAAATCTAGTGGTGATGCAGCAGGTAGGACATAGAATAGGCCAACCGGTGCCTTGTTGGCAAGTGATGGGACCGAGTATGATTGAGGTTTAACGGTAGTACCGGGATGAAATACACCCAATCACGGATGTCCACCTTGGCTTCAAGGCAAATAGCTCGTAGGACTTGCACTAGATCTCTGTTAATCCTTTCAATTGACCCAGTGATTCAAGGATTGTAGGCTATAGTGAATCTCTGTCCACGCGTGAGTCGCCTTGCAGCCTCCGCCACCACTAGGTTCTTGAAATGATTTGCTTGGTCACTTATCCACACGCGCGGCGCACCATACCTGCTGTGCCAGTCCAAGATGGCTTCACTGTGACCGCTGCTGTCGGTACTGCACACGGTACCAGCTTGAATTAGTGGGTTGACTCATCCTTTAGAATTAGCAGATACTTAAAGTCACCAAAGAATTTCCAAGTTGCACATAGTCCCAATGTAATACTCCATTCCGTTCATTACATCTGAATGTCTCTGCTTATGGTCTCATTATTACCTTACCCCTTTTACATGCTGGCACATGAGGCAGCAGCGAGGAAAGTTTATTTTTACCATAGCTGAGAGATCTCTGATGAGGAACCTCCGGTTCACGACATTTTTTCATCAATGCATCGCGCCCTCGATGCCCCTGTGTCCCACAGTGGCCAATTACGAGGAGTCGTTGAACGAAGCTCTCCTCGTTACTAGGAATCCAGATTCGCTCATCACTACACAATAAAACCAACACGGCTCCGTGTCAGCCCTTGTGGGCGATCCACAATGCGCCGTTGCTGCGCTGCTTGCGGCTCTTCACAGTTGGCCAACCAAAGTTACCGTCACTGAACAGACGGATAGACATTGAGCCTCCATTCCGTTCGTTCCAGCTGCGGGTGGTGTCCTCAGACTGGACCTCGTCATGCTGCCGCCGAAAAGTGACTCGTTTCACCGCCACACTTGGCGCTGGACGCGTACCTGCCGAGACACCATAGCAGCCAAACGTTGTGTGTGCCGTCGATAAGGCACTGTGCAATAGTATAGCGGTATTCCATCAGTTTCATAGACCACCTCAGCAGTTACCACGAACATGCTTTTTCACTTCATGGCCGGGTGCCAAAACATCAGGTTGTGGTGGTTGCAGTACATGCGGAAGCTACCAGGGCGCAGTAACAGGTAGCTGAGCTTATCGGATGCCATAATTATTGGGTATGCTTCTTTTTCAATAATATCTGTGCACCTGGGAAAGAACCACCAAGACAGATAAGCAGCTCATGTTACCGGTACTGGATGTCTGCATCACTTTTCCAACTGGCCGCCTGCGTCACAATTACGAACCAGCCAGCGTCCGAAGCATCCGTCAGAAAAATCATATCAGCATCACACTTCGGGAGCGCAAGGGTGGCTGAATTAGCCAGAGCTTGCTTTACTGCGCCGTACGCCGCGCGTTCCTGCACGGTAAGTGCGACTGGTGTTCCTGACGCTACACGCTTTATTGCCGAGACGCTTGAGCCATGGTCCTGTTTAGTGTGTCTTGCAGCGGAGGTGCTAATCCAGCATAGTCAACGATACTATGTCGCAGCCAGTTCGTTGAGCATAGGAACTGCTGGAGTTCTCCAACATTAGTCGGATACAGTATATCTTATGGTGATTGTATACGTTCTAACTCATGCGTCACTCCTTCTTCATTAATCACTTTATTACACCATTTCACCTCTTGTTTGTACAAACTTGACCTTGCCACACTTAACTTGAAGCCGAACTTCGCTGTTAGTTCAAGCAGCCCCTGCAATTTGTCAAGGTACGTGTCGATGTCGACCGCATACATCAACAAGTCGTCAATCCAAACTAATAAGTGCTTGTACAGCAGTTCTTTATAACACCGCTCTATCGTGACTGGAAGTATAGGCCTGCATCCGCACTACCTTAAGGTACACGCTTCGGGGTATATATCTTCCGGTGAGTCATGTAGGACAAGAGCTCCTGGCACTACTTCGCAAGTGGGAGTTGCCAGTAACCCTTGATGAAGTCAAAGAGTCTGAGGTGACGACTCCCTCTCACCTTCTCCAGGTCGACATGAAAGTTGGGCATGAGCCCATCCATCGGCTCCGTCTGACAGTTGAAATGCTTATAGCCAACAGTCTGGCGGAAATCTCCTCCACGACGCTTGCGCACCGGTAGAGCAGCACAGGCCCAACAACTGGATGGGATCTCGTAAAACTAACCAGCTTCTCATTGAAAGATTCCAAGAAGGTTTGATATTCTAGAGCATACTTGCGAGCTTTCGCTCGGTATGGTCTGCAACCAGTTTGCATCCTAATTCGCATCGGCTTGACCTTTGCAGGAGGATACAACCAAGAACCAACCTCCAAACATCATAGGCATCGACTATTGTAAGCAGCCGCTCGATTTTTCCGACAGGGAACTTTCGTCTAGAGCACGTTGGATCATTGCCTCTACTGCAAGTCGTATGGCTTCTGCACCATTGTCTGCTGCCACACCAGGTCGATCTTCATCCTCATCTCCATCCTCTTTGATAGGTGCTACTAACAATTCCAGTTGTCTGTCTACGTCGATACCTAACAACTTGAGGACATCATCTCCAAGTAAAAACTCAGCTTCTTCACCCTCGAGAATTAAACACGACACAGGTTTGTTAATGTTGACAAGGCCTGCAGCTGTCATCAATGACAAATTCAACTTTGCCACTGCTCGTGCCCACGTCTTCTTGCCATCTGGTAGTTTGCACTCGACCGGGTTTGCGAACTTCACCATCTCACATCTTACACCTTGCTCACCACTCTTCTCCAGAGTCGCCGAGCTGATGCACGAGGTCTCCGCTCCAGAATCCACACAGTACTCCACAACATCACCTACACGTAACATTCGGGGTTGACCTGGTTGGTCAGCAGTCATCCGCTATTTCGCTTTAGTTTTGTGGTGCCTCCATTGTTTTTGCTTTCGTGTTGCAACGTAGTCGTCGTCGCCGGGGTTTTAGGACAATCTGCTTGCCGGTGCTGGCCACCACAGGCCCAACACCCACCTTTTGGTCCTGGCCGAGTCTCCTCCGAGCTGGCCCGAAATATAGAACGTTGTGCTGTCTGCGATTGAGGTTGACACGGTTTTAACTTTTCTTTCACGATTCTTGCTCGCTTCAGAGTGAAGTAATTTCCTGCTTTGTTTCCAATGTGCGATGGCGTCTCTTGTTCCTGTATAGGGCTTTGTGCTCTCGGTCGATTTCCAGAGCCTTCTCAATTACAAGCTTGATAGCACCGATACGCTGGACTTCGCAGTTGTTAAGCGAAAGTCGATCTCGTTTTCGCTCGTGTCTTCAATTCTTCCTGGAGGCAGTTGAGCAGAACCTTGCATTTCTTCTTTGCCCCGTCCGCCTTTGAGAACATAGCTTCCAAATCTTTTGTTCTTCACGATCGCGTTGCACAGGCAGAAGTAGTCCATTACTCGAGCTCGACATCGGACTTGGTCATTGACATCACTAATTGATCTTGAAACAGCTCGTCTATATATTGGGCAAAGCGTTGTTTTCAAGTTTCGCACGGTTGTAGGAGTTAAGCTAATGCAAAGGGCTGAGCCCAACGATCTGTTACGTGTGCCGAGAGTAAGGCGAAGCGAATGACTCACGCTAGATATGAAGTCAGGAACGTCCAGCCGCTTGAGACTTTGATGATGGATATCTGTTCACTCAAGCCGCCTACCGTGGGTGGTGTAAGTATGCTTCTCTTTGTACTGGATGAAGCCACTCGCTTTGAGTGGGCAGACCTACAAAAGAAGAAGAGCGATGCTACATTCCAGATCAAGATCCTATTGAATCAACTACGAACCAGGCTGCGCCAGTTCAAGATTGTGCGGTTGTGGAGTGATCAAGGTGGCGAGTTCATGAGCAACAAACTTAAGACCTACTGTGAAGAGCATGGCATCTTGCTGGAGCGACCAACGCATACTCACCGCAGGGAAATGGAACTGTGGATCGCACCAACGGCATTGTGCTGCTGCTTTGTTGAAGGCAACACACCTACCCAATATCCTGTGGGGATAGGTACTTCTTCATGTTGTACACTAAATTGGTTGCCGACCAAGCCATTGGGGTTGGTATCGCCGCATCAGCGACTCATGGAAATGCACATGCAGATGACATGCGAATTTGGGGTTGTATTGCACACGTGCGTGTGCCCTCAGTATCGAGAACGCGCAGGGATAAGCTGGAATCGAGGGCAAGATTGTCACTACTGCTAGGCTACAGTGCTACGACACCGGCTACAAGTTCATCGAGTTGCAAACATCTCAGGTGGTAACTGCGCAGAGAGGCAATGTACGCTTCCACGAGGAATTCATTGCGAATGGAATCTACGTGCTGCAGTTATTGGATAATGCTTTCCTTTATGGTGACCATCAACTACCTGATACTGTTCCAGTGGCTCGGATCAAACGAGCATAGAAACCTACCTACTAGAATGGGATGCTACGAGTGTTGTAAACTCAGACGAGCTGTTTGAAGTTGGGTCAAGTGCTGACACCAGTCCAGCGATCGCGACGACATCCAGTCGGAGTATGCAATAGGTTGACTCACATTTGACTGCTGAGAGTGTGGAGTCGCAGCGTGACATTGCTGTGCCTGCTGCAAATCCTGATGAGGCATCACCTGCGGTGCCCAAGGCAGTGAAGAAGCGAAGGAAGCGCCGTGCGCGAAAGAAAGCAGAGGTGAGAAGGAGACAACCGGTTTTGAGCTACAACCTTCACCTGTTGAGACCTGCCTGAGGCGACCAGTGCGGATTCAACGACCAAGTGTTCGGCTGATGGATTACGTGGTGGGCAACGTGTAGCTACCATGGATATACAGATTCGACTACGTACAAGCAAGCTCATGAGAGTAAGCACTGGCCCCAATGGCGAGCGGCCATGCTGGCGGAGCTTTCATCATTGGAGGGCCAGAAGACCTGGAAACTTGTGCCACGAACGGCAGCGAAGAGTATCAAGGTCATCACTTGCCGATGCGTCTTTACTGTCAAGCGTGACGAGCGAGGAAGGAACAAGCGATTCAAAGCCCGGCTAGTGATACATGGATTCAATCAGCAGCTTGGGATCAACTACAACGAAACGTATGCGCGTGTGATTCGGTTCGAGACTATCCGCGCGACTATATAATATGCCGTGCAGAGAATTTGGGAGGCGCTACAATTAGATGTGAAGACTGACTTTCTCTATGGAGATTTGAAGAACTCATTTTCATGGTGTAGCCACCTGGCTTCCAAGTGGACGGACCGAGCTTCATTCGCAGATTGTTGAAGTCCTTATACGGCCGGAAGCAGGCGCCAAACATTTGGAATCGCACGCTTTATGCGAAGCTTGTTGCGATGGGGTTTACTAGAATGGATTCGGACTATGACCTCTACATTCTGAAGGACGGAGATGAAGTTAAGTTGCTGCTGACTGTCTACGTGGTCGACCTACTACTAATGGTACCCCGTGATTTGTGCACCAAGATCGCAGCTGCGCTGCAAGAGACGTTTGAGCTAGCGACGGGGGGCACAGTTAAGTACCTTCTTGGAGTGGAAATTTTGATCGATCGGCCGCGCCAACAGATCATCTACTGCCAGCGGCATTAAGTGCTGGAAGGTTTAAAGCGCCTTCACATGAAAAACTGCAACGTATGTGCTACACCTGAAGCAACAGCGGCCTCGAAGGTGGTAGTACCGGTGACTAAGGACTACTTGTCTTACCGAGAACTAATGGGAGCCCGGCGATATCTCGTAAGCGCCTCGAGACCCGATATTGGCCACGCCACGCGGCATTTGAGCAAGTACCTAGCTGACTATGACCACACACACTATGCTCAAGCTAAGAGGGTGTTGCGCTACCTGAAAGCTACGTGTGATTACGGTCTGGTGGTGAAAGTGGAGTCATACATTGGTGTAAACATTGCTGCCTATTCTGATGCGGATTATGCCAATGGCCCAGTGACCTCCGGAGTGTTAGCAGATACGTGACTACACTAGATGACAACGTGGTCTCATATGCGCTTCGAAATCAAGAGATTAACGCATTGAGCACATGCAAGCCGAGTACGTTGCCGTGTCGGAAACAGCGAAGGACTTTCTATGGCTTGCAGGTGTATGCAAAGAACTACGATGGAAACACCCCGTGCCACTCATGCTTGGTGATAATCAGGGTGCTACTGCCAAACCAGGCAAACATTCGAAATCGAAGCACGTTGACAACAAGCGGCAGGACATGGTGCGCCACAACGTGGAACTGAATCTCCTGACTACACACCACATTGGCACCGAGGATATGGTGGCTGATATCATGACAAGAGGCACTTGGAGCGGTGAAATTCACTCGCTTTCACAAGGCAATGAAAGTGCTTCCGATCATGAACGAGGACAAGAAGGTAGCAGCCTCAAATACTACGAACGAGGCAGATGCTGAAATTATAGCGGCTGTATGCCGCAACTAGCGACGACAACTATGAACATTCAAAGTACAAGACTTGTGTGGCTGCGCCACCACACGGACTACTACTGAATCGACTTCACCTGCGAAGATCGAAAGGGCAAGGCAGGACGTGTGGAGTGCTACGGCTATGTGAGCCGTTTACCGTTGGGTTACGATGTCTACATATAGACTGAGTTCTAGCGGTGGGTGATGAATGTGTGCGGAGTGATCGCGACGTCTTGGCCACTCGACGCCGGGATCAAGGGGAGTGTGAGATCGTGGGATGACCCATACTGGAACCCAGTACCTTAAGCAGAGGAGGACAGTGATTAATGAGCGGACACTAAGATTGAACATATTGACGGCTCGTCGAACTTGTGGGTAGACCTACTTTCACACTGGGGTTTACCTTCGGGGAGGAAGGGGTGTGAGCAATGCAAGGCTATCGCCAGAAGCATAGCCCGTGAGCCGCCGAGGGCAGACGTGGGTAAGCAACGACTTTGTGTTTCCTACCTTGAGCGAGATACAAGCTGCACAGCGAAAGCATGCAGGTTCAGAGCCATCGACGGCACGACGTGAAAGCGAAGGCACAATCATGGTAACGGAACGTGTGTGTCTTCCCGCAGAGGAAGTGTATTGATGCAGCGCATACTGATAGTCGCGCACTGCGGAAGTTAGGGACATCGCGGAATTGAGCCGATGATGACAATGGTGACCGAGCTTTATGAGGTGGTGAACCTGGTGCAAGTGTACCGAAATAGAGAAATCCTGAAGTGAACACCACACTGCCCGCGAAGGATTAGCTCGAGCCTCAACAGGTCTGCCGACTCCGGATCAGGGAGGCGAGGGGCTCGATCAGTTGCTGTAAAATCCGCGTGAAGGGCGGTATCGTCACTCCCGCAACGTAGGCTTCGACTCGAACAGAAATCTGAGCTATCAGACTCGCAATTGTCTCCCAGGCGTCTTCGGCATCTTGTAGGCCTTCCCACGAGACGAGCAGCTGCTTTCGTTGCGGTTCTGCTTGATGCCTTTACCGCCAAGAACCATGCCTTGGTTCCCGACATGGGCGAGCAGCTCTTCCTTGACATCGGGGCTGGCGTCCGTATAAAACTTCGGACGCGAACCATGAACCGTGTATCGCTGGTTCGTAACCAGGTGACGACGAATGTCGAACGAATGCGGGCCCGTGCTGACTACTCAATAGGGCCAACCCAACGGGCCAGTAGTTTGTCCGCTGCCAATCGAGAGGGTCAATTCGAGACCATGGCACAAAATTTCCAACACTGAACACTCCACGCCCTTGGATCGCGCCATGTTTTGAAGTCTGCGCTTCTCGCGCTGGTCAATCACTTCCCTATGCATTGCTGCCAAGCTGTCACGCAAACTTGAGAGGCGTTATCCCGGTAACCCATCCGAGGGCACCAGCATCTTAACCTTCTTCCCACGCTCGAGAAGAATCGGTTCGAGCAGCGAAGGCCGTGGCAGCCCTATAAAGAGCTCGCTCGGCGCCTTATCTCCGCGGGTGTGCGGTTCCAGTCACCTTGAACTAGCGGCAGTAAATAGACCCATTCACGGATGTCGAGCTTGTACTCCATCAGTAGCACCCGAACCACCTGTAGAACATCTCGATTCAGACACTCGATGGTGCCATTAATACACGGCACGTAGGCGACTACAAGACTCTGCTCAATGTCCAATGTCTTGCACACTTGCCTGATCACATCACTCTTGAAGTGACTACCTTGATCCAAGACAAATACAGACGGGGCTCCAAAGCGCTTCCACCAATCCAGCACGGCGCATACGGCAACAGCACTCGTGGGCGAGTCGTAGAAAAAGCCACGAGTTCACATAAATTGGTCAGACCATCCTTGCGTACAAGCACCTACTTGCACATGCCCATGCTGTCGCCCATGTACAGGTAATCCAGGTGCAAGAGCTCATTGCACTCCTTAGCGTCGTAGGTGGGTCCCCATGGACGCGGAATAATGTTGCCGCCTTCCACGTGCTTGCAGAGCAAACATCTGCTCAAAACGACTCGTGCAGGGATTACTCTGGGATTACCTGGTAACAATGTTGGCCACAACCAGCCATCCGATGTAGGTTATGAAGGGCAACATTGGAGAGCGAGGTTTCTGCCTCTGGTAGTTCACTCACTTTTCATTTTAAATTGCAGTCAACAGCATTTTAAGCAACAAGTATACAATACAAGCAAGAATAGCGCCAGCTTCTCTCGTGACTGTTTTAATTCGGATTCTACCACACTACATGCTACATGTAGCAGGTTGGCTCGACCTCCAGCTTGATCCTAAACTTGGTTTATCCGAAGTCGCGGCTCTAGCTTCGGTGCTACCAGATCTGCTCCTCTCGCGTTGTATGAAGCTTGCCCTCCAGCTTTGATCCCTAATTTTGTTTGAGTTACCAGGATCATCAACATTTTTCCTCGAACGACAAATACAAACGCTGTATTCAACCATTTTCCCATAGGCAGAAAACTGCGACAAAGTACGGTCACATTCCTGCCACCGGTAAATATATATATATATATATGGTGCCTTTCCCGACTTATGGCCAATCTGACCTCAAAAGGTAGGTCCTTCGCAAGTGCTTTTAGGGTTAAAGGTATGATTTGTCGAGCCACTGGTACAGAATTAAATGCATTTGCCTTTTTTCGCCCAATGACTGTTGGGGAAGCAAGTCCTATGGATGGGCTCCGATTTGGACTAAAGACCACCTATTAACAAATTATGGACCGAATGGCCACAATTCATCGGCCATTCGGACGTCCGAAAGAGCTGCCAGCAGATCAGGTACAGATGGCCTATGTTTCAGATGAGGGTAGGGGTAAGTTAAAACATAGGTACTTTGTCCGTTAGGAGGGCTTTCGTAAGACCCATCCTCCTTTAAAACGAAGGGCGTTTTGGAGAAGGCACAATACAACAGGGCAGCAAGACACAGGAAGGCAAAAATCATTTAGTTGACAATTTTGGCAGTGCTTTATCTTTGCTAACAGAATATTTCCTGCAACAATTTGGGTTTTCGAAGACTCAGAATGCTCTCAGTACAACCTGGACAAGGGAACCAAACGCTGCGTGACCGTACGTCCACAAACTTATGTGATATTTTTTTGACTGCTGACATATGATACTCGCGCTTGCCGTGGACCTGAGCTGGACAGTGGTGCAGGCACTGACGTTGACACTGTTTGTAGTCTTTTTTTCTCTCTCGCTCTTGTTACGACTTCTCGTTTTCCAGACGCGATCAAGAGCGAAATCCTTTGGGCTACGTGATAAGCTCAAGACCAAATAGTCAGAAAAACGTCGTGATTCAACTGGAAAGAGAGTGAAGTCGGAAACTCTTACAGCAACCTGAAATTAAATTGATGCAATCTAAAAGCATCGCATCGCATTTACAACATGTAGCTTCTATTGCCATGGACGCCTTCCAAAACCCAGCAAAACCGGTTTAATGCGACCCTAGCCCGAGCATTAAAAGTCGCATTAAACTACCATCATCTTAAAAGCAATTGTTTCGTTTTCGACAAAACCCGTTTCACCAATCAATTCAGTTTAATGCTCCAGATCTCGTTTAATGAGGCCAAATTTGAATCTCTCAAAGAGCAACCGCATAAAATGTTGAACAGTATTTGTATAGAGCGACTTCAACACCTTCATTTGGCAATTATCATCACTTCCGTCATTTGAAAATCAAAACGACCTTCAAAGGGCCCGGGCGCTAGTGCTGTTTTTCCCGCCCATCGGCGCGTTTTGCATTCGTCGCAGCGGGGTACAAGTTTCCCAGGTGATTTCCCTGGTCGCGTCGTGAGGTACACGAAGGGCGGTACGTGTTGTCGCGGCTGCTTGTCTGCTACTGATAGTCTTCTTAGGATGTGTTGTTGTTGTTGCGCAGCGCCCGTCAGCATCTGCACTACCCCTCTCTCTCCGGTTAGCTAGCTTGTACTCTGATCGTTAAGACTCTCTGTTGAACGCAATATGTGTGCCTGGATATAGGTGGGTCTCCTCATGAAGTCGACACATGTTAAACGTGTTCACGGGGAAGACGATGCATAGATGGCTGGTGTAGGGGGAAGCGTCAGCGGTTACAGCCCCGCAGCCAAGCGGGTAAGTCTGTATTCCCAGCGCTGCTCACGATTTTACTACGTGCGAACCCATACGATATAAACTAATGAGGTGTAGAATGTGCTATATGTAGCTACGCTCTGGTGAGGGGGGAGGGGGGAGCGAGGTCGCGGCGCACGTTGGGGGACGAGGAGAGAGGATTGGCAGTCAACCGTCGAAGTCCAACAACATAAAACGTAAGGTATACATTCGATTTGACTTTACTAGAAGATAACACGTCGTCGGACAACTACATGCGGTGCTTATCCTGAATGCCGTACACGAAAGAGGTTCATATCTGACTAACTTCGACAGTGCGAACACGATAATGACACATCCAAAAAGATTCTGCAGTCTAGTTCCACGTCGGAACTTGTCCGTAGGCATCGGCAGGAGCGCTCTCTTGTACACCTTCTCGACGGATCCCATCCCCCACTCTGCCGTCTGCCGAACCGAGGTTGTAGCGACAGACAGCTCTCGGGATACACATCGGACCGACGGCAGCAGCCGGTTAAGATCGCCATCTTTGAGAGGTGTCATTATCCGTCCGGTCATTTCATCTGAGCATGGGAATGCGCTGTCTGCAATGACGCCGTAGCGCTGGCCAGGGCAGAGTCGAGAGTCCATAAAATACTCGCGGAATCTGAGGCAGTTGTCTGCGTCGTTCCCGCTTCCCGGGCAGTCGTGTTTAGCCCACACAATCAGGCCATCCGCGCTAAAACATAATGTGCCGGTAGCATATACAGCATGTAGCCACCCGTTGTAGAATGCATTTTGCACATCAGGCTCTTTCATAATTCCCTATGAATTTATTAAAATCATTAATCAATTGTTTAATAATAAGGTGTAAATTTTGGACCACACTTCTCGATAGCAAATATGTAAAAGGAAATATTTGTAGTTTCAGAAGTTCTCGATAGCGAAATATGTTAAGGAGCATAATTTAGTGAATATAAGATACAATATTTGCCTATATGGATTTATTCAACTATCAGGATAAAACAAACATCAAGACGTTCCATCCTAATAGAAAAATATAACGGTATAAATATAATGAAAGGATTCATATATAAGATTTCGAACAAAGACGATTCTATCGTCTTCATTGGGAGCCCAACCAAACCACAACAGTAATTCTGGAATGATGTTACAGGTAACTACACCGCAAGGGTAAGCACTGGCAAGTCGTTTCGTACAAGTTATGAACATTTAAAAACAGTGGGGTCGATAGTTTTGATATAAAAATTGATCAACGAGCATGATATCACAAAAAGTATCGATATCTATGAGCATAAGGAAGTGGCTATAAACAATGCCCCCAAAAAACACCGCGAGCAATCATTTCGAATTGGGGAAAAGAAGCTCAATTATCTCTCAGAAAATTACGACCCGAGAAGAAAGTTTCAATTTGAATGCGGCTCGGTATATAGTAGATACAATAGGGTAAGCATTTAATGACAATGAAGCACCAAAATTATTTAACTCGAAATGATTAAGCTAACAATTCCGAATTTCATTATAATTTATGAATTTATGAAATATATTATGAATTTCGCAGGATTCCTCTGTGTTTCATAATTATATTATTTTTTCTCAAAAAAAAGAGGCTATGTATATAGGTACACCCAACTGATAACATGTCGAGCGAGCTAACTTTTGAAGTTAGTTAGAAAAAAAAGAGGCTACTCAAAAGTTAGTTCGCTCGACATGTTATCAGTTGGGTGTATCTATATACATAGCCTCTTATTTTTACATTGCCTCTTATTTTTTATAACATGTGGAACGAACTAACTTCAAACGTTAGTTCGCTCGACATGATATCAGTTGGGTTTATCTATATACATAGCCTCTTATTATGTTTTTGATTCTGGTTATCGTCGATGGATATTCAACCAGCCCAGTCTAAATATTAGTGAGAAAATCAAGATATTCCTCCACGCCAAGTTTCTTAACGATGTAACTCATATATGATGACTTGGGGCAAATATCACGGTAAGACCCTCAAGCAGATTAGTCGAATGGATTCGAACTATATCGATTGGCTTCGTAAGAGTCAATTTGTTATTGAGAAGTGCCCTAAACTACTTCAAGAATTCGAAGCCATTGAGTTTTTTCTAAGCTGTGATATAATCGATTACTTGCCCTGTAAGACGATCATAGCTTAGCTCCTACTCGCTCACCGCAAGGACCAACATGTTGGTGTCCTGGCATCCAGCGTTCGTGCCCTGGATCTGAATCGCCTGCGGAACATCACGCTCCGTTAGGCGGCTGATGTCAGCAATGAGAACGCGGTTAGTCAGCGACCATGCCTGGCAATCAAAAAGACCATTCACGAGCTCAGGAGTCAGATCACCGTTAATTAAAGCGATTTTCGAAATCTCGTTTGTGAAGTGGTGAAAATCATAGTCATGACTGATGTCGAAGATTTGGTGGGAGCCAATGCGAACATTGAAGTTGCGGGTACTCGAACCAGGGTGAAGGGTCCAGGGAGCCGAATCAAAAGGACTTCGGAACTCCTGTACAGCAGCAGAAGCGAAATTACCAGTCTGCTCGGCGAAAAGGAGGAGAATGACATATTTAGCATTCTTAACAGAAGCTGATAACTGTAGATCGAAAGCAGCATTGTGTTGAGTTGATTGCTTTCCTAGACCAGCTCGCTGATAGAACAATTGTGCATAGCAATCATTAAAGCGGACTTTCTTCACAGGCTTGGAAATAATTGCCTGCGGGTTCTCAAGATGGACGAACGGTACATAAAGACGAGAAGTGGTGAAAGGCATATAAGTACCATCAATTGAAGGTTCAAGGGCATCGACGATAGCACCCCAAGCAATACTGAACCCGGCAGAAGCAGCAAGAACACCAGCCATGGGATTACCAGTCGATGAAGCAGAAACCATCACCGGACTGGTATTGCCACTTGCGAGAGTAGTGCTGGTGAGAGACATACCCTTCGACGCGTCGACAGCAATAGTGGAAGTAGCCTGGTTGACACGGAAGCGTAGGCGGATCTGAGGGTTCGCCATGAGGTCTAGCCCCTTGAAAATGGGATGTAGATCAGTTAGCTTGATCTTGAGCATGTAGTTCCACGTTCCCATGATCGCGTTAGCAGTAGCAGCACCAGCTACGAAGGCACCACGCACCAATTGATTTGAGATTGTAGTAGAAGCTGCAGCCGCACCAAGTGAAGGCCACGACGTGGAGAAATCAGATCCAGCGTTAGGAGGGTTCGACAACAGACGCTTTACAAGACCATCATTAACGATAGAGGCACCACCAGATGGGCCATAGTAGCAAACAAAGATGAGAAGGCAGTAGTATTAGTGTAACCATCTCCCGTAGTAGATGATGTAGCAGAACTATACAAAGCTGATTGAGCGGCATCCGGATAAAGGAACGACTCAGCTCCATGCTTCTCAACACACCGAGGACTGTAGCTTGCCTGAGCTCGGATATTGTTCCAAAACAGTTTGTAGTCAGCCATACTCACAACGATCTTCCTGTTGAGTTCAAGCGACATGCTATCGATTATATTCCAGTTACCGCATTTGAGCGTAGAACAGAAGCGGTTAGCTGGTAGAGTCTGAGCAGTATTACCGTTCTTCGTCGAGACCTAGTACGGTAGAGCGATGTAGGCATCGCGAAGGCAAGCGAATCCTTCACTCCTATTCAGCTGGGCAGTAGCATCAATAGTAATGACACCATTCTGATACGATCCCTGATTGAGATCGATTATGAAGGGTACTCGCCTATAGGAAGATATCTTGATCTCCGGGTCGCTCTTGAGCGAGCTCTGGTACAAATTTTGGTCGGATAGTTGAGTTTCGTTCATCGTTGAATCTATATCGAATCTAATATAATTTCATCGGAATTAAATATTGTGGCTCATCTCGTTAAGCCAATCACCAACGATCATGATCTAATTGAACTTGCGGATCGATTAGGAGTCCATCTGGATAATATACTCGAATCGAATGAAATATCGAAACCGATCTCAAAGAAAGGTATGTACTTCGTCTTATGAGGCCTCCTAACCTTGATGGAGGACGCTGGCAAGCGGTATACGATGGCGAATTTTTCGACTTGATGGGCGAAGCAGCTCCGACAAAGAATGGGATCGGTAGATACAACCCTAAAAAATATCAAGGAGAATACTGTAATTACTGTGGTATATGGTGCATGCTTTGGCTATACTGCAAAAGAAAAATAAAATGCATCTATTAGATCGATTCAAAGACCTAAATTTAATCATTCTTTAAATAAATCAGTCATGAGATATAATCATGGCGTTCAAAGAGTTACGAGTTTTCATCGTCAATCCCAGAGGCAACGCCCAAGAGGGCATCTAAGTCTGGTACTGTCTCATTGACTAAAGATGAGTTGAGTGGCTCTGGTGCTACGCCTCATCTTCATTCTGAATCGTATGCTCAAGCTTTTCGAGCTTACAAATCAAAAAGGAATGCGATTGGCTATTACCAAAAAGGAGATCGGATATCCTATCAATCATATGCAAGGGGGAGGCATGCAAGGGGGCAGTATCTGGGGAAAGATATGGGGAGGCATCAAAAAGGCATTCAAAATTGCTGAAGTCTCTGGCATTCTTAGCGGAGCAGCATATGCTGCTGTTCTCGCTCTCGCAACTGCACTCAGTGCTCCCCAAGGCGCTATTTCAGCGAGAGCTGCTATCCGCTCCATGACGGGTATCGGGGTTTATGACAGCGATAAGGAAGGAGGACGCCTAACTATGAGTGATGTGAAGAAGGGGGCCAAACGTGCTCTCGCGTACACAAAGCGCGAGGGAATAATTATTAATGCGGTCGATGCCGGAGAGAAGTTTCTGCTTTCCAAGACTACCAAACCTGAACATAGGGACCTCATCAAGTCTCTTCGAGGTGAGGTGTGCCGTCGATATGGAGTAGGTGTTGGCAAACCAAAGACAATGGCTAAGAGATTTGCAAAAGGTTCTCAGGAAGCTCGTGATCATATGGCTAAGCTCCGTGCCATGAAGAAGAAGCCTATGCAAGCGGGGAGCTTTATATTGTAACTCCCGCCTCATTACGCTAAAAGCAATGACACAAGCAATGGCTTTATTTTTTTGGTCGAAGCAAAAGCATGCTCGAGACAGAAGTATCTCGAGACTTAACCTTCTGATCAGTCTGGTTGTAAATGGAGATCGTAATCGTCGTACGAGCACCGTTGTGACAGTTCATCCAAGCATATTGACTCAGTTTGTAGCTAATTAGCTGTACAACCGATGAATGCACTCAGAATATCGCCACTCGCAACGTATTCATTCTTAATTAATCGCATCGTACGATGTATGAACTCGTAGGGTGGATCTGAGCGATCCTGTTCGAAACTTGAGCGCTTGCAACCGTTGCAGGGGACGATGAATATGTTCCAACAGTCAATCCAACAACCTTTCCAAACTCAGCATTATCGATGATCAGGTGCGGAACGCGCGTAGTAGTAGGCAAACCAGACCCGCCGGAGCTATATAGACAAGCAGTAGGTCTAATCCAGGTACCTCCAACGGTAGGTAGAGTCGTTGGGGTAGCACTGAAATCAAACTGAGCAGCATAATATACGCTATTTTCGGATAATTGGATGTAAAAAACATTATTTCCAGATGAATCAATGAGATAGACACTAGCATCAACGAGAGCAGTCTGGATGCTTTGATTGATATCAGCATACATGTTAATACCATCCGAGAGATTGATAATCACAATGGATGTTGTAGCACCCGTAGGTACTTCGATTTCGAAAGTGTTGTTCTAGAACGATTCGCATCAATATTGTATTCGGTGTTGTATTGGCTGATCGATTGAACGGCGCAAACAACATCGCGAAAATCGGCAGCAGAACCCGGGAACTGTATCGCCAAGTTGAGCTGTACCCATCTTGAACGAGGTTCGTGGAATCGAGCTTGATAAAACATTGGCTCGACTACACAGAATCTTTCCACTTGTTGGGATGAATAAAATATAAATATAATCGCTGGATCGATGAACGAGTAGGTTGCTCAATTTACCAATACTTTGAATCCTACGGTATTGAAAACTTTCAAATTGAAAAAAGATCAGTGAGCATGAATCACTGATCGGCGACAGTTGTGTGTGTGTGAGAGTTTGAGCAATTAGTAATTGATAGAACCCAACACACGGTTCATTTTCCAAAGGGCGTACCAGACAGAAGATAAGTTTCAAGAACAAAAGCGTGCGCACAACAGACTTCGATATGAAAATAATAGAGAGCAGCGCATTGAGTTTCAGAATCGGTACTACAATGATAATAAAGAAGCTATCAAACAAAGAATGTCGAAGAGACTGGGATGTGAATGTGGTAGCAATGTCAGGTGGAGAGAAATAAGCATTACGCAACACGGAAGCATCGACGCTGGCTTACCGATCAGCAAGCTTAAAGATCAGCTGGATTGATTACTTCATTAAAGTTATATCGTAGTTGACTTTTCACGCTGTCTACAAGTAAGATTTGACCTTTGCCTCGTGATATTGCTTTATTATAGGCAATCATTATTTTTTGTCGTCTATGTGATTTATATTGAAATCACGGACAATCATTTGCAAGTCCCTTTTAATATTTGCTCGTACAATAGCAACAATTTCACTGTTCAATCGTATCATCTTATTAATTGCAAAATTGCTGTGGCTTAGGAATATGATACTCAGCTTGAAGTATCTTCCACGAGTATAATAGTGGGAAAGATATTCTTCTGGAGTAGCTTATCGTTACAGTAATTGTCTTGATAACAAGCTCAGGTTTATTGGAACTTAATGGTGTACGACGCACTTGATCAACGCTCGGAGGCATATCTGGATCAGTGAAATTAATGAAATCTTCAAGCTTGTCACGAAAGTACTCATACAGTTCTTGGTGGGGATTGCGAGCAATGATCTTTAATGGGCGAATACGTGGGGTGCATGTTTGAGAATGAAAAGCATAGGTTGTTTTTCCCACTGAAAGTGGGTCCAAGGACAATTATTCTAAATAGCTTTTTAATGTCAAGCGCGGTGATATCGCCCATACCAGCTGTCTTGTTCTTCTTACCCAATCAAGCAGCGAAATCTGGAATAGCGCTCATAGTCGTGTCTTTTAATCGCTGGGTCTATATAGACTGAGATAAAAACAAACATGAGTTCTGGTTTCTCATATCCTCAGCCAATATTCATATCACCGACCTACAATCCTGCATTCTATCTAACGTCGGATGCCAGTGACTATCTGACCTATGAGTATGCCCAGACACTTTACCTCGAAATGCTTATCGACTAACATATATTTCTCGTATCACCCCAGGAGTTGCAACACAAGATGTAGCCCTAGTTCCAGGTACTAACAATGATATCAATGGTATTGAACCACCATCTTGTGTGAGCTTGATAATGGATGGATCCATCGTGTCGTCGGCTCCTGCATACACTCTCGACATCACCCCAGGTACTGTCACTCCGGGTAAAGCACTCGTGCTGGATGAATCTATCGGAACAATTACTTCGCTGGCAGCTACTTTGCTGACCGGTACGCTCCAGACGGCGGCTCAGCCTAATATCACATCGCTTGGATCATTATCTGCTTTGACTATGGCAGGCAATCTATCGTATAGTGGCGCTTCACGGGCTTTGGCCGGTCTATTAACGCAGTTCTACGTCAATAACAGGCACCCTAGCCACTCCCTCCCAGCCGAATATAACTGTCATTGGCACATTGAACTCGCCCACCATCAGTAGCAATTTAACACTAGGTACGACAGTGATCAGCAAGGCATAAACAGCGGTCCTTGATGGAGTAACCAAAGGCTCTGCGGGAGCCAATAAAGCTCTTGTTTTAAACGCCAGCAGTAATATTACTGGTATTAATGCACTGTCTGCATAATCTTTTAGTGGTACCATTCAAAACAGCGACTCAATCCAGCATCACAAGCGTCAGTATTCTATCCGGATTATCAATCGGTGGCTCTCTAACAATATCCGGGCTCATCACGAGTACTCTCTATTGTTGGAGCATCCTCGTATATCGATTCGTCGTCGCACAGACTCAGTGGAGTAGCTATCGACCTGAGCGTGTTGAACGGGGGGCTATGGCATCCTCACGTCAAACAAAGCTTTGATCTCCGATTCATTTAACGTGATCCGCGTTCCACTTGATGTAGTTGGGTCAGGTTGTATCTATTTTTACGAGAATATACTCCAAACAAGGAAATAGTATATCTCTTTCGTGATTCTGACGATAAGGGACTCATCACCGGGACCCGAGCATCTACTATTCAGAAATGCAGTCTACTACTTCACCTTGTGAGTGGGTACGATCAATCGGGAGTAGTTGGCACAAGCTCTGCTGAATACAAAGAGGTTATTCGTTCAGAGCACAAGCTCGTTGGATTTGCTACTAATTATCAATCGGTTGGGTCCATGGTTCCACGGCTATCTATTATAGGATCACAGGCATGGGGCGGGATATGCCGGAACTCAATTTTACAGTAACTCTCCAGCTGTCAATATCGTATCAGGATATTCGACGACGAGCGCTTTCGCAACATCGAACAATCTGTTACTTCTTCATGATGGGAGAGCATGCCTAAATACTATAACTCCATCGGGTTCATACCAGCTGACCATAAATGGCTCAAGTACATATAATGGAGCTACAGCGCCGGTGGATCTACTATGCTCCACCTATATAACAATATGTCACCATCCACTGGTAGGACAAACATCCTACTCGATGGTACTAGTTTTTCAAGTTGGGAAATATCCATTGGCGGAACAGCTCATAGCAGCGCAGCAGATAGCATGTACCGGTATAGAAATGGAGCAACAAGGATGATGCTAACTTCGATTGGGCGCCTCGGAATTGGTACTACGAGCCCTTCGACTTATTTGCACATTGCATCTTCAAATTCGTTCACTTTTGGTATGGGCGGTAGTACTGTATATCGAGTTAGAACTGACAACGGAGTTACAGAAAGCGCTCTCAGCCCGATCGGCTACAACGTCTCTGCTGTCTTCTCGGGTTACATTTCGTGCCAAGCGATGGCAATGACCTCTGATCGACGACTCAAGCGAAATATTCAAGGTGCTCCGCTCGATCGCATCAGGCGTCTCTACGACAACGTTGATGTAGTTCTGTATGATTGGATTGAGTCTGAAAATCGACCAGTGCAGGAGGTAGGGTTGTTAGCTCAAGACCTTGTTTCGGCTAAATTAACAGATTTGACCGGTGTTTTCGATCGAGACGATATCGAAGAGGGAGAAGATCCGTCGTTCGAACCAGCAAAGCAACAGTTGAACGTTGAATACAGTAGGATTGCAGTATATAACGTAAAGATAATTCAACACCTCGGTGAGATTGAAAAAAATAAATAATCGTCTAGTTAATATATAATCATGGGCTGTAGAGCGATTAAGGAGCTTAAGCGAATGTAACTACGGATGCTCCAAACCAAATTGTGGGGTCGACCATGCTACACGCTGACAAAATCATTATCGTTTTTCTCCCCACACAGAGTCCTGATGGGGAGTCTACAATACTTGAGATCAGTATAAGCGACAAAAAATAAACATCTATCGAGCGTATCGAAATAGACTCGTGCGGAATGGGCTTGTTTAAATAGCGACACGCGGGGCGTGGGTCGCTGACCCGCGAGGCTTAGAGCTTAAACGTCCTCACAGTTTTTGTTTTTCTTTGGCTGGTAAGCCCACATGCGTCCTCCCTCAGTCTGAGTCGATACGTCCACCTTCTTGTTAGTCTTTCTCTAAATTTGTTGTCAAAACAGCTGCCTGTGTCTTCTGAGGTCGATCATGAATGATTAGATTCTTCATGATAGCTTTTAGCTCAGCAACGTTGAGATCAGTTATCGCCGTAGCCACCAGCTGAGCTCGAAATGATGCGGGGATTAAAGAAGAACATGCTTGGTTTATAGTAGGCGCGTTATAATGTCCTTAAACTCTTTATCATCAATCAATCGATTGCTGTACATATCCACAATGAGCGATTTCAGCTGTTTGATGATGCTTGGATTATCGTTTTCTAAGTCAAGCTCGCCCTTTATCTTATCATACTCAGCTCGGATGGTCTCAAGACGGTCCGTGAGCTTGTCGTGGAAATTATACTGGAGATGTGTGATGGCAAAAATCTCCTTAAACATTTTTTTTATCGACAATACTGAGCTTATCGTAAGCAGCTTGGTCAATGTGCTGCTTATACACAAGGGTCCTGATCATAGCATGGAGACTATCGCTGATATTGCATTTAGGTCCGCACTTCATTCGATTTTATTGTACAATCACGAGTGTCTTTGCGTCCAGATCAGGTAAACGTATGTACTTGCTACCAAGCTGACGATATATATACGCGCTTGGAGTTGCTATGCCCTGGATCACATTGAGATTTTAAGTACGACCCCGTCGGACTACTCCATCCAGTGGAGTTACACCCGCGCTTATTAGGCCACGTCCCTCTAATTTAATGAAAGCGTCAGAATATCGCTTAGCTTTAAAATTATATGCTGACTTCGTAGCTCTCATCGCTGATTGAGCGGCCTTCAGAGCTGATCTTAATGATTATGAGTTTGAACCTCTCACAGCGTCCTTCGCGGCTTCATATCGCTTCTGAGCCTCGCCATATGGTTGGAAAGCTGCCTCGGCCTCGTCATGAAGCTTCTGCAATTCATCTGGTCCCTCAACATATTCCTCAGTACTTTGACGTTTGATATCTTGAACGCTACCTAAGATAGCTTTATTTAGAATCTTAAGATTTTCTTCAAGGTTTGCTCGCCTTTATTTATCAAGTTCCTTCTCCTTCAGCAGTTTAACTGCTTCTTCATCGTTTGATGGAAATTGGTATTGGAAAGGTAACGCTCTAATTCTTCAAAGTAGTTCAATAACGATGTGAAAGTATCCATCCACTGGATGGTCTTCATGAGATCAGACCAAGCATTACCAGTTACTTGCTTATTTTTTTATTTCTGATATTTAATGGACGAGTGGGTGCTGGCTCACAGAAATAATAATCCGAATGAGGCTTTAACCCATTTTTTACTATCAGCAATCGGCTTCACTCAAAATGGGATAGCAACACGTTTGTTTGCCAACTGACTGTAATAGGATTCTTTTGGCGTCGTTGTCTGCGTTGGTCAGCTTCGGTTCCATATCTTCCTCGGCGCCGCTCATTACTCCATGTCGGGCTTCCCCCTCACCTGGTGTGAAATCCTTCGCTACCTTTTTCTCATCCTGTTTACCGATTAATATCAGGTCATGTGCTCTGGCGTTGGCCATATTTACAAACTATTGGAATGTGATTGCTCAATTGACTTTCTTAGCGATAGCAGGCTTTGTACGCTTACTATCTTTACCAAATACACTAATTGAATTACCATCAATCCATATATATACATCTACATCAGCAGAAGGTGTTTTATTCGCCTCAACGAGAATTGGAATAATTTTCTTTCTCAACCCCTTAGCTTCAAGCACTTCCTTATTTCTGCTAATGGTCCAAAATAGTTTAATCTTGCTGTCAGTCTGGTCAGACGTTGTGGATGTTGACTTATCGAATAGAAAGCTATCATCAAGTCTTTGCTTCGTGCGATCTGCATCATCCCCTTCTGAGCCATTGAGTCGGTTTTGCTTCGATCCAATAAGTTGCCATACCTGATAGGGTGTCGGCTTATCTTCTTTCCCCATTTCACGGCGTACTTCCTTTCAGTTAGGTATGCGAGGAAGCGAACATCTTCAATCAAAACTTCTCTGATATGATCGTACGTCTCAGACCAATCGATATTGGTGCTAAATAAGCTGTATTTAGCTTAATGGTGTATGTCTTCGCATCGTTTCCAATGTAATATTTCGATAGCTGACAACCGGTGGAAGCAAGAGGGTGAATACGTAAGTCTGCAAAAATCGGATAAACCTCAAATAATTGAGCAACTGCTGTCTTAGATTGCTTTTGATCATCATCTCCTCCATTGAATAAATCCTTTTCCGCCAAGTCTTTCGCTACTTCAAACTGTGTTCCAATATCTGTAGTCTTAGGATGAATCTGAACTTTTTTATTAATCGTACGGACTCTGTTTGTATTAGTTTCACCATCAATTGAAACAGGGTGAGGTTCAGTGTTTGTTCAACAGTTGATACCTCAGGGTTTATCTGGGAGGATTCATCACTCACCGCTTTTTTAAAGGACTCAGACGACTCGGTTGTCGAGTCTGTCTGAGTTGATTCAGTTGATTTCTTCGCTACAGTAGTTATGCCATTCGAGATATCAGTAGCCCATGATGCACCTTCATACATCTCCCGCTTGACTTTGGTTTGCCGAGCACGACGCTGAGCTTTCTCAAGAAGCTCCTGTCGCTTTTGCTCTCTCTGAGCGAGGATGTGAAAATGGGGAACATTGGGAGTCTATATATCATTCTAATCATAAAAAATGAGTGGATAAATACTCTCACCAGTAGCTCGGCATAACTGAATCGTGGTGCAACGATGCGTACGAATGGCATATATGATTTCGCTCATTTAGTAGATTGAAATAGCGCTCCTTGATGCAATGAAATGGGACACCAAAGATGATTTCCAATTCTCGCTGGTATTTACGATTGACAACTGTTTACAAAAGTTTGCTGTTGCATCAAGATTCAACAACTCATTTTTAATGCGGCCCACTTCCTGAATGATCCATAGCTTTCGATGAAGCTGAGCAAGCCACGTTCCTTTTCTAAACAATTCTGACACATATTTTGAGTTGGTTTCTATATATTAAGTCAGATATAAAAATTGGATGCTTCATTTGTTGTGGCGGGCGAAACCAACACCGGAGCCAATATGCGAGCTCTTTGAATTCCAGTACTCAGTCTCAAGGGTAGATCGCTTGTTTTTGTTGATCAATCGGATATTATCTTGTGGTTCCCAAGATAGATCGTCATATCCAATCCATTTGACGAGATATTTGTATTTACCTGATTGCTGTTTCTTATGGTCCATAACCATCTCAACCTCGATAATTGTTTATTCGTAATCTTTGCATTCGTTATCGCGTCACTAACCAATTTAATATCATTTGGTGCCTTGTAAAGTGTATGTCCATTCTTAGATTTAATTTGAACTCGATAGCCATGGATGCCAACTATTTCATATATAGCCTTGCTCCATCTCGCCGATTCCTGTTCAAATTGCATCTTCTTCAAACGATATAACACAGAAGTTTCGGCCTTAAGCCGATTCTCAAGCTTATCCATAGCGTTGCTGTTATGATCTAATTCAGATTCAATAACCTGTCCAGATGCTTCATTCGGTGTCACTTTGATAGGAGTGTGCTTAGTATTATATAGTTGTCGATGACATCGCTTAGGAGCTTGAGCGTTAGGGGTTGCTTTATCTTCATCAATCTCGACTTAAACGTACGGTTAAATTGTTCAACTTTGCCCATCGTTCCGTGATCACCCGGTTCGTTGTTGTAATGAGTGATAGATTTGCTTTTTAAAGGCTTGGGCATGCCTATTCATGAACTCAGAGCCATTGTCGATAGTTAAAATATCAACTTTAAGTGATTCAAGATATTTAATACCCTTAGAGACACTACCGAACACTTGTCCGCTAATATCTTGGCGAATCCAATTCTGGAGTTGATACTGATAGCCGTTAGAATCGTCTTTCCTTTCCAAAATGCAATCTGGATTGCTTGAAGATATATAAGAAACAAAACAAATATGCAAAGAGTTCCCCCTAAATATCGAGCGGAATCGTAGAAATACCTCATCTAAAACCTTACGCTTGTCGTACCAATAGTTAAGGGCGGGCTATTTGTTTGACTGTATGTAATGATTGATTTAGTCTATTTTTACTAATGCGGAAACCCTTATTAGTTCCTTTGAGAGTTATACGATCGCGAACAACAGACTCGAAGTTCTCAGGTGATAGTAAATCATTGTTCTTGTTCTTTTGAATACCCTTTTCGACAGCTTGAAATATTCGACTTTCCCATTAGCAAGTCTTCCATCTTTCTTGACCTTGTGTTCTTCATCTGGGATATAGCAAGTGTAATTCTTGCTGCTAGTGCTACTATCGCATCACCTAGCCACTCTTCCTTGAATAGACCAGGAGTGAATGTATTGTAGATGGACACTTCCTTGTTATAGTCTCGTGGAAACCATTCATACGTGTGTAGCTCCTCCAACGAATGAAACGTGAAATGTTCGATATTTTTCACAATAGCTGTCTCTTCATACTCATATTTACCCATCTTATACTTGCTCATGTCCATGCCGGAACGACCAAACGCAGAGTTGCCAACGAGCTTCATCATCATTCCAACCATTTTCTTGCTCTCATCGGCATTACCGTCGCGTCGTGATTGGGATACCTCTTCGATACATGGCTTGAATGCTTTGTGAGCACTCGCATTGATGAAGAGTAGGTCTTCGTAATCTCCGATCCATGAGATAGGTACAATTTGGGTAGAGGTGCATAAATGAGTATTTTCTCACCGAAGTAGCTACCAATGAGCTTGTAGGGGGCTTGGCATCATTTTTGCCGCGTGTCTGGTTGTACTCGTACATATGTTAGCCAATAATCTTCTCATCAGTGCAATCAATTTCACAGTTTTGAAAATACGAGTCATTTCGCTAAAGTACTCTTTCAAAGTGGTCTGGAGTTCGAATGTCGCATTCGAGAAAACCAAAGATCTCGTCATTGACTATGTCATCAATGATACCATTATATGATTCAATTGCAGTCAAACGACCGCAAGGCATATCATTACCCAGAGCCCCGAGATAGAGAGTATTAGCGTCATATCCAATGACTTTTCTCACAAGCTGGTCGCCACGAATAAGAGTTTCATTGCGTTTGGCGTAGCGATTAAAGAATATCGACGGTCCGCCGGCAATATTGTCCTTCATTCTACGGTAGATCTCTTTCTCCGCTAAATCAATTGAATATACTAACTGATCGGAGTTGAAATCATAAAGTTTCTTTTTCCGAAATCCACCGATGGACATATCTTTACGAGCCGCATTGCACTCGATGCAGCTAATCATAATGTTGCCATTGATATGACCTTTGGAGTTATTAATTCTATCAGCTGACGCAGTTTTAGCAGTTAGCTTCTGTGTTATATCGTTTGAAGAAGATGCAATTGAACAGGAATCGGCGAGATGGAGCAAGGCTATATATGAAATAGTTGGCATCCATGGCTATCGAGTTCAAATTAAATCTAAGAATGGACATACACTTTACAAGGCACCAAATGATATTAAATTGGTTAGTGACGCGATAACGAATGCAAAGATTACGAATAAACAATTATCGAGGTTGAGATGGTTATGGACCATAAGAAACAGCAATCAGGTAAATACAAATATCTCGTCAAATGGATTGGATATGACGATCTATCTTGGGAACCACAAGATAATATCCGATTGATCAACAAAAACAAGCGATCTACCCTTGAGACTGAGTACTGGAATTCAAAGAGCTCGCATATTGGCTCCGGTGTTGGTTTCGCCCGCCACAACAAATGAAGCATCCAATTTTTATATCTGACTTAATATATAGAAACCAACTCAAAATATGTGTCAGAATTGTTTAGAAAAGGAACGTGGCTTGCTCAGCTTCATCGAAAGCTATGGATCATTCAGGAAGTGGGCCGCATTAAAAATGAGTTGTTGAATCTTGATGCAACAGCAAACTTTTGTAAACAGTTGTCAATCGTAAATACCAGCGAGAATTGGAAATCATCTTTGGTGTCCCATTTCATTGCATCAAGGAGCGCTATTTCAATCTACTAAATGAGCGAAATCATATATGCCATTCGTACGCATCGTTGCACCACGATTCAGTTATGCCGAGCTACTGGTGAGAGTATTTATCCACTCATTTTTTATGATTAGAATGATATATAGACTCCCAATGTTCCCCATTTTCACATCCTCGCTCAGAGAGAGCAAAAGCGACAGGAGCTTCTTGAGAAAGCTCAGCGTCGTGCTCGGCAAACCAAAGTCAAGCGGGAGATGTATGAAGGTGCATCATGGGCTACTGATATCTCGAATGGCATAACTACTGTAGCGAAGAAATCAACTGAATCAACTCAGACAGACTCGACAACCGAGTCGTCTGAGTCCTTTAAAAAAGCGGTGAGTGATGAATCCTCCCAGATAAACCCTGAGGTATCAACTGTTGAACAAACACTGAACCTCACCCTGTTTCAATTGATGGTGAAACTAATACAAACAGAGTCCGTACGATTAATAAAAAAGTTCAGATTCATCCTAAGACTACAGATATTGGAACACAGTTTGAAGTAGCGAAAGACTTGGCGGAAAAGGATTTATTCAATGGAGGAGATGATGATCAAAAGCAATCTAAGACAGCAGTTGCTCAATTATTTGAGGTTTATCCGATTCTTGCAGACTTACGTATTCACCCTCTTGCTTCCACCGGTCGTCAGCTATCGAAATATTACATTGGAAACGATGCGAAGACATACACCATTAAGCTAAATACAGCTTATTTAGCACCAATATCGATTGGTCTGAGACGTACGATCATATCAGAGAAGTTTTGATTGAAGATGTTCGCTTCCTCGCATACCTAACTGAAAGGAAGTACGCCGTGAAATGGGGAAAGAAGATAAGCCGACACCCTATCAGGTATGGCAACTTATTGGATCGAAGCAAAACCGACTCAATGGCTCAGAAGGGGATGATGCAGATCGCACGAAGCAAAGACTTGATGATAGCTTTCTATTCGATAAGTCAACATCCACAACGTCTGACCAGACTGACAGCAAGATTAAACTATTTTGGACCATTAGCAGAAATAAGGAAGTGCTTGAAGCTAAGGGGTTGAGAAAGAAAATTATTCCAATTCTCGTTGAGGCGAATAAAACACCTTCTGCTGATGTAGATGTATATATATGGATTGATGGTAATTCCATTAGTGTATTTGGTAAATATAGCAATCGTACGAAGCCTGCTATCACTAAAATAGTCAATTGGGCAATTACATTCCAATCGTTTGTAAATATGGCCAGCGCCAGAGGACTTGACCTGATATTAATCGGTAAACAGGATGAGAAAAAGGTAGCGAAGGATTTCACTCCAGGTGAGGGGGAAGCCCGACATGGAGTAACGAGCGGCGCCGATGAAGATATGGAACCAAAGCTGACCAACGCCGACAACGACGCCAAAAGAATCCTAACAGATTCTTACAGGTAGTTGGCGAGCGAACGTGTTGCTATCACATTTTGCCTGAAGCCGATTGTTGGTGCTAAAAATGGGTTAAAACCTCATTCGGATAATTATTTCGGTGAGCCAGCACTCACTCGTCCATTAAATATCAGAAATCGAAAAAATAAGCAAGTAACTGGTAATGCTTGGTCTGATCTCATGAAGACCACCCAGTGGATGGATACTTTCACATCGTTATTGAACTACTTTGAAGAATTCGATCGTTACCTTTCCGCTGAATACCAATTTCCATCAAATGATGAAGAACAGCCAAACTGGTGAAGGAGAAGGAACTTGATGAACGAAGGCGAGCAAACCTTGAAGAAAATCTTAAGATTCTAAATAAAGCTATCTTAGGTAGCGTTCAAGATATCAAACGTCAAAGTACTGAGGAATATGTTGAGGGACCAGATGAATTGCAGAAGCTTCATGACGAGGCCGAGGCAGCTTTCCAACCATATGGCGAGGCTCAGAAGCGATATGAAGCCGCGAAGGACGCTGTGAGAGGTTCAAACTCATAATCATTAAGATCAGCTCTGAAGGCCGCTCAATCAGCGATGAGAGCTACGAAGTCAGCATATAATTTTAAAGCTAAGCGATATTCTGACGCTTTCATTAAATTAGAGGGACGTGGCCTAATAAGCGCGGGTGTAACTCCACTGGATGGAGTAGTCCGACGGGGTCGTACTTAAAATCTCAATGTGATCCAGGGCATAGCAACTCCAAGCGCGTATATATATCGTCAGCTTGGTAGCAAGTACATACGTTTACCTGATCTGGACGCAAAGACACTCGTGATTGTACAATAAAATCGAATGAAGTGCGGACCTAAATGCAATATCAGCGATAGTCTCCATGCTATGATCAGGACCCTTGTGTATAAGCAGCACATTGACCAAGCTGCTTACGATAAGCTCAGTATTGTCGATAAAAAAAATGTTTAAGGAGATTTTTGCCATCACACATCTCCAGTATAATTTCCACGACAAGCTCACGGACCGTCTTGAGACCATCCGAGCTGAGTATGATAAGATAAAGGGCGAGCTTGACTTAGAAAACGATAATCCAAGCATCATCAAACAGCTGAAATCGCTCATTGTGGATATGTACAGCAATCGATTGATTGATGATAAAGAGTTTAAGGACATTATAACGCGCCTACTATAAACCAAGCATGTTCTTCTTTAATCCCCGCATCATTTCGAGCTCAGCTGGTGGCTACGGCGATAACTGATCTCAACGTTGCTGAGCTAAAAGCTATCATGAAGAATCTAATCATTCATGATCGACCTCAGAAGACACAGGCAGCTGTTTTGACAACAAATTTAGAGAAAGACTAACAAGAAGGTGGACGTATCGACTCAGACTGAGGGAGGACGCATGTGGGCTTACCAGCCAAAGAAAAACAAAAACTGTGAGGACGTTTAAGCTCTAAGCCTCGCGGGTCAGCGACCCACGCCCCGCGTGTCGCTATTTAAACAAGCCCATTCCGCACGAGTCTATTTCGATACGCTCGATAGATGTTTATTTTTTGTCGCTTATACTGATCTCAAGTATTGTAGACTCCCCATCAGGACTCTGTGTGGGGAGAAAAACGATAATGATTTTGTCAGCGTGTAGCATGGTCGACCCCACAATTTGGTTTGGAGCATCCGTAGTTACATTCGCTTAAGCTCCTTAATCGCTCTACAGCCCATGATTATATATTAACTAGACGATTATTTATTTTTTTCAATCTCACCGAGGTGTTGAATTATCTTTACGTTATATACTGCAATCCTACTGTATTCAACGTTCAACTGTTGCTTTGCTGGTTCGAACGACGGATCTTCTCCCTCTTCGATATCGTCTCGATCGAAAACACCGGTCAAATCTGTTAATTTAGCCGAAACAAGGTCTTGAGCTAACAACCCTACCTCCTGCACTGGTCGATTTTCAGACTCAATCCAATCATACAGAACTACATCAACGTTGTCGTAGAGACGCCTGATGCGATCGAGCGGAGCACCTTGAATATTTCGCTTGAGTCGTCGATCAGAGGTCATTGCCATCGCTTGGCACGAAATGTAACCCGAGAAGACAGCAGAGACGTTGTAGCCGATCGGACTGAGAGCGCTTTCTGTAACTCCGTTGTCAGTTCTAACTCGATATACAGTACTACCGCCCATACCAAAAGTGAACGAATTTGAAGATGCAATGTGCAAATAAGTCGAAGGGCTCGTAGTACCAATTCCGAGGCGCCCAATCGAAGTTAGCATCATCCTTGTTGCTCCATTTCTATACCGGTACATGCTATCTGCTGCGCTGCTATGAGCTGTTCCGCCAATGGATATTTCCCAACTTGAAAAACTAGTACCATCGAGTAGGATGTTTGTCCTACCAGTGGATGGTGACATATTGTTATATAGGTGGAGCATAGTAGATCCACCGGCGCTGTAGCTCCATTATATGTACTTGAGCCATTTATGGTCAGCTGGTATGAACCCGATGGAGTTATAGTATTTAGGCATGCTCTCCCATCATGAAGAAGTAACAGATTGTTCGATGTTGCGAAAGCGCTCGTCGTCGAATATCCTGATACGATATTGACAGCTGGAGAGTTACTGTAAAATTGAGTTCCGGCATATCCCGCCCCATGCCTGTGATCCTATAATAGATAGCCGTGGAACCATGGACCCAACCGATTGATAATTAGTAGCAAATCCAACGAGCTTGTGCTCTGAACGAATAACCTCTTTGTATTCAGCAGAGCTTGTGCCAACTACTCCCGATTGATCGTACCCACTCACAAGGTGAAGTAGTAGACTGCATTTCTGAATAGTAGATGCTCGGGTCCCGGTGATGAGTCCCTTATCGTCAGAATCACGAAAGAGATATACTATTTCCTTGTTTGGAGTATATTCTCGTAAAAATAGATACAACCTGACCCAACTACATCAAGTGGAACGCGGATCACGTTAAATGAATCGGAGATCAAAGCTTTGTTTGACGTGAGGATGCCATAGCCCCCCGTTCAACACGCTCAGGTCGATAGCTACTCCACTGAGTCTGTGCGACGACGAATCGATATACGAGGATGCTCCAACAATAGAGAGTACTCGTGATGAGCCCGGATATTGTTAGAGAGCCACCGATTGATAATCCGGATAGAATACTGACGCTTGTGATGCTGGATTGAGTCGCTGTTTTGAATGGTACCACTAAAAGATTATGCAGACAGTGCATTAATACCAGTAATATTACTGCTGGCGTTTAAAACAAGAGCTTTATTGGCTCCCGCAGAGCCTTTGGTTACTCCATCAAGGACCGCTGTTTATGCCTTGCTGATCACTGTCGTACCTAGTGTTAAATTGCTACTGATGGTGGGCGAGTTCAATGTGCCAATGACAGTTATATTCGGCTGGGAGGGAGTGGCTAGGGTGCCTGTTATTGACGTAGAACTGCGTTAATAGACCGGCCAAAGCCCGTGAAGCGCCACTATACGATAGATTGCCTGCCATAGTCAAAGCAGATAATGATCCAAGCGATGTGATATTAGGCTGAGCCGCCGTCTGGAGCGTACCGGTCAGCAAAGTAGCTGCCAGCGAAGTAATTGTTCCGATAGATTCATCCAGCACGAGTGCTTTACCCGGAGTGACAGTACCTGGGGTGATGTCGAGAGTGTATGCAGGAGCCGACGACACGATGGATCCATCCATTATCAAGCTCACACAAGATGGTGGTTCAATACCATTGATATCATTGTTAGTACCTGGAACTAGGGCTACATCTTGTGTTGCAACTCCTGGGGTGATACGAGAAATATATGTTAGTCGATAAGCATTTCGAGGTAAAGTGTCTGGGCATACTCATAGGTCAGATAGTCACTGGCATCCGACGTTAGATAGAATGCAGGATTGTAGGTCGGTGATATGAATATTGGCTGAGGATATGAGAAACCAGAACTCATGTTTGTTTTTATCTCAGTCTATATAGACCCAGCGATTAAAAGACACGACTATGAGCGCTATTCCAGATTTCGCTGCTTGATTGGGTAAGAAGAACAAGACAGCTGGTATGGGCGATATCACCGCGCTTGACATTAAAAAGCTATTTAGAATAATTGTCCTTGGACCCACTTTCAGTGGGAAAAACAACCTATGCTTTTCATTCTCAAACATGCACCCCCAAGCGAGGTATACTTGGCCGCCCAGCCTATGTATACCCGCCGCGCAGCCCCCCTGAAGCCGCTGACAACTGGCTGGTACCGGCGCTTCCTAGGAAGGAACTCGGTCCTCGCTCCACATATCGCACAGCAAATTGCCCGCGTTCGCAACCGAGTCGAAGCTGAAGCGGTTCTGGGTCTATTCTACACGATGGCGCGTCTCGTCATTGAGAAGGGGCTCGACGCAAGCGGGGTCTTCAACATGGATGAAACGTCCTTCATGCCGAAGGCGTCAACACGCAAGGTAATCGCTGTCAAAGGTTTTACTATCGTTTGGACTCAAGAGGCTAAGCCTAACTTTCACATGACGGTGGTTGATGCCATGAGAGCGGTCAGTATCACGGTGGCCCCGCTTACTGTCTTCACCGGGGAAGCGTATTTACCGCGACGAGCTTGCCGCAATATCGACCGATTTTTGCGTCGGTGACTGGATCACCGAAGGGCTTCCGTAATGCAAGCGTTTCAAGTTTGGGTGCTGTTTGATGCCGAAGGGCTTCAGTAATACAAGAGTTTTCGAGCTTTGGGTGATGCCGTTTCACGTGAGAGGGCGTGCAGCGTCCAGTGGTGCTCGTACTTGACAACAGCTCCACGCATTTGGGTATCGGTACGAATATGAGCCTCCGTTTGGAACTAATCAGCTAACTGACTTTTATTTCTATCCATTTTGACGTGGTATATGATTGTAGACGAAGCAACGGCGTACTCGAGCTTAACATATTGTTAGTGCCTCTGCCGCCAAAGGCGACGCATCTGAACCAGCCCCTCGACGTTGCGGTGATTAAACCGTTTGAAACCATGGTAGAAACTGCATTGCACGCGAAACTGTTGGTCAGTTCAAGGTGCACGATCTCCAAGACCGACGCGATTGGTACGCCTGCAATGAGTATCGTTCCGCGCTCATGATGCGTCCTAGTAACGCTGTGAATGGTTTTCGCGCCACAGGGTTGTATCCGACATCATTGGTGTGCACGCAGGGCCGGCTTCGGCTTTTTGCTAGTGGTGGAGCCACCGGAGATTTTGGTAAGGCTGAATGGCTTAAGCGAAAGCGAGAAATTCGAGCCGAGCTGACAAACAGCATGTTACTGCTGCCGCCGGCGACGTGTGGGAAGGCAAGAGGCGCCGAATTACTGTGGATTTCGAAGGCCGCCTCATTACAAAGGAAATGCTGCTGGAAGGTAATATGTAGCGACCGTGCACTAAAGTGGTCAACTCATTCCAACCATCATTTTTAAGCTTCCGTACTGTCGCACTCACTCGTCCCAAATCATCGAAAATAGGTTTCTAGACGGTCGCCGCTTGCCCTTTTGTCTGCCTTTAACTATAGCCTCAAAATGCGCAACGCATTGGATCCACATCCATTTTTCAAAGGGACCCAAAATCCTGCATTAAACTGGCAAACTAAATTACTACTGTACAAAGTACAACCTTCTGTGTGAGCAAGGCCCCGTTGCTGACACGTCTCCTGCTGCAACGATGCACATCATTCTCCTACAAAATGAACCACAAGACAAACAGGAACAAGCAGGCCGGCTCAGCTCGAGCATGACATCGTGTTTGTACCGGCGCTAAAGCTTCACGTGATCTCGAAGCTTTCCTGCATACATGCAGAACCGTTTATCGTCCGCAATAGAGCCTCCTTCATGCGCCATTTACCTGACATCTCCCCAGCGCAAGTAATCTCGATCCTCTCCGTGCTTCTTTGCAGAGTTCTTACGTATCTATCGTGCAGCTGAACGCGGGTCATCACCTTCTCCAAGCCGCAAGCGAGCTACACGGGGCTGGCCTGCTGCTTCCGAGCTCGGCGGAGAGGGTCCTCACCTCGCCCCGGACACCACCGAGCTGCTCGTCGTCCCGGTCTTCTTGAATGTAGTCGTTCTACCTCTGGTCGTGGCATTCAGCCCCTTGGGTTGGTGGCGAGGGCTATTGCCCCCTCAAGTCGCCACCGATCTTGCCGCTGTCCTGTTGACACTAGAGAGTTTCGCACCAGCTCCCATTCCTGTTCCCACACAAAAGTGAACACAGAAAAGACACAACCGTGGAAAACCAGCTCGTCCATCTACAGAAACCGAGATTCTGTGGGCGACTTCCCATTCCCAAATTGGCTACCTGCCAAACAATTCCCCCTGATTATGGTTGCTGCCACGGTACCCACCACCCAGCCAAATAGCCTGTTGGCCCCTCAGATACGCCGGAACTACAGTGAAGAAGACGACATGGCCCTTGTGCGTCAAGGGTTGCTTGACTGCCCATTTAGCAAGCCACGGGGCAAGGTCATGCAGCACTGGGATTCACGGGCTGCAAAACTGGAGTCATCTCCTGTCTTCTCGCACGAAAAACTCAGCGTCAAGAATGCGAAGACTCGCATGAATCAGCTTGCCATTGCTCACCAAGAAAAAATGAAGGAGGCAAAGTTGCTGTCCGGGTGTCGGAAGAGGTGACACGGCGTGATAAGCTTGTCGATGAGCTCGATGAGCCCCTAGACGACGCCAAACGCACGCATGAGAGCAAGAAGAAAGAGCAGAAGAAACGCGAGCGAGATGAGGATGCATCTTCGGTCGCTCGGCGTGTTGCCATGGAACGACTCGAGCAGTGGCGATCGGAAGAGGTGGTTCGCCACCGAAAAAAGTCGCGAGAATAGCGCAACTAACGGATGCTATGTTCGAGATGAAGCAGCGAGACATATATGCTCGCAGGGAAGAGAGAGAGGAAGAGCGACGTGCTCGTGCTCGTGAGCACATTGAGGACAGAGCGGATCAAGCTCAGCTTCGCGCAGATGACAGCGATAGACTGCTAAAGCTGATAGATACATTCACGCAGCGTTTGGTGAACGCAATGGGCAACAAAGAGGAAGGCAACGTTTATTACAAACGTTAGTTTAGCGCTAACTATACTTGCAGTGTTGGTGGGGCCAACCCAAAGAACTGACTGATCTGATTACCTCTGTAGTAACAGCAGTGACAATTTGTCATCAGCATTGCAATCATAACGTTCTTTCCAACAGGACTAAGCCTAATCTTGTTTGACTTCTTGCAGTCAAGGAACGCCCGCAACGTTTTCAGTCGCCCAAATGACCACTCCACACTCTCGCGAACGAAGCTCATCGCACTTTAAAAGTACGCTCCCTCTGTGAGTGCTAGCACCACGGCAACCTGACACGATGTGACGGGAGATACCGTAAGCAGGACCGCCGTAGACAACGTAGCCTTCAAATATATCTTGTTTTGCTCGAAATACTGCAATAGCTGACTTTCTCGCAGGCAAAGTGACGTCATGTCGCCGTCCTTCAACAGGGCCCCAGAAGTGAAGCGCCAGCCCGTCTCGTGTTGGAATACACTGGTAGTTCAGACAATCAATACGCTTGTGTCCCGAATAAACTTGACGTTGAAGGTTCTCTGAGCGTCCGGGGCGCGGCATCGTGCGACATACTGCGATCTTCGTCCCATCGATCAAGCCAAACACATTGGTCATAAGTGAGCCTTTTTGGGTAACTGCATGAGAATACTCAGCAATGCGATTTCGAAGCACTTGTTCGTGAAAGTAAATCTTATCTTCATATCTAGCAAAGAGAAGATTAACTGATAGAGCGTGAGTCGGTGTATGAGTTCAATACATGTCAATAGGAACTTACCCATATGAACTGTGACACGACAGAGATATCATTCCGACCGGCCAAAGGTTTTACGCATATCCGCAAGGCGCTTGGGGTTGCAGTAGCTTGTAGAAGAGAACGCATAGAGCTTCAGTCTTGTGCACACAGTCGTGGTTCTTCGTTATGATCCACTCAGGAAGATCAAACAGCGACACCAGTCGCAGGATGCCAGCCACATCGAAGCGAAAGTCGAACTCAGCATCGGCATCTGTCATACCTACAAGACAGAAGCGAATGCTGGGTACGACAGGTCGCTCGACGGGCGGTATAGCAACAGCGTGGGCCATAGCATCGCTGAACCCAGCGTCGTCCAACAGCGCGCACAACAGGATAACCTCGTCCGCCGTCATCTTGTGGGTCTAGCACTGATGGATGGAAGCGTTTTGCGTAAACCCTCGTAATATAGCACAATATGCAGTTTAATAGGATCGATTTCCATAATGCGAAACCCAGTGGCGAGATCCCATAGCCACACCACAAATGCTATCTGGGAATGGGAATAGCAAAGCCTGCGAAAACTCTTTCTGGCCCTGAGTGTAGGCCACAGTGTCCATCGTACAAATGATTACATTGATTTTGACAGGTTATCCGGATTGTCCAAGCTCGTCGTGCGTCGCTCCCCTCTCGAAAGCGATGAAAGATACGCGTCAATCTCTCGTGAGTTCAAAGCTCAAGTAGCTCTCCAAGTCGCAAGCCTCTCTCTGCAATTATCCGCCATGGCATCAGGCCACGCCACCGTCAAGGCCGTCCTGTCGGGCGATACGCTGGTGCTCATGGGCGCGGCCACGAACGGTCCACCCCCGGAGCTAATGCTCACGCTATCGTCGCTGCAGGCGCCGCGTCTGGCGCGCTCTCCCGAGCAGAGCAACGAACCGTATGCGTGGGCGAGTCGCGAGCACCTGCGCAAGCTCTGCATCGGCAAGCAAGTGCGCTTCAAAGTGGAGTACCGCGTCCCAGCTATTAACCGCGATTTCGGCTCCGTGTGGCTCCCCCCTAATGAACGCGGCGTAGAGGAGAACCTATGTGTCATCCAGGCCCGTACAGGGTACGCCAAGGTAAAAACACTCGAGCAGTCGCGTGACGGCGTGTGTGAAGATCATGAGAAGATGCTGCAGCAGGAACAGGTGGCCGTGAACGAGAAGAAGGGAATGTACGCGGACGCCGATGCGGAGTCTAATGCGACGGTGCAATGGCACGGGGCGGATGGCGCAGCGCTCGTGCACGAGTACAAGGGCAAGCTCGTGCCGGCTGTCGTGGAAACCGTGAGGGACGGAGCCTCGCTTCGTGTGATCCTCAAGCCTACGCTGCAGCTGGTTAACTTTGGACTCTCTGGAGTGCAGTGTCCCCGAGTGAACCCGCCCATGAACGCTGCTTCAGCGACAGAGGAGGTGGAGGAAGGAGAGAATGCAACGCCCCCGCCTGCTCCAGTTGGACCGGCCCCTTATTCACGTGAGGCCAAACACTTTACAGAGACGCGACTGCTTCACCGTGACGTGGAGCTGAAGCTCGAGGGTGTGGACAAGTACGGCAACTTGTTTGGAAGTGTCGTGCACCCGTCTGGACGGAACATCAGCGTGGAGTTACTGAAGAGCGGTCTTGGACGCATGGCTGACTGGAGCTCGTCATTTACGAGTGCGTCGGCGCGTGCCGCCATGCGTACAGCGGAAAAGGAAGCCAAGCAGCAGAAGCTGCGTGTCTGGCGTGACTACCAAGCGCCAGTGCTGCACTCTGCTAAGCACCTGACGGGTACTGTCGTAGAGATCATTAGCGGCGATTGCCTTGTCGTCTACGTTCCCGATGCCGCCACCCCAGCGGAGCAGGAGAAACGTATCTATCTGAGTTCGTTGCGTGCTCCGCGTCTTGGTAACGCTCGTCGTGGTGAGCCCAACGCGCCGTACGCCGCTGAAGGCAAAGAGTTCCTACGTCATCGTGCGATTGCCAAGACCGTGCACATTGAAGTCGAGTACGAGAAGCCCAGTCCATTCGGTCAAGGTGACATGATGACATTCGCTTCAGTGTTTTTAGAGCCGACAGCTAACGCTTTGAAGAAGAACCCGCAGGCCAAAGGTGCCAACCTCGCTATCGATGTGGTGGCTGCTGGTCTGGCTGAGGTGGTGCGCCACCGCCCCGATGAAGAGAAGAGTGAATATTATGATGACCTCGTGACGGCTGAGACGAAGGCTCAAACACAGAAGAAGAATCTGCACTCGACGAAGGAGCCACCTACAACCGAGCGTCGTGTCACTGACCTGTGCTTTGATGCAACTAAAGCTAAACAATTCCTGCCCTTCTTGACCCGTGAACGTTCGACCCGTGCTGTCGTGGAGCATGTTTATTCAGCTACGCGTGTGAAGCTCTTCGTCCCGAAGGAGAACTGTCTGATTAACTTCGTGGTTGCTGGTATCAAGTGTCCACAACCTGCGCGCCATGGTGCTCAGGGCGTGATTATCCAGCCGGCTGAGTCTCTTGGTGAAGAAGCAAAGCTGTTTACCAAGCGTAGTGTCATGCAACGTGAGGTTATGGTGGAGATCGAGGACATGGACCGTGGTGGGAACGCTTTCGGTCCTCTGTTCGTAGTGCCCAACGGTGGTGGGAAGCCGCTGCGCGACGACCAGCACAACTTCGGTGTACGTCTGCTCGACGAGGGACTGGCGTGGGTCGACTCGTTCAGTGTGGAGCGTACAGCTCTAGGCAATGTACTGCAACGTGCTGAGGAGCGCGCAAAGACACAGAAGAAAAAGTACTGGGCTACACACGACGCTCAAGCTGCAGCTAAAGCTGCTCAAGCTAAGCAGTTGAAGACGAAAGACGACGTCATTCCGCGTGTCAAGCTGTCCGAGATTGTAAATGGTACGCACTTTTACATACAGAACGTGGCTGACCGCAACTGTGCCGCTGTTGAAGAAAAGATGAAGGCCTTCACGTTGACGCACGGTCTTGCTGGCAAAGCCTTCGAAGTGCGCCGGAATGCCGTGTGTGCTGCTCTGTTCGACGATGGCAACGGCCCCGCCTGGAACCGTGTCAAGGTGGAGTACGTGCACCCAGACGGCTCCGCGCGTGTCCGTTTCTTGGACTACGGTAATGAGACCACGGTGACTGCTAACCGTCTCCGTCCGCTTGATGCCGACGTGCTCCAGTTCCCTCCTCAAGCTAAAGAGGCCGTGTTTGCATGGATTAAACCTTTGGCTGCCACGGAGGAATTCGGTGCCGACGCTGCCATGCGTCTTGGCGAGGTCGCGTGGGGTAAGACGCTGTCGTGTCGTGTCCACAGCACTGAGGACCGTGGTCGTATGCAAGTGTCGCTGTACTTGCCGGATGGCAAGAGTGTCGCTGAGAACTTGGTGGAGGATGGTCTACTGCGCACCGACCGCAAGGCTATCCGCTCATTCCTGCCGTACCAGAAACTTGTTGTCGACGGCCTGCTGACTGCACAGGAGACTGCAAAGAAGCAGCGTCGCTGTCTGTGGCAGTACGGCGACATCGAGTCCGACGATGAACAGGGATTGTAAGTCAAAAAAATCAATCGATAGGAGTTCGTAGCTTTTCAAATCAACATAAAAATGCATGACGTTCCTGCAACGTTAATGCTCTGGAGAAAGTGGCTCTCTAAAGCAACGTTATCCGCGCAAGAGCAATGATATTCATCAATTCATACTTAAACGGGTTTATATGGTAAATAAATCGGAATAGCGAGGACGGGTGTCACAGCCAACAAATCGCTAAATTGGAGGTGTCGACAGGAAAACTATCACCCAGCTAGGCCCCGAAACCCTTCCCTGTCGGAATTAACCCTATACGGCCGAGCGATATCATACCATGCTTGGTCCTGGGTTTAAGATCCGTGTGCGGAGCACGCGGATCTTAAACCGCAGCCGTTGTGTCGGATAGGTCCCAAAACAAAATTTCACCCCCTCCTGAAATTAAGTTGCAGAACCCACTTTCGTAAAAATGTAAAGAAACCAAAATAAAACTTTTTTGACGTGACTTGAATTAAACACTTGACTTTGTTTGCTGCTTTGCAACTTACCTACTCGAGTGCAGGCATGTCGTCGAATTCCTCAGCCTCCGCCTTCAGCTTCTCCTGCTTCTCCAGCTCCTTATTCTTCGCCTGCAGGCGGTCGAAGATTTTTTCCTTGTACAGCTTCTTCTCGTCCTCTTTGTATTTGGCCGCGTACTTACTCAGCAGCGCCTGTATCATTCATGTGAAGAAAACCACAGGGTTCAGAAAAATACACGCCACTGTACATGACCAATTCAAACGAGCAGCACGTACGTGACTCCGCTTGAGATCAGCCAGCGCCTGAAGCATCTTACGGTCGCTGGAATTGCCAATGAGCTCCTTCGCCTTCTCAAAACTCTTTTCGGCGTCGCTTGCGTACTCGTAGCCTTTGTCGACAATCCAGAACTCGCCCTTCTTTTCTTTCTCCAGCTCAGCCTTAAGTTTCTCGGTGAAGACGAGGCCCCGACGGAAATGACCTTTGCTGTTCTTCGGGTCGAGGAGAATAGCCTACAAAACACAACACACGATTAGAAGCTGACACGACAAAACAAATACGATTCCGAAAACTAGCAGCTATCTACCTGGTCGCAATCCCAGAGCGCGTCCTCGATCTTCATGAGCTTCAGCTTACACAGCGCTCGGTTCAGGTACAGTACCAGCTTAACTTTGTTGACCTTTTCCTTGTCTTCCTGGGACACGAAGTTTTCCCACTCCTCTTTCGCGTAAAAAATGTGTACGAAACCCTACAAGCAGACGCGAATTAATCTCACAATAAATGCGTGACGATGAATTAGCCAGATGTACCGAGTCGTAGCATTTCTGCGCCTGATCGTACTCCTTCTTGGCGATCAGCTCATTGCCCTTCTCCTTCTGTTCCAATGCACTCTCAATGCGCTCATCTAATCGGGTTCGTCAGCATCAATTTGCTTATTCGATAGCTGCCTATACACATTCACGTACCGACAGTGGGCGGCGGGTTCTCCTCCAGCATCTTCTTGTCCTCCTCGTGCTGTTTCTTGCGGGATTCCGCGAGCTCAGCTTGCGTCGGGAAACGAGGCAGTGGGTCCTGGTTATCAAGAACGTCACAATTCATTAGCAACAATTGCTACTACGGAATGAAACAGTAAATAAATAATTGAACCTTGAAACTCAGTAGCTCGATTTCGAAGTCAAGCGTCTCATCCGGCTCCACCTTGGGCGCAAACCCCTCACGACCGTAGCCATACTCGGGGGCAATTATGAACCGCGCGATCTCGCCGACATTCATCGTCGCTACACCAATATCCCAGCCCTTAATTACCTTCTCTGGAATATCAATACAGAAACACACAGACACATAATCAACGTCCACTTTCGAGCAACAGTTACCACCTACAATTATATACAGACCTCGACCCAACTGGAATTCGAAAGGATCGTCCGTGCCACCCACATGCTTCCCGTCAATCATATCCCGACTGTAATATATATATCAGTACCTACACCTTCAATATTAAAAAAGTAGCCATCTTACGTCGTGTCGAAAATGGATCCATCCATCAGCTTTCCCACATACTGCACAAACGTCGGACAACCCTCCTCCAGCCTCTGCTTGCCGCTCAGATCCCCTTCCTTGATAATCTGTGATAGTAGCAGTCACAATAAATTAATAAATAAACATATCATAAAATTTCAGAATTGAAGTCACAATGTAGCCACCTTCTTCAGCACGCCGCCGTCGGCTGAGGGCGAGATATCCGCGAAGCCCTCGTCCCTGCAAAATTTGTTGCTATCCGGGTCAAAGAACGCCTTGGTCACGCGCGCGCAGTGCGTGCATAGCTTCCGGGGGTTCGTGACTAGCCCAACGCCATGGCCGCCGCACTCGACGCATCGGGGAAGGTCGGTTGCGCCCATGCGCGACTGATCTTCAGGCTCCAAGTCAGACGACATGTTTGTTACTGACAGAAGCAAAATGTGATATTGGTGTGGTAGACATCACGTGATTTTGCACAATGAAAGGGTTATTATAAATATTTTTGTCAATTAAACAACTCCTTCACATCGATGTCTAGGTATTCCATGCCGCTGGACGCGCTCGATGACCCCCAGCATGACACCGGAACGTCCCGATGCTTTTTATCGACAATTTTGACAGTGATAGCACAATTCTTCCTGCAACAATTTGGTTGTTCACAGAGCCAGAATGCTTACAATATTATTTCTACAGCCTGGACGAGGGTACAAAACGCTGCGGTGACCGTACATCCAAAAGCTTCTGTGATATTTTCTTGAGCGCTGACGTATGATATTCACGCTTACCTTGGGACCCGAACTCGACAGTTGCTGGCATTGACGTCGACACTTTTCATTGTCGTTAAGCTTTTTCTCTCGCTATCGACATCTCGTTTTCCAGACGCGATAGAGCGATGGCCTCCGGGCCATGTGACAAGCTCAAGCCCCAATAGCCAACAAACGTCGTGAGAGAGTGAAGACGAAAGCTCTCACAGCCTGATGTTAGAATAGTGGAATATCAATAGATTATTTAAACGAGGTTGACACGCATCAAAGGGTCATAAACGTGCAAGCTGATGCAACTTGACGAAGGTTATGCCATGTCCGGAAGTATCTGAGTCTGGGACATGCTTTCCCCCGTGCGAACCAACTTTCCCCATTGATTCAGTCATTTGAAGCTATGCTTGTCTCGGTGAAGCTTTCGCTACAGCAGAAGCCCGTACTGGAGCAAAACACTCTCGCAATCTCCAGATACATCGGACCACCACCGTACCTTTCATTAAGCAGCGCATGTCGATTTGGCTCGATCAGACTTCTCGGCTGGATTTGGAGTACAAGTCCCACTCGCGTGACTGACAGAACATTCGGCTGGTCTCTCACTAATTATCTGCGTTCAGATCCTAATTATTATCGCTGCGAATTCTCCGAGGCGCTCAAAACTGCTTGTATCCATGGAGATTTATCGATTGTTAGGTTATTTTTCGAGCACTTTTCGGGTTGTGAAGCCTCTGAAAGTGTGGCCGATACCATTTCAGATGGAAATCTCAGCGTGTTACAGTTTCGTGGACACACCGAGCTATGAATCACAGACTATCTGAACAGCGCACTACTGAATGCACCGTGCGATTTCGGATATATACAGGGGATGAAGCCAATTGGGGAGAAGAAACGATGAAAGGAAGCCATTGAAAACGGCCAACTATTGGAAAACTTAGGCGATCTAGGAAGCGATGATCGGGACTCAGCTATTTTGTACGCTTGGAGATTGGGGACATCGAACCTGCACAGCGCCTCCTTCCCGCTGGATGTTGCGTTCTAGATTATGCGACGGATTATTCGCACGTGAATATAATCCAGTGGTTACTAGATTGTGGATATTTGCGTCGAGACGAGTTCTTTGTTGCCTCAACACTGCCACATTTAATATCTCAAGGAAGTTTGAATGCTTCCAGCTCAGTATAAACGTATATACGAAGGATGCGGAACCGAAAATGTTGAGTGCATTCGTTCATCAGAGAAGAGCTATGACCGAATCAACATCCTATCGTGTGAGAATCATGCTCTTTACATCAAGAACATGGAAATGTTTTAGAACAAGTATCAGTGTCAGAAATGTGGTATGATCTTCAAGACGAGTGAAAAGTTACGAAACCGCTTTCAGAACAGATGCGATGAAGTCAATATTGAGTCGTTCCCAAAGCTATCAAGCATCTACATTCCTCCTGAGAATATGATTAAGAAGTTGCTCCAACGATATTCGCTAAAGCATGTGGATTACTACCTCGATCATTTCATTGTCTATGATTTCGAATCCATCCTCAAGCCGACAGAGATTAGCCACGGAGAAAGTACTGTCTATGTAAATGAGCACATCCGCGTTACCTTTTCGATATCAGACAGCTTATCTAATCGGGTTGAATGTCTCATTAATAACGATCCGCGTGCATTGCTAACGGGTATGTTCGAGTATATTAACAACACAGCTAAGATCATTCAGCGATACAATGTGTCGAAGTATGAGATCTTACTCAGAAGCATTGTAATGCGTGAGGAGGAGAAGGGCACACTCTCATCTATTAATGATAAAATCAAGGAAGGAGAGTACCAATCATTCTACGATGCGCATGCTAATATCCAGAACTTTGATATCAGAGATAATGAATCATACAATAAAATCAAACGTATCCTTGATCAAGTATCTGTTCTTGGATTCAACTCTGGAAGCTATGACATCAATCTTATTAAGAAAGATCTCTTCTCAGTAATCGAGACCGACAACATCAAATCCGTTATCAGAAATCCAGTTATATATGCATCGCAACTGACGACTTTTTTTTTTAAGACGCTTGATATTATGAATTATGTCCCACATGGTACATCTCTGGAAAGTTATCTCACTACTTACCTCGGTGGGCGCAAGTGTGATGACAAGATTAAATGCACTTGTGACCTTGCTAAGGGGAAATCCCCTTATGAGTACATAACTTCATTTGATGTACTCAACGAGACTAAATCCCACCTAAGAAGGCTTTCAATAGCGATCTTCGCGGGACAATCGCTACTAATGAAGACTTTGAACGCGTCAAGTTCGTTTGGGAGTACCATGAGATGAAGAGTATCAAGGATCTGCTGATCTGGTAAAACAACCTGAATGTTGTGCCATTCATCAAAGCTATCCAATCTCAGCGAGAATTATTCAAAGCTTTGATCTCGATATGTTGACTGATGGGGTTTCTCTACCTGGTCTTTCGGAAAAGGTTATGTATCAGACATGCCACAAAAACCTCAGGAAGCAACCGAGAATAGCTGCCCCAGTGTTTGGATTTCCTGAGAAACGAATGAAGGAGTACAAGGCTCAAGACGCTGAAGCCAAACGTCAATATGATATGACGATTGGTCATCTAAATACATTATTAGATAGGCAAAAGTATATTTGCGCTTTATGCTATTGTTCGCTAACTGCTAAAACTGCGTCAGCTGATAGAATTAATAACTCCAAAGGTCATATCAATGGCAACATTATGATTAGCTGCATCGAGTGCAATGCGGCTCGTAAAGATATGTCCATCGGTGGATTTCGGAAAAAGAAACTTTATGATTTCAACTCCGATCAGTTAGTATATTCAATTGATTTAGCGGAGAAAGAGATCTACCGTAGAATGAAGGACAATATTGCCGGCGGACCGTCGATATTCTTTAATCGCTACGCCAAACGCAATGAAACTCTTATTCGTGGCGACCAGCTTGTGAGAAAAGTCATTGGATATGACGCTAATACTCTCTATCTCGGGGCTCTGGGTAATGATATGCCTTGCGGTCGTTGACTGCAATTGAATCATATAATGATATCATTGATGACATAGTCAATGACAAGATCTTTGGTTTTCTCGAATGCGACATTCGAACTCCAGACCACTTGAAAGAGTACTTTAGCGAAATGACTCGTATTTTCAAAACTGTGAAATTGATTGCACTGATGAGAAGATTATTGGCTAACATATGTACGAGTACAACCAGACACGCGGCAAAAATGATGCCAAGCCCCCTACAAGCTCATTGGTAGCTACTTCGGTGAGAAAATACTCATTTATGCACCTCTACCCAAATTGTACCTATCTCATGGATCGGAGATTACGAAGACCTACTCTTCATCAATGCGAGTGCTCACAAAGCATTCAAGCCATGTATCGAAGAGGTATCCCAATCACGACGCGACGGTAATGCCGATGAGAGCAAGAAAATGGTTGGAATGATGATGAAGCTCGTTGGCAACTCTGCGTTTGGTCGTTCCGGCATGGACATGAGCAAGTATAAGATGGGTAAATATGAGTATGAAGAGACAGCTATTGTGAAAAATATCGAACATTTCACGTTTCATTCGTTGGAGGAGCTACACACGTATGAATGGTTTCCACGAGACTATAACAAGGAAGTGTCCATCTACAATACATTCACTCCTGGCCTATTCAAGGAAGAATGGCTAGGTGATGCGATAGTAGCACTAGCAGCAAGAATTACACTTGCTATATCCCAGATGAAGAACACAAGGTCAAGAAAGATGGAAGACTTGCTAATGGGAAAGTCGAATATTTCAAGCTGTCGAAAAGGGTATTAAAAAGAACAAGAACAATGATTTACTATCACCTGAGAACATAAAGCGCAAATATACTTTTGCCTATCTAATAATGTATTTAGATGACCAATCGTCATATCATATTGACGTTTGGCTTCAGCGTCTTGAGCCTTGTACTCCTTCATTCGTTTCTCAGGAAATCCAAACACTGGGGCAGCTATTCTCGGTTGCTTCCTGAGGTTTTTGTGGCATGTCTGATACATAACCTTTTCCGAAAGACCAGGTAGAGAAACCCCATCAGTCAACATATCGAGATCAAAGCTTTGAATAATTCTCGCTGAGATTGGATAGCTTTGATGAATGGCACAACATTCAGGTTGTTTTACCAGATCAGCAGATCCTTGATACTCTTCATCTCATGGTACTCCCAAACGAACTTGACGCGTTCAAAGTCTTCATTAGTAGCGATTGTCCCGCGAAGATCGCTATTGAAAGCCTTCTTAGGTGGGATTTAGTCTCGTTGAGTACATCAAATGAAGTTATGTACTCATAAGGGGATTTCCCCTTAGCAAGGTCACAAGTGCATTTAATCTTGTCATCACACTTGCGCCCACCGAGGTAAGTAGTGAGATAACTTTCCAGAGATGTACCATGTGGGACATAATTCATAATATCAAGCGTCTTAAAAAAAAAAGTCGTCAGTTGCGATGCATATATAACTGGATTTCTGATAACGGATTTGATGTTGTCGGTCTCGATTACTGAGAAGAGATCTTTCTTAATAAGATTGATGTCATAGCTTCCAGAGTTGAATCCAAGAACAGATACTTGATCAAGGATACGTTTGATTTTATTGTATGATTCATTATCTCTGATATCAAAGTTCTGGATATTAGCATGCGCATCGTAGAATGATTGGTACTCTCCTTCCTTGATTTTATCATTAATAGATGAGAGTGTGCCCTTCTCCTCCTCACGCATTACAATGCTTCTGAGTAAGATCTCATACTTCGACACATTGTATCGCTGAATGATCTTAGCTGTGTTGTTAATATACTCGAACATACCCGTTAGCAATGCACGCGGATCGTTATTAATGAGACATTCAACCCGATTAGATAAGCTGTCTGATATCGAAAAGGTAACGCGGATGTGCTCATTTACATAGACAGTACTTTCTCCGTGGCTAATCTCTGTCGGCTTGAGGATGGATTCGAAATCATAGACAATGAAATGATCGAGGTAGTAATCCACATGCTTTAGCGAATATCGTTGGAGCAACTTCTTAATCATATTCTCAGGAGGAATGTAGATGCTTGATAGCTTTGGGAACGACTCAATATTGACTTCATCGCATCTGTTCTGAAAGCGGTTTCGTAACTTTTCACTCGTCTTGAAGATCATACCACATTTCTGACACTGATACTTGTTCTAAAACATTTCCATGTTCTTGATGTAAAGAGCATGATTCTCACACGATAGGATGTTGATTCGGTCATAGCTCTTCTCTGATGAACGAATGCACTCAACATTTCCGGTTCCATATCCTTCGTATATACGTTTATACTGAGCTGGAAGCATTCCTCGAGCTCATCGAATTGCAAAATGTCAATTGGCTTGACGTTGCGAGAGAGACTTAGCGTGTAGCTAATACCTCTGTATGAACAATACCGGTTGAAGGTATCCTTTATAAGGGATTGAATCTTGCGAGGATCTTTACCGCGATTGGAATGAAAAGCAATGCAATGGAAAACGCATGTATTTTTGGTCTTCAGAAAGTTGATAACATGCTCGTTATTAGTATGACTTTAGGGATAACAGCCTTCGGAAAGTTGATAACATGCTTGTTATTAGTATGACTTTAGGGATAACAGCTCCACTATCACCGAGAGCGTGGTTGCAAAAGTAGGTGAAGAGCTTGAACCCAATGATACCCAGGTGTTTCTATCCAGACGAGGGGTACGGGAGCTTGTTTGCTAACTCGATTGATTTAATAGGAGTTATCACCTTCTTTCGGATATCACCCTCAGTACTAATCGCAATTGGAAAGTCGAAGACCATTGTGTTGCCACCATTTGGATACCAATAACGAACATCACTTTCATCGGCAATATTGATTAAGCTGTATCCAAGCGCAATGTTTACCTTACTTTCCCCTGACTTTCGAGTATAAGTTTCAGCTGGTCATAAAACTCTCCTGCTGGGATATCCTCACAGAGATGAGTCTCCATGTGGTTGCCTTTATAGAATCGATACTTCGGGTCAGCCTTTTATAATCGGGTGAGCGATGCTTGTTGAGATCTTCAATCGATTTCTTGTACTGCTTGACAATTAGTTTCTTATTTCTTGGATGAGATGGTTTCCAATATAATCCATCTTACCTGTGCGTCCTCGCACCTTCACTCGATAGTATTGTCCATTTAACGTATGGAATATCCAATCGTCTAAGTCCTTCAACTTCATAAGGCAACATGATTGCTATATATCGGTGAGTATATTTCGGCTGATGGAAAAGTCTTTATATTAGTTAGACTTTGCTTAAGATAGAACTTTATATTCTTGGAAATACAAAAAAAAAAAATTTGAATTAATTCGATTCTGTTTCTCGTTTGCTTTAAGTAGTTTGCGCTTCTCCCTACGTCGAGTATTAATCTGATCTCTATGGGCTGTATCGTACGCTTTTTGCATAGCGATACGTGTTTCCCTCGTCTTGAGGTAAAATACCGCATCTGGTTCGCTTTGAAGCGTTCCTTGTTAGCTTGGTATTTTCAGGTGAATAAGTCATTGTTATTTATATACTATAAAGGACTTTGTATCAGGATTAAAGAAATGTTTATTTATTTCTGATCTCCACATTTGGGACACCCATACCTATATTTTTCTTCAGTTTTAAAGCTACAGCTTCTATCTGAAGTACATAAATTTCCATTACATGAATCAAATACTTCTACATATTCAATCTCCTTGACATGACGAACCCACACTCATTTCTAACGATGTCAGACTCGGCCCGCTTCTGAAACCATGGTTGCTTCATCAACCACCCACAGTAAGCTCGATCTTTAAGTATTGCTTCGAGTGTCGAATACTTCGAGTTAAACTTAACTTATCCATTGTTATGGTCATTATACCTTTATATTTATCTATCAGGATGGAACGTCATTATGTTTCTTTTATCCTGATAGTTGGATAAACTCATATAGGCAAAATATTGATTATTTATATTCACAACATGATGCACCTTTACATATTTCGCTATCAGGACCTTTTGAGGAGAAAAAATATGTCTCCTTGCATATTGGCTATCGACAGGGGCTGCCTAAATTATATAGCGTTTTATCCCTTTGCTAATTCATGGGTTAGACATTGTTTTAGTACATCCAGATGGAATTATAAAAAACAGCCTCGATTGTGTACTGTAAACCACTACTTCTGGTGACCAGCTCACCAGGAAGGAACTAGATGAAGGAGTGTCGTGATTTTGGAAGAGGTTGCTGCGGCATTTAACACAGCCAACGACACCTATGACCGTTTGGTATCGGAAGACTCGCTTTTTGAAGGTATTTGCCCTGACCAAATCACGGTCCATTCTGCAGCCAGACTAAAATCAATGTGGAAGGAAGTTCACTCGTCCTTCTCACAAGCTGAAGCGCGAAACAAACTCTCCGGTGCTAATAAAGATTTTTGGGACTTCTTCAAAGGAGATAAAGCTGTCAAGTACCTCGGCTTACGGTGCACTGTTTGCGGATCAGGACGTGACTTTTATGCCGGCGGTATGTACGACGATAACGAAGACGGCTCGACGAAGGAAGGTGGATCTGCAAGCACCACGTCACAGAAAAATCGCAAGCGTCCAAAAAATATGGACCCAATTTCGAGTCTTGTCGAGGTCCTTACCAAGTTAATACAGGTAGAAACTAGCACAAAGGCAGAGCTAATAACAGATCAAATGCTCTAGCTCGTGTCCAGCGTGCGCTTATCGAGCGGGAAAGTAACACCGAGCGTCTAGCCTCCATTGACGGAATACTCGTTCGTCAACGGCGTGCGCTGGCAGCAGTGGAGGAGCAGATTCACGGCCACAGCCTTATGGGGATGACTATTGCACCTCTTCGAGACGAAAAAGATCGCTTGCGACGCCGAATTAATGAGCTTCAAGCGAAAGCGGACAAGCTAACAGGTGATATTACCGATGGCTAAGATAAGTTAATTAGAATACCTACATTGGCGAAATGAAATGTGCTTGTCTCATTAAAAGACTAAGGGCGCGACATGTTGTGTTTTCAATGTGCTCCATCACGACTTGGCGCAGTATGTGCCCGTTTTTCACCTTGAACTGCTCCTAATTTGAGACTGCACTTCTGTGGCTCTGTAATGACAGTTTTCTAGCGCGTTATATTCGTCCACTGCGGAAGAGTTCTTGGACCGACAATTTTTGGACGCTTGCATACGGTCGTCAATGCAGTACTTGTGCAATTTCATGCACGTTTATTACAAGACCAGTGTGCATGTAGTCTTCAGCTAGCGCTCGCCGGAAAATTTGCCATTTATTGACCAGCAAGCCGAATGACATCTCGATACGGATTCGCAACTGCGAAATGTAAAAGTTGTATGCTGAGTGAGCCGGGGTCTTTATCTTTATCTCCGGTTTCGTGAACGGACCAGCATTGATGGAGCATGCACATAGGCGCAATCGCCAATTACATAGTATCCAAAAGGCATCTGTGAGATGTCCTCACTCAGTTGCCATTTTTTAAAGCAACACTGTCAGATGCTCTCACAGGGGGAATTAAAGCAGTAGCCGATGGATTTACAAGAAGCATCACACATTGCCTCTACATTACCCCATAAGTAAGGTAGTGACCCGAAAAGAATGCAAATGTGTCAGGTACCTACTTCTGCGGAGCTCGGTGCTCTAATTTCATAAAGCCATCCATCAATGCAGCCGATGCATCCCTTCAAAATATTGTTCGAGCTGATAGCAGAAAAAATCACTAGTAGCTGCCTTCATTGCGGAAATATCGTGCGTAGGAGCAGCAATACGAAAGCGCTGGTGATCAGATATGGCTGGCGTCACCTCCACAAGAATGGCGAAGAACGCTGATGTACTGACGCCAGCTAGCGCCTGAATGGTGTGATAAGAACCGCCTACAAGCCAAGACACTGTCATTTGTACCATGTTCACGACCTCAATGGGTGTTGAACCTGTTCGGCATACCGATTTAGACGCTACGCGCTGCAGGGACGGCGTCAGTCATTCAACAAGCACATCGAAATCATCCGCACTCATTCGGTAGTATCTTTTTAATTGCCCTTCTAGTAACAGTCGCTCTCGATGAGGGACCACTCCAATCGAATTGGGGGCACGACCTTAGCGTGACGAGCTTTGCGTGCCTGAGCAGCCAAGCACCGACGCTAAAACGACAATTGTGTTGATCTTCATTACCGAGTTGTTGCTGTTGTGAGTCGTGATCCCACAACGGGTCGTGGGCCATGTTTGGGATCATCGGGTCAGATTCGGGTAACTATCTGTATTAAAAACGACCAATCAGATCCCAGAATCTTGGATCATGCCCCGCTGATGATCCCGTTAGTACGGCCTTTTACCTGTTGGGCCGTGATCGTCGTTGTCGGAGAGACCCCCATCCCCTTTTCAGTCAACTCGTCGTCTTTCAGAACAAAGTCGTCGTCGCTGCTGTTGTCCTGCTCCAAATCGAGAGTGGCGTATATAGTTCAGCCGAGTCTTCTTCTTGTCACGCATCAAGCTTCGCGGTCGTACCATTTTAGTATACATACGGTAACTCATCTTCTGGCGTCAGTGCACAAGTTCCACGTCCTCGAAGACGCAACGTGGTCATTGGAAACCCCCTGCTAAAGCCATATGTCTTCATGGAGCTCGTCGCCTGTAGTTCCGTTCGTCGCCAGCTTCAGCGATGCCAACGTCTGCCCTCGAGCCTACGAATACGGCTCTGGTTGATCGTACTTAGAAAAATGCACTTTATCCGGAAGTTAGGGTAAGCTTGCCAAAAATACATACCTAAACGGATCGTAAAATATTGGAATACTAGTTGAGCGCCGCCGCTACGCGACGATGGGTTTAGTTTTGGTCCCAGTAGGTGGACATGCCCATGCGCTGCAGTCCCAGCGTCAAGACCGAGCGGGAGCGACACCACTCACGCCTCGCACACCCTGTATGTGACAGCCTCTATTTTCAGGAATGAAAGGACGCAGGCTAAACATATACATCAAGCTTAAACCAATCTGTAATTTTCTAGCAGAGCGGCGCCGCGATGCGGGGGTGGGTTTAGTTTTGGTTCAAGTAGGTGGACCTGCCTATGCGCTGCAGTCTCAGGCCGTCAAGACCAAGCTGGGAGCGGCACCACTCGCGCCTCGCACACCCTGCATGTTGCCTCTAATTTTTCTCAATTAAACGGACTAAAAATAATTTCAAATTTCAACCAATCGTTTTATTTATATTTTCAATTAGGTAATGGCCGCCTTCGGGGGAATGTTGTTTTAGGCCATGATCCAGGTAGCGGAATGCGTTCTTGTTCTCGTCCAGGGTTAGGAAGCTGCGACGGGGTCCTGGTGCGGGTCGGGATTTCAGAATCTGTTCCTAGGCCAGTCTGAGCGCGCTCTGCGAGGACACGCGTCTTTTATCATTCCACCAATCCGATCGCTGCAGCAAGCATGGTGGAAAGAATACCGCTCCTGGACACTGCCGTGACCGCGCTGGCTCCCTCCGCTAGCCCCACCCGACCCCGAGATCTAAGACATGATACAGGGCGAGACTCAGCATCGATTGCGGTCTCTCCCGTTGGTCAAGTGACATCAGCAGCCGCTCTGCAGAGCGGTCCACCTACACGCGCTCACCGAGCACCTAGAAGAGCGAAAGGCAGGGGAAAAGCAAGCAGCCTCGCTTGAAGTGGACCAATTCCATGGTCTCGAAGCTCCTGTAGATCCGCATCAAGAAGGACGGAGTGGTGAAGTGCAAGGTAGAAACGGCCGACACAAACGTGAAGAGAGCGTTGGCGTGGCAATACTTCGTCACTGTGCTGTCGGAAGAGCTGCACACCGTCGTGTCGAACGACCAGGTAAGAGTAGCGCCATTACAGTTCTTGATACACCTCTATCTAGTTAATCCTTTTTGTCGGTGTGTTTTGCTTCTAGTTGACATCGAAGTATAGGAAATGAAGTGCGAAGACAGAAGAGAAAGAGGGACATGCAGGCAGCAGGCAACAACCCACTAGAGTCAATTGATGATACTTACTGGTCAATTCTAAACGATGGCTTTGCATCGCATACTGGGATTAGCAGCGACGTCATTTCGATTCGAACATGGACGATATTCCCGATGAAGGTGACAAGTTAGACGACGAGGGGCCACCCGTATCGAAGGACGAAAAGAAGCCTCCTTATGTGCAACTAGCGACGGCAATGCAGACAGGCATGCTAACTATTGCTTCTTCTATGGCTTCAGGCTCCGAGCGCAACGACAAGATCGATTCACTTATTGAGACTTTGAACGTTCACCGCGCCGAAAGCCGTCGTATTCAAGAGTAGCAAATTGCATTGATGAGATTATTAGTAGAGAAGCTGCAGAAGTAGAAAAACTACGGGTACTTCATATCGCGTCTAGCTTCTCCTATAGCATGCGATGTTGCAGTTTCCGAATCGAATGTATCATCAGCACTGTTGTCGGATGCAAAAGGTAGAAGCGGGTCTACCCCGCCCACACGATGCTTGTCACGCAAATAGTTAGGAAATTGGGGAGTACCCGCGCACGACACAATCCCGATGTGCTCCTTTGTTTTCTGCCCAATCTTGCCAAGAAGCACCCGAAACGATCTTTTGATGCGCCCAAAGGTGCCTCAATACAATTCGAGTTCTTGAGTGCCGATACTTATAACGGCGCATTATTTTGCTACTGGCGGCAGCAGCTTCTGGATAGGGCGCTAGCAAGTGATGCCATACCTTGTATCCAAGTAAATGTTTACCCTGTGGCACATATGAAGATATTTTAGCAAGCATTGTTAGCAAGCTCGACTTTCTTAGAAAAATTAACTAGAACAAACCTCTTTTTGACCCCGGATCAATTCCAGAGAGACGGGTCGTTGGCTGAGCCGGCTCGAATGGAGAGCGACCTAAAAACTCTGCGATAATCGACACCTACCTGTACATTTACGGCAGGGAACCCTTTCCGGCAGTACCAGCCCTCAAAATCAGAGGGGCGGGGCATGCAATGAGGGTTCCGTAGATTGCTCCAGCAACCCCAGGAAACCCCGCCAGCGCGAAGAAGCCTTCCTCCACGGTTGTAGCCTCTCATCCAGTAGGCATAACGATGGCGGATTTTTGCTATGCCGGTTAGAAGATCTAGCGTTTCATTGATGTGGCTCACCGCTCGCGCGTGGGCTAAGCCCATGATGGCAGCCGCACCATTCATGATGCTGCTTTGAGCAAAGTAGATCATGGTGAGAGCTAGACGTCTGATGATGGGGGTTCTTGGTATTTGGCGGGGCTTTCGAGTCCATGCAGCATAAACTGCCTTGTAGAGCAACAGAAAAGACGATTTGGTACACCGAAGATGGGTCTCGAACCAGCGTGTCCTCGGAGTGCATAGTGCATTCCCGAAGGTCTGGGATGGAAACGTAGAGGTGTTGACTATAGCCGAGCCAAGGGAGCGCCCGTCAATGGTCGCCGCTGCGATGGCCCCCGCACAAGTACAGATGACAGCAATGACGGCAGCTTGGTGATTCTTCTCCATTGGCCAGAACAAAATTCTGGCGCCAGAACACCTGCGAGCGGTGTTGTGAAACAGAGAATCCGAGAATGCAGAATCGGAAAAGGATACACTGTATCGATATTCGTTAGCCAATCGGATGCACGCAATGTGAAGGTTCAGAATGCATTCCGCTACCTGGACCAAGGCCTTAGCGAATGAGGGTCGCCTTCGCTGCGCTCGGCAGTCAATGAGATTGCGTCTAGAAATCACGTTATGGCGTGGCAGACGGACGGAAGGACGGAGCGACATTAGCAGATTATATTCACTTCGCAATTTTAGAATCTGCTACCAGTACGGCAACCATACCGTAAAAATTCCGACGGCATCTGACTGAATCCAACCAGTACCGGTATCAATCCAAATTCAATTTTGTGACATTAAGTCTTCGTTTAGTGACACAGCCAGCGAACACCAATCGCTGCCACGTGCTCAGCCGCCACTTATCGTTTGGGGCCACCCCCAGCTACCCGCGAAGCACCGGCAGACCTGCGCGAACCCCGGACCCAGCACCAGGTGCCCGGCGACCACGGCCGTGCTTAAGGTCTCGCTGGCAGCGACGCCCGCCCGCTCCACGCTCGAGTCGTCGTTCAAGCGCTCAAGTGCAGAGCCGGACCAAAGAGCGAGGACGCGAACCCAGGACAAGGACACGTACGTGCATGGCATGTACGCGCCAGGGGATCCTCCCGTGTGTGTGCGTCGCCATCTGTCTCCCTGCTTGCTCTCTGTGGCGCGTGGTGCTGTTGATCGTGGCAGCTGTGTCTCGGTGCTTACCCCGTGACGGTGCCTCTTGGTGGAGGAGCAGCTTTGCTACAGGCCGGTTCGAAACCGGCCATCGTCTTCTTTTCGCTATGGATTGTGTTATTGTGCATCATTGTATGTAGGCTGTTGCTTGGGGTGGAGGCGAATAAACGCAGGAAGCGCAGCAGCAGGAGTGGGGTCAACAACGGTTCCAGTGACGACGCGTTTGTGGAACTGGCCTATGCGTATGTCAAGCTTCCCTGGCTTGTGAAGTTTGCGAAGGGCTTTGAGTGTGGTGCCTGCTGCAAATGCTGAAGAGCCATTGACTTTGAAGAATTCAAGCGTGTTCTTCTGTGCCTTCTCCCCAATGCTCAGCACCTAGCTTTCGAGGGCAGCAAACGCCTCCTCCAGCGCGAATCCCATCGGTAAGAAAAGCGTCAAAAACCCTCCAGCGTGTCTCAATTCGTACAACGTGGTCTTCTTCACAGAGCGCGACGCATACACACGCGGCTCGGCTATGAACCACTCGTACCAGACTCCCGACAGCGACTGCGACTGCGATCCCTTTTTCTTCGGGCGTATGACTCTTGACCCCTGCTGCGGAGTTGTTATGGCGCTTGCTGGTCAGTGCCAGGCCGTGCGCTTGATGTTTGCTCACCCAATTGCGTGCGTAAGTGTGTCTCAGTGGCTAAGTTTCACTCTTCGAGCCTCTTGTTCTGCAGAATTTGGGCCTCGATCTGCTCGACTGGTGTTTCACCAGATTAAGCACCGCCGCGAATTCGCTACTGTCTTCAGGAGGACTGGTCTCCTCTGGAGGGGGATCGAAGGTGAGACGAATGGCAGCACCCCAGGCTAGCACCTCAGCTTCTCCAATGGCTCGCCATGGCCTTGCGCATTCTTCTGACAAGTGCGCTCGTCTCGGCCAGCAGTAGTGCATGATCAGCGTCGCCATCAAGCACTCCGCGACATCCTCGTCCAGGTTGAGCGCGGTTTCAGCAAAGGCCATCAAAATGCTGAAGAGCAGTGCCTGGAACTTCGTCGCGCGATCACGGATTGGCTGATCGAGGGCATGCAACGAGGGAAGGCGGGCGCCTTTTTTTGGGTCTCCACCCGCTCAACACCTGGGCCACGTTTTGATCCGCCTGCGTCGTCCCCAGCATGTACCCGAACGCCTTGTTTAAGCGATCCGGCTGCCAGCCGTCGAGCTCAATAATCCAGTTTTCTGCCACGCTTCCATCGTTGGCGTGCATGGCCGCACCACGGCAGAAGGAGTGCGAGGTAAGCCCAGCGGTAAGCGTTATTTGCCTGTCTTGTGCTGTTTGCTTAACTCTAATCAGCAAGCGGTTCATGTATGCTTGCGCGCCAGGGGCCGCGCGCTTGACGGAGGACTGCTGCGCACCCTGTGAAGACTCCGTACTATCATCTGTGTCGAGCAGCTCAACGAGGCTTAGCTCTTCCACATCGCTCACGGTTACTGTGCTTCGCTTCGTGGCCAGGAACTGTCGGAAGAACCGCTTGCTGGGCGCCGTTTACATTGTAAGAATGGCAGCCAAGGTAAATAGTGGACAGGTTAAGAAGCAGGCTGGGTCCTTAAACAAGGAGATGCCCTGTAATAAAGCCGTCTTCACACGCTTGAATCTGAGGAGTACTCCACCCACTAGTACAGCAACGAGTCAGATTGCAGACTTGACATAGAGCATTAACAACGCAATAGATTACCAGATAGCAGTGAGAGCTGCTGTTTCTCGAGTTACTTTGCATCAGAGCTGCGTCCGTACAAATACCACATCACCATTACTAGGGACGCGTCTAGGTAGACGATGTCCGCGGAGTCAAAGGTATAAAGTAACATAACGATATTTTCCAGGTCTTGCTTGGAACATGGAGGTTCTTTCTTTTCAAGCCACCGTCCTCGCGCTTGGTACAGAATTTCCCGAGCCCAGAAATAACTTTTTGTAGCTGGGGTTTGACTATAGCCCCCTGCTGTGGATACTTGTCCAGCAGCCAGTTCTTGATATTACCAAAGTAGCAAGACATGTATTCGTCGAGCGGACCTTATCTGACGATCTAGCAAGGGAATATGCATACTGTCTAGCATAATTCTAATACCTTACCGTCTTGTCAGCGTCGATAAGCTTGTATGCTGAATCAATGTCATGTCCTTTCCCTCCAAAAACACCGTAACGGAATTTATCGACGTCACCCTCGCCTTCTTGCTGTTAGTAAGGGCCAGCGACGCGATGGACATGACTCTTGCTCTGCAGTCTTCCTCTACTTGTGAAGACGCAACTACCGCCGCAAGGTCAGAAATGTCGGTATATTTTTAGAATACGCATTAAAAGTTTTGTATTAAATAATAAATATTTTTAAAATATTTAACTAAATATGGTCAGATTGGTTGAAACATGGCAATTTTTCACAAGTTCAAATGATTGGACAAATATACTGAAACACACCACTCTCATTGGTGCAGCTAGCAGTCAGAGAATACAGCATTCTACTCTTGGTTAGAATAGCGTGGATATTATACCATACCGTATTGTATATCAAAAAGCGATCATAATTGTCTCATATTTTGGTTGCGCTAACGACTGTTGGACATCGCCCACCTCAGAATGAACCCTTTCTTCGTTATACTTAATAAAAGGCGCGCTGTATCAGTTAAGGGAGGTTAATCTGTTTCGTTATCTGACGAGACTGAATTGACTTGAGAAAGCGTTAGTCCCTCACGCCGACGATTCCCTATTGGTCAATAATAGCCGTGTTGCTGGCGCCAAAGCTAGAGATGGGTACATCGCGGAAGCTGAAGAACTACAAGCATCGGCCGCTGGCACAAGACTACAAGTGCATGGGGGGGGGACAGCAGTACGCATCGTGCGGGCTGTTGGGTTGCGTACAAGTAAGCGGAGCGTAAGGTTTATTGAGTGCTTAATATCTGCTGACGTATTGTCACGTGTTTCGACGCTGCGTAGACGTTTGAGTGCCGGCATTATTGGGTGCAGTCATTGCTGGTCTTGTCGAGATTGCTGGGGTCGCTGGTGCCGCTACCGAAGGTGGCTGTACTTCTCCGATCGCGGTTGAAGGTGTCTGCACCATCAATACTGAAGCTGTGTTCTCTGTGGAGGCTTGGCGCTTTCGCTGATTGAACGGCAACGAGGTGCGTGCTTGTGACGTGGGCTTGACGAACTAACCTGAGCGCGGTAGCGAGTTTGAGCTGACTTGATCTGCGCTTGCGTTTGCTTGGTTTTAAGTGCCGTGTTTGGTAGCCGATGTTGAAGAGGTCAATTGCGTCACCTTCATCGCGGATTTCAGGTAGCGGCTCGTTGGTTTGTGCTTCGATCCCGTTATTTATGTGCCTCATCATGATAGACCTCATCATGATAGACCGCCCTGACATAGTCGCCTGCTTCTTTGGTGTGTCTATATCATCAGAAGAAATGGCCTTATATGGGGGATAACCGCGTCTTACGTCGCCAAACCACCACAACCTCCACGCACCAAGTGGATCGATACTTGGAATTCGAAATCTTTTGGCAGTTTGTGAAACTTGCCACCCCAAGTGGGCGATGGACTTGAACGTGTTGCTGTCGGATGAGATGATTTGCATGTTGAAGGCCCATCTCAACTCAGAGTGTTTTGATTTTTTGATTTCCTCACCCAGAAGCTCGCACGTGATATTGCCAGTTGCCACGCCTTTTTCCTCGAGCATCTTTTCCATCCATTGCTCCAGCATTTCAGGAAGAGGATCTACCGACCGTTGCTGTGTGCTGAGTTTCTTATAAAGCTGGATGTGTGGTGGTATTCCTGACGGCTCCATCCAGGTTGACTCACCAACCTCCATCTTTGATCGTAGACTATTGAGAAGAATCGGATCGGTGAAGACAAGGGTCGATAGAAACGGATGCGTTGCAGGCAAGTTGTTGAGCAGAAAATCGGCGTAGTGAATTATCGATGCAAGACATAACCGCAAATATCGTGCAGGTTAACTTCGCTCACTAGGCCCGGAAACATTGCTGCAATGGTAGACTTTATCGTACTGTCACAATTATCGCGGAAGTGCGGCGGTAGAACAGCATCGAGTCATTCACAGGAAGCCCAGCAACGACACGTCCTAAACATTGACCCCCTGCAGATTCATACCGGAAGTATCTGTCTTGCACTCCACCCATTGACCATCCGCACCGGAGACAAACACTCACAATGGAAGGTCCTCCAATACTTCCTCCACATGCAAAAGTTGCGACACCTTCCTCACCGAGTGTGTTCCGTAGGTTTGGGCGACCCCATCGGTTTTGAGAAGACTTCCTAACATCTTATCAAATCGAAGCTTCAGGTCAGACCCGGGAAATAATGGCCCAGGTTGTGCACGCGGATTGCATGACAAATAAATATCCTACGCGGTCACCCAGCACGTAGTCGGGGAGAGCGGATTGATGAACAGATGACGAGGGTCGCGTGGTCCAGAGCCTTCTTGGTTAGTCTTAGTCTTAAAAAAATTTGGCTCCAACACTGTCATCTTTTGCAAGAAAGTGTTGTGTCTGAAGTGTTTGAACAGATACAGACCTGCACATGAGATTTCATTGAGTAGTTAGAAAGAGATGCGAAAATCCCGCATCATTTTTCGAACAAGAGTAGAGCGGTACAGCTCTTTGTAGAGCGAAAATGTCAGTGGCTGCTTGCCGGAGTTCTTCGGCGAGCTGGACTGGTTTTCGGTTGGCCTCGAGCCGCTTACATCCAGCAAAACTGCTTCATATCATACCGTATTCCATGGGCAATGCAACGTACTCAATCGATACAGATCCTTAATCGCGCTGCGATCTCCGCTCAGAGCAGCGGCCTTAGTTATTTTCCGCTTGTTCACCAAAACCTCCAAGAACATTGCTGGGGTGAACTCAGCTAAATTGATCCCGTCGTCTTCGCCAAAGAATTTTGTTGTGTCAGGGTCGCTCAGGGTCTGCAGATACACCTCCCTAATCCACTTCTTGATGCTTCTAATGCTGCTTGTATACTTCTTTCTCGTCTCGTTGGAGAACAACGCGTTGCATATTGCCCTCACCTCTGCTGCAGCATCATGCGATCTTCCATCAGCCATGTTAGCCCGAGACGTCGATCTTCGAATTGTTTTGGCCAATCGGAGCAACGACCTATCGTCGGCTCTCGGTACTTACGATTTCCCGGGACGATCCGATCCTTGTCGCCCATAGTGAGTCGCAGTAAGTGAGCAGCCTCATAAGCGCGAGGAACGCGCCAATTCCGGAAAGCATAAGCCAATCCACCGAAGTTTCGGCGGCAAATCCCATATACAACTTACATAAACGAGAGAGAATGGTAATTTCTAGCCGCAACCGAACCTTGATACTACATGTATTTAATATTAGCCAATCGGCAACTGAGCGTGACTACCAAGTAAAGTTTGTTCGTACGGTAGTACACCGAGACAGTGCGTGTGCTGTCCTTAGTGGCGTAAGGTTCTGTCACAAACGAGCCCAGCGAGCCGTTGAGGGTTTTTGGGACTGTGCGGAGCGCGCATCCGTTTCGAAGATTGTGTGGATTATCTCCGTCATAGCCAATGAAAGCACCAGCCCGTCACGATCACAAACAGTATCCCCTGGATCGATGATTGGATTGTTTAGCACACAATGAATCCGCTCATCATTTCATAACCGGCTGTCAAACTCTCAGGAACCGTTTGCTTGCTTTAAAAACGTCGTGATGCGGATAAGCGTCTTCCTCCTCGTGGTGGGTAGTCGCTTTTGTCGGGTGCTACGTTGTCTTCACAACCGCTGAGAATGCTGTCCAGGCATGACCCTGCGCAAGACAACAACGCGGTCCGCTACCTCAAGTCAACAACTGATGGAGAGAAGAACTCAATCCTTAGCGACGAAGAGGAGAATAGATTCATCAATACGGCAAGCCTTATTAGCAAACTCAAGAATTTGCTGCGTGCGAATCCGAATAAAGCGAGCGAGGCAAAGAACAACGTGAAAGGGGCAAAAGAGGTTTTCAGCAGGTGAAATCAATCATTGGCGAAGGCAAAACCTCGACCGAGCTCACTCCGGCAAAGGCGAAAGCCCTTGAGACGTACGCTCGAAGCAACTCGGATAATTGGTGGGCGATGGCGTACTACCTAACTAATGCTCTCGGTAGCGGACTCGTGGTATTATTTGCGTACGGCACTTTTTTCCTTGGGTGGCGCCCAATGGGGATGGGTGGTAGCCCCACAGCCAACTAGGAAGCATGCATTTATACGTGGGATCCGACACATGGAAATACAACCTCATCATTTGGGCGGAAATGGGTGCAGTATTCCGTTCATGGTCAATCATCACAGGACGAGTCTCTAAAGGTACGAGTAGACTGACCGATCATCATTGTACCAGTCGATGCAGAATATGACCAAGAATTCGAGCCTTGAGTCCGAGGTGCAAGCTTCACGTTCCTCCAGGCAATACGCTTACCATAAAGAAGTCTCGGTTGGTTCATAAGTTGCTTTGTCTTCTTGCGAATTTGCTGGTATCTTCATTCATAAGAAGGAAGGACCCCTTCAAGGAGTGCCGTTTTTTTTTTTTCATGTAAGTTGTCAGTACTCAAGCGAAACATTCACCCCCCTCGGTTGAACCTCAAATGTTTTCCTGTACGTTGGGCACTACTGTACTACAAAGCTGCACTGTAATAACTCCTATTAACGATTCTGAAGGCGGGCGAGCTTCGTAGTAGGCTGTCGAGGCGGTGGATGAACCCATTTCTGTATACATATACAACAGTAATACTACAGAAATGGGTTCAACTATTATGTACATCACACTACCCCGTCACCTAACATGAATGTTCGTGAAAAACTGGAACTGGATTGTCGAAGTCTTACTTATAACCAAGCGACTTGCTGTCGCATTCAACATGACTACAAGCGCAAAGCAGTATAGTAGCAATACTCACTTCAGTACTTTGCTAGCGTTGCTCCTAGCAGCGTATTTTTCTTACAATATGACCGCGACAAACTAATACTCGAAGCGATCAGAGCTGTTCAAAGCTGCCCACTGACGTAGATCTCGCTCGCTTCTCACAAAAGTAGTTTAACTTAACTATCTCCCAGGTCCGCATGCACAATGGACTTGACGTAGATTAGATTAACTATCTCTAGTACTGCACGCACAATGGAATTGAGGGTGAAATATTAAGCAATATGTCACCATAAAGAATAATACACGAATAATAAAATACATGAATAACTCAAAACGGCAAGCAGTTCTGCTTTGTGAACAGTTTCACGTCCTACAGTTTCGACGATGAATCCAGAGCTAACTAACTTCCTGCAGTTCAATGCTTCACCGAAAAGGAGCGACATAAATTATATTCGTGCCTCATGTATCGCTTTCCCTGACAAGCAGGTCGCCTGCCGTGAAAATACACGCTCCCTCAATTTTCCTTCAAAACTACAAAACTCATACGAAATTCGCAGCACTGCATTCTGAAGCTCAGTGCCGCGAACTGTATCACTCGCGTGGTAGCCATATCCAGCTTTTTCACCACTTCTTCCAAAATCCGCACAACGCGACAACAATCTCCAACCAATCCGCATTAAGTATCACCTAAAGTCGTCCAATCAGTTGTCGGCGAAACCGCCAGAGTGATGGTCGACGCTACTGTCCGCTCGCCCCAAAGAAAAACAAATAAAACGGAGGAAGCCTGCGCGCGGACTCGGCCCCATACAAAAGCTAACACAGGAGCCTGAGATCTCGCGCCCTAGCTCTCTATTTCCCTGTGGAGATTTAGGCGCCCAAGCCTCGCCGATCTCCAGTTCCGGCGCTACCTTTCATTCGTCAGGTAAGACCTCTATCTCCATAGTCTCCACTGGCCGCTACCGCCGTGAATTTTTCTAAAATTTATATTTTTTAACACTTTAATATGGGGTTTATGATACTACCTTGTATCATTACAGAGACCCCGCTGTTGTGTTGCTGGATGGACACCCAGCCGTCGGCTAGTCGCTCGTCCTCTTCCACGGACGCGACGCCCTCCAAGAAGCGCAGAGCGACTAGCGGAGCCTCGGGTCAAGGACCTTTGCCGCTCCGAGTTGCCGTACCGACCAAGCCCGAGAGGAAATCAAGCGGTCTGCCGCTGCTGTGCACGTCTGGGGCCGAAAACCCCATCCTGGCGGCGTTGGGAGGCACCCCGCGCTCTCAAGCAGCCGAGGCCAACGGATTCCTGGAGCCCGAACCGTTTGATCTGTCCCAGTGCAGCGCGTCAACGTCCATGGACAGTGTGAACGACGAAACGATGGGGAGAGCTGAGGACGCTGTGGTAAAGGAGAAAGTGGCGTTGAAGAGGGAGGACCAGGAGGAGAAGGTTAACGTCAGGGACCTAAAGGAGGAGGCAATGGCGACCAGACGAACGGTCGTTAAAGAGGAACAAAAGCCTCATTCTGTCTCGATAGTCAAGACACAGATGACCGGACTGGAGACCAAGTACAACGTGGATACAGCTCCATTTGGTAAGTCTGAGATCTTTGAGTTGATCGTGTAGAGGGAGTGTATACTGATGAATGATTTCGTTGATAAAGTGGCAGTTGGTAAGAGGAAACGGGAGAATGAGGATGGCGAGGCGAAGACGTCGGAATTCGTCGCTTACGCCCGAGAACACATCCACAGCCAAGAAGCAGGCGAGGAAGGATTTTCAATCGACCCGTCAGAACGGGCAGTGGAGCATCGTGCCAGTAAAGTGGTGCGTCGCGAGATATTAATTGCATCCCCTGCGGCGAACGATGACGAAGATTGGGAAGGAAATGCGCCCCCTCAAGTCAAAATGGAGGATGTTGAAGCGGTGCTGACACCTTCAGAGCACTTTGACCTGCAGCCAATCGACATTATTTTGCACGTTTTCTCCTTCTTGGTTACGGCGAAAGACTTGCAGAGTATGGCTCAAGTATCGAAGAAGTGGAAAGAGCTGACTAGTCGACGGTCGTTATACCGATCGCTTCTGAGTGTGACTCCAGAAGGCTCGGTGAATTGGATTAACTTCAAGAACTTGGGCATCAAGAACAAGGGGACCGAAGGCACCTGCATTAAGTGCTGCCAGCGTTCGACGGGCAAATTCTTGGCTATGAAAAAGGCCAGGGTATTCCCTAAGGTATGCACTGATTTATTACTTGTGAGCGAATCTTTCGCTTTTACTGTTACCATGCTTTTCTGATGAATATTTTGCGTATGCAATAGGGAGAAGGAGTGCCATATTATATGCTCAGAGAGCTAGCGGTGCTAAAGGGAATCAAGCATGATCACATTGCGTCCCTTGAACTCATCAGTCTCGCAAAAGATGAACTCCACGTTTTCTTCCCTTACGTGGATAAAACACTTCACGAAATTATAAACCCCACGGGCGATCCCAACGGCGGTCGTGTGTTACCAGAGGCTGTGGTAAGTACTGCATATAGCGCTTTGTATTTGCTCATATAATACTTATCTTTCACTTTCTTTCTTACAACGCTTGCTCTTTTATTCGTTTAGATTCGCAAGCTTCTTCACCAACTATTAGATGCGATCGCATACTGCCATCGCCGCGGAGTTTTGCATCGGAACCTTAAACCGAAGCATCTTCTTATCAAGACATCCGACACAGAGAATCTCAGTAAGTTGATGTACCTGCAAACTCTATGCTGTGAAAAATCTATGTACGGTCCGCTAATGTCTCCCTCCCGCACTACCAGATGATGCTACACTGCAGATCTCCGACTTTGCGCTGGTTCGAGCAACAGGGATCCCTCGCCGAACTTACACAATGGAGGTGGTTACGCTGTGGTATCGTCCCCCAGAAATCCTGATGGGAGTGCGTGGTTACTCCTCAGCAGTGGACATTTGGTCTGTTGGCTGCATCTTTGCTGAGATGGCCCAAGGCAAGCCGCTATTCACTGGCATTTCTGAGATCGATCAGCTGTTCCAGATTTTCAGTAAGCTGTCGACGCCAACGTCCGAAACGTGGCCAGGTTTCTCGTCATTGCCGAACTATCACTTCGAGTTTCCGCACTGGAAGCGTCGACCCTTGAATCGCCTGTTCCCGGGAATCTCGGATCTCGGCATCGACCTGCTGACGAAGCTGCTCGTATACAACCCCGACCAGCGAATTACGGCTGAAGACGCGCTTCGTCACCCGTATTTCTCCAGTGACGCACCTGCGTTCTTACCACTGACCCCTAAGATTCCGATGGATCAAATGTGCTACACGATGAGCCGTGCACGGATCGGCCCAACTCCTGAGCATGTAGAACTCTTCCATGCGTACCTGCGTCAGACAGAGCTGGAGTCATGGAAGGAAATCAAGTACTTGAGGTATGTGGGGTGCTGCATACATGGTGAATTTATGGTTAATTCCTTACTGTTTCCACGCTCGTTTTGCAGCCGTCAGAAGACGCTCCGTCCTGCTCACCGATCAATGCTTGTCGATTGGCTGATTGAAGGTATGCTGCTTGGTGTATATGTGGAGAGTTATTCGCATGCTTGAGACTTATGATGATGCGGTATTTCGATTTATTACTTTAGTAGTCGACGTGTTTGAGATGTGCCTGAGAACGGCATTCCTGGCAGTCAATTACACGGACCGGTACCTGGACATCGTCATGGTGAAAAAGACGCAGTTCCAATTGCTTGGAGCGACTTGCTTGCACGTCGCATCGAAGTGCGAAGACGTGTCCTATATCGGCGTGGAAGATCTCGCGATGTGCGCTGACAATGTGTACACATCCGTGGAAGTGTTGGAGATGGAAGAAAAACTACTGAACACCCTCAACTTTACACTTTCAGTCCCCACTGGTACGTTCTCTAGGCACTTGTTTGCTGTTGAACACAATCTTCTCACTTTCACTTTCTGTGTTGGTTGAGTGTGTGCAGCACTGGACTTCCTGAATATTTACGAGCGCATGATCCCACCCATTCAGAAGAAAACGTCTATGCTGGCGCACTACCTGCTTGAGCTGGCGCTACAAGAGTACCAGTTCTTGAAGTATCTCCCCTCAGTTGTGGCTGCGTGCTGTCTGTCGATGGCAATGTATACAATGGATGGATTCCCGATGGTGCGTTAGCCTTTGTATTTTGGTCTGCTGATCTGTCTGGTGCTAATGCGGTGCCTTGCTGTGTGTGTTTTCTTCTTCTTCTGATCAGACAAAGGAGCTGGTGGATGCTTGTCAGTACAACTGGTCGGACCTAAAAGAGTGCATGGAAGAGCTTCAGACGCTGTACTCTAACTCGCCGTCGAACAATCTGGCGGTGATCAAGAAACGCTACTCGAAGGCTGAGCGGTGCCAGGTGGCGAATGTGCTTCCGCCGACGTCGTTCAGTATGGCATTTTAGTTGGTCTAGTCTGTTTTTGTGGGCTACATATTTAGAGCTCGGTCTCTAGGTGAGTGAACTACCTTACGCTGCTGGCGTCGCAAGACCCTGTCCAGAGAGCGACTTCGTGCTCGCCAACCTTCAGACGACGAGGAAACAACGTAACAAAGGCAAAATACAAGCGAGCACTGTCCGGACGTCCGGTCCAAGCGAGTTTTAACATTGCAAAAATAAAAAGCGATGACGACAATTCTGTGGGAAGCTGGAGACGACGCTCGCGAAGCAGTTAACCACGTTCATTTTGTTCTTTGTCGTCACCCCGTTATCTTCTCGTCTCCAGTGCTACCTTCACTGTCAACGTCATTATCTTCAGGTGAGGAGGTATTGTCGTCCTCGTCAGTGACGTCGCTTTCTGCTTCCACGCTAGCCTCCTTGACTTCTTCAGCCTCCACCGGCTCAAAGAGCTTCTGACGCAGCTTCGCTTCGAGATCTTTCGCGATTTCAGGGTTCTCTTGCAGGAATACCTTCGCCTTTGCCTTGCCCTGTGCAATAGGCTCTGTAAATGAGCACACGACGCTCTGTTAGCCTCAACGCATTATTTCATCAAAACACAATCCCTGAAACTTACCTTCGCTTCCAGCCAGACTGTACCACGCACCTGAGCGCTTCAACAAACCATGCTGTACACCCAAGTCAAGCTGCAACCGCAAGTTAGAAGAAGGTCGTCCGGCATCTAAATCAACTACTACACGCATTACCAGCTCTGATTGACGATCGATACCGTGACCGAACATCATGTCGAAGTTTGCCACCTTGAAGGGTGAAGCCAACTTGTTCTTGGCCACTTTGACTACCGTCTCGTTGCCAACCACCTGATCCCCCTCCTTGATGGCCGTCTTACGGCGAATATCCAGTCGCACCGACGCGTAATAACGCAGTGCTGTACCCCCCGACGTCACCTCGGGTGATCCAAAGATGATACCGACCTTCTGACGGATCTGATTCAAGAAGATAATGGTGCAATTGGATTTTGATAGCGACCCAGTCAGCTTCCGCAGCGCCTGGCTCATGAGTCGCGCCTGTAACGCAATCTGCTGGTCTCCCATCTCGCCCTCAAGCTCTGCACGTGGCACTAGAGCTGCAACACTGTCCAGCACCACGAGATCCACAGCTCCAGACCGGATCAACGTGTCAGCAATCTCCAGAGCTTCTTCACCAGAGTCCGGCTGTGAGACGTAGAGGGCATCAATATCCACCCCCAGCGCCTTGGCGTAGTGGGCATCAATAGCGTGTTCTGCATCGATGAAGGCACATACTCCTCCCTCAGTCTTCTGAGCCTCCGCGATGCAGCTCAGTGCCAACGTCGTCTTGCCAGAGCTCTCGGGGCCGTAGATTTCCACTACACGCCTAGCCAGACACCAATTTGTCAAACGTTGCAGTTCCATTTCCACCATCTCTGCGGCATTGTACGCACCCTCTCGGGATGCCACCAACGCCCAGAGCCAAGTCTAGAGACAAGGAACCGGAAGAGATGACGTCCACGCGTTCCGCGATTTTGCTACACAACCAATCGTCCACAGTGATCAACTTTTGTCACAATTGCCCATAACTTCCCACTGAGGCGGCCTACGTCGAGCCCAGCTGCATGACAGCGCCCTTTCCGAAGCTGCTCTCGATCTGTCGGATGGCCATCGTCAGCGCCACGCTGCGGTCTGCTCAACATCAACTTGTATGAACTACTATTGAAGCATCTGTGTGTCCTCTTCTTCTAGACGCCGTACCGGAGCCGCTAGCTGCGCTAACACGCCCACATTTTGCAGCCGACCGCTTAAAACGCACATAAGACAAATACGGCGAGCTGACGGCAGCAGACGCCAGCGACAGACGCGAACCGAGCGCCGGGAGATGCGAGCCGAGACGCAGCATCGTTGGTCGAACTCGAAGTGGGTTGAGGCCAATGAAGTTCGCAATCAATTCACTTCAATGACTAACAAGTTAGTGACTGTGAACTTAACACACACACAAATCGTCACTCAAACGAGGGAGCACGTTGGCCGTTGACTTACCCATCTGAGCCGAGATGCTGGAGCTGCCGTCGCTGCACTCGTTCGTGAACCCGATGACGTCCCCGTCTCCATCTCCGTCCACAGCGCCCAAGCCACCGGCGCTCCCCACGCGACGCAGCAGCCAGCGAGGAGGCATCGTCATGTCCCAAGAGACGCGTCCGCCTCGCGAGCTGCTCGCGCGAATCGGTATCAACGGCAAAGAAGTCGTGAGGATCATCAAGGAACGACACTGGGAGGTCGAGGATCCCCACGGACTACAACAGCAGAATATTTATTACCGACCAGAGGCCAAAGAAAAGGGAAAAGATGCACAGCAGAACGAGGACTTTTTCGTCGGAGAGGGAGAACTCTACGCTTTCATTCTAAAACAAGGTAAGGATGGGCTCAACTTAAAAAAAAAAAGGTAGAACGGGTTCTTGACCGAGTGATTACTGTTCTACGTACTAGGCGGACTGCGGTACTTACTGCCGAACGAAGAACTATCGAGTGAGTCGGACGAGTCCGACGTGGTGGCCACGCAGCCGTCCAAGCCGCCGCATGAAGACGAGGCGGAGAATTCAGTTGAAGAGAGTGACGCCGTGTCGGGGAATAATTCGTCGACCTCGGCTACTGAGAGTGCAGGCGGCGGAACGAAGCAGCGTAAGTGGAAGCGCCGGAAGAAGCTCTCGACGAAGAGTCAATCTGTAGAGAAAACTTCAAAGGATAGACCAATCAAGACGCCATCAACGAGACGTCGACGGAAGATATCGAAGCAGAAAGCTGCTACGTCTAGAATTGGTGACGAAGAAGTCGAGCAGGATCAGGTTCGAATGACTTCGCTGGTGAAGCTGGAGCAAGCGACGTATGGCGGAATTGGGCAGCAGACGGAGTTTAGCGAGTACGAGTCGTCGTTGACGGCGAGAGGATGGCGAGCGCAGTTGCTGCAAGATATTGACCTGCACTTGCTACGATCTGTTTCGGCAGTGGATAGACGACATCGAGCTCTGGAAGCATTGAACGAAGGACAGAAGAAGATTGGCCGACCAACTGAAGGAGTTGGACCACATGTACAAGACGCAGTGGAGATTCTCCAAGAGCTAGAGGGTCTTGCACACAGCATACGCGCCTCACAATCCGATCTATCGTCGATGATTGAATTAATTATCATGCAGGGAGAGCAATTGATTATTCCCGACCGGATCGACTCAGTGGGTCGTATTGGAATCCCCGGTTTCGTATCGACGGGCCCAAGTAGTCTGGTGCTTGTGCGTGATATCGAGCGATACATGCTACTCTTTGTTGCTGCTGTGCGTCGATATCAACGATCCAGGAAGGTTATCTGTGCCAACGAACCTGCCAATGGATCGTCTCAGCAAGCTAATCGAGCAGTGAAACGGACAGACCTACGTGCTCTTCAACTGGGCATTGAAGAGTCGAAGAGGGAGCTGCAAGAACTGGCAACTATTAGCGCGGCAGAAGCTAGCAAGTCGTGTCAAGATCCTTGGCAGGATACTGCGTCGGAGATTACTCAAATCATTTCTCAAAGCACCTCACAGGGAGCTGCGCAGCATTCTACAGGAACCGTACGTGCAGATGCCATTGGATCATGAGTGGGTGCAGAGTTTGACTAGCGGAACGGAACTATCAAGTGATCTAACTTGTTGTCTGGAACTTTCGTGCAGACGGAGTCCGAGACGGACGTGAATACGGACCGTGACCAATCTTCCAGTCAACAGAGCATTTCCTCCCCTCGACGACTTGAGGGGGGTCAGTGGGTTGTGTGATGGCGAAATCGCGGGCTATTAGAGTAAATTGTGTCTTTCATATTTGGGTATCAGGAAATAGAGAATGATTCCAGCGATATGACTGTGGAGAGACGTATTGTCTCGACATTACTAAAAAGATCCCGCGACGCTTAGAGGCTAGTTGTCAGATCCGTCGCCACCGCTTGGCCACAGTGCGAGATATTCCGTCGTAGGCACACAATGTCTGAGCAGCAGCATCTCCATCGCGAGCACAGCTCCAACTACGGGGCCATCTCGCCGGTCAAGCGTGCGTTGCAGCAACTTCATAGTCCGCAGTATCATAACCAACATGCTGTGACTTTTGGTAAGCTTGAGCTTATGCGGTGATATTACAATTGTGATATTTCACGAGGGGATCATAACGCTACAGAACCAGAAAGTGGAGATTTGTCCTCGACTACGAAGATTCTCAGTGACAGTCATGGTTCTCGCAGTCGTGATCGCCTCAGTCGGTACGAGAACGCCACTTAATTCCACGTTATGCATTGGTCCAGTGGCTTAACGCTCTAGGTCCCGTGGTAGATACCTGGACCATAGTTCGTTTGGGGTGGCGCTGGACGTTTTGCTCGTCTTGGCTTCCGTTGTGTTTGCAAGCTCGTACATTGCCAACACCTACGTCCCTTCTAATGATGTAAACCCCAAGACCAGCTTTCTCTTTATCATATTTTTGAGGTAGTTCTCACTTTAATTTTTTATTGAAACATGTAGATGCCGTATAGTCTCTGGATTACCGACATCATCTGCGCGGGTCTCTTTGCAGCAGACTTCCTATTCCGTGGCATTTACCTCTCCAGTCGTCGTCAGGATTACATTTTCTCATTCCCAGGACTTGTGACTCTGGCTGTCGTGCTTCCCGTATTGCCGACCTCTTTCTTCGTTCAATACCAGTTGAGTATACACTACTACACTATGATTATGATGTAACTAAATTCTGTCTTACTATCTTATCTCGTATCTGGAAATCTTATGTAGTACACTCTGGTATGGCATCTCTGACTGGCGATTTGTCTACCCACTGCGGTTTGTCATGTGCTACTTTGAAGCCAAAGCTGTGCTCAGTCGCTGTCATGGCCTCATGTCTCCAGTTCAGCAATTCGCAATGTTGTGTTATCTCCAACTGACAATCATCATTGCAGTCGCGGCAGGCGTCATTCAGATTGCTGAGACTGCTGACGTCAAGTACGCGAACGGAAATCTCGGCGAATGGACGTTTTTCAATGCTTTCTTCAACTCGGTGCTCGCGTTTGTGACGATCCAGTCGCCACCTGCTGAAAACCCGCTGGCAAAAGTTTGTGTGGGCGCGTTAGTGTTAGTCCTTATCTTGGTAGTACCGTACCAGGTGTCTCAGATCCTAGCGCTCGGCAGCTCCTTCTCGCCGTACGAGCTCGCGACGCACACTCCGTCATCGACCAGCAAGCACATTATCCTCTGTGGAGACCTCACGCCATCACGTATCGATCATTTCTTTCGAGAGGTTTTTCATGATGATCATGATCTCGTTGACATCAACGTCGTTGTATTGAGCGAAGAAGAACCAGCCACGTCGCTGATCGCTTTGCTCATGGATCCTTTCTTTGAAAAACGAGCGAGTTTTATCCAAGGTTCTTTGCTGGATGTCGATGATTCGCAGCGAGCTGCTTGTGCTTCAGCTGAAGCCATTTTTATCGTCGCACGGCGTGTGGCAGGAGAATCACCTGCTAGCAGCGATCATCGGGCATTAATGCGTGTGCTTGCTGCTCGACGTGAGGCACCCAAGGCTCGTGTGTTTGCACAGCTCCACTTGTCAGCAAATCGGGGCCTTCTGGCTGATCTGGGCGTATCAAATGTGCTTTGTTTCTCAGAAGTGATGCACTCACTGCTCGGTCAGAACTGCGTATGTCCAGGGTTTTCAACTTTCATATATAGTCTCACATCGACGTCTAGCTATGACGCGAGTGGTGACTATGACGAACCTCCAGAAGCTGATGCTTCGTGGGAGGACCGGTACTTGCATGGCTCAAGTCACGAGGTGTATTCCGTGGTATTACCGCCAGCATCTGTGGTTTATGGCAAAACGTTCTCCGAAGTGGCATCACTAGCGTATGCTCAATGCTCTGGTGTGATTGTATTTGCGATCACGACAGCTCAATCGCCACAAGGGACTGGAGGCAAGTTGCTATTGAACCCTGGAGACTCATACACGTGTGTCGGAGAGGAGACAAGCTTTGTCATTGCTCAAGATCGACGCGAGGCTAATGCCGTGACGGACATGCAGCCAAGTAGCACTATGCCGGATGCATGGACATCTCAGCTTAGAGGTTCAAAGTCGAGGCATCTTTCGCGTGGAGGAAGTGTTAAGGTCAGATTGGCATCAACGACAGGAAGCAGTACTGGAAATGATACGCCACGTAGCGTGGACGATGCTACGGCTTCGTCACCGCATCGACGGCAGTCGCGGCTTGTGAACTGGCAAGCAGAGACTGCAAGTCCTGTGTCATCGTTTAGTCAAGATAACCGAGGCATCTGGAAGACGGAAGAGGAGGACGATCCACTGGCTGTGAAGAGTGGACTCTCTCCTACTACTGAGCTTGGTGCCTTCAGCCCCGAGACAGCAGTTGTCCAGGACGTGGCTTCTTTGCACTTTGAAACTGGTCACATTGTGGTATGTGTGTTGTCTTCTTCGTCGTTTCCTCATCATCTCGAGTACCTAATTGGTCCATTACGAGTGCGTGCGCTACGACGACATCGTCCCGTGGTTATTGTGACTGCGACACTGCCTGAAGTGGATGACTACGAACACTTTCAACGTTTCCAAGGGGTGCACTTTGTGGTGGGAGATCCGTTCCGTCACAGTACGCTACGTCGGGCTGGCATTCACCACGCGTTCCGTATCGTCCTTATGGGTGCTGAAGGCGAAGTCTCTGATGCTGGCACTTCGGAGCTTCTCCAAGATGCGGTACGTTAATACACCTGACTCAACGCAGCGCTGATACTCTCACAGTCTCATTCGGTTGTGCGTTTCTTGACATTGATAGGCTTGTGTCGCGCTGCACAAAACAATCGTGACGCTTATTGGACCCACCCAAGCGCCACGCATCATCACGGAGGTTGTGAACCGCGCAAATGTGCACTTTGTGGCGCAAAACCTCACGGTTAGTGGTTGGTTTCCACTTTCCGAGTGTGATTCCGCAGCGACGTCTACTTCGTCGCTCGAGTTGGCGCGCAACTTCGCCGTCTCGCCTGCTTTTGCGGCTGGGCTCACGTACAGCACGTCACTTTGTGACAGCTTGCTCATTAACCAATTCTTCAATGCTCGGATCAAGAATATCCTGCGTGAATTCATATTTGCCTCATGGACGGATGGTGGCGTTGGCACGTTGCCCAGCACGCCTGCTACTGCTGGAGGATTCGGAGAAGCGGTAGCGTCCCCAACGTTGTCATCTTCGTCAGCTGTGGGGGTACAACGAAGCTCCCTCTTTGCCGTGGAAGTGCCGATGGACTTTGTGGGACGCACGTTCGAGTTTGTCTTCCATTACTTGCTGTCTTCCGATGGGATCCTCGTTATCGGACTCTATCGCTGCCGCCCGGATCCCATGCTGCACTCGACTTCTGTGCACTCGCTCAGTGCAGGCCAGTGGATCAATTCGAAAATTGTATCAAGAGCTCGGATTGAAGTCCCAGAGAGCGAACGAAGTGTGCCGTTCGGATACGTGTACGTGAATCCTCAGCCACATGAAGTGCTCACAGGCAACGACCTGCTCTATGTATTGTCGGACATCCAACCGTGCTGGGCGGACACAGATACCGAGTAGTTCAAAATTTTCCTATTCAAACTTGACGAAATTGCACGAGTTTCTTTGCGTATCGGTATTTTTGTGATTGATTAGACCCGACGAAAACGCTCTTGCCTGGTAGCCTCGTGGCCTTAAAATATTAAGTCCTTGGACTGGTCTTTGTTGAGGTTTGTCGTTGCAGTGCAGACTTCAGGATGGAATTATGCATTGATATCTTCACTGTGAGCCGAAAGGTATGTAGTATAATGTAGATCGATGAATTTCGGTCCTGATTGTACAGAAATACACAGTACAACTTGATCTCATTTATATTTACTTACGTGTTTGTTAATTAAATTATTAAGTGTATAATGGGTTTATTTGTGCTGAGGTGTGAATACATATTGGTATTGTACTTACATGTCGACCCCGTTGATGAGAGAAGTCATTTGCTGCTCGAGAAAGAGTGAAAATGTTTACAGCTGTAATCATAAATTCGTCACCAATTCCCGATTACAAAAAAAATATCATGTACATCTGTATTACAGTGTTTCAAGTCGCTATATTGCCAACCAAGTTAGCAGAGCGCGCTCTACCGTCGCGCAACTACATGTAGTGAGGAGGGACGTGACACGGACAGCATTATTGTTGTTTTGTATTTCCTGAATTCAGCCAACTAATGCGAGACTTTTTCGGCAGAGCAATGCCTATCTTACTTCAGGTGCACATACCTCACGATCCCGACTTAAACCGTAGAACGGATAGTTCAGATGTAGGGTCAACTGAGTGCTGTATTAATATAAACGCAAGTAGTCAGACTTTGGGCGAGAACGACGGTGACTTGCCTCTTCAATTCGTAGTAAGTGGTCGGCTCAGGACTCATTCATTCGTCTGCACAAGACTTTCCTTTCACGAACACGTTGGCAACACACAGTCTTCCCTGATATGACAATTTAGGACTTGGCAAGAAGCAGACCAAGATCACTTGAACGAAGCTCAAGAACCTGGAGGCATATGACTCAGATACATATAATCCCAACAAGCTGGAAGCAATGGGGAACTTCATGGTCTTCGTTTATAGGATTGGAATTATGGCATATCCAACGGTTAAAGCCTTCGGATTGTGAGAACGAGATCGCTAAGCGATGTCTTTATGCCTCGTTTCCCCCTTGAGTCAGGTTAGTAGGCCACAAAGGACGATAAAAAATATCTTAACACATCTCCCGGCTAATTTCTTCATGCGAAAAAATAGGTCTGTCCCTCATTAGGGTCTACAGACAGTTTGCAGACCTCCGTCTCGTATTCCAGGCTAATCGGGACCAAGTAGCCACATCCCTCCTCACTTAAATTATTTTCGGTACGAGGAAATCATGCGGACCAACATTTTAAAGCTGGTTTTATTTCTTTTTTAGTGGTGGTCTCACTCGCCTCGATTTTTTATAGATGCTAGATATTCAAGGCTCGTGGGTTCCCTTTCAACTAAACAAAGTTCGCACGACAAGTGACAAAAAGAGAGGATTTAGGTTAGAGAGGTCAGTCGCAAGCTTCGGCTGGATGCAGTCTCTCTTTCGTAATAAGAAACTGGCCGAGGCAATGCCTGACAAGTAAGGTCAGATAACAAAGCTCTTAGACAGATCAAGTTTTCTTTTAAAGATTTTTGCTTTAAAAGAAAACTCTGAAAGGGATGAATGGTTTATCTATCATCTGGAATTAGAAAGCTGAGTAGGCGGGCCGACGCGTTTGAGTTCCATTTCACTTGCGTCAGACTGTCAGACCGTCAGAGTCTGACAGTCATAACAATACTGAGAATATACTATAATATTTCCGAGAAATTATTCATTCGGTGAGGGCAGGATCAAAAATTTAATAACTTATTTCCAAAAATATCTTCGCTAACTCGAATTTCATAAGACCAAGGTTCAAACTATTATGTATCTAGCTGTACTTACCAATAACGCTGCCACATCCAGTCGTTCGGTTGCTCCCTGCTCATCACGACAATACTACGGTCTACAGCTTCACGACTCGACTCACCGCACTCTCGTTAGTTCATTTCTACTTCCGCTAGCCACGCCAACGACACCAAGACCATGCCTTCTGCCCCAAAGTTTACATGGAAGCGAGTATCGACTTACTTCTTCACCCCGGTGCTCGACGAACAAGACGAGCCGACCGGGTACCTTCCCTGCCAGTGCTCCGAGGTGCTGAAGCAAGACCACGACACCAACTACACGAACCTTCTCAGCCACGTCCGCCAGAAGCATCCCGACTACGAGGTCACGATGACTACCAGTGGGGCCGATAGCGGGACCCTTGTGGTCTTCATGGACACAAAGTCGCAAACTATTACTGATGGATGGACTGGACGGTTTCATGCAACCTGCTCTTCACGTTCCCCGAGAACGTCTCAGTGCGCAAGTACTGTTCCCGCCCCGGTATCTGCACTGAGACACTGATCAACTACCTCGGGCTGGTCACGAAGGAGGTCGAGCTATCATATCGGTGCTAGCCGCGAGGTTTGGCATCACATTTGATGGCTGGACGTTCCATTCGGAGCACGGCATTGCCGTGTTTGCTGTCTTTGAACACGACGGGCGCGCTGAGACAGTTCCTCTCGCGATGTCCCGCTAATTGACGACGAGGTCGATGATCCCATGGCGGGAGCCCACGTCACTTTTTTGCGTTCGATTCTGGGCATTTTCAAGCGAGCGACAGCTGATTTTGCTATTCATCACTGGTGACAACTGCTTTACAAATGGGCGCGTTGCTACACATTTGGAAGTCCCGCTCGTTGGTTGTGCTAGCCACCGTTTGAATTTGGCGATCAAAGCGTATCTGACTAGCTACGAGCCAATTCTCTACAAGCTGAACACGTTGAAGGGGAAGTTGCGATGTCTCAACGCTTCTGCGAAACTCCGGTAAGTTAAATTCGGTATTTTATTTGAACTAATGTATTGGCGCTGCTGTTGAATTGCTTTTGATATTTAGGGGGGGGGGGGCGTTTTGCGACCGGTTCTTCGCAATGTCACTCGTTGGTCGATTTCACCATGATCACATGTTTCTTCCAGCTGAGAATCTTCATCTGCACCACCGATGACTGCATCGCTGCACTGACGCCGAGCAGACGAGAGGAGAACAAGCTCCAGTCGCTGCTAGAGGTGCTCGAGGACTTTGAGTCAGCGTCCCTTAAGTTACAAAGTGTCAACGGCGTCTCTCTGCTCGACATTACGCGACCTGTTCGATGCCGTCATTGAGCAGTACCCTAGTCTATCAGGATATATCGGAGCTGATGCACACATCGTGCACGACCAAGACTTCGATTCCGCATGTGTCTCCGTTTTAATGGGGAACAGCGATAGCTTGCATGCTGGACAGCGCGTGCTGCTGCGCCCATTTGAGGCGCGCACAAGCGCCCCTGAGGTTGTGACGTCCGTGACGAAGATGGGGTTTGCAGAGAAGTCGCTGAAAAAGCGCAGACAGAACGCCAAGGACGTGTCGAGTATTCCATGGTCAGTTAACAGCTCAATCAAATTTGCGCTGTAATTGCTGCAGTATTGTGTTTGAACTATTGAATAATTGATTGTCTGATGCTGCTGACGTCAACGCAGTTATCTACTTTACTGCACCAGTGCAATGACATTGCAGTCGTATTATCGAAAGCCCTGCGTCAGACCGATTCGATATTATTGTGTGCTCTATGCTTTGTCTCTTGCTCCAGGTGGATACAAATGTGCCGGATATTTTAACTGACGTTAAATGGTGCTTCAACTCTTAGGCGTTGCTTCTAGCCTCCTGCCCCAGCGCCCGCCGATACAAATAATTTAACGCAACACACAGTAAATGACAGATTCCGGACCGGAATCCGGACGCCCGCAATAGACCTACACCATAAAGCCTCTTCCAATCAGCGCCCGCTTATTTATTCCGGACGGGAGTGAAAAGGGTTAAATCGTATATTATTGAATATGAAAATCCACCCACCAGTCGTACTGCACATTCGAATTCTTCCCTGGACAGCGGCAGACAACGATGCGGACGACGAGGGCGGCAGCAGGACGGACGGCTACGGGCGGGCGGCGGCACAACACACAACAGTGACGAGAGCAGCGGAAGGACGCGTGGCTGCGGATGGTGCGTGACCAGAGGCGCTGCGGGAGACGGCCAGCGGCGATGCGCGCGACGGCGGACGGACGGTCAGGCATGGAGTGTGGAAGGTTTCAAGGTAAGATGTGCTGTAATTTTCTGCGTATGCTGGTGTAGCTCAGTAAAAGAGCGGGAAGCTCAGCTTCCAGGTCGCCGGTTCGAACCCGGGCGCTAGCATCCTGATTGCAATAACCTGTGTGTGTATGTACTGTTTATGTGTGCTGCTATGTGTGTTGTTGTGTGCTGTTGTATGTTGCTTTTGTCGGTTCTGCCTGTTTGCTTTTGGTGTGCTGCTGACTGCACTACTGACTGCACTAACGCTGCTATACGTAAGTAAAATGTACTATATTATGTATTATGGTGAAATACATGTGTGCTACGCTAGGTCGGTGGTGGTCCACTGATGCCAAAGGAGGCGTAAACGCGTCAATGATGGCACCGCTGGATTTCAGCGCAAGGTACTACACTCCAAACGATTGGTATGCAGACGGGTGCGACGAGCGCAGAGTACGCCAGCGCTTACCCAGCGATGAGGCTTTGCTGGTCGGCTTCTTTCCATCGAACGGGCGCAGACTTCATTAGCTGTTTGGACCATCGAGACAGCCACGATCCACAGCGCTTGTTTCCAAGTTTCGTGGGCGGCTTTGTCCAATGGGTTTGGCTGTGGAGGATTATCGTACGGCTCTTGGTAAAGTACCTTCATAACATTCACTGCCACTTTCGCATCGGCTCTTTTGTTTTGCTCCTTTTTGCCTTTAACTGTCTGCCAGATGGAGTTCGTGTACCAGTTCAGGAAGCAGCCAGCGAATGTAGACGCTGTTGCTGGCGCGGCAGCAACAGGAGGAGGAGTCACAGATTCTACCTCAAGTGGCGGTCCAGTACCGGCTGCAGCTCGTACAGCAGAAGCAACCAGAGCATCTTCGACACGAGCAATTTGGTTGTTGATCTTGGTCAATTGCACCAGCATATTTTCCGAGGTCGATGCAAGCAGCGAGTCGCCTAGCGCTACTAAGTTGCGTGTGGTTCACAGTGCGCCAGCGAGCCAACAGATGAGATCCCCATTCGCAGGACGTGAAGATCGTGATGTGGCACCCAAGTAACGAGTTGGTGACGGTTACGCCTCGCTCCAGCTCGTACATGTAATGCGAAACGTGAGGCGTGGTGATAGCGCTATTTTTTTGTGGCATCTAACACGGTTTCCATGATCATTCGCCGAGCTGCAAATGTAGAATTTACCACATTAACAGCCACGTTCAGGCGCGGATCAGGTGAACCCAGCATATGCTGGTACAGCTCATTGCGCAGCGTCACAATTTGGCCAAACACATCGACCGTGATACGCTGCTGCAAACCGTCTATAGTCAGAGTGGCAACAGGTAAGTCCGGAGCCTCGGACCCTGCCAAACCTTTGGCAACGCTTGGTCCTCACGTGTAGTTGTTCCTATGTATGCAAAAGCTTTTGTCAAAGACTCAAGCAACCACGCGCCTCTTGTGGAGATCCACTGAATTGCTAGCTTCGGTGAGGCATTGGCATAGGCAGCTGCACCACGGCGCAAGGAGTGGCTGGTCATGTTAGGTCACGGATTGCCGTATCGTGAGAGGCATCTCCTTCATCCAATCGCGGATAACTTCGATAACATAGCTGGCTTTGTTAGGCCGCTTGCGCTCCCAATTTGTTGGTGGTTGAGTCACATTGTCTTCTTCGTTCTGCAGGCTTTCCCGATAGATCACGATCTCTTCTTGTATATAGATCTGGCCGCCAGGCAGATCAGGAACAGCGAACCGAGGCAGAAGAGGGAAGAGGTACTCAGACGGCTCGTCGAAGCATACGAATAGCATGCCGAACGCATGCAGTACACACTGTTGTCAGTGTTCGGCGGACTTGTAAATAAATACACCTTGTATAACCGATGTCTTAATTCGAGCTATATGCAGGAACATCTCTCCAGAAGCTCAGAGCGAGATGTTGCTTCCGAGCAAAGCAATTATCAATAGCTCTACCAAATGTATGCCATACTATTGTTAACAACACTGCATCGTGAACGCGCTTGAGTCCTATGGTCACACCCGCATGTATGATAAGGTGCTTCACCAAGACGCAGAGGTCGTTCAAAGTACATCCAGGAGCATCGTTAGTCCGCACATTTGCTCGAAGATTGCGCTCGTCAATTGCACTAGTAATTTTATCGCGAATTTTGGCGACACTTTTAGAGTCCTGTAGCGAAGCGTTGTAGCGCTCTTTTAACAGGTTCACCACTTGCGAAAAGTAGCCAAGAGACGTTGACTTTGCCAAAAATCCATCAGCTGCACGAGCTTTACCGCTTTTCTTTGTCTGGAGAAATATCGAGAACGCTGTTAGCAGGGAGTAAAAATTCTGCATGGGTGCATTAGTGGCTTGAATTAGAGAGGAATGCATCTTGTCTAGGGCATCACTGCTTAGTTCTGTTGATACAAGAAATTCGTTGAAGACCTTCACTGCAGCTAGCTCCTGTCCGACCGTACCAGCCGGCGTGTCAAGCCGCCGTAGTGCTCTCCTCATTCTTCCTCACTACCTCGTAGTCTAACGCACAAATACAACGAGAGCCACGATCTATCTTTGGCGAAACCATCTTCTTCTACGAGGTTTATTTTCCGACGCAGTGTGCAGTTATCTGATAAGCTTGCTCTTATCTTGGTTCCAGTATGGTAGCTTATTGTTTAATTTAGATGAACGCCGGACAATTCCAGAAATAAGTTGGAATCGGTTATACCTAACCTAACGAACTGGGATTCGACAAATATATAATAATGGCTTTTGCGCAGTACTATTGGTTGCTATTGGGATACCGCTAGTAATAGGCCTTGGGCTTCCGTTCAAAATACACTTATCGACAATAAATACGAAGTAGCATGGTCGCCGTTGTCAATATTCCATGTAAGTACGCTTAACTCCATCGCCCAATTTCTGGTGCCATACATTCTCCAGAATAAGGAGCCAGTCAATCGAGTCAGCTGGCAACGTTCCGATGGTCGTAAGCAGCAAAGGGGCCCGCCTGTCCCCAGCTCAAGTTGCGCCCAGCTGGAATCGTAGCGAGCCGCCACGAAAACTCGCAACGTCACGACGCGCACAGGGTCGAAATAGAACCAGTGCTGAGCACAGTGGAGCCTCCAGTGGCGGCGCGTGCACTGTCACCCGCCCGGCCGTCGGCTGGCGGAAGAAAAAGAGCCGTGACCTATCTCACCACACCACAGCCGTCGTAGCGGCTGGCGCCTATACCCAACGCCAGTGTAAATGGGCCTGTCAGTCAACAAACAGCCTTCAAGTCAGCAGAAAACCTTCAAAGTCCTCCCTCCTGTGCGTGTGTGGGGGTTGGCACTGCGCCCAGGGGCCAAAGTCGTCGCTACATCCGAGATCTCCGGCTTTCCCAGGTCGTTAGAAACCATGGAGTCTGACGATTCCATGTCCGTGCTGCTCCCGATGGTGACCATGATGCTTCTGCTCGTGTTCGCGGGCGGTCTGTGGTTCCTACGCGCGCGTAACCAACTGCGCGGAGCGTCCCAGTCTTTCCTCGCCAGGTACGTCGCGTTCCGAGCCTCTAAAGCGCTGTAGAAGCGAAGTTATAGAGGTTCTTAACCTACTTCTCTGCGGTGTAGAATGCTGCTACAGGAGCAAGAGACTATCACCAGACTGGATCTCGAGCGTGGAGAAGCCCAGGCCGAGCGCTGGAAATGCTCCGTGTGCGAGTTCAGCAACGCAATGGACCGTCCGACATGCACGTTGTGCGGCACAAAGAACACGAAGCACTCTCGCCAAGGTTCAGACCGAGAGGAGCTACCACGACTCAAGCACTCGATCGCAGGCCGAGACGAGCGACTGAGCTCAACCAGCTCCATTACCATGTTAACGAGGCCTTCATTGTCTGCTCAGAGGTCTTCAGTACTCAGTGTGAGCAGCAGACAGTCTTTACGACCATTAAGACTCTCGACACTTAACCCGAGACAGAAATATGCTCGACGTCGTAAAGAATGGGTGCGTTGTCTCGGAGAAGACGGCGAGTCGGCCTTCTGGACGAGAGCGGACGTCGCGGCCGCGGCCAGAAGACTCACAGTCGTTAACGGCACAAACCATGCAGGCCACGGTCGTGTCTCGGTGGGGTTCGTGACGCACATGGTACGTCGTTCGTCCGTATTGGGGGAAGTGGGGCGTCTCACGTTTGCTGAAGCTTCTCAACTGGATGCGGCCGAGACGATCGGCGGGTATAAACTCACGGCACGTGAGCTGGAACTCTTGGACCGAGTGTCGCGACTACCGTTTCCAAAGAAATACACGTGGTTCTTGGAGAGAATGGGCGCGTTATTGCGACCCTGGGAAGAAGGACGGATCAAGCTACGTGTACAGCGTGAACACATCCTTGTAGAGAGTATGGAACAGTTGTTGGGTATTCAACCTGAGCATATCCATTTCCCACTACGGATTGAGTTTGTCGGAGAAGCAGGGATCGACGCTGGAGGGTTACAACGCGAGTGGTTCTCCATTCTATTCGGTAGACTCTTGGACGATGAATTGGGACTCTTTATGACGTGTGATCGACACACACAGGCTGTGGCTATTAACCCGCACTCGGAGGACTGCACAGCCGACCACTTGCTCTACTTTCGTGGTATTGGAAGACTATTGGGACGTGCGCTACTAGAAGGACAGACTATGCAGGCAAGACTCTGTCTGCCAATCCTCAAGCATTTCCTCGGGATGCCTATCACTTTCTCGGATCTGCAATACGTAGACCCTGAAGTCTACACAAGTATGCTCTGGATCCGAGATAACGACGGCGTCGAGGCCCTCGAGCTCACCTTCTGCGTCACGGAGCTCCGTGCCGACGATGAAGTCGTCACAGTTGACTTGGTACCCGATGGGAGGGACAAACCCGTGACAGATGCTAACAAGACCGAGTTCCTACACCTCAAACTGCGTTATCTCATGCTCGACCGCTATGCGCCACAGCTCCAAGCGCTCTCGCTTGGGATATTTGAGATCGTCCCTCAGGAAGCACTTCTCGTCTTTGACTACCAAGAGTTGGAGCTTGTGCTCTGTGGTCTGCCAGAGATCGACATGGCCGACTGGAAACGTAACACAGTCGTTGCTCCCAGCTTCAGTGACGCTCCGCTGGTCGTCGGCTGGTTCTGGGACGTACTCCAAGGATTCACCGAAGATGAACGTGCACGTTTCCTACAGTTCTCAACAGGTTCGTCACGTGTGCCCGTGCAGGGCTTCAAGGGGTTAACGAGCTACGACGGTCGCATTTGTCCCTTTTCGTTGCGGCCATTGCCCACCCAAACTCGTGGCTTCCCTAAAGTGCACACGTGCTTTAATCGCGTCGAGTTGCCATTGTATACCACGAAGACCGAGATGGAGACTGCCCTTTACGCTGTACTTGAAATGGAATGGACGGAATTCAGCGAAGAGTGAGCGAATGGTAAAAAGGAAAAATGTCGTAATTATTTAACTGCGAAATGTATTGAAGTGACAAGAAATTTGATTAAAAGTTCTACTGTATTCGTCATTTCCCATCACTTCGTCCTGTCTCGGAAGAAAATTTCTCCTTTCTTGCTTCCCCCAGTTGGAAAGCCGAACGGCTGAAGTAAAAGCTAACCGTGTTTCGTTTTCTGCTTGAAAGTGGCCGTCAGCCAGCTGAGAGGGTGAGGCAGCTCCTGAACACGATGGCTTTGACGGGAATGGGGGCAGATTCCTCGTCTTCCGAGTCTCCGAGAACAGTCCCAGACGTGGCTGCCAGCCCGACGTATGACGAAGTGGAAGAGCAAAAGAACGATTATCGAGCAGATGACGAGGAAGAAGATGAAGACGAAGTGGATAATAGGTATGACTACTACATTCCCGACAACCAGCACACTGCCACGACATTAAATGAAGTCGCTGACGTCGACGAAGAGAGCAAAGAGAACGACATGAGGACGTCTCTCGCCTCTTCAACGGCTGCAGGAGTTATTGATATCGATCTCCATACTGTCATTCAAGACACGAGCGTCGTGAAAAAGTATGAACTTGCTATGAGTGAAGGAGACGCAGTGAATGAGACAGAGCAGACCAACAGACTAATGACCGTCAGTGTAAACACTTCGTTAGCAGTGACGGAGCAAACGACGTCGACACTAGCAACAGCCACAGGAGGAGGAACTTTTGCGTCAGATGGAGATCCCAGCAGCGATGATATGGCAATAACCATTGAGATTCCGGAGAAGTTGAAATTTCCAAGTCAAGATGAAGAAAGCGAAGAAGACGAACATAAGACGAGCACAACGGGTCTACAGAAGGAACGACTGGTAGTAGCGAGGAATGTGGATCTGACAAGTGGAATTGCACCAAGCAAAGATATTGTCCACGAGGCTGTCAAGAGCGAGGTTCCTGAAGAACACAAGGCAAATGAGCAAATATCGCCATCGCCGTCCGATTCTCCTGTTACAAACAAGTCGAAAACGCCGGCATTCTCTGAGTCTAAGGCTCTGAACACTAGCACACCAGCAAGTTCAGCAAAAAGTAAAGAGGATCCGACACCATCTGGTCAAGACGAAACCATGGAGATCGAGGCAGATGAAGAAATTGTGAGCGAAACTCCGCCAAGTGTAGACGCAGAGAAGGAGGCTCCAACCCCAGTGAAGAAGACACTGAAGGTATCGTCAAATGAGCCTCCACCTTCACGTGCCGTGACCCAAGACAGCAATACAAGTCCGACGCCTTCCCGGAAGAAAACGTTAGTGGCTCCTGTTCACACCCCGATACGATCGAAGCGTGTAGCTTCCAAAAAGCGGAAACAATCTGCTACCATTTTGGACAATCGTAGATCAGGTGAAGAAAAAAAGTGTTTTCCGGCACTACGTCGCTCACCGCGGATTAAAAATGAACATCCGAACTCGACGTTTTCTGGTGAATTAAAAGACGTGGCCGCCGGTGCAGAAGACGCTGCGTCGAGCACTAGTAAGGCCGAACTCTCATCGACCAGAAACGTCTCGATGACGCTAGTGCAGTTGATGGGGACTGAGGCACTGGCAGCGAAGCTTCAAGACGCGTTTGGCACTGCTCCATTTGCTGGAAATGCCCCCATTTCTCGGTTCCAAGATTTGATAAATAATGACGTCACGGGTTTGCGACACTTGAATGTGTTTAAGTTGCTGGACGCATTGAACCCGTTGGACGGACCGGTGATGCAGCTTCACGTCAAGTTGCCAGGTGTTCGGCATATGACGAGCCAGGATCGAGTGGAGTCGGTGTCGTTAGCGAAGGCAAGAGCTTTACAGAAATGTCCACTACGCTTCCCAGCCCCTCCTTCTGTAGCCGAACAGGTTATCAAACCATTGGCAAAAGAGCTGGGACTTAATTATGCGATGCGGCAACATACTGCCAAGTTGGTGAGTTGTCCTCAAGACGGGGCTGTGCTGGATTGGCGATTTTATCGAACGGAAACTGTGGCATTTCAACTAAATGGGAACTCACGATGGAAGATGAGAATGGGTCATGTGGAACATCCACTTGAATCTTTTGAGCCCGAATCGTGGATATTAGATGATGTGGCAAAAGTGGGGAAAATCCATCGGGTGGCAAATACGGACAATGGGTTTTTATCTCCACCTGGTGATAATTTTGACGTGCTTGACGAGACAAGAAACGGAGATACGAGGCAACAAGTAGAGCACTTGCTCCAGCCCGGGTCGGTAGCGTATGTCCCTGCAGGTGCGTGGCTTGAAGTGGAAACTCAGGGAAGCAAGGCGTTGTGGCTTGAAGTGCAGCTAGTTTCAACAACGTACGAGGCTTTGGTTGTCTCGGCACTGAAGCAGTTGGCCTGGGGTGACAATCAATTGCGGAAGCGAGTGCAGATTTACCCCGGTAAACGAAGTCAAATCAAGTCGACTTGGCACGATTTGGAAGCCTGTATGGAGTCTCTACGCAATGAGATGGTGGAACTCAAGGGAAACGACTTACTGCCGGAATATCTGGTGAATGAAGACATGCAGGACCTTGTCGCGAAAGGTATAATTCGTGACACGAGCACGTCTCGAAGCTCGAAAAGCATTGAAGTGGACTTGACAAACCCGAGGTTTAAACTGAAGCATGAAAAGGTCTTTAAAGATGCCGTTTATCGTGTAAACCCGGTCGCGGTTCTTATGAACGTCGACGAAATTCCACATTTATCCATCGACGAGGACGAGGAGCAAACAAGCGACAATCGTCTCGCTTCAGACAGCTCACGGACGCCGCATCGAGCATTGAAAAAGACCCCGAAGCCGAAGCCAAGACGGAAGCAGGCGCTGCGAGTGATGCCGCGCATAGGGAAGCATACGTATCTGTTGGATGAGATATTCGGGAATGAGCAATACCAACCACAGTTACACGTCAAGTTCCAGTGCTCCGCCGATCAATCGAGATTACTCGAGTGGCTCCAATGCCGTGGAGGGGAGCCGTTCGAGTTGGAGGAGCTCATTCGCGGTCATGACTACTCGCTGCGTCAAAGCAAGGGCCCAGTTCGTAACGAGGAAACTGCGAGAAGCCTGCTTCGCTTTCTATGCTTTGTTGGATATGTCACTCAAGTGAAGGCGCCGTAGCGAGTTGGTCGGCGAGTAACTTTAAAGTTACGGGGTGACATTGCAACAAAATTTAGTTTTCGATCATTTTTGTGAGCTGTTAAAACTCCGCAAGTTGCGAGTTGAAGGAGCACTTAAAAGAGTCAATACATGTACAACTGCCAACCTTCTTACGAAATTGTGCCGAGTCGCATGTAGAAGATGGTACACCATACACGTTACCAGGTCGTTAAACCCAATGTGCCTGCCTACAATATATGGCCAGGAGTGATGTTGCGGTTGCGCATCAAAAACACCAGCTTCTTCGTCTTAAAAGTGATACGGTGGTCAACAAGTCCGACGCCAGCAAAAGCGTTGAAACCAGCGATGTACTGAAAATCATCTTCCAAGGGAGTGGGGTCCTTGGCAGTCAGCAAATAGTCGAACTTTACTAACTGCTCGACCGTAGTTATCGACTCGTCCTTCGAGTAGCTGCATTCGACATGAAAAAAGGCATAGTCAGGAATAGGCAAATCACAAATACCGGTATGTCCAGCCAAAAGACCAGAGACACATACCTCCAGGCCGGGAACTCCTCGCCAAAGCGAGACACACCAGTCATTGCGGCGGGGACGTCAATGTGAATACTACGAGGCAAGTTTCGCTCGTTCGCTGCGATTTGATGCAAGCGCACGAATGCTTCACCACCTGCAAAACGAAAGTGTCAAAAACCGAGATATTCACAATGTCAAGACACCAGGAGCCTTACCGGGATAGTTTGATCGAGCAGCCGTGAGCAAGAATAGAGTGCCGAGGATTGTGATCACTAGACAACCAATGGCCCCAACAAAAGGAAGACGCGCCTATAACCCCCCGGACAAAGACAGAGCTTGCAGTGTTAGCAGACCAAAAAGCACACGCAATCTGCTGAGTGAGTCACATTGTTTACCTTACTCCTGTTCCTGTAGAGCTTTGCCAAGCCCTGTATTGCACAATACACAGCAAATGCGTCAGTATTGTTTTAAACAAGGACATTTTGAGCTCCGGTATACTTCAGTACATACCACGGCTGACACCATGTTCAGGATCGGAATCGCATTGAAGATGAAGCGCAGCTCCTTGTGAGGGAGGAACGAGTAAAGCCCCAGATAGACAAACACGGGCCACACTAGCGACAGTACACTCCAATCGAGGATCGGCGCAGTCTTGAACGCCCACAAAACATCGTGGAATGACCGACTCTTTAACAACGCCGGAAGTAAAGTGCTACCAGGACACAAATATCAATCCTCAATCGAGTTAACTGATAAGTTCCCAAAAAGCTTCATCATTTCACGCACGAACCTCAGTCCAAGCGGAATCAACAACGCAGTCATCTGCAAAGCACGTGGCAGTGCCGACGTAAAATACCACAAGGGCGGACTCACGCCCCACTCGCTGCTTTTGTTTTGCACCGTGTTAAACCACAGCACTTCGCCCTCTGGCCACAGCCAGCGCTGCCAAAAGTACGAGTCGACCAGCACCGTCATCACCAGCGACACGACACCCGACGATAGCCCCCACCAAATCATCCGGAAGAAAGACACCCGCTTCGACAGCAACATATTGAGCACCAAAGGCGCAAATAGCACTACCGTATCTACGCGGAAAACCACCGTCGTAAACGTGAACAGGAACACACAGCGCTGCCACTTGCCCTACATTCCATCAAGCAACAAAAAGTAACATTAAACTCTCAGTACCTTCGAAACAGCCACAAAACTACCTCTGCGCTACCCTACCCGAAGCCAGAAACCCAGTCCAAACAGTACCAACGCCTGCACAAGCCCCATATAACATCAATCACCTCCATTAGCATCCGTATTCTCGTTCTACCTCCACTCTACTAAATTTTCTATCCATTCTATCCATTCTACCAATCATTCCACCTTCTTACCAGAGCGTACACATTAGGTAGGGTGCGGGTCATGTAGAATTGCAGATGGAACTGACACGCGCAGATCAAGAGCAAGAACCTGCTCGTGTCCCGTCCGAAGCGCATCCCCACGCCGTCGCTGAAGAAGATGAGGCCGCTTAGCGTTATCAGGCCCAGCACCAATCGCGTCACCAATTGCGACCAGAGCTTGGGACTTCGCAGAGCCTGGAGCACCCACACAACAGGGCGACTGACCCCCGCCACGGCCAATGAGCCTATAAAGGTACGGGGCACTACTCCGGGGAACTCTAAATGGTCAAACCCGTCCACATTGTGCTCTCCGAGCTCCAAAAGATCGTGCGTCGCCTGTAGATTGAAACTCTCCTCCACCTTGGTGAAGGGACAGAGAATCAGATATGCCGTCATGGCCGAAGCCACCAGCAGCTCGGCACGGCGGCCACGCATCAGGAGCGCCATCCCGATTGATTGAGGTAAATGGACAGTTACAGTTTGAACGCCATTGGGCAAAACTTGAATTTGTTATTTTGTCCACTCATAGTAATGAAGTATGGATTATAAGCGAATGGAGCTACAGAAAAAAAAGCTATCGAATAGAGAACCCCTGTGCTTCAACTTAGGACTTAGGTTGCAGGATACATTTGTAGATAGTGCGTCGATCTTAGGGCTTTTCAGTCTGAATGTTGTGGGCTCGGGACTCTGTCTTGTTGCTGGCGGGCACACTGGCCACGAACTGCTTGAGCGAGTCACTCATAAAGTACTGCCCCGACGCCTTGTTGAGCTCCTTGTCCTCGCAGAAGCAGAGCAGGATCGTGTCAATTGCCATCTCGTAGACGCCAAGAAGCGTCGAAGCCACGAACCAACCGAGTAAAAGCGCCAAGAGAATTGGAGCTAAGGGGGACGTCAACTCGTGAGCTCCACCGACACCATAGTCGTCGCTGTTCTTCTCCAAGTAGGCGAACGTGGCGATGGCGCAGCTCAGAGCGACAGCCACTTTGCCTGCGCCTAGTAACAGGAACGTCACAGTAGACACAGCCCCCACCTGGGCCATATTACTCAGTAAGATCTTGAATGCGTCCTTGGCCGACGAGCAGAAGCTGTGACCCTTCATGGCGATCAGGATGTACGCGTTCTTCGAGAGGAAGCGCAGACACTTCTCCAAACACCAGAGACAGCACTGTACGACCTTCATGACCACTTTAAGAACAAGGTTGGACTTCTGTAGATCTTGGGTTTGATGGTCCAGATATAATAATGCAGTACGGATGAACTGAACCACAGCGATAATGAAAGCTCCGAACGCTAAGGACCCGAAGTGGTAGCGGAAACAGTTTTTGAAGGATGCCAACACGGGAAAGCGTCCCATTTCCTCGCTCGTCTTGTTGCGACTCCAGTAGTAGCGACTCACAGCACCAGCTATCGTGCACATACTGATGGCATTAATGAGCTGGGCCGTCCATAAAAACCCGAAGAAATGGTACGCCACTAATAACTTCATCGTCTGGTCCGGACTCATTGTACTTAAAGTCGTTGTCGTCTCTGTTGTGAGTGTTTCTCCACTCTCATCCGCAAGCTCTCCTGCCAGCGAAGACAATTGCATCTCACCTGAGCTGTAAATGTACGCACCGACGATAGCCGCATATGCAAATAGTACCAACAACATGACGAACGGGATAATCGGAAACAGAACAAGAAGCGGCAAGTGCTGCAGTGCCAGGGACGCCTCCTTTACGATACCAATCGCGATACGGATTTTCTTCTGGAAAAAGCACACTAGTAATAGTGCAATACCTGCCAGTGCGTATGCAACGTATGCTGCCACAGCGTAAGCTTTTTCCTTGTCTTGACTAACTTGCAGCGTCTGAGGCAGCACAATCTCGGTTGTGACAACCTCAGAGGTGTCCACACCTGCCGTCGCTGTAGCTGAAGCCATCTCTGAAGTGAGAGCGTTGAGATCGGAGCTGCCGATGATGCCTCCCTTGGTACTCAACATGAGAGCAAAGAGTAGCAATAGCAACACGAAGCTCCACAGTGTGATCCACACAATGCACCCAGCGCAAAACCTTAGGAGAATTACGAAACCAAAGCCCAAGACGAGCGCAAGAACACCACCACAGACGAGGAAGACCGGCCACGTCTCCTGCAGATCACCAATGACACGTCCAATGGTAGCGCCAACAGTCTCCAACGACGAGTAGAGCGGGTTCTCTTGCGCCGGTCCCACCGACTCGGAAGTGGTTACTACTCGCTTGATCTCGCACTTGTCATTTGGTACTTGAACACCATTTACTTCGTCATAATACTCTGGTTCGTCGCCTGGAACGATGCACTTCTCCACCGACGTCGAGTTCGATTCCGTTATCTGTAGACAACGGTAGAATACTTGTTCGCTCGGCAAAGCTACGAGCCAGCACTTTTTCGCACTAGGTAGTACGAGCAGGTCGGTGGCTCTCGCTTTGCGCTCCTCATCCTGCTCTCCATCGGTTGTCAACGAGCTGTCACTTTGGATCTCAGCTTCAGCCTCGTAGTTGCAGATGTACGTACCAGCGCTCGGACAGCTCGCCACGCAGACACCGTAGAAGGAGAAATCGTCTGGAGATAACGACGGGTTGGAGGCCTGCTCGAACAAGTCCTGCGTGATGCGAGGGTAGAACGTCAAGGGCTGTTCTTCCTGCCCCGCTGTGCCGCATGTGGTGCCATTGTAGTCTGATCCATAGAGAAGTCGCTTGGGCTCGCCGTGCATGAATCCGACGGCGGCAATGGCGATCATACCAACCCAGAAGACGGCGAAAAACAAGACGCAGAGCACATCTCGGCACTTGCGAGAGCTCGCAGGGGCCACACCTTGCGATGGCTCGCCATCCTTGACGCCGACCTGCTCCTTGGTGGAACAGCAGCCCATTCTTCACTCGACTTTGTACTCTATCGTGCAGTGGCGCCGTCGCTTCGAGCCCGGCGAGCAAACTTACGAAACCACCGCCACATGCCATTTAAGCTGCGTACTATAGAATGGTAACGGACGCAGGAACTTCCAATAACAAAGTGAAAGTGCTTTCCTCTATAAGGAGAATGTGAAGTAAGACCAGTCCCATTAATAACTGTCGGAATTCTTCATCGATAACAAGATGGTAACCGTTCAAGACAGGGTCATATCATCGTTGTTTTATCATCAGTTGATTCTAGCTACTTTTCGCTAGAAGGGCCAAGCCTTGTCCAGCTTATCCTGAAAGTGGTATTTGTTGAAGGGTGTGTTAGCATGGCCCCAGCCTACACCGTTCATTGCACGGCGGGCGTTCTCAGAAAGCTGGTCCCACATGATCAGGTCCTGGAAGTCACCACCCTTGGAAGTGGAGCCCAGCGCGTGGTTGACCGGCCATTGGCTCTCGTAGTTGACCTTGACACTCGTGCCATTCATGCAGTCAGCGCTAGGAGGGACCTGCTTGGAGTAGCCCTCGTGGGCCGACGGCGTGACGGCCAAAATCGTCGTGTTTTCAATGGCAGGGTTGTCGATCCACACGATAACGTGCTCCCAATCGTGACGGTGGCCCAGATTTGAGGACGGGGAGTCCTTAGGAAAGTACCACGAGTACATGATGGCCCAGACACCGCGGACCCAAGTCGATCGGCCGTAGACCTGAGAACCCCACCCAGAACCTTTGCATCCAGCGCTGGGGGCACCTTTGGTCTTGAGGCCACTGCCGGTCTCACCGGCTTCGTTCACAGCAGGGTATGGATGACACCCATTTGTGACGTGAAGCTGGGGTTTAAACTTGACAGCCGCCTTCTCCGAAATGGTCACGGCTTCCGGTTGTGCAAATGGTTTAACTTGGTTGTGGTCAATCCACTTCGCCACCCACGGACTCGGATCCGACGTCGCGGCAGGCGTCGGGGCCGGGGTCGGTGCTGGGGTCGATGAAATCGTGGTTGTAGGCGTCGGGGCGATCTCCTCCGGCTGCTGTTGCTGCTCCTGATTCTCTTGAGAACCAGACGAGCTGGCCGATGCTGCTCGCGTGGACTTCTTGAGGCTGGAATAATCGATGTACTTTACCGTCGAGTTGGTCTTTTCTTGAGCTTGAACCGCAACAAGCGCAGCCAAAGCGGCGAACAGGACGACGTTGGTCTTCATCGTCCGAAGTGAAGGTTGTGTTGAGACTGGAGAAATACAAAATGACTGATGTCACTCACGCAGAGATGAAATTAGTAACCGGGGTCTATCCCATAAGGTAGTAGAGACGGCGCTTGTAAATCATAAATTATTATCCCGTTGTTCGCTAAGGTATGCGTGAGTGCTAAACAGCATGACTTTCGTGTACATCGTGAGCCTTCGGCGCATATAAATTTAAGAGCACCTCAGCGCGTGTGAGCAGGAACAAGAATACATATCACGACCCTAGCCTCATACTTCTTGTGAGAAGGTCACCAAAGCCACAACACCTAAGTAAACCTCGGCCTACATGATAAGTAAAGTTTGCGAGTACTGCAAAAATGTTTAATTAATGGTGACGAAGGTAAGATATATAACGACTTCAAGTATTAGGAGCATTCACCCTGGTTTTCTTTCTGCAAGCCATACGGCAGAAATACGAGGAGTCTAAAAAAGCTCGAGCTTGGGGAGCCCAAACGCAAGAGTAGTACATAACAAATGGACCGTTGCAAGCAATCAACAGTGGAGAAGAAATCCTCGTCGTTGCCACCGCCGTCGACGACTCGTCGATATCGGTGTCTGTGTTGTCAAGCAACTGGGTCACAACTAAAGACTGTAGATACCACAGCAGGACCGCACACTGGGGCGTTGTCGCGCTGCTCCGAGCTGTACGAGCCGTTCGTGTGTATCTACCTCATTTCTGCGCTGTGTATCGCGCGGCGTAATTATACAATATTTTTAGTACTGTTTAATATTTGCTGCTTGTATTTTAATAGCCCAGCTTATCCCATTCAAATTTAAAAACTGGCAGCCGGTTCGCGGATCGCGGCTGTTTGCAAACATGCACATCATGTTCTACTGTATTTATACTACTATTGTACATGTTGTAGCTGCAGATGACACATAAACATGGCCTACCGTCCCTGATAAACGACGCAACGACGCTGCGATTCATTCGCCGTCATGGACGACAAAAAGACGATCAGGCCATTTCATTCGGCTTAGACCACATAAAATAACAAAGTCGCGCTACGACTATGAAATCCCGTGTAATTGCTCCGCTTTTAGCTTCATTAGAACCATGCCAGGGGGGCAGATTAATCAGCATCTCTGACTTCCCGTTGTATCCTTGATGTAGTTTTAATACGTACTGACAATCCTCTCGGTCGTGATATCCTGAATTGTATACGAGGAGGGTTCTCAATGACCGACACCATACAAGCACAAGTCAAACGTGCCTCTGCCCTCTACTTAGCGTTTTGTGATACAGAAGCCTCATTATCACTACACAAAGGTTTTTAACTATTGCTAAGGCCTGATGCGAGATGTCCGAAGAAGTCGGCATTGACTTTGCTGATTGCGGTCTTGCCTACGCGCAAACTCCTATCTAATCACTATCTGCATCGCTCGAAGCCCGACAATCTCTCTTGAAGGCACCCCTATCGCATCGGCGCAGACGAGAAATTGTGCCATCCGTTGAAGACGCTCATTTAGCTATTCTGTGGACAGATTATCTGGCGTTGGCTCGGTAGCAGCACAATCATCTTCTTCTTCGAGACCGCCTACATCGCCATCTTGCCGCAACTGTTCTCACTCCACTACCCGGCAGAAATCTTCATCCGCTGGCTCATCCGCGAGGATGTTCTCTTCTGATCGGTCTAACAGCTCTTCTACCGATCATAGGATTCGAGGGGTGCAGACGCGACAGCATCTCTCCCAGCTCGTTCATATGCCTCCTCCGCGTTCGGATCCGGGTACTCGGACGTGTAGTAGTCAAACAGGCCTCCTTCTTCCAGTAGTTAATGAAGACGCTGGGAAGCAGACCGTTCCATCTCTCGATGCTCCACAACACCCCCTGCCGCACACCGACGCTGTAGAGCTTGGCGACGGCTTCAGCGTAACGTAGGGCGCCAGGACGGTCGAGTCTGCAACAACATGGGAGATGGCCAATCGACAGCAGCGCAGTACTCGAAAGTCGGCCCAATAAATCGAATATGCACTTGCGTGGGTTTAGAGTCGAGTTGCTTGGGGGCCCGGGTCACCGCCAGATCGCCCATATACCCGAGTTGAAACTCCTCCTTCTAGTCAGCGGGCAAGTGCGGACTCACATAACGGAAATCGACGCTGTTGACATGCTCTTGCGGTACCCCAATCGGACGATTTCCTCCCCCCATAAGTCGACATCGTCGAGAATGAGGTGGGAGGCTTCGACCGACAAACGACTTAACACTGATGATTGAACCATCTGCTCCAGCGTATACACTACGTGTTGGTTACGGAGTCATCACAATCGTGAACAGCGTACATCACGTCGGGTAGTGGAGCTGGATTATCTTCGATCTCGTCCGAATCTGACATCGGAGGTCGCGATAACTCGTCGCCACCACATTAGCTTTACGATGCACGTGATTTAACGTAAACATAAAGTGGAGTAATGCGTTAAGAAGCGAGCCGTTTTGGCGATACGCGAGGATGAGCAACATCCATGAACACGCCGAACTGTTTATGTATACATCAAACGGACGTCCATGTAGGTAATGCTTCCACTTTTCCTTTGATGTTTTAACATACTTGTACTTCAACAAGCGCCAACGTTGAAGTTGCCGGATTTTACACGACCGTTTATCGTAACTACCGGTGCATCTGGATACTGCATGGGGTTGAGTCTGTCCCAGAAGTACGATAGTGTCGACCATCCGATTGCATTCTTTCCGAAGAAGTTAAATGCGCATAAACGTGCATGGCCAACACACGAGAAGGAGCTGTTAGTAGTTTGAGCGCGAGGAAAGCATTGTCGGGCTCATCTTCCCAGGTCCTCGGTGTCTGTGTTTGAGTTAATGCGCTTAGAGGACGTGCAAACTTTGCGAAATCACAGATGAACCTGCGATAGTATCCGGCTACGCCAAGAAAGGTCATAGCACTTTCATCGAAATAGGGCCGAGATCCTTAGCAATTGCCTTCGTCTGGCGATGATCTAACTTCAACCCATCTTCGATTACTACGTGACCCAGCAACGCTACTTTCGGTTGTCCATATGAACCCTAGGTTTAAGTTCGCGTGCTCCGCACACGGATCTTAAACCAAAGGACCAAGCATGGTCACGTTTTTCTCGGCCCTATAAGGTTAAGCCCTACAGAGACAGGTTTTAGGGGTGAGACAGGGCAATACGTTTCCTGTCGACTCCTCCATTTTTGAGGGCCATGACACCTGTTCTCGACTGGGTTGGAACGTCACGTTCCCCAAATAGTTTTGAACCATTCCGAACTCGTGCAAAACCATCCCTAGGTTAGGCTAACCGGTTCAAGTTTGACCGGTTAGCGTAAGAGCTTTTCTCGACGCAGTACTTCACAAACCTTGCCTAGATGCTTTACCTGTTCCGTCATACTGCTGGAAAAGATGCAGATATCATCTAGAGACACGACGACAAAGTCAAACTTCTCGAAAAGAGTACGCTGATCCGTGACCATGTTCTTGGCATTCCAGCCACACCCATAGGTGCAACACACCATTGATATGTTTCCTTGTACGTTCGAAACACAGTATATGGTCGACTCGACTTTATCACCATAATTTGGTGATATCCTTGCGCAAGATCTATCAGGGTAAATACGTCAGACTTAACCATGCGATTGAAGAGTTCCTCAATTACAACTAGAATAATTTTGGCTATAATACTAAAGTGATTAACGTATCGATAGTCAATTACCCAGCGTAACTGAATTTTTTGGCGAAAGGGATGTTTCTTTGGAATGGGAAAGATGTTCGACGCCCAGGGTGAATCTAACAATTCGACCCACCCTTTACGCAAGTTCTTCTCCACAAATTCGTCGAGGGCATCTTGCTCCATTTTGGCAAGCGAAACGGAGGTCTCGAGCTTGGTGTTAGCGCCTTCTTTCAGCTCTAACTCGAAGTTACTAACCTCTCGCGACGGTGGGAGTTATCGGGTAAATATCAAGGAAAACTTTCACAAATACATCAAGAACAACCTTGCGGATAGGTTCAGGAATAGATTTCAACTTCTCGCTCTCAGCATAAAAGACTTGTACGTAGTCGCCTTGTTTATTGCGATAGGTGAATGTGGGTCCATCGGCTTCCACGAAGTAAAACCTCTCCGAAATTTCGACGTCTCCTGTCTGCCAATTCACTATCGGATTGTACTGGACAAACCAGGTTTACCAAAAATCACCTCTTGTGGGTCTGGTAACTGCCATTCTACAAGCTCCGTGGACGGAAATATGTAGACATCCATTTCAACCGTAGCTTATGCTAGACTTCCTGTCTAGCAGTCACCGTTCCATCGAACCATGTTGCTTGTAACTTCCGTGAAGCGAGCACAGCGGTTGCGATACAGGCCTGATCATGCTTTTACAAGCACCAGTATCCAGTAAACTCAAACTTACATTTAGTTATTCTTCCCTTCCGGATGAACAGGCTCGAGCTTGTACTAAGCTGTGCTACATTAACCTTTTGGTTATGTGACGTACTTGTTGGTTGCGATCCATGCAATACCAACTGCCCCCCTGAATGCGATTCACACATATCAGTTACTTCCATTAATAACGATTCGCGATACATATATCGAGAAAGACACGGCCTGTACGAAACTTATGGCCTATACCACTCTAGTCAAATCTTCCCAGCCGTTCACTATGGAAAGTATTATAGTCAATCACAGTCAGACTACAAAAAAACGGTTTTTCGCGTTTGTTTTATGCGGCGAAGAAGAGTTTTTTTAGGTATTGTTCTGTCTTGCTAGATGGGTGGTACAGTATGCTGAGATAAGAATTGGGGTTCATAATTGTATGAGCTCCACATTTCTAATTGCAAATTAACATTAAGTTTGGTGCAGGTAAGAAAAAAGACCTTCTTATCCTTTTCATTGTGAAGGCAGTACCGAACAGAATAATTGAAACAAATGAGCCTTCAAAATATCCGACGGGTGCGATTCTAATTTTGGCACGATACTACTTTGTGTGCTGGCATGGCTCTCATAGGGAATGGGCATTAGGTGGCGTTAGATAGTTCTAAGAAAATGACATTAATGTACCTCATTGCAAAACGATATTACTCTGTAAAAGAATGCTAAATATTTGGAAGATTAGTTGTACTGTGTACTAGTACAGGATAATGCATGAACCAATTCGGCACCGGCACGAGTATTTTAAAATCGCCTAATAAACAATTTGTCATATGCTTTACAAGGCATCGAGCTGTAAATAGTTGTTTTCAATTTTGAAGTGAGGTCAGTTTGATTGGCGTTATTCGTCAAAACAAAGATAATTAGTAACCAATCAGGATGATAGGCCATAACCAGCGTCTTTGTAGTCTGCTCTTGCACTTAGATTTTATATAGGATCGCGTTTCTGTCCGCAGGCCATATCTTCCGTCGATATGTTTACTAGTTCCTTCCGACATGACAGGTATAGTTTAGTCAGCTTCTGGAGTTATGGACTGTATGGTCTTTTCTTGCGTCGCCATTTGCTCTTGGATGTCCGTTGCACCCATGGCCAAATGCTCCAAGACAACCGTTTCCGTGGTGTCATCGGGGTGTCATCATTATGATTGGTCATATTCATCCTTGCCTGCCCACAATCACGTCGTTGATTCGAATGGTTATACCTCGGTGGGTGTCTTCTGGCTTTCTGCTGCTCCCTATTAGCAGCGCTTCCACGCCTGAAACACAGGTTCATGCATTCATCTCTTGATGGTTCATGCACGCTATCAATTTCCATTGGCTCCGCCGCATCACCGCCGTTCGTGTGTTGTCGTTCGTATGTTCGGTACTTACGAAACTTTTTGTTTCCATCCGAACGCCCATCATGAGGATGAGATCGATCATAGTCTAACGCTGTTATTACAGCTTTCGCAAGCGTCTGGCAGCGCCTGTATTGAACCTCTTCACATACACTGGACGATAGTCCACGCAAAAAGTAACTGATTTTGTACAGTTCCTCCATCTTTGTGACTTGTGCCACCAAGTCGCGATACTTGCATACATAGTCAGACAAGTCCTAGCAACTGCGCTCTTTGAAGTCGTTCATCTGCTCTCTCAGACGCGCCTGCAGGCTCTTCAGAACGAACTCGGCTTCCAACTTCATATTGAAGTCGTCAACATTCGCAAAAGTTTCCATTTCCGCCATGTACCAGTGTGCCGCACCATGCTTCACCGTTCCAGCTATCACAGTCAACATCCTATCTTCAGGGCTGCCTCCTTATATGCGATATCCTTAGCCTGAAAGTACTGGTCAATCTGTTGTTTGTAAATCGCAAATGACTCGTTCAGGGTACCGTTGTATGTAGGTCATTTCACACCTTCCAGCTTGAGCTCAGTGACCTGTTTCGTGTGCGCGAGAGTCTCTATAAACTGGGTCTGCTTCAAGGTTATAGCTCGAACAAAACCGCCAGCTTTCATCAAAAGGACAAGGAGGCTCCGTTACTCGGCGAGTGCTTGAGTTTTGTCTGTCGACGATTCCTGCGCTATAAAGAAAGCGCGCACGGACTTCTACAAGTTATACCACAGGATTTGGTAAAGCTCATCAAATCACACCGCTGGGATACGTCGGCATTGGGAGTGTGTTTACCGACGTACATCCTCAACTTCGACGCGCCAACCACCTCGTCTTGACTGGAATCCAGCGTGTGCTGTGAGAAATCGCGGTGAAAGAAGAACCTCCGTTCTTCTAGTGGAGCGACCCGACGCGTAAGCGTACTAAGCACGTGTGATAGAGTCGTTCTACCAACTATTAATTTTGTAAATCCCGGCTATATTCTGCCAACGGGGGCGAATCGTGGATTCACCCGAGCAATCGACAGGGCTCTCCCATTGGCTGGAATTTCAGGCTGCAACTCGACCCCATCACAGTCGTGAAGAAGCTTGTCGAGTCTGGTGTCGCTCTTGGATCGACACCAGCCTCTACAAGCTTCTTCACTTATCCTTGGGATTCTCTCCGTGTTACCAGCGTGGTTCACGTGTCACCCTGAGACTATTGGGTCGCCCGTGCGGCACTTGTGTCTTCCGTGTACCTCTCGTGTCGCACTTGTGGATCTCTCGGATCGCTCTTGGATCCCTCGTGACTGCTATGGAACTCCCGTGGCTGTTGTGGAGTTCTCGTGTTTCTAACTTTGCTCGCGACGTAGGTGGATAACTCAGATCGGTACTATAAACGTATGATAAGATGAAAATTGCAGCTACTATGCAACATACCCACCCAAACACGGTATTTCACTGTTTGTGTATATGTGTATGGTTACAAGTAGCTCGGGTCCTCAAGGAAAGACTTGGCAGAGATTTACACAAAACCGCCAAAGACCGTGAGCTACTGGATTCGTGTTTGCGAGGAAACAGGGACCTACCAACGCGTTACGATTACGTCATACACAAAGTTCTCGGCTCAGCAACGATTGTAGCTCCGTGATTTTGAGTGGAGATCTGTGGCATATCTGGACGAGGCCCAAGATGCATTTCGTGAGTAATTTCAGCTCAATATATCACAAAAAGATGTGTGTGGAGAATGACCCATGATTTCGGACTCACTTGAAAAGTCTTGGAACGCCTTTCATATCAAACAGCGTGACATTTTTTTCATTTTGTTGAAGAGCTAAGCCACCATAATTGCAGCCACCTGAACGTTGTCATTAAAGGCGAAGTCTCTTTGACAACAGGGGGATGTTGCGAAAGCGGTATATGCTCTTCGATGTCAGAAATTGGCTATTCGCAGTGAGTTTCAACGAAAGCCAAGCGTTTTCGTTGCTTGTTTTGATTGGCGTTCATGACATCATTGACTACTACGACACTGTGGGAACGTTTGACCGGACGGAATTCGTGAGATGCTGCCAAGAATTCGCGTACTCCAAGCGAGCGGGCGTTTGTCCTTATCCAAGGTCAAACTCGATTTAGATATTAGATGGGGTCTCGATCCACAGACACGGAAATTCGATAGTATTGAAAAACGGGAAATGCGCAGGTAGACATATCGGACCATCCCAATACCTTAAAAGCATTGGGATGGTCCGATATCTCCGCAATACATTCTTTACGTTGCCAAACGTAAAGAATGTATTGCGGAGAAGCGTCAACCAAGAATATCAGATCCCCAAGAAATGGCCAGATCTGTGAGAAAGGCGGCTCCAGTGGAGGAGAAAGGGGACGATCGAGCCAGATCAAGATACGATGTAAAAGCGGGACGACATTCGACCTAATCCGGGGCCATAAAGGGATGCTCCGGCGAAGGGAAAAGAAACCAAGGTCGAGCAGCCATCGAGCCCGGATCTGTTGTACCGTAGCCGCCCAACGGATGGAGGATCGGATAGATATCCGAGTCTGGATCTGGGAATGGATATAAGCGATCAAGACTGACCAGCGGTGACGGAGTTGATATGACTGGATCTGGCTCCAGTTGGACCCGATCGGCCCTTGATCGGGATGATCTGAGACCGATCGTGTCACGCGGTTCAGGATCGGCGCAAGGGACCGAGATGGGGACCTGTGGGTGACCGGCACAGCACGACCAGCCAAGCTCGGGCCGATCCGGCACTCGCAGATAGTCAGGCATTCCGTCGTACGAGATCTGGAAGAGCGGACCGATCCGCCACCAGGGATCTGGCAGATCGAGCCGATCGATAGCGGGATCCGGCTGATTGGGCCGATCTGGCGTCCACGGTTTGGAAGATCGGGCTGATCTGGCGTTCGCAGACCGGACTACACCCCGTCGTCCGGGATCTGGCGGATCGGATCGATCTTACATTCAAAATCGAGCAGATCGGGTCGATCGGTATTCGCCGATCGATACACAAGTTCCGACATCCGCGATCTGGCAGATCGGGATTGGATCAGCAATCATCCTCGGGGTTGGGCAAGTATGAAGACGGTACGTGTTGAGTGGTTGAAAAAGGACATGAATCAGGAGATTCGGGTGGTACGAAATAGCGTTCAGGATGGTAGGATAGGACGAGAAAATGATAAACAATAATCAGACTCGAATTTGCATTGTACGGCTTAGGCGGTTTTCAAGTATCGAAGGAAGGAAACTACATTGGCCCACCAAGGTGTCAGCTAGTCCAAGCCAGCAGATCTAGTGTTGTGGTGACAGATCGGATCGTATATTGGCCGATTCTTCCCCCACACTAGCGAACTTCTGCTCAAGCGCATACCTCAAACGATCGGCATTCGGTGCTTGGCCGACGATCGTCTCGACTTTCAACTCGCAAGATCCCGATAAAGGAAGCGACAAACAACTCAAGGAAAGGAAAGGAACAACGCCACACGGTAAGCACCGCCTCGGATCAAGACCAGGCCCTTGATCGAAGGTCGACTACTTCAGATCGGAACCAATAATGGCAGTAGAGCGATGACTTCCGCGCTGCTCCACGCATCCCCGCGTCCCGCCAGGACGTTCAACACTTCAACACCACATCGCTACGTCCTTCGGAGTCCCAAGAGAGCAGATCCAACCCACCGACCTGCACACAAGGTGAGACCAAGTTCAGCTGGTCACGGATCATCGGGGAACCCCCTCCGTTAGTCGGTGTCTGGAGTCAGTTGGTAAGCGGATCGGGTCTTAAGCATATTTTGACCGATCCCGCTACACCACAGTATTCCAACGCTATTACGTGGGGTCGACCGCTCGTGATTTGATGCCGTTCATTGTCGACATGTTTCGACGCTCTGGGAAATTTAGCATGTATCGTTTGTTGGAGCATTGAGGTTCGATGGTTGAGGGTGCGTTCAATCCGGTAGGGCCATTATCATCGGAGACGCGACCGACTTAGAGAGAGAGAGAGAAATCCACTTGAAGTGGAGTAGGACTCAGCAAGCGAAGACGTTTTGGGGTTTCATTTGGTTAGTGATCTTGATAGTGACGAGTAGCGAGAATGTAAGGCTTCATCGCGCATGCTCTGGAAAATAAACGGGTCATCTTGCATCACTGACGCTCAACGTCTTCAACGTTTTCCATGTTCCCCAACGCGTCTCGAATTTAGTCCGGGTTTGGCAGATCGATGTGGTGGAGGAAGGACTCGTCCTGGGACTTGCGACCTTGAAGAATCTCGTCGAAGACTCCTGATGGCGTCCAAAATCCGCCCAGTCTTGGCGGAGTTTCCCAACCTCAGCGATGGTCGCGTTAACAAAGTCGACCACCATACGAGTCGACCGGTTAAGGTCGCTAGTATGCTCCTGCCTCTAAGAGTCACTTGTCCTTAAAAGCCGCAAGATGCGGGGAGAAGGCGTGCGCGTGTCGTATCCTCCCATGTGGATCGATCCATAGTGCGAATCACTTCATTCGCTCGCACAGCCAAACGACAGCTTCTTTTTTTTCTATGGTACGTTTCACCCCACAGGCCTTGTAGACGGGCTGCAACCTCGTGAAGCGTGACTTCAGCAATTGCGCTAGCCCGGGTGATCTCTGCCAGTCGGATGCGGTCCTTTATGAAAGCTTGAAGGTCTGTCTTCCTCCCGAGTCCGACGTCATAATCATAGATGAGACGTGACGGTCTTGTCATGCATAGATTGAAGCTAAATCTTCCAGTCGTCCTCCGATTTCGAGCTATCAACGATGTGTTTCTTTGCCTTTGGCGCCATGATTTCGGCCTAACTGGCAGCAGTAGCAGACTGAAGAGAGCCCAATTACAGTCAGATTTGACTGCCTACCCTTTCACGTGAGAGCTAAATGCTCCCATAGCTTCTCCAGTTAACCTGGAAAGAAGCCCCACTGGCAGCATGTGGATTAAGCTCGTTTCCGGAGGTGTCGCGCTTACCTACAGTAGCCTTGACGACTGGTTGCACGACCAGCCCATAGATGTTGGGGGACCGGCTGATAGACTTCATTTGGCACTGGGCTGCGGTGTCTCTCTGGATACGGCGACACTCGGACGCGCTCTTGGGATGCCTGCGCTGATGATCTCGTGGTCATCTTGAAGACTGATAGGGGACTGCGGAAATACTGTTATGATGCACATACTGTTTAGTAGTGGACGATCGATTCAACCGATCGGTCCTGAAAATTTTGAGTAGAACCCATAATAACTTGCGCTTATGTATAGACCATTTCGGCCGTAGCTCTGGGGAGGCCACTGTGACCTGTGCTGCTCTACATGGTATATCGCACGTCTAGATGCTGGCAAAGCCAATGTACGGGTCGCCCTCACTTGTCATTGCCATCTTAGTAATAATAATTGCTGTGTGCTAGAAATAGTGCTTGATCGAAAATTTGTCTTAATAACACTAGCTAACTTGAGTGGATCTATCAAATTGGCATACCTGGAATTAGAAAGCATGTCGAAGAATCACTTAACCTGCTCAACTAAAGTGTGTTCATTCAACACGATGAAAAACGAGAAACATGCACAGTTAGCAGTTTTATCAGATCATTTTTATAGCAACACTAATGCGAATAACACAGAAAAAAATGTATTCGACAAGCAGAAATAAAACGCTCGTAGTACGCGTCCACCAGTGTTGGCTAAAAAGGCCAAGCCTTAGCAAGCTTGGAAGGAAAGTTACCATCGTTCATGGGTGTGTTTGCATTGCCCCAGTCTACAGAGTTCAATGCTCGAGTGGCATTCTGTGACAACTGGTCCCACATAATCAAATCTTGGAAGTCACCAGCCTCCGAGGAGGAATCCAGAGCATGGTTCATCGGCCAGTGACTTTGGTATGCCACTTTGGTAGTCGTGCCGTCGATGGTGTCGGCTTTCGGTGGGGCGAACTTGCGATAGCCGCTGTGCGCCGAGGGCGTCACAGCTAAAATCTTCGGGTTCTCCACAGCAGGGTTGTCGATCCACACGATAACATGCTCCCAATCATGGCGGTGACCCATACCGGATGAGGGTTGGTCTTTGGGGAAGTACCACGAGTACATGATAGCCCAGATGTCCTGATACCAACCAGATCGACCGTAGACTTGCGAGCCCCACCCAGATCCCTTGCATCCAGCACTGGGGGCACCCCTTGTCTTTAACCCACCACTCGTTTGACCAGCTTCGTCCACTGCAGGGTATGCATGGCATCCGTTGGTAATGTGAAGCTGCGGTTTGAATTTAACCGCAGCCTTTTCGGAGACAGTAACAGGTTGAGGCTGCGCGAACGGCTTCACCTGGTCGTGATCGATGGTGAGGGTTGTCCACGGACCCGGGTCTGGGGTCGGAGCAGGTGTTGGAGCGAAGGTGGGCGCCGTGGTGGGAGCTACTGTCGCTCGTGGGTCAGGCCGCATTGGAATTGACTGTTGGGTGGTTTGCTGTCCCTCTGATTCAGACATGGTCGTTGGCGCCCTCGTGTACTTTTTCAGGCTCGAGAAGTCGAGATACTTCACGGTCGAATTGGTCTTGTCTTGACCTTGGGCAGTTGCAGCCGCAACCAACGCGGTACACACGATAGCGTATGCCTTCATCGTCCGATTTTTTCAACGCCGTCGCTTATCGTCTGGGAGGAAGAATGTGGAATGACTGCACAGATAGATATCAACAATCGGAGAGACAGATCACCCACAAATCACATTTTGTTATCTTGCCGCATACGATGCGGCGTGGAGTCATATGATCAATATTTTGAGAAAGAAAAAAGTATTACACTCACTTCGTTGCGCTGTATGTGCAACCCAACTTACTCGCATATTGTTACGCAGAAGCCACTACTCGTGAACTAGAGTTGTGCACGACTTGTGCGGACCGTTTCCAGACCGGTTGATAGCAGATCGATTAATTCATGATTTCATCGGATGCCTCGCCGCTACGTTCTTTCACCATGTGTAGATCATTTTTATCTAATCCCATCCTAAGATAAGATGATTTGTTATCTAGATCTTCTGACATCCAACCCGGATGACCCGGATGCAAAAGCGCGCAACAGTACTATCCAATCGTATACTTAAGTAGTGTTAACGTAAAAGGATTTGCAGAGGAATAGGACATAAGAAGGTTAGAGTGGAGGCGTTAATAATATATAGTAGGAGTAAGTATATGGGGCCGAAGGTGCTTGCGTATTGAGGTCGGCAAAAGAAGAAGTGAGGACTTAAGAGTCCTGAGCGGAAGGTGGAGAGTTGTCTCCACCAACCACTCCAAATCATGTATACTATACTGTACACTATCGTGTCTACGTCTGTTAGCACATATGTCGATGCATAAAATGTACGTCCGAAATGTATATTTTCACAAGTAGCAACTAATATTTGGAGAGTATAATTAAGAGACGACAAAATCGGTAAGTTAAGTAATCCGAGCCGAGCGTTTTCACACAGCCGCTCTAAAATTACGTCCGCAATTAAAGCTGAAGGAGCAGACAAGCTCTGTATTCGCAATCCCTATATATCTCGAATCTCAAGATGTCAACCTGGCAGATCGTGTCTGAGTGATAGCCTCTAAATACCGGTCATTATGATTCATTCTTAATTTGCACCAAATTCGTTTCCTTGTTAGCCTGAAATATTGTTCCGTACTTGATTTGCGCAAATCCGTTCCTTCTTTGTATCTATAACTTGGATTTGCTTCCTGCTTCTTCCACTTTTAAAAAGAAGGAGAGCCAATAAATTCACAATCCAATCAGATGCTTGCATGTAGAAAAAGTTATAGTCCAGTTGGATTTTCGCAGCATGCGTTCCCAACCATATCCGTCTGTGGCATATTTTTCCGGTCAAGCCAACGCTATATTAAGGAACGACTTTTAATCTCACCTCATGGACCAATTTTGCTTCGATTTTTATTAAATTTTTGGGAGCAATAAGGCACGCTTTACCTCTTACATTTGTGCGGTTCCGCATGTCAATTGACCCCAAAAACGCAGCCGGCATCATAAATTGAGTTAATTGAACGAATTGGGATATAATGGTAACAAAAAAGGTTCGAATCGCCCATAAAAAGTGCGAAAAGAACACGATGCTTGGTCGCCCTCGGTATGGCACCTTACAAAGGGAACTGGTCCACTTCAGAGAGCCCGAAAGGTCTTACCGATTTCAAGGAGCGTATAGATCAATACAGACCAAAAGCCATTCGTTTTTGCGAGCTGAATCAAGGATCGCATTTTTTCTTGAATATTGTATGACAAGCTTGGTTTCTGTATGCTTCAATAGTGACCGGAAATATGCACCACGCTTGTGAAAACACTCCCTCCTCTTCATGACATCTGTATGGTGTCTTAAGTGACCGGACATATACCTCAGACGGATAGCTAGCATTGGGCAGTAAGCTCAACTACATGTAATCTTCAGATTGAACACTGCTGTGCTCTCAGCAAGATGAGCATCCATTTGAGATAGGTGGTTGACGTCATATCGTGCACGGGCGTAAGCTTTCCAAACAAGCTTCGTTGGTGTACAGACTTTCTTGCATCAACATTAAAAAACATGGTTTTCATTTTGACTTCGAAGTACATGCACTCGCGATGGTCCTCGAGAGGTCTCATGTTCACTGGCATTATGACTGCCAAACCCATTTCCAGATACAACTAAAATCGTACTTAGAAGTACTTATTATGTGTCATTGTTCTCATTTAGTGAGCATTTAAAAAAGAATATATACACACGTTGTTGGCAATACAAAACAGCATTACAAGGTTGTGAAGTCCGAGTTTCCGTGGTGGAATCGCTCTACCTACTAGGTGGAAAAAAAGTGTCCTCAAGACCATGATGCATTTTACGCAACTGAGAACTGGTTTTTGCTTTGCAGTTGTGACTGAGAATTTATACGTATGTGAGATCGAAAAATGCAGACAACAAAGATCATCGTTCGTGATATATTTACTCAATCATTAACTTTTTTCCCTTGACTGAGTAGTGAAATACGCGTAATTCTTAAAATAATTATTCTTAGAGATCTGCTCTAAATTAAGGAATAAGCCAATATAAACGCCCAGAGAGAGCATCATGGCGCGGAGTAACACGAAGTTAATCCCTCACCGGTGGGATATGCACGCGCTCCAAGCGTTAACAAATAGGGATCCTGAGGAACTAACTCGGGTCTTCACCGAGCTGAAAGAAGCAGCAGTTAATACTCAAGTGAAAGTGTTTGCGTTCGGAGCCCCCATGCAGTTTCACAGTTTCGGTGAGTCTGCCTTGTTTCTTCGAATACTTGTTTCACTTAAGATTTAACTTACTCTTGTTGTGTCAGGGTTCTTTGACAAGAGCAGTACTGCTTCATCAGCCACTTCAGCGATACAATTCGACCGTGTGATCGATGGAGATACAATGTTACTGTTAACTCTGCGTCACTATGATCCACGATGTGCCATTGCACTAATAAAGCAGGGAGCTTCTCTGCACATATCAAATTCTTCTAACGAAGTTCCATTGCAAGTTATTTTCGATGCGCTGGCTTTCCTTCGGCTTCACCCAGGAGACGATACACAAGAACGTAGCGTTGTCCATACTAATGGAGATACTCGTCTACAACAGCGGGCTGAATACGAAACATTGTTCTCGATTCTCCATGATGAACTTACCGAGTTCTACGATAAACAAAAAACTGAAGTTGAAAAAGAACTACGAAAACTTTACAAGCAATTCGCACCCGATCGTTTAGCTAAGATCCAGACACAACTCGAAGCTTATGTATATCGTGAGAAGTTGTTACTAGAAAGCGCCAAGAAAAAATATATTTTGTAAGCATTATCTTTACACTTGTTGTCTATGAAATCTATCGGCTTTTAATGAAGAAGTGGCGTCAAGGTCTTCGATAACAGATCTGACACAGTAAGGAGACCCTCTTCCAATTGCCGCATCACATCTTCCATCTCCGCGATGTTGTACACGATCTCCACTGATAGCACCTTGACATTGCTTGCTTCACACCCCACACTTGTGGTTTTGATAGACTGTGTCCCAGTCTCCAATTCGAACCACGACGAGACCAAATACAACCTTGAACTTTTGCACAAAACAGTTCGCCAACGTCTGCCATCTCGATTCAAAAGAGTTGCCGTCTTGCAGCGAATCTCCCAGTCAACCTCGAGAAGATCTGTGTCTGCTTCGCCGCGAAACGTCAACTCATTTAAGTTGTCTGGGTAGTCAACGTGCATCTCCGTGCTTTGACTCTGATATCCGTTCTCGCTCATCATAGTTGACGGACACGTACGCGGCCGTAAGCGTCCTCGTGGCGAATTCGAGCTGCCATTTTTACTGCTGCTACCGTCACGCATCGGCAACGCCCATGAAATTAGGAGTTGAGGGCTTAATGCAGCACTCGGCGGGGTCGGGGTCACCTGAAAGCGCAATTGTTGCACTACACAACCCAGTAGCTTCTGAAGCTCGTCATCGGTTAATAATGTTGAAAGATTTGGAATATTACCCGCTGACGGTACTTGTGAGACCGTCTCGAGCTTAATCCTACACCAAAGGACATTAGATTTTTGCAATCTGTTTCTTCGACAGCCCTCACAATTACTTACATAATCTCCAGATCATCCACAATCTGAGCCACTTGCACCAACATGTCCTGGTTTACCAGCAGCACACCGACGATCCCATCTTTCCATGATCCGTAAATCATCAGGCCACTAAAATATACACACCAGCAGTCGTTTAGAAGACAAAAAAAATCTAGCACAACAAGTTAGGATAAAAAGTACCGATCACCAAGCTCCGAGATACCGGAACGAGTCAGCTCAATTTGCAACTCGTCCAGCGTAACCTCCACGCCCTGTCTAGTCGTAGCCTCCAAGAGTAAACACGGTGGCAGCTCACGAACTTGCGGACCTTCGTCATCTTCCACTTCATCATCTTGTTTCCGAGCGCATATTTTTGAGCGATCTGGTAGTTCTTGGAGGCAACCTGCTCGACTGGCACTGTGGTTGGATTTATTGTCAAGCGAAGGGAGTTCCCTGACGTAGGTACTTCCTCTTGATAAACCACGCTCTCGAGTTGTGTTACACCCGCCACGCGAAGGTGGTATCATTCGCTTGGTTGGAGTTTTTGTATGTGGGAGCAGATATCCAACAGTACCATCTTGGTGTAAATGACTGAACTTGTGCGCATGTTGCTGCCACTCGCCGTCCCATTTCTTGGTGTTGTAATACGGCTTCAGATGTGCCAATCGGTCCTTCAGACGACGATTTTCTTGGTCAATAACATTCTGCCGGCGTTTCTGAACAGCTCGATTCACAAGTGTAGGCTTTTTGCAGGCGTCACCACGCCCCATTGCGTATTCAGGAGACAAATGGCAATCCAGCAGCGGTGTCTGCGTCGCATCGAGACGAATTCCAGGCATGTGCATGTGAGCAGGACGGTGCACAGGCTTTCGTGGCGAGTGGTACTGAGCTGACAACGCTGTTCCTGGTATCTGGACCCGATCCTCTGAGGCTGGTACACGTGGTATTAACGGCTCGTCGGTTTTCCGGTGAAGTTGTCGGGATCGCGTGGACGAGAAGGCAGTAGCCAGCACGAGATTCTCTTGACGGTTCATGATCTGATCCATTTTGCTAGCGAGACGCTGGTTCTGATGGTAAATGTCGAGCTGTCGATCTCGCTCGAACTGCTGGCGCTTCGCGTTGGTGCCCAAATGGGGCTGAGCCACAGGGGCATTGCTGTCCAAATTAACCCTCGAGGGCGAATGACTAGTAGACACCACTTGCTCGAGTTTGCGTTGATGCAGTGTCTGCTGTCGGATCACATCGCGCTCATAGCACAGACGGTTGTCGAACGCTAGTCTTCGGTTCATCGTGTTCGCCTGTGGATGCTGCGAGTAAATGCTACGAGGCGAGCTTGATCAGTCTGTAGTCCTATTCTAACACGAGTCGCAGACAAAATGGTTTATTTTGGACGAAAACCGGGTGACGACGGACTGACATCAACCTGTACCCTGCACAATTTTCACACATTTGCTGCCTTCATGCTCCATAGTGAAATGGTCCCATCTTGACTTGCTGAGCAACACACAGGTAGCTTCGGATGCCAGTCGAGATCCGCAACAGTGGTTTGGTTCGGGATCAAGGTGGAGATAGCACGCCTTTCACCACGCTACGAGTCAATCACACAGTACGCAGGATGTTACTTAATTGATATTGAACCGCGTGATCAATGAGATAAACGAAGGAATCAATATGTACCTTAAAGATGCGGACACCAGCAGCATCAGCCACCACGAACAAGTCACCAGCTCCAAGAAAACGAATCGTAGTGTCCACCTCTGCATCAGTCGACGTCAACGGCGTGTCCATTTCGCATATACGCGTCAGAGTCGGTTTGACATCTATTACGCTTCGTCTAACACCGCTAGCCGCATCGGTCGGAGAGGCGATAGTAATCAAAATTGATGCAACAGACCATTCCGCCACGATGGAGCCGTGTTCATGCACACTTAGCATCGACTTTCCATCTGGTGACAGGCAAATTGCAGCCAAGTTACCACGATCGATGAGTGCGCGGCCACTACAGGAAATGAGGTTACATCTGTGTATTCGCTCTGGGCGGATCACATCAATGAATTCAATGTCACCTGTCCGACTTCCAGTAAGCAGCACATTCCCCATATTGCTCCATGCTATGCAGGTGAGTTGTTTGTCTTCCATTGGCAGGTAGTCCTGCATCGGCTCCTCCATGCCTCCATGCAAAATAAGGATTTGTTGAAGCGCGTTGTCTTCTTCGTCTCGACTCCTATACAGACACGCAGCAATTGGCGCTTGTCGAGCACACATGAGTTGCTCTACTTGCAAGTTGTCCTCGTTCGGTGGGCATGAAATAACTTCCTGTCCGTCAGAATCCCACAGCATCGTCTTTCCGTCTTCAAGTGTGCACGCAAGGAGCTACACGACACAATTGACACAAATACACAGTAAGATAAAGCAACTAGCTGACGATAGAAATTGTACAATGGCGCACCTGTTTGCTTGTACCTGGGCCCAACCAATCCAGACTGGTTAGTCTCGCTGGTAGTTTGATCGTAAACGAGGGTGAAACACCTACTGGGTTCGCAGACCAAATGTCGATGCGTTTGTTGCCAAGTTTTGCAATAGCAAGAAACTGTCCGTCTGATGAGAAGCGGCTTCTTGCAGTCATCGCTGACTTTGTTTGTTCCCAGTCGTTGAGCATGTTAAATTCACGGATAAGAGATGTCCGAATGTTGTCGGCCCATGTACCAGACGCACCAATAGACCAAGCACCGGACGGCGCCTCGGTCGGCGTTAAACTGGACTCAGAACGTGCTCCATCAGTCGGTTTTTCATCCAGAGGACTCGAAGCTGTGGCAATTGGAGAGAACATAGGCGACACAGGGTCACTGCACGTTCCATCCTCCAGCACGGGTGCATCCATGGGGTCATCGTCCACCTCATCCTCTTCATCATCTTGTCCAAGTTCCTCATCATCACTAAGTTCATCAACTGGAAGATAAACCTCTGCAACTCGCGGCATATCTCGTGGGTCGACAGGTGCAGAAGGATCAACGTGGAGAGTTTCTTCGTTGCTGATGCCAAAGAGTTCTCCAATCTCTTTCATCTGATTGTGTGAGAGTCCGACACTCGATGTCGCTGCACCATAGCTGCGACTACGACTCCGATTTTTGTTCCGATCACTCGTCGCGTCCACGTAGCTAGCAGTTGACGCTGAGAAATGTTCCATGAAGCTGTGCTGCACCATCGTGCGAAGGATCGAGTGTAATTGTCGGCCTGCTTCCTCCAATTTCTTAATTTTGGCTGTAGCTTCGCTGTTGTATAGTCTCAACCTCGTAGCTTCGGACTGACTCACCTTCAGTCTCAGCTTCAGCGTCGGTTCTTCAAGTCTTGCAAGTTGGAAAGCCAACAGCTTCGGCAACGGCAAATTCCGGAATACCAGCGACATAAAGTTGCGGAGCGACGTCACAAATGCCTCGAGCCATGGCTGACCGAAGAATACCTGGAAGTATGCGTCGCCCTCTGGATGCTCGATGTAAGGCAAGATGAACCAGCGACTCCATGAGTCTGCTCCTGTCCCTTGAGCTGCCACACTGGCGTTCAACTTGTCAGCTTGGAGCTGGAAAAACTCTGCAGCTTTCTCTCGATGTCCAGACTTGACTGCATTAACCACATAAAGTCTCAATAGCGACGTCTCTAACTGTTGCAGTGTCTATACCAGTAAAACGAATAATCAGACAGGAAGTTTTATATAAAAAATAGTCACAGAGCTCGGTACCGAAGCGTAGGATGCGTCCAAATGGTTGAAGAATCTGGCAGTCAAGAACTTCCACGTCTCAAGCATTGTTTCTATCTGATAACTGCGAAAATAACACAAATCAACGAGATAAGTAAAAACCAATATATCGGCTTCTAGCGCGTCTGGCAAGCCCGTTCCACCGTGAAACAAACGCACGTTTGGATTGCTATTAGCAGTTGCGAGACGATCTGCTCCACGTCGAAGCCCCGCGCGCGATCGCGCTTGCGCTCGGCGCTGAATACTTGGAAGCTCTGATACAACACAAATCCGTCAATATCTCGTCGAATGCGAGGCCGTTGAGGGTACCAAAAACGGGAGAAGGACCCTCTTCACCTTGGTGAAACCCCGGAACAGCAGATACTCCATCACAAGCTCGTCCACGTGCGGTAGCAGGCTCGGCGGCTCCATGCCCGCTCTTCCTCCCTCGTTGTTGCGTTGCGCACAAATCCTTAATCGAAAGTGCATACAAACTTCAAGATTAATGAAAAGGTGGTGTAATCCACATAGTATACCTATATTCAGTAATAAACCTCCTTGTGCTGCACCTCAAATAAGCTATATCGCAGACTAACGGACACTTCAATGCGCCAGTTGGGCGTTGAAGTAAAAGGTGGAGAATGCGGAGAAGCTTGCGACCCGGCGACATGATGGCAGCAACGCGCACGCGGGCACGCACAGTACATGGAGAAAGGAAGCACAACGCAATTTGTGGCTTCGTGTGCGGACGCTCTTCCTCGCAAGTCTGCAAAGAAAAGAAAAACGTTAAGAGTGATGGTCATCCTTCAACTTGTGCTAGTGTCGGCTTGTATCAGCTCTGCCAGAGCATATAGCAACGCAGTAAACTTGGTGTCTGCAGCAGTGGCTACATCTGCTGCGAAGTGTGCGCAGGAGCCGACACAGCGGGTGGACTGCTACCCGCCAAGCGCCAACTTCCCGGAGCCGACGGAGGAATTGTGTTTGGCTCAAGGATGTTGCTGGCAGAGTCTGGAGAATGAAGGTGTCCCCTGTGCCTTTGCCGTGGAGCAGTCTCCAAGCCAAGACAAGTGCAAGAACGTGGCCAAGTCGGCGCGTTTGGCGTGTCGAAACCCGAGATTTGCATCGGCGAAGATGCTGGAGGACGCTGACGCTTGTGACTCGGCTGGCTGCTGCTTTGATGACGGAGATTGTTTCCAGCCGATGAGCGAGGGGTACGAGCTGCTGACGCTGGATGAGACGAGCAATGGGTGGCGTGGGGCTCTGGCCTTGCGTCAGGGAAGTCGTGGCCCGTTTGGTAACGACGTGCCGCTGTTGGAGCTGAAAGTTGTTCGAGAGTCGTCGAGTCAAGTGCGGATCCGTATTACCGACCCAGCGTTTCCTAGATATGAAGTTCCCGACTTGCCAGTAAAACGTAAGGAGCGGGATACTGGGAAGGAGAGTGAGTTTGAGGTGCATTTCACACCGTGGCCGTTTGGAGTGGCTGTAACACGTCGTCAGACTGGGGAAGTGCTGTTTAACTCGACGCCGCCAGTTGAGAGAGAAGAAGACGGTGCGAGTTTTAGTGGTTTAGTGTTTGAGAACCAGTTTCTCGAAGTCTCGACGCAGTTGGTAGCGAGTGAAGACGACGAGCCAATTCTCTATGGACTTGGCGAACGACTGGGAGCTGCACGACTGCGTGCAGATGAAGGTGGAGACCTCTACCCAATGTTTGCACGCGCACCCAATGCGTCGGCCCCTATTCACAGTCGTAGTGGTGGAGATAATTTGTATGGCGTACACCCGTTTGTGCTTCAGCTGGAGGACGGGCAATCGGGTAATGCGCACGGGATTTTCATGCTGTCTTCGAACGCGATGGAAGTCGTGGCACGTCGAGACGCCTTGACGTATCGACTGACAGGGGGCATTCTCGATATGTTCGTGTTTTCGGGTCCAACTCCACAGGATGTGATCGAGCAATACACGGATGTTGTGGGTCGTCCAGCGATGCCGCCGTATTGGGCCTTGGGGTATAATGTTGGAGGGAAAACAGCGTCAGTTGATGAAGCGATGAAAGTGGTCACGAAGCTTCGCTTAGCTGGCATTCCTATGGATGCCTACTGGCAAGGCTTTGAGTACATGGCGGACAATGGACGAGCACTCTCTTTGGACGTAAACAGTTTCTCACCCCGAGATGTGCGAGCGTTCATTGATGACTTGCACTTCCATACTCAGTATTTCATGTGCGTTCAAGTCCCAGCCATTACGATGCAAAACACGTCAAGCGAGATCGCGAGTAAGACCGGGAAAATGGCCAAGTACAATGCTCTCTCCAACCACTCGCCGCTTATGCTGCATACTCGTGATGGCAGCGTCGACGAAGCTCGACATGGCTACGAAGGTGTGACTACTGATAGTAGCGATACCGATGAGGAAAGAACTGGTAGCGAACGAGGCGACAGTAATTCGGACAGTCAAAGTGCCGACGGGCATCGCGAAGGTTCTACTGATCGAAGTGATGAAAGCGACGGCAGTGATCGAAGTGACAATGGCATGCGAGAATGGGATCCGATAGCGCGCGGTGAAGAGATCGATGTGTTCGTGAAAGGCGTGAATGGTGAACGATACGCACAGAAAGCGTTTCGGTCGGGCTGGGCCGTGTTTGTTGATTTCTTCCACCCTAAAGCTTCGCAATACTGGCATGAACAGCTAGCTAAATTCCACAAGTATGTGATGCCTTTCGATGGGTTGTGGTTGGACATGAACGAGCCCAGTAGCACTTGCGATTGCGCTCTCGCTGCTCAAGACGACATCTGTGCTCATATTTGCACGGACCACTCGTCCAGACAATTTCGTCTGGATGACGACGTCGTGGAGTTGGAACAAGTTGCGGTACCGGGTGACGGTGGATTTATCCGCACGAATGACGTCAACTTCCCGTTTGATCCGTATCGCCAGCCTTTCGCTCCGGGCCAAAACGATCCGAATAATGGAGGTCACGGCAACCTGAACTCGGCTACGCTTCCTATGGCGGCGCTGCACCATTCGTCACTACACTACAATCTTCATTCTCTTTATGGACATGCACAGGCTCGTGCTACACGTCATGCACTGAATTCTATTGTCAGGAAACGTAGTATGCTACTGTCACGTTCAACATTCTCTGGAACCGGTCGGTACGCTGGTCACTGGTTGAGCGACGACGCGAAGGCTTCTTGGGAACAACTTCGGTTGTCGATCTCTGGTACATTGCAGATGAATTTGCTCGGCATGCCACTAACGGGTCCCAATGTTTGTGGATCTCGAGGACGATCGTCGATGGAGCTTTGCGTTCGCTGGCACCAAGCGGCTTCCTTCCTGCCTCTGCTGCGCAATCTTGCAGAAAGTGACGGTAGCAAGCAAACTCCGGTAGACTTCAACCCTGATGCTGTCAACATTTTACGGTCGACGCTGCTTCGACGCTACCGATATCTGCCGTATATGTACACGCTTTTCTATGAGGCTCATCGCTCGGGAAGTCCTGTGGTTCGGCCGCTCTCTTTCGAGTTTCCTGCTGACAAGAATACTCATGACATTGAGTACCAATATCTGCTGGGCTCGGCTCTTATGGTCTCACCGGTGGTGCATGAAGGCGCTATCTCAGCCGAGGTCTATTTCCCTGAAGCTTATTGGTATGATGCAGACGATGGGAAGTTGGCGTTGGTTCCCACGGCTGGTCGAGACAATCGACGTGCAAGTTTACTGACTCCGCTTCCAAAGCTTCAAGTTCATGTTCGTGGAGGATACATTGTCCCCACTCAGCAACCACTCACAACAACGGCACTTTCTCGGCGTGGATCTTTCACCCTTTTAGCAGCACTTGATACATCCAAAGCGAGTCCATCAGCTTTTGGAGAGCTGTATGTGGATGATGGAGATTCCCTTTCAGCTGTTGAAGATCATCGATATTCGTTGATGCACTTTGGTGTGTTCCAGAATTCGAGCGATACTGTTGAGTTTAAGAATTCTATCCATTTTCATGGATACGCTGGGCCGGAGATGCATGCAGACCTCAGTGAAATTCGTGTGTATGGCGTGCGTGGAGATGGTTTCGCTGCGAATTCGTCGGTGGACGCGACGCTCATGTCATCGAGCGGTGAAGGCTCCCCCCACCAGGCCGCAATTAAGGCGGATTACTTCGCGCAGTCCGACATGTTGGTTCTCTCTCGTCTTGACATACCCATTGGACAAGAATTCCATGTTAAGGTGGTCGCCCAGCCAGCTACAACGTCTGAAGGCGGAAAGGAAGGAGCCGGCAGCAAATCCGTAGACGCGAATGCTTCTGGAAAGTCTGGCAGTGAAGAAGACGCTGAAAAAGGTGGCGGCGGTGCGGAAGGCAAGAAGAAGAAAAAATCTGCCGAGAAGAAGAAAAAATCCAAGTTTTCGATCACCGGGATCGTGGGCATTGTGGTGGGCTGTGCGTTCCTAGCGGCAATCATCTTGGTGTTCCTGCTACGTCGTCGCCGCCAGGGATACGACACGATATGACAAGCACCGGGAACGCGTCATCACAGGAGAAGGTCGAACACTTTGAACAATGCTCAAATGTTTTGAGTAAGTGCCTCACTAGTGACAAAGATCGCTGATGAGGGGCGTTGTCTGTTGCTTATTATTCGTGAAGGCATCACGTGCATGAAGACAACATACCCGAGAACAACGGAGAATTACTTGCTTTTGTTTGCGTCGTTGTGACAATTGTAGCACTCCGAGTCATCGTGATGATACTCATGATAACATTTTCACATGTTCCTTGGATTCTGTGGTAAGTGAAGGTTTGTTAAAAAAAAAATGATTTTCGTTTTCTTTAAAACAAAGCGTCGACCAGCTACTGGCACGCGTAGTAATATCGTTGATAGCATTGTGTCTGCGAGGGATGGAGCCGTCTACAGCATCAACCTAGCTATTTGAATCGTGGGACGCGTTGCTATTGTAAAAAAATGTGAACACGTCGACTACATTGTGTAACGAATGCAAATACTTCTCATGCAGATAATCAAGCACCTTACAGTTGGAGTTCATGAAGAGCACTCTCTAAAAGCTGGCGTCGTTCATTACCCAGTCGCTTCAATTCGTAGATGGTCTTCACGTTTAGTGCTCCATTTGAAAAGAGTTTTGCAGTCGGCGAGACGCGAAGTTCCAAGATTGACCCTTCTGATAATATCTCGGCAGGCCGCAAGCTGTCTCCAGTGTCTGGAAAAAATTCTCGGATCTTGTGCTCATCCGCCGCCTCAAGGAGTGTTTCTTGCTCTTGTTCCAGCCGCATGACTGATTGCAGTAAGTTTAACACTGTCGAGCTACAATTGATATGACTCAGTAGAGCGCGAGTTAGAGGGGTTATTCCAACAGAATCAGAGCACGGACTCCGGAGATTAAAGTGCAGCTTTTGATGCTCGAAGATGCCGCACTCTAGAATGTCGACGCAGGTAGGGCGTAGTTGAGGATCTTCTTGTACCATGGCACAAATGAGTTCAGCGATCTGTGGGTGATCGTCCATGAGTGACGGTGGCACTTGTCGCTTACGAACGTTGCTCAACACCACATAGCGCTCCATCTGCGTCGTGAACGTGCAAAAGAGCTCGCAAAGCAGGACCCCAAGACTGTAAACGTCACAGGGAGCGGCACAAGTCTGGCGTCCATGCGTTTGCTCCGGGCTACTGTACAACGGCGTTCCTACACCCGCCGAGAACTCGGACACCTCGTCCATGTCTTTATCAGTGCTATTGTACGACATGGAGTCGAAGCTATCGTCACCTACGTCACAAAGGTAACGAGATGGATGAAGGTTCAAGCTGGTCTGCAGTGTGTTCTTGGACAATCCAAAGTCTCCAATTTTTACACAAAACTCGGGTGTAAGGAAAATGTTGGCCGGTTTGATATCTCGGTGGACGAGTCCCTGCTTGTGCACATATCGAAGTCCATTTACAATCTGATGGAAAATGTGCATGTTCTCCGTGGCGTCGATCTCTCCAGCCTTGCGCTGGTCCATCCAGTCCCGCAGTGAGTTACCTTCATAAAGAGCCATCTGGATATACACGTCGATCTGCGTGATGAAAGCTCCGACACCTGGTGCGGACGAGTCCAATGGTTTGTCTCGAGGGTGTCGATTGAATGGTTCGTCGCCGTCTTCACTAATCCGTTGAGGACTGGTCTTTCCGACCTCAAGACGCTGCGAGCGAGCAAGTGACCTCCCTGGACTCAATTTACCGTTATCTTCGTTAGATTCTTCCATTTCAAAGCCCAATTCGTGGAAAGTAGCAGCATTGTCCTCGTCGGGGTCGTACGAGCACGCGTCAGAGTAATTAGACGAGCTTCTCTCAATATCGTCCTCGTCATCGACAGAATTACTGAGTGAAGTGAAGCTGGATCGTCCAATGGGGCTTGAAGACCCCGCTGGGCTACTTGTTCGTCTCGTCAGGGTGTATTTCGGTGAGTAGCAGGGGCTTTCCGGTTGTTCGACCTCTTGGCCCTTGTTCACCGCTGGAATGAGTGAGCCACGGACCCACGTGTTGTAGTATCGACAGACATTTTCATGATCGAGTCCTGCTAGCACCAATGCTTCGTTCATCATAACGTCACGGACCTCCGACGGGTTGAAATACGTCTCCGGTTTGAACCAAAACTGTTCGAGTTTCACGGCGTACCAGTGACCGTCAACGTTTGACTTGCATTTGTATACTTTCCCAAAGCCTCCTTGAGCGATCAACTCTTTCTCGATAAAGTCCGTGTCGAACGGATTGGAACGCTCAAAGAGGCCACTACCCGACCGCTCTCCTGGTCGTTCAACACGACGTTGAGATGCCGGCGGTGTCCTCGTAGGTTGCTGGACTGGTTTCCCATTCTGAACGGGGGTTGACAAACATCGCGAGAGTGGCAGAATGACTGGACTCTGCCATGGCTTGGGCGGAGTACTCGAGTCCTTCTTCTTGTCGACACACGCAGAAATCTTCGACGATCGGAGCATTCGCACTCACGCGGTCGTTGCTGCAATGAAGAATGCAGGGTCATCTCATCAGAGCAGAATGTTGCTAGACATGGTACATTGTCTCAAAAATAGCGAGCTTCTAGTCGATCTGAGCAGCTTTTTCTTCTGACCTTGACCTCGTCGTTTCGACTTCTGTAAGGTTCAATTCAAGCGGCTCTTCCATACCAAGCACATGGTGAAAGAAGGCATCAATGGCGTGTTTGGCAAGCCTCCCAAGCCTCCACGAAACAAGCTGGGCAAGACATCCGATCGACTTGAAGAAGATGCTCATGCGATGGAGACGAGATTGCTGCATCTTCGAGTGAAAATGCTGGAAGAGAAGAAGAAGCGAGAGGCTGAATTGCCACTTAAACATGCCGGGAACCGATGGCGTAGTGCCCGAGAAGATCGAGGGAGTGTGAGGCAATACGCACGGGATGTGACGAAGAAAAAGACGAGAAAACAGAGCAAAAACGAGCTGTCGAAAGGTGGTGAGACGTCAAGTGGAACGAATAAAGCGAAGACTAACACGAGTTCGTCGCGATCGAAGCTCGAGATCCTTTCATCTGCTACGGTGCAGCAGTGGACGGTGTCTCAAGTGCTTGAGTGGTTAACGGCAATCGGTCTGGAAGAATTCCAGAGCGGGTTTGAATTCCACCAAGTCACAGGGGAAATGCTGCTGAGCTTGTCCCCAGAAGGGTATGAACAACTCGGTGTCTTCAAGCTGTCGGCTCGTAACCGGTTGTTAGCTGAGATGGAGCAGATCCGTGCACAGGTTAAGAACCAAAGTGATACTGAAGCAGCAGAAATCATCGACTCGAAGCTACGAGACGCTCAGCTCGGTCCCGAGATGTCGCCACTGAGCAAAGAAGACGCTTTGAAGACACATTGGTCTCATGTAACTCCACTCTTAGAGAACGCTATTGCTAGCGGAGACGGACAAGTTCCAGTCAATTTGGCTGATGGAGACTTTGATGAAGGTGCCAGTCATGCTTCGTTCATGAAGGCGCTTCTAGAGTGGAGGGAGACCGACTTATCTATCCAGTCGAACCAAGCAGAGGGACTAGAGTGGGTGAATCCCATACATACTGGCGGCGACGAAGGTGAAAAGACTGGAGGGGTATTGCTGGAAGGCACATACAGTGAAGAAGAGGCACACAATTTGTTTCATGAAGCAGTAATGGCATGGAGACAAGGAGGTGATACTGCTGGAACCCGTGCAGTGGAACAGACTGAGAGCGGGTGCATGCCCAGCGAGCGAAAAAGTTGCTGGCAGTGTTATCGGGTTGTGCAAGTGGAGGATTTAGTACACGATGACCAAACGGACAAGTCATTCTGTGACTCGACGTGTCTTGGAGCCTACCGCGAGCAATACGCTCGCTTCTATACGTCACCATTGTGAGGTTAGTCATTAACAATTTCTGGCAAACTCATTCCTGCTGACGATGGTTCCTTTTGATAGTTTGTGCTCAAAAGTTGTCATCATGGTCGGGATCCTTGCCTTTCTTCCCTGTGTTTGTGCAAACTAGTACGGATGAAATTCGCTTTACAGTCGATCGGTCCATGACATTAAAGTCGAAATCCTCGGGCTCTAATAAAATAAAACCAGACTACGTTCAAGACAGGGAACATCATACACAAACACAAGTACGCAGATTTACCTTTGCCGTCATCAGGAGCTTTCGCTGCTGCCGGTACGGCGCTCACGCCAAGCACATAGTACGATTCCTTCGCCTTTGGAGGGATACGGACGTTGAATGGTGAGGTGAAATGGTCTGCAGAGACCACGCCTAGTTTTGCGATTGTCTTCGGTGCATGATTAGCTTCTCCCTCTTCAATGGCGGAGGCAGCTTCGCCTGAAGTGTGGGTCTCATCCGGGGGTGACTGGTTCGATGAACTGTCGTAATCGTTCCGAGTATCGCGTACCAGCTTCATCATCTCTTCAATTGAGCTCATGAGCGCGTGCTCGATTCCTGCCATGTCATCCACGTTCACAGTTTCGTTCGTGACATTTTGAAGAATTTGCTGCAGCCCAATCTAAACCACACAAGGCCTTAGTAACGTTACACTCCTTTTAATTAAGACTCGACAAACCTTTAGTGGGCGGACACTTTGATCTACAAACATGTACTGGTCCACGACAGTTGCCAGTGCACGCTCAGCGCTCGATAATTCAATCTCCTTGACCTCAATTCGCTGTGAAGTGCCGCGTTTCGAGAGAGGGACCTTTTCGGTAGCAAGATTCCGTGATTTTGCCTGACACATTAGAAAGTGAGCGATTGTTTCAGGTACCAAATAGTAAACAGAATTTTGACACTTACGAGCTGGTCGCGCAGAACTGCAATCCGCTCCATGTCCTCATCGTGTTTGGCATCGAGCTCCTTCTTTATTTCCTCGTGGGAAAGCCACGTTCGGATAATTTCCTCCGGGTCGACGCCTTCGTTGGAATGGCCGAAGCCCATGCGAAGAAATGCCTGACGATACTCCTCTTGTGGCTCCATTTCTTCGGAGGAAGCCATCGTGATAACGCTATTTCTGCGCATTTCGTTAGCTGAGGCTGCATACATATCAAAAATAGTGAACTACTCGCAGAAGGAATAGCGCAAAGTTGAGAAACTTACGGGATCGAGAGCTGTGACGACTATCTGGATAGCCAGCATTTCCATCTGCAGCCACAGAGGCTCCTTCAGTGCTTGCATTCTGCCTCTGACTATCCAGCAGCGTCTGCATTTGGTCGTTGTAGTATTTCTCGAACTTAGCCTTCTCACGCGCCCACTTCTGCCGCATTTCCACTTCCCGCTTATACTTACGCAGGTTCGCTGCCATGTCGGCCTTCTGCTGAGCTAAGCGAGTCTGAATCTGGCTCACAGCCTCACTCGCGCAAATCTCCTTCTTCTGTAGCTCTTGCGTCTGATGATTCAGGTCTGCAAACCGAGCTTTCAACTCATTCGTCTCTTGCGAGATTTCCGTACGCTCACCCAGCAAACGCTTCTTAATGTGCTCAAGCACCATCGTACTGCGCATAACCTCGTGAGAAGCTTCTGCACGCTTCTCTAATTTGGCCTCCAGCTCGTTGATCTTTGTATGTTTCGAGTACACTGGCCGTCTCGAGATGGAGACGATGGGCTGCAGACGGTTGGGTTCCTCTACGATTTTGTCATCGCCTGTATCTCCACTCGTCAGGTTCCTGCCTCGTCCTCCAGCTTCTTCGATCTGGTTGTTACCAGGATGATAGTGCAGCCCCAGCGCTTGACTGTCTTTAATCAGGTCCTGCAGAACCAACTTGGCCTTCTCCATCTCCTCGCGCTTCTTGGCCACCTCAAAGCGCAGCTTGTCGCTCTTCCCTCGCTTGAGCTCGACCACTTTCCTCACCTTATGCTCCAGATCCCGAATCAACTCGTCACTCGTCGCCCCAACACGCTCTCCATTCGCTCCCGCTGCACTGACGTTCCGAGATGGCGATTCGGGCGCGGTAGTGAGCAACGTCGCCGAGTGCGGCCTCAACTTGCCCTGAAGCAGCTGCTTACTGGCCGTCAATGACGCAACATTTGTCTTCCGCTGCCCCGTAGCAGGACGTGGTGGCATAACTCCCGTCCTCTTGTCTGTTTCGCACACAATAATGACTAGCTGGCCAATTGTGAGCAACAAACGTAAGTTGAAGTGGTCTATCCCCTGATTGGACAATACTCATATCAGACCCTCTGATTGGTCGATAGTTCTCCCAGCACAGAATCTCATCGTTTCCGACGTGGCAATAGCAAGGGACACAATCTTCAGTTCAAGAATCACCCTCATCACCGTCATGAGCACCGGCACAGGCACGGACACGGGCACCTTCCGCGACAGTCTGCGCAGTCAAAGCTCCGTGCAGCTTATGGGCTTCATCGACCATTGTGTGCGCGTGGACGTGCAGGAGACGACGGAGGAGGGCGAGCTGCGCATTCGTGGCTACGAGACGCTGCTGGGCACGAGTACGGCCGTGTTGTCCTGTATCCAGGTGCTGCGCCGCATTATTCGCGAGTACGCGTACGGCCGCATGGGACGCGAGCTGCAACACTTATCGCTGACTGTGGCGTCCTTCGAGCGGGTACTCTACACCTTCATTAAGGAGGAGATCGTCGTGGCTTCCAAGCACTATGCTAGTCGTCCACCGGTGGACTTCCGCACCAAAACGGCGCTTAAAGATATTATCCCATTGATCCCGACTGATGAGCGGTACACTATCCTGTCAGGAGGTGTGGCGTCGCTCTTACGGCACGCCACCAAGTCGCTGGAGGAGACCCGACAGGTGCTGGAAGAGCTGCAGTCCGGATACAATCCGGATCGCGAGAACCGGTGGTCCAGGACGTCTGTGGTGCTTGCAGTGACGTTCCTGTTCCTCTACAAGAGGTTCCGCATCCGCACGTCCTTCAAGCAGTTTTTAATGCAAGTGCTGCCCACCCGGCAGATGATCAAGTGGGGGGTCGTGCTGCTCGTGGTGGCGGACTATTGGAACCGAGCCATGTATCGGTTCTCCAACTTGCGTCGTATCAAGGTACACCACGCTCGAGTTCTGATGGCGTTAAGACTATTCTTGCTTTGCCAGCATGTGTTGCAACGTGCTAGACCGATCAGTAACGCCTCAGACCACCGCCTGCTGATTGATAACCCGATGGAAGCAGATATAGACGACGATCTGAAGAATGCCACGACGCTACTGGTGGAGAGAGTGCCGCTGCCAGCTGAGTACTATGATCGGTCGTCAGAGCCGTGGGGGTTCACAGCTTTCAAGATCGGTACAAATGTCCTGATTGCCTCCAGCGCCTTTGCTCACTCGATTCTAGGGCTCCAGAATAAGCTGCTGCTTAAGATCTTCGGGCCGCCCCTGCTTTTGATGGCGATTCCGTACTACGCGATCCGAAACGCCAAGGCAGCACGCTACACGACCCGTACGCTCATCGACCACCCGAACGTGGACGTGATTCGCATGGGCTGGCAGGTATTCGGCGAGTCTCGACTAGTGCGACTCATTGCGCGTCTTCAGTGCCCAAAGATCCCCGTGTTTGAAGAGCAGTTCGTGGCAGCAGATGGATCCAGCCTCAGCAACAAGCGCAAAGACGCGTCTGATATCGGCATTTACCTGTATAGTGCACGGCCGATGGACTCTGTGAAGGCTGGAACTTGGACAAACGCCTGCACACCGCTGACTACTCGAATGATTGCATGTGGTTTGCCTTCGACGCGTCCTGTGCTTTTTTACATTCATGGTGGAGGCTTCTTTGGACGCTTTTTTGCAAAAGACATGTACAATCTAACGAATTGGGCCTGTGCGCTGGGTGCAGTTATCGTCTACGTCGGTAAGTCTTGCAATTATCGATAGATACATTTCTGTTGCTGACTGTTTTGTTGGTTGCTATTTGCAGATTATGGCCTCGCACCGGAGACGCACTATCCAGACTCCTTGAACCAATGCTACACTGTGTATAAGTGGGTGCTCAATGGCGGATTAGGCTTCCGTCCTGGCAAAATCGCACTGTTTGGTGAAAGCGCTGGTGCGTATTTGTCTGATATAGCAAGCAGACAGTGAGTGTTTTTTTGTGTCGTCTGACCAATTTTTGATTGCTTTTTTTTTTCAGGTGCAAACATGGGAGCCGCGCTTTGTATTCGATGTATTCAAGACGGTATCGATCTGCCCAGTGGGAACGTCTTCATGTTCCCTGCTCTTAACATGCACTTGTCGCCGTCGCCGTCGCGATTCATCCACCAGAACGACCCCGTGCTGCCGCGTAGCATCCTCGAGCTGGCACTTAAGTCGTATTACCCTTCGCACGGCCACTCGAACCAGTACAAGCACAACATTCACGACCCATGTGTGTCCCCGGGACTGGCCGAAGACATGCTGCTGGAAAAGTTCCCTCCTACGTCACTCGCGGTGGGTGACCTGGACCCGCTTTTGGACGACAGTGTCGACTTCTACACTCGACTCTCATTCCTAAAGGTGCCGTCGACACTCAAAATCTACTCGGGGCTCTCGCATGGCTTCCTCATTTACGGCGACTTGGTCCCAGAGGCCCAGAAGGCAATCGACGAGACGTGCGAACGGGTCCAGAACTGCATCCGGCTGCGCTAAGAAGCTTAAACCCAAGCGTAGAAGGTCACAAGAGCCGTGAACGGAATAGCTTAAAAGTACGATGTTTGGTGAGCTCTGTTTTTAGTAATTTAAAAATTACTTGGCAGTGCGATGTTATCGGTTAATAACCTCATGTCAGTTACGTTTTTGGCCCTCTAAGATATGCGGTCCAAAAACACTCGACCATCTAAACGGGTGGGGAGCATGTCGTCATGTGGAAACTGACATATTCATGTCTGACCTGGTGAGGAAACAACACCCGGAATGTCAGCGCTAAAGAATGGGCGCGACGGGCCAAATCGAGAGCTGCATGGCCACAACGTATGATGCGGTAACGCTGGCTGTACTCTGCGCGCACCTCCTGCGTCCAAGCGACGAGCGTCTGCATCTTAGCGAGGGCATGTGTTGACACTGATTGGTGACTGTAGCTCTATGGAAAAGTGGAATGTATTCATCACGTCGATGCTGCCAGATTGTGAGATGCACGAGTTGTTCGTGTGGGGCTCAAGCCAAGCTTCTGGGAGAGGAGAAGACTGATATACTAAACGTGGCCCGAACTTCGCTTGAACAGCAGTGAAATTGTACACAAAAGACTGCTACAATGGAGACTGCGTGGTGACAGCTTTGCAATTGCAGTTTATTGTGACGACGTCCTGGCGCATAGGGCCGGCGACTTTACACTGGTGAACGTACGTCACTCCTCTTTACAAGTGAATCCTCTTGGCTGTGCAGGCTGCATGTGATGCAATGCAGAAGAAAAGCTGGCGTTTCTTTTCGCAGAGACGGTTTTAGTTATTACGTGAGGAGATGGATGCATATGGATTATCGCATCAAGGCTACTGGGTCTTGATGGCTGCAAAGCGTCGGAGATAATGAAGCTGGTGTGTGTGGACTGAGGACGTTATATGCGTTATTGAACCTCTTCATTGACTGTCACGCGAGACAGTTACTGCGACGGGGATTTATTTTGTCGTGCGCATAACAAGCTGCCGGTGTTTATTTTTCACCTTCGTTTCTGCACGTATCCGCCTGAGTACTCGCTTGAAATTGCCGTGTTTGAGTTGTGTTATATATCGCATTTTGTTTTACGCTCAGCTTGAAAGTAAAAGCTGTTACCAGAATGGTGGACGCCAAATTACACATCTCAAACTGAATATGAACAACTTGTGGTCAGACAACTGGTCCGGCAAACTTCAATGTTGGACACTTAACTCGTGGAATTCGGGATACATCAGTGTCAGATGGGATTTCACGGCAGTGACCATGACACTGTTCATGGTTTCTGGAGAGGTTTCGGATACAGGAGCACGGGAAAGATAGACAATAAATCATTGTGGCGTTGCAGCGTGTGATATGCCTGCTATTATACGAACGTCCACTCTTTGTTCGACTGCAATATTATGTTTCTTCTTTGAAATGTATCGATCGGGTGGTTTGTTAGCATAGCAATTGCCTTGTGCCCCCAGACAGACGTTTTGATTATGTTTTATCAAAAAACATTGTAGACGTGTTGCTTCTCTTGTCGGTCGACTCAAAGAGAAATGCCGGAGCAATAAACAAGTATATGTCCGTGCACGGCCGCTGTCAGTTTCAACTGACCAGTCCACATTCGGTCACAGAAAATTCTGCTAAAATAATAATGAGGTCGGGATCCTAATTTTATGTGCTGGATCGTCAATGGCTTGACAAACCAAACACATGATTTCGAAATGGAACTTGTCCCGTGCTCTTATGATTACCTTAAAATTGCTTAAGAGTGTCATTAAAATCCTCTACTAGTCATCGCTCGGAGCTTCTCTCGTCCCCAAGGTTTGATCGAAATACGTCTCGGCGAGAAGTTAGCAAATGCTTAGAAAAAAGACGAATGTGCACATACAAATGCTTGTTTGATCGCTGCTGTCAGCATGAGCACAACCCGCGGAGAATATGTACGAAGTGGTGATTTTAATTACCAATTAATACTAAATGCGACCCTAAAAACCCTAGTCGATACGGTCATACACGCCTACCACCTCATACGTCGGATTCCACGCCTCCACTAACTCGTGCTTCGTGCCGAACGGCATCGCTTGGAGATCCGTGTGTTGACCACCGGTGTTTATTCTCCAAAAGCCCTCCTCGACGATGACTTTCACCAAAAGGCACCTCGGCCTGCCCCCGCCATCTCGAGCATGGCTGCCTGCCTCCAAATTAATCTGCAGCTTCCAGCGGAGTGCTGGATGCGTTCCGCTGCTATCGAGCGGCCATGAACTCATCTCCACCACGAAGCTGCTCGGTGACATGACCTTACCGCGATAGTCTCCGTAATTGTGTGCTCCTAGAGGAATTGAACTAGAGATACCGCTTGGGAGGTTGTTAAATATCCTTTGTCGGCTATCAAGAACCAGCGTCATGCCCGACTGGTTGCTTGTGGTTGTCTTTGGATTTCCAGTACCGACATTGCAGACGTTCCATTCGGAGCATATCTCCAGCGACTGATCATCCACTGGACGAATGTGGATTTGAGCGAGCTCACGCATGAAAGTGAGTAGACAACCTAATGAGGCATCGGTTGTTGCTGAGCCTCGAATCGGCGTCACTAAGGATTGTTGCCCGTTGAAAACCCACAGGCCATCAAATGCTGAAGCTTGGCTGCCATCTTGCCATGCGAACAGGGTGCGACTTGGATCAGCGTATGCCTGCTGCAGCAAATACTGCGCTCGGAGCTGCGCCACAAACTCCTGCATGCCGAACATTGTAGTCGATGAGAGAACATCCATCAGCACGCGTCGCAGCGGTTTGAGGTGGTCGTACTTAAACACGACCGTCATGATCTCTTCACTGAGACGAGACAGTGACGTGCATGACGAAGTGGACGGATCCTCGCTCCAGCCTGTAAAACGATCAACTAGCTTGCACATTAGCTTGACGGCTTCAACGTATCCAGCGCGCACTCGATTTTTATCAAGAAGTGCTGCACTGTAGGAGCGAAGGAAGCGGCGGTAGATCTTTAAGTTCGCGCTGCCCAGAGCCAGCCACCCCGCTAGACTAGTGCAGAGATGCACCAGTCGCGTGAGTGAGCCACGTCCCCCTTCTTCGGTCTCATCAAACATACCCGAGCCACTTTTCACTCGTCTGAGCGGTTCGAGAAATGCCCACGACAGCTGTGCAGTAAACTGCTGCTCGGTTCTGTTCTCCTCTTCCCAGATCTTGCGAGTTACTGAACGGTAGCCTGCGACCTGGTCTTTGAACATCCCACTCAAATGTTCCAGACTGTCCCCGTACGACGATGCGTTCAAATGGCGTAGGAAGTAATAGAGAATAACGAGGTGTTTCGAGGACGTCATGATGTCTGCGTGCTGACATTCCCACAACTTGCGGCTCTGCCATAGCACTTCTTCACGACCTGTTACCTGTCGTAGCTGAGAGGACGGAGACTTGCGCTCAAAGGATGCGGTGACACGGCCGCTGCTGTGTCCGTCCGCATCCGATTGTCCACTTTGTTGCGTGCTGGCTTCCGCGCGTAAAGCCTCTAGTGCCTCGCGCTCGGCACGCACTTCGCTGGGAGCTCGGCGATAGGACACGACCATGAATTCGGAGGAGGAAACGAGACCTACCACACGCAGCTGTGACTGGATGCGCTGAAAGATGTACACCCGCAGCGCATGCTTAGTGAAGCGTTGTGCCTTGGTGGCGGCGCTCTCCCACTCGTAGTACCATCGCGCGCCAGGGTTGATCTGGAAGAGGCTGCTGTGCTGTTGGTCGTAAGCGAGTATGATTCATGTCAGAGGCTGGTGGTAGCTTGAGCTAGAAGGTTAAGTAAGAACATCAGTTCTGTTCGCAACGTACATCGGTAACGGCGTCGCGCACGACGGCGCCCTCGATCCAGGTGCCCTTCGGCATCTGCTCCGTCTGGACAGAGCTAGCCACTTCGTTGTAGTCGATCATGTCATTAATACTCAGGAAGTTGGTATGCGCCTCCTCGAAGTGTGCGTACACCAGCAGGTTAACGGGGTTGCTCATGGAGACGGTGGTTGTCGTGGCTTGCTGCTGGGTGTCAAGACGTGCGAGGTCGACGAGTTCGACGCGTACGCAGAGCGGTGAGCCACAGTAGCTGCGGTTGAGATGCTCAGGGCAGCAGTGTGGGAAACAGCGCAAGATCTGGTCATAAAGCGATGCGCGTCATGTTCCAGCGCAGGGAACGCAGATAAGAGTCCAAGGAAGCTTCAGTCTACTGGCTGTGGCGGAGTAGTAATGCAGTGATACAGCTATAGCAACGCACCTTGGTCTTCTTCGTGCGATTGGTCCTGCGGATGTTGCAAATAAGAGCAGCTCAGTTCTCGAGGACCCTTTTCTCTAACGTATGCAACAATTTGCAGACGACTCATCTCCATACCGTTTGTATTCGTTCATGAACAGGGTCGAGTGACGGCAACTGCGCCGCTCGAAGTGGCATGTGACGACGTTCATTGTGCCACGAAGAGGAGGAAAAGGAATCTTGCTGCACCCCGAAATGGCCGTGGCGTCGGGGCCGATAAAACGGCGACTGGTCCCTAATGAGTCTGCCAGAGTTGGGCCATCCTTTTTATGACTTGCCCAACCCCCTGCAGCGTAGATGAGCGGAATCGGTCCTTCTTCCACGCGCCGATTGGTCCTCAGGACCAATCACTGGCTTCACGCGCGTGTACACTCCCATTAGGCAAGTCAGTGTCCTTCACGGACGCTGATTGGCCTCCTTTTGCGACAGAGCCCCGCGATTGGTTATGCTCGGCAAATTATCCGCTTGAGTGAAGTCGACTTTTGTGAAAATGTCGACTTTCGCGCGAAATTATCTTGATGGATTTGCAGACACGTTACAAACCAGCATCAGTTACGAGTTTGAAACTGTTTTGGGCCACAGAACCTGTTGCATTCTCCCTTAATTTAACCCAACTATGCACTGCACTCGGTCAACCCTTCCTGGGGTCAGCGGTGGGACAAATGGACGCAATTCTGCTGCTACAGCATGAACAACGTCGAAGACATTAACACAGCGAGTTAAGTATTTCAGCCGCCTAACCGTTTAAAATAAAACCGCAATCCTTTCTGAAAGTCGTCTCTCACCTGCGCTATGTCATTGTTCTAACGCTCTCAACAATACGCGTAATACCGTTTTGAGTGCCTACCAACTGGGGGCCCTACACGGAATACGAGTAAAAGCCGCTACTAGACATTATAATGACACCAGCAAACACACACGACACGACCGATCACCAGCAAACACTTTACTAAAAAAAAACAGGGCGAGGCAAATCGCAGTGTTTTGCCCGACGGAGCTTGAAGAGGAGGTGAGAGCACCCCGACGGGCTTGAGCGCGCACAACGCCAATTCATAGAACCTGGACTTCTGCATCGTTAGCGATTGACCATTGGTCAGATTTTAATGTGAACTTTTAGTCAGATTATTGTGTGCCCGTGGTCTTAATAATCTAACCAGATCAGATTATTGAGAACCTAAGGTCAGGTTATTGTGAACCAGTGGTCAGATTATAACAACCACACTATTGTGATGGTAATGGCCGCATAATGCGACTAGATGAAAGCTAACAAAGTAGTTTGTGAATTCCAGCTAAACTTGGCGATGCTAGTCTGTTCACCAACAGTGGGTTGAATAGACCAATACAATTATCAAGTTCTTGGCCAAACCCATGCATTCCATATGGTACGGAAAGGTTTCGCCTAAGTCCGATTGCGTGGTAGATGTGATCATTTGTTAACTCAAGTGCTTTTGGGCTTTCGGTCGATTTGGGCGCGTCGATTCAACCAATCGGTCGCGGAAACTTCGACAAGAACGCACAATATGCATTTCAATTCACATAATCAGCGAGCACATAAGAAAAGACGACAGAGCAGCAGAAGTTTTCCCATCGATATTTGACAAAGTCTGTGAAACTCAGCCTTCTTTGACCAGTAGACATCGTGAAGGGTGGTCGGTCTGGAACGGAGCGGGATAGCAGTCACGGGTGTTGATCGTGAATAATGACCATTGTTCACATTAATCTGACCTTTTGGTCAGTTTAATATGCACAGCGGGTCACATTAATCTGACTTCGGTGGTCATTCTTTACGAATTTTGGTCTATTCCCTGTGCATGATGCGCTGATTTTGGTTGTGACCGGAAAGTGTTTGCTGATGGTCATTTCGAGGTTTTGTGTTTGTTCGGGTCGTTTTGTGTTTGCCAGTGCCGAAAAGTGTCTACTGGCGGCCAGAAACGTGTATGCCGCCTCACCAGACTCGAACAAAAGCCGACCTGCCGATGGGCAGAGACGTGACGAGAAATTTGGGCCCCGACCTGTGTCGACGATGACAGCAAGTTGTTGCTGTCTGGTTTGATTGTTGTACGCATAGTCAAAACCTGGACCCTCGTGCTTTTTGCTTTGTAAGTTATATGCCTGTCGACAGAACGATCGAATGGAACAATGGAAGGCAACCTTTGCTTTGAATATTGTATCACCCTGGTGCATCGTCTCGCTCTAGATGGTTGAAGAACGACTAGGACTTCGCGCAGAGACAACGGAGTGAGCTCGTGTATCGATTGCAGTGTACCTGTTGTATACATGCTGCACGCTTGTGCACGCAGCAGCACCATTCGTGCTGTCTTTGCTGGTAGGATATGATTTGTTGTCTCCTTCATTGTTCGAGTCGGTAGCTTCTGACTGGTGCTGCTACGGTGTGAGTTATTTCGCGAGATTTTTTTAAATAGATTAATGAAAATTACTCACGGATTTAGTGAGCCAAACGAACTGCTGAAACCTAGTGTCTGCAATTATCGATGCTAACACAATATTGACAATTAAGCTAGAGAATTTATTAAGAATCGAGCATACTATTAATATCAAGAAGCAGTAGCAGTATCTAGCGTCTACACGGTAGACTTTTCTAAAGCAATGGCTGCTACTCGCTTGATCTGCATGTCTTCATAATCGCCACTACGAAATCGAACTCGCCAAATAAGGCATCCATGATCCAAAGATACGTAAATAACCTGCCCTGCTACGCTCCATTTTGGTCTCCAATCCCCCTCTATGTTTTACCAATCACATGCAAGTACAGACACCGACGGTGAAAGACGCCACACTATAGAAACACGCCCACTCCAACTTGAAATAAAAAAGCAAGCCTAAAGTTTTATCAATAAAATTCATTTAGTATATTGACTGGACGCCCAGCCTCTGCAGCAAGGTATGCGTGAGTGATGTCGGGGAGAGGTGGCGTCACGGCCCTGTAGAAAAGATGAGTTGAATACTCATCTTTTCGTATTCGGACGGACACGTGTACACGGTGCAGTGGATGGGTATTCCAAGGTCTGTGAGGTTTACACATATGAGCTGCTGCGGTATGAATTGACGCTCTATCCGTGCTTATGTTGGACAACTTTGACTCACATGTGTCTGCAAAAGGCATCGAACTGATGTCCGAAACCTCGTCGGCGCATGTTCGCCAACAGTCGCCGAGCACTACCGCCGTCTGCCAGCATTTGGATGTCGGGGTCATGGGGCCCTTAAGAAAACTATTACAGCAAAATGGGTTGCTGAGACTCGCCATCCGGGGACGCTTCGGACATGGACAACATCCACATCAGTACCAACTTTGGGAATACTCATATCCTCACTAACCTGCCTCCGTTACACAGCTTCAGCCCACACGGCAATATCAACGACGACGTGGACGCGTCGTCAGGCCGTACTGTCTCCTACTCGCTCCCTGCTCTTGCCTCCCAGTACGCCAACGAACTCCGATTTGCCATACCACTGCAAGTGAGTGACGAAGCTGGCCAGGTCGAGGCAGGCTGTGGATAGCTGCTCGTGGCTGACAAAGGTTGTGATGGAGCTAGTGCCATGGTGTGGACGTATGGGTGACTATACGGGACAGTGCTGGGCCTTGTCAGGCTGACCACTAGTGGTAGTCGGTGATACAAGTGCCAGAGCTGTCGGCAGACGGCCAGAATCGAAGTCCTTAACGATAGAGGCTGCAGCTCGTCTGAGCGACCGATTGAGCGGCTATACGTTTCGCTGCAAGCGTAGTGAGAGGCCGCCATTGGGAATGGCGACGCCGTGGTTCATGATGCCCCGCTACGTGTTGCTCTCCGAGACGCAGTCCGAACGAGCGGCCACCGCATCAATCAACCGCTACAGTCGCCCGTAGGGAAATGTATGTTTATAAAACCCGAGCGCAAGTGTGCAAAAGAGAAGTCTCCGACGGGACTCGAACCCGCAATCTCCCGCTTCGTAGGCGGATGCCTTATCCATTGGGCCACGGGGACGCTTCGGACATGGACAACATCCACATCAGTACCAACTTTGGGAATATTCATATCCTCACTAACCTGCCTCCGTTACACAGCTTCAGCCCACACGGCAATATCAACGACGACGTGGACGCGTCGTCAGGCCGTACTGTCTCCTACTCGCTCCCTACTCTTGCCTCCCAGTACGCCAACGAACTCCGATTTGCCATACCACTGCAAGTGAGTGACGAAGCTGGCCAGGTCGAGGCAGGCTGTGGATAGCTGCTCGTGGCTGACAAAGGTTGTGATGGAGCTAGTGCCATGGTGTGGACGTATGGGTGACTATACGGGACAGTGCTGGGCCTTGTCAGGCTGACCACTAGTGGTAGTCGGTGATACAAGTGCCAGAGCTGTCGGCAGACGGCCAGAATCGAAGTCCTTAACGATAGAGGCTGCAGCTCGTCTGAGCGACCGATTGAGCGGCTATACGTTTCGCTGCAAGCGTAGTGAGAGGCCGCCATTGGGAATGGCGACGCCGTGGTTCATGATGCCCCGCTACGTGTTGCTCTCCGAGACGCAGTCCGAACGAGCGGCCACCGCATCAATCAACCGCTACAGTCGCCCGTAGGGAAATGTATGTTTATAAAACCCGAGCGCAAGTGTGCAAAAGAGAAGTCTCCGACGGGACTCGAACCCGCAATCTCCCGCTTCGTAGGCGGATGCCTTATCCATTGGGCCACGGGGACGCTTCGGACATGGACAACATCCACATCAGTACCAACTTTGGGAATATTCATATCCTCACTAACCTGCCTCCGTTACACAGCTTCAGCCCACACGGCAATATCAACGACGACGTGGACGCGTCGTCAGGCCGTACTGTCTCCTACTCGCTCCCTGCTCTTGCCTCCCAGTACGCCAACGAACTCCGATTTGCCATACCACTGCAAGTGAGTGACGAAGCTGGCCAGGTCGAGGCAGGCTGTGGATAGCTGCTCGTGGCTGACAAAGGTTGTGATGGAGCTAGTGCCATGGTGTGGACGTATGGGTGACTATACGGGACAGTGCTGGGCCTTGTCAGGCTGACCACTAGTGGTAGTCGGTGATACAAGTGCCAGAGCTGTCGGCAGACGGCCAGAATCGAAGTCCTTAACGATAGAGGCTGCAGCTCGTCTGAGCGACCGATTGAGCGGCTATACGTTTCGCTGCAAGCGTAGTGAGAGGCCGCCATTGGGAATGGCGACGCCGTGGTTCATGATGCCCCGCTACGTGTTGCTCTCCGAGACGCAGTCCGAACGAGCGGCCACCGCATCAATCAACCGCTACAGTCGCCCGTAGGGAAATGTATGTTTATAGAACCCGAGTGCAAGTGTGCAAAAGAGAAGTCTCCGACGGGACTCGAACCCGCAATCTCCCGCTTCGTAGGCGGATGCCTTATCCATTGGGCCACGGGGACGCTTCGGACATGGACAACATCCACATCAACACCAACTTTGGGAATATTCATATCCTCACTAACCTGCCTCCGTTACACAGCTTCAGCCCACACGGCAATATCAACGACGACGTGGACGCGTCGTCAGGCCGTACTGTCTCCTACTCGCTCCCTGCTCTTGCCTCCCAGTACGCCAACGAACTCCGATTTGCCATACCACTGCAAGTGAGTGACGAAGCTGGCCAGGTCGAGGCAGGCTGTGGATAGCTGCTCGTGGCTGACAAAGGTTGTGATGGAGCTAGTGCCATGGTGTGGACGTATGGGTGACTATACGGGACAGTGCTGGGCCTTGTCAGGCTGACCACTAGTGGTAGTCGGTGATACAAGTGCCAGAGCTGTCGGCAGACGGCCAGAATCGAAGTCCTTAACGATAGAGGCTGCAGCTCGTCTGAGCGACCGATTGAGCGGCTATACGTTTCGCTGCAAGCGTAGTGAGAGGCCGCCATTGGGAATGGCGACGCCGTGGTTCATGATGCCCCGCTACGTGTTGCTCTCCGAGACGCAGTCCGAACGAGCGGCCACCGCATCAATCAACCGCTACAGTCGCCCGTAGGGAAATGTATGTTTATAAAACCCGAGCGCAAGTGTGCAAAAGAGAAGTCTCCGAAGGGACTCGAACCCGCAATCTCCCGCTTCGTAGGCGGATGCCTTATCCATTGGGCCGGCCATCTGGTCGGCCAACGTCAGCCATCTGCGCGATTTCAAGACCATCCGGAACGCTGGCATCAGCTTTGTATGCACTGATCAAGCTATCGCATCCAAGTTGGGTGGCCAGACGCTGTCGATCTGTGACCGAAACTATCGGGTTCAACCGTACTCCAAGTACTCCAGCTGGTACTATGTCGACTTGCAGCGCCTGCCTGACGAGGTCGATGACAGCGAGATCTACGACTGGTTCGCCGCACATGGGACACCACCGGTGTTCATCTGCCCTAGTCGTACGATCCGCGGTCTGAAGTCACGCAGCCGCCGAGTGTACTTCAACCACAAGTCCCCGCCCGAGTCGCTGATGCTTACGCCAACGACGCCGTTGCGAGAAATCAAGTTCGGTGACCATGGATACGCGGTGGTCAATCACCGCATCCGTGCGTTCAACCACGGCACGCCGCCCTTCCTGAAGGCGATGCACGAGAAACGCAAGGCTCACCCATCAGCATCTAAGTCGGTCGACCATGCGGCACACCAGGCTTCCTCGAAGCCTGCTGTTGCCACGAGCGTCGAAGCCAATGGCACGCCTATGGAAACGTCGGACGCCGAGTACGAGCCATCCGAGCCTAATGGCTCAGAAGTGAGTGACTCGGAAGCCAGTTCAGGCAGCGCTATGGAAGGTGTTGAAAAAGAAACTGTCGGAGACGGGATCACAGTCCAGCCCAATTCTATCTGGCCGTCGGATGAAGAACCTCCAAATTTTCCCACTGGCTCGATCAAGCGAACGGACCGGGAGCCGGCGCGTATCTTGCGCGCCAAGCAACTTGTATTTGGCAAGATGTCCATTCCCACAGCCAAGGCAAAGGAACTACCCCCGTCCCAGACTGGCTATCCAGTACTGGCATCCACCAACCAGTATGAGTGGCTGAGTGAGGGAGATGGTGGCAATGTCCCACCTGATCAGGATATGACTCTCTGGGACAGTACTCAGATCCCGCCCTCCCCGGTTGCCTCGTATGTCAAGCTGTCCAAGCCTGCCGGAAAGATACTCAACAGCGCTGCGATCAAGTACCTGCAGAGACGATCACCCTCAATGACCTCTGCAACGTCATCGAATCGTATCTGACGGAGTTCTCGAACACCTCAGATGCCGATAGCAGCTTGTACGGGATCCAAGCCCAACCTAGCGTCCATCGCTTTTTATTAGACACCTCGGCTCCCGGTAACTATCAGCATCTTCGCAGCAAGACGTTTGGCCACGCAGTACTTCGAATGATCTCCACGAAGCTAGACTCCTCGGCGAAGGACTACTCGCTCAAGAACAAGTTGGCCGAGCTCTTCCCGGACGCTGACGACCTAAGCCCAGAAGTCATGCTGCAGAGCCTTTGCTCTACCCCAAACGAGTTCTGGCTCCAAACGCGACTGGCCGAGTTTGATCTTGCGTTGCAAGTGATTGCTCCAAGCATATATATGGATCCGGTCAAGGTCTGCGCTCTAATCCAAGAAGAAGCTACTACGCTGCCCCATCCGATGTGGCACCTCTGGGACGATCGCACCCTAGGGGTACTGGTAACCTCGCCGTTGGCAACTCGACTCCTTGATGGCCCGTTGCCGGACGACTTACGCCAATGCATCGTTGATCTCCAACAAGCGGCTTCGGCAGTAGCCAACTCGGGTAGCCCTTCTCTCTAATGGGAATTGGGCCCTGAGAGGGTTCTCGCTGAACGCTAACGGCATGAACCGGACCTCAAGGAGCTCGCTGCAGTACTTCTCTAAGACCTTTCACATGGTCAGTCTTCAGGAGACGTGCTTCACCGGGCCCTTCAACTACCAGCGCTTGAAACAGATCTGGAGGCAAACCTCGCGGTTTAATTCCAGCTTTTGGTCGCAAGAACATATGACTATATACACAGGGCACGCTGGTGTGGGCTTACTACTCACGCCGACATGCCCTGTTCAAGATATCCAAGACGTTACCCTCCGTCATGTTAGCTCGGCTGATATGATGGATCGATACTTACTACTACGCCGGCACTCTGGACTTGAAAGAGACGTACATTCATGTGGTGTATGCCCCCGTTAAAGGCCAGAAGCGGCCAACTTTCTTTAAGAACCTTCCAAGAGATTTCGACGATGATGTGCTGCACATTGTCATGGGCGACTTCAACACGGTGATGTCAAGCCAACTGGACCAAGCCAACCACACCGACCGAAATCGGTCGCGGGGACGAACCGAGCTGCTGGACTGGATGCAAGCTATCAACGTTGTGGATGCATGGCGCCTGGAACATCCGACGCTCGTCGAGTTCACCAGCCCCAACTCCAGCTCAAGGTTAGACTACGTGATGCTAAGCTCCCAGCTCTTCCACTCGGCCATGCAGGGCATTCTGCACGACTTTCGCAATCGCTCCAATATGGGTGACCACTGCGGCATCGACTTTCGACTCGGATCTGCTGTCTTTCGGCCGGCTAAGAGACCCCCTGGCGCTGCCCAGAATGGATCATCCAGCTTCCTGAAGCGCAGCAGTATCTCCAAGAATCGCTGATCAAGTTGGCAGACATGCTTCATGCACCAACGGACTCCCACTACAACCCGGGCTGCCTACTCGACGAGCACAAGCGTCGCGACAACATCTTCCTGCACGAGTTATTTGAATCCCGGAAGAATGCTCGCCAGCGCGAACTTGAGGAACTGCACCTGGAAATCAATGATCTGCAGCACCGCCAAGCGACGGAGCCTACCGATGATCAACGCCGGCGGCTGACTGAAAAGAGGGCACTACTGGAGGTCAAGATGAAGGTGAAAACGTTCTACGCATCGAAGAAGAAGTTTGCCTCCGACCTCCATGATTCTGAGCGAGGTACCAAGTACTTCTTCCGACCGCCTCAGATCCTGCACAACACTCCGATTCCTGTCAATTCGCCGGAGGAGTTGGAAGTCATGTGTCAGGAGTTCAACCAGTTTTGGTCCGGGATCTATCGTTCACCTTCAAGGGAGTTCCATCGTGACAAGCCGAAATGGGATCGCATCAAGCTGGCCCAGATCCTTGAACACACGATCAAGCATCTGACGCCGAAGCGAGCTGCCTATCTTGACAGTCCACTCACAGCAAATGACTTCTACTGGGCTATCAAGCATACGTCGTCGGGGAAGGCACCAGGACCCGATGGGTTACCCCTGGCCTACTACCTAACTGATGTGCCACTTTGGAGCCGTATCCTGGAGATTGTCTACGCGGCTCAACTGGAGAAAGGCAGGATGTCCAAGTTCCAGCGTCGCGGCCAAGTCTGCTTGCTATACAAGAAGGGAGACCGTAAAGAGCCTGGGAACTACAGACCCATTACCCTCCTCAACGTCGACGCCAAGCTGGGCCCCAAGATACTGGCATACCGTCTGGGAACTGTGCTAGACACTCCTATTCTCTGACCAGTATGGCTTCGTGCCTGGGCGCGATATTCGTCATGCTCACCTGCGACTTCAAGCGCTCATGATAGTGTATGAAGACGATGACGCGGCGGCTGGTGCTATCTTGATTGATTTTGCCAAGGCCTTCGACAGCGTGGTGTGGGATACCCTTGACATGATCCTCGAGCACTTCCGCTTCGGCGAAGTGTTTCGTCGCTGGGTACGCGTGATGTTTCGTGGGGTTTTGGTGGCGCTACTATTCAACGGTAGCCCACTTTCGCCCTTTGAATTAGGGAGAGGCGTGCGGCAAGGAGACCCTCTCTCCCCGGGTCTGTTCGTGCTTTACGCGGAACATTTGCTGAACTTGATTCGCGCCAAGATGAAGGATGCTGGACTTCGGTGTGGAGACTCTTCGGTGATCCATACAGTTATCAGCTTTGCTGATGACTGCATTGGACTACTGAGGGACCTGCGGGATGCTCAACGTCTACTGGACTTGGTGGATCTCTTCTGTGAGGTATCGGGCATGGAGCTGAACAAGAACAAGACCGTGGTGCTGCCGTTCCACCCCTGGAACAGTGAAACCGACAGCATCCGTGAGGAACTACAACAATTGGGACTAAAGGTTGTTGGGAACAACGACTCGGCCAAACTGCTTGGTATATATTACGGTCCCAAGCTCACAGACGCGGCACGGCTACAGCACATATTGGCGGACATGCAGACAAGGTGTTCACTGTGGAAGTACCGGGACGCACTCTGCGAGGACAAGTGGTTTTTTCCTACAACAGATCATCTTGCCTGTTCTCTGGTACACGGCCAGTGTCTGCTACAAACCTGAAACTGGTTTCCAAGACCAAGTCCAGGACATGATAGTACGGTTCATGACCCAGTCTTCTACGTCGAACATCGTTCCCCGAGCTTGGTGGACGTTGCCCATGCACATGGGAGGCCTCGGCTTAACGCCTGTGAAAACGATGATCGAGGGACTCCAACTACACATGCTCTGCAAGCTGCTCATGGCCGTACGCCAGTCACCGGATGATGTACCCTCATGGGCCGCCCCAGTCATTGCGCTGTTTGACTCCGTGATGAAACCTTGGGGACGCGACTTTGACATCCTGTACGCGCCGGTCTGGAACAGCCCTCATCATGTGGTGTCTCGACGGCTAAGACGATGGAGACCGCTTGGTTTGTATTGGCACCATGTTCTCTTCCTTTAGAACACCAAACTGCGCCCCAAGATCACTCGCAACATGACCAAGTTTGACAAGTTGACAATGCCGCTACTGGACAATGTGGATATCACGACTGCAACCAAGACGCCCAAGACCCTGCGAGCCGCAAACCTGGGAATTGTCCAAGACCTTATTCGCGTAAAGGTTTATCGGATATCTGACTTGTTTGAGCTTAGTGGATACCCGCCTCAAGCCGCCAAGCTATCCCAAGTCATCCATGAGCATGGCCAGCCTAGGCGAGCTAACAGCGTGAGCTTCTGCGGATCTTTCTTAATTAAGATTGACTCGCAGTTACGACCGTTGGCCAACATGCCCATTGGACCCCGCCCCAAGCCACACTACGGCTGCGCACTCCATACTTGGAGCTTCAGTGGCTATGAAGTCGCTGATCTCACGGTGTCGTTAATACGCAAGCTCCTGGTTCAGTATAAGGTACCCGGCCTGCCAACGACTGCACTTGGCCTTGAAGAAGCGCCTCCCGCAAATGTATGGGGCAGGGACCTAAAGATGAACAAGCACGTACTACCAGTGAACGCGGACTTGCTGTACAGACTTCAGCACAACGCACTTTGGGTGGGTTTTAGGCTGCAGCACGTGCAAGGCGCTATGATTCACTGCCATCATGGGTGTGGAGTCATTGAAACCGTCTCCCATCTCTTTTGGTATTGTGACTTTGCGGCAACCGTATGGGCGGAATGGCTTGAGGTGTTCCAGCAGTGGTTTGAGTCTCCCATTGAGTGGGCGACTGTGGTCTACTTCGCGGACATCATGCCTACTCCCCGAGCCAAAATGGACTTTGGTTACAGCCTCTTTGCGGTCTTCCACATAGTGAGAGTTGTGGTACTTCGCTGCCTATGGACGCACCGCAATGACATCCGCTTCCACGAGTATGAACCAAGTCTCATCGGCGTCAAGGCTCGGGTGCACGCCCTGATTGACCTTCATGTTGCTGCCTTATGGCAGGCAACCCAGGCGCAAGCAATAAGACAGTCCACGCAGGTGAGTAGGCAACTACACACCTTATTGCGAGGACTGCCTGTGTCGGCACCCTTCGATGACAATGGCCCAAGCGACCACGAGGCGGAAGCCCGTCAGCGGGACTCCTTACTCGCGGTCATGTTGAACCACGACAGGGAAGAGACGTCCGGAGCGTTGGCGCCCTTCACGACTGCAGATCCAAGCGATCGCGGGGTGGAAACCCGTCAGCGGGGCTCCTTTCCCGCGGTCATGTTGAACCGCAGCCGGGAAGAGACGCCTGTGGCCCGAAGGTAAGGCCGCAAGCTCAAGGCTTCATCCTGATGTCTTACAATCCGCCGCCGGCGTGCTCGGCCATTACTGGCTTCAATCTCCACCACTTTCACGCCCATACGCCAAGTTCCCGGCTCCTCCCTTGCCGATCGCTTAGCGGGCGTTGCCTTATGTCTGCTGTACCCGAAGGCGGTGTGGATTTTTGAACCCAGGCGGGGCCTCACGTTAGCAGACAGGCGGGCGAAGAACGCGACACGCTACAGACGCTTACGCGTGTTATGGCATGCACGACATCACTAGACTACTCTTTGGATCGAGGTCTAGAGCGGCGCCACACTCCCGAGCCGCGCGTACTACCAGGCCTACAAGCCCATGAGACGATGACTGGGAGGCTTTGCCCCTCTAGACCACGACCCGCATCTCTCCTACTGAAGTGCCCGGTCAAGTAGTCTCAAGAACTACCGGGTCTAACCGTGCTTCCAGGCCTACAGCCCATGAGACGGCGCAGCCCTTAAGACCACCAGTCCAGTCACAAGACCAGATATCCCAACCTTCGCGGCCAAACCCCAACCATCGTCCGAAAGGTCTAGCTGAGCTATCTGAGCTCACTAGAAGTAGGTGGCTCACCACCACCTGGTTCATCACGTTATACTTGGTTTTTGTATAGACCCCATCGGAAAGGTCCTGCAAATGTCCAACTCGGCCCAGAGACGTCTCCGGACGTCCACCAGTTTCCTCCTGGACACTAAAATGGGTCCTTCAGGGTACCCACTTTCAAAAAGATGGACCTTTTTTGCCCCAAGGGGATATTTCGTACCCAATTTCGATCCCAAATAGCAAGTAGGGTAGCTAAGTAGGTTGCTTACTAGCCTTAAAGTGTAATGTATTTTTTTGTTAATCTACGAAGCGGGAGATTGCGGGTTCGAGTCCCGTCGGAGACTTCTCTTTTGCACACTTGCACTCGGGTTTTATAAACATACATTTCCCTACGGGCGACTGTAGCGGTTGATTGATGCGGTGGCCGCTCGTTCGGACTGCGTCTCGGAGAGCAGCACATAGCGGGGCATCATGAACCACGGCGTCGCCATTCTCAATGACGGCCTCTCACTACGCATGCAGCGAAACGTATAGCCGCTCAATCGGTCGCTCAGACGAGCTGCAGCCTCTATCGTTAAGGACTTCGATTCTGGCCGTCTGCCGACAGCTCTGGCACTTGTATCACCGACTACCACTAGTGGTCAGCCTGACAAGGCTCAGCACTGTCCCGTATAGTCACCCATACGTCCACACCACGGCACTAGCTCCATCACAACCTTTGTCAGCTACGAGCAGCTATCCACAGCCTGCCTCGACCTGGCCAGCTTCGTCACTCACTTGCAGTGGTATGGCAAATCGGAGTTCGTTGGCGTACTGGGAGGCAAGAGCAGGGAGCGAGTAGGAGACAGTACCGCCTGACGACGCGTCCACGTCGTCGTTGATATTGCCGTGTGGGCTGAAGCTGTGTAACGGAGGCAGGTTAGTGAGGATATGAATATTCCCAAAGTTGGTACTGATGTGGATGTTGTCCATGTCCGAAGCGTCCCCGTGGCCCAATGGATAACTAACAAAAAATACATTACACTATAAGGCTAGTAAGCAACCTACTTAGCTACCCTACTTGCTATTTGGGATCGATTTGGGTCATGTGGACCCAAAACTTGGGTACGAAGTATCCAATTGGTGTCCAAAAAAGGTCCATCTTCTTGAAAGTGGGTACCCTGAAGGACCCATTTTAGTGTCCAGGAGGAAACTGGTGGACGTCCGGAGACGTCTCTGGACCGAGTTGGACATTTGCAGGACCTTTCCGATGGGGTCTATACAAAAACCAAGTATAACGTGATGAACCAGGTGGTGGTGAGCCACCTACTTCTAGTGAGCTCAGATAGCTCAGCTAGACCTTTCGGACGATGGTTGGGGTTGGCCGCGAAGGTTGGGATATCTGGTCTTGTGACTGGACTGGTGGTCTTGGGGGCTGCGCTGTCTCATGGGCTGTAGGCCTGGAAGCACGGTTAGACCCGTAGTTCTTGAGACTGCTTGACCGGGCACTTCAGTAGGAGAGATGCGGGTCGTGGTCTAGAGGGGCAAAGCCTCCCAGTCATCGTCTCATGGGCTTGTAGGCCTGGTAGTACGCGCGGCTCGGGAGTGTGGCGCCGCTCTAGACCTCGATCCAAAGAGTAGTCTAGTGATGTCGTGCATGCCATAACACGCGTAAGCGTCTGTAGCGTGTCGCGTTCTTCGCCCGCCTGTCCGCTAACGTGAGGCCCCGCCTGGGTTCAAAAATCCACACCGCCTTCGGGTACAGCAGACATAAGGCAACGCCCGCTAAGCGATCGGCAAGGGAGGAGCCGGGAACTTGGCGTATGGGCGTGAAAGTGGTGGAGATTGAAGCCAGTAATGGCCGAGCACGCCGGCGGCGGATTGTAAGACATCAGGATGAAGCCTTAAGCTTGCGGCCTTACCTTCGGGCCACAGGCGTCTCTTCCCGGCTGCGGTTCAACATGACCGCGGGAAAGGAGCCCCGCTGACGGGTTTCCACCCCGCGATCGCTTGGATCTGCAGTCGTGAAGGGCGCCAACGCTCCGGACGTCTCTTCCCTGTCGTGGTTCAACATGTCCGCGAGTAAGGAGTCCCGCTGACGGGCTTCCGCCTCGTGGTCGCTTGGGCCATTGTCATCGAAGGGTGCCGACACAGGCAGTCCTCGCAATAAGGTGTGTAGTTGCCTACTCACCTGCGTGGACTGTCTTATTGCTTGCGCCTGGGTTGCCTGCCATAAGGCAGCAACATGAAGGTCAATCAGGGCGTGCACCCGAGCCTTGACGCCGATGAGACTTGGTTCATACTCGTGGAAGCGGATGTCATTGCGGTGCATCCATAGGCAGCGAAGTACCACAACTCTCACTATGTGGAAGACCGCAAAGAGGCTGTAACCAAAGTCCATTTTGGCTCGGGGAGTAGGCATGATGTCCGCGAAGTAGACCACAGTCGCCCACTCAATGGGAGACTCAAACCACTGCTGGAACACCTCAAGCCATTCCGCCCATACGGTTGCCGCAAAGTCACAATACCAAAAGAGATGGGAGACGGTTTCAATGACTCCACACCCATGATGGCAGTGAATCATAGCGCCTTGCACGTGCTGCAGCCTAAAACCCACCCAAAGTGCGTTGTGCTGAAGTCTGTACAGCAAGTCCGCGTTCACTGGTAGTACGTGCTTGTTCATCTTTAGGTCCCTGCCCCATACATTTGCGGGAGGCGCTTCTTCAAGGCCAAGTGCAGTCGTTGGCAGGCCGGGTACCTTATACTGAACCAGGAGCTTGCGTATTAACGACACCGTGAGATCAGCGACTTCATAGCCACTGAAGCTCCAAGTATGGAGTGCGCAGCCGTAGTGTGGCTTGGGGCGGGGTCCAATGGGCATGTTGGCCAACGGTCGTAACTGCGAGTCAATCTTAATTAAGAAAGATCCGCAGAAGCTCACGCTGTTAGCTCGCCTAGGCTGGCCATGCTCATGGATGACTTGGGATAGCTTGGCGGCTTGAGGCGGGTATCCACTAAGCTCAAACAAGTCAGATATCCGATAAACCTTTACGCGAATAAGGTCTTGGACAATTCCCAGGTTTGCGGCTCGCAGGGTCTTGGGCGTCTTGGTTGCAGTCGTGATATCCACATTGTCCAGTAGCGGCATTGTCAACTTGTCAAACTTGGTCATGTTGCGAGTGATCTTGGGGCGCAGTTTGGTGTTCTAAAGGAAGAGAACATGGTGCCAATACAAACCAAGCGGTCTCCATCGTCTTAGCCGTCGAGACACCACATGATGAGGGCTGTTCCAGACCGGCGCGTACAGGATGTCAAAGTCGCGTCCCCAAGGTTTCATCACGGAGTCAAACAGCGCAATGACTGGGGCGGCCCATGAGGGTACATCATCCGGTGACTGGCGTACGGCCATGAGCAGCTTGCAGAGCATGTGTAGTTGGAGTCCCTCGATCATCGTTTTCACAGGCGTTAAGCCGAGGCCTCCCATGTGCATGGGCAACGTCCACCAAGCTCGGGGAACGATGTTCGACGTACAACACTGGGTCATGAACCGTACTATCATGTCCTGGACTTGGTCTTGGAAACCAGTTTCAGGTTTGTAGCAGACACTGGCCGTGTACCAGAGAACAGGCAAGATGATCTGTTGTAGGATAACCACTTGTCCTCGCAGAGTGCGTGCCCGGTACTTCCACAGTGAACACCTTGTCTGCATGTCCGCCAATATGTGCTGTAGCCGTGCCGCGTCTGTGAGCTTGGGACCGTAATATATACCAAGCAGTTTGGCCGAGTCGTTGTTCCCAACAACCTTTAGTCCCAATTGCTGTAGTTCCTCACGGATGCTGTCGGTTTCACTGTTCCAGGGGTGGAACGGCAGCACCACGGTCTTGTTCTTGTTCAGCTCCATGCCCGATGCCTCACAGAAGAGATCCACCAAGTCCAGTAGACGTTGAGCATCCCGCAGGTCCCTCAGTAGTCCAATGCAGTCATCAGCAAAGCTGATAACTGTATGGACCACCGAAGAGTCTCCACACCGAAGTCCAGCATCCTTCATCTTGGCGCGAATCAAGTTCAGCAAATGTTCCGCGTAAAGCACGAACAGACCCGGGGAGAGAGGGTCTCCTTGCCGCACGCCTCTCCCTAATTCAATGGGCGAAAGTGGGCTACCGTTGAATAGTAGCGCCACCAAAACCCCACGAAACATCACGCGTACCCAGCGACGAAACACTTCGCCGAAGCGGAAGTGCTCGAGGATCATGTCAAGGGTATCCCACACCACGCTGTCGAAGGCCTTGGCAAAATCAATCAAGATAGCACCAGCCACCGCGTCATCGTCTTCATACACTTTCATGAGTGCTTGAAGTCGCAGGTGAGCATGACGAATATCGCGCCCAGGCACGAAGCCATACTGGTCAGAGAATAGGAGTGTCTAGCACAGTTCCCAGACGGTATGCCAGTATCTTGGGGCCCAGCTTGGCGTCGACGTTGAGGAGGGTAATGGGTCTGTAGTTCCCAGGCTCTTTACGGTCTCCCTTCTTGTATAGCAAGCAGACTTGGCCGCGACGCTGGAACTTGGACATCCTGCCTTTCTCCAGTTGAGCCGCGTAGACAATCTCCAGGATACGGCTCCAAAGTGGCACATCAGTTAGGTAGTAGGCCAGGGGTAACCCATCGGGTCCTGGTGCCTTCCCCGACGACGTATGCTTGATAGCCCAGTAGAAGTCATTTGCTGTGAGTGGACTGTCAAGATAGGCAGCTCGCTTCGGCGTCAGATGCTTGATCGTGTGTTCAAGGATCTGGGCCAGCTTGATGCGATCCCATTTCGGCTTGTCATGATGGAACTCCCTTGAAGGTGAACGATAGATCCCGGACCAAAACTGGTTGAACTCCTGACACATGACTTCCAACTCCTCCGGCGAATTGACAGGAATCGGAGTGTTGTGCAGGATCTGAGGCGGTCGGAAGAAGTACTTGGTACCTCGCTCAGAATCATGGAGGTCGGAGGCAAACTTCTTCTTCGATGCGTAGAACGTTTTCACCTTCATCTTGACCTCCAGTAGTGCCCTCTTTTCAGTCAGCCGCCGGCGTTGATCATCGGTAGGCTCCGTCGCTTGGCGGTGCTGCAGATCATTGATTTCCAGGTGCAGTTCCTCAAGTTCGCGCTGGCGAGCATTCTTCCGGGATTCAAATAACTCGTGCAGGAAGATGTTGTCGCGACGCTTGTGCTCGTCGAGTAGGCAGCCCGGGTTGTAGTGGGAGTCCGTTGGTGCATGAAGCATGTCTGCCAACTTGATCAGCGATTCTTGGAGATACTGCTGCGCTTCAGGAAGCTGGATGATCCATTCTGGGCAGCGCCAGGGGGTCTCTTAGCCGGCCGAAAGACAGCAGATCCGAGTCGAAAGTCGATGCCGCAGTGGTCACCCATATTGGAGCGATTGCGAAAGTCGTGCAGAATGCCCTGCATGGCCGAGTGGAAGAGCTGGGAGCTTAGCATCACGTAGTCTAACCTTGAGCTGGAGTTGGGGCTGGTGAACTCGACGAGCGTCGGATGTTCCAGGCGCCATGCATCCACAACGTTGATAGCTTGCATCCAGTCCAGCAGCTCGGTTCGTCCCCGCGACCGATTTCGGTCGGTGTGGTTGGCTTGGTCCAGTTGGCTTGACATCACCGTGTTGAAGTCGCCCATGACAATGTGCAGCACATCATCGTCGAAATCTCTTGGAAGGTTCTTAAAGAAAGTTGGCCGCTTCTGGCCTTTAACGGGGGCATACACCACATGAATGTACGTCTCTTTCAAGTCCAGAGTGCCGGCGTAGTAGTAAGTACCGATCCATCATATCAGCCGAGCTAACATGACGGAGGGTAACGTCTTGGATATCTTGAACAGGGCATGTCGGCGTGAGTAGTAAGCCCACACCAGCGTGCCCTGTGTATATAGTCATATGTTCTTGCGACCAAAAGCTGGAATTAAACCGCGAGGTTTGCCTCCAGATCTGTTTCAAGCGCTGGTAGTTGAAGGGCCCGGTGAAGCACGTCTCCTGAAGACCGATCATGTGAAAGGTCTTAGAGAAGTACTGCAGCGAGCTCCTTGAGGTCCGGTTCATGCCGTTAGCGTTCAGCGAGAACCCTCTCAGGGCCCAATTCCCATTAGAGAGAAGGGCTACCCGAGTTGGCTACTGTCGAAGCCGCTTGTTGGAGATCAACGATGCATTGGCGTAAGTCGTCCGGCAACGGGCCATCAAGGAGTCGAGTTGCCAACGGCGAGGTTACCAGTACCCCTAGGGTGCGATCGTCCCAGAGGTGCCACATCGGATGGGGCAGCGTAGTAGCTTCTTCTTGGATTAGAGCGCAGACCTTAACCGGATCCATATAGATGCTTGGAGCAATTACTTGCAACGCAAGATCAAACTCGGCCAGTCGCGTTTGGAGCCAGAACTCGTTTGGGGTAGAGCAAAGGCTCTGCAGCATGACTTCTGGGCTTAGGTCGTCAGCGTCCGGGAAGAGCTCGGCCAACTTGTTCTTGAGCGAGTAGTCCTTCGCCGAGGAGTCTAGCTTCGTGGAGATCATTCGAAGTACTGCGTGGCCAAACGTCTTGCTGCGAAGATGCTGATAGTTACCGGGAGCCGAGGTGTCTAATAAAAAGCGATGGACGCTAGGTTGGGCTTGGATCCCGTACAAGCTGCTATCGGCATCTGAGGTGTTCGAGAACTCCGTCAGATACGATTCGATGACGTTGCAGAGGTCATTGAGGGTGATCGTCTCTGCAGGTACTTGATCGCAGCGCTGTTGAGTATCTTTCCGGCAGGCTTGGACAGCTTGACATACGAGGCAACCGGGGAGGGCGGGATCTGAGTACTGTCCCAGAGAGTCATATCCTGATCAGGTGGGACATTGCCACCATCTCCCTCACTCAGCCACTCATACTGGTTGGTGGATGCCAGTACTGGATAGCCAGTCTGGGACGGGGGTAGTTCCTTTGCCTTGGCTGTGGGAATGGACATCTTGCCAAATACAAGTTGCTTGGCGCGCAAGATACGCGCCGGCTCCCGGTCCGTTCGCTTGATCGAGCCAGTGGGAAAATTTGGAGGTTCTTCATCCGACGGCCAGATAGAATTGGGCTGGACTGTGATCCCGTCTCCGACAGTTTCTCCTTCAACACCTTCCATAGCGCTGCCTGAACTGGCTTCCGAGTCACTCATTTCTGAGCCATTAGGCTCGGATGGCTCGTACTCGGCGTCCGACGTTTCCATAGGCGTGCAATTGGCTTCGGCGCTCGTGGCAACAGCAGGCTTCGAGGAAGCCTGATGTGCCGCATGGTCGACCGACTTAGATGCTGATGGGTGAGCCTTGCGTTTCTCGTGCATCGCCTTCAGAAAGGGCGGCGTGCCGTGGTTGAACGCACGGATGCGGTGATTGACCACCGCGTATCCATGGTCACCGAACTTGATTTCTCGCAACGGCGTCGTTGGCGTAAGCATCAGCGACTCGGGCGGGGACTTGTGGTTGAAGTACACTCGGCGGCTGCGTGACTTCAGACCGCGGATCGTACGACTAGGGCAGATGAACACCGGTGGTGTCCCATGTGCGGCGAACCAGTCGTAGATCTCGCTGTCATCGACCTCGTCAGGCAGGCGCTGCAAGTCGACATAGTACCAGCTGGAGTACTTGGAGTACGGTTGAACCCGATAGTTTCGGTCACAGATCGACAGCGTCTGGCCACCCAACTTGGATGCGATAGCTTGATCAGTGCATACAAAGCTGATGCCAGCGTTCCGGATGGTCTTGAAATCGCGCAGATGGCTGACGTTGGCCGACCAGATGGCCGGTTGCGTATCCGATCCAAGCGAAGTCATGATCTCCGTATCAGAGAACGTGGCGGTCAGGTCTCGCGCAGGAATCCACATGGAGTAGGTCAACTCACTCGAGACGAGCTGGGGAACTCCACGTAGAGCAGCTGCTTTCTTGTCATCAGCGTTGCGCTCGGGATCCAACATAGCCTTTTCCGCTGACGCGAGTGCGTCATCGGTGGGCAACGAGAAATCGACCTGTGGGGCCTTGTTTCGCCACTCAGCATGCCAAGTCTGGTCACGACGGGGAGCCGCCATGATGATGGGCTGCGAAGACTGGCGGACCAGTTCGGGCGTTTCTTCTTCCAGCTGCTCTCTCGCAGCTGTCACGTTCCCCCCTTTACGGTAGGGCTAGGCCGCACTCCTCTGACCTCCTAGGGCCACAGGCGCAAACTCGTCAACAGCTTCAAGGGAGCGGCTCGATTGGGAGTCGCGACGACTTAGTTCTTCGGCGGCGGCAGCACGACGGCTTAGCGTGGTGGTGGTGTCGCGGCGCGGGGCGGGGTCTTAAGGTCCGGTAGTCAGGTGAGGCGACAGCACAACAGATAGGCTGAGGTGGAGAAACGACAACACGGGACTAGAAGGACCGAAGCTTGAAAGTGCAGTAGCAGGTATGGGCTGTCTATGTGCACTTGTGGGGTAGCCGGCAAATTGCAAACTCTCCCGCTTCGTAGGCGGATGCCTTATCCATTGGGCCACGGGGACGCTTCGGACATGGACAACATCCACATCAGTACCAACTTTGGGAATATTCATATCCTCACTAACCTGCCTCCGTTACACAGCTTCAGCCCACACGGCAATATCAACGACGACGTGGACGCGTCGTCAGGCCGTACTGTCTCCTACTCGCTCCCTGCTCTTGCCTCCCAGTACGCCAACGAACTCCGATTTGCCATACCACTGCAAGTGAGTGACGAAGCTGGCCAGGTCGAGGCAGGCTGTGGATAGCTGCTCGTGGCTGACAAAGGTTGTGATGGAGCTAGTGCCGTGGTATGGACAGTATGGGTGACTATACGGGACAGTGCTGGGCCTTGTCAGGCTGACCACTAGTGGTAGTCGGTGATACAAGTGCCAGAGCTGTCGGCAGACGGCCAGAATCGAAGTCCTTAAACGATAGAGGCTGCAGCTCGTCTGAGCGACCGATTGAGCGGCTATACGTTTCGCTGCAAGCGTAGTGAGAGGCCGCCATTGGGAATGGCGACGCCGTGGTTCATGATGCCCCGCTACGTGTTGCTCTCCGAGACGCAGTCCGAACGAGCGGCCACCGCATCAATCAACCGCTACAGTCGCCCGTAGGGAAATGTATGTTTATAGAACCCGAGTGCAAGTGTGAAAAAGAGAAGTCTCCGACGGGACTCGAACCCGCAATCTCCCGCTTCGTAGGCGGATGCCTTATCCATTGGGCCACGGGGACGCTTCGGACATGGACAACATCCACATCAGTACCAACTTTGGGAATATTCATATCCTCACTAACCTGCCTCCGTTACACAGCTTCAGCCCACACGGCAATATCAACGACGACGTGGACGCGTCGTCAGGCCGTACTGTCTCCTACTCGCTCCCTGCTCTTGCCTCCCAGTACGCCAACGAACTCCGATTTGCCATACCACTGCAAGTGAGTGACGAAGTGGCCAGGTCGAGGCAGGCTGTGGATAGCTGCTCGTGGCTGACAAAGGTTGTGATGGAGCTAGTGCCATGGTGTGGACGTATGGGTGACTATACGGGACAGTGCTGGGCCTTGTCAGGCTGACCACTAGTGGTAGTCGGTGATACAAGTGCCAGAGCTGTCGGCAGACGGCCAGAATCGAAGTCCTTAAACGATAGAGGCTGCAGCTCGTCTGAGCGACCGATTGAGCGGCTATACGTTTCGCTGCAAGCGTAGTGAGAGGCCGCCATTGGGAATGGCGACGCCGTGGTTCATGATGCCCCGCTACGTGTTGCTCTCCGAGACGCAGTCCGAACGAGCGGCCACCGCATCAATCAACCGCTACAGTCGCCCGTAGGGAAATGTATGTTTATAGAACCCGAGTGCAAGTGTGCAAAAGAGAAGTCTCCGACGGGACTCGAACCCGCAATCTCCCGCTTCGTAGGCGGATGCCTTATCCATTGGGCCACGGGGACGCTTCGGACATGGACAACATCCACATCAGTACCAACTTTGGGAATATTCATATCCTCACTAACCTGCCTCCGTTACACAGCTTCAGCCCACACGGCAATATCAACGACGACGTGGACGCGTCGTCAGGCCGTACTGTCTCCTACTCGCTCCCTGCTCTTGCCTCCCAGTACGCCAACGAACTCCGATTTGCCATACCACTGCAAGTGAGTGACGAAGCTGGCCAGGTCGAGGCAGGCTGTGGATAGCTGCTCGTGGCTGACAAATGTTGTGATGGAGCTAGTGCCATGGTGTGGACGTATGGGTGACTATACGGGACAGTGCTGGGCCTTGTCAGGCTGACCACTAGTGGTAGTCGGTGATACAAGTGCCAGAGCTGTCGGCAGACGGCCAGAATCGAAGTCCTTAACGATAGAGGCTGCAGCTCGTCTGAGCGACCGATTGAGCGGCTATACGTTTCGCTGCAAGCGTAGTGAGAGGCCGCCATTGGGAATGGCGACGCCGTGGTTCATGATGCCCCGCTACGTGTTGCTCTCCGAGACGCAGTCCGAACGAGCGGCCACCGCATCAATCAACCGCTACAGTCGCCCGTAGGGAAATGTATGTTTATAGAACCCGAGTGCAAGTGTGCAAAAGAGAAGTCTCCGACGGGACTCGAACCCGCAATCTCCCGCTTCGTAGGCGGATGCCTTATCCATTGGGCCACGGGGACGCTTCGGACATGGACAACATCCACATCAACACCAACTTTGGGAATATTCATATCCTCACTAACCTGCCTCCGTTACACAGCTTCAGCCCACACGGCAATATCAACGACGACGTGGACGCGTCGTCAGGCCGTACTGTCTCCTACTCGCTCCCTGCTCTTGCCTCCCAGTACGCCAACGAACTCCGATTTGCCATACCACTGCAAGTGAGTGACGAAGCTGGCCAGGTCGAGGCAGGCTGTGGATAGCTGCTCGTGGCTGACAAAGGTTGTGATGGAGCTAGTGCCGTGGTATGGACGTATGGGTGACTATACGGGACAGTGCTGGGCCTTGTCAGGCTGACCACTAGTGGTAGTCGGTGATACAAGTGCCAGAGCTGTCGGCAGACGGCCAGAATCGAAGTCCTTAAACGATAGAGGCTGCAGCTCGTCTGAGCGACCGATTGAGCGGCTATACGTTTCGCTGCAAGCGTAGTGAGAGGCCGCCATTGGGAATGGCGACGCCGTGGTTCATGATGCCCCGCTACGTGTTGCTCTCCGAGACGCAGTCCGAACGAGCGGCCACCGCATCAATCAACCGCTACAGTCGCCCGTAGGGAAATGTATGTTTATAAAACCCGAGCGCAAGTGTGCAAAAGAGAAGTCTCCGACGGGACTCGAACCCGCAATCTCCCGCTTCGTAGGCGGATGCCTTATCCATTGGGCCACGGGGACGCTTCGGACATGGACAACATCCACATCAGTACCAACTTTGGGAATATTCATATCCTCACTAACCTGCCTCCGTTACACAGCTTCAGCCCACACGGCAATATCAACGACGACGTGGACGCGTCGTCAGGCCGTACTGTCTCCTACTCGCTCCCTGCTCTTGCCTCCCAGTACGCCAACGAACTCCGATTTGCCATACCACTGCAAGTGAGTGACGAAGCTGGCCAGGTCGAGGCAGGCTGTGGATAGCTGCTCGTGGCTGACAAATGTTGTGATGGAGCTAGTGCCATGGTGTGGACGTATGGGTGACTATACGGGACAGTGCTGGGCCTTGTCAGGCTGACCACTAGTGGTAGTCGGTGATACAAGTGCCAGAGCTGTCGGCAGACGGCCAGAATCGAAGTCCTTAACGATAGAGGCTGCAGCTCGTCTGAGCGACCGATTGAGCGGCTATACGTTTCGCTGCAAGCGTAGTGAGAGGCCGCCATTGGGAATGGCGACGCCGTGGTTCATGATGCCCCGCTACGTGTTGCTCTCCGAGACGCAGTCCGAACGAGCGGCCACCGCATCAATCAACCGCTACAGTCGCCCGTAGGGAAATGTATGTTTATAGAACCCGAGTGCAAGTGTGCAAAAGAGAAGTCTCCGACGGGACTCGAACCCGCAATCTCCCGCTTCGTAGGCGGATGCCTTATCCATTGGGCCACGGGGACGCTTCGGACATGGACAACATCCACATCAACACCAACTTTGGGAATATTCATATCCTCACTAACCTGCCTCCGTTACACAGCTTCAGCCCACACGGCAATATCAACGACGACGTGGACGCGTCGTCAGGCCGTACTGTCTCCTACTCGCTCCCTGCTCTTGCCTCCCAGTACGCCAACGAACTCCGATTTGCCATACCACTGCAAGTGAGTGACGAAGCTGGCCAGGTCGAGGCAGGCTGTGGATAGCTGCTCGTGGCTGACAAAGGTTGTGATGGAGCTAGTGCCGTGGTATGGACGTATGGGTGACTATACGGGACAGTGCTGGGCCTTGTCAGGCTGACCACTAGTGGTAGTCGGTGATACAAGTGCCAGAGCTGTCGGCAGACGGCCAGAATCGAAGTCCTTAAACGATAGAGGCTGCAGCTCGTCTGAGCGACCGATTGAGCGGCTATACGTTTCGCTGCAAGCGTAGTGAGAGGCCGCCATTGGGAATGGCGACGCCGTGGTTCATGATGCCCCGCTACGTGTTGCTCTCCGAGACGCAGTCCGAACGAGCGGCCACCGCATCAATCAACCGCTACAGTCGCCCGTAGGGAAATGTATGTTTATAAAACCCGAGCGCAAGTGTGCAAAAGAGAAGTCTCCGACGGGACTCGAACCCGCAATCTCCCGCTTCGTAGGCGGATGCCTTATCCATTGGGCCACGGGGACGCTTCGGACATGGACAACATCCACATCAGTACCAACTTTGGGAATATTCATATCCTCACTAACCTGCCTCCGTTACACAGCTTCAGCCCACACGGCAATATCAACGACGACGTGGACGCGTCGTCAGGCCGTACTGTCTCCTACTCGCTCCCTGCTCTTGCCTCCCAGTACGCCAACGAACTCCGATTTGCCATACCACTGCAAGTGAGTGACGAAGCTGGCCAGGTCGAGGCAGGCTGTGGATAGCTGCTCGTGGCTGACAAAGGTTGTGATGGAGCTAGTGCCGTGGTATGGACAGTATGGGTGACTATACGGGACAGTGCTGGGCCTTGTCAGGCTGACCACTAGTGGTAGTCGGTGATACAAGTGCCAGAGCTGTCGGCAGACGGCCAGAATCGAAGTCCTTAAACGATAGAGGCTGCAGCTCGTCTGAGCGACCGATTGAGCGGCTATACGTTTCGCTGCAAGCGTAGTGAGAGGCCGCCATTGGGAATGGCGACGCCGTGGTTCATGATGCCCCGCTACGTGTTGCTCTCCGAGACGCAGTCCGAACGAGCGGCCACCGCATCAATCAACCGCTACAGTCGCCCGTAGGGAAATGTATGTTTATAAAACCCGAGCGCAAGTGTGCAAAAGAGAAGTCTCCGACGGGACTCGAACCCGCAATCTCCCGCTTCGTAGGCGGATGCCTTATCCATTGGGCCACGGGGACGCTTCGGACATGGACAACATCCACATCAGTACCAACTTTGGGAATATTCATATCCTCACTAACCTGCCTCCGTTACACAGCTTCAGCCCACACGGCAATATCAACGACGACGTGGACGCGTCGTCAGGCCGTACTGTCTCCTACTCGCTCCCTGCTCTTGCCTCCCAGTACGCCAACGAACTCCGATTTGCCATACCACTGCAAGTGAGTGACGAAGCTGGCCAGGTCGAGGCAGGCTGTGGATAGCTGCTCGTGGCTGACAAAGGTTGTGATGGAGCTAGTGCCATGGTGTGGACGTATGGGTGACTATACGGGACAGTGCTGGGCCTTGTCAGGCTGACCACTAGTGGTAGTCGGTGATACAAGTGCCAGAGCTGTCGGCAGACGGCCAGAATCGAAGTCCTTAACGATAGAGGCTGCAGCTCGTCTGAGCGACCGATTGAGCGGCTATACGTTTCGCTGCAAGCGTAGTGAGAGGCCGCCATTGGGAATGGCGACGCCGTGGTTCATGATGCCCCGCTACGTGTTGCTCTCCGAGACGCAGTCCGAACGAGCGGCCACCGCATCAATCAACCGCTACAGTCGCCTGTAGGGAAATGTATGTTTATAAAACCCGAGCGCAAGTGTGCAAAAGAGAAGTCTCCGACGGGACTCGAACCCGCAATCTCCCGCTTCGTAGGCGGATGCCTTATCCATTGGGCCACGGGGACGCTTCGGACATGGACAACATCCACATCAGCACCAACTTTGGGAATATTCATATCCTCACTAACCTGCCTCCGTTACACAGCTTCAGCCCACACGGCAATATCAACGACGACGTGGACGCGTCGTCAGGCCGTACTGTCTCCTACTCGCTCCCTACTCTTGCCTCCCAGTACGCCAACGAACTCCGATTTGCCATACCACTGCAAGTGAGTGACGAAGCTGGCCAGGTCGAGGCAGGCTGTGGATAGCTGCTCGTGGCTGACAAAGGTTGTGATGGAGCTAGTGCCATGGTGTGGGCGTATGGGTGACTATACGGGACAGTGCTGGGCCTTGTCAGGCTGACCACTAGTGGTAGTCGGTGATACAAGTGCCAGGGCTGTCGGCAGACGGCCAGAATCGAAGTCCTTAAACGATAGAGGCTGCAGCTCGTCTGAGCGACCGATTGAGCGGCTATACGTTTCGCTGCAAGCGTAGTGAGAGGCCGCCATTGGGAATGGCGACGCCGTGGTTCATGATGCCCCGCTACGTGTTGCTCTCCGAGACGCAGTCCGAACGAGCGGCCACCGCATCAATCAACCGCTACAGTCGCCCGTAGGGAAATGTATGTTTATAAAACCCGAGCGCAAGTGTGCAAAAGAGAAGTCTCCGACGGGACTCGAACCCGCAATCTCCCGCTTCGTAGGCGGATGCCTTATCCATTGGGCCACGGGGACGCTTCGGACATGGACAACATCCACATCAGCACCAACTTTGGGAATATTCATATCCTCACTAACCTGCCTCCGTTACACAGCTTCAGCCCACACGGCAATATCAACGACGACGTGGACGCGTCGTCAGGCCGTACTGTCTCCTACTCGCTCCCTGCTCTTGCCTCCCAGTACGCCAACGAACTCCGATTTGCCATACCACTGCAAGTGAGTGACGAAGCTGGCCAGGTCGAGGCAGGCTGTGGATAGCTGCTCGTGGCTGACAAAGGTTGTGATGGAGCTAGTGCCATGGTGTGGACGTATGGGTGACTATACGGGACAGTGCTGGGCCTTGTCAGGCTGACCACTAGTGGTAGTCGGTGATACAAGTGCCAGGGCTGTCGGCAGACGGCCAGAATCGAAGTCCTTAAACGATAGAGGCTGCAGCTCGTCTGAGCGACCGATTGAGCGGCTATACGTTTCGCTGCAAGCGTAGTGAGAGGCCGCCATTGGGAATGGCGACGCCGTGGTTCATGATGCCCCGCTACGTGTTGCTCTCCGAGACGCAGTCCGAACGAGCGGCCACCGCATCAATCAACCGCTACAGTCGCCCGTAGGGAAATGTATGTTTATAAAACCCGAGCGCAAGTGTGCAAAAGAGAAGTCTCCGACGGGACTCGAACCCGCAATCTCCCGCTTCGTAGGCGGATGCCTTATCCATTGGGCCACGGGGACGCTTCGGACATGGACAACATCCACATCAGCACCAACTTTGGGAATATTCATATCCTCACTAACCTGCCTCCGTTACACAGCTTCAGCCCACACGGCAATATCAACGACGACGTGGACGCGTCGTCAGGCCGTACTGTCTCCTACTCGCTCCCTACTCTTGCCTCCCAGTACGCCAACGAACTCCGATTTGCCATACCACTGCAAGTGAGTGACGAAGCTGGCCAGGTCGAGGCAGGCTGTGGATAGCTGCTCGTGGCTGACAAAGGTTGTGATGGAGCTAGTGCCGTGGTATGGACAGTATGGGTGACTATACGGGACAGTGCTGGGCCTTGTCAGGCTGACCACTAGTGGTAGTCGGTGATACAAGTGCCAGAGCTGTCGGCAGACGGCCAGAATCGAAGTCCTTAAACGATAGAGGCTGCAGCTCGTCTGAGCGACCGATTGAGCGGCTATACGTTTCGCTGCAAGCGTAGTGAGAGGCCGCCATTGGGAATGGCGACGCCGTGGTTCATGATGCCCCGCTACGTGTTGCTCTCCGAGACGCAGTCCGAACGAGCGGCCACCGCATCAATCAACCGCTACAGTCGCCCGTAGGGAAATGTATGTTTATAAAACCCGAGCGCAAGTGTGCAAAAGAGAAGTCTCCGACGGGACTCGAACCCGCAATCTCCCGCTTCGTAGGCGGATGCCTTATCCATTGGGCCACGGGGACGCTTCGGACATGGACAACATCCACATCAGCACCAACTTTGGGAATATTCATATCCTCACTAACCTGCCTCCGTTACACAGCTTCAGCCCACACGGCAATATCAACGACGACGTGGACGCGTCGTCAGGCCGTACTGTCTCCTACTCGCTCCCTGCTCTTGCCTCCCAGTACGCCAACGAACTCCGATTTGCCATACCACTGCAAGTGAGTGACGAAGCTGGCCAGGTCGAGGCAGGCTGTGGATAGCTGCTCGTGGCTGACAAAGGTTGTGATGGAGCTAGTGCCATGGTGTGGACGTATGGGTGACTATACGGGACAGTGCTGGGCCTTGTCAGGCTGACCACTAGTGGTAGTCGGTGATACAAGTGCCAGGGCTGTCGGCAGACGGCCAGAATCGAAGTCCTTAAACGATAGAGGCTGCAGCTCGTCTGAGCGACCGATTGAGCGGCTATACGTTTCGCTGCAAGCGTAGTGAGAGGCCGCCATTGGGAATGGCGACGCCGTGGTTCATGATGCCCCGCTACGTGTTGCTCTCCGAGACGCAGTCCGAACGAGCGGCCACCGCATCAATCAACCGCTACAGTCGCCCGTAGGGAAATGTATGTTTATAGAACCCGAGTGCAAGTGTGCAAAAGAGAAGTCTCCGACGGGACTCGAACCCGCAATCTCCCGCTTCGTAGGCGGATGCCTTATCCATTGGGCCACGGGGACGCTTCGGACATGGACAACATCCACATCAGTACCAACTTTGGGAATATTCATATCCTCACTAACCTGCCTCCGTTACACAGCTTCAGCCCACACGGCAATATCAACGACGACGTGGATGCGTCGTCAGGCCGTACTGTCTCCTACTCGCTCCCTGCTCTTGCCTCCCAGTACGCCAACGAACTCCGATTTGCCATACCACTGCAAGTGAGTGACGAAGCTGGCCAGGTCGAGGCAGGCTGTGGATAGCTGCTCGTGGCTGACAAAGGTTGTGATGGAGCTAGTGCCATGGTGTGGACGTATGGGTGACTATACGGGACAGTGCTGGGCCTTGTCAGGCTGACCACTAGTGGTAGTCGGTGATACAAGTGCCAGAGCTGTCGGCAGACGGCCAGAATCGAAGTCCTTAAACGATAGAGGCTGCAGCTCGTCTGAGCGACCGATTGAGCGGCTATACGTTTCGCTGCAAGCGTAGTGAGAGGCCGCCATTGGGAATGGCGACGCCGTGGTTCATGATGCCCCGCTACGTGTTGCTCTCCGAGACGCAGTCCGAACGAGCGGCCACCGCATCAATCAACCGCTACAGTCGCCCGTAGGGAAATGTATGTTTATAAAACCCGAGCGCAAGTGTGCAAAAGAGAAGTCTCCGACGGGACTCGAACCCGCAATCTCCCGCTTCGTAGGCGGATGCCTTATCCATTGGGCCACGGGGACGCTTCGGACATGGACAACATCCACATCAGTACCAACTTTGGGAATATTCATATCCTCACTAACCTGCCTCCGTTACACAGCTTCAGCCCACACGGCAATATCAACGACGACGTGGACGCGTCGTCAGGCCGTACTGTCTCCTACTCGCTCCCTGCTCTTGCCTCCCAGTACGCCAACGAACTCCGATTTGCCATACCACTGCAAGTGAGTGACGAAGCTGGCCAGGTCGAGGCAGGCTGTGGATAGCTGCTCGTGGCTGACAAAGGTTGTGATGGAGCTAGTGCCATGGTGTGGACGTATGGGTGACTATACGGGACAGTGCTGGGCCTTGTCAGGCTGACCACTAGTGGTAGTCGGTGATACAAGTGCCAGGGCTGTCGGCAGACGGCCAGAATCGAAGTCCTTAAACGATAGAGGCTGCAGCTCGTCTGAGCGACCGATTGAGCGGCTATACGTTTCGCTGCAAGCGTAGTGAGAGGCCGCCATTGGGAATGGCGACGCCGTGGTTCATGATGCCCCGCTACGTGTTGCTCTCCGAGACGCAGTCCGAACGAGCGGCCACCGCATCAATCAACCGCTACAGTCGCCCGTAGGGAAATGTATGTTTATAAAACCCGAGCGCAAGTGTGCAAAAGAGAAGTCTCCGACGGGACTCGAACCCGCAATCTCCCGCTTCGTAGGCGGATGCCTTATCCATTGGGCCACGGGGACGCTTCGGACATGGACAACATCCACATCAGTACCAACTTTGGGAATATTCATATCCTCACTAACCTGCCTCCGTTACACAGCTTCAGCCCACACGGCAATATCAACGACGACGTGGATGCGTCGTCAGGTCGTACTGTCTCCTACTCGCTCCCTGCTCTTGCCTCCCAGTACGCCAACGAACTCCGATTTGCCATACCACTGCAAGTGAGTGACGAAGCTGGCCAGGTCGAGGCAGGCTGTGGATAGCTGCTCGTGGCTGACAAAGGTTGTGATGGAGCTAGTGCCGTGGTATGGACGTATGGGTGACTATACGGGACAGTGCTGGGCCTTGTCAGGCTGACCACTAGTGGTAGTCGGTGATACAAGTGCCAGAGCTGTCGGCAGACGGCCAGAATCGAAGTCCTTAACGATAGAGGCTGCAGCTCGTCTGAGTGACCGATTGAGCGGCTATACGTTTCGCTGCAAGCGTAGTGAGAGGCCGCCATTGGGAATGGCGACGCCGTGGTTCATGATGCCCCGCTACGTGTTGCTCTCCGAGACGCAGTCCGAACGAGCGGCCACCGCATCAATCAACCGCTACAGTCGCCCGTAGGGAAATGTATGTTTATAAAACCCGAGCGCAAGTGTGCAAAAGAGAAGTCTCCGACGGGACTCGAACCCGCAATCTCCCGCTTCGTAGGCGGATGCCTTATCCATTGGGCCACGGGGACGCTTCGGACATGGACAACATCCACATCAGTACCAACTTTGGGAATATTCATATCCTCACTAACCTGCCTCCGTTACACAGCTTCAGCCCACACGGCAATATCAACGACGACGTGGACGCGTCGTCAGGCCGTACTGTCTCCTACTCGCTCCCTGCTCTTGCCTCCCAGTACGCCAACGAACTCCGATTTGCCATACCACTGCAAGTGAGTGACGAAGCTGGCCAGGTCGAGGCAGGCTGTGGATAGCTGCTCGTGGCTGACAAAGGTTGTGATGGAGCTAGTGCCATGGTGTGGACGTATGGGTGACTATACGGGACAGTGCTGGGCCTTGTCAGGCTGACCACTAGTGGTAGTCGGTGATACAAGTGCCAGAGCTGTCGGCAGACGGCCAGAATCGAAGTCCTTAAACGATAGAGGCTGCAGCTCGTCTGAGCGACCGATTGAGCGGCTATACGTTTCGCTGCAAGCGTAGTGAGAGGCCGCCATTGGGAATGGCGACGCCGTGGTTCATGATGCCCCGCTACGTGTTGCTCTCCGAGACGCAGTCCGAACGAGCGGCCACCGCATCAATCAACCGCTACAGTCGCCCGTAGGGAAATGTATGTTTATAAAACCCGAGCGCAAGTGTGCAAAAGAGAAGTCTCCGACGGGACTCGAACCCGCAATCTCCCGCTTCGTAGGCGGATGCCTTATCCATTGGGCCACGGGGACGCTTCGGACATGGACAACATCCACATCAGTACCAACTTTGGGAATATTCATATCCTCACTAACCTGCCTCCGTTACACAGCTTCAGCCCACACGGCAATATCAACGACGACGTGGACGCGTCGTCAGGCCGTACTGTCTCCTACTCGCTCCCTGCTCTTGCCTCCCAGTACGCCAACGAACTCCGATTTGCCATACCACTGCAAGTGAGTGACGAAGCTGGCCAGGTCGAGGCAGGCTGTGGATAGCTGCTCGTGGCTGACAAAGGTTGTGATGGAGCTAGTGCCATGGTGTGGACGTATGGGTGACTATACGGGACAGTGCTGGGCCTTGTCAGGCTGACCACTAGTGGTAGTCGGTGATACAAGTGCCAGGGCTGTCGGCAGACGGCCAGAATCGAAGTCCTTAAACGATAGAGGCTGCAGCTCGTCTGAGCGACCGATTGAGCGGCTATACGTTTCGCTGCAAGCGTAGTGAGAGGCCGCCATTGGGAATGGCGACGCCGTGGTTCATGATGCCCCGCTACGTGTTGCTCTCCGAGACGCAGTCCGAACGAGCGGCCACCGCATCAATCAACCGCTACAGTCGCCCGTAGGGAAATGTATGTTTATAAAACCCGAGCGCAAGTGTGCAAAAGAGAAGTCTCCGACGGGACTCGAACCCGCAATCTCCCGCTTCGTAGGCGGATGCCTTATCCATTGGGCCACGGGGACGCTTCGGACATGGACAACATCCACATCAGTACCAACTTTGGGAATATTCATATCCTCACTAACCTGCCTCCGTTACACAGCTTCAGCCCACACGGCAATATCAACGACGACGTGGATGCGTCGTCAGGTCGTACTGTCTCCTACTCGCTCCCTGCTCTTGCCTCCCAGTACGCCAACGAACTCCGATTTGCCATACCACTGCAAGTGAGTGACGAAGCTGGCCAGGTCGAGGCAGGCTGTGGATAGCTGCTCGTGGCTGACAAAGGTTGTGATGGAGCTAGTGCCGTGGTATGGACGTATGGGTGACTATACGGGACAGTGCTGGGCCTTGTCAGGCTGACCACTAGTGGTAGTCGGTGATACAAGTGCCAGAGCTGTCGGCAGACGGCCAGAATCGAAGTCCTTAAACGATAGAGGCTGCAGCTCGTCTGAGTGACCGATTGAGCGGCTATACGTTTCGCTGCAAGCGTAGTGAGAGGCCGCCATTGGGAATGGCGACGCCGTGGTTCATGATGCCCCGCTACGTGTTGCTCTCCGAGACGCAGTCCGAACGAGCGGCCACCGCATCAATCAACCGCTACAGTCGCCCGTAGGGAAATGTATGTTTATAAAACCCGAGCGCAAGTGTGCAAAAGAGAAGTCTCCGACGGGACTCGAACCCGCAATCTCCCGCTTCGTAGGCGGATGCCTTATCCATTGGGCCACGGGGACGCTTCGGACATGGACAACATCCACATCAGCACCAACTTTGGGAATATTCATATCCTCACTAACCTGCCTCCGTTACACAGCTTCAGCCCACACGGCAATATCAACGACGACGTGGACGCGTCGTCAGGCCGTACTGTCTCCTACTCGCTCCCTGCTCTTGCCTCCCAGTACGCCAACGAACTCCGATTTGCCATACCACTGCAAGTGAGTGACGAAGCTGGCCAGGTCGAGGCAGGCTGTGGATAGCTGCTCGTGGCTGACAAAGGTTGTGATGGAGCTAGTGCCATGGTGTGGGCGTATGGGTGACTATACGGGACAGTGCTGGGCCTTGTCAGGCTGACCACTAGTGGTAGTCGGTGATACAAGTGCCAGAGCTGTCGGCAGACGGCCAGAATCGAAGTCCTTAAACGATAGAGGCTGCAGCTCGTCTGAGTGACCGATTGAGCGGCTATACGTTTCGCTGCAAGCGTAGTGAGAGGCCGCCATTGGGAATGGCGACGCCGTGGTTCATGATGCCCCGCTACGTGTTGCTCTCCGAGACGCAGTCCGAACGAGCGGCCACCGCATCAATCAACCGCTACAGTCGCCCGTAGGGAAATGTATGTTTATAAAACCCGAGCGCAAGTGTGCAAAAGAGAAGTCTCCGACGGGACTCGAACCCGCAATCTCCCGCTTCGTAGGCGGATGCCTTATCCATTGGGCCACGGGGACGCTTCGGACATGGACAACATCCACATCAGCACCAACTTTGGGAATATTCATATCCTCACTAACCTGCCTCCGTTACACAGCTTCAGCCCACACGGCAATATCAACGACGACGTGGACGCGTCGTCAGGCCGTACTGTCTCCTACTCGCTCCCTGCTCTTGCCTCCCAGTACGCCAACGAACTCCGATTTGCCATACCACTGCAAGTGAGTGACGAAGCTGGCCAGGTCGAGGCAGGCTGTGGATAGCTGCTCGTGGCTGACAAAGGTTGTGATGGAGCTAGTGCCATGGTGTGGACGTATGGGTGACTATACGGGACAGTGCTGGGCCTTGTCAGGCTGACCACTAGTGGTAGTCGGTGATACAAGTGCCAGGGCTGTCGGCAGACGGCCAGAATCGAAGTCCTTAAACGATAGAGGCTGCAGCTCGTCTGAGCGACCGATTGAGCGGCTATACGTTTCGCTGCAAGCGTAGTGAGAGGCCGCCATTGGGAATGGCGACGCCGTGGTTCATGATGCCCCGCTACGTGTTGCTCTCCGAGACGCAGTCCGAACGAGCGGCCACCGCATCAATCAACCGCTACAGTCGCCCGTAGGGAAATGTATGTTTATAAAACCCGAGCGCAAGTGTGCAAAAGAGAAGTCTCCGACGGGACTCGAACCCGCAATCTCCCGCTTCGTAGGCGGATGCCTTATCCATTGGGCCACGGGGACGCTTCGGACATGGACAACATCCACATCAGCACCAACTTTGGGAATATTCATATCCTCACTAACCTGCCTCCGTTACACAGCTTCAGCCCACACGGCAATATCAACGACGACGTGGACGCGTCGTCAGGCCGTACTGTCTCCTACTCGCTCCCTACTCTTGCCTCCCAGTACGCCAACGAACTCCGATTTGCCATACCACTGCAAGTGAGTGACGAAGCTGGCCAGGTCGAGGCAGGCTGTGGATAGCTGCTCGTGGCTGACAAAGGTTGTGATGGAGCTAGTGCCGTGGTATGGACAGTATGGGTGACTATACGGGACAGTGCTGGGCCTTGTCAGGCTGACCACTAGTGGTAGTCGGTGATACAAGTGCCAGAGCTGTCGGCAGACGGCCAGAATCGAAGTCCTTAAACGATAGAGGCTGCAGCTCGTCTGAGCGACCGATTGAGCGGCTATACGTTTCGCTGCAAGCGTAGTGAGAGGCCGCCATTGGGAATGGCGACGCCGTGGTTCATGATGCCCCGCTACGTGTTGCTCTCCGAGACGCAGTCCGAACGAGCGGCCACCGCATCAATCAACCGCTACAGTCGCCCGTAGGGAAATGTATGTTTATAAAACCCGAGCGCAAGTGTGCAAAAGAGAAGTCTCCGACGGGACTCGAACCCGCAATCTCCCGCTTCGTAGGCGGATGCCTTATCCATTGGGCCACGGGGACGCTTCGGACATGGACAACATCCACATCAGCACCAACTTTGGGAATATTCATATCCTCACTAACCTGCCTCCGTTACACAGCTTCAGCCCACACGGCAATATCAACGACGACGTGGACGCGTCGTCAGGCCGTACTGTCTCCTACTCGCTCCCTGCTATTGCCTCCCAGTACGCCAACGAACTCCGATTTGCCATACCACTGCAAGTGAGTGACGAAGCTGGCCAGGTCGAGGCAGGCTGTGGATAGCTGCTCGTGGCTGACAAAGGTTGTGATGGAGCTAGTGCCATGGTGTGGACGTATGGGTGACTATACGGGACAGTGCTGGGCCTTGTCAGGCTGACCACTAGTGGTAGTCGGTGATACAAGTGCCAGGGCTGTCGGCAGACGGCCAGAATCGAAGTCCTTAAACGATAGAGGCTGCAGCTCGTCTGAGCGACCGATTGAGCGGCTATACGTTTCGCTGCAAGCGTAGTGAGAGGCCGCCATTGGGAATGGCGACGCCGTGGTTCATGATGCCCCGCTACGTGTTGCTCTCCGAGACGCAGTCCGAACGAGCGGCCACCGCATCAATCAACCGCTACAGTCGCCCGTAGGGAAATGTATGTTTATAAAACCCGAGCGCAAGTGTGCAAAAGAGAAGTCTCCGACGGGACTCGAACCCGCAATCTCCCGCTTCGTAGGCGGATGCCTTATCCATTGGGCCACGGGGACGCTTCGGACATGGACAACATCCACATCAGCACCAACTTTGGGAATATTCATATCCTCACTAACCTGCCTCCGTTACACAGCTTCAGCCCACACGGCAATATCAACGACGACGTGGACGCGTCGTCAGGCCGTACTGTCTCCTACTCGCTCCCTGCTCTTGCCTCCCAGTACGCCAACGAACTCCGATTTGCCATACCACTGCAAGTGAGTGACGAAGCTGGCCAGGTCGAGGCAGGCTGTGGATAGCTGCTCGTGGCTGACAAAGGTTGTGATGGAGCTAGTGCCATGGTGTGGACGTATGGGTGACTATACGGGACAGTGCTGGGCCTTGTCAGGCTGACCACTAGTGGTAGTCGGTGATACAAGTGCCAGGGCTGTCGGCAGACGGCCAGAATCGAAGTCCTTAAACGATAGAGGCTGCAGCTCGTCTGAGCGACCGATTGAGCGGCTATACGTTTCGCTGCAAGCGTAGTGAGAGGCCGCCATTGGGAATGGCGACGCCGTGGTTCATGATGCCCCGCTACGTGTTGCTCTCCGAGACGCAGTCCGAACGAGCGGCCACCGCATCAATCAACCGCTACAGTCGCCCGTAGGGAAATGTATGTTTATAAAACCCGAGCGCAAGTGTGCAAAAGAGAAGTCTCCGACGGGACTCGAACCCGCAATCTCCCGCTTCGTAGGCGGATGCCTTATCCATTGGGCCACGGGGACGCTTCGGACATGGACAACATCCACATCAGCACCAACTTTGGGAATATTCATATCCTCACTAACCTGCCTCCGTTACACAGCTTCAGCCCACACGGCAATATCAACGACGACGTGGACGCGTCGTCAGGCCGTACTGTCTCCTACTCGCTCCCTGCTCTTGCCTCCCAGTACGCCAACGAACTCCGATTTGCCATACCACTGCAAGTGAGTGACGAAGCTGGCCAGGTCGAGGCAGGCTGTGGATAGCTGCTCGTGGCTGACAAAGGTTGTGATGGAGCTAGTGCCATGGTGTGGACGTATGGGTGACTATACGGGACAGTGCTGGGCCTTGTCAGGCTGACCACTAGTGGTAGTCGGTGATACAAGTGCCAGGGCTGTCGGCAGACGGCCAGAATCGAAGTCCTTAAACGATAGAGGCTGCAGCTCGTCTGAGCGACCGATTGAGCGGCTATACGTTTCGCTGCAAGCGTAGTGAGAGGCCGCCATTGGGAATGGCGACGCCGTGGTTCATGATGCCCCGCTACGTGTTGCTCTCCGAGACGCAGTCCGAACGAGCGGCCACCGCATCAATCAACCGCTACAGTCGCCCGTAGGGAAATGTATGTTTATAAAACCCGAGCGCAAGTGTGCAAAAGAGAAGTCTCCGACGGGACTCGAACCCGCAATCTCCCGCTTCGTAGGCGGATGCCTTATCCATTGGGCCACGGGGACGCTTCGGACATGGACAACATCCACATCAGTACCAACTTTGGGAATATTCATATCCTCACTAACCTGCCTCCGTTACACAGCTTCAGCCCACACGGCAATATCAACGACGACGTGGACGCGTCGTCAGGCCGTACTGTCTCCTACTCGCTCCCTGCTCTTGCCTCCCAGTACGCCAACGAACTCCGATTTGCCATACCACTGCAAGTGAGTGACGAAGCTGGCCAGGTCGAGGCAGGCTGTGGATAGCTGCTCGTGGCTGACAAAGGTTGTGATGGAGCTAGTGCCGTGGTATGGACGTATGGGTGACTATACGGGACAGTGCTGGGCCTTGTCAGGCTGACCACTAGTGGTGGTCGGTGAACAAGTGCCAGAGCTGTCGGCAGACGGCCAGAATCGAAGTCCTTAAACGATAGAGGCTGCAGCTCGTCTGAGCGACCGATTGAGCGGCTATACGTTTCGCTGCAAGCGTAGTGAGAGGCCGCCATTGGGAATGGCGACGCCGTGGTTCATGATGCCCCGCTACGTGTTGCTCTCCGAGACGCAGTCCGAACGAGCAGCCACCGCATCAATCAACCGCTACAGTCGCCCGTAGGGAAATGTATGTTTATAAAACCCGAGCGCAAGTGTGCAAAAGAGAAGTCTCCGACGGGACTCGAACCCGCAATCTCCCGCTTCGTAGGCGGATGCCTTATCCATTGGGCCACGGGGACGCTTCGGACATGGACAACATCCACATCAGTACCAACTTTGGGAATATTCATATCCTCACTAACCTGCCTCCGTTACACAGCTTCAGCCCACACGGCAATATCAACGACGACGTGGATGCGTCGTCAGGTCGTACTGTCTCCTACTCGCTCCCTGCTCTTGCCTCCCAGTACGCCAACGAACTCCGATTTGCCATACCACTGCAAGTGAGTGACGAAGCTGGCCAGGTCGAGGCAGGCTGTGGATAGCTGCTCGTGGCTGACAAAGGTTGTGATGGAGCTAGTGCCGTGGTATGGACGTATGGGTGACTATACGGGACAGTGCTGGGCCTTGTCAGGCTGACCACTAGTGGTGGTCGGTGAACAAGTGCCAGAGCTGTCGGCAGACGGCCAGAATCGAAGTCCTTAAACGATAGAGGCTGCAGCTCGTCTGAGCGACCGATTGAGCGGCTATACGTTTCGCTGCAAGCGTAGTGAGAGGCCGCCATTGGGAATGGCGACGCCGTGGTTCATGATGCCCCGCTACGTGTTGCTCTCCGAGACGCAGTCCGAACGAGCGGCCACCGCATCAATCAACCGCTACAGTCGCCCGTAGGGAAATGTATGTTTATAAAACCCGAGCGCAAGTGTGCAAAAGAGAAGTCTCCGACGGGACTCGAACCCGCAATCTCCCGCTTCGTAGGCGGATGCCTTATCCATTGGGCCACGGGGACGCTTCGGACATGGACAACATCCACATCAGTACCAACTTTGGGAATATTCATATCCTCACTAACCTGCCTCCGTTACACAGCTTCAGCCCACACGGCAATATCAACGACGACGTGGACGCGTCGTCAGGCCGTACTGTCTCCTACTCGCTCCCTGCTCTTGCCTCCCAGTACGCCAACGAACTCCGATTTGCCATACCACTGCAAGTGAGTGACGAAGCTGGCCAGGTCGAGGCAGGCTGTGGATAGCTGCTCGTGGCTGACAAAGGTTGTGATGGAGCTAGTGCCGTGGTATGGACGTATGGGTGACTATACGGGACAGTGCTGGGCCTTGTCAGGCTGACCACTAGTGGTGGTCGGTGAACAAGTGCCAGAGCTGTCGGCAGACGGCCAGAATCGAAGTCCTTAAACGATAGAGGCTGCAGCTCGTCTGAGTGACCGATTGAGCGGCTATACGTTTCGCTGCAAGCGTAGTGAGAGGCCGCCATTGGGAATGGCGACGCCGTGGTTCATGATGCCCCGCTACGTGTTGCTCTCCGAGACGCAGTCCGAACGAGCGGCCACCGCATCAATCAACCGCTACAGTCGCCCGTAGGGAAATGTATGTTTATAAAACCCGAGCGCAAGTGTGCAAAAGAGAAGTCTCCGACGGGACTCGAACCCGCAATCTCCCGCTTCGTAGGCGGATGCCTTATCCATTGGGCCACGGGGACGCTTCGGACATGGACAACATCCACATCAGTACCAACTTTGGGAATATTCATATCCTCACTAACCTGCCTCCGTTACACAGCTTCAGCCCACACGGCAATATCAACGACGACGTGGACGCGTCGTCAGGCCGTACTGTCTCCTACTCGCTCCCTGCTCTTGCCTCCCAGTACGCCAACGAACTCCGATTTGCCATACCACTGCAAGTGAGTGACGAAGCTGGCCAGGTCGAGGCAGGCTGTGGATAGCTGCTCGTGGCTGACAAAGGTTGTGATGGAGCTAGTGCCGTGGTATGGACGTATGGGTGACTATACGGGACAGTGCTGGGCCTTGTCAGGCTGACCACTAGTGGTGGTCGGTGAACAAGTGCCAGAGCTGTCGGCAGACGGCCAGAATCGAAGTCCTTAAACGATAGAGGCTGCAGCTCGTCTGAGCGACCGATTGAGCGGCTATACGTTTCGCTGCAAGCGTAGTGAGAGGCCGCCATTGGGAATGGCGACGCCGTGGTTCATGATGCCCCGCTACGTGTTGCTCTCCGAGACGCAGTCCGAACGAGCAGCCACCGCATCAATCAACCGCTACAGTCGCCCGTAGGGAAATGTATGTTTATAAAACCCGAGCGCAAGTGTGCAAAAGAGAAGTCTCCGACGGGACTCGAACCCGCAATCTCCCGCTTCGTAGGCGGATGCCTTATCCATTGGGCCACGGGGACGCTTCGGACATGGACAACATCCACATCAGCACCAACTTTGGGAATATTCATATCCTCACTAACCTGCCTCCGTTACACAGCTTCAGCCCACACGGCAATATCAACGACGACGTGGATGCGTCGTCAGGTCGTACTGTCTCCTACTCGCTCCCTGCTCTTGCCTCCCAGTACGCCAACGAACTCCGATTTGCCATACCACTGCAAGTGAGTGACGAAGCTGGCCAGGTCGAGGCAGGCTGTGGATAGCTGCTCGTGGCTGACAAAGGTTGTGATGGAGCTAGTGCCGTGGTATGGACGTATGGGTGACTATACGGGACAGTGCTGGGCCTTGTCAGGCTGACCACTAGTGGTGGTCGGTGAACAAGTGCCAGAGCTGTCGGCAGACGGCCAGAATCGAAGTCCTTAAACGATAGAGGCTGCAGCTCGTCTGAGCGACCGATTGAGCGGCTATACGTTTCGCTGCAAGCGTAGTGAGAGGCCGCCATTGGGAATGGCGACGCCGTGGTTCATGATGCCCCGCTACGTGTTGCTCTCCGAGACGCAGTCCGAACGAGCGGCCACCGCATCAATCAACCGCTACAGTCGCCCGTAGGGAAATGTATGTTTATAAAACCCGAGCGCAAGTGTGCAAAAGAGAAGTCTCCGACGGGACTCGAACCCGCAATCTCCCGCTTCGTAGGCGGATGCCTTATCCATTGGGCCACGGGGACGCTTCGGACATGGACAACATCCACATCAGTACCAACTTTGGGAATATTCATATCCTCACTAACCTGCCTCCGTTACACAGCTTCAGCCCACACGGCAATATCAACGACGACGTGGATGCGTCGTCAGGTCGTACTGTCTCCTACTCGCTCCCTGCTCTTGCCTCCCAGTACGCCAACGAACTCCGATTTGCCATACCACTGCAAGTGAGTGACGAAGCTGGCCAGGTCGAGGCAGGCTGTGGATAGCTGCTCGTGGCTGACAAAGGTTGTGATGGAGCTAGTGCCGTGGTATGGACGTATGGGTGACTATACGGGACAGTGCTGGGCCTTGTCAGGCTGACCACTAGTGGTGGTCGGTGAACAAGTGCCAGAGCTGTCGGCAGACGGCCAGAATCGAAGTCCTTAACGATAGAGGCTGCAGCTCGTCTGAGCGACCGATTGAGCGGCTATACGTTTCGCTGCAAGCGTAGTGAGAGGCCGCCATTGGGAATGGCGACGCCGTGGTTCATGATGCCCCGCTACGTGTTGCTCTCCGAGACGCAGTCCGAACGAGCGGCCACCGCATCAATCAACCGCTACAGTCGCCTGTAGGGAAATGTATGTTTATAAAACCCGAGCGCAAGTGTGCAAAAGAGAAGTCTCCGACGGGACTCGAACCCGCAATCTCCCGCTTCGTAGGCGGATGCCTTATCCATTGGGCCACGGGGACGCTTCGGACATGGACAACATCCACATCAGCACCAACTTTGGGAATATTCATATCCTCACTAACCTGCCTCCGTTACACAGCTTCAGCCCACACGGCAATATCAACGACGACGTGGACGCGTCGTCAGGCCGTACTGTCTCCTACTCGCTCCCTACTCTTGCCTCCCAGTACGCCAACGAACTCCGATTTGCCATACCACTGCAAGTGAGTGACGAAGCTGGCCAGGTCGAGGCAGGCTGTGGATAGCTGCTCGTGGCTGACAAAGGTTGTGATGGAGCTAGTGCCATGGTGTGGGCGTATGGGTGACTATACGGGACAGTGCTGGGCCTTGTCAGGCTGACCACTAGTGGTAGTCGGTGATACAAGTGCCAGGGCTGTCGGCAGACGGCCAGAATCGAAGTCCTTAAACGATAGAGGCTGCAGCTCGTCTGAGCGACCGATTGAGCGGCTATACGTTTCGCTGCAAGCGTAGTGAGAGGCCGCCATTGGGAATGGCGACGCCGTGGTTCATGATGCCCCGCTACGTGTTGCTCTCCGAGACGCAGTCCGAACGAGCGGCCACCGCATCAATCAACCGCTACAGTCGCCCGTAGGGAAATGTATGTTTATAAAACCCGAGCGCAAGTGTGCAAAAGAGAAGTCTCCGACGGGACTCGAACCCGCAATCTCCCGCTTCGTAGGCGGATGCCTTATCCATTGGGCCACGGGGACGCTTCGGACATGGACAACATCCACATCAGTACCAACTTTGGGAATATTCATATCCTCACTAACCTGCCTCCGTTACACAGCTTCAGCCCACACGGCAATATCAACGACGACGTGGATGCGTCGTCAGGTCGTACTGTCTCCTACTCGCTCCCTGCTCTTGCCTCCCAGTACGCCAACGAACTCCGATTTGCCATACCACTGCAAGTGAGTGACGAAGCTGGCCAGGTCGAGGCAGGCTGTGGATAGCTGCTCGTGGCTGACAAAGGTTGTGATGGAGCTAGTGCCGTGGTATGGACGTATGGGTGACTATACGGGACAGTGCTGGGCCTTGTCAGGCTGACCACTAGTGGTGGTCGGTGAACAAGTGCCAGAGCTGTCGGCAGACGGCCAGAATCGAAGTCCTTAAACGATAGAGGCTGCAGCTCGTCTGAGCGACCGATTGAGCGGCTATACGTTTCGCTGCAAGCGTAGTGAGAGGCCGCCATTGGGAATGGCGACGCCGTGGTTCATGATGCCCCGCTACGTGTTGCTCTCCGAGACGCAGTCCGAACGAGCAGCCACCGCATCAATCAACCGCTACAGTCGCCCGTAGGGAAATGTATGTTTATAAAACCCGAGCGCAAGTGTGCAAAAGAGAAGTCTCCGACGGGACTCGAACCCGCAATCTCCCGCTTCGTAGGCGGATGCCTTATCCATTGGGCCACGGGGACGCTTCGGACATGGACAACATCCACATCAGCACCAACTTTGGGAATATTCATATCCTCACTAACCTGCCTCCGTTACACAGCTTCAGCCCACACGGCAATATCAACGACGACGTGGATGCGTCGTCAGGTCGTACTGTCTCCTACTCGCTCCCTGCTCTTGCCTCCCAGTACGCCAACGAACTCCGATTTGCCATACCACTGCAAGTGAGTGACGAAGCTGGCCAGGTCGAGGCAGGCTGTGGATAGCTGCTCGTGGCTGACAAAGGTTGTGATGGAGCTAGTGCCGTGGTATGGACGTATGGGTGACTATACGGGACAGTGCTGGGCCTTGTCAGGCTGACCACTAGTGGTGGTCGGTGAACAAGTGCCAGAGCTGTCGGCAGACGGCCAGAATCGAAGTCCTTAAACGATAGAGGCTGCAGCTCGTCTGAGCGACCGATTGAGCGGCTATACGTTTCGCTGCAAGCGTAGTGAGAGGCCGCCATTGGGAATGGCGACGCCGTGGTTCATGATGCCCCGCTACGTGTTGCTCTCCGAGACGCAGTCCGAACGAGCGGCCACCGCATCAATCAACCGCTACAGTCGCCCGTAGGGAAATGTATGTTTATAAAACCCGAGCGCAAGTGTGCAAAAGAGAAGTCTCCGACGGGACTCGAACCCGCAATCTCCCGCTTCGTAGGCGGATGCCTTATCCATTGGGCCACGGGGACGCTTCGGACATGGACAACATCCACATCAGCACCAACTTTGGGAATATTCATATCCTCACTAACCTGCCTCCGTTACACAGCTTCAGCCCACACGGCAATATCAACGACGACGTGGATGCGTCGTCAGGTCGTACTGTCTCCTACTCGCTCCCTGCTCTTGCCTCCCAGTACGCCAACGAACTCCGATTTGCCATACCACTGCAAGTGAGTGACGAAGCTGGCCAGGTCGAGGCAGGCTGTGGATAGCTGCTCGTGGCTGACAAAGGTTGTGATGGAGCTAGTGCCGTGGTATGGACGTATGGGTGACTATACGGGACAGTGCTGGGCCTTGTCAGGCTGACCACTAGTGGTGGTCGGTGAACAAGTGCCAGAGCTGTCGGCAGACGGCCAGAATCGAAGTCCTTAAACGATAGAGGCTGCAGCTCGTCTGAGCGACCGATTGAGCGGCTATACGTTTCGCTGCAAGCGTAGTGAGAGGCCGCCATTGGGAATGGCGACGCCGTGGTTCATGATGCCCCGCTACGTGTTGCTCTCCGAGACGCAGTCCGAACGAGCGGCCACCGCATCAATCAACCGCTACAGTCGCCCGTAGGGAAATGTATGTTTATAAAACCCGAGCGCAAGTGTGCAAAAGAGAAGTCTCCGACGGGACTCGAACCCGCAATCTCCCGCTTCGTAGGCGGATGCCTTATCCATTGGGCCACGGGGACGCTTCGGACATGGACAACATCCACATCAGTACCAACTTTGGGAATATTCATATCCTCACTAACCTGCCTCCGTTACACAGCTTCAGCCCACACGGCAATATCAACGACGACGTGGACGCGTCGTCAGGTCGTACTGTCTCCTACTCGCTCCCTACTCTTGCCTCCCAGTACGCCAACGAACTCCGATTTGCCATACCACTGCAAGTGAGTGACGAAGCTGGCCAGGTCGAGGCAGGCTGTGGATAGCTGCTCGTGGCTGACAAAGGTTGTGATGGAGCTAGTGCCATGGTGTGGACGTATGGGTGACTATACGGGACAGTGCTGGGCCTTGTCAGGCTGACCACTAGTGGTAGTCGGTGATACAAGTGCCAGAGCTGTCGGCAGACGGCCAGAATCGAAGTCCTTAACGATAGAGGCTGCAGCTCGTCTGAGCGACCGATTGAGCGGCTATACGTTTCGCTGCAAGCGTAGTGAGAGGCCGCCATTGGGAATGGCGACGCCGTGGTTCATGATGCCCCGCTACGTGTTGCTCTCCGAGACGCAGTCCGAACGAGCAGCCACCGCATCAATCAACCGCTACAGTCGCCCGTAGGGAAATGTATGTTTATAAAACCCGAGCGCAAGTGTGCAAAAGAGAAGTCTCCGACGGGACTCGAACCCGCAATCTCCCGCTTCGTAGGCGGATGCCTTATCCATTGGGCCACGGGGACGCTTCGGACATGGACAACATCCACATCAGTACCAACTTTGGGAATATTCATATCCTCACTAACCTGCCTCCGTTACACAGCTTCAGCCCACACGGCAATATCAACGACGACGTGGATGCGTCGTCAGGTCGTACTGTCTCCTACTCGCTCCCTGCTCTTGCCTCCCAGTACGCCAACGAACTCCGATTTGCCATACCACTGCAAGTGAGTGACGAAGCTGGCCAGGTCGAGGCAGGCTGTGGATAGCTGCTCGTGGCTGACAAAGGTTGTGATGGAGCTAGTGCCGTGGTATGGACGTATGGGTGACTATACGGGACAGTGCTGGGCCTTGTCAGGCTGACCACTAGTGGTGGTCGGTGAACAAGTGCCAGAGCTGTCGGCAGACGGCCAGAATCGAAGTCCTTAAACGATAGAGGCTGCAGCTCGTCTGAGCGACCGATTGAGCGGCTATACGTTTCGCTGCAAGCGTAGTGAGAGGCCGCCATTGGGAATGGCGACGCCGTGGTTCATGATGCCCCGCTACGTGTTGCTCTCCGAGACGCAGTCCGAACGAGCGGCCACCGCATCAATCAACCGCTACAGTCGCCCGTAGGGAAATGTATGTTTATAAAACCCGAGCGCAAGTGTGCAAAAGAGAAGTCTCCGACGGGACTCGAACCCGCAATCTCCCGCTTCGTAGGCGGATGCCTTATCCATTGGGCCACGGGGACGCTTCGGACATGGACAACATCCACATCAGCACCAACTTTGGGAATATTCATATCCTCACTAACCTGCCTCCGTTACACAGCTTCAGCCCACACGGCAATATCAACGACGACGTGGACGCGTCGTCAGGCCGTACTGTCTCCTACTCGCTCCCTGCTCTTGCCTCCCAGTACGCCAACGAACTCCGATTTGCCATACCACTGCAAGTGAGTGACGAAGCTGGCCAGGTCGAGGCAGGCTGTGGATAGCTGCTCGTGGCTGACAAAGGTTGTGATGGAGCTAGTGCCATGGTGTGGACGTATGGGTGACTATACGGGACAGTGCTGGGCCTTGTCAGGCTGACCACTAGTGGTAGTCGGTGATACAAGTGCCAGAGCTGTCGGCAGACGGCCAGAATCGAAGTCCTTAAACGATAGAGGCTGCAGCTCGTCTGAGCGACCGATTGAGCGGCTATACGTTTCGCTGCAAGCGTAGTGAGAGGCCGCCATTGGGAATGGCGACGCCGTGGTTCATGATGCCCCGCTACGTGTTGCTCTCCGAGACGCAGTCCGAACGAGCGGCCACCGCATCAATCAACCGCTACAGTCGCCCGTAGGGAAATGTATGTTTATAAAACCCGAGCGCAAGTGTGCAAAAGAGAAGTCTCCGACGGGACTCGAACCCGCAATCTCCCGCTTCGTAGGCGGATGCCTTATCCATTGGGCCACGGGGACGCTTCGGACATGGACAACATCCACATCAATACCAACTTTGGGAATATTCATATCCTCACTAACCTGCCTCCGTTACACAGCTTCAGCCCACACGGCAATATCAACGACGACGTGGACGCGTCGTCAGGCCGTACTGTCTCCTACTCGCTCCCTACTCTTGCCTCCCAGTACGCCAACGAACTCCGATTTGCCATACCACTGCAAGTGAGTGACGAAGCTGGCCAGGTCGAGGCAGGCTGTGGATAGCTGCTCGTGGCTGACAAAGGTTGTGATGGAGCTAGTGCCATGGTGTGGACGTATGGGTGACTATACGGGACAGTGCTGGGCCTTGTCAGGCTGACCACTAGTGGTAGTCGGTGATACAAGTGCCAGAGCTGTCGGCAGACGGCCAGAATCGAAGTCCTTAAACGATAGAGGCTGCAGCTCGTCTGAGTGACCGATTGAGCGGCTATACGTTTCGCTGCAAGCGTAGTGAGAGGCCGCCATTGGGAATGGCGACGCCGTGGTTCATGATGCCCCGCTACGTGTTGCTCTCCGAGACGCAGTCCGAACGAGCGGCCACCGCATCAATCAACCGCTACAGTCGCCCGTAGGGAAATGTATGTTTATAAAACCCGAGCGCAAGTGTGCAAAAGAGAAGTCTCCGACGGGACTCGAACCCGCAATCTCCCGCTTCGTAGGCGGATGCCTTATCCATTGGGCCACGGGGACGCTTCGGACATGGACAACATCCACATCAGCACCAACTTTGGGAATATTCATATCCTCACTAACCTGCCTCCGTTACACAGCTTCAGCCCACACGGCAATATCAACGACGACGTGGACGCGTCGTCAGGCCGTACTGTCTCCTACTCGCTCCCTGCTCTTGCCTCCCAGTACGCCAACGAACTCCGATTTGCCATACCACTGCAAGTGAGTGACGAAGCTGGCCAGGTCGAGGCAGGCTGTGGATAGCTGCTCGTGGCTGACAAATGTTGTGATGGAGCTAGTGCCATGGTGTGGACGTATGGGTGACTATACGGGACAGTGCTGGGCCTTGTCAGGCTGACCACTAGTGGTGGTCGGTGAACAAGTGCCAGAGCTGTCGGCAGACGGCCAGAATCGAAGTCCTTAAACGATAGAGGCTGCAGCTCGTCTGAGCGACCGATTGAGCGGCTATACGTTTCGCTGCAAGCGTAGTGAGAGGCCGCCATTGGGAATGGCGACGCCGTGGTTCATGATGCCCCGCTACGTGTTGCTCTCCGAGACGCAGTCCGAACGAGCGGCCACCGCATCAATCAACCGCTACAGTCGCCCGTAGGGATAGAATGTATGTTTATAAAACCCGAGCGCAAGTGTGCAAAAGAGAAGTCTCCGACGGGACTCGAACCCGCAATCTCCCGCTTCGTAGGCGGATGCCTTATCCATTGGGCCACGGGGACGCTTCGGACATGGACAACATCCACATCAGCACCAACTTTGGGAATATTCATATCCTCACTAACCTGCCTCCGTTACACAGCTTCAGCCCACACGGCAATATCAACGACGACGTGGACGCGTCGTCAGGCCGTACTGTCTCCTACTCGCTCCCTGCTCTTGCCTCCCAGTACGCCAACGAACTCCGATTTGCCATACCACTGCAAGTGAGTGACGAAGCTGGCCAGGTCGAGGCAGGCTGTGGATAGCTGCTCGTGGCTGACAAAGGTTGTGATGGAGCTAGTGCCATGGTGTGGACGTATGGGTGACTATACGGGACAGTGCTGGGCCTTGTCAGGCTGACCACTAGTGGTAGTCGGTGATACAAGTGCCAGGGCTGTCGGCAGACGGCCAGAATCGAAGTCCTTAAACGATAGAGGCTGCAGCTCGTCTGAGCGACCGATTGAGCGGCTATACGTTTCGCTGCAAGCGTAGTGAGAGGCCGCCATTGGGAATGGCGACGCCGTGGTTCATGATGCCCCGCTACGTGTTGCTCTCCGAGACGCAGTCCGAACGAGCGGCCACCGCATCAATCAACCGCTACAGTCGCCCGTAGGGAAATGTATGTTTATAAAACCCGAGCGCAAGTGTGCAAAAGAGAAGTCTCCGACGGGACTCGAACCCGCAATCTCCCGCTTCGTAGGCGGATGCCTTATCCATTGGGCCACGGGGACGCTTCGGACATGGACAACATCCACATCAGTACCAACTTTGGGAATATTCATATCCTCACTAACCTGCCTCCGTTACACAGCTTCAGCCCACACGGCAATATCAACGACGACGTGGATGCGTCGTCAGGTCGTACTGTCTCCTACTCGCTCCCTGCTCTTGCCTCCCAGTACGCCAACGAACTCCGATTTGCCATACCACTGCAAGTGAGTGACGAAGCTGGCCAGGTCGAGGCAGGCTGTGGATAGCTGCTCGTGGCTGACAAAGGTTGTGATGGAGCTAGTGCCGTGGTATGGACGTATGGGTGACTATACGGGACAGTGCTGGGCCTTGTCAGGCTGACCACTAGTGGTGGTCGGTGAACAAGTGCCAGAGCTGTCGGCAGACGGCCAGAATCGAAGTCCTTAAACGATAGAGGCTGCAGCTCGTCTGAGCGACCGATTGAGCGGCTATACGTTTCGCTGCAAGCGTAGTGAGAGGCCGCCATTGGGAATGGCGACGCCGTGGTTCATGATGCCCCGCTACGTGTTGCTCTCCGAGACGCAGTCCGAACGAGCAGCCACCGCATCAATCAACCGCTACAGTCGCCCGTAGGGAAATGTATGTTTATAAAACCCGAGCGCAAGTGTGCAAAAGAGAAGTCTCCGACGGGACTCGAACCCGCAATCTCCCGCTTCGTAGGCGGATGCCTTATCCATTGGGCCACGGGGACGCTTCGGACATGGACAACATCCACATCAGCACCAACTTTGGGAATATTCATATCCTCACTAACCTGCCTCCGTTACACAGCTTCAGCCCACACGGCAATATCAACGACGACGTGGATGCGTCGTCAGGTCGTACTGTCTCCTACTCGCTCCCTGCTCTTGCCTCCCAGTACGCCAACGAACTCCGATTTGCCATACCACTGCAAGTGAGTGACGAAGCTGGCCAGGTCGAGGCAGGCTGTGGATAGCTGCTCGTGGCTGACAAAGGTTGTGATGGAGCTAGTGCCGTGGTATGGACGTATGGGTGACTATACGGGACAGTGCTGGGCCTTGTCAGGCTGACCACTAGTGGTGGTCGGTGAACAAGTGCCAGAGCTGTCGGCAGACGGCCAGAATCGAAGTCCTTAAACGATAGAGGCTGCAGCTCGTCTGAGCGACCGATTGAGCGGCTATACGTTTCGCTGCAAGCGTAGTGAGAGGCCGCCATTGGGAATGGCGACGCCGTGGTTCATGATGCCCCGCTACGTGTTGCTCTCCGAGACGCAGTCCGAACGAGCGGCCACCGCATCAATCAACCGCTACAGTCGCCCGTAGGGAAATGTATGTTTATAAAACCCGAGCGCAAGTGTGCAAAAGAGAAGTCTCCGACGGGACTCGAACCCGCAATCTCCCGCTTCGTAGGCGGATGCCTTATCCATTGGGCCACGGGGACGCTTCGGACATGGACAACATCCACATCAGTACCAACTTTGGGAATATTCATATCCTCACTAACCTGCCTCCGTTACACAGCTTCAGCCCACACGGCAATATCAACGACGACGTGGATGCGTCGTCAGGTCGTACTGTCTCCTACTCGCTCCCTGCTCTTGCCTCCCAGTACGCCAACGAACTCCGATTTGCCATACCACTGCAAGTGAGTGACGAAGCTGGCCAGGTCGAGGCAGGCTGTGGATAGCTGCTCGTGGCTGACAAAGGTTGTGATGGAGCTAGTGCCGTGGTATGGACGTATGGGTGACTATACGGGACAGTGCTGGGCCTTGTCAGGCTGACCACTAGTGGTGGTCGGTGAACAAGTGCCAGAGCTGTCGGCAGACGGCCAGAATCGAAGTCCTTAAACGATAGAGGCTGCAGCTCGTCTGAGCGACCGATTGAGCGGCTATACGTTTCGCTGCAAGCGTAGTGAGAGGCCGCCATTGGGAATGGCGACGCCGTGGTTCATGATGCCCCGCTACGTGTTGCTCTCCGAGACGCAGTCCGAACGAGCAGCCACCGCATCAATCAACCGCTACAGTCGCCCGTAGGGAAATGTATGTTTATAAAACCCGAGCGCAAGTGTGCAAAAGAGAAGTCTCCGACGGGACTCGAACCCGCAATCTCCCGCTTCGTAGGCGGATGCCTTATCCATTGGGCCACGGGGACGCTTCGGACATGGACAACATCCACATCAGCACCAACTTTGGGAATATTCATATCCTCACTAACCTGCCTCCGTTACACAGCTTCAGCCCACACGGCAATATCAACGACGACGTGGATGCGTCGTCAGGTCGTACTGTCTCCTACTCGCTCCCTGCTCTTGCCTCCCAGTACGCCAACGAACTCCGATTTGCCATACCACTGCAAGTGAGTGACGAAGCTGGCCAGGTCGAGGCAGGCTGTGGATAGCTGCTCGTGGCTGACAAAGGTTGTGATGGAGCTAGTGCCGTGGTATGGACGTATGGGTGACTATACGGGACAGTGCTGGGCCTTGTCAGGCTGACCACTAGTGGTGGTCGGTGAACAAGTGCCAGAGCTGTCGGCAGACGGCCAGAATCGAAGTCCTTAAACGATAGAGGCTGCAGCTCGTCTGAGCGACCGATTGAGCGGCTATACGTTTCGCTGCAAGCGTAGTGAGAGGCCGCCATTGGGAATGGCGACGCCGTGGTTCATGATGCCCCGCTACGTGTTGCTCTCCGAGACGCAGTCCGAACGAGCGGCCACCGCATCAATCAACCGCTACAGTCGCCCGTAGGGAAATGTATGTTTATAAAACCCGAGCGCAAGTGTGCAAAAGAGAAGTCTCCGACGGGACTCGAACCCGCAATCTCCCGCTTCGTAGGCGGATGCCTTATCCATTGGGCCACGGGGACGCTTCGGACATGGACAACATCCACATCAGTACCAACTTTGGGAATATTCATATCCTCACTAACCTGCCTCCGTTACACAGCTTCAGCCCACACGGCAATATCAACGACGACGTGGATGCGTCGTCAGGTCGTACTGTCTCCTACTCGCTCCCTGCTCTTGCCTCCCAGTACGCCAACGAACTCCGATTTGCCATACCACTGCAAGTGAGTGACGAAGCTGGCCAGGTCGAGGCAGGCTGTGGATAGCTGCTCGTGGCTGACAAAGGTTGTGATGGAGCTAGTGCCGTGGTATGGACGTATGGGTGACTATACGGGACAGTGCTGGGCCTTGTCAGGCTGACCACTAGTGGTGGTCGGTGAACAAGTGCCAGAGCTGTCGGCAGACGGCCAGAATCGAAGTCCTTAAACGATAGAGGCTGCAGCTCGTCTGAGCGACCGATTGAGCGGCTATACGTTTCGCTGCAAGCGTAGTGAGAGGCCGCCATTGGGAATGGCGACGCCGTGGTTCATGATGCCCCGCTACGTGTTGCTCTCCGAGACGCAGTCCGAACGAGCAGCCACCGCATCAATCAACCGCTACAGTCGCCCGTAGGGAAATGTATGTTTATAAAACCCGAGCGCAAGTGTGCAAAAGAGAAGTCTCCGACGGGACTCGAACCCGCAATCTCCCGCTTCGTAGGCGGATGCCTTATCCATTGGGCCACGGGGACGCTTCGGACATGGACAACATCCACATCAGCACCAACTTTGGGAATATTCATATCCTCACTAACCTGCCTCCGTTACACAGCTTCAGCCCACACGGCAATATCAACGACGACGTGGATGCGTCGTCAGGTCGTACTGTCTCCTACTCGCTCCCTGCTCTTGCCTCCCAGTACGCCAACGAACTCCGATTTGCCATACCACTGCAAGTGAGTGACGAAGCTGGCCAGGTCGAGGCAGGCTGTGGATAGCTGCTCGTGGCTGACAAAGGTTGTGATGGAGCTAGTGCCGTGGTATGGACGTATGGGTGACTATACGGGACAGTGCTGGGCCTTGTCAGGCTGACCACTAGTGGTGGTCGGTGAACAAGTGCCAGAGCTGTCGGCAGACGGCCAGAATCGAAGTCCTTAAACGATAGAGGCTGCAGCTCGTCTGAGCGACCGATTGAGCGGCTATACGTTTCGCTGCAAGCGTAGTGAGAGGCCGCCATTGGGAATGGCGACGCCGTGGTTCATGATGCCCCGCTACGTGTTGCTCTCCGAGACGCAGTCCGAACGAGCGGCCACCGCATCAATCAACCGCTACAGTCGCCCGTAGGGAAATGTATGTTTATAAAACCCGAGCGCAAGTGTGCAAAAGAGAAGTCTCCGACGGGACTCGAACCCGCAATCTCCCGCTTCGTAGGCGGATGCCTTATCCATTGGGCCACGGGGACGCTTCGGACATGGACAACATCCACATCAGTACCAACTTTGGGAATATTCATATCCTCACTAACCTGCCTCCGTTACACAGCTTCAGCCCACACGGCAATATCAACGACGACGTGGATGCGTCGTCAGGTCGTACTGTCTCCTACTCGCTCCCTGCTCTTGCCTCCCAGTACGCCAACGAACTCCGATTTGCCATACCACTGCAAGTGAGTGACGAAGCTGGCCAGGTCGAGGCAGGCTGTGGATAGCTGCTCGTGGCTGACAAAGGTTGTGATGGAGCTAGTGCCGTGGTATGGACGTATGGGTGACTATACGGGACAGTGCTGGGCCTTGTCAGGCTGACCACTAGTGGTGGTCGGTGAACAAGTGCCAGAGCTGTCGGCAGACGGCCAGAATCGAAGTCCTTAAACGATAGAGGCTGCAGCTCGTCTGAGCGACCGATTGAGCGGCTATACGTTTCGCTGCAAGCGTAGTGAGAGGCCGCCATTGGGAATGGCGACGCCGTGGTTCATGATGCCCCGCTACGTGTTGCTCTCCGAGACGCAGTCCGAACGAGCAGCCACCGCATCAATCAACCGCTACAGTCGCCCGTAGGGAAATGTATGTTTATAAAACCCGAGCGCAAGTGTGCAAAAGAGAAGTCTCCGACGGGACTCGAACCCGCAATCTCCCGCTTCGTAGGCGGATGCCTTATCCATTGGGCCACGGGGACGCTTCGGACATGGACAACATCCACATCAGCACCAACTTTGGGAATATTCATATCCTCACTAACCTGCCTCCGTTACACAGCTTCAGCCCACACGGCAATATCAACGACGACGTGGATGCGTCGTCAGGTCGTACTGTCTCCTACTCGCTCCCTGCTCTTGCCTCCCAGTACGCCAACGAACTCCGATTTGCCATACCACTGCAAGTGAGTGACGAAGCTGGCCAGGTCGAGGCAGGCTGTGGATAGCTGCTCGTGGCTGACAAAGGTTGTGATGGAGCTAGTGCCGTGGTATGGACGTATGGGTGACTATACGGGACAGTGCTGGGCCTTGTCAGGCTGACCACTAGTGGTGGTCGGTGAACAAGTGCCAGAGCTGTCGGCAGACGGCCAGAATCGAAGTCCTTAAACGATAGAGGCTGCAGCTCGTCTGAGCGACCGATTGAGCGGCTATACGTTTCGCTGCAAGCGTAGTGAGAGGCCGCCATTGGGAATGGCGACGCCGTGGTTCATGATGCCCCGCTACGTGTTGCTCTCCGAGACGCAGTCCGAACGAGCAGCCACCGCATCAATCAACCGCTACAGTCGCCCGTAGGGAAATGTATGTTTATAAAACCCGAGCGCAAGTGTGCAAAAGAGAAGTCTCCGACGGGACTCGAACCCGCAATCTCCCGCTTCGTAGGCGGATGCCTTATCCATTGGGCCACGGGGACGCTTCGGACATGGACAACATCCACATCAGCACCAACTTTGGGAATATTCATATCCTCACTAACCTGCCTCCGTTACACAGCTTCAGCCCACACGGCAATATCAACGACGACGTGGATGCGTCGTCAGGTCGTACTGTCTCCTACTCGCTCCCTGCTCTTGCCTCCCAGTACGCCAACGAACTCCGATTTGCCATACCACTGCAAGTGAGTGACGAAGCTGGCCAGGTCGAGGCAGGCTGTGGATAGCTGCTCGTGGCTGACAAAGGTTGTGATGGAGCTAGTGCCGTGGTATGGACGTATGGGTGACTATACGGGACAGTGCTGGGCCTTGTCAGGCTGACCACTAGTGGTGGTCGGTGAACAAGTGCCAGAGCTGTCGGCAGACGGCCAGAATCGAAGTCCTTAAACGATAGAGGCTGCAGCTCGTCTGAGCGACCGATTGAGCGGCTATACGTTTCGCTGCAAGCGTAGTGAGAGGCCGCCATTGGGAATGGCGACGCCGTGGTTCATGATGCCCCGCTACGTGTTGCTCTCCGAGACGCAGTCCGAACGAGCAGCCACCGCATCAATCAACCGCTACAGTCGCCCGTAGGGAAATGTATGTTTATAAAACCCGAGCGCAAGTGTGCAAAAGAGAAGTCTCCGACGGGACTCGAACCCGCAATCTCCCGCTTCGTAGGCGGATGCCTTATCCATTGGGCCACGGGGACGCTTCGGACATGGACAACATCCACATCAGCACCAACTTTGGGAATATTCATATCCTCACTAACCTGCCTCCGTTACACAGCTTCAGCCCACACGGCAATATCAACGACGACGTGGATGCGTCGTCAGGTCGTACTGTCTCCTACTCGCTCCCTGCTCTTGCCTCCCAGTACGCCAACGAACTCCGATTTGCCATACCACTGCAAGTGAGTGACGAAGCTGGCCAGGTCGAGGCAGGCTGTGGATAGCTGCTCGTGGCTGACAAAGGTTGTGATGGAGCTAGTGCCGTGGTATGGACGTATGGGTGACTATACGGGACAGTGCTGGGCCTTGTCAGGCTGACCACTAGTGGTGGTCGGTGAACAAGTGCCAGAGCTGTCGGCAGACGGCCAGAATCGAAGTCCTTAAACGATAGAGGCTGCAGCTCGTCTGAGCGACCGATTGAGCGGCTATACGTTTCGCTGCAAGCGTAGTGAGAGGCCGCCATTGGGAATGGCGACGCCGTGGTTCATGATGCCCCGCTACGTGTTGCTCTCCGAGACGCAGTCCGAACGAGCAGCCACCGCATCAATCAACCGCTACAGTCGCCCGTAGGGAAATGTATGTTTATAAAACCCGAGCGCAAGTGTGCAAAAGAGAAGTCTCCGACGGGACTCGAACCCGCAATCTCCCGCTTCGTAGGCGGATGCCTTATCCATTGGGCCACGGGGACGCTTCGGACATGGACAACATCCACATCAGCACCAACTTTGGGAATATTCATATCCTCACTAACCTGCCTCCGTTACACAGCTTCAGCCCACACGGCAATATCAACGACGACGTGGATGCGTCGTCAGGTCGTACTGTCTCCTACTCGCTCCCTGCTCTTGCCTCCCAGTACGCCAACGAACTCCGATTTGCCATACCACTGCAAGTGAGTGACGAAGCTGGCCAGGTCGAGGCAGGCTGTGGATAGCTGCTCGTGGCTGACAAAGGTTGTGATGGAGCTAGTGCCGTGGTATGGACGTATGGGTGACTATACGGGACAGTGCTGGGCCTTGTCAGGCTGACCACTAGTGGTGGTCGGTGAACAAGTGCCAGAGCTGTCGGCAGACGGCCAGAATCGAAGTCCTTAAACGATAGAGGCTGCAGCTCGTCTGAGCGACCGATTGAGCGGCTATACGTTTCGCTGCAAGCGTAGTGAGAGGCCGCCATTGGGAATGGCGACGCCGTGGTTCATGATGCCCCGCTACGTGTTGCTCTCCGAGACGCAGTCCGAACGAGCGGCCACCGCATCAATCAACCGCTACAGTCGCCCGTAGGGAAATGTATGTTTATAAAACCCGAGCGCAAGTGTGCAAAAGAGAAGTCTCCGACGGGACTCGAACCCGCAATCTCCCGCTTCGTAGGCGGATGCCTTATCCATTGGGCCACGGGGACGCTTCGGACATGGACAACATCCACATCAGCACCAACTTTGGGAATATTCATATCCTCACTAACCTGCCTCCGTTACACAGCTTCAGCCCACACGGCAATATCAACGACGACGTGGATGCGTCGTCAGGTCGTACTGTCTCCTACTCGCTCCCTGCTCTTGCCTCCCAGTACGCCAACGAACTCCGATTTGCCATACCACTGCAAGTGAGTGACGAAGCTGGCCAGGTCGAGGCAGGCTGTGGATAGCTGCTCGTGGCTGACAAAGGTTGTGATGGAGCTAGTGCCGTGGTATGGACGTATGGGTGACTATACGGGACAGTGCTGGGCCTTGTCAGGCTGACCACTAGTGGTGGTCGGTGAACAAGTGCCAGAGCTGTCGGCAGACGGCCAGAATCGAAGTCCTTAAACGATAGAGGCTGCAGCTCGTCTGAGCGACCGATTGAGCGGCTATACGTTTCGCTGCAAGCGTAGTGAGAGGCCGCCATTGGGAATGGCGACGCCGTGGTTCATGATGCCCCGCTACGTGTTGCTCTCCGAGACGCAGTCCGAACGAGCGGCCACCGCATCAATCAACCGCTACAGTCGCCCGTAGGGAAATGTATGTTTATAAAACCCGAGCGCAAGTGTGCAAAAGAGAAGTCTCCGACGGGACTCGAACCCGCAATCTCCCGCTTCGTAGGCGGATGCCTTATCCATTGGGCCACGGGGACGCTTCGGACATGGACAACATCCACATCAGCACCAACTTTGGGAATATTCATATCCTCACTAACCTGCCTCCGTTACACAGCTTCAGCCCACACGGCAATATCAACGACGACGTGGATGCGTCGTCAGGTCGTACTGTCTCCTACTCGCTCCCTGCTCTTGCCTCCCAGTACGCCAACGAACTCCGATTTGCCATACCACTGCAAGTGAGTGACGAAGCTGGCCAGGTCGAGGCAGGCTGTGGATAGCTGCTCGTGGCTGACAAAGGTTGTGATGGAGCTAGTGCCGTGGTATGGACGTATGGGTGACTATACGGGACAGTGCTGGGCCTTGTCAGGCTGACCACTAGTGGTGGTCGGTGAACAAGTGCCAGAGCTGTCGGCAGACGGCCAGAATCGAAGTCCTTAAACGATAGAGGCTGCAGCTCGTCTGAGCGACCGATTGAGCGGCTATACGTTTCGCTGCAAGCGTAGTGAGAGGCCGCCATTGGGAATGGCGACGCCGTGGTTCATGATGCCCCGCTACGTGTTGCTCTCCGAGACGCAGTCCGAACGAGCGGCCACCGCATCAATCAACCGCTACAGTCGCCCGTAGGGAAATGTATGTTTATAAAACCCGAGCGCAAGTGTGCAAAAGAGAAGTCTCCGACGGGACTCGAACCCGCAATCTCCCGCTTCGTAGGCGGATGCCTTATCCATTGGGCCACGGGGACGCTTCGGACATGGACAACATCCACATCAGTACCAACTTTGGGAATATTCATATCCTCACTAACCTGCCTCCGTTACACAGCTTCAGCCCACACGGCAATATCAACGACGACGTGGATGCGTCGTCAGGTCGTACTGTCTCCTACTCGCTCCCTGCTCTTGCCTCCCAGTACGCCAACGAACTCCGATTTGCCATACCACTGCAAGTGAGTGACGAAGCTGGCCAGGTCGAGGCAGGCTGTGGATAGCTGCTCGTGGCTGACAAAGGTTGTGATGGAGCTAGTGCCGTGGTATGGACGTATGGGTGACTATACGGGACAGTGCTGGGCCTTGTCAGGCTGACCACTAGTGGTGGTCGGTGAACAAGTGCCAGAGCTGTCGGCAGACGGCCAGAATCGAAGTCCTTAAACGATAGAGGCTGCAGCTCGTCTGAGCGACCGATTGAGCGGCTATACGTTTCGCTGCAAGCGTAGTGAGAGGCCGCCATTGGGAATGGCGACGCCGTGGTTCATGATGCCCCGCTACGTGTTGCTCTCCGAGACGCAGTCCGAACGAGCAGCCACCGCATCAATCAACCGCTACAGTCGCCCGTAGGGAAATGTATGTTTATAAAACCCGAGCGCAAGTGTGCAAAAGAGAAGTCTCCGACGGGACTCGAACCCGCAATCTCCCGCTTCGTAGGCGGATGCCTTATCCATTGGGCCACGGGGACGCTTCGGACATGGACAACATCCACATCAGCACCAACTTTGGGAATATTCATATCCTCACTAACCTGCCTCCGTTACACAGCTTCAGCCCACACGGCAATATCAACGACGACGTGGATGCGTCGTCAGGTCGTACTGTCTCCTACTCGCTCCCTGCTCTTGCCTCCCAGTACGCCAACGAACTCCGATTTGCCATACCACTGCAAGTGAGTGACGAAGCTGGCCAGGTCGAGGCAGGCTGTGGATAGCTGCTCGTGGCTGACAAAGGTTGTGATGGAGCTAGTGCCGTGGTATGGACGTATGGGTGACTATACGGGACAGTGCTGGGCCTTGTCAGGCTGACCACTAGTGGTGGTCGGTGAACAAGTGCCAGAGCTGTCGGCAGACGGCCAGAATCGAAGTCCTTAAACGATAGAGGCTGCAGCTCGTCTGAGCGACCGATTGAGCGGCTATACGTTTCGCTGCAAGCGTAGTGAGAGGCCGCCATTGGGAATGGCGACGCCGTGGTTCATGATGCCCCGCTACGTGTTGCTCTCCGAGACGCAGTCCGAACGAGCAGCCACCGCATCAATCAACCGCTACAGTCGCCCGTAGGGAAATGTATGTTTATAAAACCCGAGCGCAAGTGTGCAAAAGAGAAGTCTCCGACGGGACTCGAACCCGCAATCTCCCGCTTCGTAGGCGGATGCCTTATCCATTGGGCCACGGGGACGCTTCGGACATGGACAACATCCACATCAGCACCAACTTTGGGAATATTCATATCCTCACTAACCTGCCTCCGTTACACAGCTTCAGCCCACACGGCAATATCAACGACGACGTGGATGCGTCGTCAGGTCGTACTGTCTCCTACTCGCTCCCTGCTCTTGCCTCCCAGTACGCCAACGAACTCCGATTTGCCATACCACTGCAAGTGAGTGACGAAGCTGGCCAGGTCGAGGCAGGCTGTGGATAGCTGCTCGTGGCTGACAAAGGTTGTGATGGAGCTAGTGCCGTGGTATGGACGTATGGGTGACTATACGGGACAGTGCTGGGCCTTGTCAGGCTGACCACTAGTGGTGGTCGGTGAACAAGTGCCAGAGCTGTCGGCAGACGGCCAGAATCGAAGTCCTTAAACGATAGAGGCTGCAGCTCGTCTGAGCGACCGATTGAGCGGCTATACGTTTCGCTGCAAGCGTAGTGAGAGGCCGCCATTGGGAATGGCGACGCCGTGGTTCATGATGCCCCGCTACGTGTTGCTCTCCGAGACGCAGTCCGAACGAGCAGCCACCGCATCAATCAACCGCTACAGTCGCCCGTAGGGAAATGTATGTTTATAAAACCCGAGCGCAAGTGTGCAAAAGAGAAGTCTCCGACGGGACTCGAACCCGCAATCTCCCGCTTCGTAGGCGGATGCCTTATCCATTGGGCCACGGGGACGCTTCGGACATGGACAACATCCACATCAGCACCAACTTTGGGAATATTCATATCCTCACTAACCTGCCTCCGTTACACAGCTTCAGCCCACACGGCAATATCAACGACGACGTGGATGCGTCGTCAGGTCGTACTGTCTCCTACTCGCTCCCTGCTCTTGCCTCCCAGTACGCCAACGAACTCCGATTTGCCATACCACTGCAAGTGAGTGACGAAGCTGGCCAGGTCGAGGCAGGCTGTGGATAGCTGCTCGTGGCTGACAAAGGTTGTGATGGAGCTAGTGCCGTGGTATGGACGTATGGGTGACTATACGGGACAGTGCTGGGCCTTGTCAGGCTGACCACTAGTGGTGGTCGGTGAACAAGTGCCAGAGCTGTCGGCAGACGGCCAGAATCGAAGTCCTTAAACGATAGAGGCTGCAGCTCGTCTGAGCGACCGATTGAGCGGCTATACGTTTCGCTGCAAGCGTAGTGAGAGGCCGCCATTGGGAATGGCGACGCCGTGGTTCATGATGCCCCGCTACGTGTTGCTCTCCGAGACGCAGTCCGAACGAGCGGCCACCGCATCAATCAACCGCTACAGTCGCCCGTAGGGAAATGTATGTTTATAAAACCCGAGCGCAAGTGTGCAAAAGAGAAGTCTCCGACGGGACTCGAACCCGCAATCTCCCGCTTCGTAGGCGGATGCCTTATCCATTGGGCCACGGGGACGCTTCGGACATGGACAACATCCACATCAGTACCAACTTTGGGAATATTCATATCCTCACTAACCTGCCTCCGTTACACAGCTTCAGCCCACACGGCAATATCAACGACGACGTGGATGCGTCGTCAGGTCGTACTGTCTCCTACTCGCTCCCTGCTCTTGCCTCCCAGTACGCCAACGAACTCCGATTTGCCATACCACTGCAAGTGAGTGACGAAGCTGGCCAGGTCGAGGCAGGCTGTGGATAGCTGCTCGTGGCTGACAAAGGTTGTGATGGAGCTAGTGCCGTGGTATGGACGTATGGGTGACTATACGGGACAGTGCTGGGCCTTGTCAGGCTGACCACTAGTGGTGGTCGGTGAACAAGTGCCAGAGCTGTCGGCAGACGGCCAGAATCGAAGTCCTTAAACGATAGAGGCTGCAGCTCGTCTGAGCGACCGATTGAGCGGCTATACGTTTCGCTGCAAGCGTAGTGAGAGGCCGCCATTGGGAATGGCGACGCCGTGGTTCATGATGCCCCGCTACGTGTTGCTCTCCGAGACGCAGTCCGAACGAGCAGCCACCGCATCAATCAACCGCTACAGTCGCCCGTAGGGAAATGTATGTTTATAAAACCCGAGCGCAAGTGTGCAAAAGAGAAGTCTCCGACGGGACTCGAACCCGCAATCTCCCGCTTCGTAGGCGGATGCCTTATCCATTGGGCCACGGGGACGCTTCGGACATGGACAACATCCACATCAGCACCAACTTTGGGAATATTCATATCCTCACTAACCTGCCTCCGTTACACAGCTTCAGCCCACACGGCAATATCAACGACGACGTGGATGCGTCGTCAGGTCGTACTGTCTCCTACTCGCTCCCTGCTCTTGCCTCCCAGTACGCCAACGAACTCCGATTTGCCATACCACTGCAAGTGAGTGACGAAGCTGGCCAGGTCGAGGCAGGCTGTGGATAGCTGCTCGTGGCTGACAAAGGTTGTGATGGAGCTAGTGCCGTGGTATGGACGTATGGGTGACTATACGGGACAGTGCTGGGCCTTGTCAGGCTGACCACTAGTGGTGGTCGGTGAACAAGTGCCAGAGCTGTCGGCAGACGGCCAGAATCGAAGTCCTTAAACGATAGAGGCTGCAGCTCGTCTGAGCGACCGATTGAGCGGCTATACGTTTCGCTGCAAGCGTAGTGAGAGGCCGCCATTGGGAATGGCGACGCCGTGGTTCATGATGCCCCGCTACGTGTTGCTCTCCGAGACGCAGTCCGAACGAGCGGCCACCGCATCAATCAACCGCTACAGTCGCCCGTAGGGAAATGTATGTTTATAAAACCCGAGCGCAAGTGTGCAAAAGAGAAGTCTCCGACGGGACTCGAACCCGCAATCTCCCGCTTCGTAGGCGGATGCCTTATCCATTGGGCCACGGGGACGCTTCGGACATGGACAACATCCACATCAGTACCAACTTTGGGAATATTCATATCCTCACTAACCTGCCTCCGTTACACAGCTTCAGCCCACACGGCAATATCAACGACGACGTGGATGCGTCGTCAGGTCGTACTGTCTCCTACTCGCTCCCTGCTCTTGCCTCCCAGTACGCCAACGAACTCCGATTTGCCATACCACTGCAAGTGAGTGACGAAGCTGGCCAGGTCGAGGCAGGCTGTGGATAGCTGCTCGTGGCTGACAAAGGTTGTGATGGAGCTAGTGCCGTGGTATGGACGTATGGGTGACTATACGGGACAGTGCTGGGCCTTGTCAGGCTGACCACTAGTGGTGGTCGGTGAACAAGTGCCAGAGCTGTCGGCAGACGGCCAGAATCGAAGTCCTTAAACGATAGAGGCTGCAGCTCGTCTGAGCGACCGATTGAGCGGCTATACGTTTCGCTGCAAGCGTAGTGAGAGGCCGCCATTGGGAATGGCGACGCCGTGGTTCATGATGCCCCGCTACGTGTTGCTCTCCGAGACGCAGTCCGAACGAGCAGCCACCGCATCAATCAACCGCTACAGTCGCCCGTAGGGAAATGTATGTTTATAAAACCCGAGCGCAAGTGTGCAAAAGAGAAGTCTCCGACGGGACTCGAACCCGCAATCTCCCGCTTCGTAGGCGGATGCCTTATCCATTGGGCCACGGGGACGCTTCGGACATGGACAACATCCACATCAGCACCAACTTTGGGAATATTCATATCCTCACTAACCTGCCTCCGTTACACAGCTTCAGCCCACACGGCAATATCAACGACGACGTGGATGCGTCGTCAGGTCGTACTGTCTCCTACTCGCTCCCTGCTCTTGCCTCCCAGTACGCCAACGAACTCCGATTTGCCATACCACTGCAAGTGAGTGACGAAGCTGGCCAGGTCGAGGCAGGCTGTGGATAGCTGCTCGTGGCTGACAAAGGTTGTGATGGAGCTAGTGCCGTGGTATGGACGTATGGGTGACTATACGGGACAGTGCTGGGCCTTGTCAGGCTGACCACTAGTGGTGGTCGGTGAACAAGTGCCAGAGCTGTCGGCAGACGGCCAGAATCGAAGTCCTTAAACGATAGAGGCTGCAGCTCGTCTGAGCGACCGATTGAGCGGCTATACGTTTCGCTGCAAGCGTAGTGAGAGGCCGCCATTGGGAATGGCGACGCCGTGGTTCATGATGCCCCGCTACGTGTTGCTCTCCGAGACGCAGTCCGAACGAGCGGCCACCGCATCAATCAACCGCTACAGTCGCCCGTAGGGAAATGTATGTTTATAAAACCCGAGCGCAAGTGTGCAAAAGAGAAGTCTCCGACGGGACTCGAACCCGCAATCTCCCGCTTCGTAGGCGGATGCCTTATCCATTGGGCCACGGGGACGCTTCGGACATGGACAACATCCACATCAGTACCAACTTTGGGAATATTCATATCCTCACTAACCTGCCTCCGTTACACAGCTTCAGCCCACACGGCAATATCAACGACGACGTGGACGCGTCGTCAGGCCGTACTGTCTCCTACTCGCTCCCTGCTCTTGCCTCCCAGTACGCCAACGAACTCCGATTTGCCATACCACTGCAAGTGAGTGACGAAGCTGGCCAGGTCGAGGCAGGCTGTGGATAGCTGCTCGTGGCTGACAAAGGTTGTGATGGAGCTAGTGCCGTGGTGTGGACGTATGGGTGACTATACGGGACAGTGCTGGGCCTTGTCAGGCTGACCACTAGTGGTGGTCGGTGAACAAGTGCCAGAGCTGTCGGCAGACGGCCAGAATCGAAGTCCTTAAACGATAGAGGCTGCAGCTCGTCTGAGCGACCGATTGAGCGGCTATACGTTTCGCTGCAAGCGTAGTGAGAGGCCGCCATTGGGAATGGCGACGCCGTGGTTCATGATGCCCCGCTACGTGTTGCTCTCCGAGACGCAGTCCGAACGAGCGGCCACCGCATCAATCAACCGCTACAGTCGCCCGTAGGGAAATGTATGTTTATAAAACCCGAGCGCAAGTGTGCAAAAGAGAAGTCTCCGACGGGACTCGAACCCGCAATCTCCCGCTTCGTAGGCGGATGCCTTATCCATTGGGCCACGGGGACGCTTCGGACATGGACAACATCCACATCAGCACCAACTTTGGGAATATTCATATCCTCACTAACCTGCCTCCGTTACACAGCTTCAGCCCACACGGCAATATCAACGACGACGTGGATGCGTCGTCAGGTCGTACTGTCTCCTACTCGCTCCCTGCTCTTGCCTCCCAGTACGCCAACGAACTCCGATTTGCCATACCACTGCAAGTGAGTGACGAAGCTGGCCAGGTCGAGGCAGGCTGTGGATAGCTGCTCGTGGCTGACAAAGGTTGTGATGGAGCTAGTGCCGTGGTATGGACGTATGGGTGACTATACGGGACAGTGCTGGGCCTTGTCAGGCTGACCACTAGTGGTGGTCGGTGAACAAGTGCCAGAGCTGTCGGCAGACGGCCAGAATCGAAGTCCTTAAACGATAGAGGCTGCAGCTCGTCTGAGCGACCGATTGAGCGGCTATACGTTTCGCTGCAAGCGTAGTGAGAGGCCGCCATTGGGAATGGCGACGCCGTGGTTCATGATGCCCCGCTACGTGTTGCTCTCCGAGACGCAGTCCGAACGAGCGGCCACCGCATCAATCAACCGCTACAGTCGCCCGTAGGGAAATGTATGTTTATAAAACCCGAGCGCAAGTGTGCAAAAGAGAAGTCTCCGACGGGACTCGAACCCGCAATCTCCCGCTTCGTAGGCGGATGCCTTATCCATTGGGCCACGGGGACGCTTCGGACATGGACAACATCCACATCAGTACCAACTTTGGGAATATTCATATCCTCACTAACCTGCCTCCGTTACACAGCTTCAGCCCACACGGCAATATCAACGACGACGTGGACGCGTCGTCAGGCCGTACTGTCTCCTACTCGCTCCCTGCTCTTGCCTCCCAGTACGCCAACGAACTCCGATTTGCCATACCACTGCAAGTGAGTGACGAAGCTGGCCAGGTCGAGGCAGGCTGTGGATAGCTGCTCGTGGCTGACAAAGGTTGTGATGGAGCTAGTGCCGTGGTGTGGACGTATGGGTGACTATACGGGACAGTGCTGGGCCTTGTCAGGCTGACCACTAGTGGTGGTCGGTGAACAAGTGCCAGAGCTGTCGGCAGACGGCCAGAATCGAAGTCCTTAAACGATAGAGGCTGCAGCTCGTCTGAGCGACCGATTGAGCGGCTATACGTTTCGCTGCAAGCGTAGTGAGAGGCCGCCATTGGGAATGGCGACGCCGTGGTTCATGATGCCCCGCTACGTGTTGCTCTCCGAGACGCAGTCCGAACGAGCGGCCACCGCATCAATCAACCGCTACAGTCGCCCGTAGGGAAATGTATGTTTATAAAACCCGAGCGCAAGTGTGCAAAAGAGAAGTCTCCGACGGGACTCGAACCCGCAATCTCCCGCTTCGTAGGCGGATGCCTTATCCATTGGGCCACGGGGACGCTTCGGACATGGACAACATCCACATCAGCACCAACTTTGGGAATATTCATATCCTCACTAACCTGCCTCCGTTACACAGCTTCAGCCCACACGGCAATATCAACGACGACGTGGATGCGTCGTCAGGTCGTACTGTCTCCTACTCGCTCCCTGCTCTTGCCTCCCAGTACGCCAACGAACTCCGATTTGCCATACCACTGCAAGTGAGTGACGAAGCTGGCCAGGTCGAGGCAGGCTGTGGATAGCTGCTCGTGGCTGACAAAGGTTGTGATGGAGCTAGTGCCGTGGTATGGACGTATGGGTGACTATACGGGACAGTGCTGGGCCTTGTCAGGCTGACCACTAGTGGTGGTCGGTGAACAAGTGCCAGAGCTGTCGGCAGACGGCCAGAATCGAAGTCCTTAAACGATAGAGGCTGCAGCTCGTCTGAGCGACCGATTGAGCGGCTATACGTTTCGCTGCAAGCGTAGTGAGAGGCCGCCATTGGGAATGGCGACGCCGTGGTTCATGATGCCCCGCTACGTGTTGCTCTCCGAGACGCAGTCCGAACGAGCAGCCACCGCATCAATCAACCGCTACAGTCGCCCGTAGGGAAATGTATGTTTATAAAACCCGAGCGCAAGTGTGCAAAAGAGAAGTCTCCGACGGGACTCGAACCCGCAATCTCCCGCTTCGTAGGCGGATGCCTTATCCATTGGGCCACGGGGACGCTTCGGACATGGACAACATCCACATCAGTACCAACTTTGGGAATATTCATATCCTCACTAACCTGCCTCCGTTACACAGCTTCAGCCCACACGGCAATATCAACGACGACGTGGACGCGTCGTCAGGCCGTACTGTCTCCTACTCGCTCCCTGCTCTTGCCTCCCAGTACGCCAACGAACTCCGATTTGCCATACCACTGCAAGTGAGTGACGAAGCTGGCCAGGTCGAGGCAGGCTGTGGATAGCTGCTCGTGGCTGACAAAGGTTGTGATGGAGCTAGTGCCGTGGTGTGGACGTATGGGTGACTATACGGGACAGTGCTGGGCCTTGTCAGGCTGACCACTAGTGGTGGTCGGTGAACAAGTGCCAGAGCTGTCGGCAGACGGCCAGAATCGAAGTCCTTAAACGATAGAGGCTGCAGCTCGTCTGAGCGACCGATTGAGCGGCTATACGTTTCGCTGCAAGCGTAGTGAGAGGCCGCCATTGGGAATGGCGACGCCGTGGTTCATGATGCCCCGCTACGTGTTGCTCTCCGAGACGCAGTCCGAACGAGCGGCCACCGCATCAATCAACCGCTACAGTCGCCCGTAGGGAAATGTATGTTTATAAAACCCGAGCGCAAGTGTGCAAAAGAGAAGTCTCCGACGGGACTCGAACCCGCAATCTCCCGCTTCGTAGGCGGATGCCTTATCCATTGGGCCACGGGGACGCTTCGGACATGGACAACATCCACATCAGCACCAACTTTGGGAATATTCATATCCTCACTAACCTGCCTCCGTTACACAGCTTCAGCCCACACGGCAATATCAACGACGACGTGGATGCGTCGTCAGGTCGTACTGTCTCCTACTCGCTCCCTGCTCTTGCCTCCCAGTACGCCAACGAACTCCGATTTGCCATACCACTGCAAGTGAGTGACGAAGCTGGCCAGGTCGAGGCAGGCTGTGGATAGCTGCTCGTGGCTGACAAAGGTTGTGATGGAGCTAGTGCCGTGGTGTGGACGTATGGGTGACTATACGGGACAGTGCTGGGCCTTGTCAGGCTGACCACTAGTGGTGGTCGGTGAACAAGTGCCAGAGCTGTCGGCAGACGGCCAGAATCGAAGTCCTTAAACGATAGAGGCTGCAGCTCGTCTGAGCGACCGATTGAGCGGCTATACGTTTCGCTGCAAGCGTAGTGAGAGGCCGCCATTGGGAATGGCGACGCCGTGGTTCATGATGCCCCGCTACGTGTTGCTCTCCGAGACGCAGTCCGAACGAGCGGCCACCGCATCAATCAACCGCTACAGTCGCCCGTAGGGAAATGTATGTTTATAAAACCCGAGCGCAAGTGTGCAAAAGAGAAGTCTCCGACGGGACTCGAACCCGCAATCTCCCGCTTCGTAGGCGGATGCCTTATCCATTGGGCCACGGGGACGCTTCGGACATGGACAACATCCACATCAGTACCAACTTTGGGAATATTCATATCCTCACTAACCTGCCTCCGTTACACAGCTTCAGCCCACACGGCAATATCAACGACGACGTGGATGCGTCGTCAGGCCGTACTGTCTCCTACTCGCTCCCTGCTCTTGCCTCCCAGTACGCCAACGAACTCCGATTTGCCATACCACTGCAAGTGAGTGACGAAGCTGGCCAGGTCGAGGCAGGCTGTGGATAGCTGCTCGTGGCTGACAAAGGTTGTGATGGAGCTAGTGCCGTGGTATGGACGTATGGGTGACTATACGGGACAGTGCTGGGCCTTGTCAGGCTGACCACTAGTGGTGGTCGGTGAACAAGTGCCAGAGCTGTCGGCAGACGGCCAGAATCGAAGTCCTTAAACGATAGAGGCTGCAGCTCGTCTGAGCGACCGATTGAGCGGCTATACGTTTCGCTGCAAGCGTAGTGAGAGGCCGCCATTGGGAATGGCGACGCCGTGGTTCATGATGCCCCGCTACGTGTTGCTCTCCGAGACGCAGTCCGAACGAGCGGCCACCGCATCAATCAACCGCTACAGTCGCCCGTAGGGAAATGTATGTTTATAAAACCCGAGCGCAAGTGTGCAAAAGAGAAGTCTCCGACGGGACTCGAACCCGCAATCTCCCGCTTCGTAGGCGGATGCCTTATCCATTGGGCCACGGGGACGCTTCGGACATGGACAACATCCACATCAGCACCAACTTTGGGAATATTCATATCCTCACTAACCTGCCTCCGTTACACAGCTTCAGCCCACACGGCAATATCAACGACGACGTGGATGCGTCGTCAGGCCGTACTGTCTCCTACTCGCTCCCTGCTCTTGCCTCCCAGTACGCCAACGAACTCCGATTTGCCATACCACTGCAAGTGAGTGACGAAGCTGGCCAGGTCGAGGCAGGCTGTGGATAGCTGCTCGTGGCTGACAAAGGTTGTGATGGAGCTAGTGCCGTGGTATGGACGTATGGGTGACTATACGGGACAGTGCTGGGCCTTGTCAGGCTGACCACTAGTGGTGGTCGGTGAACAAGTGCCAGAGCTGTCGGCAGACGGCCAGAATCGAAGTCCTTAAACGATAGAGGCTGCAGCTCGTCTGAGCGACCGATTGAGCGGCTATACGTTTCGCTGCAAGCGTAGTGAGAGGCCGCCATTGGGAATGGCGACGCCGTGGTTCATGATGCCCCGCTACGTGTTGCTCTCCGAGACGCAGTCCGAACGAGCGGCCACCGCATCAATCAACCGCTACAGTCGCCCGTAGGGAAATGTATGTTTATAAAACCCGAGCGCAAGTGTGCAAAAGAGAAGTCTCCGACGGGACTCGAACCCGCAATCTCCCGCTTCGTAGGCGGATGCCTTATCCATTGGGCCACGGGGACGCTTCGGACATGGACAACATCCACATCAGCACCAACTTTGGGAATATTCATATCCTCACTAACCTGCCTCCGTTACACAGCTTCAGCCCACACGGCAATATCAACGACGACGTGGATGCGTCGTCAGGTCGTACTGTCTCCTACTCGCTCCCTGCTCTTGCCTCCCAGTACGCCAACGAACTCCGATTTGCCATACCACTGCAAGTGAGTGACGAAGCTGGCCAGGTCGAGGCAGGCTGTGGATAGCTGCTCGTGGCTGACAAAGGTTGTGATGGAGCTAGTGCCGTGGTATGGACGTATGGGTGACTATACGGGACAGTGCTGGGCCTTGTCAGGCTGACCACTAGTGGTGGTCGGTGAACAAGTGCCAGAGCTGTCGGCAGACGGCCAGAATCGAAGTCCTTAAACGATAGAGGCTGCAGCTCGTCTGAGCGACCGATTGAGCGGCTATACGTTTCGCTGCAAGCGTAGTGAGAGGCCGCCATTGGGAATGGCGACGCCGTGGTTCATGATGCCCCGCTACGTGTTGCTCTCCGAGACGCAGTCCGAACGAGCGGCCACCGCATCAATCAACCGCTACAGTCGCCCGTAGGGAAATGTATGTTTATAAAACCCGAGCGCAAGTGTGCAAAAGAGAAGTCTCCGACGGGACTCGAACCCGCAATCTCCCGCTTCGTAGGCGGATGCCTTATCCATTGGGCCACGGGGACGCTTCGGACATGGACAACATCCACATCAGTACCAACTTTGGGAATATTCATATCCTCACTAACCTGCCTCCGTTACACAGCTTCAGCCCACACGGCAATATCAACGACGACGTGGATGCGTCGTCAGGCCGTACTGTCTCCTACTCGCTCCCTGCTCTTGCCTCCCAGTACGCCAACGAACTCCGATTTGCCATACCACTGCAAGTGAGTGACGAAGCTGGCCAGGTCGAGGCAGGCTGTGGATAGCTGCTCGTGGCTGACAAAGGTTGTGATGGAGCTAGTGCCGTGGTATGGACGTATGGGTGACTATACGGGACAGTGCTGGGCCTTGTCAGGCTGACCACTAGTGGTGGTCGGTGAACAAGTGCCAGAGCTGTCGGCAGACGGCCAGAATCGAAGTCCTTAAACGATAGAGGCTGCAGCTCGTCTGAGCGACCGATTGAGCGGCTATACGTTTCGCTGCAAGCGTAGTGAGAGGCCGCCATTGGGAATGGCGACGCCGTGGTTCATGATGCCCCGCTACGTGTTGCTCTCCGAGACGCAGTCCGAACGAGCGGCCACCGCATCAATCAACCGCTACAGTCGCCCGTAGGGAAATGTATGTTTATAAAACCCGAGCGCAAGTGTGCAAAAGAGAAGTCTCCGACGGGACTCGAACCCGCAATCTCCCGCTTCGTAGGCGGATGCCTTATCCATTGGGCCACGGGGACGCTTCGGACATGGACAACATCCACATCAGTACCAACTTTGGGAATATTCATATCCTCACTAACCTGCCTCCGTTACACAGCTTCAGCCCACACGGCAATATCAACGACGACGTGGATGCGTCGTCAGGCCGTACTGTCTCCTACTCGCTCCCTGCTCTTGCCTCCCAGTACGCCAACGAACTCCGATTTGCCATACCACTGCAAGTGAGTGACGAAGCTGGCCAGGTCGAGGCAGGCTGTGGATAGCTGCTCGTGGCTGACAAAGGTTGTGATGGAGCTAGTGCCGTGGTATGGACGTATGGGTGACTATACGGGACAGTGCTGGGCCTTGTCAGGCTGACCACTAGTGGTGGTCGGTGAACAAGTGCCAGAGCTGTCGGCAGACGGCCAGAATCGAAGTCCTTAAACGATAGAGGCTGCAGCTCGTCTGAGCGACCGATTGAGCGGCTATACGTTTCGCTGCAAGCGTAGTGAGAGGCCGCCATTGGGAATGGCGACGCCGTGGTTCATGATGCCCCGCTACGTGTTGCTCTCCGAGACGCAGTCCGAACGAGCGGCCACCGCATCAATCAACCGCTACAGTCGCCCGTAGGGAAATGTATGTTTATAAAACCCGAGCGCAAGTGTGCAAAAGAGAAGTCTCCGACGGGACTCGAACCCGCAATCTCCCGCTTCGTAGGCGGATGCCTTATCCATTGGGCCACGGGGACGCTTCGGACATGGACAACATCCACATCAGCACCAACTTTGGGAATATTCATATCCTCACTAACCTGCCTCCGTTACACAGCTTCAGCCCACACGGCAATATCAACGACGACGTGGATGCGTCGTCAGGTCGTACTGTCTCCTACTCGCTCCCTGCTCTTGCCTCCCAGTACGCCAACGAACTCCGATTTGCCATACCACTGCAAGTGAGTGACGAAGCTGGCCAGGTCGAGGCAGGCTGTGGATAGCTGCTCGTGGCTGACAAAGGTTGTGATGGAGCTAGTGCCGTGGTATGGACGTATGGGTGACTATACGGGACAGTGCTGGGCCTTGTCAGGCTGACCACTAGTGGTGGTCGGTGAACAAGTGCCAGAGCTGTCGGCAGACGGCCAGAATCGAAGTCCTTAAACGATAGAGGCTGCAGCTCGTCTGAGCGACCGATTGAGCGGCTATACGTTTCGCTGCAAGCGTAGTGAGAGGCCGCCATTGGGAATGGCGACGCCGTGGTTCATGATGCCCCGCTACGTGTTGCTCTCCGAGACGCAGTCCGAACGAGCGGCCACCGCATCAATCAACCGCTACAGTCGCCCGTAGGGAAATGTATGTTTATAAAACCCGAGCGCAAGTGTGCAAAAGAGAAGTCTCCGACGGGACTCGAACCCGCAATCTCCCGCTTCGTAGGCGGATGCCTTATCCATTGGGCCACGGGGACGCTTCGGACATGGACAACATCCACATCAGTACCAACTTTGGGAATATTCATATCCTCACTAACCTGCCTCCGTTACACAGCTTCAGCCCACACGGCAATATCAACGACGACGTGGATGCGTCGTCAGGCCGTACTGTCTCCTACTCGCTCCCTGCTCTTGCCTCCCAGTACGCCAACGAACTCCGATTTGCCATACCACTGCAAGTGAGTGACGAAGCTGGCCAGGTCGAGGCAGGCTGTGGATAGCTGCTCGTGGCTGACAAAGGTTGTGATGGAGCTAGTGCCGTGGTATGGACGTATGGGTGACTATACGGGACAGTGCTGGGCCTTGTCAGGCTGACCACTAGTGGTGGTCGGTGAACAAGTGCCAGAGCTGTCGGCAGACGGCCAGAATCGAAGTCCTTAAACGATAGAGGCTGCAGCTCGTCTGAGCGACCGATTGAGCGGCTATACGTTTCGCTGCAAGCGTAGTGAGAGGCCGCCATTGGGAATGGCGACGCCGTGGTTCATGATGCCCCGCTACGTGTTGCTCTCCGAGACGCAGTCCGAACGAGCGGCCACCGCATCAATCAACCGCTACAGTCGCCCGTAGGGAAATGTATGTTTATAAAACCCGAGCGCAAGTGTGCAAAAGAGAAGTCTCCGACGGGACTCGAACCCGCAATCTCCCGCTTCGTAGGCGGATGCCTTATCCATTGGGCCACGGGGACGCTTCGGACATGGACAACATCCACATCAGCACCAACTTTGGGAATATTCATATCCTCACTAACCTGCCTCCGTTACACAGCTTCAGCCCACACGGCAATATCAACGACGACGTGGATGCGTCGTCAGGTCGTACTGTCTCCTACTCGCTCCCTGCTCTTGCCTCCCAGTACGCCAACGAACTCCGATTTGCCATACCACTGCAAGTGAGTGACGAAGCTGGCCAGGTCGAGGCAGGCTGTGGATAGCTGCTCGTGGCTGACAAAGGTTGTGATGGAGCTAGTGCCGTGGTATGGACGTATGGGTGACTATACGGGACAGTGCTGGGCCTTGTCAGGCTGACCACTAGTGGTGGTCGGTGAACAAGTGCCAGAGCTGTCGGCAGACGGCCAGAATCGAAGTCCTTAAACGATAGAGGCTGCAGCTCGTCTGAGCGACCGATTGAGCGGCTATACGTTTCGCTGCAAGCGTAGTGAGAGGCCGCCATTGGGAATGGCGACGCCGTGGTTCATGATGCCCCGCTACGTGTTGCTCTCCGAGACGCAGTCCGAACGAGCGGCCACCGCATCAATCAACCGCTACAGTCGCCCGTAGGGAAATGTATATTTATAAAACCCGAGCGCAAGTGTGCAAAAGAGAAGTCTCCGACGGGACTCGAACCCGCAATCTCCCGCTTCGTAGGCGGATGCCTTATCCATTGGGCCACGGGGACGCTTCGGACATGGACAACATCCACATCAGCACCAACTTTGGGAATATTCATATCCTCACTAACCTGCCTCCGTTACACAGCTTCAGCCCACACGGCAATATCAACGACGACGTGGATGCGTCGTCAGGCCGTACTGTCTCCTACTCGCTCCCTGCTCTTGCCTCCCAGTACGCCAACGAACTCCGATTTGCCATACCACTGCAAGTGAGTGACGAAGCTGGCCAGGTCGAGGCAGGCTGTGGATAGCTGCTCGTGGCTGACAAAGGTTGTGATGGAGCTAGTGCCGTGGTATGGACGTATGGGTGACTATACGGGACAGTGCTGGGCCTTGTCAGGCTGACCACTAGTGGTGGTCGGTGAACAAGTGCCAGAGCTGTCGGCAGACGGCCAGAATCGAAGTCCTTAAACGATAGAGGCTGCAGCTCGTCTGAGCGACCGATTGAGCGGCTATACGTTTCGCTGCAAGCGTAGTGAGAGGCCGCCATTGGGAATGGCGACGCCGTGGTTCATGATGCCCCGCTACGTGTTGCTCTCCGAGACGCAGTCCGAACGAGCGGCCACCGCATCAATCAACCGCTACAGTCGCCCGTAGGGAAATGTATGTTTATAAAACCCGAGCGCAAGTGTGCAAAAGAGAAGTCTCCGACGGGACTCGAACCCGCAATCTCCCGCTTCGTAGGCGGATGCCTTATCCATTGGGCCACGGGGACGCTTCGGACATGGACAACATCCACATCAGCACCAACTTCGGGAATATTCATATCCTCACTAACCTGCCTCCGTTACACAGCTTCAGCCCACACGGCAATATCAACGACGACGTGGATGCGTCGTCAGGTCGTACTGTCTCCTACTCGCTCCCTGCTCTTGCCTCCCAGTACGCCAACGAACTCCGATTTGCCATACCACTGCAAGTGAGTGACGAAGCTGGCCAGGTCGAGGCAGGCTGTGGATAGCTGCTCGTGGCTGACAAAGGTTGTGATGGAGCTAGTGCCGTGGTATGGACGTATGGGTGACTATACGGGACAGTGCTGGGCCTTGTCAGGCTGACCACTAGTGGTGGTCGGTGAACAAGTGCCAGAGCTGTCGGCAGACGGCCAGAATCGAAGTCCTTAAACGATAGAGGCTGCAGCTCGTCTGAGCGACCGATTGAGCGGCTATACGTTTCGCTGCAAGCGTAGTGAGAGGCCGCCATTGGGAATGGCGACGCCGTGGTTCATGATGCCCCGCTACGTGTTGCTCTCCGAGACGCAGTCCGAACGAGCGGCCACCGCATCAATCAACCGCTACAGTCGCCCGTAGGGAAATGTATGTTTATAAAACCCGAGCGCAAGTGTGCAAAAGAGAAGTCTCCGACGGGACTCGAACCCGCAATCTCCCGCTTCGTAGGCGGATGCCTTATCCATTGGGCCACGGGGACGCTTCGGACATGGACAACATCCACATCAGCACCAACTTTGGGAATATTCATATCCTCACTAACCTGCCTCCGTTACACAGCTTCAGCCCACACGGCAATATCAACGACGACGTGGACGCGTCGTCAGGCCGTACTGTCTCCTACTCGCTCCCTGCTCTTGCCTCCCAGTACGCCAACGAACTCCGATTTGCCATACCACTGCAAGTGAGTGACGAAGCTGGCCAGGTCGAGGCAGGCTGTGGATAGCTGCTCGTGGCTGACAAAGGTTGTGATGGAGCTAGTGCCGTGGTATGGACGTATGGGTGACTATACGGGACAGTGCTGGGCCTTGTCAGGCTGACCACTAGTGGTGGTCGGTGAACAAGTGCCAGAGCTGTCGGCAGACGGCCAGAATCGAAGTCCTTAAACGATAGAGGCTGCAGCTCGTCTGAGCGACCGATTGAGCGGCTATACGTTTCGCTGCAAGCGTAGTGAGAGGCCGCCATTGGGAATGGCGACGCCGTGGTTCATGATGCCCCGCTACGTGTTGCTCTCCGAGACGCAGTCCGAACGAGCAGCCACCGCATCAATCAACCGCTACAGTCGCCCGTAGGGAAATGTATGTTTATAAAACCCGAGCGCAAGTGTGCAAAAGAGAAGTCTCCGACGGGACTCGAACCCGCAATCTCCCGCTTCGTAGGCGGATGCCTTATCCATTGGGCCACGGGGACGCTTCGGACATGGACAACATCCACATCAGTACCAACTTTGGGAATATTCATATCCTCACTAACCTGCCTCCGTTACACAGCTTCAGCCCACACGGCAATATCAACGACGACGTGGACGCGTCGTCAGGCCGTACTGTCTCCTACTCGCTCCCTGCTCTTGCCTCCCAGTACGCCAACGAACTCCGATTTGCCATACCACTGCAAGTGAGTGACGAAGCTGGCCAGGTCGAGGCAGGCTGTGGATAGCTGCTCGTGGCTGACAAAGGTTGTGATGGAGCTAGTGCCGTGGTGTGGACGTATGGGTGACTATACGGGACAGTGCTGGGCCTTGTCAGGCTGACCACTAGTGGTGGTCGGTGAACAAGTGCCAGAGCTGTCGGCAGACGGCCAGAATCGAAGTCCTTAAACGATAGAGGCTGCAGCTCGTCTGAGCGACCGATTGAGCGGCTATACGTTTCGCTGCAAGCGTAGTGAGAGGCCGCCATTGGGATGGCGACGCCGTGGTTCATGATGCCCCGCTACGTGTTGCTCTCCGAGACGCAGTCCGAACGAGCGGCCACCGCATCAATCAACCGCTACAGTCGCCCGTAGGGAAATGTATGTTTATAAAACCCGAGCGCAAGTGTGCAAAAGAGAAGTCTCCGACGGGACTCGAACCCGCAATCTCCCGCTTCGTAGGCGGATGCCTTATCCATTGGGCCACGGGGACGCTTCGGACATGGACAACATCCACATCAGCACCAACTTCGGGAATATTCATATCCTCACTAACCTGCCTCCGTTACACAGCTTCAGCCCACACGGCAATATCAACGACGACGTGGATGCGTCGTCAGGTCGTACTGTCTCCTACTCGCTCCCTGCTCTTGCCTCCCAGTACGCCAACGAACTCCGATTTGCCATACCACTGCAAGTGAGTGACGAAGCTGGCCAGGTCGAGGCAGGCTGTGGATAGCTGCTCGTGGCTGACAAAGGTTGTGATGGAGCTAGTGCCGTGGTATGGACGTATGGGTGACTATACGGGACAGTGCTGGGCCTTGTCAGGCTGACCACTAGTGGTGGTCGGTGAACAAGTGCCAGAGCTGTCGGCAGACGGCCAGAATCGAAGTCCTTAAACGATAGAGGCTGCAGCTCGTCTGAGCGACCGATTGAGCGGCTATACGTTTCGCTGCAAGCGTAGTGAGAGGCCGCCATTGGGAATGGCGACGCCGTGGTTCATGATGCCCCGCTACGTGTTGCTCTCCGAGACGCAGTCCGAACGAGCGGCCACCGCATCAATCAACCGCTACAGTCGCCCGTAGGGAAATGTATGTTTATAAAACCCGAGCGCAAGTGTGCAAAAGAGAAGTCTCCGACGGGACTCGAACCCGCAATCTCCCGCTTCGTAGGCGGATGCCTTATCCATTGGGCCACGGGGACGCTTCGGACATGGACAACATCCACATCAGCACCAACTTTGGGAATATTCATATCCTCACTAACCTGCCTCCGTTACACAGCTTCAGCCCACACGGCAATATCAACGACGACGTGGACGCGTCGTCAGGTCGTACTGTCTCCTACTCGCTCCCTGCTCTTGCCTCCCAGTACGCCAACGAACTCCGATTTGCCATACCACTGCAAGTGAGTGACGAAGCTGGCCAGGTCGAGGCAGGCTGTGGATAGCTGCTCGTGGCTGACAAAGGTTGTGATGGAGCTAGTGCCGTGGTATGGACGTATGGGTGACTATACGGGACAGTGCTGGGCCTTGTCAGGCTGACCACTAGTGGTGGTCGGTGAACAAGTGCCAGAGCTGTCGGCAGACGGCCAGAATCGAAGTCCTTAAACGATAGAGGCTGCAGCTCGTCTGAGCGACCGATTGAGCGGCTATACGTTTCGCTGCAAGCGTAGTGAGAGGCCGCCATTGGGAATGGCGACGCCGTGGTTCATGATGCCCCGCTACGTGTTGCTCTCCGAGACGCAGTCCGAACGAGCAGCCACCGCATCAATCAACCGCTACAGTCGCCCGTAGGGAAATGTATGTTTATAAAACCCGAGCGCAAGTGTGCAAAAGAGAAGTCTCCGACGGGACTCGAACCCGCAATCTCCCGCTTCGTAGGCGGATGCCTTATCCATTGGGCCACGGGGACGCTTCGGACATGGACAACATCCACATCAGTACCAACTTTGGGAATATTCATATCCTCACTAACCTGCCTCCGTTACACAGCTTCAGCCCACACGGCAATATCAACGACGACGTGGACGCGTCGTCAGGCCGTACTGTCTCCTACTCGCTCCCTGCTCTTGCCTCCCAGTACGCCAACGAACTCCGATTTGCCATACCACTGCAAGTGAGTGACGAAGCTGGCCAGGTCGAGGCAGGCTGTGGATAGCTGCTCGTGGCTGACAAAGGTTGTGATGGAGCTAGTGCCGTGGTGTGGACGTATGGGTGACTATACGGGACAGTGCTGGGCCTTGTCAGGCTGACCACTAGTGGTGGTCGGTGAACAAGTGCCAGAGCTGTCGGCAGACGGCCAGAATCGAAGTCCTTAAACGATAGAGGCTGCAGCTCGTCTGAGCGACCGATTGAGCGGCTATACGTTTCGCTGCAAGCGTAGTGAGAGGCCGCCATTGGGAATGGCGACGCCGTGGTTCATGATGCCCCGCTACGTGTTGCTCTCCGAGACGCAGTCCGAACGAGCGGCCACCGCATCAATCAACCGCTACAGTCGCCCGTAGGGAAATGTATGTTTATAAAACCCGAGCGCAAGTGTGCAAAAGAGAAGTCTCCGACGGGACTCGAACCCGCAATCTCCCGCTTCGTAGGCGGATGCCTTATCCATTGGGCCACGGGGACGCTTCGGACATGGACAACATCCACATCAGCACCAACTTTGGGAATATTCATATCCTCACTAACCTGCCTCCGTTACACAGCTTCAGCCCACACGGCAATATCAACGACGACGTGGATGCGTCGTCAGGTCGTACTGTCTCCTACTCGCTCCCTGCTCTTGCCTCCCAGTACGCCAACGAACTCCGATTTGCCATACCACTGCAAGTGAGTGACGAAGCTGGCCAGGTCGAGGCAGGCTGTGGATAGCTGCTCGTGGCTGACAAAGGTTGTGATGGAGCTAGTGCCGTGGTATGGACGTATGGGTGACTATACGGGACAGTGCTGGGCCTTGTCAGGCTGACCACTAGTGGTGGTCGGTGAACAAGTGCCAGAGCTGTCGGCAGACGGCCAGAATCGAAGTCCTTAAACGATAGAGGCTGCAGCTCGTCTGAGCGACCGATTGAGCGGCTATACGTTTCGCTGCAAGCGTAGTGAGAGGCCGCCATTGGGAATGGCGACGCCGTGGTTCATGATGCCCCGCTACGTGTTGCTCTCCGAGACGCAGTCCGAACGAGCGGCCACCGCATCAATCAACCGCTACAGTCGCCCGTAGGGAAATGTATGTTTATAAAACCCGAGCGCAAGTGTGCAAAAGAGAAGTCTCCGACGGGACTCGAACCCGCAATCTCCCGCTTCGTAGGCGGATGCCTTATCCATTGGGCCACGGGGACGCTTCGGACATGGACAACATCCACATCAGTACCAACTTTGGGAATATTCATATCCTCACTAACCTGCCTCCGTTACACAGCTTCAGCCCACACGGCAATATCAACGACGACGTGGATGCGTCGTCAGGTCGTACTGTCTCCTACTCGCTCCCTGCTCTTGCCTCCCAGTACGCCAACGAACTCCGATTTGCCATACCACTGCAAGTGAGTGACGAAGCTGGCCAGGTCGAGGCAGGCTGTGGATAGCTGCTCGTGGCTGACAAAGGTTGTGATGGAGCTAGTGCCGTGGTGTGGACGTATGGGTGACTATACGGGACAGTGCTGGGCCTTGTCAGGCTGACCACTAGTGGTGGTCGGTGAACAAGTGCCAGAGCTGTCGGCAGACGGCCAGAATCGAAGTCCTTAAACGATAGAGGCTGCAGCTCGTCTGAGCGACCGATTGAGCGGCTATACGTTTCGCTGCAAGCGTAGTGAGAGGCCGCCATTGGGAATGGCGACGCCGTGGTTCATGATGCCCCGCTACGTGTTGCTCTCCGAGACGCAGTCCGAACGAGCGGCCACCGCATCAATCAACCGCTACAGTCGCCCGTAGGGAAATGTATGTTTATAAAACCCGAGCGCAAGTGTGCAAAAGAGAAGTCTCCGACGGGACTCGAACCCGCAATCTCCCGCTTCGTAGGCGGATGCCTTATCCATTGGGCCACGGGGACGCTTCGGACATGGACAACATCCACATCAGCACCAACTTTGGGAATATTCATATCCTCACTAACCTGCCTCCGTTACACAGCTTCAGCCCACACGGCAATATCAACGACGACGTGGATGCGTCGTCAGGTCGTACTGTCTCCTACTCGCTCCCTGCTCTTGCCTCCCAGTACGCCAACGAACTCCGATTTGCCATACCACTGCAAGTGAGTGACGAAGCTGGCCAGGTCGAGGCAGGCTGTGGATAGCTGCTCGTGGCTGACAAAGGTTGTGATGGAGCTAGTGCCGTGGTATGGACGTATGGGTGACTATACGGGACAGTGCTGGGCCTTGTCAGGCTGACCACTAGTGGTGGTCGGTGAACAAGTGCCAGAGCTGTCGGCAGACGGCCAGAATCGAAGTCCTTAAACGATAGAGGCTGCAGCTCGTCTGAGCGACCGATTGAGCGGCTATACGTTTCGCTGCAAGCGTAGTGAGAGGCCGCCATTGGGAATGGCGACGCCGTGGTTCATGATGCCCCGCTACGTGTTGCTCTCCGAGACGCAGTCCGAACGAGCGGCCACCGCATCAATCAACCGCTACAGTCGCCCGTAGGGAAATGTATGTTTATAAAACCCGAGCGCAAGTGTGCAAAAGAGAAGTCTCCGACGGGACTCGAACCCGCAATCTCCCGCTTCGTAGGCGGATGCCTTATCCATTGGGCCACGGGGACGCTTCGGACATGGACAACATCCACATCAGTACCAACTTTGGGAATATTCATATCCTCACTAACCTGCCTCCGTTACACAGCTTCAGCCCACACGGCAATATCAACGACGACGTGGACGCGTCGTCAGGCCGTACTGTCTCCTACTCGCTCCCTGCTCTTGCCTCCCAGTACGCCAACGAACTCCGATTTGCCATACCACTGCAAGTGAGTGACGAAGCTGGCCAGGTCGAGGCAGGCTGTGGATAGCTGCTCGTGGCTGACAAAGGTTGTGATGGAGCTAGTGCCGTGGTGTGGACGTATGGGTGACTATACGGGACAGTGCTGGGCCTTGTCAGGCTGACCACTAGTGGTGGTCGGTGAACAAGTGCCAGAGCTGTCGGCAGACGGCCAGAATCGAAGTCCTTAAACGATAGAGGCTGCAGCTCGTCTGAGCGACCGATTGAGCGGCTATACGTTTCGCTGCAAGCGTAGTGAGAGGCCGCCATTGGGAATGGCGACGCCGTGGTTCATGATGCCCCGCTACGTGTTGCTCTCCGAGACGCAGTCCGAACGAGCGGCCACCGCATCAATCAACCGCTACAGTCGCCCGTAGGGAAATGTATGTTTATAAAACCCGAGCGCAAGTGTGCAAAAGAGAAGTCTCCGACGGGACTCGAACCCGCAATCTCCCGCTTCGTAGGCGGATGCCTTATCCATTGGGCCACGGGGACGCTTCGGACATGGACAACATCCACATCAGTACCAACTTTGGGAATATTCATATCCTCACTAACCTGCCTCCGTTACACAGCTTCAGCCCACACGGCAATATCAACGACGACGTGGACGCGTCGTCAGGCCGTACTGTCTCCTACTCGCTCCCTGCTCTTGCCTCCCAGTACGCCAACGAACTCCGATTTGCCATACCACTGCAAGTGAGTGACGAAGCTGGCCAGGTCGAGGCAGGCTGTGGATAGCTGCTCGTGGCTGACAAAGGTTGTGATGGAGCTAGTGCCGTGGTGTGGACGTATGGGTGACTATACGGGACAGTGCTGGGCCTTGTCAGGCTGACCACTAGTGGTGGTCGGTGAACAAGTGCCAGAGCTGTCGGCAGACGGCCAGAATCGAAGTCCTTAAACGATAGAGGCTGCAGCTCGTCTGAGCGACCGATTGAGCGGCTATACGTTTCGCTGCAAGCGTAGTGAGAGGCCGCCATTGGGAATGGCGACGCCGTGGTTCATGATGCCCCGCTACGTGTTGCTCTCCGAGACGCAGTCCGAACGAGCGGCCACCGCATCAATCAACCGCTACAGTCGCCCGTAGGGAAATGTATGTTTATAAAACCCGAGCGCAAGTGTGCAAAAGAGAAGTCTCTGACGGGACTCGAACCCGCAATCTCCCGCTTCGTAGGCGGATGCCTTATCCATTGGGCCACGGGGACGCTTCGGACATGGACAACATCCACATCAGCACCAACTTTGGGAATATTCATATCCTCACTAACCTGCCTCCGTTACACAGCTTCAGCCCACACGGCAATATCAACGACGACGTGGATGCGTCGTCAGGTCGTACTGTCTCCTACTCGCTCCCTGCTCTTGCCTCCCAGTACGCCAACGAACTCCGATTTGCCATACCACTGCAAGTGAGTGACGAAGCTGGCCAGGTCGAGGCAGGCTGTGGATAGCTGCTCGTGGCTGACAAAGGTTGTGATGGAGCTAGTGCCGTGGTGTGGACGTATGGGTGACTATACGGGACAGTGCTGGGCCTTGTCAGGCTGACCACTAGTGGTGGTCGGTGAACAAGTGCCAGAGCTGTCGGCAGACGGCCAGAATCGAAGTCCTTAAACGATAGAGGCTGCAGCTCGTCTGAGCGACCGATTGAGCGGCTATACGTTTCGCTGCAAGCGTAGTGAGAGGCCGCCATTGGGAATGGCGACGCCGTGGTTCATGATGCCCCGCTACGTGTTGCTCTCCGAGACGCAGTCCGAACGAGCGGCCACCGCATCAATCAACCGCTACAGTCGCCCGTAGGGAAATGTATGTTTATAAAACCCGAGCGCAAGTGTGCAAAAGAGAAGTCTCCGACGGGACTCGAACCCGCAATCTCCCGCTTCGTAGGCGGATGCCTTATCCATTGGGCCACGGGGACGCTTCGGACATGGACAACATCCACATCAGTACCAACTTTGGGAATATTCATATCCTCACTAACCTGCCTCCGTTACACAGCTTCAGCCCACACGGCAATATCAACGACGACGTGGATGCGTCGTCAGGCCGTACTGTCTCCTACTCGCTCCCTGCTCTTGCCTCCCAGTACGCCAACGAACTCCGATTTGCCATACCACTGCAAGTGAGTGACGAAGCTGGCCAGGTCGAGGCAGGCTGTGGATAGCTGCTCGTGGCTGACAAAGGTTGTGATGGAGCTAGTGCCGTGGTATGGACGTATGGGTGACTATACGGGACAGTGCTGGGCCTTGTCAGGCTGACCACTAGTGGTGGTCGGTGAACAAGTGCCAGAGCTGTCGGCAGACGGCCAGAATCGAAGTCCTTAAACGATAGAGGCTGCAGCTCGTCTGAGCGACCGATTGAGCGGCTATACGTTTCGCTGCAAGCGTAGTGAGAGGCCGCCATTGGGAATGGCGACGCCGTGGTTCATGATGCCCCGCTACGTGTTGCTCTCCGAGACGCAGTCCGAACGAGCGGCCACCGCATCAATCAACCGCTACAGTCGCCCGTAGGGAAATGTATGTTTATAAAACCCGAGCGCAAGTGTGCAAAAGAGAAGTCTCCGACGGGACTCGAACCCGCAATCTCCCGCTTCGTAGGCGGATGCCTTATCCATTGGGCCACGGGGACGCTTCGGACATGGACAACATCCACATCAGCACCAACTTTGGGAATATTCATATCCTCACTAACCTGCCTCCGTTACACAGCTTCAGCCCACACGGCAATATCAACGACGACGTGGATGCGTCGTCAGGTCGTACTGTCTCCTACTCGCTCCCTGCTCTTGCCTCCCAGTACGCCAACGAACTCCGATTTGCCATACCACTGCAAGTGAGTGACGAAGCTGGCCAGGTCGAGGCAGGCTGTGGATAGCTGCTCGTGGCTGACAAAGGTTGTGATGGAGCTAGTGCCGTGGTGTGGACGTATGGGTGACTATACGGGACAGTGCTGGGCCTTGTCAGGCTGACCACTAGTGGTGGTCGGTGAACAAGTGCCAGAGCTGTCGGCAGACGGCCAGAATCGAAGTCCTTAAACGATAGAGGCTGCAGCTCGTCTGAGCGACCGATTGAGCGGCTATACGTTTCGCTGCAAGCGTAGTGAGAGGCCGCCATTGGGAATGGCGACGCCGTGGTTCATGATGCCCCGCTACGTGTTGCTCTCCGAGACGCAGTCCGAACGAGCGGCCACCGCATCAATCAACCGCTACAGTCGCCCGTAGGGAAATGTATGTTTATAAAACCCGAGCGCAAGTGTGCAAAAGAGAAGTCTCCGACGGGACTCGAACCCGCAATCTCCCGCTTCGTAGGCGGATGCCTTATCCATTGGGCCACGGGGACGCTTCGGACATGGACAACATCCACATCAGTACCAACTTTGGGAATATTCATATCCTCACTAACCTGCCTCCGTTACACAGCTTCAGCCCACACGGCAATATCAACGACGACGTGGATGCGTCGTCAGGCCGTACTGTCTCCTACTCGCTCCCTGCTCTTGCCTCCCAGTACGCCAACGAACTCCGATTTGCCATACCACTGCAAGTGAGTGACGAAGCTGGCCAGGTCGAGGCAGGCTGTGGATAGCTGCTCGTGGCTGACAAAGGTTGTGATGGAGCTAGTGCCGTGGTATGGACGTATGGGTGACTATACGGGACAGTGCTGGGCCTTGTCAGGCTGACCACTAGTGGTGGTCGGTGAACAAGTGCCAGAGCTGTCGGCAGACGGCCAGAATCGAAGTCCTTAAACGATAGAGGCTGCAGCTCGTCTGAGCGACCGATTGAGCGGCTATACGTTTCGCTGCAAGCGTAGTGAGAGGCCGCCATTGGGAATGGCGACGCCGTGGTTCATGATGCCCCGCTACGTGTTGCTCTCCGAGACGCAGTCCGAACGAGCGGCCACCGCATCAATCAACCGCTACAGTCGCCCGTAGGGAAATGTATGTTTATAAAACCCGAGCGCAAGTGTGCAAAAGAGAAGTCTCCGACGGGACTCGAACCCGCAATCTCCCGCTTCGTAGGCGGATGCCTTATCCATTGGGCCACGGGGACGCTTCGGACATGGACAACATCCACATCAGCACCAACTTTGGGAATATTCATATCCTCACTAACCTGCCTCCGTTACACAGCTTCAGCCCACACGGCAATATCAACGACGACGTGGATGCGTCGTCAGGTCGTACTGTCTCCTACTCGCTCCCTGCTCTTGCCTCCCAGTACGCCAACGAACTCCGATTTGCCATACCACTGCAAGTGAGTGACGAAGCTGGCCAGGTCGAGGCAGGCTGTGGATAGCTGCTCGTGGCTGACAAAGGTTGTGATGGAGCTAGTGCCGTGGTATGGACGTATGGGTGACTATACGGGACAGTGCTGGGCCTTGTCAGGCTGACCACTAGTGGTGGTCGGTGAACAAGTGCCAGAGCTGTCGGCAGACGGCCAGAATCGAAGTCCTTAAACGATAGAGGCTGCAGCTCGTCTGAGCGACCGATTGAGCGGCTATACGTTTCGCTGCAAGCGTAGTGAGAGGCCGCCATTGGGAATGGCGACGCCGTGGTTCATGATGCCCCGCTACGTGTTGCTCTCCGAGACGCAGTCCGAACGAGCGGCCACCGCATCAATCAACCGCTACAGTCGCCCGTAGGGAAATGTATGTTTATAAAACCCGAGCGCAAGTGTGCAAAAGAGAAGTCTCCGACGGGACTCGAACCCGCAATCTCCCGCTTCGTAGGCGGATGCCTTATCCATTGGGCCACGGGGACGCTTCGGACATGGACAACATCCACATCAGTACCAACTTTGGGAATATTCATATCCTCACTAACCTGCCTCCGTTACACAGCTTCAGCCCACACGGCAATATCAACGACGACGTGGATGCGTCGTCAGGCCGTACTGTCTCCTACTCGCTCCCTGCTCTTGCCTCCCAGTACGCCAACGAACTCCGATTTGCCATACCACTGCAAGTGAGTGACGAAGCTGGCCAGGTCGAGGCAGGCTGTGGATAGCTGCTCGTGGCTGACAAAGGTTGTGATGGAGCTAGTGCCGTGGTATGGACGTATGGGTGACTATACGGGACAGTGCTGGGCCTTGTCAGGCTGACCACTAGTGGTGGTCGGTGAACAAGTGCCAGAGCTGTCGGCAGACGGCCAGAATCGAAGTCCTTAAACGATAGAGGCTGCAGCTCGTCTGAGCGACCGATTGAGCGGCTATACGTTTCGCTGCAAGCGTAGTGAGAGGCCGCCATTGGGAATGGCGACGCCGTGGTTCATGATGCCCCGCTACGTGTTGCTCTCCGAGACGCAGTCCGAACGAGCGGCCACCGCATCAATCAACCGCTACAGTCGCCCGTAGGGAAATGTATGTTTATAAAACCCGAGCGCAAGTGTGCAAAAGAGAAGTCTCCGACGGGACTCGAACCCGCAATCTCCCGCTTCGTAGGCGGATGCCTTATCCATTGGGCCACGGGGACGCTTCGGACATGGACAACATCCACATCAGCACCAACTTTGGGAATATTCATATCCTCACTAACCTGCCTCCGTTACACAGCTTCAGCCCACACGGCAATATCAACGACGACGTGGATGCGTCGTCAGGTCGTACTGTCTCCTACTCGCTCCCTGCTCTTGCCTCCCAGTACGCCAACGAACTCCGATTTGCCATACCACTGCAAGTGAGTGACGAAGCTGGCCAGGTCGAGGCAGGCTGTGGATAGCTGCTCGTGGCTGACAAAGGTTGTGATGGAGCTAGTGCCGTGGTATGGACGTATGGGTGACTATACGGGACAGTGCTGGGCCTTGTCAGGCTGACCACTAGTGGTGGTCGGTGAACAAGTGCCAGAGCTGTCGGCAGACGGCCAGAATCGAAGTCCTTAAACGATAGAGGCTGCAGCTCGTCTGAGCGACCGATTGAGCGGCTATACGTTTCGCTGCAAGCGTAGTGAGAGGCCGCCATTGGGAATGGCGACGCCGTGGTTCATGATGCCCCGCTACGTGTTGCTCTCCGAGACGCAGTCCGAACGAGCGGCCACCGCATCAATCAACCGCTACAGTCGCCCGTAGGGAAATGTATGTTTATAAAACCCGAGCGCAAGTGTGCAAAAGAGAAGTCTCCGACGGGACTCGAACCCGCAATCTCCCGCTTCGTAGGCGGATGCCTTATCCATTGGGCCACGGGGACGCTTCGGACATGGACAACATCCACATCAGTACCAACTTTGGGAATATTCATATCCTCACTAACCTGCCTCCGTTACACAGCTTCAGCCCACACGGCAATATCAACGACGACGTGGATGCGTCGTCAGGCCGTACTGTCTCCTACTCGCTCCCTGCTCTTGCCTCCCAGTACGCCAACGAACTCCGATTTGCCATACCACTGCAAGTGAGTGACGAAGCTGGCCAGGTCGAGGCAGGCTGTGGATAGCTGCTCGTGGCTGACAAAGGTTGTGATGGAGCTAGTGCCGTGGTATGGACGTATGGGTGACTATACGGGACAGTGCTGGGCCTTGTCAGGCTGACCACTAGTGGTGGTCGGTGAACAAGTGCCAGAGCTGTCGGCAGACGGCCAGAATCGAAGTCCTTAAACGATAGAGGCTGCAGCTCGTCTGAGCGACCGATTGAGCGGCTATACGTTTCGCTGCAAGCGTAGTGAGAGGCCGCCATTGGGAATGGCGACGCCGTGGTTCATGATGCCCCGCTACGTGTTGCTCTCCGAGACGCAGTCCGAACGAGCGGCCACCGCATCAATCAACCGCTACAGTCGCCCGTAGGGAAATGTATGTTTATAAAACCCGAGCGCAAGTGTGCAAAAGAGAAGTCTCCGACGGGACTCGAACCCGCAATCTCCCGCTTCGTAGGCGGATGCCTTATCCATTGGGCCACGGGGACGCTTCGGACATGGACAACATCCACATCAGCACCAACTTTGGGAATATTCATATCCTCACTAACCTGCCTCCGTTACACAGCTTCAGCCCACACGGCAATATCAACGACGACGTGGATGCGTCGTCAGGTCGTACTGTCTCCTACTCGCTCCCTGCTCTTGCCTCCCAGTACGCCAACGAACTCCGATTTGCCATACCACTGCAAGTGAGTGACGAAGCTGGCCAGGTCGAGGCAGGCTGTGGATAGCTGCTCGTGGCTGACAAAGGTTGTGATGGAGCTAGTGCCGTGGTATGGACGTATGGGTGACTATACGGGACAGTGCTGGGCCTTGTCAGGCTGACCACTAGTGGTGGTCGGTGAACAAGTGCCAGAGCTGTCGGCAGACGGCCAGAATCGAAGTCCTTAAACGATAGAGGCTGCAGCTCGTCTGAGCGACCGATTGAGCGGCTATACGTTTCGCTGCAAGCGTAGTGAGAGGCCGCCATTGGGAATGGCGACGCCGTGGTTCATGATGCCCCGCTACGTGTTGCTCTCCGAGACGCAGTCCGAACGAGCGGCCACCGCATCAATCAACCGCTACAGTCGCCCGTAGGGAAATGTATGTTTATAAAACCCGAGCGCAAGTGTGCAAAAGAGAAGTCTCCGACGGGACTCGAACCCGCAATCTCCCGCTTCGTAGGCGGATGCCTTATCCATTGGGCCACGGGGACGCTTCGGACATGGACAACATCCACATCAGTACCAACTTTGGGAATATTCATATCCTCACTAACCTGCCTCCGTTACACAGCTTCAGCCCACACGGCAATATCAACGACGACGTGGATGCGTCGTCAGGCCGTACTGTCTCCTACTCGCTCCCTGCTCTTGCCTCCCAGTACGCCAACGAACTCCGATTTGCCATACCACTGCAAGTGAGTGACGAAGCTGGCCAGGTCGAGGCAGGCTGTGGATAGCTGCTCGTGGCTGACAAAGGTTGTGATGGAGCTAGTGCCGTGGTATGGACGTATGGGTGACTATACGGGACAGTGCTGGGCCTTGTCAGGCTGACCACTAGTGGTGGTCGGTGAACAAGTGCCAGAGCTGTCGGCAGACGGCCAGAATCGAAGTCCTTAAACGATAGAGGCTGCAGCTCGTCTGAGCGACCGATTGAGCGGCTATACGTTTCGCTGCAAGCGTAGTGAGAGGCCGCCATTGGGAATGGCGACGCCGTGGTTCATGATGCCCCGCTACGTGTTGCTCTCCGAGACGCAGTCCGAACGAGCGGCCACCGCATCAATCAACCGCTACAGTCGCCCGTAGGGAAATGTATGTTTATAAAACCCGAGCGCAAGTGTGCAAAAGAGAAGTCTCCGACGGGACTCGAACCCGCAATCTCCCGCTTCGTAGGCGGATGCCTTATCCATTGGGCCACGGGGACGCTTCGGACATGGACAACATCCACATCAGCACCAACTTTGGGAATATTCATATCCTCACTAACCTGCCTCCGTTACACAGCTTCAGCCCACACGGCAATATCAACGACGACGTGGATGCGTCGTCAGGTCGTACTGTCTCCTACTCGCTCCCTGCTCTTGCCTCCCAGTACGCCAACGAACTCCGATTTGCCATACCACTGCAAGTGAGTGACGAAGCTGGCCAGGTCGAGGCAGGCTGTGGATAGCTGCTCGTGGCTGACAAAGGTTGTGATGGAGCTAGTGCCGTGGTATGGACGTATGGGTGACTATACGGGACAGTGCTGGGCCTTGTCAGGCTGACCACTAGTGGTGGTCGGTGAACAAGTGCCAGAGCTGTCGGCAGACGGCCAGAATCGAAGTCCTTAAACGATAGAGGCTGCAGCTCGTCTGAGCGACCGATTGAGCGGCTATACGTTTCGCTGCAAGCGTAGTGAGAGGCCGCCATTGGGAATGGCGACGCCGTGGTTCATGATGCCCCGCTACGTGTTGCTCTCCGAGACGCAGTCCGAACGAGCGGCCACCGCATCAATCAACCGCTACAGTCGCCCGTAGGGAAATGTATGTTTATAAAACCCGAGCGCAAGTGTGCAAAAGAGAAGTCTCCGACGGGACTCGAACCCGCAATCTCCCGCTTCGTAGGCGGATGCCTTATCCATTGGGCCACGGGGACGCTTCGGACATGGACAACATCCACATCAGCACCAACTTTGGGAATATTCATATCCTCACTAACCTGCCTCCGTTACACAGCTTCAGCCCACACGGCAATATCAACGACGACGTGGATGCGTCGTCAGGCCGTACTGTCTCCTACTCGCTCCCTGCTCTTGCCTCCCAGTACGCCAACGAACTCCGATTTGCCATACCACTGCAAGTGAGTGACGAAGCTGGCCAGGTCGAGGCAGGCTGTGGATAGCTGCTCGTGGCTGACAAAGGTTGTGATGGAGCTAGTGCCGTGGTATGGACGTATGGGTGACTATACGGGACAGTGCTGGGCCTTGTCAGGCTGACCACTAGTGGTGGTCGGTGAACAAGTGCCAGAGCTGTCGGCAGACGGCCAGAATCGAAGTCCTTAAACGATAGAGGCTGCAGCTCGTCTGAGCGACCGATTGAGCGGCTATACGTTTCGCTGCAAGCGTAGTGAGAGGCCGCCATTGGGAATGGCGACGCCGTGGTTCATGATGCCCCGCTACGTGTTGCTCTCCGAGACGCAGTCCGAACGAGCGGCCACCGCATCAATCAACCGCTACAGTCGCCCGTAGGGAAATGTATGTTTATAAAACCCGAGCGCAAGTGTGCAAAAGAGAAGTCTCCGACGGGACTCGAACCCGCAATCTCCCGCTTCGTAGGCGGATGCCTTATCCATTGGGCCACGGGGACGCTTCGGACATGGACAACATCCACATCAGCACCAACTTTGGGAATATTCATATCCTCACTAACCTGCCTCCGTTACACAGCTTCAGCCCACACGGCAATATCAACGACGACGTGGACGCGTCGTCAGGCCGTACTGTCTCCTACTCGCTCCCTGCTCTTGCCTCCCAGTACGCCAACGAACTCCGATTTGCCATACCACTGCAAGTGAGTGACGAAGCTGGCCAGGTCGAGGCAGGCTGTGGATAGCTGCTCGTGGCTGACAAAGGTTGTGATGGAGCTAGTGCCGTGGTATGGACGTATGGGTGACTATACGGGACAGTGCTGGGCCTTGTCAGGCTGACCACTAGTGGTGGTCGGTGAACAAGTGCCAGAGCTGTCGGCAGACGGCCAGAATCGAAGTCCTTAAACGATAGAGGCTGCAGCTCGTCTGAGCGACCGATTGAGCGGCTATACGTTTCGCTGCAAGCGTAGTGAGAGGCCGCCATTGGGAATGGCGACGCCGTGGTTCATGATGCCCCGCTACGTGTTGCTCTCCGAGACGCAGTCCGAACGAGCGGCCACCGCATCAATCAACCGCTACAGTCGCCCGTAGGGAAATGTATGTTTATAAAACCCGAGCGCAAGTGTGCAAAAGAGAAGTCTCCGACGGGACTCGAACCCGCAATCTCCCGCTTCGTAGGCGGATGCCTTATCCATTGGGCCACGGGGACGCTTCGGACATGGACAACATCCACATCAGCACCAACTTTGGGAATATTCATATCCTCACTAACCTGCCTCCGTTACACAGCTTCAGCCCACACGGCAATATCAACGACGACGTGGACGCGTCGTCAGGCCGTACTGTCTCCTACTCGCTCCCTGCTCTTGCCTCCCAGTACGCCAACGAACTCCGATTTGCCATACCACTGCAAGTGAGTGACGAAGCTGGCCAGGTCGAGGCAGGCTGTGGATAGCTGCTCGTGGCTGACAAAGGTTGTGATGGAGCTAGTGCCGTGGTATGGACGTATGGGTGACTATACGGGACAGTGCTGGGCCTTGTCAGGCTGACCACTAGTGGTGGTCGGTGAACAAGTGCCAGAGCTGTCGGCAGACGGCCAGAATCGAAGTCCTTAAACGATAGAGGCTGCAGCTCGTCTGAGCGACCGATTGAGCGGCTATACGTTTCGCTGCAAGCGTAGTGAGAGGCCGCCATTGGGAATGGCGACGCCGTGGTTCATGATGCCCCGCTACGTGTTGCTCTCCGAGACGCAGTCCGAACGAGCAGCCACCGCATCAATCAACCGCTACAGTCGCCCGTAGGGAAATGTATGTTTATAAAACCCGAGCGCAAGTGTGCAAAAGAGAAGTCTCCGACGGGACTCGAACCCGCAATCTCCCGCTTCGTAGGCGGATGCCTTATCCATTGGGCCACGGGGACGCTTCGGACATGGACAACATCCACATCAGCACCAACTTTGGGAATATTCATATCCTCACTAACCTGCCTCCGTTACACAGCTTCAGCCCACACGGCAATATCAACGACGACGTGGACGCGTCGTCAGGCCGTACTGTCTCCTACTCGCTCCCTGCTCTTGCCTCCCAGTACGCCAACGAACTCCGATTTGCCATACCACTGCAAGTGAGTGACGAAGCTGGCCAGGTCGAGGCAGGCTGTGGATAGCTGCTCGTGGCTGACAAAGGTTGTGATGGAGCTAGTGCCGTGGTATGGACGTATGGGTGACTATACGGGACAGTGCTGGGCCTTGTCAGGCTGACCACTAGTGGTGGTCGGTGAACAAGTGCCAGAGCTGTCGGCAGACGGCCAGAATCGAAGTCCTTAAACGATAGAGGCTGCAGCTCGTCTGAGCGACCGATTGAGCGGCTATACGTTTCGCTGCAAGCGTAGTGAGAGGCCGCCATTGGGAATGGCGACGCCGTGGTTCATGATGCCCCGCTACGTGTTGCTCTCCGAGACGCAGTCCGAACGAGCAGCCACCGCATCAATCAACCGCTACAGTCGCCCGTAGGGAAATGTATGTTTATAAAACCCGAGCGCAAGTGTGCAAAAGAGAAGTCTCCGACGGGACTCGAACCCGCAATCTCCCGCTTCGTAGGCGGATGCCTTATCCATTGGGCCACGGGGACGCTTCGGACATGGACAACATCCACATCAGCACCAACTTTGGGAATATTCATATCCTCACTAACCTGCCTCCGTTACACAGCTTCAGCCCACACGGCAATATCAACGACGACGTGGACGCGTCGTCAGGCCGTACTGTCTCCTACTCGCTCCCTGCTCTTGCCTCCCAGTACGCCAACGAACTCCGATTTGCCATACCACTGCAAGTGAGTGACGAAGCTGGCCAGGTCGAGGCAGGCTGTGGATAGCTGCTCGTGGCTGACAAAGGTTGTGATGGAGCTAGTGCCGTGGTATGGACGTATGGGTGACTATACGGGACAGTGCTGGGCCTTGTCAGGCTGACCACTAGTGGTGGTCGGTGAACAAGTGCCAGAGCTGTCGGCAGACGGCCAGAATCGAAGTCCTTAAACGATAGAGGCTGCAGCTCGTCTGAGCGACCGATTGAGCGGCTATACGTTTCGCTGCAAGCGTAGTGAGAGGCCGCCATTGGGAATGGCGACGCCGTGGTTCATGATGCCCCGCTACGTGTTGCTCTCCGAGACGCAGTCCGAACGAGCAGCCACCGCATCAATCAACCGCTACAGTCGCCCGTAGGGAAATGTATGTTTATAAAACCCGAGCGCAAGTGTGCAAAAGAGAAGTCTCCGACGGGACTCGAACCCGCAATCTCCCGCTTCGTAGGCGGATGCCTTATCCATTGGGCCACGGGGACGCTTCGGACATGGACAACATCCACATCAGCACCAACTTTGGGAATATTCATATCCTCACTAACCTGCCTCCGTTACACAGCTTCAGCCCACACGGCAATATCAACGACGACGTGGACGCGTCGTCAGGCCGTACTGTCTCCTACTCGCTCCCTGCTCTTGCCTCCCAGTACGCCAACGAACTCCGATTTGCCATACCACTGCAAGTGAGTGACGAAGCTGGCCAGGTCGAGGCAGGCTGTGGATAGCTGCTCGTGGCTGACAAAGGTTGTGATGGAGCTAGTGCCGTGGTATGGACGTATGGGTGACTATACGGGACAGTGCTGGGCCTTGTCAGGCTGACCACTAGTGGTGGTCGGTGAACAAGTGCCAGAGCTGTCGGCAGACGGCCAGAATCGAAGTCCTTAAACGATAGAGGCTGCAGCTCGTCTGAGCGACCGATTGAGCGGCTATACGTTTCGCTGCAAGCGTAGTGAGAGGCCGCCATTGGGAATGGCGACGCCGTGGTTCATGATGCCCCGCTACGTGTTGCTCTCCGAGACGCAGTCCGAACGAGCGGCCACCGCATCAATCAACCGCTACAGTCGCCCGTAGGGAAATGTATGTTTATAAAACCCGAGCGCAAGTGTGCAAAAGAGAAGTCTCCGACGGGACTCGAACCCGCAATCTCCCGCTTCGTAGGCGGATGCCTTATCCATTGGGCCACGGGGACGCTTCGGACATGGACAACATCCACATCAGCACCAACTTTGGGAATATTCATATCCTCACTAACCTGCCTCCGTTACACAGCTTCAGCCCACACGGCAATATCAACGACGACGTGGACGCGTCGTCAGGCCGTACTGTCTCCTACTCGCTCCCTGCTCTTGCCTCCCAGTACGCCAACGAACTCCGATTTGCCATACCACTGCAAGTGAGTGACGAAGCTGGCCAGGTCGAGGCAGGCTGTGGATAGCTGCTCGTGGCTGACAAAGGTTGTGATGGAGCTAGTGCCGTGGTATGGACGTATGGGTGACTATACGGGACAGTGCTGGGCCTTGTCAGGCTGACCACTAGTGGTGGTCGGTGAACAAGTGCCAGAGCTGTCGGCAGACGGCCAGAATCGAAGTCCTTAAACGATAGAGGCTGCAGCTCGTCTGAGCGACCGATTGAGCGGCTATACGTTTCGCTGCAAGCGTAGTGAGAGGCCGCCATTGGGAATGGCGACGCCGTGGTTCATGATGCCCCGCTACGTGTTGCTCTCCGAGACGCAGTCCGAACGAGCGGCCACCGCATCAATCAACCGCTACAGTCGCCCGTAGGGAAATGTATGTTTATAAAACCCGAGCGCAAGTGTGCAAAAGAGAAGTCTCCGACGGGACTCGAACCCGCAATCTCCCGCTTCGTAGGCGGATGCCTTATCCATTGGGCCACGGGGACGCTTCGGACATGGACAACATCCACATCAGCACCAACTTTGGGAATATTCATATCCTCACTAACCTGCCTCCGTTACACAGCTTCAGCCCACACGGCAATATCAACGACGACGTGGACGCGTCGTCAGGCCGTACTGTCTCCTACTCGCTCCCTGCTCTTGCCTCCCAGTACGCCAACGAACTCCGATTTGCCATACCACTGCAAGTGAGTGACGAAGCTGGCCAGGTCGAGGCAGGCTGTGGATAGCTGCTCGTGGCTGACAAAGGTTGTGATGGAGCTAGTGCCGTGGTATGGACGTATGGGTGACTATACGGGACAGTGCTGGGCCTTGTCAGGCTGACCACTAGTGGTGGTCGGTGAACAAGTGCCAGAGCTGTCGGCAGACGGCCAGAATCGAAGTCCTTAAACGATAGAGGCTGCAGCTCGTCTGAGCGACCGATTGAGCGGCTATACGTTTCGCTGCAAGCGTAGTGAGAGGCCGCCATTGGGAATGGCGACGCCGTGGTTCATGATGCCCCGCTACGTGTTGCTCTCCGAGACGCAGTCCGAACGAGCGGCCACCGCATCAATCAACCGCTACAGTCGCCCGTAGGGAAATGTATGTTTATAAAACCCGAGCGCAAGTGTGCAAAAGAGAAGTCTCCGACGGGACTCGAACCCGCAATCTCCCGCTTCGTAGGCGGATGCCTTATCCATTGGGCCACGGGGACGCTTCGGACATGGACAACATCCACATCAGCACCAACTTTGGGAATATTCATATCCTCACTAACCTGCCTCCGTTACACAGCTTCAGCCCACACGGCAATATCAACGACGACGTGGACGCGTCGTCAGGCCGTACTGTCTCCTACTCGCTCCCTGCTCTTGCCTCCCAGTACGCCAACGAACTCCGATTTGCCATACCACTGCAAGTGAGTGACGAAGCTGGCCAGGTCGAGGCAGGCTGTGGATAGCTGCTCGTGGCTGACAAAGGTTGTGATGGAGCTAGTGCCGTGGTATGGACGTATGGGTGACTATACGGGACAGTGCTGGGCCTTGTCAGGCTGACCACTAGTGGTGGTCGGTGAACAAGTGCCAGAGCTGTCGGCAGACGGCCAGAATCGAAGTCCTTAAACGATAGAGGCTGCAGCTCGTCTGAGCGACCGATTGAGCGGCTATACGTTTCGCTGCAAGCGTAGTGAGAGGCCGCCATTGGGAATGGCGACGCCGTGGTTCATGATGCCCCGCTACGTGTTGCTCTCCGAGACGCAGTCCGAACGAGCGGCCACCGCATCAATCAACCGCTACAGTCGCCCGTAGGGAAATGTATGTTTATAAAACCCGAGCGCAAGTGTGCAAAAGAGAAGTCTCCGACGGGACTCGAACCCGCAATCTCCCGCTTCGTAGGCGGATGCCTTATCCATTGGGCCACGGGGACGCTTCGGACATGGACAACATCCACATCAGCACCAACTTTGGGAATATTCATATCCTCACTAACCTGCCTCCGTTACACAGCTTCAGCCCACACGGCAATATCAACGACGACGTGGACGCGTCGTCAGGCCGTACTGTCTCCTACTCGCTCCCTGCTCTTGCCTCCCAGTACGCCAACGAACTCCGATTTGCCATACCACTGCAAGTGAGTGACGAAGCTGGCCAGGTCGAGGCAGGCTGTGGATAGCTGCTCGTGGCTGACAAAGGTTGTGATGGAGCTAGTGCCGTGGTATGGACGTATGGGTGACTATACGGGACAGTGCTGGGCCTTGTCAGGCTGACCACTAGTGGTGGTCGGTGAACAAGTGCCAGAGCTGTCGGCAGACGGCCAGAATCGAAGTCCTTAAACGATAGAGGCTGCAGCTCGTCTGAGCGACCGATTGAGCGGCTATACGTTTCGCTGCAAGCGTAGTGAGAGGCCGCCATTGGGAATGGCGACGCCGTGGTTCATGATGCCCCGCTACGTGTTGCTCTCCGAGACGCAGTCCGAACGAGCGGCCACCGCATCAATCAACCGCTACAGTCGCCCGTAGGGAAATGTATGTTTATAAAACCCGAGCGCAAGTGTGCAAAAGAGAAGTCTCCGACGGGACTCGAACCCGCAATCTCCCGCTTCGTAGGCGGATGCCTTATCCATTGGGCCACGGGGACGCTTCGGACATGGACAACATCCACATCAGCACCAACTTTGGGAATATTCATATCCTCACTAACCTGCCTCCGTTACACAGCTTCAGCCCACACGGCAATATCAACGACGACGTGGACGCGTCGTCAGGCCGTACTGTCTCCTACTCGCTCCCTGCTCTTGCCTCCCAGTACGCCAACGAACTCCGATTTGCCATACCACTGCAAGTGAGTGACGAAGCTGGCCAGGTCGAGGCAGGCTGTGGATAGCTGCTCGTGGCTGACAAAGGTTGTGATGGAGCTAGTGCCGTGGTATGGACGTATGGGTGACTATACGGGACAGTGCTGGGCCTTGTCAGGCTGACCACTAGTGGTGGTCGGTGAACAAGTGCCAGAGCTGTCGGCAGACGGCCAGAATCGAAGTCCTTAAACGATAGAGGCTGCAGCTCGTCTGAGCGACCGATTGAGCGGCTATACGTTTCGCTGCAAGCGTAGTGAGAGGCCGCCATTGGGAATGGCGACGCCGTGGTTCATGATGCCCCGCTACGTGTTGCTCTCCGAGACGCAGTCCGAACGAGCGGCCACCGCATCAATCAACCGCTACAGTCGCCCGTAGGGAAATGTATGTTTATAAAACCCGAGCGCAAGTGTGCAAAAGAGAAGTCTCCGACGGGACTCGAACCCGCAATCTCCCGCTTCGTAGGCGGATGCCTTATCCATTGGGCCACGGGGACGCTTCGGACATGGACAACATCCACATCAGCACCAACTTTGGGAATATTCATATCCTCACTAACCTGCCTCCGTTACACAGCTTCAGCCCACACGGCAATATCAACGACGACGTGGATGCGTCGTCAGGTCGTACTGTCTCCTACTCGCTCCCTGCTCTTGCCTCCCAGTACGCCAACGAACTCCGATTTGCCATACCACTGCAAGTGAGTGACGAAGCTGGCCAGGTCGAGGCAGGCTGTGGATAGCTGCTCGTGGCTGACAAAGGTTGTGATGGAGCTAGTGCCGTGGTGTGGACGTATGGGTGACTATACGGGACAGTGCTGGGCCTTGTCAGGCTGACCACTAGTGGTGGTCGGTGAACAAGTGCCAGAGCTGTCGGCAGACGGCCAGAATCGAAGTCCTTAAACGATAGAGGCTGCAGCTCGTCTGAGCGACCGATTGAGCGGCTATACGTTTCGCTGCAAGCGTAGTGAGAGGCCGCCATTGGGAATGGCGACGCCGTGGTTCATGATGCCCCGCTACGTGTTGCTCTCCGAGACGCAGTCCGAACGAGCAGCCACCGCATCAATCAACCGCTACAGTCGCCCGTAGGGAAATGTATGTTTATAAAACCCGAGCGCAAGTGTGCAAAAGAGAAGTCTCCGACGGGACTCGAACCCGCAATCTCCCGCTTCGTAGGCGGATGCCTTATCCATTGGGCCACGGGGACGCTTCGGACATGGACAACATCCACATCAGCACCAACTTTGGGAATATTCATATCCTCACTAACCTGCCTCCGTTACACAGCTTCAGCCCACACGGCAATATCAACGACGACGTGGATGCGTCGTCAGGTCGTACTGTCTCCTACTCGCTCCCTGCTCTTGCCTCCCAGTACGCCAACGAACTCCGATTTGCCATACCACTGCAAGTGAGTGACGAAGCTGGCCAGGTCGAGGCAGGCTGTGGATAGCTGCTCGTGGCTGACAAAGGTTGTGATGGAGCTAGTGCCGTGGTATGGACGTATGGGTGACTATACGGGACAGTGCTGGGCCTTGTCAGGCTGACCACTAGTGGTGGTCGGTGAACAAGTGCCAGAGCTGTCGGCAGACGGCCAGAATCGAAGTCCTTAAACGATAGAGGCTGCAGCTCGTCTGAGCGACCGATTGAGCGGCTATACGTTTCGCTGCAAGCGTAGTGAGAGGCCGCCATTGGGAATGGCGACGCCGTGGTTCATGATGCCCCGCTACGTGTTGCTCTCCGAGACGCAGTCCGAACGAGCAGCCACCGCATCAATCAACCGCTACAGTCGCCCGTAGGGAAATGTATGTTTATAAAACCCGAGCGCAAGTGTGCAAAAGAGAAGTCTCCGACGGGACTCGAACCCGCAATCTCCCGCTTCGTAGGCGGATGCCTTATCCATTGGGCCACGGGGACGCTTCGGACATGGACAACATCCACATCAGCACCAACTTTGGGAACATTCATATCCTCACTAACCTGCCTCCGTTACACAGCTTCAGCCCACACGGCAATATCAACGACGACGTGGATGCGTCGTCAGGTCGTACTGTCTCCTACTCGCTCCCTGCTCTTGCCTCCCAGTACGCCAACGAACTCCGATTTGCCATACCACTGCAAGTGAGTGACGAAGCTGGCCAGGTCGAGGCAGGCTGTGGATAGCTGCTCGTGGCTGACAAAGGTTGTGATGGAGCTAGTGCCGTGGTATGGACGTATGGGTGACTATACGGGACAGTGCTGGGCCTTGTCAGGCTGACCACTAGTGGTGGTCGGTGAACAAGTGCCAGAGCTGTCGGCAGACGGCCAGAATCGAAGTCCTTAAACGATAGAGGCTGCAGCTCGTCTGAGCGACCGATTGAGCGGCTATACGTTTCGCTGCAAGCGTAGTGAGAGGCCGCCATTGGGAATGGCGACGCCGTGGTTCATGATGCCCCGCTACGTGTTGCTCTCCGAGACGCAGTCCGAACGAGCAGCCACCGCATCAATCAACCGCTACAGTCGCCCGTAGGGAAATGTATGTTTATAAAACCCGAGCGCAAGTGTGCAAAAGAGAAGTCTCCGACGGGACTCGAACCCGCAATCTCCCGCTTCGTAGGCGGATGCCTTATCCATTGGGCCACGGGGACGCTTCGGACATGGACAACATCCACATCAGCACCAACTTTGGGAACATTCATATCCTCACTAACCTGCCTCCGTTACACAGCTTCAGCCCACACGGCAATATCAACGACGACGTGGATGCGTCGTCAGGTCGTACTGTCTCCTACTCGCTCCCTGCTCTTGCCTCCCAGTACGCCAACGAACTCCGATTTGCCATACCACTGCAAGTGAGTGACGAAGCTGGCCAGGTCGAGGCAGGCTGTGGATAGCTGCTCGTGGCTGACAAAGGTTGTGATGGAGCTAGTGCCGTGGTATGGACGTATGGGTGACTATACGGGACAGTGCTGGGCCTTGTCAGGCTGACCACTAGTGGTGGTCGGTGAACAAGTGCCAGAGCTGTCGGCAGACGGCCAGAATCGAAGTCCTTAAACGATAGAGGCTGCAGCTCGTCTGAGCGACCGATTGAGCGGCTATACGTTTCGCTGCAAGCGTAGTGAGAGGCCGCCATTGGGAATGGCGACGCCGTGGTTCATGATGCCCCGCTACGTGTTGCTCTCCGAGACGCAGTCCGAACGAGCGGCCACCGCATCAATCAACCGCTACAGTCGCCCGTAGGGAAATGTATGTTTATAAAACCCGAGCGCAAGTGTGCAAAAGAGAAGTCTCCGACGGGACTCGAACCCGCAATCTCCCGCTTCGTAGGCGGATGCCTTATCCATTGGGCCACGGGGACGCTTCGGACATGGACAACATCCACATCAGCACCAACTTTGGGAATATTCATATCCTCACTAACCTGCCTCCGTTACACAGCTTCAGCCCACACGGCAATATCAACGACGACGTGGATGCGTCGTCAGGTCGTACTGTCTCCTACTCGCTCCCTGCTCTTGCCTCCCAGTACGCCAACGAACTCCGATTTGCCATACCACTGCAAGTGAGTGACGAAGCTGGCCAGGTCGAGGCAGGCTGTGGATAGCTGCTCGTGGCTGACAAAGGTTGTGATGGAGCTAGTGCCGTGGTGTGGACGTATGGGTGACTATACGGGACAGTGCTGGGCCTTGTCAGGCTGACCACTAGTGGTGGTCGGTGAACAAGTGCCAGAGCTGTCGGCAGACGGCCAGAATCGAAGTCCTTAAACGATAGAGGCTGCAGCTCGTCTGAGCGACCGATTGAGCGGCTATACGTTTCGCTGCAAGCGTAGTGAGAGGCCGCCATTGGGAATGGCGACGCCGTGGTTCATGATGCCCCGCTACGTGTTGCTCTCCGAGACGCAGTCCGAACGAGCAGCCACCGCATCAATCAACCGCTACAGTCGCCCGTAGGGAAATGTATGTTTATAAAACCCGAGCGCAAGTGTGCAAAAGAGAAGTCTCCGACGGGACTCGAACCCGCAATCTCCCGCTTCGTAGGCGGATGCCTTATCCATTGGGCCACGGGGACGCTTCGGACATGGACAACATCCACATCAGCACCAACTTTGGGAATATTCATATCCTCACTAACCTGCCTCCGTTACACAGCTTCAGCCCACACGGCAATATCAACGACGACGTGGATGCGTCGTCAGGTCGTACTGTCTCCTACTCGCTCCCTGCTCTTGCCTCCCAGTACGCCAACGAACTCCGATTTGCCATACCACTGCAAGTGAGTGACGAAGCTGGCCAGGTCGAGGCAGGCTGTGGATAGCTGCTCGTGGCTGACAAAGGTTGTGATGGAGCTAGTGCCGTGGTATGGACGTATGGGTGACTATACGGGACAGTGCTGGGCCTTGTCAGGCTGACCACTAGTGGTGGTCGGTGAACAAGTGCCAGAGCTGTCGGCAGACGGCCAGAATCGAAGTCCTTAAACGATAGAGGCTGCAGCTCGTCTGAGCGACCGATTGAGCGGCTATACGTTTCGCTGCAAGCGTAGTGAGAGGCCGCCATTGGGAATGGCGACGCCGTGGTTCATGATGCCCCGCTACGTGTTGCTCTCCGAGACGCAGTCCGAACGAGCAGCCACCGCATCAATCAACCGCTACAGTCGCCCGTAGGGAAATGTATGTTTATAAAACCCGAGCGCAAGTGTGCAAAAGAGAAGTCTCCGACGGGACTCGAACCCGCAATCTCCCGCTTCGTAGGCGGATGCCTTATCCATTGGGCCACGGGGACGCTTCGGACATGGACAACATCCACATCAGCACCAACTTTGGGAATATTCATATCCTCACTAACCTGCCTCCGTTACACAGCTTCAGCCCACACGGCAATATCAACGACGACGTGGACGCGTCGTCAGGCCGTACTGTCTCCTACTCGCTCCCTGCTCTTGCCTCCCAGTACGCCAACGAACTCCGATTTGCCATACCACTGCAAGTGAGTGACGAAGCTGGCCAGGTCGAGGCAGGCTGTGGATAGCTGCTCGTGGCTGACAAAGGTTGTGATGGAGCTAGTGCCGTGGTATGGACGTATGGGTGACTATACGGGACAGTGCTGGGCCTTGTCAGGCTGACCACTAGTGGTGGTCGGTGAACAAGTGCCAGAGCTGTCGGCAGACGGCCAGAATCGAAGTCCTTAAACGATAGAGGCTGCAGCTCGTCTGAGCGACCGATTGAGCGGCTATACGTTTCGCTGCAAGCGTAGTGAGAGGCCGCCATTGGGAATGGCGACGCCGTGGTTCATGATGCCCCGCTACGTGTTGCTCTCCGAGACGCAGTCCGAACGAGCGGCCACCGCATCAATCAACCGCTACAGTCGCCCGTAGGGAAATGTATGTTTATAAAACCCGAGCGCAAGTGTGCAAAAGAGAAGTCTCCGACGGGACTCGAACCCGCAATCTCCCGCTTCGTAGGCGGATGCCTTATCCATTGGGCCACGGGGACGCTTCGGACATGGACAACATCCACATCAGCACCAACTTTGGGAATATTCATATCCTCACTAACCTGCCTCCGTTACACAGCTTCAGCCCACACGGCAATATCAACGACGACGTGGACGCGTCGTCAGGCCGTACTGTCTCCTACTCGCTCCCTGCTCTTGCCTCCCAGTACGCCAACGAACTCCGATTTGCCATACCACTGCAAGTGAGTGACGAAGCTGGCCAGGTCGAGGCAGGCTGTGGATAGCTGCTCGTGGCTGACAAAGGTTGTGATGGAGCTAGTGCCGTGGTATGGACGTATGGGTGACTATACGGGACAGTGCTGGGCCTTGTCAGGCTGACCACTAGTGGTGGTCGGTGAACAAGTGCCAGAGCTGTCGGCAGACGGCCAGAATCGAAGTCCTTAAACGATAGAGGCTGCAGCTCGTCTGAGCGACCGATTGAGCGGCTATACGTTTCGCTGCAAGCGTAGTGAGAGGCCGCCATTGGGAATGGCGACGCCGTGGTTCATGATGCCCCGCTACGTGTTGCTCTCCGAGACGCAGTCCGAACGAGCAGCCACCGCATCAATCAACCGCTACAGTCGCCCGTAGGGAAATGTATGTTTATAAAACCCGAGCGCAAGTGTGCAAAAGAGAAGTCTCCGACGGGACTCGAACCCGCAATCTCCCGCTTCGTAGGCGGATGCCTTATCCATTGGGCCACGGGGACGCTTCGGACATGGACAACATCCACATCAGCACCAACTTTGGGAATATTCATATCCTCACTAACCTGCCTCCGTTACACAGCTTCAGCCCACACGGCAATATCAACGACGACGTGGATGCGTCGTCAGGTCGTACTGTCTCCTACTCGCTCCCTGCTCTTGCCTCCCAGTACGCCAACGAACTCCGATTTGCCATACCACTGCAAGTGAGTGACGAAGCTGGCCAGGTCGAGGCAGGCTGTGGATAGCTGCTCGTGGCTGACAAAGGTTGTGATGGAGCTAGTGCCGTGGTATGGACGTATGGGTGACTATACGGGACAGTGCTGGGCCTTGTCAGGCTGACCACTAGTGGTGGTCGGTGAACAAGTGCCAGAGCTGTCGGCAGACGGCCAGAATCGAAGTCCTTAAACGATAGAGGCTGCAGCTCGTCTGAGCGACCGATTGAGCGGCTATACGTTTCGCTGCAAGCGTAGTGAGAGGCCGCCATTGGGAATGGCGACGCCGTGGTTCATGATGCCCCGCTACGTGTTGCTCTCCGAGACGCAGTCCGAACGAGCGGCCACCGCATCAATCAACCGCTACAGTCGCCCGTAGGGAAATGTATGTTTATAAAACCCGAGCGCAAGTGTGCAAAAGAGAAGTCTCCGACGGGACTCGAACCCGCAATCTCCCGCTTCGTAGGCGGATGCCTTATCCATTGGGCCACGGGGACGCTTCGGACATGGACAACATCCACATCAGCACCAACTTTGGGAATATTCATATCCTCACTAACCTGCCTCCGTTACACAGCTTCAGCCCACACGGCAATATCAACGACGACGTGGACGCGTCGTCAGGCCGTACTGTCTCCTACTCGCTCCCTGCTCTTGCCTCCCAGTACGCCAACGAACTCCGATTTGCCATACCACTGCAAGTGAGTGACGAAGCTGGCCAGGTCGAGGCAGGCTGTGGATAGCTGCTCGTGGCTGACAAAGGTTGTGATGGAGCTAGTGCCGTGGTATGGACGTATGGGTGACTATACGGGACAGTGCTGGGCCTTGTCAGGCTGACCACTAGTGGTGGTCGGTGAACAAGTGCCAGAGCTGTCGGCAGACGGCCAGAATCGAAGTCCTTAAACGATAGAGGCTGCAGCTCGTCTGAGCGACCGATTGAGCGGCTATACGTTTCGCTGCAAGCGTAGTGAGAGGCCGCCATTGGGAATGGCGACGCCGTGGTTCATGATGCCCCGCTACGTGTTGCTCTCCGAGACGCAGTCCGAACGAGCAGCCACCGCATCAATCAACCGCTACAGTCGCCCGTAGGGAAATGTATGTTTATAAAACCCGAGCGCAAGTGTGCAAAAGAGAAGTCTCCGACGGGACTCGAACCCGCAATCTCCCGCTTCGTAGGCGGATGCCTTATCCATTGGGCCACGGGGACGCTTCGGACATGGACAACATCCACATCAGCACCAACTTTGGGAATATTCATATCCTCACTAACCTGCCTCCGTTACACAGCTTCAGCCCACACGGCAATATCAACGACGACGTGGACGCGTCGTCAGGCCGTACTGTCTCCTACTCGCTCCCTGCTCTTGCCTCCCAGTACGCCAACGAACTCCGATTTGCCATACCACTGCAAGTGAGTGACGAAGCTGGCCAGGTCGAGGCAGGCTGTGGATAGCTGCTCGTGGCTGACAAAGGTTGTGATGGAGCTAGTGCCGTGGTATGGACGTATGGGTGACTATACGGGACAGTGCTGGGCCTTGTCAGGCTGACCACTAGTGGTGGTCGGTGAACAAGTGCCAGAGCTGTCGGCAGACGGCCAGAATCGAAGTCCTTAAACGATAGAGGCTGCAGCTCGTCTGAGCGACCGATTGAGCGGCTATACGTTTCGCTGCAAGCGTAGTGAGAGGCCGCCATTGGGAATGGCGACGCCGTGGTTCATGATGCCCCGCTACGTGTTGCTCTCCGAGACGCAGTCCGAACGAGCAGCCACCGCATCAATCAACCGCTACAGTCGCCCGTAGGGAAATGTATGTTTATAAAACCCGAGCGCAAGTGTGCAAAAGAGAAGTCTCCGACGGGACTCGAACCCGCAATCTCCCGCTTCGTAGGCGGATGCCTTATCCATTGGGCCACGGGGACGCTTCGGACATGGACAACATCCACATCAGCACCAACTTTGGGAATATTCATATCCTCACTAACCTGCCTCCGTTACACAGCTTCAGCCCACACGGCAATATCAACGACGACGTGGACGCGTCGTCAGGCCGTACTGTCTCCTACTCGCTCCCTGCTCTTACCTCCCAGTACGCCAACGAACTCCGATTTGCCATACCACTGCAAGTGAGTGACGAAGCTGGCCAGGTCGAGGCAGGCTGTGGATAGCTGCTCGTGGCTGACAAAGGTTGTGATGGAGCTAGTGCCGTGGTATGGACGTATGGGTGACTATACGGGACAGTGCTGGGCCTTGTCAGGCTGACCACTAGTGGTGGTCGGTGAACAAGTGCCAGAGCTGTCGGCAGACGGCCAGAATCGAAGTCCTTAAACGATAGAGGCTGCAGCTCGTCTGAGCGACCGATTGAGCGGCTATACGTTTCGCTGCAAGCGTAGTGAGAGGCCGCCATTGGGAATGGCGACGCCGTGGTTCATGATGCCCCGCTACGTGTTGCTCTCCGAGACGCAGTCCGAACGAGCAGCCACCGCATCAATCAACCGCTACAGTCGCCCGTAGGGAAATGTATGTTTATAAAACCCGAGCGCAAGTGTGCAAAAGAGAAGTCTCCGACGGGACTCGAACCCGCAATCTCCCGCTTCGTAGGCGGATGCCTTATCCATTGGGCCACGGGGACGCTTCAGACATGGACAACATCCACATCAGCACCAACTTTGGGAATATTCATATCCTCACTAACCTGCCTCCGTTACACAGCTTCAGCCCACACGGCAATATCAACGACGACGTGGACGCGTCGTCAGGCCGTACTGTCTCCTACTCGCTCCCTGCTCTTACCTCCCAGTACGCCAACGAACTCCGATTTGCCATACCACTGCAAGTGAGTGACGAAGCTGGCCAGGTCGAGGCAGGCTGTGGATAGCTGCTCGTGGCTGACAAAGGTTGTGATGGAGCTAGTGCCGTGGTATGGACGTATGGGTGACTATACGGGACAGTGCTGGGCCTTGTCAGGCTGACCACTAGTGGTGGTCGGTGAACAAGTGCCAGAGCTGTCGGCAGACGGCCAGAATCGAAGTCCTTAAACGATAGAGGCTGCAGCTCGTCTGAGCGACCGATTGAGCGGCTATACGTTTCGCTGCAAGCGTAGTGAGAGGCCGCCATTGGGAATGGCGACGCCGTGGTTCATGATGCCCCGCTACGTGTTGCTCTCCGAGACGCAGTCCGAACGAGCAGCCACCGCATCAATCAACCGCTACAGTCGCCCGTAGGGAAATGTATGTTTATAAAACCCGAGCGCAAGTGTGCAAAAGAGAAGTCTCCGACGGGACTCGAACCCGCAATCTCCCGCTTCGTAGGCGGATGCCTTATCCATTGGGCCACGGGGACGCTTCGGACATGGACAACATCCACATCAGCACCAACTTTGGGAATATTCATATCCTCACTAACCTGCCTCCGTTACACAGCTTCAGCCCACACGGCAATATCAACGACGACGTGGACGCGTCGTCAGGCCGTACTGTCTCCTACTCGCTCCCTGCTCTTGCCTCCCAGTACGCCAACGAACTCCGATTTGCCATACCACTGCAAGTGAGTGACGAAGCTGGCCAGGTCGAGGCAGGCTGTGGATAGCTGCTCGTGGCTGACAAAGGTTGTGATGGAGCTAGTGCCGTGGTATGGACGTATGGGTGACTATACGGGACAGTGCTGGGCCTTGTCAGGCTGACCACTAGTGGTGGTCGGTGAACAAGTGCCAGAGCTGTCGGCAGACGGCCAGAATCGAAGTCCTTAAACGATAGAGGCTGCAGCTCGTCTGAGCGACCGATTGAGCGGCTATACGTTTCGCTGCAAGCGTAGTGAGAGGCCGCCATTGGGAATGGCGACGCCGTGGTTCATGATGCCCCGCTACGTGTTGCTCTCCGAGACGCAGTCCGAACGAGCAGCCACCGCATCAATCAACCGCTACAGTCGCCCGTAGGGAAATGTATGTTTATAAAACCCGAGCGCAAGTGTGCAAAAGAGAAGTCTCCGACGGGACTCGAACCCGCAATCTCCCGCTTCGTAGGCGGATGCCTTATCCATTGGGCCACGGGGACGCTTCGGACATGGACAACATCCACATCAGCACCAACTTTGGGAATATTCATATCCTCACTAACCTGCCTCCGTTACACAGCTTCAGCCCACACGGCAATATCAACGACGACGTGGACGCGTCGTCAGGTCGTACTGTCTCCTACTCGCTCCCTGCTCTTGCCTCCCAGTACGCCAACGAACTCCGATTTGCCATACCACTGCAAGTGAGTGACGAAGCTGGCCAGGTCGAGGCAGGCTGTGGATAGCTGCTCGTGGCTGACAAAGGTTGTGATGGAGCTAGTGCCGTGGTATGGACGTATGGGTGACTATACGGGACAGTGCTGGGCCTTGTCAGGCTGACCACTAGTGGTGGTCGGTGAACAAGTGCCAGAGCTGTCGGCAGACGGCCAGAATCGAAGTCCTTAAACGATAGAGGCTGCAGCTCGTCTGAGCGACCGATTGAGCGGCTATACGTTTCGCTGCAAGCGTAGTGAGAGGCCGCCATTGGGAATGGCGACGCCGTGGTTCATGATGCCCCGCTACGTGTTGCTCTCCGAGACGCAGTCCGAACGAGCAGCCACCGCATCAATCAACCGCTACAGTCGCCCGTAGGGAAATGTATGTTTATAAAACCCGAGCGCAAGTGTGCAAAAGAGAAGTCTCCGACGGGACTCGAACCCGCAATCTCCCGCTTCGTAGGCGGATGCCTTATCCATTGGGCCACGGGGACGCTTCGGACATGGACAACATCCACATCAGCACCAACTTTGGGAATATTCATATCCTCACTAACCTGCCTCCGTTACACAGCTTCAGCCCACACGGCAATATCAACGACGACGTGGACGCGTCGTCAGGTCGTACTGTCTCCTACTCGCTCCCTGCTCTTGCCTCCCAGTACGCCAACGAACTCCGATTTGCCATACCACTGCAAGTGAGTGACGAAGCTGGCCAGGTCGAGGCAGGCTGTGGATAGCTGCTCGTGGCTGACAAAGGTTGTGATGGAGCTAGTGCCGTGGTATGGACGTATGGGTGACTATACGGGACAGTGCTGGGCCTTGTCAGGCTGACCACTAGTGGTGGTCGGTGAACAAGTGCCAGAGCTGTCGGCAGACGGCCAGAATCGAAGTCCTTAAACGATAGAGGCTGCAGCTCGTCTGAGCGACCGATTGAGCGGCTATACGTTTCGCTGCAAGCGTAGTGAGAGGCCGCCATTGGGAATGGCGACGCCGTGGTTCATGATGCCCCGCTACGTGTTGCTCTCCGAGACGCAGTCCGAACGAGCAGCCACCGCATCAATCAACCGCTACAGTCGCCCGTAGGGAAATGTATGTTTATAAAACCCGAGCGCAAGTGTGCAAAAGAGAAGTCTCCGACGGGACTCGAACCCGCAATCTCCCGCTTCGTAGGCGGATGCCTTATCCATTGGGCCACGGGGACGCTTCGGACATGGACAACATCCACATCAGCACCAACTTTGGGAATATTCATATCCTCACTAACCTGCCTCCGTTACACAGCTTCAGCCCACACGGCAATATCAACGACGACGTGGACGCGTCGTCAGGCCGTACTGTCTCCTACTCGCTCCCTGCTCTTGCCTCCCAGTACGCCAACGAACTCCGATTTGCCATACCACTGCAAGTGAGTGACGAAGCTGGCCAGGTCGAGGCAGGCTGTGGATAGCTGCTCGTGGCTGACAAAGGTTGTGATGGAGCTAGTGCCGTGGTATGGACGTATGGGTGACTATACGGGACAGTGCTGGGCCTTGTCAGGCTGACCACTAGTGGTGGTCGGTGAACAAGTGCCAGAGCTGTCGGCAGACGGCCAGAATCGAAGTCCTTAAACGATAGAGGCTGCAGCTCGTCTGAGCGACCGATTGAGCGGCTATACGTTTCGCTGCAAGCGTAGTGAGAGGCCGCCATTGGGAATGGCGACGCCGTGGTTCATGATGCCCCGCTACGTGTTGCTCTCCGAGACGCAGTCCGAACGAGCGGCCACCGCATCAATCAACCGCTACAGTCGCCCGTAGGGAAATGTATGTTTATAAAACCCGAGCGCAAGTGTGCAAAAGAGAAGTCTCCGACGGGACTCGAACCCGCAATCTCCCGCTTCGTAGGCGGATGCCTTATCCATTGGGCCACGGGGACGCTTCGGACATGGACAACATCCACATCAGCACCAACTTTGGGAATATTCATATCCTCACTAACCTGCCTCCGTTACACAGCTTCAGCCCACACGGCAATATCAACGACGACGTGGACGCGTCGTCAGGCCGTACTGTCTCCTACTCGCTCCCTGCTCTTGCCTCCCAGTACGCCAACGAACTCCGATTTGCCATACCACTGCAAGTGAGTGACGAAGCTGGCCAGGTCGAGGCAGGCTGTGGATAGCTGCTCGTGGCTGACAAAGGTTGTGATGGAGCTAGTGCCGTGGTATGGACGTATGGGTGACTATACGGGACAGTGCTGGGCCTTGTCAGGCTGACCACTAGTGGTGGTCGGTGAACAAGTGCCAGAGCTGTCGGCAGACGGCCAGAATCGAAGTCCTTAAACGATAGAGGCTGCAGCTCGTCTGAGCGACCGATTGAGCGGCTATACGTTTCGCTGCAAGCGTAGTGAGAGGCCGCCATTGGGAATGGCGACGCCGTGGTTCATAATGCCCCGCTACGTGTTGCTCTCCGAGACGCAGTCCGAACGAGCAGCCACCGCATCAATCAACCGCTACAGTCGCCCGTAGGGAAATGTATGTTTATAAAACCCGAGTGCAAGTGTGCAAAAGAGAAGTCTCCGACGGGACTCGAACCCGCAATCTCCCGCTTCGTAGGCGGATGCCCTATCCATTGGGCCAGTTTGCAATTTGCCGGCTACCCTACAAGTGCACATAGACAGGCCCATACCTGCTACTGCGCTTTCAAGCTTCGGTCCTTCCAGTCCCGTGTTGTCGTTTCTCCACCTCAGCCTATCTGTCGTGCTGTCGCCTCACCTGACTACCGGACCTTAAGACCCCGCCCCGCGCCGCGACACCACGCTAAGCCGTCGTGCTGCTGCCGCCGAAGAACTAAGTCGTCGCGACTCCCAATCGAGCCCCTCCCTTGAAGCTGTTGCCGAGTTTGCGCCTGTGGCCCTAGGAGGTCAGAGGAGTGCGGCCTAGCCCTACCGTAAAGGGGGGAACGTGAGCGAGAGAGCAGCTGGAAGAAGAAACGCCCGAACTGGTCCGCCAGCCTTCGCAGCCCGTCATCATGGCGGCTCCCCGTCGTGACCAGACTTGACATGCTGAGTGGCGAAACAAGGCCCCACAGGTCGAGTTCTCGTTACCCACCGATGACGCACTCGCGTCAGCGGAAAAGGCTATGTTGGATCCCGAGCGCAACGCTGATGACAAGAAAGCAGCTGCTCTACGTGGAGTTCCCCAGCTCGTCTCGAGTGAGTTGACCTACTCCATGTGGATTCCTGCGCGAGACCTGACCGCCACGTTCTCTGATACGGAGATCATGACCTCGCTCGGATCGGATACGCAACCGGCCATCTGGTCGGCCAACGTCAGCCATCTGCGCGATTTCAAGACCATCCGGAACGCTGGCATCAGCTTTGTATGCACTGATCAAGCTATCGCATCCAAGTTGGGTGGCCAGACGCTATCGATCTGTGACCGAAACTATCGGGTTCAACCGTACTCCAAGTACTCCAGCTGGTACTATGTCGACTTGCAGCGCCTGCCTGACGAGGTCGATGACAGCGAGATCTACGACTGGTTCGCCGCACATGGGACACCACCGGTGTTCATGTGCCCTAGTCGTACGATTCGCGGTCTGAAGTCACGCAGCCGCCGAGTGTACTTCAACCACAAGTCCCCGCCCGAGTCGCTGATGCTTACGCCAACGACGCCGTTGCGAGAAATCAAGTTCGGTGACCATGGATACGCGGTGGTCAATCACCGCATCCGTGCGTTCAACCACGCACGCCGCCCTTCCTGAAGGCGATGCACGAGAAACGCAAGGCTCACCCATCAGCATCTAAGTCGGTCGACCTTGCGGCACATCAAGCTTCCTCGAAGCCTGCTGTTGCCACGAGCGCCGAAGCCAATGGCACGCCTATGGAAACGTCGGACGCCGAGTACGAGCCATCCGAGCCTAATGGCTCAGAAGTGAGTGACTCGGAAGCCAGTTCAGGCAGCGCTATGGAAGGTGTTGAAGGAGAAACTGTCGAAGACGGGATCACAGTCCAGCCCAATTCTATCTGGCCGTCGGATGAAGAACCTCCAAATTTTCCCACTGGCTCGATCAAGCGAACGGACCGGGAGCCGGCGCGTATCTTGCGCGCCAAGCAACTTGGATTTGGCAAGATGTCCATTCCCACAGCCAAGGCAAAGGAACTACTCCCGTCCCAGACTGGCTATCCAGTACTGGCATCCACCAACCAGTATGAGTGGCTGAGTGAGGGAGATGGTGGCAATGTCCCACCTGATCAGGATATGACTCTCTGGGACAGTACTCAGATCCCGCCCTCCCCGGTTGCCTCGTATGTCAAGCTGTCCAAGCCTGCCGGAAAGATACTCAACAGCGCTGCGATCAAGTACCCTGCAGAGACGATCACCCTCAATGACCTCTGCGACGTCATCGAATCGTATCTGACTGAGTTCTCGAACACCTCAGATGCCGATAGCAGCTTGTACGGGATCCAAGCCCAACCTCGCGTCCATCGCTTTTTATTAGACACCTCGGCTCCCGGTAACTATCAGCATCTTCGCAGCAAGACGTTTGGCCACGCAGTACTCCGAATGATCTTCACGAAGCTAGACTCCTCGGCGAAGGACTACTCGCTCAAGAACAAGTTGGCCGAGCTCTTCCCGGACGCTGACGACCTAAGCCCAGAAGTCGTGCTGCAGAGCCTTTGCTCTACCCCAAACGAGTTCTGGCTCCAAACGCGACTGGCCGAGTTTGATCTTGCGTTGCAAGTGATTGCTCCAAGCATCTATATGGATCCGGTCAAGGTCTGCGCTCTAATCCAAGAAGAAGCTACTACGCTGCCCCATCCGATGTGGCACCTCTGGGACGATCGCACCCTAGGGGTACTGGTAACCTCGCCGTTGGCAACTCGACTCCTTGATGGCCCGTTGCCGGACGACTTACGCCAATGCATCGTTGATCTCCAACAAGCGGCTTCGGCAGTAGCCAACTCGGGTAGCCCTTTTCTCTAATGGGAATTGGGCCCTGAGAGGGTTCTCGCTGAACGCTAACGGCATGAACCGGACCTCAAGGAGCTCGCTGCAGTGTAAAGCTCCCAGCTCTTCCACTCGGCCATGCAGGGCATTCTGCACGACTTTCGCAATCGCTCCAATATGGGTGACCACTGCGGCATCGACTTTCGACTCGGATCTGCTGTCTTTCGGCCGGCTAAGAGACCCCCCTGGCGCTGCCCAGAATGGATCATCCAGCTTCCTGAAGCGCAGCAGTATCTCCAAGAATCGCTGATCAAGTTGGCAGACATGCTCCATGCACCAACGGATTCCCACTACAACCCGGGCTGCCTACTCGACGAGCACAAGCGTCGCGACAACATCTTCCTGCACGAGTTATTTGAATCCCGGAAAAATGCTCGCCAGCGCGAACTTGAGGAACTGCACCTGGAAATCAATGATCTGCAGCACCGCCAAGCGACGGAGCCTACCGATGATCAACGCCGGCGGCTGACTGAAAAGAGGGCACTACTGGAGGTCAAGATGAAGGTGAAAAAGTTCTACGCATCGAAGAAGAAGTTTGCCTCCGACCTCCATGATTCTGAACGAGGTACCAAGTACTTCTTCCGACCGCCTCAGATCCTGCACAACACTCCGATTCCTGTCAATTCGCCGGAGGAGTTGGAAGTCATGTGCCAGGAGTTCAACCAGTTTTGGTCCGGGATCTATCGTTCACCTTCAAGAGAGTTCCATCATGACAAGCCGAAATGGGATCGCATCAAGCTGGCCCAGATCCTTGAACACACGACTAAGCATCTGACGTCGAAGCGAGCTGCCTATCTTGACAGTCCACTCACAGCAAATGACTTCTACTGGGCTATCAAGCATATGTCGTCGGGGAAGGCACCAGGACCCGATGGGTTACCCGTGGCCTACTACCTAACTGATGTGCCACTTTGGAGCCGTATCCTGGAGATTGTCTACGCAGCTCAACTGGAGAAAGGCAGGATGTCCAAGTTCCAGCGTCGCGGCCAAGTCTGCTTGCTATACAAGAAGGGAGACCGTAAAGAACCTGGAAACTACAGACCCATTACTCTCCTCAACGTCGATGCCAAGCTGGGCCCCAAGATCTGGCATACCGTCTGGGAACTGTGCTAGACACTCCTATTCTCTGACCAGTATGGCTTCGTGCCTGGGCGCGATATTCGTCATGCTCACCTGCGACTTCAAGCACTCATGAAAGTGTATGAAGACGATGACGCGGTGGCTGGTGCTATCTTGATTGACTTTGCCAAGGCCTTCGACAGCGTGGTGTGGGATGCCCGTGACATGATCCTCGAGCACTTCCGCTTCGGCGAAGTGTTTCGTCGCTGGGTACGCGTGATGTTTCGTGGGGTTTTGGTGGCGCTACTATTCAACGGTAGCCCACTTTCGCCCTTTGAATTAGGGAGAGGCGTGCGGCAAGGAGACCCTCTCTCCCCGGGTCTGTTCGTGCTTTACGCGGAACCTTTGCTGAACTTGATTCGCGCCAAGATGAAGGATGCTGGACTTCGGTGTGGAGACTCTTCGGTAGTCCGATCAGCTTTGCTGATGACTGCATTGGACTACTGAGGGACCTGCGGGATGCTCAACGTCTACTGGACTTGGTGGATCTCTTCTGTGAGGCATCGGGCATGGAGCTGAACAAGAACAAGACCGTGGTGCTGCCGTTCCACCCCTGGAACAGTGAAACCGACAGCATCCGTGAGGAACTACAGCAATTGGGACTAAAGGTTGTTGGGAACAACGACTCGGCCAAACTGCTTGGTATATATTACGGTCCCAAGCTCACAGACGCGGCACGGCTACAGCACATATTGGCGGACATGCAGACAAGGTGTTCACTGTGGAAGTACCGGGCACGCACTCTGCGAGGACAAGTGGTTATCCTACAACAGATCATCTTGCCTGTTCTCTGGTACACGGCCAGTGTCTGCTACAAACCTGAAACTGGTTTCCAAGACCAAGTCCAGGACATGATAGTACGGTTCATGACCCAGTGTTGTACGTCGAACATCGTTCCCCGAGCTTGGTGGACGTTGCCCATGCACATGGGAGGCCTCGGCTTAACGCCTGTGAAAACGATGATCGAGGGACTCCAACTACACATGCTCTGCAAGCTGCTCATGGCCGTACGCCAGTCACCGGATGATGTACCCTCATGGGCCGCCCCAGTCATTGCGCTGTTTGACTCCGTGATGAAACCTTGGGGACGCGACTTTGACATCCTGTACGCGCCGGTCTGGAACAGCCCTCATCATGTGGTGTCTCGACGGCTAAGACGATGGAGACCGCTTGGTTTGTATTGGCACCATGTTCTCTTCCTTTGGAACACCAAACTGCGCCCCAAGATCACTCGCAACATGACCAAGTTTGACAAGTTGACAATGCCGCTACTGGACAATGTGGATATCACGACTGCAACCAAGACGCCCAAGACCCTGCGGCCGCAAACCTGGGAATTGTCCAAGACCTTATTCGCGTAAAGGTTTATCGGATATCTGACTTGTTTGAGCTTAGTGGATACCCGCCTCAAGCCGCCAAGCTATCCCAAGTCATCCATGAGCATGGCCAGCCTAGGCGAGCTAACAGCGTGAGCTTCTGCGGATCTTTCTTAATTAAGATTGACTCGCAGTTACGACCGTTGGCCAACATGCCCATTGGACCCCGCCCCAAGCCACACTACGGCTGCGCACTCCATACTTGGAGCTTCAGTGGCTATGAAGTCGCTGATCTCACGGTGTCGTTAATACGCAAGCTCCTGGTTCAGTATAAGGTACCCGGCCTGCCAACGACTGCACTTGGCCTTGAAGAAGCGCCTCCCGCAAATGTATGGGGCAGGGACCTAAAGATGAACAAGCACGTACTACCAGTGAACGCGGACTTGCTGTACAGACTTCAGCACAACGCACTTTGGGTGAGTTTTAGGCTGCAGCACGTGCAAGGCGCTATGATTCACTGCCATCATGGGTGTGGAGTCATTGAAACCGTCTCCCATCTCTTTTGGTATTGTGACTTTGCGGCAACCGTATGGGCGGAATGGCTTGAGGTGTTCCAGCAGTGGTTTGAGTCTCCCATTGAGTGGGCGACTGTGGTCTACTTCGCGGACATCATGCCTACTCCCCGAGCCAAAATGGACTTTGGTTACAGCCTCTTTGCGGTCTTCCACATAGTGAGAGTTGTGGTACTTCGCTGCCTATGGACGCACCGCAATGACATCCGCTTCCACGAGTATGAACCAAGTCTCATCGGCGTCAAGGCTCGGGTGCACGCCCTGATTGACCTTCATGTTGCTGCCTTATGGCAGGCAACCCAGGCGCAAGCAATAAGACAGTCCACGCAGGTGAGTAGGCAACTACACACCTTATTGCGAGGACTGCCTGTGTCGGCACCCTTCGATGACAATGGCCCAAGCGACCACGAGGCGGAAGCCCGTCAGCGGGACTCCTTACTCGCGGACATGTTGAACCACGACAGGGAAGAGACGTCCGGAGCGTTGGCGCCCTTCACGACTGCAGATCCAAGCGATCGCGGGGTGGAAACCCGTCAGCGGGGCTCCTTTCCCGCGGTCATGTTGAACCGCAGCCGGGAAGAGACGCCTGTGGCCCGAAGGTAAGGCCGCAAGCTCAAGGCTTCATCCTGATGTCTTACAATCCGCCGCCGGCGTGCTCGGCCATTACTGGCTTCAATCTCCACCACTTTCACGCCCATACGCCAAGTTCCCGGCTCCTCCCTTGCCGTCGCTTAGCGGGCGTTGCCTTATGTCTGCTGTACCCGAAGGCGGTGTGGAGTTTTGAACCGAGGCGGGGCCCCACGTTGGTGGACAGGCAGGCGAGAACGCGACACGCTACAGACGCTTACGCGTGTTATGGCATGCACGACATCACTGGACTATTCTCTGGATCGAAGTCTAGAGCGGCGCCAAACTCTCGAGCCGCGCGTACTACCAGGCCTAGAAGCCCAGTGTGATGATGACTGGGAGGCTTTGCCCCTCTAAACCACAACCCGCATCTCTCCTACTGAAGTGCCCGGTCAAGCAGTCTCAAGAACTACCGGGTCTAACCGTGCTTCCAGGCCTACAGTCCATGAGACGGCGCCCAGTAGCCCCCAAGACCACCAGTCCAGTCACAAGACCAGATATCCCAACCTTCGCGGCCAAATCCCAACCATCATCCGAAAGGTCTGGTCGACCCGGGGATTGAACGCTGGCCGCTTCCGTCCGACACTGGATGCTTAACCAGCTGAGCTATCTGAGCTCACTAGAAGTAGGTGGCTCACCACTACCTGATTCATCGGGTTATACTTGTTTTTTGTATAAACCCCATCGGAAAGGCCTGCAAATGTCCAACTCGGCCCAGAGACGTCTCGGGACGTCCATCAGTTTCCTCCTGGACACTAAATGGGTCTTTTAGGGTACCCACTTTCGAGAAAATGGACGACACCAATTGGATACTTCGTACCCAACTTTTGGGTCCACATGACCCAAATCGATCCCAAAAAGCAAGTGGGGTAGCTAAGTAGGTTGCTTACTAGCCTTAAAGTGTAATGTACTTTTGTTAGCCCGGGTACCGTAACACTCCTAGCCGAGAAGCTTTTGTTCTCGGCGACCTGTCAAAAGGCTAACGCGCCGTCGTCAGCTCTTTAGCGGAGGACACGGGATATCTAAGCCAGAGGCAGTCAGTTCAGCTGACCTCTGTGTATTGACTGGCTTGGAGGACTTGGTCTCGGCGGAAGCGAGACACCACTGTCCCGGAAGGGCCGAACCGCTTGGGGTAACCCAGCGCAGGCCAACAAGGGTCGACCAGCTCAGGTATTGTTGTGTTTCTTGCCTAGCATCCACATCTGACGAATTTGTGTGTGCTGCAATACCACACGCGTTCCACCAACCCGTACTAATAGCGTAAATCTGGATACCATGTGTGGCCGGTAGGCTCTTGACCTGACTTCAGAGGTGCTTGCCGAACCTGTGTCGCAACGCCACGTTATCTGCATTTGTCGCTGCGACCTTGATGGTCGGCCCTTCAGTACCGAAAACGCCCCCGCTTCTCGGCGAATGAGGGCTCAAGCAGCATGCTCGTCATCCTCGCTTTGTCCTTTCCTCATGTACGGAACAACCCAAGTACGTGCCCCGCGCCTAGTGAGCGTCGTGCACGGCACGTACTCAAGGACAACAGGCATTTGGTCGGCGCTGAAGGATACATCCACGCCAAGATAGTACATGGCTGCGCGCATCTTGGTATTGAAAGCACGAACGACAGGTTCGCTATCAGCGGGGTTCTTCTGTCCCTGGTGTGGGTGCGCACGGAACTGCAGCGCGTTGCAGCGCAAGAAGCCATCCCGCCAAGCCCACGCGCCGGTGAAGACGCCGCGCGGTATACCAGGTGCTGACGTATACTTCTGGAACTTGAGTTGGAGCATTAGAGCTATGACAGGCACCCCATCTGCTCGGTCGGCGTTGTCCCAGCGGACAAGCTGGGCCTCCGTCTCAGTTGAGAGCACAGTAGCACTTCATTCAGGCCTGAGCTTGCGCAGCGCGCAGGACGACCTGGTCTTTTCGGCCTTCTTAAGCTTGTCGGCGCATCTGCCGCAAATAGACGCTCTTGCGCTTGGTCTTACGCGAGTTAACCCTGACCTTCGGGTAGAGAGCACAGGGCACGCCCTGAGAAGCAGAGTGCTGAATGACATGGAAGCGGAACTCGTTATCGTCTAAAGCGCTTGTTCTGCCGAGCGCGGTGGCTTCCATCGCCGCTTACTCATGTGCGACCCATGAAGAGCTGGAAAAATGACTGAGCTTTGCTGGACGGGTGCCTTAGTTTATCGAGCCGTGGCCACCAATGTTTGGAGCTGCCGATAATGGCAAATGCCAAAATCGCAGGCGTCTGATTGGCTAATATTGCGCACAGGTTTTACGGTACCAGTCATTGTGCAACTAACGTCAACATGTCAAATATCTATATCACGGAGCCCAGCACGGAAGGCAAGGTGCTGCTTCACACGAGCTTCGGGGACGTGGATGTGGAACTGTGGCCACAGCAGGCACCCAAGGCGTGCCGTAACTTTGTGCAGCTCTGTCTGGAGGGTGTACGATCCGTATTGATTTTATGTGTATGATGTAAGACATTTTGTGAGACATTGTGTTCTAAATTCCGTCCATCGTTTCAAATGACAGTACTATGACCAGACGATTTTCCATCGCATCATAGCCGGCTTCATGGTGCAGGGAGGAGACCCCACGGGCACCGGCAAAGGAGGAGAGAGCATCTATGGAGGTGCATTCATCGATGAGTTCCACTCGAGGCTGAAATTCAACCATCGCGGACTGTTGGCCATGGCCAACGAGAACAAACCCAACACCAACTACTCGCAGTTTTTCTTCACACTCGATGCCTGCGACTTTTTGGACAAGAAACACACCATTTTTGGCAAGGTAAATGCTTGCTTGGAGGTGTACAATAGTTGTTAACTACGAGTTGTTACTGATTGTTCGTTCTTTGTATTTTGTCTTCGCTTTTAGGTGACTGGCAACACGATCTTCAATTTGTTGAGTGTGGGCGATTTGGAGACGGACGCGCAAGACCGCCCTACCAACCCGCCGAAACTGATAAGCGTTGAAGTGCTCTGGAATCCGTTCGAGGACATTGTGCCACGGTAAGTTCACTCTGGCTGCGATGGGTAGTGCTATTGGCTTCGGAAGCTGATCACTTTCTACATATGCGGCGAATAGAGCTGTCAAGCGTAAGGAAACAACAAGCGAGGAGGATGTTCAGAAGAAAAAGAAGCGCGAACGCAAGGCAACGAAAGACTTGAAGCTGCTTTCGTTCGGAGACGAAGAGGAGGCTTTCCAGAAAGAAATTAATGCTGGGGTTAAGAAATCTAAGAAGAAGAAAGCGAAGACGATGGTAAGTAGCCATGACCTGTTGGACGACTGCAAGCTTAAGTCAGAAGTGGATGCCAAAGTGTTGCAAAGAGTCGCAGAAACGAGTGATGCAGCAAGTGATGAAAAGAAAGAGGGGTTGCAATCAAGCGTGAAAGCAGCAGTGGCTGCTGTAAATAAACACACCCAGAATCAGGATATTTCCAGCAAAGAGAGTGAAGTCGCCAGCGAGACGGCAAAAACTGAGAAGGTTGCTACAGGATCGAACGACAAGAAAAAAAATCGAGAGGAGTATGCTAAGTTACGCGAGGAGCTGCGAAAGTCGAAGAAAGCTGTCCCACTGTTAATGGGAGAAGAAGCAACGAAGCTGGAGAAAGATCGAGCCTTCCAGGACATGCTCACGCCACTGCAACAGCAGCGACAAAAGTTCTTGCAGCGAAAGAAAGTTAGCAATCGCACCGCCCGAGAGCAAGATACGCTTTTGAAACTCAGGAAATTCCAGGCGACACTAATCGATGTGAACACCGAGAAGACCGATCCAGCGAAATCCCAATGTTCAAGTAAAACCAAAGAGACTGGAGCGGAAAGCTACCACGGCCAGGTTATGGAAGATGACGACGACGATGATGATACGAACGAAGACATGTCCTGGATGACAGCCAAACTGAAGTTCAAGAAGCACATTGATGACAGTTTTCGCTAAGCGACTATCAATTTTCTGCTGCTGCATCCTTCATCTCCAAGCCCATTCTTCCAGAACAAATATTGAAAATTAAGCACAGTTGAGCTCAGTATGTGGATATGTTGGGTATTCTTTGACATCACTGTTACGGTAATCACTAAACTCCTTTTGTAACCAATAAAAACTGACAATGCTTCGCCGACACAAGCGCAAACGCGCTGTCGCTGCGGCCGCAATCGAGGAAGACGATGGGGAATGGGGCGATTCTGCCGAGCTCCTCGACGACGTCATGGCCTCCATTCAGCTGCTGCTCAATCGCAACGCTGATGGGTTTGCAGCAGTTGGCCTGCCATCAGTGGTAGTCTGGCACCAACTGTAAGTATCATTACACAGATACACTGGAAATTCACGCTGCGGCTGAAGTATTCGTAAATGCTGTACTAGATATACAATCCTTCCGAACCGCACATTCGTCGACCAGAATGTACATTATGCACTAATGCAACGATAGTCTTATGGTTGATTTACTTGTGATATCGTTGTCGTCTGCAGGTGCACCGACTGCGAAGCGAAGGGAAGTTGGTGACGTTCAAGATTCCAACGGGCTCGGAAGACACTGCGATTATACGTACTGAGGACTATATTGCTGAGATGAAAAAGTACGAGAATGTATTTCGTGAGCAGCTACGCCAGCATCCGGGAGATACCGAAATCTCTTCCAAGTTGAACGCGACGGCTGCGTTCGGGCGAGCGCTGCCACAGCTTGCCTCGCTATCAACTGCCCCGCTCAAAGTGTTGTTATCGAGAATGAGTGAAGTTGGGGCCTCAGCGGGCGAACTAGAGATTCGAGCTATGATCGGGTACATCTACGTGACTTGTGGGTTTGTAATTGAGCGAAACTAACGCGTGACGCGTGAATTTAATTGCTAGGCGGATTCAACGGCTTGGGTTCTTGCTAACGACGACTCGGCTGGACGACGAGGCGTACTCGTTTTCTATCCCCGGGATAGGAAAGCTGATATTAGCGATTAAGAAGACACGAACACTTATCATGGGCACGCTCAAGCGCACGAAATACAACGAGATGCACGAGCAACAGCTGAAGAAACCCAAACTGAAGCACTCGCACTTTCAACTGGAGTTTCATCTAGCTGAAATGGAGGGCTGTGGGTTGATTCGACGCACGAAAATCACGTCGGGTATCCTGGTCACGCTAGCTGAAAAGTAGGCAGCTACGATGTGGCAGGTTAGTTTCGTTTTGTGCACCAAGACGCGAGCTGGTTCACTGCTCCTAAGAAGCCAGAACACGCCTCGCGTTAATCTACAGGACGAGTCGACGTCTTGCAACCTGTCGTGCCTTTATGTGACCGAGAGCGAGAAATGAAATCGTGGAGATAATCATTCGTGACTGATGTACGGGAGCCGAGTAGCTCAATAACTTGAAACCTTCGTCGTCAAAAGTTCTGCTACGTGCCTCTTTCTGCTTGTACATCTATCTCAGCCGCCGGCCTTGGCCTTGAAACGGAACCACCCCCTTGTGCTCGTCACTCTGTTTCATTTCCTCATCTTCCGTTTCCTCTTCATCAGCCAAACTCACGGCTTCACCATTAAGACGATGGCCCATTGCGTGTTCAGCTTTAGAAGTTGTGGCTATACCGCCATTGCTGCTGCTAAGGCTATTGCTTCCGCTGAGAGCGTAGCCAGCGTTGCTGCTTACTCCCACACGAGCGCCGCCTGTCGTAGAGCTGCTGAATGTGGACGTCTTTCCACCGAGCGAGTGACCTGTACCGTGGAATGCCTCGTACTTTCGTAAGCGGGCGGCGCGTAGTGCAGATGCGTCTGTGGAGCTCTTTTCGCCACTCTTCTTAAGTCGCAACCCGCTGCCAAAACCAGCGCCACCAAGGTGAGCTGGCTTCACATCTTCTGCCTTCATTGTTGGAACGCCTGCGGTTCAATACACGTACATACCTGATGTTAATTCTAACATACTGGGAGTCAATGGACGAGGCACCTTACCTCCATAAGGAATATCCGACGGCGCCGCGGGAGGTGCCGATGCTGCCGGAGACGAAGGCACGGGTGGAACGTAGTCGGCCGGAGGATCGAAATCTACCTCACAATCCGTCTCAATGATGCAGGCAGCAGGCGCGGGCTTAACCTCACGCACGTCCAGCATGTAGTTCTTGTTGTTGTACTTTAGGCAGATTGTGTCGCCGACCGTCATACACGAAAATTTTCGAAGAGAGCCTTCCAGACTGCATGCAAGAAATTAGTTAATAGGTTAATACATAGCATCAGATTTGTCACTCAGACGCAGACAAACGTACACTGCGCGCGGGTTGGAGATGTCCAGGAAATCCTGCGACTGTGGCCGCAGCTTCACGAATGTCGCTTTGGGGAGCGAAACATTCTGAATATTGAGGATTCCGCCCTCTTGCACGAAAAGGTTTTGCATCATCTGGACATACGAGAAAAGTGTCAATTGAGTCAGCAACGGACAGCAAACATCGCAAAAACAAAAGCCCGGGAAACGTACCCAGTACGGCATGTAGCAGCTTCCCTCGGGGGCACTGAACTCTAACACACCACAGTGCGACGAGCGTTCCACTCCTTCGTTAATCACCTTGAACAGCATCGGGTACTCAATGTGTAGACGGGCTGCAAGAACAAAAAGAAAAGAGTAAGTGTCATCACTCTCTCCATCCATAACCACTTCATCAAACGCGCACGCACCCAGCGTCTCAAGTGCAGAAGGAGGCAACAAAACTACCAAGCACAACCAGCAGAGCACCGTCAGTCCACTCCGATAACAGGAAAACGTTTGTTTTAGTCTAAAAGCCAGTGACGCACTCTTGTCGCCATCTTCCAGGTGTGCCTTGTCGCAGAAAGACACGGGGTAGACCCGGTAATGCTCGTCGAAGCTGCACATCCAGCAGTATAACGCTAAATGGTTAGTATTTGGTAAGATACGCCAGACTGAGGCCGTCACACGTACCGCTGAGGGAAGTCGCCGAAGTTGAACTGCACACCGAAGGGATTACCGTCTCCACCGAAGCCGCCGAACTGCGGACAGTATGAAGGTCGCGAGTTAGTAGCGGGGATTTGAGGAAATATAACAAGGGCGAGTCGTCCGCACCATGCTAGCAAGTGTGTATCGTGCTGCTGACGTCGTTCGAGAATGACAAAGGGAGAAGGCGCCGATATTCTTGAGTGGGACCGGATTGGTTGAAAAACAAGCCAATCCGATCGAACTAACTAGCGGGATGGCTACATCATTGACATACTTCCTGCTGTCTATGAAGCGCTCTATACGTCTACTGCGGCTACTTTACATCACGTTCGGATGCTGAGACGCAGCTTGCGACCCTCGTTGGCGAGAGTCTCCGGTCCGAAGCTGTCGATAAAGGCCATGATCTGTTCGTCGTCCGCGTCGAGTGGGATCTTGCCGGTCTTCAAATGCTGTAGCAGTCAGTATAAAGACACGCGTTTAGAGCACTGCAATCAATGTTTCCACACTTCGAAGCTCAGCGAGACTTACCCTTGTAACCGCACGACGCAGGTCCGATGTGAAGATACCCGGGGCCACGCTGTATCGAACGCAGAGCTTCGTGGTGAACTGCTTCGGCAGCAACGCGCCCTGACGCCCATTCTTAGCGAGCTCTACTCGGTTTTGCTCAACGAACGCTTGATTTTTGTTCTTTATTGCGAGCTTGGTTTGCTCCAGCTCGCACAGCGCGGCAGACAGCTTGTCTTCGTCAAGACGTTCGTTGGATTCGTAACAGCGCTCGAGGTAAGCGCGCCAGCGATTCCTCATTTCCTCCTTATTCCAGCTGCTAGCGACCTCCTTGTAGATCACCTCCTCGCGGAACTTTCTCATCTCCTCATCCTCGCGACGATTCAAGAGAACTCGGTGCACCAGATCCTTGCGCTCTTTCGCGAGAACTGTGTTCTGGTCATCGTACAACGAGACGGTGTGAAGCTTTCCTCCGAATGAACTGCTAAGAAGAACAAGTCCCTCCGCCGGAGCGATTGGAACGCGCACAATATGGTTCGTCACTGCGATAATATTCATAAAAAAAAACATCGTACACAAATTAGAAATAATGTAGACAAACACGCAACGGACGCATCTTACATAAAGCAGCATCAAACTCAACGCGCGACATGCCCTTCGTCGCCACAGCCAGAGCACCACCAACCATGCAACGGATCTGGTTCAGTAAAAAAGCCTGGCCGACGATGTGTACCCGTAAGTGTGGCTCGCCATAAAGATCCGGAACGAGACTACCCGAGCACGAGTAAATGGAACGGCGATGACGAGCCAGAAGCTTCCGAGTTAGCCCCTCTTCGTCTTCGAACTGGCTCGACTCCTCCGAGTAGTCGTCGGGGACGGATTCCTCCTCCTCCTCCACGGCGTCGCCATCATCAACTTCCGCCGCTTCTTCGTCGACAACCGCCTCGGCCTCAGCCGCGTTCCTTCGGTTTTGTGCCTGAAGCTGCTTCCTCTTCGCTTGTATTTTGTAAAAGTACGATCTCGAGCGCGTGAAGTTGTGAAAGTCATGCACTCCCTCGTAACGACGCATCGCACGGCAGAACTCGGCGGCAGCTTCATCCATGTCAAAGTCCGCTGCGTCTGATCCGATTAGGCTGTTTTTCAGGAACGAAAGAGGCATAAAGTACTCGTACTCGCGCATCACGCAGTTCTTGCGCGCTGAAAAGCGCTTGTTCACTCTCGTGCAGGAAAACACGCGGATGCTTTTGGGCAGCGCAGCGTTCAGCGCCTCCTTGAGTCCGTAGACGCGACCCGAGAGCGAGTCCACCTTGTTCTCCTCGTCAATCAGCAGCTTTCCAGAGAACTGCAACAATCAAAACAACATTACAACGTTAGATCTTCATCGCCACAGCCTCCTATCCCTTGTGCTGATTGCAGCACGTACCACGATGCAACTAGCGTGCACGCCCTTATCCGTGCGGCTGCTGCGCGCCCAGTCAATCTTGCCCAGGTCCTCGAAGTTGGACTCGCGCATGGCGCCAGCCTGGAAGATGGCACAGCGGATCTCGTCCTCGATGGTGTCCACATCCTCGTTCAGCTGAAGACCGTGGTAGCCCGTGCCCATGTAGCCGCCCACGATGGCCACCTTCCGCTTGACTAGCTTGGCGGGCGCAGTGTCGGCGAACAGATTATCCCAGCGACTCCTCGATGCGGTGCCATCATCGGCGCCGTCAGCAGGAGCAGCCAGGCCGCGACAGAAGGAGCTGCGCAGAGCTTGACGCCTCACAGGACGCACGAGAGCGAAGCGCATCAACATGATTGGCATTCAACCACTGGCTTCGGAGCCGCAAACGTCAATACAGTAGCACCAATCTGGTTGCTCAATAGACGTGTTTAATGTATGGTCCTAGTTTAATTAGGTGACTCAGATGTGGACCACACCACATGGCGGGACCACCAAGTCTGACTTGGCGAGCTTCACTCGACATTTGGAAGGCACCGCGAAGCTCATCTTTTCATATCCAATGGCTCTTCGCGTCCTCTCGCAGACTCTCCGTACACGTGCTCTTAACACGGCCACCCCCGCGTCCTGGCGCGCAGCCTCGCAGCGCTCCGCAGGTTTCTCTTTCTTCTCGACCAAGTACACGCCGCAGCACGAGTACGTGACGCTCAACGGCAAGGAGGGAACTATCGGAATCACCGACTTTGCTCAGAACTCGCTGGGTGACGTTGTGTACGTGGACCTTCCTTCGGTGGGTGACAAGCTCGCAAAGGGGTATGTATTGTCTGCAAACATTGCTGGCTTGTAGCTGCGGAGCTATTGAATCCTGACGTTTTTGCATATCATTGGATGTGAAGCGACCCGTTCGGCGCCGTGGAGTCTGTTAAGGCCGCCAGCGACGTGTACACGCCCGCTTCGGGCACGGTCACGGCTGTGAACGAGGTGCGTAGGAGATGAAAGGACTTGGAATGAGGTTATGCTGCTCACTGACGGTGCTATTGCTTATGCAGGACCTGGCTGAGAGCCCGAACCTCGTGAACGACGAGGCCATGACTGGCGGCTGGTTCATCAAGCTGGAGGTGCGTTGTAGTTTGCAGTTATAATGAGGTTATAGTTTGTGCTGATGTGTTGGTGCAGCTCGACGACGTGTCGGACCTGGACGACCTGCTGGACGAGGCCGCGTACAAGGAGCACTGTGAGAACGAGGAGCATTAAACGGTCCGATGCTGCTGATCTCCACCAGCCCCACATGTAGCTGCTGCAAATTCGCATTCTTCAAATACCAGCCCCCTTTTCTCCTGGCCACCATTGCGTTCTTCCACCCGTCCTTGATTGCATATAGGTGGGCGCATGATCGCCTTGATAGGATGCCACTGCCGATGATCGGAAGCACTTGCCATGACGCGACCAACGTCACAAAAATGTGCAATTATTATAATTTAATAATAGTAACAGTACCCTCCAATTTTTATAAAATAATAAAAATAAATAATATAAAAACTAATAATAGTAAGCGTAACTTTCACTCTGAAAGCTACTACTACTAGTTTTTCCATTACCTACCTCCGTGAGGAAACTACTGCACATTTCCAATCAAATTACAACTCACACAGAAGCGATACCCTTGCAAAAGGGATCAGATTTTGAATTTTGAATCTCCCGCCTTCAGATCCCTCCCGCCTTCAGATCCCTCCCGCCTCCTACCTCCCTCCGTTCCCTCCCTCACTTTGCATAATCAGTTGTGTCTAAGATGGAAGCCATCGATGAAGAGGGCCAGGCTGTTGGGAGTACCTGCTCCTTCGAAGTATTAATGGTGTGCTCAAGCGCGGAGACATCATCCAAAATGCGGCCTACTTTCAGCTAAGCGGCTTCTCTGTAGGACGCATCTGGAAACGAGGGGTCGGCGCGATGGGCCCCTGAGTCGCTGCTGTAGTTAAGTCTCGCACGAGCGCCCGGGGAAGGAAGAATCCGGATCGCGCGGAGCTGTGCAAGCGTGTGACCGAGGTTCCTGTCAACGATCGTGAGAACCAGCGTCGCATCCAAGCGGCCCTTGACACTGGACAAGACGTTCCTGACTTTGCAGATGGTCATGTTGCAGATCATGGAGTCCAGCGGTCGCAATGACTTTAAGCTCTGTCACCTGCCAGAAGGACAGCCTGATCCGTGCTGACAAGCTCCCAGTATCGCTGCCGTGCGATTTTCAGACGCTCATCACGCTCACTTTGACATCGCCACGCTATCGGCATTGCAATCTGCCCCTCCGTTGGCTTCTGCACTACACACTGGCGTTGCGCCGCCCACTACAATGCTACCCCTCTCACCGATCTCTGAGTTTGATCCGTTTATTTTACTAGGGAAGAGCGTACCTCTGCATATCTTATATTCACCGAAGTAAACGAGGCTGAGCGCTTCGATTTGTTTTCTCAGCGAGCAGTAATTTCCTCACAGATGTAGTACATTACTGAAGACGACCCTGGATACACAGAATATAAATGGATTTTCAACTTTAATAACCGTACGAACTTATTTAAACACTTTTTAATGCGTCTGCTTGCTCTAAAATATTATAGACAATTGCACAAATATGCAGGTACAGATTCCGCCATCCTATCCTTTCCTGTGGTACATATATAAACTCTATCCAATTTATAATAATTGCTTTTGGAGGTCGTTCGGATAGCATTCCCGATATGGCACTATCAGCTACACCTTCCGGAAGGCAACGGCGATTATGGCAAGCACATGCGACGACGACAACGGGCGAACGACCCTCATGGCGGTGTCGATCCGGCTCGAGAAGGGCCTATGGGATTGGATTGCTCTGCAGGAGCCGCGCGATATCTGTCTGTCGAGACCTGAGCACGTGGTTATGGTTTGTGTGTATGTCGGCAATGGACCTGCTATAGTAAATATCCTGGTTTAATGAAAAGAGTGGTGCCTCGGACGGAATAGTACTCTTACTTCCTACACCTACCAAATTCAATTACCTCGGCCTTACGCTATAATATTTTGCAGGTGGATTATGCGCACGTCCATCAGTTTACGCGCGCACAGGCCTTCCTACTCGAGCCACCCCGAATTTCGCGTCGAACCAATCGCTCCTGTTTGGATAGCCGCTGGATGGCGATCGAAGCGAAGAGCTCGCTGATCCGAAAGAGCACAGGGGAATCAGGCACGGCGCAGACTGTTGTGCGAAAATATTTATCAGTTTGTATACTGTGAATTGAAGTACCTTGATAGGCTAATAAGTAAAGTAGGCTGTGCTCTAACTGGTTAATAACGACTTTTTGTGAAGCCATTCAAACAAAAGGAAATAGGACCCTGTCGCAAAAATAGGCCAAAGGATGTGATGGATAGATGGTCATGTGATGCCATATCACCTCCAAAACGGATGGTAGCCCAAAAATTACCCACGGGCACACATAACATTCTTTTCAAGTACTATATACCGCCGATGCTAAAGTCTGGTGGCGATCTTGAGGAATGTGCTGAAGACGAAGCAATGGATCGAGATTTTGGACCCAGCCCCCCATGAGGGTCTTGAGGACAATGGCAACTCGGCACAGAGCCCTGTTAAGTCGCCATAAATATTGAGGGGGTTAAAGAAGAGGTACATAAGCAACATACTTCCTATTTGAGATCCTTAAAGATGATAACACCAATCGACGATATGTGGGTCGTCGTTATGGGTGCAGGCAGAGCTAGTATGCCAGACTCAAGCTGGTTTAAGGGTAGCTTCAGGCAAAACCAAATTTTCACGTACGGTAAGTTTGACACAGCACACCTACTGAACAATTTACTGAGTGCTTTGAACCCTAAAGGATACTGGAAGGCATTATCATTAACGGACATGTCGTATGAACCCAAGTGTGGTAGTAACTTACTGAATGCATACTATCTCGTTAAGCAAGGATACAGACACCTCCAGTCAAAGTCAGGAGACTTCTTGTTGTTGTAGAAGAAGACTTACAATTACTGTTTCCAGCAGTAGTCATAGGTGAAGTTTATTACTTGCCAAGTGAAACCAAATTAATAAAAAAATAAGCTCTTACTCTAAGAGCATCTCCAACGGGGCACTGTAAACGGTAAACAGTAAAACAAAACTGGGGGCACGTACGGTGTAATTTACAAGCACTCTACCAATATTTCCCACCACGGTATAATTTCTCCCACCGGTATTAGCATCCCCCCCCACTCCGGCATCTAACGGGCGCTACTGGATGGAAGAAGCGAATGAAGCGTGTTGTGGCGACCCACGCCGAAGCTGAAGAAGAAGATGCTGCAGACACGGCAATACTTAGTGCTCTCAACGCTTGCACATGCTTAGAGTTCATGGAGAGGCCACGATCGCGCGGTGGCTCCCGCCCGGGTCGCAGCCCAAACACCAAGCGGGACAACGCTGCGGGACATTGGCGCCTATTTCTCGACTACTTTGCGGATGATCCGGTGTATACTGAGCGGTGTTCCGCCGGCGATTTTGAATGCCTCCCCGCGTATTTCACAAATTGCTGGCCGGTGTCATGGAAATGGATGGCTACTTTCACCAGCAGTACGATGCAACTGGTAAATCTGGGCTGTCGCTCATCTAGAAAGTGACGGTCGTGCTGCGCAATATATTGCTACGGGCTAGCCGCTGATGCCACCGACGAGCACGTTCGCCTGGGCGAAAGCACTGCAGCAGAAGCGTTCCAGCGCTTCACTGCAGCTGTGCTGGCTAAGTTTAACGATGAGTATCGACGTGAGCCAACCCCTGCTGACATCAAGCGCTACACAGCATTTAACGAACAGCGAGGATTTCCGGAGATGTGCGGGGCGCTTGATTGTACCCACTGGACTTGGAAAATTGTCCTGCGGGCTGGCAGGACATGTTCCAAGACAAAGACGGAGAGCGGTCCATCATTATGGATTCGGTCGCAATGCACAATATGTGAATTGGCATTCGTATGCTGGCCTTACTTGGTCGAATAACGAACGACATTAACGTCGTTGACAGGTCACTTGAAGTGACTTAGTGGTGAGGCGCCCAACCATTATTTCCGCGTGAACGGAAACGAGTACAAAATGTGTTATCTTTTGTGCGATGGCATACCGAGTGGTCGGTATTTATGAAGACCATCTCCAATCTTTTAAATGAAAAGCACAAGAATTACGCAAAAAAATACAATTAGGAGCTCGCAAAAACGTCGAACGGTGTTTCAATATCCTACAAGGACGATTCGCACTGCTTGCTTATCCAGCTCATTTGTGGGAGCAAGATATGCTGAGGGGTGAATGGCGTGCATGTGTTATAATGCACAATATGATTATTGAAGCCGAAAAAGAAGATGGGTTTGATGACGTCTACATAGAGAGAGTCGCAGCGCCTTCGGCGGCAGGTACAACAATTACGTTCGACTCTCTCCTGTAGCAGCTCTCAGACGCTCATGATGAAGCACACATGGCGCTACGCGATGATTTAGTGGAGCACTTATGGAACGACAAGTGCGCAACCGTCTCTGAGACTGCAAATGCGTCCGCGTGGATCGTCCTACCCAGGCGGTGAATTGCATCTGTTGCATTTATAGGTGGATCCTGCGCTACATTGGTTGCTACAATATCCTATGAATGGGTTTCTGTATTGTCTCCATCGTCGAAGGGCAACGGCTGGAGGGTATTTCCGGGCTCATTTTCCTCGTTGCTGCCTCTCGTCTGGGCAAGCACAGCAGCACGTCGGAGCCGAAAGTACTCTTGGACATCAGCATCTGGCTCGTCCAACTGGATCTTCAAAAGAGACTACATGTTTGCTTCTCTAGAGCTCGAGCCCATTTGTGACTAGCCGTAGTCATCTCCAAAGTTGCATCCGCCAATTGCTTTTGTGTATTCTCCATGGAAGACGCGGCTCGGACAGACGCCTTTGTTGCCCTGTTGCCTTGTGGTCTTGTCATTCGACTCAAACGACCTGATGCTGCTTCGAAAGACGTCGTGTCGTTCGAGGCCACTGCCAGCTGCAAATAAGGAGCGCACTTCTTTTCTCGGTGAGCTTTTCACTTAGGCTTCTTGGACAGAACTCGCCAGCAATGCAAGAACCGGAAGGGTGTTCGCTTGGAGCATCGGCGAATCCAATCTTACGGTTGCTTCAGTATCTTCCAGCGCTGACGAACCCGATGCCATTTTGTTTCTTCGAGTAGCACAGGCGCACCGGGTCTCCTGAGCTAGAACTGGATCTGAGTGACAGCAGGTTTTTGAGTGGCAGCGGGTCTCTTCAGCGCAGCGAGGCTCTGAGTGGCAGCGGGTCTCTGAGTGGCAGCGAGGCTCTGAGTGTCAGATGAGCACAGCTTAGTTCTATCTGGCGGCCCTTCGGCGTCCGCACGGCAAGTTTGATAGTTTTGCCGAGTGAACGGCACATTTATCGGTGTAAATTTCCGGTTTTGCAGTGCGCCGGTGGGAATAAAAACCCATGCCACGGTAAACTTATCACGCTGTATCCTTTACCGTTATCGTTTACAGTGCACCGTTGGAGATGCTCTAAAACGACTATTGCAGTGCATAAACTAGCAATTTGGAAATATCCTTAAATAACGGCATTTAAGGCTATGCTATGTTGCAAGTGAAAGCTTAATGAGGCAATAAGCAGGGATGCGCAAAATAGTGTTGTTATTTTATTGCCAGCCAGAAAAACGTCAATCAATATTGGTCAATTGTTTATTGGGATCGACGACTCGACTCTCTGGCTCACGCCAAACGCTGTCGCACATTGCGACCCCCACGGCGGATAGCAGCGGCAACCAACTAAGCGTCCCATAGGTTACAGTTGTAATCAAGAAAAGAAGCGCCTCTAGCATCGTTTATGCATCGCACGCCAGTACTCGCTCCACATGCGGCCGGCGCGTGAGAACCGTCTGGCTACCTCGTTGGACATGCTGGGGATCCAGTGCAGGTCCATGTAGTGAGACGGGGGGGGGTCCTCCTCACGCCAGTACACAGTCTGCTAATCCAATGCTCTCTTCTTCTGCTGCTTCGTCACCTTTGTCGTCGTGCACGAGACGACTAAGCGCAGTAGCTTCTGAGGCGTTCAGACGCTGCTCACACCCGGCCAAAACCTTCACGACGCCGAGCTCGAAGTGCAGTGCCTTGACGACGCTAGAGGCGGTTGGTGCCAGGTACCTCTCGGTCACAGGAAAGAGCTGAATTACCCGGTCGAAAAGGCGCCGCACTTCGAGAAGAGAGAATTCACGATCTCCCTGGAGACCATTCCGGAGCCGCATGTTGACACTCCTTGACGTTCCCCAGCGACTCGAAGAGGTGCGAGGCTTGATCTTTTCTCGTGGTGCGAGGAGGCAGTCGATCGTCTTGGGGTCGGAGCGATCGACATGGTCCTTGATGACCATGTAGTGGTCTGGCATAGCATAAATGCTGCTCCATCTCGTCGTAGTTCGAAGCACGGGCATTAACGCCCCGGCTTCACGAAAGCGATGGTGGTCCTTGATGCCGTTCAAACTTCACCATGAGGCTATTGACCTTGACGAGGATTGCTTCGTGCGGAGCAAGTACTTGTTGGACGGCCAGCTGAAGACGATGGCTGGTACAGCCCACCGTCGTTTGAGACCAGCGTCCGCGCGGACAGCGATAAGTTGACGGACGCGTGGTCGCACACGTAGAAGCACAGGTAGGTGATGTCCAGATGGTACGTGTCTAACACGTAGCGATCAGGTCGATGAACGCGTCGGTGCTCATGTCGCTCTCGTCTCCGTACGGCGAGAAACAAAGGAGGAACTTCTCATTATCGCTGCTTGGCGTGGAGGATGGCATGACGTCGATTACAGCCGCGTAAATTCGTGGACCCTTCGGTCCTCGCGTCAACGATCAACGCGAAGGGCTTGCTGGCTAAGGTTCGCGGATGGCGTCTTCCACGTCCACCATGTGGTTCTTCAGGGTCGCTCGGTTGAAGGGCTCAAGGGACGAGTACTTGCGCGTCCGCTTCTTCTCGCAGAAGACAAGCTCGCGGTGGTCCATAACCACCTAGCGGATCCACTGGTACACGTTCCATGGTCCGACGGTCGACTGTCATGCGCACGTGCTCGAGCATGGTGTTTGTCTGGCGAGCCAGAATCGCGAACTCATCCACGAAGACGTTGCGGTGGGCACGGTGGAGGTGGTCGAGGTCATTCGTGTACCCGCCGTTCGTGGGCTTTGCGCGGTTGCTGCTACAAAGACGGCAATGGTAGCGGCCGTTCGACAAAGATTATCTCGCAGAGCTGGCGCGGAGTCGGCGCGGGCGCCATCATTGTCGACATGGTGGTAGGTGGGAGAAGAGGCTTGGGGGCTGGTGGGGTGGAAACTTCGGCGAATCGAGAAGTGATGTATTTAAACATCCACGTATGAGCATGAGAGAGAGAGAGAGAGAGAGAGAGAGAGAGAGAGAGAGAGAGAGAGAAACTATTCCATTTGACCTACTCTAGGCGACTAGATGTCTGGTATGTCCTAAGCCTGGTTAGCACTGCCGGTTCCGCTGGGCGCTCCGGTGATTGTACGGGGCGTGTCTGATGATGACTGCTCTCGCGGCTGCTTTTCCAATGCATTTTGGCATTGGAGCAGTCGTGTTCCTTTGATTATCGTTTCCGGCCGCCTGCGCATCCCTGCTGCCCCGTATTCATACACGCTGCATTCTATCGTCAATTCCCCCTCCTTGAACACTACTCTTTTTCTCTGTATCCAGAGGCTGGTGATGCATCGGCTGCTCAGGATGCGCCACATGCGCCCTTCCACTCCATCGTGTACTGTTCCTCGTCATCCGGGTGTTCCGCTTCAATTCGATCTTTTACTGCTCTGAATACGCTTGGCACACTTCGGCTGGCGCAGTTGCGTATGAACCTCTGAACATTGCCATATTTCCATCTCTACCCTGTCCAGTGGCAGATGAGTTGTTGCCAGCATGCTTGTGCACATGGGCACTCCCATAATATGTGCTTTATGGTCTCCTTCTTGCCTTGAAGCATTGCAGTTTGCTGCAGCTGATGTCTAGTATTCATCCTTTATGAAACAGATTTAGTTGGCGCACCGCTACGCGGTACGCCACCCAAACCTGCTATTCAGTGAGTCCATTGTGGTATGCCCACAAACGTTTTGGTGTTTTTGGAGCGCCGCTGCTTGCCACCCACTTTCACTCGCTTTCTCCGCCATCCGTTGTATCGTTCCGTACAACTTGTTATTCGCGCCTCGGTATCGCTTGAAGGGCTTTTTCTTAATTGCCGCAACTACATGCTTGTTCGCTAATGGTGCCTGGTACCACCCATGGAAACCGGTGTAGGCGCGGATGCGCGTAAACACGATGCTGCCTTCGTAATCATATCTCCGTAGCTTGTTAATATCTGCCGCTATTCTCCTATCTTCGACCGTCGTGGTTGCTATCTTCCAGTGAATTCCATTCTGCTGTTGTTGGAGCTCTATCACGTCCCTGTGAACTCCTCGTGTGGAGCGCATCGTCCCGTGAATTGAAAATCCGTCTCCACGGCTTTCCCATTTGTAGTCGAAGTTTAGTTTGGTAGGGTGCCGCATCCGTACCTCGTTTCCGGTCTGCGTCACTTCTCCAATCGCCATCGGGGTGGGGTGGGGGATCCACTGAGTACTGTTATTCCCCATCTTCGCAGCTTCGCTTGCTCGTGAGCTGCTGATCCTTTCGTTGGTATCGTCATGACGTAGGTTCTGAGCCCTGTCCGCTGGATATTGAGTTCCTCTATTGCGCAGGTTCGGCTTCTTTGCAGTTAAAATGCTGCCTGTTTAATCCATGATCCAGGATTGTCAGCCCATTGGTAAGTTGGTCAAAACTGGGCCTCCTCCTGACTCCTGCATTGCTCTCTATCTGGTAGTTGTCTCGAGAGTTTCACGATCCATTCTCCATCTGAGTTCCAGCTGATTGCTACATTCGCCAGCTCTTTCTGGCTTTCCGTGGTTGCGGTGCCCGGTTGTAGCCAAGACCCTATCAAGAGTTGCAGCGAGTTGTCGGGGGGAGACGCACGTTTGAGCGAGAGAGGCAACCGATCACAGCCACTACTATAAATACTGTCTCACGTGCGTGGGTGGGCCGCAAACCACACGTCCAAACTTGTCGATTATTGGCCGTGATTGACCTCCAGCCTAATAAATAATTTCGACTGATTTAATGGGATTATTGAAAGGCCAGTTAGTTTTTGCGCATCCCTGGCAATAAGCAATTCGAAAAATGGACGATCTCATATCCCCTACCATACTGGAGAGTATCTAAACGTGTTCCCACTAAAGGGCCGCAGAATATCTTATACGGAGTAGGAATATCGTTATTCGCTATTTCAATAATCTACAGTTCCTAATTGGCTAATAAAATCAACTATACCATCGATTGGTAGATATTATCACATCTCTATTTGAATTAGGCAAATTCAAATTTCTAGTGAAATAGCAAATAGCGCGCCAAGAAGCTAAAGGGACTAATTACCGGCATGGACGCCTCGGACGCCAACGTCAAGGTCTTCTGTCGCGTGCGGCCGCCCAACGAGCGTGAGCGCGGTGTCGATGCCACGACCCTGAGCGGCTCCGCGGGCTTCCTGGCTCGTAGCATTGCGGCGTCCGCGTCGGCATCGTTCGCCAAGAAGTGCGTAACGGTCCCCGCCTCGGACCCCACGCAGCAGACAGTCTTTCTGCACAGCAAGCACGGACCCGCCAAGACCTTCACGTTTGACCACGTTTTCGGAGAGGACGCGAGCCAGAACGATGTGTTTGAGGTCGTGGGAGCGCCTATTACACAGGCCTGTCTCGAGGGCTACAACGGCACCATCTTCGCCTATGGACAGACAGGCTCGGGTAAGACGTTTACAATGCAGGGCCCCGACGACGTCATCGACACAGTAGCGCAGGGTCTAACACAGGAGCAGCTCGCACTGCGCGGCCTCGTGCCTCGGGTGTTCGATTACCTCTTCGACAACGTTGTGACCAAGGACAGCGGGAAGAACATGCAGCACACGTTCGCATGCTCCTTTCTGGAGATTTACAATGAAAGAGTGTATGATTTATTGGATGGGGGTAGTGGCAAGGACTCTGCGGGACTACAGCTCAGAGAGAATGGACGCAAAGGGGTCCATGTTGAAGGACTGATTGAAAGTGTAGTGACCAACTCGAAGAAAGCAGCAGAGCTGATGACGGTGGGAGCGCAGAACCGACGAGTGCGACAGACGTCCATGAACAGAGAAAGCAGTCGGTCACACAGTGTGTTCATCCTGCAGTTGCAGTCCAAGGAGATGTCGGCAGAAGGCACCAAGATTCGCACGTCGAGGTTTAATTTGGTGGATCTCGCAGGTTCGGAGCGACAACGAAGCACAGACGCAGCGGGGGAACGATTGAAGGAAGCTGGTAGTATCAACAAGTCGCTGTCTGCACTTGGGAATGTCATCTTGGGACTGTCAGAGCAGTCTGTAGGCAAGCATCGCCACGTTCACTACCGCGATTCCAAGCTGACGTTCCTTTTAAAGGATTCTTTGGGTGGCAACTCGAAAACGTTCATGGTTGCGACTATCTCACCTGCTGAAGATTCCGCGTTTGAGACACTCTCAACTCTTAAGTTTGCACAGCGAGCGAAGATGATCCAGAACAACGCAGTCGTCAGCGAAGACTCAGTCGGTAGTGCTCTCTTCTTGCAAGAAGAAATCCAACGACTGCGACGACAGTTGCAGCAGGCACACCAAGAAATCGCTCGTAATATTCCGGGATCTCATTTACTTCGTCAGCAAGGAGCAATATTGTCAGAAGGAGGTTTAAGTCAACAGTCGGTGGCTCTCTCGACACATCGACTGGGACCATGTGATCCTGTCATTGACACCCGTTTCCGTGAGCTGGAGGAATCATTTGCAGCGACGGCAGAGAAAAGCGATCGACTACAGCGCTCGTGCGAGTACCTTCAGCTTCAGAATGGCAACTTTCAGGCACTTTGCACGGACTTAAAGCAACATATCGCTCACTTGAAAATGGTGCTTCGGCTGCGTGGAATTGGTGGCCCAGGAGCTCATGAATATAAACCTTCGGCTGACGCCATTGAGTGGAGGATGAAGTACGAAGAGATGGAGGAGCGCTTCGGTGTGCTTCAGGAGGAACTACAGCGCCGTGGAATTGATGACGCCGGAACGATCAACAGTGAAGCGGAAAACCTCAATATGATGCTGTTAGGTCTGACGAAACAACTGGCTTTTGTGCTCCGCGACAAGCATGATTTACAAGACCGCCTGCTCGAGAACCAGTCTGATAAGGACGAAAGCATGGAGCGACCTTCATCGCACGAAACTGTAGATGCAGCTTTCTCAGCACGACTGGAAGAAGCGCTAAAGCAGCAGGCGCACGAATACCAGGCGAAATTGGACGCAATCGTATCAGTGAATGCATGTCTGGAAGAGAATGCAGCAGAAACATCGTTAGAGCTGCTACAGATCAAGGAGCGAGAAAAATCATGGTCAATTCAGCACAATGATCTTGACAGACAACTTGCCGATTCCAGAGCAGCTCAATTAAATTCAGAACAAGCTCTGTATTCGACCAAGGAGATGCTGGTTCAAGAGAGAAGAAACGTTGAGGAGTTGGAGATGCAGTTAGAGCGAACACGTGAAGGGATCCGCGTCGAGATCGAAGCAGCGTTGGCTGATGCCTCCACTGCTAACCGGGATCTCGAAAGCTCAAAGAAGTTGTTGCAGCATCAACTTGCTTCAGTGACTACAGAACTCAACCAGCGCGAGCATCAAGTTCAAGAAGCTGAGCATTCGTTTGCTCAACTGAAGGTGGAAATGGCTCATCTTGAAGAAGTAAATCAGAAGACAGTGTTACAGCTTGGAGAGGCTCGAGATGAATTGAAGGAGGCTGAACTGCAAGCAGCTCATTTTCGAGCTGAAATTACTGATCGAGATAAGGCGATTGATGAGCTCAAACGTTCTGAGGCTGCTATTGCTGACGAGAGAATAATTCTAGAGCAAAAGCTCGAGGAATCCATTAATTCCATACGACAACTGCATGAGAATGTCGATGCTACTGCGCTGAAGCATCTAAATGCAATTGAGTCGTTGAAGCGCCAAGCGGAAGAGGAGGAGCAGATGTTAGTTGAGGACTTTGAGAAGCAACTTCTCGTGAAAGACCAACACCTTCAGCAGCTTCATGCTGAGTTTAATGAGCACCGGAATAAGGCAGAAGAAACTGACCGTCTCCACAGTTCAGTGCTGGAGAAGAAGAAGGCAGCACTTGCAGCACTTCAGCATCAGCTTGATGACCAAAAAATGGAGTCTAAACTAGCGCTGGAAGATGTTGAACAGAAACTGTTTGGGGCTATCGCTGATGCTTCTAAGCTTTCTGAAGAGAAGGATCAGATCGAAGCAGAGCATGCTACTGCGGTGCAAGAAATCGAGCGTCTTCTGGATGGTGTCAAGAAGCTTGAAACTGAGAAGAACGCAATGATAAGCGAGATTCAGAGTTTGTCGGAACGTGCAGAGCAGCTGACTGAAAAGACGAGAGAACTCGAGGATCAAAAGACAAAGTTGCAGAATAAATGCCAGTACCAGCAAGCTCAGCTCTCCGAATCGGAAGAGTCCATCAAGACGTTCACTCAAGATATTGAGGAGCTGGAACAGAAGCTTACAACACAGTCGAGTGACGTCGCAGAGCTTCGCAAGGATCTCGCTTCAGCAGAGGAAGCTAGTCGTAAGGCGGCGATTACACATGCCCAGCAGGCTCATGAGCTTTCTTCTAGTGCAGAGAAGGTGAAAGAATTGGAGCAGGAACTCGCTGCCAGCAAGGATAGTGTGGAAAACCTGACTAACAAGCTTGAGAAGGCAGAGGGTGAGATTCGAGACGCTGAAGGTACCGCGTTGCACCAAATGGAGGAGATTAAAATGTACAAGGGAATCCAGTCCACACTATGTGATGAGGTGAAGAAGCTTGAGCTTGATCGTCTGGAGTTAGCCGAGTCGTTGAAAATCGAGATCGAGTCCAAGCAGGACGTGGAACAAAAGTGTGCTGAAGCTCAAGAAGTATGGTTGGAGGAGAAGAACAAGCTGACGAAGCACTCTCAAAAAGTGATCTCGTCTCTTAAGAAGCGCGTTGATGAGTTGGGACTTGGTGAGGAGACACTTTTGGCTCAGAAACACGACTTGGAACAAGAGAATGAGGCCCTCAAGACATCAGTTGCCGAGAAGAATAGGGATGTACAAGAGCTTTCGGATCGTATCAGCCACAAGGAGGACACGATCTGTGTGTTGGAGGCCAGTGCCACCGACTCAGCTGCAACGCAGGGTCAGCTGACTGGTACTGTTGCTGAGCTGCGAAGCAGACTGCGTGACCTCGAGCGTCTGTTGGTGGAGCAGCAGGATACTGTATCAAAGCAAGAAACGGAGCTCACTGAAAAGGCGACTGCCATCTCGGAGAGAGATGACACTATTGCCTCGTTAGAGGAGCGTGTGCGTAATGAAGAAGCTGAATGGGGTTTGAAAACCCGCGAATACAAAGCGGAGTTGGAGGCTGCACAGGGCCGTGTACAGGCATTTGAGGAGTTGGTTGCGGAGAAGACTGCGATATTTGCCAAGATCGAGGAAACATTAGTGGTGGAGAAGTTGTCATTGGAGCAGAAGCTCGACGAGAATGAGGAAATCTTGGCGCAGCACATCGACCAGTTAATGCATGAGATCAAGCAGCTCGGATCGACCATCGGGGACAAGGACGCAAAGCTGCAGCTTGCTAACAAGTCTTTGGTCGAGTTGAAGGATGCTGCCGAGGATGGTAACAATGCAAAGTTTAAAGAGTTGCAGGCCGCAATTGAAGAACTCGAGACCAAGTATAACGTGGTTGTGGCCGAGAACGCGAGGCTCAAGGAGAAGCGAGTGTCCGAGCTGAAGGAGCGGGAAGAGGAGCTCAACCGCCGTTCTAGTGAAATCGGCGCTGCGGAGGAGCACAACAAAACTGTCCGGAAGGCGTTAGAAGCACAGCAGGCCGCAGCGGAGAGTGCTTTAAAGGAAGCCAAGACGAAGGCAGTGTCTCAAGACGTACTTGGACAGGCAAAGCGGAAATTCCTGACGGAGAAAGTGAAGCTGCAGCGCGAGATCCAAACGCTGACCAAGAAACTGGAGACGGTATCAAAGGAGAACGAGAAACTCGTCGGCCACCACAACAGTCGCCAGAAGATTCAACATCACGTCAAGGTGAAGGAAGAGAACAACCGTCTTTTGGACCAGGTGCGGCAGCTAACAGACGATAAGTTCAAACTGCAGCGTTCACTAGAGAAATTCCAGTCACTACTCAAGGAGAAGGAGAACATTGGCGTGGAATCTACAAGCAATACGCCACCATCCGTGTCACCTGCTTCGAGTTCTTCTTCAAAGTCACATACGTCGAAGAAAATCAAGCGGCCAAGTCTCGGCAGTGTATCAAGTGCAACTACAAGTACAGCAACGTCCACAGCAAGAGCAGCAAGGCTAGCAGCAAGAGGTCGGCCGATCAGTCGCTCTGCATCTCCCGGACCGACCAAGAAGCGGGGACGGATACATTCCAGTGCAGCAGGACCAGGTTGGCAGAGATAGCTTCAAGTCACGCTTGATGGTGCACCATCCCAGCTTGCGTAACGACTCCAGGGGATGGATTAGACTGTAAGCAATGAGTAATGCATGCGTCGTTCAGTTATCAAGGTGTTTCTCTTGTCGTCGATGTCCTCGCTACTCGATGTGGCAAAGGCGATGAATGCCGAGGCTGCTAGCACGTTGACTCTGATGGACGTGGCCAAGCAGGAGACACAACCGAAGCAAACACTACACCAATTAGCTCAAGAGATCGACATTGAAGACCGATCACGGATTCAGACTGCTCTTAAATCTACAGCCAAGAAAGTAAAGGCGGAGCGGCAGGAACTTCGGTCACAGAGTCTAGAGCAAACAGCAGTGGAAGTGCAACAAGAGGAGCAACAAGCGTTGCAAGACAAAGTTGTATCCGCTGACGACTCGAAGAACAAAGTGGTTGATTTTGATAGCAACGAGAAGAATGACGACGAAGGTTACTCGAGTTTTGAAGAAGACGACACCCTAAAGAACAAGAACAAGAAGCAGAAAGTCCCCGTGGCATCTGAAGATGAACCCGCTGAAGAAGAAGAGAGCTATGAATCCCCTCCACGGACAACTCCGAGCGAGTCCAAAGAGAGCAAAGAGTTTTTAAGAGCTGTATACCGTGCCGATAAGTACCAGGTCCGAGACATGCTTGACGGCGAAGTTGTCGACGCCAACATCGCGGATCAGGTAACAAGAAGCACAGCTTCACTTGTTCTCTCTCTCATGTGTTGTCTCACTTTTTGCTTCCTCTCTTGGCAGCATGGCTGGAGTGGGCTGCACTGGGCAGCGTCCCAAAATCACAGTGAGATCCTGCAACTTCTTGTCCAGCGAGGAGCTCAAGTTAACGCCATCGACCAGGTACGTCCTCGTCCAATCTCCAATTACCTGCCATGCCGCTTCACTCTCTCTCGTCCTCCTCCAGATCAACGGTTGGACTGCTCTACACGTAGCCGTCGTGCGGGAATCTGTCTCCTGTGTCCGCCTCCTTTTGTCCTCGGGTACCGACACTCGCATCCGAGACAGCTACGGCGACACCGTCGTCGAGTGTTTGCAAGCTGCCAGCAGGAAGAACAAGGTCAAAATGCTTCAGCTTTTGCAAGAATCGCGCAGTAAAACACCAGCAAGTAGTTTCGTTCCCCTCCACACTCAACAATAATCTCGTTTCTGTCTTTTTCTGTGTATTTACTGCTCGGTCACGTGCGTCTCACTGCACAAAACACTCGATTGTCATCCTGTTATTGCTGCTGCAGCGTCTACGAGGACGCGCCGAAGGAGCCCACGTTGTCCTTCTTGTCGTTCTTCTCCACCTTGACCGACTCGCGGTACTTCTGAAGGTAAAGCTTAAGCGGCTCCACGTACGAGTCGAAGCCTAGCGTACTCATGGCCCAGATGATGTCGTCGCCGTTAATGGTCTTGCGCTTCTCCTGCTGGCATTTGTCGCTGGCCTCGCTCGTGATGAATGAAATAAACTCACTAACGCACTCCTGCACTGTCTCCTTGCCGTCCTTCGCGATCTTGGCTGTGGATGGCAACGATACCTTCATGATGCGGGAGATATTAGCCGTCGGAAGGAAGCGGTCCTGCTCGCGGATCTCGTCGTCGTTGTGCTCCTCTTTGCTGGCCATGTTCACTGCGTCCTTCCGACCTTTCTTGTTGATTTTTGTATGGAGCTTCGCGCGAAAAACTGGGCGGGGGAACAGACGCGGGATTGGACCAAAACAAGTGGAGTTTAAGAGGATTATAACCAATGATGAATTAATCTGAGACGTGAGAGCAATTCTGTACCACGTCACAGATCCCTCAGCCACAATAATATTGTGAGAGGTGCCGTCCACACACAGCAACCATCAAACTGCACTTGTTTTCTCGTCTAACATGTTAGCGTTAGTATTTCTGCTCCTGGGCGATGCCTCATCGTCCCTTCGTCTTTCACCTTCAATCCCATTCACTCCAACCATCTCCCGTCCGCTTGCTCTTGCCCCCCCCCCCCCCCCCACCTAGGTATCCGTCACTTTAGTCCTCGTCATCCACCTCGTCCTCGCTGACGTCGTCGGTCTTGAAAAACGTGTAGGATAACGTGATATTGTGCACGCCGCTCATAGACGGGTCGTCGCAGATCTCGGGGTCGATGAAGAAGAACACAGGCATGTCAATCTCCTCGTTGGGCCTCAGTCGCTGCTCCTCGAAACAGAAGCACTGAATCTTGTTGAAGTAGACGCCAGCGGACGGTGGATACACGTTGTAGGTGGCAACGCCCGTGATGGCCTTATCCGTCTTGTTCTTGGCCGTGTAGAAGGCTAACGCCGTCTCACCGGGCGCCAACAGAAGGTCGCGCTGCTGCGGCCGGAAGACCCACGGCATGTTGGCGCTCACGCCGCCGTCGAAGGTCACACGGATGGGCTTGGTGTCCTCTCGAGGCGTGAGCTTGTCGGCCACGAATTTCTCCACGCGCCGTGTAGTCCCACCGAATCCTGTCATTTGACAAAAGATCTTGTACAACGGCACAGCGGCATACGAGATGCCAACCCAGGCAATGGCCGTGCCGGCCAGGTACATGACGGCGCGGCGGTTGCGCATCTTGATGGACTCGCGGCGCGCCTCCTCCGTCGCACGCTTGGAGATGCAGCGCACAGCTCCCAGTCCGGTCGGACGTAGTAAGCGCATCGAAGGTGCCGAGACGCAGGTGCCATGACGGGCGACGCGCAGGAGCAGCGAAGAGGGATGCATGTCTATCGCGCCAAACTCCGGAATGTGCCAGCCCCAGATTTGACACACGACATAGGTAACCTGTCTAAGGGAATATCTGACCGGGTTTTTTTTTTTTCAAATGCGGTACATGTATTATAAGAAAATGATACGTATCTAAACGTTCGATTTGTGTGTTTTGGACGTGCTGTTGCATTTTTGCTGATATGTTAATCCAACTAAGGAAGCTTTTGGGGCCAAAGTTGGGCCAGCAGGATGAATTGTCTAAGGGAAGTTCTTTGGCTAGCTTGTGAAGTTTTGAAGTTGGTTGGAGGAGTTTGTTTGCAGGGGTCGCTCGTTTCGTAATCACTACGTAAACGGTAAACCACCAGATTCTGCGGTTCACTACTGAAATGCATGAGTTTGGCTACAATACGAGTACATTCAATGTATTCGGTACAACAGTTCAAAATCTTGCTTGACAATTGCTGCACAGTACGCAGCAACCCATGACATACCGTTGCGTTGGTGCACTGCTACTAGTAGGATCGTATCCATCTAACTTAGCTGAGCACAGCGATGCAGGCCAACAAGGCCGAAAACTCTTTAGGCTTCACAGCCCAAGCAGACTACGCCAGCAAAAAAAACTCGTCGTATCCTCGGTCGACCGCCTGCGTATTGAAAGTTGATGCGGCCAACTGCTACGGCTTTGCAATGCGAAAATGTGGTCCTGTAGCGTTATCGCGCAATGATGGAGGCACCTGCGGAGTAGCACGTCAAAATAACTGTGCCGACAATAGGAAAACGGAAAAGCTCAACATTGGGCATGATCGTTGTTGAGGACAGCACTAAAACGGACTCGCAGACGTATGTATCATGATCAACAACTCATCGGCTTGCCTGCATGATGTGCAAGTCACGTGAACAGCCAAGTAGCTCGACGGGTTTGAAAGACTTGCATACCATTCGTGCATCGAACCTAATCCCCAGCTTTTCAATCTGCAATCTCTATAACTCTGCTATGCGCCACCGAACCTGTCCATCTCAGCGCCCACACATGACAAACCCAACAGGTAAAACCCAATCGGAAAAACAACACACACGAGCTAGTCCACATATCCAGCTGGGCGCCAAACGGTACATTATCGATTATCACCCAGGGCTGGAGCTGTTTCCTTGCTTTCTCACAGTTGGCTCCTGTCCTCGTCGTAAAGCTCCGCCTTAGCGGGACGTACCTGCAAGGTCCGTCCTTTGAGTCGTCACTCCTGTTATCGGCTTCTCGTCGTGTCGAACGCTTACTCGTTCTCCTCAGCACGAACGCGAGCATTGGGGTTGGTCACGCGCACGTTGAGCTGCTCCGCGCGCTCGATAATCTCGCGACGCTTGCGGCCCGACACGTTGTGGGCGATCTCAGCGCAGTACTTGCGGTTGTGCATAAGGAGCACCTCGAGCTCGGCCACGTTGTTGACCAGGAACTTGAGGAAGCCGTTAGGCAGCAGATGGCGCGTCTTCTTGTTGGAGCCGTAACCAATGTTCGGCATCTTGATAGCACCCTTGAATTTCCGGCGCACGCGGCCATCAATACCCTTCGGGCGACGCCATGACTCCGGAACGCGCTTGAAGCGGTTGGACTGGTGACGTTTGAACTTCGTCACCTTCTTCTTGACGATCTTGGGGCGGATGACGGGAGTAACCTGCACCATCTACATGCGTAATCAACCAAGCGTCTATTAGCCTCGTGCCTGTTTATCATTCATTCCCTGTGTCTTGGCCCTATCCGCTGCCTGAGCAACACCATCGCTAGGCACCGCTGTCTGTCTGTACACATCAACGCGCTCTCCGTCCGTGGACGAACACTGCGCTCATGTTGCCATCGACGCAAGCTGTATCCACAGGGCACGGGGGCACAAAACCGTCGCTTACCTTTGAATTGAGGAAGCCTTTGTGATTTCAGCACTACTCGGCGGCTGGGGATTGGGAGGCTTGGACGAGAGCATGCTCGCCATTCAATCGCATGGACAGCTTTCATCCACTCAAACGCCGCGAAAATAAAATATAGTCTTTGGATTCGCTAAAACTAAACATCGATGCGATTGGATGATAACTCGAAGCTTGATTCTACAGACCAATCATACAGCTTAGGGCTCGGGTTCCGCTATAGCGCGATGAAGACCTTGGGCATGCGCGTGCTGCCGCGCGATGGCGTCCGTGAGTGCGCATTGGTGGACGAAATGCGGGTCGTTGTCCTGCATCTGACGTTTGTGTGTGATATGGGGACACTTTAACACCCGAACTAGCGAGTGGAATCTCGCAGAAGCTGCTGGTGATGACGTACAACGTGCTGGCGCAGTGCTACGTGCGCTCGAGCTACTTCCCGTATTGCAAGTCCAGCGAGCTCCGTTGGAAGAACCGGTCCAAGAATCTGGTAGGCTGCAGATCATCTGCTGAACTATTGGCTGTCTCCGAGCTCTGCTAAAGAGTTGGACTGTGTAGGAAACTGTGTTCGCCTCGAGCTTGCCCGTCTCGCCCGACGTCATCTGCCTTCAGGTATCGCAGCTATTTCAGTTGGCGTAGCCAATGATTACGTGCTGGCGGTAGAATTGGCCGCGAAGCGGTATTAATTTTTCGTGATGGTGACAGGAAGTGGACAACTACGATCAGTTCTGGGCCGCTGCGATGAAGAAGCTCGGATACGAGGGGTGAGCGATGGATTTTGCTTCAAGTGGCTTGGGTGGTTCACGCAGTGCTAACATGTAATTGCTGCTGCTTCGTTGCTGTACTACAACCAGCCTCTTTGTCAAGAAGACAGGCACCAAGCTAGACGGCGTGGCTGTATTTTGGAATAAGAAGAAGCTGAAGGTGAAAGAGTCCAAGCAAGTCAGTCTGGACCTGCCTAACGGGGACGAGTCGGGTGAGTTAGCCATGAGTTTAAATCATTTTAGTATTTAAGAACTTGAGGTTTGACATGAAGCTCATGATATCGAGTCACTTCTTACAGACATCGACCGCGAGTTGCTATCGAGGGCTACTACGAGAGGAAGCGTCGGCGTAATTGTCCACTTCGAGCACCTCGAGATGCAGCTAGAGTTCGTCGTCGCGACGACACACCTGTTTTGGGACCCGATGCAAGAAGACGTAAAGCTGCTGCAATCGCGCCGAATGTTGCACTCCATCGAGGAGTTTATTAGCACGCCGGATGCATCGGTGCCGACCATCTTCTCCGGCGATTTCAACTCACTGCCTGGCAGCAAAGTATACAACTTCATCACGAAGAAAAAACACTTTAGCAGCGCCTACGCTCAGTACGAGTCGGACGGTGAGCCTAAGTTTACCAACGTCAACGGTAACGCCAAAACGGATGACGGCAAGATGGTGCCGCGCTTCGTCGGCACCCTGGACTACATATTTTACCGCTCCCCCAGGTATATACAGCCTCCTTATTGCATCTCGTCATCTTTGGTGCACTAACGTTCTGCTGCCAACAGGATGCGACCGGAAGCGATTATGGAGCTCATGTCGTTTGAAGACGCCAGCAAAGAGGTCGCGCTACCCAGCACCATCTCTCCGTCCGACCATCTCCCGCTGCTGTGCGAATTCCACATCCACAATTAGTTCGGCAGCCTGATCATAGCGTGTTGAAGTGGAAAAATGGCTCCACAACGTAGCAATATAATTTCATCCAATCAGAACCGCTCACTGCCTAAATACAGCAAATAACGGCTCCGTACGTCATTCTTCTCTGCTCTTGCTACGCTCGCGATGGGAGCGTCTACTTCGTCGCCTGCCGTGGCCACTGGCTCGGTGGCTCTGGAGAAGATCTTCGCGTCTGCGCAAGAGAAAGCCGCCTTCGAGGAGATCGTGGGCGAGACGCCCATTCCGCGTGAAAACACGGCGTATCACACGGTGCTGGCGGCCCCGAAGCCGCTGCCCCACTTGACACAGGCGCAGGTGGAGTTGCTGACCCACGAGTATGGCGATACGCTAGGTATAGTAAAAAAATTAGAACATAGCAACAATATTACTGCAATAGTACGGTCCTGATCTCAAAGTTTGGACGCCAAATGATGCACTAACAGCGCAGAACAGTCTCCAGTCCGGGAACTTCCGTGTGCTGCTGCGCTACCTGATCCACGCGCTGCCGTTCAGCTGCAGAGTATCGAAGATGACGGAGAGCGAGCTAGCAGTTTATGCGCCAGGTGCAGTGGAACGAGACCACGTTGATAACAACCCGCAAACGGTGGACACGCACTTGCACAGAGCTGTGAACGCGTTGTTCTTGGTTCGACAGTTTACGATGCGGTTTGTGGAAAGGACGGACGAGTGCTCATTGCTGGCTCACTTCAATCAGCAACCGTCGACGAAGTTTACTGGTTCCGCTGCTGCTTCGGGAAGGCGTGAGTTGACGGTGTGTAGCTGAAAACCCCTTTTGTCCGTCGTGACTAACTCTTTCTTGTGTGCTTTTGTGCGTATTGGCTGAGCAGATAGTTTGTTGATCCAAATGGATGATGAGCTTCCAGACAAGAGTAACAACGATGCGTTCTTGCCGGAAGATTCTTCAGAAGATCTTGCTGGACGCTTTCTGGATGCTCTTTTAACGGTACTCATTGAGTTCCCCCCGAAGTACGTCTTTGCTTCAGCCAAAGCTGTGATGCCAGAGGTATTAAGGGCTTAATCCTATGTGAATGCTCGCTCCTTAATTGCTACTGCAGTGATAAGACGTACGATTTGCACGTGGAAGTTGTGAACACGCTTTTGGTGCTTTTGTCGCCTGTGGTATATCCACGGGACCATTCCAAGCAAGCTGGTGACGTCCGTGCCCACAACCCATTCCTTTACATGCTGATGGTGGCCGCTCTACCTGATGGTAAGAAGTCGTGTTGGGCATCTGGTGTGATGCGTCGCTTGCTCCAGAACAGTATTGAGCAGATCCAAGCTACCGGGCCAAGCTCTGCTTCGAATACTGCAGTAGTTGCTCTGCGAAAGGCTAGCGAGATGTCACTCATCGCGATGTCGGGAGTTTCCGACCAGATGTATGAGCAGGAGCAGTTCTCTTACTTAACACTGGAAGGTGTCGGCTCGATTGCGGGTGAGTACAGTCGCTTTTTATCATTTTGCGCTACCATTTCCTCATCATTGTGTTCCTTTTTGGTGCAATTTAGCGTCGATTTTCCGCTTTCCGTGGAATTTTATCCGGTATTTTACCACCCGTGAGGATACTACAAGTCCGCTCGCTGACCGTAGCGTACTGCTACTGTTAGTGCTGCTTCAGAGCTGTCGAGATAGCGACTCTCCGGTGGCTTGCAACCCTTTCCGAGGCGCTCTTTGTGGAATTACGGATGGTGCTGATGCGGACAGCCATAGCACAGAGATTGAATACCCCAGGGCTCGTTCGGTGCAGCATGGCGAGGCAACCTCCAGCTCCAGCGCTGAAAAGTTGGAGCTATTATACTCGGATTTGTTCGAAGTCGTTGGCCGCCATGCACCATACGAAGCGAGCCATCTTATGCTCTACACGCTGCTGTATTCGAACCCGATGATACTCGACACCGCAGTGAGCGACGCTGACATTGAGCGTATGCTGCTGCCCTTGCTGGAGACATTGTACCACGCGCGATCTGTGGAACCTAACCGACTGTACATGCTGGTGATCGTGCTGCTGACCTTCACGCAGGATCCAGCGTTCGTTCGCACTGCACATACCCAGTTGGTGGTGTCCAACGTGTCATGGTACAAGGAGCACTACATGCTGGATGTTTCGCTGGGTAGCCTTATGACGGTTATCTTTACACGGCTTATTTTCCGCAACATCACGCACTTCCAGGACAGCTTCATCCACCTGAACGCGTTTGCGGCTCTGTCCAACCTCGCACGCTCTGCTGAGAATTTACACATGTACGCTGCTCAAGGTATCGTAGGGCTGATTGATATGCTAGCCAGGAACGAAGTCAAGCTAGTGACGCAAATGCAGCGGTTGAAACCCACGGACAAGGAAGAGAGCGAGGTGCTAGCACAGAAACGTTCGGCGTATGTTGAGTTTATCCGGCTATTGCTGGGTGTGGTCTCGTCCTGTTTGAAGGCGAAGCTGTTGCCGCGCAACCCGCAACTTATTTATTCACTGCTGCATCGCGCAAATACGTTTGCGGCACTGCAGCAGCACTCCGAGTTCGCTGCGTATGTGAATAACGGTCCTGTGTGGAGCACGTTGTCGCGCTTCCAGGCAGTCGTAGATGCACAGACCTCGCCTGACGATGTGCTTGATGCTGACATGGTCCTGGAGATTATTCGTGGTGAATGCGTTAGCCTCCTGGCAGCATCGAGTGCGAGTTCAAGAGCAGGAGGCGCCTCGAAGTCGAAGGCTTGCATAGACGATGACGATGCGAGCTATCGGTACGAAGAGGAGGCGGACCCGGAGCAGTTCTTCGTGCCGTATATTTGGAAGCTCATCCAGGAGCAGACCCCAGATTTCTGCTGGAAGATCGATAAGATCACGCTGTTTATGCCTAGTGGGATTACCGCGCCAACGAGTGTGACGACTGGTTAAAAGGCAGCTGAATTGAGGCAAGCAATAGACGTTAAACATATGCTCTTCTTCAGAGTTTGAAGTTCCGGCATGGACAGGATCGGGGTGGTTAAGTGGGAGGGTATCTGTAAGAGCATCATTTGCGCACAGTGGCGATCTTGCTCTCAGCAAAGCTAGGCAACACGAACGAGGCCTCGTGAATCTTGGCGTTATAGTAGCGCAGGGTCTCCTGCATCTTGGCGTCCGGCGTGCGCTTGGGTGTGGTCAGGACGCCCTTGCTCTTGTCGAGCGAGCATACGATGAAACCGATCTGGCCCGAAGGGTAGGTCGGGATGGTCGTGTACGAGTAGTTGACCGTGGGAAAGAGGTTCTGACAGCGCTGCATGACGTCCACGATGAGGTCGAGGTGCAGCCAGAGGCACTCGCCCTGGGTGCAGATGACTCCGTCCGGGGACAGCGAGTTCTTCATGTTCTCGTAGAACTCGGCGCGGTAGAGGACCTCGGCGGGTCCGACGGGGTCCGACGAGTCCACGATGACCACGTCGAACTTGTCGGTCCTGTTCTCGCGCAGGTACACGGCGGCGTCGGCATGCAGGAGCGTCACGCGCGGGTCGTCAAAGGCCGTGGCCACCGTGTTCTTAAAGAATTTCTTGGACACGTCGCACACCATCGAATCAATCTCACACATGACGATCTCCTCGACGCAGTCATGCTTGGTCACCTCACGCAGCACGCCGCCGTCGCCGCCACCCACGACGAGCACGCGCTTGGGCTGCTTGTGCGCAAACATGGGCAAGTGGGTGATCATCTCCTGGTACGCAAACTCATCGCGCTCCGTGAGCTGGATCACGCCGTCCAGCACGAGCACGTGGCCATACGTGACCGACTTGAAGACCAGCACGTCTTGGAAATCCGATTTGCCCCTGAAGAGCACCTCCTCCACCTCGAGCGAGAACTTCTGGCCGGGCCACATGGCCTCGGTCTCGCTGAACCACTGCTTGTCGTTGATGGTGGCGATGGACATGGCTGGGGCGAAGAGCTTCTTAGCTGCTGGGGACCGCTGGTACACGGCGGCAGCGACTCGGCGGAGCAGGGAAATCTTGAGACTGAAGACGTGCACCAGCGAGTGGCTGCGAGGCTATTTGCCGCGTTGATTTGCGTGAATTGAGCCACTTATCGGCGGTATGGCGGTTAGACGAAGAGCAGGTCTTCCCTCCTCCGCTGCTGTTGGAGAAAATTACGAGGTGTCGCCCCTCCCAAAGTGTATTTGCGTGTTGCTAAGCATCCACAGTGGTACTTAGTGAGCATCGACAATTGTGTATCATACATGAGTTAATGTGACATACACAAAACATCATTTTCTACACAAAATATCTGCCATTCGAGCCAACATGCCGCGCTACTACTGCGATTATTGCGACACCTACCTCACGCATGACTCGGTTCGTAGCTCGCCCCGCAGTGCGTAGCAGCCCCCACCACCCCTCGTATCTGATGTGTCTATGTCTCCTCTTGCTTCTCATTCGCTATTTACCGCAGCAAGCCGGCCGTAAACAGCACAATCGGGGCTGGAAGCACCGCGAGAACGTCAAACTCTATTACGAGCAGTTCCTAGCCGGCCAGGGCGTCGTCATGAACCGTACGTCACGCTGAAGTAGTCGCCAATTGTTTGTTACTTTATCGCCTAATTTTTTGCCTTGTTGCTGCAGCTGGAGAGTGGCTGAGAGGGCCAACGCTGGCGGGTTCGCTGCCTCCGCGACCGAACGGACCTCCGAACGGCATGATGCCAGGTGGATACCCACCTCGTGGAGGCCCTCCTCGGGGTATGATGCCTCCTCCTGGACCCGGCATGCGACCGCCTATGTTTCGAGGTAAGCTGTACTGTGGATACGGAGATCGATTGAGTTCCGAGCTGATCGGTTGGCGTGTATTTCGATGTTATTGCTGTAGGACCGCCGCGTGGGCCTCCACCAATGGGAGGTATGGGCATGAGGGGACCCCCTGGGCCAGGAGTCATGAGCGGGCCCCCGCCCCGATCGATCTATGGACCGCAGTAGAGCTGCCATCGTTCGATAAGTCTGAAAATGAATGACGAGGCTTGGCCCAATTTTTAGGATAACCCGCGTTGAGGAGTACGACCAACCATCGCGCAGCAATTGAGACGTCATGAACTATGGAGGAGCTTGGTATGCGTCAAGCGCTGTCTAACTGCAAGATTTTGTAGGGGTGGGGGATAGCCGCTCAAGAAGTGGAGAGCGGAGCAGCCGACGAATAAACGCAAATCTGAACTCCTGGTAATGAGGAATTGAGGTGTATAGGTGCGTACTTCCTTTTTCCTTATTGGGGCTAAATTTCAGTCTGAGCTATTGCGCCAAGAAGATAAACGTCGAGTTGAGGGAAATTTGTTGCTGCTGCTTGCGCTTTAGCAGCAATTTGATTATGAGTTTCTTTTCGCTTCCAAGTCTGCTCATGCTGTGGTTATACTTGTGCTGCTGGAATCCTTCTTAATGAACATATTATAGACCACAGCCAAGATTCCGAGGAGCAGGATCAGACAGATCATGTCCATCATGCATTTGTCCGGTCCACGACCGACTTTCGCGAGGGTATCTTTCATCTTTTTGTTGACGCTTTCCACTAGAGAGACAAGACAAGGGGTGCGATCAGTGAAACTACAATGCAGACAATAGACCCAGTATTGCAACTTGCGTAAACGTCATTACCGTGTGCTTGTGTGTTGTCGATTCGCTCTCCCAGACCGTCGATCATAATGGCTTGCTGCTGTAGCTCTTCATTCAACATGCGCGCCTGTTGACCTAATTCCTGAACACCCGTGCCAATTTGCTCAATGATGATGTCCTATATCGAGATTAACATAGGCAGTGCGCAAGTGAGGCTCAGGTTGGTATGTGGTCGCAAAACGTGACTTACGAAGCGCTGATCATTTTTCTGGATGTCTGCCAGCATGGCACGATGGTCATCAGTGACCACTTCTCGTTCGATCTGGTCGTCACCACTACCACCACCACCACCACCTCCGCCGCCGCCGGAACCACCCAAGCCGCCGAAAACTTGGCCTCCAGCTCCTCCGCCAGGTCCCTTCCGTGCTGTGAATGCACCATTCTCGAAGGAACCAATTGGTGCTGCGACGCCGCCAGTATCAAAAGCAGTTCGACCTGCGGGAGAGCGATAGTTTGCGGCAGCAAGCTCTTTGATGCGCTCGTATTCTGCCCAGTACTGCGTCACAATCTCCTTCCGCATCGCTAACTCTTCAGGTGGAAATTTGCTCTGCAGAAGCAAGTAAACAGCGCGTGAGATGAGGTGAGATGGCAGCCCTGACGGCGTACTACTTGCAGAAAATTCCCTACCTTTTTCTTTTTAATTTCAAGGTCGTAGCTTGTTGTGAGCTCCTTGATGTCGACGCCGACGAGCCGGATCTCCTCTCTGATTTCTTGCTGCCGTCGGATAGCTTCGCGAGGGTGTTTGCCTCTCTTCGTCGCTGCCACTTCGTTCTCCTGCAACGTCTACAGCGCATCAACGGTGTACCATTAATTCCTCGCAACATAGTCAACGCTACAGCCATCGGCCGCAACATACCATCTTAAGGTGGTGCAGCCTCTCTCCGATTTTGCTCTTGAGCTCGTGGAACTGGTCGCCTTTCTTGTCCTTCTTCTTGCTCTTACTGTCGTCGCCGCCCATCTCCTGATTGATCCTGGACAGTTTGTCCAACAGTCCATCGAGCTCGCGGTTCATGGCGACTCTAATCCAACAGTGTAGCCATTCTCAGTCAGTCCCACTTCAACTTGACCAGCCAATCCGCAACCATGTAGCCATCTACAACACCGAACATACCAATACAAAAGTCTATCGCTATCGAGATCTAGTCCCCAGCCGCGCTCAATGAACAACCTCGTCGACTCTGCTTACTACTGTGTAGATTAAAGTCGTTGCTTGCTGCACCTTCCGGCGAGTAAATCGAGCAGCGGCGCAACGTTGCTGTAACCGCTCAGCAGTCTGTCCGCGTAAGTGCGATTCCGAGAAGTACCGTTTGATTGGCCATTGCGTGACATACGTACAGTAGCTGACTCAAAAATGGAGACGATGGCAGACGCTGCTGCGGCGATGGAGAAGGCGCAGGCCTTCGCCCACCGACTGGTGGAGTTCGCAGACTATGACAAGTGCGTTGAGTTCTTCATCGTGCGACAGATCGACTTCGACCGAGCCAACGACATGGGCTGGAGCGTCCTCATGAGCGTCTGCGCCTGCGGTATGATACACTCTTGACACATAAATTTTCCAATGAAGTAATAGTGGTGACAATTGTGGTTTGAATTGTAAATTTTCAATTTCAGGCCGTGACGACCTCGTGGGGTTCGTAGTCGATCGAACTGCAGCGGTGAACTGCGCCACGAACACCAACCGGACGACAGTGCTGCACTTGGCTGCCATGTCCAAGAACGTACGCTATTTGATGAACTCTATAACCAACGCCATTGGGAACAGTGATACTGGGTAGTGACTGATTATTGGGTGTAGACTCGCGTGATGGAGGAGCTGTTCGCTACGGATGAGAGGAAGCTGAAGCTGCAGAAGGTACTTGACCAGTCGAATGCGCATGGCGACACAGGTACACTGCTGACTGCTGTTGGAGTTGCGTGGATGTGACTAGCACTAACTACTGCTACGGCGACATGATTGCTGGAAATGAAGCGCTGATGCTTGCTTGTGTAGCGAAGAATGTGAAGGCGGTGCAGGTGCTTCTTAAACTCGGTGCAAATATGGACGCAGTCAATGCAAGCGGAATGAACGCTCTCATGTGCGCAGCTCGTGTTGGCGAAGATCCACGTCCTGGCGCGCCTAGTATGGAGGAAATGATGGAAGGAAGCGCTGCGATTGGAGAGATTTTGCTTGCGAATGGAGCTGATGTGAACGCCGCGGAGAAGGGTGGAGGCAACACGGCACTGCATCTAGCCGTGCTCAGCGAAAATCCTGATGCTGTGGAGTCTCTTATTAGAAATGCACCGGACCTTGACATCACGCTGCGGAACAAATCTGAAATGACGGCGCTGGACTTGAGCAAGCGAATCTCAGGAGTAACGTCGGCACAGATGGAAAATTTATTGAGCTCCAAGTGGTCTCAATACGAGAAAGAGGCCGCTCAAATGAGCGCCAAAGTGGAGAAAGAGTTAATGGCTATGGCAGTGAAAGAAGTTGAAGTCGCGTCGGGTCGGAAGCAAACAGCTGTGGCCCCTAAAACTGCGAAGAAGAAGAGCAAAAAGAGCAAGAAGAATGCTAAGACTTCAGCGCAGGTGGTCGAGGAACCATCAATAAAGGATGCTATCTCCCATGGCGAGCTGAATGGCGAAAGTACTGAAACCAGCGAGGCCGATGCAGCTGACAGGACTTTACCTGCTTCTGGAACTACGAAAGCCAGACAGGAGGATGGTCTACCTATACTTGAAGACGACGGTGGCGACTGGCAACGTGTTATCCCCAAGAAAACTCGTGAGTTTTGAATTTGCTTGGACCGGTTAGCGTCATGAGCGTTAATGACTAACGTTTTTTGTTTTAGGTCGCAAGGAATTGCTTAGCGAAAACGTGAAGGATGCACCCAAGCGGAGCACCAAAAAGCATCAACGGAAGCCTGTTACAAGTAACAAAAATAACAATATTGTGCAAGATCCTTCGAAGCCAGACGTCGTCCCACGACAAACTGCACAGGAGACGTGTCTACAATTTTCGGAAGAACAGAAAGCTCCATGGGGAGCTCATTCTGCCTCGAATCCAGCCGCATCGGTGTCTCCGCGGAGTCAAGTGACATCGGAAGCGGAAGAAGATGAGTCTATCACGTCGAGTATTCCCTACGACGTGCTGAATGGGAACTTTCATCGGACTTTCCCTGTTGCCGCCGAGCTGGAGATTGATGTCGAAAAGTTTCTCATCGCATCATCGGTGAGCGATCGCGAGCTCGAACCCAACGACAATATGAGTATCTCTCAGGTCGAAGCGTTGCAGGAGGCTCATTGGCAGGCATATCATTATCTCAGCGAAAAGAAGGTAAGCGGCACAATTCAAGCACTTTTGGAAAATGTATCTGACAGAAGTTGATAATGTGCATTGGATCTCTGACTGTGTAGATCGAATTGACAAGAGTTCTTGAAGCCCAGCGCGTCGAAGCCCAGTTCGCGTTGCAGCAAGAGCTAATGGAGATGAAGTGAGCACCATACGAACTAGCCAAGCTCCAACGTCTTGCTGAACTCGGCTTCTGTAAATGAAAGCATCTTGGCGGCCTGCGCAGCGCACAATAAAATAGAAGTGTCAACAACCATTCATCACAGGACCTTTGAGCTCGTTTATTCCGTACCTCCATGTGGATTCGCTGGCGTTTAAGGATGTCGATGAGCTTCATCTGCTTTTTGAACGCAGCTAAGAGCTCTCCCTGCACGCACAAGGGCACAAATTACACCAAAGAAGCTTCAAAAGCGTTGCAAAAAAAAAAGACTAGATACGGTTTAATTCACCTTCTGCTTGTCGAGTTTCTTGTTGTCCCGCACAACTTGGTCGTATTCAGCCCTGGTGACCATTTGCTCGCCATGATTCTTCTTCTCGTCTTGAAGTTGTGCTTTTAATTTCTCGAGCTCTTCCAGCGCGCGATTAAGACGAACCTACAGACGTGAGCGCATATTCATCACATAGTTGTTAACCAGATTGTCATCTTGATGGGCTAAAAAAATCGTGAGGCTTTACGTCTTTTGAGCGAAATTGTTGCGTCGCTAGTTTTTCTGCACGCTGAGTCTCTTCGACGCGCGCTTGAGCTGATGCTAGCTGTCCATCGAGTATCCGTTGTTTGGCCTCCTGGGCAACACTGGAGAGGAAGATGTCAAGAACATCGAATCATATTGTTGACCGAGTGATAAAAACGGCATCGCGAAGACGTACGAGAGCTCGCGCTGTTTTTCTAATAGTTGCTGGGTCTGCTGGTTCTTTTTCGTTAGCGCCGTATTCTCTGCTTTGAGATTGTCAAGCTCGGCTTTCAACGCTCCTTGTGCTACTTGCTGCAAGGAATGAGGAAGCCAACAAGACAGAGATATTAGTTATCAGAATATAGTAATAAAACAATTTGAATACGAACCAATTGCTCAGCTTGGGCCATTGCAGTGTCTGCTTCGTCTTGCAATACACGTAGACGCGCTTTTTGGAACCGCACCGTTGCCTCGAGACTGAGACCTTCAGGGTCACTGCCTCGGACAGAGCCTACGTCGTCAGGACTACTACCGACACTGCCGCTTTTCTTCTTGCTGCGAGGTGCGTCTTGAGGTGAAGCTTCAGCCCCTGCCTGATGCTTCTTCCGCTGAGATCGCCTCGCTGAATTAGTTCTCGAACTCGTCGTCACCTTCTCGTTGCTCTCACTTTTGGCGAGTTGACGGCGTGCATCGCTCAAGTCTTGCGAACCCAAAGAATCAATGGATGCACTCAATTCGATCCCCAAACTTGACTTTGGATCATTTTGCGGGGTAAGCTCCTCGTCAGTTTGGATCGGATCAGTTTTACGACGAGGAGATCCGACTTGAGGCGAAGCGGATCGAGTCCCACATAGCGGAGTTGTCGACGATGAAGATGCAGGTCTGCTCCCAGAAGTCAGTTGCTGCCGGCGTTGTTCGATGGCTTCCACCTGCTGGTTTAGCTCCTGATTTTGTCGCTGCAGAGCCTCTTGCCGAGCGATGAGACTTTCATTCATTTTGGGACGAGTTGTCTGCTCCCGCGACTCGCCACCTTGACCAACCAAGAATGATACTGACGAAGATTGAACGGACGTTTTTGTACGACGCCTTATTGAAAAACCTGACAATGACTTCACGTAATGGTGACCCTTCGTCTCTGGGCTATCGGCTGAATAGCGTACCGTTGGAACGGAGAGTCTAAATGTTTTTATCTATGTGTGTCATTCTATATTGCCCTAGCTGAGTTGGTGTTTTGTGATTCTGCTTGCTTGTTTCAGTAAATTTCATCCGAACAATCGGACAGCGATTACAAAGTCATACCTATACATTGGTGGTTGTTGATCCATCCCAGACGTCACGAGGCTCCAACTTTTGCCCGGCATTTAACCAACCTTAATCTGGGAATAGCAATTTCTGAAGTATGATGCGGTTGAAAACGGAACACTAGAAATGAAAACAGAGCCTTACTTTTGAATACGGGGCGTTCGCATTAATAAAAAGTCATAGTTTTGGGGCTTCATGTTGCATGGATCGAACTTTGACAATTGTTCCAGGTATGTCCGAGCGTACAACTTTCATCAAAGAAAGACTCCGAAGCATCGCCGTGTGAAATATGGTTAATGCTGCAACTGGCGACAACGCCCTCTCAGTCTGTTGAAAGGGGATTTACAATTAAACATAATATTATGTTTAATTTATATTCGTTTATTGTACATGTACTTCACCAAATTCCACAAAAGGAGAGCACCGTCAACCCCCTCTACAAGCGACTACGTGAATATGATATTTTTTTCACTTTGCCATGTTTCGTCGCCGCCCGCTGCGTCGCCTCATGGCAGCATCCGCCCACATCCACAACCAGCAAAGCGTACTTGACGCAATGCAGGAAGTCCGGGCGCGTCTGAGCCGCGTCTCCAGCCTTTCCTCCGTCTCCGTATCTGCCAATACCGACGCGAAAGCGCTCGTGGCCAACGCTCTTCAGCCCCCGCTCAGGTCCAGCAACGATGTGTTCTTCCATAGTGAACGCAACTTGACGAAGCAGGAGGCTGCCATACTCACCTCCAGTTTAAAACGGCGGTTAAGTGGAGAACCGCTGGCCTACGCCATCGGCCGGAAGGAGTTTTGGTCATTAGGGTTCAAAGTGACTAAGGACACCCTCATCCCTCGCAGTGACAGTGAAGTGCTAATTGAAACGTTGGTGGTGAGTTACCGTGGGTTTTCTTATACAGAGGGGATGCTGTAAAATGTCACTAACGCTATTTTTATTCTTGTAGGCTCAATTCCATCCTCAAACACCACTGCGGATTTTGGATATTGGAACGGGATCTGGATGTTTGCTCTTGTCAGCATTGTCCGAGTTCCGTCGAGCCACGGGAGTGGGTATCGATATTTCTTCGGAAGCTCTCGCTATTGCGAAATTGAATGCTCGATCGAACAATTTGGACGGGCGCGCGAAGTTTTTGCTTCGAGATTTGAGCACATTGTCAGGACTGAAACAAGATGTGGCAGAAGATGAATCGCTGTATCAATGCTTCGATGTGATTCTGTGTAATCCGCCGTATATTCCAAGACAAGAACTTGACCTGGTTGGGCCTGACGTGCTTGAGTATGAACCACACCTCGCGCTCTTTTCTGATGGCGGACCAACTGTTGATGACACCGAAGTGGATCCAGAGGGCCTGCGGATGTATCGTCTACTTCACGAGAGCGTTGGCAAACTCCTTAAATGTAATAATGGAGATGCAGAAATGAACGGGACCTTCAGACAGGATGGAAAGTTGAGGAGAAACTGCTTATTGATGGAGATCGGCTCTGAGGCCCAGGCTCGAGCAGTGCAGAAGCTATTTTTTAGCAGAACCAAGTCAGGAACTCTTCAGATGGAAGTCAGCAATGGTTCGCAGCTGCTGTTTGAGCGCTTCCTATTTGATGCAAGCGGGAAATATCGAGGTCTGCTTTTTCTAGAGCATATAATAGATAACCATGACAAATACGTCTGAAATGATATTGTGTGACTGGATAACAGTTAGACCTGCACTGTTAAATATTATATGTGCTGTAGATTCGCATGGAACGGATCACAATGGAAGAGGGCACCTAGCTTGCTTCTGAGGAGGATAGTAATTTGAGTTTATGCTGTGTTCGACTTAACACTTGGTTTTAGTATTCATTGGATCTGTGGATGGCTTGCCATGATAACGTTATCATGTTGATAAGTCGGACACTCTACTGTAAATTTGAGGTGCTTGCAACAGATACTAGGATTGGGAGATGCTCAATGCATCTGGGCGGTCTGGGCTATAATGCACATCGTCGATGTTGCCCCATGATTTCTTGCCCATTTGATTAACACGAGGCTATTTGAGCTGCGATAAACAAGCACTCCATCCACAATGTATACACAGTGTTCTGGAACACCGTTCGTTAATCTTCAAGCTCCGAAGATGACGTGAGCGGTTATAGTATCGTCGTGTGTCTGAGTGTCAACTCCTCAGATCAACCGAATACAGTGGATCATGCTGACAACGTGACCATGAAGTACAAGTATCTGTTTCGTAGAACGACACTCGCCCAGTATGACAGCATCCACTACATATACAGACCCCATCTGACACGGCGATATAGACAATGCTTCTTAACCGTAAATGGGAGCTCTATTCCCATTTAAGAAATCCATCGTTGAATACTAAGAAGTTATAAGCCTTAAAAGTTTTCGCTGTGAAAATCAAACTCCACGTCCGGCGTCAGTCGAACTTTTGCTTGATTCATCATTGTGCACTGGTCATGGATAATATCCCCAAGTGGTTTCGGCCCACAAAAGAAAACACCAATCTCCTCGCGTTCATCTGAAATTTCCTCAATCGGCTCCAGCTGACGATGTTTTCGAGCCACACGCATCAGTTCCGCGTTCCAATCCGGACGTCCGAAGTGCGTTTGCTGCTTCATGTTGAGGCCGGAAATGATGTCTTGCCCCTCAGTTTTGTGAATAAAAGTCTGCAACGCTTGCAAGGGGGCAACGATTGCATCATTCTTCACTGACGAGAAGAAGTTGTGGATCTCGAGTCGGTTCTCTGTGTCCATCTCACTGAGCTGGTTCATAGTGTTGGTAAACCACGTGAGTGACTCTTGCTCACGTGTGACCCAATAGAAGTAGATTTTCCTCAGCTGGAAGCTTGGCAGGAACCGAATATGGCTGCAGTGTGGGCATCGATAGCTTTCCCACTGGTGCATGATGCTTCTGAGGATTGAGGCGAATGGGGTGACGCCAATACCAGCACCGATCAGAACAACCTCTCGGTAGCGCGTGTAGTCTTGAGCAGGAGCTCCCACTGGCCCATCCAAGTAGACAACCGGGTACGGAGAAGTCATCGAACTTCCTTGGTCCTCCATTGCTGACGCTTCGTGTCGTTGTTGCAGTATCTCCAGATTCTTGTACAGAGCACCAGTCCAGTCACCCGCGTTCTGGATATGAAGACTGAGAAACTTGTCTTCTGGTGCCGATGAAATCGTGAATGGATGCCACTCGAACTTCGAAATTGTCGGCACATTGAGAAACACATACATCCCAGGCAAGAAGCGCTGTCTTTTGTTAAAGGATCTCGGTTTCTTCATGAAGATCGCCACCGATTCCTTTGATATCTGAATATGAGAAATCTTGGTTTGTCCACCAAACATTTGAGTCATCCGATAGCGTTTTTCAAGCAGAAAAATCACAATGGGTGGTAGAATCCAGTATGGCGCTTGAGCTGGCGCGACCCAGTGAGCGAACCCGTGGAACGCCATTAAGATGAGGAACGGGATGAAGAGCATGTGTGTGAGCCAAAAGAGATTAAAGTTTCCACGGCGAAACTTTGTCAGACACAGCGGAGCTGCAATCGCAGCGCAAATGAGCATGAGTACACCCGTCCAAATCGGAACTCGAAGCGCAAATAGAAACAAATTCTCGTCACGAACGAAAGCGAGATGATGGTACCGAGACGTTTCCCACACCTCGAGAGGCACCGTGCGGACGTAAATCACGATGGCTAACCACGCTGCTGTGTGTCCCAGTGAGGCGAGCAGTAGCACGACACCGCAGATCTTGTGGAACTCAACGTTTTTGTCGACTGGGAGGTGGTTCACCACCACGGGCAATGTCCGAAGCACCGTGACAAAGTTCCGACACATCGGTAGCAAGACGAACATGGTGTTGACGAGACAAATCTCGGCAAAACCTTTTGCAATACGAGGACAGTTGCCGACGGCTGGATCGACGGAGAACCTTAAAGCTTTGGCGATGAAGACGCCAATCATCAGTAGGAAGTAAAGCGTGAGCCAGAAGATCTCGGGGTTGTACTTACGACAAAACTTCTTGAAGCGGTACCACCGTCCGCCCTGCTCGTTGTTGTGCGCAATTTCCTTCTGGCGTTGCGTCTCAAGAACTGTGGACATCTTTCCCAGGGCGTCTTTCGTCTTGTCATCGTCGACTTCCACCACAACTTCTGCGAAAATGAATTTGAACTCGTTGTAGGTCATTTGATCTTGCTGGCGACACCGTTCAAAGAGTATGTCAACGAGTGCGTCGTAGTCGAACGCACCCACAAATTCCACGCCATTTGCTGCGAATGTCGCCTCCATGAAGGCACGCACTCCCTCTTTCGAGAGGACACCTTGATGCTTGACGTCGAAAATCTCAAACAGGAACCGGCATTTCTCGTTGTCTTCGAGCGCAGACACTCGAACAGCATCAATCAGCATGGCTACCGACTCGCGCGGCAAAGGAATAAAGGCAATCGAGGACCTTGATCGCTCATCATACGTCAACGGCGCAGATCCCTCCTCCCCGGTGATTCGTGACGTGTTGAATGTTTGAGTGAAAAACGGAAGTTGTCCAGGAACATGCGGATTACCACAGTCTTCTGAATAGGCCATGCCTGCAATAAAGGCAGTATGTGGTGCGTTCACTAGTGAGCCTTTCCATAGTTGATCCTTGAGCTCGTACAGCTCCGCCTTGTCCATCTGGCGACTGGGTCGCGACAGCATCGATGCACCCGACATCGAAGGGTGGAAACTCCTGTTCAAAGCTGAGCTATTTGGCAAAAAGCTAGAGCGACTCGTGATAAAGCCACCTACAGGTCGAGATTGGCCACGACGAGAGTTTCCAAGCGGCCTTTTCGCTTGTGAATCAATATCAGACCCACCAAGCATCGCGACAAACGAGTTCCTCTTGGCTTGCATATCAATCGTTCGGCGTCCCGCAGGACCGACGATCTTAGCCATGAGTAGTGCCGAGGGCAACGTCTGCAACGAATTCTTCTCGTCTTGTCCGAGGATGCGCGTGCATTCAACGGGCGTCCCGTTGTCCAATATGGCAAACTTGGACTTGATGGTGCTGGACACCGGTGTGCAGTTGTTGCTCCTCGAAAAACTGGGGTCACTTAGACCAGCAGAATGGCTCTGGAGGTCCTTCGACGTGTACGTGGTCACCATCTCGGGTTTCGGACTTCGGGAATCGGCAAGTGATCCCGAGCCTTTTACCTCATCTCGTCGTGAGTCGCCTATGGGAGTAGGATACGTGATCGGACGATAACACAGACACAGTCGAACGTCGGGTCTTACATTGTCCGTGACTCCGGATGGAACTTGAGGTGTGCCCATCACATGTCGAGCAGTGCAACGTCTGTGACGCTGCGCTAGTCGAGCAACGTGTGCTCCATCAATCATAGAGCCAGGAGGACACTTATCGTAGAGGACAGGAAGACAAGTTGTCCCGGCTACATGGATGACGTTACAGTATGCTGACTGACATGCGGCCCATCGGAAAGGATAAGGGGCGGGCCACCTGCAAATGGACGCTCGACCGGTAAAAGGTTCCCGTTGCAGAGGACTGGGAGCACTTACCGACATTTGCATCACTGTAGCACTGGTCACACGGGAGCGTCGACGACCACATACTAAGATTCAAGTGTCGCAAGCCGTCCTGATCGGGACTGGTCAAGCGTCGTATGGAACAGAGGAGTACTAGAGTGAGACACACACTTTGCAGATGCACAGCCAATACAATAATATGTAAAGACTATTTGCTTATGTAATATCAGGTAAATTCACGACTAAACTCCTCGAACCAGCGACAACACCCACTCGCCACCGTACCTTACCTTATCCTCACCTCCGGCACCTCCGTACCCAGCTCACGCCAAGATTCACGCGCACGTCGGCTTCCATAGATCACCCTCTCCGTCCGGGACTCAGCTTCGTACTCGCGACGCTCGTTGCCGTCGGCGCGACCTCCATCCTGTCATCTTCTCCAGCCTTAGTAGCTCCTCCGCATTGCACCTTTTCGCAAGTTCTTCAACGTCCGTTGAGACAGTCATCGTTCTGTCGGTCGCTTGTCGACCCCGGTCTGCCTCTCCGTACAGTCCTTAACCCGCCAAGCGACCGGGTACGGTCCGGTCCAGGCGTACCTCGGGCGACCTCTAGACTGCCCAGCAAGTAGCCGCTCACGCAGAGTATCTCCATTGAGAAGGGGAGCCACACCACGACCGAGACGGTTGCCTCCGTCCAGAGTAGGAGTGCTCGGGACATCCTCCCCGACTTCCGGTCGTCAACCCCCTCGACCATCCTCACGACGAGCTGCTTCCCTTAGAGCTAGAGCCTCGCGTCGTTGAGCCCTAAGTGGGTTAAAGTGTAGCCACTGTGCCCCCATTCGCTTTCCAAAAGGCCTCTGTAAGCCGTTCCACTTGTTCTCGCTCTTCCATATGACGTAGCCACTCATCATAGCCGTCCTTGACCACCTTCATAGGGCCTCAACCATTCGCATACGGATGTACCAACGACGCAAATGACCAGCCACTCCTACGAAGATCATAGCGCAGTTTGCGATCATCACTTCTTTACCGACGGTGTAGGCACCGTAAACATCCACATCACCACAAGCAGCAAAGTAGTAATTGCCGACGCCCAGCAACACGGCCACTCCAAGCCATCCACGACACGCCCATTCCGTACCGCCGTACAAGAACACCGTTGCATACACGGTAGAGTATACTGACTAATAGACTATAGTCCACACAGTCCACATCACACAATTGACACAGTCGACCGACTCCTTTATAACGCGGCCACTACCCTTCCAGTACTTCACGAGTGACCGTCCAGCCATCTCGATAGAGTCTGGTAGAAATACACACCAGTACGCATGGAAAGCGTCAATCCACTTGTGTATCAGCCGTCCGAGTCCATGCGCTCTCTCTCTCCGAGCTTCCAATACGACATAGGTGTCGCCCACAGAGCCTCATACAAAGTCCATCATCGATCACCCTAGGCTTACTTTGCACTCTGGGTCCACATGCAAATTGCCAGTAACGTCGTACACATATTCGGGCGATCCCACCCCACTTAAAGCAAACTAGCTGACAGCACAGCAGAACCGGCCAGCCACAAGACGTGTGGTTGGGTGACGGTCCGCAACACAGCACCGCGCGCTAGCCATAACAGTTCCCGATAATATTCTGTCACCAACGCCTGGAACAGGGACGCACCGTCAACCACGGCCAAGATGCCCTCCAGCGCCAGCACCACGGTGTATTCAATGTCACGCCTTGTGAAATCGAGAAGTGATACCACCCATCTAGTCTAGTGCGGTCGGCTCACCACGGAGCCTTCCTCCGCCTTCCTTTCGAGGCGGGCGCCCTCTCACTCGCATCCCTCGTTAGCCATCACTCACTCAAAATCACGAGTGGAACTCGTTGACAACCGTGCCGACAAGGCGGGTTGTAGTGAAAGAAATTGACCTGACGGTTGACAACCCATCACCCGTCAACTGTACCTTTCCATCACAGACCTCACGAGTGACATCGGGTATTTCGTCCTTCATTCGCGAATCTGCCCTCACCTCAACACGCCACACTTCGACCAAGCGCACCATGACCAAGTCGTCCAATCAGCACAAGACGAAGGTGTCCAACGGTGACACCGCCGCCGCCCGCCTTCGTGCCCTCCTCGATTTAGGGGCCGCGGATGCGGACGACTCCCTCGTCTCCCAAGTGCAATTCTGGGCTCGGCTACGCCCTTTCTTCTCCGTCAACGAAGCGCCCTACGGACTCGAGGTTCTCGACGACCTCGCCACATCCGTCCTGTTGGGCGACGACTCCTCTCCGTTGTCGTTAACGTCCACGGTCGTTCTCCTTCCACCTCCAGACCAGATGACTCCGGGACAAGTTCCACCTAACGATCTCTTCAATCGAACCGTTCCGCGCGCGCTTCCAAGCGTCCGGCCGCTCGCCGTACCGGTAATGCCGCAGCTTCGTCTGCCACGCGACAGAAAACCGTCGGGCCAGCGAAGGAGGCGGGCAAGCGTACCGTCTCGACCTGCCTGCCGACTGTCCTGAACGTATCAAGCAAGACGTCGCCATCCTACCCCAGAAACTGCTTCCCTAGGGCGCGTTCCGTTTCGACTTGCGTACCCGTAGCGCAACCAGATGATCCTGAGCAACACAAGGTTCTCCACCTCTCGCACGGCGGTTCTGGATGAAGTACCGTGAAGTCTTCTTCCTCACCACGCTATACCCTCCCGCCGACAATTCCGACGCGCGCCAGAAACAGAAGGCGCACGCTTTGGAAGCTCGTTTGCAGTTCATCTCCAAGAACCTCGTCACTTTCGGCTTCGACGGTTTTCTCAAGATGTTTGAAGACAACGCGCACAACCAGCTCATGTGGTTGGGGGGGGGGGGTAAGCCCGTCAAACCTCCGCCACTGCCAAGGAGAATCAAGGCACCGAGAACGATCCGCCCACGAAGACCTCTGTAAGCTTCCCCGTCGTGACCCAGCCCGCTATGTCTGTACACTCGAGCGTGTCCTGGAACCGTCGGAAGTCGATGAGGACGATTATCAGTCTATCCCCGAGATCCTCGTCCCAAGTCAGGCCCTCGACCCTCGGATGTCCGCTTCTTTGCGTCTGACGGACCATGCCCTCGCTCGCATCGTACTCGACGTCTCCGGCGCATCCCCTCCGAACCCCGCATGGGTCGGCAACAAGTCCAGCGGCGTCTGGAATACACTACTCTCCCACGGGGCCCTTCGTCACCTCCAGGTCGAGATCGCCACTGCCCTCCTCAACAAGCCGTACAAGCCCCCATTGGTGAGAAGCAGTTCCGGACAACCGAGGTCGGAGACGACGATTCCGACTTCGAAGACGATGACGGATACACAGCACTGCCCCCGATGCTCTCGATCTCTTTATCCGTTCCAGTCGCCGCAGCCTCATCCAAGCTCGACAAGGTCAGCGTCCCCGCCCCGGCCTCTCGGACTCCGATGACAGATCCGGAGAACAAGACGAAACCATCGATAGCGACGACGAAGAGGACGAATACGACGACCAAGACGTCGAAGTCGAAGAAGGTGCCGACACTTCGATGACCGACCCGACGGACGAATACAAGGCGTCCCCCAAGACGGACCCCAAACCATCTAGTCCCGTTAGGACAAAGTGACCCTTCGGTCCATAGTCGAGAGGCTTGTATATTGCTTGTACCTTCTTGACCGTGAGCGTCTCTTCTTCAAAATAAACTAATATAAACATATAACTCCTTTCTCCACTCTCGTTTGTTCCTTGAGTCTCCTTCGTAATTTTCGTATACTCCTCTCAAAATTCAGACGACCTTCCCACTACCGTCTCCGTGACTTACACCATGAGTAAGTCTTCATCAGCAACGTCAGCATTAGCGTCGGCCAACCGTGCCCTTCTCCTCAACTTAGGCAATCCACGCTTCTCACGGTCCGCTCGCTCAAACACAGTGATCAGCGACTCATATTCCGGCATTAACGCGGACAACTCCAACCAAAACGTCTCGTAATTCGCAGCCGACGCCAAAAATATTCCACACAACGGTCAACCGTCATTTTAGCCACAACCTCCAAGAGAGGCGAATCTACACCAGTGATGATCGTGCCATCACGCCCGACTGGCACTCTCTCACTAAACTCGACGGAGGCAAATCAGATTCCTCGAGTGGTCCGTCCATTAAATCCTCGCTCCAGGTTCGCCGCCGTCTGGAACCTCGTCCATGTATGATCTAGTCGACCTGCCTCGAAACTTCATCATCCGATTTACGTTCACCGTCGCGATCTTATAGGGATGTCGATCTGGTACGAGTTCGGACTGACCTTGCCGAGCCCCCGATAAGGACCGTGCACAAGAGAAGGCCAGCTTCTTATATCTAGCCTCTCCTCCCCTTGCCCTGACGAACTGGTAGATCCAGACCGGATTACTGACCTCGACTTATTTATGCTGCCCGCTCAACCTCTGTTCGTGACGGTCTAAGCGCGCATCAACTGTCGTTCCACCAACAAGCGTGACTCCTTTAACGACTGGTACAGTTCCCGTCGATACTTAGCCACTTCGTTACTTTCTATTTCTGTCCAAGATTCAGGAACGCCACATCCAAGGGCAACACCGGATCTCGTCCGTACAAGAAGAAGAAAGGTGTGTCTCCCAGCGCCTCGTGGTAAGTCGTGCGATATGCAAACAACACTCGAGGGAGGTACACATCCCAGTTGGTCTGTGCCTCACTCACATGCATTTCCAGCATGCCGATAAGCGTCCCGTTGAACCAATCCCTGAGTTTGAGGTACGCTGAACCATACAATTTCCGAATCCCAAGCGCCTGATACAGTCCACGCCTTTAATATTTACGCACCCCCAAATTTGACAACCCGTCCACTTTCATTCCAAAAATAGGAACAAGGCTTGCATATTTAGGCAAGGAAGAACAAAAGAAGGTGAGTAGTGTTTTCAGACTATCCAAAAGTGGGGTAGTTGCCAAGATACAAATAATTTTCCAAATTTGATGAGATGCAAAATATTTACGCATGAGATTTTCGGTCAGCTACGGCCTAGTAATACGGTATCGGACCGCCCTTAGCTCGCGACAGCATTCTAAGGCGCTTGGGCACGCTGCTCACCAGCTTTCTGATGAATTTAATGTCGATTTTCTCCCACTCGGACATGATAGTCGCCGTCAGCTCGGCCACAGTCTCGAATTGGCGCCCATTCGCGTACATGCATCGCGCCAGAACGCCCCAAACGTTCTCAATGATGCTGAGATCCGGGCTTTTAGCTGGCCAATCAAGCGTGGGTAGCTCCTGCTCTTGAAGGAACGTTTTAGTGAATCTGGCAGCATGAATAGAGGCGTTATCATGCTAAAAATAGGGGTACTCTTCCGGAAAGTTTGCGAGGAACGGTAGGAGCGCGGAGCGCAGCGTGTTGGTGTAAGCGAAAGCATTTTGTCTCCGCTTGAGAATCATTAGTGTGGTTTTGCCGTACCAGCTCACCCCTGCCCGCACCAGCACACTGCCGCCACTGCACACCCGGCGCGATAGTACTGGGGGACCTGAAGGAGATCGCGCCAGTAATAGCGATAGCCATCAGGCCGTCCAGGTTGAACTTTCAAAGACGACGCGGCGCCAGACGCGACGCCGCTCGCCCCAAATGTCGGCTAACTCGCACCGTGCTTTCTTGTGATGAGGCTTGAGAGATGGGGCGGGTTTGCGCTTAGCAAAAATGGCCCAGATGTTGCGCCGAAAGCGCGTACGATAGTAGACTTGCATACCTTCACAGCCAAAGACTTAGAAATCTGCCTGGTGGAGCCGTTCTTCACAGTAGCGAGCCGAAAAAAATATAGCCGCCCTCTGGCTGAGTTTTCGTGGCCTTCCTGGCCGTTTCGTCAGCTTTGACAGCTCCGGTTGATTGAGAAAGTAGCGCACTCCTTCTGAGCACCCGATCTCTCGCGCGATGGCTCTGTTGCTTTCTCCTCAACTTTGCGCTTGATAATCGTCTCGCACTGGTCGGCGGCGAGTTCGCGGGCGCGGCGCATCTTCGGTCGATCGTTGAGCGGCGCGGAAAATGGCGTTAGAACGCGCGCTACAAGGTCCGTTCGTTTTTAGCATTTATTACCATTAATTCGTAATCCTTCGCATATATTACGAAAATGACCGACCTGCGTAAATTCTTTTGCGACGGTACCATTTCACAAAACCTGAAATTTCTCTCGTTGGCGGACGTCTACGCGACCGGCGGCACAAGCAACGTGTTTAAGCGTCCCATGCCTTCATAAACGCTAAGGAGGTGGATCCATACTGGACTCCATCACTACATTTGGTACGTTGTGGGCGCGCGTAAATATTAAAGACACGGACTGTAGAAGGATATCGCAATCTCCGACGCGAAGTTGGAACCCTGCTCGCTCAACGCTTGACGGCACTCCGTGTCTCGATAGCACAGCATTAATCATGACTCCCACGAACGTCACCGAGTCCAACTATGCAACGGCGAAGCTTCTGCCCACTGAGTAAAGTAGTCGACAAACACTAGGATGTAACGGTTCCCTTTTTCAGAAACAGGCAACGGTCCAATCGCGTCAACTACCAACATCGAGAACGGCTCCAGTCAAGTCGAACACCGGCATCCGCTGCATTTGTCCAGCTCGCAACGGTCGCGGTCCTTTAGCAGCACCACATCGGGCATATTCCTTTAAGTACGCGGCAACATCGGCTCGCCATCCCAGCCAGTATGCGTGACTTCTCAAATTCTCCATTGTCTTAGTCAGACCTAGGTGCGGCGATAACACATCCGCACGACAGTAGTGCAGGACGGTTTCCACATAGGACGGAGGAACCACCGGCACAATCACCATCCTAGCGAGTCCAATACGCGCAGGTAAGTCATGAACAAGCCACTCTCCATCTCATGGCGAGGAGCCATCTTCATGACTTGTGCACCCAAGAAAGGATCTAACGGGAGAGCCTTACTGGTTAGAAAAACAATCAAAGCACGGATCCAAGACACCTCCAGCTGTTCCGCCTTGAATTGCTCATAGTGGGCACGAAAGTGTTCACCGGCAAGTCGGCCGTCTCCGTCGTAGGTTCTCCTCCCTCCGCTTTGTCTGTTTCGTCCTCGTCTCCACCATGCTCAAACTTGACCTGCTCACCTGACTCCACCGGCAGCTCACCTTCTGTATCAGGTGTCGCGTCTTCAACCACGACTTCCGGATTCAGGAGATCTACAATTATCCGAGACCGCTCCCCGACTGAAACTGGCCTTACGTCCTCAACTGTACCGTTCGGATTTAGAAGGTCCCCCAGCGTTAAAGAATCCACTCTATCGGCAGGCAAACGCGAAAGACCGCCCACATGCCCCATCGACGTTCCGGGATTGTGGTGAATTTTGAACTGTAGATTCGAGAGCTCCATTGCCACCGTGCCAATTTCGCATTCGTAGTCCGGTTGCCTGGGCTAAAGACTCACGTCAGAGCCTGATGGTCTGTGTACAAATCAAACTCGCGCTTGTCCAATAGCATCGTAATTTCCGCGTCGCCCACACGGTGCCCGAACGTTCGATCCCGGAGATACCGTCCTATCTGTTGATCCAGTTCTTTTCAGGACCGGTCAACAACTTGCTCGCATACGTCAGTACACGGTCTCTTCCATCGACCTCCTGTATCAGACACGCACCTCCAGCGTACCTTGACGAGTCGACATATAGCTTGAACCTCTTCTTCCCATCCGGATACACAAATATAGGTGGTTGCACCAAAGCTCTCTTTAACTGTTCAAACTCGAGTTCTCAGTCTTCATTCCATACGAAGGGAGCGTCCTTCACCTTCAAGCGTTCCAACGGCGCCGATATTAGAGCATATCCCGGTATATAACGTCGAAAGTAGTTGTTAACCCCAAGAAGCAGCGGAGCCCATGCACATCAAATGGCCTCAGCACATTCATCACTGCCTTAACCTTTCAGGGTTGGTAGTATCCCGGAAGGTGTCACTATATGACCCAAGAAAGCCATTTGACTCCGTCCCCAATGACACTCACTTCAGCTTGAATCCTGCTTGTCGGAACCGTGTCAGCATTTATCGTAGCCGGGCAAGATGCGACGGAAGGTCTCGACTAAAAATGACACAGTCATCTAGATAGACTAGACGGATTCACCACTTCAGATCCACCAAAACCGTCTCCATTTTAACCGTTCAAACGCGGGCACCGCGTTGCACAACCCAAACGGCATTACCACCCATTCGTATAAACCGTACTTACAAGTGAATGCCGTCCGTGACACGCTATTCTCATGCATAGGCACGTTCCACTATCCGGACGCAATGTCCATCGTAGAGAACAACTTGGCGTCCCCCAACACGTCCAAAATGTCGTCTATGAGCGGCATGGTGTAATAATCCTTTACTGCAACCGCATTCAGCTTCCGATAATCGATACAGAACCGGATCCCACCGTCCGGCTTCCGGACCATCAGCACAGGACTGGCCCAGGGGCTGTTAGACGGGCGAATCAGCCCCAGCTCCAGGTACTGTTGTATCTCTGCTTCCATCATTTCGTCTTCCGCTAACGATACTCGGTACGGCTGCTGCTTGTCGGCGCACTACTCCCAGTATCGATTTCAAACTGTACCAAGTCAGTCCGTCCTGGTTTCTTGGACGGGACTCAACGAATAAGTCACTGAACCGGTTCAATTCCGACTGGAAGAATGCCTTCTGCTCCGCTGTTAACTTCGATTCCGTGAAATCGGCTTTTATTCCCTTGTCTGGCGGTACCGCCAAAAGGACAGGTCTTAGTGATGACCCGAGTGGTCGAAGACGTCGAGGATAAGGCGACGGTTCTCATCGAAGGGCATTGGACCTGCCTCCTACGTTGTGTGTGGCGCGATCGGTTTGTACGGTCTCGGAAGGCCTAGTGCTAGTCGAACTATATAACACCTCGACGGACGAGCTATGGGTTCGGAGGGGAATGGTTGTAGCGTCCGCGTCAGTGATCTCAGAGTCGGCGTTCAACTCTGAATGTGCAGTGAAAAGTACGACGGTGGATAAGGCAGGGTTTCCGGCCGACAAGCACGAGTCGACCGGAACAACGACGGTCGTGACTATGGAAGAATTACCGGATATAGAGGGCGAAAAAGTCAAGGCTTCGAAGCCTGATGTAAGTCTCGTCGACGTCCCCACCGGTTGTCATGAACGACTGATAGACCACGGTCACACCTAACTCCAAACATCGCCAGTCGTTTCAATGTCATTTTTCGCTCAGCACGTCTATGACTGCACCAAACGCTACCAGCGTGTCCATACCCAGGATCACGTCCACGGCAGCTGGTCGGCCACTAGCATACTTAGCGTCGTCTCGATCGATCCCAGTCGTACGGCTAGTTCGATCCAGCCACGGATGCGTAACTGATGGTCAGACGAAATCCTCACTTTTCCTTCATAAAGAGTCAATGTCTCTGCAGCCTGACCCAACCGTTTCAACACCAGTCTGTCCACGAGACTCAGAGTAGCGCCCATATCCGCCCAACATTCGGGAAGGTTGACACTCAATAAACCCGCCCGACAACACTTCATAATTACCAACCGAACACACCACGCGCCTTCCTCCATCCACAATACACGAGGGCATGTCCTCATTATCTTTTTGATTGAGATGAAAACCGTCCGGGAGTTTGACAGTCACAACTTCAACCAACCCGCGCTTCGGGACGCGTACATGCTTTTGACCGTCCGATTGGACCACTTCCACATAATGAGAAGCGTCCTAGGGCATTCCACTCGAAATTCAAACGTTCCTAAGGCTTCGGATGTCACTTTAAATAGAGTCGAACAATCGAAACACACGGGGTTTCGGGGCCGGTGCCGCCTCGTTGGCGCGCCCCTGCCACTTCCATGCCTCCAGTCGCATAGCTTTCACCAGATTTCAATCGCGTTCTTAGAAAAATAGTTCGTGGCCCAGTCCGATAGAACCCAATCCTCTACCGGTAAACTGTGTAGCTCAGAAGCCGCGACCAGTCCATGCCTGGTTTCCTGTCACGCAACGGCGGTACCTCCATTAGTTCACCGTCGCTCTCGGCTCCATCTCCATTATTCCTTAGATTCCTTGAGCATCTTGTATACGACTGACCGCCCAATGACGCTCAGCCGACCCAGCGACATAATCCGTTCTTCTGATGGACCGGGCCGGGCACGAATGCTCCCTTCTCTAGTCCACTTTCACACCGTGTCTCTTCAGAAACCAAAACCTTCACCGCGACGGGCTCGTCAAGGCCCGTTGTCTCCGACCTTGAACTCGTCGTTGTTAAAAAAAAACATCACCGGCTGCTTCTACCTACAACGTACTCAATCCGTCGTCTGGTAAAACCACGTCGATTAGCCCATTCACACTGGCAACGGACGTCGCCGAGGACTTGTTGAAGTCCCGGTAGGCACGTTTCGCCTCCGCAGAATTCTCCAGCGTACCCTTGAACCACTTACCAATACTCGGGCGACGCTTCCCCTCCCGTCGAAGCGTCCTTAGCCCGCTCGAGCACTTCTACGGGCAAGTTCAGGTAGCGAGCCATATCTTCCACGGACGGCTCTTTCTGAGTCTCAGACCGCTCTTGCCACTGCTGCTGCATCTGCATAAACTCCTGAAACTTATACTTCAACACGTCCATCAAAGCGGCCAAAGGGGCCTCCTTCCCCTTCGCAGGTGTCGCATCCGAAAACTTGCTCGTCTTCTTCGATCGGTCGATGCTAGGCCTTAAACATTAGAAATTCGAAAGCTCTCCGGAATGTCGTTCGCCGGACTGGAGTCGAGTGTCGCGAGGATTCGCTTGTTCCTAAGTCCGCGACGGAACAGTTGGTATCTTATTTGTGAGTTCTCGTATTCCAGGACTCACATAGGTCAGTCACACGGTTTCCCCATTCCTCTACGGATTCCCCGCGGGCACCGTTCGTGGTCTGTAACCGTTCCCCGAGCTGACCCGTCGTCTGACTCAAGCACGGTTGTGAAACTGACTTCGCGCGTTTCAAACGTCCAAATGCGGGAATTACCCACCAGCGCTCGGCCTTTTCCCTTTCAACTTCTGCCTGAAGATCAGCAGTCGCGACTTGTCCGGCAGTCCTATCGGGTGCGTCAGAAACAAGTCCCAGAAGTCACGCGCCTTCTCGATCGTCACCATATCCGAGTAGAACATCGGGAGGATTTTTACTTTGGGACTTTCCAGCTTAGATAGTTCAAGTTCCGTCAGCTCAGTGTCCTCTGTCTTGACACTCTTCCTTGTCATCCTGGCTACTTTCGGTAGCGTGGCGGGAGGTCCGCCTCCGGCGTACGCTAGCCGTGCCTGCGCCACTCCAGTTGGTAAGCCGCCAAGAGGGCCTGCTTGTCCGGCTTCTGCGTGGACCGACTCTTGAGCACACGAGAACGACTCCCAACCGTCTTCGGCTCTTTCTTCACCTTAGGTTCACAGTTCGTAGACAACCCGACTCCAACCCCATACGAACTGAGGGCGGTTCAAGTTCCTAGTCTCAGGACCCGTGTGCTGAGCGATAAACCCGCTCGGGTTCCTTCTCGGCTCGCCAGCTTCCGTCTCAGTAGCTTCTGCATCGTCGGGGTCATACCCTGACGCGTCGCCCTCTTCCTCCACTTCCCGGAATCTCGGGACCCGGGAGCCCTCGTTTTTCCTTGTCCACCCGACACAACCCCTGACCGTTATCTGCCCTTCATTTCGGCCTTAATAGCGGTCTCGGGCTACACCTCAACCGTCCCTTCTTCGGCCATCTTGGTCTCGCTGGCCACTTCATCCGTTCAGAGCGCAGCCATTACCTCGCCCTGGAGAGCTCCTCGGCCTGCTGACGTAGCCGCCAAGTCCCTCTCCTCCACACCTTCGCCCGCATGCGAAGCTCGGTTCATCGGACTCTCCAACCGTCCGTTCCTCTCGCTCCCTCATGAGCGCATCGAAGCAGCGTTCCTTATCGCTGCTTTCTCGCTCGAACTCACCATCCTTGTCGGCTAACTCGCCTTCTAGTTGACCTATAAACTCTTGTTGCGTACTATCGTCCTCGCTAGCCCCGCGTACTCTCAACTGGGTGCGTGCCGCCTTGTTCTGCTAGACCCGCACAAACTCCAAACTCCAAATTCTAAACTCCGAAACAACCTGGCGCTCCCTCGCGCACCCGTACCTAGCCTTATCTCGTCTTAACCGGAAATCGTCACACTTCACCGTGCACGCCTTGCTAGCCTCCAACGCTTTCCTGCGCGCCCAGTCCTGGTGCCCTTGAAGAAGCTTAAAATCCGATGTAGACGTTCACTCCGTACTCGAATCTGTTCACGACGAAGTCCAAGTACCCTGCTTCTACACCAAATGTCGCAAGCCGTCCTGATCGGGACTGGTCAAGCGTCGTATGGAACAGAGGAGTACTAGAGTGAGACACACACTTTGCAGATGCGCAGCCAATACAATAATATGTAAAGACTATTTGCTTATGTAATATCAGGTAAATTCACGACTAAACTCCTCGAACCAGCGACAACACCCACTCGCCACCGTACCTTACCTTATCCTCACCTCCGGCACCTCCGTACCCAGCTCACGCCAAGATTCACGCGCACGTCGGCTTCCATAGATCACCCTCTCCGTCCGGGACTCAGCTTCGTACTCGCGACGCTCGTTGCCGTCGGCGCGACCTCCATCCTGTCATCTTCTCCAGCCTTAGTAGCTCCTCCGCATTGCACCTTTTCGCAAGTTCTTCAACGTCCGTTGAGACAGTCATCGTTCTGTCGGTCGCTTGTCGACCCCGGTCTGCCTCTCCGTACAGTCCTTAACCCGCCAAGCGACCGGGTACGGTCCGGTCCAGGCGTACCTCGGGCGACCTCCAGACTCGTCCTCGGACAACTGCTCAGCAAGTAGCAGCTCACACAGAGTATCTGCATTGAGAAGGAGAGTCACACCACGACCGAGAGGGTTGCCACCCTCCCGAGTAGGAGTACTCGGGACACAAGGCACGAGACGGTTTTTATGTCACGGTCTCATCGCGAACCAACTGACAGCGGCACCGCCCTCCAGCGGTGAATCACGTATAACCACCGGATCAACTACCGACACCGGCGATGCTAACCTGGCTTAGAAAATCCAGACATCTTGTACACCTTACAGTTAAATAGTATGTTCATCTCGCATATTTGCATCATTGCATTCGAGATGAATAAATACTTATGCGAGAATCATACAAAATTTAGGGCAGACGGTGCATATCTTCCGACAATGCAAATTTACAAAGGAAGTGCCTACGTTCACCAAGTCTTGGGCCCACATACCGATTCCTCAGTCTTCTCGGTACGACCAGCATTTTGAAAATCTTGATTTCGAAGAATTCAAAGCTATTGATCCATCAGCCAACAACAGCTGCGCCCCCACCCCTCCACCGACCCCTCCCCCGCCCTCCCCCGACTTCCTCCCACCAAGGCTGCCGGTCGTCCTCTCGGCACTCTTCCCGTCATCTTTTGCATGAATGCCCATGTGGTGGGACCCGCGAAGACGCGATCCAACCGCAACTGGATCGACGATTGCAGAGACATAACCTCGCTTTGAGGGCGAGTTTGCGTCATGGGAAGGACGGGAGGCTGGGTTTGCCACGTATGACGATAATTTGTGCCGGTTGTGCTTAGATTCGTTTTTGGCTAGTAAGCAAAAACGTTTGTCACGAAAATAGCGAGAGTCACAAAACGTGCCACTCACTCCGGGAGAGACACGATCTGTACGGCGAGTCGCTTGTGTCCTATTCGAAGACGTTCATAGACGTACGTCTATACAAATGGGGGGACAATTCAAACCGCGTGGAAAGGGCGAGAGCACGACTCACACAATCCGAGGGATAGGATGCATGTGTGATAGAGGGATCGGTCAAGATATGCTTAAGACCCGATCCGCCTACTAACTGCGCCCAGACACCGACTAACGGAGGGGGTGTTCTCCGTGATCCGTGATCAGCTGAACTTGGTCTCACCTTCTGTATCCGTCGGTGGACTGGATCTGCTCTCTTGGAACTCCGAAGGACGCAGCGATGTAAAGTCTTGAACATCCTGGCGGGACGTGGGGACGTGGAGCAGCGCGGAAGTCTTCGCTCTGCTGTCGTTATTGGTTCCGATCTGAGCTAGTCGACCTTCGAACGAGGGCCTGAACTTGATCCGAGGCCGAGGTTGCCGTGTGGCGTGTTCCTTGAGTTGCTTGCCGCTTCTTTTAGCGGGATCTTGCGAGTTGAGAGTCGAAGCGATCGTCGACCAAGGGCACTGAAAATGGCGATCGTTCGAGGTATGCGCTTGAGCAGAAGCTCGCTAGCGTGGGGAGGGTCGGCCAATATCCGATCCGACCCTCTCACCGCGACGCTTGATCTGCTACCTTGGACTAGTTGATACTTAGGAGCGCCAATATAGATCCCTTCCAGCGGCATTTAAAAACGCCTAAGTAGTCCAATGTAAATTCGAGTCTGATTGTTGTTTATCCTTTTCTGGTCCTATTTCCCCATCCTGAACCCTATCTCGTACCACCTGAATCTCCTGAATCTTGCCCTTTTTCAACCACTCAACACATACCGTCTTCACGCCTGCACGTCCCCGAGGATGATTGCTGATCGAATCCCGATCTGTCAGATCGCGGATGTCCGAACGCGTATGTCGATCTGCCAACATCGATCAGCCCGATCTGCCAGATCGTGTATGTCCGAACATGTATATCGATCTGACAGATCGAGGATGGCGGAACCTGTATGCCGATCGATGAAAACCGATCAACCCGATCTGCTCGATCTTGTCCGCAGGATCGTTCCGATCTGCCCGATCTCGGACGGCGGGGTGCAGACCGATCTGTGGGCGCCGGATCAGCCCGATCTTCCGAAGCTTGAACGCCGGATGAGCCCTATCTGCCAACTCAGCTGTCGATCTGATCAATCTTGACCACAAGGGCGATCCGCTATGGCCGATCTCAGACGACGGAAAGTAGGCCGATCTGCGGAAGTCGGATCAGCCTGATCTTCGAACCTCGTCGCCGGATCGGCCCGATCTGCCAGATCGCGTATGTCCGAACGTGTATATCGATCTGACAGATCGAGGATGTAGGAACCTGTATGCCGATCGATGAAAACTGATCAACCCGATCTGCTCGATCTCGACCGCAAGATCGATCCGATCTGCCGATCCGGACGATGGGGGGTAGCCCGATCTGCGGGCGCCGGACCAGCCCGAACTTCCAGATCCCGAATACCCTAGATCCCGAATGCCAGATCGGCCCGATCTGTCGATCCCACTATCGATTCGCCCAATCCGGCAGATCCCGTATGTCCGAACCTGTATGCCAATCTGCTAGAAAGGGCACACCGATCCGATAGAGGGCTGATCTTGATCGATTACGGTCCGCTGAATATTGATCAGAGTCGATTGAGGCCGGCCGCGATCAGCATGTCACCGATCGGTCTAGATCCATGCCCCTTGACTCCAACCTTGATGTCTGACGCCGATCCGATATGAGCCGATCGGGACTAAACACGGTCCGATCCGCATGTCGCCGATCGGTCTTGATCTTGATCCCTTACCCGGATCTGGTCTAAGATCGGCCGTGACGAGGGTCGATCGGGAGTGACTGCGGTCATATAAAGAGTAGATCGGTCACGATCTGGGTCGCCGTCAAACTCGCTTTCCGCCCGCTGTCGGTTATCCTCTGGTTGATTTCTTCCACCTATCTCGCAGATCGGCACGTTGCCGCGGGGTTTGAGATTCTTATTGGACGCTTCTCCACACATACCAAACTTGAATATTGTTTGGACAACAAAGCACAACTCAACCCACAACCACAGCATTGGCCTGGACGACAAATCATACTCAACCCACAACCACAGCACGGGTACCGATGCGTACTTCCCTTACGCTGAAACGCGGAAGATCGTATATCCTGGTATCGAGCGCGTCATTAAAACCGATGTGGCAAGGTAACCTTCCACTTAGAACATCTAAGAAACTGTGATCGTTGCTAGTATTCTTTTATAATAAGAAAGTGAAGTTTATTGTGTTACTTATCTCGACCTCTCGTGCCGACATTGAACTCTAATAACCATTCTAACCAGTGTTTATCACCTGGTCAGTTCTGTGGTATTCCAGCATACACAAAATCGTCAGATGTGGTTACTTAGGCAAAAGTCACAACAATAGCCGAGCTAGTCGGCCCTTGTTGGCCTGCGCTGGGTTACCCCTAGCGGTTCGGCCCTTCCGGGACAGCGGTATCTCGCTTCCGCCGAGACCAAGTGCCCCAAGCTAGTCAATTCACAGAGGTCAGCTGAGCTGACTGCCTCTGGCTCAGGTATCCCGTGTCCTCCGCTAAAGAGCGGGCGACGGCGCGTTAGCGCTTTGACGGGTCGCCGAGAGCAAAGGCTTCTCGGCTAGAAGTGTTACGGTACCCGGGCTGTGCGACGTACCGGCCCGCCGAGTTCGGCAGGACTTGTTCCTTCGCGCTTGGCGAGCCACGCCCTTCCCCTGGCCGACCTAGTTCTATTGGCGCTACCAGTCAACACCCTACAACCTATGCCTCTCGGGTGTCAACGGTAACCATAATCCAGCCCATGTAGGGACTTACCGGACAGTGTACACTTGTCTTGGACTTAGAAAGAGTTACTCTGTTATTATTTTATGTCCCGGGAGCATCCAGGGGGCTCTTCCTATTGTTAACTATGTTCCTATACAAATATCAAATGAAACGAAATGTGGTTAACTCTCAACCGACCCTTCGCAAAGATTTCAATGTAACCACCCAAACTCCACATCCAGTCGAGTCATCCAGTCGAGTGGCCGGATCGTTAGCTGAGTTCGTTATCAGCGAGTAGTACCGTGGTTGTTTACTTAAGTGCGATGTGTGATCCACGTTATCTGGCGTTCACTACACCGCCATGCTACGAGCTGAGCTTGCAAGTGGCTTGGCCTAACTGGTGTGTCGTCACCTGTCAAGACTACCACATTCACTCTCGACTTCCCGACGCTTGGCCTTCAACTGTTCCGACGACACGCACCGCGTCGCTGACCTGACGCCTTCTCTACGAACTAGTAAGCGTCTGCTGGTTTACTTACTCGACTCGACCTCCTGCTGAGCCGCTATCGCTTTGCTCACCAACATCTCAAGGCGACCACCGCACCGATCGTCATTCTGGAACGACTCTGACCGCTGCTCCAGAGATCTGGTGGATTCTCTGAGACAGCAGAGATTGCCACTGGTGGGCACGCCTCTCAGCCGACTTCTTCCTAGAACGCTCGCACGACTCCTCCGGTAAGCGTAACTCCTAGATCGTTGGGCCCACCGAGTTCAGTTCGTAGATACTTATCTATCCCTTCTGCTTACAGGATCAACCTGCTCACTCATCTCTGAGCTTCCTTCCCGGCAGTTCAACTCAGATGGCGTCGTCCATCACTGTCGCAGCCGGTCCTCGATTCCCTGGGCTCGCCTTCTTGAGAAGGCAGAGGATTTCGACGACTTCTTCGAGACAGTATCACCGGACTCTACGTCGCTGAGATACTATATGTCGGATCCTCGCTCGCGACCGGTTCCTCACGCCTTAACGCCCAAGTCAATCCTTCGGGTTCGAGATGGCGACGACTCAGCTTTTCCTCTCGCCGAGTCTCCTCCTCCTCGCCGACTCTTGGATGAAGACCCAGCGTTCAAGCCAATTCCGCCGAGTTTGGACTCTCAGGATGGTGAAACGCAAGAATCCCAGCATTCCCCTGGTATGTCTCCTGCGGACAGCGGCATTTATTCGCCGCTTCCATCACCTCCGCCGATTTCTTCTGGTGCTACTCCGCTGCCAGGATTTTCGCCCGGACGGATTAATGGAGACTGGGATTCCTCCACTTCCGTCACCTGATTCTTCGCTGCCTCAGCTCGAGCCTCAATCACATGACCAGGAGGCTTTAGCTTGCACACTGGAATCGGCGGGGTGTCCTTCGGCTGGGCTCGATAACTCAGCTGACGACGAAGTGCCGCCTCCAACTGATCTAGCTAGCTGTGGATGCTAATATAAGACCGGGAACGTATTCGTTCGTCCGAAGAACTTGAGCGGACTCGGCTGACTCTTCTTCGACCTCCGCTTCCTGAGGACAGGTATCACCGAAGAAATCTTTTGACCGCTCGTTCTCCAACCGAGATGTTGTCATTGCTCCAAGTGGTTCTTCTCTCATGCGTTCTTCCAAAGAATTAGCTCAGCTCCGGCATGATGTGACTCGACTGCACCGCGAAAATGGTGCCTTAAGCCGGAGATTGGAGTCAGCTTTGGCGTCGACATCTCGACTATAAGCCGAATTAGCTGCGGCGATTCGTGAGCGGGAAAAGGGAAGCAATCATCCAGCATCAATACCCCACTCTGCTGGCATCCTACCGCTCCACCATCTATCGGCTAGAAATGGAGAAGAGGGAGTCGCCTCGGTTAGAGAATTGCTATATTGACGTCCTCCAAGAACATGTGGACGGGCTCTATCGATTGATTGAGGATCGGAACAGGAATTGCCAACTCCTAACGGTGCAGCTGACGGAACGTACTGTCTTACAATGCCTTGATGGCTTTGTCGGATTTGTATTTTCGTCGTCTTCAAGAGGCGGTCAGTTTGGTAAGCACTGGCAACGATAAGCTGATTATTCGCCTGTTGTGTAACACAATTGAGGATCAGAAGCGTGCAATTACTCAAGAACCTCCTCCGCCATCAAGGTCCCATTTCTGCGGCAGATCCAGAGGTGGCGATGGCTGCAGCTGCTGGCCATGATGCTCCGGGTCTGACTCCCCGAGATCTCAGCTTGAATGCCCATTCGTGCCGACTTCGCGAATCCCGCTGGCCTGAAATTGCACCGGTGCAGTCAGATGAGCCTCGTGAGATTACCTTGCAATTTCCTGCTCGGTCAAGTGGTTCTGTTGGGCAGCCGAGTTCCGCAGCTCAAGCTGTTCCGGATCTGCCTCCTCCTCTCCGTATCAAGTTAACGGCTCTGAAAGCCGACTCCACACCTACGGATCAACCGCATCGAGTTCTAGAAAGTCGCTATCGTCGGGATCACCTCATTCCGGTGACTCTCCCTTCCGACCTGGATCGATCACGCTTCCGCCGACAACCTCCGGTTATCCGTCGGGTTCGACTGTATTATCGAGCAAGGCATCCGCGGCTGTTGCGCTGACTTTGCTGAGCTCAGCGGAACCTGTTCCACCGCCGAGTTCTTATGAGTCTCCGGCAACATCGGCTCGACTTGTCGCTTCGGTAGCTGAGTCCCGATCTCCGACTCCATTTTACTCGGCTGGTGTCATTTAGACTACGCCTTCCGGGAAGACCAAGGGTATTCACTCCAGGAAGAAATCGAGTAAAGCTGTCTCCACACCGATGAATCCGAATGCCACTGTCTCACTCCCCTATGTACTGTTCGTCTCGAGCTGAATCGGTCACTGCCAGAGTTATTAGCCAAGTCCAACTTGAGGACTTCGAGACGTCTGATATCGTGGCTGTGAGTCCTGTGAAGGTCAAGTCAGCTGGAATTCCTGATCGCCAAGATGTGACTGTATCTGGTGAATCAGCATCTCTTCCTCTTGATGTCAGCTCTCCTGAAGCCGAGCAGGAATAGATTTGCTGGCCTCCGCGGTCCCCTAAGAACCTCTTCGGCCAGATATTTGGTTCCGACGACGATAACAGTGACGATGCTGACTCAAGCAAGGAAGAGAAGAACCCTCCAGCTATCCAGCCAGTATCGACCCAGCCGTCGGATCTTCCTTAGCTGACTTTGGGTTCTTCGTCCAGTTCATCTCCACGAGCATAGGGAGCGGGTAAACGTCTCCGTCAGTCACCTCCGCGACCAACTCCAACGTGACTTCGACGCGATTCCGCTGGCGACGATGTTCCGATCCCATCCTCTCCTACGGTTTTCCAGACTGCAGCATCTGTAGATCTCTCCAAAGTCAGCTTCTCGAGGGTATACATCGAAGAAGTCAGCTCTGATGGCTCACGTTTCTACGAACTCAGTTCTTTCTCCTTTGGTGGCCAATAATTCCGCGTCTACGAAGTCAGTTTCCAAGAGTCCGGCATCATTAAATCGTAAGCGAAAAAATGACTTCTATAACCTCGGCTTTCTTGACCACAGCATCCGCTGAGTTGACTTCCGCCAAACCATCGACACCCAAAGGAAAAGCCCGGAAGAAAGCATCGCCAAGTTCGATCTCAGTCGTCCCAGATCAATCTAGCCAAGTCGAGAGTGCTTCTTTACCTGCTGGATCTTTGGCGTTACGGATTACTCAGCTGAGGACGCGAGCTGTTCAAGCGGTAGCCCGTGATAAACGGTGACCGAGGAGGTGAAGACATGGTTGAATCCTCCGTTCTTCCACCCCGGCTCTGCTCGTTGTTGGGAGAAAATCGTCTCGTTGTGTCGGGTGGCCATCAAGATGATTATTGACGGGAAGAGTTGTGTCTGTCCGACTCCTTCGTTCTTGCAAGGGGTTGCAGCTTTTGCTGACAACTATCTCCTCAGCATCCCTATTGCCGCTTGATGTCGAAGCTCCCAGCTGAGCCTTTCTTCATGTCTCCATCGGTGATGACTCGAGTACGGGGATTCGGATATCAGCCAGCTTCACCGGTGGAGATCATTATGTTGGCGCAAATTACGGGGGAAAGGGATTGACTGGATCCGGTATTTCATCACTCTCTGGGAGCATCTGCACTGGATAGTGGATTCGAGTGTTGTTTTGGGTTTACACCCAGATATACATCCTGGTGTCCCACTCAGCGAGCTTGAGCTCATTCTCCAGCTCTGGTTCAAGTATAGCAAGGAACGAAATTATCGTGCGGACAGCCTTCGCACTCTTCTCAAGGAATTATATCAAGCTCTGCACAGTGCTGTTACTGCGCACAACTCAGCTGGACCCGTACCGACTCTGGATTCCGAATTATTTTTCGATCCATTTGTCCCATTTGCTCCGGCGACTAATATGGCATGGTTTTCAGCAAGCGCGGACTGGAGACCAAGGGTTGCTGAGGCTGACCGCGAGGAGCCTTCTCGCGCATGGTGGTTGCGCTTGCCGTCATCGCACCCTTGCGACCAGTGTTTCCAACCGCTACATCCTGAGTTTCCGGTATTTTCCCCTGCCGAGTTCGATTCCGTGTACATCCAATTTCACGTCGAGAAGGATATCGATCCAAACGAACCGACTCCACCCATTCTGTCTCCTACTGCGCCGACCCCTGCCAATCGAGAAGGTCTGGCCATCTTCGAGACATTGTATGTGTTCGCCTTAGTACTTATAGCGTCACTTAATCCAAATGGTTCTTTCCAGGCGCCTTAGCTGAATTGGTTTTCGAGTAGTAGTTATAACGTCTCAGTCCCCCCACCTTCCTTTCATTCATATACAATCATACAATGGTTTCAGTAGTTTTTTCTTCCATTCCACCACACCTGAATTCCGGTCACCTGGTGGTGGTCAATATTTGGCACCGTAGCGCTAGTTGTCGTCTGCCACTTGCACCATCTGCAGACGTTTCATTCGTTTGTTTTCCGTAAGTAAGCAAGCACTAAACTTCCGCATGACACATTCGTGAGTCGTTTCTCAGGTCGGTTCGTCATAGCCGACCCATTCGACCTTGAACAACCGCTAAGCGCTGTTGGTGGTAGTTGATAACGGCATATCATCATTAAGAATGTCTTTTACCTCGTATTTGTCGGCACTATCATCTACTTCTCAGCTATCTTCTGGAAGGAGTTCTTCATCGAAATCAAAACGTTGGTCTTCGCTGAGTTCGTCCACCAGCTGAGCCGTTGGTCTTTGCCCCGTGTCGGTTACCTCCTTCAGCCGAGATACATGGGCGAACTGATAAAACCTACCCACTCTTGTCGGGAAGCTCCAGTTTGTATGCAAACTCTTTAACCTTCTTCTTCACTCGGAACGGTCTATATCACCTATGGGTCGGCTTCGTCATCAAACCTGCTTTGACCCATCCATGAACAACTAAACTTGTTCTCCTCCGTTGAACAAGGGCTTCTGGTTCTCCACTCGGCTAACACGTTTTCTCTCGACCTGGATGAGCTAGCTGAGTTCGGGATGGTTTCGCCTTCTCTTTTACCATGATGTGCATTATATTCATTCGGCTCGATGAGCCTTCTCCGCTATCTGGTATTCCTTAGCGGGTCGTAACGCGAATTCCCGTTGACAGTTGGTCTCTCTACGCCACTGAACCGCATCAGCTGAGTGGGCTGCGTCAATTTTGATAGATGCTGTCATTGCGTTGAACGTGGACTGGTCGTCCCATTCATGCACCAAGTAGAAATGTGTTTCACGTCGAGTTGTATCGCGTAAGTTGTTTATGGCATGAACCCTTTTTTCGGCTATGTCGTCCGGGTCGGCTTGCGGTGGGTCTTCTATATATACATGGGTAGTATGGATCATCGTCTTGACTGAGCGTTCTTGTTGGCCGTTAGCTTGAGGCCGGTATCTCAGCGTTGCTCTAGACCGCGACTGCATAAACTCACTGAACGTTTGGAAAACTTCGCTCATGAAGCCGGGATCTCTACCGTGACGAATTAACGACGGAGCACCGAACCTCCGGAATACACATTCTTCGAAGAGTTTCACCACTTTCAATGCTCCAGTGTCACTCATGCCTTTTGCTATTACAAACCCCGTGAAATGATCTTGGAAAAACAATAGCGCTGTGTTGCCCCGATGAGGCTTCGGTAACGGAATTACGAAATCCATTGATACCAGTTGAAATGGATGTTTGGATACAACATTGCCAGGTGAATAACCCTTTAGTTCGGCTTGCTTTTACTCGTGCAGCAATCTTTACATGCCTGGACGTGTTTGAGTACATCAGCATATAATCCCACCCAATAGAACTCGGCTTTCACCCGAGGAAAGGTCCGTACAATTCCCTGGTGACCTCCTTCTATCGAGTTGTGGCAGTTATGGAGTACTTCGTCAATCATCGTTGTTGGTATCACCAGTCTCAGCATGAGGTCTCCATCGTCGGACTCAACTACTCGCCGTCTCTGACCTTGGTAGTACAGCAGACCATCTTCACTGAGTACGAAATTGTCAGCTAGTGTTGCTTTCTCGCTGAGTACGACGGTGGGTGAGCCCATCGAGCTCTCCTCGAAGTGATGCTTTCAAGTCGGTCCACTTCAATTCTTCTTCTTGAGCTCTTGATATGGTTTGTCGCCACTCCACTTGCACTACCACTGGATCAATATCGGTTGAATTAGGCTCGCAATTCTCTTCAACTTGTATTTGAGTTGATCCTTCTGCTCGGCTCCTAAATGAGATTGCTTGTGGTGACTCAAACTCAGTTCCGACCCCTTCCAGGTCTGGCAGGATGGTCATGTCGTCTCCAGCTGACTTCTGTATTCGTCTAGCCGACCTTGCTGGTTCTTCCGCCGGGTTCAATATGGTTTCAACATCGAAGTGGACTCAACGGGTTTGTCGTCTGGTCATTATTCCTATCCGACTACTCTCCACGTTGTTTGCCTCTTGGCTCTTCGTATATAACTCTACAGAAATCCGGTACAGCATCTTAAACTCATTTTTTCGTCCACCGCTTAGTATCGCACGACCAGCTTTGTTCCCAGATTTTCTGTTGCGAGGAATTCAGCTGCTTCGTTGTAGCAATGTACTACATGCAAATAACGAATGACTTTAACGTCTTGGTCGTCTTCTCGCGGTGCGCCAACTCGATTTGCAAGTCTCCTTCTTACACGCGATCACCCTCATGGATTGATGGATTGCAAACGGCGAGTCTCCGACGATTATTAGATCGGTTACTCCACGGTCTAAAGCCGCGGCTACACCGTTATTCATGCCAGTGTTTTCAGCTATGTTAACCGTGGTGGACGAGAGGTACGCACTCGCAGCGATCTTTATGTCCCATGCCGGTAAGCGCCAGAGCATCCAAGAGCAGCTTCCATACCCGCCGTTCTTTTCAATTTTAGCGGACCCGTCGAAGGACAGTATACAACCTTCCGAAGAACTCGGCGGTAGTACGATTGGACCCAGCACTATTCTATGCGAGTGAGCAGAGTGAGCATAGAATAGTGCTGGGTTCAATCGTACTACCGCCGAGTTCTTCGATGGAGGGGCAATGTGGGTGAGGGACTCGTCGAGCCCGATGTGGGGAGTGATAGTCGCCTGTAACAGCTGAGTGAAGTCGACATCCCGCTCCCGTAATCGCTTCACCTTAAGGTGAAAGGGCGACAGTAACACTGCGAAGCTCGTAGCCCAACCGTAGAGTGATTTGGACTGGTAAACCAACTCCAAAGTAGAAAAGCGAGTAAACACATTGAGTGTCTTGCTGGCTAGCGGTATATAGCAGCATTTCAACAAATGGGGTAAAGCTAATAGCTCCTTCTCAGCTGGATGATAGTTGACTTCATTGTCCTTGAGGACTCGGCCACAGAACCGAACTGGGTGCAACTTATCATCATGAAGCTGCATTAGGGTGGAACGCAATGCCCAATGATTGGCGAAAAGCATAATGTAGACATCTTTTGTTGGGTCAAAGTGTCGGAGTATTGGAGCTCGTACAACTTTTCTTTCAATGCTGCAAAAGCTGACTTAGCTGAAGTCAGATCGTTTCCCAAAGTGAAATCGGTGTCCTTAAGCTGGTAGAGGACAGCTCCGTTTACCGCCAGACTATAGTCGGTTCTGAATTTACCGACTATAGTAATTCAGTGCGCCCAGGATAGCTTGCATTCCCTTCTTTGATTTCGGGGACGGTAGCTCAGCTATTTCGGCAAATTTCTTCGGATTGGCGAATATACCACTCGGCAAGATAGAGAGAGGCAATCAACTGTCTGCTGCACGAAGCTGATCATGGTGAAACTGATGCTGATTCTGCACACGGCGAATCGGGTCAATAATTGCTAACATGGCTAACCATTCGTCAAACGTCTTTCCACCGAAGCAGATATCATCCACGAATGACCGGCGTTCGAACACTGGGACGTGTTTGGATTCATCGGATTCTCCATTGCTGGACATGTTACCAAGAACACCGGCATACCAACACGAACAGCACCAACATAAACACACACGCCGCCGTCAGCATCACAAACCACGCTCGGCCCGGCAACAGCTCATCGTACCTGTCGTACTGGAGGACCTTGCACCTCGGCCGCCAGCACGACCGCCGCGGGCAGCGCGCGCAACCGTTCCCATCACGCTCATCTCGCGCGGCGACCGCCGCAGGGCTCGCACGCCCATCTCCGTCACTAACAAGAGCAGGACCAGCAGGAGGAGCAATACCGACATCGGCACTTGCAGCAGCGACACCAATACCAACCCATGCACAGCTGTCAGGTAGATGAAACCTGCACATATGAATAATATTCGAGTGTACCGGGTCCGGCGCAACCCTTGAGACCTATGGCATCTTCGAAGCCCCACCTACTGGGCCCCATCATTGTGTTTCATCCGCTCAAACCCCGTCCTTGGCATCAGCCCCATGGCCTCTCGATGCTTCTCAAACGCAGGTCTTGGCAGGGGCTTTGTGAATGCATCAGCAATATTTTCACAGCCCGGCACACACGCAACACGTCGATCTCCTTCAGGTCGACTCATTCACGAATGAAGTGATGCCTCACGTCAATGTGCTTCGTACAGCTGTGAAAATGCCACGTTGTTTGCCAATGCTTCGCACTCTCATTATCCATGTACTGTACACCTCAGTAGGTGCCTTCTGCGGTACCATCAGTTCTTTCAGCATTTGACGAAGATGCACACTTTCTTGCACGAGTAGGCTTAAAGCCATATCCGCAGCCTCAGTTGTGTGCAGCGCTACGGTCTTCTCAGTCTGACTGAACCAAGAAAGCGTACTGCTACAAAACTTCGTCAAATAGCCGGCCGCAGACTTCCAGTCATCGACTCGGTTCGCAAAGTTTGCGTCATCAAATGCTTGCATGCGCTGGTCAAGCGCCTGATCCGCCCATTGTTTTCCACCGAGGCAAATTCCCCAGTTCAACGTCTTTCGAAGATACCGTAGTCCTCGCTTTGCTGCTCGCCAATGCGGTATTCCTGGATTTTTCAGATAGTGAATGCATGCAGGGACTAAATAGGCTACATCAGGGCGAGAGCCCATCATCAAATACATCAAATTCTTCTCATCTGCATTAGCAGCACACTTCCTTTTCGCCAGTTTCAGATCTGTTGTACATGGCGTCTCGCAGTCATTACATTTATCCATCCAAAAACCGCTCCTGCACTGACGTTGCATACTTCCGCTGGGTGATGAAAATGGTTCGCTGGCTCCGATTGCGAGTGACTTCCCAGGCTAAGACCTAATACAGCTCTCCGAAGTCCTCCATTTCGAGTCGCTCGAAGAACATCTGCCTCTTCTTGTTGATGAGCTCCATGTTGGGAGCAAACAGGATGAGATCATCAACTAAAGCGGGATGAACACCAATTGTCCAACGATGATCTTCACCACGACGCAGGCTTTCGACTTCAACAGGGTGAAGCCTTGCTCCACAAGAAAGGATCTCAACAATTGGAACCACACACGTGGTGCATGCTTCAAGCCATAAAGACTATTCAGCAATCGGCACACCCATTTCTCCTTTCCAGGGACATTGAATCCTTATGTCTGCTCCATATACACCTCGACATCAATCTAGCCATTCAGCAAAGATGTAGCCACATCCAGCTGGTGGACTTCGTAGTCTCACACAGCTGCAAGAGTCAACAAGACTCGCAGCGTCTCCAGCCGTACGATAGGTGAATAGACCTCCAGGTAGTCAACACCGTATACTTGCATGCAGCTCTTTATTCACTAATCTTGCTTTGAACAACTTTTCCTTTCGCAAGATATTTTACACGGAACACCCACCAATTCCTCAACACCGTCATGATCTTTTGACGTGGAACCAGCCCCACGTGCAATTTGTGATCAAGGCATCATACTCTCTCTGCGCAGCATCTCTCCATTGCACAGACTCTTCGGTTTCCATAGCTTGGCCGTAAGTTTCCGGCTCATTAATCACACTCATAGGCAGGCACTGCCACCATACAAGTACTGCTCCTTCGCCATTGCACGCTGCATTCCTTCCCGGCATTTTCCGAGATGGCGGCGAGCTTGGTGGGTCGTCGGGGTTTGTGCCGGTGTATGCGATGTAGATGTAATCACCAAACCATGAAGGCGTTTTGCTCACACGCCTACTCCGTGTTACGGGCCGCCCTTCGTGCGTGAACCTTCCGGGGCCACATACTCTCGCAACGCTCTCCAGGAGGAGGTTTGTAACGCTCCGCGCTGTAACCGCCGCTGGGCAGCGCCGTCTTCGAGCTCGCGGTAGCTATCTCACGATGATTCGAAGAAGACGACCACTAAATGGTAGACGATTCTTCACACGATACACTTACATGCAACACAGCCGCAGCGGTCTGTGCCTTGCGCCCCCCCTGCCACTTTTGTTGTTAATGGTCTTTGATACTCACATCCACTTTCGGACTCACGTCCACCTCGCAGGTGGATGTGGCCGGCATGCAATTCACCCGATTCAGCTTTTCGACTTCGCTTCTCTTTTCGACCATTTTGATCGTTTATCGACGTATCGTCACCAGCTCCACCAGACCTGGTATTCTCATTGAGACAGAAACTTTTCCGCCAGCCCCACCAGACCTGGCATATCTCTTCTTGAGACATCATCTTCACTATCTGCCCCACCTGGCAGGTTCTGGGAGCCGTCGGTGGTGTCGACAGTCTCACCATCGGTTCTTTCTGAATCATCTGCACGCATCTCATTCAGCATTGCTGGTATGTTCTCTATGGTAGCATTATCCAAGCTCAGATACTGCTGAGTGGATACGTTGGTGCTCAATGTTAGCGTCGGTCCATATGCAATCCGGCCTGGCTTGTCCTCGTAGAAAACAGCGGTATGACTTTAAAACGCCTTCCCTATTCCACTATTAAGCAGGCGATAGCCACGCTTCTTGCGGCTGCATCCGACAAAAATGGCCTCGCGTGCCTTAGCATCCAACTTGCGGCTCTTTTCTTTATCCACATATGCCAACACTGCACAACCAAAACCGCGTAGTCGCGAATATTGTAGGCTGCCACACAGCATAGGGCACTTCCAAATCCCTTGTTGAGTTTGACATGATGTTGGCACAGTAGGTTGCTGCCACTACAGCCTCTGCCCACATCTCATCGGGTGAATCAAAATGATTCAGCAGAATCTCATTTTCTCCGTGATGGTCCTGATCATTCTCTCAGCTACGCCATTCTGCTCGGGTGTACGCTTCACGCTGGACGAACACTCCATGCCGTACTTATTCTTGCAGATGTCCGCTAGTTTCATTAGTTCCTTTGCGTTATCCGACCGGACTTCATTCATGCGTACCTTCGACTGATTTCGCACTTGCTGGTAGTAGATATCCAGCTTCTCGTAAACTTCCGAGCGTTCCTCCAACAGGCATATAGTCGCATATCGACAAACTTCATTAACAAATACAGCGAAATAGCGCTTGCCGGAGTAGGAGGGATCTGGATATGGACCCCAAACATCAGTATGAATGCGTTCTTCAATAAACCACAAGCGCGTTGGTACATTCTCTTTGTGCGAAAGCTCTTTCGAGTCATCTTACCCTTCACACATGTATCACAAAGGTAGCCATCGGGAACACGAAGCTCACGTCTCTTCATCGACTGCCTCGTGTGTCGAAACAATGCGTTGAATGCGTTTCGTCCGGGATGACCGAGGCGAGTATGTCACAGCTCCAAGTCCGATCTCAACCCTTTTCCAACTGAAGCTATCGTCCCTACATCCTTGGTGCTCTCAAGTCAAAGGCGATAGAGATTCGTAGAATCCTTATGAGCTGTTGTTCTACTTGACTATAAACGCACGTCGGCAAAGTCATCTTCATCAAAATGACACCGAACACGTTCTGCAGAAGCCAAAGAACGTGAAGCTTGTCTTCCCACTGAGAACAAACTACACTGTAGTTCAGGAACAAAGCCTACTTCATGCAACAGCAATGAAGCTCTGCCAGTTGAAAGTAACCTTTACGGTCCTACTCCAACGACATTCAACCAATTATTTCCTCCAGTCCGTACTGAGAAACTCATCGGCGTGAACGATATAAAGTCGTCTTTCATGTTCGTCATGTGACTTGTAGCTCCGGTGTCCAGATACAAGCGGTCATGAGCAAGGTCAGCAACCTCTTTCGTGCATTTTATCAAACCCATAATGATGTAGGCGCTATCATCACTTTCATTTGCATTACGACCCTTACTGCTGGGATTTGCCTTGTTGCCTCCACTGGACTTAATGCGCTTCTGCACGGAGTCTCCACCTTGGTTGTCGGGTGGGGAATGCTCACCTAAGTACGGACAGTTTTGCACTTGATATCCATGCTCATGGCAATGCAAGCCCCACGGCCTCCACCTAGATTAACTCCTCCCCGATCACCAAAACCGCGACCACGACCACTCCGGTCACGGCGGCGTCTTCGACCCCGCCCTCACCTCGTCCACGGCCACGGCCGCCACCAGCAAAGAAAGCCTTGTCTTCTTCGTTGCCTTTGCCTCCTTCTGCCTTTCAAATTTGCATGTGGTCGTACGCAATCTCCAAGGCGTGCTCGAGCTCTTCACAGGTCGGCGGGCCATCCGGGTATTGCGAGGTGTTGCTTGCAAGAAACGTTTGAACAACGTTGTCGTAGTCGCGTGGTAAGGAGCCAATTAGAATAACTGGCTTGGCGTATTCATCAACTGGTCTACCGACACCGAAATAGTATCCACCAAACGGCGCATTTCCCTTACTGTTAGTGATCCGGAATATTGCCCTTGTGCTCAAGTCTAGTAGGTTCAGCTTCGGTCTTTCCTCAGCATACTTCATAAGTCTTTCCCATAAATCGTCTTTTCAGACGCTCCATCACACGATATGGAGTCGACCAGTATTTGACTGTTTTCATTATTTGGTTTGTCATTGACTCGTACAAAATCTTGTGATCAGATTGTGTACTCTCCTCGAGCTCTGCAACGTCCTTATCGAAGTATTGCCACAGCTGTTTGCGTTGCAGCTAGAGCTTGACAAGCTCAGTCGTACCTCGAAGTAGTTTTCGTCAAACGTGGAATGGACTTGTCCTCATCCTTCGAACCCACTTCTTTCTTCGCGTCAGCCATCATCTGTGTGTCACTTGCAAGCGAGCTTCACCAGCGCAGGTCTTGGGTTCATAACCTGACGTGACCTGCAGTCTGGCGCAGAGTGCAAATCAAAGATTGATTCTTGGTGAGCAAGTAGTAAGAAGCCACCTGCGATGGAAATCGTGTTTTGGAGAATGAGCGCGCAGCTCATGTTAGTTGTCTTCCCTTTCGTAGCCAATCTTACTCTATCTTCAACTGTCGCACATCTAACCGTTACTTGTAGCAGACAAGCTCCGTAGGACAATTCTGCTACGTGGGAAACCTCCGACATGCACCCTTGCCTTCTCGAGATAAACAATACACACGGTAGCTCTTGTATTCACCACCAAGCGATAATGGTCAGTACACAGCAATTCACAACACTTTAAAAGGTCATCCGGATCGATTGTTTGGTTTGCTACGTGGTCCGTGGTAGTCCTCAAAGAAAACCCGCGGTTGAGTCATGTCTGCACAAGGCAAACGTAGCTCCAGTCATTCTTACCTAGCGCCAGCGAAATTGGATCGCAGCACGAAGTGAAACTTGTAGTCTTTGGGCTTGGTGATCTCCGGGTTAAAGAGCGCCACGGCCATTTGATCTTCTCTGTACCCCTCCACCATTTTGCCCGTACGCGGGTCAACGATGTGCCGTACCGTGGGGTCGCTATCTTTCTTCGATCCGAAGCTATGGAGACTAGAGATCCTTTACTATTAAAATTAGTATGGCAGCATCCTCACGGCGTATTCGCCCCGGTTGCTAATGGGGGCGTTGCTGGTAGAAGTATTCTATATTGTAGTTATCAGCACCCCCCCCCCCCCTCCCGCCAACACACATTGAACGACCTTTCGAATTTCCCTATCATCTATTCTATCAACCACGCGTTTGGAGACTGCGCGAAGACGCGGGCCAACTCCGGCCAAGGGAGAGATGGAAGATGCGCCGCTCTTCAACGGCTGATACACTGCGAGATGGCTGGAGCTGTGATCTCCCTCCTGTGCACACGATTGTGTGGGTGGTATGCGGTGTGTGTGCGCGCTTTGATGCCTTCGTATACAGAACCCGCCGCCCACTCGCACCGTGACTGCTTGGGCTTTCCGGTCCGCGCCGACAAGGTGGGGGGGAGGCACACGAAAGGGAGCGCGCGAGCATCATAGGAAGCAGCAGGGAACTCTGGAATGCCAGTACAGATGTGGCTGCAGCATGGAGACCTCTCAAGCTCAATGGTGAAAGACATTCGCTTTGTGATAAGCGTCGACTTCGGCAGAACACGCTGGCACGCGCGCGTTACAAGAGGGTTCTTGCAGACACGAAAGCAAACTACGATCGACGAGCTCGCACTGTTGAAGATACAGCAGTGGATTTAGTACCTGTCAGCAAGGAAAATCAGACTCCCAGAGCGTCTGAAGGCGAGAAGAACTCGGTGGTAAGCGAGAAGGAGAACTCGAAGAGAAAAAGAACACCAAGAGCATCTGGCGAAGTTGGCTTGGCTTCACTCAAACATTCAAGACCACCACGCGAAAAAGAACTCCCCATGCATCTCGCAGGATCGGGACAACATCAAGGAAGGGTTTTCCGTCGACAGCTACACTCGAGCAGCTTCCCCCGGTGACCGAGTCCTGTAGAGCATCCAGGGAAACCCACCACAAGCGAAGCAGCACTGCAAAAACATGTGACCTTCTTGGCACACAACCATTGCCGGAGCACGGGCATTCAACCACGTCATGTAATTCTGTTACTCATGCTTCCGTGGGCGTTGACGGGTGTACTAGCGCATCGGTGCAATAAGAACACGATATCCTTGGGATGACGTTGTTAGATGGCGCACCCCGAACGTATTGCATGCTTGTACCCGTTACGCTACGACATCGCGTCGGCTCGAAGCGATTCCTCGGATGGAGGCTCCGTTAGTTGCCGTGCCTACGTTACTTACAGCTGTCGTGCGGAGCTACGAAGCTCAACCGACACCGCAGCCAACCCAGACCACTGATTCTGCGCAGCACCTTGGGGTCAGTGACACTGTACCACAATTTGCTTCATCCGATACGTATCCGTCGTCAAACTCGTCTACCGTGGCGAACGCGAAGGAGTCGATTGAGTGCCCCGATCAGAGTCAGGGAGGTTATGAATCAAGATGCCGCGTCACGGACGCAGAGCGCCAGCTTATTCTCCAACCTTGAAGGTTGGTAGAAGCTGCTCGCTTCATGAGCATGTGCGTCTTTATGTGGAAGAAGCAACGCGCCACGATGTCGTGAGGCCTAGTTGGTTTTAACTCGCGTGATAAAAAAAATTCTAATTTTGCGTAGTAGGTTAAAGGTTATCCATGAATGCCCAAGCCACAAAGCTACTGATGCATATACGTACGCGATTGCTACCACAGCAACAGTAAATCTTGCTCGTTAAGTAGCATATGTTTTGCAAGTTTAACGAGGAAGAGACGGCTCTGCAGGCAGTCCTGTACTAAACAAACTCATCGATTTTACGTTAAGTTTGCGCTTTAGTAAATGACCAGCACTGATGATGCAGTGTTGAAGACCTTGATGTACCTGATTTGCGCGAGCTCTCACGTTTTCATTGGGCTCACTGCCACTGCTTCACCGACGGGCCGCTCCTGTTGGTGTGCTGCGGGCTCCTGTTCTTGTTAGTTGTGATTGTGAGATTAACTGGAAGGTGCAGCCTTCACTTCACCGCGGCGATATGCTTTTATTGTGAACCAGTGCTACCTCTTTCATGGCGCGAACTATCGTCTAGCTGCTTGCATGGTTTTTAAAACTGCGCTCATTACGCAATTGGCCTCGTGAGCGAACGTAGCAACTTTCTCAGGGGTGGACGTCAATCGATCAAGTGTTAAACGGTGGGTTATGACTATTGAATCCCGGTGCCTTATTCTAGACAAAGCGACATATGTAAAAGCAACATTCGGGATTGAGTTCGAATGAAATACAACGTAGCTGCATGTGAGCCCCAGCACGTTGTGAACCGTTATAGCGTATGCCAGTCGAAGAGGCGTTCCTCTTCGAACAACACGAAGGTCGCTCGAGGATTTACCCCATGATACGTATTTCGGCGCAATCGGAACAACGTTAGGGTCATATTTCAGTAGCGATGGGTCTAAGTACGCATCAACAATCTGTACAAGAACAATTGGCAATTCTTGGCCGACCACAAACATGAAATCGTAGACTATTGCGTTTGTTCCATTGCATAAGCCAGCGAAACGTCAGAGTTACCGGAGCTCCTATGCAGAGGTTTAGTTTACTTACAACCACGCGATCGCGATCAGAATTGGCTGCTTTTGCATCGCCAAAAGCGCGCGTACGATTCCGGTAGGAATGTCCCCCTTGATTGTCAATATTTTCTGTTGCACGACGTTCTGTGGTGTAATATGAACAATTGGTGCGTTGGCGGACTCTTTCCTGTCTTTGTTATTGACATTTTTTTGTGGGCAATGTGTTTCGGATTCGAAACCCAATCTGGTTCCTGACTTGACGCCACGCATCGTGTATTAAAAAGTTCAATACCAGCCTGCGTCGTTTTTTTTTCTCGCAATCTACGTAAGGCTGCAAATCATTCCGGGTCTAATTTCCCTCGGTTTTGACTTGTTAGTCTAAACACGTTTAATGTTAGTCCAGATCTCTTTCCCTCGGCGCTGTACATCATTTGTGATCTTAGATAAAGGTGTCGATAGTGCGTGGGGAATTACGGGTTCTATCTGTGCAGCATCACCCGTGAAATATACGCCTCTTCTCCGAACATCTCGTCTGCGTGGCCAGGCCAAATTTCCCGCATCCGTTTATCTATCCAATAGAGCATTCCGAAAGAAATCCTGCTAAGCTCGTCAATAATGACGCGATGTACGTCCTTAAAGCGCTGCTGCAGCTTCTTCAGCTTTGCCGGTCCTGTTTTGGTTTCAAGTAGCAAAGTGTACTTGTCGGGAAATGCGGACCGAGTAAAGGACGCAAACGATAGTGCCGAGCAGAGCGTCATTCCCTTTACATTAAAGGCCGCAGTGTCCTGATGGGCTAGTAATAACGCCCTTTTCGAGGTTCTTCGGGTGGGAGCGTGCTCGACAAAAACATTGTGCACATCCTTCACAATATGCTTTATCAGCCAGTTTTTGCCTGATCCTCCTTCCCCGTTAATAATCATTTGCAGCGGTTTGCAGACTGAGTTTTCCAGGGCGCATTAGAATCGCTTTCTAGATTGATCCATCGCTAGTACGAAAGGGATATATTGGGACTCGGCCATCGTCTCCTGGACGTCAGACATAACATCGCCATCCTTAATATGATATCGGTAGTGCGATGAAGACCTTTCGTTTGGCGAAACAAATTACCAAGTCGGCGCGATTCATTTTTTCTCCGAATTTCTGCCAAGTAGTTTGTCTAGGCTTCCACTCCTGGTTACTATTCTGACTTTTATGCTGCTCGTTATTGGTGGTACCGTGCTGCTTAACGGATTCATAGCCTGCATCACTTGTGAAAACGTACTCGGAAGCTGGTAATGCGGACACTGCAAGCTTCAGGGGAATTTTTCTCTAGCAAATCCATGTTTTCTTGTCTAATTAGCTTCGCATTGGACTCTTTTCTCAACTCGCTATCAAGACGAATTTCTTGCTCTTTGAATAAGGGCTCGATGCACTCTTCATCTGTTTCGGGGAGGTCATCCGGTGGGCGATCCAGTGAGCGCCATGGAACATAGAGTAAGATCTCCAAGAAGCAGAAATTTGGGTCGGCGCTGTTTGGTCGCACCCAAGGTGACATTTAAACAACAACTGCTTTTGGCCTTCACCTTATCCAGCCTTCGCCATCGATACGCTTCCAGCTTTCGCGAGCGACCTTCTTTCCGTCAAGAGAACTGAGGTTTTCGAACTCTTCTACAAATGTTGCTAATGTCACGATCTCAAAGAGTTCGTTTGTGGGTGTATCATGTATGATCGCTCAACCGGCTCAATCCGGACACCGTTCGTATCGGTATGTTTTGCTAACGCTGCAAGATCCTGGAAGCCCCGCGGCTCCACTCAATAATAGCGCTGTTTGTGTCGGAAAGCTTTGACCTTGACTGTGGTGCTTGACTTGCTATGCATAGGTAAGCTAAGAAGAAGTCTGTAGATCGCCTCAGGGGCTCCGGCCTCACGCACCGATAGAATTGCGTTTGCTACTTTTTCAGGATGGAATGGCAAGGTACATTTGTCATAACGCTGAACGGGTTTGGCGATATCGCGTTTTTATCGAAATGTGTCGCGCTCAGCCTTGCTGACATATGCTCCCGCATACTCAGCGGCGCCGTAGGAGTTCCCTATCAGCTGTAAATCCATGTTGCGCGCCAACACGACAAAATATGAGGTGAGTAATTGTTAATGGTGGATACCTCTGGTAATAAATGAACTTTCATAGAGGGGGTTCCATCTGATGCCACGCTTGCTTCGATTCTAGTACGTTCTTCCAGTGCTTTCGGAAAATCAAAGCGACACTGAGAGCCTTTTTTGTTCACGATGGGTTAGCGTAGCATTCATGCTGTTGTACGCGCTGGACCAATCTAGATAGACCGCAGTGCCATTTATCAGTTTCCAATTGCGGTGGCCGCATTGCTAGGATGTCGATTTCACCTGCACGATGGGCGACGAAGGTCGAACACGGGCAGGCATCTAGATCGCTAAGCGTCTTTGAAAATACGTAAATACTATTATTAACAAGGCATCAAGCTCTGCACGGCTCTAGACGGGTTTCTTCTGTTTCTGACAACTATAGAACATCCGGGGCGTCGTTAATCTACAGCAAACAGTGAATATGAGGTGACCCACGCTGCTGAAATTCTACGTGCCAAAAGTGGTCAATTATTTCTCCGAACGTCTTTGCTCGCCCGCACAATACCATGTAAAAAAAAGATTGGAATCGTCTGTTAAAGTGCCTGGCGCTAATGTCAGGATTTTCATTGAGGTACTTCCACCTCGCCGCAAACGACGAATGACTGCATTGGTCCAGGGTCAAACACCGGGTTGCACACTTTTGCAAAATCCGGCCAAATTGTATCTGCTGCACTTAGTGTAAGACAAAAAGTAGGCCAGCGTGTAGGTAGCACTCGATTACCGATCATCGACAGTAGATCATCTTGTGCATTGGTCCAATACAACCCGCTACATCTCATAACAAGGCAAAATGGTTTCAGCGAGTCTAAACCTTGAATCGCGGCACTAAGCTTCTCTTTTCATTTTCCTTGTCATCATTTTCTCGATGTCTATCCTCGAGACAGACACCGGCTCAGTAATAGCATCATTTTTAGTTTCGCTTGAATTCATCCTACGGACTAAACCATCGATCTGGCGACGCTGATTTAGATTCATGCGAAGTTCCCGTGAATGATGAATATATATACATATATCGTGCCACTTCATTAAGTGCGCCCAGTATTCTGCCAAACCGTATTCATGTATTCTGTTTTCAACGTTGTTTAAAGGCTGTAATCCACCTTGGCCCCATCCGAAAAAAGCGTTAGGAGACAGTATTGCATCAGTGCTGTGTTTTATACTCGTTAATTGGATCGCTCAGCAACGGAGCTCACCGATAGGATACTTTGAGTTTGTACTATCGATACCGACAGCCTCCATATTTTTTTCAAGCTCGGTTTGGTTTCCGTTCTGGTTGCTCTCTAGCTCAAATGATTCCGTTAAATGGTCTAGCGCATCTTCTTCTTCAGAACTCACGATTGCTTCGTTTGGATGCTCGCTGATAGAGCTGTTCTCAATACGCGCCGATGTACATACCTGAAACGTAGTCACAGTACATGCAGAGCACGGAAGCGCTGTATCTTTTCAAATTGTGCTTTTGTAAAATTTGAATTACATGTATTGCTAATATGATCTTGGGTATCCGAGTGTTGAATGCTGACAGTTGCATTTTCAGCAGAAGTAGACAGCTCACTCTCATCGTATTCGTGCTTATCACTTCCAGCTTCAGTAAAGTGGTCTGACGGTGTGGTTCCCGTGCTAAAACTGTGCACATTCGTGCAATGAATGCGCTTGGGCTCGGATAGACTCGGAAACGCTCCGTTGTGTAGGCTGATCGATATGGTTGCCAGTATTTGTAGGTACTGATCCCGGTCGGCGACACTCGTTGACTTGGCAGGCCTGACCTCTTAGCTCTTGTACTTCCTCTTTCGACACAGCAATGGTAGGTACTTCGAATTCTGCGCCTACCGCGCTAAGAGCATGGAGGTTTTCTTCCGAGAAGACAGCATCCTTGTAGAGAGCACTTTATTGCTCGTCTTATCAGGTCCGGACAAATATTTAGTAGTTTTGTCCGATCTTGCCACCAGAAAAATGACACCGCACTCCTACACTTCCGCATTGCGACATTCAGTGTCCTCATGGCGTCAAACGAAATGCTAGGTGGGCATGCCGAGTCAGCCACCTCTTCAGCAGTCCAAACCCAACTTCAATGGGGGGTATGTGGAGTTTAGACGGACAAGAATGTGTCCGGAATGTGGGTGGTCGATAGCGGTTCCACGCACCATATCTGCAAAGACAAGTTCGCCAATTTGATCGAGCGAAATGAAGGCGAACTTTCGGTGGCCGATGGCAACAAGGCTGCCATCAAGGCTGTGAGGGGCCACCGTGGAAAGAGTGGTCCTGCCCACCGGCGACGAGCGCGAGATCGAGATCAAGAACGCGCTTTACGTGCCCAATATGAGCAAGAATTTGCTTTCGGTGCCGCAGATAAACAAGCATGGCAAGTTCCAAGTGATATTTGACGGCACTGAGATGCACGTTTCGCGCAAGGACTCGAATCAAGTGGTGGCGACGGCGGATCTCGTGGATGGACTCTACTGTCTTCGAACACCTCAGCGATCGGCAAATGCGGCGACAAGTGGAAGGACGGTCGATTTGCACGCGCGTATGGGTCACGCTCCAGTCGAGGTTCTTCGCAGGATGGTCGACACCAAGATGATCAAGGACGCGAAAGCACCTTCCAATTCGAGTGGACCAAGTATGTGTCGTGGTTGCCAGCAAGGCAAAATGGTCCAAAAACCATTCCCAAGCAACCGTGACAAGCGCCGCTACGACACATTTGAGCTGCTCCACTTTGACATCTGCGGACCCATGGAGGAAAACTCGCTTGGCGGCAGCAAGTATCTGCTATTGATCGTGGACGAAGCCAGCGGATGCATGAAGGGTTTCTGCTGCGTGCCAAGTCGGAGAGAGAATACTGCATCAAGACATCCATCATGAAGGTGCTGACGAAGTTCGGCAAGAAGGTCAAGTTTGTGCGGCACGACGGAGCTCGTGAGTTTGCGACCAACTCGCTCAGGGATTTCTACGAAGACGAAGGCATCGGGCAGCAAACCACGGTTCCGTACGCGCACCAGACCAACGGCACGGCAGAGCGAGCCATCCGAACTATCGTCACGATCGGCCGCAGCATGTTGCACCACGCCAAGCTGGACAAGTGTTTCTGAGCTGAGGCGGCGATGACGGCCATCTATGTGAAGAACCGCCTGCCGCCACCCAAGATCGAGCACAAGACTCCGTTTGAGATCGTCTACAAGTCCAAGCCGAGTGTGAAGCACATGCGTGTTTTTGGCTGTCGGACGTACATCCTGACTCCGAAGGAGAAGCGACTCAAGTGGGATCCCAAGGCTCGCGCCGGATTGTTTCTGGGTTACGAAGAAGTGTCAAGGCGTATCGACTTTATGACATCGAGGCGGGGCAGGCGGTCATCAGCCGCGAAGTCAACTTCGACGAATCGACCTTTGGACTTTCACCGCCGATTTCTGATGAAGACGTCGACGACCTGGACTTCGACTCGCTCGACATCGACGATGATGGTCCGCGCCAGACGGAGTACAAACAGGCAGGGAAGCGCAAGAGCCGCCCGAGTGACGAAGATGAAGCTGCCAGAAGACCGAGCGCTGTGCGTCATCGACCCGGACTGGAAGAAGCAAGTGCACCGAACAGACGCAGACGAAGAAGAAAAGGCTGGAGATCAGGATGAAGAATCGACTCCATCTGTGTTTTGGCGTGCAAGTGCCAGCGCGGTCGAAGCAGCTGTGGACTTATCGGAGCCGTCGACATTCCAAGAAGCGGTCAACGGCCCGGACCAACTGCACGGGCGCAAGGCGATTCGTGCTGAGCTAAAGTCGATGCGACTTCGTGGTGTGTTTCGTGCTGCCAAGTTGCCCAGCGGACAACGCGCCATCGGTACCAACTGGGTGTTCAAGATAAGCGCAAAGCCGACGGATCGATCGAGAAATACAAGGCGCGCCTCGTGGCCAAGGGTTTCAAGCAGAAGTACGGCATCGACTACACGGAGACGTTCCCGCCCGTGGTCAAGTACGTGACGCTGCGCATGGTCATCGCGATCGCCAAGTACTTTGGCTATCCCCTCGACCAAATCGACGTGGTGACTGCATTCCTATACGGGATAATGAAGGAGTGGGTGTTCTGCGTGGTTCCTGAGGGCGTCAAGCTGGATGGTGATATCGACTGCTTGGAATTGGTGAAGGCGATCTACGGTCTCAAGCAAGCTTCGCGCGTATGGAACGAGACGTTCGACGAATTCGTGTGTTCTATCGGTTTTCACGTTTCGGCCTTCGACACGTGCCTCTACATCAAGGTTGTCGATGGCCACTGTGTGTTCATGCTGGTCTACGTGGACGATGTGTTGGTCACCGAATGTTCACCCGTGTTGTCGAGGAGGCGTCTCGTCCAGCCCCGGCGTACCAGTAGAAACCGGTATGGCCTTCAAGCCCGTGGAGCCATAATCGCTTGTGTGATTATGGGACACTGTTGATGGCACATGGATTACGGGACGCTGTTGACGTATCGACGATTACGCACACGTGGGTACAAGATTGCGGATACAAGACGGGGATACGACGTGTCACTCGCTGATTGGCTGGAAGAACTCAGTAGCCAGTAAGGAATCCAGCAGAGTGTATCCAGTAGGTAGAAGAGAGGCTTAGAGTAGCTTAGCGAACAAAGGACCGAATCAATCACTTTGCATTTTGCTCTAAAGGCTACAAGCCTTTTGGTTATGAGCCCAAGCCCCGCAGACTCTGCCCAAGACTTCGACTACGCCTTCGCCATGGACAACCCCACGACTACGACCGCTCGCATCAACAAGTTCGACGGAGACAACATCCACACGTGGAAGTTCAAGATGCAAATGGTGTTTGAGGAGCGCGACCTGTGGGAAGTTATATGCGGTGATACCAAGCTGGAGAACTGCACCACGGTGTTGGATCAAACGGCATTCAAGCGGAAGTCGCGCAAGGCGATGGCGATTATCTGCCTTGCGTTGGAGATTCGCAGCTACCGTTGGTCCGGTCGGCGTGTGACGCGCATGATGCATGGTCAAGACTGGAAGGACACTTCGAGAAGAAGAGCTTGGCCAATAAGCTCTTCCTTCGTCGACGTTTCTTCAAGACGATGATGGACGCAGGTGATGATGTGCTGGAGCACATCAACAAGATCGAGACGCTGGCGGAACCGCTCGACGCGGTGGGCGCTCCGGTCAGCGAAGACGACTTGGTGATCACGCTTCTGGGAAGTCTCAGTGAGTCGTATCAGTTCCTCATCACGGCGTTGGAGTCAAGGGTCGACTTGCTGTCGTGGGAACTCATGACGCCTCGACTGCTGCATGAGGACATGAAGCGCACGGAGCAAGGTGGTGGTGTTAATGGCACCACGCACGGACATGCGTTCATGACGAGCGACAGCGGAAGCGCAAGGGTCGTCAAGCGCCGAAGACGAGTGTCTGCCACTACTGTGGCGAACAAGGGCATTGGATCACCAATTGCCCCGTGAGGATTCGCGAGAATGCGGGACGCCAAAAACTGCAGCGTGCAAGCGTCGCTCAAGTGGAAGAAGAATCGGGTGACTACCTGTTCTCGGTTGGTGGCAAGGGCACCAAGTCGAGTGAAGCTTGGCGGGTCGACTCCGGTGCGACGCAGCACATGACGTACTCGAAAGTGTACATGAAGAATTACAAGAAGATCTCTCCGATGGACGTACATCTCGCGGACGATGGTGTTGTTCAGGCGGTCGGAACCGGCGACCATGTGATGTCGATGAAGACGCCACAAGGGATCAAGAAGGGTGTGCTTACCAGTGTGTGGTACATCCCTAAGCTGTCATGGAACTTGTTCTCCGTTGGACGCTTCACCGAAGATGTTGGTCCGGTTATGTTCGAAGCCGACGGATGCTTCACCACGGCAAGAAGCATCAAGTGGAAACTTGGTGAGCGCGCGGGCAAGGGACTATTCAAGTTGTGTATGACTCCGATCATGCCGGACGAGGCCAACATGTCGAGCTCGAAGGATCGCAATGGGACACCACTTCGTACCTCTGGCACCTTCGGCTTGTACACATTGGCCATGGCGATCTAGACGCCATCGTTAAGTAGGGCTATGGCGTTGGGATTGACATCGCGGCAGTGAAGAAGTGGGAGCTATGTAATGGGTGTGCACTCGGCAAGCAAACTCGAGTGAGCTACATGCCAAAGTCACCGAGCCACGCCCGACAACTGCTGGAAGTCATCCACGGCGATGTGTGTGGTCCCATGCAGTCGTCGACGTTTAGCGGTAAGCGCTATTTCGTTACGTTCTCGACGAGTACTCGCACTTTTGTGTGGTGTATTTACTTCGAAACAAGTCGGAAGTGGCAGACAAGTTTGCCGAGTTTGTCGCTTATGCGGAAACCCAAACTGGCAAAGTTGTGAAAACACTCCGCTGCGACGATGGTGGCGAATATACGTCAGGCGAGATGGCCAAGTCCTGCAAGCGTCGCGGTATCGAGCAGAAGTTCACGCCACCCTACACTCCGCAGTTGAACGGGGTGGCAGAACGAATGAATCGAACGCTGGTGGAATGCGCGCGCTGCATGTTGGAGCATGCAGGATTGTCCAAGTCCTATTGGGAGGAAGCTGTGATGACCGTGCAACCGGTGTCCGACGCGCGCTACCAGCGACAACAAGTCGCCGACCCAGGTTTGGACCGGGAAGAAACCGTTGCTGGCAAACCTGAAGGTATTCGGTTGCCATCCGTATGTGACGATCCCGAAGGAGAAACGCACCAGGCTCGACGCTGGAGCAGTACAATGTCGCTTTCTCGGTTACTCGGAGCATGAGAAAGTGTATCGCTTCGAGGTGATTAAGAGCGGTCGCGTACTGGTCAGTCGTGGTGCGCAGTTTATGGAGGACGTTTTCGACGGCGGGAGACGCAGTTACGACCAAGATGCTGTCGTTGAACTTCAAGATGAAGTGTCAACAGACTAAGAAACATTATCATAAGATAAGTCTCAAGACGATTCGGTGCCGCTCCAAGACTTTGAGCCCCGCACAAAGCGACACCAGTGGACGCAATCGCTTGAAGAGTCCGTGGATATTCCACGAAGTAAGCGACAAAACCGACCGCAGACACTGGAAGAGGTGTCAGCGGTCGCAAGAGGAGAAGAAGACTACGATGCGGCCTACATCGTGGATTCAGTGTGAGAAATGCTGACCGCGTCAAGTCCGCGATGGAATCCAGCAACGCGGCCAAGTGGAAGGATGCGTGCGACTCAGGAGTCAACTCGCTTCGCAAGGACAAGACAAGACATGGGTGTTGGTGCCATTGCCAAAGGGTCGCAAGTCAATCGGCTGCCGATGGGTGTTTCGCATCAAGGAGAATCAAGCTGGAGAGATCGAGCGATTCAAGGCGCGACTAGTGGCCAAGGGATTTTCACAGAAGTACGGCATCGCTCATGAAGAGACGTTTGCGCCGGTAGCCAAGTTCCCGTTAACCAGGATTCTGCTCAGTTTGGCGGCTAAGTACAACCTGATGGTGCACCAGATGGATGTCAAGACAGCTTTGCTCAACGGACTACTTGACGAAGACATCCACATGGCGAAGCCGGACGGATATGCCGATGAAGTTCACCAAGACTGTGTCTGCCAGCTGAAGTGCTCCCTTTACGGTCTGAAGCAGTCGCCGCGGATGTGGACCAGACCATCGACAAGTTCATGCAATGGGGTTCACGAAGTGCAAAGCCGATCACTGCATCTACGTCAAGTGGTACGACCAAGACATGATTTTTGTCGCACTCTATGTCGGCGACCTGGTACTCGCATCCAACAACGACGAGCTGCTCCAGATGACGAAGAAGGCACTAAGTTCGAGATGACAGACCTCGGCCAACTCGAGTACTTCCTCGGCATGAAAATCGATCAAGGTGTTGCAAGTGGCAAAGTGTCCATGCGTCAGACCAAGTTCGCGAAAGATATTCTGGAGAAGTTTGGCATGGAGAACAGCAACCCCGTCAAGACGCCGCAAGATCCAGGAGTCAAGTTGACCAAGGCCATGTGCGAAGGAGGCTGCAAGCACGAGGAGACCATGGCAAAGGTGCCGTACCGCAATGCTGTCGGCTGCCTGATGTATCTCATGGTGGGGACTCGACCGGACCTCGCTGCTGCAGTGGGAGTTCTCAGCCAGTTTGCTTTCAGATCCTTGTCCGACACATCGGCAGGCGCTCAAGGGGTTTTCAGGTACATTCAAGGGGCGAAGGCACACGGTATCGAGTTCCAAGCCAGCTGCAAGGACGGACTCGAAGGATTCTCGGGTGCAGATTGGGCTGGCGACGTGGAAACTTGACGCAGCACAAGCGGCTACGCGTTCATGATGAACGGCGGGTGCATCAGCTGGAGAAGCAAGAAGCAGCGCACCGTGGCGCTGTCATCGACGGAGGCGGGATACATGGCGCTGACTGAAGCAGCACAAGAGGCGATTTGGCTGAAGGCATTTCTGTGTGAACTCGGCGAGATGAAACATTGAAGCAGTTAAGATTTATGAGGACAATCAAAGCTCCATCGCGTCGGCCATGAACCCCGAGTTTCACAAGCACATCGACATCCGCTACCACTTTGTTCGCGAGAAAGTGGAAGACGGCCAAGTGGTGTTGCAATATTGCTCGACGAAGGACATGAAAGCAGATCTGATGACCAAGCCGATTACTGCTGTTCAGTTCGAAAGCTTCGAAACATGCTGGGAATTCAAGCACCAAGCACTGCCGAGCCGAGTGGGTGTGTTGTCAAGGAGGTGTCTCGTGTCTCCAGCCCCGGCGTACTAGTAGAAACCGGTAAGGATGTGTTGTTGAATAACATGGTCGGGTGCGAGTTATACAGCGCCCTGGATCTGGTTGATTGATACTAGCAGATCCGGATGCGTGAGAGCGACATCCCGCTTACCGCAGTGAGCACCCCGAGCGGTATGCTCTGGGAGTGGCTGGTGATGCCACAGGGCCTGTCTAATGCCCCGGCGACGTTCAATCGCCTGGTCACGCAGTTGTTTAGACCACTGCGTGCGTACGCACAGTCGTACTTCGACGACATATTCGTCCATAGCCGTGCCGAGGGAGGCAAGACGGCTACGGAGGTGCATTTGGAGCACGTCCGTCGAGTGATGGAGGTCATGAGAGCGAAGCTCTATGCCAACATCGACAAGTGCGTCTTCACGGCGAAAGCGATCAAAGATCTCGGTTGCTTCGTTAGCAACGTCGGCGTTCGAGCCGACCGGAGAAGGTCAAGGCCATTTCGGCTTGGCCAACGCCAATGTCCCAGAAGGACCTGAGGAAGTGGCTGGGCTTAGCCAACTACCTCCATAAGTACAGTGAAGGGTTCGCGGGTCTGGCTAGAAAAGTCTTGTGGTCTTTAGAGCAAAATGCGAAGTGATTGATTCGGTCCTTAGCTCGCTAAGCTACTCTAAGCGTCTCTTCTACCTACTGGATACACTCTACTGGATTCCTTACTGGCTACTGAGTTCTTCCAGCCATTCGGCGAGTGACACGTCGTATCCCCGTCTTGTACCCACAATCCTGTACGCATGCGTTGCGTAATCGTCGATACGTCAACAGCGTCCCGTAATCCATGTGTCATCATCAGAGCACGATGCAGCAGAACGTGAACGAGTGATCTTGTTTCAGTCCAGGCAGCTCAAGGCTGTCGAATGGAACTACTCCGTTCATGACAAGGAGCTGCTTGCCATGAAGTACGCCCTTGTCAAGTTCCGGGTGCACCTCCTGGGCTCTCATCCCTTTGTAATCTACACAGATTACACATCTTTACGGACGGCAACGAATTCGCCGCATCTGTGCCCAAAGGATGGCGAGATGGCTGTCCTTCTTCGCGGAATGTAACTACCTCGTCGAGTACAAGCCTGGCAAGCTCAACGTGCTTGCCGATGCGTTGTCACGCAGGCCGGACTATGAGCTGGCGAACGTAAGTCGCTCCACGACCGATCTATATGATCAGATACGCATGACGTATCGGGGTGACGAAGCCCTGGTACCTTTGGTGCGTTTCCTGGCTGCTGGCAAGGAAGCCAAGGCCGAGTGGCTCATGCCACGTCAGAGAGCCTGGCTTCATCGATACGAGTGGACCGATGGCCTGCTCTACGATCGAGTGGAGCCCCATGAACTCCCTCGGGTAGTCGTTCCAAGCGACGAGGATCTCAAGTTTGACATCCTACAAGAGGCGCAAATGCGCCGTCCAGCGGTCACTTGGGCCGCGAGAAGACCTTCCAATCGGTCTCTCAGTACTTTTGGTGGGCCCACATGTAAACGTGAGCACAGTACGTGAAGACATGTGAAACATGTCAGGGGGTGAAAAAAAAAAAAAAAAACGCCGTGCCCGCCTCGGCCCCCTTGCAGATGCTGCCCGTTCCAGCGACTGCTGGAAGTCGATGAGTCTGGATTTCATCTTCGGACTTCCAGCCGACGGCTGCGGAAAATCCGGCATCTTGGTGTCCGTGCCATCTGAGCAAGATGGTGCGTCTTGCTCCGGTCAAAGACACTGAGACCAAGGAACAGGCTGCGAAGCTGTTCCTGGATGGCGTTTTTCGCCATCATGGTCTGCCGGAGACAATTCTAGATCGTGACCCGCGGTTTACCGCTGCGTTCTGGCGAGCGCTGTTCCAACTACTTGGAATAAGGCTGCACATATCCACTGCCGATCATCCTCAGACGGATGGGCTGACGGAGCATGTCAACCGAGTGCTTGAGGACACTCTATCCAGTGTCTGTGCGGAGGCTCCTCGCACTTGGTCAGAACGCCTGCCAGTAGTTGAGTTTGCACTCAACAATGCGGCTCACGCATCGACCGGGTATACCCCTTTCTATCTGAATGGCTTACACCATCCATGGATGCCGCTCACTTTGCGAAGCAGCACCCCGTCTTCAGTTCTAAGTGGGGGAGAGGCTCGGAAAGCATTTCCTCCCAGGTCTCAGTCATCAGACCGGTTTCCTTGCGGAAACAAGTGGAGTCTTTTATAGACACGAGTCTGAACATAATCAGTCGTGTCCGTGATGCCATGGCAGCGGCACAGGACAAACAAAAGGAGTACTCTGACGAGAATGGAAGAGGAAACTTAAACGTGTTTAATATTGGGGATTTAGTTCTACTAGACACTAGGAACTCGCCACTCGCCACGGTAAGTTCCGTTGGGAGCAACAAACTGAAGCACGGCTTCATTGGACCCTTCGCGGTCCTGACCAGGCATGGTGCGGCATATAGCATTGACCTGTCTAAGTCGATGACGACCCACCCGACGTTTTATGTTGGCCGTCTGAAGCGGTACCATGATCCGCAGGGCTCACAGTCCCCAGATCTACAAAGCGAGGCTGTGACTCTTCTCTCTGAGCGCGCCCAGATCCAGAAGCCTAGATCCCTTGCGGGGCCGCGGAAGGGGCTCCATACGAAGGAACCCCGGCTGCATACGCTGAGTATGAGCTATAGTGTACGGCTGGAGGTACGGAAGAGGCGCTCCCGCCTGGGGGTACAGGCCGCAAGAGGTCCCGAACGAGAGACAACTCCAGTTGGACTCGGCCATGGACGCCCAAAAGGCATCCAGACGGTGGAAATCGCGTCCAGTTATTCGTACGACGGTCGACCCGTCCTTCAAGGGCCGACAAGTCATCGGCCAGACGATTCACGTCGTCACGAATCGGCCCAAAGACCCAAGCGCTCCCGGCCTGGGCGGCAGCAGCCCCACTCTCACCAAGGCCAAGCACAATCTTAAGGGCAACGACTCGACGACGAAGAGCGGTGTCTTCAACGACCCGAGGTGGAGCCGAAGGCGGCACACCAGGTCCTGATCTGGATCGGAGCGGCGGCATCTCACACTCGTACTCGGGCGAGGGCACCACCGCCTCTTCTCGACCGTAATGGGAAGACCACTACCACGTGGAGCGTGTGTTCCAGGAGCGGCGCGTTCACGGGAAGCGCCAGCTCCGCGTGAAGGGGTGGAGAGTGTACTCGGAAGCTGAATGCTCCTGGGAGCCGTACGTACGGCTCCAGGCTGCTGCTCAAAGGCTGTCGCGATCTGGGAACAGAATCGGCGGCGGCTTCGTAAGTAGTTCGGGCTTTCTTGCCCGAACGGGGTGTGGTCGTAGAGCCAAGACCAACCCGCGCTCATATGTGAGCGCTAGAAGCGGAATGCTTCTGCAGTTCTCGAGAGAGCTGCTGTTTGCCTACCACATGGACAAACTCAATTCGCAGATCTCGGAGGTCAAGGATACCCTCCAGGGTGAGATCCTGCCGGAGAATCTCAAGTTATCCTTGGGAGCAGCGCGTAGCTGCCCACTTCCAAAAGACGGCCACGCAACGAGCGATGCTCACGTTCTGGAACAAGGGCTGCTTGGCCACCAGGTAGCGCTCATAAGCGCCCTGAGAAGAGCGCCCGTCAAGAAGCACGCGAGGCGGCTGGGGCTGACCCATGGCAGGCGTCGGCTCCGTGGTACTCCTCAGGAGGGAAGTACTTCAGAGGCGGAGGGGCCGCCGGAGCCCACACTCCCTTATGACGAGCAGTCTGGTGCTCCTACTGCTGCCCGTCGAGATTGTTGGAGATCTCTCGGTCGATTTGGCCCCCTTCCTCCTCGTCGGAAGAAGAACTGAAGAGGTCCTTGTTCGTGAGCGTGAAGGTTCCATACCCTTCACGGATCGGAGAACTGGAAGCGGCTCGCCGCTTACGGCTGACTTCCGAGGCCGCTGCAGTCTTAGCAGCCCTGGCGCGGTCAGTTGCTGTTGTCAAGGAGGCGTCTCGTCCAGCCCCGGCGTACCAGTAGTAACCGGTATGGCCTTCAAGCCCGTGGAGCCATAATCACTTTGGTCATCATGGGTCACTGATGATGACACATGGATTACGGGACGCTGTTGACGTATCGACGATTACGCACACGTGGGTACAAAATTGCGGATACAAGACGGGGATACGACGTGTCACTCGCCGATTGGCTGGAAGAACTCAGTAGCCAGTAAGGAATCCAGTAGAGTGTATCCAGTAGGTAGAAGAGACGCATAGAGTAGCATAGCGAACAAAGGACCGAATCAATCACTTTGCATTTTGCTCTAAAGACCATGAGCCTTTTCCCCGCGCCTACTGAGTGTCGCCGTTTCCCCGCGACGAGCCGATGGCTTGGCTCGCTACAGAGCGAAGGCTCGTTGGAACTTGACGCGACCTGCGCGACGGGCAGGTTGCCCTCAAATGGGTGGTGCTTCGGCGGATGAAGCACCGACGAGCACCCATACGCTGCTCGGCAGCGTGAAGTTCAGCTTCCTCATCTTCGTCGTAGCTGAGGTCCACAGGGACCGGTCCGTCGGATGGGGTAGCGTTGGCAACGCCCCAGCCAAGTCGAGACGACTTAAAGTTGAACTCGGTGTTCGACGCCATTCTCACAGCCTCTTCAGACGAGGAAGGGTGAGAGCGGAAGACTTCCGTCCTGGTCACGCCAGTGTGGAGGCCCTCTATCAAGACTGTCGCAGTCACTGCCTCTGGCAGAGGATCGGCTGTCATGCCGGCGATCAGAGTTCGCAACTCCTGGACGAAGTCCACCAAGTCCTTCTTACCCTGGCGGGTACTCAAAAAGCGTGACCTCACACGGTACGCCTGATTAGGCGGAGCAAACACTTGCAAAAGCTTGGGTTTCAGCTCTTCCCAGCACGGGAAGGCCGCGTCCACCGACGTGCCGCACGTGAGTGCCCATTTTCTGCTCGGCCACCGAGCTTCGAGATCGCTAGTGCCACGCGCTGTTGCTCCCATCGCCATTTCGATCTCACGGATCGACAATATGAGATTCTCCCCCTCCTTTCCTTCGAAAGGCTTGACGCTCACGATGAGCGGTTTAGGCCGGGAGCCCCATCGTAGATGTCGTCGACGTCGGTGCAGATGCAGCGGGGCTGCATCGCGTAGTGCGTCAGAGGAAGACGTTTGACTCCCCGAGTCTTAGCTGTGGTTATCCTAACCCCTAAGGTCTCCTGCAGAGGCTTAGATCGCTCTAGTTATACTACTAGAGACTCAAAGAGTCAGTATTCCTAAACCTAGGGCGAATACTCTCTTTGATGCTAAAACTGAACTGTTATTGATTTGCTTATTTGCGGCAAAGCGGCCTGTGGTGTAAATGTATGACTCTAACTATCTATTATAGTTGAACCTAGTCAACGCATAACGAGTGGCCCTGTGGCCACATACTGAAATCCCGTTAATCCAAGTGGTACGAAGTACAACTTACTGCAAGGTGACACGTAGCGCGGCGACACTCTTGTTACCTTCGTGTAACGACGCTACAGCGATCGGCTCGATCTGAGATCGGCTCCCGCAGCTTGACATTGACTTGTTCCCTCGCCGTTATGTAATGACGCTGGATCTGGTACCTCCATCTCCTAGGATCTCGATCTCGGGTGCGAGTACTGCCCAAAGGTATGGTGGCTTCCAACGTCGATCTGTGGTCCCACCCGTGTACTAGATAGAATGGTGTATCCCCTCACACTCGATCTTGGGCCGTGTTGATAGCAAACGTCAATCGTTCCGCGTACTCATCCCAATCTTGTTGGTCTGATCTTGAACATACATCTTCAAAGCTCGAGTTATAGTCTGTACCATCCGTTCCGCTGTTCCGTTTGCTTGCGGTCGATACGCCATTGTCGCCCTCTGTCGTTATCCGAGGATCTTGTTAAACGCTTGGAAGAAGTCAGACATGAACCCGGGCTCTGATCGTGACGGATCACTTCGCTAGCGCCAAACCTCCTGAAGCCGCACTCCTCCTATGGCTCGGCGATCGTCTGAGCCGTTCTAGACGCACTTTCCTTCGCGATCACATATCCTGTGAACAGATCTACCCGGATCACTAGTTCACTGAGGTGCTGTGGACGCCAGATGAAGTAGCTCACACATCGCACTTAAGTAAGCAACCACGGTACTGCTCGCTGAGTACGAACTCAGCTAACGATCCGGCCACTCGACTGGATGACTCGACTGGATGTGGAGTTTGGGTGGTTACATTGAAATCTTTGCGAAGGGTCGGTTGAGAGTTGACCACATTTCGTTTCATTTGATATTTGTATAGGAACATAGTTAACAATAGGAAGAGCTCCCTGGATGCTCCCGGGACATAAAATAAAAACAGAGTAACTCTTTCTAAGTCCAAGACAAGTGTACACTATCCGGTAAGTCCCTGCATGGGCTGGATTATGGTTACCGTTGACACCCGAGAGGCATAGGTTGTAGGGTGTTGACTGGTAGCGCCAATAGAAACTAGGTCGGCCCGGGGAAGGGCGTGGCTCGCCAAGCGCGAAGGAACAAGTCCTGCCGAACTCGGCGGGCCGGTACGCCGTACAGCCCGGGTACCGTAACACTTCTAGCCGAGAAGCCTTTGCTCTCGGCGACCCGTCAAAGCGCTAACGCGCCGTCGTCCGCTCTTTAGCGGAGGACACGGGATACCTGAGCCAGAGGCAGTCAGCTCAGCTGACCTCTGTGAATTGACTGGCTTGGGGCACTTGGTCTCGGCGGAAGCGAGATACCGCTGTCCCGGAAGGGCCGAACCGCTAGGAGCAACCCAGCGCAGCCCAACAAGGGCCGACTAGCTCGGCTATTGTTGTGAATCTTGCTTAAGTAACCACATCTGTCGATTTGTGTGTGCTGCAATACCACATCAGTGTTGCCCTTGAACGACTTGGGCAGTGAGGGTATGTGATCCATTGCAATGACCTAAACAGGATATATCGCCTGGAGGTTCCCAGGCGATTCCCCTCTGATTGTGGGACGACCCTTTCTGGTTTCACAATCTACACATTCCCCCACATCTCTCTGCACACTGCGATATAAGCCTCTCCAATGAAAATGATCCCTGATCCGTTGATATGTGCGACCAATCCCCTGATGGCCACCTTCAACGCTAGCTGATAGTGATGCAAGGCATCAAGGTGGAGTGGCTCGGACACGACCAGCCTCATCAATCCGTCCCGATCCACTTCCGATATCTTGGTAGGCGAACAGTAGAACAGCTCGTCGATGTCATCGTCCGACGCTATTTGCCGTACAGTCTAGCCTGATCTTGTGTGAGATCGGTCACAACTCCAGTCAGATGCTTCTTCAAACTTGATATCCATACTTCCTCGCCTTGGACCTGTCGGATACGATCGACACGGGGATCTCTCACACAAATCTCGTCCAAAACCGTCGGTCGGTGCACGGATCTAGTCCCCGATCGAGTAGCTACTGGCGAGCCTCGCACCACAGTATCCTCCGATCTGATCATTAGGATCTCATCAAAGCGATTCAACGTGACCAGATCCTGATACGCCTCCACCTCGTTGACAATCACTCCTTGCTGCCACTGTAACGCCGCGCTCGCCAAACTGTCCGCACTAGCATTCCAGTCACACTTCACATATAAAACAGTTCTTGATCTGGCCAGATCTTAAGCCGATCCAGGGACTTCTGCCTTAACAGCGTCAATCCGAATGCCTGCAGACGATCTCGCGAGGCGAGATCGTCTGCAGGCATCTTGTCTGATCACCAGGTTTGAATCACCGCAAATCACCAACTGTCCCTGCGTCATCCCTTCCAACAAGTCAAACCACAGCGGGAGTTCGTTGTACTCTACCTCGTTCACGGTCAGATCCGCGGCATAACCGGATCGGGCCTTCAAAACCGTCCACTCAGGTAACTTCCACAAAATCGCAATATAGGCTCCGCCGCCCCGTTTTACTCGTGCAGATCCGTCAAAACACACCAAACAGCTCTTCATCCGCGGCTATTACTGGGATCGGTGCTTGAATCTGATGGCGTGGTTCTACAAACAGCTCTTCATCCGCGCCTATTACTGGGATCGGTGCTTGAATCTGATGGCGTGGCTTTTTCCTGAGTGCGATCGCGATCAAGGCCTCGTCCACCTTGGACCGAGGTGTAATACTGGCGGTGATCTCCCCCAAGATCTCATCTTCTCCCTAGGTACACTTCTCGATCTCGAGCGACAGGAGAGCAGCTTATTGGCCTAGTTGTCCTTGGAGACCAGGTGATCTGAAGATCCATGCTAGCGTCGAGTGTCTGGTCAGGATCCGGATCTGTCGCCCAACCAACATGTTGTAGTTCAGATCCAAGGTCCGCAAGAGGCCCAAACACTTCCTTCCCCACCACGTTGCAGTTAGTTCATTCGCCTTCAGCGTACGACTCGCGAACATCACTGGGTGGTACACGCGATCGTGCTCTTGCATCAGAGCGGCCGAGATCGCCCACTCACTGGCATAAACGACTACCACAGGTTGACGATCTGGATCAAAGTGACGCAAGATCGGAGTGGCGGCAATCTTCTCCTTCAGATTGTTAAAAGATCGGGACGCCCGGATCTACTTCTCGTCTGCTGCACTCAGGACCGTCTTCGGTTGATCAGGTAGAGGATAACCGGATCTGTCTGGATCAGGAACGTCTAGATCGGGATCGGGGAGAGTTTCGTTGAGAGCTCGACGGAGATCTTGACGCTTCCTCAGCTCGTTAAATCCACTTCACGCAACTCATACAAGACTGCTGCATAAATTGCATAGTCTTCAATGAATCGGCTATAATATGTCAAACTGCCTAGGAACGATTGCATCGATCTGAACTATTCTGGGGAAGGCAAGTCGGTTAACCCTTTCGCGTCCTTCGGATGTGCTTTCAGGCCCTCAATCGACACTCGATGCCCTAGGTAATCAACTTTTTACATTGATTGCCAAGCTCCATTTGTCACAGACATCCAGTAGACGTTCCACTCGATCACATAGCCGATCCCAAGTTCCGACAGTGATCAGGGTGTCGTCGATGTATGATCTCCGCCCTTGAACCGAAGGCTTGCCAGGACCTTCGGGTTCTCCTGTGTCAAACAAGTCTGTGCATTGTCCTGAAGGTTCAGATTTCGAGATCTTCACGAATCCATACAAAGCGTTGTCCACCAATCGATGGTAGATCTGTGGCGCGTTCTTAAGTCCAAATGGCATCCTGTTCCATTCGAACAGTCCGAACGGAGTAATGAAGGCAGAGATCGCGCGAGCTCGATCGATCATCGGGACCACCCAGAACCCACTGGCCATGTCTAACGAACAATATCATAGCACTTTGTCCAGACCATTTGGGTTTGGGTTTGTCAGATGCGTCACCTGTAATATTCGGAGATTTACTAGCAATTTTGAGAGGTGAAATGACTGGCAGCAGCAAGTTGGACTCTATAGTGCAACAGCACTACTTAGCTGGTGATGTTGGAGAGATTATTGACAAGCTTCGAGGCCTGCAGGTTGAGAAAGCTGCTGCCACTCGCACCGTCAACTCCAGTGATGACGCGCAAGCGTCTACAGCTCCGTGTTGTCCGACAGTAGCAGCGAGGAGAGCTAAAATGCATAACGTATCGGAACTGCTCGTTGCCGATTACCAAGATTATTGCCAAACCATATATCAGCCAATCAAACTTCGTAATTAGGCGCTGAAAATGCTGTGATTGGCTGATACCTAATTTACCCAGTTTATTGCCGAGCTATGTCACATCGCACAACGAGGCTGGACTTCTCCTTTTCCCCTGCAGCAAGGACATAGTCACCACATGTGAGGCAGGAAGCGTACGGCACAGGAGGAGAACACAGAGGCCACAATGTCACCAGCAGGGCGGAAAAGTTATTCACTAGAAGACCTGGATGCTGCTGCGTGTGTGTATGCTGCGGGCGCCAAGATGGGCCGCGTTCGAGAAGAGTATCCTGATGTTCCAGAGCGAACGATACGTTACCGAGCCAAACTGCTCAAGAACGATGTGGCACTGCGAAAGCCTGGACCGCCGCCAGTCCTGGGAGGAGAGCTGGAGAGCGACCTCCGCGACTGGGTGGTCGGAATAGAGAAGAACCGGCTGCCGGTCAAACGTGCGGCGGCGTTGACGAAGGCAAACGACATGTACCAAGCCAAGTATGGTGTGACGCGAAGTACAGGTTTCCTCACGATAAGGTGGGTTTCGTGCTTTCTCAAGCGCCATCTGGATCTGTGGCTACGCGACAGCCAAGTGATCAAGCGTGCTTGGAATGAGGTCATCATGGGCAGTCTCCGAGAGTTCTTCATCAAGTACAGGAAGCTCATCATTGAGCGCAATGCAAGTCCGGATCGAGTGTTCAACACGGATGAGACGGGATTCTCCCAGAAAAGCAGGCAGACGAAGGTGATTGTGGTCAAGGGCTCGCGGAACGTCTGGAGCAAGTCTACCCAGTGCAACTTCCACCTCACTGTCATCGCGTGCGTGTCGGCAGCGGGATTGGTCTGCCCACCGCTGTACATTTTACCCGGCGAACGCGTCACGCGCGACGTGTTGGACGAGTGCGATGCCCCAAGCACCGTTGTCACGACCGCTCCTCGTGTTTTCATGAATAGCGCGGGGCTCATCCGATCGCTCCGCCACTTTTCGGACGCCGTGCCAGTTACTGTCAAGCGACCGCTGATCCTGGTGTACGACGGATGCAGCAGCGACTACAATGGTGAGATCGTGCGTGAGGCAATGCGACTCAAGATCATCCTCGTACTCCTGTCAGCGAACGCCACACCTTCTGCAGCCGCTGGTCGTGACCGTATTCAAGCCTTTCAAGGCCACTATCGACGCCGTGATGCGCGAGTACAATCTGAACGGAGGCGAAGGTTCTATCGCGCACTAAACCGCCATTCGACTGGTGAGTACCGCGTGGACCAAGGGCATCATGGACAAGCCCGCCAATGTGATTGCTGGCTTTAGAGCATGTGGGCTTTGGCTAGTGTCACTACCGCAACAACGCGTCGGCTCAAGCTCTTTCAAGATGGCGGGTGCGTCACGGACTTTGAGTTGCCCTCCTGGCTCAAAGTCAGAGAGATCGTGCAGACGGAGATCTTAAAGGTTCCTGCGTCGTCTTCAAAGGCTCGCAAGTGGCGCAAGACACTTGATGTGAACCGTCGGCTCTTCACGCGCGAGGACTTGCAAAACATTGATGTGTAGCTGCAATCATCCCCAGATTTATACATCATTTTGGTATGGTGGGTTTCGGCAATAATCTGGGTAACGGCAAATTCACGTGGTTTGTTCACGGTTTTCGCTGAGCACGCTGTCGTCAATTTTGCAAGCTTTTGGGTTAGCGTCTAATACTTTAACGAATAGATCTTTATTTAATCTCCTGTTTTCTGATAAAATTGTTGATTTTAGCGTAAAACGCATGATAAATTTTCACATTTCCTTAGGGGTCCGATTTTCGGCAATAATCCCTTCTGCTACGTTATTGTAAAATACATAATGCACTGAATCCTTGACAAACGCATGCTTTTACGAAAGTTGCGTATCTGCAGCCTTAGGGGTAGCTAGGCATACACACCATGCAGCACAGTGCATGTTTCAGCGCGGTCCGCCGCCTGGTTACAGAGGAATCGCCGCTCCGCCACTGCGCCTGGCCACTTGAAGTGTTGCAGTGCTGGAAATGGGCTTTTGTATCAGTACAGCATTAGCTCGTTTAAGTTCGTGTACTTCAATGTTTTTGAACAGAGGTCGAAAGACCTACTAAGTACCCCATTTGCATTTTGGTTGACGCCTCTGACAGGGGGAATACAGTACTTTATGTTATGGTACCGTCGCAACCGTTAATAACAAAGTACATAACGATCCGTTATACCCTGAATCAGTGCACGTCAATATTCATGTCTCTGAACCCTCAACACTAATGAACAGATATCAGAGGAGATTCAAGAAAAGAGGCTGTCATATTGAGAGCTTAATATCTCGCTCGTCTAGTCCCGACTGTCCTGTCATTCTCGCACGGTACCAACGGTAGATGGACACTTTTCTGGAGCTGGACGCAGGCGGCGACCAGAACCTCGTGTACGACGACCTGGTCGTGGGAGAGCCCGTGGACTTAGAGACGCAGATCCAGCGCCACATCGCGGAGACGAGTCAGACCGAGGCGCTATTCGGCGAGCAGCTCTATCGCCCCGTAGGAGAAGAAGAGGCAGAGGAGGAGGAGGGCGATGACGAGCAATTTAGTGCCAACAAGTCGGATGAGCTGGAGCGCCAGTGCTATCTGCAGCGCATCCTGTCGATCGAAAAGGGGATGCAGGAGGCGGACAACGAGGTGCAGCAGCGGATCGACACGATGAAGCGCATCCTGGAGCTCAAGGACCCCATGGAGCAGCTGTCCGAGTACCTGGTGCTTAAGCAAGATGCTCGAAGAGAAGAGAGTGTGGACATAGTGGAAGACCTGGTACATTGCGCCAATCGCATGGCGAACAAGGAAGACAGCGAGGTAGCCATGCTTGGGTCGTTCTTCTTCCTGTGCGACAGACAACGGCCCCGGTCGCGAGGGATGGCAGTCATGCTGCCAGTTGTAGCTGCCATGATGGAGGCGTCCAATAGAATGGACCACTCCCCATTCTAACGAGCACTGGACAGTTGATTGCTGTTGTGGATGGGATTTCTAGCATGTGGAGTGTGAGCTTTTTTTATTGAATCTATTGGACACTAGGGCCCTCTCCACTGGAAGAAGTCACATTGGCCTCCCTGCTGGTTCGGACACTTGTAGAATGTCCGGCCCTTGTTCACTCCGTTCTTACACGTGAGCAAGATACCAGGAAGCCCACACTCACAAACTGGCGCCTCGTTGTCTTGTTCACCACCCGTGGAAGACGGTATTGCTGCTGGTCGTTGAGACTGCGATTCCATTGCATCTTTCCACTCGAAGAAGCCACAATTATCTGCTCCCTGGAAGCTGCAAGAATAAAACTCGCGGTTTTGGTTCGGACCTGGCTTTCGGGTTGTGCGCAAGACGCTAGAGGTATTATGCCCATAACATTTGGGCAAAGGTGGACCTGATCCACTGGGTGTCTCTGTCATTTCATCCTTCCACTGAAAAAAACCGCAGCTGTTGTCCATTTGGCTGCGCTGGCACGTGTAGAACTGTCGTCCCTTGTTCGGGCCTTCTTTCCTGACGGTTCTCTCGGAGCACGGTTCATTGTGACCAAGACACTTCACAACGGGGCCGTTGCTTGCATTCGAGTCGGACACCCAAGCAAAGAAATCGCACTGCTCACCTTGAGGCAGCGGACACACGTAAAACATCCGGCCAGTATTCGGCCCGTCACGTGTTACCTCTTTCTCCGCGCAGGGCAAGCCGTGGCCTATGCACTGCGGTACATCTGAGGTCAAGCTTGGATCAAGGGGTGATCGAGCCTGTCCCTGCGGAGAATTTGTAGGCCGTGATGGGATCCGTTGACGTTTCCGGCGTCGATCTTGATCTGTATTGGCAGCACCTGCACCCGCTTCCGGACCTTCAAAACTGTCAGAGTTGCAGCGATGAGATCTCACGCATGCTCGATGGGGTTGTCGTGGTTCTCTGTCAGCAGGGGAGCGAAGCCTCACACCTCCTCTTAATGGCAACCGAGTCTCTAGAGTATCATTGACCGATTGGCCAAATTGCTCGGAAAATGTCTGGTCTAGCACATTAGCGCTACGCGCGACCTCTAGGAATATGCTTTTCATCTGCGATCAAATCAATAGGACAGCTGTCAGGTCACCAGACAACAAGACTCAAGATGCTTATGAAAGTCTAACCTGGTCCATACATGAGTCGACTACTTGTCGAAGAGCTTTCTGCCCCAGCGAAATGGCTTTGCAGTCATTCTCCATCTGAATTGAACAAAAAGTAACAGCAATTAGATCCAAGTCGAGAGTGATAGTCCACTGAATCAATCTCACCGCAGCACGAAGAACCGGTTTTGCCAAATCGAGGCCCATGTGCTCGTACGATAGAACTAGTGCCAACCCTAGCGTTGTGGGCTTGAACTGCGTGTCGTTGTTCACCTTGATAGCGTACTCCCGCTTGAGAATGGTCTTGATGTGCTCGGCGATCGTGGCATCTGTGCCAATGCCGTTCGAATCCATCTTTGCAATCAAATCCGATTCCGACAGAAGAGGTGGTGGGTTTGTCTCTCCTGAGAGCATTACAACTGTTGACGGGCGGATTACGTCTCCACTTTGATACACAGGAATTGCGGACGCATTCCATTTCTCGTACTTGTAGATATCCAAGTAGTTTCGCTCCTCTACCATCAGTCCAGATGCTGTAAAGCTCTCACCCAGAATCCTCATGACGACACTTGTCTGGCTGCCCTTGGCATCCGGACTACAGCATGCTAAAAAGTGGAGAGCGACGAACTCGTACACCTTCTTCTCGATCGGATCTGACAATGTATGTACGCCAATGCTCTTGGTTGGATGAATCGGAGGGTGTGCTTGATCGTCGGAGTTTCCGTGGCGAGGAGATTCGTACTTCCCCCCATTGAGCAATTGTCGTGTCACGTAATTTCCCCACTGCTGGTGGTTTTCGTGTAGTCGGACTAGACTCATAAGGTCTGTGCCTTCTTTGAATTTGCTGGTCTCTGTACGAGGATAGCTAATTAAACCCTTATTGTACAAACTCTCCGCTGCTTTCATGGTTGCTTCCGACGAGATCCGTAGCCACCGAGATGCTCGTTTCTGCAACTCCACTGTCGTAAGTGGCAGCGGTTTCCGTTTCCAAGAAGGTCGTTTGTCTACCGACTCGATTGTTGCTGTTTGGCTCTCCACTAGACACTCATAGATGCACAAGCACGCCATGCGGTCGAAAAGGTGTCCGCGCTTCCACTTGAACGTCGTTGTGGGCGCGTCTGGCTGATCGCTTTGCTCGTGCGTGACGCTGATATAGTAGAATGCCTCCTGCTCAAAATTCTGGATCTTGAGAAATCGTTCCACAACGAAGCCGAGCGTTGGGAACTGGCAAGGTCCATAGCTGATGACGCTTTTCTCTTGATTCAGCGCTGGAAACCTGCTCTGGATGCGCATCGTCTGAAATCTCGTAAATGCCGCGCCAATCCTCAAATCGATTTCTGATCTAGCATCGACCGCCAGCGAGAGTTTCTCGTTGGGTTCCGACAAATTCTGCACAGCATAAACGATATCGCGAGGGATCAGCGCCGAGAACCGAGCGCGCAGAACACGCAGCCTTGAGTTGGTCTTTTCGCAGATGCTTTTGACCTCGTAGGCAATGTTTTCGCCTTCTCGATCGCAATCCAACCACAGGACGAGCCACTGCGCAATGTCAAAAGGTAATCAGTCAGCCAGCCAGTTGGAAGGACCCAGTACTATTGGACATACAGCAAATACCGCACCTGACTGTGCTTGGCCTCCTTCATCAACGTCTTCTCGATCTTCTTCTGGGTGTCTTCACTGCGGACCCTCTTGATCACTGGAGCCGTGAAGAGCTCCACGGGGTCGCAAGAGTACCAACTCCTGACACTCGCGTCGAAGTCCATCTCCATGAGGTGGCCCGTGACGGACGTAACAACCATCTGCACCTGCTGCCCTCGGATCTTGTACGGGAACTCGAAGAGCGCATTGTACTTGGACAAACCGGCGCGCTGGCAACAGAGATAAAGACAACCCGATGCATTAGAGAGCGCACGGAGAGGCTTATACGGGTGTACGCACGACACACACGCTGTGAGCGGCCAGAAGATAGGATGCTGGCGATCTCCTTGGCCACCGATGGTTTCTCCGCCACGTTCAGCACCTTCATGTGCGTCAAGACGTTTGCCGCGTGCCAAAGCTTGCAGCTCTATGATTGGTAGACAATGCGTAACCAATCAACGCGCACCCGGTTCAACTGCAAGACCGTCACTCTCGTCCACACACTGTACATGTAGCCATGACCATGAGCGGCTTCCTTAATGTGCGCAAGCCCGCGGGGCTCACATCGCACCAGTGTGTGGGGGCCATGCGCCGGGTGTTTGACACACGGCAGGTCGGACACGGCGGGACCCTGGACCCGATGGCTACGGGCGTGCTCACGCTGGCGGTGGGGCGTGCCACGCGCTTCCTGCAGTACCTGACGACGGGCAAGGAGTACAGTGGTGTGATCCGATTGGGCATCACGACGGACTCCGACGACATCACGGGCGAAAGATTGACCCAAACCCCGGCGCCGTGGGTACACGAGGAAATGGTGCACTCGACGCTGCAGAGGTGAGAGAACAGAGGACAGCAAGCGGAGACTGTGTGTGAAAAACTGACAGGTGGAATGCTGGCTGCAGGTTCATAGGGGAGATCGACCAGGTGCCACCACGTGTTAGCGCCATTAAGAAGGACGGCGTAAGGCTGTACAAGTTGATGAGAGAAAAGAAGGCAAGATACAATGAGAGCTTCTCAAAATGTTTGGAGGGAGACAGATCTGACGAGATGATGCTGTGCAGAACTTTGACGTCAAGTCGAGACGGGTGCATATTGAGAGGATTGACGTTAAAAAGTTTACACAAGGGAATTTTCCGGAGGTGCGTCTGTAGGTGTAATCCTGCAGGTTGGCGGATGAAGCTTACCTGATGATACGACTGTGCTAGGTGGGTATCCATGTGGTCTGCGGAGGAGGCACTTACATCCGATCGATCGCTCGGGAATGCGGCGAGGCGCTGATTGTGCCGCCCGAACACGTGGACTCGACGTGTACTTTGCGCAACCCTGCTGGCGAGTTTTGTATTGGCGGAACGTTGACTGAGTTGGAGCGGACTCGAAGCGGGGCTTTTACGATCGCCGATAGCCTCGATTTCGATGGAATTCGAGCCAAAATAGAGGTGTGCGTGGGTATTGGGAACTTTTGTCCGATTAACTTGGCATTCTAACGAGCATTTATTTGTTGAATTACTACAGGAAGTAGAGTCTCCGCTTCAACCAATCGAGAGCATGCTGCAACATCTCCCATTTGCGGAATTGCCGCGATTAACTGCCCAACGGTGGTTGAATGGCGGCGTTGTCACAATCCCGGCAGACGATATCGAGTTCGTGGGGCACAAATTACAAAACCAACTCACCAGCGGCGAGCCCATTCGCATTTATCATCCCTCATCACGGACAATGCTCGGCATCGCGCAAGTGGATCTGCAAGCTCAAAGTTGTGAATTGGTCCTCAGGAAGCGTTTATTCATCTAAAAAAAAGTCGGTATGTCTTTTCCATCAGAACCTACTCGAAATTCGGTGCAGCATTGCGGCTCTGCTGCATCAAGTTTTGCAGACCCGCGGCCATGATCGCGGCGAACATGTCTGGATCGATAGACATCCCGGGTCCACCAGATGCTGACCGAGAGGGCTTCACCTCCTCCTGGGAGTTCTCGTACGCATACGCCGTCGCACCTGTTGGCTGCACCATAGTTCTAGCTTCGTCAAAATCAGCCATTGACAGGGGGCGCATCGTAGGGGGCTCAGGCTGAGTAGCCTCATCGTAAATCTGGGGCGTCTTGTCTTCAACTGTCCGGTTCTTTTCAGCTACTTCTGCTGCTGCGCGGCAATTAGCGATATGCTCCCGAAGTGGAATCATTAGTGCAGCGCGACACAACTCCTTCAGATCGCTGCCACTATAGTACATCGTGTCAACGGCAAGTTTGACAAAATCAAAAGTGTCGTCGACCCCCTCCGTCTTGAGCTGCAAACGGAGAATCTTCTCGCGTTGTGGTCTGTTGGGCAGTCCAATCTCGAACGTGCGCGGCATGCGGCGGAGGAATGCAGGGTCCACATCGCCCGGGCGGTTGGTCGCACCCATGACAATGACACCAAAGCCACCATCGTTGTCGTTGTTCATTTCAGTAAATCCATCCCAGAGCGCCAAGAATTCCTTAAAAGGCAACCAAAAAACAGCAGGTCAGACACAAGACAAACTATCATCCAGTACGCAATGTTTACCTACCGTCTTCATGGATGAAAAGGTCGGGTCTGATACACCGCCTCGCTTTCCCATGAACGAGTCCACCTCATCGATGAAAATGATACACGGCGCCAGTTTCCGCGCCAGCGAGAAAGCGGCGCGGACGAGCTTCTGCGACTCACCGAACCACTTGCTCATGATGGTACTGATCTTGAGATCGATAAAGAAGGCGCCAGACTCCTTGGCGATGGCCTTGGCAAGCATGGTCTTACCTGTACCGGGCTTTCCGTAAAGCAGGATGCCCTTGGGGACAGTGAGCAGCTTACCACGCGAGGCGAAGAACTCGGGGCTTTTGAGCGGCAGCACCACCAGGTCGTAAATGTCGCGTTTCTGGCGCTCTAGGCCGCCGATGTCGTCGAACGACACGTCGATGTCCTGTGGGTCCACGATGTCGCCGGCGATGACGTTCTCGAAGTAGTTGGTATTGAAGACACGGCGGCCCGTCCGCTGCAGGCGGTTCTGCAGTTTGGCCTGGCTGTCCTGGCCCTTGTTCCAGTCGTCTATCATGGGCTTCAGTTGCTGCACACAGCAGCAACAACAGCAAAAACAACCACAGTATTAGCCTTACGACTCCATGACACATGATAGAGTCTCGTGCTTGCTCGCCTTGTACAGGTACTTGGACGTCTGGTACATGGTGTAAAGCATAAGGCCGTCCAGTACCATGCCCAGCACCTCGTCCTTGACGGACATGGCGTCGGTGCCATTGGACGAGGCCTGTCGGTTGCCTGTGGTGGACGTCTCAGCGCTCTTGCTGCTGCTGCCGCCCATCGTCAATGTTCAGCTGTGGCGGAGAAATGACTAGTGGGGGGAACACTTTTGGGGGGAGAAACTCTTTGTCCGCTACGTCTGAATTTGGCGGCACAATTGAAGTGGAGACAGGATGGCGCCCGTGAAGAAGCCGCAGAGCTCGTACTTGCACTTCTGCAATGAACGGCGCAAACAGGTGATGGGTGAGAACCCAGGCGCGCGCATTGGCGACATCCAGAAGATCATTAGCGTGCAGTGGAAGACGCTCAAGCCCGAGGAGAAGGACGTGTACGTGCAACTGGCTGCCAAGGACAAGGCCCGCTACGAACAGGAACTGCTGGACAACCCACAGGTGGATGAGGAGCCCATGGCAGAAGAGAAGGCGGCGCGCGACTCCACCGTCTGCATATACCCGCTGGGCAGAGTGCGGAAGATCGTGCAAAGCGATCCGGACATCGGCAAGATTTCAAAGGACGCGCTCATTGCCATCGCCAAGGCCTCGGTACGGTCGAGGCTGTAACAAAGAGACGACTTGGCTCTGACTTTGTTTCTGTGTATTGCTGCTTTTGCAGGAGTTGTTTGCTCAGTTTTTAGGCACCAAGAGCTACGAGCAGGCGCTGTACCGCAACAAGCGGCAGATCAAAGCGTCGGACGTGACGCGCACAATTCAGACCACGGTGTCGCTGGATTGGCTGCGTGAAGACTTCCCAGACGTCAAGCACACTCAAGCAGATACTGCTGCCGAGGGTAAGGCGAAGAAGGACCAGGAGAAGAAGAAGATGCCACTCCCTGATAGCGCATCCTTCTTTAAGCCTAGAGCTGGCGCAGAGACAAATGGAGTGGCTGACGCAGAGTAGACTGCACACAATATACAAGGTTCAAGGACTTTCTCGATGTCTTTGGGAAGGTGAAGTGGAATGGAAAACCGGAAGCTCTATTTAATTGCTGCAGATGGGGCTTCCTCCTACCACGACACGGCATATAGCGACGTCCAGAGCAGAATAGCAAACTACGCCCAGCATTCATCCGCAGCTTCCTCCACTTCTCCCTACCACGTCAAATTGCCGTGTCACTTCACCTGTCTCCTGCGTCTGCAAATGCCTAGAAAATGTCGTTCCAGTCGTCGAACTCGTCGTCGTCATCTTCATCCGTCTGCTCCACGACCTCCTCGACCGCCGCCTCTACGCGCGGAATGAGACCGCGGCGTCCGGCAATCTTGGCAACCAATGAGCCCTCTGGGATGTTCGGCACTACTCCTTCCGGGAACTTGATGCCCTCAAGATACACCTTGTCGCCCACGTGCAGACCGTTGACGTCAATCTGCAGTGTGGTGGGGATTTTGTCCGTGAAGATAGTGCAGTCAAGTGAGTGGTGAATGTGGTTGATGAAGCCTCCGCGTTTAAGACCGGGGCTGCCTTCCTCGTTCAGGTACGTAATGGGGATAGACACGGTGCGGCCGGGCTTGAAGCGCAGGAAGTTAACGGCCACTGGCACGTCCGTCACGGGGTCTAGCTGCACGTCGCGCATGTAGGCCTTGACAGGCGGTTGGTCGCCGACTTGAACGTGGAACACCTGGTTCTCAATGGACGTCCATAGCTTTCGGTGCATGCTCTCGAAGTTGCGCGTAGGGAATGAGACCAGCACGCGCTCGTCCTTGCCGTCTTCGCCCTGACCGTAGAGCACGCCGGGCAGCAGGCCTTGCTTACGCAGACGCCGAGACGCACGCGAGCCCTCAACCTCTCGCACAGCCAGCTGCAGTACGCTTGAAGCCGCCTCCTGAGTCGCGACGGCTGCAGCCGAGAAGCGAGCCACCTGCTGAGCGCCGGAGTGCGCCGCGTGCCGCTGGAACGCCAACATCCTTCGCCGATACCAATCGAGCGTCTGCAAATGACAATGCTGAGCCACACAAGCCGCAGGTTAGGCTTTTGTCGACATCCCTATCGGGTACGACGGGCTATTTAATAATGAAGGCTAAAATTGAGAAGCTCTTCTTTTTGATGGTGTACCAATCCATCTACTATAAAATATAACAGGTGGCACTAGCATCTCATAAAGTACGGTAGGGAAACAAGCGATTTATGACGTTAGGTATTGCCTTTTATTTAGTACCACCGTGTTTTGGAAAATGGCTGATTGCAACTTTAGCCTACACCAGAGTGAACTGCTCGTACAGCAGCGCTCGGATGCGGTAATAATTCCGGGACAGTGTGCCCTCCATCACGATCTCGTTGTTCAGGGCGCGCTTGAGCACCACACCGTCGTTGCAGACCAGCATACCACCGCGAAACTTGGCCTGAAAGCCGGCCTTGCCCAGCACTTGCTTCATTACGTCCAGCTTCATTTTGCCGTCGCTCAACAGAATGGGCTCGTGCGTCGTCAGGCCGCCGTTTTCATTCAGAGGCTGAAGTACAGGCACCGAGCTGTTCTCCGATAACGCAAGTTGACCGGTAACGAAGGCAACTTCGTGACTGCCAACCTGTTCATTGCAAGCAATTCTGTTGGGTCAGTAGGTTTCAGAAAGTAAAGTAGTAATCACGACCGCACCTTTCGAAACACTGCAGAGGTGTACAGCGACTCCTTCACCGACAGTTTGTACACGTTTGTGTCCGATTCAATATCAATACACTCCATCACATTCGGCGTAAACACAGCTTCGCACATTGGAATCGACGACTCGACAAACTGCTTCAGTTCGCTCGTCGTCTTCTCCGTGCCGTGAACCAGAATGAGTTTACGAGGCTTCACGTTGCCCAAACAGTTTCGGATTGCTCGGCCATCTGCAACACCGTCAAAGTCCACTTGTGTGATGCGAGCAGCGATCTGAGGAAATCACACAAAAAATAGTTAAAGAATGATACGATCACGGAGCGGAAGGTGATACCACCAAAATACAGAACTCTTACGTTGACAACGACTTCGTTTGTGACAGTCTTGGTTGGGCGAGTCTCAACAGCAGCATCTTGATCTGCATTTTCCATGTCCTCGTCACCGTCGGCATCCTCGATAATATTGCGACGGGCCTGGCGGTTTGCCAGTAACGTAGCATCCTTGAAATCGTCTGGGTTGATAATCTGTTGATAAAGGGCAACCCAATGCAAGTTAGACACCACCACACAGTATATAAATCAAGGTAGCACAAAAATTTCTTACCTCTCCATATTCATCCCACTCGATCTTAGGCTCAACAGCGAAAAACATTGGATACCGAACCGATGCAAATTGCCCCAGGCCAACCTTAAAAGTGCCTCGAAGTTGGACTGCGAACATTTAGTTAGAAGAAAATCGCGTGAAAGATCAATAGAAGCCAAGACTCACCTTCTTGTTGTGTCGTTTCCTCTTCTTCTGACTCGGACTCGAAGTCCTCGATTCCCATCATCATATCTTCCATCGCAGCCTCTTCAATCTCCTTCGCCTTGTTTTCGGCCTCCGTTCGAAGACGTTTTCGCTCCTTCACCTCGTAAAGAGCTAACTCTGCGCCCTCCAAAAACACCTTTGTCGTCACTATGCACGAAATTGTCTTCTCTGCAGATGGGTCCTTTGCCAGCTTCAGTACACGGGATGCAAACGACATCTCCGGTGTCGTTGAGGTGAAAATGATGCTGTTACGGGGGTCAGGAGCCCAGCGAATGAAAATATCCTTTGCGAAGCCGCATTCGAGGCTTGGTGACGTCGCCAGAACAACCTGAAATTGACATTCCAACGGTAAATGTCGCCGTAACGTTTAAGCAGCGGAGAACACGCAGCTGAGACTCACCTTAGGGCTCGGCAGAGCATCCAGTTCCTCCAAGGTGTGGACTAAATGAATGTGTCTATCAAAAGACTCAAGATTAGTCACTCGTCCGCATAACGTATTCGAACATGATACTTTGTACGTACGAGAACTGGAATGGATTTTGGCGACCAACATCAAAGTTCTTCGCAATACGGTCATTGCACCACTCTAGCATTGCCTGGGCAGCCTTTGGTGTGTAATAACTCATATCGTGGAGCAGTGCAATCGGGTCGCGCAGTCTCCACGGGAACAAAACGCGAATAGTTAGCCCTCAGTTCAATGTCACTCACTATCGTCACGAAAAATACCCCTATCGCTTACTTATTCTGAATCCAGTACTGGTCCAGCACTCGCATCAACTCGAGCACACGGCCTGAACTATCGGTTGGAATAAGTACATTTCCTCCATTTCGGACCGTCTTCAAAATCTCCATCATGATCTACGAACGGTGATCGAAAGAGATTAGAACAAATTCTCCAGGTCCCATCAATAAGTACCATTACAACTAACCTTGCTGTCTCGGTCCTTCAGCTTGGGCTGCTCCGCATGGAGGTGCATCGAGTCTGTGATAAGGAGCGTCGGGCGACTGCAAACACCAGCTCAATAGCAACGTCAGCAAGAATGCTCATCGCACAGCAGTTTCGCACCGAGAAACTCACGTAAACGAGTCCAGAATCGTCTTCTGTAGCACGTGCTCCGATCGGTGATTGTAGTCCACCGCGTAGATGATATCATCCTGCATCAAATAGCATATAGTCAGCAGCCGTCAGTGAGCAATATACCGTGCACCGTCCTCCAGTACGTCACCAGCTCACCGTCTCCTTCATAATCCTCCAGAGCGCGCCGCCAATTAAATGACCAGCCACATGGGGTGTGATGACGATCCCCTCTCCGCTACTTGTGAGCGTGAGCTTCTCCGAGTACTTGAGCTGCTTGAAGCGCTCAAAGACGAGGTCCACGTCGTCCAGTGAAAAGAGTGAGAAGTCGCTGTCGTGCTTTGTCTTGGCCTGGAACGCGTCGTACAGCGCGATCTGTCCCATGCGGTGCACCGGTAGCGTGCCGTACACGGGCGCTTTTAGCCCCAGCTTTCCCATGGCGTAAGGCAGAGCCCCCATGTGCGCCAGGTCCAGATGCGACACCAGCACGAGGTCGATGCGGTCCACCACGCGCTGTAGCGGCTTGAGCAAGTCTACATCGTATTCATCCGTCCATCCACAGTCCAGTAGGATGCACACCTCATCCACCTCCAGCAGGTATGCGCAGCAGGGTGCGTTAGAGTGCACGCCGTACAGTGGCGTGAAGGTGATCACCGCCATCGCTCCGAGCTACGACCGTGGGGCCAAAATGGGGAATTAATCTGTTGCGGTTAATTTAGTAAATATTACAGTTAACCCTGGCCCAGACCAGGCAAAATTGGCATTTAAGCATATCTGTGATTTGGGATTATGCTGGACCAAATAGAGAAGGTTGAAGATGCCTGCCTATTCCGTCGCGATCTTGCTCTGTATGGTGACGGCCCGATGTTCCCACACAAGCAGCGCGATGACCCATGCGAGAGGCAGCAGCAGCATTGGCAGTAACAAGCTCAGCATCTCGCGTGAGTACTCGATCAGGTGAGTGGCGAAGCCCACGGCCACGCAGCCTCCGAGCAGCAGCATGCAGAACAAAGTGAGGAAAGCCAACTCCAGTAATGCTACACGATTGTCCTCTGAGTCGTTGTCGTTGTCCCCCGTCCGCACGATTTCCATCTTGTAGCGCACATCGTCGAAGTCCTCGAGCTCCAGCGGTACTTTCCTTTTGGTGCGGAGACGGAGACGGGGTAAATTGCGGCGAGCGTGAGGCTTGGAGTTCTCCCTCTTACCGACATCGGATCGATCTTTGGACGGCATTTTTCGCTGAGGTCGTCGATGAAGAGACTCCTGACGTTTCGTGTTTAAATGATTGAGACGTCACTGGCTTTAGAAGAGCAAGTGATGGATGCCCATTTCCTGTTAAACGGTATGATCAGTAATCGTTTATCGCGAGAGGGCAAGGGTGTGTGTTTTAGCGTACGACATACCTGGGCAAAGGCCTGGTTCAGCTCCTTCTCAAATTGGTTATCTGGGACGTTCGTGGGCAGAAGTTTGCTGAGTGGGGTCTTTTTCTTCAAAGCTGCAACTTTGACCCGATCGTAAACGTATTTTGCTCTCAGTCGAGGGGGAACCATTTTCGAGAGATTCGCGTCGACCTGATGTGATTCACGAGTACGTTAGGCATGGGGTTCTAGAACAACCCGCGACGAAGACAAGAAGGAAATACTCACGATCGGTTGAGGTGACAAGTGAGGAAGTTGGGGGTCTTGAAGCCGCACGAACAATGACGCGCCGTCTTCGACCACGGGCACCAATTGCTTCACCTTGTCGCCTCCAATCTCGTCGACCAAAGCGCTCAAATCACCGATTGCCGTCTTTAGGATGCTCTAAATTGCGCCACAAGTGCAGGGTATACAAAATAGTCGCTTAGACGGTAGATGCTACTACGAAAAACAAATCGACGTAACGCCACAAACCAGATCAACTGCTCCCTGAAACAGCGGGAGCTGGGTAGTGCACGCGTTAATGGAGCGGGAATGTGCGAGAACTGGAAGGAATGTCCATCCATACTGCTGCGATGTGATAGCACCAGTCTTGGGGTGCCGACTCACACTACGGACATCGAAAAGTACCACCAGCAAGCGGTCGCTAGGCGAATCTCGTAAAGTCTGCGGCAATATCGGAGTTAAAAAATCTTCAAATAAACTCGCGTACTTGAGCCCTCGACAACTCAAACCCTCGGTCAAAGCGTACCATGTATCCGTCGCCAAACTCAGGAGACGATTGTCCACTTGTCCAGTCCATTGTCGTAGTAAAACATACATCCCCTGTCAATCGAATCGCCTGATAAAAGGATCCAGGTGGGTACACCGACAAGAGAACTTTGAAGAACAGTCCTCCCTTTGCCTTGACGTTATACAACGCATCGACTGCAACTCGAAACCCGATCGCTGGTTCATATCGGAGTGCTGACGAGAGATCGAGGTCGTGTGAAGGTTTGGCCTAGTTCATCACGACGTTAGAAAAGAATAAATGGCCATAATCAATGTAAAACAAAAAATCCTCATCACGCCGAACCTTCAGCATTTCTTGAGCTTCAGTGATGCTGAGCGATATTTGCTGAAGACACTGAGCTACGGTCTTCAATCGACGCCTCTTATGCAGCAGTAAGGAAAAAGCCTAGCACATTATTTCTTATCGTTTACTTCTCAGCAAGCATGAGATCACTCACCCGAATCGAATATATCTTTTCTTCAATGCCTGAAGGAACACAGCGCAGCGAATCGTAGAACTGATCACAGTATTGAGGAGCTGGAACAAGCAACCCATTTGCTTCCCACTCATGCGGAGGGGTATCCTTGCGCGAAAGTAACGCCAATCCGTCTCCTGACTGTCCAAATTTCACGCCATTTAGAGTCAACTAACACATCATAGGATTGTCCTTCCATACCAATTTTGGTCGCATAATTCGCACCAACACCGTAGCACACGGTATTCGAGGGAAATCCTCACATGACTTTGCGCTCAAGGGCTGATTTGCTTCAGCAGACTGGACTTGGGTATGCAATGGCAGCTGAAATCCTCCTTCATTCAAGATGAACTGCGGAATACTCGGACGGTTAGGCTGGTCACGCGTCTCAATGTCGATAAACACTGGGAGGATGGAGTATCCCAGAATCACTGGTCGTTTCGAAACCAGCTCGATAGTGTCGACACGAATAACCAGCGTCAGGGTCGGATTAAAACTGCTCTGGCGATATTCCACATACTACCAGCATTCAGAACAAATTGGAGTGAGTATGCAACAAACTGGCAAAAAACTATATAAAATATTTCACGTACCGCATCAAATACTGGATCAAAGACACTGGATCCTACCGCAACCAACGTGCTGTTGTTTCCAGTGACTACTTGAGTCCGATCGGCGTGAAGAGCTGCGATTGTTACCTTAGAAATCGTGACGATGTCTGGAAATCCACGACCACCGTCGATATACACGTCGAAACCATCTCCAGGCTGGAATGGATTGCCACCATGCAAACGCCTTTGCAACTCAAGGCTCTTATCAACGCGGATCCAAGGTTTATCTGCCCCTACACCGCTATCCTCATGAAAAGGAGGTAACCGAGGCCTATCACTTGTAGGGGGAATGTTGTTAGAGCGTGGACGCATACTCGGTGGCCGCGACGATGCTGACAAAAGCACGCACAAGCGGTCAATGTCGAGAAAATCTTGCTTTGGAAGACGAGCTGATGGCGGTGGGTCGAGGAGATCTTCAATAGTTGTAGTTACAGATATCGTATTTCGGGCGTCGAGAGGCTTGGCAGGAGTTAGCCTATCGTTCAGAATCCTTTTATCATGTATCGAAGGCCGACGTGCCTTCGATTGTGACGTGGGGGGTGCCTTGCCAGTGTCTGGAAATTGATATCGTGCTATGGATAAGCAAAGTACACGAAATTTAGGTTAGGTAACGAGTAAATTGCACAATGTAACTCCTCGACAAGGTTGTGTGTACACGCATGCAGTTCTGGGTCCACAAGCATTTGAGAAGCTTCTTCTACGCGTTCACCATGAACCAGTCGGATATGTATCCTCATATCACCACATTCCATATTTGTTGGTGGCAGAACGAGAGTCTTCGATGGGTCTGGCAATGACGACTTTTTCACAGGAAGTTTAATAAATCCACACGTTAATGCCAGTTCTCGCTCAGTTGTCGGCTTAAAGATGTCGAAGGCTGTCCAGCCTAAACTTGTTGGGATACGCGGACCACCTGCATCCATTTGCGTCACCGAAGCCACCTTTGCCACATAATATAACAACAACAAAAATAAGTTCCGTGACTAGATAAATTTACTATGATCATCGCACCTCTAGAATAACGCGTAACTCGGAAGTCGCGGTCAACCTTTTTATATGGCGAGAGGAGAGAAACAAGCACAGTTTGTGATGCGGCCCAATCACTTTAGTTTCTTGACCAGAAACAACCTTGAACGGTGTACGAAGGACTTTGCCCTCATAGACAGCGTAAGTAATCTGAGAAGAGAGAAAATGTCAGTAAGAACAGCACAAATTATACCTTTTAACAACAAAATCAAATAGTACCTGTAAATCATCAACTGTGGCGGGGACCCCCGCAGCAAAGTCCCAAAACAGTGCAAAACCACTCTCCGGGTTGTATGGCTCTGTACACTCCATATGAATATCTGTACGTAGCCTGCCGTTTTCCACGTCATTGTGCTGTGTAATAGCATGCTGAAGTCGACGAGTGATCAGCTCTCGTTTCTGACTAGCGACCCAATCCTCATGATCAAGTTCGCGCTTTTTCTCGTCCCGTCGTCGCTGAATCCGTTCTTTGAGGTCTTCAAGCTACCACATGATCATGTTAGACTGTTCTTCAACGCTCAACCTTTCTTTCAAAGCGTAATTTACCTTATCTTGCTCTTCCAAAAGATCGCGTTCGTTCCGAACCTTGACCAGACTTTCGAGGTGCTGTATCTGCATAAGCAGTAAATTCCTGTCATAAACGCCAGCTAGAAAACATAAAAGCGTTTACCAGAACCTTCAGACTTCGGAGAGCTGGGTCATCCTTGTCCTCAATCGCAGCATCTACCGAAGTATTTTCTGTGACCGTCAGCGTTGAGATCTTGGTCTACTTAACTTCGATTAGTATATAAGGAAAAGAACAACAAGAGATACAGTGACAACCACGTACTTGTAAGTCCTGAAGACGGCTCTGAAGTCGAGCGAATTCTTTCGTCTCAGTTTGCTGTTGATTGGCGACACGCTGCATTTCAAGCTCTCGCTCTAATCGTCGAATGTCTTCTTCTTGTCGGTTAAGCACAGATTCGGATGGCTGCTCGAGTGGAGAAACATTTCCGATCTGGTACGGATAGGACATACCTGACGAAAACCACGGGAGTGCGGATATGTATGAACTGCCAGGGAAATATGGCGAAGAACAGACAAGTCCATACGGGTTAGGCGGCATAATTGGGGGTGTGAAGAGTGGATAAGGAACGATGGGCGTGGTCGACACAGTATAACTCGGGACGTGTCCGGGCACAGCAAAGTGCGGGGGATACATTGGACTTGGTGCACCGGGGAGTGATTGCGGCTGTGACAGCACTGCTGGTGTTACATTTTTGGCTGGATATGTGCTGGTAGTTGCTGATGCATTTGTATCTGGAAGATGGCTGGGGTGATGAGGTTCATCAAGAGGCTTAAGATGAATAAATTTGTTTGCCGCTTTCGTCACGGCTGATGGTTGTCTGGCATACTCTGTCTTAATGCCTATCATCAAAAATAAATAAATACACTCGATAGGTTAGTTACCATCCTTAATTTGTTGATAAGACTGGGTGAGGTCGCACCTGCCGCCAAGCTTTCTGGTGTATAATCGTTGGCTGGATGGATGTGAGAACTTGGAAAGTTATCTGAAGAATGACCAGTGCGCCTCGCCAAAATGGAAGAAGATGCGTCAAAATCGACCTCATGTCGACGGGAATTTGCTTTCTCTAACTCGGCTTGGAGTTTTTCAATCCGCTTTTGTTGCTCATCGCAGTTAATGCTCCGAATGAGGCGCTTCAACGCATCACCTTGGTTGCCGACAATGGCGTGAGTATCATCTGGTGACTGGACTGCTGCAAAAATAGGATACATCAGAGCTGCAATACCATGGAAGATCGTGCTGGAATAAGTACCTGTAGGTGCTGATGGCGAGGCATTCATGAGAGGTTTCGGCTTAATGAGACCTGCACCTTTCATCATCTGCGCTCCAAGACGTTCATTATCGTTCTGATTTGATCTTTCATTTGGTAGGGAAGAAGTAGTTGCAGTCGGGGTCATCACAGAGGCTGCTGCTTGTTGGAAGGCGCTAGACTTTGTCTTACGAAACTTCAGCTCCTGACGTAAGAAAACAAATGAGCACAAACCAATACGCATTTTCATTAAGTAGTCGATGTAGATCAATTCTTTTCATCACCTTATATACCTGTTCCTTGATAATATCGCTGAGCTTGGCAAGCTTCTCTTCCTCCTCCTCCTTTTGCGTCTCTAGCTGCTCCTTCGCCCGCCTCACTTCCAGAAGCTGCTTCTGCGTCTGCTCCTCGCGCGACCAGAGAGTACCCTGTCGTCGCAATTGACCAGAGACACGCAGAGGATTATAACAGTCAGCATCATAATAATTTTGACGGCATATATAGTAAAAAAAAAAACTCGACCACCACGTACTGCCTGCAGCTGCCCCAACTCGTCTCGGATCCGCTTCTTCTCAGCTAGGAGTCGCAGCTCCTTCTGCTTGGCCAACGCAATCTGCTTCAGCAATTCCTCCACTTCCGCTTCATCCTGACAAACCGCAACAAAGAATACGCTTCAGTCGGCTGCATGCACGCGCTCCAGCAGACACAGACGCAAACCTCTGCCATCTCCGAGATGCCCATGACCAAAAGTGTAGCCATCTCGGTTCGCGCCGTTTTACCGTAAATGTGGTCCACAGCAAGATCAAGACCGTGATCCATATCTCTTACAATCGTTTATGCCAGTCAAAAATGCTGCAGTGGAGAGCTGCTCGACTGCCGATCCGCTCGCTGCGCGCTTTGTCGACGCGTAAAGCGGCACAGCTGGAGACGCAAGTGCTGGAGAAGCTGCGCGGTATCCCGGACGGACTGGGGCTGGGCGACATCGTGTCGCTGGGCCGCGTCAAGGTGAAGCGACAGTAGATTGATACATGATTGACATCTTTCCGTCGCTAATTTACTGGTTAATTCATTCCCACAGGAGCTGCGCGTCGTGCCCGATGCCGGCAAAGTCTCATGCAAAATTGAAGTGCCGTCGCCGGCCCTGATGGAGTTGGCGCAGCAGGTTTGTGGGCTCTGGGGCTCTTTCTGTCCCATTCGTCTTGTCAAAAACTCACACAGTTGCCTTGTTGCTGTTGGTGCTACTTACTTTCTATTAGTGGCAGAAGGAAGCCGAGCTGGAGCTGAAGGCGCTAGAGTGGGTAAAGACCACGGACTTCGAGATCTCCAAGGCTCGGCCGCGCAACGCGCGTGCTGGCCGCTTCTCATCGCTGGCCCATGTGTCGGACATCATTGCAGTGTCGAGTTGCAAGGGTGGAGTGGGAAAGTCGACAGTGGCTGTAAATCTCGCCTTCAGGTGAGGTGACGTCGTGTATAATGAGCTATTGGCGGTGCTCTATTTATTATATGACGGTGCTTTTGCAGTCTGGCAAAACGTGGTGCTCGAGTGGGCATTCTGGACGCTGACATCTACGGACCGAGTTTGCCCACAATGATCTCACCGGAAGATCGCACTATTCGTCAGTCGAAAAAGTTTAAGAACTTCGTCGAGCCGGTGGAGTACGAGGGCGTCAAATGTATGTCATTTGGCTTCGTGAACCAACGTGCTGCTCCAGGTGCTGGAGGTAGGCACTATGTCGGGTGCTGATTTATTCTATCTCGTCTCAATGGTAATCTCTAACTGTGGACTTATTTATTCGTTGGAGCAGGAGTCGGAGCTGCTGTGATGCGTGGCCCCATGGTCTCGAAACTGGTCGACCAGCTTGTTCTCGGAACGGAATGGGGTAATCTCGACTATTTGGTGGTCGACTTGCCGCCTGGGACGGGAGATATCCAGATCTCGCTTTCACAGCAAATGGCCATTTCGGCGGCCGTTGTTGTGACAACACCACAAAGACTCAGGTATATTCGTTGTTTATGACTTGTTGCTTCACATAGAATCATCATAAACCTGGCGTTGTTCTCATCGTTTAGCTTCGTGGACGTAGAGAAAGGAATCGCAATGTTTGAAGACCTAAAGGTGTGATCAATTAATTCTGGTCTCGAATACGTTTAGTCGCTAAAACTATCGTGATGATGATGCAGGTGAAAACGGCTGCGGTGGTGGAAAACATGTCCTACTTCGACTGCTCTCATGGGCAAAGACACTATCCGTTTGGTAAGTTAATCATTCTTTTCTGACTATTGATATTGTGGCATTTTCTAATATGCAATACGCCATACTTAATCGTGTAGGCCCGGGTCACACCCAGGAGCTTGTTGACAAGTACAACATGAAAAATGTGTTTAAGCTACCGATATCAGAGCAGTGCAGCTCGTCTGGGGATTCTGGACGGTGAGTAAATCGTCAGATAAAAGCTTAAATTTGTTGATCTACAGACTAACCTGGTTATCTATCGGTACTGCAGTCCTTTCGTTCTGTCTGGATTATCTCCTGAAGAAGAGAAAACTTACGACTTGCTAGCGACTACAGTAAGTTCGGATAACGTGATCAGTTTTGCTGGACTTGGGCTAACTGCTTCTTGCTAGGTTGCAAAGGAACTGGTAGTTTTAAAGCACAACGTTCGCCTGGCGCCCGAGCTGCTGTATGACAAGAATCGCGGCATCGTGCTCCGTTTATACAGTTTGAATGAGGCAAAGGAAGCTGTTCTCCACCCAGCCGACCTCCGAGCACGGTAAGTGAATTTGTACCGACAACATTTCTGCTCGTTGCTGCTTATGTTGCTTAACTAATGTGATGGGTTTCTTGATTTATTTAGTTGCCGTTGCGCTCAATGTATCGATGAATTCACAGGAGAACAGGTATACGGTTTGCTCGCTCACCGACAATTTCCTTAATAGTATCCCGACTTAGTTATTATTGTTTTTCAGATCTTGGATCCAGCTACAATTCCAGATGATATTCACCCCACCGCAGTCGAGCGAAAGGTATGTCAAAGCGTATTATCTCTCGTCGTTTGAGTAACCTGTACTAATAGTTGTTTAACATGCGTTAGGGTAACTATGCGTTCGCGGTCACGTGGAGTGATGGTCACACTTCGTCGCTTTACACATACGATGCGCTGTCAGCGCTAATCACTGAGTATGCGCCCAAGCCAGCCGAGCAGCAGTAAAGTGATGATTTAGAAACTTGGGCAAAAAGTTGGTATCCCATAGGAATATTGCTGGTTATCCATTCTTTTGAAGTATCCATCTTGGTCATCATTACGCTGCCATTTCGTTGGAGTGGTTACATTTTTGACCGAACAAGTAGAAGGTGACAGCTTGCATGAAGATAGGGTAGCCTTGCAGTTGTCGTGACTGGGTGATGCTCGTACTGCTGGTAGTCGACAATTTTTCGGTAGTTTCCGCAGCGACTACTGAGAACAGCGGTAGTCTACAACACTGGCGTTGTAAACTTTCGACATATATTGATAACGGCTAGATAGCGTACTCAATACGGACTTGACTAGCGCGGCGATTGGTTACGCGCATCGACGAGTGTTTGACCAAGAATAGCCAGCGCGTGCACGTTGCCACCAACGCAATGGAGTCAGAACGAATGCGGCGAAAGCGCCAGGAATACCTTCACATTCCACCCCCTGCCAACAGTTCTATCGCCCCCACTTTTGTTATTTGTCGGTCGACCACAACAACCTTTGCTAAGCGAGGAATCGAGCACAAACGCAATCTCTCCCCAGTGTTTCAAGCTCTTTTCTATTTCAACATGTCAGCACATGAACTCAATAACGACGGCCTCGTCCTTTCCACTGTGATCCTGCACATCGACAATATCGTCCCCCACAGCTCCACCACCTCGATCGAAGCTCAGAAGGCTGCAACTGAATCCGTTGCCAGCTCAAGTGACAAGCCAATAACTCAAAGTGCCCAACACTCCCGTCCAACTCTCAGTGCACAGGAATCATGGGCACAATTGCAGCTCAAAGACCGTATGCAGTGGATGGAACACTATAAGCAAAACAAACGCGGCGGATTGGTGTTTCAGGATCGAGAGACACTGAAGAAGCAGCAAGGAGTCTTTAAGGAAATCATGCTACAGGTCGGTTCCCAGCTCTTATCGGGCAAGTTGGCAGTACGAATCTCACTCCCCATTCGCATCTTCGAGCCGCGATCGTTGCTTGAACGTGCAGCAAACGGATGGAATTATGCTCCGACCGTGCTCAAGAAGGCAGCACTCAGTAGTTCCGACCCAATTGAGCGCCTCAAGTTCGTGATGACGTTCGTGGCAGGTGGACTACACTTTTGTGTCGGTCAGTTGAAGCCATTCAACCCGATTTTAGGCGAGACGTACGAAGCAACTTACGCCGATGGGACGCAAATGTTCATGGAGCATGTCAGCCACCACCCGGTTAAATCTGCGTTTACTCTCTTGGGTCCTAAAGGGCTCTACCGAATGTCCGGCCTCTATGAGTTTGAGTCTCTCTCGACTCGTAATTCTCTCGCTAACTACCAGAAGGGTATGACGAAGATTACATTCCACGATGGCGTGGTCATCACGTATACAATGCCCCAGATTAAGCTGAGCGGGATCCTCTTCGGCGACCGCGTGGTGGAGATCATAGGTTCCTCCAAGTTTGAGGACATTACCAATCGTCTTGTGGGTGAACTTCACTTTGACGCGAACAGTAGCTTCTTGAAAAAGTCACAGAGCGATGACATCAAAGGATCCATCTACCCATCCAAGGTGCGAATTGTGGGTTCTTCACTATCAACTACGCGCTGACTCTTCTTCTTTCTGTCTCTATCAGAAATCTGCCAAACACGCAGTGGCGACTGTCAATGGTTCGTGGTTATCGCACCTCCAGTTCGACAACAAGACGTAAGTTAAAAACTGAGCATTTCCACGAAGCAACTTGTAAAAATCGAAACATTGTTGCAGGTACTGGCACGTGGAATCCGAGCCAGCGTTTGAGCACACACCCGTCAACCATCCGCTCCCCTCGGACGTTCGTTACCGCGAGGATATCATCGCCTTGAAGGTTGGTAACAAATGTCATAACTGAAATGCTACGTTGTGTAAGTATTAATGTTTGGGATGGATACAGAATGGTGACCAAGTGTTGGCACAGTCCGAGAAGTTGCGGCTCGAAGCTCTTCAGCGAGCGGATCTCAAGCTGCGCGAAGAGAAATCGGCTAAGACTTAGGGAGCTGCACCATTCACAGACTTCACCACCTTGTCCAATTCCAAATGCTCTCTATTCTGAAGGAATTAATAGCTGAGGAAGTTATATCCAACAAATGTGCAAAAAAAGCTACTTCCAAGTAGATGAATATGCAAAGTGTCTGTCCTGACCGAAGTTGGAGATTTCTCACTCTCTTCGCATCCTAATCGGGTCACCGCCTCGTGTCGTAAGCGCAGTAGCGACCCGGAGACTTGATCGGCTCCATTCCTGCTCGCTGTTTGTCCCACTCGGACGATTGTATGCTAGCAGTGATGGACGCTTTACTTCTGCTTCTTCAGCTTCTTCTCGTCCTCCTCGGCGGCGTGCTGCTGTGCGAACTGTTCGATACACGAGATGGCAAAGTAGGTGATGAAGGCCACCATGACCCATGAACCCAGCTGGGAGACCAGGCTGCTACTAGAAGCCGCCACCGTACCGGCCTGCTCTGCTGCGGCCTTGACCTGTGCCGAGTGGAACTTCTCGCGGCACTCAAGTAGGAACTCGCTGACACGGGAGCCGAGTCCCCATTGCTCAGGTGTGACGCGTCCAATAAGGGCCTCCACTCGCTTGAGGTGCGCGTCTGTGAAGATGGTGATGAAAAACGCGGCTTGCATGTTGACTTTGATAAGCGCCTTACCAATGAGCGTAGCGCCGAAGAATGTCCAGAAAGGCATGAGAAAGTGACCACAGCAGATGCCGCACAGGTCGAAAGCCATGTTGGGCCAGGCTGACATCAGTAGCACACCCCAGAAGCCGTGTTTTTCCAGGAAACAAATCATCCAGTCCTTCATGCTGTTCATGAGGTTGTACTGGGACTTGGACTCGGAGATCTCCTCAAACTCTTCGTTGCGCTGTCCAGCCAACTTGGCGGCACGACTGAGCGCGTACGGCGGGATCTCTCCGGCAGCGGTGCCTGCTCCCCAAAGCATACAGGGCATGAAGACCTTCCAGAAGATGGCGGCGAAGGTGACGGTGGAGACTTCAGGGACGTTGTTGCAGCTGGCCTCGAAAGGGTGGAACCACATGTGGTGACGGCTATCGAAATCCAGGGATCTACACTCCTGCGCACCCTGCACCACGAGGAAGATGTGTGGGAAGAGGAACAGGATGCCCGAGTGCATGCCCGTGCCCAGCCCCACGCTTGAGAGCACGCCCAGACCGACCCACCAGGCCACGAACTCGACGCTGTCGTTGAACTCATCGAGCAACTGGCGGTGAGGCCCATCACGACTCGAGGCCACAAGCCACACCAGCAGCAGCGGCAGCAGCACGAAGCGCGTGGCCCGACTGCGCTCCACGCGCAACGCCAACCACTTGAGGAAGCGCAGGAACACGACGCCGAAGTGGTACAACACACTGAGCGGGCGACGGAGCAGCGTCAGCTTCTTACGCTCCTGCCGCAGCTGCACGGCCAAGGTCGCGGTGGCGTCATCGGGACTGCTCGCCATGGTCTCTTCTTGGCGCTCTTGGCTACTTGGGTCCGGCGGACAAGGGAGAGAATGACGCACGTGGTCGCTTGCTGCCACGTCGCGGCGCCGCGATTGGTCGAAATGAGGTGCGCTGTGGCTTTTGCTATGCTGTGCTCAAATGTAAAGGAACATATTAATTGATTCTCACAGGTTGTTTAGGTCTGACAAATGAATGAAACTAAATTGTATTTCGAAGGATATCAGGTTATGATTTGGAGTTGTAACGGATCGAGGATGGTTGTTGAAGTGGACAAGTTGGTGTTTTGCTCGGAGATGGAGAGCGAGGATGCGGCAGCCACGGAGCTGTTGGAGCGCGCTAGACGGCTGTGTCTGGCAGCGAGACAGTTGGAGCTGCCGACGCTGTTACCCAAGTTTGAGAGCGGCGTGGTCGAGACGCCCACGCCCGAGGACGACGCAGAAGGAGACTGGGGCGATCGCGCACGTCGAAGCAGCAGCAAAGGCTCACAGCGAGAATCAAGAGATAAATTGCCGCTGATTGGCGCGCTGCCGAGTGGCCCTAAAACCAAAAGGCACAAAAAATCTGCCAAGCAAAGCGAAGACACGGAGAAAAAGCTGCTGGAAGAAACTCGGCGACTGGATGGGGAAAAAAGGAATCAAAAGGTCAAACAAGCACAAGAACGCGCGCGGGCTCGAGTTGCAAGAACAAATCAACTGGAGCAAGAGCAGACATTACGAGCAGCAGCGGAGCAGCAGTCGGGTGCTTTGAATACTGCAGAGGAATGTGACGAGAAGATACGAAGAGCACAGAACAGTCGACGTCGAGCGAAAGAGAGAATCCGAATGAAGCGGCAGAAGGAGGCATCAGAGACAACACCACCAAGTACCGCACCTGGGCTAGGAGCAGAACCTGCCAAGTTGAAATCATTTCGCGGGAAAACCATTAAGCGACTGCAAGCGTACGACCTTCTTGTACTATCTGGAGTGATAAAATGCAACCCACTAATCTCTCCACGCTGTTTTAGATCGATTCGACAGGTTAATCGGAGTGATAAAATCGAGCATACGGATATTCCTGGAAGAAGCGAAGCCATTGATGCAAAGCAGAAGCTTATGGAGAGAAAGCTTCGTCAGGAAACGGCAGCGCGCTTGAGTCGAATGAAGCAGCTGGCTGAAAATCAAAGTCGGTGAGTACTGTGAATGCTGCGCGGTGATTTTTTATGTTAGCCTCATCTCGTTAACAGGCTACGAGGAACTTACTTTTAATGGTCCAACTCCAGCCAAGAGCAAGAAGAGTTTACACAAGGTCTACAAAAGTTTAAGAATAAGCAACGAGAATTGGATCGTGTGGCGAAAGGCTTGAGCAAGCAACCACTATTGCCTGAGATTAACGAAGTAAGTATTTCACGGAGAGAGAATATTGTTTAGCCGATGCACTGATCTCACCATGTATTTGCAGCCTGCTACTTTTGAGACAGAGGAACCAAGGGAAGAGATATTTCCGGCTTCACGAAATGCTGGATGTCTTAGTCCTGTTCAGGGTGAAGTGGTGTTGGCTCCAAACCAGGATGTGGAACTGTCTTCAGATTCGGATGACCCAAATAACACAAGCAGACAAGCGAGCTGTCCTGACCAAACTGTGGCAGCATCGCCTCGAACGGCAGAAATGAATAGTCGAAGAACGAAGAGCAGATGCAAAGTGCCAGCGTGGAAACAACTGCCAGTTCCTATAGAACCGACGAAGGGTTATTCGTATAAAGCGATTCTCCCGGTACGATGTTCGGCAAGGCAAAACGTTTGAAAATAGCTCACAATTTGCTATATGTCTTATAGCCCTACTCACGGGCATCGAGCACAGTTCCACGATATTCAACTGCTGCTACCTTGGTGTCTGAAACCCGCCTTCGAGCACAGTAAGTCCACTCGCCCAGTGTTAGTTTGCTTTGAGCTGTCACTACTAATCTGCTACAAATTTCCAGACAACTCGCACGGCAGATGAAATAATTATGAATCACTCGTTCGATCAAACTCTAACCGATTGTTTTCATTTAATTGACCGCGCTATATTTCGCTTTGTTTCCAGCACTAATTGCGCAATTTTGGTTTTGGAATCGCCAGTTGGCTTGTAATTGCGGTCTAGGAAGGTTTGCTTACTGTATTTCATGGCGATCTGCTTGTTGTACTGCAACTGCTGTGCCGTCTTGTGTACCTTAAGTCGATTGGTCTCTTCAGCTGTCACCTTGGCATAGATTTGTTCTTTCTTTTCTGCTTGTGCACGCGAGGCCTCAGCCATCCGGGAGGTAAAACTGTGCTCAATGTCCCCCCACGCGTTGAGAAATCGGAACTCGACTCCACACATTTGACACTTTTTCTTCTTGTCTTTATACTCGGAGTACGATTGTGAAAGACCGCATTTCGGACAGGCTTTTTTATCCTGTTACAGGAATATGAAAATTGGTAAGGAAAAAAGACGGACGTGGCACAATTAACTCGAAAGCTAAGCGTACCAGACGTGCGTTGTAGTCGTTCTCGCCGCGACTCAAGTCGAGTTTCTAGGCGATTTAAAACATAAATTGTAAGCAAATCGGTTCAGAAAGTTGGGCTTCATCCAGTAATATACAGCATACTTTCTGACGGTTCTTTTCTGCAGCTTCCATCCGAGAAATAAAACTTGGACCCGAGTCGCTGGTGCCACTGCCGAAGTCATCTCTGGAAGAGGCTCTTGCCCGTTGAGCTGCATTCTTCCGTACCTGGAAGCGACAGTGCCGCTCTTCATCGTCAGTAGCAAACTTGCGAGTTGTGGATTTCTTGGGTGGTGCTGACAGAGTTTCGATTCGTTTCTAGGTGATCGAAATCCAAAAACACGTGAGCATGAGCAACTCAAGCGCATGTATAACGCAAAAATATCACTACGTACTCCGATAGTTGCTGGCATTTATATTAGCCAGAGGTCATATACACGTAGAGCTTTAGTACACTTGGTTGGCATGGAATGAAAGAAGCGAGCACGATTTATCTTACCAGGTGGGGCGGCTACCACCTTATGCCTCAGCATCTCAATAAATTTCGTGGTTATCACGGCTTGAAGCAGTTTTTCCTCGTATATTGCCGCTTTCTTGACCCCCGACAAGGCGCCTGACCCAGCAGTTCTGGCGCTTAATGCACTTCGTGAGATAGTTGTGATACCATCTTGACTTTTGTAGCCACTCGCGGCTGAGGCAGTCGATGGAGATTTCACGAGGGACTGCGCTTTCCTAGATTCGGTGAGAGTTGTCACCCTTGGTGAAGGAAGCCTCGAAGGCACTTCCATAGCATCATCCGTTTGATTGACTTTTGCATCTGTGGGAATTGCAGGCATTGGTGTCGCCAGCGGGTGTAGACGTCCTTCTACTTGCTGAATGGACTGCACTTTAGCTAGCATCTCGGCCAGTTCGGCGTCGTCGCTCTCCTCCACGTCGTCATCGTTAAGATACATGTTCGCGTAGCTGTCGTCTCCGTCATCCCCATCCTTCTCCATTTCATTCTCGAGATATTTAGGTTCCGTTTCGCTCATCCAAGTCTCGCGTGACGTCTGTCTATTTTTGCAGTCTTTTACTTAGAAACAAATCAAGTCTTGGATTGAAAGCCACGATACCTGGTGCGGGAAAGTTGAACAGCGTTAACAATGCTGACGAAGCAAGAGGTGGCTCACTTGAAGTCTCAAGTGGAGTTTGCGATGGAAGTATTGCTGCGTGCTGCGGACGAGCGTGTCAGCTGGAAGCAGCCCGGGGAGTCGTCATCACGAGATACGCCAATATACGCGTTTCTGCCTGGCGTTTACACCTCCGTGTCGCCCCAAGCTGCTTCAGCACAGCACCAGGAGAATGGCACACACGATTTGACGTCACCGCTCCCTCCAATTGTCTCCACTCCCGATGCCACTGCTCAAGGTGACGGGAGCAAGATTCGGATCGTACTACATGGAGACAATACGTTCGAGTATATGTGGATCATGAAGCGCAGCGGTACGCGAGCGATGGAGTTTCAAGTCGAAATGGAAGGAGACTGGACCAAACCGGTGTTGAATCGGACACGGAGAGGCGAGGAGGACCAGCGCGTCTTCCTCTCAGCACGGCGAATCCGCTTTCAGCGGTTGTCGAACTACGGTAGGCTACCGAGGCTTCAAAAAGAAGAGAAATTATTGTTTCTTCTTCTTCTTCTTCTTACTCTTAACTGTTATACCCGCAGATACTGAGAACCAGACGTGGAAATTGTGTCTGAAAACACTCACGCGCCACGGTTCCGACTGGGTCAACGTCGGACTAACAGAGCGGGGCGTTCCTCCTATTGTAATGATTTTCCAGTGTGTGAATGGATCTTTGGAGAGCACCGGTGCTGCTCTTCCGGCGCAGATCCTGTCGAATTCACCCGCCTGTCGTATCCTGGCAGGTCTCACCAAGAAGATCGCCAACAAACTGGGGGCGCCAGTGGACGTCATGACCGAAAAGTGGCTGCCAGCTCGAGGGGTGCGGCTGGTATTCAACGAGGACGGTAGAGGCGTGAAAGTGAAGCCTTTCAACCCGTTCTACTGGTATGTGCATCATCCTCCAGTTCATTTTGCAACAGGTGTGAGATAATCCCTAGCTAATCATACTGTTGCCGTTGTCCATCACCCTATCTGATGCTTCAGCCTTGCCGACGCACTGCGCAGCAGCCGTCCTTCATCAGAGGTGGAGTTGACCACGTCGCTAAGGGCATGAATGAATGACTTCGAGAGCTTTAAACAACGTTAATAAGCAGCGCTGTATTTCTTAAGAATACAATAGTAATGATTGATAATCACTCCCCTCTATAGTCACTCCCTTAGTTGGAAATTCCTGTTGAGTGGGTATTTAGACAAAAATTCTTATGTACTGTAGTATATATTTCTTATAAGTGACAAAAAGTACTTTTTTACGTTATATTGTTTATACATGTTTAGTCGATTTAGCAGTATTACCAGTTTAAAGTAAGTATATTATATGTAAGATATTATAGCGTGTCTTAAAATTTTGTTCGGTACAACCTTCACCCGTATATATTTTTTCACCAATAGTAACACTTCGTTTTTGAGAAGAGAATGACTGCAATTGCATACTAAGTAATACATACATAAATATTTATGAAATGGTGACAACATGAATAATGCCAGCTTTGACCTTCACTTCTCCTCTCCAGGCAAAACCTGGACCACGTGGTCGTCGCATCCACCAATATCGTCATGCTCACCTGCACGATGTCCATTGTTATCATCAGCCACTCGCTGTGCTGCTCTTCACGTTTGTCGAGAAATCTCTCCGTTCTCCCGACTCCTGCTCGAGCTATAATAGAAGCAAGGCAGTCGTAAAAAGGTAAAGGAGCTGTGCAGAAGCCACCGCCACCCGTCCACGATACCACTTTGATCAAAGTATCTCGTGGATCTCGAGGTAAAATGCCAGCCAAAACGTCAGTGGAGGACGCTCTGACGCTCACGATATTGCCTTGCAGCTTTAGTTCCAGGTGGAAAACCTTAACAAGATGGAGCGCTCGTTCGTATACCATTTTCGTAACTACTGATGAGCACGCACATAGGTAAGACCACCATTGATGTAAATGTAAGCTGGTTACCACTCTGACCAGCAGCATTCAGCTACAGCGGATTGCTGCGGTAAAATGTACGCTTTGGGCCCACTGAGCTGCTACTTGCTGTCCGAATCGATGCAAATTTCACCCCGCTCGGCCACTGCCGTCATCAAGGCCTGACTAGGTATCAAAAACATGAAACTAATGTCTGTAGGAGGGCAACGTACAAACTGATCTATGTAAACTTCGTTCTCAACCTGCATGTACCATCGGATCCTGCTGCTATCGACCTGCTACCATCGGATATTTCTGGTTAACTACACAGAATGGCAAAATGGAAAACTGTGTTTAGGCATGCTTGCCCTCGTCCTTGTCCTTGGGCATGACGCGACGCAGCACCGGCGTGAGCACGCCGTAGATGGCAAGTGTGAGCAGGGGCATGACGAGCAGCCACATGTAGATGGCGTGCAGCAGTGTAAAGCGGAAGAGCAGCAGCGTGTTAATGGTGTCCTTCTTGATGCCCTCCATGAAGCTACCAATGGCGAACTCGCTCTCTCCCTCTCCTCCCCCGAAGACAACATTGCCGTAGTAACTGAAGCAACAGCAGAGTTAGCACATTTGTCGATGCACTCTGAAGGTTAGGCGGGCAAAGCGGACGCACATGAAGACGGGGACGGACGCGATGTTGAGCGGCGTGACGAGGTAGTTGGTAAGCATGGCGGCCACCGGGTTCAAGCGGAAGAGGAAGATGGCGGCCATGACGGGCACAGTCGTGACACCAGGGATGGGGAAGATGCCTCCGGAGACGCCAAAGGCCATGGCTAACGCAATGCTGCTGGGAGAGGCTGCAAGTATGGCAATACAGAGGTTAAAATTAATATGCGATCGGGATCGTGAGCATCCAGCAAAACGCACCGCCCGACTTGAGTAGCTTGACGACCGGGGCCTTGACCTTTTGCTCGAAGAACGCGCTCATTCTCGCTTCTGGTGTTATAATAACCTTCTTTTTTTTTCGACTTGCTCGGTTGTGTACACAATGTGGCGCTGGATACTCCGAATGTATCCTCAGCGTAACCTCGGCGTAACCTGCAATTCTGCAATGCGGCGTGGCGCTGATCTATTAGTGCCGATGTCAGGATCTTGTTGTTTGACGCTTGAGTAGAAAGTGAGCCTAAAGCAACAGAGGAACCCAACGTACTACCCCCCGGCATTACAGAAGGGGTCGACAGACAATGTAACAGCTCGCCCAGTTCATGTATATCAAGCTGCATCAACAAATGACATTCCGTTGAAGCTTCCTATGCACCACTGGGTAGTTCCCCGGGATAACGTAAAGTATCATATAGTGCATGATTGCTCTTCTAGCGAGTTTAATACAGGCCCAACGTGTCTGTCCCGTCTTTCATAGTTTACGCACAAGTTTTTAGTGAAAGGCTGCTTGATATGGAGCTCACCAACGTCTCGACATTCGCAGGAAGCCCTCGCCAAGATGGGACCCGGAATCAAAACTAGTTTATAAAGCTGGACTCCGCTTCGTCCTGCTAATCGACGGCCAGCGCGTGCTCTCTGTGCTTCCGTTAGCCGAACCAGTTACTGGTGCTTCAGCAGCTTCAAATGTGACCCAGCCCGAGCAATGCGTATACCCCCATTAGGTAAATTCGGTCTATGTGATTGGCCAGTGAATTTCACTTCAACTTGCCAAATAAAATACATGTACGACAGTAGCACCCAATGATGTCTGTAGTTGAGGCTGCCGAGCTACAGGCCCGTTCTAAAACTCCTGAGGACTTGGATACCATAGCAGCACAAGCTGCTAAGCAATGTGAAGAGCTAAGTGAGCAGCTCTCTTGGACGGGATGCATTTGGTACAGGTGTCAAGCCAAGTATCGGTGCTACAGTCGCCGCGGCAGAAGTGTAATGGAAGACCTCAAGTGCTCAGTGAACCTCAGAATGATTGCTGGGGTAAGGATTGCGCATCCGCTTGGCTTTCCCCACGGACCGTGGCACGGTGGGGAGACGTTGCCTAGAATCGACGAACCGACCAGAACCCGGCCATTTCCGCGATCAGCGCTTCCCGATTGGAGGGAGCCACGCACGTTCGCGGCTCGTCGATTAATTGGAAAGTGCCGCGCGAGCCAGCAGTTTCCGTTGCTGTAGTACACGTATGGATAGCCCCCATTGAGCCATTTGCGCCGACGGCGACAAACCTCAAGCCAAGCACATCCATCAAGCAAGTTTTAATTGCAATAGCTCACGAAATGGAGAGTCCGTCTGTTCGACCGGTATCTCCGACGGCTAGTGGTCCGCTGCAGAATGGAATATGCGCGCGGTTTGCCACCATACATCGCGTGCTGCGCGGGGAGGATCCGCTGGATCACGTGGCGTTGGTGCTCAAGGCATCACTTACCACGAACGTTATTATCGTCATCGTTATGACCTCCGTCGCTATCGCCAGCAACTCGCTCGCTCTGATCTCTGCGCTTGTAGAGAATATGGTGGACCTCTTCGTCCAGGGTCTGCTTTGGTACGCTGGTACTCGCTCCGGCAAGAAGCAGGACTATGCCAAGTATCCGGCAGGCACGTCGCGCTTTGAACCTGTCGCCATTATTGTGGCAGCCAGTGTGATGGTGTTGGCGTCGATCGTCTTCATTCAGGAAGCGATCACGAAGCTCATTGACGGGTTCTCGTCGGACGAACCCGAAGCACCAAACCTTTCGGCCGCTGCTATCACTATTGCTGTTACTGCTGTCGTCGTGAAGATTGGTCTCATGTTCTACTCGGCCTGGATCCTCAAGTCAACAGTCTCAGTTGCCGTCGAAGCCATTCACCAGGACAACTTCAACGACATGCTTAGTAATTCCTTTGCTGTTGCAGCATACATCGTCGCTGCAGTCAGGCCAAAGGCTTGGTACGTCGATCCAGCTGGTGCCATTATCATTTTCGTCTACATCATGGTGGCCTGGGGCAAGATGGCCTGGGAACAGGTCACACAGCTTGTGGGGGTGTGCGCTAGCGAGGAGTTCATTGAAGAAGTGAAAGAACTTTGCAACCGCCACCACCCGTCCATGGATCTCGACATTGTGCGTGCTTACCACTTCGGATCGAAGTATCTCGTGGAGCTGGAGGTGGTCGTCCCGGGAGAAATGTCTGTGAAGTTGGCCCACGACATCGCCCTACAGATGCAGTTTAAGGTGGAGAATCTCGAAGAGGTGGAACGTGCGTTCGTGCACGTAGACTACCAGGCTCGCGACTATGACGAGCACGTGGTCTCTCGTGAGGAAGATGCGTTGCTTGTGTACGCTGGCTATGATGGCTCTTGCAATTCCAGTGGCCAGTACGTGAGCGTTGCGATGGAAAACGGTGAGCCGATTCCAGTGGCTGTTGAAGTGAGCGAGACCGCAGCTCCGGGGACTCCTACTGCCACAACCTTTAGTGAATTTAATGGATAATATTGCAATTGCTTGTAGCAGAATGCAATACGAAAATGGTATACTTCTATAATGCAAAATTCTAATTGAAACAGTTGAGTGTGTTATGCTGTCCATTTTCTCTCCAAATATACACTCATGGAATCTCGCTCAACTCATTTCTTCCTGCTGCGCTTAAGCCTCTTTTGCGCGGCGATAAACTCCTCCTCACTGGGCTCGCCAGGGTCTCGCGGTGCAACCTTACGCTTAGACTGTTTGTCCTTCTCAGCGTACTTGGCCTCCAAGCTGCCCAGCAGAGATTCAAACCCACGCTTTCTGTTCGTATTAACACACCTGCAGTTAGTGCAACATCCCTCTAAGATAGCGAAACAGGAACGGCTTCACCTTTCGGTACTGAGTGCTGTGCTGCCTGAGCCATCCCCGCGCTTCTGCTGATTGCCACGAATATTGTTGAAGAGCTCTTCCGCCTCACGGGCCTCTTTCTCGCGCTTCGCTTGCTTACGCTTCCGCTCCGCCGGGGTCTCTTTCTTTTTCTTCTTCTTGGCCTGCTCCTTGACGTATTCACGCCACGTCAAAAATGCCTTCACCTGCCCTGACCAAATTAAATGGGCGTTAGCACAACAATACCGCAGCACTGCATCAACTAATACGACGTCACCTCCTTGTCCTTAATGGCCTTCTGGATCATCTCGGTGAATCGCTCTTCATCGTCGTCTGTGGACAGCATGATCGTGTCCATGACGTGCTGCATCTCGCCCTCGTACTTCGTGTAGGCGGCCAGCACGTCGCGTCTCTCCTCGTTCGAGTGACGATACTCACCCTCAAACCTGGTGATATCTTCCGTGGTGACCTTGGGGAACACGCGGGCGAAGTACTGGGTCCACATCTGGAAGGACGGAGACTTATCGTCGTGATCGTCCGACAGGATGGTGCCCGACTCGTCGTACACGGCGCGCGCCTCCTTGTCACTCAGGATCGAATGGATAGCGCTCACGGCCTGAAACTTGGCCGTCGCCTTGGCGCGCGAGGTGTCATCGCCGCGCTGCTTATCAGGATGCTGGAATTGGAACAAACAGTGCGTCAGCTGGAGTGGTCAAGTGACGAAAAAAAAGTATCTTCCAAGGGACGCACGTATTTCAGCGCAAGCTTGCGGTAGGCCCGAGTGATCTCCTTGTCGGTCGCCGAACGCTCCACGTTCAGTACCGCGTACAGGTCGCAGTCGTCCCCGAACTCGGCGTGGATCATCGCCGCCGCCATCGTCGTTGCACTTGGCCACAAGTTGACTGACGTCCGCCGAAACTAAAAAGCGCCTTCCCGCCAAAAACTATACATCAAAGAGTACGAGTGCACAGATAAAGACTAATGTCACGTGACTATCGTGTGTACCACCCGACTGTTTACGTTTACTACACGCCGGGAATCTTCAACTTGAGAAATCCCCCACAATAAGCAAAATGTTGTCGTTTGGGAGCGGAGACTCGGCGCAGGTGGCGATCGTGACGGGCGCGGGCCGCGGGCTTGGCCGCGCGTGGGCGCAGGCGCTGGCGGCGCGCGGTGTGCGCGTGGTGGTGAACGATAACGACGCTGACCGCTCGCTGGTGGAGGACGTGGTGCAGAGCATCCGCAAACGAGGGGGCGTGGCCGTGGGCGATCACCACAGCGTGACGGATGGCGCGGAGATTGTTAAGACGGCCATGAACAACTTCAAGCGTGTGGACATCTTGATCAATGTATGGGCTGCAACAACTATTGCGAGTGCGCACAAAGAGTGATAGTCTCTGTTGTTGACGTTGGTGTAGAACGCCACGGTCATCCGCGACGGATCCTTCCGCAAAATTACGCAGGAGAAATGGTACTGTACAGGCTGCAGAGAGGTGCAAAGGACAAGCGATACAGAGTACTCAATGTTGCTGCTTCGTGCCTGTAGGGACGATGTGTACCGGTCGAGTCTGCTGGGCACCTTCCGTGTGACGCAGGCGGTGTGGTCCATTATGCGTCAGCAGAAGTACGGCCGCATCCTTAACTGCGTGTCGGGCGCCGGACTCTATGGAAACTTCGGGCAGGTCAACTATGCCGCCATGAAAATGGGGCTCGTGGGCTTCACGGTAGCGCTCAACCGCGAAGGTCTTTTGTTTGGCTCATGACATTGAAGAGAGGGGTTATTGTCAGTGCCTGACACGATTGTCTCGTGATTTGTTCTGTGAACCAGGTATTAAGTACAATATTGCTGTGAACGCGGTGTCTCCAGTGGCTGGTACGCGGCTTACGCAGCCGGTGTGGCCCGACGACGTGTGCTCCAAGCTGACGCCGGAACTCACGTCGCCGATTATCCTCTACCTGTGTCACCCGTTGTGCAAGGACAATGGCGAGCTATTTGAACTGGGAGGAGGCTGGGTGGGAGCTCTGCGTCTGCAGCGCACACACGGCGTCGGATTCCCCACGGACCCGTACCAGTTCACGCCCGAGCTCGTGGCTGAGCAGTGGCGCGACGTCGTGGATTTCAGCCGCGTGACCCACCCGTCGTCCACGCAGGACTCGTTCGAGCCCATGATGCGCAACGTAACGGCATCCCCCAAGTCGCTGATGACGTCCCGATCCAGCGAGTGCGCGGAAGTTTTCGACCGGTTGCGAATTACCCTCCAGGAGAAGGGTCATGCACTCAGCAAACAGATCTCGGGCGTGCTCGAATGGCACATTAACAAGGAGGTCTGGACGATTGCTCTGCTGCATGGCAAGGGCGTCCTGCTGGAAGGACGTGACCCGCGCCTCGCGCCGGACCTGCAGATTCACATGGACGAGCAGGACTTCCTGGATCTAGCGGCAGGGCGACTGCGGCTGCAACAAGCGCTGATCCGGAAGAAGCTGCGCTTGCAGGGCAACCTCAAGATGGCCATGAAGCTGCAGCCGTTCGCGGACCTGCTGCAGCAGCACCAGGCACGTCTGTAGGTAAGGAATCGATCCTGCAGCGAGAGAGGGATGGACCACGAGTATATACAGCCGTTTGCAATAACAAGTTGAAGAGTCCACCGCCGAAATGGGAGATTTTGCTGCAGACCTAAAATCGATCTAAAACGTACCTAAAATACCTAAAAAGTCCATAAGGTACCTAAAAAACAAAAGACCTAAATTAAGTACCGATTGGGTTCTAAACGGACCAAAAAAAGGGTCCAACTTTAGCCTAAAACGGACCTAAATATATAAAAGCATGGTTGCCAACTAAGGCGAGCGGGTGCGAGCGCGCGTAGCCAAAGCAAACCCGTGCGTGGAGCCCGCGAAGCAGGGCCGCGTGGTATTTGCGGAGGCGGGCCCAGCGCCGAGCTCCTCAGCGAGCCGCGCATTGCACTTACCCGAAAGTACAATCTTATTATCGCGAGCGAAGCACGGCTGGACCATTTAGCAATGCCCTCTTGGATTTTATATATACATGTACATACATACATTCCGAATTCAGCTAAAATTTTGTCCTAAAACGGACCTAAAATAATTAAGTTTCCTAAGATGTTTAGGTACTTTTAGTACAGTTTTAGATTCTTTTAGGTATGCAGCGCACCAAGCCCCGAAATGTTGCTGCTCGTGTGGCATTCATGCTAACGGCAAGCATAACGCTCCCGCCAAGTCCCGAGTGTGTGGCCACACTACTGAACCTAGTTAGTTGATAACCTCGACGTGAGCAACTACATGTATCGCGTTTGCAGATAGATCTGCAAAATAGGCTAACAAAAGTCAATTATCCAAGCGCACGAAGTCCTAGTTATGATCTTCACATTTTGCTAAAAGTCTCTTGTGAGTTCGCATCAGGCCTTCCGATAATAACATTGCAATATTAGTGCCGTCGAAAGGAGAAGTAGGTTATTGTGCCAGACGAAGAGGAGAGCAAAATAAGCTATTGGCGTCACAAGAACTGTGCAGTATTGGGGAACTTGCTTACTTTGCATGCACGACCTTGGCCACCGTGGTCGCGTTCCAAAATCACCTATTGAGTTTAAGGAACAAGACAGTCTCTAAATGCATGGGTAGCATATCCAGGAGGTGGGAAGAGAGGGTGTGCTTCGCAACACTAAAAAACGCTCAACAGTGTTCGACGTCGGAGGAATGTAACGTCCCCCTCCAAACGTCTTCAAGTCCGTACGCTGTTTCTTGCACGCAGACAGCATCAGGCGCGCAAGCCCTCTTGCAGCGGGCTGCGTAGCGTAGTGCGTCAGAGGAAAACGTATGACTCCCCGAGTCTTAGCTGTGGTTATCCTAACCCCTAAGGTCTTCTCAGAGACTTAGATCACTCTAGTTATACTACTAAAGACTCAAAGAGTCAGTATTCCTAAACCTAGGGCAATATTCTCTTTAATGCTAAAACTGAACTGTTATTTTTTTGCTTATCTGCGGCAAAGCCGGCTGTATGTAAATGTATGACTCTAATTATGTACCATACAAGTCCCCAAAAAGGACGTCCAAGGCCCACCAAGTGCGCATCTCGTGTCAACGAGAGAGCAGTACCAGCCCGCCGACGGGTACACAAGGTGAACCACTCAGCAACAACACGGCCGTCGGAGCTCCCCCTCCGTTAGTCGGTGTCTTGGCGCAGTGCGTGTGAGTTGGGATCCTACTGAATGTCATTGGATCTACTCCAGCACATGTCAACCTGCTCATTCCTTTGTGATTGCAAGATTAAGGACGTGTGGTCGCGTTTGTGGAATGAAAAAAAAGATCGAGCTGGTCGAGCATCATGAATGGCAAAACCGGCCACGCAAAGACGGCAACTGGTCAGGAAAATTAAAATAAACTGGAAATAAGGTTTTCCTTGAGCTAGCAGCAGCTGCGGTAAAGGAGGTCAACAAAAGCGTGACAAAAATGTCATCAACTATGCACGCAAACATGATGCGATGTGGCCTATCACTGGGAGTTGACGGGTCTTGGTCAGTTGAGCAGCTTGTTCCGCGCTTGCAAGAGATCTTGAAGAAGTATCCTTCAGAGTCTGTGGGCAACTATCAAGAACCAGATTCAGCAGCGGCAATATCTTCAGATGATGCAGTTGCGTTGCCGACAATCACCATCGAAGCACTCGTTTAGGCCTCCATCTCTTCGGATGAAACAAGCTATTTTTGAAGTTCATAATTAGCCTGAGCACAAAAATAGTCTGCGTGCGCTCGAGACCGACTAATTCATGTAAATGCATCATCGATATACCCCTATATAAATTAATCTGAGTCAGACTAATTACTGTGACTACTGTAGCATACGCCAAGAGAAATATCGCGACTCAACTCATTTTGTGCTGCACTTTCCAAAGTTTCTTTGGCGATGTCACTTTAAACGACGCGTCATCAGAGTGATTGTAGTTATCAAAATCCAGTGCATGTAGTGCGTAAAGTTCTGAAACCTGATTTGAACCGGCTCAAAGTCACAGAACCGATGTAACATCAAAAACTGTGATCATGGTAGGTGTTATACACAATGCGGGACTAAGTTCCTAAGCTCGCAAAAAAAAAAGAACCAGGACTGTCTCTCTATCTCTTCTTTCTCCTTTATATACCCCCTCTATAAATTTGAATATATATATAAAGTTTTAGGAACCTCGGAACCCAAGCACCAACAGCAAATGTCAACTTAACCACAGCCCATCAAAATATGGTTCCGAAATTTCGGAACCCGATGGCATGTACTGGATTTTGATAACTACAATCACTCTGATGACGCGTCGTTTAAAGTGACATCGCCAAAGAATCTTTGGAAAGTGCAGCACAAAATGAGTTGAGTCGCGCGATCTTTCTCTTGGAGTACGCTAGTGGACGGACGTATTGGTTTAGGTTACATCGTCCGCTCAGCATGTGCATAAAATGGCATCTAGAGTACCCTAGACCCCCTTAGAGACCACGGTAACGTACTACGTGGTACCCTTTCCTGAACGGTGGAAGATACCGATGATAAAGTAGGCATCTCCTCCCCATAATTAGGGCGTGTTGGTAAAATAACTTTAAGGTCTGACTCAAGGTTGATATGAGAGCCCAAGACTGATGAACGCCGGCCAGTCTTTGTCGTTGATACAGCCCCTGCACATTTTGCCAGCGCATTGGGTCAAGAAAAAATCGCAAGAAAGAGACTAACAAAGGGGACAACGAAGTCGCCTGTACAAGAGGAAATAGGGGGGGGGGGTCAGGATTGGTCTTTTCGTCGACATTATCCTTTTTTAATCGCAGCCATATTTGTTATGGTCAGCGAACATTTCCATTTCGGAAATGGATGAGCTCCAGAGCTAAGCCATTTACGAGACGGTAACTTTTTTAGATTGCTGACCATTTGACAAAGCCGATTGCCTGTCAGTCGAAAATTTTCCGTTGAAGCACGCACCCCAACTGCAAAGGCGAGGTTGCCGCTGTATCCTTCTCTTATGTGACATAGTAAGCGATACCTGTGAAAGCTATGAGTGACAAGAGATGAAGATGAGGCTATCCAGCATCAATTGGTGATGTCATCAAACTGATAGTTCAACGTGAGCAACTCCGCGCTCAAGTTGAACATCTTGCTCACGTGCTGGTTTACATCTCTACCCGAAGCCAACTTCAACATTTCCAGCTCGTGCTGAATGCTTGCCGCTCTATGATCCATTGTCGTTTGTTTGCTCTGCTCTCATCAATTACGCATACTTTTTCCACATGCCAGTTCCGGCGGGTTTGTCACGGCTTTGTGAAAAATGTCTGCTGGCAACGACATTCCAACGAGCTGCATGAGAGTCAACTGCTTGTCATTAAAATCTTCCTCAGTTTCATTACTGGAGAGATTTGACCTCGTGGCATCGCCGTTCGCAATATCTTCTTCTTCTTCTTGAAGACAATCGTCGTCGCCCATTTGTTCTGCTGCCAGTCTTTCCCGTCCCAGTTCTTTCGGACACCGCATTAGTATATTTCAGCGGCTCCTCCATCTTGATACAAAGAGAAGTCCGTCGACACTTGCGCTTATATTATAACCCTGCTCAAAAGTGCACACGATCCGTATGGCCTTGACTCTCCACTAGAGAAGGAAAAAGAAAGTAAGATTGGTTCGTTAGCGCTACAGCTCCGAAGCTCCAACGATAATATAAGCGGGCTTCAGCCGCCCCACATGCAAAGACCCAAGCTACTGAGTTTCACTATTCCCCACAGCGCCGTTGAGCTTAATTATCTGTGCCGGGTCCCATGGATTGTCACCTTCAACGTGGGCAACACTTCAACGTGGCCACCGCCAACATGACCTCGATATGAATCCCAATTCCAACAGTACGGTCATCTACGATTTCACCGAAGCAGGGATAACAGTGAGCCCCGTGCAGGCTTACATCACCCGGACGGCGACAAATTTGACGACGGGCAACGACCCTAACAAACGAGAGTCCGGGACCCTACGGGACTGTCTCATTGCATATATCAAAAAAGGCTTCTATAGGACACCAATAAGTCTCAGATAAGGACGCTTATCCCCCCCTGCTGTTGCAATATCAACTCAAGCTCAGCCTTGCACGCTGCAAACGCGAAAGTCGACGGGCACGAAGTAGATTCTGCACTAGGGGGATTAGAGGAATGCTGGGCGTCGTCATCTGCGTGTGCTCGAGCTGGAGAGGGGATTCCGCCACGCCGTGGTCGGTGGGCAGAGAAGAATAATGTCACCCCAAACCTAAAAATAAAAAAGCTCGTTAGTGAATTCAATTTGAGATGGCGCCGCGTGGCCATCATGGCTACAGTATCAGAAAAAGCTTGTGTCTCCATACTGCCACCTTGCCTCTCCCCCCCATGCTAGGCCAATCAGCTGCGGTTTAACAACACAGGGATAAACTATAGTTTACAGAAAAAAGCTGGCAGCGCTGAATCCCATCCTGCATAGTATAGTTCACCAACACTAATACAATTCAAGCTTCCTTATGAAAGTCCAGCGAAGAAGGGTAAAGTATATAAGTTTATCGTAGGAAGAGCGAATAGAACACAAATATTAATGGGGAAATCCATCTTCGCGTTAATAACCACGATCAAAAAGCAAGAGCTGTAAGTTCACATCGGCACCCTTGGCCAGAAGCAAACGAACCACTTCTGGCTTGTTCACACGTGCCGCCCAATGCAAAGGTGAACGACCGAAGATGTCCTGAAAATCCGGGTTCGGATCCAGCTTCGAGCAGCATGCTAACGGCTTCGGCAGCGCCATTAATCGCTGCCCAATGCAATGGCGTTCGACGATGCATGCCTGTATACCCGTATTCACCCACACAGTTGGGATCAGCGCCAGTCTTGAGCAGTTTCCTGATAGCCGTTATATTATCCTTCGCTGCAGCTTCATGCAAAGGTGTTAACGCCACATCAGCACCCCACTCTTCTAGTTCGTGTGCTACAGGAAAGTTGCCACGCATGTAGGCCATCTGTAAGACGCATAGTTCTTCTTCAACGAATATTCCACAAGCCGTTGGGGCGTGGTTCTAGTGCAAGCTCCAATGTATTCGTGCGAGCTTTGGGCACGCATAGGTCCGCAACGACCAGCGCATTGCTATCACCTCGAACTCCGGTGATATGGTGCGTCCACGGATCACGGTTTAAATCCACGAGTCGTCCAATACCGCGACAAACCTCTGAAGCAGTGCACGGTAGGCATGTTGTGCCAAATGGATCAGCCGTTCCAACTCTAGCGTAGTCAAGCAGCTCTTCGTTGAACGATTCTCGCGTCAGTGGATTTGGGATTGGGAAGGGAGAGGGAGGAATAGCGGCGCCTCCATCAGCAGCTTCGTTGTTGGCATTGTTGATCGCTTCTACGAACTCTTGCACGAACTTCCAGCCGAAGATCAATGGAGGATCGTCGTCGGCATGTACCGCCAGCTTCAGTGTTTTGTCGTATAAGTGCTCCTCGCCATTGCATCGAAGAACGTCTTTTAAAGACACTTCTCCTTGTCGAGCAGAGTGCTCGGGCGTTCGAGCCCGAAAGCTCTGCAAGCTCTCGACCTCTTCGAGTTGCGTCGCTAGGCCATTTCCATCAGACAACTTAGTACCCGCGCCGTGTTTCTTCTTCGCGCTGCTTGTCTTGCGCCTTGCCATCGGTCTTTCCTTTTTGGCAATGGCGCTGCAAGTGTTCTTTCCCATAATCAACCTCAAGTTTTGGTCTTTGACCGGGCGTCCCCTTAAATCTGATTGAGCAAGGATCAAACTCACCTCTGATCTGTAATATTCTAACCCAAGAAGAAGAAGAATCCCGTTCAAGCTGATCAAACTTGGTTCCTGGGACTGCAATTTCTGACCACTATCCCACAATTAACACATACCATATTTTCTGTGTTATTTATATAGATAGAAATATGTGCAACTGCACAGCGATCACATACACAATAATCAATGCTCACGAGGAGCTCTGAAGACTGGATACTGTAAGCATTATGAACAAGAACAAAAATAAATATGTATAAGAAAGAACTGCCTACGATGCATCAACGAGTGAAATCTTATGTTAAGAAACCCAATGAGTGCGTACTATGCACTCATTGAGCTTAAACAGCTACATCAAAATGAGATTGCGATGAATTGGTGGGTCCTAATGTTGCGTTTCGATCAGCAATCGTTGATCGTAGATAGCTTGAAGATATTTGTGACGCGGCTTTCGACACATACCTGATCTCTAAAATTATCTACTCGAACGACGAAACACTATTTACCAAAAATACATATGTGCATACTGGTAGATGGAAATTAATTAATTAATATCGCTTGGGTACTGTGACGGGCCTCTTATCTTGCCCGGCTCGTTTTGGGTAAATCGTATAGCCACAATGCAGCGCTGCGCGGTTCCTCTCTGTCCTCTTACGTAACTTGAAGACTCTGTTGGCCGATGGTCGGGACGTCCCCGCGGTCGTCCCTATTTATATTTTTAGTCGTAGCCTTTGCTACCCACTGTACTCGTGCGTCTGGTATCTGTAGCACACTCGAACACGCTCTCGTGCTCGCTTCTGTTCCTGCTCTCATGCTCGTACTCAGACTCGTTTCGCACTCCACTCGTGCTCGTACTCAAACTCGATCTCGTCCCGCTCTTGTTCTTGGACTCGTGCTCGTTCTCGTACTTGTACTGGTACTCGTACTGGTCACTTTGTCTCGTCCTTCGACTCGTATTTGTGCCTGTACTCATCACAGCTCAATTCGTACGCGTCGTTACCTCGTTCTCCGACTTGTAGTCGTTCTCGTTCTCGTACTCAAGCCGTATTCGTCGTTCTATAGTTCTCCGACTCATACTCGTTCTCATTCTCGTTCTCGACTCGTGCTCGTTGTGTACTCCTGCGCGTACTCGTTGTTATCTCGTTCTCCGATCCGTACTTGCCCTCGTACTAACTTTTGGCTCGCTTCGTGCTCGTACTCGTCCTTAGGCTCGTTCTCAGTATCACGGGTGCCACGTCGCTTTGATGCTAGCGCACCGTGCCTCTAGGAATAGTCCAGATCCTTGACCTGCGGCTGATTCCGTCAACACGGGCGCTCTTTCACCACGGTACGTAGTCTTCCTTGCTGTTCCCAGTCCGCGTACGCACACTCTACGACCCCCTCTGCTACTCGTTTCCTCAATCTCTGCATTACGGCTCAGATTGGGAAGTGAGCTCTTCGTTCGCTCTTGGGTGTCGCCATCAGTCGCTGGATCCTTCTCTCCGGTTCCTATTCTCCACCATGTCAGTTTCCTGTATTGTCAGCCGCTCGTTAGCTCAGCCGACCCTCTGTGGCGACCCTTGGTTCTCCCTCGATCTTCCTCATGCGATCTTCAAACCTCGTGTCCTGCATTGTGCTTTTTCACAGTGCCACAATGTACTCATCGTCTTCCTGCTATCGTCCATCCTGAGCAGCTGCTTGCTCGAGTTCTAATTGCTGCTCTGTCCTGTTACACGCCTTCTTCACATGCAGTGTCTTCCACGACTCGGCCGGATTGGAATAGTGCTTCGTACTCTGCAACTGAGACCCATCTGGTATTATTTCGCGCTACTGACTTTCCTCGATGCTTGCCGTCATAGGGGCACACCTCATACTCCAACACGTAGTGTCCACATACTCCAACACGTAGTGGCCTTGTTACGTCGTCTTCTTCTTCGAAGCTCCACCAGCTGCTCACTCTTGCCGTGCCTTGCGCCCTTATTCGCCACTGTTGTACGACGTCGTTTCGCGCTTTCTGTCGCAATTGCCGTTTGGACAAAAGCCGTCTCTGCTCTACTAGCTTTTCCTGACGTCTCGACATCATTTTGCCATGCGATTCGCCTTCATATTCTAGCTGTGCGCCTATATCTGCCGCCGCCTTCTTCAGATGGTCAGTAGGTTCGTGATAACCCACCAAGAAAGACACGTGCGTAATATACTCCTCAGGTTCGCCGTCCTTGTCTTCTCGTCGACGTACAAAATTCTCATAACCCGCAGGTTCTACAATTCGTAGCGGTCCCATCCACACATGGACACATTTAGATGCCTTTGCTCCACGCGGTGGTCGATACATCCAGACGCGATCGCCAACTTTGAATACTCACTTAGTCCTCACTTGTCGATTATAGTACCGCGCCTGTCGTTCCTTCTCCTTTGCTCGTGCTCGTTCTGCGCACTCATGGCTGCTCTCCATTGCCGATAACAACAAAGCTCTCCTGCTTCCGCAACACTCGTGCGTCGTAACAATTCATTCGGAGGTCTCAAACGTCTACCCATCATGAGCTCGTTAGGGGACAGCGCTACTGTCGTATGTTTTCCCGAATGATAGGCGTAAACTGCGAAGTCGACCCATGTACTCCAATCATTCTGCTTGTCGAGATGCATATATGTCGCGACGCAATCCTTCCAGGTTTGATGAAACCTCTCCATTATCCGATCATTTGTGGACGATGAGGAACTGGATTAACTTGTTCCGCCTGAAGCATCATAACGAGTTGCTCAATTGCTCGTCCTGCTAACCCTGGAGCCACATCCGTCAATAATTCCCGAAACACTCCAAACTTCAGTACTACTTGCTTCATCAGAAATTCCGCCACGTTTTCTGCGGTATGTCGTAGCACCACGGTAGCCTGCGTAACGTGTTACGTCTTCCACTGCTGCGATGACGAAGTGCTCGCCGCCTCCTGCTTCTGGTAGCGGTCCTGCTACGTCTAATGCCCATCAATCACCGACATCTCCACCCCGTATACTTCGCAATGGAGGGACTACTTCCCTTAGTCTCGCTTTTCGGCTACCACATTCTTGGCATCCATTCACCCAACGTCTAACCTCTCGCTGTAAACTGGCCACCAATAGAGTTGCGGAATCCGTCCGTGACCTCGTTCGATCGAATTGTGGCAGTTTTGGAGGACGTCGTCGATCGTCGTTATTGGTATCACCAGTCTCCGCTTAAGGTCTCCATCGAACTCAGCTGATCGCCGACTCTGACCTTGGCAATACAGTAGACCGTATTCGCCGAGTACGAAGTTGTCAGCTATTTTGCTTGCTCGCTGGGTGCGACGGTGGGTAAGCCCGTCAAGTTCACCTCGAAATATTGCCTTCAAGTCAGCCCACTTTAGCTCTTCGTCTTGAGCCCCTGATATGCGCTGTCGCCGCTCTGCTTGCCTCACCACCGGATTAATGTCTCTTGCGTTGGGAACACGATTCTCGTCAACCTGTGCTTGACTCTGTTTCTCTACTCGGCGCATTAGTGAGCTCGGCTGAGTTGGCTCGAACTCAACTCCAACAGCCTCTAAATCAGGAAGGAGGGTTGCTTCGTCTCCGGCTGACTTCTGTATTCGTCCAGCCGACCTTGTTGGTTCTTCCGCTGGGTTCAGCGTGGTTTCATCATCGAAGTGAACTCGGCGGGGTTGTCTTCTGGTCATTGCAGCTATCCGACTATTCTCCTCGTTGTTTTCCTCTCGACTTTCCGTATGTCGTTCTTCAGATTCTGTTCAGCGTCTTCAACTTAGCTTTCCGCTCTATGCTGAGTATCACACGACCCGTCTTGTTCTCAAGCGCTTCTGTTGCGAGGGAATCGGCTGCTGCGTTGAAGTATCGTACTGCATGCAAAGAGCGGATTGACCTTAGCTTCTCGGTTAACACCTTGTGATGCGCCAACTCGACTTGCAACGCCTCCTTCTTACACGTGATCACCCCCATGGACTGCTGGATTGCAAGCCGGGAGTCCCCCACGATTCCCAGGTCGGTTACCCCACGGTCTAATGCCGCTACCACTCCGTTATTCATGCCGGTGTACTCAGCTATATTGACCGTGGTGGGCAAGCGGTACGCACTCCCAGCGATCGCAATGTCTCATGCCGGTAAGCGCCGCAAATCCACGAACAACTTCCATAACGGCCGTTCTTCTCGGTCTGAGCGGATCCGTCAAAGGACAGCACGTAGCCTTCAAAATCATGGGGCTCGTGATCATACATTAGTTCTGAGTCGAGCCGTACCGCATCCGAGTTCTTCGGCGGCGGGGCAATGTGAGCGAACGACTTGTTATTGCATTGATCTACTCTATCCACGAGAGGAACCGGACGACGGGACTGTCACCCCTATCGAGGTGTTGGGTTCACTCGCTGAGTTTACCGTCTTGGCTGGGGTGCGTCTGACTTCCGTTGACTCCACTGTAGTGTTGTCCTCCAAGTCGACGAACTCAGCTGATGGACACAACGAGTTTGAGAGCTCGGCTGGCGGGTGGGTCCGATCTCCGCAGTGTATAGTACTGTCCCCGAACCGTTTCAATCGCTCCCTGCGTTGGGCACAGGTGCGTTCAGCTTCTCCGTTGTCTAGCCGGCGATGTTCCTGTGATACCACCCTGTGGGTTTCATACCGCCGCTTCTCTCCTGCCGGTGGTTGTTGTGCGAGCCACTTATCGTACAACCACTGCTCCTTCTGTAATTTTCCTTGTCGATGACCGACGCGTAAGCCAACACCTGCCAGTCGTGATATTTCGGCGAGTTAAGCCTCACATAGCCAATATCGGGTGGAAGGTCGCCATGCGGCGCCCAGAGTACCACAGGGAAGTGTGCAGGACACAATACCAGTTTACTGCTAACATTCGTAATCATCACCCTCACGGCTTTGCCCCTAGGGTTGTGCGCTACCGAGGGAATCCAATCATTAGTCCGTCGAACCCACAGTTTGTGGGTGTCAGGGCTCGGCTGAAGACAGCGCAAGCTGAACTCAGCTATCAGCCGACTCGATACACTCGGCTATTATGTTGGACCATCAGTGGTCTGGTTACCATACACCGACTCGCCTAACTGGCGTTGCGTGATTTGAGGAGTGGTACTACGACTTCGTCAGGCAATCTCGCCGTCATCTTGTCGAGATCCAGCCCTATATCAGCTGGTATCATAAAGTCGGTTCTCAATATCAGGTCAACACCGGCATGGTGTTATATAATCCAGACTTCAACTCGTAAACCATCTGCCAGCCGAGTGTCACCTTAACCACTGCTCTGGTCGTAGTGGGCACTTCGCCCTTACCAATCCCTTGCACATTGATCTGTAGATCAGTGCTTGTATGCCATTTCAATCGCAGCCGCCGTGTGAGCGATTCGCTCATAGCCGAGACGTTTGCCCCAGTATCGAGCAGAATCTTCGTTCGCTCGTCATTCACGCACCCATCACTAGGGCCCGCATACGAACTTGGCGATCGAACTTCTGTGCTGACCACCAGCCCATGTGCTCTCCTGGGTGCAGCTTCACTGTCACTACGCGGTCGGCAGCTTTTCCTCGTCGCCGGGCCACTACCCTCGCGCTCGTAGTAACCCGGTGATCTTCCTCTGGATCGCTGAGCTCATCATTTCCATCATTTTCACATTCAAGTCCGTCGTTTCTCTCACCCCATATCTCGGACAATTGCGGTTCGCCTACAAAAGCAAACACGTAGTTCGCTTCCGTCACCGGTCAGCTGACTGTGGCAGCCCGTTATTCTCTAATCCAGTTAGTGTTGGCGGGCCGCCGAGTTTAAATCCTCCGGCTCGTAGATGTCGTGGAGTTCGGTAGGCACATCGGACTTGTCGGCCGACGTTCGGACAAGGTTGGTGAGCGTCTCCAGCACCGGAATAACTTACAGCGCCCGACTTCGTGCACCTGCTTGCAGAACTTGCAGTGTCGGCTGCAATAGCGTTTTGAGTGGCCGTTAGCGCCACACGCCGCATATGGTCCGTATCATGGGCGCTCCCTGGAATTATTTCGGCGACCGAGGCGATCAAAACTCTGATGCTCACGTGAGTCATCTCGGCGGTCAGACGTGTTGAAAGGCTGACTAGTCGAGTTTGTACGTCTACCAGCCGAGTCGACTCGCCAGCTGAATTCCTGGAGCGGTCGCTGACTTCCGGCGCGTCGAGATATTCTTGGTATAGGTCGGAGTCAGACTCGCCATAGTCACTGTAGTCGCTGTCGCGGTCTGACGAGCCCGCTGACCGTGTTCGTCGACTCGGCTGTCGTGGGTCAACACCGCGGTAGATATCGTCAACTGACGTATCGGCAATTGTGACTCAGTAATCGCGGCCATCATCTCGGCGACTTCGGCGGTTATCTCGGCGGGATTCACGTCGGTCAGCTCGACGAGGTTCGCTCCGCCGGCTTCCATCTCCATGTCTAGTTTTAGGAGTCTTCGGGAGTGAGATCTTGTTGGGATCCCCGTCGAACTCGGCGATGCGCTTAGCGATCATCGGTTTAGCTCCTGGGACTTCTCCAGGCCGCACGCAGCTCACAGTCGGCATTTCCAGTAGGTCAACTCCATACCAGCTTGGCGGAGGTCCAAGCTTGATAGAATCAAGTTGCTTGGGCGGCTGTTGCAGCGGTAGCCCATAGCCACCACCACCAACACCGTATCTTTGACGAGTTGGTTAATGCTGTTACTGTTCACCGACTGAGCAAACTCCGGACCTAAGATCGGCCGTTTTGTCACAGCCATGGATACCAGTGCGAACGTAATCATCAAATTCGACGGGGACCTCATTTCTTCGCCGAGTCGCGCCAAAGTCTTGTTTGCGCTCGGCGTGTCGGTGTTACATGTCGTTCTTGGCATTAGGTGTGGACGTTCCGCTTGAGCAACACCGTGATCTTCATCATCCATATCACCGCCGAGTTCCGCGAACAGCTCGGCTGTCGTCTTTACATACATACTCAAGTTCATCCTTCTCCTCATATTTTTCACCACTTCCCTATTCGTCTCCTTGGTCCTCAGTCTCGACTTCGTCAAACCGGACGCTGCCGACGGATTCCGCCGTCAGGTCAGCCCACCAGCCAAGCTCGACCCCGCGAGGGGTGAACCTCCAGCAGTTGCTGGGCTGGCTCCGCTTGACGTCGACAATCCCATGTCCATCCTGCTCAGTACTTGAAACTTGGTTAACTTGGCACCCGCGAAAAGAAGCACATCCTGCTCCCCAGTCGCGGCACCAGTTGTGGTATTGCAGCACACACAAAATCGTCAGATGCGGTTACTTAGGCAAGATTCAAAACAATTGCCGAGCTAGTTGGCCCTTGTTGGCCTGGGCTGGGTTGCCCCTAGCGGTTCGGCGGAAGCGAGAACCGCTTCCGCCGAGACCAAATGCCCCAAGCCAGTCAATACACAAAGGTCATCTGAGCTGACTGCCTCTGCCGTAGATATCCCGTGTCCTCCGCTAAAACGCGAACGACGGCGCGTTAGCGCTTTGACGGGTTGCCGAGAGCAAAGGCTTCTCGGCTAGAAGTGTTACGATACCCGGGCTGTACGGCGTACCGACCCGCCGAGTTCGGCAGGACTTGTTCCTTCACGCTTGGCGAGACACACCCTTCCTCGGGTCGACCTAGTTCTCTTGGCGCTACCAGTCAACACCCTACAAGCTATGCCTCTCGGGTGTCAACGGTAACCATAATCCAGCCCGTGCAGGGAGTTACCGGATAGAGTACACTTGTCTTGGACTTGGAAAGAGTTACTCTGATATTATTTTATCTCCCCAAGGGGCTCTTCCTATTGCTAACTATGTTCCTATAGCAAATATCAAGTGAAATGAAGTTCGCTCAGATCTCGACCGACCTTCGCAAAGATCTCAATGAAACCACCCGAACTCAGCGACCGGCTGAGTTCATCCAGTCGAGTAGCCGAGTTGCCAGCTGACTTCGTACTCAGCGGGTAGTACCGTGGCTACCTCTTAGTGAGATATGCGAACCTCTCATCTGGCGTTCACTACATCACAGTTGTTTCGAACGACGGCAACTGCACTAGTGGGCCTAGCAATATTCAATGCTAGCGGATAGAAATGAAACGTTAACAGTATCTAGTACATACATATACAAACCGTTTGTAGCAAATACTGCAGCGTAGAGACGTTGACCAGACTGACAACTACAGTTGCAACTGATGGGTAATATTCAATGTTTGTATCGCTACCGCTACCAAGTTGGACGCGCACCAATGCTTTAAAAAACGAAAACAGCGCGTTCAACACCTAGGTCCATGTGGACGAGTGGGCTTTAAACGCCCTGCATTAATTCGTCGTGTATTATATAGGTATTTCTATTGCAGTAATCTGTCCCAATAAAGAAGTCATAACAAATGATAACTTCCATAAATTTGTAGGGGACTTTGTGTGATTTTGTTGAGTTTTGCCCTAGATGCTCAAGTCTCTATAGAGAGACCGACCTCTTTATCGAGCAGATTACTGTATCACGTTACCGTAGTATTACCCATAACTTAGTTTGCCACTTTCGTGCGCGGCGCCAGTTGTTTGCACGGTGTAGACTTTTTGCCAACCACTTGGCCCAAATTCGACGGTTGCCATGCTGATTGGGTGTGCTCTTGAGGACCAGTTGAGTGCTTTGTGCCCCCCCCCCAAAAAAAAAAAAATCCAAAAACAAACTATCGATATGGACAGGTATCCGGTTTGTGGCAGCTCTGATCAGCCACTCGTGCGACCGGACCATGGAGGGAGGGGAGAAAGCGAGCAAGCGCCAAGCTGTCACGCTGCGGCGTGGGGGGAACCTACAAGATCGAAGACCTTCACGCGGCGCTAGCCCGCGTTTCTGGGGGCGAGAAGTACGCAGCAGTGGTGCGATAACAAAATCCCCGTGTGGACACTGTTCAAGAAGCTGCTGAACAGCGAGAAGGCAAACCGCTTGCGGGAAGGCGTCGCGGCACAAAACCCACGCTGCCCGAGGAGCTGGAAGTAGATTTAGTGGAGTGGGTTACTGCGATGCAGCAGGTCGGTGTTCCCGTTGGCCCTTCTGGCATTCTTGCCAAGGCCAACGAGGTATACTTGGCCACCCAGCCTATGTGTACCCGCCGCACCCCCCCCCTGAAGCCGCTGACAACTGGCTGGCACCGGCACTTCCTAGGAAGAAACGTGGTCCTCGCTCCATGTATCGCCCAGCAAATTGCCCGCGTTCGCAACCGAGTCGGAGCTGAAGCGGTTCTGAGTCTATTCTACACGAGTGGCGCGCCTCGTCATTGAGAAGGGGCTCGACGCAAGCCGGGTCTTCAACATGGACGAGACGTCCTTCATGCCGAAGGCGTCAACACGCAAGGTGATCGCTGTCAAAGTTACTACTAACGTTTGGACTGAAGAGGCTAAGCCTAACTTTCACATGACGGTGGTTGCTGCCGTGAGTGCGGTCGGTATCGCTGTGGCCCCGCTTATTGTCTTACCGGGGAAGCGTATTTACCGCGACGAGGTTGCCGCAATCTCGGTCGATTTTGCGTCGGTGACTGGATCACCGAAGGGCTTCAGTCATGCAAGCGTTTTCAAGCTTTGGGTGATGCTGTTTGATGCCCACTTGATGCGAGAGGGCGTGCAGCATCCAGTGGTGCTCGTATTCGACAACAGCTCCACGCATTTGGGTATCAGTACGAATATGAGCCTCCATTTGGAACTACCAGCTAAGCTGATTTTTTGTTTCTATCCATTCTGACGGGGTTATGATTGTAGACGATAACGGCGTGCTCGGAGCTTGACCTCTTGATAGTTCCTCTACCGCCAAATGCGACGCATCTGTACCAGCCCCTCGACGTTGCGGTGTTTAAAACCAAAGCTGCATTGCACGCGAAACTGTTGATCAGTGCAGGCTGCACGATCTCCAAGACCGACGCGATTGGTATCGCGTGCAATGCGTACCGTTCCGCGCTCATGATGCGTCCTAGTAACGCTGTGAATGGTTTTCGCGCCGCGGGGTTGTATCCGACATCATTGATGTGCATGCAGGGCCGGCTTCGGCTTTTTGCTAGTGGTAAGGCTGAATGGCTTAAGCGAAAGCGAGAAATTCAAGCCGAGGTGGGAAACAGCATCTTACTGCTGCCGTCGGCGCCGTGTGGGAAAGGCAAGAGGCGCCGAGTTCCTGTGGACTTTCAAGGCCGTCTCATTACGAAGGAAATGCTGCTGGAAGGTAACATGTAGCGACCGTGCACTAAAGTGGCCAACTCAAGTCCAACTATCATTTTTGAGCCTCCGTACCGTCGCACTCACTCGTCGAAAAACTAGGTTTCTAGACGGTCGCCGCTAGCCCTTTTGTCTGCCACTAACTATAGCCCAAAATGGGCAACTCATTGGATCCACATCCATTTTTCGAAGGGACCCAAAATCGCGCACTAAACTGGCAAACTAAGTTAGCCGGATTTCGCTCAGATCACATAATATTTTACCGTAAAACCTGTGTAGTATCCGACACACTTTTGATTTTTGGGGTTTGAGCCCCTTAAAATCGATAATTCACAATCCAAACGGAAAAACAGACACCTTACTAAAAATCACCGATGTAGCACTCAGGAGCGCTTCCATTAGATCCAGGAGGAGGGGGGGGGGCTATCATCCTACCGCGGGGAACGATTAACATAAAATACTACACTTGCCTTAGACGCTTGCCTCTCCTCTAATCATCATGTCTACTATGTCCTTTTTTTATCATCGACCTCACCAACCTCAGGATCAAGAAGCTCCGTGCGCTTGAGTTGCTCAGCGAGAGCATTAAATGATGCCTCAAATGTTGGGGCGACAGGTGACGTGGCGAGGATGCCCTTAAACCCGTTCGAGATCGTGGAATCGGACAGCTCATCCCACGCGCTGGCAACCCAGCCAACCAGACCAACATTCATCCTGGACGGCGTCTTAACCACGCTGCCGCTCTCCTGGTTCGCAGCTTATCTGTCAGCCAGTTAACCCAGCGTTGGCGCAGACGCTGCTTCAACGGGCGGTTCCAAGCAATGTCCGCCGGATGTACAGCCGAAGGCGGCGACCCGACCCGCACTGGCTCGTGTGCGGCTAATATATCATTGGTACTGTATTTGGAATTGGAGAATGACTAAGCTTTGCATGGCTGGTGCCTAACTTTTAGCGAGCCGTGACCACCGATTTTTGGAGCTGTCGGAAATGACATGGCGTCTGATTGGCTTATTTGGCGTGTCAGATATAACATTCTGCCGGATACTACACAGGTTTTACGGTATGTGAATAATAATATTATTATATGACAGTGAGGGGACTGTATAAACCAATTATTCACAGGGTTAGGTACCGGTATTTGTTCCAAACAGCAATGCTATCTGATTGGTCAAAATGGGATTGGCGATTGCAGACCGCTCATGTTGCAACTACAGCAGACTCGATTGACCGCCGTAATGAGTGACGCCCCCGTCCGCGACCCGCGCGAGCCACGCTTCCCCGTGATCGTAAAGCACCCAACCTTCGATGACGTCAAGAAAAACTTCAACGCGGGCGACTACACGCGGTTTCTGGGCGTCGGCGCCTTCTCCTTCCCCGCCGGCTACGTCTTTGGTGCGGTCCTCATGCCCGTGTAGCTTGACTCAACCCGCAGACAATAACGCTAATTCGCTGTGGTTTATTCGATTCTGTGCAGGCCTGAAGCTGCATCGCCACGTGGCCGTGCCATCCATGGTGGTTACGGGCGTGCTGGGCTCGCTCGGAGGCTTCCTGTGGGCCTTCCAGAATTCGTCCTTCCGTCTCCAGGGCTACAAGGCCAACCCCGTCGAAGTTCAGCAGTACATTACCAGCAAGCAGCAGTAAAATGCTGTCGGGGAAATAAAGCTGATTCTCTACAAGTATGCTCAGTTAAGGATGCACTGATCGAGGCAGACACAGCAGGAAGGAGGGATGGAGCCATAAAAATATTTGACACGAGACAATGAAAAACCGTCCTATCTCCTAAGACACATCCCTGCCAAACCTAATACATACTACATAACATTAACACAACAACATTGAATGTTACTTCAGAGTCTCTGAGAAGTAACCCACCGACAGCCAATCGCCCCCTCTGCTCCTCTCGCCAACAAACCATTAGCGAATCCCCTCGACGACACCATGGAGCACGTTGACCAGGTACCTGTGGCACCTTCTCTATAGGGAACAGAGCGATGACCCCAGACAACAGGCGGTAAGCGGACGGCGTGGACTGCATCGACGGGACGGATCTGGAAGGGGACGAGAGCGAGTCTCGCTGTGCGGAGTTTGGTGGCGTCTGATGGACGAAGGAGCCCGAGCTTAAGTCACCGAAGGCGCTGGCTAGCTAGTTGGTCGGGGTGATGGCCCACCAAGGCTGTAATCCACCCACGCATTCACTCTCTTTCCCGAGTGATGTTCGAGTCACAAGCGCAACAGCTTATTGCTGACTGCGAGACCCGGAACGAACGAACTCGTTTCAACCGATTCATCATCGGCAGGACCCTTTTGGACCCCTCTTTGGTCGAGACAGACGCTGTCGGCTGCTTCCCTGCACTGGCAGTCGGATTTTCTACCTCCTTGTGTTCCTCGTCTCTCTACTGCTAGACAAAAGGGGGGAATACTCACTGTTGTTTTGCCTGTTGACGTTCGAGTACAGACTGAGAAGGCCTACCAGAAGCAGCAGGGTGTCTTCCTTGCCAGCAAGAAGTTTGCCGGCAAGAAGAAGGGCCCCCGCTTCTACAAGGAGGTGGGCCTGGGCTTCAAGACCCCCAAGAGCGCCATTGAGGGCCAGTACGTGGACAAGAAGTGCCCGTTCACCGGCAACATCTCGATCCGTGGCCGTATCCTCAAGGGTGTCGTCCTCTCGACCAAGATGAAACGCACGATTATCGTTCGTCGTGATTACCTGCACTTTGTCAAGAAATACAAACGTTTCGAGAAGCGTCACAAGAACGTGGCTGCCCACATTTCGCCTGCCTTCCGCGTGAAGGAAGGTGACGTCGTCACCATCGGTCAGTGCCGCCCGCTTGCCAAGACGGTGCGCTTCAACGTGCTAGAGGTCGAGCCCGCCTCGGAGACGAAGCCCATTAACGTGCGCAAGCAGTTCCGCCAGTTCTAAGTGCGCGGTCTTTTAGTCCGCTAATGGTTACGCTTGTTTTTAATGGGCTCAAGCTAATACACCAGTCTGAACGGGGATCTATTCATGAATGTGATGCTACGAGTCGTTCATCTTGCTAGGAGATTGATGTAGAGCCAAACAGTCGCACACGTAATTATGGTTCGACAGTCTGCACAGCTCTAGCTTCCGGATCGAAGAAAGATGGCGACGCGTACGGGACGGCGCATCGTTGACCAGCGTACGGGCAACATGGTGGAGGAGTACAGAGAAGACCAAATGGCCGTGGCGCTCTTCGACACGGAGATCACCAAGCCCGAAGACTACAAGTTTCGCTTCATCCTGCGATCCGATTTCACTGTGTACGTTACGTGCTGTATTGTTCTTGGAGATATTCATTCGCGTCTGTGCCGACAATTTTGGTGGTGGTTGTCGTCACTTCCAGACAAAAAATCAACCTGCTTTTTCATTGCAATGCCGCTCTACTCAAGGACCCGTTCGGCAGTATGTCTTCTCCTCGTTGAACAGGTGAGTATTGGTATCTAGGTATACTAATCAGCTTGCTGCAATGCTGTCAAACCAGACGTGCTATGGCCCAAGGACTGGATGACGCAGGTGCTTCCGCCTAAGGACACTGACCGATGGTACTATATTATTCACGAACGGGTGGAGCCAATGCCGCAGGACGATCTCCAAGACCCGTTCTACACCGGCGATGCACTTCTGGTACTTGCCTTCGTGCCAGCACAGTGCGAACCGATTGACATCAGGACGTGGCTGCTCTTTGGCATCACCCAAGAGTTTCAACCACTGCTTCGCCTTAATCCTCTGGTGGCAACCAGTCGACAGAAACTCAAAGTACTAAAGGAGAAGATCAACGCGCTGCCCGTCCTCGACCTCACGGGGCCTCAGCAGCAGCAGACTGAAACTCGCAAAAAGTTGGCGGACGCTATGAACGGCCAAATGGAGGAACTTACCGATGACCTCGAGGAATTAGAGCGACGACGCAAGCGCATGACGAGACTGCTTATGACGGAGCCCATTACACTCACTGCAGTTCCGCGAGATGCTGAGCTTCCTTCGACTAAGCTCAAGGATGAAGTGGAGATGAAGACTTGGACAGCAACTTTTACGAGTCCGCGCGGACGTGACCTGGCGTCGCTGGCGCTAGGTAAGAATGACTGGAGCTACGTTTGTCTTGTGCAGACACGACCTCAACCCCGGGCTTTCTTTGAGGACGACCAAGTAGCAAACCAAACAATCGATCCGGATGACCTTTTGAAGGAGGTCAACATGCGCACCGTTAGACTTCGACGACTACGCCACGGCGAGGGCGACCTGATGGCACCATCAACTGCAGCACTAGCTGCTGATGGCGATGAAGCCTCTTTAGACCCAATCGACGAGCGCTTTCATTTTTCGTCCATCAGTGGTGTCTATTCCGGAGCATTTCGACTTGGTAGAAAGCAAGGAAAAGGTCACGAGTACACTAACGTTGGTGTTTACGATGGCTACTTTAGCGGTAATACGCGCTATGGGAACGGTAAGCTTGTTTATGGTAAGGGCACAACGTGTGAAGGCACGTTTGACCGTCCACAGCGTCGCTACGAATATAATGACAAGCTACGAGGCCGCGCATACGGGTGTTCACTATTAAATGGGGACGACTATCGCGATGGCGTGGAAAGTGGCGAGGCAATGCACATAACGTTTCCAGACGGTGCTACTTACGACGGCGAGATGCGTGATGGCGTTATTTCCGGCCTTGGACGATACGTGAGTTCAACGGGTGTAATTGAGGAAGGTGTTTTTGTTAATGGAGTTCTGCACGGTCCAGCTTGTAAGCGAGTCTTCCCGGATGGATCATTTGTCCAAGGACCTTTCGTTGAGGGTCAACCGCATGGGCGAGGGAGACAGTGTGAACGTTATGGTGACGAGTACGAAGGCTTCTTCGATGGCGGTGCTCGACATGGACGTGGCATGGCTCGGTTTGAAGGTGGGCGATCTCAGCACGTCGGGTTCTGGCATGAGGACGCCATGGATGGCCGAGGAGATTTTTACTATCGCCTTCATGATCAAACTGGTCCTGAGGATGAGATTGGTGATACTAGGGAGGACAAGTCAGAGTGGGAATTCTGGTACGAAGGTGCATTCATACAGAATGAAACACGCTCTCGACATCGTCATGAAGACCTCCGTGAGCTTTCTAAGTATCGACAACAAAACGAACATCCAGACCGTCATTTACCCTTCACGACTAACGGTAAAAGCCGAGAGAAGATGCCATTCCTTGCGACAGTGTTGCCCACGCAACTTGATAAGCTTCGACGGCGCAAACAGTTGAACGGAAAGCGGCGAACAGAACGAGAACGCGTTTATCTCCAGGAACGCGAACTGGCAAACCTCACAACGTACTACACGCTATTGGACGATTTCTATGAACAATGGACAGAACGCAAGCGCGAGGAGCATGGCGACACCCTGCTAGAAGGCGATGAATTACGTCGCGTACAAGAAGAACGCGAGGCTCTACGGGCGTTCGAACTACAACGTGCTCAGTTCCGGAAGGAGAGATACAGTTTATCACCCCGGAAAAAGTCACTTGCGAAATTCGAGCAGTACCTTGAGCGCGTGACATTAACCGAGCAGGTGAAGCTAGAGAGAGCCGAAGCTGTTGATTGGGATGGCATATCGAAAACAAATAGCGCAGTCGGAACGGGGAACGCAAAGGCAGAGAACGGAGGCAGTTGAAAACACAATCATGGATTGAGTGTTCTGGATTTTTATCCAGAGTAGTTAGAGATTTCGATGTCAGCTCTAACCAAGCTAAAAGGCATGTTTAAAACTAAAGATCCAGTGAAGCTCGAAAACATCCCGAAAAAAGCAGAAGCGGCACTGGCTTCAAGATGGAGAAAATCCCAAAAGTGTACGCGAAACAGTCTCACGGAACAGGGACCGCTGCGAAATTGAACGATGACCCGCGCTTTAACCAGTACCTGCACTCTGGCGACGCAAAGACGGTATGCCATCCAAGAAATGGAGTATCAGTTTTGGCGCAAAAAATGCTTGATAGCGCCTGAACTTTCATAACCTCAGAAGCATATTCAATCCTAAAGCAAAGCTTATTTGTGGCCTACTAGGAAACTATCCGCCAGTTTCAACACACAATTTCCATTGACTCGGTCCGTCGTCTAACACGACTATTTGAATCCACTGATTTCGTCCTCAAACTCGTCATCACGTTCTTCAGATAGCAGGAACGAACTGAGATCATTCGGATACTTTTGAGACTGACCAATAAGACTCAGCAGCACTGGTAGCAATACAAGTCCGTGAAAGCAACCCAACACAACGATGCCCAAGTACATCCGGAAGAAGTACACGCGGAACAGCATGGACGGTGCAAACGCTAGCACACCGATACCGCAGAATTTCGTAAGCGTGATGCCCGAGAAGATTGACGCGCCAACACTAGTCAGAGCATAGCGAGTGTGGTCGTTGCCAGTTGTTCCCAGATGATGTCTCCTCGAGAAAGAAAACTGATGAGCCATGTGCACGCAGAACTCAACACCGAGTCCAATGCAGGCAAGTAGGTTTACTACTGATACAGCGTTGATGGACGTTTCAGCACCCGGCCCAGCAATTATATTCCACACGAAAAGGAAACCCAACTGCGAAAAAGCCATCGAGAGTACGCACATAGTCACTACGATGGTCAGCCGAAAGCTTCCGTCCATAAGTACAAACACCGTACCAAAGACGACAGCCAATGCCAATAATACACTCTGTAACGCCACTCCCTGGATATAAGTATACTGTTCTTCGAAGACGAAGACAAGAGCGTACGGGAACGCGGTAGCATCTCGACCAGCACTCCATCGACTCGTCACGTCGTGTAGGTAGTAGTACGAGTTCACGTACATGGACTGATTACGAAGTGCATTCAACTGGAAGCGCATTCGAGAACCCACGATGGACATACTCGCTTCGTCGCTTTCCTTATTTATCTTTGGCTCACTGAAGATGATATCGCCTTCATACTGTGCACCACAAAGCCCGAAGTGTTGGCAGCACGTCGAATCAATTGAAATACGTGTGAAATTCTTCACCAGCGGATAGAACAGCGCATTGGGGGTCACATTCGCGGTCGCAAGAGCACCATATCCGTATTCGGGAGCATGAAAAATGTTAGCCTCTGGATCTTCATTCATAATATTTGCCACCTCGTACGGAAACGGATCCATGGGCTGTACCGGGCAATCACATAAGCCCTGATTAATCTTGTCTCGAAGGAAAAAGCGCATTTGTCGCCACTGGTTGAACGTGTGCAGCCATGAGTAAACGGGCAGTTCGATGTACTGATGAAGAGCTGAAAGCTCGTCCAAAAGCACGTCGACATCTCGCTGTAAGTACGCATCTGTGTAGTCTACGTCGCTGTCCAGAACAACGTAAGCTGGAGGTCCCGCCTCGCCGAGTGCTGTCTGCTTTTTGAAATATTCGTGAAGATAGAAGTTCGTAGGGACCGCAAGTTCTTGCTCGAGCCCAAGAGGTAACCCAGAAGAGCCGAAAGCGCTGAGTATTAAAACTGAAAGGGCGGTCACAAGCACCAGCACCTTCGTGGATCGTCGCAATAGGAAAGGAATGTACGTCTTCTCCACGAAACGCTGAATGATCCCCGCACCACTCGGGCGTGCCGACGTTTCTTCTTCTAGAATATTTTCGTCGACAAGTAAATCGTATTGGTAGTGAATTTTGGACTCAATTCTCCTGCTATTGGTAGGCGGAGTGAGAGTGAGTTTCTGCTTGACCCCTGGGAACAAATCATAACGCCGAGCACGCACGCGGCGTGCATCTAGAACGAGTGCAGAGGCAAACCACGTCATCTGAAGTGCAAAGTCAGCGGCGACTGCTAACGCAGCAACGACACAGAAGCTCGTAAGCGCTGGAATTCGCGTGAGTACACCCACTAAAAAGGCCAGCGTTTCCGCTACAGCTGCCACAACGATTGATGGCCCCACATTGACCATGGTTTCGCCCATTACCTGCTTCAGCATTAACAACTCGTCCTCAGCTCGATCTCGCGTGTTGCGCTTGGTATCCAGCGTTGCAAGCCCACGCAGTGCCGCCAGCCGATCAAATTCGTTGGTAAGGATAAACATATTATCCACACCAATGGCAAGCACCAAGAAAGGTACGACCTCGAGCGTGATCATCGTCACTTCCATCTGCAGTATCGCACAGCTTACACCCATAGCAGCACCCAATGACAGCAAAACAATCAGGATACCTGTAAAACCGAGTCCGAACCGCGATCGTACTGGGTCCGTAAATTTACCCAGAGATGCCGACACGTAGAAAAACATCACGAGGTAGCTCACCACCACAATGAATGCGTTCTGCTTTGTCTGCACCAGCAACGAGTCTGCAACCGACCGTTCCGCCATGTATGTGAGTCTCATGCCGTCGACACCAGCATCTGCCAGCTCCTGGTCCTCCACGCTGTCCCAGATAAACTCGTCGCTGTCACTGCTACCCGAGGGCTTCAAAGACTCGGCAGCTTGCTCTGCAATTTTAAGAAACGCCTCCCTCTCCCATAATTCAGCGTATCGCGTGTACGTCTCGTTCTCCGGGTTATTCTTCAATAAAAAAGTGACCATCAACGCCATGGCCTGAGGCGTAGCTTCTCCACACGGATCCGGGTTCTGATGACAGTCATCCCTCGTTAACCCACCAAAGACCACGTTCCTCATAACTGGAACACCATTTTGGTCCATACAAGGCGAATGGTCTTTAAGATTGGGATCTGTAGTCTGGCAGGCCGTCGTGAGCTTAATGTCCGGGTCATTTTGAAGCAAGGTAAAATTGGTCAGCCAGTACTGGAAGGGACTGGTGACCAAACACCCTTTTCCTTTAATGGGTCGATAGCAAAAGTCCTCCAGTGTGAGCGTCACGTTGGCTTCGTCCTGGCTGTAGACCACGGCGTTTGTGATCTGGGTCTGCACTTTGGCCATCTGCAACAGGAACCGCCCTTGCACCAGGTCGTGGTGAGCGTCACACGTCGCAGGTTGGACCAAAGCTGAGTCTGAGTCAGGATTTGTGTCGCCCTCGACGTAGAAAATGAGCTGCTGAATGCGAAAAAAAGGTCCAAAAAGCTCGTCGAAGCGCGTTTGGTCCCGGGCGGCGACGCTGTGCGGAGGCACCCAGAGCCCTTGCGGGTCCGTCTGAAGCTGCATATTGAGCAGTCCGAGAGACAACACGGCGCTGCAGATGAGCGCGGACAGCGCCAGGAGCACGGGGGACCCGCTGCAGAGCGCGCCCAGACGGTAGAAGACGCGCATCAGACAAAGACCGAGGAGTGATGGAGATTGAAGCTCGGACGAAAGATATTGGTTTATTGGCCAATGAGAGAAGCGATCAATCCAGCATACAAATATCAAGTGAAGAGTTGTTGAAGTGAGGTTGGCGACGACACTGCTTCGAATGTAGCAGTGTCAGCTGTCCGTATCGTCCCGCCCGATAGACTTCGGGCAATGGCTGTGAACACCAAACCAGAATACTTTTGTGAGAACATTCCTAACAGTAGGCACGACCAAGAACTACAGTATTATTTGACAGTGTCTAGTAGACAGTGGGGCTACCATGAATGAGACCTGGAAGACCCACGGCCGAATGCTGTCGACACTTGTGACTCGAGAGCGCGTCGCGCTAGAGGATACTGGTGACACGTCCGGCACTGCTGGCAGCGGCAGTCGAGCCACTTCGCAATGGCTCGCGGCCGTCGATATATCTATTCACACAGTACACCAAAGCTCTCGGTCCCAGTACACCCGGTCGCCTTCCTTGTTGCCTCTTGCCCTTCACATTGCTGTCCGGCGTCAAGTGCGAGCTTGACGTGCCCTCATCCTGCTTGAAACTGGCGACGCGGGTCACACCCATCTGGTGCGTAGCCCGGACTTCGACCGTCCAGTTCACTTGTTTCCACTATAGGGTATTCTGATCCCTACTGCGTTGCTGCGTGACAAGCGAGAAATGGCGATCGTCCAGCAGCATTCAGTCCGCAAGTCACCGTCAAGCCCCCACTCAAAAGGTTCCAGACTCAAGGCGAATGATGCATAATACACCGCCATCTCCGCCACCGTCGTCTTCGTCTGTACCAACAATGGCCAACGGCTCCGTGGCCAACGGCAGCTCGTCCTTCTTGCGCAAGGCCGGTCATCTATACAAGAAGACGGGGCTGGGTCGGTCATGGCGCGCGCGCTTCTTCTCGCTCGAAGGCACAGTGCTTTACTACTACAAGCGCGAGGGCGATTCGGTGCCCAAGGGCATCGTCGTGCTCACGGGCTGTCACATCCGCGCCACCAAAGACAAGAAGCTCTACAGCTTCCGTATCTCGCACCCCAAGACGTCCAAGGTCTACGACCTGGCAGCGACGCTGCCCAGTCGCACCGACGACTGGATTCACGCGCTCATGCAGGCCGCCACCCTGGTGCAGAAGGCCAGCTCCAGCTCCAGCTCTAGCCCGGGCTCCAGTCAACTGCTTAACTCGCACACGTCCAGTAGCGACGTGCTGCTGCACTCGGCCTCGTCCCACTCGATGCTCGTGGACGCGTCCGTGACGGAGCTCTTGGATGTCCCAGATGCTGCCATCCCAGACGAATACCGCGATCGGATGGAGGGACTGTTGGCCGACTTTGTGGCTCAAGCCAGAGACGATGCCGACGGGTGGAAGTTCCAGACCGAGCAGCGCGACGTCAAGGCCTACGTGCGTCGTGCGTCCAGGATCGGAGCCTTTAAGGGTGTAGGATTCATTGCTCATCACCCGCAGAAGGTATTGCAACTGGTACTAGAGCTGTCCAAACGACACACCTTCGATCCACAGCTGCTAGCTACGCAACGTGTGCACGTCTTCAACGACCACACGTGGGTGGACCACTTGACGTACAAGGCTGTGTTCCCTGCTGCAGCAAGAGATTTCGTCAATTTAACGCATTGGCGTGTGCTTCGAGATGGATCGATAGTCGTTGTAGCCGCCCACGCTGACGACGGCTTTGTCAAGAACCAGGAGCCACAGACCGTGCGTGGCAAAATCATCATGGCTGGGTTCTTGCTCACGCCTAACGACGAATATACTGGTGTGAATGCCACGTACATTACCAAGGTGGACGTCAAGGCGGGCATCCCCGCTGGTCTCCAGGCCAAGATGTTCATCAAGCAGGTGTTTGCCATTGATGGACTGCGCAAGGCCCTGGATGAGGACGAGAGCCCTCGACAATGGGAACGTGTCACGAATGCGACGCTATTCGGCCTCTCGACTACTGATTGCGTAGAGGATGAAGAGGAAGCGTACTCGATGCGATCGCAATCGACCGACGTCCAAGACCAAGACGACCACAGCCAGTCCTTCTCGAGTTATCTTCCGAGTGTCGTACCGGAAGAAGGTTTCCCTGCTGTCCCGGAGGAATACAGTGAGATGATTGAGAAGGCTGTCGCGCGTATGGAAGCGGAGTTGAACGATGAAACGTCCTGGAACTTTATTGGAGACAAGGACGGCGTCAAGGGCTACACCAAGGTGGATGGCTCACTAACTGCAGCTAAAGGCGTGGGCTATCTGCCTTATCACCCGCGTGCCATTTGGGATCAAGTTGTTGATGCTGCCAAGCGAAAACTTGTGGATCCCCAGCTTGCACTTGGCATGAACTTGAAGACGTTGAACGCACAGACGAACATTAGCTACCTCGAGTACAAGTCCATCTTCGTGGTTGCTGGTCGCGACTTTTGTAACCTTGCGCACTGGCGTGTGTTGCCTGGTGGTACGATAATTATAGTGGTGCAGAGTATTGAAGATCAGGAGCTGTGTCCACTCAAGGAGCCAAAGGTTGTCCGTGGTGATCTGCATCTGGCTTGCACCAAGATCGTTCCCAACGCGACGTACGACGGCGCCGAGGTGATAACGATGGTAAAGACCGATCTTAAGGGTAGCATCCCCGCACGAATTGCTGGCAAGGCAGCGGCAGAGCAGCCATTCGTCATTTCCCGGATGGGTGAAGTTATCAAGGCGAGACGCGATCTCGCTCAGATAGAGGCCCAGGGTAAGCTAACCAACACGCTGTTCGAGCTTCCCCGTTACAAAAAGCGGTCGTCGTCGTTGGGTTCGGTTAAACATGGCAACTCCTTAGTCAAGAACGGAGTAAGCCACCAGACTCCAAGTCGCCCGAAAGCAGCTTCGACGGCGTCTCAAGGGAGAGGAAATATGGTGCACGTGGACGCAGTGTCGAGAACACCAGAGGAAAAGTCTTTATCTGGGAATATTACAGCGAAGACGGAGAAGAACAAGTCGAAGGATGTTACGGAATCAGTTGACGTGATGGATCTCTCGAAGGTGGGCAAGAACACCGTGAGCGACGTTGCTATGTACGCAATTCAATTCGGAGGGGCAGTTTGGGCGCTGAAGATCGTCGGACTTCCTACCGCTGCGTACTTTATGCATGTGATCCTATTGATCCTGTTCTTTGCACTGAAACTTCATCTTGGTCCGAGCCACATGTCACCGCGAAGGAAAATGATGATCTCGACGTTTGGGCCACCGGATAGTGGCATGATTTTTGGCACGCTGCAGCTGGACATGACCAAGACGAACCAGTACATCGCTGAGCGACGTAAAGACTCCAATTGCCACCTCACTATCACACATATTGTGTTGCATTCTATCGGCCAGGCTTTGAGCAAGGCCCCATCAGTGAATGGCCACTTGGTTTTCGGCAGCTATTACCCCGCTCCGACGGTGGATATTTCTTGCCTTGTCGCGGTTGGAGCTGGCAAGGATCTCGGTGTTTGCCGTCTGCCAGAGATCGACAAGATGACGCTGGAGGACGTTTGCAATCGTGTGCGTGGTGACGCTACCAAAATTCGCGGTGGGAAAGACAAGGGCCAAGAGGACCGGAACAAGATCATGAGCTTACTACCGACGTGGGTTATCCGTCCAATGCTCAACTTCTTCGGCTGGCTGGGCAGTGCCTGTGGCTTCCGCATCCCGCCTGTGGGCGTGGAGCCATACATGTTTGGCGCCTGTATGGTGACGTCCGTCGGCATGATGGGGTTGGATATGGCGTTTTCCCCTATCACGCCGTACTCTCAGGTGCCCATGCTCGTGACTATCGGGTCAATTCTGGACAAGGCCGTTGTCATCGATGGCAAGATTGAAGTGCGTCCAATGTTGACGCTGACCACGACCATTGATCATCGTTATGTTGATGGCTCTGAGGCGGCTCGCATGGCTAAGAACCTCAAGGCATTCGTCGAAGACCCGAACCTACTCGAGGCTGTTCCTGGCGCATAAAGTGCCTTCACCCGCATTGGGTACTTTATCGACTGTTCGTATGAATGAATGCTTATCTTTCATGTTGTTCACGAGTCTGCAACCAAAACATGCTGCGTAGTTTTCAAAGAGAACTGCAGCTCGACGCAGCTATTATTTTTACTTTCTGAAAAAGGTAAAACGAAACAACTTTATATTACTACAGCATCTACTATCGACTACGTAGTACTACAATATTAGCACTATGTTTCCATTCGTGAACATAACGAACTTGACTGTTTGTTAGATCTCCTCTATCTCTAGACCTTTTGCCTCCGGAAGCTCCTTCTTAAGGTACGCGAAAAAAAAGCGATTGACGCAAGTAGCCAGAACGCCTCATGTGCTGAAGTCTATTCACGATCGACAGGACGGTGAACAAGACCAATACGTTAGTGATCAAACTGGGCGAGCGCCTGAATAGCTGCAGTAGCAAGCAGCCGAGTACCAGTACCAGTTCACGCGTGACCGACGGTTTCTGAAGCTTTTCCCAACCGTTAATTTCTTGTTCGTTCCTTCTACTTCAACGTACCTCTTTCAATGCCTCGGATCTTACAAGAGCACGCAGTACGATTCATTAGGGATTTATTCTCGAAAAACATCAAGATCAAAATATGGAACTAAAATACGAAGAGTATAAAATAAAAAATGAGATATCGTGGTCACTCAGGTGAAGGCGAGCAAACTGTACCACAGCAAGAATGCCGCCAGTCCGAGCATAAAGCGGCAATCTTGATCAAGACCAGCCAAAAACGCGTCCTGGACACTAGCAAAGAACTATCCACCCGTATTCAGAGATACGAGCTGGCCACGACTCTCTATTCGCGGGTAGGCAAATCCATGCCAACGCCCACAACAATTCGACCCATGAGGAGCTGCACGCACGTCGTAGCAAACGTCATGAGAGCTGAATCCGTTGGGAGGATAAGTGACGATAGCAGGATCACACCACGTCGACTGGAGGTTTGGTTGCCACAACTACTTAGAGCTGCTCCTGTGATGGCGCCACTGATAGCTGTCGACACGACGCTCTCACTCTAGAAATCGGTGAAGCCAAATATCTCGGAATTCTTGAGCAGAACGAACACAACGGAATGACGCCCTAGAGAGACAGCGTCAGCTCAGGCAGCAGAGGCGTAGACCTTTCCTTGTCGACTGCCAATCGTCCAAACGAGTTTTTCGCTGTAATCAGGAGGACGCCTTTCAAGATGGTTTTCCACGTGAAAAAAAGATTTTTGTATAAAGCCAAAACATGAGTTCGTAGGTTGAACTTTTGCCAGACAAAGACAAATTTCCGAATGACAACAGGAGTGCAAGCACTGCGACATATTCCTTTAATGCTAACGATGGTCTTTCATGGAGATGTCTCCATTTGATCTCCGCGGGAATAGATGCTAAATCATTAATAAAACTTGCTGCGAAATATGGGTTGGTTGAGCCACGTTTGACCGACCAATCAGAACGGCAGTGAGTCAGTTTTTTTGTCGTCTGTGACGTTGCAGTTGAGATTTTGACAATGACAAAATCAACATCGTCACCTTGCTCTCCGCAGCCATCCGAGCCGCCTCCTGACCCCTCCACGAGCTCCGATACCAGTACAAATCCCGACCACCAACCCGCCTCTTCTCCATTCCTGTACCTGCTGACGCTCTGCGCATCCATCGGCGGCTTCCTCTTCGGTTATGACACAGTCAGTCGACTGCTTTCCATCAATTGTACTCTCAAAATTCCCTCATCAGCGTTCTTTGACTTTCTCTTCCATGTCTAATAGGGAGCGGTTTCTGGGGCTCTCGTGCTGCTCCAGAGCCCACAAGGGTTCGCACTGTCAGATCTGCAAAGCGAGGCAATCGTGGCTGCTGCAGTGGGCGGCGCCATCGCCGGCGCGGCTCTCAGCGGCGTTGGCAACGATAAATTCGGCCGACGTCGATTAATATTGGCATCTTCGACGCTGTTTATAGTAGAGGCGGGGCTCATGGCGATGGCGAGAACGTTTGTCGAGTTACTGATGGGTCGACTGGTTGTTGGGGTGGGCATCGGCTGTGCATCCACGACGGTCCCGCTAGTAGTAATAGCCAGCACATTACACCGGCAGTTTTTTTCTTAGCTTTATTTAATAAGGAGAATAGGGCTAACCGTTTCTAATGCAATGCAACGTGTTTTGCGACACAACCTCTCGACCACCTTAGAGCGAAAGCAACGTCTTTTAGATCTTAAGGTAGTTTCGAAACCTCTCATAATCCCCAGAGACGTCGGGTAGAGGTTTTCAACCGCACGACCTCTCAAGTAGCTGAGAGCTCAAGGAGTAACCAACTCTTCAGGAGGAGTTTCAAGGCCACAGATCTAAAGAGCTAAAGATCACAAATAGCTCATCGCCGAGGCCATGCATCCATCACGATTGATGAAGCAACTCAATAGCTTTGATGATTTTGAAGATTTCTTCGAATCAATTGGCTACTAATTTATTTATTTTTCTCAAAAAATTAAAGGGGGTATGTATATAGATACACCCCACTGATAACATGTCGAACGAACTAACTTCTGGAAAATACAAGGGCACGCCGATCGAAGAAGTATATTCTTCCGATCCCGGTTATTGTCGTTGGGTATTCAACCAACCCAGTCAAAATATTAACGAGGAAATCAAGATCTTCCTCCACTCCAAGTTCCCCTGACTGATGATAACTCATATATGATGACTTGGGGTAAGTATCGGGGTAAGACCCTCAAGCAGATCAGTCGAATGAATCCAGGTTATATCGATTACCTTCGCAAGAACCAATTCGTTATTGAAAAGTGTCCTAAGCTACTAAAAGAATTGAACTAAGAAAAAAATAACTTTTTTATCATAAGACTTAATCACGATTGATCCTGATCTATAAAGTCTTATGATATAATAATGAAAGGATATATCTATAAAATCACCAATGCCGACGAGTCTATCGTATATGTCGGTAGTACCACGAGTACTCTCGAACGACGATGGGCTAAGCATTCAGTAGCGTATAAGCGATGGATCGAAGTAAGGTAAGATGTGGTGCTATGATTTATCATCTTTCAAGAACATGGTATTGACGCCTTGCTATTCACTTAGTCAGTGAGCATGAAATTGATAAACGCAAGAACTTGCTTCAGTTCGAGAAATTGGTTATCGATTCGACAAAGTGTGTTAATAAGAACGCTGCCATACTTACGGATGATCAGAAACGAGAATACCAACAGCAGTATCACAAAGAACGAACAAATAGCTGAACAGAAGCGACAGTATCGAAATAAAAACAAAGATCGTATAAGTGCAAATAATCGAAGGAAAATCGATTGTGTCTGTGGTACTACTGTTTCAAATCGAAACATGGCAGCGCATCGTCGATCACAGAAACATCAGCAATATCTATCAAATCAAAGTTAATCATATTTTTTTTGTCGCTTAAAACGGTATCGTTAACCTATGCGGTCGTGAAATCGATCACTTCGCCCGTTAGACGATCAAAAGTCAGCTCCTGCTCGCTAACTACGAGAATCAGCATATTTGTTCCCTCGCATCCTGCGTTCACGCCGCTTACCTGAATCGCTTGAGGTACATCATGCTCCGTTAGGCGACTAACATCAGCAATGAGAACACGGTTAGTTAGCGACCACGTCTGATAGTCAAGAAGACCATTCACCAGCTCAGGAGTCAAATCACCATTGATCGCCGAATTTTAGCAATTTCGTTAGTGAAGTGGTGGAAATCATAGTCATGACTGATATCGAACGTCTGATGAGAGCCGATACGAACGTTGAAGTTGCGAATGGACGAACCAGGGTGGAGCGTCCAAGGCGCATAATCGAAAGGGCTCTGGAACTCTTGAACAGTGGAAGAAGCAAAGCTACCAGTCTGTTCAGCGAAAGGGAGGAGAATGACGTATTTGGCATTCTTAACAGAAGCTGATAGTTGGAGGTCGAATGCAGCATTATGCTGAGTCGCTTGCTTACCAACGGCAGCTCGCTGATAGAACCACTGAGCATAACAGTCGTTGTATCGAATCTTCTTAACAGGCTTGGAAATGATAGCCTGAGGGTTCTCAAGATGCACGAACGGTACATACAGACGAGAAGTGGTGAAAGGCATGTAGGTACCATCGATGTTAGGCTCAAGGGCATTGACTACAGCACCCCAGGAAATACTGAATGGGGCCGAATTAGCGATGACACCGGCCATAGGATTATTAGTGGTGGTAGCCGCAAGCATAACCGGGCAGACATTACCACTCGCGAGAGTAGTACTTGTTAGAGACATACCCTTTGCAGCGCTTACAGCAACAGCGGAAGTACCCTGATTGACGCGGAAGCGAAGGCAGATTTGAGGATTGGCCATCAAATCCAAATCGCGAAAGATCGGATGAAGGTCGGTTAGCTTGATCTTGAGCATGTAGTTCCACGTTCCCATAATCGCATCAGCAGCGCTAGAGCCAGCAACGAAAGCGCCGCGAGCAGTTTGGTTAGCGATGGTAGTAGAAACAGCCGCCGCACCTACCGAAGGCCACGAAGTGGAGAAATCAGCACCAGCCGAAGGAGGATTCGACAGCAAACGCTTAACGAGACCATCATTGGGGATAGAGGCACCACCGGCGGGCCAGTGGTAGCAAAAGAAGACGTGAATGCAGTAGTGTTGCTGTATCCATCGCCGGTAGTCGAGCTTGTAGCAGAGCTGTATAGAGCGGACTACGCAGAATCAGGGAAAAGGAAAGACTCAGCACCATGCTTTTCAACATACTGAGGACTATATCCCGTCTGAGCACGAATGTTGTTCCAAAACAGCTTATAATCGGCCATACTGATAATGCTCTTACCATTAAGCTCAAGCGACATGCTATCGATGCCACACTTTAGAGTAGCACAGAAACGATTGGCAGCAGCCGTCTGAGTGGTACCACCATTCTTCATCGATACCTTGTATGGTAGCATTAGACGCATCACGAAGACAGGCAAATCCCTCAGAACCGTTAAGCTGAGCAGTTGCATCAATGATAATGACATCATTCTGGTACGAACCTGATTCAGGTCGATAACAAACGGGACACGCTTGCCTGAAGATACCTTAATCTCAGGATCGCTCTTGAGCGAGCTCTGGTACGAATATTGGTCGGATAGTTGAGTTTCACTCATCGTTGAATCTATATGGTTTCTAATATAGTTTAATCGAAATTAAATATTATGAGTCATCTTATCAAGCCCATCACAAGCGATCATGAACTGATCGAACTCGCGAAAATAATTAGAGTTCATCTCGATGATATCTATGAATCGAATGAAATAGCGAAACCAATTTCGAAGAAAGGATCATATCTGGTTCTACTACGACCGCCGAATCTTGATGTAGGGCACTGGCAGGCTGTCCATAATGGCGAATTCTTCGATATAATGGGAGAAGCAGCACCAACGAAGTATGGTATTGGGAAATACAACCCCAAGCAATACCAAGGTACGTATAGTGATTTTGTGGAATATGGTGTATCCTTTGGCTCTATTCCAAGCAACATAGAAACCACAATTACTTTCAAAGATGAAGGATTTAAACCTCACGATAATATAGATTAATCATGGTTTGCAAGGAGTTATCAGTTTCATCGGCTATCCCCGAGGCGAAGCTCAAGCGGGCGTTCAAGACGGGTACATTGACGCTGTCTAAAGATGATCTGAGCGGAAGCGGAGCTACACTATATCTACATCCCGAATCATATGCTAAAGCGGTCAAAGCCCGTAAAGCGGGGAAAGGAACGCGACTAACTATCACAAAGAAGGAAATCGGCTATCCGTTCAAGCACATGAATGGAGGAGGCATGCACGGAGCGAGTATCTGGTCTAAGGTATGGGGAGGTATTAAATCAGTGTTTAAGTTCGCGAAAGACTCAGGATTACTTAGTAGAGCAGCTGATTTTGCAGTTCCCGCTCTCGTGACATATGCAGGTCAGCCATCGGCGGCTATCCCCGCAAGAGCAGCAGTTCGTTCCATGACGGGAGTCGGCGTTTATGAAAGTGATTCTGATAAGGAGGGTGGTCGTCTAACTATGACTGACGTTAAGAAGGGAGCAAAGCGAGCTCTATCCTATGCTAAACGAAAGGGGGTTCTAACTGATGCTGTTGATGCGGGGGAGAAGTACCTACTATCCAAAGGCGACTAAGCCTGAGCATGAAAATCTAATCAAGTCTATCCGTGGAGAAGTACAGAGACGATATGGTGTCGGCGTCGCCAAGCCCAAGGGTAAGAAATTTGCGAAGGGGAGCCAAGAAGCTAAGGATCACATGGCTAAGATTCGAGCTATGCGAAAGACAGGTGGTTCATTCCGTTTGTAAAAAAAATAGAGCGATCTAATTCATTTTTTTTGGTCTCAGTAAAATCATGATCGAGACTGAAGTATCGCGAAAGATCACTTTCTTGTCATTTTGATTATAAATGTTTATTGTAATAGTAGATCGAGAACCATTGTGGCAGTTCATCCAAGCATACTGACTTGGTTTATATAATAACAGTTGACCAATCTCAGCATCACCCCGATCAAATGCGCTAACAATATCGCCCGAAGCAGCGTACTCATTTTTTATCAGATCACAACGAACGATGTATGATGAGGTCGGATGAATCTGTGGGATGCTGTTAGACAGCGGAGCACTTGCAACTGTAGCTGATGAAGCGGGATACGTTCCTACGGTCAAGCCAAGAACCTTACCAAACTCAGCATTATCAATAATCAGTCGTGGAACACGTGTAGTTGTAGGCAGACCAGTACCGCTTACTGAATAAAGACCTGTAGCGGGTTTTGTATAACCTGATGGGAGGGTTGTAGGAGTAGGCGAAAAATTAACCTGAGCGGCGTAATAGACGCTGTTCTCACCGACTTGAATGTAGAATACATTATTTCCATCGCTATCGATTAGATAAGCACCAGCACCAACGAAAACTGTCTGAATGCCACGATTGATATCAGCATAAGAATAGATACCGTCAGTTAGGTTGACACTGATCGTAGTGGTAGTGGTCGCCGTTGGTATTTCGATTTTAAAGCTTGTGTTTTGGAATTGGATCGAATCAATGTTATATTCCGAGTTGTACATGGTGATGCTTTGGATCGCGCAAACGACATCACGGAAATCAGCAGCTGATCCAGGGAATGAGTATTTCCAAGTGGAATTGTAGTTATCTTGCACGAAGTTGGTATGTCGATTTTCAGAAAGCTTGCCATCTTAGTTGTATATGTATGAAATCATATTTAAGCGATAATCTGATAAATATAAGACTTTATATAGATATGATTGGACGAGTATATAAGATTACGAATGTGGATGAGAGCATCGTCTATATAGAAAGCACCACATCTACACTGAAGAAACGATGGGGCCAGCACAAAAGTGCTTTTAGCGCATGGATGGAAGGTAGAGAGTTAACGTCGTGTTCCATATATATCCACTTTAAGGAATTTGGTATCGATAACTTCATGATCACTCTCATAAGCGAGCATGACATCACCAACCGTGATCAATTACGTGAGTTTGAACAATTATTAATCAACCGAACTAACTGTGTAAATCAACAACGAGCAATTAAAATAATTGAGGAGCATCAAGAATATCAGCACCAGTACTACGTATCAAACACAAGTAAGCTCCAGGAATACCAACGTCAATATCGCGCTATAAACAGAGAAGCTGTTTTAGCACGTAAGAATGAAAAATTAGAGTGTGATTGTGGATCTAAATATTCAAGAGATAACAAGGCACGACACCTACGAACTAAACTACACCAGCGTTGGGAAGAGCACCAACAGAGTTAATTTAAGATCATCCGGATTGATTACTTCGTTGAAATTGTACCTGAGCTGACACTTCACGCTATTTAATAGCAATATTTGACCTTTTCCACGATCGATTGCTTTATTGTATGCGATCATCATTTTTTTGTCATCGATTTTATTGATATTGAAATCTTTCACAACCATCTGTAAATCACGCTTCGAATTAGCCTTTAGGATCGCTACGTACTCTGAATTCAAGCGAATCATCTTATCAGTAGCAAAGTAGCTGTGGCTAAGGAATATGGTACTCAATTTAAAATGCCTTCCGCGAGTGTAATAATGTGAGAAGATATTCTTCTGGAGTAGCTTATCGTTGCTATAGTCGTCTATGATGACAAGCTCAGGTTTATTAGAACTCATTGGAGTACGACGAACTTGATCAACTTTAGGTGGGCTATTGGGGTCAGCAAAAGTAATGAAATCTTCCAACTTATCTCGGAGATACTCATATAATTCTTGCTGGGGATTACGGGCTATGATCGTTAGATGAGCAAATACATGAGGAGAATGCTTGAGGATGAACATGCATAGATTGTTCTTCCCACTGAATGACGGACCAAGTACAACCATGCTGAACAGCTTTTTGATATCAAGAGCTGATATATCGCCCATACTTGATAATTTGAACTTTTCGGGAGGGAGGCCAAATAGTTCGGAATTCCGCTCATGATCGTGTATTTAATCGCCTGTTCTATATAGCTTGAGACAAAAACAACTATGAGTTCAGGTTTTTCGTATCCTCAACCAATTTTCACATCGCCAATCTATAACCCCGCATACGATCTAACGTTGGATGCCAGTGGATATCTAACCTGTGCGTATGCTCAGACTTTGTATCTCGATAAGAATGACTATAGATTGACATACTTATCAGGAATTACACCGGGGATAGCTACACAAGGTATATCCCTTGTTCCTGGTCCAATAATGATATCAGTGGGATTGGAGCATTATCGTGTAGCGCCTTGACCGTCGGAGGCGTCGCGATAGGTACGCAACCATCATTCCTGGATGGTATTACGCCTGGAACAGCCGCGATCAACAAAGCCCTCGTACTCGGAGCATCGGGCGAAGTTGGTACGATCAGCTCGCTCACAGCTACCAGTATTATCGGAACGCTCCAAACTGGTGCTCAACCTAACATTACGTCGATTGGAGCACTCGGCGGGTTGGTGATCAGTGGAAATCTTGTTTTCACGGGAGCACTACGAGCCATGACTGGTCTATCGTCGATCTCAGCAACTTCGATCGCCGGTAGCCTATCTACAGCAGCACAGACGGCTATCACAGCTGTTGGAACACTGTCTAATCTAACGCTTGCGACAGGCGGAACTGGGTTGCAAACCCCGAATTTTCAAATTCTGGAACTCAACTACATCTCTGTATGACAATTTCGATCATAAGGCCTTTATTGGATTTTCATATGGAGGCGCTGTTGTGGGCAAATCCCTTGTAGTCGATGCGAACAAAGATATCGGATCGATTAGAACTCTTGATGCTCAAAACCTAAATGCTTCTATCAAACTAAGTGGGACGCTGGCTGATTGTGGTTCATATCAAGTGTCTGGAATGAATGTCATCACAAGCAGCAGACATATTGTTAATATCGGAACGATCAGCACTTCAGGGCTCATCGACTCAGCAGTTGGTTATCGTGTCAATGGATCGGATGTGATCGATAGCAGTCGGAACATCTCAGCCGCTTCAATCTCAGGAACGATCAGCACAGCAGCTCAGCCATCTAATACATCTCTCGGGACGCTGAACTCGCTGGCCATAACCAGAAGCTTGACAGTCTCGGGATCGCTTAATGGGTTCCTTTCTTATGGCAATCAAAGCTCTATAACGACTGTTGGGACGCTTACAGAGCTTGCAATAGGCTCAGGCACGACGGATAGTGAGTACCTACGGATCGAAGGAAATGGGATTGGATTTTCTTGATGGTAGCTATACTCGCATGTGTCGTTTCACTGGGTCTAACTCAACCCCGGTAGAGCTTCAGATAGAAGTACATAATGGCACTAGCGCAACCTCTACAAACGCCTCATGGATTGGAAACAAAACGAACTATGATCTCAGATTTGGTATAATAACGGGACTCAAATGATATTAACGACAGCTGGACGCCTTGGCATTGGTACGACTACACCTTCAGCACCTCTTCACGTGCCAAACAGTAATACTTATACCTTCGGAGCGGGTAGTTCAACGGTATATAGACTTCGAACCAATAATGGTATTACTGAATCAGCGCTCGGTCCAATATCTTACGACGTTAGCTGCGTTCTGGGCGGGTATCTAGCGTGCCAAGCTCTGGCAACTACATCGGACAGACGCCTTAAGAAAAATATTCAGTCGGCACCACTCGATCGCATCAGAATTCTCTATGACCAATGCGAGGTGAAGCTGTACGATTGGATTGAATCCGAGCACAGACCCGGACAGGAAGTTGGACTCATCGCTCAAGATTTAGTCAAAGCTCACTTGGCTGATTTGGTATCAGTTTTCTATCGAGATGACATTGGGGAAGGAGAGGACCCATCGTTAGAGCCTGCTCAAACACAGCTCAATATCGATTATTCACGAATTTCTGCGTACAACATGCGAATGGTCCAGTATTTATTGTCTGAGATCGAAACACTTAAGGCTGAGGTTGATTTATTGAGAGCAATAAGCAAAGCTTAGTGTCCTTGACACGGGCTTGGTGCCCTTTGTCGTCAGACAAATTATCACCGAGTGAATATAGAAAATGACCGCGTTCAAGTTTCGTGTGTCTAAACGCAAAGGCAAGAAGTATGATGCTGTGTTTGCTGATGGTAGAATTATATCTCTTGGTGCTATTAAGCGGAGTGGTGAGCCTTATGCACAGTATCAGGACCGTACGACGTTGAAAGCATACCAACCCTATGATCACAAGGATAAGAAGCGGCGCGAAGCGTACTACAAGCGACATGGACCCATAGACGATGATAAACAAATACACGGCAGACTGGTTTTCAAAGAAATATCTTTGGTAATGATATACAATGGGTTGTATGCCAAGTAAAGAGCTCAAAACCAATTTAACAAGGGATGATCCCAACCAAATTGTGGGATCGACCATGCTACAAGCTGACAAAATTATTGTTCTTGGCGATAGTGTGTTCCTCCCAACCAAAAATCCTGATGGAGAGTCGGCCATACTTGAAGTTAGTATCAACGATAAAAAAATCAACATCTATCGAGGATATCGAAATAAACTCGTGCGAAGTGGTATCGCTTAGATAGCAAACGTCTTCACAGTCTTTTTTTTTCTTAGGTTGATAGGCCCACATACGACCACCCTCGGTTTGGGTTGAAGCATCTACCTTCCTGATCGACTTATCGAGGTCAGTGGCCCAGACAGTTGCCTGAGTCTTCTGAGGACGATCGCGAATGATAAGATTCTTCATGATAGCTTTGAGTTCAGCACATTGTTATCGGCGTTATCACCATAGCTTCCGCTGGAAGCCGAAATAATGCGGGGGTTGAAGAAGAACATGGTATCTATGGTAGTCTCGTGATAATTTCCTTAAATTCTTTATCATCGATGAGACGATTGCTGTACATATCCACAGTAAGCGACTTGAGCTGCTTAATAATGCTTGGATTATCATTTCCTAACTCAATCTTTCCCTTTAGCTTGTCATACTCAGCGCGAAGTGTTTCGAGCGGATCAGTGAGCTTATCGTGGAAATTGTACTGAAGATGAGTTATGGCAAGGATCTCCTTGAACATTTTTTTATCTTCGATGCTGAGCTTGTCATACATCCCCTGATCGATATGGTTCTTATAGACAAGACTTCTGATCATTGATTGAAGGCTATCATTAATCTGACACTTAGGTCCGCATTTGCGACAGTTAGGTTGAACGATGACAAGTGTCTTAGCATTAAGGTCAGGGATACGGATATACTTGCTTTCATTTGGCGATATACATACGCGCTTGGTGTTGCTAAGCCCTGAATCTCATTGAGATTGTAGGTTCTACCACGTCTGACTACACCATCAGGTGGGGCTACACCTGCTCACCTTGGACCACGACCCTTCAATCCGCTGTCTTTATTCACAGCATTACTGTAAGCTTTTGACTTCGCGTTGAATACAGCTTTTGTTGCCTTCATAGCTGATGCTGCTGCCTTTAGAGCTGATCGAGCTGATTTTGAGCTATTTCCTTTGACAGCCTTCTTAGCCTCATTATATCGCTTTTGAGCCTCACCGTACTCCTGATAAGCGCGTTCAGAGTCATCATGAAGCTTTTGCAAGTTATATTTTTATATATGGCTCAATACCTTGACGTCTGATATCATGAGCTGTATTCAGGATTGCTTCATTCAGTATTTTGAGATTATCATCCAGTTTTTTGCGACTTTGCTGATCAAGATTCTTATCCTCAACCAATTTTGCGGCTTCCTCATCATTCGATGGGATGGATACTCAACATCCTTGAGATATCTATCCAAATCCTCAAATCCATCGAGCAACAATAGGAATGTATCCATCCATCTCATTTTCTTCATCAAATCTTTTAACGCTACTCCTGATACTTGCTTGTGCTTGTTATTTTGATTTCTAATATTGAATGGTTTGTTTCCGATGACTCACCAAAATAGTAGTCTGGATGACGACGAACTCCATTTTTACCATCGATGATTGGTTTAGCCTGTACGAGAGTTTAACACCTTTAGAATTAAGACCAGTATAGTAATCAGTCAAGCTTTTTTAGTATCGTTGTCAGCGTTAAATAAATTTTGATTCATATCTTCATCAACTCCAGCCATTGTTCCTTGGCGTGCCTCTCCTTCGCCTTCTGCGAAATCATTCGCATTAACTTCTTCATCGACATCACCATCCATCTCTAAGTCGAGTCCTTTCGATCTGACCATATCTACAAATGATTTCAGCGTAAGTTGCCAATTGACCTTCTTGGCGATAGCCGGTTTCATTTGATTACTTTCTTTACCGAAAACACCAATAGTACTTCCCTTGATCCATACATAACCATTAGCATCAAAAGGGGTTGCTTTATTCGTTCCTTTGAGGATAGGAACAATCTTTTTGACTAAACCATTTGATTCAAGTAGCTCCTTATTTTTAGAAATGTATTTCATAATACATTTTTAATTTACTATCAGTCTCATCAGACGTTGCGGAAGTCGAGTTATCAAAGAGGAAACTGTCTTCAAGACGCTGTTTGCTTAGTTTATAGTCAATCGGTGTGCTTGATAGGCTACGCTTATTACCAATAAGCCTCTGCCACACCTGATCCGGTGCATTGTTATCCTCTCTACCCATCTCATTTCTCTCACGTTTCTCATTGACATAACTGATGATTCTAACATCGTTTGTGATGACAATTCCGATATGATTGTATGTCTCTTCCCAATCAATGCTTGGAGCTAAAACAATCTTGTTCGATCTAGTACTGTATGTCTTTGCTCCTTTTCTAATATAATACTTTGTTAGCTGACGTCCATTAGAGGTTAGAGGATGAATACCCATCTCAGCAAGAATCGGATAAACCTCAAAGATTTCCGCAATTGCTTTCTTAAAATCGTTTTGAGCAATTTGCTCATCATCGCTAAATATAGTATCAACTGTTGGTGATGCATCCTCACCAACCGCGACATCAACTGACGAAGGCTTTTCTTGAGTTTCAGCATCAGTAGTATCTGCTTTAGCTGTTGATCCTACATCTACCATCGTTGGTGTTGATACCTAAGGGTTTATACCAGAGTTTTCATCACTGAGACTTTTTTTAAAGTCAGATTGAGCAATCGCTTGATCAATAATATTATTCAAGGTTTGCTTCACTGCATCAGGGATGGCTTCACCTGTATCAGTTTGGGTTGTTGCTGTCGTTTTCTTAGCTATGGTAGTTATAGCATTGGATATATCAGTTGCCCACGCCGCGCCCTGATACATCTCACGCTTAGCATTAGCCTGTCGAACGCGTCGTTGAGATTTTTCAAGAAGCTCCTGTCGCTTCTGCTCTCTCTGAGCGATGGATGTGAAATTTGGGAACATCGTATCTATATGTGTTGAATCATAAAAAAAAATGAGTACTCAAATTACCAATAGCTTGGCATAATTGAGATAATTGTGTCATGTCTGAATGTTGCATAAGAATGGCAAATATGGTTTCGCTCATTGAGTAAGCTGAGATATCTATATGTGATGCAATGGAATGGAACTCCAAATATCTCTTCCAACTCATTTTTGTATCTTCGATTAACAACAGTCTTAGGGAAATTAGAGGCCGCGTCAAGATTCATCAACTCATTCTTGATACGGCTAACCTCCTGAATGACCCAAAGCTTCCTTCGTAGCTTTGAAAGCTCACGGTCCTTTTCTAAGCAGCTGGAACACATTATGAAGGGATTACTATATATCAAGTCATATATTTTTCAAAAATCGCACAAAAAGAAATACTTCAAATAATATACTTGAGTCAAAAGCTTACAGAGGATGTCTCTATCGAATTTATTTACAAGCTGATTATGACTAATTCTTTTGACGCGGGGTAAACCCCCGTCCGGAGCGACTACGTCAGCTCTTTGTTGCGTCCCAGTACTCCTTTTTCAAGCGTCGATCTCCTGTTTTTATTGATTAAACGGAGATTTGAGAATGGCTCCCAGGAATCAGGTTCATTACCAACCCACTGAACCAAGTATCTGTACTTTCCAGTTCGCAACTTTTTGTGGTCTAAGATCTTCTCTGCTTCAGGGATATCACCTCGGTTGATGGTTGCTTCAGTCGTCGCCGATTGCACCATCTTGAGATCATTGGGAGCCTTGTAGAGTGTGTGTGTGCCCATTTATTGACTTGATTTGGACGCGATAACCATCCATACCTACAATCGAGTACACAGCTTTACTCCACCTAGCAGCTTCCTTATCAAACGTCCTCTTCTTTAGTCGGTAAAGGACATTGATACCAATCTCGAGCTCATTATCAATTTTATCAGCTTCTGATTGGTTATGGTTCAACTCAGCCTCAATTACCCTGTCTTTGGCTTCATTGGGTGTCATTCCAATTGATCGATGAGAAGTGGTGTTGTAGTTAGTAATAACGTCGCTGGTGAGCTTTTGCGTAATCCTCTGGGGAGACTATTTTGGTTAGTCTCTGCTTCAGCGTTCTATTGAAGCGCTCGATTTTCCCCATAGTACCGTGATCACTTGCTGAGCTTTTGAGTTCATGAACTCAGACCCATTGTCGCTTGTGATGATATCTACCTTATAAGATCGGATGAAGGCTTTTAGTGCTATCAATACTGTAGCAGCTGTCTTATTCGATAAAAATGTTGCGTACCCGATGCGGGAGTTAATGTTGATACCAGTCAGAATCGGTTGTTTTCCCCAGAACGCAAAGTCAATTTGCCAAGAATTCGGGTTATGTGAGGCGACTTTAAACCCATCGAATCTCTGTTTTTGCTCTTGGAATCTCTGAATATCTGACTGTGTAGCATACCAATCCTTCACCAGTGTTAGAGTTATCTTAGGATCTAACTCACGAGCCTTCTCATGTAGAGCCTGAGCACCGATATAGCCGGTTTTAGGGTCATAGTAAAGTTTCGTAAGTATCTCATCCATGATATATGTTAGATGGACATAAAAAATGTGATAGCTTGGATAGCGATTAAATATCAAGAGCTACGGCAGTAATACCATCCTCAAGCACATGCCGCTTGTCATAGAAATATGATAGGGCTGTCTTTGTCTGACTGTATGTGATGATAGATTTAGTCTCTTTCGACAATTTAAACCCCTTGCTATTGCCTTGGAGTGTGATACGATCTCGCACAACAGACTCGAACCCCTTAGGGCTAAGAACATCACTATTGCGTCCACGACCCTGTTGCACACCCTTGGCTGAAACCTTGACCTTGTACGATTCGTCTGGCAGATAGCAGATGTAGTTCTTGGAGGATAATGAGACCATAGCATCACCTGACCATTCATCCTTGAATAGACCAGGGGTACGACGATCAAACTTAGCCACATCCGTGCTGTAATCACGTGGGAACCAATCATACTTGTGTTGTTTGAAGTGCTCACGTAGATCAGGTTTGATACAGTCTTGGAGCGGATTATCACAGCTGAAAGCGATGTAGGCGGAGTCCGTATCCATCTCCTGATACTGAAAGTCTGAACGATCGAAGTAAAAGTCGATGCAATCATAGTAGAACTGGAGCATGCGTAGCTTAGCGAGCTGGTAGATAGCAATCGACAATGGATCGGGTTCTTGTTCTTAAGCCTGCGCTTCATCATAGTAAGCTCGCAAGCATCGTTGAGCTCCCCTAATCCATGAAAGGTGAAGTGCTCGATCTTTGAAGCAATTGCCTTCTTATGTGACTCATACTTAATTGCCTTGTGCTTGCTCATGTCCATTCCAGATCGACCGAAAGCACTGTTGCCTACTAGCTTCATCATCTCAGCAATCATAGCCTTGGACTTGTCAGCATCACCCTCTCGCCGAGCGCTAGACACCGCTTCCATGAATGGAACAAATGCATTGTGTGAGCTAGCTTTGATGAAGCCGTATGTCTGGCTGATTTCCATACCATGAGATAGGTACCACTTGAGCAAAGGCGTGTAGATTAGGATCTTCTCACCAAAGTAGCTACCAATCAATTTGCGAGCTGGCTTCGATCTGCTTTTCTCTCATGTTGGTGTAGTCATACATATGTTTACCAATGATGCTCTCATCCGTACAGTCAATCAGTGTATTTTTGAAGATGGGGGTCATCTCACCGAAAAAATACTGCTTCAAGTGTTCTGGTGTTTGAATATCACACTCGAGAAAGCCGAAGATCTTATCGTTCTTGATGTCCTCAACAATGTCTGGATAAGCTTCGATAGTTGTAAATCTTCCGCACGACATGTCATTACCGAGAGCCCAGAGGTATAGAGCATTAGCATCGTACCCGATTACCCTCTTACACAGCTTCCCACCACGAATCTTCGTCTCATTGCGCTTAGCGTAGCGGTTGAAGATAATGGATGGACCACCAGCAATGTTAGCTTTCATCTTACCGTAGATGTCCTTCTCGTCCTTGTCAATGGAATAGACCAGTCTCTCTGAGTTGAACTCGAGCAGCTTCTTGTAGCGGAAATCCTTGAGAGACACATCCTTACGAGCGGTGTTGCACGAAATACAACTAATCAAGATGTTGCCATCGATGTGCCCAAGCTTGTTATTGATTCGATCAGCTGAGACAGTTTCAGCGCTCAAAGGACCGTAGCAAAGGCCACAAAGATACTTCTGTTGACAGAATATCTAGGTGTCCTAACGTCATACCAAACTCGCGCTTAGCCACAACATCCTGACTCTTGTAGCCACTCATACACTTGCTAGGGAATCGAAACGCTTGAGGAGACGTCTTTAGAAAGGATATTGGAGATTGTCGAAGCATGTTTGATACATGACTTTCTCCGAGAGACCGGGTAGGGATACACCATCGGCAAACATGTCAAGCTCAAAACGCTTGAACAACTCACGCTGAGCCTTGATGGCCTTGATGAAAGGTACCACATCCAAGTTGTTGTACCAGATCAGCAGGTCCTTGATCGACTTCATTCCATAGTGCTCCCAGACGAATTGTACGCGCTTATAGTCATCATCGCTGATGCTAGTTCCACGGAGATCGCTATCGAAAGCTGACTTAGGAGGAATCGTAGGCTGACTAAGAACGTTGAGCGAGGTAATGAACTCGTACGGGAAAATGCCCTTACCTAAACCGCAGACACATCGAATCTTGTTGTCGCATTTGCAGTCGCCTAGATACGTGCTGAGGTACTTTGCATAGCTCGTACCAGCTGGTACATTGTTGCTAATATCGAGCATTTTCATGTTCGAGGTCGCAATGCACATGTAGCTAGGATTTTTGATTGCCGATGTGATGTTGTCTGTACCAATAACGACGAAGAGATCGTTCTTAATCAGATTTATATCGTAGCGACCGCTGTTGAACCCAAGCACTGGTACTTGATCAAGGTGCTGCTTAATCCTACCATAGTCAGACCTCTGCTTACCAAACCCGAGGGCTATGGGAGTCGAAGAAGCTGGCATATTTCCCTTTCTTAATCCAACCGTCCACATCGATCATCTTATAGGTCTTATCGAGTTTAGCACCTGGAATCTCCATACCAGTCAAGCCGTGAGCATCGATAATTTTGCGCAGGAGGATCTCATACTTGTGTACGTTGTACTGCTGGATCTTGATCGATACCTGGTGGATATATTCGAACATGTCCGTTAGTAGCATCTTCGGTTCATCGCTGACAAAGCAACGCACCTCCTCGATTAAGCTATCAGATACAGATACTGATACGGGAATATGTTCATTGGTGAAGACAGTATTCTCACCATGCTGTGCCATAACTAGCTTTAGAATGGCCTCCAAGTCATACACGAGATAATGATCTAGGTACTGTTCAATGCTCTTGATGGAGTACTTGGTTAGCATTGATCGAATAGTGTTCGGGGCTGGTCTGAAGATAGTTGGTTCAGCTGGAAAGCTCTCGATGTTTACAGGCTCACACTGATTTTTGGCATGGTCGCGTAGCTTAGTAGAGCTAACGAAAGTCATTTCACACTTCGAGCATTGGTACTTGGACTGAAGCATATCAACGTCCTTGATGTGCAAAGCATGGTTCTCATGGGATAGAATATCCATCGCCACTCCTTCTCTCTCCGAACGACGGATACACTCAACATTACCGGTCTTTACATCCATTGAGTAGACGTTAATACCGAAATGAAAGCGTTCCTCAAGCTCGTCGAGCTGTAGGAGATCAATCGGCTTAAAGCTACGGAACAGACTAGGCTTATAGCTGATACCCTTGTAGGAGCAGTAGCGCTTGAATACTTCCTTCACTTGGGCCTGGATCCGACGAGGATCTTTCTTAGCATGCTGATGTAAGTACCATGCGATACAGTGTAACACACACTTGTTGTTGGTCTTGGGGAAGTTGATTACGTGCTTGTTATCGCGGATAATCTGTGGGATAACAGCTTCGATATCGCCGAGTGCATGCTCGCGAAAGTAAATGTAAATTTTGGTAATTGACTTCAGCTTATACCCCGATTTGGGGTAGTTCAGCGTGTTAGCCAACTCTATCGACCTGATCTCTGAGATAATTTTCTTACGAATGTCAGATCGACTGTTGATAGCAGCAGGGGTCTTAAATACGTAAGTGTTAGCCAGATTCGGGTGCCAGTACTGGGTAAAACTACCATCCGTTAGGCTTACGAGATCGTAGCCAAGAGCAATGTTTACCTTGAAAGCGTTAGTTTGGCTAGCAAGCACGTTCTCGAGCTTGTCGTAGAACTCAGTGGGCTGGGTACCTTCATACAGGTGCGACTCCATGTGTTTTCCGTTGTAGAAACGATACTTGGGGTCAGTCTTGTAATTCGGGGACATGTGCTTCTTCAGAGTCTCGACAGATGGTATTGCTTTGCTAGCAGCTTCTGATTGGTCGGACGGGAAACGTTGCTAACATAAACCATCTTACCAGTTCTACCACGCACCTTAACGCGATAGGTGCTGCCCCAGCGAACAGCATCAATATTCAATCTCTTTAGACCTTCGAGCTCGTATGCAAACATGTTGCCTATATATTCTTGGCGATATTATTCCCGTGGAAATGACTTTATAATTATTGGATCTTGTATCAGGATCGACTTTATATCTTAGCCTCATACAAAAAATTTCGAAATTAATTAATTCAAATACTTGACGTAGGGTCTGCCGCGCGTTTGCAACCAGCGATAATATTTTGGATCGTGAGCCTTGACCCAATTGAATGTTATATCACTGTACTTGTCTTTGCCTCCAATAACAGTTCTTGGGAGTAAATTACGAGCTAAATCCTGTCTAGAGGCTTCAGATACGAAATCACACTTAAATAGGAAGTGATTGTAGGAGTCATCCACTCCTAATAGCGACTCTGGCTTTCGATTTCTGTACTTACCAAATGCTAACCTCGTCTCACTAAAAGAGGTCAGACCACGGTCCCGACACTCCCTCCTTACATTATTTGTAGCTACCTCGGTACCGACATTGACAGCCGAGGCACACCTTATAGTGCCACCAAAGAGCTTAACACACTCTGAACCAACGAAGTGATGGTTCTCATCCATGTCGATAATAAGGAAGTGTCGCTTGATCGGGGTGTTGCAATGACACCGTGGGTTGACATTAGGTCGATAGCCAGGGCACGGATAAACTTGCGTTTTACCTATAGGTATCCATTCACCCTCTACTGCATGCAGAACCACCCAGACGAATGGTACTGGCTAAGGTCGGCGAGGGCATCCTTCAAAATCGTAAGCGTGGTACCGTCAGTCATTGTCTATATACGGATTGAATTTTTATGTGAGAAAAAATTAATTAATTAGCTAAGTTCGGTTTCACAGGTACTAAGTTCGCTTTTCGGCTTCCACTTGCGTGCTCGAATTTGGTCCTTATTCTTATCGTCATACCCCTTTTGATAGGATAGACGAGCTTCGCGCGTGCGCTGGTAGTAGCGCTTCTGCGTTTCCTTGATGCGCTCTTTGTTAGCGAGATATTGATCGGGTGAGTACGCCATCTTTGTATATTAATAACTCTATATTGTTAGGATAAAATATATTGGTTTATCCTGCTGCTTGCAGTATCCAATATGTAGCCACCTTGTTCAGCTGCACCATTCCTACGAGACCGGCGTTCGTCGTTGGACTTAGGCTCGGCAACTGAGAAGTCTTAGCTATCACGTGCGAAAAAAAATCCATCTTTTCAGCCAACGACATTCCTTCCGACCCAAAATCTTCAAATTCGTCTTCATCTGGGTGAATCCACTTCGCTTTGATCGCTTTCTTCCGCGCTAAACGGGCTTGTAAGTTCAAGCAGCGCTTGTAGAGACGCTCCACAGACATGAAGCACAGTTGACCTTCGACGTCACCAAATGTTGTCTGAATGTTGAAATCAGTACCAGGTGCAAGCCTTGGGCCACGTTTTTTCCAGTGTTTCGATAGTGTTTGGCCTCGAAGCAGAAGATCGCGCTGGTCTGGATTCAGCTTTGCGAACAATCGCTGTCGACGCAATGAAGGATCGAAGACTTTCAACGGAACTCGTTGCTGCCCTGATCGTAGATGAAACTGATCTGGAAGTGATCAAATGCATGCTCCAGTGGCTTGAATAGCAACAATCCATTCTTCACATCATCAATGCGATCGAAGCCCATCAGCTCACGAGAGAGAAACTCGTTTTTCCGACGAAACAAATGAGAGGCGATGACCAACCCCGCCGGAAGCGTCGTGTTAAGCAACATGCACCGCAGCATTCGGTTCTCCGTGTCGTCCTGATACGTCCCCATGTCGCACTGATACGTCCTGATCAGACTCGCTTTAAAGTCACGACTTCGTGCTGACGTCGACGAAGACGAATCTAATAACGTATGCTGCAAGAGTGCTTCCTGGAGTTGGAGCAATTGGAAATCTACACCCAACGACTCCGGAACCACCACCAGCACGTGAACTTGGCCCTCACCCGGTTAAAATTCGCTCCAAAGTGTTTGGAGTTATTGATCCAAAGCAACGGTTCCATCTTCACGAAGTCGTGGCGATTTCCATGATCCTCGACCAGCACAGGCACCGCACTACCAGCAGCCTTTTCGAGCGTCACAGCTGCAACGTCCGCCCCATCCAGCCACGCGCCGGCCGTTGTCTTCGCCAGGAAGAGCTGCAGCTCGTCAGCAGGAAACTGGTACATCTTCTCCGCCTTGACCGCCTCCTTCAAGTGTCCCACCGACAGACTCGCGTCGATGTCCACAGGGAATGCGCTTCCCGCTTCACCAACGACCGCACAGAAGAGCGTCACCATCTTTTCCGAGCCGGCAGATTCTGGAAGGAGAGAATTTCTGGACGTATTTAAGCGGAAATGAAGGCGTGTCACATATTTCCAACCAATGGTGAGACGTCACGCGTCGCGCTGCTCTGAACTATTCCTTGCGGTAAAAATATGCCGGCGTAATTTTCTATTGCATTTATCAATGTATAGTTTGAATGTTGTTGATGGAGCGGTTCTAAAGCTACCCTAAGATCCAAAAGACGTTGCTTTCACTCTCAGGTGGTCGAGAGGTTGTCTCGTTGAAACCACCGACTGTCGCTTCTAAGGAGACGAGAGCATTTAAAAACTACTTTCTGAAGTGGTGGCGCTTTCTCTCGTCCTATGGTGGTCGAGAGGTTGTGTCGTCAAAGTCGTAGCATTGCATTAGAAACGGTTAGCCCTATTCTCCCTGTTAAATAAAGCTAAGAAAATAAACTGCCGGTGAAATGCGCTGGCTATTACTACTCCCGCTCTACATTGCAGAGGCGTCGCCTCCTCAAATTCGAGGAAGGCTCGTGTCGCTGAACTCGGCGTTGATTACGGGTAGACAATTCTTTGCAAGTGTGTTGGACGCATTGTTGGCGGAAACGGAGGGAGGATGGAGATACATGCTCGGACTTGCGGCAGTTCCGGCTCTTGTGCAGTTTGCAGGGTTCCTGGTATTGCCTGAGAGCCCACGTTATCTTGTCAGTAAGGGGATGGAGGATGAAGCACGTATTGCGTTGATGAAGATTCGAGGGGACCAGGAAATTGACGTGGAGCTGGATCACATTAGAGCGGAGGTGCAGGGATCGAACCTCGTGGAGTCAAACGTTTGGGAAGAGTTGAGGTCGCCTCCAGAGATGCGTGCTCTCACGCTTGGATGCTGCTTGCAACAGCTCTGTGGTATTAATACTGTCATGTATTATGGCGCCACTATCATTCAGATGGCGGGGTTTACAGATCCTAGCACTGCTATTTGGCTTTCGGCGCTCGTTTCATTCAGCAATTTCATCTTCACTTTCGCCGGGATCTACTTAGTGGAAAGAGCGGGACGTCGACTTCTTACGCTCGGTAGCGTGGCAGGTGTCTTCCTATCCCTTGTGGCTCTCGGTGGGAGTTTCTTTGTGGCTGAAAAGGAGTCGGTGAAGGTTAAGGGCACAGGCGCTTGCACTGGCATCTCGACGTGTTTCGACTGTGTGGCGAATGCTGCTTGCGGCTATTGTTCAAGTCTTGAGGCCGACTTGTGCGTGCCAGGAAATGCGGCTTCACCCTCACTTAGAGTTTGCTCAGGATCTGAATGGGCATTTGATTCGTGCCCCAATACTAACCATGAGACTAGTTGGGCAATTTTACTAGCGATGTTCATGTATCTTGCGTTCTTCGCAAGTGCAATGGGGTGCATGCCATGGACTGTCAACGCTGAGATTTATCCTCTGCGGATACGGAGTTTTGCGCTCAGCGTCTCGACATCAGCTAACTGGGTGTCTAATCTGCTCGTGTCGTTCACCTTCCTGTCGACAATTGATGCTTTTGCACCGTATGGAGCATTTTGGCTCTACGCGATTGTCTCGTTGTTTGGGTTTGCTTACTTGTGGAAGAAATTACCAGAGACAAAAGGTCTGGAGCTCGAAGAAATTCAACGGATATTCGCGAGTCGGACGAAGTATTACGCCGTGAGTGACAAGGCTGCAGTGTCGACTAAAAACGCCCATATTCAAGAATTGTAAGTTAATAAAATAAGTACGTCAAGTTACGTTTAACGGAGAACAATATTACTGTCTTTTGTGATCACGAATTAAAACTTAATTTAGGAGACTCTGAGGGTTTCTTGCTGCAGCCGCAATACTCAGCCGGAATGTGAAGCTATGTCTTCGAGTGTACATGGCGCTCTAGAATGATAAAGTTGGCGAAGAAATGCGTTTTTTTTTTCTTTAACATTTGGCAGTGCCACGATGAATTTTTTCTTGGTTTGATGCGATTGACAGAGGGACGGAATTTGAAGATGTTATCCTGTGATACGATAGAACATTGAAGTATATGTCATCGTGTCGAGCTCATACACGTGTTGTACGTAAGTCGTCCGATGGGCCCACAACCCGCAATAAGAGCTTAGGTAACGGGATCTCACAAAGCATGGACCAACGATATTCGCGACACTTCCCAGCTTTGAGAATTTGGACGAATGGAGGAAGCAATCAAATCTTAGCAACGGAAGGAATCAACCTTTAGCTATTCAGTGTAAGAAAAAATGTGAATCTACTGCGATAACGCCCGGATCCGAAATACTACATTGTAATGCTAAACACATGCCCTTAATCTCCGCTTCTATCAATGGCTCTCCTTAGACTTAACGGGTTTCAAAAAGTGCGTTGCTGGTTACAGCTCTACGGTTTGGATTGACACGTGCTGGCAGACAAAGCAAACTTGACGGGCTCGGGCGAATTCAACTAGTTTGAGGAGATTTGGATCGATATCCCAACCAGCGGGGAGCGAAAAAGTCTTCAAGCTCTTCTTCAGGCTGCAATGGCGACTGTGCTGGCGATTCATAAGGAAGCATGCCGTGTTTTCTGGTCTCTGTCTCCATAAGGCGACGCCGCAAAGTCTCGCGAGCCGTTGGTTGGCGCGATATGCTTCGTTCTATCATAGGGTGTGTAAACACACTGTATCGGTACACTGCTGCCTGCTTTGGTGTGGACATAACAAGCGTCTCATCTTCGCCATCGGACGACGTGCATGTTGCCGTGCTAGCGGTATCAAGATCAGTACCTAGCTCTGTCTGGATTTGAATGACGGCATCGGGATCACCGCTGTAGTGCTTAGTGTCCTGAATGTTTCCTCTGTGGATGAAGTCCATCGAAAAATTTGGCATGTGCATGGCTGGTTCGTGGTTGCTGCACGAACTGTGCTGATGACGACCAGAAACTACTTCATTCGGGTCTCTAACGTGGTGGGTAGCGGGACTTCGAGGTACGAACTCGACGTTGGTGTCGTGGTGATCGATGTTTTTCGCTGGGGTATTGATTGAAGAATTCTGGGGTTCGAATGCGTCAAGGGGTGAGTCAAAAGTTGCAGCTTTGTCGGACAATATTGTAGCGACATTGTCGGTGATGGCACGGCTGATATCGCTACTGTGCTTGATACTGTCGACAAAATGACCAAAATCCACAGACTCTTCGCAGTCTCCGCAGCTACTGCTTGCGACGTCGATATCACAGTCAGATATCACACTGCACTCGTAGTTGACGGCGTCAACGAGCTGGCTGAGTACCATCACCTTTTTATCAGCGGCGTCTGACTCATACTGGATAGCGTCATTAAATTGTCCAATACCATCGGCATGGTCGGAAATGGGCTCAACTTCCTTTGGTGTCGAAAAATTGACGAGCTGCGGACGCGTAGTCACCATTACAGTTGCAGGTTGATGCAGTCGGATGAGTTTGCAGTTCGTGGCATCTCGTGCGTAGACGTTGGAGTAGCCGCGATTGAACTGGATGAACTCGCCACACCTCTTCTTCTTCTTCAGTCCAATACCAACAGTACCAACGTTTTGCAACGTCTGTTCCGTTTTCTCGGCTCTGTCAATAGCCTCGACAATGGCCACGCGCCATTTATCATATACAACTTCATCGGGAGCCTGGAAGCGCGACTGTTTGTCTCCACGCTGCAACGTAAAGCACAGACGTCGCAAGTCGCGCGAATTCTGAGTAAGCAGCCGCGTGCTGGAGTCGAGCGGGATCTGGTCGATGAGGACGCGGCCGTTTGTCGAAGAGAGAGGGCGACGTCGACGTCGAGTGACGGAGAGCACGGGTACATGGTGGCGCTTGGTCCAGAACTGCTCGTGGCTCAGTTGGAGCTGCACGCGGCGCCTGAGCAAAATGAGAGTGAGGATTTACAGGTAACGAGAGACTCAAAGACTGACGTACCACAAGAAGGGACAGCACTGCATCTTGACGTCGGTGCAGCGGATACTCTCCATGCTGCTGCGATGACAGTCCGGTTATATGGCAGAGTGATGGTCGTTGGGAAACTTGGAGCTTCTCACTGAGGTGGCAAAAAGCGAAATGAGAGAGATGTTGAAGTCGTGGCTTACCAGCTGCTTCAAGAGAAATCCATGTGGTTTGCGCGAAAGAAGGGGTGTAGGGATGAAATAACAGTGATTTCTATTGATAGACGCGGTGCCAAGAGTTTGCCATCGGTCCCGATGCAAGATCCAAAGGACGCGGTAGACGAAGATCTCGTGCGTACGAAGATCTTCGCTTTCGATAATCTGAGGATTCACAGAACGTTACAATGACGCTCGGCACTTCTAGAAAGGCTCAGAGGCCGGGTGCGCAGCTGCTACTACTGCACCACGGTACAAATGGAGCAAGCAAAAAGTGTTCTCCCTCTGCGACTTGAGAATTGACGGGGTCGCATCCTGATCGTCGATGTGAGTAAGACTGATAAGAAGGGAGTCCGTGGCTAGTTGATTTTCAGACAAACATCAATGATTTACTTGTAATCGTGTCTGCAGTTGCAGCGATCAATCAGGATCAGGTTTTGTCAGCAGCGGCTAACCGAGAGAAGACAAGAATAATATATAAAACATGGTTAACCGCAGCCGTTTACACAAATCCGACTCTATCTTGGTACTTGAAAGCCTCGACATGTATCCAGAACAAGTTCAGTGAAAACTACTGGTGTTCACTCAACCCTCATCGAGCTCATCAAGTCAAAAATCCTGGCGTTTACAGTATGAGGCTTCACATTGCTTTTCAAAACCAAAAGATCTGAAATCCATTTTGAACAGTACCGACTTTAATCGCTGTTGCATTCACAAATTCGACCGCTTTGTATCATGTCGTTCCCTGGGACTCATCTGAAGGGTTGACTAAACTGATGCCGATAAGATTGAGGGGGTATGAACTTGAACTAACTTTCGTAGAAGAAGGTCGTTCCTGTGTCTTCGAGCAGGTATCATCTAAAGGGACAAAGAAGCAGCGGAAATGAACGCTATTTCAGCTGAACTTTGAGCCATCTTTGTATAAGTCAGCAGGAGCAATGTTGGAAGCCCGCCACATGGTACAGTACTGATGAGCATCCATGATTTGTAAGTGTAGCACTAATTGTTTCCAAAAAACCTATTATAAGAGCATCAAAAGCGAAAAATTTGCTTAAGCGTGTTAAAGATGGAATACTGCCCGATAGTCACAAATGGGCTGATCTTGATGTTGATACAGCCCCATACGCTACAGTACTGGACCTTCACGCTGCCCGATAAGCAAATGACAAACCTGTTAAACCGTCAGCGCAACCAGCAACTACGTGACCTCCTCCTTTTATCTGTGAAAGTCCTTCTTTAACGTCTCTTTGCACTGTTCTCTTGCTTCTCGAAGATATTCTGGATTTCTTCGAGTTCCAACCCTTTCGTTTCTGGCAGCTCTTTCCACAAGTATGCAAACCCGAAGAGTGCAAATGATGCGTACAGCCAAAATGCACCGTACGGTTCCAGCGTGTCCACAACTGTAAGAAAAGTAAATGATACAATCAGATTGAAGAGCCAATTGACCGACGTCGCAATGCTTAGCGCAAAACTGCGGACGTGCAACGGATAAATTTCTGCGTTGATGGTCCAAGGCATGCAACCCATGCCGCTCGCAAAGCATGCCAAGTAGATAAAGAGCGTCACAAACACCACCCACCCCGCTGTGTGGCTTGTTAATGGGCATGACTCGAAAGCCCAGTTGGAGTGTGCACAGGATCCTTGAATCGTTGAAGTCGGTGTTCCAGGCAAGCACAAATTCGTCATGACAGCGGATATTTCGGATAATTTCCCTTCCGAGCAGAATCCACACGTCGTGCTGGCGATGCAGTCAAGACAAGTTGAAAACTGGGAGCATTCGCCTATCCCAATCGATTCTGCTGACTGCAGTTCAGCGGCGTAAAAGCTCGCACCAAGCGCCGTTAGCGACAAAACAATGCCGATTAAACTCCCAAGCGTGAGCATTCGTCGACCTTTACGATCTACGAGGTAAATACCCACAAAAGTAAAGATGAAATTACTAAATGACACCAGCGCTGAGAGCCAAATGGCTGTCGTTGCATCAGTAAAGCCTGCAAGCTGGATAATCGTGGCGCCATAGTACATGACCGTGTTGATCCCGCAGAGCTGTTGAAGAGCCTGCAAGAAACACCCGAGTCCTAGTGCCCGTAGAACCCCCGGGGTGCGAATAGCATCCCAGATATTCTCGTTTCCCTCTTCAGCACGCAAAATCTCCTCCTCAATGCGACTGCCTTCCGCCTCAACGTTAATTGTACCTCGGATCCGTCTCAATGCTGTCCATGCTTCTTCCAGTCGCCCTTTACTCACCAAATATCGCGGACTCTCAGGTAGCAGTAGAAACCCCAGGAACTGCACTGCTGCTGGAATCGCCGCTAGTCCGAGCATATATCTCCATCCATCGTCCACATCTGCCAGGAGCGCATCAAAAACCCCGGAAAAGAATTGTCCCCCCGTCACTAGCGCCGTGTTGAGCGACACCAATCGACCTCGAATCTCTGGCGGTGACACCTCGGCGATGTAAAGCGGCACCGTCATGGACGCAAAGCCAATGGCGACCCCCACAATGAGTCTCCCGAACAACAACTCGACAAAAGTCTTGGATGTAGCCATTAAACAAGAGCCAATTGCATACATGGCCGATGATAGGAGAATCACGGGACGTCGTCCGAACACGTGGTTGCCACAGCTACTGAGTGCAGCACCGGCGATGGCCCCGAAGACCGCAGCAGAGACGACACTCTCGCTCTGCAGATCCGTCAAGTGGAAAACATTTGGACCTTTAAGCAGCACCAGAGCCCCAGAGATCACACCCTACCAGTCATGGACAGCATGGATGCTACTCATTAGTACAGTCATACTTCTCCATTTACTCAATAATCATTGAGTAAAGGCTTCATACGCACCGTGTCGTAGCCAAATAAAAAACCGCCGATGGTAGAGCAAAGCGTGAGTACGTACAGTATCGTCGGGTTATGCTGCGTCTTTGTCATCAATGGTGTGGCCTCCTGGCAGGTACCAACGTCCGCATGGAAGTATGTCATCCTGAGGATACGCGCTCTTAAACTAAACTGTAGTGGGCATGTCCCTTCGGAGGATATGGTTATTTACGGGACCAAATAAATTATATTTTCTCACCATTATTGTTTTGCGAAAAATACGAAGGAAGCATGACGACGCCGACGGCCGCAGGTATGGGGGCCATGACTGCACCCAGCAAGAACTCCCCGCACCTGCACTCGGTGGCCAGCAGCCTGCGCTCGTGCCTGGACGGTATGCTGCCCGACACCCTGCGTAACGACAGCGTCGCGTTCCAGCAGCACCGTGCGTGACGTTATTTGAGTACAAGGGTGGGAATACTTCGAGTATAAACACTAACACAAATGAGTACAATTGCCGACATGTAGTGGCGCAACAGAAGGCGCGACTTCAGACCGAGAAGAACTCGTGGCGCTTTGGCCTCAACTACCTCTTTGAGACGCTCAAGCAACATAAAGACTGGTATGCGCGCAACCAGCAGTTTGTGCAGCTCCGTAAGGACGTTAAGCGGTTCGAAGCTCATGTGGCCACTGTGAGGACCATTCTGGCCGAGAGTGTGAGTAAACTGGACCTCGAAGCGGGACTGCGAGGGGCCGAGCTTGAGGGCCGCGTGGGGGCCTACAAGGTCATGTTTGAGGTCACCAAGATCGTGTCCAATCTCAGTCGCCCGCTGGTGAAGCTACAGATCCTCAAGCCGAACGAGTCATCGCTGTCCGTCTACTGCGACACGTTCGTGCTGGATATTGTGCTGTCGGGTGGAGAGGTGCGACCAACAGCAGACTTACAGAGAGAGAGAGAGAGAGACTTAGTTGGATTCTGGCTATGTGGATGCGTAGGGCGCCGTGGAGTCTGCGTCGCTGACGACGGTCGAGAAAGGTACAGATAGCGGTATTTCGGAGAGAAAAGTGTTGTTTTAAACGCTTTTATCGTTTTTTTGGCGAGCAGACCAGACTAGCCAATTCCCGGACCGAGACGAAGATCTACTTGCGTCGCTTCAGTTGCTGGCGAATGGAAACAGCACAAACTTCACGGTAAGAATGTTTCTTTTGGGTGTTCTGTTGTATTGTGTTGGTTATTGGTTTTCATCCTGATGTGTGTTTTTTATGCAGGAAAAACTGAATCGGTTGATCAATCGAGCGGAGCTTGCAGTGAAGTTTCCAGCTAGTGAGTGGCACGGGCGTTGAATTCGAAACCTCCTTTATACTAACTTAAAGCCTGTCGATTGGTGTTATGACGACTCTAGTGAACTTTGAACAGCTTGAACTCGAACTGTACACCAAAGTCGCTGAGGCGTGTAGCCAACAGGTAGGAGTATGCAACAACAGCTTTTTACGATTGTGTACATCCCCCTTGAGTTTTATTCAATTTACTAACTTGACGTCGTGCTGCTGTAGAAATACTGGACGGTAAAGCGCGCAGTGGAGGGGGTCCGAGTCCTGTTCAAGGATCCGTACGCTTGCATTCCCGTCATTGAACCGCCACGCAAGCGTGTAAAGCTGGATGAAACGCAGACCTCGGCTACATGTGCCAGTGGTCCATCAGGAGCTACTTCTGGGGCTGCAGATGCACCCGCTATGGATGGAAACAATGGGCCTGCTGACGGTCATGATGATCTCAGCAAAGATGCAACATCTGTGGGCACAGACGTTCTCTCTCCGTTGGCAAATGGCGAGTGGGCTGGAGGTATCAGTTTCATTGAATGGCGCGGTCAAGTTGCGCTTCACGTTGTCGGAGAAACTCCACTGGTTATGGTGGGTCAACAGGCTCGGAAGCTGGCACTTGTAGCGATGCACACGCACACGGATATGGCCGCGACAGCACCGAAAGATGTGCATGAAGATGAAAAACTGTTTAATGAATTCGTGAGCTGGACGACCCCGGACGGAAAGAAACCGATTCTTCCCCGACTGCATTTCGCACGAGATCGCAGCATGTGCTCAGTGTTCCCGTCACGGTTTTCGCTGGCCATGCGTCAGGAATACACCTTGACGACCAAAGAGATTTCCGGAGGCCTTAAACTGCACTCTTTTCCCATTCCGGTACGCTTTTGTGTGGGTTGGGGAGGATAAAAATGATTTTGTATGACAATGTTTTAAATGTTTTATTATTTTTTTGTAGCTGACCAACGCCTCGATGGAAACGCTGTCAAGCGTTTTCCAAGTGTGCGGACGAAGTTTGTTCTTCCACGCGCTGTTGTTGTCTGCTTTCTGCTCCAGAAACAATACATTTGGTCAACGTATTCCTGCTGACAATGACGATGCTGTCAATGGTACGAGTTGCTTCGAGTCTGCAAAGTTCGCGAGTGAATTATTGAAGAGGACTAGACTGATTGGTCATGTTTGTATCTGCTGTATTGGCAGCTCGAATCAAGGTGGACGTAGCGGCGCCAGAGCGCATTACAATGAATACTGGAGACCTTCTGGGGCCCGGCAAGCAAGTTCTGATCGAGGTGAACACGAAGCCAGACTGTTCTCTAGAACTTAGTGTGAAGTATCAAACCGAGGCGACGCCTTCACTTCCTCTCGAAAACGCTGCCACCCTGCAGAAGTTGGCGGACGCGTGCCACTCGCTTCCACTGCTCACGTACTATGCGTTGAAACGTACAATGCAAGCAAAGAACGGTCCGTCCTCGACTGGAGCAGCAGGTGCTAGTGGTGAAGACTGCAACGGCATTGCGGCACTGGATGGGGACCTGTCAGTCTCGATGAAGATGGAGGGAGAAGGCATGCTACTGGACGAGATGGATATGTTTTAGAAAGTGAGGACTTTCGTACCAAAAACACTTCGCCGAATCGTGAAATATGATGGTTTTGGAGCGTCTCCAATCTTCTGTACTGGGATATTTGCAGTAGATGGTTCTAACATTTATTGTCGTGTCAGTCACTTTCTTCATGAACAGAAAGCGTTTTTCTTGGAGCTACTGCTTGAGGAAGTTTCACGCTTGGAGTTGATCGCGTTCTCTCTTGAACCTGAGCAACAATTTCTGGATCAGCTTGGTACACTCGGCCATCCACCCCAACAAGGAACCTGCAAATAAAAAGAGTATAACAAGTGAGTAAGTCGACACTTGGGACTACTACAGAGCTGTCTATCAAGAGCCAACTTACCCTTCACTTGCGCTTTCCACAAGTTGTCCAGACGATGCCATGTTTGCTACTGTTCGTGGAGACAGATACGGAGCACTGACCGAGTTATTGTTGCTGAGACTGTGAGATCGATTGCGTATGGCGTTTTTCTCGATTGATCCTGCACCAGCGGGCAGATGAAAGCCACCTCCATAGATGGGAGCCATCTGGAAAGGGTTCTTGTTAGTGATAGGCCCACTGGATGTCGATGGGTCTCGAAGTTGACTATTGCAGGACAAACACTTTTCACGATCAAGACTGGGCAGCATTCCTGCTCGCTTTTGACCGTTACTGCACCCTCCTCCGAGCTGGTGACCAGCTTGTTTCCCTGTGAGGAAGGCACTTTCTGCATAATTAAGAGACTTTTGAGCTTGGACGATGGACGCGTTCATACTCTCGGAGAGATTCTTGAGTAACGCGAGCATTTCGTCCTTGTCCGCTTTCGTCTTGAGTGCTGAGAAGACGTCGTCGCGGTTCATCTTGATGTCAATAAAGGAGCGCAAATTCTCCACCTGCTGGCGAACACGCGAGTCGTAGAGCACCTGCTCCTTGACTTCGAGCAGGTCCTTCTTGTCTGCTTTGCTCTCGCTCAAGTGAGTTACAAGTTGCTGTAGTTCCTGGCTCGCACGTTTGAATTCATCCTCTTCACCAAGAACTGAAGCAAGTGCCTTGTCAAGCTGGTTACAGATCTCTTCGTACTTGGATTCGATAATTTCATCCACGCGAGTGCGGTCCGCCTTCTCCAATAGCAACCGCTGTACGTCTTCCACGGCGCACGTATTGTCATCCAAGGTACGACGAGTCTCGAGCATCATTTCTTGGACATTTCGCCCCTGTTTGATCATTTTATCTGTACAGTCACGTAGAGCTTCCTCTTTACGACGAGTATCCTTCTCGACAGTCTCCATCCACATTGCCAGCGACAATTTATTGTGAAGGATATGGTCCGAGTCGAGGAATAATTCCTGCTGCTCCTCATTGAGACGGTCTTCAATCTTCATGGCAAATTGTTTAGTCACTTCGTGGTCTTGACGAATAATATCGAGTTTTTGTTCCGTCTGTTGGACAAACTCATTGTGAGCGAGATTCCCTTTCTCGACACTTGCTGCAACGTGTTGAATTTCCTCTCGAGTGGCGCGCACTTGAAGTGCCACATCGTCAATCTGCTTGAGTTGTTCCGCCTGTTTGGTCTGTTCGACTTCGAGTTCGTACACTTTGGTGGTCACGTCCTCGACTTGACCTTGAACCGTGATGAGTTTCGAGTTGACACGTTCCACATGTTTTGCCGTGTTCCGAGCTTCACGCTCCATTTCGGCCATTTTGTCCCGTAGCCGATCGAACTCGTCTACCATGTAGCGCATGGCTTCCGTCTGCATACGCACAGCTTTAATTAAAACCTTCTTGGACACGCGTGGTTGCTCCCATTGGGTCTTGCCTTCCAGTTCTTGGCCCAATTTCTGCCACACATCGGGAGTGCCGAGACCGAGCGACGTCAGTGCTGCATCGACCTCGTTGCGCTGCATGGCGGGGGGAGTTCTCTGTCCGATGTCGAGGGTAGTGCGAAGAATGTCATGGGCACGAAAAAAACACACTTATGTATTTTTATCGATTCAACTTGGGAAGCATTCCCGAAATGGTCATTTGGTACTTTATGGCTAATTTTCACTATATTGAGTATTTAGGTGGGGCGAACAGGGCAAGCATCATGGCGCAATGTTAATAGCGAGGCGTCGAGGTGGATTGCGCCGAGTAATTTGCCGAGTGACACGACGTACACTTGAGTCCAATTCGACATGGATGCCACTTTGTGCACGATGTGGAGGTTGACTTCTTCTCCGACCTGTATATGAACAATAAAATCGTTAGTAAATCTTGTTTTTTTTCTCTGTGGACTCGCCATTGTTGTGGAACTTTTTACCTGAGGGATGTAACTCTGTACAGGGATCGAAGTGAACTCGAACGTATTAAATGGAGGCCCAAGCTCCAGCTACGAAGCACAATTGTTAGTTTTTTTCCAGAAAACTCGACAGAACCAAGGTTCCTCACCAAAGTTGCTGCCGAAGTTGCGTTATTGTCGTCAGAACTTAATAGCGATAGGTCCTCCACCGCCATGATCTTTCTCTTTTCAATATCGAGGACCTGGGACACCAGCTGCTCGATCTTCTTTGTCATCTTCCGGTTTTTCGACTTTGCCATCTACAAAAGTGAGAAACTTCCGTCAGAATTTTTATGTCTAAATTCGGTTACCACAAACCCAGCGTTCTTTCTTACCCGAGGTCGATTGACGGCAATAAATCTAGCAATCCCAACTTCCAGGTCACGTCGCCGAATACATCCCTGAATTACACACAAAAGCTGTAAGTAACAATTCCCCTGACCGTAAAAACTCAGTTTTTTTTTCGACTCACCAGTAGCATCCTGCTGTCATTGCTATCGCAAAGTGGGAAATATCCCTCCTTCTTGTACATACCCTGTGTAAGCAGCCAGAAATGAGTCGGACAGTCTTTTTAAGCAAAAAAACTCAATTTCTGAAACACAAACCAGAGCTTGAATGGCTTCATCGTAGGTTGTTTCTCGGGTGAAAAGAACTGGAACGGGACTCATGTGATCCTTGGCAAGTTTCTGGCCCAAAATGTATTCGTTGACATCGTACGACACGGCCTTTAAGCCAGCCCACTCGGCCACAATATCGTAAAAAGACGGTGTGATCATACTACTGACAAAATAAGCCACTATACAAGAAATCATGACTGGCAGCATGTGGCTAAGCTGTCCAGTGAGCTCGAAAACGATGACAGCCGTGGAAACAGTCTGCGTCACTGAACCAGCAAAGCCTGCAGCCCCAACGACAGCATACGTTGCCGGGCTCTGTGCCGGACTCCAGTATCGCAACAATATCTCGCCATACAAGCGCCCAATTGCGGCGCCTGTAGTGAAAATTGGTCCGAAGACGCCACAAGAGATGGGAGCTCCACACGGCAACAGCGTTATGGCAAATTTCATCAAAATGTACGTGAGCAATGCGGTTTGTGGTAGGTCCGAGACGTCCTTCCACTGTGGGAAACTGAGACTTTGGTCTCGAAACAACTCGTTCACCATGAGACGGTCTGATATTCGCATAACTCCTAGTGAAAATGTGACGATCGCTGTCAATATGCAGATTATTGTCACGTGAATTACCCGCCGTGTGAAAGACGGTTTTGTCAGTCCAAATTTATTGAAAAGTGCCAACTGAGTGGCTCGCATCCAGATCATTAATTTGCAGTACAGACCGGCTGCAAGCTACGTGAGATAGATGGGTTAATAATGACAATTCTATGGCTGATTTGGCAATAAAAAAAAAAGTTTTCCTTACCCCAGTGAGAATCCCTAAAGCGACGAATGCAAACATTTCCACATCCAGCTCGAAACCTGTAAAGTTCGTTTTCTCAAAGAGAAGTTCACTTTTTAAAATTGGAGCGATACGAAACACCAAAAGAGCGAAGGAGGAGCAGATAATGCCCTCCCACAAGCACTTGATTTCGTAATGCTTGGCAGTAGCTTCGATGCTGAAGAGAACCCCACCCACGGGTGAGCCAAAGCCGGATGTGACACCAGCCGCCACCGCTACAAAACCGATTAAAGACTCCATCATTTTCATGCATCTAGAGCAATTTAAGACAAACGTTTAGTTTTGTTTTTTACCTGCCCGGATGAAGTTGTAGTTTGCTTGTCCGAAGTTCGCGCGACGGAACAGAGGGATTTTACCCATGAGATAGCCAATCATAGCCATGATCTGCGTGAATGGCCCACCACGTCCTACAGACAGCCCCGAACTTGAGCTAATGAGCGTCCCAAGGGTTTTTGCCACAAGTGTTCGGAATGAAAGGAGGTCGTCGGGGTTTTGCAACACCCCCGCGAAAAGCCCACGCATTGTGGGAATGCCAGAGCCATCGGACATTGGAGTGAGGAAATGGCCACAACATGTTGACAGTATGCCAAAACACACACACCACAAGACCCAAATAATAAAGGCACCGAAGGAAAAGGGACCAATTTCCTCAACGAGAAAACGTCGGAATCTCAGCAGTGAGCGCACCCAGCCATCGAAGAGAAGTCTGTTAGTCAATCAAGAATAGTTTAGATACTATTTTCCACCAAAAAGCTTGCAATACACGCATGAGTCTTACCCATAAACTCCTGCTACTGAGCCCAGAATCATTAGAAACAGCCACGCCACAGGCGAGTTCGGGAGCTGTTTAAACATTCGAAGCGTGTGTATGCAACATCGTCCAAGAGAATATTTCTCCATGCGTCGTTTCTCTTGGAGTAGGTCATTGAAATGACCCACGGACGTGGCACGTTGCCACGTATCTGTTTACAATCAGGATAGACATGGTTAACACGATAGAACCAAAAGAATGGCTTGGAAAACCTTGCAACTTGCCATAGTTGGCTCGACCACTTCCGGTCATTTCGAGCCGCACCAAAGTGGAAGTGCGATCCACTAAAGAGACTCCGGCGGACACAATCCGACTGTTGACATCGGCAGTATCCGTTTCGTTGACCTTAAATTATGCCAAACATGTGATTACTCTGTATTTTAGACGGTGTTGAAAGCTTAGATTGAAAAGATCTTCTCATGTCTACGAGAAGCGGATCGGGACTTCTTCCTTGCGCAACTTGGTGAGTGACGAATCGAGATGAATCACACCTTGCAGCTTGCCAAACTTGACCACATACACCTGTGTCCAGCTCGAGATGGAGGCTAGCTTGTGCACACGATACAAGTTGACATCTTCTCCGACCTACGAAGGAAAATATAAAAAAAAGCGGTCAGCTATTGCGAACAACAATAAATAGAAAAAATTGCAGATCTTCGAAGGACCTGGGGAGGATAACTCTCGACCGGGATCGACGTGAATTCGTATTCGTCGAAAGGAGGTCCAAGTCCTAACTACACCAAACACAAAAATATTCGTCACATAATTGCAAATGAGAGTGTGAATACGTAATTTAGCACTCTTGTTACCATGCTCGACGTCGAAATGGCATCCTTCGGCTGGAAATTTAGCAGTGCAACGTCTTCCACTGTCGCACTTTTCTTCTTGTCAATGTCGAGTACTTGTGATATCAAGCCTTGAATCTTCTCCGATACTTTGGGGTTCTTTGCATCCCCCTTCTGTAACAAAAACAAGGATACGCGTTGTCAAAAACAAACCCTCTACTTTTCATCAATGTAACCGAGAAACAAGTCGCACCCCGCTGCGGTGAATAGCAAAGAATCTAGCAATTCCAACTTCCAGGTCATAGCGTCGAAGACATCCCTGTTAACAGCATAATCATTAGAAAAATGATAGAAGCCCCACAACTTTTGGCCGATTTTACCAGTAGCAGCTTGTTTTTAGCGCTGTCACAAACTGGAAAGTATTCTTCCTTCTTGAACGTGTTCTGAAGAGCATCAAAAATACTTGAATACATAAATCTCGACGATATTTAACAGCGATGTACATACCAGAGCTTGAATGGCTTCGTCGTACGTGGTCTCACGTGTGAAGATGACAGGCACAAATCCCATATAATCCTTTGCAACCTTTTGGCTCAGTACGTGCTCATTGAAATCGTAACAAACCGAGTTCATCCCCGCCCAGCTTGCCAGAATATCGTAGATCGAAGGTGTGATCATTCCGCTCACGAAGTAGGCCACAATACAAGCCACCATGACAGGAACCATGTGGCTAAGTTGACCGGTTAATTCAAAGAAAATCACAGCCGTGGAGACAGTTTGAGTAGCTGAAGCTGCAAAACAAGCTGCTCCAACCACAGCGTAAGTAGCGGGGGATTGATGGGGGCTCCAGACATCCATGAGCGTTTCTCCGTAGAAGCGCCCGATTGCTGCGCCCATCGTAAATAACGGTCCAAAGACGCCACATGACAAGGGTGCTCCACACGGAAGGACACTCGTGATAAGCTTGAGAAGGAAGTAAACCACCAACGCGACGTGCTTACTGTCTGTAAATTGAGTCCATTGAGGAAAGCTTAACGCCTGGTCTCGAAACAGTTCGTTTACCATTACTCGGTCCGAAATCCGCATGATGCCAAATGGGAACGTGAGGAGCGCAGTCGCAAAGCAGATTGAAATGACGAGGAACGCTCGTCGTCGAATGGATGCCTTTGTGAGGTTATATCTCTCTAAAAGTCGGACTTGTACGCTTCGTAGTGTTATTGCCATCTTGCAGAACAGACCAGCTCCAATCTACAACATAATAACGTTGACATTAGTTCATTGCATTGAAAAGAAGAGGATAAAATAAACATTTACTCCAGTTATAACGCCCAACAGCACAAATGCAAAGAGTTCCTCGTCCATATCAAAACCCGTAAAGTTTGTGCGCTCGAAAAGAACCTCGCTCTTGGTGAAGGTGATAATGTGGAAAACCAAAATACAGAATGAGGAGCAAATGATGCCTTCCCACAAGCACCTGATCTCGTAATATTTCGCGGTAACTTCGATGCCAAACAATACGCCACCCAGCGGTGACCCAAAACTCGCAGTCATGCCACACGCCACCGCTACAGAACATTAAAAAAAACTCACGTCATTGCAAATTAGAATGCTTACTTAAATAAACAAAGTGAAAAAAATCCACAAACCTGCACGAATGAAATTGTAGTTTTGCTGGCCATAATTCACACGTTGAAATATCGAAATCTTTCCCATTAAATATCCGATCATGGACATAATGTGTGTGAATGGACCTGCGCGACCAACCGAGAGACCAGAACCAGACGAAAGCACAGTACCGAGCGACCTTGCAACTAGCGTTCGGAAGGATAAAGTGTCTCCAGGATTCTGAAATACTCCAGCAAATAATCCACGCATCGTAGGGATGCCAGACCCATCTGAAGCTGGTGAAAGATAATATCCACAGCAAGCCGCGAGCATACCAAAGCCTACACACCACGTCGTCCAGAGGATGAAGGCACCGAACGAGTATTCTCCGACCGCTTCAACCATGTGACGTCGCAGTGTGAGTAGAGCACGAACCCAACTGTCAAAAAGAAGCCTATGACAATAGATTTTTACTCGTTAGGTTTACAGCAACACGTCGAGTTCCAAAGGATATAACTTACCCGTAAACTGCTGCCAATGATCCCAGTATCATCAAATACAGCCACGTGACGGGAGAGTTGGGCATTTGCTTAAACAACCGAAGAGAGCGAAGACAGAACTGTCCAAAAACGTTATTTTGCATGCCTCGTTCACCTCGAGCCAGCTTGTGGAAGTGCTCGACAGAGTATGCGCGCTGCCATGTATCTACAAGAAAGCGTCAGACTTTGCCAGAAGTGATCACTTTATTGAGGAACTCACCGTAGGTGGCCTGCATGACTGCGCCGGATGACAGCAAATTGAAAACTGTTGAAACTCCTTTCTCATCGTCGGATGAAGCGGCGCTTTAATGAAGATTCCTCAAAAGACTGTAGCAGATCTGCAGGAGCTCAGGCCGATTCTACTACAAACTTAATGTAATTCTCCTGAACTTTCTTGTCAGTACTGTGCTGTTCATCATCGAGTAACAGTAGCTTCGGTTAACTCCAATGCATTCCTATATCAACTCATGAACTTATTCAGCGTGGCCTCATAAACGAAATGGCCGGCAGTGGTTTCATTTCGTAGTTGTGTTGAAGCGATAGCTGACGCAAGTCACGCCCACACACACACAAACATTCTAGATCGTGTCTATTTAAAAAGAACATCAGACTGAAAACTATCATGACCGAGTTGACTACAGCAGATGATATTAAAACGGTCTGGTCATGGGCTTTCCGCCTGGGTTATCTGTATATTCGATATTTATCCTGCTACAAGGTAAAGTTACTCGACGATACGCGCTAGACGATTTAAGCTGGACAGAGAACATAACCATTTTTTTTGAGTAACTTGCATCCATGAATGGCAACAGTCCGATACCCAGCAGACGGTAGTTTCTTACGTCGGAATTCACACTGATAATCTTGGCGGGCTCTGTTGCAATGAGTCAGAAATATCGCACAAGCAAGGACGCTTCACTGCTTACTCCAAAGACCTGAGAGACCACACGCGCACGGTCTTGTCGTCACTTGCACTGGCAATGACGTTTGCATGGACTGGATGTCGCACGACCACATTCACGACACTGGAGTGTCCATCTAGCTCTGCAGCCAGCTGGCCACTATCTCGATGCCACAAGTAAACCTTACCGTCTGCTCACAACAAACAAATCCAATTAACCAGCTAAAAGAGTTTTAATCTCGTACAAAAATGTCCGTACCTTCACTTCCGCAGGCGACAAGTTCGCTATGGGCCCCACTGAAGCATGGACGAAGCACGTAGCGCTGCTCGCGAATCCCTCGGTACTTAGCTACAACAGAACCTGTAGCAATCTCGACACACGCGAGTTGCTCTTGCTTGACGAAGTTCACCAGCAGGAAAATACCAGACGGGGATATACTAAGACAGGACATGAGATGCTCCGCTTCGAGGAATAACTCATCCGATTTGTGAGCGATATCGTACACGCGAATTTCGCAGCCTGCAATGAGCACGAACACCTTATTGTCGTGTGGGTGCACTGCTACATCCAGTACCCTCCGACCACTCCATTGATATGCTATGGAACCTTCATTTGCGTTCTAAAAATCCAAAACCCAAGTGTTAGTACTAAGTGACCACCTCTTCAAGTTCACAGCACAATATTATAATGATCATACCCAAAGAACGAAAGATTTGTCTGCGCTGCCACTCACAAACTGATTCTCACTCGGTAACCACTGCATCTTTGTCACTACACCTCCGGGATGCTGGAAGCACTTCTCGCATAACCCGCTCTATATGTCGTAACCGAAGCAGAACAAAATAAACGTCAGTCCAGCTCTAAACATCTAAACGGAAGAAAGGCGGACTAAATGTGCACTCACCAGTCGATCCCAGAGCTGGATGGTGCTCGAACGACTCCCACTGGAAAGTAAGAATCGACTGTCGGGAGACCACGTGAGGCAATCAGCTGGTCCCTCAACACTCTGCAGCACGTGAAGAAGTTCTGACGAAAACTACAAAAGTCAACAATTAAAAAACGCTTTCAACTTAAGACACAGCATAACCAGAGTAACCCTGTAACCCTGGAGCACCTCACCTGTGGCGTCTGACTGTACCCCATCGCTTTCTCCCATTTAATCTCCCACAACACCACAGATCCGTCATTAGATGCCGATGCAAGGATCTGTCCATCTGGAGAGAATGCCAGCTCCCACACGTCGTTCTTGTGGGTCATAAGAACATCCAAACACTCGCCCGTAATCCTCCCACTCATCATAGGCAGCGGCACCTGCAGATCCGTCTCCGGTCCTATCTGTACCAACCTCTAATGACACAACATACAGTCAACACAGTCCCCTATCTTTCTCCTCAAGTCTCTCACCCGTAAAGCTCCTTCCGGTACAACCTCCTCGGGGCTAACCAATTCCTCGATCTTGAGCTGCAGTTGGTCGTCCTGCCATGGCATCGTCGTCCTCTGTTTCATCTCCTCAGCGTCTCGACAGAGCAAAAGCTCGGCCAGTTGCTTCACCTCCGTCTCACTTGGCTCGTAGACCGGCAGAATCTCCTCCTGGAACGTGCGCAGCGCCAGAGCTAGCTGCTTATCTAGTAGCAGGTCAATGAATTTCCGCTGTAGCAGCAGCAGCGCCGCCTCTCGCGCGGCCAGTGGCGACTTCATGCGCAGTGTCTCGTTGGTCACGAGCTGCAGCGCCTCGTCCCACTGACGCTGAGCCACGAGGCTCTGCAGCTTTTTCATGCCGCTGGAGTGCAACTGGACGGAGGCCTCGCGCTCCAAGGCGGCAGCGGCGTCGTGGTAGCCCAAGTCATAGAGCTCCCGAAGCAGAAGACGCGCCCACTTCTTGCGCTTCTTGTGCGGCGAGCTGGCGGCATTAGGGGAGGCGGGAGGTGCTGGGGACGCGTGTGTGGGGGGCGTATGCGGCCGCTTGGCATCATCCGCGACGCGCGATGGCAACATGAAGCAAAAAAAACTTCTTCAACCTGGGCGCAGATAGAGCGGAAATTTAGGGAATTTAAGGAATTTGAGGATGGAATGTCACGGAAAATACTTAAAAAGGGGGTTAATTGTCGGGGGATCCCACAAAATGCTGGATAATATCAACTAGATAAGCGTGGGAAATGGCTTCGAGCACGCGTTCTTCATGTCTAGTTCCGTGTGTGTTTGAACCCACGCTTGCCACCGTATAGTGCAAGTTGCAGTGCAATGCGTCAAAATTCACATTCACCAAATCGTATTTTCTCTATCCTGTGGCACCTAAAAATCTCACCACTCGTCCCAATAGATCCGAGTCATCCCTCAATGCTCGCTCTTCGTCGTCACTCTCGCTTCTTCCTCGCCCAGCTCAAGCCTTCGCTCCTCCTCAAACACACGCGCTCTATGTCGTTGCGCCAGTTCCCCACGAACGAGACGTTCCCCGACGAGTTCCTACGCCTCGTCCCCAAGACGGATTTGCACTGCCATCTGGATGGTTGTCTGCGTCCCCAGACGCTCATTGACTTGGCCAAGCAGCAGGGCGTGGAGCTCCCCACGTACGACGCGGAGCAGCTTAACCGCGACGTCTTCAAAGAGACATATGACAGTCTAGAGGAATACCTCGTCTGCTTCTCCTACGCTTCGGCCGTGCTTCGAACGGGTGAAGCGCTCGAGCGAGTCGCGTACGAACAGGCGTGCGACCAGTACGCACTGGGCGTGCGGTACTTCGAGACCCGCTTCGCCCCGCAACTCAACGCGGTGCCGGGTAAGTTGCCACTCGAGGAGGTTCTGATCAGTGTCAATAGAGGTTTGAAACGAGCCACGGACGAGTTCAATGGCAACGATCCAGACGTGGTGTCTGGACTGGCCCCACGGTTTAATTACGGCATTATCGTCTGTGCCATGAGGTTCTTCACGGCGGATTTCAGTCCATATTACAAGCAGTTTTGTGATGTGCATCGTCATGAGGATCCGCATCGACTGTACGGACTGGCGTCTATGGCATTGATCACTCAAGCTTATGCCACGAAGATGGAGCACGGAGTTCCTGTTGTGGCGCTGGATATTGCCGGCGCAGAGAGGGGGTACCCGGCGCATGACCACGTGGAAGCCTTCGCGTTTGCACACAAGAAGTTTCTGCACAAGACGGTGCACGCAGGTGAAGGATACGGACCTGAGAGCATTTTTGAGGCCATTACGGACCTACACGCCGAGAGAATTGGCCACGGTTTGCATCTGTTCCGCTTTGAGACGATTGAGAAACAAGATCTCGATGAAGACCAGCGCAAGATTTATTGTCATGATCTGGTGCAGTATTTGGGCAACTCTCGTACGTGTCTTGAGGTCTGTTTGTCCAGTAATTTGCAGACGACACCAGATATGGAGCTGGATGCCCGGAATCATCCGCTGCGGGACATGCTCACGAGCAAACTGGCTGTGAGTCTCTGTACGGACAACTGCACTGTGTCCCATACAAACATGATGCGAGAGGTGCGTCTGGCGTGTGACGCCTTTGAGCTCACCGCGCACGAGCTGCGTCAAATCCTACTCACGGGTTTCAAACGCTCGTTCATGCCGGGAGATTACGCCGACAAGCGCGCGTATACTCACCACGTGATCGACTATTACGACCATCTGATCACCAAGTTTGGCATCAAGGACACGAGCACGAGCAAATCTGGGTAATCTTTGAGGAAAACCCGAAGAATCCGAGCGACAGAAGCAGCAGAAAAGCTTTCAAACTGCAGAAAATAAGCGTGTTAAACGCTTCAGAACGCCCTTTCAACTACCGCTTAGCTCGAATTTGTTTCTCTTTACGTCGACCTACTGCCGCCGCCGTCTTGTCTTGAATCTCGGAAATCTTACACGGACGTAACACGTCGTCTTGCTGTGGTTCTTCATTGTCAGAATCGCCAAAATCTTCAGCTGTAGGCGGTGTAGGTCGAAGTAGTAAGCCAATATTTGTACTCACAGCGCCATTGCCACGAAGACGTTCGCCATTGCGTGAATGACGAGTGTGACCGCCATCATGGCCTCCAACCTCCACCTTCATGGCCGGATGTTGAGCCCCCAAAGCCGCCGCTGCTGGAGCATTTGTAGCAATGTTGTGAATATCCACCAACTCCCCCACACGCTGTTCAATAAGTCCCAGTAACTGAGCCATCATGACGTCGGTGACGCCATGGGCTGAGAGCTGAGACGCGAATGGTTCATCATTTGGACTTTGTAGCTTATGGAAAAGTCCCATAGCTCCAGCTTTCATCACTTCGGCAGCTTCTGCGGCTTCACTGTGTCGAGCCTCGAGTCGTGCGACTTTCTGTCGGGATTTCTCAATCTGGTCTTCCAGTTGCTGCTTAAGCGCACGCCGTCGGGCATCCTCAGCTGATCCCAGGGACCCATCGCGAGTCTGCTCCATTACTTGAGCTTCCAAGTCGTTATTCTCCACCTCGAGCGCTTCCATCTCGGTGCTGAGCTCGTTAATCATGTTGAAAAGAGAAAAATTCTTCCCCTCAGCAGCAATTAACGCCGACGCGAGAGCAGAAGCCTCTTGTTCTCCAGTTTTTCGCTTGATCTTGGCAAGACCGTCCTGAGCTAGACGTAAACGCTCACTTTGTTTCTGTAAATCGTTGGCCTTTTCATAAAGTAAGCGTTCATTCTTCTGCGTCTCGTCACGTAGCTTCATATCTGGTGTCGAAAGCAGTTTAAAGCCACCAGGTAATGATCTTCCAGACGTGTTGCTAGACAATGGCAAGCTAGTACTTCCCGGGGGATTGCTGGTGAGAAAATGTGGTCGAGACGGACTCTTTGGCGTGCGCAGACGTGGAATCTCGCGGATCATAGCGCGGTCGTCCGCCAACTGTCCAGTCTTCTCGAACCAGCCAGACTCAAAGTCGGTGCCGTCCTCAGTGAGCTGGTTCCGTAGTGCTTCACTCTGTCTGTTGGCTCGATCTCTTGCTTCACTTGCTGCTTGAGACGCTTGTGCTACTTGGAAGGCTTCTCCTTGCGTCTGCACTGTCTCCCTCTCCAGTTTGTCAAGCACAGCCGCTTGCTGTACCTTTTCGCGACGTAGAGCTTGAATCTGGTCACGTAATGCCTTGTTGGCATTGCACACTTCGTTGTAGCGTGTGAGCACCTTGTCCAAACGATTCTCCAGCGTCCGAATCGGCTTGAGCTCGGTCGTCGCAGCGCAGAGCTGGGCGTTCGTAGCTGTGCACAGTGCTTTACGCGCCTGGAAATGCTCGACTCGCAGTGCTCGCAGTGCAGCTTCGAGGTCTACGGCTCGTCGACGCTCGCTGTCCAGTCGTTTCGCGTACGTGTCTCCTTGCTGCATCAACGCCGTCACTCGCTCTCGAAACATGGGACTCTCTAAGCGGGACGGACTTAGAGGAATACTTTGCACGTCAGGTGGAAACACACACGGCGTTCGGGCCCCACCACTCGCCAAATGATAGCGATTACTGCTGCCATTTGTACTGCGAGGACTAAACATGTTGGACATGGCGCCTCCTGTTGTAAGCGGATTACTCATGGGAGAGTAGAATCAACTCGGACACTTGAACTCGAGAGTCTAAATGAGTAGCAAATGGAGCAACGAGCAAGAGATGAGAAAGACTATTTTGGAGCTTTCTTACCTGGAATTTGGTACAAAAAGCGGTTAGAAGGAGGCCTTTGAAGAAATGCAAATATAAAATACATTCATGCGCTGTTAGTAGTCTCCACAGGTTTGCTTTTCTTCTTCCATAGTTCAAGTGCTTCTTGTTTCTTTGGAGACCTTTTCCAGCGCTTTTCTCCCAGCATAAGTGTCAATGAAGTCCCAAACTCATCAATACTTGCCGGTTAGAGGCGCGTTATGGTAGGAGGACGACGGACTCTCGCGTGAATACTCGCCACCTTCCTCGTTTGTCGGCTTGACGTCACGCACGCGGCCTTCTGTGGCATCGACGGAGATGCTGAGACCCACAGGTAGCAGCACAGCACCGTTCAACCAGGAGCATACTGCAGCAGCCATCAGCGTACGGAAGAAGCAGTTACCGGCTGGTTCAAATACAGGCGTCGCCACCAGCGCGAGTGCAGCGATAGCGACAAACTTTGAGACGGCGACGCCTAACGTCCACGAGGCCAATAGCTGCGTTAATGCTTTCTTCACACAAGCGTCTCCCATCGGAGCAAAGCCCGAGTCATCTTTGATAGTACGAGCCTTAGCAAAGAGGCGAACAAAGTGTCCGGAGAAACCCACAGAGAATGTGAGAGCAATCGAGAGACTCCCAATCGACAGCGAGTTAAGAGGCACATTCATCGGCATCATCAAACCGGCGACTTGGATCACAGTGACTGCCGCAATAAACGCCACTGCAAGCCCGTACCAGTGGCTTCCGAGAGCCAAACTTTGTAGTATAAACACTACAGCGAGTCCAGCACCAACGACAGTATACGCCGTGCGACGAGTTGTGAGGAACTGGTCCAAGTAGACGTAATCAGGCGAGTAGACCCACACATCGATGCCAGTTTCTTCACTGATCCACTTGGCAATGTATTGAGCCTGTGAATGTGCCGTCACAGCCCCATCTTGACTGCCAGAAATCGTCGAAGAAGCTGCCGTGGTGCTTAAAACCTTGTATGTAAACGCAGTGACGTCGCTGTCGTAGTCCGTACCATTCAGTATCACACTTGCGCTGTTGCTTATGACAGGAATGGGCTCATGGTCGATACTGAGCTGTCCGTGGTAGCGCGTACCAGCTGCGTAGGTACACAATGGTCCTGCTGCCGCTGTGGAAAACATGCTGAACAACGACATGAACGACTCTTGAGGCACCGACAACACTTGACTAGCATCAGCCAGACACGAGGACGTCATTGATGCCCGCTCAAGAGCATACTCAGTACTGTTCTCTTCTGGGCGAAGAGGCGAATACGAATTGTCATTCTTCAGGTCAACGCGACAGCATTCACTGTCTGGATTGACAAACCCCCAGAAATCGTCCAGCCACGAGCTAACAACGGCGCCGTCTTTCAAGTACGTGACATTGCTCTCTCTGTACGCTACCAGCGCTCGGAGAATATTCGGGATCGACAAGTCGTCACAGATTTCTTTCGAGAAACAAAATTTGCTCTGAATTGCTGCATCATTCGCGAGATTGTTAAAGCTGAGGGGGTTGTTACCATAACCAGCTTCAACCACGAAATAGACTGGAAATTCCTTTCTTGACAGATCCTTCTCCTCAATTACATGGTAATATGAGTGCAGATATGAGTCGGTTGGGATGAATGAAGTAGGCGACAGACCACGATCCATTGTTTCAATCGCTACGATCGCCACCAGAGTGCACGCAGCGAAGACGAGAAGCACCAAGACCTTTGAAACCTTCTTCAGCAGAACGTGCACGTAGCCAGTAACGCAGCGATCCATTAGATTCAAGTCCGACATGGCATACGAGCTCCCAGGGAACGACGAGTTCTCGGTCGCAGTGGTGTTTTCATCCTCCGAAAGACGCGGACGACGCGCAAATGCAGCGCGTTTGCAGCAGATGACGTCATATGTGCCGCTCAGCTCCCGACGTTTGTCCAGCGCGACAATGGCGAGGAATAAGGTCATTTGCAGAGCAAAACTGGCTGCAAGACCCACTGCCAACGATCCAGCCAGCCACTGAGCGGCTGGCATAGCCGCGTACGCAGCAAACGCAACGACGCAGCACTCGCACGTGGCCGTCAGGATCATACTGGGGCCAATGTGGCCCGTGGCTTCACACAGCAGGACGCACGTGATCTCATGAATACCGAAATCGTTGTCTTCCAGACCAACAAACAGCGATCGTTGTTCCATCTTAAGCTCTTCTTGCTTTAAGTCGACAGCACGTAGAATCAAGAAGATATTTCCAGTGCCAATCGCAAGTATCACTAACGGACACACGACCAGAGTCACAATCTGGAGCTTGACGCCAGTCCAGGCAATGAGACCCAAAGTACCGCTTATAGCCATCAAAATGCACGCAAGACCCATGAAACCCACACCAATCTTTGACGAATTGAAGAAACGGTGGTCCAGTTTCCAGTGGTTTAAGCCGATAACCACGTAGAAAAACATAAAGAGAAAGCCTGCGATCCCCGCTTTAAACACATTGTTCAAGTTCGAAGCAGCTGCGAACTCATCATCAACTGACGTTTCAGCAGCATAGTAAATATCATACAGAGCGTTGTTTTCCGCCTCCTTCTCTATCCGTGTGAGAAACGACCGCTCCCAAGCAATAGCATCAGCGTTTTTACTTAAATCCTGGTGATTCGTCACTATAATCGTTGATGACAGAGTCGTCGCTTGTTCCAGATAGATAGAAGCATCCACCGAGTCATTATCCACAGTAAAACCGCCTAGGAACTTCTCTAGCTCAGTCATCGGGGCTCCAAATGACGATACACATGGACAATCACTCATACTGGCTGGAAGTGACGACCCCGAGGCATTAAGTTGCACAGTCAACTCATTGCATACAGCAACATCCGCTCGCTCAGGGGCATCTGCACAGTTACGCAAGTGTTTCTGTACTAAACCATAGGTTTCGTACACTTCAAAGTCGTGTAAACTGTTCTGGAAGTATTGCGTAATGGAATTCACTTGGCAAGATGAGCTCGAGGTATCTTTAACGCAAATATCACTCAGTGTGATGCTGTCCGAAGCGACTTCGTTTGTAATGATCTGTTGTAAACGAATCGCTTCTTTGAGATAACTCGATCGGGTCACGGGACCGCCATCCTTTGACACGAGCACCAAACGCTCCATTCGATTCACAGGTCCCAGCATCTCCTCAAATCGCGTCCTCTCCTGGAATACGGAACTGCTCTCGGCAACCCATAACTTCATCGAGTCTGTCTCGACTTCTAAGCGAGCAAGACCACTCGAGCTGCACACTACAAGCATCAAAGAGAGGAGAATAATGTAGAGAGGATGGTTCCCCATGGCCACAAAGTCCCCCCAGCGCTTCAGTTGCTGCATGAGTCGGTCGTCCCAGTGCCCAATTCCCTTCAACTGATCCAGGTTTACCAGTGACAACATGCTAGAGCCCATACGTCCAGTCACAGGCTCATCCAACACGGATTGCCGCTTTTTCTTTCCGTAACGCGTCGAGTACGCAAAGCCGAGTGCCAACGCGGAGGCCGCAAAGAAGGCGAGCACTGCAAGGACGTAGTTTAGTACTTCAAAGCTCCCACTTTCCGCCCGAACTGATAACTCTGACAGCAGTGAGTCAAGTTTGTCAGCATCATTCAAGCTACTGGTAGAGGAGCTGACAGTGCTGTCTGTAGTGACTGTGCTCAAATCATCTGACGCGCTCCCGCTGTTGAAACACGCAGCCTCGTACTCTCTCTTGTCACTGGCACTCACAGCACACAATGAGCCGCATGTATCTACACACGACTCCAATCGCGTGGCCATTGGTGAGAAGCAGCTCGTCATGTTTGAACTGCCACACGCACAGATCTTTTGCTCTTGCTCCGTCACTGAAAGTTGCTCCATCGTCGTGAAATTCACTTGCGATGGCGACCCCAGACCGTCAAAACTGTAGGCTCCTAGATACTCGAGCATGTCTGAACCTGTCGCCGAGCAGTTGTCATCGTTCTTGCCGCATACCAGCGGTAGAACTCCCGTATCGGCCTCACAGAAGTCGTGCAAGTCACGCACCAGATCAGTACTGACATAGTATGTCGCCTCTTCAACCGCAGGGAAAACTTCATCAGCATGATCCGAGTCTCCTTCCATAAGTCGCACCTGTGTCACGTTCACAAACAAACTGTTGCTCGGATGGCAGGTGAATTGACACCACAAGTTACGCAGGTTCTTGTTGCAGGACGTGCATTGGCCTGGCAGTTGACGGACCCGCAGACTCAGTCCCTCGTACTGCGTCTCGGTACAGCACAGCAGCTCCTCTCCTTCTCCAATCACCGTCTCGTTGTACAGCATGGGACAGTCAATCTGGAACTTTTCCTGGTTCGTCTCGGACCAGGCCGAGAAGTTATTAGCAAATCCCTGAGCAGAAGCTTCCTCCACTCCAATGGGAAAATATTGGGCAGGCAATGCCGCACCTGCCGTCACGTTCACATAAGCGGCGTCGAATGCTGCGCAGTATCCAATTTCCTGTTTGTAGTCTCCCAATACCGAGATACCAGTCACGTCGTCGAGGCAATCGTCCCCTCCTGAGAACTTGCAGGTCGTCAGCTGTTGCTGCAACGTGACGAGCGCCGCAGCGCCAGCGTCGAAGGACGTCTGGGCCGTCTCGCTCTTGAGCGCTCGGAAGCTTGACGGGGGTTGGCCCCCTCCACTACCGCCGCCCACTACTACGCTATTGATGATGGGCAGCATGGCGAGCGCGAAGAGTGACGACGTCCAGAGCTGAGGCGGGTAGAAGCCACTACCGGCCATCTCGCTGGTCGTGCTCTTGACGCGCAGCATGAGCGCGCGGCGGCAAGTGCCACGTTTCCAATGCACGCGGGCGAGTCCCGTCTTGGTTGGTGCAGCGGATACTCCTTCCTCGGCTTCGTGCTCCTTGACCCCGTGGGTCGTGGGCTGTCGCTTGAGGCTCCTCGCGACGCGACGACTGCGCAGGAAGCGGCGTCCATGGAAGATGAGCGCCAGAAGCAGCACCAAGGTCAGACCAGCAGACACCAGACGCAGGTACGTGAAGAAGATGATGGAGAGCTCGGCGAACAGCGCTTCAAGCCATGCGCGGAAGCAGGGCGTGGCGATGGCCACACAGATGGCCGCGAACAGCCACATGGAGCCGGCAGCCTTGATACACTGGGCTCCAATATCGAAATGATGTCATAGTCGTGGAATGGGGAGGTCATTCAACTGGAGGAAGATAGTGCCACTGTGGGACCTGGGAAGCTCGATTAACGCAAAGCAGGGCCATGGGGAGGGGTCAACGTGATATTAAATAGATTTAGTAATAAGGTCTCGCAGCTTACTGGAATAAAGAGATTTTCGATTTATGTTCTTCTAAATATTGCTGCATACTCATATAAAGTATAAATGTCAGGAGCTACTGTACAACTAGAGCACAGTTGAACGCTCGATACCTTTGAAAGTTTATGTATACTTAGTATTGAAGTAAGTAACAAAAAGCCTCCTTCAATAGTCAAATAACCGTCTTGAATTTGGATATATCAGGCGTCTCGTTAGTCTGTACTTGCATCTGTAGAGGTTACGTTGTGGGGTTCGATGGTTTTTCTGAGAAGCAGCTTCACAGTAAAAATCTACTTCTAATTATGCTTTTTGCGATTGAAATGTACTCTAGATGGGTTGGCTATACTGGTAGCCGTTTATCTCCATGCATACCTCATTTTATCTATTTTAAGATACAGTAGTTCGCGGTATTAAAAGTCTTGGTTATCTCCTTGCTGTACATGGCCGACCTTGCGGTAGTTACTTCCGTGCGCGTAGTAAGAACGTACTCGACATCAGCAAGGCCGGATCTCAGCGACAAACTGCCATCAGACATCTCAGTATCAGCTTTGGCAGATGAATAAAGGCGGATGTTTCCTCCTTTGACTAGGACTTTGTATGTCCAGCCGGTGCGACACCGGTTTGACCGTCTGTCGACAGACGGCGATCGGAGGGTTCACGTCCTTTCATCGATGTCAAGCAGATTCCAATGTCATCGCCATCGGACCACCACGCGAGAAACGCCACAAAAAGATGACAATTGCATCGATACTATCGATTCGATAGATCCCCCTGTCGACTGAAATCTTGCTGAGCATCACCAAATGAAGTGTAGACTTTGCATTTGGGTGCAGTGCTCTCATTTCGGACAGCAGGGCGTCATTCATGGGACCAGCTCAAGAGTGGTACGCGTCTGCTCTTGGGACGATATACTGTTGCCCCTCATTGTTGGGAACGCTTCCCGTGAAAAGGGGATAAAATTCACCGAAAGTGAGCCCTTCAACGCAGCGATACTTCAGCTCGACTGGACTTGTCTGGACCGACGTGTTTGCTTGGGCTTGCTGCTGGCATGAGTCATCCCCCGCCCGCTTGCTGCACCACCCGGTTGCAGTGGGCACTTTTGCTGCTAGAGAGACTACATGTACAGTGGGGAGAGGCGTCTGCGAGCGTCGCAGTGAATCTAAGATCTTCCATCCTCGCTGTTCCGCTCGCTATAGCGAATGTATCCTACCTGACCTCTATCATTCGTCTATCTCTTGAACCGCTGCGTCTTGGTCGAGTTCCCAAAGCTTGGTGGATGTATACTTCTTGTCCTTGCCAAGATGGGAGTCAGAGGACTGAGCATTGTGTACTTTGGCCTGCACATTTGAGAGTAATTCGCCAAACTGCCTTTACCACGAATAAAACAAAACATGAAGCAATCAATAGTCCTTGCCAACTACTTATTCAAAATAAAATCTATTCGCTGCATCCAATGGTGGATCACTCCTCCATGTCTTCATCGTCAGCCTCGCTGGCTGGACGCTGGCGGTGCCGCGCCTCAGCCGCGTATAGCTGCCGCAGTTCTTCGGCTGTCTGCGGGGGTTTCTCCATCAACCGCTGCAGTTTGCGGGTCGGGGAACAGTCCGTGCCACTGACCAGGCACGAAATCTCGTACGCGCGGCCGTACGCTTGGCTGGCAGCACCAAGATCTCCAAGCACTACCTGGACCTGCGCTAGGTTGTCGTAGTAGATGGTCTTCTCGTGGTGAGCCGTCGGTACCACCACATTCATGTAAGCGATAATGCGCTCCCAGACCTGAGCCAGCGCACGGCGGTGCTGCGCCATCTGCACCTCGGCCTGGAAGGCGGTGGTGGCAGCGGCCTCGCAGCCAATGTTGTCCAACGCCCAGAACAGCAAGTAATGACGCTCATGCAGTACGCCACGGCGGACTACGGCGTCGACCTCATCGAGACTCTCCGGGAAACCGTTCTCCAGAAGCTCCTGCTCCGCGGCCAAGATCCGCGTGTGCTCCGCAGCATCCGCAACCTTACTGCATATCTGGCAGCGCCACTCAAACTGCAACTGATTCGGTCCAATGCTGCTGCTGGCGACGTTAGTCCGCACGGGGCACGGCAGCATGACACCCTGCGGGCAGTTTCCGGACAGGCAGCGGACAGCGCGCGTCGGATCTGGCAACGAGACGCAAGCTTCGCATGTGCAAACAAAACCGTACGACTCCAGCAGAGATTCCTGGCGCTCTGGCGTCGGACGGTAGAAGAAGTTCCCATAGTCGATGGATAGCGCGTCTCCCGGCGCGATGGGGCGGATGGCGGTCATCCACAGCGTCGAGTCGAACGTCGTGAAGCTGCAGTTGGGCATACAATTGTGCTCCATCCGGCACGCCGACAAGAACAACCCAGAGCCTCCAAGGTTCTCTAGCTCGTGCGCGTTGGTGCTGAGCACGCCGATGAGCGTGGCCATCTGCTGGTCTGTGAAACCGGCGGGGAAGATATCCGGCAGCTGACGACGCAGTTGTAAAGTAGCGTTCAGCGCTCGCTGCTGTCCGACACAACTCAGCCCCAGCACTTCGTCCAGTGCGTGAGCGTCGCGCTCATACATGGCCAGACACTTGAGGATGCAGCGCGCGCGGTCCACCTCCTCAATGCCGTCGATAGTCTTCATGATGCTCACCACCACGTTGCGGCGCCCCACATTGTCCTGCAGCCGCGGCGAATACATGATCTTCGGCACGCCCGTGCGCTCGCAGTGGCAGCGGTGGTGGGATCCCATTGACAGCTTGTTAGCGGCAGTGGCCGAAGCCGAGCGGAGCTCCTCGCATCCGGCGCACAGGTCCGTGCTCCACGGGGCCGCCACAAAGGCCAGCTCGCTGAATATCACCTGACCGGGCTGGAAGGTGCGCTCACTGAAGACTACTTTGCCCTTGACGGGGTCCTGGGCCACGCGCACGCCGCACGCATCGAACGTGGGAGCTGTCGCAGCCATCGATCTCACTAAGTATCAAGCGTGAATTTTTTTTTCCAACCAATGGTGAAATGCAACTCTTCACTTGACATTTGTATGGCGGTGATAATCTGAGTGCAATATGGACTTGCTGTATAAGTGCGTCACTTGTATTTTCTAACGCTCTATTTATTAAGGGGACATCCTGCATTACTCTGTATGCTTCAAGACGCGTCCGCTGACTCCACGAAGCTCGCGTCCTCAAGCTCGATAAGAAAGCGTGTCAAATTGCTACCTCTGTACTTCCTGCAGCTTCAGGTCGCTGCTCGGTCTTGTCTGCCTTGCCTGCTTTGGTTGTTGGTGTCTTCAAGCAGCTTGTGTATTCCTTCCAGCTAAGACGCTGAAGGTCCGTAGAACGCCCACAAATCCGATACACAACACGCACAGTGCCCGTCCACGAAGCGCCCAATACACACCCCAGCTCTCCAGCCTCGATCTTGGTAGCAATGGACAACTCTTTCTTGTCTTGCTTTACCTAAATATACGGGGTGGAAGACACATCGACCTTCGATTGGGATGTGTTGGAACCGTACGATAACGTCGGAGCCTCGTATGTAAAGCCTGTAAACATGCTCTTCGGTAGTCCAGAGCCGCCGGCCGATTTGCTCAGTGGTGTGCCACTCACGGGCAGCTCTGTGAACTCCTTGTCAAAGTTGGACGTGTCTCCCTCCTCTTTGGACTGCGGATCTGACGGCTTGAAAGGCGGTTCCGCCCACAATAGACCGTCCCAGTCCACAGTGCGGAAGAAACGGTGTGCCTTCACGTCACCAGCACCGCGGCTGCCCAGACGTTTCTCGGGCTCACGGTGCAACAGCGATTGGATAAGCGAAGCCGCGTCACGACTCAGATAGTTCGGGATCTCCAACGGCGCTTCACGAATACGCGCGAAGAGCTCTTGCCGATTGCGCGTGTACCATGGCGGAAGACCCGTGAGCATCTCGTACAGCACCATGCCGAGTCCCCACCAGTCCACAGCCGTGCCGTGGCCCTTACGCGCCAGCACTTCCGGCGCTAGGTACTCGGGCGTACCACAGAGCGACGTGGCGCCGCTTCCGATCTCGGTGACCTCGTCCTTGGCCAGTCCAAAGTCCGCCAGCTTGATGTGGCCCATCTCGTCCAGCAGGATGTTCTCAGGCTTGAGGTCACGGTAGACGACGCCAAGAGAGTGAAGGTGCTCGAGCGCGACAACCAGCTCCGCAGCGTAGAACCGCGCCATCTCCTCGTCGAACTTGCCCATGCGCGAGAGGTGGAAGAAAAGTTCTCCGCCAGGGCAATAGTCGAGCACGAAGTAGAGCTTTGCCGTGGTCTGGAAGGCGTAATGCAGCCCCACGATGAACGGATGACTGGCGACACTGAGTACGCGACGCTCAGTCTTGGTGTGCTCCACCTGCTTGCGCTTAAGCAAATGGGACTTGGTGAGGATCTTCATGGCGAAGACTTTGCTGTTGTTCTTCTTACGCACGAGCGTGACCTTGCCAAAGGACCCCTTGCCAATCACTCGGATGAGCGTGAAGTCCTCGAGGCAAATCTTGTCGTCAAAGTTGGTGCTCTCCACGAGCGCGGTGAGCTCCTTGGCCAGCGCGCCGTTACCAGGAACGGGGGCTTCGTCGGGCGAGCTCATACTCCTTGCTGTGTGTCTGTGCCTGTCTCGAAGCTTTTGCTGCGGTTGCTAGGTAAAACGAGCGGAACGACGTGCTCTGCGCGTAGTAGTAGAACGGAAACTGGCACCTGCTCGGCGAGTCTCAACGTCGGCACAACAAGGCGATTGGGTCTGGAGGTGCGTCTCACTCGCTGTCGCTGTAGACGTCAAAAGTGAACGTGCACTTTTTCGTTCCGTCGTCCGGCTTGGCTTCTTCCGCCCTGCCCTGCAACTGTATCTCACGCCACTCGAGTCGCGCGCTCGTCGACGCTGGATATTGCTAATGTGCCTTTGTCCTTTGTCTGGGCCTTGATGGTCCGATCTCGCCCTCTCCCCCCTCTGGCTCGACGTGGGTCCTATAAGCGCTCGAAACCTCCAGTGTCATTTCGATAAAACCTCATCATTTGAGGGCAATTTGTCTAAATAATCTAAATAAAAAGTGTTTTAATCGTCATACAAAAGAGCCAAAACTCAGGAAGTATTGGATCTTATTACCACGTCTGGCTCGATTGCCAAAAAGCCTGTACTACTAGACCGATATACCGCATGCTGAACTTGGTGTATCGCACACCACGCATAGACGCCTTTAAAGGAAGAGAGCAGAGCAACACTAATAATGGCGGACGAGCTCTTCGAGGGCGAATGCGATGCCGCGTCCTCGAGTATCAATCGCGCGTTCCCGTCGCACCCAACGTGGGACTATCGGCGGCAGCTAGCTGTGGATATATCCAACCTAGCGCCACCTGACCTGCCGGGCGTGCTGCTGCTCATCCACAACTACGTCAAGGTGCTCGAAATGCGCGAGCTACTGCCACGCGAGCAGCGCGTGCTGCCCTGGGAGATGCAGCAGCATCAAGGGCAGCAGACGATACCCGGCAAGGAAGAGGAGATTGACGCCATTCATCTGCAGTGCGGCTTCCGACTGGACCACGCGGACGACGAGCTGCTGCGCCAGCTCCGCCAGTACGTGGACGACTGCTACGTGCCGCACTTCGTGCCCAAGGAGAACTGCAGCATCTGCGAGGGTCTTTGGTCCTGTGGTCGCGTACTATATTGCGGCAACGATGCTTGCCCCGTGCGTGTGCACGAGGAGTGCTTTGGTATGGTCATGCGCGAACTGGACGACGGTCCTTGGCGCTGTCCGTCATGTCTGCTCGGCAAGCAGCTCGTGTGCGCGGTCTGCATGCAGAATGGCGGGCCGCTCAAACCTCTGGCCATGCCCGAGTCGTCGTCAGCTGACGAGCAGAAGTGGGTACATGTGCTGTGCGCGCTCGCCATTCCAGAGCTGGTCATGAGAGACGTACCCAGTATGGAACCAGTAGACGGCTTCGAAGAGATCGAGAACGGAAGATTCAGGTATCTCTGTGCCATATGCCGCAAGCGTGGTGGCGCCTCAGTCATCTGTGAGGCCGAGAGCTGCAACGTGGGTGTACACCCGCAGTGCGCAGCCGATGCAGGACTTATGATCGGCAATGAAGGCAACCTGCTCGGCGTGTACTGCGATAAGCACTTGCCTACGTCGCGTATTCCAGGGGCGAAGCGCTGGATCAGCGACGAGGACCTCGTGGAGGAAATTATGAGCGAGTACTCGATTGACGACGACGTTGATGCCGACGAACTTGACACGCCGCACTACACTGACGCCGAACGGTTTGCTTTTGTGCTGGAATCGACGCCATATCTGCACTGCAAACAGCAATTGCTAGGAGCGAAGGCTACACTGCACTTTAGTCCGGCACCATTTTCTGCAGCCTCGACTGCTCCAAGTGATATCAATCGAAAGACGTTTCTCGGGGCCAAGATCACTGCAAACGCTTACGCTCCACCCGCTATGGTAGTTCAAGGGATGAACACGCAAAGACCGAGTGTTTTTCCTCCTCCAGCTGTGTCTTCTCGTGAAAAACGACTGGGCTTGCCTGAGTTTCCGAAGGGAAGGCATGTGGTTGGCGCTATCGTGGACTATTTAGCCAAGGCGCAGGATGAGTGGCAACGCGCGCGAGTCGTGCAGTGGGACAAGGAGAATGAGATGCACCTTGTACACATCGTGGGGTCTGACCAGAAGCTATGGGCCAAGTTAGACGTTGATAACACGTTGATTTTGTATCTTCCAGACGAGGAGAATCTTGTGGATGGCCCGATCGTTAAGCTCAGTCGTCCGGTAACCAAGGGAGCCGTGCAATGGCGCCCAAAACCGCGTCCGTTCGCACCAGCATTATGAAAGACTGTGTACGAAGTGATATCGACTTAGGAAAACCAGAATGGATAATTGGGCAACCGTATTGGGAGCTTGTATTGCAATTTGTTATCGATATGATGGTGGAATATTGGACGTTGTTGCCCTCGTTTAACTGTGGGGTCACTCGGTTGTGAAGACATTTCTCGAAATCTTAACTGGCACTCGCATTGTCAACCATCTCGTTGACTAACGTTGAATCCACTAGCGCCTGGTCTCATTTGTGAAGGAGGAACTTCGCTTGGCTTTGCCAGTTGTGAAAACGTACTGGAGCAAACAAGTCGTCGTCAAGATGTTCCGCTCAAACTGGGACTTGGTGTCACCGTTCTCGTGGCTAGACTCGCTGGCTGATGAAGAGGAATTTATGGGGCAAGGCTTCGAGGAGCGTTATCCATCGACACGCCTTTATATCCTGCCTCGCTCGCAAACGGCTCAACGTCAGCAGCGCCAGCGTGAGGATGAGCCGATGACTGGGACTACCGACAAAAACAAGGAGGAAGAAGAAGAGGAGATGGAGACGGAAGACTCACCTACTGTGAAGGAGCGCAAGTTGATGGCCAGTAACTTCTTCGACGATCTGCCTGTCGGTGCGAAGCTCATGGACACTCAAGTGCCTACGAACATGTCGCCACCCGAGTTTAAGACTAAGGATGGCTACTCGTTCTTCACGTACGCATACAGCACGTGTCTGACCGCGGACGACAACGGGCGCCGCGTGAACAGCACGCGCCGTCGCTACGAGGATTCAGCGGGGCGGCTGAAGGCTCAGCACAAGCGCCAGATTGGCACGTGCGCGCTCGAGTCGACGTGGAAGCGCGCGTCCGAGCAGGACAAAGGCTCGCACGAGCACAAGGTTTCGTCAGGCTCGGTGGATGACTTCGAGCAGGCCTGGAAGCGAACGCCCTTTGGTATGGCCGAGGAGCAGGCCAAGGCGCACGGTGACAAGCAGCAGAGTGTGCTGCCTGACGAACCTCCGGCCCAGGAGCTGCCGTGAATAATAAATGGCCGAACATTTCGCATCAAGGGGTGCATGTTGAAGATGCCGTGATGGTTGTAGGGGAAAGACGAGCGAGAGAATTACTAAGCAAATGTATGTGTCGAAGTTCAATTGGGCTTTGGTCTCCTGTCTTGCCCTTCACAACGACAAGTTTGTGTGTTGAGTCCGCCGTGTAGTGCCTCATTTGTTGTTAAGTGTCATTGGGCCGTCAGAACCCGCCACTTTCGACCCGGGCAAACCGCAGACGCCTGCGTCTAGCCCAACAGTCGAACAAGAGACACCTCCACGCCCAGCATACAAACATCGAGAGCCTCTCGCCGCACGTTCGCTCTTATACTGTCTGCGACACCGGTGTCGCCCTTTTACTACTAGGGGAGAGCTCGAGTTTGAAGTTTCCCATGCTTCAGTTCCTATTCGGCCACAAGGAGAACAAGCGCAAGAGAGACAAGAAGAACAGGAAGAGTAGTATGCAAAGCGCGGAGCCAAGCCCGCGCCCCATGTTCGCCATGGTGTGCGCCAACAACGTGAATCGCAGCGCGGCGGCTCACGAGAGCCTCAGTGCTGCGGGTTTGCACGTTTGCTCGTATGGTGCCGGGCGTCAGGTGACGTTCCCCGGTAAGACTAGCTCTGATACGCGCACGTTCAAGTTCCTCACGCCCTACTCGGTCATGCACAACATCCTGGAGAAGGAGGACGCCACGCTGTTTGCGGACAACGGCGTGCTGCAGATCTTGAAGCGGGACATGCCGCTTAAGAAGGCGCCCGAGCGCTGGCAGAGCCTCAGCAACAAGCAGCTAGTGGATATCGATGTCGTCGTGTGTCTGGACTACGTCATGTTCCTCACCGTGCTGGAAGGTGAGCTTTACTCCTTATGTATCCATTACTGCAGCGGCAGATCTGTTAACGAGAGTGCGGCGTTGCATGTGAATTAGACATTCAAATGCGGATTCGAATGAGTTTCAAGACCAAGCAGCTTCATATTATCTGCCTTGACACCGTGGACACACCAGAGGAGGCCGTCACGGGAGGCGAGCGCGTACTCGAGCTCTGTCGCGAGCTGAACGTGCCAGCGAACGAGCTAACCGAGGTGTTTGTCAAGTCAACGGTGGAGAAGTTTGAAAAGGAGCACAAGGAACGGCTATTCTACCTGGGGCTGCACATGTGAGATGGTAGTGGACGCCATCAGAATCACTGAAGAAGCATCCTTGCTACTCGGTATAGTATTGCCAAGGAGGCGCCCCGCGGTAACTTTGCCACGAACGCAGCTTCACTATTTTATATCGCACCGTTAATGCAGCAGTGTATACTATACTTCGAAGCACTTATACACTAATAATGTTAGGTGGTCTTTCGTCAATTTTGTTAGAACAGAGAAGCCATTTACATAACTTAGAGCACATTTGAACCCTCCGCCCATTTTGAAGTTGCCCAGACGTGCGGGTGTCATGACATATTTCTTAATTCGAAAACAACTAATAGCTAATAAAATTGTTTTAAAGTAAGAAACCCGAAGCCGATGGCCCGTGATCCGCGCGTTCTGCACACGGATTTTAAACCTCAGGCATCGCTTCTTGAGCATTTCCCTACTTCGTCCAGTGTTGTTAGGTAGAAAAAGTTGCTTTTTTTTTGGTGTAGTTAGCCTGAAAGTGCGATTGTGTTGTTGAACAGCAGATGCGTATGTATCTGAAGTACATGTACTTGTACTGGATCTGGGTGACCTCATCTACGGACAGACACCATGGGTACACCACTGGGGCCGCTGAGGATCAGCTGCGCGGTTACCATGGACTAGACTGATCGCCCTCCATCCGAATCTCGGATGCGGTTCGGATTCTGAAGTTCGAACCGAACGTAAGGAAGACAACCACAGTTGACAGCACTGGAATCAGCTTCGTCCGACGCAGTCCATCAAGGCGGTGCCTTCGGGAGGACTGGCGATTACAAACACGCCAGGCCACTGCGGATCCGTCGCGAAGGCGGTGCGAGTATGACGACATAGGCCACGACTTCATAATTTAAACATTATAGTGCATGTATCCTATTGTCGACTCGCGCGCATCAAATGTTCTGACGTGGGGCGAGCGAATTGGTCAATGCGAGCCAGGGGCGCGAGGGCAAAGACCAAGGCACTTTTGTGCCGAAGACGGCGCCGGTGACAAGTCATCGCCTACCAGCCGGAGCACTTCAAACTTCAAACGACGCAGAAAAGGCATTTCCCCGATTCCGCATGGCGCCAGACCAATATATGACTATTGAGAGGTGATTCAAGACACCTTAATATGCAGCGGTTTTACAAAAAAGACAACTTCGGGTGCTCAGCTTCATGAGGCCTTTGCATGAAAGCTGTAATTCATGCACTATAAATTTAGTGCGCTAACTAGCTAAGCAGCCCATAAACATAGATCGGCAATCGGTAGCTAGCTACCTCTATGCTATCACACAGCGATGAATGAGACCGCGAACAGTGAGAAGACGATGCCGTGGTGTTGAGTGGGTCCTCTTGACGCACCTCTGGTAGGTCAGTGCGCACGTCGAAGATGCATTTCGATACATCCCTATTTTTCAGCGCCAGCCACGCATTTCCAAACAGATTGGTGCGCAGAGCACACGCAGAGTAGTATCGTGGTTAGCAAGCTGTCAACTTGCACTTGCAAACGAACGCTTAATTCCATCGCGTGCGTGCGAGCAGCCGAGAGAGAGAAAGCGCCGCTGACAAAGCGGATAAATGAGCGGGGCGGCCATTGGCAGTGACTTTGACAATTCGTTAGAGCGCTCTTCTTGTCATGACATTCCGTGTAGCCTTTGCCGCCTGGTTTGACTGACCATTCTTGACGTAACTCCGCTTGGCGCAGCCAAGTCGCTGTTAATCGTCCATGCTAACGCGACAAGATGTAATTTATCATTGAATGGGCCGTTCCAAAACTGGGTAAGCCTTCATTCCAGCAGCTAACCTTCATTATAGTATTAAAATGGCAGGTTAGTCGGGTGCACTAGGCACTACTCATTTTTCCATACCCGTAAAAGACAGCAGGCAACTTGCTCTTTCACCAGGTGGTGCGCCGCGCACAGCCGTGACCTGCACATCTACGACGAGTTTCGCTCCGTGTGTCTCCCTCACATCACATTAGGAGCTCCGACGAACGCTTGAACTTCGCGCTCGCTATGGCACCCGAGCCCAGCCACCGCGCGCACCGCCATCACAGCCAGCCACGCTCGGCGTCGCGCCCGCGCCAACGCGACCCACGCTCGCCGACTTCACGTCGCCGGCCACAGAACGATGTGCGCCCGTCATACTCACCCACGCGCGAGCGCTCCGACCCGGACTTGCGCTCACGTGAGTGCCGCAGACAAGATACGCACCAGCGCGCCAAGTCCCGGCCGCCCGGATCCGGGCGGGGAAGTCGCGACAGCCACGACAGCCGAGGCAAGTCCAGCGTGAAGCGAGCGCGTGTGCGCTTCAGTATGATCGACGCCGAGGGTGCCGCAGAGACGCTCACAGCCAAGGCCACGCGCAGCGGCTTCCTGCGCAAACAGGCAGACAACGAGCCTGGCGCGTGGAACAAGTACTACTTCGTGATCAAGCCGCTTACGTATCTCTTCTACTACAACAGCGAGGGCGACGAGAGACCGCGAGGCATCATCGATCTCGAGTACTTGACAGACATAAAGCGCAATGCAGACTGCCTGCAGCGCGCAGTAGGCGGGGGAGACCACTGCTTCCGAGTGTCGGGCAAGCTGCCGCGACCAACGGCGGAGCAAACGGCCTCGGGCGAAGTCCCCAAGATGCGTCCATTGTATTTGGATACGGACGATGCTGACGAGGCGGAGAAGTGGATGGATGCGATTCGCAACCACCGCTTCAGTGTCAAGAAGGATGAACAGTTTTTCACTATGGTGCACCAACTGCGGGATGCAGAGCTACGCGTTGCTCAGCTGGAGGAGGCTCAGCAGAAAGAGGCCGAGACCAAGAGGAATCTTCGTGTCAAGGCGAAGACGCTGCTGCAGAAAATGCGTGCAGTCGACAGTGGCAACGCCGACGAGCTCCCGGAAGTGGACGTGGACGATTTAGATGATATCGCGGACGATATGTTGGCAATGTTGGAGGGAATGGAAGACGTGCTAGTTAGTCTACAGGGGAAGCTGGATCAGCAGAAGCAAGGGATTACTCAAAAGAAGACGACAAGTGCAGGGACGACAGGTACTCGCCTAGGCTTCGCGCAGGTGATTCAGCGTGCCGTGTCTAGGCGCGAGAACACCAGCTTTTTGGAGCTACCCGAGGAGGAGGAAGAGGAGACGCTTGCTGCTATTAAGAGCAGGAGACAGCGTAAGCCTCAGCCGCCAGTGATTCAGGAAAAGCCAAAGGAACATTTAAAGGAGAAGTCTTTTGAGGAGCCTCAGGAGAAGTCTCTCGAGAAGGAGAAGCATCAGGAGTCGAAAGAGAAGGTTCAAGAGGAGGCACCAGCTCTGGACAACGTCTCTGACGTGCTTGCTATGTGGAAGGCGAAGAAGAAGAAAACATCTTCTACAAAGCAGCCTTCCACTGAAGCTGATGACGACGAGAGTTCAAGGACGATGCCCCGATTGGGACGCAGCGTGACGACAGCCTCTGAGACTGGCTCGGCTAACAAGTACACGTCGGCGCAAAAGAGCCGAGGCAGCGACCGATCGTCGGAAGAAGACACCGTCTCACTAGATTCGTCGGACGACCGCGAGTCTGGGGAGAAGCTGCCGCCCGGCTGGACCAAGCACGAGAGTCGCGGGTACCCTGGCACGTATTACTACGCCCACGAATCTGGCAAGGTCAGTTGGGACGTGCCGACAGACGACATGGTTGACAGCGACCGTGGCAACAATGACCACCTGGATGACCACCACAGCGATCATAGCGATCGTAGCGACGACTTCGATGTGGACGATGAGTACGAAAATGATCTTCCTGACCAGGACGAGGTCGACATTTATCCCGACACTAGCTCGAGCGTCGACACAAGCGCCGAATATCTGAGCGAGTACGAAACGGATGAAGGAACTGCTGGTGGCACCACGTCGGCTGCGTACCGGAAGGCGAAGCCCAAGCCCAAGTCCGCGTGGGCATTCAAGCTGCCGAAGTTGCTACCAACGAACACGACGCAGGCGGCGCCAACGGAAGCAGCCGCCTCGTTGTCTCCCATCCGTCGGGGCTTCAACCATCACGAATTTTGATCATGTAGTTTCCGTCTCCGTCGTCGGTCCAGGGCCCTAAACTAACGAAGTAATGAAAACCCTGTTTGAGTCTGCGATCGATTGGCCCGCTGTTTTCATCTGCACAATTCGATTAACAATACAAAGCCCCCCCCCCCCACCGCCCATTCAATGAGAGGAAAAGAACGAAGAGAAGAAAGCAAAGACATTGAAAAGAAGACCAAAAGATGCAGTTTACCAGCATTACGACTGATTGACCTGTAGATGAGGATAACTAGGGGTCAGGGCCATCTCAATCCAGCGTCTTATCGTCTGCGTCGCCTTGTGCTCTGTCCACATATTAATTCCATTGTAGAATGTTATCCCTCTCTCTCTTTCCGCTCACTGTTGACTGTCTACAGCTTGCGGCGCTCCTCGGCTGGGAACTTGATGTGGTTCGAGCTCGAGTACAACGCCAGCGGGGCCGCCACGGCCGCCATCACTACGAGCGCGACGCCCGTCTTGCGCTGCCAGTTCTTGGTCTTGGCCCACCAGCCGCCGGCTGGGGACCACGTGTACTTGGGGTACGGATACTCGCCACCGCCGCTCATGTCTGTCCAAAGGTGTAGAAGACTCTGCGGCTGAGAGACTTAGAGCAAAGTGATCGCACCTAATTGAGAATGTAGTGACTTGTCACTATACCGAGAATAACGATATGAAATACATCTATACCTTGTTTTAACCGTTTAGTATTCACGAATGGTTAAGCTCGGGTTCTCAGGATAGCTTAAATCGTTGAACGATCATACTGCCCAAGTCCTTTTGCATAGACGTGCGGACGTGTGCCCAGGTTGCATCCAGGATCAGGTAAGCTTATGGCGCATCCAGGACCATCCAGGACTGAAATACTTGACGTAACTTTTGCTAGTATCTTACGGTAAAATATGATCGTAGCCTCTCTGTTTCATAGCGGCTGCTCCTAGAGAACGTGTGAACCGCACCGCATAAGATGAAAACGGAACCGAAACTATGTGGAAGCACCCGAAATGTACCCGAAATGTGGGGGAATGACCCACGATACGGTAGAAACACAAACGTTTACAGGATCTTTGACATCTGCCCATTCTCTGGGCCAAAGCACAACTGTCCGAGTGGCAGACCCAAGCAGCCAACCAGTGCTCATGGAGGCAACATGTCGCAGCTGCCTGCCGCACGTTCGGCAGGCGGAACTCGCCTTTTAAACCGAGAACGCGAGCGAACGTGTCCAAACGATTTGCTAGGCGAGAGCCAGCGCTCGACATCGATGTGGGGGACTGTAGACACTGTGCTGAGCGAGATGCAGGCCTTCGAGATCACGAAGAGCAACACCATGGCCTGCACAGTCTGCTCAGGCTTCAAGCCCCACCAGATGTAGTATACAGATTGCACTGGAGAGGGCCAGTCGCCTAACGGGCGCCCATTTCGCTTTGACGTTGTACCCCCAGCAACCCTCACGCGGCGGGCCTTGGAGATGGGGTGAAAAAGCTATCTGGCTATGTGGAACGAGCATCAGCTCGGAGTTGTGGGTGCTGGAGGCACTCGATGCACTCCGGTGGAATTACGTCTAGCCGAGCGTATCACCGTCGCTTCAATAAACGCTCCGAAGAGGCTATCGCATTATCTGCTCAGATGGGCTCCAACTATGCCCGAAGGAGGTGGAAGGAAAGCCATGGGATGGATGGGTTTGTAGATATTGACCGCAAGTGGTGCGAGTTTAGCTACTGCTTCGCATTTGGAACTTGTATTCACGTGGTGTATGCAATTTGAAGCTTGGGTACCTCGACTGCAGTGGCGTGAGGTTCCTCCGCGAAAAGGGAAAACGTAAGAGGCAAAACACGAACACGATCCAAGTAGGGAGACCATTGTCCGTTGGGCCAGCACTGACTTTCTGATCTTCCAGCAAACAAAAAGTATGATCAGAGGCATGCAGTGCACCGTTTAGTGCTGACCATGATAGTTCGTTTTCACTTTAACTGAGCGTTTGCTTGATATGTGTCTAGGGGCCCGCCATCTACGCTTCCAATCCCGAGGCGTAGTCAAAATGACGTTAGCTACTAGGTCGCAATAGTCCACGCGAGGAAATGAGTATCGGACGTTATCCTCCCTTGCAGAAGGAAGAACAGATATACACGAGAATAGTCATGCATGTGATTCAACACTATGAGTTAATCTCCATGTGCTGGATAGCGTAGAGTCTAGTGTCTCGCGCAACGTCTTCACCTAAAATTCGCGCTCGTGCGGCTCGGCCCAGCACGAGTCACATGCGCACCTGAACCAGATTTAATTGCCGTCGTTTACGGTGAGATATGCCTGGCTTCACAGTTTTGAGCATGACTGCCAAGACCTTGACGCTTGTACAGTTCTGCGTCTCCACGAATGCAACGTTAGGGCCGCAAGCGCGGCTCATGAATCGAGTAATCGATCCAAAGTTCAGCGCCTCAATGAAACAAACTTGCCCGATACTGACTTGACATTTAACAGCATTTTATAGCCGCTGTTCTGCTTGAACAGGCTGACCCTCAACAACTGCATCTAACGCGCATAGACGCCCCACGTACTCAATAAGCAATATCCCCAACTTCGAATACGAACTTGTATAGACTTCCAGTCCGGCACAGCAGGAACCATACTTCTTCAGACCTGGATGGGTGCGCGGAGAGTGGCTGCAAGCTCCTTCAACGCGCAGCAGTCGGACGTGTAGTAAATAGTGAGCGTTGCGTTTTGACATGAATCCTTACAGCGGTCCCCAACGCATTGACACGGATCGCCGTCTCCAACGTCGGTAAACCTGTTCTCTCGGGCACTTCGCACTCTTCAATGCGTTTCACGAACGCTGGCGATTTCATTTCGCTCAAACAAGGAAGCCTTCCGCACTGGGTTGAATAAATGCCGCTGCCGAATGTGTAAGTACGCATCCGATCTCTGACGTCCAGTATTTGTAGCAGTTCCTTCGTTCTACGAGCATTCAGCGTTAGCGCGTGATAGATATTCTCTCCGCTGTCAGTAGCTGCACACTTCCTTGATCACTCCACTTCCGCGATCGAGAAACATGCCAGCCCCAGGTCGCTTCTTGGCCTGGTAGCGGATTTTTGAACGGTCCAGGGCGGGTGGGGATAGACTGCAAGTAATCACTTACGGCAGCCAATTTCGAAATGGCAAGTACGCCCGATTGCTGGGTCTCTACCACTGGAAGCCGAAACCCTCGCTTCCTTGGGCTTCGCCACACTGAGGCACAGCTTTTGCGCTAGTCTCAGTTGGTGTGACCGCTACTGCAGCAATACTGGCTGGCTCCACAACTTCGCCGCTAGCAGATGCCTTCGTTGTCGCGGCGTGTATTCACTGGCACGTGAATCCTCGCACAGGGTATTTAGCTCTTAGCTGTCTGTGCAATATGGGCCACTTGGTGACGACACTTCTATCGTACCCGGGCCGATAAACCATCCGTCGGTAGCCCCGCGTGCATGGTGCTGCCCGAATCAACCACACTAGAGACAGCGCGCGGGGTCTCCTCGCGCATACCACCTTCGGCGCGTCGAGCTGAAGCGAATGCTTGCTGTACGACACCCTGACAGCTCAGTTGAAAGCGCTGAATCGCATCGGAGCATCGCGACTTCCTGCAACCAAGGTAAAATACCTCAGCTTGCGCACAGCGCCTCCCCATCAGTGAGTTCGTTCCCGAAGCTGTAACGGGGTTACACGAAGGTAACACGCCGTGTAGCCATGATGCGTGTCACCTTGCAGAAAGTGGATACTCTCTCTCTCTCTCTCTTCTCTTGGTACCACTTGGATTAACAGGATTTCAGTGCGTGGCCACAGGGCCACGAGATAGGCATTTGGCTAACCTAACTACGGTAGATAGTTAGAGTCATACATTTACATCGCAGATAAGCAAACAAATAACAGCTCAGTTTTACTATTAAAGAGAGTATCGTCCAAGGTTAGGAATACGGACTCTTTGAGTCTCTAGTAGTATAACTAGAGGGATATAAGCCTCTGCAAGGACCTTAGTGTTTAGGAGAACCACAGCTAAGACTCGGAGAGTCATACGTCTTCCTCTGACGCACTACGTTAGCAGCCCCGCTGCAGGAGTGATCCTCCAAGCGCTCCATCAACATCGCGCGCGCGGTCACCTCGATGGTGTCGACTTTGATCGCCATTCAGCGCTCTCGGAGGCGTCGACACCCAACACGACGGCTTCTTGGTGGTCTCTAGAGTCGCCGCACACAAGCGCAAGCGAGCAACACGCGAGCCTTCCCCCTGCATGGAGATCCTCCTGTGGCAGCAGGGACACAGAGAGAGGTGCCATCGTGTGGCTGCTAGTGCTGGGCGCGCGCACAGCAGTGACCGGCCTTTGCACGGTGGAGCGGATTAGAGCGTCGAATGGCGTTCACCAGCTCTCACACTCGCATCACCTTCGAAAGACCTCATATTCTTCTTCGCCGTCGCGGGCTGGGTGACGGCTGCGACACAGAACGGGCGACTGGGATGCACCGGCAATACGGCTGAGACGCACCGGCGATGTCTTTTGTGCGATGCACATGGTGTTTTTTCAGACTTCAACGTGTGATTCTAACGTTTCCTCCTGCTTCTATTGTCGTTTTTATGTGACATCGTAGGCTGGATTGCTTACATGTTTTATGTTTTATACAGAATCGTCGGTTTGTAGGATCAGGTTCAGGTGTGTGAGCAAGGATCAAGCAGGTCTGTGAGGCCAATCGATTGGTGTGTGTGCCGGGTATCATGTTCAGATCGCTCTCCATTCATTGGAGGAGTTCGTCGCGCGCCAAGATGTGATTATCATACATTGACACATGAGTCATATGCAGAAACTGGAATGATTGATGTTCCAGATGTATCGCTCAATCCGTGCCATGCATACGTAACTAGTTTGTGGTCAGGTTTGTGACCAGGTTTGTGGCCTGGTTTGAGACCAAGTTTATAACCAGGTTGGATCCTAGTTTGCATCCAGGTTGGTGGCCAGTATTGATAGAGAAATGGCTATGTTGCTATGTATTGGTTTGTAAGATGTCTTCTCTCTCAAACAGACTAAACATGTTAGATGACCTAATACTTCGCCGATAAGATCGCACGCAGGACGCCGTACCAAAACATGTGCAGGCCAGGATCGCCGTATGCGCTCTTGAGGTTCTCGTCCAGCATGCGCCACATGAAACTGAGCACATACATTCCACAGCTAGTCCCATCCTGGTGATGCGACGACGACAAGCTGAAGGTCTTGAACTTGTTTTCATGCTTGATTCGTGCGACGATCTTAGACAGAAAGTCGATATCGTTCAAGTTTCCGAGCGGATCATATACCATGATGCTCTTAGGTTCGTCTAGATAGCGACTGCCGTCAAGTGGTTGCGTTCAAAGTTAATGGGCATGAAAATTATGTTGCGTTTTCGCCATTCGGATCTTTTTCACCACGTCGTCCACGATTGCGACGTTGTTGATCCTCTTGGCTAGCTTGAACTCGGGCATCATGATCAACCTCACGTCATTATCCCTCGACCGTATCGTACCCATTGCTTTAAGCTGCGTGCCTTAGTCCATTGCCGAGTTCCTAGCTGGTATAGGTAAGTATAGTCCATTCCTGGGAGGAGGTCCCGCGTTAACAAGGTTGTAGGGTGACCCTTACGGATACGTAGTTTTGCAGCCTTGTACCCAGCCTGTCTTAGAGCAGCGTTTCTCCATCCACTCCAGAAGGGCGTTGTCCCTGTCGCACTCAGTCTTCACCCTCCAAACTTTCTGCATTGTGTCGAGCTGAAATAGCGTACAGTTTCCACCCCCGTCATCTTTACGTAAGTGGGTCTTGGTCAGTCTGGCTCGGGACGGGTATCGGGAAATTGTACAATGTATCTAATGCTTTACGAATGAGCTCCAACGGCAGCAAAAGTGGCACCGACGCTGCAATCATCGGTACTTGTCTTTGCCGATTTTGGGGTGTTTCCTGGTAGCATCCTGGTGTTCCACCAGTAATACAGATAGTAACTCGACCAACTCAGAAAAGGGTAGCGTCCTTTTGTCAACAGCCTCTGCCACCACGCCAATGTCGACAAATGCCAACTCGCATCCCTTCTCCAAGCGCTGATGGAATTCTTTCCGTGCTGCAGCGCGCGCTTGGTTTTTCTGTTACTGAGGTATTGAAGGCCGACCTAGACGTCTCACTCGCTTCACAATTGTACCAACATTCCAGTATCTTCGTCAGGGTTACCGTTTCTGGTCTCTACGGAGTGTCGTTAGCCATGTCTAGTTGTTCTTCTCTTTCAGCATTGTTGTCGCCTGTGTCATCTACGTCACCACCCGCGAATCCACCGTCATACCCAGGAGGATGCTTTCCGGAACTTTGATCACCTTCTTGCCCAGGTACTTCTCCTTGGTTATTGCCAGGATTCTCTTCAGGACGCGATCCACCATTTTCTCCCAATTGATTCACAGGACCTTGACCAGTATCCACAACGTGGCCACTTGATGGATCCCAATTTTTCCACGTTGCTCTTCATATACTTTTTTTCCTTATTTGCTTTGCCATCACTTTTCGTATCAGGTCGATCACCGGGGTGCTGCCTACGCGTGGGTCCAGGATGTATCCCGGATTCCTGTCCAGGTGCGGCTCCAGGTTGTAACCGGGATTCCTGTCCAGTTTGTTTTCTAGTAAGCTTTCCCGGTTGTTGGCCCAATGCAACGCCAACTGATTTGCCCCGAGATCAAGTTGCGTCCATTTTGGGGACCAGGATTCAGATTAGTCTAAGGTCCAGTATGCTGGCCAGATTGATGATCCGGATGGTTTACACATTCTGCAGGATTGGAGCCTAACGTTAACAACTCTCCGTGGGCGATACCATTCCGGATATCGCGGTAGCATCGCTCCAGAAACTTGATCTCAGACTTGCAATCCTTCATCGGTATGTCAGCTAATTCCTGCGCGATCTGATTGAAAAGGTTGCGTATACTATAGTTTTGGTTCGGGGACATTAGAGCATCGCTGACATATCCGCTCACCGGCAGAGTTGTCTTGGAATAATTGAACGTGCTCAGTTGCGTCAACTCAGTTAAATGCTCTGAGAGCTTCACACACCATCTTATATCAACATCCGTGTCTGGAATTACTGGAAGCAACGAAACCCGGCAGCTATACAACATCACGTGCTACAGGAAAACTTAAGAGTGCACGCAAAGTCACATTCGCACAACCGTTTGCCTTGCTAAACGTATACTTCTTCTCGTCACGCTTCGTGTTACTTGTCACTGTGACTAGTAGCTCTCGATCTTCGTTATAACTGTACTTCTCCATAGTTGATGGCGACACCGCAAATCATACTCTGGCTTCATAGTCTCAGCACACAGGAAGTGCACACTTGCAGCAACAAGTTCAGCTCATGGTCGTAGCGTTGGTGGACCCGCTTTCCCTCGAATGTCGTCCGCGCGAGTGCGCGTTCTTGCTGCGACGCTGACTACGCATCAACGACTCACGACATTCCTACGACGAGTCCAGATCCAGCTTTTGTTTACCAAAATTTGATTCGATGCGGCTGTTTGTGTTATTGCGGAAATGCGGTAGCGTTTGACGACATAACTTGGTCCAAATGGCTTTGACGAGCCCAATTGGAATAAAAGTAATCCCTGAACGACGTGTTACCAATTCCACAAGCAAACTTCTTGAGTACCTCCAGACTGCGATTGTACTCCGCTTCCTCAATCGCGTCGACCAGGTTTGCGAAATGGTGCCGCATCCACTCGTACTCGCTCTCTGCGTAGTGCCCAAACTTGGCTTCTCTAACCACTGTTTATAAGTATCTCAGCACGTGAAAACGGCAGAGGAGGCTGCTTGCATTGGGGAAGGCATCTCGGAGATCTAGAACTCGATCATGTCCTTGTTAACCATGTTGACTCCAATTGACTCCCAACCCAAGTTTGAATTCATAAAGTGATCAATGACTTTGCGCATGTGCCAATCCGAGTTCGTTTCAATCACAGAATGCTGCATGAACTGCCCGGATCCGAACGCATCCATAATCATAAAGCTGCACAGCTGATAATCGTAACTGCAACACACAAGACCAATGACAGTTAACCAAATCGAATGGATCGAAAACGTACTTCCATGAAACCACAGTGGTAGAAATTATGGGCTATACTCTGGAAATTTTACGTTGTTAACCTGGAAAACAACCTGGTAATAGTCCTGGAATTCACCATGGCAGTAATCCTGGAAATTATTCTACAATGGTAGAAATGATGGGTATATTTTGGAAGTTATCATGGTTAACCTGAAAACAACCTGGGAATACCCCTGGATTTCACCATGGCAGTAATCCTGGAAAAAATATATTCTAAATTGATAGTTTAACGTACCGATTTGTCTTGTGGGTGCAGTCGACTAATACAATCTCCGGGAATCGCATGAAAAGTTGCCGCATATGGCTCGTCGTCAACGAAATTGCCCCAGCTTCACTAGACAAAGTCTCATCAATACTTGCCGTATTCTCCGTATTGGCCCCTTGGAAATCCTTTAAGAACTCAGCCACGGCTACATCGTCATCAGCTTCTCCACGCAGTTCGGTCCTTATCTTGGCCATCAGATTTGCAACGTCTCGACGAGTCACCTTAACCGCTGAATGATCACGAATGTACTCGTAAATTCGCAAGCTCTTGCCACCTGCGCGAATCATGAGACGGAGGTCCTCGAAGATGTGTTCACCCATCGGCACTTGACGGTTTAGTTGTCGAACAAGGCCTGTGTTAGCTGGTGGTTGTGCTTGTACAACGGATTGCGGCTCTCCACCTTCCACAATCCTTTCACGTATACACTCTCAGCGGTAAACCGAAACTGTCACTGCGTGCTGCGAGCCTTCTGCTTCGGGCGAAGTCCTTTTCCACGTGTGCGGTCCGGTCAGTCATGGGTGCAGATATAACGTCGGCTCCAGCGTGACAGAGGGTCAGGGAGGTAGCGCACAGTTCAGCCGTCTTTTACTCGCTTGGACTCTCGGAGCTGCCGGTTCCGTTTCGAGACGCTATCCGTTTCCTTTACACCCAAATGGGAATTGGACTTGTCGCTGTAGCGAACGCGATAATCCCCCCAACCACCCCAACTGGAGTGAAAAAACTGGCGGAGTTTCCGGCCCTCATACACACCCTCGTTTTCTGCATTGCTCTCCGAGTCGTCGTCGCTGCTCTGTTTAGCGAGATGGGCTCGCTCCTCGCGTTCTTCTCCATCTTCACCAGCCGTGCCGTTGTAGTCCTCATCATAAGATACGCGTGGGCGCTTCTTTGTTGCCAGACAAAGAAAATCTTGCAATGAGTCAGGGGAGGGAAAGCGGGCGTTTGTCACAGCCATAGAGTAGAGGCATATATTAGGGGAATCAGTGCAAATCCTGGGTGATGAGCATCGCATTTTATCTGCCCCGCACATTTTATTTTTTTATCCTGTGTAACTATCCAGGATAATTTTGGGTGCATCCTGGACGCAAGTTCGCATGGATATGAACAAAAAGCCTGGACCGTAGGTTCTCCGTGAAAAAATGACACCAAACACGAAGTTATCTTCTTCTATGTTCACTATGGCTGGCTCAGAAACCCATTTCGAGTAGGAACAAGCTGAAATTATCGCCACCAAACGGTAGCAGCCTCACCAATAACACGCATCCCCGCAAGGGCCAGCTATTGTTGAATCAACACCTGAAAGCCAGGAACGATCCCTTGCACCGGGTCAGTTGCAAATTCAAGCACCACTAGCCACGAGCGAGAGATAGGATGCAAAAATATCGCGCTTTCGCACGAGCCCCCTCAGCCTCTCAGAATGAAGGGTACCGGCGTTCAAGCCTAGTACGGAGGTGCCACGGAGAATTCTCGACAGGAAGTCAAATATGACAGGAACTCGGTTCCCACATATAAACATATAGAGAGAGTGGTACTGCAGCATACACAAACTTGTCAGATGTGGATACTAGGCAAGAAACACAACAATAGCCGAGCTAGTCGGTCCTTGTTGGCCTGCGCTGATTTGCCCCTAGCGGTTCGGCCCTTCCGAGACAGTGATGTTTCGCTTCCGCCGAGATCAAGTGCCCCAAGTCATTCAATACACAGAGGTCAGCTTAGCTGACTGCCTCTGCCTTACATATCCCGTGTCCTCCGCTAAAGAGCGGACGACAGCGCGTTAGCGCTTTGACGGATCGCCGAGAGCAAAGGCTTCTCGGCTAGACGTGTTACGGTACCCGGGCTGTACGGTGTACATGCTCGCTGAGTTGGGCAGAACTTGTTCCTTCGCGCTTGCAGAGACACGCCCTTCCCCGGCCGACCTAGTTCTCTCGGCGCTACCAGTCAACACCATACAAGCTATGCCTCTGGGGTGTCAACGTTAACCGTAATCCAGGTCGTGCAGGGACTTATCGGACAGTGTACCTTGTCTTGGACTTGGAAATAGTAAGTCTGTTATCGTTTATCTCCTGGAAGCCTCACCCCCAACAAATGACTTCTCCTATTCTTAACGATGTTTCTATACAAATATCAAGTTAAATGAAGTGTGGTCGGCTCTCAACCGACCCTTCGCAAAGATTTCAATGTAACCACCCAAACCCAACGACTGGCTGAGTTCGTTCAGTTGAGTAGCCGAGTTGCCAGCTGTCTTCATACTCAGCGGGTAGTACCATAGCTGCCGCTTAAGCGCGATATGTGAACCACCCCATCTGACGCTCACTACAGCACAACTACCCGACCATGCTACGGGACGAGCTGGTGAGTGGCTTGGCCCAACTGGTGCGTCGTCATCTGTCACGATTACCGCATTCCCTCTCAACCATCCCGACGCTCGGCTTCCAATTCTTCCCACGTTACGCACAGCGTCGCCGACTTGACTCATCGCTACGAACGGGTAGGGCTCCGCTGCGGTCACTTACTTAGTTCGACTTCCTGCTGACTTGCCTCTGTATGTTGGTAATCCATGGCTTCTTCTCCACCATCAGAGCACTCAACTCCCGGCGGCCCTTTTACTCCTTTCTCGGGAGAGGCTTCGCCGGTACAGCCTGGCTCACCGACTAATTGGGCCGACCACCACGATGCTAAGACGAAGTCACATACGGTTCCCTGCGCTCAAGCTCCTGCTGGGACGTCTGACAGATCATCTGAGTCGGCTGAGACTACCACCGATTTACACGCCTCTCAGCCGACTCCATCTGAGCCCGCTCGAATGACTCCTTCGGCAATCCCAGCTCCCATTTCATTGAGTTCGCTGAGTTCGGTCCGTAGGTGTTCGTACTTTTTTCCATTCTGTCTACAGGTTAAACATGTTCCATCGTCCCTGAGTTTCCTCTCCAGAAGCTCCACTATCATCGCGGCTTCTATCGATGTCGTAGCTGGTGCTCGATTCCATAATGATCGCTTCCTCGAGAAACCAGAGGATCTCGACGACTTCTTCGACGCAATATCGCCAGCTCCGCGTTGCAAAAGGATCACCCATCGGACCCTCGCTTACGGCCGGTACACCACAAGTCAACGCCGAAGTCGTATTCTCCGCGTCCGAGACAGTGACTGCGACGACTTGGCGTTTTCACGCGCTGAGTCTCCTCCTACTCGCCAACTCCCGGATGAAGACTCAGCGTTACAACCAAGTCCGCCGAGTTCGGACCCACTGACAAGCGAATTCCATTCTAAACCTCAACGCTAACGTCGCTCCGTCCGTCTGTCACGCCATAACGTGATTCTAGACTCGATCTCATTGGCTGCCGAGCGCAACGAAGGCGGACCGCCATTGGCTGAAACAACATTCCCGCCGCCGAAGGCGGCCATTGGTGGAAAATATAAATTAACGATTGGTTGACACGTAATGTGTATTTTTAGCCTGCGTCCACTCGTTAGGCCGTCACATGCAGGGTGTGCGAGGCGCGAGTGTGTCGCTCCCGCTCGGTCTTGAAGGGCTAGGACTGCAGCGCATAGGCAGGTCCACCTACTGGGACCAAAACTAAACCCACCGCCGCTACGCGGCGGTGCTTGTGTATCTCAACGTTCTTCCAGCATGTCACCCGTGGATAGCAACATTATTCGCCACGACCGTCGCCTTCGCCGCGTCCTCCTCGTGCAACCTCAACCTCCGGGCTATCGCCAAGATGGTCTCATGAAGACTCGCATATCTCAGGTTCCATCAGCTGTGTTCTCACCAACTCCGCTCGAATGTCAGTCTCGTCTACAAAGGGGCTCAGACAACACACTGGAGTCGGCTGAGTCCTCTTCCGCTGGGTTTGAGAGTCCCGACCCCAACTACCTTCACTGAGCTCTGAGGTTTACTTCAGGACCAAGAACACATTCGTTTCTGCTGAAGAGCTCGAGCGGACTCGGCTGATGGCGTATAATCTTCTCCGGCCTCCGCTTCCTGACGACTGGAGAAGCGTCGAATAAGAATTCCAGACCCCGTGGCAACGAGCCGATCTGCGAGATATGTGGAGATCAGACAGAGAACAACTGACAGGGGGCGGAAAGAGAATTTGACGGCGACCCAGGTTCGATATCGGGCAAAGAACGAAGATCGAGCTAAGGACGAAGACCGAAACGCCGTTGATCGGCAGATCGCGACCTATCTACTCTTTATATGACCACACGCAATCCCGATCGATTCTCGGTCACGGCCGATCCACGACCAGACCCGGGCAAGGGATTAAGATCAAGACCGAACGGCGACATGCAGCTCGGACCATGTCAAGTCCCGATCAGCCCCAGATCGGATCGTCGCTGGACCTCAAGACTGGATTTAAGGGGCGTGGACCAAGACCGATCGGCGACATGCAGATCGCGACCGATCTAGATCGACTCTGATATATATGCGTCGGATCGTGATCGATCAAGATCAACCTTCGATCGGATCAGCGCATGCTTTCTGGCAGATCGACATACAGGTTCGGACGTACGGGATCTGGCAGATCGGGCCTTTCAGTGCTCCCAGGAAAGCTTGTTTTCCCTTCTCCGATTCCGGGAACGGCAACTCAGCTTTGTTTTTGCCAACTTCTTTGGAGTGACAAAAATACTCGGCGAGATCCCATGAGAGAGAAAATTAACTATGTGTTGCACAAAACTATGCTATTGGTGAAACTGATGCTGATTCTGCACTCGTCGAATCGGGTCAGTAGTCGGTCTAACGTGGTCAAACATTCATCAAAAGTTTTCCCAGCAAAACAGATGTCATCCACGAATGACCGACGTTCGAACACCGGGGCGTGTTTGAATGCATCGGATTCTCCGCTTTAAAACATGTTACCATCTGATCCATCTTCCAATCCTGGAGCGGCGGGGATCCGTCTCGGTTAAGCCTCGATTATCTGCTTCAAACTTGGTCGAGCAACTCGGCTTGGCCCTTAGCTGAGTTCTCCCCTCACCATGTTGGCCGCGCTGAGTTGCGTCTTCAGCTTGGCGGACACGTGTGGCATAAGTAGTCCATCCGCCTCGAGGTTGTACGAAACTCCACAAGGCGTTGTCGATTAGCCGCTGGTCGATCATTTGTAACGGCTTGAGGCCGTTACTAGCTTACACTAGCGCATTGGGAAGTTGGTAGGAAATTTGATTCTGTTTGTTTGTCGAGACGGTCTCGACACTCGAGACCGTCCCAACCATTAAATCTATAGTGGGCTCTGATTGGCCACCGCGCACTCGCGGTGGCACCCGTGTGACAGTGGCCTGTCACATCATTGGTACGTCCTTCGAGCCAAAAGGCATTCGGAGCCACTCAAAAGGTACTGGCGCACAGCTAGACGCCGGAATTCCGCCCCCGTCGAGCCATCATAACAGCCCAAAAACCTGCTGGTTGCATCCAAGGAGCAAAACCAATACTAGCTCTCCAGCTTGGTGAGCAGATCACGTACCAGTGACATGACATATTCCATGAGCACCGTGACAGTGCTGACCATTTTGTAGTCAATACATAGACAAGTATCTACTCGTGATCTCGACAGGCAAACCTCAACAGCATTCTGCTCTCTCACATTCGTTTTCTCAGCCTCGACTCGTAGCTCTGATGCTGTCTCCTACCACTTCATCTACCCGCACTCGGCTATCTAGCGCGCAGCAGCTTCAAATATATCGCCACTACTCCGAGCATCCATCTCTCAGTCAAGTGAGGCGGGGTCAGACGAGGAGGACGGCATCATGAACGACCTGGCACATCTGCTGTCGCGTCTGCACCCTCGAATCATGTGTCGGTCAAAGAGCTGTTGAACCCACCGGAAGAGAACATCGTCGCGGATGAACCAACAGACGAAGATTTCTGTCGGGTAGAGCCTCCATGGAGTGAGAACAGTCGCGGACAAGAGGCGATGTGGACTTCGAACGGTGCAGAGAGTGTTTAGAGAGGAGCTTGCGCGTAAGCAAGGCCGCAAGAACAAAAGTCGAAGTTGTTCGACTTTTTCGGACGTCCTGCACCAAACGGACCTTAGCAATAATTAAGCACCTTTACGTAGTGATAATTTTTTCTGTAAAAAGTAGAGGTTAGAGGCACGTTTAGCATGTGCTTGTATGGTGTCGGTCATTGGGATCCCCTCCTCGTATCTCTCCGTGGAGTGAATCACAATTCAGGATATCACGACCGAGAGGATTGTCTTACTGTTTTTCAAAGTATGATTGGCGGGTTTCATTTATATAGCGAAAAATGGCAAAAAATGTTTCTACGCATGGCGATGCATATATCGATAACTATGACAAGTAATTGAGTGGCTCCTCTGTCGACATGCCTCGCTGCCAAATGAACGTCTCCATTCCAGAGGGAAAGTCGTCCGTGATTAACCATTCGTCCTTCACCTCCCCCTCGAGCACCTTACCGTTCGTTTTCGAGTTCCGGTGAATGTCCACGGCCAGTAGCACCGTGCGGTGGTAAATCCGCAGTCGGTTGCGCTTCTTGACGTCCGTCTCCGGCCACGAGAGCGACTTCACGTCCGGCACAAACAATGTATCGGGCAATACGTTGTTAAGGATACCCACCAGCGACAGCATCACGTCTGACGCGCCTGTTTGGAAGGGGATCTCCACGTCCGAGCTCGCTTGGCCGTAACCTTCACGCATGTTAAAGTATCGGATACCGTGGCGGATGTTGGGCTTAACACTGAAGTATTCGCATTCGGTTTTGGTGCAGAGCTTCTCGGCGACTGCGATGAGGCCGTTGACGTCCTGCTCCTTGGCACCGCGGAACACAGCCGCCGTCTTCCCACCATGACACCAAGGTCCTCCAACCTCTGTACGGTTGGCTTCTCCGACACTGACAGACATGCTGCCATTGCTCGATGGGCACGCGTCCAGTTTGGCTAAATAGTCGTCGAGATCGCCCACTGTCTCTGCGTACACGAGCGTCTGAATTGGTGAATCAACACTGACGATCTTGTTGCCACGACCGAGTTCGTGGTCAAAGATGAACTCACGAAGGTCCAGTGCTGATCCTTGCGTTGCCTGAACTTCGTTCGGCTTACGGGGAAGCGTCTTCCCGATCGCTACCCGACCCGCGTACGTGTTCAGATTGAGGTACTTGCGCATTACATGAGAAAGGTGCATGTCTTCCGATGTGGCCCATGACGGTAGACGCTCTTTCATGAAATACTCGAGCCACGACTGCTCTAGAAACCACATTCCGCTGAGATAATCCTGCTCTGCCCATGGTTCGCCCGTGAAATTTCGAGGCCAGCTCTTGTAGCCCTCGAACGTCGCTGCTCGACGGTGGCCATTGTTGCCCCACACACCTTTGTGGATCTTCATGTAATTAAGATAATCGTTCACTGTGTCTCCATCAATAGCCTTATCATCATCGACAATCAACACGTACTTGGTGGTGGCCATGTAGGCCAATAGGAATCGTCCGTGGAATTTGTAGTTGAAATCGGACACTGTAAACTTGACTTTGTGAGCTAGAGCGGGATATTTCGCCTTGATTGCATCAACTACGTGTCGATATTTCTTCTCCATGGGCGAGTTAAAGCACATGACCCAGACCTCGGTCGCCGAAACGTGCTTTTGTGTCAGTGCCTTTATTAATTGCACTGCGAGTGCTTTGGGTCTGCCCTTGAACACGTTGAAAATGATGGTAGTCGACGTATCGTTCTCGCTGTAGTTGCTCGTGTAGAATGCATCACTCATGGGGAGTATTTCCTGACTTGACTCAACTTCAAGCTTGAACTCTTCGACTGTCTGCTCAGATTCTGCTGCTGGGATCTGCAGTAAGACTTGCTGCGAGTAGCTGTCATCGGTAACCTGACTACGGATGAGAAGGGACCGATTGTGGGCGATGCGTTTGTCTAAACCTGCAAGTGATCCGACAAACCAGCACACGAAGAGGATCCAGCCTCCACCGAGCAAATAAAGCGTCCCTGGTCGTTGCCAGACTGCATTCGGTCTGGGAAAGTCTTGTCTTCTGGACTCCATCGCAGTTCGTAGACTGCGCCCCAGCAGAGCAAGAGCCTGTGTGGATCAAATGGAGACCATCAACGCGATCGATGCAAGAAACCTCTGAAAACGACCCGAAACGACCTGTACGATCCCGTTCCAAATGGACAAGCAAAACCCAGTCTTGAAACACGACGTCGAGCAAAATCATTGGCGCGGATGAAACTTCAGGTGATAACAACAGCACGTGGCAGTTGAGCGCAGCAACAGACAACCGATGAACGAGTCTCGAAAAAACCACGCACTGGTCTACTATATATTTAGTCTCCTCTGCTCACCTGCTCCATTCCTGCGGTGTTCCTCCTATCCGCTGCTGATTGGGCCGAGTCGAAGTGGTGCCACACGCCTCATCGGCACAGTTCGCCGCCTCATTTCGCGCTGACACTCCCTCAAACGTGCCTATTGCTACTGGGAGTGGAACACAAATCGAACTGGCGTTGCTGCTTGTGGTGCGACTCGGGTCCGTGCGCGTCCAGCATCCAGAGAGCTCATGCTCACTGGAAGGTCTTTCGCTTGCCCATGCGCTCAAATTGCGCCACCATACTGCAGGTCCGTGCAGCGAGGTCGCGAGTCTTGTCGATCACCTGGCGGTGGACCGAGTTCTGCGGCATGCCCATGACAATGCGTCCATCCTGAGAGTCGATCTTGGCGTCGAGACGAGCGTTACGGATCAGGTTGACGATCCATTTCTCAGCCTCACCGTCCTCCTGCATCGCCAACTTCGACGACAGCGCCTTCATGTCGATGGTGCGGTGCACGCGGCAGTACATCTCGAAGATAGCCAGACGCGCGGCCTCCATAAAGTCCGTCGAGTTCTTCTCGTACAGGAAAAAGTCGCTGGCCAGCACCACCTCGCACTCACGTAGCTTCTCCTGGGCCGATTCGAAGTCAAAGTTAATGAACAAGCACTCAACGAAGTCCACGATCGGGTCATGGTAGCCCTTGTCGTCCACGCGGAGCACACGTAGCAGGTCTTTAATGAGATTGCGGCGACGTTTGTGCAGGATCACGCCAGCGCACAGATAGCGTAGGAGCCAGGGCGCGTTGCTCTGAATGGCCTCCACGCAGCGTGACTGCAGCATGAAGTCCACGATAGCGTCGCGTCCCTCCTCGTGCCATGCGAACACGAACAACGACCAGTGCAGCAGCCACGTACGCTGCTGGAGCTGCTCCACCGGGCTCATAATGGTCTATCGTCGGAAACAAAAACAACGACAACAACAAAGTGTCAGCACATGGAAGCAAATAGACAGACCCAAGAGGCACATACGCTGTTCTCAATGACGTCGCTGATGCGGGAGATGTCGGCCAGTGCGTCGTCCCAACGGAAGATGAGGATCTCAGCAGCAAGCTTTCCCCACAGCGCGTTCAGGTACTGCTCCGATGAGTTGGGAATGAGTACGCCATAGTACGTCAAATAGGTGAGGCAGTCCTGGTAGTTGCCGCACTCGTACTGCAGCTTGGCGTACTTGTATAGTCCGTCCAGGACAGCAGGTGTAATCTACATATCGAATATCAATAGAGAGAAAGAGTCGTCAGTGCTCTCTAATCATCTCTCTGGGTCTGTTCAGTCCTGTAGCTATCACGTACGCCCTCGTTCTGCTCGAGATGGCTCGCGTTGAGCAGGTTTTCGCTCTGTAGTTGCATGATCTTCTCTTCGTCCTCGATAAGATCCAGCATGGGGCCGCACTCGCTCTTGGCGAAGCTGAGAGCGTCCAGGATCTCACCGCGGCGGGTCTCGAACTCTTCGGGCACATCGTCCGTGTCATGCAGCGTCTGGTGAATCTCCACAGCAAAGTCGGCCATGTTGGTGGGCTTGAGCAGCGCCAGCTTGGCTGCCATGAGCTGCGCCTCATCATACAGCTCACTGCTAGACAGAAAGTCGATGAGCGGGAACATGAAGTGCAGGTCCATGAAGGGAGCCAGGCGGTTCGTCAGATCGAACTTGGCTTCGGGCGGAACGCTCACGCCTGGCGCGGACGCATCCGTCTCCTCGTGGCTACTCATGTTGCTTGGACTGGTGCTAGTGGGGGGGCGAGGGGGAAGCGCTGCTTGGACCTCGGTGGCTCACGGGAATGAGTGGCTGGTTGGCTAGAGTGCGCTATTACACCCGAAAACGGAAATTCGGTACCCTTAACTGGTGGATAGCAACGTTTGACACCCGAAATGGGCGGTGATTGAATGTTACGGAAGGTTGGAACGACATCCGTTGGTGCTACTTAAGAGTGCTTCGTTCAGTCAACATCTCGTTCCTATTCAATGCAGTACATTGATAACCATAAGTTTGTACATGCAATGACTTACCGCATTTCGCATGTTAACAGAAACACCACATGTACCTAGAGGTAGGGATATCGCTAAGAGTTGATGTGTCGAGAATTGACGAATCCTAAAAAAGTATGTTTTATTTAGAAACCGACCGGCCATAGCATCTGTGTCGATACAGGGATACCTTCGCTTCGAAGATCATTAACCCAGACAACAACCTCCTCCTCTAAAGCGCTAGTAAGGACGGGACCGACTCCAATGGCTCGAAGTTTTTGATGGCCGCTTTTTCCCTTAGCCGCTGCAGCCTCGAGTTTGCTGCGCTCGCGCCGCCAGCTGTCGCGCACCTCCCTCTGCAAGCGGTCGGATACCTGCGAGCTGTTACGAGTACGGTCTTGTTTGGGGTAGCTAGAAGATAGGTACACTTAAAGGTTAATAAAGAATGCTTGGCTGAAAAATACGATTTCCTAGTTGGTTGGGGCTGGATTCAGTCCTACAGGGAAGATTTACGACTGAGACCTAGACTACGCGAACTACATCTCCTAGACCTTGCTCATCGGTAGTACATCCAACTCAGACCTTCCACTTGGACCACTTACCTGCCCTCCGCCCGCGGCACACGATTACGCGAACCGTTCCACTGTCTCGCGTGTGATTCCGTATCGCCTCGCCCGTTCCACTAAGAGAACGGTTAGCCTGAGTGTCTAGGTCGACCCTCCTTAAAGTTAAGGGCCCAACCAGACTTCAAGCAGCATACTGCTGAAGAGAGCATCCTCGATGCGGTGGCCGTCACATCGGTCGGCGGGTTTCACAAGTCGCAGTCCTTCGGCGAGCGAGATGAGGCCTTGAGGCCGTGTCACTAGCACCGCAGCACGACCCGGACCCATTGCCGGAACCCCTGGCGGGTGTACTGCCCACCCGGACTCGGGATATTCTCCCCGACTTACGGTACGCTGTTCTCGGCGTATCTCCCGGAATGGGGCAGGTCCATGTTGCGGTTCCAATCCGAACGAGTGAGACGAGCGAAACATGTCTTTACCATCAACCTCCACCGTCGTGCTCCAGCTTGTATCCCCTTGAAAGTCGTGCAGTTCCTCCGTATCGCTATAGCGAAGCTGACGCAAGCTGGTAGCTCAGTGCGGGTCCGATGAGAAGCGTTTCTCTTGGCACACTTGATAGCGTTCTTCAGAACCGAAGTGGGGCAGCCTTTACCAGCTTACCATCCACGTCTCCCAAACGCCACATGTGCGTGAACAACCCGACGCAAATGCTCCAGTAGTAAAATAGAAACCATAGGAAATCCACTCGAAGACAACATTCAATCCGCTGAGGGACGATATTACGATCGTTACACTCACACTCCCACAGAGGAAGTATTCAGCTAAGTCGTACACCGTCATGGGCAAGTGCAGGACCAACGGGAAGAACAGAGTACCGTCTAGCCAACAGCTTGAATGACTTCGCAGGTACGGCTGAAAGTAGCTGCGAAAGCTTTTTTCACGGTGATGCAATACTTGCCGATCGAGTGAAGGGTCTGCAATGAAAGGTTAGGTAAGTACTCGTAGAGCGTTGTGTAGAGTGCAAACCACCAAGTATGCAGCATTCGTCCGAACGGACCGCACGACGAGGCGTTCTCTTGTAGTTCTTCGAGCGGCACCGCAAACAACGCGCCCCACAGTGCGAAGGCGTAAGCAGAGCCATGCAGACCTCGAACTTCCCGAACTCGTAAGACTTCTTGATAACGAGACAAGAAGGCACTCCACATCCCACCATTCAATGATACCACTCGCCATATGGCTCCTCCGAAAGTCCACGCCACGTCTCGAAGAGGAGTCGTAAATACCCACACTGTCACACAGCATAGGCCTACCGAGCAGTAGGCCGGTAGTAACGCTACGCGAGCGTACTCGTCGAGGGAAGCATCTAGGAAAGCCCTCATCCGGAGATCACCGTCCCAGACTTGGCTAATTCCGGAATGACCGTGAGGTATTCGAGGGCTACTGGGGTTCTACGGGTCGGACGTTGGACACCCGGAGACGTTCAAGGGCAACTTCATTAAGAACCCGCAGCACTTGTAGTTAAACGAAAGACGTACTGCCCCTAGGAGAGACACGAAAGAGAGGGTACGCTGGGTCAATCATTTAACATTCTCATTGGCTCTAACGGTTGGCACCCACGAAATTTTCAGCGTCTGGTCCCAGCAAGTCGGATCCGCTCAAAAGACCCTTCTCTCATCAGGATCTTTCCCAGACCTCCTTTATCAATCCACGAGAATCCTCCCTCGTCCCAGAAGGGCCTTGACTGACAGTTGTAGAAGGTTCGCTCGGGGTTTGAAGAGACCGAGCTCATTCTTCAATCCTTGCCCAAGCACTCACGAGTAACGCAAGGATTCTTGCAGCCCAAGACGCGGCGCTCGCCAAGCGGATCGCCGGTCTGATCTCGCAGGAACGCGAAGGGAAGGCAGGCCCCCTCATGCCGCTGGCCAAGAAGCTGGCCCAACAGGCCTTCTGGATCAAGATGCGTACCGTGCTCGCGAAGAATAAGGCGTCCGCGGGTCTTCAGACCCTAGACTACATTGCTGACGCGCTTCTCGACGGAAAGGAGGAGGACGCTCATGACGCTTTTGGCAGCCCCATCCTCCTACTTCCACTTCCGGCTCGACAACACTGGACCCCCTGACCACCCAAGATTCACCGAGAATCAGAGCAAGCGCTCCAGCCCTCCTGCTCACGATTCGTCCCAGTCTAAACCTCGAGCGTCCAAGAGAGCAAACTCGCTTCCAATGCGCAACCCGCAGTATCTTCACCGTCAGCAGCGGTCGCAGAGTCGTTTATCGCGTTTGATCTGTCCGACCGGGTCCCTCCGGACGTGAAAAAAGGACTTGGAGAAGCTCTATCGGCGTGCAGACGCGCTCGGCGTGTCACCTTATGAAAGAGCGTGCCCCTGGGTAGGGCAACATCTCTGGTACGATCCTGGCACGTATCCCAAGTTGCACGTAGCCCACTGGCGGTTTTGGCACGCTTTCCGGCCAATGTTCTTTGAGTGGGCGCTGCACGCTCCTTGAAGGACCAAGTCGGCTCAAGTGCAGCGTCGCAAGCAGAATTTGGCGGCCGTGCGTGGAAGGCTTCGCTTCCTCAGTCTCTGCATCGAGACGTGGGGGTACTTCAACTTTTTGCAGCACCTCGAGTCAAGTGGGAACCGAACCTTCTCTGGTGGGGCGGGCCTCCCCCGGCAAAACGCCTAAGGATGCCAAGTCTTTCACAGGCGTTCTCATTCAAGACTGGGGGGGGGGGTTGGCGTCGAGATAAGGATGCGTATCAGCTCAAGATGAAGCACGCCTTGAAGCCGCTCCGTATCGACGACGGGGGAGGCTACCGCAACTTGCCAGAGTCCTGGAGCAGACGAACGCCTTGGATCCGACCCTGCCCATGTACCAGAAGCGTCTCAGTGAATTAGCTCTCGCCCGGATCCGGAGAGACGCTACTTCGGGGCGTGCGGCACAAAGTCACTGGGTAGGGGACACCAGCAAGGGCGACTGGGCCAAGCTTATCCGAGATGCTCACATCAAGGATATCCAGACCGAGGCAGACAAGGCTCTGGACGCCGGCACTTACGTGACTCCAACCGTTCCGGGATTCGATCCCAAGGAGGCCGCTATGCCCTGGGATTCCCCACTTCGAGGCAAGGACGGCAAGTTCACGGCGTTGCCGCCTATTACGGATGACGCAGAAGGAGAGCAAGACGATGGCGGTAAAGATGGCGGGGCCGAGAGCGAAGCTAGTGGGTCGTCCTAGAAATACCAGAGTGACGAAGACTCGGCAGACGAATCCGATGGGAAGAAGGACGAGAACGAGAACGACACCGGCCCGTCTTGAAGAGGTGTCCCCGATTTTCTATGTGCTTCCAGGGTGAAGGAGCATCCCGTAGCGTTCTATAAGTCATCCCGTTAATCAGTATTTCTCCACTTTATAAGAGACCCCAGTCTCATGTTTTTCAGTTCCATGTAGGTACGGTCCAAACCGTGCAGTAAAAATTTAAAATACGCAAATATCCAAAGCCCGAGCGTTTCAAAGGGGACCCCGAGTAGAAACTACCCCTTCAGCTAGAAGAGTAGTTCTACTCATCCACAACAGCATTTGCTTCCGATAGCCGAGTACTGCGCCGAATCTCGGGCCATCCTTTCTCCTTCCGACTCGCATCTTCAAACGCGTTAATGTGGTGGAGTGGATCCACTGAATTTCAGTAGGATCCCAACTCACACGCACTGCGCCCAGACACCGACTAACGGATGGGGTCCTCCGACGGCCGTGTTGTTGCTGAGTGGTTCACCTTGTGTACCCGTCGGCGGGCTAGTACTGCTCTCTCGTTGACACGAGATGCGCACTGGGTGGGCCTTGGACGTCGTTGTGGGGACTGGGGGGGGTCCGCGCGGGTGTTACTGCGCACGGGATCCGGTGTCAGCTTGGTCTTGAGCTCTTGCGTAGACCTTGTGGATCCGTAATAGAAATGCGAGATTCGAAGTTGTTCCTTCTTGAGGTGTCCTTGCTCCGTATCGGAGTTGTCCTTGTTCCTTTACGAGGCTTACCGCCTCCAGTAGCGGGATCCTGAGGGGGGTTGAGAAACCAAAGGGCGAGCATGACCTGGCCAAGCTATCCAGGGGCTGCAGCGTGTACAGGAAGATCGCCAAAGTTTAGACTTGGTCTATGTATGGGGCCAATAGAGATCCCCTATACTATAGTCAAGTCTGTCTTCCAGTGTAAATTCGGTTCTGATTTTTATACCTTAGCCTATCTACCTTCGGATCCCATCCCAAAACCTGTCCTACGGATTACTTATAACCAGGATCCCATCTCTGACCTATTCCTGGCCACGCGTCTCCACTCTACCTCCCTTTAGCTACGGATCTTCAACCCAGTGTGCACTACACTGATCGGATCTAGTACTTAGACCTTACCCCACGGAACGGATCCAGGATCCGTACCATATACAGACGTGTCGCATGTTCCGAATCCATCACCTTGACGCTGTTATGGCTGCCGCTGCCGACGTGGATCTTCCGGCTGCCGGTCAACTTCCATCTTATCTTGATCTGCAATATCACAACCGCCCCTGACACGTTGTGACCACCGCGCAACGGTAACACACCGTGTCACGTGATCCACAATTCAACATACCACCGTCCACCCAGATCAAGCCTCTTTACCATGCCGTCTGCCCACCACGCCCATGACTTTAACGCCACGCCTCGCGCCGCCGTATTCGCCGGGCAAGGTCTGTCTCCGGACGCCCCTCCTCCATGTGCGCACTGTGATCACGCGCCGTCGGATCCTTCAGCGGCGGCAATTCCGGAGGTGCTGGATCTGGATCCGCTGCGAGCCGCGGCAACGTCGATCCACACCTTCGTCGGGTGCCTACGACGAGCTGCTGGCCAAGCATCAGCAAGCCCTGCGGGATCTGGTTGCTGCGCGTCGCCACAACGAAGAACTCCACACGTTGGCCAAGCCCAACTGGACGACTACGCGCTCGTTCGTGGACTTCGTCTAGCACCGCTACGATGTTATCCAGGGGCGACTTCGTCAAGTCACGCAGATTGAAGCCGAAACGCGCCAAGAAGCTGGCCGTCTGCGCGTGGAGGTCCAGGGTTTCAGCGATCTGCGGGCGCGCTACGCCTTGCTAGAAGAAACCAGCACGGAGGCGTACATCCGCCTTCGAGACTATGCCCTCGGTCTGGAGCGTCGCTTATCCGACCATGGCAGTGCCGCGCAATCCGATCCGCCCAGGGCTGCCCCTTCCCTTGCGCAGGATCTGCAGGATCTTTGCGGGATGAAGCGACTGAGCTGAGGCAGCGATCCACCGACCTCGAGCAGCAGTGTCAAACCGCTCGATCCGAGCGTGACGTGACGTTCAGAGGTCTCTTTCGCCTTCAGAAGGACCAAGCGGATCTTCAGCGTAGCTACGAGCAGCGGAAGCAGCATGTCCGTGATCTGAAACGTGAAGCTCAACGACTGCGGGAAAAACTGCACCAAGTGCACCAACGGCTCGACGGATCGGTGCCTGCGGCAGATCTGCATGCTGCACGGATCGAGCTAGAGAGTTTTCTTGACAAGGCTGAGCGTCGCCGTGCAGATCTTCACAGGGTTCACGATCATACCGTGGGTAAGCTAGATGCTGCCCGGGAAGAGATCGGCGCCTGAAGCGCTCGCTGGGAGCAGCTGATCGGGATCACGGGCGTGCCGAAGATTCACTGCACATGACTGAAGACCAGCTCCGTAATCTCCCCGTGGATCACAAGACACTCGAAGCTGCTCGCGACACGATCACTCAAGAACTCAAGAGGACCCAGGGTCAGGTGCCCAGCGCGAACACCAAGATCTGCGCCGGCGCTCAAGTTCGGTGAGATCTGGAGTCTGCGGCGGCCCCAGTGACTCAGCTCACTAGCGAACGCGATCAGGCGCGCCTGGATCTCGACAATGCTATGCAGGAGGGGCAGAAATATTTCAAGGCCCAGAGAGATCTCCTTGAGCAGATCTCCGACATGCAGCAATCATACCAGCTAGTCCGCCAAGATCTCGATCGACTCCGCGGTCAGAATAAGCTTCTGTCGCAAGATCACCAAGGCCTCCTAGGCAAGCACGACTCGGCCGTCATTGAGCGGGACAGCGCTCTAGACAACTTAGCGTCGATCGCCTCGGCCGCCATGCGGAGCTCGTCGGTAGCGGTCGGTCTAATTCCATGGCTCGCAGCGACCAGGATTCTTCCAAGAGGCCATTGAGTCCATCCGCCTCTCCTTGCCACGAGGATCCAAGCCCACCGAAGAAGGTGCCTCATTCATCATCCCCTGCGGTAGATGGCGCACCTGCCTCCGGATCGACCTCGAAGGTGCCTTCAGTCCAACCAGGATCCTCCTTGGATCTTGTTGTTAACGCCGCGGCTGAAGTCGGTGATGAAGACTACGAGTGCCCAGGCACATAATCTGGATCTAGCTCCGATCCCGGTTCTAGCTCTAGCAGTAATGGATCCGACGCCGGGCTCGTCGACTCGGACGCGATCTTCGACGACTCCGATGACGACGAACTCCAGATGGCTCTGGCGCGATCCCGATCCGATGCCCGTCAACTCAGTTTTTCCGCGGAGATCTCCGGTGGCGAAGGATCTCAAGTTACGCCCATCGTGGTCGACCAAGATCCGACTTCTGTCGAAGCGGAGGGAGAGGTGGAAGGTGCGGTCCAGGTGGACGGCACACCCAATCCGACCTCTCCAGCCGTTACACCCGCCACGGATCCCGCTTCCCAGCCGTTCGGTTCTGAGGATAGTTTTCTCCTCGGCTTCCATCAGCCGCAGGTCGTGATCGCGGGAAAGGTAGCACCTTGGGATCATTCCTAGATTAGTATGCTTACCCTCGATACCCTCACGCCCCGGGTCCTGATCGACAACCGGGTGCTCCCGGCCGGGTGGATGTTTCCTGAGCGTACCAGTCGTGGGGGGCAACTGGATCCTTCGCGTTACGCTCCGGGCTTCCTCACGAAGGAGAACATCCTGGCGCTGTTCAGGGAGGAGCTGTGGAAGGCCCTTGACGTACCAGCCTTGGAGCCGCTGACCTTTGATCGAGCCAGATCCACCGAGGTGGCAGCGCTTGCCACGAGCTGTCGGGCCTACGAGGAAGATCACCGTCAGGCCTACTGGAAAGCTACGCACTCCGTCCCGACCCCAAAGACCGAGCGCGACGCGCACGCGTGGTTCGCGTCTTTCTACCGTGGGCGCAAGAATCGGAGCTCGCACGCTCACGCTAAGCTCCGGAATCTGCAAGATCAGATCTTCGAGAAAGGTCGCCGGACGGGCTGTTGCGACCTGGACCTGCTGCTAGATCCGGTGTTGATGCATTTTCCTTTGCAGCCGAAGACGCATCATGGTTCCCCGGACGCGAGGCGGTCGCAGAGGGACGGTATCCGCCCCAAGATTTGATCGCGGCTCTCGCGGACTGTGACAGGAGCGCCCCGTGGCGCAATCACTTCCACACGGATCTGACTTCCCATCCGTCTCGCCAGATCGGCCGGCTTCGCATGAATTTTCTCCGCCTGCTCCGGATCATGAGTAGTCTATGTCGTATGCTACTAACTTAGTAGCAGTAGTGATCCGTCTTGCATGTAGTAATCCATTCAATATCCATCTTGCTTCGGCTAATTTGTCCTGGGTATGTCGTATCTTGATCGTTGTTAGATCTTTCGTTCATCGTCGTATCCGATACCTTTCGGATCCGAGATCCTCGTAGCGAGCTTAGTTATTTCACCAGATCCGAGTCTCCTAGTTACATGTACACTCATTATCCTCTCCATCTTTAGGTATGCAGCCCCCCCCCCCCGCATTTTCTCTCTATCTTCATCCGCCTGTCGACCAACTCGCCAGACGGAACCCTCCTTCTTCTTCTCTCACGGCCTTCCCGTGGAGCTTCTACCAACTTCGTCACGTCCACCACCAAATAGTGAACGTGGATCCTCCTCCTTCACACCTGCAGCCTTCCTGCAAGCCTTCAACCTCAGTACGACCTGCAGCAACCAGCTTGCTGCCGTGGCTTCCACCACTTAAGCTTCCTCATGCGACTGCATCGCCTGGAAACGACTCCTCTTGGCCCGATCCTGCAGGAACTCACGCAGCAGCGCCCCACAGTTCAAATCCGTCTCGTCAACCCAAGTGGGCTCGTCGTAGCCTCGCCAGTGTAACTTGAACGCACACGCAGTGATCGTCCATAGCGTGTTCGACGAACCAACCTCATGTCGCTGATCTTCTCGACTTCGTACTCCCCTTCTTCTAGCTCTCGATCCCAGCTGTTTTCAGGTATCAGCGCCTCGCCGAAGTCGAGCCGATCCGCCTCATCGACGGCCAAGTGTGTTGTTGGTCGATCGGGGAATGTTCTCACAGGCTTCAACTTGGACACATGCACCACCGGAAAAAGGTGGTAATCTGTCCCGGCTGTCTCCAGTCGAGCAGCGAAAGGTTGCACCATCTCCAACACTCGGAAGGGACCATGCCACATATGCGCTAGCTTCCGCGCGTCTCCTTTCCTTGACTCGATCCAGATATAGCCACACTCGAGTGCCGGCCTCGATCCGATGCGGATCCACGCTGTCATTGTGGCGTTCGGACCGATCCGTAATAACCTTTTTCAGCTTCTCATTCACGTCCGCTCTCACCTGCCGGTAATAGCGCTGGATCCGGTACCACCATCGGCGTGGATCCCGATCTCGGCGTCTCGTGCTACCAGCGGGAGAGTTGCCTCTAGCGTCGTGCGTGGATCCCAACCGTGCGCAAGATAAAACGGGATGTCACCTCGGATCCGATCATGTGCCGTGTTGATAGTGAACGTCAGGCGCTCTGCGTACTTGTCCCAGTCGCGCTGCTTCTCGTCCTCGACATACATCTTGATGGATCTCGTCACCGTCTGCACCATGCGTTCCGCAGTCCCGTTCGCGTGAGGCCTATAAGTCATGGTGGTTCGCTGGCTCTGGCCCAGGATCCGCTTGAACGCCTTGAAGAAGTCAGACATGAAGCCAGGCTCCCTGTCATGCCAGATCACCTCGCTCGCATCGAAGCGTCGTAACACAGATTCCTCGTAGGATTCCGCGATCGTTTGGGCTGTCCGGGACGCACTCGCCTTGGCGATGACGTAACCGGTGAACAGATCTACCCAGATTAGGAGTTCAGTGTGGCCCTTGTAATATTTGGGCAGCGAGGGGATGTGATCCATCGCTATAACCTGAAAAGGGTAGGTGGCCTGGATGTTGCCGGGTGACTCGCCGCGTATGGTCGGTCGCCCCTTGCCAGTCTCGCGATCCACGCATTCACCTACGAACCGCTGTACGCTCCTGAAGAGTCCACACCAATAGAAGTGATCCCGGATCCGCTGATATGTTGATGACCGCCCTCCAGGCTGACGTGGTAGTGATGCAATAGATCCTCGTGCAGCGTCTCGGGCACGACCAGACGAAGCAACCCGTCTCTCTGTTCCTCCACCTTCGCAGACGGCGGGCCGTAGTAGAGTAGGCCCTGCTCGTCCATCTCATAATCAGCAGCCACGTTGCTGCACACCCGAGCTTCGTCTTTATCCAGATCCTTCACATCCCCCTGAAGGTACTTCTTGAGGTTCATGATTCACTTTTCTTCGTCTTGAGCTTGTCGGAGATCCACTCTCAGCCGGTGGACCGCCTCTTCGTGCAGCACACTGGGGCTGGTGATCTTCCGGCGGTATCTAGTCGCTATGGCTGCAATGCGAAGCGTAGTATCCTCGACAGCCGTGGTCAGGATCTCGGGTAGCCGATTCAGCGTCACCAGATCCTTCCGTGTCTGGTCGTCCGTCACTTCTGTACCTGCTTCCCGCTGTAACGCCGCACTCGCCAGACTATCTGCGCTGGCGTTCCAGGCTCGCTTGACATGAAGCAGGTCGCGATCCGGCCAGGATCTCAGACGGTGTAGAGCCCTTTGTCGCAACGTCAACGCGGGAGCTTTGCAGTCGATCTCGCCCTTCGTCTGTCGGCTCACCAAATTGGAGTCCCTACGGATCACCAAACGTCGTCGATCCAGTGCTTCTAGCAGATCAACGCATAACAGCAGTCCACCATACTCCGCCTCGTTGACCGTCATATCTTATGCCCATGCTGACTCCGCCTTGACCACCGTCCCCTCGGGCAACCTCCACACGATAACGCTGAAGGCGCCTCCGTCGCGTTTGACTCCGGCAGATCCGTCGAAACTAGCGAGCAGGAGTTCCTCGTCGGACTTCACTGTAGAGATCGGAGTCTGTACTGCTCGGCGGGCTCTTTCCGCGGTGCATATGCTAAATCCTGAGTTCGCCCAGCTACAGTGCTCCGATCGCTAGAAAGCTCGCGCTGGGCCCGCCTCCGCAAATAGCGCGTGGATTTGCTGCGGCTACGCGCGCTCGCAAACGCTCTCCTCCGTTGGTCGTTTTATGTCCCTCCTTTTTCAGTTGGGCGCAACAAAGAATATACGCTATTTTGAATAGTTTTCGTAGTTTTTTTTTACATCGGCTTCAGCAGCATTCGATCCCCATTCTGCATTCCGCGCGCGCTTCTAGAGCTCTAGCTGAAGCTAGTTATAAAGTCTACTACAAGAGTTAGAAATGGACATTCTTGTCGATGAGTTGAAAGATATCCTCGTTCGTTGTGGTGGCAATTTAATGCTTACGCCCGTAAACCACGAGAAGAATCCCAATTTGTTGGCTTGTTTTCCAACCTATGCGCAAGTTTCGCTTTATTAAACACAGCATCCAACTTTTTTGATGCGTTCTCATCGGCTGATGTAATTACGCTGGGCATCGACTCGTTGGATCCCTATCTGTTTATGATGGCCTTGTTGGTTTCAGGAAGTTCAGGTTACATGAAGTGTGCGAAGTCACTCTTCACAGTGGTCTACTTAAGTACCACTAGTACTGTAGCCAACATAACTTAGACGTGTACCACTCCGTTTCAGAAAGAAAGCATAATTGCATCGTGAGGGCTGTTTTAGAAAGCAAGCACAGGCTTAGACTTGAAATTTGTATTGGTCATCGAGCTACAAAGTTACGGCTTCAGCCAGAAGCTGCTCGGCGCGTTCGCAGCACCAAATAAACACAGGAAGCCGACCCTCCCGGCGCAGCTTCTCCTTTTCATGTGACGCGGTTTGAAGGTGTTGTCGCCGTGCGGCGAAATAGTCGTCCATCGAGCGTTGCAGACTCAAAAAGGCAGCGTTCATCGTTCGCATGGGGAGCTCCCAGTAGGATGAGGTCACGGCCTCAATCAGCTCGTCAGTTATCCGGGCCCTCTTCTTCCGCAGCCGTGCCTGTACGGCTGCGAATAGTCCCAGATCATTGCAGTTCAGGTCGGAGCTGTTACATGCACCTAGTTGACACAATCGATAGCGAAGACTTTGATTCCAGTCTAGAAGCACACAATGAAGCGGTCCCAATGACGTCATATCCCATTCATTTATCTTCACTGCCAACGACAGCAAGGATAAAACACATTTTAATGAAGCTACGACTGCTTCACGGTTAAGCCTTCATCGTCTACCGCCCGACAACGTCGACGAGGATGTTTCATTTAAAACGAAAGGGAGAGCAATTCAATGATTCGGCGGATTATTTTACACGGTGCTGCTTGGTATCTGACCATTACTCTGAATCCTCCTCCTCTTTAAGCTCTGGCAGGTTTTCCTCGTCGAATATCACACGGATGGTCAGCGAGCAGCTCGGGCACGTGGCGATGTCCTCACCGTCGTATAGTTCCTCCAGGTCGATGCAGAAGCGGTCGCCGCATGGACACGGGTAGTAGTACACCTGCTCACCGGCGTCAAACTCCATATCCTCGATCTCCACCTCGTCGTACACGGCCGCCATCGTGCGCGTTGCTCACCTTGCCAGCTAGCCACGAATTGCGACAGTCACGCAACTTTCACCTGTGAAAACCGATTAATTTGGAGAATGTATTGGACCATGATCTGAAATGGCTACAGTTCACCCGTTTGGTACTTTTTAGCTTGGTTAATTCAATCCGGAGTCTTGAAAGCCATCGATATGAGTTAGTTTGTCTTGCCGAACAAGCGGGTCAGGAAGCCCGAGGATGGCACGCCAGCATCAGCATTGCCTGTAGGTACTCCCGAGCCCCCCACTAAGCCCATTGCTGCTTCACCCAGCTGCGTTTTGCGTCGACCACCACCACGAATCGGCCGGATGACACCGTCACCACCATAGATGGAGCCGCCACGAAGTGTCTTGATCACACCCGTGTCGGTACTCCCCATAGCGGCAACGAGAGCGGCGTTCGTGTGGTTGAGCTGCGCCTCAAAATGCGAGCGCTGAGCGCCGCGAAAGTCGGCGATCTGGTCGCGGAGATGTGTGAGCTCCTCGACGTGTTTCTCGGCCTGTGCCCGCATGTTGCCAGCCATGATGCGGTTGTTGGCCTCCACCTGCTTGATACGCTCATCGCGCAGTGCCAGTTTCTTCTTAGCCTCTGACAGCTCAAGTTCCAATGACGCGTACTTGCGCAGAAGCTGTCGATGAACAGCGACGAGCTGCTCCAGCTTCTGCTGGATGGATCGCATGTGTTGCCGCTCACGCGCAGACATACCACTTGAGCTGGTGACGCTGCCGGTTGGAGAAGAAGGAGTCGAGCCGCCTTCACCGGTCGAAGCACCAGCACGGCCAGCCTGCGCTTCGAGATCCCGGATTTGCGCCGTCTTGAGGGCAATGTCTTCTTGCAGTCGGGCCTTCTCGTGATCGGTTGCATGCTTCAGCGCCAGGTACTCCTTCTCGTACTCTCTTAGTTCTGCTTCAAGTACCGTGTACCTGGCCTTCAGATCCAAGTACTGTTGTGACTCCGTACCATCCCTACTCTCCTTCGGCGTTTCGTCTCCCGAGTTCTGCTCCTGGCCCTCTGCAGCACCCTCACCTGCACTACCTTGGAAATTATCTTCTGTAGAGTGCAGGTCTGCCTGGGCAATTTTTTCCGCTGCCGCTGCCAACTTGCCGCCGCCAGGCGCAATTTGTGCAGGCATCTCTTGCAGCAGCGCATCGTATTCACTCTGTACCGTCTCCGAGTGAATCAGGAGCTCCTTGTGGTCAAAATTCAGTCTGTCAAAATCTGTGCGCAATTCTGCATACAGCGTCTCGCCCTGGCGGACCTTCTCCTCTAGCGTCTTCTCCTGCAGTTCCTTTACTCGCTGTAATTCCTCTGACAGTACACGTTGCGTCTCAAGTGCCTGGATATGCTCCCCCAGCCTAGCCGTCAGCAAACGGATCTCCTCACCACGCCGCATCGATTCCTGTTTTTCCTCAGCCAGTTCTTCTTCAAGCTGAGTCACCTTTTCCTGTATTTCTGCCAGAGCACGACCTGCACGGGCCGAGGGTGACGGCGGCAATTCTGAAGTCGTCGTGGTGTCCGGCAGATCCAGGTTAATTTCGACACTGCTACTCACGCCTTCGGTCTCACCTGTTTCTGGTGTATCGTCTGAGACTATAATTCCTGCGACACTAGCCATGTCCCCTGCTCCATCGGATACATCCTTCCCCGCGAGCCGAGCTTCAAGCGCGATAATATACGTCTGTTGCTTCATAATCTTCTTCTCGGCCGCCGCGAGTAGTGCTTCGTACTCAGCGACACTACGCTGCTCATTCACCACCGCCTTGTTCTTAATCGACTTCGCACGCATACCGAATCTCAGCGTAGAAATAGTTTCCAACACATTATAGCTGCTTGGCGAGACATTGATAATAAGGTTTGTGCGCGAGTTGCCGCCCAGCGATTCTTGCAGCACTCGAGTCAGTTTACTGTCTCGGTAAGGCACGTGGGTGGTATGCGAATCTGTGAGGGCGTTAATGACCATGCCTAAGGCGGATAGCGACTTGTTGATCGTCTTGGCCTCTTCAAGTTGCCGGCCCGTTGCACCAGTCTTCCGCACCATTTCAGAGCCGGCAAGATCCACCAAGTACAATTTGCCAGCCTTCGTGGCCTGGTTCTCAAGGTTACGTTGGAACAGCGTCACCATAAAGACACTGTGACTGCGAGAGCTTCCTTCGTTCATTCCTGTAGCCGCTACTGCACGATTAGCAGCACCAGCTCGCATAGCAGACAGCAGCTCCTCGTCACTGGTGACACACATCTCGGTCATCCCCTCGACGAAAATACCGCGTTGCGCGTCTTCGCGGACCTGAAGATTTACCTTGGACTTGTACGAGTCCAGCAAGTCACGGATGCGCTCCATGTAGATCTCAATATAGCTCACTTTCACGATAAACTCCATGTTCTCATCGGCATTCATAACGTTATTGAAGATCTCCGTAGCCGTGCGCGGAATGATCCCCTGCAGCTCGGGGTGGTCGATGTTGGCTCCCTCCATCGTGTACGTCTTACCAGAGGACGTTTGACCGTAGGCAAATATGGTCGCATTGTACCCAGCCATAATATCTGCATAGCAGCAGTCGCAACGTCAGTAAATCAGTCAGCAGACTCAACACTGACTAGACTGACGGGTATCTCCCCCTGTACCTTGGACAACAGGGAGCGCCACGCTCTCGAATACTGTCTTCTGGTTGTCCTCCTCTCCAAAGACATGATCGAACGTGAACTTCTGCGGGTTTCCTTCATTCGTCTGCAAAATACACAGCAATTTGGCTCTAGGTAAGCTTTTCGCCTGTCCTTATAATGAGCTATGAGGCCGCCACCTTGACTTCAATCGTCTCTTTCTCCGTGAAAACGCAGCGCTGAGCCGAAGCCATCGTGAGCTCCTTGGCGTTCTGTGGGCGCACACGGCAGCACACGCGCACGTTGCCCATCTCGTTCTGCAACATTGGAGGCGATACACACATAGCATTCAAAGCGACGATCAGCTAACGGACAAAGAGAGAGCGCAAAGCTGAACAAGCTGGAGGCGCGTACGTTGGTAGACGAGGGACGCGCCATCTAGCTCGATTGAAGCTAGGACTTGACGCGTCAAGTGCCTTAACGCAGTCGAATTCGCGAATGAGTTGGGCTCAAAATACACTTCTTAGGTGCGAACTTAAGTCGAACTTAACGGGTGACTTCAAGTTTAGACGGGGGCGACGTTAGAGGACGCACATAGCATATTTTGCTACGACGTGGCTAGTGCAAGTTTGAGAAGAACGGGGAAGTGAACATCGGGTTCGTAATCCGGCCGAGTCCGCAGGTATTCTTCGTGTTTGCAGACAATCTCGGGGTCGTAATCGCGGGACTGGCGGACGGTGAAGCCATGGCGCTCGGCGATGACGCAAAAGCGCTCCATGGAGCCGTTGCGGCTCGGCTGCAAGAGCAAACAGCGTCCAGAGCCGCCGCGAAGCAGACTCTTGATAGTGTAGACCAGGTCTTCGTGGAACTCCTCGAAGAACAGGCAGTCGCTGGCGAAAACGAGGTCGAACTGGTGCTGCAGGTCCTTGCGCAGAGGGGTGTCGCGGTCCCAGCGCAGCAGCTCCGCTATGACTTCTGTGCGTCGGGTACGAGCAGGGAACACTTGCTGCATCTTGTTCTCTTCAACGCACAGCTGCAGATTCTTCACAGAGAGCGGGTTACCATCCGTCACCACGACGCGCTCAAAATTTTCAGATGCACACGCCAGCAACCCCAAGCTGGCCAGACCCGCCATGCCGCTGCCCAGTTCGCAGCACGAAACAGGCAACACATCTCCGTTCATGTGGCGCCGCTGCACGCGCGAACACACGCCGCTCGAGAGCATGTAGGACAGCAGGATTTGTTCGGACGGCCACGTGCGGATGTTGCCCGTGTTGTCCACGCCCTGATTCACCTGGTGGCTCAGTAGCTCAGCGATGGACACCCGCTTCACGTCCTTGCGCTTCTCGTGGACGAACACATTTAGGTGTCTCTCAGTCCTGTTCTTGGCTGCTGCCGACAAGTCGTACGCAACCCACATGAAGTTTTCCTGCGCAGGTGAGTGTATGGCCACTTTTGTCGTGTCAACTGGGGCCTCGGGGAACAGCGGGAAGAACTCGGTGGCAACAGATGACGCAGTAATCCCAGCTATATTGGTTGAAGCCGACGCTCCATCGGACGTCGAGTGCAGCAAGGCGTTGCGCAGCACGCGCCAGTGGCGCCTCGTCTTGTCCGACTGCGCCGTCGAAGACGCCATGCTTGTCAAAATAGCAGTAGCTCCTGAGTAGTACTTAAGCGTCACTTCCATGTAATTGTTATACTTCACGAAGTAACATGGCGAGATGTCACTCTTCACCTTAGACCACGATCTTCTTCACTTCAGAGCGCAACACGCCCCAAAAAAGGTCAAGATGCCGCTCGAATCGACGATGATATGGTGCGTACGCCGACCTCTTTCGTGCATGTTAATTCTTGCTTCGTGTTCCCCTCCGTCTTAGTTTCCTGACTTTGCTAGTTCCATGTCTAACCTCCCGCTATTGCCATTGTTACGCCACTTTTCCCCTACAGCTTGGACAACTCGGAGTGGATGCGCAACGGCGACTACATTCCCTCACGTCTAGAGGCTCAGCACGACGCCGCCAACCTACTGTGCGGAACTAAGACTCAGGCCAACCCAGAGAGCACCGTGGGCGTGCTGGCTATGGCAGGTAAGAGCATTCAGGTGCTGGCCTCTCCCACGGACAACATGGGCACGCTACTGAGCGCCATCCACCGCATCCAAATCGGCGGCACCATGAAGCTGGCCAACGCTATCCAAGTGGCGCAGCTGGCGCTCAAGCACCGACGCAACAAGACCGGCGGCCAGCGCGTTGTGGTATTTATCGGCTCGCCCATTGATGAGGATGAGAAGCAGCTAACCAAGATCGGCAAGCTGCTCAAGAAGAACAACGTACAGTATTTACGCCTTACGAGAGCTGCACCGTCAAGCAGGTATTCTTTAACTATTGCTGATCTTACTCTGCAGATCGCGGTGGACGTAGTGAGTATGGGCGAGTTGGACGCCAACGCTGCCAAACTGCAGGCTTTCGTGGACGCGGCCAGCAGCAACAACAACAGTCACTTGGTGACGGTGCCCGCTGGCGTGCTGCCCTCGGACGTGCTGGTGTCCTCGCCTGTGTTGCATGGAGACGACGGTGCTGCTGCTGCTGCTGCCGCTGCTGGAAGCAGTGGCGGTGGTGGCAACGACGCCTTTGCTGAGTACGGCGGCGTGGACCCGAGCATGGACCCCGAGCTGGCCTTGGTATAACTGAAGCTGCATTGCTACTGTTGCTCTTGCATGCACGGAAAGCGCTAATGTCGTTTAAACTGCTACTTTTCAGGCTCTTCGTGTGTCGATGGAAGAGGAGCGTGCGCGGCAGGAAGCTGCTCAGAAGCGCGCGGCTGAAGCGGAGGCCGCTGCTGCACCGACCGATGCTCCTATGGCAGCCCCCGCCCCGGAGCCTACTACATCAATCACGGAAGCTGCGCTAGCACGGGCGGAGCCGAAGCAACCCACACATACTCCAGTGGCCACGGCTGCGGCTGCTGCTTCAGCTGCCACATCGCCACCCCCGCCGGCCCCAGCCCCGGCCTCGAACTTGCCGTTCATGGACCCCAAGTTCGTCAACTCACTGCTCTCAGGTCTGCCCGGTGTGGACCCGAACGATCCGAAGATCCAGGCTGCCATGGCGCAGATGGCGAAGAAGGACGAGAAGAAAGATGGGGATGAGGAGAAGAAGGAAGACAAGTAAAGGTTCGCGCTGGCGAACCCGAAGTCAATCTCAAAACGTAATCTGACTAACATTTTGTCCACCTTCGGCCAAGATTTCTTGTTTTTTAGTCCCCGTTAAGATGCGACGTCGGCGATGTCCCAGCACTTTTTATTTTGACTAACCTGTTCGTTGTCATGATCAGCCGGATTTTTTTATTTAACTGCAGCGGGTATCGGATACTTGTTCAATTCCCTCAAGTTCTGGTCGCCAAAATGGTTGGAGCTCTCAAGGTCACTCGAGAAACGGCTTAGCGTTGAAGTTGTGCGTTCTCCAATGGTTTAGACGACGTTATGCTAGCCGTTTGCGCTGTCGTTGTGCCATTGCTTCCCCTCGTCCCATGTTCTTTTTCAGCGTAGCGCAGCATCCACTCCTCGTATTTATAGTGGCCGGCTAGCAATTGAGCCTTCTCCTTCACATCTCGGGACAAGACTCGTGTCTATCTCTGTCACTAGTCACTTGGTAATTGGTGCCTGACCCCATCGGTTCATCGGGTTTCTTCATTCTGGCCAAGCTTCATTTCGCTATTACTTGCGAGATATCTCTGCGGGTTTTGATCGAAAACAAAGTGGAAAGCTCCGACGCAACTCAAGCTATCATGGTGCTGCTCTTCCAGCGCAAGGACTCGGTGCTGAGCGAAGAGTCGAAGCGGTTTCTCAACTCGCTGCCGTCCACGTTCATCAACTTGTTTCGCAAACGGCGACAGTTGCTGCCTGTATGGAGCTCGCACAAGTATTGCGCCATGATCAAGTCGACATTCCTCGTGTACTACCGAGCTACCAAGCCGGAAGATGCAGGAGTGCCAGGCTTCTGGCAGCAGCACACACTCAAGTATCTGAATCTCCAGAACTGCAAGATCAAGCTCATCGACGACGACTCCGCTGGCTACGTGTTCTGTATCACGCCCGAGACGGGCAAGGGAGCCATCTACTTTGCTGCAGATACCGAGAAGGATCGAGCGAAGTTTGCAGCCCAAGCTGCAGCAGTGCAACATCGCTTGCCATCGTTGAACGAGTTCACAACACTCAAGTTGCTGGGTCGTGGCCATTATGGACGTGTGATCCTGGCGTTGTACGCAGCAGACCGTCAGTTATATGCCATCAAAGAGATGAAGCTCGGTCAGGTGAAAGCGAAGGTAGTGTTTGCTGAACGAGCCGTTATGGAATGGGTCGGAGACCACCCGTTTGTGATGGGATTGGATTATGCGCTGGCACGAGGCCGTTCCGTCTTCCTCATGTCCAAGTTCATGCAGGGTGGTGATCTCTTCTTGCATATGCAAAACAGCGGAGGCAGCTTTCGTGAAGACGCCGTTCGGTTCTATGCTGCGGAGTTGTTGCTAGCGCTCGAGCACATGCACAACATGTGCATCTTGCACCGCGATATCAAACCTGAGAATGTGTTACTCGATAGTGAGGGCCACATTAAGCTAGCCGATATGGGTCTCGCTAAGCGGTTGGAGTCGCGAGCTGGACGCACCAAGACAATGTGTGGTACCGACACGTACTTGCCGCCCGAGATGGTAGGTCGTTACCCTGGTGGTCATGGCCTTCCTGTTGATTTATGGCAGTTTGGTTGCATTCTCTTTGAACTGCGCGCTGGGTATCCGCCATTCTACCTTCCTCAATCGAGCCAAAAGAGCACCCATCAGCGGATCTTGTACCAACCCGTTCGCTACCCGAACAACATGTCGCCCGAGCTCAAGAGTTTGTTGGTGCCACTGCTTGAAAAGCGCCAGGAAGACCGTCTCGGTTATCGTGGAGGGATTGCAGACATTAAGGCTCACGAGTTTTTCAGTGGGGTTGACTGGGACCAGGTTCTGAAGCGCCAACTAAAGCCGCCACTTGTGCCAGGTCCTCCCGGTGAGAACCTCGTGGCTAACTTTGATCCGCACTTCACCGAGCAGCCTCACACGATTTACGCGCCGGAGGAGATTGCGAGCTGTTTTGAACGAGACTTTGCTGGCTTTGACTATGTGCGCCCTCTTACCCCAGGTGCTGGCAATGCCCGTTCATCGATGATTTCTACTGATAAGATGACCGCGTCGCCAACTTCCTCGAGCCGTGCGAGCACCAGCAAGGACATGAGCGAGAGCATTGAGTCCAGCTTTGATCAGGCACGTGCCAGCGACCACGACAAGCAACAGAGCACTTGCGAAGACGATAAGCCTGAGGTCGAGTTGGAGGCAGAGTTAGAAGCTGACTCGATTAGGATCAGGATCTGACCGTAGACGGCAAGAGCGAAGAGAATTGTATGATGGCAAAAGGAATAACTATTTATCTATAATTCTTGAGCGGCATGCTGTGATAATTGTACTTGTTTGTTTGCGTCCTGAATGTGTCGGCGGGTGTTGGTGTTAACGGTAGTGCTCGCGACGTCCACTTCCCGTCCATTAGAAAAGACCCTAGTTGTTTTACGATATGGTGCAATCACTGCCTTCCCGCCGCTGTCCACTACGGAATTGCTGCTGCTGTTGCTGGTGGCGCAGTCGCTCTTGATCCTGTTGGTACTGACGCGTCTGCGCGTCGACCTGCCGCTTTTGCTCCTGATAGTAGCGTTCTGCTTGTCGCTGCGCTGCCAGCTCCTCCTTCGAGATCATCATTTGCCCATCAGCAGTGACCGGAATGAACTCATTCTCATTAGTTTCGCGACTGCGATCATCATATTCGCCGCTGCTCTCGTTTCGCATCCTTTTGCGTTCATCAACCTTGTTTACTTCTTCATTGCCATGCTCCAATTGAGCTTGTTCCATAGTGTTGCAGACAACACGGTCGGCTTCGATAGGCTGCAGAGGGCGAGAAGAGGTACCAGGCGACACACGCTTGTTCCCACGTGCTCGCTCTTCTTCTTCCCGTTGGAATTTTAGTGCTAACAGATAGTCAGGATCAAGGTCTTCTTCAGTAGATTCCCCGAACAACCCGTCACTGGGAATTGTGTGCTCAGCGGCCCTAGTATCACCACTACCGGTCACCTGTGCACCACCACTTACCAGAGGAGCACGGCCGGTAAGGCTTAGGGCCCTAGCTTTCTCCAACTCCTGTTTCTCATTTTGCTCTTGCTCCCTCTGCTGCTGTTGTTGCGTGAGGATACTCTCCTGCTGTTCCGATGATGTCACAGGTCGAAACTGCGCGTCAAGATACTCCGTGTCGCCGTCAATTTCGTTCAGCAGCTCCCACACGACAGTAGGCTCATCGAGGTATCCTGCGTCGGTGACCAATAGATACAAGGCCCCTTCAAACTAGACCACGTAAATCCACATCCATGGCGCTTAGACAACTCAACAATCTAGGCGACGAAAACTCAACGTGCGTACCTTGAAGAGGGTGGAGAAGTGGTTGTTGCGGAAAAAGATGCACAGCTGGCGCTCTCGAAGGCCTTCGTGCAGCTTCACGAGCCCGTAGTATGTGAGTTGGCTAGCTGTCGAGTTGAAGAATTCTTCGAGCACCGGCCCTTCCTCCAGCAAAGTGGTGGCAGTGTCTAGCGCATCAGCGTCGCTGATGTGACGCTCCTTCATCATGGTCTGCACTGTTTGCTGCGAAGGACTTTTCTTCGGAGACGTTGTCGACGTCGTGGAGTTGGGGGACCTCATTGTGTTTGAGGAAACAGGTGCGCTGTTGACATCAATCGACAAGTTCTGAAACCCTGCTGTCCGTGTAGCTAGCGGCATAGGGAGTGATGCTTCTACAGGCTTGATCTCCTCTTTGTCTCCATCCTGACCAGGAGCCGTATCCGATGACGGCTCCGTGTCTGCATGCTTCTCCGTCTCTGACGCTGCCTTCTCGTCGGATTCCTCCGTCATCAACACACCACGGTAGTCCACCAGGCGCTCAATTAATTCGTTGTACGACTTATTCCCCACCACTTTCATCTGTAATCGCCACGACAAGTTAGCAAATGAAACAACTCAGCGTCTTTCCACCACAAATCTACTGCGCACCGTCGTGTCATCCTGTTCATCCAGCAGCCAGCCATGCACCAGCGCAATATCCAGCATGTCGAATACCGCACACGCCACCGTGTACTCAAAATCCGTAATGCTGAAACAATCCAACCACAACATTAAATTAACATTTTCTCCTCTTGAAGCCTCTTCTCAAAGTCTGTAGCTCACTTGTGGAAGCGCACGTTGACGTCCAGCCCCACCAGCATACTGGGAAGCAGCCCCGCCACATCCTGCAGCGTCTTCTCCTGTGTCAGGCGCTGCAACTCGCTTGCGTTGCTCAGCTGTCGACCCACGCGACACAAACCACCACCGTCATTCTCGACATCTTCAGATAATGAAATATCTCTACGCACCGGTGGATTCGTGTCGATCAGGCGGCGGTGCACGAGTTTCATGAGGTCGTGGGCGCTCACAAAGCCCGGAGCCTCCACGACGCCCTCGAGCGTCAGTTGCCCGCGCAGCAGTAGCACATTGGCGATGGCCAGCAGCGGGCACGGTCCATTGGCATTCTGGCAAACATAGCTTAACGGTTTCCCCAGGAACTGCGTCTGCTTGACGGCGTACGCTTCGTCCATGGGCTGCTAGAGGCGTCTACGGGGCGATAATGGCGTCGGAGCTCCTGGATTCTCTGCGTCTTCGCGTCTGATTATGATGATGCAGGACCTTTTCGACCAATCGCAATTATTCTATGTTGGCAGCAGCGAATCATATGGCGGGATAGTTAGGCCCTTCCCCTATATAAGTTGCGGACATCGTGTTATTCTTGCTATAATGGACGGCAGGGAGGTGAAGCGCGAACGGCCGGTGCTACACGACCCACATGTGCCGCGCTTCCCGGTTATCTACAAGAAGCCGACACCCCAGCAGGTGCGCGACAACGTGAGTCAGGCGGACCTCCTCCAGAGCGCGGCCCTAGGTGTCGCCTCCTTTCCACTCGGGTACATTGTCGGTGCGTAAACCTAGAGGCTGGTATGTGTTTGGGGTAGGGAATTGACTATTGGTTCCTGCTACTTTTCTATCACCAGCTCGACAATTGGATCGCAGTTTGGCACGTCCTGGGATGTGGTTTACGGGCATCATTGGTACACTGGGTGGCGCCATGCTGGCGTATCAGAACTCGTCACTGCGTCTGCAGGGTTTCGGTCGCAATGATGACGAGGTGGCGCGCTACCAGCCTAAGAAGAAAGACGAGTTTATAAACGAACGAGTCTTCTAAATGCAGTCCCTGCGGCGCTCTATTTTGTAGTGGTCTCTCGAGGGCTCTACCGTTAGCCGAAGAATGTGATGGTCGAGCTGCTGGACTATTGCAAGAGAAGTCTTGGTATTTTTTTAGGGACGTACTAGGGATTCACAATGTTATCGGACCATGTGGCTTCACTCATAATATGACAAGGCAGAAAATTACCTGGTAGAGAAAATCATATCGGCATAAGTCTGTCATTCGAGTTCACCGAAAAATTAATGCCGATCTGAACAAAGTTTTGAGCTTGTAAGCGGAATCAAGCATCAACAATGATGCAGTCGGAGGGCTAAGAGCTTTAGTTTGACTCGTTTAAGATGCTCACGGTTGACACTGGCATCCGGCCTCACAAATACACAATTCTCTGCTACTTCGAAGTACCTGACAGCCCGCCCCGGGGGTTAAGACACTTACCTCCCAAAATAAGATTATATTATTATAATGTTTGCGAGGAGCATTATAATTACTTCAGTGGGGCTGTGAAGTAACCCACCGACAGCCAATCGCCCCATGATCCCTCCCGCTAACAGTCCGTCCCTAGCCATTAGCGAATCCCCTCGACGACACCATGGAACACGTTGACCAGGTACCTTAGGCGCCCCTTTATAGGGAACACAGCGATGATTCCAGACAAAAGGCGGTAAGCGGACGGCGTTGATTGTATCGACGGGACGTATCTGGAAGGGGACGAGAGCGAGTCTCGCTGTGCGGAGTTTGGTGGCGTCTGATGGATGAAGGAGCCCAAGGGCTTAAGGCACTGAAGGCGCTGGCTAGCTAGTTGGTCGGGGTGATGGCCCACCAAGGCTGTAATCCACACACCCAATCACTCTCTTTCCCGAGTGATTGGTCGAGTCACAAGAGTAATAATTTATTGCTGACTGCGAGACCCGGAACGAACGAACACGTTTCAACCGATTCATCATCGGCAGGACCCTTTTGGACTTCTCTTTGGTCGACACAGACGCTGTCGGCTGCTTCCCTGCACTGGCATTCGGATTTCTTTACCTCCTTGTGTTCCTCGTCTCTCTATTGCTAGACAAAAGGGGGGAATACTCACTGTTGTTTTGCCTGTTGACGTTCGAGTACAGACTGAGAAGGCCTACCAGAAGCAGCAGGGTGTCTTCCTTGCCAGCAAGAAGTTTGCCGGCAAGAAGAAGGGCCCCCGCTTCTACAAGGAGGTGGGCCTGGGCTTCAAGACCCCCAAGAGCGCCATTGAGGGCCAGTACGTGGACAAGAAGTGCCCGTTCACCGGCAACATCTCGATCCGTGGCCGTATCCTCAAGGGCGTCGTCCTCTCGACCAAGATGAAACGCACGATCATCGTGCGTCGTGACTACCTGCACTTTGTTAAGAAGTACAAACGTTTCGAGAAGCGTCACAAGAACGTGGCCGCTCACATGTCGCCTGCCTTCCGCGTGAAGGAGGGTGATGTTGTCACCATCGGTCAGTGCCGCCCACTTGCCAAGACGGTGCGCTTCAACGTGCTGGAGGTCGAGCCAGCCTCGGAGACCAAGCCTATTAACGTGCGCAAGCAGTTTCGCCAGTTCTAAGTGCACGGTCTTTTAGTCCGATAAAGGTTACGCTCGTTTTTAATGGGCTTAAGCTTATACACCAGTCGCTCCTGATCTGAACGGGGATCTATCCATTTATGCGTTGCTGCCGATTCGTCATCATAATAGGATTGATTTAGAGTCAAAAAGTAGTTCCTTCTAGTCGAAGTTGCCGCGATCGATTGGTTGAATCGACGCGCCCAAATAGACTGCAATCGACCGAAAGTCCAAAAGCACTTGAGCTAACAATTTTCACATCTAAGTACGTAATCGGACTTAGGCGAAACCTCTCCGTATGGGTTTGGGCGATTCCCAAACAACCTGATAATTGTATGCTTATTGTGCTGTTCACAAATTTTGGCTAAATCTACGTGTATTCGCTGAATAAGCAACCCGTATTAGATAACTCGTTGGAATGTAGAACCAGTGGACTTCGAATTATTATTGAGTTAGGATAATGCTAGGTTATAAGTTTGAGTTATAGTTGGGTTATGCTTGCTATCGCGGAATGACTGGAGCGAAAAGAGACAAACCCAAGTTAACACAACAGTCTTCTAGAACTACCATGACCGTTTCCATCGATATGCGCTGGCGAGCGATTGTTTTAACGACATTGACTCGTCTGTTGTTGCATTGGTTACGGGTGTGTCAACCCGCTCCATTTCACGATGGGGCTTACTGCTCCGCCGGCGAGGAAATGTGATTCCCAACGCTCGCATCACAAGGAAAACGCGCTGGCCAGCAAAGTGCATTGCGTTCTTCAGGGGCTACGTGAGTGAGCATCCAGGTTTCTACGTTGAAGAGCTTCAAGAGGCTTTGCGAACTACGTTTCCGACCTTACAAAACGTTTCCCCCACAATAACCAAGAGGGCTCGCGAAAGTGTTCCTGCTGAAATCGAGTCCTACTACAACAAACTTGCTCCTTTATATCGAGGTCCGGACCAATTGTTTTTTCTCGATGAAACTTCCAAGGATGACCGTGATGTACTTCGACGATTCGCGTGGTCACCAGGAAATACCCAACAATCGCTCGCCAGCCGTTTGATAGAGGCGAGAGATAACTTCTGAATCGTCTGACATACTGTAATTTTTCTAACTACGTTTTAGTGCAGGTGATCGCGTTTCCATGCTAGCGGTGATGGACGTTTCTGGCTTCCTGGCTTGGGAAACAACTCACGGAACATTCGACAGGAATCGCTTCCTCGCCGCATTTCGAAATAATGTTGCCCCACTTCTTAACCCTTGGCCATTACCTAGGTAAGTTTGCTCTCAAGCCTGTTTAGGTTGTTGCTATTGGTAAACTAACATATTAGCAGTTCCATCGTGATCGTAGACAACGCTAAGATCCACATGTACAAGGAACTCGAGGAGCTGGTGCACGCTACAGGTGGTCTCCTGTTATTTTTGCCACCTTATTCTCCCCAGCTCAATCCAAGGGAAACCGCGAACGCCACTCGATCGTAGTCGTTGTCGTAGCCGTCGCTGTCGTTTCTCCACTGGATGTTGTTGGCCCCGCGTTCACGGCCGTTGCCGCCGCGTCTTGGCCCTCGGTTCTCGTCCTTCTGCTTGGTCCAGCACTTGTCAATGACATGCCCCAATTTACCGCAGTACGTGCATTGGCGAGATTCTCGCTCGGCACTGAACGCCTTGGCCGCGTTCTCAGTCTTCACCGTCGCCGTCTTCTCGCCTTGTCGCTTGATGTGCTCGTTCGTGAGCACCTTCACGACGTCTTGCGTCTTCAGCTCTGCATTGCTCATCTCCAAGTTCAGTACGACGTTCTCGTAGCTCTTGGGGAGACTGCGCAGCAAGCAGATCGCCACGTCCTCGTCCTCCATCTTGGTGCCGATGCTGCTGAGCTTGGCGCTGATGTTCAGAACTTCGTTGCAATGGTGCAAGACATTGCCGCCTTCCGTCATCTCCATGCTGAAGAGCTGGCGCTTGAGGTAGATGCGACCAGCCTTCTGCGATCCACCGTACAGCGTCTTCAAGCGCGTCCACGCGATCCATGCTTCCTCGCAGTCATCGACCACATGATGGTAGTCGGCGTCCATGTGAAGCAACATCAGTCCAAAAGCGATGTTGCTCGACTTGACATACTCGTCCTTGGCCCGGGAGTCCGTAAAGGATGGAGACGTTTCCCGGTTCACGACATGCCACACCGACTTGGTCAGGAACACGCCACGCATGTAGCGGTTCCACGTCGCGTAGTTGTCTCCGTTGAACTTGTCGATGGAGACCTTGGTCGAGACGTCTTGGGCAGAGGACATGGTGCTTGAGCTCATAACCTGATAAAGGTATTGAGGTCTTGAAGCGAGGCTTGGGTTGATCGGAGGGAGTTCTGCACTTGATGCGAGGACCGGAGTGAAGACCACTTGAGCTGAAGAAGGAAGAGCCGAAAGTAATTGATTTATCGGAGCTTACGCTATCTAGTCTACCATATAGATATGCAGCCCTGCATCCAATCATTTGGTGCATCCAATCACCAACACTCCGCACGCGTCCAATCATCCTACTCGTCTAATCATCGGTTGCGTAAGCAACGTACCGTAAAATGCTTGGTCACTTGATGACAAAATGCAAAGCGATTGATTTAGGTCCTTAGTTCGCAAACTCCTTGCTACCTCTAAGCCTACAGTTCTACCTACTGGGTACACTCTACTGGATTCTCTACTGGATACTGAGTTATATCAGCCAATCAGGGAGTGCCACGTAGAGCCGATCATGTACCCACAATCTTGTACCCACCCGTGGCGTAATCGTCCATGGCGTAAATACCGTCCCGTAAACACCGTAACGTAATTTTCGTCTCGTAATCACATGAATGATTGCAATGCCACTGAGTGAAGGTCATACCGGTATCTTACCGGTATACCGTAGCTGGTCGAGACGTCTTCTTGACAACACTCCCACTCGACTCGACAGCCTTCAGCGCTTCGATGCCGAGTTTGCTCCGGAGCACACTGAACTGCGTCGCAAAGATTGGCTTCGTCATGATGTCCGCCAGCATGTCGGTTGTCGAAACATATTGCAGCACCACTTGACCGTCTTTCACCTTCTCGCGCACGAAATGGTAGCGAATGTCGATGTGCTTGGTGCGCTTGTGGAATTCGGGATTCTTGGCCAACGCGATGGAGCCTTGGTTGTCCTCGTAGATCTTGAGTGCTTCATCGCTTGTCATCTCGCCGAGCTCGCACAGGAACACCTTGAGCCACACCGCCTCTTGTGTCGCCTCTGATAGCGCCATGTACTCAGCTGCCGTTGAAGACAGCGCCACTGTCCGCTGCTTCTTGCTCCTCCAGCTGATGCATCCGCCATTCATCATGAACGCGTAGCCACTTGTACTTCTTCTTGGCTCGATGTCTCCAGCCCAGTCGGCATCTGAATAGCCTTGGGGTCCGTCGTCGCAGCTCGCTTGAAACTCGATGCCGTGCGTCTTCGTGCCTTGAATGTACCTGAAAACCCTCTTGAGCGCCTGCCAGTGTGTCGGACATGGGTCTGCTGCAAACTGGCTGAGAACTCCCACTGCTGCTGCGAGGTCCGGGCGTGTGCCTACCATGAGATACATGAGGCATCCCACAGCATTCCGGTATGGCACGTTTACCATGGTCTCGTCGTGCTTGCAGCCGCCCTCGCACATGGCCTTGGTCAGCTTGAGGCCCGGATCCTGTGGCGTCTTAACAGGGTTGCTCTTCTCCATGTTGAACTTCTCCAGAATGTATTTCACAAACTTGGTTTGCCGCATCGACACCTTCCCTGTCGTCACATCTTGATCGATTTCCATGCCGAGGAAGTACTTGAGCTGGCCCAGGTCCGTCATCTCGAAACGGTCACTGAGCACCTTCTTCATCGACGTGAGCAGCTTGTCGTTGTTACTTGCGAGGATCAGGTCGTCGACATATAGCGCCACGAAGATCATGTCTTGGTCGTCACGCTTAGAGTAGATGCAGTGGTCGGACTCGCACTTCTTGAACCCTAGCTTGAGCATGAGGTCGTCGATGGTCTTGTTCCACATCCGCGGCGACTGCTTCAAACCGTAAAGAGACCGCTTGAGCTCACAGACATAGTCCGGGTGCTTTTCATCGATGTAGCCGTCCGGCTGTGCCATGTAGATGTCTTCGTCCAATAAACCATTCAGGAAGGCTGTCTTGACATCCATCTGGTGCACCATGAGATTGTACTTGACCGCCAGACTGAGAAGGATCCTGATCGACGTGAACTTGGCCACTGGCGCGAAAGTCTCGTCGTAGTCGATGCCGTACTTCTGCGAAAATCCCTTGGCCACCAGTCGCGCCTTGAACCGTTCGATCTCTCCAGCCTGGTTCTCCTTCACACGAACACCTATCGGTTGCCGATTGCCTTGCGTCCTTTTGGCAGCGGCACGAGGATCCACGTCTCATTCTTGCGGAGCGACTCGACCTCCGAGTCACACGCCTCCTTCCACTTGACTGCGTCGCTGGATTCCATCGCCGACTTGAACGTGGTCGGCATTTCTCCCACTGAATTCACGACGTATGCAGCTTCGAAGTCTTGACTTTCTTGAGCCGCAGCCGACATCTCGTCCAGGGTCAGGTGTCGATTCTGCCGCTTGGCACTTGGAACTTCCACAGCTTCTTCCAGCGACTGCGTCCGCGGGTGTCGCTTGCTGCCTGGTTCAAAACCTTCGTCCCGCGCTGCTTCTTCGTCTTCTTCTTCTTTGTCGTCTTCATCCGACTGCACGTCTTGATCCGTCGTCTCTTCATCTTGAATGACCACCACCTCCCTCTGATGGTAGTCACGTCTCCCACTGTCGAAGACGTCTTCCATAAACTGCGCGTCGCGGCTCACCAGCACGCGACCGCTCTTGATCTCTTTGAAACGATACGCTTTCTCATGCTCCGAGTATCCCAGGAACCGACAGCGCACCGACCGAGCGTCAAACTTGGTGCGCTTCTCCTTCGGCACGTGCACGTAACGTACGCGTGGCAACCGAACACCTTGAGGTTCGCCAGCAGCGGTTTCTTGCCGGTCCAAACTTGGTGCGGCGACTTGTCGTGGTTGATGGCACGCGTCGGACACCAATTACGGAGGAACGTAGCTGTCACGACAGCCTCACCCTAATACGTCTTGGGCAATCCAGCATGTTCCAGCATGCAGCGCGCACACTCCACCAACGTCCGGTTCATGCGCTCGGCGACTCCGTTCAGCTGAGGTGTGTATGGCGGCGTGAACTTCTGCATGATACCACGGTCCGCACAGAACTTGGCCATCGCACCATCGCACCCGAAGTGTACTCGCCACCGTGTCGCTCCGGAGTGTCTTCACGCGCTTGCCGGTCTGAGTTTCAGCAAACGTCACAAACTTAGCGAATTTGGCAGCCACCTCGGACTTGTTCCGCAGCAAGTACACCACACAGAAGTGCGACTTGTCGTCAATGAACGTGACGAAGTAGCGCTTGCCACCAACCGTTGGTGTCTGCATGGGGCCGCACACATCGCTGTGGACCACCTCCAGCACTTGCTTCGCACGGTTCGGCGACGACTTCATGTAGCTCACTCGCGTTTGTTTGCCGAGTGAGCATCCGTCGCACAGCTCCCACTGCTTCACCGACGCCATGTCGATACCAACACCGTAGCCCTTCTTGACGATGGCGTCTAGACCGCCATGGCCGATGTGATCAAGTCGAAGGTGCCAGAGGTACGACGTGGTGTCCCCTTAGCGATCCTTCAAACTTGCCGCATTGGCCTCGTCAGGCATCATCGGAGTTATGCACAGCTTGAACAGCCCTTTGCCCTCACGAGCGCCGAGCTTCCACTTGAAACCCTTCGTTTCAGCGAAGCATCCGTCGCTCTCGAAGATGACTGGCCCGACGTCCTTGGTGAACCGACCAACCGAAAACAGGTTGCGCGACAGCTTCGAAATGTGCCACACGTTCGTGAGCACACCCTTCTTCATGCCGCGCGGGGTCTTCATCGACATCACAATGTCGCCGGTCCCCGCAGCCTGAACTACACCGTCGTCCGCGAGATGCACGTCCACCGGAGAGATCTTCTTGTAGTTCTTCATGTACTCCTTTATTGAGGCTTGCTGGGTTTTGGTACTGTGTACCAGCAACCGGCTAACCCGAACCGGTCCAAACGATCCCGCGATGTTTACGGTACGTTGTTTACACAACCGATGATTAGACGAGTAGGATGATTGGACGAGTGCGGAGTGTTGGTGATTAGCTGCACCAAATGATTGGATGCAAGGCTGCATATCTATGTGGTAGACTAGGTAGTGTAAGCTCCGATAAATCAATCACTTTCGAATCTTCCTTCTTCAGCTCAAGTGGTCTTCACTCCGGTCCTCGCACCAAGTGCATAACTCCTTTCGTGTTAAAGGTGGTGAGGTCTTGAAGCGAGGCTTGGGTTGAGCGGAGGGAGTTCTGCACTTGGGTGCGGGGACCGGGGTGAAGACCACTTGAGCTGAAGAAGGAAGATTCGAAAGTGATTGATTTATCGGAGCTTACACTACCTAGTCTACCACATAGATATGCAGCCCTGCATCCAATCATTTGGTGCAGCTAATCACCAACACTCCGCACTCGTCCAATCATCCTACTCGTCTAATCATCGGTTGCGTAAACAACATACCGTAAACATCGCGGGATCGTGTTGGACCGGTTCGGGTTAACCAGTTACTGGTACACAGTACCAAAAAATCCGGCAACCTCAATACGCTCCCTCAATGCGAACACGCGTAGATTCCGAGGGACGCCGTCAGATCCATGTGGCGCGGTCCTGGCAACGCCTTGGTCATGATGCCCGCCAGCATGATTGAAGTCTCACAATACTCGAGCTTGACTTCGCCACGCTTGACCTCATCACGGATGTGATGGTACTTGATATCGATGTGCTTGGCACGACCGTGGTTCACTGGGTTCTTCGTCATCTTGATGCACGACTGGTTGTCTTCGAGGATCTTGAGCTCGGGTCCAGTCTCGTTGGCAGCCGCCAAAATCTCGCATAGCAGGCGTTGAATCCACTTGCCTTCTTGGATCACCAGACTGAGCGATGTATTCCGCTTCGCTCGTTGATAGCGACACACTTGACTGCTTCTTGCTTCCCCAGCTCACTGGCGCACCCATCAGCATGAACGCGTAGCCGGAAGTCTACTTGCGGTCCGCGAGGTCGCCAGCCCAGTCCGCGTCCGAATACCCACGAAAGTCGATCTTGTTGCCTGGCTTGAAACAGATTCCATGCGACTTGGTCCCTTGTAAATAGCGGAGGATTCGCTTCACTGCAACCCAGTGCTCGACTTGAGGGTTTTCCATGAAGCGCGACACATATCACACGGCGAAAGCGATATCTGGTCGCGTCGCAGTCATCAAGTGCATGAGTGCACCCACAGCTTCACGAAAGGGAACGTTGATCTTGGTCGGCGCGTTGCTTGGAACCAGTCGAGAGCTCAAATCCGCGGGACTTACCACAGCCTTGCAGTCATCCATGCCGAACCGCTTGAGAATGTCGTTCACGTAGCGCCGTTGGCACATTGTTACACTGCCGTCAGCGTTGTCGACCAGCTCGATACCCAAGACAAAGGCACACTTCCCGCTGTCGGTCATCTCAAAACGTGTCTTCAGGTCACTCTTGGTGCGTGCGATCAGTTCGGCCGAACTTCCGGTTACTAATACGTCGTCCACGTACACCAGCAACAGAACGCAGTGACCATCCACAATCTTGATGTAGAGGCACGGATCATAGGCTGAAACTTGAAAACCGATGGAGCACACGAATTCGTCGAAGGCCTCGTTCCACACGCGCGAAGCTTGCTTGAGACCGTAGATCGCCTTGACCAGTTCCAGGCAGTCGAAGTCATCGTCCAGTTCGACCCCTTCTGGCACCACGCAGTACACGACTTCCTTCATGGCACCGTACAGAAATGCCGTTACCACGTCGAGTTGGTCCAGAGGCCAGTCGAAATACTTGGCGATCGCGAGGACCATGCGCAGCATCACGTACTTGACCACGGGCGAGAACGTCTCCGTGTAGTCGATGCCGTACTTCTGCTTAAAACCCTTGGCCACCAGGCGCGCCTTGTATTTCTCTATCGATCCGTCGGCTTTGCGCTTGATCTTGAACACCCACTTGGTACCGATGGCGCGTTGTCCGCTGGGCAACTTGGCAGCACGAAACACACCACGAAGTCGCATCGACTTGAGCTCCGCGCGAACAGCCTTGCGTCAATGCACTTGATCAGGTCCGTTGACAGCTTCTTGGAATGTCGTCGGCTCAGATAACTCACCGGCTTCCACTGAGTTGGCATTTGCTCGCCGAAATACGGGAGGAGTGGAATCGTCTTCTTCGTTGTCATGAGCATCCTTCTCTTCTTCGTCAGGCAGTCCAGGTTCCATTCGTACACTCGCTCGGCGTTTGGCTTGGCGCTCAAACGAGGTGACAGGAGCGCTTGCTTCTTCCAAACCAGTCGCACGGTGAACAGGACGCGAGTTCACTGACATGGTATCCGCATCACTTGGTCGAGTCTTGCGCTTCCCCGCCTGCTTGAATTCGGTCGGACCCGCCGAGTCATCATCACCAATCTCGAGCGAGTCGAAGTCCAGGTTCACATCTTCGTCGTCATTACTTGAGATCGCCGTCGAGATACCAAAACTTGATTCGTCGAAGGTGACATCGCGACTTATCACCACCTTCCCCGCCTCGATGTCATAAACTCTGTACGCCTTCGACACTTCTTCGTAGCCCATGAACAGACCAGCACGAGCCTTGGGGTCCCACTTGAGTCGCTTCTATTGAGGGTTGCCGGGTTTTGGTACTGTGTACCAGTAACCGGTTAACCCGAAACCGGTCCAACACAATCCCGCGATGTTTACGTTACGTTGTTTTCGCAACCGATGATTAGACGAGTAGGATGATTGGACGAGTGCGGAGTGTTGGTGATTGGATGCACCAAATGATTGGATGCAGGGCTGCATATCTATGTGGTAGACTAGGTAGTGTAAGCTCCGATAAATCAATCACTTTCGAATCTTCCTTCTTCAGCTCAAGTGGTCTTCACTCCGGTCCTCGCACCAAGTGCATAACTCCTTTCGTGTTAAAGGTGGTGAGGTCTTGAAGCGAGGCTTGGGTTGAGCGGAGGGAGTTCTGCACTTGGGTGCGAGGACCGGAGTAAAGACCACTTGAGCTGAAGAAGGAAGATTCGAAAGTGGTTGATTTATCGGAGCTTACACTACCTAGTCTACCACATAGATATGCAGCCCTGCATCCAATCATTTGGTGCAGCTAATCACCAACACTCCGCACTCGTCCAATCATCCTACTCGTCTAATCATCGGTTGCGTAAACAACATACCGTAAACATCGCGGGATCGTGTTGGACCGGTTCGGGTTAACCAGTTACTGGTACACAGTACCAAAAAATCCGGCAACCTCAATACGCTCCCTCAATGCGAACACGCGTAGATTCCGAGGGACGCCGTCAGATCCATGTGGCGCGGTCCTGGCAACGCCTTGGTCATGATGCCCGCCAGCATGATTGAAGTCTCACAATACTCGAGCTTGACTTCGCCGCGCTTGACCCCATCACGGATGTGATGGTACTTGATGTCGATGTGCTTGGCGCGACCATGGTTCACTGGGTTCTTCGTCATCTTGATGCACGACTGGTTGTCTTCGAGGATCTTGAGCTCGGGTCCAGTCTCGTTGGCAGCCGCCAAAATCTCGCATAGCAGGCGTTGAATCCACTTGCCTTCTTGGATCACCAGACTGAGCGATGTATTCCGCTTCGCTCGTTGATAGCGACACACTTGACGGCTTCTTGCTTCCCCAGCTCACTGGCGCACCCATCAGCATGAACGCGTAGCCGGAAGTCTACTTGCGGTCCGCGAGGTCGCCAGCCCAGTCCGCGTCCGAATACCCACGAAAGTCGATCTTGTTGCCTGGCTTGAAACAGATTCCATGCGACTTGGTCCCTTGTAAATAGCGGAGGATTCGCTTCACTGCAACCCAGTGCTCGACTTGAGGGTTTTCCATGAAGCGCGACACATATCACACGGCGAAAGCGATATCTGGTCGCGTCGCAGTCATCAAGTGCATGAGTGCACCCACAGCTTCACGAAAGGGAACGTTGATCTTGGTCGGCGCGTTGCTTGGAACCAGTCGAGAGCTCAAATCCGCGGGACTTACCACAGCCTTGCAGTCATCCATGCCGAACCGCTTGAGAATGTCGTTCACGTAGCGCCGTTGGCACATTGTTACACTGCCGTCAGCGTTGTCGACCAGCTCGATACCCAAGACAAAGGCACACTTCCCGCTGTCGGTCATCTCAAAACGTGTCTTCAGGTCACTCTTGGTGCGTGCGATCAGTTCGGCCGAACTTCCGGTTACTAATACGTCGTCCACGTACACCAGCAACAGAACGCAGTGACCATCCACAATCTTGATGTAGAGGCACGGATCATAGGCTGAAACTTGAAAACCGATGGAGCACACGAATTCGTCGAAGGCCTCGTTCCACACGCGCGAAGCTTGCTTGAGACCGTAGATCGCCTTGACCAGTTCCAGGCAGTCGAAGTCATCGTCCAGTTCGACCCCTTCTGGCACCACGCAGTACACGACTTCCTTCATGACACCGTACAGAAATGCCGTTACCACGTCGAGTTGGTCCAGAGGCCAGTCGAAATACTTGGCAATCGCGAGGACCATGCGCAGCATCACGTACTTGACCACGGGCGAGAACGTCTCCGTGTAGTCGATGCCGTACTTCTGCTTAAAACCCTTGGCCACCAGGCGCGCCTTGTGTTTCTCTATCGATCCGTCGGCTTTGCGCTTGATCTTGAACACCCACTTGGTACCGATGGCGCGTTGTCCGCTGGGCAACTTGGCAGCACGAAACACACCACGAAGTCGCATCGACTTGAGCTCCGCGCGAACAGCCTTGCGTCAATGCACTTGATCTGGTCCGTTGACCGCTTCTTGGAATGTCGTCGGCTCAGATAACTCACCGGCTTCTACTGAGTTGGCACTTGCACGCCAAAACACAGATGGAGTCTATTCTTCATCTTGGTCTCCAGACTTTTCTTCTTCATCTGCGTCTGTTCGGTGCGAAGGGGAGTCGTTCGGTGCACTTGCTTCTTCTAGTCCAAGTCGATGACACACAGCGCGCGGTCTTATGGCAGCTTCATCTTCGTCACTCGGGCGGCTCTTGCGCTTCCCTGCCTGTTTGTACTCCGTCTGGCGCGGACCATCATCGTCGATGTCGAGCGAGTCGAAGTCCAGGTCGTCGACATCTTCATCAGAAATCGGCGGTGAAAGCCCAAAGGTCGATTCATCGAAGTTGACATCGCGACTGATGACCACCTGCCCCGTCTCGATGTCATAAAGTCGATACGCCTTGGACACTTCTTCGTAACCCAGAAACAATCCGGCGCGAGCCTTGGGATCCCACTTGAGTCGCTTCTCCTTCGGAGTCAGGATGTACGTCCGACAGCCGAAAACACGCATGTGCTTCACACTCGGCTTGGACTTGTAGACGATCTCGAACGGAGTCTTGTGCTCGATCTTGGGTGACGGCAGGCGGTTCTTCACATAGATGGCCGTCATCGCCGCCTCAGCCCACAAACACTTGTCCAGCTTGGCGTGATGCAACATGCTGCGGCCGATCGTGACGATAGTTCGGATGGCTCGCTCTGCCGTGCCGTTGGTCTGGTGCGCGTACGGAACCGTGGTTTGCTGCTCGATGCCTTCGTCTTCGTAGAAGTCGTTGAGTGAGTTGGTCGCAAACTCACGAGCTCCGTCGTGCCGCACAAACTTGACCTTCTTGCCGAAGTGCGTCTGCACCTTCATGATGTATGTCTTGATGCACTCTTCACTTTCCGACTTGGCACGCAGACAGAAACCCTTCATGCATCCGCTGGCTTCGTCCACGATCAGTAGCAGATACTTACTGCCGCCAAGCGAGTTTTCCTCCATGGGTCCGCAGATGTCGAAGTGGAGCAGCTCAAATGTGTCGTAGCGACGCTTGTCACGGTTGCTTGGGAATGTTTTTGGACCATTTTGCCTTGCTGGCAACCACGACACACACTTGGTCCACTCGACTTGGAAAGTGCTTTCGCGTCCTTGATCATCTTGGTGTCGACCATCTTGCGAAGAACCTCGACTGGAGCGTGACCCATACACGCGTGCAAATCGACCGTCCTTCCACTTGTCGCCGCATTTGCCGATCGCTGAGGTGTGCGAAGCCAGTAGAGTCCATCCACGAGATCCACCGTCGCCACCACTTGATTCGAGTTCTTGCGCGGAACGTGTATCTCAGTACCGTCAAATATCACTTGGAACTTGCCATGCTTGTTTATCTGCGGCACCGAAAGCAGATTCTTGTTCATATTTGGCACGTACAGCGCGTTCTTGATCTCGATCTCGCGCTCGTCGCCGTTGGGCAGGACTACTCTTTCCACGATGGTCCCCACACCCTTAATGGCAGCCTTGTTGCCATGGCCACCGAAAGTTCGCCTTCATTTCGCTCGATCAAATTGGCGAACTTGGACTTGTCGTTGCAAATATGGTGCGTGGCATCACTGTCGACCGCCCACATCCCGGACACATTCTTGTCCGTCGAAACTCCATATTCCAGGGAAACCGCAAACGCCACTCGATCGTAGTCGTTGTCGTAGCCGTCGCTGTCGTTTCTCCACTGGATGTTGTTGGCCCCGCGTCTACGGCCGTTGCCGCCGCGTCTTGGCCCTCGGTTCTCGTCCTTCTGCTTGGTCCAGCACTTGTCAGTGACATGCCCCAATTTTCCGCAGTACGTGCACTGACGAGATTCTCGCTCGGCACTGAACGCCTTGGCCGCGTCTTCAGTTTTCACCGACGGAGTCTTCTCGCCCTGCCGCTTGATATGCTCGTTCGTGAGCACCTTCACAACGTCTTGCGTCTTCAGCTCTGCATTGCTCATCTCCAAGTTCAGTACGACGTTCTCGTAGCTCTTGGGGAGACTGCGCAGCAAGCAGATCGCCACGTCCTCGTCCTCCATCTTGGTGCCGATGCTGCTGAGCTTGGCGCTGATGTTCAGGGCTTCGTTGCAATGGTGCAAGACATTGCCGCCTTCCGTCATCTCCATGCTGAAGAGCTGGCGCTTGAGGTAGATGCGACCAGCCTTCTGCGATCCACCGTACAGCGTCTTCAAGCGCGTCCACGCGATCCATGCTTCCTCGCAGTCATCGACCACATGATGGTAGTCGGCGTCCATGTGAAGCAACATCAGTCCAAAAGCGATGTTGCTCGACTTGACATACTCGTCCTTGGCCCGGGAGTCCGTAAAGGATGGAGACGTTTCCCGATTCACCACATGCCACGTCGACTTGGTCAGGAACACGCCGCGTATGTAGCGGTTCCACGTCGCGTAGTTGTCTCCGTTGAACTTGTCGATGGAGACCTTGGTCGAGACGTCTTGGGCAGAGGACATGGTGCTTGGGCTCATAACCTGATAAAGGTGTTGAGGTCTTGAAGCGAGGCGTGGGTTGATCGGAGGGAGTTCTGCACTTGGTGCGAGGACCGGAGTAAAGACCACTTGAGCTGAAGAAGGAAGATTCGAAAGTGGTTGATTTATCGGAGCTTACACTACCTAGTCTACCACATAGATATGCAGCCCTGCATCCAATCATTTGGTGCAGCTAATCACCAACACTCCGCACTCGTCCAATCATCCTACTCGTCTAATCATCGGTTGCGTAAACAACATACCGTAAACATCGCGGGATCGTGTTGGACCGGTTCGGGTTAACCAGTTACTGGTACACAGTACCAAAAAATCCGGCAACCTCAATACGCTCCCTCAATGCGAACACGCGTAGATTCCGAGGGACGCCGTCAGATCCATGTGGCGCGGTCCTGGCAACGCCTTGGTCATGATGCCCGCCAGCATGATTGAAGTCTCACAATACTCGAGCTTGACTTCGCCGCGCTTGACCTCATCACGGATGTGATGGTACTTGATATCGATGTGCTTGGCACGACCGTGGTTCACTGGGTTCTTCGTCATCTTGATGCACGACTGGTTGTCTTCGCGGATCTTGAGCTCTGGCCCCGATTCGTTCGCTGCCGTCAAAATCTCGCACAACAGGCGATGAATCCACTTGCCTTCTTGGATCACCAGACTGAGCGATGTATTCCGCTTCGCTCGTTGATAGCGACACACTTGACTGCTTCTTGCTTCCCCAGCTCACTGGCGCACCCATCAGCATGAACGCGTAGCCGGAAGTCTACTTGCGGTCCGCGAGGTCGCCAGCCCAGTCCGCGTCCGAATACCCACGAAAGTCGATCTTGTTGCCTGGCTTGAAACAGATTCCATGCGACTTGGTCCCTTGTAAATAGCGGAGGATTCGCTTCACTGCAACCCAGTGCTCGACTTGAGGGTTTTCCATGAAGCGCGACACATATCACACGGCGAAAGCGATATCTGGTCGCGTCGCAGTCATCAAGTGCATGAGTGCACCCACAGCTTCACGAAAGGGAACGTTGATCTTGGTCGGCGCGTTGCTTGGAACCAGTCGAGAGCTCAAATCCGCGGGACTTACCACAGCCTTGCAGTCATCCATGCCGAACCGCTTGAGAATGTCGTTCACGTAGCGCCGTTGGCACATTGTTACACTGCCGTCAGCGTTGTCGACCAGCTCGATACCCAAGACAAAGGCACACTTCCCGCTGTCGGTCATCTCAAAACGTGTCTTCAGGTCACTCTTGGTGCGTGCGATCAGTTCGGCCGAACTTCCGGTTACTAATACGTCGTCCACGTACACCAGCAACAGAACGCAGTGACCATCCACAATCTTGATGTAGAGGCACGGATCATAGGCTGAAACTTGAAAACCGATGGAGCACACGAATTCGTCGAAGGCCTCGTTCCACACGCGCGAAGCTTGCTTGAGACCGTAGATCGCCTTGACCAGTTCCAGGCAGTCGAAGTCATCGTCCAGTTCGACCCCTTCTGGCACCACGCAGTACACGACTTCCTTCATGACACCGTACAGAAATGCCGTTACCACGTCGAGTTGGTCCAGAGGCCAGTCGAAATACTTGGCGATCGCGATGACCATGCGCAGCGTCACGTACTTGACCACGGCGAGAACGTCTCCGTGTAGTCGATGCCGTACTTCTGCTTAAAACCCTTGGCCACCAGGCGCGCCTTGAACCGTTCGATCTCTCCGGCTTGGTTCTCCTTCACTCGAAATACCCATCGACAGCCGATGGCCCTGCGTCCCTTGGGCAGCGGTACCACGTCCCATGTGTCGTTCTTGCGCAGCGAGTCGTACTCCGAGTCGCAGGCCTCCTTCCATTTGCGTGCGTCGCTGGATTCCATCGCCGACTTGAACGTGGTCGGCATTTCTCCCACTGAATCCACGACGTACGCCGCCTCGAACCTCTTGTCGTTGTCTCGAGCCATGGCAGACATCTCATCCAGGCCTTGGCGTCGATTCTCTGACGCGTATCGCTCGGCACTCGGGGTCTCCACCGCTTCCTCCAGCGACTGTGTCCGCGGGTGTCTCTTGCTGCCGGGCAAGAATTCATCACCTCGCGCAGTCTCTTCATCTTCGTCGTCCGATGCCGACTGTTCATCTTTGTCCGTGGTGCCTTCTTCCGCATCTTGAAGGTCCACCAGCGCCTCCTTGGGTTTGTAGTCGCGTCTTCCACCGTCGAAGACGTCTTCCATGAACTGTGCATCGCGGCTCACCAGCACGCGACCACTCTCGATCTCCTCGAACCGATACGCTTTCTCGTGGTCCGAGTACCCAAGGAACCTGCACCGCACCGATCGCGCATCCAGCTTGGTTCGCTTCTCTTTCGCCACATGCACGTAGGCGTGGCAACCGAAGACTTTGAGGTTGGCCAGCAATGGTTTCTTGGCAGTCCACAGCTCGTACGGAGACTTATCGTTGTCAAGCGCATGTGTCGGACAGCGGTTGCGCAGGAACATAGCCGTCATGACTGCTTCGCCCCAGTATGCCTTGGACAGACTCGCGTGCTCCAGCATGCACCGCGCGCATTCAACTAGCGTCCGGTTCATGCGCTCCGCGATTCCGTTGAGCTGCGGCGTGTATGGCGGCGTGAACTTTTGCACGATGCCGCGCTTGCTGCAAAACTTGGCCATTTTGTCGGATTTGTACTCACCACCGTTGTCACTGCGAAGCTCCTTGACGCGCTTGCCGGTCTGTGTCTCCGCAAACGCCACAAAGTGCGCGAACTTGTCGGCCACCTCCCACTTGTTCTTTACCAGGTACACCACGCAGTAGCGCGACTTGTCGTCGATAAAGGTGACGAAGTAGCGCTTGCCGCCAAACGTCGGCGTGCGCATGGGCCCGCATACGTCACTGTGCACTACCTCCAGTAGTTCATTGGCACGCTTGGGCGATGTCGATTCGAAACTCAATCGCGTCTGCTTGCCGAGCGCGCATCCGTCGCACGTCTCCCACTTGCTCGCGGATCCGAGGTCAATGCCGACGCTGAGCTTCTTCTTGACGATGGCGTCGAGCCCAGCGTGACCGATGTGGCCTAGTCGAAGGTGCCAGAGGTACGACTTGGTGTCCCCTTGGCTCCCGTTCGGACTCGCCGAATTCGCTTCGTCCAGGCGCACGGGCGTCATGCACAGCTTGAACAGCTTGCCGTCACGCGCACCTATCGTGCACTTCATCCCATTCAGCGCGATGAAGCATCCGTCGCTGTCGAAGGTCACTGATCCGACGTCCTTGGTGAAGCGCCCGATCGAGAAGAGGTTGCGCGTTAGCTTGGGAACGTGCCACACGTTCGTGAGCACACCCTTCTTGATGCCACGAGGCGTCTTCATCTCCATTACAATGTCGCCGCTGCCGATCGCTTGAACCACACCGTCGTCTGCGAGACGCACGTCGACCGGAGTGAAGGCCTTGTAGTTTCTCATGAACTTCTTGGAGTGCGCCATGTGCTGCGTCGCACCCGAGTCGACCAGCCATGTGCCACTCGCCGACGCTGCCATGGCCGCATCGCCATCGCCGTCGACGAAGAAGAGATAGTCGCCGGAGTCGTCCTCACGCGCGACGTTGGCACGCTGCGAGCGCTGCCGTTCCGTGTTGTCATGGATCCGCGAGGGACACTCCGCGATCCAATGTCCATGCTTGCCGCAGTTGTGGCACGCACCGTTCTTCTTCGACGGTCGGCCCTTATGCTTGTTGTCCCTCATCATGAACGCCTGGCCAGGCGCGGCGCCATCTCCATCGCCACCCTGCTCCTTGCGCTTCATGTCTTCATGGAGCAGCCGAGACGTCACCAGCTCCTACGTCAGCGTGTCGGATCTTGACTCCAACGCCGTAATGAGGAACTGGTATGACTCGCTCAGGCTCCCGAGAAGCGTGATCACCAAGTCGTCCTCGCTGACCGGAGCGCCGACCGCGTCGAGCTGTTCCGCCAGAGTCTTGAGCTTGTTGATGTGTTGAAGCACATCATCACCTTCTTCCATCATGAGCGTGAAGAACCGACGACGAAGGAAGAGCTTGTTGGCCAGGCTTTTCTTTTCGAAGTGTCCTTCCAGTCTTAACCATGCATCATGCGCGCCACTCGCCGAGCGAACCAGCGGCAGCTGCGAATCCTCCATCGCGAGACAGATCATCGCCAGCGCCTTGCGCGACTTCTTCCGAAAGAGCGCTTGATCCGCCGCAGTCTGGCAGTGCTCCAGCTTCACTTCCCCACTTGTCACTTCCCACAGTTCGCGCTCCTCGAGCACCATCTGCATCTTGAACTTCCACGTGTGGAAGTTAGTTCCGTCGAACTTGTTGATGCGGAAGGCAGAAGGCGGCGTGGCGTCCATGGCGAAGGCGTAGTCGGGGTCTTGGTCAGGGAAGACGGGGCTTGGGCTCATAACCAAAAGGCTTGGTCACTTGATGGCAAAATGCAAAGTGATTGATTTAGGTCCTTAGTTCGCAAACTCCTTGCTACCTCTAAGCCTACAGTTCTACCTACTGGGTACACTCTACTGGATTCTCTACTGGATACTGAGTTACTTCAGCCAATCGCAGAGCGCCACGTCGATGCCCATCTTGTACCCACAATCTTGTACCCACGTGCATCGTAATCATCGTCCCGTAATCGCCGGAGAGATTGAGGTGCCACTGAGTGAAGGTCATACCGGTATCCTACCGGTATATAGCAGCTGCTCGAGGCGTCTCCTTGACAACACTTCCCTCCGTCCAAGCTTCGCTTATCAAGATCCATACCTTTTATCAGGCTATGAGCCCAAGCACCATGTCCTCTGCCCAAGACGTCTCGACCAAGGTCTCCATCGACAAGTTCAACGGAGACAACTACGCGACGTGGAACCGCTACATGCGTGGCGTGTTCCTGACCAAGTCGGTGTGGCATGTCGTGAACCGGGAGACGACGCCAAGCTTCACGGACTCCCGGGCCAAGGACGACTACGTCAAGTCGAGCAACATCGCTTTCGGACTGATGTTGCTCCACATGGACGCTGACTACCATCCTGTGGTCGAGGACTGCGAGGAAGCCTGGGTTGATAAAGGTGTTGAGGTCTTGAAGCGAGGCTTGGGTTAAGCGGAGGGAGTTCTGCACTTGGGTGCGAGGACCGGAGTGAAGACCACTTTAGCTGAAGAAGGAAGATTCGAAAGTGATTGATTTATCGGAGCTGACACTACCTAGTCTGCCACATAGATATGCAGCCCTGCATCCAATCATTTGGTGCATCCAATCACCAACACTCCGCACTCGTCCAATCATCCTACTCGTCTAATCATCGGTTGCGTAAACAACGTACCGTAAACATCGCGGGATCGTGTTGGACCGGTTCGGGTTAACCGGTTACTGGTACACAGTACCAAAACCCGGCAACCCTCAATACGCCCCCTCAATGCGAACACGCGTAGATTCCGAGGGACGCCGTCAGATCCATGTGGCGCGGTCCTGGCAGCGCCTTGGTCATGATGTCCGCGAGCATGATTGAAGTCTCACAATACTCGAGCTTGACTTCGCCGCGCTTGACCTCATCACGGATGTGATGGTACTTGATGTCGATGTGCTTGGCGCGACCATGGTTCACTGGGTTCTTCGTCATCTTGATGCACGACTGGTTGTCTTCGCGGATCTTGAACTCTGGTCCAGTCTCGTTGGCAGCCGCCAAAATCTCGCATAGCAGGCGATGAATCCACTTGCCTTCTTGGATCGCCAGACTGAGCGCGATGTATTCCGCCTCGCTCGTAGACAGCGAAACACTTGACTGCTTCTTGCTTCCCCAGCTCACTGGCGCACCCATCCGTATGAACGTGTAGCCGGAAGTCGACTTGCGGTCCGCGAGGTCGCCAGCCCAGTCCGCATCCGAATACCCACGAGAGTCGATCTTGTTGCCTGGCTTGAAACAGATTCCATGCGTCTTGGTGCCTTGTAGATAGCGAAAAATGCGCTTGACCGCAACCCAGTGTTCCTCTTGGGGGTTCTCCATGAAGCGCGATACATAGCCTACTGCGTACGCGATATCCGGGCGAGTAGCAGTCATCAAGTGCATGAGGGCACCCACAGCTTCGCGAAACGGAGCGTTCACCTTGGTCGCTGCGTCACTTGGAACCAGTCGAGTGCTCATGTCTACCGGACTCACCACAGCCTTGCACTCGTCCATACCGAAACGCTTCAGGATATCATCCACATAACGCCGCTGGCACATCGTCACGCTGCCGTCCGGGCCATCCACCAGCTCGATTCCAAGGACGAACACACTTGCCACTGTCAGTCATTTCGAAGCGTGTCTAGAGGTCGTTCTTCGTGCGTGAGATCAGCTCGGGTGAACTTCCGGTGACCAACACATCGTCCACGTAGACCAGCACGAGCACACAGTGGCCATCGACAACCTTGATGTAGAGGCACGGGTCGAAGGCTGAAACTTGAAAACCGATAGAACACACGAATTCGTCGAAGGTCTCGTTCCATACGCGCGAAGCTTGCTTGAGACCGTAGATCGCCTTTACCAATTCCAAGCAGTCGAAATCACCATCCAGCTCGACGCCTTCAGGAACCACGCAGAACACCAACTCCTTCATTATCCCGTATAGGAATGCCGTTACCACGTCGAGTTGGTCGAGGGGCCAGTCGAAATACTTGGCAATCGCGATGACCATGCGCAGCGTCACGTACTTGACCACGGGCGAGAACGTCTCCGTGTAGTCGATGCCGTACTTCTGCTTGAAACCCTTGGCCACCAGGCGCGCCTTGTACTTCTCGATCGATCCGTCGGCTTTGCGCTTGATCTTGAACACCCACTTGGTACCGATGGCGCGTTGTCCGCTGGGCAACTTGGCAGCACGAAACACGCCACGAAGTCGCATCGACTTTAACTCAGCACGAATCGCCTTGCGCCAGTGCAGTTGGTCCAGGCCGTTGACCGCTTCTTGAAATGTCGTCGGCTCAGACAACTCACCGGCTTCTACTGAGTTGGCACTTGCACGCCAAAACACAGATGGAGTCGATTCTTCATCTTGGTCTCCAGACTTTTCTTCTTCATCTGCGTCTGTTCGGTGCGAAGGGGAGTCGTTCGGTGCACTTGCTTCTTTTAGTCCAGGTCGATGACGCACAGCGCGCGGTCTTCTGGCAGCTTCATCTTCGTCACTCGGGCGGCTCTTGCGCTTCCCTGCCTGTTTGTACTCCGTCTGGCGTGGACCATCATCGTCGATGTCGAGCGAGTCGAAGTCCAGGTCGTCGACATCTTCATCAGAAATCGGCGGTGAAAGTCCAAAGGTTGATTCATCGAAGTTGACATCGCGACTGATGACCACCTGCCCCGTCTCGATGTCATAAAGTCGATACGCCTTGGACACTTCTTCGTAACCCAGAAACAATCCGGCGCGAGCCTTGGGATCCCACTTGAGTCGCTTCTCCTTCGGAGTCAGGATGTACGTCCGACAGCCGAAAACACGCATGTGCTTCACACTCGGCTTGGACTTGTAGACGATCTCGAACGGAGTCTTGTGCTCGATCTTGGGTGACGGCAGGCGGTTCTTCACATAGATGGCCGTCATCGCCGCCTCAGCCCACAAACACTTGTCCAGCTTGGCGTGATGCAACATGCTGCGGCCGATCGTGACGATAGTTCGGATGGCTCGCTCTGCCGTGCCGTTGGTCTGGTGCGCGTACGGAACCGTGGTTTGCTGCTCGATGCCTTCGTCTTCGTAAAAATCCTTGAGCGAGTTAGTCGCAAACTCACGAGCTCCGTCGTGCCGCACAAACTTGACCTTCTTGCCGAAGTGCGTCTGCACCTTCATGATGTATGTCTTGATGCAGTCTTCACTCTCCGACTTGGCACGCAGACAGAAACCCTTCATGCATCCGCTGGCTTCGTCCACGATCAGTAGCAGATACTTACTGCCGCCAAGCGAGTTTTCCTCCATGGGTCCGCAGATGTCGAAGTGGAGCAGCTCAAATGTGTCGTAGCGACGCTTGTCACGGTTGCTTGGGAATGGTTTTGGACCATTTTGCCTTGCTGGCAACCACGACACACAGTTGGTCCACTCGACTTGGAAAGTGCTTTCGCGTCCTTGATCATCTTGGTGTCGACCATCCTGCGAAGAACCTCGACTGGACCGTGACCCATACGCGCGTGCAAATCGACCGTCCTTCCACTTGTCGCCGCATTTGCCGATTGATAAAGGTGTTGAGGTCTTGAAGCGAGGCTTGAGTTTAGCGAAGGGAGTTCTGCACTTGGGTGCGGGGACCGGAGTGAAGACCACTTGAGCTGAAGAAGGAAGATTCGAAAGTGATTGATTTATCGGAGCTTACACTACCTAGTCTACCACATAGATATGCAGCCCTGCATCCAATCATTTGGTGCATCCAATCACCAACACTCCGCACTCGTCCAATCATCCTACTCGTCTAATCATCGGTTGCGTAAACAACGTACCGTAAACATCGCGGGATCGTGTTGGACCGGTTCGGGTTAACCGGTTACTGGTACACAGTACCAAAACCCGGCAACCCTCAATAGGTCCAAAAACCGTTCCCAAGCAACCGCGACAAGCGTCACTTCGACATCTGCGGCCCCATGGAACAAGAGTCACTGGGTGGCAGCAAATATTTGCTGCTCATAGTGGACGAAGCCAGCGGATGCATGAAGGGTTTCTGCTTAAGTGCCAAGTCGGAGAGCGAAGAATGCCTCAAGACCTACATCATGAAGGTGCAGACGCAGTTCGGCAAACGTGTCAAGTTCGTGCGCCACGACGGAGCCCGTGAGTTTGCTACTAATTCGCTCAAGGCCTTCTACGAAGATCAAGGCCTCGAGCAGCAGACCACGGTTCCGTACGCGCACCAAACCAACGGCACGGCAGAGAGAGCCATCCGAACTATCGTCACGATCGGCCGCAGCATGCTGCATCATGCAAAGCTGGACAAGTGTTTTTGGGGCGAAGCAGCGATGGCTGCAATTTATGTCAAGAACCGCTTGCCGTCGCCCAAGGTCGAAAACAAGACTCCGTTCGAGATTGTATACAAGTTCAAGCCAAGTGTGAAGCACATGCGTGTGTTTGGATGTCGGACGTACGTCCTGACCCCGAAGGAGAAGCGACTCAAGTGGGACCCCAAGGCTCGCGCTGGTGTGTTCATGGGATACGAAGAAGTGTCGAAGGCGTACCGAGTTTATGACATCGAGGCGGGGCAGGTGCTGATAAGTCGCGATGTCACCTTCGACGAATCAAGTTTTGGTATCTCGACGGCGATCTCAAGTAATGACGACGAAGATGTGAACCTGGACTTCGACTCGCTCGAGATTGGTGATGATGACTCGGCGGGTCCGACCGAATTCAAGCAGGCGGGGAAGCGCAAGACTCGACCAAGTGATGCGGATACCATGTCAGTGAACTCGCGTCCTGTTCACCGTGCGACTGGTTTGGAAGAAGCAAGCGCTCCTGTCACCTCGTTTGAGCGCCAAGCCAAACGCCGAGCGAGTGTACGAATGGAACCTGGACTGCCTGACGAAGAAGAGAAGGATGCTCATGACAACGAAGAAGACGATTCCACTCCTCCCGTATTTCGGCGAGCAAATGCCAACTCAGTGGAAGCCGGTGAGTTATCTGAGCCGACGACATTCCAAGAAGCTGTCAACGGACCTGATCAAGTGCATTGACGCAAGGCTGTTCGCGCGGAACTCGAGTCGATGCGACTTCGTGGTGTGTTTCGTGCTGCCAAGTTGCCCAGCGGACAACGCGCCATCGGTACCAAGTGGGTGTTCAAGATCAAGCGCAAAGCCGACGGATCGATCGAGAAGTACAAGGCGCGCCTGGTGGCCAAGGGTTTCAAGCAGAAGTACGGCATCGACTACACGGAGACGTTCTCGCCCGTGGTCAAGTACGTGACGCTGCGCATGGTCATCGCGATTGCCAAGTATTTCGACTGGCCCCTCGACCAACTCGACGTGGTAACGGCATTCCTATACGGGATAATGAAGGAGTTGGTGTTCTGCGTGGTTCCTGAAGGCGTCGAGCTGGATGGTGATTTCGACTGCTTGGAATTGGTAAAGGCGATCTACGGTCTCAAGCAAGCTTCGCGCGTATGGAACGAGACCTTCGACGAATTCGTGTGTTCTATCGGTTTTCAAGTTTCAGCCTTCGACCCGTGCCTCTACATCAAGGTTGTCGATGGCCACTGTGTGCTCGTGCTGGTCTACGTGGACGATGTGTTGGTCACCGGAAGTTCACCCGAGCTGATCTCACGCACGAAGAACGACCTCAAGACACGCTTCGAAATGACTGACAGTGGCAAGTGTGTTCGTCCTTGGAATCGAGCTGGTGGATGGCCCGGACGGCAGCGTGACGATGTGCCAGCGGCGTTATGTGGATGATATCCTGAAGCGTTTCGGTATGGACGAGTGCAAGGCTGTGGTGAGTCCGGTAGACATGAGCACTCGACTGGTTCCAAGTGACGCAGCGACCAAGGTGAACGCTCCGTTTCGCGAAGCTGTGGGTGCCCTCATGCACTTGATGACTGCTACTCGCCCGGATATCGCGTACGCAGTAGGCTATGTATCGCGCTTCATGGAGAACCCCCAAGAGGAACACTGGGTTGCGGTCAAGCGCATTTTTCGCTATCTACAAGGCACCAAGACGCATGGAATCTGTTTCAAGCCAGGCAACAAGATCGACTTTCGTGGGTATTCGGATGCGGACTGGGCTGGCGACCTCGCGGACCGCAAGTCGACTTCCGGCTACACGTTCATGCTGATGGGTGCGCCAGTGAGCTGGGGAAGCAAGAAACAGTCAAGTGTTTCGCTGTCTACGAGCGAGGCGGAATAGATCGCGCTCAGTCTGGCGATCCAAGAAGGCAAGTGGATTCATCGCCTGCTATGCGAGATTTTGGCGGCTGCCAACGAATCGGGGCCAGAGCTCAAGATCCGCGAAGACAACCAGTCGTGCATCAAGATGACGAAGAACCCAGTGAACTATGGTCGCGCCAAGCACATCGACATCAAGTACCATCACATCCGTGATGAGGTCAAGCGCGGCGAAGTCAAGCTCGAGTATTGTGAGACTTCAATCATGCTCGCGGACATCATGACCAAGGCGCTGCCAGGACCGCGCCACATGGATCTGACGGCGTCCCTCGGAATCCACGCGTGTTCGCATTGAGGGGGCGTATTGAGGGTTGCCGGGTTTTGGTACTGTGTACCAGTAACCGGTTAACCCGAAACCGGTTCAACACGATCCCGCGATGTTTACGGTACGTTGTTTTCGCAACCGATGATTAGACGAGTAGGATGATTGGACGAGTGCGGAGTGTTGGTGATTGGATGCACCAAATGATTGGATGCAGGGCTGCATATCTATGTGGTAGACTAGGTAGTGTAAGCTCCGATAAATCAATCACTTTCGAATCTTCCTTCTTCAGCTCAAGTGGTCTTCACTCCGGTCCCGCACCCAAGTGCAGAACTCCCTCCGCTCAACCCAAGCCTCGCTTCAAGACCTCAATACCTTTATCACCTTGGTCAAGATGTCGGCCAGCATGGTCGTAGTCTCGCAGTATTCGACGATCACTTCTCCGCGCTTGACTTCATCACGGATGTGATGGTACTTGATGTCGATATGCTTGGCGCGGCCATGGTTCACTGGGTTCCTGGTCATCTTGATGCACGACTGGTTGTCTTCGAAAATCTTCAACTCCGGCGTGGCTCCGCCTGCAGCAGCTAGGATCTCGCACAGCAACTTGTGCACCCACTTGCCTTCTTGGATGGCCAAGCTCAGTGCAATGTACTCGGCCTCACTTGTCGAGAGCGATACGCTTGACTGCTTCTTAGAACCCCACGACACTGGTCCGCCGACAACTTGGAACAGATAGCCTGACGTTGACTTGCGATTGCTTAAATCACCTGCCCAGTCGGCGTCCGAAAAGCCTTGATAGTCGACGTCCTTGCCTGGGAAAAAGCGAATTCCGTGCCACTTGGTACCTTGTAGGTAGCGAAAAATGCGCTTGACTGCAATCCAATGTTCCACTTGCGGGTTCTCCATAAAGCGCGATACATAGCCAACAGCGAACGCAATGTCCGGGCGAGTCGATGTCATCAAGTGCATAAGTGCACCGACAGCCTCGCGAAATGGCGCGTCCAACCTGGTTGTGGAGTCGCTTGAGACCAGCTTCATGCTGATGTCGACCGGACTTGCAGCAGGTTTGCAGTCTTGCATGCCAAAGCGCTCCAGGATGTCGTTGATGTACCGAGCTTGACTTAAGGTGACACTGCCATCCGCCTTGTCGACCACTTCGATCCCCAGGATGAAGGAACATTTGCCACTGTCGGTCATCTCAAACCGCGACTTGAGTTGGCGCTTGACTTCTTCAATCAATGTTGCCGAGCTCCCGGTCACCAACACGTCGTCCACGTAGACCAACAGCAGAACGCATTCACCGCCGATGACCTTGACGTAGAAGCAGGGGTCGTAGCTTGATACACGAAAACCGATGGAGCGCACATGCTCGTCGAAGGTCTCGTTCCAAACTCGTGAAGCTTGTTTCAGCCCGTAGATCGCCTTGAGCAACTCCACGCAGTCGAAACCATCGTCCAGTTCCACGCCTTCAGGCACACTGCAAAACACCTTTTCCTTCATCAAACCGTACAGGAACGCGGTGACCACGTCGAGTTGGTCGATCGGCCATCCGTAGTACTTGGCGATCGCGATGATCATTCGCAGCGTCACGTACTTGATCACGGGCGAAAACGTCTCGGTGTAGTCGATCCCATATTTCTGCACGAAGCCTTTCGCGACGAGTCGAGCCTTGAATTTTTCGATGGATCCGTCAGCGTTGCGCTTGATCTTGAAGACCCACTTGGTACCGACTGCGCGCTGATTGTTAGGCAGTTTCGCTGCACGGAAAACACCTCGAAGCCGCATTGACTTGAGTTCAGCGCGAATTGCCTTGCGCCAATGAGCTTCGTCTGGACCGTTCACAGCTTCTTGAAATGTCTTGGGTTCCGCGCTGTCACTTGCTTCCACCGCATTCGCACTTGCACGCCAGAACATTGGCGAAGTCGAGCTGTCTTCATCGTTGTCTTCCGATTCTTCTTGCGGCGTAGACGATTCACGTTGGTTTTCTTCTTCCGAGTGGTCGGGAGCACTAGCTTCTTCGAGCCCAACAGTGCGACGTGGGCGCCCCGAACATTGGCGCGATCTTCGTTTTCCGGACGCGATTTCCGCTTCCCCGCCTGCTTGAACACCCTTGTGCCACTGTTGTCGGAGACTTGCATTTCGTCAAAATAGTCGGCAACTTCGTTGACTCCTTCATCACCAATAGCTTCAGCCCCATCAAAGCTTGACTCATCGAATGTGACATCGCGAGAGATCAGCACCTGCCCCGCCTCGATGTCATAAACTCGATACGCCTTGGAACGCTCCTCGTAACCCATGAAAATACCTTCACGAGCTTTGGGATCCCACTTGAGTCGCTTCTCCTTCGGCGTCAAGATATAGGCCTTGCACCCGAAGATCCGCATGTGCTTGACGTTGGGCTTGGACTTGTAGATGATTTCGAACGGAGTTTTGTCGGGCGACTTCGGAGACGGCAGACGATTCTTGATGTAAATTGCCGTCATTGCTGCTTCCGCCCAGAACGTCTTGTCCAAGCCAGCGTAGTGAAGCATACTGCGGCCGATAGTCACGATGGTTCGGTTGGCGCGCTCAGCAGTTGCGTTGGTTTGGTGCGCATACCGAACCGTGGGCTGGACTTCGATGCCGTGGTCTTCGTAGAAAGTTTTGAGCGAGTTGGTCGCGAACTCTTTGGCTCCATCATGCCGCACAAACTTCACCTTGGCATCGAATTGCTTCTCCACCTTGGTAATGAAGCGACGCAAGCAGCCTTCGCTTTCCGACTTGGCTTGCAAGCAGAATCCCGTCATGCAGCTGCTGGCTTCGTCCGTGAGAAGCAGCAAGTAGCGACTGCCACCCAGCGACTCTTCCTCCATGGGTCCACAAATATCAAAGTGAAGGAACTCGAACGGCTTGTACTTGGGCTTGTTCGGGTTGCTTGGGAAGGGCTTTTGCACCATTTTTCCTTGTTGGCACCCGCGACACTGGCTTGAGTTCTTTGACGATGTCGGCATCTTGGCACCCGTGACCATGCCACTTGAGACCATCTTCCGAAGAACGTCGCTGGGTGCGTGACCCATACGTGCATGAAGATCGACCGCGTTGATCGATACATCGGTCACCGAATTCGCAGCGAAACTTGGCACCCGGAGCCAGTAGAGACCGTCGATCAGGTCCGCGGAAGCCACGATCTTTTTCGACGTCTTGTGTGCGATGTGCATTTCTGCTCCATTAAGCACCACCTTGAACTGTCCGCTTCGGTTGATCTGGGGTACCGAAAGCAGATGCTTGTTCATACTTGGTACGTAGAGCGCGTCTTGAACGTGGATGTCGCGTTCGCCACCATTAGGCAAGGTGACGCGCTGCATGACCGTTCCAACTCCCTTGATCTTGGCAGTATTGCCGTTTGCGACAGTGAGTTCACCTTCGTCGCATGCCTTGATGTTGACAAACTTATTCTTGTCATTGCAGATGTGGTGCGTGGCACCACTGTCGATGGCCCATGAGCCTTGAAACTTGTTGGTTTTGGAGATACCACACTCCATAGAGACCGCAAACGCGATGAAGTCATCATCGCTGTCGTCGCGCCATTGGACATTATTCGCACCGCGACCAGACCGGCCACGTCGTGCACCTCGATTGTCATCCTTTTGCTTGGTCCAGCACTTGTCCACGACGTGTCCCGATTTCCCGCAGTAAGTGCAGTGGCGGCTTTCACGCTCGGCATTAAAGGCCCTTGCAGTGTCTTCAATCTTCACCTGAGCAGTCTTCTCGCCCTGCCGCTTGATGTGCTCGTTCGTGAGCACCTTGATCACGTCTTGAGTGCGCAGCTCTGCGTTGCTCATCTCCACGTTGAGAACCACGTTCTCGAAACTCTTGGGCAGACTCCGTAACAGGCAGATTTGATAAAGGTATTGAGGTCTTGAAGCGAGGCTTGGGTTGAGCGGAGGGAGTTCTGCACTTGGGTGCGGGACCGGAGTGAATACCACTTGAGCTGAAGAAGGAAGATTCGAAAGTGATTGATTTATCGGAGCTTACACTACCTAGTCTACCACATAGATATGCAGCCCTGCATCCAATCATTTGGTGCATCCGATCACCAACACTCCGCACTCGTCCAATCATCCTACTCGTCTAATCATCGGTTTCGTAAACAACGTACCGTAAACATCGCGGGATCGTGTTGGACCGGTTTCGGGTTAACCGGTTACTGGTACACAGTACCAAAACCCGGCAACCCTCAATACGTCCCCTCAATGCGAACACGCGTGGATTCCGAGGGACGCCGTCAGATCCGTGTGGCGCGGTCCTGGCAGTGCCTTGGTCATGATGTCCGCGAGCATGATTGAAGTCTCACAATACTCGAGCTTGACTTCGCCGCGCTTGACCTCATCACGGATGTGATGGTACTTGATGTCGATGTGCTTGGCGCGACCATGGTTCACTGGGTTCTTCGTCATCTTGATGCACGACTGGTTGTCTTCGCGGATCTTGAGCTCTGGACCCGATTCGTTCGCTGCCGCCAAAATCTCGCATAGCAGGCGATGAATCCACTTGCCTTCTTGGATCGCCAGACTGAGCGCGATGTATTCCGCCTCGCTCGTAGACAGCGAAACACTTGACTGCTTCTTGCTTCCCCAGCTCACTGGCGCACCCATTAGCATGAACGTGTAGCCGGAAGTCGACTTGCGGTCCGCGAGGTCGCCAGCCCAGTCCGCGTCCGAGTACCCGCGAAAGTCGATGTTGTCACCCGGCTTGAAGCAGATCCCATGCGTCTTGGTGCCTTGCAGGTAGCGAAAGATACGCTTGACCGCAACCCAGTGTTCTTCTTGAGGGTTCTCCATGAAGCGCGACGCATAGCCAACGGCGTACGCGATGTCCGGGCGCGTGGCAGTCATCAAGTGCATCAGAGCACCAACAGCTTCGCGAAACGGAGCGTTCACCTTGGTCGCTGCGTCACTTGAAATCAGTCGAGTGCTCATGTCGACGGGACTCACCACGGCCTTGCACTCGTCCATACCAAAACGCTTGAGAATGTCATCCACATAGCGGCGCTGACACATCGTCACGCTGCCGTCCGGGCCGTCCACCAATTCGATCCCAAGAACGAACGCGCACTTGCCGCTGTCGGTCATCTCGAAGCGTGTCTTGAGGTCGGTCTTCGTGCGTGAGATCAGTTCGGGTGAACTTCCGGTAATCAGCACGTCATCCACGTAGACCAGCACTAGCACGCAGTGAACGTCAACGATCTTGATGTAGAGGCACGGGTCGAACGCCGATACTTGAAAGCCGATGGAGCACACGAACTCGTCGAAGGTCTCATTCCACACGCGCGAAGCTTGCTTGAGACCGTAGATCGCCTTCACCAATTCCAGGCAGTCGAAGTCATCGTCGAGATCAACACCTTCGGGGACCGCGCAGAACACCAGTTCTTTCATTATCCCGTACAGGAAAGCTGTCACCACGTCGAGTTGGTCGAGGGGCCAGCCAAAATACTTGGCAATCGCGATGATCATGCGCAGCGTCACGTACTTGACCACGGGCGAGAACGTCTCGGTGTAGTCGATGCCGTACTTCTGCTTGAACCCCTTGGCCACGAGGCGCGCCTTGTACTTCTCGATCGATCCGTCGGCTTTGCGCTTGATCTTGAACACCCACTTGGTACCGATGGCGCGTTGTCCGTTAGGCAACTTGGCAGCACGAAACACACCACGAAGTCGCATCGACTTGAGTTCCGCACGAATCGCCTTGCGCCAGTGCAGTTGGTCCGGGCCGTTGACCGCTTCTTGGAATGTCGACGGCTCCGATAAGTCCACGGCTGCTTCGACCGCGTTGGCACTTGCACGCCAAAACACAGATGGAGTCGATTCTTCATCTTGGTCTCCAGACTTTTCTTCTTCATCTGCGTCTGTTCGGTGCGAAGGGGAGTAGTTCGGCGCACTTGCTTCTTCCAGTCCAGGTCGATGACGCACAGCTCGCGGTCTTCTCGAAGCTTCATTTTCGTCACTCGGGCGGCTCTTGCGCTTCCCTGCCTGTTTGTACTCCGTCTGGCGCGGACCACCATCGTCGATGTCGAGCGAGTCGAAGTCCAGGTCGTCGACATCTTCATCAGAAATCGGCGGTGAAAATCCAAAGGTCGATTCATCGAAGTTGACATCGCGACTGATAACCACCTGCCCCGCCTCGATGTCATAAAGTCGATACGCCTTGGACACTTCTTCGTAACCCAGAAACAATCCGGCGCGAGCCTTGGGATCCCACTTGAGTCGCTTCTCCTTCGGAGTCAGGATGTACGTCCGACAGCCGAACACACGCATGTGCTTCACACTCGGCTTGGAGTTGTAAACGATCTCGAACGGAGTCTTGTGCTCGATCTTGGGTGACGGCAGACGATTCTTCACGTAGATGGCCGTCATCGCCGCCTCAGCCCACAAACACTTGTCCAGCTTAGCGTGATGCAGCATGCTGTGGCCGATCGTGACGATAGTTCGGATAGCTCGCTCTGCCGTGCCGTTCGTCTGGTGCGCGTACGGAACCGTAGTTTGCTGCTCGATGCCTTCGTCTTCGTAGAAGTCGTTGAGCGAGTTGGTCGCAAACTCACGAGCTCCGTCGTGCCGCACAAACTTGACCTTCTTGCCAAACTGCGTCTGCACCTTCATGATGTATGTCTTGATGCAGTCTTCACTCTCCGACTTGGCACGCAGGCAGAAACCCTTCATGCATCCACTGGCTTCGTCCACGATCAGTAGCAGGTACTTGCTGCCGCCAAGCGAGTTTTTCTCCATGGGTCCGCAGATGTCGAAGTGGAGCAGCTCAAATGTGTCGTAGCGACGCTTGTCACGGTTGCTTGGGAATGGGTTTTGGACCATTTTACCTTGCTGGCAACCACGACACAGACTTGGTCCGCTCGACTTGAAAGGTGCCTTCGCGTCCTTGATCATGTGGTTGTCGACCATCTTGCGAAGCACCTCAACCGGAGCGTGACCCATGCGCGCGTGCAGGTCGACAGTCTTGCCACTCGTCGCCGCATTCGCCGATCGCTGAGGCGTCTGAAGCCAGTAGAGTCCATCCATGAGGTTTGCCGTCGCCACCACTTGCTTGGAGCCTTTGTGCGCAATCTGCATCTTGGTGCCGTCGAACACCACTTGAAACTTGTCACTTTTGTTGATCTGCGGTACCGAAAGCAGATTCTTGCTCATGCTTGGCACGTACAGCGCGTTCTTGATCTCGATCTCGCGCTCGTCGCCATTGGGCAGAACCACTTGTTCCACGATGGTCCCCACACCCATGATGGCCGCCTTGCTGCCGTCGGCCACCGAAAGTTCGCCTTCGTTCCGCTCAATCAAATGGACGAACTTGGTCTTGTCGTTGCAGATGTGGTGCGTTGCGCCGCTGTCGACCGCCCACATCCCGGACACATTCTTGCCCGTCGAAACCCCACATTCCAGTGAAACCGCGAACGCTACTCGATCGTAGTCGTAGTCATAGCCGCTGCTGTCGTTTCTCCACTGGATGTTGTTGGCCCCGCGTCCACGGCCGTTGCCGCCGCGTCTCGGCCCTCGGTTCTCGTCCTTCTGCTTGGTCCAGCACTTGTCAATCGTGTGCCCCACTTTTCCGCAGTACGTACACTGGCGAGACTCTCGGTCGGTATTGAACGCCTTGGCCGCGTTCTCCGTCTTCACCGTCGCCGTCTTCTCGCCTTGTCTCTTGATGTGCTCATTCGTGAGCACCTTCACGACGTCTTGCGACCGCAGTTCAGCGCTGCTCATCTCCAAGTTCAGCACGACGTTCTCGTAGCTCTTGGGGAGGCTGCGCAACAAGCAGATCGCCACGTCCTCGTCCTCCATCTTGGCACCGATGCTGCTGAGCTTGGCGCTGATGTTGAGGACCTCGTTGCAATGATGCAACACATTGCCGCCTTCCGACATCTCCATGCTGAAGAGTTGGCGCTTCAGGTAGATGCGTCCAGCCTTCTGCGAACCACCGTACAGCGTCTTCAGGCGCGACCAGGCAACCCACGCTTCCTCGCAGTCGTCGACCACATGGTGGTAGTCCGCGTCCATGTGGAGCAGCATCAGTCCGAAAGCGATGTTGCTCAACTTGACGTAGTCGTCCTTGGCCCGCGAGTCCGTGTAGCTTGGCGTCGTCTCACGGTTCACGACATGCCACGTCGACTTGGTCAGGAACACGCCACGCATGTAGCGGTTCCACGTCGCGTAGTTGTCCCCGTTGAACTTGTCAATGGAGACCTTGGTCGAGGCGTCTTGGGCAGAGGACATGGTGCTTGGGCTCATAACCTGATGAAAGGTATGGATCTTGGACACGAAGCTTGTACGAAGCGGAGGGAGGGACGTCGCAGACGGCGGGACCGGAGCGAAGGCACTTGAGGGGTAGAATGAAGATTCGAAAGTGATTGAATTGTTGGAGCTTACACCCTACTGTTATAGACACGCGACCCTGCGTCCTATCATCTAGTGCATCTAATCAACCATCACTCACCGGTGTTCGTCCAATCATCCTACTCGTCTAATCATCGGTGGCGTAAACAACGTACCGTAAACATCGCGGGATCGTGTTGGACCGGTTCGGGTTAACCGGTTACTGGTACACAGTACCAAAACCCGGCAACCCTCAATAACACTTGGTCCACTCGACTTGGAAAGTGCTTTCGCGTCCTTGACCATCTCGGTGTCGACCATCTTGCGAAGAACCTCGACTGGAGCGTGACCCAGACGCGCGTGCAAATCGACCGTCCTTCCACTTGTCGCCGCATTTGCCGATCGCTGAGGTGTGCGAAGCCAGTAGAGTCCATCCACGAGATCCGCCGTCGCCACCACTTGATTCGAGTCCTTGCGCGAAACGTGAATCTCAGTGCCGTCAAATATCACTTGGAACTTGCCATGCTTGTTTATCTGCGGCACTGAAAGCAGATTCTTGCTCATATTTGGCACGTAAAGCGCGTTCTTGATCTCGATCTCGCGCTCGTCGCCGTTAGGCAGGGCCACTCTTTCCACGATGGTCCCCACACCCTTAATGGCAGCCTTGTTGCCATGGCCACCGAAAGTTCGCCTTCATTTCGCTCGATCAAATTGGCGAACTTGGACTTGTCGTTGCAAATATGGTGCGTGGCACCGCTGTCGACCGCCCACATCCCGGACACATTCTTGTCCGTCGAAACTCCACATTCCAGTGAAACCGCGAACGCTACTCGATCGTAGTCGTAGTCGTAGCCGCTGCTGTCGTTTCTCCACTGGATGTTGTTGGCCCCGCGTCTACGGCCGTTGCCGCCGCGTCTTGGCCCTCGGTTCTCGTCCTTCTGCTTGGTCCAGCACTTGTCAATGACATGCCCCAATTTCCCGCAGTACGTGCATTGGCGAGGCTCACGGTCGGTGTTGAACGCCTTGGCCGCGTTCTCAGTCTTCACCGTCGCCGTCTTCTCGCCTTGTCGCTTGATGTGCTCGTTCGTGAGCACCTTCACAACGTCTTGCGACCGCAGCTCTGCATTGCTCATCTCCAGGTTCAGCACGACGTTCTCGTAGCTCTTGGGGAGACTGCGCAGCAAGCAGATCGCCACGTCCTCGTCCTCCATCTTGGCGCCGATGCTGCTGAGCTTGGCGCTGATGTTCAGGACATCATTGCAATGATGCAACACATTGCCGCCTTCCGACATCTCCATGCTGAAGAGCTGTCGCTTCAGGTAGATTCGACCAGCCTTCTGCGATCCACCGTACAGCGTCTTCAAGCGCGTCCACGCGATCCATGCTTCCTCGCAGTCATCGACCACATGATGGTAGTCGGCGTCCATGTGAAGCAACATCAGTCCAAAAGCGATGTTGCTCGACTTGACATACTCGTCCTTGGCCCGGGAGTCCGTAAAGGATGGAGACGTTTCCCGATTCACCACATGCCACGTCGACTTGGTCAGGAACACGCCACGCATGTAGCGGTTCCACGTCGCGTAGTTGTCTCCGTTGAACTTGTCGATGGAGACCTTGGTCGAGACGTCTTGGGCAGAGGACATGGTGCTTGGGCTCATAACCTGATAAAAGGTATGGATCTTGATAAGTGAAGCTTGGACGGAGCGAAGGGAGTTCTGCACTTGGGTGCGAGGACCGGAGTGAAGACCACTTGAGCTGAAGAAGGAAGATTCGAAAGTGATTGATTTATCGGAGCTTACACTACCTAGTCTACCACATAGATATGCAGCCCTGCATCCAATCATTTGGTGCATCCAATCACCAACACTCCGCACTCGTCCAATCATCCTACTCGTCTAATCATCGGTTGCGTAAACAACGTACCGTAAACATCGCGGGATCGTGTTGGACCGGTTCGGGTTAACCGGTTACTGGTAGACAGTACCAAAACCTGGCAACCCTCAATAAAAGGCTTGGTCACTTGATGGCAAAATGCAAAAAGATTGATTTAGGTCCTTAGTTCGCAAACTCCTTGCTACCTCTAAGCCTACAGTTCTACCTACTGGGTACACTCTACTGGATTCTCTACTGGATACTGAGTTACTTCAGCCAATCAGGGAGTGCCACGTAGAGCCCATCATGTACCCACAATCTTGTACCCACCCATGGCGTAATCGTCCGTGGCGTAAACACCGTCCCATAAACACCGTGACGTAATCTTCGTCTCGTAATCACAGGATGATTGCGATGCCACTGAGTGAAGGTCATACCGGTATCCTACCGGTATACAGCAGCTGGTCGAGACGTCTCCTTGACAACACTCCCACTCGACTCGACAGCCTTCAGCGCTTCGATGCCGAGTTTGCTCCGGAGCACACTGAACTGCGTCGCAGAGATTGGCTTCGTCATGATGTCCGCCAGCATGTCGGTTGTCGAAACATACTGCAGCACCACTTGACCGTCTTCCACCTTCTCGCGCACGAAATGGTAGCGAATGTCGATGTGCTTGGTGCGCTTGTGGAATTCGGGATTCTTGGCCAACGCGATGGAGCCTTGGTTGTCCTCGTAGATCTTGATTGCTTCATCGCTTATCATCTCGCCGAGCTCGCACAGGAACACCTTGAGCCACACCGCCTCTTGTATCGCCTCCGATAGCGCCATGTACTCAGCTTCCGTCGAAGACAGCGCCACTGTCCGCTGCTTCTTGCTCCTCCAGCTGATGCATCCGCCATTCATCATGAACGCGTAGCCACTTGTACTTCTTCTTGACTCGATGTCTCCAGCCCAGTCGGCATCTGAATAGCCTTGGGGTCCGTCGTCGCAGCTCGCTTGAAACTCGATGCCGTGCGTCTTCGTGCCTTGAATGTACCTAAAGACCCTCTTGAGCGCCTGCCAGTGTGTCGGACATGGGTCTGCTGCAAACTGGCTGAGAACTCCCACTGCTGCTGCGAGGTCCGGGCGTGTGCCTACCATGAGATACATGAGGCATCCCACAGCGTTCCGGTATGGCACGTTTACCATGGTCTCGTCGTGCTTGCAGCCGCCCTCGCACATGGCCTTGGTCAGCTTGAGGCCCGGATCCTGTGGCGTCTTAACAGGGTTGCTCTTCTCCATGTTGAACTTCTCCAGAATGTCTTTCGCAAACTTGGTTTGCCGCATCGACACCTTCCCTGTCGTCATATCTTGATCGATTTCCATGCCGAGGAAGTACTTGAGGTGGCCCAGGTCCGTCATCTCGAAACGGTCACTGAGCGCCTTCTTCGTCGACTTGACCAGCTTGTCGTTGTTACTTGCGAGGATCAGGTCGTCGACATATAGCGCCACGAAGATCATGTCTTGGTCGTCACGCTTGAAGTAGATGCAGTGGTCGGACTCGCACTTCTTGAACCCTAGCTTGAGCATGAGGTCGTCGATGGTCTTGTTCCACATCCGTGGCGACTGCTTCAAACCGTAAAGAGACCGCTTGAGCTGACAGACATAGTCCGGGTGCTTTTCATCGATGTAGCCGTCCGGCTGTGCCATGTAGATGTCTTCGTCTAACAAACCGTTCAGGAAAGCTGTCTTGACATCCATCTGGTGCACCATGAGATTGTACTTGGCCGGCAGACTGAGCAGGATCCTGATCGACGTGAACTTGGCCACTGGCGCGAAAGTCTCGTCGTAGTCGATGCCGTACTTCTGCGAAAATCCCTTGGCCACCAGTCGCGCCTTGAACCGTTCGATCTCTCCAGCCTGGTTCTCCTTCACACGGAACACCCATCGGTTGCCGATTGCCTTGCGTCCTTTTGGCAGCGGCACGAGGATCCACGTCTCGTTCTTGCGGAGCGACTCGACCTCCGAGTCACACGCCTCCTTCCACTTGACTGCGTCGCTGGATTCCATCGCCGACTTGAACGTGGTCGGCATTTCTCCCACTGAATTCACGACGTATGCAGCTTCGAAGTCTTGACTTTCTTAAGCCGCAGCCGACATCTCGTCCAGAGTCAGGTGTCGACTCTGCCGCTTGGCACTTGGAACTTCCACAGCTTCTTCCAGCGACTGCGTCCGCGGGTGTCGCTTGCTGCCTGGTTCAAAACCTTCGTCCCGCGCTGCTTCTTCGTCTTCTTCTTCTTTGTCGTCTTCATCCGACTGCAACGAATCTTGATCCGTCGTCTCTTCATCTTGAATGACCACCACCTCCCTCTGATGGTAGTCACGTCTCCCAATGTCGAAGACGTCTTCCATAAACTGCGCGTCGCGGCTCACCAGCACGCGACCGCTCTTGGTCTCTTCGAAACGGTACGCTTTCTCATGCTCCGAGTATCCCAGGAACCGACAGCGCACCGACCGAGCGTCAAACTTGGTGCGCTTCTCCTTCGGCACGTGCACGTACGCGTGGCAACCAACACCTTGAGGTTCGCTAGCAGCGGTTTCTTGCCTGTCCAAACCTGGTGCGGCGACTTGTCGTGGTTGATGGCACGCGTCGGACACCGATTACGGAGGAACGTAGCTGTCACGACAGCTTCACCCCAATACGTCTTGGGCAATCCAGCATGTTCCAGCATGCAACGCGCACACTCCACCAACGTCCGGTTCATGCGCTCGGCGACTCCGTTCAGTGTTGTCAAGGAGACGCCTCGAGCAGCTGCTGTATACCGGTAGGATACCGGTATGACCTTCACTCAGTGGCATCTCAATCACTCGGCGATTACGGGACGATGATTACGATGCACGTGGGTACAAGATTGTGGGTACAAGATGGGCATCGACGTGGCGCTCTGCGATTGGCTGAAGTAACTCAGTATCCAGTAGAGAATCCAGTAGAGTGTACCCAGTAGGTAGAACTGTAGGCTTAGAGGTAGCAAGGAGTTTGCGAACTAAGGACCTAAATCAATCACTTTGCATTTTGCCATCAAGTGACCAAGCCTTTTACTTTCACACGTGGAAGTTCAAGATGCAGATGGTGCTCGAGGAGCGCGAACTGTGGGAAGTGACAAGTGGGGAAGTGAAGCTGGAGCACTGCCAGACTGCGGCGGATCAAGCGCTCTTTCGGAAGAAGTCGCGCAAGGCGCTGGCGATCATCTGTCTCGCGATGGAGGATTCGCAGCTGCCGCTGGTTCGCTCGGCGAGTGGCGCGCATGATGCATGGTCAAGACTGGAAGGACACTTCGAGAAGAAGAGTTTGGCCAACAAGCTCTTTCTTCGTCGGCGTTTCTTCACGCTCATGATGGAGGAAGGTGATGATGTGCTTCAACACATCAACAAGCTCAAGACTCTGGCGGAACAGCTCGACGCGGTCGGCGCTCCGGTCAGCGAGGACGACTTGGTGATCACGCTTCTCGGGAGCCTGAGCGAGTCGTATCAGTTCCTGATCACGGCGTTGGAGTCAAGATCCGACACGCTGACGTGGGAGCTGGTGACGTCTCGGCTGCTACATGAAGACATGAAGCGCAAGGAGCAGGGTGGCGATGGAGATGGCGCCGCGCCTGGCCAGGCGTTCATGATGAGGGACAACAAGCATAAGGGCCGACCGTCGAAGAAGAACGGTGCGTGCCACAACTGCGGCAAGCATGGACATTGGATCGCGGAGTGTCCCTCGCGGATCCATGACAACACGGAACGGCAGCGCTCGCAGCGTGCCAACGTCGCGCGTGAGGACGACTCCGGCGACTATCTCTTCTTCGTCGACGGCGATGGCGATGCGGCCATGGCAGCGTCGGCGAGTGGCACATGGCTGGTCGACTCGGGTGCGACGCAGCACATGGCGCACTCCAAGAAGTTCATGAGAAACTACAAGGCTTTCACTCCGGTCGATGTGCGTCTCGCAGACGACGGTGTGGTTCAAGCGATCGGCAGCGGCGACATTGTGATGGAGATGAAGACGCCTCGTGGCATCAAGAAGGGTGTGCTCACGAACGTGTGGCACATTCCCAAGCTAACGCGCAACCTCTTCTCGATCGGGCGCTTCACCAAGGACGTCGGATCAGTGACCTTCGACAGCGACGGATGCTTCATCGCGCTGAAGGGATGAAGTGCACAATAGGTGCGCGTGACGGCAAGCTGTTCAAGCTGTGCATGACGCCCGTGCGCCTGGACGAAGCGAATTCGGCGAGTCCGAACGGGAGCCAAGGGGACACCAAGTCGTACCTCTGGCACCTTCGACTAGGCCACATCGGTCACGCTGGGCTCGACGCCATCGTCAAGAAGAAGCTCAGCGTCGGCATTGACCTCGGGTCCGCGAGCAAGTGGGAGACGTGCGACGGATGCGCGCTCGGCAAGCAGACGCGATTGAGTTTCGAATCGACATCGCCCAAGCGTGCCAATGAACTACTGGAGGTAGTGCACAGTGACGTATGCGGGCCCATGCGCACGCCGACGTTTGGCGGCAAGCGCTACTTCGTCACCTTTATCGACGACAACTCGCGCTACTGCGTGGTGTACCTGGTAAAGAACAAGTGGGAGGTGGCCGACAAGTTCGCGCACTTTGTGGCGTTTGCGGAGACACAGACCGGCAAGCGCGTCAAGGAGCTTCGCAGTGACAACGGTGGTGAGTACAAATCCGACAAAATGGCCAAGTTTTGCAGCAAGCGCGGCATCGTGCAGAAGTTCACGCCGCCATACACGCCGCAGCTCAACGGAATCGCGGAGCGCATGAACCGGACGCTAGTTGAATGCGCGCGGTGCATGCTGGAGCACGCGAGTCTGTCCAAGGCATACTGGGGCGAAGCAGTCATGACGGCTATGTTCCTGCGCAACCGCTGTCCGACACATGCGCTTGACAACGATAAGTCTCCGTACGAGCTGTGGACTGCCAAGAAACCATTGCTGGCCAACCTCAAAGTCTTCGGTTGCCACGCCTACGTGCATGTGGCGAAAGAGAAGCGAACCAAGCTGGATGCGCGATCGGTGCGATGCAGGTTCCTGGGGTACTCGGACCACGTGAAAGCGTATCGGTTCGAGGAGATCGAGAGTGGTCGCGTGCTGGTGAGCCGCGATGCACAGTTCATGGAAGACGTCTTCGACGGTGGAAGACGCGACTACAAACCCAAGGAGGCGCTGGTGGACCTTCAAGATGCGGAAGAAGGCACCACGGACAAAGATGAACAGTCGGCATTGGACGACGAAGATGAAGAGACTGCGCGGGATGATGAATTCTTGCCCGGCAGCAAGAGACACCCGAGGACACAGTCGCTGGAGGAAGCGGTGGAGACCCCGAGTGCCAAGCGATACGCGTCAGAGAATCGACGCCAAGGCCTGGATGAGATGTCTGCCATGGCTCGAGACAACGACAAGAGGTTCGAGGCGGCGTACGTCGTGGATTCAGTGGGAGAAATGCCGACCACGTTCAAGTCGGCGATGGAATCCAGCGACGCACGCAAATGGAAGGAGGCCTGCGACTCGGAGTACGACTCGCTGCGCAAGAACGACACATGGGACGTGGTACCGCTGCCCAAGGGACGCAAGGCCATCGGCTGTCGATGGGTCTTTCGCGTGAAGGAGAACCAAGCCGGCGAGATCGAACGATACAAGGCGCGCCTGGTGGCTAAGGGCTTCTCGCAGAAGCACGGCATCGACTACGACGAGACCTTCGCGCCCGTGGCCAAGTTCACGTCCATCCGAATCGTGCTAGCGATGGCTGCCAAGTACGGGCTCAAGCTGCACCAGATGGACGTTAAGACAGCCTTTCTTAACGGCGTCCTGGATGAAGACATCTACATGCAGCAGCCGGACGGATACATAAGCGAAGGATGCCCGGATCATGTGTGCAAGCTCAAGCGCGCGCTCTACGGTCTCAAGCAGTCGCCGCGCATGTGGAACCACACCATCGACGACTTCATGCTCAAGCTGGACTTCGACAAGTGCGAGACCGACCACTGCGTCTACGTCAAGCGCAACGACGACAGCATGGTGCTCGTGGTGCTGTACGTGGACGACCTGGTGATTGCGAGCAGTGATGACGACATGCTCAAGGCGACCAAGAGCGCATTAAGCAAGCGGTTTGAGATGACGGACCTAGGCGAGCTGAGCTACTTTCTCGGAATGGAGATCAAGCAAGACATCAAGGCTGGTGAGGTGACCATGCGGCAGACCAAGTTCGCACGGAGCATCCTGAGCAAGTTCAGCATGGAGAACAGCAAGCCCGTGAAAACGCCGCAGGATCCCGGACTCAAGCTGACCAAGGCTATGTGCGACGGCGGGTGCAAGCATGATGACACCATGGCAGGCGTGCCTTACCGGAACGCCGTGGGCTGCCTCATGTACTTGATGGTGGGCACCCGACCGGATCTGGCTGCGGCAGTGGGCACACTGAGTCAGTTCGCTGCAGACCCATGCCCCACGCACTGGCAAGCACTCAAGCGCGTCCTCCGCTACATCCAAGGCACGGCGACGTACGGCATCGAGTTTCGCACCAAGGACCAAGACGGCGTCTGCGGCTACTCGGATGCGGACTGGGCGGGTGATGTGGAGTCGCGCCGCAGCACGAGCGGATACGCGTTCATAATGAGCGGTGGATGCGTGAGCTGGCGCAGCAAGAAGCAGAGGACGGTGGCACTATCGTCGACGGAAGCCGAGTACATGGCGCTATCGGAGGCAACACAGGAGGCCGTGTGGCTCAAGGCGTTTCTGTGCGAGATAGGCAAAACCACAGAGGGCAAGGCGATCAAGATCTACGAAGACAACCAAGGATCCATCGCGCTTGCCAAGAATCCCGAGTTTCACAAGCGTACCAAGCATATCGACATTCGCTACCACTTCGTGCGCGAGAAGGTCGAGGACGGAGAAGTGGTGCTCGAGTACTGTCCGACGCAAGACATGCTGGCGGACCTGATGACCAAGCCCATTCCAGCGGCGCAGTTCGACTGTCTCCGGAGCAAGCTCGGCATCGAAGCACCGAAGGCTATCGAGTCGAGTGGGAGTGTTGTCAAGGAGACGCCTCGAGTGTTGTCAAGGAGACGCCTCGAGCAGCTGCTGTATACCGGTAGGATACCGGTATGACCTTCACTCAGTGGCACCTCAATCACTCCGGCGATTACGGGACGATGATTACGATGCACGTGGGTACAAGATTGTGGGTACAAGATGGGCATCGACGTGGCGCTCTGCGATTGGCTGAAGTAACTCAATATCCAGTAGAGAATCCAGTAGAGTGTACCCAGTAGGTAGAACTGTAGGCTTAGAGGTAGCAAGGAGTTTGCGAACTAAGGACCTAAATCAATCACTTTGCATTTTGCCATCAAGTGACCAAGCCTTTTGCATGGACATTGGATCGCGGAGTGTCCCTCGCGGATCCATGACAACACGGAACGGCAGCGCTCGCAGCGTGCCAACGTCGCGCGTGAGGACGACTCCGGCGACTATCTCTTCTTCGTCGGCGGCGATGGCGATGCGGCCATGGCAGCGTCGGCGAGTGGCACATGGCTGGTCGACTCGGGTGCGACGCAGCACATGGCGCACTCCAAGAAGTTCATGAGAAACTACAAGGCCTTCACTCCGGTCGACGTGCGTCTCGCAGACGACGGTGTGGTTCAAGCGATCGGCAGCGGCGACATTGTGATGGAGATGAAGACGCCTCGTGGCATCAAGAAGGGTGTGCTCACGAACGTGTGGCACATTCCCAAGCTAACGCGCAACCTCTTCTCGATCGGGCGCTTCACCAAGGACGTCGGATTGATAAAGGTGTTGAGGTCTTGAAGCGAGGCTTGGGTTGAGCGGAGGGAGTTCTGCACTTGGGTGCGGGGACGGGAGTGAAGACCACTTGAGCTGAAAAGGAAGATTCGAAAGTGATTGATTTATCGGAGCTAACACTACCTAGTCTACCACATAGATATGCAGCCCTGCATCCAATCATTTGGTGCATCCAATCACCAACACTCCGCACTCGTCCAATCATCCTACTCGTCTAATCATCGGTTGCGTAAACAACGTACCGTAAACATCGCGGGATCGTGTTGGACCGGTTCGGGTTAACCGGTTACTGGTAGACAGTACCAAAACCTGGCAACCCTCAATACGCCCCCTCAATGCGAACACGCGTGGATTCCGAGGGACGCCGTCAGATCCGTGTGGCGCGGTCCTGGCAGTGCCTTGGTCATGATGTCCGCCAGCATGATAGAAGTCTCGCAGTACTCGAGCTTGACTTCGCCGCGCTTGACCTCATCACGGATGTGATGGTACTTGATGTCGATGTGCTTGGCGCGACCATGGTTCACTGGGTTCTTCGTCATCTTGATGCACGACTGGTTGTCTTCGCGGATCTTGAGCTCTGGACCCGATTCGTTCGCTGCCGCCAAAATCTCGCATAGCAGGCGATGAATCCACTTGCCTTCTTGGATCGCCAGACTGAGCGCGATGTATTCCGCCTCGCTCGTAGACAGCGAAACACTTGACTGTTTCTTGCTTCCCCAGCTCACTGGTGCACCCATTAGCATGAACGTGTAGCCGGAAGTCGACTTGCGGTCCGCGAGGTCGCCAGCCCAGTCCGCATCCGAATACCCACGAAAGTCGATCTTGTTGCCTGGCTTGAAACAGATTCCATGCGTCTTGGTGCCTTGTAGATAGCGAAAAATGCGCTTGACCGCAACCCAGTGTTCCTCTTGGGGGTTCTCCATGAAGCGCGATACATAGCCTACTGCGTACGCGATATCCGGGCGAGTAGCAGTCATCAAGTGTATGAGGGCACCCACAGCTTCGCGAAACGGAGCGTTCACCTTGGTCGCTGCGTCACTTGGAACCAGTCGAGTGCTCATGTCTACCGGACTCACCACAGCCTTGCATTCGTCCATACCGAAACGCTTCAGGATATCATCCACATAACGCCGCTGGCACATCGTCACGCTGCCGTCCGGGCCATCCACCAGCTCGATTCCAAGGACGAACACACACTTGCCACTGTCAGTCATTTCGAAGCGTGTCTTGAGGTCGTTCTTCGTGCGTGAGATCAGCTCGGGTGAACTTCCGGTGACCAACACATCGTCCACGTAGACCAGCACGAGCACACAGTGGCCATCGACAACCTTGATGTAGAGGCACGGGTCGAAGGCTGAAACTTGAAAACCGATAGAACACACGAATTCGTCGAAGGTCTCGTTCCACACGCGCGAAGCTTGCTTGAGACCGTAGATCGCCTTCACCAATTCCAGGCAGTCGAAGTCACCGTCGAGATCAACACCTTCGGGGACCGCGCAGAACACCAGTTCTTTCATTATCCCGTACAGGAAAGCTGTCACCACGTCGAGTTGGTCGAGGGGCCAGTCAAAATACTTGGCAATCGCGATGATCATGCGCAGCGTCACGTACTTGACCACGGGCGAGAACGTCTCGGTGTAGTCGATGCCGTACTTCTGCTTGAACCCCTTGGCCACGAGGCGCGCCTTGTACTTCTCGATCGATCCGTCCGCTTTGCGCTTGATCTTGAACACCCACTTGGTGCCGATGGCGCGTTGTCCGTTAGGCAACTTGGCAGCACGAAACACACCACGAAGTCGCATCGATTCGAGCTCAGCACGAATCGCCTTGCGCCAGTGCACTTGGTCGGGGCCGTTCACCGCTTCTTGGAATGTCGTCGGCTCCGATAGATCGCCTGCTTCGACGGCATTGGCACTTGCACGCCAAAAAACTGGTGGAGTCGATTCTTCATCTTGGTCTCCAGACTTTTCTTCTTCGTCTGCGTCTGCTCGGTGCGGAGGGGAGTAGTTCGGCGCACTTGCTTCTTCCAGTCCAGGTCGATGACGCACAGCTCGCGGTTTTCTGGCAGCTTCATCTTCGTCACTCGGGCGGCTCTTGCGCTTCCCTGCCTGCGTGTACTCCGTCTGGCGGAAACCATCATTGTCGATGTCGAGCGAGTCGAAGTCCAGGTCGTCGACATCTTCATCGGAAATCGTCGGTGAAAATCCAAAGGTCGACTCATCGAAGTTGACATCGCGACTGATAACCACCTGCCCCGCCTCGATGTCATAAAGTCGATACGCCTTGGACACTTCTTCGTAACCCAGGAACAGTCCAGCGCGAGCCTTGGGATCCCACTTGAGCCGCTTCTCCTTCGGAGTCAGAATGTACGTCCGACAGCCGAACACACGCATGTGCTTCACACTCGGCTTGGAGTTGTAAACGATCTCGAACGGAGTCTTGTGCTCGATCTTGGGTGACGGCAGACGATTCTTCACGTAGATGGCAGTCATGGCCGCCTCAGCCCAGAAACACTTGTCCAGCTTAGCGTGATGCAGCATGCTGCGGCCGATCGTAACGATAGTTCGGATGGCTCGCTCTGCCGTGCCGTTCGTCTGGTGCGCGTACGGAACCGTGGTTTGCTGCTCGATGCCTTCGTCTTCGTAGAAGTCGTTGAGCGAGTTGGTCGCAAACTCACGAGCTCCGTCGTGCCGCACAAACTTGACCTTCTTGCCGAACTGCTTCTGCACCTTCATGATGTACGTCTTGATGCAGTCTTCGCTCTCCGACTTGGCACTTAAGCAGAAACCCTTCATGCATCCACTGGCTTCGTCCACGATCAGTAGCAGGTACTTGCTGCCGCCAAGCGAGTTTTCCTCCATGGGTCCGCAGATGTCGAAGTGGAGCAGCTCAAATGTGTCGTAGCGATGCTTGTCACGGTTGCTTGGGAATGGTTTTTGGACCATTTTACCTTGCTGGCAACCACGACACAGACTTGGTCCGCTCGACTTGAAAGGTGCCTTCGCGTCCTTGATCATGTGATTGTCGACCATCTTGCGAAGCACCTCAACCGGAGCGTGACCCATGCGCGCGTGCAGGTCGACAGTCTTGCCACTCGTCGCCGCATTCGCCGATCGCTGAGGCGTCTGAAGCCAGTAGAGTCCATCCATGAGGTTTGCCGTCGCCACCACTTGCTTGGAGCCTTTGTGCGCAATCTGCATCTTGGTGCCGTCGAACACCACTTGAAACTTGTCACTTTTGTTGATCTGCGGTACCGAAAGCAGATTCTTGCTCATGCTTGGCACGTACAGCGCGTTCTTGATCTCGATCTCGCGCTCGTCGCCATTGGGCAGAACCACTTGTTCCACGATGGTCCCCACACCCATGATGGCCGCCTTGTTGCCGTCGGCCACCGAAAGTTCGCCTTCGTTCCGCTCAATCAAATGGACGAACTTGGTCTTGTCGTTGCAGATGTGGTGCGTTGCGCCGCTGTCGACCGCCCACATCCCGGACACATTCTTGCCCGTCGAAACCCCACATTCCAGTGAAACCGCGAACGCTACTCGATCGTAGTCGTAGTCGTAGCCGTTGCTGTCGTTTCTCCACTGGATGTTGTTGGCCCCGCGTCCACGGCCGTTGCCGCCGCGTCTCGGCCCTCGGTTCTCGTCCTTCTGCTTGGTCCAGCACTTGTCAATCGTGTGCCCCACTTTTCCGCAGTACGTACACTGGCGAGACTCTCGGTCGGTGTTGAACGCCTTGGCCGCGTTCTCCGTCTTCACCGTCGCCGTCTTCTCGCCTTGTCTCTTGATGTGCTCGTTCGTGAGCACCTTCACGACGTCTTGCGACCGCAGTTCAGCGCTGCTCATCTCCAAGTTCAGCACGACGTTCTCGTAGCTCTTGGGGAGGCTGCGCAACAAGCAGATCGCCACGTCCTCGTCCTCCATCTTGGCACCGATGCTGCTGAGCTTGGCGCTGATGTTGAGGACCTCGTTGCAATGATGCAACACATTGCCGCCTTCCGACATCTCCATGCTGAAGAGTTGGCGCTTCAGGTAGATGCGTCCAGCCTTCTGCGAACCACCGTACAGCGTCTTCAGGCGCGACCAGGCAACCCACGCTTCCTCGCAGTCGTCGACCACATGGTGGTAGTCCGCGTCCATATGGAGCAGCATCAGACCGAACGCGATGTTGCTCAACTTGACGTAGTCGTCCTTGGCCCGCGAGTCCGTGTAGCTTGGCGTCGTCTCACGGTTCACCACATGCCACGTCGACTTGGTCAGGAACACGCCACGCATGTAGCGGTTCCACGTCGCGTAGTTGTCCCCGTTGAACTTGTCAATGGAGACCTTGGTCGAGGCGTCTTGGGCAGAGGACATGGTGCTTGGGCTCATAACCTGATGAAAGGTATGGATCTTGGACACGAAGCTTGTACGAAGCGGAGGGAGAGACGTCGCAGACGGCGGGACCGGAGCGAAGGCACTTGAGGGGTAGAATGAAGATTCGAAAGTGATTGAATTGTTGGAGCTTACACCCTACTGTTATAGACACGCGACCCTGCGTCCTATCACCTAGTGCATCTAATCAACCATCACTCACCGGTGTTCGTCCAATCATCCTACTCGTCTAATCATCGGTGGCGTAAACAACTTACCGTAATCACCATAATCAACGTGGGTTCGGATTGGACCGGTTCGGGTTAACCGGTTCACGGCTAATAACTGATACCAAACCGGTAACCGTCAATACGCCCCCTCAATGCGAAGTCCCACGAATGCCGAGAGCCGCCGTCAGATCCGTATGGCGTGGTCCCGCGAGAGCCTTCGTCATGATGTCCGCTAGCATCACAGAAGTCTCGCAGTACTCGAGCTTGACTTCACCGCGCTTCACTTCATCGCGGATGTGGTGGTACTTGATGTCGATGTGCTTGGCGCGACCGTGGTTTACTGGGTTCTTCGTCATCTTGATGCACGACTGGTTGTCTTCGCGGATCATGAGCTCGGGTCCAGTCTCATTAGCGGCCGCCAGAATCTCGCGCAGCAGGCGATGAATCCACTTGCCCTCTTGGATCGCCAGACTGAGTGCGATGTACTCCGCCTCACTCGTAGACAGCGAAACACTTGACCGCTTCTTGCTTCCCCAGCTCACTGGTGCACCCATTAGCATGAACGTGTAGCCGGAAGTCGACTTGCGGTCCGCGAGGTCGCCAGCCCAGTCCGCGTCCGAGTACCCGCGAAAGTCGATGTTGTCACCCGGCTTGAAGCAGATCCCATGCGTCTTGGTGCCTTGCAGGTAGCGAAAGATACGCTTGACCGCAACCCAGTGTTCTTCTTGAGGGTTCTCCATGAAGCGGGACGCATAGCCAACGGCGTACGCGATGTCCGGGCGCGTGGCAGTCATCAAGTGCATCAGAGCACCAACAGCTTCGCGAAACGGAGCGTTCACCTTGGTCGCTGCGTCACTTGAAATCAGTCGAGTGCTTATGTCGACGGGACTCACCACGGCCTTGCACTCGTCCATACCAAAACGCTTGAGAATGTCATCCACATAGCGGCGCTGACACATCGTCACGCTGCCGTCCGGGCCGTCCACCAATTCGATCCCAAGAACGAACGCGCACTTGCCGCTGTCGGTCATCTCGAAGCGTGTCTTGAGGTCGGTCTTCGTGCGTGAGATCAGTTCGGGTGAACTTCCGGTAATCAGCACGTCATCCACGTAGACCAGCACTAGCACGCAGTGACCGTCAACGATCTTGATGTAGAGGCACGGGTCGAACGCCGATACTTGAAAGCCGATGGAGCACACGAACTCGTCGAAGGTCTCGTTCCACACGCGCGAAGCTTGCTTGAGACCGTAGATCGCCTTCACCAATTCCAGGCAGTCGAAGTCACCGTCGAGATCAACACCTTCGGGGACCGCGCAGAACACCAGTTCTTTCATTATCCCGTACAGGAAAGCTGTCACCACGTCGAGTTGGTCGAGGGGCCAGTCAAAATACTTGGCAATCGCGATGATCATGCGCAGCGTCACGTACTTGACCACGGGCGAGAACGTCTCGGTGTAGTCGATGCCGTACTTCTGCTTGAACCCCTTGGCCACGAGGCGCGCCTTGTACTTCTCGATCGATCCGTCCGCTTTGCGCTTGATCTTGAACACCCACTTGGTGCCGATGGCGCGTTGTCCGTTAGGCAACTTGGCAGCACGAAACACACCACGAAGTCGCATCGATTCGAGCTCAGCACGAATCGCCTTGCGCCAGTGCACTTGGTCGGGGCCGTTCACCGCTTCTTGGAATGTCGTCGGCTCCGATAGATCGCCTGCTTCGACGGCATTGGCACTTGCACGCCAAAAAACTGGTGGAGTCGATTCTTCATCTTGGTCTCCAGACTTTTCTTCTTCGTCTGCGTCTGCTCGGTGCGGAGGGGAGTAGTTCGGCGCACTTGCTTCTTCCAGTCCAGGTCGATGACGCACAGCTCGCGGTTTTCTGGCAGCTTCATCTTCGTCACTCGGGCGGCTCTTGCGCTTCCCTGCCTGCGTGTACTCCGTCTGGCGGAAACCATCATTGTCGATGTCGAGCGAGTCGAAGTCCAGGTCGTCGACATCTTCATCGGAAATCGTCGGTGAAAATCCAAAGGTCGACTCATCGAAGTTGACATCGCGACTGATAACCACCTGCCCCGCCTCGATGTCATAAAGTCGATACGCCTTGGACACTTCTTCGTAACCCAGGAACAGTCCAGCGCGAGCCTTGGGATCCCACTTGAGCCGCTTCTCCTTCGGAGTCAGAATGTACGTCCGACAGCCGAACACACGCATGTGCTTCACACTCGGCTTGGAGTTGTAAACGATCTCGAACGGAGTCTTGTGCTCGATCTTGGGTGACGGCAGACGATTCTTCACGTAGATGGCAGTCATGGCCGCCTCAGCCCAGAAACACTTGTCCAGCTTAGCGTGATGCAGCATGCTGCGGCCGATCGTAACGATAGTTCAGATGGCTCGCTCTGCCGTGCCGTTCGTCTGGTGCGCGTACGGAACCGTGGTTTGCTGCTCGATGCCTTCGTCTTCGTAGAAGTCGTTGAGCGAGTTGGTCGCAAACTCACGAGCTCCGTCGTGCCGCACAAACTTGACCTTCTTGCCGAACTGCTTCTGCACCTTCATGATGTACGTCTTGATGCAGTCTTCGCTCTCCGACTTGGCACTTAAGCAGAAACCCTTCATGCATCCACTGGCTTCGTCCACGATCAGTAGCAGGTACTTGCTGCCGCCAAGCGAGTTTTCCTCCATGGGTCCGCAGATGTCGAAGTGGAGCAGCTCAAATGTGTCGTAGCGATGCTTGTCACGGTTGCTTGGGAATGGTTTTTGGACCATTTTACCTTGCTGGCAACCACGACACAGACTTGGTCCGCTCGACTTGAAAGGTGCCTTCGCGTCCTTGATCATGTGATTGTCGACCATCTTGCGAAGCACCTCAACCGGAGCGTGACCCATGCGCGCGTGCAGGTCGACAGTCTTGCCACTCGTCGCCGCATTCGCCGATCGCTGAGGCGTCTGAAGCCAGTAGAGTCCATCCATGAGGTTTGCCGTCGCCACCACTTGCTTGGAGCCTTTGTGCGCAATCTGCATCTTGGTGCCGTCGAACACCACTTGAAACTTGTCACTTTTGTTGATCTGCGGTACCGAAAGCAGATTCTTGCTCATGCTTGGCACGTACAGCGCGTTCTTGATCTCGATCTCGCGCTCGTCGCCATTGGGCAGAACCACTTGTTCCACGATGGTCCCCACACCCATGATGGCCGCCTTGTTGCCGTCGGCCACCGAAAGTTCGCCTTCGTTCCGCTCAATCAAATGGACGAACTTGGTCTTGTCGTTGCAGATGTGGTGCGTTGCGCCGCTGTCGACCGCCCACATCCCGGACACATTCTTGCCCGTCGAAACCCCACATTCCAGTGAAACCGCGAACGCTACTCGATCGTAGTCGTAGTCGTAGCCGTTGCTGTCGTTTCTCCACTGGATGTTGTTGGCCCCGCGTCCACGGACGTTGCCGCCGCGTCTCGGCCCTCGGTTCTCGTCCTTCTGCTTGGTCCAGCACTTGTCAATCGTGTGCCCCACTTTTCCGCAGTACGTACACTGGCGAGACTCTCGGTCGGTGTTGAACGCCTTGGCCGCGTTCTCCGTCTTCACCGTCGCCGTCTTCTCGCCTTGTCTCTTGATGTGCTCGTTCGTGAGCACCTTCACGACGTCTTGCGACCGCAGTTCAGCGCTGCTCATCTCCAAGTTCAGCACGACGTTCTCGTAGCTCTTGGGGAGGCTGCGCAACAAGCAGATCGCCACGTCCTCGTCCTCCATCTTGGCACCGATGCTGCTGAGCTTGGCGCTGATGTTGAGGACCTCGTTGCAATGATGCAACACATTGCCGCCTTCCGACATCTCCATGCTGAAGAGTTGGCGCTTCAGGTAGATGCGTCCAGCCTTCTGCGAACCACCGTACAGCGTCTTCAGGCGCGACCAGGCAACCCACGCTTCCTCGCAGTCGTCGACCACATGGTGGTAGTCCGCGTCCATATGGAGCAGCATCAGACCGAACGCGATGTTGCTCAACTTGACGTAGTCGTCCTTGGCCCGCGAGTCCGTGTAGCTTGGCGTCGTCTCACGGTTCACGACATGCCACGTCGACTTGGTCAGGAACACGCCACGCATGTAGCGGTTCCACGTCGCGTAGTTGTCCCCGTTGAACTTGTCAATGGAGACCTTGGTCGAGGCGTCTTGGGCAGAGGACATGGTGCTTGGGCTCATAACCTGATGAAAGGTATGGATCTTGGACACGAAGCTTGTACGAAGCGGAGGGAGAGACGTCGCAGACGGCGGGACCGGAGCGAAGGCACTTGAGGGGTAGAATGAAGATTCGAAAGTGATTGAATTGTTGGAGCTTACACCCTACTGTTATAGACACGCGACCCTGCGTCCTATCACCTAGTGCATCTAATCAACCATCACTCACCGGTGTTCGTCCAATCATCCTACTCGTCTAATCATCGGTGGCGTAAACAACTTACCGTAATCACCATAATCAACGTGGGTTCGGATTGGACCGGTTCGGGTTAACCGGTTCACGGCTAATAACTGATACCAAACCGGTAACCGTCAATACGCCCCCTCAATGCGAAGTCCCACGAATGCCGAGAGCCGCCGTCAGATCCGTATGGCGTGGTCCCGCGAGAGCCTTCGTCATGATGTCCGCTAGCATCACAGAAGTCTCGCAGTACTCGAGCTTGACTTCACCGCGCTTCACTTCATCGCGGATGTGGTGGTACTTGATGTCGATGTGCTTGGCGCGACCGTGGTTTACTGGGTTCTTCGTCATCTTGATGCACGACTGGTTGTCTTCGCGGATCATGAGCTCGGGTCCAGTCTCATTAGCGGCCGCCAGAATCTCGCGCAGCAGGCGATGAATCCACTTGCCCTCTTGGATCGCCAGACTGAGTGCGATGTACTCCGCCTCACTCGTAGACAGCGAAACACTTGACCGCTTCTTGCTTCCCCAGCTCACTGGTGCACCCATTAGCATGAACGTGTAGCCGGAAGTCGACTTGCGGTCCGCGAGGTCGCCAGCCCAGTCCGCGTCCGAGTACCCGCGAAAGTCGATGTTGTCACCCGGCTTGAAGCAGATCCCATGCGTCTTGGTGCCTTGCAGGTAGCGAAAGATACGCTTGACCGCAACCCAGTGTTCTTCTTGAGGGTTCTCCATGAAGCGGGACGCATAGCCAACGGCGTACGCGATGTCCGGGCGCGTGGCAGTCATCAAGTGCATCAGAGCACCAACAGCTTCGCGAAACGGAGCGTTCACCTTGGTCGCTGCGTCACTTGAAATCAGTCGAGTGCTTATATCGACGGGACTCACCACGGCCTTGCACTCGTCCATACCAAAACGCTTGAGAATGTCATCCACATAGCGGCGCTGACACATCGTCACGCTGCCGTCCGGGCCGTCCACCAATTCGATCCCAAGAACGAACGCGCACTTGCCGCTGTCGGTCATCTCGAAGCGTGTCTTGAGGTCGGTCTTCGTGCGTGAGATCAGTTCGGGTGAACTTCCGGTAATCAGCACGTCATCCACGTAGACCAGCACTAGCACGCAGTGACCGTCAACGATCTTGATGTAGAGGCACGGGTCGAACGCCGATACTTGAAAGCCGATGGAGCACACGAACTCGTCGAAGGTCTCGTTCCACACGCGCGAAGCTTGCTTGAGACCGTAGATCGCCTTCACCAATTCCAGGCAGTCGAAGTCACCGTCGAGATCAACACCTTCGGGGACCGCGCAGAACACCAGTTCTTTCATTATCCCGTACAGGAAAGCTGTCACCACGTCGAGTTGGTCGAGGGGCCAGTCAAAATACTTGGCAATCGCGATGATCATGCGCAGCGTCACGTACTTGACCACGGGCGAGAACGTCTCGGTGTAGTCGATGCCGTACTTCTGCTTGAACCCCTTGGCCACGAGGCGCGCCTTGTACTTCTCGATCGATCCGTCCGCTTTGCGCTTGATCTTGAACACCCACTTGGTGCCGATGGCGCGTTGTCCGTTAGGCAACTTGGCAGCACGAAACACACCACGAAGTCGCATCGATTCGAGCTCAGCACGAATCGCCTTGCGCCAGTGCACTTGGTCGGGGCCGTTCACCGCTTCTTGGAATGTCGTCGGCTCCGATAGATCGCCTGCTTCGACGGCATTGGCACTTGCACGCCAAAAAACTGGTGGAGTCGATTCTTCATCTTGGTCTCCAGACTTTTCTTCTTCGTCTGCGTCTGCTCGGTGCGGAGGGGAGTAGTTCGGCGCACTTGCTTCTTCCAGTCCAGGTCGATGACGCACAGCTCGCGGTTTTCTGGCAGCTTCATCTTCGTCACTCGGGCGGCTCTTGCGCTTCCCTGCCTGCGTGTACTCCGTCTGGCGGAAACCATCATTGTCGATGTCGAGCGAGTCGAAGTCCAGGTCGTCGACATCTGTTGTCAAGGAGACGCCTCGAGCAGCTGCTGTATACCGGTAGGATACCGGTATGACTTTCACTCAGTGGCACCTCAATCACTCCGGCGATTACGGGACGATGATTACGATGCACGTGGGTACAAGATTGTGGGTACAAGATGGGCATCGACGTGGCGCTCTGCGATTGGCTGAAGTAACTCAATATCCAGTAGAGAATCCAGTAGAGTGTACCCAGTAGGTAGAACTGTAGGCTTAAAAAGGCTTGGTCACTTGATGGCAAAATGCAAAGTGATTGATTTAGGTCCTTAGTTCGCAAACTCCTTGCTACCTCTAAGCCTACAGTTCTACCTACTGGGTACACTCTACTGGATTCTCTACTGGATACTGAGCTACTTCAGCCAATCGCAGAGCGCCACGTCGATGCCCATCTTGTACCCACAATCTTGTACCCACGTGCATCGTAATCATCGTCCCGTAATCGCCGGAGTGATTGAGGTGCCACTGAGTGAAGGTCATACCGGTATCCTACCGGTATACAGCAGCTGCTCGAGGCGTCTCCTTGACAACACTCCCACTCGACTCGATAGCCTTCGGTGCTTCGATGCCGAGCTTGCTCCGGAGACAGTCGAACTGCGCCGCTGAAATGGGCTTGGTCATCAGGTCCGCCAGCATGTCTTGCGTCGGACAGTACTCGAGCACCACTTCTCCGTCCTCGACCTTCTCGCGCACGAAGTGGTAGCGAATGTCGATATGCTTGGTACGCTTGTGAAACTCGGGATTCTTGGCAAGCGCGATGGATCCTTGGTTGTCTTCGTAGATCTTGATCGCCTTGCCCTCTGTGGTTTCGCCTATCTCGCACAGAAACGCCTTGAGCCACACAGCCTCCTGTGTTGCCTCCGATAGCGCCATGTACTCGGCTTCCGTCGACGATAGTGCCACCGTCCTCTGCTTCTTGCTGCGCCAGCTCACGCATCCACCGCTCATTATGAACGCGTATCCGCTCGTGCTGCGGCGCGACTCCACATCACCCGCCCAGTCCGCATCCGAGTAGCCGCAGACGCCGTCTTGGTCCTTGGTGCGAAACTCGATGCCGTACGTCGCCGTGCCTTGGATGTAGCGGAGGACACGCTTGAGTGCTTGCCAGTGCGTGGGGCATGGGTCTGCAGCGAACTGACTCAGTGTGCCCACTGCCGCAGCCAGATCCGGTCGGGTGCCCACCATCAAGTACATGAGGCAGCCCACGGCGTTCCGGTAAGGCACGCCTGCCATGGTGTCATCATGCTTGCACCCGCCGTCGCACATAGCCTTGGTCAGCTTGAGTCCGGGATCCTGCGGCGTTTTCACGGGCTTGCTGTTCTCCATGCTGAACTTGCTCAGGATGCTCCGCGCGAACTTGGTCTGCCGCATCGTCACCTCACCAGCCTTGATGTCTTGCTTGATCTCCATTCCGAGAAAGTAGCTCAGCTCGCCTAGGTCCGTCATCTCGAACCGCTTGCTTAGTGCGCTCTTGGTCGCCTTGAGCATGTCGTCATCACTGCTCGCAATCACCAGGTCGTCCACGTACAGCACCACGAGCACCATGCTGTCGCCGTTGCGCTTGACGTAGACGCAGTGGTCGGTCTCGCACTTGTCGAAGTCCAGCTTGAGCATGAAGTCGTCGATGGTGTGGTTCCACATGCGCGGCGACTGCTTGAGACCGTAGAGCGCGCGCTTGAGCTTGCACACATGATCCGGGCGTCCTTCGCTTATGTATCCGTCCGGCTGCTGCATGTAGATGTCTTCATCCAGGACGCCGTTAAGAAAGGCTGTCTTAACGTCCATCTGGTGCAGCTTGAGCCCGTACTTGGCAGCCATCGCTAGCACGATTCGGATGGACGTGAACTTGGCCACGGGCGCGAAGGTCTCGTCGTAGTCGATGCCGTGCTTCTGCGAGAAGCCCTTAGCCACCAGGCGCGCCTTGTATCGTTCGATCTCGCCGGCTTGGTTCTCCTTCACGCGAAAGACCCATCGACAGCCGATGGCCTTGCGTCCCTTGGGCAGCGGTACCACGTCCCACGTGTCGTTCTTGCGCAGCGAGTCGTACTCCGAGTCGCAGGCCTCCTTCCATTTGCGTGCGTCGTTGGATTCCATCGCCGACTTGAACGTGGTCGGCATTTCTCCCACTGAATCCACGACGTACGCCGCCTCGAAGCTCTTGTCGTTGTCTCGAGCCATGGCAGACATCTCATCCAGGCCTTGGCGTCGATTCTCTGACGCGTATCGCTTGGCACTCGGGGTCTCCACCGCTTCCTCCAGCGACTGTGTCCGCGGGTGTCTCTTGCTGCCGGGCAAGAATTCATCACCTCGCGCAGTCTCTTCATCTTCGTCGTCCAATGCCGACTGTTCATCTTTGTCCGTGGTGCCTTCTTCCGCATCTTGAAGGTCCACCAGCGCCTCCTTGGGTTTGTAGTCGCGTCTTCCACCGTCGAAGACGTCTTCCATGAACTGTGCATCGCGGCTCACCAGCACGCGACCACTCTCGATCTCCTCGAACCGATACGCTTTCTCGTGGTCCGAGTACCCCAGGAACCTGCATCGCACCGATCGCGCATCCAGCTTGGTTCGCTTCTCTTTCGCCACATGCACGTAGGCGTGGCAACCGAAGACTTTGAGGTTGGCCAGCAATGGTTTCTTGGCAGTCCACAGCTCGTACGGAGACTTATCGTTGTCAAGCGCATGTGTCGGACAGCGGTTGCGCAGGAACATAGCCGTCATGACTGCTTCGCCCCAGTATGCCTTGGACAGACTCGCGTGCTCCAGCATGCACCGCGCGCATTCAACTAGCGTCCGGTTCATGCGCTCCGCGATTCCGTTGAGCTGCGGCGTGTATGGCGGCGTGAACTTCTGCACGATGCCGCGCTTGCTGCAAAACTTGGCCATTTTGTCGGATTTGTACTCACCACCGTTGTCACTGCGAAGCTCCTTGACGCGCTTGCCGGTCTGTGTCTCCGCAAACGCCACAAAGTGCGCGAACTTGTCGGCCACCTCCCACTTGTTCTTTACCAGGTACACCACGCAGTAGCGCGACTTGTCGTCGATAAAGGTGACGAAGTAGCGCTTGCTGCCAAACGTCGGCGTGCGCATGGGCCCGCATACGTCACTGTGCACTACCTCCAGTAGTTCATTGGCACGCTTGGGCGATGTCGATTCGAAACTCAATCGCGTCTGCTTGCCGAGCGCGCATCCGTCGCACGTCTCCCACTTGCTCGCGGACCCGAGGTCAATGCCGACGCTGAGCTTCTTCTTGACGATGGCGTCGAGCCCAGCGTGACCGATGTGGCCTAGTCGAAGGTGCCAGAGGTACGACTTGGTGTCCCCTTGGCTCCCGTTCGGACTCGCCGAATTCGCTTCGTCCAGGCGCACGGGCGTCATGCACAGCTTGAACAGCTTGCCGTCACGCGCACCTATCGTGCACTTCATCCCATTCAGCGCGATGAAGCATCCGTCGCTGTCGAAGGTCACTGATCCGACGTCCTTGGTGAAGCGCCCGATCGAGAAGAGGTTGCGCGTTAGCTTGGGAATGTGCCACACGTTCGTGAGCACACCCTTCTTGATGCCACGAGGCGTCTTCATCTCCATCACAATGTCGCCGCTGCCGATCGCTTGAACCACACCGTCGTCTGCGAGACGCACATCGACCGGAGTGAAAGCCTTGTAGTTTCTCATGAACTTCTTGGAGTGCGCCATGTGCTGCGTCGCACCCGAGTCGACCAGCCATGTGCCACTCGCCGACGCTGCCATGGCCGCATCGCCATCGCCGTCGACGAAGAAGAGATAGTCGCCGGAGTCGTCCTCACGCGCGACGTTGGCACGCTGCGAGCGCTGCCGTTCCGTGTTGTCATGGATCCGCGAGGGACACTCCGCGATCCAATGTCCATGCTTGCCGCAGTTGTGGCACGCACCGTTCTTCTTCGACGGTCGGCCCTTATGCTTGTTGTCCCTCATCATGAACGCCTGGCCAGGCGCGGCGCCATCTCCATCGCCACCCTGCTCCTTGCGCTTCATGTCTTCATGTAGCAGCCGAGACGTCACCAGCTCCCACGTCAGCGTGTCGGATCTTGACTCCAACGCCGTGATCAGGAACTGATACGACTCGCTCAGGCTCCCGAGAAGCGTGATCACCAAGTCGTCCTCGCTGACCGGAGCGCCGACCGCGTCGAGCTGTTCCGCCAGAGTCTTGAGCTTGTTGATGTGTTGAAGCACATCATCACCTTCCTCCATCATGAGCGTGAAGAAACGCCGACGAAGAAAGAGCTTGTTGGCCAAACTCTTCTTCTCGAAGTGTCCTTCCAGTCTTGACCATGCATCATGCGCGCCACTCGCCGAGCGAACCAGCGGCAGCTGCGAATCCTCCATCGCGAGACAGATGATCGCCAGCGCCTTGCGCGACTTCTTCCGAAAGAGCGCTTGATCCGCCGCAGTCTGGCAGTGCTCCAGCTTCACTTCCCCACTTGTCACTTCCCACAGTTCGCGCTCCTCGAGCACCATCTGCATCTTGAACTTCCACGTGTGGAAGTAAAAGGCTTGGTCACTTGATGGCAAAATGCAAAGTGATTGATTTAGGTCCTTAGTTCGCAAACTCCTTGCTACCTCTAAGCCTACAGTTCTACCTACTGGGTACACTCTACTGGATTCTCTACTGGATACTGAGTTACTTCAGCCAATCGCAGAGCGCCACGTCGATGCCCATCTTGTACCCACAATCTTGTACCCACGTGCATCGTAATCATCGTCCCGTAATCGCCGGAGTGATTGAGGTGCCACTGAGTGAAGGTCATACCGGTATCCTACCGGTATACAGCAGCTGCTCGAGGCGTCTCCTTGACAACACTCCCACTCGACTCGATAGCCTTCGGTGCTTCGATGCCGAGCTTGCTCCGGAGACAGTCGAACTGCGCCGCTGAAATGGGCTTGGTCATCAGGTCCGCCAGCATGTCTTGCGTCGGACAGTACTCGAGCACCACTTCTCCGTCCTCGACCTTCTCGCGCACGAAGTGGTAGCGAATGTCGATATGCTTGGTACGCTTGTGAAACTCGGGATTCTTGGCAAGCGCGATGGATCCTTGGTTGTCTTCGTAGATCTTGATCGCCTTGCCCTCTGTGGTTTCGCCTATCTCGCACAGAAACGCCTTGAGCCACACAGCCTCCTGTGTTGCCTCCGATAGCGCCATGTACTCGGCTTCCGTCGACGATAGTGCCACCGTCCTCTGCTTCTTGCTGCGCCAGCTCACGCATCCACCGCTCATTATGAACGCGTATCCGCTCGTGCTGCGGCGCGACTCCACATCACCCGCCCAGTCCGCATCCGAGTAGCCGCAGACGCCGTCTTGGTCCTTGGTGCGAAACTCGATGCCGTACGTCGCCGTGCCTTGGATGTAGCGGAGGACACGCTTGAGTGCTTGCCAGTGCGTGGGGCATGGGTCTGCAGCGAACTGACTCAGTGTGCCCACTGCCGCAGCCAGATCCGGTCGGGTGCCCACCATCAAGTACATGAGGCAGCCCACGGCGTTCCGGTAAGGCACGCCTGCCATGGTGTCATCATGCTTGCACCCGCCGTCGCACATAGCCTTGGTCAGCTTGAGTCCGGGATCCTGCGGCGTTTTCACGGGCTTGCTGTTCTCCATGCTGAACTTGCTCAGGATGCTCCGCGCGAACTTGGTCTGCCGCATCGTCACCTCACCAGCCTTGATGTCTTGCTTGATCTCCATTCCGAGAAAGTAGCTCAGCTCGCCTAGGTCCGTCATCTCGAACCGCTTGCTTAGTGCGCTCTTGGTCGCCTTGAGCATGTCGTCATCACTGCTCGCAATCACCAGGTCGTCCACGTACAGCACCACGAGCACCATGCTGTCGCCGTTGCGCTTGACGTAGACGCAGTGGTCGGTCTCGCACTTGTCGAAGTCCAGCTTGAGCATGAAGTCGTCGATGGTGTGGTTCCACATGCGCGGCGACTGCTTGAGACCGTAGAGCGCGCGCTTGAGCTTGCACACATGATCCGGGCGTCCTTCGCTTATGTATCCGTCCGGCTGCTGCATGTAGATGTCTTCATCCAGGACGCCGTTAAGAAAGGCTGTCTTAACGTCCATCTGGTGCAGCTTGAGCCCGTACTTGGCAGCCATCGCTAGCACGATTCGGATGGACGTGAACTTGGCCACGGGCGCGAAGGTCTCGTCGTAGTCGATGCCGTGCTTCTGCGAGAAGCCCTTAGCCACCAGGCGCGCCTTGTATCGTTCGATCTCGCCGGCTTGGTTCTCCTTCACGCGAAAGACCCATCGACAGCCGATGGCCTTGCGTCCCTTGGGCAGCGGTACCACGTCCCATGTGTCGTTCTTGCGCAGCGAGTCGTACTCCGAGTCGCAGGCCTCCTTCCATTTGCGTGCGTCGTTGGATTCCATCGCCGACTTGAACGTGGTCGGCATTTCTCCCACTGAATCCACGACGTACGCCGCCTCGAAGCTCTTGTCGTTGTCTCGAGCCATGGCAGACATCTCATCCAGGCCTTGGCGTCGATTCTCTGACGCGTATCGCTTGGCACTCGGGGTCTCCACCGCTTCCTCCAGCGACTGTGTCCGCGGGTGTCTCTTGCTGCCGGGCAAGAATTCATCACCTCGCGCAGTCTCTTCATCTTCGTCGTCCAATGCCGACTGTTCATCTTTGTCCGTGGTGCCTTCTTCCGCATCTTGAAGGTCCACCAGCGCCTCCTTGGGTTTGTAGTCGCGTCTTCCACCGTCGAAGACGTCTTCCATGAACTGTGCATCGCGGCTCACCAGCACGCGACCACTCTCGATCTCCTCGAACCGATACGCTTTCTCGTGGTCCGAGTACCCCAGGAACCTGCATCGCACCGATCGCGCATCCAGCTTGGTTCGCTTCTCTTTCGCCACATGCACGTAGGCGTGGCAACCGAAGACTTTGAGGTTGGCCAGCAATGGTTTCTTGGCAGTCCACAGCTCGTACGGAGACTTATCGTTGTCAAGCGCATGTGTCGGACAGCGGTTGCGCAGGAACATAGCCGTCATGACTGCTTCGCCCCAGTATGCCTTGGACAGACTCGCGTGCTCCAGCATGCACCGCGCGCATTCAACTAGCGTCCGGTTCATGCGCTCCGCGATTCCGTTGAGCTGCGGCGTGTATGGCGGCGTGAACTTCTGCACGATGCCGCGCTTGCTGCAAAACTTGGCCATTTTGTCGGATTTGTACTCACCACCGTTGTCACTGCGAAGCTCCTTGACGCGCTTGCCGGTCTGTGTCTCCGCAAACGCCACAAAGTGCGCGAACTTGTCGGCCACCTCCCACTTGTTCTTTACCAGGTACACCACGCAGTAGCGCGACTTGTCGTCGATAAAGGTGACGAAGTAGCGCTTGCTGCCAAACGTCGGCGTGCGCATGGGCCCGCATACGTCACTGTGCACTACCTCCAGTAGTTCATTGGCACGCTTGGGCGATGTCGATTCGAAACTCAATCGCGTCTGCTTGCCGAGCGCGCATCCGTCGCACGTCTCCCACTTGCTCGCGGACCCGAGGTCAATGCCGACGCTGAGCTTCTTCTTGACGATGGCGTCGAGCCCAGCGTGACCGATGTGGCCTAGTCGAAGGTGCCAGAGGTACGACTTGGTGTCCCCTTGGCTCCCGTTCGGACTCGCCGAATTCGCTTCGTCCCACGGGCGTCATGCACAGCTTGAACAGCTTGCCGTCACGCGCACCTATCGTGCACTTCATCCCATTCAGCGCGATGAAGCATCCGTCGCTGTCGAAGATCACTGATCCGACGTCCTTGGTGAAGCGCCCGATCGAGAAGAGGTTGCGCGTTAGCTTGGGAATGTGCCACACGTTCGTGAGCACACCCTTCTTGATGCCACGAGGCGTCTTCATCTCCATCACAATGTCGCCGCTGCCGATCGCTTGAACCACACCGTCGTCTGCGAGACGCACGTCGACCGGAGTGAAAGCCTTGTAGTTTCTCATGAACTTCTTGGAGTGCGCCATGTGCTGCGTCGCACCCGAGTCGACCAGCCATGTGCCACTCGCCGACGCTGCCATGGCCGCATCGCCATCGCCGTCGACGAAGAAGAGATAGTCGCCGGAGTCGTCCTCACGCGCGACGTTGGCACGCTGCGAGCGCTGCCGTTCCGTGTTGTCATGGATCCGCGAGGGACACTCCGCGATCCAATGTCCATGCTTGCCGCAGTTGTGGCACGCACCGTTCTTCTTCGACGGTCGGCCCTTATGCTTGTTGTCCCTCATCATGAACGCCTGGCCAGGCGCGGCGCCATCTCCATCGCCACCCTGAAAAGGCTTGGTCACTTGATGGCAAAATGCAAAGTGATTGATTTAGGTCCTTAGTTCGCAAACTCCTTGCTACCTCTAAGCCTACAGTTCTACCTACTGGGTACACTCTACTGGATTCTCTACTGGATACTGAGTTACTTCAGCCAATCGCAGAGCGCCACGTCGATGCCCATCTTGTACCCACAATCTTGTACCCACGTGCATCGTAATCATCGTCCCGTAATCGCCGGAGTGATTGAGGTGCCACTGAGTGAAGGTCATACCGGTATCCTACCGGTATACAGCAGCTGCTCGAGGCGTCTCCTTGACAACACTCCCACTCGACTCGATAGCCTTCGGTGCTTCGATGCCGAGCTTGCTCCGGAGACAGTCGAACTGCGCCGCTGAAATGGGCTTGGTCATCAGGTCCGCCAGCATGTCTTGCGTCGGACAGTACTCGAGCACCACTTCTCCGTCCTCGACCTTCTCGCGCACGAAGTGGTAGCGAATGTCGATATGCTTGGTACGCTTGTGAAACTCGGGATTCTTGGCAAGCGCGATGGATCCTTGGTTGTCTTCGTAGATCTTGATCGCCTTGCCCTCTGTGGTTTCGCCTATCTCGCACAGAAACGCCTTGAGCCACACAGCCTCCTGTGTTGCCTCCGATAGCGCCATGTACTCGGCTTCCGTCGACGATAGTGCCACCGTCCTCTGCTTCTTGCTGCGCCAGCTCACGCATCCACCGCTCATTATGAACGCGTATCCGCTCGTGCTGCGGCGCGACTCCACATCACCCGCCCAGTCCGCATCCGAGTAGCCGCAGACGCCGTCTTGGTCCTTGGTGCGAAACTCGATGCCGTACGTCGCCGTGCCTTGGATGTAGCGGAGGACACGCTTGAGTGCTTGCCAGTGCGTGGGGCATGGGTCTGCAGCGAACTGACTCAGTGTGCCCACTGCCGCAGCCAGATCCGGTCGGGTGCCCACCATCAAGTACATGAGGCAGCCCACGGCGTTCCGGTAAGGCACGCCTGCCATGGTGTCATCATGCTTGCACCCGCCGTCGCACATAGCCTTGGTCAGCTTGAGTCCGGGATCCTGCGGCGTTTTCACGGGCTTGCTGTTCTCCATGCTGAACTTGCTCAGGATGCTCCGCGCGAACTTGGTCTGCCGCATCGTCACCTCACCAGCCTTGATGTCTTGCTTGATCTCCATTCCGAGAAAGTAGCTCAGCTCGCCTAGGTCCGTCATCTCGAACCGCTTGCTTAGTGCGCTCTTGGTCGCCTTGAGCATGTCGTCATCACTGCTCGCAATCACCAGGTCGTCCACGTACAGCACCACGAGCACCATGCTGTCGCCGTTGCGCTTGACGTAGACGCAGTGGTCGGTCTCGCACTTGTCGAAGTCCAGCTTGAGCATGAAGTCGTCGATGGTGTGGTTCCACATGCGCGGCGACTGCTTGAGACCGTAGAGCGCGCGCTTGAGCTTGCACACATGATCCGGGCGTCCTTCGCTTATGTATCCGTCCGGCTGCTGCATGTAGATGTCTTCATCCAGGACGCCGTTAAGAAAGGCTGTCTTAACGTCCATCTGGTGCAGCTTGAGCCCGTACTTGGCAGCCATCGCTAGCACGATTCGGATGGACGTGAACTTGGCCACGGGCGCGAAGGTCTCGTCGTAGTCGATGCCGTGCTTCTGCGAGAAGCCCTTAGCCACCAGGCGCGCCTTGTATCGTTCGATCTCGCCGGCTTGGTTCTCCTTCACGCGAAAGACCCATCGACAGCCGATGGCCTTGCGTCCCTTGGGCAGCGGTACCACGTCCCACGTGTCGTTCTTGCGCAGCGAGTCGTACTCCGAGTCGCAGGCCTCCTTCCATTTGCGTGCGTCGTTGGATTCCATCGCCGACTTGAACGTGGTCGGCATTTCTCCCACTGAATCCACGACGTACGCCGCCTCGAAGCTCTTGTCGTTGTCTCGAGCCATGGCAGACATCTCATCCAGGCCTTGGCGTCGATTCTCTGACGCGTATCGCTTGGCACTCGGGGTCTCCACCGCTTCCTCCAGCGACTGTGTCCGCGGGTGTCTCTTGCTGCCGGGCAAGAATTCATCACCTCGCGCAGTCTCTTCATCTTCGTCGTCCAATGCCGACTGTTCATCTTTGTCCGTGGTGCCTTCTTCCGCATCTTGAAGGTCCACCAGCGCCTCCTTGGGTTTGTAGTCGCGTCTTCCACCGTCGAAGACGTCTTCCATGAACTGTGCATCGCGGCTCACCAGCACGCGACCACTCTCGATCTCCTCGAACCGATACGCTTTCTCGTGGTCCGAGTACCCCAGGAACCTGCATCGCACCGATCGCGCATCCAGCTTGGTTCGCTTCTCTTTCGCCACATGCACGTAGGCGTGGCAACCGAAGACTTTGAGGTTGGCCAGCAATGGTTTCTTGGCAGTCCACAGCTCGTACGGAGACTTATCGTTGTCAAGCGCATGTGTCGGACAGCGGTTGCGCAGGAACATAGCCGTCATGACTGCTTCGCCCCAGTATGCCTTGGACAGACTCGCGTGCTCCAGCATGCACCGCGCGCATTCAACTAGCGTCCGGTTCATGCGCTCCGCGATTCCGTTGAGCTGCGGCGTGTATGGCGGCGTGAACTTCTGCACGATGCCGCGCTTGCTGCAAAACTTGGCCATTTTGTCGGATTTGTACTCACCACCGTTGTCACTGCGAAGCTCCTTGACGCGCTTGCCGGTCTGTGTCTCCGCAAACGCCACAAAGTGCGCGAACTTGTCGGCCACCTCCCACTTGTTCTTTACCAGGTACACCACGCAGTAGCGCGACTTGTCGTCGATAAAGGTGACGAAGTAGCGCTTGCTGCCAAACGTCGGCGTGCGCATGGGCCCGCATACGTCACTGTGCACTACCTCCAGTAGTTCATTGGCACGCTTGGGCGATGTCGATTCGAAACTCAATCGCGTCTGCTTGCCGAGCGCGCATCCGTCGCACGTCTCCCACTTGCTCGCGGACCCGAGGTCAATGCCGACGCTGAGCTTCTTCTTGACGATGGCGTCGAGCCCAGCGTGACCGATGTGGCCTAGTCGAAGGTGCCAGAGGTACGACTTGGTGTCCCCTTGGCTCCCGTTCGGACTCGCCGAATTCGCTTCGTCCAGGCGCACGGGCGTCATGCACAGCTTGAACAGCTTGCCGTCACGCGCACCTATCGTGCACTTCATCCCATTCAGCGCGATGAAGCATCCGTCGCTGTCGAAGGTCACTGATCCGACGTCCTTGGTGAAGCGCCCGATCGAGAAGAGGTTGCGCGTTAGCTTGGGAATGTGCCACACGTTCGTGAGCACACCCTTCTTGATGCCACGAGGCGTCTTCATCTCCATCACAATGTCGCCGCTGCCGATCGCTTGAACCACACCGTCGTCTGCGAGACGCACGTCGACCGGAGTGAAAGCCTTGTAGTTTCTCATGAACTTCTTGGAGTGCGCCATGTGCTGCGTCGCACCCGAGTCGACCAGCCATGTGCCACTCGCCGACGCTGCCATGGCCGCATCGCCATCGCCGTCGACGAAGAAGAGATAGTCGCCGGAGTCGTCCTCACGCGCGACGTTGGCACGCTGCGAGCGCTGCCGTTCCGTGTTGTCATGGATCCGCGAGGGACACTCCGCGATCCAATGTCCATGCTTGCCGCAGTTGTGGCACGCACCGTTCTTCTTCGACGGTCGGCCCTTATGCTTGTTGTCCCTCATCATGAACGCCTGGCCAGGCGCGGCGCCATCTCCATCGCCACCCTGCTCCTTGCGCTTCATGTCTTCATGTAGCAGCCGAGACGTCACCAGCTCCCACGTCAGCGTGTCGGATCTTGACTCCAACGCCGTGATCAGGAACTGATACGACTCGCTCAGGCTCCCGAAAAGCGTGATCACCAAGTCGTCCTCGCTGACCGGAGCGCCGACCGCGTCGAGCTGTTCCGCCAGAGTCTTGAGCTTGTTGATGTGTTGAAGCACATCATCACCTTCCTCCATCATGAGCGTGAAGAAACGCCGACGAAGAAAGAGCTTGTTGGCCAAACTCTTCTTCTCGAAGTGTCCTTCCAGTCTTGACCATGCATCATGCGCGCCACTCGCCGAGCGAACCAGCGGCAGCTGCGAATCCTCCATCGCGAGACAGATCATCGCCAGCGCCTTGCGCGACTTCTTCCGAAAGAGCGCTTGATCCGCCGCAGTCTGGCAGTGCTCCAGCTTCACTTCCCCACTTGTCACTTCCCACAGTTCGCGCTCCTCGAGCACCATCTGCATCTTGAACTTCCACGTGTGGAAGTTAGCTCCGTCGAACTTGTTGATGCGGAAGGCAGAAGGCGGCGTGGCGTCCATGGCGAAGGCGTAGTCGGGGTCTTCAGAGAAGGCGGGGCTTGGGCTCATAACCAAAAGGCTTGTTCACTTGATGGCAAAATGCAAAGTGATTGATTTAGGTCCTTAGTTCGCAAACTCCTTGCTACCTCTAAGCCTACAGTTCTACCTACTGGGTACACTCTACTGGATTCTCTACTGGATACTGAGTTACTTCAGCCAATCGCAGAGCGCCACGTCGATGCCCATCTTGTACCCACAATCTTGTACCCACGTGCATCGTAATCATCGTCCCGTAATCGCCGGAGTGATTGAGGTGCCACTGAGTGAAGGTCATACCGGTATCTTACCGGTATACAGCAGCTGCTCGAGGCGTCTCCTTGACAACAGCTTAGAGGTAGCAAGGAGTTTGCGAACTAAGGACCTAAATCAATCACTTTGCATTTTGCCATCAAGTGAACAAGCCTTTTGGTTATGAGCCCAAGCCCCGCCTTCTCTGAAGACCCCGACTACGCCTTCGCCATGGACGCCACGCCGCCTTCTGCCTAAAAGGCTTGGTCACTTGATGGCAAAATGCAAAGTGATCGATTTAGGTCCTTAGTTCGCAAACTCCTTGCTACCTCTAAGCCCACAGTTCTACCTACTGGGTACACTCTACTGGATTCTCTACTGGATACTGAGTTACTTCAGCCAATCAGGGAGTGCCACGTAGAGCCCATCATGTACCCACAATCTTGTACCCACCCATGGCGTAATCGTCCGTGGCGTAAACACCGTTCCTAACACCGTGACGTAATCTTCGTCTCGTAATCACATGATGATTGCGATGCCACTGAGTGAAGGTCATACCGGTATCCTACCGGTATACAGCAGCTGGTCGAGACGACTCCTTGACAACACTCCCACTCGACTCGACAGCCTTCAGCGCTTCGATGCCGAGTTTGCTCCGGAGCACACTGAACTGCGTCGCAGAGATTGGCTTCGTCATGATGTCCGCCAGCATGTCGGTTGTCGAAACATACTGCAGCACCACTTGACCGTCTTCCACCTTCTCGCGCACGAAATGGTAGCGAATGTCGATGTGCTTGGTGCGCTTGTGGAATTCGGGATTCTTGGCCAACGCGATGGAGCCTTGGTTGTCCTCGTAGATCTTGATTGCTTCATCGCTTGTCATCTCGCCGAGCTCGCACAGGAACACCTTAAGCCACACCGCCTCTTGTGTCGCCTCCGATAGCGCCATGTACTCAGCTTCCGTCGAAGACAGCGCCACTGTCCGCTGCTTCTTGCTCCTCCAGCTGATGCATCCGCCATTCATCATGAACGCGTAGCCACTTGTACTTCTTCTTGACTCGATGTCTCCAGCCCAGTCGGCATCTGAATAGCCTTGGGGTCCGTCGTCGCAGCTCGCTTGAAACTCGATGCCGTGCGTCTTCGTGCCTTGAATGTACCTGAAGACCCTCTTGAGCGCCTGCCAGTGTGTCGGACATGGGTCTGCTGCAAACTGGCTGAGAACTCCCACTGCTGCTGCGAGGTCCGGGCGTGTGCCTACCATGAGATACATGAGGCATCCCACAGCGTTCCGGTATGGCACGTTTACCATGGTCTCGTTGTGCTTGCAGCCGCCCTCGCACATGGCCTTGGTCAGCTTGAGGCCCGGATCCTGTGGCGTCTTAACAGGGTTGCTCTTCTCCATGTTGAACTTCTCCAGAATGTCTTTCGCAAACTTGGTTTGCCGCATCGACACCTTCCCTGTCGTCACATCTTGATCGATTTCCATGCCGAGGAAGTACTTGAGCTGGCCCAGGTCCGTCATCTCGAAACGGTCACTGAGCGCCTTCTTCGTCGACTTGAGCAGCTTGTCGTTGTTACTTGCGAGGATCAGGTCGTCGACATATAGCGCCACGAAGATCATGTCTTGGTCGTCACGCTTGAAGTAGATGCAGTGGTCAGACTCGCACTTCTTGAACCCTAGCTTGAGCATGAGGTCGTCGATGGTCTTGTTCCACATCCGCGGCGACTGCTTCAAACCGTAAAGAGACCGCTTGAGCTGACAGACATAGTCCGGGTGCTTTTCATCGATGTAGCCGTCCGGCTGTGCCATGTAGATGTCTTCGTCTAACAAACCGTTCAGGAAAGCTGTCTTGACATCCATCTGGTGCACCATGAGATTGTACTTGGCCGCCAGACTGAGCAGGATCCTGATCGACGTGAACTTGGCCACTGGCGCGAAAGTCTCGTCGTAGTCGATGCCGTACTTCTGCGAAAATCCCTTGGCCACCAGTCGCGCCTTGAACCGTTCGATCTCTCCAGCCTGGTTCTCCTTCACACGGAACACCCATCGGTTGCCGATTGCCTTGCGTCCTTTTGGCAGCGGCACGAGGATCCACGTCTCGTTCTTGCGGAGCGACTCGACCTCCGAGTCACACGCCTCTTTCCACTTGACTGCGTCGCTGGATTCCATCGCCGACTTGAACGTGGTCGGCATTTCTCCCACTGAATTCACGACGTATGCAGCTTCGAAGTCTTGACTTTCTTGAGCCGCAGCCGACATCTCGTCCAGAGTCAGGTGTCGACTCTGCCGCTTGGCACTTGGAACTTCCACAGCTTCTTCCAGCGACTGCGTCCGCGGGTGTCGCTTGCTGCCTGGTTCAAAACCTTCGTCCCGCGCTGCTTCTTCGTCTTCTTCTTCTTTGTCGTCTTCATCCGACTGCAACGAATCTTGATCCGTCGTCTCTTCATCTTGAATGACCACCACCTCCCTCTGATGGTAGTCACGTCTCCCACTGTCGAAGACGTCTTCCATAAACTGCGCGTCGCGGCTCACCAGCACGCGACCGCTCTTGGTCTCTTCGAAACGGTACGCTTTCTCATGCTCCGAGTATCCCAGGAACCGACAGCGCACCGACCGAGCGTCAAACTTGGTACGCTTCTCCTTCGGCACGTGCACGTACGCGTGGCAACCGAACACCTTGAGGTTCGCTAGCAGCGGTTTCTTGCCTGTCCAAACCTGGTGCGGCGACTTGTCGTGGTTGATGGCACGCGTCGGACACCGATTACGGAGGAACGTAGCTGTCACGACAGCTTCACCCCAATACGTCTTGGGCAATCCAGCATGTTCCAGCATGCAACGCGCACACTCCACCAACGTCCGGTTCATGCGCTCGGCGACTCCGTTCAGCTGAGGCGTGTATGGCGGCGTGAACTTCTGCATGATACCACGGTCCGCACAGAACTTGGCCATCTCACCCGAAGTGTACTCGCCGCCGTTGTCGCTCCGCAGCATTTTCACGCGCTTGCCAGTCTGGGTCTCAGCTAACGCGACGAATTGCGCGAACTTGTCGGCCACCTCGGACTTGTTGCGCAGCAAGTACACCACACAGAAGTGCGACTTGTCATCGATAAACGTGACAAAATAGCGCTTGCCTCCAAAGGTCGGCGTCTGCATGGGACCGCATACATCACTGTGTACGACTTCTAGCACTTGCTGCTTGGCACGGTTTGGCGACGTCTTCATGTAGCTTACTCGCGTTTGCTTGCCGAGTGAGCATCCGTCGCATAACTCCCACTGCTTCACCGACGCCATATCGATACCAACACCGTAGCCCTTCTTGACGATGGCGTCTAGACCGCCATGGCCGATGTGACCAAGTCGAAGGTGCCAGAGGTACGACGTGGTGTCCCCTTGGCGATCCTTCGAACTTGCCGCATTGGCCTCGTCAGGCATCATCGGAGTCATGCACAGCTTGAACAGTCCTTTGCCCTCACGAGCGCCGAGCTTCCACTTGAGACTCTTCGTTTCAGCGAAGCACCCGTCGCTCTCGAAGATAACTGGCCCGACGTCCTTAGTGAACCGACCAACCGAAAACAGGTTACGCGACAGCTTCGGAATGTGCCACACGTTCGTGAGTACACCCTTCTTCATGCCGCGCGGGGTCTTCATCGACATCACAATGTCGCCGGTCCCCACAGCCTGAACCACACCGTCGTCCGCGAGATGCACGTCCACCGGAGAGATCTTCTTGTAGTTCTTCATGTACTCCTTCGAGTACGTCATGTGCTGCGTCGCACCCGAGTCGACCAGCCACACTCCATTCGACTTGGAGGCACCCGTGTTACCACCAACCGAGAAGAGGAAATCGCCAGAGTCATCTTCACTCTGCGCGACATTCGCTCGTTGCGGCCTCTGCCGCTCCGCGTTCTCGCGGATTCGCACCGGACACTTGGCGATCCAATGTCCGTGCTCGCCACAGTAGTGACAGGCACTAGTCTTCTGCGCCTGCCGACCCTTGCGCTTGTTGTCGCTTGTCATGAACGCTTGACCTTGACCGTGCGCGGCGCCATCTCCATCGCCACCCTGCTCCTTGCGCTTCATGTCTTCATGTAGCAGCCGAGACGTCACCAGCTCCCACGTCAGCGTGTCGGATCTTGACTCCAACGCCGTGATCAGGAACTGATACGACTCGCTCAGGCTCCCGAGAAGCGTGATCACCAAGTCGTCCTCGCTGACCGGAGCGCCGACCGCGTCGAGCTGTTCCGCCAGAGTCTTGAGCTTGTTGATGTGTTGAAGCACATCATCACCTTCCTCCATCATGAGCGTGAAGAAACGCCGACGAAGAAAGAGCTTGTTGGCCAAACTCTTCTTCTCGAAGTGTCCTTCCAGTCTTGACCATGCATCATGCGCGCCACTCGCCGAGCGAACCAGCGGCAGCTGCGAATCCTCCATCGCGAGACAGATCATCGCCAGCGCCTTGCGCGACTTCTTCCGAAAGAGCGCTTGATCCGCCGCAGTCTGGCAGTGCTCCAGCTTCACTTCCCCACTTGTCACTTCCCACAGTTCGCGCTCCTCGAGCACCATCTGCATCTTGAACTTCCACGTGTGGAAGTTAGCTCCGTCGAACTTGTTGATGCGGAAGGCAGAAGGCGGCGTAACGTCCATGGCGAAGGCGTAGTCGGGGTCTTCAGAGAAGGCGGGGCTTGGGCTCATAACCAAAAGGCTTGGTCACTTGATGGTAAAATGCAAAGTGATTGATTTAGGTCCTTAGTTCGCAAACTCCTTGCTACCTCTAAGCCTACAGTTCTACCTACTGGGTACACTCTACTGGATTCTCTACTGGATACTGAGTTACTTCAGCCAATCAGGGAGTGCCACGTAGAGCCCATCATGTACCCACAATCTTGTACCCACCCATGGCGTAATCGTCCGTGGCGTAAACACCGTCCCATAAACACCGTGACGTAATCTTCGTCTCGTAATCACAGGATGATTGCGATGCCACTGAGTGAAGGTCATACCGGTATCCTACCGGTATACAGCAGCTGGTCGAGACGTCTCCTTGACAACAGGTTCGGATTGGACCGGTTCGGGTTAACCGGTTCACGGCTAATAACTGATACCAAACCGGTAACCGTCAATAGGGACCGCGCAGAACACCAGTTCTTTCATTATCCCGTACAGGAAAGCTGTCACCACGTCGAGTTGGTCGAGGGGCCAGTCAAAATACTTGGCAATCGCGATGATCATGCGCAGCGTCACGTACTTGACCACGGGCGAGAACGTCTCGGTGTAGTCGATGCCGTACTTCTGCTTGAACCCCTTGGCCACGAGGCGCGCCTTGTACTTCTCGATCGATCCGTCCGCTTTGCGCTTGATCTTGAACACCCACTTGGTGCCGATGGCGCGTTGTCCGTTAGGCAACTTGGCAGCACGAAACACACCACGAAGTCGCATCGATTCGAGCTCAGCACGAATCGCCTTGCGCCAGTGCACTTGGTCGGGGCCGTTCACCGCTTCTTGGAATGTCGTCGGCTCCGATAGATCGCCTGCTTCGACGGCATTGGCACTTGCACGCCAAAAAACTGGTGGAGTCGATTCTTCATCTTGGTCTCCAGACTTTTCTTCTTCGTCTGCGTCTGCTCGGTGCGGAGGGGAGTAGTTCGGCGCACTTGCTTCTTCCAGTCCAGGTCGATGACGCACAGCTCGCGGTTTTCTGGCAGCTTCATCTTCGTCACTCGGGCGGCTCTTGCGCTTCCCTGCCTGCGTGTACTCCGTCTGGCGGAAACCATCATTGTCGATGTCGAGCGAGTCGAAGTCCAGGTCGTCGACATCTTCATCGGAAATCGTCGGTGAACATCCAAAGGTCGACTCATCGAAGTTGACATCGCGACTGATAACCACCTGCCCCGCCTCGATGTCATAAAGTCGATACGCCTTGGACACTTCTTCGTAACCCAGGAACAGTCCAGCGCGAGCCTTGGGATCCCACTTGAGCCGCTTCTCCTTCGGAGTCAGAATGTACGTCCGACAGCCGAACACACGCATGTGCTTCACACTCGGCTTGGAGTTGTAAACGATCTCGAACGGAGTCTTGTGCTCGATCTTGGGTGACGGCAGACGATTCTTCACGTAGATGGCAGTCATGGCCGCCTCAGCCTATTGAGGGTTGCCGGGTTTTGGTACTGTGTACCAGTAACCGGTTAACCCGAACCGGTCCAACACGATCCCGCGATGTTTACGGTATGTTGTTTACGCCACCGATGATTAGACGAGTAGGATGATTGGACGAACACCGGTGAGTGATGGTTGATTAGATGCACTAGGTGATAGGACGCAGGGTCGCGTGTCTATAACAGTAGGGTGTAAGCTCCAACAATTCAATCACTTTCGAATCTTCATTCTACCCCTCAAGTGCCTTCGCTCCGGTCCCGCCGTCTGCGACGTCCCTCCCTCCGCTTCGTACAAGCTTCGTGTCCAAGATCCATACCTTTCATCAGGTTATGAGCCCAAGCACCATGTCCTCTGCCCAAGACGCCTCGACCAAGGTCTCCATTGACAAGTTCAACGGGGACAACTACGCGACGTGGAACCGCTACATGCGTGGCGTGTTCCTGACCAAGTCGACGTGGCATGTCGTGAACCGTGAGACGACGCCAAGCTACACGGACTCGCGGGCCAAGGACGACTACGTCAAGTTGAGCAACATCGCTTTCGGACTGATGCTGCTCCACATGGACGCGGACTACCACCATGTGGTCGACGACTGCGAGGAAGCGTGGGTTGCCTGGTCGCGCCTGAAGACGCTGTACGGTGGTTCGCAGAAGGCTGGACGCATCTACCTGAAGCGCCAACTCTTCAGCATGGAGATGTCGGAAGGCGGCAATGTGTTGCATCATTGCAACGAGGTCCTCAACATCAGCGCCAAGCTCAGCAGCATCGGTGCCAAGATGGAGGACGAGGACGTGGCGATCTGCTTGTTGCGCAGCCTCTCCAAGAGCTACGAGAACGTCGTGCTGAACTTGGAGATGAGCAGCGCTGAACTGCGGTCGCAAGACGTCGTGATGGTGCTCACGAATGAGCACATCAAGAGACAAGGCGAGAAGACGGCGACGGTGAAGACGGAGAACGCGGCCAAGGCGTTCAACACCGACCGAGAGTCTCGCCAGTGTACGTACTGCGGAAAAGTGGGGCACACGATTGACAAGTGCTGGACCAAGCAGAAGGACGAGAACCGAGGGCCGAGACGCGGCGGCAACGGCCGTGGACGCGGGGCCAACAACATCCAGTGGAGAAACGACAGCAACGGCTACGACTACGACTACGATCGAGTAGCGTTCGCGGTTTCACTGGAATGTGGGGTTTCGACGGGCAAGAATGTGTCCGGGATGTGGGCGGTCGACAGCGGCGCAACGCACCACATCTGCAACGACAAGACCAAGTTCGTCCATTTGATTGAGCGGAACGAAGGCGAACTTTCGGTGGCCGACGGCAACAAGGCGGCCATCATGGGTGTGGGGACCATCGTGGAACAAGTGGTTCTGCCCAATGGCGACGAGCGCGAGATCGAGATCAAGAACGCGCTGTACGTGCCAAGCATGAGCAAGAATCTGCTTTCGGTACCGCAGATCAACAAAAGTGACAAGTTTCAAGTGGTGTTCGACGGCACCAAGATGCAGATTGCGCACAAAGGCTCCAAGCAAGTGGTGGCGACGGCAAACCTCATGGATGGACTCTACTGGCTTCAGACGCCTCAGCGATCGGCGAATGCGGCGACGAGTGGCAAGACTGTCGACCTGCACGCGCGCATGGGTCACGCTCCGGTTGAGGTGCTTCGCAAGATGGTCGACAACCACATGATCAAGGACGCGAAGGCACCTTTCAAGTCGAGCGGACCAAGTCTGTGTCGTGGTTGCCAGCAAGGTAAAATGGTCCAAAAACCATTCCCAAGCAACCGTGACAAGCGTCGCTACGACACATTTGAGCTGCTCCACTTCGACATCTGCGGACCCATGGAGGAAAACTCGCTTGGCGGCAGCAAGTACCTGCTACTGATCGTGGACGAAGCCAGTGGATGCATGAAGGGTTTCTGCTTAAGTGCCAAGTCGGAGAGCGAAGACTGCATCAAGACGTACATCATGAAGGTGCAGAAGCAGTTCGGCAAGAAGGTCAAGTTTGTGCGGCACGACGGAGCTCGTGAGTTTGCGACCAACTCGCTCAACGGCTTCTACGAAGACGAAGGCATCGAGCAGCAAACCACGGTTCCGTACGCGCACCAGACGAACGGCACGGCAGAGCGAGCTATCCGAACTATAGTCACGATCGGCCGCAGCATGCTGCATCACGCTAAGCTGGACAAGTGTTTCTGGGCTGTGATGAAAGGTATGGATCTTGGACACGAAGCTTGTACGAAGCGGAGGGAGGGACGTCGCAGACGGCGGGACCGGAGCGAAGGCACTTGAGGGGTAGAATGAAGATTCGAAAGTGAATTGAATTGTTGGAGCTTACACCCTACTGTTATAGACACGCGACCCTGCGTCCTATCACCTAGTGCATCTAATCAACCATCACTCACCGGTGTTCGTCCAATCATCCTACTCGTCTAATCATCGGTGGCGTAAACAACATACCGTAAACATCGCGGGATCGTGTTGGACCGGTTCGGGTTAACCGGTTACTGGTACACAGTACCAAAACCCGGCAACCCTCAATACGCCCCCTCAATGCGAACACGCGTGGATTCCGAGGGACGCCGTCAGATCCGTGTGGCGCGGTCCTGGCAGTGCCTTGGTCATGATGTCCGCCAGCATGATAGAAGTCTCGCAGTACTCGAGCTTGACTTCGCCGCGCTTGACCTCATCACGGATGTGATGGTACTTGATGTCGATGTGCTTGGCGCGACCATGGTTCACTGGGTTCTTCGTCATCTTGATGCACGACTGGTTGTCTTCGCGGATCTTGAGCTCTGGCCCCGATTTGTTCGCTGCCGTCAAAATCTCGCACAACAGGCGATGAATCCACTTGCCTTCTTGGATCGCCAGACTGAGTGCGATGTACTCCGCCTCACTCGTAGACAGCGAAACACTTGACTGCTTCTTGCTTCCCCAGCTCACTGGTGCACCCATTAGCATGAACGTGTAGCCGGAAGTCGACTTGCGGTCCGCGAGGTCGCCAGCCCAGTCCGCGTCCGAGTACCCACGAAAGTCGATGTTGTCACCCGGCTTGAAGCAGATCCCATGCGTCTTGGTGCCTTGCAGGTAGCGAAAGATACGCTTGACCGCAACCCAGTGTTCTTCTTGAGGGTTCTCCATGAAGCGCGACGCATAGCCAACGGCGTACGCGATGTCCGGGCGCGTGGCAGTCATCAAGTGCATCAGAGCACCAACAGCTTCGCGAAACGGAGCGTTCACCTTGGTCGCTGCGTCACTTGAAATCAGTCGAGTGCTTATGTCGACGGGACTCACCACGGCCTTGCACTCGTCCATACCAAAACGCTTGAGAATGTCATCCACATAGCGGCGCTGACACATCGTCACGCTGCCGTCCGGGCCGTCCACCAATTCGATCCCAAGAACGAACGCGCACTTGCCGCTGTCGGTCATCTCGAAGCGTGTCTTGAGGTCGGTCTTCGTGCGTGAGATCAGTTCGGGTGAACTTCCGGTAATCAGCACGTCATCCACGGAGACCAGCACTAGCACGCAGTGACCGTCAACGATCTTGATGTAGAGGCACGGGTCGAACGCCGATACTTGAAAGCCGATGGAGCACACGAACTCGTCGAAGGTCTCATTCCACACGCGCGAAGCTTGCTTGAGACCGTAGATCGCCTTCACCAATTCCAGGCAGTCGAAGTCACCGTCGAGATCAACACCTTCGGGGACCGCGCAGAACACCAGTTCTTTCATTATCCCGTACAGGAAAGCTGTCACCACGTCGAGTTGGTCGAGGGGCCAGTCAAAATACTTGGTAATCGCGATGATCATGCGCAGCGTCACGTACTTGACCACGGGCGAGAACGTCTCGGTGTAGTCGATGCCGTACTTCTGCTTGAACCCCTTGGCCACGAGGCGCGCCTTGTACTTCTCGATCGATCCGTCCGCTTGCGCTTGATCTTGAACACCCACTTGGTGCCGATGGCGCGTTGTCCGTTAGGCAACTTGGCAGCACGAAACACACCACGAAGTCGCATCGATTCGAGCTCAGCACGAATCGCCTTGCGCCAGTGCACTTGGTCGGGGCCGTTCACCGCTTCTTGGAATGTCGTCGGCTCCGATAGATCGCCTGCTTCGACGGCATTGGCACTTGCACGCCAAAAAACTGGTGGAGTCGATTCTTCATCTTGGTCTCCAGACTTTTCTTCTTCGTCTGCGTCTGCTCGGTGCGGAGGGGAGTAGTTCGGCGCACTTGCTTCTTCCAGTCCAGGTCGATGACGCACAGCGCGCGGTCTTCTGGCAGCTTCATCTTCGTCACTTGGGCGGCTCTTGCGCTTCCCTGCCTGTTTGTACTCCGTATGGCGCGGACCATCATCGTCGATGTCGAGCGAGTCGAAGTCCAGGTCGTCGACATCTTCATCGGAAATCGTCGGTGAACATCCAAAGGTCGACTCATCGAAGTTGACATCGCGACTGATAACCACCTGCCCCGCCTCGATGTCATAAAGTCGATACGCCTTGGACACTTCTTCGTAACCCAGGAACAGTCCAGCGCGAGCCTTGGGATCCCACTTGAGCCGCTTCTCCTTCGGAGTCAGAATGTACGTCCGACAGCCGAACACACGCATGTGCTTCACACTCGGCTTGGAGTTGTAAACGATCTCGAACGGAGTCTTGTGCTCGATCTTGGGTGACGGCAGACGATTCTTCACGTAGATGGCAGTCATGGCCGCCTCAGCCCAGAAACACTTGTCCAGCTTAGCGTGATGCAGCATGCTGCGGCCGATCGTGACGATAGTTCGGATAGCTCGCTCTGCCGTGCCGTTCGTCTGGTGCGCGTACGGAACCGTGGTTTGCTGCTCGATGCCTTCGTCTTCGTAAAAATCCTTGAGCGAGTTAGTCGCAAACTCACGAGCTCCGTCGTGCCGCACAAACTTGACCTTCTTGCCGAACTGCGTCTGCACCTTCATGATGTATGTCTTGATGCAGTCTTCACTTTCCGACTTGGCACGCAGACAGAAACCCTTCATGCATCCGCTGGCTTCGTCCACGATCAGGAGCAGGTACTTGCTGCCGCCAAGCGAGTTTTCCTCCATGGGTCCGCAGATGTCGAAGTGGAGCAGCTCAAATGTGTCGTAGCGACGCTTGTCACGGTTGCTTGGGAATGGTTTTTGGACCATTTTACCTTGCTGGCAACCACGACACAGACTTGGTCCGCTCGACTTGAAAGGTGCCTTCGCGTCCTTGATCATGTGGTTGTCGACCATCTTGCGAAGCACCTCAACCGGAGCGTGACCCATGCGCGCGTGCAGGTCGACAGTCTTGCCACTCGTCGCCGCATTCGCCGATCGCTGAGGCGTCTGAAGCCAGTAGAGTCCATCCATGAGGTTTGCCGTCGCCACCACTTGCTTGGAGCCTTTGTGCGCAATCTGCATCTTGGTGCCGTCGAACACCACTTGAAACTTGTCACTTTTGTTGATCTGCGGTACCGAAAGCAGATTCTTGCTCATGCTTGGCACGTACAGCGCGTTCTTGATCTCGATCTCGCGCTCGTCGCCATTGGGCAGAACCACTTGTTCCACGATGGTCCCCACACCCATGATGGCCGCCTTGTTGCCGTCGGCCACCGAAAGTTCGCCTTCGTTCCGCTCAATCAAATGGACGAACTTGGTCTTGTCGTTGCAGATGTGGTGCGTTGCGCCGCTGTCGACCGCCCACATCCCGGACACATTCTTGCCCGTCGAAACCCCACATTCCAGTGAAACCGCGAACGCTACTCGATCGTAGTCGTAGCCGTTGCTGTCGTTTCTCCACTGGATGTTGTTGGCCCCGCGTCCACGGCCGTTGCCGCCGCGTCTCGGCCCTCTGTTCTCGTCCTTCTGCTTGGTCCAGCACTTGTCAATCGTGTGCCCCACTTTTCCGCAGTACGTACACTGGCGAGACTCTCGGTCGGTGTTGAACGCCTTGGCCGCGTTCTCCGTCTTCACCGTCGCCGTCTTCTCGCCTTGTCTCTTGATGTGCTCATTCGTGAGCACCTTCACGACGTCTTGCGACCGCAGTTCAGCGCTGCTCATCTCCAAGTTCAGCACGACGTTCTCGTAGCTCTTGGGGAGGCTGCGCAACAAGCAGATCGCCACGTCCTCGTCCTCCATCTTGGCACCGATGCTGCTGAGCTTGGCGCTGATGTTGAGGACCTCGTTGCAATGATGCAACACATTGCCGCCTTCCGACATCTCCATGCTGAAGAGTTGGCGCTTGAGGTAGATGCGTCCAGCCTTCTGCGAACCACCGTACAGCGTCTTCAGGCGCGACCAGGCAACCCACGCTTCCTCGCAGTCGTCGACCACATGGTGGTAGTCCGCGTCCATGTGGAGCAGCATCAGTCCGAAAGCGATGTTGCTTGATAAAGGTGTTGAGGTCTTGAAGCGAGGCTTGGATTGAGCGGAGGGAGTTCTGCACTTGGGTGCGGGGACCGGAGTGAAGACCACTTGAGCTGAAGAAGGAAGATTCGAAAGTGATTGATTTATCGGAGCTTACACTACCTAGTCTACCACATAGATATGCAGCCCTGCATCCAATCATTTGGTGCATCCAATCACCAACACTCCGCACTCGTCCAATCATCCTACTCGTCTAATCATCGGTTGCGTAAACAACGTACCGTAAACATCGCGGGATCGTGTTGGACCGGTTCGGGTTAACCGGTTACTGGTACACAGTACCAAAACCCGGCAACCCTCAATACGCCCCCTCAATGCGAACACGCGTGGATTCCGAGGGACGCCGTCAGATCCGTGTGGCGCGGTCCTGGCAGTGCCTTGGTCATGATGTCCGCCAGCATGATAGAAGTCTCGCAGTACTCGAGCTTGACTTCGCCGCGCTTGACCTCATCACGGATGTGATGGTACTTGATGTCGATGTGCTTGGCGCGACCGTGGTTCACTGGGTTCTTCGTCATCTTGATGCACGACTGGTTGTCTTCGCGGATCTTGAGCTCGGGTCCAGTCTCGTTGGCAGCCGCCAAAATCTCGCATAGCAGGCGATGAATCCACTTGCCTTCTTGGATCGCCAGACTGAGCGCGATGTATTCCGCCTCGCTCGTAGACAGCGAAACACTTGACTGCTTCTTGCTTCCCCAGCTCACTGGCGCACCCATCAGCATGAACGTGTAGCCGGAAGTCGACTTGCGGTCCGCGAGGTCGCCAGCCCAGTCCGCATCCGAATACCCACGAAAGTCGATCTTGTTGCCTGGCTTGAAACAGATTCCATGCGTCTTGGTGCCTTGTAGATAGCGAAAAATGCGCTTGACCGCAACCCAGTGTTCCTCTTGGGGGTTCTCCATGAAGCGCGATACATAGCCTACTGCGTACGCGATATCCGGGCGAGTAGCAGTCATCAAGTGCATGAGGGCACCCACAGCTTCGCGAAACGGAGCGTTCACCTTGGTCGCTGCGTCACTTGGAACCAGTCGAGTGCTCATGTCTACCGGACTCACCACAGCCTTGCACTCGTCCATACCGAAACGCTTCAGGATATCATCCACATAACGCCGCTGGCACATCGTCACGCTGCCGTCCGGGCCATCCACCAGCTCGATTCCAAGGACGAACACACACTTGCCACTGTCAGTCATTTCGAAGCGTGTCTTGAGGTCGTTCTTCGTGCGTGAGATCAGCTCGGGTGAACTTCCGGTGACCAACACATCGTCCACGTAGACCAGCACGAGCACACAGTGGCCATCGACAACCTTGATGTAGAGGCACGGGTCGAAGGCTGAAACTTGAAAACCGATAGAACACACGAATTCGTCGAAGGTCTCGTTCCATACGCGCGAAGCTTGCTTGAGACCGTAAATCGCCTTGACCAATTCCAGGCAGTCGAAATCACCATCCAGCTCGACGCCTTCAGGAACCACGCAGAACACCAACTCCTTCATGACGCCGTACAGAAATGCCGTTACCACGTCGAGTTGGTCGAGGGGCCAGTCGAAATACTTGGCAATCGCGATGACCATGCGCAGCGTCACGTACTTGACCACGGGCGAGAACGTCTCCGTGTAGTCGATGCCGTACTTTTGCTTGAAACCCTTGGCCACCAGGCGCGCCTTGTACTTCTCGATCGATCCGTCGGCTTTGCGCTTAATCTTGAACACCCACTTGGTACCGATGGCGCTTTGCCCGCTGGGCAACTTGGCAGCACGAAACACACCACGAAGTCGCATCGACTTTAACTCAGCACGAATCGCCTTGCGCCAGTGCAATTGGTCCGGGCCGTTGACCGCTTCTTGGAATGTCGACGGCTCCGATAAGTCCACGGCTGCTTCGACCGCGTTGGCACTTGCACGCCAAAACACAGATGGAGTCGATTCTTCATCTTGGTCTCCAGACTTTTCTTCTTCGTCTGCGTCTGCTCGGTGCGGAGGGGAGTAGCTCGGCGCACTTGCTTCTTCCAGTCCTGGTCGATGACGCACAGCTCGCGGTTTTCTGGCAGCTTCATCTTCGTCACTCGGGCGGCTCTTGCGCTTCCCTGCCTGCGTGTACTCCGTCTGGCGGAAACCATCATTGTCGATGTCGAGCGAGTCGAAGTCCAGGTCGTCGACATCTTCATCGGAAATCGTCGGTGAACATCCAAAGGTCGACTCATCGAAGTTGACATCGCGACTGATAACCACCTGCCCCGCCTCGATGTCATAAAGTCGATACGCCTTGGACACTTCTTCGTAACCCAGAAACAATCCGGCGCGAGCCTTGGGATCCCACTTGAGTCGCTTCTCCTTCGGAGTCAGGATGTACGTCCGACAGCCGAAAACACGCATGTGCTTCACACTCGGCTTGGACTTGTAGACGATCTCGAACGGAGTCTTGTGCTCGATCTTGGGTGACGGCAGGCGGTTCTTCACATAGATGGCCGTCATCGCCGCCTCAGCCCAGAAACACTTGTCCAGCTTGGCGTGATGCAACATGCTGCGGCCGATCGTGACGATAGTTCGGATGGCTCGCTCTGCCGTGCCGTTGGTCTGGTGCGCGTACGGAACCGTGGTTTGCTGCTCGATGCCTTCGTCTTCGTAGAAGCCGTTGAGCGAGTTAGTCGCAAACTCACGAGCTCCGTCGTGCCGCACAAACTTGACCTTCTTGCCGAATTGCGTCTGCACCTTCATGATGTATGTCTTGATGCAGTCTTCACTCTCCGACTTGGCGCGCAGACAGAAACCCTTCATGCATCCGCTGGCTTCGTCCACGATCAGGAGCAGGTACTTGCTACCGCCAAGCGAGTTTTCCTCCATGGGTCCGCAGATGTCAAAGTGGAGCAGCTCAAATGTGTCGTAGCGACGCTTGTCACGGTTGCTTGGGAATGGTTTTTGGACCATTTTGCCTTGCTGGCAACCACGACACACACTTGGTCCACTCGACTTGGAAGGTGCTTTCGCGTCCTTGATCATCTTGGTGTCGACCATCTTGCGAAGAACCTCGACTGGAGCGTGACCCATACGCGCGTGCAAATCGACCGTCCTTCCACTTGTCGCCGCATTTGCCGATCGCTGAGGTGTGCGAAGCCAGTAGAGTCCGTCCACGAGATCCGCCGTCGCCACCACTTGATTCGAGTCCTTGCGCGAAACGTGCATCTCAGTGCCGTCAAATACCACTTGGAACTTGCCATGCTTGTTTATCTGCGGCACTGAAAGCAGATTCTTGCTCATGCTTGGCACGTACAGCGCGTTCTTGATCTCGATCTCGCGCTCGTCGCCATTGGGCAGAACCACTTGTTCCACGATGGTCCCCACACCCATGATGGCCGCCTTGTTGCCGTCGGCCACCGAAAGTTCGCCTTCGTTCCGCTCAATCAAATGGACGAACTTGGTCTTGTCGTTGCAGATGTGGTGCGTTGCGCCGCTGTCGACCGCCCACATCCCGGACACATTCTTGTCCGTCGAAACTCCACATTCCAGGGAAACCGCGAACGCCACTCGATCGTAGTCGTTGTCGTAGCCGTCGCTGTCGTTTCTCCACTGGATGTTGTTGGCCCCGCGTCCACGGCCGTTGCCGCCGCGTCTTGGCCCTCTGTTCTCGTCCTTCTGCTTGGTCCAGCACTTGTCAATGACATGCCCCAATTTTCCGCAGTACGTGCATTGGCGAGGCTCACGGTCGGTGTTGAACGCCTTGGCCGCGTTCTCCGTCTTCACCGTCGCCGTCTTCTCGCCTTGTCTCTTGATGTGCTCATTCGTGAGCACCTTCACGACGTCTTGCGACCGCAGTTCAGCGCTGCTCATCTCCAAGTTCAGCACGACGTTCTCGTAGCTCTTGGGGAGGCTGCGCAACAAGCAGATCGCCACGTCCTCGTCCTCCATCTTGGCACCGATGCTGCTGAGCTTGGCGCTGATGTTGAGGACCTCGTTGCAATGATGCAACACATTGCCGCCTTCCGACATCTCCATGCTGAAGAGTTGGCGCTTGAGGTAGATGCGTCCAGCCTTCTGCGATCCACCGTACAGCGTCTTCAAGCGCGTCCACGCGATCCATGCTTCCTCGCAGTCATCGACCACATGATGGTAGTCGGCGTCCATGTGAAGCAACATCAGTCCAGAAGCGATGTTGCTCGACTTGACATACTCGTCCTTGGCCCGGGAGTCCGTAAAGGATGGAGACGTTTCCCGATTCACCACATGCCACGTCGACTTGGTCAGGAACACGCCACGCATGTAGCGGTTCTGTTGTCAAGGAGACGCCTCGAGCAGCTGCTGTATACCGGTAGGATACCGGTATGACCTTCACTCAGTGGCACCTCAGTCACTCCGGCGATTACGGGACGATGATTACGATGCACGTGGGTACAAGATTGTGGGTACAAGATGGGCATCGACGTGGCGCTCTGCGATTGGCTGAAGTAACTCAGTATCCAGTAGAGAATCCAGTAGAGTGTACCCAGTAGGTAGAACTGTAGGCTTAGAGGTAGCAAGGAGTTTGCGAACTAAGGACCTAAATCAATCACTTTGCATTTTGCCATCAAGTGACCAAGCCTTTTGGTTATGAGCCCAAGCCCCGCCTTCTCTGAAGACCCCGACTACGCCTTCGCCATGGACGTTACGCCGCCTTCTGCCTTCCGCATCAACAAGTTCGACGGAGCTAACTTCCACACGTGGAAGTTCAAGATGCAGATGGTGCTCGAGGAGCGCGAACTGTGGGAAGTGACAAGTGGGGAAGTGAAGCTGGAGCACTGCCAGACTGCGGCGGATCAAGCGCTCTTTCGGAAGAAGTCGCGCAAGGCGCTGGCGATGATCTGTCTCGCGATGGAGGATTCGCAGCTGCCGCTGGTTCGCTCGGCGAGTGGCGCGCATGATGCATGGTCAAGACTGGAAGGACACTTCGAGAAGAAGAGTTTGGCCAACAAGCTCTTTCTTCGTCGGCGTTTCTTCACGCTCATGATGGAGGAAGGTGATGATGTGCTTCAACACATCAACAAGCTCAAGACTCTGGCGGAACAGCTCGACGCGGTCGGCGCTCCGGTCAGCGAGGACGACTTGGTGATCACGCTTCTCGGGAGCCTGAGCGAGTCGTATCAGTTCCTGATCACGGCGTTGGAGTCAAGATCCGACACGCTGACGTGGGAGCTGGTGACGTCTCGGCTGCTACATGAAGACATGAAGCGCAAGGAGCAGGGTGGCGATGGAGATGGCGCCGCGCCTGGCCAGGCGTTCATGATGAGGGACAACAAGCATAAGGGCCGACCGTCGAAGAAGAACGGTGCGTGCCACAACTGCGGCAAGCATGGACATTGGATCGCGGAGTGTCCCTCGCGGATCCATGACAACACGGAACGGCAGCGCTCGCAGCGTGCCAACGTCGCGCGTGAGGACGACTCCGGCGACTATCTCTTCTTCGTCGACGGCGATGGCGATGCGGCCATGGCAGCGTCGGCGAGTGGCACATGGCTGGTCGACTCGGGTGCGACGCAGCACATGGCGCACTCCAAGAAGTTCATGAGAAACTACAAGGCCTTCACTCCGGTCGACGTGCGTCTCGCAGACGACGGTGTGGTTCAAGCGATCGGCAGCGGCGACATTGTGATGGAGATGAAGACGCCTCGTGGCATCAAGAAGGGTGTGCTCACGAACGTGTGGCACATTCCCAAGCTAACGCGCAACCTCTTCTCGATCGGGCGCTTCACCAAGGACGTCGGATCAGTGACCTTCGACAGCGACGGATGCTTCATCGCGCTGAATGGGATGAAGTGCACGATAGGTGCGCGTGACGGCAAGCTGTTCAAGCTGTGCATGACGCCCGTGCGCCTGGACGAAGCGAATTCGGCGAGTCCGAACGGGAGCCAAGGGGACACCAAGTCGTACCTCTGGCACCTTCGACTAGGCCACATCGGTCACGCTGGGCTCGACGCCATCGTCAAGAAGAAGCTCAGCGTCGGCATTGACCTCGGGTCCGCGAGCAAGTGGGAGACGTGCGACGGATGCGCGCTCGGCAAGCAGACGCGATTGAGTTTCGAATCGACATCGCCCAAGCGTGCCAATGAACTACTGGAGGTAGTGCACAGTGACGTATGCGGGCCCATGCGCACGCCGACGTTTGGCGGCAAGCGCTACTTCGTCACCTTTATCGACGACAAGTCGCGCTACTGCGTGGTGTACCTGGTAAAGAACAAGTGGGAGGTGGCCGACAAGTTCGCGCACTTTGTGGCGTTTGCGGAGACACAGACCGGCAAGCGCGTCAAGGAGCTTCGCAGTGACAACGGTGGTGAGTACAAATCCGACAAAATGGCCAAGTTTTGCAGCAAGCGCGGCATCGTGCAGAAGTTCACGCCGCCATACACGCCGCAGCTCAACGGAATCGCGGAGCGCATGAACCGGACGCTAGTTGAATGCGCGCGGTGCATGCTGGAGCACGCGAGTCTGTCCAAGGCATACTGGGGCGAAGCAGTCATGACGGCTATGTTCCTGCGCAACCGCTGTCCGACACATGCGCTTGACAACGATAAGTCTCCGTACGAGCTGTGGACTGCCAAGAAACCATTGCTGGCCAACCTCAAAGTCTTCGGTTGCCACGCCTACGTGCATGTGGCGAAAGAGAAGCGAACCAAGCTGGATGCGCGATCGGTGCGATGCAGGTTCCTGGGGTACTCGGACCACGAGAAAGCGTATCGGTTCGAGGAGATCGAGAGTGGTCGCGTGCTGGTGAGCCGCGATGCACAGTTCATGGAAGACGTCTTCGACGGTGGAAGACGCGACTACAAACCCAAGGAGGCGCTGGTGGACCTTCAAGATGCGGAAGAAGGCACCACGGACAAAGATGAACAGTCGGCATTGGACGACGAAGATGAAGAGACTGCGCGAGGTGATGAATTCTTGCCCGGCAGCAAGAGACACCCGCGGACACAGTCGCTGGAGGAAGCGGTGGAGACCCCGAGTGCCAAGCGATACGCGTCAGAGAATCGACGCCAAGGCCTGGATGAGATGTCTGCCATGGCTCGAGACAACGACAAGAGCTTCGAGGCGGCGTACGTCGTGGATTCAGTGGGAGAAATGCCGACCACGTTCAAGTCGGCGATGGAATCCAACGACGCACGCAAATGGAAGGAGGCCTGCGACTCGGAGTACGACTCGCTGCGCAAGAACGACACATGGGACGTGGTACCGCTGCCCAAGGGACGCAAGGCCATCGGCTGTCGATGGGTCTTTCGCGTGAAGGAGAACCAAGCCGGCGAGATCGAACGATACAAGGCGCGCCTGGTGGCTAAGGGCTTCTCGCAGAAGCACGGCATCGACTACGACGAGACCTTCGCGCCCGTGGCCAAGTTCACGTCCATCCGAATCGTGCTAGCGATGGCTGCCAAGTACGGGCTCAAGCTGCACCAGATGGACGTTAAGACAGCCTTTCTTAACGGCGTCCTGGATGAAGACATCTACATGCAGCAGCCGGACGGATACATAAGCGAAGGACGCCCGGATCATGTGTGCAAGCTCAAGCGCGCGCTCTACGGTCTCAAGCAGTCGCCGCGCATGTGGAACCACACCATCGACGACTTCATGCTCAAGCTGGACTTCGACAAGTGCGAAACCGACCACTGCGTCTACGTCAAGCGCAACGGCGACAGCATGGTGCTCGTGGTGCTGTACGTGGACGACCTGGTGATTGCGAGCAGTGATGACGACATGCTCAAGGCGACCAAGAGCGCACTAAGCAAGCGGTTCGAGATGACGGACCTAGGCGAGCTGAGCTACTTTCTCGGAATGGAGATCAAGCAAGACATCAAGGCTGGTGAGGTGACGATGCGGCAGACCAAGTTCGCGCGGAGCATCCTGAGCAAGTTCAGCATGGAGAACAGCAAGCCCGTGAAAACGCCGCAGGATCCCGGACTCAAGCTGACCAAGGCTATGTGCGACGGCGGGTGCAAGCATGATGACACCATGGCAGGCGTGCCTTACCGGAACGCCGTGGGCTGCCTCATGTACTTGATGGTGGGCACCCGACCGGATCTGGCTGCGGCAGTGGGCACACTGAGTCAGTTCGCTGCAGACCCATGCCCCACGCACTGGCAAGCACTCAAGCGTGTCCTCCGCTACATCCAAGGCACGGCGACGTACGGCATCGAGTTTCGCACCAAGGACCAAGACGGCGTCTGCGGCTACTCGGATGCGGACTGGGCGGGTGATGTGGAGTCGCGCCGCAGCACGAGCGGATACGCGTTCATAATGAGCGGTGGATGCGTGAGCTGGCGCAGCAAGAAGCAGAGGACGGTGGCACTATCGTCGACGGAAGCCGAGTACATGGCGCTATCGGAGGCAACACAGGAGGCTGTGTGGCTCAAGGCGTTTCTGTGCGAGATAGGCGAAACCACAGAGGGCAAGGCGATCAAGATCTACGAAGACAACCAAGGATCCATCGCGCTTGCCAAGAATCCCGAGTTTCACAAGCGTACCAAGCATATCGACATTCGCTACCACTTCGTGCGCGAGAAAGTCGAGGACGGAGAAGTGGTGCTCGAGTACTGTCCGACGCAAGACATGCTGGCGGACCTGATGACCAAGCCCATTTCAGCGGCGCAGTTCGACTGTCTCCGGAGCAAGCTCGGCATCGAAGCACCGAAGGCTATCGAGTCGAGTGGGAGTGTTGTCAAGGAGACGCCTCGAGCAGCTGCTGTATACCGGTAGGATACCGGTATGACCTTCACTCAGTGGCACCTCAGTCACTCCGGCGATTACGGGACGATGATTACGATGCACGTGGGTACAAGATTGTGGGTACAAGATGGGCATCGACGTGGCGCTCTGCGATTGGCTGAAGTAACTCAGTATCCAGTAGAGAATCCAGTAGAGTGTACCCAGTAGGTAGAACTGTAGGCTTAGAGGTAGCAAGGAGTTTGCGAACTAAGGACCTAAATCAATCACTTTGCATTTTGCCATCAAGTGACCAAGCCTTTTGGTTCCACGTCGCGTAGTTGTCTCCGTTGAACTTGTCGATGGAGACCTTGGTCGAGACGTCTTGGGCAGAGGACATGGTGCTTGGGCTCATAACCTGATAAAGGTGTTGAGGTCTTGAAGCGAGGCTTGGATTGAGCGGAGGGAGTTCTGCACTTGGGTGCGGGGACCGGAGTGAAGACCACTTGAGCTGAAGAAGGAAGATTCGAAAGTGATTGATTTATCGGAGCTTACACTACCTAGTCTACCACATAGATATGCAGCCCTGCATCCAATCATTTGGTGCATCCAATCACCAACACTCCGCACTCGTCCAATCATCCTACTCGTCTAATCATCGGTTGCGTAAACAACGTACCGTAAACATCGCGGGATCGTGTTGGACCGGTTCGGGTTAACCGGTTACTGGTACACAGTACCAAAACCCGGCAACCCTCAATATTGCTCAACTTGACGTAGTCGTCCTTGGCCCGCGAGTCCGTGTAGCTTGGCGTCGTCTCACGGTTCACGACATGCCACGTCGACTTGGTCAGGAACACGCCACGCATGTAGCGGTTCCACGTCGCGTAGTTGTCCCCGTTGAACTTGTCAATGGAGACCTTGGTCGAGGCGTCTTGGGCAGAGGACATGGTGCTTGGGCTCATAACCTGATGAAAGGTATGGATCTTGGACACGAAGCTTGTACGAAGCGGAGGGAGGGACGTCGCAGACGGCGGGACCGGAGCGAAGGCACTTGAGGGGTAGAATGAAGATTCGAAAGTGATTGAATTGTTGGAGCTTACACCCTACTGTTATAGACACGCGACCCTGCGTCCTATCACCTAGTGCATCTAATCAACCATCACTCACCGGTGTTCGTCCAATCATCCTACTCGTCTAATCATCGGTGGCGTAAACAACATACCGTAAACATCGCGGGATCGTGTTGGACCGGTTCGGGTTAACCGGTTACTGGTACACAGTACCAAAACCCGGCAACCCTCAATAGGCTGAGGCGGCCATGACTGCCATCTACGTGAAGAATCGTCTGCCGTCACCCAAGATCGAGCACAAGACTCCGTTCGAGATCGTTTACAACTCCAAGCCGAGTGTGAAGCACATGCGTGTGTTCGGCTGTCGGACGTACATTCTGACTCCGAAGGAGAAGCGGCTCAAGTGGGATCCCAAGGCTCGCGCTGGACTGTTCCTGGGTTACGAAGAAGTGTCCAAGGCGTATCGACTTTATGACATCGAGGCGGGGCAGGTGGTTATCAGTCGCGATGTCAACTTCGATGAGTCGACCTTTGGATGTTCACCGACGATTTCCGATGAAGATGTCGACGACCTGGACTTCGACTCGCTCGACATCGACAATGATGGTTTCCGCCAGACGGAGTACACGCAGGCAGGGAAGCGCAAGAGCCGCCCGAGTGACGAAGATGAAGCTGCCAGAAAACCGCGAGCTGTGCGTCATCGACCTGGACTGGAAGAAGCAAGTGCGCCGAACTACTCCCCTCCGCACCGAGCAGACGCAGACGAAGAAGAAAAGTCTGGAGACCAAGATGAAGAATCGACTCCACCAGTTTTTTGGCGTGCAAGTGCCAATGCCGTCGAAGCAGGCGATCTATCGGAGCCGACGACATTCCAAGAAGCGGTGAACGGCCCCGACCAAGTGCACTGGCGCAAGGCGATTCGTGCTGAGCTCGAATCGATGCGACTTCGTGGTGTGTTTCGTGCTGCCAAGTTGCCTAACGGACAACGCGCCATCGGCACCAAGTGGGTGTTCAAGATCAAGCGCAAAGCGGACGGATCGATCGAGAAGTACAAGGCGCGCCTCGTGGCCAAGGGGTTCAAGCAGAAGTACGGCATCGACTACACCGAGACGTTCTCGCCCGTGGTCAAGTACGTGACGCTGCGCATGATCATCGCGATTGCCAAGTATTTTGACTGGCCCCTCGACCAACTCGACGTGGTGACAGCTTTCCTGTACGGGATAATGAAAGAACTGGTGTTCTGCGCGGTCCCTATTGACGGTTACCGGTTTGGTATCAGTTATTAGCCGTGAACCGGTTAACCCGAACCGGTCCAATCCGAACCTGTTGTCAAGGAGACGTCTCGACCAGCTGCTGTATACCGGTAGGATACCGGTATGACCTTCACTCAGTGGCATCGCAATCATCCTGTGATTACGAGACGAAGATTACGTCACGGTGTTTATGGGACGGTGTTTACGCCACGGACGATTACGCCATGGGTGGGTACAAGATTGTGGGTACATGATGGGCTCTACGTGGCACTCCCTGATTGGCTGAAGTAACTCAGTATCCAGTAGAGAATCCAGTAGAGTGTACCCAGTAGGTAGAACTGTAGGCTTAGAGGTAGCAAGGAGTTTGCGAACTAAGGACCTAAATCAATCACTTTGCATTTTACCATCAAGTGACCAAGCCTTTTGGTTATGAGCCCAAGCCCCGTCTTCCCTGACCAAGACCCCGACTACGCCTTCGCCATGGACGCCACTTCGACTACGACCGCCCGCATTAACAAGTTCGACGGAACTAACTTCCACACGTGGAAGTTCAAGATGCAGATGGTGCTCGAGGAGCGCGAACTGTGGGAAGTGACAAGTGGGGAAGTGAAGCTGGAGCACTGCCAGACTGCGGCGGATCAAGCGTTCTTTCGGAAGAAGTCGCGCAAGGCGCTGGCGATGATCTGTCTCGCGATGGAGGATTCGCAGCTGCCGCTGGTTCGCTCGGCGAGTGGCGCGCATGATGCATGGTCAAGACTGGAAGGACACTTCGAGAAGAAGAGTTTGGCCAACAAGCTCTTTCTTCGTCGGCGTTTCTTCACGACGATGATGGACGAAGGTGATGATGTGCTGGAGCACATCAACAAGATCAAGACGCTGGCGGAGCAGCTCGACGCAGTGGGCGCTCCGGTCAGCGAGGACAACTTGGTGATCACGCTTTTGGGAAGTCTGAGCGAGTCGTACCAGTTCCTGATCACGGCGTTGGAGTCGAGAGCCGACTCACTGTCGTGGGAACTCGTGACGTCTCGGCTGCTGCATGAGGACATGAAGCGCAAGGAACAAGGTGGCGGTACGGACGGCACCGCGCACGGTCAAGGTCAAGCGTTCATGACAAGCGACAACAAGCGCAAGGGTCGGCAGGCGCAGAAGACTAGTGCCTGTCACTACTGTGGCGAGCACGGACATTGGATCGCCAAGTGTCCGGTGCGAATCCGCGAGAACGCGGAGCGGCAGAGGCCGCAACGAGCGAATGTCGCGCAGAGTGAAGATGACTCTGGCGATTTCCTCTTCTCGGTTGGTGGTAACACGGGTGCCTCCAAGTCGAATGGAGTGTGGCTGGTCGACTCGGGTGCGACGCAGCACATGACGTACTCGAAGGAGTACATGAAGAACTACAAGAAGATCTCTCCGGTGGACGTGCATCTCGCGGACGACGGTGTGGTTCAGGCTGTGGGGACCGGCGACATTGTGATGTCGATGAAGACCCCGCGCGGCATGAAGAAGGGTGTACTCACGAACGTGTGGCACATTCCGAAGCTGTCGCGTAACCTGTTTTCGGTTGGTCGGTTCACTAAGGACGTCGGGCCAGTTATCTTCGAGAGCGACGGGTGCTTCGCTGAAACGAAGAGTCTCAAGTGGAAGCTCGGCGCTCGTGAGGGCAAAGGACTGTTCAAGCTGTGCATGACTCCGATGATGCCTGACGAGGCCAATGCGGCAAGTTCGAAGGATCGCCAAGGGGACACCACGTCGTACCTCTGGCACCTTCGACTTGGTCACATCGGCCATGGCGGTCTAGACGCCATCGTCAAGAAGGGCTACGGTGTTGGTATCGATATGGCGTCGGTGAAGCAGTGGGAGTTATGCGACGGATGCTCACTCGGCAAGCAAACGCGAGTAAGCTACATGAAGACGTCGCCAAACCGTGCCAAGCAGCAAGTGCTAGAAGTCGTACACAGTGATGTATGCGGTCCCATGCAGACGCCGACCTTTGGAGGCAAGCGCTATTTTGTCACGTTTATCGATGACAAGTCGCACTTCTGTGTGGTGTACTTGCTGCGCAACAAGTCCGAGGTGGCCGACAAGTTCGCGCAATTCGTCGCGTTAGCTGAGACCCAGACTGGCAAGCGCGTGAAAATGCTGCGGAGCGACAACGGCGGCGAGTACACTTCGGGTGAGATGGCCAAGTTCTGTGCGGACCGTGGTATCATGCAGAAGTTCACGCCGCCATACACGCCTCAGCTGAACGGAGTCGCCGAGCGCATGAACCGGACGTTGGTGGAGTGTGCGCGTTGCATGCTGGAACATGCTGGATTGCCCAAGACGTATTGGGGTGAAGCTGTCGTGACAGCTACATTCCTCCGTAATCGGTGTCCGACGCGTGCCATCAACCACGACAAGTCGCCGCACCAGGTTTGGACAGGCAAGAAACCGCTGCTAGCGAACCTCAAGGTGTTCGGTTGCCACGCATACGTGCACGTGCCGAAGGAGAAGCGCACCAAGTTTGACGCTCGGTCGGTGCGCTGTCGGTTCCTGGGATACTCGGAGCATGAGAAAGCGTACCGTTTCGAAGAGACCAAGAGCGGTCGCGTGCTGGTGAGCCGCGACGCGCAGTTTATGGAAGACGTCTTCGACAGTGGGAGACGTGACTACCATCAGAGGGAGGTGGTGGTCATTCAAGATGAAGAGACGACGGATCAAGATTCGTTGCAGTCGGATGAAGACGACAAAGAAGAAGAAGACGAAGAAGCAGCGCGGGACGAAGGTTTTGAACCAGGCAGCAAGCGACACCCGCGGACGCAGTCGCTGGAAGAAGCTGTGGAAGTTCCAAGTGCCAAGCGGCAGAGTCGACACCTAACTCTGGACGAGATGTCGGCTGCGGCTCAAGAAAGTCAAGACTTCGAAGCTGCATACGTCGTGAATTCAGTGGGAGAAATGCCGACCACGTTCAAGTCGGCGATGGAATCCAGCGACGCAGTCAAGTGGAAAGAGGCGTGTGACTCGGAGGTCGAGTCGCTCCGCAAGAACGAGACGTGGATCCTCGTGCCGCTGCCAAAAGGACGCAAGGCAATCGGCAACCGATGGGTGTTCCGTGTGAAGGAGAACCAGGCTGGAGAGATCGAACGGTTCAAGGCGCGACTGGTGGCCAAGGGATTTTCGCAGAAGTACGGCATCGACTACGACGAGACTTTCGCGCCAGTGGCCAAGTTCACGTCGATCAGGATCCTGCTCAGTCTGGCGGCCAAGTACAATCTCATGGTGCACCAGATGGATGTCAAGACAGCTTTCCTGAACGGTTTGTTAGACGAAGACATCTACATGGCACAGCCGGACGGCTACATCGATGAAAAGCACCCGGACTATGTCTGTCAGCTCAAGCGGTCTCTTTACGGTTTGAAGCAGTCGCCGCGGATGTGGAACAAGACCATCGACGACCTCATGCTCAAGCTAGGGTTCAAGAAGTGCGAGTCTGACCACTGCATCTACTTCAAGCGTGACGACCAAGACATGATCTTCGTGGCGCTATATGTCGACGACCTGATCCTCGCAAGTAACAACGACAAGCTGCTCAAGTCGACGAAGAAGGCGCTCAGTGACCGTTTCGAGATGACGGACCTGGGCCACCTCAAGTACTTCCTCGGCATGGAAATCGATCAAGATATGACGACAGGGAAGGTGTCGATGCGGCAAACCAAGTTTGCGAAAGACATTCTGGAGAAGTTCAACATGGAGAAGAGCAACCCTGTTAAGACGCCACAGGATCCGGGCCTCAAGCTGACCAAGGCCATGTGCGAGGGCGGCTGCAAGCACGACGAGACCATGGTAAACGTGCCATACCGGAACGCTGTGGGATGCCTCATGTATCTCATGGTAGGCACACGCCCGGACCTCGCAGCAGCAGTGGGAGTTCTCAGCCAGTTTGCAGCAGACCCATGCCCGACACACTGGCAGGCGCTCAAGAGGGTCTTCAGGTACATTCAAGGCACGAAGACGCACGGCATCGAGTTTCAAGCGAGCTGCGACGACGGACCCCAAGGCTATTCAGATGCCGACTGGGCTGGAGACATCGAGTCAAGAAGAAGTACAAGTGGCTACGCGTTCATGATGAATGGCGGATGCATCAGCTGGAGGAGCAAGAAGCAGCGGACAGTGGCGCTGTCTTCGACGGAAGCTGAGTACATGGCGCTATCGGAGGCGACACAAGAGGCGGTGTGGCTCAAGGTGTTCCTGTGCGAGCTCGGCGAGATGACAAGCGATGAAGCAATCAAGATCTACGAGGACAACCAAGGTTCCATCGCGTTGGCCAAGAATCCCGAATTCCACAAGCGCACCAAGCACATCGACATTCGCTACCATTTCGTGCGCGAGAAGGTGGAAGACGGTCAAGTGGTGCTGCAGTATGTTTCGACAACCGACATGCTGGCGGACATCATGACGAAGCCAATCTCTGCGACGCAGTTCAGTGTGCTCCGGAGCAAACTCGGCATCGAAGCGCTGAAGGCTGTCGAGTCGAGTGGGAGTGTTGTCAAGGAGACGTCTCGACCAGCTGCTGTATACCGGTAGGATACCGGTATGACCTTCACTCAGTGGCATCGCAATCATCCTGTGATTACGAGACGAAGATTACGTCACGGTGTTTATGGGACGGTGTTTACGCCACGGACGATTACGCCATGGGTGGGTACAAGATTGTGGGTACATGATGGGCTCTACGTGGCACTCCCTGATTGGCTGAAGTAACTCAGTATCCAGTAGAGAATCCAGTAGAGTGTACCCAGTAGGTAGAACTGTAGGCTTAGAGGTAGCAAGGAGTTTGCGAACTAAGGACCTGAATCAATCACTTTGCATTTTGCCATCAAGTGACCAAGCCTTTTCGAGGAAGCATGGATCGCGTGGACGCGCTTGAAGACGCTGTACGGTGGATCGCAGAAGGCTGGTCGCATCTACCTGAAGCGACAGCTCTTCAGCATGGAGATGTCGGAAGGCGGCAATGTGTTGCATCATTGCAATGATGTCCTGAACATCAGCGCCAAGCTCAGCAGCATCGGCGCCAAGATGGAGGACGAGGACGTGGCGATCTGCTTGCTGCGCAGTCTCCCCAAGAGCTACGAGAACGTCGTGCTGAACTTGGAGATGAGCAGCGCTGAACTGCGGTCGCAAGACGTCGTGATGGTGCTCACGAATGAGCACATCAAGAGACAAGGCGAGAAGACGGCGACGGTGAAGACGGAGAACGCGGCCAAGGCGTTCAACACCGACCGAGAGTCTCGCCAGTGTACGTACTGCGGAAAAGTGGGGCACACGATTGACAAGTGCTGGACCAAGCAGAAGGACGAGAACCGAGGGCCGAGACGCGGCGGCAACGGCCGTGGACGCGGGGCCAACAACATCCAGTGGAGAAACGACAGCAACGGCTACGACTACGACTACGATCGAGTAGCGTTCGCGGTTTCACTGGAATGTGGGGTTTCGACGGGCAAGAATGTGTCCGGGATGTGGGCGGTCGACAGCGGCGCAACGCACCACATCTGCAACGACAAGACCAAGTTCGTCCATTTGATTGAGCGGAACGAAGGCGAACTTTCGGTGGCCGACGGCAACAAGGCGGCCATCATGGGTGTGGGGACCATCGTGGAACAAGTGGTTCTGCCCAATGGCGACGAGCGCGAGATCGAGATCAAGAACGCGCTGTACGTGCCAAGCATGAGCAAGAATCTGCTTTCGGTACCGCAGATCAACAAAAGTGACAAGTTTCAAGTGGTGTTCGACGGCACCAAGATGCAGATTGCGCACAAAGGCTCCAAGCAAGTGGTGGCGACGGCAAACCTCATGGATGGACTCTACTGGCTTCAGACGCCTCAGCGATCGGCGAATGCGGCGACGAGTGGCAAGACTGTCGACCTGCACGCGCGCATGGGTCACGCTCCGGTTGAGGTGCTTCGCAAGATGGTCGACAACCACATGATCAAGGACGCGAAGGCACCTTTCAAGTCGAGCGGACCAAGTCTGTGTCGTGGTTGCCAGCAAGGTAAAATGGTCCAAAAACCATTCCCAAGCAACCGTGACAAGCGTCGCTACGACACATTTGAGCTGCTCCACTTCGACATCTGCGGACCCATGGAGGAAAACTCGCTTGGCGGCAGCAAGTACCTGCTACTGATCGTGGACGAAGCCAGTGGATGCATGAAGGGTTTCTGCCTGCGTGCCAAGTCGGAGAGCGAAGACTGCATCAAGACGTACATCATGAAGGTGCAGAAGCAGTTCGGCAAGAAGGTCAAGTTTGTGCGGCACGACGGAGCTCGTGAGTTTGCGACCAACTCGCTCAACGGCTTCTACGAAGACGAAGGCATCGAGCAGCAAACCACGGTTCCGTACGCGCACCAGACGAACGGCACGGCAGAGCGAGCTATCCGAACTATAGTCACGATCGGCCGCAGCATGCTGCATCACGCTAAGCTGGACAAGTGTTTCTGGGCTGAGGCGGCCATGACTGCCATCTACGTGAAGAATCGTCTGCCGTCACCCAAGATCGAGCACAAGACTCCGTTCGAGATCGTTTACAACTCCAAGCCGAGTGTGAAGCACATGCGTGTGTTCGGCTGTCGGACGTACATTCTGACTCCGAAGGAGAAGCGGCTCAAGTGGGATCCCAAGGCTCGCGCTGGACTGTTCCTGGGTTACGAAGAAGTGTCCAAGGCGTATCGACTTTATGACATCGAGGCGGGGCAGGTGGTTATCAGTCGCGATGTCAACTTCGATGAGTCGACCTTTGGATGTTCACCGACGATTTCCGATGAAGATGTCGACGACCTGGACTTCGACTCGCTCGACATCGACAATGATGGTTTCCGCCAGACGGAGTACACGCAGGCAGGGAAGCGCAAGAGCCGCCCGAGTGACGAAGATGAAGCTGCCAGAAAACCGCGAGCTGTGCGTCATCGACCTGGACTGGAAGAAGCAAGTGCGCCGAACTACTCCCCTCCGCACCGAGCAGACGCAGACGAAGAAGAAAAGTCTGGAGACCAAGATGAAGAATCGACTCCACCAGTTTTTTGGCGTGCAAGTGCCAATGCCGTCGAAGCAGGCGATCTATCGGAGCCGACGACATTCCAAGAAGCGGTGAACGGCCCCGACCAAGTGCACTGGCGCAAGGCGATTCGTGCTGAGCTCGAATCGATGCGACTTCGTGGTGTGTTTCGTGCTGCCAAGTTGCCTAACGGACAACGCGCCATCGGCACCAAGTGGGTGTTCAAGATCAAGCGCAAAGCGGACGGATCGATCGAGAAGTACAAGGCGCGCCTCGTGGCCAAGGGGTTCAAGCAGAAGTACGGCATCGACTACACCGAGACGTTCTCGCCCGTGGTCAAGTACGTGACGCTGCGCATGATCATCGCGATTGCCAAGTATTTTGACTGGCCCCTCGACCAACTCGACGTGGTGACAGCTTTCCTGTACGGGATAATGAAAGAACTGGTGTTCTGCGCGGTCCCTATTGACGGTTACCGGTTTGGTATCAGTTATTAGCCGTGAACCGGTTAACCCGAACCGGTCCAATCCGAACCCACGTTGATTATGGTGATTACGGTAAGTTGTTTACGCCACCGATGATTAGACGAGTAGGATGATTGGACGAACACCGGTGAGTGATGGTTGATTAGATGCACTAGGTGATAGGACGCAGGGTCGCGTGTCTATAACAGTAGGGTGTAAGCTCCAACAATTCAATCACTTTCGAATCTTCATTCTACCCCTCAAGTGCCTTCGCTCCGGTCCCGCCGTCTGTGACGTCCCTCCCTCCGCTTCGTACAAGCTTCGTGTCCAAGATCCATACCTTTCATCAGGTTATGAGCCCAAGCACCATGTCCTCTGCCCAAGACGCCTCGACCAAGGTCTCCATTGACAAGTTCAACGGGGACAACTACGCGACGTGGAACCGCTACATGCGTGGCGTGTTCCTGACCAAGTCGACGTGGCATGTCGTGAACCGTGAGACGACGCCAAGCTACACGGACTCGCGGGCCAAGGACGACTACGTCAAGTTGAGCAACATCGCTTTCGGACTGATGCTGCTCCACATGGACGCGGACTACCACCATGTGGTCGACGACTGCGAGGAAGCGTGGGTTGCCTGGTCGCGCCTGAAGACGCTGTACGGTGGTTCGCAGAAGGCTGGACGCATCTACCTGAAGCGCCAACTCTTCAGCATGGAGATGTCGGAAGGCGGCAATGTGTTGCATCATTGCAACGAGGTCCTCAACATCAGCGCCAAGCTCAGCAGCATCGGTGCCAAGATGGAGGACGAGGACGTGGCGATCTGCTTGTTGCGCAGCCTCTCCAAGAGCTACGAGAACGTCGTGCTGAACTTGGAGATGAGCAGCGCTGAACTGCGGTCGCAAGACGTCGTGATGGTGCTCACGAATGAGCACATCAAGAGACAAGGCGAGAAGACGGCGACGGTGAAGACGGAGAACGCGGCCAAGGCGTTCAACACCGACCGAGAGTCTCGCCAGTGTACGTACTGCGGAAAAGTGGGGCACACGATTGACAAGTGCTGGACCAAGCAGAAGGACGAGAACCGAGGGCCGAGACGCGGCGGCAACGGCCGTGGACGCGGGGCCAACAACATCCAGTGGAGAAACGACAGCAACGGCTACGACTACGACTACGATCGAGTAGCGTTCGCGGTTTCACTGGAATGTGGGGTTTCGACGGGCAAGAATGTGTCCGGGATGTGGGCGGTCGACAGCGGCGCAACGCACCACATCTGCAACGACAAGACCAAGTTCGTCCATTTGATTGAGCGGAACGAAGGCGAACTTTCGGTGGCCGACGGCAACAAGGCGGCCATCATGGGTGTGGGGACCATCGTGGAACAAGTGGTTCTGCCCAATGGCGACGAGCGCGAGATCGAGATCAAGAACGCGCTGTACGTGCCAAGCATGAGCAAGAATCTGCTTTCGGTACCGCAGATCAACAAAAGTGACAAGTTTCAAGTGGTGTTCGACGGCACCAAGATGCAGATTGCGCACAAAGGCTCCAAGCAAGTGGTGGCGACGGCAAACCTCATGGATGGACTCTACTGGCTTCAGACGCCTCAGCGATCGGCGAATGCGGCGACGAGTGGCAAGACTGTCGACCTGCACGCGCGCATGGGTCACGCTCCGGTTGAGGTGCTTCGCAAGATGGTCGACAACCACATGATCAAGGACGCGAAGGCACCTTTCAAGTCGAGCGGACCAAGTCTGTGTCGTGGTTGCCAGCAAGGTAAAATGGTCCAAAAACCATTCCCAAGCAACCGTGACAAGCGTCGCTACGACACATTTGAGCTGCTCCACTTCGACATCTGCGGACCCATGGAGGAAAACTCGCTTGGCGGCAGCAAGTACCTGCTACTGATCGTGGACGAAGCCAGTGGATGCATGAAGGGTTTCTGCCTGCGTGCCAAGTCGGAGAGCGAAGACTGCATCAAGACGTACATCATGAAGGTGCAGAAGCAGTTCGGCAAGAAGGTCAAGTTTGTGCGGCACGACGGAGCTCGTGAGTTTGCGACCAACTCGCTCAACGGCTTCTACGAAGACGAAGGCATCGAGCAGCAAACCACGGTTCCGTACGCGCACCAGACGAACGGCACGGCAGAGCGAGCTATCCGAACTATCGTTACGATCGGCCGCAGCATGCTGCATCACGCTAAGCTGGACAAGTGTTTCTGGGCTGAGGCGGCCATGACTGCCATCTACGTGAAGAATCGTCTGCCGTCACCCAAGATCGAGCACAAGACTCCGTTCGAGATCGTTTACAACTCCAAGCCGAGTGTGAAGCACATGCGTGTGTTCGGCTGTCGGACGTACATTCTGACTCCGAAGGAGAAGCGGCTCAAGTGGGATCCCAAGGCTCGCGCTGGACTGTTCCTGGGTTACGAAGAAGTGTCCAAGGCGTATCGACTTTATGACATCGAGGCGGGGCAGGTGGTTATCAGTCGCGATGTCAACTTCGATGAGTCGACCTTTGGATGTTCACCGACGATTTCCGATGAAGATGTCGACGACCTGGACTTCGACTCGCTCGACATCGACAATGATGGTTTCCGCCAGACGGAGTACACGCAGGCAGGGAAGCGCAAGAGCCGCCCGAGTGACGAAGATGAAGCTGCCAGAAAACCGCGAGCTGTGCGTCATCGACCTGGACTGGAAGAAGCAAGTGCGCCGAACTACTCCCCTCCGCACCGAGCAGACGCAGACGAAGAAGAAAAGTCTGGAGACCAAGATGAAGAATCGACTCCACCAGTTTTTTGGCGTGCAAGTGCCAATGCCGTCGAAGCAGGCGATCTATCGGAGCCGACGACATTCCAAGAAGCGGTGAACGGCCCCGACCAAGTGCACTGGCGCAAGGCGATTCGTGCTGAGCTCGAATCGATGCGACTTCGTGGTGTGTTTCGTGCTGCCAAGTTGCCTAACGGACAACGCGCCATCGGCACCAAGTGGGTGTTCAAGATCAAGCGCAAAGCGGACGGATCGATCGAGAAGTACAAGGCGCGCCTCGTGGCCAAGGGGTTCAAGCAGAAGTACGGCATCGACTACACCGAGACGTTCTCGCCCGTGGTCAAGTACGTGACGCTGCGCATGATCATCGCGATTGCCAAGTATTTTGACTGGCCCCTCGACCAACTCGACGTGGTGACAGCTTTCCTGTACGGGATAATGAAAGAACTGGTGTTCTGCGCGGTCCCTATTGACGGTTACCGGTTTGGTATCAGTTATTAGCCGTGAACCGGTTAACCCGAACCGGTCCAATCCGAACCCACGTTGATTATGGTGATTACGGTAAGTTGTTTACGCCACCGATGATTAGACGAGTAGGATGATTGGACGAACACCGGTGAGTGATGGTTGATTAGATGCACTAGGTGATAGGACGCAGGGTCGCGTGTCTATAACAGTAGGGTGTAAGCTCCAACAATTCAATCACTTTCGAATCTTCATTCTACCCCTCAAGTGCCTTCGCTCCGGTCCCGCCGTCTGCGACGTCCCTCCCTCCGCTTCGTACAAGCTTCGTGTCCAAGATCCATACCTTTCATCAGGTTATGAGCCCAAGCACCATGTCCTCTGCCCAAGACGCCTCGACCAAGGTCTCCATTGACAAGTTCAACGGGGACAACTACGCGACGTGGAACCGCTACATGCGTGGCGTGTTCCTGACCAAGTCGACGTGGCATGTCGTGAACCGTGAGACGACGCCAAGCTACACGGACTCGCGGGCCAAGGACGACTACGTCAAGTTGAGCAACATCGCTTTCGGACTGATGCTGCTCCACATGGACGCGGACTACCACCATGTGGTCGACGACTGCGAGGAAGCGTGGGTTGCCTGGTCGCGCCTGAAGACGCTGTACGGTGGTTCGCAGAAGGCTGGACGCATCTACCTGAAGCGCCAACTCTTCAGCATGGAGATGTCGGAAGGCGGCAATGTGTTGCATCATTGCAACGAGGTCCTCAACATCAGCGCCAAGCTCAGCAGCATCGGTGCCAAGATGGAGGACGAGGACGTGGCGATCTGCTTGTTGCGCAGCCTCTCCAAGAGCTACGAGAACGTCGTGCTGAACTTGGAGATGAGCAGCGCTGAACTGCGGTCGCAAGACGTCGTGATGGTGCTCACGAATGAGCACATCAAGAGACAAGGCGAGAAGACGGCGACGGTGAAGACGGAGAACGCGGCCAAGGCGTTCAACACCGACCGAGAGTCTCGCCAGTGTACGTACTGCGGAAAAGTGGGGCACACGATTGACAAGTGCTGGACCAAGCAGAAGGACGAGAACCGAGGGCCGAGACGCGGCGGCAACGGCCGTGGACGCGGGGCCAACAACATCCAGTGGAGAAACGACAGCAACGGCTACGACTACGACTACGATCGAGTAGCGTTCGCGGTTTCACTGGAATGTGGGGTTTCGACGGGCAAGAATGTGTCCGGGATGTGGGCGGTCGACAGCGGCGCAACGCACCACATCTGCAACGACAAGACCAAGTTCGTCCATTTGATTGAGCGGAACGAAGGCGAACTTTCGGTGGCCGACGGCAACAAGGCGGCCATCATGGGTGTGGGGACCATCGTGGAACAAGTGGTTCTGCCCAATGGCGACGAGCGCGAGATCGAGATCAAGAACGCGCTGTACGTGCCAAGCATGAGCAAGAATCTGCTTTCGGTACCGCAGATCAACAAAAGTGACAAGTTTCAAGTGGTGTTCGACGGCACCAAGATGCAGATTGCGCACAAAGGCTCCAAGCAAGTGGTGGCGACGGCAAACCTCATGGATGGACTCTACTGGCTTCAGACGCCTCAGCGATCGGCGAATGCGGCGACGAGTGGCAAGACTGTCGACCTGCACGCGCGCATGGGTCACGCTCCGGTTGAGGTGCTTCGCAAGATGGTCGACAACCACATGATCAAGGACGCGAAGGCACCTTTCAAGTCGAGCGGACCAAGTCTGTGTCGTGGTTGCCAGCAAGGTAAAATGGTCCAAAAACCATTCCCAAGCAACCGTGACAAGCGTCGCTACGACACATTTGAGCTGCTCCACTTCGACATCTGCGGACCCATGGAGGAAAACTCGCTTGGCGGCAGCAAGTACCTGCTACTGATCGTGGACGAAGCCAGTGGATGCATGAAGGGTTTCTGCCTGCGTGCCAAGTCGGAGAGCGAAGACTGCATCAAGACGTACATCATGAAGGTGCAGAAGCAGTTCGGCAAGAAGGTCAAGTTTGTGCGGCACGACGGAGCTCGTGAGTTTGCGACCAACTCGCTCAACGGCTTCTACGAAGACGAAGGCATCGAGCAGCAAACCACGGTTCCGTACGCGCACCAGACGAACGGCACGGCAGAGCGAGCTATCCGAACTATCGTTACGATCGGCCGCAGCATGCTGCATCACGCTAAGCTGGACAAGTGTTTCTGGGCTGAGGCGGCCATGACTGCCATCTACGTGAAGAATCGTCTGCCGTCACCCAAGATCGAGCACAAGACTCCGTTCGAGATCGTTTACAACTCCAAGCCGAGTGTGAAGCACATGCGTGTGTTCGGCTGTCGGACGTACATTCTGACTCCGAAGGAGAAGCGGCTCAAGTGGGATCCCAAGGCTCGCGCTGGACTGTTCCTGGGTTACGAAGAAGTGTCCAAGGCGTATCGACTTTATGACATCGAGGCGGGGCAGGTGGTTATCAGTCGCGATGTCAACTTCGATGAGTCGACCTTTGGATGTTCACCGACGATTTCCGATGAAGATGTCGACGACCTGGACTTCGACTCGCTCGACATCGACAATGATGGTTTCCGCCAGACGGAGTACACGCAGGCAGGGAAGCGCAAGAGCCGCCCGAGTGACGAAGATGAAGCTGCCAGAAAACCGCGAGCTGTGCGTCATCGACCTGGACTGGAAGAAGCAAGTGCGCCGAACTACTCCCCTCCGCACCGAGCAGACGCAGACGAAGAAGAAAAGTCTGGAGACCAAGATGAAGAATCGACTCCACCAGTTTTTTGGCGTGCAAGTGCCAATGCCGTCGAAGCAGGCGATCTATCGGAGCCGACGACATTCCAAGAAGCGGTGAACGGCCCCGACCAAGTGCACTGGCGCAAGGCGATTCGTGCTGAGCTCGAATCGATGCGACTTCGTGGTGTGTTTCGTGCTGCCAAGTTGCCTAACGGACAACGCGCCATCGGCACCAAGTGGGTGTTCAAGATCAAGCGCAAAGCGGACGGATCGATCGAGAAGTACATGGCGCGCCTCGTGGTGACAGGTTTCCTGTACGGGATAATGAAAGAACTGGTGTTCTGCGCGGTCCCCGAAGGTGTTGATCTCGACGGTGACTTCGACTGCCTGGAATTGGTGAAGGCGATCTACGGTCTCAAGCAAGCTTCGCGCGTGTGGAACGAGACCTCCGACGAGTTCGTGTGCTCCATCGGCTTTCAAGTATCGGCGTTCGACCCGTGCCTCTACATCAAGATCGTTGACGGTCACTGCGTGCTAGTGCTGGTCTACGTGGATGACGTGCTGATTACCGGAAGTTCACCCGAACTGATCTCACGCACGAAGACCGACCTCAAGACACGCTTCGAGATGACCGACAGCGGCAAGTGCGCGTTCGTTCTTGGGATCGAATTGGTGGACGGCCCGGACGGCAGCGTGACGATGTGTCAGCGCCGCTATGTGGATGACATTCTCAAGCGTTTTGGTATGGACGAGTGCAAGGCCGTGGTGAGTCCCGTCGATATAAGCACTCGACTGATTTCAAGTGACGCAGCGACCAAGGTGAACGCTCCGTTTCGCGAAGCTGTTGGTGCTCTGATGCACTTGATGACTGCCACGCGCCCGGACATCGCGTACGCCGTTGGCTATGCGTCGCGCTTCATGGAGTGTTGCAGGGTAACTTCCTTGGTACAGTGTACCAGTCCAAGTTACCCGAACCGGTTAACCGGACCGGTCCAATGCTCCCTCGCCATGATTACGCCACGGTGATTACGCCACTCATGATTGGACGAGTAGGATGATTGGACGAGTACGGAATGATGGTGATTGGATGCACCAATTGATTGGATGCATAGTTGCATGTCTATGTAGTATACCAGGTAGGCAGGCAAAGTAAGCTCCGATAAATCAATCACTTCTGAATTTCCATTCAACCTCTCAAGCCTCCTTCCTCGCCTCGCCTCAAGCCTCGGCGGTGTCCAAGACCCCTACGTCAAGTTCAAGACCCAACGTAACCTTACTTCAGGTTATGAGCCCAAGTACCATGTCGTCTGTGCAAGATACCAAGATCTCCATTGACAAGTTCAACGGCGACAACTTCGCCACCTGGAACCGCTACATGCGTGGCGTGTTCCTGACCAAGTCGGTATGGAACGTCGTGAACCGGGAGACGACGCCAAGCTTCGCGGACCCGAGGGCCATGGACGACTACGTCAAGTCCAGCAACATCGCGTTCGGTCTGATGTTGCTCCACATGGATGCGGACTACCACCATGTGGTCGACGACTGCGAAGAAGCCAGGGTGGCCTGGACGCGTCTGCGCTCACTCTACGGGGGGTCACAGAAGGCTGGTCGTATCTACCTGAAGCGCCAGCTCTTCAGCATGGAGATGGCAGAAGGCGGCAATGTGCTTCATCATTGCAACGAAGTCCTCAACATCAGCGCCAAGCTCAGCAGCATCGGCGCCAAGATGGAGGATGAAGACGTGGCAATCTGCCTGTTACGGAGTCTGCCCAAGAGTTTCGAGAACGTGGTTCTCAACTTGGAGATGAGCAACGCAGAGCTGCGCACTCAAGACGTGATCAAGGTGCTCACGAACGAGCACATCAAGCGGCAGGGCGAGAAGACTGCTCAGGTGAAGATTGAAGACACTGCAAGGGCCTTCAATGCCGAGCGTGAAAGCCGCCACTGCACTTACTGCAGGAAATCGGGACACGTCGTGGACAAGTGCTGGAATAAGCAAAAGGATGACAATCGAGGTGCACGACGTGGCCGGTCTGGTCGCGGTGCGAACAATGTCCAATGGCGCGACGACAGCGATGATGACTTCATCGCGTTTGTGGTCTCTATGGAGTGTGGTATCTCCAAGACCAACAAGTTTCAAGGCTCATGGGCCATCGACAGTGGTGCCACGCACCACATCTGCAATGACAAGAATAAGTTTGTCAACATCAAGGCATGCGACGAAGGTGAACTCACTGTCGCAAACGGCAATAGTGCCAAGATCAAGGGAGTTGGAACGGTCATGCAGCGCGTCACCTTGCCTAATGGTGGCGAACGCGACATCCACGTTCAAGACGCGCTCTACGTACCAAGTATGAACAAGAATCTGCTTTCGGTACCCCAGATCAACCGAAGCGGACAGTTCAAGGTGGTGTTTGATGGAGCAGAAATGCACATCGCACACAAGACGTCGAAAAAGATCGTGGCTTCCGCGGACCTGATCGACGGTCTCTACTGACTCCGGGTGCCAAGTTTCGCTGCGAATTCGGTGACCGATGTATCGATCAACGCGGTCGATCTTCATGCACGTATGGGTCACGCACCCAGCGACGTTCTTCGGAAGATGGTCTCAAGTGGCATGGTCACGGGTGCCAAGATGCCGACATCGTCAAAGAACTCAAGCCAGTGTCGCGGGTGCCAACAAGGAAAAATGGTGCAAAAGCCCTTCCCAAACAACCCGAACAAGCCCAAGTACAAGCCGTTCGAGTTCCTTCACTTTGATATTTGTGGACCCATGGAGGAAGAGTCGCTGGGTGGCAGTCGCTACTTGCTGCTTCTCACGGACGAAGCCAGCAGCTGCATGACGGGATTCTGCTTGCAAGCCAAGTCGGAAAGCGAAGGCTGCTTGCGTCGCTTCATTACCAAGGTGGAGAAGCAATTCGATGCCAAGGTGAAGTTTGTGCGGCATGATGGAGCCAAAGAGTTCGCGACCAACTCGCTCAAGACTTTCTACGAAGACCACGGCATCGAAGTCCAGCCCACGGTTCGGTATGCGCACCAAACCAACGCAACTGCTGAGCGCGCCAACCGAACCATCGTGACTATCGGCCGCAGTATGCTTCACTACGCTGGCTTGGACAAGACGTTCTGGGCGGAAGCGGCAATGACGGCAATTTACATCAAGAATCGTCTGCCGTCTCCGAAGTCGCCCGACAAAACTCCGATCGAAATCATCTACAAGTCCAAGCCCAACGTCATGCACATGCGGATCTTCGGGTGCAAGGCCTATATCTTGACGCCGAAGGAGAAGCGACTCAAGTGGGATCCCAAAGCTCGTGAAGGTATTTTCATGGGTTACGAGGAGCGTTCCAAGGCGTATCGAGTTTATGACATCGAGGCGGGGCAGGTGCTGATCTCTCGCGATGTCACATTCGATGAGTCAAGCTTTGATGGGGCTGAAGCTATTGGTGATGAAGGAGTCAACGAAGTTGCCGACTATTTTGACGAAATGCAAGTCTCCGACAACAGTGGCACAAGGGTGTTCAAGCAGGCGGGGAAGCGGAAATCGCGTCCGGAAAACGAAGATCGCGCCAATGTTCGGCGCCCGCGTCGCACTGTTGGGCTCGAAGAAGCTAGTGTTCCCGACCACTCGGAAGAAGAAAACCAACGTGAATCGTCTACGCCGCAAGAAGAATCGGAAGACAACGATGAAGACAGCTCGACTTCGCCAATGTTCTGGCGTGCAAGTGCGAATGCGGTGGAAGCAAGTGACAGCGCGGAACCCAAGACATTTCAAGAAGCTGTGAACGGTCCAGACGAAGCTCATTGGCGCAAGGCAATTCGCGCTGAACTCAAGTCAATGCGGCTTCGAGGTGTTTTCCGTGCGGCGAAACTGCCTAACAATCAGCGCGCAGTCGGTACCAAGTGGGTCTTCAAGATCAAGCGCAATGCTGACGGATCCATCGAAAAATTCAAGGCTCGACTCGTCGCGAAAGGCTTCGTGCAGAAGTATGGGATCGACTACACCGAGACGTTTTCGCCCGTGATCAAGTACGTGACGCTGCGAATGATCATCGCGATCGCCAAGTACTACGGATGGCCGATCGACCAACTCGACGTGTTCACCGCGTTCCTGTACGGTTTGATGAAGGAAAAGGTGTTTTGCAGTGTGCCTGAAGGCGTGGAACTGGACGATGGTTTCGACTGCGTGGAGTTGCTCAAGGCGATCTACGGGCTGAAACAAGCTTCACGAGTTTGGAACGAGACCTTCGACGAGCATGTGCGCTCCATCGGTTTTCGTGTATCAAGCTACGACCCCTGCCTCTACATCAAGGTCATCGGCGGTGAATGCGTTCTGCTGTTGGTCTACGTGGACGACGTGTTGGTGACCGGGAGCTCGGCAACATTGATTGAAGAAGTCAAGCGCCAACTCAAGTCGCGGTTTGAGATGACCGACAATGGCAAGTGTTCCTTCATCCTGGGGATCGAAGTGGTCGACAAGGCGGATGGCAGTGTCACCTTAAGTCAAGCTCGGTACATTAACGACATCCTGGAGCGCTTTGGCATGCATGACTGCAAACCTGCTGCAAGTCCGGTCGACATCAGCATGAAGCTGGTCTCAAGCGACTCCACAACCAGGTTGGACGCGCCATTTCGCGAAGCTGTCGGTGCACTTATGCACTTGATGACATCGACTCGCCCGGACATTGCGTTCGCTGTTGGCTATGTATCGCGCTTTATGGAGAACCCGCAAGTGAAACATTGGATTGCAGTCAAGCGCATTTTTCGCTACCTACAAGGTACCAAGTGGCACGGAATTCGCTTTTTGCCAGGCAAGGACGTCGACTTTCAAGGCTTTTCGGACGCCGACTGGGCAGGTGATTTAAGCAATCGCAAGTCAACGTCAGGCTATCTGTTCCAAGTTGTCGGCGGACCAGTGTCGTGGGGTTCTAAGAAGCAGTCAAGCGTATCGCTCTCGACAAGTGAGGCCGAGTACATTGCACTGAGCTTGGCCATCCAAGAAGGCAAGTGGGTGCACAAGTTGCTGTGCGAGATCCTAGCTGCTGCAGGCGGAGCCACGCCGGAGTTGAAGATTTTCGAAGACAACCAGTCGTGCATCAAGATGACCAAGAACCCAGTGAACCATGGCCGCGCCAAGCATATCGACATCAAGTACGATCACATCCGTGATGAAGTCAAGCGCGGAGAAGTGATCGTCGAATACTGCGAGACTACGACCATGCTGGCCGACATCTTGACCAAGGGACTCGCCGGACCACGCCACAAGGACTTGACGGCGGCGCTCGGCGTTCACGCGTGTTCGCATTGAGGGGGCGTGTTGCAGGGTAACTTCCTTGGTACAGTGTACCAGTCCAAGTTACCCGAACCGGTTAACCGGACCGGTCCAATGCTCCCTCGCCATGATTACGCCACGGTGATTACGCCACTCATGATTGGACGAGTAGGATGATTGGACGAGTACGGAATGATGGTGATTGGATGCACCAATTGATTGGATGCATAGTTGCATGTCTATGTAGTATACCAGGTAGGCAGGCAAAGTAAGCTCCGATAAATCAATCACTTCTGAATTTCCATTCAACCTCTCAAGCCTCCTTCCTCGCCTCGCCTCAAGCCTCGGCGGTGTCCAAGACCCCTACGTCAAGTTCAAGACCCAACGTAACCTTACTTCAGGCCCGGACGGCAGCGTGACGATGTGTCAGCGCCGCTATGTGGATGACATTCTCAAGCGTTTTGGTATGGACGAGTGCAAGGCCGTGGTGAGTCCCGTCGATATAAGCACTCGACTGATTTCAAGTGACGCAGCGACCAAGGTGAACGCTCCGTTTCGCGAAGCTGTTGGTGCTCTGATGCACTTGATGACTGCCACGCGCCCGGACATCGCGTACGCCGTTGGCTATGCGTCGCGCTTCATGGAGAACCCTCAAGAAGAACACTGGGTTGCGGTCAAGCGTATCTTTCGCTACCTGCAAGGCACCAAGACGCATGGGATCTGCTTCAAGCCGGGTGACAACATCGACTTTCGCGGGTACTCGGACGCGGACTGGGCTGGCGACCACGCGGACCGCAAGTCGACTTCCGGCTACACGTTCATGCTAATGGGTGCACCAGTGAGCTGGGGAAGCAAGAAGCAGTCAAGTGTTTCGCTGTCTACGAGTGAGGCGGAGTACATCGCACTCAGTCTGGCGATCCAAGAGGGCAAGTGGATTCATCGCCTGCTGCGCGAGATTCTGGCGGCCGCTAATGAGACTGGACCCGAGCTCATGATCCGCGAAGACAACCAGTCGTGCATCAAGATGACGAAGAACCCAGTGAACCACGGTCGCGCCAAGCACATCGACATCAAGTACCACCACATCCGCGATGAAGTGAAGCGCGGTGAAGTCAAGCTCGAGTACTGCGAGACTTCTGTGATGCTAGCGGACATCATGACGGAGGCTCTCGCGGGACCACGCCATACGGATCTGACGGCGGCTCTCGGCATTCGTGGGACTTCGCATTGAGGGGGTGTATTGACGGTTACCGGTTTGGTATCAGTTATTAGCCGTGAACCGGTTAACCCGAACCGGTCCAATCCGAACCCACGTTGATTATGGTGATTACGGTAAGTTGTTTACGCCACCGATGATTAGACGAGTAGGATGATTGGACGAACACCGGTGAGTGATGATTGATTAGATGCACTAGGTGATAGGACGCAGGGTCGCGTGTCTATAACAGTAGGGTGTAAGCTCCAACAATTCAATCACTTTCGAATCTTCATTCTACCCCTCAAGTGCCTTCGCTCCGGTCCCGCCGTCTGCGACGTCCCTCCCTCCGCTTCGTACAAGCTTCGTGTCCAAGATCCATACCTTTCATCAGTCCCCGAAGGTGTTGATCTCGACGGTGACTTCGACTGCCTGGAATTGGTGAAGGCGATCTACGGTCTCAAGCAAGCTTCGCGCGTGTGGAACGAGACCTTCGACGAGTTCGTGTGCTCCATCGGCTTTCAAGTATCGGCGTTCGACCCGTGCCTCTACATCAAGATCGTTGACGGTCACTGCGTGCTAGTGCTGGTCTACGTGGATGACGTGCTGATTACCGGAAGTTCACCCGAACTGATCTCACGCACGAAGACCGACCTCAAGACACGCTTCGAGATGACCGACAGCGGCAAGTGCGCGTTCGTTCTTGGGATCGAATTGGTGGACGGCCCGGACGGCAGCGTGACGATGTGTCAGCGCCGCTATGTGGATGACATTCTCAAGCGTTTTGGTATGGACGAGTGCAAGGCCGTGGTGAGTCCCGTCGATATAAGCACTCGACTGATTTCAAGTGACGCAGCGACCAAGGTGAACGCTCCGTTTCGCGAAGCTGTTGGTGCTCTGATGCACTTGATGACTGCCACGCGCCCGGACATCGCGTACGCCGTTGGCTATGCGTCGCGCTTCATGGAGAACCCTCAAGAAGAACACTGGGTTGCGGTCAAGCGTATCTTTCGCTACCTGCAAGGCACCAAGACGCATGGGATCTGCTTCAAGCCGGGTGACAACATCGACTTTCGCGGGTACTCGGACGCGGACTGGGCTGGCGACCTCGCGGACCGCAAGTCGACTTCCGGCTACACGTTCATGCTAATGGGTGCACCAGTGAGCTGGGGAAGCAAGAAGCAGTCAAGTGTTTCGCTGTCTACGAGTGAGGCGGAGTACATCGCACTCAGTCTGGCGATCCAAGAAGGCAAGTGGATTCATCGCCTGTTGTGCGAGATTTTGACGGCAGCGAACAAATCGGGGCCAGAGCTCAAGATCCTCGAAGACAACCAGTCGTGCATCAAGATGACGAAGAACCCAGTGAACCATGGTCGCGCCAAGCACATCGACATCAAGTACCATCACATCCGTGATGAGGTCAAGCGCGGCGAAGTCAAGCTCGAGTACTGCGAGACTTCTATCATGCTGGCGGACATCATGACCAAGGCACTGCCAGGCCCGCGCCACACGGATCTGACGGCGTCCCTCGGAATCCACGCGTGTTCGCATTGAGGGGGCGTATTGAGGGTTGCCGGGTTTTGGTACTGTGTACCAGTAACCGGTTAACCCGAACCGGTCCAACACGATCCCGCGATGTTTACGGTACGTTGTTTACGCCACCGATGATTAGACGAGTAGGATGATTGGACGAACACCGGTGAGTGATGGTTGATTAGATGCACTAGGTGATAGGACGCAGGGTCGCGTGTCTATAACAGTAGGGTGTAAGCTCCAACAATTCAATCACTTTCGAATCTTCATTCTACCCCTCAAGTGCCTTCGCTCCGGTCCCGCCGTCTGCGACGTCCCTCCCTCCGCTTCGTACAAGCTTCGTGTCCAAGATCCATACCTTTCATCAGGGACAACAAGCATAAGGGCCGACCGTCGAAGAAGAACGGTGCGTGCCACAACTGCGGCAAGCATGGACATTGGATCGCGGAGTGTCCCTCGCGGATCCATGACAACACGGAACGGCAGCGCTCGCAGCGTGCCAACGTCGCGCGTGAGGACGACTCCGGCGACTATCTCTTCTTCGTCGACGGCGATGGCGATGCGGCCATGGCAGCGTCGGCGAGTGGCACATGGCTGGTCGACTCGGGTGCGACGCAGCACATGGCGCACTCCAAGAAGTTCATGAGAAACTACAAGGCTTTCACTCCGGTCGACGTGCGTCTCGCAGACGACGGTGTGGTTCAAGCGATCGGCAGCGGCGACATTGTGATGGAGATGAAGACGCCTCGTGGCATCAAGAAGGGTGTGCTCACGAACGTGTGGCACATTCCCAAGCTAACGCGCAACCTCTTCTCGATCGGGCGCTTCACCAAGGACGTCGGATCAGTGACCTTCGACAGCGACGGATGCTTCATCGCGCTGAATGGGATGAAGTGCACGATAGGTGCGCGTGACGGCAAGCTGTTCAAGCTGTGCATGACGCCCGTGCGCCTGGACGAAGCGAATTCGGCGAGTCCGAACGGGAGCCAAGGGGACACCAAGTCGTACCTCTGGCACCTTCGACTAGGCCACATCGGTCACGCTGGGCTCGACGCCATCGTCAAGAAGAAGCTCAGCGTCGGCATTGACCTCGGGTCCGCGAGCAAGTGGGAGACGTGCGACGGATGCGCGCTCGGCAAGCAGACGCGATTGAGTTTCGAATCGACATCGCCCAAGCGTGCCAATGAACTACTGGAGGTAGTGCACAGTGACGTATGCGGGCCCATGCGCACGCCGACGTTTGGCAGCAAGCGCTACTTCGTCACCTTTATCGACGACAAGTCGCGCTACTGCGTGGTGTACCTGGTAAAGAACAAGTGGGAGGTGGCCGACAAGTTCGCGCACTTTGTGGCGTTTGCGGAGACACAGACCGGCAAGCGCGTCAAGGAGCTTCGCAGTGACAACGGTGGTGAGTACAAATCCGACAAAATGGCCAAGTTTTGCAGCAAGCGCGGCATCGTGCAGAAGTTCACGCCGCCATACACGCCGCAGCTCAACGGAATCGCGGAGCGCATGAACCGGACGCTAGTTGAATGCGCGCGGTGCATGCTGGAGCACGCGAGTCTGTCCAAGGCATACTGGGGCGAAGCAGTCATGACGGCTATGTTCCTGCGCAACCGCTGTCCGACACATGCGCTTGACAACGATAAGTCTCCGTACGAGCTGTGGACTGCCAAGAAACCATTGCTGGCCAACCTCAAAGTCTTCGGTTGCCACGCCTACGTGCATGTGGCGAAAGAGAAGCGAACCAAGCTGGATGCGCGATCGGTGCGATGCAGGTTCCTGGGGTACTCGGACCACGTGAAAGCGTATCGGTTCGAGGAGATCGAGAGTGGTCGCGTGCTGGTGAGCCGCGATGCACAGTTCATGGAAGACGTCTTCGACGGTGGAAGACGCGACTACAAACCCAAGGAGGCGCTGGTGGACCTTCAAGATGCGGAAGAAGGCACCACGGACAAAGATGAACAGTCGGCATTGGACGACGAAGATGAAGAGACTGCGCGGGATGATGAATTCTTGCCCGGCAGCAAGAGACACCCGAGGACACAGTCGCTGGAGGAAGCGGTGGAGACCCCGAGTGCCAAGCGATACGCGTCAGAGAATCGACGCCAAGGCCTGGATGAGATGTCTGCTATGGCTCGAGACAACGACAAGAGCTTCGAGGCGGCGTACGTCGTGGATTCAGTGGGAGAAATGCCGACCACGTTCAAGTCGGCGATGGAATCCAGCGACGCACGCAAATGGAAGGAGGCCTGCGACTCGGAGTACGACTCGCTGCGCAAGAACGACACATGGGACGTGGTACCGCTGCCCAAGGGACGCAAGGCCATCGGCTGTCGATGGGTCTTTCGCGTGAAGGAGAACCAAGCCGGCGAGATCGAACGATACAAGGCGCGCCTGGTGGCTAAGGGCTTCTCGCAGAAGCACGGCATCGACTACGACGAGACCTTCGCGCCCGTGGCCAAGTTCACGTCCATCCGAATCGTGCTAGCGATGGCTGCCAAGTACGGGCTCAAGCTGCACCAGATGGACGTTAAGACAGCCTTTCTTAACGGCGTCCTGGATGAAGACATCTACATGCAGCAGCCGGACGGATACATAAGCGAAGGACGCCCGGATCATGTGTGCAAGCTCAAGCGCGCGCTCTACGGTCTCAAGCAGTCGCCGCGCATGTGGAACCACACCATCGACGACTTCATGCTCAAGCTGGACTTCGACAAGTGCGAGACCGACCACTGCGTCTACGTCAAGCGCAACGGCGACAGCATGGTGCTCGTGGTGCTGTACGTGGACGACCTGGTGATTGCGAGTAGTGATGACGACATGCTCAAGGCGACCAAGAGCGCACTAAGCAAGCGGTTCGAGATGACGGACCTAGGCGAGCTGAGCTACTTTCTCGGAATGGAGATCAAGCAAGACATCAAGGCTGGTGAGGTGACCATGCGGCAGACCAAGTTCGCGCGGAGCATCCTGAGCAAGTTCAGCATGGAGAACAGCAAGCCCGTGAAAACGCCGCAGGATCCCGGACTCAAGCTGACCAAGGCTATGTGCGACGGCGGGTGCAAGCATGATGACACCATGGCAGGCGTGCCTTACCGGAACGCCGTGGGCTGCCTCATGTACTTGATGGTGGGCACCCGACCGGATCTGGCTGCGGCAGTGGGCGCACTGAGTCAGTTCGCTGCAGACCCATGCCCCACGCACTGGCAAGCACTCAAGCGTGTCCTCCGCTACATCCAAGGCACGGCGACGTACGGCATCGAGTTTCGCACCAAGGACCAAGACGGCGTCTGCGGCTACTCGGATGCGGACTGGGCGGGTGATGTGGAGTCGCGCCGCAGCACGAGCGGATACGCGTTCATAATGAGCGGTGGATGCGTGAGCTGGCGCAGCAAGAAGCAGAGGACGGTGGCACTATCGTCGACGGAAGCCGAGTACATGGCGCTATCGGAGGCAACACAGGAGGCTGTGTGGCTCAAGGCGTTTCTGTGCGAGATAGGCGAAACCACAGAGGGCAAGGCGATCAAGATCTACGAAGACAACCAAGGATCCATCGCGCTTGCCAAGAATCCCGAGTTTCACAAGCGTACCAAGCATATCGACATTCGCTACCACTTCGTGCGCGAGAAGGTCGAGGACGGAGAAGTGGTGCTCGAGTACTGTCCGACGCAAGACATGCTGGCGGACCTGATGACCAAGCCCATTTCAGCGGCGCAGTTCGACTGTCTCCGGAGCAAGCTCGGCATCGAAGCACCGAAGGCTATCGAGTCGAGTGGGAGTGTTGTCAAGGAGACGCCTCGAGCAGCTGCTGTATACCGGTAGGATACCGGTATGACCTTCACTCAGTGGCACCTCAATCACTCCGGCGATTACGGGACGATGATTACGATGCACGTGGGTACAAGATTGTGGGTACAAGATGGGCATCGACGTGGCGCTCTGCGATTGGCTGAAGTAACTCAATATCCAGTAGAGAATCCAGTAGAGTGTACCCAGTAGGTAGAACTGTAGGCTTAGAGGTAGCAAGGAGTTTGCGAACTAAGGACCTAAATCAATCACTTTGCATTTTGCCATCAAGTGACCAAGCCTTTTACATCTTCATCGGAAATCGTCGGTGAACATCCAAAGGTCGACTCATCGAAGTTGACATCGCGACTGATAACCACCTGCCCCGCCTCGATGTCATAAAGTCGATACGCCTTGGACACTGCTTCGTAGCCCAGGAACAGTCCAGCGCGAGCCTTGGATCCCACTTGAGTCGCTTCTCCTTCGGAGTCAGAATGTACGTCCGACAGCCGAACACACGCATGTGCTTCACACTCGGCTTGGAGTTGTAAACGATCTCGAACGGAGTCTTGTGCTCGATCTTGGGTGACGGCAGACGATTCTTCACGTAGATGGCAGTCATGGCCGCCTCAGCCCAGAAACACTTGTCCAGCTTAGCGTGATGCAGCATGCTGCGGCCGATCGTGACGATAGTTCGGATAGCTCGCTCTGCCGTGCCGTTCGTCTGGTGCGCGTACGGAACCGTGGTTTGCTGCTCGATGCCTTCGTCTTCGTAGAAGTCGTTGAGCGAGTTGGTCGCAAATTCACGAGCTCCGTCGTGCCGCACAAACTTGACCTTCTTGCCGAACTGCTTCTGCACCTTCATGATGTACGTCTTGATGCAGTCTTCGCTCTCCGACTTGGCACGCAGGCAGAAACCCTTCATGCATCCACTGGCTTCGTCCACGATCAGTAGCAGGTACTTGCTGCCGCTATTGAGGGTTGCCAGGGTTTGGTACTGTGTACCAGTAACCGGCTAACCCGAACCGGTCCAACACGATCCCGCGATGTTTACGGTACGTTGTTTACGCAACCGATGATTAGACGAGTAGGATGATTGGACGAGTGCGGAGTGTTGGTGATTGGATGCACCAAATGATTGGATGCAGGGCTGCATATCTATGTGGTAGACTAGGTAGTGTAAGCTCCGATAAATCAATCACTTTCGAATCTTCCTTCTTCAGCTCAAGTGGTCTTCACTCCGGTCCCCGCACCCAAGTGCAGAACTCCCTCCGCTCAACCCAAGCCTCGCTTCAAGACCTCAACACCTTTATCAGGTTATGAGCCCAAGCACCATGTCCTCTGCCCAAGACGTCTCGACCAAGGTCTCCATCGACAAGTTCAACGGAGACAACTACGCGCCGTGGAACCGCTACATGCGTGGCGTGTTCCTGACCAAGTCGACGTGGCATGTGGTGAATCGGGAAACGTCTCCATCCTTTACGGACTCCCGGGCCAGGGACGAGTATGTCAAGTCGAGCAACATCGCTTTTGGACTGATGTTGCTTCACATGGACGCCGACTACCATCATGTGGTCGATGACTGCGAGGAAGCATGGATCGCGTGGACGCGCTTGAAGACGCTGTACGGTGGTTCGCAGAAGGCTGGACGCATCTACCTCAAGCGCCAACTCTTCAGCATGGAGATGTCGGAAGGCGGCAATGTGTTGCATCATTGCAACGAGGTCCTCAACATCAGCGCCAAGCTCAGCAGCATCGGTGCCAAGATGGAGGACGAGGACGTGGCGATCTGCTTGTTGCGCAGCCTCCCCAAGAGCTACGAGAACGTCGTGCTGAACTTGGAGATGAGCAGCGCTGAACTGCGGTCGCAAGACGTCGTGAAGGTGCTCACGAATGAGCACATCAAGAGACAAGGCGAGAAGACGGCGACGGTGAAGACGGAGAACGCGGCCAAGGCGTTCAACACCGACCGAGAGTCTCGCCAATGCACGTACTGCGGAAAATTGGGGCATGTCATTGAGAAGTGCTGGACCAAGCAGAAGGACGAGAACCGAGGGCCAAGACGCGGCGGCAACGGCCGTGGACGCGGGGCCAACAACATCCAGTGGAGAAACGACAGCGACGGCTACGACAACGACTACGATCGAGTGGCGTTCGCGGTTTCCCTGGAATGTGGAGTTTCGACGGACAAGAATGTGTCCGGGATGTGGGCGGTCGACAGCGGTGCCAGGCACCATATTTGCAACGACAAGTCCAAGTTCGCCAATTTAATCGAGCGAAGTGAAGGCGAACTTTCGGTGGCCGATGGCAACAAGGCTGCCATCAAGGGTGTGGGGACCATCGTGGAAAGAGTGGTCCTGCCTAACGGCGACGAGCGCGAGATCGAGATCAAGAACGCGCTTTACGTGCCAAATATGAGCAAGAATCTGCTTTCAGTGCCGCAGATAAACAAGCATGGCAAGTTCCAAGTGATATTTGACGGCACTGAGATTCACGTTTCGCGCAAGGACTCGAATCAAGTGGTGGCGACGACGGATCTCGTGGATGGACTCTACTGGCTTCGCACACCTCAGCGATCGGCAAATGCGGCGACAAGTGGAAGGACGGTCGATTTGCACGCGCGTATGGGTCACGCTCCAGTCGAGGTTCTTCGCAAGATGGTCGACACCAAGATGATCAAGGACGCGAAAGCACCTTCCAAGTCGAGTGGACCAAGTGTGTGTCGTGGTTGCCAGCAAGGCAAAATGGTCCAAAAACCATTCCCAAGCAACCGTGACAAGCGTCGCTACGACACATTTGAGCTGCTCCACTTTGACATCTGCGGACCCATGGAGGAAAACTCGCTTGGCGGTAGCAAGTACCTGCTCCTGATCGTGGACGAAGCCAGCGGATGCATGAAGGGTTTCTGTCTGCGTGCCAAGTCGGAAAGTGAAGACTGCATCAAGACATACATCATGAAGGTGCAGACGCAGTTCGGCAAGAAGGTCAAGTTTGTGCGGCACGACGGAGCTCGTGAGTTTGCGACTAACTCGCTCAAGGATTTTTACGAAGACGAAGGCATCGAGCAGCAAACCACGGTTCCGTACGCGCACCAGACCAACGGCACGGCAGAGAGAGCCATCCGAACTATCGTCACGATCGGCCGCAGCATGTTGCATCACGCCAAGCTGGACAAGTGTTCTGGGCTGAGGCGGCGATGACGGCCATCTATGTGAAGAACCGCCTGCCGTCACCCAAGATCGAGCACAAGACTCCGTTCGAGATCGTCTACAAGTCCAAGCCGAGTGTGAAGCACATGCGTGTTTTCGGCTGTCGGACGTACATCCTGACTCCGAAGGAGAAGCGACTCAAGTGGGATCCCAAGGCTCGCGCCGGATTGTTTCTGGGTTACGAAGAAGTGTCCAAGGCGTATCGAATTTATGACATCGAGGCGGGGCAGGTGGTTATCAGTCGCGATGTCAACTTCGATGAGTCGACCTTTGGATGTTCACCGACGATTTCCGATGAAGATGTTGTTGTCAAGGAGACGTCTCGACCAGCTGCTGTATACCGGTAGGATACCGGTATGACCTTCACTCAGTGGCATCGCAATCATCCTGTGATTACGAGACGAAGATTACGTCACGGTGTTTATGGGACGGTGTTTACGCCACGGACGATTACGCCATGGGTGGGTACAAGATTGTGGGTACATGATGGGCTCTACGTGGCACTCCCTGATTGGCTGAAGTAACTCAGTATCCAGTAGAGAATCCAGTAGAGTGTACCCAGTAGGTAGAACTGTAGGCTTAGAGGTAGCAAGGAGTTTGCGAACTAAGGACCTAAATCAATCACTTTGCATTTTGCCATCAAGTGACCAAGCCTTTTTGATGTCGACGACCTGGACTTCGACTCGCTCGACATCGACAATGATGGTTTCCGCCAGACGGAGTACACGCAGGCAGGGAAGCGCAAGAGCCGCCTGAGTGACGAAGATGAAGCTGCCAGAAGACCGCGCGCTGTGCGTCATCGACCTGGACTGGAAGAAGCAAGTGCACCGAACGACTCCCCTTCGCACCGAACAGACGCAGATGAAGAAGAAAAGTCTGGAGACCAAGATGAAGAATCGACTCCATCTGTGTTTTGGCGTGCAAGTGCCAACGCGGTCGAAGCAGCCGTGGACTTATCGGAGCCGTCGACATTCCAAGAAGCGGTCAACGACCCGGACCAATTGCACTGGCGCAAGGCGATTCGTGCTGAGTTAAAGTCGATGCGACTTCGTGGTGTGTTTCGTGCTGCCAAGTTGCCCAGCGGACAAAGCGCCATCGGTACCAAGTGGGTGTTCAAGATTAAGCGCAAAGCCGACGGATCGATCGAGAAGTACAAGGCGCGCCTGGTGGCCAAGGGTTTCAAGCAAAAGTACGGCATCGACTACACGGAGACGTTCTCGCCCGTGGTCAAGTACGTGACGCTGCGCATGGTCATCGCGATTGCCAAGTATTTCGACTGGCCCCTCGACCAACTCGACGTGGTAACGGCATTTCTGTACGGCGTCATGAAGGAGTTGGTGTTCTGCGTGGTTCCTGAAGGCGTCGAGCTGGATGGTGATTTCGACTGCCTGGAATTGGTGAAGGCGATTTACGGTCTCAAGCAAGCTTCGCGCGTATGGAACGAGACCTTCGACGAATTCGTGTGTTCTATCGGTTTTCAAGTTTCAGCCTTCGACCCGTGCCTCTACATCAAGGTTGTCGATGGCCACTGTGTGCTCGTGCTGGTCTACGTGGACGATGTGTTGGTCACCGGAAGTTCACCCGAGCTGATCTCACGCACGAAGAACGACCTCAAGACACGCTTCGAAATGACTGACAGTGGCAAGTGTGTGTTCGTCCTTGGAATCGAGCTGGTGGATGGCCCGGACGGCAGGGTGGCGATGTGCCAGCGGCGTTATGTGGATGATATCCTGTAGCGTTTCGGTATGGACGAGTGCAAGGCTGTGGTGAGTCCGGTAGACATGAGCACTCGACTGGTTCCAAGTGACGCAGCGACCAAGGTGAACGCTCCGTTTCGCGAAGCTGTGGGTGCCCTCATGCACTTGATGACTGCTACTCGCCCGGATATCGCGTACGCAGTAGGCTATGTATCGCGCTTCATGGAGAACCCCCAAGAGGAACACTGGGTTGCGGTCAAGCGCATTTTTCGCTATCTACAAGGCACCAAGACGCATGGAATCTGTTTCAAGCCAGGCAACAAGATCGACTTTCGTGGGTATTCGGATGCGGACTGGGCTGGCGACCTCGCGGACCGCAAGTCGACTTCCGGCTACACGTTCATGCTGATGGGTGCGCCAGTGAGCTGGGGAAGCAAGAAGCAGTCAAGTGTTTCGCTGTCTACGAGCGAGGCGGAATACATCGCGCTCAGTCTGGCGATCCAAGAAGGCAAGTGGATTCATCGCCTGCTATGCGAGATTTTGGCGGCTGCCAACGAGACTGGACCCGAGCTCAAGATCCTCGAAGACAACCAGTCGTGCATCAAGATGACGAAGAACCCAGTGAACCATGGTCGCGCCAAGCACATCGACATCAAGTACCATCACATCCGTGATGAGGTCAAGCGCGGCGAAGTCAAGCTCGAGTATTGTGAGACTTCTATCATGCTGGCGGACATCATGACCAAGGCACTGCCAGGACCGCGCCACACGGATCTGACGGCGTCCCTCGGAATCCACGCGTGTTCGCATTGAGGGGGCGTATTGAGGGTTGCCAGGTTTTGGTACTGTGTACCAGTAACCGGTTAACCCGAACCGGTCCAACACGATCCCGCGATGTTTACGGTACGTTGTTTACGCAACCGATGATTAGACGAGTAGGATGATTGGACGAGTGCGGAGTGTTGGTGATTGGATGCACCAAATGATTGGATGCAGGGCTGCATATCTATGTGGTAGACTAGGTAGTGTAAGCTCCGATAAATCAATCACTTTCGAATCTTCCTTCTTCAGCTCAAGTGGTCTTCACTCCGGTCCCCGCACCCAAGTGCAGAACTCCCTCCGCTCAACCCAAGCCTCGCTTCAAGACCTCAACACCTTTATCAGCCGCCAAGCGAGTTTTCCTCCATGGGTCCGCAGATGTCGAAGTGGAGCAGCTCAAATGTGTCGTAGCGACGCTTGTCACGGTTGCTTGGGAATGGTTTTTGGACCATTTTACCTTGCTGGCAACCACGACACAGACTTGGTCCGCTCGACTTGAAAGGTGCCTTCGCGTCCTTGATCATGTGGTTGTCGACCATCTTGCGAAGCACCTCAACCGGAGCGTGACCCATGCGCGCGTGCAGGTCGACAGTCTTGCCACTCGTCGCCGCATTCGCCGATCGCTGAGGCGTCTGAAGCCAGTAGAGTCCATCCATGAGGTTTGCCGTCGCCACCACTTGCTTGGAGCCTTTGTGCGCAATCTGCATCTTGGTGCCGTCGAACACCACTTGAAACTTGTCACTTTTGTTGATCTGCGGTACCGAAAGCAGATTCTTGCTCATGCTTGGCACGTACAGCGCGTTCTTGATCTCGATCTCGCGCTCGTCGCCATTGGGCAGAACCACTCTTTCCACGATGGTCCCCACACCCATGATGGCCGCCTTGTTGCCGTCGGCCACCGAAAGTTCGCCTTCGTTCCGCTCAATCAAATGGACGAACTTGGTCTTGTCGTTGCAGATGTGGTGCGTTGCGCCGCTATCGACCGCCCACATCCCGGACACATTCTTGCCCGTCGAAACCCCACATTCCAGTGAAACCGCGAACGCTACTCGATCGTAGTCGTAGTCGTAGCCGTTGCTGTCGTTTCTCCACTGGATGTTGTTGGCCCGCGTCCACGGCCGTTGCCGCCGCGTCTCGGCCCTCGGTTCTCGTCCTTCTGCTTGGTCCAGCACTTGTCAATCGTGTGCCCCACTTTTCCGCAGTACGTACACTGGCGAGACTCTCGGTCGGTGTTGAACGCCTTGGCCGCGTTCTCCGTCTTCACCGTCGCCGTCTTCTCGCCTTGTCTCTTGATGTGCTCATTCGTGAGCACCTTCACGACGTCTTGCGACCGCAGTTCAGCGCTGCTCATCTCCAAGTTCAGTACGACGTTCTCGTAGCTCTTGGGGAGACTGCGCAGCAAGCAGATCACCACGTCCTCGTCCTCCATCTTGGCGCCGATGCTGCTAAGCTTGGCGCTGATGTTCAGAACATCATTGCAATGATGCAACACATTGCCACCTTCCGACATCTCCATGCTGAAGAGCTGTCGCTTCAGGTAGATGCGTCCAGCCTTCTGCGAACCACCGTACAGCGTCTTCAGGCGCGACCAGGCAACCCACGCTTCCTCGCAGTCGTCGGCCACATGGTGGTAGTCCGCGTCCATGTGGAGCAGCATCAGTCCGAAAGCGATGTTGCTCAACTTGACGTAGTCGTCCTTGGCCCGCGAGTCCGTGTAGCTTGGCGTCGTCTCACGGTTCACGACATGCCACGTCGACTTGGTCAGGAACACGCCACGCATGTAGCGGTTCCACGTCGCGTAGTTGTCCCCGTTGAACTTGTCAATGGAGACCTTGGTCGAGGCGTCTTGGGCAGAGGACATGGTGCTTGGGCTCATAACCTGATGAAAGGTATGGATCTTGGACACGAAGCTTGTACGAAGCGGAGGGAGGGACGTCGCAGACGGCGGGACCGGAGCGAAGGCACTTGAGGGGTAGAATGAAGATTCGAAAGTGATTGAATTGTTGGAGCTTACACCCTACTGTTATAGACACGCGACCCTGCGTCCTATCACCTAGTGCATCTAATCAACCATCACTCACCGGTGTTCGTCCAATCATCCTACTCGTCTAATCATCGGTGGCGTAAACAACTTACCGTAATCACCATAATCAACGTGGGTTCGGATTGGACCGGTTCGGGTTAACCGGTTCACGGCTAATAACTGATACCAAACCGGTAACCGTCAATACTGTATACCGGTAGGATACCGGTATGACCTTCACTCAGTGGCACCTCAATCACTCCGCCGATCACGGGACGATGATTACGATGCACGTGGGTACAAGATTGTGGGTACATGATGGGCTCTACGTGGCACTCCCTGATTGGCTGAAGTAACTCAGTATCCAGTAGAGAATCCAGTAGAATGTACCCAGTAGGTAGAACTGTAGGCTTAGAGGTAGCAAGGAGTTTGCGAACTAAGGACCTAAATCAATCTTTTTGCATTTTGCCATCAAGTGACCAAGCCTTTTGGTTATGAGCCCAAGCCCCGTCTTCCCTGACCAAGACCCCGACTACGCCTTCGCCATGGACGCCACGTCGACTACCGCCCGCATTAACAAGTTCGACGGAACTAATTCCACACGTGGAAGTTCAAGATGCAGATGGTGCTCGAGGAGCGCGAACTATGGGAAGTGACAAGTGGGGAAGTGAAGCTGGAGCACTGCCAGACTGCGGCGGATCAAGCGCTCTTTCGGAAGAAGTCGCGCAAGGCGCTGGCGATGATCTGTCTCGCGATGGAGGATTCGCAGCTGCCGCTGGTTCGCTCGGCGAGTGGCGCGCATGATGCATGGTCAAGACTGGAAGGACAATTCGAGAAGAAGAGTTTGGCCAACAAGCTCTTTCTTCGTCGGCGTTTCTTCACGACGATGATGGACGAAGGTGATGATGTGCTGGAGCACATCAACAAGATCAAGACACTGGCGGAGCAGCTCGACGCAGTGGGCGCTCCGGTCAGCGAGGACGACTTGGTGATCACGCTTTTGGGAAGTCTGAGCGAGTCGTACCAGTTCCTGATCACGGCGTTGGAGTCGAGAGCCGACTCACTGTCGTGGGAACTCGTGACGTCTCGGCTGCTGCATGAGGACATGAAGCGCAAGGAACAAGGTGGCGGTACGGACGGCACCGCGCACGGTCAAGGTCAAGCGTTCATGACAAGCGACAACAAGCGCAAGGGTCGGCAGGTGCAGAAGACTAGTGCCTGTCACTACTGTGGCGAGCACGGACATTGGATCGCCAAGTGTCCGGTGCGAATCCGCGAGAACGCGGAGCGGCAGAGGCCGCAACGAGCGAATGTCGCGCAGAGTGAAGATGACTCTGGCGACTTCCTCTTCTCGGTTGGTGGTAACACGGGTGCCTCCAATTCGAATGGAGTGTGGCTGGTCGACTCGGGTGCGACGCAGCACATGACGTACTCGAAGGAGTACATGAAGAACTACAAGAAGATCTCTCCGGTGGACGTGCATCTCGCGGACGACGGTGTGGTTCAGGCTGTGGGGACCGGCGACATTGTGATGTCGATGAAGACCCCGCGCGGCATGAAGAAGGGTGTACTCACGAACGTGTGGCACATTCCGAAGCTGTCGCGTAACCTGTTTTCGGTTGGTCGGTTCACTAAGGACGTCGGGCCAGTTATCTTCGAGAGCGACGGGTGCTTCGCTGAAACGAAGAGTCTCAAGTGGAAGATCGGCGCTCGTGAGGGCAAAGGACTGTTCAAGCTGTGCATGACTCCGATGATGCCTGACGAGGCCAATGCGGCAAGTTCGAAGGATCGCCAAGGGGACACCACGTCGTACCTCTGGCACCTTCGACTTGGTCACATCGGCCATGGCGGTCTAGACGCCATCGTCAAGAAGGGCTACGGTGTTGGTATCGATATGGCGTCGGTGAAGCAGTGGGAGTTATGCGACGGATGCTCACTCGGCAAGCAAACGCGAGTAAGCTACATGAAGACGTCGCCACACCGTGCCAAGCAAGTGCTAGAAGTCGTACACAGTGATGTATGCGGTCCCATGCAGACGCCGACCTTTGGAGGCAAGCGCTATTTTGTCACGTTTATCGATGACAAGTCGCACTTCTGTGTGGTGTACTTGCTGCGCAACAAGTCCGAGGTGGCCGACAAGTTCGCGCAATTCGTCGCGTTAGCTGAGACCCAGACTGGCAAGCGCGTGAAAATGCTGCGGAGCGACAACGGCGGCGAGTACACTTCGGGTGAGATGGCCAAGTTCTGTGCGGACCGTGGTATCATGCAGAAGTTCACGCCGCCATACACGCCTCAGCTGAACGGAGTCGCCGAGCGCATGAACCGGACGTTGGTGGAGTGTGCGCGTTGCATGCTGGAACATGCTGGATTGCCCAAGACGTATTGGGGTGAAGCTGTCGTGACAGCTACGTTCCTCCGTAATCGGTGTCCGACGCGTGCCATCAACCACGACAAGTCGCCGCACCAGGTTTGGACAGGCAAGAAACCGCTGCTAGCGAACCTCAAGGTGTTCGGTTGCCACGCGTACGTGCACGTGCCGAAGGAGAAGCGCACCAAGTTTGACGCTCGGTCGGTGCGCTGTCGGTTCCTGGGATACTCGGAGCATGAGAAAGCGTACCGTTTCGAAGAGACCAAGAGCGGTCGCGTGCTGGTGAGCCGCGACGCGCAGTTTATGGAAGACGTCTTCGACAGTGGGAGACGTGACTACCATCAGAGGGAGGTGGTGGTCATTCAAGATGAAGAGACGACGGATCAAGATTCGTTGCAGTCGGATGAAGACGACAAAGAAGAAGAAGACGAAGAAGCAGCGCGGGACGAAGGTTTTGAACCAGGCAGCAAGCGACACCCGCGGACGCAGTCGCTGGAAGAAGCTGTGGAAGTTCCAAGTGCCAAGCGGCAGAGTCGACACCTGACTCTGGACGAGATGTCGGCTGCGGCTTAAGAAAGTCAAGACTTCGAAGCTGCATACGTCGTGAATTCAGTGGGAGAAATGCCGACCACGTTCAAGTCGGCGATGGAATCCAGCGACGCAGTCAAGTGGAAGGAGGCGTGTGACTCGGAGGTCGAGTCGCTCCGCAAGAACGAGACGTGGATCCTCGTGCCGCTGCCAAAAGGACGCAAGGCAATCGGCAACCGATGGGTGTTCCGTGTGAAGGAGAACCAGGCTGGAGAGATCGAACGGTTCAAGGCGCGACTGGTGGCCAAGGGATTTTCGCAGAAGTACGGCATCGACTACGACGAGACTTTCGCGCCAGTGGCCAAGTTCACGTCGATCAGGATCCTGCTCAGTCTGCCGGCCAAGTACAATCTCATGGTGCACCAGATGGATGTCAAGACAGCTTTCCTGAACGGTTTGTTAGACGAAGACATCTACATGGCACAGCCGGACGGCTACATCGATGAAAAGCACCCGGACTATGTCTGTCAGCTCAAGCGGTCTCTTTACGGTTTGAAGCAGTCGCCCCGGATGTGGAACAAGACCATCGACGACCTCATGCTCAAGCTAGGGTTCAAGAAGTGCGAGTCCGACCACTGCATCTACTTCAAGCGTGACGACCAAGACATGATCTTCGTGGCGCTATATGTCGACGACCTGATCCTCGCAAGTAACAACGACAAGCTGCTCAAGTCGACGAAGAAGGCGCTCAGTGACCGTTTCGAGATGACGTACCTGGGCCACCTCAAGTACTTCCTCGGCATGGAAATCGATCAAGATATGACGACAGGGAAGGTGTCGATGCGGCAAACCAAGTTTGCGAAAGACATTCTGGAGAACTTCAACATAGAGAAGAGCAACCCTGTTAAGATGCCACAAGATCCGGGCCTCAAGCTGACCAAGGCCATGTGCGAGGGCGGCTGCAAGCACGACGAGACCATGGTAAACGTGCCATACCGGAACGCTGTGGGATGCCTCATGTATCTCAAAGGGTAGGCACACGCCCGGACCTCGCAGCAGCAGTGGGAGTTCTCAGCCAGTTTGCAGCAGACCCATCTCCGACACACTGGCAGGCGCTCAAGAGGGTCTTCAGGTACATTCAAGGCACGAAGACGCACGGCATCGAGTTTCAAGCGAGCTGCGACGACGGACCCCAAGGCTATTCAGATGCCGACTGGGCTGGAGACATCGAGTCAAGAAGAAGTACAAGTGGCTACGCGTTCATGATGAATGGCGGATGCATCAGCTGGAGGAGCAAGAAGCAGCGGACAGTGGCGCTGTCTTCGACGGAAGCTGAGTACATGGCGCTATCGGAGGCGACACAAGAGGCGGTGTGGCTCAAGGTGTTCCTGTGCGAGCTCGGCGAGATGACAAGCGATGAAGCAATCAAGATCTACGAGGACAACCAAGGTTCCATCGCGTTGGCCAAGAATCCCGAATTCCACAAGCGCACCAAGCACATCGACATTCGCTACCATTTCGTGCGCGAGAAGGTGGAAGACGGTCAAGTGGTGCTGCAGTATGTTTCGACAACCGACATGCTGGCGGACATCATGACGAAGCCAATCTCTGCGACGCAGTTCAGTGTGCTCCGGAGCAAACTCGGCATCGAAGCGCTGAAGGCTGTCGAGTCGAGTGGGAGTGTTGTCAAGGAGACGTCTCGACCAGCTGCTGTATACCGGTAGGATACCGGTATGACCTTCACTCAGTGGCATCGCAATCATCCTGTGATTACGAGACGAAGATTACGTCACGGTGTTTATGGGACGGTGTTTACGCCACGGACGATTACGCCATGGGTGGGTACAAGATTGTGGGTACATGATGGGCTCTACGTGGCACTCCCTGATTGGCTGAAGTAACTCAGTATCCAGTAGAGAATCCAGTAGAGTGTACCCAGTAGGTAGAACTGTAGGCTTAGAGGTAGCAAGGAGTTTGCGAACTAAGGACCTAAATCAATCTTTTTGCATTTTGCTCTAAAGACCACAAGCTTTTGATGCAACACATTGCCGCCTTCCGACATCTCCATGCTGAAGAGCTGTCGCTTGAGGTAGATGCGACCAGCCTTCTGCGATCCACCGTACAGCGTCTTCAAGCGCGTCCACGCGATCCATGCTTCCTCGCAGTCATCGACCACATGATGGTAGTCGGCGTCCATGTGAAGCAACATCAGTCCAAAAGCGATGTTGCTCGACTTGACATACTCGTCCTTGGACCGGGACTCCGTAAAGGATGGAGACGTTTCCCGATTCACCACATGCCACGTCGACTTGGTCAGGAACACGCCACGCATGTAGCGGTTCCACGTCGCGTAGTTGTCTCCGTTGAACTTGTCGATGGAGACCTTGGTCGAGACGTCTTGGGCAGAGGACATGGTGCTTGGGCTCATAACCTGATAAAGGTGTTGAGGTCTTGAAGCGAGGCTTGGGTTGAGCGGAGGGAGTTCTGTACTTGGGTGCGGGGACCGGAGTGAAGACCACTTGAGCTGAAGAAGGAAGATTCGAAAGTGATTGATTTATCGGAGCTTACACTACCTAGTCTACCACATAGATATGCAGCCATGCATCCAATCATTTGGTGCATCCAATCACCAACACTCCGCACTCGTCCAATCATCCTACTCGTCTAATCATCGGTTGCGTAAACAACGTACCGTAAACATCGCGGGATCGTGTTGGACCGGTTCGGGTTAACCGGTTACTGGTACACAGTACCAAAACCTGGCAACCCTCAATACGGATCAGTGACCTTCGACAGCGACGGATGCTTCATCGCGCTGAAGGGATGAAGTGCACAATAGGTGCGCGTGACGGCAAGCTGTTCAAGCTGTGCATGACGCCCGTGCGCCTGAACGAAGCGAATTCGGCGAGTCCGAACGGGAGCCAAGGGGACACCAAGTCGTACCTCTGGCACCTTCGACTAGGCCACATCGGTCACGCTGGGCTCGACGCCATCGTCAAGAAGAAGCTCAGCGTCGGCATTGACCTCGGGTCCGCGAGCAAGTGGGAGACGTGCGACGGATGCGCGCTCGGCAAGCAGACGCGATTGAGTTTCGAATCGACATCGCCCAAGCGTGCCAATGAACTACTGGAGGTAGTGCACAGTGACGTATGCGGGCCCATGCGCACGCCGACGTTTGGCGGCAAGCGCTACTTCGTCACCTTTATCGACGACAAGTCGCGCTACTGCGTGGTGTACCTGGTAAAGAACAAGTGGGAGGTGGCCGACAAGTTCGCGCACTTTGTGGCGTTTGCGGAGACACAGACCGGCAAGCGCGTCAAGGAGCTGTTGTCAAGGAGACGTCTCGACCAGCTGCTGTATACCGGTAGGATACCGGTATGACCTTCACTCAGTGGCATCGCAACCATCCTGTGATTACGAGACGAAGATTACGTCACGGTGTTTATGGGACGGTGTTTACGCCACGGACGATTACGCCATGGGTGGGTACTAGATTGTGGGTACATGATGGGCTCTACGTGGCACTCCCTGATTGGCTGAAGTAACTCAGTATCCAGTAGAGAATCCAGTAGAATGTACCCAGTAGGTAGAACTGTAGGCTTAGAGGTAGCAAGGAGTTTGCGAACTAAGGACCTAAATCAATCTTTTTGCATTTTGCCATCAAGTGACCAAGCCTTTTGGTTATGAGCCCAAGCCCCGTCTTCCCTGACCAAGACCCCGACTACGCCTTCGCCATGGACGCCACGTCGACTACCGCCCGCATTAACAAGTTCGACGGAACTAACTTCTGTTGTCAAGGAGACGCCTCGAGCAGCTGCTGTATACCGGTAGGATACCGGTATGACCTTCACTCAGTGGCACCTCAATCACTCCGCCGATCACGGGACGATGATTACGATGCACGTGGGTACAAGATTGTGGGTACAGGATGGGCCCTACGTGGCGCTCTGCGATTGGCAGAAGTAACTCAGTATCCAGTAGAGAATCCAGTAGAATGTACCCAGTAGGTAGAACTGTAGGCTTAGAGGTAGCAAGGAGTTTGCGAACTAAGGACCTAAATCAATCTTTTTGCATTTTGCCATCAAGTGACCAAGCCTTTTGGTTATGAGCCCAAGCCCCGTCTTCCCTGACCAAGACCCCGACTACGCCTTCGCCATGGACGCCACGTCGACTACCGCCCGCATTAACAAGTTCGACGGAACTAATTCCACACGTGGAAGTTCAAGATGCAGATGGTGCTTGAGGAGCGCGAACTGTGGGAAGTGACAAGTGGGGAAGTGAAGCTGGAGCACTGCCAGACTGCGGCGGATCAAGCGCTCTTTCGGAAGAAGTCGCGCAAGGCGCTGGCGATCATCTGTCTCGCGATGGAGGATTCGCAGCTGCCGCTGGTTCGCTCGGCGAGTGGCGCGCATGATGCATGGTCAAGACTGGAAGGACACTTCGAGAAGAAGAGTTTGGCCAACAAGCTCTTTCTTCGTCGACGTTTCTTCACGCTCATGATGGAGGAAGGTGATGATGTGCTTCAACACATCAACAAGCTCAAGACTCTGGCGGAACAGCTCGACGCGGTCGGCGCTCCGGTCAGCGAGGACGACTTGATGATCACGCTTCTCGGGAGCCTGAGCGAGTCGTATCAGTTCCTGATCACGGCGATGGAGTCAAGATCCGACACGCTGACGTGGGAGCTGGTGACGTCTCGGCTGCTACATGAATACATGAAGCGCAAGGAGCAGGGTGGCGATGGAGATGGCGCCGCGCCTGGCCAGGCGTTCATGATGAGGGACAACAAGCATAAGGGCCGACCGTCGAAGAAGAACGGTGCGTGCCACAACTGCGGCAAGCATGGACATTGGATCGCGGAGTGTCCCTCGCGGATCCATGACAACACGGAACGGCAGCGCTCGCAGCGTGCCAACGTCGCGCGTGAGGACGACTCCGGCGACTATCTCTTCTTCGTCGACGGCGATGGCGATGCGGCCATGGCAGCGTCGGCGAGTGGCACATGGCTGGTCGACTCGGGTGCGACGCAGCACATGGCGCACTCCAAGAAGTTCATGAGAAACTACAAGGCCTTCACTCCGGTCGACGTGCGTCTCGCAGACGACGGTGTGGTTCAAGCGATCGGCAGCGGCGACATTGTAATGGAGATGAAGACGCCTCGTGGCATCAAGAAGGGTGTGCTCACGAACGTGTGGCACGTTCCCAAGCTAACGCGCAACCTCTTCTCGATCGGGCGCTTCACCAAGGACGTCGGATCAGTGACCTTCGACAGCGACGGATGCTTCATCGCGCTGAAGGGATGAAGTGCACAATAGGTGCGCGTGACGGCAAGCTGTTCAAGCTGTGCATGACGCCCGTGCGCCTGAACGAAGCGAATTCGGCGAGTCCGAACGGGAGCCAAGGGGACACCAAGTCGTACCTCTGGCACCTTCGACTAGGCCACATCGGTCACGCTGGGCTCGACGCCATCGTCAAGAAGAAGCTCAGCGTCGGCATTGACCTCGGGTCCGCGAGCAAGTGGGAGACGTGCGACGGATGCGCGCTCGGCAAGCAGACGCGATTGAGTTTCGAATCGACATCGCCCAAGCGTGCCAATGAACTACTGGAGGTAGTGCACAGTGACGTATGCGGGCCCATGCGCACGCCGACGTTTGGCGGCAAGCGCTACTTCGTCACCTTTATCGACGACAAGTCGCGCTACTGCGTGGTGTACCTGGTAAAGAACAAGTGGGAGGTGGCCGACAAGTTCGCGCACTTTGTGGCGTTTGCGGAGACACAGACCGGCAAGCGCGTCAAGGAGCTGTTGTCAAGGAGACGTCTCGACCAGCTGCTGTATACCGGTAGGATACCGGTATGACCTTCACTCAGTGGCATCGCAACCATCCTGTGATTACGAGACGAAGATTACGTCACGGTGTTTATGGGACGGTGTTTACGCCACGGACGATTACGCCATGGGTGGGTACTAGATTGTGGGTACATGATGGGCTCTACGTGGCACTCCCTGATTGGCTGAAGTAACTCAGTATCCAGTAGAGAATCCAGTAGAATGTACCCAGTAGGTAGAACTGTAGGCTTAGAGGTAGCAAGGAGTTTGCGAACTAAGGACCTAAATCAATCTTTTTGCATTTTGCCATCAAGTGACCAAGCCTTTTGGTTATGAGCCCAAGCCCCGTCTTCCCTGACCAAGACCCCGACTACGCCTTCGCCATGGACGCCACGTCGACTACCGCCCGCATTAACAAGTTCGACGGAACTAATTCCACACGTGGAAGTTCAAGATGCAGATGGTGCTTGAGGAGCGCGAACTGTGGGAAGTGACAAGTGGGGAAGTGAAGCTGGAGCACTGCCAGACTGCGGCGGATCAAGCGCTCTTTCGGAAGAAGTCGCGCAAGGCGCTGGCGATCATCTGTCTCGCGATGGAGGATTCGCAGCTGCCGCTGGTTCGCTCGGCGAGTGGCGCGCATGATGCATGGTCAAGACTGGAAGGACACTTCGAGAAGAAGAGTTTGGCCAACAAGCTCTTTCTTCGTCGACGTTTCTTCACGCTCATGATGGAGGAAGGTGATGATGTGCTTCAACACATCAACAAGCTCAAGACTCTGGCGGAACAGCTCGACGCGGTCGGCGCTCCGGTCAGCGAGGACGACTTGATGATCACGCTTCTCGGGAGCCTGAGCGAGTCGTATCAGTTCCTGATCACGGCGATGGAGTCAAGATCCGACACGCTGACGTGGGAGCTGGTGACGTCTCGGCTGCTACATGAAGACATGAAGCGCAAGGAGCAGGGTGGCGATGGAGATGGCGCCGCGCCTGGCCAGGCGTTCATGATGAGGGACAACAAGCATAAGGGCCGACCGTCGAAGAAGAACGGTGCGTGCCACAACTGCGGCAAGCATGGACATTGGATCGCGGAGTGTCCCTCGCGGATCCATGACAACACGGAACGGCAGCGCTCGCAGCGTGCCAACGTCGCGCGTGAGGACGACTCCGGCGACTATCTCTTCTTCGTCGACGGCGATGGCGATGCGGCCATGGCAGCGTCGGCGAGTGGCACATGGCTGGTCGACTCGGGTGCGACGCAGCACATGGCGCACTCCAAGAAGTTCATGAGAAACTACAAGGCCTTCACTCCGGTCGACGTGCGTCTCGCAGACGACGGTGTGGTTCAAGGGCGATCGGCAGCGGCGACATTGTGATGGAGATGAAGACGCCTCGTGGCATCAAGAAGGGTGTGCTCACGAACGTGTGGCACATTCCCAAGCTAACGCGCAACCTCTTCTCGATCGGGCGCTTCACCAAGGACGTCGGATCAGTGACCTTCGACAGCGACGGATGCTTCATCGCGCTGAAGGGATGAAGTGCACAATAGGTGCGCGTGACGGCAAGCTGTTCAAGCTGTGCATGACGCCCGTGCGCCTGAACGAAGCGAATTCGGCGAGTCCGAACGGGAGCCAAGGGGATACCAAGTCGTACCTCTGGCACCTTCGACTAGGCCACATCGGTCACGCTGGGCTCGACGCCATCGTCAAGAAGAAGCTCAGCGTCGGCATTGACCTCGGGTCCGCGAGCAAGTGGGAGACGTGCGACGGATGCGCGCTCGGCAAGCAGACGCGATTGAGTTTCGAATCGACATCGCCCAAGCGTGCCAATGAACTACTGGAGGTAGTGCACAGTGACGTATGCGGGCCCATGCGCACGCCGACGTTTGGCGGCAAGCGCTACTTCGTCACCTTTATCGACGACAAGTCGCGCTACTGCGTGGTGTACCTGGTAAAGAACAAGTGGGAGGTGGCCGACAAGTTCGCGCACTTTGTGGCGTTTGCGGAGACACAGACCGGCAAGCGCGTCAAGGAGCTGTTGTCAAGGAGACGTCTCGACCAGCTGCTGTATACCGGTAGGATACCGGTATGACCTTCACTCAGTGGCATCGCAATCATCCTGTGATTACGAGACGAAGATTACGTCACGGTGTTTATGGGACGGTGTTTACGCCACGGACGATTACGCCATGGGTGGGTACTAGATTGTGGGTACATGATGGGCTCTACGTGGCACTCCCTGATTGGCTGAAGTAACTCAGTATCCAGTAGAGAATCCAGTAGAGTGTACCCAGTAGGTAGAACTGTAGGCTTAGAGGTAGCAAGGAGTTTGCGAACTAAGGACCTAAATCAATCTTTTTGCATTTTGCCATCAAGTGACCAAGCCTTTTGGTTATGAGCCCAAGCCCCGTCTTCCCTGACCAAGACCCCGACTACGCCTTCGCCATGGACGCCACGTCGACTACCGCCCGCATTAACAAGTTCGACGGAACTAATTCCACACGTGGAAGTTCAAGATGCAGATGGTGCTTGAGGAGCGCGAACTGTGGGAAGTGACAAGTGGGGAAGTGAAGCTGGAGCACTGCCAGACTGCGGCGGATCAAGCGCTCTTTCGGAAGAAGTCGCGCAAGGCGCTGGCGATCATCTGTCTCGCGATGGAGGATTCGCAGCTGCCGCTGGTTCGCTCGGCGAGTGGCGCGCATGATGCATGGTCAAGACTGGAAGGACACTTCGAGAAGAAGAGTTTGGCCAACAAGCTCTTTCTTCGTCGACGTTTCTTCACGCTCATGATGGAGGAAGGTGATGATGTGCTTCAACACATCAACAAGCTCAAGACTCTGGCGGAACAGCTCGACGCGGTCGGCGCTCCGGTCAGCGAGGACGACTTGATGATCACGCTTCTCGGGAGCCTGAGCGAGTCGTATCAGTTCCTGATCACGGCGATGGAGTCAAGATCCGACACGCTGACGTGGGAGCTGGTGACGTCTCGGCTGCTACATGAAGACATGAAGCGCAAGGAGCAGGGTGGCGATGGAGATGGCGCCGCGCCTGGCCAGGCGTTTATGATGAGGGACAACAAGCATAAGGGCCGACCGTCGAAGAAGAACGGTGCGTGCCACAACTGCGGCAAGCATGGACATTGGATCGCGGAGTGTCCCTCGCGGATCCATGACAACACGGAACGGCAGCGCTCGCAGCGTGCCAACGTCGCGCGTGAGGACGACTCCGGCGACTATCTCTTCTTCGTCGACGGCGATGGCGATGCGGCCATGGCAGCGTCGGCGAGTGGCACATGGCTGGTCGACTCGGGTGCGACGCAGCACATGGCGCACTCCAAGAAGTTCATGAGAAACTACAAGGCCTTCACTCCGGTCGACGTGCGTCTCGCAGACGACGGTGTGGTTCAAGCGATCGGCAGCGGCGACATTGTGATGGAGATGAAGACGCCTCGTGGCATCAAGAAGGGTGTGCTCACGAACGTGTGGCACATTCCCAAGCTAACGCGCAACCTCTTCTCGATCGGGCGCTTCACCAAGGACGTCGGATCAGTGACCTTCGACAGCGACGGATGCTTCATCGCGCTGAAGGGATGAAGTGCACAATAGGTGCGCGTGACGGCAAGCTGTTCAGCTGTGCATGACGCCCGTGCGCCTGAACGAAGCGAATTCGGCGAGTCCGAACGGGAGCCAAGGGGACACCAAGTCGTACCTCTGGCACCTTCGACTAGGCCACATCGGTCACGCTGGGCTCGACGCCATCGTCAAGAAGAAGCTCAGCGTCGGCATTGACCTCGGGTCCGCGAGCAAGTGGGAGACGTGCGACGGATGCGCGCTCGGCAAGCAGACGCGATTGAGTTTCGAATCGACATCGCCCAAGCGTGCCAATGAACTACTGGAGGTTGTGCACAGTGACGTATGCGGGCCCATGCGCACGCCGACGTTTGGCGGCAAGCGCTACTTCGTCACCTTTATTGACGACAAGTCGCGGTACTGCGTGGTGTACCTGGTGAAGAACAAATGGGAGGTGGCCGACAAGTTCGCGCACTTTGTGGCGTTTGCGGAAACACAGACCGGCAAGCGCGTCAAGGAGCTTCGCAGTGACAACGGTGGTGAGTACAAATCCGACAAAATGGCCCAAGTTTTGCAGCAAGCGCGGCATCGTGCAGAAGTTCACGCCGCCATACACGCCGCAGCTCAACGGAATCGCGGAGCGCATGAACCGGACGCTAGTTGAATGCGCGCGGTGCATGCTGGAGCACGCGAGTCTGTCCAAGGCATACTGGGGTGAAGCAGTCATGACGGCTATGTTCCTGCGCAACCGCTGTCCGACACATGCGCTTGACAACGATAAGTCTCCGTACGAGCTGTGGACTGCCAAGAAACCATTGCTGGCCAACCTCAAAGTCTTCGGTTGCCACGCCTACGTGCATGTGGCGAAAGAGAAGCGAACCAAGCTGGATGCGCGATCGGTGCGATGCAGGTTCCTGGGGTACTCGGACCACGAGAAAGCATATCGGTTCGAGGAGATCGAGAGTGGTCGCGTGCTGGTGAGCCGCGATGCACAGTTCATGGAAGACGTCTTCGACGGTGGAAGACGTGACTACAAACCCAAGGAGGAGCTGGTGGACCTTCAAGATGCGGAAGAAGGCACCACGGACAAAGATGAACAGTCGGCATCGGACGACGAAGATGAAGAGACTGCGCGGGATGATGAATTCTTGCCCGGCAGCAAGAGACACCCGCGGACACAGTCGCTGGAGGAAGCGGTGGAGACCCCGAGTGCCAAGCGATACGCGTCAGAGAATCGACGCCAAGGCCTGGATGAGATGTCTGCCATGGCTCGAAACAACGACAAGAGCTTCGAGGCGGCGTACGTCGTGGATTCAGTGGGAGAAATGCCGACCACGTTCAAGTCGGCGATGGAATCCAGCGACGCACGCAAATGGAAGGAGGCCTGCGACTCGGAGTACGACTCGCTGCGCAAGAACGACACATGGGACGTGGTACCGCTGCCCAAGGGACGCAAGGCCATCGGCTGTCGATGGGTCTTTCGCGTGAAGGAGAACCAAGCCGGCGAGATCGAACGATACAAGGCGCGCCTGGTGGCTAAGGGCTTCTCGCAGAAGCACGGCATCGACTACGACGAGACCTTCGCGCCCGTGGCCAAGTTCACGTCCATCCGAATCGTGCTAGCGATGGCTGCCAAGTACGGGCTCAAGCTGCACCAGATGGACGTTAAGACAGCCTTTCTTAACGGCGTCCTGGATGAAGACATCTACATGCAGCAGCCGGACGGATACATAAGCGAAGGACGCCCGGATCATGTGTGCAAGCTCAAGCGCGCGCTCTACGGTATCAAGCAGTCGCCGCGCATGTGGAACCACACCATCGACGACTTCATGCTCAAGCTGGACTTCGACAAGTGCGAGACCGACCACTGCGTCTACGTCAAGCGCAACGACGACAGCATGGTGCTCGTGGTGCTGTACGTGGACGACCTGGTGATTGCGAGCAGTGATGACGACATGCTCAAGGCGACCAAGAGCGCATTAAGCAAGCGGTTTGAGATGACGGACCTAGGCGAGCTGAGCTACTTTCTCGGAATGGAGATCAAGCAAGACATCAAGGCTGGTGAGGTGACCATGCGGCAGACCAAGTTCGCACGGAGCATCCTGAGCAAGTTCAGCATGGAGAACAGCAAGCCCGTGAAAACGCCGCAGGATCCCGGACTCAAGCTGACCAAGGCTATGTGCGACGGCGGGTGCAAGCATGATGACACCATGGCAGGCGTGCCTTACCGGAACGCCGTGGGCTGCCTCATGTACTTGATGGTGGGCACCCGACCGGATCTGGCTGCGGCAGTGGGCACACTGAGTCAGTTCGCTGCAGACCCATGCCCCACGCACTGGCAAGCACTCAAGCGCGTCCTCCGCTACATCCAAGGCACGGCGACGTACGGCATCGAGTTTCGCACCAAGGACCAAGACGGCGTCTGCGGCTACTCGGATGCGGACTGGGCGGGTGATGTGGAGTCGCGCCGCAGCACGAGCGGATACGCGTTCATAATGAGCGGTGGATGCGTGAGCTGGCGCAGCAAGAAGCAGAGGACGGTGGCACTATCGTCGACGGAAGCCGAGTACATGGCGCTATCGGAGGCAACACAGGAGGCCGTGTGGCTCAAGGCGTTTCTGTGCGAGATAGGCGAAACCACAGAGGGCAAGGCGATCAAGATCTACGAAGACAACCAAGGATCCATCGCGCTTGCCAAGAATCCCGAGTTTCACAAGCGTACCAAGCATATCGACATTCGCTACCACTTCGTGCGCGAGAAGGTCGAGGACGGAGAAGTGGTGCTCGAGTACTGTCCGACGCAAGACATGCTGGCGGACCTGATGACCAAGCCCATTCCAGCGGCGCAGTTCGACTGTCTCCGGAGCAAGCTCGGCATCGAAGCACCGAAGGCTATCGAGTCGAGTGGGAGTGTTGTCAAGGAGACGCCTCGAGCAGCTGCTGTATACCGGTAGGATACCGGTATGACCTTCACTCAGTGGCACCTCAATCACTCGGCGATTACGGGACGATCATTACGCCATGGGTGGGTACAAGATTGTGGGTACAGGATGGGCTCTACGTGGCGCTCTGCGATTGGCAGAAGTAACTCAGTATCCAGTAGAGAATCCAGTAGAGTGTACCCAGTAGGTAGAACTGTAGGCTTAGAGGTAGCAAGGAGTTTGCGAACTAAGGACCTAAATCAATCACTTTGCATTTTGCCATCAAGTGACCAAGCCTTTTGTGGGATCCCAAGGCTCGCGCCGGATTGTTTCTGGGTTACGAAGAAGTGTCCAAGGCGTATCGACTTTATGACATCGAGGCGGGGCAGGTGGTCATCAGTCGCGATGTCAACTTCGATGAATCGACCTTTGGATTTTCACCGTCGGTTTCTGATGAAGATGTCGACGACCTGGACTTCGACTCCCTCGACATCGACGATGATGGTCCGCGCCAGACGGAGTACAAACAGGCAGGGAAGCGCAAGAGCCGCCCGAGTGACGAAGATGAAGCTGCCAGAAGACCGCGCGCTGTGCGTCATCGACCTGGACTGGAAGAAGCAAGTGCACCGAACGACTCCCCTTCGCACCGAACAGACACAGATGCAGAAGGAAAGTCTGGAGACCAAGATGAAGAATCGACTCCATCTGTGTTTTGGCGTGCAAGTGCCAACGCGGTCGAAGCAGCCGTGGACTTATCGGAGCCGTCGACATTCCAAGAAGCGGTCAACGGCCTGGACCAACTGCACTGGCGCAAGGCAATTCGTGCTGAGTTAAAGTCGATGCGACTTCGGGGTGTGTTTCGTGCTGCCAAGTTGCCCAGCGGACAAAGCGCCATCGGTACCAAGTGGGTGTTCAAGACTAAGCGCAAAGCCGACGGATCGATCAAGAAGTACAAGGCGCGCCTCGTAGCCAAGGGTTTCAAGCAAAAGTACGGCATCGACTACACGGAGACGTTCTCGCCCGTGGTCAAGTACGTGACGCTGCGCATGGTCATCGCGATTGCCAAGTTTTCGACTGGCCCCTCGACCAACTCGACGTGGTAACGGCATTTCTGTACGGCGTCATGAAGGAGTTGGTGTTCTGCGTGGTTCCTGAAGGCGTCGAGCTGGATGGTGATTTCGACTGCCTGGAATTGGTGAAGGCGATTTACGGTCTCAAGCAAGCTTCGCGTATGGAACGAGACCTTCGACGAATTCGTGTGTTCTATCGGTTTTCAAGTTTCAGCCTTCGACCCGTGCCTCTACATCAAGGTTGTCGATGGCCACTGTGTGCTCGTGCTGGTCTACGTGGACGATGTGTTGGTCACCGGAAGTTCACCCGAGCTGATCTCACGCACGAAGAACGACCTCAAGACACGCTTCGAAATGACTGACAGTGGCAAGTGTGTGTTCGTCTTTGGAATCGAGCTGGTGGATAGCCCGGACGGCAGCGTGACGATGTGCCAGCGGCGTTATGTGGATGATATCCTGAAGCTATTAAGGGTTGCCGGGTTTAGGTACTGTGTACCAGTAACCGGTTAACCCGAACCGGTCCAACACGATCCCGCGATGTTTACGGTACGTTGTTTACGCAACCGATGATTAGACGAGTAGGATGATTGGACGAGTGCGGAGTGTTGGTGATTGGATGCACCAAATGATTGGATGCATGGCTGCATATCTATGTGGTAGACTAGGTAGTGTAAGCTCCGATAAATCAACCACTTCCGAATCTTCCTTCTTCAGCTCAAGTGGTCTTCACTCCGGTCTCCGCACCCAAGTGCAGAACTCCCTTCGCTAAACCCAAGCCTCGCTTCAAAACCTCAACACCTTTATCAGGTTATGAGCCCAAGCACCATGTCCTCTGCCCAAGACGTCTCGACCAAGATCTTCATCGACAAGTTCAACGGAGACAACTACGCGACGCGGAACCGCTACATGCGTGGCGTGTTCCTGACCAAGTCGACGTGGCATGTGGTGAATCGGGAAACGTCTCCATCCTTTACGGACTCCCGGGCCAAGGACGAGTATGTCAAGTCGAGCAACATCGCTTTTGGACTGATGTTACTTCACATGGACGCCGACTACCATCATGTGGTCGATGACTGCGAGGAAGCATGGATCGCGTGGACGCGCTTGAAGACGCTGTACGGTGGATCGCAGAAGGCTGGTCGCATCTACCTGAAGCGACAGCTCTTCAGCATGGAGATGTCGGAAGGCGGCAATGTGTTGCATCATTGCAATGATGTCCTGAACATCAGCGCCAAGCTCAGTAGCATCGGCGCCAAGATGGAGGACGAGGACGTGGTGATCTGCTTGCTGCGCAGTCTCCCCAAGAGCTACGAGAACGTCGTACTGAACTTGGAGATGAGTAGCGCGGAGCTGAAGACGCAAGACGTCGTGAAGGTGCTCACGAACGAGCATATCAAGCGGCAGGGCGAGAAGACTCCGTCGGTGAAAACTGAAGACGCGGCCAAGGCGTTCAGTGCCGAGAGAGAATCTCGTCAGTGCACGTACTGCGGAAAATTGGGGCATGTCATTGACAAGTGCTGGACCAAGCAGAAGGACGAGAACCGAGGGCCAAGACGCGGCGGCAACGGCCGTGGACGCGGGGCCAACAACATCCAGTGGAGAAACGACAGCGACGGCTACGACAACGACTACGATCGAGTGGCGTTCGCGGTTTCGTTGGAATGCGGAAAATCGACGGGCAAGGATATGCCCGGGATGTGGGCGGTCGACAGCGGCGCAACGCACCACATTTGCAATGACAAGACCAGGTTCGTCACGCTGAATGAGCAAGACGAAGGCGAACTATCGGTAGCGGACGGAAACAAGGCCGAGATTAAGGGTGTGGGAACTATCATCGAACGAGTGGTTCTGCCCAACGGCGACGAGCGCGACATCGAAATCAAGGACGTGCTGTACGTGCCGAAGATGAACAAGAATCTGCTTTCGGTGCCGCAGATTAACAAGAGTGGCAAGTTTCAAGTGGTGTTCGACGGCGCGAGCATGCATGTCGCGCGGAAGGGCTCGAAGCAAGTGGTGGCAACGGCTGACCTCGTCGACGGTCTCTACTGGCTACGCATACCACAACATTCGGTGAATGCGGCGACGTCAACGCGCGACGTGGATCTACACGCGCGGATGGGCCACGCTCCGATCGACGTGCTGCGCAAAATGGTCAGCAATGGCATGATCAAGGACGCGAAAACACCATCACAGCCGAGTGGACCAAGCATATGTCGCGGATGTCAGCAAGGGAAGATGGTCCAAAAACCGTTCCCAAGCAACCGCGACAAGCGTCACTACGACGTATTTGAGCTACTCCACTTCGACATCTGCGGCCCCATGGAACAAGAGTCACTGGGTGGCAGCAAATATTTGCTGCTCATAGTGGACGAAACCAGCGGATGCATGAAGGGTTTCTGCTTAAGTGCCAAGTCGGAGAGCGAAGAATGCCTCAAGACCTACATCATGAAGGTGCAGACGCAGTTCGGCAAACGTGTCAAGTTCGTGCGCCACGACGGAGCCCGTGAGTTTGCTACTAATTCGCTCAAGGCCTTCTACGAAGATCAAGGCCTCGAGCAGCACACCACGGTTCCGTACGCGCACCAAACCAACGGCACGGCAGAGAGAGCTATCCGGACCATCGTTACGATTGGTCGCAGCATGCTGCATCATGCAAAGCTGGGCAAGTGTTTTTGGGGCGAAGCAGCGATGGCTGCAATTTATGTCAAGAACCGCTTGCCGTCGCCCAAGGTCGAAAACAAGACTCCGTTCGATATTGTATACAAGTTCAAGCCAAGTGTGAAGCACATGCGTGTTTTGGATGTCGGACGTACGTCCTGACCCCGAAGGAGAAGCGACTCAAGTGGGACCCCAAGGCTCGCGCTGGTGTGTTCATGGGATACGAAGAAGTGTCGAAGGCGTACCGAGTTTATGACATCGAGGCGGGGCAGGTGCTGATAAGTCGCGATGTCACCTTCGACGAATCAAGTTTTGGTATCTCGACGGCGATCTCAAGTAATGACGACGAAGATGTGAACCTGGACTTCGACTCGCTCGAGATTGGTGATGATGACTCGGCGAGTCCGACCGAATTCAAGCAGGCGGGGAAGCGCAAGACTCGACCAAGTGATGCGGATACCATGTCAGTGAACTCGCGTCCTGTTCGCCGTGCGACTGGTTTGGAAGAAGCAAGCGCTCCTGTCACCTCGTTTGAGCGCCAAGCCAAACGCCGAGCGAGTGTTCGAATGGAACCTGGACTGCCTGACGAAGAAGAGAAGGATGCTCATGACAACGAAGAAGACGATTCCACTCCTCCCGTATTTTGGCGAGCAAGTGCCAACTCAGTGGAAGCCGGTGAGTTGTCTGAGCCGACGACATTCCAAGACGCGGTGAACGGACCTGATCAAGTGCATTGGCGCAAGGCTGTTCGTGCGGAACTCAAGTCGATGCGACTTCGTGGTGTGTTTCGTGCTGCCAAGTTGCCCAGCGGACAACGCGCCATCGGTACCAAGTGGGTGTTCAAGATCAAGCGCAAAGCCGACGGATCGATCGAGAAATACAAGGCGCGCCTGGTGGCCAAGGGTTTCAAGCAGAAGTACGGCATCGACTACACGGAGACGTTCTCGCCCGTGGTCAAGTACGTGACGCTGCGCATGGTCATCGCGATTGCCAAGTTTTCGACTGGCCCCTCGACCAACTCGACGTGGTAACGGCATTTCTGTACGGCGTCATGAAGGAGTTGGTGTTCTGCGTGGTTCCTGAAGGCGTCGAGCTGGATGGTGATTTCGACTGCTTGGAATTGGTGAAGGCGATCTACGGTCTCAAGCAAGCTTCGCGCGTATGGAATGAGACCTTCGACGAATTCGTGTGTTCTATCGGTTTTCAAATTTCAGCCTATGATCCGTGCCTCTACATCAAGATTGTGGATGGTCACTGCGTTCTGTTGCTGGTGTACGTGGACGACGTATTAGTAACCGGAAGTTCGGCCGAACTGATCGCACGCACCAAGAGTGACCTGAAGACACGTTTTGAGATGACCGACAGCGGGAAGTGTGCCTTTATCTTGGGTATCGAGCTGGTCGACAACGCTGACGGCAGTGTAACAATGTGCCAACGGCGCTACGTGGACGACATTCTCAAGCGTTTCGGTATGGATGACTGCAAGGCTGTAGTAAGTCCCGCGGATTTGAGCTCTCGACTGGTTCCAAGCAACGCGCCGACCAAGATCAACGTTCCCTTTCGTGAAGCTGTGGGTGCACTCATGCACTTGATGACTGCGACGCGACCAGATATCGCTTTCGCCGTGGGATATGTGTCGCGCTTCATGGAAACCCCTCAAGTCGAGCACTGGGTTGCAGTGAAGCGAATCCTCCGCTATTTACAAGGGACCAAGTCGCATGGAATCTGCTTCAAACCCGGTGACAAGGTGGACTTTCGCGGCTACTCAGACGCAGACTGGGCCGGCGACCATTCCGATCGCAAGTCAACTTCGGGCTATACGTTCATTTTGATGGGCGCGCCAGTCAGTTGGGGAAGCAAGAAACAGTCAAGTGTGTCACTATCAACGAGCGAAGCGGAATACATCGCGCTCACTCTGGCCGTCCAAGAAGGCAAGTGGATTTATCGCCTGTTGTGCGAGATTTTGACGACAGCGAACGAATCGGGGCCAGAGCTCAAGATCCTCGAAGACAACCAGTCGTGCATCAAGATGACGAAGAACCCAGTGAACCATGGTCGCGCCAAGCACATCGACATCAAGTACCATCACATCCGTGATGAGGTCAAGCGCGGCGAAGTCAAGCTCGAGTAATGCGAGACTTCTATCATGCTGGCGGACATCATGACCAAGGCACTGCCAGGACCGCGCCACATGGATCTGACGGCGTCCCTCGGAATCCACGCGTGTTCGCATTGAGGGGACGTATTGAGGGTTGCCGGGTTTTGGTACTGTGTACCAGTAACCGGTTAACCCGAACCGGTCCAACACGATCCCGCGATGTTTACGGTACGTTGTTTACGCAACCGATGATTAGACGAGTAGGATGATTGGACGAGTGCGGAGTGTTGGTGATTGGATGCACCAAATGATTGGATGCAGGGCTGCATATCTATGTGGTAGACTAGGTAGTGTAAGCTCCGATAAATCAATCACTTTCGAATCTTCCTTCTTCAGCTCAAGTGGTCTTCACTCCGGTCCCCGCACCCAAGTGCAGAACTCCCTCCGCTCAACCCAAGCCTCGCTTCAAGACCTCAATACCTTTATCACTTGGGAACGGTTTTTGGACCATCTTCCCTTGCTGACATCCGCGACATATGCTTGGTCCATTCGGCTGTGATGGTGTTTTCGCGTCCTTGATCATGCCACTGCTGACCATTTTGCGCAGCACGTCGATCGGAGCGTGGCCCATCCGCGCGTGTAGATCCACGTCGCGCGTTGACGTCGCCACATTCACCGAATGTTGTGGTATGCGTAACCAATAGAGACCGTCGACGAGGTCAGCCGTTGCCACCACTTGCTTCGAGCCCTTCCGCGCGACATGCATGCTCGCACCGTCGAACACCACTTGAAACTTGCCACTCTTGTTAATCTGCGGCACCGAAAGCAGATTCTTGTTCATCTTCGGCACGTACAGCACGTCCTTGATTTCGATGTCGCGCTCGTCGCCGTTGAGCAGAACCACTCGTTCGATGATAGTTCCCACACCCTTAATCTCGGCCTTGTTTCCGTCCGCTACCGATAGTTCGCCTTCGTCTTGCTCATTCAGCGTGACGAACCTGGTCTTGTCATTGCAAATGTGGTGCGTTGCGCCGCTGTCGACCGCCCACATCCCGGGCATATCCTTGTCCGTCGATTTTCCGCATTCCAACGAAACCGCGAACGCCACTCGATCGTAGTCATTGTCGTAGCCGTCGCTGTCGTTTCTCCACTGGATGTTGTTGGCCCCGCGTCCACGGCCGTTGCCGCCGCGTCTTGGCCCTCGGTTCTCGTCCTTCTGCTTGGTCCAGCACTTGTCAATGACATGCCCCAATTTTCCGCAGTACGTGCATTGGCGAGGCTCACGGTCGGTGTTGAACGCCTTGGCCGCGTCTTCAGTTTTCACCGACGGAGTCTTCTCGCCCTGCCGCTTGATATGCTCGTTCGTGAGCACCTTCACGACGTCTTGCGTCTTCAGCTCCGCGCTACTCATCTCCAAGTTCAGTACGACGTTCTCGTAGCTCTTGGGGAGACTGCGCAGCAAGCAGATCGCCACGTCCTCGTCCTCCATCTTGGCGCCGATGCTACTGAGCTTGGCGCTGATGTTCAGGACATCATTGCAATGATGCAACACATTGCCGCCTTCCGACATCTCCATGCTGAAGAGCTGTCGCTTCAGGTAGATGCGACCAGCCTTCTGCGATCCACCGTACAGCGTCTTCAAGCGCGTCCACGCGATCCATGCTTCCTCGCAGTCATCGACCACATGATGGTAGTCGGCATCCATGTGAAGCAACATCAGTCCAAAAGCGATGTTGCTCGACTTGACATACTCGTCCTTGGCCCGGGAGTCCGTAAAGGATGGAGACGTTTCCCGATTCACCACATGCCACGTCGACTTGGTCAGGAACACGCCACGCATGTAGCGGTTCCACGTCGCGTAATTGTCTCCGTTGAACTTGTCGATGGAGACTTTGGTCGAGACGTCTTGGGCAGAGGACATGGTGCTTGGGCTCATAACCTGATAAAGGTGTTGAGGTCTTGAAGCGAGGCTTGGGTTGAGCGGAGGGAGTTCTGCACTTGGGTGCGGAGACCGGAGTGAAGACCACTTGAGCTGAAGAAGGAAGATTCGAAAGTGACTGATTTATCGGAGCTTACACTACCTAGTCTACCACATAGATATGCAGCCCTGCATCCAATCATTTGGTGCATCCAATCACCAACACTCCGCACTCGTCCAATCATCCTACTCGTCTAATCATCGGTTGCGTAAACAACGTACCGTAAACATCGTGGGATCGTGTTGGACCGGTTCGGGTTAACCGGTTACTGGTACACAGTACCAAAACCCGGCAACCCTCAATAGTACTCGAAGGAGTACATGAAGAACTACGAGAAGATCTCTCCGGTGGACGTGCATCTCGCGGACGACGGTGTGGTTCAGGCTGTGGGGACCGGCGACATTGTGATGTCGATGAAGACCCCGCGCGGCATGAAGAGGGGTGTACTCACGAACGCGTGGCACATTCCGAAGCTGTCACGCAACCTGTTTTCGGTTGGTAGGTTCACCAAGGACGTCGGGCCAGTCATCTTCGAGAGCGACGGATGCTTCGCTGAAACGAAGGGTCTCACATGGAAGCTCGGCGCTCGTGACGGCAAAGGGCTGTTCAAGCTGTGCATGACTCCGATGATGCCTGACGAGGCCAATGCGGCAAGTTCGAAGGATCGCCAAGGGGACACCACGTCGTGCCTCTGGCACCTTTGACTTGGTCACATCGGCCATGGCGGTCTAGACGCCATCGTCAAGAAGGGCTACGGTGTTGGTATCGACATGGCGTCGGTGAAGCAGTGGGAGCTGTGCGACGGATGCTCACTCGGCAAACAAACGCGAGTGAGCTACATGAAGTCGTCGCCGAACCGTGCGAAGCAAGTGCTGGAGGTGGTTCACAGCGATGTGTGCGGCCCCATGCAGACACCAACGGTTGGTGGCAAGCGCTACTTCGTCACGTTCATTGACGACAAGTCGCACTTCTGTGTGGTGTACTTGCTGCGGAACAAGTCCGGGGTGGCTACCAAATTCGCTAAGTTTGTGGCGTTTGCTGAAACTCAGACTGGCAAGCGCGTGAAAATGCTGCGGAGCGACAACGGTGGCGAGTACACGTCAAGTCAACTGGCGAAGTTCTGCAGTGACCGCGGCATCGTGCAGAAGTTTACTCCACCGTACACGCCTCAGCTCGATGGAGTCGCGGAACGAATGAATCGAACGTTGGTGGAGTGTGTGCGCTGCATGTTGGAACATGCCGGACTGTCGAAAGAGTATTGGGGCGAAGCCGTGATGACTGCCACGTTCCTACGCAATCGGTATCCGACGCGCGATCAGCCACGACAAGTCGCCGCACCAAGTCTGGACGGGCAAGACGGCCACTGCTGACAAATATGAAGGTATTCGGTTGTCACGCGTACGTGCTTGTGCCAAAGGAAAAACGGTCCAAGTTTGACGCTCGATCGGTGCGTTGCCGTTTTCTCGGATACTCAGAAACGAGAAAGCGTATCGGTTTGAAGAACTCGAGAGTGGTCGCGTGCTGATAAGTCGCGACGCACAGTTTATGGAAGACGTTTTCGACAATGGGAGACGCAATTACGCACTAAAGGAAGTGCTCGTGGATGTTCAAGATGAAGAAGATGAAGTTGCCACGGATGAAGAAACCTCATCGTCTAGATCGGATGGGGATGAAGAAGAAGTTGCACGGGATGAAGACTTCGAGCCCGGCAGCAAGCGACACCCGCGGACGCAATCGCTGTAGGAAGCGGTAGAGATTCCAGATGCCAAGCGGTATGCCTCGCAGAACCGATATCACACACTGGATGAGATGTCTGCGGTGGCGCAAGAAAACGCAAACGTCGAGGCTGCTTACGTCGTGGATTCAGTGGGAGAAATGCCGGCCACATTTAAGTCGGCGATGGAATCCAACGACGCAAGCAAGTGGAAGGAAGCTTGTGACTCGGAACACGACTCGCTTTGCAAGAACGAGACGTGGGACGTGGTGCCGTTGCCTAAGGGACGCAAGGCGATCGGCTGCCGATGGGTGTTTCGAGTGAAGGAGAACCAAGCCGGAGAGATCGAGCGGTTCAAGGCGCGCCTGGTGGCCAAGGGGTTCTCGCAGAAGTACGGCATCGACTATGAGGAGACATCGCACCAGTGGCCAAGTTCACGTCGATCCGGGTGGTGTTGAGCATGGCTGCCAAGTACGGTCTCAAGCTGCATCAGATGGATGTCAAGACGGCTTTCCTGAATGGCGTGATGGACGAGGAAATCTACATGCAACAGCCCGACGGATACGTTGACGAAGACCACCCGGAGTACGTATGCAAGCTCAAGCGGTCCTTGTACGGATTGAAACAGTCGCCACGCATGTGGAACCAGACCATCGACGACTTCATGCTAAAGATCGAGTTCACCAAGTGTAAGACCGATCACTGCGTGTACATCAAGAGGGACGGCGACATCATGGTACTGGTGGTGCTCTACGTTGACGACCTCATCATTGCAAGCAACGACGATGACTTGCTGGAATCGACCAAGCGGGCACTCAGCGATCGGTTCGAGATGACGGACCTTGGCGACCTCAGCTACTTTCTCGGTATGGAAATCAAGCAAGATCGAGAAGTCGGCGTTGTAACGATTCGGCAGACCAAATTCGCGCAAAGTATCCTGAACAAGTTTGGCATGGAAGATTGCAAGCCCGTAAAACACCACAAGATCCGGGACTCAAGCTAACCAAGAACATGTGCGAAGGAGACTGCAAGCACGAAGATACCATGAAGAACGTGCCGTACCGGAATGCTGTAGGCTGCCTCATGTATTTAATGGTGGGCACACGTCCGGACCTGGCGACAGCAGTGGGCTCACTAAGTCAATTCGCGTCGGATCCATGTCCCACACACTGGCAGGCACTCAAGCGAGTACTTCGGTATATTCGAGGCACGACGACGCACGGCATCGAGTTCAGCGCGAAGGACAAGGAATGTATTCGCGGCTACTCAGATGCGGACTGGGCGGGCGATATCGAGTCACGTCGCAGTACAAGTGGCTACGCATTCATGATGAACGGTGAATGCGTGAGCTGGCGCAGCAAGAAGCAGAGGACAGTGGCGCTATCGTCGACAGAGGCCGAGTACATGGCGCTCTCGGAAGCTACGCAAGAGGCATTGTGGCTCAAGGCGTTTCTGCATGAAATCGGTGAGATCAAGAACGACGACGCAGTGCTGATCTACGAGGATAACCAAGGCTCCATCGCGTTGGCCAAGAACCCGGAGTTCCACAAGCGCACCAAGCACATCGACATTCGCTACCACTTCGTGCGCGAAAAGGTCGAGGACGGAGAAGTGGTGCTCGAGTACTGTCCGACTCAAGACATGCTGGCGGACCTGATGACCAAGCCCATTACAACGGCGCAGTTCGACTATCTCCGGAGCAAGCTCGGCATCGAAGCACCGAAGGCTATCGAGTCGAGTGGGAGTGTTGTCAAGGAGACGCCTCGAGCAGCTACTGTATACCGGTAGGATATCGGTATGACCTTCACTCAGTGGCACCTCAATCACTCCGGCGATTACGGGACGATGATTACGATGCACGTGGGTACAAGATTGTGGGTACAAGATGGGCATCGACGTGGCGCTCTTCGATTGGCTGAAGTAACTCAGTATCCGGTAGAGAATCCAGTAGAGTGTACCCAGTAGGTAGAACTGTAGGCTTAGAGGTAGCAAGGGGTTTGCGAACTAAGGACCTAAATCAATCACTTTGCATTTTGCCATCAAGTGACCAAGCCTTTTGGTTATGAGCCCAAGCCCCGTCTTCCCTGACCAAGACCCCGACTACGCCTTCGCCATGGACGCCACGTCGACTACCGCCCGCATTAACAAGTTCGACGGAACTAACTTCCACACGTGGAAGTTCAAGATGCAGATGGTGCTCGAGGAGCGCGAACTGTGGGAAGTGACAAGTGGGGAAGTGAAGCTGGAGCACTGCCAGACTGCGGCGGATCAAGCGCTCTTTTCGGAAGAAGTCGCGCAAGGCGCTGGCGATGATCTGTCTCGCGATGGAGGACTCGCCGCTGGTTCGCTCGGCGAGTGGCGCGCATGATGCATGGTCAAGACTGGAAGGACACTTCGAGAAGAAGAGCCTGGCCAACAAGCTCTTCCTTCGTCGGCGTTTCTTCACGACGATGATGGACGAAGGTGATGATGTGCTGGAGCACATCAACAAGATCAAGACGCTGGCGGAGCAGCTCGACGCAGTGGCGCTCCGGTCAGCGAGGACGACTTGGTGATCACGCTTCTTGGAAGCCTGAGCGAGTCATACCAGTTTCTGATCACGGCGTTGGAGTCGAGAGCCGACTCACTGTCGTGGGAACTCGTGACGTCTCGGCTGCTGCATGAGGACATGAAGCGCAAGGAACAAGGTGGCGGTACGGACGGCACCGCGCACGGTCAAGGTCAAGCGTTCATGACAAGCGACAACAAGCGCAAGGGTCGGCAGGCGAAGAAGACTAGTGCCTGTCACTACTGTGGCGAGCACGGACATTGGATCACCACGTGTCCGGTGCGAATCCGCGAGAACGCGGAGCGGCAGAGGCCGCAACGAGCAAATATCGCGCAGAGTGAAGACGATTCTGGCGACTTCCTCTTCTCGGCTGGTGGTAACACGGGTGCCACAAGTCGAATGGTGGAGTGTGGCTGGTCGACTCGGGTGCGACGCAGCACATGACTGTACTCGAAGGAGTACATGAAGAACTACAAGAAGATCTCTCTGGTGGACGTGCATCTCGCGGACGACGGTGTGGTTCAGGCTGTGGGGACCGGCGACATTGTGATGTCGATGAAGACCCCGCGCGGCATGAAGAAGGGTGTACTCACGAACGTGTGGCACATTCCGAAGCTGTCGCGCAACCTGTTTTCGGTTGGTCGGTTCACTAAGGACGTCGGGCCAGTTATCTTCGAGAGCGACGGGTGCTTCGCTGAAACGAAGAGTCTCAAGTGGAAGCTCGGCGCTCGTGAGGGCAAAGGGCTGTTCAAGCTGTGCATGACTCCGATGATGCCTGACGAGGCCAATGCGGCAAGTTCGAAGGATCGCCAAGGGGACACCACGTCGTGCCTCTGGCAACCTTCGACTTGGTCACATCGGCCATGGCAGTCTAGACGCCATCGTCAAGAAGGGCTACGGTGTTGGTATCGACATGGCGTCGGTGAAGCAGTGGGAGCTGTGCGACGGATGCTCACTCGGCAAACAAACGCGAGTGAGCTACATGAAGTCGTCGCCGAACCGTGCGAAGCAAGTGCTGGAGGTGGTTCACAGCGATGTGTGCGGCCCCATGCAGACACCAACGGTTGGTGGCAAGCGTTACTTCGTCACGTTCATTGACGACAAGTCGCACTTCTGTGTGGTGTACTTGCTGCGGAACAAGTCCGGGGTGGCTACCAAATTCGCTAAGTTTGTGGCGTTTGCTGAAACTCAGACTGGCAAGCGCGTGAAAATGCTGCGGAGCGACAACGGTGGCGAGTACACGTCAAGTCAACTGGCGAAGTTCTGCAGTGACCGCGGCATCGTGCAGAAGTTTACTCCACCGTACACGCCTCAGCTCAATGGAGTCGCGGAACGAATGAATCGAACGTTGGTGGAGTGTGTGCGCTGCATGTTGGAACATGCCGGACTGTCGAAAGAGTATTGGGGCGAAGCCGTGATGACTGCCACGTTCCTACGCAATCGGTGTCCGACACGCGCGATCAGCCACGACAAGTCGCCGCACCAAGTCTGGGACGGGCAAGAAGCCACTGCTAACCGTCGTTGCATCAATAGCAGAGATATCCCCGCTTGCACACACCCGTTTACCACCCCTATTATAACTTCCATACCAAAAATAATCCACCCATCGAAGTTAGCCCACAGACAGGCTACAGACCTGAAATTGCACACGCAATTAGATTAGATACCTATGTAGATGAATACGAAAGCACAGCGTCGTCATTGCAGTCATCGCAGAGATATCTCCGTGTGCGCGTGACCAATTGCCAACACAGCTTATTTGACTGTGTGACTGTGATAGAAGATGTGCTTTGTATTACCGTACACAATTTTCTAACTACACCTACGCTACTTTCGGTAATTACCGGTTACCTGAGCGTCACCTTTGGAGTGTGGTACCCTGTACCGGTACCTGACCTGTCCACTATAGCGGAGGAAATCGGTAATCGAATATTTCAGGAAAGCACATAAAAGGTCCAGCTTCGCTACTTGACCCGCCGATTCGCGTCGATCGCGATACTTAATTCTAACTTATCGTGAGTGCAGGGTCGGCTCGCTGGAAAGCTCGGCGCTGGGCCCGCCTCCGCAAATACCGCGCGGCCTTGCTTCGCGGGCTCCCGCACGGGTTTGATATGGCCACGCGGACTCGCCTTAGTTTCTGCCCGTCTATAACCTACTACTTCGCCTCTCCCTAAAAGTGTTATCAGTGGTTTAGCGGTGTTTCGTTCAGTTTCTAATGGTTTTTGTGGTATTTTCTCCATGAAAATGACACCAGCAAACACACGAGCGCCACCAGCAAACATTTTACTTCAAAAACAGGGCGAGACAAATCCCAGTGCTTTTCCCGACGGAGCTTGAAAAGGGGAGTTGCTAGCAACAGGCAGCACGCATACAATCAATCATACTAAATGCACAGACGGGCTGGGACTCACACTGTCCAAACGCGGACATTGGTGAAAAAACTTGTATACCTATCGTCCAGCCTAGTACTGTCAAACTCGATAATAAGAGGACAACCTATTATGGTGAATCTTCTGGTTGATTCACACTACGGACAACGATATACGAAAGCCGGCAGACTAAAAAAAGGCCGGCAACAGGCATAGGCACAGCCGGGGCTCCATACAAAATATTAAATAATTTTAGCGATTCAGGTTGCGAGAATGCTCATTTATTTAGCGAATCCAGCAAGAACAAAATCGGGTGGACGGCGTAAAATGCGCCGCCTGCCGAGCTAAAACTAAACGCACTTCCTCAATGGCGCGAAAGCAGCGGCGCTACAGGATAAAGGAAAAGCGCGAAGACACGCTCACCACCCAAGTTGGGCGGGGACGAAGCAGCGTGCCAGCTCTAGCGGCCACGCGGCACAATTTTCGGGTGGTGGAAGCAGGCTGACCGCCTGCTCGCCTTTCGTGGCAATGCTCGATCGCCGACGCTCAAGGGGCAGGGGCGCAAGAATATATTTTCTAATGTCCCAGCCCTTGTGACGTTCATGAAAGATACACGCAGAGATGAAAAGGCATATTGGCATTGATAACTAATAGGGACTAGTAACATAAATACTGACTTTGTTAGACTTTATGTTATTTAGGCCCTTTAAACGCATTCAATGATCGATTACATGTGGCTGCAGGAGCCGGACTGGTGTGCGAGGTACATGGAGGAGCACAAAAGCCCTGAGCAGTCGCTTGAGAGAATGTGCCAGCGTATCTGCAAGCGGTAAAATCATTTTTGGTGCCGAATACTTCGATTTACAAATTAATTATTGTTTTAATTGATTTTATTTTTGTTGTTGCGTTGTGGAGCTATGAAGTTTCGGCGCAAAAGCACCAAGAAGCTAACATGCCGACTGCAGAGCTGCTAGGGAAGCGAGCGGAGTTTTGTCTAACGTTTTGGAAGGAGTAGAGTACATGGAGCCATCAGAGATTTACAATGTCGTCGAAAATGCAAGAATTTTGACATGCCACCGTCTCGCTTTTGGGCTCTCAAAGGTCGCAAGGATGAAGCTAAGATGACGAAGCACAGTGGCAGAATGACAGCGGTGCTTACAATTCGCGGTGATGGTACGTTTAAAGCTTTTACTGATGCCGAAACTGATAATATATAATTTCGGCATCATAAAAACTTTTTATACTATATTTTTGGACTAATTACTTCGTTGTGTTGTTATAGGTAAAAACTTCCGATTTTTTCATTATTCGAGGGAAGCTCGATGGGGACATCAAGCGCCTGGAGTTACCCCATTACCCGCCTGGTCACTACTACACCATGCAGGAGAACGCGTGGATGGACGCAGTTGATTGGCGATTTTATGGGAAACAATTGTTTAAATACGAAATTGACGGCCCCGCTGCCCTCCTTCTAGATAATTTTGACTCCCACGTTTCTGAGGAGCGTCAGCGGGCCGTTGCCGAGGAGGCAAACACTACGGTGGTTCCTTTTCCACCTAATACGACAGCGGTTTGTCAACCGCTGGGCGTCGGCGTGATGGGGCCACTAAAGTCGAAAATCCGGTCTATGCGGGATTACCGGAGGCACTGCTAAAGAGAAGCGCATCCGTGCCATTAAGTCGACCATTTCGGCTTGTGATGAAATAGCCGAGACAACCGTAATTCGCAGTTTTAAGAAAGCTATTTCTAGGTATCCGGAGGTAATGGTCTGATAAAAGCACGTTTTTTACACATCACATGGAAAATATCAGATTTGTTTTGCACAAACGGTAGTATAATCGGCCAAATAAAACTCTGCCGGGTTTTATTGTCTGTTTCGACAGCTAGGCAGTTCACTATGGAGGATACCGTTCAGCCGTGCCGGCTTTGTATGTCGTTGTCTGTAGCCTACGCGACAGGGGGTTTAGTTTTGGTCCCGGTATATTGAAAGCCCGTCGTAGCGCAGCGGACGCGATCAGGCCCACATAAAAATATGTTTTTTTAATTTCAACCAATCGTTTAATTATATTTCCATTAGTGGCCGCCCTCGGCGAAAGATTATTTTAGCGAATGAGGGCCGCCTTCGCTGCCCTCGGCAGTCATGTTATTTTAGACAACGACGGCCCGCCTTCGCTGCGCTCAGCAGCCAATGCGATTGCGTCTAGAATCACGTTATGGCGTGACAGACGGACGGACGGACGGAACGACGCTAGCGTTGGGTTTTAGGGCTAGCCAAGCGCCGCCCGCTTTGCTAGCGGTGTGTGCTTGTGTTGGGTCCCAACCCGTTCCGCTCGTTCAAGAGCTCGCTTCACTACTGAGAAAAGCTACCTACACTTCGCTCTGGTAGTAGCGCCTCCGCTCCGCTCGCACAGGCCCGCTCCGCTACTCGCCGTGTTTGGATACAAACTGAGCTACCTCCGCCTTCGGCTTCGGTAGGAAGGGTGGGCCCTCCGGCCCCGCTATACACGAAAAAGTTAATGGCGGCGCCGCCTTCGCTTCCCTAGGCAGCAATTGCAGCCAATGGGAGGCCGCCTTCGCTACGCTCGGCAGCAATTAAAAAGTGCATGTATTTTGGCCAATGCGAAGGGGTTTCAAGGGTTGTGCACAGTTTTTTTGTTTTGCAATTTCAGGCATAGTTTTTCGAGTCGAAACGATAGTGGGATTCGATTTTGTGGGTTGGTAGCGGTACTAAACGCAAAGCCTAGCCATACCGAACTGGAGGTGCAGGCGGGCAGGCGGGATTGGGACGGTAGACAGACAGGTTACTAGAATTGATGTAGGATTAACTCGCGCTGATTCACTTTAACTCGCGCGAGTTACTGTGAGTACAAACCTTGGATCTGAGTAAGTCTGAAACGTGAAGTAGTGGACCAACACGTGAGGGCACATCCGTTTCATAACACACATGCGAGATGGTGAAACGCGATGTCTACAGAGAACAGAGAAGGAGAAAATTGTTCTGCTGAAGCAGTGGAAGATGCATCCAGGTTGGACTATTAACGATGCCTCGCGAGAGCTGGATGTGAAGGAGCCGATGCTAAGAGGCTGGAAGCGCCGCTACGGGAAGGTTTGGACACAGCTGTCGTGGAATCGATCATCACCGGCGTGTACATGAAGGACATAAACCCCAAGGCGAATATGCAAATTCGGACGTTTTCAGAAGGGGGGGGGGGCGTCAACGTGATGGTCATAGCTGTGGTGTACTGATCGTGCATTGGTTCGAGATGTATTTGTCAGTCGCAAGAACAACACCCCAAGATAAAAGTTTGCCGATGGCGCGGGGAGAAAAAATGAGCACCACACATCTCACGTACGAGAGATACAAACATTTTTCTTACGTATTCGATTTCATCGAACATAGTGTGGACATCAAGCAATAAAAAAAGCTACACTTTCATTCTGTGCGAGTTTTCTTGGCACTGGAAGTGATTGCACGTGCCTCCAATTGGCCACGACTGCGGAATCCAGGCATCCCCACCAAGCTAAAGAAAGCTTCTCCGCCGGTCTTCAAGTCCAATCCGCGGACGGGCACCACCTGCCCGCCAACGCCAGCCGAGAGACTCTGCTGTCACTCTCCTGTCTGAATCACACACCCCACGACCAGGTCGGTGGCGCTTGTAGTGCATGCCTCTGCGTTACATTGAGAGTTACCGCACACTAGTCGACAAGGAGTACCCGACTAGTCTGCTCAGCAGAGCTCGACTTCGAACTTGAGATCAGAATACCTATCATTGATAGCCAGGTGCTCGTGAGTCTTGCGAGTTATCTAAACAGGTGGTCCTCAAAGCTGAAATAGGACTTCGCTGCGGGCGATACGGGCTCAACAGCGGCTGTGGAGCCGCCACGCCGGCGTTGTGTCGCTTCGATATTGCAATCATGCTGAGGTGGACCAGACGTGGTAGCCTGGTAGCAGCACTATCAAGTGGCATGAGGCAAATGGTAAATCTCCCGTTGCGCAGTGTTTTTGCATCCCTGCCTGTTGCTAAAAATCGATGCCTGTTGCTAGCAGCTCCCCTTGAAAAAGGGGAGGTGATAACAGCAGGCAGGCATTCTTAAACGCAGACACGTCAGCGACAGGACATAACTATTGTACCATAATAGTGGAACATTGTACCAACGCAGCATGTGCATCGCTTTACGAAAGTCCACACACAACACAAACAACCGGCAAGCCTCGATGAGTCTACACGCGAGTCAGCTTAAGTGTGAGTATCTTCGCGCCGGAGAAACAGTTGAATACTATTCATGGCAGTACGTGTGAGGAGATAAACGTGAGTACCGACAGGCTGTTGTGCTGGAGATCCTTGACGACGACGCAGAATACCCTCTTCAAGTGGACAAGCAAGAAACGATTCCTTTGACTATGTTGCTATGCCGCATAGCCGACGTTAATGGTGAGCCGATACCGCATACCACACACGGGGCACACAACACCTTGCCCATAGGGCATATGACTTCCGGATAGTATACAAACTCTCAGTGAACGGCAGTTCATTAGTCCCTGGCCTGTGGGACTGTTACTAAAATTAGGTAGATTTAAGACTGAATATATTTACAGGTGACCACTTCAATGCGTCTACATACTAACTATTAGTCACCTGTAAAGTACCCTAGATGTTATCCTATTGAGTGGCTCTGAGGTCTTTGTACCATATTTGTGGTACCTATCCATGACGTCATTACCGTTGACGTCATAGTGATGTTTGGCTACATCACTTAGTGTACTTGGGTACACTTGCTCTGAAGAGGGACTTGACACTCTTCATGTAACCCCCTTACATCCCCCCCCCCCACTTAGGTTCAGTTTACCGACCATCCAGGGCGAGTAAAACGAAGTCGTCGCCTTTCACTCTCCAAGTCGGATTACATCGACTTCGCTGCGGTTGGTCTTCGCAGCCGGCTCATTTCCTTTTAAGCCCCAGCACTTCCGCGTGCTCTTCTTCTTCTTGGCTTCCACGTCAGCCTCAGCATGGCCAAGACTCGGTCTGGCAGCGGTGCGAAAGCGCCTGCCAAGCCTGTTGCTTCCAAGCAGCAGGCTAAGAGCTCTAAGCCGTCCGGCAAAGGCTCTGCCGCTAAGTAATCCACCAAGGTGGCATCCAAGGTGACCCCAAGGCACCTGACCCGCCTGAGGAAGTCCCTGAGCTCCTCGTGGACTATGAGGAGCACTCGGACAAGTCTCCCATGTCCTGGGGCGATAACGAGATCCCGCTCGTTAAGGGGGCTAACGGCGACCCGAGTCAGTCGGACTCGCTTGGGTGCCGTACCCCGATGTCTAGCCATAACGGCGACGATGGCGACGCGCAGAAGACGCCCGAGCGCCAGGGGAGCCCAGACTCACCCAAGGAGGATGAAGAGAAACCTCGTTTTCTCCGGTCAAGAACTTGACGCTCGCCGAGGCAACTGCCGCATTCAAGGCTGCGAAGGCTGTAGCAGCCTCGGAAGTCAGCCGTAAGCGGCGGGCTGCTTCCAGTTCTCCGATCCGTGAAGGGTATGGGACTCTCACGCTTCGAACAAGGGCCTCTTCAGTTCTTCTTCCGACGAGGAGGAAGAGGGCCAAGTCGGTCGAGAGATCTCCAACGATCTCGATGGCAACAGTCGGAGTACCAGGCTGTTAGTTATAAGGGGTGCGGGCCCCGGCGACCCGGTCGCCTGTGAAGAACTCTTCACCTGTTCATGGGAAACCGCCTTGCGCTCCCGGGTACTTCTCTCCTGAGGAGTCCCACGGTGCCGACGCCTACATGGGTCAGCTCCAACCGCCTCGCGTGCTTCTTGGCGGGCGCTCTTCTCGGGGGCTTATGAGCACCACCTGGTGGCCAAGCAGCTCCTGTTCCAAAACGTGAGCATCGCTCGGTGCGTAGGCACCGCACAACATACCGCTCAAGGAGTTCACGAGCCAGCGCAAGAAGCCAGAGCTCCGGTCGGGACTGCGACCTGTATGGGGCTATCCAGCCGTGATGCCCACACTGCGACTCCTTCCAAGAGGCCGAGGCCGTCTTTTGAAAGTGGGCAACTGCGCGTTGCTCACAAGGACAACTCGAGGTTCTCCGGCAGGATCTCATCCCGGAGGCCATCCTTGACCTCCTAGATCTGCGTATTGAGTTTGCCCATGTGGTAGGCAAAAAACGGCAGCTCTCTCGAGAGAGCTGCAAAAGCATTCCGCTTCTAGCGCTCATGATGAGCGCGGGTATGGTCTTGGCGCTACGACCACACCCCGTTCGGGTAAGAAAGCCCGAACAACTTACGAAGCCGCCGCCGATTCTGTTCCCAGATCGCGACAGCCTTCAGGCAGTCAGACTGGAGCTGTTCGTACGGCTCACAGGAGCACTCAGCTTCCGAGTACCCCCTCCACTTCACGCGGAGCTGGTGCTTCCCGTGAACACTCGAAGGCACCACCGCCTCTCCTCGACCGTAATGGGGAGACCGACTATCACGCGGCGGTAAACCGCGGGTCACGATCCGAGACAATTGTCTCCGGCAGATCATGATGGCGGAAAACGCCATCCAGGAACAGCTTCGCAGCCTGTTCCCCAGTCACTGTGTCTTTGACCGGAGCAAGACGTATCATCTTGTTCAGACGGCACACGAACACCAAGATGCTGGTGTTTCCGTGGCCGTCGGCTGCAAGTCCAAAGATGAAGTCCAGACTCATCGATTTCCAGCAGTCCGCTGGAACGGGCAGGCTCTGCAAAGGAGCCGAGGCGTGCCCGGCGGATTTCACCCGCTAACATGTTTCACATGTCTTCACGTACTGTCCGACCCACTTGTACATGTGGGCCCACCAAAAGTACTGAGCGACCGATTGGAAGGTCTTCTCGCGGCCCAAGTGACCGCTGGATGGCGCATCGTGCGCCTCTTGTAGGATGCCAAACTTGAGATCATCGTCGCTTGGAACGGCTACCTGAGGGGGTTCATGGGGCTACTCTCAATAGTAGGCCATCGGCCCACTCTTATCGATGGAGCCGGGTTCTCTTACGTGGCGTGAGCCTCTCGGCCTTGGCTTCCTTGTCAGCGGCCAGAAATGCACCAACGGTGCCAGGGCTTGGTCACCCCGCTACGCCATGCGTATCTGATCATATAGGTGGCGCACCTTATGTTCGCCGTCTCATAGTCCGGCCTCGTGAAATGCATCGGCAAGCACATTGAGCTTTTCCAGGCTTGTACTCGACGCGGAAGTTATATTCCGCGAAGTAGGACAGCCACCTCGCCATCCTTTGGGACAGATGCGGCGAATTTGTCGCCGTCCGTAGGGATGCGTGATCAGTGTAGATCACAAAGGGCTGTGAGCCCAGGAAGTGCACCCGGAACATGACAAGGGCGTACTTCATGGCAAGCAGCTCCTTGTCATGAACAGGGTAGTTCCGTTCGGCAGCCTTGAGCTGCCTGGACTGAAACGAGATCACTCGTTCACGTCCTGCTGCATCGTGTTGCAGTAATGCACACCCGATTGCATAATAGGATGCATCGCAGACGATGCTGGACGGCTTCGTCTCGTCCGGCATGTCAGGACGGGCGCCTTCGGAAGGCTTTCCATGACATTGGCAAAGGCTTCTTGGTGCTCACGCCCCCCCCCCCCCCCCCCCGGGTCAGTCGGTATCCTTTTCAGAAGATCCGAAAGGGTCCAGCCAGGCCCGCGTACCGCTCGCTATACTTGGGGAGGTAGTTGGCCAAGCCGAAATGGCCTTGACCTTCTCCGGGTCGGCTCGAATGCGAACGCTGCTGACGAAGCAACCGAGAACTTTGATCTCTTGCGCCGCGCAGACGCACTTGCCGATGTCGGCATAGAGCATATTTGCTATCATGACCACTAAAACTTCACAGAGGTGCTCCAGATGCCCCCCCCCCATAGCCGTCTTGCCTCCGTCGGCACGGCTACGGACGACGATGTCGTCAAAGTACGACTGTGCGTACGCACAGCGGTCTAAACAACTCGTGAGGCGATTGAACGTCGCCGGGTCATTAGACAGGCGTAGACAGGACATGTGGCATCACAAGCCACTCCCAGAACATACCGATCGGAGTGCTCACTGCAGTGAGCGGGATGTCGCTCTCGCCGCATCAGAACCTGGTAATATCCGTCCGCCAGATCCAAGGCGCTGTACAACTCGCACCCGGTCATGTTTTTCAACAATACATCCTTTCGTGGGATGGGTGTCTGTTCAGGCACTGTCGCGCTGTTCAGCTTGTTGACAGCATTAACCAGATGCCACTTCCCGTTTGGCTTCCGAACGCAGAAGGTCGGTGTCGAGTGCGGATATTCCGATTCTTGCATCATGCATGTCTTGGCCTTGTCGGCGAAAAAGGCATCAACGACCTCGCACTGCTCGCTAGGCAGTCACCAGATCAATCTCGTGCCTGATCCCACGATTCGGTGGAGTTGGACGGTGGATCCTTGGGCACCACGACCGCAACCCCTTCACCAAAGGATACACAGGTACCCTTCGGGTTCTTAGAATCTCAGACACCAGCGCGAAGCACGCTGGGAGGAGAATGCCTCCAGGACGTCCTCGTCCATAACCTAGGAGGAATTCAGTTCCTCAGAAGTAGACTCTTGCTTCACGAGTACCACCTCCGCGATCTCCCTTGTCTTCAGGTTGGCCAGGAAATCTGTCGGTGTCAACTGTTCGAGGTTCAGGAACTTTGACATCTCGGGCAGCGGCTCTAGCTGGATGACGCCTGCTCTGACCCGATGGCCGGTCTCACCGTCGTGGATGTGATAACACTCTTCCACTGGTCGCGTCGGAAGAATCCGGGCACTGGGTTCCGGTCGATTCCAGTCTGAAACGACTTCAGCCTCGATTTGCGGTGTCGACTATGTCGTCGACGGCCCCAGTGACGTGGTACTTTGTTACCCATTACCCATGGCTGTGGACATCTCATTGGCGACGTCCAAAGCCTCAATGTCTTCGTGTGGAACTTGGTTACCCACACAAGAAGCGCGTTCCGCCACTTCTTCTTCACTTGTGGTCTGGGCGACCTGGTGTGGAACAAGGTTACCCACACAGGAAGCGCATTCTGCGTCTTCCTCGCCAGTTTCAGTCTGGGCGACTTAGTGTGGACCTAGGTTATCCACCTGGCCGGTGCCACCCGGCCCGCCACTCTTGAAGCCTTGGCCGCCGGTTTAGATTCCGGCGGGGTCGAGGGCTATCCTGTACGGACTGCCGCACTCGACCAGGTGCAGCTTCTGCTGCCACCGCTTCGAGGCAGTCGCTCAATACGCCGGCGGCTCCCCAAACTTCACTGGATGCTCCTGCATCCCGGCACCCTTTCAGACGCCCAGTTCCTGGCAGAGGTGGGAACATGATTCACCAATGCTCTGCCAGTAACTGCGGCCGGCTGGCCTCGATGGCTTTATTTCGCCAATCTATCCATGGCTCATGTTTCTCGAGCCAGGGCATGCCCAGGATCAAGTCATACTTGTCCATCTCTAGGACAGTAAACTGTTCCATGCTGTCGAATCCTCGAACTTCACAGCTAGATCCACATGGATCTTGGGAACGGTAATCACCTTTCCGTCGGCCAGTTGTACCGCACTGTCCCGTTGCCTTGCTTTTTCGTAAAGCATCAGCTAACTTGTTGCTGTTCCCCGCAACAGTCTGGCGGCGTGCGAAGTTCTTCGATGCTCCGGAGTATATATCAAGACTCGGAAGGGATGGGTATATCCCCATACACTTACGTGTACTACTAGCAGCCCAACGCTGCCCTTCTTCAATTCGAGAGTGCAAAGACTTCCAGGAGTTAAGTCTCCATGGTTCGCGCCACCCCCGCCCCGCTCATGAAGACTTAGAACTTCCCCAGTAGGGCACCCCGCCCATACTAATGAAGACTTAGAACTTCCTCAGTAGGGCGCCCCGCCCATACTAGTGCCCTGCGTCCCCCTGCCCGTGGGGTCGAGGCCTTTGCCAGCGACCCTTGAGCTCGATGGGCTTGGGAGGGAAACACTTTCGTTGTCACCCCGCAGGACAGGCATGTGTTATGTGCCCTAGCTTACCGCAGCTACCAGCGAATATCATGCTGCTCGGCGAGCCCAAGTTCCATGGGACCTGGCCCGCTTGGGGCCCCGCGACTGTGTCGCTTCCCCTGGTCACAGCCGCCGGCGTGCGCGCCTGGCGGTGACTGTGCTCCTCTTGGAGAGCGACTTGGATGCCTCTTCCAGAATGTTGACCTGCACCTGAAAATAACTGAGTGCGGGCCATGCCTACGCTTAGGCCGTCCATAAATACCGTCACCTTGATGTGTTCATGGAGTGGATTTCCTGCGACGGATGCGATGAGCTCCCGCATCTCCTGGACGTATTCGTGCAGTTCACGTATTCCCTGTTTACATAACAGGAAGTGTGGCCGCTGGTGGTACTCGTAGTTCGCCGGAAGGAACGCGGCTCTAAGTTGTTCACACAGCTGAGCCCAGCATGCGAAGCATCTAGGTGTTGCCGCTTCCCGCGTATACGCCTAACGCTTAGCACGACCGCTAAGGTTGGAGAGGGCGAAAGCCACTCGGAGGTGCTCCGAAGAGATGAGAACCGCAACCATTGCGAGCTCAACTTCGCGCACCCAGAAGATAAGATTTTCACCTTCCTTCCCCTCATAGGGGTATACATTCAGCCTCAACGGCTTCGATAGACCGCTTTAGGCTCTGCAGTCGGAACCGGCAGGTTGCTTCGAACGTGTTCGATGGGCCCCTGCTCGTATATGTCGAACGCATTCACACGCTCGACCTGCTCAGCTTGCGTGGACGATGCCAAGCTGTGCAAGGCATCCATGCCAAAGATGTTCAGCCATCTTACAAACGAACTCAAATTGTGAGTCGTTCAGATGGGGAAACTCGTTCCGGACCATGTTGCTAGGACCTCAGAGGTTTCAGGTAGTAACCCGCGTAGGCGTGGATTGACTACAAGTGCTGCCAAGTGTGACGGGTCACACAACACCTTGCGCACAGGAAGTGTAACATCCAGATAATATACAAACTCTCAGTGAACGGCAGTTCTTAAGTCCCCGGTATGAAGGGACTGTTACCGAGTTAGGTAGTTATAAGACTGAATATATTTATTGGTGATCTCCTTGTTGCGTCTACATACTAACTGTAAGTCACCTATAAAGTATCCTGGATGTTATCCTATTGGGTGACTATGAGATCCCTTGTACCATATGTGTGGTACTTATCCGTGATGTCACGGCAGTGACTTCTTAGGCTAAGAAGTCAGTTTAGCTCTGTGTCGTTGCTGACATTAACTGACAATAGAGCTTTACCGACTGACATTTACTGACAGTGTAAATCAGTGTATACTGTAGTGAATCTCACCGGTACACCCAAATGGGGCTTCGCTGATTCGCAGTAGTCCTGAAGTCAAAATAGCCCATCGACCATCACCTTGCACTGCAAACTTGGCTGCACGTGGCAATAAAATGTGAGGCTTCAATCTGACGCCTGGTCTCGTCCCCCAGATAAACGCATCTCCGCACGCTCTAAGAGCCTCGCCCGCAAGTACTGCCAAGATCTACATGAACACAACGAATCCACCGCTGAAGCGTTGTTCGACTAATTTAAGCGATAACTGTCGCCTTGCAGCAAATTTTGATGGCAGTTAGCCTCTTCTGTCGATATGTGGTTCGGCGTGGCGCCGCCCAGCCCCGCGCGTGTGTCTCGCAAGGACACCCACCCACCACTTTGTTCGTGTGCATTGCATCGTCTAGAGCGAGACAAGCGACTTGAAGCGGAGCGGCATCTGTCTCCACGCCGAGGAGGCCATCAAGCGTCTTCAACTTCTGCGTCTTTAAGTTCAAGACAGCGAGAAGCTCATGGAGAGAAGGCGGTGGCGACACCGCGGAGACAAATACAGAGACCGAGAGAGGGCACAAGAGGAGGGACGCGGCATCTAGAGAATTGGGACAAACAGCAGACGAATAGAGCGGCGGAGTACGGCAGCAAGAAGCAAAGCTTGCAACCAGAGCACGGAGATCAAGGCGCAGCAGGACAAACAAATGCGGAAGTGCTGCTTCATTTGATGGAACCGTGTCAGACTAGAGGAGATGTCACGAATGGACATATCGATGGGGATTGTCTGCAGCAACAGCAGCAAAGCCAGATGGAGGGAGCAAGTAAAGAGAGCGAGGCACGATTTCCTGGGCCAGTGGTTGAAAGCGGGTCTAGGCCTCGAGTAGGACTGAAGACGTCACTGCAAGTTGGTGAAAATCAAGCAGACATCGGGTACGGAATCATTTAAGTTTTCGGCTTTTTGTGGGGTGTTTATAATGCTTGAGTTAATGACACACTCTTTTTGTGGATTCAGTACGGTGCCTACGACCCCACAGCTGGCTTCTCGATCGCGTCGATCATCAATCCATAGAGCCACGCAGTCACCACGGACAGACATGGACAAGTTCGAGGAAGGCAACAATTCCGGCAGTGAATGGTCGACCACGCCAACTTGGTTTACGAATTTACATCCAGAGAACCTGGTGGGGCATGTTGCGAGTGTTTGCGCTCTCGTAGCACACGACGATCGATTTATTGTGTCCTGTTCCGTGGATGGCTCAGTCAAAATATGGTCCCAGGTCACATTTGAGTGTCTTCACACCATCTATGGCCACCATGATGTAGTGTCCTGTCTTGACCTAAACGTACGCTGGCTAATCTCAGGCTCGCACGACAATACGCTGCGATTATATGACTGCACAACTAGTTCGTTCAACCTCCTTCACGTCCTCACGGGCCATTCTGGTCATGTAACTCAAGTGCGACTGCCAGCTACACTCCCAAACCATATCCTCAGTTGTTCCGATGACTACACGCTGCGATTGTGGAATGCTGAGCTTGGCCAGTTCCTGTACGAATTACGGGCACACCATTCTCGCGTCACCTGCTTCGATATTCAGCCCGAGCATATTTGTTCTGGTGCTGCAGACGGATCCGTTTGCTTTTGGGATATTAGCTCGCTCAACGCTAGTAGCCCGGAGCATTTATCGGATCACCACCTACCTTGTGCCAGGATCTACTACGCTCACAAGAGCACTGTTCAATGTATCGTCGACATGAGCACAAGCAAAGCTACCACTTCGGTTTCCACAAGCCACACACATTCAGAGCTGTGCTCTGTGGTAGTTACTGGATCAAATGACGGAACTATCCAGCTCTTCAGTGCCAAGAACTTTGCCCATCTTGGACGCCTCGACAATGTTGGCTCACCAGTGTATGCTAGCGCTCCGCTTTCGAATGGCCGATTACTTTGCTCAACAAAGGACGGACGGCTGCTCCTCTATGGAAATACGTTCCGCCCAACAGCCAAAAAATCACCCGCTGTGCTGCAGTTAGCCACAAAGTGGATCTCATCTCTTCAAGTATGTGGCGACCTGGTGGCTTGTAGCTCTGAAGAAGTTCTGTATATTGTAGACACTTCCCGGATGTGCATGGCGCTAGTCTTCGAAACGCAACACAGTTTCATCACTTGCACGCGTTGGGTCCACAACGCCGCATTACTCACAGCTGGACAAGACAATGTCATTAAACTATGGACCATCACCTGATTGCTGCCTTTGCTGAGCCTGCAAGTTCGCCAAGTGTAATTTGGAAAGCGTTTCATGCCGATCAAGTGCCGCCACGCTCGAGAATTTACGCCGACACAACATACAGCAGACCAAACGTACCGGTCCGTCACTCCCAGCAGCTACAGTCGAGCCTACACCAGCCTCCTGGGCTGGCTCTGAGACGGCTGACGCCATTCTCGTTCCTATTGAAGTCGGCTTGCTCCACTTTGTCCAGCAACTCGCCTTCTCGTCTAGATTAGAGTCCAATATGTGTTGCTGTTCCTCTGGTGCGGTCGTCGTGGTAGAAGCTGCATCAGTAGTCCCAGCAGTCCGCTGAGCTCTCGACTCGTAGTAAACTCTGTCAAACCCTTTGGCATGGAAATTTTGCCGTGCCATCTCCTCCTCTTCCCGTTGAAACTCTTGCCAGATCTCTTCAGGTGTTCGTCGTCGTTTAGGCAACCTCGGTCCTTCCCCACTCTTCGGTACTGACTGGGCTTTCCTCTTCCGCTTGGTCTTGTACTTTGGCTTCGTCGGCTTTTTGCCAGTTTTAGGGTGATGAAGCTGCAATTGTAGCAAATATTGACGTTGCGAGGGTTCATCCACCAGACAGTCGTACGCTTCGCTTAGCCGTTTAAAAGCGGCTTCAGCATCTACAAGGTCAATAAAATCCGAGTCAGATGAATTCCCCACCAACCAAGGAAATGACACATCTACCGGTAGCTCGGTTCTTGTCTGGGTGGACGAGGATCGCTAGCTCCCTGTAGCGTCTGCGCGCTTGCTGGACGTCCACGAACACGGGGGCGCGGTCGGGCTCGTCTAGTTTGAGCACCTGGTAGTGCGTAGTGCAACCCAAGACGCGCGACACCTCAAGCTCCGCCATTGGACGAGGTGAGAATTGAGGTTATTGCAACATTTAGCTGGAATGTATTCACAATTTAAATATAATTAATTGATTGCTAAAGGACATTATTGGCAATGACAGAGCGAAATGCTGTTTAAGCGGCAGCGATATTTAATAAAATCTGACAAGATATAATTTATGAAAGTTATTTTCTGTAAACGTTATTGTTAAACAGTCGAGACGAGGGAACGGATTCGAGAGGTTTCATCAAATCGGACAAGAGTAATATCAACATGATAATTCATTATAAAGGGGTATTCCATATTCCATCTCTACGTATTTAAAAATGATGTATTTAAGCCTCGGTCGATAGGACTCGGGATAAAATCCAGAGAAAAGCATTGTTTGATAGATATACCGTTGTTACCTTATCGTTTTTGGATGTCGACTATGTAAATTCGCCACAGCATTTTTGTTAAATTATGTGCATATAATGTGCTTTTCCTGTTATTTTCGAGACAATACGGCACGGCTCGAGGATGAGGCAAATTTATCTAGTGCTATATTTTTGCCTCTATATTGTATGTAGCTGACTTGAGTGTGCTACGCACACGGCATGAAAGCCCAAGGCCCAGCATTGCCATCCTGGAAGCCAATATACCGTCGAGGAACACGCAAATATCGTTTGCTAATCAGATGTAGGTGTCGGTCGGTGGCTGGAAGAGTTTGAATATATGACTTATGGTGTACCCCTTGACGTGAGTGATAAAAATAAATAGATTATTGTTGTATAGCAGATGACACCGGCATGACAGGTACATGTGAAAATCCTACGTCAGTATTTGCGTTCGTGTCGCGTCACATGTAGAGTTAAGCTTACGATCACAGATGCACTGAAGACGCGTGCTGTACGGTGCGTATTATACTGACCGTCAACCAGTCGGATATGTAATGGTGATTGGGGAACCAGACGATCAGAGAGCAATGATGAAAGATGACCGCCATTTCTCGAAAATATCGCTTCGTCTTGTTGCATCAGTGTAAAAAACAAGTGGTGAATCTTGGGCTCGGCCCAGCGGAACGAGCTGCAACATGGTACAGTATAAATAATGAGCAACTCCATGTGGTACACTGTGTTTGTTAATGCCAGTGCTCCTTACAATACCACAATACACAGATGATGTTAATCAAAGCGCCGGAAGTCCAGCAACGAGAGGGAGCAACGAAAACTTCGGCACACACCCACATTTGCCTTCAAGCACTCAAGTCTTCAACTGCGCAAGGCAAACCATAATGGCTTCAGTCTCCGGCGCCAGTCGCGCGGTTTTCGCTCTCTGCTCTCTCATCGCCGCTCAGGGTGGCTTTGTGGCAGCTCAGACTGACATCGGATCGTGCTTGACCAAGGCCGGTATTGAGAACTCTGTCCCTACTACTTCGACTTGGGCCGTGGACACGGAGGCGTGGAACTCGCGTGTGAACCCTGTGCCTTCGGCTGTTGCCTTCCCTAAGACGGAGGCGGAGGTTTCGGCCGCCCTCAAGTGCGCCGCTGACGCTGGTGTTAAGGTGACTACTCTGGGTGGAAACCGTTCGTTCTCGAGCATGGGTTTTGGCCGTAATGACGGTGCCCTGATCATGAACCTGAAGGGTCTAAAGCACCTCAAGTTCGACGAGGCTACCGGCCTTCTGTCGTACGGTGGCCCCGTCATGATCTCGGAGGCTACCAACTTCTTGTGGAACAAGCACCAGCGCACTCTTCCCCACGGCCGTTGCCCCGATGTCGGCATGACGGGCGTGGCCGCTTCCGGCTTCGGTACTCTGTCCCGTGCTAGCGGTACTGTGCTGGACAACATTGCGTCCGTGCGCGTGGCCCTTGCCAACGGGTCCATCGTGAACGCTGATGCCAAGAAGAACTCAGATCTGTTCTGGGCTGTGCGTGGCGCAGCCAGTTCGATGGGCGTGGTGCTGGACTTTAAGGTCAAGACGCTCGAGCCTCCGTCGCAGCGTGTTGTTAACTACACCATCGCTTTCAACTCGAGCTTGAAGCCGACGCAGCAGGACAATGTCGACGCTCTGATTGGCACCCAGAAGTGGGCTCTCAGCAAGGACAACAGCGATCTCGTGTCAATTCGTTTCAGCCTCAAGACCAAGTCTACTCTACAGGGCGTCTTCTACGGCACTGGTGCACAGGCCAAGACCGTGCTGGGCTCGCTCATGAAAAACCTGCCTGCTTCGATGGTTCTTACTACAAACGAGAACGACTTTTGGACTTCCGAGGAGATCACGACTCCTGGACTCGTCAAGGAGACCCTCACTCCCCGTCGTTACTTCTACATTGCATCAGTGACGATTCCCCGTAAGACGCCGCTGACCAACAGCACAGCTTGGGAGCTCCTTACCAACACTGCCTTTGCTCCTAAGCTTCCGGACGCCTCAGCCTCTGGCTTTGTGGACATTTGGGGTGGTAAGTACGCTAAGGGTGTCAAGGCTGATGCTTCGGCCTGGAAGCACAACGACAACTTGCACCTGGTCCGTTGGGACATGCGCTCGTCTGCCTTCAACGTCTCGTTCGCCGACAGCTCGATGACCACCATGCGTGGCAACTTCTACAAGTTCGTGGACGCTTACAAGGCTTCGGGTGGCGTTCCCGGCGGCTTCACGACGTACCGTGACGAGAAGTGGACGGTGCCGGAGATGGCCGAGTATCTGTACGGCGGCGGCAACTTCAAGAAGTTGCAGAAGATCAAGACCAAGTACGACCCGAACGAGATGTTCAACACGGACCCACAGGCCATCCCCGCTCTATGATCGAGTAGATCGAATAGGTGTTTCAATTCAGAAGCCTTTTAGAAAAAGCGAGCGTTTGATTTGTCATTGTTTAGGAATCCATGTGTTTATCTTCACCCACAAACAGCCATTATGAAACAAGTAGTTCATGGCCAACGAACGGCACGACGCTTTTTGGATAAGGATCAACGCACGTAGCCCCAGTTTTAATTGGTTAGCACGTGCCACTATTCTAGTATGGGGTTGCGCTAGATCATGACTGGTGACAACCATGGAGGCGCCTGGTCGTCTCATGCGATACTTCATCTCTGCGATGCAAAACATAATGCACCACGTCACTCATGAGACTCCGACGACCCCTTCACTGCACGCTTGTTGGCTGTGAGAGCCATGTTGTTCATGTATGTAATCGACAAAATTTATATAATATGTTTTTTCATTTTAACATTCACAGTACTAAGTAGTAAATCAAATAGTATCCAATATGAAAAATAATTTTGGGGCTTACCGTAGTTTTAAACTTTAGGCTAAGAAAGGTTAGTTGGGTCAGTAAGATAATTGTTTTACAGCAAATATATAATTTCACCAGCGTTATTGCAATTCGTTCATTAAATTTACACATATTTACCAAGTAAATATATAATTGCACTGCCACTATTGCATCAAATTTCATATACGGAGAACGGCAGAAAAAACTATCGCCAAGAACAGATTTGGACGGATTGATATGACCGGACCAAAGGGCCAAAGTAATTCTTTTGGTCCGAAGTGAGCACAGGGGTGGTCGGCGACCGAGCGCAGCGAGGTGCTCCCCCTCAGGGGGAGGGGGTTTCTAGGGTCGTGCTAGTTTGGGTAGGGGGTGTGAGGGATCAGGGTGTAGTATTCTACTTTGGGTAGCTCATAACGGAAGCTCGAGCGCTTCATGTGGTTTAACGTCCGCGTGCGTAACACGCGGGGTTAACCCAGGTTTGCCTAATGGAATCAAAATCGTTATACTTTGTCCGGTTGAGTTTTGAACTAGACACGCTTGCTGCTGCGAGTGGCCACTGCGGCGCCAAAAAAGTGGCAGTATCACAAAAAAGCTATTTGAATATTAAGAAATGGCTAGTCAAAAAGCGGCACCCAACTTCGTAGTGTCTCTCGCAGCGGCTTTCGTTTTGACTTTTGCCATCAAAAGCGATGGACAAGAGCGACGAGGCGGATATTATCCGTCTTCGCTTGTGGGAGATAATCCCAGCCGAACCTCGCAAAGTAGTCCCTCGCGTGGGTGACGAGGTGGGCGAGGCGCAGAAGTGTGTGGCCGAGGTCAGAGGTGGTGTAGTTGAGCTCGTCAGTCATCGCGGCCATCGGAGGACGTGCAGGAACGAGCTTAAAGCTCGAGTACTCGCTGAGCTCGAGCGTTGCGCCCAGGCAGCAAGAAAAATCATGGACTAAATTCCAGACCTGCTATTTATGCGTGGAGGAAGTTGCACAGTATGATAGAAGATGCATTGTCATAGCAAAAAGAGATCTAAGGTATGCTTAGGTGGCCAAGACCGTTCATGCTCATTTACTCATGTTAATCAACTGATACATGGGTAAAAGAAATGCGGCGAGATGAATTTGTTTTAAAAATAGCCCATATAGTTATTTATATATATTATGAAGGAAGATGTAGTGAAGATGTAGTGTGTATCTAACTATCTGACTAACCGAAACGAAGATAGTCTTCGACGACTTATCCACCGTCACGGATTTTCGTTTCGACGACCATCCCGGACGGTTCTGTTTACAATGGAGCTGGAGTTTGAACAAGCACAATTTGCAAGAACAACGTGGTAACAATCCGCACCGCGTACGCCCGAGCGTGTGTTCAATACGGACGAGACAGACGTTTACTTTGCTGATGGTCCAGGACTATCATCGCTGACAAAGGATCGAAAAAGAGCGCCAAAGTTCGAGGTCGAAGCTGGACGACCGGGCTAGCGTGCTTCTGATTGTGTCCGCAGCAGGCGTAAAGCTGCCGCCTCTTATCATTTTTAGCGGGATTAGAGGAGCGCAAGTTGCAGAGGAGAGCAAACGCTTCAAGTTCAGGGTCCGCGTGACTGTGCAAACTAACGCCTGGATGGATGCAACGGTGTGGAAAGAAGAGTTTGTTGAGGGGCTTTGGGATGACTACATCAGCACTGAGCACCCTAATGGTCTTGCTCTGTATGTCGATAATCTGAAGTGTTAAGTGAGTGAAGTGTCGCGGAGCCACTTGGCGGAGTGGGGCTCGGAGGTGGTGCCGCAGTCCAAGAATGCCACGTCCGTGCCGAAGCCACTCGACGTGGGTGTCATGAGCCCTTTCAAGAAGGAGATGCGCGCTCTTTCACTAGACTACGAAATTTAGCTTCCGACAAAGCATCGAAACAAACCGTTGCGAGAACGACTACAGACTCTGAAAAATACGCCAGCAACGAAGCAAGTAGCGGTTTTCGTAGGTAGAGTAAACAAAGCGTGGATGGCGATCAACGATAGGTACATCATTCGTGCGTGAAGTCATTAAATTACAAAACCCATAACGCCAGCCCTTTTTAAGAACTGTTGCAACGAAAACGAAGCACGGGCTCACACTCCATCGTAACTATATCGAGCGCAGCACTCGTTGTCTCGCTTGAATGATTATTAATATCAAAGGTTAAGCTACGGGTGGCGCCGCCGCCTGAACTGGTAAGAACGACAGCAAGTCTCCCGTCGAAGCCTTCGGGGCCTTCGTCGTCGTAGAAGGAACAGCCGACGAGAACGTCGCAAGCGTCGTCGACGGTGGCAGCGAAATTCCGCCCGGTTCACGCCGTCCCACTCACGCAGCCCGATGCACTCTCCACTGACGTCGAATGCATTGACAGCGCGCTGGTCTCCGAGCCCTGCGTTGCCTTTCCCCACGTCAAGTCCAAGATCACCGACGTCGCTGACGATGTGGAAGTCGGAGCTGCAGCGATGACTTCGCTCTTCGCATCACTGCCAAACTTTCAGCAGTTTGCGCGTGCTGTACTTCCACCTCTGCTCTATATAGCAGCAGCCTCAATCCTCCTGTATGTCGGCGAAAGGGTCGACTTCCATGCCGATCGACGGAAGCAGCATCGCGAGAGGCGAGAACGGTATTTACGAGGAGCTTTCTGCAGCTGCAATGGGACCAACACGCTATCCCCACACACACACGAAGACCGCAACAACCCCGTAGACGTCGCCGAAAATATCCGAGAGCCGCTAGGAGGCTGCAAAGGAGCTGAACTCGTCGACCGCCGCGTCATTTTTAGCTGCGGTTTGGCTGTGGGTGGAGGGGGAAGAGCTGGATCAAGCAAAGAAACCGTCGAGCCGACCTGCGGGCGCTCTTGTGAAGCCCGCCATCATGCTGCGCAATGATCCCCATAGTGGCGTCTATCTCGAGTGTTAGGTGCCCCTCTTTGTTATCGTGCTGTGATTTAAATTATTCTAGCATCATTGGATCAAATATTCTAGTGTTATATCTTTGCGTCTGTTACGCCTCTTATAGTTAAGCTAAAACTCGGCTGTCGTATCAATCCGTCCAAATCTGTACAAGCACAAGTTTGAAAAAGATCGGGACGTTTTTGTTCGTCGTTCACTGTACCAACAGGTCCACCCTAACAGTTATTGTGCCTTTCCGACTTATCGCTAATATGACCTCAAAAGGTACAGACTATTGACGGATAAAACTGGCCGACACCAAAATCCAACTTTTGGCAGTGGCACCCAAACTGCCAGTCAGTAGGCATATTTTAATAATTACATACCCTTTTCTGGATATCAAATGTAATTCGTTCACTTCGTGATTTCACGACCTTTTTTAACGAATCAAATCGATTTACAGCGCGCCTCATTGCTGGCGAAGCGCGCCAAGCACAAAAGAGTTGATACAATCACCGCTGCCACTGGTGGATTACTAATTGATTGATGGCCAACTCCCCAGTCAGTAAAACATGCCACGAGCGCGCGTCGTCTGCCCGAAACGATAAATCGTACGCACGAATGGGCACATGGGACTGCAGGCCAACCTTCACAAGATCGATACGAAGCGTCACAAGTCCTTTGTCTCATTATTTCTTCTTTTACGGCACCTTCTATGACGCCTCCGGCCAGAGAGCGAGTGGTGAGGACGGTCTCGTCGTGATAGACTCAGGCATCACATCTTTTGGCGTCACAGGCAGCGCCTACAGCGGTGCTGTGGATTGCTCCAACACCGCAGTCAGCACCAGCACAGTTCCTGGTGTATGAATACTCTCCTATGGGCCAAGCGTCCACTACTGCTGCGAATCTCTGAACCACCCTCGACACTTGACATTGACGGCTCACGACGTCCTGCATTACCCGTTACACTAATATCGCCATTTGCACCCGTCGTGGATAGAGCTATAATCAGTGCCAGCGCCAATTAAGTCATCGCATCCAGGGCCACGGTGCTTACTATCGACATCATCGTCGACTGTAACTGATTCAACGCAAGCAGCTTCTCCGGCTGCTACCTCGACACAACGACGACGGTGCCAAATGCTAGGCTGATACCGAGACGTCGTCGGAATTGCGGTCCATACTGTGTCTACCGGAGCGAGCATTCGCTGCTCCTGCTGAGGCTCAGCGAACCTTGAATAATTTCACGTCACCGCGGCTACTGTTGTTATATATCGGGGTGCTAGCTACGACAAGCGGAACAACAAGCGTCTGGTTCTCTATGCATGCGATCGACATGGGGAACGGCGGCCACACGATGGGTTCTCAAGGGCTGGCCGGCGTCCGAATGCTAGCTCGAGAAAGTGGGGGTGCCTAATGCGAGTGAGCGTTGTGCGCAAAGTCATAACTCGAGTACAGTCTGGATGATTGAGCCTCGTGGTCGCGCAGTAAGCATAATCACCCTCCCTGCGTCACAGCCAACTCTCAGCCGCGCCGATCGAAATGAAGCTACCCATCTTGCGATTCCATCGATGGGGGAGCCGGAACGAGAGCAAGCCAAACCATAGCTCACCTTCTTCTCGAAGATCCTTCGCCAGTTATTACTGAGCGCAGTATATACAACAATGAAGCAGTGCGATCGTCGCTGGACTGGGTGGGCTGTCTCGTATGGGGTATCCGCTTCAGAAATTGCAGCAACGGCCATTCGAGGTGTCGTTTAAACGCGACGCGTACCACCGCTTGACGCATCTGTTCTTGCCCACACGGAGGTCGTGAATATCTACCAGCAGAGGTTTGGTTCTGCTGGACTGCACATACCGAACTAACCGGTTTAACATCCCCTCTTCAATATTGTCGGCGTAACTGGTATGAACATTATAAGTTCACACCGGCCAGACGTTAATTGAAGGCGATACCGCCCCATATTACGACTGGGCTTGGTGAAACTGGCAAACCTCCAGGCAGTGAAATGGCATACCCAAGCCCCAGGTCTGTTTTTGTGAATCGAGATTTAGCATTAAAAAACGCGTTTGAGGTGATCTACCCTCGTATTCCTGCCCTGTTTTGTATATGGCACCTCTTCAAGGACGCCGAAGCCCATGCAAGGAGGCGGACATTTCCTCGCGAGGATGACCCGGTAACATCTCCGCCGCGCCATTCCGCACAACGCCAGATGTATACGGGGCTTTCCTGCGCGTTGTTGGATGATCCTACTGAGTAGGAGTTCACATTCAGACGCCAAGAACTTCATTTGCTATGAGCCGTGGGGGGCAGCGTATGTTGACGATACATTTGGAAGCGCCGCATTGTATATTGCTGGACGATAACGTCCCCCGTTTCGGAACGCACACTATCTCAGCGTTGAGGTCTACCACACGACACATAAAATAAATACTTGGTTTGGTTCCTTTACGAGTGAATTCTTGACGATACACAAACGGATGGAGCATTGGTGGCACCAGTCGATCAACAGGCACTGGACTCAGGTATCCGATGCAGAGATTTTGCTGCCAACCAGACTTCGAAGGCCTCTCTTTACGGCTGTCGTTAAGGTCATCCACAACTACGCTCTTTTACGCTGCCTAGAGACATTCCAGCTGCTTGGTGGTCTTCTGCGCCATTGCAGGGGTAGCCACGTGCGAACTATCAAATTAAATTCGGAGGAAATATCCTACAGGCATGCGATTCACCGCAATCGGGCTCCCCGACAGCTCCAGCTCGTATTCTTGAACCTAATACCGGTCGTGATCGCCGGACCGAGCGAGAAATCGAGAGACAAACTCAACGACGCGTCACTGGAAACAGACTCAGCGTAACAGGTCACATCTCTTCCATGTTCAAGTTGTAGATTGTTCACTCCATCACGTTCATTTTGTAGGACTTTGGAACCCATGAAGGCATGTATTCTCTGGCTTACCACATGGATCCATGAATTTATCAAGCTGATCCATGGTTTCCTAGTTCTGATCGATGAATATGCCAAGCAGATCATGATTTTCCAGTTACGATATATGAAGTTGTCAAACGGGTCCATGACGCTATTGAAAGTTGACAGTGCCAACCACGACTAGTCACAAGTCCCACATCCATGACTGTTCGCATAGATCCTTTACTGTTCGCGTACATTCATGGTTTGGTACTCGATTCCATGAACGGTTACTCGGATCCATGAATGGTTACTCAGATCCATGAACGTTCTCAAACGTTAGACAGTGAACAAACGACTCAATTTGCGTTGTACTAACGTTCTTGCTTCACTTTCTCTGCTTATACGCAGTACAGATTTTCTCCGCTTCGCACTTGTGTTTTACAGGTGTGCTCTTCATGCCGAAATATCTCTTGCACTAGGCGCATTGGCCGCCCAGTCGTTACTTGCCTTGGTAATCGCTTCCTTGTTGGGATTGTTGTCGCAGCAGGTTCGTTATATGTAAGTAGCGGATACTGCCTGGGGCTTTAACTAGGGTGGGCACCCATGGGCTCACCGCGTGCTAACCCACAGCTTTTCATTGTCAGACACACTAATCCGCAGCGGGAGCTCCATGGATTCTGCGACCCCCATCGTCAGATGCTTGCCCACGAACACCGGGCGGGCTCTGTCGCTGAAGATCTGGCGGCCCCTCTGCAACATGACTCGCACCTCGTTCGGCAGGTACATGGATCCGTCGCCGAGATCCAGCCGGATCCCAGCCGGACCATGAAGTCCATACCGAGGATGGCTTGGCATTCCGGCGGCAGATCGTCTCCCGCCCAGACGCCGTAGAAGTACACCAAGGTAAGCTTGATCCGTGTGCGTCCTTTGCGACATACAGCTTTTCATCAATTCCGAGGCATTCTTGACTCTGACTTGTGTCGATATGGCATCCTACCTTACGAGCAAAGTTGGCGACGATGATCGACACCTCGGATCCTGAGTCAAGAAGCGCCACAGCCTTGACGTTGTTGATCTTGCTGTTCGCTTTCGCCTGCTTGAAGTGTTTGCCGGGGACATGGTACTTCCAGTATCTGCGCGACTCGCCTGACCGCAGATCCGAAGTCATCGTGACCTCGGATTGTTGGTAGTCGTCAACAGGTTGAAGATTTGCAACCATAGTCGTACGTTTCTTATGAAGTTCATATGTATTACCAACTACCAGCTCGCGATCCGCTAACTTGATCCTTCGGCTTCTTCTCCACGAATGCATAGATGAATGAGCTAGAATGCTCGTCTCATACCAGGTTCAAAACCGGCGAGCGCCCTAGTTTAACATCTTCTCAGCAGCCTCAGGTAGTAGTCCCGAATGCTTGCTGGAGTCGAACCGCTGACGGATGAGGTTGTAGAACTTTTTCATCTGGCATTTGCCGTGACCCTGGCGTTCGCCACAGCCACGACACAAGAAGAAACACCGGTCTGACGGATGTCTTCTCTTACCGCACTTCTGACATATCAGACGCCTCCAACACCCAAGATTTGAGCGCTTACGGGATCCGCAGTGTGAGCAGTGCGTCTGGCCATATCTGCCGAAACGCGGGCGGTGATCCTGCTATCGAGTAGCCTCTGGCGCATCGTTCGAGCGTCCAGGATCCGCTGCTGCAGCCATCTGAGATTGGTCACTCGACGCCGCCACGTACGCTCGGCGCATTTCGCCTTCGGATCCTGCCTCGTCAGAGTCCGATCCAAACTCGGATCCGGAATCAGGGATCTTGATAGCGCGTACAGCACTGGGCTGGCGCCGTTGATGGCGCAGGACTCGGCTTGGATCGGTACTTGCCGGATCCGGTCGACTTCTTCTGGCGCGACTTCGCGCGCTCGCGCAGCACGTCCTCTAGCAGATCCGCGTCGGCCAAGCGCAGCAGTGTGAGCTCATTTGCAAGATCCTGGTCTCCCAGAGCCTCGATGAAGTGTTCCACGTGCTCGCGACGGGCCTTCGCGTCGCCGTCCTTGATCTTCAGCCTCGCGCGCATGCCTGCAACGTTGAGGCGGTGCAGATACGCCAGCGGCGTCTCCTCTGCGCGCTTGCGCGCGTGGTAGTATTGCCATGCTACCGAGACTCCCAATCCGCAGTACTGCGTCTGGACGCTCCTGAGCAAGTCACTCCACTTCGACCGCGTGGATCGGTTTAGCTGTCTCTACTACTTCCTCGCGGGCCGGTAAACAGATCCGCGAATGTAAGGCATTTCTCTTCGTCTGTAGCTTGATCTCTCGTGAATGCAGACTTGACTTTGCTGATCCACCCTCGTGCAAGTTCTTGTCATGATCCTTGCCTGTGAATTCCTTCAGATCCGAGATGGCCGATATCTTGACGCGTTGAATCGTCGACGATCCAGTCGGAACGACGGCTGCCGCTGTCGTAGCCGTGCGTCTCGTGGATCTCATATCGAGATCATCCGGATCATACTCCCAATACTCGGGGTAGTGATCTTGCAATCCCACCGATTCCATGTCGACATGGGGACGGAGCCGACGTGGAGCCGGGCCTCTTGACGTTCGCTCAGGAAACGTGCCATAGCCGCTTGGAAGTACATCTCCAGACCACTCGTCGGCTCCTGGGCCAGATCCGCTGACCGGATCCGGGTTTGCGACGGTTTCGCCGGACGCGGAGCCGGGATCTTATCTGCAGAGTGTTCATAGAGCGTGACTGCAGCATCGTGGCACCGGCTGACCCAAGCGACATCCGTCGCGGCTCCGATGAGCTTCTGGATCCGACTTCTGACGTATACGATGCGTACTGCGATGATCCTGTGCGGTTCTCCGGCGACTTGGTGTCCGCCGCCTTGGTCTTGGGCGACGAGACATATCCAGCCTTGGCCTCGATTGTCGAGCTGTGATCGGTCTTGGTCTCGGGCGCTGCAGCCGCCGATTGCTCGCTCACGAGGGGCTTCAGCAAGTTTAAGAGCGACGTGGCCGAGATCCGGATAGTGTCGGCGTCCAACTGGAACAGTTCTTCAGCGTCGAACCTCCTACCGTGAGGCCGGCCTCTTCCAGCATCCTCAGCAGATCCATCGCGGCGTCCAGCTTGTTCGTGGTTGACGAAGGGGCCGACACAGGTCCGGCGAGGGATCCGAGCTGCTTCAGCTGCAGAATCCGCATTACTGGATCCTTGCGCAGGAGGTCATTTAGCTCCTACGCACATACGCCGACTCCAGCTTAGATCGTGACCAGGTAGACTTCAATACAGCACGATCTTTGCTATTCGAGCCTGGTGCCTTGAGTTTCTTCCGTGAGGCCTTCGTTTTCTTCTTAGACGTGGCACTTAAGGCCGCTGGGGTGGTGGTGGATGAAGGGTCATTCGCTCTCGCGAATGATCCTTCGTCCGGTAGGTCCTGACTCGCATCAAGACCTGCGGGGCCCCCGAAGGGACCTGGGAAGGAAAGCGAGGTTTCTCTTCCTGATCCGTTGCCAGACCATGTCCTCTCTTCCGTCGGCAGAGCTCCTCCCAGGGCTCGTCCAATCCGTGGACCTCTCATTCAGCGACGCCGTCGGCGATCCAGTCACCGTCGGCGCTTCATCTCCCGATCCATTGTGCACAAGCGCATCATCTTGGGACTCACGGTAAAAAAATCCCGCGTCGCCAAGAGATCCGGGTACGCGCACCATTGTGGTGGAGCGGATCTGCTGAAACTCAGTAGGACCCCAACTCACACGCACTGCGCCCAGACACCAACTACGGAGGGGTATTCCGACGGCCGTGTTATTGATGAGTGATTCACCTTGTGTACCTGTCGGCAGGCTGGTACTGCTCTCCCGTTAACACGAGATGCCCCCACTTGGTGGGCTTTGGACGTCCTTGTGGGGACTGGGGGGATCGCGCGGGTATTACGGCGCACCAGATCCGGTGTCGGTTTGGTCTTGCGTAGACCTTGTGGATCTGTAATAGAAATACAGGATCTGGAGTTGTCCCTTCTTGATGGTATCCTTGCTCTTATCGGAGTTGTCCTTGTTCCTTTACGATGCTTGCCGCCTCCAATAGCGGGATCTTGAGGGGGGGGGAGAGAAACCAAAGGGCGAGCGCGACCTGGCCAAGCTATCCAGGGGCTGCCACGTGTGAAGGAAGATCGCCAAAGTTTAGACTTGGTCTATGCATGGGGCCAATAGAAATCCCCTATACTATTCTCAAGTCTGTCTTCCAGTGCAAATTCGGTTCTGATTTATACCTTAGCCTATCTACCTTCGGGTCCCATCCCAAAACCTATCCTACGGACTACTTATAACACAGGATCCCATCTCTGACCTATTCCTGGCCACCCGTCTCCACTCTACCTCCCTTTAGTTACGGATCTTCTACCAGGTGTGCACTAAACTGATCGGATCCGGTACTTAGGATATCATCCTACGGTACGGATCCAGGATCCATACCATATAGAGACCAGGCGTATCGCATGGTCCGGATCCATTACCTTGACGATGTCATGGCTGTCACTGGCGACTAGGATTCCCAAGCTACAGGTCAACCTCCATCTTATCCGGATCTGCAATACCACACTAGTGACTGCTCTAGAAGCTCCGTGATTGACGCGTAACCGTCCACATCGACTTGGAACAGGTCCAAGATCCGCTTCATGGGTACGGTCGTAACGGGACGGAACATGCTTGAACAGTGAACCGAGATCCTCGTGAGCGCTACCGGTGTCCGAGCTTTGGTTGTTCTTTGCGACGGCCGAGTGCATGCCCGCGTTGCCTCCCAACCACATGAGCGGGTCGTGTCCGCTGTCTTTAAACTTGTACAAGAAGCCGAAGTAGCCGAACTCAGCGATATTACGCCTGTTAAACTTGAGACGAGCCGAGTGAGCGTAAGCCTTCTGATTGCGGCGGCCTTCGGCGTTCTCCGTAGGCGGGTACAAAGTGATCAGGAAGAAGACCGGCCGGTACTTCATCCAGAAGTGCCAGTGCGCCAAGTGCAGGTCCGGGGACTGGTTCGGATCGTACCAAGCCCGCTGGACCTTCCACGGGTACGCTAGGCGGAACGGAACCTTGCCCTTGGACGTGGCGGTACGGATCATCTCGTCCACGTCCCACGCTTCAGGCGAACCGGAGTCTTGGAGGGGAGGTCGATCCGCTATGCCCTGGTCGCCTTCTTCGCGTCCGTCTTGAGCTGCTTCTTGGCGGGTGGCGAACGGCTCGACTTGCCCTGTGTCCGCGATCGCTTCTTGTCGTCTGGAGACCGGTCTTGATCGAAGATGTCGTGGGCCGAAGCGGCTTCAGCGAACCTTTGGTCCGGTGGCTGGAGGATGATGAGCGGGTCCGTGAACGCCATCGGGCTCGCGTCGGCCCCGTCCAGGACCGACACTGCGAGACGGTCCAGAGCGTCTAGACCTTGCGAAGTCGAGTTTGTCGCGATGAGGAGCCGCATTCGGCCCCACAAGTCGACTTGGGCACGGAGGGCTCTCGATTGGGCACAGCCCCTGCCAATTGAGCACGGACTCGGTCGGCGGGCGCGGCGCGGCGCTACGAGGCGCGACGTGCTTGGACGACTTGGGCATGATGGATGGACGAGGAGGAGGAGTGGAGGTGGAGTTTGTGGCCGTCGGCGCAAGTTGGTAAATGGACCTGGAGTGGCCGGTTCTTTCTTCAAGCCGGAGAGTGATGGATAATTTGTGACCGGACGTCCAACTGACGGGTCACTTCCTGTCGTGACGGTTTCGGGAAAAAGGCGCACGGTTGAGAACCTAGCTTAAACCCCGTGGGTGATAGGTACCACCTATACGGTACTTGGCAAGGGACGTTCCTGGTTGAGTTGGAGGTGGACTCGTATATCTGGGCCGCTCGACTAAGAGGCAGAACCGGCAGACTTCATGGAACTAGTTCAAAATTTACGATGGACGTGACCAAGGACGCCCTACTATGCGGCTTGTCGATCGGGTGCAGGGCCGGGGGGGGTGGATAGACGTTTTCACTGGCCGCAACCGCTCTGGTTCACGCTTGGAACCGTGATCTGGGCGGTCACGCAACCGGTCTGGGGGTGTTGTGGTCCGGTAGCTTATGTCCTGAGCTACTTTGGGTACAAGTGGGGCAATATAGCGTACGTTCGTGCGAGGCGTTACAATCGTTTTGCGTGGGGATCTAAGGTGCAGAGTATGCCGCGCGGAGCCCGATGGTGGACAAGATATGAAGCACTTTGGGCTACACCATGGTAATTCTTGAGGCTCGAATGGAGCACGCTCACGGTTTGGGGCGTCACCTACACAAGAGGATCGACGCTTTCCACGTTTTTTGGTGCGTGTTACTCCCGGACACTGTGGAAGCCGGTTGGAAGACGACGGTGCAGTACTGTGCTGGATTCCGGAACGTCGGTCGCCGGACGATGGACAACTTGTGGATAATGTTGCGACTTACCTGACGGTTATCTCCCTTATACTGTGCTCTACGCTATACATGGTGGGATTTGTCTACGACAGCCTAGAGTATGTTTGTGGTGGATGGCCTGTTCTGGCTGTTCTATTGAGAATTTGCAATTATTACTTTGCCGCGGGCGATGAACTGGAAGTTGCCAAGGGTGTCAAGGTCAAATGCGAAGCCCTGCAAGCGAGTTGCGCACGGTCTTTCCAGTCACTGGCGACGGTGGTACCGGCAAGTGTCGGACGGGCACGGTCCGGTACGAGTGGCGAAGGACGGTTATTCGGCGTGGAAGAGTGACTTGGGGGAAAGAGCTCAAGCGGCACGGTTGTGTAAAGCGTTCTGGCGGATGGATGCTGGTACCCCTGACACGTCCCGTGTTCGCGTACCGACACTCAGCGACCTCCAAGCATTACGGCGCGAGAACCTGGCCAAAATGAAGGCTAGCCAGCGTGAGGAAGCGGACCGGCGCAAGGAGGCTAGTCGACAGGGGGCGGCTGGTCGACGAGGGCGTCGACGGTAGTGGAGAGGTGACGGTAGTGGAGAGGTGTCCCGAGTGGTTTTGTCGGGCATGGTTGCTACCGCCTTGGATACGACGAGGAGCGTCACCCGGTGGTGCCTTGCACGAGCACCTGTTGCTCGACCAATTGGGCGAGGACGAGGCGGCGGCCCGGTCCCGTGCATTGTGGGAGGAGCCGAATCATGACGGTTGGAGAGCCTAGACGTGCGCGGCCCGGCCTGATTCCCGTGTTCGCTGATCGGTGGAACGCTTGCTGACCGTGGGACGAGGACGGATGGCAGAAAGATGGTTCAAGGAGAGTCGGTCGCGATGAAAGCGGGATGAGACCGGCTCCCTCAATCAACTTCAAGGAGGTACAAAAAGATAAGGCGAGTGTCGAAGGGCTGAGGACGTTTGTGAGGTGTCTGAGACCTCTGAGACCCTCGAGGATGTAGGGTCATTCGTGAATTTACCTGTTAAAATCATAGTCTAATTTTCTTTACATATTTTTGTATTGGTTTGTTAGTCTATAAAAAAAGTATACTGCTCTAGTACTCACTCGTCCTACGACCCTCGTCCGTCCCCCAGCAGGCCGACTCGCGACAATACGCTGGGAGTATGAAAATGACACTCCGGATTGCATCAACTTTCTCCTGTGTGATCAGTTCTGGTAACGCACAATCGACGCTGTCCTGATCTTCATCATCAGCTGAGACATCCCCCGCCGTATCAATGTAAGTGAAGTCGCCCTCACCACTAAGTAGCTCTTCGTCCGTTAGCGTGCCCATCTCGATATCTTGCTCAGCTGAATTGCAAACGAAGTCGTCAATGTTCATCGGATCTCAAATTCGAAGCCGATTCAAACTTTCCATGATCATAGTCGTTGCATAATGGACGACTTCAGCAATAAATAGAAAAAACTTGGGCCACCGCACGGGGGGGGGGGGTATCGTCGTTCGCCTTGTTCTCGGTTCCGTTATAATCTACTTGCAAACCCGATTTACTGCTATACCTGATAGGTGTTGGTGTCCACGGGTGCTATCAGGTGTACCGGGTTATCTGTATTGGAGTCCGATTTCGGAATAGGATGCACTACGGTTTAACCCTTCCAAACTGGATGCTGCATACCGTACAATCGTAGTCATAGGCGACAACCCAAAAACGTCAACATAACATATGTTAAATAACATTTCATATTTAAGTTTAGAAAATCAATGTTTTATCACGCGCTATCACCTCGTATTACGACAAATTGATATGACGGACGTATTGATGTGACAGTTGAGGTTTTAGTGAGACTCTGTATACAAACATTTTGACCAATAAAATGCAAGCGCCTCGAGACGCGCTTAGCTCGCGTCCAGCAGTTCAGAACTCGATGACCACACCAAGCAGCACAGACGATGGCACGGAAAGCGTCTGCACACCTGGGGGGGGTCGTCGATGACGCTACAGCGCAACGTATGCCCCGAGGCGAAGAGGGGAAGGAATGGAGAGAGGGCGAAGACAGCAGCGAGGGTGAAGAGAGCCTCGAGGTTCAGGAGGAAGCTGGGGCTGCCGGTACAGGAGGTGTACCGTCTGGCGAGAGTCAAAGCCTAGGCCCTCGGCGTATGGCATTCACTAACGCCTTTAAGGTGCACGTCTCGACGAAAGGAGCAGAGGCTGGTCGGTGACAGAGCTGCAGATGGGCTACGACATGAAGGACAGGGGGTCCATCTACGCGTGGGAGAAGCAGGAGGCCAAGCTGCGGGAGGCATGCAGCAGCAAGATGGCATCAAAGGTCTGATTGGGAGGCCAAGGTCGGCCAGGCTCCTTCCCGTACACCGAGGAGCCCGTTCAGTGGATTAAGGCGATGCGTCGTGACGATTACCCTCTCAAGATGAGTCATACTGTTGTTTTCGTTAGGGGGGAATACGCTGCATCGGTAGATAGCTATCTTATTTTAAGCAAGGAGTCTAGTCTGTATGGGCTCTTTCAACGCTTTGCCCACCGTCACGACTATTCATTTCTGAGCCCGACGAGAACCGTTATTATTGTTAATGACCTGCTCCTTGAGCAGGTGAAGTTTGCGCAAAGTGTCGGAGCAGCCGTTGCCAAAAGCTACCGTCGGAGCTCCATATTTTAATGCAGATGAAACTGCCGTTTACTATGACGAAGAACCTGGAAGCATCATCGTAAAGCGTGGCTCTAAAAAGTCGGCCAAAGTCTGCCGTCGTGCGCGTTCGTCGCGCGCCACTGTTCTGTAGATGGTCTCCGCAATTGGCGAAAAGCTGCGGCCTATTATCATCTTTAAGGGCCAGCCTGGTGGAACCGTGGATTACCAGGATATCTACGCTACGGTACAGTCTAATGCGTAGATAGATACCCGCATTTGGCACGACCGCTTCATCAATGGAGTACGGGCTGAGTATGTTTCGATAACTCAGGATGGGCCACTGAAACTGTACGTCGATATCTGAAATGTCATACTTCTAGCGCTTCAGAAGAAGACTTTATAAGCTGGGGGACGAAATTGGTACCCCTTCCCAAGGACACCAGAGCGGTGCTACAGCCGCTTGAGGTGGGTGTCATGGGCCCGTAATATAAAGGCTGCACAAGCAAGCGCTGTCCTCGAGTTGTCCTGCATCCAAGCGAACGGGCAGTTGCCTCTGCGCGAAAGACTTCTTGCTCTGCTGCAGGTTCCATCCCGTGCCAAGGACAATATTGTCGCCGCAAGAGTAGTTGCCACCTGAAAGAGCGTTAGCGAGCAGTGCATTCGCCGAGCTTGGGAGAAAGCAGGTTTGTAGTGTGATTACTAGCCACTATGATGAATAATGACGTGAAGAGCACTGCCGTGTTTCGTCCAATGAAAACTTGCTCGTCGCGTGTGATTGATCGTGAAGCCATTTACGTCACATCTTCATATCGATGCTACTGCCCATACGATAGAAAAACCTCGGCGTCACATCAATTCGTCGTAATTGTGTCGTCATCACTGCACATACTGCCAATATCGTCGTCCGAACACACTTCCGTCTCCGCTAGCTTCAAATTTTCTAATGCCACGATGACAGTGTCAGTATCAATAACCTCGTCCTTATCAGGCTCACAAACGCGCGTATTTGTCAGTAGTCCCGCTCTAGCAACCCACTGATGATTGTTGACGTAGATGGTAATGCTGCATTCCCAAATTGCTTAAGCTGAATATAATCAGCTTAAACAATTTTTGACTTGACAGTTTGTATGGGAGGCGTCTTTTCCCTCGCCAGGGAATATACAAACTTCTAACGCAGCAGAATGTCATGGCTCTGTGCGCGCCCTTTCTACTCGCACACGACCATCGACCAGCATTTGTCAAAAAAAAATCGATTTAATGTTTGGCACGTTGGTGTGGTCCACGCTGTTTGCCATAGTTTTCGGGAGGTTACCACCGAATGGGTGGCTAGCAGCTGCCGCTTGTCACAAGACTTCCTCATTCGAGAATTTTTGCGCGGACAGCACAAGCTTGCAGCTGAGATGGTGAAGCCGCGCATCATGATGCTGCGGGACAGCGAGGTCACAGCGCATGACCTCTACTTCTAGTCGGTTTGGTGGGAGCTGCACAGGCAAGGCTGGACTTACAAGCCGCCACTGCGGCGAGGCTTAGTCGATCGATACTTCTAAATCCGGCGCAACGGAGACACGAGTGTGGTATTGCAGATCTGGATAAGATGGAGGTTGACCGGCAGCTGGGGAATCCTAGTCGCCAGTGACAGCCATGACATCGTCAAGGTAATGGATCCGGACCATGCGATACGCCTGGTCTCTATATGGTATGGATCCTGGATCCGTACCGTAGGATGATATCCTAAGTACCGGATCCGATCAGTTTAGTGCACACCTGGTAGAAGATCCGTAACTAAAGGGAGGTAGAATGGAGACGGGTGGCCAGGAATAGGTCAGAGATGGGATCCTGTGTTATAAGTAGTCCGTAGGATAGGTTTTGGGAGGGGACCCGAAGGTAGATAGGCTAAGGTATAAATCAGAACCGAATTTGCACTGGAAGACAGACTTGAGAATAGTATAGGGGATTTCTATTGGCCCCATGCATAGACCAAGTCTAAACTTTGGCGATCTTCCTGCACACGTGGCAGCCCCTGGATAGCTTAGCCAGGTCGCGCTCGCCCTTTGGTTTCTCTCCCCCCCCCTCAAGATCCCGCTATTGGAGGCGGCAAGCATCGTAAAGGAACAAGGACAACTCCGATAAGAGCAAGGATACCATCAAGAAGGGACAACTCCGGATCCTGTATTTCTATTACAGATCCACAAGGTCTACGCAAGACCAAACCGACACCGGATCTGGTGCGCCGTAATACCCGCGCGATCCCCCCAGTCCCCACAAGGACGTCCAAAGCCCACCAAGTGGGGGCATCTCGTGTTAACGGGAGAGCAGTACCAGCCTGCCGACAGGTACACAAGGTGAATCACTCATCAATAACACGGCCGTCGGAATACCCCTCCGTAGTTGGTGTCTGGGCGCAGTGCGTGTGAGTTGGGGTCCTACTGAGTTTCAGCAGATCCGCTCCACCACAATGGTGCGCGTACCCGGATCTCTTGGCGACGCGGGATTTTTTTACCGTGAGTCCCAAGATGATGCGCTTGTGCACAATGGATCGGGAGATGAAGCGCCGACGGTGACTGGATCGCCGACGGCGTCGCTGAAAGAGAGGTCCACGGATTGGACGAGCCCTGGGAGGAGCTCTGCCGACGGAAGAGAGGACATGATCTGGCAACGGATCAGGAAGAGAAACCTCGCTTTCCTTCCCAGGTCCCTTCGGGGGCCCCGCAGGTCTTGATGCGAGTCAGGACCTACCGGACGAAGGATCATTCGCGAGAGCGAATGACCCTTCATCCACCACCACCCCAGCGGCCTTAAGTGCCACGTCTAAGAAGAAAACGAAGGCCTCACGGAAGAAACTCAAGGCACCAGGCTCGAATAGCAAAGATCGTGCTGTATTGAAGTCTACCTGGTCACGATCTAAGCTGGAGTCGGCGTATGTGCGTAGGAGCTAAATGACCTCCTGCGCAAGGATCCAGTAATGCGGATTCTGCAGCTGAAGCAGCTCGGATCCCTCGCCGGACCTGTGTCGGCCCCTTCGTCAACCACGAACAAGCTGGACGCCGCGATGGATCTGCTGAGGATGCTGGAAGAGGCCGGCCTCACGGTAGGAGGTTCGACGCTGAAGAACTGTTCCAGTTGGACGCCGACACTATCCGGATCTCGGCCACGTCGCTCTTAAACTTGCTGAAGCCCCTCGTGAGCGAGCAATCGGCGGCTGCAGCGCCCGAGACCAAGACCGATCACAGCTCGACAATCGAGGCCAAGGCTGGATATGTCTCGTCGCCCAAGACCAAGGCGGCGGACACCAAGTCGCCGGAGAACCGCACAGGATCATCGCAGTACGCATCGTATACGTCAGAAGTCGGATCCAGAAGCTCATCGGAGCCGCGACGGATGTCGCTTGGGTCAGCCGGTGCCACGATGCTGCAGTCACGCTCTATGAACACTCTGCAGATAAGATCCCGGCTCCGCGTCCGGCGAAACCGTCGCAAACCCGGATCCGGTCAGCGGATCTGGCCCAGGAGCCGACGAGTGGTCTGGAGATGTACTTCCAAGCGGCTATGGCACGTTTCCTGAGCGAACGTCAAGAGGCCCGGCTCCACGTCGGCTCCGTCCCCATGTCGACATGGAATCGGTGGGATTGCAAGATCACTACCCCGAGTATTGGGAGTATGATCCGGATGATCTCGATATGGGATCCACGAGACGCACGGCTACGACAGCGGCAGCCGTCGTTCCGACTGGATCGTCGACGATTCAACGCGTCAAGATATCGGCCATCTCGGATCTGAAGGAATTCACAGGCAAGGATCATGACAAGAACTTGCACGAGGGTGGATCAGCAAAGTCAAGTCTGCATTCACGAGAGATCAAGCTACAGACGAAGAGAAATGCCTTACATTCGCGGATCTGTTTACCGGCCCGCGAGGAAGTAGTAGAGACAGCTAAACCGATCCACGCGGTCGAAGTGGAGTGACTTGCTCAGGAGCGTCCAGACGCAGTACTGCGGATTGGGAGTCTCGGTAGCATGGCAATACTACCACGCGCGCAAGCGCGCAGAGGAGACGCCGCTGGCGTATCTGCACCGCCTCAACGTTGCAGGCATGCGCGCGAGGCTGAAGATCAAGGACGGCGACGCGAAGGCCCGTCGCGAGCACGTGGAACACTTCATCGAGGCTCTGGGAGACCAGGATCTTGCAAATGAGCTCACACTGCTGCGCTTGGCCGACGCGGATCTGCTAGAGGACGTGCTGCGCGAGCGCGCGAAGTCGCGCCAGAAGAAGTCGACCGGATCCGGCAAGTACCGATCCAAGCCGAGTCCTGCGCCATCAACGGCGCCAGCCCAGTGCTGTACGCGCTATCAAGATCCCTGATTCCGGATCCGAGTTTGGATCGGACTCTGACGAGGCAGGATCCGAAGGCGAAATGCGCCGAGCGTACGTGGCGGCGTCGAGTGACCAATCTCAGATGGCTGCAGCAGCGGATCCTGGACGCTCGAACGATGCGCCAGAGGCTACTCGATAGCAGGATCACCGCCCGCGTTTCGGCAGATATGGCCAGACGCACTGCTCACACTGCGGATCCCGTAAGCGCTCAAATCTTGGGTGTTGGAGGCGTCTGATATGTCAGAAGTGCGGTAAGAGAAGACATCCGTCAGACCGGTGTTTCTTCTTGTGTCGTGGCTGTGGCGAACGCCAGGGTCACGGCAAATGCCAGATGAAAAAGTTCTACAACCTCATCCGTCAGCGGTTCGACTCCAGCAAGCATTCGGGACTACTACCTGAGGCTGCTGAGAAGATGTTAAACTAGGGCGCTCGCCGGTTTTGAACCTGGTATGAGACGAGCATTCTAGCTCATTCATCTATGCATTCGTGGAGAAGAAGCCGAAGGATCAAGTTAGCGGATCGCGAGCTGGTAGTTGGTAATACATATGAACTTCATAAGAAACGTACGACTATGGTTGCAAGTCTTCAACCTGTTGACGACTACCAACAATCCGAGGTCACGATGACTTCGGATCTGCGGTCAGGCGAGTCGCGCAGATACTGGAAGTACCATGTCCCCGGCAAACACTTCAAGCAGGCGAAAGCGAACAGCAAGATCAACAACGTCAAGGCTGTGGCGCTTCTTGACTCAGGATCCGAGGTGTCGATCATCGTCGCCAACTTTGCTCGTAAGGTAGGATGCCATATCGACACAAGTCAGAGTCAAGAATGCCTCGGAATTGGTGAAAAGCTGTATGTCGCGGAAGGACGCACACGGATCAAGCTTACCTTGGCGTACTTCTACGGCGTCTGGGCGGGAGACGATCTGCCGCCGGAATGCCAAGCCATCCTCGGTATGGACTTCATGGTCCGGCTGGGATCCGGCTGGATCTCGGCGACGGATCCATGTACCTGCCGAACGAGGTGCGAGTCATGTTGCAGAGGGGCCGCCAGATCTTCAGCGACAGAGCCCGCCCGGTGTTCGTGGGCAAGCATCTGACGATGGGGGTCGCAGAATCCATGGAGCTCCCGCTGCGGATTAGTGTGTCTGACAATGAAAAGCTGTGGGTTAGCCCGCGGTGAGCCCTGGGTGCCCACCCTAGTTAAAGCCACAGGCAGTATCCGCTACTTGAATCTCGCGAACCTAGGCGACACGACGCTGATCTTGAACAGGGACGTGCAGATAGGACTATGGCTGACCGGGGATCACGTTCCTCGCCAGCTGGGTCCGTCTCCGTAGGATCCCGGCGCAACGCCGAGTGGCAAACCCTGGCGTGGGAAGCCACTACGGATGCGGCATCTGCCGCAGCAGCAGCGCCGCCAGTGCCGGATCTGGAGCCCGCAGTTGACCGAGTGGAGTACGACACACCGACCAGGCTCCTGCCGCGACCGAAGGCCCCTGAATCCGCAGGAAGTGAGGACGAGCGCCAAGAAGCGCACAGGGTGGCGGCGACCCGCCCTTTGAATGCCGGTCAATGACGGAACGGTGCGACACCTGAGTTGAGACATGAGCGTAATCATGCCCCGTCTCGTGCGCCCGGTACCGCTGACATGCATGCGGGACAAACAATCGGCGCGAAGGTCGCGATATCTGGCGGAGGCCTAGGCGAAGGCCCGGCGGCGCCAGAGGTGCGGCAGGTGTGGCCCGACAACGGAGCTCAAAATGAGCCCTCGCACGACCCCGCCCAAGGCAGCGATCCCGAGATGGGCCCGCCGACGGACGCCACTGTCGCGACGTGTGTCGCTGATTTTTTCGGTAGGAAATGTGAGGTGATCAGGCGACCAGTCACCAGGCCCTGTACAAGGACGAGGCCACGGTCTCATATCGCCAGGAACGCCCGACGGCCGCAATGCGTGCCATGATGGCCGCGCGAATGGCGTCTCGCCTAGCGAAGACCCCTAACGGAGTTGCGCGCTCGAGCCGGGTGGGAAAGTTGCGTCGGGGAAGACGAAGCGAACGGTGCCGCTCACGAAGCCGACAGAAGCTTGGGGGATGAGCAATCGCCGTTGGTCGACGTGCTGGAGTCAGGTGACCTTCTGGAATTGGATCTCCCGTCGGAGACGCTGGATCAAGCCACACGGTTTCCAATCGAGGATCCCGCGGACAAGCTCGAGGCCCGAGTCAAGGATCTCGCGGAGGATCCCCCGACGGAAGCGGCAAGAACGGATCTGGACGGTGGCACCAAGGTACATGACGACTCGAAGGAGGATCCAGCCGAGGGTCCCGAGGTCTGTTGCCATGACGGAGGCTCGCTGCACGCCGAAGAAGTGCCAAGCGAGCTGGCTTTGCGGCCAGAGGTAGCACCCACCACGGTAGGCGCGGATCGATGATCTGCAAGTGGGGGATCCTGAGGTGAACACACGAGGAAGCGATCCGTCAGCCGCGGGACATTATCTGGTCGCACCGGCACTTGCTGATAGGGCAAGGCAATGCATTGCCTCCTGCAGCTGTGGGCGTGGTGTGTGACATCGGCGTTGGAATGCCATCCCGATCGCACAGCGCGTGCGAAAGATTGCCCCCCAGTTCCGCGAGAAGGTGTTGGATCTGCTCAAGGGATTGCTGTCAGCCAAGATTATACGAAACATAACGTCTCCTTGGGCTTCGCCAATCGTGATGATCATCAAGAAGAATGGTGTGGACATAAGGTTGTGTATTGATTATCGCCCGGTCAACGGTCTCACTAAGGTGATGGTCGACCCGATGCCCCTGATAAGGGTCTGCTTGAGGATCTGGACAAGATACTGTGGTATTGCTCGCTGGACATGGCGAGCGGCTTCTGGGTGGTGTCTATGATGATCGCATTCGTGCCATCTCGGCATTCACCACGCTGTTTGGGCTGTTTGAGGGAACCGCATGCCTTTTGGATTGAAGAACGCTCTATATATCTATCAGAGACTGATCGACAACGCACTGTACGGCTTCTTGCGGATCCCACCAGCAGCGGATCGAGGATCCTCAACAGACATCTTCGAAGGAGGAGATCCGGAGGAAGTAGGTGAACCTTCCGTACTGGGGCATCGATCCTACATCGATGACATCCTTGTTACGGCCGAATCCTGGGATCATTTGTACGAACGAGTGATGCTCCTACTCGCGGCTCGTGACAAGTGGAATATCTCGGTCAGTGTCGCGATAGAGCTTCTGGGGACTGAAGAAGGTAGATTACCTCGGGCATCGTGTATCCATCGAAGGCTTAGAGGTTCATCGAAAGGATCTCAGTGCGCTGGTAGATCTACCATTCCCGAGATCTCTACAGTCTGTGCAGTCGTTCTTGGGTATTCTAAACTACTACAGACGCTTCATCGAAGACACGACGGTGTACGCGTCGGTATTGTACGAGCTGCGGGGGGGGGGGTTGCCGCAATGCGTGATGCGAGCAGGATCGCTGTCAACGAAGGGAAAATTGGCCGAGAGATTCTCGAAGGCGGGGGTCCCCAGCTCGATCAGGATCCGGAGACGTCAGAGCCGAAGTGGATCCGAGCTAGGGCAGCGTTCGCCACGCGGAAGAAAAAACGATCGCGACGACCCCGATCCTCCGGCACTTCGATCCGGAGAAACAGTCTGTCTGATCGTTTATTCCGGCGGGTGGGCAGCGTCCGCCTCCTTGGTGCAGGGTCACGACGGCACATACTTGCCCGTGCTGTTCACGAGCACGTTGAAGTCGAACGAGTTGAACTATGGCGTCGCTGAGAAGGAAGGGGGGGGGGCTAGTGTTGCTGTGTGCTGGATCTGGGTTATTCAATGCTGGTCGGTAAATCAATCAAGATTCTAACGCGGCACTTGACGTTGGTTTGGCTGTTCCGCGCTGCAGGGTTCCAAGGGCGGCACAAGGGGCCGGGCGCTGCTATCGCCCTAAACGCTGGAGATCACTAAGTGCACGAAAGGCGAGGGTGAGATCTTGGGATCGCTGGCTGCGTGTGTAATGCCATGATCGATAGTGGATCAGGCACTGGTAGCAATTGCACCGCGGAAAGAGCCCCGCCGAGCAACACAGACTCCGATCCCTACAGTGAAGCCCGACGAGGAACTTCTGGACGCTAGTTTGACGGATCCGTCAGAGTCAAACGCGGCGGAGGCACCTTCAGCGCTATCGTGTGGAAGTTGCCAGAGTGGACGGTTGTCAAGGCGGAGTCAGTATGGGCCGAAGATATGACGGTCAACGAGGCGGAATACGGTGGACTGTTGTTATGCTTTGATCTGCTAGAAGGACTGGATCAAGGACGTTGGTGATCTGTGGGGACACCAATTTGGTGATTCGAGCATGGAACGCCAGCGCAGATAGTCTGACGAGTGCAGCGTTAGAGCGGGAAGCAGGTACAGAGGTGACAGACGACCAGGCGCGACAGGATCTTGTGACGCTGAATCGACTACCCGAGATCCTGTCCACAGCTGCCGAGGATACTACGCTTCGTATCGCAACCATGGCGACTAGATCCCGCCGGAAGGTCACTCCCAGTGTACTGCAGGGGGCGTCGGTCCGCCAGCTGAGAGTGGATCGGATCCGACAAGCTCAGGACGAGGAGAAGTGGATCATGAACCTCAAGAAGTACCTTCAAGGGATATGAAGAATCTGGAAAAAGACGAAGCTCGGGTGTGCAGCAACGTGGCTGCAGACTATGAGATGGACGAACAGGACCTCCTTTACTACTGCCCGCCGTCTGCGAAGGCGGAGGAAGAGAGAGACGGGTTGCTTCGTCTGGTTGTGCCCGAGACGCTGCACGAGGATCTGCTGTATCACTATCGCGTCAGTCTGGAAGGCGGTCATCAGGGAATCAGCCGAACATATCAGCGGATCCGGGATCACTTCTATTGGCGTGGACTGTTCAGGAGCGTACAACGGTTCGGAGGTGAATGCGTGGATTGCGAGACTGGCAAGGGGCGACTGACCATACGCGGTGAGTCACCCGGCAATATCCAGGCTACCTACCTTTCCAGGTCATAGCGATGGATCACATCCCCTCGCTGCCCAAATCGTACAAGGGCCACACGAAACTCCTAATATGAGTAAATCTGTTCACCGGTTACATCATCGCCAAGGCGAGTGCGCCCCAGACAGCCCCCCCCCCCCCCCTCAAAAAAAAAAGATCGCGGAATCGTACGAGGGATGTGTGTTCCGACGCTTCGGTGCGAGCGAGATAATCCGGCATGACAGGGAGCCTGGCTTCATGTCTGACTTTTTCAAGGCGTTCAATCGCATCCTGGGCCAGAGAGACAGCAAGTCACCACGGCTTAAAGGCCTCAGGCGAACGGGACTACGGAACGCATGGTGCAGACAGTGACGAGATCCATCAAGATGTATGTCGAGGACGAGAACCAGCGCGACTGGGACGAGTACGCAGAGCGCCTAATGTTGGCGGTCAACACGGCACATGATCGGGTCCGAGGTGACACCCGTTTTATCTTGCGCACGGCTGGGATCCACCCACGACGCTGGAGGCAACTCTCCCACTGGGCAGTACGAGACGCCGAAATCGGGATCCACGGCGATGGCGGTACCGTATCCAGCGCAATTACCGGCAGGCGAGAGCAGACGTGGACGAGAAACTGAAGAAGGCTGTTACGGATCGGGTCGAACGCCAGAATAACGGCGTGGATCCGCATCGGATCGAGGCCGGCACTCGAGTGTGGCTATATTTGGATCGAGTCAAGGAACGATACGCGCGGAAGCTAGCGCATATGTGGCATGGCCCCTTCCGAGTGTTGGACCACATGGTGCAACCTTTCGCTGCTCGACTGGAGACAGCCGGAACAGATAATCACATTTTTCCGGTGGTGCATGTGTCCAAGTTGAAGCCTGTGAGAACATTCCCGGATCGACTAACGACACGCTTGGCGGTCGGTAGGCGGATCGTCTGGACTTCGATGAGGCGCTGTTGCCTGAAGAGAGCTGGGATCGAGAGCCAGAAGAAGGAGAGTACGAAGTCGAGAGGACCAGCGACATGAGATCGGGCCGCCGAACACGCTATGGACGATCATTTCGCGAGTTCAAGGTACACTGGTGAGGCTACGACGAGCCCACCTGAGTTGACGAGGCGGATTTGAACTGTGGAGCGCTGTTGCGTGAGTTCCTGCAGGATCACGCCAAGAGGAGTCATTATTTCCAGGTGATGCCGTCACACGAGGAAGCTTAAGCGGTGGAAGACACGGCGGCAAGCTGGTTGTGCAGGAAGGCTGCCTGTGCGAAGATAATGGATCCATGTTCGCTAGTTGGTGGTGAGCGTGACAAAGTTGTAGAAGTTCCGCATAAAGGTCGTGAGAGAAGATGGGGGGAGGCTTCCCGCCTGGCGAGCTGGTCTTCACGGCGGATGAAGTGAGAGAGAGGGGGCAGGGATGCTGCATGCCTAAGGATGGAGGGGAGAGTGAATGTACATGTAACCGGGAGACACGGATCTGGTGAAAGAGCTAAGCTCGTTACAAGGACCTCGGATCCGACGATGAACGGAGAATCTAGAGTTAACAAAAAATAAATACGCTTTAAGGTTAGTAAGCAACCTACTTAGCTACCCTACTTGGCTATTTGGGATCGATTTGGGTCATCTGGACCCAAGAATTGGGTACGAAGTATTCAATTGGTGTCCAAAAAGAGGTCCATTTTCTCGAAAGTGGGTACCCTAAAAGACCCATTTTAGTGTCCAGGAGGAAACTGGTGGACGTCCCGAGACGTCTCTGGGCCGAGTTGGACATTTGCAGGACCTTTTCGATCGGGTCTATACAAAAACCAAGTATAATCCGATGAACCAGGCGGTGGTGAGCCACCTACTTCTAGTGAGCTCAGATAGCTCAGCTGGTTAAGCATCCAGTGTCGGACGGAAGCGGCCAGAGTTCAATCCCCGGGCCGACCAGACCTTTCGGACGATGGTTGGGTTTGGCCGCGAAGGTTGGGATATCTGGTCTTGTGACTGGACTGGTGGTCTTGGGGGTCAGATATCCGATAGACCTTTGTGCGAATAAGGTCTTGGACAATGCCCAGGTTTGCGGCTCGCAGGGTCTCGGGCGTCTTGGTTGCAGTCGTGATATCCACGTTGTCCAGCAGCGGCATTGTCAACTTGTCAAACTTGGTTATGTTGCGAGTGCTCTTGGGGCGCAGTTTGGTGTTCCAAAGGAAGAGAACATGGTGCCAATACAAACCAAGCGGTCTCCATCGTCTTAGCCGTCGAGACACCACATGATGAGGGCTGTTCCAGACCGGCGCGTACAGGATGTCAAAGTCGCGTCCCCAAAATTTCATCACGGAGTCAAACAGCGCAATGACTGGGGCGGCCCTTGAGGGTACATCATCCGGTGTCTGGCGTACGGCCATGAGTAGCTTGCAGAGCATGTGTAGTTGGAGTCCCTCGATCATCGTTTTCACAGGCGTTAAGCCGAGGCCTCCCATGTGCATGGGCAACGTCTACCAAGCTCGGGGCACGATGTTCGACGTAGAAGACTGGGTCATGAACCGTACTGTGATGTCCTGGACTTGGTCTTGGAAACCAGTTTCAGCTATGTAACAGACACTGGCTGTGTACCAGAGAACAGGCAAGATGATCTGTTGTAGGATGACCACTTGTCCTCGCAGAGTGCGTGCCCGGTACTTCCACAGTGAAAACCTTGTCTGTATGTCCGCCAATATGTACTGTAGCCGTGCCGCGTCTGTGAGCTTGGACCCGTAGTACATACCAAGCAGTTTGGCCGAGTCGTTGTTCCCAACAACCTTTATTCCCAATTGCTGTAGTGCCTCACGGATGCTGTCGGTTTCACTGTTCCAGGGGTGGAACGGCAGCACCACGGTCTTGTTCTTGTTCAGCTCCATACCCGATGCCTCACAGAAGAGATCCACCACGTCCAGTAGCCGCTGAGTATCCCGCAGGTCCCTCAGTAGTCCAGTGCAGTCATCAGCAGAAGCTGATAACTATGGACCACCGAAGAGTCTCCACACCGAAGTCCAGCATCCTTCATCTTGGCGCGAATCAAGTTCAGCAAAGGTTCCGGTAAAGCACGACAGACCCGGGGAGAGAGGGTCTCCTTGCCGCACGCCTCTCTCTAATTCAAAGGGCGAAAGTGGGCTACCGTTGAATAGTAGCGCCACCAAAGTCCCAGGAAACATCACGCGTACCCAGCGACGAAACACTTCGCCGAAGCGGAAGTGCTCGAGGATCATGTCAAGGGCATCCCACACCACGCTATCGAAGGCCTTGGAAAGTCAAGCAAGATAGCACCAGCCACCGCGTCATCGTCTTCATACACTTTCATGAGTGGTTGAAGCTGTAGGTGAGCATGACGAATATCGCGCCCAGACACGAAACCATACTGGTCAGAGAATAGGAGACTATCTAAGACAGTTTCCAGACGGTATGCCAGTAGCTTGGGCCCCAGCTTGGCATCGACGTTGATGAGGGTAATGGGTCTGTAGTTCCCAGGCTCTTTACGGTCTCACTTCTTGTATAGCAAGCAGACTTGGCCGCGACGCTGGAACTTGGACATCCTGCCTTTCTCCAGTTGAGCCGCGTAGACAATCTCCAGGATACGGCTCCAAATCGGCACATCAGTTGGGTAGTAGGCCAGGGGTAACCCATCGGGTCCTCGTGCCTTCCCCGACGACGTATGCTTGATAGCCCAGTAGAAGTCATTTGCTGTGAGTGGACTGTCAAGATAAGCAGCTTGCTTCGACGTCAGATGCTTGGTCGTGTGTTCAAGGATCTGGGCCAGCTTGAGGCGATCCCATTTGGGCTTATCATGATGGAACTCCCTTGAAGGTGAACGATAGATCCCGGACCAAAACTGGTTGAACTCCTGCCACATGACTTCCAACTCCTCCGGCGAATTGACAGGAATCGGAGTGTTGTGCAGGATCTGAGGCGGTCGGAAGAAGTACTTGGTACCTCGCTCAGAATCATGGAGGTCGGAGGCAAACTTCTTCTTCGATGCGTAGAACTTTTTCATCTTCATCTGGACCTCCAGTAGTACCCTCTTTTCAGTCAGCCGCCGGCGTTAATCATCGGTAGGCTCCGTCGCTTGGCGGTGCTGCAGATCATTAATTTCCAAGTACAGTTCCTCAAGTTCGCGCTGGCGAGCATTCTTCCGGGATTCGGATAACTGGTGCAGGAAGATGTTGTCGCGACGCTTATGCTCGTCGATTAGGCAGCCCGGGTTGTACTGGGAATCCGTTGGTGCATGGAGCATGTCTGCCAACTTGATCAGCGATTCTTGGAGATACTGCTGCGCTTCAGGAAGCTGGATGACCCATTTTGGGCAGCGCCAGGGGGGGGCTCTTAGCCGGCCGAAAGACAGCAGATCCGAGTCGAAAGTCGATGCCGCAGTGGTCACCCATATTGGAGCGAGTGCGGAAGTCGTGTAGAATGCCCTTTATGGCCGAGTGGAAGAGCTGGCAGCTTAGCATCACGTAGTCTAACCTTGAGCTGGAGTTGGGGCTGGTGAACTCGACGAGCGTCGGATGTTTTACGCGCCATGCATCCACAACGTTGATAGCTTGCATCCAGTCCAGCAGCTCAGTTCGTCCCCGCGACCGATTCCGGTCGGTGTGGTTGGCTTGGTCCAGTTGGCTTGACATCACCGTGTTGAAGTCGCCCATGACAATGTGCAGCACATCATCGTCGAAGTCTCAAGGTGCTTAAAGAAGTTGGCCGCTTCTGGCCTTTAAGGGGGGCATACACCACATGAATGTACGTCTCTTTCGAGTCCAGAGTGCCTCGTAGTAGTAAGTACCGATTCATCATATCAGCCGAGCTAACATGACGGAGGGTAACGTCTTGGATATCTTGAACAGGGCATGTCGGCGTGAGTAGTAAGCCCACACCAGCGTGCCCTGTGTATGTAGTCATATGTTCTTGCGACCAAAAGCTGGAATTAAACAGCGACGTTTGCCTCCAGATCTGTTTCAAGCGCTGATGGTTGAAGGGATCGGTGAAGCACGTCTCCTGAAGACCGATCATGTGAAAGGTCTTATAAATATACTGCAGCGAGCTCCTTGAGGTCCGGTTCATGCCGTTAGCTTTCAGCGAGAACCCTCTCAGGGCCTAATTCCCATTAGAGAGAAGGGCTACCCGAGTTGGCTACTGCTGAAGCCGCTTGCTGGAGATCAGCGATGCATTGGCGTAAATTGTCCGGCAACGGGCCATCAAGGAGTCGAGGTGCCAACGGCGAGGTTACCAGTACCCCTAGGGTGCAATGTCCCAGAGGTGCCACATCGGATGGGGCAGCGTAGTAACTTCTTGTTGGATTAGAGCGCAGACCTTGACCGGATCCATATAGATGCTTGGAGCAATCACTTGCAACGCAAGATCAAACCCGGCCAGCCGCGTTTGGAGCCAGAACTCGTTTGGGGTAGAGCAAAGGCTCTGCAGTACGACTTCTGGGCTTAGGTCGTCGGCGTCCGGGAATAGCTCGGCCAACTTGTTCTTGAGCGAGTAGTCCTTCGCCGAGGGGTCGAGCTTCGTGGAGATCATTCGGAGTACTGCGTGGCCAAACGTCTTGCTGCGAAGATGCTGGTAGTTACCGGGAGCCGAGGTGTCCAATAAAAAGCGATGGACACTAAGCTGGGCTTGGATCCCGTACAAGCTGCTATCGGCATCTGAGGTGTTCGAGAACTCCGTCAGATACGATTCGATGACATCGCAGAGGTCATTGAGGGTGGTCGTCTCTGCGGGGTACTTTGATCGCAGCGCTGTTGAGTATGTTTTCGGCAGACTTGGACAGCTTGACATACGAGGCAACAGGGGAGGGCGGGATCTAAGTACTGTCCCATAGAGTCATATCCTGATCAGGTGGGACATTGCCATCATCTCCCTCACTTAGCCACTCATACTGGTTGGTGGATGTCAGTACTTGATAGCCAGTCTGGGACGGAGGTAGTTCCCTTGTCTTGGCCTTGGGAGCGGACATCTTGCCAACGCCAAGTTGCTTGGCGCGCAAGATACGCGCCGGCTCCCGGTCCGTTCGCTTGATCGAGCCAGTGGGAAAATTTGGAGGTTCTTCGTCCAACGGCCAGATAGAATTGGGCTGGACTGTGATCCCGTCTTCAACAGTTTCTCCTTCAACACCTTCCATGGCGCTGCCTGAACTGGCTTCCGAGTCACTCACTTCTGAGCCATTAGGCTCGGATGGCTCGTACTCGGCGTCCGACGTTTCCATAGGCGTGCCATTGGCTTCGGCGCTCGTGGCAACAGCAGGCATCGAAGAAGCCTGATGTGTCGCATGGTCGACCGACTTAGATGATGATGGGTGAGCCTTGCTTTTCTCGTGCATCGCCTTCAGGAAGGGCGGCGTGCCGTGGTTGAACGCACGGAAGCGGTGATTGACCACCGCGTATCCATGGTCACCGAGCTTGATTTCTCGCAACGGCGTCGTTGGCGTAAGCATCAGCGACTCGGGCGGGGACTTGTGGTTGAAGTACACTCGGCGGCTGCGTGACTTCAGACCGCGGATCGTACGACTAGGGCAGATGAACACCGGTGGTGTCCCATGTGCGGCGAACCAGTCGTAGATCTCGCTGTCATCGACCTCGTCAGGCAGGCGCTGCAAGTCGACATAGTACCAGCTGGAGTACTTGGAGTACGGTTGAACCCGATAGTTTCGGTCGCAGATCGACAGCGTCTGGCTACCCAACTTGGATGCGAGCTTGATCAGTGCATACAAATCCGATGCCAGCGTTCCCGATGGTCTTGAAATCGCGCAGATGGCTGACGTTGGCCGATCAGATAGCCGGTTGCGTATCCGATCCTAGCGAAGTCATGATCTCCGTATCAGAGAACGTGGCGGTCAGGTCTCGCGCTGGAATCCACATGGAGTATGTCAACTCACTCGAGACGAGCTGGGGAACTCCACATAGAGCAGCTGCTTTCTTGTCATCAGCGTTGCGCTCGGGATCCAACATGGTTTTTCCCTGACGCGAGCGCGTCATCGCTGGGCAACGAGAACTCGACCTGTGGGGCCTTGTTTCGCCACTCAGCATGCCAAGTCTGGTCACGACGGGGAGCCGCCATGATGATGGGCTGCGAAGGCTGACAGACCAGTTCGGACGTTTCTTCTTCCAGCTGCTCTTTCGCAGCTGCCACGTTCCCCCCCCCTTTACGGTAGGGCTAGGCCGCACTCCTCTGACCTCCTAGGCCACAGGCGCAAACTCGGCAACAGCTTCAAGGTAGCGGCTCGATTGGGAGTCGCGACGACTTAGTTCTTCGGCGGCGGCAGCACGACGGCTTAGCGTGGTGTTGGTGTCTCGGCGCGGGGCGGGGTCTTGAGGTCCGGTAGTCAGGTGAGGCGATATCACGACAGTTAGGCTGAGGTGAAGAAACGACAACACGGGACTGGAGGGGCCGAAGCTTGAAACCGCAGTAGCAGGTATGGGCCTTTCTATATGCACTTGTGGGGTAGCCGGCAAATTGCAAACTACGGAGAATCTAGAGACGAACAATATATGACATACGCAAAACAAGTTGGCTGAAGTAAGACTGATATTGAATGGATTAGTACATGCAAGACGGACCACTACCGCTACCAAGTTAGTGGTGTACGACGTAGGCTACTCATGATCCGGAGCAGGCGGAGAAAACTTCATGCGAAGCCGTCCGATCTGGCGAGATGGATGAAACGTTGGATCCGTGAGGAAGTGATTGCGCCACGGGGCGTTCCCGTCGCAGTCCGCGAGAGCCGTGATCAGAGCTTGGGGGCGGAGTTCGTCTCTCTGCGGCCGCCTCGCGTCCGGGGAACCACATCGTGAATTCGGACTACTGGGGAAAGTGCATGAACACCGGATCTAGCAGCGGATCCAGGTCGCAACAGCCCGTCCGGCGAGCTTTCTTGCAGATCTGGCATTGCAGAATCCGGAACTTCTCGCGAGCATGCGAGCTCCGATTCTTGCGTCCACGGTAGAAGGACGCCAATCACGGGTGTACGTCGCGCTTGGACTTGGGGATCGGGAAGGAGTGTGTGGCCTCCCAGTAAGCCCGACGGTGATCCTCCTCGTAGGCCCGGTAGCTCGCGGCGATCGCTGCCACTTCGGCGGAGCTGGCTGGATCGAAGATCAGCGGCTCCATGGCTGGTACGTCGAGAGCCTGCCACGGCTTCTCCCAGTACAGAGCCATGATGCCCTCCCTCGTGAGCAGGCTCGGAGGCTAACGCGAAGGATCCAACCGCCCCCGCGACCGGCCTGCTCAGGAAACACCCACCCGGCTGAGAGCATCCGGTATGTCGACCAGGACACAGGGAGTATGGCTATCGAAGGTGAGCACACTGATCTGGGAAAATGTGTCACCCCCTCCGGGATCACGGCCCGCGGTTGATGGAAACCTGGGATGAAGCTATCCGCAGGGCCAAACGGCTGGGAGCGGGTCCGCGGCGGGTGCAGCGACTGGAGGTGTCAGACTTGGAGTGCTGGCCATCTTGCTCGCGCCTTCCGCCGCTTCCTCGGCTTCGGCAGGGGTCAGATCTTGCTCGACTACGATAGGCGTAGCTTGGGGTCCCTCGCCATCGGAGATCTCGCGGAAAGGCTGCGTCGACGGGCGCCGGATCGGGATCGCGCCAGAGCCACCTGGAGCTCGTCGTCGTCGGAGCTATCGAAGATCGCATCCGAGTCGACGGGCGTCGGATCCGCCGGAGTTGGAGACGGAACTGGACTCGGATCCCGTGCCGGGGAACTCATAGTCTGCATCGCCGACCTCAGCCGCGGCGTCGACAGCGAGATCCAAGGAGGATCCTGGCTGGTTCGGGGCGCTAGACGACGCCGGTACAGGAGGCACTTCCGAGGCGGATCCCGAGGGAGTAGCGCAGTTTACCGAAGGGGAGAGGAACGACGCACTTTCTTCGGGGGATCGAGTCCTCTTGCCGGGGAGAAGCAGGCGGACGCAAGGATCTCGTCGAAGAGGCCTGGTAACTCTGAGTTACGGAAGTAGACTGAACGCTGTGTGCAACTGAAGAGCTCCGCATGGCGGCCGAGGCGATCGACTTCAAGTTGTCGAGAGCTTGCCCGCTCCATGACGGTCGAGTTGTGCTTGTCGAGAAGGCTTTGGTGAGCTTGCAAACAGAGGTTCGTGCTGGCCGCGGAGTCGATCGAGATCCTGGCGGACAAGCTGGTACGCTTGCTGCATATCGGAGATCTGCTCGAGGAGATCGTTCTGGGCCTTGAAATATTGTCGCCCCTTTTGGACGGCCTCGTCAAGTTCCAGGCGTGCCCGATCGCGTTCTCTCGTTAGCTGAGTCACTTGGGCCGTAGCAGACTCCAGATCTCGCCAAACTTGAGTGCCGATGCAGATCTCGGCGTTGACGCGGGTCACCTGATCTTGGGCCCTCTTGAGCTCCTAAGCAACCGTGTTGCGGGCGGCCTCGAGCGTCTTGTGACCCACGCGGAGATTACGGAGCTGGTCTTGAGTCCCGTGCAGAAGATCTTCGGCACGTCCATGATCCCAATAAGCTGCTCCCAGCGAACGCTTCAAGCGCTCGATCTCTTCCCGGGCAGCATCTGACTTGTCTATGGTATGATCGTGAACCATCCGCGCAACGACGCTTAGCATTGGCATTGAGGGATGGCATTCCTGCAACGCTAACACTCCGGAGAAACTAGCTCTAAACGCAACGCTATCAGCGTAAAAGCAACGCTAATTTATCGATTCGTACTTACCGGGTTGTTATGGTAAATATATCAGAATAGCGAGGACGGGTGTCGTGACCCCCCCCAACAAATCGCTAAAGTTGGAGGTGTCGACATGAAAACTAAGGCCCCAAAACCCTTCCCTGACGGGCTTAATCCTATAGGACCAAGCGATATGATACCATGCTTGGTCCTGGGTTTAAGACCGCGTGTTCCGCACACGGATCTTAACCTGCAGGCGTTGTGTCGGCTAGGCCCCAAACATCATTTCATCCTCTCCTGGAGTTACCGTTGCAGGACGCACTTCAGGCATTGAGTTTAGAAATTGCCGAATTTCCGCGATGCTCGATTTACAATGCCGAATATAAATTGTGACGCGCCGAACAGCTCACGATTTGGCTCAAATTAGCATTTCGAAATCGAGCACAAAAAATGCCAGGAAATTAATAATCGTCGTTTGCCGAACGCACCCTAGGGCGTGTTTCACGTCGTATATTGTTCAGTAGTACCGTACCTGTGCCAGCACTATGCAGGCTAGTGCACCACAACATATTCTCCAAATCTCCTTCGCGCACCTGCGATGTTGGTCATGTTAACTCTCAACATTGTTAATGACTAATATATTTACTCAAGTTGTACTGTTACAAAAATGGCTGGAGCAATACAATGCGGTTACATGTTCCGATAATCCACAGAACACCCAGTGGAGCACTGTTGTGGGGTCGGTTTTTGTGGGGGGGCAGCTTTTACCGTCGTTGTCTGTAGCTCTATTAATAACTCTTGCCGTTGTACTCGTTCTCGCAATATCGAGTGCGAACCCTATATGTATTGCTGCTGTCACAGCAATGCTGTGCCCTGAATTCTGGTGATTCAAGCTTTCGGTTGTCATCTGTATTAAGGGAACCGGCTGCGATCACACATGCATTTGACAAAAAGAAGCAAACGACCACCGGGCTGCAGTAATGCACGACCACCGCCAGAAAATTAATTTATAGTATTGTGTGTATACCTGCCACACGCCCGTGGCTGAAAGCAAGCTAACTTTTTTTCAAACCTTCGACGATTGAGCGAGTTCCTAATGTATTGACACCCACTTCATGCCGCTTCAGAGACCGGTAAAATCGCGAACAATCCCATCTCCCAGCAGCGAGATTGCCTACAGTCATGTCGTAAAATGTCTGCTGCCTGCCGGCCATGCGTTTGGAAAGCAGTTCATGATGGGAAGTACAATAGGGGAGACGAGTCCGGGCGCGGGAGTCCGAGCAGATTGGGATCGTTCCGTTCGTCGGATTGCGGTGTGTTTGCTGTGGTGAAAAAGGTATATGAAACTTCACGATCTCAAGCTTGGTCCAATCTAACGATTACGGTAATAGCTCACATATGGTGACTGTATTTCCCGGCAGTGGAATGCCTATGTCTAAAGCAACGTCGGACGTGACGTTAATCACTTCCACACTTGCCTTCAAGCACTCAAGTCTTCAACCGCGACCTCGAGCACTAGGCAAACCATGCTCGCTTCCGTTTCAGGCGCCAGTCGCGCGATTTTCGCTCTCTGCTCTCTCATCGCCGCTCAGGGTGGCTTTGTGGCAGCTCAGACTGACATCGGATCGTGCTTGACCAAGGCCGGTATTGAGAACTCTGTCCCTACTACTTCGACTTGGGCCGTGGACACGGAGGCGTGGAACTCGCGTGTGAACCCTGTGCCTTCGGCTGTTGCCTTTCCTAAGACGGAGGCGGAGGTTTCGGCCGCCCTCAAGTGCGCCGCTGACGCTGGTGTTAAGGTGACTACTCTGGGTGGAAACCGTTCGTTCTCGAGCATGGGTTTTGGCCGTAATGACGGTGCCCTGATCATGAACCTGAAGGGTCTAAAGCACCTCAAGTTCGACGAGGCTACCGGCCTTCTGTCGTACGGTGGCCCCGTCATGATCTCGGAGGCTACCAACTTCTTGTGGAACAAGCACCAGCGCACTCTTCCCCACGGCCGTTGCCCCGATGTCGGCATGACGGGCGTGGCCGCTTCCGGCTTCGGTACTCTGTCCCGTGCTAGCGGTACTGTGCTGGACAACATTGCGTCCGTGCGCGTGGCCCTTGCCAACGGGTCCATCGTGAACGCTGATGCCAAGAAGAACTCAGATCTGTTCTGGGCTGTGCGTGGCGCAGCCAGTTCGATGGGCGTGGTGCTGGACTTTAAGGTCAAGACGCTCGAGCCTCCGTCGCAGCGTGTTGTTAACTACACCATCGCTTTCAACTCGAGCTTGAAGCCGACGCAGCAGGACAATGTCGACGCTCTGATTGGCACCCAGAAGTGGGCTCTCAGCAAGGACAACAGCGATCTCGTGTCAATTCGTTTCAGCCTCAAGACCAAGTCTACTCTACAGGGCGTCTTCTACGGCACTGGTGCACAGGCCAAGACCGTGCTGGGCTCGCTCATGAAAAACCTGCCTGCTTCGATGGTTCTTACTACAAACGAGAACGACTTTTGGACTTCCGAGGAGATCACGACTCCTGGACTCGTCAAGGAGACCCTCACTCCCCGTCGTTACTTCTACATTGCATCGGTGACGATTCCCCGTAAGACGCCGCTGACCAACAGCACAGCTTGGGAGCTCCTTACCAACACTGCCTTTGCTCCTAAGCTTCCGGACGCCTCAGCCTCTGGCTTTGTGGACATTTGGGGTGGTAAGTACGCTAAGGGTGTCAAGGCTGATGCTTCGGCCTGGAAGCACAACGACAACTTGCACCTGGTCCGTTGGGACATGCGCTCGTCTGCCTTCAACGTCTCGTTCGCCGACAGCTCGATGACCACCATGCGTGGCAACTTCTACAAGTTCGTGGACGCTTACAAGGCTTCGGGTGGCGTTCCCGGCGGCTTCACGACGTACCGTGACGAGAAGTGGACGGTGCCGGAGATGGCCGAGTATCTGTACGGCGGCGGCAACTTCAAGAAGTTGCAGAAGATCAAGACCAAGTACGACCCGAACGAGATGTTCAACACGGACCCTCAGGCTATCCCCGCTCTATGATCGAATAGATCAAAGTGGCGTTTCAGTTCCGAGCCTGCTCCCTTAAAAAAACTGATCGGTGTGATTTGTCATTACTTAAGAATCTGTGTTTGCCTTCACTCGTTTGCAAACATGCGTTAGGTTACAAGTGGAAGGTACTGGAGCAACGGGCTAAATGGTACAACGCAAATATATTGTGTTAGGATACGTGCCACTACTGTACATGTACTGTAGCCTGAATTTGTGGTTGACCATAGCTGTGGAGGCGTCGATCTGGTCGCCTAATGCGTTACTTGATCTCTGCTAAATCCCACGCCACTTATGTCGTCAAATCACTAATTTTTATTTTGTTTGCTTTAATTTTGTCGCATACCTATGTTAAATACAAAGCTAACTGGGTCAGTAGCAAAATTGCTTCACTTCAAATACAAATATATTGTATTGTCGCTACATGTACGTAAATGTAAAATTGCACTGTCAAACAAGATATAATTTCCCCATTATTGTCTTACTGTAGGATAAGAATATTATTGACGGATACCCCAACCCTCCATTTAATTCTACAGCGGTTGGACCAATAGCGAAGAGGCTTATAACGGAGTCAAATTAAATGATATTGTTTGTCCAATCAGGACTATGGGGTTAGAGTTAATTAATGCCAACTTATTTCAGGAATTCTCCGGAATTTCGGAAACGTGTCAAATAAGTTCCAATACAGTAACCAAATGCAAGCCCTTTATTACAGGTATAAGTTCCGATGAAACTCCAACTTCACCGGTGCAAAATAAAATGCGGTGAGAGTAAGAGCTCATTCTAGCTTGGGTGATCAAGATGCGTAGGGCAGCACGCGGGCTTGACACCCCAGCCGGGACTATGGGCAAGAACTAGCTGCAGAGAAATTGTTTGACGAGTTTCTTTCATTGGCTGGGTTAAGCTCAACGGGCCTAGATAACATGCATACCTCGCTCGCTTTAGAAGCCAGCCTCCCCCTGCAGAATTTTTACTCTTTACTAGCCGCTTTTACGATTTTTCTGCAGACCAAGAAAAGTACGAGGGCTCGAGCAGCCGATGGTATGCTATCTAAATCAACTGCACTCGGATACTTTCGCAAGTACTGAATATGTTGCGCGAGCGCTACCCAAGTTCCCTCTCCGACTCGCAGCGTACAGCACAAATTCGAGACAAAATGGCAGCGCGATTGAAGAGCGCAATCTTCGCGCAAATGTACAAACGAATGATGCACCTGGGTGTACTCGTACGGATTTATGCATTCTAGTAGAGCACCTAGTCGCTAATGCAAGACGTGCCTAGCGGGATTAAAGTCTGTGCACGATGCAGCTCTACTGGTAATGATGTGGCACACAACTCGGGCGCACTATCGACACAAGCTTCGCTCGTAAACAGCAGCTATCCTGCTCGGCATCCGGCGAGCTGTTCCTGCACATTGCTTGTATAAAAACATCAGTCGTTCAAGGAGATCCATTTACAAGTCCCCCGAACGGTGGCAGCAATGCATGCTCCACGCGTTCGGTATGCTCTTCGTGTGCTACGATGAGCTCTCCAGATACCTCTTCTATCTCGTGCCACGTTACGCTGTATCGGATCTGTCGGGCGGGATGACGTACACCCAGGAAGAGGCTGTCATATACTGGGAGAGCCTAGACAACGACAAAGAAAGCGAGAGCCAACCAGCGCTGAAACGTGAAAGAAAGCGCTCCAACACCGCGGGTTACATTACCGAAGTTATCAGAGTTACACTGAAAGAGATGTCGTCCACGATGCGTCAGAGCGTCACCCCAAATATGACGAGCCACTCTTTGCGCCGTGGATCTGTCACGTACGCCAATGCGTCGCCCAAACTGTAAATCCAGTGGATCTTCACGCGTGGGGATTGGCTGCTGGAGTCTCTTACGAAAGTGTTCGCCTATTTAGGAACAGCAACGCGTGAGGATCAAAGTGTTGGCAAAGTGCTAGCGGGGTACGAGGCTCCAGCCTTACCCGTGTTTACGCCAACTATCGGCGATCTGCAGCAGAGGCTGTCCGTCGCGGAATTCGGTCAACTGGTAACCCTGCGGAACGAACTGTATCGGCACTTCCTGGGCTCACCAGAACCTCGCTTCAATGTCTCTGAAGAGGTCGTTAATACCACCTTCGCTGCGCTGCTCATGCATATGGAATCGTGTTGGAAGCTGCAAACAACATCACCTCCAAGCCATCCCACGTACCTCGTTACCTCTATGAATTGGATAGAGGTATCGCTACCACAAACTCGCGCCTCGGCTGCAGGATCACCACCGCAACGTGCTACGAATGGGGCCGCTATCTTGCTGCACGATGGCGCACCGTCAACCATGCCCATGTCAGCGGTGCAGCTACAGGAGGCGATACGCTGCTCGTATCAGCTTTGGAGAATATCTTGGGCCAGCTCACTGTGATCAGCGACAGACTTGGCCGCGTGGAAGACGCTGTAGCGGGCTTATCCAGCCGCTCCGCTCACTTTACGCCAGATCGAATGGAGAAGGTCGCTAGCATTGGCGCGTCGAGTCTGTCGATTACTGCTTCTGTTTCTGCACCTGCAACCGCATCGACATTCGCTGGATGTGTGCTAAACTGGTACATCAACTACATATGGGAAACAGTAAAAGGGAAGAAAGAGCAAAACAAACGAGTGGATGCAAAAGCAGCGGTCAACATTATGCAAGTACTTACCAAGCGCCGATACAAATACCTGCTGAACCTGAACGATCCGACCAAGAGGCCCATCAAGCCTAGAAGCACGCACTCTGGGCCTTGGCAATCGCGATGGACAGCAACACAAACGAGCGCTTGCACGCCTTCGATGTCAGGAAGCCAACCACCCAAGGCGTCTTCCTTGCGCAAGCAGTGGCGGCAGCTGTAAACGTCTCATCCAGATGCGTATCGCTTGCTTGGCGCCCAATACCTTACACTTAGGTCAGTCGGATCCATAGCTGACGCATGTACACCTCCATCACACCTGTGGTCCCTATCACACTTGTGGTCCGCTTCAGATCTTGCATAATACGCATACAGTCGTATCCTCGTACACCCACAACACAGAACACAGTGAACAAATCGAAGCAGACAGCACACAGAACATCTAAACACAGAAAAACAGAAAAAGTCACAGTATAAATAACACATACAATCAAGGTTATACGAATTTGCCCCCGGCTGGAGTCGAACCAGCGGCCTGGGGGTGTAGCCTCCTGCTCTACCGCTGAGCTGCGGGGCATGGGAGGTGAGTCGTGGCTGGTCAGGCTTACACATCACAACGTGTAGAGCCGCCGCTCTCGCTAGTGTCGTCCGGGCTGAAAATGAGAGAAAATCAGAGCTGTCGCAACAAACGGATGCTTTGAATACAATTAGTTTAATTGCACACTCAATTCTTTTAATTATGAGTGTCCCTTCGCTGCGTGAGACACCCGTCCGGAATGAATAATGAATTTGTATTGACACCCTTCTTATATTGGATGTCAGTCCAAACGCATGGCAGCTTCCGGATTCCGGTCCGGAATCTGCCACTTACTGTCACAGTTACCGGTACAGTATTGTTTTAGTGAGAATGCTTTGCCAACTTCTACTCGGTATATTCTGCATAAGCGCTCCACTTGACGTCCAGAACCCCTCGTTATATCAGTGTCGACAGCTTTAACTTGATGCCTCCATTTTGTCTACGGGGAACAGGACATGGGGATGGATGCACAGTAGGTTTCCATTTGCTTAATGCCGACACCGTTCAGCAAAAATCAGGTGATGGCTAGCGTGATTATTTGTCAGTTCGTACCCATATAGTATCGTGTGAGCATGTACATGTACATTAGTTGAAGCACTCTCGAGCAGACCAAGCAATGTTAGCGAAAACCACCTGCTGGACCATCGCGTTCTTTCAGGTACTACAGTAAGAATGATTATGGAAGGTTCGGAACAGTCTACAAAGCGCGAAAATATGACACTTGGTTTAGAACCGCCAGGCTTAAACCCAGCTCAAGCGATCAACCTTGTCCATTTGCTAATCGACATACAATTACAAGAGTATGAACATAATTACTTTCTAGGCAACGCAAACAATGCATTCTACGTACTGTCAGCGAACGTAGTCTTTTGCTTTCGCTAACCTTAAGTGCACCTGAAATACTCGCACTTAACCCCAGTAAGCGTTTTTGGTAGGACAAATGGAAGGACCAGTTTTTAAGGCTTCTTCTTGACATGGCAATCAGCTCGATCGTCAAACCTAATGGCTCATCATGTAGAGAAGATACCTCGGAATACGACTGTAAGGCATAAAGACTGTTTCCAACGAATTGAAATCATCATCGCTAGCACAACAAAGTGCTTTGTGCCCAACACAGCGTTTTGTCCTAGCAGCTAGGACAAATTTGTGCTCGTATACTAGCGATCTGGGTCCAGATGGGATGATGAAGTAATATATTCGAATGAAGTAGTTATGAATCACTCTCGGGGGTCCAGCATTAACTCGTTACTCAGCATTTAGCATCAGCCGGTTTGAGCGACGTCTGCTCTTTTAAACGTGTCTGGTAACACGCCGCTCGTTTTGGTTCGACAAACAGTGTAGATCGCTTGCGCGATGGCGGTGAGGCACGGATTTGCCTTGCCTGCGCTGCCGATTCATCACATGCGTCTTGAAGACTCGATGCAGAGTGAGATTTGTGGAAGCAAGTGACGTCGTTTTCCCATCGCGGCTTCGTGCACAGTGCTATTCACACAGCACAGCTGTATCTTGTTTTGCACCCCCTGCGCGTGTGCTGCTCAATATTCCCCTTGTCGTGGCCAGTTGGCAGCACAATATGCAACATGGTTGCTTATCCCAATAATACCTGATTCATTTATCGAACATAGCTCAACTCAGCGTGGTGTCAAACAACAACATAAGAAATTCAGTTGCACTTACTGAGAGATGTTTCAATCGCTTTGAGAGCCGTATGTTTCGCCATTCGGGATCATTGTCAAAGTACTCCCTTTTACGATATGCAAAGGATGGAGGCTTGAGAGTGACAACGCCCAGTACTTCATCAGTGCCTGTAAGGTTTGGCGCTTGTTCTGACTCATCAGGACGGTAGTCACGTGCATCGAAAAGTTCCGGTAAACAGCTTGCTGCGTCTCAACAAAAATCACCAAAGCTGGAATTCAAGCACTTCGTTTGTTGGTATTCGCTGTAGGAAGTGCAACGTTCTTCGTCCATCAGAACATCGTACCTCTAAATAATAACATGCAAACAGCTCTTAGTACATAGTTGGAGCCATAGCGACTCTGCAAAGGTAACGTACATTTAGCAGCTGTACCGATTGATAAGCGTATTGACTTCTTTGGACTGATAACCTCTGTCGAGCGCGAAAACAGTTCCAGGTAGCCGAATCTGACTATCCGTTGCGACTCCACATAGTGAACGCTGAAGGATTCTCATCACATCGACAACACTCTCGCCTCGAGATGCTATATGCCCACCAAATACAATCCGGTTGCAAACGATACTATGCCATGATGGACAGGTTCAAAGTTGCAACAGGGTGTTGTTAGAAATTATAAACACATCAAAAAATGCAACGCCTCAAATACGTAACCGGATTTCGGCGCTGCGTCCCATACATCCGGCCCATAAGACGGCACATGCTTCATCTCGGCTCGTGCCTTCGCTAACGAAACTCCTCGATATCGTCAACATGAAGCTCGGGAGCAGTCTCCCCTACGAATTTCCACTTATGGGGCCCTTCTTGAGCCATCTCGTCCAATTCATCGTCGCTACTGTCGCTGTCAGATAGCAGGAACTCGCTGCTAGACATTGTGAAGCGAACAAACAGTTGCCCAGCCTGAGAGCAGCCCAACACGCTGCTCATTGTGCCTAAGAGGGACGACTTTGTAAGAGCACACGAATACCAGACAACATCACTCGGCGTATGATACGCTTCAGCAACTCCCACCTTTCTGCGTCGTCGGGCTGGAGGAGGTCTTACCAGTGCGGATCCGTGAGGTTGACGTTTCCTTTTGCATGCGGAACAGCACCGTGAATGGATTTTTGTCCTATCACTTTTGAGTTATAGACACAAATTTAAGGCCCAGTATCAATCGCCAAGCGTCGTTTAGTCCTTTTCCCAAGGACGAATTTTACTGGGGTTAACGAGCACGAAGCATTTATGTGCTGCACCGAATTCATTCTGGCGATTCAAGCTTTCGGTTTGCATCTGTATCAAAGGAATCGGCCGCGATCAACCGTAATCTTGACAATTCAATGCAACCACAAAGACACGGCAATCTGGATTAACGAACACACCGCCAGAAAATAATCCAATATCTAGACTCGAGTCAGTAATGGATCAAGGCCGAAAAAAGCTATATAAAATTTAAGCTTTGGACACCGTCGACGAGCTTGAAACTGCTCGAAACGTAGTTTGTCAGTCGATAAAAGTGTATAACTAAGTGTACGCGCCCCGGAAATCGCGATCGTGAGAAATCGCTTGCATCCACAGTCATGGCGTAAAACCGTCTGCTGTTCGTCGGCGTACCCGGTACGTTGCGAGTCAACATGCGATGGGAAGTAGGGGGGACGTGAGCGAGGAGCGGGGCCGGTCTCCGGCCCAGAGTGCTTGACTCACATTAGAAACCAAATCCTGTCGTTCGTCGTGCTGCCGCTGTGATAAAGTCATGTTTTCACAATCTTTGCCCGGAACACGTGCCCATGTGCTTTTCCAATGTCCGTAGACATTCCCCTGCAACTTCACGATCGATGAATCACATAAGGATAGTCGTTAACTAGGACCGTGACTCCATTTGAGGTTGGAGGCTGGCTGACATTCATCACTTCCACATTTGCCTTCAAGCACTCAAGTCTTCAACTGCGCAAGGCAAACCATAATGGCTTCAGTCTCCGGCGCCAGTCGCGCGGTTTTCGCTCTCTGCTCTCTCATCGCCGCTCAGGGTGGCTTTGTGGCAGCTCAGACTGACATCGGATCGTGCTTGACCAAGGCCGGTATTGAGAACTCTGTCCCTACTACTTCGACTTGGGCCGTGGACACGGAGGCGTGGAACTCGCGTGTGAACCCTGTGCCTTCGGCTGTTGCCTTCCCTAAGACGGAGGCGGAGGTTTCGGCCGCCCTCAAGTGCGCCGCTGACGCTGGTGTTAAGGTGACTACTCTGGGTGGAAACCGTTCGTTCTCGAGCATGGGTTTTGGCCGTAATGACGGTGCCCTGATCATGAACCTGAAGGGTCTAAAGCACCTCAAGTTCGACGAGGCTACCGGCCTTCTGTCGTACGGTGGCCCCGTCATGATCTCGGAGGCTACCAACTTCTTGTGGAACAAGCACCAGCGCACTCTTCCCCACGGCCGTTGCCCCGATGTCGGCATGACGGGCGTGGCCGCTTCCGGCTTCGGTACTCTGTCCCGTGCTAGCGGTACTGTGCTGGACAACATTGCGTCCGTGCGCGTGGCCCTTGCCAACGGGTCCATCGTGAACGCTGATGCCAAGAAGAACTCAGATCTGTTCTGGGCTGTGCGTGGCGCAGCCAGTTCGATGGGCGTGGTGCTGGACTTTAAGGTCAAGACGCTCGAGCCTCCGTCGCAGCGTGTTGTTAACTACACCATCGCTTTCAACTCGAGCTTGAAGCCGACGCAGCAGGACAATGTCGACGCTCTGATTGGCACCCAGAAGTGGGCTCTCAGCAAGGACAACAGCGATCTCGTGTCAATTCGTTTCAGCCTCAAGACCAAGTCTACTCTACAGGGCGTCTTCTACGGCACTGGTGCACAGGCCAAGACCGTGCTGGGCTCGCTCATGAAAAACCTGCCTGCTTCGATGGTTCTTACTACAAACGAGAACGACTTTTGGACTTCCGAGGAGATCACGACTCCTGGACTCGTCAAGGAGACCCTCACTCCCCGTCGTTACTTCTACATTGCATCGGTGACGATTCCCCGTAAGACGCCGCTGACCAACAGCACAGCTTGGGAGCTCCTTACCAACACTGCCTTTGCTCCTAAGCTTCCGGACGCCTCAGCCTCTGGCTTTGTGGACATTTGGGGTGGTAAGTACGCTAAGGGTGTCAAGGCTGATGCTTCGGCCTGGAAGCACAACGACAACTTGCACCTGGTCCGTTGGGACATGCGCTCGTCTGCCTTCAACGTCTCGTTCGCCGACAGCTCGATGACCACCATGCGTGGCAACTTCTACAAGTTCGTGGACGCTTACAAGGCTTCGGGTGGCGTTCCCGGCGGCTTCACGACATACCGTGACGAGAAGTGGACGGTGCCGGAGATGGCCGAGTACCTGTACGGCGGCGGCAACTTCAAGAAGTTGCAGAAGATCAAGACCAAGTACGACCCGAACGAGATGTTCAACACGGACCCTCAGGCTATCCCCGCTTTGGCTGCTTAGATTATCGAGTAGATCAAGTTCCTGCTTCGTTTCCGTTTTCATGTTGTGGATTCATTATAGTCATTTAGTTCTAATTAACGACCAATAATCCTCCATTCAATGCCCGTAATGTCATCTGAAGTTTTGCTAGTTGCCTGGTGAGCATCAGCAAATGTACCTCCTAAGGTATACGTCTGGGGCGTCTTATACAATGGCTCGCATCCGCTTCGACGAACTCCGCCACCTCGTGCTCCAAAATCCGTGTCCTGGACTTAGCAATGTTCACGAGGTTGACCGCCACTTTTTGAAATCGTCGAAGATGACGGGTCCAGGGGGACAACAAGCCGATCTACTATCAGGCGACACTGCGCGTAGATTCCTTAAAATTGTTGTTTTATTAAATAAACATTGTCCTTGTCCCTCCTTACAAGAGTGTGCATGAAGTGAGCCCGGAGCGTTAACATGAAGAGGAGCCAGATCTGATGTGCTCGCGTTGTAGTGCTGCTATGCACCCATTCACACGTGACTATTTCCGTAGACAAATGGCGGAACAACGGCATCAAGTTGGTGCTGTCAACACTGACAAGACGAGGAATTCTGGAGCCTTGAGCACGCCCACCCAAAACATGAAAGTCTTCCGAAGGAAACTGAACAGAGAAGTTAGTAAAGCTGTATCGTCGATCTCACCGGCCAAACGCTTTTAGGGTCTTTTGAAAGCCTTCCTAACTGACTAGGTACCTGTGTCTAAACTTACCCTAACCTCATCTGACACATAGGACATTTCACTCTTTCGAAGGTCCAAATATTGGGTAATGGCCGTGTGTGACGGGGCACACAACACCTTTCGCACAGGAAGTGTGACTTCCGGAGAGTATACAAACTATCAGTGAACGGCAGTTCGCTAGTCTCTGGCCTGTGGGACTGTTACCAAAATTAGGTAAAATTAACACTGAATCCCCCACCATCGCCTCCTTAGTGCGCTCGAGGGTGCTCTCCGGCAGGCTCAGGTAACGGGCCATATCCTTAATAGACGGTTCCTTCTGTGCGTGCTCATTCAGTTTCATCCGTTTTTTTCACGTCGTCGAGGAGGTACAGTCGGTCTTCCAGTTCCTTGTCATACTCTTCCTCCTCGACTGCTATGGCTGTACCAGCTATATCAGTCCCTTCTTGTCCGGGAGCTCACTTCTCCACCGCCTCGAGCTCGTCATCCATGAGCAATCGCTCGTGAGGCGGAGCAACCGCCTCTTCGGTTTTCAAGCTCACACTTTCTTCTACGTTTGAAGAACCGTTTCTCCCACCCGAAGCGTCGTCGTCCGCTCTCGTGGAGCCGTTCTCCTTAACCGCTTCCGAAGGGTCCGGCTTCACACTGTCATTAACCGTCTCCTGTAGGACGGTCGAAGCGTCCGCTACTTTGATAGGACCGGGCTCGTGGTCCATTCGGCGTAAATACAATCGCCGAGATCAACCCCACTATCGTTGAAGTCTTCTTCATCGACTACCCACCTCGCCCCCGGTTTCTCGTCCCTTGCAGGCTTCTTCGGGATACCCCGGATGGGTCCCGTTCTCTGCAGCGCGAATACTGGAGGAGGTCTAATGGTCGCTGCTTCATATTCATCATCGCTCTCGTACACGTCAGAGAGCGAGCACAACGTCAGTCGAGCAGCCCCCGGTTCCCAACGTCTCAGCGCCCTCAGTCCTGCTCGGAATCCCAGCCATTCCGACGGCCTTCTCGACTGTACTTCCGGTTACCACCGCTACCGCCTCCTCAATTGCATCCGTGCTCTCCACTTCCTTGCTCATCTTCACCGCTAGCCGACCAGTATTCCTATCTTGGACCGTCATCGCTTCGGCCTCCTTCTCAGTCACAGCGGCGCGCACCTCTTGCACGCGGCTCGACATCTCATCTTCGTCTTGGGTCACGGTTGGCCGAGCATCGCCGTCGGACTCTACCGTCTTCCACACTCCACTTGTCGTTTTCACTCCGTCGTTACCAACTTCGACGGGCTCCTCTTCTTTTTCCATTTTCGTTATCACTTCCATTTTCTCCTTTTTCTTGAGTTTCGCCTTTTCCTTAGTAACCGGACTCTCACTTCGTCCATGGTCACCATTCGAGCCACCTCTTAGCCCAGAGGAAGGAATGGCTCCATCTTCGCCTTCCTCTCACCCCTGTCATTGCCTTGAGGCGTCTTCCTGGGCGGCAGTCCTCATAGACCGGAGCCTCGCCAGCTCGGCACAGTCTGCCATCAAGTGATCCTGTCCGTGCCAGAAGAAGCAGCCTCCGTTCCGTAGGCCTCCTCCCTCGCATTCAGGACGGATATGACCGTACGCTCCATAGCGTCTGCACTCCATCCTAGCTCGTCGGCACGTAACACGACCGTGCCCCTTGAATTCACACCGTCCGCAAACAGGCACGCCTTCCTGCGCCCGACTATTGGCTTCCATAGGAATGCCACGGAACTGTCGATCGTCCCCTTGGAAGACCGTCCACCGGCCGGAGGAGCTGGGCTGGAGATAACATTCACTGCTTGAGACTGGTTCCTCGGTGATCTTGGACCCTTCCAGCGCGACTGCGCCTGTTGCTGTTGCCACTGCTACTGCTGAGTCATGAAGTCTTGGAACGTCTGAGCCAGAGCTTCCATGGATACGGCCAGCGGAACCTCCTTCCTGTGGATAAGAACCGTGTCAGAGAACTCCTTGTCTTCCTCGATCGGTCGGTGCATGCCTTTGAACATTAGCCACCCGCACACTTCCGGTATGTCGTTCGCCGGACTCGAATCAAGCATCGCCAGCACCCGCTTGTTACGCAACCCAGGACAGAACAGCTGGTAGCGCATCTGCGAGTTAGGATAATCGAGCGAGGCACACAGCTCGGTCACCCGGTCGCCCCACTCTTCCACGGACTCGCCTCGCGCAGGCTTGGCCGTCTGCAACCGTCCCCACAGCTGGTCCGAGGTTTGGCTCAGGAACTGTTGTGGAACCGGATCTTCAAAATCTTGAACGTCCGGATGCTCGAGTTGCCCCACCACCGTTCCGCCTCACGCCTTTCAGCTTCTGCCGGATCATTAACAACCGTGACTTATCCGGCAGTCCAGCCGTATGGGTGGCAAATAAGTCCCAAAAGTCTCGGGCTTTCTCCACCGTGGCCGAGTCCGAATAGAAAAATGGTAGCACCTTTACCTTGTGCGCCTCTAACTTGGACAAGTCCACCTCAGAGAGTCGTGGCACTGTTGGCTTAACCGTCCGCCCATCACCGTACGCAGACTTCTTTTTCGGAGCCGATGGTCCGCTACCAGCGGGAACCGTCTTCTTCCCCGGCTTATTAGCCCAGTACTCCGTCACCATGGCATTCATGCTATCCGACGGCCGGTCCCAATGCCGGGTAGTCTTCTGGTCGAAACCCTGACGCGACGGTTCCATTTTCACTTTCACATCACGGTTTTACGTACTCCGTGACGGTTCGGAGAACCCTTGGCTCCGCCTGCCGCTCCATGTCCAGTCAAATCGAGGACGGTTCAGGTTGCGGGCTTCCGGTCCCGTGTACTGGGCTATAAAGCCACTGGGACTCCGCTTCGTCTCACATCCTCGTCCTTTGCTTCCTCTTCCTCCTCATTCTCGTCTCCATACTCGGCTGCCACAACCGCTTCTTTCACCTCTTCCTCAGTCCAAGGGGGCATTCCGGAAGCCTCCCGGTTGCTCGAGGTCGAGCCAGGCCAACGATCGGTTCCTCCTTCCCTCACCTCTTCCTTTACCATGACTCCGGGCTCGGTCTCCTCTTGTTCCGACGCACTGTCGTCGTCTTGGTCTTCATCGGCCGCTTCATCGGCCCTCAGTTCCTCCATCATATCGCGTTGTAGCGCTTCTCGTCCGTCGACCGTCGCAGCCGTTCCGGACACGTTACGGTGGGGATCTCCACTAAACTCTTCCTCACCGCCTTCACTTAAAACGGTCTTCTTCTCGACTCTCCATCTCTTCTTCTCCGTTCTCTTGAAACCGGTTGGCACTCAGTAGCTCCCCAATTCCGGTTTTCTTCCTTCTAGCTCAGTAGCTCTTCCTTGCCACGGTTTCCACAAGCGTCCGATGCTCAGTAACACTCACTTGTCTCGGTCTCCACAACCATCCGTAGCTCAGTAGCCTTCTCTTCCCAGATCTTCTCTTTTGTCCGTAGCTCAGTAACCTTCCTTTCTTAACAACCGTCCATGGCTCAGTAGCCGTCTCTTCTCCCGGTTCTTAGACCGTCCGTAACCCGGATATCCTGAAGTCAGTAGCTCCCTAGTGCGCACTCCTCGTCGACCTCCAACACTTGTCCGCGCGGCCGACACTTGGTGCCGTAGATGATGCCAATCGAACTCCAAAACAGACCCTCTTGCTCTGTACTCGAACTTGCTCACGACGAAGTCCGTACCCTGCTTATCCGCCACGTGTCGCGAGTTGGCCTGTTGAGGGGGGGGGGGGCAGACGACGGTCGTATAGGACGAGTGAGTACTAGAGCAGTAGACTTTATAGACTACAAACCAATACAAAAATATGTAAAGGAAATTAGACTATGGTTTTAACAGGTAAATTCACGAATGACCCTACATCCTCGAGGGTCTCAGAGGTCTCAGACACCTCACAAACGTCCTCAGCCCTTCGACACTCGCCTTATCTTTTTGTACCTCCTTGAAGTTGATTGAGGGAGCCGGTCTCATCCCGCTTTCATCGCGACCGACTCTCCTTGAACCATCCTCTGCCATCCGTCCTCGTCCCACGGTCAGCAAGTGTTCCGCCGATCAGCGAACACGGGAATCAAGCCGGACCGCGCACGTCTAAGCTCTCCAGCCGATATAATTCGGCTCCTCCCACACTGCACGGGCTCGGGCCGCCGCCTCGTCCTCGCCCAATTGGCCGTGCAAGAGGTGCTCGTGCAACGCACCTCCGGCCAGGCGACGCTCCTCGTCGTATCCAAGGCAGTAGCAACCGTGCCCGACAAAACCACTCGGGACAGTACCCAGATCTTGACGAAAAACTGTTAAGGACCTCCAAAAGCTACAACTCCAAATGCGGGATCAACTGCGTGTCGAACAAGAAGCAAAAACTACTCAGACATCGATAACGAGCTTCTTCCAGACTCGCTAGGTACGCAGAAAACGAGAATCCGGTATAGTATTCGACAGGTATCAACTTTGCTCCATACATTTTGCTAACTACCAAAGCCAAAGCGGTGGATCAAATTGGTATCAGATATAGCTATGTCGGGTATTCTAGGTATCATTTTTGCCAGGTTAATCTATATACACATGTATGGTACTATTAGTAAAACGCAGTAATGACAGATGACGCACATGCCGGTCCTGCAGACAAATGGCAATACAGGTCGTCGTCAACACTGGCTATGGACCGGTAATACAAAAGTAAAGTTGAAGTGGGGGCAGACTGATCAGTGAAATACCCATTCGTCGCTAGGATTGCAGTGTAATCGTACTAATTATCGATGGCGGCACTACGATGGGTCGTAAATCATAGTTTCTTATTACACTGTAGTATACAGTACTACTATTCCCAGACGGGGGTTGGCAAAGTTTTGAACATGCTGTGCACTACGAGAGTATGCAACAGTCACTGATTGGGCATCCATTCATCAGCGCCAAGGGAGACCGACAACGTCAGTTCCATACAGTGTATTTGCAAAGCAGAGCAAATCAGTTAGAATTAGCTGTCTAACTCCGGGAGCTCTATGCTGTAAAACTCAGTTTCTTTAAGCTTGATATACATTTGATCGGCGGCGGCAACATACCGAGCGAGTAAGCCCGCCTTAAATACGAGCTCACGATTGCGACACCTGCTGTACTTCCTCAGCCTCCTTGTGCTCACCCGACAGCTCTCCCTTCTCCTTTTCTGAAAGCTTTGACTCCTGCTTCTGCTCCTCTTGATTCTGCATCAACTCGTCAGGTTCCTGATGATCAGCGTCACCCGCCATCCCGTCGTCTTCGTCCGTACGCAGCGTTTTTCGGTCGTGCTCTTTAGCCGTTTGTGATCGACGGAGTTCCTTCACCTTCTTGGCCAGCGCCTGCACGCGACGCAAGAATCCAAAGTCTTCACGCAGCACCGTCGTGTCCACATGCTGGAGCAAAGTACACACCCAACAAATTAATTCGTTGTCGACAACGCCAACCCCCCAAAAAAGTTCGCACACCTCCTCCTCCAGCGACTTGAGCAGCTCTTTATACTCTTCTATGCCCGCCTCTCCCTCCTCTACCGTCTTGGGTGCAGCTTTCTCTTCAGGAGCTGGCGGCGGCAAATTCTCCAGTAGCCCCGCAATCTGCTCGTACAGTTGCTGGTGCTCGAGTGCGACGTACTCGTTATAAGTGCGTTTCTTTAGGTGATTGTTCAGCGCCTGTTGCACCTTCTCGATGTCCTTAATGTGCACGAATCCGTGACCCCACGGGTACACGACCGTGCAGAAGCCATCCTCACAACGGTACGCCCTCAAGTACCCCGCCCCTGCAGGGGTAGACACCAGGTCGTCTAACCGCATGCCGTTGACGACATGCTTCTTCCTCAGTACAAAGCCGTCGATGGGATCGGCGATCCAGCAGCGCAAACACTCGGCCACTTTTTCCTTGAGCTGCAACGCAATTAGTGGGCGGGTCACCCCGTCGTCCTCGTCGCGTAACCTGGTTATGATCGGGCGTAACTTGAACTCCAATTGTCTCCTGGTGCTTGGGGATAAGGGCATCTTAAGTGCTTGGGTTACCGTCGCGAGCAACTTGTTACACTTGCAACTGGGCACCATCGCCGCGGCCTGTAACAAGTGCAACCAGCGCGCGTCCTGCTTCTCGTACGCATGGCACACGGGGTTCAGCAGCGGCAGCAGCAGGCTGGAGCGCGCCGGAACTGAGAAAATCAGTGTATTAGCGTCGCGCGCCTTGCGGAAGCGGGCCTCGCGCGTCGAGAACACGGGAAGCGATGGCTCCGGAGCCAGAGAGTTCGCGACGACCTGCACGGCACCGAACATCTTGACAAATGAAAGGGACCGAAGACCTTACTTAAACGAACTATGGTTTAGTCTGTTCAAGTGAGACGTGAATTGTCACAATATCGAGGGATCGATTGGCAGTCTTAAGTTCGGGTACACGATCACCCTAGCAAATGAAAACTCCGTTTTTTACTATGCCCAACAGTTAACCGTTTTTTACGTTTTCATTTATCAATTAGTTAAGGAGGGGGTGAAATACACATAAACGAGGAGAGCGGTTGCGAGGGCGCGTATCCACGGCAAACTCGCAAGGAATTTGCTGAAGCGAGCCCAGCCGAGCTTTCCTGCGAGCCCAGCCTTGTACAGGTTGGTGAGAGAATATTTTTCGGAGAGCGGCTGCCTTTGCGACGCAAAACTCAAGAACGCGATGGTATTGGTCCTCAGAAGGCTAGGGTAAAATTAGAGCTAGGGTAAAATGAGATTGGAGACATTCAATTATAAATTATAAAGGTACCAAATCTGTGGCAGGCGAGATGGCTGTAGCAACACGTGCCTATTTATGGAATCCAGTAATTTAATGCTTGGAATATATTAATTCTATTATTTTATGTTATATATGTACTATGTATTACTAAAGCTCAGTTGGCTATCGACCGGTATTATACATGTATTGTGAAAACCGAGCTGGACAAACGGCCTAACTTAGGCCGTTTTTAGGGGGGTAACAAATATACTAAACAGGTAGGAGAAAAATTAAATCTGAGTTCTGGGTGTAAAACGTCCATTGTGCAAATCTAAAGCATAAGACACCACGAGCTTTTATAGCTAAAATAGCCTTGCGCGGAGCGAGTCTCGAATGAGCAAATACTGCGCCCCAAATGAAAACATTTCGTTCCTAACAGACTTGAATGATGCATACGCATTCATTTTAAGCTTTTTCAATCGTGATAGATATAGTTATCCCTTAATCAATGATAATAGCGACATCGACGTCGTTTATATATATATATAGCGATGACCTCGAATGTCCAGTATTAAATGGGTATTTGAAGCGATATGACGCTAAATCGACGACGGCAACATGTGATATATGAACAGGGGTTGGGGTAAAACAACTCGGACTGACGTCCTGTTTATATATAATAAAAAAGGGCTACATCGTATAGAGAGAGCCTAAATCGGCTATAATGCGGTTGGTTTGCAAAATATCATGTTACGTTCACAATAATTACGTTTGAACATACATAAACTGGAATATCGGTAATAGGCATGGAAGCCAAAATTCAGATGTGTTGGTGGGCCACCAGAATGCCTGAGCCGGGTGTGTGCGTGGGAGGGGGGGAGGGTCGCGAGCGAAGTGGGCAAGACCACGGGTACAGTAAAAGCCAGAGACAATTCACTATTAATACATGTACAAAAAATCTTCTCTGTCGTGATATCCTGAATTGTGCACTCCACGGAGAGATATGAGGAGGGATCCCAACGATCGACACCATACAAGCACAAATCAAACGGCCTCAGCCTCTGCTTAACGTTTTGTGATACAAAAGTCTCCATTATCACTACGCAAAGGTGCTTAACTATTGCTAAGGTCCGTTTGGTGCAAGACGTCCAAAGAAGTCGATCATCTATTTTTGTTTCTTGCGGCCTTGTTTACGCGCAAGCTCCTCTCTAAACACTCTCTGCATCGTTCGAAGCCCGATAATCCCTGTTGAAAGCACCCCCATCGGCGCTAACCATCCATTGAAGACGCTCATTTAGCTCTTCTGTGGACAGGTTCTCCGGCGTCGGATCGGTAGAAGCAGCACCATCGTCTTCTTCGTCGAGACCGCCTACATCGTCATCTTGTCCGCAACCGTTTCTCGCTCAGAAAGCTTCGTCCGCTGGCTCATCCGCGAGGATGTTCTCTTCCAATGGGTTCAATAGCCCTTTGACCTACATCGGATTCGAAGGTTGCAGACGCGACAGTATCTCTTCCAGCTCGTTTATGATGTCGCTCCACGTTCAGTATAAGCGCGGAGAGGTAGGACAGGAAAGGGTATCGAAAGCTTGAGTTCCACTTGGTAAGTTTTGGGATCGTGGAGGGAAAGCCCAAGGCATAAAATCCTCATCGTGACAGTTAGAATCTAGCATCCTATGCTCATTTCTACTATAATCACATACTATCCGCACAACCCATGTGTACTAGTCCCACACCCAACGGTGTGGTCACTCACCCATCAATTATTATGTCCTCGTTCATGACAACAGTCCATGCTCCTTCACACACTCCCCCTGAACATGAAGTTCAAGGAGGGGGAAATTACATGGTCCGCTGACGCTTGAGCTTGACGCCTATGATCTGGTCCACACTGAGTCTATTGCGAAGAATAGCAAACCGGGATACACCCAAGACCTTGGTAAGCACATCAGCCACCATCTCCTCAATGGGGCAGTATCGGATACCAAAGCAGTACTTATTCTTAATATGATCCTTTACCTTGTAATACTTGATGTCGATCCCTTGCACTTTATTTGTCTTGCCCGTATTCGTTGATGCAGCAATGACGCTCTGGTTGTCTTGGTGCATGACCATCGGTCCATATTCAGTCTTAAACTGCTTGCACAAATTTCTCACCCATATCAACTCTGTCGAACACAAACTCGCCGCAATGTATTCAGCACTGCACGTGTCATCGACATTGATACTCTGGGTCTTGCTCCGACTCCGGAACATACAATCATTGACTTGCAAGCAGTACCCAGAAACTGATCGCCTTGTATCCTTGCAAATGTCAAAGTCCGCATCTGCAAATGTCTCGATACGTATCGATGGAGATCCCATTGTAATGTAAACACTCATCCAAAGTCATGTGTGCCTTTCAAGCAGCATAGCACGCGCTTGGCCATCACAATGTGGGCATGTGTATAACAGCTGTTGAATTTGCTGAGCACACGCACTGCATTAGCGATATCGGGTCGCATTCGGGTCGCTAGATACTGAGGTGTCCCTATGATAGCCCGGTTTGAAATAATCGGATCATGCTTTTCTGAACCATATGGTTTGGGTGGAGTCACTGGTACGAGACCCAGCACCTCAGGTGTAACAACTGCCTTGGCATCCTGTATGTTGAAGACTTCAAGAGTTCGTTCGTACGCCGTTTGTGACAACGTCACCATTTCCCCTGGCGTGTCCATCCCACCTTCAACACGTGGGGCCACTATTCCCAAGTCTTCAGTTCAAATCCACGACGCAACTCAGCCACAAGCTCATCGATTGCTCGGTCCGATCCAAAGAGCGGACCAAGCAATCGAGGGAAGTGTCTCCCACCAGCCCCGTGACGCATGCTTGAGACCGTAGATACTCTTGGCCAGCTGGCATACACGATCGATGGCATCCTCAAAGCCTTCTGGTTGATTCATGAGGATCCTCGCGCCATCTTCGTTGGCCCCTTTAGAAATGCCGTAACAAAGTCCACATGACGACACTTGTACCCACGAAGATTCGTCACAATCAACATGAACTTCATTATTTCCACACGCAGGACAGCTGTATAAGTTTCAAAGTAAATTATTTCATGGCTCTGGAGAAAACCACGGATCGTGAGTCGTACCTTGCGCCGCACTACTACGCCGGTCTCGTTGCGCTTGCATGTCCACACCCAGCGACAAGACAGCACCGGAACCCCAGTTGGTCTTTTGGCCATCTTCCACGTTCCGTTCTTGATCTGCTGGCAAAACTCAAGTTCCATCGCGGCGATGCATGCTTGGCCATCGGGTAATTCGAGAATACCTTCCTCGAACTGGAGTCAGCATCGGTAGCTTCCACCAGCCCGGCGATATTATCAGTAATCAGACTTGGCGGTAGCTCATATTCATACCCATCAAGTCGTTGGCTGATGCGTCGATGATGTCTCGGTCGCGACGACCACCCAGGTTTTGTGCTGGCTGTCGGCTGGGAAACTGAGTTGTCATGTTGTCGTTTTCATCTTCACTCACCGAGGAAGAATCGTTATCATTCTCCCCCTCGTGACCACTTGATTCTCCCCCTGAGCTTGCACCATCGACGACACCACCATGAGTGTCGTCATCACCAGGGTCTCTATCGAAATAGTCTCCATGATCACCATCGTAATCCAATCCATGGTCACTACCACCACCAAGGGCCACATCATGGTCAGAGACATGTTCATCAGCGACTTGTTCTTGATTGTCACGACGTGGCCCAACTGGTTCTTGTTCGTCAGCCAAGTCACCGCCACCCAAGTTGGAGTTTGGTCTTTGCACCAATGGGTCGTTGGCCTGATGTACTCGCTCCACTCATCAACGGAGTCATCATCATCACTTGAGGAGTCGCCTGCATCAGTACCGAGTACCGCCTTTGCTGCACGACTTGGGTCCTGAACAGGCAACGCTGCCTTGGGGATTCCATCACCTACTACTGGGTAGGACACATACGAAATGATTCCTGGTTTGGTTTCGTGCTTGGCCATCTTGTTGATCATCAGCGCCTCCATATAGTCTCGCTTCATTGTCACGTCTTCACGAAATTGCACGTCACGACGTTCAATACTCGTGCCAGCAACAAGACACAGCAGTCGATAACCAATCGAGTGCGTTGGGAATCCAACAAAGATCGCTGGTCGTCCTGGGTTCTCCAACTTAGTGGCACGTTTCTTCTTGACTTGAAACACAAACACCATCGTACCCCATGCACGCAAAGTGCCCACGTGTGGTGGTGACCCAAACAGCCGACCCTACGGTGTTGCGCCATTCAAAGCCTTGGTGATGGTCACGTTATCAACATCCACAATGAAGCCAAATGCTTCACCCCATAGCTCTGGCATGTCGCTTGCAGAGAGTACGGCTCTGACTAACGGGAGAATTGTCCCATTCAACTTCTCGACCAGACTGTTCTCCTCTGATGAGTAAGCATTCATCCATTGGTAGTGTATCTCTTCTCCTGTCAGAAGCACCTTCATCACTTTGTTCACAATCTATTCCCCGTGGTCGGAAGCGAGCATCCCAACAGTATGGCCTCGCGCCGTCAGAGAATTATGTGCGCAATTACATTGGCTGTGGCTTCCTTCTTCGTTGTGATCAAGAAACCACACTTGTAACGAGATCTCTCATCTTGGATCAACTGTATGTGGCGATTATGACCCGCAGTCTCCACGTCTACATAACATACGTCCGTCATGAGCTTTTGAAATAGTTGGTAGTGGCTCGCACTGGATGCGCTGACTTGTACGACATTTGTTTGCGCTTTGATACTGAGCAGACCATGCACTTGTCCAATGCTTTGTCAGGGCCGTCTTTAGCGATGTCAATGCCATCCAAAACTCGATCTTTGGTCATGGTTCGCATGGGTTACTTGCCTGCTTGCGCCAGGTGATGATGCCACAGCACCAACTTCGCTTCCAAATACTTCACACACGCCGTATACACCCACTTGCTGGAGCGTTGTAGTCAACACATAATATCACCCATGCTTTTGCTATCCAATTTGCAAGTCATCTTTTTTCGTGGAACAAACAACTTGTTTGGGCAAAGTGCCAGACTCAATCACCCATCCATCCACGCAGAGCAGGCAGACTCAGTAGATTGCGTTGCCCAGTAGTGAACACCACGCAAAAGAAAATAAACGAATTGACCATCATGTTTGTGTCGGACCCATAACGGCAGATCGCCGAACACACTGACTTCGTCCCACTTCGCTATTACAAAATCGATGCCCCTTCTTCAGATACATTGATCATGGAATCTTTCTCCACACACACACATGCACACTGCTGCCGGTATCAAGAAGCCACTCTGATCTGGTAATGGTTGCTAAATGGTTGCACATGAGATCCGCATGATTACCGAGCTGCTTCTTGTCTTCGCCATCCTATTCGAATCGACGAAATGCTGGGTTCGCGGCATCTAACGCTTTCACCTTGGTTGGTCGCTTGGTCTTGCCATAGTTTGCATCAAGGCAGTCCTTCTTCCAATGTCCTGGATCGCCGCAGCTGTGACGCCCACCACCATTACTAGCCTTCTTCATCTTGCCTTTGTCCTTCAACTTATGCTTCTTGCCAAATCCAGAGCCGTTCCCTTTCCTATTGGCTTGCTCAAGGTGGTGATTGAAAAAAAGTATATGTTATCTTTTTCTTCATCATAAATCAGCCTTCGATCTCTCACGGTCATTGACTCGGGCTTCACTGTCAGTCCAGAAGCGCATTGACCACGTCGCGTGCCAGCACATGGTGCTCCGTACCAAAGAACTTGGCGTTCAACGTCTGTATCAGATGGCGATGGGACTCGTGCACGTTTTCTTGAAGAATCTTGACATACGTTTTTGGTCTGGCATAGGCTCGTCGAGATCAGCCAACTGTCGACGCATTTTCTCCATCGAGTCGAGCCATTTCGTAATGTTTTGGCCTTCGTTGTAAATACCGTGTTAATTGCCATGAAGATAGATACTATCGATATAATCTCGTTTTGTCTAGTACTCCACTAGCAAATCCCACATCTCTCTCCCAGTCGCAGCTTAATTCGCATGCATCTGGTCATCCGTCTTGATACTTGGTAAAATATTATCCCGTATAAAATAGTCCAAGTTCATCCACTCTTCATATTCATCTCGATCCCGATCTGGGAGTGGTGGTGCAACGACAGGGCAAGTGACCCTGTTCAGGACCTGATACTGGCCAAAGAACATGAATGTACTTCTTGTAATCGGAGAACGAGTTGTAGTCCTCCAACTTGGCTGACTTGTGCGCCTTCTCATAGAGCCTCTTCTTGCGTGGTTCTGGGCTGGCTGTTGCACAGGTGGCTGCTGTACCTGTTGCTTTGTACCGGTTGCACTGGCTGTTGAGCTGGTGGTCTTGGCTATTAAATTAAGGATGTGCGTTCACAAAAGCCACCCGACAATCACGTCGTTCAAACTCATCCGCTGCTATCTCTATTTGTCCGAATGCGATTTTGGGCCCATAACCTATAAGCACAGAGAGGTAAGACAGGAAAGGATATCGTAAGCCTGAGTTCCACTTGGCAAGTTTTGGGATCGAGGAGAAAACACTCAAAACATAAAACCCTCATCGTGGCAGTTAGAATCTAGCACCCTATGCTCATTTCTACTCCAGTCACATACTATCCGCACAACCCATGTGTACTAGTCCCACACCCAATGGTGTGTGGTCACTCACCAATCAATCAGTGTCCTCGTTCATGACAACTATCCATGCTTCTTCCCACATCCGGCTCCGCGTACTCGCACATTGTAGTAGTCGAGTAAACCTGTCTTCTTCCAGCAGTTAATGAAGATGCTGGGAAGCAGAGCGTTCCAGGTATCGATGCTCCACAACACCGCCTGCAGCACGTCGACGTTGTAGAGCATGACGACGTTGTTTAGGTCCATGGTCGGGTCTGCTTCAGGCTTGTTAAGGGCGTGCTGCACTTACCGCCGCAGGTAATTAATTATGCCTACATCTTAGAGGTTGCCTTTTGCCGGAAGTCACCATGTACCAGTTTTATGAGACATTTCTGCCTTGTAATAATCCTAGTGAGTAATAATGTGTTGGGTCCCGACACTATCACAGCAAAGAGGATTGTCTGAAGTCTCTCCAATTTGCTAATCTTACTGAACAATATTAGCATTAATATTCAATAATTTGCCAGATGCCACTCTCACGAGGTAAAGGGTATTTAGCGAATCTGTGGTCCATGCTGTTGGCCAAGAGCCTTGTGTCTCGGCGGGCGTGTGCGCTAGGCACCGCCCCATACTGCGGCGCGTTCTTCAACGGCAACCAGAGGACACGCAGTGCCAGCGGTAACGGCACATTGTCGCCCGCCGGTCAGAAGCAGCGCCAGCAGCTTAATCGCCTGCGGGCCGCGCTGGCCACCGAGTCGTTGCAGGAGATGCCGCTGCCTGTCGCCTCCGCGCAAAACCCCATACAAAGCGCAGCCTTTGAACCTTTGGATGACGCTGCCAAGAAACGCCAGAAGGAGTTCACATGCATGTTGCGGAAGAAGGAGGCGAGACACGCTCGTATTAAACACCTGCCGCTCTTCCGCGAGGGCTCGCCACTCTTCCGGCGCTTCGGCGAGAGAACGCTTGGAGACTACGACAACCTGCCTCAGACTAGTTTCGATGGACCCATTGCGGTCATCCACTCGGAGCAGGAGGAGCAGGAACATGCAAAATATTTGAGGGAGCAGAAGGTCGTGGGTGTCGACACGGAGGCGAGGCCAGACTTCCGTCCGCTAAAGGGCAAGAAAGGCAACCCCGTGTGCTTGATCCAGGTCAGCACGCTGGAGCGAGCGTTCCTGTACAGGCTGCAGCGGGGAAAGCCGCTGCCCCCGATGCTGCAAGAGTTATTTGTCAACCCTGACGTGCTGAAAGTGGGTCACTCTCTGAGCGACGATTTCCATCAGCTAAAATCGTCAAATCTCGTGCAGGCGGTGAATTCGACAGTGGACACGCTTTATATCGCACACAAACTTGGTTGCATTCGACCGGGGCTTAAGACGGCGTCTCAAGTGTTTTTGGGCGGATCGCTGGATAAAGAGATGCAAGTGTCGGATTGGGAAGCGCCAGTGCTGAGCGACGCTCAGATCAGCTACGCGGCGACAGATGCATGGGCACCATTGAGAGGTAAATGTTTGAGGAAGGATGATCGTGATGATGGGGGTGCAATCGGTACTTACGTTATGCTGTGTAGTTTTGCTCGCTATGATTCAGCTGAAGGACACGAAGGAACTATTACGTACAAAAAGCTACAACTCGTCAGCGCAGACGGTTGTGAACGAGAATCATGACGTTTTACTTGGAAAACTGCTTTCCTTTGCCCTTCGCCACCAGGTACCCATGATGGAGTAACTCAGCCGTGATTAGTCTGAGATCAAATAGAGTTTTGTTCGATCTTGCTTTAAGACAAGGTACTAAGACATGCAATATCAATTCACCAGATGCATTGCCATGAAATTTCCCTTCCGTAATGTTGTGTACCAGCTCCAGCTATTATTGACAGTTTGCTTTGCAGCGGTCCCCATATTACCCGTCTTCGTTAGGCCATACAATCGCAGCATGTCATAGACCTCGTTAGGTACCAACAGGTGAATAGGAAACTCTTCGAAACGAGCTTTCTACAGGTAGCTAGCTCCACATGGGAAGCGCCTGTCACTCTTCTTTCTTTGATGTGTTCGCCTGAGATAGCAGCTCGGTCATCGATGCAGCATAACTTACGGCTTCAGCCGTCCTGTTTTCACTGAAGTTGTTTAAAAGCACATTTTTCGATATCAATATTTTATAATGGATTGGTCACGGCGCATGTATGGCTGTCGGGAGTAGTGATTATCATTAACGCAGCTTCATCTACACTTCGTCACCTAACACTAATTGCTCTGACAACATTCCTCCCTGCGGAAACGAAAAGCCTTTGTTGGTCCGGCAGGGCGTGTGGCGAAGCGATCCCCTGCGGGCGGGGCGAGCATAATACATGTAGCAAGTAGCAAGTAAAGACTTGCCGCACTCCTCTTGAGCAAGCAGAACGGGTACCAACCGTTCTTGCAGTATTTTTGGTACAGTGCACACGCCCAGGCATTGCGAAAGCCGTGAGGAGCAACTTTGTAGTTCGCGTGTGCTCGTCGCGACAGTTGAATTGCTTGCACCAGACAACGACCCACATTGTAAACCCAGAAAGCTAAACAGATGCAATTGGAGTCTTGGATGGGGCGATGTTTACTGTGCCCACTGCCGAAAAGATCGCCCATCCTAGCGAAGAAGTATGTTTCCGCGTAACTACTCCAATACGTCGATAACGTAGCCCGCAAACACCTTCTAAAGTCCACGTATAGTCATCTTTCAGGTTTCCACTTTAAATATGAGCGGATCAATCGCATCCAGCGAAAAGCCTTGTCTTTTTCTTTCGTGTAGACTTTCTGTGTCTTCTCGAACAAGGAAGCCGTCCATCGCATGGCCTTCGAGTTGCGATGCTGTCATTAATACAGCCGACAGGAAGATTCGCGTCATAAATCGATTTGCATCGTCTTAAACGGTTACTCAAGCGTACGGAGTCTCTTCTGGCTGGAGGTAGTGGTCAGTACCCTAGCTCGTTTGTCACTGCAAATCTAACTACATGTACATGTATGATGCAGCAGTTCCTGCAAGTGATTTGGTAAAACGATATCTTGAATCTGACTAACCCAGATACTGTTTAGATATCGACATATCACTTGCTCCGCCTATCTATACCATACATACATTATTCGTCTACTGCTTCCGATGTCTGACTATCAAAACGCGAAGCCACAGCTCGAGCCGCCACTTATTTAGCACACTCTGCTCCAAGTGGAAGAGATCAACGACGCCCATCACTGTTGATCGACTGTACTGTTATCTTCAGTATCCTCACAAAGAAACGGATGCTGAAGCAACTTCGCCGAAGACGCGCGAGTATCTGGGTTCTTGTCGAAGCATAGAGACAAGAAATCGTGCGCTGTGGGCGACAAATGAGACGGGAACTCCGGGATAGTAGTGGCGGATGCAATGTGGAACATGGCGGTGAGCGGGTTTGACAGGTTTTCCTAAAGGTCACGGATGAGGGTAGTGTAGAATGCACAAGCACGTTATAAACTCTTGGCAACACAACTTGCATCGAGTCAACATGGCCTAACGACATCGGCTGCAGATTCATTTCACTTACCCAAGGAGGCCTCCCCGTTGCCATTTCGATCACGATGCAGCCAATGCCCCATATATCTGCCTTTCGCCAGGAATCTATCCCCTTTTCAGCGCGAACGAGCTCTGGTGCCATCCAGAATGGTGACCCCAAGCCTTCACGCACAGACCTGGATAAATCGAGCAGCCCCTACGACCTCAGTACCATCACCATCAATAGCAGCATGGCAAGCAGCAAGCACAACACACCTCGCTCTCTCCATCGCCTGCTCCTGATCTTGCTCCTCGGCAATAACTCCGCCCAGCTCCTCCTCAACCACTTCTTTCGCCGTCCCGAAATCGGCTATCTTGACGCCGCCATACTCGTCGTCTGCAAGCAGCAAGTTGGCGCACTTAAGGTCGCGGTGAGCGATGCCCAGCTCGTGCAGATGGGCCACGCCATGCACCACGTCACGCACGTAGGCCCGCACCATATTTTCTTCAAAGGGGCCAAACTCCTTCAGCAATCTGCAGTTACAATGCAGCATGCACCCCACAACAAGCCCCAACACAATCAGTAATGCACCCGAAGCCTTGCTTCGACATAACCGACGTCGCGTTCGGTAGTCGTACAAAGGCCCATCAAGACCCCGTACTTGCTCAGCGAACCCGCCGGAAGGTACTCCATGAACATGTTGACCATCGGGCCGTAGCGCTCTGCCAGTAGAAGCAAGTCATTGCACACACACACAACACCAGATTCATCGCAACGTCAGATACGCCCAGACAAGTGTTGCAAGATAAGAAGTACTGCGGACAGACGCACCGCAGCCGAGGAAGCGCACGACGTTGCGGTGAGCATGGCGCTGCAGCAGGCGCAGTACGTCCAGCTCGCGCTCAATCTGTTCCCAGCTCTGCACGCGCTGCAGTGATAGCGAGCTGACGTCGTTGCCGAGCTCGAGCTCCTCCTGGATGAAGATCTGCTTGACAGCGAGCAGCTCCGCACTGACGTCAGCAGACGCGAATCAGATGCCGCACCATACAAAGAGCAAGTGAACATGACCCGTCGCTGCGCTCGGTGTTGCACCTTGGCAGTCGCAGTGCGGCCGAGACCTGACCAAAGCGCCCGCTGCCGACGCCCGGTCCTTTCTGCCACAAGAGCGTCCTAGGAAACGCTGCTGTTAGCAAATACGAAGGGCGAAAGACTGCTTGCTTGCCCATGTACAGTACGTACTCGTCCGGCAGCAGCGCGAGCTGCATCAACACCTCGCTCTCCATCCTCTTTCGGTCCAAGCACCCTTTCGCGTTTATGTCCGAATGTACCTTTTTCCGCCCAAAAGTGTTTGCGCAATTGCTGGAGCTTCTCGGTCCAGAAGCGAGTAAAATGTATTGGAATCTTTTGAAATACGAAGATAACCAATGCGATGACATCCGTCCTCGAAGTTGATGTTGCACACACAGGATCGTGATGGGCGTAAACGACTGGTCGCGGGCTCCGCTCAAAATGGCTCGGTACATACCTGACGGAACTCATGGGCATTAACAATGCATGCGCTGCCGGCTGCCACAGCTTCCCTCTTTCGACGACGAGTGCGGTGGTGGCGCCCCGCTACTACTTACCGCCCGTCGCGTCTCTGACCGGTGTATCGCCGCGGCGAAAGTGTTTGCACAGTCAACAGACGGTGGTCACACGCACCACACGATGCGCGCAGAGCGCTTCACAAGATTTTTCCCACCCACAAAAACGATGTATTTCCACATGATTATGTATTATGTAGGGTATATCTAAGTTTGTAAGCTGAAAAGATCAATCGCATTGATACAGGCTATTAAAGCTCACAAACGTGTGGTGGAATGCGCAAACAGATGTTCAACCAGTACTGTACACGTACCATACTGGTCCCCTGCAATCCTTGCCGGTGGCTTGGGCTTCGAGCCAAGCAAAGTTCCTCCTCATTCCCTTATTTCCACTGCGAGTCGCACTTGATCTCCCCCCCTCTCAACTTCGATCTCCCTATGCGTCTCTTCCTCAAATCTGTCATGCGTACCTCGTCACCGCTGCTTAAGGCGCGCTCGTTCGCCACCAACGCGTCCGAGCTGCGCTCCGTCGTGTTCAAGGACCACCTACGGACAGTGCAAATGGCCGAATCTAAGGAGACGGTTCTGCCCGGGGGTCGCGACCTGTTCCCGCTGTTGCCCAAGGCCTTCGCTGGCATTAAGCAGATCGGCGTGATCGGCTGGGGCTCGCAGGGCCCCGCACAGGCGCAAAACCTTCGTGAGTCGCTTGAGGGTTCCGACATCAAGGTTAAGGTCGGCCTGCGTGAGGGTTCGTCCTCCATCTCCAAGGCCAACGCGGCCGGCTTCACTGAGGGCAAGGGAAACCTCGGCGAGATGTTTGACGTCATCAAGGAGTCCGACATGGTGGTGCTGCTCATCAGCGACGCCGCCTGCGTCAAGCTCTACCCCAAGATCTTCCCGCTTATCAAGCCGGGGGCCACCCTCGGTCTGTCGCACGGCTATCTGCTTGGCCACCTCGAGTCGGTGAACGAGACGTTCCCCAAAGACATCAATGTCGTCATGATGGCCCCCAAGGGCATGGGCGACAGCGTGCGCCGCCTGTACGTACAGGGCAAGACTGTGAACGGCGCCGGCATTAACTCCAGCGTGGCCATCCACCAGGACGTGACAGGAACCTCATCCGAGATCGCTTTGGGCTGGAGCGTCGGTGTGGGAGCGCCCTACACCTTCTACACGACCATGGCTGATGAGTACAAGTCGGACATCTTCGGCGAGCGATGCATTCTGCTGGGCGGCGTGCACGGCCTGGTGGAGTCGCTTTTCCGGCGCTACGAGCGGAACGGCATGACCCCGGAGGACGCCTTCAAGAACACGGCCGAGTGCATTACTGGCCCGTTGAACGCGAAGATCTCGCACGACGGCATCAAGTCTGTGTACGAGAGCTTCAAGGGCGAGGACAAGATCATCTTTGAGAAGGCCTACACGGCCGCATACACACCATGCCGCGACATTATCGAGGAGGTGTACGACGACGTAGCTTGTGGTAATGAGATCCGCAGCGTGAACAACGCCGTGGCCCGCCACGACCGCTTCCCCTTCGGCAAGATCGACCAGACTACCACATGGAAGGTCGGTGAGAAGGTGCGCGCCGCCCGCGACGGCAACTTCGTCATGAACCCCTTCACTGCTGGTTCGTATGTGGCTATGATGATGGCTCAGATCGATGTGCTCATCAGCCACGGTCACTGCTACTCGGAGGTCGCCAACGAGTCGGTGATCGAGTCGGTGGACTCGCTTAACCCGTACATGCACGCCCGTGGCGTCGCCTACATGGTAGACAACTGCTCCACGACGGCCCGTCTCGGCTCCCGCAAGTGGGCCCCTCGCTTCGACTACATTCTGACGGAGCAGGCCTACGTCGCCGTTGACGACAACAAGATCAAGAACGAGGCCAAGATCATGAGCGAGTTCAAGAACCACAAGATCCACGACGTGCTCGCTGTGTGTTCTTCTATGCGCCCCAGCGTCGACATTGCCGTCGAGTAAGCGCCTGCTGACGTGCCAGCTAGTGTGCAGACGGGTCGTAGATCATCGCAGTTGAAGCTTTGCGGCGGCGCCCTGGGTGTGTAGTGGATACCTCGTAGTTGCGTGGGATTTAGTGCGTGCATGCATTGTTCCCAGCGTGCGCGCTGCGTGCCGAGATGTCACGGGAGGGGAATACGAAGCAGAGGTCACAATTGTGTTTATATAATACACTTTTCTGTGGCTATATTAAGCCCACTTCTGTACGCGTGCTTGAGACTGGTCGCTGACTACCAACGATCTTAACACGTCGATGCCGACGTGGTGGAGGTGGTGGTGGTACTGTATTAACATAATGAGAGCATCAATTGGAAGAGTGAATGTCAACTTTAACTTAATGAAAATCACTGACGTGCACAACAATACCGTCAGGCCGTGGACGAAAATGAAGCCATGCAACGAGTAACAGCGTAGACCCGCCTGCTCTTCACCGTGGCGATCTCTATTCGCCACGACGTCACGGCGTTCCCCGGTAAATCCGTTCCTACGGTCGTTATTTTATCAGCGGGCTGTGCCGACAACCACGATGGGTGTCATCAGAGCCGAGATTTTAATTTGCGCTTTCTGACCGATGATATCCTCTGCGCTGAAGGAGTCGACGATCTCGTCTGCGCGGTCGCCTCGTTCATCGTATTGTGAACTCACCGGACAAAACTAAACGTGCTGGTCTCACTCTGTGTGAGACACTCTGCGTGAGACGAGCAAGTTTAGTTTTGTCCGGTTTTGTGAGACCAGCACGTTTAGTTTTGTCCGGTTTTGTTTTTGAATAGTACTATACTATTCGCCGTAAAGGAAGTTTTGGCGACAAAACCCAATATCATGGCCATATCCGTAATTAGTTATCATGGGAAATCATCAGAGTAATTGATCCGGCAATTTTCAGAAATAGTTTGACACTTTAATTGTCTCGCATCGCGGATACTGGTAATGAGTACGAGCTTGTTGGAGCTCGAGTGGAGACGACTGTGACGACGACAGCGAGGTCGAGTAAGATGAAGACAACAAAGAACATGTTGCAGCAGTCAAATAGTGAATGAGCCAAGGAATTGACTACAGCTTTGGAAACGCACTTCTGAGATTTGAGCTTTCACCTTTTCAATATACCTTAATGATTTTTGCCTCGTAAATTTTGCAATACTACACACAACTCGTTCTGGATAAATGGGATGCAGGCAAAGTGACCTTTGCTCGTCTATCATACAGTGACCTCGAGCCTAGTGGGTTTTATAGCGATTTAACCCTTTCACTACCGGTCAAACATCTCGAGCTTAGCGGTTTGCAGCGGACCTCTAACAGCAACACTAGACATCATTGATTGGATCAATTATGTCAAAGGGAATAGATATTAAAGCGTACCACGATTTAGAGGACCACAGCGGACCTCTACCTGAGCATCACCTTTGCAGTACAGTAAAAGCCATAATACTTTGTGATTACGGCTTCGAGCTCAAATTTCACTTTTGCCAGTCAGTTTTCATTCTTCCTGCAGTATTGATGGACATCGTCGACCTGCTCAACGTTGACGACGACGTCGCCGACTGGGAGTTCGAGGTGTCAGATGCAGATGAGGACGAGGAAGTGGCAGGAGACTTGGAAGATGAGGGTGGTGTTGGAGTGGAGCGAGATAGCGAGGCAGAACAGCCGGTAGGCGTGTCGGTACCGACAGAGCTTCGAACCGGCAACCCGTACGTGGATCAACAATCTGACCAGTGCCGTCACGACGTAAATGCTACCGCAGGATGTAATCATGTCTTGCAGTACTGCTGGAGCTTGCAATCGACAATTGCAATATTCCAACGCGAGGCAATACAATACGTTTCACACCTACTGGTTTCAACCCAATACCCAATGTTAGCAATCATCACCTTCTGCTATCATCCACCGCTGCAACCCATCGAGCGACCTGAACTGCCAACCATCCCTGCAAGTCCACAGCCTTAACTGCTCGACCTCCTTCAGTGTCATTCTCATATTTCGTTTGCTTGCAGTTATGGCACGCGCTCGAGTGCCAGACGTGATTCGACCACCGGAGGAGACCGTTTCTACATGTGTAACAAGTGCGCTGCGACACCAAATAACACAAGGAGCACAGGATACACCAATTTGCGGAGGCACTTGACGTCTGTATTGGCGACGACTACGACGAGAAGTAAGCGGCAGCGCGTAAAGCCAGGGGAACTCGCTTGTTTTTAGAGTGACCGGTTACGTCAGCAAACGCCAAGTTGGTGATTTTCTGTGGTTGAAGTGGTTAGTTTATGCGCGACATGTCTTTTTCCGAAGTTAATAATGATCTTACGCGTGAGCTGGCGGGCAAGAAGAACTCGTCGCACGTGTCTAGCCGCTCCATTGAGACGTATGCCTATCAGCTAGTGTCTTTTGTTGAAGCCCTCACTGCTGCTGAACTACCACCGAAGTTTGCCATTATATTCGACGAATGGAAGCAAAGAACAACGCACGATATTGCTGTCATCGCGGTGTACATAAGCGATGATAAATGTCAGGAGGGTCTGCTAGGTTTCTCTCCCCCGTCAGACGAGAAGACCTACCCAGCAGAAGCCCACAGAGACCTGCTCATTTCGATAGGCAACGTGTACGGACGTTCACTTGCCGACATTGTCGTGTTGACCGGCGATAACTGTGCGACGAACCAGGCTACCGCGACGTTATTGGCCGTGCCCCTACTGGGCTCCTTCTCACACAGATTGAAGCTCGCCATCAAACAACTCGTCAATGAACAACCCGGCGCTGAGGCTGCCATTGACTGCGTAAGTGCTTCGACTGAACAATCTGAAAGCGGCTGCTGCACTGCGCGAACGGACCAAGATCGTCGCGATACGACGCCGATGTGCGGTGATCGTCAACGTACCGAATGGTCAAGCGCTTCTTTGATATCGAGGAGAGCTACGGCAAGTGCATGAAGTTGAATGCCTCGACGGTCGCAGTTACAGGTACTCCGTGAACTGCTGCCCGCATTGACAAAGTTTGACTCCGTTGCGGTCGGGCTCCAGAAGAAAGGCGTTACAATATCATCTGCCCGCGAGACTATCGACGAGGTGCTAGAGGAGTACCCCAAGCTCGGACATTACTTGGCACAGGATGCAAAGCTCTTCCACGATCCCGTGTTTGAATTAGCCATCACCTAGGTTCAGTGGAAGAGAATGGGCGAGCTCTCGGAGGGTGAGCGATCAACTGTAAATGGTTTTGAAGTTCCCGGTTAACTTCAAGTACGACGGATGCTCAACTGGATGGCCAAGAGTACTACAAGGAGCTGCAGGAGCGCACACGACTGAAAAAAAGAGCGCATCGCGGAGTACGAAGACCTTTGCTTCATGCTTGGCACGTCAGCTTCAGTCGAGGGGCTTTCAGCTCGGCAAAGTGTGTAATGAGGATCGACGGAACAGATTCTGCACGCTATTGTTTAAAGCACTCATGTTTCTGAAATCTAACCGATCGTTGTGGGACAGCCGACTCGTGGCGGAAGCAGTAAAGATCTCGCAAGCTTCCGATAGCTAGGAGGAACTACATGATGCGTGCCGAGGCTTCGTGACTGATTGACGACGTTAACTACTAGCAGCCAGGCAGTTTTCTCAGCATATCAATATCGTATTGCGATACATCGTCGGCTTCCATTTTTGTATTGGTACTGTGTTGTTCTCGCCAATATGACATTGTCGTACAAAGTTTTATCCGCAATACAAACCAATATTTGTTTTTCAATCACTGACGCGGATAACCTAAGTCGATACAGTGGCTGCATATTATTCGCGACCGAGAGGTGAAAACTGCTTAAGGAACGCGGTGAGCTCTGGCTTTTCTCTCTCTCTCTCTCTTACACGTGAGTTTCGGGACTATTTACAAATGTGGACAAACAAAATGCTAAAGGAGAAGAGAAAGCCTGAGGCAACTGTGCATGAACAAGATGCTTACATTGGTTTGGGGATTACAAAAATGTGTCAAGCCTGTTACTAAAATGAAGGAGCTATGATCTAAACAGCTCTTTATGGGGTTGCCGGACTTTGGATTGACTATGGCGAGGGTGATGCATTCGGGCGCAAATCCAGATTCACGCATCGGGGAGTGTGTCAGTCGAGCGACTAGAGCAAGATCCTTTTTGGCATAGCAGGCATCTAATGAAACAAAAAATCCATGAGAGAAGTTCGAGGCGTTTGCTGTCCGATTGGGGATGTGAGTCTCGACAAGATCACGGTGCACACAAAAGCACGTTCTACGGCAAAAACTTTCATGCCAGCGAAGCCCGATAAATACGGGGTGCGTTTTTATGCGGTTGTAAGGTGGGAGCGTTTATATGCTTACTCCGCATGGATAACGGATCTGGCAACCGGACGAGGGCATCGCCAGCTAAGCGGTATGGGGACGCGTTTCCTTTTTTTTCGGCACTGAGAACGGCGCTGCTCAGGACCGTCGAGCATGCGGACATCGCGATCAAGCTAAAAAGAACCGAGTGCAGCGTGGGTGGCGATGTACGGTCACTTGACCAAGACTCACCCGGCGCCGAGTGGCCACCTCCTGCTTGTTTCCGAGCAATTTTGTTTTTGCTACATTAAGCATAATTTGTCTAAGACTCTAATGGTATTTACCGACGGGGAAACGCGTCTGTTAGGTACCGTACGGATCTCGCCGCAAGGCAAGCAGAACGGGATGGGGATCGAGGCTGCGAAAGCACGAATTGACAGTTGCGAGCGGGTTCGCGGGAGCTAGTGGCGGCGGTGGATGTACCGGTGGGATGGTGGAAGCTACAAGTGAATAACAAGCGTGCACAGAAGAAGTTGACTCGAGAACAGCAGACGCCTACATGGCATCGATGACTATTGCGGCCAACGAAGGATATATCGTATTTCGAGACAAACTGACGGTAATTTGCTATACAAATGATCTTGCGGGTACGCCGTCGTAACGAGTGCTCGGGCGGCTCACACGAGGCGATCGAGCTGTGCCGTGGACTTGCACTGCTTTGCCACTGGACCGGCGAACAAGCCATGCATCGAAAGACGTTCCAAGTACCGTCAATGCTAGCCGCGTACAACTTGTCCATGAACGGCGTTGGCAGTGTGGATCAGTGCAGGAACACGAATCCAATACAGCGCAATCCGAAGCGCCTATCAATGAGTATTCCTACGTGGCGCTAAATCTGGCGCCTATCAATGCATTAAATGCATTAATATAAAGGGAAACATTTACCTGTACAAAAAGTTGGCTGAGCAACTGACGGTCGTAGAGCAAGCACCACTAGAAAAGGTACTCCGCCAACCAGCTCCAAATACAGCTATGTGGAGGTGTCCACGCATCGCACCCAACTCAAAACACACTTGACTGACAAACTTATGTGATATCTGTGCACGCTGGGGAATTCCCCAAAAGGCTCTCTTCGACTGCACAGGACGCCACCGAGGCTTCCACGTTGCATGCTCCAGCGCGTTTCACTACCGTGACACATTCACCTCCATGGATCTGACGGTCCGCTCGGCGCTTCATGTTGTGTGCACACATGTTGTGCGCTGCAGCGTCAGGAAATGCACTTGTACACACGCGCCTAGGGCAGAACCAGCCAATTACATATATACCATCAGCTCGAGCTTCCATAACAACAGCTATATAGCACACAAGATGTTCCTGACGGTGTCCTCGAGCTGCGTTATGTCTTTCTGCACGCATGACGGCACGTCCATATTCTGCGTCTTGCTCAGGTGCCCGTTCTTCTTGTAGTAATTTAGCTATACATAGCCTTCTTTCACGCGGAGGGGTGACCGCCACCGCCGGCTGCATATCCTCTTCTAGGCTTGTTGTAGACGATCTCCTTGCCGTTCTGCACCCACTCACACGTCGCTGCAGTAGCTGCATGTTCGTGGGGGCGCCTCGTCACAGAGAGAGAGAGAGAACCGACCATCCATCTCTGGGTTTGAAATTTCAAATTTGCAATAGTGCCCGTCACGAGCTACCGCGTATAAAGTTGCTGGCTGTCCATTGGCGGAAACTTATTACTGTTGAAAGCTTATTGGACGAGATACGGGTCCATCCGGACCTTCAAGGAAACCTGTAGTGAAACGATTTTAAATTTATATTGTTGAACTCATTTAGAAAATGCGAGCAAACAACACTACGCAATGAAGGCACCAGCATATAGATATTAATATCTGATAACGGAGCAGAAAGCGTTAGCAGACTCTCATACAAAATTAAAGTATAAAATCTTGTGGAGACGCGCAAGAACTTTAGAATCGGTTGAAGACGAGATTGAAGACGCGATGGAAAAGCTAAGCATCATGTATCTCGTGATTCTGCTGCGTGTATCATAGCTGCGCCGTGCTATAGCGTATAGGAGGAACGTTACGAAACGTGGCACCAGAGTGCTCAGCATTTCTACTTCATTTTGTATTGATTGTTGTAGTGTGGGTCACAGAGAGAGGTTAAGCGGAGCCGATTTTGGAGGTGAGGTTACTAGCTAACCACGACAGGCAGGAGATTTGACAATAACATTATTTTAATAAATAACAGTAAGTTATGCATTTCGGCCTGGCTCGGGCCTCCTGGAAGTTATTTATTTCTAGAGGAAAATGACTCAATCATTTATGAAGGTGATTTTGGAACATTTTTTTAACGATAGTCAATTATCACGCGTGTCTCCAGTCGTTATCCAGCTCTAGAATTTGGATCATCACTACTCCGGCCTGTTTCTCAACTCTCGTTTTTTTTTACTCATCGGTACTCTATGAAGCCCACTACCCAGTCTCCAGCAGCTCCATGGTTCGGCGTGACCTGCCCCCCCCCCTGCCTAACCTACGCCAACGCGCAAGTTGCTGCTTTCTACTTTCGCCCGTGTCACAACGGGAACAACGAAGTAATTCCTGAGTAATTCCGCTGCCGTTGTGGCACGTGCAGAATGGGTACTCGAATTTGACGCAACATGTGATTAGAGAGAACCTTGGTAATGAGATTGTCATTGGACGTGTCGACAGTGGAAGCAAAATCTCTGATTAACTTGTGCGCCACTCAGCTCTGAATTTGTACGGGTGGATGGGTTAGACTGTTCAATGCAACCTGCTGCTAGCATTATGCGAAAGCCGCGACGCGCGACGGTAAGCGTATACATGGTTTTACTATATGTTATATCTCAGAGTCTATCATGCATTTTGTAGGTGTATATTATTCAGCTACTCAAATTTTGATTCCATCTCGCAGAAGAGGCATGGACGGGGCGGGGCTCGCCATCGAGCGTGCAATCGCGGCGGAATATCCAGCGCCCTTTGGCATCATGCTCGATGGCTGAACGCATGCGTCTGGGAAATACGTCGCCGTGTTCGCCTGCTATATAAGCTGCCGCCAGAAAACGACGCTGCTCAGCATGGCCCCGCTGCTCGACGCCGTGGGGGTGGAAGTTTACAGCACGGGACGACAGCGAGTTCCTCGCCGATATGATGCCGCGCGACTACGGGGTGCAGCTAGAGCACTGTCGTGTCGTTATCGGTGACAACTGCTGTGTGAACCACTGGCTGGCGAGCCTCATGGGAGCGCCGCTGGTGGACTCTGCAAGCCATCGGCTAAAGCAGTTGTTGTCCAAGCAGACATCAAACGAAGACGACTTGGCAGCCGTGCACGCGCTGATGGTGAAGCTGCGCACGTTGGCCCAGTCGGAAAACTACGGTTAGCTTATTTTGCGTGAATGCTTTCGACTAGCAAAAAACTGTGACTTCATTGTAATTTTTTTGTAGTAAAGCTTGACGGCAAACCTCCGAACTGTCATCCGTCAAGACACGTGTTGGAGGTCGGCGTTTTTTTTTGCGATGGCCAACCGCTACTTCAAGCTACTCGATGTCGAGGGCGACGATATCATGGATATAGTACCCTCCTCAAATTGCAGCAAGCGGCTCCTCGCCCTCCTGCTAAAATTACGCGACATCGAATCGGCCTCCAAGACTATGACGTCGACCTGCTCGGCGTGCGCCAATGGTTCGACGGGATCATTGCAGCGAAGCCGTAATTTACGTGCTATCTGTGTAAGTGCATCTATCTAGACTCGCTAGTGTAGGTGCTACTCGGACAAATGGGTTCTGTGATGTTACACAGGTCGCCGGTCCAACATCGTTTACATCCCCGGCTTTGAGTCGGGCTCTGTGGCAGAACCTACCGCATCGCGCCAGCCGAAAAGGCGGTGCTGCAACCTTTGTTTTAGAGGCCAGCCTAAGCGCCGAGTCCGCTGACGCAGCAGAGGACCCCGGGTCGTTTGTCGAGCACCTTCGCAAGCGGTATCGACTTGCCGAAGCTGAAGTGGTGTACGGAACAGGTAAGAAGCGCCACCTTGATTGAAGTCAAGCGTTAATTTAGTATCGCACGGGCGACGTTTGGGCAGTAGCGCCACGGCCTTCTGCCACTCACCCTCGAGGCGATTATTTTCCTGCGAGAAGATCGTTCGTACTGGGCGCGAGTACGGTTAATAGTCTTCGCTAGATGCTAGAGCTTAGTGCTGAGGTGTTATGAACAATGTTGCGTTCATAATGGGAATAACTGATTGTATTGTGCTACGGCAGCCCATTATTTATTGCGACGTCAGGACAAGCTTCATCACATAACATACTGCATGTACTGATGCTTACTAAATACCAATGCCATATTCGGGGAATCTGACGACAGCTGTAGCCATAATAACCTACATACTTCTCCTTATTCCCGACGAGACGGAGCGCTACTGCTGCTGAATCTACTGCTGAATCAGCACCAGCGCTCCATCTCTACGCGGCTAAGGAGAAGTGCCATTATATGTAGGTTATGGTAGAACCTACTATGCACTCACACTGACTGTGAGCCAGTGCCTAACAAAATAATCGTGCCCAGTCCGGCAGAATTAACAGCGAATCAATTAAAAAACCAACGAGGTTTTTTAATTGATTCGCTGCGATGACATCCGTCTGCACGGCTGCTGGTGGTGCCAACTCTGCGTCTCATTTGGAACGTATCTACGTAGTTGCCATAGGTCACAATTGTTGACGAAGACGAAGAGAACGATCAATAGACACGCATACCACTTTTCCTCAGTTGTTCTATAAAATATGAGTACAGGTAAATGTCCACTCGGTCGAAAACAGAAACTGCTTCAGAGGTGGGCTGTCGCATTCATGTTTTATGTTGCTACACTGGACCCGATGGTCGCACTGGGCCCGGTAGATTTTTTTATAATAAATACCACGGATATTTTTCTACGTCACTGTTTTTAGTAATATTGCGCGTAGGGGAACTATGGACAGTGGTACTAATGAAGGCCCAATATAATAGGTATATCTCCTACTTCTTATTGTTTCTCTCTGATCATGCATGTATTTCTTATGGACTTATTGATGTGTGGACCGGCTTGTACATTTATTTATTGGAATGTTCGAGCACTGCTGTGATCTCAAGTCAGATTTTTTAATCGGTACATGTACTGCTACTAACTGTCTGCGTGATTATATAGTGGATTCCAGATTTGAAGCGAAATACGCTAATTCCACGAAGATATATATCCATTATGCGGTCAGAGGCCCTAAAAAAATTATTATTACTGGCGTTAGAACAATGGATATCACCTATATTGCGTTATTGCCTCGTGTAATTCGTAAATCTGGGTGTGATCCCATCGCACACGATATACGCTACAGAGAGAACTTCCTTCAGCGCTATATGTATTTCGGCGCAGGCACCATCCTGCCGTCAAAGCAGCAGAAACTTATATTTTTTCGAAGATAAGAATTTCATCACGGAGAAATAGTGCTTCATACCTGAAGGATCAATTTTGGTGGTTACAACCTGATAATATCACTACTACAGCACGTCATCTACAGAGTTTATAGCGTTAAAACCATGCCTTTAATGAAGACTGGAAAACTGAAACATATTACTATATTAGTAGGCTGAAAAACTAAAATTATTACTATATCTACACAATATTATCAGTAGTAATACGTACTATAAAGCTAAAAGAACCTGGGGTGTGTGCGCAAGACGCACCCGGCGCCGAGTGGCCACTGCTTGCTTGTTTCCGACAATTGCTACATTAAGCATAATTTGTCTAAGACTCTAATGGGCATTTACCGAGGGGGAAACGCGCCTGTTAGGTACCGTGCGGATCTCGCTGCAAGGCAAGCGGAACGGGATGGGGATCGAGGCTTCAAAAGCACGAATTGACAATTGCGAGCGGGTTCGCGGGAGCACAGATGTATTACGCCTGAGGTCCTCTCTTCTCTCTAAGGATTGCATTATAGAGTGTAGATCTCAAGGCAATACAGTGCACCACAATTGATTCTCACGTTACATGTAAACGAAAATGTTGTTGAAAAAATCAAGATCGAAAGAGGTAGCCATTTCAAAATAGCAGATACTAGTTTTTTTTTTTTCGTACGCAGCAGCTACAGCTTCAAGAACAACTTACTAACTTCTTCGCACGTTTCCAAACCTCTACTCGGCCACCGGCGAGCCGAACGGGTACTCGCCCGTAGAGAGCGTGAACGTCGCGCACAGCGGATTCGCAACAGCCGTCTTGTTGTACACATCGCAGTCCGTCTCAGGCTTGATCGCAACCACGTAATCTGCGTCCTCAGCAACAAGTTTAAGACCCTGGTCGATCTGAGGGTAGTACACGCTCCAGTCCGCAGCAGTCAGCTCGAACGTCACCGTCTGCGAAGCACCTGCCTCCAGGTCAATTTTCGAGAACTTCTTGAGCTGCTTCACCTCAGGCACCGAAATGGAACGGTATGGCTGCGTGAGGAAGAGCATCACAGCCTCTTTGCCGGCGACACTGCCAGAGTTCGTGACGGTGACCGAGACGTTGACGGAGTCAGAGCTGGAGGTGACGTTGGTGGTGCTGATGGCCATGTCCGAGTAGGTGAAGTTGGTGTAGCTGAGACCATGTCCGAAAATCCATTGAGGCTCGCAATAGTCACCCGAAGCGCACTGGGTGGTCACACGGTGGCGGTACGAGATCATGACGTTGCCTGTGTTCTTGGGGTAACTGATCGGCATGCGTCCGCTGGGATTCACGTCACCGTAGATGATCTCCGCCATCGCCTTGCCGCCCTGCTCGCACGAAAGCATTCCGTTGATCACCGCGTACACGTTCTCGGGCAAATCCTTGAGGATACGTGGACGTCCTTCGAACAGTACCACGATCACCTTAGAGCCTGTCGACGCAAGTTCCTTAACGTACTCATCTGTCCAAGCGGCAGAGTCAGGTCGTCGATATCACCAGTCTTCTCCTCGTAGACCTCCTCGCCAATGACGGCGACCGTATACTCGGCCTTAGCAGCGTATTCCTTAGCAGTAGCCAGGTCGACATCAGTGTAGTTGCCTGTAATGTTCAGGCCATTAAAGTAAGTGAAAGCATCGCTGCCTGCGATGGCCTCGAAGCCCTGCTTAACTGAAACACCGTGCGAGAACATGTCGTTGCCGGACACACCCTGGGCCTGAACAGTCCAGCCACCGCACTGACGTCCAATATCGTGGGCATTGGGGCCCGTCAGGAACACCGAAGCCGTTTTTGGGATAGGGAGAGTGCTGTCATTGTTCTGGAGCAGCACCGTCGATTCACGAGCCAGATCAAGGGCAATGGCGACGTCGTCGTCATTGCCGACCATGTCGACGTACTCGGCACCGGGCATTGGGTTGTCGTACAGACCCAATCGGAGCTTGGTCTTGATGATGCGACGCACAGACGCCTTGAGACGGTCGACAATAGCCGGGTTCTCTTCGATCAACTTGTACGTCACATTAGTGAACGAAAGGTCTGACGCCACCATACTCATGTCAATCGAAGTACGCTCCAGAGAGAATTTCGTTGCCTCGTCAGTGGAACGAGCTGTGCGGTGGAACTCAGTCAAGTGGTTGATCTCGGCGTAGTCCGTCACCATTAACCCCTCGAACTTGAGGTCATCACGAAGCAGCTTTGTCAAGAGCTTTGTGTTCTCCACAATAGGGACACCGTTAACCGAGATGTAGTTCTCCATACCGGTGAGCAGACCAGCGTCGACGGCAGCCTTAAACGACGGGAAGTACGTGTTCATCAGGTCGAAGTCCGACATCTCAACACCGTCCTTATCGTGCCCAGTCGGGTTCCACGCGTAGCCGATCCAGTGCTTCATACAGGCAGCAGCCTCCGGGTAGCTCTGTATGCCGCGGGTGATGGCAGCGCCCATAATCGAGGCCAGATGCGGATCCTCGCCGAAAGTCTCGTACACACGGGGCCACAATGGGTTGTGCATGATGTCGAGTACGGGGTCGAAGATCCAGGGGATACCCGAAGCCAAGGTGTCACGAGCAGTGATACGACCCTGTTCGTATACTAGGTCCGGGTTGAACGTGGCGGCGGCGTTGATTTGCTGGCCAAAGTAGACAGTGTCCATGACCATAGCGTTGCCATGGGCCGAATCCGTGCCGTAGATCATCGGGTGGCCACCGTTCTCCTCCATAGCGATCTCCTGGATACGTTGCACAAAGGCGCGCATCTCGGCCGTGGTCCAGCCCCACTTGCCATTAATCTCACCGCGAATTGGCATCGGAGGACTCAGGTACGAGCCCACATGGTACTTGGCAAAGCCGCGCAGAGCCTCCTCGTCGAGCTGGTACGTTGAGTTCAGTAGACCGTAAGCTGCGACCTCCGTCATCTGACCCACGAAGTCGACATTAGTGAAGTTGGCCATGATTTCGTCGACCTTGGAGTCCCATTCATCGGCAGCGGTAAGGCCACCGTTGAAGACAGCGAGGCTCAGTGCCGTGTAGCACACAGCAGACTGCCACGACTTGAGCATCTTGAAGTGTTGGTTGCTTGTTCTTGATCGACGAAGACAAATTGAAAAGTGAGCTCGGGTGGCTTGAGTGAACAAAGCGAGTGGAGGCAGATCCCTCGCGGCGTCTTTCGCGCTCTTGGCGCTTCCTGAGTGCGTGGTCGATTCCAACGCATGAACGAGCCATTTTAATCATAGAAGGGGGTTAATATCTACCCCACGTCAACCACACATGGACCTCCCTCCCCACCTCAGCTTTAAAAGACACACGCTGCTATAATACCCACGACAACACACGGATCAGCACATATATGCGTTTGAGATGTGAAGAGCCATGGGCAGGATCAATCGAAACCTTTTTGCTTGTAAATAAGACCTGGGTGGTTCCGCCACGCACTCAATTCATGCGTGTAGGTAAAACCCAACTCACTACTGATTTCATTATGCACCTTACCACCAGAGATCGCTTAGACTCGCACGGATTTGAATCGGAGTTACGCCTCCATCGTACGGTTGGTCATTATCCTCGCGTATTTTTTTTACCTTTTCATGGTAGAGATGGTCGTACTACTGGTATTGCCGAGAACATGTTATCAATGCTGGTTTCTTCACGTTGTTGACGGTAACTCTTTTGCCGTTACTAATATTTTTTGATACGCAGGTGCCTTCTTACTTAAAGACTGGAATTGAAGGCTTACCCTTTCGACGAGTGCCCCGAAGATGTCGTAGCTCCCCCCTGCCCAAAGCCCGCGGACACTGGCGACGATTACCACTGTGTCTCCTTGATGCACCCTCGATTTTGTCGATTCCACAGTGTTGTCGTGCAGATCACGCTCAATAATGCCCATATTCGATTTCATGCCTGTCCGAAATACTGTCAAGCCGAATTAAAGTATGTCCCGAATCGCTTGGCACTCCAGTCCAGTAACAGACAAAGTATATGTAGATAGATAGATAGATAGAGAGGGAGTTATCTATTTATCCTTATCGGCTGCAAGATGTCTGAAATTTACTATGCTGTCAAATAGTGCCGGAGCTTGTCGCTGGGCCGGTTTCTGATCTGGACTGGTCACTTGCGGTGACGTCTCTCTTGGTGAGTGGACTAGATTGTTGGCATACAGGAGAAGTCGCGTGCCTTGAATTTGTAAGTCGGGCTTTCGACTTTCTCGTTTCCCGAGGACACGGAGCTGTCTGAGCCCTGTTTTCCAAAACGTTCGTATGACGGCCTCTTTGGTAATCTCTTCTTGCTGGAAATGACTTTGTTTCGCTGGATCCATAGCCCTGTTACACATACGCTGGCCAGTATTCGCCATATTCTTTTCCATGTTGAGACATATGCCTCGTAGCTGTCTGGGTCATACCTCTGGAGCCGTACTTGAATCCTTCGCGTCAACGGTGGCGCTCTACGGCTGGCACAATTCTGTTGATACCTAAGAACTAGGTGGGTTTCCACCTTCTCACCAGTCCAGTGGCTGAGAAGGTGGTGCCAGCAGAGTTGAGCGCAAGGGTATTCCCAGAAGATATGCTCTAACGTCTCATTATGTCCTTGGCATTCGGTCAACTTACGACAACTATTGTCCCTCTGTCGGCCTTCATGGTACAGGTTCAGTTGTCTGAGTGCTACCCTGTAGACCACCCATACTTGATATTCGGTTAGCTCTCGTTGGTGAGCCCATAATTCGTTTGGCATTTGTGTCATCACCGCTGCTTGCCATGTGCTGCATTTCATCTTGTCTTCCAATTGTTGCAGTATTCGTTTCAAACCGTGTTCCGATCTTTTTATCGCTTGAATGGTTGCTTTTTCAAAGCCTTAACAACATGTCTGTTTGCTATGGTATCAGGGACACTCCATTGATGCCATGAATCAACGGGAGCCACAAATACCAGTCCGCGTTGATCTTGGCATCTGCTTAATTGTTTCATATCCGACATCAACCGATCATCTCCACATGCTTCCTTGCTAAACTGCCAATGAACCCCGTCCGATTGTTGGACCAGTTCCATTGTTGCCGGTAGAGACTCCTGTAATCGTAAAACTGTCCCTTGAACCCGTCCTTCTGCTATCCATTCCCATTTATACTCATGCTCCAGTTCCGGAACATGTCGGAACTGGAGTGCGGTATGACTTTGCAACCTTTCCCCGATTTGTATCTCCGGCATATTTGTCAGTATAGCAACCCCCCAACGACGCAGCTACGCTTGCGAATGTTGTTCACCTCCGGTCTTTGGTATCGTCATCGTATATCTCGTGAGCGTTGTGCGATGTATCTGTAGGTCATCCAGTGTACATGGTTCGATTCTCGGATACTTTGTCGCTTTCAACATTAATCCACCTGCACCCGTAATCCTATGAGTGTCATTCAGGACATTGTGGGCCAGAAATTGCGTTCTTCTTGTGTCATTCCAACCCATGGTCGGTTATAGGCTTCGTCAGCTCAAGTACCCATTCCTCTCTCGTGGTCTAACTTATTGCCTTCTCCGCTTGCTCCGCTATATCTGCTGAAGATTTAGCTGGTGATCCTGCGAGGTATCTTGACCCTGCTGTAACCAGTCTCGTAGCATCCATGTAATCTGTCCCCCGGTGTCCTTCGTCTGCTCCTTATGTGGCTTGGCAACCCGATTTGTAGTTCTGCCTTGCGCGACCATTCCTTCGTTATTCCACACCATGCCCATGCCTTCCACGCCGAATAGTAAATATATTTTCGTTGAAGTAACCATAACAGCATGTACTTCATCCTCTGCGTTTTGCACACCAGCATAATTGATGCTAGCCCTACTCCCCCAGCCTGCGTTGGAGTGTAAAGCAAGCTGGGGTTCATTTTATGCTTGCTAGCGTCTGTTCCTGTTGTGTGCCGCCATAGAAACTGTTTTTGGAAGTTTCTTAGGTGCGTATCCGCCCACTGGGGTATATCAAAAACCGCTGCCGTGAAGAGGATAGCTGGTAGCATGATGACACTTAGTATCGTAACTCTGTTTTCAACGCTTGTCGCTAGTTGAGCAGCTGTCGCCAGTCGCCGTTGTATATTGCGAATCCGCGCAGCCCAATTTACTTTCACCAGTTCTCCCGTTCCCACCGCGTAGCCTAGATACATCACCGTTGCTCCATCTGCCAACACAGGGACTCCATGAAAAGTGTGGAGCTGTACCGCCGTGTTGAGAAATGTTAGTTTACTTTTGTTGCTCTGGATCCGCAGTCCCGAGATACGTCCGAATTTGTCCATCGTCTCTAAGACCTTCGCAATTGTGCCCGCCCGATGCATGAATACAGTAGAGTCATCTACAAATGCAGAGAATTTATGGTGCTCCATCTGACCCGGAACTTGAAGTCCTTTCACCGTCGTATCCTGTGTAATTGCTAGCGCCAATACTTCTGCAGCTAGAAGAAATAGCAGTGGAGCCAATGGGCATCTCTGCCGAATGCCAGTGACCACGTGCTGAGGCCTTGAAAGCTCTCCATTCACCAAAAATCTCGCTGTAGTCCCTTTGTGTAACTTTCTGATCATGTCTACAAAATTGGTTGAAAATCCAAACCGTTCCAACGCGAGAAATAGGAAGTCCCTGGCTACAGTGTCGTAAGCCTTCCTAAAGTCGAGCAACAATATGGCTCTATTTAATTCTGCGGACACCTCAGATTCATGTTTTGCTGTGGCTAGCATAGCCATCATCATCATGATTGTTTTCATCATTTGACGCCCGTGGACAAAACCTTGCTGAGTAGATCCAATCGGTGTCCCCAGGATCTTCTGTACCCTGGTCGCTATAATTTTCGCGAAAACCTTGTATCCTGTTTGCAGTAGGGATATCGGCCTGTAGTCCATTGCGCTGCCTGAGTCTCCCTTCTTTCACAGCGGTATTATCAATCCTTCGAGAAACGATTTAGGTGGGTCACCTCCCTTCAGTAACTCGTTTCCGATGGCAGTCATTACTGGTACAATAATCGCCTGCATGTCCTTGAAAAATCATTGTTCCATCAGGACCTGCCTCTTTATGCCTGTTCGGCGCGTCAATTGCAGTCACCACTTCATCTTGTGATATCTCCTCCATTAGCATGGCATTGTCCGCTGCTGTGAGCCTTCGACTGTCCGGTATATGGGCAAATTGGTCGAATTCGCGCTCGAGATCTCACTCTGTGTGAGTGGTATGACTTTTACCCCAAATGGGCTTCCATTCTGAAGCAAATTTGTCCGCCACCGCCATGTCCTTGGTGAATATGCTTCCATTGCATGGTCTGATGGTCGTTACCAATTGGTCCTTCTCCCAGTTGGATATTCTTTTGAATTGTCATCTGAGACGACCGTTCGGTCTAATCTGATACCGTCTCGCACTTGACGTTCTTCCCGTATCGCTTCCACCCGTTCCTCCAAAAATTCCTTCCGGGTTAGTAAGTGAGCACGATTCTGGGCTCGAATTTTGCGCGTGATTTCCTTACTTCGCCTCCGTACACGTTTCATTACTCGCCGGATGCACACTCCACATTGTTTGGTTGTGCGGTCCCACTCAGCAGCGGTCGTATCCTTCCCTACTTGTGCTGCAGTTAGTTCATCCAGCATTTCCTGTATGGCTCGATCCGGTTTTGCCGACCGTATGGGATACGACATCCCTGTATGTCTTTGCTGCTGCACAGGCTTACAATTGGGGACCCTGACGTGTAACCGAACTCTCTGATGGTCTGATGGGACCTCAGGTTCGTCCACTGTAACCCATTTTTACTTTTGCTGCCCATTTGTTGGGGACGTAAAATCTGTCGAGCCGGCTAGCTGTTGTTGGACTCCAGTAGGTGAAGAATTATATTGGTTCTGAGTCTTGATCTCCTTCCTCCGCCTCGTCTTGTAGTGTTCTTGCATCTTCTAACTCCAAGCATTCTATTAACTCTGCGAGTTTTGCACTTTCTGGTCTTCCTGCCCTGCGTCCATTCAACCTGTCCAAACTCGGACTGAGAACACAGTTGACATCTCCAGCCACTACGCATTCGCGTGACTGGTAGACCTGAAGCGGCTTCTGAAACTACCCCCACTACACCAGGTGTGAAGGCAGAGTATGTACGAGTTGTACAAGTTTGTCGAAAACCTAATCCTGCATTCGTGTGTTAGTATGTACCGCGGTACTACCGATTCCAGCAGGTGATATGATAGCACCTGCCACACCCACTTCCCTGTGTCGAACTTCGAGCGCGGTTCAAGGTGTATCGCCACACGATACAGGTTTTGACGACGAAGGGCTCAGCTCTGCCGACGAGTTTCAAGATGACACGACCGGTGAGAGGATGTATGTACACGTTTCGTAATTCTGTTGGTTCTCACTATCCTGTATACTTGTCTGTAAATGTAGCAGTTTCGCCTCAAACACGAAGAAACCTGGACGACGACTTTCGGCGACACTACCAACGCTGACACTAGGGTAATTGCAGCTACTTCTTCGCGCGCCGATTTGGCTGCACCAGACGACGAGGAGAGCAAAGAGCAAGATCCATCGGCGAATCAAGGTATAAGTGGTTTATATGTACACGATACGACATCGTCGCTAGCTTGTATCTCCCTTAGGTAATCACTGCAGTCAGTACAGACCCCCCAACCCAGCCTGGAAAGTTTGCAGTGTTCGATTCAGATGGGGAGAACGATGAAGGCACAGGCTGGAATGATGAAGAGGTCACTGGAGAAGGCGAGCCTCTTTTTTTTGGTCTCGATGAGGATGGGCCGCCGCAACCTGAACTGCTCTTTGACGCTTCACTGCTTGAAAAGTGGTCGGTGTTGGTAGTATAGCGGCGGACAGTGTGCCAAAGAATATATTGAGAGGGATGGCGAAGACAGGGTGGGCGCTTCTTTCCAAGCAGACGCCGTATAAATACCTGATGGAGCCATACGAGCCGCGGTCACAGGATTCGATGATGTCCGACTACCCTAGGCTTTACGACGGTCAGTATGTGCACTGAGTGCTGTTACTACGCCGTTGGGTTCCTTCTTATACTTCATGCGGCCAACACTGTGGAAAGAAATTGTGACCACTAGCAACACCTATTTCGTGGAGAAGCTCGATGAACGAATTGAAGGGATGTATAACAAGCAAGTTGCACGTGAGAAAAAGAACCCCGGCTTCAAGCGTAAGACTCACGACCAAATTAGAGCCGAGTTTGACAAAACGCCAGATATTACCACCCGAGAGTTGTGCACCTTTATCGGCCTGCTGATCGCCCGCACCATTGCGCCGAAGAAGGAGATGATGGAAATCACTGGAAGATGACGGACGAGGGAGCGATACCACTAGGGTGTTTCGGACAGTTTATGGTCCGAGATAGGTTCATGCATCTGTCCAGGAACCTGCACTTCAGCGACGACGCGGACGAGCAAGCATTGTACGACGGCGTGGAAGCTCCGACCAGTGATAGCAGCTTTGCAGCGGCGGTTCCAAGCGGGCTACACCCCACCACCAACAAGGGCGTTTGATGAAGCTATGCTGCCTTCACAGTCAAGCTTCAACAGAACGCGAATTTTTATGAGAGACAAACCGCGTCGCTAGGGCTCAAATTATACTCTGCTGCTTTACCACAGCCTATTGTATTCGGTAAGTACTGGGTGGTCCTTCGGGATCGCTCGTTGTTTTTGGCGCCCAAGTTCTCTTATCGTGAACAATACATTGCTGATGTGTTGCTTACGTGTACGTACAGGTTTGAGGTATACTGCGGCAAGCAGGAGCAACCAAATGGAGAGACTCCGACAGACTGCAATTCCGGCCCTGCTGCGGTCGTCCGAAATCTCCGTGAGGTCTTCGGTACGGCAGGTCCCGGGACTGGTGCTATGCGGCTCATTGTGACAGACCGCTTGTACATGTCACTCCCCTTGGCCATGCAGCTGCTTACGATGGGCTTCTATACGATCGGTACCGTTCAAACAGATCGACTAGGACTGCCTGTATCTATCGCTGGCGAGAAGAAGGAAGGTGAGAAGAAAAAGAAGGCCCCACCAAAGAACCGACCAAAATCCTTCGAGAGAGGCACATTTGAGGTGGCCAATCACATTCAGGTGCCTGGCCTCCGCGCGCTCCGGTGGTGGGATAACAAGGCAGTCTATATGCTCGCCTCTGGAGGTAGCGTAGCGTTGGACCGAGTTGTACGACGTGACCAGCTGACAGGGCAGCAAGCAGAAGTTGCATGCTCGTGAGTGCTGAAATATTACCAGACTCTAATGGGCGGTGTCGACGTACATGATCAACTGCGCCTACAAAGGTAAGCACTGCTATCGTGTATATACATTGTATCACCCTGGCTAATCATTATGTACTGGTTGTGGCAGATACTCTTTCAACTAGCGATCAAGTACAAGAAATATTATAAATCCTTGCTCCTCAGACTGGTCGACCTCGCAGTGACCAACGCGTCCATCGTGTACAACGCTCGCCGTGCTGCTGATAGACAGCGCAAGATGAAGAATGTCAAATTTCTGAAGACTCTGCACTTGCAGCTTTGTCAGCTGAAAGACGAATACTGGACAGGGCTTCTCAACAACCAAAGCGTCAATGCCACGCCCTCGAAGTCGCGATCGCAATCACAGCAGACGCAGCACACACGGGTGCAGAAGGATGAATGGAGGGCGGGGAACAACCAGACCGGGCGAAAGCGGAGAACTCGCGTTTGCAAGGTCTGCTCTTTGCTAAAAGGCAGTGATGATGTACGCGGTGGTAACTCATCTATCTACTGTAGCGACTGCAAGTTGACGGCGTCGTCGAAGAGACCGAAGGCGTGGAGAGGCTTCCTCTGCGATAAGCCCCGCCGAGGACACAAGGGGGATCCCGATTACGTGCTTCGATATGTGGCATAAAGTCTGGCGCAACGGGACATTGCTTCCGAGCTCGGCGCGCAAACGGAAGATTCGTGCGCTGATGCCAGCAAAGGAGCCTCGCAACGAGAGCGGCGAAGATGAAAGTGTAGCGTCTTGCGAGCGATGCCAATGCATCGGGCGAGAAATCCACGGGAGGAGAACAGCACCTACCCAATCGAGTGCGTGTAGCCGAGACTGAGGACTAAGCAGTTGTCCCTCTGCAGTCTTGTTTTCGTTTCAATCTAGCAGTGCTCATCACGTTAACTTGGCTGCTATCATATATATTTGGCTGTATCGCCTATGACTTTGCTGGCACGACTCTAGTACTCATTGACAAATCTTTATCCCACAGTTGGACTGATTTTGCCCAAGCACATACACGTTTTGGCGGTGACGTGCTCATTTCAACCGGTATTGATCGCCACTATCATGGAGCTACATGATTAGCGAGGAGACAGATTGCAAGGTGTAGGTTATTGACATGCCTATCCACGATTCATGTTACCAGAACATCTAAAATTTTATATGCAAACCCTTACCCGAAGATACAGATTTTCTTAGTCCGATGGTGGAGGAGGATCGCGTTCAAGGGGTTAATACATGTACTGCATACAGAAGCATATAACAGATATGCTCATTGTTGGCATCCTCTCCCTAGTTGATATACACTGTATATTATACGGAACCAAACTATTGGAGCATTAGAGGTTATCATGGTTGAAAAGTAAGTATGTTTCGCAGCCAATTGATTCAAACCTTCGCCTTCCAACTGTGGGAGCTCCTGCAGCATGAGAAACTCGCGCTGTGTTTTTGTTGGTGTGTGCCCAACACTCTCAGAGCAGCAAGGCGATGTGGGCGATGTGCACGATGGCAAGAAGACAGCGTGCGGTGTTGCTACAGCACCTAGATCTCTGAGCTGTGACACAGTTGATTGAGGACGATGGTAGCGACGCAGAGGGCAGCGACGAGGGCATTATCCTAGCACGATCAGTCCACCAGTCATATCAAATCCTCGCTTCTTGCTCAAACCTTCCGTTTGTTTTGGTCGGTTTGAGTTGAAATGGACAGGACATGAAGGTTTACTTTGATTACTGCTAAAACATATTTTCCAACCGTGATAACCCTTATTGCTTTTATCACCCCAACTTGAGGCACGCAAACTGATAATTGCCATGGCCGAAGATTTGCGCGCGCAACTGAAATTATTTCCAATCTTCAACGAGAAGATACAAGTTGAAGCGGGAGGGGAATACAGTTGACGGCGAGGGAACCGAGGCGGCTGCGAGTAATGATGACGGCGCATGATCCTCCATCTATCCACTAAATTAGACGCTGACGGCGGGCTGGATACTGCGGGCATTCGGGCGCTGCACCTTGTTCTCGTTGCTGTGCGAAAGGACGGGGCAACCAGTATCGGTGCTCGAACAGCACTCGCATTGTTTTGGCGCGCTAAGGTTTTCACTAGCTGTCGTACTGTAGGTGCATTTATGTTACCAGTGCAACGTTGTACCCGCACTATCCAAGCAGCACCAACGCACCGAAAACGAATGTGTACAGTAGTATCTCTGTGGCCGTGCTTGCGGTTTCCCTCTCAACTCGACAACGAGTATCAGAGGGCTTTATTTTGTCAGTTTGTGGGTCTAACGCATCATGTATTCCTTCAATGGACCTCGCGCAAATTGAATCCGCAGCATTGGCGAGCATCACAGCACAAGCTCTTGACGCCAAGATGGCATCCTACTTCAAAATGGTGCCCAAAGTAACAAAAGTGTCCTAAAACCTTGTTTACGCACGAAAAAGTGACGTTTTTCTAAGAGAGGACTACTGTAGGTATATTTTGGAGCAAGTTCATATACTTACCCGTATAATGTTGGACAGAAATCAGTCCTATGCTATTTGTAGCGACCCCATAGTTAAGAAGACGGAGCACCTTCAGTACATGTAGGGGTGATCTCCGAAACTCGTAAATCATACGTACCCGGAGGGTATCGGTTTTAACTACTTATTTTAGTCGGAATACGTCACAAACATTTTTATGTCAAACAATTCGAGTTAGACTCGAACTTAAATGCACTAAAATTTGTAACTAAATGTGCAAACACACTATGATACAAAATGCGTTGCGCTAGAGGTGGTAAACATGAAAGTGATTCGGGTTTTCGAAGGAAATCCGATTCATGTAAAGCATGACAGTACTCACTCTCCTGATTTCATACAGCTCCTTAGGCGAACTAATCAATACTTTCTAGAATGCTCTAGGCTCGAGCATGCAATTCGTAAATTGAAATGGACCTCGAGCTCGCAGAGTATCTGTGAGCACTATGGAGCTAGTTAGTACACTAGTCGAGCACTGCCCGCTTTGCGGGCGGTGATGGTGCATGAGATCCCAGCCCGTTCCGCTTGCTGTTCCTGTGCGCCACAACAACTCCTGGCTCCCGGTTGAGGGTGAATCAGTGATCCCGAGGAATAGTTATGTACTAGAGTTAAAAAAAACAGGGTTATTAATTATTGAGATATCATTCATTATGGATTCTTTTTTTTATTCTGAAACAAATTGCCATCGTATTGGCAGCTCCTCCGCCATTCGCGCCTATCGATGGTTCACACGCGCCGGCAGTCTAGCTGGCCGCCTGTAAGCTTATTCTGACTTCTACTGTCTACCAACAAGAGCTACTCTCAACGCCACCCCTATCCAGCAAGCACCACCTCCATGCCGCTCTCCACCAAGGAAATCTGCACCCTCCTCTTCTCTAGAGTGAAGCCGAAGTACCTGTACACGACGTGCAGCAAGACCTACTCGAGCACCCACGGCTGCACCAACCTCCTCAATCACCTGCAGTGCCACCACCACACGTACGAGGCGGACGCCCAAGCCGCCAGGCGTCGCAACCCTCTGCAACTTCGTGTTGTCAACACACGCAGCCGCAACACCTTTCGGTGGCTCGAGAGGCTGATTGTGGAGCGGCTTCCGTTCTCGTTCGTCAAGCGAAAGCTGGCGCGGCTCGACGCTAACTTTTCCGCCATTAGCGAGGAGACGGTGGTGCGTTACATGTGCTTGGTTGCTGCCAAGGCTGAAGCAAAGGTTGCCGCGGCGCTGCCTGCCAAGTTTGGTCTCGTCTTGGACCGATAGAGTGACGTTAACCGCAACTTTGTGGGCATTTTCGCGGTCTAAGACAACCGCACGGCACCTACGACTCCGACGTCGGACGCCTACTATGACGACCTCGGCTGTGCTAGCCGTGAGTTTGTCTTCTTGGCTTTCTGTCCTCTGGACAATGAGGAGGACCTCAGCGCCCATAGCCTGTTCGATTTGATTGCGGACACGCTCACGCGGTACGACAAGCCTTGGGACGCGGTGGTTGCCATGGTTGACGACAACTGTTCTGTCAATCAGTACATCAGCAATAAGCAGGGTGACATTCCGCTAGTCGGATGTGCCAGCCACCGCTTTAATCTCGCGGTCCAACATTACCTCAAGTGGGACGAGCAGCTGCTCGCCAAGGTCCACACGCTCATGACGAAGCTACACTCAATCAAGGGCGTGCTCTACTTCGGCGTGGTACAACAAGACCCCGCTGGTTCGCAGTGACACGCGGTGGTCGAGCATGTATGCTATGCTCGATAGCTACGTCGACTCAGAGCCTCGCTGGGCCACGGTGTCCTTGTCGAGTACGATTTGCATCCGTTGCGATTTCGTCGGATCGATAACGAGCGTGTGGATTTTCTTCTTACAGGCATGCAGAAGTTTGAGGCTGTCACAACAATGTTGCAAAAAGCGACGCTCACGCTTTCGGGTGCACGACGACTTTTTGATCACGTCATCCGAAATTACCCTGAAAAAGAAAAGTCGCTCGGACCCCAAGCGCGGATCGTCAACTATCCTGAGCTCGAGTCAGGCCTTGTGAAGCTCAGCGCCACGAGACGCTTACCGTCGTTGAACGCCAGGCGTCAACTGCGTTCAAGACCACCATCACTTGCCACAAAAGGGTTTCTTCCTTCGTCGCAAGCGCCTTCATCAAACGAAAGGCCCCCAGACGTTCGTTGTACGTTGACACGCCCTTCATCCTGTCGACATCAAACGAATGCGAGCGGATCTTCTCGAGCGTGAAGCTGGTGTATACCGATCTACGCAAGCACATGGACGTCTCATTGCTCGAGAAGGTGATGTACTTGACGTACAACCGCCCGTTTTTTTTTTGGGATGTGTTGGTGGTCGATGAGATCCGATCCGAGTAGCACAGCCGTAACTACAGTTGGCCCTGCAGCTTCGTGCACACCTGCAAGAAATACTTTGGTGCAGCCAGGTAGTTCAGTTATTAACTCTATCATTATTTGCATTGCTAGTTCACATATAGTTGCGTATTTGGGAACACTGGAGTGAATGGTGGCACATGAGTTTCTTTAAACAGTTCCAATCCGCTCCACTTGCTGCTCAAATACAATAATAGTAGCCACCCGCAGTATGCTCACCAAATAATAGTCGTGCTCAGTTCTGCTTTAAAACACCCCTTACCGTGCCAGATCTGTCCCGAGCTACAGGGCAGGTGTCCGGTGGCAATGTTCACCGACTGCTGATACGCACCTAATCTTATTATGAGATATACACAGCAGCTAGTGTCCACTCTCCGCGTGGCCGCTCAGGTGCGAACGTCCGGTCTGGAGATCTACTCGCTATCCTACGGTTGCTCAGGCCACTCCATCGGGGGGGGGGGCTAAATACTCGTTGGCTATGATGCCTCTCTTGACTGCCTAATGACCTGTTATCGGGCTGCAGATACCGCATATAACCAACGGGGGTCGTCTACCCGTAAACGGGGCTATGATATCCGTGATCTTTTTTCGCACACACTCCAGACCTTGGTTCTCGCGTCACTGACACTACTCTTACTACGGCTTCCTCGTCAGCTGCAACTGCTCCTCATATTGGGTTGGATAGTTCACTCACTCTTAGCAAAGGCCTGCTAGAGTGTTCTGCGCGTCTCGTGGCAAATAGCGAACTGCGGCCTCGCTATCCTAAAGATGCATGGTCGTCGTAGTGGATTCGCACCCAGCGACTGTTGGGGCTGCTTCCCAGCCGTCCGTCGTCTGCGATCTTGTCATCTTGGCCGTTTAAGCGGCTTTTCGTAGCGCTGTCGTCTTGCGATCGTCCTCCACAGGTCATCTCTTCGCTCACGGGTCCTCGCACTCCTCCACGGGTCAGCCCGTTATCTCTTGCGCCCGCTACTTACCTATGTCCGTCCTGTGTTGCTAATACGTCCTCTTCTTGAACTGTCCTGCGCGTCCCTGCTTCTATGCTTGCATCCGACCGCTGCTCCGCTGTCCTGCTCCTGATTCCCTCGTCTTGTTGATATTTATTTCGCGGCCATTGTGACGGGAGATAGCACATAATCTTTCCGATTATTACTATACCTTAAGCATTCCTATCACGGCTGGTCGCTTCCCTCGCTGTTTCCTATCTGGTTTACCCTCCCCCCAATCGGCATGTGTTTGGCGTCACCCCGTTTCTCTCGTTGCTCCAGTTCACACTAGATTCCGACACGTTTGCTAGATGCACAAGATCGCTTCACCAGTCATATCGCGTAGGGTCTCCTCCTTCCCTCCGCGCAGTGGAAAATTTATTTCAGCCGATGAGAGGAAGCCTTCGCTTCGCTATGCTGTTTTAGCCAATAGTAACCTCCGATTCACTTGGCATAAATATACCGTTTTAGCGGATGGGAGGCCACCTTCGCTTCGTACCCTTCACTGCGGTCGGCAGTAAGGTTCTGGCCAATATCAGCAGGAATAAAACATACTCAAATGTGGAGGACCGACGGACGGGCGGGAGTTTCAGTTTGATGGGGGTATATAGACGGCAAATCACTGCGGATGCAAGATCGCCAGTAGCTTGAACACTTCTTTTTTAATCCTGACACGGCTAATTCCGAGTCGAGCAAACCGTGAAAAAGCGCCACCGTTTCAACATAGTAAGGCGATTCGCCGGAAAGGTCGAACAGAGACTGGATGGGTCTCGGGGGGATGTTTCGCGAATGAAGCTTTATAAGGTTTCCCGGCGTAATTAGCGTAGTGACAGCGATGTTCCTGTTCGGTGATAGGTAAAATCAAATCCGCGGAGTGCGAAGCAAATTTTCCACATTATATTCAAAAACAATCCGCGAAAATGTCAGCGAAGCATGCGAACAATAGAAAGGGAAAATAGCGCATTTTGAGTTTGTCAGTGGTTGTGGTGTTTTTCAGGGATTTGTTGTGGTTTCGATATCTTGTCGATCCAATCCCCTCTTTCTCGACTTCTTTCGCGTCACTGTCGGATTTGGGTCGACATTTCGCTAATCATTTTACTAAAAGTAGCCTGCCTCGTAGAAGCTGGTTAAGCAGGCCACTCTTCAGCTGAACCCCGTTACTACAGTCGCGATTTAAGTGTGTTGAGCTATGCAGGAGAGAACACGCTCGGGCAGAGAAAGAGATAATACCTGGACAACAATGCAAAACTTGGGCGTTAGAATACAATACTACAGTGAAACTAATGCAAGTACACTGGAGCCAACAGCAAATCAAGTAGTCAACCTTCCCTTTATTATCAGCGTTACTTTTGATCCCTGGGCAGTTCCATTTTAGTCGACACGAAGCCCATGAGTGCCACTGACGTCGAGAAAATGGCCACGCGAGGCGCGATGAGCGGCCCCGCGATGCTTAGGAAGTCCCGAAAACCCCACGCCGTTACGTTTTTGGGGACCTCATATGTGAGCAAATGAGACAGATACCGATTGAGGATTCGCCCCTGGGTTGAGTACGCGACCATTGCAGTAATTCCACCCACCATGAGGCTGCTCGTGCTCTTGGATGGGGCTCCACTGACCGACGAAGGAAGCGCCAGCGCTGTGCCGGCCTGGTACATGCCGTAACCCGTGGCCGCGCCTGCGCCTACCGTGCCGACGATGAAGAGGGGGAGCACCATCTACTGTAGCTGCTACTACCTGCCTTGCTTGTCACCTCCGTTGATGCTTGGATTATGGGGCTCTTAACGCTTTGAGCGAAGGTGGCACACCCAGCTGTGCTGCGATAGGTCCAAATGATGGGTGTCGGCTTCAGCGAAGCAGGGCGCTGCCGCCACGCTAGCATGTCTTATCTAAGATTGAAGGTGGAGGGGAATATGCTGCTCGCCGCCAATTCTTATCGCTACGTACGTTCAAGCTCCATAGGCAAGTGTCGAATTTAACAATTGTTAAAACAATTGCGCTTCCATGTGGTCGCACTTAGTGGGTGTCGAAGATTGGGAGGACGGAAGGCATGGAAGCAAATAATAAATCCAAGTACTACCCCATCTACTTTGGTTGGCCATCGACAGTCGCCGGAAATAGGCACATTGCTCGTCATTCGAGAAAGTGCTCCGTCGTCGGACTATCGCGATAGTTATGCGTGTGTGGGTCATAGCGACCATGTAAATTAAATGAGGTTCCTATGATTACAGTAGCTCAAAGTAAATTGCCAAGTCTACGGACGATGCAGACGACACTTGCTATTATTCGCTAGACAGTATATGACGGAACTCAACTCGGAATTCGTAAACGACAAAAAGTAGAATTAGAGAAAAAGCGCTCGCCTATGAAGAAGCCGCCGTTCTCCCTAACATAAAAACAAATCAAAGACAAAGGTCCCATATTAACGGAGCCGAGAGTTCGTTGCATGGACTGCCAGTGGGTATTGTGAAGAGACCAGCTTAAGGTCTGAGACAAAATGAAGACCGCGTTTCCGCCTGCATGTTGACCGGTAACTCGTCCACAAGAACCTTCGCACTGAAAACATTCACGGTACCATAAAACCTGTCTTATGCGATGATTAATCTATATTAAGGATACGCAAAAATCTTGTTTCACAGTCACTTTTCTTACAACGATTCACATCTACCTACTGGCATCAGCTATCAACTCTGACAGTGACGTCTTGTGAAGGGATCTCCCGCATGTTTGCCAGCCATTTCCGCATCCGTCGAGTCCCAAAGCTGCAATCTTGCGCCATGACGGAGCCCGCTACCTCCACGTCCACCACGGCTGCCCCTCCGGCCCCGGCCAAGCTGAGTAAGAACGCCATGAAGAAGGCCATGCGCGCTGAGAAGAACGGCGGTGCCAAGCCCAAGAAGGAGAAGGATCCGAACCGTTGGGCGCCCAAGAGCGACAAGAAGAAGAAGAAAGAGGCCGAGTCCCCCAAGCCCGTGGCGCCCGCCTTCGTCAACCGCACACCCAAGGGCGAGAAGAAGGAAATGGCTGAGCCCATGCTCGCTGCGTACAACCCTGTGGCCGTCGAGGCCGCGTGGCAGGACTGGTGGGAGGCCTCGGGTTTCTTCTCGTGCCCCGACGAGAAAATCAAGAGCGCCAAGCCCGACGAGCGCTTCATCATGGTCATCCCTCCACCGAACGTTACGGGATCGCTCCATCTGGGCCACGCTCTTACGGTGGCAATCCAGGACGCACTCACGCGTTGGCACCGCATGCTTGGCCACGCCACTCTCTGGGTGCCAGGCACGGATCACGCCGGCATCGCCACTCAGTCGGTCGTGGAAAAGCGTCTACTTAAGGAAGAGAACAAGAGTCGCCATGACCTCGGCCGTGAGAAGTTCCTGGAGCGTGTTTGGGACTGGAAGAACCAGTACGAAGGCCGCATTCATCACCAATTCCGCAGCGTCGGCTGCTCCGTGGACTGGGATCGTAAGTACTTTTCCATGGACGACAACTGCAGCCGCGCCGTGCGTCACGCCTTCTGCCAGCTATGGGAGGAAGGGCTCATCTACCGGGCCACCCGCATGATCAACTGGAGCTGCAAGCTCAAGACGGCTCTGTCCGAGATTGAAGTGGACTATATTGATATTGAGAAACGCACGAAACTGGCCGTGCCTGGACACAACCCAGACCGTAAGTACGAGTTCGGTGTGCTTACGTCCTTTGGATATCCCGTCGAGGGATCAGAAGAGCAGGTGATCGTTGCTACGACGCGTCTGGAGACCATGCTGGGAGACTCTGGTGTGGCTGTCCACCCCGAGGACCCGCGCTACAAGCACCTTCACGGCAAGTATGTGATCCATCCATTCAATGGCCGTCGTATCCCTATCGTGCTGGACCCCGTGCTGGTCGACATGAACTTCGGTACTGGTGCCGTGAAGATCACCCCCGCCCATGACCCCAATGATTACGAGTGTGGCAAGCGTCACGACCTCGAGTTCATTAACGTGCTCACGGACGACGGTGCAATTAACGAGAACGGTGGAGAGTTCGCTGGTATGATGCGTTACGATGCGCGTATTGCTGTTGAGAAGGCTTTGGAGGCCAAGGGACTGTACCACGGCAAGGAGGACAACAAGATGCGTCTGGGTATTTGCTCGCGTTCGGGCGACATTATCGAGCCCCTCGTCAAGCCTCAGTGGTTCGTCAACTGCGACCAGATGGCCAAGGACGCCATGGCCGCTGTCACGAACAAGGAGCTGAAGATTCTGCCGGAGACTCACGAAAAGACGTGGTTCCGCTGGCTGGAAAACATCCGCGACTGGTGCATCTCGCGTCAGTTGTGGTGGGGTCACCGTATCCCGGCTTACTTCGCTCGTGTGAAGGGCGAAGCGTTCGTCGACAAGAATGCAGAAGACGCTGGTGACCGGTGGTTTGCTGGGATCTCGGAGGAGGATGCACTTAAGAAGGCAGCGGCTAAGCTCGGCGTGTCGGAGGACAAGATCGAGCTGGAACAGGATGAGGATGTTTTGGACACGTGGGTGAGTGCTGGTCTGTTCCCTTTCGCTGTGTTCGGCTGGCCTAACAACACAGGCGACTTTGAGAACTTCTACCCGACGGACTTGCTGGAGACGGGCTACGATATTTTGTTCTTCTGGGTGGCGCGTATGGTGTTCATGGGCCAGAAACTAACGGGCAAGCTGCCGTTCAAGACGATTTACTTGCACTCGATGGTGCGCGACAAGTACGGTCGCAAAATGTCTAAAAGTCTGGGTAACGTGGTGGACCCGCTGGAGATTATTGCCGGCTGCACCCTGGACGACCTGTTTAAGAAGCTCGAGAACGGCAATCTGCCGGCGAAGGAGGTGGAGAAGGCCAAGAAGGGCCAGAAGCTGGACTTCCCGGAAGGTATCCCGGAGTGCGGTGCTGACGCGCTTCGTTTCGGTCTGCTGGCGTACACGCAACAGGGCCGCGACATTAACCTGGACATTGGCCGTCTGGTGGGCTACCGCAACTTTTGCAACAAACTGTGGAATGCCGTGCGTTTCGCTATGTCGAACCTCGAGGGTGGATTCTCGGCTGCTGAGAACGTCGCCGATACGGTGCTGGCCAATGCTGTGGTGGGCTCTCGCGACCGCTACATCTTGAGCCGCCTGAACCACGCCATTAAGGTATGCAATGACTCGTTCGCTGCCTACGAGTTCGGCGAGCTGACGAATGCGCTGTACAACTTCTGGCTGTACGACCTTTGCGACGTGTATCTTGAGCTGTCCAAACCCGTGATCAACGGTGAGGATGCTGAGGCCAAGCTGACTGCTCAGCAGACGCTGTACGTGTGTCTGGAGTTTGGTCTGCGCCTGCTGCACCCGAGCATGCCGTTCGTGACCGAAGAGCTGTGGCAGCGTTTGCCCGGCAAGCGCTCGACCGCCAGCATCACAATCGCCCCGTACCCGCTTCCGATGGAGAACTGGACGAACACTGAGGTCGAGGCCAACATGGAGCTGGTGAAGGAGGTCATCCACGCTGCTCGTTCCGTGCGTGCTGAGTATGGACTTGCTAACAACGTGCGCCCGACGTTCTTCATCAAGTGCAGTGACAACGACGTGAAAGCCGTGATGGAGGCGCAGCTGGACGATTTCAGCACGCTGGCCAAGGCTGGCGACTCCAAGTGCATCGTGGACGAGGAGGCGCCTCAGGGTTGCGCTATGCACAGTGTCAACGACAAGGTGCAGATCTTCGTGCTGCTCGCCGGGCTGGTGGATTTCGCCAATGAGATTGCCAAACTTGAGAAGAAACTGACGAAGATTGCGCCGTCGCTTGCTAGTCTGAAGAAAAAGATGAATCGTGAGGACTACGAGACAAAGGTACCCGAGAATGTGCGCGAGGCTGATGCCGCAAAGAAGGTCGCTCTGGAGACGGAGGAGGCTGGCATCCATGGCGCCATTGCCGAGTTCAAACGCCTCCTGTAAGTCAGTTTACGTGCTTCGTGTATATGGCTGTTCAACGAGTAAACGGAGTGAGTTAGACCGAGCTACTGGAACTTGAAATGAAATAGCGAAATATACTTTGCATAAACCTTTCTACGAGTGCGTGTGCGTCATCTGGGCTACTGTCGCTGCTTGTGCTTCTTCGTTAAGGTCCATGATCGCTCCTGGTAGTCCAGCAGCAATTTGTTCGTCGACTGAACTGTCATCAGGTGAATCATTTACGGGAAGATTTGCATTCCGCAGCTCGTGCTTCACGCCAAACTCGCTCTGCTTGAGTTTCTTTATCGGCATCACATCGTTAATGTCTTTCACAAAGTCGTCGGGTCCAAGTTCTTCGCCAAGGTACGACTGGAAGTTGCTCAGTCTCGCTAGTATGTCGTTAAGTCTCGAGGAGAAAAATCCCATCTGTCGATCAAGTTTGTGCTCGTATTTTTCGGCAGACGCCAGCAATCTGGAGACAATAAAAAATTACGTTTAGACACCTTACAGACTGGCACTGGGACACAACTCCGGCTCACTGCACACAAGATATATACTAGCTAACCTTGAGGCTTCATCGCTTGAGTGGTCATGTTCGTACTCTGGAACCCTTTCCACTTGATCCTGCTCAAGTCCCCACGCTTTCTTCAAGTCCAAGAGGTTCTCAGTTTCATCCGATACCGTGAGAATACCTCGTGTCAATTTCTTAATCCCCTTCGTTGCCGCAGCTCGAAATTTCTGGAAAAAGATCGATTGAGTCAGTTTAAATCAAATGTTCAGATAAATATGGCAATCGAAACGACCTTAGCAAACGTGGTTTCCTCTACGCGCATCCCATGCGCTTCGAGCTGGTGTTTGGCAAGTTCCAGCATGGCTATTTCATCGATAGCGACTGTTCTCGCTCTCACTCGGGAAGAGTCAAAGCGCTCACGTAGAATTGCCACTATAATATTCTGTAAATCATTGCCAAATTAGGTTTAGCCACTTTTTGCGCTGGAAAGGAAGGAACAATTCCTACCAGAACAACAAATGATGTGGAAAACTGGAACAACAGACGAAAAAGTTGTCGGTCGACGTGGCCAATCATATCCATCGAGTGCCACCGTGTCGCGAGTATCCTTGCCATTTCAGCTCTGCCAGATAAATATGATCACAACAGGTAATTATCAGGTCCCTGCCTCGAAAAAAAAAGAGGTTAAGGAAGTCTTACATGCCAGCCGAGTAGCTCCGAAAGCTTGAACGTGCAGATGGAAACAAAAGCACACCCGCGTGCGCAAATCCCAGCACGTAAACGAGAAGTAGCACAGCGTAACTCTGTAACAATGTTTGTGCGCGTTCCAGTTTGTCGACGGTACGCTCGAGAGTCTTAACAGTCTTTGCCAGTCGAACAAGCCGCCACCACATGAGAACAGCACAAACTGCTGCAAGTTGGCGCTCAGTCCGCAAGTTGTTAACGCTAGCTCCAAGATCTACATAGGAGCTATCCGAAAAAGTTTCAGCAATTGTCAGTAGCATCGGAAATGCTGCTTGGGCTACAAATTGACAACGCAAAACGAGAATTGCCACCCAGAGCACGACAATCGACAAATCAGCGACGTGGCTCGGGATCAGGAAGTAGAACAAGCGATATTGCAGCAGTTTCTCAAGCTGCTTATGCGCAAACCATAGAACGCCCACCAATATCCCCAACTCGGTAAGGAAACGTGGATGAATCACAAACAAACCACGATATGGGTTCAAGTAAAGCGGTGTCACGTCAGCCGACGCGACCACTTCACCTCCACCACCTTCAGCAGATCCAGCACTTGCCACACCAAATTCAAACACGAATTGAACCACACAATGCAAGTCCAGTGGGACATTGTACAGATTAAAGCGAACAAACAGCGCTCGACTTGATTCATCCAACCATCGACCACGTCGAAGTTTGTCAAGTTCACAACGTGAGTCACAATTACTCGTGACATTTGCTCCTAATCGTGGCAGAAATCGACGATAGCCACGTCCCGGGTACGATGCAAGTGTGCCATGATAAACTTGGTACCCATTGCTACTCGAAGCCGCTGTCCAACGGTCTTCAAAGTACGGCAAACGCGAGACTGGGGATCTCCGCTCCGTATTTTGAGAAAAATGTGGATAACACCATTTCATGTTTTTTTCATCTTGATATTCTGATAAACCGAAAAAGTTACACGAAGCAGTTGGACTCACTCGAACAAGTCGAAGCTCCACTCCACCAAGAAGTAGGTTCGTTCGATCCACTAACCCAAGCTGTGAGTCCACATCGTCAACAAAGTGGTCGCCATTGTACCATTTATCCTGGAAAAGCGTCGTCTGAACAGGTCCCTGCATGAAATTCCAGACGTCGGTGATGGAATTCACGTCTCGTAGTGTCTTAGGCGTTGAATCTACTGATAGACCGTCAGTCCAACGTGTCTCCACGACAGCACGTCGCACAGCAAAGACGACATCACTGGACTGTTGACCGTAGAGCGCGAAGGCTGAGTTAAGTGTGAAGCACAACAGTAGTAGCGCGTACAGGACGATGTCCGTGCGGCTCGCACGCTCACGTCGAGCCAGCTCACGAGGGTCGAAAAGGGCACACTTTTGAAAGCTGTGGAGTGTGCTATTGATCGCGAGGCGGGTATGGCGGTGAGCTGGCCCCGAGTAGGCAAAGAGTGCCACATAAGCGAGATCCAGAACTTTGCAGTCGTTGATGGTGCGATAAGCTTCTGGAAGTGCGGCGAGTCGTGAGAGCAGCTGAAAACCTTCAACTGTGACCTCCTCAGTGTCGAGATGAGATGCCACAGCCTCGACAAGACGCGGAATACCCGTAAAGTTGAAGATGCCGTAGAGAACTCGAATGTCTAGAGCTGTTATACATAAGAGGGGCGTTAAAAGGAGGACAATACACACAAAACCGCAGGGTGTGTTTTTGGCACGAACTTTTTGCGTGGAGGCCGTTTAGAGTTCCGACAGCATGCCAGACGAGCTCCGTGTCTTTGACATAGCGCTTCATTGCCGCCATAGTGAGTGCAATACCGTTGTTATCAATGAAAGTCGCCGTGATCAGTGCTAACAATGTTGAGTAAAGTCAGATAAATAAGTAGTAAGAGACAACAGAAATATACACGAACCATTCGTGACAAGAAAACCGAGAGGTAGCAGCACAGCGCTGCAGATTTCAAGACTTTGCTCGTATCGTTTTAGCAGTCCCAGTAGCTCCATCACAAGATCCGGTGATGACACGGATTCTTTCACAAGATCTGGTCGTAAGGAAGACATCGCATTAGAGTTCACTATGGGTAACGATAAACTTCTTCTTTCCTACCATTCATCACGAGACTACCGAGTGCTCGACAGGCTGACGCAATGACATCGTGTTTATTATCATGGAAACGCACGCATTTCATCAAAATCTCGTTGGCGTCGTCAACTGCGAGGAAATTAAGCGCGCCATCGACTAAGTCCCACAACACACAGCACCGAGTGTAAGCAACAAGTCGTCGTTTAGTGTCCGTTGTCCTTAAATGACCCACCGTGTAACTTGGAGTAGATAGCGAGACTATCCAGCACTGGAACGACCACGTGCTCGTTATGCACGAACTTGTGGAGCGCAAAGACCGCAAGTTGCATCCCATTGGCACCGAAGAAATCGTCTCCGGGATTATATCCAAAGGTCTGGCCGCCACATGCGAAGTAAAAGTTGCCCACATTGGCCAGCGTCTTGAAGCCTGAGAGCACAGCCCACGCGTAATTGATCTCCCGACTGATAGACTCGCAGATACTGGACACGCCACGTGACTTGAGCAGCGTCAGGAGCTCCTTCTCCGCTGATAACAGTCAATAATCAACACTTTGAGGTGAACGCCACGACCACAAGCAGAAGCAGTAGACGAAACCTTCCGTGAGTTCGACAGTCTTGTCTCTATCTCCCTCAACGTCATTAAGCGGATGATACGCCCTCACCATACTCCCGTCCGTCCCTAAATCTGTTCAAATCTTAAAATTACTCAAAGGTCAAGTTAGAAACGTCGCCCGACTGAACGATGGAGCACCGAATATGAATCGGCGATGGGATAATACTACGGTTGCTCATATTACATTATTAATCGCGTCTTGCTCTGCGTTGAACCTCAATTAGGTCGCATCTGCAAGGAAAAAAAACTGTTTCTCTCTCCTTCCTCTCGGAGGTTTCCGAGCTCTTTTCGCTCGCTTGGCGCTTGTTGTCCCCTCACGTTGGGGTCATTTTCCTTCTTCTTGACTGCACTCGTCAATCATACGCATCGTTATGCAACACCAAACTACTGGTACATAAGGGGGAGGGGCTCCAGCTTTCGTCCGCGGCGCCCCGAGCGGTGGGTAGGTAGATTCCAAGAAAGCCGTCTCCCGATCCGTCTATAGCCACACGTTCTGTGCAGGCTCCTCCTCATCGTACAGCCGAGAGGCCATACTCACACTCTTGGACGCTCCAAAGTTGTGTGCTGATGCCGGTTGAGGTGCCAAACTCATCGAAGATCCACGACTGATAATGGGACCCGATCCAGGCGGTCGCGAGCCCATTCGACGCAGATTGTTGCGCGTATTGTCTCCAAAATTGATGATCGTGTGACGCTCTGCTGAGCACAGAAAGCACAGCAAAAACACAAATTTAGCAGCAATTCCCTCCTCCCTCTATCACCTCTCCCCATTCAACGCACCATTCCTGCGAGCTCCCGCACTCTGCTGTTTCTTAAGCTTGGCATTCTGCTGGTTCAATTGATTCAGTTTCATGAGCACATCCCTCCTCTGTGCCAGCAGTTGAGCCAGGTCAATGTCGCTCTCACGTCCTCCTTCGGGCATCATTGTGATGGAGCTCCTGGGGATGGGGATGGCGCTGGGATGGTCCAGTGCGTTGGCTGCCGTCTTAGAGATCGTAGGACGTGCGATCCTCTTGTATTCCTTCATGGCCACAACTTCCCCGTCATCTTTAACGTCGTGTTGCTTCATACAGTTAATACAAAAGCCGAGTTTGAATGGGTTCGGCTCAAATTCAGTGCACAGATTTTCCTCGTCCGGGTCATCCACGGGTTCGCCCCATCGCGCGTGGATCACAGACGGGGAATTAATGGGACTCCCCAGGATGCAGTCAGTGTCAAAAGGCTGCAGCTCGATGGGGTCCCCCGCCAGGTACCCGGGGTCTTCATATGAGTGATAAATGGGTGCAGGGTCCTCCTGGGACGTCGGCAGAGCCCGACGGCCGGTCTCCGTGCGACTGCGATGCACCCGCGACCTGTTGAGCGGGTTGGACTCATCGAGCGAGGGCGCGCGAGGCGGGCGCGCGCCGCTGGCGGCGTGGCGGCGCGGCGCGTGGAAGCGCTCGGATAGAGATTGACGTCTGTGAGGAGTATCATGTTAGAAATGACGGATAGAAATCGAGGCAAAAGACGAAGGTACGCACTTCTTGCGATGACGACGTGCCGCCTTGTCCTTCTTGGCGTTCGAGAGAGGGGAAGGCGCCTCTAGTAAAGTGTCCAGATCCACACTCTCCACATTCGGCGCGGACCAGCGGCCACGTTCGCGTTCCCGTTCTCGTTCTCGCTCTCGGTCGTTGTGTCTGCTGGGAGGTGAACACCATGCAGGTGGTTAGACACTTTAGGAGTAACAAAGCGTATGTTAAAGCGACAGGGAGGCAGGTAATCGCGTACCTTTGCAGAATCACGCCGTGTTCGCTCAAGACGACTTGGGACTGGCCGGTTGGAAGGCATACACAAGTGGCAAACGGCAGAAGATTAAACGGTGTGTTGGCAAAAAGGAATCTCCTCGCTTCCTCTCTTCGATTCGCGCTTTACCTCGCTGTTGCGTGTGCACGAGTTGCCCATGACTGACAGAGGCGTCGTACGCAGGGAGCTGTGTCTGTGTGGGTAAGGACTGCTTCCTTGCTTCGCCTCTCGACTCACCTGCAAGCCGTGCACTGCGGCGGAGGCGGAAGAGCAGGGGGTGGCACGCCTCCGGATTCGAGCAGTCGGTCTGAAAATGCAGGAAGACAAGCGAAAAAAAAGCTCCCCCTTTCGCTCGATAAGCCACGCCCTTACTTGCGCCAACACTTGCACTCAGTATGTGGTGCTCCAAATCGTGGGAAAATCATGGCCTGGCTGCTGTTCCCTCCGAGAGAGGCAGTGTGCGCCTCGAAGGCTTGAAATTTGTATGGTTTAGAAACGCGATTTTCCTGACCGGCCGTGCAAACTCGGCAATTGTATGCGTTAGAAATACCCCTCCACAGGCGCTACGCGCTATGAAAAAAGCCAAACCGCCAATCTGTCTCAAATTGAGATGGGTTCACTCGTATCAAAAGGGTAGCGCTAAAATTGGTCTAGCCGATATGCACTTTTGGTGCGTTTTACTTTGACGGCGCGACGGCTAACAATAGCTATCAATATTGTTAGCCATGGGAACGCAAATGCATCCTAAAATGATGCTCTTGACTTCCGACCAGCCGTGTCCACAATGCAAGGGCTATCCGTGTGCATCGGCTGTGGGTCGATTTACTGACGATCCCTTTACGAACATGGTCGACGAATGATATCCGGTCAAATAGCGTTTACGGTATGTTATATGCCGCTGACCGTCTGCGTACTTCGGGGTGGGAATTTCGGTGCCAGCCACTCAAGCTGTCTTCTGTTGCGCTCAGGAAAGCTGGCTGCTGATTGTATGAATATTATTAACATAGGTTCGGCATTCTTTGTATTTTTTTATACTGCACGCTAACCTAGATTATTGTAGATTGGTTTGCCTACAGAGCGACGTACAGGATACACGTAATGCTGTCGTGATTCGCTTTCCGATTATCCGAGCACTGTCGTCAGTTAATACGGTAGAATCGTGCCGTGCCTCCTACGCCTCAACAAGGCCGGCAGCGGTTTCTACCACGGTAGGCGTCTCCACCAAGAAGTACACCAAAAATTATTTCTCACATATGACATCAACGCTTGAAGGTGAAGTGGCTATTTTAAACACGTTCCCGCTTGCGAGCGTCCGTGTATTCGTCCTAACCAAATCTTGCAGGAGATGGCGACGCGCATACAGCAGGCAATGCCTGCCAGGCATGCACTCCAGTAGTTTTTATACTATTATTAGCCACCTCATTCAAGCCCTGACGGGGTCCACACGAAACTTGCCGTTTCGTAGCACGTCCCACTCAGCACGTCCCACTTTTCAATGTTTATGTCGTTTTTGGCGCTGCGGTAAAATTGACAAGTGCAGAGAGCGACCATAACGCTATCTATTTCTAATACGTTTCTAAGCGGCCAGTTCAACGCACAGCCATTTGCGATCTGCGACTTGTGCAGATGCCGTCTCGGTGGTGCTGCTGCTGTCGTCTGTCGCCGCTGGGAAGTGCCAGTTGTCGCCGACGCGCTGCGGGCGCGCCGAGTAGGGCAGAGGCTCGTCGACCGTCACGCGTTGACCGTGCACCTGGTAATGTACCTGGTGGCGCTCCTTCCAGCGACCGAACGCGCGGTTATGGATCATTTGGAAGTGGTGGTCGCGCATCTCGTCGTTGGACACCATGAGCGTACGACCGCCGAGCTTCACCGCCGCGTAGAGCCAATACCAGTCGTCATTGTTGCCAATCTGGCAGTTGAACATCTTGCAGCTCGTGCGCCACTCCGCGATCTGCGCGCGATGCTCGGCCGGCACCTGTTCGTCTGAGATACGGCGCTCGTGCAGCACGACCAGCACCTTTTTGTCTCGTGCCTCGTAGTGCTGCACCATGAGCTCGATCTGCTCGTAATTAAAGCCGCCGCTGCAAACACGAGCAAACCAACAAACCAAGACAGCCATGTGTCCCCATCGAGTTAGTCGGGACTCAGTCTCCACACAGCCCAAAAAGGCCACAAGGACGTTACAAACACGCAGACGACGAACGTTAAGTCAATACGCACCCGTCAAAGTTCTGGTTGCAGTACCCAACGTTGGCGGCGTCGATGACCACGTCGAAAGGCCCGAACTCCTCCAGCCAATGCTTGAACTCGTCCCATTGTGCCATGCGCTTCTCGTCCGTGCGCACCAGCTTCTCGATCTGCAATGACAAAATGATCAGGGGGGTCAGATCTCAGTCATAACAGTGACCACTGTAAACGAAGCACATGGCTCCCTTCTTTCAGCCTTGCCACACCGCCACACTGGCACCACGCACCTTCGCCAGCAGCTCCGTCGTCACCTCCGCGGATAGCTCCACCGACTGAAGCTGGTCACCCGACACGGAGCACACTCCCTCCCTGCTCACGGTGCCCTCGGCGATCTTCCACTTGCGGCCATCTACCTGCGCCGCCTCACTGCAACGAGATCACGACCACACGACCATATCAGATGAGCTGCGAACCCTCTGCGTTGCCACCTGAGCTACCAACTGGTAACCAAGATGTCAAAACTGCAGTTACTCAGCATCGTACCTATTGAACCAGGCCTTCAGCACCTCCCACGTGGACAAACTCGGCTGCCAAATCTCATCAATGAAGCTGTCCAGGAATGCGTAAAAGCGCTCAGCGTTGCCGGCCTTCACACACACTTGCAGTAACGCCACGTAGTCGTCCTCTGTCAGCTCTACCTCGTGCGACAACAGCTTCTCGTGCACCCAGATGCACTTATCCAGGTTGCCTGCGTCGCTGAGCGCCTGCAGCAGCGGGCCGAACGTGCGCAGCTTGGGCTCCACCTTGGCCGCCTCCATCTCGGAGATGATCGCCTCGCATGCGTCGAAATCTTGCGCCTTGCTGTAGAGTTTAATCATGGCGCTGAACATGGGTTCGCTTAAATCCGACTTCTTCGTTTGCTTGGAAGTGGCGCTCGCCTGCTTCATGTCCTGGTACACCTTGTAGGCTCCGGCCCTAAAAGCCGTCGGATCCTCAGTCTTGCTGCATACGTTAATGACCACGTTATAGATGTACGGGGCCATGTTCACGCCCTCGCTCTTCATCTGCTCGTACACCTCAAGCGCGCGAGTGGCATCGTTCTGCTCAGCGCACTTTTGTACTTGGATGCGATACTGATACTCGAGTTTCTGCGCTGGCGTCTGGGAATTTCAACGGAAGTGGAAACATTTAGAAATGGGTTAACCCATCTCGTTCAGCCTGGTTAGAGAAAATGAAACATTGGCAAAAAATGACAAACCTGCTTGCGCTCGCGCCGACGTTGCATTTTTGTCAGTTTGCGCGCTGCGATCGAAAGGTCAAACGAGTTAGGTGATCACTGACACGAAGGTGAGGAACATGGTAACATGGCGCACCTGGCTCGGCGTCATCGGCCGCCGCTGAGGCCTCCGCGGGGCGCTTGTTTCCAGCGAGGCTGGCCATTCCTTTCGCTATTAAAAATGGAAGTCAGTACCAGTAGCCATGTTTAGTGGACCACTTCAAGTAAAGTCTTGTCAATGGAAAAGTATGCAGACAACATGGAGAAGAAGAAGAAAGAGTGATAAGTAAAGGCTGCACCTATGCATTCAGTTACAGTAGTGGTGTGGCTATAAACGCGTAGGACACGTAGATATTAATTAACTGCAAAAAAAAAACTTAGGGCAGACTCTTCATCTGCTCGCCTGGCCTCTTCGACTTCCCTGTTTCTTATTTGCAGTACTTGCCGGGCGACACACCAGCGGCCGAGCCGCTGTCCGAGCTCAGCACCGAGAAGGAAGTCTGCTGCTGCTGCTGGGTGGTGTCATCCGAGGGAGGGGTGGCCGTAGTGGCAACAGGGGCTGCAGTCGTAACGACGGGAGTCGTAGTGGCGACAGGAGTCGCAGTGGTGGCCACTGGAGCAGCTGTGGTAACCACCGGAGTGGCAGTAGTAGCGACAGGAGCCGCTGTGGTAGCAACCGGGGCTGCCGTTGTGGCTACCGGAGCCGCAGTCGTGGCCACCGGGGCTGCGGTGGTGGCAACCGGGGCCGCCGTTGTCGCCACCGGGGCAGCGGTAGTTGCAACCGGGGCCGCCGTAGTAGCCACCGGGGCGGCAGTGGTGGCAACCGGGGCCGCCGTAGTTGCTACCGGGGCCGCCGTAGTTGCTACCGGTGTCGCAGTCGTGGCCACCGGGGCCGCCGTAGTAGCGACAGGAGCCGCGGTCGTGGCAACGGGAGCATCCTTCGTAGCAGCAGGGGCCGTCGTCGCGGGGGCAGTGGTGGCCGTGGAGATGGCCGCGCAGGTTGCCTGGAGATTGGAGATCTCCGTCATGAGGACGATGTTGTTGCCGACGATGCAGTTGGTTAGGTTGAAGTTGACGTTGGCCACGAGAGCCGACAGGATGGTCTTGCACGAGTCCGAGGCGCAAATGGTCTTGACCTGGTCGGGCGCCGAGGCGGCGTTCACGCTGGTGAGGTCCACAGAGCCGTCGAGTGCAGCACTGAAGTTGTTCTGCGTCATACATGACACGAGCTGCGCGTTCACATTGAGGCCCTCGTAGGCCTTGACAAGTACGTTGCTGGCGCAGCTGTCGAGCGCGTCTGCGGTGCCGAAAACCAGTACGGCCAATGCAGCTCCAAAGCTCCAACAGCGCATGATAATGTCCGGGTTTCTGTGTGTGTAGAGTCCTCTGACTGTCTTCTGCTTGAGCAGGAAAAGATTGCAATGAGGGCTTGGTGGGGCTGTGCACTGCTGTTGGCTATCGGCCGTCTCGGAGCGGGAGAAGGGGTCAGACGCGCCAAAGTCTCGACGGCCACAAGGCGTTCGGCATCTGGGCGCCACGGACTGTGCAAAACGTGCACAAAATGACGATTTGGCACCTCTACGCCGAGAATGTGGCGGCTTTGGGCGCGTATCGCGGCGCTGGGAGTTACGCCACGACAGCAAGTGTTTTCGCGGCGCCGAGCGTCAATTGAACTACCGTACGCCTCGAGTAACAGAACCGAAAATGGAGCGAAGGCGGCGGAGCAGCTGGAAACGCGGAGCGTCAGTTGACTCCGAGTAGTCGACAGCTCCTTTGCCGTCGGGTTTGTAATTTGTAATTAGTGGTTTTCAGGTTTGAGTTTTTATTGAGTTTATCATGTGGCACGTACCGTACAGTATCACTTACTGTACAATAGGTTTTAGGCTTAGGCTGGCGAGTCGGGCTTCACGAGCGGATAGAGCGACATTTACCGCGCGGGCAGGATGGCACTTCGTGCAACTTGGTGCGAGTGAAAATTTGTAATGTTAAGGCAAGGGTGGAGGGCCGGCCTCCTCCACCGGCCTGAGCTTGACTTTGCAGAGGGATTGCAGTATTATTGTCAGACATAATGTATTGTCGCTCGGTTAAGGTGCAAGGCAACTTGTCATAGGTGGGCGATGTGGCTGTAGTTTATGAGTGCAGCTCCACTCAACGGATTCACTGATATCGCTGAGTTCCGTTGCTCTGTGGTTTCACTGAGTTCCGTGGAGCATTAAGATGAGCTACTGGAACGATTTCAGTCGTGGTGAACTATTACATCATGCGTGTCCAGTTCTTTTTTGGCACGGCCAACAGGGAACCCAACCACTCCGCTCGTTGAATGGGGAAATGGTGGGTGGGTGTACAAAAGGCTGTCAACAAAATTTAGGGCAATTGGTTTTTCACATATCAGCACCCGACACCTGCCCGTCGTGGGCAGTCGAGGCCATGTGTCAAAGTGTAAAACTGTCCATGGAAGCGATATTCTACCCAGTCCAGCCGTCCAGGTGCCATCATTTCGCAACTCGCCAGCTCGTGCTCACAGCGAAACCGTTGGTCCATCCTACACGCTACTCGCCAGAATGGCAGGCCTCGACTGTCCGATGCAAACCAAGGCGTTTAATCTCTTTTGGTGAGTGTCAGACAGGAAATGTTCATGAAAAAACCGTACTGACAGGCAGTGGCGCATTGATTTCGACGCGTAGGCACAAGGCGGAGCTCCGGTTACTTGAACAAGTGGAACCGGAAGCGCCCGTGTTTGCCATTTCACGGCCAACACTATTCGGTGGGCGTGAAGAGTTTCTCTTGCAGTACCCGGCACGACTAGAGCGACCGACCGACCGAGACATCGCCAGACACCGATTCAAGGTTCGACACGGCAAAAAGCGACGGAGTTTTCAGGCACCTGATGCCGCCACGTTCGAGACGTGGCTGTCGGCGTTGAAACAGGCACTGGAGCCTGAGAGGAATTCCGAGCGTTCTTGTCACACTCCGAGCACCACAACCAGCACCGCGAATACTGCTACAAGCAGTCAAGGCGGAGCGAGCGCGTCCGGGAGTTATGGTATCAATAGCCAGAGCCGAGTGTGCACTGTCGGTAGCTCTAGCACGCATGCCAGCAGTCGAGGTCGAGCTAGCTCTCTTGCCAGCGATCCCAGCAGCCAACGCAGCCATGCTTCACAGCCTAGAGCACCCGCTTTGAGGCTGACTTTGGAGTGGCCCTGCTTCACACGTGACCCCAACAACTTGAAAGTGATCAGACTACACCGCCCAGCTGCGACTATCATAGCTACTGCCACGACTGAAGTCGATGATGACGTGTTGAATGTAGCAGATAAAGTCGAGGAGGAACAGGAAGAAGAGATACTTCAAGAGTCTGAAGAGGTGGCAATCGAATCAGTGATGGACAGCAAGCTGGTCCAGGATGAAGTGGGTAACGTTGTCGCTGATGAAGATACACTGACCGACAAGTGTCTTAATGTGGCTAACCGTGGCTTCTTGGAAGTTGTCGGTGATGACATCGATCTGACTGACAGCACTACCAACAGTGATGATCTTCAAGGCGAGATCGATGAAGCGAGTGTCGTTACACTTGAAGCTGCTTCACTTGCTGTGCAACACGGAGATGTTGAGACGGAGGTTGCTGCGTGGGACAACGCTGACATTGAGGCTGATCTTGCTAAATCTACTGCCAGTACCGAGGCCGAGGCCGACAATATCGAGCCGGAAGTGAAGTCTGCTGTTGAGGCATTACGAAATGCTGTTCGTGAGGTCAACGCCAGTATCGCTGTAGCTACGTGTACGTCCGGGAGCAATGGCGCAGAATGTGAGGCGGAAGTGAAGTTTGCCGGGGAAGCGCTTGTGGCCGCAGGGATTAAGACTGAAGACAATGCTACCGTCAAACCGTCAACCGTTGTAGCTGTTGTGTCCCCCACGGCACCACGCAGCTTCAAGATGCAGCCTGCTCCGAAGAGTTCAACACGTTCCGCTAGACTTGCCACCAAGCACAAGTGGGCCCCGCTTGATCCTAATAACTCGATGCTCCTTTGGGTGCGCTGCTCGGTCGAGGTCGACGTGAAATCTGCTCCTCGAAGCAATCCGAAACGGAACGCAATCAAGGCCGCACGTGGATGGGTCCCCATGGAGCCAAACAGCACACGATTCATTTGGATTCGACGAGTTGAGCACACACCCGCTCGAATCGAGTCACGATACAAGCCTACATCGAACACCCGCAAATGGATCCCTCTTGACTCGGACAATTCGAGATTTCTCTGGATTCGGCGTCAAGTAGTCCCGGTTGCTACTTCCAGAGTCGGTAGTTCGACCTCTCGCTTGTACCGTCATGGCAAGCAACGTCGACACTGATCTTTGCCCTCGTGGCAATTTTCCCACTTTGTAAGAAATGTAGCCCTGTCTATTATTTCAGCGCAAAATCTCTCTATCTGACGCAGAATTTCTTTTTCTCTATCTTGTCAATCTTGGCAAACGCGCGAGTTTTGGTATCTTATCGTTGGCTGGTTTGCCAGTTGCTCGGCTCGTACACTGGCACATCCAACTCCGGCAGTGCCGGCTTGCCTAGGATCAGGTCGGCGGCCTTCTCGGCGATCATGATAACAGGCGCGTTCGTGTTGCCGCTCACGATGTTGGGCATGATAGACGCGTCCACAATGCGAAGACCTTCCAGTCCGTGGACACGGGTGTGAGGATCCACGACCGAGTTGTCGTCCACACCCATGCGAGCGGTGCACGACACGTGAAATTCTGCCCCAGCATATTTCCGGAGCCACGCGTCGATTTCCTCGTCCGATTGAACACTGTCCCGTGGAGAAACTCCGTCTCCGCAGAAATTTTCGAACGCACTCTGCGCAAAGATCTCACGAGTTAGTTTGACACTTTCTCGCATCGTTCTTCTTTGTTCTTCGCCCGCCAGGTATTTCGGATCAATGCTGGGGTACTCACGAGGGTTCGCACTACGCAGCTTGAGGATCCCTTTGCTCGAGCCTCGCAGAAGCGAAATGTGTCCGCTCATGGCATGACCAATGTCTTCGCGCAACTGGCAACGCTTATCAACTGCGCAAGGGCTGAAGATGACTTGCAGGTCTGGTTGCTGCTTCCCAGGTGCACTAAACAATTAACAGAAACGAAAGACAAAGATTAGCGAAAATTTCACAGAGCTACGACAAACGACAGAGAGCCTTACGTTCGAAGAAACCCACCCACTTCGCAGTGCGGACTTGCACCTGGACCAGTCCTCGACGTCAACCACTCGTATCCGATCTTGAGTACATTGTGTGGGTATCGCTTGGATGCATTGTACAGAGTAAGTGGTTGCTTGCAAGCGAACTGCAAGTTAACTCCCAGGTGATCCGCCAGGTTCTTCCCAACTGCCGGTAAATGATGTACGAGAGGCACCCCAACTTGCTTTAAGTGATCTGCATCACCGACACCAGATAACATAAGTACTTGAGGCGTATTGATTGCACCACCCGAGAGGATCACTTCCTTCACCGATGAGATCGTCGACACGATCTTTGTGTTGCCGTCTTCGACCTCGATACCAATCGCTTTTTTGCCATCAAAGACCACCTTATTGACATACGTTTCCGTACTCACTGTCAAATTCTCACGGGTCATGACGGGATGCAGGAAAGAAGCAGAGCTGCTCCATCGTTTACCGTCATGGATGGTTAAATCGTGCCACCCGAAGCCTTCTTGCTGGTAGCCGTTCAGATTTTCTGTGAACGGATATCCCGCCTCTACCGCCGCATCAATAAAGGCTTGGAACAACGGCTGGTCCTTCTGCGTATTCCTCACAACGTGAAGGGGTCCATCACCGCCACGATACTCGTCTCCACCAAGCTCATGATTTTCCGACCGCTTGAAATATGGCAAACAGTCGGCATAGCTCCATCCTTCGGCACCTTTTGCTTGCCATTCGTCATAGTCCATAGCATGGCCCCGACTGTATATCATGGCGTTAAGAGATGAGGAACCACCGAGAACTCGTCCGCCTGGATATCCAATGCGTCGGTGGTTCAGAAACTCTTGGGGCTCCGTCATGTAATTCCAATTGTACCGTTCGTCCGCGAGGTTGATCGGGACAGCCGCCGGCATCTCAATGAGAAACGAGTCCCATCGGTGGCGATCGCTGGGTCCGGCTTCCACCAGCAGCACCTTGTTACTCGGATCAGCGCTCAACCGGTTAGCGAGGACGCAACCGGCGGAACCGGCGCCGACAATAATGTAGTCGTATTCACCCGACGCCGTGGCGGAGGCGAGGCCACGAGTTGAAGCGGTCAAGAGACCTTGACGAGCACCTTTTCCATAGCGCAACACATGACGGAGCTTCATGTTGATTGAAGACCTTGCGAGGAAGCAGAGAAATGAAATCGTGACCTTAGACCACCGACCGCAGCGAGCAGACGGTATCGACTGTTTGTGTGCTTTATTGATTGGTAAAGCGGTGATACGCAGGGCATCGTAACGAGAGATTTACGCCGCGAGCGTTGGCAGAGCAGCGCTACATGTACAGGGAACAAGGTGTGCGCTGCCAGGGCAAAGAAACTCGAATGCATACAGACTCGGTGGACATGTGTAGTGATGGCCAAAAATGCATAAATGCATTGCAGGTACAGTCATGTCTGTACAATACTACAGTAAGTCGAAATACCTTACCGGTATTGTGAGCGCTGTGATATTGCAATACATGTTGCCGCTACTTTTCTCCAATATCTTGCGTTTTGGCGTATACTCTTCCTAAAGCCGACACAATTAACGTCATTCGAAGCCCCAAATTACCGCTCAATGATACCAAGTTTACCGTTTTCCTCACCCTACTCCACTCTTGCGTGCATTGAAGTATATCATCACTGCCACACTTTTTCAAGGACATTTGACGTCGCTTTAGATTGGTTTTGGTTCAGCCTACCCTTCACAACGCCGCCATTCTGGTGCTAACGAGGAGCGCGTACTTGAAGCTGCCTCGACTTGACACTATTCCGCCCTCACTGGGAAACGAAGATTCTAGAATACTCAAGACAGCTTTATCTTTGGCTGGTCTCCCAGTTCTTCGGCTGGTACACTGGCGCCGTAGACTTTGGCAGAGAAGTCTTGCCGAGGATGATGTCAGCAGCCTTCTCAGCGATCATGATCGTCGGCGCGTTTAGGTTGCCGCTCACAATGTTGGGCATAATGGACGCATCCACGACGCGCAGGTTCTCGACACCGTGCACACGAGTCTGTGGGTCGACGACTGTGTTCTCGTCCATACCCATGCGGTTAGTGCACGATGGGTGGTAGGCGCTTTCCGTATGCTGGCGAATCCACTCGTCAATTTGGGCGTCAGTCTGCACGTCCTTGGACGGCGAAATCGGGTCACCGCGGTACTCGTCAAGCGTCTGTTGCTCCAGAATCTCACGAGTAAGTTTTATACCGTTGCGCATGTCCACGATATCCTGGTCCACGCTCAGGTAGTTGGGCTCTATGATCGGGTGCTCGTGCGGGTTGTTGCTACGCAGTTTCAGCCAACCGCGGCTTTGGGCGCGCATCGGCGAGCAATGAGCCTGCATTGCGTGGTACGTTCCAGGGGTCAGCTGACCCGTCAACGAGCCAGGCAGGAAGTGGTATTGCAGATCGGGATGGCGCTTGCCGGGGGCACTGCGAATGAAGCCGCCCGATTCGAGGTGGGCAGACGCACCCATGCCAGTCTGACGGAAGATCCACTCTAGGCCGATTGCAGCCATTTTGTGCGGATATTTCCTATAGCGGGTAATAAAACGCGAGCATTCCCAGTCAGATAGTAATTCAAGTACCAAAATATATGCCAAAAAGAAACACATGCAACTTACCAGGTCGCGTTGTGCAGCGTGATCGGCTTCTTGCACATATACTGGACGTACAAATCCAGGTGGTCCTCCATATTCTGTCCGACCGCCGGCAGATGCTGCACCACCGGCACGCCCACCTCCTTCAAGTGGTCGGCATCACCGATACCCGAGAGCATGAGCAGCTGAGGAGAATTAATGGCACCACCGGAGAGAATGACCTCCTTGGCTGCTCGGACCTGCTTGATCTTCTTCTTCTTGCGGTCCTCTGTCTCCACACCGACGGCCTTCTTGCCCTCAAACACCACCTTGCTCACAAAAGTTTCCGTCATGACCGTCAAGTTGGAGCGTTTCATGGCCGGACGCAGGTATGCCGAGGCCGTGCTCCAACGGAAGCCTTTCCAGACCGTCATGTCCATCCAGCCGAATCCTTCCTGCTGGTATCCGTTCATGTCGTCCGTAAATGGGTAACCGGCCTGCACGCCGGCATCGATGAACTTTTTGAAGAGGATCTGATCCTTCTGGTTGCCGCGGATGACGTGCAGCGGGCCGTCTCCGCCGCGGTAGTCGTCCGGGCCGAGCTCGTGGTTCTGCGCCTTGCGGAAGTAAGGTAGACAGTCGGCATAGCTCCAACCGTCGGCGCCGCTGCTCTGCCAGTCATCATAGTCGTATGCGTGACCGCGGATGTAGACCATAGCGTTGAGCGAAGAGGAGCCGCCGAGCACGCGGCCACGCGGCCAGGGCAGCTTGCGGTCGTTCAGATGCTTCTGCGGCTCCGTGTAGTAGTACCAGTTGTACTTGTCGTTGGACAGGTTGTACGTGAGGGCCGCTGGCATGTGGATCTTCCACGAGTCCCATTTGGTGCGGTCGTCCGGGCCCGTCTCGACCAGCAGCACCTTGTTGTTCGGGTCCTCCGTAAGGCGGTTGGCCAGCACGCAGCCGGCTGAACCGCCACCCACGATCACGTAGTCGTACTCGGCGCTGGCGGTCGAGGAGATCAGCGCACGCGCCGTAGCTGGAGACGCGCGTTGCTGGAGGGCGGAGGCGGTGGAGCGGAGCGAGTGGCGCAGCATTGATAGCAGTTCAACTTGTGCGGTCGCACGCCAATTTTGCAATGCACGCAGATAGGCGGCGACGCTTTCGACCAATGAGGAGGGAGCGACGCACGGATTAGAGGAGATGCTGCTCAGTCATCCGGGTTGGGCCAAATTTTGGCAGCAAGTATGCGCGGGCAAAGATGAGGTGGTCATCGCTGTAGGGAAGTTTCATGGACCTCAAGGGGTCTCTAGGCCTAGACTTGCAGTGGATCCGAGCGGCGGCGAGTTGATCAACATACATGAACTATTGACGGCTATGCCCGTGTGTCGCAGGATACTCAAGCGAGGGAATTTCGACGATCCGTTTTTGCAAACGCGGTGTGATCCATCGTCCGGGTAGAACCGAGTAGCTTCGTACACAGATTTCTGAGAGGGGGTGGAAGACAAAATCGGAGGCGAGCGGTTGCGAGGTCGGATAGCCGTAGCAAACCCGCACGAGGTGCCCGCGAAGCAGGACCGCGCGGTATTTGCGAAGGCGGGCCCAGCACCGAGCATTCCAGCGAGCCGAGCACTGTAGCAGGACGAACTTAGAATATTTTCCTCGCAGTAGCGCAGCGAAGCAAAGCAAACCCGGCGATGCCATCCATTTTGCAAAATGATGAACTTATTACATACTTGGTTTCACTATGATGTTCTTTTTATTGACTGTGTAGGAGTCTCTGCCGGGTACAACAACGGTCGAGGAAGGCCACCGTGGTTTGGTATTTCGATGCTTTGCCTGGCAAGAGATCATCTGGTTGATGAGTCCGGCGGGGGCTATAAAGTTTTGTGCTTTTTTGCCAGTCAGGCTGAAAAAAAATCTTTTCAACAGCGCGGATAGGTGCTCACAGTGACGTTAATTCAACAAAGAGATACAAGTTAGAGCCTAGTTTAGAAGAGAAATTATAATTCCACTAATCAGAGCGCTTTCTTCAAGACTAGAGTACCGCACCTAGAAAAGACTTGGATCGGGCAACAGAACTAGTGATGGATGGTCAAAATTCTGAATGGCTGGCATTGCCTCGGCATTGTGACATTTCAGTGCTTCGCAATAGTTTTAGATGCCCTTCTCAACAAACATTTGTTGGAAGGAACGGTGCTCATGTAAGTGTATTCTATGCTCATGTAAGCGTATTCTATTGATATAGCTACCGTATCTATCATTTTAGGACTGTCTGAACGTAGTGTTAGCCGGTTGTATAAGCTATGTCACAGTACAGGAAATGTATTGAAGAATGAGCCTCGAGCGAAGACATCAAGGTGGGCCAGCCATGTATGTGCGTTTGTTCGGGAGTATGTGGAGTTGTGGAGGCCCACCCATGCTTCTACTTCGATTAACTACGCGGTGAACTTCGTGCTCGCTACGGGGATTCTATTTGTGCCTCAGACTCTACGATATGTCGCGCGTTGCGCTTTGATCTCAAGCTCACCAGGAAGGTTTTAACTAAGCACGCAGAGAGAGTCTACCTCCCGCGCGAGAGAAGAGAGTACGTCGCTCGACTAGCTCCGTTTTTGGTGGGTTCTACAGCGGACTTGATCACCTCATAGCCGCAAGGTGGGTTCTCGTGATATTGTCGTGATGTCTATTGTTTCTAAATCTAACCCTTTGTTAAGGTCCCTGCTTCGTCGTTATGGTTGGTCGGCCAGACACACACAGTTCACGCCACGGTCCCATTAGCCGCGGTCCCATTAGCCGCGGCAACCGCGTGTCGATTCTTGCTGCTTTTAATGCCCTGGTCTTATTATCGTGGGGAAATGTAGAGAGGGAACCTCCACGCGGTGCGGATTTTGCGAAATCGTTAAGACAAATATCCTGTCATATCTCAATCCATGACCATTACCGCACTCGATAGCGGTCATGGATAACGCGAAGATTTAAACGTACAAGGAGCTACAAGAGATGATCCATGAGACAGGAGCGCTTTTCCCTACCACCGTACTCGTCGAACCTCGATTTTATGAGGTAGGATTTTCGTTGCTCAAGCGCTGGATTCATTTCACGCCAATATGGCATTTCGCGAAAATCCCCTCGCAGTACTTACTGTCGCCTTGCGTCAATGCACTAGACAAAATGAAAAAGTAGGAGAGAATCTGCATCGACACTGCGGCTATAATCAGCGGTCGTGCTAGGTTGGAGAGGGCGAAAGCCACTCGGAGGTACATCCAGGAGATGCGGGAGCTCACGGCATCCCTCGTGGGAAACCCACTCCACGAACACATCAAGGTGACGGTGTTCATGGACGGCCTAAGAGTAGACCCGGCCCGCACCCACCGAAATAGCTGGGTGCGGGCCCAATATTCTGGAGGAGGCCATCCCAGTCGCCTTCCAAGAGGAGTACAGCCGCCGCCAGGTGCGCACGCCGGCGGCGATGTGGCCAGGGGCAGCGACACCAAGTCGCGGGGGCCCCAGCGGGCCTGTTCCTATGGAACTTGCGCTCGCCGGGCAGCATGATATTCCCTGCTATAGCTGTGGTAAGCTAGGGCGCATGACATGTGCCTGTCCTGCGGGGGGGGGGGAACGAAAACGTTTCCCTCCCAAGTCCATCGCGCTCAAGGGTCACTGGCAAAGGCCGCGACCCCACGGGCAGGGGAAAGCAGGACACCAATAACGGCGGGGCGCCCTACTGAGGAACATCTAAGTCTTCATGAGCGGTGCGCGGGTGGCGCGCACCATGGAGGCTTAGCCCCTGAGAGTCTTTGCACTCTCGAATCGAAGAAGGGCAGCGTTGGGCTGCTAGTAATACACGTAAGTGTACGGGGATATACCCATCCCTTCCGAGCCTTGATAGACTCCGCGGCATCGAAGAACTTCGCACGCCGCCAGATCTGTTGCGGAGAGCAGCAACAAGTTGGCCGACGCTTTACGAGAAAGCAAAGACAACGGGGCAGTGTCGGTACACCGGCTGATGGCATGGTCATCACCGTTCCAAAGATCCATGCGAATCTAGCTGTGAAGTTCGAGGACTTCGACAACATGGAGCAGTTTACTGTCCTAGAGATGGACAAGTGTGATTTGATCCTGGGCATGCCTGGCTCGAGAAACATGAGCCATGGGTCGATTGGCGAAACAAAGCCATCGGAGCTAGCCGGCCCGCAGTTACAGGCAAAGCATTGGTGAGTCATGTTCCCACTTCTGCCAGGAACTGGAGCGTCCGAAAGGGGTGCCGGGATGCAGGAGCATCCAGTGGATGTTTGGGAGCCGCCGACGTATTGAGCGACTCCCAGGAAGCGGTGGCAGCAAAAGCTGCACCTGATAGAGCGCGGCAAGCCTTACAGGATAGCCCTCGATCCCCGCCGGAATCTAGATCGGCGGCTAAGGCTTCAAGAGTGGCGGTGCCAGGTGGCACCGAACGGGTTGGTAACCAAGGTCCGCACCAAGTCCTCCAGACTGAAACTGGCGAGAAAGATGCGCGAAGCGCTTGCTGTGTGGCTAACCATGTTCCACACCGAGTCGCCCAGACTAAACCTGGCGAGGAAGGCGCAAAATGCGCTCCTGTGAGGGTAATCTTGTTCCACACCAGGTCGCCCAGATCTTAACCGAAGAAAAAGCGGCGAGACGCGCTTCTTGTGTGAGTAACCAAGTTCAACACGAAGAAGCTTTGGACGTCGTCACGGAGACGTCCACAGACATGGGTAGCGAAGTACCACGTCGGTCGCCGTCTACCACATAGTCGACACCGCAAGTCGACTCTGAAGTCATTTCAGACTGGAGTGCTTCAAGCGCCTTGGAACCGAGGGCCTGTTTTCTTCCGACGCGGTCAGTCGAAGGGTGTTATCGCATCCTCGACGCGAGGCCGGCCATCGGGTCAAGGCAAGCGGCATCCAGCTAGAGCCGCTGCCCGAGGTGTCAGAGCTCCCGAACCTCGAAGAGTTGACGCCGACAAATTTCCTGGCCGACCTGAAGGCAGGAGAAATCGCGGAGGTGGTACTCTTTAAGCAAGAGTCCACTCCAGAGGAATTGAATTTCTCCTCGATTATGAATGAGGGTGTCCTGGAGGCATTCTCCTCCCAGCGTGCCTCGCGCTTGGGTTCGAGATTCTCAAGAACCCGAAGGATCCAGTGTATCCTTTGATGAAGGAGTTCGAGGACGTGGTGTCCAAGGATCCACCGTCTCAACTCCCACCGAATCTTGGGATCAGGTACGAGATCGATTTCGTGCCGGGCACAAAGTACTGTGTCACCAGAAAATGGCCACTGCCTCACAAGCAGTGCGAGGTCATTGAAGCCTTCTTTTCCGCTAAGACCAAGGCATGCATGGTATGGGAATCGAAATCCCCGCATTCGACGTCAACCTTCTGCCTTCGGAAGCTGAATGGGAAGTCGCGTCTGGTTCATGCTTCTAATAAGTTGAACAGCGCGGCGGTGCCGGCCCAGACACCCATCCCGCGGAATGATGCGTTCCAAAACATGGCCGGGTGCGGGTTATACAACGCCCTGGATCTGGTGGACGGATACTACCAAGAGCATGATGCACGAGAGTGATATCCCGCTCAACGCAGTGAGCGCTCCGAGCGGTATGCTCTGGGAGTGGCTTGTGATGCCACACGGCCTGTCTAATGCCCCGGCGACGTCCAATCGCCTGGTCACGCAGTTTTTTAGACCGCTGCGTGCGTACGCACAGTCGTACTTCGACCCACCGTCATTCTGGCTGTGTGCTTCTCAGTTTATCGAATCTTGGCTGAGCCCAAATATTTTTCGGAGGGGTGTCGAATTAGACCGCAGTTTAATCGACATTATAGATTTCAGATGCGGCTCGCTTGGCGAAATACTTTGCCCAAACCTCTAAAGCCAATTTTACGAGAGTTTCCTCCTTTTCTGCTTCCTTCTTTTTAGTCGCTAGCGCTGTCTGCATCGAAAAACCATAACTGAAACTAAGAATTAGCTTTAGTACAAATATAACAACAATGTAACGACACAACGTGAAATTACAGTTTTGCAAACCGCTGGAGCAGTCTCATGATTGTGTTATAACCACTTCGTCGCTCTTCTTAAATTCCAAGTACTTCGACTGCCACTGATAGTTTCCTTGGTATATTCGAGCATGTACTGTGCGACGGGGCACACAACACCTTGCTCACAGGAAATGTGACTTCCGGAGAGTATACAAACTCTCAGTCAACGGCAATTTACAAGTCTCTGGTCTGAGGGGACTGTTACTCAATTAGGTAGATATAAGACTGATTATACTATAGGTGATCTATATAATGCGTGTACATACTAACTGTCCGTTACCTATAAAGTATCCTAGATGTTATCCTATTGGGTGGTTCTGAGGATCTTGTACCATACGTGTGGTACCCATCCGTGATGTCATAACAGTGACATCATAGTGATGTTGGCTACATCACCTAGAGGTACTTGGGTACACCATTCTGAAGGATGACTTAGCACTCTCCAGAGCGGAAGTAGCAGCAGCTTCGGAAGTCAGCTGCAAGAGGCGGGCTACGTCCCGGTCTCCACTCCGTGAAGAGTTGGGAGCCATCAGTTACACTGATAAGGGCCTCTTTAGCTCATCCTCCTACGAGGAGGAGGAGGGCCAAGTGGATCGGGAGATCTCCAACGATCTCGATAGCCAACAGTTGGATTACAAGGATGCCCGTCAAAGGGTGTGCGCGTCCCGGCGACCCAGTGGCCTGCAAAGAAGTATTCATCTCCTCGCCGTGGGGGACCGCCTTACGCTTCCGGGTACTTTCCTCCAGAAGAATCTCGCGGAGCTGACGCTTACACGGATCAGCAAGCGCTCAACTTTCGAATACGATCCCTCAGATCCACCCTACGAGTTGATACATCGTACGATGCGATCTAATTAAGAATGAATACGTTGCGAGTGACGATATTCTGAGTGCATTCGATCGAGGTGATGCATCGGTTGGACAGTTAATTAGCTACAAACCGAGTCAATATGCTTGGATGAACTGTCACAACGGTGCTCGTACGACGATTACGATCTCCATCTACAACCAGACTGATCAGAAGGTTAAGTTTCGCGTTTACTTCGGTCTCGATCATGCTTTTGCTTCGAACAAAACAAATAAGCCATTGTTTGTGTCTTTTTTTTCTAGCGTAATGAGGCGGAAGTTACAATTACAGCTCCCCGCTTGCATAGGCTTCTTCTTCATTGCACGGAGCTTAGCCATATGATCGCGTGCTTCATGGGAACCCCTTATAAATCTATTTGCCTTTGGCTCGGCAACGCCAACTCCATTTCGACGACGAACCTCACCTCGAATCGATTTGATTAATTTCTCATGTTCCGGCTTGGTGGCTTTGGAAAGGAAAAACTTCTCTCCAGCATCGACCGCATCGGCTAGAACTCTTTTTCCTTTAGCATAAGCAAGAGCACGTTTGGCTCCTTTCTTAACATCACTTATGGTCAGACCTCCTCCTTCCTTATCGTCATAATGAGCTCCGATACCTGTCATGGAACGTATGGCAGCTCGCGCTGGGATAGCGCTTTGTGGAGACCCGAGTGCGGTTGCGAGAGCGAGAACAGCTGCATCTGCTGCTCTGCTAAGAATGCCAGAGTCTTAGCGAAGCGATACGCGAATTTGATACCACTCCATATCTTAGACCAAATACTGGCTCCTTTCATACCCCCTCCGTTCATATGCTTGAAAGGATATCCAATCTCTTTACTCGTGATTGCTAAACGCGTTCCTTTACCTGCTTTGCGAGCTCGAAGAGCTCTAGCATACGATTCAGGATGAAGCTGACGCGTAGCACCAGAACCACTGAATTCATCTGTAGTCAATGAGAGAGTACCAGACTTAAATGCCCTCTTGAGCTTTGCCTCTGGGATTGACGATGAAACTGGTAACTCTTTGAACGCCATGATTATATTTCATGACTGATTTTATTTAAAAGAATGGTTAAATTTGAATCGATCTAATAGATGCATTTTATTTGTTTGTTTGCAGTACACTCCGCGACAGATTAGATCACCCACTCAGTCGGTGGCTGTAACTCAGTCAATTTTATAGCTAGAATCTGCTGTTTAGATATGATGTTCGTGCTATTGTCCAGAACCGGCTATACGTGCTAACGAGCACGATTTCGACGTACATGGGAGGGCCCCTATACAAGCGTGCGGTTTTAGCACAGTGACAGATTAGATCACCCACCTCAGCTATATTAACTTTAAGTATAATATAACCTAATGAATGTAGCAAGTATTCACACAAGTACAACAGATGTATGTGCTTGGTGGTGATGCCCACCCTAATGCTGCCCTGAGGCGCTGACAACCTCCTAAAACTGCACCGCGTGCCTCTTTCTAGTCCCTACCATTCATAGGAATCGTATTCCACGTGTTATATACAGCCGACAATAACGACCGAGGGCTAGCATAGCTCGCCCTGATGGTGTTGCTAATTCGGCATTGTTGTATGGAATATAGTAGCAATATCAGTGGATTTTTATCCAGGTAAGTGTGATTCACATTGCGAGCCCCCATGGTAGCAATTGTAGTAGTGACATGAAGTCTAGTGGTTATAAATTATATCGGGGTTAACAAGCTTGTTGGACCGTCACTGCTATTCATACGAAGGCCCGTCATGCCGGACGAGATTATCCGTCTTTAGAAATTGAAGCAATTGTGAATACTTGATGCATTCATTCATTAGGTTATATTATACTTAAAGTTAATATAGCTGAGGTGGGTGACCATCTAATCTGTCACTGTGCTAAAACCGCACGCTTGTATAGGGGCCCTCCCATGTACGTCGAAATCGTGCTCGTTAGCACGTATAGCCAGTTTTGGGCAATAGCACGAATCGCATATCTAAACAGCAGATTCTAGCTATAAAATTGACTGAGTTACAGCCACCGACTGAGTGGGTGATCTAATCTGTCGCGGAGTGTATACCCAAAGCATGCAGTATATACCACAGTAATTACCGTATGCTCCTTGATATTGTTTAGGGTTGTATCTACCGATTCCATAATTTGTCGGAGCTGCTTCGCCTATCGAGTCGAAAAATTCGCCATCGTGTACCGCTTGCCACTGTCCTACATCAAGGTTAGGAGGCCTCATCAAGACCAAGTACGTACCTTTCTTTGGGATCGGTTTCGATATTTCACTCCATTCGAATATATTATCCAGATGGACTCCTAATCGATCGGCAAGTTCAATTAGATCATGATCGCTGGTGATTGGCTTAATGAGATGAGCCATAATATTTGATCTCGATGAAAGTATATTAGAATCCATATAGATTCAATGATGAGCGAAACTCAACTATCCGACCAATATTTGTACCAGAGCTCGCTCAAGAGCGACCCGGAGATCAAGCTATCTTCCGGTAAGCGAGTACCCTTCGTAATCGATCTCAATCAGGGATCGTATCAGAATGGTGTCATTACTATTGATGCTACTGCCCAGCTGAATGGAAGTGAAGGATTCGCTTGTCTTCGCGATGCCTACATCGTGCTGTCGTACAAGGTCTCGATGAAGAACGGTAGTACTGCCCAGACTCTACCAGCTAGCCGTTTCTGTTCTACGCTCAAATGCGGTAACTGGATGTCACTTGAACTCAACGGGAAGACCGTTGTCAGTATGGCTAACTACAAGCTGTTTCGGAACAACATTCGCGCTCAGACAAGCTACAGCCCTCAGTATGTTGAGAAGCATGGAGCTGAGTCGTTCCTTTATCCGGATGCCGCTCAGTCATCTTTGTATAGTTCTGCTACATCATCTACTACGGGAGATGGTTACACTAATACTACTGCCTTCTCATCTTCGTTTGCTACTACTGGGCCATCTGGTGGTGCTTCCGTTGCTAATGACGGTCTTGTAAAGCATCTGTTGTCAAACCCTCCTAACGCTGGATCTGATTTCTCCACGTCGTGGCCTTCACTTGGTGTGGCTGCAGCTTCTACTACAATCTCAAATCAATTAACGCATGGTGCCTTCATAGCTGGTGCTGCTACTGCTAACGCGATCATGGGGACGTGGAACCACATGCTCAAGATCAAGCTAACTGATCTACATCCCATTTTCAAGGAGCTAGACCCCATGGCAACCCCTCAGATCCGCCAACGCTTCCGTGTCAACCAGGATACTTCTACTATTGCTGTCGACGCATCGAAGGGTATGTCTCTCACCAGCACTACTCTCGCAAGTGGCAATATCTGTCCGGTGATGGTTTCTGCTTCATTGACTGGTAATCCATGGCTGGTGTCCTTGCTGTCTTCTGCCGGGTTCAGTATTGCTTGAGGTGCTGTCGTCAATGCCCTCGAACCTTCAATTGATGGTATTTATATGCCTTTCACCCCTTCTCGTCTTTATGTACCGTTCATCCATCTTGAGAATCCTCAGACAATCATTTCCAAGCCTGTGAAGAAGGTCCGCTTTAATGATTGCTACGCACAATGGTTCTATCAGCGAGCTGGTGTAGGAAAGCAATCGACTCAACACAATGCTTCTTTCGATCTAGAGTTATCAGCTTCTGTTAAGAATGCTAAATATGTCACTCTCCTCCCTTTCGCCGAGCAGACTGGTAATTTGCTTCTGCTGCTGTACAGGAGTTTCAAAGTCCTTTTGATTCGGCTCCCTGGACGCTTCATCCTGGTTCAAGTATCCGCAACTTCAATGTTCGCATTGGCTCCCACCAAACCTTCGACATCAGTTATGACTATGATTTTCACCACTTCACAAACGAGATTGCGAAAATCGCTTCAATTAACGATGATCTGACTCCTGAGCTCGTGAATGGTCTTCTTGATTACCAGGCATGGTCGCTGACTAACCGCGTTCTCATTGCTGACGTTAACTGCCTAACGGAGCGTGATGTTCCGCGGGCGATTCAGGTCCAGGGCACGAACGCTGGATGCCAGGGCACCAATATGTTGGTCTTTGTGGTGAGCGAGCAGGAACTAAGATATGATCGTCTTACAGGGGAATTAATCGATTATACCACCGCTTAGAAAATAACTCAATAGCTTAGATCACTTCTTGAAGTAGTTTAGGACACTTCTCAATAACAACTGTCTCTTACGAAGCCAATCGATACGAGTCCATTCGACTGCTTGAGGGTCTTGCCGCGATATTTGCCCCAAGTCGTCATATATGAGTTATCATCGTTAAGAAACTTGGAGAGGAGGGATATCTTAATTTCCTCACTAATATTTAGATGGGTTGGTTTAATATCCATCGACATAACCGGGATCAGAAGTATATAGTTCTTCGATTTTGATGCCCTTGTATTTTCCAAAAGCTAGTTCGCTAGACATGTTATCAGTTGGGTGTATCTATATACACAGCCTCTTATTATGAAACTCAGAGAAATCCTGCGAAACTCATAATATATCTGAAATTCGTAATTTTCATGAAATTTAGAATTGTTTAGCTTAATCAATTCGGGTTAAATGATTTTGGTGCTTCTTTGTCATTAGATGCTGACCCATATTGTATCGACTATATATCGAGCCGCATTCACATTGAATCTTTCTTCTCGGGTCGTACTTTTCTGAGAGGTTATTGAGCTTCTCTTTCCCAATTCGAAATGAATGCTCGCGGTTGTTTATGCATTTGGTATTGTTTATAGTCACTTGCTATGCTCATAGATATCGATACTTTTTGTGATCTCATGCTCGCTGATCAACTTTATATCAAAACTATCGACCCAACGTTTTTTAAATGTTCATAATTTGTACGAAACGACTTACCAGTTCTTAACCATGCGGTGTAATTACCTCTAACATCATTCCAGTATAACTGTTTGGTTTGGTTGAGCTCCCAATGAAGACGATAGAATCGTCTTTGTTCGAAATCTTATATATGAATCCTTTCATTATATTTTATACCTTTATATTTATCTATTAGGATGGAGCGTCTTTATGTTTCTTTTATCCTGATAGTTGGATAAATTCATATAGGCAAAATATTGATTATTTATATTCACAACATGATGCACCTTACATATTTTTTGCTATCAGGACCTTTTGAGAACAAAAAGATGTTCCTTTGCATATTGGTTATCGATAGGGGCTGCCAAAGTTATATAGGGTTTTATCCCTTTGCGAATTCATGGGTTAAACATTGTTTTAGTACATCCAGATGGAATTATACAAAAATGGGCGGGATGATGTGCTGTAAACCACTACTAATGGCCTGGTGTGGCCGTGTTGCTGGGAATCGACAATTACTGCTTTGCTGCTTATGGTGACGTGGATGTCTACGGCGACTACACCTTCGGTAAGGAAGTGATGATTGCAAACTGCTTCGTGGGAGTGGCTAGTCGTTGCGTCACTCGCGTGGCGGTTCGTCGAGGCCCTACGAAGGTGGCCAAGGACGGCTGCGCTGAGTGGCTGCGTCATATGGAAGAGCGAGAACAATTGGAACGGCTCACGGAGGCCTTTTGGAAAGCGGATGGGGGATCGGAGACTACGCTCCGCTGTGAGGAACACACATTGAGCCGCTTATGGTCTCAGCGTCGCGAGGCTCTAGCTCGGAGGGAAGTAGTTCGTCGCGAGGATGGTCGACGAGGACGACGATCGGTATCGATCGGGGAGGATGTCCCGAGCACTCCTACTCTGGACGCTGGCAACCGTCTCGGTCGTTAGGTGGCTCCCCCTCTCAAATGGAGATACTCTGCATGAACGTCTGCTTGCTGAGCAGTTGTCCGAGGGTGAGTCTGGAGGGTGCTCGAGGTCGACATGGACCGACCCATACCCGGTCACTTGACGGGCTTAGGACCGTGCGACGAGGCGGACCCAGGTCGAGAGGCGATCGACAGAGCGATGACTGCCTCAACGGGACGCTGAAGGGCTTGTGGAGGGGTGCAATGTGGAGGAGCTACTAAGGCCGAGGAGATGACAGGATGGAGGTCGCGCCGACGGCAAGGAGCGTCGTGGGTGTGAGGCTGAGTCTAGGACGGAGGGGGTGATCTGTGGAAACTGAGTGAATCTTGGTATTGAGTTGGGTGCACAGGTGCCGGATGATGAGGAAAAGGTAAGGAACGGTGGCGAGCGGGAGTTGCCGCTGGTTCGAGGAGTTTAGTCGTGAATTTACTTGATCTTACATAAGCAAATAGTCTTTACATTCTATTGTATCGGCTGTGAATTTGCTACATGTGTGTCTCACTCTAGTACTCGTCGACGTTTGACCAGTCCCGATTAGGACGTCTCGCGACAGTTTTCACAGAGACCCCTTATCGATTTCCGATTATTGCACATGTAGTAGAGATAACTTACGGTTGCTTGTGCGTGTTAATGTATCGTAATTTATTTACGAGATGCAATTTTCGTTACTGTACCTAAGTAATGAAATCACTTTGCGTATCCATCTCTTCTGTGGTCGGTCCGCCCCTAAAAATCGTTAGGAAAAAGAGCGGCATCCATCGCCACGCCGTTCGTCGGGCGTCTCTAAGCTGTCGCAGCATTGGTCCCACGTCGTCGCATCGCAAAAGTGACGGGACGGGCGCTGGAAATAGCTGAAAGTAATGGAGAAGGAATCTTGCGCGACGTTGACATAGTGGCTAGGTGCAGGCGGTGAGATTGAAGGGCAAAGGCCGTGACTGCGGCTGGCAGAGGGGGTGGGACAATGGAGCTATCAAAGGACAAGACGACCACGACCACAACGATGGACGCGATGTTGCCGGCCCACGAGCGACGCACGGGGCGCATCGGCAGTCTGCACGAATTCCAGCAACGTGCTGCTCGCTACGACGGTCGCAGTATCAATGGCCCCAGCAACGGAGAAAGGATCCCTATCACCGCCTTGCTTCGGGATGAGAGCCACCATGCCAACGTCTCGGACACGTACATCGAAGTCGCCCCTGATCGGCGTGGTAGTGACGGGTCCGACTTCCTCGAGGCGTTCCGAAAGTATGGCCGGAGGAGGTCCATCTCGAATGTATCACTCTTTGGAGGTGAGAGGAGTCGAGCTCGGAATAAACACACGTACTACCGTCGTCAACTCAAGGCGGTGAGCTTCTTAATCCTCTTGGGTGTCATCGGCGGCCCCATGAATTACGGCATTCGAGTGCTATATAATTATCTCACCGCTTTAAGAGAATATCTCGTGGACCAAGCCCCGACTTACGCATCGAAACTCGCGGCTTGGACAGCGCATACTGTCATTTTCGCTGGTTTGGGACTCTTCTTCACGCAACTCGCACCAGTTGCTGCAGGTTCTGGAGTCTCTCAAATGAAATCAATCCTGACGGGGATCGACCCTCGAATGTACTTGCCTGGGTACTTTGACTTCTCGACATTTCTCGCCAAGGTTGCCGGTTTAGTGTGCTCTGTTGGTGCAGGGCTTATTGTAGGCACCGAGGGGGCTTATGTTCACATCATGTCGATTATCACACATCACTTGCTCAAGACGCCTATGTTTAAGGGCTTTAGTCTGCATCTTAACGGTCGACTGCAGCTTCTGGCTGCAGCCTGCGCTGTGGGCGTGTCGTCGCTGTTTTCTTCGCCTATTGGTGGCGTTCTCTTCTCCATGGAGGTGACGTCCACGTACTACCTCATGTCCAACTACATCAAGGCTTTTATCAGCGCTGTGGCTGGAGCTGTAATGCTACGCCTGACGCTGGTGTTGGCGAAGAGTGAGTCCAATCTCGCGACCCAAGCCGTACTCAAGACACAGTTTCCTACAAGTCCATTCAGTATATGGGAAATTCCGCTTTACGTTCTTCTGGGGGCTCTACTGGGTCTACTATGCACGGCGATGATGTGGTTCGTACGCAAAATTGCAGAGCGCAGAAGCGCGTGGCGAAAGTCGTCCCAGACATGGAAACAAGTGCTAGTCACGTGGATCGATCCCCTCGTTGTGTCAGTATTGACTGGGGTGTTAACTTTCGTACCAGGTCAATTCGCCCAGCACAACTCGATGGATGACCTCGCCATTTTATTTACCGAAGGAGAACTCCCATCGACGTGGCAGATCGTGTCCAAGTATTATGCTTTATCCGTCTTATCGGCCGTGTTCATGTTCCTACTCCCGCTGTGCATTACGCTCAAGATACCGACTGGAATTTGGGTGCCTACATTCATCGCGGGCGCTGCATTCGGCCGCATGTTCGGAGAGCTCGTCGCAACGATTTTCCCACGCCTCAACGTGATTCCTGGAACATACGCATTGGCTGGAGCTGCTGCGTTCGGAACGGCAGCCACTCGAGCAATCTCCGTCGCGGTCATTACGCTGGAGATTACAGCGGCGATGTCAATGATTCTACCGCTGTTCTGTGCGTCACTTGCGGCGATGGCTGTCTCGAATCTGTTCAATGAGAAATCCGTGTACGACACGCTCTTGGTCGTGAGTGGAATGCCATTCCTGCCTCTCGTCGACTTTGAGCCGACTATGACTGCAGGTGACATCGTTGAGCCGTGCTTGGTTTACGTCACAAAGCGAACGACGATCGCCCGAATTCTCCTCGCTCTTCAGCGACTACCACACCATGAAATACCCGTCGTTGATAACGAAGCGACGATGATCTTGCTGGGTGTGGTAAGTGGCTCACAGTTGCGAAGGTTTGTGAGGAAGCACTACGAGGCGAACTGCATTGGGGGCGTTGACGAAGATCTTGGAGAAAAGCCTCAGAGCGACACGGCGTTGTTACTGTCGTGGGCCACACTGAAAGACAAGCTGACGTTAAACACTCGAGCCGATAACACTGGGGGATTCAACGGCATGGGCTCTGTCGACATCACGTACAACGCCCTCTCGAGTCAGAGACCTCACGGGATCGGCGCAGTCCCGTTCCTCATGGACGACTCGAAGATGCTGGGACTGCTGAATGATGGCTGGGACAGTACCAAGGCCCAGAAGCTCAACGTCACTGTGAAAATCACCGAAGGACGGGTCTGCGTCATCCGTCCCATGGCGATGACCATCTCGAGCACGACGCCTCTGGACGATCTCCATTTGATCTTCACAATGCTGCGTTGTGACCACTGTTTTGTATGTGACCACGGAGCTCTCGAAGGTGTCGTCACTACCAAAGGACTGCTACGATCCGGCAAATTCGCCGGTGCCGCGTAGCAAGAAATACAAACAAGAATATACTAATTCACCATTTTAGAGACGGTATTACTACTTATACATTCAATTCTTCGCGTACAACGAGTTGTAACTGGGACATGTAGAACGGGGTTTCTCTCATTCGAGATGGTCTCTGCTGTTAGCGGACTCGAGGACCAACTGCTGCCGGCTCATAAGCGCCGCACGGGGCGAATCGCGAGTCTCCACGAGTTCCAGCAGCGCGCCGCGTCGTATGACCACAAGGAGGACAGTGGGTCCCCATATGAGGACTATTTAGTCGACGTAGACGCTCGTAGTGAGGCTTCGGACGTCCTCGACGCCTTCCGCAAGTATGCGGCGCAGCGCTCCATGTCCAGCGGGTCGCTCTTCGGTGGGGAGCGAGCTCGGGCCAAGAACAAACGGAAATATTACCGACGACAGCTCAAAGCGGTGAGCTTCTTGGTACTGCTCGGCGTCATTGGAGGACCTCTGAACTATGGGATCAGGAGGTAAATACGAACGCATTTTCGGTGGTTGGGATAAAGAAAGAGTTAATGGGTCGTGTAGTGCTTGTCAGGAGCTACTGGACTGGAGAGAGACGATGATTAGACAGACGACGCTCGAGTCGGCTCGATACTTTATTTGGACAGGCCATACGGTGGCTTTCGCTCTGATGGGGCTGCTTATCACACGGATAGCACCTGTGGCAGCAGGTAAAAGAGAGAGTGGAGCTAACAAGTTGGAGGTTGTGAGTGGGGGCTAACGCATGGGTGCTTGCTTACTAGGCTCCGGTGTCTCGCAGATGAAGGCGATCCTGACAGGGATTGATCCGAGCTTGTACCTCCCTGGCTATTTCGACTTTGCAACGCTGATAACCAAGATCTTGGGTCTTATTTGCTCCGTTGGGGCGGGTCTCGTGGTAGGCACTGAAGGTTGCAACGTTCACATCATGTCCATCGTGACGCACCACGTCCTCCGACTGCCATTTTACTCAGATTTTAGCTCGCACCTCAATGGCCGGATCCAGCTCCTAGCTGCCGCCTGTGCAGTTGGTGTGTCATCGCTCTTTTCATCTCCTGTCGGTGGCGTCCTCTTCTCAATGGAAGTCACGGCAACGTATTACCTCATGTCGAACTACGGCAAGGCGTTTATCAGTGCCGTATCAGGAGCCGTTATGCTTCGACTGACACTCGTGTTAGCGAAGAGTACTTCCAAACAAGCGACCACAGCGATTCTCGCCACGTCTTTCGGCGACAACCCGTTCTCCATCTGGGAGATTCCCTTGTACATGCTGATGGGAGCAATTCTGGGACTGTTGTGCACTGCAATGATCAAGTTACTACGAATCATTGCTGAGACTCGACGAGATCTACGCACGTCGTCACATTCTTGGAAACGAGCGCTCGTCGAGTGGATTGATCCAGTCGTTGTCGCGATAGTGTGTGGAACTCTGACCTACATCCCCGGTGAGTTTGCGCACAGCACGACTATTTACACGCTCTCGACGTTGTTCACGGACTCGGATCTTCCAGACGCGTGGTTCAAGGTCTCCAAGTTCTACACGCTCTCTGTACTACCGGCCATCTTCATGTTCTTGCTGCCAGTGTGTATCTCGCTGAAGATGCCCACTGGGGTATGGGTCCCCACGTTTATCAGTGGTGCTGCCTTCGGCCGGCTATTTGGTGAAACGCTGTCAACGTTATTTCCCAGCCTTGATGCGACACCAGGCGCATACGCTCTTGCTGGTGCTGCTGCGTTTGGCAGTGTTGCCACGAGAGCCGTCTCTGTGGCTGTAATCACCCTAGAAATTACCGGTGAAATGTCCATGATCCTCCCGATCTTCTGCGCAGTTCTTGCCGCCATGGCAACGTCAAGTTTGTTCAACGAGAGGTCAGTGTATGATACGCTACTTGTAGTGAGCGGGACGCCGTTTTTGCCAATCATGGACTTTGAACCGGACGCTTGTGCTGGGGACATTGTGGAAGTGTTCACAGTGTATATTACGACGAAGACGACGGTGGCAAGGCTGTTGCTGGCACTTCATCGGCTGCCAGCCCAGAATATTCCTGTTGTTCAAGACGATCAATCTATGACCTTGCTGGGAGTTGTCAGTGCGCAGCATCTCAAGAACTTTGTGCGAGCGTATTACCTTGCAAATGGTCTTAATGAAGTGGAGCAGGATCTCGGTGAAATGCCCAAACCTTCATCCTCCGGCTTTTCTTGGATGACAATGGTGGATGGCATCAGAAGCAAGCAGAGCGGGGGACTGAACGGTGACATGTCGGTCGACAAGACGTATAGCGCACTTACTTCGGTGGCTAATTCTTTGGAAGGGAGTGATCCGCTTCCCTTTCTCATGAACGACGAAATGATGCTCGATTTGCTGAGTGATGGATGGTCAGCGTTCAAGAGGGCGACATTGAACGACCATGTCAACATCACGGAGAGTACGAAAGCCTGCGTTATTCAACCTCTCGGCATGACGATTTCAAGCAACACGTCGTTGGGGGACGTCCACATGATTTTTACGATGCTGCGTTGCGATCACTGCTTTGTGTGCAACCGCGGCGCACTTGAGGGTGTCGTGACCATGAAGGGATTGTTGCATTCCGGGAAAACCTTTTGCAGCAGCTAATATTTACCAACCAAACTTTGCGTAGTGCCTTCTACCGGATAGAACTCTACAATGGAACAGATATCAGCCACATTAGTCAAACGAACGGATTCCTATTAGCTGGACGCAATGTGCACCTCCTCTAGAGCAACATGACAGGCTGGCGGCGCCGGAACGTCAAGTACACAGGTGACGCCGCATGGGCCAGCATGCTAATGCTTTTCTCAAACGACCACGACGTGATGGATTTCTTGTTGATTGCCACCAATACGTCGTCCACAGTGATAATCCGAGCGGCTACTGACGGACTCTCCTGACTGTTTTCGAAGTCGATGAAGCCACCAACCACGAGATTTCCCTCTTGTCACCACACAGCCACAAGACATAGGAATGTCAGTTTACCAGAACATACTATACACAAAGAACCAGGTACCAAGGCACTCACGATGCATACGCAGTGACATTCCCAGTCCTTCTGGCCGCTTGGGCACAGCCACATCGTAAACGAAGTCGGTCTGCAGCGGAATGAGCAGATCGTTCATCGCAGCGGCCATGAAGTCCGCCCGCAGCGACGGATGCAGTACCATGGTGCCCAGCACAAGTGTGACGGCCACCGACTCGGGCACGAAGTTGCCGTAGAGGATGAGCATCTCCATGACCTCCTGGGGCAGCACCAGCGTGCCACCGCAGCGCGAACACTTGCGTTCCATGATGCGGCGGAACGACATGTCGACGCCCGGCACGCGCGTGACCACGAGGCAGGACTCACAGGCCGCCAGTAGGTGCGTGGCGCGCTCCTCCGCAGAGGCGGAGGCGGCGCCGAACGTCATCGCAGACGGCGCCTTGAGGCTGTAGGCGTTCATCTGCTGTTGTTGTTGCTGCTGCAGTTGCTGAGTGGTCTGCTGCGTGTTGTACATGGTCTGCTGTTGTTGCTGCTGGGGATTATACTGCTGTTGCTGCTGCTGCTGGTAGTGCTGCTGCTGTTGAGGGTTATACCGCTGCTGGGGCTGGAACTGCTGAGACTGCATCTGCATCTGCTGACTGGCTGCCACCGGGTTCATGGAGACGGCGTCATAACCGGAGGAGACAAAGTGCTGCTGCTGCTGCTGAGTCTGAGGCTGTTGTAGTCCTTGCTGGTGGGACTGTTGCGGCTGTTGAAACGCCTGCACTTGCTGCTGATCTTGCTGCGGCGCTGGCTGCGGCCCCTGGTGCAGCGTCTGCGCGTCCTGTGGCGCGTCCGTCCCCTCGAGCGTTTCCATCCCGATAATGCGCCAGATACCCGTTTTCGCACTTAGTCGAGTCGACAACAAACACTCCTGCTTTTGGCGCGGATCATACGGTAGTTGGCGCCAGTAGCCAACCAGCAGCAACAATGGCGGACATCTCCGCACCCTCCGCACCCACTGACACCGTTCATGGTGGCAGCAACGCCGAGCATGACGAGGAACTGGAGGACTTTGCCGTGTCTTCGTCTGACGAGGAAAACGATGCCAATGAACCCACGCTGAACGCCGCCATGATGGACGAGCTGCTGCTCGTATGCTCCAACCTGGGCATGCTCCGCGTACAGACCGAGGGTGAGGCGCCCGTACTCCTGCGTAGCGAGGACTGCGACAAGTGGATCCACGACCTGCAGCGCGCCGTGCGACGTGACCACGCCAAGTACAAACTCGTAGCCAAGCAGCTGGGCAAGTGGAAGGTCCTCCAGAAGAAGCTGCTGCCTCTGCTTGTGAACCACCAGCACGACTGGTCGCTCGTGTTTTCCATCCTCAAAGTGCTCGTGATGCTCACCATGAAACCCTCTAGAGACTCCACCAATATCGCCCAGCAGCTCAAGTATCTGAGGCAGTACAAGCACGAATTCCTGCGCCGTGGCGTCATCCCCATCCTTATGACGATCCTCGTGGACCCGCTGTCGAGAAAAGGCTCGGCACGTGTGGCTCAGGATTATTTGAACATGGAAATTGTGCTCACGTTGATCAGGAACCTGCTGGCGATCCCCAATGAGGACCCGAGATTTGTGACGTCGACCACGTCGTTCTTTAGCCATCTCCAGGAGGATTTTATCTGCACGCTCCACGAGGAAAATGTATACGAGATGATTTTACTCTTCGCGCAGGATATTGACTCGACGGAGAACAGGGAGTGGAACTTGCTCATTATGGAGATGATTGACTTGACGCTGGACTGCTCGCAGCCCAAGTCGGTTGTGGCGTTCGCAAAGAAACAGTTGGCGGACGAGACGGGAAACAGTTCGGTGAATGGTCAGTTGGCTGCGGGGTCTAGATCTGGAGGAAATGCGGCACCTGCGGGAGGAGATCTCCTGGCCCAACTTAATAGTGAGAAGAAGGCGTCGGCTCTGCATCAGACGGGATCTCGCCGGCATTCCAACTTTGGTGGCGTTCTGACGATGGTCGGTCCGACTGGGCGAGCCACTGTGCTGTCGGACTTGTCGAAGACAGTATACGATCAGGTCCCCCAGGCACCCAAGAAGCCGATCTCTCGGAGAAGAGGAAAGAAGAGCGCAGCGCCCGTTACAGACATCCACGAAATTTTCGGCGGAAAGGGAAAAGTGACCGAATCGGATGAGTAAGTTGTGCTTTGGGCTGTTTGTGATTTGAAGGGATCGACCTCATTAACTGTGTTTGGCTTTTGTGATTGGATTTGCTAGACGTACGATGTGTGTCCTTCAGGAGATTTGCGACTCTATCGTTGCCAAATCCTACTTCCAGCTCACAAACTCGTTAAAGACAGAGTTTCGTAGAGGCAGCATCAAGTTGATCTCCACGGATCGTCTGCAGTACTTCCATCTCGTTTGGTTTCTTACGACGTATCATCGCTTGAAGGTCCAAGCGTTGAAGTCCCACTATAAGCATCAGCTTAAAGCAGTGCAGAAGAAGACAACAGAGCTTCAGAATGCGTTGGACTTCACCACTCCTCCACCGGTGGCACCTGAGAAACCAGACTACGACGAGAAAGCAGTGCTTTCGACGCTGGATATGTTTTCTTTCAACTTCGTGCTGCAGTCAATCGAAAACTACGCCACGATGAAGAACTATCACGGCATGACTGTTTCTGTCCAGCTTTTGGCAGAGATGATGGCCTACCTTGCGGAGCTTACTGCTAGTGACGATCCCCGCTTCCAGCGCATCGCCGACTCTCTGCAGCACAAGATTTTTTACGAGCGTGACTTCCTGGATCGACTGCCGGTGTTGCTGAAGACGTGGTCTCCTGGACTGTTTCCCAAGGCATACGTGGTCGATGTTGTCACTCTTACACATGTAAGTCTAATGGCTATTGGGTTGTAGTGTTGACGTGAACTGGAACTAATTGTGTGTTGTTGCTAATGAATTAACGCAGCTTGTTTTTAAAGTGCTTGACTCTCAAGGAACTATCAAGGTTCTTTCACGGAGGAAGGCGTATCTAGACAAGTAAGTGAAATAGTTGAGTAGCTCTAAATATTGTCGATATCAGTAACTCACTTGTCTGCATTGTTGCTGTTTTAGAAAACGGCAGAAAAAGAAGCGAACTGACGGAGAATCGAAAGAAGGAGAAGACTCAGATGGCAGTTCAACTGATGAGGAGGAAACAGAGAGGCAGGCGCAGCTGCTGATGGAGATGCAGCGCAAGGAAGCTGATTTTGACGTGCGAAAGTACTTTTCGAGCATGGTGTCAGCAGATACAATCCGGATGTACTGCTCGCTACTCGCCAATTACCGTGAGAACAGCACAAAAGTGAACCATTACATTCACTCGTTTTTTTACCGTACAAAACACTTCAAGATCTACCAACAAGAAGAGTGGACGATGCAACCGATGCTTTTCAACATTCACGTGCTCTTGCTGTTCAACAAGATGCTCCAGGACACGTATATCCAGCGTCTCCACGAGTACAAGAACTTCCTGGATTTCATTCGTGGTGTTGTTCGCGATTTCTTCACGCTCGCAGACAAGAACAATTTGCTGTTTGTGGAGGCTTTATTGCGGCAGACCTACCCGTCCAAGTCATGTATGCTCATTCAGCGAAGTTACGACCCGATCGATTCCATGAACAAGTCAAAATCGGAGGCTGTTGCGCTGGGGCGAGAGAAGCGAATTGAGGCAATTAACGAATCGAGGCGGCACCGTATTGCTCTGGATCATGAGGAACTTGAGGGTGAGGCTGAGTTCCAGTTCTCACTCGGACCGTCAGATTTCCAGTCGACATCGCTTGTGGATAAGGAGAGTAAAGAAGACGAGGGTGAGTCTGAAGTTAACGCGGAGGATTCGGCTTCGAACACATCTGCTGTTGCTTCTGTTGCGACGCCAAAGCCGAAAAAAAGGAAGGCACCAATGTCTCGTGCGGCAACTGAACGTGCCAAGAACTGGAGCAAGGTTGAAGATCGCTACCTGGCGAAGGTGTACATGAAGTTTCGCCACCTGCCATCGGTTTACGAGGTCATTTCGTACGAGGACATGTTCCAAGAGCGTGATCGAACGCCGGAGCAGATTGAGCGTCGCGTTAAGTACCTGAAGCTCCAGCGGAAGACGTACGACTCGTCTGATGAGAACGAAAACGAGCAAAGTGCTTCTGACGGTGAACAGAGCGGCGAGCATGAAGAGAATACTGGAGCTGTGCGAAATTCCAGATTAGAAAAAAAACTTGCAACGCTGGACACTGCTCGTCCCAGGCGACGTCTACGTCGCGGGGCAGACTTGAGTGATAATGAAAGCGACGACGACATGCTCTTAGGAGACCCAGCGCGTGCAACCGCAGAACCGCCTCAACAAGCTAGCACTACCATCGCTTTGATGAACGAAGCATCTACCAGTGCTTCGGACTTGGTCCTACACGAGGAGACGAACATCACTGTCTCGACAGAGGATTCATCACATGAAATCTCTCTTAAAACGAATGGCGAGGCCGATGCCAGTCAATCTCAGGAAAGGGAGGAGACTCAAATGGAAGATAATCAAGTGCTAGAGGACAGCGTAGATCCACGCCCAGGAGTTCAAACAGAGCAGCCCTCAGAAGAGCAGTCAACTCAAAACCTTGATAGTACTGAAAACGCCACTGATCAGGGTCCTAACGCGAACCCACTAAATCCTGCCAAGACTGCGTCAGAAGAGGTGACTCTTGATGGTGTGGATGCGGGGACTGCGGACTCCGAGGTGGCCATCACTGAAAAGGAACCAGCGAAGATAAATGGCAGCCAAGCGGACGTAGATTTGGAAGAAACCTCCGACATGCAAGCTCTCAAGCGAGGTCGCGATGCCGAAGGAGACGTGCAGATGGAAGGCAAATCAGCGAAAAAAGTTCATCGGGAGGCGCCCGACGCCGATGCGACTTCGAGTCAGCAATAAACTGTTACAAAGTGCAAGGATGACACTTGAGTCCCATTTAGTTTCCTATTCTACTTCCAGTTAGATAATCCCTTCCTGCAAATCCTCATCGGCATCCAAAGCTTCTGCGTCAGTCTCCTTCAAGCTCATGTTGATTCTGTGTGCACTGACGATTTCCGAAAAGCATTGTGTACGCAACAGCGCTCGGTAGAACGGGAGATCTTCGTGGGCACGAGTCGCCAGGAACTCGGTCTCGTCAAAGATGACCACGGACTCCTTCGTGTCGCCCACGACCAGGCAAGCATTCGTGTGGCCACTCAACAGCTCTGAGAACAGATCAAAGCATATCCCACGCACTTGCTCGTCCTGCTCAGCTTCCGTCTCGGGGGGAGAAGCATAAGAGCTGTCTCCATTCTCGATCTGGGTCGTGTCGCACCCACCTAATGAGTCAAACTGCAACGCTCTTGGGAAAAGTAACCTGTCCACCTCGTGCTTTGCAGCTTCGAAGCATCGAGGCAGGAAAATGGCGTCCTCGTCCAGATCGTCTCGCAGACCCAGACCACGCCACGACACCGACTGATCACCAACGTATTCCACGACCTTGCGATCCACATCAGCAACAAGATACAAACCACGTGTCGGAAGGTCGGATCGCAGTGCAAACTCACTGTTCACACCAACCAAAATTGGCGTCGGGCATTGTAGATACGAGAGCAGGGGCTTTGGCAGCACAGGCGCATACACGTGGCACCACGAGAATGGTCGCAGCAGATTTCGAATCGCCTCAGCGCACATTGTCAGGAGTGAATACTGACTTGCCACAACCACAATACTGCACTCGAGCACAGCACTGGCAAGAATTTGGAGCACCATTGCAGTCCCAAACTGCTCGAAAACGATCTTCATGGGGACGTCCACCTGAGTTTCCAGTGTACTCAAAGGTAGACTCAAGATACTGCTGTGTTTCCGATGGGCCAGACGTCGCATTTCTGGGTGTACATACGTGTGAGTCCTGGCGCTGGTGATAGTTGTTCGTTTCCAGCTGAGACTGCTTTGGAACAGCAATGCCAACCGATCATGTGCAAGAATACTGGAGTGTCCGTGGGCACAACTCCGCACATGTTCTTCTACCAGTTTTCTGAGCGAGTTCACGAGTGGTAGATGAGAGAGCAAACAGAACCCCTTGGCAACATAAATCTCCTCGTTGGATGAGCCTACGCGCATGGGCTCATACGTCAAATAGACCGATCCAAACAAGAATCCATTTCGCCCACTTTGTTGGAACGGGAACAACATATCAGCGGGACATTTTTCACCTGCAGCCTTCTTGATGAGGATTCGACCGGTCGGCACGAGAAACGTCTTGATTCGTCGTGAAATGTCATCAAATGACTCGTCGTTACTGTCCTTCTCCTTGTGTGGGTTGGGAACGGGCATGAGCATCAGCGTAGCAGCGGCGTCCTCTCCCTCCTGCTTTTCTACGAAAGTCGCGAACGTCAAAATGATATCAATACCGCAATCGTCCTCCTTGGGGACGGGTGTATTTGTGTTGGGTGACTCGTAGTTTGGTCGGTAGTGAACTTGAAGTCCTTGAGGCAACTTAGTCAGTCGAATGATGCTCTCGAGATTCAAAACCACCTTAGCAAAAGTACGTTCATCTGTTTCCTCGGAATCGCTCGCTTCGCTGTTGTTCGCACTCATGTAGTCTGAGTGATCAATGATCGATGGTTTACTGTCAGCGCGCTCGTCTTCGTCTTTATCTTCGTCTTCATTCGTGCCTTCGTAGCTTTCCATATTACTCGCGGATTCATCAGCTGCGTCAGTGTTGGTGTGTACCTTGGAGTACTCTGCCGAAGAGAAGGCTCTAGATAATAGCTTTGGAGGTGAGTCCTCTTTGGACTCGACAAGATCGAAGTGGATGAGTGAGTCCTTGAGCGCAACCTTGTACAGGTCGCTCTTGATAAATCGGTCAAACCATGAGGATCGCAGCATGGTAAAGATCTCTTGTTGCGCCTTGTTAAATAGCGCCTTAGCCACAGGCTGCGGAGGTTGAAGTTTTTCATCAAAGCGACGACTCGCCACTGCCAGGTACAAGTCGTTTTTGGTCGCAAGTGTAATGGCTTGCGAGTCATTCTGCGCCTTGTCTACTAACACACGCGCTAGTCGCCAGAACAGCTCGTAGTTGGCTTCTTCCAGTACAGGTTTGAGCACATACTCCACATGAAGCCAGAAATACAGCTCGAAATGCTGTCGGCTTTGCATCAGGAAGAGTAAAAAATAGTGCGCCGCTCTGGGTTGCTGCAGCACTCGCTCCATCGGAATTCGTCTCGTACCATCCTCTGTATCAATCAGCATCTTCAAGTACTCGTCGCTCTTCAAGAATCTGGGCATCTCTTCCCGTGTCAGCCTCATATAGGCCAGCTTCTGAATAGGAAAGAAGCTGTCGTTCACCTTGTCCGTCCTGGTTATATTGTCCTTCACCAGTTGCTCCAGCTCGGGTGTGAGCTCCAACGTCGTGGAGATCTGGAACTCGGACGAGTTGTCAATGTACTTGTACCATATTTTGAGAGCCTGTTCTCGTCGCTTCTCCTCGTTTACCGTCTGCAGCTGCTCGATCTCCATGAGGAAAAGCAGCACCTGATGATAATTACTGTGAGTGGCGTCGCTGGGGATCTCCGTGTCCGCCGAAAGCCACTGCAACAAATACGGCAGTTTCTTTGGGTCCTTGACGATTTCCTTAAGCGTGAACGGCACGTGGCCCTGTAGTTTCTGGAAGCTGGTTGTGTCCAGCCCCACGAGTTGCCGTTGCTTGTCATGCTCCGTCTTGCCCGCACCCATTGCGTTCCTCTTCCACTGCAGCTTGTTAGGGCGGAAGAGTTTGCGCAGCTTGGAGCTCACGGGGAACGGATACGATAGCTCCGAGACGTTGCGCACGGGGGAACTGCGCCCCTTGAGACGCACCGAGTTCTTGCGTGGGGCTGGCAGAGGATTGGGACCCACCGCGTTGAGCGAGGTCCTGCTAGGGGCATCCTCGCCGCCGCTGGCCTTGTCCTCGCCAAAGAGCCACGAGTCGAGGCTTACGTTGGTGATGGAGCGCATTGCGAAGAATGGACTCTTGGATTTGGATTGGGGTACGAGCAACATTAGTCGACTGGAGCAACGGATGCGCAACGTAACAGAGTTGACTTGCCCAGTTTAGCGGAAAGAGATGGCGGACCGGGCCAAAGTGCTAGCGTTGTACAGGCGCATCCTAATGCTGCACCGGCAGAAACTGGAGCCACACATGCGCGTGCTCGGAGACCAGTACGTGCGCGACGAGTTCAAGCGACACAAGAGCGCAGCGCCCAAGTTCGTGCCGCTCTTCCTATGCGAATGGGAGCAATACGCGGCCGTCATGGCGCAGAAGAAGGACCGCTTCGGTCAGGAGCTCTCGGTTGAGGACAAACAGCTGCTGGACGGGGAGCAAAAGATTAAACTGCGCTCGCTGCAGGACGCCGCCAAGAAGGTGGGCGAGACCATTGTCTAGAGGGGAGGATTAATGCAGACTATTTGCTGTCGACCTGGCGTTGTATTGCTCTCTCTCTCTCTCTGCTGCTGCTATTTGCGACCTCCATCACGAGTGGCTGAAATAATGACTGCGACTTGCTCCTGTTTTAGAGCTTCAACGTCATATATGAGCACTGCCGCACCTCCACCTTGCAGGCCGCCGGCTCATCTCGCCAACGAGCGTTTTTTTTCCTTTCGCGGCAGTAACGACAGAAGGATATATTTGGCGTATAGTAGCTAGATTACTCTTCATCGCCGCGATCAGCTCGCTGCCGGTAAGAACGATACACTGCGATTTCTACAAGGGACTATTTATAGCAATAAAACTCTACATGCAACCAAAAGACAGCAACAGCCACGCATAAGTCCTCATTCAAATGGCTGACTCAACGGCTGACAGATTAGACTGCAGGAGGTCTCCACTCCGCTGGTATGCTCAGATCAGTGATCGCTTTAGTTCAGGCTCGTTTCTTCGTGATATCGGTGCTGCTGCCAAGCCTAGCGGCAAGATTTTTGCCTACGCTTTCTATTGTCCAAGCCATGTGCCTACTGTACTACACTACTACAGACCTCAAACTTCGTGGTTATTACTGTATTATAATAAAATAACACTGCAGCTGGTCATCAGAAGAAAAAGCCAAGAAGAGTATTATGTAGTTTCTAACAAGCATACAAACTCTTTGTAAATTCTTGGCCAATCACTGGGTTGCGCATGTCTCCGAACCAACGTCATCTCATCGGCGCCATTTCCGGGGTCCGTCGCTCTGCAGCCCAGCCCAAGCCAGCATGTCCAGTAGCAACAGCAGCCAGCCGGAGATGCGCGAGCTCGGCCGCGGCCTGGGTCGCCCGCGCACCATTCTCATCAAGATCGGCACGGAGATCGTCCACTCGCCCGAGGGCCTGCTAGCCATGGGACAGATTGGTAACATCGTGGAGCAGATCGCGGCCCTGCATATGCGCGGCCACAACATCATCCTCGTGTCCAGCGGCTCCGTATCCATCGGAAAGATGGTACTGCATCGCCAGTACCTGCTCTCGGGCTCCATGCAGTCCCATCTCGGTGGCCAGGTGGACGACAACGCCCAGTTCTACGAGAAGGCGTGTGCTGCCGCGGGCCAGAGCGGCCTGCAGAGTCTCTACGAGATGCTCTTTGCTCAGTACCATCTGGCATGCTCCCAGGTGTTGGCGTCCGATGCTGACTTCAGGGAGCCCCAGGTGCGCGCCAATTTGCAGCGCACCGTGCGCGCCCTGCTGGACGTGGGTATCATCCCTGTCATCAACGAGAACGACGTCATCACGCGGCGCACTACGCCGCTCATCAACGAAAACAAGATTGCCTGGGACAATGACTCGCTCGCGGCGCTGTTCGCGCAAGAGATGATGGTGGATCTTATGGTGCTCATCACAGACGTGGACGGCATCTACACGGGCGCCAAAGACAACCGAAAGCTCATCTCGCGGTTTCAGCGCGGCGACAAGCAATCGATCGCCCCCGAGAGTCGGGTCGGAGCCATCGGACAGAAAGACAAGCTGCACTCCTGCATTCGTGCAGTGGACAGCGGCGCTGTGCGCGCTGCTGTGGTGGCGAAGGCGGAGCAGGGAGTTCTGTTGCGGATCCTCAACGGCGAGCGTGTCGGCACGCTCTTCTTGTCGGAAGGAGAGCCTATTGGCGACGCGGAAGTCGAGGAACAGCACATCGACCCACTGTACTCGGGCATCGCTCCGCAGGCTCGGAATCCCATGAGCAAACTGTAGATAAGAGCTTCATCACCTCGACGAGCTGGCTGTGGTATGGCTTAACATTCCAAGTAACAAGAGGAGACTTTTGACGATGAGTTTGTTTGCTTTACAATATTTGTTTTGAATGAGAAGACTGCATACGTGCACTGCATACGTGCACTGCATACGTGCAGTCTTTCATTCAAGAACAAATATTGTACAAGCAAACAAACTCATCGTCAGGAGACAAATATTGTACAAGCAGCAAACAAACTCATCGTCAAAAGTCTCCTGACGATGAGTTTGTTTGCTTTGACAATATTTGTCTCCTGACGTGGAGACTTCTGACGATGAGTTTGTTTGCTTGTACAATATTTGTTCTTGAATGAGAAGACTGCACGTATGCAGTGCACGTATGCAGTGCACGTATGCAGTCTTCTCAATCAAAACAAATATTGTAAAGCAAACAAACTCATCGTCAAAAGTCGCCTCTTTCTCGAGATGTTCTTGCAACCTCGTAGTTCATTTGAAATGGAACAATCAGAGGTAAAGCAGCTCAAGAAAGTAGTCAACATTTACGCAATTTGATAAAGATGTTAGATATCTGTCTAGTTGTTTGATATCGGCGGGGGGGCTACTCTAGCTGCCACTTCTAACTGTAGGTTTCTAAGGGTTGAAATAGCCTTTTATTTGGTTTTTATGTTTTGTTTTCTATAGAAGCCTGATATGTAGTTAGACGCGAGGCTATGTCTTGTGTCTTTCTGTGAGTACCCGCAACACTCGCAGAGTGTTGCGGCACCGTGTTTCTGATGAAATCTTGGATGGCGCCTTGTTTGTTGTTTGCCAAGTCGATGTTCTGGTTTGCCCCGGTTGTGGCGAGGAACTTTGCACTTTGAGCCCGCTGATGATGGTTGTTCCTATAGGGTCCCAAAGAGGTTGTTCATGATGTTCCGTAGTGGCTCCAGGGTATTGTCTTGCCTGCTCTCGGCGGAGAAGGACGAGGTCCTCAAACTCTGCACATATCAACGGAAGATATGGCCTGTACGAAGCTTATGGCCTATACCACTCTTGTCAAATCTTCCCAATCGTTCACATGGAAAATATTTTAACCAATTACAGTCGGACGACACTTTTTTATGCGTCGAAGTAAAGGTTTCTAATTCATCTTGTATTTTGAGTGCAGTATGCAATGCTGCACATGGTAAGAATTGTTGTTCACCATTGTTTTGACGCCATGTTTCTAATTGACGACAGACATTAAATTTGTTGCCGGTATAAAAGCTGCTTATCCTTTCCATTTTGAAGGCAGTAGCGAACAGAATAATCGAAGCAAATGAGATTTCAAAATATCCGAACGGAACGATTTTTAAGTTTAGGTACAGTATTACTGTGAAAGAATACTAACTACAGACAACTCACAGTTGTGTGGACTTACAGATGAGGCACAATCGAGTTGTCGCACATCGGTTCAAGGAACAGAAATGCCAATAGTGAAATCAAGATAAAATTGTTATCTCACAGTTATATAACACAGGAACACAGGAGCACAAAATGACTGGTCGTCAGTGGATTTTGATGATTTTAGCCGACTACTGCGATTCATTCTTGGATTTTCCAACATGCCGTCCCGCATTTGCCTCACGATAGACGAAAAGAACAAGATCAGAGCCCACCACAAGGCCAATTCAGACCTGACGCAACAGGCATTGAGTGATTGGGCTCTTCGCACGCTGGGGAAGCATGTCAAACGCTCGACAATCAGCAAGATTCTTCGTACCAAGCAAGACAATCACGCCAATCCGCAGGCAAAACGCAAGCAAGCTGGTCGGTTTGAAGCGATGGAGAAGCAATTGTTCGAATGGTTTGTGTCGGTACAAGCCCGCGTATGCATCAGTGACGCCATCATCTGGACGAAAGCGAACGAATCCGTGTCCTCGTCGTGGGTGACGAGGTTCAAACAGCGCCATGGCATCAAGTCTCATCGAATGCATGGAGAGGCTGCAAGTGTTGCTGTGCATGAGCTTGAGGCACAACGAAAAGAGTTGATGGACCTGCTGGATGAGTATGAGCCACGAAACGTCTATAATATGGACGAAACGGGTCTATTTTTTCGCATGGAGCCTAACCAAACGCTTGCAACACGGCCGATTGCCGGTCACAAGAAGGACAAAGCTCGCATCACCGTTGCTTTGTGTTGCAACATGGACGGGAGCGAGAAGCTTGAGCCACTTGTGATTCATCGGTACCTCAATCCTCGGTGTTATAAGGGCGTGGACAAGTCAAAGCTATCAGTTCAATTTTTGGCCAATAAAAAAGCGTGGATGACTGCCGTGTTCTTCACTGATTGGTTGAAATTGGTGAACTTAAAGATGCATGGACGGAAGGTGCTGCTTCTCATTGATAATGCACCGTGTCACGTTGACATCGAGCTCGCAAACGTTCGTGTACACTTCCTACCTGCCAATACCACATCCTACTTGCAACCAATGGATGCGGGTATTATCAAGAATTTTAAACTGCATTACCGTTGCGCCTTTGTGCAGTGGACACTCGACCAAATCACTGCCGACGCCTGCACCAAAATCGACTTGTTGACAGCGATTCGCATGATTGTTCAGGCTTGGAACGCTGTCAATCCGTCTACTATTCGGAATTGTTGGGCACATACTGGGATCATCCAACCTGCGACTGTGTGAGCTCTGAAGCAGCTGAACGAACCGAATGGCATCTGTGATTCGTCTGAGTTGGACGCGCTGATCGGCAAGCTGTCACTCGCTGATCCCATGCCTGCTGAAGACTATCTGGAATGCGACAGCGTCTGCCCGGAATGGGAACCAGATGATCAAGATCTGGATGTCTTTGACCCGATCGAAGACGAGGACGATGAGAATCAACCTATGTCGCATCGCGACGCACTCAATGCATGTATCCACTTGTCAACTTATGCGTTTGCCAATGAAATTGAGTGCCAGGGGCTCAACGACATCATTAGTGCCAGTAGAAAACTCCTTCTTGGTAATTTGCAACAGCAGAAAGTAACTTACTACTTTGAATAAAAACATTTTGTGTGTCACTAATTCGTGTTCTGTCTGTAAGAACATCAGGTCATGCCCCGGCCCGATGTGGTTCTACAACTGTGAGTTGTCTGTATTTGGAAGGTTACTTGTATTGTACGTGTGCATGATAACGAATGACCCGATTTAGCACCTGTGTGAGTCTCTCCGAGATTGACTACAATAAAACAGCTTGTCATAGTCTTTACAACTTCGCCGAGCTATAAATAATTTTGTCATGTGAAGGAGGTTAATTTTGATTGGTGCCTATTCTTCAAAATAAAGAGAATTAATAACCAATCATGACGATAGGCCATAACCAACGTCCTTTGTAGTCTGCGCTTGTACTGCGATTTTGTATGGGATCGCATTTCTGTCAACAGGCCATATCTTCCGTCGATATGTGAACGCTAAACATACTCCAAACCGTCTAAACCGACTACCCCTAATCTAACTGCCAGGTTTCATGCTGTACAAAGCATTATTGCGTTCGCGATGTAGGCAGCTTTAGCAGGTTCATACGAATAGGTATGCCAATTCACCAGACTGATACCATTATCCGACTATACTGTGCGAGTGTATACACGTCCATTTTTACCACTGCACTGGCTCGAAGCCATTGTGTTCCCATCGGTTCCTGTCTGTTCCCGTCGGGGAATATTGCCTCGTCACATGATCCTCAGTCGGGGGCAGCATCACGTGCCATTGTAAAATCCTCTGACCACCCCATGTCTGCTGTTCTAAATCCCACCGGTGGGCTCGGTGGTAAGCCCACGCGAGGGATCATAATCAATAAGCAATTTAGCAAGAAATGTATATAAGCATTTGTGTTTCTTGTGGCCTAAGCTACTCTAAGCCAAAGTAAAGTGTAACGAGTGACACTCACGACCCGTATTCAGGCCACACACCTTGAAAAACATATTTTGCTCCAGATTGGAGCGACCGGAGCAGTAGTACGATGCTTTGCGCTCACAGACACCACATTTTCTTTGTGCTCGCAGAATAGTACCGCTCATGCGCTTATATTGCGGTAACGTGCTGAAAGCACTCAAAGTGTGTTGTGGAATCGGGGCTTCGTCACCGAAGTCACCTGTACAGCCGACCTTAGTCGAGCGTTCCATCGTGAACTCATTAAATATGAGTTGATAAGCGAGTTTCGAAATGAATGAGTTGAATTCAACGATCGAAGAATCCAAACACCCCGTGTCTGCTGCTTCGTACTTGTAAGCCAGGTATGCATCTACTACCACCATACCAAACAAGGTGGAAAATAGACGGTGATGCCATCTCTTTGTGTGTCACACTCGTTCCATTTCCAAACTACCTTGCCTAAGGTGGTCATGGACATCAATGATGGAGAATTTCGAATAAAACAACTCGATCATTTGTGGGCGCTGACCCGGCGTTCGTACAGCAACGTCTTTATCTGGTCGCCAGCAACGATCAATTTGTGGCGCCGGCGAACACTATCACTGCCTGGAAGCGAGGTCCCCCGATTGGAAATGATACAATTTTTTTGCCTTCCTATCAGCCCAGCAAAGTGCATATATGGTTGCTCCCGTTGGGGTTGTGCTCTGAAGCAATTCAAATTCACCTCGAGCCGGATCCGTGTCAAACCACTCCGTAAAATACTTTTTTGGATACTCGCGCGATGTTGTTTGACCATCCCCATGAAAAAAGACCCCTGAGTTGCTCAAGTTGTACAAGTGTTTTAACTGACGAAAACACACTATCAACGACGACCGTACGACTAATGCCCTTATATACCTCAGTAAGACGGGGATGACAGCAGTCCCTATCCAAACAGCGCGTGCTATGGCTTCAGCTTTTGTCGTTGAGTTCCTTCCATAAGATCCAAGCCCAACAGCACACCCAAATCTCCATCTCCGACAGATTTTAGCTCGGCTCCAATGCCCTCAGGTTTTCGTGGGATCTTGGTTTTGTGTGGCATGCCGTCGTGACAGTATTTGCCTTCCTTCCCGTGCCATGAGCTCATGCACTCATCCACGCACAGTAATTCTCCTGGAGACAACACATCTCGGTGTCGACAGCTGAATCCGTCAACAATGGGTCTAATAGGCTTCTAGGGGTCATCTGACACGACATCGTCTGCAAATGAAAGAGCACTAAAGATGTTTTCGAATGTGTGGCGAGACATTGCAAAGCGTTTGCCGAAATTTGGAGCGGTACCAATGTACCCATCCTGAATGTCCTTCTCCCAGTAAACGCGAATAGGTCCCCGCCTTGGTTCAGCTGCCATTGCCAGACGAATACCAAGCCAGCGAACGATGTCACCTTCTGCAACTCTACGTTGCCGCCGAGTCGTAAGCTGATTATTTGTGTGCTGGATTGTATTTTGTAGTGTTGACCAGGGATACATCAAATAAAATAAAAAATAATAATAATTGACAAATGATCGATCGCCAAGTTGAAGTACCGATGGCCAACGAAAGAAGGTTTTTCGGTTCCGCTGCATTGCAGGAGTTCACAAGTACATCGACGTAAAACTCCCATGTACGCCCATGCGCTATAATCTCGCCTTCGTCAGAGATGGTATTACCGATGTCTAAGTCCGTCGTATTCTCATCATCCTCTGAATCCGACGATTCTGAAGCCGATGACTCATCATATCCGACGCCAGGGCTCAGTAGCACTGCTGTAGCGATTCAGCATTAAGTGGTTCTTGACTTGAGCTTAATGTTGAAATATCTATGTCTATAACGGGGCCCACCGACCGAGCAGACACCCTCTCTACTGCTCCTCCGTTCCACTGGACATCATACCACGGCTGACGCGTACTGGAATCGATCGCCACGATAGTCCCGCGCTTATTTGCCGTAGACTTAGTTTTCCCTTGCACTCGATCTCCAACTGCTCGTGTCATCATGATATGCTTCTGAATTTGATCCAAAGAAGTGCTGAGCTTTATCACGCCTCTAGGTTGTTTTTAAATACTCCAACCGCCCGTTTCATCACGAGAACATCTTCGATTCTGATCTGGAAAAAAACGCTGGGCACAATCGCGTCTCTAGTTTATTAATATGCATTCAAACGCGTTCTACCAATTCTAGTTACTTGTGATCAACTACATAAAGTGAGCCCACTAGTGGGCTCAGCATCCCACGCGTGGGCTCGATGGGTGATAAAGATTAATGAGTGAGTGAATGAATGAGTGAGCGATTGACTGAGTGAGAATTGTTGGTTGAGTGAGTGAACAATTTGTCAGATCGTGTGTGAGTGCACGAGTGTTTTTTTGGTGTGACATGTTGAACAGTGCGGGGGACATTGCATCAAGCCAGTCCATTAATTTCTTTAATGGATGAATAACAGGCTAAATTATTGTTTGATTAGCAGCTATCAATCAAAGTCGAACACAGAAGGCTCAATACCGCAGGAGTTGGGTGGATATAGCACCAAACAAAATGCAACATTTGGAGCGTTTCTCTAATTGAATGGCCTGCCAATCCCAGAAGATGTATTATGCCTGTCACCCTATCAACACTAACCAGGTCTCAAGAGCGCGTAAATAATGCTGGCAGGTGATGTTGCGTGTGTTGAAGTGCCGGTTTGCATATGTTGTGCATGTGTGGATTTGCATGAGTTATGGGTTATTTGGTATGGAGTAGCATTCATGATTACTAACCAAATGTTTTCTATAGCTCAGTTGGTTTAGTCTCTTATGCGAGCCAGCAGTTAGCGGGTTCGAGTCCTGCTTTGACCACAACTTTTGCATCTTCCCACTATACATATGGGATACCTGATGGGATTAGAAAACTCACCGTAGCAAAGACAGTAGAAGAAATGAGCTAGGAAGGTAGAGAACAATAACGACATCAATCCCACTCACTTTTGGTTTTGCAACCTTGCCAAGAAGCCTTCTTCATCAACTCGTCCCGCACGCTCTTCCTCTCCTACTTTTAAATAAAACTACTCAACATTAGAATTTAATTTGACAAAATTACACTAAGCTCTCTAGACAATTGGCTGATTTAGCTGTAAGCGTTGGGGGCTGTACAGCACGAATGGAATGTTTTGGATGGCGCTGCGCATAGCTTTATCGTTGGTTGGTAGTATACACGATAGTAATTTGTATATATTCGTACCGGTTATTTAAACAAGATCAGCGTAGTGTAGTGGTTATCACGTCTGCTTTACACGCAGAAGGTCGCCGGTTCGAACCCGGCCGTTGATAGTTTTGCTTCAGTAATCGCGGCCAGTCACTGTCTCATTATATGAGCAGGATACTGTAAACGGCGCGATAGTGCCCGCCAAAGAGTCCTGGGGTCACAAGTGCCTATTATGGCCATGAGCAAACACAAATCGTCCGCGTTGGGCACCAGCAAACGCATTTGAGGTGACTTGCAAACGTTCATAGACGAGTCTATGTAAAAATGATTCGTCGGCAGCATCGAGCAGAAAACGTTGCACGAACTCCAGAATAACTTGACATGTCATGCTATTCTGAAACATGTGATGTTATTGTGATCAAAGCTGCACTGTTTTTTCGTGGTCCTTTGGTATACATGCCGTCTTCTACGCCACTTGTTTATCGGACATAACGGACTACTTCCTCCGTGATTCACCAAACTTGCGTTGCGATACCTCCAAAGCAGACCTGGATAAAACTTGCTCAGCTTCGAGCAGAAGAGGATTATGAGAAATATCGCTGGTGTGAATTTCGCTGCTCGGCAGTGTTTTCAGTAAGGACGCGATGGTGCGTCATCTGCCCTGGTGACCACGAGATGTTTGAACGACGTCTAAAGTGCAAGAGCCCTGACTGTCAAGAAGCTGCTGCTCCCCAGAAGTGGTCTCAGCTGGAAAGTACATCACTGCACAACTACGTCAACCTGGGTCATCCACAGAAACGACATTTCCCATGCGCGTGGCGACATTGTGTGCTCCTACCCCCATGGCCTCGCGTGACACCCGAATGCGGACGTATAGCAGATGGATGGAAAAAAACGCAGTTCCACCCCTACAAATATGGAGCAAATTGCTACGCACGCCGGACATAGGGACACCGATTCTCGGATTTCCTTTCTGTTCTCAACTTTAATGCAGCGTGAAATATAACCGGTGGCTTCGCGGGACAAAGAACTCCATTCTGCCCGCTAAGGAATCGGTGCGGGTGAAGGCTTTGTAGCCGATATGGACTTGGAGACGGCATTTCTATTTGGAAATCGAGACGATTGTGATGGATTCCCGTTCGTTGGAAATGGAGAGGACGAAGAGCCATTGATCATGGGTATTACTAGCCTAAAATTCATACAGAACATTATTTCTCTCCAACGCCGCGAAGAATTTCCAATATTTCACTTGAGCGCGAGCTTCAAGCTTAGTGATGTGGTGGAGCGGATCCGCCGGAATTCAGTAGGATCCCAATTCACACGCACTGCGCCCGGACACCGAATAACAGAGGGGGTACTCCGACGGCCGTGTTGTTGCTGAGTGGTTCACCTTGTGTACCCGTCGGCGGGCTGGTACTGCTCTCTCGTTGACACGAGATGCGCACTTGGTGGGCCTTGGACGTCCTTGTGGGGACTTGGGAGGGGTGGATCTGCCAGATATTCCTGCGCACGAGATCCGTGTCGGTTTGGTCTTGAGCTCTTGCGTAGACCTTATGGACCCGTAATAGAAAAATACGGGATCCAGAGTTGTTCCTTCTCGAGGGTATCCTTGCTCCTTATCGGAGTTGTCCTTGTTCCTTTATGATGCTTGCCGCCTCCAATAGCGGAATCTTGAGGGGGGGGGGGGGGGGAGAAGCCAAAGGGCGAGCACGACCTGGCCAATCTTTCCAGTGGCTGCCACGTGTGCAGTGCAGGAAGATCGCCAAAGTTTAGATTTGGTCTATGTATGGGGCCAATAGAAATCCTCTTACAATAGTCGAGTCTGTCTTCCAGCGCAAATTCGGTTCTGATTTATGCCTTAGCCCATCTACCTTCGGATCCCATCCCAAATCTATCCTACGGACTACTTGTAACCCAGAATCCCATCACTGACCCTTTCCTGGCCAACCGTCCCCACTACCTCGATTTAGTTACGGATCGTCTACGGGTGTGTGCACTAACTGATCGGATCTAGTACTTAGGACCTCATCCCACGGGACGGGACAGGATTCGCTACAATATACAGACCAGGCGTGTCGCATGGTCCGGATTCATCACCTTGACGCTGTTATGGCTGCCGCTGGCGACGTGGATCCTCCAACTGCCGGTGAACTTCCATCTTATCCGGATCTGCAATACCACAACCGCCCTTGACACGTTGCGACCACCGGGCAACGGTAACACACCGTGTCACGTGATCCACAATTCAACCCACTGCCGTCAACCCAGATCAAGCATCTCCACCGTGCCGTCCGCCCACAGCGCCCCCGATACTGACGCCACGCCTTGCGCTGCCGTATTCGCCGGGCAAGGCGTTTCTCCGGACGCTCCTCCTCCATTCGCGCACTGTGACCACGCACCGCCCGATCCTTCGGCGGCTGCAACACTGGTGGCGCTGGATCTGGATCCGCTGCGAGCCGCGGCAACGTCGATCCACACCTTCGTTGGTGCCTACGACGAGCTGCTGGCCAGGCATCAGCAAGCCGTGCGGGGTCTGGTTGCCGCGCGTCAACACAACGAGGAACTCCACGCGCTGGCCAAGCCCAACGACTGCGCGCTCGTTCGTGGACTTCGTCCAGCACCGCTACGACGTCATTCAAGCTCGACTCCGCCAAGTTACACTGTTCGAAGATGAAGCGCGCCAGGAACTGACAGTCTCCGCGTGGAGGTCCAGGGCTTCGGTGATCTGCGAGCGCGCTACGCTTTACTAGAGGAGTCCAGCGCGGAGGTATACACCCGGCTGCGAGACTATGCCCCCAGCCTGGAGCGTCGTTTATCCGACCATGACAGTGTCGCGCCAGTTGATCTGCCCGGGGCTGTTCCTTCCCTCGCCCAGGATCTGCAGGATCTGCGAGATGAAGCGACCAGGCTGACGCGACAACCCGCCAACCTCGGGCAGCAGTGTCAAGCCGCTCGATCCGAGCGCGACACGGCGTTCAGGGGTCTCTTTCGCCTCCAGGAGGGCCATGCGGATCTCCAACGCAGTCATAAGCAGCGGAAGCAGCATGTCCGTGATCTGGGATGTGAAGCTCGGCGACTGCGGGAAGAGCTGCAAAAATCCACCAACGGCTCGACGGATCTGTTCCCTCGGCAGATCTGGATACTGCACGGATCGAGCTGCAAGTTCGAGGTGAGCGGATCCTCGAGCTGGAGGGTTACTTTGACAAGGCTGAGCGGTCGCCGCGCAAATATTCACCGGGTTCACGACCATACAGTGGGCAAGCTAGATGCTGCCCGGGAAGAGATCGAGCGCTTGAAGCGCTCGCTGGGAGCAGCTTACCGGGATCACGCGCTTGCCGAAGATTCGCTGCACCTGACGCAAGACCGGCTTCGTAATCTCCGCATGGATCATAAGGCACTCGAGGCTGCTCGCGACACGATCACTCAGGAGCTCAAGAGGCCCCAGAGTCAGGTGACCGCGCCAACGCCAAGGTCTGCGCCAGCGCCCAAGTTCGGCGAGATCTGGAGTCTGCGGCGGCCCAAGTGACTCAGCTCACCAGCGAACGCGATCAGGCGTGTCTGGATCTCGACGAGGCTATACGAAAGGGGCAGCCATATTTCAAGGTCCAGAGAAATCTCCTTGAGCAGATCTCCGACATGTAGCAAGCGTACCAACTGGTCCACCAAAATCTTGATCAACTCTGCGGTCAGCATGAACTTTTGTCGCGAGATCACCAAGGCCTGCTCGGCAAGCACGACTCGGCCGTCATGGAGCGAGACAGCGCTCTTGACAACTTAGCGTCGATCGCCTCGGCCGCCATGCAGAGCTCGTCGGTTGCGCGTAGCGTTCGGTCTACTTCCGTGGCTCGTCGCAGTGACCAGCCCTCTTCCAAGAGGCCCTTGAGTCCACCCGCTTCTCCTCGCCACGAGGATCAGAGCCCGCCGAAGAAGGTGCCTCGTTCCTCATCCCCTAGTAAACGGCGCAACTGCCTCGGATCGACCTCGAAGGTGCCTTCTGTACCGTCACCATCCACTGCTTCAAAACAACCAGGATCCTCCTTGGATCTCGTTGTCCACGCCGCGGCTGAGGTCGGCGATGGAGATTGCGAGTTCCCAGGCACAGGATCCGAATCCAGCTCCGACTCGGTTCCAGCTCAAACTGCAGCGGATCCGACGCCGAGCCTGTCGATTCGAATGCGATCTTCGACGACTCTGACGATGACGAGCTCTTCTGGTGCGATCCCGATCCGACGCCCGTCGACGCAGCTTTTCCGCGGAGAACTTCGATGGCGAGGGATCTCAAGCTAGCCCATCGTGGTCGTCCAATATCCGATCGCTGCCGAAGTGGAGAAAGAGGTGGACGGCGCGACTTAAGCGGCCAGCACACCTAGTCCGACCCCTTCGGCCGCCACGGATCCCGCTTCCCAGCCGGTCGGTCCTGCGGATAACTTTCTCCCCGTCTTCCATCAGCCGCGGGTCGTGATCGCGGAAGAGGTAGCACATTAGGATCCTTCCCCGATTAGTTTTCTCACCCTCGATACCCTCACGCCCCGGATCCTGATCGACAACGGGTGCTCCCGGCCGGGTGGATGTTCCCTGAGCGGGCCAGTCGCGGGGGGCAACTGGATCCTTCGCGTTACGTTACGGGCCTGCTCACGAAGGAGAACATCATGGCTCTGTACAGGGAGGAGCCATGGAAGGCCCTCGACGTACCAGCCTTGGAGCCGCTGACTTTCGATCCAGCCAGATCCGCCGAGTGGCAGCGCTCGCCACGAGCTACCGGGCCTACGAGGAGGATCACCATCAACCCTACTGGGAAGCTACGCAATCCTTCCAGATCCCCGTCCGAGCGTGACGCACACGCGTGATTCGCATTTGTAGAGCTAGGTTGGAGAGAGAAGCTTTTGCCTTTCGACAGTCTCCCACTTTGCATTTAACTTGCAACAAGCATTTAACCTTAGTCCTACAAGGACCGCAACAAGATACAAGGCAACGAAGTTCGATATGAAGCGACGGTGTCGCAGTGATGTAGAGTGTTCATCAGCCGGTGTTCGAGTTTGCGGAAGCACCCAGACTGGCCGACTGGAGTCAAGACTCGGTCGTCAGCTGGAAGCGGAGGTGGGATCAGTACGAAGGTATTTTTTCCGCCAACGTTGTCTCGAGAGTGGCGAGTGGATGGAGGTTGCTCTACGTCCGGTTAAGAACTGCATTGAGCCGGACCTTTTCGAAATACTTTGCTTCTACGAGCTTCGCAAGGCCGTAGACGACATGACTAGCGAACGAAATAGTCACATTGATCGACGCAAAAATTGGGTCGAAATTTTTTTTTTCCCAACCTTGATGACTGCTTTCGGGAGATGTTGAAGATCTACCTTCGCGAAGATGATGTCGACGCCAGAGTGCTAAAGTACTATCGTGACTTCGCGAATATCATCAAGGAGAATGGTTTATGCAAAATCCTCGGGGTCGGTCATCCTGCGGACAGTGGACACCCGGAATGGACGAAACTGCGGTGCACCGTGTTGATCGATAATCTGGAGCCGAAGATGCTCAGGGATAATGTTCGTCAGCGTGCAAAGTACGAATGCCGTGAAACGAAACGGAACGACTTCACTCTCTTTAGGATTATTAAGGAGAAGGCTCGTTCGCAGCACAAGTACCGACGTTAGCGAAAGAGCAAAAGGTCAAGTCGACGTCGAAGAAGGACCTTACAGTGCCAGGACCCAGTTTTAGGCGGCGACACCTCCTTCTTGCTTGGTGTTGGCTTTGTTCTGCTGATAGTACCGCCAGCACTCCTCGGTATGCTCGAGGTTTTGATGCTTCCAGACTTGCTGCCTGGCTTATGGCTACGGTCAGCCGTGGGGTATGGGAACGCACTGGTTGCGGGGTTGCCCGACGGCGAGTGACGAGGACAAGACGCGAGCGGTGGAAAAGATGAAGGAGTTTCGTGAGTCGGTGCGCAGTCGCGTCAAGAAAATCGGCGCCGAGCCTACACCTAGCGAAGTACTGGTGCACAACCTGTTACGCATTCCGTACCTCGCTGACACAAGATCGGAGGAAACCTACCTTCCCCACCAGTACTTATTGGAGCTGGCAGCGTTAGGAGCAGTACTGGATGTCGTTCTTCTGCTAGTAGTCGAGCAGAAGAGTGCTGGTGGTGGCAACGTGGTTGAGTGCCGCGATGCCGTCACCCTACTCCAGACCGCCGCTGGCCCGGTGCATTTTTCAGAGGTGACATGCAAGGTCATGCAGGGATCTGAAGAATACTTCATCTTGGGAAATGATACGCTGGTGGCATTGGGAATTGACGTCAATGAGCAGCTATCACAACTCGCTGCGGGAAGATCTGCTGGCGGATCCAGCAGCTAATGTTGAGCCGCTACGGATCACGTTGCGATCGGATGTTGAGCCATTTCGAGCCCGACCTCGTCGCTATGGACCAACACAGAGTGCTTTCCTTCGTGACCATATTAATCTATTGGAAAAGACGGGTTTCGTTCGTCGAAACAACGTGAGTCGGTGGGCTTGTGCGGCAGTTGCTGTGCCCAAGGTTGGCAAGCCCAACGAGTTTCACCTGAATATTGATTACAGACCGGTGAATGCGTTGACTGTCCCAATTTCTGGCACGGGTGGCTGTTTGAGCCGACACGAGTGGTAAACGCTCAACTGCCGCCATTCAGCCGTCTAACACGTCTGACCGTCGAGACCGCCGAGATGACTTGGGTGAACGCCAGCATTTTGATAGCCGAGACGACTCAACTGAGCGCCCACGCTACGGGCCATGCGCCGCGTGTGGAGGTGACAGCCACTCAGCACATTTCTGCCGTCGACGCTGCAAGTTCTGCGAACAGGTGCACGAAGCTGGGCGCGACGAGTTGTTCCAGAGCCTGGAAACATTATCAAATTTGTCCGAACATCAGTCGACAAGTCGGCTGTGCTCCACCACATTTACGAGCCGAAGGATAAACTCGGCGGCCGGCCAACACTGACTGGGTTCGAGAACGACGGGCTGCCACAGTCACCTGAGCCGGTGGTGGAAGCGAACTATGTGTTCGCTTTTGTAGGCGAAGCACAACGGCCCGGGAAATGGGGTGAGGAAAATGACGGGCTTGAATGCGAATTGATGGGAATGTTTAGTTAAGCGATCCAGAGGAAGATTTATAAGTGCGAGGGTAGAAGCCCGGCGTCGGGGGAAAAGTCGACGAACGTAGTGACAGTGAAGCTGCGTCACGGAGAACGCATGGGATGGTGGTCTGCACAAAAGTTCGATTGCCGAGTTGGTATGCCGGCTCTAATGATGGGTGCGGTAAGTGATGAGCGGACGAAGATTTTACTCGGTACTGAGGCAAATGTCTCGGCTATAATGAATCATTCGCGCGAAGACAGCGATTAAAGCGGCATACAAGCACGGATTTACAAATCAATGTGTACGGGATTGGTAAAGGAAAAGTGCCTACGACGACGAGAGCAGTGGTTAAAATTACACTCGGCTGGAAGATTGTCTACGAGTTTGAAGTCTGGATTATGTCGCATCAGGCGGGTGCTGACTTGATACTGGGTACCGACTTCATGACCAGCAGGAATACGACTGGATCTCTACAACTCGACTGCGAAATTGCCCGACGAAGTCGTCGTACCACTCCTTTAGTCGCGCAACACCGAGTTAGGAGAATTGACGTATGGTAACCAGACTACCGATGGTCCCACGGAATCAATTAATTTGCCGAGTCGACGAATAGCTTAGCTTAGCTTACGGTGTCGTCATCCGAGTTGTGATACTCACGAACTGTTGGTGCGGCGCACTAACGATTGGATTCCTATGGTTGCGCACAACTCAAGGGGCAAATCCGTGCGGTTACGATTACGAATGTCAGCCGTAAACTGGTATGGTGCCCTGCCCACTTCCCGGTGGTGCTCTGGGCGTCACATGGTAATCTTCCGCCCGACAATAGCTATGTGAGGCTTAACTCAGCGAAATACCGTGCCTGGCAAGTTCTAGCTTTCGAGTCAGCAATCGATAAATACTTATTGAGAACAGAGCAACGATTGTACGGCGAGTGGATCGCATAACAACCTCCGGCATGGAAGATCGGCGGTATGAAAACGCTACAGGGGTGATGCCACGGGAACAACATAGTTCCAGCAACCGAGAAGCAGAGCACACTTTGCCAGTGTTGGGAGCGGTTGGAACGGTCCAGGAACGATACTATACCCCTGAGGATCAGACTCGGCCTATCAATGAGTTCTCCGACTCGAAGAGTTCATCGGCTGAGTTCATCGACCTCATGGATATTCCAACGCAGCGTCAGCTGAGGTCAAACGGTCTTTAGCTGAGTTAGTAAGCTCGGCAGATACCTTCAGCGCCTCGGCTGAGGTGACAGACTCCGTTGTCCCAGTGGCTTGGTGGCTGAGGTCGGTTCGGGCGGGCTTATTAGCGCAAGAGACGCCCGACTATCACTAAAACAGAAGATTCCACCAGTGTTGGAGAAGTCAACGAGAAAGCAAGAACCAACCCAGCGGGGATACCCATCAGCGGACAGTGGAATGAAGAAATCGATGTGAGCGATGAGTCTCTTGCAGACGACCCCGAAGAGGATTTGAGACTTCACCTCACGGCAGCGATGGCAACGTTCGAAGACTTGGCTGTAACGACTGTGGGCGATGGAAGCATGGATGTAGCTGAGTTCGAACTCAGCTAATGAGAGTCATCTGGAGGATTACGCTCGTGAGTTGTCTTTTCTGCCTGATTTGAATGATTTGACGCTTACGGTTCTTGATTACGCTGGGAGTAATGTGATATACAGTGATCACACACCGGAGCAACAACAACAGTTGGCGATGGCATTTAAACGCCATGAAAGCATCATGATCGCGAGTGGTAAAGTGTTTCCACCGCCAGCCTATGGTGCCATTTGCGATATCGACGTCCAAGGGTATGAGCCGATCAAACAACGAGCTCGGCGGCCCCCCCGAGCATTTGAAGAAGTTGTATGAGCTCCTCAGGGGTCTATTGGAAGCCGGGTTGATTGCTTTTTCGGACAGTCCTTCGGCATCCCCGATCGTTATCGTGCTTAGGAAGAATGGGGTGGATATTCGTCTGTGTATGGGTGGATATTCGTCTGTGTATTGATTATAAGAAGGTCAACACAGTCACGGTTCTCAAGGAATACGCCATACATTAGTCGATGATCTGCTAATTGAGCTGGAAAGCTACTTGTTATTTTGCCCCCTTGATGCAGCCAGCGGATTTGGGCTGTTATGATGACTCGGCGGGCGTGAAAAATTTCAGCTTTCGTCTGTGCGCTGGACCATTTGGGTAGCTCCGAATGTCTTTTGACGTGAAGAACGCACCAATGATCTACTCAAATAGCGGCTAATAGACAACGCCTTGTGGGGTTAATTTTGTACAACCTCGAGGTGGATGGACTAATTATGCCTGCCAAACGTGTCCGTCACGCTGAGGGGGGGGGGAGAAAGCCGCAATTCAGCGCAACCACCACGGTGGTGTGGGAACTCAGCTAACTACCGAATCGAGGTACCCGACCAAGTTTAACGCTGATCACCGCGCCTTAACTGAGTCCGATCCGCTCCAGGAGTTGGTGGATATACCAGATGGTAACACGTTCAGCAATGGAGATCCGATGAATCCAAACACGTCCCGGTGTTTGAGCATCAGTCGTTTGTGGATGATATCTGCTTTGGTGGGAAGACGTTTGATGAATGTTTGACCATGCTAGACCGACTACTGACTCGATTCGCCGAGTGCAGAATCAACATCAGTTTCACCAAGAACATCTTTGTGCAACAGACAGTTAATTTCCTCTCTCATGGGATCTCACCGAGTGGCTTTTTTGCCAATCCGAAGAAGTTGGCAGAAATAGCTGAGTTGCCTTTCCCGAAATCGAAGAAGGGAATGCAAGCATTTCTGGGGGCACTAAACCAATATAGTCGGTTTATTCCGAACCTGGCGGTATACGGAGCTGTCCTCTATCAGCTTAAGGATGCTGATTTCACTTCGGAAGCAACCTGGAGGTTCAGCTAAGTCAGCTTTCGCAGCACTGAATGAAAAGGTTGTTCGAGCTCCAATACTCGGACACTTTAATCCTTAAGAGATGTCTACATTATGCTTTTCGATAATGACTGGGCTTTGAGTTCTACTCTGATGCAGCTCAATGATGATAAATTGCAGCCAGTTCGATTCTGTGGCCGAGTCCTCAAAGACAATGAAGTTCACCCAGCCGAGAAGAAGCTGTTAGCTTTACTTCATTTATTAACGGTATGCTATACGCTTCTGGCAAGCAAGACGCTCAACGTGTTACTCACCTTTCGACTTTAAAGTGGGTTTACTTGCTCAAATCACTCTACGGCCGTGAAACGAGCTTCGCGGTGTGTTTGAAATTTGCCGGCTACCCCACAACTGCACATAGACAGGCCCATACCTGCTACTGCGCTTTTAAACTTCGGCCCTCCAGTCCCGTGTTGTCGTTTCTCCACCTCAGCCTAACTATCGTGCTGTCGCCTCACCTGACTACCGGACCTCAAGACCCCGCCCCGCGCCGCGACACCACCACCACGCTAAGCCGTCGTGCTGCCGCCGCCGAAGAACTAAGTCGTCGCGACTCCCAATCCAGCCGCTCCCTTGAAGCTGTTGCCGAGTTTGCGCCTGTGGCTCTAGGAGGTCAGAGGAGTGCGGCCTAGCCCTACCGTAAAGGGGGGAACGTGACAGCTGCGAGAGAGCAGCTGGAAGAAAAAACGCCCGAACTGGTCCGTCAGCCTTCGCAGCCCATCATCATGCGGCTCCCCGTCGTGACCAGACTTGGCATGCTGGGTGGCGAAACAAGGCCCCACAGGTCGAGTTCTCGTTGCCCACCAATGACGCGCTCGCGTCAGCGGAAAAGGCCATGCTGGATCCCGAGCGCAACGCTGACGACAAGAAAGCAGCTGCTCTACGTGGAGTTCCCCAGCTCGTCTCGAGTGAGTTGACCTACTCCATGTGGATTCCTGCGCGAGACCTGACCGCCACGTTCTCTGATACGGAGATCATGAGCTCGCTCGGATCGGATACGCAACCGGCCATCTGGTCGGCCAACGTCAGCCATCTGCGCGATTTCAAGACCATCCGGAACGCTGGCATCAGATTTGTATGCACTGATCAAGCTGTCGCATCCAGGTTGGGTAGCCAGACGCTGTCGATCTGCGACCGAAACTATCGAGTTCAACCGTACTCCAAGTACTCCAGCTGGTACTATGTCGACTTGCAGCGCCTGCCTGATGACGTCGGTGACAGCGAGATCTACGACTGGTTCGCCGCACATGGAACACCACCGGTGTTCATCTGCCCTAGTCGTACGACTCGCGGTCTGAAGTCACGCAGCCGCCGAGTGTACTTCAACCACAAGTCCCCGCCCGAGTCGCTGATGCTTACGCCAACGACGCCGTTGCGAGAAATCAAATTCGGTGACCATGGATACGCGGTGGTCAATCACCGCATCCGTGCGTTCAACCACGGCACGCTGCCCTTCCTGAAGGCGATGCACGCGAAACGCAAGGCTCACCCATCAGCATCTAAGTCGGTCGACCATGCGGCACATCAGGCTTCCTCGAAGCCTGCTGTTGCCACGAGCGCCGAAGCCAATGGCACGCCTATGGAAACGTCGGACGCCGAGTACGAGCCATCCGAGCCTAATGGATCAGAAGTGAGTGACTCGGAAGCCAGCTCAGGCAGCGCTATGGAAGGTGTTGAAGGAGAAACTGTCGAAGACGGGATCACAGTCCAGCCCAATTCTATCTGGCCGTCGGATGAAGAACCTCCAAATTTTCCCACTGGCTCGATCAAGCGAACGGACCGGGAGCCGGCGCGTATCTTGCGCGCCAAGCAACTTGTCTTTGGCAAGATGTCCACTCCCACGGCCAAGACAAGGGAACTACCCCCGTCCCAGACCGGCTATCCAATGCTGGCATCTACCAACCAGTACGATTGGCTGAGTGAGGGAGATGGTGGTAATGTCCCACCTGATCAGAATATGACTCTATGAGACAGTACTCAGATCCCGCCCTCCCCGTTGCCTCGTATGTCAATCTGCCCAAGCCTGCCGAAAAGATACTCAACAGCGCTGCGATCAAGTACCCTGCAGAGACGATCACCCTCAATGACCTCTGCGACGTCATCGAATCGTATCTGACGGAGTTCTCAAACACATCAGATGCCGATAACAGCTTGTACGGGATCCAAGCCCAGCCTAGTGTTCATCGCTTTTTATTGGACACCTCGGCTCCCGGTAACTACCAGCATCTTCGCAGCAAGACGTTTGGCCACGCAGTACTCCGAATGATCTCCACGAAGCTCGACCCCTCGGCGAAGGACTACTCGCTCAAGAACAAGTTGGCCGAGCTCTTCCCGGACGCCGACGACCTAAGCCCAGAAGACGTGCTGCAGAGCCTTTGCTCTACCCCAAACGAGTTCTGACTCCAAACGCGGCTGGCCGAGTTTGATCTTGCGTTGCAAGTGATTTGCTCCAAGCATCTATATGGATCCGGTCAAGGTCTGCGCTCTAATCCAACAAGAAGCTACTACGCTGCCCCATCCGATGTGGCACCTCTGGGACGATCGCACCCTAGGGTACTGGGAACCTCGCCGTTGGCAACTCGACTCCTTGATGGCCCGTTGCCGGACGACTTGTGCCAATGCATCGCTGACCTCCAGCAAGCGGCTTCGGCAGTAGCCAACTCGGGTAGCCCTTCTCTTTAATGGAAGCTCGCTGCAGTACTTCTCTAAGACGTTTCACATGATCGGTCTTCAGGAGACGTGCTTCACCGGGCCCTTCAACTACCAGCGCTTGAAACAGATCTGGAGGCAAACCTCGCGGTTAATTCCAGCTTTTGGTCGCAAGAACATAGGACTACATACACAGGGCACGCTGGTGTGGGCTTACTTCTCACGCTGACATGCCCTGTTCAAGATATCCAAGACATTACCCTCTGTCATGTTAGCTCGGCTGATAAGATGGATCGGTACTTACTACTACGAGGCACTCTGGACTTGAAAGAGACGTACATTCATGTGGTGTATGCCCCCGTTAGAGGCCAGAAGCGGCCAACCTTCTTTAAGCACCTTCCAAGAGACTTCGACGATGATGCGCTGCACATTGCCATGGGCGACTTCAACACGGTGATATCAAGCCAACTGGACCAAGCCAACCACATCGACCGGAATCGGCCGCGGGGGCGAACCGAGCTGCTGGACTGGATGCAAGCTATCAACGTTGTGGATGCATGGCGCCTGGAACATCCGACGCTTGTAGAGTTGACCAGCCCCAACTCCAGCTCAGGGTTAGACTACGTGATGCTAAGCTCCCAGCTCTTCCACTCGGCCATGCAGGGCATTCTGCACGACTTTCGCAATCGCTCCAATATGGGTGACCACTACGGCATCGACTTTCGACTCGGATCTGCTGTCTTTCGGCCGGCTAAGAGACCCCCCTGGCGCTGCCCAGTATGGGTCATCCAGCTTCCTGAAGCGCAGCAGTATCTCCAAGAATCGCTGATCAAGTTGGCAGACATGCTCCATGCACCAACAGACTCCCACTACAACCCGGGCTGCCTACTCGACGAGCACAAGCGTCGCGACAACATCTTCCTGCACGAGTTATTCGAATCCCGGAAGAATGCTCGCCAGCGCGAACTTGAGGAACTGCACCTGGAAATCAGTGATCTGCAGCACCGCCAAGTGACAGAGCCTACCGATGATCAACGCCGGCGGCTGACTGAAAAGATGGCAGTACTGGAGGTCAAGATGAAGGTGAAAAAGTTCTACGCATCGAAGAAGAAGTTTACTTCCGACCTCCATGGTTCTGAGCGAGGTACTAAGTACTTCTTCCGACCGCCTCAGATCCTGCACAGCACTCCGATTCCTGTCAATTCGCCGGAGGAGTTGGAAGTCATGTGCCTGGAATTCAACCAGTTTTGGTCCGGGATCTATCGTTCAACTTCAAGGGAGTTCCATCATGACAAGCCGAAATGGGATCGCATTAGCTGGCCCAGATCCTTGAACACACGACCAAGCATCTGACGCCGAAGCGAGCTGCCTATCTTGACAGTCCACTCACAACAAATGATTTCTACTCGGCTATCAAGCATACGTCGTCGGTGAAGGCACCAGGACCCGATGGGTTACCCTAGCCTACTACCTAACTGATGTGCCGCTTTGGAGCCGTATCCTGGAGATTGTCTACGCGGCTCAACTGGAGAAAGGCAGGATGTCCAAGTTCCAGCGTCGCGGCCAAGTCCGCTTGCTATACAAGAAGGGAGACCGTAAAGAGCCTGGGAACTACAGACCCATTACCCTCCTCAACATCGATGCCAAGCTGGGCCCCAAGATACTGGCATACCGTCTGGGAACTGTCTTAGATATTCTCCTATTCTCTGGCCAGTATGGCTTCGTGCCTGGGCGCGATATTCGTCATGCTCACCTGCGGCTTCAAGCACTCATGAAAGTGTATGAAGATGATGATGCGGTGGCTGGTGCTATCTTGCTTGACTTTGCCAAGGCCTTCGACAGCGTGGTGTGGGATGATGCCCTTGACATGATCCTCGAGCACTTCCGCTTCGGCGAAGTGTTTCGTCGCTGGGTACGCGTGATGTTTCCTGGGACTTTGGTGGCGCTACTACTCAACGGTAGCCCACTTTCGCCCTTTAAAATAGGGAGAGGCGTGCGGCAAGGAGGCCCTCTCTCCCCGGGTCTGTTCGTTCTTCACGTGGAACCTTTGCTGAACTTGATTCGCGCCAAGATGAAGGATGCTGGACTTCGGTGTGGAGACTCTTCGGTGGTCCATAAGTTATCAGCTTTGCTGATGACTGCATTGGACTACTAAGGGACCTGCGGGATACTCAGCGGCTACTGGACTTGGTGGATCTCTTCTGTGAGGCATCGGGCATGGAGCTGAACAAGAACAAGACCGTGGTGCTACCGTTCCATCCCTGGAACAGTGAAACCGACAGCATCCGTGAGGCACTACAGCAATTGGGACTAAAGGTTGTTGGGAACAACGATTCGGCAAAACTGCTTGGTATATACTACGGTCCCAAGCTCACAGACACGGCACGGCTACAGCACATATTGGCGGACATGCAGACAAGGTGTTCACTGTGGAAGTACCTGGCACGCACTCTGCGAGGACAAATGGTCATCCTACAACAGATCATCTTGCCTGTTCTCTGGTACACGGCCAGTGTCTGCTACATACCTGAAACTGGTTTCCAAGACCAAGTCCAGGACATGATAGTACGGTTCATGGCCCAGTCTTCTTCGTCGAACATCGTGCCCCGAGCTTGGTGGACGTTGCCCATGCACACGGGAGGCCTCGGCTTAACGACTGTGAAAACGATGATCGAGGGACTCCAACTACACATGCTTTGCAAGATGATCATGGCCGTACGCCAGTAACCGGATGATGTACCCTCATGGGCCGCCCCAGTCATTGCGCTGTTTGACTCCGTGATGAAACCTTGGGGACGCGATTTGACATCCTGTACGCGCCGATCTGGAACAGCCCTCATCATGTGGTGTCTCGACGGCTAAGACGATGGAGACCGCTTGGTTGTATTGGCTTATCCTTTGGAACACCAAACTGCGACCCAAGATCACTCGCAACATGACCAGGTTTGATAAGTTGACAATGCCGCTGCTGGACAATGTGGATATCGCGACTGCAACCAAGACGCCCAAGACCCCTGCGAACCGCAAACCTGGGCATTGTCCAAGGCCTTATTCGCTTAAAGGTTTATCGGGTATTCTGACTTGTTTGAGCTTAGTGGATACCCGCCTCAAGCCGCCAAGCTATCCCAAGTCATCCGTGAGCATAGCCAGCCTGGGCGTGCTAACAGCGTGAGCTTCTGCGGGTCTTTCTTAACTAAGATTGACTTGCTGTTACGACCGTTGGCCAACAGGCCCATTGGACCCCGCCCCAAGCCACACTACGGCTGCGCACTCCATACTTGGAGCTTCAGTGGCTATGAAGTCGCTGATCTCACGTTGTCGTTAATACGCAAGCTCCTGGTTCAGTACAAGGTACCCGTCCTGCCAATGACTGCACTTGGACTTAGCGGCTCCCGCAAATGTATGGGGCAGAGACCTAAAGATGAACAAGCACGTACTACCAGTGAACGCGGACTTGCTGTACAGACTTCGGCACAACGCACTTTGGGTGGGCTTTAGGTTGCAGCACGTGCAAGGCGCTATGACTCGCTGCCATCATGGGTGTGGAGTCATTGAAACCGTCCCCCATCTCTTTTGGTATTGTGACTTTGCGGCAACCGTATGGGCGGAATGGCTTGAGGTGTTCCAACAGTGGTTTGAGTCTCCCATTGAGTGGGCTATCTGTGGTCTACATCGCGGACATCATGCCTACGCCCCGAGCCAAAAAGGACTTTGGTTACAGCCTCTTTGCGGTCTTCCACATAGTGAGAGTTGTGGTACTTCGCTGCCTATGGACGCACCGCAATGACATCCGCTTCCACGAATATGAACCAAGTCTCATCGGCGTCAAGGCTCGGGTGCACGCCCTGATTGACCTTCATGTTGCTGCCTTATGGCAGGCAACCCAGGCGCAAGCAATAAGACAGTCCACGCAGGTGAGTAGGCAACCACACACCTTATTGCGAGGACTGCCTGTGTCGGCACCCTTCGATGACAATGGCCCAAGCGACCACGAGGCGGAAGCCCGTCAGTGGGACTCCTTACTCGCGGACATGTTGAACCACGACAGGGAAGAGACGTCCGGAGCGTTGGTGCCCTTTACGACTGCAGATCCAAGCGATCGCGGGGTGGAAACCCGTCAGCGGGGCTCCTTTCCCGCGGCCATGTTGAACAGCAGCCGGGAAGAGACGCCTGTGGCCGAAGGTAAGGCCACAAGCTCAAGGCTTCATCCTGATGTCTTACAATCCGCCGCCGTCGTGCTCGACCATTACTGGCTTCAGTCTCCACCACTTCACGCCCATACGCCAAGTTCCCGGCTCCATTTGCCGATCGTTTAGCGGGCGTTGCCTTATGTCTGCTGTACCCGAAGGCGGTGTGGATTTTTGAACCCAGGCGGGGCCCCACGTTAGCGGACAGGCGGGTGAAGAACGCGACATGCTACAGACGCTTACGCGTGTTATGGCATGCACGACATCACTGGACTACTCTTTGGATCGAGGTCTAGAGCGGCGCCACACTCCCGAGCCGCGCGTACTACCAGGCCTACAAGCCCATGAGACGACGACTGGGAGGCTTTGCCCCTCTAGACCACGACCCGCATCTCTCCTACTGAAGTGCCCGGTGAAGCAGTCTCAAGAACTACCGGGTCTAACCGTGCTTCCAGGCCTACAGCCCATGAGACGGCGCCCAGTAGCCCCCAAGACCACCAGTCCAGTCACAAGCCCAGATATCCCAACCTTCGCGGCCAAACCCCAACCATCGTCCGAAAGGTCTGGTCGGCCCGGCGATTGAACCCTGGCCGCTTCGTCCGACACTGGATGCTTAACCAGCTGAGCTATCTGAGCTCACTAGAAGTAGGTGGCTCACCACCACCTGGTTCATCGGGTTATACTTGGCTTTTGTATAGACCCCATTGGAAAGGTCCTGCGAATGTCTAACTCGGCCCAGAGACGCCTCGCGACGTCCACCAATTTCCTCCTGGACACTAAAATGGGTCTTCAGGGTACCCACTTTCGAGAAAATGGACGACACCAATTGGATACTTCGTACCCAACTTTTGGGTCCACATGACCCAAATCGATCCCAAATAGCAAGTAGGGTAGCTAAGTAGGTTGCTTACTAGCCTTAAAGTGTAATGCATTTTTTGTTAATCTCCGTTGACAGCTGGTCGCGCTGGTGCTCAACCGAGGCGTTGCAGCGGTAAGCGCTGCAACGCCTCGGCCAGCTTTAGAGACCGGCGATCATGAGTGTAAATTCAGTCCGAGTGTTCACGGACCAGGTTTGGCAGCATTAACAACGCGTCCGAGAGCAGCAGGCTTGCATGCTGCCACTCTTCCATCTCTCCATTTGCCTGGCGCAGCCGGGCCACCTTTACGCCATGTCCTCAATTTTACTCGGTCTCGGACGGCTGCAACCGTCGATCCACTGCAGGGGTAATCTGGGTTGAAACCATCGCCCGCCTCGAAGTGCTGCATCACCATCGTGTACACAGCCCATCCATGTTGTCGCGAATGTCGTCCACTTGAACGTGGCGCGCAGGTCCAAGGACAACGACAGCGCCAACGCCGAAAATGCCTTGTTCTTGCGCGTCTCGAACCACTCAGCGTACTTGGGTCTGCGCAGGCTCTCTTCCGTGTCGTAGTGTTCCCTTCCGTAAGTAATCTTGCCGATTGTGGACGTGTAGGAGTGCAGTGGCACCTCGCTCTTCCAGGCCTTGAAGTCCTTCTTGGCGTGGAGCTTGGGGAGCTTGATGCTGGGCGAGTTCCGCAGGGCCTTCTTGTAGTCGGTCAGCTCGCGGTCATCGTAGCGCCCACCGGGGTGCTTGTTGTCCAGAAGCGAGTCACTGCGGCTTCGTCTTCCTCGATCTCCTCCTCCGTCGTTGCTGCCGTCTCCTCCTCCGTCGTTGCTGCCGTCTCCTCTTTCGCTCGGTGGTGGCGGCGGCGGTGGGTGGATTTCCAACTGGCTGGATTCAGTCGTGTTCGATCTCTCCATACCTTCAAGCAACACCCGCCTGAGCGGTCGCTCACTTGGTATTTCAGTCAATGAGCGGACGAGATGCTCCGCTTCAGCATGAGACTTTGTCGAATCGTCTCGATCATTGGAGCGTCCACGTTCTGCGAATACACGCGCAAACTGCACACTTTAATCGAATCGTTGGGTAGCTTCGTCAGGAATTTCTTAATCCTGCGATGCATCATTTCCTCCAGTCTCAGCGTTCTCTGTCGAATATTGCGCCCTGATTGGGCTCATAATCTGTGATGATACAGGGCGTGTCACCGTGCTCTCTAGCTGTCAGTCACTTCTATGTGTGACTGCCATTGTATAAGTAGTAAGTAGCAGTAAGAGTAATTAATAAAAGTAAACACTATGGGTGCCGGGTGCAAAATGCCACGACAGGGAAGCGTTTGTCTGGGGTCGAGCTCCTGCGTGCTCGCAGAGCAGCAAACCGGTAGCGAGACAGAGCTCGTCACATACCAGCCCACACACCGCAGCGCAAAGATGTATTCTAGCATATAAACACACTATAAACCCATAAAAAAGCTAAGTCATTCCATCTCGTGCTCCACGTTGTTGCGATCGTTTACCGCCAGCGATCGGCTTCTCTATAGTGTCCTTGGTATTGCAAGTCTCTAATGTACACGCTGTGTACAAGCCTGCAGCCGAGCAACGGCTGCGGGCGACAGGCACATGATAGTGTTCAGGATGGTCTGGGCTCATATTTGACAGTCAGAGTACACTTCAACATCTCACACGGTGAACACAGGATCCAGCGCAAAGAGGTTATTGCACCGTGAAAGCCGTTCAACCATCCTCTCGGTAATGTCATCCCAGTCAGTTTGCAGTGGATTTTCAACGAATACGTGGATAGTCTGAATCATCGTCCTGACTGTGAGCGTTCTTGTTGTCCGTTAGCTTGAGAACGGTAAACTCAGCGTTGGTCTTGACCGCGACTGCATCAACTCAACGAACGCTTGGAAAACTTCGCTCATGAAGCGGGGGTCTCTATCGTGACGTATTAATGACGGATCACCGAACCTCCGGAACACGCACGTTCTTCAAATACCTTCGCCACTTCTAATGCCCTATGTCGCTCAAAGCCTTTGCAATCACAAAACCCGTGAAATGATCTTGGAAAAGCAACAGCGCTGTGTTACCCCGCAGAGTCTTCGGCAACGGGATTACGAAATCTATCGATACTAGTTGAAATAGGTGTTCAGATACAACATTTCCAGGTGAATAGCCTTTTAGTTAGGGCTTACTTTTGCTCGTGCTGCAGTCTTCACATGCTTGGGCGTGTTTGAGTACATCAGCATATAACCCCACCCAATAGAACTCAGCTTTCACCCGATAAACAGTCCGTACAATACCTTGGTGACCTCCTTCGATCGAGTTGTGACAGTTGTGGAGGACTTCGTCAGTCATCGTTGTTGGGTATCACCAATCTCAGTTTGAGGTCTCCAGCATCGAACTCAACTGATCGCCGTCTCTGACCTTGGTAATACAACAGTCCATCTTCACTGAGCACGGAGTTGTCGGCTATTTTACTTGTTCGCTGAGTACGACGGTGGGTGAGCCCATCGAGCTCTCCTCGAAGTAATGCCTTCAATTCAGCCCACTTCAATTCTTCTTCTTGAGCTCTTAATATGCGTCTTCGCCTTCCGCTTGCACCACTACTGGATCCATATCGGTTGCACTGGGCACACGATTCTCCTCAACTGGTGTTTGAGTTGATCCTTCTACTCGGCTCCTAAATGAGCTCGGCTGTGTTGACTCAAACTCAGTTCCAACACCCTCCAGGTCTGGTAGGGTGGTTGTGGCGCCTCCAGCTGACTTTTGTTTTCGTCCAGCCGGCCTTTGGTGGTTCTTCCGCCGGGTTAAACTGGTTTCATCATCGAAATGAACTCGGTGGGTTTGTTGTCTGGTCATTATTGCTATCCGACAAGTCTCCTCGTTGTTTTCCTCTTGACTATTCGTATTTAGCTCTTCAGAAATCCGGTTCAGCATCTCCGAATCATCCGCCGCTGAGTACTAACACGACCAGCCTGGTTCTCCAGTGCTTCTGTAGCGAGGGAGTCAGCTACTGCGTTGTAGCATCGTACTACATGCAAATAACGAACTGACTTTACCCTCTCCGGCATCTCCTTGTGGCGCTCCAACTCGACTTGCGACGTCTCCTTCTTACAAGCGATCACTCTCATGGATTGTTCGATTGCAAGCCGTGAGTCCCCGACGATTACTAGATCGGTTATTCCACGGTTTAAAGCCACGGCTACCCCGCTATTCATGCCAGTGTTACTCAGCTACGTTAGCCGAGTGGACGTGAGGTACGCACTCGCAGCAATCTCAATGTCCCATGCCGGTAAGCGCCACAGAATCCAAGAGCAGCTTCCATACCCACCGTTCTTAGTCGTAGCGGACCCGTCAAAGGACAGTACATAACCTTCAAAGTCTCGCGGCAAGTGAGCATATAATGGTGCTGGGTCCAATCGTACTACCGCCGATGGGGGGGGAGGGGGGGGGGGGCAATATGGGCGAGCAACTCGTCGAGCCCGATGTGGGGAGTGATAGACGCTTACAGTAGCTGAGGGAAGTCGACATCCCGCCGCTCCCGTACCCGCTTCACTTTAAGGTGGGAGGGCGACAATAACACCGCGAAGCTCGGTTAACAAAAATACATTACATTTTAAGGCTAGTAAGCAACCTACTTAGCTACCCTACTTGCTATTTGAGATCGATTTGGGTCATGTGGACCCAAAAGTTGGGTACGAAGTATCCAATTGATGTCGTCCATTTTCTCGAAAGTGGGTACCCTGAAAGACCCATTTTAGTGTCCAGGAGGAAATTGGTGGACGTCGCGAGGCGTCTCTGGGCCGAGTTAGACATTCGCAGGACCTTTCCAATGGGGTCTATACAAAAGCCAAGTATAACCCGATGAACCAGGTGGTGGTGAGCCACCTACTTCTAGTGAGCTCAGATAGCTCAGCTGGTTAAGCATCCAGTGTCGGACGAAGCGGCCAGGGTTCAATCGCCGGGCCGACCAGACCTTTCGGACGATGGTTGGGGTTTGGCCGCGAAGGTTGGGATATCTGGGCTTGTGACTGGACTGGTGGTCTTGGGGGCTACTGGGCGCCGTCTCATGGGCTGTAGGCCTGGAAGCACGGTTAGACCCGGTAGTTCTTGAGACTGCTTCACCGGGCACTTCAGTAGGAGAGATGCGGGTCGTGGTCTAGAGGGGCAAAGCCTCCCAGTCGTCGTCTCATGGGCTTGTAGGCCTGGTAGTACGCGCGGCTCGGGAGTGTGGCGCCGCTCTAGACCTCGATCCAAAGAGTAGTCCAGTGATGTCGTGCATGCCATAACACGCGTAAGCGTCTGTAGCATGTCGCGTTCTTCACCCGCCTGTCCGCTAACGTGGGGCCCCGCCTGGGTTCAAAAATCCACACCGCCTTCGGGTACAGCAGACATAAGGCAACACCCGCTAAACGATCGGCAAATGGAGCCGGGAACTTGGCGTATGGGCGTGAAGTGGTGGAGACTGAAGCCAGTAATGGTCGAGCACGACGGCGGCGGATTGTAAGACATCAGGATGAAGCCTTGAGCTTGTGGCCTTACCTTCGGCCACAGGCGTCTCTTCCCGGCTGCTGTTCAACATGGCCGCGGGAAAGGAGCCCCGCTGACGGGTTTCCACCCCGCGATCGCTTGGATCTGCAGTCGTGAAGGGCACCAACGCTCCGGACGTCTCTTCCCTGTCGTGGTTCAACATGTCCGCGAGTAAGGAGTCCCACTGACGGGCTTCCGCCTCGTGGTCGCTTGGGCCATTGTCATCGAAGGGTGCCGACACAGGCAGTCCTCGCAATAAGGTGTGTGGTTGCCTACTCACCTGCGTGGACTGTCTTATTGCTTGCGCCTGGGTTGCCTGCCATAAGGCAGCAACATGAAGGTCAATCAGGGCGTGCACCCGAGCCTTGACGCCGATGAGACTTGGTTCATATTCGTGGAAGCGGATGTCATTGCGGTGCGTCCATAGGCAGCGAAGTACCACAACTCTCACTATGTGGAAGACCGCAAAGAGGCTGTAACCAAAGTCCTTTTTGGCTCGGGGCGTAGGCATGATGTCCGCGATGTAGACCACAGATAGCCCACTCAATGGGAGACTCAAACCACTGTTGGAACACCTCAAGCCATTCCGCCCATACGGTTGCCGCAAAGTCACAATACCAAAAGAGATGGGGGACGGTTTCAATGACTCCACACCCATGATGGCAGCGAGTCATAGCGCCTTGCACGTGCTGCAACCTAAAGCCCACCCAAAGTGCGTTGTGCCGAAGTCTGTACAGCAAGTCCGCGTTCACTGGTAGTACGTGCTTGTTCATCTTTAGGTCTCTGCCCCATACATTTGCGGGAGCCGCTAAGTCCAAGTGCAGTCATTGGCAGGACGGGTACCTTGTACTGAACCAGGAGCTTGCGTATTAACGACAACGTGAGATCAGCGACTTCATAGCCACTGAAGCTCCAAGTATGGAGTGCGCAGCCGTAGTGTGGCTTGGGGCGGGGTCCAATGGGCCTGTTGGCCAACGGTCGTAACAGCAAGTCAATCTTAGTTAAGAAAGACCCGCAGAAGCTCACGCTGTTAGCACGCCCAGGCTGGCTATGCTCACGGATGACTTGGGATAGCTTGGCGGCTTGAGGCGGGTATCCACTAAGCTCAAACAAGTCAGAATACCCGATAAACCTTTAAGCGAATAAGGCCTTGGACAATGCCCAGGTTTGCGGTTCGCAGGGGTCTTGGGCGTCTTGGTTGCAGTCGCGATATCCACATTGTCCAGCAGCGGCATTGTCAACTTATCAAACCTGGTCATGTTGCGAGTGATCTTGGGTCGCAGTTTGGTGTTCCAAAGGATAAGCCAATACAACCAAGCGGTCTCCATCGTCTTAGCCGTCGAGACACCACATGATGAGGGCTGTTCCAGATCGGCGCGTACAGGATGTCAAATCGCGTCCCCAAGGTTTCATCACGGAGTCAAACAGCGCAATGACTGGGGCGGCCCATGAGGGTACATCATCCGGTTACTGGCGTACGGCCATGATCATCTTGCAAAGCATGTGTAGTTGGAGTCCCTCGATCATCGTTTTCACAGTCGTTAAGCCGAGGCCTCCCGTGTGCATGGGCAACGTCCACCAAGCTCGGGGCACGATGTTCGACGAAGAAGACTGGGCCATGAACCGTACTATCATGTCCTGGACTTGGTCTTGGAAACCAGTTTCAGGTATGTAGCAGACACTGGCCGTGTACCAGAGAACAGGCAAGATGATCTGTTGTAGGATGACCATTTGTCCTCGCAGAGTGCGTGCCAGGTACTTCCACAGTGAACACCTTGTCTGCATGTCCGCCAATATGTGCTGTAGCCGTGCCGTGTCTGTGAGCTTGGGACCGTAGTATATACCAAGCAGTTTTGCCGAGTCGTTGTTCCCAACAACCTTTAGTCCCAATTGCTGTAGTGCCTCACGGATGCTGTCGGTTTCACTATTCCAGGGGTGGAACGGCAGCACCTAGCTGTCAACGGAGATCAAGCAGGCTGTGCCGCGCACAACGCGTGTGGCGCAAGTGAATGTTAGTTAAGGACAAGGTTAAGGCAAGCGACGCAAGCGTGGTAAGCACCAACGCGGCAAGAACGGTCAAGACAAGAAGGCCAAATCTAACTGCGCGAACTGCCACGCAGATGGACACTGATATGCTGCACGCATTGGCAAGCCGTCCAAGCCAGAGCTGGCGCAGAAGCTTGCGGAAAGGCAGGGGAGACAGCAACCGACTTCCCTTGCGAACTCCGTGCGTCTTGTTGAAGTTGAGAGTGGAGATGGGCAACAAGCCCTACTTGCCGGACTCTCGCTGTGCGTAACCCCCAACCAAGCGACTGGTGAGACGTGTGCTGCTGCTGCCTCGTCACCGGTCTACTCGCCAACGACGCCTGCGAGCGACACTAGTACCGAGGATGGAAGTGGCGGACGAGTAGTGACTCGAGCGATGACGTCGTATGCGGCTGCCATACCTCAGCAACCTGTAGCGATTGCTGCCGCTCAAAAGGTGGTGCTACCGGACAAGCTGCTGCTGTCGGACTAGTTGGTCTTACTGGGCAAGCTGCTGCCCAGCGAAATGTCGCTGAAGTCCAACACCCCTAGGGCAAGGACTGAAGGGCGTTTCGGGTGGTGAACCAAGGCTTGATCCAGGGCGTATGCACGGTGGACCACGAGTGGGTCTGCCCACGTCAAGGGATAGCTATGTTGGCACCAACTTAAAGATGCACGGAAGTCAAGGGCCTGTATTTGATTGATATTCTGAACCAAGAAGTGTCTATCAACGAGGACTACGTTTTTTGCTGGGCATCCGGTTTGGCGCGGACGAAGCCCTTCGCCACCACGTTTCTTTGGCCGTACTGGACCACCGCGATTCTCTGGACCGCGATGCAGTCGATCGCCACTACCGCGTGGTCGTAGTCGATGCGTCCAAGGGGATTTCCACCGCGTGGACGATCACCACGACGCAGCCCCTCGCCGCAACGAACGTTTGGTCGGCGTGGTAATGCAATACGAGATGGGCCACCGAGACACAATGGGACGCAGTTTGCCAGGCCGCAACGATCGTTGTGGCCGATCGCCTCGTCGGTTTGATGACGATCGCCGGCCTCGACGTGCTGCACACCACGGTGACTCGCGTATGGTAAACGCAGTTGAGCAGAATCAAGGTATACACAGTGGTGAAGCCAACTCAGTGGAATGGATTCTTAACTCGGGCTCGCAGGCTAATGTCGATTGAGACCTGTCCCTGTTCACATTCATTCGAGAAGACCAGACAAGTCGACTCGATTTTGCCAATGGAACCACTGAACACACGACTGTTTGTGGCTCTGTGATGCTACATATCGTGAACCAGGCAACTGGAAAGCTGGAAGACCGTCTACTGGACGACGTGGTCTACACACCGAACGCGAAGGTGAATCTGATTAGCCTGGGATACTTGCAGACCACGGGACGATGACAATTCCGTATTGGATGAACAGAGATCCAGTGCGAGTGTGCCACCTGGACCTGAAGAATTACCTACGACTGATGAGAGAGTTGAGGTGCAGCCTGGCATTGCTGTGCCAGCTGCTGCGAAAAATAAGCAACCGCTGGTGTGGCAACTGCGGCTACCAAGGCGAAGCGACGACGAAAGCGATAGTCGCGAAAGAAAGTTGCTCAGGAAAAGGAGACGACTGGCCGTAAGATCCAGATACAGCTCGCCACGGGGCCAAAAAACTTATCGCACGCGCCTGCTGTATGTCTCGGGGACAACGGCATCCGTACTCACCAGCACGTGACCCACAACATAGTCCATCAAACGAACACTGGGCCTCTGCGTCCTTCTCGGTCGCTTGAGGCAGGGTCGAACAGGCCATGCTGGCAAAGCTCGAGTCCCTCAAGGGACACAAAACCTGGAAGCTGGTCCCAAGGAAGGTGGCAAAGGGCTTGAAGGTGATCACATGCAGATGGGTCTTCGCAGTAAGCGGGATGAGCATGGCCGTGTCGAACGGTTCAAGGCTCATCTTGTGATCCACGGGTTCGAACAGCAACTCGGCGTGAATTACTCGGCACCTATGATCAGATTGAGACCATTCGGGCTGCTATCTGCTACGCTATGCAACGTGGCTGGGACGTACTGCAGTACGATGTGAAGACGGCGTTCCTGTATGGCGATCGTGAAGAACTCATTTGCATGGAACAGCCTCCTGGCTTCCAGATCGACGCGACTGGCTTCATTTGTCGGCTCTTGACGAGTCTTGTTTGGCTTCAAACAGGCACCGAACATTTGGAATCATACGCTACATGCTAAGCTGGGGACGATGGGTTTTAAGCGAACCAGGTCTGACTACGGGCTCTACATGCTAAAAGAAAGCGGATAAGGTAAGATGCTCTTGACGGTTTACGTGGATGACCTTCTGCTAATGGGTCCGGTGAACTGTGCTCGAAGGTCGCCGCCTCCTTGTGTTGGCAGGTGATGTTGCGTGTGTTGAAGTGCCGGTTTGCATATGTTGTGCATGTGTGGGTTTGCGTGAGTTATGGTGTTTTGCTATAGATACGCATTCATGATTACTAACCAAATGTTTTCTATCGCTCAGCTGGTATAGTCTCTTATGCGAGCCAGCAGTTAGCGGGTCGAGTCCCGCTTTGACCACAACTTTTGCATCTTCCCACTATACATATGGGATACCTGATGGGATTAGAAAACTCACCGTAGCAAAGACAGTAGAAGAAATGAGCTAGGAAGGTAGAGAACAATAACGACATCAATCCCACTCACTTTTGGTTTTGCAACCTTGCCAAGAAGCCTTCTTCATCAACTCGTCCCGCACGCTCTTCCTCTCCTACTTTTAGGTTATGAGCTCAGACGACTCCAAGTTCAAGGTCGAGGCCTTCGATGGGTCCAACTACGCGCTGTGGAGCTACAAGATGAAGATGTATCTAATGTCCAAGGGGTTGTGGAGTGCGTCTCCGGCGAAGGCAACGTAACTGCGGTCAAGGAGCAGCAAGCGCACGCGGCGATCGTGCTGAACCTGAAGGACTCGCAGCTGATGCACGTCATCGACGCGGCGACTGCGAGTGACGCGTGGGGAAGACTAAAGAACTTTCATCGTACGCAAGACATGGCGAATCGGTTGTGGCTCAAGGAAAAGTTCGCGTCGTTCAAGTACACCACCTCTTCCATCAAGGATCACGTGATGGAGTTGGAGACGCTGGTGCTAAAGATGAGGAATGCAAACTGCGGTCCATGTGAGGAAGACGTCTGTGCGACGATGCTGCGGAGTCTACCTGCAAGCTACGAGAGCTTGGTGCAAGCGTTTCGCATGTCGATAACAACGTTCAGCTTGGCGGACCTCGTGAGCAAGCTGATCGCAGAAGAAGTGCGTCAGAAAGAGTCGACACACATTGAGCAAGCGACCGCACTTCTTGCTGGTAAGAGCAACGGGGAAGCAGCAGTACAAGAAGAAGAACTGGCGCGGCGGACGTAAGAAGGGGACGACTGGCGCTTGCTTCAATTGCGGCCAAAAGGGTCACTTCGCAAGAGAGTGTCCGTCGGACTCGAACCCGCGCGGTCTAGTTCAAGTACAATCTAACGTCGCGCTTAACGCGACTGAGCAATTTGCATGTGAGAACTTGGTCATGGACAGTGGGTTTCAACACATATGTGCAAGTCGCGTGATGCATTCAGTGAATACACAGCGGTGCAGAACGGTCGAAGCGTTTTAAGTGCCAAGAGCAGCGCGGAGTTGAAGGTTATCGGCTTCGGAAAGGTGACTCTGCAACTGTGGACTGGTCGCTCGTGGATCAACGCTAGGCTGGAGAATGCGCTTCATGTTCAGGATTTGAGCAAGAACCTGTTCTCGCTGACTACTGCGACAGCACGCGGAATGACTGTGACTATGGACAGCGAGAAGTGTGTTTTAAAACGCGATAATCAAGTGGTGGCTACTGGGCGAAAGTGTGGAAAGCTAATGTACCTAACACGGAAGCGAACGAGGAGTGCCATACGGCTGATGACGACATCGAACTCTGGCATCGGCGACTCGGACATGTCTCGTTCAGTACACTGAACACAATGGTCAAGGATGGGCGGCTGAGTGCGACGCAGGCTGAACTCGGGACAGTTTGCGGAATGTGCGCAACCGCAAAGCAAGTGCGAAAGACGTTCAATTCCAGCAAGGACGAGCTGGAAGCCAGGGAGAGTAGACGCACAGACAGCATGGTGTGTTCCGATGTTCTTGGACCCATCAGTCCTGAGTCAAAGTCTGGCTTCAAGTACATAGTGACATTTATCCTGATGAAAAGCCGCTACGTCACTATCTACCCGCTGCGCAAGAAGAGTGAAGTACCAGACGCGTTCACGAAGTTTTGCAAGGATATGAAGACCGCCGGGTTGAAGATCAAGGTGATTCGGAGTGACAACGGTGGGGAATACCGTAACGCACAAATGGAGGCGCTTTGTGACGAGAAGTTGATCAAGCAGGAGTTCACGGTGCCGTACAACCCCCAGCAAAACGGAATGGCTAACGGATGAACCGATCGCTAGTGAAAATGACACGGTGTATGCTCAAAGAAAGTGGATTGGGGAAGGCGTTCTGGTGTGAAGCCATTATGACTGCAACCGATATCCGCAACGTGCTGCCGACAACGTCCAACCCGCACTTAAGTCCGCTCGAAATCGTGTTCAGACGTAAACCGCGTTTGAACCACATGCGAGTGTTTGGTTCAGAATGCTACGCCCACGTGACGAAGGAGAAGCGCAAGAAGTTGGATGACTCCGGTGTGAAGTACTACTTCCTGTGATACGCGAAGGAGCACAAGGCATACCGACTCCTCAATGCAAATGACGGCTCTATCATGATTTTAAGAAGTGTCACATTTGCGGAGCACGCTGGGATAAAAAAGACGAGCGTCCACGGTGAAGGCTTCATTGACATCCTGGAAGATGCGAATTCTAAAGAAGTAGCTGAGGAACCAGGTACAGACTTCGAGCGCCATACCCCACCGACTGGACCACACGAAGGACCCACACAAAGCGATCACGACGGCCCAACCCACTCTGTACCAACCCGAGGTTCAAGTACACCGGGGAGAGACGGCAACGAAGAGTGGATGGTGCGTCCGGTACGCAAGAGGCGCGGTGTGGTACGGTACGAAGACGAATATCCCGGCACTCGGCCTGGGGAGTTCAACTTAGACGACTTTGAGGGCGAGTTCGAGTCCCTCCACTGTTTTAACGCCGAAGAAGACGACGGCGAGCGTGCTGTGACGCACAACAAGTTATGCGAAGCAGGTACAAGAACGAGTGGTTGCGTGCGATGGAAGCGGAAATGAAGTCGCTAGAAACCCATCGCACCTGGAAGTTGGTGGATATGCCCTCCGGGAAGAAGGCTGTGGGGTGCAAGTGGGTATTTCGGATCAAGCGCGATCCAAGAGGAAACATTGTGATGTTCAAGGCTCGGCTTGTGGCTAAAGGATTCACGCAGCGTCCAGGTATCGATTACACCGAGACATTTGTCCCAGTTGCTCGGAAAGAATCGATAAACGCGTCATTGGCGGTTGCAGCGAAAGAAGATCTGGACGCTGAAAATGTGGACGTGGATACGGCTTTCCTGTATGGCGATGTCGAAGAGGAGATCTCTATGGACCAGCCGGACGGTTTCGAAGACCAGTCCAACCCCACCGAGAAATGTTTGCTTGAGAAAGCGCTTTACGGCACGAAACAGGCGGCACGTCAATGGAACAACAAGCTAAATTGCCACCTGGAAGGTCAAGGTTTCAAGCGCTCTGATGCAGACCCGTGTGTGTATGTGCGAAAGTCAAACATCGAGTACACAATCGTGGTTATCTATGTGGACGATTTGATGATCTTTGGCAAAACGAAACACGACATCGAGAAGATCAAGCAAGCGCTCAAGTCCGAGTTTAGCATCAAGGAACTCGGAGAGCTCAAGTATTGACTCGGCATCGAGATCCACCGCAGACGTGAAAATAAAATCATACTCTCAGAGAAGTTTGGTGTGGAAAAATGCAAGGATATGCATACGCCGGCTGACAGCAACTCGAGACTGGTCAAGGTATCGGACGATGATGTGTGCGTCTTAAACTATCCGTATCGCGAACTAGTGGGTGCACTGATGTACGTGGCAACTTGCACACGTCCAGATATTTCACGCGCAGTGGATGAAGTAGCCAAGTTTTGCGAGCGCCACAACAAAAGCCACTGGGTGGCAACGAAGCGCATTTTGAAGTGTCTGAAGACGGCCCAAGAGCTCGGAGTTGTGTTTAATGGTTCGGTCAAGGGAGAGCTTGTGGGTTTTGCGGACGCAAACTGGGCTGGCGACCTTGACACGCGACGCTCGACTACTGGCTACGTATTGTTTCTGAACGGCAGCGCGATATCGTGGAAGTCCAAGCGCCAACCCACTGTGGCTACATCAAGTACTGAAGCAGAGTACATGAGTCTCTACAGTGCGACTCAAGAAGCTGTGTGGCTGCGACTACTGCTCAAAGACATGGGCTACAAGGACCGAGGTGCTACGAAAATATATCAAGATAATCAAGGGTGCATCGCACTGGCCAAGAACCCAGTGTATCACACACGCACGAAGCACATCGACATCAAGTTCCACTTTCTGCGTGAGAAGATTGAGTGCGTGTTTATCACTTTGGAGTACAAGCCAACCGATGAGATGGTTGCTGATGGCATGACAAAGGCGCTAGCGCGTGACAAGTATCGCAAGTTTGTCATAGGACTTTGCATGGAAGAATGAGGAAGCCGCAGCACGCACATCAAGGGAGAGTGTTGGCAGGTGATGTTGCGTGTGTTGAAGTGCCGGTTTGCATATGTTGTGCATGTGTGGGTTTGCGTGAGTTATGGTGTTTTGCTATAGATACGCATTCATGATTACTAACCAAATGCTTTCTATCGCTCAGCTGGTATAGTCTCTTATGCGAGCCAGCAGTTAGCGGGTCGAGTCCCGCTTTGACCACAACTTTTGCATTTTCCCACTATACATATGGGATACCTGATGGGATTAGAAAACTCACCGTAGCAAAGACAGTAGAAGAAATGAGCTAGGAAGGTAGAGAACAATAACGACATCAATCCCACTCACTTTTGGTTTTGCAACCTCGCCAAGAAGCCTTCTTCATCAACTCGTCCCGCACGCTCTTCCTCTCCTACTTTTACCTTGCAGGAAGCGTTTGAGCTGACTACGATGGGCACGGTGAAATATGTGCTTGGCGTGGAGATTATGATTGATCGACCGCAAAACATATTGTGTAATGTCAGACGCAGTACGTACTTGAGGTGCTAGAACGGTTCCACATGGAGAACTGTAATGGATGTGCGACGCCTGAGGCTACTGCTATGGCAAAGGCGGAGGTTCCTGTTACTACCGTGAATTGGTGGGCGCCCTCCAGTACCAGGTGCACTAAGACCAGACATTGCGCATGCCACACGACACCTCGGAAAATGCCTGGCGGACTATGACCACACGCACTACGCTCAAGCAAAGCGAGTGCTTCGCTATCTGCACGCGACATGCAACTATGGTTGGGTGATGGACGTGCATCAGGGAATCGGTGTTCTATTGGCTGCTACTCGGATGTTGACTACGCAAATGATCTTGCGGATCGGCGCAGTGTCAGTGGCTACGTGACTACATTGGATGACAATATGATATCGTATGCAATCACGAAACAGGAGGAATTCATTGCACAGAGCACATGCGAAAATACGGCTGAACCGACCAAGGACAGGCTGTGGCTTGCTGACCTTTGCAGAGAATTGAAGTGGAAACAGCCTGTTCCGCTGCTGCTGGGTGACAACGAAGGAGCCATATCTTTGTCTGTCAAATCTGGCAATCATTCCAAGACGAAACAAATTAACAATAAGTACTACCTGGTGCGGCGTACGGCGGAGCTGAAGCAGTTCACGACGCAGCACATTGGCACGGAGGAAATGGTGGCGGACATCATGACTAAGGCGCTGGTGGTGGTGAAGTTCACCCGGTTTCGACGGCGATAAAGGTACAGCCGATTGGACCATACCACTACTGCCTCTACGGACGAGGCAAATACTACCGCGATCGCTGCTGAGATTGTGACGGACTGTGCCCTACTCTGCTTTTACTCTTGCGATGGAGGTGACCCTCGACGATGGAGGTGACGTCCGCGAGGTGATTATGTCAGCTTGACTCCCATCGCCAAGATCAAGTGTGAGTATGAGATGTTGAAGTGCATTCTGACTGTCCAGTATGAACCCAGCCCATCCTGAACACTGTCATATGCTGTCCGCCCGCAGCCGTTGCTCGGCTGCAGGCGTGTACACAGCGTGTACATTAGAGACTTGCAGTACCAAGGACACTATGGAGAAGCCGATCGTTGGCGGTGAGCGACCGCAACGTCGTGGAGCACGAGCTGGGGATGACTTAGCTTATTATGCGTTTATAGTGTGTTTATATGCTAGAATACATCTTCGCGGTGCGGCTGTGACTGGTGCGTGACGACCTCTGCCTCACTACCGCTTTTGCTGCTCTGCGAGCACGCACCTGCTCGAGGCACATGCTGCCCTGTCGTGGCATTTTGCGCCCGGCACTCACAGTGTGTACGTACTTGTGGGAAGCACAATACTGGATAGAGAAAAGAGTGAACTAGGTTACGGGCTTCTGTTTCATTACATTCTCTTATTTGCGGTCTTCGTTTGCCACAAATCCCACACTGGAAGCTATTCCGGTCCCCATGCGTCGCGGATGACTGTTAAGGGGGCATGAGTCGTCACAAAACAGCCAATTGAGTTGAACCAAAATTCTTGTGAAAAGATCGCGCTTTACCAGTCTCCTTCCCTACGCGCGAAGACTGCTGGGTAAAAGCTACTGCTCCCCAAGAGATAGCGCGAGAGACGACGACGTCTAATCGACCTTAGGGGCTTTCTTGCGCTGTCTGACCTTTTGTTCCTTCTCGTCACTTTCCACAGCCTTACCGTCCTCCTCTTCCTCGTCTTCCTCTCCGCTGTCCGTTTTCTTCGTAGCTTCCTGACGCTTCGGCGAACCCGACGCACAACACAAGAAGAAGAGGGCAATGGTCGCCAGAACGGAAACACCGGCCACTGACCCGAGAGCAATCGCAGGGTTCGCATCTGCGTACGTGGCGAAGTCCGTCGTCAGGGTCTCGAACGTCTTCATAATCCCTCCCTCCTCGTCGTATTTGCCGCTCTTCCCTGCTTCCTTGGCCTTCTTCTTTGCCTCGATCTCAGCGGCGTGCTTAGGTGCCCACGTGAGCTCCGCGAACTCCTGCGCCTTCTTCAAATCGTTGCCAAGCCAGAAGTTGTCAAATGTAACACCATCCGTCATGGTCCATACCTCCACAGCGAGCGCCCCAATGGGGTCCAGGCGCGCCGGGTGCTCATCCTTGAAGTAGTTCGGGTTCGGGATCTTACGCGGCTTCCACTCGCCCTTATAAGCCGGGTTCGGGATGTACGGGGCGTAGAACTTGCCTTTATACGCCGGGTTGGACTTCGAAGGCCGCTTCCACTCGCCACAACCAGAAACCTCAACGCACTTCGGGTTCGGAATCTGCGGCATCACAAACTCGCCATCGTCCTCGTCGTCCCAGTCCTCAGGCTTGACCGCATCCGGGTCATTTATCATCGCCGACTCGTCGTCCAGCCAGTCATCAGGCTTGACGGCTTCCTCGTCCGGAATACGTGCCGGGGCGTCTTCGTCCCAGTCGTCGGGCTTGGTGGCAGTCGGGTCACGAATCTTCTTCTCGTCAACCCAATCTTCGGGCTTAGAGTCCTCGAGGTCGTCAATTTCCTGCTCAGGGATCACGGATGGCAGGAAGTTCTCCAGCAGGTTGCCGCTCTTCACCAACTTCTGGTCCACAAACACCTCGAATGTATTGTCGTCGCGGATGACCGCCGTGTAGAGATGGGTGTCCTTGTCGCTTTTGATACCAGGCGCCTCCATCATGTGCTTCTCTTCATATTCACCCGACACTGGGTTCTTGTGCTGGAAAATGAGGTGCACCTTGTCGCTCTTGCCGCACTTGTCTGGGCCGAACATGAGCACGAAGGGCGTCGCGTCACTGAAGGCCGAAAAGTCCTGGTTCTCCTGATCTTGGCGCAGCAGCTTTACGTAGGCACCGCCGCAGTCCAGACCCTTCTGCAGCTTCACCTCGTACTGCACAACCATCTCCTTCTTGCCATCGCTGCCGTCCACCTGCAGCGGTTCGTCGAGCTTGACGGCAAGGCCATAGTGGCGCGCGGGCTTGTCCAACACGAGGCCGCGGTCGGGCGTCAGGTGCGCTGCCTCCAGCGTCACCTCATCGATAACCACATCCTGGTTCGAGTATTTCTCATGCGAGCTCTTGAACCAGCGCGTGCCGTCGAATAGCTCCTCGGTTTCGAACGTCTCAGCAAACAGCGCGCTCTTGGTCAGCTCCTGCGCCTGCTGCTTGTGCTCGGCCTCGACCCCCTTGGTAGCACCCTGCTGCGCGGTAGTGTCCTGGTGCTCTTCGGTGGCGGGGACCGCGTCGTCGGCCAGCGCCGCCAGGGGTAGCAGCAGCGCCGTTAGCAGCTCCACGATAGTCTTCACCTTCATTCCGTAACTGGCGTCGAGTTTTTACTTCCGCGAGTTCACAAATGAGGTGGCAGACGACGTCGCCCTGTCGGAGATTCTAGAAGATTACGTTGAAGCGGAGGTTGACACGTAACGCCCCCAAAGGCGCAACCATCCGACCTCAATGTAATGCCCGTGTGGAAGGACCAGTTTTCTATAAATTCTAAAAATCCACCCTGAACTAGCAACTGAAACGAAAATGGTTTTGTACTGTCAAAATGGCTGTTAAACCTTATGCAAAAAGTACAGTGAAAAGTGGCAACTTAAACGGTTTTCCGCCATCGTAATTGGTCTAAATACATTTCAATTGGAGGGGGAGATTTGGCTCAAAAGATCGCTGCTATCAGAGAGGAAGAAGGCAGCAGCAGCAGCAGCAACAAGGATGGACTCCCGACAGCGCACGCAATCCCCCATTGTGACGGGCACATCAGTGATCGCGCTAAAGTACAAGGGCGGCGTGCTGATGGCAGCGGACACGCTGGGGTCTTACGGATCGTTGGCGCGCTTCACGGACCAGCGCCGCCTCACTGCTGTGCACAACACGACGCTGCTGGGCGCGGGCGGTGACTTCAGCGACTTCCAGTTCATTAAGGACAAGATGGACGAGTTAGAAGTGTACGACTTTAACCAGGATGACGGCTGCGACACGACTGCGCCCGAGATTTACCATTACCTGCAGCGCCTGTTCTATCACCGCCGCAACAAGTTCGACCCGCTCTGGAACACGGTCGTGGTGGGTGGCCTCAACCCGGAGACGGGCAAGCCTTTCCTGGGCCAAGTCACCATGATTGGCTTGGCCTTCGAGGGCGACTATATTGCCACGGGGTTCGGTCACCACCTCGGCATGCCGCTGCTGCGCAAGCATTGGCGACCCGACATGGAGGAGGCCGACGCGCACAAGTTGCTGGAGGACTGCATGCGCGTGTGCTTCTATCGCGACTGCCGCACGATTAACCGCGTGCAGTTCGCCAAGGTCACGGCCGATGGCGTCACCATTCCGGAGCCCGTCAAGATGGACACGAAGTGGGACTACGCGCAATTTGTCAAGACTAAGTCGGAGGTCGGCTCCTCGTGGTAAGCGTTACCGGCCGTAAGGTAATCAATCGACAGCAGACTGACTGCTGGAGGCAGAAATGACGAGCATGGGGCGATCTTCAAGTGCGAGGGCGGGGTTTCTCTTGTCGACGCGCTAAACTAAAAGTGTGGCGCACTGGCAGACGTCAAATTTGACATGCAGCGACTGGATACTGCAGCAATTCACTCGCGTATCGACTTCAAAAGCAGGTTTCACTAAAAAGAAAATGAGAAAAACTAAACAAAAGGTTCCAGGTTTAACACCTACTGATCATCCTGTTGTGTACGACTTCATTCAGGTTGCTAAGATCGCGCTAACATCAAGAACTGGTCGGTAGCTGCAATCTCACTGCAAGCTGTAGGCCGCATACATGCTGCCCTAGTTCCTGCGTCGGCGCTTAGAATGATGTCTTCTTTGCGAGCTGCGGTTGCTGTCGGACGACGACGAAGAGCTGTCGCTATCACCGCCAGATGAGTCCGAATCCGACCCAGAAGACGAGGAGGATGACGAGTCCGAGTCTGAATCCGAGTCCGAACTGTCCGAATCCGATGACGACGAATCGGACGAGGAGGAGTCACTGCTACTGCTACTGACACTGCGACGCCGTTTCCGTCTCGAGCTAGAGCGAGACCGCGAGCTGGTCTTGGACTTCTTATTGTCTTTGCCTCTGACCTTGCGATTCAACTTTTTCTTCTTCTCGGCGGCGTTTTCCTCCTCCTGCAGCTCCGGCGGCTTGTCCTTGTTGAAGGGCTGGCGCAGCTTAGGGTTTCGCAGCTGCTGCGAGCACGATGGCCGTTGTACGTACACGGCTTCGTTCTTGCACTCGTATGTCCAGTGCCCAGGCCGTAGACACTTCTGGCACATGGCGGCGGCGCTCGAGGAAGACGGAGCCCCCAAACCGCGCCGGTGCACGCGCACCTGCTCTGTGCTGGTCGCGTACATGTTTCGCCGTGCCTCCTTGCGCTGCGCCCACTTGCCCAGCGGCGCGTCGCCACTCGCATCGCCCATGCTGCTGCTCAGTTAGTTCCCTTTAATTATGCGTATTTTTCCACCAACCAACTTAAATCTCCCTGCTCTTAATCGATTGGCCATTAATAAGAAGCGTTTTGTTGAAGTGGTTGAAGTGAAGTTCCTCGTTGCGCAAACGGCGGTGGCGCTCTAGGGCAGAGGTCACGAGCGGTGGAGTTGTCGGAGGCGTCGTGAGTTGGATGTCTGCCGCGGATGCGACGAACTGCGCCGTGCTCTGCCCCACCTCGGGCATGGCCTCCGCCGTCTCCTTGACGCGCTCAGCCACGTCGCCCCAGCGCACGTAGGCGAGCGCCACCGAGTAACTAACCACCTTAAAGAGCTCCATGCTCAGTACCCCCACCCACAGCGCGGGGAAGCCGTACCGCAACGTGATGCCGCCGACATAGGCCACCGGCAAATTAATGAGCCACGTGGCGACTGCGCTGGTCCAGAACACAGTATGCACTTGGCTGAACAACAGAAAAAGAGTTAGAGGATCAATCCACAGCATCAAATAGCAAGACACGCACCTCATTCCAGTCAGAGCTCCAGCACCGAGAATTTCCACGGCCTGGAAGACGCAGGCGACGACGAAAACGGGTAACACGAGCTTACAAGTGGCGAGGAGATCCTTGTCCGTTGTGTACAGCGCGATAATGTGATGATCCATGACACTAGTGAGCGTCGCGATAACAACCGCGACAACCATGGTGCAGATGAAGCCCAAGCCGGTAATACGGCGCGCCAAATCTGGTTTGCCTGCGCCTAGGTAATTGGCAACACGGACCTGTGTGGCACAGCCGTAGCCCCAGAAGAGCGCCCAGAGCAGCCCCCAAAGCCCCGAAATGACAGCATTGGCAGCAATAACTCGAGCGCCAAGTCTGGCTGCCACTAAAGCTATCAGTGCGCTAGCCAAGTTGGATACAAAGCTGTTGCTGGAAATGGGACCTGCCACTCTGATAAAACACCGCAGCCGGCTAAGCGTGAGCGCGTGGATGTTCCACCCGTACCAAGCGCGGTGATGGTAATGTTTAAAGAGGATGGCGTAACTGAAGACCGCGAGGGGTTGAAACCAGGAAGCCACAACAGTAGCGAGTGGCGATCCGATGAAGCCCAGGCCGTGCCATGAACCGATGCCGTAGATGAGGACGTAGTTGCTGCCCGCCGCCACGAAAATCGAGACTATGCCCACAACGGTGGTGGGCGACAGAATCCCCATCGCTTGCAAATACTGTCTGACAACAGCAACCAAGATATCGATATGAAAAAATCAACCAATGCAAGGAATTCACGTTAGAAGACAAACCTGAGGCAGGAGTACAGAAATGACGGGAGGATTGATCCAGAGGCCACCCGAGAAAATGTGGTGGCCAGTGCAATGACCTCCTGGTCATCCGTAGTGTACTCGAGGACATAGCCAACGCACCAATACCAGATCGCGACTGGCATGGAAAGTAATGTCGTGGTCACGATCCCAAATTGCAGCCAGATGCCTGTAAGCTCTCGGTTGCCAGCACCCCATGACTGGCCGCACAACTGTCGAAGCAATTGGAAGTTAACGAGTTTGGAATGCAGAACGTTGGGAGATGTGAATGAACAAACCGTGTTGAGTGCCGAGCCAGAGGACCACACACAGTAAAGGACAGGGCTGGTCCATAGCTGGGCGAGTGAGGCGGCTGCTAGTTCCTTGACGCCCAAGTGACCGAGAAACACCGAGTCGATAGACCATAGTGCTGCTCGCGCCAATGTGGCCATACTCACCTGCGCTGCCATCAACGACAGATCCATAAAGTCATGCCAGGCTGGAGGCGGCTTTGACCGTGAGAAGTGCTTCTCCAGGAGCGGACTGGTCTCGTCCATTCCTCCCGTCACAAGGCAAAATGCCAGCTACAATAGTTGAAACGTCGGGAGACACAAAACCTGTTATAATAGCTGAATATGAATTTATGTAGTATGCTGTTTAAAGCGTTAAATGTCGAGTGGTGTGCCCCCATGGCAATACGCGTCGGCGGAATGACGAATGACGTTGTTGCTGGTTGGCTTAGGAGAAGGAAAGGTTTCGGTGGTTGGTGATGGCCACAACAATTTCTGAGGAGTCTGGTGGCTGCATGTCCTCCAAGGATAACCTCGCCCTGTTGTTGAATGATAACATAACGCACTTTGCGAGCAACAGAAATAGGCTGAGATAACCTCGAGCTCAAGCAGGCACTCCTATTGCTGTCCTAACGAGTGTAAGAGGTCGCGAGGTCGAAACCTACTTCTCGAGTCATGGGCGCTGCGTTGGTTTCTCATGAGTTATCGAATCCGCAGCAGCAGCAATTGCTGAGTGAATACGTTGACCATTCGAGAAAGACGGCCGATGAATGCGCTCATATCTTCCGCGGTTGCTTGGGTATGTACGACGACGAGCAGATCGACCCGCCTTCCCCGAGCTTAGGCGCCCGAAAGCCAGCGTATCCGCGGCATCTCCTGTTAACACAGTTTGAAGAAGTGTTTGGGATGCTTGTTGCAGATCCGGAGCCGCACTTCCGATTCTTTCATCATGGGAAGATCGTTACTCCAGACACGAAGCCAAAAGTTAATGCCACAGTGTGCGCGCATCGTGTCTTTTGCGCGGTGGCATTGCTTATGAAAGCTGACTTACACTCAAAAGTTGACTTCGTGTTGCGATTATACGCGGACATTGCAGGGGTTTTGTCGCCAGAGGCGAAGAGCTCACTGCTTAAAGATTTTGTTACCAGTGTTGAGGAAGTTTTACAACTCACTGATTCCATCCCTGGCAGTGTAATAACGAGCGTGGAGGTACGTACATGGTCACGACAATTGGCTGCTCCACATTGCATAGTCTTCGTGGAAGGCTCAGTGTGCATGAATAATGCTGTTGGAACAGAAAGCATTCTGGGGTGGCGAGCCGGGCAAGTTGATGACGGTACCTGAGCTGTACGAAGTCTGCCTCACGAACCCCCAGATCAGCGGAATGCTGCACACTGTTCACGGTCTAATGGAAGGTAAGGACTTTGAATGAGCGCTTCGCTGGTGGAAACGCTGACGATTCGCATTATGTCTGTGTCGTCTGTAGAATTTTCAGCTTCGCGGCGCCAGCAGAAGGTGCGCCAGCGTGAAAGTAGAGTCCAAGCTCGGCAAATGTCAATTAGTCATGGAGGAGATAGCAGCTCTCCGCGGTTAAAATCGATCGCGCGTACCATGTCTTCAGCTGCCCTTCCTCGTGCTTCGTTATTGTGGGACTTTAAGGTAGAGAGAGAGAGGCCCAGGAGCGTCGATATGTGAACTTAACTTTTGCTTTGATGAAATATCAGGCTGGCGATTACGGGAACTTTTGGCAGAAACCTGAACTATTACAAGTGCGGGCAAGCGAAACTTGCGCTCATGTGCTGGAAAAGATGGTTCAAGTTGATGCCCAAAGCGTACTGGTCGTTGAATCTTCAGACACCGCACCATTAGAAGCATGTCGGTTGCTTGGACTTGTTACTACGGAAAAGTTGCTCTTGTACGTAACAATACAGTAAACTTGTGCGTGGACTAAATGTCATATTTGCTTACAAACTGTTGCATTATCCTCAGATATTTTCTTCACTTTCTTGTACCTGGTTTCCAGTCACCAACGGCTAAACCATACGAGCACACCCGAGCACGCGCAGAAGACGCTATCCGACAGTTTGGTTCAGCATCATTAGGTGATGTCGTGCGCTTTTTCTTCACAGACCGAGCACCGCTACTGGGGATTATCCGACATGACGAAGCATTTTTCAGCGTATTGCTACGTTTTGCATGTGGTGAAAGTTCGGCGGCAGTGGCTCCGAATTACAGCTCAGTCCCTGAAGCCGTCCTTGGATGTCTAACTGTTTACGATATGCTGGCATGGCTTGACGAGGACCTGACGCTATTGAGTACGATAACACAATATTCTACTTCTGCTAAATACATATTCATCCTACTAACTCAGCGAATTCAGAGGGCAAAGAACGCTGGGCTGTCGCTGCCTTCCCTCAGTTTTTTTACGCTCCAGCAAAACTCGATCATGTGTCCTCTTCAGCGTCAGTGTGTGAAGGTCTTGTGGAAATGGCTTCGAGGAAGTTGTCCGGTCTTGAGATGGAGACGAGTGCGAACAAGGTGGAGCAGAAAATACTCAGGTACGGATCACGTGGTTGTGAGCTTAATGACCCTGAACCGAATGTCTTGTTCTCCGTAGTGCAAGTACCTTTCGCGACCTTTTCCCAGCATCCTTCACCGCTTTAAGCGATAAAGATGGGGAGCCAGGCCCTCTGCTTCGCGCAGTGACTGCAAACGCAGCGATTTTGCCACCTGCTTGTGTTGTTTCTCTTGACACTTCCATCGCGAAAGTGATCCGGGATATGGTTGACAAACGAACAAGACGGGTTATTATCCAACGCCAGGACGATTTGATTGTAGGGGCCGTCCGCGCGTCTGACATCTTACTGCTGCTGCTTCGCGCACAGCACACATCACTGCGATAATGTGGTTCGGAAATATCAAGTCAGGCGTCATCATGATAATAGGGAGATGTCGCGTAAGTCAATCATAGCAGGCATTGGCACAGACTACCGATAATGCAGGTACCGTGTTTCCTCTCGCTTGTTGTATCTCGTGATTAATTATTCAATCGCTTGAGACGAACCATTAGGGATTATCATCAACGACCAGAAGTATTTGCTCTATTCCACCTGGACAATAAAGTTGTTTCGTCGGCCGATACGAAGCACCAATACCTTGTCGTCGAGAAGATTTAATGTCTCGACGTGCAAAGACTCAGATTCAACACGCTCATTGTTAAGGTAAACGCCGCCACCTTTGATCAGACGCCGACACTCAGCTGTACGAACATAATGAAGACAAGGTCAGACTCACAAATACCTTGCTAAGAGTCTGGAACACATGCAGAATAAAGATACCTTTCGACTTGGCTGCGCCTATTCTCACAGCAAGGTCCACCAGAGACTGATCCACGACATCAGAGCGCGAAAGAGCTGTCATGGGCGAGTCTCCAGCCATGTGAAGCATCTCTTTAGCAGTCAGAGGACCATTTTTATTTCCGAAGAGCAGCTCGGTAGCATCCAATGCAGTCTTCAGGCCTTCTTGTCCGTGCATCATCACAGTGACATCCGCCGCCAGCACCTTCTGGGCAGCACGCTTTTCAGGAGCCTTCTCATGCTCAGCCACAATGTCACGGATCTCTTCCACTTCTCGGAACGTGAAGCTCTTGAGCAGCTTCTCAACGTCACGATCATCTGAGCGGAGGAAGAACTGATAAAAGTCGAACTGAAGTACACAAAATGCAAAGCAGCCATGGTAGATAGGTGTTAGTGACGATGCCTCCTATACGAGCGTCTTCACTGTGAAAGCAGAAATACTTACGACTGAAGTCTTACCAGCATCCAGCCAAATGGCGTTGCCTGCGGACTTGCCGTATTTCTCCCCAGCCGCCGTCGTCAGCAGCGCCAACGTCGCTCCAAACACTTCCTGTTGTTGTATTCGGCACGAGCATTAAGCGCCCGAACGTGAGTACTCATACAGCAAAAACTACTATAAAAGTGAAGTTGTTTCTCACCTCGCCGGTGCTCTTGCGAACAAGCTCAATACCTGAGGCGATGTTGCCCCACTGGTCACTGCCTCCAATCTGCGCGACACAGCCGTAATTCTTGTACAGATGGAGAAAGTCATAGGCCTGAAAGAGCTGGTACGAGAATTCAAGGAAACTGATGCCCTGGTCCGTCTCCAGACGCTTCTTCACGCTGTCGCGCTGCAGCATCGCGTTCACGCGGAAGTGACTGCATCACCATAAACCAAAAGTCAACACCCTTTAAAGACCCACAAACTGCATGGAACGGCCACAACGCACCGGCCGATGTCCCGCATCCACGTGACGGCCGACATCTGTGCGTGCCACTCTGCGTTGTTGCAGATGATGGCACCCGTCTTGGGGTCGTTGAAGTCCAGCACGGCCGACAGCCCCTTAGCGATCCGCTGCGCGTTGTGCAGCACTGTGTCATCCTCCAGTAATACGCGCTCCTCCGACTTGCCGCTTGGGTCGCCGATCATACCCGTGGCGCCGCCCACCAGCAGGATGGGGCGCACACCAGCGCGCTGGAAGTGACGCAGCGCGATGCCCTGAAGCAGGTTGCCCAGGTGCAGCGAGTCGGCCGTAGGGTCGAAGCCGCAATATACGGCAGGTGCGCGCGCATTCTGCAACAGCTTGTCCATGGCCACACCCGCCTCCTGGTGCGTCAGTGCCGCTAGCATGCCGCGGCCGCGCAGCGCTGCGATTGCCCTGCTCATGTCGCTCGATCCGTTGATGCGCGTGTGCGGTGACGATCGCGTCGTGTGGGATGTTGCCCCAAAGACTTTTTAGTGCAACATTCGACAAACTTAGATCAGTGCATTCAGAAGGTTGTACTGATGCAGTTAAAGTCGCACCTCATGGAACTCAAAGATAGGTAGATAGAGAGAATGAGCTAGATCAAAGAGACGCATATGTTCTACTAAAGAGCAATATTTCGTTAGTAAACGGACTTAAACATCGAGTTCATGCGTAGAAGGTTTGAACACGACAAGCAACTGTCCGTCCACAAAGACAGACGTTAAGAATGGTGTCGATTACTTGAAACTGTATTTGTCTGTACCACCACCCACATCAGTTTACTCATTCGCCTACAAGATGCGCCGCACCTCGAGAGTACGCCGCAAGAAGGAGATCTGTGCCATTGAGACGGCCGTCAGCACGAACATCTCGACAAGCGTCCACCACATGATCCGGCTATGCGTGCTCGTGATCACTGTAAGCAAACACGCAGAAAAAATATCAATGTGAGAAAAGGCCACAGCAGCAGAAGCTGTGCAGCCCAAATGACTGGTGCAACCTACGCTGGTTGTGGTGGTTCGTGATCGCCTTCATGTACGCCTGAGTATCTTTAACAGTGTCCAGGTTCACGCTTAACTCGTACACAATATCCTCAAGCTCTTGCACTTGCTCTGCAGTCAGTCGCGGCAGCACAATCCAACAAACAGTCAACACATAACCAATATCCATCTACAGCAGCCAACAACAGGGCCGAACACTCAACTGATCTTGGTGGCATCCGCGTTGGACAGCACCTCATGACTCGGGTCGTCCGCGTGGAAGGAGAAGCCGATGACTACGTCCCCCACGGGCGAGCGCTCGTTCTTGAAGCACACCGAGTGCGTGCCTCCCTCTCCGATGGGGCTCACGAACCGCCCTGATGCGCCCTTGCGCGCGTACACGATCTCATGCTTGCCATCCGTGAGTTCCGTCTCCAGCTCGTCCGCCACACCACGAAGCACCTCGTAGTTGAGCGAGATACCATGCTTGAAGTTCTCCGCCTCGACAGAGAAGCACTCAGACACACCCGACGGGATCGTCACGTGCATTGCGGAGGCCACGGTGGCCGCTAGTGCCAGCGTTACGGCCAGCAGCAGCGAAGTCGCACGCGTCGCCATGTTCCAGATCAATGTTGTGCGTTGTGTATCATACACAATCTCTGATCTACTTCAAATCTCAGTGCAAATTGATACATTGACAGCTCCTTGACGACGATGCAGACCGTGCGACGTCAACTCGACCGCCTCTTCGCGGTGCACATGGTCATCGCGGTGGTGACGGGGACGTTATGCTTCCTGACGCCGCACTCCCTCATGACACTCATGCTTGGAAGCGCCAACAACACGCACTTGGCCCACGAATTTGTTCGACTTTACGGTGCGTCAACGATCCTGCAATTGTATTCTTTTTTTTGCTGTTGCTGGAGTGACCATGTTAAATTATGTGCATTTATTGGTGTTGTCGTTGCTGTTTACAGGCGCGCTGACGCTGGCGCAGGGCTGGATGGTGTGGCGCACGCGGCTCGTGAGCGACGCACTGATCCGCCGCACATTCTGCCAGGCATACTGCATCTGCTTTCTGCTGCAGGCGGTGGCGCTGCTGCGGGCGCAATTGGCGTCGCCCGAAAGCCACTCGATGCTGCACTGGATTAACATTCTGCTGCTCGGAGGCCTCGGCTGTGCCTACGGCTACTTCCTCGTCTTCAAGACCATTAAGGCGTTCGAATTACCAGGCATGGAGAAGGGCCTGCTGTGACCTGAGGCTGAGCTTCTAAATGGACGTCGAGCACGAGCAATTATTTGCTTTTGTGGAAATTACTTGAATTCTTTAACGACAATTGAATCTCTGAACGTGGAGGAGGAATTACTCAAATATTGAGAGGGTCGTCAAAAGTACCAGCAGGAGCATGAGCTTCAGTCGATTGAGGCTCTTGAGGTTTTTGAGGTTCTTGAGGTTCTTGAAGTTCAGTCGGTTGTGCTTGGGGAGGTGCGGGCTCCGAGAACGAGGGACCGCTCAGGCCAACGAGTGTCCCCTCCGTACTGGGCGAGTTGACTGCAGGAGCACTAGCTGGTGGTGTACTGGCTGCTGGAGCCCCCGTGGAGGCGTGCGGCCCAGCGGACAGTGGGGTGGTGGCGGGATGCACCTGTGTCTTGCGCTTTTTCCTCACCTGCAGCACGTTGATCGGATTGGCAGCGGTGGCTCCTTCTGAGTTCTGGAAGGCACGCTTAATAGCATCCGCAGGCTGCGCTTTCTGTCTGGCTGTTGTAGCCTTCGTCGGTGTCTGTTCTCTTGAAGAAGCCTGGGACTGGGCTTGACTTCTAGCTTTCTTGCGCGCTTTCTTGGGCGTCGCAAACATTCGTCGCATCTTGTCCTCGTTCAGGACAAGTTGGTCTACACGTAACAACAACATACCGCAGTAGAGCCGTCACTACCTAACACTATCACAGCGACGAAGTAAATAATCCCTTTTCAATTCACCTTTGCGAGGTACGCTTGTACCGAAGAAACCATCTTCGAACTGGATGAATGAGATGTAACCATCCGTGGATGAGATGCTTAATGTCTGGCCATCTGCCGTCCAACTCGCGTCAGTTAAGTCTGCGTAGTGCAGTCCTTTGATCGTGCAGACCGGGTGAGTTTGCTGTGATTGTACATCAAGAATGGTCAGATGGTGAACACGGACGCGATACAATATCAGCCAGAGAAGTTACCTGTGTGTCGTAGATAACGACCGTGTCGAGAGTAATGACAGCAAAGACGGATCGATATTTCGTCTTGAACAGGTTGGACACTGGAGAGCTCTGGCCATCTTGACGCAATTCGTATAAAAGTGGGCTACAGCGGACGGCAAGCGAAGCCTTCTCCTGTCCGGGCAAGTGCAACGTCGGCTGACTCAAGTTCCCCCGTGAGAATGCGTACACTGTGTTCACCGGAGACTCCGACTCGCTGGAACGGAAGGTTCCAGTAGGCACCAAAAAGTAGCTTCCGTCCGGTGTCCACGCAGGTCGTCGGGCGAACGCCGGACATGTGTCGTCCAGAAACATTCGATGCTTCGATGGTGCCGGAGATTTCGGGGCTCCGTCTCCTGAAGCCGCTTCAGTATCCGACTTCTTCTTGCTGTCCTTGTCCACTGTGTCTTCCTTGGATGACGTCGCTGATAAGTTTGACCCGTTCTGCTTGGAAGGGAACTCGCGCGTCTTCAGCGTCTGGATGCACATGAACTTGCGTCCCTGTTTCTTTCCATTCGGGCGCGTCGCCGGTCCAAATCCACTGAGAGAGTAGACTCTGCATGTGCGGTCATTCCCCTCCGTAACGATGAACTCATTGAGTGGATCCCAGGCCACCCCCTGCACGTACTGCGTGTGGTCCTTGCGGCGCTCAGCCACGTCGCCCTTCTCGACGTCCCAAATGACGCAGCGGTTATCCACCGACGAAGACACAAGGAAGGCTGAGTCGGGTGACCACGACAGGTCCGTGATGTCACCCTTATGGCCTAGTGAGAGGATAGTGCGCCCCACGTCGCTTAGCGATGAGATCTGATCCCAGCGCCAGTCATCGCCCACCGTCTTGGGCTTGGTCCAGAGGATGATGGACGTGTCGTCACTAGCTGAAGCCAGGTAGGCGCCGTTGGGTGAGAAGCGCACGCAATTGACGCTACGATCATGACCCGATAGGCTAAAGACGAACTCGAGCGCCACGTCGCCCTTGGCCTCCAGCTTCTCGCTCTCGCCCACTCGCCATAGCTTAATCTCTTTGTCGGCGCCGCCCGTGGCAAGCAGCGGCTTGGACGTTAAGGCGGCGTCTTCTCCAGCATTAGGGCGCAGGAAATCCAGCGACAGCACGGCCTCGTTCAGCCCCGTGGGGCCGCAGTGCAACCGGATCTCGGGTGTTGCCACGCGCACTGCTGCACTCGACGCCATGTTTGTTGCCTCTTGCTAATGGAGCATTTCCCGCCAAATTGATGGCTTCGACTAAGTACGATTTGGAAATTGGCGTGTCTTATAATTCCCTGCACCAATAGATTACGGGCGCGTCATCGGGCGGGCGACGACGGGCCAACATGGATACATGAGCGGGCGGTGCTGCATGGGTTGTGCCGCTATTGCAGCCGCAGCCAGGCTTCTTACGCATATACTTGCAACCATCGAGCAAGCGCTGTAGATGGCACTTTGTTGTTGGTCGTCATGGCGAGCTGAGTCGGGTTTGAACGTGGTGGTGCGTACATGTAACCCCCCAAAGTGTCCACACTTCAGCTACCGGTATACTCAATTTAAGTCAAACCTAGCACCAGCCGACGATTGGACGACTTGAACTCGAAGACGATATCGGTAGCCGCACTTACAGCAGTTGACCCCTCACTCCTGTATCGGCGTCACTATCAGAAGACACAGCACAATGGAGAGCTGGACGGACTACTTTACGTCCCACTTCTACGCTATGAAGGCGCGGCCCGTGTCCGCCTTTGATCCGTCCGGCTTCATCATTGTCATCACTTTCTTTCTGCTTCTCGTGGGCGTTGTGGCCGCCACGGCACGCGCGCTCGTGTCCAGCCATGGCCTCGTACTGCGCTCCCGCGTGGAAAAGAATTTACAGGACATGTCCGACTACGTCTTGGACCAGCGCACGCGTGTGGGCGAGAACCTGCAGTACATTAAAGTCCGCGCCATCGACCACTCGGGCCGCCAGGGTTTCATCGCCGAGATGCTCAGCTACGCCTACCTCTCGCGGCTTGCATTCTCACTCTCGATCTTCGCCATCGCCTCATATCTCAACACGCTGGCTGCTGTCATTGCAGGGTAAGTGACGGGAGGGGGCTGACTATCTGATGGGTATTGAGGAATTTGATCCTGACGTTGTGAACTGTTGTTGGCAGCTGGCGCACACCCAATGTGGTGATCCTGGACCTCGCCAAGGAAAACACCAACCTCAAGACCCTCCCGGATCTCGGACACGACCTCTTCAGATTCGTCATGACCAAGATCTACGGCCACACCGCGTATATCGAGTGGTTCGACCTGCCCGACGAGTTCCTCGCGGCTGTGGGCATGTTGACGTCGTTTATCCTCATTCTGCACCCACGGGTAGGTTTGTCCTTTCAGTTTGGATTGCTGGCAGTCACGGCGAATTGCTGACCAACCTTTGCATTGCTGGTTGGAATTCATTAATGCAGCGCCTCCTGATCCTACGCCGCTTCTGCTTCATCTTCGCTATCATCAACGTCATGCGAGCATGTTGCGTGGCTGTCACATCACTGCCAGATGCTAGCCCCATGTGCATCTCCCAGTTCGACAGCGAGGAGCGCGGCGATTATAAGTCTCTCCCGATTTTCCCAAAGTGCGTACACAGCTCTGTAGATTTATTTGTTGCAGCTGTGGCTGCTGTTAGCACCATGTTGCACCCAAGGACAAAGCTTCTGACTTAACCGCTTCTGTCTCGTTATTTTTACTTGCAGAGCCTTCTTCCGCGCTTGGAAGGTGTTGATCCGTCCGTCACAGCACATCACCTGCGGTGACATGATCTTCAGCGGCCACGCGGTCTTTTTGATTCTCTGCTCCATGTTCGCCAGAACGGTACGGCCAGTGTCGTCATGACCCAGCGCGATAAAATTCAGGCTTACTGATGTGACTGCTTATTTAACTTAATGCAGTACTGTGTGCGTTCGGAGTTGAACACGCCTTTCACCCGGCGCTTCCCGTGTGTGCTGTGGATGATCCGCTACTATAACTACATCCTGTCGGCTTGTGGTATCTTCGCCATTGTGGGCACGCGGTTGCACTACACACTCGACGTCCTCATCGCCATCTACATCACGATTCAAGTTTGGCTCACGTATCATTGGCTCATGAACCACCCGGAGAGCAGCTTTGCTCTCATCAATTGGCTTGAACACGCCGAAGTGCACTTGGTTGACCACAATGCCTATAGAAAAGCGCGGCGATCTGGCAGTCTGAGCGATCGGATTGAAAAAATCGACTAGTTTGCGGTATCGTATCCACAACAAAGCAGCCAGGAAAAAACAACCAAATCATAGACTTTCTAGAGAAATTCATCACAATACAATTCGCCGTCGTGCAGGATGCATACAGGCCTCGAACCTTTTCCTACCGTGTCTTTTTCTTCTCGTTCTCTTCATCAGCTGGTGCACTTGTTTCCTCCTTCTGTAGAGTTAAGTGAAGTTTGTGTTGCAAATGCTCCTCCATGATGCCCCACTCGCTGTTAATAGCACTAAACACTACTGTGTCACAGTTGCAGTTCTTGATGATACGGTGCTTCCGCATCACGCCTTCAAAAGTGAAGCCCAACGAGTGCGCAGCTCGTCGGGCCCGTAGATTATGTCCGTCGCATCGCCACTCGACTCGACGATATCCGGCAGCAAACAGATACTTCAACAGCAGCAGCACAACTTCAGTCAGCACAGTGGTGCCTTGAAAAGCCGGAGCGAGCCACAAGTTCATCAACTCAATGCGGAGATTCCGTGGCGAGTGTTCGCCCAGCGTCACCATACCAATAGGCTGCTTGCTCTCGCGCTCCATCAAGACAAAGTGGCGGGCATCTGCTTCCTCGGTAGAGTAAAAGTTCTTGAAATCAGCTACTGAAGCAAAAGGTCCATGCGGCAGATACCGCCAGATCATCTCGTCGGCGTCGAACGTCAAGTCTCGGAAGATGCCGCCGCATGGCTCCCCGCATGAGACAGCGAAGAGGTCAGTGACATCTTTGGGGGTCTCAAAGTCCCTTACACAAACACGTTTCCCTTCCAGCAACTTGTCGGTCCCAAGCGGTGGCGGACGACTTCCCAGTGTCTCGGCCTTCTCCAGCAATTCGTCGTAAAGCAGCGGCTTCTGCTCGCCCATCCTGACTGGCAGCCCCACCGCCTCCTGGGTCATGCGGTCGAAGGATCCTCCATGACGCAGCAGCAGGAATACAGCCAGCAGCGATCCAACGAACACCATGGCGCCCGCCGCGATGCCCATTAACACCACAGGAGTCAGCATCTCGGTCGTTGTATGTCTAAGAGTATCTTGAGGCTATTGGAATGTAATTACCAAAATAGTGCTAAATCATTTTACAAACGCTAAGTATGTCATTAATATGGTAAGCACATCATACAGGCTAGTTTTGCAATCCAAATCTGCGGCGGTCCTTTATTCGTCATTCCGCATCAGCCAAGCAGGATGAACGCGACGCAGGCGCCTTCGCAGAGCAAGCGGCCGCCCGAGAAGGGCTCGTTCCCACTGGACCACTATGGCGAGTGCAAGCCCGCCATGAAGAAGTTTCTCGCCTGCATGCGCGAGCATGGCAACAGCCACATCGACTGCAAGGAGCTCTCGGCCGCCTACCTGCAGTGCCGCATGGACAAGTACGTCAAACACTATTTTTTTAATAACCTTTCATGTTGCAGAGTGATGGTCTCAACTATAAGATATGTTTGTGCATGAAGGGGCCTGATGAAACCCGAGGAGCTTGAGAGGCTGGGCTTTCACGAAGGAGGCATGAAGAAGACGTGGACGGAGCAGACGAACGAAGGCAGGAAGGAAGGCGAGGGCTTCGTGGCAGGTCTGGGCACCAAGAGATCCCGCTACGACAAGAAATAGTCTCTTCTTGCACACAAGAAGAGCACCAATCTCTCTCTAGATATCTATCTCGTAACCAGACAGACCAACTACAAATCCAAAACGAGGTCAGCGAGCGACGGCGCTCCCGCTGTTCGATTTCCCAGTCCGACGGCTCTGCGCCGTCTCCAGTTCCAAGATGCGCAAACGTAGCGCGCTCATTTCGGCTGCAGATTCGCGTGCATTTGTCTGCATTTGCTGTTGTAGGACCCGAACGCGTACACGCAGCAGAGCCTCTTGCGTCTCACTACCGCTGCTATCTCCACCGTCGGTCTCGGGCGTCTTGACTCCGGGTGCATTTTGACCTAGTGATGGCCGCTCTCGTATCTCTGTTGACTGCTGTGCGACCGTCTGCTCAAATTGGCGGATCACTTTCTCCTGCATCCGAACCGCTTTCTAGCAACACACGACGGCGGTAAGTCAACTACCAAAGGGTCGATCACTGGTCATCTTCCTCACCATGAGAGCGCTTGCGTGCACCTTGTCGCGCTGTAGACGCTGTACCAGAGCCGCTTGTACAAGATGGGCCTCCTGCAGCTTGGCGTGGCGTGTTTCTAGGTCGGCGTACGAACTCAAAGATCGCTGTGCGTCAGCCAGCTGCTGCTTCACGACTTGGTATACGTCATCTAGCTCCTTGTATTTCGTTGCTAGCAATGTGAATCGTTGTGACGCTGCTTGGTGCTCCGAACGCACAGGGAAAGCCACCCCATTAGCATTGGTAGAGGCTAGTAACTCGGCCAATTGGTGCTGTTCGCGACGCTGTGCCGACTCCACCTGTTCCTTGAGCTTTTGAAGCTGCTCGTCTTTTTGACGCGCCTCTCTCTGTGAAAACGTTAACGTAGGCATCAGGAAAACGACATGAACTCGTGACAAAATGAAAACGGCTTACCCGCAAGGCCACGATCTCCAACCCACACGTCTTAATGGCATCTAATCGCATGTCCAGCTCCTTCTGGAACTGCTCAGCCAGAAGAGAGGTGGGTTAGTCTCAATTCAACGCCGACTTTCTCGATCAAGACAAGAAAGCGTACTCTTTCGATCTGAAGACGCTGCGAGGTTCCTTCAGCCTGCAAATGGACGACTTGTTCTCTGAGCAACGCGCCGGTATCATCTGTCTCTATGCTGTTACGTTTGGTGGGCGAGGTTTGGTGATATTGCTGCTGCGCGTGTACCTGGTGCGGTTTCCGCAAGGTCGTCTCTTCACCTGAAGACGATTTCGCTAGGAGCTCCGCCAGCACTCCGGACACACCACCGGCATCGCAGATTGAAGCTACCGGGTGGCGGTTGAGTCCACGCCAAAGTGCCCCCATCCAAGCAATTGCTGGTCGTGGTGAACGCTTCCAGCGGTTCGTGCAGACAACGCGTCGAGCAGGAATATCATCTAGGAAGGCTCTCCAAGCAGCAGTATCCCACCAACGCAGACGTAAAGCGATGTGACCAAGGACACGGGAGCTGTCACCGTCAATTGTGATTGGAATCACAGTGTGCCGCAGTGGTGATCCTTCTTTCTTAGCCCCTTGAGCAACGGCTGATGAGAGCTCGAGCTGACCGCGACCAACAAGTTTGTGAGGCACCGACGACGTCTTGAAGAGCGAGATATTGACTACAGAGACCGAAAAGTCTTGGTTACTTCTAGTTACCAAGGCGAAACTCAGAGGGAAATACCACTCGTATACCCCTGAAGCGCTGCCCGTGACTGAAGACGACGAAGGCGTGATCCCAACGTGTTTTGTCCCCATCATTGACGCGTGGACGGTGGCAGCATTAGATTCTAGAAGGATTTGGCCATCATGAAGAAATGTGAAGTTGGTTTCGAGCATCTCGTCGGGTTCCAAATGGGAGGAATTGGTGCCACCGACAGCGTGGAAGTTTACCAAAGCGGCGAGACTCGTACAGTCGAGTGGCATGCCTTCATCTTCGCTGCCAGTAATAACAACGGGCGTGAAAGACTCTAAAGTGATCTCAACGTGCTCTAGAGAACTGGAACGGGGGACTCGGCTTCGAGACGTGGCGTGTAACGACACGTAAAGACTCGAAATTGAAGTTTTGTGTACTGTGCTCGTGGCGTCACATGAAGGAAAAACAAGTGCGAAACGTGTCTGCTGGAGTTGACATCCGATCTGAGCAAGTGGAAGAATGCACGTTCCAAGCAAGAAATCTTCTTGGTGACTGTCTCCACGCTCCACAAGCTCGAGTTTCAGCGCCAAGTGTGTACCAGCCTCTGTGTCTGTTGTAATCCCCGCTCTTGCTCCTAGTTCGCCTCCGAGATCGGGCTGTTCCTGGCTTATCGCCGAAGCTGTTTCCGACCAGCCTAAGGGCAAAGGTACGGCCAGCACTTCGTTCCAGGCCGGCGACGTGCTGCCTTCGGCAACGCGCGTCGCAGCATATGGAGAGCACTTTTGCTCGTACAGCACTCTGCCTTCTAGAACTGCAGTTAATGAATTGTCTGCTGCTTTGGCGTCGCTTCCTCGACGGCATTGTATGAGGTTGGAGGATGTCGCAAAGGCGCCAACTAAAGCGACCACGTAAGTGTTGAGCCGTTGTTCTCCATCGGCAAAAGTGCAGTTGGAACCATCGAGCTCTGTCGAGGTTTCTTTCGGGACCAGAGCGTCCAGATGCCGTCCGAAATGCACGAGAATCGTCAACAAGTCTCCACCGCGCGCATCCGTAGCACTGAAAGGTCTTTAGACGCAGCCAGAGGACGAGTGACTTAATTAGCTAGCGATGACAACAAGTGCGAGACGTACCTGGTGTTCTGGTGGCTGTTGAAGACGCCGGCAGTGACTCTTGTAGCCGGCGCCTCGAGCTCCAGCGCTTGCAGAGAGGACATGCATTCCGTTTCCCCTCCTTTCGTGACGTCTCGTGGTAGGGCAAGTCGATTTGAAACGGCGTCTAAAGGCGACGATCTTATTTGGTGCGGATTGAGCGGGTCCAATGTCATACGACTCGGTGACGCTGGGCATTGTCGCGAGTTCGGGGGCGTCACCGCGTGGTGAGCAGCATGTGCGCGAGTCTTTCTTCTACACGCTCGTGTTTCCAGTGCCCTCGACTCGGGAGACGCCGCGTGTCAACTATAGTGAAGTGTGTGAAATGCTGCGTGGGGTGACGGCAGGAGGACCAGCGCGAGAGACTCGTGCAATCGACGAGATGCGCGTAGCATGGGAAGCCAAGTTCCGTTCGGGTCCACCGATGGGGCAGGACACGATCCCCTTCTCGGCGTTGCAGGAGCTCATGCGGGACGTGATCATCGCGAGGTTCTCAGCTTTGGCTGGGATTACGGTCCGTTCGAGCACTGAAAGTCACGACAGCGGTCGGTTTCTCTTGAGCTTCCGCCCTTCTCCAGCGTTGTTAAGAGCTACCGCAGAGCGACTCAAGGTGCGAGTGCCTGGTTCCGTCGCCCTTGAAATCGGGGAACGCGATAGTAAAGAAGGGATAAAACTCTGGGGTCAAGCTGAAGCACAGGAAGAGATCTATCGACTCTTCCTAGCAGGGAAAATCACTGCGGAAGACGCACAGATCTTCGACTATGAGGACAGCGGGATGTGGTCACGTCGGTTGCGGGCCTTACAGAGATTTCCCACTGCTGATATTGGAGAGCAGGCGGAAGAAGAGGTCGTGTATCTCCCATTCCGAGATCTTGCTGCGTTACGCTACGTGTATCGGCAGATTGATGATGAAGGAGAGGGAGGTAGCGATATTGACGGAAGCACTTTGTCACCATTTCGAGTGGTAGACAAAATCCGACTCACGAAGGCGATAATTGATGCCGAATTTGACTGCGATGCGCTGCTGGAGCGTGGGCTGCTGGAACTTCATCTCTGTCCGCATACCCATCGAACGACAGACGTCGACACGTCTCTAGATGTACTTCGAGTCCAATGGGGGGCGCTTCCAAGTCCCTGGAGAGTGTTTTGTGGCGTTTTCCAGTATTTTCGGGTTTCCAAGCCGGCGACGGACCCTCTTCTCCACATCCGGAACTACTTTGGAGAGCAGCTCGCACTCTGTACGTTTGCTCTCTTAACTTTTTTGTCTTGTCGTTTTGTATGCTGACAACTTTTTCTTTTCCTTTTTATTAGACTTCGCGTTTGCTTCGTTTCATGCAAATGCTTTGAGGACGCTTGGGTTCCTAGCGTTGGTACTGTCAGTTGCAGCAGTGAAGACCTCGAGACCACGAGAAGCACAAGCAGCCTTTTGTTTGTGTTCGTGTGCGTTCCTTGGGATCTTTGTGCGTAAATGGGAGCTACGAGAGACACGACTTGCTGCTCGTTGGTCTGGAGGCACTCCCAAGGACGGCGACAGCGCAGTTAATCCACTTTTGCAGTTACCAAGGCCGCAGTTCCGTGGCCAAATGCGACGCAGCCCTGTGACTCTGCGCTTGGAGCCGTACTCACCGATCGGGAAGGAAATCGCGCGTCACTTGATGTCTGCGTTCGTGCTTGTAGCTCTCACTTTGGAACTTGGAGCGAGCAACGCTTTGGTGGTGGCAAGTAACCGCTTCCAGGCTCTTGCGACCGAGACATCGTCAAGATTTAACGTGGCGCTTGCAGTGATCGCGCTGATCAGCAAGTGTGCGACGCCTCACCTGGCACGTTGCAGTCAAGCGCTCACTAATTGGGAGAATCACCGACTGCAGCGTGACTACGACGCTCAACTAACGTTTAAATTTGCAATACTGCAAAGCGTTAATTGTTTTAGTGCATTATGGGGACTGGCATTTGTGCGACCATTACGTTGCAAACTTGGCCAGTGTCGATATTCAGATCATGCTGAAGTCGAGATCTCGAGTCACGATCAAGCTGCTCGCATGTTATTGATACTACTGGGACTAGATGTTGCTCTTGCTTTGTGGGGTCTACGCTGGGCAGTTTGGCGCTTAATGTGTGGTGCGGGAAACGGATGGAGACAGGTGCCGACAGAAACGGTAGCTAGACCTCTCGGAAAGGTGAAGCGAGCGCAAGGAGCAAGTACCGGACCGACAGCGACGCTGCTGATGACTGCGTCTACTCGCATCGGCTCAAGTGTCGAGGACGACTTAACGTTGGCACCGTATGACGGAGTGCTCTTCGACTACGCACAAGTTCTAATGCCTCTGGGTTTTGTGGCTTGGTTCGCTCCCTTAGCTCCTCTTCCTAGCTGTGTCTTAGCCTGGCTTGTTGCAGCTCTGCAGATACGAGTGGATGCTCACAGCTTATGCTATGACACACAGCGTCCCTTTCCAATCCAGTCTCTCTCTCTCGGCTCATGGCTCGGCTACTTGCATGTCCTGCGACTAGGTGCTGTTGTACACTCTACAGCTTTCCTGCTGCTGATTTCTCTGGATTCGAGTGCTGCCAACCTGGACAACAAGACATTCGAACATCGTGTTGTGACTGTGAGCGCTCTATTTGCCTTTGTCGGGTGGGTAGCCTATGCGTTAAAGGACCATCAAGAGCTCACCGAGGAACATCGCCTTAAGTTATTGAGAGCAAAACAAGCGGCGCTAGAGAGTAAATACCTTGGACATCTCGGCACTCACCTCGCGGCAAGTGCCAAGGCAGCATTACCTCCAGGACGTGTGTTCCTTAATGGTGTGCCACGTTACGTCGTCACTGGTGACAAGAGTGAGGAAGACGCTGCTGAAGAGCTTCGCGATCAGTGGCGTCAACAGCAATTGCAGATGTTAGGACTGGAGAAAAGAATAGCAGAGCTTCGTGCCAGTCAAGAGGAGACGCCAAGGGTGGGGGTGCTTTACGTGGAGGTGCAAGGGGTGAGTCTCCTTCCGAGTACTTCAGCCATTCACACTTTTGTGCAATTTTGCGTACAGTCTGGGAATGTTGGAAGCGGAAGCTCACGGGAAGGAGTTGGAGACCGCGTCACGTCGTCTTTGCCGACTCAAATGGTCAATACGTCAGTAAGCAAGAAAAGCCGCTCGCCATTGTGGCATGAAAGCTTTGAATTGTCTTTAACAACGCTGGGAGACGTGCTAGCTCTACGTGTATGCGAAGGTGGACCGCTGATATCCTCGGTGAGGCAACGACGTGTTTTGGGGCGTGCGCAGCTTGGGATTGAAGATGTTATCACCCGTACGAGCAGCAATACTGGTGTATTGGCGACTGTAGGGCCTGCTGCTGCTAGTGCGTCGGAATCGAAGCGTACCAAGTCAATACCTCAAGCTTCAGCTGAATCGTCATCCTCTGAAGAGGAAAAACAAGCAGGTGATAGAACTTTGTCTCGATCTTCTGTCCCAAGACGCCGTTCATCTGTCACCAGCCCCTCTTTGTGTGCAGTAAACGTACCAATGGCGACGTACGAGTTACCATTGGAGATGCCAGAGTCGCTGCGGCGCACCAAGCAATCCGAGCTGGCGAAGCATGGGCCCCCACGACTTGCATTACGCTGTGGTGTCCGTCTCAACGAACTGGGCTCACTACTCGTGCAGCAACGTCGACTGCGCGAAAAGCTTGCGTTGTTGCGGTTGCAGGAGATTCAGTTATCAAACTGGAGCGGAGAGTGAGAGTAATCGCGTGAATGCAATTAACCAAACAGGTGAATATGTTGATAATGAATAACTTAAGGACGTCCATTTGAAACTTGTCTATCTCCCTAGAAACTGGGATTCTTGCGAGGCTTCCTCAACGGAGCTCCGTGGACTCACGGACCCAGCAGAACGTTGGAGACTGCTGTGCTTCCCGACTACTCTGGATCTGATCCTGTTCGTGGTCAAAATAGTGCTGTTGTTGGTTCTGTAGCTCCCATTGGGCCCTAGCAATGGCGTTCTCGTCGTAAGTGCGGCCAGCACAGTCGCTGCCATTGCTTCCTCTGCTACTACTGTCCGAGTCGGGGTCCGTCATGTACTTGGATAATGTTCGTTTAGCGCCGAGTCCCTTCATGTGGCTCACACCCACATCACTGCCACCCCTGCCCATGAGCCTCCTCATTAGATATAGCATGCAGATCGTTGGAAAGACGTTGGGGATAATGTTGTACAGAATGAGGTACACGATCATAGACATGGCAACGCCCGATTCGTTGAGCACCAGCGCCAGTAAGCGCACCACGTCCGAGACGATGAAGATGAAGATGGCGAGCATGAGCTGATTCAATGACTTCTCCACGCTACCAGCTGGGACTGTGCCGCGCGCAAGCAGCAGACGACGACGCAGACGGAAGCCTTGGTAGCCCAGCAGCACACCGTACGCGAGCACAACAATCACTCCTGAATATGTTAACACTCCCCGGAGAGTGCTGCTCATGAAGCTGTATTGACCGTAAATGTCGTCGCTGTACCCAGAGAGCAGGATAGGTACCAATAAACCCCAGAACACCAGCACCGTGTTGAACACTGTGACGAGCTTGGTCATGCGCCGTCGTGCGAGTCGCTGTCCTGCCGAGACGACGCCAGCCCAGCAGATGGCCAGATACGACTTGCAGAAGGAGAGCAGCAGCAACGAGTAGAGACGACACACGTACATGATCTCCCAGTTCTGCAACGTCGGGTACCAGATCCACTCGATGGCCTCGGGTAGCTGCAGTAGCGTCGACACGAGCAGCGTCATGTGGAAGGCCTTCTTGGTGCCACGACTTGAGTACAGAAAGTGTAGCGAGGTGCGCCATACGACGGCCAGCGACAGCGCCACGTACAGCAGCAGCGACAGCCAGCCACAAACCCTCAGCGCCGCTAGTTGCTTCTGCAGCAGCGTCTCGCGGTCCTCACCGTCCGTAGCGAAGTTTGTTGTCTTGTCGGTCGTAGCGGTAGCTGTGGAAATTTCTGTTCCTGTGTCCTGTTGGCTGCTGCTGAAGGCGGAGCACACGCCCACCACAAGTAGCAAGAGGACGCCCATGCCGCGCTGTGATCGGGTGCGCGCAAGACCCCTCAAGGTCATGCTCAACACTGCGCTGCTTTTACTATGGCGAGCGAGCGATGCACTCACTTTACCGGCTCCTTTTCTCTAGCTGACTAGGGTACTTGAGCTACCACACCATGTGTACACCATATTGCAATACAAAAAATCAGTGTCCCCATCCTCTGGCACACAAAGCCGCATGCATCCCGCCAAAAGCTTAAAGGCCGGAGGATGTGGCGAACAGGCGTCAGAAGTGAGCCATGAGGCGAGTAGCAAGCGTGCGGCTCGGGCCCGGAAGAGCGTCCGTCGACGCGGCGCCCAATGAGGCGTTGGGATGGTCGCACGCCGCCAACTGTAGGCCGTGCGTGTCCTAATGGCCGCTCATAGAGACGGGGGCTCGTCGCTGACACGCACGCCAATCCCCACGACGACCGCATGAGCCCGAGGTCGGAAGAGCAGCAATCGTCTCTGACTCATATGCACCTCTGTGGTCCAACTGAGACTCGGTCACAGACGTCGGTGGTTGAAGTGCGACAGCAACGACCGGTTCAAAGTTTGACTTGAGTTTGACAAAATGCCAATTGAAGTTACCCGCCGCTTGGATCAAGAGCCGACTAATAATCAAATATAGTAGTACTACCCGTGCAAGTTATTGAATGTTTACAAGTAAACTAATACTTATTTGGGCGAAGCCCCATTACTGTGAGCTCATTTGACGAGTTTTCGGCGTCCCTCGCTTTTCTTGCTAATCTTTGAACAACTCCCGAACTTTGCCTTGAGTTCGTTTCCTAAAACTCGACAGGGTTAGGACGAGTCGCTAAACAGAGGACCTGGGACCTGCGATCGGCCGTGGTGTCCCGGGTGGGTATGACTTTGAAGACATTTACAGATAAGGTTTTGCTTCGCACTTGGTTGCGTTCTTAGCTCAAAAAGTCATTAGATACCCCCCCATCTGGGATAAGAAGTATATAGGGTTAGCAAGGCTATACGCTGGGATAGGCTGGGGTAAGGCCGTAAGGATGGTGATTATAAGGGCAGATAGATGAGTATATATACAACGTCCAATATTGCACTGTAAAACCTGCGATACTGCCCCGTGGGGCACTACGTTACATGTAGCTTACATAGGGCAATATAACAGGTGTGGTACTGTTAAAGGGATGGGGTATTGAATCTTGACCCCTTCGCGAAGACGAACGACTTCACGTTGACGTCCTTGGCCCCATAGAATCCGATGCTCGTGTTGCGATTGTGATAATGAACACAGCAGTCTCATTCATGTTGTAAATGCTCGAGTACTAAAAATGTTGTGCTGTACTCCTTGATCACCTGCTGCACGTGCTCGATGTATTCCTGTCGAGGGTATGCTTCTTCGTGCCTCCAGTTCTTGGACTACAGACAGCTTCTTTTCCACCATGAACTTGTCTTTCATCAGAAATTGACAATGAAAGGTGAAAATCTGCTCCCTGAGCTCGACCGGCGTCGCCACTTGATGCTGACCTACGGTAACAACTCGCAAATGGCGATTAATTTATGCTGGCTCCGATCTGACAATTCTGATAATTTAAATTAGACTAAAAGAGTGGGGCACTACAACACCCGGGGGGGCATTATTCGAGGGATTGGGCACAATCCCAGGTTTTACAGTAGATTGAGAAAGCTCCGTCACTGGCAACTCTGGTTAATGGATCGTGAGAGCATGGCTCTTCGAGTTCACACTCGCATTCTGGTACCCTAGAAGACTCGTGCCGCTAGACGCCCTAGATGCTCTTTCATATGGGCGGGGGGGAGGCGAGTTCTTGATGCGCTCTGCACATCATGGACAGCCCCTTTCCAACAACGTTTGGTGGACAACTTATACTATTGATACTAATTGACGTCAATATGAAAACGTATTATACTACTCAGTGTAATATTTCCAGTCGATCTTCTCGACGCGCATCCAAAAGAAGCCGAGTCAATGCTACCGCCGACCTCGCACGCTCGCCGCAGCAGCACAAGCACCGGCACCGGCAGTGACATGTTCGCCCGGTCTTCCATCCTATCGACCGCGTCCTCCGCACGCGCCGAGCGGCAGCCTCTGCTGTCGGGTGCGCCGCCGCCTCAAGTGTTCGCGCATCCGCTCGAGTGCGCGTCACTCACGAGCCGCTTGTTGCTGCAATGGGTCACGCCGTCGGTCACGCTCGCCAATCGGTCGCAGACTCTGACGTGTCCCCCTCAGTATCAGACACAGTTCCAGCTGCCGAGAGGCCGAGGATCCGCCACCAAGCGCGGCCTGCAGCAGGCGGACGTCTGGGAGCTGCCGCCTCGCGCACGCGCCGAGCCTGGCGCCAACGCGTTGCATCGCGCGTGGATCAGCAGCGGCTCCTTATCGCTGGCGTTCATCAAGTCGCATGGACTGAAGTTCACGGGACTCGGCGTCCTGCACGCCGTTGTGCAGCTCTGCGACCTGATGGGGCCTTACGTACTGTTCCGAGGCGTGTTGCTGCTGCAGGAACAGGGGCAGGAAGACCGGGACGACAACGAGACGAGACGTTGTCTGCTCTTCTGGCTGGGCGCGCTGCTATTCTCTCGGTTGTTGCGTGTACTGCTGTCGGCGTTCGTGCGCACAGAGCTGCAGACGTTGACGCTGCGACTCACAGCGGCACTACAGAGTCTGGTGTTCCAGAAGGCGCTGAGACTCTCGAACTCTTCGACTCGAGAAGCCTACGCGCTCTACGTTGCTGATGTAACACACTTGCTGCAGGGTGCTGCGTGTGTACACGAACTGTGGGCGGCGCCATTGACACTAGCGTTAATTCTGGCGCTGATCGACAAGTTCCTGGGCGTTGCAGCATGTGGAGCATTTGTAGGCGCAGTAGTCGTGACGATTGTGGTCTCTCAGGTGCTAAACCAACTGCAATTCCGCTCTTTGGATCGGCTGCGACGAACCCGTGAGGACCGAGAGAACTCGACGAAGGATTTGGTACGCGCTATGCCTGCAGTGAAGCTGCACGCGTGGGAACCTGCAGCAAGAGTGCGTGTGAATGCCACACGCAGCCGCGAATTGGCAGCTTTGTGGCGCTTCCTGGTACGAGGCGCCGCTGAGGCTGCCTTCAACTTCGCAACGCCGGTGCTGCTGACCACTGCGGCTCTAGCTGTGGGTTATCACTCGTCTACACATTCGCTCACTCCAGCATCAGTATTTGCCACTCTGGCGCTTGTGCGTCTCGTGCAGACACCCCTTCGAACGCTGCCTGAAGCGGCGTTAGGTGCTCGAGCTGCGTGGCAATCGATGTGCAATCTGTCGCACTTTATGGATCAAGAAGAACTGAACCCGTATGCCGTGGCTCGACGTGATAGTCTGGGGCTAGTAGCCAAGTACGACCCACAAGATGTTGTCGTCGCTGTTGAAGACGCCACTTTGGGGTGGGCGACGAACGGTCCAGTGGTTTTCCAGCACTTGGATGTGACTGTGGGTGCTGGCGAGCTCTTAATGGTTCACGGACGCCCTGGCAGTGGCAAATCTTCGTTTCTTTCAGCACTTTTAGGTGAAATGCAAGCACGTGATGGGAGTGACGGTGGTGGTGGAGGTCGCGTGTATGTCGGTGGCTCAGTCGCGTACTGTCCACAGCAGCCATGGCTCCAGCAAGCGCTTTCTGTGCGTGATAACGTGCTGTTTGGCCTTCCATTTGACCGTCGCAAGTACCAGCGCGTGCTCGATGCTTGTGCGCTTGTTAATCCAATTGCAATGCTACCGGCCGGGGATCACACACTCATCCAGGATTGGACACCAAGTTCAGGACAACAAGCGCTCGTCAGTCTGGCGCGTGCTTGCTACAGTGACGCTGATGTGTACCTGCTTGACGAGCCATTGGCACGCGTCCACCCGAGATCTACAGCGCGCGAGATTTTCTCCCGCTGTCTATTGGGCCTTTTACGCAACAAAACTCGAGTTGTGGTGACGACGCGCGCAGAATTTATCACCTCGGAGTTTGCTGACGATGCCATCCGCTTTGAAGATGGCGGTCGACTCGTACACACTCGCGATATTTATGAAGTCAAAGGCCGCAAGGAACAAGAGCGTGACGAAGACAGCGACGAGGAAGAGGAAAAAGCTGCTGAGGATAACTGGGTCAACTACGCGGCTTCTGGTGTTGATGTTGTGAGCACCTGTGATTCGGCGTATTTCCCGACAGAGAAGCCAGCGGACATTGAGCAATTGTCTATGGAAAATATCATTGGGACGACCCGTTACGCTCTCAATGAACGACCACTACGCGAGTATCTTTCGTGTGAAACAAGTGCAGACGCTGAGTGGAATGAGGGTGAAGGGCTGCGCAAGTCTATTCGATCGTATACGCAACTTATTGGTGGCTTTCGTGTCGCTTTGGTGCTCTTCGTGTTGCTCTTCATCTGGCAAGCTTTGCAGCTACTGAGTGAGCTGTGGGTCGCTTACTGGGTGCGTTCAAGTAGTCAAAGGAACTTGGCGGCGGATCAACTCATTTACGCGTCCTTGGCATTAGGTGCGGGGCTTTTATCGCTTGGCTATTCACTGGGTATCGCTATGGCAGCAGTTGAGGGAGCACGTCGAGCTTTCTTATCACTCACGTCGACATTCCTGCACGCTTCTCTGGTCTTCTTTGATGCTTTTGGCACTGGGAGCGGTCGAGCCCGATCCAAGCGACTCAGTCTTGCCAGGAGACGTCACCTCGAGCGAGTGTACACGGACAAAAGTCTCACGGACTTGGATACAAGACTTCCTCTTGCAGTTGGTGCTGTACTAGCCCTTGGGGTTTCAACTTTGACAGCGCTGTTGACAGCGGCAATGGTGGCACGTTACTACGCAGTGCTGTTTGTGCCTGTAGTCTACATGTATGTACAAGCAATGCGATTGTATGTGCGACCAGCTCGTGATCTGCTTCACTTGGAGCGGGCTGCGCGACAGGCAACGCGTACACATGCAGCTGAGACGCTGTCAGGAGCTCGTGTAGTGCGGGCCTTTGGGCTGGCGCACGTCCATCGCGTTCTGGGTCATCATTTCTGGCTTTTGGATGTAGCTGCTCGTGATGCTCATCTCGGACTGCACGTCGACCAGTGGCTTGCATTGCGTGTACAGTTGTACGGTACTGTGATCGTGGGAATTGTGGCTGCTTCATCTTTCTTGGCTTTACGGAACACACTGAGCGCTAGTGTGCTGGCTTTGGCGATATATGAAGCACTGGTCGTTGATGGTGGCGCGCTGGAGTCGCTCGTACGCATGTGGACGTGGTTAATCCCGGTATTACCGACTGCTGCTCGAACTGAGACTGCTGCACGAGGGGCGGAAGTGATTATTAAAAATGCAGCTAATTCTACGGCAGCAGCAAGGCGCGCCTCAGCTCCCCTTACACCTAATGAAGTGAACCCTTCGTTGTCATGGCCGACTAAGGGCGACTTACGCTTCGATGCCGTAAGCTTCCGTGATCCTGCAGCTGCTATTGTGGACGAGCTTACCGACATGTTTGAGATCGGCGATGGTGGCGCGCCACCTTTGGCTCTTAAAGGAGTGTCGTTCCGTCTGCAAGCTGGAGACAAAGTGGCTATCTTGGAGTCGTCTGCTGCATCTTCAGTGTCGTCGGTCGGTCGCGCGCTGCTGCGCTTGCATGAGCTGACAGCAGGGCGGATTGTGGTGGATGGCGTCGACATTTCCACTCTAGGTCTGCGTACGCTTCACTCGCGTGTAGCCTGCGTGTCTGCTGTTGCGCCCAGTGCTGCGTTATATGACAACTCAGTGCGTACACAGCTTGATCCAAGCGGTGCTGATATCGATGACGAGCGTCTGTGGGCTGCGTTGCGTGTTGTGGGACTTGCGAGCGATGTAGCCACGCTGGATGGACCGCTGCCTGGCGTGTCTGGTCTCCAACAGAACCCGATGAAGCGGTTCCTTCTGAGTCTTGCTCGTGCGTTACTCTGTGAGCCGTCCGTGGTGGCATTAGCCTTAGCTCCTGTGCTAGTTCCACCACCCGACGACGAGTTGCAATTGCAACCGGAGCTACAGTTCTCTCTGGATGACGCTACACTCGAGATTCTACAGCATGTGGTGCATGACGAGCTTCGTGACGCAACTGTGCTGCTGTTACTACCGTCCGCTACGGCATCCCCACAGCATGATCAAGTCCAGAGAGCAATGTTGCTGAATGCTGTCGACCGTGTGCTTGTCTTGGTTGATGGTGAGCTAGCAGAGCTTGGGACATCTGCAGACCTGAGTGCTCACACGGATCGACTGGAGACTCTTGCTGAGGTTCCGAGTAGATTAGAGCTGTCCGATCTGGAGGTCCCCAGTGAAGAGACTCACGCAGCACCAGAATTACAGGAAGATGACCGAGAGCAGGAGCATCATGCAAGGGATTCCGAGTCAGTGACGAGTGGGGAGTTTGTGATGGATACTACTGACAGTGCAATCGAGTTCGATACCGACAGTGCTGTTGAGACGGAGTAAGCTTAAGTTCAAGTCAAAACTGTGAATAGGAAGGCTATTTTATGAGCTTCCGTAGACCGTCGGAAGACCCTTGAGCTTGTACCATGGGCAACCGCTTTTCCAGAAAGAAGCGAGCGTTTGCAGCGGAGGCCGTACCGAGTCAAAAAGCAGCACTTGGTTACAGCTCAGTGGATCTCCCGCATGGCAGTCTATTTCCACGGAAGGCACAGGACGCAGCAGACAATAACGAGAATGAGCAGCCGCTGTCCGCTCGTCAAGTGCCACCGACAGCGCGCGACGACGATGGAAATGAGGATCCTTTCCACTTTTTTCAACAATGCTACGCGCTTGACGAGGATCCGTTCATTTTGTACACACAAGCACTTCTATTGAAGGAGCAGCGACAGTTTACAGCAGCCAGGTGCGCATGATTCCATTGGTAAGGCTGGAGATTGAAGTACCACAATTGACGAGTTGTTTGCTTTGTGTCCTCCTTAGTGAACTCCTGCGGTCTCTACTATCGACAACAAGTTTAACCTTGGAAGTGCGGTATCATCTCGCGCAGTGTCTCATTTCTCAGAATCCAGCGTTGACCTGGTGCCGTGAAGAAGCTCAGCAATGCTTGGAGGATATTGTGGCAGTGATGGAATTGTCGTCCAACAATGCAGACGCCCATTACGCTATAATGTATCGTAAAAGTTTGGTACGTAAATCACACGAGTTTCTGCTGTAAATGGGCTCTATTCATTTTTGCTTGATTATCTTGTAGGAACTACTGGCTCATGTGCTGATAGCTGGTAGACGCTTTGATCGCGCCCTGCAGCTACTCGAAACGCTGGTACTGACCGAGTTTTCACGTTCCAAGTTGCCCTCAACGGTGCTCGAATGCTGACGTTATGGCGCTTTTTGTGCTTTTACCCTGCAGCAAATTGAAGAAATCACTATTAACGCCGTCACTCCGTCCGAATTGGCGGCTCATCGTCAGCAACAAACGCTGGTGCGTTTCCAAGTTGCTTATTGTCGGTACGCGCGTGGAGACTCGTCCGACACCGTCTTGGCCGAGCTGCTCCAAGTTTTTCCACCACAAGTCAAATTAAAGCACGAGTTATCTCAAAAAGATGAACAAGGTCAACAAGAGCAGGATCCTGGGGTATTCGATCCACTCGAAGGCATTGAGCTCTTGCTGCACGTCGACGCAGCGAGTTTACGTGAGAGTCTCATGTATCTCAATATGTAGCCATTTGCATCAAATGTAGCCATTTCCAACTTTTTCAAAAGATGTAGCCATTTGGATCCTGTATCCCTCATTACACAAATTCTTCATTCGACATGGTGGTGGTGCGCTTGTCCGCGTCCAAAGTGGCGCTGGTCACGGGACTGCACGACTTCGGCGACGTGGCGGAGGAGACTCTGGACTGCGTGTACCAGGACCGAGAGCAGCTGCTGGCGCGCGACGCCGCCCGACTGCAGTTGCGCCTTGTGTCCAAGGACGAGGAGCTGGAGCTGCTCATTCAGAAGAGCGGGGCGGCGGCAGCTCCGCAGCTTCGAGCGGCGCTGCGCTGGTCCAAAGATCGAGCGACCCCTGCACATGTCCAGGTGGCCCAGAAAATGCTGGCGGGCGTGGACAAGAGACTGACAGAAGCGCAGAAGAGCAAGAAGCTCGCGACGGATGAGGCCCAGGAGGCGCGCAAGCTGCTGGCCGAGAAGATTCACACGAGCGTCGGCAATCGCAACGAATCACTGGCTCTGGAAGTGAGCTGCTAGTTGTTGAGATGGGTACACTAGAGTGGTGTAGAATGAAGCTGATGTTGTTACTGCTGCTAACTGTGCAGGCCTACGAGCGTCAGACTGGAGCCAAAGTGCGGCTCACGAACGAGCATTTCTACTTCCTCACGTTCCCAGCTCCACCAGAGACGAGGAACGTCGCAAGGACTGAAGAGGAACCTTCTGTAGACTACTCGCTACTTGCTGAGCAGAGTAAGCACACACGGATTATTAAACGAGTGTCTAAAGGAGCCTCAGGGTCTGCTAGAACTGTGGACTTGACAATGGAGGAGGAAAGTACCGAGGAAGAAGATGGCTACTTTTCTATTTGTGGCATGGTGGATGGTGTAGCAGATGCGTTAACCATATCGGCTGACGACGAGTGGGAGTTAACTCCCGTTATAGTGGAAGTTAAGAACCGAATGCGTGGCTTTCGAACCCCACCGCCGCTCTATGATCATATCCAATGTGCAGTTTACATGAAGATGTTGGGGGTCAAGCACGGCGATTTGGTGCAATGTATCTGCGGTAGTGACCCCCATCCTACCATTCAAGTATCACGTGTGTCGTTGGGTGTTGCCCCCTTGAGTCTTCCACCATCTTCAACGGGACAAGAGCGAGATCTTTGGACGGAAGTGATTGTGCCACGACTCTATTCATTCACAACGACTGTGCACAAGCTGCGCACTAACGACCTACTGCGACTTGCCTTCCTCAATGGCACTGAGGAAGAGCGGCTCTCAATACTGCGGACCGAATGTGATTTTCTGTAAGACGCATCTCTCTGCTGCCATAGATGGCTGGCTATGCAGACTCTACATGATGTGGCATCGATGCTTTGCCATGTTCCGAGACTTACGCGCCTCGTTGGCTCTGTCTTCTGCCTCAATTTCATCCGCCATCGTTGTACGTGCCTCTTGTTTATCCTCCTCCCGGTTATTCACATCGGGTATCACTGCGCGGACCACCTTATCACAGAATGAAAGCTCGAACTCGGACACTTGGATGTGCGCTGCAGCTGCCGAAATGCGGTACACGGTCTTAATTACGTTGTCGCCACTCTGCGCTGACACAAGGAAGCCACCACTGAGTCGATGTTGCCGAATAAATGCTTCGTGCTTCTCGTCCGAGATGACACGGTGAGCGACAAGGTCCGTCTTGTTGCCTACAAGGTACAGATTCATCTGCTTGTTGCCGTTGTCGCGTGCGACTCGCAGCCAGTCGTCGATATCACTGAAGGACTGAGCGTCCGTGACATCATAGCACAGCAACGCCACGTGCACACCAAAGAGGTATTTGCTTAGCATCTTGCTATTGATCGTCTGACCGCCGATATCCCACACCTGGAGCACAATCCGCTGGTCGCGCGGCAGCTGAAGTTTCTTCTCGAAAAAGTCGAGTCCAATCGTCTGCTTGTACACTCGAGCGAAACCATCGTCCACGAAGCGTGCAATGAGACTGGACTTGCCCACGGAGCCATTTCCTAGCAGCACAAGCTTAATCGCTGGGTCCCCTCGCGCCTGCATCTCAAATAATCACTAGCAAACAAGCAGGAAAACAAGATACAAAGTGATGCGAGTGCACAGAGAGAACAACCTCCGTCGAGGCGCTGCATTGCTGCCTGCCTAAAATAGTTCCACCGTCACTCCCTGGGCTGCTGCGTACTTGTCTGTCGAGCGCTTGTCTCTTGCTCTGCTTCTTTATTGTCATTCGGAATAGCGAAAAGTGACGCAGTGCCCTGATCGCAAGTTATGAAACCGCGCCAGTCATCTTTGCGAGCATCGAAGCAAGAAATATAGACACCTCGGTCAGTGCGCTCGTTGCTCACTTGTGTACGCGATGGCTACCTCCTGCCCACTGCCACCTGCTCGTGCATCGGGCCACGGTGCCCTGCTCACTGTTTCTTCCAACTGTCTGCTTTTCCGTTGCTGCGATGCTGCTGTGTCCTGCCATCCCCACAATCAATGGACAGCTTGGACTCAACAGCATCAACTCTTGGCTGGTGTGCCTTGTGCAGTTGCGTCCTTCGGCGCAAACACCTTCTTTTTCTGTCCATGAATCACACATTAGCATATAAATCCTCAACATGATATCAAATGACTACGAACCCGTTCGCCCTTGATGTTTGCCTCCTTCTTGCCACCATTTCCACCTTTACGACGTTGGTGCGACTTCGAGTCGGCCTTACTGGCACCTTCATCGTCACCTCCAGCAGCTCCATCTTTAACCTTTTTGGGGATATTGCGCCCACGACCACCAGATTTCTTGCCACTTTTGGGGCCACGTTTCTCAGATCCACGTTCCGACGAAGTATCGATAGATGGCGTAGTCCCGTTCGTCTTGGCAGACGGAGCAGGGGAAGAATCGCTGGTCGTGGCAGCACACTTGGGGGTCATGATGCGCAGTATTCCAGGCTCTGCCTTGGACGATTCTCGCTTCGTCGACTCTTTCTTCGAAGATGCCCTCCCGCGCTGCTTGCGATTTTTAGGATCTAAGATTATAGTTTTTACAATGTTACCATTAATACACTTACCGCAATACCACTCATTTCAGCTTGGCATGATACCTTGGACATTACCCGCGTCGCCATTGTTCTTCTTCTGACGATCCTTCGCTGATTTCGACTTGTCTTTTGTTGATTTTTGCTTCGATCCCTATACAAACCAAACGGGAACCGGCATTCAGTAAACAACGAAGCTTCACTCGGCACATCACTCACTAGTAACGTACATCTTTCTTTCCCTTCAGACGGCGTCCATTTTTATCCAGTAACTTGCCACCAGATTTTCCCTTGTAAAGCAGCGAATATCACGCAATGTTTAGAATGATTCATGCGAATAATAACAAGAAAAGAAAGAAAATATAACGAATTACGCACTTTGCCCTTGTCACGACTGTGAACCTTGCGCTCGTTCAGGTACTTGACCAACGCCGCCACCGGCTTCTCCACCGTCTCACCCTCAGCCATATCCACAACTGCCTCGGCACTCGGAAGTTTCTGCGCAATGCACAACAAAACAGTCAGCTCTCACTCAATTATTTAACGAAAACCACAGACAGACACAGCTTCACTCACGTCTTTGGGCTTGGAAAGCTCCTCCAGGAAAGCGATATACTCCGGATCGCGGTCGATAGTTCCGACCTTGGCATCTTTGCGCTGCTTCTCGCGCGAGACCTTCTGGAAGGGAGCGAACTCGACGTCCAGCGGTTTGGCGTCTCCGGCGTCCGGGGAGAACATGCGCCCATGCAGCGACGCAATGAGCTTGCGCGCCCTCTCAGGTTCCTTCTTCATGTCCAAGTAGAGCCGTGCGGGTATCGGCGCGCGGTTGTTGCTGCGCTTGTGGCCCGGCACGAAGCGCCAAACGAACTCGTCTCCCACGCCGTGCGCCTGCAGCAGTTCGCTCGTCTCTTGCTCTGTAGCCGTCGGGGGAATATTGCGTACTACCAACTTCTTCAATACCGTCGTCACTGCGCGCGTGGGCCTCGCGGACGTGGCGGCGGACGAGGCGATAGACGGACCACCGCCGCCCCCGCGCCCTCCACCGCGTCTATTGCTGATGCTGTCGCGGTTCTTGGGCTTTGCGCTGAGGTTGTCATTGCCAATGTTGCTGCTGCTGCGGTCGCCTCCCCCTCGACCCCCACGTCCGCGGCCTTTGCCCGAGCCTCGGCGAGGCGGCGGCGACATGATGGCTGGAGCTTGAATTGTTTTGGGGTCACACAAATGAGTGTCTCTTGTAACAAGTCGCTACAAATAATGGTGCTCTATAAGAGCACCATTATTTGTAGCGGGTACATTTTTTAAACAGTTGTAACGTTTATTCTGTTTAATGGTATTAAACAAATGGCTATACTGACTAGTGCTTAGTACTGTACCGGTACTCTCAAAGTGGGCTCATAATTTCTTTGTTGTCGTAAAGCGACAAACTCGATTCCGATCGACGTGATGTTTGGGCGCATGGGAGTCGTCTTGAAAATGTCCTTGAGAGGACCAAACTCGTCCAGCTCTGCGCCTCGACACCACGTGCATTGCCAGTGATGCGTCGCGTGGGTGTTGGTGGTAAACTCGCCCTTGGGGAACCGCTTCAGCCAGTCGCATGCCTCCTTTGCTGCATCGTCGTGGCGCTGTCGACATGCCTCGTTCATCGACCCGATGTTCCAATACGCGACCTCCGGGTAGAAAAACTCGGACGGGAACACAACAACGTCCGACTTTTCCGTCGCGTTTAGAGCCAAGTACGTCTGCTTGACCATGCGCGGTCCCGTGAGCTCCACCGCATCGCTCTTGAGGCGTTCCCGGTCGAACTTCTCCTTGATATTGTCCAGTACATGCAGCCAGAACGGATGTCCCGGCGCAGACGCCATCAACGCGTTACATAGTGCAGCCGAATGGGATTTCTCCAGTAGTACCGTGTGCACGAGCGGCTCGGAGCTGAGAAACAGACGAGTGTCGCGATGCAGGTCGTCAAACGTCTGTAAGCACTCAAAATCCGCGTCCACGTACAGTCCACCCACGCGATGCAGCAGCGCATAACGAGCCATGTCCGCTAGACTCACTTTCCTGACAGCCTTGGCGATATGTAGGTACTGCGGATAGAGCTGCTCGAAGACTCTGAGGTTGTCTTCGTCAGTCCAGAAGACGTAGGTCCACGTCGGGTGGAAGTCCATCCAGCTCTTCATCCACGGGTGGAACCGCGTGGGAATCCGGTAGATGGACGTCCAGGACTGGTGGATGATGTGTGGAATGGTGACATCGTCCTGCGTGCTGGCGCTGGGTTCCGTCTTTGCGTCGGAATCATTCATGACCGCTACAAGAAGTTTATGCTGCGATTGGGGACGAGAGGCAATCCCTATCCGAGACGACACGATGAGGACGCTCACGACGGACAACGAGACGAGCGCGAGGAAGACGCATCGGAGGCCAGGAGCAGACGTCCATGTGGGTGCAGACGTATGAGACTGACGCCCTCGCGCATCGGATGGCAACGTTTCGCGCACCATGCGGCACTTTTTTAGCGAAAATGTTTCAATAAAGGGTATTTCTATTGAGGTTTCCAAATATATTAAAAAAATATGTAAAGTAAGACCACTGCAACTCAACCCTTGCTACGTGTGCTCAGGACTTAGTGGGCGAGCCCAGATTGAACTCCTCGAGCCTCCGCATCATGGGCAACGAGCTGCCGTCGTTCTCGAAGCTCGTGTTGGTGATCTCGATACGCTCCCGCATCTTGTCCAGCGTCTCCTTGAGCATATCGCCGAACTCCTGCGCCATCTCCTCCATCTTAGCCTTAAGCTCCTGGATCTCCAGGTTTTTGGCAACAATGACGCGGTCCTTCTCGTGCTTCATCTCCTCAAAGTTGACTCGTGCCAGCTCTTACAAAATATCAAGTCAATGAGCTGTTAGGGCTCATCAAACAAGCCTAACAGAGCCGTCCGTACCTAGCTGGTCGCGGAGCTCCGTGTTCGTGTTCTCCAGTGTGTTGACCCGATTCAGCAGCTCCTCTTGCATACTTTTGTACTGCCGTGTCATGTCCTGCGTTATGCCAAACGTCTCCTTCCGCTCCCGTTCAAAGTCTTTTTGCAAGTCTGTCACTCGTTCCTGCAGCTCTCGCTTTGACTCGAGCGTCTTCACTGCAATCTCGTGCCGCTCTGCTAGCTGCATCTGCAGCGACCGGTTCGCTGACTGGAAAAGCTTGGCCTGCTCCTCCGCAGTGAGTACTCCTCCATTCTCCGCGCCGTCATCTGTCGTCAAGCAATGGAAACGTAAGCTTCAGCAGTCTTAAACGAATTCCAAGAGCACATTCACCTTTCTTCTCCTTCGTCTTCTTTCCCTTCTTCTCCTTCTTGGGCCCCATCACCGACGCAAGACACGAAATGGCGAAGGCGAAACCACCTTGACGACGACGCCTTATATTACCACTACTCAGTTAAAAATACGGGATCCAGCACTTGCCTAACTTCTTGACAGCAAAGACGCCAGTCAGGCTAAGAGGCCCCGTTTGCATTATCAACACCTTTGCGTGACTCTTATAAAAAATATTCTAGAGCGAACACCTCGAAGATATACCACAAACCGCTCCGCTCTTGCTCACGGACGATCCTTCCTGGACTTGATCTGCCGCTTTGGTTTGCCTAGCTCGCACTGATTCACTTGCTTCGCAAACCGGAGCGAGCACAGACTCTCGTTTGCTGATTCTAGTGTTGGTGACAGGTTAACCATCATCAATGTCTTGCCATCACCCGACAGGCTGCTCTGGAGCAGGTATGTCAGCTTGGAATTGCGGAACGGGATCTACAACGAGTAATACAAATCCGACCGTCAATTAAGTGAGCAACACAAGCAGCTAGGGATGACGCGACTTACATGGGAAGCCTTGTTGCCAATAGCGTTGAAGACATCAGCCAGACAGCTCAGACTCTTGTTGATGGCTTGTGTCTCTTTCAAGCGGTCTCCAGACACATTGGACCGTGAGGCACGCTCACTCCCAGCCAAGTCGACCAGATTCAGCTGGCCATTCAGCATGACTCCATCCTTGTCGTTCACACCTTGCAAATGGAGAGTAAATACACTGTGAGACCGAGACGACTGCGCGTTCATGTCTGTACAGGCCACGCTTCGCGCTCTGCTTGCTCGCTCCATGAGGACTTCGACTTGATCTGTGGCGGTAACGTCCACCGTTGTCAGTCCTGGGACGTACACGCCACCTCTTGCATCTTTTTTGATACTGAGCTTCTCGTCGCCGGTATGCTTGATGGCAAGTAGGTCCTTTAAGGTTTCGTTGTAGATTTCCAGGAACGAAACTTTCGTGACGTAGTTCCACCCCTGATGTTTCAATGTTTCGCATTCTTGGAGAATCATCTCGATCGCCCTAGGGATGATCCCACGCATCTGCCCATTGCCGCTTCCTTGCATCTATTAGATAAATCACAAACCACGTTATCTATAACAAGTTCCGCATTAAAGATTCAGCAATAACCATTCACCGTGTGTGTTTTTCCAGAGCCAGTCTGGCCATAGGAAAATAGACAAACATGGTATCCATCCAGAGAGGATTGGACAAATTCCGACACTTGCTCAAACACTGCATCTTGGCCAGCGGATGGAGCGAAGACCTTGTCGAACGTAAAAGCAAAGGTATCCGCCTCGGAGGGATTCTTTCCTGACCGACGTAGCTTCAAGCTTTCCCCATCAAAGTCGCACGAAATCACCGGTGTCGTTGCATTAGGATCGCAACGATCTGTGGGCAGGAATGGACGTGTTCTGGCAAACACTCGAACATTGCCACGCAGCTCCTATAAGAGCAACAAACACAAACGTTTAGACCAGGTGACCTTTTCGACATTAAACCTTCCCAATCACAAGAAACTACGCTTACCTGGATAGTGTTGTGCATTGCCCTCCTCAATCTGTCACCCTGCTTCACCTTCGCGTGCAGCTCTAAAATCATACTGTCCTTCTGAGCAATCGATTGGGCACCTTGATTGGTTAACTCGGTAAGACGTCGACGGAGGATGTCGGCCTCACGCTTCACAGCGCACAGCTCTTCAATATCCCCATCACGAACAGTGGAAGCTCGCGTCCGCAACGTCTGCACTTCGCTTTCCACGCTGACCTTGTCCTCCTGCAACTTGTCAATCTGACTCCTGAACTTGTCCCTTTCTTGTTGAAACCTCTGTTCCAATGTACTCATTTCCTTATTATGCTGCCGTTTGGTGTCCACATTGGCGGACTGAAGTCGTTTCATTTCTGCCTTCACCGCCTCCATTTGGGCATTTACAGCAACATGTTCTTTCCGAAGTTCGCGTACTTGGTCCTCAAGCATTTGACGGACGCCTCCTTCAACTCCAACCTTTTGCATGTTCTCTTGTAGCTCACTTTCTAGCTTCTTCATCTGAGTGTGAAGTTCCTGCTCACTGTTCTGAGCCTCCTTTCGGGATTTAATTTCCGACTGTAAATCATCATCAGACCAACAGGATGTAATGAGAAAAGAACGAGTCATATCATGACACATGCGACAGCTTTACATACCTCTAGTTGGTTTCGAAGGTCACGCACTGTTGTCGAATTTGACGACTCGAGCCGCTCGAAGTTGCGGATAGTAGTTTGAAGTCGCTCCACCTTATCAGCCAGCTCCTTCTTGTCCGCCTCCATCTTCGTGCTCGCAGATGCGTTAAACTTTTGGATTTCAGTCAAACTCTTGACAAGATTGGACACCTCTTCGTCCTTGTGTTGAAGCTTTTCCTTCAGTTCGATCACTTCGCTCGCCGCACTGCTCACTCGAGCCTCTAAAGCCAGGTTCTTCGCCTCTAGAGTGCATTTCTCCATCTCAGACTTGGTGCGTCGTTCACGCTCGTCGTTCACGCTGTTTGCAGCATCGATAGCCTTATCCTTGTAGTTACCAAGTTCTTTCTGCACGAACGCGAGTTCTTCACGCGTCTTGCTTAGCTGCTCCTGCAACTTCTCCAACTCCGCCTGCTTCAGTTTGTCGTCATCGAGGCCCTTTTTCTCGTAAAAGTTCTCGAGCTCATGTTTTTTCTCCTCAAAGCGCCGAGATTCAAGCTCCACTCGCGCCTCGTGGGCCTTCAGATCCAGCTTCAATTGCTCATTCGCTTTCTGGGTCTCTTCGAGCTGAATCTCAAGCTTTACCGCGTTATCCCGAAGTAGTGCGTTACTGCGGACAACCTCCTGCTCTGATGCGCGGATCCGCATGAAACTTTTCTGCATGATGTCATGCTGCTCTCGCACTTGCCTCAGTTTGGCTTCCGATTTGTCCTTGTTTCTCACCGCCTGCTGCATCACAGCCAGCCTCCGCTCGAGCGACGCCTTCTCCGCCGTGAGTTTGTCGTCCATCGTCGCAGAAAGTCTGCTGAACTCTTGAATCTGCCAATTGTACGCACAAGAATAGCATCTCGTCAGCAACAACAACGCACACATGCATCCTCAATACACTGCCGCTGTACCTTAGCCACGACATCGCGCACGCCGGCCTTGAGCTGCTTAATGTAATTGATCTGCTCCTCCTTTCGTGCTTTGACCGCAAACTTGTTGGTCTTGTGTCTAAACGCCAGCAGCTGCTCGAGCGTCGCCACCGTCTCCTGGCTAAAGCTCTCGTTGAACTTCTTCAGCACGTGCACGTCCAGGTCAATGGACAATGCGCTCTCCACTGCGTCTACCACCACCGCTCTGCCGTCGGAAAGCGTCTCCCCAGGCGTCAAGTGTAGATCGCTCGAGAGCGACAACTTGGTTTTGATACCTGCAGTCGCGGGCGTCGGAAGTTGCGAGATCGAGGGTCCTTTGAAGCCGAAGCGGCGCATGCTGGACGGCGGAGCAGTGGCGGATGAAGTCCTCGGGATCTTCGCAGGCGGCAGACGCCCCGAAGCCGCGTATGAGAGGCTCGAGACGCCGCTGCTTCCCGTGGGTAGCTCGCCTCCGTTCCTGCGCTTCGTGCCCATGTGCTTCTTTGTCTTTATTTTTTTAACTCGAAGTTTGTATTCGAAATAAACGGGTCGATACGGTACAGTTCCCGCTTTCAAATTTGAATTTGCAAGACGGACTGTACTTAGCCACCAGTTGTGTTACCCTACTCCGGTGTCTTACAGTAATGGCACTAAGACGCTGGACTAAGTTAGTGCAGATCCCAGCGCCAGACCGTCGCGTCGTCCGAGCACGTAATAATGGTACGACCGCTCTTGCTAAAACACACTTGACGGACCGTGCTCTTGCAGCTATTGTGCGTCAGTTTCGAGACCGAGCGCTCCTGCTCGGCGTCCAGGTCGAAGACGCTCACGACGCCCTTCTTGTTGCCCACGGCCATCACCTCCAGTTGCGAGTCGAGTCCGAATTTCATGAACCACAGGTCCGCGTCCTTGTAGTGGTACTCGCGCAGCACCGTTACGGCATCCTTGCCTCGTGACGGGTTTGGCTTCCAAAAGATTACCTTGTTGCCAGTTGACTTAGACAGGATCAAGTCGCCCACCATGCGCACGCAGTCCACGTAGTCCGCGTGCACCTTGCTGGTACAGAAAGCCGGGAACTGAATAAACTTAGTGTCGAACGGACGGTCCTTCGGGCGGGGTTCCGTGTATGACTTCTTGATAGCCGTCTGGACGACTTCGTCCTCCAGGTCCCAAATCTTCACCGTGTTGTCCATGCCCGACGATACAAAACACGAGCCCTTCAGGTGGACATCCAGGCTCAACACGTCGTCACGGTGTCCCACGTGACCGGCGAAAATCGCAACACAAACGCCCGTGAGTGAGTTCCACAGACGAATGGACTCGTCCTTGCCAGCCGAGAATAGCAGGCTCGGGTCTACCGGGTGGAACTTAAGCTCGTTCACCGAGTTGCCATGCCCAGACAGCACGATCACCACCGACTGCGTGATGCAGTTGATCACCTTGATGTGGCCTCGGAAGCCGGCAGCCGCTAGCAGAGGCGAACCTGTGAGCACGTCCACGGTCCACGCCGCCGTGAAGTACTGTTCTTCCTGGTCTCCATCGCAATACACCTGGATCACATCGAGCCCGCCGTTCTCCAGACACTCGTACACCGTCAACTGTGTGGAGGAACACAATTGTAATAGTCAGCCAGTGAATAAAAGTGGTGACTGCGACTGGGTGAGGCATCGCCCTTCTGGGTCGTACTCTGTTGCCGCCGGCTACTGCAAAGATGCGCTCGTAGATGGGCAAGACGTCGCAGAACGTGACGCAGTAGAGGGCGTTTCCATGGTCCTCCCGGGCGTAGGCTATAACGATAACACACAACAGCAGCGCCGAATGTATCAATAATCTTCAGTGACGCGCGCCATCCAACGCTTTCGTAGCTAATCCTAGCCACTTACACGAAAACTTATAGCCTTTCTTACGTAGACGCGGTAGCAGCGACGTCGGTGCGATATCGTCTGCTGTCACGTTGTCTACAGGCGCCGGTTCGCTTGGCGTCGGGGGGAGCACCACGGGCTCGTGTTGCTCGCTCATCTGCGCTGCCTTATGTCTGCTTTCCTTTCCCGGAATGTCTAAATTCCGTTACCAACCAATAGGAAGCGAGATGGCACGTATTACTATAAACCAAAAACAAATTCGACCAATCATGTGCAGCAAATGGAATTCTCTGAAATTTATTTTCAGGGATACCACTTTTTCGCGAAATTTCATATATGATCATACAGTATAGCGACGCCCTCTTAACATTAATAGACCTTTGGGACAATTTAAACGGATTTTGATGTTTGGTAACCGTGCATACTTGTACAAAACCCAGCTCTCAGTAATTTATGTGGTTGATATTTCTAAAATATTATAAACAAATATACACAATAACCAGTTTATAATACGTTAGGTATTTAGCTTCCTCTAATCATTTATACCTGTAGTGTTTTTGAATCATCCAGGTTATGATTTTTTACCCTGTCGGCGACGCGCCCATCTTCGCGTAAATGCGACGGAATGTAATTTTCGTCGTTATTTATTTATGGGCTTTACAAGGCTAAATGCTACGTCTCATTAAACCCGCTGGGTAATGCATGACGTCGTCGAAAGGCTACGAAAACGAAAAGACAAACTGAACAATAACACTACCAAACAGTTATTGTATAGCTATAACCAACCAAACAATTAATGTACCGCTAATCCGAGATTACCACGCCAAATGGCCTTGGAGTCCCGCCACAAATACACATCTCACAAAACTTGCTCACAGGACGTGGGATAAATGCGCATCTCCATTTTCGTCAAATCAATTACTATCGATAGAGCGACGTAGCTGACTTATTTTGTATGTTAGCACATGCATAGCGACACGTGAGACGAGTTTTTTTTAAAACTTTCGGTGGCGTTTCTTGTGCTCAACTACCTCGTTTTTCTTCTAGGTCTGACCAATTTCACATAATAATATTACCTCAGCAAATTTGAAAGATTCATCTTGCAGCGAAGCGTTGGTCCAACGGCTTCATCATGGTCTTCGTACTTGTTGTGTCCGGTTGCTTCATAAAAGTCGTGCTATTCGTACTTGTCTCGAGCCGCTTGCTTCAGTAAAATTCTGTTAGCGGAGGGTTGGCCCAACGGCTTCATCATGGTATTCGTACTTGTCCCGGGTCTCTTGCCTCGATAAAAGTCGAGCTATTGTTCTCATCCCGAGTCTCTTACTTCGTTAAAATTCCGTTAGATAGAGCATGCACGATTCAACGACAAAATTTGGCGGCGTTTGCTTGCTTAACTGTCTCGATCTCTCTACCCGGTCTGGTCTTTTCGCATGATGAGAAGTTGAGCTGTTAGATTCGTCGTACTACAACATGTTTCGCCATTGGAACCGACACGTTCGCTGTAGGATTTCAGGTCATTTACGAATTGGAATATTCGTGCGCACATCTCTAAATAAGTATCGTTTGCTGCTCCGTGTGCTGCTGATAACAAAGATAAAATGGGCCCACTTGACCTTGACAAGGCGCCGCAAGATACCAGGCAAGATGTCGATAAAAAAAAAAAAAAAACCAGAGCTACCGCTCGACTGCAACGCGGTACTAAAGAAGGGCCACTAGCGCAACGCAAAGCTAGTAAACGAAAAGCGACTTATTTGGGAGGGCGTTGGTACGGTGAATATGCTTCATGAACATACTTCCAAGGACGCAAAGTCTAACCCACCTGCTATAAAACGTCCCGCTGTAAATCCTAAGGCCGACTATACGATTGGTGGGACCTTTACAGCGAAGCTTCCTAGTACCGGAAGCGACAGTGTTGCGTCCAAATCATTGAATGCTCAAATTTATAACCAAGCTCGCGAAAGAACAACAAGGTCTGCTGATGGAGAAATCGGACTATACGATTGGTGGGACCTTTACTGCGAAGCTTCCTAGTACCGGAAGCGACAGCGTTGCGTCCAAATCATTGAATAGTCAAATTTACAACCAACCACGCGAGAAACAACAAGGTTTGCTGATGGAGAAATCGGCCACTGTTGTCGCTGACACCAAAGTTTAAATTCGAGTTCGACAAGTTCACAAGTACCGGTTTACCCCGCCTGCAGTCTGAACTCTGAATTGAAAAGCCCTGGATGTCTATCGGCCGAATTCGCACGCGAAACCCCGTTCGTCAATACACATCTTGGCGCGGCAGTGGTAGCCTTTTCGAATCTTACGCTACCGACGCGAAATGCGATGCCGTACGCGCTGCAGTGTTCAACAAAGGTGTTAATGCATCTTCGACACGTTGATACCGGGGACTATTTGTTCCTTGTCCGATAGGCGCATTAAAAGGCGAACTCTGCATTTGCTATGCGGAATTCCGAAGTAGATCTATCGTTTGGAGGAGACGCAAAAATCCGCCACTTTCATCGGGGTGATAAAGAAAGTCCACCGGCTTAAAAAGGTCATACTCGAAAAGGAAACGAAACTAAGAAACGTGAGTTTCTCTTAGCGGACAGTAGTGGACGATACCAACTGCAATGGGGTGTGCTCCTGATGGATGGCCCATGACCAGTTAATGTGGCAACACAATATGGGACGGTCACACACTAGGTACGGATCGTATCTAGGAGAGATACACCACTAAGTACTGATCGCACTTAGGCGAAAGACACAGTTAGGTACGAATCGCACTTAGGTAAGATACACCTTTAAGTACGAATCGCACTTAGAAGGAGACATGACATGAGAACCACCCATTGAGAAACCGGTGACTTAGGGATGAGGGGGGGGCATTAATTAAACAGTTTACAGTAAGTAGGAACATAGGAGCACGTTAATAAAGACCTAGCTTAAATCTAACCCAGAAGTTCGCAAGTTGTCGGGATCCCGTCCCACGGACAATAGGAAAGCCAGGCTTTCCTCGTGCGAAGTAGACAGAGACGCAGGGCGTCTGTCTCGGTTGGAAGCTAGGATTCCTTAGACTAAGGTGCGTGTGACCCCCGTCACACCTGGTAGCACCTGTAGTCAATCCGCGACCATCGCGGATGGCTACAGCAATCAAGTTCTCTTTGAGTATGGAAGACTCAGGAGTCGAATGCCATACCGCCAGGACTTCCTTCAACTCTCGGATGCCCACTGGGCCACCTTAGAGAAGATAGTTAGCTTTCTAGGCGAGCAGGCTTTCGCTGGATTTCCCTCACTCTCTGCGGAAGAGCAGAGAGCCCGCGTTGAGCGCTTTGACCAATATGATACCTCACTCAGCGCGCACGTGAGTGCTGCAGCCCAAGAAGCTGCACGCGGGACAGTACGGGCGGAGCCCAGATCGCAGATCAATCCGTTGCGCGGGGAGTCCGCTACCTTCGCTTCGCGGCAAGGGTCGACAAAGGTGGTCAAGATGACGGTTCCCAAGTTCGACGGGAAGGAGTGGGACAGCTTGGTCTTCTGGCTTCGAGAGATCGCGCTGAGCGCGGGATAGATCTATGATGCCAGATCTCAAGTCACCTTCGCCCTGTCCAGCCTGGGAGGTCGGGCACGTACATGGGCTATGGCTCGAGAGACCTCGGCTCGGGAGTATTTCACCTCATTGTCGTTTATAAAACAGGAGCTCCGCATAAATTTCCTGTTGGCCAACGTAGCGTACCGCCATCGCTCCCCCTTCTTGCGGTGCAAGCAAGGCAAGCGCTCTCTCCAAGACTATGTCATGGAACTGCAAACCTTGAAGCGACTATGGCCGGAGCTCCCCGCTCGGAGGACGTGAAGGTCACGGTGTTCATGGATAGTGTCCGCACGGGCCCGATGCGGACGGAGCTCTTTCGACGTCAACCCAAGACCTTCGACGAGGCATTACACCTCGCTCTGCTTTAAAGACCACTGTGTGCATTCTGCACAGGGTCATGCTAGTCCTTTCGGACTCGTCTGAGGGTCCCACCCCCATGGAGATCTCTTCGGCCGAGTCGGCTCGACTATCTCGAAGAAACCACGAGTAAGTGGTCGCTGTTTCGGCTGCAACGAAGTAGGCTACTTCCGTCGCAATTTTGCCCGACAATCCTGTGGTGAGTCAACCCTGGCAAGGCCACCTCAGCGTCGCCGTCGCTCAATTTGATTGAGTCCGACTTGTCGGAAAACGACGGCTCCCAGTAGGTGCGGGACGCCCTGCTGGGAGACTCCGCTCTTCCCGGTCTATGGCGGCTTCGCCACCTCCCCGTCCGGGGGAGCAAGTCCCTGAGACAACGCTATTGTTTCTCTCGGTGGCCGCTACGCGGTCTAACCTCGTGGTCGTCATCGCCAGTGTCAAAGGGTATGAGGAACCTATGACCATCCTGATCGATTCAGGAGCGTCCTACAATTTCGCAACGAAAACCAGCGTTGCTAGGAACGGTACACTGTATGCTAAAGCTTTAGAAGACTCTAAGAGTAATCATAATGTGTCTGTTCGCTTAGCGACTGGTTCGATTGTATCGACGCGGAAGGTTCTCCTCCCTTTGACTGTCAAATTTGACGACCTTAACTCGGTCGAACCGTTCGTTGTCCTTAACATGGTTAATCGATACGACCTGATCCTCGGCATGCCCTGGCTTGTGAAGCATGAACCGTGGATCGACTGGCGCAGTCGCACCATAGGTGCCAGCCACAAACCCCTCGTGGATCGAGCTTTGGCGGGTCATGTCCCCTCCTCATTCCGTGACGGGTTCGTGGACGAGCACCGAGTGCCAAGTGGGGAACGACATTTCGCCGGCTCTGCCGAATGAGTGGTCGTTCTGAAACCCAAGGTGGTCGAGCAGAGGCTCCCACAACGCAACGCGTTCGAGCTGGTTCAGCCCACGCAGATGAGGAAGACACTGACGAAGGACGTCGCGCAACACAAGGTGGTCGAGCAGAGACTCCCACGAATGAAGGGATTCGCAGCGAGGCTGCATCCCTACCTGCTGGCCCAGTGAGCAGGGCGTCCACCACTGTGGTCGTTGATATACTCACTGGAAACCGCAAGGCGGTTTTGAGCTAACTCCCTGACCAAAGGTGTCGGAGCTCTTGGATCTTGAGGCGCTTTCGTACGTCGAGTTCCTCAAATCATTGAAGGCGAGCGAAATTGAGGGCCTCGCCCTTCTCCGCCGAGAGCAGGACTCAATAGAATATATTAGCTCGTCGGTCATGGACCCAGACGTTCTAGAGGAGGAAAGGGCCTCACAGAGACAACGGCGTTATGGCGCAGCCATTTTAAAGGATCCTTCGGATCTTATTATCCCCTGCTGAAGGAATTTTCGGATGTGGTTTCCGAAACAAAAAATTCCATATTACCACCGGATCGTGGCGTCACCACGAGATTGACTTGGAGCCTGGTATTACTGCACCAACGTCAGTAGCCGCTTCCAAGGGGACAAGTTAATGTAATCGACGCGTTCTTCGCGGCGAAGCATGCCGCACGCATGGTGCGCGAGCCAAAGTCGCCACACTCGTCCCCGACGTTTGTGTGCGCAAACCCAACGGGAAGTGGCATATAGTTCACGACTTCAACAAGCTGAATGCGGCCATCATCCCGGCGTCAACGCCTATTCCTCGGAAGATGCGTTGAAGAACAACATGGCGGGCTGTACTATGTTCAGCGCGCTCGACATGGTCGACGGGTACTATAAGCTACTGATGCGGAATCGGATATTCTTCTGACAGTGGTGAGTACTCCCAGCGGGATGTTGTAGGAATGGTCGGTGATGCCCCAAGAGCTATCCAACGCGCCAGCGACGTTTAATCGCTTGGTGACACAGCTATTCCGGCCGCTGCGGCACTTCGTGCAGACCTGCTTCGACGACATCTTCGTTCACAGCCGCGCTGCGGATGGAGTGACCGACGTCAAAATGCACATTGCACACCTCCGTGAGGTTTTGTTGTGCATGAGGACGAATCGCCTGTATGCAAACATTAACAAGTGCATCTTTGACGCGGATGAAATCCCCGGAAAAAGGAGACTCCGGGCTGAGATCGATAACACTCTCTCGGCCCAGGGAGATCAATCGATCATACGTCATCTTCATCGTGCGATCAGCTTCGCCAACAGGCTGCTGAGATACAAGACGTGAAGGGTCGTCTCTCCCGTGTTCAGCGAGAACTTCCGAAGCTGAGTCTCTCCGAGATGAACTTGCATGTCGTCTGGGGCTCCACGAGGAAGAGGTCGATGATTTACGCGACCGGATCATCACGCAGGAGAGAGAACTGGATGAGAATCGTGTCGATCTCGACTTTTACCACCTGAACTCCACTCGAGCTGCTTTGGACCAAGCGATAGCGGGGAGTTCCCGATCGGACACCGATGGGACTCAGTCAGCTCGGCTTCGCGTGGAACTGGACGCAGCCTTAGCGAATGTGACGCGGCTGGAGAACGAACTCCGCCAAACCCAGATCAGGCCTTATCGGGTCGCTCCTTCCGTTCCAGTAGCCGGCCCGGCATCCTTGAATAAATTGGTCGATCGGTACCCCTAATACTGGCGGGCTCGTCCGCGAGCGAGATCAACTTCGAACTGAACGGGATCAGCTTCATCTCGAGCGAGATCACCTTCAAGCTGAGGTCGATACACTGCGACGTGGCCAATCTCCTTTACAGTCTGATCTGACAAAATCGGTGACGCCCGTAAGTATCATGATCACGTCTGTTGGGTTAGTTGAGTCGTGCCTAACTCTCGCTTTGGCAATTTGAGATGCAGGTGTGGAGCTCATCATACATCTCGGCGGACCATTCGTGCGCTAGAAAACCAGATCGCAGATCTTCAGACCGCTTATCGAGGCTGCGTCCGACCCAAGACGAAATCGGCACGGGCGTCGATCTGGTCACCGAGCTCTCGCCGAGGTGGTACTACTAGTGAGTCCCAGTGGATCGGGTCCCCCTCGATCAGGTAAACGGGAACGCAGCCGATCACCTTCTCCACCTCGCCCCTCGCCTAAGCGCCCGTTGCGCAGTCGATCCGTTCCCGCTCCTGGTTATCCAGTAGTTCCGGCTGCCCCGGAGCAGGATTCAGGCAACTCATCTTCGGCGGGAATCACTTCTCTGGCCGAGTCCGAGCCTCAGCCAGAGATCGCCGACGATGGTCCGGGGATCGAAAGCGAGGAAGGTTCAGTTGCATCCAGTACGGAGGTTCCCCCGTCAGTCGGACTGCCAGAATCGGGGGAAGGTAGAAGAAGACGAAGAAGAGGACAGCGATGATCAAGCGTTGGCTGCTTTGTCCGGGTCTCATTCTGAAGCTCATCGCCGATCCGGCACACTCCCGGGCAGCGATGCTTCTTAACCGATAGAGATAGCCGATCTTGGCACCCCCGAGGGCTCTCTGCACGAATCTGACGAGACACCTGCGGCTCGTCAACTGGTGAGTCCTGGACACGCTGATCGCGGAAGCCCACCGACTGCTCAAATGGGATCGGCTATTCAAGGTGAGCTTGGTTACCTGAGCCCGTCAACTTTTCCTTCCGATCTGAAGGTTTCGCTAGATCCGATGACGGAAGCCCTCCGGCTACCCCTCCTGGATCTCCTCAGCCATTGGTTCCTCCGTTATTCCCAACCTCGATATCCCTGCCTGGATACGATCAGCCTCGTGCTCTTACCCAGACAGAGACAGATCCGTGACCCGCGATGGCTTTGAGTCAACGTCAGGTAACCACCATAATATGGCGCACCTTGACCGCCCGGCTTCCGATCCCTTCTGACTGGCTGTTCTCGCGGCGTGTGCGATGAGTCTGCGCTCCCAGGGCCGGCACCGACTATCTGGACAACTTGATCACAGGTCCAAACATCACGGCCTTGATCGCCACTCGACCCTGGGAGACGTTGGATAACCCGGAGGAGCCTGACTTTCGATCTGCCGCTCCATCGCAGATCGAATATTACTCTCGCCCAGATCGCGAATTCTTATCTCGCTAGTCGCGCCTTTAATCGCTCGATCTCTCTAGCTTGATTCTCCTTAATGCGAAACACCCATCGGCAGCCGATTGCCTTGCGACCCTTTGGCAATGCCACCAACACCCATGTCTTTTCTTGCGAAGCGAATTGACTTCTGAGTCGCACGTATCCTTCCACTTGGCCGCGTTGCTGGCTTCCGTCGCCGACTTGAACGTGGTCGGCATTTCTCCCACTGAATCCACGACGTAGGCCGCTTCGTAGTCTTCTTCTCCTCTTGCGACAGCTGACATCTCTTCCAGTGTCTGCAGTCGGATTTGTCGCTTACTTCGTGGAATTTCCACGGACTCTTCAAGCGATTGCGTCGGCTGTGTTGTCAAGGGGGCGTCTCGTCCAGCCGTACCAGTAGAAACCGGTATAGCCATCAAGTCCGTGGAGCCATAATCACTTGTGTGATTATGGGACACTGGTGATGGCACATGGATTACGGGACGCTGTTGACGTATCGACGATTACGCACACGTGGGAACAAGATTGTGGGTACAAGATGGGGATACGACATGTCACTCGCTGATTGACTGGAAGAACTCAGTAGCCAGTAAGGAATCCAGTAGCGTGTATCCAGTAGGTAGAAGAGAGGCTTAGAGTAGCTAGCGAACTAAGGACCGAATCAATCACTTTGCATTTTGCTCTAAAGACCACAAGCCTTTTTTCCCTGCCTGTTTGTACTCCGTCTGGCGCGGACCATCAGCGTCGATGTCGAGCGAGTCGAAGTCGAGGTCGTCGACATCTTCATCAAATCGGCGGTGAAAGTCCAAAGATCGATTCATCGGAGTTGACATCGCGACTGATGACCACCTGCCCCGCCTCGATGTCATAAAGTCGATACGCCTTGGACACTTCTTCGTAACCCAGAAACAATCCGGCGCGAGCCTTGGGATCCCACTTGAGTCGCTTCTCCTTCGGAGTCAGGATGTACGTCCGACAGCCGAAAACACACATGTGCTTCATCGGCTTGGACTTGTAGACGACCTCGAACGGAGTCTTGTGCTCGATCTTGGGTGACGGCAGGCGGTTCTTCACATAGATAGCCGTCATCGCCGCCTAAGCCCAGAAACACTTGTCCAGCTTGGCGTGACGCAACATGCTGCGGCCGATCATGACGATAGTTCAGATGGCTCGCTCTGCCGTGCCGTTGGTCTGGTGCGCGTACGGATCCGTGGTTTGCTGCTCGATGCCTTCGTCTTCGTAGAAATCCTTGAGCGAGTTGGTCGCAAACTCACGAGCTCCGTCGTGCCGCACAAACTTGACCTTCTTGCCGAACTGCGTCTGCACCTTCATGATGTATGTCTTGAATGTTGCAGTCTTCACTCTCCGACTTGGCACGCAGACAGAAACCCTTCATCATCCGCTGGCTTCGTCCACGATCAGTAGCAGATACTTGCTGCCGCCAAGCGAATTTTCCTCCATGGGTCCGCAGATGTCGAAGTGGAGCAGCTCAGATGAGTCGAAACGACGCTTGTCACGGTTGCTTGGGAATGGTTTTTGGACCATTTTGCCTTGCTGGCAACCACGACACACACTTGGTCCACTCGACTTGGAAGGTGCTTTCGCGTCCTTGATCATCTTGGTGTCGACCATCCTGCGAAGAATCTCGACTGGAGCGTGACCCATACGCGCGTGCAAATCGACGGTCCTTCCACTTGTCGCCGCATTTGCCGATCGCTGAGGTGTGCGAAGCCAGTAGAGTCCATCCACGAGATCCGCCGTCGCCACCACTTGATTCGAGTTCTTGCGCGAAACGTGCATCTCAGTACCGTCAAATATCACTTGTTTATCTGCAGTGAAAGCAGATTCTTGCTCATATTTGGCACGTAAAGCGCGTTCTTGATTTCGATCTCGCGCTCGTCGCCGTTGGGCAGGACCACTCTTTCCACGATGGTCCCCACACCCTGATGGCAGCCTTGTTGCCATCGGCCACCGAAAGTTCGCCTTCATTTCGCTCGATCAAATTGGCGAACTTAGACTTGTCGTTGCAAATATGGTGCGTGGCACCGCTGTCGACGGCCCACATCCCGGACACATTCTTGTCCGTCGAAACTCCACATTCCAGGGAAATCGCGAACGCCACTCGATCGTAGTCGTTGTCGTAGCCGTCGCTGTTGTTTCTCCACTGGATGTTGTTGGCCCCGCGTCCACGGCCGTTGCCACCGCGTCTTGTCCCCTTGGTTCTCGTCCTTCTGCTTGGTCCAGCACTTGTCAATGATGTGCCCCAATTTCCCGCCGTACGTGCATTGGCGAGGCTCACGGTCGGTGTTGAACGCCTTGGCCGCGTTCTCAGTCTTCACCGTCGCCGTCTTCTCGCCTTGTCGCTTGATGTGCTCGTTCGTGAGCACTTTCACAACGTCTTGCGATCGCAGCGCTGCATTGCTCATCTCCAAGTTCAGCACGACATTCTCGTAGCTCTTGGGGAGACTGCGCAGCAAGCAAATCGCCACGTCCTCGTCCTCCATCTTGGCGCCGATGCTGCTGAGCTTGGCGCTGATGTTTAGGACTTCGTTGCAATGGTGCAAGACATTGCCGCTTTCCGTCATCTCCATGCTGAAGAGCTGTCGCTTGAGGTAGATGCGACCAGCCTTCTGCGATCCACCGTACAGCGTCTTCAAGCGCGTCCACGCGACCCAGGCTTCCTCGCAGTCATCGACCACGTGATGGTAGTCAGCGTCCATGTGGAGCAACATCAGTCCTAAAGCGATGTTGCTCGACTTGACGTAGTCGTCCTTGACCCGGGAGTCCGTGAAGCTTGGCGTCGTCTCCCGGTTCATGACATGCCACACCGACTTGGTCAGGAACACGCCACGCATGTAGCGGTTCCACGTCGCGTAGTTATCTCCGTTGAACTTGTCGCTGGAGACCTTGGTCGAGACGTCTTGGGGAGAGGACATGGTGCTTGGGCTCATAACCTGATAGAAGGTATGGATCTTGATAAGCGAAGCTTGGACGGAGGAAAAGGAGTTCTGCACTTGATCTGAGGACCGGAGTGAAGACCACTTGAGCTGAAGAAGGAAGATTCGAAAGTGATTAATTTATCGGATCTTACACTACCTAGTCTACCACATAGATATGCAGCCCTGCATTCAATCACCAACACTCCGCACTCGTCCAATTATCCTACTCGTGTAATCATCGTTTGCATAAACAACGTACCGTAAACATCGCGGGATCGTGTTGGACCGGTTCGGGTTAACCGGTTACTGGTACACAGCACCAAAACCCGGCAACCCTCAATAGAAGCAAGTCAGCAGCTGGTGCACTTTTGCGCTTCCCTTTGGTACATTACGAGGTAGGGCCTGGCTACAAACTCTGCCTCAACACCAATATATTCTTCTGGTCCATAGCAAAAATTTCTTCGAGCCAGTGGGATACCTTACCATTAGATAACATTCAGTAACTTGCCAGCGCGACCCTTAAAAGCAATGACGAGTTGATCGTCTTAGCATAGATGGGTCCTCCATCGCGATTAACTTGTTTGCATGCACTCCAGCTAAGAAGCCTTCAACATGAAGCATTAAGTGTTGCATCGCGATCAGACTCGGGTTTCCTCTCGCATGCATTCTCTCGGAGTATCAGCGGATACAGACTCCAGGAAAATCGATATATTGTCAGTACCCACCCTTAAGGCGCTCGTTTTATAACTGGCGATGTTTCCACTAGAAGAAAACGGCACGGTAGACCAAGTAAGCTTAGGAGTGTTATCGCGGCGCTAGATGGGAGTATCTCAACCATAAAAGAACTCAAAGTTATGGATGATGGTACATGAATATATACTGTATAGTGTTATGACAATGCCACCTACCGGTATCTGGTCCCACCATAAGAAATATTGAAATAGTGCCCGTCATCACAATCTCATTTGCATATTTGTATCTTCATTCCCTCTCTTTGCTTCATCGTGATATCCTGAGTTCACTGTTATGCTCCGTCACGCATTGCGCTATGGAAAAGGTGATCGTCAAGGTCTCTTGGCCGCTTCAACTCGCGGCCTCGCCTCCGCCACGGCGTCAGGTGAATACGACTACGTCATTGTCGGCGCCGGTTCCGCCGGTTGCGTTCTCGCTAACCGGTTGAGCGCCGATCCGAGTAACAAGGTGCTGGTGGTGGAAGCCGGACCCAGCGATCGCAACCGATGGGACTCGTTTCTCATTGAGATGCCGGCCGCTGTCCCAATCAACCTCGCGGACGAACGGTACAACTGGAACTACGTGACAGAGCCGCAAGAGTTTCTGAACAACCGACGCATCGGGTTCCCGCGTGGTCGAGTTCTCGGTGGCTCATCGTCTATCAATGCTATGGTCTACACCCGTGGTAATGCCAAGGACTATGACGGCTGGGAGGCGAGTGGTGCGGAGGGATGGAGCTATGCGGCTTGCCTGCCGTACTTTAAGCGGTCGCAGAGTCACCAGCTCGGTGGAGATGACTACCGCGGCGACAATGGGCCTCTTCACGTCGTGAGGAACACGCAAAAGGATCAGCCCCTCTTCCAGGCATTCCTTGATGCTGGTGTGGAGGCTGGATACCCGTTTACAGAGGACTTGAACGGGTACCAACAAGAAGGTGTGGGCTGGCATGACTTGACCATCTATGAGGGCAAGCGATGCAGCACTTCGACTGCCTTCCTTCACCCTGTTATGAACCGTAAGAACCTGACAGTCCTGACAAATACTTTCGTGAACAAGTTGGTGTTCGAGGGGAAGAGAGTAATTGGCATTGAGATGGAGAACACCAAAACCAAGACGGTGTCCAAGCTCTTGTCCGGCAGGGAAGTCATTCTCTCGGGTGGTGCGATCAATACTCCGCAACTGTTATTGCTTTCAGGCGTGGGTGACGCCGAACATCTGAAGCAAGTTGGAGTACCTCTTGTCCACCACCTCCCTGCTGTAGGAAGGAACATGGAGGACCACATTGGACTCAACGTCCAGTTGGCCTGCAAGCAGCCTGTCACTTTGTACCATGCTACCAAGCGCTTCCCTGCCAAGGTGTTAAAGATTGGCTATGAATGGTTCACGTCCAAGACTGGCCCAGGCGCCAGCTCGCACTGCGAAGTGGGCGGATTCATCCGAACGTAAGTCTTTGCTATTGTCGCCTTTGTCTTTCGCCTTGCGACTAAATCTCCGTGTGCTTTTGTATGTAAACAGCGCGGCAGAAAAACCTCAGCCAGACTTGCAGATCCAGTTCAGTCCGAGCGCTGTGAACGAAAATTATCAACTGCGTGAGATTGGGCACGCCATGAGTGGCCACATTTCGCTCATGCGCGGCTCTCGAAATGGCACGGTCAAGTTGCGGAGTACCAACCCGCGTGAGCATCCCATCATTGACCCCAACTACATGGCCGAAGAGGAAAGCCGAGTGACTCTTCGAGAAGGAGTCAAGTTGACTCGCGAGATCTTCGCGCAGAACGCGTTCAACGAGTTCTGTGGAGAAGGAATTTCTCCACGGGACAGTGTCCAGTCGGACGAGGAGATCGACGCGTGGGCTCGCAAGTATGCCGCCACGGAATTCCACGTGTCGTGCACGGCTCGTATGGGCGTGGACGACAACTCGGTTGTGGATCCTCTGACCCGCGTCCACGGACTGGAAGGTCTTCGCATTGTGGACGCATCCATCATGCCCAACATCGTGAGCGGCAACACGAACGCGCCTGTCATCATGATCGCCGAGAAATCCGCCGACCTGATCCTGGGCAAGCCGGCACTGCCCCAAGCGAACGTACCAGTGTATCAGGCGAAGAACTGGCAAACCAGCCAGCGGTAATTGTCAATTCATCCGACACTTGACGGATGGTCGACGAATGTGGCACTTCTCTCTATTGCCGTAGCTTAACACTCCAACCCCAATGCCCATCCTCGCACTTCTCGGTGCTTAAGGAAAGTATGCTGCCCAGCATACACCCAGTTATTACTTTAAGTACTACAGTAGTACTAAAGTATAATAAATACACTACAAATTGTTGTATACACCTCACAAGAGACTGATTAAAGGAATACATATTGTTTGACTGCCTCGACTCCTTAGCAATGGCGGACGATGGTACTGTGCCCCCTGACCCACTCTTTATCATGCCTGTGCCTCACTAACCCCATCATGTCCGCCCAGAAACCGTGATCCGGCGGCGGCTGCTGACGCGTACGAGCACTGTGGGCAAGACGGGGCTCAAGAAGTGCGCCGAGACGCTGCTGACGCTCGTGGAGCTCATAACGGATGAGTCGGTGGACGATGCCACTTGCCGACAGGAGCTAGACGCATTATTCTGGGAGATGGAGCAGCTGCAGTTTGAGGCCAACAAGACAGAGATATGGAATTACACGTGCGACCGCGAACTGGAGGAGTACGAGACGCTGAACGCCGAGATCGACACGAGCATCGCCAAGGCCGCCAAGGAGATCGAAGAGCTGAAAGTCAAAGTGCACGTGGAGAAGACGGTGCGGGCCTACAAGGAGGAGTATGAGTCCATCGCCAGAGTCATCAACGAGTTGCCATCCAGGGAGGAGATCGAGGCGGAGATTGAAGAGCAGAAAAAGAAGCTCGAGGAGGCCACGACGCAAATTGAGGCCGTGGACGCGAAGCTGGATCTGCGTTCGAAACAATTTGCGCTACTGATGAACACGGTCCAGAATCTGAAGACCACTTTGGACGAAGATGCCTTGATGGAGCAGCAACAGCAGGACGAGGACGAAGACATGGAGGATATCGAGAGTAAAACTGCTACAGAGAATGAGAACGATGAGTAGGAAGTTGCGCTATGCGTAAAGAGGGACGTTTAAGCTGATGCGCGTGCGGGTGGTTTAACAGGGCGATCGCTGTCGTCTCCGTGAGTATGCTAGCAGAGCACCAATGTTGGCCAACTAACTAGCGCGACGACGAAAATACATCCACGCTTCTGTAAGAGGGTCTCCAGGACACCCTAACGAGTCGGCAGGCTACTCGTATTCACTTTATTTACATTGGTCTCAACAACAGATATCACACTGTACTTTACTCACCAGCATCGGGTGCTGTCGAGCGCAAACCGATGGGCCAAATCTGCTACATGCAGGTGCTTCTGTTGACGAGTTCTTTAATTCAGGTTTCCTTCCTCGTGGATTGAGTGCCATATGCCCAAAGTGACGGATAAGAAAGACACGGGCAAGTGCATGGTCATGGACGTGAAGGCTAAGTTCTGCTCTAGAGCAGAGTGCTGAATTATGGGTACTTCGGTTGGATCAGGATGACCTCGAGGCGGTGATTTCTGAAACCTGGACGCCAAGTTTGGATTGTCAACGCGCTTGGATGTCGATGCAAATTAAGGCAACTTAGTGACTTTGCGAAGCAGTCAGTAGACACCTCACTTTTATGTTGTGTACTTAGCTGTCCTTGAGCTGATCTACACAGAATAACCGGTAAGCAAGTCTGATCGATGCGTCGGTGGTAATGATGGCTGCCGTAGGCAACGCTCATGGGATGTCAATGCAACTTGTATCCGCCCTACACACTTGAATGCTCTATCTGTATGTTTCGCCCACGAGCCAAAACCAAGTAAACTTATGAAGACGGAAACAAAACACATTGGAGGCAATATTTGACGCCCTGGAAGTTACATATTATGGGTTCCGAGTACAATAGTCGTTTACTGACTTCCGAGTAAACGATATATTTTCCTAACCTGCGCGTAGAAACACCATTAAATTGGACCACCCGCATATGCGATGAAGGTGAGGCACTCTCCATCATCCGATACTAGGCGAGTCTGCCCAGCCAAAAGAGAGCAATATGCTCACTCCTTGCGTAAGAATACAATTCAGAGTGGGGCCGATGAGGACAACAGCTCGATTCGATATTCACCTCATCTCAGCTGAAAAGCTCATCGGCGTCGCCGCGTTCGCATGCTGTAGTTGCAGTGTTTATAAGTGCTTTGAATGGTTTACTCCGAGGTCATCGTACCCTGGTACTACAACTAAGTAGTAATACATGTATATTTTACTTCAGGTAGTACGGTTTTTATGAATACAGTGGCTTACGCTAGGTGTTGAAAAAAAAAAATAGCTCGCGTTGAGTTTACACTGTGTAGTATTACAATAGTGCACTATTTGTAGTTTGCAAAGTACTACGTAGTGTTGTCATGCATGCTCGTGTAAGCGCCTATTTTCAAATTTCACTTTCAACGGTATCTAACTACTCGTCCATTAATCTGCAGATGTCTTCGTACTCTACTCGGTCTAAAATTTCACCTCGATACAAGCCCGAGTCAATCCGAATGCGGGCGCAAAAATCATCCACCGAGATGTCAAGCAGCTTTGCCGTGCATCCACGTCCAAGTCCGTTGACAATCTTAACCTTGCTTCCAGGTTTCGGAATTACCGTTTCTACGTCGTCCTGATCCAACCGAAGTATGTCTCCAGAATCGAGCAACTTCACTGTAGCGGAGAATTTATCCTCCACGTCCTTAACCACGCCCTTGCACTTGTAGTACACGCCATCACCGACTCTTTTGTTCGTCACCTTGACCACAATGCCCGTCGTCACCCAGTTCTCCTTCCGCTGTCGCTTCGACTCCTCCTCCAGACGTCGACTTTTGCCCTTCCTGCGCCGCTCCTCTTCCTCTATGATAGCATCCACAGCGTGCCTCTTATTCGACCGTTTGTCCTCCCATTCCGAATCCTTGCCCTCTCGTGTGTTACCCTCCTTATCAAACACACCCGAGCCCGCTGCATCAAACGCAGCTGCCTTCAGGCCCCTCTCCTTCTTCCCCGCTTCCTTCTTCATCCCCAGCGAGATCTTGATCTTCTCTCCGTTCTCTGCTCGTTGCAACTTAGTGGGTCGATGCTGGATCTCCGCTCTCTCTTTTTCGCTGGCAATTTTAAGCTGCCGTTCAATGAACAGCCGGTTTCTCTCTTCATGATCGAGCTCCGACTTCTTCTTCTTTTCCAGCTCCTCTTGCCTCGCAATAGCCTTCGGGTCCCTGTCAATATATTGCACGTACCAGCCTTTCTCCGTCTCGTCCACCACGCACTTGCCCGTGCGCCCCAAGTACTGCACGAAACTGCCGAGCGTCTCCCACTGCGTCGCGTTCATGTGGACATGCAGCTTATCGCAAATATACTCGTTGTAAACATGGGTGGCCCGCATCCTCTTGGTCCCGTGCCGTCGTCTCAAGTTTTCTAGAAAAGCCTTCTCGAACATCTCACTGTAGCCGCTCATGAACTTGTCCGGGTCATTGGCGACAATCAGCATTTGTCTTTGATGGGCCTCGGAGGTCGTGTGACATTTAAAGCCATTCTCATCGCGACACTGCTTTTGGCACACTTGACAGAACCAACGAAGCTTCTGGAGACCTTTTGCCTAAGGATTAGTTCGATATACAAAACAGAAAGTGAGTGGTTTGCAGCACGCGGGGAAAGCGAATGCATAAGAAGTATGTGGGGAGGAAGGACGCGCACCTTCATACGGATGCCAATGGCCTTGGGCGTCAGGAAGTCGTGTTTCCCCATGGCGGAGTAATGTCTGGAGGCGGCCGGTGGCTGGTAGTGTGGGAAGAAAGGTTTTACTGCATCGATGCAGTATGGCTACCCCTGCTAAATTCGATATTGGTGAATGCCATGGAACAACATTCGCGCTACAAACAGGTGCGTACCATGGAACAACATTCGCGATACACACACATCCAGAGGAAAAATGCAGAAGGCGTGCTGTCGAATGACAATTCCCGACTCTCGTGACAGAACACATGGCAGAAATAGACGTCATTGACAACATCCGTCCCATGCTCAGGCCTCTCTTAAATAGGCGGTGTGCTACGGAAAAGGCCATTAAAAAAACACCGATTCTAAGATCTTGAAAACGCCTATTTTCTTACACCTGGGGTGAGACAGAGTACTGAGTGTTCAGGCGATCTAGGAAGCTAAAAACAACTTCAGACCGTGCAAAGAAAAACGAGTGCAGCTCTCGCATGTGCCTTCAGTGTGCAGGTCTGGCGATGCTAGCATAGAGTTTATTGCAGTCGTATAGCGCATCAAGTTCGAAGTTCAAGCGGAAACCACGCATCTGTCCATAGAAATGACATTGTAAGATGTGGGGTAAGAGACTTCAAGAAGCTGCTCAGTATGCATGAGAACAGACTGAAGGCACATTTCAACGATTCCGGCGTGATCTACGATATCTGCAAACAGTGGCAGACGCTGGTACAATGATACGCCGTTACAACCTCGTTGGGATCATATACGGTACAGATCTGATATTGGATCGGATGAAGATACTCTGACAGCGATCAGGATAAACGGAGTTAAAACAGCATCAGTGAGGTAAGCGGACGTGTATTAATTCTCTCCCGGAGCTTGCTATCACTAAGCTACCAGTAGTGTTATTCAGGTACCAGTGGAGTAATTCTTTTATACTTTCTTAAAAGTCCCACCCACCCTATAACCCGGTAAATAACCCAATAAAACATTAAGTAGGCAAGACCAGTCGTACCCCTCTGATGCGAAGGAGGTACCCTCCTAACCTCCAAGCACCACAAAGCTTGTCGAGGTCTATAAAGCAGAGCTCGGAATTATTATAGAAAGTAGGTCCATCCTAAGAGATATATGTAGTAAGTATACTCACAACATAAACGATACATAATGAAAGGGTACATTTATAAGATTTCGAATGCTGACGATTCAATCATCTTTATTGGGAGTTCAACCAAACAACAGCGTCAGTATCAAAACGCTGTTAAAGGAAATACGCTATATGGCTAAGAACTGGCAAGTCATTTAGCACGATTTATGCTCATTTTAAAAGTGATGGGTTCGATAGTTTTAACTTCAAGGTGCTTAGTGAGCACGAACTAAAAAAGAGTATCGATATATACGAGCACAAGCAGTTGGCTATAAATAATAGCAACTGTATAAATAACCGCGTACATTCATTCCGAATCGGAGAAGAGAAGCGCAATAACCATCAAGCTAAGTACGATCCGAGAAGAAAGATTCAATGTGATTGCGGCTCGACATACAGTCGATACAATCAGGGTAAGCATGATATGACCAAGAAGCACCAAGCTTATTTAGCTCAAAGTGAATAAATATCCGTTAAAGGTCAATATTTTTTGTATCATTTAGCACTAAATCAGTCAGACCAGAATTATTTTTTTATCCTGATAGTAAGTATCTATTAGTATATAGGAAGTATGACTTACACTCCAGAAACGTATCAAAGGAACAAGGAAGCAATCGCACGGGCTCAGAAGAAGTATTATCTTAAGAACCGTGAGAAACGATTAGCGAACCAGAAAAAATATGACAGCGAGCATCGTGATAAAATTCGTGAGCGACGGAAACGGACGCTAACCGCGACAAATGAAGTTGAGACACAAACGGTTAAAAATATATATCTTTTCAAATTGAGTTTAGTTAGGTGAATATTGAAAGTGTCCATCCAGTAAGAATTTCTGCGTAGATAATATAGACAATGAGATATAGCAACGATGTTGGCCTATGAACTCGAAGGACTAGACGTTTGAAGATCAAACCGATTAAATGGGGGAGTAGCTACCGAGTAAAGGTGCGGGGGCACACTGGTAAGATGGTATATATCAGAGACATTTCCAGAATCAAGAATCAGAGACTGGTGGCTAAACAATATAATGTCTCGATGGATGATCTAAACAAAAATCTATCGCCTGACTTCCGTGCTGATCCAACTTACAAGGCTGAGAAGCGAATGTTTGGCGAGATTCATCTGTATGAGAGCATTCAGACGGAAGATTTCTACGATAAGCTCGAGAACGTGCTTCTATCTCAGAAGAAGGCTTACAAGATTAATCTCGCACTTGGCTACACGATGTATGACCCTGTTGGTGATGAAGAGTTCGATTTCTATCCGAACATCGCTAACACGAATGTGTTTGAGAGACCATTCGTCGTTAATAGTAGAGCCGATGCGAGGAAAGTCATTACTGATATTCGAACGAAAGAGCTTTCGAATACGCTCAACTATCCGAAGTCGGGAATCAAGCTCAAGTCTATTAATGATTTCAAGGTCTTCATCGACTACCGCGATCATGCACTCGGTGATAGCGATGCTCTGGTTCCAGAGTTCATGAGGCGAAACCGATATATCGTCAACTTCCCACGCACCAACAATAAATGTGTCTTCTTCTGCTGCATAGCCTATCATCAACAAGTAGAGAAGAATAGTAAGAAGGTCGTGGTTCAAGTAAAATAATCGTTCAAGCGCTATTGCGATTACAAAGGTCTTCAATTCTCGCTAAGTCTGTACTGGAGCTTCAAACCTATCGATGTCCTTGAGTTTGATCATCTCGAGGAGTGCTTCAATTTGAATATCAATGTCTATGGCTATGACGTTGATACAAATGCTGTCGAATGTAAGCGCCCAACGGAGGGTAAATATGAAGACACTCTTAACATCCTATCTCATGGCAATCACGCTTTCTACATTACAAACGTCAGTCGTGTTCAATCCAAGTACAATTGTCCCAAATGCTCAATGGTATTTGAAAACGATGTGTGAATGCGTGCTCACACTAAGAATAAATGTGATCAGATCAATCTCGAGTCATTTGATAAGGAACCAACGATTATCGACCCGCTCAAAATAGAATTAAGGGTCTGCTGACGAAGTTTTCGATCAAGAATATTGATCACTATCTCGATCATTTCATTGTGTCGATTTTGAGTCGTTGATAGAACCGTGAGGGCAAAATCATCGAGCTAACACGGAATTCACCAGCAAGCATACTCCAGTATCGGTAAGTATTTCTGATAGCTTATCTACTGAGAAGCGTTGTTTCGTGAATGATAACCCCAAAGCCTTGGTCGAGAATATGATATCATACATCAATGAGGTATCAAGTAGGATAACCAACTGGCACAAGGATAAGTTCAAGGCGATTTATTTATTATTCGATTAACAAACAACTATCAACGCTTGAGGACGCTTATCCGACTGTTATGGAAGGTATAACTGATGAAAATTAAAAAAGATGCGAAAGGATAATGCTCAGCTCGATAAGTATCTGAACATCAAAAATAAGATCGAGAAGGATCTCGAGCGTTTGAATCAAGTGCTTGACCAGACGCCAGTCCTCGGATACAGTAGCGGTAATTAATTATGACATCAATCTCGTCAAGAACGAGGTCTTTAGTACGATAGGGACTGACAATATCAATCACATCATTAAAAACGGAGGATACATGGCCATTGCTACGAATAACTTCAAGATGCTTGATATGATCAATTACGTCCCAGCTGAAACGAGTTATGATAAGTATCTCAATACCTATCTTGGGGGCTGTCAATGCGATGATAAGCCTAGATGTACTTGGGAGCTAACGAAGGGGGTATTCCCTTACGAATACATGACCAGTTATCAAGTCCTGAGTGAGACTCAGCTACCTCCAAAGTCAGCATTCTACAGCAAGCTACGTAGTTCCCACATCAGCGATGACGCGTACGAGCGTGCAAAGTTTGTTTGGGAACACTATGGGATGAAGTCAATCAAAGACTACCTCACTTGGTAAGAAGCAGCGTGAGTTGTTCAAGCGATTTGACTTGGACATGTTCTGTGATGGTGTGTCTCTGCCCGGTCTTAGCGAGAAGGTAATGTACAAGACGCAGGAGCTAATTTTCCCAAGTAAAGAACCTGGCGTAGCTTTCAATTTCCCCGAAAATCGATTCTTAGGCTATATCAAGTAAGATAGAGAAGCTAAACGCGATTTTGCAATGACAATGTATCACCTTGATCAGCTACTCAAGAGACAAAAGTACATTTGTAACTATTGCTGTACCAAACTAAACGAGGATAATGTTTCAACTGGTCGGATCAATAACAAGAAAGGTCATGAGGATGGTAATATCATAATCAGTTGTGTCAGTTGCAATGTCGCACGTAAAGATATGAACATCAAGTCATTCCGATACAAGAAATTGATCGAGTTCAATTCTGACCGTCTGGTCTATTCGATTGATGAGGAAGAATCAGATATCTATCGCAAGATGAAGGCTAACATCGCAGGAGGACCCTCTATCATATTCAATCGCTTCGCTAAACGCAACGAGACTACGATTGGAGGGGGTAAAACATGTAAAAAGATTATCGGGTACGATGCGAATGCCCTATATTTATGGTGTCTTGGCAACCAGATGCCTTGCGGGCGTTTGACTACGATCGATTCATATGACAACATCGTCGATGATATTAAAGACGACAAGATCTTTGGCTTCCTTGAATGCGACATTGAGACGCCAGAACACTTGAAGGACTATTTCAGTGAGATGAGTCCAATATTCAAGAATACCGAAATCAATCCAACGGAAGAGATAATTGGTTCCCATATGTTTGAATACAATCAGACTCGTGGCAAGAATGCATCGAAGGCTGCTCGTAAGCTCATTGGAAGCTACTTCGGTAAGAAAATTTCTCATTTATACGCCTCTACTCAAGTGGTATCTCGATCATGGAATGGTCATCACCAACTCATACAGCTTCATCAAGGCTAATGCTCATAGGCCGTTTGAATCATTCATGAATCAAGTGTCAGATGCTCGTCGCGGAGGAGATATAGATGACTCTAAAGCCATGATTGCTGATATGATGAAGCTTGTAGGCAATGCGGCGTTCGGTAGGTCTGGTATGGATAGGAGCAAGCATAAGGAAGTCGAGTTTCTGTCGAATGAGAGAGTATCTACAACGCTACTGAGCATTTCACGTTTAGTTCCAAGACCGAGCTTAACGATGGTACGGTCGAGATGATCAAATCAAAACGGCGTATCAAACTCAGGATCCAATCCATCTCTCAATTGCTATCTATCAGCTTGCGAAGCTGCGTATGCTTGATTTCTACTATGATTGTATCGATTTTTACTTTGATCGCAGCGATTTTCAATACCAAGAGATAAATACTGATTCAGGCTATATTGCATTCAGTGCTGAAAACCCATTCCCCGATCTAATCAAACCCGAGCTGCTTGATCACTATAAGCAACACAATTACGATTGGTTTCCACGCGATGATACACCTGAGAATACAGCATTTGATCGACGTACTCCTGGTCTATTCAAGGAAGAGTTCCGATGCAATGCAATGGTCAGTCTTAGCTCAAAGAATTACATCTGGTACCTCGGCGACAAGATTGACAAGGAGACTAAAAAGCCGATGATCAAGCTCTCAGGAAAAGGAGTTCAGAAAACCCGTAATCTGAATGTGTTGAGCCCGGAGAACTTCGAATCAGTAGTCAAAAATCGCATCACGTTCAAGGGTAATAACAGGGGCTTTCGCATGTGTAGAGAGACTAATTCAATGATTACTTATAACCAGACGAAAACGGCCCTAAATTATTGGTACGATAAGCGTCGAGTATTAGAAGATGGTATTCTACTGTGCCTCTGATGATCTAAAGTTTCTACATCTATTACATAGATATGGATGCGCTTCTCGAGCAATTATACTATGATTCAGAAACTGGTTTCATATCGTCTAGCGCCCTTCACAAGAAGGCTAAGGAGATAAATCCATCGATCATCCTAAAACAAGTGAAGGACTGGTATAAAACGAAGCTCGACATCCAACAACACGTTGAACAAAAAGGTAGCTACGATGACTTCAGGATAACATCGAAGAACTCCAATTCGTGGCAAATGGACCTTGCCTTCTGGAAAGGTAAATCGGTGCTTACCGCTATTAACATCAACTCCCGATTAGGTTTTGGCGAGATGATAAAGATTAAACGTGCAGATACGGTTCTAAACGCTATTAAGAACCTCGTCAAGAAACAGACGGTCAATTATTGACAACAGACAACGGTACGGAATTCTTGAACCGCAAGGCTACTGCCTACCTAAAATCGCAAAACATTACTCGCTACAATAACGAACCAGGAGATCATGGGACGATGGGTAAAATTGAACGATTCAATCGAACTCTGAAAATGAGGCTCATTCGTATGAATTAACCTTTCACCGAAAAACTGGTTAAAAACGTTGTCATTAACTACAACAATAAATGGCACTCGTCTATCAAAAAGACACCAATTCAAGCAAAAGGAGAAGTCATGGAGGATGATCTCGATCATAACCGTCAATTGATGGAGAGATTGGAAAATGAGACCTCGGTTGGTGCGACAGTGCTCTATCGCCTTGACAAAGGAGTCTTTGATAAGGAGAAAGCTCGTTGGAGCAAAACTATCTACGAAGTAGTAGGTATAGACGGTTATCGAGTACACATTCGATCTAAGAATGGTCATACTCTCTACAAAGCTCCAAACGATATCAAGCCATTTCAATCTCAAGCGACCAACGCACCGCTGGGTAAGAATCGGATGTTTGAAGCAGAGAAGATACTGGATCATAAGAAACTCCCATCAGGCAAGTACAAATATCTGGTCAAGTGGGTTGGATATGATGATTCTACTTGGAAGCCAATGTCAAATCTCCGCTTAATCAACAAGAGCCAACGCTAAACGCTTGAGAAGGGTACTGGTCAAAACAAAAAAGTCAGTCATAGGCTTGTTAATAATCGGTAGAGACATCCTCTGTACAGCTTTTGAATCAAGTATACTACTTCATCGATATTTGTTCAATTTGTCCATTTTTTATCTGACTGATATAGAGATACAATGTGTAAGGATTGCATAGATAAAGATATTGAGCTGACGAAGCTACGACGGAAGCCATGGATCGTCCAAGAGGTAAGCCGCATCAAAAACGAGTTGCAAAATCTTGACTCGATATCAAATTTTCGCAAGACGGTTGTTAATCGGAAGTATCAACGAGAACTGGAGTCAATCTTCGGCGTTCCATTCGGTTGTGTCAAGGATCGCTATTTCAGTCTCCTGAATGAGAGAAATCATATTTGTCATTCATACTCATTATTTAGACACGATTCAGTAATGCCGAGTTATTGGTAATATCATGAGTGCTCATTTTTTTATGATGAGTCTCATATAGCCACAATGTTCCCCAATTTCACTTCACTCGCTCAGCGAGAACAGAAGCGTCAAGAGCTACTTGAACGTTCGCAACGACGTGTGCAACAAGCTAAGGCCAAGCGACTGATGTACGAAGGTGCATCATGGGCAAGTGATATTCCAGCTGGATTAACTACTGTTCCGAAGAAAACAACAGAATCGGCACAGACTGACAAATCTGTTGGTCCAGACGAAGAAACGCCGGACATTTTGGAAGCTAGCCTCGCCGATGTCTTAAAAAAAAGACTCAATGATGAAAACTCTCAGAAAATCCCTGACATATCAACATCATCGGTGGGGTCACAGTCATCTCCCCAAGTGGCAGATGTCGGAGTAAATGCCACTCCTGATACAACTGACCAAAGCGTTGAGGCTCGACCTCGAGCGGTGAATGCTAAAATTAACACGGATCTTACGATACCGCCTGAGAAGAAAACAATGGATACTGAAGAGCAAGTTGATTCAAGAGCTTGGATTAAAGGTCTATTCATAGAGAATCCAAATTGGGTTGCTCTTCGAATTCACCCCATCCGAAGGAAGAATGGTAAAGATGATTCGACATACCGTCTCGGAGTTAAGGGGTCTCTCATTTCCATCATAGGGAACAAGAAGCGATATAATTATAAAACTGTTGATTGGGTTGCTACTGAATCAAAAAATCAGGAATATCCACTACGACGGTGAAAGCAATTCAATCGATGAAGTTGGATCCATGCGTGGTGGAGAAAATCGAACGCGAACACTTGTGCGGTTAGAGGGGAAGAAGCGTGCAGGCGATGACTTAGAATATCTCGATGTGAAGCTTAAGGATAGGAGACTGAATGACATTCATTTCGCCAGCAAATCAACATCGACAACCTCTGACAACGACCAAAGTCGGATAAAACTGCTCTGGGTTATACTAAACAACAAGGAGTTGTTAATATCGAATGGGCTTATGAAGAGCATCGTTCCCGTTTTCAAAGAAATGTTCAAATCTGATGAATCCAATCTACGTCAGTACGTTTGGATTAACAAATCATCTATCGATGTTTATGGTAAAGAATCCAATCTGAAGCATAAGTCGGCGATCGATAAAGTTGATTGGCAATCGACGCTTAGTACATTTCTAAGCATGGTTAAAAGCAGAGGATTAGAACTCACTATGGTCGGGACACCTGACGTCGAAAAGTCTATCAAAAAATTTCAGACAACCGACGATGATGATCGAGAGGCGCGACATGGTATCAAAAGCGGGCTGAATGAAGACAGAGATGAAAATCTATCAATCCCTGACAACGATGCTAAACAAATCCTATTGGATTATTACACTCAGCTGGCTAGCGAACAAATTGCTATCCCATTTCGGATGCATCCGATTGTTAAGTAAAAAACGGAATCAGACCCCACGCAGATTACTATTTCGGTCAGCGAACAGCCTCTCGGCCTTTCAATATCATCACGATCGATAACTACAACAAGAAATACAAACCAGTGTCTGGTGTTGCCTTGAAGGGATTAATGAAGAATATTCAATGGATGACTACATTCACATCGCAGCTGAATCACTTTGACGAATTAGACGCATACCTCTCTAATATTGATTACGAATTTCCTTCGAATGATAACGAAGCAGCGAGAGTGATTGAGGAGAAGAAACTGAATAAAGATCGTCGAAAAAATCTTCATCAGAATTTGATGTTTCTAAACAAGGCTATCGTCGAAACTGCTCAAGATATCACGCGACAAAGTGTAGGGGAATACCATGACGAAGACCTACAGAAACTCCATGATGATGCTGAAGCTTCTTTTCAGGCGTATGGCGAGGCTCAAAACGATATGAAGCGGCTAAGCTGGCGGTGAAAGGAACTAATTCTAAAGCGGCAAGATCCGCTCTGAAGGCTACCCATTCAGCTCTTATTGCTACTAAGTCCGTTTATCAGTCGAAAGCAAAACGATATTCGGATGCTCGACCTAAATTACAGGGGCGTGGTCTTAGAGGAGCTGGTTTACCTCCATTGGATGGAGTAGTCAGACGTGGTAGAACCTATAATCTGAATGAGATCCAGGGCTTAGCTACTCCATCAGCGTACATATATCGACAACTTGGTAGCAAGTACATTCGTTTGCCCGATCTTGATGATAAGACACTGGTGTTGGTACAGCCAAACCGACGAAAATGCGGTCCTAAGTGTAAGATAAGCGACAGTCTTCAAGCTATGATCAAGACCCTCGTCTATAAGCAAAACATCGATCAAGCGGCTTACGATAAGCTTAGCATTGATGAAAAAACAAATGTTCAAAGAGATCCTTGCCATCACGCATCTCCAGTATCATTCCCACGATAAGCTCGAGGATCCACTACAGACGCTTCGAGCCGAGTACGATATATCAAAGGAGAGCTTGAATTAGATAACGATTCCCCGAGTACCATTAAGCAGCCGAAGTCTCTAACAGCGGATATGTACAGCAATCATCTCATCAATGATAACGAGTTTCGCGATATTATCACTCGGATACTATAATCAGAGACAAAAATGTTCTTCTTCAATACGCACATCATCGCAAGATCCGGGGGTAGCTATGGCGACAACGCCGATCTCAATGTGGCTGAGCTTAAAGCCATTATGAAGAATCTCATCATCAGCGAGCGACCTCAGAAGACTCAAACAGCCGTTTGGGCAACTGATCTCGATAAATCGTCGAAGAAGGTAGATACAACGACTCAGACTCAGGGAGGGAAGGTATGGGCCTATCAGCCAAAGAAAAAACAAAGACTGTCAAGACGTTTGCTATCTAAGCTAAACCACTTCTCATTGCTTTATCGGCTGACCCTCGGTAGATAGCGATTTTTTTTTATCGCTTACGGTGATCTCAAGTATGGAAGACTCGCCGTCAGGTGTTTGCGTCGGGAGAAAGACACTATCCCCCAATACTACGATTTGATCGGCTCTCAAAAGGGTCGATTCTAAAACATGACTCGGCTCGTCATTGAGTAGATTAGTTCTTATTCTTTACTCGGATAGCAACCCATGATTCATATATATATCACCATAGATACTTCTTCGAGAACCAGTCGGGTGAATACGGGCGCTCGCTATCGATTTCTCCGTGTCTTTTATAGTACCTGGCCCTACGTTTTGCATCGTTGTGGTCAAACGCATTGTATGCCTTTAGCGGGGTTGCGTCTCTATATTGGTCGTAAGGCTCACCATTTATCCGAATACCACCAAATGATACAACACGACCATCACTAAGTAGAGCGTCGTATTTCTTCAACCGTTTGTTTGATACTCTGAATCGGTAGGTTAATTCCTTCATGCTTGTTCTATATAACTGAGTCGAGTTTTTAGATCAGCTACTTCAGTCAATAGATGCTGTATCATCTTGAGGTTGTATGCCGCTATTCGACTATAATCAACATTTAGTTGCTGTTTGGCAGGTTCAAGTGATGGATCTCCCCCCTCCTCAATATCATCTCTATAGAAAACAGATATCAAATCTGTAAGATGAGCAGAGACTAAGTCCTGAGCAATGAGACCGACTTCCTGACCTTGCCGATTCTCAGATTCGACCCATTCGTAAAGCTTGACATCTACACTATCACTTGATACGATCAAGAGGCGCAGGGATGATATTTCGTTTTCAGTCTTCTATCTGAGGTCATAGCCATTGCTGTGCATGCGATATACCCTCCAAAGTTTGCGGCAACGCTATAAACGATGGGCCCCAACTCGCTCTCGGTCACACCAAAGTCTGTGTAGCCTATAGACCATGCTCGAGCCAGCCCCGAACGTAAAACTGACTGCATTGGAGACGGTTAAAGGAGCACTGGGAGTAGTGGCCCCCAGTCCGAGTCTGCCTCCAGCCGTTAAAATCATCTGAGTAGTGTTGCTTGTACCGAATCTAAGGTCAGTTGAGCTGATATTGCCTATCCACGATGCATTGGTTGAGGTACCATTAGAGCCATTATGAACCTCTATCTGTAGCTCGCACGGGTTATATTTGATCCGGAGAATTTGCACATACGAGTATAGCTACCATCGAGGTAGTCAAATCCAGAGCCTTTGGTTGCAAAATATGCATCACTTGGTGTAATATTGATGCCGAGCTCCGTCAAAGCTCCTAACGTGGTTATAGCGCTCTGATTGCTGAAACTAAGAAATCCCGCAAGGGTACCCGCTGTGATGGTACCGCTCGCGGTTAGAGAGCTTACTCCAGTGATTGCTCCAGTTGTGCCAGAAATGGTCATCTGAGCAACGTTTTGGGTTTGAAATTTCAAATCATTAACAGTACTTGGCCCGAAATAAGCAGCTCCGTTCACGAAATGGTATAATACACATGACGAAGTCCTATTTACGCTGCTAAAGGATTGACCGCTGGTTGTACGAGTCGATTTGATTGTATCCGTAGCCGAAACAGTCCCTATGTTGATAATGTTTCTCGATCCATTAATCACTTGAGTTCCTCCTATAGACAGCGACCCAAAATCAGTAGCAGCTCCGCCTACCAAAGTTGTAGCGTTGGATTACTGGCTGACACATAACCAAGCCCAATAATGTCTTTCGAACTATTGAGCACTACTGCTTGTGAAGCAGTAGCCGAACCTTGTGTAATGTTGATGTATAAAGATTGATCAAATGTGATTCCTCCGAACTTTAGGCCAGGGATATCAATGCCAATTCCTCCCATGTTCATCGCCAGGCTGTTTAGAGTTCCTACTTGTGTGATATTGGTTTGACCAGGCGAAATTAGAGTCCCATTTATCGAGGTGGCTGTTAATGCGCTTAACCCTGTGATAGATCGAGAAGCGCCTGTGAATACAAGCCTGCCTCCAATCGTAAGACCTGTCAGAGCTCCAATCAAAGTGATATTAGGTTGCGAAGCAGTCTGTAGCGTCCCATTTATGGAAGTAGCAGTCAAAGTCGATAGAGAACCAATCGAAGTGATATTCGGCTGCGAAGCAATTAGTAAAGTACCATTTATCGATGTGGCTGTCAGAGTCGATAGGGTACCAATCGAAGTGATGTTTGGTTGAGCAGCTGTTTGAAGAGTACCAATCAAGCTAGTTGCCGATAAAGCTCCGGAGATAGTTAACGAAGCTGTCGTATGCGACCGTGTAATGAAATCTTGATAGCTGCCACCAGATGAGTACGCAAGCATCACAAATGTGTTTGTATCAGGCTGCCTCACAAAGGGGCGCTTCGGGAGGATCATGCAGGACCTTCATTTCACGAATAACACAAATGCAAGGGCGGAGACTAACCGTACCATATCGCCTGTCTAGCGTTGAAGCAAAAATGCAATTAGTAGAAATTATTCCTGTCGATAAACTTCTCGTTATGGGTGTAATAAGCACCGAATCTAGCGAACCAACTGATGTAATTGATGTTTGAGCTCCCGTTTTAATGCTCCCGTAAATGTTGGTAGCAGTGAGCGAGCTGATAGTACCAATAGAGCCGGTGTCGTCAAGTACTAAGACTCTCCCGCTGACGGCTTCTCCTGGAGTGATGCCAGTGATGTATGTCAGACGGTAGTCGTTCTTGCTAAGGTATAGAGTCTGCGCATAGTCGTATGTTAGATATCCACTGGCGTCTAACGTTAGATAGAACGCAGGATTGTATATAGGTGATATGAATATTGGTTGAGGATACGCGAAACCAGAACTCATGTTTTTGCGTCAATCTATAGAGATCAAGTGATTAAACACACGACCATGAGTGCTATTCCAAACTACGGAGCTTCGCTTCCGAAGAAGTTCAAATCTGCTTCTATGGGAGATATCCCCGCGCTCGACATAAAGAAGCTATTTAGAATGGTTGTCCTTGGTCCCTCGTTCAGTGGGAAGAACAATCTCTGCATGTTTATTCTCAAGCGTTCTCCTCACGTATTCGCCCACCTCACGATTATTGCTCGTAATCCCCACCAAGAACTCTATGAGTATCCCCGCGACAAACTCGAAGATTTCATTACTTTTGCTGATCCAGATTCGCCTCCCAAAGTTGATCAGGTTCGTCATACACCCATGAGCTCCAACAAACCTGAGCTCGTTATCATAGACGACTACAGCAACGATAAGCTACTCCAGAAGAATATCTTCTCACATTACTTTACTCGTGGTCGGCACTTCAAGTTGAGTACCATTTTCCTCTCCCACAGCTACTTTGCAACTAATAAGATGATCAGGTTGAACTCTGAGTATGTAGCGATCCTAAAAGCAAATTCGAAACGAGATTTACAGATGGTTGTCAAAGATTTCAATATCAAAGGTGTAGATGATCAATCGATTGTCTATTATTACAACAAGGCTACAGAACGCAAAGGTCAGATGTTGCTCATCGACTCTGTCAAGGGGCAAATCAGATACAATTCCGATAAGCTAATTTCAACTGAAAATTATGAATAAGTTTATCGGTGCTCATATAGTCGTCATGGCAAGCTTCTTGAAGATCGATAGCACGAACCTCGTAGCAGACGGATACAACTCTACATGGAGATATTCCCTGGTTCGGCAGCCGACTTCCGCAACGTTGTTTGTGCGATTCAGTCAATCAACCTATTCAACTCCAAGTACAACATCGATGCTATTCAATTTTAGAACACAACTTTTTAAGTTGAGATTCCAACGGCCGCAACCACTTCTACGCTCAGCATAAACCTACAAGACGGATACTATAGCTACGATGATATCAACAGAAGCATTCAGACAGCTCTCGTTAATGCAGGAGCTTATCTTATTGACGCATCTGGAAACAATGTTTTCTATATCAAATTAACCGAGAACAGTGTTTATTATGCAGCTCAGATCGATTTCTCACCGACTCCTTCGAGTCTTCCAGTTGGATACACGAGACCGACTACTGGTCTATACTCATCTGGAGGTTCCGGATTACCTACGACGACTCGCGTCCAGAGACTGATCATCAACAATGCCGCTTTTGGTTCGGTGCTTGGATTGACGACAGCTACATACCCTTCTACATTGGCGACAGTCGCAAGTGCTCAACTATCGAATATATCATTCCCCAGATTCACCCAACCAGCTCGTACATTGTCCGGTGCGATCTTATTAAGAACGAATATGTTGCATCTGGTGATATCCTGAGTGCCTTCGACAGAGGTGATGCTGGGATTGGTCAGCTCATCAACTACAACCACCTCAATGTGCATGGATGAATTGCTTGCCACAATGGCTCGCGTTCAACGATCACGATTAGTATCTATAACCAGAACGACCAGAAGGTGAAGTTCCGTGATACATCGGTTTCGATCATGCTCTTGCTTCGACCAAAAAAATAGACAAATTGTAGTTTTTTTTAAATCACATCCTAAAACTACCCCCGGTCTTCTTCTTGGCTCGTAGCTTAGCCATGTGATCCTTCGCTTCTTGGGACCCATTGACAAACCTTTTAGTCTTTGGCTTTGCTGTAGGCTTGGAAACTCCTACTCCGTATCGTCGTCGAACCTCACCTCTAATCGTCTTGATCAAATCACTATGTTCTGGTTTGGTAGCCTTAGTTAGAAGATACTTCTCACCAGCATCAACAGCATCAGTAAGAACTCCCTTACGCTTTGTGTAAGCGAGGGCACGTTTTGCCGCATTCTTAACATCAGTCATGTTAGACGCCCTCCATCCCTATTATCACTATCGCTGTCGCTATCATAAACTCCAATACCAGTCATCGATCGAATAGCGGCTCTCGCTGGAATAGCGCCCTGTGGTGCTCCAAGGGCGGTTGCAAGGGCGGGAACAGCTGCATCAGCAACACGAGACAGGATACCAGAGTCTTTGGCAAACTTGAAAGCCGATTTCATATTTTACTCCAAATGCTCGCTCCATGCATGCCTTTGCCTTCCATGTGCTTGAACGGATAGCCGATCGCTTTGTGTGTGATAGCTAAGCGAGTGCCTTTACGAGATTTATGCGCTCGAAGAGCTTTAGCATACGATTCAGGATGAAGATGGAGCGTTGCACCAGACCCTTGCAACTCATCCTTAGTCAAGGAGAGTGTGCCAGGCTTGAATGCTCTCTTGAGCTTCGCTACTGGAATATCGGATGAAACGGCAATCTCTTTGAGCATCATGATTATATTTCAGTAGAGAAAAACTGAAGTTTTATTAAAGAATAGTCAGATTCAGGTCCTTGAATCGATTTAATAGGTTCATCTTGTTGTGTTGCTTGCAAGACAACCATAGCATGCATCATACCCCACAATAGTCCCCATAAGTACCTTGATACTGTTTGGGATTATATTTACCGATTCCATACTTGGTTGGAGCAGCTTCGCCTATTGAATCAAAGTACTCACCGTTATCGACACAGGTTAATGGCCTACGTCTCGGTTAGGAGGCCTCAACAGTATCAAATAAGTTCCTTTCTTTGGAATAGGTTTCTTTATTTCATTCGATTCAAATATCCCATCCAGATGTACTCCAATTTTATCTGCAATCTCAATAAGATCATGATCGCTTGTGATTGGCTTGATAAGGCTCGTCATTATTTTATTTTTGTTATAGGTATATCAGACTGGATATAGAATTAATCATGTCTGAAACACAACTATCCGATCAGTATTTGTACCAGAGCTCGCTTCAAGCGACCCGGAGATCAAGGTATCTTCCGGCAAACGCGTTCCTTTCGTTATCGACCTTAACCAAGGATCGTACCAGAATGGAGTCATTACGATCGACGCCACTGCACAGCTCAACGGAAGCGAAGGATTCGCTTGTCTTCGGGATGCTTATATTATGCTCCCATACAAGGTCTCGATGAAGAATGGTGGTACTGCCCAGACACTTGCTGCCAATCGTTTCTGCGCTACACTCAAGTGCGGAAACTAGAATGTTATCGACAGCATGTCTGGAGCTTAATGGCAAAACGATTGTCTCAATGGCTGACTACAAACTGTTTTGGAACAACGTACGCGCTCAGACAGGCTACAGCCCTCAGTATGTCGAGAAGCATGGAGCTGAATCGTTCCTATACTCGGATGCTGCTCAATCCGTTTTATATAGTGCTGCCGCATCATCGACCTCTGGGGATGGTTTCACGAACACTACAGCTTTCTCTGGATGGTTTGCCACTTCTACACCCTCTGGTGGTGCTACGGTTGCTAATGATGGACTCGTAAGACGTCTATTGTCAAATCATCCTAATGCTGGAACTGACTTTACTTCGACGTGGCCTTCACTTGGTGCGGCTGCGGCTTCAACGAACATTGCTAACCAAACTGCGTGTGGTGCCGTCGTTGCTGGAGTCGCCACTAATGGAATCATGGGGACGTGGAACTATATGCTCAAGGTAAAACTAACTGACCTCCACCCAATATTTAAGGAACTTGATTTGATGGCTAACCCTCAGATTCGTCTTCGATTCCGTGTCAATCATGGAACTTCTGTTGTCGCTGTTGATTCTGGCAAGGGCATGTCTCTAACGAGCACTACTCTTGCGAGCGGCAATACCTGTCCTGTCATGGTCGCCGCTTCATCCACAGGTACTCCGATGGCTGGAGTCCTCGCTGCTTCTGCTGGATTCAGCATTGCATGGGGAGCTGTTGTCAATTCCCTCGAGCCGACTATCGATGGTACCTATATGCCATTCACCACTTCGCGTCTATACGTACCGTTTGTACATCTTGAGAACCCTCAGGCGATTATCTCAAAGCCTGTAAAAAAGAAGGTTCGATACAACGATTGCTACGCCCAGTGGTTTAACCAGCGAGCCGGAATCGATAAGCAATCAACTCAGTTCAATACTGCTTTCGATCTCCAACTATCGGTATCTATCAAAAACGCGAAGTATGTTATCCTCCTTCCGTTCGCTGAGCAAACGAGTAGCTTTGCTGCTGCCGCTATCCAGGAGTTCCAGAGTCCTTTCCACTCGCTCCTTGGACGGTACATCCTGGTTCGAGCATCCGCAACTTCAACGTTCGTATCGGTTCTCAGCAAGTATTCGATATCAGTCATGACTTTGACTTCCACCACTTCACGAATGAAATCGCTAAGATCTCAGCGATCAATGGTGATCTGACTCCTGAGCTGCTCAATGGTCTTCTTGACTACCAGACATGGTCTCTGACTAACCGCGTTCTCGTTGCTGACGTTAGCTGTCTAACTGATCGCGATGTTCCTACATCCATTCAGATTCAGGGAACAAACGCTGGATGCCAAGGCTGTAATATGCTGGTGATCGTAGTTAGCGAGCAGGAGCTGACCTATGATCGGCTTACAGGTGAAGTAATCGATTTCACCACAGTTTAGGAGAGTAGTTTTAGACTTCATCTCATGAAATAAAAAACTAATTTCCTAGATCAATTCTGCGAATGTCTTAGTTCAATTGTGCTAATAGCTTCGGGCATTTATCAATCACGAATTGACTCTTGCGAAGCCAATCAATGTAGTTAGAATCAATTCGACTGATTTGCTTGAGAGTCTTACGTTTGTATTTTCCCCAAGCCATCATGTATGAGTTATCGTTGGTTAGAAACTTGGGGTGAAGGAATATTTTGATGTCCTCGCTAATATTTAGACTGGGTTGGTTGAATATCCAGCGGCAGTAGCTTGGATCAGAAGAATATACTTCTTCGATGAACTGGTCTTTGTATTTTCCAAAAGTTAAGCTTGTCATATTATCAGTTGGTCTATCTATATACATAGCTCCCTATTTTTTTGGAGAAAATTTAATTAATTCTGGGTGTGATATAATACTACTCACATCCGTACTGTACATGTACGTACTGATCTCGACTAATATTACTGATATCTGCTCGGGTACTGCACTCGACTAATACTGTACCGCGCTAATACCAGCTACCAGTATTATATTACTGACATATGCTCTGGTACAGTCGAATTACATTAATAAAAGCTTCCGGTCTTCCGGTCTAATCTCAACTAATATTACGAAACACTAACCTTCGATCTAATGTCGACTAATATTACGAAGCCCCAACCTCCAGTCTGATCTTGACTAACACTAACCTCCGATCTATCTCTATTACGAAGCACATACCTCCAGTCTGATCTCGACTAACACTAATCTCCGATCTAATATCACACTAACTTCCAATCTAATCTCAACTAACACTAACCTCCGTCTCATCTCGATTCATATTATTAATATCATTGAAGTATGAGCGAATAGTACACAAATAATAATGGGGAATATCGTCTTCACGCTGATAACCGCGATCGAAAATCAAGGCGACGAGTTATGAGTCACTGACGCATGGTTCTTCTTCAAGAATTCCACAAACCGTTTGGATGCTGAACGACTGCAGGCTCCAACGTATTCGTGCGAGCTCTGGGCACACACAGCTCTGCAGTGGGCAACACATTACCAGCACCACCAACAGCAATGATATGCTGAGTCCATGGATGAAAGTTCAACCCATGAAGCGTGGTAGTAGCACGACCGAACTCTGACGCAGTGCACGGTAGGCATGTTGTACCAAATGGATCAGCCGTTCCAACTCTAGCGTAGTCAAGCAGCGCTTCCTTGAACGATTCTCGCGTCAATGGATCTGGGATTGGGAAGGGACACGGAGGAACAGCAGCGCCTCCACCAGCAGCTTAGTTGTTGACATCGTTGATTGCTTCCACGAACTTATGCACACGCTTCCATCCGAAGATTAAGGGAGGAAGTCGTCGGCATATACCGCCAGCTTCAGGATCTTGTCGTACAAGTGCTTCTCGCCATTGCATCGAAGAACGTCTTTCAAAGACACTTCTCCTTGTCGCGTTGCTAGGCCACTTCCATGAGCGTGTTTCTTCTTCGTGTTGCTTGTCCTGCGGCTTGACATTGGCTTTTCTGGAAGTGTTCTTTTCCATACCAGTAAGTTTATCCTCTCGTAATGAATAAAACCGGTATCAAGCTTACACTTATTTCGAGCTAAAATCAAAATATGCTAAAATCAAAATATGTTTGATTTTAGTTCGAAATAAGTGTAAGCTTGATACCTTCGTAAAAATATTCTGAAAATCGTAGATATATTCATAAATATAGAAAATTACGAATTTTAACGTTTTACCTATATTAGGATGACCTCACTTACAATTTTAAGCTCTGCTTTACAGGTGTTTGACAATGTTTGTGGTGCTTGGAGGTTAGGAGGGTACCCCCTTCGCATCAGAGTGGGTCGAGAGGTCTTGCCTACTGTATTATTTCTTGTGTGATTTAGTGGGTTATTGCGTGTGTGGGTGGATTATTTGGGTGAGCTTTTTTTACACGTATTGTACCTGCTCTATACTACTGCTACCTGCTTGTTCTGGAACAGCTTCATCCATTAGAAAGGAATAAGTAGTTGTGACTTCTCCTGTTACTGCTTTTCGTCGTCCTCCCCTCCCTCCTCGTCCGGTGTGTCGGACGGCACCTCGGCAACCGCAGGTGCATCGTCATCAGAGTCGTCGGCGATGTCATCCTGTATCTTAACCGGCATGGGCAGTTGGATTCGTTCGCGTGGTGGATGGCGCGCGCGTCCACGGGAACGTCGGCAAGGCGATGAACATACTCAGCTGAGAGTGTAATGGTCACACCTACGAAAGTCGCCATACTAGGGCAAGACTTAGGAAAGCGATTGTTCAGCTCGCTGTTAAACCTCTCCAGGGGATTATTCGTGCGTGCCACGAGCTCGTTGTTCAGACGGGCAACGTTCCACACGCCCACGTCGTACTGCTCCAGCCACGTCCATTGGAAATAGCCCCAGAAGCCGCGCCACTTTACTTTCGGTTACTCAATCCCAGCCACGTCGCAGCGCTGTTGAATCTCTCGCTTCGCCCACTTGATGCCGCGCTCAATAAGCTTGTGCTCAACGACTGTTAGCATGTCGAGGATCCCACGGGTCATAGCGATAGAGAGCAGCGCTCCTCCGGAATCAGGAACCGCTTCACGGCGCGTCTGAGCGCCTGCTTCAGGTGGAAGAGGCAACCGATAACGATCGCGTTAGAGAACTGCGCCTGCAAGGCATCGATTAGAGCACTCTCGAAGTCGCACACAACTTCTGCTGGATCAAGCTGCTGATCCGTGCCTTGCACTACAAAATGTATCATGTCCCAAAATGAATTGAGACGAGGCGTTTCTGGATTTTTTAATGTGACACTGTGTCGTCATACCAGTGATTTCAAGTCCTAATAATAGAGGTGATTGGCTAATTCAAGATTTGGCCTGGCTGTACCCATGTGACATGGAAGTTGACTGTGAACTGTGGAAGGAATCCTCACCTGAATGCAGATGGGCCCAACTGGCTGGAAATGCGCATCCTGGGGATGCATACCCAGGATTGCAAATAAAACATCCTGTCCAGCCCCTGGACTTTCCTTTACGATGAGTGCCTAATAAGTGGCAGAAAGTGCCTCTGGAGAACGTATCCCAGAGTGCACCTCATCTTGCTGTAATTCAGAGAAGATAATAGGATTATCACCCAAGATTCACATGCAGAGAAATCTCCAAAAGTCATATACTGGAGGCTAACAAGTCAAAAACAAACCCACAAGGAGAAGTAACTCCAGTACGGTGACACACGATGAACTGTGTAACGAATACTCGCCGGCATCCCTGAGTTCGAGGATCACGATCTTCAGAACCCTGGATGTCAGAAAGTCTGGATGTTACAAGTCTGAATATCAAGTTGAATTCAGATTCCTGAAGGACGAAGTCAGGACACATTGAAGTTATCACGTCATCAAGATTAAGCACAACGCAGTTAAAGAAACGTGGCCCAAGTCCGACTTGAACTACAGTCAGAAATCTAGAAGGAATGTTAAGTCAGCCTTCAAAAAGATCGCTGCCAGTGTACCCATGGTATACATAGATCAAGATGTTTACACCCAAGAGTATAGTCAAGCCAAGATAAAGAAGAATCAGAAGAGAGAGAGAAGAGATAGAAGATAGCAAACCTTTAACTAACAACAGAGTTCGTTTTACCCCATACTGCGCAAGTGCCTTCAGTGTCTCTGAGGCTAGAATCTGACCAAGGTCCCGCGAGAATCCGACGTGCCTTTGTGAGAGGCTCCCAGAAGATCCCGAGAGTGCGAACGTGATATAACAGGGGACATGGCGGTATTAAGACACCGTTTGTGACAACTCCAACACCCCAACTCCCATTTAGGTGGCGACCAGAGATAGTCTTCGACTGCCTGGGTTGACCCATCTATTTTATATTCCTATTGAGACAACTAGTTCGCTAGTGATAGTCTATTTCATATTAACTGGTATTCTGGGTGGCTGAGTAGCAGTTGTCCCAGAATTGATATTCTAACTGCTGTGTGAATCGACTGACAAGGTAATTAATAGTTCTCTCTTAATTGAGAGTGGTGCGCTGTGTGTGAACGAGTTTTTAGGGTGGACTAGCGCCCTGAATAGCAGACTCGAGTAGTCTAGTGTTGCGACCCACCGTTCAAGGGTCCCTAAGAATAAGGACGGCTGTGTATTTGTATATAACTCTGTATATTGTTGGTTTATCGGACTAGGGGTACGCTATAGGGGTATAGTGTAATTCTGAGTTCATTATTTGAGGGTGTGTGACTCAGAGTACAAGTTATTCTGGGTTACTGACTTCTGATTTCTTTTGCCTCCTGTCGTGGAAGAGTACATCCTGCTGTGGACGTATACTCTGCATAACTTTCGAGGCCAGATTTTGGTGAAGTGCCGTTCCGTCGAAGACAAACGTGCCAATAGGGATTCCACAAGAACTCACGCCACCAAGAAACTCTGAGTTACTTTGCGGTACTCAGGGTCATATTGGTATTCAGTTTTATCTGAAGTACGCTATACACCTCTGGGTGATAAAGGTTTCATCGGCCTCGCCACAGAATCTCCACTGCGAATAGTGCTCAACACGTAATAGACAGGTACGTCATGCACCATGAAAATGACGCACTGTTTGTAGCCAGGTGGTACACAACGGAATGTACCGTCGACGAAAATCGTAAGCCCGTGATAGCGCAGTAGGTTAACGAGGGATGGGTGCGCCCAGCCAATTAGTCATGTGGGCTTGATGAGGTTCTCTCGGTTAACGGTGACGTAATGCAACTAACTGAAAAATGTAGACAGCTTCGTTCAATGCCGTGGAAAGTGGCGGGATTTCGATTGCTCCGTGAACATCTCCACGGAAGTGTCGGCTCTTTGCTTGGTACACACGGCGAAGAACTTGAGGCTCAGATAGCTCGCGGACGACGTGCTCATTGATGGCACCATAAACCTCGTCATGCACAGCTTCCTATACGCGCCGCGCAGGAAGTGTGTCGAGTTCGACGACCAGTGTGTCTATTCTGCCCTTCATTGCGCTAGTGACGTCTCTGACGCTAGTACCAGCAGAATCAACGCTACGACAGGTGTGGGGGGCGGCCAGTGGTGTAGCCCATGGTGCTGATGAAAAACGCCATCGTGCCGGGACAGCCTTGACGCCAATGGCTGCAGCGCTAAAATATCTTCCTCGACGACGCCCAGGCATGCGCGTACTGGAAGCCACGGAAGTAGCACGTGGATATCTCTTGACGCACTCGACCCCCCGTACGGCCCGGTATGGCGCTGCATGGAGGTTCAACATCGCCTGGAGGCCCAGCAGAACCCGGGAGATACTGCGTTGGCGTCTGCATGCTACCAAATGAGCTCTCCTTCACACTTACCTCACTGACAAAGGTTCCATGTGGCCTACTTGCGATCGTGCATTTTCAGATCTCAAAGCCGATCCCTGCCACATGGCATATGTTCGGGAAGCAGATCTGTACCGTATATGATTCCTACTGGAGGTTCCCGATACGCCAACGACATTTATTGGCGGTGCCGACCAGACTGACTTCACGAAAGCGCGGATTACTGTGGATTGTGGCCATGAATTAAATAAACTGGTAGTCTTTCTCGCTGGTTTAGCGTAACGTACACCAGGAGTCACACTGTGGAAGTGATTTCAGCTTTCTCAATCAAGTCAAGAGCGATCAGCGGGCGTCATTGAGCAACTACATCATGGAAGGCCAACTGCAAGCCAAGCAGTACTTCGAGTAGATCGCTTTATCTGAGAAATAAAGATAGTCCGGATAACACACACTAACTTAAAAATTATATCCTTTATCGAATACCTACTTTGGATTTTGGGATTTACTTGGTACATTCCTAAACTAAGTACCTACTTCTAGGTTCAAAAACGCCTATCTATCGATGAAATAGGCGAAGTAAGCTGAGCGCCTATTTTAGAAGAGGCCTGCCCCATGCATCATAACGCGTGGCACCGATATACTGTACCAGATCTTGTGGGTGCTGTTGGACCCTGCTGTCCACTGAAGTAATGGGCTCTATAACGGGTTTGACCTGCGCGCGTAGTTAAACCCCTTCCTCACGCGGATAATAAAGCAAAAGGACGAGGACCGCTTAGCTATTTTCGTTTTGTGTCTGATGAAAAACATGGTGTGGTCGTCGTATAAATCGCTGATGCGGTTCGTGTCGCCCTCGTAATCGTGCGTCGTCATCTCTCCAGCGTAGTCACCGACGATTGTTCCAGAAGAGAAGTATCGCATTGAAAAATTCCAAGCCTCGCGGTGGGTGTTTTAGTATCAGACCGCTATCCAGCTCCCGCGGCCGATTTCCGCAAAAGGGACCCAACGCGACAGTTGTTGCCAGCGCAGAACAGGTCGGTGAGCGAGTTCGGACAAGTGTCTTGCTGTCAGCTAACAACGCACGGACACCAGTCAAATGATCTGATATCTCTGATAATGATGTAGTCTGGAATCTCTAGATGACGGATCCAAACCACAGTATATAGCTACGATATACCCTCATCCGATGTAGTCTCTTCGTTTAGAGTGCTGTCACTCATTTCGCTCTCCTCCGAACAATTGCAAATGGCATGTGCCAAGCTTTCACTGTGGATTTATGTAGGGTGTACCGCACCAACTTTTCCACCTCATTACTGGAAACGACCTTGCTCGGTAGCTTCTCGTTTAATTCTATATTAGATGGGGGCGACATTAGCTCGACAATGCTGGTCTCGTAATCACATACAGCACGAGCATTTAAAAAAGAGTTGGGAGATCGAACAGGCTCTCCCTCAGAGTCTTCTATATCAAAGCCAACAGAGCTGTTGGCAAGTGAAGCTCTATCCAGAGGAACTGAACGCACGGGTCAACGTGGGCTTCTACGACATCAACGTTGGTGTGAAACATAGAGAATTGCTGTTGTTTGACATTGGCACCACTGCGTAAATTATTTCTGTGTAGTGGTCGTCCTCCTGGCCGTGGCGCCAATCGGCTCTGATTTTCGTGATCCGAGTAGCTGGCGGACGGGATAGTACATCCCCTTCACCAGTACATGAAATTCATTTAGCTTACGCGCCGTGATGACCAGTCCTGTCTTGTAGACACGCATGCTGCCACGGACAGGTCCTCGCCGACGGGCATAGCGCGCTAGACGGTTCTTGGGCAGGTCGTAGCTTGTACGTGTCGTGTGACGCTTGTCAAGGCGCTTTCGGCACCCCGATATGTGTTGATCGAGGAGAGTACGGCTTCTCTCCTCATGGGTTTGCGCGGCCATAGCGTGGTGAAGCGGGAAATAGGGCAAGAAGAGCTGTCCGGGTATTTGCCGCCACTCACAGATAAATGAAGGCAGGAGGCGGTGCACGGGTCAAGCAGAAACCGTAAATGGGGTTGGAGCTGACCCGTCACCGCCTTGTACCGTTACTGTGGTACAAAGACCCCCGTTAAATACCGAAACGGTGGTATTGATACTGACAGCATGAGTAGTGCCCAATGCTACTGAGATTGTCATCGCTCTGGCCACCCACGACCACGCATTCTCCACAAATAGTTTCATTGACCACGCCTTCTAACATTTCCACAGCCGGAATACAGGTTGTTCGTCCAGTCAATTGTCCCCCAGAAGATTGTCATCTCTGGTGGCCAATATGTGACACCAGCCTCTCGTGAAGGTAGGACCTCCCCGCTGTACACGATTCATTCTTCCCACCAGCTTTGCGCGTTCGTGACGTACCGTAACCTCGATGTCAAGTGTCACCCCCCTCCGTGCAGGCAAATCTTGTGATTAGGATAAATTCAACGTGCAGAAAAGAATAGGTGCATGTACCACCGAATCGGTATCCATGTATTAATCCTGGTAAATGTATCGACTTACGATGTCGTCGTCCCAAGATATCTCTTCTACCTCTGTATCCAGCTGGATAAAGCTTGCAAGTTACCAGCAAGTTTTTCGTCAATTTCATTGGGCCCCACAGCTTCGCTAGGCGTATCATTGTGCTCGTCGAATAACAGTCCCACATGCTTGAATCCGTCTTTCACTGTTTTCGTACTAAGACCATCCCATGCCGAATGTAGCCACTGCAATACTATTTTGCGATCTGCGGGCGTGAGCTTTGGCTCGGTTTCGTCAGATGCCATTACTTTCGAGCATTGTCCCTTCAGATATACTGTCCACGAAGCTATCATGCGGTCTTTAAGCGGTTTATTCCAGGATATATCCGCTGGCTGGTAACAGTGGGTATATCCTGGAGGAATACGTTGCAAGATCACATATTGCTGGCGGCAACGCAACAATTTCAGTCGTCCAATAGGCGCTGAAATCGACCCATAGGAGCATGATGGGGTCATCGGTAGAGCAGCGATCGCCAACAAAAATGATGTAGGAGGAGCATTGATAAATCCGCATTCCACCATCCTTTCACATTCGTATATATGGCTGTTTGTGTTTCCTTTTGCAATGGCTCCATTGTAGGCCACATCCGTCTGCTGAATCTGTGCCACAGACGCGAGTATTCTCGCGGGTGCCCTCGTCTTTTGAAGGTTTCATTTTAAATAGACCATATTTACGACCAGTGGTATCGGCAAGTAGCATGGTTGTAAGTCTCTCCTTACTTTTACCACCGCATTTGACCCAGACGGTACTGGCGCCACGTCGATCAACTGTGCGCTTGGGCACATACTTGTAAAAGATCGCGGTTTGATCCGCATTGTACACTTTCGTAATACCTTCTTCAGTAAAACGTATGCGTACCGCAGCCGAGAATTCCTTACCACAAATCAGAATGACCTGGCGTCGTTTGTCCTTGCCGTGTTTTGGCCCTGAGCGAGAGGCTGTAGCGGGTAGCGATCCAAGTAGGAGTCGCTGCAAATATCGAGCGAGGAACGTTGTACAGTGCAGCGATTTTTAAAGCTTCCAGTTCAATCATCTTAGCTGACACAGGGACACCGTGTGATTTCAATGCAATTAGTCACTCTAAGATATCCAATTTAGCGTCGTCCGACAAGGCCTTTGACGTGCCTATGTGCCTGAACCGCTTTTGCTGTGCTGTCTTCGCCTCTGCGGCCATGGCGTCGATATGTCCTCTCTCCTGCTTCCAGCGCCGGATGGCACGTGTCTTCGAATTGACGCAGTGTTCGGAGGATCAATTCCAGGCCAAAATGTGTTAATTACGACTTCCATTTTCTGTGTCATATAAAAGCAGCGCAGCAGACTTCAACGCGGAAGTCTCCGATGCCAGCTTGTACTGCTTCGGCTTTCTCCCTCCCCCCGCTTAGTGCTCTCATTTGTTTTGTTGGCAACGCCGATGAGATCAAATGCTGTGGTCACGTTCGTGCTTGCTGCACTGACATAAAAGACGGAGGATTTGTAGGGGTGACATTTAACAACGCGGAGCAAATCCTTGTTTGAAGCGTCAACTTAAGGTCTATTATTGGTCAAAATTGTATTGGTGGTAGAATTTGCGCATGATCTGTAATTTCAATTGTATCTACCAAGGGGACGCAGCTATCCATCTCCCTATCGAGTGCTTTATCATACCCACATTGTCCTCTTCCTTCGTGCTGCTTTTGATCTACTGCTTGGGTCTATCGGTCTCCATTTTCGGACAACGTACCTGATCGCATGCAATGGAGATGGCTTACCACAACTACTGGGTAAGCTGTACAGGCGTGTCCGTTTCTCAACGGACACGTTCGTTACATAACTGATATATAACCTATTAGTATTAGCATAGTATAAGATAATAAAGCAGGGCGTGTTGAAGGACGAGCGAATGAGCCGGTCACCGGCCATGTATGGCACTCACAATCCAATATTCCAGCCTGCCCCATGCCCGTCCAAGCCAACACCCGGGAACTATCCTGGCCTCGTACATCACGGGGTTTCCTTAAGGCTACACCGACGAGATGCACGAACAAGAAGAGAAGGAGGAAGACGCCAGGACAGGTTTTGACCCCAAAGAAGGGCCGCCTGGGAAAGCTGTCACCGGAGAAGCCATCGGTACGAAAATGACAAGGCTACCGTGGTTCCGATACCGGTAGGATTACCGGTGGAGATATCAGTACGATTTCGGTACACAGATGATATGTGCCAAAACTGGGGCAGAGATGGTGCCGAGAACACGAGGCGTCATTTCAGCCAAAGAAACTTAATGCCCAATGATCAATCAGTCCAGAAAGCAACAAGAGACTGTTAAAGATCCAGACTACGCAGAGCACGAAGAATCAGAAAAATTATAGGAAGGACGTTGCGACAGAACCACTTGATGCTGAAAGACACGTCTAAGCTGATGAAAATAATGCCGTTCAACGGCACCAATTTTCTATGTGGGGCCTATGCATCTCGACGAGCCTGTGATCGATGGGACTAGTTGGCATGGTCACCGGCATGGACAAACTCGAGCACTATGAAATGCCAAGGCAGAAGAATTGCCGCCGAGCCAATAACATTAAAGCGCACACGATTGTCGCGGGGTCGCTCGAGAAGGCCCACCTGGAGAGACACAGTGGAGATGTGATCATCAGGGACTCGACGCGCCCGTGGTAGTAGACCGGCAGCGAGTTCAACTTCGTCGGACCTAACGGGCGCATTGCAATTCTGACAGAGATGCAACAGGAGCTTACGAAGAAGGGCGACTCACTGCACAAGTATGTCGAACCTATTCACGGAGCTAAAGCGAGCGAACGGAACGATGGGCACATACATTGACTGCTGTTTACAGACGCAAACGGTGTATGCCCTGACATAATGCGCGCCTACCAAGGCACGAAGTGGCAAGATCCCGGCATACTCGAGACGTTTTCACAAGCACGCTGAATTCTCGCGGACCACGCCGACGGCGAAGCTCAACGGAGTCTGGTGATACAAGCGAGTTCTGACTACGGCCAAGTGGACCTAGTTGAATGTCACCCAACGTGTATGCCAGCCGGCGAGAAATGCACACCGATCGGTGGGTCAAGGGCAAGGATGATCAGCGTGTCGCAATTGCGGTGGCATGGACTTTAGGTGAAAGAGTGTGTGCATCCACCAATCGTGGCGGCAGTGTGGAGGTGGTGGACGTGGTGGAAGAGAGCGCAGCGGCAGTTCAAGTAAACGCGGAAGAGGGCGTGGACGCGGCGGTCGCAGCAACATCAACCGCACCCGTAGCAGCAGCACGGAGACAACAGTGTGCTGACCGGGACGACATGGCGCGTGTCTCATGGTGAAGGCCCACCGAGACAAATAGTTGTCAGAAAATGTAGTCGAGTGGAAGCTCAACAACGGGAGCAAAGCAAACTTCTGCGGTGTCCTAGAGTGCTTCAGCGAACTAAACGAGATCGACCAGTTCCTGTACATGGAGATGACGAACGGAAGCATCGAGGCGGTGTGTCTAATGGGTACTGTGGAGATCATCATGCGCAACGAACTCGCGGAAAAGGACGAAAAAAATGGCTGTTGCCGGGAGTGTGGTAACAGCCATTTTTTTTGTCCTTGTTCGAAAGCTGCAGAACATGTTCAAGCCAAGCAGCTCAGCACCGTAACGCTCTTCTCAGACAAGGGGGATTGTTTTAACCAAGAAATCTAGATTTTTGTGAGGAATAGGGCATTGACCTAGACACTACCAACGGACGATGTTGGGTTGGTCTGCCAGGAGCGACTCAATAAGAATCGTAACGTCTTGCTGAGGGACCCCTGCCGGCTCACATGATGACTCGGTGTCACCGAGGCCACACCATTCGACCAGCATATCCAACAATTGGATTCCGGGCTGAGGCCGAAGGCGCGGAGCCCCTCGACCCCTCGCAAAAGATTGCCTGTTATCCGAGCTCCTCAACAGGGCCGTGCGCAGAGTCTCGATAAATCTGCAGCCGCGGATGGACAATTTCGATCGGCGCGACGATATCCTGTACATTAAATGTGTAGTCGATCAGAGCGCGCACAATGTGCTTAGGGTCACGCCAGACCAGCGCGACTTTGTGACCGCTTGCCGTCGCCGCCGACACGAAGGCACCATCCTAACTTAGGCAGCGGTACACCTTGACGGCAGACGTGGCACTAGCTTCCAACATGGCGACGTTTTTCACTGGCACTGACCATCTCGGCATGCACCCCGTCAAGCGCTGCATGGACTCCGTACAAATGGGCCATAACTTCGCTCGTGACCCAATTCACGGTCGCCTCAGTCGGTTCCGTGAGAGAAGGTGACGATCGAGCTAGATCAAGATACGAGGTATAAGCGGGGCGGTGTTCGACCTAATCACAAGCCATATGGGATGCTCCGACGAAGAGAAAGGAAATCAAGACCGAACAGCCATACAGGACGGATCTGTTATGGTTATTCGACCGATCGGAGATCTGCCAAATGCCCAAGCCCAGATCTAGGTAAGGCATGAAGATATGAGATCAAGGCTGGCCGGCGACGAGTGGATCAGGGCCGACCTGGCTTGATCTGACGCGCGCTGGACCTGATCGGCCCTTGATCGTGATGATCTCAGATCAACCCTATCAGACGTTTCAGGATCGGCGCAAGAGGCGGAGATCAAGTCCTGTGTGTGACCGCCAGAGCACGACCAATCAAGATCGGCCCTCGATCAGATCGACACACGGACATACGGATTCAGGTATCGGGCCGATCCGTCATTCGGGATTGGACCAACCCAGCGATCGCAGATCGGCATACACCCCGTCGTCAGAGATCAGGTAGATCGGCCCGACCCGACGTCCGGGATCTGGCAGGTCGGGCCGATCCGGAATTCGCAGATCGGCATACAATCCCTCATCCAAGATCGGGCCGATCGATGTTCGCCGATCGTTATACACGCTGCGACATAACTCTGATCTGGCAGATCGGGATCCGATCAGCAATCATCCTCAGAGATGGGCAAGTCTGAAGCCGTGCGCGTTGAGTGGTTGAAGAGGGACAAGAAGCCGGGTAGTCAGGTGGTACGAGATAGGGTTCAGGATGGGAAGATAGGACAAGAAATGATAAACAACAATTGGACGACTTAGGCGGATTTCAGATACCGCGGACTGGGAACCACATTGGCCCACATATAAACCAAGGGTAGCAGATCTAGCGTCGTGTGAGAGGGTCGGACCGTATATTGGCCGACCCTCACTTATGCTAGTGAACTACTGCTCAAGCGCTCACCTCCATCGATCGGCATTCAGTGCTTGACCGAAGATCGTTTCGACCCTTAACTCGCAAGATCACGCTAAAGGAAGTGGCAAGCAGCTTAAGGAAAGAAGGAAACAACGCCATACGGCTACCTCCGCCTCGGATCAAGTCCAGGTTCCCGATTGAAGGTCGACTACCCCAGATCGGAACCAATTACGGCAGCAGAGCGAAGCTTTCCGCGCTTCACACATCTCCGTATCCCGCCAGGACGTTCCACACGTTACATCGCTGCATCCTTCGGAGTCCCAAGAAGGCAGATCCAGCCCACCGACGGGTACACAAGGTGAGAGCAAGCTCAGTTGATCAAGATTCATCGGGGGGGAGGCCTCTGTTAGTCGGTGTCTGGGCGCGGTTGGGAAGCGGATTGGGTCTTAATCGTATTTTGACCGATCCCGTTACAGCACAGTTTGTTCCGTCAAACTTGTTGATGCGGTTTGGAGCGGAGGCGTCCATGGCGAAGGCGTGATCGGGTCTTGTACAGTGAAAGCAGGGACTTGGGCTCATAACCACAAGACTTGAGCGGTTTAGAGGAAAATGCATAGTGCGTTCCTCTACCAGGTTACTTGCTCTCTACCGAGCCATCCTCAATGTGCAAATGTGTTCTTAATTTTCTGTTTTTCTATCAAAGATCCCAAATCTATAGTCGATCCTGGACCACTCCGTCGTATGACCTTTCGCTTATCCTGGACCGCTCCCGGTGATGGTATACATCTATCGCTTCTGTTGGGCACCGCCCGGACAGATCAGCGCTCGTTAGCTCTTGTCAGCTAGAGATTCCAATAGTACTGGTATTAGCCGGATCCTTCGCCATTGCACTGTGAGGTTTTCTTCAGCATCATCGTGCGTCCTTCGTTATGACTGGTCGTGATCGTGATTTTGGACACGGATCCCGACGTGTGATTGATAAAAAAAAATACCATTCGACCAACAAAATCCACGAAAGCTTCCGTTTTGTAGCTGCGTAGCTTGTACTCGTTGGATAACTATAGCTTGGATTTACTACAACGACCCGTTGGGCAGTAAGTAGGCTGAAACTTGGTGTCCGTTGCGTACAATGTGTCCGGGGTAGTAGCTGAAGTTGTTCCGCTAGCGCATTGAGAAGCATCGATGCAGGTCGAACGAAGGCACGGGTTAGTCGGTACTACGACGTCCAGCATGCGATACATCATCTTACAACCCGTTGGAGCCTTAGGCCAAACTTGAGAGCGTGTTTGCCACTTAGGCCAAACTTGAGAGCGTGTTTGCCACGTTTCGTAGTGCTTCAACGCGCATAGGATCAGCATGTAAGCTTCCTTTAGTAGTTGCGCCCGATGGCTAGTGTGCTCTGGCTCTACATGGCTCCAGAGCAAACGGGACTCCGTCATCATGGAGTTTGCCAACGTCACGGCTGCTTCAATACCACCGTTCTCAAAGTATGCGTCTAATAGCGGCGCATCGAAGTCTGTCGTGCCGTTGTCAGCGCCATCGATGTCGCTGCTTTCGCTACCATGGTGCGTAAACACTGTGATACAAATCATTATGCATCACCGATCTCGAACAGTTAAATACGTTACTTCGAGTATGTTTTAGCGTTAATATCGAGAAATGAAATTGTCAATACTGAAAGCTTGTTTATTGTTCTTTGACATTTATTCCAGTCAGAGTTTTGCCAGGATTCAAATTTCGATAGAGCACATACCAAGAAACAATTTTAAAGTACGAGAACGACACATGGCTCAAGAATACGCTCCATAATATCATAGATCTCTAGAAAAGAAGAAAACTCATGCGAAAAAATTGCTTGCACTTGGTGCGATTGTTCTAATCAAGCACAGGGGGTGCTGGACACTCTAATCGGTGATGTTCTTAGCAATGTGATTAACCCACTAAATGTTGTTTGTGCGCGTCCCAGCAACATGCAAATGTAGTTTACGTGGCAAAATTGTATGGCGGTCGCAAAACTCATTGGTCGTTTCGCGAACTTCCCGCCGTTAAAGCAGATTTGCCCTAACTCTATTCGATGGGAGGGGTGAACCAAGCGAGCTCGGCAAGTTGAAACAATGTCTGTGGGGTAATATCCGTGTGCGGAGCACGCGGACTTAAACCCAGGACCAAGCATGGCTAGATCTCGCTCGGATTAAGGTTCTGTCACCTTGCTTAGGGTCGCTAGGGGTTTAGCTGGGCGCTCGATTAGCTTTTACTTTGGTGTCAAACATGTAGTGATACCCGTCCCAAGAGCACCTTTGCACAACTTCAAAATGATAGAAGGTGCTCGAAGGTGCTCAAAAGGTGTTCAAAGGTGCTCGAACCCAAATTTCTGAACGTGAACCGCTCCCATCGGGAAAAGAATCTGCTTTGTTCCGAGCAGGGCAGCCCTTAACGAAACGCGCTGACTTGCATCTCTTGGACATGAATGCGACAAACGTCGACAGCGTAACAGATAATCAGTGCCCTCACCTATACTGTAACATTTACAATGAAAGCGTGAGAACAAACCGCGTATCGTGCCCCCTCTACATGCAAACATAGCAAATAGCAGCAACGATAGCGACAAACACGGAGGCACTCCATTCATTCAAGTCAGTGCTATCGCCAGCACGACAGAAACAATGCCCTCATTCCATCGAAGAAGCAAAAGCAACAACGGAGAGTCATCGATTCACTTGTCAATTTCAGAACTCCCCCGGGCGCGATGTGCACGGCCTTGTAAATTGACGGATAGCTGGCTAGGAGTCCTAGATTTTTGAGGAATCGCTAGCCTTTATCTACATACTAAAACTGTTCGCTTGTATATTGTTGATTAATACCTGGTTTAGTGGGGAGCGAATATTTTAAAGGAATTTCGTCTTGAACGTAGACTTTCTGTATCTACTGTACACTAGATAACTAACGCAGTTTAGCTGTCTTTTATCTTTATCCCCCAGGCGGAAAGTCTACCGGTAGCAAGGGCCAAATCCTACGGGTAGACTTTATATATATAAACTTAGCGTTTGTATGCATTAACATTCTTTTCTTGTGTATGGGTTACAAGAAAAAGTCAAGTTGACGCCGCCATCAATCGTGTAAGATGGGACCCCAAGCAGTTCCGGTTGGTATTTGGCCAGTATATGCAGAAGAATCGATCTCGTTCGGGGTCAGAACATGTTATGCAATAGAAAAACCTTCGTGTTGCAGACTCCGCACAGGATCTGCACCCTCCTACTTTGCTCAAGTGAAGATGCGTACCGCGGTAGGTCAATGAGAGCTCTGATGCGGTGAGTTGGAAGTGTCGCTATCGAAGTCCATGATGTTCACATTATTTCGCACAGTCCTAGCGGCATCGTGCTTGTTGAACATGAGCTGGTTAGCATTTTCAAGCTGGGATACAAAATCTTGCCTCACTTTCTTACTTTTACCTTTAACGCGACATCCAGCGTGTCATTTCGCCATAACCACTACGCCGTTGAAGCCAAAACCTAAATATGTCATCGTTGAATGTTCCATCAAGAGCTGCACCACATTTAATTCTGTAACTCGGTGTCGACGCTTCAGAATCTATTTTGAAGTTGAGCCCACCGGTAGGCTCAATGGGGGATAATGATTAAGGTAGTTTGTCAGCCATCTAGAAAATATTTACAGAAACCCCGTGTATATATCAGTAGTTCTTAGTTATCGAAGGAAACGGCATTTCATCGGTCTACAGCAAAATTCCGAAAGCGCACTTCACTTCTCATTTCACAAGCCAACATAGCATCATACCCAGGCCTTCGCTAATGCCAACCAGAGGCATTCCCAGATGATCAGCCCGCCGTGGCCCTGGCCCAGATGGAATACTCCATGTCGCGCCGGGTGTGTGTGTGGTGTGTGTGCAAGAAACGGCGAATGGGATTGATGACGGGTACTGGCACCGCTAGAAAACAAAATCGACTCTGACAGCCCGATCTACGCTCGTTTCCTCATCGAACAAGGATCGAAGGGAATCTGCATCATGGTCAACTAATCCCACATTGAGTTCGAGACACTGTATGCTCTAGTCCAGCTAGCAATCTCGCCGTACTGAGATGCTGAGCGAAGTCGGAAATTTAAATGCGCCGCGCACTATGTCTTCTCATGGCGTTGCACGTCCTGAAGCGGTACTTCCAGTGGGGCATGCATGCCAAAGTTTTCGGGCAAAATCACGATGAAGGTGCTCGAGCTAATCCAAAAGCCACTCATGGATCACTTCACCCAGTTGATCGCAATGACAACGCAGCTTCAAAGGCCGAACTGTTCAAGTACTACCGATACGCACTCTACGTACAGACGTGAAGTTACAACCGGCTTACCTCCCGAGTGGGAAATTCGTGGAAGCAAAAACGTATTATTCAGATAAGCGCACCCTTTGTCGACTAAAACCTGAAGCATTTGTTCCACTTCCAGGCGTATGCGTCTCGCTGTCATCGCACAACCCGGGATCCGCGCAACGGCAACTCCATATTCACGGAGCTGACCCACGGACGTGCTAGCCAAGAATACCGTCACCGCAGAAATCGGAATCGAAGACGACAGAGAAGGCCACGAAGAATTCGGGCGAAGCTGGACAGTCCTGGTAGACATTGGATACCAAGATCTGGCCAGACAATCAGAACGATCCGACCCAAACGCAAAACCTCGAAATGGCGAGCTTACCAACGATGAAATTCAGCGTAACCGGCGCGCTTCTTCTGACTGCATCATTGTCGAGATGCACTTCGGTCGTTTGAGAAATCTGTGGGCGACAATGTCAGAAATATTTCGTTGGAGTCACAACAAGCTCGACATGGTCGCGAACATTACTTGCGCTTTGACGAACTACCACACGCCGCTAAAACCTCTCTTCGCTCAAGATGTCAATTGTTACAAGTTGACACTGAAGGAGTACATACGGTGCGGTGAACAGGCAAAGGAAAAGCGGCGCGCAACCAAGCTACGTACCGTCGTCGTCGGGCCAATCGGATCAACCTCAAATTCGCTCAAACGTGTCGCAGCAATCGGAGTCGTCGCAGGCATCTCGCCTCCTTCATTTCTCGCCGTACTAGCTTCGGAGCAGCCAACTTCTTGGCTGCGAGAGTCATCTTCTTGCCGTCAGACATCGTTGCATGCATATGACGTAGTGGTAAGCAAATAAAATTGTTTTCAGATCACGAAAGTTGCCAGTAGGAGGAAACCGAACCACCATCTTCTCTTTCGAGAACTTTTCCGTTAGGCTGTACTGGCTGTGAGTGCGGACGGAGCATTGTCCCCCTAGGCCAAATATGGACCATCGGAGGTAGGTGACAATCTCTTAAAGCGACCCTGTGCAGTGCCACTTCCTTCAATTTACCCCAAACAAGCTAATTTAAGGGGTGGCGCACCCGAGCGGCCTCTAATCCCGGCTGTTCGGTTCAACCTGCTTGCGTGCACGGACGCGAACGCTGAGCGATACTTTCGGTTTCATGTGGGCGGTATCCTCCGGCTTGTTGCGCTGCTGCAGCCTGCCGGCGGTCATCATCACTGAGCGTGGTGACCGCTGCTCTGTGGAGGAGGCCATGCGCATTTTAATGTACCGCCTGAGCTATCCTCGACGGCTTTACGACATGGAGAACAAGTTCGGCCGCGCGAGCTGCACGTTGTCGTGTATCTTTCTGTACATGGGTGCGTACGAATGCTATTGCTTACTACATCATTGCTGTAATGAGGTTCTGACAATTGCATTGTGTTGCTGTAGTCGACATCATAGACACCGGGATAAAAGGGAAGCTTTACTTTCAGAAGAGGCTCATTAGTGAGCGAATCGAATCGTACTGTTCTGCAATCTCAGCACGAGCTCCTGTTACTAAGTGTTTGCTTTTCCAGATGGTACTAAAATTCCTATCTGCCGGCCGAGTGCACGTGCGCGGCGGCGCGCTGAGAACTTACAAGCCCAAGTCTATAACGGCCACAAGAGAGTTCACTGCACCATCTACCAAGGTATGTAGCCCTTCAATGTAGCCATGCTATCGTTTGCAAGTGCACCTCATCTGACAAGTGCATCTCTGCTGACTACGCAGGGCTTACGGCCCCGGATGACTTATGCATTCTCTTCTGGGGGCCACACGAAGGGCACCGCCACGATAGCACTGTCTTTGTGGCAAGCAAATTGCTTCCATATTTCGAGGATAATGATTACATCTTTGCTGGGAAGGCCATCATTGGGGACCCAGCGTATCCTTTGAGCAAGTACTGCGCCACTGGGTTTAAATATGCAGCTCTAACAATTCACCAGCGCATTTTCAATCGAGAAATGAGTGCTGTGCGCAATCTGTCGAATGGAATTCAAGACCATGAAGACTACTTGGGCTTCATTTCGTATGCAAAGAGACTCAAGATTCGGCTGAGTCCAGTAGGCAAATACGTGCGTGTTGCCATGTTCCTCACGAACTGTCAGGCCTGCTTTCGTGGAGGCAACCAGATCAGTGCATTTTTTGGTTTACAGCCTCCATCGCTAGGGGACTACCAAGAGGACTAAGCCACAAAGTAAAACTAGCAGACTCTGCCTACTTCTTGACTAGCAATGTAAGTACTTGCAGAAGGCGTTGCTGGTCCTCGCGGCGCTGCGCCTCGGCGGCAAGGCGATCTTGTCTCTCTTGCTCCCACTGCTCGCGCCGAAACTCTAACTTTTTCTCCTTGTGCTCCCGCAGCACCTCCGCCAGCTTCGCGAACTTGTTGGGCCTCTGGCTGGGCCGCGTACTCTCGTCCTCGCCAGGCGGGTCGCGCCGCTTCAGGCGCTGACGCAAGTTCCCGGATCACCTCGCCGGCCTTCTCGGCAGCAAGAGCTTCTGCCCGAGTCTCCTCTTTGGCCTTGTCTTGCGCGTGCCGGTGCTCGTCGACGAGCAAGAGGAGCTCGTCGAGAAGCTCATGCTTGAATTCGTACTCTTCGCTGACGCCCGACCTCTTGGCCGCCTTCTTGTTGTTGTTGCGTGCACTCTCTGACAGCCACATAATCGATAGAGCACACAGACCATCTCACACGTACCTAGGAGTAGATTAAAGCGATTCTGGGCCATCTTGGCGCTGAGGTTGTCGCGCGAGAAAACGTCGGAGGCATTCAGGGCGTCTGCCACGTGCTGCCACTTCTCTATTACTTTGCCGTAGTCTCTCTTGAAGGGCTCCTCGGCAATAATTTGCTTCAGAAGAAACGCGTCATCGGCGTCTGTGAAATTTTTGCGCTTGCCTTCCTCCATTGCAACGCTTCTGAGAGAGTCAAAGTGCTGTGGGGCCTGCTTGAGCGAGCTGCTTCGCCGCGGGGATGGATGGTGGTGAGAGAAGTGAAAGCTGTCACCACATCTGGCACTTTCACTAGGATTTTGTAATGAACGTTTAGGAGAAGCGGTGTCTTAAACAGCTCTCTTGGTGGTAGTGGCAATGAAAGCGCCCTCGAAACCTCTCTATTGAATGGCCGGAAGCCGAGCCTATTCTGCTAAGGCCAACAGCCAGTACCTCACAGTCCAAGTTCGTTGCATTAGCAGAAACTGACCACGAGCTGCTAGTGCAGCTGTCGTCCGTTTGATTCCTTGCTGCCAAACGGAAAGCCGGGTACGAATAAGGTGACGTAATGAGATGCAGGTCCGCAGTGCTCATGTTATTTTTGCATAATGGGTTACGTGTAACCAAGCGTCGTTCAAGCTCGTGCTTTTCATTTACGTCAGCAAGTTCGCTGCAACTACGGCAATATGCCGAGCAACAGAGGGGCGTGTTGTAGCTGCTGCATCCCTGATCGACGAGCACCTCGGCACACTTCTGGTGGAGCAACAACTGGGCGAGGCGACGCGGGCGTACTGGGCGGTGACCCATGCCAGACTGCCCAATCAAACGCCCCTGTCTATCCCTACAAATCCTACGTTCACGCAGTTGAAGCGCATTGATGAATATCAGCGAGAGGCGGAAAAGGAGAAACATCAGCGCGCGGTTCTTCGGAATTTGCTACCGTTCGTTTTAGATTGAACGGAGGCATGCTTCCGCTAGATTTTGAACGTTTCAGACCTACGAGTAGCCCTAGAGCTGCCAGAGTATAGCTACGACCACCCTATCGGGCTCCTGTTCCAAGCAACAGCCATCTGTTAACGTTCAGGATACCGACCACATGAGCGATACCAGCTTGTAATAGGGATACTAACGGTGGAGCAATATAATTGCTTAGCGGAAAAAGCAGCTTTTGTTCAGATCTTGAAGTCCGTATCCACAGTGCTCGTAGAGATTAAGACCGACGTTCTCGCTTTTCGTCGTGCACTGTACCAGGACCACACTTACAGTTCTAAGTGGGTCTTCGCGAAAAGCCAGCGTTTCAGTAGCGAAAACCCGACTTCGATCGGAGTGAGCTGCGGCGAGTAGGGAGGTAGTAAAAGAGTAGGCCCCCGCGACTATGAACGAGGTCTTCCAATTCTCGATACATGTGGATTTTTTTCATTATCAAGGATGACGATGGATCTAATGTATACACGAAAATACTAGCAGAGTTCTGTCGTATCTATAACCAGGAGAATTTACCTTGGCAAAGGCCACGGATTGATATATGGTGCTATAAAACATCGTATAAATGCATTTCTGTCTAAGGTCCCTGGAGTTGATTCTCAAGCAAAGAACCCTGTTACGTCAAAAGCTGCCAAAAATGAAAGTCGCTCGCCGCGACTGAACGGGAGGGAAACAATTTCTGGTGTATTTCGACGCGACCATGCCTAATTCTCAGAACATCTCTACCATCCTTTGAGGTTTCATCAATAAAAACTAACTGATCTGGGCAGCTGTGGACTAGCAGCGTTGGATGGGTGGCGTGGATGTGCACGACCAACTCCGCCTCCAGTCCCCACACTATCCAGACATAGTTTCGCTTCCGATAATACTACATTTTTTTTTTTTTTTTTTTGGGGGGGGGGGGGGGTCGTAGACATTGCAATTGTGAACGCATTCATCACGTACAAGGAAACTCGTCGAATCAAGGGAGTTGCCCCAATATCGAGAGGGAAATGGATTGTCACTTTTCACAACAATTTGTGCAACTCAAGCCCGAGGATTTTGACATCAAACCTTCGACCACTCCGCTACCGTCGGGTCGCTCTGTTGCCAAGCGCCGTCGGCAGTCATCGCACTAACACAGGCAGTTTGATGGCTGGGTTACTGTATCAGGCGTACAGAAACGTCAGTAGCGCTCTTGCAAAGTGTGCGGTCCCCTTCGCGGTGAGCGGTAAAAGTCGCTTCAGACTACTTTCTACTGCGAAGACTGTTTCAAGGTAGCGCGAAGTGCTTCCTCTGCTCGAAGTCACGACATGAGTACAACGGCGTGGCCAAAACCTGCTTTCAGATCTGGCATGAAGATTTTGAGTGTGGTACATCAATCCCCGAATCCCTCGGTAAGCATGTTGTCTTGCGGCGTTCAGGGAAAATAGGGGTTCGAAAGAAGACACGAAGAGTGCTTCTTCGTGATGAAGAGGCCGAGGTTGGATGATAAAGCGATAGAGCGAAGATGCCGATTGTGACAGTACCTTCGATTAACGATTTGCGAGTTGTTCTGTCTGTGTAGTACCTCTTGTCAATTTCTCACTATCTGGTCCGTTTTTGCTACTATCCATTTTCCTGAGTGTCGTACGTTTGGGGATACTACTCATCCTTTCAACTCGTACGTCGTAAGTCACTCGACATTGCCGGCCAAAATCTTATAAAACGTATAGACCAAACTTGATGTATTCTGTCATGGCATAGACACATCCATACAAACTCTGAGTGTACTGAGACGTCGTAGATTAGGACGTTCATTAAGGGTTCGGATGCCCGATTTCCGGTAACAGAGGGCTAACGGTATTTCATTGGATACCAACCACTCCATAGACCAACAGAGAAAAAAACAGACGCTGCATTTCCATCGATCCCCCCCCCCCCCCAAAGTCGCCATGTGACCTGTAGCTCAGTGTACGGTTGTGTGCACGGCACCGGCCGCCACCAGCTCCAGCCACGTGTTCTTCTCCCCGTACTGGACGAGCACGGCGAGAAGTGCCTCGCTCTGCGTCAAGCGCAGTCTGGCGCGAGCGACAGCTCAGTGAGAATATATACTATATCGAGAAACACGCACGCAAAACCGTACCCGCTCAAAGACAGCATAATGACAGCGCTACGCCTGGAGAGCGACGCTGTTGGTGCTTTGGATGCGTTGCTCCCAAGGCAGCGGCGCCGGTGACGCAGAGCTTGGGGCAGACGGGGCGACCGCGCGGACACTGAAGCTTGGTACTGTCGCTTCTGCTGCGTCAACGCCACTCATTTCCACCGTACCGTAGTGAACAGTTGTCGCTTATTGAGTATTCTTCGGTAGACGAAATGTGAGGGTAAGTGAACCTCCGAAATCTAAAAAATCGAAATGGCTTTTACTACCACCAAGCACGGGCTGTGAGGGTAGTGGCAGCGAGAAGGCAATTTCGAAACCTCTTTAATCTCCTTCATTTTCTCCACCAGCCTACGGACACGGGCGCGAAAACCGAGTATCCGTCTTCAAGCGCAAGCTATACCTGCTGTGGCGCTCCGTAGCTCGTTCTACTGGTAACGAACGGTATGCCGACTTTCAGTGTCAGAAGTCCAGACGACGATTCTGGCAATGGAAGACTCACTGTTCTGCTAAGCCAAAAGCATTTTTCGTATTAGCTTTTGCAAAATATAAATACGAGTGCGTAGCATACCAATTATTGCTTTGGGCATCCTGTGTGCGTAGCTTGCGACGCTTCTAACTTGCTTGTGCAACTCCAAATGCGCCACAGAGATAACCTAGTATGAGAGTGATCAACGGGAGAATGCAGTCAGTTGATATCTTACGGTACTTGTCTTCGAGGTGATGACTTCTCAGTGCGTAGTGTAGCTGTTCGCGACGGCAGTGGAGAGATGAGTATACAAGAGGTGCCGCTGCTTCACCACAGTGTTGTCATAGTCCTGTACATGATACATCACAAGAAGTGCATGTCGGGTAACATTAGAGCTGTAAACGTCTGTAGAAGTGCGTATAAATTGACACGTACGTACTCTCAAGGCGCTTCAATCCTTGGGGCGCTGAGCAGATAGCAAAGGGAGAGATGGCGTTGTTGTGGGCCTCTGCGCTTGCACCCGACGCACCAGTGGAGGCAAAATATTGCGCAACAGCCCTTACCGTGTGCACAAGCTTAGCGGCAACGAGCCGAGCGACGACCTGGTACACATAAGCAGCACAAGGGCAGATAATAACACAAGACACACACGCAGCATAAGTGATGCACAGTAGGCACAGAGGATACAGACACGCAGACACAAATATTAGTGCAGCCGCATGACAGCACGGTGTCGTTCACGTTAGGAGGCCCGTGCCCGGTGGTTTGTTTTGTGAGCCACCCGTTTGGTCGTCGCTTTGCGAATATTACTGAAGGTGCTTCTTCAGATTTAGAATGGAATTATCGTAATTCGCCCGGATTTAGTCCTCAGAGCGAGATATAGTAACGCCAGAATTACGAGCGCAGAATCGATGAAAGCACAATAGATAATAAAATCAATTAACTGAATTTTTAACACTGGTTTTAGTAGTGATAATAACGTCAGTGTTAAAATCAGTTAGTTGGGCACACGATGTTCAGGTATTTTTGTATAATACTGTAAAATTTTGCTGTAATTTAGAAAATATTTATTATCAAATAACTAAAAGCAATTAATTGGTTTTGAATTACAGCAATATTTTGAATACAAAAATATATTATTTAATATATATAATAGTAATTAAGTCTTTGCTACGTAGTACAAATAGTCTACTATGTGACAAGACTTCATTAATACTTTTGAATAATTGTATCTTGGGCGTAAACTTTTTCTGTGTCTACTTGTAGTGCACTTCAACAAGTCAATACGTTATTGGTGACAAGTCAACGTGACTTGGCCTTTTGTGCATATGTTACTTATCGTCATTTATCGGTAGTGGCCATATATTTGAAGACGACAACGCTACTGTGTAATTACATGCAGTACAGAGCTCTTTAAGTGATTCAACGAGTCTTCTGCGTCAGCTTCACATGATACTCGTCGGTGACAGACCGCTGAATCTTGCCTCCATTCGGCGATTGTATCTTTTAGCTCCTGTCGCATTTCCTCGGGTAACGGAAACACATGTGGCACAAACCGTAACTCCGCAGGGCTATCATGCTGTCAACAAGCATATCCAAATAGAATGCAACGCGGCAGTGTTACTACAGACACGAACAGAAATAGAAAATCCACTTACCGTTGCCATCAAGATCTGATAAAATCCAATCAGAGTAAAGGAGGCGTCTAAAGCTGGGAACCCGCAGCTTCGAAAGTCGGAGGACATAATAATTTGCACGCCAACTTCCACGTTTGACTGATCTAATGACAGCAATGCTGATAAAGAGCTTGATAACGGCGTCAACCGAAAATTGTTGCCGGGGATATCGTCAAGATTTGATCGTATGATGTCACTCAAACCCATACTGTCGAAAGAATTGAGGATATTTCCATCTGGATGTAGCGCTGCCTCGCTTTCGCGAAAAAGGTCCGCTGCATCAGGCGACATGTCTTTTGTAGCTGATAGAAGTGCTGAAAAACGTTGGGATCCCGGGCTGTGCTGGAATGCTGCGTGTTTCACCGTAGATTTTTTTGCGTTGCTGGGCAAAATGGGAAACCCAGCTGAGAGGGTCCCCAACGGTGGCAAAACACCTTTCCACTGTAACGTCGGGCTGAGAGCAGTAGCCGCAGCCGCATGCGGTGATTTTGCATCCACGTAGGAGGTGCTGTTCATATACATCGAAACGTAGAGGGATGAGTTAGCATACGCTCCGAATCTACTAAACAACTGTAGATGTTAGCCTAACTTGCCTGTAGAGTAACTTTGACAGCGAAGCGTAGTCCTTCCAGCAATTGATATTTAGTGTCAGTGAAGCAGGATCAAAACCCTTTGTATGTGCTGGCCCGTTTCCAGGCCCAGTCGACTGAAGCTGGTCTTGAGATAGATTATACGAAGATGCCTGGATTTTGGAGGTGATGTCAGCGCCAGTGTATCGCTCTGACCACTCGAAATGCTTCTCAGTTGACAAGTGCGACGAGTAACGTGTTGCAAGTTTGTTATCGGATCCAGCCGCCGGCCCCACGGTGTGCCCTGCATCATACCCATATGCAACCAGCAGTTAGCTCACACCCCGCATAGGTAATCGACAAAGAACACTCGTCACCTTGCTCCAGTAGCAACTTCAAGTCACAGTCATCGCGGTGCGTCGGTACCTGTCCGTATGTCTCTTGGCACGACGGACATTTATACGCTTTCGCCATGGCATGGGCCAATATCTCGTCGAGATTCGCTCCTAGTTTCTCTGTGGGACTCGCGGGTACGCGCTGCCACTGCAGTTTGTGCAGCAAGTCGAACGCTGCATTTGCCCACAGACACAAATTCGGCGTGTCTGGTGTAAACGGAGCCATCAATTCTGAAGTGCGTGGGGGAATTGCCCCCTCCATCTCAGCAATCGCCGCTGTCACATTGCTTGTAAACCTAGAAGTCGACGACTCTAAACTATCCGGCGAGTCACTCGACATGTCCCGCCTTGTCGTATCCTGCGCCGATGCTCGTTTTGGCTTCTTCACCTTCGCCGGCGATACTTCCGTCTTCGCGTTCTGCTTGACCGCCCGTTTCTTCTTCTTGGACAACACCAGCACCGGGTCCGATACTACCGATACCTTGTAGTCACAGCCGCCCAAACAGCGCGGCACCGCGATCTCCACTCGAAACCTCTGCAACATCATTAACAATCATTCTCGTTCATTCTCAGGCCCACCTGTACGACTTCCCCGCCCCCTTTGTCACCTGATTCAGATGGTTCTTGGACACCTCCGCAATGCGAACAGCGAGCGTGCTCTGCCTGTTCTTGTCCAGACACTGCCCCGACATGACATGCAGTATCTCCTGCTTCTCCACCGTCTTCCTGAGCAGCAAGAAACCAGTCAGTTCTTGCCAAAGTCTCCAACTCGGCCCATCGGTTGCGCTTTACTGACCCGCTCTCGTACAGCAGCTGCACTGAAAGGATACGCTGTTCCGAGCACTGCGCGCAGACCTCCGCCGTGCGCTGTACTTTGAGCTCGAACGTCGCCTTGCGGCCGTATTGATCTTTGTACCACGTCTCGGGCGGCTGCTGCGTGATCTCTAGCGCAGTGTTCAACTGGTTGTCATCGTGTTGCTGCGGATTCCTGTTGCTTGAAGCGGGCTGTGTGGGAGGTGTTGGCGCGATGGCTACCATTGTGGCAGGCTCGTGTCTAACTTGCACGGCGTTTTGAAATGCAGCATCAATTATTTAATTGTTCTTTTGTGGTGTCGCAATTGTGTTGTGGTTATGTTTAGTACATCCTTAGATGTACGTATTATGTATAAGTACGTACTTCCTCTGGCTGGAAAACATTTCAGCAAATCAATATGACGGTTGTATGGGATGGAAATCGTACGAAAAGCGAATAAACGTAACCCAATCGATTAAAATAGGGATTAAGACGTGGAGGGCTGAAGAAAACGCACTTTCACGCGTACCTTGGGCAAGAGCGCTCACCGCTCGATTGTAATAGGAGGTATCACACGGTAACACAAAAGGTAATGAACCTGCGTTTCTGAGCTTTGCCTGGCCATATGGGGGAGCTTGTAGTCGTTTCCACCATCCGCTGCAAGAATACAACGCATGCAGTTCTGTAGAGACAAGAATATGTTGCTCATCGTTTCCTTAGACATCTCTTCGTACGCTTCCTCGACCGCGTGGATGACGTCCTTGACATTGCGCATGTATTTGCGGTACTGTATCGACTGCAAAGACGCAAACAAACCTAGGTCACACACATTCATATCTGGCAATTTCGGCGGCTGAAACGTGAGTCGGATGTTCCAACCTCCTTCTGACCCTGCCGCCAAAACCTCCGGATCGAACGAGGAAACGTGAGGCTTCGCATTGTCCTGCTGAACCCAGATGAGCCTGTGCCTGTCCTTCCTTGGCCACTTCTCCTTTGTCGCAGGGTACACATACTCCAGCAAGTACCTCTTGTACAGACTGCGATCAATAGACGGTAAGTTTCGGACACATGCAGCACCCTTCTTACGATTACGGCTCGTACGTTGGGCGGTGTATTCCTCTGTGAACGCCCAGATGCCGAGTTTGCCGTCCCAGCAGGCATTGCGGTGTGGATCATGCCTTCATGCATCAAAAAGCACAGGTTATAATTATTGGAAGAATATAAATTATTGCAATCAGGTCATTACCTCGGTCGTGCAAATGCAGCCAGGAACATCGTCTTCGGGATGAAGCGCTTGCTCTTGAAGAATCGCGGTGGGGGTATCTCGTCTTCGAACACCAGATAGCTCCGCTTGTCCTTGTCAGCATTGAACCATTTTTCATCGGCATGGATGACGTCAACCATAGGTTCGAACGTCATTGTCTTCTCGTCCACGTGGGACAGGGCAAACTCAAGTCGATGCAATATGTGACCTTCTGTCAATGTCGGCTTGATGCGGCTCGTTCGTCATGAAAGAGCTCCTTCCTTCTGCAGCACACCAACCATGTAGCCCGAGACGCCTGCGCTTACCGCAACGTGCTGTGCAGCCTTCCTCTCAGCCACAGGAACTGTTCGGAGCTTGGCATACACCCCCGCGCGATTTCTCGCTTCCGTCCGCTTTTTCGCTTGATCTTACTCTTCCAGGCGTCCTTGGCACCTGCTTCAGCTCTTGTAGCCCGGTACGAGTGCCACAGATTGGGCATTGTGGCCCGATCGCGCCCCCAACGCCGTGCCAGCTCCGACTGTAGTCCTCGAGGCAGTACGCCGTCAATACTGCGTTCCAGCATCTCGTCGATAATCTCGCGGCGCTCATCATCGGTCAGGTTGGGTTGCATAGTGTTGGTGGCAGCTGTATAGGGACAGTGAGCTCATGGCGGAATTTCCGAGAATGAGAGGCATGAGGCGCTGTCTTCTGGAACGACTGGTAGAGAACCCAGAACGAGTTATGATGAAATGTTTGTATGGTTAGAAAGCTGAGATCGCCAGCTTTCTTTTAGTCCAATTAGCGCGTGAAACGCAGCTGATTTGACAAAATTAGTCGCCCTTGATTACGTTTGTTGATATATTAATCGGCCAGAGGAAGTAATTTATAACGTCGTAAGATTTGTCACCGGGTTGCCAAGATGGGCTGCTGCTGTGAGTGGCGCGCGCCCAAACCGTTGCGCTACGTGCTGCCCTGCGTGATCGTGGGTGTGATCGCGTACCTGTACTCGTCATTTGTGGTCTTCGCGCACAGCCGCGTGTTGGACGCTGGCGCGTCGCCCTGGGAACTACTGCTCTTCCATGTCATGACCTTCCTGTTGTGCTGGTCGCTGGCGCAGACGATGCGTTCGGGCGACTCGTTCCTACCACGACGCACGCTAAACAGAGTGCAGCTCAACGATCTGAAGTTGCGGCCTGCTGAGCTCGATGACGCGCTGGTCGAGACCAAGATGAACGGTTCCGTCCGCACCTGCCGTAAGTGTCGCGCGCTCAAGCCGGATCGAACGCACCACTGCAGCACATGCCAACGATGTGTGCTTAAGATGGACCATCATTGCGTCTACATTAATAAGTACGTACGACGGATAAAAGGTATGTGGTGGACAGTTGAAGTCGAAGTTGACGGCAATCCCCATTGCCTCTTGTTGCTCTTTTGGTTGTAGATGCATCGGCTACTTCAACTACAAGTTCTTCGTGCTGTTTCTCGGCTGGAGCGCTTCGGCATGCTTGTACCAAAGCAGTCTACTTTTCCGCTACGTGTTGGCGGAGAGTCTGGACCGAGCTGCGACGCTCTATTTCTTCGGCAAACTAGGGCTCTTCAACCCGCACCTGCAGGTTAATTTGGCCATGTGATGGGGTCTTGGTCGTAGACTGTTACTAACATTTGTCTTGTTGCCGCTGAACAGGCCGTGAGCGTCTTCTTTGGTAGCACGTGCTTGGGGCTGGCTTTGGCGTGCTTCTATCTGATGCACTTGTACTTCGTAGCCAACAACTTCAGCACGCTCGAGTACTGCGAGAAGCGCGATGACCCCGACTACATTAATTACTACAACGTGGGCATCGTGCGCAACTTCCACGAGGTGTTCGGCACGTTCCGAGAGCTCCCGTTTTGGTTTGTGCCGGTCCACAGCCCCAGCTTTGGGAAACGAGACGGAAAAACGTTCCCGCTAAACGTCAAGTTTACCAAGGTCGACTAGCGGAATTTCAATAGATCAGCAACTTCTGAATAGCATTTAGTTATGGTCGCAGTCAGCCCAATATGGGAAAATGCAGCTGGCTACACTGGCACACTATCTCGCACTTCAGTGTCGGACTTCCATGGCTCTGCTCGGCCTCCGTGATGAGTGTGACGGAAGCGAGATCGCGTTCTCAGGAGAGCTATCAAAGCGAGTCTGGTAAAAATGCTCGACCCCCTTTGCATTTTCGCGTGCGGCATCCGTTTTCTTAGACAATTCTTGGGCAGGCAACTCGTTCAAAGCTTCTGCCAGAGGCGGGGCATCCACTGCAAGCGGCTCTGGACGATAGACAGGAACTGAGTCTCGTTCTGACGACAAACCCGACAAGAACACGCTAGGAGTTAGCGCACTGTGGTCGTCAGCGGAGGCCACTGCAGGAGACTGCGCTTCTTCCGTAGTACTAAAGAACTCGATCACGCTCTGACGCCGTGGGTGTTGACTGCGAAGTGCCCCAACATCATCCACAGTCGGCTCTGTCGCGGTCATTTCACTCAGGAGCTGCAGGAACCCTTGGAAGAGAATGTTTCGTTCTTGCTTGGTCGCAACCTCGAGGACGACCCGCTCGCGGTGATAGCTTTTACACACGAGAATAATGCCACGGCGATAACTCACCTTCTTAGACAATCGCGGAGCTTCGGGGTTTCCTTCCTTCCGAACCGCGACGACCTGTTCGATATCGTCTACAATAACACAGCAAAAGGAGATCTATCGTTATGGCTTCGTTACCATTAAACGCAATCGAAATTATCACTCACGTAGATTGATCCTTGGCTTTTTCTTCCTCGACGGTATCCACGTGAGGTAGCACTCGCCAGCTTCAGGGTTCAGCACCAGCCGTAGCTGAACTGTTTTCAACGCACCCGAGATGCAGACTTTGCTAGCCGAAAACCCTTTAGCTAGCAAGAGCCGAAAGCTGGCCGCCGAGATATTTTCCTGCTCCTGTGCTCGTAGCACCGCAAGTCGGCCTCGAGCAATCTGTACCATGTGATCACTCACCTCGTGCCAAGTTCGCAATCGTCGATATCGTCGGTAGAGCCGTTGGATGACGATAATGACTCCCATGTGTTCCCCCACATTGAACACAAGCGCCCTGAGCGAATAGCATCAAACCAAGTCAGTCTTAATGTCATCAGTTGACGGCAAAAGATAGCTAGTACGTCGATCGGTGTCTGAAAATTGGGTACTGCTGCTCCTTCTTTAAAACTTCTCCCTGGATGTCAGACGTATCAAAATAAGCTCACCTAATCGTACAAGTATAATTGCCACACGTTACCGGGGAATCGGGCAGCAATCCGAGGAAGCGTTGAAATGTTCGGCAAATACTCTCCTCAGTCCAGGCAGCTGGCTCAGCCTTCACTTCATCGAGGAATAACAGGTCGGAGCTGGCTGGAATCTGTGGTTTCGTGATGTCGGTAGTTCCGAGAATTCGCTTCTGCTCCGCCGGTGGCGACGAGGACGACGTACTCAGCAAGCTTCCCATGATCTTGTCCGCTGCATTCGCTCCGATATCCGTTGGGTTAGTCGTCGTGGATCCGCCGCGAAGATTTAGCAGCGAAGAGTCACAGGGTACAGTAATGGACGGATAGCATTGCCCCATGGGGACTTGTCACATTCCAGAACATGAGCTCGAAATTCACAGCAAGAACATTAGAACATAAGCTCGAAATGACCAGGAGGACTATTAATATCGTTGTCGGAATGAGAATATTTGCTAATGTTCGCTATAGCGTACATCTGAACAAAAATATATATGCTATGATAGAGCTGACAACGGTTAAGCGTTCCCGATCAAGTGGCTTCCAGTACTAGCGGCACGACCTCACAATTATCGGGGCGGAAGCGAATGCCCGTGGTGACTGCGCATACCGCCTGAATAAAGCAGACGTGGGACACTACTCCCACATAGCGCTCGGGGACTGCGTCAAATAGCTCCAACAAGAAGTTCCTAGCTCGCTCGTGGATCTCGTCATCTGTTTCGTGATGTGTTGGCGACCACAGCGCGTCTTCTTCGTCTCTCATCCGCGAGAAGTCGACGTCCGGGAACTTCTGCTTAATCTCCGATAATGGACGTCGCTTGTCGAATGTGTAGCAGTCGAACACCTCGCGGCAGTTCTCCATGCATAAGAGCGGTCGGTTCGGCATTTGGCCCTCTGCAAAGAAGGCGTGCGCCGTCTGAATAGCTCGTGAGAGTGGTGACACGATCACCCGCTCGATGGGCGGCATGCCTTCCTCTAGTTCGTGCTTGATACTCGGCGGGCCTTTGCTCTTTGCGTCCTCGACTCCGAACGGGGTCAGATCCGGGTCCAAGAACTCGTCCGTGCGCGCGTACTCGTCCTCCCACCGACCGACGCCGTATTTCTGTTCTGCCACGTTGTGGGAGCCCTGCGCATGGCGGACGAAGTAGACCACCTTGACGTTGCGCGAGCTCTTTCCTAGCAGGTCGATCTGGTGCTGGAAGGCGTCCCAGGATGGCGGAATCTTGTCAAACCGCTTGAAGAGCGACGACCCAACGTTGGCATGCGAAGCTGTTGGGGCGAAGAAACTTTCGACGACATTCACGGCGGTCGAGAGCGGGCTCCCGCGCTTATCAGAGCTGCTGACGCCGGTCATTCGCCTGGTGAGCGCACGTGCAGGCTGATTGTTTTCCTTGTGACTAACGAACTTCTGACAGCAGCTGAATGGCTGTCACATGATTGTGACAGCCGTCGAAGTGACCGCCTGCAAGTGGTTGAAGTCGTCAAAATTAATTTCATCTCAGAAAGAATTTTACTACCTACCACATACTTCCGACTAATGCACGCAGTCCAAATACTACAGTAGTAGTAATATGAATGCTACAGTAGTAGTAATTACCGCCAAAAATCAAGTAAAAAAATCCGGATTTGTCTCATTGAAAAACCATACTATAGCAATAACTGTGTCTCGTGCAAAACGGCGCGGCCGACAAGCCAGGTGCTGTCAACACCGTGAACGCTGGCTTTAGCAAGAGGCGTCTTTTGATTGATTGCCGTGTTGAATAAATTCATTGAATTGGATCGATATATACGACAAGGATTACTTAGTATTTAAATGTGCATTACTGGTTTGATAAGGAGATTCAGATTGGCTGCTATACTAACTTTTCAAACAGTTTCAATTAACTTGTCCCGCATAATCTTCAGCCGGACTAAGTTTAGCGATCTCACTTCGCGAATAGGTAGCTGCACAAAAGCCATCCATCCGATTGCCGGAGCCCTATCAGCACCACCATGACCGAGATCACAGACACACCCGGCGCCAGTTCGACCCCCGCGTCCCCGACCATCGTTAAACCTATCGACGGCTTCTTCGTGCCAAAGATACCGGTCGAGAACGATGCGAACACGCCGCTGCCGCTCTTCAAGCGGTTCGCGAAGGTGCCGGCATCGTGGAGCGAGTTCCAGCAAAAACTGGCCCAGTTAGAAAAGGAGAAGCGGCCTGACGGAACCCCTCGGCAGATCAAGGTCGTGTATTTTCTGCGTCACGCAGAGGGCACACACAACGAGGCCCACGACAAGTACGGCTCACCTCGGTGGGAGGACGAGTTCGCCCGCACTGAGGCGTTTCTCGATGCCCCGTTGACTCCTTTCGGTATTAAGGACGCGCAGAGCAAAGGACAGCCAAGTGTCCAGGCGGAGCTGGACCGAGGGATGCCCCGTATCGAGAGGTTCGTTGTGTCTCCGATCTCGCGCGCCCTTCAGACGGCCCAGAATTTTTTCAGCAAGGAACAGATGCCGGACAAGCCGTTCACGTGCATCGAGAGCTGCCGCGAAACATTTGATTGCCACACGTGCAATAAGCGGCGGCCGCTGTCTGAGCTCAAGCGCAGGTTCCCGGATGTGGACTTCTCGCGCCTAAAGGATGAGGAGGACCAGTTATGGTCGTCGACCCATCGCGAGACGACGGAGGAGATCCAGAAGCGCGCGAGAGAGTTCCTGTTGGATTTTTTCCGTGAGATTCCGGAGCGGTACGTGGTGGTGGCAGCACACCTTAGCATCATTGAGGCGATCTGTGCCGTCACGCTGGGTACCCAAGTGCGACCTAGCAACTGCGAGGTTGTCCCTATCGTGCTTGAGGCGGTTTGAACATTAATACGCAACCGGCTATAAGAGCACTAGAAGTGCCGATGCAGTGCTGATTGATCATTACATCGAGCATCATCATGCTTGTTACTCAAAGCGATAATACACTACACTGGTACTAAATACAAGTACTACTGTAGTAAACACAAAGCTAATACCTAGATTTACTGAGAATTTCTTCAAGTATTCATACAGTGCGATAGAACACCCCATAATTTTCAACTAACGTAGCCAATCCGGGGCGTTTTACCCTCATATTTGACTCATCTATATTGGGTTTCACGCTGAATAAGCCAACCAAATTTAAGTACATTCAGGGTGACATTGAGAGACTTTCTATACACAGGTTTGTATTTGAGACTGGTCAAAAGGTTAGCACACTATTAATAACTTAATTTTAGTATGCTAAATATATGTACACAATGTGTACCATTGGTGGGTTTGGCGCCGAATTCGGTGAGAACGAGTAGGGGGCGCCTCCGAGATGGTCGACAGCAAACCTATTTGCCCTAGGAGTATCACTGCGCTTATAGGAGTCTATTCGCAAAGTTCGGATTCACACTGGCTCGCTTTGCACCTCTCACAACAGCGAGAAAATGCAGTGCACTTGTGTGTGGGTATTTCAAAGATGACTAGTAACGGAGCATCTCGGTCGCATTGTTCCGTCGAGTTTGCTCAGGGGGCCGACATCCTTCAACGACCTCGTCATTGCAGTCGACGTCCCCGCCCAAGCTGAGCACTCAATTATTCTACTACATCTGTAGAAAAAATCTACTTCATAAGATTGCAGTTGGAGGCAAAATTGTTGTTATGTCGACAGCCAACTCCCAGTGCCACGCTGAGCAGTAGCAGCGGATACTACGGTAGGTGGGCGTCGCGGGTTGGACGACGACGCTAAGCACAAGCACCACGAGCACCACGACTTGGGTCGTCGAGCACCTACCACCAGCGAAAGCAGCTCCCGGTCTGTCATGACATCGCCGGAGGACGTGCACGCGGTCGATACGTGCAGGATCAGGCAGATCACACCCGTGAAGATATGGGGTCTGAACGCGAGCAGAATTCCGTCTTGAGCTCAGTGCTATCATGGTTCAGATTGTGTTCCCGAGAGGCATAAGTTTTCCGGCACCTGGGTCGCGTGTAGTTGCCGTGCACGTTCTCGCTGATGTTGACCCAGTCAGCGTAGGAGTACGGGGCGGTTACCAGAACGATGGCAAAACCGGCGACATAGCCGCACCCAAGTCCACAGAGACCTGGCCCTGCATGACCGGGTCTATAACGAAGAAGAAGACGCTAGGCGCCGCCAAAACTATCACCCAGGACGAGCTCGACACGCGCGCCTTCCTGATGCAGTTTCTTGTTCAAAAATCCGCGAGTTATTGCGATCGTTGCCGCTATCTCATGCTTAATTGCGACTACGAACGCTAACTCCCTGCTATAAACCGTAACTATTCCTAGGGCTAGGTGGCGTTTTGGATAAGGTCCACACCTGCTAACCTGTAACAAGTTAGCTATAACCACATACTGGGTCACTGCTCCTGCAGATTAAGTATTTTTATTGTATGGGAGCTAAATCGTGTACCCCCACTTTAATGGCATCTCTACCTTCACACGGGGTGCCCTAATTCACTAGCTACAACAACACTAATCCCGCAAGTCTCATATTCTTTGAAAAGTTCTTGACTAGAGGCTTTCTGCGAAAACAATTCCCCCTGGCAAACGATTGTAGATGTCAACCCTAACCGTTCATGTATCACTTCCGTAGAGGTAAACAAATAGAGGTAAGACATAGCATAAAACGGAGACATTCGATTATAAATGGGGACTTGGTCTCCAACCAAGTAATACGTACTTCGAAGTAGTACAAGTAGATCGCAACACGTTCTTTATTCTAAAGACAACTTACCCATGCAATCTAGTGATTTTGTGTATCAGAGACAACAAACATCTCGAGTGTTAATGCTTCGGCAGCCGAGATTTTTTCGCTGAATGGAGTCATCAGCAGACCACTTCTAAACACGGACAAGTCAAGTTTCCTACTTTTGAAGCTTTTACTGGAACTTTTTCTGAGGAGCCGATGTGGGAAAAATAGGAATCGTCAATTAGCATGTTATCGAACCTGATTTACAAGAAGGCGAAAGCGGATACAATTGCCGCTGCCTGCAATGGAGGATGCCTTCCCCCTCTAGGTATAACGGGGTTACATGAAGAGTGCCAAGTCACTCTTCAGAATGGTGTACCCAAGTACCCCCTAGTGATGTAGCCAACGTTACTGTAATGTCACGGATGGGTACCACACATATGGACGAATAATATTATCTCTCCGAACAAACTTGATCATAGTATAGTGCATATTAGCCAATGAGATTATTCTCCGATTCATTTTTTTTATTATTTAGCCAATGAAAACCAGCTTCAAAGTTTTTGGCGAGTCAAATCGCTTAAAAATTTTCAGTTTCATCCAATAAGAACACGAATAGAGGTTGCAGTCGGAAGCAGAGCGATTCCGACGTATCTGGTCGGAGCTGATGCCCAGATATGTGTATCGTGCTACAAACGTGTGGTGTGCCACATATCACTCGCGTATTTGCCGCCTCTCCGATCAATAACGATGACATATCACTCGCGTATTTGCCGCCTCTCCGACCAATAACGATGAGCCTGAACGACTTGAAGCCTGCCACACCAAGCGCGCGAGCGACGGCCATGAAGGCGTTCGAGCGCTTCCTCTCCGCCGAGATCACGAGCATGGATCATGTTAGAACTTTGGTCGTCGCGGACCCAAGCCGCGCAGGCGGTATTCTAGTGACGCTAATGAACAAGTTTGGCGTGTACCTGGCATTTCACTCAGGAGCACGGGCGCAGCACTTGTCGCGCCACTCCGTCGCTCAATATTTCCGCCAGGTGAAGTGCTGGCTGCTGGACGAGTATCCTGTCCATGGCGGCACTTTAGCACGGCAGCTGCTGAGCATGGGGCGCACGCTTGAGCAGCACTGCATCAAGCGCGAAAGTGGTGGATTTGTCAAAAAGGCGGTTGCATGCACAAAGGAGGATCTCAAGAAGATGACAAGGTATCTGTATTCAACGGTTAGCTGTGCGTCAGACTACCAAGATGTACTCTGTTATGCCTCTTGTGGTACCTCTTTGGCTGCGCTTCGGACCTGACCTTCGTTCGGAAGCAGCAGCTCTCCATAGGTGCTGGCGGCGTGTTCATCCGCATGAAGACGTCCGACGAGCAAGCACTGTCGCTCTTCCCCGATGCTGACTTCGCGACTTGTCCGCTGCTGGCGCTCGCGCTGGCTTTGATCACCCAGGCGTCGCCGAGCGCAGCGCTCCTCAACCACTTACCAGTGCAGTCGAAAAACGTTCCCGTTGAGCTGACCGACTCCATCCCCTTGCTGGACCTGCTTGAGGAAACCGGCACCCTGGGTTCTTCTCAGGCGTCGACGAGAAGCAGCAAAGTCCACACGTCGCCGACGATTGGTATTCATTGGTATACGCTATTGTCAACCGCTTGCTCGATCGTGTCGCTGGACCGGCTGGAGTCGAAGAGCCGCTAACCTCTCATTCGTTTCGACGCGGCGGTGACCAGCATGCCAACGCGTGCTCAGAGCTGACGGCGCGGTGGATCTTCGATGGCGGAGCCTGGAACTTGACCACGACGAACAAAGCCTTCGCCTACGTCTTCAATACTCCGAAAGAAGACCATCAAGTCGCGAAGGTACTGAGCGGAATGGCGCCAAAGCAAGCCTCTGTTCTTCCATCGCTGGAAGTCTTCGACTCGGCAACACAAAAGCAGATTAGGGAGGTTAGCCACAAGATCTTCAACGCGAGTCATGCGCTGGGTAACAAGGCCTTCAACGTTTGCGCTGCTGTGAGAGACATGCTGACAGCAACCATCATCCTCCACTACCCGTCACTGATGAAAACCAACGCGAGGGGCCAGCGATGACAACGATCCAGCGCTGCGCCAAGGCCTCTGGTGTGACCACGTCGAACCTGCTTGCTTGGTCACTGCAACTCACGAGGTCTGCTGATCCCGCTCACACCACCGCGGACGACTTGACGGAAGGAAACATGAAGGCCAAAGTTGCGTTCGATCATCAGACTGCATTGATAGAAAGGTTAATCGCGGTCAACTGTCGCCTCGAGGCTCGGGTCAACTTGTTAGAAGCTACAAGCATCAACACTGGAGAGAACACATCACGAAACCGCGGTGAGCAGGCAAAGCGACCAAGTTATGAAGATGAAAACGTACCAGTGAAGCGCCGACGTAGATCGAAGACGATACCTCTCGTCGACACCTGGTTTGCGTGGTACACGGCTGTTCCGCGTGGATGGCTGAGTACTAACAAGCACAAGAAGTCGGACGCCAAGCACCTCGTGGCCTTCATGAAGCTCTTCATTGAAGACGGATACGCGCTCGACGAGTTGTCACCGAGCTACAAGGATAATGGCCGCCAGCTTAGAGAGATAGCATCAAGCAAAGTCGTGGCGTACCTCCGCGCGCGAAACGTACCGTCAACGGGATCTAACGCTGTGCTCAAGAAGCTTCGTCATCTGCATCGCGAGGGAAGCCTCAAAATGACCTCATCAGCACCTACCACCAACGTCTTGCAATCGGTAAAGTTGTAGACCCTGCGCCACTCCATCACCAAGGCACACTCAGGCCGCTTCTGTAATATAACACGCCGTATTCACCCGTATCCTTGTGGTCGGTGCTTCCGTAGATGTCGCTCACTTGGAGGTCTGCCACAGTCAGTAGAGTATAGAGAAATTTACCGGTGGGTGGAATCGAACCACCTCCTTCCCTTTCGGGAGCTCTTCCATTGAGCTACATCGGGGGGGGGGGGGGGGGGGGGGGGTAGACAACCCCTGGTCTGGTGGACCCAGTGGTCAATCGATCACTGAGGTCGCAGGCAAAATGGCGCAGTCAAAATTGCACGTGTGCCACTCATTTGCAAGATGTAATTACGCCTGCCACCTATCAATGAGCCAGTCATTTGCGAGGGGATTTTTTACGGGCTGTATGTCATTTTACGAAAGCCTCCACAACTTGGTGCGATATAAAATTCTGCGATATGGTCGGATGCAAGTCGGAAATGCGGCGACGGTCGGAGTCGTGATGATATGGTTCAAAGGCCTCAGAAGCACCCAATAGAACAACACCTAGGATACTTTATAGGTGACTTATGGTTAGTATATAGACGTACTAAAGGAGATCACATATATATATATATTCAGTCTTATATCTACCCATTTTGGTAACAGTCCCCTCAGAACAATGACTTGTTAATAAACTGCCGTTAACTGAGAGTTTGTATACTCTCCGGAAGTCACACTTCCTGTGCGCAAGGTGTAGTGTGCCCCGCCACTTGGTAGCATTTATAGTCAATTCACGCCTACCAGGGTACTACCTGAGACCTCTGAGTCCTAGCAACATGGACCGGAATGAGATTCCTCATCTGAACGACTCACAGTTTAAGTCTGTTCGTGAGATGGCTCGCAACTTTGGCATGGATGCCTTGTACAGCTTGGCGTCGTCAAAGCAAGCTGAGCAGGTCGAGCGCGTCACCGCGTTCGGCATGTACGAGCGGGGCCTCATCGAACACGTTCGGAAAACCTGAAGTTCCGGCCGCAGAGCCGAAATTGGCCTACGCCAAGCCGTTAAGGCTGAAGGTAAACTTTATGAAGGGAAGAAAGGTGAAAACCTTCACTTCTGGTTGCGAGAAGTAGAGCTCGCAATTGATGCGGCTCTCATCTCTTCGGAGCACCTCCGAGTGCCTTTCGCCCTCTCCAATCTTATCAGGCGTGGTAAGAGTTAGGCGCATACGCGGGAACGAAGAAACGCCTGGGTGTTTCGCATCCTGGGCTCATCTGTGCGAACAGCTTAGAGCTGCGTTCCTCCCGGCGAACTACGAGTACCGTCAGAGGTCACGCTTTCTGTCATGTAACAGGGAAGACGTGAGCTGCACGTGTACATCCAGGAGCTGCGGGAGCTCACCGCATCTCTAATGGGAAACCCACTCGATGAACACACCAAGGTGACGGTGTTCATGGACGGTCAAAGAGTAAGCCCAGCCCGCACCCAGCTATTTCGGGTGCAGGCCAATAATCTGGAGGAGGCGATCCAAGTCGCCCTTCAAGAAGAGTACAGTCACCACCAGGCGCGCACGCAGTCGGCGATGTGGCCAAAGGCAGCGACACCAAGTCGAGAGGGCTCCAGCGGGCCACTCCCCATGGAACTTGAGCTCGCCGAGCAGCACGATATTCCCTGATGTAGCTGTTAGTAAGTAAGATAGGGCACATGGCACGCGCCTGTCCCGGGGGACAACGAAAACGTTTTCCTCCCAAACCCATCGCGCTCAAGGCAAAGGCCGCGACCCCATGGGCAGGGGACACCAGTAGGGGCGGGGGCCTCTACGGGGTAAGTTCTAAGTCTTCATGAGCGGTGCGCGGGTGGCGCGCATCATGGATACTTAGCCCTGAGAGTCTGTGCACTCTTGAATCGAAGAAGGGCAGCGTTGGGCTACTAGTAGTACACGTAAGTGACGGGGATATATCGATCCCTTCCGAGTCTTCATAGATTCCGGGGCGTCGAATAACTTCGCACCCCGCCAGACTGTTGCGGAGAACAGCAGTAAGTTGGCCTATGCTTTACGAGAAAGCAAAAGCAACGGGACAGTGTCGGTACAACTGGCCGACGGGACGGTGAAGTACCGTTCCCAAGATCCATGTGGATCTAGCTGTGAAGTTCGAGGACTTCAGCAGCATGGATCAGCTTACGGTCCTAGAGATAGACAAGTATGACTTGATCATGGGGATGTCCTGGCTCGAGAAACATGAGCCATGGATCGATTGGCGGACAAGGCCATCGGGGCTAGCCGGCCCGCAGTTATTGGCAGAGCATTGGTAAGCATGTTCCCACCTCTGCCAGGAATGGGGCGTCCGAAAGGGGCGCCGGGATGCAGGAGCATCCAGTGTATTTTTGGGAGCCGTCGACGTATCGAGCGACTCCTTAGAAGCGGTGGCAGCAGAAGCTACATCTGGTCGAGTGCGGCAGTCCTCACAAGATAGCCCTCGACCCCCGCCGGAATCTAGACCGACGGGCAAGGCTTCAAGTGTGGCGGTGTCAGGTGGCATTGACTAGGTGGGTAACCAAGGTCCACACCGGGTCACCCAGACTGAAACTGGCGACGAAGGCGCAAAATGCGCTTTTTGTGTGGGTAACCGTTTGTTCCACACCCTGTCGCCCAGATCTTAACTGAAGAAGAAACGGCGAGACGCGCTTCTTGTGTGGGTAACCATGTTCCACACGAAGCCATTGAGGCTTTGGACATTGTCAATGAGACGTCCACAGACGTGGGTAACGAAGTACCACGTCGGTCGCCGTCTACCACATAGTCGACACCGCAAGTCGACTCTGAAGTCATTTCAGACTGGAGTTGCTTCAAGCGACTCGGAGCCCAGGGCCCGGGTTCTTCAGACACGGCCAGTCGAAGGGTGTTATCACATCCTCGACGGCGAGACCGGCCATCGGTTCAAGACAGGCGGCATCCAGCTAGATCCGCTGCCCGCGGTGTCAGAGCTTCTGAACCTCAAAGATTTGACACCGACAGATTTCCGGGCCAACTGAAGGCTGGGGAGGTCGCGGAGGTGGTACTCTTGAAGCAAGAATCCACTCCTGAGGAATTGAATTTCTCCTCGGTTATGGACGAGGACGTCCTGGTGGAATTCTCTTCCAGTGTGCTTCGCGCTTGGGTTCCGAGATTCTCAAGGGCCGAAGGATCCGGTGTATCCTTTGATGAAGGAGTTCGAGGACATGGTGTCCAAGGATCCACCTACCTTACCAACTCCCACCGGATCGTGGGGTCAGGCACGAGATCGATCTCGTGCCGGGCACAAAGCACTGTATCACCAGACAATGGCCACTGTCTCGCGAGCAGTGCTAGGTCATTGATGCTTCTTTGCCGCTAAGGCCAAGGCAGGCATGGTGCGGGAATCGAAACCCCAAACTCGACGCCAACCTTCGCTTGGGTTTTTTTTTAACTTTAAGTTCAAATTTTTCATGGGGATTTTGGATTATGATTGAATTTTTAGTTGAATTTTTATAGGTTTTATTTATATTTGGCGTTCGGAAGCCGAACGGGAAGTGGCGCCTGGTTCATGCTTTCAATAAGCGGAACAGCGCGACGGTGCTGGTCAAGACACCATCCCGCGGAAGGATGTTTTGTTGAATAACGTGGCCGGGTGCGAGTTATACAGCGCCCTGGATCTAGTGGACGGATACTACCAGGTCCTGATGCGCGAGAGCGACATCCCGCTCACCGCAGTAGTGAGCACTCCGAGCGGTATGCTCTGGGAGTGGCTTGTGATGCCACAGGGCCTGCCTAATGCCCCGGCGACGTTCAATCGCCTGGTCACGCAGTTGTTTAGACCACTGCGTGCGTACGAACAGTCGTACTTCGACGGCATCTTCGTCGTGCCGAGGAAGGCAAAGACGATTGCGGAGGTGTATTTGGAGTACCTCCGTCGAGTATTAGAGAGCATGAGAGCGAACAAGCTCTATGCCAGCATCGACAAGTGCGTCTTCGCGGCGCAAGAGATCAAAGTTCTCGGTTGCTTCGTGAGCAACGTCGGCGTTCGAGCCGACACGGAGAAGGTCCTGGCCGTTTCGGCTTGGCCAACTCAAGGTCCCAGAAGGCCCTGAGGAAGTGGCTGGGCTTGGCCAACTACCTTCATAAATATAGCGAAGGGTACGCGAGTCTGGCCAAACCCTTCTCGGATCTTCTGAAGAAGGATACTGACTGACACTGGGGGCGTGAGCACCAGGAAGCCTTTGACAAACTCAACGCAAGCCTTCGAAGGCGCCTGTCCCGGCACTGCCGGACGAGACGAAGCCGTTCAGCGTCGTCTGCGATGCATCCGATTACGCAATCGGATGCGCATTGCTGCAGCACGATTCAGCAGGACGTGAACGAGTGATCTCGTTTCAGTCTAGGCAGCTCAAGGCTGCCGAACGGAGCTACCCCATCCACGACAAGGAGCTGCTTGCCATGAAGTACAACATTGTCAAGTTCCGGGTGCATCTCCTGGACACACAGCCCTTTGTGATCTACAGAGATCACGCATCCTTACGGACGACGACAAATTCGCCCCACCTGTCCCAAAAGATAGCGAGGTGGCTGTCCTTCTTCGCGGGATACAACTTCCGCGTCGAGTACAAGCCTGGCAAGCTCAACGTGTTTGCCGATGCGCTGTCAAGCAGGCCGGACTATGAGCTGGCGCACATAAGCCGCGCCTCGACTGATCTATACGATCCGATACGCACGACGTATCAGGGCGACGAAGCCCTGGCACCTCTGGTGTGTTTTCTGACCGCTGGCAAGGAAGCCAAGGCCAAGTGGCTCACGTCACGTCAGAGAGTCCGGCTTCATCGATACAAGTGGCATGATGGCCTGCTCCACAACCGAGTAGAGCCTCATAAATCCCCACGGGTAATCGTACCGAACGACGAGGATCTCAAGTTTGACATTCTACAGGAGGCGCACGATGCGCCGTCCAGCGGTCACTCAGGCCTCGAGAAGACCTTCCAATCGGTCGCACAGTACCTGAAGACATGTGAAACATGTCAGCGGGTGAAACCCGCCGGGCACGCCTCGGCTCCTTCGCAGAGCCTGCCCGTTCCAGCGGACTGCTGGAAGTCGATGAGTTTGGACTTCATCTTTGGACTCCCAGCCGATGGACACGGAAACACCGGCACCTTGGTGTCCGTGTGCCAAAACAAAACTGAGCAAAATGGTGCAGCTTGCTCCGGTTATTTAAAGAGACTGTGATCGGGGAACAGGCTGCGAAGCTGCTCCTGGATGGTGTTTTCCGCCATCATGATCTGCCGGAGACAATTGTCTCGGATCGTGACCCGCGGTTTACCGTTGCGTTCTGACGAACGCTGTTCCAACTACTTGGAACGAGGATACACATGTCCAACGCCGATCATCCTCAAACGAATGGGCAAACGGAGCGTGTTAACTGAATGCTTGAGGACACTCTACGTAGCATCTGTGCAGAGTCTCCTCGCACTTGGTCAGAACGCCTGCAAGTCTTTGAGTTGCAAACTCAACTCTCACTACTCTCAGTAGTTGAGTTTGCAAACTCAACAATGCGGTTCACGCATCGACCGGAGATACCCCGTTCTACCTGAATGGCTTACGCCATCCACGGGTGAAGCTCACCTTACGAGGCAGCACCCCGTCTTCGTTTCTAAGTGGGGGGAGAGGCTCGGAAAGCGCTTTCCTCCCGGTTCTCGGACATGAGACCGGTTTTCTTGCGGAAACAAGTGGAGTCTTTTATAGACACCAGGCTGCCAATCAGCCGTGTCCGTGATGCCACGGCAGAGGCACAGGGCAAACAACAGAGGTACTCTGACAAACATGGAAGAGGAACTTAAACGTGTTTAATGTGGGTGAATTAGTCACACTAGACAATAGGAACCTACCACTAACTAAGGTAAGTTCCGTAGGGAGCAACAAGTTGAAGCACCGCTTCATCGGACCCTTCGCGGTGCAGCCAGACATGGTGCAGCGTACACCATCGATCTGCCTAAGTCGATGACGACGCACCCGACGTTCTACGTCGGCCGTCTGCAGCGGTACCATGATCCGCAGGGCTGGCAACCCCGTAGACGTCGCACGCGGAAGCGATCCCAGCTCCTGGAAGCAAGGCTACGTCTCTTCCGGCTGAGCGTGCCCAGGCCCAGAAGCCCAGGTCCCTTGCGAGACCGCGGAAGAGGCTCCATACGAAGGAATCCCGGCTGCATACAACGCGTGTGAGCCATAGCGGTAAGGCTGGAGTACGCAGGTGTCGCTCTCGCCTGAGACACAGGCCGCAGGATATCCCAATAGGAGGTACATCTCCCTCTGTATACGGTCCACGGACACCCAATTGTCCTCGAGACGTCGAAAGGTCTCGTCCACGCCTTTGGTCCGACGGTCGACCCGACCTTCAAGGACCGACAAGTCGTCTGTCAGACGACTCAAGTCATCATGGACCGGCATATGGATCCCAGCGTTCCCGGCCCGGGCGGCTGCACGCCCGCCCTCACCGACGCCAAGCGCAATCTTCAGCGCAAGGACTCGACGACGGAGAGCGAAGTCCTCAACGACTTGAGGTGGAGCCGAAGGCGACACACCAGGTCCAGAGCCGGACCGTAGGGCGGTGCCTCATATCCGCACTTGTACGAGCGCCCTACCGCCTCTCCTTGACCGTAATGGGGAGGCCCATTACTATGTGGAGCGTGAGCCCCAGGAGCGGCGCGTTCACGGGAACACCAGCTCCGCGTGAAGCGGAGGGGAGACTCAGAGGCTGAGTGCTCCTGGAAGCCGATTGAACGGCTTCAGGCTGATTGCCCGAAGGCTGTCGCGATAAAAGCCGAACTACTTACGAAGCCGTCGCCGACAGAATGTGACAAGAAAAGCCGAACGCGGTGTGGACGTAGAGCCAAGACCATGGCCGCGCTCATCATGAGCGCTAGAAGCAGAATGCTTCTGCAGCTCTCGAGAGAGCTGCCGTTTGCCTACCACCTGGGCAAACTCAATGCGGAGATGTCGGAGGTCAAGGATGGCCTACAGCGTGAGATCCTGCCGCACAACATCAAGTTGTCCTTGTGAGCAGCGCTTAGCTGCCCTCTTCGGGAACACGGCCTCGGCCTCCTGGACAGAGTCACAGTGTGGGGCATTACGGATGGATAGTCCCACGCAGGTCGAAGTTCCGACGGGAGCTTTGGCTTCTTCCTCCGGCTCGTGAACGCATTGAGAGGAATATGGTGCGGTGCCAGGAGCACGCACCTAGCAGCACACAAGTTCTGTTGGAACAGGGGCTGATTGGCCACCAGGTGGAGCTCATACGTGCCCTTGGAAGAGCGCCCGCCGAGGAGCACCCGAGCAGCTGGGGCTGATCCATGTAGTCGTCAGCTCCGTAGGACTCCTCAGAAGGGAAGTACCCGGGAGCGTAAAGCGGTCCCCCATGGCGAGGAGACGAATACTTCTTCGCAGGCGACTGGGTCGCCGGGACGCGCCCTCTCTTTTGACGAGCAGCCTGGTATTCCGACTGCTGCCCGTCGAGATCGTTAGAGATTTACAGCCCATCTTCGCCGTCTTCCTCGTCGGAAGAAGAGCTAAAGAGACCCTTATCAGTGAAACTGATGGTCCCCAACTCTTCACGGGGTGAAGACCGGGAAGCAGCCCGTCTTTTACGGCTGGCTTCTGAAGCTGCTGCTGCCTTCGCAGCCTTGAGGAGGGCAGACGCCTCAGTGATCGTCAAATTGTTGATCGGAAGACGAGGTTTCTCTTCGTCGTCCTTGGGTGAGCCAGGGCCCCTGACGTTCATGCGCTTAGGCTCGTCGCCATCGTCGCATGCTGGATGGACAACAGAGTTCGTGATCCAAGCGATCGGACTGGCTCGGGTCACCATCTTACCCCCTGATGAGCTGGTCCCGGAGATCGTTGTCGTCATAGGACATGAAATACTTGTCTGAGTCCTCCTCATAGTCCACGAGGAACTTAGGATCCTCCATAGGCGGCTTAGGCGCGTTGGGAGTCACCTTGGATACCACCTTGGTGGATCCCTTAGTAGCCGAGTCTTTGCCAGACGGCTTAGAGCTCTTAGCCTGCTTCTTGAAGGAACAGGCTTAGCAAGCGCTTTCGCACCGCTGTCAGACTGAGTTTTAATCATGCTTGAGGCTGACGTGGAAGCCGATAAGAGAGAGCACGTGAAAGTGCTCGGGGCTGAAACGGAAATGACCCAGATGCGGAAACTAAGCGCGACTGGAAAGTGAAAGGCAGCGGCTTCCTCTAACTCGTCATGGATGGTCGGTTTACCGAACCGAAGTGGGGAGGATGTACTGGGGTTACATGAAGAGTGCCAGATACTCTTCAGAATGGTGTACCCAATTACCTGTAGTGATGTAGCCAACATCACTATGACGTCACTGCAATGACCTCACGGATGGGTACCACACATATCGTACAAGGGACCTCATAGCCACCAAATATAATAACGTCTAGGATACTTTATAGGTGACTTACAGTTAATATGTAGACCCATTTTAACGAGATCACCTAATGTTAACAGTCCCCTCAGACCAGGGACGTGTAAACTGCCGTTCACTGATGCGCAAGGTGTTGTGTGCCCCGTCACAGAGACTAAATGTGCATCGAAACCTGTTGTATATCGCCGTGGATCACACTACACACGACCACAGATGCATCGCGTCAGCCGATTAAATTCCTGACCTACCAAGCGACATCTTCGTGCCTGCACGTTGGCCGTGTCGCGTGGTACACTGCGAAAGCAGTTTAACCCGCTCGCGACTGTTTCCTGTCGTGCATCACTTTGGTTGGTGCGTCTGCTCGTCGCCTTGTCTCGTCGGCTCTTGCCTCAATTCGGTGATGAATCTATACTGGAACGGGAACTGCTGTCCTTCGACTGCAATTGCGGCAACGGGTTGGAGGAGGCCAATTAGGTGTAATTGAACCGCAATGAGCGCACGTCAGAGCTGGACGTGGTTGCTGCCGAGTACATCGATGCTGGCGGGGTACTTGGGCAGTACCTAGGCGAGATGGAACATGGTTGCGTCTCGAGCGCTGATCGGCCGCGCAATAACGGCCCCTGCCTTGTAATGAAGCAGAGTCCGGATATACCGAATCGACCTGTCCGCGTGGCGATGAACGCTGAAAACATGCGTGGTCCCATGCGGTTTGTAAACCACTCATGCAGCTCCATGACCAGTTTCGTCGAAATTACCAATGGCAGCTGCACTACTGTTATCTTGGCGACAACGCAATCGATTCGCCGCGGCGAGCAGGTGACGGTGGAGTACGGCGGCAACCTGTGGTTCATCTGTCGTTGCCAGCTCGATGGATTCCATCACAGCGAGATCCAAGACCAACAACCCACATTGCCAGGTTTAAGGGTACGAAGAGATGTTCAGAAAGATGACGACGTGCTGGACATGCCGCTGTTTGTATGGGTAAGAGTGATTTGACGACAGATTCGATTGCAGTAAGATCATCACTGTTTTGAATAGCGTGGTTCACGTGCACTTCGAAGTTTTTCTTAACAAACTCCAACCCGTACGTGACGTAGGGCTCGTTCGAGAACGCGATTCACTCTGTGTTTGGGATCACGGATACCGCTTTGCGCGCGCATAACTCGCGCGCGAACAGGTTGATGAAGATTAAAAGTAGCAGCGTTTCAAACCTAAAGTGCGTTCGCGGTCAGAAAAGCTTCTGTTTTTTGTTGGCGGGGCGTTGATGACGAGACAGGCGCCCAGCATTCGTTATTTTGGATTTTGATATGTACCGAGCGGATCCCCACTTTAAGCTCTCTACACCGCTTCGTCCGCCCCTGTCGAATATTCTGGCTCTCGGGTGTGACAACATTTGCTTGCACTAACGTTGGCTGTTCTCCGTGTACGCAGACGGTCAAAGTATTGTGTGGATCTTACTACAATATGGCTGAGGTCGGTCCTACTGAACCTCGTCGGGAGTAATACCCCCCCCCCCCTCATCGAAGACGAATGGGAGCATGCGGCTGGGTTCTACAACGCAACTAGAACACGCTCCTGGCCTGAACGTGACTACGAAAGCGTGCAGCGAAGGTACAAGGTTTGCATGGCAAGCGAAAGCCGACTGGCATACCAGAGATGCCACCGCACATCAAGCGAGCCAGCTCAAAGTGGCCGTAGATGAAAGGCCAACGTGGTTGTGATGGACGATGGCGTGGACGACGACCTACATGTAACTGGACTTTCGCTTCGACGCGGATTTCGACAGCGGCGACGACTGTGCTGCTTAAGTGACCGGCATTGCTGGCCAAGAGGCTAGCGTCGGCCTTATCCAGCAAAGGCACGGTTCGTGCCGACCTTCCTACGCATGGTGAATATACTGCTGATATCCGACTATCAAACCGTGGTGAACCCAAGACTCTCCCGAGGCACTTTATCAACCAAGGGCGATAATTTTTTCTGATCCTCCAAGCCCGGGTTTAACACTATGGCCGATGTGGCCAAGTCTCACAAGTCGACCACGACGTCAACAACGGGAGCGTGACAGCTGTAAAAAAGCCGACTTCCAGCAGTTATACCAAAGACCCGAAAGTGCCAGGTTTCAGAAATTCTCCAACCGCCTAGGCGGTAATGATTTGACTTTTATTCACGACAACTTCAGCGTTAAGCGCACTTTGCAAGGTGATAATGGTCTGTTGGGGGCAGTTACGCGAAGTCCAAGCGTCTCCAAGCAAAGCCATCACCGCTCTTGCGTCAAAGTTGGACGGGATCGAGGCATCGAGTAACAGCATGGGAGGGGGTTTCTCGAAACTCTATTATTGTTTTGCGAAGAAAATGAACACAAAACTGAAGCGAGTCGTGCGGAAGACGAAGACGCCGACGAGACGATATCGCCGATCGCGAGGCACGGTTTCTGGTGGACATGGGGAGTCTGTAGACCGCCGTCGCCAATAGAAGGTTGACATGGAAGATCGAGATCGCCGTGACAAGAAATAAGCTCTCTCGCGCACGCAAGAGCTGATCATTGACCAGTACCCTCAACAAGAAGGCGTGAGATTAACGCGCAGAGACCGAGGAGATTGTTGGGGCGCATGGATTGGACGGTGTGCAGCTTGCTTTGAAATGACGCATATTATCACACTAAGCTTCAAATTCATCTTTTTTCTACGTGAAACGATAGTGTCATTGTTGAGGGGTACATCAACATGCAGGCCACGACACCGCTAAGTACACCAACCCTGAACTTATGCAACTTGGTGTTTTCAATCGTAGCAAATGAAGGGCATGAGCTACCACCAATATACATTGATCGATCATTGCGAACTACTGCTAACACTCAACAACTACGGAATTACATTTTTGATGACGGCATTTTCCATCGCACCCGAGCAGGTCGTACGATCTGTGAGATTCCTTCCGTATGAACACGGTAGATTGCGAGTCGAAACATGTTATCCACTCTTAGTCCACGAAGTTCCTCGTCGTGGGAAACGGGAGTTGGAAGCGACTATGTACCTTTTGGACACTGCCCATGCCCCACTCGGTAGCTTGGCGCACTGAAGTGACCGCTTGTGAATGATCTTCTGAGCTCCGGTAGGATATGTTCCAGGTTGCCGTCTTCGATCGTCGTCAGTATGCTTGCACCATGTCAGTTGAGCACGGAAACGCGGGATCGGACACAACCTTCATCCGTGTGTCGGGGCACAGTACCGGGTCGGGCAGCTTAGCACGAAAACCAAGGACGTGTCCGAGCCGTTCAACGCCCGGGACAATTGCATCCATTGTCCACAAAACAGATCGTACCCGTAATCAGCACGGTGTGCAACCACCTATTGTACATCGCATTCTGCAAGTCGGCGTTGTACGGCTGCTGAACATATAGCGCATATTTAGTTACAAAGCCTCGTAAGTTTCTTCAAATTAAGCCGTGAGACAGATTCGACCGTCATTAAAGGATTTGCATTTTAAGTCAAACAACAAGTTCTAACAACCTTCAAATTATTTCCGTCAACGAAGCCGAATGCGTGCTTGAGCAAGGGATCACGGGTCTCGACCAGCTTCGCCAACTCCACCTGGTGAGCAGGTGAAGGCCATGAGATCCGAGCACATTCGAACCAGGGTATACGCTTTCGGCATGTGCTTTCTATGCCTTTCGTAGTGCCATCGAACAACGTGCTCGGTGGAGCACCAAAACAGCATGCCCAGTGTGCTGTGCTCCATCGACCCGACGTAGCTTCTAAGCTTTAAGCCAAGGACGTGGTGGGTGAAAGCGTGAGCGGTCGACCGCAAAAAGTTGGACTCAGAATGAAGTAGAAACGAAGACCAGCGAGCGGAGCATCTTGTCCGCGTGGGTAACAACATGGAGCGTACCTCGGAAAGGTTAAGGAGGAACTAAGGAGGAACTTAAAAGGGTATCGGATTGGGAACAAGATCAGAAGGTGTCGGTCATCCGACACATACATAGCCCTTCGCTCAGCAGAAACATGGCAACTGCAGACAAGATAGTGTCCGAATGGTCACCCATCCGAAGTCATAGGGAAATAGCGCTCGAAGCCCTTTCGAGGGAGTATACGAAATACCAATGGAGAGGCTGCTGGACGAGACAGAAAATGCAGGCTCATTCCGAAAAAAAATCACGGAGGCGGAGGTGCTTAAGGCAGTGGCAGACTTGAGCAGGCATAAGCGGCACTGCAGCGGGGCTGCGTAGCGTGCTGCGTCAGAGGAAAACGTATGACTCTCCGAGTCTTAGCTGTGGTTATTCTAACCCCTAAGGTCTTCGCAGAGGCTTAGATCGCTCTAGTTATACCACTAGAGACTCAAAGAGTCAGTATTCCTAAACCTCTTTGAGTCTCTAGTGGTATACCTAGAGCGATCTAAGCCATAAGCAAACTAATAGCAGCTCAGTCTTAGCATCTTTTTTTATGCTAAGACTGAGCTGCTATTTGTTTGCTTATCTGCGGCAAAGCCGGCTGTGGTGTAAATGTGTGACTCTAACTATCTACCATAGTTAAACCAGTCAAATGCATATCGAGTGGCCCTGTGGCCACGTACTGAAATCCCGTTAATCCAAGTGGTACCAAGTACCACTTACTAACAAAGTGTCACGTAGTACAGCTACACTCGTCTTACCTTCGTGTAACCACGTTACACTCTCCCCCACCAAACCGTGGACACACCGTATCCACGAGGGTCTGATTGTATCAATCGAAAAAGGGCCCGAACCTTCCGCTCCCAAGAGCGTTTCACTGTTTGTTCCGCATCGAGTGCTCACACTCAGATGTCAACAGCCAATTGGGTCTTTTGACCTCCCTCGTTCGCCTCGTGATTACAGCCCTCGCCGCGGGCTAAGCCCCTCTGTGTCTCCGTCACCTTCGTTATCCTCGTCATCCCGTACGGGAGAGGTCTCTGACCGTGCGCCACCCGCACCCTCGCGGCTCTCGGTGCGAGAGTATCACTCAGCGCACAAGTGCCGATACGGTCAAAAGACCATGAGTGGAGGCAGCGAAGCCGCTAGAGCAGTGCCTCCGTACGCTTTGCGCGAGATGCCCTTTTTGACGACCTTGAGGAAGGTGAACAGGAGGTCGACTACACTGAGTCCATGACCGGTAGTAGCCCTGTCCGCTCGCCGAGCCCGCGCCGACAACTGCGCGCTCCGAATCCGTTCGAGCTCTCGACTCCACGAGTCCTGCGCAACGCGCCTCCGCTACCTTCGCGGGGAACAACATATGATCCCAGGGTATCCGCTGTCGTCACCAATCTTCGGACGAAGTCCAGGAGCAACAGCTCGAGGCTGATCCGCAGCTCCCCCGTTCGAGGCGGCCTATGGCTCGGCCATTGCTTACCCTGTCACGTCGTGACTACGGCTTTGAGCCTCGCGTTCCCAGCGAAGTGGCTCGCCGAGTAGCATCGGAATTGCTTAACACGTATGTGATTGGGCTGGCGGCCGCCACACCCGACAAGCTCGCCGCGCGAGAGTCTCTCAGAGAGAGATACTTGACTCCTCAAGTGGCTGCTCAGAGCGAGTATCGTGAGCGCTTGCTAATGCAAGCTCGGCACGTCTCGGTTCCACCAATGCGGACTTACCTAGTCGTGCTCCTGTCAGAAGAGACGTCTTGGGATGACGATGGACAGTTCCGAAGTTGGGTGGAAGGAGCTCGCAAGCTCTCTTCCATTGATGCCCTTCAGGCTAGTTTCAGTGAAACTGAGGTTCGAGTCGAACGTCGACTCCGTTTTGAGTTTGCGAAACTAAAGGCGAAACGCCAATTATCCCCTGCCTACCGGCCTCGCCCCCAAGGCTCTCTCGCACTGGGTACTTCTGCTGTCACAGCTAGCGGCTCTCACACTCATGAAGCCGCTCCTCTTCAAGACCCGAGCGACAGCTTTGCTGCTGGCCTTGGCCCCCAGCGGCTATTGCCGGGAAGCGCCAGGCGAGCGACGCCTCGGTCGCTAGCCCTCGGGGCTTTGCTGATCGCGTCGACCAAGCGTCCACGACGTCAGGAAAAAATTGCCGGAGAGGAACCTCGTACTCCCTAGAGTTCTGTGAGTGAGGATAACCCCTCCACTTCACAAGATATTGGGTACGACCTGGCGACGATGCCGCGCCACTAAGCGCTCCACATGATAGTGGGAAATTCCCTGCTCATCGGGCAACAGCGGTGGAGTCGCTGACCGGCTGGATCCTCGCGCTGCGTCGCAGTGATCTGCTAGCGGTCGAGAGGCGGGTGTTGACGCTGTTTGGCTCGCTACAGTGGGCGACGAGTCATCGTGACAGTCTCGCTGACGAGATCGATGCCATGCTTATCACCGGGTCGACTGGTTTCAGTCTCCTGCTTCGGTTGCCAACCGCCTAGAGCTCCTGGAGCAGTCCTCTGCTCGTCGCTTCGAAGCGCTGGACCGTTCGCTCGCTGAGCTACGTGGTCATTGTACCTCCTCGTGCGCCTCCAGTGCTTTGGCCATCCACCGGCTGTGGCGCCAAACCCTCCGCACTCACCCGAGCCGGGTCTCGATATGGCTTAAGGAAGCATACGTAAAACACGGGGTGTGTACGCATCTTCTTCGGAAGATTGAGCGTGTACGCAAGGCCCTTCCTGGCCACGATCTTAAAAGGTCCAATGATACGCGGGCGCAACTTGGTCTTAAAGGCGCAGATACTGCATGTGTAGGTAGGCTTTAGCGTTTAATATAAAGCTTTGTCACCCACGTTAAACACTGCAATGTTGCTTCTGCCCTTTGCATCAGCCTGTTCCTTCTGAACATCTTGGCTTTCAGCCATCGCATTCCGTACTTGTCGTAAGACACTTAAACGCGTAGACACGAGCGTGTCAACTTGCCTGCGAACTGCAGCTGGGATGATATCAGCTAGCGCATCGGGTATCCCTCCCCCACCAAGCCCAGAACCACGGAGTGGTGGCGTCCGCGGGACGCGAGGGTGTGTGAGACCGTTCAAATAGAACGGGGTGAAGCCTGTCGAGGTATGCACCGCATTGTTCTATGAAAACTCAACGAGTGGGAGCATCGAGCTCCATCTCCATTGCTTGGGTCTGTCTGCACAGACGCTCCGAAGCATGTCTTCGACTACGCGATTCACGCGTTCAGTCTGACCATCGGTCTGCGGATGGTCCGCTATGGATATGTCGAGTCGAGTGCCGAACACCTTAAAGACCGACGTCCAAAACTTACCCGTGAAACGGGGATCTCGATCCGAGACAACTGCCTCTGGCAGACCATGCTGTCGAAAGACACGATCCATGAACAACATGGCTGTTCCTTCTCCATCGATGGAGTCCGGCACCGCCGCTAAATGAGCCATCTTGCTCAATCGGTCGACAAAGACCATGATGCCCGGGTTGCCCGCTGCATCCCGTGGCAGGCCGAACACAAAGTCCATACTCATGGATTGCCAACACCCCGTGGGTACAGGCAAGCTGGCCAACGGCGCAGCCGAGTGTGGCGAGGGTTTAACCCGTTGACACGTCTCACACGTGCGTACATACGTTACTGGTGGCCGAAGCTTTACTGAACCACTTGTAAAGCTTCGGCCACCAGTAGCGGGAGCTCACCAAGCTGTAGGTCTTTTCTCGACCGAGATGACCGCCAAGTGGGGTATCATGTGCCTCATAGAGGATACAATACTTGAGATCCTCTTCGTGAGGAACCACGACACGTGGATAAACGTCCGGTACCGTAGTACAATAGGACATCATCCAGAGTGTATCGATGTACCTCGCGCGCAACCGCCCTGACAGCTTAATCTCTGAGTTAACAAACTCCGCGCTTCCTAGCGCATGTAGCAGAGCTACGCAGGACTCGTCACGCGCGTACGCCCCGCGGATCAAGTCTGTCACAAACGAAGTCATCGTCGTGACGTGAGCGATCTCATAGTCTGGCCTGTGTGATAACGCATCGGCCAAGACGTTCTGCCTGCCAGGCTTGTACTTCACCTCAAAGTTGTACTCCGCAAAGAAGGAAAGCCAACGGGCCATTCTCTGAGAGAGATGAGGCGGCTGCGTCGCAGTGCGTAGCGACGCATGATCAGTGTAGATCACAAACGGCTTGGAGTCGAGCAGGTGAACCCTGAATTTGACGAGCGCATACTTCATCGTAAGTAGCTTTTTGTCATGAACTGGATAGTTCTTCTCAGCAGCCTTAAGCTGGTGAGATTCAAACGCGATCACGCCCTTCAGCGTCTGTTTGCAACAAAGCACTGCCGATGGAAAGTCCGACGCGTCATGACGACACTGAAAGGACGAACGGGGTCTGGCAGGGCCAGGATCGGGGCCCAAAGGAGACTCTCCTTAATGGCTTCAAAAGCCGCTTGATGTCCGATGTCCCGACACCAGTCCACATCCTTCTTAAGGAGATTGGACAGTGGCCTTGCCACCTCAGCATAGTTCTTGCTACTTGTGCAAGCAATTGGCCAGGCCAAGCCACTGTCGTAAGTCTTTCTGGTTCTTTGGAACCGGCCAGTCTACAATGGCCTTGACCTTAGCGGGATCCGCTCGAAGACCTCGCTTCCCAATGAAGCATCCCAAAAAAGGGATCTCTTCAGCGCCGAAGGCACACTTGTCAATGATGGCATACAACTTGTGGGGCGCATGCACTCGAGCACCGCTCGCAGGTTTCAATGTGATTCTCCACATCAGTCTTTCCGTGCTCCGCACGACTGTGGACGAATATGTCGTCGAAGTATGTGTGAGCATACGCCCAGTGGGGCCTGAACAGTTGCGTCACAAGACGATTGAACGTCGCAGGCGCGTTCGACAGCCCTTAGGGCATTACTAGCCACTCCCAGAGCATACCACTCGGAGCGCTGATCGCCGTAAGCGGAATATCGCTTGCTCACATGAGCAATTGATAGTATCCATCGGCCAAGTCGAGAGCACTGTACACCGTACACCCCGTCATGTTGTCCTGGAGAACGTCCTTCCTAGGAATAGACGTTTCCGGAATGGTGGCCGCGTTGAGCTTATTAAAAGCATGAACGATTCTCCACTTGCCATTCGGCTTTCTAAGACAGAACGTAGGCGTTGAGTGTGGAGACTTGCTCTCGCGCACCATACCCTCCTCGTTCTTAGCACGGAAGAACGCGTCAATGACGTCACACTGTTCTCGTGGCAAAGGCGACTGCCTTGTCACGCAGTATTTGGTCCCCGGAACAAGGTCAATCTCATGACGTACTCCGCCGCACTCTGCCAGAGCTTCAAAACCGAAATGAAGCTGTTTAGTAAAATGATCGCGCTTGATTGGCCTCAATGTGCAAGACCAGTAGTTGATGAGCTTGTGCGCCGAACTGTTTGACGTCCCCGCGGCCTCCGAAAAAAGCGCTCTACAGTTGCCTTGATACCATCCTTCGCGTAAAAATTGATAACGTGCAGCTTGAACCTAAAAGTGTAGGTCTTGCGGCAGAACTGTCTCACTGTACGCCCAGCTCCACGAACCACTTTCGCCTGACGTGCTTGGGCATTGCACACTTCCGGTAGCTTCCAGTGCCGCTCTGAAAATTTGACTGGTTCTCATAAGACGAGTTGTTTACGACTGGAACCTTTTTACGAAAGCTTGTTTTTTACGAATGTACCGTAAAAAGGTGTCATATAGTGGCCACCGCTTATGACAACTCACCGCATATGACAAAGCCATTACGGTAAGATGAGGGGTCTTTAATGTCTTTTTGAGCTAAGAACGCTGGTAGTAGAAATCAAGTGCGAAACCAAAACTTATCTGTATTGTACCTTTCCCGACTTATGGCCAATATGACCTCAGAAGGTAGGTCCTTCGCATGTGTGTTTAGGGTTAAATGCATGATTTGCTGAGCCACTGGTACAGAATTAGGAGCACTTTGCCTTTTTTTCTTCCAATGACTGCTGGGGAAGCAAGTCCTACGGATGAGCTCCGATTTGGACGAAGGACCATCTTTTAACGATTTTTTTTTTAGGACCGAATGGCCAATATTCATCGGCCAAAATTCAGACGTCCGAAAGAACTCCCAGCAGATCAGGTATGAATTGGCCTACAGTATCAGATAAGGGTAGGGGTAAGTTTTGACGTAGGTACCTAGTCAGTTAGGAGGACTTTCATATGACCCCTCCTCCTACGTAGGACCCAAAAACGGAGGGCGTTTTGGCAGAAAGGCACAACAAATGTCTTTAAAGTCATACCCACCCGGGACACCACGGCTGATCGCAGGTCCCAGATCCTTTGCTTAGCGACTCGCCCTAACCCGCATCTAGCTTTAATATACGCAATCAAGGCAAAGATAGGGAGTTGTTTGAAGATTAGTAAGTAAAGCGAGGGACGCCGAAAACTTCTCAAACGAGCTCACAGTAATCGGGCTTCGCTCAATAATGTAAGTTCCAGAGTGTGCCAGCAAAGCATGCTTTTTATCCAATTATTTACTCGTTTGATTGAGATTGGTAGATATTGTTCCTTTCCGCTAACAGTGATGGAAATCATGGGGGCTGATGGTGCGTTGGCAGGCACGTGAAGTATGCTGCATGATGCAGAGGTTTCTGATAGCTCCTCGTATGTATCTGTATCTCAGGGTGTCAGTGTGCGAGTCTCCAGGACAACTGCATCGTGCGCCAACAGCGCTGGCGCGAACTGTGCGCCAAGTTCTACTATAACCAGGACGAGGCGGCCAAGCACGTTCTAGAATACTTCGAAGCGAGCAAAGTGGACGAGATAAGGTATGCTACGGCGGCTGAAATTAGAGAGGCTACGACCTTTGTATTTGATGGGTGGTGTCTTTTTGTGATGCAGTATTTCGGCAGTGGAAGAAACAGGAGCCGATGAACAGTTCAATGAGACCACACAGATGCTCGGTCTGCAGAAATGCATGGTGGCTGGCCACGAGGAGTATTTCAATGAGACGTGAGTAGTGGTAGTCCGCGAAAGGAATTCGGGATGAAGAAAGGCTGATTAAAGGTTTCGTTACAGTATTCAGATGTTGGAAGTAGTGAAGAACGAAGTGCGCGCGGGATATCACGACCATATTTCCAATCAAAGGGTGGGTGGACAATTGAAGTCTGTCGAATGGTTTAAGTTACCTCATATGGGTACTGACGCGCATGATTGCTACTCCTGTAGTATGCAGAGTTCGATACCCGAGCAATGGAGAGTCAGGGAACCAATTTTGAGCTGTCTACGGATGACAACGGCCGACAGCGGCTGTCGGTGCGTGTGCAACACGACTACTTACGTGCGATAGAGAATCACGCCAAGACGATGGAGCGTATGGAGGTCTTTATTGAGAAGCACTTGCCCAACGTTGGCTGTCATCCCTTTCTGGCGGGACTCCATGCCGCGCTGCGTTGGAACCTGGAGAGCTCCACCGTTGTGGCGTGGAAGCGTACGTGTAATTGTGTTTGAGCCTTTCCGATGTTATTAATGGTGGCTCGCTCACTTGTCTTGTGTTTATTATTTCACGCAGTATCGGACTCAGTGTTCGTCGAAAGCGGTGATTCTGAATTCACACACAACGCGCTTGCACTGCTCGTGCTCGCGCTCAACTTTAGCCACTGCGAAAGTGCTGACAACGACACCTCGGATACAAGTAAGAACCGACGCGTGAAGACTCGTGACTGGTGTCTCGACCCGTATATGTCGGACCACGACATCCGTCAGCTCATGCGCCTATTCCCCACTGTGAAGCGTCTCGAGGGAAGACCCACCGGCACCAAGATGCTCACCAAGATAGATCGAGCGAACGTCCACGGACAGCTAGACGAGAGTCCCAAGTTCTTCGACCGGTGGTGCGTCGTGCTATAGAATAAATAACCCCAATACATCCCTTATACATGCAGACACCATAATTGAGTTGAAGTCGTATCAATATATATCGCATTCTTGTCATGATCAATCCGTGTATGCCACACTAAAGCCTAACATAAAACATATTACATAAGCAAGGTGTCGTATCCTGGTCATTTATCCACGTGGACTTCTCGAAGAGCTGGAGGCGGATCGCCATGGCTGTGCGACGACGGAGCCTCTTACTTCTGCTGCTGGCACTGGTGCTGCTGACATTCGTGAGTGATGTGCACGCGTTTGGCTTTAACTTCGGCTTCGATGGGGGACACCACGACCACCACGAGCACGAGCATGAACACGTCGACTTCTACGAGACGCTGGGGCTGAACATGGAGGCGTCTGAGGCCCAGATTAAGAAGGCCTACCGCAAGCTAAGCCTCAAATACCACCCGGACAAGAACAAAGGCGACGAGGAGGCCGAGGGCCGCTTTCACGAGATCTCGCGCGCCTACGAGGTTCTGTCGGACCCGCAGAAGCGCCAGGTGTACGACCTGGAGGGCTTCGATGGCCTCGAGCGCGAAGAACAGTCGGGTGGCCGCCCCTCAAGTCCTTTTGACGCCTTCTTTGGAGGCGGCAGCAAGCAGCGCGGGCCTGACGCTGCCGTGGACATGTCTGTAACGCTGGAGGAACTGTACAACGGAGCCAAGAAGCAGGCGCAATTCGCGCGTAGTGTCATCTGCCGGAAGTGTCGTGGAACGGGAGCTAAAGGGGGCAAGACAACTACGTGCAAAACGTGTGGTGGAAAGGGACACGTGCTCGTGGAGCAGAAGATGGGTCCGGGATTCACTGTGCAGATGCAGCAGCCCTGCCCCAAGTGCGGTGGACGTGGCAAGACTTTCAAGGAAGCGTGTCCATTCTGCCACGGCAACAAGGTTGTGAAGGAGGACAAGGTGCTGACTGCCGAGATTGAAAGGGGCATGCCGTCGACGCATCAAATTGTCTTTGAGCGCGAGAGCGAGCAGCGACCAGGCATGGTGCCGGGCGACGTCATTTTCCGCCTGCACCAGGTCCCCCACAACCGTTTCCGGTACAGGGTGTTTTTTATTAGGGTTTTCTCTCTATTATTCACGACATGACTGACACTAGCTCGTGATGTTGTATTGTAGTCGCGCGGGCGATGACCTGCACTACGACCTGGAGATCTCGTTGGAGGAGGCGCTGCTGGGCTACAAAAAGCCCATGAAACATCTGGACGACCGCATCGTGGTGCTGACTAACTCGAAGGTGACGACGCCCTTCGAGGTTCGCACAATACAGGGCGAAGGCATGCCCGTGCACAACTACCCGTCCCAGCACGGGAACCTGCACGTGCACCATGAAATCAGCTTCCCGACAATGCTCTCGACCGAGCAGAAGGAGCTTGTGAAGCAGCTCCTGTCCGACGACATCGTAGCGGCGGTGGAGTAAAATTGCACAGAATAATACTTCGAAGTACTGCCCGCGTTTCCTGCGGTCACTTGAACATAGCATAAACCTTCACTCACAAAAGGCAGCTTCGTCCGATTGGTAGAAAATCTAGCCAAGTTTCGTGTCGTTCATTATCGTGACGAGCTTTCAAAGAGCAGCATGGTTAGGAGCGATGACGCCACTGCAGCGACGCACGAACAGTGGATAAGTCCGTGCGCTGTCTTGCAATTGATGTGCTTTGCGTAGTTTATTTGACGCCATTATTCCACTGCGGAACATAGCGGAACAGCTTCAGCTCAAGCAGCAGCTGATCGAGTCGGACGTGGTGCAGTGGCAGCTTCATTCTGATGCTGCCGGAGCCACTCCAACTGACGGGTCCGTCAACTGCAAAGTACTGAGGAGGGTGGCTGGAGTGGACGTCAGCTTCGTAAAGGACTCAGACGAGCACGCGTGCGCCTCCATTGTGGTGCTAGACTTCCCGTCGCTGACTGTGCTGTATGAAGCCTTCACCTACGTGTCCCTGCCAGCTCCGTACATTGCTGGGTTCTTGGCATTTCGAGAGGTGCCAGCGCTGACAAAGTTGTACGACGACCTCCGTCGACGCCGTCCAGGTTTATGAAGATTGGATGCAATGAGGGCTCTTTAAGGCAGTTCGTGTGACTGGTGCTAAGTCTTTATGCCGCAGATCTGCTGCCTGACGTGACGCTAGTGGACGGCAACGGTGTCTTGCATCCGCAAGGCTTCGGTCTGGCCTCTCACTTCGGAGTGCTTGAGAATATCCCCACTATCGGTGTAGGCAAGACGTTTCTCCACGTTGATGGCCTCACCAAGCCCGATGTGAAAGGTCTGATGAACAAAGCGCGAGAAGAGAACCATGATCTCGTTAAGCTCGAAGGAACATCCGGCAAGGTAGGAGGTTCCTTTGCTATCAAGACAGTCTAGCTGTTGTCAATCTATTAACATGTGGGTTGCGATCTGCTGCGCGATCTTTAGGTTTGGGGAGCTGCGCTGTGCGGAACAGCTGGTGTCAAGAATCCCGTCTACGTGTCGGTGGGGCACATGCTGTCGCTGGATATGAGCGTCGGCATCGCCCAAGTCTGCTCGAAGTACCGTGTGCCCGAGCCAATCCGCCAGGCCGACCTGCGTTCTCGAGAAATGATTCGGCAGTGGGAAAACACGGGAGCTGTGGACACCACGCTGGACTTGTATCATGCTTCTGACACATAGTCTCGAGTCATAGGTGGAGAGGCATATCTATCGTCGTGTTGACCATAGACTTTCTTTTTGAGCTGGGGACATGGGAGTTTCTCGTAAGTGCATTATACGGCGCGGGCAGATGTATGTTCCGATGGGCTGACTTGCAACACTTATCATGTTTCTAGAATAATTTAGCTTTGTTCTTTATGGAGAAAGTCTGGCACATGGAATAGGTAGGGGTAATTGTAAACTACAGCTGCAGGCCCAGCGCCATCGACAGGAAGCGCCAGTCATGTCGAGGCAACGGCGCAACAGCGACTCCCGATGGCGAACGTGGAGATGTGTCACGACATTGGTTCCAGCCCTTATCCACCCTGAATTTGTTGTCTCCAATGGGGTACGCAACGTGCGTGCTGTCTTTGCCGTCAAAGCTGCGGAGAAGAGTGGCCAGCGGGAGGAGGTTCATTTTAATCTGCTGCTCGACGGTCTCCAGCTGGGCCAGCGATACCCGACGCAGTCTTGCTGGGTGCATCAATAGAAGTGCGCGCAGCTTCTCTAGCGTTTGCACGGTGCGCACGAGCTTGAGAACGACCGATGGCGGCACGGGCGCGTCAGGGCAGGCCGACCCGGGACCGTATGTCAGCACGGCCTTGAGCTCCTGTATGACCATGGCGATGTCGTCGAGGTACTTGCAGCGCAGCTCCGTTAGCTTGTGCATGTTGCTCGAGGCCATCGCTGGTGCTGCTGAGGCTGTAGAAGACGCGACAGATTTCTGACCAGTATAGTTCCTGAGCGGCGGCAGTGGCGGTAGCGACGAAGGCGGGGGCGCGGACACGTTGGGTAACATTGGCGGACTGAGACGCACACGCTTCTGCTCGGGCGCTCTACTATCGGGGCTCTTTCGGCTTAGTTTCTTCGTGATGGTGTTTTGTTTCATCGTCCGGCTAGGATTTGGCTTGTGCGAGTTGCTGCGAGCGTATGTTCAGCAAGGTCAAAGAGGGAATGATGTACAGGTGTCCTTGTCAAGGTGATCTATTATAATACCTGTCGCCGTAATCCAGAATGGTTTCTGATTTTCTCAGCGTGAGAAAATATATCGCTTGGCAAAACTTCGACCACAGGAAATACCCAACTTGAACGCCCTTTGATTGGCCAGAACTTGTGTAGTAACGGACTTGTAGCGTATTGTATCGGCGTCAAGCGCTCCACCTCTTACCATGCTCATGACTGTGCTTTGCCAAATTGCCATTACGGCAACTTCTCCCTCGAGATAATGTACAGTCGCCGTGTATCCAAAGAGCAAATACGGTACCCCAATTATGGATCAACAAAGGTCGCTGCTAGTCTGCCCCGAGCTGCTGCTGCCGACCCCTCGAGTCGAATCACATGCAAGACGAAGTCTTTTGCCTTCTTGCCTTCTTACTGGACTCCGCGTTCAACGCTCGGTTTACGTGATCGACAAGTGGTGGATGTTGAAGCGGCCCGCGCAGAAAGCACTGTCACAGAAGCTGCTGGTCGGCCAGATCAGTCGGTTGTTATACCGCTAATCGATCTTGATAATGCGAGTGGCGAATCAATCGTCTGCTGATGCACGCCCCCGACATATCCCGCGCATGCAACGGTAACGAATTACTCCTGAAGTCAATTTTTCAGATCGAAAACGAATCTCTTCTGGCGCCGTCCAGACCGTTTCGATACGTGTCCAAGTACTAACCAGCAACCAGTCGCAGTCGGCACTGGCAACTCGATAGGTATACCTTTCGGTTCAAACGTCTGAGGTGGCGAAATCACTTTCGACAGGGGGACAGCTCGCCGAACGTTACTGTCCCATCCACAACCGCAAACCATGACCAAGACAACGGAGCCAGGTCGCCCCGATGCCGACACCACTCCCACCACCGCAGCCGCTGCCCCCACTTCGGTCCGAAGCGTCGACGGATTTTTCGCGCCGAGAACCTTCGCCAACACTCCGGAGATCCTGTCGCTCTTTAAGCGGTTCCAGCTCGAGTCTCCGTCCTGGGGCGAATTCCAACGGAAAATCGCCCAGTTAGAGAAGCCCGAGGCGGGCCTCGCGGTTGTCCCGAGACGAATCAAGGTCGTGTACTTCGTGCGCCACGCCGAGGGTATTCACAACGCGGCGGACAGACAGTTCGGTGCTGAGCGCTGGGAGTCCGAGTTCGCGTTCCAGGATAAATATCTGGACGCGGATCTCACGTTCAGCATTAATGATGCGCTGAGCAAAGGCCCGAACAGCATGATGGCCGAGTTCGAGAGGGGCATGCCTCCCATCGAGCGGGTGGTGGTCTCACCGCTTCCGAGCGATCCAGATGGCCAAGAACTTCTTTGCAAAGGACCAGATACTGGTCGAACCGTTTGTCTGCATTGAACATTGCCGCGAAATCCTGGGCTGTCACATGCGATAAGAGGCGCTCGGTCTCCGAGCTGAAGCTCAAGTTTCCGGACGTGGATTTCTCAGCCATCAAGGACGAGAGTGACGCGCTCTGGACGCCGATGCACCGCGAGACGGACGAAGAGATGCAGATTAGCGCGAGAATTTTCCTGCTGGAACTCTTCCGCGAGATTCTTGAGCGGAATGTTGTCGTTGTGACACACTCGGGCTTCATGGAGTCGGTGTGCGCTGTCGTTTAGGCACTCGTATCCACCTTGCCAACTGCGAAGTCATTCCGCTCGTTTTGGAGGCGGTTTAAAACTTCTGCGAAAGTGCAACCTCGTCGTCGTTCTTAGGTGTGGTGTCAAGTTGACACTATCAATACTGTACATGTACTGTAGCAGGACGTTGAAGGCCGCAGATTCATCCATCATCAAACGTGAAAAATTGGTACGACAAGCAGCTTAATACTGTTCTTGACCCAGAATATACCCGCGCTGCTCAAAAGTAGACGACACTATCGTAGTTACGATAAACCCCGTTATGTTTAGTGCAGTTGCAACTGAGTTACTAAGTACAGTAGATGAGGGAAAGGCGAATCGCCCATGCCGTCGTCCTCATCTACTATTGAGGCAATCAGTCCACGAGTGCATTAAGTAGGGCTTGGCGCTGCTCCTGCACTTCTGGGTCGGCTGAGCGAGCTTCTTCGTCCAGGCCCTCAAAGATCTCCTCGAACCGGTCGAACTGCACCTTGGCACGCTCCATTTCGTCGTTGTTGTACAGCGTGATGGCGTAGTTGAGGTGGAACATGTGGTCTCTAGCTCGTCACCCCAAAAAACAACACACCATAAATGTCATCAGTAACTTTTGTGCTATCAAAAGAGTCATAAATAAGGTTCACCTTCTAGTCGTACCGTTCCATCTCGATTGCCTTGTCGAATGCGCTGCAGGCGTTCTCAAAGTCGTCTAGACGACTCAGCGTGATGGCCAGGTACATGTACGAGCTTGGAAAGTCAGGCTTCAGATTAATGGCTGCACTAAAGAAGTGGAAGGCCGACGCGTATTGTCCCGTATTGAGGTGCACAAGACCCAAATTATACGACGTGATCCACTCAAACGGATCCAGGTACAACGCGCGCTTGAGGCAGGCTACAGATGCCACATAACGCTGCTTACCGAAGAAACACATGCCGACGTTGTTCCAGAGCTGCGCCGAGTTGGGAGTCTGAGCCGCTGCCACGCGGTACTTGACGAGAGCGACGTCCATATCGCCGTGGTCCTGGATAATGGATCCTGCAGCGAGAATGGTCTTTGGGTTGCGTGGATCGTGCGTGAGTGAATTACCCAAGTAGTCGAAAGCGCGAAAGTTCTCGCCGACACGCAGATAGAGCAGACCTAGCGTCGTCAAAATCTCTGGATTCTCCGGCGAGAACTCCAGGGCCTCCAAGTACACGTTGATCGCAGCTTTAAAGTCCTCACGCAACGTGTGCACTTTGCCAAGCTGGAGGAAGGTCGCGTCGTGGCGGTTAATGGTGTTCGCTCGCTGGAAGTTCTGCGCCGCGCGGTCGTAATCCTTCAGGTACATGTGACATAGCCCCATGCTATGGTAGATCTCCCAGTCGTCCACGCGCCCCATGGTAAGGATTTCTTCATACACTTCAATCGCAGCCGTATGCTTGCCCAACAGGTAGAGCGACCTCCCGACTTGTTTGAGGTTCTCCTTGTTCTCCGGGTTCAGACACGCCGCCGCTTGGAACAACTGAAGACTCTCTTGGATCCTCCCAGAGTGACGTAAGATCAGCGCCTTAACGTACAGCGGGTACTCGCTCAGTCCTTGGTGTTCTCTCAGCACCCCTTCAATGACGCGAAGACACTCTTTGAACTCGGAGCGCAAGTACAGTCGATGCAGATACCAGTTCCGAGCGGAAGGTTCCGACATGTGGCTGCTCGAGCTTCCAACATTACCATAGTGTGACCTCGGCGACCGAATGCTATCCAACGAGTTCTCCTTCGGCATCGTCGTGCTCAGGTCTCCGAAAATGTTATGCTTGCTCGAAACGACGTCAGGATTCTATAACATGGCTACAAATATGTGGTTCTTATTTTGGTACCAAATTATGCACTGCACAGATTCAGTTTAGCTGTTAGCAATTGATTAGGCCGTAAAGAAGATGGTTGCATCGTGTCGCGAGCGCTTGGCGGAGCTCAAGCCCACGGGAGAAGTGTTCGTGAATGGCTTGGCGTCCAGTTACGACGACGAGTTCCCCGAATCGGAGCGGCTGTGGACGCTGATGACTCGCGAGGACTTCGCCAAGGGTGTAGCCATGATTAACGACGCGCTTCTGGATCATTGGCCGTGTTTGCCCTGCAAAGGATTTGGCTACGGATGCTGCGTGTGCACGCTGGGATTGTCGCTCTACTGCGCCGCCACTCAAGTACAGGAAGCCGAGAGTCGCTTGCAGCTGCAGTTGCGACGCATGAACGATCAGAAGAAGTTTAGGAACAAAGGGATCCAGTGGCGCCTCGTGCGGACGTGGTGGAAGCGCTCATCGTTCATTGAGATATCGGTTGAGACAGACGATAGAGGGTCCAGTAGGGACATGATTGAGGGTGAGAGGAAGGTCACAGTGTCGAAGACAGGGGACGAAGAAGTTCGCGACGAAACGATGAGCGATCGGGTAGTGTGAAGTACTGAAGGATGGATGTGTGTATGAAACTTTTATTTTACAAGAACTTGGGTGATCTGCACGTTGTGGCGATTCAATTGGTGAATTTTTCGAAAAATTTATTAAAGCCGTTATTTAAAAAGAACGTTGACTTAGGTACAAAGAAGTAGGATCTCGTTGGTCATGAGCGAATATTATAGCGCTAGGTGATTTAAGGACACCCGGAATCATGTGAACACCATAGTTGGAACAGCAATGTTTTAAAAGGAATCAGATTAGTGTAAGGGCAAAATGATCCGACTGCACCTTCCATGACGCATTGGCATCCTCCGCCTTCGCGCCAGGCAGAAAACCAGCACTTCATTATCGAATCCCCTCCGAAGTGCTCTGCTCCTCGTGCGACGGTCTCTAGGCGCACGTTCGACAACATTCTTTTGCAATCTATTTGTGAAATATTTGGTACGATGTAATTTACAATTGATTTATTTCAGATTAGATTGGACATCTCAGAGCTACTGTCAGACACGCCCCAGCACGTATGCACTTGTGCCTCTATGACTTGGGGCGCTCTGACGTCCTTTGCTGTCATCAGCAAGACACTTGCCACGGTATACCGACTGATCCCTGCTAGCTCTGCGATATCTGCTGGTGGTGGGTGAAAGGGAACCGCCACCAGGGTGGGTCACTGTGTAGGATGTTGGCGGATCGCACCGCACACCGAAACCAATTGGCTCTAGCACAGAGGGACCGGGACGCAACATTGCGGCGACAGAGATGCCAACAGCAGCCTCGCGTCGCTGAAGTGACGGCCGATGGGTATCATCAACATGATCTCGGTCAACTCTTTCTGGAAGATCACGCCACGAATGATGACCGGACGACCGCCACGCGTAATCATCTAGACGAAGTTCTGATGAGCGATGGTGACGGCGAGACGACGGGCATGACTTGCTTCAGTTCTCAAAGAAAATCGGAATGGGAGTCGTTATTTTAACACTAGGACGGTGCTATTCAGTAACACTACCGTCGTCATTTTTTCCTTGTGCTCAGAAAACCGAAGATTAAACCAAGATCTGCGTTTGGGCATAAAAACGATAGGTAGATACATAAAAAATCAGGCTCATTTGCGAATTTGGCGGCTAGCACGCACATGGAGATGCGAAAGCTGCTAAAGCTTTGCAGCGAGTCGGGTTATTTTTTTTCAGCCCATGGGAGGTTTTTCCGTTCGCTAACTAGTGCTTTTTTACTGTCGCGCTAGCTGCAAGTCCTGACGCGTCAGCTACTGAGGACTCAGAATAGGTGCCTCGTAAAGTTCCGCGAGCGCAGACTCCACGTAGAAAACCGGAAACTCGAGGCGACGTCGAAGAGCTTATGCGGGCTACGACAAGGAGATTGTGGCAGGTGCTGTATTTTGGTCTCAGTTGTCGCAGGGTGTTGTGAGAAGGGGAATGGACGGACTGGCAGCGTATAAGGGGCGTCTATCAACTGCAGCAACCAAAATGATTCGTCTGTGCATGCTTTGGCATTTGGCTTTTGTGCTCCCGAGGTCCAAAAAAACTGTTCCAGCGGCGTAGGATACGAACTCTGTAAAAATAGCGTGTGGTGCACTTGATGAACTGCTTGCACAGTAAAGCAGCAACAGGATAGCGATTAACAGTTTTGACAGTAGCTATTGCACGTGTTATACTGTTATGGTACCTCACAAAATGAAAAGACAATAGACTTAGCCCCGGTTGACTCACCAGGCCACTGTCGTGAAATTTAAGGACAAGGAAGAAACAGTTGAAATCACCGTCTCTTATAGACGTAGTGCGTGCCAAGAAGCTCTGTATCTTCTATACTAGTTATCTATCAGCCTTTGTGTGAAATATATCTATTATGGCGAACAAATTTCCATGTCAGTGTTGCCAAGAACATCAACGTCGTAGTGTTACCTGTCTACACCACCGTAGTGTTGATATAATCAGTGCAAATCGGAATGGCCTTTAATTCTGCTTTGGAAGATGACGGAAATTTTGAGGAAGAAGTAGGGGAAGCTGTGCATGCACGAGAAGGTGTTATGGACTGCTCTATCTGTAGTGATGCCCTGTGCGGTAAAGTGTGGGTCTGCAAGAGCAACACCTGTCGTCAGCCGTACCACCGGGAGTGTGTCACGCCTACTGTGGAGCATGACGCAAGAGGCCCTATGCAGCGGGGCTGCATAGCGTAGTGCGTCAGAGGAAAACGTATGACTCTCCGAGTCTTAGCTGTGGTTATTCTAACCCCTAAGGTCTTCGCAGAGGCTTAGATCGCTCTAGTTATACCACTAGAGACTCAAAGAGTCAGTATTCCTAAACCTCTTTGAGTCTCTAGTGGTATACCTAGAGCGATCTAAGCCATAAGCAAACTAATAGCAGCTCAGTCTTAGCATCTTTTTTTATGCTAAGACTGAGCTGCTATTTGTTTGCTTATCTGCGGCAAAGCCGGCTGTGGTGTAAATGTGTGACTCTAACTATCTACCATAGTTAAACCAGTCAAATGCATATCGAGTGGCCCTGTGGCCACGTACTGAAATCCCGTTAATCCAAGTGGTACCAAGTACCACTTACTAACAAAGTGTCACGTAGTACAGCTACACTCGTCTTACCTTCGTGTAACCACGTTACACTCTCCCCCACCAAACCGTGGACACACCGTATCCACGAGGGTCTGATTGTATCAATCGAAAAAGGGCCCGAACCTTCCGCTCCCAAGAGCGTTTCACTGTTTGTTCCGCATCGAGTGCTCACACTCAGATGTCAACAGCCAATTGGGTCTTTTGACCTCCCTCGTTCGCCTCGTGATTACAGCCCTCGCCGCGGGCTAAGCCCCTCTGTGTCTCCGTCACCTTCGTTATCCTCGTCATCCCGTACGGGAGAGGTCTCTGACCGTGCGCCACCCGCACCCTCGCGGCTCTCGGTGCGAGAGTATCACTCAGCGCACAAGTGCCGATACGGTCAAAAGACCATGAGTGGAGGCAGCGAAGCCGCTAGAGCAGTGCCTCCGTACGCTTTGCGCGAGATGCCCTTTTTGACGACCTTGAGGAAGGTGAACAGGAGGTCGACTACACTGAGTCCATGACCGGTAGTAGCCCTGTCCGCTCGCCGAGCCCGCGCCGACAACTGCGCGCTCCGAATCCGTTCGAGCTCTCGACTCCACGAGTCCTGCGCAATGCGCCTCCGCTACCTTCGCGGGGAACAACATATGATCCCAGGGTATCCGCTGTCGTCACCAATCTTCGGACGAAGTCCAGGAGCAACAGCTCGAGGCTGATCCGCAGCTCCCCCGTTCGAGGCGGCCTATGGCTCGGCCATTGCTTACCCTGTCACGTCGTGACTACGGCTTTGAGCCTCGCGTTCCCAGCGAAGTGGCTCGCCGAGTAGCATCGGAATTGCTTAACACGTATGTGATTGGGCTGGCGGCCGCCACACCCGACAAGCTCGCCGCGCGAGAGTCTCTCAGAGAGAGATACTTGACTCCTCAAGTGGCTGCTCAGAGCGAGTATCGTGAGCGCTTGCAAATGCAAGCTCGGCACGTCTCGGTTCCACCAATGCGGACTTACCTAGTCGTGCTCCTGTCAGAAGAGACGTCTTGGGATGACGATGGACAGTTCCGAAGTTGGGTGGAAGGAGCTCGCAAGCTCTCTTCCATTGATGCCCTTCAGGCTAGTTTCAGTGAAACTGAGGTTCGAGTCGAACGTCGACTCCGTTTTGAGTTTGCGAAACTAAAGGCGAAACGCCAATTATCCCCTGCCTACCGGCCTCGCCCCCAAGGCTCTCTCGCACTGGGTACTTCTGCTGTCACAGCTAGCGGCTCTCACACTCATGAAGCCGCTCCTCTTCAAGACCCGAGCGACAGCTTTGCTGCTGGCCTTGGCCCCCAGCGGCTATTGCCGGGAAGCGCCAGGCGAGCGACGCCTCGGTCGCTAGCCCTCGGGGCTTTGCTGATCGCGTCGACCAAGCGTCCACGACGTCAGGAAAAAATTGCCGGAGAGGAACCTCGTACTCCCTAGAGTTCTGTGAGTGAGGATAACCCCTCCACTTCACAAGATATTGGGTACGACCTGGCGACGATGCCGCGCCACTAAGCGCTCCACATGATAGTGGGAAATTCCCTGCTCATCGGGCAACAGCGGTGGAGTCGCTGACCGGCTGGATCCTCGCGCTGCGTCGCAGTGATCTGCTAGCGGTCGAGAGGCGGGTGTTGACGCTGTTTGGCTCGCTACAGTGGGCGACGAGTCATCGTGACAGTCTCGCTGACGAGATCGATGCCATGCTTATCACCGGGTCGACTGGTTTCAGTCTCCTGCTTCGGTTGCCAACCGCCTAGAGCTCCTGGAGCAGTCCTCTGCTCGTCGCTTCGAAGCGCTGGACCGTTCGCTCGCTGAGCTACGTGGTCATTGTACCTCCTCGTGCGCCTCCAGTGCTTTGGCCATCCACCGGCTGTGGCGCCAAACCCTCCGCACTCACCCGAGCCGGGTCTCGATATGGCTTAAGGAAGCATACGTAAAACACGGGGTGTGTACGCATCTTCTTCGGAAGATTGAGCGTGTACGCAAGGCCCTTCCTGGCCACGATCTTAAAAGGTCCAATGATACGCGGGCGCAACTTGGTCTTAAAGGCGCAGATACTGCATGTGTAGGTAGGCTTTAGCGTTTAATATAAAGCTTTGTCACCCACGTTAAACACTGCAATGTTGCTTCTGCCCTTTGCATCAGCCTGTTCCTTCTGAACATCTTGGCTTTCAGCCATCGCATTCCGTACTTGTCGTAAGACACTTAAACGCGTAGACACGAGCGTGTCAACTTGCCTGCGAACTGCAGCTGGGATGATATCAGCTAGCGCATCGGGTATCCCTCCCCCACCAAGCCCAGAACCACGGAGTGGTGGCGTCCGCGGGACGCGAGGGTGTGTGAGACCGTTCAAATAGAACGGGGTGAAGCCTGTCGAGGTATGCACCGCATTGTTCTATGAAAACTCAACGAGTGGGAGCATCGAGCTCCATCTCCATTGCTTGGGTCTGTCTGCACAGACGCTCCGAAGCATGTCTTCGACTACGCGATTCACGCGTTCAGTCTGACCATCGGTCTGCGGATGGTCCGCTATGGATATGTCGAGTCGAGTGCCGAACACCTTAAAGACCGACGTCCAAAACTTACCCGTGAAACGGGGATCTCGATCCGAGACAACTGCCTCTGGCAGACCATGCTGTCGAAAGACACGATCCATGAACAACATGGCTGTTCCTTCTCCATCGATGGAGTCCGGCACCGCCGCTAAATGAGCCATCTTGCTCAATCGGTCGACAAAGACCATGATGCCCGGGTTGCCCGCTGCATCCCGTGGCAGGCCGAACACAAAGTCCATACTCATGGATTGCCAACACCCCGTGGGTACAGGCAAGCTGGCCAACGGCGCAGCCGAGTGTGGCGAGGGTTTAACCCGTTGACACGTCTCACACGTGCGTACATACGTTACTGGTGGCCGAAGCTTTACTGAACCACTTGTAAAGCTTCGGCCACCAGTAGCGGGAGCTCACCAAGCTGTAGGTCTTTTCTCGACCGAGATGACCGCCAAGTGGGGTATCATGTGCCTCATAGAGGATACAATACTTGAGATCCTCTTCGTGAGGAACCACGACACGTGGATAAACGTCCGGTACCGTAGTACAATAGGACATCATCCAGAGTGTATCGATGTACCTCGCGCGCAACCGCCCTGACAGCTTAATCTCTGAGTTAACAAACTCCGCGCTTCCTAGCGCATGTAGCAGAGCTACGCAGGACTCGTCACGCGCGTACGCCCCGCGGATCAAGTCTGTCACAAACGAAGTCATCGTCGTGACGTGAGCGATCTCATAGTCTGGCCTGTGTGATAACGCATCGGCCAAGACGTTCTGCCTGCCAGGCTTGTACTTCACCTCAAAGTTGTACTCCGCAAAGAAGGAAAGCCAACGGGCCATTCTCTGAGAGAGATGAGGCGGCTGCGTCGCAGTGCGTAGCGACGCATGATCAGTGTAGATCACAAACGGCTTGGAGTCGAGCAGGTGAACCCTGAATTTGACGAGCGCATACTTCATCGTAAGTAGCTCTTTGTCATGAACTGGATAGTTCTTCTCAGCAGCCTTAAGCTGGTGAGATTCAAACGCGATCACGCCCTTCAGCGTCTGCTTGCAACAAAGCACTGCCGATGGCAAAGTCCGACGCGTCATGGCGACACTGAAAGGACGAACGGGGTCTGGCAGGGCCAGGATCGGGGCCCAAAGGAGACTCTCCTTAATGGCTTCAAAAGCCGCTTGATGTCCGATGTCCCGACACCAGTCCACATCCTTCTTAAGGAGATTGGACAGTGGCCTTGCCACCTCAGCATAGTTCTTGCTACTTGTGCAAGCAATTGGCCAGGCCAAGCCACTGTCGTAAGTCTTTCTGGTTCTTTGGAACCGGCCAGTCTACAATGGCCTTGACCTTAGCGGGATCCGCTCGAAGACCTCGCTTCCCAATGAAGCATCCCAGAAAAGGGATCTCTTCAGCGCCGAAGGCACACTTGTCAATGATGGCATACAACTTGTGGGGCGCATGCACTCGAGCACCGCTCGCAGGTTTCAATGTGATTCTCCACATCAGTCTTTCCGTGCTCCGCACGACTGTGGACGAATATGTCGTCGAAGTATGTGTGAGCATACGCCCAGTGGGGCCTGAACAGTTGCGTCACAAGACGATTGAACGTCGCAGGCGCGTTCGACAGCCCTTAGGGCATTACTAGCCACTCCCAGAGCATACCACTCGGAGCGCTGATCGCCGTAAGCGGAATATCGCTTGCTCACATGAGCAATTGATAGTATCCATCGGCCAAGTCGAGAGCACTGTACACCGTACACCCCGTCATGTTGTCCTGGAGAACGTCCTTCCTAGGAATAGACGTTTCCGGAATGGTGGCCGCGTTGAGCTTATTAAAAGCATGAACGATTCTCCACTTGCCATTCGGCTTTCTAAGACAGAACGTAGGCGTTGAGTGTGGAGACTTGCTCTCGCGCACCATACCCTCCTCGTTCTTAGCACGGAAGAACGCGTCAATGACGTCACACTGTTCTCGTGGCAAAGGCGACTGCCTTGTCACGCAGTATTTGGTCCCCGGAACAAGGTCAATCTCATGACGTACACCTCGATCCGGAGGTAGCCTCGTGGGAGGTTCCTTCGAGATCACGTCTTGATATTCCTTCACCAAAGTGTGGTCCTTGAGGATCGAGGATCCTGCCCGCGCATTCAGCACTTTCTTAGTGTCCTCAGGACTGCTTTGTTCAAAAGGGCAGACGCGTTTAACTCCTCTTCAGGTCGTAGAATGACCAACTCGGCTAACTTTCCGGCCTTCAAGGCGTCGCCGCTCTTGGCCATGGACATCTCGTCCAGCTCCAATAGAGCGTCCGCAGTGGGCATAGTCTCTAGACTGATGTCGCCATCGACTTCCCCTGTCACTACGTTGACGAGGGTATATAGCTGCTCGCTATCACCAGGAGTATCTTCACTCGTCATGCTAGACGTATCAGACGCTCTGCGTCTCAACGCTGACGGTTGGCGTCGTAGTCTTCTCCACGCTGAGACTCTTTGCCTCGGAAAGGTCCTAACAGTCACATCAGCTGCGTCTCCAGGTGCTTGCACCGTGTTCATTTCACCCGAGACTGATATGTCTTGACCGACAACCGTCGTACAGCTGCGATGCTCGCAGTCTCCACCCCGTGAATTACGTACCACGTCACCTCTATCGGTGGGGCCTCGGCCTTGATGACCCGGCCCATGGCCGGCCACACCACACATGGCGTGTAGCGACAACTCGTCGTCGTGATGAATGTCACTGTGGTGATCACCAGTCACAATGACGTCGGTCACCCAGCGGATTGCCTGCCGCTCCACGTGCATCCTGAGGGCCGCGGCCATGATGCCCCGGCATACAGCCGGTCACGCCATGCATGGAGTGTAACGACACACCGGCATCATGACGAGTGTCGTTGTCGTGACAAGTGTCGCCTGTGTCACCCAGCGGGTTTCCGGCCGCTCCAGTCACAGCCACGACCCTGCTCGGGCCTCTTGTCCTCGTCACCTTCGCTGTCTACAAGTTCGGATACTCCGATGTCCAGCACGTTGACCGACTCGGTCCAGTGCCCGCGCCAAAAGCACTTTTGCTTCCTTACAGAGGTGGGTTCATGACTTACCAAAGCGCCACCAGGAGTAAAGCGCGTTGCGCCCAAGGTCTTCGACCTCCAATCAATCCATGGCTCATGGCGTTCCAGCCATGTCATGCTCAGGATGAGGTCGTACCTCGAATCCAGGCCCAGGACCAGACAGCGTTCCACGCTATCAAAGTCGAGAAACTTCACGCCCAGGTTCACAGGAACCTTGGGCATTGTGACACGGGTCCCCGGTGCTCGGCGTTAAGCGAACCGTGATGATGTCACTCCTGCGCTCCCCTGAGCGCCTCAGTGTATTGCTGACTTCCTTCCATCGTGGAGCGTCGAGCGTAGTTGCCCGACGCTCCGGAATCGATCAATATAATCCATGGCTTCTTAAAGCCCTTCACCGCCGTCTCAACGACGAGCAAGCCCGGCTTGCATACACGTTCCGTGTTAGAAAGTACGGCTATCTCCGGGACTGGGCCCTGTTGCCCTCCACCTCCATGAGGCTCAACCGAAATCAGTTTTTCCCCAGCAGGGCGCCCCGCGCCTACTGAGTGCCGCCGTTTCCCCGCGACGAGCCGATGGCTTGCCTCAATGCAGAGCGAAGCCTCGTAGGAGCTTGACGCGACCGACGTGACGGGCAGTTTGCTCTGAAATGGGTGATGCTTCGGCAGATGAACCTCCGACGAACACCCATACGCTGCTTGGCAGCGTGAAGCTCAGCTTCCTCATTTTCAGCGTAGCGTCGCTGAGGTCTATAGGAACCGGTCCGTCGGGCGGAGTAGCGTTAGCAACGCCCCAGCCAAGTCGAGGCGACTTCAACGCCACTCTCACGGCCTCTTCAAAAGAGGAAGGGTGAGTGCGGAGGCCCTCCATAAAGACTATCGCAGTCACTGCCTCTCGATCAGACTTCGCAACTCCTAAATGAAGTCCACCAAGTCCTTTTTACCCTGGCAGGTACTCAGAAAGCGTGACCACACGCGGTACGCCTGATTAGGCGGGGCAAACACTTGCGAAAGCTGGAGTTCCAGCTCCGCCCAGCTCGGGAAGGCCACGTCCACCGACGTGTCGCAGGTGAGTGCCCATTCTCGTGCTCGGCCACCGAGCTTCGAGATCGTTAGCGCCACGCGCTGTTGCTCAATACGGAGCATGGCCGATCCCATCGCCATTTCGATCTCACGGATCCACAACATGAGGTTCTCCCCCTCCTTTCCTTCGAACGTCTTGACGCTCATTGTGAGCGGTTTTGACCGGGAGGCCCCATCCTGCGATGCCGTCGACGTCGGTGCAGACGTCGACATCCTCTGCTGGAGGTGCTCTAACAGAGCATTCTCGTAGCTTGAAACCGCCTCCAGACGCGCGTTCACCACGTCCGGACCTTGCGAAGCAAGATGCGTTATGCCCTCAGGGCCAAGCAAAGAAATAAGCTTTTTCAGCGCGTCTTGCTGGCTCTGGAACAGGTTAGAAAACGCTGTCTGCTCCATCCTCACCGAGGAATAGTCCTAAGCGTCAGGTGCGGGATTGACTACAAGTGCTACCAGGTGCAGCGAGGCTGCGTCAGAGGAAGACGTACGACTCCCCGAGTCTTAGCTGTCGTTATCCTAACTCCTAAGATCTCCGGAGAGGCTTAGATCACTCTAGTTATACCACTAGAGACTCAAAGAGTCAGTATCCTAAACTTAGGGTAATATTCTCTTTGATGCTAAAACTGAACTGTTATTTGTTTGCTTATCTGCGGCAAAGCCGGCTGTGGTGTAAATGTATGACTCTAACTATCTACCATAGTTAAAACCAGTCAAATGCATATCGAGTGGCCCTGTGGCCACGTACTGAAATCCCGTTAATCCAACTGGTACCAAGTACCACTTATTAGAAGGTGACACGTAGCACGGTTACACTCGTATTACCTTCGTGTAACCCCGTTACTGTCTTGCTTGTGGTGCTGCTGTTGGTGCCAGCGTTGGCCGTGACGGGCTCTCGCTGGCGCGCTCCTTTCGTTAGGCTTTTTGCGTTGTGTTCGCCCTGATCGCGGGTTCGGGGGCTGTGACCGACCTGCTCGTGGTTCTGCTGTTGGTGGGGGTGTCAGCTTTGGCCGTGATCGACCTGCTCGGGTGGTTGTGCTGTAATGGCTTGAAAAACGAGAGGATAGACGGGTGCTCAGTGGTTTAGTTACATAGCTTTCGTGGTCTTCCTGGTTGTTTTTAGCAGATCATTTTACTCCATTGGCAACCTTACTTTTCACAGAAGTGGCGTCTGCTGTAATGTCAGCGATGCCGTTTGCTGCAATGGTCGATGGTAGTTGCTCGACGGCAGCAGGGTAGTACGATTTAAACTCCGCAGAAATCGAACCCACGTATTGTAACGAGAGCGATTTGCGTTTTTTCATGGTTAAAGTGAGCAAGGGTTGCCGTGCAAGCGTACATTGTTCATCGTCATGTGGTCAATATCGTTTCCACTCCTGAATAAGTCCGAAAAAATGGCTTTGCGTATGAACGCGCGTCACCGTTTCCGATAAGAGAAAAACGACAGCGTCTGAATCGTGCATTGAAATGAGATGTCTCATTGTCACGACTCCAGCATCAATATCAAATAAATAATTGCCTGTATAACCTGCTGACATTTTTTTGAAGTACTTCGACAACAACGCCTCCCAACCGCAGAAAAATGGTCTGTCATTCTTGCGATGATCTACAAAAATTCTGCTCTCACTGACTCTGTTTCGTTCCATTTTTAAAACAATTTGATCCGGTGTGGAAATATTATCACCTTGTTTCATCTTACCCCGGCAGCATGCTACCACGCGATCTGCTGTATTATGAGAATGCCCAGGAAGTAGAAACAGCAATACCACTTCCTTGTACAATACAATCGATAGCATTGCGTAAAACATGAAAACTGCCCGTGACTTATTATATCCAACACAATTGTCAAGAATCTGCAACAGCATGAGTGTGCGTTCAGGGCTGTCATGACCGGCGAGTTGATAGCTTCCACGCTGTCTAAGATGGTGTAAGAGGCGGAGGCTACACAAGGCGTCAGCCCCTTTGCCTTGAGCTCGCTCGTCGTACAAAAGGACATAGTTCACTCCATTCGTCAAGTCAGCTACAACAAAGTTGTGCATCACTAAATTCGAGTTGAAATAGTCGGCGGATGGCCGCATGCTGCTATACACGGGCAATGGACAAATTCCTGCAAAGTCTTCAATATGGATAAGCTTAAGTGGTATGCTGGAATGAATGGCAGGCTCTACAGGTAAGGGAACTTCGGAGTGATCCGGAACTATGTCACTTGGCATCGACTGCTGAGGTGCATTCGCAGGTATGTATTGCTTGATGAAGATGGATACAGCTCGCCATCGATTAATAGCCGCATCTAAATGCATTTTCTTTTCGGCTGTGAGCTCCGCCCGGTCAGACTCGGAAATTCCGGGATTTAAGAAAGCAATTTCCAGGCTCACACAAGAATCGCAGAGGACTTCTTTAGATCGCGTTAGTTTTATGCCAGGAAATTTTAAATGGACATACTGCAGTCAACGAGAGTACTAGTAACCTTACGACTCTCACCGACGATCAACTTGTTGGAAGAACAACAAGTTGATCATCGGTGCGAGTCGTAAGAAATCAAGCCAAATGTCAAGGCTAATTTGTGGACGCTGGTCGGGAATGGATGGTATCGTTGTTACATGGAGAGTAACCCCGACTTGACTGCTCGGGTCTCTCGATCTGTGTCTAAAGGCCGCATCCAGATGACTGATTTGGATGTTGGAACGCTCTTTGGATCACTTGCTATGGTTGTAATTGAATACAAGATGGATGGGTGCCGAGTATATCATTGCCGAGACAGTTTTTCAGTTAGATTTAGTATAACTGCATTTTCGAAATCAGCAGTGTTTCAGCTGTTTCGAGTCGATTGTCATAATTTGGCACCTAACAACAAGGCCACATCAACCAGATGTAACTAGCCTTTCGAATTTGGCGAGATACCAGTTTAAAGGAATTGACTTGCTTCCTGTAGGCTTGACGCATGACCCTAGAAAGTACCGTTGAAGTTTGAACAAGTACGGATCATAACTTGATAATCGGTTTCAGCACAATATATATCGTATATAAAATGTGGCAAAAAAAATGCAGACGAAGCTACACGATCGCTACGTACAGCACTGGATCTACGTCGGAGGATTGATCTGTTCTATCTGAGTTTGTTGTAGTTGCTGCGATTTCCTGCTACTTTTCTTTTTTCTTGCGTGGTTTCGGCAACAACGACAGGTCCGGCTGCTCCAGCATTTGTCGTGTAATCATATATTTCCTGCTAAAGTTCGTTTTACGTTTCTTCCCTTTGTCAACTTGACGGGTAGGGAGAAGTAACACCTCTTGTTGCACCGTTTCCTGTACCGCCGCCATGACGCTTTCATTGCAAAAACGGGGGCTACGTTCTTGCAAAAAGTTGCGAGCTTCTCGCTCATGTTCATCTTGCAGAGCGAAAACATCCCACAGCTCTTAAACCCAGCCATTATGTTGTTATCGAAGTTGCAGCTTGTCCAAGCTAGTGTAGCTATTTGTAAAGCCGAGCTTTACCGATACTAGTGTTTCCATTCCCGCGGGCCACTACGTCGATGAGGTCCTGGTGTGTATTATTGAAGGATGAGAAGACAACAACATCTAGAGGCTGCAAGAGAGCGTCCCATTCGCCGACAGGCACACTAAACGGATTTTTCGCTCAGCAGTGTCAATGACCTATGTGGAGATATGAGAACAACAGGCATTCGTGACTAACAGAAGAGGTCACTCTACCGGCGTTGATACTGCATCTGCAAAAAAATCGATCGGCTTAGCAAAACAAAAGAGTTGCTGTCATAAATGCTATTACGGTTGTAGTAACGGTGGTTCCGGAAATGCTGAATCCTTCCAGTACTCCGTTATCAACTCAATCGCCAGGCAAAATAAACAAACACTTTCACTGCCACACGCGACAAATGGAAGGTGCAAACTGGTTGTAGCTGCCAGTATATCAAACATTTCTAGAACCTTTAAGCACAACAACCAGTATCTTTTTTCGCGAGACCTGAAAAATCGTCTCGTCGATGAAATACTCGGCACCCATCCATCTTGTATTCAATTGCAACCTTAGCAAATTATACAAAGAGCGTTCCAACATCCAAAGCAGTCACTTTGGTGCGGCTCTTAAATACAGATCGAGAGACCCGAGTAGTCAAGTCAGGGTTACTCTCCATGTAACAACGATACCATCCATTCCCGACCAGCCTCCACAAAATAGCCTTAATATTTGAATTGATTCCTTACGAATCGCACCGACGATCAACAAGTTGTTCTTCCAACAACTTGATCGTCAGTGGGAGTCGTAAGGTTCATGCGGCGGCGATGTGACAGATCATTTGGATAACGGGCATGAATGGCCGTCCTGTCGAAAAGTGCGATGAACCTATACGATGGACATGCTGGCTCAGACTTACCTCAAGTGCATGTTCCTGTAATACAGCGAATGTAATAAGGGGTTCCTAATATTAAAGGGTTTGTAATTATTTGGTTGGCCACCAAAATATCTATGGCGTACTAATATTTTCAAGGTTTCTAATCGGTTAATCCGTTATATTGCTTGAGCAGACCTGATAAAATATCTGAGGGGCGATTTCATTCTTCAAAAATGAGGAGACTTTTTCGCTGTAGCCGAGATTTCGAATGATACGGACTGTCAGCAGGCCCAGAGCTCCATACAAATGAGGGGGCGCCGGCCTCCTCCATTGGAGTTGAACCCTTCGCCCAAAAAGGTAGAAGTCGTAGGATCAAGTAGCATAGACTCCATAAAAAAAAAAAAAACAAGTTATAACAATGGGACGCCACAACGCGAAGTTACATATGCTGTTTTGATTGCTTATGGCGTGTAAAAAGAGAGAGTAAGATCTGTTATCATGACTATACAGTAATGTGCCTCGATAAACAGCGGGGCAATAGCAAATACACTGGGAGAACTTATAAACATGCCAGAAAGGACACGAGATGGGATTTGACGAGGTACTCATATAAGAGCATTTCTGCCATTCACCCTCCACGATTGGCTGAAACTGACTGCTTCAACACTTCTCATTGGACAGTGACTTAAAATTCCGCCAATCACATGGATTTGTGTCAATTTGAATTTGGGCGCGGAATCTATCTGCACGTAACTTCACAAAGCAATTCGTCACCACCACCACCAAGCCCCACTTCCAACCATGAGCGATGTACCTACAAGAAGGACTCGCCTGAATCTCCACCACAAGCTACTACTCTGCAAGAAAGCCAACGAATCGCCTATCCTCTCGTACACGGACCTGGCACGATGGGCGAAACGCACGTTTGGTCTAGCTGCCACTCGAAACAAGGGTACAATCAGCCGCATCATCACGTCGCGTGAGGCTCTCCGTGGCAGCGCAGCGAGAACGGCAAAGAGAATAAGAGGCCTTCTGATCTACAGCTTCGGATCGACGAGAACGTCGTAGAGTTCGTCATGTTCGCTGAGCTGGAGGGCATTTGCCTCACCGGCCACATGATCATTTCTATGCAATGCAACTCGCCAAGAAACTGCATATTCCTGGTGGATTTCAGCCACGATTGGGCGCTCGTGGCTGCGCAGACTACAAGACAGATATGGCCTTCGTTGGCGTCGGTCTTACGGTGAGTCTTCATCGGTTGATCTTTCAAAAGTCACGGACGAATTGGATCGGATCAAGGGTCTCGTTGCGACGTACCTACCGCGCGACGTGTTCAACATGGACGGGTCTGCCCTGTTCTATAAGGCCGTTCCACGTGGGTCAATATGCAAGACTGAGGCTCCTGCCCTTAAACAAACAAAGCCCGGGTCACGATGGCATGTTGTGTGAATGCCTAAGGTACGGAGAAGCTGCCTTTGCTTTTCTTAGGCACCGCGGAAAAGCCGCGCTGGTACGAACAAAAGCCTACCTCGCTGCAGTAGATGGGGACGAATAAAGGCTGGATGACGACGTGGATGTACGAACAGTGGTTGGTACATCTTGAAGAAGAAATGGCGCGCAATAACAGAAAAATCCTGTTGCTCGTCGACAACGCCTCGTCCCACGACGAGACAGGTCTCTGCTTGACGCACGTTCGCGTTGAGAAATTCCACCCAATATCACCGCGAAGATCCAGCCCATGGACCAAGGAATTATTTATTGTATCAAGCGAGAAGTCTTAAACAAGAAGATGATACCAACGTTAGGCTACTTGGGCGAGGGTGACGAGGATACGTATTAGGTAGATCCGTTGACGGCGATGAAGTGGTGTGAATCTACATCGGCGAGAGTCTCTGAAACCACCATACGAAAATGCTGGCTGCACTCAACATTGCTGAGCAAGGGAATTGTGTCTTACATGTTGAACTAAATCTATACTAAATCAATATTTTTGCTCTAATGTCCGAGTCTGGTGTTCGTGAATAACCTGTCAGTCATTTTATATCAGAGATTGTTTATCGAGGCACATTACTGTACGGGGATTCGCCGTTCACGGAGCAAACTGAATCGGTCCAAAGTAGAATCACGATCGACCATGGCAGACATATCTTGTTCTATTGCCAATAGTATGAGATCTGATGTCCACTTATCGCTCATCGTTGTCCGTAGTCTTCAGCCGCTTCAGTGCTGAAAACGATCGTTCGGAACTCGCTGTTGATACTGGAAAAACACACGCCAGCTAAATAACGCGGTAGAGTACTGGATATTGTGTGTGATTGCCTGCTCTAATCATGCACTCGCTCAGCTCCCCTAAGTTTTTTAGATCAGCAAATCAAGTATCTTCCACTGCTGCGTTACGGAAGCGCTCGACTTCGTGTCTAAACGCTCCCATTTTTGCGTAGGCAACAAGCACTAGTCGGCGGAGATTCGGATCAACTGTAAGTTGATTTATGACGAACAAATTTGGCGGTCGATCGGCAGGATCGCCTATCACAAAATCATGGACGAAACAATCGCGAGGACCGGCGGGTATGTTGTTTGCACCAAGTCTGTGTTGATTCGATTATCGTACACAAAATTGGATCCAGTGACGTGCGAGCAGGTTCGTTGGTATTCGAATCATTCCTAGCTGTGCGGATTGCAGCCTCGAAGAAGGCCGTGAGTTTGGTAGTCCTCAACCTTTCTTCGGCATGACAGTGCGCGCCATATTGAAGAAGATTTTGAACTGTCTTCAACGAGAAGAGCAGAAGCCATTATGAAACCACTCGAGGGAAATCACTCAGAGCTGAAGGAAACTATCCGTGACAAAGGATCACCCGTTAACCCTACACCTAAGTTGCCCCCCCCAGCAATTTAGTCCTGGCTCCGGCCCTGACTGTCAGAATTGCCGAAGGTCAAATATTAGCCTCGCCTTCGTTACTTGAACCAAGCTACAATAGGGAGTTTCGAACATGCGATTTCTTCAGCGATCTTTCGATGAATCTCTCGGCCAAAACTCTGCCCAGAATTGCGTCTATCTTCGACCGATCTTTTGGGATGTATGTGTCATCAGTAGTCAATGAAATCATACAGTATGATTCTTTGCATCGCCCGTCAAAACAGATTAAACAAGTTGAAGAGGATTATTACATTCTACTGTGGTTTCCCTTTGTGCTACCTGCGCGCACCATTTCGAGATCGCACGTAGCGGTAAATCGACAAACCAGCTTGGAAATGAAGAATGCATGCACGCTTTCTCCCCCGTCGCCTTCCAGATCACTGAGAAAGACTTTCTGAAAGAGCAAACTAGCGACCGCGGCAGGCGGCGGCATTTCGAAGCTGTTTAGTCTTTTCAGTTTTTCAGCTCGCACTTTGTCGGAAATATATATTTCATTGAAGGCAGATCAACAAATATTATGCGAGTAGGCGACATCTGGTCATTCCCCGAAGGAAATCTAGTCAGAAATCACTGGAGACTGGGAGGTAAGAGGAAACGCACAGGTAAATCAGTGAGATGCTCAGCTATCCAAGGTGGAAATGCACAGCTCAACAAATCTCTGGTCGGGCAGTCCTGTGACTTCACAGCAGCATGCGCGTGACGTAATAGAAGGCCAGCAACGACACTGAGACCTCACTTTCAGACGCACCAGGTAGGATCCCAAACGACTTCCCCTTTCACCACGGCTCGCATCAGGTCAACGACCAGACTCGCGCGTTATCGCCACGCAACACGCGCTTCCGTACACGGACCCTTCAAGCCCCCTTTCCTCCACTAGAACCTCGCTTCCTTCAGCGACACCTGCTCCCTGCTGGTGACGCTTCGCCGCAGCCCCAGGCCGTGTAACGCCCCGGGACGCCCGAACGAGAAGAGCAACAGCCCGAGCCGGACGCAGTAGTCCGACTGCACCCCAACCCAGCCGTACAATTCGGTCGCCACCCGCAACCAGCCGTTCGAGTCCAGCATCGTGTGGATCCGGCCGCACAAACTTTGTCGCTCAGTCTACGTCAGGGCAAAGGCCACGAGATCTGCGACAGCAGTGGCAGCGAATACGACGGCGTGGACGAAGAGCAAGGCTGGTTTTGACGGTTTACTAGTCAATACAAAATTGTTATGCTGGGTTACAGAGATCACAGGTTTTGTTGGGTCTGCGACAAAACCATTATGGTGACAGTGACAACAACAATTAAGGTGACAGTGACGTAAAAGATACGGTGACAGTGACAAAAACAACATGGTGACAGTGGCAAATATAGTTATGGTGATAAGTCAGTGTACAGACGAAATACATGGTGTTTGTTGAGCTTCTACGTGTCCGGGCACAAGCTAAACTGCACATCTAGCGCGCGGGATGCGTACGTAGTGTGCCCGGGGCGTGTTGTCTCAAACAGAGTTGGCTCAGAGCTTCCGCTATCGGTATGTGGTGTACGCATTTGTGGCCGTTTAGACGGCTTCGCCGGCTTCTTGCGAATTTGTCGATTGAAAAGGTTTTCGGAGTAGCCATTATCCCCTGGGCGGCCTAGTCGTCTTGTCTTACGTCCATCCAGAATATGGCAGCAACGCTTGAACTTGTTGAAGAACCTGCATCCATAAATACACGTCTCGACATCAACAATCCACCCCACCTTCCGGCACTGACGTAATGTGTGCAAACCACAGAAACCACGACACGACATTGTTATAGAGCTGTGCCGCACGTGCGCGCTGTTCCCGGACCAGCAAAGCTTTTCCCAGAAGAAGTGTTCCTTCATTTTCATCTTCTGTTTCTTCTGTGCAAACTCGGGACGGTTGATCAATCGCCGAAATCACTAACTCCTCTGCGATCTGGCCCTAGTCTTTCCGAAGCTGGTTTACTCAACGTAGAGCGGGGTAATCTGGCAAATACTTCAATCCGCCCGTTTGCAACCACGGAGGAGGCAGCTTTACTCACCACCGATGAAAGGGGAGAATACCACTCTCAGCCCTCGGCGTACGTTTTGGAACGTCGCCAACTTGTTCGTTATTGCGTATCCTACTGGCGTATGAAAGACCTGTCCCTCCACTAGCGACTGTCAAGCCATTGCTCCGAGAAGTACTTCACGAAAGTATCCAGCTCGGGTATCGCTCGCCAACCCGTAATAACACTGTCTTTTTCAGAGTAGTACGCCGTCATATTTTCTGTGTAGTGCATTCAGACGATTCCATCCATTACATCTTTCCGATACTCTGGTGGTAAGTGCTTCGTTCGCTTCCGAAAATTGTACAGGACGTGAAAGGAGCGCGACGCATCGGAAATCCGCATGCAATGACCGGATACCTAAGGTCCTTAACTTGAATGTGGCATCGGCGTGAAATAGCGCAAAGCGTTCCCGGGGTGCGTATTCCAGATGGATTTGATCAGAGCGCGGCTCGATATTCCAATAACGAACGAACCTGCGTCAGTCCCTTTTCCGACGTGAGCGTGTCCACTTCCATCGTCGCAATGACCAAAGCAAAATGCCTTCGTCAGATAACCAGTAGGATCGAAGGGATTCTTCCGCACAATCTCTCTCACTGCTTTGATAGAGTTCTTCGTTCCTTAAAGAATTCGCAGGTACTTGGCACAAATGGACAGTTGCTCCAGCGTTGGGTATCCTCTAGTGGGTTCAATTATGTCCGAGGCACGTCGCATGTTGCTCAGGGTCAGCATGGGCGGGATAAAACATTCATCTTGATGAAGGATGTATTTTATCCCGGCAGTGATCACCGCTCTATGGGGATCTTGAATTGACTCAAGTATAAAAAGGAAAAAAAAATCCTTTTTATACTTGCACGCTCCGACGAGCCGCCATGTTGTACTGACACAAACTAACCTTCGCTCGGTCATCGCACGAAAGGGATTGGCCGGATCCCGGGTTCCCACAAAAGCAACTGAGCAAACCAAGGATTATTTATTTTTGTTTCGGTCGTCCGTCGCTAGAAGCCCATTCGAAGAATCGAGAAGCAACCAACAAGCAGCCATCATCTAGCATGTCATCTCGTCGTAGCGGAGGCTGACAGACAGCTGTCCCTCCTCGTAAACCCAAAAAGGGCCCCGACCGAAAAGAAACAGCCCGCGCTGCAGCGATGACGTCGTCAAGTAAATAGGGGAAGACTGAGAATCTCGGGACACCGTCTACGGCGGCAAGGAATGGCAGCAGTCCGAGGGTGTCATCCTGCAGCTCTTACAACAGGGGCTATCAGAGCGGGAGATAAGACCTATCAACCCCGTCGGTGTTAATCGTATTGCTCGGCTGAGAAAAGTGCTCGGGTTTGAGATTGCGACACTACATACTCGGCGGGAGCCAGCCAAACATCGGCATGCATTTAGTGAACATGATATTGCAACGTTCAAGTCGCATTGCGCTACGTGGATACTAGAAGATGGGTTTCCCTGCCCCCATCGCCGACCACGACGATACTTCACCAAGGCTGGTCTGACTTAGGTGGACGTTCACGTGTTGACGACGTTACACGATTAAATGCTGATGCGCGTACTTTAAGCTACTCTAGATTTACGCAGTACGTGCACTACTATTTTCCTGGTGTCAGACTAACGAGAACCGCAGAAGACCTGTGTGACTGCTGCGTTCGGCTTGATCATCAGCTTCGCAACCCCTACCTCACTGAAGACGAAAGACAGTCAATCATAGTGGAGAAGCGCACGCACCTGGATGAAGTCATTTCACAGCGCCGCTTTGCCTCACCGTTCATCACGAATTACAGTAGCTTGCATGCACCAGATCAGTGCTTGCCGGATGTAATTATTCCAGATACGTTTTATGCAGACGGCGCCGAGGCTGACAAACCTGATGATGATACTAACTCTGAAGATACAAGCTGAAGATTATGGTGGGGGAATTTCAATGCCACAGTACGGACATGCTCGTCCCTCAGCGGACTACTTCAAGAACAAACTGATGATCCAGAACTTTGTGGCAGCAGATTTCACGAATAAACGAAATAACGTGTACTTCTACGACGAGCGCGCGAAGGCAAGAACGCTGACGCCTTGTGTAGCCTGCGACTACTCTATCACTCGTCCACCTTGCAGAGAAATGCTCGCAAAGGCACAGTCCCTGCTGAAATTCCTTGAGCCGGCTCGACAATTGTAAAGCCAAAACAAGTCGAGGTCGTGCTGATATTTTTGCTATGCTGTCGATTGTGTTTCCATACAAGAAAGTGGTTCTCTGTTTTCTGCTTCCAGGGCGCTCGCACAACATAGCAGACCGTGTTGTGGCATGGTGCCGTCGCGCAGAGCGTGGAATAAATCTATACACTTCGTCGCAACTTGTAGAGGAGATCAATAAGGTGAAAAGCGTGCATGGTGTATTTGTTGACAACAACGACGACACGCGCCCATTTTTCATCGAGTGGGAGACTCTTCTCAGTGAATATTTTATTGCGCCTCCTGTTGGCTACACTTCGAACTACTTGTTTGAGATAGACTAAGGCAATTGTACAGCACGAAAGACTGTTAATACGTCTGACGAAGATGCAACTACTTTCGCGATGATTGAGATATCGAACTTCTGCGTTATTCGCAAGGTGTTATCGCTAACCTCTTCGGACCAACAGTGTTAAGTATTTGGGAGGCCTCGATGCACAGCGTGCGGCTGCGGAGACACCCGATGGAGGAGCTGTCCGAGAACAAGACTAAGTCCTTAGCAGCGAAGTATTTTTCGATTCCACAAGAGCATATGATCTATTACCCCTCTGTCCCTGAGGCAGTTCTCAACGCTCCTTCTGTTATCCCAGACAAAACGAATTCCAAGCAATCAGGCCGAAGTGGTGAACAGGGAAAACGCAGGCCTGGACGCCCCAATAAAGCGAAGCCTAATTGAAAGCGAGTCAGCCTTCGATCCTGCAGTTCTTCAGTGCAAAGTGATCAAGTGGGTCACACTGGTAGAGCTGAATCTTCAATACACATATTTTTTTTTACCGGTAGTTTACACAGCTCGCGGGGCAGGCTGGGACCCAGGGTCACGCCAAATGTTTCACACGATCACCTCCTTCGCAAATTCTGCACTGAGAGGCAGGGTCAGTGTGAGCCACTCGTGAGCAGCAAAGCTCCACCAAACTGAAATTCCGAGGCTGCTTGTTCTGAATCAAAGTCACCCAACTGCTGCCATGGATACCGAATTCGGGTCATTATGTTCTCCAATATTCCGCCTTCACAAATGGCTCCGTGCTCTCCACTGTCACCTCGCTCTCCACTGACACCTCGATCTCCACTGTCACTTCGCCCTCACTGTCGCCTAGCTCTCGCTGTCACCTCGGGCTCTCCGCTGTCACTTCGCTCTCGCTGTCACCTCGCTCTCCACATTCCTTTGCTGTCCCCGTCCGATTCTAGAATGACTGGCTGTGCTCCCAGCTGAGATTCGTGTGATCCACCTTAATATAGTCCCGAACTGTGCGTCTATCCTTTATTTACCGTGACTCCACACTATATCCTGGACCTTATATGTGTTACACAATTGGTCTGTGCAATTCATTCATCCTGCTGTGCCGTTCGTCTGGATTGTCTGTGCGATTCCACCGCTCTCAGATTTGGTCGATCAGGAATCTGGTCAGGAATCGCATGTTTGAAACCTCCTAATCAATCGAGTTGGATGATGAGACCCAAAAGAAAAAGCGCAGTTTAAATGAGTCGCTAAAAACAACAATTTTTTCGGTTTCTGTCATACAATACCAAATGAAGCTCAAACTATACTGTATCAAAAGTGCGATAAGAATACGTCGTGTTTAAACTGGCCTCTGTGTGGTCGTGAGATTACACCACAGGTGAAGTACATCATCAATTTGGCTGCAGGCCATGTCTCAAAAGTCGTTAGGTGCTTTGAATATAAAACGGTTCCGTCTGTTGGATATCCCAAGTAAGGACATGAAAAATATTGGAGTCCTGAATAACTGTAAAATCCATGATAAGAGAAATCACTACCGGTATTAGCTTTCAACAGCATTAGCAATTGCTTCATACCTCGACTGATTGGCTATGGTACCTCTTAAATGACAAACCAACTTCTTCACAACAAGCCCTAATAACAGCAATAATATTCACCATTTCCAGATCATTCCCATTGTCTTCACGGCACACAACGTACAAAATGTTAGTCCACAAACACACAAAAGCATCACGGTAAGGAGGAGGCACGTACTCCCATTCGTTCTCATCGTCGACGACGGCATATACACGCTTCACGGCCTCGGGCTTGTCGTGCTGACTCCACTTCGGTGCACTGTCGTGTGTGTAGCCATAATCGAAAAAGAGTTCTGCGCCCACTTCAATGGGCTCGTTCGCAAAGAGGCCGATCCGGTGTTCTCCGTTAGAAGCGATGATTCTGACGTCCAGATTCGCCAGCTCTTTCGCTTTATGATTGGCAAACTTTGCCTTGTTCCCCTTCCTGGCAGCGTCAACCACGTACTCGCTATTGATACCAAAAAGGTAACTCACCGACTTGCGGTCATAGATAGCTCCTCGCCGCTCAGCTTCCTCATCGGAGATCAGTTCTCCAGTATATTCGAGCACAAATTCGTCCTTGCGAATCGGTTCAAGCGCATACGCGCCCCATCCGTGCGTCGCGGAGAAGGCAACGCCGACCTTCTTTTGGATACTACCGCGTAGCATGTCTAAATTTTGGCAAAGATTCAGAGTGTAGCTGCTCCAACACTTGAATTCAGGGTGGAAAGCCATGACTGCCGCGTCGCTGGCCCCGCAAGTGAAGCAATAATCGGGGTCACACTCTCGTCCAGCGCTCCAGCACGGACATGCTGATGTGTGGCAGTTCCCCATAGAGCATCTACAACCCTGGAAACGATTGGGGCAGTCTCGAGGACAGGAGCAAGCCCTGTTGCAAGAGTGGCCTCGCTTGGTGCAGTCACATATTTCATCACATACCCCGTCGTGGTCGCACGGCTTATAACTTAGCTTTTTCTCGCGGTCGTAGCTGCGTTGCTCCCGAACCCGCTTCGCTAACGACCTGTTCGAGCCCACTCCCAAGCTATGTCGCCGTCCCTTTCGCTGTCTTTCAGCTGGTATGGACAGCTCGCTCTCTACTTCCAGGTCGTCTCCACTGTCTCTTCGTCTTTTCTCCTCAGCCAGAAACCTAAAGATCTGGGAGCATGTGCAGCTTGAACTCTTGAGCATCGTCGAGATTACGCACGCGTTTGGTCCGAGCGACGACGCGAGTTTTCGAACTAGAATGGAATCAACCTGCCTCAAATGTGGAAACTCTTCAGCTTGTTTATCGCCTACAGAAACCCAACATGAAGGACCACATGGCTGCGTCTTGGATAGTAACTTCTTTAGTGTACGTGTGACAGTAGGGAGGTACGAATTATCAAGATACTCCGAGTTGTCCGCAGATCGTGCAAACTTTTCGCGCTTCTTTCGTCGCTTTTCCTGCTCAGCAAGTCGCTCCGACGCCAACAGTTTTTCTTGAGTCGCCAGACTGTTTGTTGCCAACGAGCTAATTCGAGTCTGTGCACGTCTCGAACGACGATATCCAGCGGTAGGGTGCGGCTCAGGCTGAGTCATTGTTTTCTGCTGGCTCTTGCTTTCCTGCGAATCATCTTCCGAAGAAGAACTGCCTGTCAGCTCGATAACTTCTGCGTGATACGGCGGTGTAGAGGAATTTGGATTTTTGTCCTCAGTATTTTGTTGTTCTTGTACTGGTAACTCTTGTCTCAAAAGTACAACCCCTGGTGCAGTCACCATTGGGTAGACTGGATCCGCTCGAATGCTACGTTGAGGGTTTTGGATTCCATGTTCATAACAATCATATGTGAAACAGCGTCGACAGAACAGATCGCGATGCCACTCAACCAACCCTTCGAATGTCTTGCGGTCGCGTATGCCAAGTACTTCTGGAACATGGGCGTAGTTTGATTCGAAAACCGACAAAGGTGGCTGTAGCCTCACAGATAATGATTGGGTTTCTGGTGTGCCTTGGAGGAACCAATATGGCTGTGAAAGCGCGCGTAAGGCTTTACAAGCGTTCTCCACGTTGCCTGGTACCTTGTTTGAAGTTGATTCTTGCCGATGAACAAGCAACTCTCGGACTTTAGCGATCCGGCTCGCTGTGCGCTGCTCAGCCTTATAAAGGTCCTTCATTTCACAGTAGTCAATGCGTGGCCGGTCAAACCCGGCTTCATGCTGGAGAGCCAGAAACACTTGCTCCGATGATCCACATTTTCCCACGATAACTCGCAAGAGGTATTCCATAATCTCATCATCTTGCGCGCCAGGGTTTAACACCTTTAATTCGTCACCCTCACCAAATACAGCGATCCGCCGCTCTTTGCTCATGGTAGTCTCTGTATAAAGATCATTATCGATAACCATGCGCTCTCCGTCGCCCAAATACGGCACATACCGTAAAATTGGGTCGTCCTCGACAAAAGCATTTTTCCGGATACCAATCATAGTAAAAGAGCGACGAACGGCGGTAATATCATTGGGCAAGTGAGTGACAGTTTCCGGATACACCAAAGATTCAAGTGGTGTGTCGTCTCGGTGCACGAAATAGCGCACGCCTCCAACCAAATAATTGTATGGCTGGACTGTATGTGTAGGATTTCGCAACACCCGCTTGGCTGTAGCACGCTCGATAGGAGAAATGTCTAACCAAGACTGGTGATCTGTATAAAAACAAAAAAAATATTAATTTGTCAATGAGAAAAAAAAGATGCCCACCCCAGCCAGAAATTGTGAAGAACCGTATCAGCACTTACTCGCTATTTCCGACCACTTCAGGCGCCTGTACCGTTCACTTCGAAGAAATTGCTGGGCCTGGAGATACTCTGAAACTTGCTGCCGCGTATCTCTAAGAATACGACGTACTCTGCGAGCATGACAGTTTTTAATGAATGGTAGTTCTTGCTCCACCAACTCCTGCACTTGACTGTTAGTTTCTGACTGGCTTGGCGGCTACGGAAAAGCAATACAAAGTTAACCGAAAAATCCTTAACTCGAGCTTACCATAGAAACACGAATTGGCCGTCCGTAAATAAGCACCCGCTGCGCACCTGCATCTCGAAATTATCCTCCGTTATGGCAACGCCTTGGCCCACTGCATTTACAAACTTGCACTTTTTCTTAAGCTCTCCCGTTCTGTCATAATCCCAAAGTGGTTTGTCGAATCCTAGTGCGCAAACAATCGTGTTAGCGTCTACAACCGACAAGCAGGACTAAATATAATGTCAACCACGTACCGGGGGCATACGGGATTGCCAAGACTCCTTCTAAAATATTACGTGGTGCTTCTTCGAAGACTAGTCGTCGCCAAGCCGTCGAATGGATCAGTGGGTTCGAAGGCTTTTCCGCAGGTGTTGCCGTGCAACCAGCTGTGGAGATGAACGGTGTATTTGATGCCAAGAATCCGTTTCGAGAGGGTGGGGCAATATATGACAGTGACAAGGAGGTATCAGGCATCTCCTTCTGGTTAACTCCCATTCGAGCCCGACGGCTGTTGCCACTTGTCTTGGTTGTACTATTCCCACCATCCAATGTGTTATGTCCTCCATTGAGCACTGTGGACGCAGCATCAGAATTATCACGTCTCTGACGTCTTTTCTGGGTCTTAAAAAACGCTATCAGTTTATCCTGTTCTTGTAGCTTCGTAAATGACAGTTTTTCCTTTATGTACTGTGTTTCGCTCGTACCATGAAGTCGCAAGATAGCCTGGGTGTCAATTTGAGGTTGAGCAGTACACGGAATGTTTTCAGACTGATGCTGACTTGGAAGTGACGGTACATTCGACCGATTTAATGATGACTTTTCGTGAAAATTTGCCTTCTTGTGATGGTGAGACGGTACCGGCGGTACACTCCCCTCGACTTCTTCGCTTTCTTCATCACTTTTGTGCTCAGGTTCTTCTTCACTCTCCAACTCGTTCTTCTCTTCACTTGAGCTGCTTCGTGATTTTTTGGGGACGATTCGTAACTTCGTTTTGTGAGATTTGACCATCTTTTGCTGGTCCTGAGGCTTGGTTAAAACCATTTTCCTCGCTATTTGCTTCCCCTTTAGCTTGCGACTAGCCTTATGTGGTACTTGACGCACCTTTCCCACTTCTGCATCCTTTCCTGCAGCTTTCTCCTTTTGCCTCCGTAGAGCTTCTTTTTGCGCCGACTTTTTCGTAAATGCTTCCCAATCATCATTACTGTCCCCATTTTCCTCACTTTCACTCTCACTGTCCATCTTGTTATTGAGAATGCGCGTCTGTGGTGCCGATTTTCTCGCTTTCTGCATATTAAACTGGTTCAACGCCCTCTTTTGAGCCTGTACTTCGTCTTTATTCTTCTTCTGTAAGTGATGCGACTCAGCCACCGAAGATTTGGCAGCAGAAGAAGAAAAACTCCCGTCTTTTCTTGACTTGTGCTGGACTTTCCGACGGTTCTGGGCCTGGATCCGCTCCATTATCTGCTGCTGGGCCTGCAACTCATAGAAACTCATGCTTTCCGTGATCTCGCGCATCTCTCCGCCAGCTCGGAGGTCGGGTCTAGCTCGACTCGTTGGCGCAACTTTAGCTTTCTTGGGCGCCACTCGCTGCAGTTGCGCGGGTTTCTGCTCGAGGTCAGTACTGACTGCGCGGCTTTTGTCGCTCTCACTCTCGCTGGAGGCCGCGCGCTTCCTCCTGCGGTCTGAGACGAGCGAGGAGCGCTCCTGGGGCTTCGCAGGTTTAAGTTGCGCCTTCTCCTCTTCGTTGTTGTGGCGGCGACGCGGCGCGCACAGTTCCGAACCGCTGGACGAGGCCTCGTCGCTGCTGCTGCTGAGCAGATCGATCACCTCCTGGGCCCCTGCCATGGCGCAGCAGATAGGGCTCGGAGACTTGGCTATAATTGGCTCGCACGATGGAACAGTGATGGCTATTAACCGCTAGGTCAGTTTGTGACGAGCAACTCAACGTTTTGTATTCCTTCTTTACTGTTAAAATATGCCAACCTTTTAAAATAACGTTGGCGTATTTTTAAAACAGTAATAGTGAAGACATTTATCTACTAATTTTGTGTGCATTTTTTAAGAATGATGTATTGAATTATGGATGTCTCGAATGAGGTGACAACCCTTTTCTCTTTTAGCACACACCGTGTTCACTGGCAGGGTCGGGTGTGGAGCTAGACGCAGATGGACCCGTGGGGCTCGATGTCGAGGACGAAGTGGGGTCGGTCGTCGTTGAGGACGGAGCGTCGGTGGACGAGTCACGCTCCTCGCTCGATCCAGCAGGGATGTTGTTGTTTGACGACGGGGTGGTGGGCGGGAGCGTGGCCGTTGTAGACGAAGGAGTCGACGGGTTCGATGGGGGCGAGGACGGAGCTGTTGTTGTCGGTGTCGGGGCCGACGTTGGCGCTGACGTAGAGGGAGCAGCGGTCGGGGGGGTCGGAGTCGGAGTCGCCGGGATCGTAGTCGAATCACAGACCTTTGCCTGGCCCGAACATGACTGCTGATTGAGGTCGCACGAGTCCAGATCCATCACACAAAGCATCCAGCACGTGGTGGCGCTATGCGTGCTCACTGTGCACTCGCAGCTCCTCTCACACGAAGCCGCGTCAGTCGAGTGACTTCGGTTGCACACAACAGAGCAACCCTCGGACGGGGCAGTGGCGCCCGACTTGGTAGTGCACACGTTGTAGCTGCATTCGGCGTCCGCCGAAGCGACCAAATGACGGCCGGGAGCGCAGCCCAACAACTGACGGTCGGACTGGTAGCCTTGCTGTACGTAGTGCGTCGTTGTATTCACGTGCACGCCGAAGTCCATCTGCTTCAGCATACGCTGATACGACGGTAACAGCGTCATCTTGCCGAACCATGCGCGCAGCAGACGCTGCGTCTCAGTCATCTCCACCTCGGGCATGCGCACCGCGTGCATCACGGCTGGGAGCTGCTCCGATGTGCCCACCCAGCGGTTGTAGCCCGTGCCCACCATGAGCGTCACCTGGTCGGGTTTCAACACGGGACGGACGCGCTGGCCGTCGCGGCGCTGGATGATGAGACCCGACTCCGAGTCGTCCGCACCACCTGCCGACACGGACTCGAGTGTGCTGTTGGCGCCGGCATTGTTGACCTTGTAGAAAGCGGGCGTGGCGAACACGATAAACATGCCGTCGTCCTCGTGCAGCTCGAGCGAGAAGTCGTTCTCTGACGAGGCTGTCGGGGAAGACGTATTGGTGTTGGAGACCAGTCTGCGCTCATGCAGAGACGGCGTCTCGTAGGCGTGGAAGTGGTCGAGGCGCACGGCATCCGTCATGAGCTTGCGGCTCGAGATGGTTTGGCCGTAGCCGTCAGTCGTGGTGAAGTTGGTGGCGTCAAGCGTCGTAGCGACATTGAGCACGACCAGCTCCAGCAGCGACGAGAACTCGTCATAGACGGTCTTGTAGCCTGGACACGCCGCGTCAGTGATCGGGGCCGTTGCGTCGGCGTCCTGTCCGGACGGCGTGCTGATGGTGTAGCGGCTCGTGCCGTCCGTGAGCGTCTTGTAGAGCAGGAACTCGGCGTTGACCTCCTGGGCGGACACAGCGCAAGCGGTAGCCGAGTCCAGGTAGGACCGGCGTACTTGTGCGTAGGACGGCACGTTGGTGAAGCTGATGATGCCGTCCTTCTTGAGCGCGTTGAGTACATCGTTGGGCGTGTTTCCAGTGGTGAGCGTTTGGTAGTCGAAATTAGGGACTTCGAATGCGGGGACTTGCTCGGCGAGGTTGGTGGGTACAGCGTAAGCCATGACCATGGCGGCCAGACCCAGGAGTATCTTGGTAACTTGGACCATTATGTTGGTGTGCGTGGTGGTGGATACCTGGCCTTGGTTGGTGTGTGCGCCGTTGAAGTCAAAAGTGTAAATGAGCGAGAACACAAGGATGAAATGCAGCACAAGGGCTGCAGAGAATTTGCGGCTACGGTAAGGGGCTAAGGTGTTTTGAGGTCAGAAATTATTCGTTGCGAGGGTAACTTGCCAATGTGTCAATAAGTTGCACCCCATGATGTCCAACCGGTGGATGAGGGCCAACGAGCAATGGATGAGCCGAGCCGCATGGATACGAGTACAGGTTTCCCGTCGGAAACATGGTACTGCGTATTGTTGACTGGGGTGTACTGTACACCTACCGTAATACTATTAATTCCTTGCGTGTACATGTACTGGATAACCCAGCGGATGCCCCTCAGGCAAGAAAAGGGGGAGCTATCGGAGCAGCGACAAACCACCAACGCCGTAGTTTGAATGAATTGCTGAGAATGAAATGGGCTACTATAATAGCTGCCGTTTGGGTTGTTCATTTTTTTTCACACTAATTTCAAACGATTGTGTGAAGACTAGCGATGCATTCTGCTCCCCGCTCTGATTCCTAGCATGGCGAAGCCAGACTTTTTATTTGTTGGTCGAAGTGTGGAGGGTTGTCAAATAGCACGAATTAACTGGACACATTTTTCAAATAATTTACAGTAATACATGTACTGTATCCAAATGTGCAGTTTATCAAATACATGTAGTCAATTTATTTGTAGTCTCTCCACTTAACTTACTACATATTAAATAACTTCGCTCACTTCGGTTATTTATGTACGGTTAACATCGATTCCTCACAATACATGTGCTAATTAAGGCGAATTGCTCGCTCAAATGTGTGAAAAAGATCTGTGGTGGTATGCCACCCACATACCCGCACATATCTTCTTCTATTGGATGCATAGCAGCAACAATAGAGCAGTCTACCGGCTACGACAGTGTATCCAGTTAGATTCGGCCTTCAACCGAGGATCAAGAGGAGCTCCATATAGTGAGATCAGTTTGGATTTTGCCTTCGATATAACAGCTTGTCATGTGGCGATAGAAGTGCTCTCATCGGGGTTCGCTCGATAGCTATGCTTTAGAAGGTCAACTGCAGGCGAAGCATTTTTTCATATTTTTTTTTTCCCGCTTGTCAGTGCGTTGCTACTGCGGCTCATAAAATGCTTAATATATCAGTGGAGGTGGTAAACTACCATGATAATCTCAGCTTTGCTAACTTTAGCCAATATAATAGCAATGCCTGCTATGTATTTCAAACCTTTCGTCATAGCCCCGCTAAATTATGCGCGAAGAGTCGCCAAGACGATGGTAGCAGCCTGGTTGTTCCAGAACACGCGAGGAAAAGAAAATCGGACAATGTCCTCGCTCGGAGAAGAAGGATCAGATATTCATGTGAATAGTTATGCATGTGATGACTTTGCGTTATTCGCCATGTGCTAGATGGCGGCCTAATTTTCTCTCGCCTAACGCCTCCTACTAATCTTCATTATCATCGGAGTTAACCCAGCACGAGTCACACGAGCACTTAAACCAGATCTCGTCGCCATAGTTGACAGTAAGTTGCGTGCCAGGAAAAACGGTCTTAGTCATCCTCGCAAGCACCTTCACGTTGGTCCCGTTCGGTATCTCCACGAATTCCACGTTGGGGTCTCAGGAGTGGCTCATGAACCGTGTGATCGAACCGCAATTCAGTGCTTCGATGTAGACGTACTTGCCTGACACCGACTGTGGGTTGAGCGACATAGTGTAGCCGCTGTCTGTTTGACCTCCTGCACTGGCTGGCCCTCAGTAATGGCGGGGTACTCGAAAAGCTGGCCCACGTACTCGCCAACTACATCACCAACTTCGATATATGCAGTGGTGTGCACGCCAAGACCGAACACGGTATGTGTCGTACAATTTTAGTGCGGGATGGCTGCGAGGCGAGTTGCTCCAGGCACCGTCCAAGCGGCAACAGTCGGGGGTGCCGTGGATCGATAGAGTAGCATTTCGGCAGGAGTCCATGAAACAATCACCGATGCATTGGCACGGATCACCGTCAGCAATGTCCGCAAACTCGAGTCCCTCGGATACTTGAGGCACTTGAGACTCAAAAATGCGCTGCACGGAGGTTGGCCACATCACCTCTCTCGTAACCAGCCTGTCTTCTATGCTGGACCTGACGAACTCCGGTCACCGAACATGCAGAGCTCTAAGGCGGTCCTTGACTCCAGGAAGTTGCGTTTCCTTAGCCGTTCGGGCCTTCACAGTATGTGCGTGGTAAATGTTCGTACCGCTGCGGGTCACAGCGCATTGCTTCTGGTCGCAGCGCTTACGCGACCGCGGAACATGCCAGCTTCCAGGTCGCTTCTTCACCTAGTGGCGATTTTTCGCTCGCTTCAGGCGGGTCGGAATAGATTTCAGATAGTCACTCACGGCAACCAACCGCGAGTCCGCCAGTGCGCCCGCGTGCTGGAGCTGTTGATCTTCATTGCTAGCCGATGCCTCGCTTGCATGGGCTTCACCATTTCTTGTCCTTGCTTTTTCATTAGACTCGTGCTGCATTACACCCACTGCAGCACTACTGGCCGCCTGAGCAACTTCTGGGTCTCCGGAGTCAGTGGATACCAGGGTTATCGCGATTTCTGCTTCGCCGAGCTACGAATCCTCGCACGGGATACAAACTTCAGGGCTGGTTATGCCTGTTGCACCTCTTGACGAAGAGATTTCAGGCGACCTCGGTGCGCTGGACGCCGACACAGCACTCGCTGGTGACACGGCCTTCATGGTGCTGCTCGTATCAATCCCGCCGGAGACCTCACAGGAGATCTCCTCGCGCGGGGCGTGTTCGATGCGTTGGGCAGCAGCAAATGCCTGCCAAACTGCCCCCTGCACTGCACGATTAAACGCGCTGGCTCGCGTCGGAGCGCCTCCCAGAAACTAACGTGAACGTCCTGAACTTGCGCCACAGCGCCTTTCCCTGACCAATCTGATTCCCCGAGCGGTCCACTAGGCACTTCAGCATCATGGTTGGAGCGATGATTTCTCCGGTGTCTAGCTCGAGCGTGTCCGCGTCGGCGGTAGCATCGACGTTCAGAATGGCGGCTTCCCGACAGCCTCTGGGGTCACTGCACACAAATGCCATTGAATAATACGCTATCTTATCGCCGACATGCAGCTCCTCGGGTGGGAGCTGCGAAGGGGAAAGAGGGTGCCATCGCGGAGCTACTGGTGCTGGGCGCGTGCACAGCGGCGGCTTGGCTTGGATTGGTGGGTCGGGTTTGAGTGCCGAATGGCCTTCCTCAGGTGTCTCACTTCGACCACCTTCAGAAGACATCACCTTCGGGAGACCTCGGATATTCCCCGACGTGACCTGACGGCTGCGGCACAGCCAGGCTAGTGGATGCACCGGCGCTGCGGCTGAGACGCACTGGCGATGTCTTATTGTGCGATGCACATGGTGTGTTTTTCAGATTCCAACGTCTGTTTCTAACGTTTCCTCGTCCCAGCCCTTGCTCACTTGGTTAAACTTCGATTGTCGAATGAATTTTGCGGTAAGCCTGTTTTTGTCTAGTAGCAAGACCACCACAGCAGAACTTCTTGTGTCGTATGAGGTGCTGATTTGCACAGAGACGGGGTCACAAACTCGACTGAATTTGCGCGTGATGGTCTACAACTGCTTGACGAGCAGAGTATTTATGTGGACTGGCCCCCTGCGCCTCACCATCATGATCGCGACTGTCAATTACGTTCAATACGAGCGACTTAGAAGCAGAGTGTACTATAATAAAAGTTGTTGTATGATTTAAGCTCGTCAAAGAAACATTTGCGAATAGCGTCAGGATGTACCCTATTTACTCACAATAAGGTTTGCTGCTCTGTGTTTCCTTCCCACTTGAACGGGCAACAGTAGTTTACCGTAATGACTCGATTTGCTACACCAGGTCCCAAGATCGACCACCTGCACAATTACTGTAGATTGGGTACCAAGGATAATTTGTACCTCTCACCCAGCCTTCTCATTGCGAATGTGAGAATTTCGCAATTTCGTTTTGACGCCAACACCTGTTAGCATCTTCGCAAGCTAACCACCACGCGTCGAATGTGCTCATTATTCGGCGTCTATTGCAACTCGAATGGCGACTAACATCTACAGTAGACAATGCTTTTCGCCATGAGTACACTAATACAGTACCTCATAACGCTACATGTACGTGTTTTGTGGGACAGAGCTGAATTCGTGTGATGTGTCGAAACCGTCGTGACCATGTCACTGATGTGTTTCTCCTAAATACTTGAAGGATGCAAGGCTTGCTCAATGTTGACTTGTCAACTGCATAAGCTTTCCATCGCCTTCTCAGTTGTGGCTTCACAGACCAAATACACAGTATTTTTACAGATCCCTTACAGCGTTTTACTCAGAACAACACATCTACATGATCATATCTTATGTTTTGTTTATTTTATTCCTGTGTGTCTGAGCGAAGTGACGATTCCTACGCATGACACTCGAGAAAGTCGGGAAGCATGGGGAAATGCAGGTGTCCTTCATTACGCCCGAGCTGTCCGCAAATCTGGTTTCCGTAGCTCCATCTAGAACCACCAATCTATTGTTCAACACACTGCATCCATCGACCAGTGGGAAGTCGCTGTACCTCCAACTTGGCCTGTTCTCATCGCGTATCTGCATTTCTACTTTAGCCATCTGAGCAGCACCTGCAGCCACAATGAAAATAACGCTTCTGAGTCTCACTGCCATGGTCATGGCTTACGCTGTACCCACCAACCTCGCCGAGCAAGTCCCCGCATTCGAAGTCCCTAATTTCGACTACCAAACGCTCACCACTGGAAACACGCCCAACGACGTACTCAACGCGCTCAAGAAGGACGGCATCATCAGCTTCACCAACGTGCCGTCCTATGCACAAGTACGCCGGTCCTACCTGGACTCGGCTACCGCTTGCGCTGTGTCCGCCCAGGAGGTCAACGCCGAGTTCCTGCTCTACAAGACGCTCACGGACGGCACGAGCCGCTACACCATCAGCACGCCGTCCGGAGAGGACGCCGACGCAACGGCCCCGACCACTGACGCGGCGTGTCCAGGCTACAAGACCGTCTATGACGAGTTCTCGTCGCTGCTGGAGCTGGTCGTGCTCAATGTCGCTACGACGCTTGACGCCACCAACTTCACCACGACTGACGGCTACGGCCAAACCATCTCGAGCCGCAAGCTCATGACGGATGCCGTGCGCCTCGACCACTTCCACGCCTACGAGACGCCGTCTCTGCATGAGCGCAGACTGGTCTCCAACACCAATACGTCTTCCCCGACAGCCTCGTCAGAGAACGACTTCTCGCTCGAGCTGCACGAGGACGACGGCATGTTTATCGTGTTCGCCACGCCCGCTTTCTACAAGGTCAACAATGCCGGCGCCAACAGCACACTCGAGTCCGTGTCGGCAGGTGGTGCGGACGACTCGGAGTCGGGTCTCATCATCCAGCGCCGCGACGGCCAGCGCGTCCATCCCGTGTTGAAACCCGACCAGGTGACGCTCATGGTGGGCACGGGCTACAACCGCTGGGTGGGCACATCGGAGCAGCTCCCAGCCGTGATGCACGCGGTGCGCATGCCCGAGGTGGAGATGACTGAGACGCAGCGTCTGCTGCGCGCATGGTTCGGCAAGATGACGCTGTTACCGTCGTATCAGCGTATGCTGAAGCAGATGGACTTCGGCGTGCACGTGAATACAACGACGCACTACGTACAGCAAGGCTACCAGTCCGACCGTCAGTTGTTGGGATGCGCTCCTGGCCGTCATTTGGTCGCTTCGGCGGACGCCGAATGCAGCTATAAGTCATGTACCTTAAAGGCTGGCGCAACAGCTCCTTCGGAAGGCTGCTCGGTGGTTTGCAACCGCAGCCATTCGACCGATGCCGCTGTATGCTCAACGAGCTGTTCGTGCACTGTAAGCTCACACAGTGCGACGTCGTGCTGGATGCTGTGCGTGAAGGACTTGGATACATGTGCCGTGTCTAAGCAGTCGTGCTCGGGCCAGTCCAGGGTTTGCTCGTCTTAGTTAAAGAACGACGAATTAATACGTTTGACAGACGGACATCTTGATCAACTTAATTTCGACATGCACATTTAACAGGAAATCATGCGAAATATATCACCGCAGTTTGGGACGATGATCGTGGTGTTGTTTGTAGCAAGTCGGAAGGTGACACCTTGTGGAAGATCCAGATCATCGATAGGTCCCCCAAAGCCAGGACGTCACTTGTCGTGCATCGCATTTTATTCGATACCGCTCTATCTCGGTGGCGTGAAGCTCGTCCGGGGCAAGAATAGCCCCCACCACCACTAGACATCACGCACGTTCATCCTATTCCTGCATCACTCACTGAGCACATCATCGACAGCACACGTTGGACCTTAATTTAGTATTCGACACGCCAGCTCAGAAACGAACACGCGCAGAGCGAGCCACTGAATTCGTGACGCTGCAGAGGATGGAGGAGACCCTAACACCTTCTGACGCCACCCAGCAGGCAACTGCGGCACCACCGACGCCGTCCACGCCGCGCAAGTCGAACGTGTACTCGCGGCTGTACGACCCCAAGTCGTACACGGGTGTCTACAAAAAGCGCTTCGAGGCCGACTGTCATGACCTGACGGAGCGCGTGGTGCATGACCTGTCTAATGCCATGCGTACCAATCTTAACTACGACGTGGGTCGCCCCAAGCAGCGGACAGCGTAAGCCTCCTGGACTGTTCGTTAGAAGACTGGATAGTGCTAACTTCTCGAGCGGTGGATAACAGGTCAATTCGGAACATCTCCAGCAGTAGCTCCTTATCTAGCGCTCCAGCCCCGTCCCCCGTTCCTGTTCCTAGTGACAGACTAACGTCGACGCTTCCGGCTCAGGAGAAGCTGCAGGGAGACCCGAACGATCCTCACACGCTTCTAAAGGCAGTGTTCCATTACTATTGCCGTTTTGGACGAACTGGGTCGAAGGGACTTGAAGAGAAGACACTCGGTACGTTGAGCTTAACAACCAAAAAGGCTGATCTGCGCCGTAGAATGTACGTTTCTAACAACATCCTGCCGTGCTCCACCGCAGATAACTCGAACTTCGTCAAGCTGTGTCGCGACTGCCCCGACCTGCTCGACTCTTCCTTTGGTAAAACGGACGTGGACCTCATTTTCGTCAAGTCCAAGAAGAAAGGCGAGCGCCGCATTAATTACGCGCGGTTCCTAGACGCGTTAGGTATGATTGCCATCCAGAAATACGGCGACATGGTGCGTTCTAACAACAAAATGTCCGAATCAAACGCCTGCGTACTAACCGGTTTCTGTTTCCCGCATAGCTACTCGAGGCGTCCGTGCCGAAGTTGTTAGAAGCGCATCTCGCACATCTGCCGTGTCTGCTTGAGTTCACTGATGGCAAGATGGTGCGTTATAAGCAACAACATGACAGACATATGCTGATTTACTGACACGCTTGAGCAGGTCCAGGCCGTATGGCAGAAGCGAGCGGAGCACAACGAGTCGGTCGCTGCACTTGCTCCCTCAGCAGAAGCAGAGGAAGTCGTTCCTTCAGCATCTCATCCGTCCCCCACTGCTCGAATTTTTGCCAGCGCCGACCGGTCCGCGGTTGGCTCCCCTTCCGACACTTCAATGGATGAAGCTGCAGCTTAGACTGCATGAATGTAGCCATCTATCCATCACTTCAACTCTTTTGATCTTCCACCCTCTACCTGCCAAAGCACATTGTATTACTTCTCACAGACCTTCTCTTCAATCGTCGCCTATCTTCCTCCCATACTCAATCCAAGTTAAGTCTCAAGTCTTCACATGAGCTCCTCGACCTACGGCGATCTGCGCCTGCTACCCGGGGACTACCACCGCCAGGTGGCCCGGGAGCTCGCCGCCTTCTTCCACTCCTTCTACCGCTTCGGAGCCGCCTCCAACCGCTTTGACCTGGGCGATGCCGCCTACTTGGACTTTCTGCACAACGTACTCTTCGGCTCCATGTGCATTGGGGCCGTTGTCTTCTTCGTGCTATGCGTGATCGTCGTGCGCCGCACCATCCTGCACATCCGCAGCGGTATATTAGCGACAAAACCTACTAAATCTTCTCGGGGGTGGCAGAACGAGCTGCTTGCGGTTGAATTTGGCCCAGAAACGACCGAGGTCTGACATTCTTATGTGTTGTTACTGTGTCATTAGCGTTTGTCCGACGTACGTCGATGGACTCCACGACGGTGGAGCTGCTGGCAGTCGGCCTGCTGACCTTCTTGGCCATTAGTGCCCTCGGGGGACTGCTGGGAGAAGCCCAAGTGGACTACAGTGCCGGGGTGGTGCTGGATACCATGACCAACACCAGCGACCTGTTCCAAGATGCCCGAGAGCTCACGACCCAGAATCTACAGACGAGCGATGCCTTGCGCGTCAATGCCGACAATTTGATTACGTCGTTCAACGACAGTGAGCTACCAGCTGAAGCCTTTAAGATGTCGGTGGAGGCGCTGAGACTCGTGCACGCCTCTAAGGACCTGCGGAACCAGACGGACGCGTTGCTGCCCAAGAACTACTCGTCCATAGCAAAGGAATGGGAGTTCAGCTACTTCGTGCTCAAGTCGTCGACGAACGGTGCCATTCTCGCGGTGGCACTAGCCAGCTTCTTGTCCATTGCGTCGGTCGGTTGGGCCATGATTTCGCCGTTACGCGTCTCAATTCTCGTGATCTTGAGCGTTGTGCCCATTTCGCACACGCTCATCGGCGCCTATCTGTCGTCGACGATCATGACGGCAGATTTCTGTGCCGCCCCGATGAACAACACACTTGGACTGGTCGGTGTGACGCCTGTGTCGACCTACTACCTTGAGTGCCCAGCAAACGCTTCGCTGCCTTTCGCTGGCGCGATGGCTAGTGTCCGGCAGACAGCAGCGGAAGTGACTGCGCTGCAGCAGGAACTGGAGCGCAACGCTTCTCACCAGGGGGATATCGGCCAGCGTATGAAGAAAGAGTTCCTGGATCCCATTGGCAAGCAGCTGAACAGTGTGAACAACCTTATGAGGGATTTTGCAGCCACACAGACATGCAAGAACGTGTCGAGCGCATTCGAGTACGCTGCCACCACGTATTGCGAGTACGGCATGCTGGGCTTCTTCTCCATGTGGGTGCACCAGATCCTGCTGTGCCTGATCCTGTTCGTGTGCGTCGTGGTGTCTGTGCTGGTCTACGAGCGCGTGCACATCCGCGAGATCCGTCTGGACGTGCGCTACCAGCTCGTGTCCACCTACGAAGAAGACGATATGGAGCACGTGTACCTGTCGTCGGACTAGCTGGTGAACGAATGACGTTCACCTGTGTGTCTTAGTCTGCGATGGTCTCTCTGCATCTGCCTGCTGCGTGTAGTTTCTGCGTGTAATCCCGCTCCTGTGTATTAACAACTTTTTACTCGTTCCCTCCTTGCCACTCCTCTGCCGTACCTCTTTATGGTTGCTGGTTCTTCTTGGTCGGACTGGGGACCTCGGTGGGCTCCTCCTGCGGCTGGTTTGAAGCTGATGTGGCTCCTCGGCTGGACAGCACATTGTCCGAGTCTGTGGCGTGGCGACGCAGCCACAGGATATCACTCTTTACCAGCAGCTTCTCGGGCAGCTCTGGTCCAACCGGCTCGTCGTACAGCAGCTCCTGCGCTGGCTTGATGACAACGTCCCCGTTGTCCCGGACTTCATGTAGTACACCCTTCCACTTGGCGCCGTTCATGACGCGTATAGACACGTCCATTCCGATACACTGCTTCATGAAAAGCTCGGGGTGTAGAATAAAGCCCCCAGGTTTCTACGCCGATAAAGAAACAAGAGCTCAGATACACTCAATGACAAGGATCACATCAATGACGTACGCTGCCTCGCCACGGACCTAGGCCCTTGCGCTCCTTATTGGCCGCGGGGTTCTGCGGTGGCGCTACAGGTTTCACCTCGCTCATATTCAACTCGTAAAGCAGGACCCGGTGGAACTGCGACTGAGATCGCCGATGGGTACATCGCCCCAATCAAAGCGGTACGGATGGACGCTCGCAATTATTGCCCCAAATAATCTGTTCTGTAGTTGTACTATAGAGGAAAATGAGGAAAATTATGGGGAAAATAATATATTGTTGCTCTTACTCTAACCTCTCGACAATGTTCTCGACAGCATCTGGTACGGACTCGAACACGGCGACGTCGTTGCGTTCGGCCATCTCTCGTAGATATGCTCGCGCTCGTGCGAGGTCCTTGAATTCGCGGCCAGTGATTGCCGCTCCATCTTCGACCATGCATCCTTCGTCCACGGGTTCGATCACCAGCAGCAGCGCCTGGTGGCTAGACACAAGCTCTACCGCCTCGGTCATGGCGGCGATCGAGCGCAAATTCCTCGGAATCACAAACAGGATTAGCTCTGCAATGGCCTTTTGGGTTTCAATCTCTCGAAAGTGTTCCGCCAGTGCCTGGACATGCTTCTCGGCAGCCGAAGACAGCCCGAACTGCAAATAGTCCGCGAACGGAACGTACACGGGGATGCCGGCTTTGCGCAGCAGCGGGATAGCCACTGCCTGTCTCCACGACGTCGCTGTCAAGTTGCCTCCCAGATACACAGAGCCGCCTATGTAGTCGCCAAACATCTGACAGCCTAGCTGGTTCACGATCGACTGTGTTGGCGATGTCACCCCGGGCGAATCGCTGCTCTGTTCGCCGTCATCTGTGATACTCCTGGTGCTGCTGCTGCTATTCGACTTCAGTAACCTTGAAGAGTGCGAGCGTGAGGTCACGCGGTGCGGTCGGTGCTTGCCGGACCAGCTATTCAACACAATGGAGGAGCGCTTACGAAGACGCGGCATCTCTGGCCGCGACTTGGGCGCGTCAGTCTGCGTGAGCCACGCGATGCATCCTTCAATTGCCGTTACCACGTCCTGGAACAAGCCGACACCTCTCTTGTGTGCCAGATCACGAAGACACTGTCGTGCACCATTGAGATCGGCTAGCTCTGTCTTCGACAGCAACTTTCCTGCAACTTCCGTGCCCTCCTCAATGTCGTCCACCACGAGCATAACCTTCCTGCCTCTACAAATATACTCGACAGCTTCGTTGATGCAGACGATAGACCTCGTGAGTCCGTCCACGACCATGAGCACGATCTGCGCAGTCTCCTTGGCGTTAGCTTCGATCTGAATAAGCTCCTCAAACCACTCGTCCACCTGCGGGTTGAAGTAGTGCACATGTGCTGCGTCCAGCATGGGCATGGCCACGTCGTGCCTCCACGTCGTGGGGTTGCAGGAGCCACCTAGGAAGACGGCGATGCCGGCAAGGCATTCGCCAACGGGCGGCTCCAGACCCTCACTGAAGCTCTGCGTCTTGCGTGTTAGGCGTAACGCACCCGTAGCAGATTTGGTCTCCGAGGCATCGCGCTCGCCCGGGACGCCGCAGACCGTATTATTTTTGGAGCGCGTGCGCACCAAGTGCGGTGATGTGTAGGACCGGCGCTTGGTCAAGCAGAAGGCGTGCGCCGGGCGCTGCGTCGTCGTAGCGGGTGTCATTATCGTCGCTGCGCAGTGGATGGCCGAGTTGCTAGTGGGCTAATGCGCTCTTGCTGCTAGTACTGGGCTTGCGAGTCGTGACATATGGTCTAAAAACTGGTCATAATTTTTTTCCACTCCTATTCCACCCTTCAATACAAATACCAAGTTTAAATTCATAGAGAATGCATTCGTGGAAAATCTATCTTTGGACCGAAGAAAAAATTAGAGCTGCAAATGGTCACCGACGTAACGGCACGACGCTCCATCGTTCTGCCTCACCGTTCGTTCGTACACGCCGCAGTCTGACGAGTCGGAGAAGAAGGTGAAGCCGATGCGAAGCACGATTTCGTTCGAGCCATACGCCACAATCCACCGCCGCAAGCGCCAGACTGTCTCGGTTTTGTGGTTCCACCACTTGATTGCCGCCCACATGGAGTATAATGGCGTTCATCACCCACAGTTTACCCTATCGGCTGCAATTATTAGGAGCAAATTTCCACCACTGAGACGTCGATCACAAAAAAGATGGCAACAAATTGTCCTCCACAGAATCAGATTATATCGGATCAATTATCAGACCTGATACTCGTACCCCGCGATCTTCCCCATTCATCCACAGACCCCCCATCTCAATCATGGTCAAGCCGTTCGCGCGCTTGCCAACGTGCGTCGCCCCCTCCAAGTACTTCCTAGACTATACTGTTGACCTGGATCGCTGCCGCTTCGAAGTGAAGGAGCGCGTACTCCTATCCGTATCCCAAGCCACACGTAGTATCACCTGTCATGCTCTAGAGCTGCACGTCTTTGACGTCTCCGTGTCCGTCGCCGGCCGCGCGTCCCCCATTACGTGCAGCGAGATCCGCTACCTTGTGGCGGACCAGGCGATCGAGCTACTACTGGACGACGAGCTGCCCGCGGGGACCGAGGCTGAGCTGATGCTCACGTGTCACGGTGAGCTTAACGACAAGCTGCACGGCTTCTACCGCAGCGCCTACGATCACGAGCTGGCGGGCGAGACGCGCCTCATGGCTGTCACGCAGTTCGAGGCCTGCGATGCGCGCCGCGCTTTCGTCTGCTGGGACGAACCTGCCATCAAGGCGACATTCGAGATCTCCCTCGCCTGCGATGTCGAGCTCACGGCCATTTCCAATACTCACGTGGTGCAGACGCTAGTGCGACCGCGCGCCAAGAACGCGCACGTCCGGACATTGTCACGTCCCAAGATGGCGACATTGGAGAAGGTCTGGAAGTTCGCCGAGACTCCCGTCATGTCCACGTACCTGGTGGGCATGATTGTGGGCGAGTTCGATTCGGTGTCGACCATTACGAAGGAAGGAGTGCTGGTGTCGGTGTATACCCCCGTTGGACGTAGTGAGCGCGGCAAATTTGCTCTTGAAATGGGTGCTAAGGCCCTGTCCTTTTACACTGAGAGATTCGGCATCCCGTACCCGCTGAAGAAGATGGATATGCTGGCCATTCCCGACTTTGCAGCCGGAGCGATGGAGAACTGGGGCATCGTGACGTATCGCGAGACGAGACTACTGATTGACGAGCAGCTGAGCAGTTTCAGGCAAAAGATGGCAACGGCAAGAACAGTTTGTCATGAGATTGCTCACCAATGGTTCGGCAATTTGGTGACAATGGAATGGTGGACTGGATTGTGGCTAAATGAAGGTTTTGCTCGCTTTATGGAGTTTGAAGCGGTACACCACGTGTTCCCTGAGTGGAACGTGTGGGAGGTCTTTGTACAAGACATTACAATGAGCATTGCCATGGGCAAGGACTCCATGCTCACGTCGCATCCGATCGAGGTGAAAGTAAACCATCCTGACGAAGTGGACCAAATCTTTGATGTCATCTCGTACGCCAAGGGCGCCAGTGTTATCCGCATGCTCTCGGAGTATCTGGGTCGCGACGTTTTCTACCATGGCATCCACGAGTACCTGGTCAAGTTCAGCTATCGCAACGCGCAGACACAAGATCTGTGGGAGTCACTTGAGAAGGCTTCGGGTCAACACATCACGTCGTTGGCGAGTGGCTGGACAAGTCAGACCGGATTCCCAATGGTGACATTGTCTGATGATGGCACTCTGGTCCAGAAGCGTTTCTTGGCGGACCAAACGCTTAAAGCTGCAGCTGCGAAAGCTCAGGAAGCTAGTGCAGCATGGGATTTGCCGCTGACTTTTGTAGCATCTGCCAGCCCGAAGGAGGTTCGGCGTGTGGGTATCTGGGAGCGCAACTCGTCGAAGGAAGCCACTACTGCTCTTGCGGAAAAGCTGCGTGCTCCCGCTGACGCTTCCTCGTGGATCAAGCTTAATGCGAATCAGGCTGGGTTCTTCCTTGTCAACTACTCGCCTGAAGGCTGGAAGCGTCTACAACAGCCCGTGCGTGAGAAGACTCTGGGACCCGTGGACCGCATGAGTTTATTGAACAGTATCTTCGCATTTGCTCGTAGTGGGGAGCTGGCTGTAACTCGCGCGTTGGACTTCAGCTTCGCGTATGCTGAGGAACCGGAGCACCTGTGCTGGAAAGAGATATCGTCGAATCTACGCTTCTACAGCACGCTTTACAACGCTGACTCGTTCTACCCGAAACTACAGGCATATATCCGTCAGCTCTTTGCATCGATCATGAAGCGGTTGACTTGGGAGGCGATAGAAGGTGAAAGCTCGACGGTGGCCCCCTTCCGTCGCGATGTGATCAGCATGCTTGCTCTGGGTGACGACCCGGAAGTCACTGCCGAAATACAGCGTCTGTTCCAAGCGTACTTTGAAGATAGTTCGGCGTTGTCAGCCGACCTGCGCGGCGTCATTTTCAACGCTCAGGCTCGTCGTGGTGATGAGTCTCACCTCAAGCAGTTGCGTAAACGGTATGAGTCTAGTAACTTCATCGAGGAGAAACTGGACTGCCTCACTGCGTTGGGTCTGTTCAAGTCGTTGGAGCTTAAACGCGAGGTGATAACGTGGGGTCTCAAGACCGTACGCTCGCAGGACATTCAGTATGTCTTCAGCAGCGTGGCAGCCGATGCTCCGGGCGCTGAGTTCGCTTGGGAGTTCGTGCAGGAACACTGGAACGAGCTGAATGAGCAGTACCGCCCGTTAATTGTGGGTCGTATCGTTATGTCGGTGATTTCGCGTTTCCAGAGCGAAGCTCACGCGCATGAAGTGGAGACGTTCCTGGAGAAGCGCAAACACTCGTCGTACACACGTTTGTTGGACGCTGCACTGGAGCGTATCCGTGTAAAGAGCGCCTGCTACCAACGCAATCGCGACGACTTGTCCAAGTGGCTCGAGTCGATTTAATGCAGTCCCATTTCCGGCGATCCGACGTCTGTCCTCTCGAGCTTTCGCTGCTTTCGTGCATTCCGTGATATCGAGTATCTTTCGACGTCCAGGCCAATTCATTAACAAACATGAGTAAGGGACATGATAGGAAGCGGCTTCACCATGCGTTGGCACTCAGTAGTTGCGTTTTAACCCCTCCAAGACCAAATCAAAATTCGTCACATAAGCTAAATCTGTTAAGACCAGACTATACTTTCATTTTCTATGGCCTCGTATAAGTGCGAGTCTTTTTTCTGAAATACACCAGACCGCCTTCCGGAAGATGTTGCCTATATACAACATCATAAGGGCATAATTTGAACTATACTATGACTAATTACGAAACACCAATGTCTTTTTTATCAAGAGAAAGAGCTTACACATTTTTATGGGAGCAGCACACGACAGGCAGCTAATCTTAGCGACAGGCAGTGTCTACACAAACACTGCGCAAGTGCTGTGCATCATTCTGTAAGTGAGGTCGATATTAACTCTTGTGGACTACATATTCAGCAAGATACCGTGGAGTTGCTTCTGCTTTACGGCCGTTGCTGTGCGTGTGTGCACCGGACCCACGCGCGCCGGAAGGAGAGCTTCAACCGCAGCCGCTGCTGTGTATGAGAATGAGCGCCGACGAGAGCGAGGTAGTCGTGAGCAGCATCGACCACGCGCGGTAATGGTGAGATAGGGGTCTTGCAGGCGATCGCCTTGTACAGGTAGCGCATGCAATACAGCAATATGACCATGTCTCCAAGAAGACTCGCGTCAAGGTTCTACGCGTTTGCCCGCATGGACAGCGTCGATCCGGCGGTGACGAATATGTCACCATGGTTTGCGGCGTGAACCACCCACAACACGAAATCATGCACCCAGCGTCGCGGTTAGCGCTCATCGTCGGGTTGGCGGTCGTTGGTCCTCGTTGGTAAATACAGTCTAAAGGTTGTTTCTAACAAGTGTTTGGAGTTACAGGAGAGGCGGGGACGGTACAGTTAGCAATTGCAGCGTGAACTGGTCGTCAGATATCGTGCCTGGCATCGAGGCGTTCATTCTTGCAAACTGTGTGACGAGAGAGAAGTGGTCGTGAGCAGCAGCGACTACGCGCTCTGCTCGTGGTGAGACGGTGGTCCTGCTGACGACCCCTGTACAGATAGCGCATACAATACAGCAACTCGTTCACGTCTCCGATTATTTTTGAATCCGCTCGAGTAAATCTGAATCTATTGAGTTAAACTGAAGTTTAGATATAACTACTCGAACGGATTTGGAACTACGCGATTGGATTTGAAACTACTCGAATGGATCCAGAACTACTCGATCACGCTTACGAGCCGGGTATCATCGTACCGTTGTTGTCAAGTGTACGGACAAGCTCCTCGTGGTAGAGGTTTTGGTTCTCGTACCTGTGGAGAAATTGAATGTATTCGCCGATAGCTGTGACTACCAGCCTACTGATCTCAGTATGGGTACGCATGCAAAAAATTACCTATTGAAGAGGGCAACGAATCGATATTTCAAAACCTGATGGAACCCTGCATATGCTTTTGGTCAGTAAAAAGCTAGAAGACAGGTATACCTTTTGCTACACCGATGTCCGTTTTTCGACAACAGGCACACACGCCCGCCTTTGAAAATTGATGTGTGTTTCAGTATGGTAGGTGCCTGTCGCTAAGATTAGCTCCTGTCGTTAGCTGCGCCCATTTTTATGATGAGTAAGGCTGCATTTATGGCCTGCGGTACACCGTTTATAACTAGCAATAAACGAACCAATCCAATGTAACGCAATGCCATAGAGATTACAGCAATCGCCGCTACTACCTGATGGAGGCTTTTCTGACTTATCTTCATTCCTCATTCGTACATTTCTTCAATTACTTGCTGCCCACGACTTCAGTAGTGTAATCCGCGTTTTTGTCCGCCCCGTCGTCGCCCCAGTTTCCGCGCCAACCCTCTCGTGCCCGTCTTCGAACCTCTCGGCGGCGTTTCCCATAGCTTCGTTTTCTCAATCCGAATCACCTCGATGGGATGTGCTGCAACTCTCTTGACTCTGGCCGCGTCGCTTCCTCTTGCCAGCACTGCCCCCTGCCTCACGATGCTGGATATCGCGCCCACAGCGTGGACGGGGTCGCTCTATCCCATTCTTCCACTAATGATGCCAGATTTGGTGGCACGTGAGGGTGTTGTTCTTGGCGTGGAGCCAAATCTTGTTGCACAAGTACGTCCTGTGAAAATACCAATTAGCTGCAGCAGTACTACACCACCAGCAAATACAGCTACGTACCTCGCTTTATCTAATGGGCTGCAATCCGGAACAGTAGTACTTTGTGGCCCGACGGTCACCTACGTGACGTTTGCGATTTGAACATACCTTAATTTGCCGTTGTCGGCGCTTTCGGTGTCCGTTGATGAGCTGAAATTCCGGTGAATCATGCGGCACATGCTCCGCCGGAAGTTTATTTGCTATGGTGAGGGATGCATTCCGCACTGGCTGATGCTACAAAAGAGATATAAACGTGTTGTATCAGAACATGTAGTATAGTCGCGTATGCATACATATTGTATCCATACTGCATGCACACATGGTGTATGCGTCGTACATGCGCGAAGTCCACCCCCGTAAGTTTGAGCATCTGTGCTTGGATCTGCAAAAGAAATTCGGCATGTGTATCCGGCTTGGCTGAACGCTTCTTTTGCACTTCGCGGTACATAATATACGCGTCCACAATCGCGACGTCAACGTGCCCCCGGAATACAGCTTTGTGGTATTTCTTGCACTTGGTCTGTTGCTGCAAGGAATATCGCTGAAGCCTCAATTGATCATGAACATCAACCCCACCCATCCAGTGATGGTAGCCAAGCATCATGGATGGGCAGGGCACTTCTGCACGCGTTCCCCTTGGTTGACAACGCACTAACCATCGCACAAACACCACGCGCATTAGCTAAGCGCGACAACACGATAATCGCTCAAACGCAGTTACTCATAGCAAGCCTCCATCGATCGGCTTCCTCCCGTTCCAAGGAGCGTCACCGGGCGACGCCCCACCAAACAAGGGCGGTCATAACTGGACAGTTCTTTGCCACGGCCATGCGAGTCGTGCCATGGGCTATACTCTTCGCCCGATCTCGATTCTTCTCCACTATGCCATCCGAAAAGTCTTGTTGGTCGCCTTGAATTGTGCCCACCAAATACGCGTGCCGCTGTAAGAGTTGGTATGCCAGCTGCACAGAGGTATAGAACCAGTCAGTTACAACTAGATGATAGATGTCACCGACTGGAGCTGGAAGGACTGCTTTCAAGTTCCGCATGACAGCCGAAGGGCCCGTGTTGTGATCAGCAGACTGCACCGATGCTGGGACGTTTCCGATTTCTTGAGCGTGTTGAACCCTTCCACAATAAACTTCCAGCCTGGCACATACATCATGAAAAAAAATACATGTTGTTAGATACATCATATTATTATACAACATTTTGACTTGGCATAAAAAGATAACGAGCTCACACTGAGCTCGTTATTTAGCTCACCGAAGGCAGTATGAGGTCGAGGCGCAACATGTCAAAAACGGTTTTGTACTTCATTTGTGGGGCTTGTTTGCGACGTATTGGCGGGCTAGGTTGAGTCGATTGTGAAGCGGGATCATGGCTTCGTCCAGCGAAAGATCAGGAGGTGTAGTGTAGCCACGCAGGAAGCTCTGCTGCAGTGCATCGACGACGGAGCGTACGTTTCCAGGCCCTGTCCGTCCCTGCTCCCGCATCGGCGTTATCAGTGAAGTGTAGGCTTGATAGGATGTGCATGAACCGGTTTATTTTCATGACTCTCCCAAATGTGAACCGTAACGACAGCACCAACTGATGAAGTAGACCAATGATCGTAAAAGTGCCGCCACTGGGGATGGATCATTCGTGCCACCAACAGACCCAGCAAAATGACCACTTCGTGCAGTTTGATATCTTCCTTCCGCGATTCTCTTTCCATGAAATAGTCTTTCGACTTCTGTCCGAGCACCTTCTGCTTTTCGTACATCCAATTGACGCGCTCAACTAAATGTGATCTTGGTACAGCGTTGACTGCGTTGCAGCCTCCCTCCAAAGTGATCTCGGCATAAAAAAACGAGATCCAGCGGCGAGTCTGCAATTCTCATCACTTCATCTGAGGGACCGTACGAGCCACCATATAATGAGGATATCGCTGATCAGGAGGAAAAGTGGCTGTATCTGTTCCGTAGAATATTTGACCTGTCAGAAAGATAGTTAACCAAGCAGATAAAAGCAAAAACATACTTAGTTCCCAACCAGTCTTTCGCATCTTCGCCAACTCATCCTCGTCCCGTGCGAAGTCGAGCATCTCAACGCTTTCCAGCATCGGCCAGTCAAAGCCAGTTGCATCAGCTTGCCGGACTCTCGGCAGGAGCGTCACTAGAATATGCGGTGGCAGCAGAAGTCTCACACTCAGCGTGCTCAGCAGCTACGGGTTCATCATCCACAAATGTCATCTCTTCATCGTCATCATCACAGTCCGAGTTCAACGCTTCAACATCCACTGGATCCGTCGGCAGTTCGGGCGAGCTTGAAGCGTCAGCGCTGCTTATATGGAACACAATCAGGTTAGAACATGTTGTATATCATCACAGCTATACATGTTGTATGCCGATGATGCTGACCATGACAGCATGGAAACATGTTGACGGTAGTGCATCATGCACATACTCTTGAGTGTCGTTCCCATTGCGACCGCTGATTCTGACCTGAATGATATAGGCTATATAACATTTCAGATCATTTCAACAAAGCACATATATCCTTTGAACATACCTTGAAATCGATTCAGATACATAGCTTGAACTGCAAAATGAATACAACATGAGATTGTGAGATCATGCTGTAGAAGACGATATGAAAGATGTTGCACATACCCGGTAGCCTCTTCAGTCTCCCCTTGCACCTGCAAGTCTTGCGAGCTAGTCAGGCGCTTCTTCGATTAGGTTGTTGACACCTCTGTGGCCGCGTCCTCCGAGCGCTTGTTGCTAGGCGTCTTCGCCTTCTCGCTTGGCTTCTTCTTTAATCCGGCCGTCGACTGTTCAGTCAAGCGAGTACGCGCAGCCGCCTTCGCTCGCATCCCCTCCTGTTGCGCCGCACCCCGCGAGCTTGCTCTTGGTGAACCTTCGCAGCTGCGTTGCGCTTGGCGACGATATCGGATTCCCTTGCCTCCTTTGCTAAAGGTACTGGTGCACTTCTTACGAGGGTGCTTCACTTTCTCCACAGCTGACATCGCCTTCCCCCACGTTTGATCTTCGCCGCTGACTTAGCCTTCCCTACTGACCTAGCCTTGACCGCAGACTTGAGCTTCCCTGCAGCCTTTGGCTTCACTGCCGGCAGATGTTCATCACCACCCATGGGTATGGATTCTTCAGATTCGTCTGCGTCGTCTTCCGGCTCCCACTCGTCGTCTGATGCCGCCTTCGTCACTTTCAACTGCTTCTTCCTCGATCCAGCCAACGTTTTGGCAGCTAAGGCACGCTGCTGTCGCGAGATAAGCTTCTTGTTGCGGCGCAAATACGCCGCATCCTTCCCCATTGGAGGCCGCAGAGTTGCGGCGGCGTGAGCGCATGTCGATGGTAAAAGGGCCGAGCAGTCGAGAATCGGCGTCGGTGCTTCGCTATCCAGCCAAGAAGGCGTGATGCTTCTGCATCAGTCGGGGTTGGTCCTCCTCGTGAAGCCCCTCCAGACGCTTGAGGAACGCGCTGGTATCACTGCGGGTTTCGCGCGCTACCACCATTCCCAGCCGAGTTGTCGCTCTTCTCCACTGCAGATTCTGAAATGACAGTGCTGACCATTCAATCTCACGGAGAGCCAGGTGGTTGGTGATTCCCTTAGTCTTTTTCTGAACATATTAATCTATCCCTGTACACCGTACTGTTTTTGCGGGATTTGCTTATACTTAGTTTTAGTATACTTTACCGTCTTTCAAGGCAATCCTTATTTAAACATGTTGTACCTACAACATGAATTCACGCTGTTTTATGCAACCTTGGCCATTGGGGGGTTAAGCTAAGACGCATTTACTGAGTGCCAACGCATGGTCTCTTAACCGCTGTGCCGTAAGAAAAAGGTGAGCGTTACAGCCCATGTTTTTGAATAGGGTAGTTACTTTAATACCTACATTTAAAATAACATCGTAAAAGTGTTGCCCGGTTTCATCCCTGTTTTGCCTGGAAGTCCAAAATAATGGCGGATATTTTGTATGGATGGTCAATTATGGAGTCCATGTTTGCCATGTTTCAAAACATGGCCAAACCATGTTGACAGGGAACCTGAAATGCACGATCGACAGAACTGATGAATTTCCGGATTGCTCTCACTTCTATCTGTCATGCGCAAAAACTACCTCACGTAATACATCATCTTGTGAAAGCATGGAAAACTTGACAAACAGGACAAACATGGAAAACACGGGAACCACGGAATGAATCATGTTTTCGAGCACCTATCATAACGGACACCTAGTCTGCACCCTTGCTGGAGTCGCTGAACTCTATTAGACTACGCAGAAGATCCCAGCGACGGCGTAGCAGTTCTGTCTCCAACTAGTCATTGCCTGCTATCTTGAACAAGTGACGCCAGAAATACAAGCAAACAAAACAAGACACAGTTATCTCCATCTTTCTGGACGGGTCTGTGCACGGTTATTATCATGTATGATCACAGCACGCTTTTTTTCACGAGCTCATATGCCAGCTCTTCGAGCAAGTTGTGATAAGCCCGCTTATTGAGACTGCCGTAGCAGTAAACACTCAGCCTCGCTCGGTTGAAACAAGACACATCCAGTGGCTGGCGTTAACGCTCGAAGGCATGAACACCCAGTCGGTAGTGCATCAGGTAATAGATCAACGTTAGCGGTGGAATGCGCTTGCCTTGCCAGGTGCCGGGGTTTTCAGGTGTGGTAGAAATGTCGTAGTGTTGTTGCCATACTTTTGCCGTCAGTGTCATCGTAAATGCTTGAATGTAGTTGTCATGAAACCAGCAGACGCCTCGAGCACAGTAAAGACGATTCCATTCGATGTGAAAGCCCTCATAAAATCCAGCAAGGCGCTCGCAGGGCCACATGTCCAGCATTCGCTCTGCAACTGAAACTGCTACCGTATCCTCGAAAGGACATCCACTTTACTCATCAGCCACGAATAGCACTTCATATAATTGGTGCACACCATAGCCATGTTCCACACATACTGTATAGCCATAAGCTGCCACTGCGATAACACGCCAACCCCATTAATGGCGACTACCCAGCACTCCGCGCTTGCATCGGGGCAGAGATCCATGTCATCTCCAAAGGATGTAGCGCGCTCGAATAAATCCGATGCCGCCTGTACCATTGAATCTGGTAGCCGCTAGGGTACACAACTAGTCGCGGGGACCCGCTTCGCTACAGCCATCTTCGTGTTCCGATGGCCACGGTAACGTATCTCGAACCTAGCCAAGTACGATGATAGCTCCAATAAGAGAAGGCCGGCTACTTTCAGGAACTCTTCAACTCGTACAACGTCGTCGCCTCGCAAAGCACCTCTCAGTTTCGCACCTTTGTTATACTGCTTTCTGTCTCCACTTCGCTGGGCATCTTGTTCGGCTCTGCTTTTCCGATGCCTACAGGATTTGGGTGTGCGAGGATTGAATGGGTTCATTCCAAGCTTCACAACGCGCTCTTTGGGATATTTTGGGGGCTTATTTTAATGCTCTTTCCGATCGTTTTCAGGGTTAAATGAAGCGGGCGTCTCATCAGCAGCGGCGGATCATTCTCATTGTCGAGGTTTCGTGCACTACTTCGTCTTTTGCTTCGTCCTCACATTGAGCATCTGGAAGGGCGATTTGAGTAGGAGGAAGATCACCATCTGAGATGGCAGCTTGTGGTGATGGTAGAGCAAACGATGCGTTGCCTCGTCGCAAGTTTCCATACCACGTCTCCAAATGGTTCAGTGCGACAGTGATGCTGTCGCCAGGAAGATAATATAATTAAACGCTACCAGCAACTCGGCTACCTGGTTTTGATCCGTTAGCTTGCTTCGTACAGCGTCCACAGTATGATTCATGGTTTCTCTCTCAACAATCCAAGCATGTTTCATAAGTACGTACCGGCCTTCTTGAACTTGGTGGCGAGGTTTCTACACACCCTGCATTTACATCCGATGCGGAGAATTGTCCCGAATGTGGATGTACAAACAACCGGCCTTGCTTCCGCTCGAACCACGAGCTCGACATATCTCATAATCGGTGAGCTGGCAGGTAGTTGATGAACTGACGGATAGGCTTCGTAACCTTCTTCAGACACCGAGTGGTTATGACCGTCGATCGCCACCTTGACTTGGACACGCCACTTTCCACTAGATTTCTCCGTTAATTGCGCCACAAACCGGACCTTGCAACCTGTACTGTTAATGTTGTGGATTGGTCATGCACCTCTCGATCGAGTGCGATTCTTCCAGCCGCGAGTGCAAAAACAAAATTGTACACTCCTTGGTACTACCTCCGTCCTACAAGAGATTTAACATTAAAATGTGACGTGGTAGACACAGGTATGTTATAACAATTTTATTGGTCAATATTATTTTATGAACCGAAAGCTAACTCGTGGCGTTCGCCAATCCCCCAGTCCCAAACAACGTATGGCCTCCACCGTCGACCCACCACTATCTTCTAAGCCCCTAAAAATCATGAGCAGTTCTTAATACGTTAGCTCCTAGAGCGTGTGGTGAACGAGACACGCCCCCGCGGCTCCATCAACGAAGCGGCAACGCACTTCGACTGCACGCGGCAGACAGTGAGAGCGGTATTTCGCACGTGACGACGAGCCATATCAAAGTGTGACAGCCCATATTTGGACCCATGATGCAATCCAGGAGCACTAGAAGCTGTACCTGCATTCGAACGCACCTCCTACCGGGTGGTCGCGGGCAGTCCTCGCGCCACCCTTCCGCGACGGCGTTCGCCGTGTCACAGGGTCTATTGAGATGGTTATGGTTATGTAGGAACGGTAATTCCTTAGATTAGTTGTCCTAAAAACTAGTCTAATTTTTACCCCTTGGGGATTGGCCGAAATTTTCTTAGCGTTATGTTATCTTCCAATTAAGTCCGGTTTGGGTTGATTTTTTCTAAAGCCTGCTCTGACGATTGGAAGAAAAGCTGCCAGGTGCAATATCGCTAAAATACTGCTCGAGAATCTGTTTTTCACATCAGTGCAAACGGATGAGGAATTGGTCTCGACCCTCGCTGCGTTGCGTAATTTCTTGTGACGGCATTAGAAATGTGCTGTTTTCAGCTTGTGTTATCTTCCTCTACGTTAGCAATAATACTCTGCCGCCTTCACCCGCGTGAATCGCATACTTTCAGCTTTCAAATTCAGTTTTCAGATAGTCCAGCAGCCTCCTGTGCGAAGTCTCACTGCAAACAGCGTGAAATGTTAAATTTATTATGGGGCGGAGGTAGTTTAGAATCAAGCTCTTCGGGTAGAGGGGCAACTTGGCCTGGATGTGTCGGAGTGCATCTTCATCTTCACGATTTGACGGTTCCGGATTCTAACGTTCAGTGTCTCCGATACGACGAGGATGGTCGTACTATCGCGCTGATACTGAGCCAGATACTTCTTGAACTTCTTCCAGTTTTTGTTATATTGTTTCACACGGGAACGTAGTTGAGCTCTCCGCTCACAGTCAATAAGAGCTCGCTTGTGAGGGTTGGCGTACGTTGGAGCTCCAGAGCTGGCGATGTCACTTCTTTCTTCATCGTTTTCACTATATGAAGTACCCTTCTTGTTAACCGCCTCTTTCTCCCGCTCTTTCTTCCCTTGATCCTTGCCCTCGCATCCTACTTCATCGTTGTTGTTTCAACTCAACGCCTCCATGCCCACTGCAGGAGAAATTTCACGACTTTCCTCACCACTTCCATCGTTGTCGTGTTCACCCAATGGCTCCGTGGCCCGTGCAGGAGGGATTTCAGGGGTTTCTTCAGTGCTTTCTGTTGCCTTTTACCTGCTTCCACCCGCAACGATGGCGGAGGCAGTGTCAATGTTTTCGTAACTGCTACTTTCTAGCTCCAATTGCATAGCACGCAGTATTTGGGCAGAGTTGCTCGTAGGTGCCATTGTGCGTATCCAGCTAGCATTCATACAGAGCAAATACAAGGTTAAAACATGCCTGAAGCATGGCAGCATGTTTGAGCCAATCCAATGGCATCTATACGTATATGGCTCAGCTTCAGCAGGTCCACGCGCGGCTCGGCTTCGGTAGGTCTACGCGCGGCAGAGGCCGGCGATGCGACAGCTGAGAGAGGCTTAGCAGATCCACGCGCGGCAGCTGGGTGCGGCTCGGCTTCATCAGCTTCACGCGCTTCAGCAGGTTTGACGCGTGGCAAAATGAGTGGGTGGTTGGAAGCGTAAGATATTCAACGGGAGAAATTTAAACTACAAACATGGCCAGAACATAGTTTACCAACAGGTTTAAGCATGGTCAGAAAAACATGGCTGTATATCCACGTAAGAAATAGAATGCATTTTGGCTGAGCTTTGCTCGGGATACTAGACAATCCTCTCGCCCGTGATATCCTGAACCTGATACCGGATTACCTTACCGTTATAAACATTATCATCGCATTGGTCGCAGCATCTCTGCTGCAATTGACATTTCCAAATCCATGCTCGCCATTCGCAACGGTGCTGAGCATCACATCGACTTGCGGTATACCGCGAGCATGGCGGCGTGTTGACCTTATCCCCGCGGTTTCTTGTCGTTTGTGTGCTGCATCGTAAATACCTGAAGTGTTCATCTAAATAATTTCTGCATTTATGTGCACACCAACCGTATTTAATTCGTATTTATCCGCTTTTGAGCAGTTACGGGACACGTTTTGGCAGTGTCGAAACTTCGTGTTCCAAGTGGCCGTTGTTAGCAAATTACACAGTATCAGAAAGAAGAAGGAAAACGCAGTTTGTTGGCGTAGATAATGAAGGCCAAATCGTGTATTTAGAGACGATATCGCGTTTACAATGATGGAGAAAAATCTCGAACATTGTTTCGGGACAGTTCTGAATCCGATCAGACTGATGCGTTATAGTCGATTTGATATGGGTCCCACCACATGGTTCCGATTTCAACTGACTTGGCTCGGGCTTGCCAGCCAACATGTTCATCCACATTGCTTCACTGGACGACGTCTGCATTGGTAGTTGGTTTCTAAGTGTGCTATGCTTGAGTGTTCACGCACGAGCGCTTTAGCGGCAACTGTAGCTTGCTTCCATTTCTTAGCCATTGTCCTCGCCGTCTCCTTCTCAAGTTTCGCTTTGGCCAATGCTTCGGTCTCGGCTGCTTTTGCGGCGGCCACTACGATCCGCCTGTCTGACTTGTCTTTTGTGAACTGAGCAGCGTTGGCCTCATGAAACTCCTTCTCCGGGGCTCGCTCACGCTTCTTTCGCTCTTTCTCTTCAACCTTGATTCGTTTTTTATCAGCACGATTCTGAATGACGGTAACCATTTCATCAGTTGTTATGAGGCAGCCTCCATGAACGAGTCAGTCGTTGCGTCTGATTTATCGCTCTTGAGGTCCTTCCGCTTCCTGAGAGCCCAATGGTTCAGCGACGTAACGATCACACGATCCACGTCATCGCCTTAACGTTCAATATGACGGACGGTGCGTCGGACACTTTTATTGTTGGTGAAAGCAAGATGGATCGCTTAGTTGTGCGAGGCTCATAGCCGACGATACCAGACAGCATTTTATAAAGCAAAGCGGGTAGATACCCGTCTTCTCGAAGCCTCAACAATACGATCCCTGGTCATTGACTGCGTCAGCGCGGCAGACGCTACAGCCACACTGTAGCACTTCTCAACCATCTTCATGCACGTTTTGTTTTGGTAGGAGTCGATCTCCCTGTCAAGCTCTCTCTTGAAATGCTGGAAGACTGAGACGTCCAGTGCAGAGGTCCGCCAATACAGTATCAAGTTGTATTGGTCAGCAATCATCTCGCTAATAGAAATGGCAACTTATGCCACAGCAATAGTAAATATTGCCGCAATTTATATTTAAATTTACCTATACTCGTCTTCCTCTTCCTTTTGTCCCGGTAGGCAGTCTTGTTAGTATGAATGTTCGCCGATCGACGGATCACAAAGTACCCAGCCCCTCCCGCTCAAAATCACCGATGATTTTTTGTGGCAAGGCGATTGCCACGTTCGTCGCGGGAAACCAACCCAGCCAACGAAGCAGTACGCGTCGCCAGCCACGTTGGGTTTCTTCGCGTAGATAAACTCGACCGTGAAGAGATTGGGCCCCTCAAAGTCGGACCCGTCACTAGCGGATGAGGTGCTGTCAGGCTCCTCACCAAGGGAAGGGGGGCATCATTGTATAGGCGTCAATGGGCAAGGCCAGATTCAAACGCAGGGGTGCGGATCCTCGCTGTTGCCTTCAGATGTTCCGCCATGACTGGATACTCCTCAACAAGGGCATCAAACATCATGCGAACCTCTGCAATATCAGTTGCAACCGCTTATAGATGCTCTCAAAATCCTTCAGATGATCGAACTATGAAGACAGCTTCCTGTGCTTGTTGACAGTCGGAATTAGTGGCTCCACAGCCTCCACCTGGTTGCTTGACCTTAGGCCGATTCCGTATGTAGCGCAGCTCTATTATAAACGTTGAAGACCAATGGGTGACGTTGCGCTTGATAGGCAAGGGTTCGATGTGCTTCTTGAGGTCCGCAAAGTTGTTATCTTGACATACGCCATCATGAGGGTACTTACCTCATCTAAAAGCGTATCATACGGCGCCAAGAACTTGTTGGCAGCCAAGGTGAACAGGTGGCTTGCACAGCCGACCAACGGGATGTATATCTTGTTCGCAATACACTGGTTTGTACTGCAGTTGTCACCCACCAGAAACCCCACCACCCTTGGTCTTGTTGTACACGCTAAGAACATTCTCAAACAGCTCATGAGCATCGGTGTCTGGCTGCCATCGGTGAGGGGGTATAGGCCCAGTAGGGGAACGCGCAACTCGTCATCTGTCTCGTGGACAGCGTAGAGGGCGATTTAATGCACACCATCATGTGTCCGGCCGTTGAACAGCAGGCCGAAGAGCGCTCCGAGCTCCCTCTCGAGCTTGAGACCGACCGCAATGACAATGCCTTCCATACACTTCTTGACGGCCTTGACTGTCACATGCCGCAACTTGCTCATGGCTCGTGAGTACATCTTCAACCTCGTGGACAGGCATGTCCGCTCAATTATACACCGGATCCACTGGAATAGATGGCTTGCTTCCTGGCACACGAAGCCAAACGACTTCAGGGAACGGCTGACGCTGGAGACAGATACCGCGTACTGTGCCTCGTATCCTGCCCAGCCAGGGTAATTAGGTTGGAGTATCGCGAGCCCGGAACTTGTCTTCGATCGAGGCAGCACATGTTGCAGTGAAATAGGCATTGACCTAGCGGGACGAAAAAAAAGGGTCTTCTTGTTGGCGACTATTGTAGCTCGCGGAAGATGAAGTGGTGAGCTCTTAAAGGCTTGTGGGCCTTGCCGAATCACCCATGGATCGATGCACTGCCAGCCAACGGATCGTTGGTGACGTGATAGTGGTGTGGAATATTTTAATGCTGATATCATCGGCTCTAGCAAAATTAAATAATGGCTCAGTAAAATATTGTATTGGAGTTGGCCAGATCAAATAATACATATTTTTATTGAATCCCATTTATTACTGTATTGCCATATTTAATTCCGACCTCTGGTCCAGTGGCTGCAGGAAATGAGAGGTGTGCGAAGGAAGCGCGTATAGTAAAATGCCGTGTTTGCGTGCTTGAGTAATTGTCCTGAGTGAAAAGTGGGCCTTGCATCCGTCCATGATAAGCAGAACTGAACGCTGAGGCTCTATGCGAATCACAAACCATTCAATGTACTGAACGAACAGTGCAGTCACAAAGAATGAGCTCTCGCTGGTAGCGAAGACGGCGTCGGGATCGGCGCAACCAGTATGTGCTTCATGACATTATTTACGCCTGGGAAGATGAAGAACGGTGGCAAAACTGAATCCGTCGGCGTTCACGCAAATCAGTGCGCTGACGTTGGTCCTGCTGTTAGATTGCTGTATGTTAGCTCGTTTTCCCTTGGCGGCGAACACGATCTTCGCATTTCTTGAGCCCTGGCCGCACATGCCCGTCTCATCAGATTCCAAATCGGAGACGACAAGAACGGACCAAACGACTCTATCGTGGCTTTCAAATTGGTGAAGTGCTTGGTGATGTTGGGCTGTGTTAAGGCGACTGCTCGACACATTCCAAACGCTGAGCGCGTCGTCTCTCAAATAAGTGCGAGTGCTTGCGACAACCCCACACACCAGTTGCAGAGGGAAAGTTCAGGGAAAGTTGACTGGGATCTCTCGTGAATACTGACTCTGTTCGACCACGCGTCGAATGATAAGCCGAGCTCTTCGGTGGTAAAATACTGACCTTGGGCGGTGCGTTAAATAACCGAGTCCACCACACCTTGCAGTTTACCTTCAGTTAAAAAAAATGGGGTTCGGTCCGCGCTTTGCATGGAGCGCCACGTCACCATTGGTACGTCGCTGCAGGGCACTCTTGCTCACGCCATAAGCCTTCGCAGCTCGTCGTAATGAATGTTCGTCTGAACTACCACGACAGCTTCCTCCATCAATTCGTCGTCATTTAGGCCCACGATTTGGCCGAGGGCGGTAGGGGGGCTTCACCATGCCAATGAGGTTCTTGTTCACGCGAGGAGCTTCGGAGAAGAAACGATATTCTGACAGGCGCTAGCTACATGCTGAAGCGTCATATCCTAACTATCAGAAACGACCATGTTCCCACATGTCCCGAAATATAGTGTCCCGAAATAGATTAAAAGCGGATAATAGCTATATAACGGATTTCACCGAATACAAGCCCTCCACAAAAAAAATAATAACCCGGTCACGTTTTAGAATTTGGACCGGAAAATTGAAGCCCTGCACATAATATAAACCCGGTGGAACAGTTGGCATGGAAACGAATGGCAGAGGTGAGAGCTTTTTTTTCAGCCACCAATGCACCGCATCGGTAGCACGCCGTCGCTACCGCTATTCCTATCACAACAGCTTTTTTTTTCAGCCACTAATGCACCGCATCGGACGCCGTCGCTACCGCTATTCCTATCCCAACAGCTCAAGCAAGCGGTCAACGATCTCACTCGCAAAGAAACAAGAAATTATCAAGTGGATCGAATGTGAAGGCGAGGGCGTCCCAACCAGAACAGCCCGCCACTTTGGTAGGTTGGGGTGGTCCCTCGATCCGGGCACTGTTCGGCAATGGTGGCGGCAGCGTGAGATAATCATGTCTACATCACCTCAGCGCATGAGGCTCGAGGCTGGAGAAAGACGCCGCGTATTGGTTCCCCTGGAGGACGATTTGCTCGATGTAATAATTGGTAGCAGAATCAAGAAGGAGAAGGTTACGAGGGCATGGATTGCAGCCCAGGCACTGCACCTGTACGGGGAGAACGTCGAAGAACCTATTCGTACCTTCGAGGCTTCGCACCAGTGGGTTTCTTACTTTATGCGCCGCAACGACTTGTCGCTCCGCCGCCGAACCAACCTCACTACCCTGTCAGATGACCAGCTCATTGAGCGCGCCGTTTCGTACATGCGCTTTCTGGGTAGGAACAAGGCCAGACACAACCCCGACCACACCGTTATCATGGATGAGACGGCCGTGTATTTGGAGGACGCAAGGGAGCAGATGGTGGAGATTCGTGGAGCACATCATGTCGTCGTGAAGGTAACTGGGTTTGCATCGATGCGCGTCACGGCGGCTGGTATTAAGCTGCTCCCATTCGCCATCTAGAAGCACAAAAAAGGAAGCCGCCTTGTTGCGAAACAAGCTTATCAGCCGAAAGCCTGGGTAGATTCCGACCTGTTGTGCAGCCCGCCAGTGTTGCAGGCCGACGGAAAAGCAATCGTGTGCGACTCGATGCGGGCCCACATTTCCAAAAAAAGTCAAGGCGAAGTGTTCAAGCCGCGGCATTTCGTTGTGCGTCATTCCCGGTGGTCTCACACCCTACCTGTAGGCCGGCGACATCGGCATATTCAAGCGCTTCAAGGAATTGTTGTGTGCAACAATTGACGAGTGGAAGAACCCCGACCAAGTTGAGTATACAAGGGGTGGGAAACCCAGGCCTCCCAGCGGAGGGTTGGTCTACAAGTGGGTTGCCGATGAGTGGAAAGAAACGCCACCGCTCGTCGTCAACAACGCCATCGCCGCTGCTGGATTTCATGAAGATCCAAGCGAGTGTTCATCTGAAAGCATGACGTTTACGGCCCGAAGTTCCAGTAGCGGTGGACTGCACAACAGACAAGCGACTCTGTGGTGGATGAAGACGTGATTGACGAGCTCACTAACGCACTAGGAGACGTCGAAGTCGTTATGAGTAGAGCGAATATGCATTTCGTTTATAGCGTGACATAATACAGAACAAGCTTTGATGTACCCTTTTCGAATGAACGTAGTAGCTCGTAAACACAGACCTCGCCGAGATAAAATACATGATATTTGGAGTATTATTGCACAGTCAATAATGAGAAATAGCACATTCTAATCCGATACATTTGTAGCGGCGGATCTCCCCTGCATTTATTATGGAGTGAATCTGAGAAAGTCTTCTTTGTCGAGTCGGAGTTATTTCTCTACGAAGGCCTATCATTTAGTAACCCTACACAGTTAGAAGCCCCCCCCCCCTCCTCCCCAAAAGTGATTGCTTTTGTAGACATTGTAAATAGTGACCCGGGGACTATTCGGTGAAATCCGTTATTTGCATTAACTGCGAGAAACGCTATTTAGTTATTTAACAAACTATTTTAAACAACAACCCTACCCCTACGCCGTTGTGCGTTGTGCAATTGACACGTTCTCCACAAAAATGTGCTACTGGTCATTTACTACCGTCTTTGTTGAGTAAATACTAAAAGCATCATTTGTTTTGAATGCCGACACTGGAAGAACAGCACCAGCACCGGTACAAAGTAGAGATGAACGAAGCCTGCAGCCGTGTGTGAAGCACGCGGCCTGCAAACACAGGACCCAACATTGCGCTCCAGGCAAGCGGAGGCTTCGCGGGCGAGCCGAAGCGGGCTTAAGGTTCTGTCACTGGCGAGCGCAGCGAGCTTCCGGGGTTTGGTAGGTTATGGAGTGGGTTTAGCTTAAATTACGGTGTGCCCGAGTCGTGTTACACCCTTAATGACGTTTAATCCGTTCAAATCCTGTGCAAATGACCACTAACTATTAGTTAGTAACTAATAAGTACAGATGATCCCCTCGTTAGTCATAGCGTCAGGAATCAACGTTTATGCCTCTTTAGTGGTATTGATCGGCTAGGGGGATATCGGAATTGTGGAACAGGTAGTACCAACCCAGCCACTCGTTCGGCCGTGCTCTCGCGCATCCATGCCTCGAACCCGATGCCGGCTACTGAGCTCTCAATCCGCCAGAGGAGAACACGATAAACGAGCCCACTGACAAAGCACTCGGCGATGTCGAGGAGTATGATGACGGTGCTGACTATGGCGAGCCTATAGGAAAGACGGAGAATGTTCAGCAGGAATCATTCACTCCTGATGTCAAGCTTGAGACTGAAGACATAAAGGATCACCTCAAAAGATCACATGGATCGCCAAGTTTTTCATCCGCTCTGCTTCAACGGGAAGTCGGACAGGTCTGTGAGGGACTTCGTGAGATGCAGCGATAACCTCGAGAAGAGCTGGGCAGGAAGCGAGGGCACAGGCAGCAGATGCCAAAATGAATTTTCCTATAGTTAAGCACCCCGACACTGGATTTTGGTGATTTGTATTTTATAGTAGTAGCTCAGGGAATAACTACTTAGGTTTGCATAGTCATGTTTTCATTCCTGTTGAGGGTTAGTCCACGAGTAGGGAATCACATCTATGGGATCATCTGGTAAATACATATTCTCAAATCCTTTTTCAAATCTTGTTGAATTTGTAACGTTATCATTGGGATCGGCATGACCATCCGACTTTACTGTATGCCTGCTCTCTATCTGGAAATTCATCAGTTCCCGATCGGCGCATTAGTCAACTATCCTGCGCTTTCTGTTCGAAAAATCCCCGTTGTCATGCGCCGAACTTATGTCGTTGTGGCAACTTTGGTCACTTTTTTCGCTGGCAGCGATGCCGCGGCGGTCTCGAACCAGGCTAAAGTCTCAGCTATGGAAACTTTTGATGCTCCCCTCGTAGCTCGTGGTATGGGCGCTGACGTTACCGAGGTCAACATGAAGCGGTTCCTAAGGGTTGAAGCCGCAATCGACGAGGACGACTCAGAGCAGAGAGCCCTCCCGCTTGGCTTGTCAAAGCTTTCGGAAAAGCTCAAACCAGCTACTGACAAATTCAAGTCGCTCGCGAATAAATTTGCTCCAATGGCAGAGAAGCTGACAGACAAGTCGATGGCAGTTGCGGTGAGACTGAAGCCCACTGCAGATGCGTTCACTGGGAAGCTAAAGCCGATCGCCGCTAAACTCAAACCGATAGCTGCGAAATTGAACACAGTTCCAATTGTCAAGAAGATCGTAGACAAGATAAAAGCGTTTGCACAGAAGATTAAAACCCTCAAGATTGGAGGTCACACCCTCAGCGAGCGTTACAGAATGACCAAGTTTAAGCGCTGGTTTAAGCAGAACAAGTCTCCGGATGATGTCAAGGCGATGCTGAAGGTTGGAGAAGGTGCCGCGGTGAACACAAAGAACCACGATCTGTCGACCCAGTATACTGCCTTTTACAGATGGGCTCAGAGAGACAAGGAAGTGAAGGCGGCAGCAGCAGCAGCAGCGTGATCCAAATTGTCGTCTAAAACTCGGTCAGGGCCGTTAATGTCTCACTTACGGCATTACTCTATAATGCCTTTTAGCATCCAAAGAAGCATAAAGATCAATTGATTTTCGTCAGCATGTTGCGTCTAGTCATTGACTGCAGGGTTGTGCCATGGCTGAAAGCACAACCCACTCGTCTAAGGGACACCGTGGAACCGAGGCAAATTAACTAGACACTGTCCAGAAACAGATCGGTTTTAAATCGAATGACACCACAGTGCTCGAGAAAAAAGAAGATCAACCTGAATCTTGGCAACCACATCGATGTCAAGCACAAGCACACTTGACCACGATTAAAATCTTTGCACGGCCATTTCTTATGTCATGTAGGACGGAATGTTCCGACAGTGCAACTGGGATTCATCGTCGAGTGATCTTGCCAAGTGCAATGAGCAATGCAGCATGAATTGTGCAGTGAGATTAAACTTAAAATAAATACTACGCGGTCTAAACACTGCCACTGTATTTTTCTTGTGAGCTACGTAGGTTTAGAATTGGCAACTCCACTCTCGAAACGCGGGGTACAATTTCGCAGGAGCCGACAGTGCCAAGCTACAGCACAAGATCGGTATACATAGTTCAGTCCAGTGTTTCTGCTCAAAAGGTTGAGTAAGTTCTTCAATTGCACTTACTCTGCTCCAACTCAAAGTCTTCGTGCTCGTTCAAATCCCGATCGCATGCCAAACTCCGGCCCGGAAAATAATTAACAGTTAGGTTTTATTCTGAAAGTATATGCCATAAATTTAGGAGCCCTGAATCAGAGCAAATGGGTTTGATGCTTACGATGATGCAGTATACGCTAACATTGGCAGCAATAATTTGTCCATTCTCGAGCTTTAGCAGCTCGATGTTGAACCGTAATAAATCAACAAATTTTGATTATTGTTAGTCACAAGTTACTACTTTTCGGGCATGGTAGCAACACTTCTTTCAATCACTTCACGTTGGCCCCGTTATTCATAACCTACCGACGCAATTTCCGGAGGACATAGAGCGCAGCCATCACAACAGACACCGACGAAGCTGCCGTGCGCAGCGTCACAGAACTCCCATTAGCAGGTCCACCCGAAAGTTGCGGTGCTCCGGTGTTCCCGTTACGCAGCAAATACTGCTTCGCATAGCGTAGCAACGGCACAGTGCGACCTGACGTCCACCTCAAATCCAGTAGCTGCACGAACCGCAGAAAAATCGCACAGCAGGCCACGGAACTCAGCGCCGACGCCGCCATAAACTGCACAAACGTCAGAAAAACCCTCCGACTTCCTTTTGACGCGTACAGCTGCATCACCAGCAGCGCACTGGACATCGCAGCGGTGCGGTTCAGCATCTTCGAGCCCGGCATCCTCACCAGTTCCGTGCAGCCATTCCATATTCTGGACGCCACAATCTCGTTCAGCACCTGCTCTCTTGATGGCTGGGTGCGCACCGTTCCCACTACATCTGGACGATGGAAGTCAAAACCCGAAGCCGTCGTCGTTAATGGCGCCGACGTTAACAATTTCCTCTGCTCCATCTTGATCTCCCGTATTTCTTCCGTCTCCCTCACTGTCAACACTCCCTCCCTCGTCTCGATCTTAGCTGTCGCGTCCTCCTCCGGCTCATCCTCTTCACGGTCACTATCACTTTCATCCGCCGGCAGCAACACCTGCTGCACTGAATCCGGCAGCAACGGCAGCAATCCCGGTCTGGTCATCATGACCTGTGACTCGGGCGACATCTGCTCCATTAGCCTCATCTGCTCCGCTCTCGTCAGCGGCAGCAAAAACGGCAGGAATGGCGCCACTTTCTCGGATAAACTCGTGTCGGTGAGCCACTCCAGCAGCGAAGTCTGTAGCAGCAGCTCCTGCACGGACTCGGGCAAGAACCCCAACACGCCCCTGATGCGCATCTCCTCTTGGTACCATTTCCAAATGGGTACACTCCACGAGTATAGCAATCCCAATGAGGCATATGCCAAGGCCACGAGGGCTAGCGTTGCCCTCCTAGACAGGACCTCGGTCAGCAGCACCATGAGCGCGAACGTGACCGTGAGGCAACTGGCGACGCGAAGCAGGAGCAGGGCAGCTTCAACTCGCGACTGGAACGGCGAGTATGCAACATGCACCAAAAGTAGCCATGTCAAAGGCGGCGAGATGGCTACAAGCATCACAATGTGGTCCAGCGCGAACGAATCGAGCGGGACAGCCAATGAGGGCAGCAGGGCATCGTCGAGCCATGGCGCCAGCGAGAACAGCAGCACACTCAGAAGCAGCACCAACGAGCTCAGGGAAAGTAGTTGCACGCTCAGCGGGTGCCCGAAGCTGCGGCGAAGCACGTGGGCTAGTATGCGCACGTACAGCGGGCGCGACGACGGCATGGCAGCGGAGGAGAAAGTGTTGATGACAACGTTCAACTGTCCCTCACGACAGTGACTGATGACACTGTTAGATCGTGACAACCTCCCCTGTGCTATATACCGGTAGATTATAACGTAAAATTCGGATTAATGCGCCGCGTTCAATTATTATAAAACGAGGACAGATAGAAAATAACGTTATAATCGATTACACGTATTTTATAGTAAGTTTTACATTGAGTTTTCACCAGTGCTGACAGCTCCACCGGTTAAACGGCTGTTTATTGACGGCCCTATTGGGAGCAGGGTTGTCGCAGTCCTCTCGAGACCGTTAATTCCCCGCACTAAAAATGGTACGTTTTCTCTCCAATTTTCCTTGCATTGCCATCGTTAAGACTGTCGACTAACTTGCCTTTTTGAGCGCTACTCTAGTCTTCAATGACGATCTCATCGAACGTATCCATCACCGTGTCCACTGCTACTTCAGAAACGTCGTTAGCATCGCCTCCGTCGCGCAGCTCCCAAGCCGCTCTAAACTTCGAGCCGTACACATCATGCTTGGCAATATGCCACTTGCTTGAGTCGCTGCTGAAGCCGCAGGCTTGCACGCTCTTCATGACGACTTCATCTGGTGTCTGCTTCCAGGCTCGAGCGACCCACAATGTTACAAGTGCGACCTCAGGCGGACCTGGATTCCCGCCCTTGGTATACGTCACCTTATCCGAGCACTTCCACCCCTCAATCAGCCTGAACGACTTGTAGATACCAACATCTCCAGCTTACACGTACGGCGTCAAACCGCCGGCCACGACAGCCATCTTGATCGCCTTCTCGGAGCACCGCTCCTTAACACGCTGCTCAATATGGGCTCGCATCGAGTCTCACACGATGCACTGACCAGTTGTCTGGAGGACGGTAGGATAGTACCAGTCCAGACAGTTTAGGAGGAGGTCCTGGTCCACCCAAGCGCGCTGCTGGTAGGCAACATAGCAGCCACCAAGGCGCTCAATCGGCCCGCGAGTCTTCCTCTTCCAGACGAGACAGGGCGTCAACTTCTTACCCGTAGCAGTTACCGCAAGCATGACGGTGATCCGCATTGAAGCAAAACCCGTTGAGCGCACTACCACATGACGAGCGCCAACCTCGTCTACGGTGTACCCTCGAGCGTCATCGAGGTACACCGCTGTCTCGTCCATAAGGACGGTGCGGTCTCGGTTCATGTGTGGCTTGTGGTCTTCTAGAAACTGCATGTAGGCCACCGCGCACCCAACCAGAACGTTGTCGGTGAGTGCTGTCAAGTTGGTACGCTTACGGATCGTGACGGTGTTTCGAGCCATGAAGTTGTGGACCCAGGGATCGGACGCCACGAAGCGAATGGGGTCCTCTTCATGCTTTTCTTCGGTACGACTGGCTTGAAAGAGCTGGATAGCCGTTGTCGCAATCCAGTCCCGCGTGACCTTCTTTTTTCTGATGCGCTTCTCGTAGATGAGCTCGCCTTCCACGGCCCCCAGCAGTGGGCGTCGGCCTCCACAGCGATTCGGCGGCGAGAACCTGGCTCAGCCATGATCTGCTCATGATCGCGCCACCACTGGCGGAAATAGGATGCCGTGATCCGCCATCCTCGACGGCGAAACTGAACTTCAGCGCATGACGACACGCCACCTCCTTCAGTCGTAATCCAGTCTATGGCTTGCTGCTTGATGCTGATTTCGATGCTTTTACGTTTGGCCGCATTGGAACTTGGAGAGTGAGAACTGCAGCGCAACCAAAGCAGATAATGGGCAGTGGCTATAAACCATCCATTTTAAACCAGCGAACCAGAAGCACGTGACTTGAATTAACTGGTGCGAGAGCGTTCTATTGTTATATAATGCCCTTTCAGAAAGCGCTTTTTTCGATGGGCGTTCTATTTGATGGGGGAGTACAAATCGGTATTTTACGTTAGCATATTGCCGTTTGCAGCTAACGGAGCCAGTTAAACCAGCTACTGACCTCGAGATTTGTGTCGAACTTTTTTTAGCTTAGGCAACTCGAAACTTTTGAGGTCAAAGAACACAACACGATCATAAAGACGAGAAGTTCGAATCGTATGCTCAAGATATGAGAGCATAACGCCGAATTGTCGCTTGAGATTGGAATTCGGTACAGCCACCCATATGTCCGAGATTTCTATCACTGCGAAAACGTACGCGGACCCGAGCATGACGTACAGCCCGGGCTTTCGCTGGCAGGCGGTCTCCCTGCGCTTCGTATATGGGCTGGACCTGGAGTTTATTAACGATGTACTTGGTCCCAAGCCAAGGACGATACGGTGCTGGTATAAGCTTTTCTAATTGAAGGCACTGTTGAGCTGTACAAGCCGTCGCAGCGAATAGCGCGCTAGTCGTCAGACGTTCTTGCCCACGTGACGTCATACGTCAAGCATCCCCCTACTTTCTACGTAGAAGAACTTCAAGTCAATCTCATGCAACATTTTCCTTCCCTGAAGAATGTATCACCGGCTACGGTGTGTCGCGCTCTTCTCTTTGACCTTAATTTATCAAGAAAGCGCCTCACGCGAGCTGCAAGAGGGTGCATACCTGCTGATGTAATTATCATTGCTGTTTCGTCTGTTTTACATAATTAATGGTTTGTATTTATGCTTTCTGTAGGTCGCTACGTGCAAGGCTAAGCTGCCTGCGAATTATTCTTTCCCAGAGCGCTTCTGTTCATAGATGAAACCTGCAAGGACGGGCGTCACGCGTATCGACGCCATAGGTGGTCATCAAGGGGGTCTCGGTGTGTTGTTAAGCTGCCCTTTCGCCATACAAACGGCGGGCAATCTTGGCATGATTAGACCACCGAGGCTTTGCCGCCTGTGAAACAACGGAGAGGACGTTCACAAGGCGGAGCTTTTACGTAGCATTTTCCAGAAGGTGGTTCCTTTACTCAATCCCTGGCCGTTGCTCAGGTCCATAGTTATTATGGACAACGCCAAAACCACATGTATCCCAAGTTAGTGGAGGCCGTCCGCCAAGATGGCGAACGATTGCTGTTTTTGTCCCCGTTCAGCCATCAACTTAACTCAATTGAGGTCTGTTGTTGCCGCTTAAAGTCATGGATCCAAGGCTTCGAGAATTTGATATTCCCTGCGGACCCCGACGGAGTTCCCAATGTGGCCATGCGGAAATGTTTATCTGCCGACGCTCCGGGCACGTTAAATCTTTACGGGCATTGCGGGTACGACATATGTGGCCTTAGATCTGTAGCGTTTGAGCAACTTCTTACTGAGAATGAATGAAAGGTTTATTGTTTATCAGCCTCGTTATCTCCTTGCTGGTTATCGAAATCAGGGACATTAACCTGAAGTGGTTGAGCAAGTTCATAGCCGTGAAAGATCCTTCCTGAAGATGTCGTCAGCGGTAAGCCTAGAGCAGCTCGCAAATCGAGTACGTCAACTTCGTAGCGGACCCAGCGTCCATTCGTCCGAAGGCGGATACTTGCGGTACGGCGGTTCGTGTCTGTTACTTCTGGGGAGGGGGGGGGGCTTGGATTTCAGCGATAGCTGCATCAAGTGCGATGGCTTGGAGTGTCGTATTATCTTCAACCATCGTGAGCGTCGGCATGTCTGGCTGATACGCCAACGTAGTTGAGAGATGGGTGTGCGTAATAGATCCAAAGTGCATTACATTAGCTTCTCCGTATTGGCGCAAGGTGTCGCCCGCAACTTGCATTCTTGCAGCAGCAGCGCGGCAAATGTCTGACAACGCTGGTGGGGCAATCGAATGACAGTAAACGAAGAACTCGAATTCGAAATTGCCCATGACGTCACCATTCCAGCGCGAGCGAGCGCCACCTGAAATCCGCTTCCACCTGTGCCGGAGCAATGGTTCAAAGTTGGCGGCATCAAGAGCATCAAATTGGTGCTGAGACACACCCTTGATTTTCCGGAAAGATATTCGCTCATCATTCCTGCGAAGTTTATCGAAAGCGGGGTTATCCAGGACTCTGCTAATCTTCGCTCGAAGCACGTCAAAGCCTTCAAAGACAGTAAACTGGATTTTGCGCAGCTCACCACCTCTTGAACGCTGCTCCACACTTCCTTTGCGTATCGTTACCACCCCTTTATATGAAATCGTCCGGCGGCAAGTCATTCATCTTGAATCACCAAGACACCGCAACAATGTCGTAGAGCTGCAAAATGCACCCACAAACACTGTTAGCAGGCTCCTATAGCGCGAGATACGAGCACAAGTACGTGTTCGAGCGAAAAAAAAATGCGGAGGGGCTCCCCACCCGATGTACTGACACCCAGGACACTGCCACCGCTTCTACTCCAGTCCGCAGTCACTAGACGACGTAGTACAGTCGTAGACCTGCACAATGCACCCACAAACACCGTTAGCGAGTACCTTGATCCAATGCTATGAGCGCTGCAATATACTGTCGCTCTGCGCGTGCCTCGCCGTTGTTTTGGTTATGACCACTAATGCCTTCCAATCTGGTGATTTTGTAACCCGCCGAATCGGATAACGATTTGATAGGAATTAGGAATAACACCGCGGACAGTTTTGCCTTCGAATTATCCAGCTCTGGTCTATTTTAGATGGCATGCTCAGTTTTATGCTCGCTTTTATAGTAGTTGTAAGTCGTCGTACAGACTCTATTATAGAGGACAAAATATCTGCAAACGGCAATAAAATATATCTATTTATCACATATTAAGGGTATCCGTGTGACAGAAACTAAGTAAAAATAACAAAGGCACGTGTTGCTGTGCCCATCTAGCCTCATCACATTTTTGGATTACACTGTAGTTTTGTATTGAAGTTCTCCCGTCTCCCTTTCCCTTTCCCATAGCCTCCCGAGGATCGATGGCATTGCGGTCTTGGGCTTTGCTTTCACAGAGGCAGTCGATGTGCTCCTGCGAGGAAAAGATTCTAAGTTCGGCCATCTACAGTGCTCGTCTCACTGGAAAGCTCGTCCGCCTCCGCAAATATCGCGCGGTGGCTGCGCGCGCTCGCAACTCTCCTCCGTTGGTCGTTTATGAGACTTTCACCCCCTTCTCTTTCAGATGGGCATACGAATCACTCTAAAAAAAATGGTCAATTTCGTGTGATACAGTGTTCGTGTCATGGATATCATTGCTGCAGCACTGGTTACAGTAATTATTTCGACTCAGACTAAATATGTGGGGGGTGACCTATTTACATAAATTAGTAGGCTTCGAGCGCACGCAGACTAATTTAGTGCTAAGGCTAATTATGAACGTCAAAATTAGTCTGCTTAATCCAAATAGATGTAGCCCTAAACGAGTGTTTCGGCGAGCAGGGTCTGAAGATATTGCCTCTTGAATTTGGTTTTTATCTGTACTCGAACTCTCTCCGACGGATCCTCACGGCAAAGGCGTCGACCTCTTTGCCAAGCGGACGCCACATTCTACAATATTAATTTCGCGTTATCTTACGATGAGCCTGTAAGAATAATAAAACGATACTATGGAAATAAGTCACGCAATATCCTTTGCAGTAACCGTTTTCATTTCCCCGCTGGAGATGGTACTAACGTGTTGGTCATCCGACCGTATTGCAGCCGTATCGGTCGACCGTGCGCAGGAAATCGGCGGTTCCAAAACTTCCCGAAATCTTCTTAGAGCATAGTCGAAAAAGGACCGTCAACAGCGCCATGGTGAATTGCAGTCGGCGGGACATACACACATTCGACACGATGGCTTACCGGCCGATGGCCGAGGTAACACGAACATGTTGGTGCTCGTGCGCCGGTTGAGATATACAGTACTTCTCGTTCCATTCCCATACTCGGTTGCGAAGGAATATGCCGCATGTCTGGTCCTGGCTGGCGTGTAATTTTATCAAGATTTCGGCGAGACTATAGTCTCCGACCGAGACCCCAGTTCACAGCGACACCGCCGACGGTATCGAACTTCCTAAGTCGACGACGGCTCACCCAACGTTCTCTGTGGGGAATGCCGCGACCGGAAATTACCAGACTCCACAGCCTGTAGCGGAGGTGCCGCACGAGCTGGCGAGGTCACTTCCTTAGGGAGAAACGAAGTCTCATGCTCAGAGTGCACCCAGGCAGGCCCCCAAGCAGACACGCATGGGGTTGCCACACACCGCGGATGGTCGTTCGGCGGGTGATACACGAACGACGGGGCAGCGCAGCTGGACCCCCCCCGTACGGACGCCATCTGTGAGAGTACGTAAGAGGTCCCCCCCTGCTTCATGGTAGAACTGTGAAGCCCAGTCCGTAGATCGTAGATTCTTCGTCCTAGACTCCCTACTTCGGTAGTCAGAGCGCCCCACCCCGTCCCCCCTATCATGACGATCAAGTGTCCCCCGCGTCAAAAAGCAATATGATTTTTAGTTTAGGTACGGCGGCCGTCTGTGATGCCACAAAGGGGCTGCTCGCATACAGCTTGAATACTCAATATAACGTCTAACTAGCGTGCGAACGAAACTGGAAGACAACCTCTCTAAAGAGGTCATGTTTAATCCACCTGGAATAGCAGACCCATGACGTTGCTGTTATGGTTGTTTATCACTGGACTCCACAACGAAGCCAGCCAGACTCCACAACGAATATCGCACGTGTGATTGGTCAAAATAAACCACACATCAATGTGTTTTTACTTTGATTGAAGTGCACTATAAATACTGGCGACAAGCGGCATATCGAACGTGCTGCCATAGATCAGAAGTCCCGGCACCATGCCCGTCGACTTGCTTGGTGAATATGGCTACGATGATGTTGTCTTACATGCTTGGTTCCAGATGCAAAGATCGCCGGCGAGTTCATCAACGACTTCGCTCTAAATACGAACAAGAGATTTAAGCTAGACAAGAACAACGGTAACTACAGAAAGTGGATCTGTACAACGCAGCGCTGCAAATGGTATACTGCTTTCTCTCGGAAACGCGTGAGGGAAGTCACAAAGAGCACCCGCAAGAGGCCAGTTACCAAGTTGGGTCATCTCCCCAACGACTCATGGTACGTATCGAGCATGAATCGGCACCATGCCCAGTGCTGTTGTAGCACCGCTAACATGGCAGGAGAGCAGATTGGGCGTCTGCCCGGGTTGTTAACAACTTGAGACAAGTGGAGAATATCGATGTATCCGCCAAGCCGGCAGTACTCTACAAACTAATCCGAGCTGCTCTCGCAGCAAAAGAAGGTGACGATGAAGCCGAGTATAAGGCTCTGTCTGCGTATATGGAACTGTTTGCGCAGCATAATGCCGGCTCGAGCGTTTGCTACCAGCTCGACACTTCAGGTCGTTTCTATCGTTCTTTTCTTTCAATTGGATCTGCGGTTCGTGTTCAAGACTCCCTTCTTCCTGTGTGGGAGAGCAACGGCACCCACATGAAGAATGCCAAGTACAACGGAGTTGTCTCACTTTAGTCGGCAAGGATGGACACAAACGCATAGTGCCTGTTGCTATAGCCTACGTCCACAAACAATCAGTAGAGAACTTCGTTTTTTTCTTTTCAAACTGTATTGCTGGAGGAATAGCGCTGCACGATCGCCCAACTTTTACTGATCGCGGAAAGCAGTTTCCAGCTCGAGCTCGACTAGCGATGATGGGGCTAAAAGTGAATATCAGGTTTTGTGGCCTCCACATCCGCTTCAACGCTGTCGAAAAGTTTAAGGAAGTGAACCTGACCAAAGAAAATGTGAATGCTGAGATAAGGCGCCTTCAGTCGTCCCGAACCGAGCGTGAATACGTACGCAATATTGTACGCCTGCGCCAGTTGTTCCCTGACCCGGTACTCTCCTTCGTCGATGGCAAGCGGAAAGCGGAGTACGTCCGTTCTTATTTGCAAAGTATACACTCCACCAACTGGACGGTAATTGGTAGCAGCACCTGTGATGCCGCTGAAGCTGAATGGCTTAATGAAAAGTAAAAGGCATCTGTATGGCGAAAGCCTGCCATTGTTTGGTGTTCGTTCAACAAGTGGAGCAGAAGGGGATAACAACGGGTTGTTATGGAAAAAGGCGGGCACGCACTTGTTTTTACGTCACTCAGAGCTTATTGTATGCGTGCCGTTGGAATTTGCAATGCACTTTTTAAAGAATCAAACGACTGGATCAGAGATGGTTTTGTTGTAACTCCGTACGCGATGGATCTGTTCATAGGAGAAAAGAAGCATGTGTCGAAGCTTGCGGTTGTTTATTCATCATCATCTTGCTTTTATGTCTTCGGTCCATTTGACCGAAGTGATGTGGCTTCTATAGCTCAACTATTCGAGACGAAGATGGCTACTGGAAAATGCAAACCATGCCGTGTGTCAGAGCAATTTCAGACTCCTTGTCGGCACGTACAAGCTGTCATCTACGATCTGGAGCGTCAGAACGCAGGTAGACCTCCCTTGTGTCACGTGCTTGCTTATTTTCACCACGCCTATCTTATCCACATGGTGCACGATGTTTTTTCGTCGCTGCAGATCAATCTACCCGTGGATTACATATCCATTAGAAACAATAGTGTCCTCCCAGCTCCGGTCTATCGACAAGCCGGTGGTTCGCGTAAAACTTATCGCGTAGATATCCAACGCGGTGAAGACCGAATCATCAGCCGAGGCGAAGAGCCAAAGCGCACACGATCGAATCCAAACAGCTTCAAGACTCTAACAACGAACAATTCCGAGTTTAAACGGCATGATTATACCGCAGCCATCGATGTGTTCTTCAGTTCTCAGATATCTGCCAAAGCAACAAAACAACGAGGTGAGTACCATTGCGGCAACCGCGGATCTACATCCCATAATGCTGTCACGTGTACCAACACTGGCCTGAATTGCGAGGAAGCCGGAAATGCAATTCTCCCAGGCGAGTACATAGTGGGAACTGCCCCTTCTGAAAACTGATGAGACCGACACGTTCATCCTTTCCCCTCCCACAGCGCCGGCAAAATCATTAATTTTCAGAATGAAACTGCGAAGACTCCGCTAAAGGCCTTTCGCTGCATATGCACACTTACACCTTTGTCCCACGCTCAGATGCCTCAAAATGTCAAAATGGATAATGGTTAGAGTTAAAACAGCAACAACCATGCGCTTTATTTACCTGATTATTCTTGTCATGATGTTATCCGAATTCGCGAGCTTGACGATCTCCGGGTAGGTACGCCGGGTATGCGGACTGCTGTGCGCCGTTCGACACGAGCAACTCCGTGGCCGAGTCGTCCTTGAACCTCGAGACTTCTGCACGTAGGTCAAGATGAGGTCGCTTAGCTCCACGAGGTCCTTAATGTGCGTGTACTTGATGTTACCCTCGACCATGGCCTTGGCGCCCGCCGACAGGATGCGCTCATTCGGGTGTAGTCGGGCTCGCCCACACACAGCGACCTCATCTGCTTGCCGTCGGTCTCAATTTGTTGGAATTTGTTGGTCTTGCCGTGAATTTCGGTCGTGGCGATCGCAAGCTTCTGGAACGTTGGGTGTAGGGGTGCTTGTCGGTCATGGCGATGTTGTGTCCGTCTCGACGCGGCCGGTCTTTCGCGCCAGCTTTTGCGCTGTCGTAGCCTCCTCGCTCTGCGACGTCGTAGGAGCGAGGTTGCGCACGAAGGCGCAGAAATCGCTCAGGAGCCGCATGGCTGCCGCCTTGTTGGTGTCTGTGTGGTGGCCCTGCACGTCCACATAGTAGAGTATTTGTACCTGTGGGCGTCGACGACCTTCTCTCCGTGATGCTGAGGTGCTTGTGTCGATAGTCTACTCGCCGTGCTGCTGATGTGTCTAGCCGTCCCAGGGGCGGATCGCTAAATCGGTCAGGTACAACCCGCGCTGCGCCAATATGTACGGCGCCCGCGTGGTTGAGCTTTGCGGTCTAGGCTATTTTGACAAACGTGCGATGTTCGTTGTGGAGTCTGGCTGGCTTCGTTGTGGAGTTCAGCGATAAACATCCTGCTGTTGCGGACAACTGCGGTAGCCTTTACGCGAAGCACCACCGACAGACGCTTACATTTACCTGTCGCAGAAATATCCGAGTGATAACGACGAATGTGGTCGCCGCGTGGGCAAAACCGACTAAATCGCATCGCCAAAAAAAGGTTTGTTAGGGCCGTACTTGTCCCGATTGGACGTCATTAGAAAATCGGCCTATTTGCATTGAAAGCCCTTCCGAACGATACGAACACCGGAGAAGACGGTGAAGATGAGCTGTCAACTAGGCTTCAATAGTTTATCAGCAATAGATTTATTGTAGGTATTGTCTAATTGCTATACACCCTCCTACTTCATTTAGCGTGAACATTATTGCATCGGCGCACACGAGCGGTGTAGCATCCGACGGCAAAGTATCCGGGATCTGGACGGCGTAGTTGTTGTCCCGATAGGAGCCGGTCTTGAGCGCGGCGTCGGTGATGAAGACGAAGACGCCCTGATTGCACACAGCATCCTCGCTGTCAACGGTCTGCTCAGCCGGGCGTTGATCGTTCGGTTTGCAGCTTACTCACGGCCATACCAGCGATCCCACACACCCACGGAGAGGCGCTCGACACTCGGACCGACAGCAATGACGTTAACAATAATAGCACGTGTCCCGCCATAGAACAGGAGGTGCCGAAGCCAAGCACCGTGAATTCCCACGCAAAAATGGGCCAACATCATCCAGGAAGCCCCCTCGCACGAGCCTACGCTAACTCCTGAGACGACCGTCATCGAGGATCACCACCTGAGACTTCGTGGATGAGATACCCATGCCGACACTAGCACACCGTCGCCCCCTCTCGGCGATGGAAGGACCTGAGGCGAAAACGAAGTGCCCGAGACTTTCGAAACCGCGACTGCTATCACCGAGCCAACATGGGTGGGTCAGAAGAAGTTTCCATCCCTCACTGGGCATTGGAACGGAGCGCGATGTCGAGCTGATAGTTAGAAAACCATTACTAGGTTGACAGGCCGTGCCTAGCTGTGGGGGACATTACAGAATTTACTCAATAGGGCTCACAATCGATTTTGGGTCCGCTAGGAAGCGCCAGATTTTCGCTCGCAATATGTTTTCACTAAGCCCCACAAACTGGCTGAAGGACAACAACGTGGTGTTTGAGTCAAGCGACGACAACAGACACGATCAGGCCGCAGGAGGTTAAGCGGGCGCAAAGGTGACCACCGGGGCGAGTTTCACCAGTACCACATTAAATATTTGATTTCATGGCGCCATCGATGGTGAAATCAACTTTGCATGAACCCTCCTCGGACTGAATGGCTTATACGCCGTGATGAATATGTGAAGGCGATGAACGAACGAAGCAGGGCCGATAAAAACAGTTTCATCGCTGTTCTGGTGAGTGTGAAAGCCCTGCTTGGCTTGCTGAAGACGCTGCATATAGCGACCTGGGCGTCTCCAAGAGCGACCTGATTGGTGAATTCTGCTTGCGGATACCGTCGCGCTTTGTATCGTTACGGCTTCGCACGTGTTCAGGCGGATCTCCGTCAGAGGGTCGCGCAGACGGGTCGTCGCCTAGTTTCACCCGCCAAAGCGTTACAAAATCCGTCGAGGTTCTGCGACCAAAATCCCTTTTTAACGGCACATTCAATCAATTTATTCACAGCAGCCTTAACTTCATCGGTTAGCACAGTTCAGCCCCCGATTTGAGGCTCTCCAAATCGCCGAACTCATCGCCTTGCCATTTGGTATTGCTTTGACGACAAACAAGCTCAGCTGCCGCTGCACATCGATTGCTACCATTGCCAACACGTCATTATCCAGCAGAAACTCATCCGTGTAACCAGGAATGCCCAACACTCAAACGGTTTAGCAATACAGAACACTACCGCCACCGTCCGTATATCAAATGCGCTTGCAAAGTCATATTCACCTTAACTAGCTTGCTATCAGCTCATTGCACGTGAGCGGTCCCTCCAGTCCCTGGTCGTACCTCAGGACAAGTCTTCACAACGTTTTTGTAGACGGCGATGCATTGCCGGACCTGTCGACCCTACTATCCGGACAGAAAGCCGCAGAAAATGCATCTTCAAGTATGATGTATGATCGAACGCGTATACACAGACAGGCATTCTCCTCCTAGCCGTCATAAACTAATGTTTTTCCTCCTCAAGGTCTTACTGGATTCACATAAGGCGTTTACGGGCCTCCTTGTTGCAGTTGGCAGCTATTCAAGTAATGTGGGCCATGTAGTGGAGGCGTAAGCCTTTGAAACACAATGCGTGCTGTTTGGGCCGTCTTAGTCGCTCAGTCTTCCAAGTCTCTCGTTTTATAAATCGCGTCAGGTTTCTGGTGCCGCGGAACAATACGCTTTTTACTCTGGAACTGGTTCTGAACTGCACGCACTTCCCTTGTCAAGTCAGCGGTCTAGCCCTCGGCCGAGCACGACCTCAATCGCTTGCTCAAGACCAGCTGGTTAAGTAGTTTCGACAGCTGCAACGCACTTTTTTGTGCGCTCGGAGAGCGATACTCAGTCTCATTCTGCAATTTCTCCTTCAGCATGGTTGGCAACAGCTAACAAGGAGCTTACACTTTTTTCTCAGTCTCTTTGTCATCTTCGAAGAAACTCGAGAGTGCGTGCTTCTAGATTAAACTGTTGCACGACATGAAGTAGTCCGTGACACTAGACTGAAATCATTATTGTTCATGTTCATGTTCTGTTCCTTTAGAGAAAGGCGTTCACAGGTGGCACCGTTTAATTCTGGTAGTTGTCAGTGATGGCGTGGATCTGCTCCTGTTCTTAGCTGTCTTCAACGACGAGTTCGTCCGACCCGGATGGGTGTATGTGAACACTGAGAGTCGCTGAGCATGCCCAGTACTCCATGTCTGTGCGCAAGCGTGATGGTGAGTTCTGACAGCCGTTGGAGTACAAGCCCGTCAACGCAATCATAAGGCTATTGTTGGAGTGCTGTCAGACCTACACATCGACTTGGAAGGCGAGATAGGGTCTCAGAGTTTGGTATCTGTGGCGTTGGGATTTTTCCGAGCTGTGACAGCTCGGTTTGCCCGTCAACCACTGTCGAACCTTTCAGTGAAAGAAGTTGCATCTCGTGATTGGCCGATCCCATTCTCCGTGGCCGGCTGACAAGGAGCAATATGAGGATGGTCTTAATATAACCCCAGCCGATGCGCCGATGAGGTTTGTATATATATCAGGTTTGCACTTAATAGCGGCCGGTCGTACCCTCGACCTTATAGTCAAACCCAGGATATCCCTCAGAGATATGTCCATCTTCAATATTTGTATAAATATATAGGGCTAGCTAAACGAGGACCTCAGAGCGGTAGATCCACCATAAAAAAAAAATTAGCAGTTTTCCCCAAGTCACCAATGGTCAAGCCCAACTTCGGTAAGGTAGCTAGCTTATTGTCGTGTCTGGACACGCTCGGCTGCGGGGAATATCTACCGTAGGCTAAAGGTACATTGCACCGAGAGGCTGTATTGGTTAATCCAAGAGTTGTTGTGGCCTATAGTGTGGAGCGGCAACAGAGTGCCGCTCTATATATATCTGTGGGAACCGAATGTCCCTGTGTATATTTTGACTGCCTGCCGAGGATTTTCCTTGGTACCCCCGTACTACGCTTGACCGCCGGTACCTTTCCGTCTGAGAGACTGCGGGGGTCCGCGATAAATCGTAATATTGCATCCTAGCCCTCGCTCGAGCCTAGTGGTGCTTGTTATTGGGTTGACCGAAAACAACCTAGCTATGCAGAGGCGCTTGCAACCGACCCGATCGAAGGGATCGTTCCTGCTTTTCAGGTGTTGATCCAACTATCGCTGACCTTTTCGGGGAAGCGTGTGCTGTTGTGGAACTGCTATCGTTTGGTGGCGAGAATTTCAGCGTGTTCCTACACGACATCTCTGTAATTTCGTTAAAGGATATCAGCATATTTCAGTAGCTGAGGAATGCCACAAATACTAATCATAAATAACTTACCGGAAAGTGTATACGTGCCACAGGGCTGTACCGATCCTTCCCTGTGCCCTGTTTTCCAGTTGACAATTCAGAAGTGCCTCGAGGAGTTGTTGCACGAACACATCTTGGTTCGGATCGAGTCATCAATGTTCGCCGAGGAATTGATCACTTACTTGGCCAAGCTTGAGAGATTGCTTGAACTTCTAGACTTATATGGGTTTAGGATCGTCCTAAAGGGCTGATCGCGTCATCTCCAGGTGGAGATCTCCAACTATATCCATCTTCATCTCTACGTGTGCTGGTCGCGTCGTCTTCATCTGAAGCCAGATGGTAGGTTTGTTATAATTTCAAAACCAACTTTATCAAGGCCAAGCATTGTTGCTTTGGACCACTTTTGGATCTGCTGACATGACGAAGAACACGAGTACGCGCAGGCAAGCGCTCCCGCCCCATGTAGGGCACTTGGCTCCGCAGGAAACATCGGTGGTGGGGCTCCTGCAAGCCCCCTCTCCCCCAGTGCGTCCCTGTTTAGCCGTGTTGCTACCTCCGGCCCCGTTGCCGCAGGCGTGTCAGCCAGTGTGGGGGGGAGGCAGATGCCTTCGGAGGCGTACACTGAACCTTCGCGACCAACACAGCATAGTCGCCACTCTGCTCAGCGCTCGCGTTGTCACGGTCGCGGTGCTGCTAGAGTCGATGACAAGGCGTTTGCGTGGACCGAGAAAGCTGCAGCAACATGCTGAGGCTGCGCTACGGAGCGCTGAGGGATAGATTCCGAGAAGGAAAAAAACAGGGAAATAATGGCAGCTTGGGCTAGCTTGACTTCTGAGACTTCGCGTCTCAGCGGTCTCCGGGTTAAACCGAAGCAGTGGAAGTCGAAGGTCAGCTGAAATATTGCAGATGTCGACATCCGCCGCGGTCTCACTAATGGAATTATGTCGTGTTATGCTTGTAGCATACCCATATGCACAGGCAATGGACCGAGTACCGGGCTTCTCAACTGGAAACGGGCAACCGGATAGAGTAGCCGCTGTAATAACCCCGTGTTACGCTGTAATGTGCGGCGCGTGGGGAGATAGTGCTGACAGAGAGAGTACTATGCTTTATGCCGACGATCGGAATCGCGCGGAAGCGGCTCAAGTGCTTCGTGATGTCCGCCACGCAGAAGAAACATTTGATATTGCTGAGTTAAGTAGTGATGCTGCTGAAGATGATCAAGTTAATACTGATGAGGATTCCTTTGCCGGTCGTGACTCTCAGGCAGACGGACTTCGTGAACAAGAAGACGATGAGCTAGCATCAGATGCAGCGCGTGGTGAGGAACACCGTGAACATGAACGTGATGGTGGTGATTCGATGGCTGGAGAGGAGGAGGAAATCGGATCCTCGTCAAGGCTGGAGAAGCCGTTTGGGGCGTAAGCGCAAGAGCCATCCTTCGGTCGCGGATGGATCATTGTGGTAAGTCGCAGTCTGGACGAGGTGGCTTCGGCATTTAAAACAGCAAGGACTGGTGGAAATGTCGAAGCGGATTCCTCGTCAAGAGGGGATAGCCATCTAATCGAGGCAGCTCTAGAAGAGCTTTCTCAAAGCGTCCGTGCCCAAACAAATGTTCTCACCCAAATCCTGCAGATTATGTCTAGCTGGATTGTTCGAGAAACTAACAGCACCATTGTGGCTGGGCAAAAAGAGGAAATTCAAGTTTCACTTTAAGCTAGCTAAGGGCAAAGGATATCAGCGATACCATTTCGCTTCTGCACTCCAATCTTTCGTGCGAGTACTGAACCAATTTGAATTATGTCATCCATCTCGAGCACTTGAGACGCCTTACAGCTTACTGTTGGTTTTGTCACGCAGGTCAATCATCAACTTGTGGTGCACGACGGTAGCAGTGACCACGCAAACCGTCTCGCATACGGTTTTTCATCGAGAACCTTCTGGGGGTAGCGGAAGCGTCACTTCCAAAGTCCAAATGTGCATTCGACTGTCATGCGTGTACTTGAATGTAGCGTTTTGAAGCAATACTGCTTCACCGTCAGCGATCCACCCTCCTCGCGTTCAGTATACGGCACTAGCAGCGAAGGTAGCGAAGCATATCCCGCGTCCCCAATGAAATTCGTCCCAGCAGGAATTATTGTGTGCACGTGCTGCCCAACGCAACTGTATTTCCAGCACTTATTGTCCGACCACGAAACAGGGCGCAATCCAATACCTATAAAGTGACGATTAGCCGCAACGATAGCCTGCATATTCAGCGCTGAGTAGCATTTTCTGCAGTAGAATTCATCGAATTTTCTAGGGCGCCGTATCGCCAAGAGAGAGCCACCCACCACACCCAGATAGCTCCAACGACGCGCAAAATGAAATGCAATAGCATCCTAGCCAGTATTGTCATGCGGGAAACAGATTACCTCATCCACGGCATCGTAAAGTACTCGATAACTTCGTCAACGATGTCGATAACGTAGTCATTTGCCATTCCCGTTGCGTCCGCAGTTTCACTTAACCAGCCACCGATGCAAAGAAATATAGGGCAGCAGCACATTTCTTCTCGTAGGAAGTTTCTTAGTCGCAGCATGATCAAAACAAACGCCTCTAACACGAGGGAAACGACAGATCCCCAGAAGTGACGCCCGAGAACACCTCAAACGCTTCATGAACCAGCCTTCACAGAAAGGATCAGCCAACGCGCTATCGAAAGATAGATCCGTTAGGTCTTACTCCTGCTTCTCAACCTCGCTCCTACTACCTGGAACCAAAACCATTACCCGCTAACGGGCGCCGAGACAAGGACTATAGCTTCTTCCTTTTTCGGCATTATAAATCACCTCGATATCGTTGTCTCCAGGTGCTCCCAACATATATTACGTGGTGATGAATACCTGTATTTCTCCAGTTGTCGCGTCATTGACGTTGTTGAGGTAGCCAATCACACGAAGTGGGTGCATCTCCAAGTAGCAACGATCTCCAGTATTTGCCCACCTAGAGATGACGCGACCAGGCCCTAAGAAATGTCGCTTGCTAAAGCGCGAAGTGTGTTGGTGCGGAAATATAAGCATCGCTGCTGCTGTTCATCACGATCCGGTGAGGATCCGAGAGCTGCAGGGGCTCTCCTATCCGGAAACAGTAGGAAAACTTTAACATGTCCTTGTTTTGTGGAATACCGATTCCATCGCGTCTGTAGCTTTGTTTGGACCCGCGGCAAAAGCGATCCTAGCGATACCTCAACAACTATTGCGTATTGGCTAGAGAAACTTCGAAGCAGCATTCGAGACCTTCACAAGGCGATGATAGCAGAACACGCACGATAGCAACCAGCGATAGCAGAAAGACGTCCGAACGCCCCAACGTTAGCAAGGAGACTCGCGTTGTGTGTGGGTTGACCAAAACACAACGGTGTGCTCTTCCGTACTTGGGTTATCCCTTACCAAGTGGTGCGGGCTGATACACACTCGCTCGCGGTTGATATATTGACTGCGGAGTAATGGACGGTCACCTCTCGCGGTTGGAATTCTATGCTGATCGATTACTAGAAGTCACAGCGGAACTACGGGACCATATTGCAGCACAAAACTGGATGTTTCTGGTAAAGAGCTGAAAGAGGCTCGATAGACTACGATGTGCTCGTCAGATGGAAAGCACAGGTCAAGCGAAGATCCGTGGCAGCCGACAGGGCAGCTCAGCAAGAACACGCCCTTGTAGACACAAATATGAGACGAAACGAAAGACAGGCAGTTTGCGCAGCACTATCGCCGCACAAACAAACCAAAGTCGAGGTCAAAAAGTAGCTGCCGTCACGAAATGCACAATGGGCTGTATCCATGAGTGGTGAAGACTCTGCGGAGGGCAATGTAGTGGGGATTTCATGAAAAGCCTCCACTCGCTCACTGTGCGTCGAATCGGGTCGCAATGTCGATTTGGCGGTTGCTCGGCCGACAGGCCATGGCATTCTGTGAAGGAACATTAAAAAAAATTCACTACGACTTATAATAGACTTTAGTTCGCCAGAAAATCTCAGTTTCCTCGTAATGTTATTTTTCTCTCTCGCGAAGACCTATTACACGCATGCACTGGGTAATGGGCAGCACAAATCGAAGAGAGTAAAAGCGCCAAGAATCAAGAAAAATACCCGTACTCGCCGATTAATCTGCCGCTGTTATCAAAATGAACTGAACTAGGTAAGAAGGAGGTTGGTTAGGCCAGGAGATTTCATGTTTGTTGTTTTAGAGCTAACCTATTATGGACCGCCGCATGAAACTCGTGGTTGTAGAGCTGTGGGTACGGTACGGGAAATGCACGAGACAACGACATAACAGCTTCAATTCGCTGTAAAAAATATTCACAAGTCGATGGTGCGAATTGGGCTTTGCGGAGAACGAGCTGCAACCTCAAGCCATCTTCGGACTAACATTACCAGCCGTCCCGTCCGGCGTCTTGACGGCGCTAGATACGGGCCTCGCCGCACTGACCGTAGTCTCACGGCGCTGCCGCACCCGCAAGCAGGCGCTCGATAACTCCGATTACCGGCCCAAATGTATGTTAGACTCCATCTACGCCATGGCCAACTGACAATATGAGAACAATTATTGGTTAACATTATGGCCCTCCCGGGAAATGCGCCGCGCGGATCGCCTACGACGTCCTCCGGCGGACGGGTGAGCCAACCATCGAGTACCAGCACGCGGGCAGCTGAAGGAACAGGTGTATTATAATCTTCGACGGTGGCGCATGCAGGAGTCCGGGGCTAGGAGGCTGTAGATCGGCGATACTGTGGATCCAATCTGAACGGAGTGCCTGATGTAAGCACTTTATAATAAGCCTCGTGCTAACATCATCGACCCGCGCAGGGAAGGGATGATATAGGAATCTATTCCTGGTTGGTATGTGCTCTACAATCTCCTTGAACGGCACTTCGAATGTCGCCGCGGAGTGCATTTGGGCTCCTCTTGTCAGGCGTTATTGAGCGCTATGCACATTTCCTCGTTGAGGTTCATGTTCGATGCTACCCTCTACCTCAGCCCGCTCTTGAACAAGCGGTCAATCTGAATCCGACATCGGTTCTAGCTCTTTCGACACTGAATATACCGATGAATCTCAGATATGGAATGTTGATTTAGCAGACCTACAACAATTTAGCCATTGATATAGTCTTCATTTACTAAGAGACGGCGAACAAGACTAACCTGGTAACAATTCTCGACCACGACATTAATGGATGCATGTATGGATAAGATGATTGATCTGAGCGGTCACGCGCCGGATAGCGAGCGTATCATAAACGACCACCTCTACTACCAACAACGTGGTGGATTACAGGGGCCTTTTAGTGGGCCTTCGACAGGCTACCCGCCACAATTTAAAGGGTATTGCTGTCGTCGGGGACAATAATCTGAGTCTTTAACAGCTGAGACGGTTCGCTACGCCTAATATAAAGCCGTCCACCTCTGGGGTTTCCTACGAGCAGTGCCGGCGCATGGCAGAGCGCCTGTAAACTACTGAAGGCACGTGTTGCTGCATCCATCTGGAGAAAAATGGGACGAGGCATTGTGACCATCCGAGACTATTTTAACCGTCTCTTACCATCCCATAACCACATACGCACGTCTGCTTCCCGTCTCAAACCATCTCACAAAAAGCCGGTTATTGTCATCGTTGGATATGACGATAGTATACGTTTCAAGCACGTGTAACCGGTAAAATATATCATCTGCTCGCAGCGTACAATGCAAGGCCTTCAGCTCGCCAAGTCCTGTCCAGGTGGATCTTCCTGGCCGGCGATCTTCTAACTCAATATTCCGACAGGGGAAGCGAATGAAACGAGAGTGTATACTGATTTCCAGTCGGGAAGCAGCGACACGATCTTCTGCGCAACGACACGGACCACTACATTGTAGGTCGACCCCATCAGGTCATATTACACCAGCCTCTGGGCAGAGAGGGCGATCATGATGTTGTACCAGAGGTTTCCGCTGCGGTTCACGGAGATGATAATTTTCTCGTCTGACGCTCCGAAAAGACGGCAGAGAGCTCGTTTGTGTTAGTTGTAACGTCTTTTGTCCGTCACACTCACCATATTGGGGCTCGCCACGATCAAGTTCGGGCTAGCTCCGAACAGCTTTCCCAGCAAACTCACAGTTGCGTCGCTGGGGCGTCCTTTAGCAGCGAGATCGAGGACTTCCATCTGCAATCCGGTCAGCAAACGCTGTCAGAATTAGTGATGCCTGGCGAATATATCTAACCTACCTCAGTCGTGAGTAACTTGAGTTGGTGGGGCCTTCAAGCCTGGATATTCGTGGGTGCTGAAAGTGGGATCGTACTTCAGGTTGTACTCGATAGTCGACAGCCATTTCAGTGCTCTCTCCACGTCACGAACAGCTGCGATGGCTCGGTGGTGCCGATAATTGCCAACGTGCTGTTAATGAAGACCCCGATCCCAGCTATCGCTACCCCAACGTCGCGTTCGGGAGTCCTGGGTGCGAACGCTACAGTCCGGTTGCTTTCGCATATACATTCGAGCTTGGTCCTTCCAAAAAACACGCGCGATCTCGTGGGATTGAATGAGCGGGTTTCTGGGCGGTAAATTGAAAAGCTGTAGCGCGACAGGGGCTTCGTTTTCTTCTCAAACACGACCGACTTGAACTTGGTCAGCGTTACTGCTGCCGAGGTGAACGTGGGACCATCTGCCAAGATGGCCTCACTCAAGTTTAGGCTGTGCATCTTCTTTTGCCTTAGAGAACATCAGGTTTCTCTTTTCTGGACAGAAGTGACCTTAGTCTCCGGGCCTCCTCTCATCCTCGGTGGCGAGACGATGTCGAAGTCGTCGTCATCTTCTCTCAGCGCTACTGGCAAGTCGCCCATCCCGAGGCGAGGCTGTTCCCGTCCGAGATGAGTCACATGGGTTGTTGCCCACCTCGGATGGATTCGTGCCCATCTCAGATGGTACGGCGCCAGTCTCAGATGGGAGGGCGCCCACATCTGATGGTATGGCACCCACGAGGAAACCGGTGAAACATCTCGCGCATGAGTTTCGTGTGGAGTGTGATACAGATCGCGATTTTCTATGGGGATAATGGACAGTTAAATGTCAGTTCATCTGCATATGGCGCTAAATATTGCGCTACTATCATTCCTTTTCCTGCCGCTTCTCAACGAAGATGCGTCCTAAGTTGCTCGGGCCCTCGATGAACTCCTTCATCCACCGCATTAATCGCTGCGCACTGGTGGTAGATGTCGCATCTCTCTTCTTTAACCTACACACAAGGTTGACTACATCGCGGATGGTCATATTGCAATCTGAGTTCCCTAGAATGAACTGGAGGATGTTTTCTTCTTCGCACCAGCCTTGCGCAATTCGTTGACTGCTCGGCAACGGAAGCCCAGATGGCAGTTCGGACAGGTGGATACTGCTACCCTATTCAGCGGGTGGTTGTGCTGGAGTTTCGCGCTTGTAATGCAGAGCGCGAAAATAGGGTCGACTGGCCGCCATTGACCGTCCAGACACGTCTAGACCCACCTGAGTGTTACATTTGATGCCGCCCGTCTCCTGACGGGGCCGCTCGCCTCACCCTCGCGACTTGAGTGTCCCCGCATGCGTCCAAATTAGTATTATGTTGTAGATCCCCTATTCTTCCGGAATGAGTGGTGCATTCGAATCCCCCTGCTTGCTCTTCTTGTTGCGCTCCTCGACTTTGTTGTTTATGCGAACACGGAAGTTCAACGCAGCATGAAACAGCGAGCACATGGCCAAACAAAAACGATGAAGTCATCACCTATCCGCATCCCTTGAAAATATATTCGGCCAGGAAATCATAGAAGGACTCCCACGAGTCGAACTGCATGCAGGGCAGCGATAGTCCTTGATGCCGACAGGGAAGCGGACTGGTCTATGGAAGGGTAGAGAGCGTCTTCTTGTACGCTGTTTGTGTCGGTCATGCTTGATGCTTCAGAGCGCCCGGCACATGCCCTTCCGACGACAGCGCCCACTCATATTAGCCGGTGATCTCGCCGCTCGAGAGCGCCTGCCTGCGTTTCTGCGCCGAGCGTGGATGTCTATCCATGTCGGCGCACCACGCTCCACAAAATGGGACTGTCGGGAGGGGTATGACCTCTCCACCACTCATCATGGACTATACACTATACACTGTACGAAAGTACGGTTGCCTAACGAAGGCTAGGGTCAATGGACAGAAATAGAGCATTAAGTCAAGGGACAATCGCTACTAATGATGACTATGAACGCGTCAAGTTCGTTTGGGAGTACTAGGAGATGAAGAGTATCAAGGATCTGCTGATCTGGTATAACAACCTGGATGTTGTGCCATTCATCAAAGCTATCCAATCTCAGCGAGAATTATTTAAAAGCTTTGATCTCGATATGTTGACTGATGGAGTTTCTCTACCTGGTTTTTCGGAAAAGATTATGTATCAGACATGCCACAAAAACCTCAGGAAGCATCCGAGAATATAGCTGCTCCAGGGTTTGGATTTCCTGAGAAACGAATGAAGGGGTGCAAGGCTCAAGACGCTGAAGCCGAACATCAATATGATATGACGATTGGTCATCTAAATATATTACTAGATAGCCCCAGATGGGCGCCGGATCCACTATCAATCACTGAATGGGCTTACCATATACGCCACTTTAACTAAATGACCTAGAATTAGCTAATGTCGCAATGGATACTCCGCAGTGTTACACTGCCAGTGTAAGCAGATTTCGAGGCGGATATTCGGGTTCTACCTTCTATTTGGACACCTGTCTTCCGAAGCTTTTACTGGGGACGTTGGACACTGGCTGGACAATCAACCGGGCAACAGGCTCTCTCCTCCACCCTGCCGCGCGACTTCGAGTCGCGCATGCGTTAACATAGCTTTATTGTAGTTAACACACTGATCGGGGCCCCTTTCAGTCGGACATTGGCTTCATGTAGCCGTTAGGCAACTTAATTGACTTTAATGTACCTATAAAAACTGGTGTTTTCTTTGAGCCGGTCCTATTTAACATCTGCTAGGCCGATACCTCACACAAGAAGTTTGAGTCAATAACCCTAACTAAAATTTGATCAAGCGCTTTGCTACAGTCATTCTGGTCCAATGCATCCAAACGACGTCCCAGTTGCATCGGCGGCCATAGCGAGCAGCCCGCGAAGGGCATGGCGCGTCGCGGCAGGTGCGTGCGTCTCGTCAACCTACTGCGCGTTATCTGCTCTCCGCAACGCCGAGTCCCTCGTCTCGGAACTCGTTCTTGAGCGCGCGCAACGCCTCTCTAGCGAACATGTTACATTCCATGGTAAGCTTAACTTGCGTAACGTTTTGCTGCTTCCCACAGAGAAACTGGCCGCCGCCGACTTCCTCCTGGTTGCCACGGGCGCGGGCTTCTCAGCCGACTCATCGCTGCCTGTTTACGCGTGTGTAAACGTTTAAAAAGCCTTGTTTCAAGAAACGTAAACTAAAAATATTAACGGTTGTAACTTTTGTTTACATGCAGGGACATCGCCAAGGTGGACGCGTACATGAAGATGGACGTGGAGTACCAGGACTTGTGCGATCCGTACATGCTGGAGCAGGACGAGGAGGTCTTTTACGGATTCTGGGGTAGCTGCACCAACTCGTACCGGGACACGAAGCACCATGAAGGATACCAGATTCTACGCAAGTGGAGAGATGCAATTCGAGCCAAAGGCAGCGCCAACAGTGGCAGTAATACAGATGAGAAGAGGTCCAGCTTCCAAAGGGCTTTTAATGGACTCAAAATGTGTGAGGCTCTGCCAGCGGCAGTGACGACGGATTCCGTGACCAACGACCCGTTCTTCGTCTACACTTCAAATGTACGGAGTTGTCTAAGGTTATTTAGGTTTGATTGGACGGTGTTAATGATTATGATGTTTATTATTATTATTATTATTATTTTATTGTATTTGTTTAGGTGGACTCGCACTTTAAGCGGGATTTTGACAGCAAGGAGGTGTATGAGCTGCATGGCAGCGTCGAGATGTGGCAGTGTGCGGGAGATGTGGAGACTCCCTCAAGAGAGCCGTGTGAGAAGATCTGGAAGCTGCCTGTCGATTTCCGATTTGAGCTGGATGTAGCGACGATGAGGGCGCCAGGTGCTGAGGCCACGACGTGCCCGGAATGTGGAGGCAAAGGGCGTCCGAATGTACTGATGTTCCATGATAGACAGTGGATTGCGAACACTTCGGAGGAGGTGCGTTACCTCGAATATCTTTAAGTCACTTTGAGGTGTATCCTTACGTTTGCGTGTGCATGCTGGCTGGGCTGCAGAATGGATATATCGCGTGGGAATCCGTGATGGAATTGGTACGTCAGAGAAGTATCAATGCTTGTCCACCTTGCCCGCTTATGAGTGTGTTTCTCTGATTTATGTTGCCTTCGTACCGCAGATGCTACAGGAGGATCCAACACTCAATCTGGTCGTACTTGAAATTGGCTGCGGAACACGGGTTCGTACCATCATCATACCGAGAGCTGCGTGTCTTGAGAAAGCGTACTCATTCTCCCATTAATTCTATTAGGTGCCGTCTGTCCGAAGAGAGACGGAAATGGTTGTCGCGGATGTAATTGAGGGCTGCGGTCGTCCACAGGCGACACTCATCCGAATTAACCCTGAAGCCCCTACTTGTGACAACCCGCTGATCCTCGCGAATGACCGCTTCCTCCCGATCCAGTCGAAGGGTTTAGAGGCTTTAAAAGGCATCGACCGCGAGCTCGTCGATCTCCGACAAAAAGCTTAAGTGACCCCTAGCGAACTCGAATAGAGCGGACAAAAAGGGATTTTGACGTGTTAAATCGTGGCAGGGTTGTTGACATCGATATTAAACTCGAATCCCGCGAATTTTTCCTGGTTTTCGACGGAAATGCGCTCACCACGCGCACTGACGACGTCGTCAAAGTCTTGCGCTGCGGTATCACAATTGGCTTTCTTTTCGTCAATAACAGGGACAAAAGGTGGTGTGAGCGTATGTGCTAAGTATCCATCCCAGTCAAAGGTTTGGAGCCATTCATGTTTCTTGATTTCACTAATTCCGTCTTCGCCTGCGCCAAGGCGCTCAGACTCTATCGGATGCAGCAATTCTCGCAGAAACGACCGACAACTTTGTGATAGTTTGGCGTTGGTACCAGTCGTGCTATCAAGCAGCTCTAACGGGTAATACTTGTCGTATACACTCTCGTTGAACTCTTTCATGACGTCTGGATACTTCTCGAGGTGTGAGCGTATCCCTCCATTCCAAGGACGTCGTCCGACTAACAACTCGTATGTCAGTACACCCAGACTGAATAAATCTGAGGGGGGACCATGCTCGGTAGAGCCCCGGAAGATCTCTGGAGCCATATATGATACGGTTCCACTATGACTCCGGAATCGCAAGTTGGCTGTTTGTATCGAGACGCCCAAGTCGGTGAGTCGAGGGTAGCCATTATCATCGAGGATGACATTTTCTGGCTTAACGTCACGATGCAGGATTTTAAGACCATGCAGATATTCCAGTGATAAAAGAACTCCAGCCGTATAAAACTTGGCTTCACTCTCCCGGAAGCCATCTCTGTGAGTGGATCCGAGGTGATATTTGAGGTCTCCGCCGAGCAGCAGATCCATGACAACGTAACAGCTGTGTGAGTCTTGAAACGTGTGATGCATTCGCACGATCAAGGGGCTATGGATTTGAGTGAGTAGATTGCGTTCGTTCCAGATCATACTGACACAATTTCTGTTAATCACTGTTGCCTTGGACAGCTTCTTCATTGCGAGCCACTTGACTGGAGTGGATTTCTTACGTATGACAGCATTCACTTTGCCAAAGCCGCCCGTCCCGACGATTCGATGGATCTCAAAATGCTTGATAGAAATCACCTGTGGGTCGTAAGGCGCGCTGCCATCACCGAAAGAGCTGCAGCCGGAGCCCATTGACGGCTTGTTCTGCGCCGGGAAAAGAGTCGATTTTAAAGCAAAGTACTCGTCGACAAAACTGCCATCAGCAGCACTGATGGAGACAGTGACAATACTCCGGCCAAAAATACAAGACAAAGTCGCCGAGTTTAGCCTACTGTGGTTGGTATTGGCTTCCAGCCGTGTCGTTATTGTGTGTCGGTCGAAGGATATGTACATACTAAGTACTGTAGTTGGCGAGACACTACTGTACTATGTCATCTTGACACCGAGTTTCGCTTCCCATTCGGCTACGATTGCAGCTTCTTCACTCTTAAGACATATAACCCCACGCCAAAAATGAGCTGGGATAGCAGACGATGGATCGTTAGGACACATTATTGGGCACTTACCGCTGAGAGCGACACGTCCTTTTGCAGAATCAAGTTGAACAGCTCTTCAGTGAGGGATTCATAGACGACGCGGTCTCCTGCGACGACGAGCCCAGAGAGTTCAGCTACGGCGATACGCAGACGACCAGTATGCACTGTGGTTGAGTCGTTGGACGCATTAGTGGGGAACAAACCGACTCCGTTCTCGCACTGCGGCTGACGAGGAAAGATAAATATCACCGTGTCGACGATCAAAAGGTTGTGCGGGATTTCCCGAGCCTGAAGAAGTTCCAGTAGAGCCCATGCGACCTGCACGACGACGACAGCGTCCCTGGCTGCGTCTTCAGGCTCCACGACATAGCAAGTTGTCTGCCAACTCGGAAGATTGCTTACAATTGCGCCACCGGTACGAAACATTTCTTGTCTGCGCTGAACAGCAACCGGAAAGTTCAAACTCACTGCAGCTTCAACCTGAGGGAAGAAATAACCTTGAAGATGGAAGTGATTTACAGATGACCACGCTCCAGCGCTGTTAAAGCCTATAATAAGGGTCTTTCTATCAGTTTTTCGCTTATCGTGCGACGTTGATGTGTACATGAGACGTACCTAGAGCAAAGTCCTCGCACTGCATGCCCACGCAAATACTCACTCCGTAGAGCAAGAAGCTTTGAGTCATTTTCTGTGGCTTCACGAGGTTCAAGTCAAGTACGAACAATACGTGACCTCGCACCTAAACACAAAATTGTCAGATTATGGTCATTATTCACAAAGTGCTGTTTCTTACCAGAGGCGCCACGTTAACGAGCACAAAGTGTTCGGCATCATTCTTGCTAGCTTCAGTTTCGTCTGCCATCTCCATTGCGTGTACACATGGCAGATGCTGCTCATCGCTACTGAGGAAACGCAAACTACTCAGAAACTCGGGTCTCCTGTGTATCCGAGTAAGTTTACAAAGATCGTGTCATGACCCTGTCAACTTAATGAAGAGCTCAACACAATTATTGCAATACTTGGCCTTCGTGAAGTTGAAACTCGACTCTTGTGGCTTAGTAGATGCCGCAGGTGCCAGTAGCTGCTTGTCCACGGGACGCTTACTCTGCATATTTTTAAGAGCATGTCAGTGCATCGAGTTAGTGCTATTGCGGACAGCTACATGCAGCTTCCTTCACCTTGAGATGGCTGGGATTAAATTGAATGACAAGTCCCAAGCCAGGGATACGACGGCGCATCGTATCATCCACATTCGTCCGCAGAACTCCTGGGGTCGACAAAGCCATCTCGTCAGTCGCCTGCCTCCCATCCATAGGTTATAGCTAGCGCACCTTCACATGCTGCGATGTCCCATCGACGCAGCAGCACCTCGTCCAATCTCGTCGAAGCCATGTCCCCTCCTATTTATCCCAAATCGGACTAAAAAGTGTTTTTTTAAATCACCCACAATTTATTGTTCTTACGCTGCTAGACTTCGCCTCAAGCACGCACTGCCTTGTTACAGCTTGGACGGCCCCACTCCAGTCTCTGCAGCGCCAATCTCGCCTCCGTCACACGCTATGACCATGCCTGTGATCCATCCTGACGCCTTGGACGCCAGGAAGATTGCCAACCCGGCCATGTCCGAATCCTGACCAACGCGTCCCACGGGCAGGAACTGCTGCATCTGCTTGAACGACTTGCCCGTCACGTAAGCGATTCCCTTCGACATCTTGGACGGCACCAGACCGGGTGCAATTGCGTTCACCAGAATATGGCCCCCGTTTGGGCGACGTGCCAGCTTGGCCGCCAGGACGCGCGTCATGTGGTGTACCGCCGCCTTAGACGTGTCATAGGCGATGGTGTTGATCATCTGCGGCATCAAGCCAGCAATCGATCCCACATTAATGACACGAGCCGAATCCGGAGACGTTGCTGCAACGTCCAGCAGCGGCAGCAGGTAACGCGTCAAGTGGAACGGGGACGTCACATTCAGAGATAACACCTTGGTCCAGGCTGTAGAATAAGGTAAAACAGCACATCGTCAGGACCAAAACAAGAGACAAAATAAAAAATAGTCCACGTACCCGCTTCTGGGGTGTGCTCGAGATCCCCGCCCCAGGCGACGCCCGAGTTGTTGATCAGCGCGTCCACGCACGTTTCCCGCTTAGCGATCTCGTCCGCAAGCTCCTTGCATGCCGCCTCGCTCAGCAAGTCCGCTTGCAGCTGCACATGGCCTAGTATTCAGTATTTAATGTACTGCAATAACACTAATCTTCAAGTTCGTCGTACGGGGATGCACTGTCCCGGGCCCATGGCATTGAGCTTGTCGGCCGTCTGCTGGCAGGTCTGGAGATTACGCGAGGCGATGTAGACCTTGGCCCCGTTCTGCACGAAGCCGTCGGCTATCATCTTGCCGATACCGCGGCCGCCACCCGTAATGACGACCACCTTGTCCTTCACGTCGAAGAGGCTGCCGAGAGTGAGGAGACCCATGATACTCGATTACTACCTGCTTGGTGAGATTTGCTAACTGAAGTTCTTGCTAGTCGGATTTTATGTGACGTCACACAACTACTACTTTACCGTATATTAAATCCGATCAATCCCAGCGAAGCGTCCGCGCCCTAGCACTTCGATCTTGAGCAGCTCCAGCATCGCCGCGTCACGTCGCGGTCTGCGGAAAATCATTGTGTCAATGGTGCGCGCCACGATGATGCTTCAACCGACACCAGCTGGCTGAATTTTGCAAGCATACCACTCTTTAGCGAAGAGTTTCTTCGCCGGATCCCTCATTTTCAAATTTGCGATCAAGAAGCCAACCACAACCAAGTGGAGCATGTTTAACTTCCAAGACGAAGGCAGGATTGAATATGGGTACCAGTGTCACGGTACTGCTGACACTCGACAGCGCTGTCAAATCTACTGGGGGCTAAACTGTGTTTACTTCTGCCGCTACCATGCCGATCAAGGACCTCAAGTCGAAGAACCGCATGGCTCGCCATTCCAGCCATATATCATTCGTTGCCAAGGAATTGCGGCGAAAAGCGGATGCCAGTGTAAAAAAGACTTTGAACTCTATTCAAATGGCTTCTGCATCTACCATCAAGACCAAGTTCCAAGGGGCTTTTAAGCGACGGGCTGCACGATCGGAACAGCGCAAGAATCATCGTGGTCGCTCTTCGCGCTAGCTGAAGTTTTTTTCACAGGGCCGTCAGAAGTGTCGTCCAATTGGACGGAACTTAATTTGTTTTCCACTAATAAAAACCCGCACGCATTTCGACGCACACTCGGAAGGCTGCACGAGCACGCTTGAGCTCCTCGTGAAGATTCAGGTGTGGCACTGTTCGGGCGCGCTATATAGCACCATCTCACTCAGCTTCTGCGATCTCTCTTACTTTTTTCTAGTTAGAAAAAGAGGAACTATAAGAGCCGAAAGAAGCTTTTAAGTGTTGTCTCTAATTATCAGGCCAAAAAGGGCCCATTTGGTGGCAATTCAATTCGTTTCTTGCTGCGGTAAATACCGATGGTCATCATTGACGCCAACTACGCTCTGGAGTTTGTAGCTTTCGCGCGCGCTTTGGGGTCAACAGAGCGTCTGATCCGACGACAAGGAAAAAAATATTAATTTAATTGATCTAGCCATGGGTTCGCAGCCAGCAAAGCGCCCCGTTGGCCGGCCGAAGATCGTTAAGCCCGCGCCGATCCCGGTCACGCGCAAGGGGATAGTGTCCGAGCCCGTCGTGGCCGATCACGAGCTGGAGATGGTCTACGACACGCCGACCAACCTGAAAAAGATTTTTATGTTGTTCAAGCTCATGGATACGCGGGACGTGAAGATGGAGTTCCGGCTGTCCGGGGTGCGCATCTCGGGGGCCGGTCACCTCAAGCAGAACTTCATCGATCTGGGCGTCGACAGCGCCCGACTGACGCAGTACTACTGCAAGCACAACATCATCTTCATTGACCAGAAGAAGGTCATCCAGAAGATTGACAAGAGCTACAACAGTGTGCACTTCATCGCCAAGGTGGACTCGTACATGAAGGAGCTGTACATCGTGCTGAACGACGAGGCCCAGGGCGTGAAGGAGTACCACACGATCTCCCTATTTGAGTCGTCCACTGCTGCCGACGACAATGTGGTGGGCTCGCTGCCCTACGTGTCCTATCCGCTGTCCTTCGTGCTGCCGAGCAAGTACTTCAAGAAGGTCATCGGCGACATCTCAAATTCAGCAAAGACTTCACCGTAGAGCGCCGCGCGGGCGTACCGCTGGCGTTCCCGTACGACAGCAACTCCAAGACCATCGACGTGAACCACTTTTCTCCAAGGCGGAGTTGTTCAAGATCGTGAGCTCGCTTCCGGATCACGAGTTCCTGTCGACCACCGTGCGCGCGGAGTACATCCAGAGCCTGGCCACGGCGCTATTCAGTGACTACGTGCACGTGTTCGTCGACAAGGAAAAAATGATGGTGTTCAAGACAACGGTAGATGAAGGAACGTTCACACTGCTACTCGCCGTAAAGATCGTTGTGTACAAATATTGAATGGATGCATTCATTTTTTCCTTTCCTTTCTTTCTCGTTTCACAAACAGCAAAAAAAGGTGGTCAGAGTCGTGCATCTACTCCTGCGGCAAAAAGGCCGTGGCGCGGTGCACTCTGAACCCCTGCTTGCTCTTTCGCGGGTTCAGCCCATTGAAGGGGTAGTTGTCGCTCACGTACTGGAAGGCCGGCTCGAGGCGATCCGACAGCTGCTGCACGAAGTTGGGCTTTTGAATAGTCCCAGCGTCGATCATGGGGACTTTTCCTGTCGTGGGCACGATCTCGTGAAGCTGCTCTGGCATGGTCGAAGATGGAGATTGATATATTCTGAAAATATTTCTTACGAATTGCAGGTCACTGAAAATGTCCACCCTGTTTTTTTCCAGAATATATACTTTTCTATGAAAACTCAAGCCTAGCGAGATGTATGCCTGCATCTCCGAACAATGGGCCAACCCCTTCGTCATATCGCTCAAGCGTTGGCTGTTTGCACACGAACCGTCCACCGGTGGTTGAAGTGCGGTCCTAGAACAAGCCGACCCCTCAATCGGGATCATCGACGGAAGCTGACGACTAGGCAAGAAGACGCGGTCACTGCTTTCTTTCAGCAGAAGAACACAAATCGCTTGCGCGATGGTGTTATCTTTGTCAAGAATGTTTTTGGCATTAGGGTCTCGGTGCGAACGCTGGGTAGGGTCCTCTGCCGACATCGCTTCTCTTTCAAACGAGCCGTGTCAGCTTACCAAGAGGCCGATACCGCTCGACAGCAACGATTTCTGAAAGGACTTCCTCTCCTCGCAAGCAAGCCATGGATCGCGTTGAATGAGGCCGCTTTGTTTCTCAATCATTCTCGCAAGTATGCCTGGAGCGAGAGAGGCCGACCCTTCAATCGTAAAAAGACCCAGCAGGGGAGGACATATGCACTCGCTCATCCTGGCTACTTCTCCGGAGGGTGTGGTGGACTGGCGGCTAATGCAGGGCTCGGTCAACTCTCTGCGTTTTCGCGAGTTTCTGAGCGGTCTGACAGGGAACACCAACATGTTGCTGGACAACTGCGCAATGCATCACGCATCGTATGTTCTCGCGAAACAGGGCTTGTCCTCCATATCACAGGTAGCGGACGCCAAGCAGATCTCGCTGAACTATCTCCCGCCTTACTCACCCCAGCTCAATCCAGTCGATCTCTGCTTTAGCTTCATTCGCAAGCACGTAAACCAAAGCGGTCCATGGACAGAGGACGCGCTCTTCGCAAGCGTTCGAACCGCTCAAGGGCCGAAGGTCTGTAAAGGCATGCTCAGAAAGTGTGCAATCGTTGGATGATTGAATTCGCCTCTCTGGAGACGGCTTTTTGTGGCATCTTCTCACTCCTCCATCGGCGTCATGATACGCAAGCGAAAGAAGGACGACTACCTGGACGACTGAAATATTGTCGAAGAAAGTCAGGACCCTGACGAGTGGACGCCTCCGTTCGAAACTGTGGCGGAGACGCAGGACCCCGAGGTGGACGCAGATCCGGACGCTGTTTCCCGACTACAGCCGCCTTCTGAGGAACAACCAGATCCTGTCTACCGACTCAAGCGCTCGACCAAGGACACCCACTCCAGTGTGATCAGCAAACTGACTCGGGTCTTCCGTGTGCCGGAACTGCTTCCAGACATCGAGCGCGTCTGCGTTGTTATCAAACAAGTTCAGCTGGAGGGCTGGCATTTTGCCAACCTGCACGCCCTGCGCTATCTGAAGGAGAACGAGGAAGTGCCCGAGCTCGAGCAGATGTTCTTCTACCGCTGCTGCACTGCAACGATTGCGAACCACAGTTCGTACGCGGCAAAGTATTCAAGCTTTCACACGACTTGTTTACGATACTGGGCCGGAAGGGAACGAGCAGAGACGTACGAGGCGGAAAAGGTCGTGAATGGAGGTCCCATGATCAACGAGATGGCGAGGTAGATGAAGACAAACGTTCTGAACATGGTTGCTCTGCACTTTCGCCGCCGGTTGCACCAGTACATTCGCTTTCGCTACGCGCCCGAGGGAAAGCTGGAACTCAAGTACCGAGACACGAAGCGCCTCGTCGACAATTGCTTCCAGGTCAAGTCCGTTCCCGAGAAAGACGCCGACGGCAACCTTACGGGGAAGACGAGGAAGGTGTGGACGCAGTGGGATGACTCTACGGATCCCGTGGAACTCGAGTTGCGAGCGTGGCTGGGAATGGTCCCTTGGCAGTGGGTGATACGAGCAAACAGCGGGCATTTCCTGCGCAAGCTGTATGACATGCTTGGATTCATGGAGGCGTTCGTTGCAAAGCACCCGGGGCAAAAAGGAGCTCGTGTGTACTCGCTGTTACCAGTCGCCACGTCGTACTAAGCGGCGTACGTGACGATTAACGCAAGCAATCTCTACGGTCTTTTTTCGTGAGTTATTGACCAGCCGCGGGTTGAAGAGTGGCTGAAGAAAGAGTTGAAGATCGTGCGGCAGAAGAAGATAACGAGCCCTGACCACCTTCCCTTTACTGCCAAGATTTTCCAAACTCACAAGAGTGCGGTCATGAGATCGGTCTTTGGCATGGGACGGATCGAAACAGGCAGCCGCAAGTTTGTAGAGGAGGTGAAGACCAACGGCTACGCTGCTTCTGTGACCATGATTCGACCGCTTACAACGACATCCGTGGTAGTGGTCGGACTCCAAGAAAAAGAAGAAGAACGACGGTTCCGTGCAGCCTATGGGCGAGAAGGGTAAGCAAGCGAAGACACCGGAAGAGATTGCGGACGGAAACAGTTTTACCAAAGAGTTGTTCAAGCTTGGACCGGATTACGCTAACGACGTTCTCATCGGAATTGATCCCGGGATGCGCTTTCTCGTTACCGCCGTGTCGGTGGGTCGTCTCCCACGTAGACGATGTAAACAGAATGGAAGAAACCGGTGTCGTCCGCGTCAACGCCGACCTCAACGGAGCGATACCGTCGTAGAGATCTCTACTAGCGAGTACCGGCATCTGGCGAGGATGAACGACTTTCGCTTCTACAACGAAAACCTGAAGAAGCGGGAACCGAGGTATGGAAAGGTCGTTCGTGCGATGCCGTCCTTCAAGACCTCGAGCTACGACACGTACTTCCAGCGGCTGCAGTTGTTCTGGCTGGACCTCCGGTTCCTGCTGACGTTCTCTGCCGAGCAGGCATTTCTCCGATGGAGGTTCACGCAGGACCGCGCAAAGATGAAGGCGTTGGATACGTTGGCGAAAAACTCGTACCCAAAGTCAGCAAGCAGGTGTGCATCGCCTACGGAGACTGGAGCCGGCGTGATGGGATCAATGGCCACGCCACCGGACCAGTCAAGGGGTTTGTCGAGGCGTTGAAGAGGCGGGCTACAGTTATTCCAATGGACGAGTTTCGGATGAGCGTCACGTACTCCAGCTGCCACAAGCGCCTCAAGTAGGCCAGGCTGTTCACGAAGATGAGGCAGAAGGAGGACGACATGGACATACGGATGAAGGAATGACCATCGAAGAAGGAGGTCAAGGAGATTGCGGAAATTCCGAAACCCCAAGCTCGCGAACAGAAAATCGTGCTCAAGAGCACCAGGAACGTCTTGCGCTGTGTCAACAGTCGCTGCAAGGCCAACTTCTGAACCGGGACGTGAACGCCACGAGGAACATGCTGGAACTGCTCCGGAGCGGGCTGAAAGGGAAGCAAACGAAGGAACCAAGGGCGTTTCGGCGCAGGCAGTAACGCATGAGACAGAGAGCAAAAAAAGTGTCTGGAAAGATTTGCGGCGTACACGCGGCAGGATTTCGTAGCCAGGCACATATATATATTCACAGCATAGGGAAACCAGTAGGACATTATCAGTGCTAAGCGTAATACGAATTGCAGCGGGAGGCAAAAAAAACGGCCCGATAACACGATCGTGGTGCGGCATGAAGATGCTCGATTTCGTTCCAGGTTTTGTTTTAACGTTTCTTTTAGATACTCGAGCAGAACCTCGCGCTGTTGCCGGCTCATAACCTTCACCAGTGCGGAGAGTTTCAGATCACCGCTGTGTTTGGAGGATCGCGCGCTGCTTCCACCCATGAACAGTACGTGGTGGATCGCAGCCGGATTGCCACCCACGATGGAGCCTCCCTTGGTCATGTTCTCCACGATGCTGTCCTCCATCTTCTTGGAGAGGGGCATGTGCATGAAGTTCGCGGACTTGATGAAGGTCTTGGGCCCGCTGTTTAACGCCTCCGTCGCGCGCAGCAGCATCTTGTCGTACGTAAATCTCGCTGTTGCAGATGACCCAGAAGTGCTTCGGGCGCGACCCGTCGAGCGCCTCCAGGTCCGCGAGGAGTCGCTCACCAGCCGCGGGCTCGCGGACCCATCGTGCAGGAACAACGCTTCGTCCATGAGGATCTTCATGTCGAGGTTCTTCTCAAAGAACGAGAGGCTGGGCTTGTGGGCCTTATAGGCGCGCAGAATCTTTGGGATGAGGGAGACCTTGTCCGCGCTCATCAGGTCCTCTCGCACCTGCTTGATCTTGTGCAGACCGGCGGTTGTCTCCTCCTGGTCATAGTGGGTTTCCTTGGCGTCGTCAATCACGCTCTTCTGGTCCAGCGAAACGCCGCGCCAGGCGAAGTCCTTGAGATTGTCCGCCGTTACGCGCGTCGCTACGGCCGGGGAGCGTGAGGAAGAACCACGACACGATCGGGTTGGCCGAGAGGAAGTGCTTGGCGAGTTTGAAACGCTCCTTGTCGGTATTATGCAGGATCGCGAGCGCGCCCGCAACCGCCTTCTCGAAGTTCTCCAGAACTTGCTCCGCGTCGCCCTTCTTCAAGTGGTCGGTGATCTTGGCCACGCCCGCGCGCGGTCATGCCGCCGCCGCCGCTCACGCCAGCGGCGCCGACACCGACGTGGTGCCGGGCTTCGTCTTCGGGAACTCGCCCTTACTACCAAAGAAGTGCACGTAGCAGCTAGGCTGTTTGTGGCGCGTTTCCGAGGGCGGGTCTATCGTCGGCCAGGGCATCGCCGCCTTAGAGGAGGCGCTGCAGATCTGCGGCGGCAACCTCGACGGTATCCTGCGGTCGTTCAACGGCATCGGAGGCGGCTCGCTCGAGCCCGACGCGCCCGTCGGAGACAAGGCACTAGCTGTCATGGACCGAATGGCGCACGGCGGCTCGGCAATCTTCGTCGCGCTCAAGGGGATGCTCGCGTGCCAGGACGGAAAGAAGGCCGCCATCAACCACCTGCTCGAGCACAAGAAGGACGAGATCGGTTTCAGCGCGCTGACCGCGCTCGAGCTAGTGCGTGCCGGTATAAACACGCACCTGGACGGCCTTGCCAACGGCGTCCGCATCTGTCTACAGCAGAATGCGCAGTTCAAGGACGCGATCGAGAAGCTCGCTTGGCGCAAGGACCATGTCACCAAGACCGCGGGCCAGCTGTCGCTGCTATTCACCAACCTGAACCACTTTAACGAGCTGCAGAAGACGTTCGCTGATGTCGTCGACGGTCACAGTATCATCAACCAGCTTCGGGACAACCCCTCACTAAAGACCTCCCGGAGTGGGAGGCCGTTCTGGCCGCGTACGACAACGAAAGCGCATCGGCCGCCTGTATGGCGAAGGCGGCGCAAAAGGCGAACGTCGGCGGCGGCTCCGTCTCGAGCAAGGTCTCCAGCCTCGCGGAGCGCATGACGAACGCTCGCGCCGATCTGGTGCACTATCAACAAGTTCGTGGCCGAGTTCGGTATGAACATGGCCGCTCTGGTGAAGGCCGCGGAGAGCCTGGCCCTGACGTTCGGCAAGTCCGTGGTGCTCGACGAGAACGCCGACACCTTCTTGCACACGTTCAAGCGGCTGAGCGAGTTCACGAGTGGCAACGACCTGTACAAACACCTGCTCGTTGTAAACCCCGACGAAGTGAGCTCCGCCGAAATCCGGCAGCGCTTCCTCGCGTCCATGAAGGACCTGGGCTCGCGCGCGGCGGCTCTGGGTCCAGGCGGCGCCGCGGAGCATCTGACCCAGGCCTGCGAGGCCATCGGCGAGACCGTAATGCGCTACGGCGACATGATCAAGACTGTCCGCCACGCCTCCCACGTTGAGGGCGGCAACACGGCCTCCGTGAACGATCTCTACGGCATCTCCTCCACGCACCTAGTGAACATCTCGGGCATGAACAACGCATTGCAGGAACTGAAGGTCCTGCTGAAAAAGCTGGAGTTCTTCCGCAACATCGCGGCCTTCCGCAGCAATCTCCGCCAGACCACCGAGGAGCTGGTGACGTACACGAAGGACTACGCGACGACAGTGGACGAGGCCATGGGCGAGGCGATCTCCAAGATCAAGCGCGAGCACTCCGAGATGATCGCGCAGATCGACGCCGAGGCGTCCGGGCTCGGGCTCGAGATTAACATGTACAACTCTTCCGTGCAGAAGGACCAGCAGAAGATCGACAAGACCAAGCTTAAGGAAATGTTCAAGTGGCAGAGCGACGCGCGCGTCGGGCTGTACAAAACGGTCGAAGCCATCGACCTGGCCCTGCTGCACTTCACCGAGACCATCGCGGGCAACCCCGACGCCGTGACCGACCGGCACAAGATGCTCACCGCCACGCGCATCATCGCCAAGTGGTACGACAACAATGCCGATGAGGACATCGTGAAGATGTTTGAGTCGCTCGTGCACGACGATAAAGCGCTCGATGACGCCACCTTCATGCAGACGTATAACAGTCCTACCGCCGTTTCGCCAATGGTCGATCTCTCCACAGCGAAGGCCGTCCTCGGTGATGCCGCCGAGCGCGTGTTCCAACGATGCCGACGTGCCGTCGAGGGTGTCTTGGTGCTGAAGAATATCATCTCGTACTTCGTCAGCCTGGGCGAGAAGTACGGCGACAAATCGGAGAAGAACATCATCATGGCGCCGAGCAACATTTACAAGAACCTCGTGAACTACATATGGGCCTCGGCCCTGTCGATGCAGTCCAATGGCACCGAGTACATGACCGACGAGAACCAGCTGAAGCGGCTTATGACGTACAATGAGACTGCGGTCTCGTTCAAGCTCCACCGGACTTCTCCCCCGACACGATCAGGCTCAACGTCGGCCCGCACTCGCTGGACAAGATCCGCATCCTCAAGCTACAGAACGAGCTCTCGCACCTGAAGACATCGGTGGGAACGCTCGACTCCAAAGACCAGTTAAAGACTGCGAACGATTGGGCGCAGATCAAGCAGTTCGTGCTGGGCTGCTTCACACGGCTAAAAGGCACGGAGTATCTTCACTGTATGGCAGCGTTTATGATCTGACGTACATGAACACCAAGGAAGAAATTAAAAAATTCCTTAGCTTCGTAGACCAAGGAAATAATAATCGTGTCAAAGTAGCCGTCCTGGACACCTCCTCGAAATTGCCGAGCTGGGGAATTCCGGTGGCCGGTAACCTCGATAAGATGGCCAGTACCCTCGTCAATATCCTACCCGACGCACGCAGTGATAACGTCAAAATATGGATTGAAAAAAATGACTACGCCAATCATTTGATTTCATTGAAACGCTTTGTTGATGGCAACGAGGTGCCGACCAACATTCGACAACAGGCAGCGGAAGGATTCACACCCACCGATTCTAACGGCAACGCAGTGGCCGTAGATCCAATTACTCAGTTACCAGCTAGACCAGCCACTTTCTCCTCTGATGCGCTTCAGACCTTTGTTGGCAGAAAGGCAATTCAGAGTGTGAAATATGGCCAATACATTCTCGTCGGGCTACAGTACTGCATTTCTTCTATGATAAACATGTACAAGCGGAAGCACGCATCCAATGCATCGGCGATCGATGACATGTTCTTCGTCCTCGCGATCAAGGCTGTTGTGGGGAAGATCATTACAACCACGAGCATCAATCGACTCATGCGCGATCCGGCCCAGCAATCAGTGCTTTCGAAGGAAACGCTCTCTACGCGCTTGATCATGGGCGGTGCCGCGTCATCCGACGGCGCCGGCGAAGTCATTGAAGAGGCCATTGAGCTGTATGTCCGCCTGCCGCTGCTCGCGGAGTTCTACCGTCGGATCTTCGAAAACAGCAACGAGAGCTTCCGGGCGGATCAAACGACGAGCGAGCCCGACGAGGAACTAGTGGCGTACACGGTGCCCGAGGTGAGCGATGTCTGGACAGGACTTCTGACCAACATCTTCGACCGCTCGAAGCACATCCACACCGGCATCTATACGCTGGACAGCATGCGTAATATAGTGGCTGAGGTGAACGATATCTACCGCCACTTCAAGGGAAGTGTCCCGGACCGCAGCTCACCCGCCACGTTATGATGCAACTTGTTGCGGAGATCAATCGCCGCTACGGCGTGATCAAGCGCGAGAAGCTGATGTACTACTACCGGCGCGATCAACGCGGCGCGCAAGCTGAACGTAAACGAGAGCAACCATACATCCAACGACCTGGACATCCTCGACGAGGCAATCGAGTTCGAGGGCAACGCTCCCTCAGACGATTTCCTCAAAGTGAAGACGCACATCACCGACCCGTCCCTGTCAAAGCAGGCCCGAATGAGCAAGCTCACCACTCCCAAGGTGCTGAGCGAGTTCCGGACGCGCGTAAGCAACGAGCTCGACAGCACCGTGCTTGGCATGGGCGACACTTACAATGCGATGGACACACAGGCGTTCAAGGAGCGCATCCGCTTGCTGCGCCAGCCGTGCGCACGCGGCCGTCGCGGGTGGAGAAGTACAATATGATCATCAAGGCTATTGAGAGCAGCGATAACATCGATCAAGCCAGCGGCAATATCTTTGCCTGTTTCCACGAGTTCGTGCTGATGCCTCTGCGCACGCTGACTGCCATGCACTGCTCGCTAAATACGTTTCTGTTAGATATATTTAAAGTCATAAATGTTCACCAAGGTAATGCTGCTACCGCTCTACTTGACGCGGACCTTTTGAGCAAACTCGCCGCGGCAACAACTGGTGTATGCGTTCGGCCATCGAAGTTCGCTAACGCGGCAGAAGATAAAAAAGGCTACCACCAGATCCTGCTCATGGACAAACTCGTGCAGTACGCTACGAACTCCGGCGATCTTGTTCGCTTGAACGTGTCCATGGCCAATCGGATCACCATCGATTTCTCGGCGTACCAGGAACTATGCGAGCACCTGCTGGCAAACACAAAGTTCATGATCGATAAATTCACCGGCCTCGTTCCAACTAGATTGATTGACGAGGTGTCCCTCGACAGCAAACCCGGCAGCGTGTATTGGTTGGAGAAGGAGCTCTTCCACCAAATCTTCAACAAGCTCGATCTGCCATACGCCGAGCTGAAGGAGAAAACAGTGGTCACCCTCGAGACACTGAACCGGATAATGCCCGCGACCGCAAACATCATCGTCGAGGAATGGACGCCGGCGAATTTGTTCCTAGAATTTGCGTTGAGTCACTACTCTTATCCCAGTAAGGAGGCCAGTAACGTACCAGCAGATTTAACCAATGAACAATCCCACGCGCAGAGAATTAAGGGAGTCCCGGTTGGTAAGCCCTGCCGATGATTCGAGATTCGTTCATAGTTTACTCCACCACGACCAAGACATTCACGCCTTCGTCTCAGTCCTACTGGATCTCACCTCTCCTGTTTAACCCGAATGAAAGCAGTACTCCCTTTAGGGACGGCCCAACCCCAGCGACTCCCGAACTGGGTCAATTGAACAACGGTATCGTTCAGCAGTACAACATCCTCATCTACCGGTACCTAAATGATTTGTACGACCCGCAGAGCAGGAAAAAGTACACGAAGGGCTTCGCCACGTTCGCAAGTAGCGGGCTCTTAAATGCCATGAACGACAACAGCTTCCCGGACTTTGCCCTGTTTCAGTTCCCACAATACGATGTGATTCGCAACCACGGACCAAACTGGAACGTCGACAATCCGATGACAGTCGCCAACTACTGGGAATACATTCGCTCTCTCTACGAGAATACGCAGACGCCGGCGGCGGTCGTGCAGGAAGTGATGCGTCGCCATTACGAACTGCCGCGTCATCGTGGGGGCTCAGTTTCACACTGGCATACATGATGAAGACGATGACGTCTCGGGTGCACCCGCAGAGCGGCGTCAAGTTCCACGAGGCAATTAACCTCCAATCGATCGGATCTCACATCCTGGAGAAGTACTGAGCGTGCGTTCCGATGCACCTGCGCATCTTCCGGGCGTTCCTAAGGCGCTGTCGTTTCTACAAAAAGGTTATTAGCCACGTGAAGACTTCCAACGCCACTTTGTCGACCACAATCACAAAAACGTTCAAGATCGGGCCAGGCACAGGCGAAGCCAAGGTCGTCGAGATTGACACGGACGCGTTCACCGTGTTCGCCAACCCGATTACGGACGATGCAATTTGGGCAACCAACAACCACTCCGAGATCGTCGGAGGATACCTCGACGAGATTATTAACGGCCTGACTGCATTGATCCAGGATATTACCAGACGGAGCTGCAGGAGACGGACTCGACTGGGGCGGTGTTCTTCGACCTGCGCAAGGACTTCACCAAGACGTTCTTGGCGAACGAGAAGGAATTGCCTTTCGCGGCGCCGTCCGTACTCGCGATGGGACTAGGTGCAAAACGTATTGCTACGAGACCCTACTTCCTCGGGGGCTCCAACCAAATCAACAACAAACTCGCGTACGGCATTCGATCCGTCCTCCTAACAGACTTCAACCTGTCGCTCTCCAACAACGGCACCACTCCGTACTTTACGAAGCTCGTGAACGACTTCAACGCCATCAGCGACAAGAACAACGATCTCGACACTGTGAAGTACGACGACACGCTGCGCCACGTTGGTCAAGCTTTAAAAAAAAAAAAAAAAATTACTTGTACGACCTTCGGTTCTACAACGATGTGACTAGTTTTACTGCCAGTGACGCTCTGTGGAATCAGACGGTGGTGAACGCGCCCGACATGACAAAATGCGTCCTCCGACTCATTAGCTCTGGTGGAGAACACCAACGTCCCTGAAAGCCGCAACAAGATGGCGGACTACCTCAAATCCAAGATCAGTATTCCGGCGCGAGCCGCACTGCTTCCACCATCAGGTACACTGCCCACCAATCCGCGCCAGCAGATAATGGTGCTCAACCTTCTCAAGATGAACATCATGCCGATCAACGTCCACGCACCGATGCGCGACATTCCTCTGGCCAACATCTACAACTATGCAATGACGTTCGACGAGTATGTTGATAAAACATTATCAAAGGCAGTTGGCCCCGGGCCAGCGAAACGCTTGATAGTAGTTTCGAAATATTCTTGAAGAACCCATACCATCACACTTTGATTTCTCCGATAAATCTCAGCGCTGGCTCGGAAGATTTTAAATTCCTCGACGCAATCATTCATAAAGACTACACCGTTGATGGTAGCGCAATAGTCACAACCCATGTCAACAATGCCAAGTACGTAGCTCGATCTATGGAACGCTTTAACACGAAAATCATTCGCGATCTCACGTTCTTGGTCGCAGCACAGATCTTGATTAAGGAGAATGTCGAGACCCAGCTCAAGTTCATCACACCCGCATGGTCAAGAACACCAACGCAGTCAGCAATACTATCACCGAGGTCAAACGCGATGCCGCCAACAACGATGTCACCGACAGCCTATTCGAATTTTAATTTCAAAAAATGTGTATTTTACTGTTTTTTTGGTATCATGGTGTATTTATTGGGGTCACTGTGAATGTCCTCTCCTGCAATATCCAGGCCTAACCTTGGTGGAGACTTTCTCATCTCCACGCTTTTTCAATCTACGATCTTTTGAATTCTTCCATGCGTCCGCAGCACATCGCTCTTGAGCAGCTCCAGCATGGTGATCGCCGCATTCACGTAGCTAGCTTTGCAATCATCGTGGTCGCAGCGTAGCACTCCGTACCACGTCTTGTTCTCAAACTGCCCCTCGGCTCGGTTCCGCGGTAGAACCACGCTGTTTCCGTGACCCCAATAATAATAGTTAACCGCCACGCCGACCGCAAACATCATCGCCACGCAACCAGTTGCGGCCGAGACAGCTACCGCCCACGCGCACAGATTGACCCAAAGGCGACAGGCGGAGCGCGCCCCAGCTCGTGCGACTCGTCCATAAAGGGGGAGTCGACAACAACCTCTGCAGCAGCGTCCTTGGGCGTGTTCATGTTCATCATTTGTTACTTTAGCCACCAAGATATATCATTTGTTTCATCCCATCAACATATTGTGATGACTATCGTGCGCCGACGCAGCAAGGTTGACCACAAGAAGGTCTTGCGTGACGTGTTCCTGGAACACTGGGTGGTGACCGCACTGCAGGAAACACCGAAGAAGGACCCTCGCAGGGTGGTCATGCTGGCGTTCATCGTGCGGCTCATCAAGCACTTCTTCCTCAACAACATCGTGCTCTTCATCAGTTTGTTTAATGTGTCTCCCGATGCGCTGTCGCTGCTCATCCCGACCATCGCCATCCAGTACGTCATCCGCATCCTGAAGGCGGTGCTCATGCAGTGGAGCAGGAATCTGCCGCCTGGCGCAAGCTCGATGCTGACTGCAAAAGGACGTGATTCCAATCATCGAGGAGGTGGCGCGTTCCTCAATCTACCGGGCGTGGCCGATGGGATCGAGAAAACCTCGCAGTTCCTCGACCGAGTTGAACAAACTGACGACGTCGATGTGGCCGTGCCCATGGCGCAGAACCTGGCGCGGTTTCTCAACAAGCCCGTCGTTAAGAAGAGCGCGGAGAAGGCCGTACGTCGCCTTGCCGTTTCGGACCCCCCACCGGGGGTTGTTATCAAAAACCAGAAGCCAGACTTGCAGACCGTGGCCAGCTACCTTGCTCAGCTTCTGGACAACCCCTCCATTTCCGAAACTATCCAGACGACCGCACAGGATTCCTCAACGGGCACAGCGATAGACTCCTCCCGCGACGTACAGCCCGTAGTAACCGGCCTGCCCCAGCTTCTCCGCCATCCAAGCGTCGTGTCAGAGATCCTCGCCGCTACGGCCGCTGCAAAGACCTCAACTTGATTTCTATAATACAGGAAACCTGACCTTTGACAATTTTTTATTGGTGGTGGTATGCGCGGAAGAACTCCGCGGACCAGCACGTGCGACGCAAGTACCGCGAAGAGCTGCTGCTGTGGCGTCAAGAGCATGGACACGACACCTGCCTGAATGATCAACATCGCGCCGTTTGTGGCGTCCCCCCTCGATGCGAAGCCGCTTCGGCAAGGACTCGTCCTTCACCACGGAACGCGGCGCTTTCGTCCTTCCCCCAGCTCGGCACCAGTGAGTTGTTCAGTTCATCCCAGTCACGCTTGCGTCGCCTCTCCTCTTCCTTATGCGAGCCCTCTCTACTCGTGCTTGTCGGCGGGGCAGAGTCATCATCCGGACCTGTGTCAGCACTTCCTCCGCTTTGACGTCCGCCGCCGGGAGACGCACGAGCACGTGGATGACCCGCTTTCCCAAGTCGCACTTAAACACTTCCTCGATGAGGTCGGTAGCGACGAGCTTGTTCTCCAGCCACGAATCGTCCAGCGCGGCGCTCGTCGTCAATCATTCGCCGTCCTTGCGTGCCAGGAACAGCTGCAGCTTGTAAGTAGGGCAGGTAATCCCTGCCTTCGCTTGAATTGCCTTCTTCAGGTCCCTGATGGTGTCGTCCGGCGCGCTCATGTCTACGAGGAATGGTACGCCGTTAGCTGTCACAATCAAACAAACGAGCTTCATCTTGAAATGGATTTGAAGAATGACGCCAGAGGGGGGACACATCTAGTTAATTGGTTGGCTAAATGAGAAGAGCACGTTCCAATTATATCACGAAATTTGGAGAACGTTCAACAAATAGCTAGATTTAGGTGGTCAAGCGCGACCGACGCCCCCCCCCTTCGCGCCAACAACATCGTGTGAAAAAGCAATCAATCATTCAACGAGATATCTATCCACGCTCCTTCGCGGGAAGGCGGACAAGTAGCGCAATCATTCAACGATATCTATCAAACGCCAACGACAAGATCATGTGAAGAATCAATCAATCATTCAACGATATCTGACTACAAAAATTATGTGAAGAAGCAATCAATCATTCAACGATATCTGTCTACTCTCCTCGACAAGATCATTCAACGAGATATCTATCCACGCTCCTTCGCGAGAAGGCGGATAAGCAGCGCAATCATTCAACGATATCTATCTATCTACGCTCCTTCGCGCCGAGGCAAGAAGATCGTCTGTATCATTCAACAACGATATATATCTATGCCGAAGGCACGGCGCAATCTTTGTCTAACAGAAAAAAAGAGCACATCCATTCACGCCGAATTCAACTTCAACAACTTTTTTCCCCACGCCAGAAAACTTTATGACAAACGGAAGCAGCCACAGATAAAAGCCCCACCAGCGGATCAGAAACAAGTGAACCCCCACGTGTAGCAGCACAATCATTCAGCGATGTCTGGCAACGCCGCCAATGGCAAGATCGTGTGTAGCGCAAATCATTCAACGGTATCTATCTACAACCAATGGACAAGATTGTATGTAGCCGCTTAATCATTCAACGATATCTGTTTAGCTCCTCGACAAGAGCGTTGTGTGTAGCACAAATCATTCAGCGATATCTATCTACGCCAATGGCAAGATCGTATGAAGAAGCAACAACCATTGAACGACATCTGTTTACGCCCCTTCGCGCCAATGGCAAAATCGTGTGTGTGTAACGGCAATCATTCAATGATATCTGTTTACGCCGAAGCAAGATCGTGTGTGTAACGGCACTCAGTCAACGATATCTGTTTACGCTCCTTCGCGCCAACGCCAAGATCGTGTGTGTGTAACGGGGCATCATTCAATGATATCTGTTTACGCCGAAGCAAGATCGTGTGTGTGTAACGGGGCAATCATCCAACGATATCTGCTGCAAGATCGTGTGTGTAACGGCACTCAGTCGACGATATCTGTTTACGCCCCTTCGCGAGAAGTGCGTCGTCAGCGGACAAGCAGCGCAATCAATCATTCAACGATCTTCGTCTACAGTTGTTCGCGTCAAAGGCAAGATCGTGTGAAGAAGCGATCAATCATTCAACGATAACTTCCGCGCACACACAAACGCGACCCCCAATGGCAAGATCGTTATCGTTGTTGTACAGTCCATAATTATTTATTGCGGCGCGCGCGGAAGTTTCTCCAGCAGAATATAAGGGCACTTCTGAAGGGCGACGAATGTAGGGTATAGGGTGTGTGTGTATATGCCTCTCCAAAGAAAGGGGCAGGAGTAATCATTACAGATGTTACTTTTAACCAGCTGGATGAGAAGATCGCATGTACCGTCTCAGGATCACGTCATCGCACCGTCTCATGATTACGCGGATGTCCCGTCTCATAATTACGCCAATGGCCCGTATCATGATTACGCCAATGGCCCGTCTCATGATAACGTCATCATCCTGTCTATATCACATGTTTATGCACACAATTATATTCACTTAAACTTCAACACAGTTGTTATTACTTCAACTTCAACAGCTGTGTTTTTACATAACCGCGCGCGACCGGCGCCACTGCATCCGATTGAATAACGCATGATCCTAAACCCATATAAGTGTAGAAGTTCAAGCAATCTATCAAGCTTGGCCAAGGCGAACATTAATGACTCGATCCGAACCAAGATGTGTTCGTACAACAACTCCTTAAGGCACTTCTGAATTGCCAACTGGAAAACAGGGCACAAGGAAGGATCGGTACAGCCCTGTGGCACGTATACACTTTCCGGTAAGTTGTTTATGATTAGTATTTGTGGCATTCCTCAGCTACTGAAATTTGCTGATATCCTTTAACGAAATTACAGAGATGTCGTGTAGGAACACGCTGAAATTCTCGCCACCAAACGATAGCAGTTCCACCAACAGCACACGCTTCCCCGAAAAGGTCAGCGATAGTTGGATCAACACCTGAAAAGCAGGAACGATCCCTTCGATCGGGTCGGTTGCAAGCGCCTCTGCATAGCTAGCTTGTTTTCGGTCAACCCAATAACAAGCACCACTAGCCTCGAGCGAGGGCTAGGATGCAATATTACGATTTATCGCGGACCCCCGCAGTCTCTCAGACGGAAAGGTACCGGCGGTCAAGCGTAGTACGGGGGTACCAAGGAAAATCCTCGGCAGGCAGTCAATATACACAGGGACATTCGGTTCCCACAGATATATATAGAGCGGCACTCTGTTGCCGCTCCACACTATAGGCCACAACAACTCTTGGGTTAACCAATACAGCCTCTCGGTGCAATGTACCTTTAGCCTACGGTAGATATTCCCCGCAGCCGAGCGTGTCCAGACACGACAATAAGCTAGCTACCTTACCGAAGTTGGGCTTGACCATTGGTGACTTGGGGAAAACTGCTAATTTTTTTTTTATGGTGGATCTACCGCTCTGAGGTCCTCGTTTAGCTAGCCCTATATATTTATACAAATATTAAAGATGGACATATCTCTGAGGGATATCCTGGGTTTGACTATAAGGTCGAGGGTACGACCGGCCGCTATTAGTGCAAACCTGATATATATACAAACCTCATCGGCGCATCGGCTGGGGTTATATTAAGACCATCCTCATATTGCTCCTTGTCAGCCGGCCACGGAGAATGGGATCGGCCAATCACGAGATGCAACTTCTTTCACTGAAAGGTTCGACAGTGGTTGACGGGCAAACCGAGCTGTCACAGCTCGGAAAAATCCCAACGCCACAGATACCAAACTCTGAGACCCTATCTCGCCTTCCAAGTCGATGTGTAGGTCTGACAGCACTCCAACAATAGCCTTATGATTGCGTTGACGGGCTTGTACTCCAACGGCTGTCAGAACTCACCATCACGCTTGCGCACAGACATGGAGTACTGGGCATGCTCAGCGACTCTCAGTGTTCACATACACCCATCCGGGTCGGACGAACTCGTCGTTGAAGACAGCTAAGAACAGGAGCAGATCCACGCCATCACTGACAACTACCAGAATTAAACGGTGCCACCTGTGAACGCCTTTCTCTAAAGGAACAGAACATGAACATGAACAATAATGATTTCAGTCTAGTGTCACAGACTGCTTCATGTCGTGCAACAGTTTAATCTAGAAGCACGCACTCTCGAGTTTCTTCGAAGATGACAAAGAGACTGAGAAAAAAGTGTAAGCTCCTTGTTAGCTGTTGCCAACCATGCTGAAGGAGAAATTGCAGAATGAGACTGAGTATCGCTCTCCGAGCGCACAAAAAAGTGCGTTGCAGCTGTCGAAACTACTTAACCAGCTGGTCTTGAGCAAGCGATTGAGGTCGTGCTCGGCCGAGGGCTAGACCGCTGACTTGACAAGGGAAGTGCGTGCAGTTCAGAACCAGTTCCAGAGTAAAAAGCGTATTGTTCCGCGGCACCAGAAACCTGACGCGATTTATAAAATGAGAGACTTGGAAGACTGAGCGACTAAGACGGCCCAAACAGCACGCATTGTGTTTCAAAGGCTTACGCCTCCACTACATGGCCCACATTACTTGAATAGCTGCCAACTGCAACAAGGAGGCCCGTAAACGCCTTATGTGAATCCAGTAAGACCTTGAGGAGGAAAAACATTAGTTTATGACGGCTAGGAGGAGAATGCCTGTCTGTGTATACGCGTTCGATCATACATCATACTTGAAGATGCATTTTCTGCGGCTTTCTGTCCGGATAGTAGGGTCGACAGGTCCGGCAATGCATCGCCGTCTACAAAAACGTTGTGAAGACTTGTCCTGAGGTACGACCAGGGACTGGAGGGACCGCTCACGTGCAATGAGCTGATAGCAAGCTAGTTAAGGTGAATATGACTTTGCAAGCGCATTTGATATTACGGACGGTGGCGGTAGTGTTCTGTATTGCTAAACCGTTTGAGTGTTGGGCATTCCTGGTTACACGGATGAGTTTCTGCTGGATAATGACGTGTTGGCAATGGTAGCAATCGATGTGCGCGGCAGCTGAACTTGTTTGTCGTCAAAGCAATACCAAATGGCAAGGCGATGAGTTCGGCGATTTGGAGAGCCTCAAATCGGGGGCTGAACTGTGCTAACCGATGAAGTTAAGGCTGCTGTGAATAAATTGATTGAATGTGCCGTTAAAAAGGGATTTTGGTCGCAGAACTTCGACGGATTTTGTAACGCTTGGCGGGTGAAACTAGGCGACGACCCGTCTGCGCGACCGTCTGACGGAGATCCGCCTGAACCCGTGCGAAGCCGTAACGATACAAAGCGCGACGGTATCCGCAAGCAGAATTCACCAATCAGGTCGCTCTTGGAGACGCCCAGGTCGCTATATGCAGCGTCTTCAGCAAGCCAAGCAGGGCTTTCACACTCACCAGAACAGCGATGAAACTGTTTTTATCGGCCCTGCTTCGTTCGTTCATCGCCTTCACATATTCATCACGGCGTATAAGCCATTCAGTCCGAGGAGGGTTCATGCAAAGTTGATTTCACCATCGATGGCGCCATGAAATCAAATATTTAATGTGGTACTGGTGAAACTCGCCCCGGTGGTCACCTTTGCGCCCGCTTAACCTCCTGCGGCCTGATCGTGTCTGTTGTCGTCGCTTGACTCAAACACCACGTTGTTGTCCTTCAGCCAGTTTGTGGGGCTTAGTGAAAACATATTGCGAGCGAAAATCTGGCGCTTCCTAGCGGACCCAAAATCGATTGTGAGCCCTAGTGAGTAAATTCTGTAATGTCCCCTACAGCTAGGCACGGCCTGTCAACCTAGTAATGGTTTTCTAACTACCAGCTCGACATCGCGCTCCGTTCCAATGCCCAGTGAGGGATGGAAACTTCTTCTGACCCACCCATGTTGGCTCGGTGATAGCAGTCGCGGTTTCGAAAGTCTCGGGCACTTCGTTTTCGCCTCAGGTCCTTCCATCGCCGAGAGGGGGCGACGGTGTGCTGAGTGTCGGCATGGGTATCTCATCCACGAAGTCTCAGGTGGTGATCCTCGATGACGGTCGTCTCAGGAGTTAGCGTAGGCTCGTGCGAGGGGGCTTCCTGGATGATGTTGGCCCATTTTTGCGTGGGAATTCACGGTGCTTGGCTTCGGCACCTCCTGTTCTATGGCGGGACACGTGCTATTATTGTTAACGTCATTGCTGTCGGTCCGAGTGTCGAGCGCCTCTCCGTGGGTGTGTGGGATCGCTGGTATGGCCGTGAGTAAGCTGCAAACCGAACGATCAATTCCCGGCTGAGCAGACCGTTGACAGCGAGGATGCTGTGTGCAATCAGGGCGTCTTCGTCTTCATCACCGACGCCGCGCTCAAGACCGGCTCCTATCGGGACAACAACTACGCCGTCCAGATCCCGGATACTTTGCCGTCGGATGCTACACCGCTCGTGTGCGCCGATGCAATAATGTTCACGCTAAATGAAGTAGGAGGGTGTATAGCAATTAGACAATACCTACAATAAATCTATTGCTGATAAACTATTGAAGCCTAGTTGACAGCTCATCTTCACCGTCTTCTCCGGTGTTCGTATCGTTCGGAAGGGCTTTCAATGCAAATAGGCCGATTTTCTAATGACCGTCCAATCGGGACAAGTACGGCCCTAACAAACCTTTTGGCGATGCGATTTAGTCGGTTTTGCCCACGCGGCGACCACATTCGTCGTTATCACTCGGATATTTCTGCGACAGGTAAATGTAAGCGTCTGTCGGTGGTGCTTCGCGTAAAGGCTACCGCAGTTGTCCGCAACAGCAGGATGTTTATCGCTGAACTCCACAACGAAGCCAGCCAGACTCCACAACGAACATCGCACGTTTGTCAAAATAGCCTAGACCGCAAAGCTCAACCACGCGGGCGCCGTACATATTGGCGCAGCGCGGGTTGTACCTGACCGATTTAGCGATCCGCCCCTGGGACGGCTAGACACATCAGCAGCACGGCGAGTAGACTATCGACACAAGCACCTCAGCATCACGGAGAGAAGGTCGTCGACGCCCACAGGTACAAATACTCTACTATGTGGACGTGCAGGGCCACCACACAGACACCAACAAGGCGGCAGCCATGCGGCTCCTGAGCGATTTCTGCGCCTTCGTGCGCAACCTGGCTCCTACGACGTCGCAGAGCGAGGAGGCTACGACAGCGCAAAAGCTGGCGCGAAAGACCGGCCGCGTCGAGACGGACACAACATCGCCATGACCGACAAGCACCCCTACACCCAAACGTTCCAGAAGCTTGCGATCGCCACGACCGAAATTCACGGCAAGACCAACAAATTGAGACCGACGGCAAGCAGATGAGGTCGCTGTGTGTGGGCGAGCCCGACTACACCCGAATGAGCGCATCCTGTCGGCGGGCGCCAAGGCCATGGTCGAGGGTAACATCAAGTACACGCACATTAAGGACCTCGTGGAGCTAAGCGACCTCATCTTGACCTACGTGCAGAAGTCTCGAGGTTCAAGGACGACTCGGCCACGGAGTTGCTCGTGTCGAACGGCGCACAGCAGTCCGCATACCCGGCGTACCTACCCGGAGATCGTCAAGCTCGCGAATTCGGATAACATCATGACAAGAATAATCAGGTAAATAAAGCGCATGGTTGTTGCTGTTTTAACTCTAACCATTATCCATTTTGACATTTTGAGGCATCTGAGCGTGGGACAAAGGTGTAAGTGTGCATATGCAGCGAAAGGCCTTTAGCGGAGTCTTCGCAGTTTCATTCTGAAAATTAATGATTTTGCCGGCGCTGTGGGAGGGGAAAGGATGAACGTGTCGGTCTCATCAGTTTTCAGAAGGGGCAGTTCCCACTATGTACTCGCCTGGGAGAATTGCATTTCCGGCTTCCTCGCAATTCAGGCCAGTGTTGGTACACGTGACAGCATTATGGGATGTAGATCCGCGGTTGCCGCAATGGTACTCACCTCGTTGTTTTGTTGCTTTGGCAGATATCTGAGAACTGAAGAACACATCGATGGCTGCGGTATAATCATGCCGTTTAAACTCGGAATTGTTCGTTGTTAGAGTCTTGAAGCTGTTTGGATTCGATCGTGTGCGCTTTGGCTCTTCGCCTCGGCTGATGATTCGGTCTTCACCGCGTTGGATATCTACGCGATAAGTTTTACGCGAACCACCGGCTTGTCGATAGACCGGAGCTGGGAGGACACTATTGTTTCTAATGGATATGTAATCCACGGGTAGATTGATCTGCAGCGACGAAAAAACATCGTGCACCATGTGGATAAGATAGGCGTGGTGAAAATAAGCAAGCACGTGACACAAGGGAGGTCTACCTGCGTTCTGACGCTCCAGATCGTAGATGACAGCTTGTACGTGCCGACAAGGAGTCTGAAATTGCTCTGACACACGGCATGGTTTGCATTTTCCAGTAGCCATCTTCGTCTCGAATAGTTGAGCTATAGAAGCCACATCACTTCGGTCAAATGGACCGAAGACATAAAAGCAAGATGATGATGAATAAACAACCGCAAGCTTCGACACATGCTTCTTTTCTCCTATGAACAGATCCATCGCGTACGGAGTTACAACAAAACCATCTCTGATCCAGTCGTTTGATTCTTTAAAAAGTGCATTGCAAATTCCAACGGCACGCATACAATAAGCTCTGAGTGACGTAAAAACAAGTGCGTGCCCGCCTTTTTCCATAACAGCCCGTTGTTATCCCCTTCTGCTCCACTTGTTGAACGAACACCAAACAATGGCAGGCTTTCGCCATACAGATGCCTTTTACTTTTCATTAAGCCATTCAGCTTCAGCGGCATCACAGGTGCTGCTACCAATTACCGTCCAGTTGGTGGAGTGTATACTTTGCAAATAAGAACGGACGTACTCCGCTTTCCGCTTGCCATCGACGAAGGAGAGTACCGGGTCAGGGAACAACTGGCGCAGGCGTACAATATTGCGTACGTATTCACGCTCGGTTCGGGACGACTGAAGGCGCCTTATCTCAGCATTCACATTTTCTTTGGTCAGGTTCACTTCCTTAAACTTTTCGACAGCGTTGAAGCGGATGTGGAGGCCACAAAACCTGATATTCACTTTTAGCCCCATCATCGCTAGTCGAGCTCGAGCTGGAAACTGCTTTCCGCGATCAGTAAAAGTTGGGCGATCGTGCAGCGCTATTCCTCCAGCAATACAGTTTGAAAAGAAAAAAACGAAGTTCTCTACTGATTGTTTGTGGACGTAGGCTATAGCAACAGGCACTATGCGTTTGTGTCCATCCTTGCCGACTAAAGTGAGACAACTCCGTTGTACTTGGCATTCTTCATGTGGGTGCCGTTGCTCTCCCACACAGGAAGAAGGGAGTCTTGAACACGAACCGCAGATCCAATTGAAAGAAAAGAACGATAGAAACGACCTGAAGTGTCGAGCTGGTAGCAAACGCTCGAGCCGGCATTATGCTGCGCAAACAGTTCCATATACGCAGACAGAGCCTTATACTCGGCTTCATCGTCACCTTCTTTTGCTGCGAGAGCAGCTCGGATTAGTTTGTAGAGTACTGCCGGCTTGGCGGATACATCGATATTCTCCACTTGTCTCAAGTTGTTAACAACCCGGGCAGACGCCCAATCTGCTCTCCTGCCATGTTAGCGGTGCTACAACAGCACTGGGCATGGTGCCGATTCATGCTCGATACGTACCATGAGTCGTTGGGGAGATGACCCAACTTGGTAACTGGCCTCTTGCGGGTGCTCTTTGTGACTTCCCTCACGCGTTTCCGAGAGAAAGCAGTATACCATTTGCAGCGCTGCGTTGTACAGATCCACTTTCTGTAGTTACCGTTGTTCTTGTCTAGCTTAAATCTCTTGTTCGTATTTAGAGCGAAGTCGTTGATGAACTCGCCGGCGATCTTTGCATCTGGAACCAAGCATGTAAGACAACATCATCGTAGCCATATTCACCAAGCAAGTCGACGGGCATGGTGCCGGGACTTCTGATCTATGGCAGAACGTTCGATATGCCGCTTGTCGCCAGTATTTATAGTGCACTTCAATCAAAGTAAAAACACATTGATTGTTTATTTTGACCAATCACACGTGCGGTATTCGTTGTGGAGTCTGGCTGGCTTCGTTGTGGAGTCCAGTGATAAACAACCATAACAGCAACGTCATGGGTCTGCTATTCCTTGGTCGGATGACCAACACGTTAGTACCATCTCCAGCGGGGAAATGAAAACGGTTACTGCAAAGGATATTGCGTGACTTATTTCCATAGTATCGTTTTATTATTCTTACAGGCTCATCGTAAGATAACGCGAAATTAATATTGTAGAATGTGGCGTCCGCTTGGCAAAGAGGTCGACGCCTTTGCCGTGAGGATCCGTCGGAGAGAGTTCGAGTACAGATAAAAACCAAATTCAAGAGGCAATATCTTCAGACCCTGCTCGCCGAAACACTCGTTTAGGGCTACATCTATCTGGATTAATCAGACTAATTTTGACGTTCATAATTAGCCTTAGCACTAAATTAGTCTGCGTGCGCTCGAAGCCTACTAATTTATGTAAATAGGTCACCCCCCACATATTTAGTCTGAGTCGAAATAATTACTGTAACCAGTGCTGCAGCAATGATATCCATGACACGAACACTGTATCACACGAAATTGACCAATTTTTTTTTAGACTGATTTGTATGCCCATCTGAAAGAGAAGGGGGTGAAAGTCTCATAAACGACCAAAGGAGGAGAGTTGCGAGCGCGCGCAGCCACCGCGCGATATTTGCGGAGGCGGACGAGCTTTCCAGTGAGACGAGCACTGTAGATGGCCGAACTTAGAATCTTTTCCTCGCAGGAGCACATCGACTGCCTCTGTGAAAGCAAAGCCCAAGACCGCAATGCCATCGATCCTCGGGAGGCTATGGGAAAGGGAAAGGGAGACGGGAGAACTTCAATACAAAACTACAGTGTAATCCAAAAATGTGATGAGGCTAGATGGGCACAGCAACACGTGCCTTTGTTATTTTTACTTAGTTTCTGTCACACGGATACCCTTAATATGTGATAAATAGATATATTTTATTGCCGTTTGCAGATATTTTGTCCTCTATAATAGAGTCTGTATGACGACTTACAACTACTATAAAAGCGAGCATAAAACTGAGCATGCCATCTAAAATAGACCAGAGCTGGATAATTCGAAGGCAAAACTGTCCGCGGTGTTATTCCTAATTCCTATCAAATTGTTATCCGATTCGGCGGGTTACAAAATCACCAGATTGGAAGGCATTAGTGATCATAACCAAAACAACGGCGAGGCACGCGCAGAGCGACAGTATATTGCAGCGCTCATAACATTGGATCAAGGTACTCGCTAACGGTGTTTGTGGGTGCATTGTGCAGGTCTACGACTGTACTACGTCGTCTAGTAACTGCGGACTGGAGTAGAAGCGGTGGCAGTGTCCTGGGTGTCAGTACATCGGGTGGGGAGCCCCTCCGCAAATTTTTTTCGCTCGAACACGTACTTGTGCTCGTATCTCGCGCTATAGGAGCCTGCTAACAGTGTTTGTGGGTGCATTTTGCAGCTCTACGACATTGTTGCGGTGTCTTGGTGATTCAAGATGAATGACTTGCCGCCGGACGATTTCATATAAAGGGGTGGTAACGATACGCAAAGGAAGTGTGGAGCAGCGTTCAAGAGGTGGTGAGCTGCGCAAAATCCAGCTTACTGTCTTTGAAGGCTTTGACGTGCTTCGAGCGAAGATTAGCAGAGTCCTGGATAACCCCGCTTTCGATAAACTTCGCAGGAATGATGAGCGAATATCTTTCCGGAAAATCAAGGGTGTGTCTCAGCACCAATTTGATGCTCTTGATGCCGCCAACTTTGAACCATTGCTCCGGCACAGGTGGAAGCGGATTTCAGGTGGCGCTCGCTCGCGCTGGAATGGTGACGTCATGGGCAATTTCGAATTCGAGTTCTTCGTTTACTGTCATTCGATTGCCCCACCAGCGTTGTCAGACATTTGCCGCGGTGCTGCTGCAAGAATGCAAGTTGCGGGCGACACCTTGCGCCAATACGGAGAAGCTAATGTAATGCACTTTGGATCTATTACGCACACCCATCTCTCAACTACGTTGGCGTATCAGCCAGACATGCCGACGCTCACGATGGTTGAAGATAATACGACACTCCAAGCCATCGCACTTGATGCAGCTATCGCTGAAATCCAAGCCCCCCCCCCCCTCCCCAGAAGTAACAGACACGAACCGCCGTACCGCAAGTATCCGCCTTCGGACGAATGGACGCTGGGTCCGCTACGAAGTTGACGTACTCGATTTGCGAGCTGCTCTAGGCTTACCGCTGACGACATCTTCAGGAAGGATCTTTCACGGCTATGAACTTGCTCAACCACTTCAGGTTAATGTCCCTGATTTCGATAACCAGCAAGGAGATAACGAGGCTGATAAACAATAAACCTTTCATTCATTCTCAGTAAGAAGTTGCTCAAACGCTACAGATCTAAGGCCACATATGTCGTACCCGCAATGCCCGTAAAGATTTAACGTGCCCGGAGCGTCGGCAGATAAACATTTCCGCATGGCCACATTGGGAACTCCGTCGGGGTCCGCAGGGAATATCAAATTCTCGAAGCCTTGGATCCATGACTTTAAGCGGCAACAACAGACCTCAATTGAGTTAAGTTGATGGCTGAACGGGGACAAAAACAGCAATCGTTCGCCATCTTGGCGGACGGCCTCCACTAACTTGGGATACATGTGGTTTTGGCGTTGTCCATAATAACTATGGACCTGAGCAACGGCCAGGGATTGAGTAAAGGAACCACCTTCTGGAAAATGCTACGTAAAAGCTCCGCCTTGTGAACGTCCTCTCCGTTGTTTCACAGGCGGCAAAGCCTCGGTGGTCTAATCATGCCAAGATTGCCCGCCGTTTGTATGGCGAAAGGGCAGCTTAACAACACACCGAGACCCCCTTGATGACCACCTATGGCGTCGATACGCGTGACGCCCGTCCTTGCAGGTTTCATCTATGAACAGAAGCGCTCTGGGAAAGAATAATTCGCAGGCAGCTTAGCCTTGCACGTAGCGACCTACAGAAAGCATAAATACAAACCATTAATTATGTAAAACAGACGAAACAGCAATGATAATTACATCAGCAGGTATGCACCCTCTTGCAGCTCGCGTGAGGCGCTTTCTTGATAAATTAAGGTCAAAGAGAAGAGCGCGACACACCGTAGCCGGTGATACATTCTTCAGGGAAGGAAAATGTTGCATGAGATTGACTTGAAGTTCTTCTACGTAGAAAGTAGGGGGATGCTTGACGTATGACGTCACGTGGGCAAGAACGTCTGACGACTAGCGCGCTATTCGCTGCGACGGCTTGTACAGCTCAACAGTGCCTTCAATTAGAAAAGCTTATACCAGCACCGTATCGTCCTTGGCTTGGGACCAAGTACATCGTTAATAAACTCCAGGTCCAGCCCATATACGAAGCGCAGGGAGACCGCCTGCCAGCGAAAGTCCGGGCTGTACGTCATGTTCGGGTCCGCGTACGTTTTCGCAGTGATAGAAATCTCGGACGTGTGGGTGGCTGTACCGAATTCCAATCTCAAGCGACAATTCGGCGTTATGCTCTCATATCTTGAGCATACGACTCGAATTTCTCGTCTTTATGATCGTGTTGTGTTCTTTGACCTCAAAAGTTCGAGTTGCCTAAACTAAAAAAAACGTTCGACACAAATCTCGAGGTTAATAGCCGGTTTAACCGGCCCCGTTAGCTGCAAACGGCAATACCGTATTTCGCATGTAGAGAGCTGCACCCAATATTCATTAGTACATTACATCCTGTATCAACACATATTCAAAAAATAATTCAGTGTAGAGTTAACAGTGTAGAGTAGACTTTTATGATTACACGGCTGCTTCCTCAATACGATCAAAGTATTGGTCATCGGCGACGGTCGACCCCACGAGAGAAAGTTGTTGCAGCTCATCCCTAGGGACGCAGCGGCAAGAACGTCAACATGAAGCTGCAAGCAGGATTTCTTGTAGCCATTCGCGGTCGTCTGAGTGCTTAGTCCTTCCCAGCTGCTGCATATCCATCTGCACATTTTTGGACGACGAGGCGCCTCTAACTTGAACTTGACACCTTCTTCTCGTGGCTTATGAAGCTGCAACTGCATGTCCTCAAGTCAGCACTTCCGCAGGCCAGACTTGAACGGGAAGTTCCAGGCTACATCCGCCGGTTGGCAAACCGACGTGGCATTTGGAGGAACTTTCATCAAGACGACCTTTATTGACGCAGCATATGACTCAACCTCTGGAGTCCAATGCCCACTGAGTCATCCCAGAGGAGCAGACTAGGCTCCTCCGGGAGCGGTCGATTGGCGAAATGAAACTCTAAAACCTTTTGAGACAGCGTCCGATTCCATCAACCTAGTTTTTAATAATAACCGAAGAATAAAATTGTTATTCAGGCCACGTCCGAACGCCGAAGCCGCACCTTTTTCGTCATTTTCTATGACAGTCTCTTTATTTTAGATGGCTTCATTTTGAACACCACAAAAGGGGTATACTTGATTCCTGTCGAGTCTCCCAGCAGCATCACAGTTGCTCGCTCCTTTGAAGCACTAGCGCACTTAACCCATGCGGTTTTGGCTCCACGTGCATTTACCGTTCGCCTCGTAGGCAGGTACTAAGAAAAGCAGCTAGTATGCACACATCAAAACCAAAAACATTTTAGGTAATAAGTGAGTAAATTAAGTAAGTTTATTTTAGGTAATAAAACTAATAATAATAAATTCCGGACCTGTCTGATCTGCATTAAAAATGTGTGTGGTGCCCAATTGTCGTGCCTTTTTTAACCTCGACTGCAAATTCTGCTTTCACCTTGTCAATATCAGCAAGGCTGACTTTGCCTTACTGGGTCGGTGCACGCATGCTCAGCCGGTGTCGACCCCTGAAGCCTTTAATCCACTTGTCGGACGCTTTGAAAATAGCAACTCCAGCTTCCATAGCGATGCGTTGGGCTTCAATTGACAGCATCCGAGGTGACACGGGCACATTTTTCTTTCTCAAACTATTAACCCACTCTACAATTTCTAGCTCTATCTCCTTAGACAGAATCGTTCCACGTCCAACGGTACGAACCTTTAGATGGCTACCTTTGCGCCCTTTAAGTGCAGCCTCGAGCTTATCCGAGTCTCTTCTCCAGCGCTGAATCATGGTACGTTTGGCGTCGTAGAACAGGAGCAAGGTCGTGCAAGAAGTGCGCAATTGTGTGCCGCATCTTGGGCAGAGGAGCCGTGTCCCAGAATGACAGAATATGTAGCTTTTTTGCTACAGAAACGCTTTTTGTTGTGTGCTTGGTGCGGTGGCGACCCTTGCCTCCAAGCCGTGCTCTGCCCACCGGACGCGGCTTGACGCGCGCCATGGTAAAAGCAGAATGCCATCGGCGTCAAAGTGACTGTCATCGGAGAGATGCATCTCTTAACATGCGATTTTAATAGGTATGACAAAAAAAACTATTTTGATTGGCCAATACAAGGGTGTGTCTCATATGAGGCTGCAGCTCTCTACATGCGAAATGTGGTAGCAGCTCTTTGGTTGATATCTACAATACAGTACACGTACACCTTCACCCGACCTAGTTGGAAATAACTCCAAGCAATGCGAACCGTCGATTGATTATTGGGTCGAATGTGTCGTTTATGGTACGCTAACCTCACCAAATCGAAGAATCCCGCTAGCAAAGTGAACTGATGAGAAGGCGTGAACCGTATTGCTACACTAGCGGCAAATCGCTCTCGCCGAAACGAGCACTCGCGCGCGCGAATGCCGGCGCGCACTTGGGCGCCGCACTCATTTTGCAATCTTCCAGCTCCGCATCAGATGCCTTCCCAAGCTACCTGCCGCAACGACACCGTGCGAGAAGCAGCGCGTCATTGACGCATATGGGGTTGGACGTTCCGACTGGCTGACCGTCGCGGCCAACAACGGCATTAACCGCTCGACCACATAGCGCATCGCATCCCGATACCGCGTTTACGGGCAGGCGCCCGTGCGAGCGTGACGAAGATCACGCCTGAGATTAAGGCGACGCTCGAGAACTATCTCAGCGATGACTGCACCTGCACGCTGGAACGTATGCGGGCGATGCTGGTGTACGACATGAACGTTGGCTTATCCACGTCTACTATCAGTCGCCACCTTGCTGGGATGCTGTACACGGTGAAGCAGGTGCGCGCTGTGCAGATGACCTGTAACAACGATAAAAACAAGGCGTTGCGCCAAGCCTTCGCAAAAGCGCTCAGGGAGCACGATAAGAATGGAGACTTCGTCGAGTATTTGGACGAGACGAATTTCAACGTTTACTGCAAAAGAGGGCGTTGACGCGCCAAGAAGGGAGCTCGTGCTACTGTGGTGCTTCCGCCATCGAAGGACCAAATTTGCAAGTCCAGTGCGCGGTCAACTCTTACCTAGTTGGAAATAATGTGAACAGTCGATTGATTACGGGACGAATGTGCCGTTTAAGGACGCAAATCTTCGACCAATCTGACAATTCCGCTAGCAAAGTGAACAGATACGAAGGCGGCGCACGAAATGACAAGCGCTCACTTCCCGTAGCCATGTCTTTCCCTTTCTCCGCCGCTTTAACCGCGTCACGGCCGTGCACTTCCATCCGCATTAACAACGTCGGGGTCACGCACGATACGCTTGCTGTCTCAGCGCGCTCCAGCAAGCGCATTGGCGCTCATAGATTGTCGGATGATTGCCGTCAATGTCGGTCATGTTGGACCGATCGCCCATTTCTTCACGGTCGAGTGCAAGACGGTCTATAGTTTTGGCCTTCAGCACGCTGAAGAAACCTTCTATCGGGTTGCACATAGGCGAGTATGGCCCCAGGCGTAACAAGACCAAGTAGTCATGCTCCTCCACGCGTTGTCTCGGTTTGGTGATACGCGGGGGCGTTTGCCAGGACAACGACATCGTTCCCGTTGGCAAAATGTTCGCGGTATACAGCGGAAGCCTTGGCCGAGCGATATGTCTCGTCAATAAAGGCTGCATTTTGCTCCATGCGGATGCTTCCACGCTCGAGCCGGTGCACGACAAGCTGCATGGGACGGGTGAAGGTGTAGTGTGATACCAATATATTATAACATTCGTGAAGACGCTTTTTCAAGACCGAGAATAATTACATTTAAAAAATATAGTATTTTTTAATCATTGAAGCGTAGCGCCGTTGCCACTTCTTCCTCGTTTCAAGAAAAAACATGTTGCTAATTGAGCTGACCAGTGGGATATTTCACGTTTTCTCTTTGCTGGCTGCGTGATCACGGTACCGCAACTGAATATCTACTGAGGAAGATCTCTGCCCATAGCAATTCCTTCAAGACCTGCTACACATACTCATTTTTAATACCAAAGTCCGAGTAAACTGCATATTGTGAAGCAATTCCCTTCTGGTTTACTATACTGCGCGTCATCGCGCTCTAGTGTACGCCTATAATGAAGGCGTTGTTGCTCCTAAGTTCCCAACAGTCGCCAGTACACACGTGAAGCTCAACTATTGACCCCCTCAAAAAATATAATTTCATTTCATTGTGTCTAATGACTCTTCTCGCTCGATGAATACTTCGGTACAGCGGTCATCACCGACGTCTTGCAGCCCGCAACATAGAACAATACATTTACCTCAGGTGAAAAACGTTTCGCAAAATGGAAGAAAAAGACCGTAAGCTGCGGAGAATTTGCCAACGTTTCTCTTTCAATGATATGATCGACTTGGTATCGATGTCACCACTCCCCGCAGTGATCTCGTATCGGGTCTAAACTCTTAAAGTTTGGACGGACCCACGCCAGTCTCTGCAGCACCAATCATGCCACCATCGCTCGTGATGATCTGTCCGGAAATCCATCCTGATGCCTTAGAGGCGAGGAAAATGGCAAGTCCAGCCATGTCAGCGTCTTCTCCCATTCGTCCGAGAGGGATCGTCTGGCTGATCTCTTTGAACGACTTCCCCGTCACATACGCGACACCGTCCGCCAACCTCGACGGGACATATCCTGGCGTGAGGGCGTTCACCAAAATATGGCCCCCATTCGGACGACGAGCAAGCTTAGCAGCCAGAACGCGGGTCAGATGGTGGAGCGCAGCCTTAGACGAATCATAGACCATCGTATTGACCTTCTGCGGCATCAGTCCTCCGATCGATCCGATGTTAATGACACGTGCCGAATCCGGGGACGTAGCAGCAACATCAAGTAGAGGAAGCAGGAACCGTGTCAATAGGTAGGTCGACGTCACGTTCAGGGCAAAAGTATCTCTCCAGACTGCACACATCAACCCAAAAACGTCATTAGTAACTCGGCTCCTCTCAATAACAAATTCACAAACTTACGAACCCGATGCGGGAGTATTCTCGACGGGAGTGTCAGCTCCATCGCCAGAGTTGTTGATAAGCACGTCCAAACGTGACTCTCTCTTGATCAGTTCGTCCGCGAAAGCTTCGCACTCGTCCTCGCTCGTCAAATCAACTTTCAACTAAAAATTCAGTCCCTAACAGTCAGTTTTTTAGCGTCTGGAAGTCTTTGAATCATCTTTTCCTTACCGCAATACACACGCCTGGGCCCTTGGCGTTCAGTTCGTCGGCTGTGGCTTGACACGCCTCGAGCTTACGTGACGCAATGTACACTTTCGCTCCGTTTTGGACAAATCCATCGGCGATCATCTTGCCGATGCCACGGCCGCCGCCCGTGACGACCACCACCTTGTCCTTGACGTTGAAAAGCTGGGAAGCGTTCAAAGAGCTCATGGTTCTGCTTGAAAGAGAGGGAGGGAGTTGAGACAGCGTGGCTGATACCTCGAGACTACTGATCCCTCCCTCCGTGTGGCATCTCTGGATTGGACGGATACAGGCATTTCGCTAGTCGTACACACGATCCTTAGAAGATGGCTACATTTACTTTAATGAACGCGACTTGTACTCAGCTTTAGCTTACTTGGACACTAAGATCCCAGCAAAATTGGTGGCTAACTCGTCCATTTCCCCCAAAATTTTATCATTTAAACGCGCCACCGCGGTCGTAGTCGCTGGAACGATCAACAGGGAGGTCAACGGCCAGCAACATCGCTACAATTCTTAGCAATCGATCACTAAAACTCGTTTTGAGTCATTAGCGAACAGTTTTAATGGGATATACCTAAAAGAAAAAAATAAGGTAGCGGACGACTTGATCTCGATTCAATATGTCCGCCCATTTTTAGTTGTAGTAATTTATTGACTAGCTTCCTCGACACCTTCATCACCTGTCACTTGCTCCTGCTCTGAAGCTTCGTCTTTGTCGTCGTCAACTTCTTGCAGACCTCATTCCTGCACCATTAACCGCCACAGTTTCTCTTCATACTCAAAGCGGTTCCTCTCTCGATCGCACACGACTTTATCCAGCACCTCCCGTTCGTACGTCAACGCTCTCGTTTCCGTGACGAAGATGTTGTTTACCTCCTGTTCATCCTGGTGCAAGTCAATAAACTCATGCTTTCGCTTTCGAGGGACGTACGCGTCCACGCTGTCGCTCAGAACGTCCGGTGGCTTTCCAAGCGCCGCCCGTCTCGCTGCCGTTTGCTGTCCGTGTCGGCTCTTCGTGTACGTCTCGGATAGAACTTCAGCTGTCAGTCTGGCAGCAGTCGACGCCCTTAACACTCGATGCTGAGACTTGTCCAACGTCGTGAGGCGTCGCACTAATAGGAACTTAGTCAGCACAGATTCCTTGACCGGCAGTGCACTCGTGCCATCACCTGGTACTCGGTCCGTAGCGTCAGATACCTCAGCAACAAGTTCAGATATGTGCGTCTCCATGCTCAGTACAGATCAAGCGTCGGGCTCTTTATTTATCAAAAGTTACTACAAAAACAACCAACAACGTCTACAGCTTCGCCGGTAAAAAAAAAGCCGGTCTGTGTCCACCTTGATCTCGAGTCACGTGCTTGTCGTTTTACTTAAAGCAGCGGCGATTTCAAGCTCTGCCGTCCTCTGTAGCTCGTCAAAGAGTCCTTTAGGAGCGTCATCAAGTTGTGCTCGAACTTGTGCCAGCTCAGTGGGGTACACGTCGAGCCAAGCCAGTGCGTGATCATTGCTGTCTGTACCTCGTTCTCCACGTAAGAATTGATCAAAAATGGCTTGAGCTTTGTCTTGCCGGCGTTGAGCAATCGTAACCGCGTCTAACGGGACGAGTGAAGACGTTCCAATAGCTCGGTAACCTTCCACTGCACTCCAGAACTTCCTTGTGTGCTCGAGGCCTTTCTGGAAAGGTTGATGAGTAGCGTCCACGATCAAACTGGCGTGAATCAAAGACTTTGGACGAGAGGATTTTGTCTTGCTAACTGGAACTTCGTGGACTTGTTGATACGTTAGAACATCCGTAGGAGCTCCTGTCGAGTACGTCTGAGGGTACAACAGAGCATAAGCGTCTTGCACGTGGATCGACAGCGGCTCTGCAGCAAACTCTTGCCAAAGTCGCTCCTTTTCGGTCTTGGACAATGGCGTCACAGCTTCCAGTGTGCAATTTTCCTTTAATTTTCCATCACTTTTCGGTTCGTCAGTCTTCAGTCCAACTATTCGAGCTCCATGCAGAGCAAGATCAGCATGTAACGAAGACTTGTCTTCTTGATGAGTCGTACGATGTGGAGAACGGCGTTTACGTTGCTTAGGCTTCTTTTGGACGTTCAAATTGAGAGTTTCCTCGTCATTTTCAGTGAGTAAAGAGGTCACAGCGCTGCTTAATCCCATGCCTCGTAATTGTAACATAGCTGAAGCGTTGACATCTTCATGTTTAACCTCCATATCGCCTTCAAGCTTGACGAATGGCTTCGGTGGTGATACTAAGAGATTCTCGGGTGAACATAATTCAAAAGAGGTCGACACGGGCTTGATATCAACCACGTCGATGACTTCGACCTCGCGTTTGGCACGTTTAGCCACGACTGTGACTGTAATGGGTCGTACCAACGTAGAGCCTTCGTCTGTCGTCTGTGTGTCTTGCTTCATGTCAAGTTGTGAATGAAAACCTTTAGATAGTGATACAGTTTCTAATGTTCCAGTTGTGCTGCTCTTCCGTCGCGTTCGGTGAAGTTTTGTAGCCATAATGAGCGATTTGCCTTGAAGCGTGAACACGTCGCTTGTATCAGCACTGGATACCTCGACAAAAGCCGCATTATCCGTAGAATCTTCCAGCACAAACTGCGGCGCTATCAGCTCATTAATTCCTGTCTTTATGACGCGTGGACGGGTAACGAATTCTCCCTTCTCTCGACTCATTGAGTTTCGTAGCGTGACTACAAGCGGGAAAGCCTCGAATGTGGTCGCCTCCTCCCATTTAATCAATGGATTCACACAACTAACCGAGTCTTTGATTTTCTTGTCGTGGTAGAATAATGCAGACGCTTCTGAGATTTGAGATGTACCTATCTCCACAACTGGAGATTGCAGTGGTGGTGTAGCCATTTCAATTTCCACTTGCTTACACTCTTGTAGATCCATGTATACTTCATCACTTGTGTTTAAAGTCGTCCTTATCTCGGTGACGTCGTCCATTTCGTGCGTCTTGTGGTCGAATGTTTCTAGTTGACTGGTATTTGCACCACTTGCTGCCTCTCCGATACTGGTACGTCCTGTACCTGCTGAGTTCTGGCGATTAGGAGCTTGAATCACTGTTGAGATCGCTTGATCCTCAGAAACCGAGGCCATTTCCTCCTCCTGACGCTCTACAAGACAAGAAATGGATACAGTTCGACCTAGAGGACGATCCACCGCGGGTTGTTGCTGCTCAGTGGTAGGACTCGTTCTACCTGGCTCTACCGTTGCTCGACGTTGAGCTTCCGGGACGTCTTGAAGCGGTTGTGGTAGTTCTGGAGCCTCTGGTAGCACGAGTCCCTGGCGACGGCTTGTTGGTCGTAGCTTCTCTCTTGACATACTTAAGCGATGAGCTTGTGCCAGCACTTCCTTGATACTCAGAGCCGACCCGTCCGCCAGCTTGACGTTGCCGCGCTTCCACATGGCTTCAGTATCTGCTGCGTCGAATGCTTCCTTCTCATTGCTGACGATAGTTTTGTCGCTCTCGTTCGACCAATTGCCGTCGCTAGTGACGAAATTCCCGAACTGGAGATCCGTGCCGTGGATCTCACGCACCAGATCGTCTGGAGCTGAACAATTGCTGTCTTCACTGTCGCTGTCACTGTCGCCACGTGTGTATCCAAGTCTGTGATGGCCCATTGCACGCTGTAGCTCCTCCTTCTTGCGGTTGCGATGAACGTCAACTGTCCGAGCAGCTTCTGGCCGTGCGGTAGTTGGGATCGCCTCAGTATTCACGACGTGGTCTGGCGGCACTTCAAGCTGTCCCGTGACCGGGTTTCGCTCCGAACTGGTCGCAACCACGTGGACTTTAAAGCTATCGAGCTGCTCCTGGTCAGCTCGCTCCGCCACACTACGTTCTTCTTGAAAGAGCAGCAGAGCGCTCGAAGCGTACGTCGCCGTCATCGCGTCGTTATCCGTATCAATGACGTTGCTGGATGAGCTGCCTTGATGGTACGTTTCGAGTACACGTCTCGTATTCTTGAGACTACTGCGACGTCGTGGGATCCCTTCAGCTAGTAGCGTACCAGTGGCATTAACCAGTTTCATGACGCTCAGACTCTGTCGCTCCGCTCGACTGTCGTGTTTATCAGCCGGTGGCACGTATTCATCGCCTACTTCACTCTCACTGTCGTCGACACGCTCTGTCTTGTATGCCGTCTCCATCGCCATCATGTTGTCGGCCAGCCAGCAGCAGCACGAGCGGAGCAGGTTGAGCACGAACAGCGTGTGCAATTTACTCACAGCTTCTTTCTGTAGTAGATGGAGAGCTTCAGGGACGTGGACGGGCTCCAATCGATCGTCAGTCTTCGCTGCTGTATGTGTCTGCTCTAGAATGACTCGCGTGTGGAACATGCTGACGTAACGGGCCATCTCCGTCTTGTAGAACGTCCTTCGCTCTTGGAACGAAAGAGCTGCGACTGAAGAAGGTAGCGTCAAGTCCACGGCGGGATCGCATGAGCCTGCTCCATTCTGCAGCACCTGCTTCGCATACTCCAATCGAGCTACAAAAGCCTTCACTTCATTGTGTTTAAGCAAAGCTACGGCCATTCGCAGACGAGAATGCTCCAAGGCCATCCGTGCCGTACAAATCTCGTCAACGCGTCTCCCCGTCGCAAACAAAGCTTGACGATGAGCGCGTTCATTCATGTCGATCTGTTCTTGGACGCGCTTGAGCTTCTTCTCCGCTCTTCGTAGCTTCCGCTTTGTGCGGATTATTAAAGGCACAAGCTCACGTTCAAGTGCTTCCTGTTGGCTGGTGCTGCCGTCCCGGTCCTCGATAGCCTTGAATTGTGCAAAATCTAAGAGGAAAACTTCCCTCTCGAAGAACAGCTCGACGTCTGCGTCATCTGTAAACAGACGTAGCATTTGAACATTATTTCGTTGGGCTGTGCACTCGTCTGGGGTTAATTTGTGATCAAAGAGCGCGCTCCAGGCCTTCTCAGCACGTTGAATACGCTGGTACAGCTCCCATACTTCATCTTCCGCTCTCGCACACTCGTCTTCCAGACGGTAAGCTTGAGAGACGATCTCTTGGAGCGAAAACTCCAGCGAAAAGAGCAGACCAACGAAGCTCGGGATGAGCTCCTGCTCACAGGCTGCAGTGTCGAGCGTGGCTGCCAACAGGTAGCGCGCGTACGCTTCGTATTCGCCCGTATCGCTGGGTTTTGCCTTCCCGGTCGTGGTACGTTCTTCCCACTCGTGGTATCGACGTTCATCCGTCGCACATCTGGAGACTTCCGACGCATACAGAACGTCGTAACGTGATAGACACAGTCGCGTCTTGAGCGCGTTGAGAAACCCACGCGAACGACTGACGGCCGGTGCAAACGTCGAGTCGGGAGCAAACCGCACGCATTGTTGACGCAGCCACAGCTCCTCACGTAGTGTACTATGCCATTGGCCGGTTCGCACGTCGGCAGGGCGTCGTTGACCCGTTCCCCACTCTTGCACCATGAGCGTTGTCATACACCAGAGCAGTCGATAACCGCCTTCAGTCTTGACACCTTGCGTGAGGATATTGCGAGAATGAAACGCGAACAGGCCTTCGTTAAGTAGCTGACGCGTATCGGGCGGATCCAGTGCGAGTTGTACCGGGGCGAGTCCGTGTCGATTCACACGCTTCAGCATCGCGGCACCCTCGCTCAGCAGCAGCGCCACAATCTCGAGCCGGCGTTCCGGCTCCTCGATCTGAGCGGCCACGTGCAGTGCCGTGTTCCCGGTCGCCTCATCCACGGCGTTGACGAGATATCTCGTCTGCAAAATCGCGTTCCGAACGTCCACGACGCTGTCCCGGGTTAAGACGCCGTGGAAATGGCGTACGGCGTCCCCCGACGTCGCGAGTGCCAAGTCTTGTTGCTCTTGCTTAAGCCGCGACGGCGCGCCAGCGGTCTCACCGTACATGAAGCTTGGCAAACCGCCGAAGATTGAACCCGCGTCGGAAAAGCTGCCGTAAAACATCATGGGAAAGAAGACGCACAGCTCGCGATACGCCTCCCATGCATCAAGTCGTAGCCGGTCTTCGAGGAAGCCGTCAACTCGCTCCCATTTCGCGGCTTTCCAAGCACTAAAAACGCCGAACAGCAAGTGTCGTCGCTCCTGTCGCGCGCAGAGCAGGCGGAGCGTGAGAAAAAACTTGCGCTGACGGACGAAATGCGTCCACGCGTTAAAGGTTCTCCAGCGCCGCCGTGCGTCCCGGTCGTCACGCCAGAGATCAAGTGTGCGCTGCAGTCTCGAACGCCACGTTTGACTCGTTGCTAGTCGAGAAAGCGTGTGCTCCCGCTTGAAGCACGCGTGAAGCTGCACCCGTTCCCAGCCGCGGATCGCACGTCTAGCCAGCCATTCTCGCCGTCGCTTTCCAAGCACCTCCTTCAGTGGACGCAGCTTCCGTTTAGCACAAGCGTAGCGATGCATCCGTCGCACAACACCTCGGACCAGTTTCTTGTCGGCGGCGCTGCCAGCAATCGCGTCACGCCACGCCAGAAGCGTATTGAGCCGTACGGCCCGTGCGTACGTTTCGGACGCCAGAGCGAGAGCGCGTCGCGCACGTACAGCCCGGCGTGCAAACGCGTGCAGCCGCAGAAACGAGCGTCGCAGGCGCGCGGCGGGGGCTTTCGCGGCCGCCTTGACGCATCGAACTTGACGCTCCTGGTAGTTGTGCAGCCAGATCTCCCAGTGCGGATTCGTTTGGGCAAAGCGCGGCATCGGCAGTCCAAAGCGTTTGCATCGACTGAAGCTCGTCCAGCGCGCCCAGATCTCAAAGACCGACAGCAAGATCTCGGCGGGCCAGCGTTGTTGTGCGCCGAACGCCATGCGCACGGCGCGTTTCAAACAGAGCTGAGCATTGAGACCAACCCGCTTGTTGGCCTCATGGACGCGTTTCCAGAGCCGGAAAACGTGCTGTACGACTTTCTTGCGTACTTCTTCCCGGGCCGCGACATGCTGAGCACGAAGCTGGTGCACGCGACTGCGTTTCTTGCTCGAGACCGTCTCGATCTCACCAAACGCCGCATGGAGAAACGCCGTGAGGAACGCGGCCTTGCTGGCCGGCGTAATGGCCTTCTTGATCGCGGCTTCGGCGGCTTTTGCTGCGAGACGCGTCGCGCGTTCGTCCTCCCAGTCGGACGTAAAGACGAGATTGAGCACCATGCGGGGCAGTGTCGTCTGCGTAGCCGCCTGTCGGAAGAGTTGAAGCTCCATCTCACGAAGCTGCAGCGCCTCGACCACGTCGGCACGCCACGCACTGAAATACTTGCGCAGTAGCGAGCGTTGCGCGCGGTCTCCGACGCGATACGTCATGACCCAGATCTCAAAAACGGCGCGTCGCTGTTGACTGCGTCGTTGACGCCACGGGAGATACTTTCGTCGACGCAGATGCATCCTCCAGGTCGCTTGAAGCTTCCCCGCGGCGTAATTTTGCTTGGAAGTTTGACGATATCGGAGTAAATAATGATCCACTTCGGCGTCGTCACGCGCGTCGTCAACGTGGACGCGTCGAAGCGTCTGCAAAGACGTCGACGTCGGGACGTTCGCTGCTTCCAAGTTGCTGCGTGCAGGACCTAGTGGGGTCAGATGCAAGTCTTGTCGAGCAATACGTCGTCGTCGCGGACCTGTTCGAGTCTGAGCACGTGGTCGTACAGCTACCGGGTCGCCAAACTGCTCGAGATATTCCAATTTGGTCGTCAAAGCACTCAATTGACGACATAGCACAGCTTCGAGAGCTTCTCGCTCGTCCTCGTGCTTGACAGCAGCAGCTTCTTTTGACAACACTAACTCAACTCGTTGTTTTCGACTTGTGGGCTCCTTTTGGTTGCTCTGTTCGTGGCTCATGGCTGCGACAAAGACTGGCTGCACTTCTTCTGCAGGTCCCGACGTCGCTGGAACGTACCATTCCTTCAGCGACCGCATCCGATCTCGACTCCGTTTCTGCGCCCGTCGTTCAAGACGACGCAACTCGTTGGGGTCCGTCAGCCACGTCTCCATTTCCTGTCGTCGTGCTAGTCGTTCAGCCTCTCGCTGTGCTCTGCGTCTTTGGTCGGCAGAAACAAGTTCCTGTCGATCTGCGAGCTCCTTCTGCCGCTTGATCCTCTCGGACTTCTTCTGCTTAGCAGCTTTACGCTCCTGGAACTTCCGTTCATACGTTGAGAGGTAGTCCGAACGGGTGGAAATACTGTCAGTGGACAGACGACCCGTGTGTGAGTTGGAGAAGGATAAGGACAAGGAACCGCGACCTGTTGCACTGCCATCATCCAGTCGACTAGAAGCGAGGCTGCCTTCCGAGGTTTCACTGCGAACACTGTCCATTATATTCACAAACCGGAATTGTTGGTCAGTTTTTCACGACGCGTCCCTCCACTTCTGACACTTTTGAACTGCTTTGTCGGGATAAATCGATAAATACTACTTCGTGCGCAAAAGAAATGTAGCGAAGTGTCTCCGGAAGGCGTGCGAGATATCTGTGCAATACTAAGAATGAATTTATTCCAACAAGGATCACACAATTTACACAAAGTTCTTTTGCCACTTAGTGACGTTATTATTCATTTTGGTAGCATGAAAGATGATACCTAACTTTTGGATGGTGCTCAAATAGATCCACAGCAATAACCGAGGATCCTGCTTGCTTAACACGTTTCATCCAGCGTCCAACCTTTGGTTTTCTTTTTCCGGCAAACTCTCAAAGTTTTTCGTTGCAGCAACAGGAACTCGTCAAGAATAAATCAAAAAAAATGCGTCGAGAAGTTCAGCATGCCACTAATGTTCATCTCGGCTAGACCACAGCTTAATGCGCCTAGACTTTGAATCAACCCTTACTATCCCGTTCATCTACGACGAACAGGAAACGCATAGAGGCGCGGTGAATGGGTCCTGAGGTCGAGTATATTCGAGATCACTTTCGTCAGTTGGGTCGTCAAATGGGTGCGTGATCAAGTCAAAAATATGCTGAACCCCATCATAATTTCTTTCGTGTGCGAAGTCAATGGCCTTCTGAGCCACGTGGTTGCGCAGCACGAACAACGGGTTGGCCTCGAGCATACAGCGGCGACGCTCGGCATCACTCGCTGCATCACCTTCTTCCTTGATGCGAGAGATATAGACATCAATCCAGTCCTCCCACGCAGTACGGATACTATCCATACGCTCCTCATCCGTGATCGCATCAAGCATCTCCTTTGTATCGCGACTGGCCTTCATCTGGGCGACTAAGTCAGGTGTAATACCGTACTGACGAGCACGGACAGGATTCTCCCTTAACAGCATCACGATCATGTTGTATTGAGCATCAGATACTCCTCCTGCTTCCTGCTCGAGTTTGCGTCTTTGCTGTGTCAACGTTTCGGAGACACTAGCCAGTTTGTTCAGCACCTGTTCACGGGACTCACCATCGTCAAAGGCGTCAAGTTCCGATAGGTAACGGAAGGTACACGTGAAATCTGCTCCTGTATGTGAAAGCACCTCAAATAGCGTCTCAACGAGCATTTTGTCCTCCTTCTCTTTGCCAGATCCCCCCGATAAGCCCAGTTTCTCGCGCATCAGACGCATATACTCGTCTTCGTACACTGCATCGAACGCTTCCAGACCTGGTTCAAGGCTGGCACGGGCCGTCACCAGTCCCAATTGGTCTGCCAGCACGCCACAATTCCATTTGCAAATATCTGGCTGCGCTTCGTAACGATAGCGACCTCTATCATCCGATGTGTTGCAAACATGTTTTAAATCGAAGTGTTCCATGAATCCAAACGGACCGTAATCCAGCGTATCGCCCACAATGCTCATATTGTCCGTGTTCAGTACCCCATGACAGAAGCCAATCGTCTGCCACTTGGCCACAAGCTTCGCCGTACGACGCACAACTTCCTCAAAGAATTTTTGATATTTCCTCTCTCCTGTAATTTCAGGAAAATATTGTCGAATGGTGAAGTCCAGCATCTGTCTCATCATCTCCTGCTTATTCTCCAAGTGGGCACTGGGTCCAGCTAGACCCGTGAGCTTGTCTTCGTCCTTGAAAATCTCAAAACTGCCGAATCTCAAGAAACTTTTAGCGATTCGAGTCACTACCGCCGTGGGCTCCATTTTAGCGTTGCCATTGTAGAAAATATCTCTTAAAACCTTCATCTCGTTCGAGACGACGACGCTGCCCGCCCGAGTCGTTGGCACATCCAGCGCGTGCATGTTTTCACTGCACAGGAATTCTCTTAACGTTGATCTCAGTACTTTTCGACCGTCTGCCGTCCTGGAGTACGGGGTGAGTCCTGAGCCCTTAAGCTGCAGCTCCCAGCGCTCGTTTCCAGTCACGACTTCACCCAGATAAAGCGCAGCGCCGTCACCTAATTGACCCGAGAAGAAGCCGAATTGATGGCCGCAATAGCACTGAGCAGCAGTTTCGGAGCCCGGGAGCAGCTCGTTGCCCGCTAAAATTGGCACCAAAGTCTCGATCGGCCGTAAATCGTCGTCTTCACTCTTAATATTTGAGTCGTCATCCGTAATAATACCCTCTTTTAGCTCGATGCCGACCAAAAGCAGCGAATTAGGGGACGTGACGACAAGTTCCGGACGAGCGAGGGGCGTGGGCTTCACGCGAGAGAAGCAGGCGCCCGACACGGCGCTACGGACGAAGTTCTTTGGCTCGACATCGATAGGGAGCTCCCGCAGCACGGCGTTGTCGAATCTGGAGTTCGGAAGGCGCCTCCAGTAGCTCAGCGAGCGAGAGAGACCCGTGCGACTAGAGTTAGAGGCCATGCGTACCATCATTTAGGCAAGTTGCAGAATGACGTGGGGTGGCTGAGTGGTTTAACAAATATATCGGATTATAAAGGGTTATTGTATCGCTCCCAAAAATAACTACCTATAAACTAAGACAACTAGAGCTTGAATGCCACTATGTAGTCCGGATACAGGGAACTTCTGTTGAATACTTCCTCTGGTTGGAAAAGACTGCGCAAAACAGATGTTGAACTCTCGTTTCGCCTGTGGGCTCGCTTGTCGAGTTTTGATAGGCGGAATCGACGCGGTTTGATCGTCGCTACCGGATACCGTTTTGAGCGCGAAACAATTCCAACAAACAAGAAAGTTATGGACGAAAGTGTGCGTCTCAGCATGCCATTCATTGATCAATTTGCATCTTCTTGATCCCCCGTCACCATCATTCTCCTCCACCATGTTCCGCCCGACGAAACCCAACCTGACCTCGAGAGAGCGACAAGTCGTAGTGATCTTCCTGCTGATGCACGGCGAGAGAGGCCAGTTTGATGGCGGTGTCTTGCGCGACGCAGCTGAGGAGCTTGGTGTCCACACGACTACCGTCAGCCGCATTTGGTCTCGATTTGAGACGACGTATTCCAGCGAAGGAATTGCCGGTGGTGCTCCACGGATCAAGGGCACGTCGGGGCGGCACAAGCTGGACAGGAAGAAGCTGTTAGATCGCGTTGCCACTATCCCTCTTCGGCGGCGCCTGACGCAGCGGTGCCTCGCCGATGAGCTTGGCGTTTCCCGCGCCGTCGCACGAGATGCCGTGGCCCAAGGAAGCCTTCTACGCCACTCGAACACGATCCACCCGCTGCTGACGAAGGCGAACAAGCTCGCCCGCCTACGCCACTCCGTCCGCCATGTCGTTCACGGGCCATACGACCTCCACTTCTCGCCCATCTACAACGTCGTGCATGTGGACGAGAAGTGGTTCAATGAGGACACCGACAAGAAGACTTTCTACGTGTTGCCTGGGGGACTGTGCCACACTGTGAGCGCAAAAGCAAGCGCTTTATTGGCAAGACCATGTTTTTTGCTGCAGTTGCTAGACCTCGGTAAGTTGTGATTTTGATCCTCTAACCTTTTATGATTTGATTTGTATAGATATGATCAAAATGGAGAGGTTTTATTTGATGGCAAAATTGGCATTTAAGACTTTACGAAGCGGACGGAAGCGCAGCGTACCAGCAAGAATCGTCCAGCTGGCACGTTGGAGACGAAGAACCTGGAATCCGTGAACAGAGATGTCTACAAACGCTACCTGTTGCAGAACATCATCCCAGCAATTAAGACCAAGTGGCCTGCATCTGAGAAAGGGATGCCTATCCTACCAGCAAGACAACGCCACACCGCACTCCAAACCGGACGACGCCGACATCTTAGCCGCTGGACTGGTTGACGGCTGGAACATCCATCTTGCCTTCCAGCCGGCAAACTCACCCGACCTCAACACCCTGGATTTGGGATACTTCACTTCTATCCAGGCTCTCCAGCACCAAGAAGATTGCTACAACATTGACCAACTAGTACAGGCAGTAAGGAAGTCGTACGCAGCACTCAAAGTAGAGACACTAGACAACATATTCCTCACCTTGCAGAAGGTTATGGAGTGTGTGATGAAAGTAGGCGGGGCTAGTGATTACAAGCTACCGCACATGGGCAAAAGCAAGCTGAGGCGACAAGGAAAGCTTCCACAGTCATTCCCATTTGACTTGGGAGAGTTTTCGACACGCTGTTACAGTTCTTCATGAAGGTGTTGTAATTGATGTATAAATGCAAACAGTTTTTTTTATTTTGTTATACCACTCACATATATACTTTCTTAATAAAGACTCACAGTGCTGGACCCTTGTGGATAGTCCATTTGTGCAATCATTTGAGCCCGGAGAAAGTAATGTCTTCTTAGTCGACCGTTTCGCCACCAAAGTACGACCAATGTGTTATATCACACAGTATAGAATATCTCAATGTAATGTCCGTTATACCACGTTTTTTTTTTTTGCTTCAACTACCGTCAGTCGATAAATGGCCCTATCCCTCGTTAACCGTCACCATCCGCGTACGTCTCGAGCCATCGGTGGCGCAGATCAAGATCGACCCGAGTCCTGAAGTATGATGTCAACTACTGCTACCCTCGCTGAATGGCCTTTGTTCTCTGCTGCAATTCTGGTGACGCGCGAGTGTTTCCCGGTTGCTGGCGGCGCGTTGCCTCATGTCACTCGTCGTATCAGCGAGTTCTTGGACACTTTGGGGCAGGACGGAGTCTTCGCTGCCTCCTGTCGGCGTGGAGACAGTGAGCGGGAGCTGAACTATCTGTACGAACGGGACCCGACCCCATTGAGTCAGCCAATGGTACGTCACGCAGCTGTGTCGGGATACGTGCATGTCTTGAAGTGGGTCAAGGACCACGACGACCAGCGAGTCAAGAACCTTTGGCAAGACTACAACTTCAGTCCGATGGACGAAGCAGCCAAGACCGGACATCTTAACGTCGTGCAATGGCTACACGCCAACTCAAGCAACTGTTACGCCAATCGCGCCATGAGCTGGGCCGCGAGCAACCACCACTTGGAGGTGGTGAAATGGCTACATTCTAATCGAGCAGATTTGTGCGTCGACTACGCCATGGACTTTGCTGCTACCAATGGACACTTGGATATAGTCAAGTGGCTACACAGAAATCGTCGCGAGGGTTGCACCACGTGGGCGATGGATGGCGCCGCGACAAACGGGCATCTGGATGTCGTCCGGTGGTTGTATTCGACTCGGCGAGAGGGCTGCACCAAAGCAGCGATCGACGGTGCTGCTGCTAATGACCATCTCAGTGTGGTGAAGTTTCTGCTCCAGATCGCTCGACGCCCCAACGAGATGCACTGGATCGGCTGGGCGTTCACTGCCGCCGCCGACCACGGCCGCGTTGAGGTCGCTAAGTGGATCAAGAGCGCGTACCCCGAGGCTCTGGGCGACAGTGCCATCATATTGGCACTCTCCGCAGCTGTCGACTATGATCATGAAGCCATGATGCAAGGCTTCGGGCACAACAGAACGAAGATCGCTGGTGACAAACGAAGGAGTTTTAAAAATGTAGCCATGTCGCTAGAGATACGCGCAAGGGTCTTATTAGATATTCTTCTTGAAGTATATCATGGTCACGACCTCCTCCAGCTTGTCTGCATCTCCAGCGCAGCCGTCGCTCATTGCTCGGGACTGGCCATTGATGACCACGACGCTGGTGGTCTGTCGTGACTGTCTCCCGGCGTGCAATGGATCGCTGCCTCATGTGGCTCAGCGGATCGACCAATACCTGGACGCCTTCTCCACGCGAAGGAACGTCCTAGTACACGCCTGCAGACATGGCTACACCCTTCGAGCATTAAAGTATGTGGCTGCACGGGACTGCGATCCCTGCAGAGAGGACGTGGCGAGAGCGGCGGCTCGAAGCGGACGCGTGGAAGTAGTCAAGTGGTTCCTGGAACTAAGTGACAAGAGACAAGAGACCAAGCACTGGTTTATGATGGACTGGACGGCGTCTAGAGGACACATGGAGGCCACGCAGTGGCTCTGGGCCAATCGAGAGGAGCTCTGCACCTCGTTGGCGGTGATCGGCGCCGCTCGGAACGGGAGACTGGAGATGTTGCAGTGGCTCGAGCAGCACGTCCCTGTGGACGACAGAGCGTGGGAACGAGCCATCTTCCACGCAGCGAGATATGGCCACTTGAAGGTCGTCCAGTGGCTCTATCCGAAACAGAATGATCGCAGAAGCAGTGATCTGAGGTTGGCGCTGTCTTTCGCGGCGAGACGAGGACATGAAGATGTCGTCCACTGGCTTCAGACACAACGCACGTTTCCGAGTCATGTGTGTTAGATAGAAAAACACTCGGAGTGGGGATCTTGACGAAAGGTTGATCCTCTTCTTGGTAGCATCTAACGAATAGAAAAAACTTACCGAATCTGCTTTGTTCCTTTCAATTTTGGAGCTTAAGTATTGGCACCTCCCTACGCGTTTTCTCTAGGTGTCTTCAAGTCTTGTGGCAAGTGTACGAACGACGAGAGGCTTTGCGAATGTGATCCCAGTTCCATTCTGCAATCGATCTCAAGTCATTGGATCTTCCCACCTCATTCGCTTTCACCATGTTCCTATCAGTTTTTTTCTTCATAAAAAAAAGTTTTTTCACTGTCGTTGGGGAATGAAAACAATGAACCAAGATTTTAACACCTAAAGTAGCAGAGGCAAAATCTAAGTGAGATGCAAGTTGTCTATTTATCAATACCGCTGGCTGGAACGCCACCAAGTTCTCAAAGTCTGCTAGCAGATTCGTTCATCTACTCCACGCCGTCTGTCTGTCGGAAGCGCTTGAGAATGCCCATGAAGAACGCCTTGCGGTTATTCACCTTGTCATTCACACATCGGTTATATTCCTCGAGTGCTTTCTTCGCCGTCTCATAGTCAAACCACGATAGAAAGTCGATCATGCGGTCGTCCACATCATCCTGCGTAAGTTTGTACTCGGGTCCGTTGATGTGTTTTTCGATCAGCGCCTTAGTCTTCTCCACCTGCACATTGCTCTGTTTCTTCCTCAACAGGTCAATCTTGTTGCGTCGGTTCTCCGACTTGTTGCCGCCACCGCTGGCCGTCAACTCGACATTAATGCGACGTCCCTGCAGCAGCGTGTGATGGCGCGAGAGCGCGGCGCCCAACGCCTTGCTATCCTTCACTTCGATAAATGCCGTGCCCTTGAACTTTTTGGTCCTCTTGTCCGTGAGCATGCGCAGTTTAATGTCTCCAGCCTCGTTAAAGTGTTTGCGGATCATGCCCTCGGTGGCCCTATACGGCAACTGGCCCACGAATAGTGTCAAGTGGATACTCTTGCGGCTGTTGACGGGATCGCCATCCTTATCCACGTCCTCCTCCTGCTTCTTCTTCTGCTTCTTCTGTGGTAGCTTCTTCTCCTCGATACCGTCGGCCTTGCGCTTGGTCTGGCGCTTGAGCAGACGACGCTGCTGGGCATTCAGCTGCTCGTCGCCATCCATAGAAGGTGTAGCCACCTTCGTCGGTTGCGATGTAGCCACATTGATGGCCTCATTCACAACTTCAGTACCCTGCTTGGCTAGTCGTGCCAGGCGACGACGCTCCTTGGTGTTCAATTTTTCACCGCCGTCGACCGTCGGAGTCGTCGTCTCAGCTTCTTCCTGCGTGGTAGGCGTCTCCTTGACGGGCTTCTCCTTAATGGAATCCTCCTGTTTGACGGGCTCCTCCTGCTTCACCTTATCCTTGGTGTCGTTCTTGATGTCGTTCGAGTAACCTCCTTTCTGTTGCAGCTGCTGCTGGCGCAGGAGCTTGCGGCGCTGCTTGGCGTTGAGCGTCGGCGCGGCCTCCTCCATCTTCTTGGCTACTGTTGAGGTGGTGGCTGGACGTGACCGACGGCAATTGATTGGCTGGCGTAGTTAGAAATTTACTATACAGTGGGAATAGAAATGGCTACTTTTGTTACTTCACCACTCGGATAGAGGTGCAGTCAGTGTACGCCGGATCGAGCTGCGTCTCGACTAGTAGGTTGTCCAGCAAGTCGGTATTAATGCCGAGATCCTCTCCATCCTCGCTCCAGGCGTCCACTTGGAGCTGTTTGGCGTGGATGCCTCCAGCGATGAAAATGCTGTCCACGCCAACATTGTATGCACCTTGAATGTCGTGGTGCAGCGAGTCCCCAATGTGCACAACCTTCGACTTGTCCGTCACGTTTGTCAGCCGCAAACACGCGTCGAAGTCTCCTTGGTCGGCTTGCCAAAGTAAACGACCTCGTCGCCCATTTCTTCGTACAGCTTGGCGATGCGCACCCTTGGACACCGAACCGGTCATTCTCCACGACCCCCACCGCGTCCGAATTCGGACACAGCAACGGGAGCTTGCGCTCCAGTCCGCCTCTGAGGAATTCGTCGATAGCGTCGTTGGGCTTGTTGGTGTGGCGATAGTCTGTGGACAGAGCGTCAGCCACGCGATCGCTGTAGCACACTTGCTGTACGCCTTCCACCATGAGGAACTGAGCTTTATCGAGTCCCACGATGTCTACGTCCAGGCCATGGACAATCTATTTGACGTTCGACTTCGAGGCGAGTCTGTCCAAGTCGTGGGTCATGACCGAGCAACGCGAATGAGAGCTCCGTCGCTCCTGCACGTATTCATGACACACGTCTCCGCCAGTGACACCCTGGAAGTCAGTCGAAAACCCCATCGCGCCAAGCTTGGCTGGTAGTCCGAGGATCGATTGGCTGTGTTGGACACCAGCACCACTCGCTTCCCGGCTTCGGTCGCGCGGTTGAAGCAGTCGACAGCTCCGATCATTGGTCGAGTGTCATTGTGCAAGACGCCGTACTGGTCGATAAGGACCACGTCATACTAGGCGAGCACCTGGGATAGCCCCTTAACAAGCTACACAACGTAAAGAACGAAGACGGAGGGGAAGAAAAGTGTTAGAAATGCTTGAGAGAGACATCCACTGAGGCTGATTTCTACCTTCGTCATGTGCGCGACGATTGCAATTTACAATGAGTTTTCGCACCGTTTTGAACAAGCTTAGAAGATGTGATTCACGGTAGATGTTCGGTTACCCGAAGTCGCAATCAATATCGAGGAGCGTCATAACATCCTTCACGTTATTAATACATGAATTCTTGATACATGTGGTAGTTTGTGACTGACGTTGGATAAGAACCCTGCTCTTCAATCCAGCCACTACTTTTACACCCTACATATGTACCACGAGGACTTGGCAACCTGATTACTGTGGGATCTATGGCAACTATCACTTCGCGTTTCCGCTTCTGTGCTTTGAAACAGATTTGTGCTACTAAATAGCGGCTGCAAATTGAGCAGGAGTATCCAAATCTACTGTCGGGTTAGTTCAACATGTAGTTTGTTGTCGGTAACTGCGATTTAAAGGAACTTCCGAGACTTTAAGTAGGGATGGTAATGTGTTAACACGTGCATATTCAGTCATCTATACACGTGCATGAAGTGTATATGAAAGTTAGATTTTTAGTCACGAACGCCACACACTGTTCTTAGTCGTGGCACCTCGCTAGAGCACGACGACCGCGGCAATCAGATACAAGACCTCGGGGCCAAGCAGCGTTCAAAGAAGAAATTGTCTACGTTCATGCTGGCACAATAGGAAGCAACTAAGTATCACTTGTGGTCTCTTGACATTCAGATGACCTTGTGGCGCAATGGATAGCGCATCTGACTTCTAATCAGGGGGTTGTGGGTTCGAGTCCCATCAAGGTCGATAGTTTTGAGTTTGTCGCCGACACAGGATTCGTCAAAAAAAATCCCGTGAGCTTAAGAAAGTGAAATGATTAATGTACATATTAACCACCTAAGAAATCTAGAACTTGTTGCAGTAAAAAAAGAAGTTTGTTCTATTGCATTGAATGTCAGTGCTGCACCGCTAACTACACTTGCCAGTTATCCGCTTAGCCTCTCGCCTTCTGGGCGCGATAGGCGGCCTCCTTACCCTCTGCACGGTATTTGGCCTTCTTCTCCGCCTTATGGACGCCTTCAAACTGTTTTTCTTCGCGCTGCTTGCGTTTCAAATTCTCGGCGTTGCGCTGGCCCTGACGTTCCTTACGCGTGGCTTCCCGGTCACGACGCACAGTATTCACACGCAACATGAAGGTATACTTCTTCTTCTCCTCGGGCTCCAGCACCACCGCGCGACTAGCCAGATACCCCTTCTTGGCGCCCTTCTTCTTATCTTCCTTTGGCTTACTGGCAAACGGCAAATTGGACTGCAGTTTCCTGGGCACTTTCAATGCCGAGAACTTCCGCTCTTTGCGTACAATAGGTTTGTACAGTGAATCCGGATTGACAGGTACTGCAAGCTTCTGCTCTTGACGCAGCTCGTACGTGGTCTTCATGAGGCCTAACGTGCTCTTTTTTGAACCCTTGACGTTTGTAAGCAAAGATGTCACGGGGTTATACAACTGCTTGGGCTCCACGGGCACCCACGTGCGACAGAATACGAGGTCACTTTTCAGAATTTTGTCTTCAAAAGTAGCACGGAAGTCGCCCTTTTCACCACGAAGAGCCTTCTTGATGCGACCACGAACACCACTCACTGTACGAACACTGGCGCCCTCAAACTTGGCAACTTCCAGTTCCGTATTAAACATACCTTTAATAAAGGCAGTGTTCTTGTGGATCTTGCTTGGTGTACCGATCAGTTTGAGCTTCTTTACCACATTGAACTTGTGGTCTAGCTCCAGTACCACACCAGTGCCACTCACACGGAACCCTTCAGCGTTGTTTGACAACGTCTGGAAGGCCAATACACCAGTGTTAGGAGGACACATGGGGCCAAAGATCGTGGCGTGACAATGCATGTGCTCCGGTGTGTACTTGAGGTATCGGTGACGCTCATTCGTGTCTTCAATGGAGTACAAGGGCAGACTCTGGAAACGTCGCCACCCAATGGAAAATACGAGTGGATCATTGGTCTTTAGAATCTTCTTGTGCCAACGATGTTTCTTGAAGCGCATGCGAACAAGACCCAGTGTGTCTTCCATGTTGGGCAGACCACCCACAACGATCGGGTCCTTTGGGTCATAATACCGCACGAATTCAGCGGGCACGCCCGAAAACTCAATGCGGACGTAGAGACCATTACGGAAACCTTCCAGCTGGAGACGCATGTCCTCGCCTTCTTCGCCAAACTCCTCCGCATTACGCTTTGCCTGCTCTTCGCGAAGACGTCTGGCCTCGACCATCACTTCTGTCAACTCTTCATCCTCCTCGTCATTGTTTTTCTTCTGACCGCCAACTTCCACATCGTCATCCTCGACCGTCCGTTTGGCAGACTTTTGTTCACGAAGACGCTCACGGATCTGCTCATCTGTCTCCTCGCTGTCGTCATCGTCGTTAGGATCGTGGCTGCTGTCATCGTTGTCAGCATCATCAGCGCCCTTGTGAACCTCGCCAGTCTCCAAATCTTCGAACGATCCGTCTATATCGTCGTCATTTACCGGGTCGGTGTTGTCGTCATTCTTCTCCTCCTCCTCCTCCTCATCGATATTCTTCTTGTTAACACGTTTCCATGATCCAGTCACGAAGCGGTTGCGAATACCCTCGAGAACATCAGGCATCGTCCAGTCGTTCCCATCGTACGTGCCCAGATGCAAGCGTGAACAGTCCATCGCGTTAATAGTGTTGTATTTCTCGGACGCTGACGAGGACTCACCCAGACCGTTTGACTTGCGTTTCAACGTGAAGAAGCTGTCATCGTCATCGTCGCTATCTTCCTTCTTGGAATACCTGCCATCCTTATTAGCGCCTTCCTCGTTTTCTACGTCACGCTCCGTCATGTGAAGCTTCTGACGTTCACCGTACACAAGCTCCATCAGGTTCACATCAGCCTGTTCACGCTCCAGGAAATTAGCAGCAGCTCGAGACACCATGTTCTCCTTCCACCGCAGCTGCGACTGCTCCTCAGTCACAATGTCCTCCTCTTCGCTATCATCGTCACTATCGTCGTCATCATCCGAGTCCGAGTTGTCGTCAGTCTTGGTAATCTCTGCAGTCTCCTCGCTCTCATCAAAAACTGCACGACGACGCATGCGTCCGGTGCTGTCACGAACAATAGCCTCCTTCGGCTTACCGACGTTAGGCTCGCCATCGTCATCCTCCTCCTCCTCCTCATCGTCGCTGTCGTCTTCCTCTTCCTCACTGTCGACTTCATCCGCACGGATAGCAGCAGTGTTCTTGAACAGCGACAAACTAGCACCCTTCAGCCTTTCATCAAGACCCACGTCCATCTTCTGCATACTTTGCACCATCTCCACGCCTTCACCGCCCAGTCCAATCCGCATACCGATCTTCCCAGTGCTCTCCATGTCATCTTCATCTTGCTCATCAGGCACAACATCACCAGTGTCCGGGTTCGTATAGTTCAGCTGGCTTAAGTTAATGTACATGGCGTCCTTGTCGTACATTATGTTGCCAACATCCGACATGGGTGCATACAGCAGTGTGTCCTTCTGCGTCAAGTGTTTCTTCTTGATAATACCATCCGCCCCCTTCTTACTAGACGGCATGTTGCACGGGTCGGGCATCGCCGTGACGCTATCCATATAGAAGTCGCCAGCACCTGCAATATGCATCTTCATACCAGGTTTCAGGTGCGTTCCCCGCAGATATCCATACAACGTCACGCGCCGGTCCACCATTGGGTTGCGCTGAATATCATCGGGTGCTGTAACGTCCTCAAAGCGGTCCGCAAGCATGTACGGGTGCGAGTTCCTCCACGTCAGCGGTCGAAACTTCATACGCGAAATATACAGCGACAGGTTGTTAATCTCTCCCTTCGGGTACTTGTTGGCGGAAATGCCCGAGAAGTAAAACAGCTTGGCTCCCTGGTAAATCTCCGTCCAGAAGCGTGCTTTAAGGCGTTTCTTCGTCTTGCGCAGACTCTTGTTCTTCTTAAAGCTGTCCAGATGCGTTAAAATGCCCATTACCTTGGGGAAACCCACCACTTGGAGGATGTTGAGGAACTCGAACGTCTCCATCTCAAAGCCAAAGCTGGCGTCTACTAGCAGCAGCACCAGGTCCGCAATCTTGGCCAGGTCGATCATAGCGTTCAGGTCGTTGGGGCATTCGAAGAAGGTGATGCGTCGGTCCTTGCCGCTGACGACAGTCACTGGACCCTTCACCTCCACGAGGTTGTGACGCGTGTAGCGCTTGACGAGCGAGCGGATGACGGTGCTTTTGCCACTGCCTGGAGGACCCATGACGACCACCGAGATAGGCGGCGGCAGCTCTTCGCCGCGGTTAAGTTGCGGGACATATTCCTTACGGTGCGCGCGGTCCAGGTTGCGCTGGATGGTCTTGCGCGCGCGACCAGCTTTGGCCACGCCAAAGGCCTTCGGGTTCCGGCGCTGCTCGGCGAGGGACGGCTGCTCTTTCTTCTGCTTCTCGAAGGCCTTGCGCTTCTGTTTGTTGACCTTGGCGCCTGCCTTAGACTTACGGTGGCCCTTGGTGGCCGCTCCGAGCGCATCCATGATCAACAGAGAGCGATACTGGTAGACGCAAATGACACACTGGGCAACGGTTCACTTTTGGTTGGCTGCGGGTGAAATGGTGTGGTGGACACAATGTCATGTAAAACACATGAGCTGCAATTGTTGAAGTGAGAAGATAACTACATTTCCTGATAGATGGCTACATTTCCAGATAGATGGCTATATTTACCGTGGTGTCATTTAAAGAGACCAGAACGCGGAGTAAGAAAGAGGGTGACGCCGTGTTACAGATCTGTTGTTTCCTGTTGTCTGGAGGTCGTAGGGACTGCAAGAGATGGGCGGCGCCGGGTCGTCGGCCAAGTACGGACCGGAGAGCACCAAGCTGGTGGTGGACACGCTCAAGAAGTTGCCGTTCATGCAGATGATGGACGACCGTCTGCTGCAAGAGCTGGCCAAGTGTTTCCATGTCGCCAAGTACTCGAAAGGAGCGACCGTCAAGAACGACGCGACGTCGCGTTTCTTCGTGGTGGTCGCCGAAGGGTCTGTGGACATCAGTACGCTGCTGCACACCGCGAGCAGCAAGCACCTCGTGTCAGAGTTGCTCTGTCAGCGCAAGCCTGGCGACTACATCTCGTACGTTGCAAGGGACCAGCTAGTGGCGCAGATGATGGGCGACGACAGCGACGATGCCCCACGCACGGCCAAAGGAGCGAGGAAGAAGCTCGCCGCATTGCTTGAACTCAATCGAACCACAGCTGATCCTTTCGTTGGTTGTACACTGCTCAAGCTCAATTTTGACAAGTTCACAAAGCTACGAGCTCGATGGACGGTCCATTCCGTCGGTACGAAGAACACGGCTCGGTTTTCTGGCGGTAGGAGAGGTAAAAGCGGTATGGGGGCGATGACAGCACCCGAGAAGCTTCACTTGATGGGATCTATTGTGGAATCTGAAGTGGTTAATTATCTCGTGGATATCCCGTTCCTGGAGCGAGTCGAGATGACGCGTCTCGTGATGCTTGCCAACATGTGCTCGTATTTGTATGTCAAACGAGGAGAGTCTGTATGCGTAGAAGGAGAGATAGGCGATCGGTTCTTTGTGTGTATCAAAGGCACGTTACAGGCCACACTGCAAGTCTCACTTAATGCGGCACAACCTACGTTTTCTCCATTGCATTCTAACGTAGAGTCACAGAGACGAATGACGAGTATAGTCGCGCTGCAGGGAAATGTGGCTGAAGCTTTTGGTGACAAGAAGATTCAAGCTCTCAAGCGTATGGGCTCTGGGTCTTACTTTGGAGAAATCTCGCTAGTGTTCAAGATCCCGCGTGTATGTAGCATCACAGCACTGGACGATGCTCTGCTGGTGTATGTAGATCGTTCGGCTTTCTGCAACTTCCTCAAGGTCGCTCCCGATGCCGCTGTAGTGCTGCTGGAGCACGTACGACTCAACTTTCTCGATACTTTAATCAAACAGGGCTGCGCCTTTTTGAGCGCAATTCCTCCTTTGAAACTACAGGAACTGAGTTACATGAGTGAGATTGTCGACTATGAGTTTGACTCGATGATAATGCGACGCGGCGATCAACAAACTGCATTTTATGTGCTTTTACGTGGTGTTGTGGAGATCGATTATGGCGACACAAGTACGTTATTGGAGGCTGAGAATGGTGACGAGGTATCTGGCAATCGCAATGGAGTGGTGGTGGTACATCCAGGAGGGTATTTCGGACAGGAGGCACTGCTACTTAACTCGGAATCGTTAGTAAGCGTTCGGTGTTTGGATCATTGTTTGGCACTACGGCTCATGCCAGAAAATTTTCACGAGTTCTTCTCGACTCTTCCAGAGCTTTTTGCCGAGTTTTGCATCAAATGTTTGCGTGAGAAAGCGCACCCAGAGCACCTGATGCAGCATTATGAAGGCCACAACCTGTGGGCTGCAGACTGTGTCACTCGACTAAGGCACCACGAGGTCGCACTCTTTGAGTACATTGAAGACTTTAAATGGGAAGCTGATATTTCCGAGGATCGTATTCATGAGCGAGCCTTGGTGATTTATCTCAAATTTCTAGCAGATACGGCCATGACCCCAGTGACTATTTCGCCTCGAACGCTGGCTGCAGTCGAGGACGAACTGTCGTCAGATGGCGTTGGACGAGATGTATTTGCTGCAGTCCGAGAGGAGCTTTTAGATGGCATGGACGACGCAGCTTTCCATACTTTTAAATTTTCACGTGCTTTTCAGGAGTTTTTGGCTATTTTACACTGCCCGCAAGCTATCTTCGATGCTCTCACGCCCGAACAGGAGAATTTACTGAGCATGCGATCACCATATCCTCTTGGTGCACGGAGATTCTCCGTGCAACATGGTAACCACAGTATTCAAAGCAATATTCCTGTTCCTAAACGTGCGTTTGGATCGGGATTATCAATGGTTGGGGGAGACAAGTTTAGGCGAAATTCAGCAACAGTGTTTGCTGTGACAAATTCAATGGGCACAACAGATGACACGTTTGCACCGCTTGGTGCTCATTCGAGACGGAAAACCAAACCAGGTGGTGCGTCTAGGAAATTGTCGACGTCCTTTGTGTTCTGAATAAAGACGTCGAAGCTCGATGGTATCGATTTGCCTACACACTCGAGAGCTAACTAAATGTACTGTATTTAGTAGTTATAGTTTTTCGTATCAGGTTTCCATTATTTTTTTGGCTATCAATCGCTACTTCTCGTATCTTACGTATCTTGCAGGATATAGTGTAGAAATGTGTGCTCCGATTAACTTCCTTGTGCTCAAGTCTTCGTGTTGATTTATTCATGGAAGTGCCACAATCCAATTCTGAAACTCCGCCGTACTCGCATCGACAAGACTTTCTCATTTTCCTTTTTAACTGTCGGCTTCAACACGGCGAATATGCAGCGTGCACACACGGAAAGGAGACGTCCAGCGTCGCACTCCCAGACTTGTCCATCGCTTGTAGCGCGTTCAATCCAATTTGGCGCATCTGACCATCGTGACAGAGCTCAAGGCAGCCAGCCACGTCGACCAAACACTACTCCGGTACGATCTCTTCGCTACCAAAAGTGTAACATTAAGCAAACTCTTGAAGCTCGACGCTGACTATGTTTCTGTATCTCGTGTCTGTCACAGAAGCCGCGCATCCAGCGACTTCTGACCGGACCTGGCATAAGTGCGGCACAAGATTGGAATATTTCGCGACAATCAATGCCATCAACGCTACTGCGCTTGCCCGACTCTCCGCCGCGTTTAATTTCTGTGCAGAGCTCCACTGAGCATATGGATACACCCATCGAGAGGAATCCTGCTTGTCGTGACTTGAGTTCTCAAGGAATAGACGTCCAACTGCTGGTAATCCCAGACATCCCAACTGAATCAAGATCACATTTCCAGTCAGATGCAGTCATTCTCGACGATACAGAAGAAGAAGACGAACAGGTCAAGGATTGTCTTGATGCTGTCGTAGTTACTGGACCACTTTTGACCGATCTTGAAGCGATTCAAGATCTTAACGATGAAATGGACGAAGAGAATGATTACAAGCAAGTACTGGCACATCGAAAGCAGTTGCTCAATGACGAGGCAAACCGACAGAGTATCCGTGAAGAACTTGAAGCGTATGTGGTCTCACTCAGCTTGCGCACGGATGAAAATGGAGAGCACCTGGTTGAGTTCCCGCGAAATTATCAGCAAATCGTGTTACTCATGACTCAAAAGGATGTAAGCGACGAAGATACAAAGTCTCAGGAGGGAAACGACACACGCCAGAGCTGGTCACGCGTCCTCATCGAGTCAGGATTGTCCAAACAACAAGCCTTCGTAAGTTCCATGCACTTTCGCTTCTGCTCTTAAGCTCAATTTCTGTTTGGTTTCAGGGAGTTCTTGATGACGTGGACGACGACCCCGAAGGTAGCAGTGGCCTGGCAGCGAAGATTGCGTTCAAAATGGCCCGGATTCGTCAGTTAGACGCCATTCTGGAGGAGAAACTCGGGCCAAACCTGTACTCAAACATCGTAACAAGGAAGCAGAAGAGGACGCACTCGCCACCACAAGTCCAAAGAACCCACGACAATATCTGCAGAACTGGCAGCATTAAATCCTCAAGCCGAACACTTATGACACAACTACAGTCCGTCACGTTAAGCACTGGGTCGAATGGAGGGGAAACGAGTCGCAGTAGTATTCGAACAAGCGGAGTCGATGGTGAATCTGCAACTGAAGTCAAGAAAAGCTGCTACTTCATCGAACGTAACAAACAAATGGTAGCCAACGGGATGAAAGCGAACATGACAAAAGACGAGGAGAAGCGACTGGAAAAACTGCTCCTTGATGAGACTGGTACTAGCTCCAACGGTCTTGCTAGCGAAGAGAATACCAGACTAGAAGCTGAAGTTCCTCTTGAAGCTTGCAATGAGTTCATAATGACAAAGGATGAAAAGAAAGCTATTGAAGAGCTCATTGCCACGAAAAGCGGCGCTTACCCATTAGTTGCCATCGACGAGCTACATGATGGACCAACAGATGAGGCCTTAGCCCCATCAGTCAAGGAAAACAGACTCCAAGAGACCAGGAGAGAGCGCATTCAACGCCAGCGTCTAAATCGTGTCGAGCAGGAACTTCGCTTCCTGCAGGAATGTCCGTCCGTAGTTATCGTAGGAGACGATAACGACGAAGACGAAGACTGCCGCAGCGAAAGATCCTACGCGACAGGGGCGTCTTCGACTTGTTCCACTCGCTCTGGTGTCATCTCCCGCCACGACTTCAAGTGCTTTCTCGCGCAACAAAAAGAGAGCTTCCGTTCCGCACCAATCGCAAGCGCTGACGAGATCCGACGTCTGTTGTTGTCTATAGGGCACGGAACTTCTGTGTCTTCTAACGTCGTGACTGCAACAACAGGCTAACGAAACGTCTATACCAGTAGAAGCCCCACACTTAATACAAGACATTAATTATCTGTCTCAATGTCCTCGGTAAAGAGCTTCGTCCAGCGTTCGCCCACCGGTTCTAACTCGACATGTCGGATCTCGGCGTCCACTTCGTCGTACTGGATCCGGACATCCAGCCGCTCCGTTGGCACGCTCTCTTCATCTAAGCGCTCGGGCCATTCCACCAACGTGATACCTTGTTCAAAAGCCTTGGCCAGCCCCAGAGCCGCCGCGTCCTGCTCTGTCAGGGCGTCGAGGCGGTAGAGGTCTACGTGGAAGACCGTTGGCCGTCCCTTCGCCTCGTCATACGTATTGACTAGCAAATACGTGGGCGACGTCACCACCAGATCCTGCTTCCCAGTGTACGCCCGCATGAATCCGCGCGCCAGACACGTCTTGCCGCAGCCCAAGTCTCCGTGCAGGAGCAACACGTCGCCCACCCGTCGGTCCTGAGCCAGTCGCTCGCCCAACTTCTCCATATCTCGCTGACATCTCGTCGTATGAATGCGAGACAACCATTTATCTGGAGCGCTTATATCGATCTTGTTAGTCGAAGCGGAAGATGCAGCAACCGATGCACAGAGACGCGTGCAGCGGCGACGCAACAGCGCCGTGGAGCGTCGGCCAAGCACCATGGTCTCGTTGTGGAAAATATATCCATTCGTCACCTTTCCTCGTGTGGTCAACACCAATACATGCATCAGAAGGTCAAATTAGCCAATCGGAATTTGGATCGCGGCCGGAAGGATTATGTCGGGCTGGGTGAGCGCGTGGCTGCAGGGCAAGAACGACGGCGACGAGGAGAGCAAGGGCGAGGACTTCGGGGCGGGCGGTAATACGCTCTCGGACGGGGCGGTACCCGCCTCGGCCGACGAGATCCGCCGCAAGCGGCTACAGAAGCTGCAGGAGCAGCAGCAGGCTGAACAAGAAGCAGTTTCCGCCAATCCGAGTCTGCCAAATCCAAAAGATGCCGTCATTATGACCAATGAGGATGCGCCATCTCTCCAAGCGGACAAAAAGCAGCGTGTCGAGGCGTGTACGTCCGCTGCAGCTCCCGTCACGGCACTGGAAGAGCCTAAGAAGCCTAAGAAACATAGCGTAACGCCTGAGAGCTACGTCAACGACATGCTGCAGCGCGCGCTGCACGTGACGCTGTCCCCAGCCAACAGCAGCACGAATCTGCTGCTTCTGCCGCAGTTTGCGGCCCATGAAGATGCTGAGGACGTGCTGTTATTACCTGCCAATGTCAGTGAAGTGCTTTATTCGCGCATTATCATGAACCCGGCAGATCTTCCTGGAGGAATGCAGCATCCTCTGGCTGCCGTGGCCTATCTGGAGCAGGTTTTCTATCGCTGCCGCGACGAGACACAGAAGCTGGAGTCCTCCTTTCTAAGACTACCAGCAGACAAGAAGAGGGAGGCGCAGGAGTGTCTTAACAGCATTCGTGATATGTGTATTAACTATAGTGCCACAGCGCTCACGGACCCTGAGATCTTCCCTTTTGAAGCGGGGACAATTAATACGGACGCGCTGGAGAAAATTGTGAGATTGCAGGCCAATGCACAGACGTCCGAGTTCGTGGATGGGGTCGTGGCGGTGCTGGATGAGAGCGGAGCGACGCTGACGATTTTTGCACCGATTTTCCAGAAGCTGCTGTCGGAGTTGTTTTTAATCAATCCGCCGTCGTTGATGTCCAATTTCTATAACAATATGTACATCCTGACGGTGTTGTGTCGCAACAAGACTTTGGCGACGGTGTTCACGCAGATCCCCGGGTTCTTACTGACGCTAGGGCCACCTATGACTGGTCGTCGTCTTCAAGATGCTACTGCACTAGGTTTGTTGCTACGCTTTAGCTGCAATCAAGACCCGGCTATCACGCAGATGTTTACCAACATCACGAAACGCACCAAGAATGACGTGGATAACTCGATTCTGACAATTCGGAACAAACTGGACAGTGTGCAGACCACGGTTTCGGATATTGTGACATCACTACTAAAAGCTGGTGGTCCCGCTCGTGAGCAGGTATTGGCATGGATGAAACAGGCGATGCAGGTGAATGCCGAGCGTGCTAAAGAGAATCCAGACGCAAACATCACCTCTACAAACGGAATGTTTGTCAATCTGACGATGGTTCTTCTTAAATTGTGCGGCCCGTTCCTGGCTTCCAAGTCGAAGAAAGCTCAGCTGATCAAGACGGAGTATTTGACTATGCAGAACCCGTTATTTCCCTTTGATGAAACTAGACTCGTCGGTGCGGGGACAGAAGATGCAGCTTCTCAGCAGGATGATCGCCAGGTGTTGAACGGCCCTGACTTTAACTTTATCACGCGTTGTTACTTCATCACAGCGCGGGCGATGCACCTTGGACCTGTCGGCATGATGGGGCAGTATATGCGTCTACTCCGTCAACTTTCCTATTTCCAGAGTCGTATGAATGCTCCGAACGCTGATCCTCGCCTGAAAGCTCACTTTGACCAGCTGGCCGCTGCAAAAATGATCATGGACGCCGAACTGCTGCATCCGGACTTTTTGCATGAAATGACTCGTTTTTCGCTTCTCACGTGTGCAGTCGTGAACTCAATTTGTACTGGATCTGACGTATTTGACGAAAGTATGCTCCAGTTACCTCTGCCAGCACCTGATATGCAGACAAATGCTGTCCTCAAATACATTCCCGAGCACTTGGTGGATGACTTGTGCTCCGTACTAAAGTTTATCGCTCGACTACAGCCAAAGGCGTTGAATGCATTCGAGCTGAAGGAGCTGCTGAAGATGATTATCATTTTCCTGTCTAGCCCGGGTTACGTGCACAGCCCTCACTTGCGTGCCAAGACGAGTGAAGTATTATTTTACATTTTCTTACCGTCAGAGGAGTCGGGGGAGCGCGAGACTGCTGGAACGGCTTTCGGCGTGGAGCTACTCATGACGGACCTGTTGGCACAGCGACACCTCGCACCCTGTCTTCTAGCACTGTACGGGGATGTTGAACATACTGGCTTCTACGAGAAGCTCGAGCACCGATACAACATTGCCTGCTTGCTCAAGTATTTGTGGAAGCTGGATGGTCACAAACCGGCCTTTCTCCTCATTTCTGAGGATCGAGAGAACTTCGTCAAGTTTGCTCACGGACTTATGAACCATATAAACAGCCTGGTTACTGATGCACTCATTGCATTACCCGAGATTAAGGTGCTACAAGAGGAAATGCAGGATGTTGCACGATGGATGGCTCTGGATGAATCTGTACGTGAGCAGAAACAGAGTTTACTTTCCGACAAGGAGCGCACGGTCACATCTAGTCTGCAATTAGCCAACGAGACGATCCATATGATGTCCTACCTGACGTCTGAAATCCAGGAACCTTTCGTACGGATGCCAGAGCTTGAGGATCGTCTTGTCAGTATGTTAAACAGTGTGATTGTTAAGCTGACGGGCCCACGCGGCGTGGAGCTGAAGGTGAACAACCCAGAGCAGTACAAATTCCGTCCCAAAGTCATGCTAAAGGAGATTGCTGAGACACTGCTGCACTTTGCTCATTACCCGAGTTTCGTTGAGGCAGTGGCAATAAATGGATTCTATGATGGCCCAGTGTTCCGCAAGTGCGCCCATATCGTGGCTCGCACTCAGTTGTTGGAACCGAGCGATGTTCAGAAGTTTGAGACGTTTGTTGCAGAAGTTGAGAAGGCTGCTGAGGGCGCCGCAAACCTGGAGGAGACTCTTGGCGATATTCCCGAAGAGTTTCTCGACCCGTTGGTGTTCACACTGATGAAAGACCCCGTGCTGCTGCCCAGTGGGTATACGATGGATCGATCGTGCATCACGCAGCACTTGATGAATGACCAGAGCGACCCATTCACTCGTGTTCCTCTGACGATGGACCAATTGCACCCAAACACAGATCTCAAGGCGAAGATTGAGCAGTGGATCCAAGAACAGCAGCAAAAACATGCAGCAAAGTAGAGACCATGGTGGCCATTTAAGATAACGCCAGGTGATCCTCAAGCTTTGATCTTCCAGAAAAGAAACATGATCCTATGTTTCAAATCTGTGTCTATAGTGCAGCTATGATAAGAGTAGTGATCCGTCCGGTTCGGACTGCATTAGGTCTGATACAAATCAGGTCGTTCATACGAGGTTATGTCATTAGCGCTATTAGATAAGTGGGTCGTCAGCAGGTTCTGTGTAGGGAGGGATACATGTCCTGGATATGGCATGGGTTCCTTGTCATGATTGACCGGTGAAAAATACTCTAACGATCTCTTACGCTCCTGACCGCAACTTTGTGGATAAGATGGCCCCCTACACCACTCACTTGGCAATTTGCTTTTTGCAGCAGATCCTATATCGATATTTTAGCTTAAGCTAGAAAATGACTTTACGTGGACGTAGTCGCTCTGCACTGCTCTCCTCGCCACGGAATCTGCCGCCCAGTGTCTATAATTGAGCACGGTGTCCAAGACGAATGTGCCTGATAACAACGCTTATTGCTGACCGGGGCGATGGCACAGCGACGCGTTTCCTTCGATCTGAAAAATAACTACGACTAAGAAAAAAGCAGAATCCTTTTACACATAAACTTAGTCTTGCGGCTGTAGCCAAGCGCGAGCTTCCATCAACGCGTTACCCAGTAGATTCTTGCCAAAGCACGTGAGCTTCGTCTCGGCGTCAATGTCGCCTGTACGTTGAAACGACTTGCTCTCGCGGAACATCTTGGCCACGTCTGTCACACTCAGACCAATGCCCCAAATGGCATCACGCCTTGAGGCCTCATACAAACTCTTGTCACTCGTTGCTAATAGTTTGGCTGTCAACTCATCGTCCGACGAGAACTTAAGCTTCAGCGCCTCCAGCATCACTTCGTACCGGTGCTCGGCCCACACTTTATCGTCGTATTTTTTCACCTTTCTCCCGAGTTTCTTCGCGAGGGGTGGAGCTTTCGCACGGAGAATTGCAGTGGCCAGCTCGGTGTTATCAGGGTCAAACATCTCCTGCTTTCTCTTCATAAAATACTGCTCGCTGGAATAAAACCGTCGACCTTTCGGATCTGTGAACTCGCACGGGTGGAAGTTGCTCAGATATCCGAACTTGGAGTCACGCTGCCCGTAGAAATACACGGCACTATCTGTCTCCACGACGTTCATCTTGCTAGCGAAATGTCCAAATGGATACCGTTACTAAAATTTCTTTTTATCTCTGACCAACACTCACGAAATGATACCGTGTATGCCACATCATATCGATGTGTAGCACGTATTTTTTCGTCCACCAATCGACAGAAGCAAGGATGGACATTACGCCCAAGATGGAGGTCTTGACGAGACCCGCGGGGGCTCCACGGGGCCCGCCGCGCGTCATCGCGGACGCCTCCATGACCATGAGTTTCTCGCTTCCAGACTCGTACCTGCAGGCGCGTGCAGCGCTGTCTACATCCGCCGCAATTCAGCAGTCCAAACGTGTCGAAAATGTCGAAAATACTGTCGAAAATGTGGAAGTCTCGTGGGAGGACCGCCACTGGGAGAGCGAAGCCATGCAGACAGTCGAACCTGAGTCAGCAGAGCCGGACGCGGACGAATGGGAGCAGGAGACGACGCCAGACCTGCCATACGACTTCCCAAGGCTTATCGTGAACCTCACGCGGGTCCAGCGCCACCATTTCCCCGCCCTCAAAGTGGAGGAAGAGGAAGCTCCGGACATGATGGAAGTCTTCCACCGGGTTAAGAACACACTGCATGAACACTTTTCCCAATTGGCGGAAGTGCTCTTTGAACAGAGTACGTCACTCGGTCCATTAACCAGATGATACATGATTTTATGACAAACCATTGATTGAGATGTTTTTTGTTGTTGACAGATTCGTGCTTCCACTGCACGTACGGCACCTCGAGGGTCATGATGGACGGCCTGCATGCGGCATACCCGGAAGACTTTTTCGCCATGGTGGACTACCCGACGGAGGTCGACGGTGTGCCACTGCACGAGTATTTGCACACTTTATCGTATCCATCAAAGTGGAAGAGTGTAGAGTATTTAAAGGACTGTTTGCGGCGGTGCTCGCGGGATATTCGGTGGAAGAGGGACGTGATTACCGAGCTGGAGCTGCTGGCGGAGCAGGAGTTCGTGCTGTACCAAGAGAAGCAACAACAGCGGAGTGATGAGATCGATGAAGTAGGTAGACAAGAGGGCTTACTTTGTTGTTGATGTACGGGTTGCTGTGAACTGACGTTTGCTGCCTTGTTGTTGTTGCCTCTGCTGCTAGCTTACTCGCTTGCGTGACTCGTTTCGGCTTAAGCTTGAGAAGATGGCGAACCGGGAGGACAAGCCGAAAGGCCAGTACTTGATGTTGAGAAAACTGGAGGATATTGAAAACCGGTTGATGATGCTCTTGGATGATTATCTAAAAGAGCCGGAGCTGGAGGAAGAAGAATGCTACAGTGCATTTGGCAACCCGGGTGGAGAGGGCGGCGTGAGCACGGGCATGAATGTGCTGGACATGGTGATCGCCATGGTATTTGGTCGTTTACCTCGTGATTTCAGCCAACAAACCACGACGGAGGAGCACTTCCAGATGCTCTTCGACCATCATATCCACATTTTGCGGCTTTGGAAGAAGGACTTTGGACGGCTTCCCCCGAAATCGCGAATAGTACTACCAAATGCTAATGGGTCAGACGCAGGTAGTGTCCACGAGTCGTCAGATGAAGAGCAGGCCGGCCCTAGTGTCTCCGATGAGGATGACATGGAGGAGCATGTCGGGGCATTTTCATCGTATTGTCGAGTCGGTGATGGGGATATCGTAGGCTCGGATGAAGCGACCTACGTTGGGTTGGATGACGACTGGGAGAGCGTGCACATTGAAGACAGCGAGCGTGGCTACGAGGAGCCAACTCGTCGAGAGTTTTCCCATGACAATGATTCAGACGGTTATGGTGCTGATTTTGACAGTGACGAAAGTGAAGACGAAGAAGAGCAGGCTGTTGCACTGCATACCCAGTTGCAGCAAACGAAGCTCCATGAAACAACGGGTAGCGTTGCAGAGAAGACTTCTGTGCCTGCTCGGGCGCGACGGAAACGTACGAAACATTCAAGACGTTCAAAGAAATTGCAGAAGTCGAAGGTGGAAAGATATGATAGCGACAAAGAGGAGGAAACACCATTTCAGCCGTTTGCATGTACAGGAGCGGTTGGTCTGCTTCGCCTTGCTAAAGAAAACGAAATGTTTTGAATAACAATGAGATGTAGAGCAAATGAAGGAAACATGCACAGTATGTTTGCTCTATGTTTTATACTTCTGTCTTGCCTTGAAACAAGTTAATAGCAATAGTCAGGCGACTACATGTACAGTACTGTACTGTACGTAGACTACTGAAAGTGTACAGTAGTACCCTCCGCCTCTCAATGACAATTTATTGTATATTGTGGGCTTCATCTACTGTAGCGGAGCTTATTTTCCTCTTTTAAAGACGTTGAGCTCAGCCATGTGACAAATTTAACCAGCGGTAAACTTTTACTTCGTATTTGTCAAGTCATACTACCATTGACGCCGTAATATCGGCAGCATCGTTTTCGGTTGGAACTTTCTTCACGAGAACCGCCAATGAACTGCCTTCAACTTCAGCGAGTTGCAGTTGGCGAGTATTGACTCGCACATACGTCAGCTTGTCATTGGTAAGAAGGTCCGTCTTCTGTCGAAGTAGACTTGACGTTTCGCCTGCTTCGGAAGCGGTGCGTGCTGGTCTTACCACGCACACGGGCATGACAAAGATACGACAAGCAATAGCCTGCAGCTCAGGCCACTTGGAACCTTCGGCGAACCAGAATTGCAGCGGGGACTTCTTTCGCTCTTTCAGTGCACGGAACGCGAGTGTATCTGCCTTGTTGGTCTTCTGGTTCAAAGCGGATTTCTTGAAATCCATAAACTGAGTATACAGTGCTTCTTTGTCGGAATCCGAGAGAGGTGTGCCATCACCATGAAGCGAAGACATGAGTTTCTGTTCCACTTCAGTCTTTAAATCAGCTGGCAACTCCTCGCCTAGCAGTACGGGGTCTAAGAGGTTGGCCAATCCGTGCGCCACACCCCCTACGTATTCCTGTTGTTCTCTGACTAGTGCTTGTAAAGCCGCCTTCTCTTCCGGTTGCAATGACGCAGTTGAGCCAAACTGTTGCACGAGTCTTGAAAAGCAGGAATACACCTCCGAAAGAAGCAACGAGGTAGAATTTGTGTCATCGCTGAGTGACGAAAGAAGCACATGAAGAGGACGAAGCACGTCCAGATACTTGTGAAGCTTCTCTGCAAACTGTGGGCTGCGGACGCTCTTGACAAGCTGAGTCTGCAAATGGCCAAGATTTGGGTGGGGGGCACGAGTGTAGCCACCAGGGCTGTTCCCGCCGGAGGAGAAGAGTCGATTGAGCACATTGTCAACGTCCAGAAATGGTTCGGCTTGAAGAATGGCGACGAATGCTTCGTCTACCTTTAAGCGTCTTCTGGCGGTCACGTGCACCATATTTTCAGAGATGTTACTTATATCACGCAGGTAGGAAGGCTCTTCTTGTTGGGGAAGGAAAAACGCGAGGTCTTTGCACTGTAATGCAAATTGCTGCAAGTCCTGAACGAACGGTAGCGTCACTGAGTGCTTCCTTTCTGTGTCAGTCCCTCTGTTCATAGTAAAAAGCTGTCGAACAAGCGCCCACAACGCGTCCCGTAAGCATCCGTGGAAGTACATGGCTGGAAATTGTTTCTCCAGTAGCTCACGCGTTTGTCTGCCTTCCACTGTCGCGCAGGGTATCACGCACCCGGCCATGGGACACGACAGCTTCTTCATCACGCGTGCCACGTCCCGTGCTGCAAACTCCGCGTTGGCGTCTGCATCTCCAGTACGCGGAGCTTGCACTGACTCCACAAGCATCGGATACTTCTCCGAGCTCGCCAATGTCGCGATGTAGTTCACTAGTTTCTCCCCTTCGGCACCTGTGACCACCTCTATCGACAGCGTCACTGGCACCAATCCAGCCTTGAAGAACTCTTGTACCCGCGTGTTCACACGTTCATAGCATCGATCCAACAGCTGCGTCATGAGCTTCTCCTTGTTGGGCAAAGATGCATTCTTATGACAAGCCTGAAGAGCTTGCAGTAAGAAAGGGAGCTCCATTTTACCATCCAGCAGTTTGTCCACAGGCATCGTCGTGAACAGATGCATCGCCACTTGTTCCTCCACTTTGTCTATATCCACCTCACTTTTAGCCACCACGTTATTATTTCTATTTGGCAGTGTCATCATCATGGCTGCCACGGGTACGGGCTGAATCATCTTGAACGCGGGCGTCTGAGTCGCCATCTGAGTCGGTTGAAATGCTGTCTGAGTCAGCACCTGAGTCGGTTGGAAGGCCGCTGGTTGGCTTCCGCTCAGCATGAGACTCTGTCGTTGGCGTCGATTGATCTCAGCCAGGTACCACTCGGGCACGTCACTGGGCGGTAACGTATCGAGGAGCCGCAGGAACTGGGGGCATTTCATTAAGTGGGTACGCGCCTGGGCCCATTTCTTGTGGTAGTGCACAAGTTGGTTGCAGTGGCGGCATACAGCCGACGGAAGTTTCTGAGGCTCCGTGATCGAGGTGAAGAAGGCCCAGGAGCGGCTCGGAGGGCGACCACGAGGCCGCCTGGGCGCCTCCACGGGCTGCGCAGCGAGGTCCATGCGTATGTTTGACGCTTTTCGCGCGGAAATTAAACGGTGTGTGGTAGACATAATAGTGGTGTACACCACAGTCACTACTCCATAATTTGATATACCGTATAATCGTAGTCCTAAGCGTAGTTTAGTTCTAAGGGTCTGCTTGGAAGCAACCAATAAGAGGCGTGCATGTTGTACCAGAATGGCTACATTACTGCACGATGAGTGCTATTTTTAGACTTTTGCATTGGTAAAAGAAGGGCTTGGCGGGCGCCCATGCACGGCCGGTCTCGGCAAGAAAAGGAAGACCTACCAGCGTATGACAGTGGAGTACTCGCACAAGTTCGACGTATTCAAGTACAGGGATGATGGCCACAATCTCGACGAGACGATTGAGCACTTCTACGGCAGCCTGCCTTCCAAAGCCAGAGCTAAGAAGAAGCTCTAGACCTCGACGGCGATTAATAGGGTGTTGGTCTCCGACGCTGTTGGGCGGTGCCACGTAGCCCTCCTCGCCCAGCGCCGACTTGATGATAACAGTGTCCGTGTTGACCGGCGCCGACTGTTGCTTGAGTGCCAGGCGCAGCTGCTCCAGACACCACTCGACATTCTTCTTTTTGTCGTGGATGTGGTCGTGCAACGGGTACGGCAAGAGCCTAACGCCCGGCATGAGCCACCCGACGCCGGCACTGCAACCCCGGCCGGCAGAACCCTGGCTTGATCGGCATGGGGCTCGTGGCGCACCCCCTGTGAGCTAGCTAGACCATGAGCGGGTCCGTGTTGGTCTCTCTGAGCCACCTGAAGTACCAGTAGAAGTACTGGTCGTCGACCTTGAGGGGAAGCTTGATGCAGCCCGCGTCTTGGGTGGTGAGGTCGCATCTCCCCAGCAGTCGCTCCGATGCCAGGACCGCCACCCTGGCCGGGATCCTGCCCGACGACGGACGCTGGTCTTCTCGTCACGCGTCCTCTGGTCTGGTCTCTTTGCACGCGCCTTGGTGGTCTGTAACGCGCCATGCCGCTATCAGGCTTTTTTACAGCAGTAAAACGCCGTCTCCGGCTTGCTAAAAGTGCCATTTGAGCCCATATGGCATTGCTGGGGATTTGCACACCGTGCTAATCTGGTGACGCTTGGGACTACGATTATACGGTACAGTACAGTGGTTCACCGAAATTCATCTCTGTTGGAAAATAATCTCACCCGTTAAATAATCTCATCGCTTGTCATATAGATTGTTTGATGTACGAACGAAATCTGAAATTTAAAAATAATCTCACTAGAAAACTTTATATGAGCTTCACTATCGGGCTTATTCACAGGTGTGGTTAATGATTGCCTAATGATTGCCTAACAATCGCCGCACTGTGAGTTCAATCCCTCAGCAGGAGTATATCGGGTGGCAATCGTCCCTTTCCATTTGTGATGCAAGTCTGTCATGTCCCTTGGTTTGTCCCTTAAACTGACACCCGTTTGCTTCTCGGCTGTAAGGCTTTGGAGCGTACATAAGAGTGAACAGCTGAAAACCAGTATTTGATGATTTTTAGTGTAAGAGTATAGACAGCTCCATGCCTCCTTCAGCAGCTTTCGTACTCTCTGCCATCGTTGAGATTTATCTATTGCAATCAGTCCACAAAACAACTCGCTCCAGCCCACAATTAACCAAGCAAGACCGATGAACACATCTCACTCTACAGGTACCTGTGGCGGATCTGCTGGCATCGTTGGCAGTGTGCACATTTTCCCCGTGTGTGCCATCAACATGCATCCATTTTGCGGAACCCTGTTGGGAAGCGAGGCTACGGTCAGTGTGTACTTTGTACAAGGCAAACCTTCGGATACCTCGACTTCGTCTATTGTCACGGCCTTTCAGGGTGCGACGGTATATCGTCGCACAGCGCTTCTCCCCGTTCGTCTACGAGTTCGTCGACAAATGCGAAGAAACGTGACGTGAGTACCACTGCTGAAAGCAAACCACCAGCAACTCCGAGTCGTCCCGCAACGACGCCAATTTACAAGCGTCAAAAGGTAGCACGATGGATCGAGGAGCAGATACGTCAACGTGGAGAAGATGAACATAAGGGTATTTTTGCGGCTGCGGTTGACGAGTTTCCAGAGATCTTTAATTCGCGAACGAGGAACGCAAACATTGCTATTGGTGGAGGAAGAAGTCTACGTTGCTGGAGGCGAAGCGAGGATCCAAGACACTTTCAACGAGACGACAAGATGGAAGGAAACGGGGGAGCTTAAAGGTATTGCCATGTCGTAGGCGCCATTGTAGCAAGTGGGTTACATGATTCTACAGCCAACTTGTTGACGAGTTCGATCGCCTTCGTAAGGCTAGTCTCAAGTTTGACGCTCCTGCGTCAGTTAGCGCTTCGTATCCTGAGAACACAAGGCGATGGTTATGACAACTGGACAGCAAAGGAGCCCTGCATCGAGAAAAAGTGACACCAAGATAGATCCAATCTTCCATGGAATGCAACAACATTGTCCTGCGCACCCAAACCGGCAAGAAACAAGTTAGCGAAGCAAAACAACGAGAGATCGAGCAAGCAATTACGTCTCACATGGGTAAGATGAAGCGGGAATTTGAGGACGGCTCGCTTAACGAAGATACAGCGGAGAATAATGACGAAGCGCACTTCGTCATAGACTTTGACAAGGAGAAGACTATCGGATTTGTAGGTGAAAAGAAGGTGAAGTACGCCGACGTCGTCTCGGATGGGGAAGGAATGGCAATGGTCATCAGGATATCCGAAGGTCCTGGTGCTAGAATTCTACCACCTGCGATGATATTCATGAACAAAGATTCGAGCTATCCTATTCGAGGAGTGAAGGACGGTACCCCAAGTGTCTGCTATCGAACGGACCCAAAAGGCTGGATGGACAAGAGAGTTTTTCGTGCGTTACTTGGAGAGCGCAGATCAATGGGTGCTGTCCGGCTAGGGCGCGTGAAAACGATCTTTCTCGACAGCTCTTCCTCTCACTTGAGTGAGTCAGAATGCAAGAACGAGTTGACGAAACTGAATGCCTGTCTCAAGTTTTTTCCGGGAAACGCTACATTTGTGTCAGCCAGCAGACTCGTTTGTCATAGCCAAGATCAAGGATGTGTGGGCTCGCAGATGGAATGAGAAGAAGATTGATCTCGTTGAGGAAGATCAATGGCAAGATTCAATTCGGAAGGATGGTGCCTGGTCAGGTAAGATGCCCCCCCCCCCCCCCTCGCAAGAAGTTTTCTTGAAGCTCGCAGCAGAAGCTGTACGAGAGGTTAACTCGAAGCGAGACAAAAAAGGTCTCAACTACGCAGGAAGGCAATGATTCGATGCGGTCTGTCTCTGGATGTTGACGGGACCTGGGACACTGAGCAGTTATTTCCGCAGCTCAGGAGATTATTCACAAGTACCCAGACCATTTTGCCGACAAAGCGCCACCAAGCAATGATGAGGCTGAGAATGAAGACAATGAAGCAGTGGGTGGAGCTATCATCAGTACGTTGCCTGGTGGCGGGTTGTATTCGGACCTTGACTTCGAAGCTGCAGGCCTTTGTGAAATTATTTGAGGTGTCACGTCAAATAGTAGCAGTGTGATTAATTTTACCATACCCAATTTAATCTGCATTCATAAATAAGTTTCACGTTGACCAATTTGTTTTGAAGTTAAAAATATTACCCACACAAAATAATTTTAATGGGATTAATTACCGTGACTACTGTATTTGTCTGGTCCGGGTAAAGATTAGCACTTTACCAAACAAGTCATTGCTCTAAGGCCCTGTTCACGCTGAAACTTTTCACGGAGTGAAACATTTTCCGGTTTTATATCCGAAACTGGTTCTCCTAAAGTGGACATTGGCAGAATTGTGTTCGCACTTGTCGATTCTAGATGAGACCCTGCGACACAAAATGCGACTTATCTAGATTTTGACGCTTTCGAGATATCGTCGTTGGGTAAAGTTGGGCTATTCATTTCGGACTTGAACAAACTTTGGATATACGGACGATTTCTTTTTGGGGGCCGATAAAATACGTGACTGGAGTTCACAGCGCGACACTCCAAGAAGCACGCAGATAGAGAGATTGCAGGAGCAGCCAGGGTCTAATGTGGCGCAGAAGGATCGTCGGCCGGTGCTTCTACAGACAGTATTTCGGGTTCTGATGACGTGTTAAGCGAGACGGAAGGCAGTGAGTAATCGGAGAGTCCGCTTGTCTCTTTTTCTGTAGTTGACTACGGAGACTATGAGACGCATGAAATCTGTGAAGAAGTTGATCCTGAAGAGGAAGGCAACGCCTTGCAATTGCGCGAGGAAACTGTCACAGATCAGGTGCATCCTCTCGTTGCTAACGACCCGTACGAGGCAAAGTTCTTGAAGAACAGAACAACTGATTGAGAAGTTCTTACTGTCGATTCAGAAAAAAAACGGAGCGCCAAACTAGCGTGGTGACAGCAATTTCAGTCCTCATGAGTACCGACAATACGATGGGCTGTCTCCCCTCGTGTGGTCCGACAGTATGATGGCTCGTCGTAAGCGTGGACAACGAGATATGTTTCATTATGTTTCCATTTCGATAATACAGTGTTATACACAAATTCGTGTATGGCTCCTTCTCTGCAAAAGAACTCACGGCAATCAGAAGAATAAACTGCTTCGGTTATCGACCTTAAGTGGCTCACTACCGGGTTTAATAATTTGCTGAATATGTTGGAAAAGTCGTCCCTGTTCTGTTCGTGATCGCTTGAAAAGCCACAGACTGGTCAAATTCACAAGTACGACAGCTTTGAAAGTACACAATTTTACCGGCGTACTTTACCTCGGATCCCTTGTCCGAAGAGATGCAAGCGTAAATTAAGATGTCGCGCATTCGACGGCGTCAGCCGGCCAAGTCTGCTATGCGTCAGCTGCTAGCTCTTCACTGTCTAGAAATCCGCATCCACCCACCCCGAGATAACGCCCGTTATTCTTTTTTATTACAAATTTTTTATGCGACGTGTGCTCTATCTACGTAATGAAAATGCGTCATGGTGCCTCCAGCGAGAATACAGAGGAACTTGGAAGACATACCGAGTCAGCCAGACGGATGCGGTACGACATAAGTGTCAATTTGTTCTAGCGTTATTTTTGAGGTGCCATTGACATTGACTACGGCGATCCTCTGTAGGTTGGCGTACAAAGCAGATCTAAAAGCCACCAATGAGACTTCGTTGTTATTGTTATCGATTCCAATCGGAATCTAACCTGCCCAAGCGTATCTGAGACTCCGTCGATGCGATATTTCTTGTCATTGCTGTCTAATAGTGGCTTCGGAATATACTTTGCGAACAACGCAAAGCAACAGACCTACGTGTACGGCGAGCGTGTCGGAGGTAAGGGAACAGATCAAGTAAATTTAATGCTGTATGTTTTTCTCCAGACTAACGTGGTTCCGCGTAATAACCATCGCCTAACTGTCTACGCCGACAACTGCGATGGACAGAACAAGCCAAACTACGCTATTCAGTTCATTTCTAGCTCTCGCTCACCAAGATTTGTTTAATCAAGTGGAGTTTAAGCTATTTTGTTAGATGACACGAAAGTGCGTGTGCACGAATTTGGTGATATTCGCAATCGAATGACCCGAGTGGATTGCTGGACGGCGGCTGACTTGGTGGAGACTGTTGCAGCGGTATCTAAAACATCCTCGGCTAAATACATCACGGGAGATGACACCCTGTTCAAGAGCTTCAAGACTGTGCTCTCTGAGTTGTATAAATCATTGCCGACAGTGCAGAAGTATAACATCTTTTCGATGAACAAGGAAATGCCCGGACGAGTCACGTGCAAGCTAGGGCTCGATAATAATGGAATAACCGAAGAAGTGCGGCGCGAGATTGACGGTACCCTCACGGCAAAAGATAAGGTGAAACTAATGTTTGACAGTTTCCTAGAGCCGCTGCCCCTCCCAAGCCGAATGCTGAGAAGATGTAGAGAAAAGTGCGTCATTTTAGTCCCCGAAGAATATCGCGATATGCTTGTATGCTGCTCCAACGATGAAGTAGTAGCACAATCAAAAAGCACTAAGAGAGGGGCATACAACTCCGCGCTGATATAGCGCTCGAGGGCGAAGAGATGACAAGACAAACGATACGCTGCTCCTTCGATCGTCGAGCAGCTTGAAGAGGTAAAAACAGACATCGCGGACCCATAAGCACGAAATAACACGCAAGCTGCACATAGGTAACTTACGACTAAATCGACCCCCAAAGGAAGAGAGCCAAGAAGGATATTAGGGCAGCAAAATGAATGACACTTATGTCACACTAAAACTCCAGTGAATCAAAATGACACTAAAGTGAAAAATACTTTCTTGCTACATTTAGAAAATGCATTTGGGGACGTAAACCCGACAATTCGAATCAGTTTTCATAGTCAAACAAAAATATTTTTTGCACTTTAAATTTCGTTGGGCATAAGTTTTTAGGGCAGCCATATGACGTACTTCCACTACGAATTTATGGGCAAATGACGGCTTATAATGACCACATAACGTCAGGCTACAACATGAACGGTTAGTTTCAAACTTCGAAATGAGGATAAGTCGTATTTTTTCGCGTGGTCTCAGATATGGTGTTGTGACAGTCACTAAAAAAAATAGAGGTTGAATGAACCCCCGTTCGATCCAGCATTGACGACGATATCTTCTCCGATTCTGACGACGGCCTCATTGCTGCCGCTGTGGTCGCGATGCTAAGCGAGCCCAGTAACGCGACGGCGGCTCGTGTACCAAGACTGCTCCCAGCTCCAGCGGACGATGAGACGTTGGTCGGCGCTCTATACGAGTCGCCGCATGAGGGCATCTTTTTTTTACGTGACGTTCGACCTCCTGTACGAGAACTGTGAGACAGAGATCCCCGCTCTCTTCGTGACCAGCGAGAGGCCCTATGCGTAACTATCGACTGGCTTGGAGGCGCTCAGTCGTGTGGACGACAGGACACGACGTTCAGCCTCTCCTACCCCACCGTCTACAAGTATCGCGTGATTGGGCGATATGGCAACGCTAGCAGTGATCCCCGCGCAATTCAACCCCCTACTTCATTGAAGCACTGAGCGCGATCGACGGTGCACGTTTCCCAGTTTCGTCGTACCAAGTGCTGATGCTGAGCGCTTCCTAAACCGCAAAGGCTGGAATGCAACAAGAGATCCAGCGTTTGCGGTTTAGGTGGCAGCGCTCACGACGCCACCATGCTCTACTGGGGTGCATCCCTGCGGCTGATCGCGCCAGACCAATACGTGCTCGCGAACACTGACTATGGGCTCAACGACCAGGTGCTGACTCCGTTTCGCGCGGTCCGATACCATCTCAAAGGGTGGGCGCGCCGTGAAAATGGGCGTCCGCAAAACGGTAAGGGGCTGTTCAATCTCCGCCAAGCAAAGGCCCGCAACATTGTGGAGCGCGTCATCGGCGTATTAAAGCGCCTTTCGCGTGTTTCGTGTCAGTCCCGCTCTTGCTTGCAACAGTCTTGTACAACTCGTAGTCTTGCATCAAGCGATCCACCTCACTGTCGCACGCATCTACCTGGGATACCGACGCTATCCACAATATTCGTTAGATATATACATGCGCTTGTTGTGATCCAAGCAAAAGTGACGCACCGTGTACGTAGTGTGCTAGTACAGCTTCCTCTCCGAGGACGAAGTCGTTTCCCTCCTGCCCGCGATAGTTCCCGTAAGATAAGACGTACCGATACATGTTGTCGAGCCCGCGCGGCGTTTAGTGTATATCCTGCCGCCCTTAGCTCCTTCCATACCCCCTTAAAGATGACAGTAATTACTAAATGAGCGACCCCGTTCCCGGAGATTCTGCGCAGTCTCGCCTAGTCCGTCGTCGCTTCCGCTGAGATGGTTGCGCTTCTGCAAGCGCGCGCTTTCGTGGCATACAAAGAGGGGAGGAAATGAACGAACGGCGGGCTGTTGGGTTGTGAAAATATGTTGAAGGGTACGCAGATACTTGGAAATAACGAAAAACAGTACTTGAAATATATGCGTTTATGAAGTATATACAATATGATGAACGTCGAACGTCCCACTCTCGACGGACGCGCGCATTTGGATATATAGCCAAGTCGACATAAATGCTCACGTTGGACGTACCGCAAACTTAATTCGTGGACCTTCGACAGCTTAGTAACTACCAAATCAAAGCTTGATGAGGTACTTGTTGAGCTGCGCACGTCACTATCATTCAAAGCGATCGATAAATAGCTATTTTCATAAACACCATCTGTAAAGCCCACGTAAAGCACCTATCGAGCAGGGCAGAGCATCAGAAGCCAGGTTGGCCTGTGGCACGGACAGGCACGCGCAATTCGCATCATTATTTCTATCATGGAGTCAGGGGAGGACTGCTCACGTCGTTCGATCACAAACTCGTCACGCCCGGCTTCAAACTCCGCGGACTACGTCGTAGGCAACAACCGACACGATTTAATGATGCAGAAACCCCCTTGCGACGCACCTCCTTGTACACGACCGCAAGTTTCGCACGCAATATCAGACACTGCTCACAACGATGATCAAATACCTGCCACGCCCACGCGAACTGACGGATCAGCGATGGGTAGCAACGCCGAACACAGCATTAGAAGCGGCTGCAGACTCGGCTGGATACCTGCTACTCGTCAGCAATGCCAAACATGCCGACCCCGAGCTAGCCCGCCTCTCGTACGAAAACGCAAACTCCGTCTATTCACTTACAACGACCACGCAGAGGACGTACAAGCCCTCCGCAATCAATGCACTCGCTAGCTTCATCAGATCCGAAAGCGCAGCAAGAATTTTGCTAACGCCCCAATTGAGGACATACTAACCACCAACGAACACTCCCTCCCGTCGGCGCGAATGTTTGAGGCAACTCGAGCTCTTTTCCGAAAGCGTTCAACTCTAACATCGTTATGTGACTCCACAGACACATACATTCTCAGACGCAAAGAAACAGGTATCAAGATTAAATAACATTTCCAAGACCAAATCTCAGATTCAAGAAGAGATTCCGTCGCCGATGACGGACTCAAACGGCCCCTGGACAACCCTATTACCGCCGGAGAGCTCGACCTCGCGTTCAGACGCTTAGGCAATGGACGCCATTGGCCCGGACGCCATCCCTGCCGAGCTACTCAACTACGGACAGACAGTTCTAGCCCAACCACTCGCCGACACCTTCAACCGCGAATTTTCAATCGGAGACAACATCCATCTGGGAGGCGGGATCCGACTTGGACTCCCGAAGGCAAACAAGTCGGATGGTCAGTACCCCAGTCTCCACGCGATCGTACTCCTAAACAGCACCCAGAAGCCAATCTCGCTCGTGGTGCTGAACATCATTTCCCCAAAGGTTGAACGCTTCCTATCCTCGTACCAAAGCGGGTTTCGGCCCAGTCCCAGTGCTGCTGATGCAGTATGGGCCCGCAGATGGATAACAGCACGTGCACATAGATACAAGGGATGGTTCCACCTCTCACGTGTTTTTGACACCGTCAACCTCGACAAACCCCTACCCATGCTCGAACAGATCGTCGACAACGCCGAACTCCGCCCGATTCGACTTCTATTTCGAGAGACAAAACTCTCAGTCCGACTCGGCAACAAATTGCTCTCACCGTTCGAGAGCAACACCGGTACCCCATCAAGCGACTCATTATCGCTGTTCTTTTTGTTGTATACCTTGAAGCAGCTCTTAGCGACCTAGCCATATCGACGTTCCCCATGACCTCCTCCCAGACATGATTGTGTACGCCGACGAAGCCGACTTCATATTCAGACTCGCCGAGTTTGCCACCTTGATCGAACAGAAGCACCTGCCATCCTGGCCAAGTAGTCCCTCCAGAGGAACATCACCAAGACTGAACATACCATCGTACTCCGCAGCGCAACAGCCCACTCCAACCGGATCGCACTTGTCCAAAGATGAGACCTGGCGTAATACGCGCAAATTAGACTCTCCTCGGCGACGCAGAAGATCACCAGACGCAAAAAAAACCTCGCCACCGCAGCGCTACACCGAATGATGTGGATGATCTGGCTTCGGCCATCGAAGCCTCTGAAGCAACCTGAGTCCGCCTCTACAATTGATACGTCATATTAATCCTGCTGTATAACTGTGGGGCATGGACTCATACACAGACCCATCGTTCGCAGCTCCATAATCAGTAGCAGGTTCCTCGTACCTTTCCTCATTGCTTTCGTGCAGACCCCCCCTCCTCATTCGTAGCTTCTGAATTATGGTGTAATCCATACGCAGATCCCCCCTCATACGCAGCTCCCTCCTCACACGGCGCCCCCTCCTCACACGTAGCCCCTCCTTCTTCGAATCTTCATTCGCGGTTTTTACTTTTTCAAGCGCATCACGAAATGAACCCGACATATGTACGTTAGAAGATCGGATGCTTGGCGCAATCTACGATCGTAGATGACCAGCCATGTTTCTTACTGGGTTTAACAACAACGGCCAGTGGCGGTCGAGGGATGTTTTAAGGAGAAGTTCAAGTTGTTTTGCGCTGAGACGTACCCGCTTTTGCCTATGCGGATTTCCGTCAAAGTGGGCATAAAACAAGCAAATCAAGAATTCTCAGCGGTTGTACATTATCCCTGAACGTTGGATCCATTACTGCAAAACGTACCCGTGTATACACAGCCACAAGTACGTGTCTTGCGGCAAGGGCATTCGGACGCACAGACTGTTCGTTTTTTACCAGATGCTCGGCTAAAGTGAACGCTACGCTCACACGGGGCGGAGATCCCGTGGCTGGTTCCTCAGTGTTGTGGCAAAAGGGATACACAACCACGATACGACGCGAGCGCGTTGGGCTTACTACGCGGATAATAGAAGTGTTGATGATCCAGTGTATCTGGGACGGGTGCGGGAGATGCACGAGGCGGTTTTGCACGCTAGAGGTATCATGCTTTTCTTCGTGGTAAGACAGGTACTGCACGACATTAATTGGCTACGTGCTACGCATGTGCTAATCGCGTGCTGCCTGCTATGTGATAGAAAAGAAACCGAAGCTTGGTGACGTTCATAATATCGTCCAGGCCCAGAAGCGCGGGTCCAGGGAGAGTAAAAAAAAAAACGAGTTCAGAACGCTCTAAGCAGTTACTACATGAGTTTTGCGAGGGGAAGCGAGGCAACTCCGCCGAAATGGTGGTGGATCGTTCGTCATGTCTAGTTCAAGCAGTGGTGTTTCAGTCGGCACGAATGAAGCGCTTGTTTGAGGCATTTCCGGTAGTTGTTCTTGCGGATACGACACATGGTACAAACTGGAACATGCACAAACTGTTCAGCTTCGTAATCCACGACGTTTTCAGAAAGGCATGGGCACGCTACGTTTATGTATACAGGAAACTTACACAAATACATTTTGTAAACTTAAACATTCATATGTCCTTTGTATTTTTGAATTTTATGTTAAAGGGCCAGTATATCCAGCAGTCTCTATTAGTCAACGAGACGAAGCCTAATCTCCGTCTGGCCGTTGATGTGCTCTAAAAATTAATAACCCAAGCTGGCGGAAGATCAAGGTTTGCATTGCGACAAAGCTTTTCATGAGAAGGCCGTCCTGCAAGCAGCTTTCCCTGACGCCAGGCAGCTTCTTTGCGTGTTCCACGTTACGGAATGGTTGGATCGGCAAGTGGGACGGCTCTCAACCGGTACACCGGCTGAAAGGAGATTCTGAAAAGTGCAATACCAGGTCTTGTTTACGCAAGAAGTGAAGACGACTATGAGGCGCAGTAGGCAGGTCTTTTCATTGTATAGAAAACGATGAGAAACATCCGCTGTACGCGTTCTTCCAGAAGCTTTGGGATCCGAACAAGTTGGAATGGACTGCCTACCTGCGTGAAAGCATCCCGCACTTCCAGTACAACACCACGGAATTGAAGCGAAGTGGGGCTCTTTTGAGAAAGTCGTGAAGGTCTCCTTCGAGGTTGATTTGATGAATTCGATCGCGACCTTGATAACAGTAAAAGGGTAGGCAGAATTCGTGTAGCTCGAGGAAATTCACCGTATTGGTTCTCGCACTGTTCAAGACGGGGATCGCGGCTAACTGCGCTTGCTATACAAATTAGCAACCATGCATTCCGGCTGGTAGCGCGGGAGGATCGATACGCCTTCAGCGTCGATGCCAATTACGACGTGAACATGACGGGCGAAGGCACAGCGCAACTTATCAGGCGAGGGACACATCTTGATCATCGGGTGAATCTTCAGATATGCGTCGAGATTTCCTGTTTTCCGGTGGTTGTAAATGACGTTCTTATGTAAGATATTTCGCCGTTCCAGCGCTTATCGTGTGACTGTGCATTGCATTCAACAGCAACGAAACCATTATCCCGCCATTCTTGTTTTTTGCCCAGCGATGGACTCTGCGTTGTCCTGCAAACGACATTAACCATGGTGACCTATCCGAGGGTGGCGTTCGCTTGGTTAACAATACCCAAACCGACCCGCAACTTCAGTGCGATGAGCAGTGAGTATGCATTCAAAGGCCAAAGCTGTGACGGAGGAAATATTGGACGTAATGTCGATACAAAGGACGCCTACGTACAGAGCAAGTGGTCGGACAATACAATGATCTATTGTACGGCGGGAGCACGGATCCCGTAGTAATGACGGCAATACACCGAGCTGCAATAACAATTAAGGGGCCACTACCAATATATTGACGCCACTTAGACTTGCTACCTACTCGACGTCAATAAGAGTGGATGCATTCCACAAGTCACGGTTGACTCGAAGAAACGCCAGCATTTCAAAATTGGCGGGCAACATGCATGCACGTTGGGGTGTTAAAATCAGCTTGCATTGCGAGAAGAGGCGCTCCACCGTATTAGAGGTAGGATGCACCATTTTCGCAAGCTCGCTGTAGCTGACCGATGTCGCACCAGCGTCGCGCTATTTCTTGCCACCTCGGAGAATTTCGGCTGCGTAGCTGTCCGTCGACCTTTCTTTCCGCTTGCTGCCGCACGTATCCGGCTCCACCTCGAACCGATTCATCGCGCGAGCCTCCGATGCAGTAAGTTTGCTACCGCTGACGACCTTCACCAGCGCGCCTTCAAAGGCCGGTGACTGCACGATTTTCGCGCTCGAGCGCAGGTGGCTGATCATGACCGGTAGTCGTGGACCACTTGGTCGAACAGCACACGGATATCCGCCATGCTGGTCTTCTCGTCCTGGAGCATCTTGCATACACTGGCCAGCTTCTTGATGTGCTCCAGAAGCCCGAAAATCTTTTGTGCATCGCGCAGTTAGAGCATCTCCACCGGCAGTCGCCATAGCTATAAACAACTCGCGTGCGGATTGGCTGGAATTTATATAGCTATAGACATCCAGTGCCGCCACTCACCGAATTGTCGCTATGTGGCGAAGTCGTCTTCTTCGCGAACTGCTTGACGATGAAGAGGAGGTTCATATAGCCTCTTTGCTTATCGCTCCTCGCGCCAAGAAAACTCGAAAGCATGGTGGCTCGGAGCCTCTTAAAGCACCCAATATTGAGAGAGACTTCGCATCGGCCAACGCGCAGCTTATTCGACGGTACTCCACTGAGTCTCCACTCCATGACGATAAAACCTTCGCCCGTCGGTATCGTATGTCGAAGCCCCTCTTCTTAAGAGTTCATGATGCTTTGGTTGCAAACTACCCGTACTTCTGTCAAAGAAGTGATGCCGCTGGTAAAGAGGGAATCAGCAGCTTGTTGAAAAATACTGCTGCCTATCGTATGCTGGCTTATGCCAAGGCTGGAGATGAAATGGACGAAGTTTGTTCTATTGGTGAATCCACCGCTTTGAGTTACTGCACAAATTCTGTCGTGCAATTGTTGAACACTTTGGGCCAAGTTACTTGCGATTCCCTACTGAACAAGATGTTTCGACTCTCATGAGCATTAACAATAAGCGGGAGTTTTCGGGAATGTTAGGGTCGATTGGTTGCATGAAGTGGGAGTGGACACTGTGTCCCTGGGCTTTTGCTGGTCAATTTAAAGGTCGCGAAAAGAAGCCCACGGTCCTATTAGAAGCCATTGCGTCAGGGGATCTCTGGATTTGGCACGAAGATTTCGGTTCGGCAGGCTCTAACAACGATATCAACCTACTTCAACGTTCTTCACTTCTACAGCGCCTTTTGCATGGAGAAGTATCACCCGTCAAGTACACAATTTGCAACACGGAGCGAGTCATCTCATACTTGCTGACCGATGGGATATATCCAGATTGGTCTCTATTCGCGAAAGAAATTTCAGCACCGGTATCTAAGAAAGAAAAACACTACACGTGGCTTCACTCTGCGATAAGGAAAGATGTTGAGAGGGCATTTGGCGTACTTCAAAAGCAGTGGAGAATATTAGCGCTTCCCGCTTGGTTTTGGACCGTTCAGAAGTTGAAGGATGTAATGCACCGCTGCATCATTTTACATAACATGATAGTGGAGCATCACCGTGATCCTCTTCATGTTCGGTACTTTTCAGACATGCCTGCTTCAGCGGCCCCACGTTCCAATCGACAACCAACTTTTATCGAAGATGTAATTACCGCATGGAGCTCTCTTGAGAACGAATACGAACACAATCAATTTCAAAAAGAACTTATTCAACATGTATGGGATAGCAAAGGCAATGCGCAACAACACTAAATGAACTTAGCTTTTCATTATCTGTTTAAAAATAGCTCAGCTATCATAGCTGCAAGCTATGATCTGTGGTAACAAAGTATAAAAGCAAATGAATTATTGTACTTGCTCCCCTCCGTAGCATCTACTTATACGTCAGTGATGGCCACGATGTTTTCATTTTGAGGATCCATTATTTCGATAGCGACGTTGTCGTCAACCGTATTGGCGTTAGTTCTCTCCGCACGAGTTGTCACTTCGTCACGAGTTGGTGTAGAAGGCGATGAAGTCACTACACGAACTGAGCTTGTTTCCGGGCTGTTTAGCTTGGACTCGTTAGTGGCTTGCATCATTTCGGCGAGCTTTTTCTGCCGCAATATCGTAAAAAAACTGAGTGCGCTTCTGTGGATCAGTGTCAGGCATATTAAACACGCTCGATGCACGCCCATTCATTCAGGATGTCGTTTTCCGCTTCATCGACTTTGCAATCGATATTGAAGCATCGTACTGCATCTGGAGTAACTTGGCTTCTTTTGCGGATTCAAGTGCAGCTTTACCACCTTGTGGTCTTTAGTTGTTTCGTGCCGCCAGCGTTGTCTCCTTCAGCGGGCCGTGTTTTGGTCAACGATGCAGTCCATTTTGGTTTATCCTTTAGCACCCCCGCAACAAACTGGAGAGGTTCCCCTTGACGAGATTCATACAACTTGAGAGCGTCTGCATATCTGTCTTCTTCGGTCTTCCCGCTTTCATTGGCGCTGTTGACAACGGCCAAGCAGCCGACAAAGCGGTTCACCTCCCTGTTGAGATCGGACCACCTATTCTTCAAGGCGATGAGCGATCTTTTGCTGCTCGGCACGATCTTTCGGTAAGACTCGAGGATGCTAGACCAGAGACTCTCCGCTTTTTGGTCAGTTCCAGTGACATGATTTTCCGAGATCGAGCACCATGCCGTCCACAAGCCGCTATCTTCTGTATCCGACCAAGCCTTGCCTCGGGGCATTGCTTTTTCCTGTGAATGAGCAAAGCTACTATAGCTTTGCGTCGCTATGGAGGCCCTCCATAGCCACTGAAACCCGCCGGTAGCTAAGATCTATAGCTATAGAGATGCCCAGTGAAACAACAATAGTTAACATTTTTGTCGGGTGGGTAGATATATAGCTATAGATCCTCGCCGGTGGAGATGCTCTTAGGATGAACTCCTCAACAGCCTCCACCAGCCTAATAGCTTCACGGATGCGCTTGTAGCGACGCATCATCTCAAACACTGAGGACCAGCGAGTAGTATTCCGTTTGATGGCTTCAGCTCAGTGTGCTTCGCTAGCTCCGCAGCGTGCAGTGACGAAGCTGCACCATTAGGTCATTGGGTTCGGCTTCGTATGGAGCTAAAACCGGTTTACCACCAAGTTGTACCGGTGGCTCGCGCACCTCACGAGTGGCAGTTCCAGCAATGTAGCGATTCTTCGGTTGGTGCTGCAATTATCGGCAACTAGGAACACGACCATCGAAATGTCCTTGTTGTACAGCGACAACACGCACTGAACATCTCGACGTGCACCTCGGCGTCTTGAGAGCCTTCTTCAAGCGGAGAAAACGATAAAAGTCGCTCGCTGCGCTTGCCGCCAACGTTACATATGGCGTAGATAGCAACGTAGTGGACCGACGCATGGGAACAGCCGTCCCACATGATGCCAACAGCTCCCCATCTCGATGTCGATTAAGCCGCCCACCTGACTCGACCACCGCTGCATGTCGCTTTACCGCCTTGGGATTGACTAGCTTCCAGCAGGACATGGAGCGCGTGAGCAGGTCATCCACTTCGGACAACGGCATTTCCCTCTCGACAAACCACTGCAGCTATTGAAAACGCTGCTGCGTCTCCTCCGAGACGATATCAAAGCTCGTGAGCGGGTTTCTGTCGTCACCGAGGCGTTGTAAGTCTCCTCGAAGCCAGGATGGGAGGAGATGGGGCGGGACATGAGGCTGCTGTAGCTGGATCCGGGCTGCTGCTTACGGGAAGTACCACACAGCTGACACAGGAACACGCCTTGGTCCTTATTCTCGAAGAAGAGCGCGCAGATTTCACGGTTTGGGGCCATCTCGTCAAGTTTTGGATTGAGGAGGCCGTGGCTATCACTGTTGCTCTAACATGGCTTTGTCTGTGGGCCAACAGCTGCATTCTCCAGTGCAGACCATTTGTTGCAGTGACTGGTGCTCGCTAGAGCTGTTACAAAATCCTTTGAAACCGGCATTGTACTGGTAATCTTGGGACAATATCACATTTTATCGATTTTGTGCGGACCCAATAATAAATTATTCTAGTGGGGCAACACGGTAATAATTGAATCGATTTTTTTTTTCCAGGCCTGGTACAGAGTGGCATTGCGGTGGCCCATAACAACCTCAAGACGGGAAATATCGTCCTATTTGCAGGAGAGAATCGGGTGGGTCGTGAAAATTCATTGGGGCTTGAGATCACCGAGGTGTCAGAACAGCAGAAATTGCAGCATTAATTCCGGCTGGTGTACGAGCTGGTTGTGACCAAGTGGATATCCAAGCTGAAAAGACCGATGGACAAATGAAGGTATGCTAGACAGTTCTTTGGGGATCGAGATTGAAAAGAAGGCCCCGGTATCCGCGCGGATAGCAGAGGGTAACTCCACGTCGACGCCCCGGTAGTAGATACTGCGTACCTAATACCGACCTAAACTGATCTAAAAGTCCTAATGTAAATTACACATTCCAGTGAATCTGACCTAAAAAAAAAAACAGATTAAATACCACCTTGTATTTTATCATTGAATACTTTGTTCAAGTCACTTCAGTATAATTTCGGAGCCATATTAAGTATAGTCGGAGCAAGTATATTGCGATATTCAAGCACGCGGATTGGTCATAAGCTGAGAACGGCGGTCACACACGTGAGTGAAGCGAGCATGCCTGCAGTTTGCAGACCGTTGGCGAAGCACACGGACGCAAGCCCAGGACCAACCACTGTTCAACCGTCAAGCGAAAACCCTCAGCCATAGCAGGCTGAGGGTTCTGTCACCAGCGATCCCTGCATGCCGCCAGGGTTATTAGGACTGCGCGGAGCGCATAGCTAGGTGACATTATATAGCGACACCCCTCTTTGGTCGTTTATGCGGTCGGATATTATATGGTATGGTAACTGTTCTAATTCACCTGGCTAATTAGTCCTAAAAGGGATCTAATACCGTAATATACTGCACGTGTTTAGAACAATTAGAACATTTTTAGTTACATTTTTAGGTGTGTATTAACCAGCACCGACGCGCCAAGGAAGCGCCGCCAACCAGATGCCACCCTCGGGACTTCAGAAGCTACGACATATGTTTTCGCCACTCCGCCAGTACCTACAGGTCTTGCCCGCAAGAGAGAGAGCGCTATGACGCGAACTCAGAGAACAGAAGCTGCGCGCAAGCTGTCTAGAAGAATTGGGGACAACAAGCAGCATCGCGCAGCTACGCTTGACGATGTAGAAGCTATTCCCGAGGGGTTCTACAGTATTAAATCCGCTGAAGAGCTGGTCAGCAAGGTTACGCTGCCTATGGTCGACGTTCACAAGCCTCTTCAAAATCCCTACTTCAATGAAGGACTGGAAATGCATATCATCCCGAGGTGCCTTACCCGTGGCAAGACCGGAAGAAGCAATCTTTGCAATTGACCATAAACGATCTGAGCAGCTGTACTAGCGTAGTGGTGGAACTTCGGATCGATTTCTTCTTATGACCAACTCTATCCTGAACCGAATTCTCACGGCTAAGAACGCTTTCCGTCAAGCCAGATTCTGCATGGAGCGGATTGAGCGCGTTGCGTGGAATGATGGCGATATTCGACCCCTTTTCATGGTCTTTTGGTGGGTTGACAAAATAAGCAACGATTCTGCATTTTTGTACCACCTGAAACTACAGCAACGTTCACCGGAAAATATAAAAATTAACGTATTTGATCGTCGTGATGTAGGCCACCATTATCACCGCTGTGCGGACGTTAAATTTGGGTGACTCTACTACAGTCGGAACAAGTGAATGGTGCATAGCTACTAAATTTGCGGGGCAAGATGTGGCTCAACACCACAGTCGTGCTTACATATCTGCTCTACCTGAAGGACGCATACCCCAACGCCGGCGTTATCAACCCAGCGTGTCAAAATTTCACGGATTCGGGTCGAAACAGAAAATCGCTGGCAGCCACGGTGGACTGAAGTCAAGCAACCCCAGAATTACCGGCGTGGCGAACTTCGATGGCCACCACTGGGTTTGACTCTTTGTTGACAGGGCAACAGGACAAGCAATGTTGTTTGACCTTTTGCAGAGCTCTACGAACAACGCGCCTCGGAACCAAGCGTGGCTGCCGTTCTCGAGCGTAAACGCGGCAGGCAAAAAAAAGACTAAACTATGAGAAGGTTGAATTGGTGTGGAACAGGAAGATGGCACTTTCTGCGGCGTGTGGTGTCTTGTGGTTCTCGAGTTGCTCGTAACGTAAAGAAGGTGGACGACTCGCTGAAGGACCTGGTTCCATACCTGCGACTTCGTATGCTGTACAACTGCACGCATAAACTGATGCATATCAGTTTGAATGGTTGCAAGTAGCTGTCCATGCGAGTTAAATGAAATTCCTGCCAATGTACCATGGATCTAAAAACGCCCAAGTCGAAGAGCTCTATATTTGAGTTCTGTCGGACATGGGCTTTTATGTTTGGCCGATATAGCTCTCAACTGACCATCTGTTCTCCATAGTCAGCGCGCAATACTCAGCTGATACTGTTGGGATGCTGAGTGGGATATTGAAAAGTGAGCGTATTGAACTCCGGTTAAAACTAGCCTTACACCAGCTCACAACAAGGACTAACTCATCTCAGCCACCCAGCATATTCACCGCTAGTATTAGCTAGCCTTCTAGAAGCGCAACGTTCATTTTCGAATTCTCCAGGCACCAAACGGTGATCTGCATCCTGGTCATCATTTTCTGTGACGGGACATCACCAGCGAGTGCCAGGATTCCAACACTCCCACTCACTTGTCGGTGACAGCCTTCACGAATTCGGCGCGTAAGTACTGAAAGCGCTTGGTCGCGAGACGCTTGGTTAGAATATCGGCAAGCCATTCCTTCATCTCCACATACCGCGCTTTGATCATGTTGCCTTCAACCTTCTCCCGCACAAAATGATTATTTTGAATATTTATGTGCTTCGTTCGGGGCTGGTATCCAGAGGTCTTTGTAAGAGCAATGGCACCCTTGTTGTCCTCAAAGACCTCGGTCAGTCCGGGGGCAAGTTTCTCGAGGTCCCCAATTAGTGTGCGCGCGCACATCACTTCCTGTGCACAAAGGCTTAGCGACATATATTCTGCTTCAGCAGAACTCAACACGACAGACGACTGGTACTTGGACTTGTATGCCACGGGTCCTCCGCATAGTATCAACATCACTCCGGAGACGGATCTGCGATCGTCAGGATTGCTACCCCAGGCGGCATCACAGTAGGCAGTGAGCCGAGCAGGTCATCAACCATCGCCCCATCGAAGGCAATGCCACAGTTACAGCTCGCACGCAGGTATCGAAGCACTCGGATAGCTGCTCGCCAGTGCAAGGGCCCAGGGTTCTCCAGAAACCGACTGAGGTGGCTCACGGCATAAGCCACATCTGGGCGTGTCTACACGCGACGTACAAAAGGCTTCCTATTAACGAACGGTATGGTCGCTTTGCCATCTCCCTCTTGTCTGCTTCAGATGTCGGACAGTCGTCACGGGCGAGCTTGAGACCAGCATCGCACAGGTTGACAATGGACTTGGCTTCATCTTGATTGAAACGAATTGCCATCTCCTTGATGTACTGCTTCTGCGTCACGTGCAACGTTTCTTCGACAGGTCATGCTCGATCTCCATGCCCAAAACTTTGCGATGCCAAGGTCCTTGATCCGAAAGCGTGCCTTAATCATCCACTGCACCTTGTCAATATCGCTGCGGCGCCGTGCAGCAATTATCATGTCGTCAATATAAAGACAGATCAGCACGCGCATGCCGTCATGGTCCTTGGCGTAGATGCATTGGTCGGCGGAGCAAGCCACGAAACCAATCTACAAGAGAAACGCATGAACAGTCTTGTGTCAAGCAAAGGCGGCTTGCTTGAGACCGAATAAAGATTTCCGCAGCAGGCACACTTTGTCGTCGTCAACATCGAGACCTTCAGGAGGCTCCATATATACCAGATCATCAAGGTTCGCATTGAGAAATGTTGTACCCACATCAATCTGGGCGATGATATAGCCTTCGGCGCAACACAAAGCGAGAACGATCCGAATCGAGTTGATGTTCGCAGTAGGAGAGTAAGTGTCAAAGAAGTCAACTCCAAACTGCTGTCGGTAGCCCAAGGCAACCAGTCGTGCTTTGAAGCGGATGATCGCGCCTTCAGCATTCTTTTTCAGCGCGAATCCCCATTTGCACCCAATCACCTTCATGTCTGCCTTGCGCTTCACCACCAGTCTGCAGGTCTCGTTGCAACGATGTGCATCAAGCACAGCATTGACAGTATCAATCCACTTATTTCTCTCACATGAAATGCATTGCAGCGGCGTAGCTGGTTGGAGCATGAGTTATACTTGCCAACGGAGTGATGTAAGCAAGAAGTCAGGAGCGCTTTCTCGGTGGCTCGTCGAGGTCGACATCACCATGGTCAGAAGTCTGGTCATCTTCAAGAAAGTACAGCGAGCGCTCTCCCGGTTCTATACTCGGTAGAATGTGTGCGTGGTGTTGGCGTTGTACACGATGGGTGTTCGCCCGGCGAAACACCAATGCGTCGCTCTGTACTACCGGATCTGGTCGACGAGGCACGAGAGCATGACTTATGCTCTGCTCATCTCCACTCGCTCGCGACTCATATCAAAAACGGAATCGTCTGATGGTATCATCTCTTCGTCGTTGGCTGGGTCGTTATGCTCGCTAGCATCCACTTCCATTGGCTCATGATGTCCTAGTTGAGCCTCCGACGGATGCCGTACAAGATCATCATCATCATCATCCTGCTCAATCATTACTTCAGGAATCACCACCAGCTCCATCACCATCAGCACTCGCGTTGTAGTCGTAGATACTATCGACTTGGCGCTCATCCAGGATCATGGAGCGACCCACAACCGCCTTACCGGTATTGAGATTCAGAACCCGATAGGCCTCCGCGCCTTCCGCATAGCCGAGTAACATGCAACGGAAACCCTTTGCATCAAGCTTGGTTCGCTTCGACTTGTCGATGTGAGCATAACCGAGCGAGACAAATGACTTCAAGTTTTCGATGCTCGGGCGGCATTCAAAGCAGATTTCGAATGGGGTCGCGGCCGGGCGACGCGAACTCGTGATCCGGTTGATCGTGTAATGGTAGTGTTGACAGCTTCCGCCCACCATCGCTGCTGAACGCCTTTGTAGTGCATGAGACACCTTGCCATTTCCATCACGGTTCTGTTCATCCGTTCGGCAAACCCATTTTGCTATGGACTGTACGGTGCAGTAAACTGATGCACGATCCCATTTTCCGCGCATATGCGACTGAACCCCTTGTTGGCAAACTCAGTGCCATTTGTCTGAGCGGATGCACTTCAATTTCGCGTTCCACTGGTTCTCTACTAGCCTCTTGTACTCGTCGAACTTCGTCGCCACCTCGCTCTTAGTTTTCAGGAAGTAGCCCGTCACGAACCGAGAGTAATCGTCCACAAACAGCAGCACGTAGCAAGATCCACCGCTACACGTGATCCGCATTGGGCCCATCACATCGGCATGCACGAGTTGGTGGACACCCGTCGTCTTTTCACTGGTTTCGACGCCTTCAGGAACTTTGCTACCTGCTGCTTCCCCATAGCAGCCTTCGCACAAAACTCGCTGTCATCCTTTTTCAGTTTTGGCAACCCGTGGGTCACAGCCTTCGTCTTCTGGTAGTTCTCGTAGGGCGTGTGACCGAGACATGCATGCCATACCTCCCACTTGCTCGAAGTCGGGTGGTGCTCAGCAAACTGGGCTGTGTGCGCAGGATCTTCATTCACCTTGTAGACATTACCGCTACGCGGTGCCACCAGGATGCATTGGGTGCCCTTCATGATCTTGCACTTGGCCTCCGTGAGCTCCATCATGAACCCCTTCGACGCGAGTTTCGACACAGACATCAATCATCGATCCATCGCGGAATGTGCAGGATGTCGGTCATGGTTATAGTGCAGTTGTTGCACTTCATCACGACGTCTCCTACTCCCACTGCAGCCAAACTCTCTCCATCCGCAATGCAGACATCGATACTCTATGGCAGATCGCGGTGCGTGATGTAATCCGTCCGGTGAGGTGGCATGTGCGAGGACGCTCCACTATCAACAGTCATCCCGTCTGGCTACTCGCGTTGGCCATGAACATGACCTCCTCTTCCTCGTCATTGGTCGTCGCAGCTTTCTTGTGGCCGCGCTGTCCGCATTTAAACCACTTTCCCGAAAAGGGCTTTCCTCACTGTGGACCAGCCGACTTTCGGCCTCCTCGCTGCTTTCGTGACGACTGTTGTTTCCTCGCGCCTTAAACGCACCCTCCTCAGCAGTCTTCGCCGTCATCGAACGTTTTTCGTACTCCTTCAGCAGTTTTGCTTTCACTTCGACGAGCGAAATTCTGGTAATATTCTCTATGATGGAGACTGTCATCTCGTACTTGCTAGACAGACTACCCAACAGAATAACAAGCTAGCGGTCGTAGTCCATCGGCTCACCGACGGCTTCCATTCGATTGACAAGCTCATCGAAGCGGCCGATGTGAGTTGTCATGGCCATCAAAGCGGCGATGTGAGTTGTCATGCTTGCTCCACTCTGCATCGAGAGGTCGTGCAGCTCTCGCGTCACCGTGACGCGGTTATGCAGCTTGCGTCGGTTGTAGTATTCACGAAGTGTCTCCCATGCTTCGAAGGTAGTACGTGCGCCTCGGATCTTCGCTTGATGCTCCACAGCAACTCCTTATCAGCGCGAATGCCTTCATGTCCTGGGCCTTCTAATCAGCAGTCCACTCGTGTTCGGGCTTCAGGATTTCCGCATGTTCCAGTAGGCCCTACCGCGGCAGGGTCATCCTCGTATTGAATTCCCAGTGATAGTAATTATCGTTTGAAAGCAGGTCTTCCGGGCGCTTCATCTTCGTTGAGCTGTCGGGGTCGTCGTTGATGTAGCGGCAGCAATTTGCGCAGGCTAAAGCGTTGAGGCTTATAATCTGCTGGGATATTGAGTGGATATTGAAAAGTGAGTGTAGTGAACTCCGGTTAAAACTAGCCTTACAGCAGCTCACAACGAGGATTAACTCATCTCAGTCACCCAGCATATTCACCGCTAGTATTAGCTAGCCTTCTAGAAGCGCAACGTTCATTTTCGAATTCTCCAGGCACCAAAATGGTGATCTGCCTCCTGGTCATCATTTTCAGTGACGGGACATCACCGGCGAGTGCCAGGATTCCAACAGATACCATCATTTCCAGGCCTCTGCTATTTAGGCATTCTGTTATGAAAAAGTACAGGATACCTAATTGGTGACTCGTCTGGTGCCTAAATGAAAAGGTGGTTTCCAGTGAAATTACCAGTTTCATCCGTGGCACTGAAGCCATCAAGATAGAAGTAAGCAGTGGGGACGCTTCATCTATCTTTATTATACCGCTGGAAAGTGTTCAGTGTGCCTCAGATCGGTTCCAGGTGCTGATGTTGACACATCGATTTAGATTGAAGGCTCACTATGGAACTCTGGGTTGTCTCGTATCTGGAAGCTGATCAGTAAGTACACTACCGACGATATCTTCAAACTCGCTGTCAATAATTCTTTTCGAGCTGATGCACATCAGACGTGGAAGCTATTGAGACACTAAACGAGTTTAATGAGCTAATTTCGTTCGTCGTTGGATTAGCGTCGGTACCGTCTGGTACTCACACGGTTGAAGGTGACTTCAGCAGTCTCAAGGGACTCAAACCCGTTTACCGTGGATCACTAACCAACTACGCGCTCGAAGGTCAGCTCCAAGATAAGCAGTTTTTCGACATCATTCCCTTGGCAAACTCTGTTGCAGCTATCTCGTCTCTGAAACCAAGCACCCTAACAAGTCACCGGACAGTGCTCACACCAGCAAAAGAAATTGCATACTGAAACTAAGATAAACAACGCCTAATTGGGCATGCTTCGGTAATTCCGTACATTTGAATGATATAAGTGCCGAATTAAAGCGTCACTGATGGCCTAGCCACAAACCAACGATAAATAGCAGAGGCCGATTCATTTCCATTTATTTTTCCGGGGTAGTAACACGTGTGTTCAATTAGCGACACGGTGGAGTAGCACCGTAGTTTCATAAAATGAGGCAAAATGCTTCCTTTTACGAGAATACTACCGTAAAATGGAACTATACTACGTGTATCGTGTCGTGCAGACGAACACAATAGTACAGTCCCATTTTACGTACTGTAGTACACCGTTCACCCTATTTAGTCGTGTGACTTGAAAAATCATGCACGTACTAATTGCAGCAACGAGGTATATTTTCCTATAATTGTCATTGACCTCAATTAGTCGGACAAGACACAGCTCCGGATTGAGCCTATACCCAACCATCTTCAGACTTACAGCACAACAGTTAACGCAGCTTGTTCTCGTCATTATTAAACGTCGCGATGCTATAAGCAGAACATCGCAGCCTCCAACAAGTGTTCCGATGTGGGATCGTGTGCGCTGTACTGACTGGATGGAGCTAGACAAGGCCCTGCACGAATCTAAAGGTTTATGCAATATTTGGTTTAGCTTAACAGTTTAGACACCTGACAGGTCTGTTTCACTCGTCTTAGCGCCTTGTCAATATGAACAAGGCGCGTGACTGGTGGAAGAAGCGAGAGGGCAACACGGCGACCCAGCTGACAGCCCCCAACCCACTAAGTACCATCAGTTCGTTGTTAGGGGCACTGGGTGGTCGAGGCCGGCAGCTCAGTGCCCATTGGGAGTGGTCGTACCCGCTTATGCTGAGCGAATTCCGGCGTCTCAGACGCGCAGGTGTCAAGGTAACAAATCGGCTGATTGCAGAGATGGGGGTCGTCTTGGTCGTCTTCATTGAAGACAGCGAGCACCACGTCTTCAACGTGCGCTACACCGTAAAAGACAAGCCGTTCGACAACCTCCTCACGCCTCGACGCATCCAAGAATTTGTTTTTCTGAGCGCTACAGTATCGTGTACAGGCGCCACAAGGGCAAGAAACAAGTAAGCGAGGAAAAGCATATGGAGATCGGCAGAGCGGTGTCACGGCATTTAGGCAGCTTCAAGCGCCAGTTTCAAGACGGAATATTGGACCCAGAGCATCAGTACAACATGGACGAAAGCCATTTCGGCATTGACCTGGACGACGGCAAGACCCTGGACTTCATAGGTGTTCAGTCTGTCAAGTACCGCAGCATTGTGTCAGGTATGTGTGAAATTGTTTTCTAAATATGCCCAATTCTGACATGATCGTATTGATGTCAGCGAGACAGATCAAGACGGCATCACAATGTGCGCGTTGGTAAAAGGAGGCAGTGATGCCCGTATCCTTTGTCCCGTGATGATCTTCAAGAACTAGAAGTCCAGCTACCCGATTCTTAACCTGCCCGACACCGAGAATGGTGTGTGCTATCGGTCATCACCTAGTGCGCTCTTTAATGGCCGCCTCATGACACAATGGTTCCAGGCGCCACGATGTTGGCGATACGCGGGCCGTTCAGGCCTGTTAGAACTATGTGGATGGACAATGCAAGCGGGCACTGTGGTTGTGACGTCGAAGATGCGGCTCGACGGCTGCGGACGACTATAAGTCTGTTTTCAGCTAATGCAACAGACAAGGTGCATCCAGCAGATCGGTTCCCCATTTAGCGCATCAAGAAACACTGGCGACGCCTTCCTGAGAGACAGAACTGAGGCCATAAGAAAGGGTGGCAATAAGTTTTTTTCTTGGAACTTGCTGCGCAGTGCGTCAAGCTGGTCAATGACGAGAAGACCGCAATGGGGTCAACTGGGCGAAGAAGTCGATGATTCAGTGTGGACTAGACGTTCCAAGTGATAGTGTGTGAAAGGTGGAGAAGCTTAGCAGAGAACTAAGGACAATTGTCGAGCTGTACTCGGATTCATTTGACGGTGCTGGTAAAAACTTACATAAAACCTGTTCTAAAAGTGGTATAATTGAACTAAAACACCGGCGATACATGACAGTTAGATCCCTTTTAGGGCTAATTAGCCGGGTGAATTAAAACAGCTACCATACCATAAAAGATCCGACCACGCATAAACGACCAAAGAGGGGTGTCGCTATATAAAATCACCTAGCTATGCGCTCCACGCAGTCCTAATAACCCTGGCGGCTCGCAGGGATCGCTGATGACAGAACCCTAAGCCTGCTACGGCTGCGCCTTCGCTTGACGGTTGAACAGTGGTTGGTCCTGGGCTTGCGTCCGTGTGCTTCGCCAACGGTCTGCAAACCGCAGGCATGCTCGCTTCGCTCGCGTGTGTGACCTCCGTTCTCAGCTTACGACCAATCCGCGTGCTTGAATATCGCAATATACTTGCTCCGACTATACTTGATACAGTATGGCTCAGAAATTATACTGAAGTGATTTGAACTAAGTATTTAATGATAAAATACAGGGTGGTATTTAATCTGTTTTTAGGTCAGATTCACTAGAATGTGTATTTTACATTAGGACTTTTAAATCAGTTTTAGTTCGGCATTAGGAACGCATTATCTATTACTCAGTTTTAACGAGGGATACAAGCAGGGTGTGACTTCAGTGTCGCTACAGATACTGATTACATTCCTTTTTCTTCGTTGCATTAACAAAAGAACTCACAAAGCGGTTCCAGACCCCCAGAGGAGGATCCTGTTGTGTTATTTCTGCAGGCAGACTCGAACAAGCGTATTGCGCGTGGACTCGATGCCACTAAACCACTCCAATGCTATCGTTTGCCACTGGACAGTCGGACATCAATCCTCATCGAGAATACCTCATTTAAGCATGCACCAAAATTGGTCAAATTAATCACACCAAAATTATCGCATTCAGCCGTTAAACCTGAGATATTCGTGGCATATATACCGTGCAGAGCCTCTTTACAGCTCAGTATCTTAACTTTGTATAACTTAGTTTGCCACTTTAGTGCGCGGTGCCGGTTGTTTGCACGGTGTAGACTTTCTACCAACCACTTGGCGCAAATTCGACATTTGCCATGCTGATTGGGTGTGCTCTTGAGGACCAGTTGAGTGCTTTGTGTCCCCCTAGAAAACAAATCCAAAACCAAGCTATCGATTTGGACAGGTTTTCGGTTTGTGGCGGCCCTGGTCAGCCACTCGTGCGTCTGGACCATGGAGGGAGGGGCGAAAGAGAGCAAGCGCCAAGCTGTCAAGCTGCCGCGTGGGGGAACCTACAAGATCGAAGTCCTTCACGCGACGCTATCCCGCGTTTCCGGAGGCGAGAAGTACGCAGCGGTGGCGCGGATAACGAAAACCTCCGTGCGGACACTATTAAAGAAGGCTGTTGACAGCGAGAAGGCAAACCGCTTACGGGAATGCGTCGCGGCTCAAAGCCCACGCTCCCCGAATAGCTGGAAGCAGACTTAGTGGAGTGGGTTGCTGCGATGCAGCGGGTCGTTGCTCCCGTTGGCCCTTCTGGAATTTTTGCCAAGGCCAACGAGGTATACTTGGCCACCCAGCCTATGTATACCCGCCGCACAGCCCCCCCCCCCCCCTGAAGCCACTGACAACTAGCTGGTACCGGCCTTTCCTAGGAAGAAATCCGGTCCTCGCTCCACGTATCGCCCATCAAATTACCCGTGTTCGCAACCAAGTCGGAGCTGAAGCGGTTCTGGGTCTATTCTACACGATGGCGCGTCTCATCATTGAGAAGAGGTTCGACGCTAGCCAGGTCTCCAACATGGATCAGACGTCCTTCATGCCGAAAGCGTCAACACGCAAGATGATCGCTGTCAAAGGTTCTACTAACGTTTGGAATCAAGAGGCTAAGCCTATCTTTCACATGATGTGGTTGTTACCGTAAGTGCGGTCGGTATCGCTGTGGCCCCGCTTATTATCTTAGCGGGGAAGCGTATTTACCGCAACGCGGTTGCCGCAATCTCGATCGATTTTGCGTCGGTGACTGGGTCGCCGAAGGGCTTCAGTAATGCCAGAGTTTTTAAGCTTTGGGTGCTGCTGTTTGATGTCCACTTGACGCGAGAGGGTGTGCAGCGTCCAGTGGTGCTCGTACTTGACAACAGCTCCTCGCATTTCGGTATCGGTACGAATATGAGCCTTCATTTGGAACTAACCAGATAAACTGTTTTTTGTTTCTATCTGTTTTGACGGGGTATATGCGTGTAGACGAAGTAACGGCGTGCTCGGAGCTTGACATCTTGCTAGTGCCTCTGCCGCCAAATTCGACGCATCTGTACCAGCCCTCGATGTTGCGGTGTTTGAACCGTTTAAGACCGTGGTAAAACTTCATTGAACGCGAAACTGTTGGTCTGTTCAAGCTGCACGATCTCAAGACCGACGCGATTGGTGTCGCGTGCAATGCGTACTCTTTGCACCCATGATGCGTCCTAGTAACGCTGTAAATGGTTTTCGCGCCACGGGGTTGTATCCGACATTGTTGGTGTGCATACAGGGTCGGCTTCAGCTTTTCGCTAGTGCTGGGGCCAGCGGAGATGCTGGCAAGGCTGAATGACTTAAGCAAAGACGAGAAATTCAGCAACTTACTGCTGCCGCCGGCACCGTGTGGGAAAGGCAAGAGGCGCCGAGTTACTGTGGACTTCCAAGGCCACCTCACTACGAAGAAATGCTGCTGGAAGGTAACATGTAGCGACCGTGCACTAAAGTGGTCAAGTCAATTCCAACCGTCATTTCTGAACCTCCATATCGTGACGGTTCCGACATCCGTACACATTCCGACACATGGGATGATAAGAAAAAGACTTGGACAACAAACCGGTATTACGCGACATTATATTGGTATATTTAGGTTTAGGGATGTTTTGCCTCCCGCCTCTGCATTTCCTGTCAGCTTGCAAAAGGTGTTAAAGCCGCAAGGAAATGGCCTCTAGAGGCCTCTGGGCTAAGAAAATCGCCTTTTTAACATACACGCCGTTTTAAGCCCGGAGCAAATATGCACCGGTCCCGGCAAATTCATTAATGAAGGCGAAACGACAGCAGGGGGCCACAATTTAAAGCATTTGTCGCCGAGTATCCGGTTTTACTACCTATTGGTAGAAATACATTGACCAATATACACTCATAGAGAGTGCGTGGCCGTCTCCGTCTATAGCCTTCGCGATTGGCCTTTATATCATCCAATAGCGGCCTGCCATGTGTCGGTGATAGCCATGCCACGCTTTTGCGGCTGGGGAAGACTGGGCTCGCGACGGAGCCACAACGACCTCGTCTTCGATTTTTTCGAGCTACTGCGCAGACCTCCGGACAGACACATGCTCGCACACCACGACCCCCCCCGCAGCACCGTAGGTCAACAGCCAAGAGCGCAGGGCTTCGTCCCTGAGATGTCTGTTCGAATCAGGCCGGTGTTATTGATCCAGATGGGGTTGGAGGCAAGACTGTGTGCTTGTGTATGTTTGCGTGCTATGTGTTCTGTAATGTGTGTGTGCCAGGTGATGTTCGCAGTTGTATGCGGTGCGCTATGAGGTCTGTGAACACGCGAAGCTTGTTGTATATATAACCAGTGTGGTTCTAAGGATGGACATGTATTTGAATGTATAACTAACTGTCTTACACGCGACCGCCAGGGGTGAGTATGTCTTGCGTGTCAACAGGTGCAGGATCAGCGATGCTTCCGATCGCAAGTTAGCACTTATAGACCCTGATACGCTCTCCCTTCAAGAACGCGAGCAGTTCGACTTCAGCGCGGCGGCCTAAGTCGAGGACTTGGTCGTTGTAGTCCCTCGCGTTGACATCTAGGATGAAGCCCCCGTCGAGGAAGAGCTTCATGAAGATATTGAGGGTTGCCGGGTTTTGGTACTGTGTACCAGTAACCGGTTAACCCGAAACCGGTCCAACACGATCCCGCGATGTTTACGGTACGCTGTTTACGCAACCGATAATTAGACGAGTAGGATTGGACGAGTACAGAGTGTTGGTGATTGGACGCACCAAATGATTGAATGCAGGGCTGCATATCTATGTGATAGACTAGCTAGTGTAAGCTCCGACTTCCGAATCTTCCTTCTTCAGCTCAAGTGGTCTTCACTCCGGTCCTCGCACCAAGTGCAGAACTCCCTTCGCTTCGTCCAAGCTTCGTTTATCGAGATCTATACCTTCTATCAGGTTATGTGCCCAAGCACTATGTCCTCTGCCCAAGACGTCTCGACCAAGGTCACCATCGACAAGTTCAACGGAGACAACTACGCGACGTGGAACCGCTACATGCGTGGCGTGTTCCTGACCAAGTCGGTGTGGCATGTCGTGAACCGGGAGACGACGCCAAGCTTCATGGAATCCCGGACCAAGGACGACTACGTCAAGTCGAGCAACATCGCTTTCGGACTGATGTTGCTCCACATGGACGCTGACTACCATCACGTGGTCGATGACTGCGAGGACGCCTGGGTCGCGTGGACGCGCTTGAAGACGCTGTACGATGGATCGCAGAAGGCTGGTCGCATCTACCTGAAGCGCCAGCTCTTTAGCATGGGGATGACGGAAGGCGGCAATATCTTGCACCATTGCAACGAGGTCCTGAACATCAGCGCCAAGCTCAGCAGCATCGGCGCCACGCTGGAGGACGAGGACGTGGCGATCTGCTTGCTGCGCAATCTCCCCAAGAGCTACGAGAACGTCGTGCTGAACTTGGAGATGAGCAATGCATAGCTGCGTTCGCAAGACGTTGTGAAGGTGCTCACGAACGAGCACATCAAGCGACAAGGCGAGAAGACGGCGACGTTGAAGACTGAGAACGCGGCCAAGGCGTTCAGTACCAACCGTGAGCCTCGCCAATGCACGTACTGCGGGAAATTGGGGCACGTCATTGACAAGTGCTGGACCGAGCAGAAGGACGAGAACCGAGGGCCAAGACGCGGCGGCAACGGCCATGGACGCGGGGTCAACAACATCCAGTGGAGAAACGACAGCGACGGCTACGACAACGACTACGATCGAGTGGCGTTCGCGGTTTCCCTGGAATGTGGAGTTTCGACGGACAAGAATGTGTCCGGGATGTGGGCGGTCGACAGCGGTGCCACGCACCATATTTGCAACGACAAGTCCAAGTTCGCCAATTTTATCGAGCGAAATGAAGGCGAACTTTCGGTGTCCGATGGCAACAAGGCTGCCATCAAGGGTGTGGGGACCATCGCGGAAAGAGTGCTCCTGCCCACCGACGAACCCGAGATCGAGAACAAGAATGCGCTTTACGTGCCAAATATGAGCAAGAATCTGCTTTCGGTGCCGCAGATAAACAAGCATGGCAAGTTCCAGGTGATATTTGACGGCACTGAGATGCACGTTTCGCGCAAGGACTCGAATCAAGTGGTGGCGACGGCGGATCTCGTGGATGGACCCTACTGGCTTCGCATACCTCAGCGATCAACAAATGCGGCGACAAGTGGAAGGACGGTCGATTTGCACGCGCGTATGGGTCACGCTCCAGTCGAGGTTCTTCGCAAGATGGTCGACACCAAGATGATCAAGGACGCGAAAGCACCTTCCGAGTCGAGTGGATCAAGTGTGTGTCGTGGTGGCCAGCAAGGCAAAATGGTTCAAAAGCCATTCCCAAGCAACCGTGATAAGCGTCGCTACGACACAATTGAGTTGCTCCACTTCGACATCTGCGGACCCATGGAGGAAAATTCGTTTAGTGGCAGCAAGTATCTGCTACTGATCGTGGACGAAGCCAGCGGATGCACGAAGAGGTTCTGTCTGCGTGCCAAGTCGGAGTGAAGACTGCATCAAGACATACATCATGAAGGTGCAGATGCAGTTCGGCAAGAAGGTCAAGTTTGTGCGGCATGACGGAGCTCGTGAGTTTGCGACCAACTCGCTCAAGGATTTCTACAAAGACGAAGGCATCGAGCAGCAAACCACGGTTCCGTACGCGCACCAGACCAACGGCAGAGCAGAGCGAGCCATCAGAACTATCGTCACGATCGGCCGCAGCATGTTGCATCACGCCAAGCTGGACAATTGTTTCTGGGCTGAGGCGGCGATGACGGCCATTTATGTGAAGAATCGGCTGCCTCACCCAAGATCGAGCACAAGACTCCGTTCGAGATCGTCTACAAGTCCAAGCCGAGTGTGAAGCACATGCGTGTTTTCGGCTATCGGACGTCCATCCTGACTCCGAAGGAGAAGCGACTCAAGTGGGATCCCAAGGCTCGCGCCGGATTGTTTCTGGGTTACGAAGAAGTGTCCAAGGCGTATCGACTTTATGACATCGAGGCGGGACACGCGGTCATTAGTCGCGATGTCAACTTCGATGAATCGACCTTTGGACTTTCACCGCCGATTTCTGATGAAGACGTCGACGACCTGGACTTCGACTCGCTCGGCATCGACGATGATGACCCGCGCCAGATGGAGTACAAACAGGCAGGGAAGCGCAAGAGCCGCCCGAGTAACGAAGATGAAGCTGCCAGAAGACCGCGCGCTGTGCGTCATCGACCTGGACTGGAAGAATCAAGTGCACCGAACGACTCCCCTTCGCACCGAACAGACGCAGACAAAGAAGAAAAGTCTGTAGAACAAGATAAAGAATCGACACCATCTGTGTTTTGGCGTGTAAGTGCCAACGCGGTCGAAGCAGCTGTGGACTTATCGGAGCCGTCGACATTTCAAGAAGCGGTCAATGGCCCGGACCAACTGCACTGGCGCAAAGCGATTCGTGCCGAGCTAAAGTCGATGAGACTTCGTGGTGTGTTTCGTGCTGCCAAGTTGCCCAGCGGACAATGCGCCATCGATACCAAGTGGGTGTTCAAGATTAAGCGCAAAGCCGACGGATCGATCGAGAAGTACAAGGCGTACCTCGTGGCCAAGGGTTTCAAGCAGAGGTACGGCATCGAGTACACAGAGACGTTCTAGTCCGTGGTCAAATATGTGACGCTGCGCATGATCATCGCGATCACCAAGTACTTTGGCTGACCCCTCGACCAACTCGACGTGGTGACTGCGTTCCTATACGAGATAATGAAGGAGTTGGTGTTCTGCGTGGTTCCTGAAGGCGTCGAGTTGGATGATGATTTCGTCTGCTTGGAATTGGTGAAGGCAATCTACGGTCTCAAGCAAGCTTCGCGCGTATGGAACGAGACCTTCGACGAATCCGTGTGTTCTATCGGTTTTCAAGTTTCGGCCTTCGACCCGTGCCTCTAAATCAAGACTGTCGATGACCACTGTGTATCCATGCTGGTCTACGTGGACGATGTTTTGGTCACCGGAAGTTCACCCGAGCTGATTTCACGCACCAAAAACGACCTCAAGACACGCTTCGAAATGACTGACAGTGGCAAGTGTGTGTTCCCCTTGGAATCGAGCTGGTGGACGGCCCGGACGGCAGCGTGACGATGTGCCAGTGGCGTTTTGTGGATGATATCTTGAAGCGTGTCGGTATGGACGAGTGCAAGGCTGTGGTGAGTCCGGTAGACATGAGCACTCGACTGGTTCCAAGTGACGCAGCGACCAAGGTGAACGCTCCGTTTCGCGAAGCTGTCGGTGCCCTCATGCACGTGATGGCTGCTACTCGCCCGGATATCGCGTACGCAGTGGGCTATGGATCGCGCTTCATGGAGAACCCCAAGAGGAACACTGGGTTGCGGTCAAGCGCATCTTTCGCTGTCTGCATCGCACCAAGGCGCATGGAATCTGTTTTAAGCCAGGCAACAAGATCGACTTTCGTGGGTATTCGGATGCGGACTAAGCTGGCGACCTCGCGGACCGCAAGTCGACTTCCGGCTACACGTTCATGCTGATGGGTGCGCCAGTGAGCTGAGAAAGCAAGAAGCAGTCAAGTGTTTCGCTGTCTACGAGCGAGGCGGAATACATCGCGCTCAGTCTGACGATCCAAGAAGCAAGTGGATTCATCGCCTGCTATGCGACATTTTGGCGGCTGCCAACGCGACTGGACCCGAGCTCAAGATCCGCGAAGACAAACAGTCGTGAATCAAGATGAAAAAGAACCCAGTGAACCACGGTCGCGCCAAGCACATCGACATCAAGTACCATCACATCCGTGATGAGGTCAAGCGCGGTGAAGTCAAGCTCCAGTACTGCGAGACTTCTACCATGCTGGCGGACATCATGACCAAGGCACTGCCAGGACCGCGCAACATGGATCTGGCGGCGGCCCTCGGAATCCACGCGTGTTCGCATTGAGGGGGCGTATTGAGGGTTGCCGGGTTTTGGTACTGTGTACCAGTAACCGGTTAACCCGAACCGGTCCAACACGATCCCGCGATGTTTACGGTACGCTGTTTACGCAACCGATAATTAGACGAGTAGGATTGGACGAGTACAGAGTGTTGGTGATTGGACGCACCAAATGATTGAATGCAGGGCTGCATATCTATGTGATAGATTAGGTAGTGTAAGCTCCGACTTTCGAATCTTCCTTCTTCAGCTCAAGTGGTCTTCACTCCGGTCCTCGCACCAAGTGCAAAACTCCCTTCGCTCCGTCCAAGCTTCGCTTATCAAAATCCATACCTTATATCAGAAGGCAACGATTTGACGGGACTCCGACTTCTTTGGCGATCAGCGGAGTCCCAGATCTGCGGCACGCGTGTGTACCATTCGTACCAAGCGCCTGAAAGATTTGTGACTTGTTTCTTCCTGAGCTTGGGTTTCGGCTCCCGTTCTAACGCTTCTTCCACTTGTTCGACTGCAGGTATTCGTGCTTCTCGTTCGGGTTCAACAAAGCCGCCTCGATGATTGTCAGGCGTGCAGCTAGTGCTTTGTTCGTGGTGATGAGTTCTTGAATGACAGCAAGAAGGTGATCTATTCTTGTGCATGAGTGTTGGCTTGCGTATTGTTCTTGTTGTTCTTATCGGGTGGAGTAGCGCCGTCATGCAGCGCAACAGACCATGCGAGCGCGTCAGCAATCGGTATATCCGCGGCTGCCAGTACTCCTCACGCGCATGACGATAGGGGCTGCCGGCGCAAGCTCCTTTAACTGCGGGAAGTAGCGAATGAGGTACGCTGTGAGTATGCTCGATACCTTTGTGCTTTCGTTCAGTCGTTGTTGCTTGAGACCTGAGCAGGTGCTGAATAGACAAGCGTGCAAGCGACCTAGCTGTTCCTGGCTAGCATTATCCAGCTCCGCAACGTCCAGGATCGTGGGAGAGAGACTCGTCCCCCCCATCCGCTCAAGACTCGAGCCACTTTCCTGTCCTTGCGAGCCGTGTTAGTGATGTAAGCGAAGGCCTTGTTGGTCTTCGTCATTTATCCCACGCCCCGCGGTCGAAGATCCATTGAGCAGCTAGACGGTCGACGCCGTTCGCGTGCTGAGCACCGCCACGGCAGAAGGAATGCGAGGTCAAGGTAGCGGTGGCTCCAGCAGGTTCAGCTACGCGCTTCAGCATCCTGTTCACGTAAACCTGCATCCCATTTTCATCCCGCTTGGTGAATCCACCTTCCGGTTTGTTCTTTCCTTAGTCTTGTGTGCTTGTGTCTGTACGCAGCGGCACGGAGATTCCTGGACTCGAGCGTAGGCGACAGGACCGACTCCGAAGCAATGGCGGGCATGGTTGACGGCACTACAGCAACTTGAAGCGTTGCCGGCTCAGCTGCCAACAACTCGTGAAGAGGGGCACTGGTGTCAACCGGGATAGCATCTTCAGACGCAAGCTCGGGCAGCTGGTCAAAAAGCGCTGCAGAAGGTGCATCCTGGGTGGCCAGTGTAACGGCGAGCGCGTGCAAAGGGCACGTCAAGAAGTCCTTTTTGTCAGGGATCAAGGTGAGTCGCTGCTCTTCTGATGGCTTGATCCGCAGCAGCCGAATGTAGAATGTGCCGCTCACTGATACTGACACGTGCTGCTTTTGTATGTAGCCTAAGTCCGAAGAGCGCCCGAAGCAGTGCCACATTATAAACACGAGCGCAGTGTCTTGGTAGTCAGCATGTACGCAAGCTGTGCTGTACACACAACGAATAAGGGCCTGTAAGTCCTCCTTAGTACAAGGAGGAACTTTATTAATCAAGCCACCTTTCTCTCTTATCTAATGTCTTGCTTTGCTTTAGCAATATTAATTCAGTAGGGACACGCAAGTGCGGGTATTCATCGAACAACCACAACTTAACATTTCTATAATACGACGTTGCCGAATTGCGTACAAGCTTACCTTTATTCCCTTCGTTGGTGGCGAGATAGTAGCCAAAGCGATCCATAGTCGCCGCCAACCGCTTGCCGGAGTTGTCCAAGAGAATGCTAGCCTGGACGTATTCCATGCTAACATTCTCTTCCTCCACCGTCCGCTTGAATGCGTCGATCGTTGTGGTTCACGCCTTCATGGTGTTCACATTCGCGAACGCGGTTAAGCTCATGCTTCTCGATCTGCTTTTCGAACTGTGTGACCTAAACAAGTGGATGTGTGTCAACGTCCTCCAACTTCTTCCTAATCTAGGAAAATGCTTAGTTATCTGAATGCCACATCTATGCCAGAACTATTTGTTAGACTTGACGTTTGTATCGGCATATTCATATTTTGTCGCTAGTTCCGACAAATATTTGTCGGAACGTGTCGGAAGGTACGCCTAGCCCTAACTGTTTTGATACGCTAAAAGTTCTCAGTTGGAGTGATAAGCTAATTTGCAATCTCCTTTGGATCTTCCACAATCCTGCAGTTCTATGCGGTCGATTTGCAAAAAATAGGACATATCATGTGACGTTCACAATAGTAGTATATTTTATATAAAATCCAGCATATAAACCTGTCCAAAAGAATCTATACTTCGCCTTTACCGAACCTGTTGACCGGACACCGATGAGTAGTTGACAAAATTCGAACTGGTTGTTGGAGCATTGGCTTCAAGTAGCTTCAAATGAAAATGCGATGGAGCTCTAGATATCTCTTAACGTGTGATTTTTCCTTAGCGAGAAGGTAGCCAATTCCATTACGTGGCTACTTTAGTTGGTAGCATGAAAAGGACGAGGGTTGTCCAGGTACGTTGCGTAGAGGTTGGCGCGATGCATGGCTTTCTCTTTCGTTGCGGCATCAAGCGTTGCGCCACGCTTGATCATTCGTTTGTAGACGTCAATTGCTTCCAGGTGTTTATCGTTATAACGCGCAGACTTTGGGGCTAGGTCCATGATCTCTTTCTTTGCGGGTTCGGTTAAATCGTCGAACTTCATCAACTCCTGCAAGAAAGTTCTTTCTTCCACAAAGTCAGCATGTCCATTGTACGCAAACGTCATTTCTCCGTCGTGGTCCAATCTGCGCGGCATCATCAGACTCAACCAAGTTCGGTGGCAACGCTGGCAGTCCCTTGGAATCCATGGCCGTTGAAATGGCGGTTCCGCAGGCAAAAAAGAAGTGTCACTGCGAGCAGGATGTTTATCTGCATTCTTCTTGTTTTTTTTTTTTTTTTGGGGGGGGGCTTCTGAATGGGGAAATCTGCTCGCCGAGGAGAATTGACGAGTGACACTCGATCTCGCTTACGGACGGTATGGATTCGAGTCGCGATCGCATGCCGTTAAACGTAAACGACATGCTTTTGAACAAGCGTGGGAATTTGACGCATGAGATTTAATATAGGTGTGTATCCTGTACATGCTGTCTATGGAGCAAGTTTTCCATAGTTTCAGATGATACGCATAGAAGGTGCCGTCATATTCCATGATCCTGAGACAGATCTATAAATGAATTTCAAGTAAAACCGCTATTACTGTACATGTAGTAGACGTCAAATGACACCAGCAAACAGACCCGACCGGCCACCAGCAAACACTTTACTGCAAAAAGAGGACGAGGCAAATTGCAGTTCGTTCTCCGACGGAGCTTGAAAAGGAGGCGTGCACTCCACAGCTTTGAGGAGCGCGCACAACGCTGCTGTGGTTCGCACTCACGCCAATCCAGAGAACCTGGACTTCTGAGTCGTCGGAGCGATCAACCATTGGTCGATTAATGTAAGCTTTTTAGTCAGATTATTGTGTACACGTGGTCCTAATCATGTGACATTACTGATAACTCAAGGTCAGGTTATCGTGAACCGGTGGCCAGATTATTTTGAACTCCAACCTCATATTGTGAAGCTAATGACCGCGTAAATGTGACTTTAGATGAATTCACTAACAAACTACTACATGTAGTATGCATTTCAATTCGCATAAATCAGCATAGCATATAAGAAAAGACGACAAATTCAGCCTTCTTTGGTTGATATTGGGGGACATCGTGAAGGGTGCTCGATCTGGAACGGGACGGGATAGCAGTCACGAGCGTTGACAGGGAATAATGACCATTGTTCACATTGATTTGACCAACGTGCATATTTATCTGACCTTTTTGGTCAGTTTATTATGCACAGCGGGCCACATTAATCTGACTTCGTTGGTCATTCTTTGTGAATTTTGGGCTCTTCCTGTACATGATGCGATGATTTTGCCTATGGCCGGAGAAGTGTTTGTCGATGGTTATGCTCGGGTCACTTTGCTTGCACTGTATCAGGAGGAGGGGGTGAAAGTCACATAAAAAGACCGACGGAGGAGAGCGGTTGCGAGCGCGCGTAGCCACAGCAAACCCGTGCGGAGTGCCCGCAAAGCAGGGCCGCGAAGTATTTGCGGAGGCGGGCCCAGTGCCGAGCTATCCAGTGAATCGAGCACTGTAGCAGGCCGAACTTATAATCTTTTCCTCGCAGGAGCGTAGCGACTGCCTGTGCGAAGCAAAGCCCAAGATCGCGACCAGAAACGTGTACGCTACTCAAGAATTTTAGTGCGCGCTTCCCGCTGGAGTCAACCGCCTTCTTACCAAAAATAAATGGTGTTGTGGACAAAAAAAGGCACATACATACCGTATGCGCATGGTTGGAATTCCGCTAGACTCTGAACGACAGCTACGGAGCTACAAGCAAATCGCCGTCGGGCTTAGAACCGGCGTCCCCAACACGGCCAAGGCCCAAGCGACCCAACAACTGATGCCATAATTTAGAGTTATATACCGTTGTTTCAGATTATTAAGTTAAACATAGGTAGTTTGTCTGAGGATGAGATTCCAGATGGTCGTTTGAGTGATCCGTTGCAGGGATTATTGAATTTGCTGCAGTGCTATTTCTAAAGGGGTAGCTGTTTCTTGCTCGGTTGAATCGAAATGTGCTGTAGAGTATAACGGAAATGCCCAAGTACTGTCCGGTATTCTATTTATTAGAAGCGGCCCAAATTTATGCAAGCACGAAAAGGGTCTTGTATTTGAGTAGGATTACTATTCCTCAACCAAAATGGTGACCTCGACAAAGGAGAGCATCGGGTCTCTATTCCTCGTGCAAAATGGTGACCTCATCCAGAGCATCATCGATCTCGCCGAAGTTAAAGGCATTTGCCTCGCTCTCAGCATCGGGTTTCGCCCAGCTTTCCAAGAACCGCTCACCGTACACGTCATGACGTGCAATGAACCAGTCGTACGGGTTCTCGGAGAAACCTGCCGCCGCAATCGAGCTCATCACAGTCTCGCCGTCCGTAGCCCGCCACGCCAGCCTTATCCACCCACACACAGTAGCAACTGCAGGCGGTCTTGGGTTACCTCCCCTGGTGTACAGCACATCGCCGTTTTCCTTCCACGCGTTGATCTCGCCGCACAGGATGTCCTTAAACGAGCGGTAGATGGCAATGTCCCCCCTGTAAGTACGGAGTAAGCCCTCCGGGAATGACGCACATGTCCATGCCCCTAGACTGACATTTTGCTTTCACCTCACGCGAAATGTGGGCCCTCATCGAGTCCCAGACGAAGAACTTGCCGTCACCGTGAGCAACTTGAGGAAACTGCAGGTCGATCCATCGTTTGAGAAGGGCACTGTCCACCCAAGCCCGTTTCTGGTACGTTACATACACACCGTCGATCTTTTCAAAAGACGGTTTGTCTTTCCCCTTCCAAATCAAAACCGGGGGAGTTTTCCGACCGCTAGCCGTCACTGCCAAACTTGCGGTAATTCGCATCGAAGCGTACCCCATTGAGCGAACTACCACGTGCCGCGCACCGCACAAGTCCACCGTCTGCGTACGAGCATCCTCAAAGTACATAGCGGTCTCGTCCATGAGAACCGTGTGCTCTTTGTACATTTTCGGCGTCAGCTCGCGAAGGTACCGCATGTAGGACACAGCCCGGTCGACTAGCGTCTCGTCTGAGAGGGTGGTAAGGTTGGCCTGACGTCACAACGAGAGCGAGTACCGCGCCATGAAGTTCGACACCCAGTGCTGCGAAGCGGCAAAGGGTGGCGGAGAATCGTCTCCAGCGTGTAGAGAAGCGTGGCACATCAGAGCTTGGTCAGCGATCCAGTCCCGGGTGACTTTCTCCTTGCGCAGACGCTTGTCAATGACGAGGTCGTAGACCATGTCCTCCATGTTCTTGGACAGAGGCTTGCGGCCACCGCCAGAAAGCCGACGTTGGTGCGGCTGGGCACTCATGATCTTATCCTTGTCGCGGTACCATTTGCGGATGCAGCTCCGTCGACGTTTAGCCCGATGTCGCGGAAGTGCTTTCTCTGCGCGTTTTGTCGGGACGCCGTTGCCCTCAGTGTCGATCCAGGAAATGACTTCCTGCTTGCGCCAGATTGGAATGAAGTTGCGGCGGTGAGCCATAATTGGAAAATGAAGTGGATTGATGCACGCAAAGTGCAGTTTGGGGAGGAATGGCTGATCGCTGGCGTATGAACTATTGGTCAGAAGAAGGTTAGGCCAATATGAACCAAATAATTTGAACAGGTCTGGTGATCGGGTAGGGCTTCTAATTTTAGACAGTTTTCAAAACTGACTAATTGGCTTTTATTCGGTTTTGTATTCGGGAATATCCGTTAAATCATAGATCTCCGGAAAATACCGGTAACGGGATGCAGGCTAGCGGCGCTTGGAGACTGCTGCTGCTTGTAGCGGTGTCGTCTTGGCTGACACGGGTCGAAACCTCACGTGGCTTGACTTCTAAGCATCGCGTGCAACGTGTGTGCACGTTTGAAGGCTACTATGCGGTCCGAGGAGCGACCACGACGCAGCCATGTCCAGGCAGCTTGGTCTGCCCACCCGGCTCCTACTGCACGTACGTCTTCTGCCCTCATGGAGTTGATGTCCTTGCAGCTTCATTTACGCATTGATTTATTTAATGCTTCAGCGGTGGAGAGCGACGGCCGTGTCCTGCTGGGGTCTATGGAGCCGAAGAAAGATTGCGAACGAAACAGTGCTCAGCACCATGTCCCGAAGGCTTTTTTTGTCCGGAAGGAACTGTCACACCGATCGAATGTGGCGCTGCTGATTTGTATTGTCCTGTGGGCTCGACGCAACCAGTTGCAGTGCCTCAAGGTTTCTACAGCTTAGGCCAGGAGCGACGTCGAAGCAGCATTCGTCCCTGTAATCCTGGGTCGTTTTGCGTGGCTGGAAGATCGCAGAGATGCCCGGCTGGCACGTACGGAGCCACGGCAAAGCTTTCGACGTCGAAATGTACCCAACTCTGCCCAGTTGGTCATTATTGTCCTAAAGCGAGTACTCAACCGATTCCATGTCCTGCTGGGACCTTTGGAGCTACAGCAGGTCTCACAGACGTGAGTTGTTCCGGGAGATGTCCTGTCGGGTTCATGTGTCCTGAAGGTACTGCTTTAGCCACGACGTGGCCATGCGAACACGACTCTTTCTGCCCCGAAGGAAGCGCAAAGCCACGAGCTCCGCGCCAAGGCAACCACGTGGTTGAGATGGCTACAATACAGGAAGAGGTATGCCCTCGAGGTTCGTTTTGCAGTCCGGACGAAGCTCCAGGAGGATCGAGACTTTGTCCGGGCGGAACATTCGGCAACGTCACGGGTTTGGCAAGTGCTGCATGTTCAGGACAGTGTCAAGCAGGCTACTACTGTCCACGAGGTAGCACAAGTGCCAAGCAGTTTCCGTGTGGAGATGTCGATGTATTTTGCCCGTCTGGATCAGCACTTCCAAAGCCAGTGACATTGGGATATTATACTGTCGGTGAAGTGATGACGAAAAGTTCACTAACGGCCGTCGCGTTGGCAGCAGAGCGTGACAAGGACCGAGTCACCCGCATCACTCAGCGACGATGTGAACCAGGTCACTATTGCGTTCATGGAGAGCGCTATGCTTGTCCTGCTGGTACTTTTGGTAACAAAGGAGGACTAACGACGTCTAAATGTTCGGGTCCCTGTGCTGCCGGGTACTATTGTCCTAAAGGTAGCATCGTGTCTCAAGCTGTAACATGTGCTATTAGTACCGCTTTCTGTCCGTCGGGATCAGCGTTGCCAATTAGGACGGATACAGGCTATTGCACTATCTCCGAGGACTTTACTGCTGGAGCAAGATGGTATGATCAACGCAAGGCTAAGCCAGGAGAATTTGCATGGAGAGGAATGTGTTACCCTTGTCCGGCTGGGACTTACGGCTCTGAAGAGATGGAGACAAGACCGACCTGTTCCGGTCCTTGCGCTGCTGGATACGTTTGTCCTCCAGGAAGTACGACCCCTACTCAAACTGAATGCGGTTCGGCTGCTGTCTATTGCCCTGCAGCATCGGCGAAACCTTGGGATGTTTTTGAGGGCTACTACACGTCGTTACAAGTCCGTTCGATAAGTCCGAATACAACAGCAGCCCCTGGTTGCGAGCCTGGAACATATCGAGACTATTCTACTACTGTGAGCGCTTTCATGGACGTGGTGACCGGCCGAAGTCCTGTTATTGTTGACTACGGGGACGACGCCTTTCCAGTGGCCCAATGCGTGGTCTGCCCAGACGGCACATTCAAGCCAGGGACTGGAGATGACGTCGAGCTTTGTCAACTGTGTCCTGAGTACACGACAGTCAGCACAAGTGACAGACGATCGTGCTCTTGCTTCCGTTTGGCTGGCGGAGACAGCTTTGACGCCTCAAACTTCGCTCTGTATTTTGAAATGACCACGCGAACCTGTGAACTTGTGCCGAAGTCGTTAGTTGCTGAGATAGGCCATAGTACAGCCAGCAATGACTCTGTGTACACACGCTCGGAGCAGTTTCCTTGTGAACGAGGTTATTTCTGCAAAGATGGAGTACGTTCACCCTGCCCTGCGGGGTTTTACGGCGATAGTAACCTGGAAACCCGGTCGACGTGCTCCGGAATTTGTTCATCCGGGTTCTACTGCCCCCTTGCGAGCTGGAACAGCACGGCCCGTATATGTGGAGATGCAAACGTCTATTGTCCAAGTGGTAGCACAGTCCCCACGCCCGTATGGCCTGGTTACTACTCTGTTCGTCTCGTACCCAATGGAATCGAAAGCTTATTGATCTCTGCTGCATTTCAAGACTCTTCCGTTGTTTCATCGGGTGAACAAGCACCAAAGAATGAAGCCATCCGCAACGGCCAGCGCATTTGTGAGCCCGGAACATTTTGCGTTGATGGTAAACAATCTTGGTGTCCTGCTGGCCGTTATGGAGATAAGGCAGGCGAGACGTCACCGCTCTGTGCTGGTTTGTGTACCCGTGGATATTACTGCCCCGAAGGAAGTACATCTCGGACGCAGATTGAGTGTGGTGGCGATAGATTCATCTGTCGCACTGGGGTTTCCGAGCCACAGCTCGTTCCAAAAGGTTATTACTCTATCGGTATCACCAACACGACGCGATCCTTCCAAAGACCTTGTGAACCAGGGTATTTCTGCGTCGACGGCATCAAGTACCAGTGTCCTGCTGGTACATACGGTGCCATCAGTGGTCTCAGTACTTCAGCATGCTCTGGTAAATGCGCTCCAGGATATTATTGCCCGTCATATCCAGGTCCACCGAGCATATCGCCGACTCAGAACGAGTGTGGCAGCAGCATAACTTATTGCCCGGAAGGTACTGGCAATGAACCAAAATTCGTGCTCAGTGGATACTACAGTGTCTTGACAAGTGGAATAGCCAGCGATGGTCGCAACGCTACACAGAACGACGTCCGAATCTGCCCCAAAGCTTTCTACTGTCGCCAAGGCATTCGCATTCGCTGTCCAGAAGGCACATACGGAGACGTCGAAGGACTCAGTACGGCATCTTGCAGTGGCTGGTGCCCGGCAGGTTTCTTCTGTCCGTTTGCCACAGCAGACTACCGCTTAAATCCCTGTCTTCCGGGAACTTACTCGTCGAGAGGAGCTGCAGTGTGTATTCAATGTCCGGTCAGCTCACAAACAAGAGCATCGGTGCTCAAAACGTTCCAGTTACTCCCGCAAGAGCAACTTGATAAACCACCGTGCACTACACATCGGGAATGCTGTTTCTTCGGCTAAACGAAGGCGATACTGTAGATTATTCACAACGGTAATATTCCGAAAGATATCGCTGAAAAACATAAAAGAAAGCTTCACTGGGATGAGACACAGAAGCTCAATATGAATCACTTTGCAATTTACTTGCTTCCACTCAAGTGCTCGTATTACCATCAAAATGGTGAAGAACTTTCTTAAAGATTACTCTTAGATTCTTCGTTCTTCCGGCAATGCTCTTGACATCAAACATCAGTACTCGAAAAAAATACTCAGTATCAATAGTACTCTAATGTTTATTTCTTGGAATTACTAACTGCTAAATCTTGAGACAGTAGCATATTATTGCTACCTATCAAATATATTTACTATTTACCGGTTAATATGTTATGAGTCACACAGCGACCTGGAGAAGCTGTCGCCTACCAACTACCGCTGTGATCGACTCTTCTCGCAGGCCAAGCTTGTGTTGACGCCGCAGATATCGTCGTTATTACCAGTGAACTTCGTAATGCTCATGTTCCTACGGGTTAACATAGATTATTGGGATGTGACGACTGTGCACGACGTGTTCCAGCAAAAAAGGTGATCATGGTTTGCAGTAGGAACGAGGCATCTAACTGTCAATACATGGAGTATTGACATTGATTAACTATACATACATAACATATAATGCCATACCCCACAAACAATTGTTTGTTGTAATAATTGTTTGTGCGGGTATGTATGTTTGAAGGAGGCCATACAATATGACATGGGATTTTCCGAGCACTGTCAAACGTTAGCGCTGCGCTGTACCTAGATTTCCCAATCGCTGGTACTTACACATTCATCGGTCGTCACGTTAATAGTAAAGGTAGAGAAGACTTCAGTGACCGAAGACGTCGCAGTTCCTGGCTGACGTGACATAATTTTGCAACCTAAATGTATTTTGCTAGCTGCCACCGTTCTATTTCTAAATGTATGCGACAATTTGTACATATATATGTATTTTAACTGTGATAAAGCCCAAAAATGCTACGTTGAAGTGAGCCCGAAACGGCCCCATACTCACGACTGTGGCAATGAGTCTCTCGGGGCGACGGCAGACTCTGTTGAGTATCTACGGAGCTGTCAATGGTGATAAAAAGAAGCCGCAGCGTCCGCATACCAGCTCCACACGCGTGCAACAAAAAGGCAGCGCTGCTAGTGGCCTGCGTCGTCCTACACCTTTCGTCCGCACTGACAGTACCGAGCGGCAAGATACAGACAAAGGAGAAGCTAAGCGACATACGGAAAACCAACCAACTCCATCTGCGGTAACGCCTATTGCATCACCACCGAAACCCCATAAGCGTCATGTGCAAGGTAGCAAAGAAGCAGGTGAACCGGAACCCGCCACTCCAAGGTTTGTGTAGTCAATTGTAGCTAAAACGCAGTCTGTTTGAAGAGTGATACCGTGGACTGTATTACAGAGAGGGAGGAAGAAGAACGATCGCAATGACAGATGAAAATGCTGTAACTATCCCCAAAGGTGCCACTGGCATTGCTGCAACCAGGGACAGCGCCGTCATTTCGCTCTACGGAGACGGATTTCTCGAGATTCCGCTGTCTGATATTTCCAAGGACCCAGAGGACGCGGACTCGTCTCGATTGCTCGGTAGGAGCGGGTTTTCTATCCGAATGCTGCTGTTCAAGGCTGCTGACACGGAAAAGCACAAGACTAGAGTGTAAGGACTTGTCTTTTCTACGATGACCTCCTCCTTTCTCTAGCCAATATATCTTACGATAAACTTGATTGTCAATGCCAATCCGATGTTTGGTGCTAGTGAGGCCGACGGAGCACGCCACAAAACACCAGAACTGGACGACTCAGGGGACTTTGTGCGGTGGCTCTGCTGTGGTAGCACAAACCGCAGTGTATTTGGCTGTTTTGCTAGCCTCGACGAAGACAGTGTGGTCGTACGCAAACCAGGTGGAGTCTCAAGCGTCTTTCGAGGTATGTTTTAGATACTGCAATAAGTAGAGTTCGCGATGACTTGGTCCTGACTTGCTGCGCTCTTTGTGCTGGTAAAGGACCAAGCGAGTCGACACCGAAATTGTTGTCAGCAAAACTTCGTGACGAGAGCTCGGAAGAGGACGAAACCACGTTTTCAATTTATGATCGTGGCGTGCTTCCTACATATCAAGAGAAAGGGGAAGACGGAGGGTGTCGTGTTCGCTGGCGGGGACTCGAGGGCTGGGTCAATAACTACGAGGTGCCTAGCAACCGCTGGGTCCATCTCCAAATGGTGTTTGACTGTCGATATCTCCAACTCATTTTTGACGATCAACTGGTGGATTGTGCGCGGATGGAGCGTATTCAAGTCTCGCAAAACACTGAAGCTCAGCGTGGAAGACGCGCGGGTGCTAGCTCTGCATGGGTCCAAGCTTCATCCAGCTCCAATTCGGTTTATGTAGGCGGCCACCCGTCATACGCAAAAAGTGTCCGCGATTGGCGTGCCAGAATCGGCTTCGTTGGACTGGTCTCTTCGTTTCAGTTATGGAAATTGCCACGTGACCAATTGCCAGTGCAGAGAAACTCTACCAGCGGGTCACGAGAGCTTCTCGTCTCCTTGATAGTGCCGGAAGTTGGTTGTGTGCGAGACAACTCGACCTTCGAAAACGTCGTAAATGTCCATCGAAACGTCTTCTGGCGCCCACACGCTCCTCCCATTTGGACACCAATTTCGCACACAGCAAGCGCATTCTCAGACGTCTCGACTCCCACACAAGGATCCGTCGTCTTACTGGCAAACGTTTTCGACGAAGCTCATTGTGACGTGAGAGTTGCAAGCCCCAAATCCTTCGAGAACCTTTTGCTGAGTATTGTGCAGTCTGGAGACACTCGAGTAGTGATTGAGTATGCCGCAGAGTTTAGCGTCCAGCGAAGTCATGATCATGTTTGCCGGTCCCAAGCAGAATACGAGCAAAAAGTGAGTCTTTTTATTGCTGGAATCGAGCAAATGAGTCCTCTACTTAGTGTTGTGGTGAGTTCAGGCGAATCTCGTCCACCAATCGGTTTCTTTGAGATTACAATGGAACTAACACGCGCTCCAGGCAGAAACCCCATTGTGGTACTGCTACATTCCATGAATTCTACTGGATGTTTCCCTAACGTGGGAGATGTCAAGAAAAAGATTGAGTCGATTGTGCTGTTCGAGGCGAAGCGATCTCCTGGTGAAGAAATCGAGATCCAAGCCTTCCGTCACTTGCTTGCGTTAGCTGGTCAGACACGACACAACAAAGAGCGAATATTCATCGAGTCGGTGATCAACCGAAAAGTAGTTTTGACTGAACGAAAGGTGGCTGCTGAGTTCGAGAAGATCGGCTTCTTCTTTGCCTCTACAGAGCTACAGGAGGTTGTGAGCTACCTTAAACGTATCCAGGACAATTATTCCCGAACACATCGTCATCGTATGGATCATCTCCCAAGCTTGTCGATGCTTTCACCAACACCAACGGGGCTCTACACGCTTCCGTTTCTAAACACGCTACTAGTTTCTTGTACCAGGATGGGCGACAATGGTGGGTCGAGATCAGCCTGGCGTTTTGTTTGTATTCTCGTAGACTACGATTTCCAGCTCGTTGATTTCATTCACGAAGGTTGTTCTGTGACGACACGAGGAGGTATCTCGTACCGTCCAGGCCACTCAATCTACAATGCCGTCGTGGACCGTGTACACGTCCGCCTTACAGCTTTATCGAACAAAATATTTTGTGTTCTCTTTTCTCTGCAGAAATATATTGCAGAAGACGAAGGCAGTGATCCTAGCGACTCAGAGACCAGTCTAGACGTAAACCAGCTGTCACGAGTGCGAATTCAGATAGAAAACACGGAAGAGCATCACGTTTTAGGCATATTTGAGGCCAAACCTAATCGAGGATGTCGATGGTTTACTCTGGCTGCGGCCTATCGCTCAAAGAAGAAAAATCAATGGCAGCTCCAGGCCATCGGAGGGTGTGGAAATGCCACGTCGATCTACGCGAGCATCGACGAAGTCAACGTCTTGCTCGCGGAGCTGCGGATCATCCAGACGTATGAAATTCGAGTCTACTTCATCGAAACTGGCCGTGACACGGAAACTGCAACAACGGAGAACCGCGAATGGGAAGAATTCGCTCGTCGGCTGGCAAAGAATATTCGTTTTGGTCGAAATGGCCGCATCGTGTTGGTTCCGATAGTGGCAAACGAGCGACTAGCGCTCAAGCTGCAAGAAGTGGAACACGAAATCGACGTCTACACGCACCGCAAGTCTGCGAGTCGGCCACTGCCCACGATTCAGTCTGTGTATCGCTCCTTGCTGCGTCTTCTAGCTCAGCACGGGATCAAGGAATGTGTGCAGCAAAACCCATTCGTTCCTCAACACAAAAAGGTCAAGCGACATGCCGAATTTCGAGTCGTGAGTGCTCAAACCAATATTCCTGTTGAAAACGTGCACATTTTCATCGAGAAGCACCTCACGTCTGACACGCTGAGCTCGAATCTGGCCAAAAAGGTGCTGCCGACGCTTCTGATGGGGTCTCGACTGCTCTCGATTCGACGTCGACTGCAAATGAAGCGGGTGACTGCTATCATACAAGACGTGGCTCAAACTTTTGTCACGAACTGCATCGCCCAGGCATCAAAGCGAGCAACGAGTGCGTTGAATCTGGATGTCAAGTTAATCTCCGTCGTACGAGCCCGAGCGCTGGTGAGGAAAGTTCTGCGCCAGCGATACGAGATAATTAAAGGTGGCATTATGGAACGTGCTCGCAAGAGCGACCAAGCTCGAACCTATTCCCAAAGCGTCCCGAGTCGACTGCAAAAACAATTTACAAACTCATTAGTACTATCAGAATCTGAACGTGATTTACTTCAGCATTCCACACGACAGGAGCTAGCTGAGCTCGATCTTGTACGACGTGGAATTCCTGTACCGTTCGAGAAGGGGAATCCAATAGTGGACGAACGCGTTTTACTGGAAGAATGGAAGAGCAACAAGACCCAATTTGCGTCAGAGGATCACGTCCAAGACAACTCAAAGACGGATGAATTAAATGGGCAAAAACCTCTAGATAATTCAACAATTTCCGAGGAACCAATCGCTTCACTGCCAGAAGATCCTTCAACTGGGATGAGAAAGGATCAAAGACAATTGTTCGTGTCGGATAGTGAAGGAAGAACGACTTGTCGTCTAACACCTGGCAGCTATTCCCTCTACGTTTACCATCTCGACTACTTTGAATGGACATCACTTGTTGCAATCTACCCACCAATCTCCGTGTCGGGATTTTCTACTGGCCCCACCACTGCCACTTGTTCCGTCCAGGAAATCGTCATCCCGCTCGACGTGTATCAATGGACTTATGAGCTGCAGCTTGTGGATTATTTCCATCCTCACATCCACATCAAAGTCGCTGGCATTCCACTTCAAATCACGGCCAACTGCAGCTCCGAACGACAAGTTGTCACGACGGACGCCAATGGATGCGCCACGTGGGAGGTCAGTAAGGGGTTGTATACTGTCGACGTGCTCCGTGAATGCAGTTGCGTTCTCTACTCGGCTATGAAGCAGGTGGTAGTGGACGGCGGTCGCTATCGCACGTCGAGGACAATTTCGATGCCGGTGCTTCTCGGTGACGTCAAAGTGACCGTGATAGTAGCGACTGCAGTCACCAAAACAGACCCCACGACTTCCCATGTGGCAAACATTCGATTCCATGCTGCGAGTTCCGTTGGAACCATTGCGAGTGCTGCGGTAAGGAAACGACGTAATGCTACAAGAAGTCTGGACTGGACGGCGAAAGAAGAACGGAGTGATGGTCAAGTCTCGTCCGTGGGCAGCTCAAGAGCATTCAAACTGCGACTTGGCGCGTATCGTCTGGAAGTCACTTTGGCAAATTGTTTTCCACTGTCATTGCCGGCAAAAGTCACGTGGGCGAGCAGCAGAGTCCAAGCGAAAGATGGCAATCGATATCTCGCTGTCTTGAGCCCAACGATCAGTGCCGAACGGACATTTCGCGTCCTTGTTTCAAATGTGGATGGCGTCCAGAGTCTGGATGTGATTCTCGAAGTGTGGAAGGAGGAAACGAGGATTGGACAGGTTTGGAGACAATACTCGGATGGTTGCGTCGGCCATGCAGAGCTAGAGACCGTCCAGAGCCTCGAAGGATGCGAGTATCAGTCTTTATTACTGCACTGTCAGGCAGGATTTACATACAAATGCATCGTGGCGTCGAATCGATGGATGACCCCGTGCTCACGTCCTCACGTGCAGATTTACTCGTATGCGGGGCTTATTTACCAGTGCTCGGAACCGCCTTCAATCGATGACTTGTACTGGCACGTCTGTTCCTGGGAAGCAAATGGATCACTAATCTCCACTAATTCTTCTATGAGTTTAGCATACCTATCTTTTTCCACCTGACGCAGTGAGATCCCGAGAAACTCGTCGTGGGCACGAAAAGCAGCTGGGTTAATCTAGGGCTCCGATCCCCACATTTCTACAGTTAGATATGTTATGGATGAATAACATTGTCTCTCCGACCAAACTTGATCATAGTATGGTGCATATTAGCCAATCCGATTCTTCTCCGATTCGTCTTAGCCAATGAAAACCAGCTTCAAAGTTTTCGGCGAGTCAAATCGCTTCATTTTGTTCAGTTTCATCCAATAAAACGTGAATAGAGGTTGCAATCGGAAGTAGAGCGATTCCGACGTATCTGGTCGGATCTGATGCTCAGATATGTGTATCGTGCTACAAACGTGTGCTCTGCCACGTATCATTCGCATATTTTTTGACGCCTCTCCGACCAATAACGACGAGCCTGAACGACTTGAAGCTCGCCAACACCAAGTGCGCGCGAGCGACGGCCATGAAGGCGTTCGAGCGCTTCCTCTTCGCTCAGAGCACGGGCATGGAGCATGTCAGGGCTTTGGTTGTCGCGGACCCAAGTCGCGCAGGCGGTATTCTAGTGACGCTGATGGACAAGTTTGGCGTGTCCTAGCATTTCACGCAGGAGCACGGGGGGGGGCAGCTCCTGGACAAGTATCCCGTCCAAAGCGGCACTGTAGCACGGCAGCTGCTGAGCGTGGGGCGCACGCTTGAGCAGCACTGCATCAAGCGCGAAAGTGGTGGTATGGTGGAGTGGATCCACTGAATTTCAGTAGGATCCCAACTCACACGCACTGCACCCAGACACCGACTAACGGAGGGGATGCTCCGACGGCTGTGTTGTCGCTGAGTGGTTCACCTTGTGTACCCGTCGGCGGGCTGGTACTGCTCTCTCGTTGATACGAGATGCGCACTTGGCGGGCCTTGGATGTCCTTGTGGGGACTTGGGAGGGGTGGATCTGCACGGGTATTCCTGCGCCCGAGATCCGGTGTGGTTTGGTCTTGAGCTCTTTGCGTAGACCTTGTGGATCTGTAATAGAAATACGAGATCCGGAGTTGTTCCTTCTTGAGGTGTCCTTGCTCCTTATCGGAGCTGTCCTTGTTTCTTTACGATGCTTGCTGCCTCCAATAGCGGGATCTTGAGAGAGAGGGGGGGGGGGAGAAACCAAAGGGCGAGCGCGACCTGGCCAAGCTATCCAGGGGCTGCCACGTGTGCAGGAAGATCGCCAAAGTTTAGACTTGGTCTATGTTTGGGGCCAATAGAAATCGCCTATACTATAGTTAAGTCTGTCTTCCAGTGCAAATTCAGTTCTGATTTATACCTTAGCATATCTATCTTCGGATCCCATCCCAAAACCTATCCTACGGACTACTTATAACCCAGGATCCCATCTCTGACCTATTCCTGGCCACCCGTCTCCACTCTACCTCCCTTTAGCTACGGATCTTCAATCCGGTGTGCACTAAACTGATCGGATCTAATACTTAGACCTCACCCCCACCGGACGGATTTAGGGTCCGTACCATATACAGACCTGGCGTGTCGCATGGTCTGGATCCATCACGTTGACGCTGTTATGGCTGCCGCTGGCGACGTGGATCTTCCGGCTGTCAACTTCCATCCTATCCGGATCTGCAATACCACAGTGGATTTGTCAAGAAGGCGGTTACATGCACGAAGGAGGATCTCAAGAAGATGACAAGGTATCTGTATTCAGCGGCTAGCTGCGCTTCTGACTACCAAGATGTAGCTCTGTTATGCCTCTGGTGGCACCTCTTTTGCAGCTCTTCGGACCTGACCTTCGTTCGGAAGCAGCAGCTCTCTCCATAGGTGCTAGCGGCGTGTTCTTCATCCGCTTCATCCGCATGAAGCCGTCTGGCACTGTCGATCTTCCCCGGTGATGACATCGCGACTTGTCCGCTGCTGGCGCTTGCGCTGGCTTTGACCACCCATGAGTCACCGTGGGCAGCGCTCTTCAACCACTTGCTAGTGCAGTTGAAAAGACCTCCCTGTTGAGCTGACCGACCTCATCCCGTTGCTGGACCTTCTTGAGGACACCGGCACCCTGGGTTCTGCTCAGGCGTCGACGAGAAGCAGCACAGTCCACACGACGCCGATAGTTGGTATCCACGCTCTTGTCAACCGCTTGCTTGATTGTGTCGCTGGACCCGCTGAGTCGAAGAGTCGCTAACCTCACATTCGTTTCGACGCAGTGGTGCCCAGCATGTCAACGCGTGCTCAGAGTTGACGGCACACTGGATCTCGATCGCGAAGCCTGGAACTTGACCACGATGAACAAAGCATTCGCTTACGTCTTCAATACTCCGAAAGAAGACCATCAAGTCGCGAAGATACTGAGCGGAATGGCGCCAAAGCAAGCCTCTGTTTTTCCGTCGCTGAAAGTCTTCGACTGGTAACATATGAACATATTAGGGAGGTTAGCCACAGGCTCTTTAACGCGAGTCATGCGCTGGGTAACAAGTCTTTCAACGTTTGCGCTGCTGTGAGAGACATGCCGGCAGCACCAATCATCCTCCACTACCCGTCGCTGATGATGACGAACGCGCAGGGGCCAGCGATGACGACGACCCAGCGCTGCGCCAAGGCCACTGGTGTAATCACGTCGAACGTGCTTGCTTGGTCGTAGGAACTCACGAGGTTTTCTTCTCCCTCTCACACCACCGCGGACGACTTGACGGAAGGAAACATGAAGGCCAAAGTTACGTTCGATCATCAGACTGGATTGATAGAAAGGTTAATCCAGGCCAACAGTCGCCTCGAGGCTCGAGTCAACTTGCTAGAAGCTACAAGCATCAACACTGGAGAGTGCACATCAAGACACCGTGGTGAGCAAGAGCGCTGCCCACGGTGACTCATGGGTGGTCAAAGCCAGCGCAAGCGCCAGCAGCGGACAAGTCGCGATGTCATCATCGGGGAAGATCGACAGTGCCAGACGGCTTCATGCGGATGAAGCGGATGAAGAACACGCCGCTAGCACCTATGGAGAGAGCTGCTGCTTCCGAACGAAGGTCAGGTCCGAAGAGCTGCAAAAGAGGTGCCACCAGAGGCATAACAGAGCTACATATTGGTAGTCAGAAGCGCAGCAAGCCGCTGAATACAGATACCTTGTCATCTTCTTGAGATCCTCCTTCGTGCATGTAACCGCCTTCTTGACAAATCCACTGTGGTATTGCAGATCCGGATAGGATGGAAGTTGACAGCCGGAAGATCCACGTCGCCAGCGGCAGCCATAACAGCGTCAACGTGATGGATCCAGACCATGCGACACGCCAGGTCTGTATATGGTACGGACCCTAAATCCGTCCGGTGGGGGTGAGGTCTAAGTATTAGATCCGATCAGTTTAGTGCACACCGGATTGAAGATCCGTAGCTAAAGGGAGGTAGAGTGGAGACGGGTGGCCAGGAATAGGTCAGAGATGGGATCCTGGGTTATAAGTAGTCCGTAGGATAGGTTTTGGGATGGGATCCGAAGATAGATATGCTAAGGTATAAATCAGAACTGAATTTGCACTGGAAGACAGACTTAACTATAGTATAGGCGATTTCTATTGGCCCCAAACATAGACCAAGTCTAAACTTTGGCGATCTTCCTGCACACGTGGCAGCCCCTGGATAGCTTGGCCAGGTCGCGCTCGCCCTTTGGTTTCTCCCCCCCCCCCTCTCTCTCAAGATCCCGCTATTGGAGGCAGCAAGCATCGTAAAGAAACAAGGACAGCTCCGATAAGGAGCAAGGACACCTCAAGAAGGAACAACTCCGGATCTCGTATTTCTATTACAGATCCACAAGGTCTACGCAAAGAGCTCAAGACCAAACCACACCGGATCTCGGGCGCAGGAATACCCGTGCAGATCCACCCCTCCCAAGTCCCCACAAGGACATCCAAGGCCCGCCAAGTGCGCATCTCGTATCAACGAGAGAGCAGTACCAGCCCGCCGACGGGTACACAAGGTGAACCACTCAGCGACAACACAGCCGTCGGAGCATCCCCTCCGTTAGTCGGTGTCTGGGTGCAGTGCGTGTGAGTTGGGATCCTACTGAAATTCAGTGGATCCACTCCACCATACCACCACTTTCGCGCTTGATGCAGTGCTGCTCAAGCGTGCGCCCCACGCTCAGCAGCTGCCGTGCTACAGTGCCGCTTTGGACGGGATACTTGTCCAGGAGCTGCCCCCCCCCGTGCTCCTGCGTGAAATGCTAGGACACGCCAAACTTGTCCATCAGCGTCACTAGAATACCGCCTGCGCGACTTGGGTCCGCGACAACCAAAGCCCTGACATGCTCCATGCCCGTGCTCTGAGCGAAGAGGAAGCGCTCGAACGCCTTCATGGCCGTCGCTCGCGCGCACTTGGTGTTGGCGAGCTTCAAGTCGTTCAGGCTCGTCGTTATTGGTCGGAGAGGCGTCAAAAAATATGCGAATGATACGTGGCAGAGCACACGTTTGTAGCACGATACACATATCTGAGCATCAGATCCGACCAGATACGTCGGAATCGCTCTACTTCCGATTGCAACCTCTATTCACGTTTTATTGGATGAAACTGAACAAAATGAAGCGATTTGACTCGCCGAAAACTTTGAAGCTGGTTTTCATTGGCTAAGACGAATCGGAGAAGAATCGGATTGGCTAATATGCACCATACTATGATCAAGTTTGGTCGGAGAGACAATGTTATTCATCCATAACATATCTAACTGTAGAAATGTGGGGATCGGAGCCCTAGATTAACCCAGCTGCTTTTCGTGCCCACGACGAGTTTCTCGGGATCTCACTGCGTCAGGTGGAAAAAGATAGGTATGCTAAACTCATAGAAGAATTAGTGGAGATTAGTGATCCATTTGCTTCCCAGGAACAGACGTGCCAGTACAAGTCATCGATTGAAGGCGGTTCCGAGCACTGGTAAATAAGCCCCGCATACGAGTAAATCTGCACGTGAGGACGTGAGCACGGGGTCATCCATCGATTCGACGCCACGATGCATTTGTATGTAAATCCTGCCTGACAGTGCAGTAATAAAGACTGATACTCGCATCCTTCGAGGCTCTGGACGGTCTCTAGCTCTGCATGGCCGACGCAACCATCCGAGTATTGTCTCCAAACCTGTCCAATCCTCGTTTCCTCCTTCCACACTTCGAGAATCACATCCAGACTCTGGACGCCATCCACATTTGAAACAAGGACGCGAAATGTCCGTTCGGCACTGATCGTTGGGCTCAAGACAGCGAGATATCGATTGCCATCTTTCGCTTGGACTCTGCTGCTCGCCCACGTGACTTTTGCCGGCAATGACAGTGGAAAACAATTTGCCAAAGTGACTTCCAGACGATACGCGCCAAGTCGCAGTTTGAATGCTCTTGAGCTGCCCACGGACGAGACTTGACCATCACTCCGTTCTTCTTTCGCCGTCCAGTCCAGACTTCTTGTAGCATTACGTCGTTTCCTTACCGCAGCACTCGCAATGGTTCCAACGGAACTCGCAGCATGGAATCGAATGTTTGCCACATGGGAAGTCGTGGGGTCTGTTTTGGTGACTGCAGTCGCTACTATCACGGTCACTTTGACGTCACCGAGAAGCACCGGCATCGAAATTGTCCTCGACGTGCGATAGCGACCGCCGTCCACTACCACCTGCTTCATAGCCGAGTAGAGAACGCAACTGCATTCACGGAGCACGTCGACAGTATACAACCCCTTACTGACCTCCCACGTGGCGCATCCATTGGCGTCCGTCGTGACAACTTGTCGTTCGGAGCTGCAGTTGGCCGTGATTTGAAGTGGAATGCCAGCGACTTTGATGTGGATGTGAGGATGGAAATAATCCACAAGCTGCAGCTCATAAGTCCATTGATACACGTCGAGCGGGATGACGATTTCCTGGACGGAACAAGTGGCAGTGGTGGGGCCAGTAGAAAATCCCGACACGGAGATTGGTGGGTAGATTGCAACAAGTGATGTCCATTCAAAGTAGTCGAGATGGTAAACGTAGAGGGAATAGCTGCCAGGTGTTAGACGACAAGTCGTTCTTCCTTCACTATCCGACACGAACAATTGTCTTTGATCCTTTCTCATCCCAGTTGAAGGATCTTCTGGCAGTGAAGCGATTGGTTCCTCGGAAATTGTTGAATTATCTAGAGGTTTTTGCCCATTTAATTCATCCGTCTTTGAGTTGTCTTGGACGTGATCCTCTGACGCAAATTGGGTCTTGTTGCTCTTCCATTCTTCCAGTAAAACGCGTTCGTCCACTATTGGATTCCCCTTCTCGAACGGTACAGGAATTCCACGTCGTACAAGATCGAGCTCAGCTAGCTCCTGTCGTGTGGAATGCTGAAGTAAATCACGTTCAGATTCTGATAGTACTAATGAGTTTGTAAATTGTTTTTGCAGTCGACTCGGGACGCTTTGGGAATAGGTTCGAGCTTGGTCGCTCTTGCGAGCACGTTCCATAATGCCACCTTTAATTATCTCGTATCGCTGGCGCAGAACTTTCCTCACCAGCGCTCGGGCTCGTACGACGGAGATTAACTTGACATCCAGATTCAACGCACTCGTTGCTCGCTTTGATGCCTGGGCGATGCAGTTCGTGACAAAAGTTTGAGCCACGTCTTGTATGATAGCAGTCACCCGCTTCATTTGCAGTCGACGTCGAATCGAGAGCAGTCGAGACCCCATCAGAAGCGTCGGCAGCACCTTTTTGGCCAGATTCGAGCTCAGCGTGTCAGACGTGAGGTGCTTCTCGATGAAAATGTGCACGTTTTCAACAGGAATATTGGTTTGAGCACTCACGACTCGAAATTCGACATGTCGCTTGACCTTTTTGTGTTGAGGAACGAATGGGTTTTGCTGCACACATTCCTTGATCCCGTGCTGAGCTAGAAGACGCAGCAAGGAGCGATACACAGACTGAATCGTGGGCAGTGGCCGACTCGCAGACTTGCGGTGCGTGTAGACGTCGATTTCGTGTTCCACTTCTTGCAGCTTGAGCGCTAGTCGCTCGTTTGCCACTATCGGAACCAACACGATGCGGCCATTTCGACCAAAACGAATATTCTTTGCCAGCCGACGAGCGAATTCTTCCCATTCGCGGTTCTCCGTTGTTGCAGTTTCCGTGTCACGGCCAGTTTCGATGAAGTAGACTCGAATTTCATACGTCTGGATGATCCGCAGCTCCGCGAGCAAGACGTTGACTTCGTCGATGCTCGCGTAGATCGACGTGGCATTTCCACACCCTCCGATGGCCTGGAGCTGCCATTGATTTTTCTTCTTTGAGCGATAGGCCGCAGCCAGAGTAAACCATCGACATCCTCGATTAGGTTTGGCCTCAAATATGCCTAAAACGTGATGCTCTTCCGTGTTTTCTATCTGAATTCGCACTCGTGACAGCTGGTTTACGTCTAGACTGGTCTCTGAGTCGCTAGGATCACTGCCTTCGTCTTCTGCAATATATTTCTGCAGAGAAAAGAGAACACAAAATATTTTGTTCGATAAAGCTGTAAGGCGGACGTGTACACGGTCCACGACGGCATTGTAGATTGAGTGGCCTGGACGGTACGAGATACCTCCTCGTGTCGTCACAGAACAACCTTCGTGAATGAAATCAACGAGCTGGAAATCGTAGTCTACGAGAATACAAACAAAACGCCAGGCTGATCTCGACCCACCATTGTCGCCCATCCTGGTACAAGAAACTAGTAGCGTGTTTAGAAACGGAAGCGTGTAGAGCCCCGTTGGTGTTGGTGAAAGCATCGACAAGCTTGGGAGATGATCCATACGATGACGATGTGTTCGGGAATAATTGTCCTGGATACGTTTAAGGTAGCTCACAACCTCCTGTAGCTCTGTAGAGGCAAAGAAGAAGCCGATCTTCTCGAACTCAGCAGCCACCTTTCGTTCAGTCAAAACTACTTTTCGGTTGATCACCGACTCGATGAATATTCGCTCTTTGTTGTGTCGTGTCTGACCAGCTAACGCAAGCAAGTGACGGAAGGCTTGGATCTCGATTTCTTCACCAGGAGATCGCTTCGCCTCGAACAGCACAATCGACTCAATCTTTTTCTTGACATCTCCCACGTTAGGGAAACATCCAGTAGAATTCATGGAATGTAGCAGTACCACAATGGGGTTTCTGCCTGGAGCGCGTGTTAGTTCCATTGTAATCTCAAAGAAACCGATTGGTGGACGAGATTCGCCTGAACTCACCACAACACTAAGTAGAGGACTCATTTGCTCGATTCCAGCAATAAAAAGACTCACTTTTTGCTCGTATTCTGCTTGGGACCGGCAAACATGATCATGACTTCGCTGGACGCTAAACTCTGCGGCATACTCAATCACTACTCGAGTGTCTCCAGACTGCACAATACTCAGCAAAAGGTTCTCGAAGGATTTGGGGCTTGCAACTCTCACGTCACAATGAGCTTCGTCGAAAACGTTTGCCAGTAAGACGACGGATCCTTGTGTGGGAGTCGAGACGTCTGAGAATGCGCTTGCTGTGTGCGAAATTGGTGTCCAAATGGGAGGAGCGTGTGGGCGCCAGAAGACGTTTCGATGGACATTTACGACGTTTTCGAAGGTCGAGTTGTCTCGCACACAACCAACTTCCGGCACTATCAAGGAGACGAGAAGCTCTCGTGACCCGCTGGTAGAGTTTCTCTGCACTGGCAATTGGTCACGTGGCAATTTCCATAACTGAAACGAAGAGACCAGTCCAACGAAGCCGATTCTGGCACGCCAATCGCGGACACTTTTTGCGTATGACGGGTGGCCGCCTACATAAACCGAATTGGAGCTGGATGAAGCTTGGACCCATGCAGAGCTAGCACCCGCGCGTCTTCCACGCTGAGCTTCAGTGTTTTGCGAGACTTGAATACGCTCCATCCGCGCACAATCCACCAGTTGATCGTCAAAAATGAGTTGGAGATATCGACAGTCAAACACCATTTGGAGATGGACCCAGCGGTTGCTAGGCACCTCGTAGTTATTGACCCAGCCCTCGAGTCCCCGCCAGCGAACACGACACCCTCCGTCTTCCCCTTTCTCTTGATATGTAGGAAGCACGCCACGATCATAAATTGAAAACGTGGTTTCGTCCTCTTCCGAGCTCTCGTCACGAAGTTTTGCTGACAACAATTTCGGTGTCGACTCGCTTGGTCCTTTACCAGCACAAAGAGCGCAGCAAGTCAGGACCAAGTCATCGCGAACTCTACTTATTGCAGTATCTAAAACATACCTCGAAAGACGCTTGAGACTCCACCTGGTTTGCGTACGACCACACTGTCTTCGTCGAGGCTAGCAAAACAGCCAAATACACTGCGGTTTGTGCTACCACAGCAGAGCCACCGCACAAAGTCCCCTGAGTCGTCCAGTTCTGGTGTTTTGTGGCGTGCTCCGTCGGCCTCACTAGCACCAAACATCGGATTGGCATTGACAATCAAGTTTATCGTAAGATATATTGGCTAGAGAAAGGAGGAGGTCATCGTAGAAAAGACAAGTCCTTACACTCTAGTCTTGTGCTTTTCCGTGTCAGCAGCCTTGAACAGCAGCATTCGGATAGAAAACCCGCTCCTACCGAGCAATCGAGACGAGTCCGCGTCCTCTGGGTCCTTGGAAATATCAGACAGCGGAATCTCGAGAAATCCGTCTCCGTAGAGCGAAATGACGGCGCTGTCCCTGGTTGCAGCAATGCCAGTGGCACCTTTGGGGATAGTTACAGCATTTTCATCTGTCATTGCGATCGTTCTTCTTCCTCCCTCTCTGTAATACAGTCCACGGTATCACTCTTCAAACAGACTGCGTTTTAGCTACAATTGACTACACAAACCTTGGAGTGGCGGGTTCCGGTTCACCTGCTTCTTTGCTACCTTGCACATGACGCTTATGGGGTTTCGGTGGTGATGCAATAGGCGTTACCGCAGATGGAGTTGGTTGGTTTTCCGTATGTCGCTTAGCTTCTCCTTTGTCTGTATCTTGCCGCTCGGTACTGTCAGTGCGGACGAAAGGTGTAGGACGACGCAGGCCACTAGCAGCGCTGCCTTTTTGTTGCACGCGTGTGGAGCTGGTATGCGGACGCTGCGGCTTCTTTTTATCACCATTGACAGCTCCGTAGATACTCAACAGAGTCTGCCGTCGCCCCGAGAGACTCATTGCCACAGTCGTGAGTATGGGGCCGTTTCGGGCTCACTTCAACGTAGCATTTTGGCTTTTGTCAAACTCAAAAATCCAAACTAGACATTTAGGTTTTTATTTCAACCGGATTTTAATCAATTAAATACAAAACATCTGAATTAAACAGTGTGTCATATATGCATAAAATTTATGTACATTTAGAAAGACAAATATTGGCAGAATGTTACGCCGGCGGCACAAAGTAGACAGTGCGCGCCGAAATTATAACCATACCTGAAAATTGGCTTCCTCGAGTCGACGCTGGAGCTTTTCCCACTCACTAAGCGCCCAAGAGACGTTTTAAAGCGATAGGAAACAAATGCAAAAAGCAAAACCAAGAATGCTAATGTTGGTCGAGAGCATTCGGCAAAAAACACGATTTGGGTCGGGTCAAAATTTATAACCGCACTGTGGTGGCCTGCATCCGAAGCGCACTAGTAGCCTGTATATTTTTTTTATGAGCTCGTTCCAGCAACCGTGCTGCTTCCAAACTTTTAGGTACGCTTCGTACCAACTTTTTATTTACGCCGGATCGACGCGAGACCACTCGAGCTTGATCTGCTCGATCCAATCGGCGGTTTGTCTAGTAGTCGACCATTTTCATATATTCGGTGAGCCAGGAGACCCCACAGGATCTCAACTATGTTGAGATCAAGACTCTGGCCGCCACGAGAGTGTTTCATTGTTCTAGCAGCGAAAACGCCTTGGTGAGCTTTGACGAATGTATTTTGAGGCGTTATCTTGCTGGAAAAACGGCGTCAAATCGCCTATCCTTGATTAAGATCTTTTATAAAGGCTGCAAACTGTCGTTCAGTGTCTCCGTGTACGTGATAGAGTTTTCGGGTGCCCTTCAGAAAGACCAGCTTGGTATTGTGGGTTCTACTCAAGATTTCCCTGGGCGATTAATTGAATCGCGCGGCCAATCGCCCAGCCACTAAATAGCATATGCAACATAGAGAGTGTTTGAGATTCACACGGGCCGCTGGGAGCATGCAAATGGCACAGAACCAGCGGCAGGTTCACGTCACACGGAACAACACCGAATCAGCGAACTCCAGTAGTGGCTGGGGGCACAGTAAACCCGCGAATTACAGCGGCGACGCAAGGGGGCTACAGCGTTAACGCAAGAGCTCCACAGCGACAACGCAAGATTGCCACATCGATATAGTGCGAGGGTCGCAGTGAAGCAGCGCAAGAGCCGCAGCGAGAGCCACAGCGAGGCAGCGCGAGAGCCACAGTGAAACATCACGAGAGCCACATCCAGATGGAGCGATGGTACAGCGCGGTAGCGGGAGTCACAACGGAGATAACCAATACGGGTGGAGGTCAAATTAATTCGACCAATGGGAAACGTCTGTCGATTGCTCGGACGATTCCACCAACCAACCCAGCTGTGTAAACATAGCCGGAATTCACAATATTACCACGCCAATTCACCCCTGCCCAAATCGTGACGCTTCCTCCACCGTTCACCGTCTTCTCTTCGACATGAAATTATGGCTCATCTCGCAAGTCATGACAATAGTAACGGAACCCATCAGGGTCGTCCAGATTAAATTTCTTCTCATCTGTGAAAACTACACGCCGCCAGAACACCAGCTTACCAGCGTGACGCTCCACAAAAGCACCCTTGCCTTATCGTGGTGGGCTTGATGGCTGGGGTAAGTTTGCGCTTCTCGTACGTGATATAGTGGATCTTACGCAGCACCTATAGCCCGTAGGCTTGCTAGGACGACATAGCAGGCTGTATATCGCAATAACTGATAGATTGTGCGGAATAGCCGTCCGAATAATGCGACGTGCCTCCGGGTTGGCTATTTGGCCCTTCTCCCCCCCCGTCCTCTTTGTCATTGACGACGCCTTGCCGCGCTACAAGGAGTTCTTTATATCCTTCTCGTCACGTCTAAGGAGATTCCCAATCACTCAGTTGCTTTTCACTGCTCTAATGTACGTGTTGATCTTGATATCTTGATGCGCTCTAACGAGTCAGGGGCAGTTGATTCGGGCATGACTACGTGTTAACACGTTTCCAGGCTGTATTGGCCATGCATGAAGACCTCACGACATTCGCTTCCCCGAGGGTATGAAGACTGCATTGATCTTTCAGCATCCCGCGGTGTTGACAGCCAGATGTACATAGCTAACCTATGCGACGGCCGAGGTCGCTCTAGGACCAGCATTCGCGAGCGCTTCAGGTTGTGTTCGGCGTCAATCTGTCAAAGCAACAGGCTGGAGTCATGTTTGCTTCGGTGAGGAAGAAGTCCAGCGAGATGTACAGGAGTATTCCCTTCGTCTCCGCGATATGGTCGCTGCCGCGTCGCTAGACGGATTGAAAACGTACGGCACAGATAACCTAGACCCAGCTCATTCGTCACGAACGTGTGGCGCAAACACTCCGATAAGATAATGATAATAATTCGCGAAGACTCGAGTCGCCCGTTGCGCGAGATGGAGAAGACCATGGCGGAGCTGTATACACCAAGCGACCCTAACTGTTTATCCACAATACCAGCTTCGACTCGCCTGACAAAGAAAGAAACGCGCTATCCAGCTTAAAGGTCCAGAGTTTGAATGGAGACGGGTAAAACAGACGCCATGGCTATTCAAAGCTTGCTTTGGTACGTACGTGCGGCGATATGTCGGGTAACATGATAAGTACGTGGTCTACAAACAGGCTCCTGGTACATGCTGCTCGCGATCAAGTCTCAAAGCCTCAATCGTCAAACCAAGTGCAAAATCATGTAAGAGATGACGACGGAAGGAATAGATCGCGTTCCTTGCGACAGAGGCGCCACGGAACATGGGTATCGTATTTGACCCTGGGGTTTCGGATGATGCCCCGGTAACAAAATCTGGTTCGACATTGCCATATCACCGAAAAGCAAAGAGCCTCACGCAGTTAAGATTGTCAATGGTAGGTTGGTATGTGAAAATAAGGGAAAGATGGTCGTCAATCGAGTTAATATAAGAGTGCTGAATAATGTTGTCGTCGTCGCCGGCTTCGCTCACGCATTGATCTCAGGGAAGAAGCTAATTAATGATGGAATCAAAATGGAGTCACTGACAAGGAGTGATTGCTTTATGATAAACCTGTTTGCGAGAAACTGTGCATATGTATCAGTCGCCGCTTTTCATCCAAATTAGATAGACGATGGCACATACGACTGGATCATTTAAACTACCGATCCATCGTTGACTTCTCAAAGTCAGCTGTCAAGGCCCGACTAGCGTTAATCCACTCGCCCCGTCAAAATCGTGTGAAGTGCGTGGAGTAAGGTCAGTCGCCCTTCAGCACCTCAATAATCATCGCGTACTCTAGTTCCTCAAGATGAATTTTGTTGTGAAGATATCACAGGCCCTCTTCAGCGAAGTTACAACTGCAATCGCTAATATAAGCTAAGAAGTGGAAAGGACTCACAACTGTCTACTTCATGCAGGGGAAGAGCGAAGCCACGAGATGTCTCAAACCTATATGAGTAATGCCAATCGCCCTTTCGGCAAAACCGAAGCATTAATAGTTTACCGTTCGGATAATGGCGGCGATTTCGCATCAAATTCATTTCGTATAGTTTGCGATGATGAAGGGCTGGCGACGGAGAGAAAATCCTAGACGGAAGTATATTACCAAAATGGAGTGGTTGAGCGGACATATCGAACCACTGCTGATGCAGTCGAGCCCTCGTGCTGCAGGATGAGCTGCCTTACAATGTGCGGTAATTTGTGGCTCGAAGTGCGTGTACTCTCTTGGAATCGTGTTTTGTCGAGAGGAGACGAAGAGCAAAACCCGCTCGAGAAAAGTATGGGGTAAGAAGCAAGATTTGCGGTTGGTCAACATGTATGATCAACGATGCGTTGTGTTCGCCCCGGCTAACCAGCGAGCAAAACCTCAGAACTTCCGATCTGAAAGAAGAACTTACGTCCTTATAGGCGCTGATCTTTAGCTGAAAGGATTTTGGTATATGCATCTGGACGATAATTCATCAGCCGAAATATTGTGTCCGAGAACTCCGCTTTCGCACCTACCGGAGACCTCGCGAGGACACACCGAGAGTCGTCGCCGAAAACGAGACGCCGGTCGCGATGCCTGAGCTAGATGGCGTTGAAGACCTTGTAAGCGACCAAAGCTCTCCACCGGTCCGTCGGTTAGCCCGCCTCAGTTGGCTGCGATTAACGGTTGTGGCCCGCCACAGACCGTCAGAACGCATTTTTTAAATCGTGAGGTCAATTTGGCCCTCATCACTGCCCACGTAGAATTACGGGACGTAATAAACCAACCTATGAATTTGAAGGATCCCTAGTGTCAACTAAATGATGTTTGTGGGAAAGGCTTCGAAGAGAAATTCGAGGCTCATCAAGCAAACGAGAACGTTCGATCTAGTTCAGCCACTGCCCGGGGCACACACAATCGGATCGTCATTTATTTTTCGACTCAAGAGAACAAACCCGGGGAAGTCGAGCAACTAAAGGCACAACCTTGCGCCCAGGGCTCCACTAAGAGGTTTTGAAGGACTATTTCGAAACTTACGCCCCAGTGGCATGATTAACCCCATTCGTGTTTTCCCTGCATTGGCGGCCCAAATGGGCATACACGTACGCCAGGCCGATGTACCCACGGCATACATCAAGGCGTGATTGCCGGCGGCAACAACACGGCTTCGTGAAGGAAGTCAAACTAAAGTATGGTGCCTGAAAATGCTTTGCAAAGTATTATAGCAAGGCCGTACTGACTGCTTCAACCCACTACCCTTATGTAGTACATGCGTGGGCTCTCTGCAACCGCGGGTTTAAAGAATTTTCGATTGGCTGGACGTGGAGCGTGCGGTTGACTGGTCTGAACGGTATCCGGATCACGGTGGAGGAAACCAGATCCGGATATCGTCCAAACCAGTCAACCGCACGTTCCACCCAACTAATCGAGAATTCTTGCAGTCAGCAATCATCACACCGATGCCTGTGTCTAGCGCCTCATATTCGGAGGGATTACTGCGAGCGCTGTCGCACCGGCGTCGATACGCCACCCAGCAGACCTTTCATCACCAACTGCAAACCCGGCGTCGTCCGCACTGGCACTGTTCCGTTTCGGGCAGCCCCGCTTCGTGTGTCCTGTCTGGTTACGCTTGTCGCACTTGCCCATGAAGCCGCCGCCGTTCTTCCATGGGTCGTTCCCCTTGCGACCATTTTCTTGAATAGTCCAGCATCCGCCACGAACGCGCGTTACGTGATCTCTTTCTTCTGCAACCGTTTCTGTTCCTCCAGCAGCTTATACTTAACATCGTTGAGTGTGACGCCCATGGCCTTCTCCATGATAGACGCAATCAACGACAGAAGGCTGTTCAGTAGCCCCCAATATGACGTGTCTCGTTGACTGGCCCCCGCGATGTCTGGAATTCGACGACCAGCTCATCGAAAACGTCCAGGTCCTTCGCATAGTCAATCTGTTCTCCATATTGAACTCGTGTAGCCTCCGAGTCACTGTGGTACGGTTATGGAGTATGGTGCAATTGTAGAACCCTCAAAGTGTGCTCCATGCTTCCATGACACGGGTATCTTGATCTTGTGTTGAAGCTTAACGCCTTGAGCGGCGATACCGAGTGCCTTGGTATCGCTAGCTAGCGACGCCTTGGCGACCTCGTTCTACAACCTCCACATGCGCCAGCAACCCTACCCGGACGAGGGTCATGCGTATCTATGGAAGCAGTTCCCACTACCCATGGAGGTGTCTGGCTAATTTGGTCGTCATGGCTCGAGCGCTCATGGTAGAGCGTTCTGGGCCGCGTTTCCGTTTGCGACTCTGCTAAACCTAGCGAAGAGAGCATGTCTGGTTAAAAGAAAATCTCGAAGTGAGTAGACAAGAATGGATAAACTTGTCCTTCACCTCTTCCTAAATGCTTACCCCTGTTGCCCGCCTTGCCTTCCTCTTGTGAGTGATTGCGATAACACCGGTTCCTGCCCTCGAGCCGCCTATGCTGGCTACAATCGGTTTAAACGTGGGGACGGAGATAATGAAATAATGATGCTTTTACGAAATGGTTAATGGTTAAAACCGTAAATCCACTGGATTTCACCGCTCTAGATAATTTGATGATTCATATCCGCTGTTTTGATTGGCTAATATCTACGCGTTGAAGGCCCCACATATTTTATTTTCTAATCGTTGTTCGTCGACAAGCATGGGCGCGGCAGATGAGGAGGCCGAGCGGCTGCACTCGACGGTGCGACTGAACCAGTTCACGCTGCAGTTTGAGGACCCGGCGTTGGAGAAGGCGTACCAGGCGGGGCTGCACCCGCGCAAGAAGGCGCTGTGGCTGCGCTCGCTGCTGCCGGCTGCGGCCTCTCAAATTTTATTCACACTGGCCGATGGGCTCGATTATCCGGTGGAAAATCTGCTGGTTACCGTCCCAACGCGAGTTTTGATTGCGGTATGTTTATAATAATTTATACTTGTCAGCAGGAGATATAACTTATGAGATGTCCTGCGCTAACGACAACGTCATGACGTGTAGATGCTCCAAGTAGCCATGTGGCTGCTGGTGCGATGGGACCTGGTGTGGGCGGAGGAGCAGACGATGCTCTTGGTGTCGGTGGCCAGCGGCCTTCCCACGATGCTTCTGTACGCGCTGCAACGAACAAGTCTCTGCCAATGGGTGCGTTTTCCCCATCGATCCCAAAACTCTCATATTTTATATTCCTAGTTTGACCTTTATGTTGTGTGTATTTTCTTTCTTCGCTGTAGGACGCACTGTTCGTGACTTTTGGCCTGTCGTTCTATACGATTCCCAAGATCACGCCTCTTGGTTACGTGTCGTCCTTTTACGGCAGTTGGGCCACGGCTGCGGTGTATTCTGTGCTCACTTTCGTTGTACGACCGCCACGAAGAAGAGCAGAAGCCGTGTTGGGTATTTTCTTCTTGATGCCGATGGTTTGGGTGTTTAATACCATTGCATACTACTCCGAGTACAATTCTCGTGAACGGTTTGCACTACGGCGGCGACTAGGACGAGAAAGTATCACGTTGGCAGTGGCGTGTACCTCGGCGGGGGGTGAAGCGTTGCTGCAAGGCGGAGAGGATGATGGCTGGCTGTTATTACACACTTTATCGTTGCGGGGCTTCAAGGCAGCTAATACCGACAGTACAGCGTCTTTCGTCGTTGCGGTGATACTGTGGGGAGCTTTCACGTTGGGTGGCTGGGCATCACTTCCAGACGCTTTGAAATTCGTGGATGAAGCTACAGGTTGGGCTTGGTTTAGCCACTGTGCAGGTGTGACGGTCTTTCTTCTGGTCATGACAAGACGACTGCGATGGCTGTTAGTGGTACCGGTCGTTGGTGCGTTCGTTCTGTGGGTAATGTCGCTTGCGATGCCGGCTTCGTGGATTATTTTCTCGGCTCATAGTGTAGGATATGGACTTCTCTTGGCGTCAGTGGTGATTGCTATGGGCGTCTTCGGCTGGTTCGTATGCGCTTGGACGGAGCTCGTGTCCTTCTTGACGCGATCCTGTTTCTTATATCCTCAACTGCAGGCTGGTATGGAGAGGGAATACCCTTTACTAGTACGGATTGTCTCGGAATATACTGCAGGGTTTGATCCCGAGATTTTGTCAGCGCGTATGGCGACAGAAACGGCAATTCAGGCTATGGGAACACAAACAGCGACTGAAGCAGTATCAAAAGAGGCACTAAAACGACCTGCAGTTGACCTGCATCAAGGAGAGGAAATGCAGAACGCGCAACTTAAACCAGCTGATGAAAAAGAGTTTAAAACACCTATAAAGACCAAGATATCAAAGACTGTCGTAGCAAAGGACTCGACCACGACAGATTCATCATCTCAACAGACAAGAGCCATGGTAAATACTGACGCACCGTTAGATCGGAGAATGGTCTCCGTTTTGCCGTCATTTAAGCCTGGCAAGTGCTTTTTCTGCTCGAAGAATGATGCCGAGCACTTTGTGCCTGCTTGCGGTATGTGGGGCAAGTGGACCCATTGGCGAATGAATCAGCAGAACAACCTGAACAAGGCGTCGATTGGCTCGACGTCGTCAATCCCTAAAAGCGCCGTTGTTGTCTCCATGTGCACTTCGTATTATGATCTTCAGAATGACAAGTCGCAGCTCGAAGTTCGTGTTCAAGATATGGAAGAGAAGAATGCTGTTCTTAACAAGAAATTGACAGCGTGCGAAGAACGTGAACAGAAACTGTCGCTGGAAAACATCCGTCTCAAGGCGGAGATTCACACGATGGAAGAGAAACACGCTGCCGAGCTACGACGATGTGACGCGCATCTTCAAGAGAAAATGGAGGCTGTACAGATGGAGGCCAACCGGGAAGTCCATGAGCGGAAGCTGCAGACTAAAAAGTCCGACGTTGCACACTTCGCTGCAGTGCAAAAGCGACTTGAAGCCAGTGAGCGTGTCGCGGAGGAGAAAAGTGCACAAGCCCAGAAAGCCGAGGAAGAGGCGGCGATGGTACGTTCAAGACTGCAGCAAAGCGAAGAGGATGTTGATGAATGGAAAACCAAGGCGAGAGACTTCCAAACGCAGCTTTTGAGACTTCAACAACAAAATGAGTCACCGATCAGACGATTTGATGCCTCTACGTTGGATTTCTCGTTCGCTTCGACAGCTAGTGTAGGGTCATCCGTTGATGTGTCCCCCATGGGGGCGCTTCAGACACTGCAGCCGTCTGGACGTCTGCCATACGCGCAATCACTGGAGATCGAGGGTCTGCGAGAGTCGAGCAGACACTCTCGGGATGACGTCGACTACTCGAAGCGCTGGCGGCTTCTACAGATTTCTGATGAGAGCGAAGGTGATGCGACCCCGTGAACAGTAGGAACAGGTTGGAGTCTACATCTACATGAGTAATAGTTCCTGTAGCAGCAGAAGGAACGCCACGAAATGAATTAATCAAAGGTACGACAACAGTGGAATATTCAAGCCTTCACCCCCTAATTCCGCACGTTTTGGCCTCGTTTCATCACTGAATTTTGATCTGAGACCAGAATAACGGAGGTATGTACAGTACTTGTTTTAGGCTCAGAAGAACCCCAGTGGTGGGGGCTCGACGCTGCCGTTGCTGTCCAATTCACGGTAATACTGCTTGAGGAGGTCTGAGTAGCAGCGAAGTGAGTGTGCTGCATACACTTGGCAATGGTGTGGGTACCGCACTGAGCTAGCAAGACGACGCAGTTCGTCCAACAGGGCTAACTCATCGCCAGGTAAGTAACGCAAATAGTACGGAGGCTCACGTCGCAGTTCTTCATCCAGCAACTCAACTTCGTGGCACGGCTTACCACCCGGAAGTCCCTCGTTTACACTTGTTGTTGCTGCTGCGTTCGAGTCTTCAGTAGTGTGGCGATTTAACGTGCGGAAGGCGAGCGCCCGGCTACGAGCGGCCAGTTGCTCGCTCTGAAACTTGCGGTTCCCGTCACGGGCGTACTGACGCTCGTGCGACAAGATGACGGCCAAGCACGCGTCAAACGCGCGCCAAAGCGCTTGCTCTGTGCGAAGAACATTCAGGTCAGCAGCCGTCATACTGGGGTTAGACGGATGTTGTGCTGCCTCGTTATAGCGAATTTCCTTGTCGGAGTGGGGACTGTAGCCGTCATCTTCGTCCAACTCGTCGTCATGAGCTTGGCTAAGTTCGAGCGACGAGATCGCGCCGCGCCCAAGTAGAAGGTGGTCAATAGGCGAGTCCAAGACGAACCGGTTGGCTCGCACGACGCGATAGACGAGTAAATGGTGGTATTTTGTACGGACGTCGGCGTTCCAGTGCAGGAAGAACGTCATGTGTCGCTGTACAAGCGCCTTGAGGATACTCTGCCTCAAGTCGCCTTCGAAATAGTCCATACGATGGTACAGGAAGAGCAAGGTGCTGCTGAGAATCTCACAATTCTCACTCGACAGCATGAACCGCATGCCCGTAGCGAACGTTTGTCCCCTGAAACTTGGTGGCAAGCGGTACACCATCATCCCACTACCACGTCGATTGTCAACGCCACCAATCTCTGTGAGCATCGCTGTAGCACTAAACCATTCTTCAAAACGAGTCAAGCACACTTCGACGCTTCGTGCATGGAGCACATTGGTGCATTCATACATGGCCAGCACACTACTCTCCAGGAGCTGACTGTTCCGTAAGAGCTGTACCACATTATCGAGCACGGTTCGAATGGCACGAATCGAGTCGAGCTCGAATGGCAGTCGCTCCTCGTCTTGGCTTCCTGGCTCGATTTCCATGGATGATGACGGTAATGGGCCACACGTGTCGCGTACGTACAGCCACTTGGCCCAACAAGCCTCTTTCAGCAACAGCAGCGACACTCGGATCAGCAGCGTATAACCCGGCAAACAAGTCCACACCATGTCACTCCCTAGAGCCGTATTTGCTGCATGAAGACACACAAAGCCCATGAATTTCGAGAAAAATTCACCGTCATGGCTCAACTTTTGCAGCCAACCATTGCGTGTTGTGTCTGTCATGCGAAAGATATCCGAGTCGGGATACGGCCCCAGGTACGGCGAGAAGCGTGTCCATTTAAACAATGTGGGGTTTTGTCGTACAAACTCTTCTTCGTCGCTTCGTAAGGCCGAGACGGACGCCATTCCTGCGTAGTGTTTGTTATTGTAGCGGTTCGTCACCTTGGCACTGCTTGTGCCGTTGCCATTTCCTTCTTCACTTAAGATATATCCGTCATAGTCCGTCCAGCGTAGTAAGGATCCTAAAAAGGTATTGCCATTCCAAGGTCGGGAAGCTGAAGGACGTCGTTGCGATTGACTCTCAGTTGCTGGTGCACTGGTCCCTTCCTCAGTCAGATCTTCCACACGGGAATCATGGGCGTGAAGATGAAGCCATTCCTTCTCACGATAAGCACAAAAGATCTGGTCCAGTATGACGCTCTGGAGAACTGGTACACGGAAGTAACACACAGCAAACACACGCGCGTAAAATCTCGTCTCCACAAGCGAAATGTATGGCCGTTGTTTAAGTCGTGCAGACTCGAGATTCTCGATTGCGTACTTGAATGTGGCGATCAGCAGACACCTGTACAAGTACAAGTCACGCTCGCCATCCGAGGCCTCGTCACTGGTACCGTGTGTTTTATTTGCATTGGCGCTGACATTCTCCGTATCGACCATCAGATTCGGCTCACTATTGTGGCTGCTTTCTTCGTTAAAATCCATCTTGTTCTGTGATGCCGTGGGGGAGGAAGCTAGCCATCCCATTCCCGCGCCGCTCGCAGTTGTTGTCGCCTTTGGCGTCTTCGACCTGCTGCTCGTTGACGTCTCTGTCTCGGATTTCGTGATTGGTAAGTGAAATTCCACCCGTTCCATGATAATCCCGATGAGTTGAAAATACAAGTCGCGCGTCTCCGTTGGTAGCGACGACTTTTCATCGTTAAGCTGAGCAATGAGAAATTTCCAGCAAATTAACAGTCCACGTCGACACTGACGAAAGAGTTTGCGGCGTTGGCTCCAGCTCGGTGATGCTACAGAGCGTACAAGAATACAAATTATTGTAAGAGCGAAAAAAAAACGAAGTTAAATAGGGGGAAGGAGGAAAAATCACGACGAGGACTTACCGTTGCTGCCGTAAAGTGGCTCGTTACCTGCGTAAAACTGTTTTACTCGTTGCTGATTCTCGCGTCCGACCATTTGTTGAAGCAGCGCAAGGAGGTCGTTAAAATCTCCTATACTGTTGGTGGCGTTCCGCGTGGTCGGTGGACTGGTCGTTGAACAGGTTGTACACTCAGCAACGAGCTTGGGAATTCGGCCAAGTAGCGAGGCCCAGTCGATACTTCCGTCCTTCCTACAGTCTTCAGTCTTGATGCTGGCCATCAGATTGGAAGTCGTCGCGCCTGTGAGAGATCCAGACGTTTCGAGACGGGCTTCGAGCTCCACAGTACTCAAATTCCTGGACGTCGAGGCATGGAAAGCGACTGATGACGATGAACCGTAGGGGCCACTAACGAACGGTTGACTAGTCACCGCTGTCAAAGATCCGGTCGATTGTTTCTCTGAGCTGGAAGACGGACTCGAGTGTTTGCCACCAAGCGACTTGAAGAATCGTTTGAACTTGTTCACCATGATTTGTTTTAAGCAGTGGGGGCTACACGCGAACTTGGCAACTGAGAACGTCTATTGGGGGTCACTTGATGAAACAGTTTCCGGTATTTCTATCATTTCGGTTTTGAGCCCGGCACACGTAAGGTGAACATTTTTTCTATGGATTTCTTCTACGCTTCCGTGTTGGAGACTATCCTGCCAATATGGAGTGTTTTGCAGTCGGCACTGTCTTTTTCAGTCTTTACGCCGAGACGTCGCGGCTCTCTCTCTCTCTCTGCTTCAATTAAGGTTGCCGGTCCAAATCGGTTCCAAGAACTAGAGATCTGGATTCTAGATGACAGCGTTTGACAATTGCGAATCGTTGTACAGCATGAAACATTGAATAGAGGCGCAACCAGACGTGGAATCGCCTCAGGGAAGGTCTGTAAGTTTGCGTGGGTCTGTCGAAATCTGCACGTTTAGGAGATAACATCAAAGACCGTGCTGTTCATGTTTAACACGGCGTGTGTATAATTGAATTCACCGCAAATTTCGCAATTTCGTTCTGCTTTTTAAATGGTGCTTAGGTGAACCCAAGAATATTTCGCCGCGAAAATTCGAAGTACTTATCTACCAGACTGCACAAATGGAAAACAGTCATAGGGGTACTGGAATTGAGCTCGCGACCAGCACAACCGTCATCACATTTCTCGTTGTGAAGAAATGACGACATTACTGTTATGGTCATATTCGCCACGCGATGCTTCAACATATCTGAGCATCGTGCTCTTGTTCACTTGGCGTCACCATTCTCACGAGGGAGTACCATTGTAACGGGGTTACATGAAGAGTGCCAAGTCACTCTTCAGAGCAGGTGTACCCAAGTAACTAAGTAATGTAGCTAAACATCACTATGACGTCGATGGTAATGACGTCATAGATAGGTACCACAGATATGGTACAAAGACCTCAGAGCCGCTCAATAGGATAACATCTAGGGAACTTTATAGGTGACTAACCTATAAAGTTAGACGCATTAGAAGGGGTCGCCTATAATATAATCCGTCTTAATTCTACCTAATTTTGGTAACGGCCAGGGACTAGTGAACTGCCGTTCACTGAGAGTTTGTATGTTCTCCGGAAGTCACACTTCCTATGCGCAAGGTTTCTGTGCCCCGTCGCACTTGGTAGCATTGTAGTCAATCCACGCCTACGCGGGTTACTACCTGAAACCTCTGGGTCCTAGCAACATGGACCGGAATGAGTTTCCTCATCTGAACGACTCACAGTTCGAGTCCGTTCGTAAGATAACTGGCCTATTGGTATGATGCCTTGCGCAGCTTGGCGTCGTTAACGCAAGCTGAGCAGGTCGAACGCGTGACTGCGTTCGACATGTATGAGCGGGGGCTCATCGAACATGTTGGGAGCAACCTGCAAGTTCCGGCCGCAGAGCTGAAACCGGTCTACCTTAAGCCGTTAAGGCTGAAGGTAAACCCTTATGAAGGGAAGGAAGGTGAAAACCTTCACTTCTAGGTGCGAGAAGTAGAGCTTGCAATGGATACGGCTCTCATCTCTTCGGAGCACCTCCGAGTGGCTTTCGCCCTCTCCAACCTTAACGGACGTGCTAAGAGTTGTGCGTATACGCTGGAAGCAACAACGCCTGGATGCTTCGTATCCTGGGTTCAACTGTGTGAACAGCTTAGATCCGCGTTCCTCTCGGCGAACTATGAGTACCACCAGCCGTCACGCTTCCTGTCATGTAAGCAGGGAAGACGTGAGCTGCACGAGTACATCCAGGAGATGCGGGAGCTCACCGCATCCCTCGTGGGAAGCCCACTCCACGAACACATCAAAGTGACGGTGTTCATGGACGGCCTAAGAGTAGGCCCGGCCCGCACCAGCTATTTCGGTTGCAGGCCAATACTCTGGAAGAGGCGATCCAAGTCGCCCTCCAAGAGGAGTATAGTCACCGCCAGGCACGAACGCTGGCGGAGATGTGGCCAGAGGCTGCGACACCAAATCGCGGGGCCCCAAGCGGGCCAGTCCCATGGAACTTGGGCTCACCGAGCAGCATGATATTCGCTGCTATAGCTGCGGTAAGCTAGGGCACATGGCGGGTGCCTGTCCTGCGAGGAGACAACGAAATCGATTCCCCACCCAAGCCCATCGCGCTCAAGGGTCGCTGGCAAGGCCGCGACCCCACGAGCAGGGGAACGCAGGAAACCAGTAGGGGCGGGGAGCCGTACTGGGGAAGATCTAAGTCTTCATGAGCGGTGCGCGGGCGGCACACACCATGGAGACTTAGCCCCTGAGAGTATTTGCACTCTCGAATCGAAGAAGGGCAGCGTTGGGCAGCTAGTACTACACGTAAGTGTACGGGGATATACCCATCCCTTCCGAGTCTTGATAGACTCCGGGGTGTCGAAGAACTTCGCATGCCGCCGGATTGTTGCGGAGAACAACAACAAGCTGGCCGATGCTTTACGAGAAAGCAAAGGCAACGGGACAGCGTCGGTACAACTGGCCGACGGAACGGTGATTACAGTTCCCAAGATCCATGTGGATCTAGCTGTGAAGTTTGAGGACTTCGACAGCATGGAGCAGTTTACTGTCCTCGAAAAGGACAAGTATGACTTGATCCTGGGCATGCCCTGGCTCGAAAAACATGAGACATGGATAGATTGGCGAAACAAAGCCATCGGGGCCAGCCGGCCCGCAGTTACTGCATAGCATTGGTGAGTCATGGTCCCACCTCTGCCAGGAACTGGGGCGTCCGAATGGGGCGCCGGGATGCAGGAGCATCCAGTGAATTTTTGGAGCCGCCGACGAATTGAACGACTCCCTAGAAGCGGTGGCAGCAGAAGCTGCACCTAGTCGAGTGCGGCAGTCCTTACAGGATAGCTCTCGACCCCCGCCGGGATCTAGACCGTCGGCTGAGGCTTCAAGAGTGGCGGTGTCTGGAGGCACCGACCAGGTGGTCAACCTAGGTCCACACCGTGTCACCCAGACTGAAACTGGCGAGGAAGACGCGCGAGGCGCTTCCTGTGCGGGAAACCATGTTCCACACCGAGTCACCCAGACCATAACTGAAGAGAAGTGGCGGAATGCACTTCTTGTGTGGGTAACCATGTTCCACACGAAGCCCTAGAGGTTTTGGACGTCGTCAATGAGACGTCCACAGACGTGGGTAGTACCACGTCACGGTCGTCGTCGACGACATAATCGATACCGCAAGTCGAGTCTAAAGTCATTTCAGACTGGAGTCGCTTCAAGCGACTCGGAACCCAGACCCGGATTCTTCCGACGCGGCCAGTCGAAGGGTGTTATCAGATTCTCGACGGCGAGACCTGCCATCGGGTCAAAGCAGACGGCATCCAGCTAGAGCCGCTGCCAGAGGTGTCAGAGCTCCTGAACCTCGAAGAGTTGACGCCGACAGGTTTCCTGGACGACCTGAAGCCAGGAGAAATCGCGGAGGTGCTATTCTTGAAGCAAGAGTCCACTCCAGAGAATTAATTCCTCCTCGGTTATGGACGAGGGCGTCCTGGAGGCATTCTCCTCCCAACGTGCCTCGCGCTTGGGTCTGAGATTCTCCAGAACCCGAAAGATCCAGTGTTCCTTTGATGAAGGAGTTCGAGGACGTGGTGTCCAAGGATCCACCGTCTCAACTCCCACCGGACCATGGGATCAGGCACGAGATCAATCTCGTGTCGGACGCAAAGTACTGTGTCACCAACAATGGCCACTGCCCCGATAGCAATGCGAGGTCATTGATACCTTCTTCGCCGCAAAGGCCAAGGCAGGCATGGTGCGGGAATCGAAACTCCCGCACTCGACGCCAAGCTTCTGCGTTCGGAAGCCGAACGGGAAGTGGCGTCTGGTTCGTGCTTTTAATAAGATGAACAGCGCAACGGTGCCGGCCCAGACACCCATCCGCGAAAAGATGTGTTGTTAAACAGCATGGCCGGGTGCGAGTTATACAGCGCCTTGGATCTGGTGGACGGATACTACCCGATCCTGATGTGCGAGAGCGACATCCCGCTCACCGCCATGAGACCCCGAGCGGTATGCTCTAGGGGTGGCTGGTGGTGCCACAGGCTTGTCTAATACCCCGGCGACGGTCAATCGCCTGGTCACGCAGTTGTTTAGACCACTGCGTGCGTACCACAGTCGTACTTCGACGAAATCTTCGTCCATAGCCGTACTGAGGGAGGCAAGACGGCTATGGAGGTGCATTTGGAGCACCTCGGTCGAGTGTTGGAGATCATGAGAGCGAACGAGCTCTATGCCAACATCGACAAGTGCGTCTTCGCTGCGCAAGAGATCAAAGTTCTCGGTTGCTTCATTAGCAACGTCAGCGGTTCGAGCCGACCCGGAGAAGGTCAAAGCCATTTCAGCTTGGCCAACACCAAGGTCCCAGAAGGATCTGGGGAAGTGGCTGGGTTTAGACAACTACCTCCATAAGTACAGCGAAGGGTACGCGGGTCTGGCTAGACCCTTGTCGGATCTTCTGAAGAAGGATACCGACTGGCACTGGGGACGTGAGCACCACGAGGCCTTTGACAATGTCAAGGCGAGCCTACAAAAGGCGCCTATCCTGACACTGCCGGACGAGGTAAAGCCGTTCAGCGTCGTCTGTGATGCATCCGATTATGCAATCGGGTGTGCATTGCTGCAGCACGATGCAGCAGGACGTGAACGAGTGATCTCGTTTCAGTCCAGGCAGCTCAAGGCTGCCGAACGGAAATACCCCGTTCATGACAAGGAGCTGCTTGCCATGAAGTACGGCCTTGTCGAGTTCCGGGTGCACCTCCTGGGCCCCCAGTCCTTTGTGATCTACACAGATCACGCATCCTTACGGACGGCGACAAACTCGCCCCAGTGGTTTGCAGTGGATGCCACCAAGCCTAGTGTCGTAGAATGCAGGAAAGTCCCTAGCAGCGATCCCGAGGAGCAGAACCTGCGCCGAAAGTCGACGGTGTGCTCACGGAAAGCGACAAGGTGACCCAGATGTTTGAACACTTCCTGGAGCCACTGAAGCCCTCCTCATTGAACGCAGAGAAGCTTTATACCATGCACCACGTGGTACGCACCTATGTTCCAGACGATTTCCAGAGTGACTCGATGTACGCAGCACCTACCAGCCAGCAAAGTGAAGCCGCAAAGGCAGCTAAGCAGTCTCGTCGTGAGCATCGAGCTGCACTAGCAACTGCGGCTAAGACAAACCAGGATGCGCGAGAAGAGATGTCGAGGGTGAGCACGTCCTGCTGCAAAGAAGAAGCCGTGCAAGTCGACCTGAGTGTCGTTTACTGCTCAATTACAGCATACGAATGCTCAACCGAGGCTTGTATTCATCCTGATACTTACCTCCCAAACATATCAAATTGATACATAGTGGCATATGTATGTCACTAATATGAAATTGGGGGCAAAGGCAACATTTTCGAGATGTTCTACATCGATTTCGAAGAAACGGAGAGTCTCATTGGATTCGCAGTGAAATTTTATAAAATAATAACAGCCAATAAAATTGACTTTTCGATCTGGGAAGGGAGATATTTTTTCGGGGGGCCACATAACTTCTGGAAGGTCGCAATCGATAGCTAAGACGCCCCTCTTTCCGCTGATGTGTCTAAAACGCGATTCGCACTTTCCTGGATAAGTATACTTCGGTATGACGCTGTCTCATTTAGGGAAAGACGGCCAAATGCCCACTGCCACTCATGCAGTGCATGGAACCACTCTCGGCACAACCCTGTGAAAACCAATCATATCTATCAGTGAGTGTTTTATGCACATCTGTACGAAATATATTTTGAAATCGGACTCGACAAATCCATTATACTTCTAATTCTTACGAGAACATGTGACGTCTTGAGTTCGCTAACTACAAACCGCTGAGCCGCGAGGACGTGGATAGTGGACCGGAGCTGAAGCCGTACTGAGCAGGATACTGCGGCGTGTGCGGTTCCTGTGCCGCTGCATAGTACTCGGCAAAACAGTTGTCGCACACACGAACAGGTTCGTCGTCGAAACCGATGCCAAAGACAGACACGCGCCGACTCGAGTGCTCGTGGCAGAACGAGTTACCGCACATGCGGCAGTGGTGACGGCGAACAAAGAGGTTGAAAGGTTCCTCACACTCGTAGCAGTTGGTAGAGCGCGCCCACTTGACGATACGAGGCATCCCACGACCACCAAAGTGGGCTGGGGCTGGGCGAGCCGGTCCCTGGTAAAACGACGACGCCACAGACGATGTCGGTGTCGGCGGTAGCCCAAGGGAACTGCCACTACGCTGGCCGTTGCCGTGTGACGAACTACCAACTGAAAGCTGCGACTCGGAAAGTGGGAACGATGGCAGACTCGGTGGGGCCTCGCCTATAGGCAGGTTTGAGAACGATGTGGTTGATGCAGCAGATGACGACCGTGTGGGCCGCGTACTGGACGAGAACGATGTGGCATGCGACTTGCGAGACGTCTGAAGAGTCTGTTCCTTCACTGCGATCGACTGCCGCAACATGTTCATCTGGCTCTGTATGTTGAAGATAAGCGAGTCCACATCTGAGCCCGCTTCGCTCGGAGGAGCGTCCCCGTACAATGACCCATCCGCAGAGGAGAAACGCTCCCTGCCGCCATGCGACCCTCGACTGTAGATAAAGGATTCTCTCGCGGAGTCCTCGTAATTCTTGCGTGCCACGAGCTGTTCCAAAAACTTGCATTTTGCGTCGAGCTCTTCGATCTTCTCCGACAGCATGGACATATGATCAGCTTGCTGGGCAGGCATGACGCTGCGTGCACGACGTGGTGGCAACAACGACACGCCATCGCCATTCTCGCCGTCCTCTTCCTCGGATAGGACGCCATCCACTGAATACCGGCGACGACCTGAACGCGAGCGCGTTGCCCTGACGGACTGACCCAAGCCAAGCGGGGCACTCCGAGGTGGGCGAGCAGTCGTCGACGACCGGTACCGTTGGTCCCGCGGAGGACGCACATCGCTACCATTTTGCTGCTCCACCAGCATTTGCTGCAAGCGCAAGATTTCGTTCTCTAATAGCGAGTTGCGACCATCGACGTGGGTGCTACTAGCACGGCTTCGGTGTCTGCTGTTTGCGCGATAACGCTGCCTGTTGTTGGTGCGGCGGGTTGTAGGAGCGAAAATACGAATCGGGGGCTCCATCCGATCGTCACTGGTAGAACTGCCTTCCTGCTCCGAGCTTGACTGGGTCAATGGAAGGCCAGTCGATTTCGATATACGTCGTTTCGCTCGACTCGTCGACGAGTCGTCACTTGGGGAAGGCTCAGCCTCCATTTCACTTGTCGCCTGGGATGCTTGACATGCGCGGCGGAACTTGTGGAACGCCATGTTCAAGCGGAAACGCTGGAGCTTCGCCGCTACGTAGCTGTTCTGCTTGAGCCAGCGCCTACTCGCTCTCTGGATGAAGATAGCAGCAGCAAGCTCACGTTTCTCCTGTACCAACTGCTCAAGTTTTTGCTGGGCTAGCCAACGCCTACACTGAGATTGGATTCGGATAGCGGTAACTGTCTGAAGCTTTTGACGAAGCAAGTCCTCACGTTTTCGCTGAGCAAGGACACGTCTACATTGCGCTTGGATGCGCACAGCAGCACCAATACGGAGTTTCTCCGCCCGGAGTCGAGCTAGATACAACTGCGCCAACCAACGCCGACAATTTGTTTGAATGCGAACGGCAACGGAAATCTGGAGCTTTTGCTTACGAAGCTCCGCAATCTTTCGCTGTGCAAGCCAACGCCGGAAGTTTGCTTGAATACGGATGGCACCTGCAAGCTGGCGTTTGTCCTTCAGCATTACTCGAAGCATCCGCCGTGCCACAAAACGCCTGAAGCAAGTCTGAACGACGATAGCAGATTCAATCTGGCGCTTATGTTTAAGCATCTCGGCAAATTTGCGTTGAGCGACAAAACGTCTCCAGCACGACTGGATATGAGTGGCAGCATTTTCTCGACGCAGTTGGTGCAATTTATCCACTCGTCTCCTTCCAAGAAACCCTCGGACAATCGCTTGCATGTGTACCACGAAATCGCGCAGCTCTTGATACAACACGCGATGTCGATACCCTCGGTAATACTTCTGTACGACTGTCGCGCGATGATTCCGCAACTCCACGCGGTATCGAGAGAGCCGATTGTAGATGCTAGATTTGCAAAATACAAGCGTCTTGCCCACCTGCACGTCCATACGGCCAATGTCGTTTTCGAAAGCTGTGACGCTGATGTCACCAGTCACTGCAGTCGAAGCACCAAAGTTCTTCTCAATCCTGTCTTCAAGGAGCACCTTGTCCATCAAGACTGTAACTAGCGCTTGCGCCAAGTCATGGTTGTTCATCTTCCTAGTAAGGTCTCGTGGGCTAAAATAACACTTGAATCCTGAGAACAAGTCGATAAAACTCGCATGCGCGAGACGCACTGAGTATCCATGACGCGCGATGCGCACAGCCTCCAACACACCGACGGAGCGCATTTGTTCTACCATCCTTTTACGATCGAAAATGCCAGGCTTCTTTACCTCATTGGGCTTAAGGCAACGAACATAGTGAGCTTCGGTGCGACCGATCTGAACAATAAGCCGGTCTAGCTGACTCTTAAACTGTGCAGACACACTAGGTGCGCGCAGCATAGAATAGCGTCTTCGGCCGGCCGTTCCATTGTCAGAAGCTGGCAAGTCTACATTCTCATCGGCTCCGATCGCCACCACCACCTCGTTATTTGACGAAGAAAGGATGTCGCTTGCATCAGCGGGCAGCGCGTCGGTGTTCTTCTCAACAAACTGCTCCACATTGTAGCAAACACGACCAGCGAAATGGTGGACCACAAACTGGTAGTTTACGCGCTCCATCTTAGACGCTGAAAAAGGGTGTTTCTTGGTGTCTTGAGGAACAGGCTCCTCGCGGGCCTCAGTTTGGTGCAAATACCGGCTGAAGGAAGACATGGGGAGAGGCAGTGTGCTCTGAGCAAGATGTTGCTGAAGCAGTCCTGCTGGGTCTGTGGATCCCTTTCCGCCGTGGTATCGGTAGAACTTGGTACTCAAGGCTTGGTTTGAGCCCTTTGGCATCAGACACTCTTGATCCAGCAGCGAGAACAGACCGTTGCTTTTGTCATCGAAGAGAGCCAAGCACGCTGCATTGCTCGGGTATGAAATGTTTCTCCAGTCGATTCCCTCCACAATGTACACTTGCTGCTCGCGCACAAAGACAAACTCGTTAAATTGTGCCTGTAGTCGTTCGTTGGCGTAATTGATGCAAAGTTGCTCGAAGCCATTGCGGTTCAAACTCTCAAACCCGAAGATATCCAGAATGCCAATGGTTGCCAACTCCTCGTCTTCGTCCGAGATCGAAATGGACGAATCACAGTAGTTGATCTCGTCACTCAGACGACGTACAAGCCACGAAAAAAGCCGACCGTAGAAAGCTTTGGCCAGCGATCGGCAGATCTCTTTTGCCTGCTCTGGGTTATGCTTGAGCACCATAACCTCCGTGCCAGCCTTGATTTCTCGGCTACTCAAAAGCGTCTCCAGCTTGTGCACATCTACACCCATGAGCTTTGCACACTTCTCTAAATGAAACCGAGACGCCATCGTAACCACAGTATCATCTTCCTGTCCACCAGCAGCCGTAAAGTTGACATTTCCAAGATGTAGCAAAGCCGCCAAAATCTTAAAAATATCCAGCCGTTCCTGCTCATCGACACCCGTGTCTTCAAAAGCCCGCACCGTCTCCACATACAGCTGCGCATACTTGTCCGCCACAGCTCGTTTCCGTGCGAAAGTGGGCCCGTACGAGTTGAGTAGCTCATATTTGCCTCCTTTCTGGAGTCCCAGAACGTCCAGCAGCTCCTTGTCTGCTCCTTCGAGCAGCTCATAGAAAATGTGGAAGCTGCGTTCCTCCGGGTTCTGGTGCAGCAATCGCACCTTCTCCAGCAAGTAGCTCACGATCTGTGCGCCAACTATCTCGTTTTTCTCTCCGAATTGAATCTTGATGAATTTGCCGAATCGACTCGAATTGTCGTTCCTGATGGTCTGCGCGTTGCCGAAAGACTCAAGAATGGGATTGGTCTGTAGAATCCGCCGACCAATTTCCACGGCGCCGCTTCCTTCCCGCTCCGTGCGTGACTGATCGCGCCCGACACTCGTCAAGAATTGCATAAGGAACTTGGTGCTCTCGGTCTTGCCGCTACCGCTTTCTCCACTGACCAAGATGCTTTGATTGCGTCGTTCGGGCTTTAAGAGCCCGCTGAAGGCTTTGCCACCGATGGCGAATACATGAGGCGGTAGCTCCTCTCTAAGTGAGGCAGAGCAGGAGCCTGTCATTTTCTGCTTGTATGCGTCCAGCTGCGCCTCCGAGTACAATTGCGGCAGCGGTTTGAGTGGGTTTAAAGCCACGAGAATGTCGCCGATAGACGTGTAGATATGGTCCTGGTCAAAACGCTCGCTTAGCGCCTGCAGCAGCGCGGCCTCGTGCAAGTGCTCGAGGCTTGTGAGGCTCGACATGGTCGGGAAATTGGCTGACATGTTGCGCAGACACAACTCGCCGTCGAAGCCGGAATTATGACCTGGCAAAAGGCGGATTGGATGGCACAAGAGTGACAGGAGCGAGTGTTAGCTTGCCGAGAGACACTTTGCCACCTTTAGCCAACCGGTTAAGGCTAGTGTTAAAGCGACAGGGGGCGCATTATTGAAAAAGAAAGTGAAAAGGCGCAAACACTTACGCACAACGACGTCGCCCGTGTCGAGGCGTCGAACCTGCACGAGGCAGCCGGCATCCTGGTAGTCGACCACCTCGCCCGCCGCCCAGACGGCGGCGTCCTTGGTCTTTACCCATACGTTGGTGCCCACGTCCATGGCGGCCAAGGGCGAGGGCCTTTTCAAGGCAAAATGCGATCTGGTTCTGTGTGCGCTTGCGGGTTGGGGGCTGCCGCTTGGTCTTGCAAATGAGTTTCTCCGCCGCCCTGGTTAACCTCCGTGCCGTGTGTGTGTGTGATAGACGGAAGAAGGCAAACGCTCAGTTTTTCTCCGCCCACAGTAGGGAAGGTATATATAGGGCTTTGTATTGGGGGCAGCAACAGGCCGTTTTCCAAAGTTTTTGCGACGCAGCGCGTCGTTGAAGGTGTCGCCGCTCGAAGTTTGCAGCGCCGTAAAGCTGCGATGGTGTGTAGAGGGCGGCGACAGTTCGTTTGGCGATGGACCTCAACTGGCTCAACTGCAAATTTCAGCGCCAGAGGGCACATGTAACGAGTGGTGGGCGCCGAGCGAGCCAGCGCTGTAAAACAGCGGAGTATCCCGGTACCAACCGGACTTACGTTCGCTTGGTCTTGTGCAACCCCTAGCAGCTGGGTCAATCAATGGTAACTAAGTAATGATTAGCACCCCCATGACAGCGGTGTAGCCTGCTGGCAATGCCTTACTATGTATGGTCTCAGTTGCTGGATCTTCTCACGTCAAGGATTTGAAGTGTCGAGGAATGTTCACTTTTGACTCGAAAAGTTTTGAGCACGAATGAAACGGTGGTGTAACGCCGAGATAACCGAAGATACTTTCGTGTCTAAACAATATCGACCGTCGATGCCGAGCAAAGCTGGGTTAGCTAATCCATCACTTCTGACCCAAGCGCGCCCTTTGGCCTGGCAAGCTCCACCAGCAGCCATTTGGAACGGGCTGCTTGCTAGCTGTGTGCCGGTCTACCGGGCCCTTGAATCCAGCCCCGCCGCAGCCCGAACTGCACTCGCAAAGCATCCACAAGCCCGCGCGTATCGCGCAGTGGTCAGGCGTGGACTGTCCCCGTGCAGGTGCAGGCCGAGCCCCAAGCCACCAAAATGCGGCTATCGAGTGCTTTTCTCAGCGATTGAACTTTTACGAGGCAATTTTTTGGCCCCGAGGCAGAACTTATTCACCCAGCTGGTGAGCCAACATGGCTACATCGTGCACTAGACCGGTCGCCCGCACTGCAAGTGAAAAAAAAAAAACTTGCAGTGCAGGAAAAGCCGGCGGGGTGCAGGCTTCAATCAGGAAGGATGCGCTATTATATCATGGACGACTGAAACATGTTTTATTATTATTATCGCACTTTTGGAACTCGTTTGCACTGGCGTTACTGCCGGATTCTCGCCATGACGTCGTTGCAAATTGCAGGTGGTATCTGTCGACCGCTCTCAAACTGCACATTTGGTGTGGTACACACAATGAGTGGGTATGGTCTTTCTTAAAAGCTTAAAAAAAAGCATGGCGTCGGCCTCTATCCTTATAAAGAACCGTTTCCTCGTATAGACAGTCATGGGGAGACAAACACATAAGCTGTATACAGAAGAACTTACAGAATCAACTTCAACTCGATCTCTGTGGCCGAGTTGAACCCACTTTGATGGAGTTGATTTTGAAAGCTCTACTGAAGGCGGTGCACGTGTCTTGATCCGAAGATAATCTTTGCTACTAGATTTCGACGGACTCTTTTCATTGTCTGTGTATTGCTTGAATGTGTCTGAGGCCCAAAGACCATGAAACTGGATAATGAGGGTGTCAACTCCTGCCCGGTATATGTGTGTTGCTCCGCCTCTCAGTGAGTTAGCGCTGAAATTGGGTGGGTTGGTACCCATACTTTCGGCTGCGTGACGGATTGTCTTTGAGATCTTCGATGACGACACGCAGCCGAGGGTACCATGCTCGTTACTGAACACTGCTGCCGGAATGCCCATCGGCAGAGACTGTCAGGCCTTGAGTAAGCAGAGAGCGCCAAATACCAGGGGAAATCCCCTGAGCGGTTCAGTATTCGCAATGTCGGAGAGCCGTGCTGATTTGTCTTTATGATTTTCCGCCTGATGTGTACGGAGAAGGCTTCGTGTGATCAGCTAGTAGCGCACCCGCTTCCGTCAAGCAGCACGACGTCTTCGGCCTTGAGTGCGAACCACGTGAACTTATTTCCTAAGGAGGCGATCTCCGAGCGGCGCAGCAGGAAGAAGAACATAAACACACAATACCCCAGAGAGCTTGGTCGGAAGGGTACACCAGGTCGAGAGAACGGAAGTACCATTCCAAAAGCTTGAGCGACACTGGAGCCTTGTGGTGCACTGGACGGTCGAAGCGGTTGATACCTTCAGGGCCATGCGGATTTGTGGATGATCACTCGGGAAGGTGAGGTTTGCGGCTTGGAAGAAGTGACAGATACCGTGAAGTGTCGAAGCAATAGTGGATCACGTACCCTGCGATCGGAACCTAGCCTTTGTGTAGCCCCAGTAGAACGAAATCAGCGATGAATTGCACCCGCGTGTCTGTCGGTAGGTTTAGAAGGGCTGGTTGAATTCCGCGGTGTTGCTCACGCGCACCAGACCATCAGTGACTTACGGTACATGTTGTAAGTTGACCCCGCGACTTAATGTGCCCGTAAGTAGTGCGCCAAATAGTTTCCAGCCCTGAAATGTTCACCGTCGGGTTCACTTGCGACCATCCACGAGCTAGTTCGTCAAAGCGGTCAGCCAGATGAGAGCTAGTGGAGGTACGAGAGCCCGCGTATGAGATAGTATTCTCCGCCACATGTGTTACCGAGAAGAGTAGGCCAAGCTCCGCTTCCCATAAACCAAGCAGTCGATGATTGTCTGTGTCCTGGATTTGCGGGATGCCATATTGTTTTGCCATGCAACTGCTGAAGTGTTGTCAATTCGAATTTGGGCGTGAAGTGGAGGACTGCCAGTGGTAGCGATCTGGACTTAACACTTTCTTCTCCATGTGTGTACCGTAAGGTGCATGATAGCAACTCGCGGTAATTGAAGCCAAATCCGACCGACGACTGTTCCGTGGTGGCTGTGATGAGGTCATGTTCGACGGCGTTGAAATCGTAACGGAGCACCACTCGATCAGCTGACACAAGTGCACACCGACCGCTATCTGAAGCGTCCATTTCGACGATGATATCGGGTGCTGGATGTGCGTTGAAGTACTGCAGCGAGACCACATTTTAGAGTTGGGGATCGTAGAATCCTAGCTCACCACAGTAAGTTCTGTTTCATCTCTGCAGACACACGTATCTTGTTCCATTCGTGCAAAAGTTGCTCCTGCTCCCGAAGACGCTGTAGAAATGGTCGGGCAGGGCGAACACAGGTAGCGATATGGTGTAAGCGACTCAGCAAAGAACGGTAGTCAGACCGGGCCAAGACGACGGCGTTGTAAGCAGCGCTGAAGCATACTCTTGATTTGTCGACTTGCTTTGGGGTATGGAAACAGTGGCGGCAACGGTATCGAAGATGAGGCCGAGGAACTTTTGGCGTGAGTTCCAAGACGTGAATATTTCCTCGTTGATGGCCCTGTACCCCAATACGGTCGTCATTGCATGCCGGAGCGACTGCTCGGCATCGATGCTGTTAGGACCAATGCCCGCTGCAACGTTGATATGGTCGTCCACCCAATAGTAGCTAACGAGACCGGTGGGCCTGTACTGATTCACAGCTTGTCCATGAAGAAACGCGATGGTGCCTCCAACCACTCCGTAGCTGGCTTGCGATCCAGACCAGCCGAAGGCAGCCGCAGTGTCAATGACTAGCGTGTTATCCCGCTCGAGGCGACAGTCCAATAGATAGGCACGTTCGCTGTGGGTGCATACGTTGCGGAAGGCCGAAGCAACTTCGCCTGCTTGGCGTTTGTTTTCTGCTCCCGGGTGACGTTGTTGTTGCTGAAGGATATCGACGACAACAGCGTCACAGTGCTTAAAAATGGGAGTACATGTGCTAGACGTGCCGGTGTGGTCATTTAGAGAATGACCAGCAGGAAAGGACAGGTCATGAATAGCTCTGCCTGTAGTGAGTGGATCGGCGTCACCCTTATTCACCACTCCGAAGGGGCTAACGTGAATCTCTGGTCAGATCTCCTAGATGTCGAGATCGACGACAAGACACCGCCAGGCGTCTTGTTCTGTACTGAGGTTTTTCACCAACACTGGGTACCGGTCGTCAGCGAACATGTGATTGACAGGATACGCGCGTTCTAGCGGCAGCGGTGCGGAAAGAGGCATACGGGCTCCTGTTGTCGCGATGCCGGCAAGAGCATCGCAGTGTTGGTATCCTCGGCAGGCACGCCGTAGAACGTTCGGGATCATTTTCTTGTTGGACGATAGTAGGTCGACTGCCTTTCCCGGATCAATTCGACAAACCGCGGTAGTGAAATGCGGGTGCGGCGTATAAACTCCGATAGCACTTGTTGAAGATGCTTGTTAAATGCTGGTGGTCCCACCCCAGGAGGCGAGGGCGGCGTAGGCAGTTTCAGACCGACCTTCCCGAGTGCTGAATTGATGTTGTGTAGACGAATGCTCTCCCAGAGTTCCGCGAACCGTTTGGCTTTGGTCGCGAGTAATTCATTCAGCATTACGGTCGGGGCACGACGGTGACCGGCTGCTGGGCCGGTTCGGCGGCAACTTCATGATGGTGGTGCCGTCCCCGCAGCGACGGCGCACGACGCGATGATCGGAGAACGAGGTGGGCCCCCGGCAACCACTGGTGGACTCATTGATGATCGGCGCGCTGGGCGACGGAGCATGTGGAGCGTGCTTGGTGGCGCCCTAGGCTTTTATGAAGTGCCATGGGGCGACCTGGCAGAAGAGGAAGCACTATGGGGCGACTTCGACACGACGCAAGGACCATGGGGGTGCCTTGTTGGGGATGGAACGGTGCCGTGATCGCAACATTTGAGCCAGGCACTGCTTGACTTTAGAGCGGGGAACACTGACCTTGCTGACACATGCTGGACTTGACAGAATGTTCGCTAGCAGTACCAACCTCATGAACTAGTGTATTGAGATTGGTAGTGCTTGCGGACCGAAGTGGTGGTGAACGGGCAACACCTCGGCCTCTCATTGGTGCTGACGACGGTCGTGCTGCCGGCGGTCGGCGCCGTAGTTGCGGTCGATGGAGTCTTGGAGGCCGCGTGGGAGGCGGCCGTCCCAGCGATGGTGCGGCGAGCATGAGCACAGCGTTCGGCGCTGCCTCCATAGCCCATACCTCCACGGAGGAAACACGACATGGTTCGCGTCCGTCGCCGCCCCTCGGAATTTGGCGACGGATGCTGTAGGGAATGACTGGTATTCGTGCCGGGCCACGGCGTGACGACCCTGCTGGTGGCCGAATTAACGCCGGAGCCTGGGAGCCAACAGGAGCCGGAGGGGCAAGGTTGACATGCGCAGAGCTAAACTGTTGAGAGCTGCCTGCCAGTCCGCGCTGTGATAATCGACGGCACGCACAGCATCATTGAAATCCCGCCACCAGTACGGCGAGTAAACCATCAAGTGCGGTAAGGCTCGGCCCATAAACTGGTTGACGTGCATGAGCGTAAGGGTCACGCGCTCTGGGGTGTTGTTGTCGCGTTCAGGATTTGCCAACACGAAACGCTTCAGACGGGAAAGCAAGCGACGGACCTGCTCATACCAGAGCGCGTCGTTGACCGAGATCAAACCGCCAATGACCGTCAGCAGATCTTCGTAGGTTGCACAGATAGCCTTAGTTGCAGGAAGAACAGCCCCGGCGCCGAAATCGGCCGAGAAGTTAGCGTTGGTGAGCCACGGCGGAGCTGATCCATCTCGTACTGGGGGTGGAAGTGCATCACGGTTAGTCCTCTGGAGCTAAGACGGCCCCTATGCACTGCCATCAGCACGGCTGCGGGGCGTCGAATCTCACGCAGTCGAGCTCCCACAAGTGCAGCCGAATGACATGGGAGACAGCCACTTACCTGCTTCTGAGTTCAGGTCTCGGAACATGCGGTGCGCTGCGAGCTGGTGCGCTTGTGGTGGAAAGTACTCACCCTTGACGTGAGTCCGCGGCACGGGGGAGCTGGTACCGCGAAGTTGATTAATCTCCCGCGGCGGCATGTCCGATGCATTGCCGGCCGGCGTCAATATCTAACTGGCGGGTTCAGCTGCGGTACCCACTAGGGTGGGCCTTGGTTCGCCGTTGGGGTAAGATCGGCTCTCACGTCTGTACTGGTCGAGGGAAGATGGTTGGTAGAGCTTGCGGTGGTGAGACCAGGTTATAAGCACGACGGTGTAGTTCTTGTTGCAGCTTGGTGAAGAGGCCGAATAATCGGTCCACTTGGACTTCGAGTACTGGCCAACTAGGTTGCGGAATCGGGGCAGAGGACGCCGTGCCCACGTCCCTCTGCATTAATGTTTGGGCGAACATGTTGATGTCAACCACAGAGTTGGTAGGCATAACATCCACCCGTCATTAGGTTTTGGGACCACCGGGGGTTGACAAGGTAGAGCCGCGGTGGATAGCGGAGATTCGCATGGCTCCGGTTGAGGCGCTTTAGGGCCGTCGTTTTCTCGTGCCACCGCAGAGGCCCCAATTTCGCGCTGCTCTGGTGCCGCGGGCGCCGTTGCACTGATCGGAGTCGAAGCAGGGAAGTAGGAGACGACAGCAGGACTCCTGGGCTCGATGGCGGAGCCAGAACACTCGCTGCAGTGGCACGAACTGCTTTGCGCTTCTTCTTGCGGGTTTCAGCGAATCCCGCCCCGGTCACTCGACCAACACGTTTTACCTTCCAGGACGCCGCACGAAATGTTTTCGCCGCGCGCTTAGCTTGGCGGCGTGCACTCGCTCGGCCTGGCGACAGAGCCTCCGATAGCAAGGTGTCGATAGTGTCGGCAGCCAAGTGGCTCGCCTTCCTGGACTTCACCAGCTCGGCTCGGTGTTGACAGCTGGCTGGAAGCCGGGAGTGTTGTAGTCGGGGTCGGCTCCGGCTGGCTTGCCAACACTACGTGCCGTCATCGGGGAGTGCGGCGCCCGCTGCTGCGGGTTCCGCTATCCCGCGATGACCCGTTGCAGGCGAAGAAGGCACGAATTAGCCGGGGACGACGGGGCTTCAGCAGGTGCTGCCGGAGGCGCGGACGGCAGTTGGTTGAGCGCGGAGGAGACTGCGTGGCCATCCTTGTAGGCTTCGACGGTTGGAGATAGTTCTTGTTGAGCTGCAGGGAGAAGCTTGAGAACTGAGTTGTCCGGACGGAGCTTCAAGAGAGCAGTGTCATTCAATGGAGCAGCTTCTCTACCGTACCCGAACTAACACAAAGTATTTTCCTTGCTGCCGCAACCCGAATTGCTTTCCCCGCCGATTGGTTCTTCCTCTTGCTCCTTCCTCGAGGAAACTACTATTCTCGTTTGTATACTGTATACCCGCCGAGAAACTCAATTATTAAGAAGCGGGTGCCATCGTCTGGGTACGGATTAGCACGGACGCTCTTCGCCGCCCGCTTCACCAAGCGCTATCGCACATTTAAATCGAATTTACTACCACCAAACAGTACGAGCAAGTTACAACCACTCGACGCTGGGATCGTCGCGGCATTCAAGTGACTTTGCCGTCAAAGCCAAATTCAGTATGCGTTGGACAAACAGGCGATAATCTGGGCATAAATTCGGCGACGGCCTCGATGATATACAACGCCACCGTATATTGTGTTCTTTGAGCATTAAGGGCTGAAACAGCATCCGAGCCGGCAAGGATCTCAGTAGCATGTGCGGGTGCGAGTGCTGAGACATGGCGAAGTTGTAAAAGCCGTACGTGTCGTACATGCTCATGCTGTCGCCGTACTTCTTCGAGTGCGAGTACCAGAGCGCGACGCAGCTAGGGATGGCCACAACAACAATGATCAGGTACAGGAACAGCACAATGTTGTGGTTGGCCGGGTCCAGCAGGAAAGTGGGCAGGCCGATGGAGAGCTGCATGGCCTGGCGCCCGCCGGGTTGCCAGCCTTCTCGTAGTTGGCCTTGGCCACCTCGTCAGTCAGCGCCTCGTAGGCCTTGGCCACAAGCATGAACTTCTGCTCAGCAACGGCGTCGCCCTGGTTCTTGTCTGGGTGGTACAACAGACTCATCTTGCGGTAGGCGCGCTTGATCTCGCGCTCACTGACCGCATGGAACGTGACTGTGTGCAGTGAGCACCTGTAGCAGAGGTACAAGGTGATCGCCTTACAAGCAGATCCGCAACGAGCTTTAGGTATTATTGACGGTGCTGCTTGATTGTGCGGTGCTGTGATACTTGGAGGATGGCTTGACGGTGGCGAACCAGAAAACGCTTGACCATTGAGTTGAGAGTATATAAACAGTTCCAAATCGGATTTCATGGGCGAGTAAGGCCTCAAGCGCAGTAGTTTGGCGCTCTGAAAGGCCTCTTCCTTAAAGACGTCTTCGATGTTCGCGTGGCAGGAAGCGTTATCGGCAACGAGCACGACGTTGTCGAGAGGAGTAGTCTGGCTAATATGCCTCAGCAGACGGCGAATAAAGTTTTGTGCTCGTCCGAATTGAACGACCCGAAACGTTACTCGGCGTACGCCAGACAGTCCTCGGAGATACATTATGGCGTGGCTGTTCGATCCTTTGCTCGCGGTCTTCTTGTCGACCTGTAGTAGGTCACACTTAAAAAAAACGTGAATACAGTCGGGGAAAGCTGGCACTTCCTTCAGTTGTCCGCTGAGTGGATTGTGCTTGTCGGCTTTGATATAAAACCAAAGTGAGAAACTAAAACATGCATGCCGACCAGCTGCCTTACATCGCCACCACCAGCGTCCCAGTGGTGGCGTTTTACACAACGGTTAGTAGAGATCCCTACTGCAACTTGCACCAGCTTGAGTTAACGACACACGCACGATCTGCTCTTGAACCCCTAGGCCAGCACTCATGGTTGCGGCGCTTAGGTTCAACATCCGTGCATACAGAGCAACAGCACTGACTGAACAACAGCACTCGCTGACCCACAGCACAGACGGCTGACTGTAACCAGATACCGGCAGCAGCACACTACCCAGCGTCGCCGCCATACTCGACTGGACTGCGTGGTCGTGGTTGGGCTCTCATGCCGCCACCCACTACAGTCCACCACCAAGGCACCGTCGCTCGCTTCGTCGTAGAGGAGTGTGTCGGCAGGTTCATCGTGTAGCGCTTGCACCGCCCCCGAGGTATCGTCGCTTCCCACATTCTCATCTGCTGAACCAGCGGCGTACGCCGACTCTTCGGACTTCTCTGGGGGGGGTTCTAGCTTCGCATCGATGGGGGGGGGGTCGGCGAGCGTGTCGGGCGCGGTTTGCGCGCTTCGGGGGGTTGAAATGTACGACAACCACTGCTCCAGAAACAAATATTACCCGACTTATGGCCAATCTAAACTCAAAAGGTAGGTCCTTCACAATTGCGTGTAGGGTTAAAGGTATGATTTGTCGAGCCACTGGTACAGAATTAAGTGTTTTTAGTCCAATGACTGCTGGGGAAGCAAGTCCTACGGCCTAAGGCCCTGGTCGCTGCGCCGGTGTCTGGGAATAAACGGCAAAAGTAATAATCCCAGACGAGAGTCCTCGAGTGCTATGTCTTGGATTTTCCCTCTGTGTGTATACCGTCCCAAAACCTGCTGACTCGTGCTGTACACTGCTCGACCACGTTGAACGAAAAGTCACGTACATGCGGATTGGACGCGAGCTGCTTGGCTGTCTATTTTCGATTCAATGCACGTGCACATGTTGCGGCCGTTTTAATGGGACAACTGTGAGGTATGAACAGCGACGACCGCTTGAACTCGTTCTTGAAAGTAAATTGCACAACGAAGCTGCACGTTGAACTTGTGCAACGTGTTTTGTATCGGCGCTTGTCGCTAGCTGCCACTCTTGGCAGCCGTGATACTTTTTATGTCTGCATGAAACTCGATAAAGCGTCGCTAAATGGACTGCTCACGTTTTGATTGTAGTCAATTACAGCAGAGACGATGTCACGCTTAGAGTATAGGTACGCTGGTCGAAGAACGCCTCCTTGTCCATTTTTACTCGTCTAGAATGCGCTGTTGTGTTCCAGCTTCTAGCTGCCGCCATTCTTCCTCTTATTATTGTCGGTTCAATTGCGGAGATGGCCTAGGTTTACCAGTGTACCTATATTTAGTGTAGCCTATATGAGTATGGCGCATATTTTATATTTATTTTCAAACGGCGGCGCATACCGTATTTGAGATCTCATAATACAAAGAGATCTCTTACTTCGTACCACGCATTGGCCAATCATACGCTCTGAATCATCCGGCTCATCAGTTGAGATCTCATAATACGTAGTGCACAAATAGGGTCAAAGCATCAGCGGACCATCCAAATTTCATTGCAAGAAAATCGCAATGGAACGCATGCCAAGCAAGGAAGGTGGTAGCGCGCACGCCAGGACAGCAATCGGGGAGGACGCGGACCATAGGACAAGGCAAAGCACCCAAGCACTTCAGACGGGTTGCAATTTCGTTTCGTCATAAACTTGACGTGATTGAGTTTTATGATGCCGTCGTTTTGAAGGCGAAAATGCACGCAACTGTCAACTTGTTTTACCCCTCTCTTTCAGAAGACCAGATTAAAGCCAAAAAAAAGAGAAGTCTACAACTGGTTGAATCAGCATGCCCTCATTTTCGAGAAGTACGAGATTGGATGTGGCGCATACTGTAAGGACCGGAGTTTTGGGATGTCGGCGACGTTGTCGCCAGAGTTTGAGGAGCAACTTGTCGTTTGGATTAATTCCTTGAGGAAGGAAGGCATACCAGTGACCGGTACAATGGTTCGCATGCATGCTAAGGATTGCTATGAAAGCGCAGGGCTCCCTGAGATTAACTTTGCAGCATCTCAGACGTGGCTGCTTGGATTTCTCCGGCGGAACCGGTTGTCAATCCGGCGGCGAACACGGCAAAGTCAGAAGACTCCGGAAGATGCAGCGATAGAGGCCGAAAGGTTTGGAAGCAAGATTCGGAAAAAAAAATGACTGAACTGGGAGTAGATAGAGTTTTCAATGCCGATCAGACTGGTAGGTAATATTTTATATTTTTTATTTTAAACTAACCTTGTGCTTCTCTAACATATTTTTTTATTTGATCACAGCAATATATTATGAGTATTTACCCACTCTGACTATTGCTTCGACAGATACGAAAACTGTTTGGATGAAAAGTGCTGGCAAGGAAAAAGATCGTGTCACATTGATGTTGTTGGGGGACAGTACTGGGCAAAAGTATGACCCCTTCATGGTTTTCAAAACGAAATCGTCGAAAATCGCTGAACGGGCACTGGAGAACACAGCGTTCCAGCACGGGTTTGGAGCACAACTACGGCGGGAGCTCAGAGGAGAGCAATTTGGAGTTCAAATTTATGGAAATGATGCGGGCTGGTGGAATGGTGAAATGACGATTCAATTTTTGATTTATCATTTCTGAATCGACGTAACATGCACGTTCCCATACTGTTATTACTCGATGATTTCTCGGGTCACTGGCGAGACGATGAACAAATGTTTGCGCGATTACTAAATGTGGAGCTCATGCGCATACTAGCCGGGTATACATTTGCATGCCAACCGGCCGATATTTCGTGGAATAAACCACTGAAAGACTTGATGCGCAAGAACTGGGTCGATAATATGCTGCAACAACTGAAGCAGTAGGACCGCCATTCCCTTCAAGCTGAAAGCTCCTAGTAGACGCGAGCTAATATCATGGACTAAGGCAGCGTGGAAATCGCTGTCGATTTCCGTTATTGTGAGTGGCTTTCAAAAAGCTCAAATCATCCTGAAGGAGGCGACTACAACGCAGGTGGACGTCGTTGAACAGAGGCTGCTCGACACAGAACCCGACTGGGATTTGCTCAATCGTCTTCTCGAAGAAGTCCCAGTGGTTCGTCATGTAGTGGATCCGAGCCGAGATATTGATACCTTAGATAACGACACCAAGTTGGATTAGATAAGGAAAGAAAAATACATTTTCTGTATTTGTGAAGTGTTCATAAAATCGTCAGTACATGTACATCTCGTGTCCACTTTACAACACTACAACTTCAAGAATCAATGGTATGAAGTATGAGTCTCAAATACGATATTGTTTATTTGGAATGAAAGATGGCACATTAAGTTTACTTTCCCAAGATTATATTACAGGTTTTTGTTGCTCACACCAATTGTATGTGTACCACACATTATTACATTTGACTGGCCGGCGTACAGTACATCACAAAGCGTCACTAGCACCTCGCTTAACGCCTCTCCTACCGGACATGGTCAAGAAGCGCACGTTATCGCCTCTACCGGCCTTTGACCAGAAGGCGCTGCCCGAGTTCCTTCAGACACATGGCTTCAAGGAATTGCACGCGCTGACGATCTGGCGCTATCTGGCGCAGAACCCGGAGGCCTCATTCGCTGACATTCCAGGGATCCCCAAGACGTTGCGCACGCTGTTGGGCGAGCACTTCGCGCACTTTACGACTTCTGTAGTCACGGAGCAGCGCTCAGCCGACGGAACCGTGAAGCTGCTGCTCAAGCTGCAAGATGGACATGAGATTGAGGCTGTGATCATGCGCCACACGGGCCGCAACACGCTCTGCGTCAGCTCCCAAGTGGGCTGTCAGATGGGCTGCACGTTTTGCGCCACGGGTACACTTGGCATTATTGCCGACCTGTGCAGCGGCGAGATCTTAGAGCAGCTCGCACACGCCAACCGCGTGGCGCCCATCCGCAACGTGGTCTTCATGGGCATGGGCGAGCCGCTTAACAACTACGACGCCGTGCTGGCGGCGATCAGGGCCATGACTAAGGTGTTCGGTCTTGCGCCCAAGTACATCACGCTGTCTACGGTGGGCGTGATCCACCGTATTCGCCAGTTGTCGCACGACGCGCCGCTCGTGCGGTTGGCGCTGTCGCTGCACGCTCCTACCCAAGACATGCGCAGTCAGATCGTACCTACGTCGACAGCCTACCCTTTGGACAAGCTCATGGCCGCTATCGACGACCACCTCGCGATGAAGTACGTAGAGAGTTGTGAATGTTATTTAGTGTGTTGATGTACTGACGGGGATTTTGATGGTGGTGACATGGTAGGGAGGGACGGCTGGTGATGGTGGAATATTGCATGTTGGCGGGCGTCAATGACTCGGTCGAGACAGCGCATACCCTTGGCAAGCTGCTGCAGAATCGATCGGTGCACGTGAACCTCATCCCATACAACACCACGGACGTCGGCGCTCAGTTCCACTCGCCGTCGCCCGAGGACATTCGTGCCTTCCATGCCGTGCTGCGCGATCCGTATAACCTCAAGGCTACGATCCGCGAGAACCACGGCACGGATATCGACGGTGCGTGTGGCCAGTTGGCACTGAAGAACAAACCCGAAGGCAACGCTGCGCAACGTGATATTGAGGATATCGGTTCTCGACGGACGAAGAGTCCGCGCAAAAACAAGAAGCCGTTTTCGAGCTCGGACAGCGAAACTGTGGATACATCTTTTGCTGCTACGTCGACTGCCAGTTCTTGGCTCACCCGTGCCAACGACTTTATTGACGAGCACCAACAGGCTATCGGACTTGTTTTGCTAGGAGCATCGGTCGCAATGCTTACGATCGGGATTGCGCATCGTGGACGGACCCACGTAAATTAATCCAGCAGGGATAGCTAGAGCGGAATCGCAAGAAGTTTCGTACTCACCCATAGAACCGGAGCAAGTCCATGCTGCAGGGTATCACGGAAATACTGTTTTCTTTTTCTTCTCCATAAAGCTGGTTTTCACTAAACATCAGTGGTGGAAGATTCACAAAGTGTATCGGCATAGCATTTCTTCTTGCCTGTGTCAAATCATCATCTTGAAAAGTCCCTTGATCCTCGGTGGCGATTTCTGGATAATGTTGTTCGTAAGTTGGACAAAGCTAGCGTGACAATTAACGTCAAAGAAGCGGTAGTAACTAACGACTCACTGCAAAGGACGCGCGCCTGCAGCAGCGTAAGTTTGGGGAAGCACGACGTGAGCTCAGCAGCAATTCCCACTTGAAGCGAGTTGGAAACTCTGCTTGACAGCATGGCAATGACAATAATGATGAGCACTTACCAGCCACGAACTATATCGATTAGGATCGCAAAGAACAGTTCTTTATCTGGATACGCCAGCTTTGACACCATGCCGGTCGTCGCAAGCGCCACTGTGAACAGTGAAAGGATAATGCTGGCGAGGAACACAGCCTTGTGGAGAGTACGGTCGATGTAGACGGCATATACGCGCTGTCAGAAGTCACAGAAGAAGAGGATGGATGCCGTCACGGCAATGACTAGCGTCACTAAAGTCTCAAAGCCCGCAGTAGTGACGGCAACCACGGCGGTTCTCGACCAATCTCCATCCGGAATGGACACGTGGAAGAACATGGCGATGTACACACGAGCAACCAACGCAACCACGCCGATGCCATTGCCAGACGTCTGTGGCTAGAGTAGTACGCAGTCCACCAACAATGAGGTGACCCGATGTACAGCCACATGATGTAAGCCAAATCGGCGCGAGACCGCATCCGTAATTGTGACGTTTTCACCCACCACAGAGCGGATGTAGGGGCCAACAATCGCTAGCACACCCGTGCCCGTGATACCCGAGAGCGCGTAATAAGGACACATCACGACACAGAGTGTAGACCGATCTCTGGGAATCCGAAGCGTCATTTACAGCCGAGAAGAAGTACCAGCCAGACACAGCATGCTTGTCGAGTTCTTGGCATTGCATCGGTCATATATTGACAACGGGTGTAAGGCAAGTTGGATCCCCTCAAGCACGTCAACCCTGGCGCACCTGACGAAGTTCTTGACCGAGTTGACGTCCACGTGGCGACTGACGGTAATGGCGTAGACTGCCACGGCTATGAGCGTGGCGGCCGTCACGCCGTAGGTAACTCATTGGCAAGCATCTTGACGGGTCCGGGACTTAAACATACCAACGTAAGAAAAACTCGGCTCGGTTGTATCATGAACCCAAGTATCCAAAATAATATCAGGATAACATTGTCAATAACATTATTTGAGAAAATAATAAATTGTACGTTTCAGCAGACGTCGATGGTCAACGTGATCATAGATTTTGTAGCTTAAACTTTCCAAAAGTTATTTTTACGAGGACCAGACATCTACTGACACCAACCATTTCTGAGCGCTCAAATTGGTGTGGAGCTGAACATCCAACTTGTGCGCAAACCACAGTTCTCATTTTTCCTACGCTCGCCTCTTAAGAAGTCCAGCAACTCCAACACGATAGTCCGCGTCACCCCCCCCCCTCCACCCACCCACGCCCTGCGTACTCCAACGATCAAGATTCGGGTTTCTACTTCCGCCCGAGCCGCGACGAAAACGACGAGGTGATTCTTGAATATTTTCGTTGTCGTTGCGGCACGGTGCGGAAGTAGACCCATCGAAATGGGTACTTCAACCTTGTGCAGCATGTGCTACGAGAGCACCAAGACAATCGGGTGGTCATGATTGACGCAACGACAGCGGAGATTGGACCTCTCTTGGACTTCGTCATACATTTAGCTCAGAATCTGTACGGTTGGATGGTCTGGCTCGTCATGGGCAACCTTCCACTCTCCTTTTGCGAGAGCCGTGAAGCTGTACGGTACGTTTATTTGGTTTTACTAAGCTACTACTCTCAAATTCTGATATTCATGTTTGTTTGGATGTTATGCAGCTACTCTCGAATCTCGACCCCATCTCGCAGGAAACGTTGCGGGCGGGCATAGACGGGGTGATGGTCGCCATCGTGCGTTCAATCGCGGCGGAGCTACCCGTACGCTTTGGCCTCATGCTCGATGGTTGGACGCATGCTTCCGAGCACTACTCCGCTGTGTTCGCCTGCTATGAGGTAAACGGTTGCCGAAAACTGATACCGCTTAGCATGGCCCCGCTGCTTGGCGCCACGGACGAGGACCTGACAGCATATGGCCGCCGAATTCCTCGCGACCATGCTGCCGCACGACTACGGGGTGCAGTTGAAGCAGTGTCGGGAATAACTGCTCCGCAACCGCCGGCTGGCGACACTATTGGGGGCCCCTCTAGTGGGATACGCGTGCCATCGATCGAACCTTGCTGTTCAAGATGACATGGCGCTGCATCAAGACGATTTGGCTGCCGCCCTTGCGCAGATGGTCAAGCTGCGAACGCTTACTGAGTCGGCGAAACTACGGTAAGCAAAACTTTGTATTAGTGATGTGGTAGCGTCTACCAATATTTGACTAACCTAACATTCTGTTTCTACTGTAATTGTTTTATGAAGGTTGAAGACCGATCTTCGGCCCGTAATTCGCCAGGTTACACGATGGAGAGTAACTTTTGCAATGATGAAGCACTATTTCAAGTTCCTCGACACAGAAGATGACAGCATTGCACAGGTGCTGCCCTCAGAGCGGCCATCAAGCGGCTGAGCGTTCTTTTCTAAGAAAATAACGGCTGTGCGATATCGAGTCGGTTTCTAAAGCATAGCAAGATTGATGTCGATTTGCGCGGCTTTTGCGAGTGGTTTCGCGAGCTAATTGCTGTCAAGCCCCCATATGCGCGCTTCATTGGTAAGTGAGATTACTGAAAAGCCGCTCTGCAACCTGTCGCTGTTGCAGAAGCGGACTGGAGTCCGCTGTACAGATGAAGAGGAGCCCGGGTAACTTGTCGAGCGTCTGCGGAAGGGCCGACAACTTGCTCAAGAGAGTCAACTACGTGCAGATGAAGAGCACTCCTCCGACTCCAAATATCGCTGAACGCTTCTTCAGCGTAGCTCGCGTGGCGTTTAAGCATCGGCTGTCTCCAGCGTCAGCGGCAGAAGACCGCTGACGCTGGAGACAATTCTCTTTCTGCGTGAGAACTGCTCCTGCTGGGATGCAAGTACGATTGACAGTTTGCACTAGGGTGCATGCGCTAAGCAGTGCTGTTGACAAACTGCATGCTTTCCAAAATGGAGTAATTTATTGTGGTGCGGTGAACCAGTGTCATTATATACTGAAGCGTCAAAGGAACCTCATCGGATAATCTACTGAGCTTTCTTGCACTTACTAGATAGAAATGCCGTATTCGGTCCCCCTGAGAAAATAGAGCAACCCGCAGCTTACACCGTGTCTTGTTTCTAGGGGCGATCGGGAGCAGTAAATAAGGAGACACAAGCCATCCTCAACAACAACATTCGCAGCAGTTCCTCCGCCGGTGCGGACCGGATCAGGTTCTAAACGAGGTTAAAGCAGTCTTCGACACCGCTGACTACATGCCCTACTCCACAGGATTGAACCCCAGGCTTCTTCGCCGTCGCCACCGCGGACTCTTTCGCTGCCTACACGCGCTACTCCGCCGACGTCACGCACTCCTCCGGCTGCACGCACAGCTCCCATGGGTACCAGTGCAAGCATGGTGCCAGCCATCCGCCTTGTGAAGGAATCCCGGGAATCATAAAGCAAACAAGCACATTGAAAATCGTTTTCTATTCACGAGGGACCTCGTTAAAATCGGTCGCCTAAAATTAGCATATTGTGCAACCATAGAGATGACAGCAGACATTATCACGAGAGTTCTGTCTACCAAACAGTTCATAAAATAAGAGTGAAGCTAGGAGTCAGAGATCCGAAATTGCCCCATACTTAGTGGTTGTGTCGAGCAGAGAGGCAACAGGAACTTCCTGAATGCCTAAGAGAGAAACTGAATCATATGGATACTTTCAAAGTTATAGAACAATTGGCATCAAGTACGAGAGGATATCAGAACAGATCACAGATGGTGTGATCTGGGTGCATAGTGCGATGAAGATAGGAGGCAAAGGAATCGATGCCGCCCCGGACACAGTCCGAAGGCGTGCTCATATTCTAATTTGCCTCAGACTGACCACATCGTCCAGAGTACGGCAAAAAGGAATGAAAGGTAAATACACACGTAGTGATTCTCTACAGTGTTAAGCCATTTTAACATTATCGAGACAGGAGCGTGTTAATTAACAAGGGGGGGGGGGCATTTATTTGGCACTAAAGTGTGGCAAAACAACCCCCCGCTTATCCGCGAAATCGAAAACTCTTTTTTAATCGAAATTTTTTTTAGATTCATTTATTAAAAAAAAGGAATTGGACTCCGTGCCGTTCGTGTCGTAGTTGATGAAGTCTGCATGCTTTAAGCGAATTTTTTAGGTTTTGTTAAATAAACGCATTCGAGAAACGTACGACTGTGTTATATCTTTCGTGAGGGAGGGGGGCTGCTGCTACGCTTTACTACATGAGGCTGTTTTTGGACTCGGCCATAAAGATCTTGTCATTGAACTCGTCGTAGACAAAGTCTAATTATGTGCAAAAACAGTTTGCACAGCCACGCTCTTCCGTGCCCAAACGTCTTCATCATGTCATAGCAAGGGTGCGAAAAATACATATTTCTGAGGGTAGTTTTCCTTCTCCGACCACCTTCATTATGGCAATTTTCAAAGAGGTACTCAGTACATAATGCCATAGTCCATGGAGCAAACAATTCAATTTTTTCATTAATTGTATTTATGAGGATCGGTCAACCTGGTCAACTATTTCAGCTACTTCCGCTAGACCCCCCCCCATATATCTCTAGTTGCACGCAAGAACAGTAGCTGCTCCAGCGCCTGTGGCAGCAAACTCTTCCTCTTGTCACTGAATAGACGCTGGGCTGTCGAAAATAGTGCTCTACCGAGTTGGACATTGGCTCGAGAAAGCTGGTGTCGATTAAACGGTGCTCCTGCTGCGCTGCGAGACGATGACGCTTCAAGCTCTATCAGCAAAACTCAGCTCGCTCTCGGTACTCACGTCCACTTCGCTACCTCATCCGGAACGACGAGCTTTTGGGCAGCTCTCAGCTCGGCAGCAGTCAGCTCACCGCCTGTCCACGTTGGGTTTGAAAGAGCACTCTCGAAATGAAGATGCTTGACGATCGCTGCTGTTGAGCTGAGGTGGTGGGTGTGTCCGGGAGCTTTGCAATGACCTCGTAGAAGATGGCTCGCACGTCAGCGAACGCTGTGCTCTTTTTGCAATGCCATGCTGACAGACTGGATAATGGAGAGCGCGGTTTTGCGCAGAACCTTGAGTCGATTTACTTGGGCGGTGCTCAGCAAGTACTCTGTTTGGCGCATTACTGTATGAATGGTGGCCAGTAATCGCCAGAAATCGGTCCAGCATATCGAACGCATTGCTCCCTCGAGTGGCATTTCGACGAATCAGCTTCAGCGGAGTCAGCTTGCGGAGGTGTCCAGCGGCCTTGGGGTCGATAGCTTTCGCGTTGCTTCGCGATGAGGTCCAGCTCCGTCTTGTACTTCTTTAAGGCGCGCTCGGCTGCCAGGTTGAGCTGGTGGCTGGAGCAGTCTAGTACAACCCTAGCAATCGCGCTGTGGCAATGTTGGTGGAGCAGCTGTCTCCAATTAGATAAACTGCTCCACCTGGGTCAATTGTCAGGAGCTCTAGCGTCCGAAGAATGAAGTCTTTGTGGTTGAGTGCATAAGCCAAGGGGTGCCTTGTCACCACTCCATCCTTGCAGTAGGAGACAAAACTGCCACGAAATGGTCAGAGTTAGCAGACGATCCGTCAAAAATGAGAGCGAGTTTTGACGGTGTTCTTTTAGAGATTTCACCCTCTAGAAGAACATTCAGTGTCTTCACGTATTTTTTGAATGTGGTCTTTGCAATAGGCTCGAGGCTGGTGTATTTCAGAGCGAGTGTATTCTCGCGGAAGTTGAGCGGCATCTCGCCCTCGACATTCATTCTATCCACCCAAACACAGGTTTGGCCTACACAATTAGATATACCAGTTAATGCAGCGAACACATTAGCATAGAAACGACTTGTTATGTACCTTTCGGAGCGTGCGTAAGGAAATGCTACTCTGCCGTCATGGCTTGCATGGTTTGCTCGTAATCGGGGTGTCCAGCCCGGAGGGGGTTCATGACGTTTGTATAGCCTCTAGTGTGCCCTGGGCAGAATACTGGGGCATCGTCGGCACTGGAATCGGTGCCTCAACAGCTCTTTACGAGGATACAGAAGCTCGAGCGGCGGCCGATGTGTCTAGGAAGCGCTCAATGCTAGCAGCGCGGAGACAACTTGCTGGGCTTGGAACAGCTCCTTAAAAAACTAACGGCAGACGCTGGCGTTGCTGGAGAGCATTGCGGAGTACATGAAGAGTTCAGGGATGGTCGTTTGAAAATAAATAGGAGAGGCGGCGAGCATGATCCTTGTTAGACAAAACTGGTGGCTGTAGACGCGTTCAATATAAATAACAAGTGTAAGATCAAAAACACGTGTCCATCAATTCAATTTTCAATGAGGTGGTGCTCACCAATTCATTATGATTACACCCAGTGACTTGACAATTCATTAATGTAGGGTTCACCGTCCAATTCATTTCATGGATATTGACTAGGGCGTAATGTATTGGCCACCCCTGTGTCATAGTAAGGCTTTGGGTATGCGAGGCGGGCCAGCGACGCACAACGCGCCTACGCCTCCGTAAAAATCGCCGCTTGATGTCACAATGACATCGGGATGCGCATTAAAGAAGAACAAGTCCCGATCACCGGCAACGGCAAAGCGAAATTCTAACTCGCAGTTGGCATCCGTGTAGGTCGAAAAGTCGAACCTGGTGGTAGGGATTACAGGGCGGTCCACGGAGTCGGTCAAACGCAGCCTCTTCTAGGAATCCATGTTCTAGTTCTTCGCGACGTACCAGCGCAGTTCGCTCGATCCACTAACCCTATTATGCGCACGGGAGACTGTTGGGCTTGGTGCAGCTTGGTGGGGCCCCTGGTACACAGGAACGCGGTGTGGCGCCGTTGTGTGGGCCTCGCAGGCACGAGTACGGGCTCGTCTTGAAGACGAACGAGCACGAGCGCGGGGTGGACTTGACGCAGAACAGTTGCGCTTGGCGCTGCTGTGCGGGGATGAGCACCTGACTGGTGTTGGCGCTGCTGCGCGGGGCTTGCGGGGACGCGCACGAGCTGGACTTGGCGCTGCTGTGCGGGGATGATGCGCACGATCGTGGGGCTGATCTGCGGAAGGTTGGCTCGATATATTGGTTGTGAGAGGTTCCAAAGAGAGGTGTTTCGGACCCCCCCCCCAAAAAAAAAAAAAAACTCTTCTGACACCCCCTTTAGAAACGTTTCTATACAGCAGCTGTCCTGCACAGACCAGGCATAGGCGCTGTTGTTTTGCTCGATTTAACTATCTTTGGTGTGTGTGTCTGGTGCACAAACTCAGCAGCACTCACACAACTCGAGACGCCTTCTGGTAACCCATCGCTTCTTCCTCCGGAATCGCTCGCATAAATGGCAGGACGGAACTCATCTGACTCAAATGCCATCTCAAGCAAAATCCTCCGATGGGAGGAAGGCAGCGCGTACAGTCGCGCGCTTTAGCGAGAGGTTCATTTGTGCTGGTGACTACCTATCATACTACAACCCGATATATGTGGCGCCTCGGGGAGAGGAGGAGCACGTTCGAAAGGCTCGTGCCTTAGGAGTAGACCCCTCTGATGAACGAACGACCGCTGCGAGTTAGTACTGAAGAAGTATTGAATTAAACAATTTATGATGAAAATCTCCTAAAACAATCTGAATACTAGTGTACGGTGGAAGAGCGACTCTGAAGGGAATGGACCACAGAGCAGCAATGGCGTTAGCTATACATGTACTCCTTCGTCCGGGCAGGATCGAAACACCAACGCTTAGTGAAGAAATGGGTTCGGATTTAAGAGGCCTTTTCAAGACAACAGTACTGAAGTGTTCAAGCACTGGGGCCGGTCATAGATCTGTTTGCAGCAGTGGAAAAGGGGATCTAACAATTCTGGAGGTGGATAGCAATTAATTGCCGGTGAAGAGCAGCATGGTCATTATATTGCAGAGGATGGCCGTGGGCTTGAACGCCGCAAAGTCCGTGAGGAAGACCAGTTCCAGCGTCTGACCATGATGTTCTCTTCGGCAGCGAGGTGCCAATTGTGTTCGCGGCGGCGTTGGCATGGTCAGGTCTGAGGTGTCTGCAGCAGGCTCGCTGAAAGTGTAGATTACGACGCTCTTCTTAAATGTTTAACTTATCTCCTAACTTATCTCGGTAGAGCTCAATTTAAACAAGTACGTGTTTCTAGTTTTTCTAAAATGCATTTCTAAAGGGGGTGTCCGAAGAGGTTTTTGGGGGGTGTCCAAAACACTTCCCGTTCAAACGCCGAGAAGCATTTCTAAGAATCTCAAATTCCCAGGACTGTCTGGCCGGGTTTTCTTTATGAGAGCACATATCGTACCTTTCTTGGACCGTAACCGTGAATGAACAAGGAAAGCAGCACTTCGAAACCTCTCTATCGACGCCGATACCGAATCCGCCATCATCGTGAAGCGAACTCCAAACAAGGGACTACGCTCGTGCGCATATAGAACACTCGCACTTTCTTAAGCAAAGGAGAGGCCCATAGTAGAATGTGATTTCTTCGTCAGGATGAATGCATCGGAGAGCCACAATTTCGATGCGGTAGACGCCTTCTACTGTCCCTTCTTCGGCAACGCTATTGGGATCGCAACAGGGAATAACTCGAAATCGGGGAATCTTGTTCCCATAAAAATACGTAACGTACTCAATCGGGTGCACACTGCTTGCGTGTTTGCTCGTTAATAAGCTCTCCAACATACTCTTGGGCAATAGACTGGATGATTTGCGTATAACGTATCGCGTATAAATTTGGACGTACGGCAACTTTCCGGGAATGATTCGGTGTATTTACGTGCGACCTTGTAGTTCAATCGCTCACTGCGGGGATTTCATTACTAAAGCATTATTGCAATCCCCACTATAAATTTTCAGCGAGTTTGGGCAATATGGTATTGTATTGGAGCCAATAGTACAAATATAATATTGGTAGACAATAATTACTAATTTGCAGGTATTAATTCGGACCTCTGTTTCAAATCAATTGGAAATGGGCATGATACTTTTCCCTGATTGTTTATTTAATACATTTTTTTGCCATCCTATTTGTAGTTCCCTTTTTAGATATTTGCATAGTACTGGCATGCTAAACACTAGTACTAGCTCTAGCACATAGTATAATCAGTACTATGCAAATACTAGTTGTAATAGTAGTAGTACCTATATATAGTTTAAGCTTCTACTAGTCGTTGTAGTAGGAGGATGAGGACGAGGAGGATCAAGAAGAAGTAGTAGCAGTAATAGTGGTAGTACAGTAGGAGTAGGAGTAGAAGAAGGAATAGTAGTAATAGTACTGTGATAAGTTAGTGGAACGGGTAAACATATCGTTGTACAATACTGGACATGTACATGTAGCATCCGAGCCAAGCATCAAACGATGTTTACATAAACTGTAGCAATTCCTTAATGTCCTTGTCTTCAGCCATCCGCTGCCGCCGACCTGCCATCCGGCTACGCTCCGCTTTGTCGGCTTCGGCAGAACGAAGCTGCCGCATGACATCCCCATCTCGTTTCCACTGACGATTCCGAACAAACCAGAAACTTTTTGCATCACGACGACGCCCGAGCGCTTCAGCTTCGCGAAGTTTTACAGCTGCGGCAAGACGTTGCTGCTCTTGCTTTTCTGCCTTGAGGCTGCTTGCGACAGCTGCACGGGCTGCGCGCCTCATAAGCGCTCCAGATTGCGCGACGAAACTTGTTTCAAACTTTCGCGTCAGTTTGCGGCGTCGTGTCGTATGTCGCTGTTGCTCTAGCGTATCGTGTGCGTGGATTTGCTCGAGCTCACGCTCAAAGCGCATCCGTTGTAGGTTAACGTCAATATCTAGCTTAATGCTAGCAGTTTCACTAGCTTTCTCTCGCTGGCGCATGCGACGGTCCACAATAAGCGCCTCCATTGCCCTTTCACTCTCCTCACGTAGATCACGCACGTGTTGCTCACGAGTCTGCTGCTCTTGGTCTTGTTTATCCTCCACGCAGGCGTAACACGATAACCCAAGTCGATTCACCAGCATCTGGTGACGATTACATCCCACAAGCGTGGAAGGAGATGCAGAACGTGATGGACTCTGCTGGTCAAGCTGGTCAGGTTGAGTTGGCTGGTTTGGTAGAGTGGCGACGTGAGCTTTAATCCGATCACTTTGATGTCGTTCAGCGTCTTCAGGTAGAGTAGATTCTACCACATGTAAAGGGACTGGAGCCGCATTGCTGCTGGTTGGCCCTCTGGGTTGAGAAGGTCTTCGGAACACGTGAGGAGCTCCACGAGGCTCCAGCTCGGACGGCCGCACAGGTTCCCGAGTTTCCGGCTCTCTTGGGGGTATTTGCTGTATGTGGAAGTCAGGGGGTGGCTTCACTGTCTTCAAAATGGATTGAGATGCATCATGAGCTTCTACCGCAGTGCGATATGCCTCAAGCTTCCGCTCCGTGTGTATCCACCACCGCGACGGAAATTCATCTTGCAACCATACGAGAGATTCATTCAGCACAGTGTCAATCTCTTGTCTTGTGGCAGTTTGGCTAAGTGCCCACTAAAATTACAACAAAAACGTGTCAGCTTTACTCTTCAGCCATACGATCAAAAGTGCACATTTATCACGAGTTACCTGATGATGGCGAAATGCAGCCCCGAACACAGCCTCCAACGTAAACATCCGCGCGTACGTCTTCGTGATCGGGTCGAATGTCTTACACAGCAGTAGTAATGCACGCTTCCGAGCTTCGTCAATGGATTCAAAAGTGAGACGTACGAATGATGTGGCATTAATCCCTTGCTGAGATGGCTCCAGCTGCCAGTTTCTAGTCATTTCGTGCTCTGATAGTCTCCGAGCAATGTCCATTACTCGAGTAGCTGAGTCGACGACGCCCTGGCACATCGGGAACATACGGAATGGATTCATCTGCGCGAACATTTCAGCTACAGGTGGCTGCGTGACGCCCAGCATGAGTTCCCGCTCCATGAGTGTAGGCTCGACCTGCACTCCATCGACAAGTAGTAACGCCGCCGCGTCCTCAAAGCGCGAACTCATGCTTTCCTGCTCGGGATTTGGTGTACCGGGCATCCACGCAGGCAGGTAAGCGCTGCAACGCTGACTCGACCAGAGTTCAATCTTTGATGAACTTACATGAGCAGATGACACAGACGACACTTGATGATACTGAGGCTGAGGAAGCAGAATCGAGCGCTCTTCTCGACTGGCACTGTAAAGCAACAACTGTCCTGGCGTCAATGTAAGCTGGACGTGCGTTCCTGAGGCGATTCGACCGTGCAGACCGTGCTCATGACACCGATGTCGCGCTACAACAGCTTGCACTGCTGGCCACGACCCCACAAGTGTGTGATAAACGCTGGCTTCCATGAAGAGGGTACGAGAATTAATACTTGCTCCAACCAGAAGACACGCGCGCAGCACATCGAGCCGACGACGCAGCCCAACGCGAAATCTCCACCACCGCTGAATACATACGAGGGCACGCGAGATTGTAACTTCAAGGGCGTTTCGACGCGAGTGGCACATCGAGGCACGCCACGCTGATTGAATCAACAACGCTCCGTCGGCACGTTTCGCATCCTCGTAGGGCAATGCAAAGGCCTTGGCTGGTCCTACAGAACACATGGAGACGGCGCGATCAAGACTCGCCACGATGTGCAGGTACATGTCAATTGTCCACGGAATGAACACCTTCATCTTACGGTAGCTGCGCGAGTGTTCAGCTGACGAAGAAACAATCCGCTTCCGCTCCCATCGAGTCGGTGCGTGCCCTCGCGCACGAAGCTTCGATTTGGTCAAGGAGAAAGAAACGTCAATGTTGCTCTGTTGCTGATGTCGACGCTGTTGTTGCTTCACACAAGCGGTTAAAATTCTCCGGTTGCAAATCACCAAACGCTGCCGAAGTTCACGCGTAACTTGATTTAAGTGAAGCAGCACTGCTCGAGATTGACGCTTCATCATCATTTGCAGTCTCGTAAGGGGTTTACCGTCAGTCATTTCGCTATTGGTGGTAGCTTGTCGATGCTGACTTTGGATAGAAGCGATACGCTCGAGATCTTGCTGCAGAAATTGCTTTTCAGCGACGAGCAAGTGGTCCTCAAGCACAATATCGCTAGGGAAAGCGCGAATCAGCGCAGGCCAGCCTGATGAAGTCAAACGCCGCATAGGGTGGTCTGTGGGCGTGTCAAGTGTAGACTGGGCATCTCGTCCCATGCGAAGCAGTTTATAGCCTTCATCCTCTTCTCGTTGTAGTTGACATGGTCGTTCGAGAGTCGGGATTATCTCGTTTGGGGTTGAAGCCAGGCGCACAACGTTCGAGTTTGGGTTTGGTCCACGGAGAACAGTCATCCCAGATTGGGCACAACGTCCTCGTAGGAGTTCTAGACGATCTTCACGAGACAACGTCATGAGGTAAGGATCACGACGAGCAACTCGCGCAGCTAAAGTGAGAAGCTCTTGCTCAAATTCTGGTGTATAGTATATCCAGATCTCTTGCTGATCGCGCAGAAGTTGGCGAGTACGCCGTGCATGGCGTTGGTACACCATTCGGCACCAAAATCGGATCTTCTTAATGGCCACGGCACGTTTTCTGGCTTGGAAATGCGTACGCCATCGACGAATTAGGGGCAGCATTTTCTCAAATAATCGACGAGCGAGCGGTGACAAATGTCCGTGGCCTGCTGCGACGGGGGCCATGAGGAGCTTCGATTCCCCGTTGGCAGCCACCAGGTCGCAAATCTGGCGCTTGATCAATTGGCGCAACAGAAAGCCACGAACATGCTTCTGGACGTGAATGATGAGCCCGCGCACATTGCGAAACCGAGGAAAGTTTGCGCGTCGTGAAAGGTATCCGCGCACGAGTTTCTGAGCGCGTACGCTTGGGCTGTTGTCAGCAAATATACTCGCAAGTGCTGTCTCTGTTTCTTCGACATAACGGAGCGCGGCGTCGTCAGTCTCGAACTCGAGGGGCATTTGAAGGTGTGCGATACTTAGTCGTGGTGTCAATGCATTAAAGCGAGTACTTGGACGAGCGTGCTGAACAATCTCCTGGTCTGTCGTCACGAAATTATCGAGAGCCTTGAGGAAAGGCAGTTTATTTACCACGAAACCGCGCGCATTCTTTAACGCCATGAGAGGGTTATTGGCCAGAGAAAGCCAAAGGAGCGATCCACCACAACCCTCAAGTCCCTGCACTTCCTCCCATGTTTTCAAAGCGTTTTGAGAAAGGAAGCACATGCTTAGACATCGAAACTGTGACCAGAAATTGACGCTGGGTAACGCGACAATTTCGTTCTGTGAAGCGTTTAGCACACGCAACGTCCGAGCCATGCCCACGATAGGCTCCAGGTCTCTTAATGCATTTTGCTGCACATTGAGAACTACAACGAAGTCAAATTCGCCGGACGTGAAGAGCTTGAGATCAAGCAAACCCTCGCTCACGCGCTGTATCACTCGAAGCTGCCATTCCCAAGCATCCCCTTCGTCGGCAACTACGCCGTCTTCTACACCATTCTCAGCCTCTTGATTCGTCTCGTTGCTGCCACACAGCGCTACCTCTCCATTCTCTTCAACTGCTGTGTTCTCTTCCTCCATTGCAAATATTACGTCATTAATCTCAGTTTCTTCCTCTCCCTTTTGCTCGCCCGATGCCTCACTTTCCTCTTCAATCAATAACTCGTTCTTCTCATCATCCTCTACTTGACCATTCTTGTCATAAAGAGACGGCTCATCTATATCCTTAACCTGCTGTCTGTCCGTGTCGGTTAATGCATCCGAGGGTTCTTCCGGCTCTGACGACATGGATGAAGAAGACGCACAATTTCTTTTGAGCAAGTTCGTCTTCACACACGGCGACTCGAACCAGTTTAGTTACAACGGACGTAACGGTCCTGCGTTAGCAACGTTGTCACCTCATGCATATCACCTCTCGTATGAACTCGTAATCAGCCACGCAAGTCCCGTTCATTCTCCAGTCGAATCTTTGTTCACAATACGGTTGAATTTGTCGAGTTTCTTCCAACTTGTTCTCGCGCAAGTAGCTGCACGAGACTGTCCTTCTCACCGCGCAAGCAAGCACACAGTGATCTACTTTCTACAGACTGTCTGCTTTTATACATGATACATACCATAATACATCCACCTCACCTCATACGATGCTGGATGGGGTGGTCATACTGAAGTGCTGTCAGAAGCCTGAGTCGCCTTGGTTGTCGGCTCTACTTTCGACGGCAGAACCGAGCCCGTACCACCAGAAGCATCTTGTATTTTCTTCACCTTTTTGGTATCGCGGACGTGGGCTTTGTCTTTTCGAGTGTACGTCTTCCTCTTACGTGGCGCCTGTTTTTTTGTTGCGCTAGTACTTGAGACGTATGCCGCCGAAGAAGAAAGCCCGACCATTGCTTCGTCCAGAACCTTAATAGCGGCCGCTTCTGCCGTTTCAGGAGTGAGTGCTTCATCGCCTTTGACCTTGTTCTTAACTCCAGCGCCTGTTAACTGTTTTACGTACGCATCTAAGGGTTCTGCAGTTTCCGCGTATGTTAACGGGAGCTTCGAGTACTCGTTCATCAGCACCTTCAATCGTGATAATTGTTGCGTCTTACTCGCAGATTTTGTCATGCATTTGTGTGCACGAGAGACCCACGCGTCCACGCGACCGATCAAGCTGCGAAGCGGCGCCACAATCTTTTTGTCCTCCCATAGTCCGTACTCCACAGCATACGCAATGGCATCGCTGAGCTCACAGCGTGATGGTCGCTCTTGCAACAGAGACACCACTACTTGACTCCACGAGACAGTACGCAGCAATCGGGCGTACATATCTACGCCAGGGAACAGTTTATCAATGTCCATTGACTCCGATGTTGCTGGTGGACTCGAGGCTGATGCTGAAGTAGGATGTGCCATTTCAGAGAGCACTACTGCATATTCTCGCGGAAGAAATGTCGACAACTCGATATTCGCGCGTGACAAGGCTGCCGTCGTATTTAGCAATGTCACGGCTCGCTGCACCCAGGCTTGAGCATAAGGTAGAATACGATGCCGCGCGTGGAATATATTCGACAGTTCACGAAGGGCTTGCTGAGCATTCGCCAGACGCTCACGACTGAGACGCAACGAACTCTGAAGCTCGAGCACTTGCTTGCTCGCCTCGACGTGCTCGCTCTTCATGTTCGTCAGTTGCTGCTCGACGCCGCCTGCAACCACTAGCGCTGCTAACCGTTCCGTGCTCCCCATCAACGTCGCCGCCATCGGATTTAATAGTTGGGGCGTTGCGACTTGCTGGACTCCAGTAGTCAAAGCAGATGCTGTAGTAGGCGTGTTGGTAGTTGGCGTGGCCGTGGGCGTGGCTATAGTCGCGACAGTTAGTGTTTGTGTTGAGGCTGAGGCACAAACACTCGCGGGGGCGGCTGACGACGACGATACTGTGGAGGTAGCAGTCGTCGAGGAAGCGTTTGGAAGGTTGTTAGAATTCTTCACTCCATTAGCATTGAGGGTCGCACTGGTTGTCATTACTGGCTTGGTGGCAGGCTCCATCAGTGGGCTTTTCCATACTTTGTTGACTGCGCGCATGGGGGGAATCAGGATACTCGGGTACTGCTGACGATTCAAAGCTGTCACATTTATCCCTGCACGTGTCGAAGCTGCTGCTGTACTCGATAAAGTCGTACTGCCAGTAGAAGCAGTAGCAGCAGTGGGTGCCGCCGCAGCAGCGTGGACAGCTGCATTTGTACCAACTGCAGCTGTTGGGGCTGCAACACTGTTGGATACTTTTAAGGCAGGTGTTTCCACTTTCACTCGAGTTGCTTCTGGTACTGATGTCGGGGATGAAGGTTGGACAGGAGATGGCTTTACCTGCGACGCCTGCTGCAATGGTTGTTGTTGACGAAGAGTGCTATTCCCTGCAATTGTGTTGATAGATAAGCAGGCTTTTGCGCGCTCGATGTCGTCAATTCGGGCCCGAAGCTGGTTCATCTGGTTGTTGCAGCTAAATAGAAGCATTTCCGTGCGCTCGACCGTCTTCTCCTCACGCTTAACCTTACGCAAGGCACTAGCCTGATGCTTTTCGAATGCCTTTGCATACTCCTGCATGTCCCACAAGCTGTTTTGCTGCTCCTTCGCCTTCGCGTGCTGAAGCATTGCTGCAAGATTCTGCAAAATCGTACACGACGGACAGGTATAGTGCTCTACCTTCTCAGCTTTTTCCTTCGACATACCAATGCAGCTGTCGTGGAACCAATCATCGCAGTGATCGCACCCAATCATTAGCCCGTCAAAGGGCTGGCGGCAGATACAATAACGCTCCGTGGCGGACTTGAGGACGTCGCGGTGCATGTCGAGGTCAATCACCAGCCGGGCGCACTCATACTCATTAAGCAATGCAAGCAAATTCGCAACCCGTGCCTGTCCTGTTTCGATTCCGGATGCCAACACGCGGTTCTCCCAGTCACTCGCAATCTCCAAGTGTTCCTTCAAGAAGTCGAACACAGGCATATCTATTGCGATGTCCTCACCTTCGTCGACCAGAGAACGGGCCGCGCTCATGCTCATTCTTCCAACCCCCTTTGTCATCAAAGCTCTCAAGCGCTTCTTTAGTTTGGAGAGCCAAAGCCTGGCTTTTTTAGCTTCGTCCATCACAATCTTGAAGGCGCCCTGCTCCAGTAGGAGCCCACTTCCATTGTCAAGCAACGTTTGGAGTTCGCTCACGTGTGCGTGCTTGCCGACCACACACTTGTGCACACGCTCCGTCCACTCGAGAACCACCTTCTCGTGAGTTTTCAAGTACGGTAGGGGCCAAAGCATTTGCTCCAATGTCGCCAGAGTTTCTGGTTTTACCACATCAAGTGCCTTAATCTCCCCGAGGGTTTCACTCATTCTGTCACCTTTGACGACAAGATCCTGGAGAGGAAGAATCTCATCATAGAAAAGAGACCGAGATCCCTGCAGCCACTCCAGCAACGATATGATAAGACTAATAACCTTCTGCTCCGGGGCTTCCACGCTGAGTAGGTCGCTTTCCTTTAGCACGTGAGCAAGCTGTTGCTTCCATCTATCCAAAGCTCGCACAGACTCGTCTGTAACATTCTCGGTAATGTCGCCTTCATCACCTGCCAGAACGAGTTCTTCGACTGTCTGCCGTGCTTCAGCTTCTTTTAGCTCCAGACTATTCACTGCATCAAAACTTTCTTCCGTCATTGCCAGGACTGGTTCCAAGAGATCCCGTCCGTTCTTAGCCATCCACGACGTCTTCGAGTCGTCACCACCGTCTACCTCCTTAGCAACTGATTTCTGCATGCACCCACTTTCAATCCGAACATGTGTCATGATTGAATCAGCATGTATCTCTAACGCTTGCATGTTCATAGTCGCAACACCATTCGCGATGGTAGGTTTCATACCTGGAACTTCTGTTTCTGTTTGTATTCCATTCTCGGTGCTAGAGAGTTCGTCTTTTCGGGATACAACCTCCGACTTGGAATCTGCTTGTTTACGCGTCTCCACTGGCGCCACACCATCGCTCACGCTCTCAGCATCAACATCCATCGCAGAAACATCATTCTCTTCTTCTTTCTTGATTGCTTTGGCGGTATCACTGAACGGTGCTGATGATATATCCACATCGATATTCCCGTTGCTTAAATCGGTATTCCCGTTGCTTTCGTTTTCTTGAACGGTGGGAATATTGCCAATATGAAGTTTCTTTTTAGCCTTCTGCAGTTTCCCATACACCCGAAGGTCGAACGATTGAAGACACTCGACCACGTTGGGAACGGATGCGCTCACTTCACCTTCGATAACTTCGTGCGCCTTCACGCGCCACACAGTCAGATCATGAAGCTCTTTCGTAAGAATGCGCAGCTCGTCACGAAACAGAAAACGCAATCTCTTTGACTCATTTAGCAATTCGTGTAGCTGCTCCGTCGTGAAGGACTCATTTGCTAGGCGTTTCTTCCTTGATTGTCGCGGAGGGATACATTCACGAACACGCGCTGCCCAGTCCTTTTCACCCTCAACGATACTGGCAAGGGTTAGCCCCTCCTCAAACGTGAACGGGAATGCATCGATTTTCTCGAGTAGAGCTGACGCCTGCGCCATATCGCCCAGCTCTCGAGGCATCGAGTCAATATCCATACTACTCGATCCATCTGGATCATTGGCATTTTGAGACGCAATAGTTCCCGACAAACAACCAATACTCATCAAAATAGCACTTGCCTCCGCTTGTGCCTCAACTCCCTTGAGCAGCAAATCGTTCAGTGGTGTCGTGTACGAAGACACGTCAATCGCAAGTGCCTGCGACTTCTCGATAAGCTTACTAATCGCATCCATTGATTTTTTCTTTGCTCTATCGGCATTAGTCGTTAAGGGTGAGGCTCTGGATGAGTGCGAAGAAGGAATATACGACGGCAGCGAAGCAAACAACTTATCAAACGCTGCAACACCAAGATTGTCTCGAAGCTCGTTGATCCATTTGCGGGACTGATCCATCGCTGCACTTATATCACGCTCCACTTGTGGTTTCCAACGTGACTGTTTCTTTGGGTGAATGCGTTCCCGAATCGTTTTCACCTGTGTAGTCAATTCCTCCATTTCCTCGATAGACTTACGAGAAGCCAGCTTCGACGCAGCACTTGTACACCATTCACGTGCAGCAATTTCAGCCTCTAGAAATTTCTGCTCATCCATGACCACAGGAATGTCTTTTGCCTCATCCAAAAGATCTTTCAGGTGCTCCAGCGTCACATCAGCACCGCTATCTATCGCTTCCTTCACTTTGACTGCCCACACATCTGCACACTCCAGTAAATCTTGCATTTCAAACATCTCGGTGCTACTTTCACACGGCGCGTCGTCCACAAGCGCACGAATTGCTTTCAGGTCCATTTTCTTTGTGTCTGTACCGCCTGCTCGTCGCGTTGCTCGGCGGTTAGGCATGCATTTGCGCGCCTTTGCTAGCCATGTCTGCGCGCTAAGCATTTTCTGCTGAAATTGCTCCACTTCATGTTCGAAATTCACTGGCAGCAACTCGATCTTAGCCAGCACGTCACGTATTACGGGCAGACTCACCTTGTCTTCTGCCAGCATTTGATCAATTGTAGACTTGAGCTCCTTGGCTTCGTCAACCGTTTCACGGAAGCCGCTTTCCTCGGGGAAAATGAGTTGTGGTGCCATTACTGCCTCTAAAAGAGCATCCAGCTCTTTCAGTCCAACTTTTTTGTTCTGATGCCGTTTGTTGCTGTGTTCCAGCGCCTCTCGCAGTTGCGTGAGAGCACTATCGAACGTTTGTAACCTGGACACGACTGCTTCCCTCTCCGGTAAGATAATTTGCATGTCCTCCGCCTGATGAAGCAATTGAAGTAGCTGAGCACGATCCACTTTTTCCTTGCTAACCGCTTCGCATTGCTCTCTCCACGTCAAAATCCGAGTCACAAGTCGAGACAGCACACCCGTCTCTGTCGGCGGAATCACATTACCGTTAGCCTTGGACTTCTCGTGCAACTCACACATCTGGTCGAGCACTTTGTCATCAATCTCCGTGCGTCGCATGCAACGATAGAAGGCCAAGAGCCACTTCTTGGCTTCCTCTGTCACCGTCAACTTGGCTGGGATCTGATCCACATTCACTGCCGACCTCGGCAGCTCGATGCTATGTCTCGCATACAGCGAGCACGCGGCGTCCGTGGTGTTATAGTCAAACCGGTGGAGATGCTGCAGGGCCAGTGCCGTGACCTGCTCCTGGGTGTCGAACGTTGCCCCATCTCTCAGCGACCGCACCAGTTTCAAATACTTATCCAGCTCCGGTCCCAGTTCTGTGCCACACAACAAACAACAAAGAATATATGTTAATATTGTTAAAATATCGAATGACTCGGATATATCATAGTCCGCACTCATCGCAGTAAGTACGCACCTTGGGCCTTGATGGGGCAGTACCTGGGTCTGGGCTGCTGCAGAGCCTGTTTCTTGTACAGAAGCTCGGCCGCGTCGGCCGGGGACGCCAGCAGTTCGGGTATCACGGCCTGGTATCTCTTCCCGACCCTGGAGTGTAGCGTCGCGAACTGAGGAGACGCGGTCGGAGCGGCCCCGGAGCTTCCAGTGCCACTGCTGACGCTATTGCTGCGCTCCCGGGGGCTGCTTCCGCCTGCCGCATCTTCCGAGACAGCAACGCGTCGACTCATGAAGCTCAGGAATCGGCTGGAGTCGGCTTCCGCGCGCGCAACTTGGCAAATGGGCTGCAATGGCATTTTAACGTAATTTCAGCCAATCATCATAATTCTTGTAGCATGATGGGATTGGCGAAAAATGACATTTGGTGTGGTGTACTCAATAATATTGTTGGATATGTTTGGGTGCACCACACCGGAAGCACGGCATTCATTCCGCCACACACCACTGCCGTGAAGATCCGTGATCGAGATGCTCGCCGTAAAGCTCCTGGGCAGCGCTGTTGCCCGCCAGACGCGTCCGAAGCTACCGATGATGACCATGGCGCGCGCCTCGAGTTCGTTCCTGCAGCCAGTGCACGCTCGTCTGTTGCACAGCTCGCGCCCCGCGCTGGCGCAGCCCTACGACGACAGCGGCATGCCCCGCCTGCAGGACACACCCGTCAACATCGTACGCCCAACTTAGCTGCAACAATTATCCATTGTAGTATCATGCATTGCTAACATACTTGTTGGTATTTGGCGTTCGCTGCAGGGCGTGCTGATCGTGCCGCAGCAGCGCGCGTGGGTCGTGGAGCGCTTCGGCAAGTTCCACGACGTGCTGACTCCCGGGCTGCACTTCCTGATCCCTATGGTGGACCGCATCGCCTACGTGCACTCACTCAAGGAGGAGGCTATCAAGATTCCGGGCCAGACAGCCATCACCCGCGACAACGTGACTATTAGCATCGACGGTGTGCTGTACGTCAAGATTATTGACCCGTACAACGCCAGCTATGGTGTCGAGGATCCGCTCTACGCTGTCACGCAACTGGCGCAGACTACTATGCGTTCCGAGCTCGGTAAGATCACGCTGGACAAGACCTTTGAGGAGCGCGAGTCACTCAATCTGAGTATCGTGGAGTCCATTAACCAGGCCTCGGAGGCCTGGGGTATCAAGTGCCTGCGATACGAGATCCGAGATATTGCCCCGCCACGCAGTGTCAAGGCAGCGATGGACATGCAGGCCGAGGCTGAGCGTCGGAAACGCGCCGAGATTCTCGACTCTGAGGGTGAACGTCAGGCGTACATTAATGTGGCTGAAGGTAAGAAGCGTGCGGCTGTGCTGGAGGCAGAAGGTGCAGCTGCTGCCATTCTGGCCAAGGCGAACGCCTCGGCTGGAGCTATTCAGCGGCTTTCGAGCGCTATTCAGGAGACGGGTGGACGTGACGCCGTGGCACTCCAGGTGGCGGAGAAGTACGTGGACGCGTTCGGCAACATCGCTAAGGAGGGCACAACCGTGTTATTGCCGGCCAACACAAACGATCCGTCGAGCATGGTGGCGTCCGCACTCTCCATTTTCGGAAATATCCAGAAGCAGAATAACAAAGAGGCTGCGCGTATTGCTGGCACGACGAATAACCAGAACAATGTGGAGGGCGATCTTGGCGAGTATACTTTGGACAATCTCGACCCGGACTCGACCAAGAACTAACCCGACACTTACAATTTGGGGTTCCTGACCTGCCATGAGAGGCAGAGGCAGCATAGAACAGGTCGACGGTCGCTGTCGCACGCTGTTTGCAGAGGGTACCTGCCGTCACAAAGCGGCAGCAAATGCTTCAGATGACCTTGCGAGTTGCGGATTTCCGTCTCACCGTGAAAAATAGCAAACCCATGAAAAGTTGTGTGGCACCCTGTTGATGTATCTACTTAGGTGCCGATAAAGCATGGATCTCCACTCACCAGCTATTTTGCGTCACCTTTCAAACTTGTAGACCTATTTCCGTATGCATGTCAGCCGATACTAAGTTGTTCATCGCTCCTGCCGTCGTTCACCCAACCAGTCCATCTTCATCCGAGTGTGCTCAAGACTGTCCTATATCAAGCATGCTGACTGACTTAGCTTCGACCGCAATCGTATACCCACCATGTGCTGGGTTTGCAAAGCCCTACGATTTGGACATTGTGAAGAAAATCGTTGAGCGCGAGGGCTGCCTCGAGGCGCTTCAACAGCTTCTTGGGGCCGCGAAAAAGCCACAACAGCCTAGAATCGCTGGGATATCTAAATCCCCGATGGTTTTCCAGAGCGTGATAGATCAACTACAGTCCGTGAGCGTGCAGATTGTCGAGGATATCGACCAGTGGCAGCACCAACAGCAAGCTAAAGCGCAGGCGATGAGCTTCAAGTGGCGAGGCGTGAACTATTTGCTCAAGATGACAGCTGACTTGGACTTCCTAGCATCCTTCAGAGATGTTGCTCGTATCGAGTCGCTACAAGAAATACGACTGACACAGAATCCATTCCTTGCCCAGATGCACCTAGATCACCCGGTACTTCGCGAAGATGACGTGGAGTCAGCGGTTCAGGTGTTTGGAAACTGGGTCGGTGATATCACTATGCGACGCGTGTTTCCTGCGTCAAAGCTGCTACTTCGTGAACGAGAAGCAGACGCTCGACGACGACACATTCGACTGACTCAGACATGTAGAAATCCTGATTCGGAGAGCGCTGTCCATTCGACGGACGAGTCTGACAACGATCCCGACAATGCCGCAGAACCACCACAAGAAATTCACGAGAGAACGCGAGCAAAGTTGCAGTTCGCCAACCGAGATGAAGATGGAGCTTCACTCGGTACCGTTCCTGCCACGACTAACCCCAGAGAAGCTGCCATGCTCGAGGACGTTGCACTGAGCCGGGAGTTAATCAATCAAACAGAACATGAGCTAGGTGCGATGCGGGACGAGCTTGCCGCCCTTCAAGCACGCCTTGAAGATACAATTCTTCCCGATAGTCGCCGTCGGCTGCAGACTCGGATCGGTAGTCTTGTCAATGGCCTCAAGTTTCGATCGGGCGACTTGTATCAGCGCAAGAATGAACTTAAACGCAAAGAGGCCATTTACCGCGCGACCAAAGGCCGTCGTGGATCGTGTGGTAGCCCCCAAAGTTTTGTGCAGTCTCGATCACAGTCACTTGTCGCTACTGAATTGTCATATCGCGAACGCAAAGAGAGAATTTACTCCTCCCTCTTCGAGACAACGCTGTTGGAAGACGAGCAGAATCGTAACGATCTCGTACTGCGTGTGAAGGCGTCATTGTCGAAAGCAAGAGTGGATGAGTACAAGCACGGAATGGGAGTATCCACCCCAAGTCGACGGCTGCAGAAAACATCTGAAGACGTGCAAAACCAGCAGATTCAAGTTCGAGGAGAAGACTTGGAGCAGTGGGGAGTTGGCGAGGTGCAAAACTTCTTAGATTCGTTGGGGTTGGACAACGGTAGATACGGCGCTAACTTTCGCGCTCAGGGTATTGATGGCGCGCTGCTTATCCAGGCCACTGACTCTGATCTCGAAGAGCTGGGAATCACCATTCGGCTTCACCGTGTTCGCGTATTGGCCGAGCGCAAAATGAGAAGTTCGAAGGGGCTATCATGAATTTTCTCTTTATGAAAAAAAAATATTTGGAAGCTCCATTTCGCAATGCCACCATTTGAAAATGGGAGTGAGTGCTGTAAATAAAATGTAGCCATATCGCGACTATGTGTTTGCCCTACCCCTCATAGATATCCGTCCGGACGTATAAGGTATAGCTGCGTATACGACCTCGGTTGGCCATTCAAAAAGAAGCGGGGGAGCGCGGCGTCAAATGCCGCAGGATCTGCTGGGAGCAGCCGCTCAGGCGCCGGCACCGCACGAAGGAGGCGAAGGCGTTGGCGGGGGAGGGTCTACAGGAGAAGGGGGGGGGGGGTCAAGGCAAGAGGGCAGCAAAATTTTCACGTGAAAACAGTGGCGTTCCCGTCCGCCGGTGGTGAGGATTGTGAAGGGACAGTGGACGACGTCTCGAGTAACAGGAACAGTGACGAGTGGTTGGATGATAGCGACGTGGAGACGTTCAGCACCACGAGCAGCCAGTCCAAACAGAGCCGCTCGGATCAATCGGCCCACTCACACGTACAAGAAGATTCAAACGATTCGCAGCTGACGATTGCTCCCCCTCTTTGTAAGACAGAGTTTCAATTCTGGAAGGAGCTCGAGGATTATCTCAGGAATACGGGCGCGAAACGTTCCAGGTAAATGATACAACTTTGTATTACCACAGTGCGTCACTAGCTAACATTATGCTGCTCTTGTTGTCGCTACCTTTGTATAGTGTTTCAGGCTGGGGATCACAAGGTGGCTGTGCGAAATTATAAGATCAGGTGTTCCGGTTCGAACACTCCCTTGCTGCCGGACGACTAGGTGTACTATGGGAAGACGTTTGTTTGCACCCACGCTGGCCAGTACAAGTCGCGCGGCCAAGGAAAAAGGAAGCGGCAGCATTCGCGAGCACTGGACTGTGATGCTCAGGTATGTAGTTGGGAATGATTTGGTTTGGTTAGGCATGGTTTGGTTTGGTTGAGCATAGGTTGGGAACTCATTGTGGCTTGTTGGGCATGCTATCGTTATATTTGGTGTTTGATGCTTTCGCAAATTAATGCGTGTGTGTAAGTGCTCGATGCCAGGTTGTCCAGCTTTGTTTTGAGGGTGACTTTCTCACGCTTGGAACATAATCACCCGCTTAACGCCCTCATCTTTAATCAGTATCCACACAATCGTACTGATATCGAGTCGGAGGTGGAGCAGACGAGCTGCACAAGGCTGGCGCCAAGAAGAAGCGCATTCTGCAGTACATACACGATCACTCTGAGTGCAATCCCACGATTCAAGACGTGCACAAACTCGTGCGAAAGCTAAAGAAAAGGGAGCGCAAAGCAGAAACCAGTGCAGTACGATTGAAAAGTTGGATGAGGGAGTTCACAGAGGATCCTGGGAACGTCGGCCATATCTTTGTCGACACTGTGCGCAATAAGGTGTGACACCGGCTGATGAAATGGACTTGGATCCTTGTACTTTACAATGCTTGTATTTGCTTGTAGAAAATGGCTACCTGCATTACGCTCCAGACGAAGCACATGACCATGCTTATTTGACAAATTCCCCAAGGTAGTGATGATTGATCCCACTCACGGCACCAATATTTCGAAGTACAAAGTCTTCTCGATCATGGCAATGGATTCGTTTGGAAAAGGACAGTTCGTCCAGCACGCGGTGTTACAGAACGAGCAGTGGCCCACGTTCTTGACAGGTTTGAATGAATTTAAGAGGAACAACCCCGGCTGGGACCGCATCCAATGCATCTTGATCGACAAAGATTTCACAGAGATTTCGGTTCTCAAAGACGCCTTCCCCAACGCTCGGTTGCTGTTATGTCAGTTTCATGTGGTCAAATACTTACGAGAAGAAATTGCATCGGCGGCTTATGGATTCACCGCTTGGTAGAAGCAGCAGTTGCATGGGTTAGTGAACCTGGTGGTCAATGCTCGGACTGAGCGTGAATATAATAAGTACCGAAAGTACATGCGGCACATCATGAATATTGGAATTGGTGGCGCATCGGCTCGAGCACGTGTTGATCGTTTGGGTGGTGATAGTGGTGAGCTGGGCTCGGGTTGTGCTGATGTGGGATCGGGTATTGGACATTGAATGTTGATAGTGCTGATTTGGGCATCCAGTTGGGCGCAGATGTAGACAGTCGTGGTGATTTGCCTGAGCACGCTTGTGAGGTCTACTTTGCCAAAAAACTGGGATAGTTGTCGGCCAATGTGGAGCGCTTTCGAACGCCAAAATGCTGTGACCATGTGTAATAACACAAACAACCGGCTTGACGCTTCATGGAAGACGCTTAAGGATCTGGTGAGCTCATTCATGAGCGTAGACGAATGTATCGCGTCTATCATCTGCTACCAGACGCAAAGAGAAGAGATTTACTGACGATGTGTTCAAGTTATCTGTCGTCCACAACCCGAAGTACGACCAAGAAATGCGCTTGTTGTCCAATCTCGTCAGTGAATACGCTTGAGCAGTACGCCTACGCTACTGCTCGTACCTCTTACCGATTTTACGAAACCGTTCCCGGGGTATACTTGATCCAGCACACTAGTGACGAAGAGGATTCGCTTGATGAGCCGAGGAGCGAGTATTCTGTGGCGACGAGAGACTGGTCCTGCTCGTGTTTGTTCAGGGTTTCGCGGCAATTGCCATGCCGCCACGTTTTCTTCCTGAGAAAAGCACTGAAGTGCGAACGTCATTCCCACAACTATGATTCAGCCGAGATGGTTGTTGGCTTCTTTGCGGACAAGCACTGAAAGCCGTCAGGTCTGGCGAGTCTTTTGCAATTTCGCGTGTTCCTCGTGATTCGAACACTCCGTGGGATGTGAATCGAAAGTTCTGAGAATCATTGGTTGCAACTACAATTTCCGAGTATTTGAGCGGTTTGGGCACTGAGTATAAAAAGGCTCTGAAAGTCTTTGAAGACGTTGCCATCCTGTTCAAACATGAAGATTACGCCACGATACCTAATGTATGAAAGGAAGTGTGAAGGAGAATGACTCTGGTGGGTACGTAGATACCACTATAGCATCGGAAGATGATACGGTGGAGACACGGACTGGTATCGCTGCACGACATGAGCTAGGGTCAAGATCGGTAGAGTTGGGCAATGATTCTGCCGAGTTGGGCAATAACTCTGCTGAATTCGGCGCTAGTTCCGCCGAGTTGGGCGCTGATACTGCAGTTTGATGTTGATTCTGCCAAGGTGAGCATTGATGCTACCGAGTCGAGCACTAGTGCAGCCGAATTGGAAACACAGCCACAGCTGGATGCTACCGTTGTGCACACGATTCGGCTAATTCCCAACCACGCGTAGTGGATCTCGACGGAAATGAGGAGTTCGAGCTTGTTAGCCCACCAAAGGCGAGAGGACGCCCAAAGCAGAAGCCGAAAGCAGTCAAGGCCAAACAAACCTAACGGTTACGATGGTGCAAGAAGACTTAGAGATGCACGACAACCAGTTGTGCATGTTGGAGTGTACGAGGCGTTGGAAAATAACCCGACCTTCAACTCATGGCACGAGAGGCTGCTCCGGTTCAAACTGTTCAGGTTCATGAGCAAGCCTAAACCACCTATTGCGCACGAAATTGCTAAATTACCAGTCGGCAAGCCGTTGATCAGGCTCGATGATATCGTTCGGGTCTTTCCGATGGATACGCTTAAGAAGTGCATGGCTAAAGTTACGGGGTACCAACGGAAACACAGTGATGTCCGCGAACTTGAAATTACGCTCGAGATAGTTGGCGTACTCTACAATTGCAATTATACAGAAAGTGGCATGCCGCGTGCGGTGTCGTAAAACGGATCCAAAATGCAGTAGCTTGGGCGACAGCTATCATTGCCACGCAATTATAGCTGTCGCCCAAGCTAGAATTACCAGCAAAGTTGAAAGACTTGCGGATACTATCCACGAAGGTACGCTGCCCGTCTCTTTGGTTTTAAGAGGGTACTAACGGAGATTTTTCTGTGGCAGGAAATGTCCTGGAGCTAGCATCTAAGGAATGCCTGGGGTGATGAGGTTATGCACTTGGTGCTGACCAAAACGTTTGGCTCGGATCCGAGGGTTGTCGTGTTTGACGCTTCCACACTAGGCGTGGCAGTGGATGGAACTCTTTCTGCGAATTCCACCGCAATCCGTCGTGAATTGGCGACGCTTTCCGACGAAAAAGTGCTTTCCAATCAATTATCATGGAAGTCATTGGTGCGCTGTTATGATGGATCTTGCAAAGGGCAAGGCTTTTATCTACGACTGCAGTTCCTCCTCCTATCTTTTCGGGGTCCGCGCAGTAGCGCAGACTTTGGTGTCTTTGCTGCCAAGCAGTGCTGGTCAATGCTCAAGATTGCAGACGTTTGAATCTGTTTGGGTGTTCAAATGGACAGTTTTAACTGTGGCATCTACGTGTTGCTCGCGTTTGAGATGTTTTGCGGTGCCGAACGGCTTGGCCATTTGGAATCGAAAGCACTGCAGTGGCTACGGTACCGATACCTGTGCATGAACATGCAAACTTAGTTAGTGCAGCCAGTAAGCTAACGGATTGACACTAAGCTCTTGAATAAATTCACGTGTTTGTATAGATGCTGTCCATCTTATTCGTGCTCATCAAAGAAACACGCCGACTGTGTGAGCTTAGCGCTTTGAACCTCAAATTGCACTAAGTGCTGGTATCCCGATATACGAATCGGCGTGTATACAGACCGCACTGGCTTTCTTGGCTGGGTGTTCGTCTGGGGTCAGTCTGGTTGCAGGTTGGTCATGCTTGGGGGCCGGTTGGGCTTGGTTGGTTGCACGTGTCTCGTCACATTTTTCTGACTTGGGTGCAGCAACGAGTGCCTTTGAAAATAACATTAAAACAGTCCGTATCATTCTCCCCATTTAGTTTTTCTGTCAATCATAGACCCTACGTATAGGATCCTCTCACCATACTCAAGCTACTGTAAATATTCAAGTAAAAGCCCGCAAAATTATTCCCGTCAATCAAAAACTCATACGTCCAGAAATATAAGGCCATTCTCGTTTTCGATTCGATTAAGACACGGAGGTTCGTTTTGGGCGCGCTAGTTGATGGAATCCGAAGCGTTGTTTTGGAGTGCTGATTGGCGAAGTTTTTGAATCGCAGAGATCGGAGTCCTGGGTCCCGAGATATGAGCTATTAAGTGGTTAGGTCGCGAGGGTCTCATTCTGCACCACCACAATTCAAAGTGAAAACCCTTATTTGTTTTTAGAAAAACTATTTCTTAAAAACAATTTCCTTTACAGCAAAGTGGTGGCGATGAACACCAAAACGGATTAAATACCATACTTCATCGGCTCACCGCGTTTTGCCGCGGCAAAGCGTGGGCACAATGCAATGCCATCTTGTTAACGAGCCGCAGATCAATGCACTTCATTGCAGTGCTCGAACATTACCATAAACTAATATAGGCCTGCACACACAAGAATAAGAAATAGTTGCCTGGCAAACATCACAATATTAAAGTATGGGGCAATACGTAATGTATTGCACTTAAAGTTCCTCCTGTCTGAGCTGTCTTTGACGTCAGCAATGCTGATGTCCATGGGATAGAAAGAACTTCAGTACTTACGTTTGACGCGTAAGAAAGCCAACATCTCGAAGTTGAGCGGGAGCAGTGACGATCGTTGAGGCGTCGTGATGAACTTGCACTGCGAGACAATCTCGCAGTGGTTGCTCGTGGGTGGGATCACACCGAGGATAGGGCTGTAGCGCGGTGTAGACCGCTCGCTGACAGTCTCTGAGCGCAAAAGCGCTGTCGCAAAGTCTTCGTTGTCCTTGCGAGCGCGCGTTCGCGGCCGGGCGACCGGCATTCCGTGGGTAGTGCGAGCTCGTCGTCCAACTTGAACGACTCCAGCGACTCCAGCTCATCCAGTGTTAGCTCCGCTGAGCGTGAACTCGACCTAAGAACAACAAAAGCGCAACATAAGGCTGTTAAAGCAACTTCAGGACAAATAGTAAGTAATATAACCCACCTTCACCACAGCTCGCTCGAATACTGGAGAATGCACGATGCTGCGTCGGTAAGTAGATACCCCTGCGTAATTAGGAAACACTTCCGCCCTCTTGTCAAAAAGTACGCGCACAGAACCCATCGTGAGCGCGGTTTCCTGCAGTTTCTTGCAAACACTTTTGAAAGCCTTCAGGTTCTCCATCAGAGCGGCAATTTGACGGTGGACCGCCGGTTGGGAGCCAGGTCAAAGACCGCATCGACGAGCTTGATGGCGTCGCGAATACGCACGTGTCGCTCCAACATCATAAACGTCGAGCTCCACCGTGTCACGTTCGCACGCAATCGCGCGAGGATCGTGTGGCGGCGGAGCTTGGCGCGGTTCTTCATGGTCCGCAGCGCCGTCAGGAAGGCGCTAACCGCCTCGACCAGATCCTCGTGCTCGTACAGGTATTTTTTGGCGGTCGGGTCGAAGCTGTGCGACGCGCATCCCACCAACGGCACCCCGAGCAAGGTGGCGGTTGTCTGGTTAGTCGCGCAATATCACCGACGAGAAACCGCAGCTGTGATCCGGATTGGCCAAAAATAGCTAGAATCTTCCGGATATAAGCGCGGTGGGACTCAGCGGTCATGTCCTCCTCGTCAAGTGGAGCCAGTGCCAAAGTAGGGTCTCCACCTGCTCTTCGCGCTAGAACACAACGTACAGAGCCACATAGCGGTCTGAAAAGCACGGCCAGCCGTCGAACATGATTCCAAAATGAGGTGAGATCACGGCAGAGATCTCCCGCTCGACAGCTTCGGTCGTCGCAGCGATATACTTCTTTAGCGTCTTGGAGGAGATGGGCTTCAGACGCGACATAGAGCGGGTCATCGAGTGTCTACCTCAGAGAGTGGCATGTTGCGATCGATGACCCGTCCATCCAGCTGTAAATGTTATCCATATTGGCGTTCACGAAGCCAAACGAGTGCAAGTTGCCGGTCGTAGTACTGGCATGCGCGATGTAGTCGGCCTTGCACTCTGCGTGCTTGTCGCGGAGGTGGCTTACGAGGTTGCCGTAGCAACACGAGGGCAGCTGACGTCGTACCGTGCCGAAGTACTTGCACTTGAAGTAGTGATCCAGGAGGGCTGCGAAGAGGACACGGCAGATGTCGGCGTTCTTGGCAATAACGAAGAAAGTAGGAGCGGAATGGAGGAGGAGGAGGTAGCCATCCAAATGTGGAATGAAGTGTAATAGGATCTACATTGAGTTGCAGGCAGGGGTATGTTGACAGGCCTGCAGACATCACTGGATAACAGGAATCCAAATGGAGAGTCCAAATGGAGAGAGTTGAACACAGATTGCGTACAGAAAACAAGTCGTTGGCGTTTTCAAAATTGAGTACTTGACTTGAATAAAATATATTCCACAAAATAGTATTAATACCCAGTGCTACCGACGAGCAATAATATTAAATAAAGTAGAAAAACATTAATGCTAATATATATTTCCAGGCACTGCTTCATTGCACTGTCAGCTGCGTTCTCTAGCAGTTGCTTTCGACGCTCCGTCATCTCGGGGACATCAGCATCCCGTCGTGGTTAAGAGACAGGTAGCGCTTGATTTCTGGCTTTACACACTGAAGCTATCTAAAAACAAGAGTTAGCGAAATTATGTGCTATAAGAAATCGGATAGCTTACCTTCTATCGGGTTACACATGAGCGATCTAGCGAAACTATGTGCTACAAGAGATCGAATAGCTTACCTTTTATCGGGCTACACATGGGAGAATACGGCCCCAGTCGAAGCAGCGCCAGATCATAACGTCACGGACGAGATCTTCCGTCTGACAGGTCGCGTGTGCGCATTGGAAAGGTTGTCTAGCAGAGAAAGTAGCGATGTAGAGTTGAAGCGTAGCGTAACGAAACTTGATTTGGGGTCCAGAAGGAGAAACGGAAAGTGATTGACGGTAGGGCTTACGAAGAAAGTCCAACTATTGGCTGCTCCTACAAAGGCATGCCATAGCGTGCCTTCTGCTCGCCTCCATGGCTCCCCAATTTGCTGTCCTGCCGTGGTGGCTACACTGTGCTGCTCCTACCTGATCACGCAGATCTGGACTGCAACTCAGGTTCAAGTCAGGCACCCGTGTACCACAAACGACAGCTTCATGCTCGTCCGTTAAGGACTTCAAGTTGTGCCCCTTCTAGGCCCACACGGTCATGTGTTCGACGTCAGCAGCTGGCTGAGCCCCCGACACTCCCACTCGGCGAACACTGAGTTCCTCTCGAAAGCGCTCGAGTTTCACCTTGCCCAGTGGCTTGGTGAAGTTATCATCTCGTTGGTAGGGCAGTATTGCACGCGAATCTCCTGGCGCGCCACCTTCTCGCGAAGCCAGTGACACTTCGTGCTGATGTGGCGCGATAGCTGCGTGACCGCCTTGCTCTCCGCGAGGTGCTGCTCACCTTGGTTGTCTTCCATCACAAGAATATCGTCCTCTGCAAACCCCAAATCGTAGAGCACTGAGTTGATCCCAATATACTCCTGCACTGCGATGCTCATTGCGGCGTATTCAGATTCTGTAGAGGAGAGGATCACCATAATTTGCTTTTCGACCCCCAGTCAACCAGATTGCCATCATAGAAGATGGCATACCCGGTCGACGAACGCGACTCCCTCTCGACTGAAAATGCTGCATCGCAGTAACGACGAGACGTACTGAGGCACGTCCCCGTGCACGCGGACGCGCCTCAGGTACGTCTAGTCCCCCTGGCTCTGAACTTGTTGATTGATTCCGAGGCGCCTCGATATCCGAGTTCGCAGGCACCATCTCGACGTCAGCAATGGTTTCCTCCTCGATGGATGTAAGTTGGAGCTGACGTTCGGTGCGCTACACCAGATCAAACTCGAGCTCGCATGGATCCTGATTTCATCATCATCAGGCGGAGGCAGGAACCGGTTCTCGTAGAACACCTCTGTGAGCGTAGTCACTACTTCATCGCGTCCTTGTCCAGGAATGTGAACCAAGTAAGCCCCCCCCACTTGCATAACCGAGGAAAATGCCGTTGCGAGTCTTCGCATTGAGTTTTTTCGATGCTTCTTTGGGACCAGCGCTTGTTCCTTGCACACACATATTCTGAGGTTGCTTATGCCGGGCGGCGTGCCCAACAACGCCTTCATTGGTGTCTTTCCATCCAGTACTTTGCTCGGGCAGTGGTTGCGAACGTACGCAGCGCAAACTACGGCATCGGCCCAGTAGTTTACAGGGAAGTTAGCGTCCAGCATCAGTGCTCTCGCCATTTCCACGATCAAGCGGTTTCCACGTTCCACCTTGCCATTCTCCTGGGGGCTGTACGGGGTGCTGAACTCTTGCACCCCCACCCCTTCTGCTAGCAAAACTCGGCATTATCACTACCGATGTACTCGAGATCATTGTCAGATTTCAAAAACGCAACTCGATAGCTCAGCGCGTAAGCTTTGAGCCGTGCAATACAGTCCTTTATCGCTTCTAACTGTGCCTTGGAGCTCTTCTCGCGTATTGGATACACCATTTCCAAATGGAAAGGTTCCACCACGATGTTGATCAACCCTGTGTAGCCCTCGCGCGCATATGCCTCACGTAGTCAATGGTCAACAGCACTTGGTTATTCTTCGGTAAGCGCTTCTCCTTGGAAGGAAACGGGCGCTAGGCGAGTTTTCCACTGACATGTCGGGCAGAACTGCTTCATGCCTCCCTGCCACGGCATCTTCAGGGCGGCAAGCACATGCTGAAGACTTTGGGTGTTCAGATGACCCATACGTCGTTGCCACGTTTCAACGTGCGGATTCAGCTGCCATCATAGCAGCCCCAGGGATTATCTCACTCACGGCATTCACCAGATACATCAATTGGTCAGCACGCGAAGCCTCCAGCGAACTGGACCAGGCGAGCAAATAACACAGGATACTTCTTTGAACGTGACTTTCATGCCGTTTCTCGAGGCAGCAGCCACCAACACCAAATGGCAGGCCAAGCCCCGAACAAAGACCACTTCTTGCAACCCGCAGACATCTAGTCCGTCGCAGCAAAGGCGCCAGCCCGATAGCAGTTGCCACCAAGCTGCCACCAGATGCCGCCGTCAGTGTGCGAGGCTCCACAGGCTAGTGGACATTGACCAGGTTGTCCAGGTGACCCGTCATATCGCTCGTGGCTCCGCTATCCACGATCCACTCGCGCCGACTGCCCGAGCCAGCGTCTTCCACTGAGAACGCCATGCTGGCAGCTTCCACTTTCGTTGAACTGGGAGCCACGCGCCGCCGGTACAGTATCTTGCAAAATGTCCCGTTCGTTCGCAATGGAAACAGTCACCTTGGTCAGGTCCTTCTTCTTCTTGGACTTGGCGCCTCCGCTTCTGCCGGTCTTGTGCTCAGCATTGAAAGCAGCAGCCGTCTTGCGACCACTCGAAACACCTTTAGACGAACAACGCCCCCTTTGCTGCGATTGGAGGGGCCCCTCCGCGAAGGACCGCCAGCGGCTCGCCGCTGAACACCGTGTTTATCTCGCTGGCAAGCGAGATAGCGACACAGACTTCGGGCCGGAGGAACCACGAACCCCGCCGAGTCCATGACCTGTTGGCGCCGCCGAAACATTTGCAGCTGCACCTGTTGGCGTCGCACGAGATGCGGCACCACCACCGCGACCACCGATGGGCGAGGCGGAGGCGTATCTGGCGCCGCTGAGGAAGACGAGGGGGCTGAGGAAGGTGGCAAGCAGCCACAAGGCTGCAAAAAAAGGTCGAGCGAAAGGTAAGCGCTCGACCTCGACAACACGCAACAAAGTGGGGTGGGGGTGGGTCGAAGAAACCACTAATTTTGAAAGAGAAGCGGCAGGCGGTAGCGGCTAGAGAAGAGAAGGCGGAGCAAGAGGTCGTGGCTGTTTCGCGTACCGCCTCTCAGGCTACGAAGAAGGCGCTGGCGCGGAAGAAGGAGCGTTGCGGTTGGAAAATGAGGAGAGAAGAGGTGCTGAAGCGCGTGCTGCAGCACTTGCCCGATTCGAGGAGATGAAGGAGACGGCTGCGGCGCTATTGGTGACGAAAAAGGCAGACTCGATGAAGAAGAAGGGCAAGAAGGGTGAGAAGGCGATTACGCCATCGACGGGCTAGCACAAGAAGTGGAAGACGGGTCCACATGATGTAGCTGTCGACGCAGACGACGAGAGTGAGGTATCATCATCACTCCGATGTTATACGTATTCATTTGTTTCATGAGATGTTGTTGATTGTATTGACATTATTTTGTATTGTGTTAAGGCCTTCGTCGGATTCAGAAGTGCTTGCGGAGCCCACGGAAGCTTCGAAGGGGTCGGCATCGTAAGCCATAATTGTTCATGTTGTATTATACAACATGAACAATTCTATCACGCGTATATATCAAACACATGTGCACTTGTAGGGCACTTGTTCTAGAGGCACCTGCTCTGGCGACTGAAGATTTTCGGAGGGGCCTGTGGTGACAAAGCTTCCGGCTGCGGCGCAGGTGGACGTTTCGTCGGCGCCTGAATGATTAGGGCAAACGAGAAACAATGCGAGGTAAGTGTACTTGCATTTTGTTTTACATGGTTTGTCGTACTACATGCTATGCCTCACACACGTGTATATTCAATTCATGAGTATTATAGAGCACTGGTCCTTGATGTACCTGATTCGCCTAGTAACGGGGACCTCGCAGATGTAGCGGCGAGTCTACATGGCGCTATGCCATCGGGCGCCAGTAATCCAACAGTACTATCGGAGCGACGGGGCTCATTACTGATTACTCTAGTAAAAGTAGAATGAAAATTACGCAAAACTATTGGTTACTATAGTAGCCAGCAGCAGTACTATAGTACTATCTTGTACTGGCGACGCTAGTTACTACTGCTGTCAGGACGTGCGATTCACACACGGTGTGTGAATGACGCTTTTAAGCACATTCAACTGTCTTGCTTGCTGCTCTTTTACAAAAAAATGCGTTGAAATGTAGCTCTAGCCGATAATTAAGTCAGGCATTTGCTTGTTACAAGCACGCCATAGTCACGCTACACGTTGTAATAGCCGTTACACCGCGACTGATGTACTGTACTACATGTACATGTACAGTACTGCATCCCCCCTGAAGACATCCAAGGGCTGGCAGCTTCCGGTAATGGAGCGCCGAACATCAGCTGCATTCTGCTTGATGAGGCTTTCTCTCCTCCGAAAATGAAGTGGGCAATGCGGCTAAGCCGCCAGCGTCGTTACGAAGCGACACCACATTAACCGACTCTTTGGACTTATACGGTCCGGTGATTGGTTATAATTCGTCCGCTGTCTGACTATCTGCAAGGATCTTCGCGTCAAAACCCTGTCATAAATGTTTTCCTGGTTACAACAGATGGTATCAATTATGACCGACAATCAATTCCAAATCAATACACAAATTTAAAACCCGATATCCTCCCCAACGGGTTAAAGATGCATTTCAATGGGTCAGCTCGTAAGTCGTATGATGCCCCGTCTATGGGTATCACATTACGACGGGACCTGTTTCTCGGGTCTAAATTTAGAGCTGCGAGCCATACTGAGCGCCAGTGAGCAGCCGTTATTCCGGAAATTCGACACACAGAGGAGCTGCTCAACGACAGACGAAGGTCATCACTTCCTTCGCGCCATCAACCTATTGCCTCTGGGGTGAGCGAGCGAGCGGAGCACCGGCCAGCGCCGGATCAGTCCTCGAGACCCCCCCAGGTGTGTATATATAAGACCCCTCCCCCACCTATATAGGACAGCAGCAAGGATCGTGGCAATGGGGCGGAGACGGAGACCGCAGCTGCTGCTGCTAGCGCTGCTGCTAGTCAACAGGATACAGGGGCAGAACGCGTCGGTGTCGAATCCAAGCTCCGTATCAGCAGACACGACCGAGGCAGATGACTGCTCGGCCTGCTGCATGGCGTCCACATCCTCCGAGTCCTCGGCGGACCTGTCGTTGGTCTGTTGCAACGAGCAGCAGCCCCGAGACCTCTTTGGGACCGTGCACGGCGAGTGCAGCGGTCTGCCGTGCTGCGAGTACAGCGGCCGCAAGGCCCAGAACCACCAGGCCTGGTACCCGTGCGTGGCCTTCCCCACGTGTCAGAACGACACAAACAAACAGGCTTTCTGCAACGGACAGGACCTCTGGTATTACACGGAGGGCTACGACTGGACATGTACAGACGAATGCTGCCACGGACTCGTACTAGACTCCAACGTTTGGCGCGGCGTGGCGAACAATTATCCCGGACAGACGAACGGCACGTTCGGAGTCACCATCACGCCCACGGACTTCTTGGATGTGTTTTACCCCGACGGCATGAATGGAGAAACCTACACGGTGCGCCAAATCATGCTGGCCAGCCCCCCAGGATACAACTTTACAAAGAACTGCTCGTGTTACTTGGAACGGGTCGCCAACTCGACGGCTAATGCTCAACGCGTGAGCACAAACTGCGACGTGTCGACATTCCTGGGCGAAAACAGGACCTACTTGACGGTGGATATCACTGAGGAATACCAGACGAATGATACGTTTGTGTTTCTATTCGACGGCGTCGTGACGCCTTCTGGTATGAATGACAGCTCCAGTTTCACATCCAATGTGACGTACACAACCGCGTTGAATTTAACACCAGTGTACTTTATCTTCAACGACTCGGAAAACACCGTCTTCGACACGTACGTGCGTGTTACGGACCTGACGACCGCGACGCTTTCGAGCGGTTCATTCCTTCCAGAAAACATTTACCCGGGTAACTCTGGGAACGCTAGCCTCACTTTCTACACGGCTGCCAACATCCCGGAAGGTAGCTCCATCAAGCTGACATTCGGCTCCAAGTGGGGATTCATTGCTGACGCTGTGTGGTCTTGGGAGCTTCACCCGCTCGTAACGACACATGACAACGAATTTAACGCGTTAGCTGCTACCACAAGTGAAAAAGTGAGTGACGGCACGAACAACTTCACTCAAGCGATTTACTCGTCTTCGGATAATTCGTGGACGTTAATCGTACAAGAACCGATCTCGATTGGTTGGGTAAGTCTTGGCGTGGACACAGTGAAGAACCCATCGGTAGCGTACTCAGGTTTGGACGCCACTGCTATCGAAATTCGCAATCCGGCGGATCTATTAATCATCGACGGCACGTTCTCAGCCATTTCCGTGTATCTGACCACAGGCGCGACTGCGAGTCCGTACAATTACGTCACTATGGTTGTCCTCGTGGGCTCGCTAGCGTTCTGCAGTGTGGCGATTCGGAAAAACGGACTGTCATTCTCGCTCGGGTCCATTTGGACCGATATCACTGCGATTTGCACCGTGCTGGCGTTGGCTACTGCAATTGTGAACAACTTTATCTGGTTCTTCACTCGTGGCAGCACCTACTTCTACATCATGCACGCATACTTGTGCTTCACATTCACAATGCTTACGGCTGTGTGCTTCCACTGGGGAACTGTGCTTAGCTTACGACTACGAAAACTACCCAAGCGTACTGCAACGGTGGCGTTTGTGATGCTAAACATCCTCTTTTACGCCTTCCAGATCGCCTATCTGCTCAGTTATCAGACACTGATCGCGCGTGTGTATGACTCGGAGAATGATGTCACGACACTCGCGTACCAGCAATGCAATGAAGATGCCGACATCTCCGCCACTGTCTTTTCGGAAATCCAGGGCTACTTGTGGGCGTGTTATGCTAAAGATGACGACAATTTCTTTCTGGTCTCGACGTCCGTCACGTATGGCATTTTCCTAGTATTGACGTTCGTCGTCATGGCTTTGGGTGTGATGGTTATGCGCCGTGGTAAGTTGTTGCTTGGCAATGCGTCGGGCCCCCACCAGGTTGTTCTTGTCAAGGCTCTAAGACTCTACTACGCTCTCATTGGGATCGTGACGCTGGTGTACCTTCTTTCCTGGGTCGTGCAGATCATTTCGCGCACTACTCGTGGTATCGCGTACCCATGGTTCTACATCTTCACGGTGTGGCTACCGTGCTCCATTCCTCCGTGCTGCTTGATCTTCTTGCAGTGGAATGCTACAGCGCAGTCTCTGCGTGATGCTAACCGCGATCTCTCCAGCGACTCGAGTCCTCTATCCGAGTCAGGATATGGGGAGATTCGTACGCCTAGCTTCACCTTCAGTACATCGGACCGATGGACAGAGGGATCATTAGAGAAGATTGAGGAGATCATGGCGGAAGGTGAAGCTACGGCCGACGCTGTGTCAAGCAGACGTTCGCTCATGAACTCAACGATTTCGCCTACAGATGATTACGTCGGTCTCTCCATGGCGCTTGAGATGAATGAAGACTTTGCCCACGGCTGTTTTATTGCGATCCAGCGACTAGAAGTGGACGATGCAAGAGACAGCAGCACATCTAGTGCATGGCGGCAGATCAGTAACACGGACACAGTGATGGCGAGTGTGAAGGATGTGGCACCCATCGTGCTGCCTCACCAGCAGCGTTATCTCTACACCTTTTTATCAGTGCCACGCATCCCAGTCGGTAGCTCTGCTGAGAAGATTCGTATGGTAGTATACTCGCTCAACTCGGCTCCAGCATCAATCAACCACGAAGATCACTCCGAGATGACTGCAGCCGAGGTTTTGGCTGCGATGGAGCGTACGCAAAGCAGTCGTGACTTTGACGATGACGATGGCAATGAGAGTCAAAACACGTTGGATTCATCGCTCGTGGAATTGGAGGCATTCGGAGCCTTCCAGAGCTCACAAGTTATCGATGAACTTTTCGAGATGGAGTCTCCGGGATCCACAGAAGGTGGTCCTGGATCGGGTGGGTGTCGATCCGAGTCTAACTTGGGATCATCCATTGTGCCCCACACTCTCAGCGTCGTTGCTGAGTTTACAGTGTCTAGCGGCATCCTGGTGACAGCAGGTGCACGAACGGAGCAGACTGTACTTACAGCCACTGAAGACTCGTACAAGCACTTCGGCCCCAGTGCGGCCCCACCCAAGCTACTGGTAAACACGGTGATTCCCAAGGCTGCTGGTGCCAAGTATGGCTTCAACGGCATTGAAGGCGGCCTCCATGCAGCAGCCCCCGCGATTAGCAAGCAATACCATATTCGTGAACAAGGTTTGTTGGTCGTGGAAGACCTGACAGAGAGTCGATTCAGCAACTGGATCCCGCGTCAGATTCTGGAAATCATCATCCGAACTCGTACTAAGGAGCTACTGATCGCCGAGAACGACCTCGCACGTCTAGAAGCCTATGACCGTCAGCGACAAAAAGGCTCGGACCGTGGCATCTATGAGAATTTAATTCAGCAAATCCAGGACGACGGCGACCTGAACCGCTGTCGAGAGTGGATGCTTCAGCGATGCCACGAACACAAGGCGTATGTGGAGCTGCTGCGTCAGTTGCGACGCGTGTATGTGCTTCGTGACCAGCGCAAAATGTACTTTAAGGCCAGTACCGAGAAGAAGAACCCTCAACTACGTTTCCTACCGATTAATTTGCATTTGCAAGAAATGTGGGTTGGTAATGCGGATGCAGTGGCACAAACGAGCATTGGGAGCAGCGGCACATCGGATATTAATGCCAGCGCGGCCGTATACGATATTGTGACGGTGGGTGCCATGGCTGCGCACGTGTACAAGTTCAAGAATGGTGGCATTTTCGGTCTGGAAGAGCAGCACGCAAAGCTCAAGCCACGGGTGCGTGTGCCGCAGGGCTCGACTGCTACTGGACACCATCAAGTACCGCTTTGGACAGAGGACGAGCAGAAGGCCGATGACGTCGAGTGGGTACTTGGGAAGCGCATGGATGTGTGTTTCCCTCAAGCTGTGGCTGCTCTGGTGACAGCGTTCACGCGAAAGGTTGACTTGGCATTGCAGCATGCTCGTCCGGAGCAAGGACAGACAATGCTCGAGCAGCTCAGCAAGCTGGGATTTCTATTCGATGTGGAAAGTTTAGTATCAACACACGGCAATGAGGCGGGTATGTTGGAGGATATGGCTGGTGCTGTGAACGAGTTGCGCAACATTCGCTTTGTATTGGTGGACGAACAGGAAGAACTGGGCGAGATGGACGACGAGTCGAGTGGGAACAAGTCGCCGCGATCCGTCTCGTACCATCTCGAGGAAGAATCCAAGCACAGCGGTGATCCCTCCGAGACAAGTGGTAGCAGCCGTGCAGCTGCAAACAGCGATGGTGACGACAAACGTCTAGAGCTGCAGGTAAAACAACGCCAGTCCACGCATCTGGAATCTCTTGAGTCTGCGGCATCGTCGAACTCGACGAATTCCACCAACTCGACGGGGATTGGAGGTGTGATCGACGTGGATGTCTTTACAAGTATCGATGACGCCCTCTCGGAGACAAGCTCGGCCAATGCAGGGAACTCGGAGAGCACAGACGAAACGCCGTTGTCTAGAGAAACTCTGATGTCGCAGTCGTCCTCCTTGAGCGGGGTTGGTCAGCGATTGTTAAGTACGTTCATCAAGGCACGAAACCATCGACTTCTGGGCGGACCGGGTAATAACTGGGAAAACGCGCAGTCGCTGGCTCCAGCGTCTGTGGACAAATTGTTCCCGTTTACTCACCTGGTCATTCGTGTGAAGCTGCGGTCTGGAAAAGTGAAGCTGACAAAAGCGCTTCGTCATGGCGGGCTGATCAAAGTGTGTCCCGTGCTCTTCACACAAGGGATTAATGAGAAACAAACCTTAGCAAACAACACGGGTTCGTCAGTCACACGACTGCAGGACGTGATCAACGCCAATAGTCTCAAGACGCTTCGTAGTTACTGCGATCGCTATTGCAATTACGTATCCATGCGTCAAATGAAGGTCATACAGAAGCAAGAGCGACAACGGGATGATTCAACAGATTCGATGCGTTCACGACCACCACAGGCGCCGAGTGCAGTCGTTACTGCGTCCGGGCCGTCACGCGACGAAGTCTATCGCATCCTGGGAGAGCTGGATAAACTCATTGGGACGGCTGGACGACAGGCACGAAAGAAGCGCCCGGAGATCCTGCAGCTCAGTTCAGATTTGTGTCGCAGCATCTCGGGTGGACGTGTAACGGTATGTAAATCTGCCAAGGATCGTACAGGGATGTCGGTGACGCTGGAGCAAGGCCGCATTCTTGTGCAGCATCACGGTCTTCGTGAGCAGAAGAAGGCGGGCATCGTATCCGTCATGCGTTCCGAAGGTGTGCGGATCGAGAATGCCTTAAAGAATACGGGCCGACGTGTGTTCGCGTTCAACGCATTGCAGCGGTCGCTGCTCCCCGAAGAGTACCGCTGTCCGCCCCAGACAAGTGGTCGCAACGTGTCGTAGACCCTCTAAAAGGACCAATTTTTTGCAGGAGCACACAGCGAACCACGAGGAGCAGTGACGTCTGGAGCTCATCAACTGGTCGAAGTGAGGATTATTAGCCGCAACAAGCTTTCGGTGTAGTGTTTTGATCGGAGGAACGGGACTCAGCAACCAAACCCGCCGAGTTTTGTCGTCTATCGGCGGGTTCTCCTTCGTCCTCTACTGCAGTTACGTGTATTAATTGAATAGCCAGTGAGTAGTGCTAACTTACCATCGCTCGTGCCTTTCTTTTCATTCAGCAGTGTAGTCTGGGTAGTTAACCCCTCCTCAAACCCGTAGCTATTGTCCGAGGCTGTGGGCATATGAGGATGTCTCCACCGCTTGCTTGATCGGCAACAGCCACGTCCAGTCGGCGCTCGTCGTCGGTAGTAACCCCATGTTGGAGCATTTGTACACTCCCATGGCCGCACCAACCAGACTACCAGCCATGTAGACAGCCTTGGGCTGCATCAGATCGACCACGCCGTCGTTCACGGACGCGAAGGCTGGCAACAATAACCAAACCAAACCAAGTGTCAGCTTCAAACCAACCAAAGCTTCGAGCTACCATTAAGCAGTGCAGACCATTGTTCATGTTGAAGAGGGACTTGGCGGTGTTCATGACGATCATCCCCGTGATCATGATGCTGAAAATGTTAATGGAGTTGCCGCTCATCCACATCATGAAACCTGTCTGCAGTAGGCTCTTAAATGGCGCCATACCAATCTCCATGGCGCGCTGGCATCGGTCGTAAGACAGGGACAATTATTCTGGTAAGGGAGCAGGAATATGACCAACACCATTCAGTGTTTACCGCACCTTCTTCTTGAGTTCGGACGTGTTGGTGGCGGTCTTGGCGACGGCTCCATTCGAGTCCTGAGAAGGTAGGAGGTGTTAGGGGAAGGAGAGCGGAGGAAGGGGCGGGTGGGGACGCACCTTGTCGGCCAATACGCCCTTGACGAAGCCCACGGGTTCGAGTCTGTGCGGAAGGTCGCCCTCACGACCCTCGTTCAGCTGCATCTGCCACTTGCGCTGCTCCATCTGTGCCAGGAAGGGAGGTTTTCGCTAATGACAGTAAAGTTGCACCATTATGTTGGTTTTGGATGGTTAAGTTGCGGGTCGGCAACTTCAATAACATTGGTCAAGCAGGATAACGAATTGCCTATTCCGAATTAAAAACATTGATTCATAATGATGAACGCCACCACGCAGAACAACTTTTACTATGAGATACAAGTTGCTACTGAGAGAGGGCAACGGATACCATGAGCGCAAGTGTGGCGGCCCGAAATGCGGTTTTCGTCTTATAACAGTAACTGTTGGCAACACGCTGGCGTTTGACAGTCAAAGATCACGAAGCGCAGAAACAGAAGCAGATGTCGAGCCAAAAAATCCACCCCGACGGGATTATGAGTCAAATTTATGATACGGACGCCATGTCATCATGCGACGGTCGTCGCTGATCAAGCAAACAACGCGTCGCATCAAGCGTGACCGCAGAGCGTTACCGCAGTCTTCGCGACCAGTGCTTTGCTGCACTCGCACACTTAACCCACGCACGTGGATGGTCTCAGCTGAGCATGGGTGAATTTCCATTTCATGTCCTCGGCATTGCCGCAGTGGAACTTCCACTGGAAGTGACGGAACAACGATGGGCTATTATCGTACTGTAGACTCAGGTCACGCTCCTCGAATCTTTACGTGTGCGGACGAAGCAAGGGACCGAGATTTGACGTGGCTTACTGCATCCCTCTTCGCCTGGCGTGGCCCACGCCGTGGGTGACCGACTGGGTCCGGTGCAACCGCGTGGAGCCTGCGGGTCAGCCTTTTCAGAAGGCTAGACGTCGACAGTCGACGGTCGACTCGCTCCACGCTGGAGTCCAGCGCGCCGCTTTAAGCCACTTGCTACTCCTGTCGTCATCACACTCGGTTCACTCACTCTCCATCTGCTACAAGCGAAGTTTCATACAAACGCTGAGACAGTGGATGTCCACAGTGGCGCGGGTAAACTAGCCATCCAGCTGTACGCAGGACCCGGTCACTTCGTAACGTGCCGAGAAGCCCACAAACGAGACGCTAAAGCGACAGGCAAAAAAGAATCCCTACGACACCAGTCGTTGACGCCATGGTGCTTCAGCACAAGACACCAGGTTCCGCGTCTTCCACCTCGTCGTCGTCCGTATCTCCGTCCCTCATGGCGGGCTTTGTACGTGTGGAGGAGGACGGCGAGAAGCAACGCAAGCGCTCGCTTTCAGCCTCGTCGCCGTGCTCCGTGGCCACGCCCGAGGGCCGCGCCAGCGCCAAGAGCAAGGTCTTCTCGCGCTGGCTCTACGGCGTGCTTTGCGGCGACACGTTGCTGCTCTACTGGCGCCGCACCGACTACAGGCGCAAGACGCCGCCGCTCGATTCGCTGAAATTGCAGATGCAACCCGCCGCGCCCAATGAGAGCGTCTTCGGCTTCGACCACGAGTGCCTCTACGTGCGCGCTAAGGCCTCGGGGCGGGTCATCGCGCTACGCATCCACCAGCGCAAGGAGATCGTGCGCTGGGTCACAGCGCTCTACTACCAGAGCATTGGGACCGAAAAAATAGAGTACACGAAGGACAACACACACAGGCATAACAGTCACGTCGTCTTACAGACAGAGACCGCCAAGCCAGAGACACGCAAGAAGAGCGTGTCCTTCCAGGACGAGCCGCAGGTGCGCGTGTTGCCCCAAGAGGCTTACGACCCGGCCGACCTCTTCTACTCGGAGGACGACTACGAGCAGTTTTTGATGGAGAGACCCTCACACCTCTCCAGCCTCATGAGCAGTATTTATTCCAAGACGGCGGCTAAGCTGCGCGTGTCCAGGAAGCGGTAAGACAAAGATAAAAACTAACGCCGCAGCAGTTGCCGCTTGATAATTACCGTGCTTTTCTAGGTGAACAATCGCTGCTGTGGTAAGGATAATAAGTACGACATATTGTGCTTTTCAGAGTTTTTGGCGGGCACGAACCTATTTTCGCGAATATTAGAACGCTGTGAGACATTCCAATCGGAAATTAGCCCAGTTTTAAAGTTGGCTACATCGCGTTTTACGGCGGCACCGTGCCGGTCGCGCCGTCTAAACTTCGCTCATTACATAAAATATCGAGGAAAGGCGGGTGGCTACCCGCCATAACGCTCGTTGCGGCTAACTCGCGACTCAGCCTATGCATTCTCACTTTCCACTTTGACTGCTTCCTACTCAAGATATATGACATTGTCGGTAGATTTGCGTTGGCGCGCTGTCAGGGCTGCCGATTATGGGATGTTTATTGATGTCGGACCATGAACAACAATAAATAATGCCAAGCAAGAACTGCAACCTTGCACACACATAATGGCATGTACGACCAGTGACACATACATAATGGCATAATGACAGACAATGCTCAAGCTGACCTTGATTAGCGTCTGAGCGCATCCACCGTGCGCACATCTCAATAGCTTGAGTTCTGGCGGAGGAACAGTATCTGCTCCAGCGTCACTGGGTGCAGGCTGTTGCGCTCGTGGCCGAACGTGACTCGCGCCATGCTAAAAATCCTTTCCACCATGTTCGAGGTGGGTGGAACTGGCGAGCAGAGCATATTGTTGCTCCTGCTCGGCAAGTCTTCGCCGCTTCTGTAGGCGCTCCATAAAAGACCCCTCGTCTTCTCCATCAGCTGAGGGGATACTGAGCAGTTCCGTCAGCAAACGGACGAATGGCAGCCTTCTCGGCCCGTGACAGACGAGCCGTCTTGCCACGGAGCACACGAACACAACCAGACTCAAAGTCTGGGCTGTGAACGATGTCAGCTCGCGGCCCTCTAACACCCAATACAATTATTAGCATATCCGTCTAATGCTCGTATCATTCAGAATCCACTTACCTATGTAGGCTGCGGACTGAGCCTTTGTAGCAATAAGTCCGTCGAACCATTCACGAGCGTCCAGGAGGTCGACATCGGCTCCTTGAAGTGCCTTCGACACGGGATCGACATCCTTCAGCTCTTTGTGAAGAGCGCGGAGGCGCCTGTTGCAGGCCGGAGACGGAAGCAAGTCTGCAATATCGTCGTCTTCCTTGTCCAGGTGCTCGAGCAGCTGAAAGTAACCGTGCAGCATCATGAACGTTGAACCGCAGCGGGTGTCTTGACGAATTGCGGGCCTAAAATAAAAGCGAAATCGTAATTACCGGGTAAATGACACAAACATTAGGGAAATAATATAAATCGACACAAAATAGAGAAAACCGTACCGCAGCTTAGCTGATTGCGTCGGTGTCCGAAGCTTGACCGTCAGTGTCTGCACTTGTACGAGGTCGTCCTCGTGGTCATGCAGTTGGTGCTGCACGGCGAGGTTGAGGCGGTGTGAAGCACACCCAACCAGCCAAGAAGCGTAGCAAGTCGTCGATTGACGCTGCAATTGTCACCTCCGATGAAGACATTTTGCTGCACCTGCTTACCGAGGTCGCGCGGCAGTAGGTTAGCTAGAAACTCCCTGTGGGCGACTGTAGGAAGGTCGTCGTCGGGCTCGTTCAGGAGAGGGGCCATGCATAGCAGCGGCGTCTTTACCTTACCGTTCACTTCGTAGCAAGCGAAGCCATCCAGGTAGTGCTCGGATATATGGGTATGCATCAAGGATGGGACCAAAAATGTCCGGCATCTCGGAGGCAATGGATCTCTCCACTGCAAGCACAACCCCTTCCATCGTGACCCGCAAGGTCTCCACGCAAATTGGGTCCAGGGTCGTGTATCTAATTACAACAGCAAAGCAAAGTTTTAGAAACAACCGCTAAATCAGAGTAATAAAAACGAGTGATATGACGTACCGTCGTTGTGCGATTCCCGCAGAACGACAGAGGCAGGTTGCTCGAAATAATCCAAAGCAGCCACCCGAACAGCGTATGAGAGGTCTTGCGAACGTAGTCTAGCAGGGACCCCGTCTCAGGAGAGGACAGCAAACCGGATGGATACATTATGACATTCGGAAGGTTGCCAACATACACTATGGCATGTGATAGTTTTGCTCACATTCATTATGTACCACAGGTTATGATCATTATTATTATGGACATGTATGTTAAAATCGGCAGTCCTGCGCGCTGCTGTACTTGTATACATATATGACGTAGAGATGACACTAGTAGCCGCTGTGCTAGGTGTTTCGGTGCTCCATTGAACGTTGGCATCGTCTCTTCAAGAAAAACGGAAATGTGCTTCCGAAGAAATCTACCTGCGTGCCTGCCAGGTGGCCGGCACCGGCTGTAGAGTTTGTAGAAGAGTACATGAAAGTGAACCTTTGTTTTTATCTGGAAGAGCTACAGGAAGCAGTCAAGGCAAAGTTCAAGGCGCCTGTGAACACGTCTACTCCTACAACCTATCGTCTTCTTCGATTCGATTTAGGTATCAGTAGAAGGTTCTAACAAAGCGAGCAAGAAAGTGTGTGCCAAGCGAGATCGAGACCTTTTACAAGAAGTTGAAGCCCTTCTATTGCGGTCTAGATCAGCTTGTCTTCCTCGATGAGACGTCCAAGGACGGGAGAGACGCCTTTCGTCGCTATGCGTGGTCCGCCGAAACCCTCCATCCGTCGTTTCCCTACCTTTCAGTCGTGGGTAATGACTATCGGCTTTGGCTGCCTTTGACGTCAGCGGGTTCTTTTCGTGGGAGGAACCTTCGATCGGATTCGATTTCATCAAGTTTTCGCCGAGAAGATTGCGCCATATTTGAATCCGTGGCCCTTGCCCAGGTACGAAACTTTAATTTGATTTTTTTTAATTGTTTTTGGCTCCTAATTTCCCGATGTGTGAATGCTCCTCTAGATCAATAGTTATCCTGGACAACGCGAAGATACATATGTATCAGGAACTCGGGAAGTTTGTGCATTCTCAGCGCTCTTTTGTTTTTTTCTGCCGCCGTATTCTCCACACAAGAGCAGGTGTGTCACAACTTGTATCGCCACTGTGGTTATGAGCTGCATCAACTCAATCACGAAACGTTCTTCAGTTAGCGTCCTCTGATAGACGATAGTAAACCCAATACATGGTGAACAAAAATGGTGTTTATTGTTCGTTATGGTCAACATCCTCCATGTTCTCGCTAGGTGGATCAACCTATAGCGCTTGACGAAACGGTGGCCGTAAGGAGTACGCTGGAAGTTCAAGTGCATCACGTAGGTCACCAAGGTAGCCCTAGAGGAACTACCTGCCCCCCGTTTAGGCGGCAACAGATGGTGGCAAGTTGAGCGTCACTGTTGATTGCGTGGGTCGTAGCATCGATGCGCCTCTGCGCCTGATCGGTATACTTCAGCTGGGAAAATGTAGTGCCTGTTCGAGCAATAAGCGTGGCTCCGTCCGGCTGTCGCGCTTGACTAGTTGCCTAGTATGCACGTGATGCTGGCCCAAAAGTCATCAACAGTCCCTTGCTCTGCTAGATGATTTTCGATTTGAGCTGCAGCCGAGGCTACACAAGCCTGAGTTGCACGTCGCAGCGATGAGTTCTGACCAGCACGACTGACGTATATGAACAGCTCTAGCTTAAAGCAGATCGCCTAAACATAGTACCGAGAACAACACGCGTTATTATACTGTCGCCACCGATCAGATTTTTGGTTGCATATGCAGTAGCTTACCCAGATTTGCGTCGAGATGCCAATTACCAGAGCCGTGTCAATTGCTGGCAAAGAGCACTCTCATCACCAGACAACTCCTCGTACTGCGCCTCGGTGGCGTTGTTGGTGGGCTTAAGCATGATCGGCGCGTCAGCGCCGTACTCGATATCGGGTTTTGCTGGGCAATTCGTTTCACCTTCTCTCTAAAGACTTAGTATCCTTCTTTAACGACAAGCTGCGTTGCAGTAACAGCACCGTGACTTGTGCGATTGTTTGCCCTTGGCTCACCGATTTTCACTACCAGATCAACAGCAATGCAACTGGGAGGCTCAAGCATCTTCCTATTAGACAATATTATCATATTGACAGGCCAGAGTGTTTGCATCGTTCGTATAATGTAGCCATTTACCCCACACATACCTCCCAATAAACACTGCTCTGCTTAGACTAGCCGCAGACAGCCAATAGGTATGGAGCAATGACGACAGCTTCACGCCGGCAATTGCAATAGCGGTAGGCTCCAGGCGTTGCTGTACTCCGGAGCAGGCAGAGGCAAGTTGATGGTGACTCTACCTGCGTCTTTGGTGCGCCGCACGGACCAAAAGGCTTCAGACACTTAGACCGTATCTGTAGGATCGTATAATAACGCCAAATAGTATGTTAGCTCTGAAGAAGTACAGGCAAGGCATTAAACAGGTATTGGATCAACTACCTTTGCCAATCCAAGCTCGCGGTATGTAAAGCAAAAAAGCTGCAAGTCCTATAATTAGATTTTCTTTTTTTGAAAATTGAAAAAATCTAAAATGATTGCAAACCAACGTGGATTTACTCCAGAGCTAGCTGGCTACATGCCGTACTCCCTGGGCTCACCACGGGGGGAATCTAAAATGATTGCAAACCAACGTGGATTTACTCCAGAGCTAGCTGGCAACGTGCCGTACTCAATGGGCTCACCACGGGGGGAATTGCCGCTGCAACAGATAGAGCACAGTGGCGAGCCATCTTGTTCACTGAGCGCACATCCATGAGGGGCATGCAGTGCTCAGCCGCTTTCTCGAGCAGCTGCATCCTGCGCTCTGTCTTCTCGCCGTGCGGCAAATTTGTTTTGATCATCTCGTAGTGGCTCAGGGCGAGGTACGACTTGATGCGAGCCTTCAATACACTGATGCAACCTGTGCGGAGAACAAACAAAGACGTAGATTTAGGTTAGTGAGCATCCACAGCGCACAAACTCACGGGAGAACGTACCCTCGATCGGGTTACACATTGGCGAGTACGGTGCCAGCCGTAACAGCTCCAGGTCCGCTCTGTCCTTGACAAGTCTTCCGCCTGGGAATGCGCCGGCGCGTTATCCAAGACGATAACAACGGCTTTCCCGCGAAGTCGCGTTGATACACTTCGTGACGTTTCACTGCTTCGTAAGCCTCGTCTACGAACTCGGCATTGACTTCCATCTTGATGCTGCCACGGCGCTTAGCGTAGTGCACCAAGCCAACTTCGGGGGAGACTTGCGCATTGCAGCTGCAGGTTGGCGCCCTTAGAGGGCGGAAATTATACCACCGCGTGCTCGTCTAGAAGAGCACGACCTTGGGCGCGCTTACAGTAGAGGTTGTAATTGGTTTCATCATAATAAACGATGAAAGATCCATCACGCTCGTGCTTCAACAGTGCTTCAGCAAAACCCTCCTCTTCTCGATGTTGGTCTCATTGTTACAGGTTTCGGGCTCGATACAAACCTACACAACAGACAAGCAATAACAGTTAGTATCTTGTCCGTAATAGCCTCATGCAGGAACGATTACCTGCTTCACAGTATAACGTTTATCACACAGGCTTTTTACTAATCAGAGACAGGCTAATGCGGACGCCAAAGTCATAGATTAGCATATCCTCCATTTGTGCCAGCGTGTACTGGCAATTGTCCTCGAGGTACTCAACAAGAGCTTCCTCCATCTCCACTGTGCATTTCGTGTACGCCGCACGTGCACCGCCTCTCTGTTTCAAATCAACAGCGCCGCGCTCCACGATGTTGCTTGCTGTGGTCGGCGGTATGTCGTTGCAGTCAGCAGTCAGCAACCAGCACCCAGTCCCGACCCGCCTTGTGCGCATTAAGCACTCGGGTGCGAGCTGCAAGTCCATGCTTGGGCTCGGTTGGAATGCTGCCAGCGGAAAAAATCTGCTACTGACCAACGGTTAGCGTTACACTAAATCCTGCTTGCTCGAAACTCTAATTTCAGAATAAATTTGCCGAAATCTGAATGTTACTTTGGTTACTTCAGTCGAGTTTGCTTTACACTACCACGAGCTTGGATTGGCAAAGGTGTATTATTCTCCACAAGCAGCTTACCAAGAGTGAGGCTTGTCGCCCGGGTCTTCAGACGGTGCTGGCAGTACCTGTCTGTAGCAGATCAATCCAAGCTGTAAGCCATCGTTAGTACCTGGGGTCTCGGAGGCGCTTTCCCGACTGCTGAGGGCCAGGCACCAATCGTCCTCTTACCCGCTTCAGATTTAAGTTTGCGCTTTACGCTAACATTCGGATTTTAGGCCGCGACACACTTCTCATAAACGCCATATTTAGCTCGGCAAATCAGGTGCAAGGCACAATACATATATTTGTTTAGTTTTTGGCCTTGGACAGGTAGCAAGTGCAAACATGCATTGCTGGTCAATTTGACCAACTGACAATATCTACTGCGAGTATTTAGCTGGCCCCTCGTTGATACTGCAGTGTACTCAAGTAAATAATAATACGTACCCGACATGCTTGCAATACAACTGCCAGTAGAGCGCTTGCAGTGAATTGTACTACGTAGTCGTACAATTTTTAAGTCACCGTTGGGCCATTTTAGTTTCTTAACCCCTTGCACGGCCGAAACAAATGGGTATGGATTAATCCACCGGATATCGGTATCAAAATGTAGGAAATCCAGTTTCCCGGTATGCATGTAGCTCATCCGGTGTAAAAAATAGGTTGTTTGTCCTTTTATCCAACCGCTAGGGTTAGGCCATATAGGAGGGCCGAAAAACCTACTCGCTTGGCAAACTGAACAACGCCTGCGGTTTAAGATCCGTGTGCTGAGCACGCGGGCTTAAATCAAGGACCAAACATAGTAACGTCTTGCTCGGCACTATAGGGTTAAAATTTACTATGAAGGGTTTTAGGGGTGGGGCAGGGCAATACGGGTTCCTGTCGACTCCGGTTTGTTGATTTGAAAGCCATGACACCCGTCCTCGACTGATTACGTTGAGACAAAACGGGAATTTGTGTAAGCTTATCTCATCCGGTTGATGCTGCGTGGACTGGCCGGGTACTTCTCGGTGGTGGCCGCCGTCAGCAAGTTCGTCATGAGCTCGAACTCGAGTTCGATGAAGTCGCTGTTGGTGTATCTGTCATGGGGGTCGTACTGGTCAGCGGGCAGTCTGTCACGGTACTTCAGGAGGTGTCGTCGCCGCTGGTGAGTCTGTGGTTGGGCTGTCGTGAACGCGTTCGTGACGGGATATGAGCGAGGAGATAAAGATGGTCATCGTTATGGTGATGCTGGACGGGGCGTCGTTGGTCGTCGACGGAGAGGTGGCCGATGTGTCCGAGACGTCCAAGGGTGCGGTCACGTTGCCAGTGCGGCTACCACCAATTCCGACGGACGTGGACACGGAGGACTGCGACGTGCTGTTTTCGTATGCCGCAGCTATCCACGCTCTCGCCGTGAATTTTGAAGCTCCGGAAGCCGTATCGCTCTTACAAGCAGGGCAACCAGCCGTTAGAAAACTTTAGCCGCTGATCATCCGGCGTCTAAGCAACAGTAGAGTGCGCCAGGACACGTGCACATTTGCACGGGAGGTCCTCGGCCCTCGCCGTCAGGAATGTGTCCCTCTTGTACAAGATGTTAGAGATCGTGCCTTGTGACGGAGCCTTGAGCAGCGCGAACTCGCGCTGCGCTTTCTTTGCTAACCCTCGCTGGGAGATACACGAGTTCGTGCAATGCCATTCGCGGATCTTTCGCTTCTTCTCATACGTTAGGCTGCCCAGTTGTTTTGTACGATGCAGCATTGTTCAAGTACCTCGAGCAACGCAAAATGGAACTCTGGCGACAGCTTGCTTCCTCAAACGACCGGTGGTTATGGGGCTCCCTGTGTTGACTAATCACCCTGTTGTACTTAATAGGAAGTACGTCCACTGATGCTATCAAGTTGACCAGGGTTTTCTGTATCTTGTTCGGGTGCTTATGTCTGCAGGAGGTGAATCGTCTGTAGCGGGGCATGTTCACCGCCGCGTCGAGATCCTGTGGTGGTCTTAGGGAAGGTACCATGTCTTGCTATCGGAGAGGAATATTTACCAAAGGCCGTTACAACAGTGCCATCCATTTGCAGGACCCGTTACAAGTTTTTTGTGATTGGTCATTATAGCAGAGCTCAAGGACTCGAGATCAAGCTGCCAAGCCTAGCCCAAACCAGGCTCGGAGAATATCGGTTGTGGGAAAGAACCCCAGAGACCGAGATCATGACACAACCAGAGGCGGAGTCGAAGGCCAAGGGCAATGCGAGCCCCGGCAACGTGGAGTGGAAGGCGAAGGGCGATGCTTCCCTGAGCGCCGGCAACATGGAGTGGAAGGCGAAGGGTAATGCGGCCCTGAGCACCGGCAACCCCATGGAGTCTGTCGAGTGCTAAACGCAGGCCATCGCGGAGCCTACCGCTACGGAGGAGGATTATACCGTGAGTCGCCGCGCACCGGAAAAGGAAGACGACGGAGACGGTGGTGATACGACCCTGGAGGAAGTGTTTGATACAGAGAGTGGAGGTGAGGGTGACACGAATATTACGAAGTTATCGCTTGGAGATCGATTTGTAGGTCGGGACGAGCTCACACAACTGTTATGAAAGTTGGCTCTCTAAAACAACAAGTCGGTAATACAAACGTATAATGGTGGGACTCTTGCGAAGTGGGCGTGCGTACCCATAGAAGCAAGGTGCCCTTGGCACGTGTGGGCTCCAAATACAAGGACATTCCAGATGATACTTGGTACATCAGCCGCGTATAGTTGAACCACAACGATTTGTGCATGCCAGTTGCAAACCCCTCATGTAACGACCTGCTCGACATGGTAGGCTTTCAAAGCGCTTTTGTTGAAGAACACAGTACTGCCCTTAAGCTAGGGCTAAATGTGCTGAAAGAAGTGAATAACATAAGCGTGATAGGACACCAGTCGACGTTGTACCGAGCGATACAGCGGCGAGCAAAGAAAAGCGAGACCGAGAACGAATACGGTATGTTACCTGGCTATTTAAAAGCTTTGCTGTAAGAATCCAGGATCTAGAGCGTGCTGCCAGTTAGACGACGATGAACATTTCTTCTGTATGTTTCTTTCGCTTGGGTCGCTAGTAAAACAACAGCCATTGTTGGTTCCCGTTCTTCAGACGGATGGTACACATATGAAAAACGACAACTACAACGGAATCTGTTTGACCATGATTGGATTGGATAGAGATAGCAAAGTTGCACCGCTTGCTGTTGCTTTTGTGCCTTCGGAGACAAACGATAGCTTTAGCTGGTTCTTCGCAAACTGTATCGCCGCTGGAATCTCAATGGCTGATGTACCGCTATTCAGCGATCGTGGTAAACAACGAGGTGCTCAGATGCATTTATCTTCATTTGGATATAAAGACAACTTAAAGTTTCGTACTTTCCATATGGTGCTAAACGTCAAGGATCATTTTCAATCTGTTGATCCTTCTATTGGTCGGGTTGGACCTTTCATATATCGCTTGCAGAAGTGTGATACTGTTGCCGAGTGCGAATCTATTCTGGACCTGATTGACAACTTTTTTCAGCTCAGCGATCAATTCGTAGATCTGATGGTTCTATAAAACTGCAAACAGTGGGCCAATATCTACGAAAAGTGCATCCAACGAGTTGGGCTCGCCTAGACAACTACACGAACAACGAGGCAGAAAGCAGTTACACCAAGAAGTTTTGGCCTAGCGCTGAAAGCTATGGTGACTCAATACCTCTTTATGGTGTCCGAACTACCAGTTCTGTAGAAGGTAATAAAAATGGGCTTCCCTGGAGTGGAGTGAGGGGCAACGAAGTTTAAAGACAATTATCTTGTATTGTCAGAGGGATAATGCTATTATTGTGAAACAACAAGAACTTAAGTTGTGGGAAGCAGTTGACTGCAATGTAACACCAAAACCCAAGAAATTGTTTGACAAGGAGCTGTATAGATCATCGTCCTGCTCCGTTCGATCGGCCAAGCAACCTCGATGGTTTACTATGTTGATGATGAACAAACCGCATTCACAAGGACCACTACTTCTCTTGAGAAAGCCAAGCGCACCCACATAGTTGACCTTTCATTCCGGTCGTGTTTCGTTGCAGCAAACAGGAGCATTTAAAATTGCCGTGTCGTCATAATCTTGCTGCGCTTAGGAGAACCAAAACGAAGCTTAAGTATCAGCCCTATCGCTTGTTGGATCATGCTACAACGTTGCAACATATCGAGAAGCATTTGAGTCCACTGTTGTCAACTTGCCTCTGCTTAGTGAAATCATTCCCGACAATATTGTAGAGCCACCTTTGTATAGGCAGGTAGGCAGTGGAAAGCGTAAGGCGGCAGTTTCTGACAAAGCAAAAAACAGAAACGCATTCCAAACCGCGGGGAGCAGACACGATATATACACGGGAGAAGGCATCCAGGTCTACATACAATTCAAGTAGGTTCCGACGTGAATCGTGAGGGTGACATGTTTCCCGTATAATTCAGGAGATTGTCGGGTTAGTGAAGGCTCCGCGAAGCGATTACCATTGCAACACATGTGGAAAGGCAGAAGGACACAACTCAAGTATGTGCTCCAACAAAACTAAAGCGAATTATGCACCCCAAGCTGGGAGCGAAGTGATACCTAAATGTATATTGTTGGCAACAGCCCATTTGACGAACTCAATTGACCAAGAGCAGCCCCACTACACTACTTGGTTCGGGTGGGTAGTATCGAAATGCCCCGCTACTCCACTTCCCCAACTGCATGCGTCCTTGATTTCATGAATATATATATTCCACTGCACGTTGCCGACGCTCAGGTCCGCGTCACCCTCTGCCTTCTACTCCACGTAGTCGGCGCTCGCATTATCTTTGGCCTTCCACTAAACGTTGCCGTTGCTCAGGGCCGCATTACCCTTCGCCTTCCACTCCACGTTGCCGGTGCTCAGGGACGCATTGCTCTTGGCCTTCCACTCCACGTTGCCGGCGCTCGCATTGTCCTTGGCCTTCGACTCGCCTCTGGCTGTGTCATGATCTCGGTCTCTGGGGTTCTTTCCCACAACCGATATTCTCCGAGCCTGGTTTGGGCTAGGCTCGGCAGCTTGATCTCGAATCCTTGAGTTCTGCTATAATGACCAATCACAAAACTTGTAACGGGTCCTGCAAATGGATGGCACTGTTGAACGGCCTTTGATAAATATTCATCGGAGAGTGCTCCAAACCTGTGGTACATGATATAATATAATGTTTAATAGGTTGGGCGATTTTTCGGGTGGCGCGATTTAATCGGACAATACAGCGTGTGTCAGTGATGTTGTCCACACCACATGGCACATCTGAAGAGTGACACGTTACTCTTCCTAACGGAAATGTCCAAGTACTGTCCGGTATTCTATTTATTAGAAGCGGGCCAAATTTATGCAATCACAAAAAGGGTCTGTTATTTGGGTAGGATTACTATTCCTCAAAAAAAAAAAATGGTGACCTCGACCAAAGAGAGCATCGGGTCTCTATTCCTCGTGCAAAATGGTGACCTCATCCAGAGCATCATCGATCTCGCCGAAGTTAAAGGCATCTGCCTCGCTCTCAGCATCGGGTTTCGCCCAGCTTTCTAAGAGCCGCTCACCGTACACGTCATGACGTGCAATGAACCAGTCGTACGGGTTCCCGGAGAAAACCTGCCGCCGTAATCGAGCTCATCACAGTCTCGCTATCCGTAGCCCGCCACGCCAGCCTTATCCACCCACATACAGTCGCAACAGCAGGCGGTCTTGGGTTACCTCCTCTGGTGTACAGCACGTCGCCGCTTTCCTTCCACGCGTTGATCTCGCCGCACAGGATGTCCTTAAACGAGCGGTAGATGGCGATGCTCCCCGCCTGTAAGTACGGAGCAACCGACCGGGGATGACGCACATGTCGATGCCCGAGACTGACATTTTGCGCTCACCTCACGCGAAATGTGGGCCCTCATCGAGTCCCAGACGAGGAACTTGCCGTCACTGTGAGCAACTTAAGGAAACTGCAGGTCGATCCATCGTTTGAGAAGGGCACTGTCCACCCAAGTCCGTTTCTGGTACGTTACATACACACCGTCGATCTTTCAAAAGACGGTTTGTCTTTGCCCTTCCAAATCAAACCGGGGAAAGTTTCCGACCGCTAGCCGTCACTGCCAAAATTGCGGTAATTCGTATCGAAGCGTACCCCGTTGAGCGAACTACCACGTGCCGCGCACCGCACAAATCCACCGTCTGCGTACGAGCATCCTCAAAGTACACAGCGGTCTCGTCCATGAGAACCGTGTGCTCTTTGTCCAATTTCGGCGTCAGCTCGCGTAGGTACCGCATGTAGGACACCGCCCGGTCGACTTGAGTCTCGTTTGAGAGGGTGATAAGGTTGGTCCGACGTTGCAACGAGAGCGAGTACCGCGCCATGAAGTTCGACACCCAGTGCTGCGAAGCGGCAAAGGGTGGCGGAGAATCGTCTTCAGCATGGAGAGAAGCATAGCACATGAGAGCTTGGTCAGCGATCCAGTCCCGGGTGACTATCTCCTTGCGCAGACGCTTGTCAATGACGAGGTCGTAGAACATGTCCTCCGTGTTTTTGGACAGAGGCTTGCGGCCACCGCCAGAAAGTCGACGTTGGTGCGGCTGGGCACTCATGATCTTATCCTTATCGCGGTACCATTTGCGGATGGCAGCTCCGTCGACGTTTAGCCCGAGGTCGCGGAAGTGCTTCTCTGCGCGTATCGGGACGCCGTTGCCCTCAGTGTCGATCCAGGAAATAGCTTCCTGCTTGCGTCAGATTGGAATGGAGTTGCGGCGGTGAGCCATAATTGGAAAATGAACTGGATTGATGCACGTGAAGTGCAGTTTGGGGAGGAATGGCTGAGCGCTGGCGTAGGAACTGTTGGTCAGGAGAAGGCTAGGCCAATGTGGACCAAATAATTTGAACAGGTCTTGTGATCGGGTAGGGCTTCTAATTTTAGACAGCTTTCAAAACTGACTAATGGGCTTTTATTCGGGATGGGTTTTGTATTCGGGAATATCCGTTACTATCGAATCGCAACCAGCGGTTAGATGGTGTACAGTAACTTGGCTACTACAGACAATCCTCTCGTCCGTTATATTTCAGTATACTACCGGTAGACGAGCTCCCAATTACCGGCGACATACAAGAGCAAATCTCTATCCTCTGGTTAGCGCTTTGTGATACTAAATGCAAGGTCATTCCTAGACACGAGCACCATAGCAATGACCCATTTTAATAGAACGCCAAAGATGTCATGCATTGAATCTTGCTGTTTGCGACCCTGCTTATAATTCCTATCTAAATGCTCGCTGCATTGTTCGAGGCCTCTGACAAAACATAGTCTAGTTTGTGATGACTCCATTTCCTCGCTAAAAGTGAAGCGACGAGCATTTCGCAATTGCGTATAATAGCGTGATCTTGCCGATGTTAAAGCTTCTTCCCGTCATGGCTAGCCACCAGATACAAAACTTACATGTGCAGTACAGACATGAGAGTGGCTACGCATACTGTCTCAGAAGGAGTGGGTGAAAAAATTACGTAAAACGACAAACGGAGGAGAGCGTTGCGAGCGAGCGTAGCCATTGCAAACCTGCGCGGGGTCCCCAGGAACAGGTCCATGCGGTGTTTGGGGGGGGGGGGTTAGCGCCGAACTTTTCAGCGAGCCGAGCATTGTAGCGGGCCGAACCTAGAATCTTTTCTTCGCAGGAGCGCAGCGACTGCCTTTGCGTAGAAAAGCAACACTGCGATAACATCGGCCAGCTGGAGGGCAAGGGGTAAAGACAGATGGGAGACATCAAATACAAAAATAAGTTAAAAGTTGCGAGACGATATGCCTATGAGACATTGATGCAAAATGTACTGAGTTACTCTGAATTTCTGCATTGATTCCGGATACTTTCAACAATTCCTATTAGTGTCCGATGTAACTGCGTCCCAAATCCTGAGGTTGCATGGGGACTTTTAATGAATGAAGCACGCCAACGTGCATGCCACGTGACCGTACAAAAATGTACATTTGTTTTGCAATAAGGTACATTAATGTCATTTAGGACTATCTAACGCCGCCTAATGTCCATTCGCTACGAACATATGGTATGATCTCAAGAAACCCCATGCGATAAATTTGTTCATGCGGTATCTGCCTGCAGGTATTCGTGACAACACAAAACACCTTCTCACTATGGATCCATAAGAAAACTATTACTCAAATGGAAGGCCACTTACCAAACCAAACCAATGCACACCTTATCTATAAAACATTTGTACACATCCTACTGCATGTATTGATAAGAGTCCGCAGAGGCATTCAGTACTATCCGTAAGTACTTCAAGGATGAGCTTGGCGAAGAAGCTGAAATGGAAGGTTTGACAACTTCATGCAAGCAAGTAGAATACTCAACGACCTAAAATAGGCTGGAGCATCTCCAAATAGAACGCGCCGCTGATTTTGCCTAAAAAGAACCCAGAGAGCTTCCTTCAATAAAAATGGATAGTACTACAATTTTTTCTAGATATGATATGCGATCACTGCGAAATTTGCCTTTTTGAAACTAATGAAGTGGCACTGTACCCTTGTTCAGTATGTGAATGGGCACAAAAAACTATTATATAATATAAGGATTGCAGAATCAAATCAAACGAAAGCGTCTTAATAACGAATTGTAATACTCGATATAGTTCTGAACATTTAGCAAGATACCCAATCACAAAGATAATACTTTTATGGCATAGCTGGGCCCCACAGAAAAATCCTACGTTCCTACCCACGAATGGAAGTTGATGACTACTACATCGCCACGAAAAAAAAACACAATGATGTGACCGCGAATTGTCTCTGACAGTCCGAAGGTAGCCAAGCCATAAAAAAATGTAGGGTAAGAATGGCGACATCCCGCTGTCTCCAATATAGACTCAGTCAATTTTAATTATCCGTGAAGATCCGGCACCACTGAATGGCTTCTCCTATATATTTATTATATGGATAATAAATACTAGTAAGAAGCAATGATGGACCAAATTGTTGGGTCGGCATATACATATAAATACACGCAAGAATGTATAAATACGAACACTCAGAGAAGAAACAATGGCAATTGTTGCTGCGCCCGTTATCCTCGTCACATTTTTTGATATTCACTGTAGTTTTGTATTGAGTGTCTCACATATCACTTGACCCTACCCTCCCCATGACCGATGGCATCGAGGTATTGGGCTTTGCTTCGCAGCTGCGCTCCTGCGAGGAAAAGATTCTAAGTTCGGCCCGCTACAGTGCTCGGCTCGCTGGAAAGCTCGGCGCTAGGCCCGCCTCCGCAAATACCGCTGCCCCTGCTTCGCGAGCACCACGCGGCTTTGCTGTGGCTACGCGCGCTCGCAATTGCTCTCCTCCGATGGTCGTTTTATGTGACTCTCACCCCTCTTTTTCTCGACGGGTACTCTAACCACTCTCTAAAACAATACGGTTTGTGTAAGGATCGACGTCGATTGGCTTACCATGTGAAATGTTCCGTTTTTTCTGCCGTTTTTTCCGTTGCCGAATTTATCCTGGTTTCCCAGAAATTGCAGAAGAGATTTGCTTACCCTATTTCTGTATCTAAAGATTTGATTACTGTACTCGGCAACATGATAGAAAGCCACATTGCAGACAATCCTCTAGCCCCTGATATCTGAATTATAATACACCGCAGTTAGTGGTGATACAAGACAGGATCTCACGTATCATGTGCAACCACAAGTAAATCCTCTGTTAATTTGTGACAATAATAGTCAGGGTTATTACAAGAGATTTCTATCATCAGATCGTCAATTTGTACCGAGTTATCACTCACGAGAATTCCTTAACTATAGATTGATCCGTTTCCACAACAAGTCTAGCGTTGGATAAATGTCGCCGACATCTGGAGTGTGTGTCCTAACTGCTCGTTGCATTGCTCGAATACCCTGCATCGCTCCTTAAAGACATCCCCATCGCATCTGCGCTAACGAAAAGTTGTCATCCACTGAAGTCGTTCCTTCAGCTTTCCGTGAACAGGTTTTCCGGCGTCAAATCGAAAGCAGCGACATTTTCCTCGTCTCCATCGCTTTCAGCTTCGTCTTCTAGCTCACGCGGGCATTACCTACGGCGCACTCTAACGGCAGAAGTCCTTGTCCACGAGAGGATGCTCACTTCCGGTGTGCTCAACAGCTCGTCTACTGACATCGGACGTGATAACATCGCCGTTAGCGCATCAAGTCGGCTTCCACCGTCTGGATCCGCATATCTCGCACTTGTAGCAGCGGCCGGGCCTTCCTCGTCAGTGCAGCTAGTTTTAGGAGCCTATATAGGCTACGACGCTGTTTGGTCTTGTGATCAAAGGCTGGAACGGCGGTTGAGCGAGCTAAAATGCCGTACGGTCCCACTCTGAAAGCTAAGCTTTGTTGAGCGACGGGTACTCTGCGGAGTGGTGGCATATCTGCAACCGCTGCTCGCTCGATAATCTCGCGTGGCTGGATGGGGTGATTGGCGTTATCGGCACTGTGAATTTGTTGCCGCAACTAAATGAAAGCAAAGAATACTGACGCGATGAACAGAGCAAGCCCTACCAGACAAGCGATTCACGAATCGAACGAATCGGGAGCGAATAAATATTAATTATTCTGGCACACTCCAGTTCGATAACCCCAGGAAGTGATGGTTCCCGAATCTTATCATACTCGAGACGATTGTCTGCATCATACGTTAGTCGTGTCAGTCCATCATGACTGCTTCTTTTCTAGCCGCTGCCAATCACTGTCTGTCCTTCTCCACACGTAAAGGCGTTTTTTTTCGTTACATAGCAAGGGAAAACAACTTTTGTGCGGTAGCATCCATCATTTTAGCTCATGGAAAAATGATGACTTCCGGCGAGGAGCATGCAACTTTTCTCCCCCCACAGTCTCCCCCACAGAAAAGTTGCAGGCTCCTCGCTTCAAGTCGGAGGTCATCATTTTTTTCCATGAACTTTTCCCAAGATGAGCCCATGGTCCGCGACCAGACTCGATGCTGCTCAAGGGAACGTGGCATTGCGCTTGTTTTTTTTTTTTTTTTACCAAATAGCTGGCTTCATCGGATCGGTTTCGGCGCTTCTGGCGCTCTGATCTCCTTCCTATCTCCTAGATCATAGCAACTAACGCGTCAAAACCGTGTCGATCAGGAGGGTACGCCAGATGGTTCTGCTTGTACTTCACATCGATGATTGCCGATTGAGATTGGTGCAGCCTCTCCTCTGCCCAAAGAACGAATCATTTGGCTTGACACACTTTGCAATTCACCGCCTTCCAGTACTAACAGAAGTATCAAGGTACCCTGACGAAACACTCATGCGTTTCACCCAAGCCCTCCTGCTGATAGCTACCGCCCTCATTGCCAGCACGAACGCTCTTCCGGCCTCCGAGCTTGCCGAGACGTCGAGAATCGCTTCCGCTGACGCTCCTTTCGCTGTTGAAGAAATCACTGCTCCAGCCAGACGCTTCCTGCGGAAGGGAAGCACAACCAATGAAAAGAAGGAAGAGAGAGGGATTGAACTTGCCTTATTGGCCCAGAAGTTTGGCAGCAAGTTGAAGAGGCTCGCGAAGTACAACAAGTGGATTTTCACTAACGTAAAGCCTGAAGAGATCAAGGATCGACGCTACTCGGGCTACTGGGATTTCTACCACAACCGAATGACACCGGGAGGAAAGTACCACTAAATACTCGTTGTGTCTGTGGGACTACAATTACATGTACAGGTATTACCATTAATACTACGTAGAGTCGTTTTCTTCTCGTACATTGTTGTTGCTGTTAATGTTTATGATTAAAAAACAAAAATCCTAGTACATGTATTATCGAGAAGCAGACCCCAGTCAGTAAGAAAATCATGGGTTCGTGTCAAGCAAACATAATGTTGTACTACTAGTAGTATTTATTCTTCTGCTGTCTAGCTCTGTTTTGTTGCGCTACATCAAAAAATAATGTCCTTGAAATTACCCATGCTCGGCTTCCGATATCGTGAAGAGGCAGGCAACATTCACTTATTGATGTCTGCCGTTCTACCATATCGGAAGACATATCCACCAACATGTTATGAGGGATGTAACATAGACTATTATAGTAAGTGATGGTCGTTCTACTTTTAAGCTGCATAAGGTGCTAATAAATCGTACAGTAATGTGCCTCAATGAACAACCTCTGACTATTTAAGCGCACCAGACTCGATGGAAAGGACAAATGTATGGACTTAGTCTAGAAGATATAGCCAGCATTTCCTTATGGTAGTTTCAGATACACTCGCCCATGCTGGCTCGCACCACTCGATTGCCAATGTAAATTGCTTTGTGAAGTGAATGAAGAGATTCGAATTGATTCAAGGTCAAATGATTGGCGGAAGCATATGGCAGTGGCCAATTAGAAGCGAGAAAGCAGTCAATTTTCAATTGAAAACAGAAGAAATTGAATATAAATATTTACGTCAGTAAATCGACAAATCCTACTTGTATATCCTGTGAGTGTGTACTTCTCTGTCCGACCAAATTATGGACAGTTTGGCTTTTTGTGTACTACACAAAATAGTTATAAGGATACTATTGGCTAATATTGTTAGGGGTTCGTCGACCGTAAAACAGTTGGCAGCTATCACTAATTCGCTGCAGGCCTCACAACGCAAAAGGAACAAGATGGCGAGGACACTTGGCGCCAAGATCATCACGCCGGCAACGCGCGGAGCGGTGGTGGTCTTCATTTCCAAACTCAGTAACGAAGGCCGCCTCCGCTACGGTACAGTCGCGCATGCCAAGAAGGCGTTTGAGCTCAGTCGCGCGGCCATCGAAGCCATTTGGGGCCTGCGTGACGGCGCGACCGCTCTCGTGCAGCCGGGTCAGCCGTACCCGCCCAGGAAGGCCCGGCTGAGCCCCGAGGAGGTGGGCCAGCGCGTCGCTGCGTCCTCTGGAGGCGGCCATCGGCATCCCAAGATCGACGCTACAGCGTCGCCTCAAGGCCAAGGTGCCGCGGCGCTTCATCTCCAGGGTCAAGCCACAGGTCACCGACGCGCACAAGTCCAGCGGCTGACCTGGGCTCTTGCCCCCGTGCAGCGACATGTCGGTAGGTTACTATTATTGTTAAAAGTCAACGTATTGCCTGTTTTAAGCTTAAACTAATATTGACTTTAGGCGGGCTTTCGTATCGCTTTGATCCAATGCATGATGTCGTGCATATAGATGAATAGTGGTTTAATATATACAAGGCGTCGTCTCGCTATTATTTGGCTGCTGATGAAGCGTTGCCTTACCGATCGTGTCCCAACAAACGCTAATCGGTAAGGTAAGGTTTTTAGCAGCCGTAGCGAGACCGCGGTACAATTTTTCAAAAAAGACATACTTTGACGGTAAAATCGGGATTTGGCCGATTGATGAATACACCAAGGCTAAGAAGACGTCAAAAATTCGAGTTGCTGGCACTCCTATCACGAAGAACACCAACAAGACAAGAAAAGAGTACGTTCGGCTGCTCAAGGAGAAGGTCTTTCCAGCAATTCGCGAAAAGTGGCCAGGTGTGTATTTAGTCATTTCTTTTGACTTGATTTAATTATGCTCATTTGATATTTGTGCAGCAGTAGAGAATGCATTTAATAGTATAACATATCAAACCATAAAAAATGCTTCCTCACTTTGCAAAAGTACTGGATTGCATAATTTCTAACGAGGGGGGGGAGGGCAATGATTTTAAGCTCCATCGGGTTCGTAAGTCCGTCGGCCCAGTAGCGTTTGTCCGACGTCTTTAACAACAACAGTCTCAACAGTTGAAAATGGCTACAAAGCCCTGATAGCTTAAATTCTTAACCAATAAATCGTATTTTAATCTGCAGTTTTATTTGCTAAATCATTGTCTTAAACCGAGGTAGAAGCTGATTGGATATAATAATCTTGTGATTTGGCGCATATCGCAATAACAGCCGATAAAACCCCACACAGACGCCTAATAGAGACTATTCGGCACGTTTCTGACTGTTGTGTAATTGAGAGATGGGTGAATGCATGGGGGTGATGGCGCCGTAAAAATGGTTGAATACCGCTAAATTTCGTGAGAATTACGAAAATAAAACCCTTTTTCCTCTTGCAAAGCGCGGATTCCGTTAATATTATTTACTTGATGACGCCGTTATGAATAGCTAAGAAACGGAGCAATGACCGCGCTATGACAAGCTATCCAACGTGGGTGCCCCAGTCTTTTACGTGCTAGTGTAGCTATAACTAGACCAAATTACATTAATTGTTATGATTTGGTGGGACAGAGAAGTATAAATTTTTGATGTCTATTCGTTTATTGCCCCATTGTTTATTAAGGCACATTACTACACAGTAAACTGCTCGATAAACAGTCGGGCTTTCATACAAAAAGTATACTAAAAAACTTTTATTAATTACACAGGCAAAGCAGATTTCAATGTATTGCATTAGGTTAATTTAGGACGAGCTGCAAGTTCGCTTTCCTATTAAACCCGAGTGCAACCAGCAGTTCTCAGTCGTTCGCGCGGGCAATCTCTGCAACGCCTCTTCGCATAACTTGATCGCCGTCAACATGCCCGCCACGTCTGGTTGCCGGCATCCATGTACCTGGAGTGCGTGGAGTATCTTCTGCGTGAGCACATCGCGCTTAAGACAGTGTATGACGTCCTGCTTCAGTGGCTGCAGCTTGGAATTAGTGTACTTTTCTAGGCGCACGTTGGGCAGAGGATATCATTCAGGACAACAAGATGAGGCACTGTCCCCAAGCAGCAAAACCTTTCTTGCTTGATGGTTCATGGACGCGTTCACGTCCAACAGCCAGGCTTTGAACACGTCCGTTGTCATCCATGCCTTCTTGGTAGAATTGCACTGAATGGCGGCGGGCGTGTCCTTAAGCCAGTGTGGCTTTGCTGACTTGCCGATAAACAGTAACGGAGTTTGACTCTCCCCGTGATGTTCGAGCCCACCGTAAGCGTGATCCGGGACTTGTCTTGATTGAGCGAGGGGGCATCATAAACGCAGAGAAACCCAGAGGCAATTTGTTATAAAAAGTTCCCGTTTCATTTATATTGAACACATTAGCGTACGGATAGCTGCCTATAAGGTTACGAAGCCGTTGCATCTCGGTAGCAGCATCCTGCAAAAAACCACTGAACCTGACTCGTTTCCACTTAATATCCTACCGCCCTTTTTAACGGCGCGCCACGACGTCCCAAACCTGGGGAGAGAGCTGGCTGGGATTACGTGCCGCTTCTGCCAGCCTGTGTGTATTGAGCGATGGTCATGTGTACGGACAGCGACACTTGGTGCATCTCACACCACATCACGAGCACTATCAAGCTTTGGTCGAGCACCAGCTGAAAAATTGCGCCCAGCGTGTTGCGAGCCAAGCAGTCACGGGTCAGCTGGCAGAGGGAGCTTCTGTTCTTGAACGGAAAGCGGCTCGGTGAGCAGGAGCTGCACGCGGACGAGCAGCGAGAGCCTTTTACGTGATGCTTGGTTGTGTCTGGCGAAGACGGCAGAGTTGTAGCTCTTGCTGCTTCGTAAGTCGGACGCGCTTGTTGAAAGCGCGTTTTCGGGGCGGAGGGGCAGGCATCAGGAGGTTGGTGAGCTGTGACTGAGATGCGCAATTGCGTAATAAGCTATGTGGTACTAGAGATGATGCGATCGCTACATGTACAACGACTATGCCATGTGATTAGCATTTTCACCAATGTCCTCGGTTTGTGAGTCGCGATTGGTGGAATTTTCTGATATAAGTGGCGGAAGAGTCGGCGGAATAATGTGCAGATACGTATTCAATCAGTACATAGCTGGTAGAGTGGCTACAAACCCTTTTTATCTGGTTTTCAACTTGAAAGTGTATGTTTTGTTGACTTCTTTATCGAGACAGATTATAGCATACGTGAGTATTTGCTGACTGCCAAATAAATTATTATCCGCGTGAATAATAGTAGTGGCTCGACATGCTACGTGCCCCATGAAGCCATATGAGGACGCTTCTATCAATGAATTCAACCCCATGGGGTACTTATATCTACACCATCCTGCGTTTCTTATCTGCAGCAATTTTCGTTACACGTGCTCTTTAGTGTCGACTTTGACCGCCTCGGCAATGAAGATGGCAAACTACTATTTGCTTGTCAGTTTGTGCTGGTGTTTCCAATGCGTTAGGGTGAACGCTTTTCATAGCATTAGTGCTGCCAAGAGTTTGCATTCGTGTACATCTGTGGCGGTTTATCCGATGAGCTGTCGTTGAACGAGGTAGTTAACAAGCAGCATGCTAGCGATCAACATCCGAACCACCGATCAACATCCGAACCACCGGATCCCGTGGCAGACTGCTTAATGATCGACGTCAGCAGCGGTTGGACGGTCAAGAAATGGTGAGCGAAGATCGTATTAAATGGACGGTGCTGGAGCGACAGTAGTGGATGATGATGTGCAGCCCGATTGTTGGCAGAGACGCTTTGTAGCGAAATCTTGGGCAGGCCATGTTCGGCTAGGTTCAAATGTAACCGAGGAGAAAGGCTGTCGCTCATAACCCAGTTGGCAGCTGGGACAGCAAGTGAGAACCGAAGTTGAGGCCAGGCAGCAAGGAAACAGCAGGGCTGTGACGGGGGTCACACGCATCCTGGCCTGAGGAAGCGTAGCTTCTAACCGAGACAGACGCCCTGCGCCTCTGTCTTTTTATCGCACGAGGAAAGCCTGGCTTTACTATAGTTCGTGGGTCAGGGCTCCCACGACTGGCGAACTTCGAGGTTAAATTTTAACCGAGTCTTTATTAACATGCTCCTATGCTCCTACTTACTGTAAACTGCCTAATTAATGCATCCCCTAAGTCACCGGTTTCTCAATGGGTGATTCTCAAGCCATGTCTTCTTCCTCAGTGCGATTCGTACCTAAAGGCGCATCACACCTAGGTGCGATTCGTACCTAACTGTGTCTCTCGTCTAAGTGCGACCCGTACTTAGTGATGCGTCTTCTTCCTTAGATACGATCCGTACCTAGTCAGTGGGCGCCCCGTAGTGTGTTGTCACACCAATTGGTCATGGGTCATCCAACAGGAACACGCCCCATTACAAGGGCTGAAGCAACAAACGGTCGACATAGAATCGATACGGGGCGAAGCCCGGCAGCGCGCAAAGAAGTTAAATAAAAAAAATCGACAAAGAGTCGAAGGGGTCAGGGCAAGAGTCGCGCAAGCCTTCGTTTTCGTACAGGACGACTGCTATGGCAAGCAGTTGGCCGACGGGTTGACTGGTAGAACAAGCGTGCGGAAGGGCAGAGGGATGTGCCATCGAGTTTGATGAAGGCCGCGGTGAAAGGGTGGACGCCAGTGGGCGTAAAACCCAAGGCCAAGTGAGCGTCACTGGACGTAGTGGTGTAGGTACTGCGAATTGTGCGAGTTCGACAGGTAGTTGTCGAAGTGATACAGCAAATACACTCCCGGACAAAATTACGACCACTAAGTTTTTTTGCTATAACTTTTCTGCTACTGAGAGTTGGAGCTTGCTGTTTAGATATGTGGTGTAGACACTCCAGAGAAGCACAGTTACGATGCGAGTTTGCGAAGTTCGCGCTGCGAGGGGAGGCTCACATACAAAAAAAAAACGTATAGTGGACCCGGACACAATTTAAGGCCGGTCTTATGCATACAAAATTCAAGTCAAACATCACGAAATGATAGAATCATTAATTAAAGCCACCAGTTGGCTGGCAGGCTGTAGGCGCTCTCCGCACGGCCTACTTGTGTTCTTGCTGCCATTCAACACTTGATGGGAAGAGGACCATCGCTGACCGAGGCGGAGCGCGGGCGGAGCCAAGGGCTGAGCGAGAGCGGCTTCAGCATCCGAGCTGTCGCCATGAAGGCCAAGCGCTCAAGGGACTGTATACAGCGAGCACTGAAGACAGGCTTGACCCAGCGCCGCACTGCAGGCAGGAAACCTTCGCTCTCTAGACGGGAGACTCGCCGCATCGTTCGCAAGGCAGCTACTGGCGACTTCAGCTCCACGCGCCTGACGGAGGAGCTTTCGTGCACGTGCACAGCTCGAACGATTCGACGCCTTCTGGCTGGCGTCGACTGGCTGGATTACGCCAAGATGGACAACACCCTCCCCCTCACCAAGCAGCATAAGTTGGCTTGACTGGATTGGGCTAAGCGCATGATTGTCCAGCCGGACATGCGGCCCCAGATCGTCTTCTCCGACAAGAAGAAATTCAACCTCGATGGTCCAGATGGTCTGCGCCATTACTGTCGTGACATACGACGACCTACAAGACAGACTGTGCGTCGACAGAATGGCGGTAGATCAATAATAGTTTCGGGAAGCTTCAGCGCAGCTGGAAAGTCGAAGCTCGCAGTGCTCCAAGGGCGGCAGGCGTCGGAGCAACTACGTTTACACGGTGTCGGAGTACATGCTCCCATTTGCGCATCTCCATCATGACGTGGACTACATCTAGCAGCAGGACAACGCCTCCATTCACCGCTCAAAGTTCACGACTGAGTTCTCGCTTTGCGGACGAAGGCATCCGCGTTCTCGATTGGCCTGCTCGCTCGCCGGACTTGAACCCGATCGAGAATGTCTGGGCCATGATGGCTCAGATCGTCTACCACAATGGAAAGCAGTACGACAGCGTCGCGGATTTGACAGCAGCCATTCTAGCGGCGTGGGAAGCTCTTGACCTCGCTTACTTGCGCAAGCTGTGGCCTCGATGCCAGGACGCTGCATCGAAGTCATCTCCAACCAGGGTAACACCACGCACTACTAGCATATAATGATTCTATCATTTCGTGATGTTTGACTTGAATGTTATATGCATAAGACCGGTGTGTCCGGGTCCACTATACGTTTTTTTTTGTATGTGAGCCTCCCCTCGCAGCGCGAACTTCGCAAACTTCTCATCGTAACTATGCTTCTCTGGAGTGTCTACACCACATATCTAAACAGCAAACTCCGCAACTCTCAGTAGCAGAAAATTATAGCAAAAAAACTTAGTGGCCGTAATATTCTGTCCGGGAGTGTAGGTGGTGGGCTCGAGTGAGCACATCGGAGATCTTCCCCCTCGATACGCATGGAATGGGGAAAGCTTCATGTCGTCGTGTCTCCCGGGGGATAGGAGACATCGGAGCTTGGCGCATCTAGACCTTGGCCGCTGGAAGGACTACTATAATAGGTGCTACCCGGTGTAATGGGCCATGCGATTGTCCGTTTCTAGCTTACACGTAGCGACGAGGAATCGTGCAACGGCGGAGATCAAGTGGGTAAATTTAACACTGTTTTAGTATTAGGGACGGGACGGCTGCCCACCGGCCTCATGTGAACCGCTCAAATGCAGGTCAACGCCTGGCTGAATGATAAGGGGTACGGCTTCCCCATTATCAGCCAGTCAGCGGAGACACTTCAGCACCCGTTAGACGGACGCTGCAATGCCTACTTATTGTAGTATTTGGCTACTTATGTAAATGAGGGAAACCCATTACATCTCCCTCCTCTCAACGTTGCGCTTACGCAACGTAAGCACAAACACATCACTCGAAAGAAACCCAAAGAAAACTCGAAGAAGCTTCGGAGACAACCAGATGGGCGGTACGCAAACCCGAGCGACCCGTGATGATGGCAGTGCAGCAGAGAACCACATGACAGGCCGACTCGTCGGCCCAGGCTCCGACACAGACCACAACGCACTGAGGACGAATACGCTCCGCACGACCCGGATGTCAGCCAATCCGTTATTGACACTTCAGCACCCGTCAGCCGAATGGTGTCATGACTACTTATGTAATATCTAACTATTTAACTGAGCGGGAGCCCATAACACTTTTGTTACCGACGGATAATACGTCAAATGGGTGAATTATTAGTCGTTTTGCAGATGCACCGAGCACTCTTGAACTGGATTGGAGAGGAGCGAGTCGATACAGAATTTGCTCTTGCGGTGATGGCTGTGAGCGGGGGCTTAGGAAGCAATCCCCTACAATATAGTTTGGAACGATCAGCCGGAATTTGGGGGAGGCAGTATCCACTGTTACTTGTGCCGCCAGTCTTGAATCGTGAGGGCTAGAAATATACTTCTTAGAAAGTATTGCAGACTGTAGACGAAGAACGGGCAAGCAACTAGAGTAGCAACCAGCTGCATAGCGTATTGAAAAAATACATTCAAGTACACGTTGAATGATACTCCATGATTATTTTTACGATTTGTCCATGCTGCTGGTTCACCCGAGTACTGTGGTTAAGAATATGTTTCTACAATACGGTGAACTTGTACTGTAGCACGTTTAGATTCTGAAATATATTTCAAGGAACTAGGCGTACCATTTCGGCTAATCCCCTATAACCTCTTGTGCTTTTCTTGAGTTGTGGGGGGTCTGGGCTCCTGCAGTTCATAGACCTTTCTTGGACGTAGTAATTTAAGGCATGCGCATTCCAAGATACATGCTACGGTTTCCTGTGTCAGTCAACTGAAGTTCGATAACGGAAAAGTCGTCATGATAGAGACGAGTAGTAGGGAGAGTGGTAGGACCTCCGCTAATCAATATCATTTTGATCCATTCGTATCTTGTCTTGCTACACCTCAGGTTGCGTGTAGGGCCTTACGAGTAGATATCGTAGTGCTATAAACTCATGGAATACAAATGTGTATTGAATGCTATGGATTTGCTACTCGTACGGATGCATTGCTACCTATGTCTTACCTTTTCCGAGTCGTGGGAGCGCCTTCGATCCTTCGTGACCATGTCTTCGTCTCCTCGAATAGATTTCCTACTCGAACGCCGATGCCGAACCGATTTGCGTGGGGCGGACGCCTTGTTTTGGCGACCATTCCGCTTCCTCGATGCCTTCGCGGTGAGTCGACGTTCTGGCTCACGAACGTCTCTTCAACTTGGATTCCTGGCGCCAAACCACCCCGAAGATCTGCATAGCTTCAAGGAGGTGCACATGGCACCCGAACTTGAACCGCCACGCGCACGGGCACCTGCGTTCGGCGACATTGCCGTACCGTTCCGTCCTGGGTTTGCCTATACACCTCCATGTTGAGGGATGGGAGATGCTCTTTCTCTTGTCTTCATGAGCGAGAAGGCGCTGTTCTGGACACCGTGTGGCTTGACAATGACTTGTGGCTCAAGGCCATTAACGTTTATGATGAAAATGAGACTCGCTCGTTGGGCGTGCTTGTGACTCTGCAGACCGGTCTTGCGAAGATACTTGAGGCGCCTGGGGAGATCCGGAGTAACTACTCTCGATTCCTTGAAAATTTGGATTGCGATCGCCTTCCCTTACACGACTGTTCCATCTTCAGCATGAACGAGTTCAACGGGAACAGTTGACGAAGCGTGTAGCCACGCTCAGCGATGTACTCGAGCGATTCGTGCTTGAAGTATTGCCGAAATGCCTTCAGCGTCCGACGAACAGACCACGCGCGTAAAATAATCTACAACCTCGCCTTCAACGTCGAACTGAATGCGGGCGTGGTGAACTTGATAGACGTGCTTGTAGACTAAACTTCGACCCGACTCAGCCTGGACTCTTTTCCCGACGTTGAGCATTTCAAGGAAGAACCGCATGAGATACGTTGAGCTGGGACAGTTGGGAAGGACTACTTCGCGAAACCGTTGAATTGAGCGTCGTCGACGTCACGCACGACGTAGCACACATTGATTTTGCGGGGTGACGAGCTGGTACACGGCAAACATGCTGTAGAAGATCGAGGCGTACTATTCCTGGCGTAGATATGACGTGGGTGCAACGGCTACAACGGCATGCTCACGTCATAAGTACCGCAGACAACCATAGGGTGCTCATACTTGGTGATCTTGTGTACGTCGCGTCGATGTGAAATGGGAACTCTGCCGCTTGATAAAGCCCGCGAACTTGCCGTTTTGTCGTAACACCAATCAAGAACGGCTTGGTCCCGAAACCGTTACCGACCACTGGAATACCGAATTCGTCTATTGTGCACCCCAACGTGAATGGTGTGGTGGTTCGTCAAGATTCTTACGATACCACAGAACACGAACCGTCTCACGCACCTGGGACACGAGAGCTGTAACGATCAGAAGTACCTTCTTATGGCGACCGAGACGGGGAACCGTATTCTCGGTCAGATGGAGCTAGTTGATCACGTTGTGCAGGATGGCCATCGGTTTCGCCCCGTTACCGCCGGGTTCTTCTTGTAACGCTTCAGCTGTAGCGTCATCCGGCTGAACACCGTCTGGAAAACCATCGCGTCAGCTCCGTGGTAATATACAGTTGATCTCTCTGTGACCGTGCATGATTGCCCTGGCGCAGCTAACATCGCTGAAGCGTAACGGCTGCAAACACCGGCTGTCTGTCCAGGTACTGCTCCAGTTGCTCCACCGTCCATTGGGATAGCTGCTGGGTCCACAGATACTTCGGCCTCTTCGGAGGACGTGGTATCGCCATGACCGCCGAGATGGAGATCGTTCACCTTGGGACTCAGCGTTTTTCTGGGAGCACGTCTGGACCACTGGAAGCACAGCACGGAGCCGACCACTACGAGCAGATAATAGAATGGGGTCATAACCAGTTAGTTTTCACGGTTTACAACGAAGATGTGTTCTGGTTGGCTGGTGCTGACCTAATCTCTGTCGCTTGTGTGTGTTCTTCAATACCGTTCTCTGACGTCGATATTTGCTGGTGCGTTATTTTTTTAACCGCGACCTTTGGTAGAAGAAAAATAAAAAAGAACAGAGCGGACACATCGACATAGGTGGGGTAACGTAGAAAAGATGTAAAGTACATTTACACCTGCTTTTATAGCTTCGTCAATGCAATCCAAGTCTTCTCGAGCTACGAGTAATACAGTACTGTAGCTGCAACTGGTATCTGCCCAATAACGACCAGCCTGATGGCGGCGTCAATGCTCCTCAAGCATAACGCACACCTGGATGAAGGTAAAGATCAAGTGCTAGGCATAACGCAAAGCTGATGACCCTGGCACTCCAAGCTCTCATAACGACAAATAGGATGACTCCAGCTAGACCAGGAGTCGTAGCGTTAGGAGTACACGTAGCTCATTTTGTCTATCCTAAAACTCAGTGCTAACGTCGCTCTGTCCGTCTATCACACCATAACGAGATTCTAGACGCAATCATTGGCTGCCCAGCGCAGCGAAGGCGGGCCGCCGTTGGCTAAAATACCATGGCAGCGAAGGCGGCCCTCATTCGCCAAAACCATCTTTCGCCGAAGGCGGCCATTGCTAGAAATAAAATTGAACGATTAGTTGAAAATTAAATACATATATTTTTATGTGGGCCTGCCCGCCTCCGCTGCGCTCCGACGGGCTTTCAATATACTGGGACCAAACTAAACCCACCACCGCGTATTTGGCGGTGCTCGGCTAGTTACCTTCAAGCTAATACACTACGGCCATCTTCGGAAGTGCCATCTCCCCAGTGTGTCTTCGTTTCCTGCAGACACTACAATCTGGTAGCAAATTTCTGCGCGTTCACTGAACTTGGCACGAGTAGCTACTTGGAGCTTGTACTCACGAACCGGGTGTTAGCATCCGCGACGCTGAGTAAGGTTTTCACCGCTAAGATTGGCCACATCAGTAGATATAGACATTACTAAAAAGACAGAATGGTCACCATGGATGGTCTCGAGACACCATAAAAGATGCTGCAAAATGACGTTGGGTATCCGTAGTTACCGTAAAACTTATGTGCAAGCAGACGTTGGCCATTTACGGACACCTTCAACGTGGCCAATCAGCGACCGGAATATTGAGGACACAATTCGGTAATTTAAGTTAAATTACTGAGTTGTGTCCTCAATATTTATAATAAAATAATAAATTATTTAACCAAACTGCTTGAACGAGCTCTCAGCCAGTCAGTCAGCCAGTCAGTCAAGAAGCCGTCAACACAAAGCATAATGCCCAAGACAAATTCATTAGGCCGACCTCATCTGACAGAGGAAGGGTGAATGAAGCCAACAGATATACATACATGCAACGCTAAGGCTGAAGCCGGAGATTGTCGAGTGCTATTTTGAGTGCAGCAAAATTTGCTGCACTAAAATATCGGTAGCCAAATGTTTTGGCACGCTGGGCTCAAAATAAAAAAAAAAATCGAGAGACGCGAAGCGCAAACTCGTCTATTCATGGATAACAAACAGCGAGCGGCTGACCCTGTTCCCCTAGTCTGGTTGGGGCTCGAACCCAAGGCCCTCATTAAGCTAACTGGTTAAACTTCTCGAGCTTTCAGTACTTCAATTTGCGGTCAATAAAGTAATATTTAGGACAATAAAGTAATATTTAGGACTACCAGAAAACGTTATAAGAGCCTTCACGCCGTGACCGTTTGCACATAAGTTTTACGGTATATGAATATTTTTTTTTTTTTGCAACACTGGTGGAAACTTCATCCAATGTAAAACCCTTCGCCAATCAAGATATGCAATATATTGTTCTCCTGTTGGTGCTGAGCTCCACGCGTTCTACATCATTGTTTTATTGCTTTCAGGTATGTCATCGCACGCGTCTTCCCAGGAGTTTCACCTGTATATTTAGCAGCCTAAAATGCTGAGAAGGTTCGAGTCTCACTTCTACGCGTCGCTTGCAGGCCTGCGTATTGCTCTTTCTTGTCTCTCCGTTTCCTGGGTGCACCAATCTCTATCGTAAGCCACGATGTCCAAGACGCGGAACAAGATCGACCAGATGAGCACTGCTGGTACGCCTCAAGCTGGAGTCTCTTAATTATAATCCAAAAAAATTAACCGCCGTAATGCTAGACTGGCAGCAGTACCACCAATTGCTATCCAACCAGCACCTTATGAAGTACTTTGCAGACGAGGTGCATCGATTCTCACGGTGCCCCATGAAACCCGACGACATATTGCGCCGGTTTAGTTTAAATGGTGATGGTCACCTCGACCTCCGCGAGTTCCAGTTAGCGGTGACTCGTCTGGAGATTGTGGCTTCTTCTCGACCGCAGGCTGACGGGACTTGCCAAGATCAGCAGCCCATTCAAGGTCTAGAAAGGGCCCAGGAGCTCTATTTAGTGTTCTGTCCGACTCAAACGCGCAAGCTAGGTGCGTTTTGAACTCGTTCTTCTTAAAACCACAAGGTTCTTAGCCTAACCTTTTATGCAGATATCGACCTTTTCTGCCGCATCATGACCGAGTGGTCTTTGCAGCTTTTGCGACCAAGTTACCAGCACGAGCCGACGTCGTACTTGACGTCGTCAATGTCTTCGATGTCGATGAACAATCGTATTCAATATCCTGCCCCTCGTGTTCCTCTGGCAACCCCCTACGCCACTCAGGCCACTCTTAACACGAGTGGTGCTAATACTCGAGATAAAAGAAGTAACGACGTCGATATCGATTCCCAAGGTCGACATTTTCGAGGTATAGAGGGTGAAGCGCTTTGGCAGCGACTTGCAACGTCTATCACTCACAGCAGTGAGAAACTCCGCCAGATTTTCCTCAACATGGATGTCATGAGCTCTGGCAAGGTGAACCCGGAGGAACTTGAACTCGCTTTAAGTCACATCGGCGTATTTCTCACGACTCGCGAGTATGACAAACTATACATGTCCTTGCGTGAGGACGTGAAGGAATATACACGAGATGGTGCCAGTAATGGACGATGGCGCGGTCGCGGTGGCAATGGGGACGCATTTACCATCAAGTATGCCGAGTTCCTTGCTCTGTTCCAAGAGCAAGCTGGAGTAGACTCTCGACCTCAAACGTTACTGTCCAATTCGAAGCAGGTTTCACCTCCGGTTGGGGGTGTTGGCAGTGCTCGCCTTTGGGACTTGCTTGTGGCTGCACGTGACAAACTGCAGCCACTTTGTCAACAATATGAACGCATTGGACAATACTATCTACCACCGGAGGCGTTCCGCGATTGCTTGCTGCGCTGTGGAATTACCTTGAGCAACGCCGACTTTGCCGCGTTACGAGTTCGCCTCTTACCATTCGCGTACGTATCTGTCGGAAAGAATCGTCTTTCTATTGAAAACTTACCCGCTTGTCTCGCTACGTGATCTATAGGGATTCTGCTTGTGGTTCTATCAGAGTTGGTCCGCTTCTGGAGGCATTAAAGGCAGCTGATCGTACAACGATGAAGTCCAAGGCTTCTCCTGGAGTGCCTGGTACCTCCATAGGCTGCGTGACCCAGTCTCCTATTCGTCTTGGACGGAAACCCGTGCACTCCACAACCTCCAGCTCTGTTACTAGAAATACTGACCCGTATCCAGCTGGGAAATCAACACAGGAGAGGTATTCCTATCACCGTGATCTTGTATTAGTTCACACCTTAAATACTCATCATGTGTTGTGTATTTTGTTCTAGAAATGCTGAGGCAAGCCGCACTATTGTCAAAATCTGTGACGACCGTCGTCGAGAGAGTGAACTCCACTTCCCGACAACAACTACAAGTCCTCGAGCGTCAAATTGTGCTGAATCTTATCTAGAGCACCAGCATCGGCGTCAGGACTCATTCTTCTCAACGGGCAAGCCTCCAGCGGCCTTGGAAAATCGTATTCTATCCAAACTGCAGCAATTGAAGCAACTCGGGCAATTGTCGGCATCTTCACCACAAAGTGTTTTCCCTGGTGACCGGTTGGGCCACATTTCTCGAGGTCAATTTCGCCAAAGTCTCGTGCACTTAAACCTATTGGTACGGTACGCCGACGTCGAGGCGCTCTTCTGGACGCTCGACACTCAAGGACGAGGCTACATCTCGGCCCAAGGCTTTTACGATCACTTGAACAACTTCAAACAACTTCCAACACTCACCATTGAAGGGGCTACACGTCGTCGACTCCCACGTTCCGTTCAAAAGGTTCTCGAGAAAATGTTTATGGAGCTGCCACAACTCGTGGCAATTTGTGAGCGAATTGATACCAACCAGAGTGGTTCGCTTTCCACGACGGAAATGCTTCAGGCTACGCACGAGCTTGGGATCATGGCGTCGATAGCGGACAAGCATGCTGCCATTGAAGCTCTCAGCCAGGATGAAGCCAACCAACAATCCACTACACCCGTAGCCCAAATACATTATCACTACCTTGAAGGCCGTCTTGGAGTTCTCTGTAGCGACTTGCTCTCTCCAAAAAAGCGCAAGAAACACCTTTCCATGACATCGGTACTGTTGGCTCCGTATGAAGAACGTCCAGAACCTATGGTAGCTTCTTCGTACAGTCAAGACACACGCTCCAATGACGCTCTGTGGAACTGTCCGCGTCGGCGCATGGTTCAAGACCATCCCGCAGCCAGGTCGTCGATCCGAATCGCAGACGAGATCACCAACCCCGATGGCCAACTGACCTCAATTCTACAGCCCAGACAATCAACAGCCGTGGATGATGCCACGTCACGTCAAGAACGAAGACATCGAATCGCTCTGGTCAGCGTCTTACAGGATCTACTCGAACGACGCAGCGATCTAAAGACTGCTCTCGATTTGCACCGTCGTGCTGATGCTCGCGGCCAAGTTACGAAGAAGGATCTCGTCGAGATCTTGTTGACATCCCGATTGAACCTGCACTTCCCTGCCGGAGCCCCAGCAGCTCAAGAACTTGTGGATGAATTGTATCCTTCACTACGTCCAGAGAGCGGTCTCGGGTTCCTGGATGTCTTACGTCGTATTAGCGCCCTCCTTGATGAAGTCACGAAGGAATTAGCTTTGGTGCCAGTACTGTCGGGTAATGGGCCTCCGTCCTCTTTCTCCACTAATCCATACCAGCAGACTCAACGACCTACAGGACGGAGACTAACTGCCAGTCTCGATATGCACAACTCGGTTTTGCCTACGACGACAGGATCTTTTACGAAACTTGCTGTGTTCCCTAATGATGAAGCGATTGCTGGTAGTGCGACAACAATCCGACGCAAATTGCTATACGAGAGCCGACTCAAGGATCTTCTTAATACTGACTACGGTCTTCAGAGTGCCGCTGTCCTGGTAAGGCATGCGTTCAAAGGACTTGCTCCACGCGAAATGGTTGTACCTATTGATAATGGCGAATTCGAGGCAACGTGTCGAGCAAGTGACATCAAACACGTGTGCTACCGACTTGGACTCGACTTGGATCTGCACGAGCAACAGTTTGTGGCCAGTAGCATTGACACTGGAGAAAGTGGTTTCATCTCTTCTCCTGGGTTGCTCGACTTCTTCACCAAACTCGCTCCGTCTGGAGACAATACGACGAGTCCCAGCTTGTTTAACAAAGAAAAAGAAATTGCTGCTGACATGCGGCGCTCTGTGACGTTCTGCAAGGACGGTCAGTACTACGAGACCATCGGAAGCAGACGCCCAACCCCAATCATACACCCATAGTCGGTATTCGGCAAAAAAAATAGAGAAAAATGTTAACCCTGAACCCTTTTACGAATAAATCTGCTTGCCTACGGCCACTTTTACTTACGATACATTTATTTGTCACCAATTATACTCCAGGATTACTAATTTTAGCGTTTCGATTCTGCTCCTTCGGCGTCTTGTTCTTGAAGTCACACCGTTGTTTGATATTGTCATTGGCCATTTTAAGGTCATGACGACGATGCCGTCCGGAAGAGGCTTGCCTCGACTGATATACCCTCCTGCAGCCTCGCAACAGCTCACGCTAACAAAGGATGCGGCGAAAATGAACCGCGTCACCTGCGGCATCGGCGGAGCGTTGGAGAGCGCTCAACAGAGAATCGAAACGCTCACTCGCGAGATTAAGGCCGACGAGAAGGGCAAGAAGGACTACGAGGAGCAGCTCTTTCGACTCAATGAACGGCGCAAAGACTTGGACAACAAATTGAACGAGTGCCGAGATTGGAACACACTTTTCGAAAGCAAGATCAAGCCACTTGCGGGCAAGTACACGGAGACGACAGACAACATGCAAGGACAGTATAATGATGCCAAATTACGCCATGCGCAAGGAATTCGGGTGCTCATAGAGAACTTTGACTATCATCCAGAGTTTAAACGTTTCAGTGACACCTTCAGTGCGGTGCCTTTTAGGCCGAGGTAGATTGATTTTATCTCGAATATCAATACATGACAGCTTCCTGTGATCAAGCGCTACTTAAGTATGATAGATGAGAGTGGTCGTTTATTTCAGTGAGATGCAGGCATACAACTGACCTGTCATTCAGTGGCTATAATCGCTGGAAGACGAAGCTTTGTGAGGTCTCCTACACATGATCCGAGCGGGCAACGACCATTTCCAACTCGAAAGCAGCAGGCAAACGGCGATATTTTATGTCTCGAGCCGTCCAGTCCATTTCAGAGCGAGAGCAGATAACACTTCCAGTCGCTTTGTCTTTCGAGGAAATAGACCAAATACGTACACAAATGTCAGTATTTGCCTGTGCAAGTCGTAAAAGCACCACTTACCAGGTTTGAGGAGGAGCGTGTTGAACCAGATCTTGAAGTGCTTTGCTCGCATGCACCCGTTCACACGTTCAAGGTAGAATTCGAGCATGACACATCCGCGGACTTCCTCGTGCAATTCGAACTCGATCGAGCCGATTTGCTGATGGAGCAGCGTCTTAGGAGACCCGTCAGGACGCAGCGAGAAGACACGCAGTCGCAACCTCGGTGGCTTCACTGCCGTTAGAGTGTTGTTTAACTTCAGCTTTTCGATCACGAAGGGGGGCTCCTGGATGGCGTCTCCCGACACGGAAGTCTGCGCACGCACCGCAGCGTAGTAATTCACCCATTTCTTCTGACTCACGACTGTAAGGCCACGACGGTCGTGGACACGCTCTCGGTTGTAGCGGTCAATTGCCTCTATCGCGGAGGCTGCAAAGCCCATTCTCAACAGCAACATACACGCCATCATACCAGCTCTTCCTTTTCCGGCCTGGTAACATCAACCCCAGTTCATTCAAAGATAAACCTCTGACAACGAAAACAAAATTCCGAGAAACGTCAGTACCTTGCAATGCAGCGCCACGACGTGGTTCTCGCTTGCGTCTAGCCAAGCTGCAGCTTCGTCGCAGAACGCCGTCCTAGAGAAGCACCAAATTGAGCGGATTTGAACGTCTATTACGATCTTGTAGCGACCGGCGCGTACATCATTTGGAACGTCGGGACGTTATGGTCTTCAATAGGCAAGTTCTTGACACGGCCCTCAAAGATACTCGGCGGGTAGCTGACCGAACACAAACCAGCAAACTCAGCATTATCGATCCTAATTCTCCACGCCATTTTTTCGTGCTCGTAAACTTTACCTCCGTTTGGGCTCGTCGCAGAAATTGTAGACAAAGTAGCTCCCGGCATGGCGCTCGTCCAAAAACCGCTGCACCTCCGACCGCGGATTCCGGAACAGGAACTCAACACCCACAGCAGGGTAACCTTAAAAAAAAGTATGCACCGCGCCACATATTATCTTAGAAAATAAAATAAATGTTTTTTTCTAGCTTCTTCCTCAGACGGACCCATGACGATGACGCGCGGGTGCACGTAGCCCAGGTCCAGGTCAAAACCGTCCTTCTGGAAGCGGCGCTTGTTCTGGGACACGAGTGCGCGCGGCACGGCCAGCACGCGGCGACAGGCACTGGAGTGCGGCGCCATGAGCTCCTTTAGACAAGTGCTCAAATTTGGGAGTGAGTTGGGTGCGTAACGGCTATTGTATGAAAGTTTGTATGGCAATCTTTCGCCTTGTCTGTGCTGAAAGGACGTAGCTGCGATACAAAAGTCAACATGAAAACAATTATAATTGGAAGCGATGCTCAGGAAGCTCTCACTAGAATTAATATTTTGGGGTAAGTATAGTGTTTCCACAATATTGACGGTCATCAAACGAATTTTTAATAGAGCGCCATCAGATCAATCCGATAAGCTTAAGAGAACGAGAAGCGGTGCCCTCGTGAATGGCAACGTTCACAGATCGTAATGTCTGTGCGTGGCTGGAGACTTACTTAAATACGGGTACTCAACCGGTACATCACCTACCGACGCAAGCTTTTTCAAAAATCGGGGGTCAGTTAGATTGCGTCGCATTATGTTTAAACGGTCCCTAAAATGCCTAAAAGTGCCTAAAGTAAAATACGTATTCAGGATATATTACCGTACCTAATAATTAAAGCGATGAATTATCCACTAAAAGTGAGGTTTTGCCGAGGCATAACTAGGCTTATTTTGGAGCAGCTCTCTTTTTGCCGCTGGGGGGATCGATGTCTGGGCCAACTGCATACACTTTACTATTCGACAGAAATTGCAGATGTTACCTTCACTAATATGTAGTGGGCATGTAGTTAACTCCGCGAAATGCGGAGCACCTTGTGTATATAGGGGTGAAGGCTTCGCATTTGGCTTTGGAGCAGAAAACTTGATAAGTTGTACGAGTGCTGGTCCTACACGGAGCGGCATTGCGTTTTGTTAATCTCAAACAAACCAATCAGGAGGTTTTCCCCAGTGGTCCAGCTTCAGGGCAGCTTGATCTCATTAGCTTTAGTCTAGATCTGAGCAGGGGGTAATCCACGCCGGGTGTTTCTCGGACTTCATCAACTCGCCTTTGACGGATGTCGTGTAGTACTTGTAGCCATCTTGCAGACTCGAGCTTGATTTTGTTGATGAAAGGTAGCAACGTGGGTGTGTTGTACCCAGTCCGCCAGCGTGCGTCCTGTTGTACGCCTCAATTGGGTATTCGTGCGATTCACCAACGAAACGTGCGCTGCAGCCATTGCCGAAATGTTCTAGCAGCTGGGTTGATAACGAATTATCCACGTATCCTTGAAGTCTATCCAGAACTTGTCCCACTTCGTCTTAACACCGTCAAGATCAATACGAGTGTACAAACGTCGATCGACGTATGGAACGTCCTTGCTGATAATTCTGTCCTCCGTGATCGCGGTCAGCGTGTACAGGCTCTTAGGTTCCATCGCGACTTGAATCCGCTAGGTAGGATGCCAAGAGTCACCATCGTGTTCACCCGTTGCGATCACTTCGCCCGGCTCACCATCCGCGACGCTTGTACAAACCTCAGCCGCGCCTTGCAACCAGAGCTCCAGTTCTTGCTGCACACGTAGTAGCGGGTCCCGTTGTTGCTGTTTTTGTAGTAGTATCGGGAATCTTGAAACTCCATCTTGCTGAGCGGCTGATACGTCGTGTTGATGAAGAGCTTGAGTTGTTGGAGGAAAATGTTGACGTGACTACATTAGATTGGTTTAAACCTAACCTTCATGACTTCCTACACGCCCTCTTCTGTGTTGTGCAAACACCGGTTCCTGCCCCTCTGAGCCACCAACAATGGCTATCTTGGCGATCAACCAATCCAGGCGCGGCTCATCCGAACCGTGCCCGCGGTCCGCTGCGCACAATTGAAGTGCCACTTCAGCACGCTATTCTTCCGGTGAGGTTCTACACTGAAAAGGTCGAGCAGAGACACGTGGGGTATCAGGTGGTGCTTTGCTAATGAAGCTTTCAGTGACCAATTGACCGGTCGTTAATACATGCGCTGTATTTGAAGTGTTTCAGCAGAGCGAAATAATATCCAGCTATCACGTCTGTAGTGGATGGAGCTGGAATAGGTCACGAATTACAGACTGGCGATTTAAGTTTTGGGCCCATTTTTGTGACGACTTATTGGTAAAAACGGTAAAATAACGATAAATATCGTAAACAACGTTAGGGAAGTTTTAGGTAATAATGACACTTTATGGGGATAATTATCTTTTCTTCAAAGTATCTCTTTCCTTTCCCACTTTGAGGTCTCTATTCGAAACTAACGCTTCGCTGACTGAGAAGAAATGACAACCGTCGGTGATTCGAGAAAAACTGAGCTCTGACTGCTCCCATAGCGACTCATTTTGCTGGACGTACATTTTTCGTGATTTGAATAGGCAAGCCCGGGTAAGTGCTAAGAGAGGATGCAATTCGTCCAAAGCAAGAATTGGGAATGTTCATCACATCTTAACTTCGCTCTACTCAGGTATCTCAAAGCGCCATTAAAATTTGACACTAATCAAAATGGATAGCATCCATTTGCCACCTCTGTTGCCGCTCTGACTATGCACTGGTCGTCGATAGATTTTTGTTCTTTTCTCACTGGGAACGCTCTCGTCAGAACCAAAGCGCTCTGGCGCGCGGGGAAACAGTGTCTTTTGACAAAAAGGAAGTGTTAGTATTCAAGCAAAACCAAACTGACTGGATTTTGTGAGCGAGGTGACAGCAACTTCATCATGTTATTCCATCTTCACTTGTTTCACACAGCGACGGCCACGCGGAGTTGTTTGTTTTGCAAACTAAAGTTAACTTCTTCTTTTCCCACAGGGAACGCTCTCATCAGAGCCAAAAAAACTGTCTTAGCGCTTTTGCTTAGATGCTAACACTTTCTTTTTGTGCAAAGACACTGCTATCTCGCGCACGCTAGAGCGCACCTCTCGCAAGACTCTTGCGGCAAGAGTGCACCTCCCTTTACTTGAACAGGGGTGGATTGCAGCCGCCGATCCGTCTGTCGGTTGTAGGCAGAACAAAGTTTTGGGACTGGCAAATACAGTTTGTAGACTGGGAAACTCGCTGACATTGGCACTACCAATTTTTGCACCACTCTACTCTTGATGATCTGTATAAATCAGGACTCCAATATCCAAGCATATTCGACACCCTCTTCCTCACTCTGGGTCTGCATGAAAAGGTACGGATTTTCTATAATAACTACTGTTGTGATTTTTTGCGCCATAATTCGAAAGCTGCAATATTCACCTTTGTTTTTTATTTTTTGGGGGGGGGGGGGGGGGGTAGTGTTGGCAAGCATCTCCTCCAGCCTGCCCAGCTAGGAGCACCGGGAAGCAGCCCCGTCTCGCGTACCATCTCGACGCAACCGTGCTTAGCGGCAATGCTGTCTACAGCATATCGACATCCTTGTCGACAAGCAGGAGGTAGCAGGACAAACGTGATGATAAGTCCAAGTGTCACGGCAACCAGATTGACATAACGGTGTCTTACTAAACTAGTAACGACAACTAGGATGACGATATGCAGCCGAAGGCATCAGACCTTCGGTAGCTTAGGAGCTTCACTTTGTTATTTACTTCGGCAAATACACTACGGCTATCTACCAGGGAGCACCGCCCCCCTCCACTGTGTCTTCGTTTTCTGCGACCGCCACAAAGAATTCTTTATCGGTATTTCTGCTGAAGCAATAAGATGCCCATGACAAGATCCAACAACTCGACCGCGTCGGACGCCGATGACGAACGAGTTTCGACTCCAATCTTCACGCCGACTCTGCCACCTCGACGCGGAAGCACCTCGCACGCCTCGCTGGTGAAGTGGCGACGCGAGCGCCGCAAGTATGAAGAGACTATGCAGAGCCGAGCCAAGGATAATGCAAGCGACTTGATTCTGCCGGCGAAGAGCAGTTTCGATGAAGGTCTCTTCCGAATATGGTGCCTTCTGCGTTGGAAGATCTCCATCTGCGACGTCACCGACAGCCATATTTTGGGCAAGGTTGACAGGATAATCGCGAGTGTCAAAATAAATGACGCTCCCGATATCGATGTGGAGATGCGTGAGCAATTACGCATGGGCCTGACGGAAACGGACGTAAGCGAGCGAGTCATCGAGTACTTCAAAAGATGCCACGACATCATTGACGAACATGGATTATCTGGTAGATTTCACCGGTTCGGATGGAAGACAGCAACTGTGCCGCATTCTGATCGCCTCGCTGGGGTCACAAGCGCCCCGCGACGAGGTGGTGCGAACGATCGATTCCAAATGCGCAATGCTCAGGAAGACGAAGTCGTCCTCCACTATCTGATCTTAGAAAGGCACTACATCAAGAGAAGGCTTACCAAAGCAAAAAGAGATCCAAGGTGGTCGTGGTGACCGCAATTTGGAACGACCGGTGCCCTAAGGGGCGAATAAGAAGCTGATTAAAAGACTGAGCTCACCAGTGAGTCAAGCCAGTCGACTCCACGGCTACCTACGAAGGCACCTTCAGAACGACCCAAGGTGCCGCCCACGCCATGCCCACACTGTACGGGGACGCATTGGTTGTCAGGTGTCTTACAGCATCTAATGACCAAAAGGCAGAGATCCGCTGAAGCTACGCGCACAGCGAGCTAGTGACGGAGGCAAATGAACTGTTCCCCGGCTGAAACGCCTGCGGGAACGCCTCCCATCTGGAGAAAAAAACTATCCTGCTCAATGAGGTACTCACAGTGCCTTATTGTGCGACACTGGCACAGACAGAACTGCCATCAGCCAACATCATGCGATGGAGCTACGACAGCGTGACTCCTCCGTCACAGTGACGCATCTGGACGACCCTGCCGTTAAGTGACCGTGGGCGATCACGAAGTCACTTGTGCGTGCTTGTGAAGCTTCGACTGCAGCTAAATACTGCAGCAGGACCCGTGGCTCTGCACGAACCTGTTGAGCGCCTGATTATTGAAGAGGATGAACCAGAATTCATCATGTGTTAAAGTCGTTAGGCATTGACATCGATCAGCAGCTTGAGCAGTTGGCCGAGCTTATTGACCCTGATGACGGTGAGGCAGAACTGAAGGATGATCTGCCGGGCTTACCACACCCTCCACCGATGACAACCTACGAGCGGCTCTCGACCGTTTAATTACGGCAGCACTGAAACATGGCCTCTCACACCGCCTGGAGGAGAAGCTCCGATCTAGATTGCACAAACATGACATCTGAAGGCTCGAGCTCGGCAACGACCCACCTGCCAAGGTTGACCCATTGAAGATCAGGCTCAAGGAAGGCGCTGGGGTAACGAGGAGCAGCCCCGCCGATACCCGCCGGCTGTGCGAGCATTCTTGCACGGATTCAACGATAAGCTGGTGGAGCTTGGCTGAGTATATGAAAACCCCAGCAGCCCTTGGGTCAGTCCGTACTGGCAGTGCGCAAAGCGGGCAGTATTGGCGACGAGTTCCGCCAAACCTGCGACTATCGTCTGGCGAACGTCCATATGGAGGCTCTCATCATCATGACGCCTCATATGGTGACCCTGCTCGAGCAAACTCGAGGCAAGGGACATTACTGTTTGACCTACTCAAAGGCATTTGGCAGCTACCTTTGGATGGATCTAGCCAAGACCTAATGTCATACATAACTGACCACAAAATATACACTCCGCGTCGTGTTCCTCAGGGATGCTGTGATGCCGCTGTGCATTGCCAGCAGACGATGAAGAAGTGTTTCTAGTCGGTGATCTATAATTTCTTGGTTATTTGGATAGATGATCTACTGCTTTCGATGACGAGGTGAATACCTACGTTTCCAAGCCAGAAGAATTTTTCGATTTGGTCGCTACTTTTGGCTTGAAACTCAGCGCCAAGAAAAGCAGTCTCTACCAGCAGTCCGTGAAGTAGTGTGGGCGCATCATCACCAGCGATGTGTCACGCACGACCCAGCACGCGTTAATGCACTGTGAGCCATGCCATATCCGACTACAGCAGGTCAACTGCAGAACTATTTGTGCGCTCCAAATTGGATGAGGGAGTCGATCGTTGACTACGCTCGCACTGTCGAGTCACTGCGATTGTGGCTAGATACTGCTCTAAAAAATGTCCAGCGCACAAAGCGCGATGCTGCCGGAATATCATTCACATTGATGGATGCTGAACAGTTGGCTTACAAAAAGGTGAAGGTTTTACTAGCCCCGTCAGCAACACTAGCGCTACCAGACGACAGTTTAACCACAACTGTTTGTCCATATGCATCTGACAGTGGTAGGTCTGTTATCGTGAGCCAGGTTGCGGATTTCGATCCACGGGCCCCGGTTACCACCCAGCGGCACCAGCTGCTTAGCGGGACGTTCAAAGTTGCTCCGTTAAATAGGAAAAAAAAATCGGAAAGGAAGCCTACCCTATTAGCATGTGAAAAACTTGACTATCTACTAATGCGAGCCCGACCACCTCGCCTATTCTGTGACCACCGCAACCTCATCCATGTATTCGCACCCACAAATGTATTGAGAAGCATAGTATGGCAAGCTATTTCGATGGGTGTTGAAGCTGATGCCTTTCCGCTACGTAATCGGATATGTTGAAGGGGTTTTAATGTGTGGGCGGAAGTGCTGTCCAGGTGGGCTGGACAGCCGACAACAAAGGTCAAGATAAAGCGGTTTAGAAAAAGAAAGCCAAGAAGCAGCAGCCGTAGTCCAAGCCACGCACGAGGCAGGTCCGCCGACCTCTGGATGGTTTCGTCTGGTCATCATTAGATGAGATCATAGCTGCGCAGAAGCAATCACAGGCGCCAGCAGGATCGATCAAGGACAGTAACGGCGTGGTGCGGGTGGACCAGCGCATATGGGTCTCCCGATCCAGTTCGAACATGACCCAGAGGCTGTGTGTCATCGCTCGCTGCGGGACCCAAGGTCACCGCGGTGAGCAGGCCATCGTGAATCACCTACGGTGGCTATTTCATATCCCCAACATCCGAGATGTGGTGCACGCATTTGTGGCGGCCTGCTTGCTATGTCCCCATGTGAAGGGTGGGCGAATTGTCCACCGGCAATGGAACCAGACGATTGAATGCAAGGAACGAATGGAGTCCTACATTGGGATTCCTGTTCATGGGGAGTCGTTTGTCACTAGTAAGTATTTGCTAGTACTTAAAGATCACGTCACTCATTTCTGCGAATTGGTCGTGTGCGACTCGGCGGATAGTGCAGTTGTGGTGGAGCGAATCCGCTGAAATTGAGTAGGATCCCAACTCACACGCACTGAGAAGACACGCCGAATCCGCTTCGGTTTCTTGCTCAGATCCAGCGAACTCGGTGTTGTTTCGGCTTGTTTCTGGAATCCGAAATGTGTCCTGTGGGAGGCTCCTGCTGCGATTGGTGCAAGCGCGGCGACATGGACGTTATAGGTTGGGGACAAATCGACGAGGCACCAGTGCAGCGCCTGGTACACGGAGTGCTTGTGCGTCTACCATCCAACCCTGCTGTGGCATACCTTTCATGTGCACACGAATATCGTTTGCAAAACACACTTTCTTGATTTTCGCCAGTGCATCCACTGCGTCTACAGGAAGAGCCAGAGGATGAACTCTGAACAACAGTACTGGGAGGTTTTCCACAGGAACCCGCTTTGACTTTAGGCATCGAAAGGGTTTCGTCAAAGAAAATAGCTTGAGAAGGCGTCCAGAGGCTTCGGGGACGTCTTGGAAAGTGCCCTCTGCTGGAAATATCTGTAGAGTAGCATCATTCCCTCGAGCATTTGCTTCGGAGTAGCGCGAGGGTTATTGCTGATTATCTTGTAGATGCGGTGGTACTGTTCCAACGGGTTGTAGTGACGGCATAACACTTTGGATCAGGAACGCCTGCCAATCGCAGAATCCACTATCGATCTACGACTTCTTGATGTACTTGCCCATCGCGAGCGCAGCACTCTGAGCCGGATAAGCTTCCCATTTTCCAGGATATTCGACTTCATTTTTCGAATGCATCCCTAGTCGCGTAGTTGAGGTCGTACATATCTTCAAAACAAAACCTGCATACGAGCATCTAGATCCACCCCTTTCAGCTGGAGGTGCTTGAAGATGTTGTCCATGACATGAAACCAGCACATTAAGACGTGAGTGGACGGTAGTTCCGTGGTGCACGCGTTGTACTGCGCTTTATCACCATCCATCATTACGAAATCAGGGGCGAAAAAGTCGCCGAACGACTCGTAGATGGAGCGTTTTAGGAAGCAAAGGCACCAAGCCAGATCATCACTCTTACATCTAGACGTGCAAAAATACCCAAGGGGCATGAAATGTCCACAGCCGTCGGAAACATCCAATCGCGAACGCAGGGTAATTCTGTAGCACAGTGTTGAACGTGCTATCCACGTGGATTATCGTAGTTCTGTCAGTATTCTTCTGGACTCGAACATAATTTTCCAGAGGTTTGAAACACGTCATTCCAACTCGATAAGGGTCCGCTTCGGTCCCTATTCCGACCCTCGAGACCCAACGATCACCGAGACAAACACAATCGCTGAAGTACACCACTGCTTCTGGTCTTGACTCGCGTAGCCCAACCTCGTCGTACAGAGACTCGTTTATCACGGCAACGACCTGCTGAGTGTCGGCCCCCGGATGGTTGTGCCGCCAGCGCTGAATAAAGTATCCGAACTGGCTTTTCTTCGGTGCTGGTCCTCGCAGATCTGTGTCTGCGATCTCGGAGGCAATTAACGAGAAGAGTTGCTGCGTAGTTGCAGCGGGGCGTCTCTCCAGCTCGGCAACGATCACGTCCTTCATGACCGGTGTAAGACGTTGACGAGCTGGTGATGGGGCCTGGAGGTCATCCATTACGTGAGCTCCTTGCTGGAAGACAACAGTTGTGGACCCAGCCTCACACGTATTAATCTTGTACCGGCAGTAACAGGCATCATCATCTTCATGGTTAAGACACCGCGCAGACCGACAACTGGTCAGAATTAACCTCATCTCGTGGTCGCCCATGGCGAGATTTATTTCCGAGGTCACCCAACGATCTATTGTGCACCTGCACTTGTTGTTCTTATCTGTGGCAAAACGAGGGAGGGTAGACGTAATATACTGGTTACTCCCATCTTCGCCGCGATCAGTTCTCCAGATTCCCTCCATTCTGGTAGAGCGACGTCGTCGTGGTCTAGCATCGACCTCAACTTTCGCTGTCGCTATTCGAGGGATTGTTCGGACGCCAATTCAAGACTGAGCGTCGCCTGGGTATCGACAGCTAAAGTTGCTGTGTGGTTGGTGCTCGTTCGCCTTGCGGAAGAACTGAGACAAGGTCACCTCACGAAAGCTTTTTCTCACTAATATTAAGAACAAACAGTGAGACGTGTTGGTGGTGTTGCTCAATAGTGCTGACAATGTCTATGATATCTTGGTTGGTGACACGCAGCAAGCGTTGGTGTTTTGCGTTTTTTGTCTTTGTGCCGCAACCGTAGACCTTCGATGCCACAACCAGTTCCTCGTTACGGCCGGATCCTGGGATCATTTGTGCGAACGAATGAAGCTCCTGCTCACCGCCTGTGACAAGTGGAATATCTCGATCAGTGTCACGAAGAGCTTCTGGGGACCGAAGAAGGTAGATTATCTCGGACATCGTGTATCCATCGAAGGCTTGAAGGCTCATCCAAAGAATCTCAGTGCGCTGGTGGATCTACCACTCCCGAGATCTCTACGGTCTATGTAGTCGTTCTTGGGTAGTCGGAACTACTACGGACGCTTCATTGAAGACATGGCGGTGTATGTGTCGGTGTTGTACGATCAGCGAGAAGTGGATTTTGCCGCGATGCGTGCTGAGAGCAGGATCGCTGCCAACGACGGGAAGATCAGCCGAGAGATCCTCGAAGACGGGGACCCCCAGCTCGAGCAGGACCCGGAAGCATCAGAGTCGAAGTGGATCCGAGCTAGAGCGGCGTTTTCCACACTGAAGAACAAGATCGCGACGACCCCCAATCCTCCGACACTTAGATCCGGAGAAACAGCCTGTGCTGATCGTCAATGCCAGCGAATGGGCAGCGTCCGCCTCCCTGGTGCAGGATCACGACGGCACATACTTGCCCGTGATGTTCATGAGCCGCACGTTGAAGTCGAACAAGTTAAACTACGGCGTCGTGGAGAAGGAAGTGCTAGCGCTGCTGCGTATGCTGGATCCGGGTTATTCGATGCTGATCGGCAGATCCATCAAGATCATGACGCGGCACTCTACGTTGGCTTGGCTGTCCCGCGTTGCAGGGCTCCAAGGGCGACTCGGACAATGGGCCGTGCTGCTATCGCCCTGGCGTTGGAGATCACTAAGTGTAAGAAAGGCGAGGATGAGATCTTGGGATCACTGGCTGCGTGTGTAACGCCAAGATCGATAGTGGATCAGGCACAGGTAGCAATTGCACCGCGAAAGAGCCCCGACGAGCAGTACAGACTCCGATCCACACAGTGAAGCCCGAAGAGGAACGCCTGGTCGCTAGTTTGACGGATCCGCCAGAGTCAAACACGGCGGAGGCGCCTTCAGCGCTATCGTATGGAAGTTGCCGGAGTGGACGGTGGTCAAGGCGGAGCAGTATGGGCCGAAGATATGACGGTCAACGAGACGGAATATGGTGGACTGTTCTTATGCTTTGATCTGCTAGAAGGACTGGATCAAGGACGTTTGGTGATGTATGGGGACCCCAACTTGGTGATCCGACAGATGAAGGACGAGATCGCTTGCAAAGCCGCCGCGTTGACGTTGTTGCGGCAGAGGGCTCTACGCCGTCTGAGAGCCTGGCCGGATCACGACCTGCTTCCTGTCAAACGAGAATGGAACCAGCGCAGATAGTCTGGCGAGTGCGGCATTACAGTGAGAAGCAGGTACAGAGGTGACGGAGGACCAGGCGCGAAAGGATCTTGTGACGCTGAATCGATTACCCGAGATCCTGTCCACAGCTGCCGAAGCTACTACGCTTCGCATCACAGCCATGGCAACTAGATCCCGCCGGAAGGTCACTAGCCCTAGTGTGCTGCACGAAGAGGCGGTCCACCAGCTGAGAGTGGATCGGATCCGGCAAGCTCAGGACGAAGAGAAGTGGATCATGAACCTGAATAAGTACCTTCAAGGGGATGTGAAAGATCTGGAAAAAGACGAAGCTCAGGTGTGCGGCAACGTGGCTGCTGGCTATGAGATGGGCGGACAGGACCTACTCTACTACTGCCCGCCGTCTGCGAAGGCGGAGGAAGAGAGAGACGGGTTGCTTCGTCTGGTTGTGCCCGAGACGCTGCACGAGGATCTGCTGCATCACTACCACGTCAGTCTGGAAGGAGGTCATCAGGGAATCAGCCGAACATATCAGCGGATCCGGGATTACTTCTATTGGCGTGGACTTTTCAGGAGCGCACAGCGGCTCGTAGGTGAATGCGTGGATTGCGAGACCGACAAGGGGCGATCGACCATGAGCGGTGAGTCACCCGGTAATATCCAGGCCACCTACCCTTTCCAGGTCATAGCGATGGATCACATCCCCTCGCTGCCCAAGTCGTACAAGGGCCATACCGAACTCCTAATCTGGGTGGATCTGTTCACCGGTTACGCCATCGCCAAGGCGAGTGCGTCCCGGACAGCCCAAACGGTCGCGGAATCCTACGAGGAATGTGTGTTCCGACGCTGCGGTGCGAGCGAGGTGGCATGACAGGGAGCCTGGCTTCATGTCTGACTTCTTCAAGGCGTTCAATAGGATCCTGGGCCAGAGACAGCGAACCGACATGGATTATAGGCCTCAGGCGAACGGGACTGCGGAACGCATGGTGCAGACGGTGACGAGATCCATTAAGATGTATGTCGATGACGAGGCCAGCGCGACTGGGACGAGAATGTTGAGCGCCTGGCGTTCGCTGTCAACACAGCACATGATCAAATCCGAGGTGATACCCGCTTTATCTTGCACACGGTTGGGATCCACGCACGACGCTAGAGGCAACTCTCCCGCTGGGCAGAACGAGACGCCGAGATCGGGATTCACGCTGATGGCGGTACCGGATCCAACGCTATTACCAGCAGGCGAGAGCGGACGTGAACGAGAGGCTGAAGAAGGCTATTACAGATCGGGTCGAATTCCACAATGACAGCGTGGATCCGCATCGGATCGAGGCCGGCACTCGAGTGTGGCTATATCTGGATCGAATCAAGGAAGGATACGCGCGGAAGCTAGCGCATATGTGTCATGGCCCTTTCCAAGTGTCGGAGATGGGTGCAATCTTTCGCTGCTCGACTGGTGACAGCCGGAGCAGATTACCACATTTTCCGGTGGTGCATGTGTCCAAGTTGAAGCCTTTGAGAACATTCCCCGATCGACCAACGACACACTTGGCCGTCGATGAGGCGGACCGTCTCGACTTCAACGAGGTGCTGTCACCGGAAGACAGCTGGGATTGAGAGCTAGAAGAAGGGGAATACGAAGTCGAGAAGATCAGCGACATGAGGTCGGTCCGTCGAACCCGCTATGGACGATCACTGCGCAAGTTCAAGGTACACTGGCGAAGCTACGACGAGCCTACTTCGGTTGACGAGGCGGATCTGAACTGTTGGGTGCTTTGCGTGAATTTCTGCAGGATCGGGCCAAGAGGAGTCGTTTCCAGGCGATGCAGTCGCATGAGGAAGGTTAAGGGGTGGAAGCCACGGCAGCAAGCTGGTTGCTGCAGGTGGTACTGAGGTTGATGGCTTGCAGGAAGGCTGCAGGTGTAAAGGAGGAGGAGCAACGTTCACTTTATGGTGGTGGACGTGACGAATTTAATAGAAGCTCCGCGGGACGGCTGTGAGAGAAGAAGGAGGGGGGTCGTGTCTGGCGAGTTGGTAGCCACGGCGGATGAAGCGAGAGAGAGGATGCAGGGAGGCTGCACACCTAAGATGGAGAAGAGAGTGAGTGTACATGTGAGCAGGAGACTCGAAACTGGTGAACTAGCTAAGCTCGCTACAAGGATCTCGGATTCGACGATGAACGAAGGATCTGAGAACGATCAAGATATGGCATAGGCAAGACAAATTAGCCGAAGCAAGACTGATATCGAATAGATTACGACATGCAAGACGGATCACTACCACTACCAAGTTAATTTCGCACGAGGTAGACTACTCATGATCCAGATCAGGCGGAGAAACTTCATGCGAAGCCGGCCGATCTGGCGAGACGGATGGGAAGTCGGATGCGTGCGGAAGTGATTGCGGCACGGGGCGCTCCTGTCACAGTCCGCGTGAGCCGCGATTAGATCTTGGGGCGGATCCCGTCCCTCTGTGACTGCCTCGCGACAGGGGAGCCACGCCGTCTCTTCAGACTGCAAAGGAAAATGCATGAATACCGGATCTAGCAGCAGGTCTAGGTCGCAACAGCCCGTCCGGCGAGCTTTCTCGAAGATCTGATCTTGCAAATTCCGGAACTTTGCGCGAGCGTGCGAGCTCCGATTCTTGCGTCCACAGTAGAAGGACGCAAACCGCGCGTGCGCGTCGCGCTCGGATTTGGGGATCGTGAATGAGTGCGTAACTTCCCAGTAGGCCTGACGGTGATCCTCCTCGTAGGCCTGATAGCTCGTGGCAAGCGCTGCTATCGGCGGATCTGGCCGGATCGAAAGCCAGCGGATCCAGGGCTGGTACGTCGAGGGCCTTCCACGGCTTCTCCCTGTACAGCGCCATTATATTCTCCTTCGAGAGCAAGCCCGGAGCGTAACGCGAAGGATCCAGTGGCCCCCTCGCGACTGATCCGCTCATGAAACATCCACTCTGCCGGGAGCACCCGGTTGTCGATCAGGATCCGGGGCGCGAGGGTATCGAGGGTAAGCACAAACCGTTTCGGTCGAGTCGTTGATGCCGCAAAAGTCCTCTTGCGTGGGCCCAAGCGAGCTGCAACGTGAGCCAACCGATAGCGTGAGTGGATCCCAAGATGCTATCTCTTCGGCGATCACGATCCGCGGCTGATGGAAGCCGGGGAGAAAGCTATCCTCAGGACCGAACGGCTGGGAAGCGGGATCCGTGGCGAGTGTAAGGGCCGGAGGGGTCGGACTGGGTGTGCCGGCCGCCTGAGTCGCGCCCTCCACCTCTTCCTCCGCTGCGGCAGAGTTCGGATCTTGATCGACCACGATGGGCGCAGCTTGAGATTCCTCGCCTCCGGAGATATCCGCGGAAAAACTGCGTCGACGGTCGTCGGATCGGGATCGCGCCAGAGCCATTTGGAGTTCGTCGTCGTCGGAGACGTTGAAGATCGCGTCCGAGTCGACGGGCATCCACTATAGTTTGAGCTGGAACCGGGATCGGAGCTAGATCCAGATCCTGTGCCTGGGGACTCGTAGTCGCCATCACCGACCTCAGCCGCGGCCTAAACAACGAGATCCAGGAGGATCCTGGTTGGATTGAAGGCACCTTCGAGGTCGATCCAGAGACAATTGCACCATTCACCGCAGGGGACGAGGAACGAGGCACCTTCTTCGGCGGGCTCGAATCCCCGGGGCGAGGAGAGGCGGGTGGACTCAATGGCCTCTTGGAAGAGGACTTGTCACTGCAGCCACGAGAATAGACCGAACGCTACGTGCAACCGACGAGCTACGCATGGCGGCCGAGGCGATCAACGCTAAGTTGTCAAGAGCGCTGTCCCGCTCCATGACGGCCGAGCCGTGCTTGCCCAGCAGGCCTTGGTGATCTTGCGACAAAATCTCATGCTGATGGCGGAGTTGATCGAGATTTTGGCGGACCAGCTGGTATGCTTGCTGTATGTCAGAGATCTGCTAAAGGAGATCTCTCTGGCCTTGAAAAATTTCTGCCCCTTGCGTATAGCCTCGTCGAGATCGAGGCGTACCTGATTACGTTCGCTGGTGAGCTGAGTCACTAGGGCTGCCGCCGATTCCAGATCTCGCCGAACTTGTGCCCCAGCGCAGACCTGGGTGATGGCGCAGGTCCCTGACTCTGGGCCCTCTTGAGCTCCTGAGCGATCGTGTTACGAGCCGTCTTGAGTGTCTTGTGATCCACGCGGAGATTACGGCGCTGGTCTTGAGTCAGGTGTAGTGAATCTTCGGCACGCGCGTGATCCCGATAATCTGCTCCCAGCGAGCGCCTCAGACGCTCGATCTCTTCCCCGGCAGCATCTAGCTTGCCCGCGGTATGATCGTGAACCCGGTGATGACCCGCGCGGCGACGCTCAGCCTTACCAAGGAAACCCTCCAGCTCGAGGATCCGCTCACCTCGAACGGTGCAGCTCGATCCGTGCAGCATGCAGATCTTCCGCGAGAACAGATCTGTCGAGCCGTTGGTGCACTTGGTGCAGCTTTTCACGCAGTCACCGGGCTTTACGCTCCAGATCACGGACATGTTACTTACGTTGCTCATGGCTGCGTTGGAGATCTGCGTGGTCCTTCTGGAGGCGAAAAAGACCCCTGGAAGCCGTATCGCGCTCGGATCGAGCGGCTTGACACTGCTGCTCGAGGCTGGCGGATTGTTGCTTTAGCCCCGGTCAATTCATCTCGCAGATCCTGGGCGAGGAAAGGAGAAGCCCTGGGCAGATCAGCTGGTGCGACACTGCCACGGTCGGATAAACGACGCTCGAGGCCGAGGGCATAGTCTTGCAGGCGGATGTATGCCTCTGCGCTGGTTTCTTCTAGCAAAGCGTAGCGCGCCCGCAGATCGCCGGAACCCTGGACCTCCACGCGGAGACAGTCAGCTTCCCTGGTTTTTCTTGGCGCGTTTCAGCTTCAAGCTGCGTGACTTGACGGAATCGCGCTTGAATTACGTCGTAGCGGTGCTGGACGAAGTCTACGAACGAGCGCGCAGTCGTCCAGTTGGTCTTGGCCAGCGCGTGGAGTTCCTCGTTGTTGCGACGCGCGGCAACCAGATCCCGCTTGGCCAGCAGCCCGTCGTAGGCACCAACGAAGGTGTGGATCGACGTTGCCGCGGCTCGCAGCGGATCCAGATCCAGCACGACCGTTATGGCAGCCGCCGAAGGATCCGACGATGCGTGGTCACAGCGCGCGCATGGAGGAGGAGTGTCCGGAGACAGGCCTTGCCTGGCTAATACGGCAGCGCGAGGTGTGGCGTCAGTATCACGAGCGCTGTGGGGGGATGACATGGTGGGGATGCTTGATCTGGGTTGACGGCAGTGGGTTGAATTGTGGATCACGTGACACGGTGTGTTACCGTTGCGCGGTGGTCACAACGTGTCAGGGGCGGCTGTGGTAATGCAGATCCGGATAAGATGGAAGTTGACCGGTAGCTGGAGGATCCACGTCGCCAGTGGCAGCCATAACAGCGTCAAGGTGATGGATCCGGACCATGCGACACGCCTGGATTGTATATGGTACGGATCCTGGACCCGTCCCGTGGGGGTGAGGTCCTAAGTACTAGATCCGATCAGTTTAGTGCACACCGGGTTGAAGATCCGTAGCTAAAAGGAGGTAGAGTGGAGACGGGTAACCAGGAGTAGGTAAGAGATGGGATCCTGGGTTATAAGAAGTCCGTAGGATAGGTTTTGGGATGGGACCCGAAGTTAGATAGGCTAAGGTATACATCAGAACCGAATTTGCACTGGAAGACAGACTTGACTATATTTTAGGGATTTTCTATTGGCCCCATACATAGCCCAAGTCTAACTTTCGGCGATCTTCCTGCACACGTGGCAGCCCCTGGATAGCTTGGCCAGGTCGCGCTCGCCCTTCGGTTTCTCAACCTCGCCCTCAAGATTCCGCTATTGGAGGCGGCAAGCATCGCAAAGGAACAAGGACAACTCCGATAAGTACAAGGACACATCAAGAAGGAACAACTCCGGATCCCGTATTTCTACTACGGATCCACGAGGTCTTGCGAGAGCTCAAGACCAAACCGACACCGGATCTCGTGCGCAGGAACACCCGAGCGGAATAAATTCTCTTAAGTCCCCACAAGGATGACCAAGTACGCATCTCGTGTCAACGAGAGAGCAGTACCAGTTCGCCGACGGGTAGACAAGGTGAACCACTCAGCAACAACACGGCCGTCGGAGTACCCCCTCCGTTAGTCGGTGTCTGTGCGACCGGTACAAGATGTACCTTCCAGCAACTTCAACGAAGAAGATATTGAGAGTTCTCTCGGTGACGACGTACGCAATGGCAATCCGGCTGCGTTCTCAACCCAAGATGCCGACATTGCATCTGCCATGATGGACGCGGACACTCAGGCGCTAACCCAAGCTGCCGCAGGTCGCTACAGGCCCGTTATCGAGGTGCATGAGCATCTTAGGACAGTGACATAAGATGCCAAGAGCAACTTGGTTTTCGACGGGATAGACCAAGACAAACACGAATGCTAGGTCGGCGGAGCATATCCAGCCGCAATAAGCGACGGATACTGTTCCAACACGACGCAGTACCCGCCGTCGACGCCTTACCCAACGCGCAATCGATTTCCAAGACGAAGACCGGAAGCACAGACGCTGAAACCTGGAGTGTTCACAGCTGGACGCGTCGTCTTAGATATCTTTCATAAAATGCATGCCGCTGAAAACAAAAAGAAACAAGAACAAAAATCAGAAAAAGAAAAAGAAGGAGGTAGTGTAGGTTGGAATGGAGGAGAAGAGCACCTAAATCCAATTTACTTGCTTGCCTTGAGCGTGTAGTGTGTGACTGTGGTCTGGATCGCGTAATACAATATATTTGGATGCTTCCTCGAAGCGGTATCGAACTAGCGGATATCATAGGCAGTTGCATCTTGAAGATTACTTCACTACGATGCTTTGGTGATTATCATAGATTAGTGGTGATAAGACTGAATGATTTGGTTGGTGACGCAGTCATGTTCCTTGGTGTTTCTCCTGTCTCCGACGGTGCATTTTCACACTTGTTGGTGAACCGCCGGAAATTACTGGTGTAAAAGGCCGGTTCTCGGCCGTAACAAGGATGTCATCGATGTAGGATCGACGCCCCAATACCTAAGGTTCACCTACTTCCTCCGGATCTCCTCCTTCGAAAATGTCCGTTGAGGATCCTCGATCTGCTGCTGGTGGGATCCGCAAGAAGTCGTACAGTGCGTTGTCGATCAGAGATCTGTGGGGCGTTCTTCAACCCAAATGGCATGCGGTTCCACTCAAACAGGCCAAACGGCGTGGTAAATGCCGAGATGGCACGAGCGCGGTCCGTCATAGACACCACCCAGAAGCCGCTCGCCATATCCAGCGAGCAATGCCACAACACCTTGTCCAGATCCTCAAGCAGATCGTTGATCAGGGGCATCGGGTAGACCATCAGCTTGGTGAGACCGTTGACCAGGTCGTAATCAAACACAACCTTATGTCCACACCATTCTTCTTGATGATCACCACGATTGGTAATGCCCAAGGAGACGTTGAGTGTCGTATGATCTTGGCCGACAGCAGTCCCTTGAGCAGATTCGATACCTTCTCGCGGAATTGGGGGGGGCGATCTTTCGCACGTTGTGCGATTGGACGCCTACAGCCGCATGAGGCAGCGCGTTGACTTCGCCGATCAGCAAGTGCTGGTAGGACCAGATAATGTCCCACAGCTGACGGATCTCCTCCCCTTTGTTCACCTCAGGATCCCCCCTTTGCAGATCTTCATCCGCATTTACCCTGACCGTGGTGGGTGCTACCTCTGGCAGCACAGCCAGCTCGCTTTGCACTATTTCGGCGTCAGCGTGCCTCCGTCGTGTAGCAGACCTCGGGATCCTCGACTGGATCCTCCTTCGAGTCGTCATGTACCTTGCTGCCACCATCCCGATCCGCCCTTGCCGCTTCCGTTCGTCGATCCTCAGCGAGATCCTTCACTCGGGCTTGTCCGCTGAATCCTCGATTGGAAACCGTGCGGCTTGAAATAAGGATCCCCGACGGGAGATCCACTTCCAGAAAGCCATCAGACTCCAGCACGTCGATCAGCGGCGATTGCTCCCCCCCCAGCTTCTGTCGGCTTCGTGAACGGCACCGTTCGCTTCGTCTTCCCCTGGCGCAACTTTCCGCCAGGCCCGACTGCGCAGCTCCCCTCGGGGCCTTTGCTAGGCGAGGCGCCCTTCGCGCGGCGCGTATTGCGACCGTCGAGCGTTCCTGGCGATATGAGACGTGGCCTCGTCCTTGTACAGGACCTGGTGACTGGTCGCCTAATCACCTAATCTTTCCCACCGAAAAATCAATGACACGCGTCACGACAGTGACGTCCGTCGGCGAGTCGATCTCGGGATCCCAGCCTCGGGTGGGGTCGTGCGAGGTCTCATTTTGACCGCCGTTGTCAGGCGCACCTGCTGCACCCTCCTGCGCCACCGGGAGTTCTCTTGGGCCTCTGTCAGATATCGCGACCTTCACGCTGATTGTCCATCCTATATGTACGTCACCGATACCGGGTGCACGAGACAGGGCGTGATTATGCTCATGTCTCAACTCAGGTGTCGCACCGTTCTGTCCCTGACTGGCATTCAGAGGGCGGGACACCGCCACCCTGTACGCCTCTTCGCGCTCGTCCTCACTTCCTGCGGATTCAGGGGCCTTCGGCCGTGGCAGAATCCTGGTCGGCTGGTCGTACTCCACTCTGTCAACTGCGGGCTCCAGATCTGGCGTTGACGGCGCCGCTGCTACGGCGGATGTCGTATCCGTAAAGGCTTCCCACGCCGGGGTTCGCCACTCGGCCTAGCGCCGGGATCCTACAGAGACGAAGCCTGGCTGGCGAGGAATATGATCCCCGGCCAGCCATAGTTCGATCTGTACGTCCCTATTCAAGATCAGCTTCGTGTCGCCCAGGTTCGTGAGATGTAGTAGCGGATCCTGCCTGAGCCTTTAACCAGTGGGCATCCAGCGCTCACCGCGGACTAGCCACAGCTTTTCATTGTCAGACACATGGATCCGCAGCGGAAGCTCCATGGACTTTGCGACCCCCACCGTCAGATGCTCGCCCACGAACGCCGGGCGGGCTCTGTCGTTGAAGATCTGTCGGCGCCCCTGCCACATGACTCGCCCCTCGTCCGGCAGGCACATGGATCCGTCGCCGAGATCATACCGGATCCCAGCCGGGACCATGAAGTCCATGCCGAGGACGGCTTGGTAGTCCAGCGGCAAATCATCTCCCACCCAGACGTCGTAGAAGTACACCAAGGATCCCGCCAAGGTAAGCTTGATTCGTGTGCGTCCTTCCGCGACGTAAAAGCACCCCCAATTCCAAGGCATTCTTGACTCTGACTTGTGTCGATATGGCTCATGTCTTACGAGCAAAGGCGGCGTCGATGATCGACACCTCGGATCCTGAGTCAAGAAGCGCCACAGCCTTGACGTTGTTGATCTTGCTGTTCGCTTTCGCCTGCTTGAAGTGTTTGCCGGGGACATGGTACTTCCAGTATCCGCGCGACTCGCCTGGCCGCAGATCCAAAGTCATCGTGACCTCGGATCGTTGGTAGTCGTCAACAGGTCAAAGACTTGCAACCATAGCCGTACGTTTCTTATGAAGCTCATATGTATTACCAAATACATGAGCTCGCGATCCGCTAACCTGATCCTTCGGCTTCTTCTCCACGAATGCATAGATGAATGAGCTAGAACGCTAGTCTCGTACCGGGTTCAAAACCCGGTGAGCGTCCTAGTTTAACATCTTCTCAGTAGCCTCAGGTTGTAGTCCTGGATGCTTGCTGGGGTCAAACCACTGACGGATGAGGTTGTAGAACTCTTCCATCTGGCACTTGCCGTGATCGTGGAGTAACTTACCAGCTTCTTCGTTTATTTATTGCACAGAGTTTTCCAAATGAGATGCGATAATACCAATTAGCCGTCGCTCTACACCTTTGCCAATCCAAGCTCGCGGTAGTGTAAAGCAAATTCGACTGAAGTAACCAAAGTAACATTCAGATTTCGGCAAATTTATTCTGAAATTAGTATTTCGAGCAAGCAGGATTTAGTGTAACGCTAACCGTTGGTCAGTAGCTGATTTTCTCCGCTGGCAGCATGCCAACCGAGCCCAAGCATGGACACGCAGCTCGCATGCGGGTGCTTAACGCGCATAAGGCGGGTCGGGACTGGTTGCTGGTTGCTGACTGCAACGGCATACCGCCGACCACAGCACGCAACATCGTGGAGCGCATCGCTGCTGATTTGAAACAGGGAGGCAGTGCACGTTCACCACAGCCACGACACACGAAGAAACACCGATCTGACGGATGTCCTCTCTTGCCGCACTTCTGACAAATCAGACGCTTTCAACACCCAAGATCCGAGCGTTTACGTGTCTGCAGTGCGAGCATCAAATCTGGCCATATCTGCCGAAACGCGGGCGGCGATCCTGCTGTCGAGGATCCTCTGGCGCATCGCTCGAGCGCCCAGGATCCGGTGCTCTCGGCGGATCTGCTGCTGCAACCGCCTGAGGCTGATCACTCGCCGACGTACGCTCGGAGCAGTCCGCCTTCGGGTCATGACTCCTCGGAGTCCGATCCGGACTCGGGGATCGTGATAGCGCGTACAGCGCGGGCTGGCGCCGTTGGTGACACAGGACTCGGTTGGGTCTGTACTTGTCGGGTCCAGTCGACTTCTTCTGGCGCGACTTCGCGCGCGCAGAACATCCTCCAGCAGATAAGCGTCGGCCAAGCGCAACAACATGAGCTGATACGCAAGATCCTGGTCTCCCATAGTCTTGATGAAGCGTTCCACGTGTTCGCACCGGGCCTTCGCGTCGCCGCCCTTGATCTTCAGCCGCGCGCTCATGCCTGCGACGTTGAGGCAGTGCAGATACTCCAACGGCTTCTCCTCAGTGCGCTTTCGCGCGTGGTAGTATTGCCTTGCTACCGAGACCTTCAATCCGCCGTACTGCGTCTGGAAGCTCCTGGGCAAGTCACTCCACTTCGTCCGCGTGGGTCAGCATCGGCCTGTACCAGTTCCTCGCGGGGCCGGTAAGCAGATCCGCGAAGGTATGGCATTTTTGTTGTCTGTAGCTTGATCCCTCGTGGATGCAAACTTGACTTTGCTAATCCGCCCTCGTGCAAGCTCTTCGTCATGATCCTTGCCTCTGAATTCCTTCAGATCCGAGATGAATATCTTGACGCGTTGAACCGTCGATGATCCAGTCGGAACGACCTGCTGCCGCTAACGTATCCGTGGGTCTCGTGGATCCCATGTCGAGATCATCAGGGTCGTGTTCCCAGTGCTGAGGGTGGTGATCTTGCGACCCCACCGATTCCATGCCGACGTCCTGCGATCCCGGATCGCGTGGGGACGGGGCCGGTCGCCGGGCCCGGGCCTCTTGACGTTCGCTCATGAAACGTGCCATAGCCGTTTGGAAGTGCGTACTCCAGACCACTCATCGGCTCCTGGGCCGGATCCGGCCAGCGGATCCGGGCTTGCGACGGTCTCATCGGAGGCGGAGCCGGGATCTTATCTTCCAAAGTGCTCGCAGAACGTGACTGCAGCATCGCGGCACCGGCTGGCCCAAGCGACATCTGTCGCGGCTGCGAGGAGCTGCTGGATCCGACTTCTGACGTAGCCGACTCGTACTGCGATGATTCTGTGTGGTACTCCGGTGACCTGGTGTACGCCGCCTTGGTCTCGGGCGACGAGACGTATCCGGCCTTGGCCTCGATTGTCGAGCTCTGCTCGGTCTTGGTCCGCAGCCGCCGATCGCTCGCCTACGAGGGGGCTTCAGCAAGTTGAGCAGCAACGCAGCCGAGATCCAGATCGTGTCGGCGTCCAGCTGGAACAGGCCGTCAGCGTCTAACGCTCCTGCCGTAAGGTCGGCCTCTTCCAGCATCTTCAGCAGATCCATGCGTCCAGCTTGTTCGTGGTTGACGATATGGGCGACACAGGTCCGGTGAGGGATCCGAGCTGCTTCAGCTGCAGGATTCGCATCACTGAGTCCTTGCGTAGGAAGCCGTTCATCTCCGTGCGCACGTACGCTGACTCCGGCTTAGATCGTGATCAGGCAGACTTCAATACAGCACGATCTTCGCTATCCGAGCTTGGTGCCTTATTAAGTTCTTCCGTGCGGCCTTCGTCTTCTTCTTAGACGTGGCACTTGAGGCCGCTGGGGTGGTGGTGGATGAAAGATCATTCGCTTTCGGAACGATCCTTCGTCCGGCAGGTCCTGACTCGCGTCAAGACCTGCGGGGGGCCCGAAGGGACCTGGGGAGGAAAGCGAGTTTCTCTTCCTGATCCGTTGCCAGACCATCATCTCTTCCATCGGCAGAGCTCTTCCCAGGGCTCGGCCGATCCGTGGATCTCTCTTTCAGCGACGCCGTCGGCGATAAGTCTCCGTCGGCGCTTCGTCTCCCGATCCAAGGCTCACTTGCGCATCATCTTGGGACTCACGGTGAAATCCCGCGTCGCTGAGGGATCCGGGCACGCATACCATTGTGATGGAGCGGGTCAGCTGAAATTGAGTAGGATCTCAACTCACACGCACTGCGCACGGACACCGACTAACGGAGGGGGTACTCCGACGGCCGTGCTGTTGCTGAGCGGTTCACCTTGTCTACCCGTCGGCGAACTGGTACTGCTCTCTCGTTGACACGAGATGCGTACTTGGTCATCCTTGTGGGGACTTAAGAGAATTTATTCCGCTCGGGTATTCCTGCGCACGAGATCCGGTGTCGGTTTGGTCTTAAGCTCTCGCATAGACCTTGTGGATCCGTAGTAGAAATACGGGATCCGGAGTTGTTCCTTCTTGATGTGTCCTTGTACTTATCGGAGTTGTCCTTGTTCCTTTGCGATGCTTGCCGCCTCCAATAGCGGAATCTTGAGGGCGGGGTTGAGAAACCGAAGGGCGAGCGCGACCTGGCCAAGCTATCCAGGGGCTGCCACGTGTGCAGGAAGATCGCCGAGAGTTAGACTTGGGCTATGTATGGGGCCAATAGAAATCCCCTATAATATAGTCAAGTCTGTCTTCCAGTGCAAATTCGGTTCTGATTTATACCTTAGCCTATCTAACTTCGGGTCCCATCCCAAAACCTATCCTACGGACTTCTTATAACCCAGGATCCCATCTCTTACCTACTCCTGGTTACCCGTCTCCACTCTACCTCCTTTTAGCTACGGATCTTCAACCCGGTGTGCACTAAACTGATCGGATCTAGTACTTAGGATCTCACCCCCACGGGACGGGTTCAGGATCCGTACCATATACAAACCAGGCGTGTCGTATGGTCCGGATCCATCACCTTGACGCTGTTATGGCTGCCGCTGGCGACGTGGAACCTCCAGCTGCCGGTCAACTTCCATCTTATCCGGATCTGCAATACCACACAGTTGCCACAGCAACTATTCTAGACCAGCACAGCCGGGATGGTGCCCCACCAGTATGGGTAAGTGACATGGCAGTCATTTTTGAAACGAAGTCGTGGCAGAGCTCTCCGAGAGTGTAACGGCGTTACACGTAACCGAGGTACTAAGGTGTATGCCACACTAAGTGATGTGCGCACACATTAACAGAAAGCAGTACTCAGTACTAGAAAGATAACAAGAGTCAGTAGGGGTTCCACAGCCACTAGTTATGCATTTGACTAGGTTTTACTATGCTAGATAGTGAGACTTATACATATAGGACAAAGGCGCCTCTGCCGCAAGTAAGAGAAATAAAGTCAGTTCACATTTTGAAACGAAGAGTTAATTAGCCTTGTGAAGGTCGTGGTTACTCCCTAGATTGCGATCTAGGACTCACAGTTGTTCTGGGTATAGAACGAGTCACCGACCTTAACTAAAGTCTTCCTTTACGCAAAGCTACGTCAGCCCTGCTGCACTCCTCCTCTGCTTACCGCGAAAGCGGAGAAGACCATTGAGAAGTGGGTACTGGGAAAGAAGCTGGTTGGCTGTCCGGTCAATCGGCAGATCGTGCTTAAAAAGGCTCGCGACTTCTCTCAGCTTGTCGCCGAAGTAACTGTGGGTGAAGGCTGGTACCTCCGCTTCCTTCGCCGCCACCCCAAGTTGTGCATCCGCCGCTCTCAATCCGTTGCCCAAGTGCGCAACAATCTGGAGGTTTCTTATCTAACTACGCTGTTTGACTCGCTGGCAAATCGGGATTGTTGAGAATAGTATGAAATCTCTCCGCATTATTATTGTAGATGAAACAGCATTTGAGACGAATAAAGACATCAAAGGTATTAGTGGCTCAAGGATCGAAGAATGTATGGCACAACGATACCCACACCAGCTTTCACCTGTCGATTGTGGCACGCGTGAGCGCTAGTGAATATGTTGTGCCCTCCCCCCCCCCCCTTTCATCTTTCCTGGTGAGGGTGTGGTGCTTAAGGTGTTGCAAGATTGAGCGATACCTGGCGCGGCCGTGACGACGATGGAAAAGGCTTTACGAACGCTTGGCGTTTTTAGCAGTGACTGGTGTATTTTGCCAATGCTGTCCCCAAGCCTATCAAACGACCGCTACTCCTCGTGATAGACGGCTGTGCTTCTCATTACTAGAAGAAAGCCTTTGTGACCGCCGCGGCATACTCTTAGTGTGTATACCAGCAAACGGGATCCACATCCTGCAGTCACTCGACGTAGCCATTTTCTCGACGTTCAAGGCCAAGTTGAAGGCGCTCGTCCAGGAGCTGTGCCGCGACAATAGAAAGGTGAACGCTAGCAAAAGCGACGGCCGTGCGCTTGGAGTCGCTGGCGTTGGGTGACCTGCAACTTTGGCAAGAATATCAATTCGGGGTTCGAGAGCTGCGGCATCTACCGTCTTTCACTCGTTAAGATGCAGAGCAAGCTGGCGAACTTCCAGCGGAATGGTGTCCCGTCACAAGTACAGCTTGCAAAGTAGTTGTATATGAAGCACGTTGTCGAGCAAGCAATCGTGGTGCTCCCTGCTACTGTTCGGAAGTAGTAGCAGTGCAAACGGTGTCTGTGGCTGACTTCTTACGCGAGAACTACCTGGATGAGATGGCTTCGGCTCAGCCAAAGACCCGAGCAAAGAGACCAATCCGGCTTTGGAAGAAAGCGACAGCAGCACCACCTGCACCGATGCCAATCGCACCGCCAACACCGCCAATCGAATATGAGGACGTGGTGTGATTAGAGTGGCAGATGCACTGCTAAACATAATATAATTTTGGCCATGCTTCTTGATTAATTACAGGTGGACATTGATTCATACTTACTACAGAAGTGAAGAAAAGGCTGGCTTCTTACTGAGAACAAGTCAAAAAGGGCCACAAAACTGGCACGTAGAGAATAATTGGTGCCTACGAAGTTGGCCAGTAATGCGCGCAAGCAGCAAGACGCACCAGGCCTAAAAATTAAAAAAATAGTCGAGAAGCTCCTGGTTTCGGTGCTGCCCTTAGTTTTATTGTAGCCTTTATAGAAGTGAACTTCGGGACGATCAAACTTGGTGCATCAAAAATGTCACATGGCTTATTTTATCGTATAACCGGTGTTGTCTCCGACATAGAAATGTTGAAGGGTAAAGGGAAAAGTTATACTGCGAAATCGTATAGTCGGGCCTAGGCTAAGAATAACAAATGTCCCTTCATTTTAGAGAGAATAAAACTACAAATTAAAAAATTAGGAGCTCGGATTCGAGATCAGGAGGGGGTACCACCAGAACCCTGCCGACGCGCACACCTGAACAAACGAAGTCCTACACAGTAACCTCGGTGATCTCGGTGTCATCTCCAGCGAGAATCTAGCCTACACACAGTATCTTCGTTATACTGTACCACGCTAACGTCTCATCTAGCAAGTTTTAATCCTCGAGCTGTTCAGCGACTGCATTAAACGCCGCATCTGTCTCGTCCGTGTTTGCCGTTTCGCTCAGAATGCCAGAGAAACCATTCGCAATCGTAAATGTAGCCATGTCGAGCCCTGACGCAGCCACCTACCGAACGATCTCTGCTCGCGTCGACCCCTTAATTGCAGACGGGCGCCTGTCGGGGCCAGCGGCGAATTGCTCCGCAAGATGTTGCGCCCAGTGGTATCACATTCTCTGCATCAACGGTCGCTTCCAGGCTACAAACCCTATGGCCATGCAGAAACCTACACGCCATGACTAAGTGGCGGTGAAGAGGTCTGACCGGATTCCGATCCCTTTGGCAAACTCGAGCGCCTTCAGCTGCAGCATTAGACTTGGCACCGGCTCTCCGTCATCTGGTACGCGTTGATCCAGCGCACCAGCCCCAATTCAGTATCCGTCGAGAGACTGGTCGCCATGTCTGGTGCCAGGATATTCTTCAGCGACTTGAGCGAGTTGGAGCAGCCCGCTGCTTCAATTTTGGCGAAGGTCTTGGCCCAGTGGTAAATGTTATTGCAAGTGGTGTCCAGCGCGGTGCCAGTCAGGCCAGGATAGAAACGCTGCAACGTCTTAGCGATTGACCTCGGTCGCTTTGAAATACTTGACGACTTCAAGGCGGCACTCGTACGTTTGGATGGGGCGCTTGTACTGCTTCTTTATCCGTCCCACATTTTTTTTGTTTTCGCCAAGCCGTTGACGATTTCCTTTCGCCATGGAAATTAGGGAGTGATCAATACATTTTGATCGTTGTTAAAGGCACTGAGTGGAGTGCACACAACCGGTCCACCACGTTACGCAAGGGTGTGCTTGGAGGCACTCGTCTGCCTATAGGCACCTACGGGTACTGAGCCGGTACCGAAACCAGAAAAGGTGGTTTATATTCAAATAGATTACATATATTTCATCAAACGTAGAGATTCTGATGACTGGCTCTGGTGGCCTCATTTGCCGCGTGTTGCAGGAAGGTTGCAGATGGAAGTTGTTGTTGTTTGAATGTACAGATAACTCTGTGCTTTTCCTGCGAACCAAGGGATCAGATCGCTGTTCATGATACCTGCTGACAAGGTGTTGCAAGGAAGACGACTACAAGTGTAGATACGTGTTCGAAGTGCGTGCTAGCGAAATGTGCAAAGTAACTTCCTTGTGTCATCTTCGTACGGAGCTATAGCTAAGAAGATGCATATTTAAAGCAATGAACAGGGTGGGTGAACGAAGCAATCGATGTATTCATTAGCACGTCAGCTAGGGAATATATTTCAGTAGATAACGCAGTCACAGGAATCGCAGAATGCTGGACTTAGCTTGCGAAGCACATCGATGCACCGAATGTAGCACTCGAATAACATAAGCACCATGACACCGCAGCTAGCTATGTCCGATTGCCGCGACTTCGTTTCCTTCTTGATCTTCGTGAGATCGCACATGTCACCAAAAAGGTCTTGAAGCAGCACGTCACACATGCTGTAGTACTTGGATTTATCTTCTTGAAGTGGGTCAAACACCGTGATCGACCCGCTCTCCCGGCGAAAAAATCGAACACAACTCCGCACCAGTGGTTGCTATCCACAAACAGCACCAGCAGCACGAAGTTGTTTGCGGTGTTAAAGGGCCCGCCCGTGGCAACATGGCGCAACTTCTCGTCCCTCGCCTTAAACGATGAAAGATAAGGTCAATGATCCCGACCTGTTTGTTGTCGCGTTGAAGCAAAGTCAGCCCGTGTTCCATGCAAGCATCATCTGCCCAGAGGCTTCCGCACAGAGTAAGCAGCGAACATAGGGCAAATTCCCAAATGGAGTAGACCGTCCACTACGTAACTTCATTCGCTTGATTGCCTGTTCACGTTAAGCGGTTGCGTCCCTGACACCATCCGACAACTCAGCTGGAACCGAGATGCGCTTGGTGGCCGTGTTAACCGCCCAGTTTACTGCTTCTTCCGCTTTCACCAGGTTTTCGATCACGCCGTGCCACCGCCCCATGGCGTCGATGTCCTTGAGCATGTAAATTTCAAACCGAGGAACCTGGACACCAACACTATCTTACCACAGTCAACACCAAGGCTATTTCGGAACTGCGTGATAGCGTTTTGAGCTTTCGTCACATACCAGCGCGGAAATACATAGCGAATATCGGTTTCACACTCTCCCATTGTGAATATCTTAGCAATTGCCTTCTTTGACTGCGGTAGCGATCGTTCTGAGAGTGTCTGCATTGTCTTCTGGATGTCATTGTAGCTGTAGTCTTCGTCAAGTCGCTTCACGAGATGTCGTAGATTTGGGACTAGCGAGAGTGTTCCTTGAACCAACTTGGTGGCCTTTTCTTTTCCACGAGACATACGGCTCTTCTTCACAGGTACTTTTTGCTGCTTTCTGACTTTTGGGCGGCCTCGGCTCTTGGAGCTTTTGGTGAGAGTGAATGACAAAGGGCGAGATGAATCTGATCCTTCACTCGCTAAACTTGCGGTGTCGTTTGGGGAAGATACTAGATTGAAGCATGACTGCGATCAACCTGTCAGTATCTGCAGGGACTTCAGCATTTCCTTCAGTATCTTTAGGCACCCCATCCTCGCCACCAGTGCCTTCAGCCACTTCATTGGTACCACCAATACCTAAAGGTACCCCTTCGGCACCTCCAGCACCTGTAGACAATCAATTGGTACCTGTAATCATTTGAGTTTCCCTTTGTGGTACCGCAGTCGTATCCGGACGATCACCAGGAGTATCGTTCAGCATGGGCAGCGTTTTGGGCACTTCATCGCAGGAACCATCTTCAGCTAGATCATCAGGATCTCCTTCTTTGAATATCATGTCATTTGGGTTTAGCCCATCGTACTGACAGACACATCGTCAGTACATGTCGGCTGGGACGTATCCATCAGCGATTCTCCACGGCCTACACATGGCGCAATACCATCCTTAATAATATCCTCAAATCTGTCCAAAGCCGCCAGCATTCCATTGAAGACGGTAGTTCATTCCTGCTCATGATGTCGGCGATCTGATTGCCTCGGCGACAAGCTGTGGCGTACTTGGTGGCGCCGTTGGGGGCCTCGCGTCTGCTCGCTGCCATAATTGACTAGCGAAATTAATAGGATTTACGAGCCACTTGATCTTCGGGGGCATCTTCCTCTTCGGCGGGTTGATTCAGCTTTCATGACAGCCTCCATCGCGGCGCGATGTGCCGAATGGGGATAGCGCTTTTCCCATTGATCAATCTCTAGTACATCACGTGTCGACATGGTAGAAGCGTTGTGCGCATAAACACACAGGAGCAGTGGTATTTCTGGGGTAACGTAGCTGACAAGCATTACAGCATATGAGACAGTTGATGATTTAACAGATAAAAAACTTCACCACGTACCGATGTATCGACGTGGTAACTGCCACCATCACCTCCCGACACGACGAACATGTTTGACGTAACTTCACTGATATCGTAGTGCATTGCGCGGTCCTTTGCCATCCAGTACTGCGTTTCAATCTGACGATAGGCATGCATGCTGACCTCACGGGATAGGAGATCTAGCTCCTCATCAGCACCTTGATATTGCATGCATCCCACAGCAGTTATCTTCTTGCTGTACTCCATCTCTGCTAACGCCTGCAAAAATGAGCGTATCGACGCATTCATCAAGAGGCATCTCGGGCTTCAAGATGTCTTTAATATGGCCCCACGATTTTTTTCCCACGATGAATTCGAAAAATTGAACGCATCGATAGAATCCACAAGGCACTCCGCGCTCTCGTTTTCCATCAAACAATGCAGCACATATTGACTCTGTCAAGCAAACAGTACCGTTAGTACACGTATTCGTCATGTGGGTACGTATATGTACACATCAAGTGCAAATTGCACCTAAATCGTGCCTACAGGCACATGCACTGACATGGCCGTACACATCATGTATCATGACTTGTATCTGGAGTCGTTCATATTATGAGTTGCGTCCACCAACAAAACCTCGGGGAAAGCTTTTGAACCAGGCCGCATCTGACGCGTCTGCAACGTGATCGTTGCGCCAACGACTGGTCATCAACATACACTGAAGCCAGGTTTCCACGGCGCTTGCAAAATCCCTGCAATAGAGTTCCAGACGCTGCTCCAAGGTCTTATATCCGCGGCACTCTTCCCGCATCCTCGCGATCATGTTGTGTACGTCACGGAGGGTCACTTCTTGCCTACAAAACTAACAATCAAGCACATAAGAATAACATCATTGACAATCAATAAGCAGCAGTGCTTTACCTGTCTTCGCACGCAGAAACTGCACGATTCGCTTGGGTTTGGAGCCAACTGACTGCAGCACGTCCACAAAGGCAAGAATCACAGGATCCTCAACTCCCGCGTCGACGGATGGCTGTCGTACGCAGCTGCATCAACCCGATCGTTGTGATCCTTCGAGTAGCCCGTGATACGAACCAGGAACTCTTGCGCTTCGTTATTCCATGTCACAGAGGCCTCGATGTCAGCTTTGTACTCTGTCGACTTGTTGAATATGCTCTTGTGCTGGCCCGTACTGCGACTCTTTCGACGCCGTCCGTGGGTGCAAATGAGCTTCACCCAAAATGTCTTGAACTCTTCCGGGATAAGCTCAGGCGATGAATCGGCCCCAGCTTGCGCGTTGATTTTGGCGTTGCGGCGGGCTACGGACGTGGAGCTGCACAGTCGAAAGAGCTGGTGCGTGTTCGCCTAATACACCTTCAATTACTCGTAGAAGGTTTCCCAGTGTGCGTGCCATTCCTTGGTTATCGGTGACACTTCCACACACCGGCCGACGGCACATGCGTCTCTGGATCACTTCCACTCGCAGCCACTACAGCGGTCAACGCACCAACGTGTTAGAGCCACATATGCACCCAATCAAGCAGCAAGCCCACCTACACCGAGATCAGCGAGATCAGCCCGCGCCGTCGCTTTAGGTTCAAATGCGAGAAACCAAAAGGGAGCCAGTGAATCTTTGGAGAACGGGGGAGAGGGGGTCACGTTTTCGATTTTTGAAATGCCGAAAACACCCGTAAGCTATCGAAGTATTTTTACGATAGACGAACCGTATCATCCCATTTATATACGATCTCACTCTGTGCCTCCAATTAGTCTCAAAGTAGGTCAGTGGTTTGAGTCATGTCGGATATAACTCGAAATACCTGTACCGAAAATGGATGGTTTATCGGAAATTACACCGAGTCGGATACAACACGAATGCTATCTAGTGCCGAAAAAACGTACCGCACACAATATTACGTACATGCTGTGTAAATCACGCATACTGCTCCAGCGCAACTCGGTCCTTTTCGGGTGACAATCACTCTCTCTTGTTCTTCTCATGACGCCGCCGCTACCCACGCCGCGCCGGCCGGCCGCCCCTTCTATTCATGGCTCCGCGTTAAGTCAAACGTCGCCTGTCCAGACGCCAGAGTGTACAACGCGTACGCTCGCCTTCGACTCGGCGGCGTCCTACAGCGCAGCGGACGAGGCCAGAGACAGAGCCAAGAAGCGACGGAGAAGAGTGGCCATGATCACCGCCCGTAGACATCTTGACGCAGAGCAGGACACGGTGCAGGACATACAGCAGGACCAGGACAGGGAGACGAAGGATGCAGGACAGGACACCAGAATGTGGACGCTCAAGAGCCCTGAGGACGCGATGCGATACCCCACGCACTCTGCAGGACATCTAGAGGACGATAGAGGGGACGTGAAGCCACTGCTGACCAACAGACAGACGACGAAAAGCGTCCTGCAGGTCGTGAAGGTGGACAAACTGAGAGACCTCGTGAAGAGATGCAGCGCGCAGCACCATGTGGCCTCTGCGCTCTTCTACGCCGACAAACTAGTGACCCTGTCGCCCCAAGACGATAACGACGTGTTGCTCTTTGCAGACGCGTGTTACTTGAACAGAGAGTTCCATCGAGCTATTCACGCGATCAAAAGGGCCAAGTTAACAGAGCTGGAAGGACTGAAAGAGGCTGCAGTGCCGCGTCACGTGACGCTGAGAGCGTTCTTGTTGCTGGGGAAATGCACGCTGGCGATCAAGCAAAAGGAGGAGTGTCTGGAGCTGCTGGGGGCGGTGCTACCCGAGAGAGAACATGACGTGGTGCTGTTCGCCAACGAGGTGCAGCAGATGAATGCAGGGGATGACAATGCAAAGGGGATTAATGTGGTGTCGTCACTCGCGTTGCTGATGGGCGAGACGTTCGATGCGATTGGGAATCGGGAAAATGCTACGGTTTATTTCCGCATCGCGCTGCGGTGTGACGTCCACTGTTCGGAAGCGTTCTTTCATCTATTTGACAAGCAGATGCTGTCAGCGCAAGAAGAGAAGGAGCTGGTGGCGTCGCTGGACTTTTCGACGGATGAAATGCAGCTACTGGAGTTATTGTATCAGACTTACGTCGGAAAGGTGAGGGACTAACGACTCGACGCTTGCAGGGTTTACGATTATTTATTCACACGTGTTGAACGTGGAATGTGCTTGTAGTACGACACAACACCACCGGTTGAGGAGAGATTTGCTGAAATGGAGCAGGATTTCGGCCTTGCAGACAACTTAGATCTCGTAAGGATGGGCAAATCGTGGGTGAGCAGTTGACCAGAGCGATGGTGCTAATGGATATCATGGTGGATATGCAGGACGTCACGAAAGCTGAGACTTATTATTATCAGCACGACATTCAGCAGGCGCACGAAATTTGTGAAAGGTACAAAATTGCTGGAGAAAAAGATGCTAGCGTATTGTTTCATGTTAATGTGCTAACCATTGATGATGATCAGCGTTCGGGAGCGAGACCCATTCAACTTCCGTGTGATCTCGGTGTGCGTGGGTACACTGGTAGAGCTTGGAAAGAAGCGAGAGCTATTTCATTACGCACACCAACTGGTTAGCAGTTTTGGATGAACTGCTATCATATTTAGGTTTGTTTACGGCTGACTTTTTTAATACCGAACTTTGCGCTGCAGGTGGATGTGTATCCAACGAAAGCGTCTGCTTGGTATACAGTGGGGTGCTATTATCTCCTGATTCAGAAATATGAGGCTGCACAGAGATATTTCCAGTGCGTGTGAAGCTCTTCGATGTCGAGTACTTTGTATAAGGGGCTTAATTAAGTGTGGTCGTTTTTCATGTGTTCATTCTTGCAGCAAAGCGACATCCATGGAGCCGAGTTATGCGCCAGCGTGGATCGGATTTGGGAACTCTTTCGCGGCACAGGATGAGAGTGATCAGGCCATGTCGTCATACCGGACAGCCAGTAGCCTCTTCCCCGGTTCGCACTTGCCACCGTTGTATATCGGCATGGAGTATTTGCGAACAAACAACTTAGTTCAGGCCCAGGAATTTATTCGGCAGGCGAGCGTTATTTGTCCCACAGACCCGCTGGTCTACAACGAACTGGGCAGTGTACACTACAAGCAAAAGGACTATCCTAAAGCAATTGCGATGTTTAGTAAAGCTCTTCAGCTATGCAAGGGCCTTCCCGAGGTAAGGAATGTTGTTTTATTGAGTTATGGCACTGATCAGGATTCTCACAATGAGTTCGTTATGTGTGTCCAGCGACTTATGGAGGCATGGGAACCGACGCTTTTCAACCTCGGATACTCTTACCGCAAACTACGGTGTGTGCAGCAAAGAAAACCCGAATTGTGGTTCAACTGGAGCTGACGAGCATGTTTGTGATGTAAACAGAAAGTTTGATCAGGCTATTTATTATTTTCAAAGTGCGCTTCGATTATCACCTCGGAATGTACGTTTGGTCAAGCTACAATGGGATTGATGGCGATAAAGTAATGTGCTTTATTGTCTGCGCGTACAGGCCTCGATTCTTGCTGCTCTCGGCTTCACTTATCATATGAAGGGCAATCTCGAACAAGCCATTGAGTCTTACCATGCAGTAAGGATGTGGTGATCTCTTTATACACTGTTTTGGTTCATCAGTTTTAATATTTCAAATGACGTAGGCTCTTGCATACGACCCTGAAGATGCTCTTGCGGGGTCCATGATCACTGTTGCGTTCGAGGAATCGCTATCTAGTGGAGCTTGGTCATTCCCAGAGTTTGCGGAGCCGCCCCCGAAAGATGCTCCCAAGACAAGTGGCCTCACTCCTCTTAGAGTTCGTCGCTCGACCGGAAATGGCGGCAACACCCAACTCTCTCGGCGTCTGGACCAGTCTTACAGCAGTATCGAACGCAGTAGGCAGTCACTAGCGTTCTCAAGTCTGGATTTATCAGAGGATAGCTCCACGATGAACGTGGACGAAGACTAACAACAGGCCGCAAATGACCTGGACGTATCAAGTTTTCCGCTGCAACAATTCAAGCCGATGCTGACTATTGTACGATGTATTGTTAGGCCCAATACTGCTCCCCCGTGATGCTGTTGTAGTAATAAGCTGCGCCAGTGTACTGGTCAAAGAATTTCTCCCATGGATCTGGCGGTACAGCTTCTGCAGCGTTTTCTGTATCTGCTGACGCAAGTGCTTCAGGAGCTGCTACCGCTTGAGGATATTGCTCAACCGGTTGAATTATTGTCGGGTTACCGTACCCAATCATGGGTGCACCGTACATCATGGCTTGGCCGAATGCCATCGCCGCTGCAGCCTGATATGCATAGTTGGCTGCTGCCGCCGCGTAGTTTGGCTGTATTCCCAGCATCTGCGGGTATCCCTGTCCGTACGCCGGCGAACCATAATACGCAGCGTTGTTCTGCTCGTAGTAATGATACTGACCGTACTGATCGTAGTATCCGTACTCGTCTGCGTAGCTGTCAGCTGCGCTTGCCACCACCGAGTAACCATTTGCGTCCACCTGGCCAGTGCCGGCGTACTCGACATATCCAACGGGTGCCTCCTGCTCGCGCTCTTCTGCTAATCCTGTAGCTGCCATTACAATCTCCATGGTCTTTGCAGACGGTGTTGACACCGGTCGAGTCCAGCTTGCTTCTTGTGTGCGAATGTTGTAGAAATATGTCGCCTGCGCGTTCTCGTCCCAGTACTCGACCCACTCGTCAGCCATCGCCTCCTCGGAACCTTCAGCAGCGTCTGTCTCAGCCTCGTTAAGTGCTTCAGCCACCTCAGCTTCAGCTGCTTCAATGGTTTCGTACATTGCCTTCGCCCGGTCCTCACGCTTCTTGTCGATTTTGCGCTGGATGGCTTTCACGCGCTGCCGAGCCAAGTACCCGCAAGCACAAGACTGAATCTTCCTCGCCGAAGCATTAAGCAGAGCGATCCGTTCCTTCTCCTTTCGAGCGCGTTCAAGCATCTGAACTTCGAGCTCTTTGATCTCCTGTTCCCTCGCGCGAGCCTCGTCGTCCATTACGGCCTTCAGTCTCGCTAGAAGCAACTCCTTTTGCTGTTCAGCCTTGAGTCTCAAGCGTTGTTCCTCGTCATGTATGATTGCCATGGCCGCAGACTGAGCTTGCTGCAGCTTCGCAAGCCGCTTTCGCGCTACGTGCTTCAAACACACCGCTTGGATCTTCACTCGAGACTGGTCCTTCTGGATCGCTAGAGCCGCTTGCTTCAAGTGTTCGGCCTCCTGCTGCAGCGTTCTGTCTTCCTTTTCGTGCTCTTCCTGCTTTCTTGTGGGTCCTGTTGAGAACATCGTTGCGAGTTTCATGGCCGCTAACTCTTCATTCTCTCGTGTCCGCATAGCAGCTTCCTTCTCGTGCTGTGCCAACTTGTCCGCCTCGAGCTTCTCACGCAGTCGTAGAGCTTCCAGCTTCTTCTGCTCAACCCGAGACTCAATCTCGTGCTGTTGCATGAGCGTCTCGAGTCGAAGACGTGCCAGTTCTTGAGCTTCTTCCTTGCGCCGATCGTCCTCCTCTTCCCGTTGTCGAGCAAGTTCCTCACGTAATTTTGCAGCTTCTTCGTTGGCTCTACTCGCTTGAAAAATCAGCTGCAGCTTCAGCTTAAGCAGCTCTTCCTCCTGTTCCCGACGCAGTCGCTCAATCTCGTCGTGGGCTTTTTCCGAGGCCATCATGGAAATCCGCCTCTCAAATTCCCGTCGCCGCTGCAGCAAAAGACGCCGCGCTCCAGCTCGGCGTAGAGCACATTGAATCACAATTGCGGCATGGTTCTGCTTCATTCGAAGCTTTTCCTCCTGCTCGCGTCGTTCCATCTCCCGCTTACGATAGAAGTAGCGACAGCGGGCCAGGAACCGCCGAGCGCAGCATTGGATCTTCGTCGCAGCTCGTGTCTTGGCCTGACGAACCAAGCGCTCAAGAGCAAGACGAGCTTCCTCACGATGCTTCTGCTGCAGCCCCTGCACCATTTGCCGAGCTCGTTTGCCTCGAAATACCTTCTGGATGCGCAGAGCAGCTCTCGCGCGTGTCCGCTGCTGCGACGCTAGCTTGGTACGCTCTTGGTCTAGTCGACGACGTTCAGTTCGAGCGAGTTTTCCTCTAGCGATGACTTGAATACGCTTGGCTGCTTCCTGTTCATGATGTTCCTGAGCTTTCTGAGCTTGCAAACGTAGATGAGAAGCCAACCGACCGTGATAGCCACGCCAGAACGCCTGAATCTTCAACGCGCTGCTGTTTAGGACGGTAAAATTCATCCACTTTAGCTTGTCATAGCGAGCACGCTGTGCAAGACGACGAGCCAGGTACCCACGGAACAATGCTTGGATGACTACGGCACTGGTGAGTCGTCGGAACCTCTCGAGCTTCTGGGCCTCCATTCGCTGGTGCTTGACAAGCAACAAATGCTTTCGAGTCGAACACCCGCGCCAACGGGATTGGATTCTTGTAGCTGCTGCCCGCTCAAGTGCCTGCCGTGCCTGGACCTGTTTGTCCGTCCTTAACCTGTGCAATCGACGGTGGGCATAACAGCATCGGAAGAAGCACTGGAGAGTCAAAGCAGCACGAAGCTGCTCCTTTAGCCGCAGCACACGGCATTGTGCAAGATACCCACGCGTGTGCCGCTGCAAAACCACAGCACTGCGTTCTCGTAGTCGACGCCTCGCACGGCCTTGTCGCTCACGTCGTGCGAGATAGCGACGCATACAGCACTGCAGCACAAGAGCGCTATCATTCTCAAGCTTAGTCTGCTGTATCACCTTCAGTAGCTCTCGTCGTTGAAAATTCCGGAACGTGTGCTGAATACGACACGCTGCCAGTGTCTCCCGCTGCGCTTTGAACAGCGCTCGGGCAAGACGCTTGCCACTATACCCGCGATAACACCGCTGCAACAGACTTGCGGCCTCGTGCTCCATCTTTACTTGACGCTTTCGTCTCGCCAGAGTTCTCGCCAGTCGACCTCGAAAATATGCCTGGATGTGGACGACTGCGACTTCTTCTTGTATACGGAGTCGATGCAGCCGTGCGAGGTCCCCACGTACAACACGTTGGATCTCAATAGCGGCCGAATGCAGTTCGTTGCGAGCCGCTCGGATGCTCTCGGTCTTCCAGCGTCCAAACTTGCGTCGTGTGACTTTCCGTCTCCATTTCGTCATGATCATAGCCATCTTCTGACTGCCTTTACACTTCAGGAACATATTGGCCTTGATCTTGTTGCGCTCGAACAGTAAAAAAGCATTCCACTTGCGGAACGCTCGCGAGAGCTGCTGGGACTGCAGTCGCAAGAAGAGCCTTTGCACCTTTTCCATGCCCCATCGATGGCAGAAAACCTGGGCTTTTAACGACCGCACGGGACAATGCTGCTGGACCCACTGTAAACCTTCACGTACCTTTGAGTTAAGCTCTTGAATACCGTACTCGGATAACGCAAGCTCTCGTCGTAGCTCACCGAGATCCACTTTGGCCCCTGGTCGAAGGCATGACGGCGTCGAGCGAGTACCAACAAGAGTTCGAGTTGGAGGCTGTATACGGCGCTTGGTATGTCGTACTGCGAGCTTGAGTGGAGGCAAGACTTGACCAGAGACGCCCTGAAGCTTAGAAGTAGCTGTTGGGCCGCTGCCCATGCGATTCGCGACGTCAAGAAGCCGCTTGCGGGCGCGCATGAGAGCGATAAACTCGTTAAAGTTGATTTCTCCATCCTGGTCCGTATCAGCTTGTTGGAGCACAGAGGCGAGCTCCGCATCGTCCATATCTTCGCCTGAAGCAAGCAATAGCTGACGCAGCTCGTCGGGAGAGATCGAGCCGCTGTCATCCACGTCAAACTCTTGGAAATCGTCGTAGTACCGCTCAGTCATGGAGCGCTCGTCTTCTGAGACAACACTGGGCTGCGACTTCCCGAATGCAGCATCCAAACGCTCGTATTCTTCCAGTGTCAAGTTCAAGTGTGAAGCGATCAAAGCCTTCTGCCGCTGTTCTTCATCGAGATCTTCCAGTGGAGTCGCAGGCGTTTCCACTTCTTCGTGTCCATCCGAGTCGTAGTCAAATGCATAATGCATCGCCGCTCTTCGTCTCCTTTCGGGACGAAACTCGCCCACAGGCTGCAGCGTGTTGTTCTTCCTCGCCTTGTTCCGGTTGCGCTTCGTAGGAGATAAATAAACAGCAGCAGCGTCCGTATCAAGTAGTTCTTGGGTCGAAGGTCGCACCTTGGACGAGTCGAGGCGTAGCGCCTTTCGACGAAGCTTTTGCTTCGATGCCAAAGCTACTTGTCGTCTTCGTTTACGAGGACGGTGCTTCTTGTCACTCGTATGAAGCCTCAAAGCCTCCAATCTCGCTGGTGGAGCTTGTCGTCCTCGACTGGATGGGCTACGGACACCACGAGAGCTGCTATAGTCATCGTCACTGCTTCTTGGACGATGTCGACCATCGCGTCGAGGTAACAAGCTCTTCAAACTGTCCAGATCCAAGTAGAAGAGCGCCGTGTCGCTTGTTGACATCGAAAGACTGGACAAAGACGCAGGCAGGACTGGAAGCGGACGCACATTGGTGCTCTGGAAGAGCCACGGTTCATGTTGCTGTACATCTCGAGGGGGTACACGTCGTCGTTGACGGAGGGTCTTTATATTGGGGATCGGAGGTGCTGGAGGAAGAACAGATGACGACGACGTACGCCCCCAACGATCGTCCTCGACATTGTTGTTAGTCATTGCGTCTCCTAAGCTGCAGGTACCTAGAGTAGCTAAGCGGCTGGCACGGGCGAAACGGACTCGAGACTATTTCCACGTCTATAGCGTTTCTCAGATACTTGGCTGGCTGGACGCACGGAAGCTTGAGCATGAGGGAGCCACGGAGGATTGAACCCCCCGGCGAAACATTTCAAGCATACATGGTATTAAATGCAACAGACTATTCTCTATCTAGTTCCTCTCTCTCTCTCTACTCGGCACCAGGACGAAGTACCTTTGTGGGACGCACTGCTGCAGACGTCGAACCCTTGAGCACAGCGTATTTACGCTTACGCATCTGCTTGGTATGTCGCTTTTGCTCGTTCTTGTGCATCCGTCGCTGGGCAGCACGTTGCGGGTCGGATACGGCTTCGGTGCGACGCTGCAACTTGCGTGCGGCACGACGTGCTGCCATCTTCTTCTGCACAAACGAGTACGACTCCAAAAACGCAGTGGCTCCGAGCTTCTGTTCGAGAAGTTGCAGCACTTCCTGGGCTAGTAGCGCGCTCTCTGGCGGCGCCACAGGCGGCGGAACGGGTCCACTTCTCCTGTACTTGTTACGGTTCTGCTGTTTCTGCATCTTCGTTAGCTCCTGTTGAGCCTGAAGCTCCTCCAGCTTGCTGGTTGCGCGATACAACGGGTTGATGATTTGCACAACGTACTTCTGTGCAAAGACAGCGTCGTGGCTGTGCAGCAGTGCAGCGAAGAGCTTGAAGACGACCGTCTGCACCTCGTTGCTGCAACTCGATCCACGAGCGACATAGGAGAGACGGGTAAGCAGCCAGCCCATGGGCGTCCGCGCCTTGGCACGCTCTTCGTCCTTCTCCTTCAGCTCACGACGCTGCACTTCCTCGTCCTCGTCCTTCTCTTCGCTCTTCTTGTCCTGTTCATCATCAACCGCATCTTCCCCGTCTTGAGCCGCAGCAACGCTGGCATCCTCATCAACCACCAAAGCGTCAGCAGCAACAGCAGTGACATCCTGTGGAACGTCCGTCGTCTCGAGCGCTTCGCACAAGAATGGCATCGCAGTGAGTACTTCGTTAGCCAGGTCGTCCTTCAGTGTCGGGGCTGCGAGCAGCTTGCAGAAGGCACTCGCCCACGTGAACAAACGGCCCGGACGCTCGAGGTACAGGGCGCCGTGGCGCAGCCGTTCGAGCGTATCTTCTTGTAAACGCTTGACGGGAGCCTTAAAAGTAAGCGTACTCGCTTGGCGACGACGCAGATACGACGTCAGCAGTCGGGTCGCGCTAAGACGCACCCATGCGTGCGGGTACTGCAGTAGCGGCAGCACCACGACATCCAAGAAATGCTTGGTCGGCTTTGACTGCTCCAGCCACAGTTCATAAGGACCAGCGAGATGGTCACTGAAGGCGGTTAGTGCCACACACACGTGGTACGTCGGCTGCCAGCGCACCAGGTCGCTGTCTTCCACTGTTTGAAGCTCGCGCTGACGACGTTCGAGCCCCAAACGAGCCGCAAGCAGCATCTGAGAGGCGCTACGCTCAACAAACTCGGGTCGATTCTCGAGCACAAGCGTCGTCACCTGCGCCGCCGTGCCCAGTAGCTTTACAGCATCCACAGCATCCGAATTCGACGCTTGTGTCCACCACGTGACCACCAGTAGAACGCTCTCGTTCAGCTCCTTGTTACCCAGACGACGCACCAAAGTGTTCAGAGCAGTGCGAGCGAGGTCACGGCATTCCGCGGCTTCGTCGTTGGCCAGTCGCAGCACAAGCGGCAAGAAGAAAAACTGCGCGCGAGCATTCACCAAATCCTGTGGGAGTTTGGCGAGCAGCGAGCGTAGCGCCTCCAGTACGGCCGAGCGTCCAGTGGAATGTCCGTAGCTCAAATTGTCCACTAAAAACTTGAGATGGCGAGACAAACGTTTGCTGCCCAATGGGTATTCGAGCAGGAAGGTCTGGTAGATCATGGCACAGTTCAGACGCGCTCCAGGAGCGTCGCTCTGAACCAGCAGTTCACCAACACGCAGCATCACATCGTACACTTCGCTCACCACGAGACGGGAGTTGACAATGGCCTTCAGTAGCGAGAAAGTGGCATTCTGGTGGTCTTGTTCGTCGAGATCAGCACGCAAGAAGCTCAGCAACACACGTAGCTGAGGCTCTGTAAGTCGGAGAGTGTCGCTCTTGGAATCCTTGGCGGCATGACCGTTCTCCTGAGCAAGTTCCAGTCCCTGCTGTTGTCTGAGCAGCGCCGTCAGCGTGCGATAACACGTCTGCACCATCTCATTGCGAGTCGCAGCTCCAGCCTGTTGCAGAATCTTAAAGAGACGGTCCAGAAGCGGTGTGCGCGCTACCCGCAGAGCAGGGAGTTCGTCCTGACGGGGAAGCAGCGAGCCCAGACACTTGAGCGCGTTCATAACAGCACGATCATTCTTTGACTCACCAGCGCAGCGCATCAACAGCGGCACCAACGGGTCAACAAGTTGAGCTGGAGCATTGAGGTTCTTCTTGCCTTCGTTTTCGATCTCCTTCGCACTGCCGTTCTTGCGAAGGAAAGAATAGACCAAGAAAACAGCAAAATTCAGCAATTCTCGAAGATGCGTCGTGCTCTCAGCCAGGAGCGCGGCAATCGCTTCCCGTTTCTGCTTCTTGGTCTTGGTTTGCTGCTGTTGGCGCATCTTGTCGAAGCCCGTGACTTGCTGCTGCATCGTGACACGAGCAGTGTCTAGAGGACTCACTCGCTTGGCTAACAGTTTTGTGGCGGCCGCACTCTTCTCTGATACGAGCCACGACGTCACTAGTGCGGTGCTGCTGCCGCCTGCTTCGTACTGTTCCTTCTCCTTCTCAGTGGCCGGACGAAGACTCTCGAGACTCGAGTTGAGAACGTTGTAGGCATACAGAAACATGTATGACGCATCCACTGACGGGTTCTTCGCCAATCCGATCGCCACGCGCTTGAGTGCCTCCTGAAGCGCAGCCGTCGCTTGAGCACCAGCATCTGTAGCCTGGAAACGCTTCACAAGCGCACTCACAACTTGGTGGATGCTCGGGTTGGGAAGGAAAGGAAGTGATCTTGCCAGCAGTTCCAATGAGTCCAGACTACGGCCACCACTTGCGCGTGCCTCTTTCATCTTGGACTTCTGTGCAGACTTCCGTTCCACGCCTCCAGCCGCAGCCTCTGCTGCCTCTCCAATAGTTGTCATGCCCTGGAACAGCTCGGCAGCTAGAATTTCCATCAGACTCGACACACAACCATCCAGCGGCGAGGCAAACTCCGCCTCGCGCTCAGCTTCTTGCTTCTTGTCTTGAGTGAGCAGCAAAGACTGCGGCTTCCGAAGAGCGTTGGTCCTGCCGCCTGCCTGCATGATCTCTGGTAACTTTTCCAGCAGCGCATGCACAGTAAAGGACAATACGTGGACCATGTAGCCGTCGCGCAGCGTGTGCCGAAGCTCCTCCACGATCGGTAGTAGGAAGCTCGCGCCAAGCTCCACCGCGATGCGAACGAGCGTCGTACGGGCCGAAACACGCACCGCTTCGTCCTTACTCTTCAACAAGTTGGCAAACTTCAACAGCAGCTTGGGCAGCTCACGCTGAAACTTCTCAGCGCGTAGTCGACGCAGAACCTTGACGACTGCTAAGGCCAGAGGCACACGCACCGATACAGTCTCTGGGGAGAGTGATGTCGACTCTCCATCATCATCGGCTCGCGACTTGCCCGAGTTCTTCTTCGATGACACACCCTTGAACAAGTACGAGTAGAGCAGTGGAAGCACCTGTGTCTCCATATTGTCTTGAACCTTGGAAGAACCTGCTTCCTCTTCCTCATCAGCCACATTCTCCTCGTCAACTTCGATCAGTTTGCTATTCGATTGCTCCTTTGTGACAGGTGACGCGGTTTGCCACTGAATAGCTGCACCTGGCGCCTCGAAGTGGAAGTGATCGATCACAGCGCAAATGGACATAATTATGGCGTTTTCCATCTCCACATGTCCATCGATCGACTTGAGTAGTCTCCGCAGGAGCGAGAGGTAGTGCGACCAGCGTAGAAGTCCCGCAGCACTTCCAACACAAGCTGCGGCTTCAGCACGCAAAGACTCTTGGCTTTTAGCATGAGTCTCGTACACAAAGTGCAACACCAGTGGCAAGATGACACCATTCACCGTCGAGTTCGAGAACGACTGGGGGTCATTCCTCTCGTCATCTACAACTGGACTCTCGGTCTTAATAGCCATCGAGTCCATGAGAGCACTGAGACGCTGAAGAGCTCGTCGTCTGCGATGGGCCTGGATGTGCGTCATATTGTAGAAGAAATCGGCTTCTGGGTCCTCCTGGTTGCGTGCCAAGATCAAATCGGCTGGAACAAACGTAAACCGCTTGAATGCCTCGTGGTGGTCCGCGAGTGAGCCCAGCAACGTCACGAAGCCACGTCGCGTGTTGTCATCAGTCGAGCGCAGACTAGCACGCACACAAGGCATCACTAGCGACTCAAACGCATTAAGTACTGGAGACTTGGCCACATCGTCACGCGATTTGTGCTCGACTGCCACATCAGCTGCAAGTTTTAAGAAGGTCGTAAGCCCAGCAAGAGCCCCACTTCGCACTGAAAATTCCGAGTCATGCATCGACTGCAGACACTGCGCCACCAACGGGGCGAGCAAGTGCGTCTCCTCCGTAAAGCCAGCAAAACGTGTCGAGTTTAAACGGTTCAACGCCATTAAACGACGCTCATAGTCCGTTTCCTCAATGCGTTTAGCATCATATGCGTTGAGTTCCACTAGCAGTTCGGCCACAGGAGCGAGCTCCGTCAGTGCAGGATGCGCTCCCAGAGCTGTAAACACCGCTACGAGTTTCACACGAGGGTCACGATCCGCGATGCAGTTCGCGCCGGGGGCCAACAGCCGCGCAAGAGCGAGCACATGTTTCTTAGGCTCCGAAAGCTTGGATACCATATGCGCCAGCACCTCGAGCAGATTCTCCTTGTCCTTGCCAGACGTGTGGTGGTTGCGCAGCAAGAACGGCAACAGCAACTGGAATAAATCATGCGCAGCGACAGCTATGTCTCTATCGGAGGCTTCCAAGTGGTAGGACAGTCGACAGAGGAAAGTAAGCTCCTTCCGTGACGAGCCTGCGTACCGGTCGCTCGCGTAGCGAGCAGCTTTAGCCTGGAACCGCTGCACGAATTGCTCCAGCACGAAAGGGATCTGAGGTATCAAGAGCACGTTCGCATCCTTCTTGGAGGTCGTCATCGGCTCGTCTTGGTCTTGTTCAGCCAACAAACGTTCGTCTCCGTGCAGTAGGGAGTCCATAAACTGCAGAATGGCGTCCAGAATTTCAGGGGAAATGCCACGAGTCGATGAAGACGTCGCACTAGCGGACGTCAAGCCCGCAGACAAACAGGAAACAACACTCAGCACCAGAGGCTCCGGGACCCACTGACGCGCTCTGTCGGCGCGGCCTAGCGCCACTAGCAACTCCAAAAGCGCCGATGCCTTGCCAGCGCCCACAACTGCATTAGGCAAGTGTGTGATCGCTTCTCGAGATGTTTCCAGCACTGCAACGACCCACGGTTCAAGGTGCACAAGGGTGTCAAACTGTACAAGCAAAACAAGCAAATAATCAGCAGTTAATGCCTCAGATATTCAATATATGCGAAGTTTGAGCCTTCGTACCGTGTCAATCAGCTCCGCAAGCCGACGGTAAGTCAACATGCGAATTTGCTTCTTCATCGAGGACGAAGTCGTCAGCGTGTCCACAGTCGACGACGTCTCACCAGCTTTCCGCTTCGAGCCGACCACGACCACTGCGTTTTCTTCTGCCACATTTCTATCGTCAGCTTCACCACAACCATCCATGGCTTCATCCTCGTCCGAACCCGTGCTAAGCTGTAGAATAGCTAGAAGCACATCAGCAATTTGAGGAATGAATGCAGCAAGCTTGACGCCGAGTTGGTTGATAAGGTCTTCCAGTAGGTTCAAGAACCCCAAGATACGTGACGGCTGAACGGTGGCAACTGCCACAGGCTTCACTTGATCAGCAGTGACAAGAGCACCAGGAAGAACTTGCTCGGGAGCTTGTATCGTCACATCAAATGCCCGTACTACCAATTCCACGAAACTGGCAAGCTCAGGCGCCTCTAAAGCCGCCAAGTACGCGAGAACGGCAGCACGACGTGCAGCCACTGTGTCCCCGTTGTTACGACCTTTTTTACTCACGCACTTTGAATAAAGCACTCGCAGTAGCACAGGCAGCAGCTCCGGGCGGTGCTCACGCAGGACCACACCTTGTCCTTCTCCAACCTTAAAACTCGCGAGTTCTTCACGGAATGAAGACGCATCCGTCAGCCGATCCAACTGCGTCCTGTAAGAGACGATAGCCTTGCTACCGAACGCGTACAGACACTGCAAAGCCAGCTTCGAGACCACTTCATCCGACTTCATCAATAGATCAAAAAAGAGTGCGTGCAGCAACTGCTGCGCATAGGCCCCCTTCATATTGTGGAAGACAGCAAACAGCTTCAATTGGTCCACAAACTTGCCACGCACTTCCTTGGTAGTCAGGCCCTGGAACTCGACAGGGTGGCGCCAGTCAGGACATTCCGTATCATTGTTGCCATGAGCTGCTTCTTCAAGTTTCGCCAGCGCCTGGTCAAACTCTTCGAGACGTTTGTCACTCAGTTCGTCAGTGTAAATGACGGTGTATTGGTCACGCAGAAACGTAAGAAAGAGCGGCACCATGAACTTCGTCTTGGCTTCGACCAGGTCCGCGAACTTCATGAGCCCTTTCCAAAGCAGCGAATGGTGAGTGGCAGCATCAGTAACGCTTGCTACACGCGTCTTCCCCTGCTCCAGCATGCACACACGCTCGAAATCGTCGACTACAGCGCTTGAGCTGCCCAGCTCGGAATCCTGCTTTCCATCGCTACCATCTTCGTGTCGGAGGGAAGCCACCAGCAGCTCCGCGCTAATACATGGCCAAAACGCGTTGAAATGCAAGCGCACAGCTGTCTCCACGGCGGTAGCAATGTGCGGCCAGATCGTGGCAAACTTGACGTGGTACAGACCCAGTAACTGGTTCACAGCAATCTTCTTGTACACTTCGGGAGTCTGAGACGACCCACAGAGAACCTTCACTCGCGTCAGTAGACGCACGACCTCACGCTCAGTGGCCACAGAAATGTCTTGGCATGAAAGCTCGAGGCTTACGAGAAGGTCCGGGAGATCGCATGGACCGCTGAGCGAGCCGCTGTCAGAGTCGAGGAAATCCAAGCGCTTGAACCGATCCAGCAACTCGAGTGCCACCAGACGCAGCTCATGCGCAGGTGATCGCAGCGTTGCAAGGAGTGAGTTGGCCACACGAGGGAACGCCTCGACCGTCAGCACTGTCCGCTGCTTCTCTATAGGTTCCATATCAATCAATATCAAGAGCGTCGACAAGGTCTTGAACGAAGACTCTTTTCCCAGCAAAACCTGCTCCACAAACGTCGTCGTCATCACTGAATCTTTGATCTTGCACTGATGTTTTGCAATCTCTTGCAACTGCCACAACTCAGCACGCAGTGACGCAACTTGAGTTGCTAAAGCTGAAGATTCGTCTCTTAATCGCTCGTCGCACTTTGTGAGAAGCGGAGTAGTAAAGCTGATTAACTTCGCATCATTCAACCGCAGAAGCTGCAAGGCCTTGCAGAACTTCCACTTCACGGCCAAACTCTCCTTGTCGTCTTGACTTTCGTTCTTGAAGAGCTTCCGGCCAGCATCAAATAATGTCTTCTCAGCGTTGGAATCAATGTCGTCTAACGAGAGCAGCCAGTACTGACTCTTAACCTTTGAGCGGACAATAAACGAGCTTTGCTCGTCGTTGATTTCTCCTGCATTGTCGACGATGTAGTCACCAAGCTGACACAGCAGCGCGCTGAAGGTACCCATGTCTGTCGTCACCAGAGTCTTCACCGCGAACTCCAGAGCATTCGGAATCAAAAACTCAATGACGAACGCCACGTCAACGTGTGCGTTGTGCAGCTCTTGATCCACGAACTCAAGAAGCTTCTGACGCCAATACCCTTGTGTATCCTTCATTGCCACAGCAAAAATGGCCTTAACCTGAGCAGAGACGACATCGTCTTCAGCAGGAAACAGTCGCCAAACTGCTTCAAACGTCCGCATGAGCACATCGCACAGTACCGTGCTCTGAGAGACAAGCACCTTGTTTGCTGGCGACATCAGCGTAGTGCAAACCTTGTGTACGCTCGGTACGCGCACATCATTGGCATCCGTCGCTCCTTTAAGTAAAGAACCCGTTCGCGAAATCAAAAATCCAAGCAGAACTCGCAGTACACGGCTTAAGTACAGATCATCTGCCTCTGTAGGCACCTCTTCCGTCTCGTGGCGAGTATTCGCCACCTTGTTCACCACCAGAACCAGACACGCGAGCATTTCACCCGAATGGTCCGCATCCGTGTGCTTCAACATGAGTCCGCAGGTCTGGTGCACGATCTCAAATACCGCTTCATGCTGCTCCACGTGTTCATGCGCCCTCTCCTTCTCCGCGTCCTTGGGTCGGAACGAGCCTAATAGAAACAAGAGCACTTCGCGCATCCTTGAGTGGAACCCATGATTCACATTCTTGACGAGTGCAAATAATAACTTGGCCGAGCCATCTCTTAAAACCGCATCAGTGCGTCCAGATCCCTTTACGAGCGCTGTCAAGTACGCACGGAGGTACTTTTTCAGCGCCTTTGGGGACTCGATTCGTCGCAGCAATACGGCCAACGTCTGTGCTGCAAAGCTGCGCACAAACTCTCTCAGGTGGCCGAGTAACGGGAAGTAACACTGGTGCACAGCGTCCATATCAGACAGTAATTGCGCTCTTAAGTAACTAAACAGCATCGTGAGCGTCTTGAATACTTGCGTACTGAGCTCTGGGTCCTTTGTGTCAATCACTGCCACCACCAGCGGCAACGTGCTGGCGAAATGGGGATAAAACTCCTTGCCGAGCTCTCGCGCGAGCGCCGTGACGAGCTTGAGCACGGGCACGAGTCGCTGACGCTGCACGACGGGGTCCGCACTGTCGTCTCTCGCCTCCTGCAGCTCCTTCTGCAGCCGCTTGACCACCTTTGTAATGTGATGTAACAGCTGCGGAGTGGTGGTCACCAGCGGCTGCAGCGCGCGGAACAGGAACTGGAAGCTATCGAGCGTCGTGAGCTCCGCTTGAAGGCCGAGCTCCTCCTTAAACGAGAGTTGCGACGCCTCATCCACGGCGCCCGTCGTCTTGGCGTGTAGTGTGAGCTCATGCTGTAGGTTGCTTACGCGCTCCTTGACCTTCTGGAAGCGGTGGCGCCGCTTCTTGGCCGGCGGAGGCTCCATTGAGTGCGGAGTGAGTGCGGAGTGAATGCGCCTTTTGGTAGTGACGCAGTTGAGCTCCAGCCAGTCAAACTGTTGGTGGTTCAGGGTGGTCCTGTTCAATTATTGAACCCAATTTGATGAAAGGATAGGGGTACTAATCCCTAAGTAAGGTTTCATCTTAAAAAGTATGCAAGGTAAAATTAAGAGGACGGATGGCATGGTTTTTAAAAACTACACCCATACTACGCACTCCGCGCGGTCCCAAGAACCCCTGACGGCTCGCTACGCTCGGTGACAGAACACTAAGCCCGCTGCGGCACACGGGTGTTCAACCACAGACATTATTGGGCAGCAATAGACCCTGACCATGGTTTCACCCAGTGAGGGTTCATGCTTGTTACGAAGACGACAAAAATGTGTGTTACTACCTACAGTACCTATTACACGATCGATCTCGAAAAGATAGTTGGAAGTGCGGCCAGCTAGCGGTGAGTGAAGTAGTTCGCTCCACCTCACGAAGTGTATTAGTCCAGGATCGTTTTAATATAAGAAAACTCAGTTCACGGTACTCGCGTTGCTCACAATGCAATAGGCGTGTATAGATTTTCGCAGGTAAGGCTCCCCCCTTCCACGGAAGCCGACGTCCAAGATCAGTCACCGGAGGCTTTTTCCCTGAAATCCCACAAGTTCCGTTAATGCCACGCCTTGAGGAATGCCTCCCTTTTCGTTGTGCTTTCTCCACTGCCATGTTTGGCGTTCCATCCACACCCACCTAATTAGAAAAATATATAACCGCACAATTCCACCATTCCGTTCTTCGAGCTCCAATTAAATCTATCGTGCTGTCAACAATTCCCCGGCTCGAAAACTCCCCTCTCACGACTTAGAACATCAGTAAGTCGTCTTCACGTACCATCTACCTCAGCGTTCTCGTCAGCCAATCTAGCGCTTCGTCTTAGCCCTGGTAGACCGTCCCTAGCCCTTTCGTACCGTTCGTTAAGCGTCCACCAGCGGAGCATACCCAGGTTTTAACTCCCCTCTCGAAATCCAGAACATCTCCTAGTTGGTCGCCAAGGCCAAGTACCCATCGTCCTGTTCATCCGTCGGTTGGCCACCAGTTCCAAAAGCGGGCGCTCGAAACCGGCTATCGCAGTGTCCTCTCGTCCTATCGTTAATCTTTCCGCGAAGCTCGACGCTGGCAAGTCCGATCTTCCAGAGACATGTCATTCGCCTCGTTGCCCTCTGCGGTTACACCTCCGGTATTTTGTCCATGCACGGGCGCGTCCACCGGAATCCCTTAGTTGCCCTTATGACACATGCAATGATCCGATCATGATGTCGTGCGAGTATCAAAGCAGCAAGAAGCGCAACACCACCTTTTTGAATGAAAACACCGAGGGAAACGCGAAAAGCATAAGCACCACTTTCGATTTGTTTGCCACACACAGTTACTCAGAAGGCTGAAGCTGACTTTAGCAGTGGGTACACCGTTGTTTGCATCATTTAGTAGTATAGATATGCGATAAAGACTGCAAAAGTGAATCAGCGATTTCCGCCTGGTCTTGTCCACCGTAAACATATTATCATTGATGTTTGCCACCAAAAACTTTTGCAGAATGAGATCACTGTTTAAATATTCATCGGACGACCAAATCTGGCCGTAATGAGGCATTGAGATGCAGCCACCAAAACCCTCGGCTAGTGTGAGGACACTGCAGTGTCGTGTGGGCGGCAGCTCCACTGCGTTAGGTGCCACCCCCACTCCATCATTACAATCCACTTGATCGCCATCATCAAGAGAGTCGGGACCACAATCGGACCCGTATTCATACGTACCAGGGATAATCTCATCGGACTAGTGTTGGTCGTGAGCGTGAATTGCTGTGTATGTCTTAGTAAAGTACGGCACAAATGTCTCAGAGTATCAGTATCCATTTTTTCTTGAGGACAAGTGCCTTCTGTCTTAGTTATTTAAACCAGTTGCAGGTGAATGTCAAGATACACGCAGCAGCCACAAGTGTCTTCTTCGGTTTTACTTAGTCGAATACCAGGATAGTGAAACTTATGTATTGTCCTAAGCGTGAGTAGCTGATATGCGAGCCTCAGAGCAGTTTTTAGTTCATGCTTCATTCTTGATGAACTATCATTACCTAGCCGAGCTATTGGCGACGAAGGTAGCCGATAGAGAGGCACAATTGGAAAATGAAAGCGAAGTCGAACAGTAAGTGAATGTCACGACGGCAGGAGAATCTTCTCGAACAATGTATGCCCCTGTCCAGGCGGCAGCAGCAGCAGGAAGCGCGAGGCGAGCTCAGCTAACAGTGGCTGGTGAAGCAGCGCGGAGGAAGTCGAGTGATTAGTTGGTGGAACTGCGACGGCGAAAGCGGCCCAATAAAGCTGGGCACTACGTGCTCGGATTTGAGCTACGATACCCGTGCGGAAGTACACGGGGGGAAAGTGCAGGCGATGATGAGAGTTCGTGAGTTTCGCTTTCCGAGTACGAAGAACCTTTTGGTAACAGTCGTAGAAGGCTCTAGTACGGCAAAAGGCGTGTAGCAGGTGCGCGGTCCAAGCCGATAACGGGGTAGCCAACGTTGGGGAAACTTCGCAGCATGTCGAGGGGCTGTGTCAACCGGGAACACGACGAGATTGGAGTGGATCACACAGTAGACAAATGGGTGCTTATCCTCGGCAGAATCGTCGAGGAAGATATTCGCGAATACCTCCAACCTGCACAACTAGTATCGTAAGCTAAAGAGCGCAGTGACTGCACGCGCGGATCGAGCACGAGAGGTCTCCCAATTGTGGGTGGTGGAGAGCGAGCGTTTGAGGAGCAGTGGTCGGCGCCGAGTGGCCGACAGCGGCAGTGTTCGATTCGCTGAGTGCGACTTAAGGGCCGAACTTGACGAGTGAGACTCAAGTGCAGCTCATACTTGCTGGGTTTGGCTGCGAATAGTAGCGCGAGTAGCAGCAAGAACGAGAAGAAGGACGCGTTGTCCTAGCGCAGCCGGCGTCAGCTCTGGTCGGAAAAGCGCTGCAAGTTGTGAATTTCTACGCTCAAGATCACCCTACGTTCTACATCGAAGCATTTCGTGGCAATTTAATGTTGCTCTCACTACAGCTTCTAAACGTTTCGACTTCGACAATCTGTCGTGTGCTAAATTTTTACTTAAATCTGAGTCGAAAGGTATTGTCGAAGGTGGCACGAGAAGCGGTACAGGCTGATCAAGGCATTCCGCGCTAAGTTGCGGTCTATCTACACATTTGCTGATCAGCTCGTCGGGTCGGCTATGGATGACCGAAATGCGTACCGTAGATAAGGTTGGTCACGCCGGAACACCAAGGCCGTCGTGAAGTTGCCGTTCCGCCGAAGTAAAAGGCTGTCTGATATGAAGGGGGTTTTGTTTGGGATTTGAATGGTGTACCTAACCCTATACAATGCGAGACCACACATAATTGCAAAAAGCATCGGATTGGCTTAATATTATTAGAGCCCTGTGATTGGTCGTTGCCGAACCACTGCTGAGTTTACAATAGTGAAGTATTGGGATTTATAGCCGATTTGTCCTTTGATTTTAAGATGTATATCGTATCCTGCTTTTATGCTTGTTTTCATAAGACAGGGGTTGCAGGTGCCTATTTCATGGGTGCTGCATAAGTAATTCTGCCTAACTGTCGCAGCTAAACCTGACCACAGCTACCTGTCATAACAAACAGACCAGACAACAAGCACATAAGGCGTCTCCCACCTATCTTCGTGTGCTGAACGCTCGAGCTGTTGCCTGGCGACATGAGGGTGCCTCGTTGGCATACTGCTGGCCCGGCTAGGTAGACTCATCCATACAGCTCGTGTAGCCATAGCTTGCTCACAAACTGTTTTTACTGCTTGCCTTATCTAGTATAGACCCGATCAGCTCCTCTAGGCGAGGGGAGTACCCTCGCTTTGCCGGCGCACCTCCGTCTGTCCAACCCTCACCGCCCTCAATGAGAATCCAGAAATACGCACGTCCCTTAATCTATCCCTTGTTGCTATGCTGTCTGATGCTAGTTATGTGTTGTATTGTGTTGCGCTGTCGCCGTCTTTGCCTAGTTTAAAAGCTTATACACCCGAGTCACTGTGGTTCCATTCCCCTATTTGTGCTGTCTTTCATGTTTCAGTGGATCGTGTGCGATACGTTTGCTTTGTTTTCAGGCCTGCTTTGATCTATACAGCTCGTGGACAATTTTGGAGTCGCTGTATAATTGCTGTTAGGCTGTGTTGCTGTAGCGACATCCGCAGCCCATCGCCCAAAACTGCAGATTAGTGGATTCGAATACCGCAGCAGCGATTCAAGGCAATCGCGCTGTACTGCCTCGCGTGCTGGATGCTGCTCTAATGGTTCAAGTTGGCGAGACTCTTGGTAGTTCGCGCGGAGAATGGCGCAAGGAGATTACGTTTGGTCTAGAAGAAGGCTTTGTGAGAAGTGCCCGGCAAAGTTCGCGCGAGTCCGAAAGCGTCCAAAAAGCGCGTTGGGGTTCATGACGAGAACGCGTATTTATTTGAAAAAAGCCAACAACAACGGTCAATGCAGATACGTGCGGCTATTCAGGATAACTTCCGCGCAACACTCAGCACCGTTGGCGGCTTTTGAAGCACGAGGATCGACAGGTGGTGAGTTCTTTCCGCTTCCAGGCGATATTATACGTACGAAGCTACGCGCAACCCCCAGCTCAGTTCCATCGTGCTAGAACAAGCGGGCGCGGGTGGAGCGCTAGGTCCACGAGGCGGCAAACGCTGTGATGTTCGGACCAATTGCAGCAAATAATCTCGACACCGTACAGGACAGGCGACCTGACTCCACTTCGTTTGAGGTTATCAAAGATAACACAACAGCGCAAGCAATGGAATTGGACAAGCAAAAAGAGCGAGAAGCACTCCTAGAAGCCCTACATGCCCCCAAGCGGAGCAAGAGACATTGTGCTAATTATGTTCAATGGTGAGTGGATCCCCGTGAAAGTTAATCTCACACTGGCTCTCCTCGCATACAGCCCCACATTCAGATAGATTGCACTCCACCTAATAGCGAACGCTGACTGCACGGAGGAAATAACGTGTGGTGAGCCCCACATTTGAAGTGAATGTGGGATGAATCCATGTAAAAGATACATTGAAATCCTTTATATTGAGGAATCGCCTCACATAGCATTCTGCGAGCGGTGGGCGGGCGGGAAAATTGAAGGCTTTTGGCGCCTTCAATTCCAAATTTCCCGTCTCCTGCCCAAACCGTCGCCGTGCCCCACCATCACCAACACCACCATGCCTTCCCGTTCAAGCACGACAGCCGCGTACGGAGCTAGTGCCTGCCCACGTCTACCGCGCCCAGTAAACGTCGAGGCTACCCGCGGACTCGCCAGCACCACGTTCGACGCATTAATGAACATCACGACCAGGCGTCGATGGTGGAGTGGGCCGTGTCGGTGCACTTAGTCCCCGACGTTCTAGTGCCACAAATGTATGACGTCCATGCGCCTGTACATCAGACACGAGAGGTTACGCTGCTCACGCGCAGCGAGCACACCGGCTACTTTTTTTCGAAGAGCAAACTGCCGCTCAGGAAGCTTGTGCGGTTCCTCTGTCACTGGTGCGCCCTGGTGACGAAAAAGAGCCACCATGGTGGGCATGCACCAACAAGCGGTCATGCAGTGGTATACGTACTGGCGTGACATCTGCTCCAAAAGATGCTATCAATTCCTATGGAGGTGGGTGGCGAGGGCCATGTAGTGGAGATTGACGAGACAGCGCTAAAGAAGAAGTCTAAGTTCAACCGCGGGCGGCGCTACGCTGACTACTGGCTATTTGGGGGAGTCGACAGGACGACCGACCGTTGGTTTGGGATCGTCACATATGAGGACAGGACGAAGCCGACACTGTCGAAGCTCATCAAGAAGCACATTTGACTTGGGTAAGTGGCTACATTATTTGACTTGATGTCACTGCACTTTTTGTATCCACTTTTTTTTTTATCGAAATGGTTGCCGCACTACCATGAGCGACCAGTTCGCGTCGTACGTCCCGTCAACGACGAGCACACAATCGCCAATAACGGAGACTTGCGCGGTCAGAACTACACTCACTTGTGGGCCAACCACAGTGAGAAGTACGTGGACCCGGTCACCGGCGCCCGCACGAACAGCGTGGAGGGCGTCTAGGAGATCCAGGTGAAACAGTACAGTAAGGTCAGCGTTTGTCCAGGCTGTCGTGTACGCGGTGATACTAATGACAACATTGTGTGGGACAGGGAATGAGAGGCATAAAAAAGTCGCTGCTGCCTATGGACGAGTGCTTGTGGCGCAGCTGGTTCACGCCGCCGAAGGCGACCTTCACGGATGTGCTTCACGCGCTCGTCCAAGACATAGTCAAGTACTACTACTAAACTCTTAAGAACAGTCTACAACTGTAGGTTCTTCTGAAATTTGATTTGTTGGTTGATTTTTGAATGTGGGGTTAAATGCGAGGAGAATCCTACAACTTTTGCGGCTACAATCGGTCTGCCCAACCACAATTCGTTTGCAGCTGGATTTTTCCGAGCATTCTCACCTCAAGCGCCCGGTAAACCGGATCAAGAAGACGTAGATCACATGCAAGACGATCCAGACGAAGCAACTGATGGTTAGTGACTGAGTAGATACGAGAGAAGATGACGGGTGATATATTGCAGCTTACACTAGTAAAGCTGCAGATCTGTCAATGCATAGAAATTTTTTTTTCGTCTCGTAATGAGTCTCGGGGATATTCACAGTGCTCAAACGTGCCATGGTAACCATTACCAATGCGACGAGTCCATAATTCCATGGCTGCGTCTAGAACCTTCTCCAGGTACAAATGAAAATCCCGATTAGCGTGCTTTCGTAGCCATCGTTTCAGGATCCCAAATCAGGGCTGAATTGGATTGAGTGCGGCAACAAGGTGGGAGGAAGAGCCATCGAGTGCCACAGGCATGGGTAGCCGCCTCCAACACAGGATACGCGTGGATTTTTTGCGCTATCGATAATGACGATGGGCCATGGAGGCGACCACGGGTTCAGACGTGGTACAAACGCACTTAAGTAAATCTTTATGGAAACGCCCTCGTGTATACGCGGCCTCCCGATCCGATAAATACGTGTATGCCCACATGCGTTACGCATATCACTTGCATATTCGCTTCCAATTCGACCAAACCTATAATGATGGGCTTAGTTAAGCTCAAGCCTGTCAACATTAAGAGTGCTGAGGCTACAGCCAAAGGTGCATTCAAGAGCTTCGTCAAAAGTGGAATATTGTTTGCTTATGTTAAGTAACGGATTGGGAAAGTCGCTACAGGAAAATGCATCGTACTGTATCTGTAATATATAAGTTTGCTATTATATGTTTGCTATTATATGGCGTTTCTTGAGGGTAAGAATGGTAAACCGCTTGAGATACCGCCATGCACAGAGTAAAATGTGGTTATTCGACAGCAGGGAGACATTGTGGAAGCAAAGTTGCGTAGCATGGGAAAACGCCCGATTGCTTTTGTAGGAGCACGATGGAAAGGTAGCCTACAAGCAATGCTCAAAAAGTGATAAAAATGATGCTGTATCTGTATGAGACCAAGATGCGGCTTTGCTGTATCTGCTGTGATACCTGTTTGGACGAGTTTTAGATATGTCGCTTAAAAGAACAACCTATCCAACGATGCAGCCGCGGTATTCTTCGTACGCTTCATCCGGATGAAGACCGAAGAACACGTCCGGAAAAAATACAGTACGTTGAATTGAGTTGTTCACGGTCTTTCGCTCTGTTCGATTGCCGCGGCGTCGGTATATCCGCGTTCGCAGCCCGTATCGCCGAACATCGGAGATCGAGAACTGGTACAAAAGTCGGTGGTACAAGCATAACGCACAGGTGTGCCCACACATAATTCAGCCAATGTTCTATTTTGTTCCCGCGGAAATAGGTGAAATCCCGCGCTAAGCCACGATGACGGCAGAAATTGCCTGCAGCAAGTTTAAGTAGTATCGGATAAATCGTTTTGTCCTTGCAACTTCAACAGTAGCCGGCACGGCGAGAGAAAGTCGACATCGTTACATGTACATCAACGAATGTAACGAAGGCGTTTTCTAGCACAGCCAAATATTTGGGTACAAGCGCGCCAAATGCGGTGAAGACACCACATTTGAGGCTGCTGTGGTTAAAGTGCTGTCGGGAGAGGAGAGAACGCTGAATTCATCCTAGACTGTTTCTCTACGCCGTAGAGAAGACTCCAGAAACGGTGAAGGACGACGATGAAGACGCAGCCCTTTCGTTCGCAGAGCGCGAGCTTCGTCAAATATGTAAGCAGCCGCGATCTCGCTATATTTAACCTCAGATGGATGCCGCCAACCTCTCTCATATCCCCGGCGAGAGATGCACCCGACAAATATGAAGACGCTCTCTTTCTCCAATGCAATTAATAGTTGCGGAGCCAGATCATTACAGCAGCCTGAAGCGCAATACAAGACGGCGTCTTGTTGATGGATAGTTGAAAGTAATAAAATTATTGATTGACCTGATGCTTGGCTCTCAATTTGAAACAACCTGGTTTCGAGTAACTCTAACGCTCCCCACCGAAAGGGCTGAAACCGGGTGTAGAGCTGGTCTGCGCTTTTCATACGGCCATGGGGACCATTGCCGACGAGTAACTGGTGAGCGAAGCTCAGCAATAGATTCGATCAGTAGCTGAGAAGCTCGAAGAGAATCGACAGGTCTGGCAGATACAACTCCTGCGAGAGCTGCTTACGCGTAAATCGCAGTAGACTATGCTAAGGAACTAGCAGGCAACCTCAAGTATGTGGCAACAGAGTTTGCTTGATTCGATTTGCTTCGTTAAGGAAAAGATATGCAAAAGGTCCACCTCGATGTCGTCTCACCTCGTGATATTTTGTTTTGCAATACTAGCTGCTATATGCTGGCAGGATTTTGCTGAGCTCGTCCCCGTGTTTAAGGCAGAGCGGGGCGTCCGGCGATAGTTGGTAGCTATCGTGTAGTATTTCATGCGACAGGACAAAGCTGGCACTCACGTACTATATGCACATTAGCAAATTGTCGCGGATGCCTTGTGATCCAGCTTACCTCCCTACCTGCCTACCTAGGTAACATTTTGCGAAGCTGATTTTGTGTTTATCAAGGCAGAATACGACTAGAATTACGGTTGATCTTGTACGCGAGTGCTGGGAAATCCCACGCACCATTGCACTCTTCAACCACACCAGCAGATAACATTTTCTGCACATTACTTTCCGTCACTGCGTCTTCACTATGAGCATTTCGTCGCCTTTTTAACATGTTTGGAACCGCGTCTCCAGTGTCAATGTGGTGATCTATCTCTAGTGCCGTGGATGGGGACAGCCACCAGTGTTTTCCGTCAGCCTCCGAGTAACTTCTTCCCAAGCGCCCGGTTGCTTTCTGCCTTGGTGCCGAAGTGCAATTCGTCTTTATTTTTCAGCGGCTATTCATTATCGTTCATGCCTTTCAACCATTGAAGCACTCGATGTCGCTGCAATCCGCCATTTACTTCGGGGATCTCTACCTCTGCGGCAAGTCGTATCCAGGAGTCAAGTTCCTTTTTCGAAGACAACTTTACTCTATCGCGTCCTGAGTTAATCGCTGGGACCATTCCGTACCCCGCCACCGTTGCTGCTAGCATCACCGATCCCAATTGCGCCGTTGGTAGAAATATACCTTTCTCACAGTCTTCTGATGTAGACCATATCCCGGCCCACCCGTGTTTCCCAACCGTGCCCACTGCTACCACCTTGACGGCGTTGTGTTTATCGAATGTCCTGAGTGGTATAACCACTGCTCGTCCAGTATCCACATACCGTAACTCGTTTTTCTGGAAGTCCATGGTAGCTCCGTGCTCGTGCAAGAAGTCCACCCCCAGCATTGAGCAGCCATCTACAATACAAGGGTCTACAAGGATGACCTCGCTGAAAACCCTCCGTAGGAATCATGAGAGCGCAGCGAACAAGGCGAAGACCGACGAACGATTGAAGGCAACGTGGTGTGAGTCGGTATGGTGCGGATGATGGCGGATCGGGGCGTGGCACTTCACAAGATGCTGAGGAGCATGATCGAAAAGACAGCAGCGACAGACAGTGATCGCTTAGCACGATACGTGACCACTGTGCAACCGGTCGTGGCGGCTGCTCGGTACCGTAATCATCGGGCCCACTGCGACAGCAGAAAACAGGAGGGCGGCATCCAACCTCTAAAACCTTTGTTTTTGGACCGAGTAGACGTTTACCTGTACACATCTTTTATAGAACAACTGAAGAAAAATGTATGCATTACCTTCGTCTGCGTCAACAATGATGACCTCTGACGGACGTAGATATGTCGCAAATGAGACGCAGAGCTGGCAGCACCACAAACCGTGCAGGACGGATGTCATCACAGCGAATCAATAAAAACACTAACGAGGATTTGTTAGTTCACTTGACTTCGGCCGGGAAACGGCGTCGCTCGAGCCCGATAATTACGGTATGCCCGAGCATACGACAACCAGCTGGGGTGTGCCGAAGCTGGGAAGAGCAAGCCTCGAACTGAAAAGGCGCGTTTCGATTTGGCAAAGAGGCACGTTCAACAGAAGAATGCAAGGAAGTAATCATACCATCGAGGAGAAACACGAGACTGCCCAACGATGATCCGGTCAGCGGGGCGATTAACAGAACTATTGTGTGAGTACAGATTAGGGGTAGTCAATTGCGCAGCAACAATAAGATTTTCTTTCTTGCAGCAAGTGAAAAATATTTCCAGGCCTCTGATTCGTCAGAATCTTTTTCGCCCAACTGCACCAGAACTCGCACTATTAGGCGTGCAGCAGCAAGAAAAAATTGTTTTGGCGCCGGTGAAAGTGATCAAGCTGCGGCTCTGATGGGCCGACAGAAGAAGCCACGCGTGTCTGGATGGAAACGCGACCAACCTGGCGCCCCAAAGAAGGCTGCAGCAGGTAACGCGGCTACTACCGGTGCGTTAACGTTGTCAGCAGCGCAGTTTTATCCCGGACCCCACGTATACGGCTCAGACAACGCCCGTAAGCGCCAGGCAACGACGCGCCATTGCTGTGACAGCGGTCGTAGCACCAGCAATCAGCTATCTCAACCGAATCATTGCCACACAACCCTTGATGCCGTCAAGTTCTCAAGTTATATTTTAATTCAAATGAATGTAATTGTAAATAAGTTACGATGTCCCTGCTGATATGTCGGCTTCAGCTCTTCATGTACGACCGGAAGCAGTACTGTGGAGCTGCCGCGCGCAGTGCACCCGGTCTCAGTTTCTAGCAGCATTCCGATGAGCGAGGAACGAGACGGTTGAAACTCGATGCCTATGGACTGTTATTTATACTTATTTTCAAAGTAACTAACAAAAAGCATTGATATTTATTAGTTTCCTCTTGCAATAGTTAAATACCCTATTGAATTTGGAATACATATTTTTTATCGATAAAACTTTTATTTTTCCACTTTTACTTTAATAAAAATAGATAAAATTTCTTCAGGCGTTTCGTTCTCACGCTATAGTCTGTTACAAAGTCGAGGAATGATGCGTATTGCTAACGCGCGGAAAGACACTCAAGGCATAGGAAACGAGTTGTGGGCGTGGTAAGGAGAATACGGCATCTGGAGAAGACAGAGGACGAGAGGGCGGTCGTGGCAACTGCACTAGGAAAGACGAAAACGAGGCGTAGAAATAGCGTGCGGAGCAAGGAGATGAAAACACGGGACGAAGTGGATGTCTTGCTGCCGTTAGGACACGTGGGTACCGCTCTTCTTTTCCTCACTGGAAACCCGTGTTGTTGCCGGACGCAAGCTGACATTAGCTGACGTGTTGCGGCCTGGCCTGTTACTTCGCTCCATCGCCTGCTTGATTGCCGCCTTAAATTTTGGCCTTTTCAGCAGCGGTGCTGCTTCATCGTCGCTAAGCACTCGTACATCCCGCTTCGTCCTCAACTTTCGTTCTAGTTGGTCACTGTTGTTGTGCCGCATGATATTTGACCGCCTCCCATCGCTCTTCCTTGCTTATGTCCAGAACGCCCCATTCCAAAGTCGAGCAGGAGGGACACCCCACGTTCATGAGTAGTTATCCCAGACCCTGCGGCTTGGTGAATAGAGCCACCGCATCAGGTTGATTCTTCGTCGCAATTGCATTAATCGTAGCCGCCGCTGTTAACTCTGTCGGAAGTCCTAAGCCGCCGATACCAGGAATCACCATCGTGTGACCCATCGATCCAGCTATCGGGATGAGAAACGGGCTAGGCGCTGTGGCGCAGGATTGGCCAGTGAATCAGTATTCCTATGCATCGGGTCATCAATCTATGTAGCCTTGTCCACCGACTCTTCCGGTGTTCGGGGTTTGGATCTTGCTTCATGAATTTCTTAGTTGTCCTGTCTAGGCATCTGTAGAACTGGGTTAATAACCGACCTTATATCTGCACACAACATCTCGAAGTTCAGCTACCAAATCGGGGTAAATTTCCCCCGGCATCATCCACCGCATATTCACTCGACATTCCGCCGCTGCCTTGCCAAGTCCCTCCCCGTATCGGCTTAGCATGCCTTCTTCAGGTTTGTCCACGTTTGCTATCGCGGATGGTTCTAGTCTGCGGTTCATGTTGACCCACCTCTTAGTCGCATTTGGTTGCAACTTTTTTTTTTCCAGAATGAAGTATAGAGAATGGTTTGACCACTTACAACGTCCTTATATTCAGCACCCTTCAAGGCCAAATTCACTCTATTGATCAATGTTGACACCAAACTTTCGGAGCTAGGGTGAACGTAGGCAGATCCAGATCCTTCACACTACGCCGGCGGTGTCTCCCACGTCGTCCATGCCGTTGGTGGCGTTCACAGCGACCATGTATTCCTCGTTGTTCGCGCCGTCCGTGCCTTCCATGCCGTTCACTGTACACGCGGACAATCGAAAGTATCCATCGTGTATGTCAGGAACGGACCGTCAAGCTGGTACCAGTTGATGTGAGCGCGGAACGGACTGATTTTGGTCATCAATCACTTATTGACGACGCCGAAGACGAGGACCAGCACACTGTTGCTGATTGCTCGATGAGTTCTCCTGCTTCCTAGAATGGTCTGCTGTCGCTCAGGCTGGCCATTTTCATCATGCGTACCAGTCTCCTGTGGCTTTTCTATACGCGCCTTTTTCTCTGTCAGGGCGGGTTGTAGCAATGCCGCCTCAATCATTCTAGAGCTCGTATTCGTGTCTTTCCAAAGAGGCCCTTGTATGAGCACCATGCAACGATGCTCATTTCTCCTGCTCGCCAGCGGATCGTATTCCTCGCAGGTTGCTGCCGGTGTCTCCTCCCGTCGTTCCTTTTAAGCCAATCAACGCTATGCAGGCCACCAAAGTAGCCGGAACGTCATCGCGGGCGCGCTCCTATTTACTGAGAGTGGTTGCTGCACCCAACTGATCGTCGTCAGTTTGCTCCCAAATTTCCCCCTAACCACAATGTCGTATCCGTCCGACATCTATACGCAGTATAGCGGTATACCGCTTCTCCTCTCACCACTCATTTAGCAACCGGGGATAAATCAGGACGGGACGACCATGGCGCGTGACCTGTGCGTAAAGGCGGTGATGAGGACACCGCGTGTCGAGACGGGCAACGAAAAGCTCCGAAGAGGAATGGGTGGACTTGTCCGAGGACACGTCCAGCACCGCTAGCAGCCACGCCTCGCAGTCGAAACAACTGCAGTCAAAGCCGACCTGCCACTCCAAGTATTGCATCACTCGAGGGCTCCGGGGACGAGGGGCCAGTTTCAGTGGCTCCCGGGCTCCATGAGACGCAGTTCGACTCATGGACAGAGTTGCATGAGTACTTAGAAACCTACGAGCAGGCAACGTACCAGGTACAGAGTGAACTGATCGCTTTGAGAAATCCTGCCGCGAGTATTAACTTCATTGCTGTTTGTAAAGCTTTTAAGTGCGTACAAACACCAAGGTCGCCGTGAGAAACAACAAGATACTATCGTCGGGGTCCAAGGCATCGTTGGTGCCAGACGACTGGATCTACTACGCGAAGACCTTCGTGTGACGCACGCAGGAAAATTCAAATTGCGAGGCAATGGGAAGATGAAGCGGCAGCAGTCGAGATCGATAGAGTGTGGAACTCAGGTGGGATATTTGTTCCGTCTTCGGGTCAGTTGGGTCGAGTTGGGAACGATTGTGCTCTGTTGGGTTTTGGGTGGTCTAATATGGTATGGATGAATGTTGTCTAGATCAATGCGTGTGTTCAAGTGGTGGATGCGGAAGGTCCCAAGTTTTCCCTGAAGATTACATCGGCGCGCTTTGGGCACAACCACCACTTGAGCAAACGAACGTTTGCTCAATACCCCCACAACAGAACGGCACTGGATTCGGAGGTCGTCGACACGGTGGATGAACTTCGAAAGGCGCGGACTAAGAAGTAGAATATCATGAAGTATATCCACGATAACTCGGTTGCAATCCTAACAATCACGACGTGCGCAACCTAGTCAGGAAGGTAAAGAAACGAGCGGATACGGAACAAACCAGCGCCAAAAGATTGAAGCAGTGGATGAAGGAGTTTGCTTCGGAGCCTGGAAACATTGACCGCATCTTTGTGAACAACGTGGAGAACAAAGTACGAGCGTGTCACTATATATCTAGCCGTAATTTTTGAGATGGTATTGACTTGTCTTCGTCTTGTTAGATTATCGCCACTTGTATTTGTGAAGATGTACGTGATGATGAGGCGATCTCGCTTTCTGTACAGACCACACAACTAGCAAACAAATCGGTCCAGGTTGCCTCGACTGCAGAGAGACCCAAATTGGAACTTATAGAAGCTCAGCTGTGTGCGAGTGAAGCTCAGTTGGGTACCAGTGAACTCGAGTTGGTTGCGAGTGAAGCCCAGTTGGTTACCACAGAGAGCCAGTTGGATGAAGAAGTGGGGTTGGGTACAAGTGAGGGCCAGTTGGGTATCGGGGGCCGGCTGGGTGCCGCAGGTCAGACGGAACCGATCATCGTGAAACCTCGGAGCAGCCGAGCGAGAATTTGCAACGCATTATTGTACTTGATGACGCCGAGGATGATTTCGATCTACAGAGCCCTCCGAAAGCTCGTGGGAGCCCCAAACAAAAACCCAAAGCAGTCAAAGCTAAAAGAAACTTGGGCATAGCGATGGTCCAATAAGATAATGCGATGCACGGCAAACATCTGAACCTCGTTTCCGTTGAGCAAATTATGGACGGCGACCCAACCTTCAACTCGTCCCACGAAGTGCTGCTTCAGTTTAAGCCATTGGTCTTCCTCAAGAAACCGAGACCACCCACCGCCTACCAGATTGGAAAGCCACCTACAGGTAAACCCATACTAACTCCCAGCGAGATCTCAAGAACGTTTCCGAAAGACTTGATTGGCAAATGCGCTGCAAAGTATCAGCCTATCAAAGAAAACATCCCGGTGTGCAAGAAATGGATATCGCACTCGAAAATTTAGGACTTGGTGTCTTCCCAAACACTGTCGTCGCACTGATGAAAAAGTGGTACCGTGCTATTGATGGGTTACGCAAAATCAACACGGCGTTAGGATGGATGCCATTGCACAGATCGATTTTTCCCGCTACGGAAACCCGAGCTTTTATTTCGAAGAGACCCAGCGTTGCCCGCCAAGCTGACAAGACATTCCAATTCTTACAACTCAGGTACATTCTGACAGCATTTCTTGTGTGTATGTTGTTGTTCTTCTACTTATTGGTCATATTGTGTTTTTATTACGCAGACACAAATTCTGGATTGGACCGCATGACAATTGATAAGCGATGAGGCAATGATGGACGTACTGATGAAAAGGTTCGGATCGGACAACGATATTACAGTGATTGACTCCTCGACGCTGGGCGTTGCAGTGGATGGAAATGTCAAGGGTCTAAGGAACGAGATTCGAAAGGGGTTCGCGGGCCTAACTATCGAAGAGGTGTTGATTCCAGTGAACTGTCATGGGAATCATTGGTGTTCAATCATGATGAACCTCGCTAAGGGTGAGGTCGCCGGCTACGACTCTAGCGCGTCATCATACATATGGCGCGTGCAGTCGCTGCGACTTTCAGCTAAAGATCCTAGTTTTTAAGATGATTCTGCCGAGAATAAGCACCCGTTGCCTACCGCGGGCTGCACTCCGATCTCACTGTGTCCCTGGTTGTCACAGCTCTCCGACATGCTGTGGACTTTCACCAGCGTTGACTGCCGTGTCATCTGCTTGGACCGCGCTCCTGTTATTCATTTTTGCGCGACAAAACGGACCTTTTCTTGCTAACAAAAAAAAACGCTGACAGTATCAACTTTATTAATAAAAAAGTATCTGTAAGCTTGATCACCCCCAATAAATTTGGATTCATGGCGTGTAGTTTGAAACCATGTTTTACACATTTTACAATATTCATGACAGTCGTCACTAAATAACCCAATTAGCCCAAATTACTGGGTGGGTGGGTCGTCATTAATACCCTGTTGTTCTAAAATCCGATTTCTGAACGCTGTTTACGACCCCATTATGGAGCGTGGTTCCGGCGTCGCAAGGGCTTCTCTGGCGGGTTTCGTCTCGACGTCCGTGCTCACATCTGCCGATGGGGTGCGTCTATGTGCTTGTGACTACAGCCTCATGCTACAAATGCCCTCACTAACGCAAACTTGTCTGTCGATGTTTGTGTCTGCAGCTCTTCGGCGACAATGTGGAGGAGAAGCGCGTGACAGAGGCACTGGCCCCGCGACAAGAGGATGCCGCGGGCTACAAGCCCCTGTACGAACAACTTCAAGATCGTAAGGAGGAGAAGGACAGCGAGTGGAAGGAGAAGAACAACCCCTTTGGTGCGTGACTCGACCTGGATGGATGTTATGGATGGTCAGAGTTAACACTCATTGGCTTCTGTTGTGCCACTATTCATGTTGACAGCGCCTCCCAAAGGTCTCGATGAGGAGGAGTTCGAGTACATCCAGGACCTCGAGATCAAGAAGGAGGATATTGAGCGGAAACGCCAAGCGCAGCACCAAGAGGACCTTGCACAATTTTGTAAGGCTACGGAACTGCTGCAATGGAGATGTGAAATTGCTTCAGATTACTAACGGTGGTGACTTTAAATGGGAATGTAGTGGTGGCACGTGGTGCTCCTAAAACTGTTGGTAATGTGCCGCTTACAGCGCAGCATTTGCAGAAGTATTCAACAAAAAATGACTTGAAGACGGCGAGTACGAAGAAGGCTGCGGTGTCGGTGGTTAAGGTCAAGCGAAAAGCTGTGAATAAAAAGCCGCGCAAGGGTGGCTCAAAGATAACTGAGTCTTCTGATAAGCCAAATGAGGGGCCACTAAAGAAAAAGAAGAAAGTGGATGACGCCAGCAAGTCGCCTGTGGCTAAGAAGGAGAAGCCGAAAACTGCGGCACTTGCCCTCGTGGCATACGGCAGTGAGAGTGATAGTGACGATACTGCGGCAAGCTAGTGGTCAATTAGTTGCTTTCTTCGTCTATTGCTCGGATTTCGTGTTGAACACTTTAGCATCATTACCGAAACAATGGAGGAGGGTTAGCACCTGGTCGTGACTGCTTAGGCTGAAGAAGACGAGGTGCAGCTCCCGCTCCGTTTGGCCTGCGGAGTGGAGGAGACGCTTCTACCAACACCCGCCTGGTAGTTCGTGCTGCCATCCGCTTCGGTCTATCGGGCGTACGCATGATGACCGATGAAGTGGTCAAAGCTCGTCGCAATGGCGGTGACTGAGTTTTGCCGGTTGGGATTGCCCCTCGACCTTGGGCGGAAACTCCCGGCGAAGAGGAAACGGTAGACTGTTGTCCAACACATCGCTCTGATATCGCTCTGTGAAGGAAATGAGGTACGGATCCTCTCATGCTGGAGTTCATTGCGGCGCGGCGCAGCAAATCCGTCTCACCATAATTCGACAGTACTCCAGTAGTTGCTGCGCCTGCACAATCACGAGCCCTCGGCTTATGGAGCGATTTCGTACCAGCTGCCGCGCCAAGTAGCAAGGCTTGGCTACTTCTTGAAGTGATGCTGTGGTCAGCTCCGTCACTTTTGTATGCGTTTTTGCTTGTATTGCTGCCACGGCCTTTGGAAACCCGCCTTGACTTTAGGGGCCGTGGCTGCGTTTGTTTCTGCTGCAGCTGATGAGGGAGCTGCACCTCCTTGAACAACGCGCTAGCATCAGGGCGAGCACGCTTTGTAGGTCGTTCTTGTCGCAACGCAGATAAAATGCTGCCTTTGCCAATAACAATAGACTTCGGAAGATCGACAAGAGGTTGAGGTGGCTTTACCACCGGCAGCAACTGTAAATCAGATGATCAAGACAACTAGCATTAGTTACCAGCCTCAACCAGTATAAAGCAACAAATCCGCTTACAATAGTCAGCAACGCGTTCGTCGCATCATTATCCTGTTCGTCCTTGGTATCTTCCTTCTCTTCCAGCTCGCACACCCTCAGCAAATATTGCACCAGCTCCGGTAGCAGAAACTGCAGTCTGGGAGCCAGTTTCTGCAGTAGGAACTCCTGGAACGGCGAGTGTTCGACGGCGCCTTCGTCCGCCAACGACGGCGGGTTAGCCGCATCGAGCAGCAATGCCACGCGGCCCAGCAGTCCTCTGATCTCCTTCTTTAATAACTTCTTCTCCTCTTTCTCCTTCCTTGTCAACGCTCCGTAGCACAGCAAACGACACACGAGCTGCAGCTGTAACACACGCACTTTGGTACTGCGTAAGGTGTCTTTGCTGTTCGCGGACGCGTTCAGCTCCGGCAGCTTGATCAGCAACTCGCCGCCCACTACCGCAAGCCGCTTTTTGAGCGTCTTCAGCTGTTTCTTGTCCTCTGCGCTGGACTTTGTGGACTCCTGACCATCACACTTCTTGGCAGCACACTTGGCTCGAAGGCATAGCTTGGTCCACCACTCGCCGCCTTCCTGGGTCAGCAGTCGATCCAGAAATGTCAGCACTTTGTCTACGGGCGTCTTGGGCGTCTGATGCATGGTCGAAGCCGGCATAGAATCCTCTCCATCCTCCTCCATCGCCGTCGCCTTCACGTACTCCGCATGCCAGTCCCAGTCCGTCGCCATAGTTCACCCTTTGAATCGATAACTAAGTCAAATTGAAAGTGTCCGACGATAAGAGTCTCACATCATTATTTCCCTAAGTATGGGGTACTTTCACCCGGACATAGGAAAAAGCGCGGGAAGCTCGATTCGACAATCACTCTCAAATCTTCTAAGCCATGGCTGACCGCGAACATGTGGACGACGACTCTGCCTCCATGGAGGCGCTAGATGAAGCGCAGAGCGAAGTGGCGTTGCAGATCCGCAACGAGAAGCACTTGAAGCAGGTGGGCGTGGCGGTGCGCCGGCCTCGCGCGCGCGCATCCTGCGTCAAGGGCCAGGCCGACGAGGACACAAAGCAATGGGAGCTGCTGCTCTTTTCCTTCTCGGACTCAAGCGAGCTAGCCAACCTGGAGTCGCTGCTCGTACAGCTGGCACCATCTATGTGCTATTTATCGTCAGAGCTGGAGCAGTCGCAGGGCATGGGTGACAGCAAGAAGCTGCACGCGATGCTGCAGACTCACGAAGTGGCCGTCGTCTACGTGAAGAAGCAGCTGTTCCACTACGTCAATGGCGTGGAGAACAATGTTGCTAGGCTGCTGGGTGCCAGCACCATGTCCGAGTACCAGGACGTGCTGGCCTCCAAGATCGCGACGGGCTCGCTGGCCTGCTTGATCGAGGCTCTGGGCGTCATGACAGACACCAACGCCTTTGGCTGCTATACGCTGGAAGAGGGCAACCTCTCGTCAGCCATGCAGCTCGATAGCACTGCTGTCTGGTCGCTCAACTTGCTGCCGGAGCCGAGCTCCACGACGACGGGAGTGGCGAGATTTGGAGGCAGTGTGCTGGAAATTCTGAACCGAGGCAAGACGCCAATGGGACGACGCCTACTGGAACGCTGGATCCGACAGCCGCTGCTTGATATCCAGCAGATCGAGACCAGACAGAGCCTCGTACAATTCTTTGTGGACGACACGTCCTTGCGGATGGAGCTTCTGGACGAGTGCATGAACGCTCTGCCCGACTTGGGTCGACTGGCGATCAGTTTGGAAAAGAAGAAGCATGCCAAGATTACCGATCTTGTGAGTGTGCATGACGCCGCTGTTGGAGAGATACCGCGTGTGCTAAAGCTCTTAAAGGGTACGACGACCGGTGGAGACGAAGCGCTTGCAAATCTTATAAAGAGGAAGTTTGCCACTCCGTTGGAGAAGATTCTGGCAGATCTACAAGGATACACTGAGCTTGTGAAGGAGGTTATTGATCTGAACAGCCGCCCGACTCTCGTGATAAACGCGAAGCACGATGAGAATCTCCAGGCGCTGCGTGAAGAATGGGACGGCATTCTTGCAGATATTGAAGAAGAGCACCGCAATGCTCGTGATACGATTGGTGGTGACATCAAATGCGAGAAGGACAAGGTTCGCGGTTTTGCTTTCCGTGTTGTGGACAAGAAAGAGGAGGCACGACTGTCCAAGTTGCCGTACATCCACATCTGTCAGGTACTTGTGAGCGGCGTCCAATTTACAACGACTAAGCTGAAGACGCTTGCCGCTGACTATCGCCGAGTACGTCGTGAATATGAGGAACGACAGGCTCATTTACTTAGTGCTGCAATCGATGTCGCCAGCACGTATGTGCCTGTACTCGAAGCCGCGACAGCAACGCTGTCAGAACTGGACGTGCTGCTTGGATTTGCAAACGCTGCATGCCACGCTGGTTCAGGCTACTGCCGCCCTACACTGGAACAAGATGGCGATGGAATCGTGTTGACAAGCGCGCGTCACCCTTGTGTAGAACTGCAAGACGGTGTAGATTTCATCCCGAATGACTATAATTTTGAGCGCGAGAAATCCCGCTTCCAGCTCGTGACGGGACCAAATATGGGTGGTAAGAGTACCTATATTCGCCAGCTGGGCACCATTGCAGTCATGGCACAAATCGGTAGCTTCGTGCCCGCTGAAGTCGCACGGCTGCCTGTATTCGACAAGCTGCTTGTTCGCGTTGGTGCTGGTGACCTGCAGCAACGGGGCGTATCTACGTTCATGCTTGAAATGTTAGAGGCATCGGCCATTCTGCATAAGGCTACAGAGCGCTCACTTGTGATTATTGATGAGCTTGGTCGAGGAACTTCCACGTATGATGGGTTTGGATTGGCCTGGGCGATCTCTGAGTACCTCCTCACCAAGGCGCGCTCGATGTGTCTCTTCGCGACGCACTTCCACGAGCTGACAGCGTTGAAGCAGGAGCACCCTCACGGCTTCGCCAACAAACATGTTACTGCCGTTGCCAGCAACCGCGAGATTACTATGGTATACCAGGTGCGGGACGGCCCGTGTATGGAAAGCTTTGGTGTACACGTCGCCTCAATGGCGGGTTTCCCTCAGTCAGTCATTGAGTGTGCTCGGCGAAAGAGCCAGGAACTCGAGGGCTTCGAGCGTGCCGTAGGCAGTCAAGAGACTCGTGGAACCAAAAGGTCTTCTGCCGATGCCTCGCTTACCGATGGCGAATTCCCTTCGAGGAAAGTTACACCGGACAAGGGTTTCTTGTTCGCGTTTGCAGCTCTTCCTCTCGACAAAATGGCACCTGCAGAGGCACTTGCCGCTGTGCGTAAGCTTGTTCCCCAATAAGATCAGCTTTTCCTACAGTAAGAAGTAAAATTCGTCTTCTACTTACTGAAGTATTTGAGTGTTTTTATTTGTTTTTAGTAATAAGTACTTCATATTAGGGGGTGTCAAACTGCCGAGGAAATCGCATGCGATTTTCGGACAAATGACATGCCATATTAGACGCAGGCGTTTTTGTACTATTTATAATAACAGTTCTGCTAGTTGATGCGCGCTTCGATTCGAAGTTTGAAGGCAACAAGTCAAGTTATCCATGACAGTAAAGAGATCTTATGCGCCTTGCTCTGTAATGCGCAGGTCGACTGATGCGGCAGCGTGCGTGAGATGCTTGATCCTCATTATCCAGTCTGAAAAGGTTTTGTGCATGCTGCGCTTCGGCAAGTCGTGCACGTAAATCTTTCAGGGGAGAGTAGAACGTTAAGGTTGAAGCTGCCATTGTCACAGAGCGGTTTTTACCGGTATTTAGGTAATACCACTTGAGCCATCATGGCTACACGTTAGGTTGAAGAGAACACGCCCCCCCATTGCAAAATGGTGTTCTTAGGCCCCCTATCCGCTGCGCTACTGGGCGCGCTCTTGATGCTCCCTCCCACCCTCGCCGAGCACTGGGCGGTCATCGTGGCCGGATCCAACGGCTACAGCAACTATCGGCACCAATCCGACGCTTGCCACGCCTACCACGTCGTCCGGCGCCACGGCATCCCCGCTGAGAACGTGGTCCTCATGATGTACGACGACGTGGCATGGCACGAACTTAATCCATACCCAGGCCAGCTATTCAACAAGCCCACGACCAAGAACGCATCCCGCGCGGTCGTGCAGCCTGTGGACGTGTACAAGGGCTGCACTGTGGACTTCCGTGGGGTTGAAGTGACCCCCGAGACGTTCGTGAATGTACTGACGGGTAACAGCTCTGGGGCCTTTAACAAAAAGGTGCTGAACAGCACGGCAGACGACAGAGTGTTTGTTAACTTCATTGATCACGGGTCACGCGGTAACGTATACTTCCCGCACATGAAGCCGCTCTCAGCTTCGAGATTGAAAATGGCCATGCGGACCATGCACGACAAGAAAATGTACAAGGAGCTCGTTTTGTACATGGAAGCCTGTGAGTCTGGGTCCATGTTCTCGGATAGCTTCCTGAAGAGCATCAATGCATACGTGACGACGGCTGCGAACGGGTTCGAGTCCTCGTGGGCTGCGTACTGCCCTCCTTTGGACGAAGTGGGCGGCGAACGCATTGGTTCGTGCCTTGGAGACCTATACTCCGTCAACTGGATGGAAGACAGCGATCGTACGGACTTGTCGGGGGAGTCACTCAAGACGCAGTTCCATCGCGTCAAGAACGAGACGACCAAGAGCCACGTGAAGTCGTTTGGATCGTCGAAGCTCAGCCACGAGATCGTTGGTAATTACCAGTCCACGTACGACAAGAGCTTCAATGGCGACGAATCGAGTAGTGAAGATACGGATACACAGTCGACTACATTAACGCATGATACGGCATCTGGTATCGAGAGTGCAGTGGACGCACGCGATGTGGACCTCGTCGTCGCCTTTTACCGTTATTTGCGTGCTGCCCCAGGCAAGAATCGACGTGGACTTGCGGACGAGCTCGGTGGGATGCTCCAATCTCGCGAGACAGCCGACGAGGTGTTCGAGACGATCAATGCTCTGCACGAGCAGCAGACTGAAGCTCCTCTTCTTCAAGTTGAAGAGCCAAAGGACGGCGAGTGCCATCAAAAAGTCACCCGCGCCTTCGAAACGTTCTGTTCTTTTACTGGTGGGCTCACCAGCTACAGTCTGAAGTACGCCGGCACGTTAATGGACCTGTGCGAGTCGGGCTTGGCGCGAGACGAAGCGGTGTCCATCGTGCGCAGCGCCTGCTTGGTTGTCAAGAACCGCAACGCGGCGAAAAGTGGTGTGTTTGACACCAATGTAGCGGTCCTGAAGTAAGCCGGTTGAAACGGGTGGACAGCACCTGGCGACTGGTTGAGGGAGTCCGTTTCAGTATCAGTCGGCAATTTACCTTGGTCGAAAACAATGGGAAAAGAAAGCAAAGAAAGAAGACAATTCCAATTGCATTCCAGACTTCTTGCAGGTTGTTCACAATGATACTAAAATGATATAATGAGCCTGAACCGTTTGACAACGGGTCATGTTGACAAACTCTTGCTGAGTGAACACGATCAATTAGCGTCGTAATGGTAGATAGCTAGCCCTAAAAGGTAGGTAGTACAAGCGACTGTCTTGATACTTTCTACTACTACGTAGTAGTACGCCGTACATGTCGGCCAGCACTAGCTGAATATGCTTTTGTGCTCTGTAGAGCGATACACATCTATTGCCAGTACGCGCATTGCTGAGTGTATCGTGGGTTACCGGAGCGACCGCGTTACGTATTGTGATGTTGATTTGCATTGTAGCAGAAGCTTGAAGGAAAGCTCCAGACGTTGACTTTATTCCATGTTCAAAATACAACAGCTCTTGGCAAGTAGTCTACCCCTCCAGGTCGACGCCGTTCGGGAAGCCCCCCTCTTTCTCCTCTTCTGGGGTTTTGTCCAACTTTTCGGCGCCCAGATTGTCATATAGCGTCTTAAGCTCTTCGTGGTCGTCCTCGATTGCGACATCGTAAGGCTGCGAGTGCACACAGTTAGGGCCAAACACGTTGACTGCAAGGCAACAACAAAAAGCAACTCCACCCCACAACTCACCGTTTGCCCCTCGGAGTTGCGCGCGTTCAGGTCTGCGCCGTGCTCCAGCAGCAGCTTGGCGCACTCGACCGTCTCACACCGGTGCAGCGGCGTGTCCATGTCATTATCCCCTGCAGTAGTCAACCCGTCACTCTCACACACTCAAGCCTTACCCCCACACGTCAACCCACCCAGCTTGACGTCTGCGCCACTAGCTAGCAAGAACACCACCAGTTCCATGTGGTTGTAGCTCACCGCCGCCTGACTGTCAAATCCCATAGCAACTCAACGCTTGAGTCCGCCTAGCAACCAAACCACAGCATGAAACCCGGCCGTCGACTCACAGCGGCGTGTATCCATTCTCGTCCTTGGCGTTGGCGTCTCCTCCGTTAGCCAGAAAGGCCTTGATGCTCTCAATGTCGCCGTCACTCGCCGCTGTCCAAACGTTCACGTTCATGCTCATTATCCAGCCCTGCCGACCAGCAAGGCCAAATAGTCCAAACATTCAGGACTATACTCAGATCTAACTTACCTCTATTTAGTCCAAGTCTAACTTACCTCTATTTAGTCCGACCCACATCTGATAAGTTTTAAGCATGGCGCCAAAACCTTTTAGTGCCATCATGGCGCACCTCCAGCCCCGCGTCGCCGCGTCCTCGACCTCAGCTTCCTCCGCCGGGTCTCCGTCCATGACCAGTCGACTAGCAGAGCGACCACCCGCCGCACTCACCAGTGATACCGTCGTGTTCTCGCACACCAAGGCGCCGTCTCGCCAGTCGGGCGCCGTGGCGAGCACGGCGTCCCCCGTCGCGCTTCCCACCTCGTACCGAGGCGGTTCGGATCTGCAGCCGCCTGAAATATCATTGGAAGGAGACAAACTGCAGCCGCAGCTTAAGACATTTCGTGTAGAGGCACCTAGAGGTGACGGCGTGCGACGGAAAACGGTGTGCGTCATGAAGCACGGCGACAAACTGGGATTTGGCGTGCGGCACGACAGGTTCAAGCGGCTACAGGTGTCCACGCTGCAAGGAGTAGACTCGGAGCTACGAGTGGGGGACACACTTCTGTCTGTGAACGGCACGGACCTCACAGGCCAGGAATTTTTAACGGTCATTCAGCACCTGAAGGCGACGCGACCGGGAAAGCTCATGTTCGAGATCGAGAGGGTGGAGCACTCGACGGCTCGAGGGGGTGCAGGTGGCGAGCAGGTTAATGAACACCTAGCTGCTTCTCCGAGATGTTCTACTGCTGCGACAACCGCAGCTGGAGCAGTGTTATCATCGACGGCTGTATTGGCAGATAATCCATGGAATTCTGCTACAGTTGCAGCTCCAGACGCTGCTACTGGATCCGTGCAAGCTTATTGGTCGCAGAATGGAGGTGGGCAATCTTCTGCAGTACCTGGAAGAATGCTTACCAGCTTCTCGCAGACTACTGTGGTGCCGCAGACGGGAGTACCTCCTCCGTCAATTCCAGAGACATCAGTTGCCCCTTCAAATGGCACTCAGCAACCAAGAAAACGAGCGCGAGTGTGGGTATTTATGTCCTGTAATTCGAGCACTACGTGCTGCTAATGTCTCTATTTTGTGTTTTATTGTTCGTAGTGCCCAGCGCGCAGTAACCATGTTGGACGACAATGGACAACCTGTGAATGTTACAGCGCTCCTTGCTGACTTAAAGAAGGAGCGGGCTGAAAAAGCAGCACTTGAAGAGAAAAACGCAGGACTGCGGAAGCGACTGCAACGCATGCTGATTGAGAATGATGAAGTGCGCGTCTGTGCAAAAAATGAGGTTGTGGCAGCACAAGAGAAGGCGAAACGCGAGGTTGCTGAGTCACAGAATCAATTGGCAGCGGCACGGGCGCAGCTACGGCTTCAGGATCGTGGTCCTGACGTGGAGCGGACAGATTTAATTGTCAACGAGCTGATGGCGTGCAAAGCGCAGCTAGACCGTCTGAAGAAAACAGTGGCGGAACGGACTGGGATGCTAACTACACGATACCGGAGTGAATGCCGAATTGCTGCAGTTGAGGCGCAGCGTGTGCTTGAGTCCGTAGTAGGAATGTTTCGAGCGAAGCTTCGGCAGGTTGGCCGCATGAGCCGTGATAACACTGGCAAACCCGAGCTCGAAGTGGCGTGTGATGGCGTGCGGCGTCTCGCGTTCATGAAGCTTTTCCGCATTGCGCACGATTTCGCATTCTTCACTTCAGCAGCATTTCACTCGCAGGACCCTGTGCAACACACAATCGAGCAAGAACAGTTTACAGATTTGTTTGGCAATTCATTGTGCCATGAAGAACGCGCAGGTGTATTCTATGCTGCCACAGCTCCTATGGTACGTGCGCAAACATGGAAACTTCATACGTCACATGGTCAACTAATTGGAGTTGTCTTTTTTTCTTGTCCAGCTCGTCGTGTTCGACCCCAACGCACAAAGTTTAGTGTTTAAGTGCGAATGGACTGAGCAAAACGCTCTACGTGACCTTGCACGCAATTTCCGCTTCTGAGGTGCAGAATGACGTGTTGGGTGATTGCTGAAGCGACAAGTAGGTGAAATTCTATGTGTGCTATTGATTCTGAAGTGTTTTAGCTGCTGCTACACTAGTTGAATCCTGGGAGATTGCCATTGGCATTGTTCAGAGTGTTGATGGAGGTAGTGTTGGTAATTGAGAGTGCCATGGACTGCATGACAACATCACGAAGGCGGTTCCAGAGAGCAGGCGCTAACTCGTCCATCGACTCGTAGGTCTCGCCGGTCATTTCAAACACTGTACACGGCTCCAAAGCTCTGGCAGCCATGTATCGGTATTGGCGGCCGAAGAAATCGACCTCGCCGAACATGGCACCGGGCATCACGTTTTCCAGCAGGGTCAGGGGCTTCCCGGGCGCCACGCTGCCGTCGTCGTTCATGAAGAGGGCAACGCGGCCGCTAGCGAGGAAGTAGAAGCGGTCTGGGTAAGACGCCACGCGGTAGAACTCGTAGCCTTGGGGCACCTCGTATTTGCGGAAAAACTGATCAACGCCACGGAAAAGCGACGACTCGTCCGGCTCGCCTATAAAGCGATGCAGCAATACACTCATAGATTCGTGGTGGTGGACCAGATCCTGGGCGCGAGTCGTGTGCACCAGTAACTGATTCTCACAGAACTCCAAGGCCGACTCCGCGTTAAGGAAAAAGTTGTCTTCCTCTGCGATCTCATTCTTAAGCAACAGATTGCGGATCTCCGGAAGCACATCAGCAAAGATGACGGTGATCTCATGGCGTTTGCATTGCTGCTGTAGGATCATGAACGCACTACGGGCAGCCGTTGCGTCCATCCCCGAAACGCGACCGAAGTCCATGACCACGTACTCGGTTGGCAGACCATCGGGATGCGACGCAGAACTACCATCCAGGCACTCGATGGGAACATCTCGCTTTGAGACGGGTGTGAGCGGAATACTCGAGTCGTCAACATATTGCGGCTCCATGTCCAATCCCTTGCTCGATCTCTGCTTGATAGCAGCTCGGGACTTGCGAATGTGAACAGCTTTCTGCACGTCTTCGAGAATCTGTACCGACGAGCCAAAGAAGAGGTAGCCATACAGCTCTAGGTAGACGATGGCATCACGTTTCTGACCGAGCAACGTGCGCGCCGCGAGTTTACGCACAGCAGCAGAGGAGCGGGACCTTCGGTTCACAACGCGGACCTGCGCATACCCTAGCAAAAAGTTGATTATGGCAAAACCGATACCAAGCACCATTCCCAGCTCGAGCGAGACCATGTTGATGGCGATGAAAGACAGCCACAACACCACGTACTCTCGTGGCAGCATCTTGTGGTACACGTGTACGAGCCATTCCATCATCAGGTCAATAGCAATGAAGATCAGTGTAGCTGCGAAGAAGAAGCGCGGTACGAGACTCATGACGGACAACGGCACCAGCACGATGGCGAACTCGGAGATAATGACACACACGCCGACAACGCGCGAGTGGGTCTTGGAACGGTACGTGAAGATGGTCTGTGAGAAAATGTATGATCCAGTGTATCCTCCCAGCAGTCCGCTCACGACGTTCGACCACCCCACAGATTTGAGTTCGTGGTTGATGTTAAGTTGGCTGCCCATATCCATCTCGATAGCTGCGACATCTAAGCAAGACGAGAATGCCACAACGAACGTCATGCCAAGCCACGTCGTGAACTGCCTCGGGACTTGGTTCCAGTGCATCTGCGAGAAGTCAAACAGATCAAACATCTGGACGAAATCAGCGGGATTCGAGGCCGGCGAGACCCATCCATAGTCGCGGGCTTTATCCAATGAGACGCCACACAACGCCAACACAACGAAGAAAAGCAGCGGCATGAGAAGAATCGTAGCAGGCAACGCGAACGAGTTTTCACATCGCTGCGACACTAATAACAGGATTACACCTCCAAGCACGCCCGGAATGCACAGAATCATATAATGCGGGTCCCAGAGCTGCATCATCGAGGTAAAGTCATTGATCACCAGTCCTGTACACAACGACAGCCCGGCGTACATACAGAACAAGCCAATAAAGGCCAGATAGCCTCCCACCACGGGCATAGGCAGGTATGACACGAGCCCCGCGAGCTTGAATTTGCCTAGCAGCACCAAAACCACCCCGAGCGACGCTGTGGCCATGCCAATTGTCACCACAGTGGTCGTCACTTTGGCCTCCAACGGGACGTCCTCGCCTAATGAGTTGCAAATGGACGTCGCGATGGCACTGAGGAAGATGAGACCTGCGTCCTGCACCTGCCCGATGGCGAAGGGCAACGAGCTTAACAGCGTAAACATGACCTGGTGTACGACGCTGGAGAACATGACGAGCTTAGAGAGAGCTGGCATAAAGCTGACAAAATCCGGATGGCCGAAGATGATGGCCGCGTAGCCGTACATACAGGGGATTGTCAGGATGGAGTTAATGACCCCATACATCAGCGCATTCGTGACCTTGGCTACTTGGTACGAGCTGGAGATGCCTCCAATGCTCCTGCCGTCTCCCCCATCTGTCGCGTCATTGCCGACCAGTAGAGCCATTGCTTCCCCATTGTAGGGTGAGCTCTCGTGATCCACCCAGCTGCGGTGGCGGCGGCGGTTGGCTGATGTGTCATTCTGGGAGGGTTCGGACGAGCGTAGATCTGCGCGCTCAGCTGTCGGACCACGCGGCGTCGAGTTGCTGCGAAGCCGCTTGACTGCCCCCGAAAGCGCCGGCGAGTACATGGGCGTCAATGGATGGCGAAGTCGTATTACGGTAATACTGATCCTGTAGACCACGCAATAAGGGTACGCAATGTGTAAAAGGGGTACTTACTGGAATTGGTATCACCTGAGGGGTACCCTACTATTTACGGCAAATCTGGTAAAACCGCTCCACCTTCCTCTAATAATGCCCCCCCCCCCCCCCCCCGCATAAACCAACCTCAGTGGTGACACTGGTAGCTCAGGGAGCAGCCTGTCACCTTTCATTGTCAACTTCAAGTCGCGGCGATCAAGCCTACGTTCACGGTGGAAGAGAAGCTGTTTATATTCCAAGAACTGGAGGATTCGCGCGTCTGGCTGTCAAGAAGCAAAAGCTCGACAGGAAGACATCGAGCACGTCCAGCAGTTGATCAAGGAGTACAACTTTCAGTACTCACACATTTACAACATTACGAGACTGCTGTATTCCTTGACCACAATCGCAACACAACCATCGAATTCCATGGGGCCAATGACATGAACGTGAACTCGTTTCGGGTTGGAAAAAAAAAAAAAGTGCTACCGCCGTCTTTGCGGCTCTGCTTCAGGGCGTAAAATGAAGCCCTCTATGATGACGAAAGGGTCAAGATTCAAAGCCCATCCCTTTAATAGTGCCTCACCTGTATAATACATAAGGCGTGGGGCACTAACATAGTGCTCCACGGGGCAGTATCGCAGGTTTTAAGTACTCAAGCTCGTTCACTTGCAACCGAAAAAGGTGGGATTGAAAAGAGATCGGAACGCCGGAGTTAATAGAAAAGACCCCGAAACGGTAGCCTACATTAATGTAAAGTTGCTGAAATGAGCCGCATAGCCCCCCCCCCCCAGAACGCAGTTATATTTGCGAGCGAAAGCTTATGAAGTCCTCAGGGTCCCATTTGTCAGACCTTAGACAAATGTTTGACGCGTCACGAAAAGTTTGTTTAGGTATTTGTAAGCAATAGCTGAAGTCCCTAAGGTCCTGTTTTCGGACCTTTCAAATTGTTGAACTTGTTGTAGAAACGTGTATAACTTTGTCGTTGGTCAAACGATTTGATCAATCCCCGACTGAAGGCCTGCTCTGGCGTCAAGAGCACCTTCGTATTCCCCTTGTAACGAAGAACTTCTCCGTCTCCACACTGGCAAGCGTAGCCGGGGCCTTTGGGTCGTTCGGCTTCATTTTTTTCGCAGTTGCGGCGAGCTTTTTGTTATAGGCTTTTCGTGCAGCTGTGACAAGCTCGTTCTGAGTTTGATTCCTCAATTTGAGTTGCTTAGCCAGCTTTTGTGTGTAGCCCCGAGACTTTCGTATGCTCTTCCTTAGCTGTCATCAAGTCGCTGTCTTCTTTGACTCGAACGAATCTCTTGTTGGATTCCTGAGTAAACATACCGTCGGGTGCCACGAAATCGGGGTAGTCTTCGAGGAAAGCTGGTTCTGGTCCGCGATGACATTGCTGCTGGCTAGGACTGCGACCGCAAGCAGTAGAAGGATACACTGTGCATGGTTAGTACGAGTCTGTTGACGGATGAGAAAGCAAATTGCAAAGTGAGAGTCACCAAATGTTTCACCCAGAGATTCGATCCCAATAGTTACTGATACAGTAGTGCTCACGAAGCGATAGCCACCCAATGTTTCATTCGGAGATGGGATTCCGTTGTATGTTGCGTAGCTGTAAATTACAGGTACAACTAATAAACAGTTCGCCCTCGCCAATTTAGTTGCTGTGCAAGCTAATAATCTATCAAACCTAATACATTGAGTCATCCACCTACTTTCCCTATTGTTGTCTGTTTGCACAATTCCCGCTCTGATAGCTAATATGTTGCTGTATATAATACGAATAGCTTCCACCGAGGGTATTAAATTGGCGAGGCAGATTTGTATTGGCATGATAGCGTCGCCGATTGGAAAGGAGGAACACAGGCTGTGCCACAGCACAACCCATGGTATAAACGGCATCCCACCAAGAAAATATGTTCAGTACAACAAATCCCTGACGAGCACAATAAAAAATGCTGCGTCAATACAAGAAGGGGATTCAAGAGATTTGTAGCCCATGTAGTACATGATGTACGTAGCACGCGGATGGGACCAGCATTGGTTTAACGAGCGGAGCTCGCATGCGAGCCGCAGCGCCGATCGGTTGTTTAAAAGCTAGCGCTGCGAGCCGTCAAGGGAAGTTTAGGGATAGGGGATAATTTTTATTGTGTTTGTCAGCATCTTATGGTGAAAACCTCATGGTAGCGGATATTATCCGCATATCCGCCGGATATACGACAGGTGCGCGGCAGAAGATATTTATAGATTCATACGGTATTACATCGGTGCATTCGTGTTGAAGCAAAGGATTTGCAGATGTACAGGGCTTCGGAAGGTTAGTAGGCGCTAGAAATATTATAGACATAGTATGTGTAGGGGCCCGAAGGTGCTTGTGTATTGAAGTCAGGAAAAGAAGAAGCGAGGACATAGGCATAGACGTCCATGGATAGTCAACTACCTATACCATACTATTAATATATCGTGTTACCATATGTAGTATCACATAATTCGAAGTATGTTAGTGCATAACAGGTACGATTTGATGTGCTGTACGTGTACTGTACAGCACATCTGTATAGCGTCAACAATATTTTACTTACGTCGTGCAGACGATCCTCTCCTCGTGATAGTGTCGGGACCAAACAATCATTACTACCTGGAGCTATTACAAGGCATGTGCCTTAAAACTGGTACATTCTGATTTCCGGTTCGTTGTGACCTTTTTCAGCAAACGGCAACCTCTAGATGCAGGCAGAATTGATGCTTTCAAGCGCCATTACTGGCGGCGGCAAGTGCAGCACGACCACGACAAGCTTGAAGCAGACCCGAGCATGGACCTAAGCAGGGTCTCCGAGCTCTACAGCGTCGACGTGCTACAGACGGTGTTGTGGTGCATCGGACGCTCTGCTTCCCAGCGTCTTCATTAACCGCTGGAAGAAGACAGGCTTGCTTGACTACTATACTTGCGAGTACGAGGAGCCGGACGCGGAGGACGGCATCATGAACGAGCCGCCAGAGATGCTGTCCCGTCTGCACCCTCGAATCCGGTGTCGGTCGCAGAGCTGTTGAACTCGTCGGAAGAGAACAACCCCGCGGATGAGCCAACGGACGCAGATTTCTGCCGGATAGAGTCTCCACGGAGTGAGAACAGTTGCAGGCACGATGGCGATGTAGGCGGTCTCGACGAAGAAGACGATAGTGCTGCTTCTACTGATCCGGCGCCGGAGAACCTGTCCACAGAAGAGCTAAATGAGCGTCTTCAATGGATGGCCCAACTTTTCGTTAGCGCCGATGCGATGGGGGTGCCTTCAAGAGAGATTATCGGGCTTCGAACGATGCAGAGAGTGTTTAGAGAGGAGCTTGCGCGTAAACAAGGCTGCAAGCAACAAAAAGTCGATGCTCGACTTTTTCGGACGTCCTGCACCAAAATGACCTTAGCAATAGTTAAGCACCTTTGCGTAGTGATAATAGATGCTTATGTATCACTAAACGGTAAGTAAAGGTAGAGGCACATTTGACTTGTGCTTGTATGGTGTTGGTCATTGAGAACCCTCCTCGTATAGTACGTGGAGTGAATCACAAATCGCGATATCATGACCGAGAGGATTGCTGTATTACGAGGCCCTATAAAATCGAAAAAAGTCACCATGTGACATTGCCGCCACAACTGAACAACACCACTGAGACGTACCGTACCAGTGATACAGTTCCCCCTCGCCAATTTAGTAGCTGTGCAAGATAATAGTTCATCAAACTTAATACATTGAGTAATCCACCGACTTTGCTCCCTATGGTTGTTTGTTTTCAAAATTCCCGCTCTGATAGTTAATAAGTTGCTGTATATAATAGGAATAGCTTCCACCAAGGGTATTAAATTGGCGATAGGATCTGTCTTATTCTATCATGCTTTCAACAAGCTAACAGCGCGACGGTGTCGACCCGAATACCCATCCCGCGGGATGATGTCTTGTTGAGCAACATAGTCGGGTGCGAGTTGTACAGCGCCCTGGATCTGGTGGACGGATACTACCAGATCCTGATGCGCGAGAGCGACATCCCGCTCTCCTCAGTGAGCACCCCGAGCGGTCTGCTCTGAGAGTGGCTTGTGATACCACAGGGCCTGTCTAATGCCCCGACGACGTTCAATCGCCTTGTCACGCAGTTGTTTTGACCGTTGCGTGCGTACGCACAGTCGTACTTTGACGACATCTTCGTCCATAGCCGTCTTGCCTCCCTCGGCACGGCTATGGAGGTGCGTTGAAGCACCTCCGTCGAGTGCTAGAGATCATGAAAGCGAACAAGCTTTATGCCAACATCGACAAGTGCGTCTTCGCGGCGCAAGAGATCAAAGTTCTCGGTTGCTTCGTCAGCAACGTCGGCGTTCGAACGACTCAGAGACGATCAAGGTCATTTCGTCTTGGTCCTCGCCAAGGTCCAAGAAGAACCTGTGGAAGCGACTGGGCTTGGACAACAACCTCCTCAGGTACAGCAAGGGAGGGAGGGGTACGCGGGTCGGATCTTCTGAAGAAGAATACCGACTGGCACGGGGGGGGGGGGTGAACACCAAGAAACCTTTGGCAATATCAAGGCAAGTCTTCAGAAGGCGCCGGCCCTGGCACTGCCGGACGAGACGAAGCCGTTCAGCGTCGTCTGCAATGCATCTGAATATGCAATCGGATGTGCTTTACTGCAGAACGATGCTGCAGGACGTGAACAAGCGGTATCGTTTCAGGCCAGGGTGCTCAAGTCCGCCGAGCGGAACTACCCGTCCATGAGAAGGACCTGCTTGTCATAAAGTATACCCTTGTCAAGTTCCGGGTGCACATCCTGGGCTCCCATCCCTTCGCGCATCCGTGCGGACGGCGACGAATTCGCCCTATTTGTCCCAAACGGTAGAGAGGTGCTGTCCTTCTTCGCGAAATACAACTTCCGCGCTGAGTACAAGCCTGGCAAGCCCACCGTGCTTGCCGATGCGTTGTTACGCATGATGAACTACGATCTAGCTCACATCAGTCGTGCCACGGCCGATCAATACGATCAGATACGCATGGCGTACCGGGGCGACGAAGCCCTTACACCTCTGGTACGGTTTCTGGTCGAAGGCAAGGAAGCCAAGGCCGAGTGGTTCACGCCACGCCGGAGAGCCCGGCTCCATCGAGGTACGAGCGGCACGATGTCCTGCTATACTACCGAGTAGAGCTCCATGACCCCCCCACAGGTAGCCGTACCAAACGACGAGTATATCAAGTTTGATATCCTTCAGGAGACGTACGATGTGCATTCTAGTGGTCGCTTGGGCCGCGTGAATACCTTCCAATCGGTCTCTCGGTAGTTTTGGTGGACCAACATGTACAAGTAGGTCGCAGAGTACGTGAAGACATGTGAAACATGTCAGCGGATGAAACCCCCCGGGGCACGCCTCGACTCCTTTGCGGAGTCTGCCCGTTCTTGCGGACTGCTGGAAGTTGATGAGTCTGGACTTCTTCTTTGGACTCCCAACGGATGGCCACGAAAACACCGGCATCGTGGTGCTCGTGTGCCGTCTGAGCAAGTGGTGCAACTTGCTCCGGTCAAAGAGGCGGTGACCGAGGAACAGGCCGCGAGTGGAGACAATCGTAAACCGCGGGTCACGATTTTATCTCTGCGTTCTGGCGAACGCTGTTCCAACCACTTAGAACGAGGCTGCACATGTCCGCTGCCGATTATCCTCAAACGGATGGGTAGACGGAGCGTGTCAACCGAGTGCTTAAGGACACTCTACGTTTAACGTGTGTGTGTGGGTTAATCCTACTAGACACTAGGAACCTACAACTAGCCACGGTAAGTACCGTAGGGAGCAACAAGTTGAAGCACCGCTTCATCGGACCCTTCGCGATTCTGTCCAGACATGATGTGGCGTACCCCATGGATCTGCCTAAGTCGATGACGACCAACCCGAGGTTCTACGTGGGCCGTCTGAAGCAGTACCATGATCCGTAGTGCTCGGCAGCCCCGCAGGCTCCGAATGCGGAATCGAAGCCAGCTCCTGGAAACGAGGCTGCGTCTCCACCGCCTGGAGGTGCCCCCCCCCCCCCCCCCCCCAAGGCCGGAAGCCCAGGTCCCTTGCGAGACCGCGGAAGGGGCTCCATACTATGAAGAAACCGCGACTTCATTCGACGAGTATGAGCCATAGCGGTACCTCTGGGAGTACGCAGGAGTCGCTCCCGCCTGAAGCACAGGCCGCAGGGGGGTCCCAAAGGAGGTACGTCTCCCTCTGGACACGGTCCACGGACGTCCAAAGGGCATCCATACGTCGGGCAGCCTCGTCCACGTCATTGGTCCGACGGTCGACCCGATCTCCAAGGGCCAACAAGGCTGCACGCCCGCCCTCACCGACGCAAAGCGCAATCTCCAGCACAAGGACTCGACGACGGAGAGCGCAGTCCTCAACGGCTCGAGGTGGAGCCGAAGGCGGCGCGCCGGGTCCTGATCCGGACCGTAGGGGCGGTGCCTCATACGCGTACTCGCACGAGGCCATCGCCGCCTCGCCTCGACCGTAATGGAGAGACCCACTACCGCGTGAAATGTAGGGGGTACTCAGTTATTGAGAGCTCCTGCGAGCCGATTGAATGACTAGACTGACTGCGCCTGAAGGCTGTCGCGATCTGGGAACAGAGTCGGCGACGGCTTTGTAAGTAGTTCGGGATTTCTTGCCCGAACAGGTGTGGTAGTGGAGCTAAGACCATACCCGCGCTCATGATGAGCGCGGGTGTGGTCTCGCTTCTGCAGTTCCTTAGAGAACTACCGTTTGTTTACCACATCGGCAAAGTCAACGCGGAGATCGAAGAGGTCGAGAGTATGTCCTCTAACGTGAGATCCCGCCGATGAACGTCGAGTTGCCCTTGTGAGCAGCGCGTAGCTGCCCACTTCCAGAAAGTGGACTCCGCCTCCGGAAAGAGTCACAGTGTAGGGGCATTATCGAAGGGTAGCCCCACGCAAGTCGAAGTCCCAACCGGAGCTCTGGGTTCTTTCGCCGGCTCGTGAACGCTTTGAGTGGGATATGGTGCGGTGCCAGGAGCACGCACCTAGCAGCACACAAGTTCTGTTTGAAACAGGGGCTGCTTGGCCATTAGGTGATGCTCATACGCGCTGCAGCGGGGCTGCGTAGCGTAGTGCGTCAGAGGGAGACGTATGACTACTCGAGTCCTAGCTGTGGTTATCCTAACCTAAGGTCTTTTTTGCAGAGACTTAGAGCACTCTAGTTATACCACGAGAAACTCAAAGAATCAGTATCCTAAACTTAGGGCAATACTCTCTTTCGCTAAAACTGAACTGTTATTTGTTTGCTTATCTGCGGCAAAGCCGCCTGTGGTGTAAATGTATGATTCTATCATAGTTTAATGTAGTCAAATACATATCGAGTGGCCCTATGGCCACGTACTGAATTCCGGTACCTGGTACGACTTACTACAAAGTGACACGTAGCACGGCTACACTCAAGTTACCTTCGTGTAACCCGGTTACACTCTCCTCTACTAAACCGTGGACACACCGTATCCACGGGGGTCTGATTGTATCTATCGAAAAAAAGGCCCGAAACCTTCCGCTCCAAGAGCGTTCCACTATTCGTTCCGCATCGAATGTTCACACGCAGATGACAACAGCCAATTCGTCGTTTGACCTCCCTCGTTCGCCTCGCGATAACAGCCCTCGCCGCGGGCTAAGCCCCACTGTGTCTCCGATACCTTCGTTATCTTTCGTCATCCCGTACGGGAGAGGTCTCTGACCGTGTGCCACCCGCACCCTCGCAGCTCTCGGTGCGAGAATATCACTCAGCGCACAAGCGCGATACGGTCAAAATTCCGTGAGTGGAGGCGGCGAAGCCGCTGGATGCAATGCCCCCGTACGCTTTGCGCGAGACGCCCTCTTTGACGACTTTGAGGAAGGTGAAGAGGAGTCTACACTGAGTCCATGACCGGTAGTAGCCCTGTCCGCTCGCCGAACCCGCGCCGCCAACTGCGCGCTCCGATCCTTTCGAGCTCTCGAATCCACGAGTCCTGCGCAATAATGCTCCCCCGCTACCTTCGCGAGGAACAACAGATGATCCCAAGGGGTCTGGTGTCATCACCAATCTTTTGGACGAAGTCCAGGAGCAACAGCTTGCGGCTGACCCGCAGTTCCCACGCTCGAGGCGACCTATGGATCAGCCATTGCTTACCCCGTCACGTCGTGATTATGGCTTTGAGCCTCGCGATCCCCAGCGAAGTGGCTCGCTGAGCAGCATCGGAGTTGCTTAGCACATATGCTATTGGGCGGCGGCCGCAACACCAGACGAGCTCGCGCGCGAGAGTCTCTCAGAGAGAGATACTTGACTCTTCAAGTGGCTACTCAGCGCGAGTATCGTGAGCGCCTGCATGTGCAAGCTCAGCACGGCTCGGTTCCACCGATGTGGACTTACCCAGTCGTGCTCCTGTCAGAGAGACGTCTTGGGAAGACGATGAACAGTTCCAAAGTTGGGTGGAAGGAGCTCGCTAGCTCTCTTCCATTGATGCCCTTCGGGCTAGTTTTAGTGAAACTGATGCTCGAGTCGAACGTAGAATCCGTTTCGAGTTTGCGAAACTCAAGGCGAAACGCCAGTTACCCTTGCCTACCGACCTCGCCCCCAGGCCTCTCTCGCACTCGATGCTTCTGCTGTCACAGCTAGCGGCTCTCACGCTCGTGAGGCCGTTCCTCTTCAAGACCAGAGCGACAGCTCTGCTGTTGGCCTTGCTCCCCCCCCAGCGGCTATTGCCGGGAAGCGCCAGGCGAGCGACGCCTCGGTCGCTGGTCCTCGAGGGCTCTGCTGATCGCATCGATCGAAAGTGTCCACGATGTCAGGGCATTCTTGCTGAAGGAGAACCTCGTACTCCAAGAGTTCTGTGAGTGAGGATAACCCTCCACTTCACAAGATATTGGGTATGACCCTGGCGACGACGCCGCGTCACTAAGCGCTCCACATGATAGTGGGAAGTTCCCTGCTCATCGAGCAAGGCGGTGGAGGCCGATGACCGGCTGGATAGTGATACTCGCGCTGCGAGTCGCAGTGATCTGTAGCGGTCAAGAGGCGGGTGCAGACCCTGTTCGACTCGCTGGTGTGGGCGACGAGTCATCGTGACCATCTCGCTGACGAGATCGATGCTGTGCATCATCGGGCCGGCTGGTTTCAGTCTCCTGCCTCGGTTGCCAACCACTTGGAGCTCCCTGGAGCAGTCCTCTGCTCGTCGCTTCGAAGCGCTAGACCGTTCGCTCGCTGAGCTACGTGGTCAGTTGGACCTCCTCGTGCGCCTCCACCGCTTTGACCAGCCACCGGCTGTGGCGCCAAAGCCTCCGCGCTCACCCGAGCCGGGGCTCGATATGGCTTAAGAAAGCCTATGTAAAACACGGTTTGTGTTCGTATCTTCTTTGGAAGATTGAGCGTGTACGCAAGACCCTTCCTGGCCACGACCTTAAAAGGTCCAATGAAGCGCGGGCGCAACTTGGTCTTAAAGACCGCAGACACCGCATGTGTAGGTAGTTTTTTGGCGTTTAATAAAGCTTTGTCACCGACTTAAAACACTTTAATGTTGCTTCTGCCCTTTCCATCAGCCTGTTTCTTCTGAGCATCTTGGCTTTCAGCCATCGCATCGCGTACTTGTCGTAAGCCACTTAAACGCGTAGCCACGAACGTGTCAACTTGCTTGCGAACCGCAACAGGGCTAACATCAGCTAGCCCATCGGCTATTCCTCCCCCACTAAGCCCAGACCACGGAGTGGTGTGGTGGAAGGGATCAGTAAAAACCACTGGATTCATGCACCCACTGCGCCCAGACACCGACTGCGGAGGGGGGGGGGGGGTACTCCGATAGCCGTGTAGTTGCTGAGGTTCACCTTATGTATGTACCCGTCGGCGGGCTGGATCGGCTCCCTCCTTGACACGAGATGCGCACACAGGTGAGCTCTGAATCGTCCTTTAGTAGGACTTGGGGGGGATCTGGCGTGGGTATTCTTGCACGCCGAGATCCGTTCGAGTTGATCTTGGACTTGGCTGTAGATCTTGTGGATCGGTATAGTAAATCGGATCCGGAGTAATACCGCGTTGAGGCGCTTCCTTTAACCTTTACGTTGCTTGTACCGCTACCAATAGCGGGGATCTTGAGGGGGTTGAGAACCGAAGGGCAGATTTCTAGCCAAGCTTATCTAGTAAGGGCCACAAATGGATGGGGTATATTACTTGATTAAAGTATGGGCAATGTGGATCCCTATACTAATAACCAGTGTTGTGTACTTCCAAGAATATTCGATTCCGACTTATGGGGGCCCCTGGCCACCACTCGTTTCGGCTTTCCCATCCCACTTGGGCTCCTAGCCACTAGATCTTTGTCCACCGTCTACGCTATACAGGATTCTTGTCCTCCTTCTACGCTTTTACCTATCTGGTTATTCTGTCCTATTTCTACGGCGGATCCGCCTTTAATATGGCCGGATCCGGTACCTTGGATCCGGCCTAAGTTCGCTTCCCAATCCAGGGGGGTTGATCAGCACTTGGCCGGTTGCCACGCATTCAGGGTCCTGATCCATCCAATCCGGTCGGGATCCATCCCCAACCCGCTGCCATTGGCGTCTCCATCATTTTTCCAATCCGTTATGGAAAACCTTTCCACATCTTATTGGAAGTGGCTCCTGCCCTGTCTGTTGCGCAAGGTAACTTTCTCTTGTTCACTTCACCACATCCGCTTCCTACGGGACGAGGCTTCCGCACAACGGTAACTCGTCGTGTCGCATTTCCCTTCTCGGCTTGGCTCCTTCGCGCGCACCGTCTGCAGGATCATGGATCAAGGTCAGGATCCGCCTCCGGGCCCTCGTGCCAGCGTTCTCGTCGGGCAAGCTCTCGCTCCTGGCACTCCGCCTCCGTGCCCTCATTGAGACTCGGCGCCTTCGGATCCTTCAGCCCGTGTTACACCCTTCGCGCTCGATCTTGATGCGGCTCGTGCGGCTGCGGGGCTTGACAGACCCTCATTCAACATTGTGAGGAGGTGTCGGCCGCCTATCAATGATCCACGCGGGAGTTGACGGCCGCTCGCCGTCACAATGAGGAGCTTCACGCTGTCTTGGATCCGGCGGAAGCGCGAGCAAGGGAGTACAACGATTTCCTTCAGCATCGTGACGCCGTGATCCAAGGTCGGATGCTGCAACTCGAGGCTCTCGCTGCGGATGCAACCGCTAGCTATGAGAGGCTGCGTGCGGAGCTCGGAGATTATAGCACCTGCAGCGACGTTATACCTCGCTTGAGGAAGACACGTCGCGGATATCACGCATTGGCAGAAATATGCCGCGGATCTCGAACGCCAGCTTGCTGCAAGTCGTGAGGGTGGCGCGTTGTCGATCCCTCCAACTCCTGCGTTGGCTGGGGATCTCCTCAGCCTTCGCCAAGAGATCCAAAATTTGACGGCCCGATCCGGGGATCTGGAGGGCCAGGTGCGCCGAGAGGCGTCCTTGCGGCAGCGTGCCGAGGCCGATCATCAGCTTGCGGAGTCGAATTTCCGCAAGCTGACAGCGGACTTCGAACGGCAGGTTCGTTTCATCGACCAGATAGTCGATGAATGCAATCGCTTGCGGGTCGAAGTTAATCGGAGTCACCAGACTTCCGGGTGATGCCCGCAAGCTTCAGGCGGCGCGTGTCGAACTTCACGTTCGCAATGAGCGGATCCGTGAACTGGACGGGATCGCCAGTCGTCTGGATCGTCGATGTCACGATCTACAGAAGGATCATGATCTCGTCGCAGCCCGCCTGAAAGATGCCCAAGCGGAGATCATAGAGCTGTGACGAGCCGCTTCTCGTTGGGAGGATCGTTACTGCAGCCCCGGGTTTCGGCTTCAGAAAGCTCAGGATGTCTGTCGTAATCTGCGCGAAAGCAGAAGCAGGTTACAAAGATCCATCCACTCCTTTGAGGTTGAGCTGGCTCGGCTTCAAAAACAGCTTGCCGAGGCGCAGCAGGAGGTTGCTTAAGTCGAACTGATCAGTGCTTCACACACTGCTGCCTCCAAAGAGGCCATTCAGGCGAGGGATCAGCGGGACCACGCGATCCGTGAGCGCGATGAGGCGCGCGCGGATCGAGATCGCGCAGTCCAAGATCGGATCGCTATCGCGCGACGTTGTAGGACCTGCGAGGATGATCTTCGCGTCCACCAAGCTTCAATCATGGACCTCCAGCACATATACGCCCTTTTAAGGGCGGATCATGATGCTTTGGAGGAGACATATGCCAATCAGCTCGGCTCTCCGCAATCTCACCTCTTTGGCATCTACCGCCTTAGGCCACTCCGGATCTCCGGCCAGTAACTCCGCGTTGGGTCGTCCAGTCAGGAGTGACTCTGGATCCTCGACCGATCGCGGGAACCCGGGGTCCATCAAGAATTACGACGGAGTAGCCCGGCGGTTAAGACCCGAGTGCTGGATCTCTCTGACTCGGCTGATCCTAGCTCCGACGGAGAAGCTTCCATCGGCTCCCCATCGGCAGCCAACGATGATGGCACAGATCCCACGCCGGCGATCCAGAGGCCGAGCTCGCCTGGGATCCAGGGATCGAGCTCGCCTGCGATCCAAGGATCGAGGTCACCTGAGATCCAGGGATCGGGCTCGCCTGCGATCCAAGGATCAAGCTCACCGGTGGCCCAAGAGTTGAGTTCGCCCGCGGTACAGAGTTCGAGCTCGCCCCCTTCCTCCGCCTCCGATTTATCCAGTGAGGATGGGTCGGATAGTGACGAGATGCGGATGGCTCAAGCTCGATCACGTTCAGATTCTCGGCGGCGACGACTGTCCAGTCAAGACGGATCCGCGACTGCGCCAATCGAGATCGAGGATGGCAGTGGCCGTGCGAATGTTCCGGCGGCTCCTGTTTCTCCAGTTTCTTCTCCGTCTCTTCACGCTCTGGGTTGTCCGACATCCCCGCTCAAGATCCTCCGCGTCAGGTTGCGGATTCGGCTGCTGCAGCTCCGGGAAAGAATGGAAAGGGTCCTACGTGCCCTTTCAGTTCGCTGGCCCTGTTCATACCGGGTTGCAGCGGTATCGCACAGTGACTGACCCTGAGGTGATGTCTGGGGACTCGGCGCAGATCTCTATCCTGTCTCTGGCGAGATTGACGTCTCAAGACTTCTCACGCCTCCAGCATTTGACTCCTGGCTGGATGTTCCCATTGCGGAGTGAGCCTGCGCCCACATAATTGGATCCAGCGGCATACGCCCCGGATCTGGTATCGAAGGTGCAGATCAAGGCTCTATACGCTACCCAGCCGTGGACGGTCTTAACTGGTGTGACGCCTGCGCCCTTTGCATTCACTCGGGATCGGGGAAGCTCGTCGGACACTGTGTCTATTTTGACTGATTTCAAGGGCTTCTTGTCTCGTCATCTGCAGGCGTTTTGGGAATCGACACATCCGTTCCTGCTTTCTACATCGATGAAGGACCCGGATCCATGGTTTTCCTCCTTCTACCGGAGCCGTAGCAATCGCAGTTCGCACGCTCGAAACCATTGGCGTGCGTTCATGCCGCGTACGATCCGGCGGATCCGGCGTACTGGATGCTGTGACTTGGATCTTCTACTGGATCCAGCTTTCTTGAATTTCCCCCAAGCCGCTGAAGACGCGACATGGTTCCCTGGTAGTGAGGCAATTGCCATAGGGGAGGTTGCTCCCGTCACTCTAACTGCCGCGTTGGCAGATTGTGACGAGGCTGATCCCTGGCGCAATCACTTTCGCACATCTCCGGGTGATCACCCGTCTCTCTCGATTGATCGTCTTCGTGGCAAGTTCATGCCGGATCAGTGAAGTTGTCGTCTCGTTCCCTTTTTCAGGTTTCCCTTATGCGTATCTTGGATAATCTAATCGACTCTTTCTCCTTGTTCCTGGTGTTGCCTGTTTTTTTGTGTGGTGGATCTTGACTTGGTTCAGCCGCTTATGCAGTGGGTCCAGCTGGCTCCTTACTTTTATGTGGATCTTAGCTGGATCCTACCACTTGTGTGGTGGATCCTAACTGGATCCTGGATCCTACCTGGATCCAACCACTTGTCGTCTGCGAACAGCGTTGGAATTACATATACACTCACAATCCTCTGTTCCTCCAGCCGCGCAGCCACCCTGCGCATTTGTTTTCTTCTGTTCTTCGTCCCGGCTGCCTAAAATCCGGGCGGTACCCTTCTCCCCCTACACCGTAGCCTGCCAACGGGGTCTTCTCTCTCCGTCTTCCACATCAAGGCCTATTTCCTGACAGGGATCCTCCGCACTAGTTCTCTTCGTACAACTGCATTACCTGGAAACGACTACGCTTGGCTTTTTTCCGTAGGAAACCGTACAGCATCGCTCCACAATTCAGATCCGACTCTTTGACCCATGTTGGTTCGTCATACCCCTTCCAGCGTACTTCAAACTCCCGTAGACTCCTTCCGTAGCGTGCGGGTCGGCGTGTTCTCATGTTGATAATTTCTTCGACCTCGCACTCGTCGTCGTCCAAGTCTCGTTCCCAACTATCTTTGGGCAGGAGCGCTTCGTCAAAATCCACTCGATCCGCCTCTGCTACCGTTATCTCAATGGTCGGGCGATCCGGGAAAGTACGAACCAATTTCAGCTTGGATACATGTACCACCGGAAAAAGGCGATTGTCCCCGCCCGCCACTTCTAGTCTGATCGCATAATCGCTTACCATAGCTGCCACTCGGAATGGGCCATGCCACATGTGGGCCAGCTTTTTCGCATACCTTCTTTGACGCGATCCAGATATAGCCACGCCCGGGAATCGGCTTCGATCGCATGTGACGTGGCTGTTTCGTTATGGTGGCTGGCCCGTTCGGCGATCGCTTTTTTTAACCTTGCATTGACTTCCGTTCTTGCACCTTGGTAGATTCGTTGGATTTTATATCTCCACCGACAAGGATATATGTCTCTTCGCCTCGTACTACCAACAGGTAGAGTTGCTTCGAGCGTGGTCCGGGGATCCCACCCATGAGCCAAATAGAAAGGCGTATCACCTCGGATCCTATCATGCGCGGTGTTCAGTGCGAACGTTAGCCGTTATACATACTCGTCCCAATCTCGTTGATCTTCGTCTTCTACATACATCTTCAACGATCTAGTGATGGTTTGTACCACTCGTTCTGCGGTGCCATTCGCTTGGGGTCGGTATGCCATAGTTGTACGTTATCGTTGCCCGAGGATCCGATTGAATTCCACAAAGAATTCAGACATAAAGCCAGGTTCGCTGTCATGGCGGATCACTCCACTAGCGCCAAAACGCCGGGACACGCATTACTCATAGGATTCAGCAATAGTTTGAGCTGTGCGGGATCCGCTCGCTTTGGCTATCGCATAACCTGTGAACAGGTCTACACCAGATCAGCAGCTCCGCATTTCCTTTGTATGACTTCGGCAGCGACGGTATATGATCCATGGCGATGATTTGAAATGGGTAAGTAGTCTGCAGGTTACCTGGGGACTCGCCTCTAATCGAGGTCGCCCCTTTCCTGTCTCGCAATCAGTACACTCGCCCACATACTGAACGTCTCGAAATACTCCTCGCCAAAAAATGCTTCCTGATTCGCTGGAAGGTACGTCTGATTCCTTGGTGACCTCCTTCTAGACTGGCATGGTAATGGTGTAAGACATCAGTCTGCAGCATTTCAGGGATCACTAGTCGGATCGACCCGTCACGTTCGATTTCTGTCCTCGCTGTTGGCGGACAGTAGTACAACAGGCCTTGCTCATCCAGTTCGTAATCTACGGCGATGTTACTGCATGATCGTACGTCCATCTTCTCCAGTTCACTTACTTCACCTCGCAAATATTTCTTGAGGTGATGGATCCAGCTTTCCTCGTCTTGAGCTTGACGGATCCGGTCGACCCGTAGTTGGCGGACTACTTCTTCCTCCAATATTCGGGGGTACTGATCGCCTGTCGAGCGCGAATCTTTACGGCTGTTAGTCGCAACATCGATTCACTGTTCGCGGAAACCAAACCTTCTGACAGTCGGTTTAAAGTGACCAGATCCCCCCGCGCTTGATCTTCGATGACTATTATTCCGGCTTCCCGTTGCAATGCCGCGCCGGCAAGATTGTCTGCGCTGGCGTTCCATACCCGCTTAACGTGTAGCAGATTATGTACTGGCCAGGCTTGCAGTTTTCGTAAAGCCTTCTGCCGTAACAACGTTAAAGTCGGTGCCTTGCAATCAATTTCTCGGCGAATCGGCCGGATCACCAAATTGGAATCTCCTCAGATTACCACTCGTTTACGTTACAGATTTTCGAGTAAATCGAACACAACAACAGACCACTATACTTGCTTCGTTGACCGTTGACTTTTCTTTCTATAAGGATGCTGCCTTAACCACTGTCCATTCCGGTAGTTTCCACACCAATTGCGCTACAAGCTCCTCCTCGTTTGCCTCGTGCGGATCCGTCCAAACTGACAAACCACAGATCTTTGTCGTAGTTCACAGGCGGGACAGGTAGCACGATGGTTCGACGAGGTTCTTTTCGTGGAGCGATGGCTATTAGGGCCTGATCTACCTCGGATCGTGGTGTGATACTTGCCGCTAAGAATCCCAGGATTTCATCCTCGCCTTTCGTGCATTTCGTAATCTCCAAAGTCCAAGGCGAAAGCAGGGCAGCCCATTGGCTAAGCCGCCCTTGTAATCCTGCAGATCTGAAGATCCAGGACAACGTCGTATGGCGCGTCACAACCTTGATCTGTCTTCTGATCAGTATAGAGTGCGCCGGATCTAACATCCGTAACAGAGCTAACACTTCTTTTTCCACAATCCCATAGTTGAGCTCATTCTGCTTCAATGTTCGACTAGCGAACATCACCGGGAAGTAGGTATTGTCATATTCTTGTATCAGCGGTGCCGAGATGGCCCAGTCGCTCGCATGTAATGATAATGCCGGGTTGATTGAGCGGGTCAAAGTGTATGAGGATCGGGGTTGCTGCGATCTTGCCTTTAAGTGTATTGAACGCTGACTCGGTCCGTGTCCACTTTGTCTCGAGATCGAGTGGATCCGACTCGGGTGGAATGAATCCCGCGTGTGGTACCCTCGATCCAGGACTCCTTCCGATCCTGAGATCTGCCCGCCTCTCGCAATGCTGCAAAGTCCACTTCCCGGAGTTCATACAGCACGGCTGCGTACACAGCCATATCCTCAATAAAGCGACAATAGGAGTTCAGGCTGCTTAGAACAGACTGCATCGCTTTCAAGGATCTCGGAAATGGCAGATCTACCAACGCCTTGAGAGCTTTAGGATGAGCTTCCAAACCTTCATATGGCTCCTGATGCCCGAGATAATCCACTTTGGAAAACCCCAAAAACTCTTAGTCACGCTGATGGACAAGTTCCATTTGCATGCTTCGAGTAGACGCTTCGCCCTCTCACATAGTTGATCCCAGGATCCGGCAGTGACCAGGATATCGTCAATGTAGGATCTGCGGCCTATAACGGACGGCTGTCCCGGCTCTTCCGCTTGGGCCGTCTCAAAGAGATCAGTTTGCGACTCGTCTCCGGCCGGAGGGATCCTTATGAATCCATACAGCGCGTTATCCACCAGCCGCTGGTAGATCTGGGGGGCGTTTTTAATCCGAATGGCATACGGTTCCACTCGAACAGTCCAAAAGGTGTGACAAAAGCTGAGATCGCGCGAGCGCGATCCGTCATAGCTACCACCCAGAATCCACTAGCCATATCCAGAGAGCAAAACCACAGCACCTTATCTAGATCTTCCAATAGATCATTGATCAGGGGCATCGGATAAACCATTAGTCTAGTGAGACTATTCACCCGCCTGTAATCGATGCATAGTCTAATGTCCACTCCATTCTTCTTAATAATCACCACAATTGGCGAGGCCCACGGTGACGTCGATTGTCGGGTGATCTTGGCTGCGAGTAGCCCCTTGATCAACTCAGAAACTTTCTCGCGGAACCGGGGTGCGATCTTGCGTACTCGTTGCGCGATCGGCTTTGCATTTCCGATGTTGATGTCACATACCACTCCAATTGCAGCAGGGGAAGAGCGTTACCTTTCCCGATTTGCAGATGTTTATGCGCCCAGATTATTTCCTTCAGTCTTTGTATCTCTTCTGCCATATTATCTTCCAGGTTTCCGACTTGAAGATCTTCCATGAGAACTTCTGTCGTTGTGGCTGAACTCCTGGGAGCACTGCTAGCTGATCTTCCAGATCCTCTGCATACAGTGCATTACCTTCATGATAATAATCTTCGTTTTCTACAATTGGACTCTGGTCAGCACGACTGGTCCTTGTCCGGACTTCATTTCAGGTGGGAGCGTCGCCTCTTGCATAACCAGTACTTCCTCGTTGAGTCCCTCTTAACTAGCCTTTTGTACTGCGTCGCCCTCTGGTTTCGGCCTTGGATTCGTAAAGCCATTCGTGGATCCGGGGTTCTGTCCTAGTCTTGTTTCGTCTATCGTTTCTTGCGGATCCTCCTTTTTGGGGGCTGGTAATATAGTGTTGGACACTGTATTTTCACTCTCAACCTCGTCTTCGACCGTTGATCCTGATCCATTTGTAGATGGATCATCTTGAGCTTCGGGATCTGATCCAGAGAAATCCAGTTCCAGCACATCTCGATCTTCGATCACTGATGGCGGTACGTCCTGTTTTTGCTCTTCTCCTGGTATAGAGTGATATCACATACCACGGCAATCTTTGGGTGACCTTCCAAACTTGTCGGTCTCCGCAGAATTTCTTTCGGTCCGGGATACTCCGGTCGTGGTACGAGTGGATAAGGATCCGGTGGTGGTGGCTTGGCTGCTTCTGCCCGAGTTGTTTCAGTGGTAGCACTCAGCGCGAGATTCTGCCATTCCACATAGCGCCGCGATCCTACCGAAACGAACATGGGTTCTCTGGGTACGTTATCTCCTGACATCCATATCCCCACCACCTTATCATGTTGGAGGATCAGTGGTTTCTCCGCCAGGTTGGTGAGTTGTAGGTACTTGATTTGTCCCGGACCATTCGCTAGAGTTGGTACCCAGTTTGCACCTCTGGTTAACCACAACTTGTTTGACGGTGACAGGCGGATCCGTTGAGGCAATTCTATGCTCGATCCTGGATCAACCCGGAGGTGTTTACCAACGGTGTGCCGTCTGGCCCGGTCGCTAAAGATCCTGCGCCTCACTTGGAGCGGGATCCGGACTTCGTCGGACAGACACACTTATGTCTAGACGGATCCCTGCCGGGACGATGAAGTCCATACCCAGGATCGCCTGGTATTCTGAAAGAAGCTCATCTCCAACCCACACATCGTTATAGTACACTAGCCTCCCCGGCAAGGTAAGCTTGTTGCGTGTACGTCCTTTCGCCACATATAACTTCTCGACATTCGTCGATCTGGCATCCTACCTTATGAGCCCAGGTAGCATCGATACTCGATACCTCGGATCCTGAGTCAAGAAGCACTACGGTGTTGGTGTTGTTAATCTTTCCACTAACTTTGGCCTGCTTGTGGTGTTTGTTAGGAACGTGATTTTTCCAATACCCGCGCGATTCACCTGGGAGCAGATCCAAACTCATGGCCACGTCCGCTCTCTCGTATTCGGCGTTCGGGCGAAGACTTACCACTGCAGCCTTCCAAATTTCGGGTGGATCAAGTGTCTTACGGAATACACTGGATGGTGGTTGGCGAACCTCTTCTCTCTTCTTTCTCTCCACATATGCATATACGTATGGACAAGAACGCTTGTCTCGTACCGAGTTCCACCTCAGCGAGCGTCCTAGTTTAACATCTTCTCGGCTGCTTCAGGCAGGACTCCGTTCTTCGCCACCGGGTCGTACCACTGGCGGACCCGGTTGTAGAATTCTTCCATTTGGCATTTGCCGTGATCCTGCATTAATCCACAGCCACGAAGAAGCACCAATCTGACGGATATCTTCTTTTACCACACTTCTCGCAGGTCAAACGTTTCCAGCATTCCCGATCCGAGTGTTTATGCGATCCGCAGTGGGAGCAACGTGGCGAGTTGTCGCGATTGAACTTGCGGTGACTCTGTTGAGGCGGATCCGTGGGTATCCAGTTCGGCAGGGTCTGGAACGGGTGGCTTTGATCCGCGGATCTTTATGGTTGGTGGCTTGCGTCGCTGGTGATTGATCCGCCAACGCAGCGATATACGCGTGGCATACGTCGTTGTCCGATCCGGATCCGTCTGAGTCTGATCCGAGATCCGAGTCTGACCCCTAAATGTGGATCACCCGGACTGCACGGGCTGGCGCGGTTGAAGGCAGGGGGCTTGGCTTAGGTCGGAACTTGGTGGATCCTGTTGGCTTTTTCTGGCGGGACTTCGATCGTTCACGGGCTTGGAGTACTTCCTCTAGTTGTTCCGCATCTGCTAGGCGCAATAACGTAAGCTGATCCGCCAGATCTACGTCGCCCAGATTTTCGATGAAATGATGCACATGCTCGCGTCGTGACTTCAAGTCACCATCCTTGATCTTCACTCGGGCTCGCATACCTGCGCCATTCAAGCGGTAGAGGTATTCCAGCGGCGTCTCATCCGTGCGTTTGCGTGCGTGGTAGTATTGCCACACGACTGAGATCCCAAGTCCACAGTATCGCATTTGGAAACTCCGTACCAGGTCGGCCCATTTCATTCGGGTTGACCGTCCGAGTTGGCGATACCAGTTGCGCGCTGGTCCAGTGAGCAGATCCGCGAAGGTAAGGCACTTTTCTTATTCCGACGCTGGTCTCTTGTAAATGCTGACTAAATCTTGCTGATCCATGCTCTCGCTCTCTCTTCGTCGCGGTCTTTTCCCGTGAATTCTTTTAGATCCAAGACAGCCGAGATCTTGACTCGTTGGACTCCAGCGGATCCTCCGGACGTATCTGCGGTGGCCGTAGTGGCTGCACGCCTTACCAGAGTTGTGTCCAGATCATCCGGATCGTATTCCCAGTGTTCGGGGTGGTGATCCTCTGATCCGACTGACTCCATTTCGACATCCTGGGTCCCAGGATCCGGACGGCGTTGGGGTGGTGAAGTAGCGGCTGTCTGCTGGTCCTTCAGGAAACGCGACATAGCTGCCTGGACGCATGTCTCCAGGTTCTCGGATCTTCCCTGATCACGGGTCTGCTCGTACGGGCAGCTGGTACCACCGGTCTCGCATGGTGTTCCACTGGCAATGGACTATTGACTCTGGCTGGCAGCCGGTTTCGTAACATCGAGGTTCCGGTAGGATCCATCGACATGCGTTGCGGTTCAGAGGAACTGTCTGATCTGGCTTCCGAAGTCGCCGAAGCATGTTGAGAGGATCCCGTCTGATATTCCTGCGGCTGGACACGGGCCACAGTTAAGTCCATTCTTGGTTATGCCGTTGGATCCACCGTTGGGGTGGTCTTCGACGTTGTCTTCTGTGTCATTTCCAAAGTGGGTCGTTAACCCACGAGTGGTTTCAACACGTTGAACAGCGATGTAGCGGAGATCCTAATCATGTCATGTTCCGTGCAGACTAGGACTTCTGCATCGAAGGCTCCGGCCGTCAGACCAGCCTCGTCCACAGTCGTAGCAGATCCATGGCTGCGTCCAACCCGTTCGACGTCTCAATTGGCGCCGTGATTGGCCCCGTCAGGGAGCTTAAGAGTTGTGGCTGCAGGATCTGCGTCACTGGTCTTCACGAAGGAACTCAGTGAGCTTCGGCCGCTGATAAGCAAATTCTAACTTGGATCGTGATGTTTTCAGATCAGCACGATCTCCCCTTCAGAGTCAGGTGCCTTAAGTTTCTTCCTTGTGGTTTTGTTCTTCTTCTTCTTGGATGCAGCGCCTGAGGCTGGAGGGGTCTTCGTGGGTGAAGGTCCTTTAGCTTTCGCTTTTGGACCTTCATCCGGCGAATCCCGACTCGCGTCGAGATTCACGGGGTCCCCGGAGGGACCTGGGGAGGAGGCTTCCTTTCGAGATGTTCGGCCTCTGTACTATCGATAGGGCTCCTCCCAGGGCTCTGTCGCTTCGTGGATCTCGCTTTCAGCGACACCGCCGGTGATCCAACTTCGTCGGCGTTTCATCTCCCGATTCATCGCTCACATGCGCATCATCTTGGGACTCATGGTGAAATCTCGCATCGCCAAGCGATCCGGGCACGCACACCATTGTGGTGGAACGGATAAGTAAAAAGCACTGGATCCGTGCACCCACTGCGCCCAGACACCGACTGCGGAGGGGGGGGGGTACTCCGATAGCCGTGTAGTTGCTGAGGTTCACCTTATGTACCCGTCGGCGGGCTGGATCGGCTCCCTCCTTGACACGAGATGCGCACACAGGTGAGCTCTGAATCGTCCTTTAGTAGGACTTGGGGGGGGATCTGGCGTGGGTATTCTTGCACGCCGAGATCCGTTCGAGTTGATCTTGGACTTGGCCGTAGATCTTGTGGATCGGTATAGTAAATCGGATCCGGAGTAGTACCGCGTTGAGGCGCTTCCTTTAACCTTTACGTTGCTTGTACCGCTACCAATAGCGGGGATCTTGAGGGGGTTGAGAATTGAAGGGCAGATTTCTAGCCAAGCTTATCTAGTAAGGGCCACAAATGGATGGGGTATATTATTTGATTAAAGTATGGGCAATGTGGATCCCTATACTAATAACCAGTGTTGTGTACTTCCAAGAATATTCGATTCTGACTTATGGGGGCCCCTGGCCACCACTCGTTTCGGCTTTCCCATCCCACTTGGGCTCCTAGCCACTAGATCTTTGTCCACCGTCTACGCTATACAGGATTCTTGTCCTCCTTCTACGCTTTTACCTATCTGGTTATTCTGTCCTATTTCTACGGCGGATCCGCCTTTAATATGGCCGGATCCGGTACCTTGGATCCGGCCTAAGTTCGCTTCCCAATCCAGGGGGGTTGATCAGCACTTAGCCGGTTGCCACGCATTCAGGGTCCTGATCCATCCAATCCGGTCGGGATCCATCCCCAACCCGCTGCCATTGGCGTCTCCATCATTTTTCCAATCCGTTATGGAAAACCTTTCCACATCTTATTGGAAGTGGCTCCTGCCCTGTCTGTTGCGCAAGGTAACTTTCTCTTGTTCACTTCACCACAGGGGTGGCGTCTGCGGGACGCGAGGGTGCGTGAGACCGTTCATATAGAACGGGGGGAATCCTGTCGAGGCATGCACCGCATTGTTCAATATAAACTCAGCGAGTGGGGGCATTGCGCTGCATTGCTTGGGTCTGTCCGCACAGACAGTCCGAAGCATGTCTTCGACAACGCTATTCACGCGTTTGGTCTGACCATCGGTCTGCGGATGGTCCGCTGGGGACATATTGAGTCGAGTGTCGAGCACCATAAAGACCGACGTCCAAAACTTACCCGTGAAAGGGGATATCGATCCGATGCAATTGCCGCTGGCAGACCATGCTGTCGAAAGACACGATCCATGAACAGAGTGGCTGTTCCTTCTCCATCGGCGGAATCCGGCACAACCGCTAAATGAGCCATCTTGCTCAATCGGTCGACAAAGACCACGATGCCCGTGTTGCCTGCCGCATCCCGTGGCAGACCGAATACAAAGTCCACACTCGTGGATTGCCAACACCCCGTGGGTACAGGCAAGCTGTCCAGCGGCGCAGCCGAGTGTGGCGAGGGTTTAACCCGTTGAGACGTCTCACACATGCGTACATATCTTCTGGGCACCAAATTGACTGGCGTGTAAAGTTGGAATTGCTCGACGCGCAGGCGTCGCAGACGCAGTGTGGTTTCGACAACACTGATCAGATGCTGGTTATTGGGCTCGACTTAATGTGCCGTGAAAGCACTGCCCTCTCGCAGGGGTCTCGAAACCGTGCCACAATGGCCATTTATTATTTACTTGTAAAGCTTCGGCCACCAGTAATGGGAGTTCACCGAGGTGTAGGTCTTTTCTCGCCAAGATGACCGCCAAGTGAGGTATCATGTGCCTCATAGAGGATACGATACTTGAGATCCTCTTCGTGGGGAACCACGACACGTGGGTTGTCTTCTGGACCAATACCGTAGTACAACAGGCCATCATCGAGAGCGTATCGATGTAGCCTCGCGCGCAACCACGCTGACAGCTTAATGTCTGAGTTAGCAAACTCCACGCTTCCTAGCGCATGTAGAAGAGCCACGCAGCACTCGTCACGCGCGTACGCAACGCGGATCATGTCTGTCACAGAAAAAGTCACCGTTGTGACGTGAGCGATCTCATAGTCGGGCCTGCGTGATAAAACATCGGCCAAGATATTCTGCCTGCCAGGCTTGTACTTCACCTCGAAGTTGTACTCCGCAAATATGGAGAGCCAACGGGCCATTCTCTGAGAGAGATGAGGCGACTGCGTCGCAGTGCGTAGCGACGCATGATCAGTGTAGATCACAAACGGCTTGGAGACGAGCAGGTGAACCGTGAATTTGACGAGCCCATACTTCATCGCAAGTAGCTCTTTTTCATGAACTGGGTAGTTCTTCTCAGCAACCTTAAGCTGGGGAGATTCAAACGCGATCACACGTTCAGCCCTTCAGCATCTGCTTGCCACAAACAGCACTGCCGATGGCAAAGTCCGACGCGTTACAGACGGCACTAAAGACGATCGGGGTCTGGCAGGGCCAGGATCGGCGCCTGAAGGAGACTCTCCTTAATGACTTCAAAAGCCGCTTGATGACCGGTGTCCCAACACCAGTCCACATCCTTCTTAAGGAGATTAGATAGTGGTCTTGCCACCTCAGCATAGTTCTTGCTGTACTTGTGCAAGTAATTGGTCAGGCCAAGCCACTTCCGTAAGTCTTTCTGGTTCTTTGGAACAGGCCAGTCTACAATGACCTTGACCTTACCGGGATCCGCTCGAAGGCCTCGCTTCCCAATGAAGCATTCCAGAAAGGGGATCTCTTCAGCGCCGAAGACACAGTTGTCAACGTTGGCATACAACTTATGTGTGCGCGTGCACTCGAGCACCGCTCGCCGGTGCTCAATGTGGTTCTCCACATCAGTCTTTCCGTGCTCCACAGGACTGTGGACGAATATATCGTCGAAGTATGTCTGAGCATACGCCCTGTGGGGCCTGAACAGTTGCGTTACAAGACGATTGAACGTCGCAGGCGCGTTCGACAGCCCTTGGAGCATTACTAGCCACTCCTAGAGCATACCACTCGGAGGTTAACCGCCGTGAGCGGAATATCGCTTGCTCGCATGAGCAATTGATAGTATCCATCGACCAAGTCGAGAGCACTGTACACCGTACACCCCGTCAAGTTGTTCTGGAGAACATCCTTCCTCGAAATAGGCGTTTGCGCCGGAATGGTGGCCGCGTTGAGCTTATTAAAAGTATGAACGATTCGCCACTTGCCGTTCGGCTTTCTGACACAGAATGTAAGCATTGAGTGCGGAGACTTGCTCTCGCGCACCATACCCGCCTCGTGCTTAGCACGGAAGAACGCGTTAATGACGTCACACTGATCTCGTGGCAAAGGACACATCTCGTCCAGCTCCAACAGAGCGTCCGCAGTGGGCGATAGTCTCTAGACTGATGTCACCATCGACTTCCCCTGTCATTCCGTTGACGAGTGTATATAGCTATTCTACGTCTCATGGCTGACGCTTGGCGTCCCATCTCCCCGCTGAGACTATTTGCCTCGAAGAGGTCCTAACCGTCACATCAGCTGCGTCTCCAGTTGCTTGCACCGTGTGCTTTCACCAGCGTCTGGTATGTCCTAACCGACAACCGTCGCAGAGCTGGGATGCTCGCAGTCTCCACCCCGTGGATTACGTGCCACGTCACCTCCATCAGTGGCCTCGGCCTTGATGGCCCGGCCCATGGCCGGTCACACCACTACTGGCGTGTAGCGACAACTCGTCGTCGTGATGAGTGTCACTGTCGTGACCAATGTCACCATGACGTCGGCCACCCAGCGGATTGCCTGCCGCTCCACTGGCATCCTGGGGCACGCGGCCTTACTGCCCCGGCATCTTGCTGGCCACGCCAGGCATGGCGTGGAACGACACACCGTCATCGGGATGAGTGTCATTGTCGTGACACATGTCACCTGTGCCACCCAGCGGGCTACCTTCTGCTCCAGTCATAACCCACGAGCTCTGCTCGGGGCTCTTGTCCTCGACACCTTCAGTGCCTACTAGTTCGGATACCCTGGTGTCCAGCTCGTTGACCGACTCGGTCCAGTGCCCGCTCCGAAAGCGCTTTTGCTTCCTAGCAGAGGTGGGTTCATGACTCACCAAAGCTCCACCAAGAGTAAGCGCGTTGCGCCCAAGGTCTTCGACATCCAATCAATCCATGGCTCATTGCGTTCCAGCCATGCCATACCCAGGATGAGGTCGTACCTCGAATCCAGGTCCAGGACCAGACAGCGTTTCACGCTATCGAACTCGAGAAACTTCATGCCCAGGTTCACAGGAACCTTAGGCACCGTGACACGGGTCCCCGTGGCTAGGGAATCAGTGATGATGTCTCTCCTGCGCTCCCTGAGCGCCGAGCGTAGTTGTCCAATGCTCCGGAATCGATCAATATGATCCATGGCTTCTCAAAGCCCTTCACCGTGCCTCAACGACGAGCAAGCCCAGTTTGCATACACATTCCGTGTTAGAGAGTACGGCTCTCTCCGGGGCTGGGCCCTGTTGCCCTCCACCTCCATGAGGCTCAACCGAACTCAGTTCCTCCCCAGCAAGGCGCCCCGCGCCTATTGAGTGTCGCCGTTTCCCTGTGACGAGCCGATGGCTTGGTTCGATGCAGAGCGAAGGCTCGTAGGAGCTTGACGCGACCTGCCTGACGGGCAGGTTGACCTCAAATGGCGGTGCTTCGGCAGATGAACCGACGAATACACATACGCTGCTCGGCAGCATGAAGCTCAGCTTCATCATCTTCAGCGTAGCTGAGGTCCATAGGGACCGTTCTGTCGGACGGAGTAGCGTTGGAAACGCCCCAGCCAAATTAAGACGACTTGAAGTTGAACTCGGCGTTCAACGCCACTCTCACGACATCTTCAAAAGAGGAAGGATGAGTGCGGAAGACTTCCGCCCTGGCCACGCCAGTGCGGAGGCCCTCCATAAAGACTGTCACAGCCACTGCCTCTGGCAGAGCATCGGCCGCCATGCCGGCTATCAGAGTTCGCAACTCCTGGACGAAATCCACCAAGTTCTTATTACCCTGGCGGTTACTCAGAAAGCCTGACCTCACGCGGTACGCCTGATTAGGCGGAGCAAACCCTTGCGAAAGCTGGAGTTTCAGCTCTTTCCAGCTCGGGAAGGCCGCGTCCACCGACGTGCCGCATGTGAGTGCCCATTCTCGTGCTCGGCCACCGAGCTTCGAGATCGCTAGCGCCACGCGCTGTTGCTCAGTATGGAGCATGGCCGATCCCGTGGCCATTTCGATCTCATGGATCTAAATATGGTTCTCCCCCTCCTTTCCTTCGAAAGTCTTGACGCTCACGATGAGCGGTTTAGGCCGGGAGGCCCCATCCTGCGATGTCATCGACGTCGTTGCAGACGCCGACATCCTCTGCTGGAGGTGCTCCAACAGGGCATTTTCGTAACTTGAGCACGCCTCCAGACGCGCGTTCACCGCGTCCCGTCCTTGCGAAGCAAGATGCGTTATGCCCTCAGGGTCGAGCAAAGACATAAACTTTTCAGCGCGTCTTGATGGCTGTGGGACAGGTTAGAAGACGCTGTCTGCTCCATCCTCACCGAGGAATAGTCCTAAGGCTCAGGTGGGGGATTGACTACAAGTGCTACCAGGTGCTGCGGGGCTGCGTAGAGTAGTGCGTCAGAGGAAGACGTATGACTACTCGAGTCTTAGCTGTGGTTGGCCTAACCCCTAAGGTCTTCGCAAAGGCTTAGAGCACTCTAGTTATAATACCACTAGAAACTCAAAGTATCAGTATCCTACACCTAGGGCAATACTCTCTTTGACGCTAAAACTGAACTGTTATTTGTTTGCTTATCTGCGGCAAAGCCGCCTGTGGTGTAAATGTATGATTCTAACTATCTACCATAGTTTAATGTAGTCAAATGCATATCGAGTGGTCCTGTGGCCACGTACTGAATTCCGTTAATCCAAGTGGTACCAGGTACTACTTACTACAAGGTGACACGTAGCACGGCTACACTCATGTTACCTTCGTGTTACCCCGTTACACGTGCCCTCAGAAGAGCCCCGCCGAGGAGCACACAATGTGGCTGAAGCTGATCCAAGTGGGCGTCAGCTCTGTGGGACTCTTCAGGAGGGAAGTACTGGGGAGCGTAAGGCACCCCGTGGCGAGGAGACGAATACTTCTTTGCAGGTGACTGGGTCTCCGGGACGCGCACTTCGTTTTTTGACGGGCAGCCTGGTATCACAACTGCTGCCCATCGTTCGAAATCGCTCGGCCCACTTGGCCATCATCCTTCTCGTCGGAAGAACAGCTAAAGAGACCCTTACCAGTCTTGTAGCTGATGGTCCCCAACTCTTCGTGGAGTGTAGACCGGAAAGCATACCGCCTCTTACGGTTGACTTCCGAGACTGCTGCTGCCTTCGCAGCCTTTACGCGGTCAGACGCCCCAGCGAGCGTCAAGTTGTTGATCGAAGGAGGAGGTTTCTCTTCGTCCTCCTTGGGTGAGCCAGGGCTCCCCTGGCGTTTGGCGTTTTATGTTCGTCGCATCGTCGCCATGTCGGCTGGGCAGCGGTGTACGAGGTCCAAGCGAATCGGACTAGCTCGGGTCACCGTCACACCCCTTGATGAGCTGGCCCCGGAGGTCATTGTCGCCCCAGGACATGGGATACTTGTCCGAGTCCTCCTCATAGTTCATGGGGATGACAGGATCCCCCACAGGCGAATCGGGCGCCTTGGGAATCACCTTGGGTACCACCTTGATGGAGCCTTCGAAACAGAGTCTTTTACAGACGTCTTAGAGCTCTTAGCCTGCTGCTTGAAAGCAACAGGCATAGCAGGCGCTTTCGCACCGCTGCCTGGCCGAGGCTTGGTCATGCTCGAAACTGACGTGGAAGCCGAGAAGCAGAGAGCATGTGGAAGTGCTTAAACGGAAATGAGTCAGCTGCGAAAACAAATCACAGCGAAGTCGATGTCCTTCGACTTGGAGAGTGAAATGCGGCGACTTGCTTTCACTCGTCCTGAATGGTCGGTAAGCCAGACTTAAGTGGGGGAGGATGTAACGGGGTTATATGAAGAGTGCCAAGTCACTCTTCCGAATGGTGTACCCAAGTACCCTAGTATTGTAGTCAACATCACTATGACGTTACATCAATGACGTAACGACACATATGGTACAAGGAACTCATAGCCACCCAATAGGAAAACATCTAGGATACTTTATAGGTGGCTTACCGTTAGTATTAGACGCACTAAGAAAATCACCTATAAATATATATCTACCTAATTTGGTAACAGTCCTCTCAGAGCATGGACTTGCGAGCAGCCGTTCACTGAGAGTTTGTATACTCTCCGGAAGTCACACTTCTTGTGAGCAAGGTGTTGTGTGCCCCGTCACACGCTAGCTGTTGTTGGCGGCAAGGAAATGGCGCAGCAAGTGAGGAATATGGGATCCATGATAATCTTCAATGCGATCAAGAAATTGGTTGCACCAAGGTTCGGCGAGATCGCTCGCACGTAGCGCTTCCGCCAGATTGGTGGGTGGCGGATTGTTTTTAAGGCCGGGATACCAGATTCGCTTCTCGCTGATTCGGGGGTAGTGCAGGAAGAAGGGGTCAAGTAAGAGATCCAAGTCACAGCGACCTGCGATCATCCAACACAGGTACGCTTGAAAAACAATTCCAGCGTGCACCGAAACGACATCGTCTCCGATTATACTTTCCAAAGCTGGGCCATAAAAGCCCATTTTTGCGGAGCTTGGGAATGATATGGAAGGCCTGGGCGGACTCCAATAATGTCAGCCGATGCTCCGCCTTAAGCCGCTGGTAATGACGAGCAGTGCCGTCAAACCGTCCCGTCATCTCGAATGTCATCGGCACCATTTCGGACGTCCAGCACATTCCAAGGAACAATTAGGAATCTCCACTATTGGCGTGTACGCGACGTCAAAGCGCCTGCTGTGGGGTCGGTCCATTACACTATTGGCTCTGCTCTACTCCGACCGAAAGTCTTGCCCACTCGGGGACTCGAACTCACAACCGCCCGGTCCCGAAGTGCGCGGTCCAGCACATTCCAAGGGGAGACAGCGTACATGGCCTGTATGTGTGTAGGATGATCAACGTCGGTAACCATGCGCGAGCAGGAGGCGAACCTGAATGAAGCGAGCATAGCCAGTGATTGGGTTTGGAGAAGTGATGGAAGAGAAGGTCGGTATCCATCTCATTGACACTGATCCGACCAATGTGTCGAGCTGGCCAGAGTACGATATCCGCTGGCGTTCGATCAAGAAGATCGCGATAACCGGGGAATCCACTTATCTCCCGGAGCGGTAGTCGGTTCGAGCTGCCTGAGCTGTGCTGGCGTTAAGCGGTGGTTGCAGGGAGTCCGAGGCTGCGCGTATACACTGGTATGCCAATTGGAGATCAACTGGTATAGTGTACCGGTAGTGTTGCTCCGGGTGTCAGTGATGTCGTCCACATCACAACACACATCTGAAGAGTGACACGTTACTCTTCAGGTAAACCCGTTACGAACTCTCACATTTCCAGCACGACTACACGTTCCAGCAGCAACAGCAGCACGTCGGGTATCTCCATCAGGACCGACGTCTCCCAGAGACCGCAACTCTTACAATACGTAAGCTCTCCCAACTGCATGGTATTCATGAGTTCGTGGCTGCCACGAACTGTTACATACAGCACCTTTGGGCACAATGCAAATCTATTATACAGAATATGATATTTTATCGGATAGCTATCCGCGAGGTTTGATGGTGTCCACTCGCTACAGCAATCATAGCGTCTGGAGTAATATAAATATTCCTCTTTAAGGGTATTACGCTGTCAGGGCAGACTGTAGTACCACCAATTTGGTACTTATAGCCATTTGTGCTACCTTGCTCAATAACTCGTCGTTCGGCCATGCTCTCGCGCATACAGACCTCAAACCTGATGTCAGTGGCGGAGCTTCTCAATCTACCAAAGGAGAACACGATAGACCCACTGACGAAGACTTCTGCAGTGTCAAGGAGTATGCTAGCGCTGAGGATGGCGAGCTTTTGTATACGAAAGAGCATGCAGCACGAATCGTTCACTATGGATGTCGAGCTTGAGACTGAAGATGACTTTAAGTGAATCGCCAGGCTTCTCGTCCGCGCTGCTTCAAAACGGGCAAGTCACCAGGTCTGTGAGAGGAATTCTTGCGATGCAGCTGAGAATTATGAGAGGAGCTTGAAGCAAGGGCATAGGCTTCGGACATCTTGCACAAAAGTAACTTTTTTACAGTTCAACACCCCGAAACTGGATTTTGTGGCGGTTTTGTATTGTATACTGGTTCGAACCTTGAGATGGAACAACTACTATATTGCTGCTCGGCTGGAACTGTATTTTCATTCCTTTTGAGCGTCTAATCGCATATTTGGGTTCACATCGAGGGTAACTATATGGACGTTGTACACGGAGGCATGTTCGTTAGTCCATGGACATGCCTCCGTATAGACCGTCCGTAACGGTCTGGATCAGTATATATGTGACCAGGTTCTTGGCAGCTATCGTGGGATTGGGGCCTTTTTAATACCGGTATATGCCAGAGTGTGTCATATTAGCTTTATTTCGGCACGTCCAGTGTATCTTTTACGGCACTGTGCCGATTTATAGCTAGCACTATGACTTCCGTATTCCTAGAGTGTTAAGCTGGTCCTGCTGCTTTGCCTGAAAACAAAATGCCCTATAATGGAAGGGAGGTCAACGCTGTACGACGGTCGTTCAATTCGCACTTCATAATCGAGATATCTGACTCGACAGATGCCGTGTTGGCGAATACGATTGCTAAACCACAGCAAACCCGTCCGAGATGCGAAAGCATTTTCGGCTTTGCAGCCTTCTCGAGAGCGCCCATCAGTCTTAAAATTCGTTTCGTAGTGTTCTTTGTGAATTACTGTCTGCACCGACTCGTCCAGCAGATTGGTTCGACACACTCTCGATGCTCGGATTCCACAGCTTTAATTTGGTCAAGATTCCTGAACTTCGCCAACTGCTTGCGACAAGATCCCAATATATAATCGGCGAAATCACGTTGGGGGAACTAAAAGCTCCAATGACATCACTGGTTGGGCAACCGTTCCAGCTCCTTGATTGTTACTGTCCCTTTCGGCTTGTAGGAGCTCCATTCCTTCAATAACGTGTACCACAAATTTGCCTAGCTGTGTTAGTTAATCGCCTGTCCTTCGGTAGCAGATTACCCAGGTACGTTTTCACAAACGTTACTTGATTTCTCAAATAATTGATGAGATTGTGGTCCTTAAGTCAACTTCTCGGAAACCACATCATTCATGCCATGTGAAATGGTAGCATCAATTCGGGTGCACAGACAAAGTACTCCGTAGTCGAGCCACTCTCAACTTATGTTGTTTGTTGGGAAGAGGAGAATATTTTTGGCCTCAAATTTTAATAAAAGTCACATTTATCACAAAAGAGATGCCGTAGACGAACGCAGCATTGATCCACCACGCGGTAAGTTATACGTTTGCATATCTATCCAGTCTGCTTTCAGATCTCCTTTCTACCGTAGTCGTCTATATAATAACTACATCAAAGTATTATGACCGTCAAGCAGCGGGGCCTCTCGTCATGTTTGAGATTTCGGGGGTACATTCTACCTGTGTCTTGCTCAATTTAAGCAAACCTAATGCTGTCCTTACCATATGCGTCTACCGTTGCTTCGCTGTTACGCAGCAGGGCTCCCGATAATGGCATTAATCGATGGTCAAAAAATTAGTTGCCCATAAACTAGGCAATCTAAAAACACGACACAACTTACATACATAATGGCCATTAATGAGATTAATGGTTAATATGTACTTAAGTACTGAAGCAATTATCTAGTCAATGCACTCATAAACAGTTTGCGCGTCCCAGTAGCGCTCATTCATGCGAAGAAAGAGGATCATCTCAAACGATATTGACAGCAGCGTATGGCGATGTATTCCATAAGTTGCACGAGCAACGCTGAAAAGCCCCTCTGCTTGATTCGAAGTTGGAGGTAACGTGCCGACTTGGACGTAGGCGCTCTTCTTCGATCCGAAGGGAGCCTTCTTCAGTACCGACGTCGCAAAGCTTTCATGGCCGGAGGTACCAAAAGTCAATATCGGGGGCTGCCTCAGGAATGGGTGCACAGTTTGTATTCCTTGGCCGCTCAAAAGGTGCTGCTGATGGATCTTGACGCAAGCTGACTCAAAATCAGGACTAGCCGCGATGGACACCGTAGCACCTATAGGTCATTTTGGTCCTTTTACATGTCAGAACCCGTTCCCATCGGCGCAGATGCATAATGGTGAGGGTAAGATACCAATGAGCCAGCGGCCATCCAATCTAACAGGGAACAGTGTGCTCAAGCACGTCCAGGCAGCGATTTGTTTGAGCCACTAATTCAGTGCTCCTGCACAAGCTCCCCACGCACGCAGTTTTCACTTCTCACACCACCGTTCTGCACTGATGCAGCTACCCGACGACGCAGCTTCAGGGCGCAATCCCTCCCTTCACGGTGCTGTTGCCGCTGGCATGGTGCGACCTGACGCCCGAACAGGTGACAGCTTCTCCTGCATCCACGTTAGCACCTTCGCCGGCGTCAGCAACCTCGACAGCAGCAGATCCTGCGTCAGCGAAGAGCAAGTCAGATCGAAGCCTGAGAGCAGTGATCCAGCACCCTCGACGAGTAGTAGGGGGAAGGCGCCCAGGAAACGTCATGGGTGGTCCAGGTGGTTGCCGAAGGCCGCGCTTGTCTGCAGAAACAACTACCGCACTGACGCAGGCACTTATGAACAGCAATAACGGCCGCAGAGATGTCGTCCATGGCACAATTGTTTTCTGGCTAGCACACCTCGTAGAGCTGTTCCCAGAACACGTGGTTCAGAACGCGAACTTGCTTAATTTTTTGGTACACTGTGCCAGTTTGTTTTTGACCAATTAGATTAGCTTTTGCGTTTCGGCACAGAACGCGTTTTCCACCTGAACAAGGGCCTTGGTACCGTTAAAAACTATATTTATTACAATATAAGGGAAATAATAATACTTACCCAGTGCCGCTTTAAAGACGGGTTGTCTTTAACCAACGCATCAAAGCGAATTCGGAACTCCCACAACTTGACGCAGTCCGACTGTAGCTGCATGGACAACGTCTTGTCCTTTTTTTCTTGCAAAACCTAAAGGAGATTACTGAACACTGTCCACTCAAGCCATCCAAAGCGGTTCTGCGCCTTTTTGCTGATCCACCACGACAGCATCGACTCAGTCTCCCCTGGGCCAGCAGCTAGCATATCGGCCTCAAAGTTGGGATGTTGAGCCGAATATGCTGGTCCAGATTCGTCATCCTTCTTCCTTCAGCCTGTTTGTGAACACTGGAACAGATCTTGCATCTCTAGTAGTAGGTCACTTCTCCGTTGTCGTCTAGGCATGGGGAAGGGTGAAGAAGGCTATATCCTTCGGCGAGAAGCGAGGAGCTGGTGGGGGCCTCGAGAGGACGAGGTCAGCCATACTCGGAGGTATGAAAACTATGGTCAACACTTAATAGACGCGGGAGAACTCGAGGGGTTAGTTTGCATGTGTCGATGCTTAGAAAAAGTAATTACGGTCAGACTTGCTACCTTTAAAAAAATGCATGCGTAAAAAAACCAACCATACATAATTGATGTACAGCCTTCAAGCTGCTCCCATACATAATGGGGGGATTAATGTACATAAATTTATGTACTTACGCATTTTTTTATTGGGGAGCCCTGTTACGCAGTAATGGTTGTGCGGAAGAGAGGTTGGGGCCTTGGTCGGCAGATTTTACTGTCGCTGTGACCAGGCATGCCGATTATGGCATTGATATCTAGTGGGCATGCAACAGAAAAATAAATAATGCGTCGCTAGGAAGGAAAACCGTCAGTAAATTATTGCATAACGTACTATCAGCAACATGCCAGTAACCAGCTAATCCAGTGCATCAACAGTGAGGACTCTCCAATAGTTGCCGTTCTCGCGCAGGTAGAGCAGCTTCTCTAGAGTTGCAGGTTGCAAGGTGACGTTCTTGACCAAGCGTTGCACGCGCGACGCTAAAAAACCTCTCAACACGTTCGAAGTTAACGGAATCGACTTGATCAGCCTATACGTCTCCACTTCTTCAGCAACTCGACGCTGTTTCTGGATCCTCTCCACCAGCGACTCATTCATGCTGGCCGTTGGTACTGCTGCTGCTTCACCCAGCTGAATTACGAAGGGCCGCAGAACGGCCTTCTCGTTTCTTGTCATCTTCGCTCCCTTGCCACTCAGAATTCGCACGGAGCCGGCTTCGAAGTTGGGGTCGCTACAATATCAGCACGAGGAGCTACATGCAAGTGCGTAAGTAAAACTATTTAGTGACATATCACTGCAATGAACGTACCCAAATACGGAGCGTAAGCCGGCTTAAGCTTGATCAACCCATCAAGCCACCCCGGCGTCCAGCAGGGTGATGTCCTCTCGCTATAGCGCCTTCGCAATGGACTCGACATCCTCCAGCTCCTTGAGCAGCACCCGAAGCCTCTTGTTGCGAGTAGCAAAAAGCAGCAGCTCTGCCAGGTCTTCGTCGTCAGCATCCAAGTGCTCCAGCAGCCTGAAATAGCGCTTTAGCATTGCGAACGTGGCTCCATCGTGTGGATTGGCGAATTACAGGTCGGAGTGGCGTTTGAATCGGTTCAGAATTACATACATAGCCACCCAAAAATATTTTTAGTTTAGAATAGTAAGAACCACTCCAAAAATAACTTACCGGAGTTTTGCCGATTGGTTCAAGGTGCGCAGCTTGACCATGAGAGCTTGCACCGCCGATATGTCTTCCTCGTGGTCGGCCAAGTCAAGTTGGACAGCCAAAATTAGGCGATGGCTTGCACAGCCGACCAAAGGGACATCCAGCAGTGTAGATAGACGACGGTTGACGGAGCAATTATGGCCAACAATGAACAGACATTGGTCCATATGCTTACCGTAGTCACGGCGTAGCATCTCCGTCAGAAAGGCCTGGTGCGTTTGGGCGGAGTGGTCATCGTCAGGGGCTGCAATGAGAGGGGATTTGCACAGCAGTGGCTACTTTGCCACGCCATCCACCTCATAGCTGGCAAAGACAGCCACGCAGTGTTCTGATGCATGGCTCCAGCCAAACAGGATGAGCCCGAAATACTCGGGGATCTCAGCCGCTATCTTTCGCAGCACAGCCAGCATGACCCCGTCCAAAACGGATACCAGCGTTTCCACAAATCGAATCGAGAATTGAGTAACTACAAGGTAAATAATGAAGAGTGTTAGTAAATACTGATAAAAATGAAGGGATATCTTGTGTTTCTTACCGTCTAGTGTCTGCATTCTCACAAAAGGTGAGAGGTAGATTGTTCATCACAATCCACGCAGCCAGCCGTACCGATTCTGAGAGGTACGGCGCACGTAGTGTGCCAGCGACCCAGTCTCTGCGGTCGTGGCAGCCGGCATCTCTACCTCGTATTCCGGGTGCTGCTGGCGGACGTGCTGCATCAGATTGGACCAGCCGTTGCGGCTTCCCTGCTCGCGCACCGTGCCACAGCGGCTCCGGTAGTACTCAAGAATGATCTCGTCATTCTCATCCCGGCAAGGCCGAAAGAAGAACTGGGAGACCTGCCGGGTCAAGAAGGTGGGGCGGACGAGTCGCTGAGAGGCCAGCATTCCGGAGGCTGACATAGATGGAGACTTGAGCGGGAAGCAGATTGCAATAAAAAATTGAGCCTTGATCGTAGCAGTTGTCACTGTAGTTGGCTGGATGAAGAAACGAATGGAGCACCATCCTTCAGTGCAATAAATAATCATATTGCCGCAAAAATCCGCAAAAATAAATATATTGCTAAACTTTATTGACAATAATTGTTTGACCAATGTATTTTTCGGTATACCTGGCTGTGACGGCATCGTTGTTGGCTATGGCTGTGCTCGCACGAGTACCAGGGGTACATGTAGATAGGCTACATGTAACACTACAGTAGCGATTTTGCTAAACTGCAAAAGAGGCGTAGGATTTGTCAAAACTTAAATAGATCTTGTGTATCTTAGATAATCAATCACACCTCCTCCGAGACAAAAGCGTAGTGGGTGTGGATCTGAGAGTAGACAAGCGCACATGAACTGAGCGGAGCCCTGGGCCGCTATATAAAATATTCGGAGGGTTATTATCGGGATAAAATTAAATTTAAAAAGATAAAGATAAAGAATTACTATGTTTTTATTTCTTTATCCGTTAAATCGGATATGCTTGGAGGCTGAATTTGCCCTCACAGGCTACTATTAAGCAGCCACACACAATTACAATCACTGTGGCTGCCCTAATAGTAGCCTGTGAGGGAAGACACAGCGATTGTGTAGCTGCAAGCATATCCGATTTCTACACTTCACGTTGGTTCCCGTCGCACTGGAGCTGACACCCTCTACTCTACGCAGGCAATGCGCCAGACGCGATCGTGCGGCGAGCCCGTTGCCGTCGAACCACTTGAAAGCACACTACTCACTAACGCGCCTGGCCTGAACTACAGACATTATCAAATAGAGCGCTATGCGGCCGATATGGCCCATACAACAAGAAAAAAAAAACGAAAATAGGCACAAATCGCACTTATCCGAAAAGTGATACATCTCCCCCTCGCCAATTTAGTAGCTGTGCAAGCAAATAAATCATCAAATCTAATACGTTGAGGTATCCACCGACTTCGCTTGGTTGTTTGTATGGAAAGTTCCCGCTCTGATAGTTAATAAGTTGCAGACATAACACGAATGGCTTCCCCCGAAGGTATTAAATTGGCGAGGGGGGTCTGTAAAAATATTCTTTTGATCTTTTATTCGCAATAAAATATAAATAGTTTTTGTACCAACACTGGCCCAGTGGAGAGTGGCTACCGCAACCATAATTATGAGACATGAATGGTCGTTTTAGCATTTATGGTTGCTTTAACCCAACTCAAAAAAGTCCACTGTAATATATTTTCAGAACTTGCACTGCGTCGGAAGTTCGCATTCAAATCCTAGATACGCATTTACTGTAAACAATCCTTTAGGTACGAGCACCCAAAGCCGTTCATTTCCTAATTTGCGAACCAGGGACACGCGGCGAACGGAACGGGGCGAGCGCGCAGCACACAAAGCAGAGGGGTCACGCAACACTACACACGGTCGAGAGAAACAATACGGAAGGGGGAGGCTATGATGGCAAAATTGCTTGCAACGATGAAATCATACGCTCAATTTAGCTACTAACTTCAAACGTTTTAAAGGACGACGCTTGCGCAACAAAACCACTAAGGCTAATCCGAACTACATGCACCTAGCTGAGCATCGAGAAGAACCACGACAGCGACGACGATTTCGTTCCGGACGAAGTTGGAGGCGGAGACAAGGCCTCTGACGCACATGAAGAGGCCACGTTGGTGGATGAAGCTCCAAAATCGGGTAAGCTTCATTATCCGATATGATATGGCGTGCGTTGCTGGTGAACATTGGCGCATATATTGATTTCCCAGCGCGCAAAGGACGGATGGGAGCACGTCGCCCGATAGATCTTCGGGTATGATTAATTCTAAAGTCGCTTTATTGATATAGTTGCCATACATGTATGAACCGATGTTGCTGTATGCTTACGTCTTCCTTGTGGATGTGTGGCTCATATTTACTTTAATATTGCGTTTGTAGCGAAGAAGTCAGCAAAACAACAGCCAACTTCGAAGCGCAACAGTGCCCGCCAAATGAAAAAAACGGCATTATATTGCAAAAGACGCCGCGATCTCGCGAAAGAAAAGCAAAGTTGTGCAGCTAGACGTAACGCAAGAACAAGGAACACAAGAAATTGTGTCGGAGGCGCACAAGTCGGAGGAGTATGCCCCACGCATGCGCACAAGTAAGCATCTAAAGGAGCTGTCTGCTATGGAAGAAAAACGCGCAGACATCTCGAACGTGGCAGCAGCATTTCCAGAGAAAACAATCAAGACCTGGAATGAAATTCATACGCTGTATGCGGCCTACAAGAAGGCCAACAATCTTCACTACCGTGTTCGCAGTTCTGATACAGTGGCAACTTACAACAGGTATGCAATTTGAATATTGTTATTGATTGGATTGCTTTTAACTGGAATGATGTGTCGTCTGTTCATACGTTTAGCTCCCACACCGATCAAATACAATTCAGCTCTAAGTGGAGTAACAGGGTTTTCCGCTGTACGCACGGTGTTTCACAGGGTTCTCGCTCTACTGGTCAGCGCAACCGCAGGGTACGGTACTCCGGGTGCTTATCACGTTTCACAGCAAGTGTGATGCCAACGGATAACGGCACATTCTACGTCGTCATACGAAACGAGGTATGTGAGTAACCTTTGCAAACCCAACCGTGAACTAATATTCACTTATTGTTGCTAACAGAATCGTACCCACACCCCTGGGGCAGGATTCGGCGGAGGATCTCTTGAAGAACATGCTACTCTCTCTCTCTCTCTCTCTCTCTCTCTCTCTCTCTCTCTCTCTCTTGTTCAACTGGAAGGCCTCGATATTCTTGTTATACAAGACCAAATGGATGGGGAATTATCATGCAGACGAAGTTGCAGAAGTTAATGTTGAGGAGTGGGCGAGACATTGGCGATGGGCTTTACGCACGGGACCAACAATCTGGGTTATCACTTGGGTACGTGTGCCTCACCACTTATATCAACCTTTTTATTGCAACCTTATTGAATTATGGCAACCATGCAGCACCCTTAGTGTCTAACCTGGGGTGATTTGATGCGGTTTTGCTGAGTATAGGCAGTTTGGTCGTCACCACAGCATCTGGCAGAAGATTTCCATTCTAGACTTTATTACTCTCAACCAGCAGACTGTGACGATAGCAACAATCCAGAATTTTTTTAAGGAGAAGAATCCTGGATGGCGCAACATCTCCTCAGTGGTGATTGATAAGGATTCCGTAGAATGGCGCGTACTGGAGTAGTCGTTCCCAGATGCGAAAATACTACTCTGTCAGTTCCATGCAATTTCATACTGGAAGAAGGTGATGCAGCGACCTACGTTTCGATTGAAGGTTTCCCAACGCGATGATCTACTCACCCTCATGACAAAGTTGCTTTACAGGATATTTTTTTTTTACCTCAACTTGGTAATTTCGAATGGTCTAACATAATGTATGTTTTAACTAGTACCACGGAGGCACACTATGTATGACACTCGCTACGGCGATTTAAGGTGTTACTGCGAAGACAACAATAGACCTGCCATTTTTTTGTACTTCGACTGGATTTGGCACTCATGGCGAGATATGTGGGCGAACTTCGCTCGTAGCAATTTTTTCACGGCTGGTAATACGACGACAAACAGGATTGAATCAAACTGGAATCAAGTGCAAATGCGATTGAGCCACAAGACACGAGTTGACAGGACGATTGCTGGTCTGTTGCAGCACCAGATGACTGTTACGCTGGAGATTGTTTCGACTATGGGCTACACAACTCATCGTCATGCATGCCGAAGACGGTTCGCGTTTTCTGCGTGGAGTTGCGACTAGATTGTCAACGGAAATGCTTGTACAAGTGAAACGAGAGTGGGAGCGATTTATTACCCTGGTGAAAGATGCAAAATGTGAGCGAGGCGGCTCAGGTTTTTCGTCTTGGATAGTTCACTGCTTGAACCAAACGTATAAGTGTGATGATGTCGATTGGTCGTGTACCTGTCTATTCCACAGCAGTCATCATTTACCGTGTCGCCGTCTCATGCATTTAATACACAAAGGACATGGATTTGATGTGCTTCCAGCTATCTCCATTCCTGACCGATGGAGTATGTTGTCTGCGTTGGAAGTGGGGAAAGAACTAGCGGCTGCGGCCGATTCTCTGCAGGCAATTGTGCAAATGTCGAAGTTCATCATCCACCCAGTGAATTTGAGTGCAATCACTGGGGTTTTACTATGATACGTCTGCTCTATGGGGGTACCGCCCAATCACCTCGAGTACATGTTTATATGCATGAGCCGCTTATTGACGAGGGACATCGCGACCAAATGAAGGATGTTTGGGAAGGCACCGAAAAAAATGAAGAAGACGAACACAGTGAGGAAAATGAAGGACTTGTCGAGTTTGTCAAACGCTGGCACCAAGCTTTTAACAATGCGCGCCAGCCTGTTGTCGGTCTAATTGAGCGGATTGAGACACCACAGCAACAAGACCCTGTCAGCTGCGGTGTCATGGTTGTAGGCCAAGCGCACGGCTATCTTCTGGAAAGTTTGCTCTGCAGCAGTGCAACGTATCCAAGAAAGATGTCAGCGTGATGCGCTTGAAAATTTTATGGATGGCTCTGTCTCAGTTCCCAAGAGCGTTCCATATCTGCGCACGACGCGGATAAAGCTAGTCAGATCCATCAACTGCTACGGATCCAACTGTGATAGGCAAATTCAACCGGTATTATCTTCTAATACAGTATGCAGCCTCAGTGATGTTGGATAGCTTGTTGATTAATATTTCCAGCAGAACATCAAAAGATAGCGACTCTTCGCGAGCTGTAGTGAGGGCTTCATCGCCTACAGACTCAGACAACTCGTAGCTGTGCTCTTCACACTCTTCCATCAAGGTTTAAAAGTCTAGCTGAGTTATCATAATCTTCTCCAGGTAAACGCTCATCTTCTCCAGCTCCTCCTTCATGCTCACAAGGTCGGCGAGGCGGGCGCGCACCAGTTTGCGGGCCAGCGTTTTATCGTTCATGCCGTGATAGGGAGAGGATCGTTGCAGAAGCGTGTTCTTCTCGCACAAAGTGTTCGTGCGAACTTACTGACCAGAATGTTGTTTGTGCGAACTTAATGCTTTTTCTAAATTTATGAAAATTCACGTTGGCTGCATCCAAGTGCCATCGCGGCCGTAAATTTTATTATAGATTACCTCTCCCCAGCTGTTTTTATGGTTGCTTTACTTCCGCAAAGGTTGCCTGAAGTGTGTTTACCATCAAGGTTGCCATATTTACCGTCGTCAAATCGTAAATGGCTAAGGTTATGGTTGCAGTAACGCCATTCGGCCCAGTGGCCGTCGCAAGGACAAAGCAGCGCAATGAACGTGATGTGTCCACACCAGGAATTCAGAAACGTTTTCTTAGCGTAAACGAACCCGGAGTTAACAATCTGACATCACTCTTAACAGCTATTGGAGAACAATTTGGAACCTCCACTATTGGGGTGTAAGCCATATCAACCGCGTGCTGTGGGTCTGTCCATTACACTATTGACCCTGCTCTACTTTTCCGGCCGAAAATCCAGCCCACTCGTGGACTCGAACTCACAATTTCCCGGTCCCGAAGCGCGCGGTCTGACCACCGCACCAACCGGGATCGGTTTGACAGCTACTGGAGAGCAAACGGACGCCCGGGGATGAAAAAAAAAACTGTCAATTCAGAATTAGGAAGATGCTGTAGCTGAGTAAGAGAACGTGTGTTTCCTCTCCACAACATGATGAGAGGGTGAATTCCCGAAAGGGCCCACTCGAAGCTCACTAGCGTGGAATATGATAACTTTACTCGCTTGTTTAACGACAATTACGCACCGGAAAGGGTCATAACTGGAGGCTCAAGAATCTCGAGGGTCTTCTTACCACCTTAGTACGAAGAGTTTTACAAGGTTCGAAGATCATCCAACTGTGAATTTTGAAGTTGATTGAAATGGATGATTTTGCACGACAATTGTCCACGTACTTAGCTACAATGACACATAACACGTGACATCCACATAGAGCAATCCCAATCTCCAACCATGTTTTTAGTAAAGTAAAAAGCAGTTTAATTAGAAGGAAATCATGGTGTAGTGTAGTGTACGTACTAATCTCTTTTTTATTGTCTCATTCTCATCGTTAGAATGAGGAAGCGTCAGTAAGATTGACAAAATTATGTAGATAGTCAAGTACCTGAAGGCTCCCCTGCTTGTCCAAAACGTGATTATACTCAGAACATCCAGCCGACTGAATGCAAGCCGGGCAACCGTCAGAGCACAAGCACTCACTTGCAATCGTCCAGGCCTTGTTAATTAGCTGTAAACAACAAAAGTATCTGTGAGCAATTGCATGAAAAACAGGTATGCGTAAATCCATTCAGTACCTTCGGCATAACTTTGACAATTTCCGGGACTAATCCACTCCCCCCTTCCCGTCGCTCGAATATCGTGACCCGGTTAGGCCTAACAGCAGCAGAACCATTAATTTCACAGCAAAACAAAAGTGATAGCTAAATAAAGAAGAATCACCATACTTGATGCGCTGCTCAAACTCATTGACATGTTCCGTACCAACATCCTCCGCATCGCAGAGTACGAATAGACGAACTAGCGCGACGAAAAGGTGGCCAACTCCATGCAGCGCTGCAATCCATGACGTTCCGCCACGTTCTTCGACTTGCTTTCGGAGTGTAGCTGGAAATTCAAGCCATACAGCTTCTCCGAAGGATTGCATAAGTGGTAACGAAAACTCGTTCGTCCCTAATACTCTCATCGTTCGCTTTTCCAGCATCGTTGACCCCACAACCCGCGTCAAAATCGAGACGGTACCTACACAAACGAGGACGGAATCAGCTTTCGCCTCTTCGTGGTCTTGTCCGAGTTGTGTGGTACTGTGGATACGCACAACCTCCAGGTCTGTGAAATCACGGCAGGTTGTAAAGTGCGTGAGTGGCTGAAGACACTTCTTCGCGAACGCTATGCGTTGGACATTGTCCAGACGGGTGATTAAGTATTCTTGTGCTTGATGGAGATACACTGCTGTGGGATACACCTGAAAGAATGCTCTGTCCCCTGGGATCTCATCCAATATTTCCCCGTCGACTCCATCATTATTGACATTATTGCTTGGGACCAGCACCGTGTAATTTTCATCGCAGATGGAACGCAAACTCACGGCGCGAAACTTCTTCGGCATGCAGGAATGAATACAATAATTCATGCGTCCACCTGGCTCTGAACACCTCATCAACTTGTTCTCCTTCAAAAGGGATTGAACCACTTCGTTTACCACAGTTGGCACGCTATTGTCGTTTCCCCTGTTCAGGAGACTCCCGAAAACGAATGAATCGATGTAGGCTGTTCCAGACTGCAAAGAATAGAGTGCGGACTCGCGGGCAGCGCACAGCAAGTGCTGTCCTAGGACGCGATGGTTCATCGGGTTTAAACTCACGGCTTCCGGTTCACGCTGGAAGAGCTCCATAGCGTGCTGCTTTTGTGCAAAATGCTGATCCAGAGGCGCATCGAAGCAAACTATAACCGCAATCGATTGCTTTTGCCTCGATTGAAGCTGTCGACGACCTGCACGGCCTGCTTGCTGCCATAAGGACGCAATGCTTGACGGGAGTCCGAGATGTATGGTACAGTCCAACTCACCGATGTCAATACCTAACTCCAAAGCGTTTGTCGCCACCACACCAAGTAATTCTCCACTGAACAATCGCTGCTCGATCCGTCGTCTCGATTCAAGCGTATATCCACCGCGGTAGGAGCTAACCCGATTAAGTAAATTTTGCGTCTTGGGGTGAGCTTTCAGGATCGAGTGGACGTTCATAAGCACCAGCTCAGTTAGCTTCCTGCCGCGACAAAAGAGGAGCGTAGCAATATTTGCTTCCACTAAACAAGCGAGAATTCGAGCGCCTTGATAAATCGCGCTGGTACTCGAGTTGACCTCAACTTTCTGCTCTTCCTCGCCAGGATTTAGCATATTCGTCGTACACTCTGTGCGCTTGCGTTTCTTAAGGGTTATCACAGACGAAGATGTCTTGGAGGTATCAGCACATTGTGACGAGATCTGCTCGAGCTGCGAGTTGCTAGAACTCTTCGTCTCCATTGTTTTGGGATTCCAAACGCAGAATAGTTTATCTACGGACGGAGCCCCGTCTTCTGTGATTACCTTTAGCGGCCGCTGTCGAAAGAAGTGTAAGTTGGGAGGACACATGTCGTTCTCAAAATGTCCTTTTCCACTGGCATCAGTGCAGTCGCTTGAGGATGAAACTGGCTGAGGTGGAAGTGCTGGAAACAATTGGCGAAAATGTGCTTCCGGATTCTGAATAGTAGCTGAGCAGCATACCACCTGCGGATTGGACCCGTACAGCGCACACAAGCGAAATAAGCGGCGAAAGACACAGGAAACATGTGACCCAAATACGCCGCGGTACATGTGCGCTTCGTCAATAACGAGAAATCTACGACAAAAAGGCGTGGTTAGTGATCCTTGAAAGCAAATCAAACTCTGTAAAACGATTCCTACAGTAGGAATCTAGGTAAGTCCTACCTGAGGCTTGAGAGCACCTGCTTCCATTGTCGATGCTGCGGAAGGATTGTCAAGTGAAGCATGTCAGGATTGGTGAGGAATACCCGCGTCTCGCGGATCACCATCGAGCGGCTTTTCATAGGTGTGTCGCCGTCCTGCACAACAGCATTCAACACAGACGGATGAGCTCTAATTTGAAGCGTAACAAAGGCAAGCTAATCACTTACAAAGGTCGCTCCGAGACGAAGTGGAAGATGTGCAGTCTCCAAGAACCGTCTCAGCGACTTAAGCTGATCCTGGGCCAACGCTTTCGTCGGGAACAAATACATGAACGTAGCGCTCGGGTCTTTAAGTAGCATATCCAGCATCGGGACATTGTACGCGAGCGATTTTCCACTAGCTGTAGCAGTCGACAAGACGGCGTTTTCTCCGCGACAAATCGCTTCGATCGCCTCGAACTGGTGCGAGTAAAGCTGCTTAATGTTGTAGCACTTTTCGAGCGCTTCACACACTTGAGTCGACAGCTGTAGCGGCTCAACGTCACGATACTGAGCTTGCCTTAAGCTGCGGCGTTCAACGTGAATAATCTGGTTCTCGTATATATTCAGTTGCTGCAACATCGTCAGCACCGACGACCCCCAATCTTTTTGAAGAGGAACATCTTCTTTCTGTGTCGACCTTGTGGGATTAATAGACGATGGCTCGCCGGCACTATCAATTTTGCCAGTAATTGCTTCATGATTCTTGGACGAGCCTTCCATCAGATTCATATTTTTCTTCAAAGCCTCGTCGAACAAACTTTTTCTCTTAGTACTTGCTCGTTGGCTGGTCTGCGGTACCAGCGGGAACGTGACAATTTTAACTTCCTCTGTGCTTACTGGCGTCGGACTGAAAACGTCATCTACACATGAAAACTAAATAATTAGTGCAAAAAACTATTGAAAAACTAATCTAAAATACCTACCTGAGCGAGACTGGAAGCTTATTTTAGGACGTTCTAAAACCAGGAGAGCTGGGGCGATGACGGCTAAGTCCACGAGACTGTGACGCGTGAGCTTCGAGCTGCCGAAGCTGTTGGCCACGCGCAGAACGCTGTGCACAGTTGGATCTGCGCGGTGTTTGGCCAAGAAACAGTAGCTGGCGTCCACTAGCGCGAAGTGGCGGCGCAGTACCTCCTGATTAGACTCCATTCAAGTAAAATACACAATAAGTAGGGATTTAGAAAGAGTATTGGCATAAGTGGAAATAATATAATATTGAACTTCACAAAATGCTAGCTAATGGGCGGAGCAATAATACATTAGAACCATAAAAATTGAGGATAACGCCTTTTTAAAGTCAAGTTGCTCACTCGTGCATGTAGGCGTATCTGAAGAGTGGGTAATAGAACTGCTCGAACTCACTGTACGAGATATGTTTTGCCCTGTCGTTTGGATCGGCTGGGTACGCATGTTTATTTGTTTATAGCCTCGTTCCACTTACACCAAGAAATACCCGGATAGCGATCTCCGTTCGAGAAAATGCTTCGATGCTTCCGTTCGGAAAAATCTCCAGCACGAGACCCCGCGGTCCTCATGATGCTGACCACCCATGCTGCTAACGAAGTTGCTCATATGCACATATGGCCGTGCGTGATTATGAATGCTAAGGAAAACAGCTACTGCCACTTTATCCGTTCACGTCATGACAACCTAAGTTGCGTGGACGTTGAGCAACGTAAGAAATCGTTACAGCAACATTTGTGCAACAGCTCCGCAACTTGTAAATTCTGAAGCTTGGAATCAGCAGTGCGCGCGGGTCAATAATGGAGCTCGGGTGGGAGAATTCCTGTACGTGTGCCTCTTGTGTATACATCGACGGTGCCCCCGACGAGTTAGAAACCGGCCCACTTCTTCTTAGATCATCGTAGCTCTCACCGCCTCTTGTTGCATGCTCTAACTCGATCTGGTTGTGTCGATATCTCCTGAGACCAGACTCGGAAGGCTACGGCCTGAACCAAGGGTGCGTCTCACCTTTTCCAGGCGCAATAAGCCTTTTCCAAGCTGCTAATATATGCGCTGAGGTGCCTAATCATGCTGCTCCATCAGCTATGGGGACGAATCGACGGCTCTGACGGGCGAGAACAAGCCCCGCATCTTGCTTATGGGTCTGCGCAGGTAGAGCTCTACCTAATCTCGCTGCAGTTTTACCTTCACTCTACTAAATGAAGACGCTGCTCTACCTATTACAGGAGTGGCAAGTCAAGCATCCAGCGCGTGGTGTTCCACAAGATGTCGCCGCACGAGACCCTCTTCCTCGAGGGCACTAACAGTCTCGACATTAAGTACATCGCCAACAACTCGTTCGTACAGTTCCAGATCTGGGACTTCCCTGGAGATTACGACTTCAAAGGTGCAGCCTTAATGGTGGAAAGGTGGGGAGGCTGGATCAGGTCAGCAACTTACGTGGTGCTGCTTGTTGATACAGAGGATCTGGTCTACGGTGGACAGCTTGTAAACGAGGAGATGATCTTCAGCAACTGCGGCTCCATCGTGTTTGTCATTGACGCGCAGGACGAGCCGTATGCGGAGGCATTGGCGCGCCTGCATGACACGGTCACGCGCGCGCACAGGTACAACCCGGACATCCTCTTCGAGGTGTTCATCCACAAGGTGGACGGCGATTTATTCCTGTCAGATGACCACAAGATTGGTACGGATAGCGGATATTATAAGTGGCCCTGATGATAGTCGAGACGGCATTCTTAACAGAAGGATCTTGGTTATACGACAGACTGCCAGCGCGAGATACAGCAGCAGATCATGGACGAAATTAACGACGGGGAGCTCGATATTCACATGAGCTTCTACCTGACAAGCATCTACGACCATTCCATTTTTGAGGCGTTCAGCAAGGTTGTGCAAAAGTTGATTCCGCAACTTCCGACGCTTGAGAACCTTCTTAACATCCTCATCACGGTAGGTTTGAAGCAAGACAATGGAATACTTGACGTCAGAGGATAGAGAGCTGATGTTTTGGGGGACTTTTCGATCGAATGTGTTCGTAATTAGAGCTGCAACATGGAGAAGTCTTTCCTGTTCGACGTCGTTAGCAAGGTCTACATCGCTACGGACAGTAACCCGGTTGACATGCAATCGTACGAGTTGTGCAGCGATATGATCGATGTCGTCATCGATGTCTCCTGTATATATGGGTAAGTGGTGGTGAACGGCATGTCGCGATGTACCCTTCTGCTTATTCTCCTTTGGTGTTGCTTCATTAACATAGAATGAAAGACGATGGTGAGGGCGACGGCCTGGCGTACGATTCCAAGTCATCATCGGTGATCAAGCTTAACAACGGAATGGTTCTTTACCTCCGTGAAGTGAACAAGTATGATGTTCTAGTGACCGTGCACGTGATGTTCTTTGCTAACCAGATGATGTAATTGTTGCGTTGCTATGGACAGCTATCTGGCTCTGGTGTGCTTGTTGCGCGCTGAGAACTTCATGAAGCAAGGGATTATCGACTACAACATCGACTGTTTTAAATCGGCCATTGGCGATGTGTTTAAGGCACCGAAAGCGATCGAGTAGACCAAATTATCCTGGACATTGCATAAGAATGCATGAGCACAAAGCGCGAACGTTGAGTACCCAGATCGACCCGGGTAGGCAAAGAGAGGAGCTGTTGCTGTTACTTTTAACACGAAACTTTCTTGTGGCTCTTGGCCTTTTACGACCCTTTCTTGAGAACCTATGCGATAATAACTTCGACGAACAGGATGGTAACTCCAATGCCTAGCAGACAGCACATTTTCTTCCAGTGTGCTGTCTGTTAGCCTTCTGCACCTCTTCTCCACGTAGTTGGCGGCTGGACGAACCGGGTAATCGATCTGATCGAGTAACTCGCTTTGCTGCTCGACCAGCAGCGCCAAATCCAAGAGCATGTGGTGGAGCTACGCTACGCTCTGTTCCAGCTTGAGTACGTCCTGGTACTTGCCCTGACAAAAAAAAATGAAGAAATTCATCCGTGATGGATTCAGCGCTTCACCTTCGATAATTGCGCTCTTGCAAATTGACCTAAGCTCAGGACAGCGTCGAGCGTCGATCTCCGACGCGTCTGGCTTGACGATCTGCATCTGCCGCTTCACCTTGTTCTTCATATCGCTCTTGTAGTTCTGCTGGACCTTTGGTAGTCTTTCATGGGGCCCATAAACTTGATGAGAGTTGCGCACACTTTTATTATCGCGGCTTCTGCAACCTCATAGCAAGAAGAAGTGACCTCATCGAGAATCACCGGTCTAATCGACCTTCAAGACCAACCGAATCTTGTTAGGCGATTCGCTCAATTGGTCAATTTTGGCAAATATTGCGGGAAGCACAGCAATAATGTGCTTACTGGTAAGACGACAGGATCTAAAAAATACTAGACTACATATATATTTATTAATGCTGCGTCGGGACTTGCTTGACCTAGTCTACCCGGATAGCGACGTCAATGAACTTCTTCTCCGCAGCATAAAATGTAGCATTGCTGAGTGAGGCTGCCATGGAATGCATCACCACGTCGCGGATCCGTGTCCACAGCGCCAGATTCTGCTGCTGCATCGACTCGTACGTCTCACGACGCATTTCAAACACCGTGGACGGTTCCATCACGATTGCCACCCAGTGTCTCTGTTGACGACTGAAGAAGTCCACCTCGCCAAACAGAGAGCCCGGTAATACGTTGTCTACATTTGAATCGACCGCTGTATCCCCGTTGCCGCGGTGGAGTGCGACGCAACCGCTTGCGAGGAAGTAGAAGCGGTCTGCAGTCTGCCCAGTGCTGTAGAATTCGTGACCTGCAGGCACCTCGAGTTTCTGGAAGAATTGGTGGGCGGTGCTTAGAACTTGCGAGTCGTCGGACTCCCAGGTGAAGTGATGCAACAGCTCGCTGATGCCCTCGCCGTGTTGGATGCTATTGCGAGCAGGTGTCACTCTCGCATTAGCCAGGAGCTGGTTCTCACAGAACTCGAGGGCTGACTCCGCGCTTGAGTAGAAACTCTCCTCGCCCGCGACGTCATCCTTGACTAGCACGTTTCGGGCTGCCGGAAGCGCGCCCGCGTACACAACGGTGATGCTGTGGTTACTGCAGTACTTCTGCAACATAAGGAACGCGCTGCGTGCAGCAGACGCGTCCATCGCCGTGACATTCGTGAAGTCCACGACGACGTACTCGGTGGACACTGCGTCCGGGTGGAGGGCAGGACTTCCATCCAAGCAAACAAGTACAGTCGACCTGTTCTCATGGGGTGTCAATGGCTCTCCTAGATAATTGAAGCCACGGTCTGCGCTTGTAGCACTCGACAGTTCATTCCCACTATATTGAGACGGTTTTCGTATGTAAATTGCCTTCTGGACACCATTGAGGATCTGTACCGACGAACCGAAGAAGAGGAAGCCACTTAGTTCGAAGTACACGATCGCACCTCGCTTCTGGTCCAGTACCTTACGCTCTGATAGAGTGCGCGCTGCATGAGACGCACGAGGTTTCCGATTCACGACGGGCAAACGGATGTAGCCCAGCAGGAAGTTGACAATTGCGATCCCCACACCGATGAGCATCCCCACGTCAAGCGACACAAGGTTCACGGCCACAAAGGTCATCCACAGCACAGCGTACTCACGCAGCGGCATCTTGTGGAACGTGAGGACGAGCTATTCAATCATGAGGTCGAGGGCGATAAAGATGAGCGTCGCAGCGAAGAAGAACCGAGGCACGTAACTCATGACGGATATGGGGGCCAGCACAATCGCAAATTCTGAAATGATCACACACACGCCGACGATCCTCGAGCTGGTCTTGGAACGGTACGTGAAGATGGTCTGTGAGAAGATGTAGGAGCCCGTGTACCCCCCAAGCAGACCACTGAGGACATTGGACCAACCAACGGTCTTGAGCTCATGGTTGAAGTCGAGCTTGCTCCCCATGTCGAGTTCGATGGCGGCGATATCCAAACAGGACGAGAAAGCCACGATGAAGACCATTCCGATCCATGTCCGAACTGCTTGGGTAGCTGGTCCCAGTGCACTTCGTTGAAGTCGAAGAGATTGAGCAGCTCGGAGACGGTTGCAGGATTCGTGGCAGGGTCGATCCAACCACCGTCGCGCGCGTCGTCCATGGAGATGCCGCCCACCAACAAAATGAAGAAGAATAGCACGGGCATGGCCATGATGGCACCAGACAGGATGAACGAATTGTCATAGCGCTGCGATACAACGAGCAGGAAGGCACCACCAAGTACGCCTGGCACACACAACAGGACGTCGTGTGCGTTATCGAAGACGTTGATCATGGACTTCATGTTGTTCACGACGAGACCTGTGCATAGTGCGAGGCCAGCGTACAAACAGAAAATACCAATAAACGCCAGGTAGCCACCAATCACGGGCATCGGCAGGTACGAAGCGAGGGCAGCCAGCTTGAGCTTACCCATGACCACGAGACAAACACCGAGTGACGCTGTGGCGACCCCGATAGTGACGATGGAAGTGGTCACCTTGGCCTCGAGCGGCACGTCGTTCCCCAGTGAGTCACAGATTGAAGTGGCCATGGTACTGAGGAAGATGAGGCCGGCATCCTGCACTTGACCGATGGAGAAGGGCAGCGAACTCACGAGCGTAAACATGACCTGGTGCACGACGCTGGAGAAAATGACGAGCTTGGAGAGCGTCGGCATGAAGTCTTCGAAGTCTTTGTGGCTGAAGAGAATGACGGTATACCCGTACATGGCGGGGATGGTCAGGATGACGTTGATAATGCCGTACATGATCGTGTTTGTGATGTGGACCAGATTCTGCGGGCCACCCTTGCCTAGATCCGATGTTGCTTTACCATTGCTGCGAAGCAACACGTGCGTCGGAGACTCGATGATGTTTTTTCGGGTCTTCTCCCGCGATACGGAGATCAACGAAAGCTGGGGTCGTCACGAGACAGGGAGCCCATGCTTGATCCGAGCAGTAGCAAAAACGTTTATCTGGTGGTGCGCAGGGGACAGCAAAAAGCAGAATGAGCGGCATATGAGAAACAATTTTCATCGATGTCAAAGAGCCGTTTCTGAACCATAATACAGTACTCACTATCCTGTCGTTGATTAAGCGTGTCCAGTTTTGACATGGATAGCCCTTGCTCCCTGGGCAAATACTATTGACACAATCTGTGAAACGGATGTCACGGGCTCAAAATTCATGCTGCGCACTTCCCGCGCAATCGCAAAAGCTTAGCGGCTCACAGGTCTCGCTTGTGCAAGTAAAATACTTTCCAAAAGGGCAAGCCTTGGCACTGGTTAACACCGCCTGCTCCGCACACAGACGTATTGGTCGGCTTGACAAACAAGTCGTGTTTCACCCCCTCCACGATTTAGGTGTAGAAATGGGCCAACCCCATCCTAAAGTGCACATACAGTTTAAATGGCTCCATCCGTTGTGTAAATGGTCACTTTCCTTCTGGTTCTTCAAGAGCTCGCAGTACATACAGCAGAAGCTGGATGGTGGTGGTCCACCGCCTGTGGAGTGGAAGCACCACTTCAAATCGCTCTTTGCATCGTCTCGCGCCGTTTTCGCATCATCAGCTGATTCTTCTGAACACGCAAACGCGAATGTTCGAATTTTACTTTGCAAGGAAGTACCGTGATTTATAGCAATATGAGCCTAGTTTGCTTAGAATATGGGAATTAATATTAATATATTGTTGGGGGAAGCTATTCAATAGCGGCTTCAAATTGTAATTCGCCCGAGCAGGGTATATATCTTTTTTGGATATTAAATTTTTAATACCATACGAAGATACATGTTGGATTTGCTCTCTCCAACACGCCACTTTTTTGCTTACGATTTGGTGCATCTTCACAGCCAGGCCAAATGTCAATCTGAAGTTGAAGGCAAATCAACTGCTTCGTCATTGTTAGAAGCGTGCGGCACCGTAGGTACAGTAAGTTCATGTATATGTAGTAACAGGTACATGAACTCGCGTGCTGACACGCCGAGTATATACACTGCCTGATGTTAACGGCAATACACACAGCAATCTCCAACCCTGCTCTACCATCGCAAAAAACGTACGACGCTTTAAATAGGTACTATTTCCGATTTCGTTCTGCTTCACAAGTCGTGAATCACAATGAAAACTCACTGATTTTATCGAAGACATTTTTGCAACCTGGTTTTAGAGAATTGGAGTAACTGAATAATTTTTGAGCGGGTTATATAGGAGATGTATTGGCTAGGCGAACCTTGTACGATCCGAAAGATACAAGTTCCTGTCGACCTTTCCCGGCAGTGCCGGGGCATCCCCATACACGTACATGTATCAGCATGTATCCAGAATTAATGCACCGGAATCGGCACTGCATGTTACGGATAGCAGGTGAGGCGTGTCTGCAACTTACAGAACTGAACTGAACTGAACTGAACTGAACTGAGGGTGAACAAATGCAGACAATCGCTCGGTAGTCATTTCCATTGTATTCCTATCGAGGTATGCCTGTCGAGGGGTGTGAGAAATTGACCCAGGGTATTTCCTTATATGTACCACAAATTTACTTGTTGGTGAAATCAGCGTCCAGAAAACGTTCCCTTAAGTCTGCTTCGTAGGTCGAGTGCGAGACTACAATGTGTATTGTGCAAAAGACATATGATTACTGTGCATGTACTAATTTGCAGCACACAGATCAAATTTGTCCAGGAAAGTCAAAGTTGGACTCAAGTCTTCTTGCGCCAGGAATATTTCCAGCTCTACACAACATGTACAATTCCTGTGAAGTTCTACCAATTCAAATCTGGGTGTTATCCGTGGTGACTGCAAATATCTAGAAAAACATTGACATATGTACACACAGGGTTACTTGCAGAATTCTTGAATTAACGTAGAATGCACAAACCAGATCAGGCTCCTCTGGCGAGCAAATCGGATGGCACAAACTCGAGTACACTTGTGTACTACCGGCACAATGAAGATGATAGAGGTTGTTTGCTCGTTTACGGTGGCTACTTTCCTCAGTGCACCAGCATTGCGTGTAAGCTGTGCGAGATCCTATTGGTTGACAGCACCAAATCTTTGCTGCTAAAGAGAGCAGGTAAGGCTTCCGCGACTTGTTTCCCGCAGTGGGAGTCTTAACACTGTTAAGAGCAACGGAGTCCATTCGATTCGGAGAGTACTGTACTCTGGTTGCAACAACTCTTCTGGCGCGCTGATGCTGCGGCAGCATAGCGATCGTCGCTTTCCGGCACCCTAAAAGGCCAAGACAGAACTGTGTTCACCATGTGAGGCCCAATATATCTACTGTTACAGCTTCTCAATCGACTTTATACGCGTATAGCGACGCCACTGTGCTCTTTGGTTACATCGCTATTGATTGCGGCCGCCATTACGTACATGCATCATCACGTCGTGGATTCGTGACCACAGCGTCGGATTCTGCTCCTTTAATAAATTGTACGCCTCGCGAGTCACCTCGAACGCGATGCACGGTTCTGTTGCGACAGCAGTCGAGTTTCTCTGCTGACGCTCCAAGAAAGCGATATCACCAATTAGGGAGACAGGCGACACGCACTCAAGCTGCGATAGTGCCTTACCAGACCCATCACTTCCATTATAGGTCTCTCCACCAAATATTACGACGCAACCGCTGGTAAGGAAGTAGAAGCTGTCTGCAAGTTCCCCCGCACTGTACAATGCGTGACCAGTGACAACTTCGTGCTTCTGGAAAAACTGGTGAGCCCTGCCAAAGTCAGACAACTTTCCAGAGAGATATTGTGTCAGCAGGCTGAAGGGCTCGTCTTTATAACTGGTAGCGTTCATCAGCGCTTCAGAACTCCTCGCGTGGGCCAGAAGCTGACTCTCGCAGAACTCAATCGCAGACTCTGCAGTGTCATAATCAATATTCTTCTTCACGATACCATTTTTCACGAGCAGCTTTTGAATCTCTGGAAGTGCACCGGAGTACACAACGGTGATGCCGTGGTTGCTACAGTACTTCTGCAACATAAGGAACGCGCTGCGTGCAGCAGACGCGTCCATCGCCGTGACATTCGTGAGGTCCACGACGACGTACTCGGTGGACACTGCGTCCGGGTGGAGGGCAGGACTTCCATCCAAGCAAACAAGTGCAGTCGACCTGTTCTCATGGGGTGTCAATGGCTCTCCTAGATAATTGAAGCCACGGTCTGCGCTTGTAGCACTCGACAGTTCATTCCCACTATATTGAGACGGTTTTCGTATGTAAATTGCCTTCTGGACACCATTGAGGATCTGTACCGACGAACCGAAGAAGAGGAAGCCACTTAGTTCGAAGTACACGATCGCACCTCGCTTCTGGTCCAGTACCTTACGCTCTGATAGAGTGCGCGCTGCATGAGACGCACGAGGTTTCCGATTCACGACGGGCAAACGGATGTAGCCCAGCAGGAAGTTGACAATTGCGATCCCCACACCGATGAGCATCCCCACGTCAAGCGACACAAGGTTCACGGCCACAAAGGTCATCCACAGCACAGCGTACTCACGCAGCGGCATCTTGTGGAACGTGAGGACGAGCCATTCAATCATGAGGTCGAGGGCGATAAAGATGAGCGTCGCAGCGAAGAAGAACCGAGGCACGTAACTCATGACGGATATGGGGGCCAGCACAATCGCAAATTCTGAAATGATCACACACACGCCGACGATCCTCGAGCTGGTCTTGGAACGGTACGTGAAGATGGTCTGTGAGAAGATGTAGGAGCCCGTGTACCCCCCAAGCAGACCACTGAGGACATTGGACCAACCAACGGTCTTGAGCTCATGGTTGAAGTCGAGCTTGCTCCCCATGTCGAGTTCGATGGCGGCGATATCCAAACAGGACGAGAAAGCCACGATGAAGACCATTCCGATCCATGTCCGAACTGCTTGGGTAGCTGGTCCCAGTGCACTTCGTTGAAGTCGAAGAGATTGAGCAGCTCGGAGACGGTTGCAGGATTCGTGGCAGGGTCGATCCAACCACCGTCGCGCGCGTCGTCCATGGAGATGCCGCCCACCAACAAAATGAAGAAGAATAGCACGGGCATGGCCATGATGGCACCAGACAGGATGAACGAATTGTCATAGCGCTGCGATACAACGAGCAGGAAGGCACCACCAAGTACGCCTGGCACACACAACAGGACGTCGTGTGCGTTATCGAAGACGTTGATCATGGACTTCATGTTGTTCACGACGAGACCTGTGCATAGTGCGAGGCCAGCGTACAAACAGAAAATACCAATAAACGCCAGGTAGCCACCAATCACGGGCATCGGCAGGTACGAAGCGAGGGCAGCCAGCTTGAGCTTACCCATGACCACGAGACAAACACCGAGTGACGCTGTGGCGACCCCGATAGTGACGATGGAAGTGGTCACCTTGGCCTCGAGCGGCACGTCGTTCCCCAGTGAGTCACAGATTGAAGTGGCCATGGTACTGAGGAAGATGAGGCCGGCATCCTGCACTTGACCGATGGAGAAGGGCAGCGAACTCACGAGCGTAAACATGACCTGGTGCACGACGCTGGAGAAAATGACGAGCTTGGAGAGCGTCGGCATGAAGTCGTCGAAGTCTTTGTGGCTGAAGAGGATGACGGTATACCCATACATGGTGGGGATGGTCAGGATGGAGTTGATAATGCCGTACATGATCGCGTTTGTGAAATAAGCCAGGGGGTATGGGCATTCAATGTTGGGATTCTTCGAGGCGGATTTCAAAGTTGTTTGTTGTGGTGGTGCTTGCGAAGCAGACAGGATGTCGGTCCTTCGTACTCGTGGTTGCCTTGGGAACTGGTTGAAAAAGACGTCGTCGAACATCCTGTGAGTGGAGAGACGACTGCTAAAGTCTTAAAAGGAAATGTGAGCTTAGACTTGTATGCTTGATCGCTGAAATGGCAGTGCTGCGTCGTATATTCATGTGAAAGATACGCGTGCGTGCGTGCTTAAGGCTGTCTTTCAATAACGGTACATCCCTTTGCTAAGGTCGTTGGCGTTTCATGCCATCCGCATTGATGCGGCTCTGCTCTATGTATCCTTACCATTGCCCATTTAATAGATGCATTTCGGCGTCGAATATCACCACAAAACGCACAAGTCATTAAGGGTCCTCTCAGGTCATCCTGGGAGGATTCTCCGGATAGGTAAATGTATCATACAGCCCACAAACAGCACAACCTTTTTTATGTACACCCTGGTGGGATGCTGGCGCGCTGGAAGGCCCATCCATGTACCCCTTCGTCAATGCATTTCTAGAGGGCGTTACAGACAACGACTACTGTAAAACGCTGGTAGCAGTAAGTACACATATCGACGGAAGATATAACCTGTACGACCTATACCACTCTTGTCATCTTCCCAATCGTTCACTATGGAAAGTATTTTAACCAATCACAGTCGGACGACCCTTTTTTTTTTATGCGTCGAAGTAAAGGTTTCTAATTTATCTTGTATTTTGAGTGCAGTATGTAATGCTGCACATGGTCAGAATTGTTGTTCATCATTGTTTTAGCACCATGTTTCTAATTGTCAACAGACATTAAATCTGTTGCCGGTAAAAAAGCAGCTTATCCTTTTCATTTTGAAGGCAGTAGCGAACAAAATAATAGAGATAAATGATATTTCAAAATATCCGAACGGTACGATTTTTAAGTTTAGGTGCAATATTACTGTGAAAGAATACTAAATATTTGGAACGTTACTTGTATTGTGTACGACTGCATGATAACGAATGACCCGATTTAGCTAGCACCTGTGCGACTGTCTCCGAGATTGACTACAATAAAACAGTTTGTCATAGCCCTTACAAGCCGAGCTATAAATAATTTTGATATGTGAAGGAGGTCAATTTTGATTGGCGCCTATTTGTCAAAACAAAGAGAATTAATAACCAGTCACGATGATAGGCCATAACCAACGTCCTTTGTAGTCTGCGCTTGTACTGAGATTTTGCATGGGATGGCATTTCTGTCCACAGGCCATATCTTCCGTCGATATGTGTGTTGCACCCGACAAAAGACTCGGCACTGACAAAAGCAGGATTTGATTGGATGAAATGATATTGTGCGTTCTACCTTAGTCGAAGTTTCCGTGGTCGATTGAATCGATGCGCCCAAATCGATCTGCAAATCGACCGAAAGCACAAACGCACTTGAGTCAACAATAGTCACCACTAGTACGTAATCGGAGTTAGGCGAAACCTTTCCGTACCATATTTAATGGGTTTGGCTGATTCCCAAACTTGTTTTGGTCGATTCAACCCACTGCTGAAGATTCACAATATCTAGAACAGAAATAAAACCGTCCAATAGGTGCCTTCCAAAGCCATTATAAAAAGTTTAATCACTAGGGTTAGGGGCATTAATGGGTGCATTAAACGTGTTGATTAAACTTGAATTGTTTGGTCCCACCAAAAAGTGGTCGGACTAAACAATTAGTTTTGTAGCTTTTATACGCCCCTCAACTTGCAACCGCATTAAAAGTGACTAGGCCTTACTATGGGTACAAATACTTTTCTTATATTGAAATCCGTTTGAATTGAAGTTTGATCGATCTTTAAAGGCTGCTTTTGCGCGCGCATGTAAGATTCCTCCGATTCAGAGCATCATTTCAAGACCCGCTGGCTACCGGAGAGGTGGATTCCGGTGGCGTTGCCATCCCGAGAAGAGTCGGGCGAGCTCTCTTCTGCATGGTGCATTCGACCCGTTTTTGCTTGGCTAATCTGTTAATCTGTTTGTGCGTCGCCGAACACCCGCAGTTGAAGCCACGGATCTACCGCACCTCGCTTGCCGAACCTCGCCGCGCTGGAGACCAACAACGGTGGTTTTGTCGCCTGCACTGTGGCGTGTCTATCTGGTATGGATATCTAATCCTGTCAATGCGATCTATGTGCAGGTTTGTCTCTGGTCAGAAGAATCAAGAGCTCGCTTTGGAGGCCTCGCGAGCTGCGTATCATCGCTTCGTACAAGCGATCCAAGAGGTATTGTTTCAGCGTAAGCCGTCTTCGGGTGGGAGGTCTCGTAGCTGATCTAATTACTTTATGTATCTGGACCAGGTGAGATGGCAGCAACCAAATATGCGCGGAAGCGCCTGTGGAATTCTCAAGACGCCTCAGACGGGACAACTACGAAGAAAGCGAAGTCAGTCGAAGACGAAGATCGCCGATGCTATCGACTCCGGTCGGGGATCGTGGTTTCTCACCCCTTGTTTATTGAAGCCGCTACAATGCAAGTCCAGTCGCTATCGCGGTTCGAGTTTGCTTCTCCGCTTCCTGCCAGTCAGAGGAGGAAACATAGCTTTCACACGTACAAATCCGATCAACACACAACCTGCACTACATAAACGCAGAGACAGTGCGAAAAAGCTGTCCTGGCTAGCCAAGCACTGGTGCGCTTGGTAGAAAAAGGCAGAGTTCAGAAGCCGGGGGAGATGTGCTGTATGCCCGGTCAAGGTGTTCCTAGTGTTACGTGAATGTAAAAGGAGTGGTGCACCCAACGCCTGACACTGGGCCGACACACCACGATCCTTCTCGTAGCCTTGAACCGTGGCCAGCCGCGCACCACCCAGCACTCGCAGAAGCAGGATGCCAGGGCTTAGCGCGTCTGAGCTCCCACCGGAAAGTCTTCACGCGGGCGACACGATCGAGTATTACTCGATGGCATTCGTCTGTGGTGATCCTCGAGGACTTCGCGTCTCAGTCATTCTGCGCGTCATCGACACTACGGACGAGCCTTATCCGGTCGTTATCGACACCGGGGAACTGATACCACTCCATACGATGTTAAGGCGCCGTGTCGATCGATTCGGCAATCGGTTTAAGGACGAATTCGCCAAGTGGCGGAAGCTGAGGACATTCTGCCTGATAGCGGATACCTGTGCGGCACCCACGCGGGCCAGTCTCTTCAATGTAGCCGTTCGGGGTGCGACTAAACCAGCGCGTCGAGACTTCGAGCGTCAGGTTCGCAGCGCACGCGAGGAAACGGGGAGCACCGGTTCGCAGAGGTCAGAAATTGACATGGAGAAGTTACGACGCAGTGTTGATGCTTCGCCGCCGCCCAGAGGATCGAAGTTGAGGACAACAGCACCTTCTCGCGGCTCAAAAAAAGTCTCGTGTGAGATACTCTCAACTGATCCAAGCGAGGATATTGAAAGCCGGTCGATGAATGAGTTTTCGGACGATGTTGACGAAGCATGCGACAGTATCGAACCTTCGCCACCTCCCAGCGCGGATAATATGCCAAGCATGGCAGCACCAGATAGCGAACAACGATCGCAGGGGCCATGCAACCCCCCTGTACGTGAGGATTTGACGTACAGGCCGACGCAGAGGTTGGCAAATGTCGTCGAGAATCTCCCCGACTACGAGGTATCCTCTCCGTCGATCAGCGCAGCAGAGACACCACGGATTCCAGATACTGATGGTGAAAAACGCTCGTGTAGACAAGGCGCAAGTACTGCAAGCGAGGAAATTATGTTCGACGGGGCTATTGGCCATACAGAAGAATTGGCCGCCGCCGAGAATTATCTCGTAACCATTCTTACCCGTTGGGAACGCTCGAAAATCCGGCACCAACCCAAGAAGCGACCGGGGTCTTGGCATGTGCCGCGTTCTCGCAAGCGCCGTAACCAAGCGAAATGTGGCACCACACGAAGCGGAAGGGAGATCTACCACGCACATACCTTCAAAGCCCAGAAGGCTAAGCAGCTACTGCGGTTGCCGAGGGTGAAAGATCGCCTCGTGCCCTCCGTGCCCTCCGTGCTCGCAGGCCGCGGTTCGAGAAGGTCAGGGTGCCCAGCGCTAGTGATGAGTGGCCAGCGGACGTGAAGTACACCACGGAGTGCGTCATACCGGAGGCAATTTCATTTCCAGACATTGGGTGAGGGCGAACCTTGCGGTTGAGTTGGAAATTGCTTCATGGACACATGCAGCAATGCAGCGATGGCAATATATTGTACACCCGATTTGTTGCGGGCTGGAGGCAGTCTGCACTAACGCTCCCCGTTCTCTTTCGACCCTGAAATTGTTTGACACCCACCGGGTTGGACTAGGATTTTTTACGACGACCTTCTTGAATGTCGAAGACGTCTTGGGTGAGTACGCCGGTAAATTGTGCAAGTACGACGCTGCCGTAGAAGGACAGCCGGATCAGACAGTGAAGCAGAACAGTGGATACACCATGCTTCTCCACGCAAAATCGATTCGTAGGAAGTTTGTTTACATCGAAGCTCTCGAATTTGGATTCATGACACGATTCATGAGCCACTCATGTACACCGAATGTCTCTTTTGTGGAAATGCAGAATGGTACTAACGTGAAAGTGCTGGCTATCATGACCAAGGATCTCAAGGCAGGAACACAGCTCACCGTCGACTATGGCGATGATATTTGGTTTAAGTGTGCCTGCGATGACTGCTGGGAGGGATCTGAAGATGGTTCACAAGCGTGACTTAGAAATCCTCTAACGCACCGTAGGATATATCGTTCTGGACGAGAATATAAGTCGAGTAACTGAAGGATAAGAACGTATGTAGCTCCTGGAAGGTCTTAAAGTTTTTTTTTCAATATTCAGCGATAGGGTGGTGCATGATTCCTCACTTGAGTAGGCTACTACAAGACCGTACGTACACCGTGCGCTATCCAGATGCAACGCTGATGATCGCTACTCTGTGTTGGATCACTCAAAACTCAGCGCAGCACCAACAAAGGCGGACGCCCTCCCTCATTCCCTGCTTTTGCTGGCGCGCGCTTGCGCTTCTTGCGAGTGACAAGGATCTCCCTGCCACTGCTGTCCAAATGTTCCGTGACTCTCAGTGCGAACAAAACGTGCACGCAAACCCCAAACGCGAAGAAGTAATTGCAGGGACACCACTTGTTGTCGACGTCAACCGGCCAGCCTCCCCACGGTTGACCCTGAACCTCCATCCGTGCGTAATTGGCCCCCACCTAGGCGGAGACTGCAATCCCCTCTTCCGTCCGCTTATTAGGCGCTACGATAAGTCGCTTCGAAAGAAGACACGCTACAGGTACGATAGTGGGGCCTCCAGCATCCGCATTTTGAGCCGGTTCGTTATTCCAGAGGCCTAATAATTTTCCTCGCGTCAGCTCACCGACGCGTCATATGAGGGTTGCCGTGGGGACGGCAGCAGAACGGAACTCGCGGGTATTACCAGACTGGTTCTCGCAGCAGTCGCTAAGCTCACGCAATAAAGTGCCCATTTCCAAGCGGCGTCTCAGCGTGTAATCTCTCTTTAGCAGCGCGTTGAAAGTTTCGGCAGGGTTATTCGTTGATGCGAAACCGCAGGGGATTGGATACACCTGCCACGTGCTTAACCTCCCAAACAGCCACTGCGTACTCATATACTGGGTAAAATCTACGAGAAACGGATGAGCCGACCATTTCTGCAAAACGTAGTCACGCATCCGGAAAAACTCCAATTCGGTTCTCGCAAAGTGCATATCGTACATGTCATGAACAATGGTAGCGGCCACGACCCAGGGAAAGCTCTTAATCGCCTTCTGCACCTTCTCCATGACGTGAAAGAAACACATCAACGACCTAAATCGAGGGTTGCCCCCAAAAACAGATCGGAGCGCGTTAAACTGAGCTTGGTCTGCGTCGGCCATCGCGTACTGAACAACGAGATGCTTGCGCGCGATCCAAAAAATATTACAAACGTTGAAGAGCCAGCAAGGCTGCTTCAATGACAGTTTGCGCCTCTTGGGAGATAACGAATAGCGCCACCACATGAAATTCTCTGGAGCGATCAGAGATACCTACGACGAGCGCAAGATACTTTCGATAGTTCATCTTGTAAGTCACGTCGACGTGAAGGATAAAAGACTCCGGTGGTAGCATCATCCGCAGTATTAGCGCCTTCGTCGTAAGCGCTACGATAAATGGCCTCTCGTCCGAGCCGTTTCCAACTACCGGGATTGCCCTCGGGATCTAATCCCCAACCAAACGTGAAGGGTTCCGCCATTGCTTCGGTTCCAGTGAATGTCCTCGCATGGATCCACTCCCTCAGTGCCTCTACACGATCATGGTTCTCAAGGTAGGTGCGAGAATAGTGGTGCACGAAGTTCTGGACGACTTTCAAATCAGGCAGATCCGCCAGGGGGAGGAAAACTTGCGGGCTAGCGCGTGCCGAATGCGCATCGGTCGGTGATGATGCTCCGCGATTTCCCTGCATTGCTTTTGCGTTTCCGTTAACTTCTTGCGCTTCGGCGAGTCTGCCTCCGAGGTGTGTTGGCCAAACTCGTAAATGGACACGAGGTTTGTTTCGAGACAGGTAATCATTCGTCCGCCAAGCGCACTTGAACTCGCTGGCATCGTGGCAGGCGCCTGAGCTGCAATCTAGGGGTCTGTAGCGCGTCTTGTGGGGCTCCGCGATGCATCAGTACATTTCGACGTATTGCCCTTGGCGATGTCGAACGACTTCAGCATCTCGAGCACGGCATCTGCAGCGTCGGCATCGACAGCGAGGGCTGTCTCCCGCCAGGGGATCCACTTGGGCATGAGGGATTTCGGGTCTTAGCCACTCCAGCCTCGGTGGAGCCACCGATCCGCAGGTAGTCTTGCTGGTTTCGAAAAGCTTTTGACCACCAACGCGCGGCCAGCGGCCAGTTGAGACACGTTTGGTGAACGACCGGTGATTGGCCGACGGATACCTATCCACCACTTGCCCGTGCACACACCAGAAAGCGTCCACTTGGTCAAAGCCGCCACGGCGAAGGGTGCTAGCAGCGGCGCTGCTGTGATGACACATTTCTAAGGTGCCACAGCAGACGTTATGTCCGGACGCAGCACGGGAGGTGACCGTGAGGCGTTTCTCGTCTGCACCTCGTGAAAATGGGATATAGGATTCCACGCATGATTCATCTGTCGCAGCTTACCACCAGCCTTCAGCGCGTCAATACCAGCATTCTTGTTGCCGGTGGTGCGCGTCTTCAGATACATCCTGAAGCCATCGTTCACTAGCCCGTTGCGACACGGAGGGCCAAACAGGTTGATCATGCCGATATACTGGCCGATTACCCCTCCGGCTGCAATGCTCACCCCAGCGATCAAGCCTCGCATACCTGTTCGCGGACTGCAAGCGATAACGAGCGCCGAATGATCCCGAAGCGCGTTGCCACACGTGCCTCCAAACGAGCAGTTCCGATCGCTACAGAAGCAATTCTCTTTCGCGTTCAAACACATTGCTGCGTTACAGCGAACCTTTTGCATCCACAACCAGTGCCGTCGCGAATCTCCACGCTGACATTGGGAAATCTCCACCGATTGGTATTATATTGTTCGCGCAGAAGTACCACCTCACTTGGCCACTCCCCCGGGATCCATTCTTCGACGAACACCGCGTCCCCACCATCATTGCTGAGGGAATCACTCGGTTAACATATGGGGCTGCTTCAGTGGTGACCAGAGAGAACCAGGCGGTGCTACGCCATCCACTAGCTTCAACGCTGCGGAATCGTACCCGTCGGGCTCGTAAGCTTCTGCAAACCACAATGGGATTTCGCCATCAGGTGTACGTGGAGTATTGATACGCATCGCCCTAATCGGTGTCGGACGTGAAGTGGGCGGCCCAGCCAGCACTGTTGAGACCTTAGACATGGGTGACCACGAGGCGGGTGGCGTGGTCTGTGGGTTGGGTGTCCTGATGGGCACCATGGGTGTCTGGGACTCCGGCGTCGAGGAGCACAGCGTCGTCGTCTGCGAAAGGGGCGTCTTCGATGCTGCTTGAGACCGACGGGGGCTCAACGCAGCTTCATCAACCTCGAAAGCTGCCGGACTCGCCAGTCATGGACGACGAGCTACGTCACTACTGGCGACTTCAATCGCGTGCGAGATACTGTGCTCTGAAGGCCAAATTGCAATAATAGGGCCCATCCGAATCCTCGCGTGATTGTGAGAGATAACCGCCATATAGAGACGGAGAACCAGATGAACTCTGACTGGAGAACGCCTCACGGTCACCTCCCGTGCTGCGTCCGGACATAACGTCTGCTGTGGCACCTTAGAAATGTGTCATCACAGCAGCGCCGCTGCTAGCACCCTTCGCCGTGGCGGCTTTGACCAAGTGGACGCTTTCTGGTGTGTGCACGGGCAAGTGGTGGATAGGTATCCGTCGGCCAATCACCGGTCGTTCACCAAACGTGTCTCAACTGGCCGCTGGCCGCGCGTTGGTGGTCAAAAGCTTTTCGAAACCAGCAAGACTACCTGCGGATCGGTGGCTCCACCGAGGCTGGAGTGGCTAAGACCCGAAATCCCTCATGCCCAAGCGGATCCCCTGGCGGGAGACAGCCCTCGCTGTCGATGCCGACGCTGCAGATGCCGTGCTCGAGATGCTGAAGTCGTTCGACATCGCCAAGGGCAATACGTCGAAATGTACTGATGCATCGCGGAGCCCCACAAGACGCGCTACAGACCCCTAGATTGCAGCTCAGGCGCCTGCCACGATGCCAGCGAGTTCAAGTGCGCTTGGCGGACGAATGATTACCTGTCTCGAAACAAACCTCGTGTCCATTTACGAGTTTGGCCAGCACACCTCGGAGGCAGACTCGCCGAAGCGCAAGAAGTTAACGGAAACGCAAAAGCAATGCAGGGAAATCGCGGAGCATCATCACCGACCGATGCGCATTCGGCACGCGCTAGCCCGCAAGTTTTCCTCCCCCTGGCGGATCTGCCTGATTTGAAAGTCGTCCAGAACTTCGTGCACCACTATTCTCGCACCTACCTTGAGAACCATGATCGTGTAGAGGCACTGAGGGAGTGGATCCATGCGAGGACATTCACTGGAACCGAAGCAATGGCGGAACCCTTCACGTTTGGTTGGGGATTAGATCCCGAGGGCAATCCCGGTAGTTGGAAACGGCTCGGACGAGAGGCCATTTATCGTAGCGCTTACGACGAAGGCGCTAATACTGCGGATGATGCTACCACCGGAGTCTTTTATCCTTCACGTCGACGTGACTTACAAGATGAACTATCGAAAGTATCTTGCGCTCGTCGTAGGTATCTCTGATCGCTCCAGAGAATTTCATGTGGTGGCGCTATTCGTTATCTCCCAAGAGGCGCAAACTGTCATTGAAGCAGCCTTGCTGGCTCTTCAACGTTTGTAATATTTTTTGGATCGCGCGCAAGCATCTCGTTGTTCAGTACGCGATGGCCGACGCAGACCAAGCTCAATTTAACGCGCTCCGATCTGTTTTTGGGGGCAACCCTCGATTTAGGTCGTTGATGTGTTTCTTTCACGTCATGGAGAAGGTGCAGAAGGCGATTAAGAGCTTTCCCTGGGTCGTGGCCGCTACCATTGTTCATGACATGTACGATATGCACTTTGCGAGAACCGAATTGGAGTTTTTCCGGATGCGTGACTACGTTTTGCAGAAATGGTCGGCTCATCCGTTTCTCGTAGATTTTACCCAGTATATGAGTACGCAGTGGCTGTTTGGGAGGTTAAGCACGTGGCAGGTGTATCCAATCCCCTGCGGTTTCGCATCAACGAAAAACCCTGCCGAAACTTTCAACGCGCTGCTAAAGAGAGATTACACGCTGAGACGCCGCTTGGAAATGGGCACTTTATTGCGTGAGCTTAGCGACTGCTGCGAGAACCAGTCTGGTAATACCCGCGAGTTCCGTTCTGCTGCCGTCCCCACGGCAACCCTCATATGACGCGTCGGTGAGCTGACGCGAGGAAAATTACTAGGCCTCTGGAATAACGAACCGGCTCAAAATGCGGATGCTGGAGGCCCCACTATCGTACCTGTAGCGTGTCTTCTTTCGAAGCGACTTATCGTAGCGCCTAATAAGCGGACGGAAGAGGGGATTGCAGTCTCCGCCTAGGTGGGGGCCAATTACGCACGGATGGAGGTTCAGGGTCAACCGTGGGGAGGCTGGCCGGTTGACGTCGACAACAAGTGGTGTCCCTGCAATTACTTCTTCGCGTTTGGGGTTTGCGTGCACGTTTTGTTCGCACTGAGAGTCACGGAACATTTGGACAGCAGTGGCAGGGAGATCCTTGTCACTCGCAAGAAGCGCAAGCGCGCGCCAGCAAAAGCAGGGAATGAGGGAGGGCGTCCGCCTTTGTTGGTGCTGCGCTGAGTTTTGAGTGATCCAACACAGAGTAGCGATCATCAGCGTTGCATCTGGATAGCGCACGGTGTACGTACGGTCTTGTAGTAGCCTACTCAAGTGAGGAATCATGCACCACCCTATCGCTGAATATTGAAAAAAAAACTTTAAGACCTTCCAGGAGCTACATACGTTCTTATCCTTCAGTTACTCGACTTATATTCTCGTCCAGAACGATATATCCTACGGTGCGTTAGAGGATTTCTAAGTCACGCTTGTGAACCATCTTCAGATCCCTCCCAGCAGTCATCGCAGGCACACTTAAACCAAATATCATCGCCATAGTCGACGGTGAGCTGTGTTCCTGCCTTGAGATCCTTGGTCATGATAGCCAGCACTTTCACGTTAGTACCATTCTGCATTTCCACAAAAGAGACATTCGGTGTACATGAGTGGCTCATGAATCGTGTCATGAATCCAAATTCGAGAGCTTCGATGTAAACAAACTTCCTACGAATCGATTTTGCGTGGAGAAGCATGGTGTATCCACTGTTCTGCTTCACTGTCTGATCCGGCTGTCCTTCTACGGCAGCGTCGTACTTGCACAATTTACCGGCGTACTCACCCAAGACGTCTTCGACATTCAAGAAGGTCGTCGTAAAAAATCCTAGTCCAACCCGGTGGGTGTCAAACAATTTCAGGGTCGAAAGAGAACGGGGAGCGTTAGTGCAGACTGCCTCCAGCCCGCAACAAATCGGGTGTACAATATATTGCCATCGCTGCATTGCTGCATGTGTCCATGAAGCAATTTCCAACTCAACCGCAAGGTTCGCCCTCACCCAATGTCTGGAAATGAAATTGCCTCCGGTATGACGCACTCCGTGGTGTACTTCACGTCCGCTGGCCACTCATCACTAGCGCTGGGCACCCTGACCTTCTCGAACCGCGGCCTGCGAGCACGGAGGGCACGAGGCGATCTTTCACCCTCGGCAACCGCAGTAGCTGCTTAGCCTTCTGGGCCTTGAAGGTATGTGCGTGGTAGATCTCCCTTCCGCTTCGTGTGGTGCCACATTTCGCTTGGTTACGGCGCTTGCGAGAACGCGGCACATGCCAAGACCCCGGTCGCTTCTTGGGTTGGTGCCGGATTTTCGAGCGTTCCCAACGGGTAAGAATGGTTACGAGATAATTCTCGGCGGCGGCCAATTCTTCTGTATGGCCAATAGCCCTGTCGAACACAATTTCCTCGCTTGCAGTACTTGCGCCTTGTCTACACGAACGTTTTTCACCATCAGTAGCTGTAGTCCGTGGTGTCTCTGCTGCTCTGATCGACGAAACGGATTGGCTGTCCGAAAATGGAAAGGAGTTCCATTAGTATGGAATACGTCGGCTCTGTCCCTAATTATAGTTGCATTTGTTTAAGTTGGCGTCGTATATCCTTCCCGGCAAGATATTTTCGGCGACACCGGGTACAAGCTGTAGGGACACCTTTAATTCCATTTCCCGAGCACGAAGCCGCCGGGACCAGCGCAAGCGCACCTATAACGATAGAGAGTCACGCACATAAATCCCGGTAGAATGCGTATTTGGAAGGCTCAAAACAGATTTCGGATATTGCTAGGTAAGCTTGAACAGAAGTCGTCCAAGACAATCTGCAACGAGATCGTCAGATTTATCTTGCTGCACAGCCGCTGCTAGTGCTGGACACTTATCAAACCTCGCCTAATGCCCCCCTGCGCTTGGAACCCCGAGCGAAATGAGGATGCTTTTATCGAACCGGATCAGCCACTGTCCACGATAAGGCACCGTGAAGCATAATGACATTGCAGACTTTTAGGCTGGTCTATGCTAAGCGAAACAAAACGAAAGTCTTTGCGCATCAATATTTCTGGTGGTATGGCAGTGTATTCCCTTATCGTTAGCATCCCGTGGAATTATGCTGCTGCGATTTACGCACAAGCAGGTCTCGCAGAATCTGCAGCTGTACCTGCTGGAACTAGTTTCCTCGAGCCGCTCGGTCATTGCATGTGCTTGTTGCTAAATGGCAGTAGCCAGATGCTGCAGGTGATCTTCATCTGTCGGAAATGCGCCCATTGAAGCCGCAATGGTCTTCATGCCCGTCTGAAGAGTGTTGTCCAGCTCTACAACTGGCTGCAGCTGACCTTTTAATGGTGGCGCTGTTTTGCTAGTGCGAATGTATCTTATACAGCTACGTCTTCAACCCCGTCGTCCTCGAGGTAGTATCCAGCAATACTTCCCCGCTCAGCCCCACTCGGGGAGCGAAATTTTCGTTTGAGATGGCCTATAACCCCTCGTCGATAGCAAAAGGTTCAGTGCTATCTTCCTGTTTGTCTCCCCTCACCATCTTTTTTTTGGATGCATGCACTTCACCTTGTGATACTTCTAATGGAGCTAGAATACTGACAACACAAAACAACGGCAAATACATCAAGATGTTTAAGCAAATAGCACGCGTTGGAAGTTATTTAGCATGTCCGCACCTGCGCCTGGCTGGTAACGATGCCCTGCGCCCATGAGAGAGCACTGGCAAACTGCTGCCAAGTCAGCGCCGTCATCATCTTGGTGTCGGCAGACTCCCGGCGGCGCTTTCCGTCGTCCTCTTTGAATTGGAGGTGGAACATCCAAGCTACCATCGCGTTGGTCACTTGAGCCGTTGAACCGCATTGTGTTCTCCGTGGAGTCAAGCTCACGAGTGGCGCCGCGCTTCGTCACAGCAGAGACCGACTCCTGGACAGTTATAGCGGTGACGGCCTGCGCTCCATGGTGATCAACGGCGGTAGTAGTTCGCTCGGCAGCGGCCGCAATGGCCCAGGCCACCATAACAAGTGCGGTGAACGCCGACGCCGCGCTTCCTTGCACGGCATCGGATATCGTAGGGGCTTGCATCGATGCGGTTTGCTGGTGATAAAAAATCATGATACCGCGGCTGTGCTACGTTACCCCCTCCCGCTAGAGCCCGAGAGCCTATTAATGGCTGTCAGCGAGCGGGCCAGCGAGTCACACTTGAATAAGACATGGAGCACGTCACGATTGCCGCTGGCGCACTCCGAGGCTTCGCATCACGAAACCTACCCCGCCGAGTTTTTGCCAGCCGCGAAAGCTGTGCTCTCGTTTGAACAAGGGCCTTGTGACCGGACTTATTCGTCGGACGGATAGGAATAGTTACACTTCTTGTTAGCTCCTTTCCGTAAGTTTCTGAAAATAATAATATTGCGACTGAAAAACAAGCGCAGCGTCAGCTCTAAGTAAGACACTACGTCTTCCTTACTAGGCACCTGGCACTGTCCGACGTGCCTTCCAATTTTCGTGACGCTTCGTAGAGTCTGTTTGTTTCTCTTCTCCTTTCTGCATATTGTAGGTGTAGCACTTGAGTAAGACCCCGTGATGGGTAGGGCCCCAGAACAACACCTGGGGACTCGGCTTGGACGAGCTTGGGGCTGGCTGGAAGTTTGAGTTGTGAGTGTCATGCATGGCCGATGCTGCCCCTTCGCTCACCCTTCCACTCGTCCTGCTTTATATTAAACTATACTAAGACTAATATGTTAGATACAGTTATGTAACGAACGTGTCCGTTTTTCAATGGACACACCAGCACCGTTTACCTTGCAGTTGTGGCGAACCACATCCATTGCGTGCGATCAGGTACGTTCCCCGACACTCCCAGTTGGCTCGTCACGTATGTGTACTTAATGTCACTACCCCACCATTAGGTAGCTGCCGCAATTCATCCTCCTTTGGAACGCTACTGGTGCTTGGGTAGCTCGATGGATCCGGCGCCGTCTTGTTGGATCGTCCAACGCCAAACACGTCTTGCAGTCCAAGTCGTCAGTGACCTTCTAACAATCCGCTTGCTGTCCTTGGATCTTGAGTAGTCTTTGGATCTTCCATCATCTCGCGCTCGCGCCGCTGCGAAAGTTCCGTCCGCGCTTCCTCGTCAGTGGCTTCTTAGCTTAGGGTATGCCGTGTGTTGCGCACATTTTTAAATATAAATACGTTGACGCGTTGGGTCCATGTGGGCCCACGTGCTTGATACCCGCCGCATGGAGTCAATGGTGTCCTTCGCGACCATGTCTCTCCTTTTCTTGTTTGCCTGATATTCTATTCATTGCCCGTCACCTGCATGTTTTTATAACGATTGAATTTAGAGCAGAGCACAGGCAAAAACTATATATCGAACTCACTGTTTAAACCGCCTCCAACTTTCTAACAGGCTAACAATCCCTGCTCCATCAATCCCATTATTTTCTGCTGCCCAAGTAGGGTCACCAGCCGTTCTTCGCCTCTCCAGCCCACACGCACAAGTGTGGCCGTCACACCGACTCGTGGTCGAGGACGATGCTCCTCGGCTCGAGGATGCGGCTCGTCAACTCCCTCTGTGGCCGTGGTCTCCGGTCAGTTGATTGCACAGCCGGCGGCGACAGCGACGCTTCCAAGACTGGTCGCGTCGCTCCTCGCTCCTGTAGCGCCTGCGGCCCTCCGATCAGCACGCCGTCCACGCGGTGCACACGGCTTCCAAAGGTCAAGCCAAGGCGCTGGTGACGGACATCGCATCGTTCGTTCTTCTCCCGTGGTCGCTGCCGCAGCGCTTCTGGTCGAGGCCGCAGTCGCTTGCCGCCGCGCCGCGCTGGGCAACGCATCGATGCCACCCGCCCGCCGCGCGCGCGTTGTCACTCATTCCGCGGTCGATCGCGCAGGCGATTGCGTTTCTCGCTCACGGTCGCCTCCTGGTGGTCGAGCCATCGACGCGTGGACCGCCGCTCGCGCAGCTCGAAAGTATCGCGTCCATCGCGTTGTGAACCGGAGCGTGAGCCGGATGAAGACCGGCGATCACCACGACGCTGTCTGGCGACGACGGCCGCGACGCTAGCGGTGACTCCGACCCCAACGCCGAGACAAGTGACCTCGAGCCTGACTGCAGCGCTGAAGAGCCCGACGAAAGGGAAGATCTGCGGGGGGGGATGCTGCTGTACGGCGCTGAAGCAGACCGCAACACCACCACGATCGTCCCATTCTCGGGCGGCACCCCGCCCGACAATTTTGGATCCGGCGCGGGAGTGTTTGTACGCAACTCGACCACCGGGCCGTGCATGCCCCAATCGCCATCCAACGGCGTTCACAGAGCTGCAAACGAAAGGCCTATTCCGCGCGACGTTCACGGGCGACGCCGCCGACTGGGAGCTCGTGTTCGGCCAGTCGGAGCAAACGGCCACGCTCGAGTATGCATACGAGGCGTTAATTGAAGCATTCAACTCCAGCCTGCCGGAACAAGACGTCATGACGGCACTCGTCAAAGATCCCAAAACGTCCCCCGAAACGTATCGCCAGTACGCATACCGTATCATGAATATTACCGACTCACTTCTCGACGGAATCAACGTCCGTCACATGCGGCTCAAGCTCTGCACATGTTCTTCGCTCGTGCGTATCCAGACAACGCCAACTTCATCAAGCCGCTCGCGAACACCAGACACAACAACCGGTCCGAGAACTACATCGCATCACGCACGTGTTGATCGAGCCCGTCGGCAGCAAGGGCCAACGCAAACCTCGCGGGGGTCGCTCGGACAGAGCGATACGGGCGCCTAAGCAGCAACGAACCGGCGATGATTCGAAACAAGCGAGCGGCGCAGCTATGGCGGCGACCGTTGAGCGCAAGGCGCAAGGTGGACGAGGCGGCGGGTCCGGACGCAGCGGCAGTGGTGGAGGCGGTCGTGGTGGTCAAGGCGATCGCGGTGATAGCGGAAGAGGTCGCTTACCGGCCATCCGTCCAGCGACAGAGAACACCCGGTGTTACAACTGCAGCAACTACGGTTACTACGCCACTGACTGTCACGAGAACCCAGAGGAGCGCGACCGAATATCTATCGCGGTGATGGTCACCGCAGCCTCGGCGTGAGGTGTTGGAGTCGGATGGGCCCAAGGTCTCTTGGACGCCGGGGCGTCTTTCCATCTGACTGTCCACATCGATAACCTGAAAAACACGCGCAAGGTATCGTCTCCGGCGCACATCACTAAAGCGGATGGTCGAACAATACCCGTGGGACGCGGGGGCACATTCCGTTTGCAAACAATTGTGAGTGATGGGCGCGGGCATTCCAATGCTGAGACCATAATTTTAAATGTCGATGTAGCGTCGGGCGTCTCAGTGACATTACTCTCGCTGTTCCAGTTGATCCAGCCCGACAACACGGTGCGATTTGACGGCAACGAGTGTAGCGTCACGAAAGGCAAGCGCCGACGTCCGGTCCTCCAGGCCCGAGAACGCAATGGGGTCTACCAGGGCGTGACGCCGCTGGGCTAGTTCGCACCGACACTGACCGTCTCTTTCGTTGCGCCGCGGCGGAAACAGTCAGTGCTTTGCTCTAAGCACCGGTCTCGGCCAGGGTTAACGGCCCGCGAATCACCTGCGATAAGCACAGGAACACCGAGGTGTCGCGTGCTGTGAGTCATTCCGACCACCTGCGCTCAGTGAACGCCGTTGTCACGTTGGCGTTGTCAACCAGCCTCCTTTGGCAAGCTAGTGTCGCGCAAGATCGATATCGCTTAGCGCATTCGGCGTGGGTTTGGGTGGTTGGCAGCCCGAACCCTTGTCCACCATCGCGTCGACGTGCTCATCCTCATCGTCTCCCCCTTCTGGCGTCGGCACTGGAGTGACCTCGTTCAGAACAACCTCGTTATAGAGCTGGGTGTCGAGCACGGTGACATCGGTCGTCTCCTTAACGGGGCGACTCTAACCAGGAACGTACACGCGGTATTCCTTAATTTCCCCAGGGCATCCAACGAACGCGCTGACCGCACCGCACCGCGCCCGCAGAACCGAAATGCTTGCGTCGAACCTCCTCTGGCTTGCGCACGACCATGGATTGGCCGAACGCTGGAGCTTGCCGAGACCGGGTGTCGACTCGAACAACTTCTGGTGTGGACTTTGCGTCTGACCGCGCTCGGGCTTTTTTGTTCCGGGTGTACGCTGCGTGCGTGAGTGCGTCCTCCCTCCAGTAGTGCGTAAGGCGCAATTCGATCATCATTGACGCCGCCATTTCAGTAAATGTGCGGATGGCGCGCTCGGCCACACCATTTGGCTGTTGCGCTAGGAAGTGATGTATTGGTGGCACAAGTCTTCAGTCGCTACCAGACGCCGGAATGTTTTGTCCTTGGAACTCACTGCCGCTGTCTGTGCTGATCGTCGTGAGCTCAGAGGCCGGTACGCTGACTTAGCGCTCAATGAATTGCAGGAACCCACAGGTGTGCGCAGCCGCTTGTCCTTGGCTGTCACCCTGTACATCTTGACATACCCGTGCCACATGGCGACCATGTAATACAGACTGCCGTGGTAAGGCTTTGCCAACGGCGCTCAGGTCTATGTGGCGTACAAATTCTGCAGCCGCAGCGGTACTAATACTGGTCGACGGCGAGCCGGTAAATGGTACACTTGGTACCCCGTTATTTACGCGAGGAGGGCGCCGTTGGATCTGATTCCGGCGGATCATTCATTCTGAAGTCTACCATCCGCTGAGTAGGGCAAAACTCGATCGTAGAGGAGCTCAAAATGATTAAGAATAGCTTGAAATGTCGCGTGGTCGAGTCCAGTGAGGGTTATGAGCGAGACATCGTCTCCAGATCCAAGTGAGTGGAGATTTGGGGCCAAGCTTGGTGGTCCACCATCCTTCTCTCCCTAAGCGGAGATGATTGCGGTAGTAGTCCTGCTTGCTAGAAGAGGTGCTCGGGATCAAGATTGAAGGAAACGAGTAGAGCGGGGGGGAGTCGGCGTGTGTAGCGAGTAAAGCGTTGAATGGGGTTTCATTGGCCTTCTAGAAGATGACGCACAAATTGTGTAAGACTTAGTAACTGTTTTTTTCCTCCTGTGTATTTGGGTTCTCAGGATCAATCAAAAGCCCTTCGTGTACAACACGTAATCGTATGTCTCGCACACCAATTTGTTCGACAGCCAATCAAAGGCCTCCATCACCGTCTCCAGTCAAAGTTGCTTATCACTACCGAACTAGAGTCGACAATGCCCCAGCCAGCACCTCCTTCCGAGGCCCCGGCCGACGCCAACAACGATGCGGGCGACGGCTTCAGTGGCTCCAAATCGTTCGCGGAGCTCGGCGTGGACTCGGCCATCTGCGAGGCCATCGCGGCCATTGGCTGGTCAACGCCCAGCAAGATTCAGCAGCAGGCCATCCCGCACGGTCTCGCGGGTAAGGACATCATCGGTCTGGCCGAAACGGGTTCGGGCAAGACGGGCGCCTTTGTGATTCCGATACTGCAAAGTTTACTGCAGAACCCACAGCGTCTGTACGCGCTCGTACTGGCCCCGACGCGAGAGCTGGCGTATCAGATCGGCGAGCAGTTCGAGGCGCTTGGAGCGTCCATTGGCCTTAAATGCGCTTGCGTCGTGGGTGGCATCGACATGATGCAGCAGCAAGTGGCACTGGCCCGCAAGCCGCACGTGGTCATCGCCACTCCCGGCCGACTCGTGGACCACCTGGAGAACACCAAGGGTTTCAGTCTGCGAACCATCAAGTTCCTCGTACTGGACGAGGCCGACCGGATGCTTAGCATGGACTTTGAAGAGGAAATTAACCAGATCGTGCAGCTCATGCCGGCAGAACGCAACACGTATCTATTTAGCGCCACCATGACCTCCAAGGTGAGGAAGCTGCAACGTGCGTCGCTCAAGGACCCCGTCAAGGTGGAGATCACGCACAAGTTCGCCACACCTGAGACGCTTAAGCAGCACTACCTCTTTATCCCGGCCAAGTTCAAGGACTGTTACCTGGCCTACGTGCTGAACGAGGTGGCGGGACAGTCGGTGCTCATCTTCGCCAGCACGTGCAATGGCACGCAGAAGGTGACGCTGATGCTGCGGAATCTGGGCTTCCAGGCGATTTGTCTACACGGACAGATGCCCCAGCCTAGTCGCCTGGGGGCGCTAAACAAGTTCAAGGCCAAGGCCAGGAACGTGCTAGTGTGTACCGACGTGGCCTCGCGTGGTCTGGATATCCCGAGTGTCGATGTGGTCATCAACTACGATATCCCGACGCACGGCAAGGACTACATTCACCGTGTCGGCCGTACGGCTCGTGCTGGCCGAGCCGGTGTAGCGATCTCGTTTGTGACGCAATACGACGTCGAATTGTACCAGCGCATTGAGCACCTGCTGGGCACAAAGCTGGACACGTACCCGTGTGAAGAGGAAACGGTGCTAGTCATGTCGGAGCGTGTCAATGAGGCGCAGCGTATTGCCACCATCGAAATGAAGGAAGCAGCTGCAAATGGCACAGGTATCAAGCGTGGACGCTACTCGCGCGATGACGACGACGAGGGCAACGACGAGGAAGGAGGTGACAAGCGGTACAAATCCGCCGGCCGTGTGCAGAAGGGAAGTCATGGGGGTGGCCGTGGAGGCCGCGGTGGAGGCCGCGGTGGAGGACGTGGTGGAGGCCGTGGTGGAAGTCGCGGACGTGGCGGACGCGGAGGCCGAGGCCAGCGGAATTAGAGAACGACGCACCCAGTAAAAGAAAATGTTTAGATATTGTCCTCCTCCTCTAGCGGTGCAATTGCATCGCCTGATCTCCTGGTAAACTGCTTACGTCCTGACTTTCATCGGATTTCGCTGCCGACGCTCAAGGGTAGCATCAGGTCCGTTCCTAGGCGACTACCACGTTGAGCTTTTGTGCTGGGGAAGGCGTTCCAGAAGCGCAGAGTTTCGTCTCCAGCTCCGGTGACGATCGTCTGGCCGTCAGGTGACATTGCAAGATACAACACGCGGAACGTATGTCCTGTGAGCGTGGCCAGTTTGGTCATGGTCGGATACTTCCACACGATGATCTGGTTCAGCGAGTAGCCGTGTGTACTCACGACTTCATTGGCGTTCTTGGACCACATGAGATTACACACCTGCGACCCCGTATCCACAAAGGGTAATGCTGTGAGTGTCTGCGTGTTCCAGAAGCGGATGCATCTGTCAGCTGTGCCGCCGCCAGAGGCCAAGAGTCCGTGCTGGTGCGGTGACCACGCGATGGCTTTGACTGCCGCAGCGTGCTCGCTAAAGCGTGCCAAAGGCATCGTAACATCGCCGTGTAGACCCGATGACATTGACTGCACGTTCCAAATGAGTAGTTTGTTGTCATTTCCTCCCGAGGCCAGCTGCCGACCATCGAAAGACCACTTCAGACCGCACACTTCTTGCTTGTGGCCTGCCAGTTTGTTCTGAAATGGCTCCTGTGTTCGCAGATCGCGCATAAGAATGGTGCGATCCCGACTACCCGATGCCAACGACTGTCCATTCCAGCCTAATGTCCCTACACGAGCCAAATGTCCGCTGCTCGCGCACCAAAAACATGCAACAAGATGAGATCAGGACATTAATCGGATATTGTGGCAAATCACGCGTTCATTCGTACGTCATGGTGCGAATCTTCTTGCCAGCGCTGACGTCCCAGATTTGCACTTCACCACTGTTCGTCCCCACAGACAGATGTGTCCCCTACAAAAGCAGCAAAATGATAAGGAATTGCTAGCTTGGAAAAGCATATTTAAGTTGACGTCAGGCATACCCGTTGACTCCAGCTGACGGACGTGACGGAATCGCTTGGGCCGAGGTCACAAAGCATTGTGACTTTACTGGTGCAAGCACTCCAGAGATACACACACGAGCTGAGACCCACAGCGACGACATTTGTGGCGGACCAGTCCACGAGATTCAGGTAGAAATCGTCCTGTAATGACGGCGCATCCAGCACTTTAAACGGGGTGCGTGCAATCCGTCGACGCCCATTTTCTCCGTCCTGCAGACCGACACCAAGAAAACGATGCGTCGAGTCTGTGAGCCCCGAGTGGGGGATGAAGGTTTTCACATCTCCGTATAGCGATTGCCGTGGGGCTTTAAAGCGCAGGATATTGCTGGACGAACTGCTGGTCGGTCGTATGCACGCCGTGCTGTCATTGTACGCGCGGACGCACGAAGAGGGTAATGGATCGTACATGGCGCTCATGCTATCGTGACTAGACGTCCTCAAGGCAGCCGAGGATTGCCTGCCACTGAAGTTCGTACGCGTCGGCGAGTGCATTCCTAGCAGCTCTCGCTTCAACATCATCGAGTATGGCGACGACGTCCCACCCTGTGTTCCCTGGCTTTTCGGATTGCTATCCACCGTACTACCAGCGCCGCCTGCAGGTGTCAACGTTGGCACAGCGCCGCCTTGAAGCCTGTTTGGCCTCTTGTCATGGATCTGGTTGCTGCATTGGTGTGGTGAATCTGTTGTAAGCCCGAAGCCAGTGTCTAGCTTCGTCGTAAGCCGCGACGGGATGAAACGATCGCTGTAAATGTTCTTGGAGCTGCTTATTGACAAAACAACGCAGAGCTTTAGCTTTCAAACCATCTCATACCAAGTGAAATGAGGCGAAATAGCATACCGTTTGATAGTGCGATGAGGGAGAGTCATGGCATAGCCGAATCCATTTTCATCCGAGAGCCCAGACAAGCGCGACTCGTACTGAAGGTGGAGGGGCTGAGCAGTCGTGCCTGGCAGGACGATATCTCGACCCATATTGCCGACCTGGCTGCTCCCGCTTAGCCGCCTCTTCCTGCTTAAGATGGAGTTGGCACGAAGGCTGGCTAGGGGATTCAACCCCTTTGCGCTGTCTACGGACGGGCTGATCACGAAGTGCGAGGAATTTTTCTCGATGTAGACCATGCCGAAAATATCGCGTTGGGATTGGGCTTGGCCGGACAATTTGGATCTGAGGCCCAACCACCGACGACCCCGAAGCTTTAATACTCAGACAGCACGTAGGTCGAGAGGTAGGTGCCGCACAACGGCTCCACTGGTGAACGAACCGGTCAATCTCGTCACCACCTCGTCCTCTCAACTGCTTCCCGGAAACCAAAGAAACCAAAAAGGAGCGAGTGGTGCACGGTTCGTCTTAATCAACCAAATTGGGATCCTGCACGCTACCGGCCCTAGTCCCGATGGCGTCTGCTGCCAATTCTGCGATGCACTGAAATAAAGCTGTGAAACAACCTTGAAACTGAAGTCTGCCTGTTCGGCTCTCGTCCGGTTGAAGACAAGAAGGTCCGTGACCGATCCCATCATTCTACATTCGTCGTAACGAAGCTCACATCATTTTAATGGAGCACCGAGAGTCAGAGTTTGTCAAAAAGCTTGGCTAGCACTATGAGCTTACAAACTGTAGTAGCGAAGGTGGGGTTACATGGCCGTAGTGACCACGGAAGATTTTATAGAAACATGGGCCGACCTCTTCCCCTATCGTTTAGGGCCATGAGAGACGCCGGAGGGCATCCTTCACCTGTATAAACGAGCTTTCTTTGCGCCATCAGGCTGCGATCCATGGTTTCCTCTCAACATCTCTACTTACGATCGAAAAGATATCCATCCGACCTGGTAATTTATACGTCGTTTCACTATAAAGTGTCAAAAGCTAAATTAAGTCTCGAAGGAAAGCTGAAGTTGCCCATTCAACATAAGCAAAGCAAGCAGCTCGCGGACTGCATCTTGCCTTCCACGCAGCACAAAAGAAAATCATCGTCCTAGAAATATCCTATCCGTCCAAGCCATCGCCGTGCGTTGCCAGCTGAAGCTGCAGTTGTTTGCGGAAGGACGTGATGGCCTGCTGGTTGATCTCGTCGTTAATCTCCTCGCTACTCTGTCCGCGTCCACACTTGTCTGCGTACAGCAGACACGCCACACCACAGTCAAACCCGCTGATCTGTTGTTTGTTCGTGATGGCGCTCACTGTGCGCGCCAACCATCCTTTATTCTGCGGATAGCACTCGTCCAGCCACTCGACGACCGCGCGCGGCACCGACCGGTACGAGATCCCCGACCTCGACGTCAATCTCCCCATCGGCTCAAATAGCTGCAGCTTGGGCGTCGGGCTGAATTGCAACCGGAACAAGTTCCAATGGATTCGGTCGACATTCACAATGAACACCAGCGGCGTATCACTCTCGTAGTCCACGACACGTCCTAGAACATCTCTCACTTGGTACTCTCTCTTGGCTCGACATCTTCGTCGCCATGGAGATCCAGAAGCTTTCGCCACCGCTTCTAGATGGAAGTGGTAGAAGGCGGTCGGCAGGAAATGCACCGTCGGGTACCTGTTGGCGAACTTCCAGAGCATCAGGTCGATGAGCGTGCCCGTGATCCAGTTGGACTCGTCCACGCGATCTTCCGGTCCAAAGGCGGACTGCAGCAGACGGAAGCACCTTCTCTTGGCCTCCTCGGAGTCCTCTTCACCACCCAGTAGTCGGCGTTTCTTAACGGTCATTGCAGTACGAGGAGCGCGTAACGGGGTGCGGTCTCGGCGACTGGAAGGACATGGGCGCTGCAGCGACAAATCCACAGGCTTGTCCTGATCTGTTTGCGAAGCGAAATTCGCAGTTTGCAGTGCAATTGCTGCATTTGCCGTTACACGCGGAGCTGCGGAAGCTGGAGGTTGACGTGGAACGGCTCGGGAGCGGAGCTGCATGCTGCTGGGGTGCAACTTCGCAACGCGGTGCGGATTGCAATCAGATGATATTTTTACCGAAGAAGGGCGGCGTGGCGCACACAATATCGAGTTTAGCGTCAGCCAATAGGAACGGGCGGCGACGGCAGAGGCGTCATCCTGAGATTCTATCAACGTATAACTTGTGTGATCACAGGTTATCGTTATAGGAAGACTCAATATATTATTCAGAACTTACACCGAGCTTTAGTAAACATGTGTATCGGGTGTGGCCAGTAGTCAGTATCATATATCCGAGGCCAATCAATTACTGTACCGCTCCGAATGGTGCCTGGGTCCAGAGGGCCGCCTCTCATTCCTCCATCGTCGCCGCAAGTGTCGCGTTGCTTAGTGTCGCTGGGCGTATATCTCCTCTTCTCGTGCTCGTCCGAAGCCCGTTCCACGACCACCTCGTAGCCCTGCGTCTTGTGCCAACAACTGACAGTGCACCCCATTCCGACGGCGCAAACTTGAGGAACGCAAAACGCCGCAACTCGAATCATGTCGAAGGCCTCATACGAACCGCCTATGGCCGTGGAGGCCTCGCAGGTCCACACGCTCAAGCAGCGTGTGCGCCACCGCAGCACAGGCGATGGAAAGTCCACCTACTTTGGCAAGTATGTGTCGCAGGAGGGCTCGGAGAAACTGCTCACGTACGAGTATCACGGGACCGACAATTCGCTCGTGTACAAGCACGTGCTAACGCCCATGAACAACTTTCTGGTGGAGTTTCTGCCGCTCTGGTTGGCACCCAACCTCATCACCCTCTTCGGACTCATCCTGGTGGGCGGCTCGCACACGCTTTTTGTGTTCCTGTGTCCGCTGCTGGAGGGCGACGTCCCCAAGTGGACCATGGTGGTCGCAGCGGCTGCCCTCTTCGGGTACCAGACGCTGGACAATCTGGACGGCAAGCAGGCGCGGCGCACCAACTCGTCGTCACCGCTAGGACTGCTGTTTGACCATGGCTGTGATGCACTGAATGTGTCGGTAGGTACCATGACCATGGCCAGTATTCTGCAAATGGGCGCGACTTGGAGGACGCTTGGGTTTGTGCTTAGTGCTCACAATGTCTTTATCTTTGCGACTTGGGAAGAGTGAGTGGATTGCGATGCGATGGAGGAGGAGTTGGACATGTTTGAAGCTGACGGAATGTGTGGTTGCGGTGCAGGTATTACTCGGGGTCGCTGGAGCTTCCGATCATCAACGGACCGACTGAAGGCATTCTTATTGGCATTGCGCTCAAGCTGTTCACGGCGGTGGTTGGCGTCGATTTCTGGAGCCAGGAGTTAGTTGAGGGCGTGCAGAACAACTCACTGTTCGTCATTGTGACGATGATCAGCATGTGTTTCACGCTTATGGTCAAGTACGTTTACGGTTCTTACAGTGTCTGGCACATTGCGACCTCTGCACTAACGTTTTTTTCTCTCTCCGTTTTGTCGTGTTAATTTTTTATTTAGTGTGAGAAACGCGCTGCATGCTGTGCGCTTGAACGAGGATTCAGTTCTTGTGGCCTTCACGAGACTCCTGCCGTTCATCATTCTCAACACGCTTGCTGGACTTTGGGCTTTGTACTCGCCCTCTGACATTTTTTCGACGCATCCGCGCATGTTTCTGTGGATGCTCGGACTGTTGAACAGCAAGCTGGTGGTACGTTTACAACTGTTGAAATATGCTTCTTCGCTTGTACAGGTTGTCCTAATTCCGTTTTTGTGTGTGATAGCTCCACTTAATGCTGGCTCACTTGTGCGGCGAGGAGTACCACCCGTTCCGCAAGACGCTTGTGCCGATTTTCTATGTTGCTGGACATTGTGCCTTTTGCATGCTGGAAGGTATTTACGACGCCATCAACGAAGAACTGATCGTTCGCGAGTTCTTCTTCCTCTCCCTTGCCGCGTACGTGCACATCGTCATCACCGTCGTGTGGGAGGTTAAGAACGTGCTGGGTGTGTCGGTATTTACGATCCCGCACAACGCAAAGCCCAATTCCAAGTCCAGCGCCAAGCCAGCAGCGAAATCATCGTAACTGGGTTATGCAGTTTGCCACCGCTTGACGTTCTATCTGCGCTGGGTTTCTTCCCAATCCGCCCCATTTAGATCATCCGATACTTTGGAGCTGTGGACAAAAGGAACGAGTTAGTTCAACATGCTCAGCTTGTACGATGTTGTGGTAAATACCTATCTTACTTCGTAGTAATACAGTACAGTATTATACAATATGGGATTAGACTAAACAAAGCAGCAGCTCTGGTGCGGAGTTATTATCCATATTTTCCAAGCGTGCGGTTGGTGCAAGGCGACAGCTTGGGATTTATAGTAGCTCAGATACTGTACTGTTAGTGCCTCCATTAAGAAGAGCTGATTACTGGACTTGGCCCAAGTGACTGCAACATATAATGGAAGATTATTGCGGATGGGGGTAAGAACTATCCGTTTTACAGTACCCTTGACATTTTTTTCGTTGGTGAGAGTGCGCGCTTGAACAAGCGGTGTTTGGGTGATTTCGACGGAAAACGTTATTGTTTAACCTTCTGGTACTTGATTTTATCGACATCAACATGCTAAACTTTTCTGAAGTAAAGGCTATTGTTGGAAAAGCAAACTAACAGAGCCAACTACTCTTGATCTTAATGCTTACCTGGCACTGATTGAATTCAGTCTTTGTTTCGCGTATCGTTCGACGTGAAACAAAATCCGTTGAGGCTTGTTGTATGGTATCGTTGCTCTTTTTGATAAATAGATTGGTATGGTGTTGACCTTTTTTAGCCATTTTGTTACTACAGTACAATAATCGCTGCTGTTCGATGCCCAAAATTCTTTGAATTTATATTCAGAGACCTACTGGGTATTGCATATTCCTTTGGTAATGGAAGCCCCGCAGTGAGCGATTTGGAGTACAGCGTCCAAATAAGACAAAGCTCTAACTGTAAAACCTTCACAGATATTATTAATATGCAGTGAATGTTAACCCAAGCAACATTCAAATTTCGTAAGGCCAGTTGGTCATACTAGTAATCCCTTATTCGTAGAATCCTTTATAAACTGTCTGCTGAAAAGTTATACTCGAAGTACATGTACATGTACCGTATAATATGTAATCTCTTAAAATCTCTAAAAGATCAAAAAATATGGTTATAAACCTGTATATTACTGGCTGCGCGACCGTGATGCAGGTCTCGGGAATTGAGCAAGCTGTTTTCCTTCCGGTTTCGTGGGTGTTTTAGGTTGTTCCGAAGGACAAGATGTAGTTGTATTCTTTAGAATACCTGCATTCTGCCTTGTTTTGAATGATAAGTACTGAAGTAAAGTACTTTTAAGTATTCGCCAGTAAGGTAATAAATGGACGAAAGAGAACGACCAAGTAGAACGCGTCGGAACTTCTGTGCTCGACACAGATCCAATTCTAAATTCATTAGCAAAACTGAATTTACCTGTATGGTCGCTGTTACTATTTGTTGTCCGCATCTTACATGACATTACCCGCTACAACAGATGCAAACATGAGCGCCCCGAACCATTTGTTCGAAGCGAACCGTGCCTGAAGATTAATAGGATCATCAAGTTTGGCAGTGTTCACCTGCCACGCCAAGTGCGCAGCTCCTCCTGTTAGTCCCAGGAAAAATGGCCAGTCAAGGCCAGCCATGACTCCCGCAGTACCGAAGCCCACAATAGCAGCAGCAGAAAAACAATTCAGCACGGGCTTTGTCTTGTCACCAAAAAGCAGTGCAGTGGAGCGCACACCAATCTTGATGTCGTCCTTCTTGTCCTGGTGGGCGTACAGCGTATCGTACACCAGCGTCCAAGCCACTCCGCCCGCATACAGTGGCAACACCACCGGCAACTCACACGAGCCGTGGACTGCGGCCCAGCCCAGTAACGCTCCGTAGTTAAACGTGAGGCCCAAAAACGCTTGCGGCCAGTACGTAAATCTCTTCATCGTCGGGTATGCGGCAACAAGTGCGAGTGAGGACGCACCCAGTGCGACACTGTACCAGTTAAGCTGCAGCAACACCGCCAGACCCGCCGACAATTGTCCTGCCAGAAATCCCCATGCCTGTGGGTACGTGAGTTTCCCCGCAGCTAGCGGACGCTTGTTGGTGCGTTCTACCTGCTTGTCGAAGTCTTTGTCCCACATGTCGTTGATGGTGCATCCGGCACTGCGCATAATGAAGGCTCCAGTACCAAAGAGCGCCAACAGCTTCAAATCTGGCAACTGGCCGGCAGGGGCGGCCATGGAAATGCTCCAGAAGCAGGGCCAGAGCAACATAAACGTTCCCGCCGGGCGGTTGATGCGGGAAATCTGAATGTACGGCAGCATCCACTCCGGAGCGTGGCGCTCTGCCCACGTGTCCTTCTCAATACCGAAAGCGCTCTCCCTAGTCTTCAAAGCTCCCGATTTCTCCTGGCCATTGTCCTGCCTGCTGGAAGACAGCGGGGGCGAGTGGGAAGAGCTGTACCAGGACGTCTGGATTCCATGTAAGCGTGTGGACGCGAGCGACGCACGACGACGCAGAGCGACGGAGCGAGAGGTAGCTAAGCGTGCAAAGTCAGATCGATTTCCAAGCGCGAACGCGAGCTGGAAAGCCGTCGGGGTGGCGCGAGAGCGCCCTGCAGTGCGAGCCAGCAGGAGTCGAGCCGCCATTGTGAAAGTGATGGGCTCCTAATTTGACTGTGACGGTAATACAGCATGCCAAAATTTAGGATAAAAAGGGTGCGAAAAGGTGAAACTTGAATATGTACGACGTTGAAGTGAGTCCCGGTTTCACCACCGATATCTGCCAGTTTAGTTATGCGGGACAGGTGCTTGGGCGCCCTGAATTGAGAGTAATTTCACGCCAAAGTTCGAGCAGAGCGTTGGTCGCGGAATTCTCCGCCCCCCTTCCCGCTGGTTGAGCCATTCGACTTTGAGCGGATACGAGGTTCTCGTTCCGTCACGTCAACTGAAATCTGGGAACAGTGCACCGCACGCGCCGTTGCTTATGGAGTGGAATCACTCTTGCTATCAACTCCCGAGAGGTCAGTCAGCGTTTCTGAATCAGTCTCTTCGGCCAGTACGACCTCAATACTGGAACTACGACACCGACGACGAGGACAATCAGCAAGTCTGGCAGCGTGAGACCTCGCCCCTAACCAATCAGTATACTAGTGACAATGATTTAGCGCCACCTCCGCCGAAACCCCCGCTCAAGATGGAATCCTCGGGTATGAGCGGCAACAGCATGAACGGTGGCATGCTGCTTCAGTCGTTCAGCTCGCTTGGTATGCCTCAGCTTGAAGACTCAACGGAGATCCAGCCATTCTTTTTGCCCCAGAATACCGCGTTTACGGACAGCCAAGCTCTTTCGCCAAGTTTGCCACCATTGCCTTCGCCGCCACCCCAATTGCGGCAGCAGCAACACCAACCAGAACAGCAGTATGGCGGACAACTAGCAACACAGCTCTCTTCACCGTTTTCGGAGTTCTCAACAGAGCCGGCCGGTTATTATCCGGCGCCGATACCGCTGCCCCCGGCCGCTACAAGGTCATCTATGGACTATTTCTCCGAAAGTAAGGAGAACTTTGAAGTGTAAAATTGACACCATAAGTGGCGATTTGGTTTACCTGATATGTTCTATTTTGTTCTGTGATTGTAGGCATTCCAACTCTTCACAGCGTGCACAACTCAGTGCCGACACTGCCATCGAGTTTTGGCACATTGGAACAACAACAGCAGCAGCAACAAGCTCGAGTTGTATTGGCAGGTCAGAATGTCGATTTCGGCAATTCTGTCGCTCATGATTCCATATTCAATTCTCCGCTGCCAATGACCCCCGCCGACACGGACACCTCGCTGCAGACGCCTCTGACGCTTCCAATGGGTAACAGTGTTCGACCCAGTCATAGCGTCGGTGATGACACGCCTCCAAATTATTCTCCCGCGATGGCTCCGATCGGCAGAGCCAAGCGAGGGGGCGGGCTAATCGAACCATTTACGCAAATGGCCACAGCTCATGAGCCTAAATTCTCACCTGACAAACGCAAGTTGTGCTGTGTGGAAGGCTGCAAGAGTCAAGCTCGAGCCTTCAATCGCTGCAAACGCCACGGCGGGTCGAAGCGCTGCTCGAGCCCTGGCTGTACCAAGAGTGTGCAGAGTCGTGGGCTATGCATCCGCCATGGCGGTGGCTCTCGCTGTCAGGAGCCAGGCTGTACTCGAGCGTCGCAGAGCCACGGCAGGTGTAAGATGCATGGCGGTGGGCGTCCGTGCGTTGTTGCTGGTTGTGAGAAAAAAGCTCATTTGAAGAGATTGTGCCGCCGACACGGTGGAGGCGCCAAATGTTGTGTGGCTGGATGTGATAAGTGGGCTCAGCGTCAGGGCATGTGCATGACGCACTCGAAGGTGGTGGCAACGCAACCCACTGCGATTGGCATTATCGGTGACTCGGTTGTCTATGAGCGCAAGTCGTCGCATGCGCCGTCAGCTCCAGACTCGTCTCCGCCACCGTCGCTGCGAATGTTCACCGACGAGGTGTAAGCAGAATACTTTTTTAAATGATCACGGAAAGTGATAAGCTAATGATTTCCTATGAATTTGCTCGCAAATGGCTTCGAATCGACGTTTGATGGCTTGATACACAACGGGACTTTGACTGACCGGGTCGTGATTGGTTGGCCCAAACGGGTTTAGCAAAAAAAACGCGGGTAAAACATGCCCGTTCGGAGCTTACCCGCCAACACCTCTTACTTGGATAATCTATGCCAATCCGTGGAAGGGCACTAAAGCGAGGCAGGTCGTTGACTGCATTTCCCTCCCCAAATTCAAATCGCAAGTCAACGAAGGAGACCTTCAAGCTCCAGTGCTCGATTGACGGCAGGTAGCGGCAATCGCATCGCCCCAGTCCAATAGAACCCCCCCTCTTACAGCCGCAAACTGCGAGCGCTACGGCCTGCAGAATATCAGGGCATGCTGGACACCAACAGCAGCGGCTCGAGGCCCCTTGGACATGACGCCGAGACATTCCGCGTGGCGGAAGAGCTCATCATGCTGAGCAGTCGCGCGGCCTCGGCCTCCTCGATGGAAGGGAAGCCTAATGGCTCGCCCTCCAACATTTCGGGCTTCTTCGAACACGTACCAGAGATTTTCTAGCTTAGTAGAGAGACGTGTATTCTGGAGCTGACCGTGTGTATTTACTTCTGTTTTTTAGACGACAATGGAAGAGAAACAAATGCCGAAGGTGAAAGTGAAGAAGGGACGGTCGCAGAGGTGAACAGAGAGCTAGCAGATTGAGTGACTAGTTGGCTGTGAATACTAATGAAATGTGTTTGGTTTGGAAATTATTTTGCAGGAGCCACATTTCATTAGCGAACCGAGTATGTCATAGAGATTTGCTGTTTTGCCGTGGGGTGGTGCTAAGCGTGTTGTTGCTGGTCCTATTGGAAAGACGAAGTCAAAGGCGATTTCGTCCGGTGGAGCTGCGCATAAGAACAGCGAGCGAGACGGTGTTAAGCAGGAGCCTTTGCCCTTAGCATCCACCCAATCAGCAGTGCGTCATTGATTTCATTGCTTTCTGATACTTCAGTAGTGTTAACGTGTGTGTCGCTCTTTCTGACAGCAGGATATTATTAACTCGCGCTGTGATGTCTCCCACTCAGAGCTTCTGAAAGAGCACCGCGTCCGTTTCCGACGTGCCCGTAGGAGGTCCGTGCAGCATAATTGCACGGGCTTGTGTCATAGTGACGAAACTCACGCGTATATTTGCCGTTTCTGCTCTCAGGTGGAACATTGAGCAGCGCACCAAGAAGCAAGAGTATCTGGCCCGCTTTCACGTCCAGGGCATTCCTCTCGTGCAGCACCTCGAGGCGCTCACGCACTGGCGGTAGTCGAGCGGATTTGACTTTGGTTATCCCTCCCGCAAGTCTCTAGTTACAAGCACTTCATGCAAAGGACTACATGTTGGTCGGGACGTGGCATCTACAACAACAAAAACATAAATTTGACAAGTTTTGTGCTCGGATTATCATCATGATATTAAAAATATGTTGGGAAGAATCCGGTGTTGACCATCGCCAGTGCAAAAATGAAATTCGGCGTTTGCTTGCTTGGCGATGATGATACTGGTTTTTTAATATCGCTTCAGCGTCGTCCGAAGGTTTCCACATCCGCTCCAACTATCGCCATTGAGTCGAGTTTCGATGCGAACGCTGGCATCATTTATTGCCAATTCTGCAGCCACATGTTACAGAGCTGAAAATGCTTGTGGCGCAGCTCAGTTAAAGACACCGTCTCGACAATTTCTTCCCAATTATTATGTTTCAAAGCGCAATACAAAATTCAAGTCAATTCGGTAAACAATTATTTTATTCCGACCTTGTGACGCATGAAAGACGCAAAGTTCAATATGCTGTACGCCCACCTCAACCCAATGGCGAGTTACTCGATCAGTTTCTGTCCATCTTGGCTTTAGTAGGCGTTCCTCGTGAGGCAAAAGGTGCCGTCGAGAACCGTCCATCGATGCAAGCCATCGATGGTCGGTGTCCCATATATTACGACGTTTAATTTGTTTTGTCGCGTTATTGCATACCCTGCTAAATATGTTAGTATTTATTGTCAGTTAAGCACAAACAATTAAGTAACCTCTATAACTACATTAGATGGCCTTATCGTATCTTGTCGCACCCGACGGTACATGCCGCCGATGCTGGCGCTGGCGTTCACACCTGCATGTCTACCGCACGTTGAGGTACGTATCGTCTCTGGCGCCTATACAAAATTGCAATACAAATGTGAACTTCAGCCCAGCTGCTTGCTTTTTCTCACTTTGTTGTTCTTCCCCCTGTTTTGCCGCCACTAAACAACACGAGAGGAAACCCAGGCCGCACTAGATTGACCGACGCCGCGGTGATTTTCACGTAAACCGACAGGGGCGCGGCAACACGAGTCGCAGCGCGCACTACAGAACTCAGCGACAGCAGGAGGAGGACAAGACGGCGCTCGAGATCGCGGCCAACGAGGCGCTCTTCGGCCAGACCGGAGGCGGCGCCGACGAGTCGTGGGCATTGGGGCTGTCATCCACGAGCAGCAGCGGCACCCCGTGGGGAACAGCCGACGCCACTTGGTTCGGCACCAACGCCGCGCAGGCAACAACAGCAACAGAGAGCTTTTTCACTCGCGGTAGTGGCAACCAAAACCCAACCCGCAGTGGCAAAAGTGGCGGCACTAGTGTACGTAAAGCGAAACGGGGCGGTGACTCGTTGCCGCTGATAAGCGCGGACGCCCCTTCAATGGGCAGCTACGACCGCGACTCCTACTTGCGCATGCCAATGGCGCATCGAATAACAAGTCAGCAACAGGTCACGGCAACAACTTCACACCAGTTGCCACACAGGATGAAGAACGCACCGCCCGCTAATACGAGCGGAAACAGCGCGGCGCCCAACTTCCACCATTTTCTGGACCGCAACAGCAGCAGCAACTACAGCTCCACGAACTCGTTGCTCTTTAACCCGACGAGCACTTTTGCAGATAGTATGACCATGTCTACAAACACTCCAGGAAAGAGACAACGTTCGAGTACCAGCAACAGCAGCAGCAACAACCCCGGCAGCAGCTTTTTGACACCGTTCGGGTTTCCGTCTCCGCCGCCATTCGAGGCGGACCACCACCTGCCAGATTTTAACACGAATTGGGGCTTCAACAGTCGAAACGTGTCGCGATCCTGCAGTTCGACATCAAGTGCTGCATTGTCCAGTAGCAGCACCATGACGACGAATAGTCACAGTACCAGCAACGTCACGACCAATTCAAGTTTAGCAGGAATTGGCTCGGGGTTCTCGTCGCCAAATGGGGCGTCGATGTTTGCAGGGGTGGACTCATTTCTGCCAGACTACGATTCTACGCTCTATTCGCTTTGGAACGCTCCTGGTGGCGGCAGTGTGATGGGTTACGAAACGGAGAATGACGCAGCGCAGGGTCAGCAGCAACAGGTTCAGCCGCCATTGTACATGGCATCGGATGACGAGTTGAAGGTGGACTATCCGCAGCTTCCGGAGTTTAATCAGGATCTGGATTCGTATCTAAACGATACCATGGAGTCAGGTGGTGGGCCATCACCGACGACTCCACTTGGGACGTCGAATGCTGTTAGTGTGATGAAGATGGATCATTTGGGGACGGCAAACAAGAGGACAGGTGCTAACGTGGCAATAGGTGGTGCAAATTTGACGACGGGGAGTAGAGAACCCCACTTCGAGAGGTTGCTCGCTCCAGCGGCGGTAACTGCTACAGCAGAGTATCTGGTGAAGCGGGACCGAGGTTTGGCAGGGCCGGATAATTCGTCTGCACGTACGTCAAAGCGATCTCGTGGAGATTACGAAGACCTGTACGCTGCTGCCCCGGTCAGTAGTGGTACAGTAAGCCGATGTACCCCCAGTAACAGCGCCAGCTCGTTCCGGAGTTTGTCAAAGAACCAAACGATTGAGCCGAAGCGGGCGGTGATACCATCGTTGGGATCATATCATAGTGGACAATCGCTGTTAATGCCAACTTCCGTTTCGGCAACTGAGACAGCAGTGGCCTCAACCGGTACCGAGGCATCGACGACACCTACGACTACAGTCCCGTCGACACCAACTGCATCTGGTGCAAGCAGCACAAAGTCTGCAAAGCGTCCGCGCAGCCGGCAATGCGAGTTTCCGGGGTGTCAAAACAGAGCTCGATCGCACCAAAAATGCAAGAAGCACGGCGGTGCGCACCAGTGCGTGTTCGAGGGATGCACGAAGAACAGTCAGAGCCGGGGACTGTGCATCGCACACGGCGGTGGCTCTCGCTGCAAAAGAGAAGGTTGTGTGCGTGCGGCTCAGTCAAAAGGTCTGTGCAAATCACATGGCGGTGGCGAGTATTGTGCCGTTGACGGGTGCAACAAGAAGGCCCATCTAAAGCATCTGTGCCGTACACACGGTGGCGGCGTCCGCTGTAAGTTTGATAAATGCTCCAAGTGGGCACAACGCAAAGGATGGTGTATGGCACACGCCAAGGAGTTTGCAACGACATGATGAAAACTTGATGGACGAGCTTATCGGCTGAAGGGAGGCAAATTTGGGTGAGCAGGCGTGCTTGTAGCGGGTGTTGGAGCCCAGCTTGCCGGAATGAGGGTCTCTTCGGATTAATTTCTTATTGGGGGAGGACGGATGATCTATTATGGACAGGATATTACAGACGGCACCTGAAAGTCTTCGCTTTCCAGTCTCTACTATAATATAGCGGACTTTGTTGCACCGGGCATCTATTTCTTGTGTTGGTTTAGTAGACGATTGGGCTGTAAGATGGTGCACTTTTACATACTTCGAAGTACCAAAATTCTCCAAAAAACGACTTGTTTGGTTCTTTTGCTGATACTTGTTGGTTGTTGCTGTCTTACTCTCTCTCTTGAGGATCGTACAGTATGCGCTTTGTGCATATTCCCCCTGGCACTCATCACTACCCGCATGCACAATGCCCACACACTATAAACAGCTAAAGGAAAACACGCCTAAAATATGAGCGCACCAAATGCTGTAGCTTACAGCGAGGAATGTCGCGCTCTGAGCTTCATTTTGCGCTTCTGCACCTTTCTTCTGTCGTGTTGGAGACTCATGCTCTCCTTTCCACTGTGCGTTCACTCGCTCGTAATCACCGCAGCAGCAGCCTCGAAATCATCCACTGAACTATGTTATAAGTAATTCAAAACGGTTTGCTGAGCTGGTGCAAAGGATGGAGAAACCATCCCCGAGCTGGCAACTGAAGAAGGTGCCGGACTGTTTCCAGGGCTCGGCAGACTCTCCTCGTCGTGGTCGGGATCATCATCGGTACTAGTCGGAGACAGCGGGGTGGGGTCAAACAAATTGTAGAGCTCTGACCATGGCAGCTCCTCTGTGGAAACTACTCGTCGAGCGGGCAGCTCCTCCTGGAACAATGAATGACTCTGGAGTCCTCCGGGAATTTGAAGATGATCCACATGTAGCTGTTGCTCCTGCTGGCGCTGCTGTTGCTGCTGACTGATCATCATTTGCTCCGCAAGTTGCTGGATAAGTTGCTGCTGGTGCAGCAGTAACTCCTGCTGCTCACGTTGGTGTCGCTGGAGCTGTTGGTTTTGCTGATCTATCAGCAACTGCTGCTGTTCGCGGTTAAGCTGTTGTTGTGGCTGCTGTTGTTGCTGCTGTTGCTGCTGTTGCTGTGGGTTCTGATTCTGTAGCATGCCACCACTGCATATCAAGCTGTCAAGACCACGGTAGTCAAAGCCCGACGACGCACTGTCCACAAGGACAGAAGACGACGGAGGGCAAACCGCCATAGGCGAGGATACCGAGCTGAAAATGTTTTCCATCTTAAACGGCGGCACATCCGTCATTGGCAACATGATGTCCACAAAGCCCGTAGACGCTGGAGGTGCCGTTACGCGCATCGCAGAGGAAATGCTCGGGCGGCGTCCATTCATCATATCTTCCTTGGAAGGAGAAAAAATCGGGGAATCCGTCGGACAACTTGAAACAACTGTTGACGCCGGTGAGGCTGGAGGCTGGGACATCAGTGAAGGAGCTGGTGATGCCGCCTCTGTACGTGACGTGCGCTTTCGCTTGAGATGTCTGTCGTCAGCAGTCCCTTGATTCTCGAAAGCCTCGGCCTCAGGCTTGATAGCAGCATGACTAGCTCTCCGACTGGAGTAGATAGAGAAGCCGTCTGAACGCAAACGTTCAAGACAGTACATATAAGATCCCATCGGTTTCATAAACAGCACCTCCAGCACGTGCTGCGCATCGCTGCCAGAAAGTCCTTGGCCCCGAGGAGCAGTCCAGCCGTAATGCCACGCCTTGCACTCAGCATTGAACTCAAAAATTGCCGACTGCGATGACGTCTCCATAGCGGCACCACGCAAAATTCCTGGGAAGAGCGGGTTCATCGGGTGCTGCTTGTCACGCACCCATGCGAGCACGTCCGTCTTCTCAATCGTCTGTCCGGGAAAGACCTCAGGTCCCGAAACTGTATGATCAAAGGTACCTTCAAGGTTCAGGAAACGCGCAAACGCCAATACAGCCGGACGCGTCGTTTGAATAGGGCAGATCTTCACGCCTCCTGACTCAGTCACGCGACTGACGGCCACATGCACTCGGATCGAATCTCCGCAGAAACCCGAGCTTACATGACGTCCGTTACGACAGCAAGGGAAGCAGCGCAGGTTCTTCTGTCCTCCTTTCTTATTGTTGCGCTGGTAGCGTGGTCGGAAGAGCTGGAAATCCTTGGTGGGCGCCACAAAAGACGCGCGTACGTTCAATCCGTGTGGATTCTCACACGAGTCGTTGCAGCACGGACCGGGGACGCTCTGGTACACCAAGTTTTCATCTTCTTCAGGGTCGTCACTTTTCATAGGCTTGGTATTGCCATCTGACTCGATCCATGTGCCGAAACCTGCTTCAATCTGGTACGTGGGCGGCTCCAAAAGCAGCGAGTCACGAGCTGCCAGCAGTTTGTAGAAGTCTACGCCACTCTCGACAGTTGGCGGGTAGATTTGGCGCATCGCCTGCAGTCCCGAATATTTAACCTAAAAATATAAAAAAAAATATTAGGCTATTATACCTAGGAAGACCTCTTCCTTCATTTAGGCACGTACAATTGACGTGTAGGTGAACTCTCCGGGCGGCGGACGCACGACGCACGTGGACACGTGGCCCACGGTGTGCGTGTTCTTAAGAATCATGCGCAGTAGGCGTTCAAACTCCTCCACGTGACGCGGGTCCACACACATGCGCGTGACCATCACGGCCTAAATTCGGGGACACCACGATTAGGCATAAATCACTGGCGTCAGTCGCTGCCGGTCATCAAGCGTCCGAGGTGTGCCACATATAACTATACAGAGGTAAAAGCACGCACCTCCTCGTCGTCCTTGATATTTGTGGACTGCAGCACCTCCTTGAGCATGCGGAAGGACAGGAAGCTGCGCGTGAGCTCAGCGCTCTTGGCGTCTTGGTCCCCCATCGCGGTAAGCTGGTTTCTTGGCGCCTGGGTGAAAATCACGGCGCGGTAGCGGCTATCCTTATGCCTTCCTGATGTCTGTGCGCGCTTAATTCTTCGTGTGTGGGGTGAGTGGTGCTAGGAAAGACCATCACTCTGTTGTCTCACCTGAGATATGTGCTGAAATTTATCAGAGACCTTGCGATAGCCGATATTTCGTTAATACAAGGAAAGAATGCTTTAGAATGCATAAGCTTGGGTTTAGTAATGGCAAGGAACCAATCAATCGACAACCTGCTATAGTGGAATGTTGGCAGTGACCACGTGATATGCTCTGGCGGGTAACGTCGGTTTTCTGATACCGAAATTAGCTGGCCAATCACAGCACCACAATGATTGACCTTCTCCAATAATTACATGCGTGATCGCCGCTGATTACGGAATCAATACGTCAATATTTATGGCGTTACACGGTATCTTACCATGCTCTTAGGTTGTCACGGGCCGGAGAAGTGCCGCGGCGGTGAGCGCCTCCATTGTTGTACCAGCATCCACAGAGGTGTCGTCACTGGAGCCGCTGTCCATCTGTCGTTCTTGATGCCCGTGCAGGGCCTTACGCATCGCGACGCACAGCTCCAGCGTCGGTATTGGCGAAATGACTGTCTTCTCTGGCGCTGCAACGTGGTTTGGGGTGGCGGAATCCGACGTGGTCTGCCTACGTGTGGATGCTGAACTGCCAAGTGGAGGCAAGAGGAAAACCGGATTCAGTTTGAAAATTAATATGCCAAAAGCAGGGTGATGTCTGCAGAACACCCAGCACGTGCTTACCTTGAGGTCTTCTTCCTATTCATCTTCGTTCGGGAGTTGTTGGCTTTGTTGCGGGCGGGAGTGCCGTCATCGCGCACGGGCGATGCCACGAGAGACTTTGGACATTCGCTGGGTGATGTTTTCCGGATTTCTAGCAGCTGGACAATTGAGTACTTGCGCTTGTCGGGGATAGTATCTGTAATCTGTTCAGACGCATTCGACACCGGTAGTTTTTCTACGTGCGCTGCACCCTCGTCCGACACCGCTGGAAAAATCGTCTTCTCGTCCGGATGTTCGGTGTCGACAGCAAGACCCTCAGTAAGCTCTTCTTCTCCACCAACACCAGAAGGAGCGTCTGTTGGAGGTATTACTGTTCCCCTTGAGGCATCGTTCTGCTGAATCTTGAGCTGCTCCGGTTCGTCCTCCAAGTTGGGCTTTCCTGCCAGAAAATCTGCCAGCGATCCGAGCTCCACGCGGTCATATCGAATGCGGTCCTGCGTCACTCCCTCGGTATTCTCCTGGGCTTCCTTGTGGTACAGTCGCGATTCCTGGATAACAACTTCCTGTACCTGTTCATCCTTTCCTGCAAGTGCAACGATTTGAACGGGTTCGCTCGTAGGCGCAATATTCTCAAAGACCCCACAGCCGCCTTGTTCATCAGGTTGAGATACCCACGAGCCGTTTGAAGAATTTTCATCCACCCCCAAGTTGCTCAGGCCGCCGACAGTAACTTCGTTTTCTCGAACACTGGCCAAGTTTTCTGTAGCCACAGCAACTTCTTCACCTTCAGTTTTCACAGCAGCATAGTACGCATCATAGCACTTTTTACAGTAGTAATTCCCGTCGTTCTCGTCCAGCACAACCTTCTCTCCAACCCCACACGTCGTGCATGGCGCTACTTCCTCCTTCGCAACCAGCCCTTCCATCCGCTGCAATTTGTCCATCAGCTTCTCCGCCGTCCTCATCAGCGTCTCGGCCCGCCTCACACCTTGATAGAGCGTCTTATATCCTCCCAATACCTCCCGAAGACTGCACTGCTCCACTATCTGCAGCGCATAACTCAGATTCTCCTTGGCCTCTTGCAGCAACTGAAGAGCCTTGGTCGAGTTGTTCGACCGCGTTGCAATCCGCACACAGGCCTCGCCGACGTTCCCGGACAGGACAAACATTCCTGCATAATCTTGCGAACCGTATGCGCCACTCAGCGCCGCCTTCCATGTCTCCATCGCGTGCTCATAGAGCCCCTCGTCGGCCAGGACGCGCCCCTGGCGGATTGCGCGGTACGTATCTTCCATTCGTCAAGAAATAAAGATGTGTGTTCTTGTAAAGGGATATGATTGTAGCTATTAGAGGAAGTAGGTACTGTAGTAGCTTGAAGCTATTAATATTTGCTACATAATCATTCCAGACGATGACATGGAAGGACCCCGTCGAGAGGTTCCTGGAGCTCCTGCGCTTGCGCACGGTGAGCTCGGAGGGGCCTAGTGACAGCTACAATGAGGTACAGCGGAGTTATCGGGTGGTGCTAGGCATCGTTTTGCGGAGCTAAGTGTAGGGACATTGTGGCTGGTTTCAGTGTGCGGAATGGTTGCGTAGATACCTGGAGGAGCGTACGTGATTTAGGCACAAATTCAGGCATTTTTAGTGGACTAGACGGGTAGACTTGATAACTATTTCGTTACTATTGTGATACTTTAGTTGGCCTCCTGGTGCAGGTTTTCTCGCCTGTTGAGAACAAGCCGGTCGTTCTTGTATGGGCTTCACAACTCAGGAGGTTCGATGAGTTGTTTGGTTACATTTATCCCACGACATTGTGTGTTGAACGCTATAGGCGACATGGATAGGTGAAGACTCTACGCTTCCGGGGATCATTCTGAACTCTCATTATGACGTGGTGCCGGCGATGGCTGAGCACTGGCAGTTCGACCCTTTTGATGTTTGTACCAGCGACTTTGCTATGAAATATTTGTTGAGAGAGTGATCTTGTATTGCTTATGATGCGGACCAGGCTAAGGTGCTGGATGACGGCCGTATTTATGGTCGAGGGGCTCAGGACATGAAGAGTGTGTGCATTCAGTATGTGGAGGCAGTACACACACTCACGACATCGGGTTTTAAGCCCAAGCGCAACATTTACCTGCTCTTTGTGCCGGATGAAGAGATTGGAGGTGTTGAGGGTATGGGAAAGTTTCTGGAGAGTGCGCAGTTTAAGGCCATCATGCCCATTGCCTTTGCATTTGATGAGGGGCTGGCTAACCCGGGCGATTCATTCACGGTTTTCTACGGGGAACGATCTCCGTGGTGGGTGTACGTTAAAGCTGAGGGTCCGACTGGCCACGGCAGTCGCTTTTTAAAAAACACAGCCACCACGAAGATCATCGACATTTGTAACAAGGCACTGGCTTTCCGTGACGAGCAGGAGAAGGCTTTGGGGGCGGACAACGGGTGTAAGCACGGTGATATGAAGAAGAAAAAGCTCGGAGACGTCACAACGGTCAACATCACGGCGCTACAGAGTGGGGTTTCCCAGGATGGTGGAAAAACACACGCTCTTAATGTAATTCCAACGGAAGCCATCGCTGGTTTTGACATCCGCGTGTCGCCTGAAATGGATATGAAAGTGATGAAGGCCAAGCTGGATGAATGGTGTGCTGTCGAGGGGGTTTCCTGGGAATTTGCGTCGTGGACGGATCCGCTGCATGACCATCATGTCACCTCTCTGGATGCCGACAACGTCTGGTGGCAGCTTTTTCAGAAGGTCTGTGCTCACCTTGGAGAAAAGTTGGAGACGGAGATTTTCCCAGCTGCTACCGATAGTCGTTTCCTGCGCAAGGTAGGCGTTCCCGCTATCGGGTTCTCACCTATGAAGCAAACTGAGATTCTACTCCACGAGCACAACGAAAGTCTATTGAAGGATACGTTCCTGCACGGCATCAGCGTTTACGTGAGTCTGTTCCAGGAGATATTCGCGTACAACTAGAGGGCGTTAGGCATTTACTCTTACACCTCAACATGGCGACAAGAAAATCGACAGTTGAATATCGTAATATAAAAACGGCAAGGCTTCGAGCTGCTACCAAGTGCACGTGCATGAATTCAGCTTGTTGCCGTGTTATCTGTTAAACTCCCTTGCACAGTTAGAAATACCATTACTTCTTCTTAAGAGAAGCAAGGTACATTCCCAGCGACTTCTGCACCTTGTCCGTCTGTGCAAAGTCCGTAAAAGTCTCCAGGTCCTGCTCACGAATGACGATCAGCCGATCCGCCGTCTCCTGGCGCATTAGCAGCTTCGTCTTCACACGCGCCATGTCTATCAGCGCCAATAACAATTAGTTAGCCCTTCCGCACCATCTAAATGAAATCCAATCAGGTTGTCATACCCGGAATGGCCAGCCACTTGGCCATGACAGCCTCAGCACGCGGGAACACTTCCTCTAGAGCCACTGCCTCGTCGACCAATCCAATTGCTTTTGCCTTGTTTGCATCAACCTGCAGTCCGAGCCCCAGCATCTTCTCAGCCTCACGGTGGCCAATGGTATTCACAAAAGTGTCCCGGAACCACGTGGGGGCCACAATACCGAGCTGCGTCTCGTTGAGACCGATCTGGGGTTTGCCGCTGGTCATGATGCGGTAGTCGCAGCACATGGCCAGCAGACAGCCTCCCGCCGGACTGTGGCCCTCAATGGCAGCCACTGCAGCCAGGGGCGTCGTGTACAGACGGAGATACAGGTCCTGAAGCGATCTCCAGAACTTGGTAATCTTGGCTGGCTATTCAACATGTTGCAGTATTACTGGCGTGAGATACTGCTGACTAGCTTCGACATCAGGTTACTATGTGCTACTACCTGCGGTTGATACATCTCCATAATGTCCAGGCCGGCGCAGAAAACCTTCTGGTTGGAAGACGCGAGGATGATGCCGCTGTATATCAAGTTACAGAATAGGATCGTCAAAACTTATGTCGACATGACGTATACCTGTCGCGACGATGCCGTACCGCACGCTCTTGTCGTCCTCGAGCTTCTTGATGGTCGCGTCCAGTTCTTGGATCAACTATAAAAGATTACAGCCTATGGAATCAGTTACGACAACCTCAACAGCGACATGTAGCACTGCAACCGACGCACCGCCGTGCTGAGCGAATTAACGGGCGGGCGGTTCATGCGCACGACCGCGTATTTGTCCTTCTTCTCTACCAGCACCAGCGGCTCGCCCGACGAGGAGAAGGTGCGCGCCGCCATCGCTCCCAGACGCGGTGCACGCAGCAGTGCAGGCTTCATGACTGTAGACAGCATTATTGCCGTCGCTTGAGTCGTTCAGGTCAACTTGGATACTGCTGTGCTGCAGGATCCTTGAGGTTCCAACGTGAAGACGTGAAAAGCTGTGTGGGCAACTTCAAGGCTTTCATTTAACATACATATGACTGATAGCAGGCTGGTCAGATGGCTTCACGTATACAGTATACATGGTGATCCGCTCAGGAAAAGCCAAGCGTGCGGACAAAAAACTAACGTAATTCAGTTCTAGAGATCAGTTAATGATCATCAGTACCTTGGGCGACCACAAGATAAATTGCGCATTGATGACCCGAATATAGCGCCCTAATCCAAGTCTGTCCGCCCCATCATACCCGCATTTCCTGCGCAACGTGCACCATCGATCGATACATGACGACGCTCAACGGCAAGACGGTTGGCATCTGCGGCGCCACGGGTGCCGTAGGCATCGAGATCATCTCGGTGCTGGCAGCACACCAATTCCCGGTCAAGCAGCTAGTCCTGTTCGCTTCCTCGCGCTCGGCCGGCAAGAAGGTGGACACCCCGTTCGGCGAGGTGCCCATCTCGCTCTTTTCGATGGAGAAGGCGGCCAAGCTGGACTACGTGTTCCTAGCCGTGTCCGGTGACTTCTCACTGGAATTTGCCAAGGATTTGGCTGCCGTACCCAATGGACCCGTAGTCATCGACAACTCATCGGCGTTCCGCCGTGACCCGGAGATACCGCTCGTGATCCCGGAGATTAACGGCCGCGTGCTCCTCCAGAAGAGCGGACAGCCGCAGCCCAAGCTCATCGCCAACCCCAACTGCACCACGGCCATTGCAGCTATGGCGCTCTGGCCGCTTCACTGCGAGTTTGGTATCAAGAAGCTTATCGTGTCCACCTACCAGGCTGCCAGCGGTGCCGGCGCCGCCGGCATGCAGGAGCTGGCCGACGGCGCCAAGGCCTTCCTGGCCGGCGAGCCCGTGACCAATAAGGTGTTCTCATACCCGCTGCCCTTCAACCTCATCCCGCACATTGACAAGTTTCAAGAGAACGGCTACACTAAGGAGGAAATGAAGGTCACTTGGGAGACGCGCAAGATCTTCAACGAGCCCGACCTTGCCGTGAGCTGCACGGCTGCCCGTATCCCGATCATGCGCGCACACTCGGAGGCACTCACCATCGAGACAGTCAAGCCCGTGAGCATTGCCCGCGCCCGCGAGATTCTGGCCGAGGCGGACGGCGTGGACCTCGTCGACGAGCCGGAGAAGCTGCTGTACCCTATGCCTAAGAACGCCACCAAGAAGTTTAACATCGAAGCCGGCCGGCTGCGCAAGAGCCTGGTCTTCGGCGACCACGGCCTCGAACTGTTCGTATCTGGCGACCAGCTCCTACGCGGTGCGGCGCTGAATGCCGTGCTGATCGCCGAGTTCCTCGAGAACCCGCGCGCGATTCCGCAGTTCACCAAGAAACCTGCTAGGTACACGCTCTCGAAGAACCAGCAGCAGGCTGTGCTGAGTCTCGTGGCGGGTGTCGCTGTGGGCGTGGCATCTGTGCTGGTCTATGGCCTTGTCAAGAAGAAATAAGTTGACGGAAGACACGCCTCCATGTGCTTTGTCACTACCCGATAGTTTACGTTTGCTTTTTCTCCTTTATTCATACTTTGCGGCGAAAGCCTCAATTGTACTTGCTGTTGTTGTTGGATGCTTGTACAAGTGCTGTGCTGGTAGGACTGCACGACGCTCCGGCAATGCCTAGTCCATCGCTCTCGGACCGAAACTTTGAGTGTGTCGATGTGAACTGAATGCTGCGGAACTGGTTCATGGTTGCACCATGCTTCAATTGCCTCGTTGATTCGCCTGGTCCGCTGCTCAAACCGCTTTGTCGTCCTTCGCGTGAAGTGAGGCTCTGGTGACGTGAGTTTGGCTCAACGCGCTTCCTGCAATGTGTTTCACAGCAACACGTAAGCTTGATGGCCATACACGCACGCATCTTGCTCAGCTGTACCTGTATTTGTGTGCAAGGTGAGACTGCATCATGCGTCGCTGATTCGGATCAATGTCTTTCTTGTCCAGCAACGCTGAAAAGGAGAGGGCAAAAGTGAACATAACGCTCGTTCACGGACACACTCAGAGGCAACTTACCTAGACGTGCGGACGAGAAGGTGATCGTTTTCTCGCGATACTTGGTCGTCGCAGTAACCTGGTTACCGCGAAGGTCCAGCTCCACCAGTGACGTGACCCCACCGACCAGTGCAAAAACCTCTTCTAACTCGGTGATGAGGTTCTTGGAGAGGTCGAGCTGCTCCAAGCAGCGCAGCAAGGTTAGCGCCTTGGTGGAGGCCACGCGACAATTCGAGAGGTCCAATACTCGCAGAGAACCCTGGCGAAGCAGCATTCAAAAGACGTCAGCAAGAAGGCGCAGACATCGGTTCCAGCAGCAATTTTACCGCTAAAGTCCGCATCGTGTCCTCCTCGAACGAGAAGTGCAAGTCGATAGGCACATTCTGGTTGGCTAAGTACAACTCCTGCAGGTGATAGCAGCCCGCTAACCCCTCAAGCCTCATGATGCTATTTTTCTCGAGGTACACCTTTTCCAGTAGCCTCATCGGCTCCAGGTTCTCGATTTTCCGCAGGCAATTGCCTTGCAAGTGGAGGTGGGTGAGTTGTGGCGCTGCATCGAGATTCTCGATTGTCTCCACCTCGTTGTCGTAAAGATAGAGCACCTTCAGATTGGGGCAATGGTGCAGATTCTGGATCTTGCGGATGGTGCCAGCGTCGCTGCTGCCTTGCAATAGGGCCTTGCTGGCGTCTCCGTTTAGCGCCAGATGTGTGATCCGCTTGAGGTAGTGCGACAGATGCTCGCGTTTGCCCACGCTGAGCTTGGTGGCGTTCAGTAGCACCTCGATGGTGATCTCTCGGCCACCACTTAATCGCGACGATGCTCGCTGCGTCTCGGCGTCGTGCTGGTTGCTGCTGACGTCCAGGCTTTGCATGCTTCAACTCGAGCTTCGGAGCGTGGAATGGGCCAATGGAACACTTTAGCATACAATGGAACACGGTGACTAGTAATAATAGTAACCCCCCACTACTGATAAGCCATGCGTCGCCTAGACGAGTACCAAGGCTATCGACAGGTGGTTTCATGAGACGAAGCCTAGCGACTTCGATGCAAATTGCTGCGCGGAGAGAAGGCCAATCAACAGCCGAGCGAGAAATCAGTCGGCTTAACAGCCCAATTCGGACCCACATGCCAGCCACCGTGACATGACTGGCCAAGGGCGAAGAAGGCAAGGTACAAGGTATCCATTCCTACTGCCACGCACGAGACTCTCGCCGATTGGAGCACGCAATTTCTGTGTCATGTTATGGTGTTGTTGTACCGCTCGGTGGTAGTAGCTACCGGTGTATGCGACATGAAAGTTCAGGATTGGTGCAAATTACTTTTCACGAATCATAAAGCAAGATTCTACTTTTATTTTGTCCAATCCAATGTTAGAACTGAAACATTTTCCACCAATCCTAAATCGCCACTGAACCTCTTGGGAATTGAATGGCGCGGAGGCGACAAGCGACCCCCCATTCACTTTTGTGAGCAGAAGCCCCAAGAAGAAGAAAAGGAGCAACAAATATGGCGGAAGGAGGTGCGTCTTTGTTCGATACCAAGCGCCGGACTTTGCGCGTCGTCTCGCCAGCAAGACAGCCCACTTGCTGGGCCATCTTCTGGTGGTGCGCGCGTTGGCCTGCGTGCAATAGAGCCACAATATGATAAAACTACTCCTCGACTGACGTGGCCTATCTCCCCTCTCATTTGTTGATATCACTTAATAGGAAGATCTACATACGTACCGCCACATATGCGCGGAGGTGGCGGTGGCGGCGACCGTGGCCGCGTCGATGACGACCGTAGCGGAGGTTTCGAGGACCGCCGCGGTGGCTACGGCGGTGGCGGCGGCTATGACCGTCGTGGCGGCTCGCGCGAACGCGGATTCGGCTCCCGCAGCGGCTCTCGCGAACGTAATGATGCCCCGCCCCGTGCCACGAACTCGCGTTGGGCTGGCTTCGAGTCGGATCGTCGCGATGACCGCCGCGGAGGCTACGGCGATGACCGTCGTGGCGGCTATGGAGGTGGCTACGGCGGACGCGGAGGCGGCTCCCGTGTCAACGAGCTCGGCTATCATGGCGACGTGCGTCCTAACGAGCGCCTGGAGCACGAGCTGTTCGGCGACGCTAAGTCGTCCGGAATCAACTTCGACAAGTACGACGACATCCCCGTCGAGACAAGCGGCGAGAACGTGCCCGACCCGGTCACTGAGTTCTCGGCCGAGCAGCTTGGCCCCGAGGTCATCCGTAACTTGGAGCTGTGCAAGTACGACAAGCCCACCCCTGTCCAGAAGTACTCGATTCCGATTGGTCTTGCCGGTCGTGACATGATGGCTTGTGCCCAGACGGGTTCCGGTAAGACGGGAGGTTTCCTATTCCCTACCCTGGCTGCTATGCTGCGTGTGGGCGGCACGCCCCCACCGGATGTTGGCCACGGCCGCTCGCGCAAGATTTTCCCGGCTGCGCTGATCCTGTCGCCCACGCGTGAGCTGGCGTCGCAGATCCATGAGGAGGCCAAGAAGTTCTGCTACTGCACGGGCATCGCCCCGGTAGTTATCTACGGTGGTGCAGAGGTCGGCCGCCAGCTGCGCGAGCTGGAGCGAGGTTGCGACCTGCTTGTCGCCACACCCGGCCGCCTCGTTGACCTGATGGAGCGTGGCCGCATTTCACTGTCGTGTATTCGCTTCTTGATTCTGGATGAGGCCGATCGTATGCTGGACATGGGTTTTGAGCCTCAAATTCGCCGCATTGTCGAGCAGGAAGACATGCCCCGTGAGCGCCAGACGTTCATGTTCAGTGCTACTTTCCCACGTGAAATTCAGCGTCTTGCGTCCGACTTCCTGCGCGACTACATCTTCCTGACGGTTGGCCGTGTGGGTTCGGCCTCGAAGGATGTGAAACAGACTGTCGAGTACATCGAGCAGTACGACAAGGAGGATTACCTTGTGCGTTTCCTGAACCAGGTGCAGGACGGTCTGATCCTAGTTTTCGTGGAAACGAAGCGTGGCGCAGATTTCCTGGAGGACATGCTGTGTCGTGAGGGTTTTCCCGCCACGTCGATCCACGGCGACCGCTCGCAGCGTGAGCGCGAACAGGCTCTTGCTAGCTTCAAGTCGGGCCGCACGCCGGTGCTGGTGGCTACGGATGTGGCAGCCCGTGGTCTCGATATCGATGGTGTGACCCAGGTCATCAACTTCGACCTGCCCAACAACATCGACGACTACGTCCACCGTATCGGTCGTACGGGCCGTGTGGGTAACGTCGGCAACGCTCTGTCGATGATGAACGAGAAGAACCGTAACATCGCCCGCGAGATGTACGACATGATGGTGGAGAACGGCCAGGAGGTCCCGGCCTTCCTGGACCAGATGGCCAACAGCGGCTTCCGTGGCGGCGGTGGTCGTGGCGGCCGTGGTGGCCGTGGTGGCCGTGGCAGCTCCCGCTTTGGTGCTAAAGATTTCCGTAGCGAGGAGCGCGGTGGTGGCGGCGGCGGCCGTGGTGGCAGCAGCGGGGGATATGGTGGCGGCGGCTACAGCGGTGGTGGTGGCTACGGCGGTGGCGGTGGCTATGGCGGTGGCGGTAGCGGCTACGGTGGTGGTCGCAGCGGTGGCTCCCGTGGTGGAGGCTTTAGCGACGACAACAGCGCCTGGTAAATTACGGGCGGCACGAAGATGGCAAGCAGTTGTCCGCCATTAGAAGACTTGGAGCAAAGAGCGAGCGTGTCGTGATGTCGGCCCTAGTGCCTTTTGCAGACGGACAGGACCCGCGGAGTTCCACTATTTCTCGTAGCGCGGAGAGTCGGAAGAAAGTTTCCTTCGATGTACAAGTAACGTCAGGTGCCCTCACAAGCCTTGCCCGCCGCTGCCCCTTGTCTGTGGGCGCTGCGAGCCAGGATATTAGGATACTTGGTGACCATTTTGCTAGTGTGTATTATAAGGCAGCGTTCTTCTTAGAAAATATACCATCTTTTACCTCATTGAACACAAAAAACATCATAGAATACGAAGAGATGAGGATGCCATCAGTTCACTTGAGTGTGTCTCGAGTAAGTTGCCGGACCCTACGACAGGACTGCACCATGGGTTCCACCTTAAGCTCTTTGCGTCTACAAGCCTGTTGTCTCAGACAAATTGTCTGGATTGTGGCCCACAATTTGTAGGCGGGAGGAAGCAGCTTCGCCGAGTAATAGTAAACTCGTAAGTTTCCCAAAATGCCCACCAAGCATTGCCTGCTTCTCAACAGTCTGTCTGCACGTCGAATCGTCCGAACAGTGTCGAGTGTTGGTCGAGTTCCGGAGGTCTGCACAATCGCAATCAATTGTCGATGGCGTTAAACCGACGGAGCGAGAAAAAAAAAAAAGATCACCGGGTCGAGGACCTCGACGACGAAAAGTACCTGCTGGAGGATCGCCATGATGTGCTGCACACCAAAACCCATCTTCAAGTGTACACAAAGCCGAATGTGGGGCAGCAGATCTTGCTGTACAAAGGTTCGGAAAACGGCTCGGGCCATTGCAAAAGCAAGACAAACGTATCAACATCAAGCCGACACGATGACCAAGGCGTCCCGAGCTATAGTGAACCTCCTGTCCGACACCGTCACGTGTCCCACCGCCGCCATGCGCCAGGTGATCGCAGCCGCCGAGGTGGGCGACGCCGTGTTCGGCGCGGACCCGTCCGTGAACCGGCTTGAGAAGGTGGCAGCCGAGCGGCTCGGCAAGCCCGCGGCTCTTTACGTGCCCTCGTACGTTCGATCCAGTAGCTGTATGCGCAAATGGTGCTCGACTATGACCATTGTCTGTGTTTTTTTGCGGCCAGCGGCACTATGTCGAACCTCATCGCCATCGGCACGCACTGCCGTCGCGGGGATGAGGTTATCTGCGGAGACAAGGCCCACATCTTCCTGTACGAAGGTGGTGGAGCCAATGGTGAGCCATGCCTGCTATAATACCCATACCTACCAAGCTGACTGAGCCTTCCTTGTCGCTGTGACTCTCAACTCTTCAGCCTACATGGGTGTGAGCCTGCACACGGTGCCCAACCTGCCGGACGGAATGCTCGACATCAAAGACATCCAAAACGCCGTCCGCGACGACGATCCACACTACCCGCGCACGAGGCTCGTGGCGATCGAGAACACGCAGAACTCCTGCGGAGGACGAGTCTTACCTTTGTCGTACATCCGTGATGTCGAGCAGTTCTGCCACGAGCGCGACCTCCATCTCCATGTCGACGGCGCACGACTTGCCAACGCCAGCGTGGCATCCGGCATCCCGATGAACGGGCTTGTGCGCGGCGCTGACTCGGTCTCCCTCTGTCTCAGCAAGGGTTTAGGCGCCCCGGTTGGCTCCATTCTTGCCGGATCAGAAGAGTTTATTCATCACGCCATGCGGCTTCGCAAGTCGCTGGGCGGCGGCATGCGCCAAGCCGGCATCATCGCATCGGCAGCATTGTATGCACTCGAGAACCAGTTCGACCGCCTCGTGGACGACCATGTGAATGCGCAGACGCTAGCGCTCGGCATCTCCAGCGTCCCGGGCGTCGAGATTGACCCCGACACTGTCGACACGAACATCGTCTTCTTCACGCTGACCCCAGACGCCAAGCTGGACGCCCCGACGCTCGTGCAGAAGCTAGAATCCGAGAAAGGAGTGCTCGTTGGCGCCTACGCCGACGGCAACCGCGTGCGTGCTGTAACCCACTTGCACATTTCCAGCCAGGATGTCGAGTACACTGTGTCGTCGATCCGCGCGCTGCTGAGCTGAGACCACGGCGACTAAATTAATTGATGACGCAAGTGACGGGCTTGGACCCCGGTACTTGATTGGATGTGTCCCCTGCTTTCGTGCGACGCGCCAAGAGCAACAAGTACACGGAGGTCCTTCATCAGTAGAGTGTATGTCACACGACGTGCGCGTGCTCGACCCAAGCAGCCCCACGTGAAAGTTCTGTGTCCGGCTTTCGGCACCACATGATCATTCAGAGCACTTTATCTTGGCATCTGTATGTCACCGAAATCCTTGGTATTGCGTAAGCACGCGCAATACGAAATGAAATATAAGGGATGGGCGTCGCTGAATGGTGAAACGAGATGAAAAAAAAAAACTCGTAAAAGCTTTCACTCTCTTTTCGTCAGTATAAAAAGAAAAATTTAAAAGCCAAAACATCGTTTTGGCCACTTTTTTCGACTGTCTATTTTGTTGTACCGTACTGGTGCTTGGCTTATGGCAAAGCCGAGGCTCGGGGTGGCATGTCACTGCGACCACTGCAAAACTTGCATGCTAATGGTTTCACTACTTGTACATAAATCCTGGCGCGCCAGCATTTTGCAACAGCGTCGTCCATCCATCAGCCACTCGCTAGGCCCGCGTCAGCGTCAGCGCCGCCGGAACTTCAGTCGCCCCATTTTCAGATCAGCCTGCTCCAGACCAGACCAGACCAAGACCATGACTGCAACACGCCGCGTAATTAACTTCATGTCAGACACCATCACGTGTCCGACGCCTGGCATGCGCAAGGCTATGGCGGCCGCTAAGGTGGGCGACGATGTTTACGGCCTGGACCCCACGGTCAAGCAGCTCCAAAAGGTGGTCGCCAGTATGCTCGGCAAGGAGGACGCCATGTTTGTACCCTCGTACGTCCATCCGCCGCTTGGTTTCGTTTCTGAAGCTTCGTTTCTGAAGTTTATCAACTCATCCCCGTACTGACGACTATCTGACTCTTTCAGTGGCACCATGTCCAACTTGATCGCCATCGGCGCGCACTGCCAGCGCGGCGACGAGGTCATCTGCGGCAACAAGTCGCACATCTTCACGTATGAGGGCGCCGGCGCCAGTGGTGAGTCTCAGCTGACGATATTTGCCTCGCATAATGAATGTTAACTGACTTTGTCGTGCCTCGTGAATTCGCAGCGTACATGGGTGTCAGCCTTGCAACCCTGCCCAATCAGCCGGACGGCACGATCAAGCTCAGCGACATGGCCCGCGCCGTCCGTGCCGACGACATCCACTACCCACGGACGTCCCTGGTGGAGATCGAAAACACGCACAACACCTGCGGCGGACGGGTGCTGCCCCTCTCGTATATCCGCGATGTGGAGCAGTTTTGTAAGGAGCACGAGCTGAGCCTCCACGTGGATGGCGCCCGTCTTGCAAATGCCAGTGTGGCTTCGGGCGTGGCTCTGGAGGACCTGGTGAAGGGCGCCGACACGGTCTCCTTCTGCCTTAGCAAGGGTCTGGGAGCCCCCATTGGCTCCATCCTCGCCGGTTCCGAGGAGTTCATCCATCACGCTAAGCGGCTACGCAAGTCACTTGGTGGCGGTCTACGTCAATCGGGTGTGGTCGCCGCGGGCGCCCTTTACGCGCTGGAGCACCAGTTCGACCGCCTTGCGGAAGACAACGAGAACGCGAAGGTGCTGGCACACGGTCTGTCCACAATTCCGGGCATCGAGATTGACGTGGATAGCGTCGACACCAACATGTTGTTCTTTAAGGTGTCCTCAGACTTCAAGATGGATACTCCCACCCTCGTGAAGAAGGTCGCGGAGGAGAAGGGTATCGTTTTTGGCGGATACTGGAGAGGCGAGGAGATTCGCGCGGTGACCAATTTGCACGTAACCCCGGCCGACGTGGAGTACACAATTTCCTCCGTACGCGATATCCTCGCCGCTAGCGAGTCAAATTTCCAGGTGGCTTAAGAGCTGTAGGGAGATGCCTGCCAAGTATTGCTTCAAAAAGAGCCGCCTAAGTGTGACGGCCCAAAGCAGTACAAGGAGTACTCCGATTATTTCAATAAAAAAGTGTTCATAGTGGAAAGTTACACCGCAGCGGAGCTTTATTTTGAAGTATTCGATGGTGTCGTGGCGACCATCGCAGCAATATGGATAACACGGCACACGCTGCGGTCCAGCATATTACTACGTTGAAGTATTTATTAGCAGTGCCGGCGGGCCTGTTCAACGTATGGCCTCGAATCTATACGTACCACGCACCCGTACCCGTGTGTCTCTTTGGTGAGTGTGGATACCTTAATCGGTTTCCCAAATTAGGAATCCCAAGGGTGAGGGCAATCGAAGTGCGTCCTGCAACGTAACTCCAGGAGGGGGTAAAAAAAATGATGTTTGGGGACCTAGATGACACAACGCCTGCGGTTTAAGATCCTTAAACCCAGGACCAAGCATGTATCATATCGCTTGGCCCTATAGGGTTAAGCCCGACAGGGAAGGGTTTTGGGGCCTAGCTGGGTGATAGTTTTCCTGTCGACACCTCCAACTTTAGCGATTTGTTGGTCATGACACCCGTCCTCGCTATTATAATATATTTACCATAACAACCCGGTTAAGTACAAATCGATGAATTAGCGTTGCTTTAGGCGGATAGCGTTGCGTTAAGAGCCAGTTTCTCCGGAGTGTTAACGTTGTAGGAGCACCATCCGAGGGCACCCGATTAAGCCTGTATTAATGGAGCGATAAAATTAACTGCAGTTAATTTCCATTACGTGTACGTCTATTATGGGACTCCCACCATAACAGACGTACAAGATATGGAAGTATTTGGTGCTTTTAGCCCAGCGTGGATGGGTGGGTACGGGTAACCGAACTGTCAGTGTGTAGACTCAGCTTACAAGCCGTACCCGCCAGTCTACTAGACTGGCGGGTGGGGCTTGGGTATCCGATTAGCACTCAACAACGGGGTGGGTAGTCCATGAAGTAGCGCTTGCGACCTCTGGTATCCCCAGCGTACGCAACTCGGACCGAATTTTGGTGTGTCAGAAATTGATCATAAGTGCCCATCTACTGCTCGCCATTAGATGTATCGTAAGTAGAATTAAAGAAGAGATCCCATCTCTCGATTGAAAATTGTTCAGTTAGCAGAGTAGCTCATCAACGAGAAAACGACTTGAGGAAACTACGACGTCAGAATTCATGAGTTTTGACCAAACAATCCAAACTGACACAGTTCGGACCGGCCCGGCCCATACAGAAATCTAGTACAAAATAATCATACCACGACACTAACTCCAAACAAACTGGCCAGCATCAGCAAACTTTGAGCGTCTTCGTGACGCAAATCGACACAGGGAGCTTGCGTGGATGTCGAGTCAGCTTGTTCACCAAGCTCATAGGCGTGTTTCTTCTGCCTTGCTCGCCTTCGTCGTTTCTTTGCTCTCGTTGCCTTTGTGGTATTCGTTTGCTTCTTAATGGCAGCCGTCGCTGCACGCTCTCTCGCCTTCAGCTCCTTGGTTAGAGCAGCTTTAGCTGCTTTCTCTTTAACCTTCAGTTCTCTGAGTTCTTTGTTAAGAGCCCTCTTCTTCTGCCTTCTGCTGCTTCAACCGCTAAAACGGACTGAACCATTTCAGGGCGTGTCATAAGAACACCGCCTTCAACGAAAGTACGCTGGCGTTTAGGTCGCGGTTTTGGCGCAATAAGTGCGAGTTTTTTTTTGTTGAAGCCCTAAGAACGAGTCAGACAACGCGTCAAGGGTGACCCCTCTCTGTTTAGCTTCCGTTTCTGCCGTTCAGTCAGGTTCGGCGCATCAAGCACGAAGTTCACGCACGGCAAGTTGTCCACGCTCGGTTCACAGCCAACGATGCAGTGAAGCATGACGTCTAGAGACAAGGGAAATATTCTTGTGTTCCGAAATCCTGCGATACAATGTTTCTGCTAACGGCACCTTTACATTTCTTTGATTTGCGCTCTTCAATTTCTGCGGTTTCAAACGAATCGTCCGAAGGTTCGACAAACCCGAGCCAAGTTTTACTGACGGGGCCTGCTACATCATGCTTGATTGGTTGGGGTCTGTGATACATGACAGGAAATAAACTCAAAGTCGCTCATAATTGCGCTTCAGGACCGTAACCCCCCTGCCATCCAATGGCTGTGGGAAGTGGCTGGTATGCGACGGAAGAACAAATATCTTGATGGAATTTCTGACTGCATAATCAAGTACTCGACTGTTGATGAGCGAAAAGTGTCCGTCCAGAATTAGTAACACAGGACGGAGTGATTGCGTCTTGGTCAGTGCCCGTTGGAAAACTTGAACCACTCAAGAAAAAGAAAGCCGTCGATATTAGAAGAGTCCGTCACCGCACACCGCGCCGTCTACATCACCATACATCCACTCTAGTTGCTTTTTTTGCCTTCGAAGATAAGCACTGGAGGGATGTGGTCACCAACAGCGTTCACATTCGCCATAACCGATATATTCTCTCGATCTTTAGACCGAAGAACGTTACCTTTCATGCCCTCCCTGCAAATGACTCGTGGGGGCTTTCTGCTTTGCGGACAAAAACCAGACTCGTCACAGTTCCAAATTTGATCAAGGCTCAATCCATGAATGGCTTCTTGCAAGTTGAAGTAGTAAGCTCGTATTCGTTCGTCTGTTGACATGTCATACCGCTTTATATCCAAGATTTGCGACCTCTTGCGTATAAGTCGATCACGATGGCGAGCTACAAAGCGCGCCGGCCACCGTTCGGAAGGAAAAAAGGCAGGGACCGGCTTGCCCTTGCCCAGAGCGACCTTACGCGCAGCAGACGAAGCTCATCACCGATCAAGATGCCGCGCTTTGACATATATAGTATGACCTCAATAATGCCTTCTTCGTCACCACTCGATAGAAGTGATTTGCGACCAGGCCTTGCAGCCATGCCCACCTTCTACCAGTCGTCTTTGAAGAATTGCTGGAGAGCAGCGTTGGCTTGCCACTGACCCTGAGCGCCAGCAAACAGACTTGAGAACGCTTCTGCGCTTCGACTAAAATATATAATGTACACATCTTAAAGCACTGCATCTTTTAGAGCTTTCAGCAACCCCTTTGTTCGATCAAAAACCTTAGCAATAAGGTGGTAGAAGCACATGGGGATGCACGTAGTTACAGCCTCTCCCGAACACGTTCCCCATAGCTTTGTACTGACCCCATCTGCATTTCCCATCACGTACGCCACAGCGAGTGGCTTGTTCACCACCTGACTGTACACCCAGCGTAGCGCAGCAAAATTCTTTGCATAGCACGCTTTCTTGCTGCTGCGACGTAATAAAGAACGCGATGAGGTGGAATTCTGCGCGACATCTGTGATACCACACACTAAGACCGAGTACCATACTGGGTTCGTCTTGCAGATTGCATCCACGTGAAAGATGAAGCTTGACGCGTCTCGATCAGCGTGGCGGAGCAGTGGTTTCGACGAGAAGCCGACGAGGAAAGGCTTTTCGTCGGAGCCGTTACCTACGACAAGCTCTCCCTTCTCGTTGACGTCCCAGAAAACCCAAACGGCTGATACTCGTCCTCCTCCCCGCTGAACGCCAGGGAGCGAATCGCCGGAGCGATACTTGCGCTGGTATCGCAGCCGCCAAGCTTCGTACGGCGTTAGTAGCATACAGATTTGCATTCGCGACAAGGCTGGAAGATTGCCCGGCTGCAGCATCGCAGTGCGGATGCGGACTGGCTTCATGCCTGTCTGTGCCATCTGCCTAGCGAACTCTTTCTGAGAAGCTGCTAGGCGGGGGCCGCGAGGAGGCTTTGCGCTGGTGACGTACTCGCCACTCTTAAACAGCGATACCACCATTCGGTCTAAGCAGACCAGCAGCTTGCCTCGCCAAGGGCAAGTGGCATACAGCGCACCCTTCTTGCACTGCGAGCAGCGACAGCTTAGCAGCTTGTACCGCATTAGATGCGAGTCGGTCGAGCACACAGCGTGCAGAGCATAGCTTGGCTCTTGGAGGTCTTGAACTTCTTCATGCACTCGAGGAGAATGAGGGCATCGCTTTCCTTGAGCTCGATGCACAGGTTGCGCCAGGCTGGGGATTCGGGTATGGCTTCGTGAGGAGGAGGGTGGAGCGGGCTGAGTGCCTTGGTTAGCTGTGGCTGCTTGGAGAGTGACGTGGCTGGTTGGGCTGCCTGCAGACGAAAGTTGCGTCCACAGGGGCAGCCTTTGGTATCTGATAGGCTAATATGACGCTAATCTGTGATTTTGATTCGATAAAATGATCGATATCTCTCAGCTGATTGGCTGTTGTGTTCTCTGCAGCTCGTGGTGTGCTGGCGTGTTGTTTGGTTGTGCTGCTGCTGTATGCCAGTGCGAGCTAACCAGCACTTATATGCCAATCATGGATTTTTGTGCTTTTCACCTGTCGTTGTGTGATTCACACGTTCACGGTGTTTTCAATGTGGTGTCGATGAGCCTGATCAGTTCCGATACGATCAAAAATACAATATACCCTCGTGACTACGCTCTGTTGAAGAACGTGATATCAGTCGGAAGACAATGCTCACAGGACAAATCTTCAATGTTGGCGAAAACCATTGCCAACGTTGAAGATTTGTCCTGTGAATGGATGCTGCGTTGTTTCTCTTTTCAGAAGACACATTTCGAAACCAAAATCAACGCAGCATCCACTCACACTAACAATTTGCTCCTATCGATCAACTTTGCGATATGATGGTACATATAATATTTAGGCATTGAGCACCTTAAGAGACCCCGTCTCGTAACCAATCATTCAAAGTACCGTATATGCAATGCACCAAAAAAAATAATTGCTTTTTGTAACTGGGGTTTGTCATTATGTTTGACATATCTGCCATCAAGAAGGGCCATTATTCCGAGCCACAGCATTGTCACGAAAGTACCTTCAGAAATTCGAATTTTGTGTAGTGTCCACGCGGCTTCAACATCGAGAAGTCGAAGCATTAATTATAACGGTTCTTCTTTCGAGTTACCGCCAACCGTTTACGAGCTGTTCTGGAAGCAAATTTAGGCCCCTTGACACCATCATTTTTAATCTTCAAATACGTTGCAGCGCATTCGAGTCTATTAAAGTCCATTACAGTGGAAGCAGACAGTTTTCTACCATAATAAACGCACTGAAACTGCGGAGCCATGATCGCACCCCGAAGTCGCGAACACTCGATACGGTATCCAAGCAATAATAGATGACTTTGTAAATATCGAGCGCATAAATCGGGGGCAATACTCTTTTTGATTCGCTCGAAATGCTAACAGAACGATTAATAATTGTTTGTTAGAATCTGCCCATATTCCCCGGTTATCCGTAAGGAAATCATAAGACGAATAGGTGACCTGCTGTAGCTTGATATTGCGTAATAATGGTTTCGCGATGGCCGTGTTCGCCTGGTGAGGTTCTGTATCAGTGATCCGGTTCTATGACACCTGGCCAGCGATAGCTGCCGATTGGACGACCGCTCCATTGGGCGGGTCCGTTTACGACAAGCTTACGAGTCGCGGCGTGATAACATTGTCGTTAAGACGGTACAGTAACGACCGCTGACTCCCGGGCTGCACTCCTACGCGTCATTCTTCAACCGAATCTCCAGCCCCCCCCAAAGGCCTAAGTGCCGTCCATACGCAAGAGAAATGACAGTCCAAGACGTGGATCACCCCATCGAAAAGAGTCCTCAGGCCACACGATGTCGCTTCCCTGTCATGAACACGGAAGACGGCAGCATAGTAGAGACCAAGGCGACTCGTCACTGCAGACAGTCGGACAAAGTGCTGCAGCTTGGAGACCTCGTGGAGCTTCCGTGAATTGGGTGGGTTGTCGTCTACGCCTACGTGCTTTCATATTTTCCTTTGGTCGATGCGCGACACTTAAGGCTTTGATTACAGTGTACGGGAGCCCCGACGACTACACTTTGAGTGTGAAGGCCGCTGTGGTCGCGCTCGGCTTCCTGGAAGATGTCGCATGCACCACATATTTTGGGTATACTCTATGGTTATTGACGACAACCACGGCGGATCTCGCGATATTTACGGGCTCGTGGCTTCTTTCTTTGCCCTGATCGTGCCATTTGCCTATGATATGCTGCTCGTGCTCAACCGAGAGATGCGATTCACGTTTGATCTCGATATTGTGCCAAGCCCAGAAAAGCCGCTTGGATCGCAGCCAAGTATTTACTGCGCTGTCTCGCTGGAACTCAGGAATCGGCATTGCGCCTTGCCCCAACTGAAGCCGGCATCACGCTCGACCGATTCAGATTTTGCGAGCGATCGGGTTGATCGGAAGTCGGTATCTGGTACTTGGGTATTCCTGTACGGAGCACCAGTGGCTTGGAGTTCCATGAAGCAGACAGTGGTGGCACAGTCGAGTACAGCGGCTGAATTTATTGCAGCTAATGGCGGTCTCCTCCAGCTGAGTGGATCAAACTACTTGTCGACGAAATCCTTAAAGGACACGTCGCAACTCCTTTGAAGCTGACACTCAAGATCGACAGCGTGCCTGCAATTCATCGTATCAAGCGCGAAGGTTCTTCCAGCGCACAAACAGCAATCGACATTCGTTTCCACGCGGACGCATGGCACCAAGAAAACCTGGCATTGGAATACATCCCTACAGGAGCAAACCCGGATGACTTGCTAACAAAGGCTCTTTCCGCACCGAACTCCGGAACAAGCAAAGCCTGGGCGGCTTAATATGCAAATAAGCTCCCGGGTGAGCAAGCGGAGTAGCTGTGCTTGCGGGGGGGATCAGATGTGTGCAATCAGTAGTAATCAGTAAGGTACAGTGAGGTATCCAGGTAGGGATGCAGTTCTAAGCTATCAATTCATTCCAGATTTTCCCCTCCAACACACAAGCGAGTCACTGCCTCTCCCTATCGACATGTACGGTTCGAAGTGTGCCTTCTTTCAATGTGAAAAAACATGGCCCAGCAGTTCGTTCAGTGGCGTGTTCAGTGCCGAATACGCGACAAGGGGCGAGCAGATCTTGCTGACCGTCAAGACAAGAGCCAGTAGAAGGACAATGCCAACAAAAGGGGTAAGAAACCCAGGACGGCGCAGAACGTCTTGGCTCCTGAAGCGCTTTGAGACCGACGCAGTCTCGCTGCTCCAGTCGCCGGTGCCGTCACCGTCTTCAAGAGCGAGCGCTTCGTAATGGACAGTATTCTTTACGGCATCGCCGTCGTTCACCTTGACAGTACGTCGTGTAGACTCCACTATCAGTTGCGATGGGTTCCAGCGAGTCATATCCGTCCGGCTGGTCCGCACGGGCACAAATGCAAAGAGTGTCGTGCTCACCACGACAAGAGCTACCGTCATGTAGCTCCGTTGGGTCTCCTCGGGTTCGAGCGGAGCCTAGGCAAGGTGGTCCCTCTCCCGGATCATTGCTGCAACGACGTCAAAGCTGGTTGACAGCAAACGCTATTTCCGGCCCTGATACGCGCACCAGGTAGAGGAGACTGCCGACTACTTCCCGGTAGGGCATGCGCTTCATCTCTTTGGACTCGTCTGCTGTTGGAGGGTCCGCGCATTGGTCTAGTCTGGTGTTTGGTATCATGGGCGTTGGGGTTGGCCTTGCGGGTTTCATGGCGAAGCGGTGAAGGGTTTCATCGAGATAGGCAGCTTGTGATAGTCGACTATCTCCGCTGCCGTGATTCTCCCATCCGCATCCCGAGAAACCGCGTGGGCACTCCCATGTCTTTGACCTTGTATTTCACGTGTAGCGCTGTCATTAGCCTGAGAACTTGAAGTTTGTTCGGGTGAGCTACTAAAATGTCATCGATATACAAGCACACCAATAACAGGCCGTCAGCAACTCACATAAAGTAAGTACACTTATCACCTGTTGCCGCCTTCAGTTCATAGCTCTTGAGAAACCCGTCGATTTCATGATTCCACTCGCGACCAGCCTGTTTAAGGCCGTACAACGCCTTTTTGAGCAGCCACACTTTCTTCTCCTCCCCCGGCTGCTCAAACCCCTTGACGTGACGGCCGTACACGGTTTCCTTGAGTTTGGCATTGAGATAGGCGGCAGGTACATCTCCCTGACGAACATACATCGTCATTTTCACTGCCAGGACGAGGAATATCCGCACACCGATAAGGTCCGCAACTGGAGCTCGTGTGTAGGAGGAAAATTTATTTATCTCCCCTTGCGCAGACTCTCGCCTTGTACTGAGTTATTTCGCCAGTAGCGCCGGTTTTGATCCGAAATTGTACGGTGTTATCCAGGATATGCGTACCAGGAGGAGGGTCCACGAGGATAAAGGTGTGGTTCTCCTTGAGGGCCGATGTGAATAGCTTTCTTCCAGTGTGGCCACTGAGGCGAGTGCCTGGCTTCTCTTATCGAAAGCGGCTCACGAATGATCGCTACTAAGTAGAGGAATGCAGATCCAATGTCTCGTGCTGCAATTCGCTCGGAGCGTCTCCGTCTAGTGAGTTCAGAGATTCCGTTCATGCTCTCGACTACCTCGGGGGACCAGCTCGTGTCTTGAAGACGTACCGATGCGTCCGCAGCCTGTATTCGGCGGTCACGCAGCGCACGTTGGTTAATCTCCATGGCGTTGAAGTCTGTGTCATCAAGAGGTGGGTCTTGGTGGTCGTCCAGCTGAATTTCATTGACCAGCATCGATTCTAATATGACCACATCGGTTGCCTTGGCCAGGAACGTAAACTCGATAACCGCGAATTTCTTCAGAAAACCCGATGGATCCTCCGAGGTCACCTCGACCATCAAAACGAAACATCTTGCGGCAAATTGGGTCTGGCATTCTCACGACTAATGCCTGCCCAAAAATGGGTAATCCAGCGAGCGATGGCTTGGTACCGAGCAAGCGCTCGTGTGAAGGCATGGTGGCTCCGCGCTTCGGGATACGATTCCGAATGTAGGCGGCATGATGAAGGGCATCCTCCCACAAATAGTGAGGGGGGGCTGCTATCAGTAAGCATGGCAGCCGCCATCTCAGTCAGCGTCCTGATGACGCGCTTAGCGACTCCGCTTTGGCTGCTGCGGTACCTTGTAGTGTGCTGGTGGCGGACGCCTACGATTGCGACTAGTATCCGAAAGTCAGAGTTCAGGAACTCCGTCCCTCCATCCGTTCGGATTGTCTTAAGACTATTTGCTGGAACATTGACTTGCCTCTCGAGGAACTTCAGAAATTCTTCCGCACGCTCACTCGCTTCATTCTTGGTACGCGGCCCGTAGACTTGAATGTAGTCCCGCCAAACTACCATCATGAAATACTCGTGGCCGTGATATGATCTTTTAACGGGTCCGCTGAGATCCAGGTGACACACGCCGTCGGCTATCTAGTTGCTGCTGCTTCGGAATGCTGGAACTTTTGCGACGGCGCAAGGCTGGCAAGTGGGAGGGTCATCAGCCTCGGAAATGACTACGCCACGGACAGCGGAGCTCGTTCCTAGGCGACGACAGTCGGCGAGATTCAGATGGCCCAGGCGTCTATGCCATGTCGATAGCGGTACCAGGGCACGTAGAGCAGCAAGTAGGCCACTTCCAACGTCCCTAGGGCGTCTGATCGAGTCTGGTATAATGACTTCGTTGACTCCATCGTCTCCACAGCTTTGAAACCACCACTTCGTCTGTGACCCTGCGCTACTGTCTACTTATTAGCCTCGAAGTGAGCAATATATCCGGCGTGGACTAACTGCGACACAGACAGGAGAGTCACAGATAGCGTGGGAACGTGCGAAACGTTTTCAATGGTGATTGCTTGCTGTTCCTCACGCGCGCCATTTTGCGCCTTTACTGAAAGAGGCAATCGACCGACGCTCTTGATTCCGAAGACTCTCCCGTCGGTGACGGTGACCTTCATAGGAGGATCCAATGTGCGCAGGTGCGTCATGTTCTTCAGGTGGCCCATCAAGTGGAAAGACGTGCCCGAGTCAACAATGACTTGCTTCCACTCGACGCCTCCCTTTCAAGCGCAGTCTTCTTTCAGGGCGACTGCCGCACTCCCTTGCAGTCGTGCGGTGACTCCTCCTCGTTCTGGACAATCGCGAGCGAAGTGGCCAGGCTGTTGGCAGTTGTGGCAGCGCATGTTTTGGCGTGGTCTTGACTGGTCAGCGGAGCTAGGGCGCCCATGCCGAGCATGTTTGTGCTCGACAATGCGAGTCGCGGATTGATTAAACCTCACCGTTGGTCGACCTTCTTCATATTTCCTTCTTTTGAAGTTACTTGGATTGCGCCGTGTTGTGTTGTCCGACGCTTTTTGCCGTAACTGGCCATCACTGTCCGCCATGTACGCCAAGTGGCCAACGAGGCGATGCAATTTCGTCACGGCGGAGCTGGAAATCGGAAGCCTCTCCACGAATGACTTGAGCTCATCCGAATATTTAAAGTAAGCTCGCTTGATGAAAGTGTGCATTGCATGACGAGCATTGGCCTCCACTGCCAAACCTCCAGACACTGAGTCTGCCATGTTCATCAGCCGCTGAACGTACTCCTGGTAGGTTTCTGCTCGCAGTTTCGGCTCTGCCATGAGTCTGCTTAGAAGTTCTTGCTCGGGAAGCTTTGACCGGAATTTCTGCACAGTAGACTGCCCGCGGCGGATAGCGTTAAACCATGTTGAGACATCCTTATTTCTGCGAGCCAATCCGCGGCGTCACCAGCGAGTGAAACAGCGAAGAGACTGAGGCACTGCAAATCCGTCCAGCGTGACCGTCGAGAATTTCAGCGTCGTTCAGCTGATTGATAAACTTCCTCCACCAGAGCTTGACTCCGGAGTCGAAAGCACCGATCGATATAGCTCCCAAAAAAACGGTTCAATGGTGAGGTTCTTGCGGTTGGGTCTTCCTCCAGCAGTCAAATTCTCGATCCCGTTGAACAAAGATGATCGAACTGGCTGCTGGTGCTCAGGGGAGTTAGCCACCGGCGATGTAGCGGCATTGGGCATCATATCGCTTTCAAACGCGGGAGAATCAATACTTGAGGCCACGTTCCGTGCTTGGCCGTCGTTGGATTGCTCTAGGCGGAGTGAGGCTTGTGGAGAGTTCCATCGGCCTCGCTACCATCTTGTCAGCGAGATAGCGAGTATGAACAAAGTCGGTACCTTCCGTTGACACTGGATTTTCTTGGATGATTGGACCTCTGGGTGAGGCTCGTGTGCTCCGTCCAGAGTGTTGCGTCGGGTTGTCGACTGTCGATCGGTCTTGTCTGGATAGCGATGATTCACGTGCCCGCGAACTTGCCTGGGACGTCGGCGCGCACTCCGTAGCCTGGCGTCCTCGAGGCCTGACCGCTGCTAGTCGAATCGGTGGGGATGCTGGCGTTATTGGACGAGGCTGCTGCATGGCGCCTTGGGTGTTCGCAAGCACAACGATCCGGAGTGATCGGCGTGGGGTCATCGCTCTTTTTAAGAGACGTCAAAACTCTTAATCTGTCGGTAGGGAGAGAAAGTGACTCGCTTGTGTGTTGGAGGGGAAAATCTGGAATGAATTGATAGCTTAGAACTGCATCCTTACCTGGATACTTCACTGTATCTTACTGATTACTATTGCTTGCACACAGCTGATTCTAACAGTACAAGACGTGGAAGTGTTTGTTCACCCAACTGAAAGGTACAAGCTCTTTACTAGCGATTCACTATACCGACGAACCGCGGGCTTTTCGGGAGATGTGGCCTTCAACGTGAGCAATAGGGATGACAACCCTCTCAACGTCTTAGTGATCGCGGTCGAGTCTTTTCGGTACCAGATTCTCGCTATCTCGTCGGCGACAAGGACCCGTCTAATCTCTTTAACGGCTCGGACATGACGGTCACACCCAATTTTGACAGGTGGGCAAAGCGTGGGGTCGTCTTTTGCAATATGTGGTCAAGTCTCCGGGTCAAGTCGATCTGTGGCGAAACTTTTGTTTGGACAGATTCCGCATGACAGTACCGTCAAAACCGGTACTTCCGGGGGATGGACAGATACGAAGCTCTATGGGTTACCGCAGCTCTTCACAGCCAAGAGCTACGAAACGTTCTTCACGACAGGCTGCGGAACGCATTTGATGGTTGGGAGTCTTTTTTCCCCGCTCACGGATACGAAAAAGTGCATGGAGTAATATGAAAATGATGGAGTTGGAGAAAAATGAGATGGGAATTACCAAGGATCAGTGGTTCGGCCCCGAGCATCGCGGCTTTCAGTAAGGTGTACACGACGATATCAGCTTCAAATTTCTAGGAGATCTGCTCGTGAACAAGACCAAGGAGCAAAGTGACCGAATGACAAGTGGCAAGAACAAGAAACCATTGTTTCTCACTCATTTTACCATCTCCAGCCACGTGCCGTTCGACTCGTCGCCGACGTGGTACGCGGAAATGGAGAAACCGATTTTTCGCCCCTGTATAAGGGCAAACATCACGAAGCCTCTATCAAACGGTACCTGGATCTTAGGTATTTCACGGATATGGAGCTTGGCCGATTTCTAGACCATATGTCCGCTGAGGGGATTCTCAACGATACGATCGTTGTCATCATGGCGATCACGGCCAAGCCCCCGAAGCAGATTTATGGAACATCACGAGGACTCGGTGAGGCGTGTAGCTTCCACCATTTTCGCCACTGAGGTAAACACAGTCTGCAATGAATCTCGATCTCGCCTCATCAGCGAAGCTCTTGGCTGGTGGTTTGGCTCCAACTGGAATCTCCTTCATCGGTATGGCCAGAGTGCGTCTCACGAACCACTTGTTTCTCAGCTTCCAGTCTTCTCTCCATATGTCACTTCTCGCCAGAAGTGCAGTGCAACTCAGAGTCACATCGCCGATTGGAGATGCGAAACTGTCTCCACCTGTGATGATCTTCCAGAACTTGCTGTTAGGTGTGCCAAATCTCAAGTTAACATCACCAGAGATGACGAACCTTGAACTCGCGGCCCTGGCTACATCCTCAGCTGTAATCTCTTTCGTCGAACAAACATAGTCATGAGTCAGAGGAGAACACGTGCCGCGCAAGGCATTCTGCAAGATCGTGACTGTTGTGCTTTTTGCCGTCTCCTTCACCGCCGTACAAGTAGACGATGCGAGGCTCGTTCACTGGGTCTAGCAGTCCACCAGCGCTGAGACACGCAGTGCTAGCAGTTCGCTCATGCGTCACTGAACTTGGCGGGTACTTCACTGCGACCCTTCCATAGAAGCTGATGATTAGTCTGTTCGCACACCTACGACACTTGGAGATCAAGAGTTTCATCAGGTGGGACGACAAAGGCATCTTGATGTCGAAGAGTGCAAGTGAAGACAGCAGCGTCGACATCATCACTGGGAGAGGCCGCAGGGCTCGTGGTTGAAGACGCTGCCGAGCAGTATGACATCCTCAATACATTAGCAGATATCACTGGCGTACCCGAAGGAGGATTCTTACAACATGTTGGGCGTTCACTCAAGCGGAAAACCCTTTTGGTGAGCGTGTGGTGTCTGCCAACGACCCGGGCTACAATATGTGGTCCATCGTCCGTGGTACACCAGCGTCTTCGGTACGATAACGTAATGGACTCGATGTTTGTCCACGACACGGAAACGGATCACTACATTAAGACAGATTTGTTCCCAGAACTCTCCCCGGAAGCGCAAGCAGAATGGAAAAGCTCGCACGACAACAGACGGAAAATCACAGCGTACTACAAGAAGCAGTAGAATGAAAAGTGCTTTGCGACCAACTGTTAGAGACATATATATATATACATATATATATAGTAGACAAACGTAGATGGCGGAACCGGAGCCCAATTTTGGCTTGTTCTGGAGCCGCTGCACCCCGTCCAAAAGCGTATATATCCGCAGAGAAGCTTGAGGTTACCTGTAATGATGACACACCGTGCGGGCCATTGAAGTCCTGTTCTCTACAACAAAGGGACACATCAAGCAGAGTTTCCGAAGCTCTGTTTTTTCGGATGAAAGCATTATCCATACTCCTATACATCCATCACTGATTTAGACTTTAAGACGAAGTGTGAGCTGTACGAGGAAACCAGCGCATATCTGGTCGTTGTTAGGCTCAGACCTGCCGTCTGGTACCGTTTCTCCTAAGTGTTCGGCATTCATCTTGATGAAGTTGTTGCTGTTGTTGCTGCAAGTTACGTCATCGATGGAAGCCGAGTAGCATGAGGGATAGAGAAGCCAGAAGCTGCCAAGAGAGCCACATTAAAAATCTGGAGGTTTCCGATAAAAAGCAACACAAAACTCTTGGAAATGGAGTTATTAGGTCGTTGGAGTGTCTACCAGGAAGAAGCGCGTCACGACAATAACGGGAAGTACAAACTGTGCTAATTGACTTTATATTAGTCTCTTACCTTCACTAAAATAAGGTTTAATTTGAACAGACCCAAAGTCTCGGTGGCGTGGCCATGACCCTGGTGATAGAGTTTCACAACACCCCAATAACAAACCTTTGCCAACCAGGTAAGCCAGTCAGTCAAGTCACCTATGAGTAAATTGTCCTGCAACCGAAAACTGGCACCCTCTTGCATACTTCGGAGTTTAAAATTTCTGCGTGTTACTCTTGTATCTTGGCTTTTCCTGTCCCCACGGTTGGAAGAACTACGTTATCGCTTTTGTGTATCTACATATGTCTACTCTACGTGACATCTGATTTTCTGCGGGAGATCAAATGCATTCCCAGATTCTGAATGAGTTTTCCCATGTACGTATTAGTGAACGCCAACGTTGATTTTTCATCCATGTCAAACGTTTTTTTCTCGAAACTTGCAGTAATCTTGTCAACTCGAAGGCATTTGTTTTTATGCTATCATAATACTCTGTCGAAGTTTCCAGCGTTGTGTCTTATCGTCGAGCCTTTTTCAGAGATCACAACGTGTGTCTCCCGTTCATAGTTTGGCGTAAGAAAGATGCAGACCTCGAGCTGGCAGCACTTGATGTCGGTTAACGTAGCGCTGTCCTGGTCTAAGTAATGAAGATTTAATAAAAGTGAGCGTATTCAGCATGATCATCAGCTTTGGAACATCCCCAGGTTCTATTTTCTCGATACTTTTCGCAGTCTATCAGATGTTCCAAGATGCTGTCATTCTCACCTTCGCCCAACGTGGAAATTCACAACGAGAGAGAAAACGGGACGCGAAGTTTTATATAATTAACATAACGCGTGATCAAAATATTTGTATCCTGCGTCACAGTATACACTACTCAGCTGGAAATGTAAAATGTCCGCCAGGAACACAATTTCTTCCCTCTCGGAAGGCAACGCATCCGACTGAAAACTCGAATTGTGGTGACTTTGGCACTTCATGGTCAGGTTTTACCCTCCAATACTTGCGTGATGTTTGTCGTCTTCATCGGCTCCAAAGTCTCGCGTACGCGCCAATTTGCTAGAATTGGAGACATGTTCCGTCTCGTTTACGATCATATCTTGCTCAGTAAAATTATTGGTGCTCTACTCGATAGATCCATCTGGATAATTTTGCTATAGCCGCAATTTACTTCAGCTTTTTACCTCGTATTGTGATAAAGACTAGGCTTTGATTACCTCGATACTTTGTATGGTCGAGATTGGATGTGCAGCTGTAATCGAGCCCGTCGGATGGGGGTCGCTATAAAAATGTGTATCATTTGCTGCTTGGTCTTCAGAAACGCCAGAATCGGTCATTTCGGCACGAACGGCGCGCCTCCCAGTCAAATTTACGCAAGACCCTAACGAACTCTTGACGACCATGCTGCCGAAGCTGTCCAAGAAGCGAACAGTCATGTTTCAGACGGCAGAACCGGAACCTGCGTACATTTCTGCTCGTCGAAATGCGTTGCTGGATCTCTCGAGCGTCAACGAAATTTGCGTTTCGTGCACCGGGAAACGCAGCAAAAGACGCTACGTGATCGAAGTCTTCACGGATTCTCTCCAAGGCCGGACGACGTGGAATACCTCCTCTACTTCTTCATATGAGTCAAGGGGCAGTACCGAAGCGTCCAGGAACCAAAACGAACCCAAATGCCCAAATATCCGAATCGAGAGGGAGTTGGAAGAGTTCGTCGATCTTCGAGACAAACTATACAAGAGCATGTTTCAAGCGCACCACAGCCAGTATTGCAAGTTCTGTTCGAATGTCTTGGATCCAATCATTAGTGGAATTGACCCCGATGGGGTCTTTTTCACGCTTCTCGGTAAACAACGCACACTGCGTAAGCTCACAAAGTTCTTGGAAGATTTGCTATCGCCAATCGCACAGCACGCCTCCCCCAACACGCAAGGATGCTGCTCCGCGCAGACTTCGGTCCCTCAAGCCGTTCACGCGTTCTTGTATACCCACCGTCAGTGATATGAATGATTTGAGTTTTAAGCTGCAGATTCATAAGTTCTGTGCTGACGACAGATTCAGATATTTCTTGTTATACAACTTTGATACGCTTAAAACTCGGATGCAGTTTTCCAGATGCATCCGTGCAAAGAGTGTCAGGTATCCGTGCTCGGTATATGAACCATGAATACACGTGACGAAAAGTACAGATAACCACTAACCAGCGGCCCTGCTTTCTGACTACGTACACACTTCACAGTAGTTGTTAGTTGTTAATGAACACTAGGGCATACAATTTCACGCGAGATCTCAGTTCTTAATGATGAAGCACGGGAGGTTTGCATTATCCCACGGCGGACTGCGTCTTTTCTCAAGTGCCCTTCAAGCGTTGACTGGTAAGGCAACAAGGAGATGCCCCCCCTTCCACAGAAAAACATGTTGGACTGATTTTGGACCAACTCCTCCACACTGAGATGACAAATGCCTTAAAAATGGATTTGTAGTAGGGGTTCCAAGCTGCCGAGTAAACATTCGGCATGGGCAACACCAATTAGGAAAACCCTGAAATAAGGCGTGCGCTTGATCCTTGCCGTACGTATTTAAGGAAGGCTGTGTCTCCTGCCCAGTTTTCCGTGAAAAGGGATTAGGTTTACTCAGATGCAGGTTCCTTCCAGGTATTGGCCAGTTTCCTTTCAGGTTTTCATTTCTGGACGAAATAAAATACCAGTCAAATATTACACAGGCATCGGTGATCTTAATATAAGTAATAGTCATGTGAACGATACATGAGCTAAAGTCGAAGAGACGAAGAAAAGTCTTTGTCGGCATGCAGATTTACAGCTGAGCCATCGTCTCTACCAGGTACGTCCAAATATGGATACAGGTATCGCCCAGGTAAATGCCATGTATTAACCACTACGCTCCAAACCGCATCTACCATGCCATGATTTTCACCTACGAGTGACGCTTCACCTTCAAGATTTCGTGCAGCATCTTCCAGCGTAGCTTGGTCATGCAGTGGGGGTCACGTCTATTGGCGCATCGCTGGACACGGCCTTCCAGAGATGGAGACATGAAAGCACACGGCACCTGTGGCTATCTCTCTGCAGAGGCCCTTCAACATTCACCTCAATGTACTTGTCAGGCATTGCGGAGACGATCTCCAACGCGATGGACTTCAGATGCTTCATGTTTTTCTTCGTGTCCATGCTGTAGTACAGTTGAATCGTTTTAGAGCTTCTGTGGATCACCAAGCTGACCCAGTGAGCTCCACTGGTGTTGACAGGCATCAAGACGAATTGTCGGGCTGAAACTCCAGTACGAATCTCCAATATTTGTTTCTCCGCAAGTGCGGCCCCTTCTTGGTTGGATTCTTCAGCGGTTGGTTCTTCGGGGGTGGAATCATCACCGCCGCGTTGTTCTTGTAAGTCTCCAGAAATACCGAGACAGCGCGCATCGCGCCGTCATTCAACCACGTTGAGCCTCCGACGCAGTAGAGGTCAGACCTCGCTAAGTCGAAACCGAATACAGGTATGACCATGTATGGCCAGGTATGCAAGAAGTCAGTCATCGCCACGCCTACCGTAACATGCTCCTCCACAGTGCTCTTCATCTCCGGGTTAAGCCAAGTGCACATCGACACACCATATCGGCACGTAGTCTGCAGGTTCCATAGCCACTTCATGCCTTCAAGCTGTTCTCTGGTGAACGTACCAGTCTTTTCAATTTTTTGCCACTACGTAACCATCCGGATCTTGACATTTTCTCCATCGCTATCACGCTGAATCTCCTCCTTCTGTCTAAGTAACTTTTCGCGCAGCTGTTCAAGCGCCCGGTCAACCGTTGGCTCGGGACGTCAATAAGTACATTATCCGAAACGTAGTCTGGGTCGAGTCGCCAAGCTAGTGGCTTACCCACGGCCTTTCCTAACACCTGAAAGGTCGCGAGGAACGATCCTACTTCACTCAGGCCGGGCTGTATTTCTTTCAAGGCCGCTACCACTCTGCACACGTCCCTTTCACGGAGCGGGGCACGCAGTTTCATACCCTGGTTGTATTCTTTTTTGTTCAGATCCGCCTTTGCTTTCGCACACTGTTCGTTGCGGCTCAGTCGAGACGCCCGACCGACACAACGCTGCCGTTTAACTTAATCTGCACGGTGGTACTGTTGTCGCGATGGCTGGCCGTACGCACGATTGTTGCGTGTGTGGGACGTCATTCACGATATTACCTCTATCCGTACTACCGTCAGCACCACTGGCAGCACTCCCACCGCTACCACTGCTGTCACTGCCGCCCATTCCACCGTCAGTGCCACTACTGGGAGCACTGCTACGTTATCCATAGCGCTAGCGGCACCTCCACCGCTATCACCGCTGCACCTCCTGAACCTTCGTCATGGTTGTGACCTTCTTTATTATCACGGCGCTGGGTATGGTTTATAGCGATCTGTCCTTGCCGAATGGTATGCCACCAATTGTCGAATTGATCCATAGCCCTGTCGAACGTTTCGTGGGCTAGCTCTCCACTGATACGACCAAACGTTTGCTATCCACGCCGATATTTTTCCTGCTCCGTTTGAGTTTTGGTAGTCGCATGTACGTCTCGCTTAAAGACCTTGGCAACGAACGGCATCGACACTTCGACAGAACTTACATAGATAATCGATTCTATCCTACCACCTAGGTGAAACTGAACGCCAAAAATTCACAACATGCAGGGGTTAACGCTTTTGTAGACCTGGATAAGCGACATATATCTGCATGAAACCTTGAAAAAACTAGGACATACCTGGATGTGATAGCAGCAAACGGAATGACAAATGGACTTCCGCTTCTCTGCTTGAACACCATCGCGTGTCGACACGGAAGCTTCAAGGTGAGCGCAAACTCGCAGTCGCACTCCAAACTCTTCTTCTGCAACACGCACTTGTGCTCACCTCAGCGCACTGTGACTGTCTCTCCGTTGTCCACGAAAGTGTACGCGGTCGCAATACTCGGGTCCACGGCGAGGGCGTACTGGGTCTTGATGGCGGCGGTCACCCATCGCGTCGTCACGCCAAGCACGATGTTCATCTCTTCCGAGTATGTAGTATCCCGTAACGTACCAGAATCTCAACCTTCGCATAGTATTTTCCCTCTTTACGACGCTGGAAGGCGAGGAGGGCTTGCAAGCTGGAGTGCATGAACAGATAGCCATTCAAATGCTGCTTCGCTTTGCTGAACAGACTCTCCACTCGGTTGTTTGTGTGGTTGTTGAAGTGAGGCAGATCAACACGGTACGCCATCACCCACATGTTCTTTCAATCGTCCGAATTCTTCCAACGCGGTGCGCCATCACCCACATGTCCTTTCAATTGTCCTCTTTCTTCCACTACTGCCACAGTTCTTTTCGCCTTCCTCGCAACGACAGGCTCTTGAACTCCGCACGATGGGCTTCGTAGTCGACTTCATTCCGAGCGTAGGTCATATTCGTGATCGAGTGCTTCAGTTGGGTAAGCATGCCAGCCTCGTGCGCCCCATATCACTCGATTTCCGAATAGTTTCCTGCAGCATTTGATCACGTGAAAATGGTATGGCAAGCCACGGGCCTCCGAAAGCTTCTGACGTATAACCTCCACTTCGCGCATGTCTTATTCACAATCACAATCCGAACGAAGCGCCAGTGCTCGTTAGCAGGCTTGAAGTGGTCCAGACACTTGGCCATGTGCCAGTCAGCGTTTAGCTCCAGCAAAGGAGTACTGTACTGGCTAACCGTGGCCAAATTGATTCATCGCGACCATAGAGAGAAGCTAGTAATTGTATGTACGAAAACAGAACTGGTGAATACCTGGGTATCAATGGATTATATCTAGAAATAGTTAGTCAACATACACTCACTCGTTTGTCTTGTGAGTGCAGTCCATCTCAAGAACGTCGGGGAATGTATCCACTCTAGCGAGCATTTGTCCTGTCGTGATCGAAATAACGCCAGTGTTCCCGCGAGCACTCTGGTGAACAGACACCACATTCATTGGAGACTCCAGGTTGAAGTTTACGATCGTTTCGGCGACGGCGTCGTCGTCCGACAATCGGGCACCTATGCAGGATCAAATCGCACGTCTCACGAGTTCGTCAAGAACCGACTGCAGAATGAATGGTATGACTCACCTGAGTTTCGTAGTCGAGCAACCAAATTGCGGACGTCCTTCATCGTCACATTGTGATTAGAGTTCTCACGGATGTACTCGTAGATACTCGAAGCTCCCGCTTGCGCCTGCATCAATAGCTGGACACTCGGTACCAAAGCTGATTGGAAGGATACTTGGCGGATAGTGCTAGTATATATCTGGCGATACCTGGTGGCTGTGCACGTATCGTTCGCACTTAACGGCGATCTCCCACGACCCGTCTTCCTTCTGCGTCACTAGGGCTAGCATTCGGAAGGGACATTCATCCGACGAAGGTTGTGCATCGTGCGCTTGCCTGATGATCGTTCGCGTGCAGGCCACCCGTGAGTACAGATGTACTTGCGCTGGCATGGCTCCATACTCGTTGGTACGAGAGGAATCGCTTCCCCGGGCACCCCCTGGTACTGGATCTGCTTCTTCAGCGTTGCATTGCGTCTAGCAACGTTAACCTCCTTCACGACGAGCACTGGACGCGTCTCCGCCATATACTGCTTCGGCCCCTGTTCAAAAACTTTGCTCAGGTATTGTGCTGCTGTTGAAATGGCGGAACAGCGACCAACAGGTCCGCATCCACCCCTTCGACCGATCACTTCTTCCGCAGGTGCCGGGACGTCCCACCACGATCACCCTCCAACGCTTCTGCATCATTACTCTAGTCCTTGCCACTTCTTGTTTCTCTTGTTTCTCAGCAGCCTCTCCCTCAACAGCTTCTCCCTCCACAGCTTCTTCCTCTGCAGCTTCTTCCTCCACATTTTCTTCTTTCGCGTTCTGACTGCTGTCGGCTTCACCCATGGCATGTGGGTCAAATTGCACGGCACTGGCTTGGTCACGGTCCTCTCTCGCGCGCTGAAGAGCAGTGGCTTTCTCAGATCGAGTGTGAGCCTTTCGGACGTTCACACGTCGAGACTTCTCATCTGCCTTGGCGTCATCCGTTGTGGCCGCTTGTTCCGCGTGTGCTTCAGCCGCAATTGCCGCCGAGCGAGAATCTTCCTCTCTGCGAGCCTCCTCCGCCATTCGCTGCTTAATATGAGCCGTCTGATGGGTGAGCGCCATGCCAGTGTCGTCGATGCCCGGTCCAACCGCGTGCTGCAACCGCGCGAAATATGCCGCGTGGCCCCGGATGAGTGACTGGAAAAAGAAAGAAAAATAATTTTCTGTAAGAAAACGGTAATGTAAATACCTGCTCGATGCCTGCCTGTATTCATACCTGCTCGATACCTGCTCAAAAAAAAAACTGGACGCGAGTGGAACCCTTTAAGGAATTAAACATATTTGTTTAAAAAAACAAATTTGTTTAATTACACCAAATTTATAATTCTAATAATGGACACGAGCCCAGTATTACCGTCACAGACCTTCAGAGTGACCACGCTAATTTTCATGCCAACTCATTCACATTTCCTAGACGGTATAATAAAGCCTTAAGCAGGTGGAGGGTGGCCAGCAGCAATGGAACGCTGAGACTGGCAGTGCCAGTGAGAACGGCAGCGAGGAGACGATAGTGCTGCATAGAACGGTGCAGAGTACGTAAACATGTTTTGAGTGGTCATTTGGAAGCGTTAAGACCACCAAGCTAGCTTCCTTTTTCTATTATGGGCTTGGTGTTTGCTGTACTTACAGAGCTGGTGACGGAGGTGAAGGCTGCGGGCATGTCGGACGAAAGGAAGACGCGTGGTTGACGACAACGCCTTGAACCCGTACGGTGACGTACAAGCAGTATTTATGCTGGCGGCACGTGCTGTTTCATGAGAACATCGGCGCGACGATGGACCGCTACGACTTTATCGTGGGTCGCCACCCGGACCAGATATACTAACTTGCAGATAGTTATCATACGACAGTAGTATACCATTAGCTCGATTAAACATGAGAACCATGCAAAGGATGTTTTCTCCCTTAAACATGAAGGTTCTTTAAACGGTACCTCAACCTGAAATACCGCATCAGTGCCTTTGATGGCTCCTTCTGCAGAGCGCTATCGCACACTGAGTACTCGACAAAGAAAGAAGTACTAGTGGTCCGCAGCTGTATCCGTCTGTGGCATTCAGCATCATGTGCACGACATCCTCCACTTTGTCACGATCCTCGATGTTGTAATCTCTCTTCGCCATTTCATTCAGAAGATATTTCACCACATGGAACACAGAGTAGAATCTGTGCAGCTGGGAAGGTGGCCTGCAGCAGCGATATCTCCCCGAAGTCTTTTTCGACAATAATTACTCGTTGGTTGAACGATTTTTGAAAGAGGTACTGAATTTTTCAAACAATCGGCACTCCTTTTCTCCATGAGAACATGCTGGACGTATTGTCCTTGTGAAGGCACACATAGTCACAATATACACAAACGCACACAAACGCAATAGAGAGACAAAGTGGCACATTCAAAGTCAGTATATTTACAAAGAGACACACACGACACACAGCAAGTACGTAAATGGCGCAAGACGTCACGGATCATGAAGCTAAAGAGCTCGTACCGAGCGTCATTCGTGTTGTTCGTAGCATCCACCATTAACACTCGGGGGCCTCACAGAAGGGCCGCATCTGGTGGGACTGGAATGTAATTGTCTGCGCCCCCTTGTCATCGTCTACGTAGATCGTCGCTGTGTTACCCTTACGAGAGCAGAAATCGCGGAGTCCTGCTTCCAGTCTTGATTCGACAGTTATAGACTCTCGTCGAGCCGCTTTCAGATTCGAAACCAGATTGTGCACGTCGCGCAAAGTAATATATTTGCCTAGAGAGCAAAAATTAGAAGCACAGCTGACGAAGTAACACCAAGTCGGGTAGCGGACCTGTCCTCTTCTTTAGAAAAGGCAATATCAACTTCTTCTTAGCTCCAGCAGCTTGGGCTAATCCACAAAGTCACGTCTTCGTCTTCAACAGGACGGTTGGAGGGGTGGTTCCCATACGACCCCGAATCCAGCGCGTGGTTGTGCTTGGTGTGTTGCTGTTTAACCTTTACGTGAAAGCCCCCATAAGTGTCCCACACCACCGTTGCCGTCACTCGCGCCTCGCACCCTGTTTATTTCATGAAGTAGTTGCGCCGCTTGCCCTTCGACCGACTGGGCCGCGTACAACTGTGTGTACGTACCAGTTTCCGGTAGTACTTGTCGAACGACTCGGGGATCACGGTTTGAGGGGTGGACTTGCCACGCTGTGAGATCTGCGCTCCTAGTTGTCGAGCTGGTCGAGATTCGCATTTTGAAGCTCTGGCGAGTCTCGTTTGATACGCATTAAATTGCGTGAAAACGCCTTCTAGCTGTGAACAGTCTCCTCCTTCATACGTGGAGCGCCGGTGAGAGCAGCGACGGATGCAGGGATGTGCTCCTCCTGCAACTGGTCTTCGGCCAGTGCGTTGTCGGACTCGGAATCCGGCGCGATGCTCGGATAGTGGTGGATGGAGAAATGTGAATTAGCTGGTTGCATGCGAGATCTTGGAGCTTACATGGACTACCGACAGTTTTGTTTGTTTTCGGTGCGGATGGAAAAATACTTCAGCAATGTATTTCTAAGCGAACGTCGTCTGTGGTCATTTTGTCTAGGTTGTATTCATTACCAAAGGGCTTTCCGTATAAACTGAGGAGCCCTCAACGCAGCCAGAACAACCTTTTGGCAGGCTACATCTGTACCTAACTGCAAAATAAAGGGATCCCGGTCGATCTGATGGTCCCTTCCACGAACCAATAGCATGTCCTTCGCGCGCTCATTGTGTGACTTTACTAAGAAAAAATCCGTACTAGTAAAAACAGTTTTTTCCAGTTTAAAAACGGATTATCGAAGCTTTAGTTTAACAGCAAAATAATATATTACACCAATAATTGCAATAGAAATCACAAAGGTAAGTCTATAGTAAGCGAACGGCTGGTCGCCAGTAGCCTAGCTTCTCCGCACTTACCATATTTTATATTAAATACCATACTAAATACTTCATCTCAGATAACTAGAAATCAACGGATAGCAGTAAACTAGTGGGCAAGCGTGATGTTGTGTTTCGTCTTCGCATTCTGGCACTTGCAGAAACACCAACTCCATTCTTCACAATGGCAGCGAACAAGGACATCCCCACCTACTTTCCGAGAACCTAGACAAAGGCCGCTATCGCTGCAAGCTGTGCGGAAGTGAGCGCATGCAAGCCGCTAACACCGGCTAGTCCAATCTAGTCTCCCACCTGTCCCTGAAGCACCAAGACTACAAGGCGCAGTACGCGGCAACTCATCAGCGTCTCTCGGCCACTACTGGACTTCGGCTACGTCTTCGAGGAGACGTCGCATCGCTTCCAATGGGTGCGCTGGGTCGTCGAGCGGGACATGCCGCTCTCCGAGGTCGACAACGAGCTTACTCGATCGATGCAGATGTGGTGGAAAATTGCTTCGCGAGTGCTTCTTAACGGAATGCACAGCGTCGCCAAGAATGTGGGGAAGAAGCTCGAAGTGATCATGGGTGTCCTGTTTGGAATCGTGCTCGATGGTTAGCCGAACGGTAACATGCACTACGTGGCCGTGTATGCCGTGTTCGCAACAAACGGCGAGCTACAATTACAGCTGCTGGCAGTATCGCCGCTCGAAGAAGGCTCCCACGACGCAGACGCGCATACCAAGCTCCTCGACGGATCGCTGGATTTACGACAATACGCTCGACATGGTGGCGTTCATCATTGCAGACAACTGCAACACCAACCAAGCGATAGCCACCAAGCCCGCTGTACCTTTGCTTGGTTGCGCGAGCCACCGTTTTAACTTCGCGGTTCACAGATATCTCACTAAGTTCGAGCCGTTACTTACACAAGTTAACACGTTGATGTCAAAATTATGCCAAGTAAACTGTTTCGCCGAGCTCTCCAAGGCGACCAACCTGTACCCCACCAAACGGAATATTACGCGCTGGAGTTCCGACTTCGAAATGCTGCAAGGGTACGTGCCCATCTGCCCTCAAATCAAGCCCTTGAACGCTGTGGAAGATCTCACACCGACCGTCGCCGCGCACCGCAAGCTCCTCTTGGTTCTCGAGCGCATGAAGAAGTTTCAGAGCGTGACCAAGAAGCACCAGTGCGACGGCATCGACTTGGCGGACGTCCGGCTCCTCTTCGACTCGGTGGTTGCCGAGTATCCCTGCAGGCAGAACCAGCTCAAACCGACAGCCAAGATTGTGCATTCTCCCACCTTTGAGTCCGCGGTGGTCAATGTCATCAATGGAGGGTTCCTGTCAAGTGCCGAAGCGGCAACTGTGAAGCGATTCGAGGAGCCAAGGTGCGGCAGCAAGAGGAAGGTGCCCGAAGAGGACTACGCGACCTAACGTCTCCGTAGTGAGTCCATACCTCACACAGTGGAAGTCGATGCAACTATGATTCTGGATCTCGTGGGTCAAGAGCGGAACAGTGGCCGTGGATATGGAGCTGGCCGTCAAGGTGGCCAGCTCGGTTAGCGAAGCCACCCGCAAGGAAGACGCGAAACAAACAAGCTTGTGCTGACCCCGCAGCGTACGTGCGTCTTGCCTGCGAACTTTGAGATTATAATGTTCCGTCGCGCAAACAGAAACATGTGAGATGTGACGACGTTGGCGGCGGATGCTAATGATCCGGATACAAAACCGTATTGGAGGCACTGCGCCATTTGGTATTATTGTTTGTTGCTAAACTGCAGTCATTATTACTGGGGTGCGTGCCAAGCAATCCAATATAGTACTGAATTGGAGAAGGCCTGCCATCAGGCATTCGATGTGCAGGGCCTCCACACACCATCGCGTGAGCTCCTGGATTCGAGTGTTAACTAGGATGAATGGCATAAGAAATACGAATCTCTGATTGATGAAGGTGACGACCGCGAGGAGCTCAGCATTAGCCCGCCGTCTTAGTATATTCCGGCAGAGATAAACTCCAGCCTGTTTGCTGTCTTCTCTTCAGTCTCGCGAACTCAATTGCAGACTACATTAAGCTGTTGAAGGTGTACATGCTTGAACTTAATGATCAAGATGGGATTCTCGATGACGAGCACATAGCATCAATCAAAACGGTAAGTCATACTTTGGTGGACTGGAGTTGTTTGCTGCTTCAAGACTGCATAGCTGCAACATCAAGATGAAAACGATTGACGAGAACTAATGTGACTTCTACGTACCTGTACAGTGTTCCTGGTGCCACTCAATCACTATGCATTGCTCGCATTGGTCCGCTTTACACGTTGCACCTTAATAGCATGTAAGCGAAACGTAAATGCATATTGACATGCCTCGTTCTTCAAACTTTCGTTGTGTTTCACACTAATACGACGCCTAGACGTTCTATTCAAATAGAGCGCTCACTAGGCGGTGAATTCTATTTGAGCGCCTAGGCATCTGGTACGAGGTAAGACGATAGTTGTGACGGGGCACACAACACCTTGCGCACAGGAAGTGTGACTTCCGGAGAGTATACAAACTCTCAGTGAACGGCAGTTCACTAGTCCCTGGCCTGTGGGACTGTTACCAAAATTAGGTAGAATTAAGACTGAATATATTTATAGGTGACCTCTTTTAATGAGTCTACATACTAACTATTAGTCACCTATAAAGTTCCCTAGATGTTATCCTATTGAGTTGCTCTGAGGTATTTGTACCATATCTGTGGTACCTATCCATGACGTCATTACCGTCGACGTCATAGTGATGTTTAGCTACATCACTTAGTGTACTTGGGTAGATATGCTCTGAAGAGTGACTTGGCAGTCTTCATGTAACCCCGTTACATCCTCCCCCACTTATGTTCGGTGTGCCGACCCTCCAGGGCGGGTGAAAGGAAATCGTCGCCTTTCACTCTCCAAGTCTAATTACATCGACTTCGCTGCGGTTGGTTTCCGCAGCCGGCTCATTTCCTTTTTAGCCCGAGCACTTCCGCGTGCTCTTCTTTTTCTTCGACTTCCACGTCAGCCTTAAGCATGACCAAGACTCGGTCTGGCAGCGGTGCTAAAGCGCCTGCCAAGCCTGTTGCTTCCAAGCAGCAGGCTAAGAGCTGTACGCTGTCCGGCAAAGCTCTGCCGCTAAGGAATCCACCAAGGTGACATCCAAGGTGACCCCCAAGGCACCTGAACCGCCTGAGGAGGACTCTGAGCTCCTGGTGGACAATGAGAAGGACTCGGACAAGTCTCCCATGTATTGGGGCGATAACGATATCCCGCTCGTCAAGGGGTCTGACGGCAAACCGAGTCAGTCGGACTCGCTTGGGTCCCGTACCCCGCTGTCTAGCCATAACGGCGACGATGCCGACGCGCAGAAGACGCCCGAGCGAAAGGAAAGCCCCCGCTCACCCAAGGAGGACGAAAAGAAACCTCGTTCTCCGGTCAAGAACTTGACGCTCGCTGAGGCAACTACCCGCGTCAAGGCTGCTAAGGCTGCAGCAGCCTTGGAAGTCAGCCGTAAGCGGCGAGCTACTTCCAGTTCTCCGATCCATGAAGGGTATGGAACCCTCACGCCCACGTATAAGGGCCTCTTCAGTTCTTCTTCCGACGAGGAGGAAGAGGGCCAAATCGGCCGAGAGATCTCCAACGATCTCGACGGGCAGCAATCGGAGTACCAGGCTGCTCGCAATAAGGGAGAGCGGGCCCCGCCGACTCGGCCGCCTGTGAAGTACTCTTCACCTGTTCGTGGGGGACCGTCTTACGCTCCCGAGTACTTCCCTCCTGAGGAGTCCCACGGAGCCGACGCCTACATGGGTCAGATCCAGCCGCCTCGCGTGCTCCTTGGCGGGCGCTTTTCCCGGGGCGCTTATGAGCGCCACCTGGTGGTCAAGCAGCCCCTGTTTCAAAACGTGAGCATCGCTCGGTGCGTGCTCCTGGCAACGCACAACACTCTCTCAAGGAGCTCACGAGCCGGCGGAAGAAGCCAGAACTCCGGTCGGGACTGCGACCTGTGTGGGGCTATCCAGCCGTGATACCCCCACACTGTGATTTTTTTCCAAGAGGCCGAGGCCGTCTTTTGAAAGTGGACAGCTACGCGCTGCTCACAAGAACAACTCGAGATTCTCCGGCCGGATCTCACCCTGGAGGCCATCCTTGACCTCCGAAATCTGCGTATTGAGTTTGCCCATGTGGTAGGCAAACGGCAGCTCTCTCGAGAACTGCAGCAGCATTCCGCTTCTAGCGCTCATGATGAGCGCGGGTATGGTCTTGGCTCTACGACCACATTCCGTTCGGGCAAGAATGCCCGAACTACTTACGAAGCCGCCGCCGATTCTGATCCCAGATCGCGATAGCCTTCGGGAAATCAGCCTGGAGCCGTTCATACGGTTCCCAGGAGCACTCAGCTTCCGAGTACCCCGTCCACTTCACGCGGAGCTGGCGCTTGCCGTGAACGCGCCGCTCCTGGAGCACACGCTCTAAGTAGTAGTGGGTCTCCCCATTACGGTCGAGGAGAGGCGGTGGTGTCCCCGAACGAGTACGAGTATGAGGCGCCGCCCCTCCGGTCCAGCTCAGGACCTGGTGTGCTGCCTTCGGCTCCACCTCGGGTCGTTGAAGACACCACGCTTCGTCGTCGAGTCCTTGCGCTTGATATTGCGCTTGGACTTGGTGAGAGCGGGGCTGCTGGCGCCCAGGCCGGGAGCGCTGGGGTCCTTGGGCCGATTCGTGACGACGTGAATCGTCTGGCCGATGACTTGACGGCCCTTGAAGGACGGGTCGGCCGTCGTACGAATGGCGCGGACGAGATTTTCCAACGTCTGGATACCTTTTGGGCGTTCCTGGACCGAGTCCGACGGGTGTTGTCTCTCGTTCGGGACCTCCTGCGTACTCCCAGCCGTATCACTATGGCTCATACTCGGCGTATGAAGCCGGGGTTCCTTGGTATGGAGCCCCTTCCGCGGCCCCGCAAGGGACCTGGGCTTCTGGCTCTGGGCGTGCTCAGAGAGAATGGTCACAGCCTCGCTTTGTAGAGCTGGGACCTGTGAGCCCTGTGGAACATGGTACCGCTTCAGACGGCCCACGTAGAACGTCGTATGGGTCGTCATCGATTTAGGCAGGTCCATGGTATATGCCGCACCTTGCCTGGCCAGGACCGCGAAGGGTCCAATGAAGCGGTGCTTCAGCTTGTTGCTTCCAACGGAACTTACCGTGGCGAGTGACAAATTCCTAGTGTCTAGTAGGACTAAATTCCCAACATTAAACACGTTTAAGTTTCCTCTTCCATTCTTGTCAGAGTACTCCTTTTGTTTGTCCTGTGCCGCTGCCATGGCATCACGGACACGGCTGATTACGTTCAGCCTGGTGTCTATAAAAGACTCCACTTGTTTCAGCAAGGAAACTGGTCTCATGTCCGAGACCTGAGAGGAAAGCGCTTTCCGAGCCTCTCCCCCACTTAGAACTGAAGACGGGCTGCTGCCTCGCAACGTGAGCGGCACCCGTGGATGGCGTAAACCATTCAGATAGAACGGGTTATACCCGGTCGATGCGTTAACCGCATTGTTGAGTGCAACTCAACAACTGGCAGGCGTTCTGACCAAGTGCGAGAAGCACAGACACTGCGTAGAGTATCCTCAAGCATTCGGTTGACACGCTCCGTCTGCCCATCCGTCTGAAGATTATCGGCAGTGGACATGTGCAGCCTTGTTCCCAGGCGTTGGAATTGCGTTCGACAGACGCAGCGGTAAACCGCGGGTCACGATCCGAGACAATTGTCTCCGGCAGACCACGATGGTGGAAAGCGCCATCCAGGAACAGCTTTGCAGCCTATTCCCCGGTAACTGTGTCTTTGACCGGAGCAAGATGGTTCATCTGCACATCTGCCAAGATGCCGGTGTTGCCGTGGCCCTCGGCTAGAAGTCCGAAGATGAAATCCAGACTCATCGATTTCCAGCAGTCCGATGGAACGGGCAGGCTGTGCAAGGGAGCCGAGGGGTGCCCGGTGGGTTTCACCCGCTGACATGTTTCACATGTCTTCACGTACTGTACGACCCACTTGTACATGTGGGCCCACCAAAAGTACTGAGAGACCGATTGGAAGGTCTCCTCGCGGCCCAAGTGACCGCTGGACGGCGCATCGTGCGCCTCCTGTAGGATGTCAAACTTGAGATCCGGGTCGTTTGGAACGACTACCCGAGGGGGTTCATGGGGCTTCACTCGATAGTAGAGCAGGCCATCGGCCCACTCGTATCGATGAAGCCGATCTCTCTGACGTGGCGTGAGCGACTCGGCCTTGGCTTCCTTGCCAGCGGCCAGGAAACGCACCAAAGGTGCCAGGGCTTTGTCACCCCGATACGCCATGCGTTTCTGATCATATAGATCGGTCGTGGCGCGACTTCCGTTCGCCAGCGCATAGTCCGGCCTTTCGTGACAACGCATCGGCAAGCGTGTTGAGCTTGCCAGGCTTGTACTCGACGCGGAAGTTATATTCCGCGAAGAAGGATAGCCACCTCGCCATCCTTTGGGACAGCTAGTACTGCTGGACGCCGGTTAGGTTCTTGTATAACTCCTTCACGAGCGGCTTGTAGACTTAATAAAACCTTCATCACGGGAGATGTGGACCGTTTTATTTGACGTCGCTGAGTCGCTCACAGCCGCCACAACATGCTCGAGTGTCAAGCAGTCTTGACGTGCGACGAACTTGCGAATATGCCCAAAGCCTCGATCGAATGAGTTTTTTGTGTGCCCTTTCACGAAGAACTTGTAGTCCACTCGCTCCAAAAGCTCCATGTGAACCTGAGCCAGCAAGAACTTGATGACCAAATTGTCCTTGATCTGGCCGCCGCAGTTGTCGGCATATACAGCTAGCTTTTTCTTGCCGCCTGGGACGACAACGGTCGTGATGAAATGGTGCAGCGTGGCGTTGACCTGGTCACTGCCCTTTCCGCTTATTGTCGAAGACGTTCACCGCAACGAGAGAGCAGAAGTACCATGGCGACGGTGTCGATGACACGGATGGCACCGTCAGATCCTGGGAAAAGTCCATCCAATAACTGCAACATCCGTCTCGGGGTCAGGGCCAGCAACTCGAGCCTTGTAATTCTTGTCCTCCTTTCTGAATGTTAGCAGGTAATCGAAAAGATACTAAGGTCAGTCAATGGAACGAAATGATATTAATGACCAGATCAAGTAAGGCTCACCGCACCTTCCATGCTGACGCCGTTGACTCCCATATCTTCTGTTTCTACGGCAGTGGGCCCGCTACGCATACGGGACTGGAAGATGGCTCACACGTCACACACATTCGAACGCACAGAACGGATCCGAATATGTGAGCAATGCAATGTCAGCAGCTTACGCATCGTCGAACGCGCAGTCTCGCTCACTAGCAGCCGGATCTGGCTTACGTAGGTGTGCATATCGTCGTACACAGAGTCCCACGTGAAGTGGGCTGGCAGCAACGTGTAGTCCTCTCTGTTGTAATATTCCTTCACTTGACCGTCGACCATCGTTAGCAGTCGCACACGAACGGGGACAACTTCACCAACTTCTTCCGCCAACTCTTTGAACCACTTGATGAACCACGAAACGTCGACCGACAAGGCGATCTTGTTCAGCCGATTTCCGTGCGGCTTAGTTGCAATTTTGCCGTCTCTAACGCGAGTCTTGTAGCGTTGAATGGTGAGCGGAGTGACGTCGAGGCAGCGCGCAAACGAAGGGCGACACACGGCTCCCACGAAGGGCAGATAAAAGTTGAACTTCTCCCGCTCTCCTCTGCCGCATCGGCGTTCCATGGTGTCGGTCTGCGTAAGCAACCCCAGCATCGTGTAAATGCTAGTTACCCTATCCGACTTTGTCATCTGCGATATCGAACAGACCGGACTCTCTAACTCCTTCGCCTGGACCTGTAGACAGCGGCGCTCGCACGAGTCGGCTTGAATGAGGCTCAAGACCTTTTGGTAGACATCCGTCTCCATCAAATTGATACTAATGTCCTCATCACATTATCGCCGTCTTTACTACTGCGCTCCCAGCCGTCACCTCCCCGTTGTCTTCGACGGAGTCGGAGTCACTCCAGTCATTGTCGTTGCTGTCATCAGGCTCCTCACTTTGCGACGCTTCATCTGCACTGATGTGTTTAATGCACATTCCAGCAGTCAAATGTGGTGACGTGGCCCGCAGCAATTTGACTGCTGGGGCGTGGCACCGGACGGCTGCATGTCGAGGCTCGAGTACTGGTGTTCCATATCAACGGTAGTGTCGATAGTTTTGGTGTGCTAGCGCTCAGGTTAGTGACAGTTTGAATTATCCAACAGAAAATCGGCTTTATCTCGAAACTTCACTTAATTACGAAAAGGGCAGGACAACTTCGGAGGCGATTATCTCGATAACTCTAAATGATGGATAAGTATAATTTGGTATGACGCTGTCTCAAATACATGTAAATACTCCAGGTTCTAGGGCTCCCAACGACTGTCCATTCGATCGTACACTGTGCCGTTTGTTAATACACGAGCAGACCGCCATTTCGTTGGGGGCTCATCGATAACGCCGTCCCAAGGGCCAATTGATATAACAGTCCACTTTCGCTCTAATTTAAAACACACGCCATGGTCATCCCAGGAATCGCCAACTACTTGTCGAAGAGATCTATCACTAGCGACACAGGCGCAGATGTGCCCGTGTACTGACTAGGCTTCTTCGATACGTACGGATGGGCGTAATAGTTCCTTCTTCATATCTTATCTAAGCAAGGAGCTGTAGATGGACCCGTCGTCGCTTGCGCCGGCGTCGCGGAGGGCGGAAAGGCCAATCGCGAGGGCTTCCTGTTCCAGGAGGGTCCGCGCGGCTTCCGCCTGATGGAGCATCTGCAGCTACATTATGCAGGCAATGGACAACGCGGCCCATGGACATTACATCCTGGGCGACGAGAAGGTGGAGAAGCTGCCCAACGCGCTGCTGGAGGCGCTGCACGAGCTGTTCGTTAACTGCGGCCGGCGGTCAATTTGCCTTTACTTTGACACCGTTGTGCTCCACATGATTACAGCAATGTACCTATTAGTAGACGATTGTGTTTACTGAAATCAATTTATATTTTTACCGATAATTATTAGTACCTCCATGTGTCTGTAAAAAGGGTCTAAACGCCCTTTGAAAAGGTATGCCGACTATTATGTGTTATGATACACACACCACGTGCACGAAATTGGGGCAGTCCACTTCATGTAACACACAACGACCTGCACTTACGGTACTTCTCGACGAAATGAAATGCTGTTTGCAACATTATTCAATGGCCTAAACAACAAATAAAGTCTTCTTGGTCGAAATATCTTTCCACAATAATCTCGCCAACACTGTTGTCGACGGGCCCTAGCTGATCGAGCCGCTTTATAACGTCGTCCATCATGAGTTCAACGGACTTACGATACCCAGCGGTGATGACTGTGGTGGGATTCTGTCTTCACGCAAGGCTCACCTAGCGACAAATTATACAGCGTATTGGTCCTTCAAGCTTGAACTCCATACCCGGATCTCGATGCAAAAAGCTGCCACCGTAAATGTTCAACCTATTGTACGGGTAGGCGAGATTTGACTGGACCGTTCCACTTTGCATCAGCGGGTTGGCAGATGGACGTAGTTCCGGGTGGCACCTTCATCAGCATTACGTTTAGCTCGCGAGCGCACTGGACGACCCGTCTGGACCAATGTCCAGAGAAGTCGCCCCACGGCAGAAGTATGGGTTGTGCAGGTTACGCCGACCACCGAAGTGGTATCGAAGGAACTCAGTATATAAATAAAAGTTCCACCAGCCTAAAAAAAACGGTGCATTTTGCAAACAAAAAAAATAACATGACTAACCTTGTGAGTTGCCGTTGATGCAAATGCCGTCGCTCACTTGAGAAGCGTCAACATCTTTCCACACCGCCCTCTCAAACCCGTAGCGCAAAAAAACTTCTGCTCACACGTATCATGAATTGATGACGAACTGGACCTGAACACAATAAAACGGTGGATACTTTTTCTGTTGAGTCTGCTAGCAGCATTACTGATCACGTTTCTTACTCGTACCGCCGCATTTGACCCACACAGGGTTCTCACCAGTCCATGCAAGGTTGTCTTAAGTAGGTTTTCAGGAGAAAAAAAAACGCTTCCATTAACAGTATACAGTACAAAATAAAATGTTAGTCGTGAGAATAAAAGCAAGTTGCCACAAATAAGAAAAATACCTGTTTGATCGGCATTGTGTATCACAGACACACCAAGCTCAGCCGCTGAGCGATATATGCGGTTCATCAGTCAACGAATGGAGCGAGGGCGAGCCGGACGTGGCGCAGACTACGAGATGTGTTGAAAACAAAACGGGTTGAATATGAAGACTGGCTTTCGCTATTCTCAGCGTGCTGCATGGCTGTCTAAGAGCCGACTGCAATTGCTGTTGCTGAAGCCTCGCAGCAGATACCGCTTGCGCACTACAACACGCGCCGTCTATCAAGTTACATCGCGGCATCAACGCCCCAGCGTGTTGCTGAAGGTGATGCTGGGCGCAACGGCACCGGGCTTGAAGGTACAGGTATAGAATCCCGTGGTGCTAGTGATATATGCGTGTTGCTGGCGATGCTGAATTGCTAAAGCAGCCATGGTGAAGCTGATTCTCTGGTGCGTTGGTATCTTCGATTCGCGCGCTTGAATCTAACCGCGCTGAAGCACATGGCCCATCAACACGTGGCGATTGAAATGAGCGACGATCTGCATGATGATGTTGATAATGTTGACACTTCGTGCTGGAGCTGTAGAGCGGCGAAGATGGCTTGAATGCCTATACCCGCCGTCCCGCAGAACCGTTTCAAAAAATCATGTCGGACTCATGCTAGTTGGGCTTTGTGACGTATGATGGATACTCACACTTTTAGCTAGTGCAGGATGAGGCAAGCCACTATTTGTGGGGTTTTCTGATGAGAAGAAATAAGATGCCTCGGAGGTGGTGATAGCCCAGGTGAAGTGGCTGCTTTCTCAGCGTCATAAAATTGAGGTCATTAACTTTGAGCAAGGCGTGAACATTTTAACAACAAGATGACGACATATCTTTCTGTTCATGGAATCGAATATACTCGTACAGTCCAGAGGGAGTTGATAGATGCAGAGGATGAATGGTGTCGTTATTGCTCAAATGTGTTCCATCTTGACGACTGGTAACATGCCACACCCTTCTGTGGGAGAGGCGTTTGGTTTTGCGGTTGAAGTGAAAAACATGCAACAAAGCCTCTGAACGGTGGGACGCCGTACTTCAGAGTCTGCGGCCTGATGCTTTCAAGTTGCGGATTTGAGGATGTGTGTTGTTCGAGTTTACGGCGAAGAGCTTAGCAACAATAAGCTAGAAATCCTGATAAAGCTGGAATGTTCATGGGTTAATCCTAGCACTTGGAACGTTTTCGTGTGTGGGATATGGTTACAGGCAATATACAGGAAATTTGGTTCGTGGAGTTTCAGGAAGGGTGGGCTGTTGATCGAAGACATGTGGGTCGGTTGTTCGATAATCGCTATCGCAAAGGGCGTGTGCGTGCTCTGCCTACAGTAATCCCTTTCGTTCGCTTTCCCGGGGCTGGCGTGACGAATGGTAATGATGCAATGCCTGCGATCAACGTCCCCTTCGAAGCGTTGCCGTTGAGACGATGACGCAATGCTGTTTTAAGCGCTGACGAGGAGATTCTGGTTTGCTAAGATGCATCTGTGGTAGGGCCATTGATTAGGCCTGCGGTTTCACTCCTGCTTCGGTGGGAGATTGGTCGTGGTACATAGGACTAACACCCGTGTTATTACGTACTTAGACTGATGTCGATCATGATGTGCAATATCTGCGGGTGTGTGGTTAACAGCTATCCAGCAGCCTGTGATATCGAGAGGAACGTCAGGGGAAGGGAGGGGGGGGGGCAATGACTGTGATGCTGACGGGGTTGACCTTGCGGATACTGCCGAAGAAGATCATAACGATCTCAAAGAAAAGACGACAGCTCCTATTGCTTCTGGCGATTCTTCAACTGCAAGAAGTGAAGTCGCTAATGGCCTAGTGACAGCGGAACGATGAAGATGAAGAGGAGCTGAGCAAACCGCTGAGTCCTTTCGACGTTCGAGTAGAATACGACGACAAAACAAAAAAAAGACTTTGAATTCGATCTATATATATATATGCTAGACTGACGATTGAGGCCGTGAATACTCTGATGGAGCCTCAGACTGTGCAGAAGGCATTGGCTGCGCCTGATGATCGGAGATGGGCCGAAGGTCTCGAAAAGGAGTACAAAGATTTGATAAGAAACAATACTTGGGAACTGGTGGAGCGGCCTAAAGAAGAAGGTGCTCACGTAAATGGGTGTTTGTGGGGAAGCGAGATGCGCTTGGTGATGTGGTTCGACATTGCACCCGATACAATTAAGGGTAGCCAGCAGAATTGGTGTGAATTATTGGGAGACTTACTCTCCAGTTGACGCCCAGGAAGCAGTGAAGTTTATAATGCTGTTGGCGCTCCGCTTGGGGCGTAGCGCCCGTCATGTGGACTTCGCTAAATGCGTTTTTGAATGTTTATTAATGATGATGTCGCGATCTAGATGGAATGCCGGAGTATGTCGATGGCGGCGCTGGCTGCGTGTGGAGGGTGTCGCGCATCTTATACAGACTCAAGCAGGCACAATAGATATGGTATCAAACGCGAGACAAATATCTGAGGAAGTGTGGATTCGTCGGACCAAGGTGGATGGCGGCATCTACACTCGTGAAGTCGGTGGCAGCCCAATATTTGTAGCGATTTATGTGGAAGATTGTTGTTGGGACAGATGAGGACATTGAGCTGGCTCTGCGTGTGTGGACTTCGAGTCAAGCTCCAGATTAAAGACCTGGGCCCTGTTGTGGAAATACTGCACATGCAAGTTTCCTACATTCCTTGTGGAGCTCTGTGGATGTCGTAGTGTGACTACGTTGACAAAGTGTTGAAGCGCTTTGGCATGGAAGGTTGTTTGTCCGGGGCTACTCGGCAAGCAGTAGGGGGTCTACCTGAGCCACTTTGTAAGGATGAGCCAGGGCTTGATGACCTTAGTACCATACCGCGCGTTGGTGGGTAGTCTTCCGTATATCGTACATGTACACAACTAGAGATCGTTAATGCTGTAAGAACCCTTGGCAAATACATGGGATACATGGGCAATGACCCAAATGAGCATTTTGGAATGGCGAAGCGGGTGCTACGCTATTTTTTGCAAGGCGCTCGTGGTTATGGACTGTTGTGGAAGAAACTCGCAAGCTCTGACTAATTTTACGGCTTACGCTGACGCAGATGTTGGTAGTGAGAAGGATGATCACACATCGAGCACGGGTTTCGTGCTTCAGATGAATGGATGCGTATGCTTACAAGAGCCGCAAGCAGTAAGCAGTCTACACCCATGATGGCGCATGCAGTACGAGTTTATCGCTGGCGCTGAGTGTTCTGTGATGATCCTTTCGACGCACAACCTCTGAACCTCTGTGATGAATTGAACCTCCGCCGGTGTCGTCAGACGGTGATGTATCAAGACCTCAAGTCGACGATCAAGGTGACCATGGCAAAAAATGGCGGCAAGTACAATATCAAGGGTATTGACTTGTAGTACCACAAGGGAGGAGATCCCTATGAACGTGGAGATTTCGATGTTCGATACTGTCCGACGACGGGGGATATGCTTGTTGACATTTTCGCAGAGCCATCTGGATCGACGCAGGTTTTCAAACTGCGTGATCGCTTGCCGTGGTACCGTTGACTGTGGCGGACGACAGTGCCAAGTAAGGCTGCGTGGCGGATGGAAGTGGGAGTATCGGAGCTGGTAGTTGCAGGTCGAGCCCCACCGTTCGAGAACCACCGTGATTAAACCGTTGGCGAGATAGGTTCACGGTTCTATTGAGGCTAGTAATAGTGTAGTTTAACCAAGAGGGCTGTCTCCTGCGAGGGTTCTTCTTCCCCTCCCCATTCTTTCGGTGGACAAACAACATTGGGTCCCTGCGCCCCATATCTGGCCTTCCTCTGCAGTCGGCACGGAGCTCTCGCTGACGCTACAGTCCTACTGCGCGTGCTGCCAGTCTCCGTAAGTCATGCTGGAAAGAGCATGTGTGAATGCGCCCAAGGACCTATGCTGAACAAGTGCTCGCCTTGGCTAAAACCGGCAGGACAACACGTTTATGTCGTACGAACATGGCAGACGCTCTGCATTACAGGGCTGTTGTTATTAGCGCAACGCCCCCCCCCCCCATTATAATCGACCCTCCTTGTTTTATCTCGGAGCGGGACGTACGTTCTCCTAGAAGTCTAAAATATCATTTAATATTTAATACAAATAAAGCTGAATAATTTAACTAAGTTTTAAACAATATAATTCTTACCAACTAACGCTCAGTCAAAACATTTCCGTATAAAGATTTGATCTCTAAAAGGCACAAAAAATAAATCGGACTCGAAACATTATGCTAGAAGTTACAAAAATAGTCTTGCGTCACAATTTAAATTTCTTCTCATTGGCCAAAATACACGTGATTTTTTAATTGGTTTCGAACACATCGAGGCGGCCTCCCATTACATTAATTTTTTTTTTTGCTGTCGAGTGAATCGATGGCGGCCGATAGGAGTAGTACTGAGGGCCGGAACAGCGAGCGAACGGGGTGCTACCGAGGTAGGAATAGTGAAGCGAGCTGACGCAGCGTGCGGAACGGATTGGGACCTAACACACCATCACTACCCGCAAATCAGGCGGCGCTCGGCTAGTTTATACAGTAATGTACGTGAATAAGCAACGGGGCTACACTCATAACCTGGGCGTTATTATACTGCGCTGAGAAAGGGTGGATCGCTCGAGCAAAATGGTACTGATAACAAGGAAGACTAGCCGCTCTCTCGATACATTATTGGTGGAAATACGATCTTTCTACTCATTTGATTGGCTAATAGTTACGATTCCGCCTATCAGGGCTCGAATAAGATATTTGAACTTGGCGCGAAACCACACGCGTCAAACTCACTGCGGCGAGCTCACAACACAACTTCCGCCCCACCCACACATCGATGAAGCTCGCGCACGAACCAAGACTCCGGCTAACGCGACTACAGAAGCTTCTGATCTGCAAGCGGTACCAGGAGGCACCCGCGCTCTCGTACGCTGAGCTGGGCCACTGGGATCAAACTGATTTCAGCCTGACACAGCCCCCGACAAATCGACTGTTTGCCGCATGCTTGCAGCGCGCGAGGCGTTAAAGCGAGAGGCCCGAGAGCAAGCGTCGCGCAAGAACGAGCTGCCTGCTGTACAGCTCAAGCTTGACGTGAACGTCGTGGAGTTTATAATGCTAGCGTAATAGGAAGGCATCTGTCTAAACGGTGAAATGATCATTTTTTATGCCAAGAAACTTGCCAAAGACTCGGACTGCCCCCACGCCATTAATCCCGCTTTGGTCGCTCCTGGCTTCGCTGTTTACAAGAGCGATAAAGATTCCGCTGGCGCCGCGCCTACGGCGAGTCGTCATCCGTTGACCTCGACAATGTGCGTGAAGAGGTGGCCCAAATTAAGGCCATTGCGGCTACGTACGTTCCGCGGGACGTTTTTAATATGGATGAGTCAACGTTTTTCTACAAAGCTGTCCCGCGGGGATCGATTTGCAAGACGGAGGCGCCTGCGTTGAAGCAGAACAAGGCACGGGTGACAATGGCGTGTTGTGCAAATGCGGACGGATCGGAAAAGCGCCCGTTGCTGTTTCTCGGGACCGCGAAGAAGCCGCGCTGGCTGAAGGATAAACCGCGAGAGCTGCAGTATATGGGTACTAAGAAAGGTTGGATGACATCATGGATGTATCAGCAGTGTTTACTTGGCTTCGAGGAAGACATGCAGCGGCAGGGCAGACATGTGTTAGTGCTAGTCGACAACGCATTGTCTCATGACGAGACAGGGCTCAGCTTATCCCACGTACGAGTTGAAAAACTGCCGCCAAATACGACCGCCAAGATCCAACCCATGGACCAAGGTATCATATACTGTGTGAAACGCTCGATACTGAGTATGGAAATGATGCGCGGGCTCGGGTATCTTGGCGAGGGGAATGAAGATGCTTATCAAGTTGATCTGTTAACTGCAATGAAGGTGGTGCAATTCAGCTTGGGACAACGTGACGGCGGCCACCATACAGAAGTGCTGGCTACATTCTACGCTAGTCAGTAAAAGCAGCATTTCCTTCATTTTGAACTAATCCAATACAGTCTTTTCTATGGGCTTTTTTTTCAGTCCAAATAGCCTTTCAGTGTCAGTGCATATCAGAAGTTGCTTATTCACGCACATTACTGTACATCAATTGGAGTTTCCCGTCTATGTATGTATGTATGTATGTATGTATGTATGTATGTATGTATGTATGTATGTATGTATGTATGTATGTATGTATGTATGTATGTATGTATGTATGTATGTATGTATGTATGTATGTATGTATGTATGTATGTATGTATGTATGTATGTATGTATGTATGTATGTATGTATGTATGTATGTATGTATGTATGTATGTATGTATGTATGTATGTATGTATGTATGTATGTATGTATGTATGTATGTATGTATGTATGTATGTATGTATGTATGTATGTATGTATGTATGTATGTATGTATGTATGTATGTATGTATGTATGTATGTATGTATGTATGTATGTACATTGCCGGCCAAGTGGTTACGCATACCCACTTTGGCAGGTATCTCTCGGTCAATACTGTGCGTTACGACCTAAGATTCGAGTATGTTGGTTTTAGTATGCTAGCGCACCTCCACCATGTGTAAACACGCGGGATTTAGCAGGTTACAAAGGGGCTCATATACAATTGAGCCTTTTGGTCAACGCGTCCAGTGATACGCACACGAGCTCAGTATACAAAAAATAAGTGAAACAGAATGATGGTCAAAGGCAACTTATATTAATAGTGAGTCTTGTTGCCGTTCTTCTCGATCACCTCCTGGCAGCGGCGTGGCATCGAATCGATTAGGAATCGGATGATCTTGGGCTCGATAGATCCCCATGCCTGCTCAATAGCAAAGCTAAGCTCGGCAACGGTGGAAAACAGACGGCTGTTCGTGTAGAATCGGCGAGTCAGGATCGACCAGAGGTTCCCGATGAGGTTCAGGTCTGGCGATGCGGCGTCCACTCCAGCAACTGGGCCCCCTGCCCTCTAAGAATGCCATACTGGCCTTAGACGTGAGGATGGAAGCCCCATCCTGTTCGTAGATGAAGTCCGTGCCATAGTTGAGGTGTGCAAAAGGGAGGAGGAACTCCAAGACTGTATAGATGTCGTCCTCGGAGTTCTGGCAACCCGTCAGGAATGCAATTTTTGTTATTCCCTTGGCGGAGAAGCCCGCCCACACCATGCAAGAACCCCCGCCAGCCTGGCGACAGCGATTCTGTCGCGGCAGCCGACGAAGATCCCGCCAGTAGTGCTGGAAATTATCCGGCCCGTCAAGATTCCACTTTTTTCATCTGAAAAAAAACAAATTCCCACACATCCTTGCCTTCTTCATGCATCAGCATTTTCCGCGCTCATGCCTTCCTCGTAGCCTTGTCAGCTTTCGATAGCGGCAACGAGCTGTTAAGGTTAGAGTAGCAAAGCCAGTCAACATTAGAAAGAACACGCTGGATAGTCCTTACAGAGGGTGTTAGATTAAACATAGATTTAAGCTGTGGAGCCGAAAAATCGCCCGTCCATGCTTGACTGACAAGGCGGACGTAGCGCTCGGACAAGCTCGGCGCAAGCCCCATTATTTTGCGTGGTTTCGAGTCGTCGCCGCCTAGAACACGCCGTACCGCGTCGATGGAGCATTCCACCTGCCGAGCGATTTCCCTATGCCCATGCCAGCTTGGCCGGGGCCTTCGATCCTCCTTCGCTCCCGCACTGTAAGCGGTGGGCCGCGGCCCATATTTCCCAAAATGGCTCAACCATTCATACTCACATTTGACCATCATTCTGTTTCACTTATTTCTTGTATACTGAGCTAATGTGGATATCACTGGACGCGTTAGCCAAAAGGCTCACTTGTATGTGAGTCCCTTTGTAACCTGCTAAATCCCGCGTGTTTACACATGGTGGAGGTGCGCTAGCATACTAAAACCAACATACTCGAATTTTAGGTCGAAACGCGCAGTATTGACCGAGATATGCCTGCCAAAGTGGGTATGCGTAACCACTTGGCGGGCAGTGTAGCACGACTCGGATTCATGTTGCCTGTAGCATTGCCAATGTCGTCGACCTGGTTATACAACCGTTTGGGGTATTAGACCAATATTTTCGAGATTTAGAGAATTTGAAGTCTCGAAGAGTTCAACTACGTCGTTCACATCTCCCTCTCTCGGATCACTCCGATGGGAAGAATGAATATTCAAACGCCGCGCATGTCGCCCTTTACTGCCGTGTCCCGGGAAGAGGTCAGCTCCAACCATTGATGGACCTCGGTGGATGCTCATCGCGTCGAAGTACTCAGGCCACTCTCAGTCGAATAGCTCAAGTGATACAGTCAAGACGCTGAGCTTCGCCGAGCAAGCACTAAAGAGAGGGAAGATTGCGGCGCATCGTCAACCGAGGTAAGCGTTGCTTTTATATATTATTCATGCTGCGTGTACATAACATAAGAAAAAATATCTGAGCGTACGAGCTGGTACAGTTTATCCCACCGACGTCCAATGTCGCGGAGCGATTGTTTTAGTCAAGCGGGGATAGTGCTGTCACCTTTTAGACAAGCGATGTCGCCGGAACAATCGAAAATATGCTTGTCTTCAAGATGAATCGCCGCGTTTGGAGTTTGGCTACTGTGTGCACGGCAGGCAAGCAGATTTGACTCGAGTCCTATGCATAATGTATTTCAGGGAGATAGGAGTATGCAATAATGTATTTCTTATTCTTACCGGCGGCTCACCATTACTTATTTCGTCCACTGCCTGCCATATAATGACATAGTATTTAGGAAACCCTGCTTCCACCCGTCCAAAATGCTGTCAGCTGGGTAGGTCGACTGTGCGAGTAAGCATATGTCATAAGACACTAAAGTGAGTATGATTACACTGTGGAAGGATAATGTGACATCAGATGCGCAAGATCCCCCAAAGGTTTTCCCGAAAATCTTAAAACCAGAAGAGACCACAAAGTGAAGGCATGTTGTTGCCGCGCTATACAGATAAGGTAGTCGACAGAATCGTCGCGCAAACGCCACAACCGTAGATTTGAAACACTAAGCTTTATAATGGTGCTAGTTACGTATTTGTACTGGAAATACCGGCTTTTGTCGTTTCTTCGATTCCCACCTTTTGGCCCATTTTCTTCGTCTTCTTACAGGCACGGCCTTTTAAACATATGTGCGAGGTGTTTGCTAACTTTCGCATCCTTGTCGAGCGATGTATACAGACAGCTCCGGTTATAGTGGAGCTATTTTGGCATGTGATCTTCTCCAGCTCCTACCGATTTATCGCGGATATACTGTAATGTTCGGGCCCTGTGCGACGCAGTTTCCCGGCCGAAGTCAACTGATTTAAAACCCTTTTTAGGTTTTTAATTGGTTCGCTATGATGACGTCCCATTTCCAAAGTCATTTGCCGCCGAAGACCAAGCGCAAAATGAAGAGGAGACCTAAGAAATATAACACGACGAAACTGAAGGTGCGGCCTGATTCGCGTTATGCTTGGGTATACTGTACGTTGCTAATGTTACGTGTGCACCAGTGTCTCCAATCGCGAGCGTCCTGGATTCCTGCACTTGTCGTGCGCTCGGAGACCCCGGCTCTTTAGGCAATAAGTTGTTCAGATGGTTCAAGCGGGCAGCCACCGCGAAGCGGTAGTTGGTCTCCCACAGGCTGCGCGGCCTGGTGAGGAAGCCGCTACCGATGCCTCGGTTGGGCGCACGGTCTTGCCTTGGTCCTTCATGGCCGTCCACTTGACTTAGTGTTTGTTCTTGATATGAAGCTTGACTTGCATCAGCACTGTACGGTAGTCCAACCAACCACTGTGGCACGCGAAGCTGCAGTGGTGTCTCATCGTCCGGCGCCGTCTCGAACTGGAGGCCGATGGAGCGGGATTTTGGCGCAGATGTCGACTCACAGCGAGCCGATGTCGCTGTTTACGGCGACAATTAAAAACCTCGCTAGGTTTTTAAATTGGTTGCTGTGATGACATCCGTCTTGCACGGTTGGGTTCAAAGAAACTCGCCGCCGAAGACTAAGTGCAAGATGAAGAGGAGATCGAAGAAATAGAACATAAGTAAGCTGAAGGTGCGGCCAACCCGCCGTTACACTTGGGTATACTGTACGCTGCTAATGTTACGTGTGCTTGGCAAAATGTATTCTAAAAAGGCCATCATGGCTTCTAAAAATAGCTCCTATGGTGAACGTTCCAGGGGCGACTAGGCGTCCATCGGTCGAGTGTGATGGAGGATGAACGCATCTGCTCCCTTTCCGTTAACAAGAAGGCAAGAAACAAGTTCTACGTGAGGCCGTGCTCTGCGAATTCGCTATTCAAGTTTCGAGAAGTAAATCTAGTTGCTATTAGTGACTAATTTGTCTAAATAACTCCATCAATGCGTTTTAGCCTTCTAGACTACATCGCCGAGATGGGGGGAATGCAAGCTTTGTGTTACAACCAATCGCGCCATCTTGATGATGGCAAAGTTCGCTTTCGATTTCTCCTAGCGCGCCAGTACGCTGCGCTGCACTATTGGACCATTTTCTCAAGTGGAATCGACTAGTGGTACGCCGTGTCACGCACAAGGGTGGCAGGACCAGAAGCGAAATGCAGGTGGGCTTTCGCGTTATCTTGCTATGTTCGAGATACTAACTATGGGTGTGTCTGTCTAAAGGCGTTGAGTATTCCGTCGCTAATTCAATGAATGTAGCAGTGGATGGAATTACATTGTGCAAACTTCCAAGGAGGATAAGGACATATCTGGCCTATGTAAAATGGGCCGAACGGCCCGCTTTGTGACAACTCCTGCAAGCTGACTATCAACTATCGGGACAAGCAATGTGGACGTCATTCAAGGCACGTCAGAAAATAGAGGACGCTGCAGCGTGTTTTTAGCGCGTACGAAAGCTGCAGCATTTTGTCGTGTTTGCTGGGGTGCCCGATGCCTCATTGCAGATGCAGTGACGGCACCATCGTTTAGCAGTTCTGCCGTTTCAAGAAGATATGGTGAGACAACGCTGCCATAAAGGAGTTGGTTGCGCAGATTTGCTTGTATTCTCTTGAACTTTAGTACTGATGCTAACTGTTTGAGTTAATTTAGCTTTGGCGTCCTCATGTCGATGGCTGCTACTCGACAGCCTCAAGGTGCGCAAAATCTGGAGCATCCGGCAGCTCCCCGAGGACGAACGCGCTTCAAAGGTTCAGTACATTTCTCCGGGATAACTGGGTTGGCAGCGACCGTCACCACTTAACGCACCAAAGCGGGCTGCCTCCGCCGCTATATTTCTCTTTCTCAATTCTGCAGTGATCAGCTGAGAGTCAGCTGAGCCAGATGTTAGGACCCGACTTTGGCGACCTCCAAACATTGTATAAATATTCGTTGTATAACGCGTAGACGCTCCATTCGAACATTGTTTTTGAGTAGTAGAATTTGTATCATTGCGCCTAGGTGCAGTATGCGGAGGTAAGACGGCAGTGACAAAACTGTGGGTCCACATTCTCTGTTGATATATTCCTCCCTTGCTCGATGTGATCGGGCCGTCGCACCAGGCCCGAACCCTGCATTTTGCATGTTCACTTTGGAGCAGTGTTAGTGTTTCCATCAAGGCGGATACGGGTAGTATCGCAAGTCGTAGCAATGGAACCTTCACCCCTTGCCCGCGCAGTGCTGGTTGTGTACGCTACTACATTTCATTTTCTGTTAGCAGCATTTCCAACATTGTCAAGGGTGCATTGTACATGAGCGACCGCCACCGCCGCAGACGCTCCGGCAGAAAGCAGGCCTCGGAAAATACAGTAAGATACTGGATTGCCTCCGCATCGGCGCCTTAATAATGACGGCAATGCAGTAGAAAACAATAATAAGTACGGCGCAATTATTGGCAAGATCTTCATTAAGCTCTTGCCCTAGTAAACTGGTCGGCTTAGCTGAGTCAGACTGGTGACGTCCCACATATCCTTGTTCGCACGCAAGAAAGCAAGCAAGTGCGCCGGTAGCAGACTGCTGCGTTGCGGTGTGAGAGTCAACTTGTACTCTGAAAAGTGACGTTCGCAGGCATTCGACGTAGGCAGGATCAATGCCTTCAAGGAGGAATACGTGCGTTGCTCTCCTTGGCGTCTCTAAGGCCCCCCTTGCTGAATAATCTGCGCAGCATAGTCGTTCTCTCGTTCCTTACGCTTGCGCCCAGCCCCGCTTGTTGACCATCAGGTTGCTGGCACTCATACCCTTCAGCGTCGATGGCTCAGCCCGCGACAGGTTCATACCGCCACAGATCTTGACGAGCCCGTTCTCAAATGCAGGCGAGTGCACAATCGAGCATCTTGTTGTAGGTGCGCAGCCATAACAGGATAGTCAGCCACAACCGAATCAAAAGAAGACGTACCTCGCTCATGCTCATCGTCTCGCACTGCAAACGCTTGCACACACTCTCATACTTCTCCAAATGCTTCAAAAGGCTCACCAACTTCTTGTGCTCGGTGGCGGACGGCACGAGATATTCGACGGCTTCCACCAGTCGAATCTGTGGCCGGAGCTTTAGGTAGCGCTTCAGCATCTCGTATGTGGATGACCAGCGAGTGACGTTGCCTTTCTTGGCACGAAGGATAGTGAGCTTGAAAATTTCAGCCGCGTTGTTTGGCTCGCGCAGCTGTAGCATCAGGTTATTAACCGCTTGTGAAAGTGATTCGTGTCCCGTTAAGAACTTCTTAACTGCCAGGTTAAATCGGTGTGATGCACAACCGACCAATGGGACGCCAAGTTTGTTGGCGAAACTGTGGTTGGTGCTGCAGTTATGCGCAGCCGAGAACGGGATCATGCCGGTGGTCTGGTTATACACCGCCAGGACATTCCGGAAATAAGCGATGTGAGCATCAGCATCCTGGCTTCCTTCATCTAGTGGAGACATTGCGGCGAGAGTTTGACGAAGCCGGCCTTCGAACATGTAGATCCGTAGACCCCGACGAGGTGCATAGTGCCGTGGGTCCATCCGTCGTACATCACACCAAACACGACGCCCATCTCATCGGCGATTACGGCGCCCATCTTTTCTGCCATCGTCATCATGTCTGCCTTGACTGCCTTCGAGTTGGTTGGCCGCCACTTGGACATTGCTCTCGTGCGCTCTTCGTCGATTTCGCTTAGCGGTATGCTCCGCTCGACGATCTACCGGAGCCACTGCTAGCGATGGTGGGTTTCCTCGGAAACGAACCGAAGTCTTGGAGGGGGGCGCTCGCCGCCGCGATGGCTCGCATCATACTGCGCGCGGAAGTCGTTGTGGCGGCTTGACAGATGCGAAACGAAGTTGGAGTAGCCCGTTCCGGGCAGCTGCTTGCGACTCGCACCGCAGAGCTTGCACCGATGAAGTGCTTCGCCTTGGGGCTCGAAAAAAGTAAGCGCAGAGGTCCCTATTAGCCGCCAATGTTGTAAGTAGGAAAGTGAGAAGTGGACGGTAGCTACTAGTAGCGGCTCCGAGCTCCGCGTAGAGCTCGCTGGACCACTCACCACATACATATATTGAGCTACACTGCCGGTCCGGCCAGTCCCGGTCACCTCAAGTCGGCCGATTAACCCTATCTACGGCATTTTGTAGCGGTCCGAGCTGAAGTCAACGCAGAACAGGTTGGACCGGACTACCTTCTAGATTGTCATTGTATTGCAATCATTACGTCAATTTATTATTATATTTGAGGACCAACACGCTGCAAATGATTTCCTTTCTGGAGCACGGTGAACGGATGAGCCGGAAGACGTCGTAGTTCGGATGCACAAGATGGGAATGCCTGCAGCTTGGCAGGTTGAGCTGCATCGCATATCGCGAAGCTGGGATCTTCCCACTATGGAGGCGCAGTTTGCTAGTTGAGCGAAACAAATGCGCGAGTGAGCTGCTGTGTGAAACCCTCAATCAATCAAGCATTCATCAACCCCTACCGCGTGCCAACGAGAGAAGAGTCACCAACCAGCGCCCACAAAACAAGGAACAAAGACGTCCTGATATGTACTGTGGCTTCTGCAAGCGGAGCAACCACAACACCAACGCGTGTACAAACTCGGCTATCGACAAGAAGACGTTGGATGCTCTCCAAGCAGATATCATTTTCGAGTGTGAGACAGCTCAATCCGGAAGGCAGGCAACACGGTCGGCCAAACAACGCATTGTGTGACGGCGACGATGAAGCTGCTGGCATTTTCAAAAAAAAAAACACCTGCGCGTGCATCCACTCGTTCCGAGTCGCGGATACACTGCTGTATAGTGATGCTGGAGAAGGACTTCATGTGGCAGCAGAAGATGGTAATCGACTTCGTGGACTGTACGTTGAAATTCGATGGTATCGAGATCATGTTGCCTACTGGACGTAACGTTGAGAAACGATCGGCAGCGGTCCTAGCGACCGATATGAAGTGCGGGGCAGAAATTGACCTTCATGAGCCGGAGCCAGAGCCCCCGGGTGATTTGATAGCAACTCGTCGACTGACGGCAGACCAGAAGATGACAATCGTGGTGCTAGTGGACAAGTTCCCAAAATTGTTTTCGGGCAATTTAAGAACATTTCGGGAAGAGTCCTATGTGAATTTATTGCGGATTGGTGGTGAGCTACCCTGGAAAGCCATTTCCGATACCTTTGGCATATTATGGTGCGACTTGAGAGGATATTGACCGGCTGGTCGCTCTCAATGTCCTCACGTCAAACTCTTCTTCCGAGTCGGGCATCACCAGCGTTTGTGATTCCGAAGAGGGATGGATCGGTCAGACTGGTGGGCGACTTTCGCCAACTAAACAAAAGATTACGTCGCAGCTAATACCCAGTGCGATCTGTCCCGAGATGATTCGATACCAAAGCCGGCGTATGTCTCCGCGTTTAGTGTCCCTCTCAGCCTTACACAAGGTTGTTAGCTGAGCGCGATCCTGAATGCAACAGCTATTGTTGTGGCAAAATTTGGAAATTCTTGTTCAATCGACTGCTGATGGGAGTGTCGACGGCACCGGACGAGTTGCAGGCCTCCATGGATGAACTGTTGGGAGACCTGAACTATATTCATGGTATTGATGGTATTTCATTATTTTTTATAATTTTAACAACATTTTTGATTCCAATCTGTATGTTAGTTATATGATTCAAGAAGATGATTTAGCAATAGGTCAATTTAGAGTTTTAGAAGTTGATAATCGTGTGTTAAGTTCAAGTTTTTCAGGGGGATTTTGGACTATGATGTTTACTTGGACGATATCCTCGTGATCACGGAGACGTTTGACAACCACATGGATCATCTACGAGTTCTATTCGAGCGCCTCATGTGAGGCCGGTTTGACGCTCCATTCAAAGAAGAGCAAGTGACTCGGTCGACTATCTGGGTTACCATCTAAGCGAGGCTGGCATCGAGCCGATCACGAACAAGGTGACTGCGATCACGGCGCTAGATCCCCCTCAACACCAGCAGATCTTCGACGTTTCATCGGCATGGCTAGCTACAGAGACATGATTCTGAAGAGATCCAAACTGTTTAGCCCACTAACGGCACTGTTATCGCCATATAAACCCTTCAAGAGGTCACCACAGCTGCAACGCACTTTCGAAGCTGTGAAGACAGCACTTTCTAGCATTGTGCGTCTAGCATTTCCGGAGTCAGGCAAGCCGTTTCATGTGTGCACGGATGCTTCGCAACTACAGCTCGTGCGGTGATCATGCAGCACGATCGACCGCTTGTGGTTTGGTCCAAGCAATGCAATGCTGCATAATGTCTGTAACCGGCAAATCGCTTGGAATTACTGAGTATTGTCCTACTGCTGCGTGAATTTTGCAGTCTGTTCCTTGGGCAAGAACTCCACCTCTATACGGACCACATGAACCTTACGTACGCCACCTTCCATGATGTGCACATGATGCGTTGGCGCCTGGAGCTTAAGGAGTTCGGCCCGTGTTTCATTACGTATCCGGTTAAACAACGTTGCGGTCGATGCGCTCTCGCGCCTACCGACAAATGGCACAGCACCGACCGAACTGGAGGAGAGACGCGATGATCTGAGAGAGCGGAAAGATGCATCAGTGCGTGACGACCTTGGAAGTTACCACAGATCTTAGCGCTATGCGGCCAGAGGATGAGGAACTGTTCAACTTCGACATGCGTTTAGTGGCAAAGGACCAGCACAACGACTCATCATTGCTGAAACATGCAAACGGGAATTTAGAGGAGTGCAGATATGGGTGGATCCGCAATCGCAGAAGGTACTCGTACCCGAAGCATTCCATAACAAGCTGCTTTGGACATACCGCGAGTGGCTGACATCCCGGCGCTAGCGCGATGAAAGCGACCATCAATCAAGTGTTTACTTGGGGCAACTTAGAGTGCGACACTACACAGTCCTTGGAAGCTATGCAGCAAGGCAAAGCACCCCACGGTTCGTTATGGAAAATTACCGGCCGAGAAGGCCGTCGCATAGCCCAGGTACGACATTGCTGTTGCCTCGATCGGCCCGTATGGCAAGCAGAATTTCCGAGCGCCTACTATAATCGACACGTCGACCAGACTGATTGAGATTCTGCCAGTGAAAATGGATCGAGTGCCGAAGCGGCATTCTAACTCGATCGATACTGGCTGAACCGATACCCGCGGTCTGTACGCTGCATTTACGACGGAGGGAGCGACTTCAAGAAGAAGTTCCATGGATTGCTGGGCAGCTATGGTATCGAACACGTATCAACTACCGTGCGCAACCCGCAAGCAAATGCTGTTATCGAACTAGTTCATCGCGTTATTGGTGACAAGATGCGCACAAAGACGATCAAAACATTGGATGACTGGGAGCAATTCCGGAACAACACCACAATCGCTCTGCGAGCAGCACACCATCCGATGACCAAGGGTTCACCGGCCCAACTTTCGGACGAGACATGATCTTTGATAGGAAGCATCAAACAAACTGGTTTGGGCGAGTATCGCCGCAAAACCGATCAGATAAAGAAATTCAATGAACGTGAGAACAAGAAACACGTGGACTGGGAGTACTACCCAGGCGGCAAGGTATTCCTACGCCGTGACACAGGCATCCAAAGGAAGACGCTGCCGCTTTACGACGGACCGTACGAGACCGTTCTTGTGCAAGACTCAGGAACGTTGACCCTTGACAAGGGCCGATACATCGAGAAGGTTAACCTCCGCCGTGTTCGCCCCTGCACACAACAACGTGGAGGAGAATGTAAGAACGTACGCAAGCCGAGTCATGCCGACAAGACTCCACGTGCTTCTGGCACTGCAAGCTGCCGAACGAAGACAGCCATGAGCGTGCCATGCATCTCTGCGCGGAAGCCTCGGTAGAGTGATTTGAGACCCATTCATGTGAGTTTGAAGTAGGAGAACTATAAGCAAGGACTACATATGGTTGAGGTAGAAGACAGCAAGGTAGCGAAACTTAGGGAGAACAGCCGTGCTGGGCTTCTAGCCGATAAATAAACTCGTTGTCAGTACCCAAAGAAGCAAGTAGCCTTACCACACGCGACAACTGTACGATTTCCCTTTTCAACGCTCGGGTCTCGGGCTTCTACTTCTCAGCCGACGTCGACTCCTTCGTGAGACGGTAGAAGGCATGCTCCGTAGTGCATCGTCAAGTGCCTCACAGTATACACATTTTAGATTCTCTTTTCTATTGCGTCAATAAGACGGGGCGTCGGACTGTTGACAATCCACCCTTGCGTTATGTAGTTTTAGCATGCAGTTTTAACAGAGTGAATTCCGGCCAAACTTGCCGATGGAGATCGGTTCGCCAACATGGTTGAATCGGCCAATACAATTCTCAAGTCATTTGAATCAGCCAAACCCATACCATACGGTACGGAAAGATTTCGCCTAAGTCCGAATGCGTACTTAGTGGTGACCATTGCTAACTCAAGTGCCTTTGGGCTTGCGTCGATTTGGGCACGTCGATTCAACCAATCGACCGCGGAAACTTCGACTAGAAGACAATATTGATTTTAGATTGATGCCAGTACAAATAACCTGTGCGGATTACCGTATCATAATTTATTTACGAAATGCAATTTTAAAAGTGCCGTATCGGCATCCCTGGTGGAGAGGGTCCGCCGCAGGTGCGGCTTGTGCTCTCACTTTTTCTTTTGCGGTCTAGAATGCTGAGCAACAGACGCCCATTAAGTTAATCAGGAGTCTTTGCAACACATGAATACCCGCTAATTACCCTCGTTGTATTTATTACTTTTTTGTTTCTCCTGCTTTCTAGACTACAAATCACTAACTACCTGTTCTTTTTTTTCAACGTGGCTCACAAATCTTGTACACATCGACCGCCGCGCCCCACACTTCATCACGACGCATGCCTCGGTTTACTTGAATGGGGTCCCGGCGATGCTATGACCGAGCAGCCTGCATTTTACTGTGACTATGGCTGGCATGGCTCGTATGCCCAGACGTACTCAGCAGACAGCTCAGCGCCGATGGCGTGAACTTCGAAGCACGGAAGTACTTAAGAGCATAGTACGAGTCCTCGAACAGTGCTACGACCTTGGAGAACGCAAAGCTGCTGGCGCTAACATTGCGATCCGGGTGAATCGGATCCTCGATCACCAACGCTGGCTTCCCGATCTGCGAGCGGTGGTTGTCCGCAAGCCTGTAAATGTATCCTCCGTCGCGTACAGACAGCCCGTTCTTGCGGTAGTCGAAGATAATGCCAAAGAACTCGAGGATCATAAGCAGGTGCTGGCCAAGAGACACAGGGGACTGCTGAGGCACCGTCTCGTCGTCACTATCCGCTGAAGAAGAGTGACTACACGACGAGCTCGAGTCTTCTGTGTCTGCGTTACTGCTCGACACGCTAATGGAATCCAGTGAATGAGCATCCTGTGCTTTCTTCTTCGTCGTAGTAACATTTTTTCGCTTAGCTGCCGAGGATGACGACCCCGCAGGAGCAGATACCGCTGCAGCGTAGCTAGATGGTGGTCCGGCGGGCTTTTTCGTCGCTGACACTTTTGCGATACCTGCTGCAACTGCGGCATAGCTGAAGCGCAGATCAGGCGAAGTTTCGCGCGAAGAATCGTCCGCAGCCTGTTGTTTTGCCACAATCGCTGCATAAGAAGAGGTTGGGGCTAGCAGCGGCACTGACGCTGACTTTTTCAGGGGGCTTTTAGCACCTGCAGAGGCCATTCCTGAACGCAATACCTTGCTAGGCGACGTCGCGGTAGCATTAAATTCGCTGCCGACCTTAATACTACCGCCTGTCGAAGCTGAAGCCGAATCTGCCTGTATCCGTCCTGCCTTCTGATCTAACATCTTGGACGGCGCTGGCGGCAGCGATCCCGACGCATAGATTGAAGCTGCTTCGAAGCACGAGTCGCCATTCCGCCACAGCTGCGAGAAGTGAATAATCATAAGTACCACCGAATACGAGCTGAGGCCTCCAGTATATGCGTCGTTCAAATCGCGTTCGCGCAGGAGCTGCTTGAACACAATCGCCAACGGATAGAGCTCGGGCATATTGTCCGCATAGCGCTTAATGAGATCACGTGCAAGTAATCCGCTGTGTGTCGCAGCCGACTCGAAAGTGATGTCAATGGGCACAGATGTTTCGGCGCTTACAAGCTTCAATACGGGCACCTTGGCAGTGTCCAAGCACAGCAACGACTCGACCCACGGCATCTTCTCCAGCACATTCGACAGCTCTCTCAGATACTTGGCCGTCAGCTTCGAGTCGTTCACCTCCAACACCTCCAGAATCACGAGGTCCACGTCGCTACTAGGCAGCCAAATGCCAGTCGAGTACGACCCAAAGGTCTCCACTTTGGACTGCGGCCAGAGCGTCATTACGCTCGCGCGCACGTTGGTAATCATCTCCTCGATGTGCACAGCCATCTTGTCCACCGTCTTTTTCGTGTAATTGGTGTACTCAAGAATTTCCTCATGGAGCGCATCGGTCACTGCGTGGTTGGCCTGCATGGCCATGAGTGTCGGCCTCGGGGTCTCTTGCTTCTTCCACTTGGCTCCCCAGCTGGGAAAATTGTTGGAGACGGAGAACGATGTGGGGGAGGCCGCAGATCCCACGGCCGGGGCCAGCACGAGCTTGTGGTTGCGGCTCTTGACGCTGTCCTGGCGCAGCAGGTCGGCGGCGTCTTGCAGCGGTTTTTGCAGCGTCTTCTTAGCCTTGTTGTCTTTCTTCTTGCTCTGTTTCTTGGGAGGTTTGGCCGGTAGTTGGGAGGCAGCATGCGCGGGGGTCTTGGAGGAGGACGGATGTGGCCGCTGCGGCGGCTGCTGGAAGGCGGCATCCTTGACCTGATGTTTCTTGGTGATCCTATCGTCGTCTCTACGCGGCGCGTGGGCCGCCGCCGCCCCGGCGCTGAGCTGACGCCGGTGGTCCACCACGAAGGCAGCGTCGCGGGGCTTCATGACGGGAGCAATGACGTCACGTGCTCGGGGTCTCGGCGGCTTGTACTGTGGACACACAAGCACTGGACGAGCTAAGCGGAGCGATTAATGTTGGTGTGTTGGCACGTAATATATGTGCGCCACATCGACTATCTTCCGCCTCTGCCGTCCAGCTCGCGCCGTCGTGAAGAGATCTTTTGTGAAGCGGCGTATAGTATAGGGTCAGCGGCGATGACTGGTGTCAGGGCTTCACCGTGGCCAGCAGCACCGGCAAGGCTAGCAAAGTGCCGCCACCGCCACTTTGCCCCGCGAGCATGACTATAGCGTTACGCTAGTAGGCGTAGCGCCGTCTGAGTCTGAGAATCCCACCCTGTGACGGCGTCCAAAATCAGTTGCGAAACCCAGCTTTTTTTTTCTTTCGGTCGCAGCAATCTTTTCCACTTCTAGTGAGTGATTCCTTTTGGGCGTTTCCATCCCTTTTCCGCAACCGCCTGCGGGTTGGCTTCCACAGAAGTGTCCATTATTGCAAAACCCACGCGTGGCAAACATACACTCCGCGCATTTTTGCCATCCGGTTTATCACCTTACCGCGAGAACTTTTCGCGTCGGCCCACTTTGTGAACAAACAGAGCGGACGCATGGGCGGACGCATGGCGGACGACGCGGACTGGTTGCCAGACCTGGCGGCGCTGGCGTCGCTCAGTGTGGCAGTGCACTACGTGCTGGGGCTCTACGGGCTGCTGGGCGCGCTGCTGATTTTCCTCCTGTTAGAGCACGGCGCCTCGCTCGGCGAGCAGTTGCAGCGTGGCTGTAGGCACGCGGAATTTGAGCGGATGTCGTACGCTCTGGAGGATGACGCGTCCACTGAAGGCGACGACGAGATCTTACCCGTGCACGAGGAGGTCCAGGACGATGCAGACGCAGAGTTGCAGGACCAAGAGGACGACGAGCAGGACGAGGAGATGCAGCGTCGTCAGCGCATAGCACGGCAGCGCATTGCCAGCCTCGTGGTCACTGACGTAGGCAGTTTCAGCGCGCAACACGAGGACATGGAAATGAATTCTCGCGCGCCCATCGCCTTCGAGACGGAGCTCTTCGCGGGTCATGCGCTCTTCCTGGTGCGGACACAGCCCGAGGACCCGCATTACGCAGCGCTCTTCGCTGGCAAGCGCCGCATGTTTTGGATCCAGGTTCAGGGGCGTTTCAAACAGGCGCCGAGGGGACCCGTCTATCTGGGCGGCGAGCTGCCGGCACGGATTGCCCCCGGGGTCTTCACACGCAGCGTGGCGCTGGTCATTATGGGGCTCATCAGGAGACTTGTGGGCCGAGTAAGTTTCAGCTTCGGCAGCGAGAATTCCGACGAACTGCCAGCAGTGGCGTTCCCATTATATCAATCAGTGGACCAGTTCATAGAGACGCCAGTAGGAGAGATGCCGCCTGTACTGGGCACGGGAGACTTTGGTGAGAATGAAGAACAACGCAAGAAGAGACGACACACGCCACTGGGTGCGGAGAAGTACGTGGTTGGACCGACCTACACGTTCGACTTCCACACCATGTACGTAGACCTGACCAGGTGGGAAACAGCCAACTTGCCTGGTGGACTCAATGCTATGGACCTCGCAAGTTTTTTCGACTCGCTGCCGTTGCGATTAGTGGCGTATGAAGTAAGAGCGACCGCGCTTGAGGCGTCGGATAGTCATCGACAGCGTGACAAGGACTATTTGTTCTCGTTCGAGGTTAAATACGACAAGCACAGACGCCATCTTCGCAATGACTACGAGGCCATGACCACCGAAGAATCCATGAGGGAAGGCGCTGGACGAGGCAATGCGACTAGCGACAGAGTTTCGACTGTATCTGGAACGGGATTGAGTCTGTTAAGTTCAGAGATGAGCACGATGAGCACTACGTTGAGTGATGCAAGTTCACTGACCGAAGAGGACCCCGAGTTAGCACAAGAGCATGCGGCTTTCTTGCGACTTGAACACGCACGAAGGCTCGGACAGCTTTCGTTTTCCTATCTGTGTTGGATGGAAGAAGTGGATGTGGCATCGGATGTACGTCGTGTGCACTATGTATTTGCAGTGAGAGATAAGGTGGGCGAATACGATGAAGGGGGGCTCGACGGAGACGACGAACTGGCGAAACCCCAGTGCTGCTACCGACTTGCTATTGTGAGCAGTTATGAGCTGCGCAACTTGCTGCAAGGACGTCACACGCAGAAAAATGGCAAGGCCGCCGAAGAAGTGGCCAAACTACGCTTCCACAGTCGCTCACGTATCGGCAGCTACAGCACGATCTCTACAGAAGCACAGCAAGTCGTGATGCACCTCCACAATCTGGCTGGAGAACCGCTGCCGCCATTGGCATTGCCGTCGTATTCCAGCGATTGTCCAAGCGACACTGAAACAATAGACAGAGGTGACAATGGAGAGGATAAGGCAACGCTCAACGAGAGCCGCCTGATTGCAGCCCAGGCAGCACTTTACAAATGCCTGATGAAGCGTCAGCGACTGCAGGAATCGTTTACTGCCAGGACCAAGCTGTCTCCATCTCGAATTGGGGTGAATCTTAGTCGCCGCGACCGCGAAGACATGGGTGTGGTCTTCGAAGGTGTAGTATACCGCTACTACACGGCTGAATTTCTGCGACAGGAGGTTCTACTGCTTACCAAAGATTCGCTCTTGTTCTACCGATCGTACGCTTCCAGCGCGGAGAAGCAGGTCTCATGCTCTCACATCATCGGGGCTCGAGCCGTGGAAGTACCTTCAAGTGCAGCGTACCACGATGGAGCTAGCGGTACCGATGGAGCCTTTGCACTACAAATCAGCACGTTTGCAGAAGAAATTGTGCTGTGTGTTGGCACGAGTTCCACTCGGGATGCATGGGTGAGAGGTATCTTACAATATTGCAACCCTAAGAACAATTTTGACCGAGCGCTGCAAGGCGAGACGTGCATCGGATTCGCCACCGCCACGGCGCTTCGACCAGCGAATCGCGTCGAGCTCAACTCGCGACTACTTTTTCCACAGCTGAAGCAACACGAGCCATCGGCAGGTGACGCCAGTGGCCAGGCCGGCATCGAAACAACTTCAGCTGATACCATTCCTGGCGCGCTCAAGCTTGTGAAACGCACGCTGACGCGCGCCTTGCACATACTCAGCAATCCGCAGCAACTGTCCGTGACTGACGTTCTGGCGTTCTTAGACGACGCAAGTGCGTTGCGTGCTGTGGACTTAACGCTACTGCAAGACTCGGGCTCACACGAAGAACAAGTCGCTTTTTACCTGAATTTGTACCACACGGTACTTGCCCACGCCATGATCGCTCAAGGTTTCCCGCGTGGAAAAGGTCAGTGGAGTCACTTCCTCACGCGGACATGTTACGCACTGAGTCGCGGGCCCGATGGAGAACTGGTGAGCTTGTCGTTAGCAGAGATTGAGCACGTGATCCTACGGGCTCGCTTGCCTCGCGCTGAGCTGCCACATTTGAGCGTAAACAGCGTTATGACAGCGTCAAATGGTCCAGCTAGTCGATTACACGGTCTCGGGATTGCTCATCCAGATTTTCGTCTTAGTCTGGCGCTGGTGCTGAACCACATAAACAGCGAAGAAATTGTGATTTACGAACCAGAAAGCGTGCACGACCAGCTGAATGCCGTCCTGCGAGCGTTGCTGAAGCGCAGCAGCGCTCAAGGGTATTTACAGATGAAGGAGGGATCGAACACTATCATGTTGCCGCGTGTCTGTGAGTGGTACCGTCACGACTTTGGTGGAGTTGCCAAAACGCATGTCGGACAGCGGAAGGAGGACACTTCAGCAATTTACTGTGTCCGCAAGCTGCTGGGATTCATGGACAGCACGCTGCAGTTGCAGGTGATCAATGCATTGGGTCTCGATGACGCTCCCCTTCGCATCAAATTCCGTCCATTCAAATATACGCCGAAGACTACGTTGGTGGAAAACACGGGTTGTCGACGTATAGTACCTGAAAGCAACGCTCGTAACGTGGACTCGGTTCAAACAGAAGATGGTGGGATGACGCAGCTCTAGTCCAGCATACTCAACGCAGGCGCTGCCACATGTATATTTATCCTTCTTTTACAGTAGAGTTCGTCAGCTACTGGTAGTGAGTGGGTACTGAACTGATGCAGGCAACCACATTAACAGTGCTACACTAAATCAGGAAATATCAGTATCTTTTAAGCGTTCACGTTTTACTGTAGTATTAATACGAACTATGTTCGATTGTCAACATAAACAATAGTACAGGTTGTCTTCATTTTTCACAAGTTTTACTGGTTTGGCTTTCATTCTCGTGTCGACTCACTCACTATCGGTCCTTTATGCTGTGAGTTTTAGGATGAAGCAGGAAACAACAACAAACGAACGATTTCAATAGACCAAAACCCAATAATAATAATACCAATACGCCTTGGACGTTCGTTCGACTGACGCTGCTGCTCGACTTCTATCACGCCGTCCTTTACTTGATCCTTCCATCTCCATTATTCTGCCGCAACATGCACGACGCGGACGGTCTCGACAGGAGAATACGCATCTAGCCAACACTCTACCAGACTGGCGCACCGGGCAGCATGGCACGCATGACGCTGACGGAAAATACAGGAAAGTGGGACCAGATACGACCATTTCTGAAATTCACCGAGAGCTTACTGCACGCAGCTGCAAGCTCACGAGGATGTAGGCGACGAATTCGCCGTGCCATTCGACGTGGCGGGGGCCATGTGGTTGTCCGGCTTAACTGACTCCAACATCTTGACTAGACGCTCGTTGCGCACCATTTTTTTATCCAAAACCTTGAAGTGGTGGCAATCGCGGTTCGCACTGCAGTAGGGAAAGCAGCAAAGCACAGTTAAATAAATGGCCAGTTTAGCTACACTCGCCACAGTTTCGTTCAGTACTTGTCATAAGGGGGCACCATAATATCCAACATGGCACAGCCGATATCCGAGCTGGCTTGAATATTGTGCAGATTAAACCGACGAGGGTCCAGCCACGTAGTGGTTTCCTGTCCATAATGGCCCTCACGACTAACACGGGCCCAGGATACCGACCCTTGTTCAGGATTAACGGCACTACAGGACAAACAAGTCAAAACACAATTAGGCATTTACAAACGGATATGCTACTGCATATAAGATAACAAACGTACTCTGAACAGAACGTGGAATCTTCGTAAACAATTTCGCTTCCTGCTTCCAGCCTTTGAATCTCAGTGTCGGACAAGATATCGTATGACGTCACCGAAGCAGCACCATACAATCTGTTAAGAAACAGCAGCATTTAACCATTAGAATTCGCTTCTGTTTCCGCAACATTACACCAACTTACACTCTCGTGACGACGCTCATTCCTGGGTGGTTATGCAGCGGGATGGAGCTGTTGGGTGGCATGAAGAAGATACCGATATCAATAGTATCCGACTCCCATAGCTTCCAGTAGTGCACGTCGTTCATCGTGCGTGCGATCTGCGGGGTCGGCACATGAATTCCAAAGTGGTCTGCTCGCAACGCGTCGCACAAATCAACCACGGGGCGCAGCATCGTCTCGACCTGTTTCAGCGACAACCTAGTATTGGGGAATTCGGCTCGCTCGACGCCAAGCTGGGTTAACGTGTACGTGTGCGTCCCCAGCATCTGCTGCACAACGAGCTGCACGCCTGTAAGTCCCTGTAAGCTGGCGTTCGCGGCCTGTTCTGCCTCGAGCGCTTTTTGGGCCTCCTTGGCCTGGACAGCAGCGGCAGCCGCCGCCACGAGCGCGTCCTCTTTTGAAATAGGCGGGTTGGGCAGCGCGACGCCGCCGTTCGAATGCTTCCGCGCCTTGCCGTCGAAGCCGTAATCGGGCTCCTCGAGGCAGTGGCGGATCGATCGTGGGCTTATGATGGGACTGCCGCTGACTTTAAAGACATTGTGCGGCTCGGCATCCGCAGTGGGTTCTCCTGGGCTGCGCGCCAGCGTGGGGTCAATGCGCTTCGTGTCCTTCTGGCGGGGCATGGCGGGGCGGTTCCTGGGTCTTTGGCGGAGGGAGAGCTGCTGGTGACGCCGGACGAAGCCGTTGTAGTGGTGGCTGGGGTCGTATGGTTCTGAGGGAGATTTGGGCTGGGGTTCTCGGGCCAAAGGGAACCCTCCGGGCTCGGATGAGTGCTGCGGCGTGGGGGTCGGGTACTCGCGCAGGAAGCAGTAGACGAGCTTGCCGACGTCGCCTCTGTGTCTCGAAGGGCTGGCGATCGCGCTGAGCTTGGACTGGACGGAGCGAGTGGAGGATTCGGACGCGGCGACGTGGGTGCTGCTGTTGGGGGCAGAGAGCGTGTGAGACTTGCCCATGGCGGGAGACGAGGTTAGTTGCGGGTTCTCCTCTCCTCGTCCACAGCTACGATAAGGCTGGAACCCACTGGGTGCTTCCACTTGTCACCTCGTCAGTCACGGGGGGTGGACGACGCTGACTAGCTAAGCTAACAACAGGCGCCTCGGTGATGGGGAGGCACGTGCTGCTGCAAGCTGAGGACGAGCAATCGACAAACTGCGAGCTGCGGCTTTTTACAGAGTGCAGCCACGCCTCGTGCTCATGCAGCGGGCGCGCAGAGGAGAGGGGGCCGCTTTATCACCTATGGAACCTTCGCAGGTGGCTAAAAAGTTACTTACCGAGGGAGGAGGCTGCGGCGAGGCGAGGACTGCGGCTGAGTATAGGCAGTGGAGCTAGCTTATGGACATCGACACGCGCGAAATGCGAGATGCCAGCCAAATGCGTTTCTATTTCGCCTGCAACTGCAGCGCGATTCGTCATTATCGGAGGCCACTGGCAACTGGCGTGGGGGATAGAGTGATACATACCCGGAAATGGCATGCTAAAAACGCTGGCATTTCGCTGCTGCCTGGCAGTAATTAACTGAGTTGTTTTCGAAGGAATATAAAGTGAGAAAGGGTAACTGCATACAGTGTCCGAGTCAAAGCGTTAAACAAGATATTCGAAATATCAGGTTGATTACTCTGTGCATTACGTATGGCGTTGACTGGATTGATTGCTAGCCGCGTGGTCGGCGCGTTTTGTTAAATCATTTAACTGCAATGGCGGCAAGCCTTGGGTTAAGGCCCTAAGCCAACGCCTCTGTCCTAGATTGCTGTTATTAGCGACGCCAAACCGGCTCGCCGCAAAGCAGCCGAATGCACCTATCAAAAGCGCGTGCCCGACACAACCGGCTATCACAAAACGAGATTTGTGTGGACCACACGTCGCATTCCGATCCGTAAAGCCGCGCGGCGCTGCATTCCGTTTCTCTAGCAGACAAATAGACATGGGCTGCCAGCATTTGCCTGTATTAACGGCATTAATTCGGGCAAATGGCGGCAATTTTAGTGTGTCGCGGCAGCTTCAGGGTTGTTACGCGGCTGGTGGGGGGTATGATACCCGGTATCAGACCGATAGGAAGGTCTGCACTTTTTGCCTTCGGCGAATCACAGCCGCCAACGCGTCCTGCAACTCGTTCAATCCGAAAGGATGGGTGAAATATTTTCTCCTCAATGCCGGGTAAAGACCCGGCGCAACGAATTAATCTAAGAATTAGCAATATGCACTGCAAAAGCAAATAGCACTGCAAAACGCAATATAATCGTCCTCAAACATATTCGACGGGTCTTGAAGCACATCGCTCTCTCTATCTAGCGCGAGCTACTACAGCCGCAGCGGCATCTCGGCCACCAGCTCCCAGGTCTCCACCGGGCCGAGCGTGTGCCAGAGCTGCAACTTCTCCATCTATCGGTACACGCATCATCAGGAAGCGACAAAAATCTCAGCACGTCAACCAGCTACGAACACACCAAACCTACCTTCAAGCGCCGCCCATCGAACTGCGGCCGTAATTCTTTCGCCAGCTCAGCACGCTCCTTCCTCGCCAGATCGCCGTAGATGAAACTGCACACGCAATAAGCCACCATGTGAACTCTGCGTCAGCTAACGCTGATTTTCTTCGTCCGTCGCAGTAATGTGTGCCGCAACGATCCTCGCCGATCTGGTCGGCCCAATGCCGAGCAGCCGCACTCACCTCACGTGGGGCATTAACTCCTCTTTCCGGTCGACCGAAAAGATCTGCATCATGCAGCAAAGCGAGATAGCATTAACGGCAAGTCTACAGTAGTTCCTGCAACAAGCATAGCTTCCGCTCTCAAAAGTCACCTCCTTCGCGCGTCCATGCGCCAAGCGAAGCTCGCTCGTGAGTTTCAGCAGTCCGAAAACGCACTGGAAGTAGAGATTGTCCTGGAGCCAGCAGTATCAGCAAACGTCACCACTAACTCTCGTGGGGTATCAATTGCCCAACCCCATCAGTTACCGCCAACCTTGAAAGTCACCGTCTGAATCTCAACGTCCAGCACGCGCATCGCATCCGCGAGCTCCGACAGTTTGGCCGTCATTTCCTCCGCCGCCATCCCCTTCGTTAGTCGGTCATAAAGCCATCAGTCGGTAACACAGCGTTGGCATTGACACTATTTACTGAGATATTTCGATATCGTTCAGTCCCGCACCTTCACGCCTGAAAGCACTGTCATGTGCGGCAGGAAGGGCGGCGTTGCTAGCCGATCCGCATACGCCTTGATAACGTCTTCAAGCTCGTGCGCCGCCGGTTGCCTCGGCACAGCCCAGATGGAGAAGCCTGCCACGAGGTCCTCCATTATGTCGCAATGATTCGACACTTCACGAAGGAAAAGGCTTACAATGCGATTGGGTAAAAGCGGTAATTTACTGAGAGGCCTCTATTTGGCTCTTCACGGTGGCGAGCTGCTTAGCAAAAGCTGCCTCGCCGACGCCCAGGGCGTCCTCCTCCGCCGTGGCCAGCTCCGGCATCTCCTTCAGGCAGGCCAGAATTGCCGTAGCGAAGGTCTCCAACTCGCTCACAGCTTCAGCCAACTCGTCGGTTCCGATCGGAGGGTACAGCGCCGCTCCAAAGTCAACAATCGCGTCCTGCGCCGCCGTGTAGCTCACGTCCAGCCTGGCCGTCCACTTGAGGAACGCATCCTGGTCGTTCGTGATCGTCAGTTTCTTGATGGTCAGCACTCCACGCTTCATGATGGCAGCGCACATCGATAGCAGCTTGAGACCGCTCTGGAACAGCGCGCGCTCTTCTTCCGTCAAGCTCGAATCGAAGCCAAACTCATCGTCTTGCTCAACCTCGTCCAGCGCCGCAGCTTGGCTGTTTCCTTCCTCCTGCTCAGCAAGGAACTCCTTGAGCTCGTCGACCGTCGAGTTCAGCATCGTAATGCACTGTCAGTAAAATTAACAACAATCAAAGTTACAAACCACAGAAAACGCAGAACCAACAACTAGGCCCAAGCGCCACACCTGCAGCATGCTGCGCTTTGATGCCACGCAGTTGGACTTGGACACACGAGAAGTAGAGTATTCCCACACACGACCGGTGAGCTGCGGTATATGGGCCAGATTACCCTTCTCGATGGCTTTCGTGAGATCGGACACGCTCTTAATGAGACGACTGTAGCGGGTAACGATACAACAGCAACAACGTCAGCAGCATCTCTCTCTCTCTCTCTCTCTCTCTCTCTCTCTCTCTCTCTCCACCTCTATCATGAAAACTCGTTGAGAATTATTAGCACTCCCATGGCAACCACATACATTGCATCATTGATAATCTCCGTCGCGAGCGACGGTCCGGCGCCGCAGAATAGCGCAACGTTTGTTGCGGCTAGGAGCTGCTCGCAGGGCTTGCTCAGCGCCTCGCAGATGCTTGCGCCTTCCTCCTTACTCGGCGTCTTGCTGTACACGAGCGAGAACTTCGTCACCGTGTGGCCAATAGCTCCTGTGGCCTGCAGCAAACAGTAACAATTAGCGTCAAGTGCAACATTTCATCCAGCCGATTGAGCCTCACCGCGACGAAGACCTCCCGCGCGACGTCAAAATCCGTCTGCTGCAGCCAGAACGTGGGCTGGAAGAGGAGCTGCTTCTGGTTTTTCTTTTGAAGCTCCTCCAGCTGCTCCAGGTAGTTGCCCAGTTGCGCGTCGAAAGCGGTCAAGAAGCTTGCCATTGATGTCACCACTAACTCGATGAAGCTCAGAGCCAACACATCAAATAGTGCAATCATTACCTCGTAACTCACGTGAACCACATAGCGTGTCAGTGGAACCGGTAAAATACCACGCAACTGCAAACATTTCTGCATGGCATTTTAGCGCGGAAAGCGATTGTGTTGCCTGCTAACCCAGCTACCTGGTACCTCTCTTCCCCTCTCTCTATCTGTCCTAAATCGTCACTTTAGGTCTATAGTCCTTAACTGCTTTACTCATCCGCATAAAAGACTCGCACTTATGCTGGGCTTTGGGGGTGGCGACAGGCTGGACGAGTGGGAGTGGCCAGCGGACTGCGAGGCCCAGCGAGAGATGGAGAGTCATCTGCGCTGCCAGATCTGCGGCGATTTCTTCCACGGGCCTGTGTTGCTTCCCTGCTCGCACACATTCTGTTCGGCATGCGTGCGTCGCTTCCTGCAGAGCAAAGGGGCGCACGGCTGCTGTCCGTCGTGTAAACAGCCCTGCACGTCGCGAGATTTGGTGCCGAACCGGGCGCTAGAGCAGGTAACGTTGCAGTTCGAGAAGTCCAAGCCGGAGCTGCTCAAGAGACTGCAGGGTACCACGGCGCCGAGCTCCGCGACGTCGACGCCCAACACGGAGAGTGGCAAGACTAAGAAGACCAAGCAAGACAAGCCAGAACGCATGCCTCTCATGTCTTACAGCGTCATGCGCGACAAGGAAGTGAGGAAACTGCTGGACTCGATCAACATCCGGGTGCCGACCAAGAACCGAGAGGAAATCATCCAGATACACAAGGAGGTGGGTCTTGTCCTGCCCTGCTACCTTTTGGGACGTGGGACGTGGTACAGTATGTGCTTACTTTCTGGCTGATCAAATGTCCTGGTGATATTTTCTTCTGTTTCGTGGTGTAGTATGTGCTGCTATCGAACGCACAAGCGGACTCGGTTAACCCGAAGAGCTCAGCTCAGCTGCGGGAGGAAGTGGTACGGAACCATAATGCAAGAATGCAACAGAAAGCTAAGGCAGACGCGTTCAAGCGCAGCCATAGTGGAGGGGAGAACGCGGGCAGCGGGAACGCTGCGTCTCCGTCGTCGGGCGTGTCGGTACAGATGCGCGCCAACTTTGAGAAACTCAGGCAGGATATTGCCGACCGGAAAGCAGGAAAGAAGCCACCGACACCAGCAGCCGATATTTCGTCTACAAACACTACGACAACGTCACAGAAGAAGGCGGTGGAGGGAGATGCAGCATCTGTGGGCGTGTGGCGTCACTTTTGTGCTCTGGACACGAGCATCAAGCAGGAATTCTACGTGAACTCGGTGACACATGAGATTCGAACTGAGTTGCCGTCGCCACTTGTTCAAGAGCAGTCGCCGGCGAATCGCTATGATGATCTGAATGGTGTTGCGCGTGCTGTAGCTGAGAACGAATCAGCTAAGACGGTGACTCCCTTAAAGGCAAAGGCAAAGGCCAAGCGGGCGATTGCACCTGCGTTTGCTTCACCTGACGCAACGTCAGAGTTTCAGCGCGCTACAGAAGAGATCGTCATCTCTGAAAACGAAGGTGAGGACGGGGAAAAGGAAGAAGAGGAAAGTGAAGATCTTCTAAAGAAACGAGAAACCCTAGGTAAGCATGCTCGAAGTAACGATGGTACTGATTCGACAGCAGACGACTTGGTGGAAGCAAGCGCCAGTATCGAAGACGCAAGTGAGGCTGCCAGCGAATGGCAATGCTCACGGTGTACATTAATCAACGAAGCGACATGTCAGCAATGCGAAGCATGTGGTTACGAGACAACTCCCGCTCCTGCCAACAAGCGCCAGCGCAAGAAGATGCACTTCCAAAGCAAAATATCTTTGTCATAGACTCCGGTTTTGATTCATCTTGGCTCACTTGCTTTGTCACATAACGAAAGAAACGTCAGCTTTGCTCTGCTCTACGAGAGTAGCGCCTTGAACTCCTCGTACTCGATTTCACCGCTCCCGTCCGTGTCCAGCTCGTCCAACATGCGGTCGATGTCAATAGGCAGTCCGAAGTCCTTTTTTATGAGCTGTACCAGCATCTTGCGTTCCACATGGCCAGTCTTGTCAGAATTGCCTCCGCAGGCCACGAAGGCGTCAATGAAGTCACTCTCATCGTCGAATTGCGCAGCCCGCAGTTTCTGCGCCTCAATCACCTGCAGAAACTCGGCAAACTCAATTTCGCCGCTGTGGTCATTGTCAACCTCGGCGATCATTTGAAACAGCTCCTCGTCGGTGGGCTTCTGACCCATGGCTTCCAGTACCTTCGACAGTTCGTACTTGTCGATTGTGCCGCTGCCGTCTTTGTCAAAGTGCACGAAAGACTCGCGGCACGCATCGATTTCCTCCTGCGTCAAAATCATGCGAGCAAACGAGTGTCAAGTCTTCAACAAGAATCGATAGTAGTAATAGCGATATCACAAGGAACGCGACGCTTCGTTCCAGCAAATCTACAAACAAAAACGCTCAAATGGCTCATAGGGAACGTGTTGAAAGCAGCCGTCACTCTGTAATCGAAGATAGTGCTGAGCAACGCAGTCTGACGCCTCTCGCGTATGGTAGTGTAGTACAACATACCCTCGTGCTGCAATTTTCGTCCTGAATTTTCGATGCTAATCGTCGTTGTCTCTCGTTTGCGTTTGTGTATTGAAAATGTCTTGCGGATCACTTCAGATCTTGATCAGGAGCACTTCGCGCACATACAACGTCTGTCAAAGACACATGGAAATCACGTGAGCCATCATCACTCTTCAACATTAAGCAATTGCCGCAATGGCGACGTACCCAAAGACGTTCACGTTTCTCCTGCGTGGGTAGCAGACGCACCAACTGAGGCACAAGCTCCTTCATCTGCGGGTGCGAGCAAATCGACAGCAAGTAGCTAAAGTAGGCATCCAGCGACATCGCATCCTGACCGAAAAGCCGGCAGTTGTCTTTGAATACCTGCAGGTTCGCGTACGGGCACTTGGTCTGAACGAGATTCATCACCTCTGAGTACACTTGCTTCATCTCAGCTCCCTTAACCGCAGACGGAAGGGACGGCACAGGCTGCTGCGGGGCCTTGGGAGCTGTTGGCTGGACAAACGAATTATACATGGCCTGTGCCTGTGGCGGCGCTGTGTACGCGGAGTTGGGCGCCGGAGCCGGGTACGATTTGTATTTCAAAGACGGATTCGTTGGGTGAGTGTGTGTAGACTCAGTGGGCACGGAAGGAGCCACACCGCTCTTGCGCTGTTCAAACTGCGCGTACAGCTCCCGTTCCGACTTGTAGGAGCTGTATCGTCGTAGCCGCGGGTCGTTTGGATCTGCTTGCGTCGTAGTCGGCGCCGGCAACGATCGAGACGTTCCCGAGGATGACGATACTCGCTGCTCGCGGTTCGAGTTGGAAAACGACGAAGTACGCGTTCCAGTAAACGACGCACGAGCCGCAGCAGCATGGTCCGCACCATCGGGCGTTCCGTTAGTGTTATCGTAGCCGTAGCTGTTGCTACCGCTAGTACGGCCCGATCCGAACGAGTTTGGGTTGGGTTCCACGCCGAGTCCCTGTTGGCTGCATGCGCGACGAATCGAATCAAATAACACATCGCAGGCTCCAGGAGGCGGAGCTACCTGTCCGCTCAAAATCTCGTTGGGGGTGACCTTGCGGCCGTAGAACTGGCTGTTCATCTCGCCACGTACCATGAACGTGGATCCATGCAGACCCACACCAGCGAACGCGCCCTTGGCGTGACTGTACGTGTAGTTGCCGCTGACGCCGCCTCCGCCTGCGTTGACGCTGGCACCGGCCGAACGACCAACGGGGCCTACAGCCAAGTCGAGGCCAGCACCCACAGAGACCTGCGTGCCCTTCTTGAAGGTCTTGACGGCGCTAGGGGAGCCCAGAACAATGAGGAAATCGATGATCTCTCCGCCGATTTCGGCGCCAAACCCTAAACCGGCCGTGCCAATACCCGACGGGGGAGACCAGGAGCCGTCCTCGAGGCGGGAGACGACCACGCCGGTTCCCATCTTGCCGGTCCATATCAGGCCGGCTTTGATTACTGTAAGGAAGGCGAGACCGGCCGCATTCTGGATCATCTCAGCGGGGATGGCCGAGTCGGCGTCCACTGTAGAGCTAAAGCACGAGTCCAGAATGGCGGCAGCCTTGACGATCTCCTTGTCCATAGTCGAGTGGTATGGCATGTGGAGCGGCATAGTGGCAACGGTGCGAGCTTGGGGGGGGGGGGGAGGAAGGAAGGTGGGGCGAGCCGCTACAAGTGAGCTCCTAGTGTCTTCTCGATTCTGGTTCGACAGTCGGAACAGCGATATGATAATCGTCCGAACTGTACACACTTGCTCTTTGTAAGAGAAAGTTGTGCGACAAACAACGGGCTAGTATTCGGGAGTAGACTGCTCTATGGGTACTGATGGTGTTAGTAACTGCCAGTTACTAACTGGCGGACTGGTCCAATCTTTTCGCTCCACGCGACACGTCTACGTCCTCAAGGACGAAATTAGCATGCCAGGAAGATCGCCATTGTCGCATCTTCACCAAAGACGTGAAAGTGGAGGCGGTCATGGAGCCGTCTTTGACTTCGCACTTGCTGCTGCACCTTCATTGCTGTGCAAGCAAGCAAAGCGACGGCCTGGTCTGTTCACAAAGGCGCGATCCAACAGGCGCATAGCGCGGCACCTGCGCGCACCTGTTCCGTCGAACGACGATAACATGGAAGGCAGCATTCCACTAGACGTCCACATTGGCCCCAAAGGGACCAAACGTCGCCTTCGCCGTTCTGCGCACTGCAATACATGTAATCAATTATTCAATGCAAAGCACCAATTTTGACTACCAATCCTCCAGCACTGTTCCGCTTTGATCAACCGCTTCCTACAATGCTCTGCGCGTCACTACCATCCCATGCAATCGTTCACTCCACTATAACGTGAAGTGCATTGCACTCGTTCGGTTTGAGTGGTCCTCCCTTGCGGAAAGGTGATTTATTTTTGCTATTACATGTTGGGGAAGAACGCTGCTGGCTCAACTGAACTCCGCGATCTTGCTGAGTTAACCACAGCCGCAGCAGATACTAACGCCGGAACGACTACTTCGTCTTTGAGCGAACTGCTTACAGCACGTTCACGCAGTTCAGGTTGCGGTACGCCTCGTGCAGACGCGCGATCATCGACTCCTCCGACTTGCGCACCCACACACGCGGGTCGTAGAACTTCTTGTTCGGGACGTCATCGCCCTCAGGGTTGCCGATCTGGCCCTGGAGGTAGCCCTTCTTCTCCTCGTAGAACTTGCGCAGACCATCCCAGTACGCCCACTGCGTGTCCGTGTCGATGTTCATCTTCACCACACCATTGCCCACAGCCGTCTGGATCTCCTGGGCCGTCGAGCCAGAGCCACCGTGGAACACAAAGAACACGGGCTTCTCCGAGGCGATCGACTTCTCCTTGGCGACGAACTTCTGGAAGTCGCCCAGGATCTCGGGGTGGAGCTTCACGTTGCCCGGCTTGTACACGCCGTGCACGTTGCCGAACGCAGCGGCGATCGTGAAGTACGGCGACACAGAGCCCAGCTCGTTGAACGCGAGCAGGATGTCCTCCGGCTGCGAATACAGCGACGCGTTGTCCACTTCGCTGTTGTCGACACCGTCCTCCTCACCGCCGGTCAGACCCAGCTCGACCTCAAGGATCAGACCCATCTTGGCCATGCGCTGGAAGTACTTCTTGCTGATGGCCACGTTCTCCTCCATCGGCTCCTCCGACAGGTCGAGCATGTGCGAGCTCCACAGAGGGATGCCGTGCTCGGCGAAGTACTTCTCGTCAGCCTCCAGCATGCCGTCGAACCACGGCAGCAGCTTCTTGGCGCAGTGGTCCGAGTGGAGGATCACGGGCACGCCGTAGTGCTTGGCCATGGCGCGCACGTGGTACGCGGCAGCGATGGCACCGAGAACCGAACCGTTCTGGTTCTTGTTGTCAATGCCCTTGCCGGCGTAGAAGGCAGCACCGCCGTTCGACGTCTGGATGATGATGGGCGACTTAATGTCGCGGGCGGCCTGCAGGGCAGCGTTAGCCGTCGACGACGACGTCACGTTCACGGCCGGGATGGCAAAGTTGTGCTCCTGGGCGTACTTGTACACCTTCATCACGTCCTCGCCGTTGAGGACGCCGGGCTGCACAATGTCGAGAAGACCCATCTTGAATGAGGTGGTACTGGTTATGAGCTTGGGGGGTTCGAAGCAAGATTCGAAATGAGCCTCATGGTGCCGGAGCTGCGGAAGCTTTGGCTGCTTGGTGCGGCTCGCGGAGGCATAGATAGGGATCCAGGCCGATCTCTTTGCGACCCGCTTGGCGATTAGACCCACCCGTTGATGATTTTGTGTGCAATCAATACAAAGATCCGTGCAGTGAGAAAGTGCAGTATACCTCTTGCTCGGAGCGAGACCCTAGGAGCAACTTGCTCCTAAGGTCTCCTGGCGTCGTGCTAAAGCGTCAGCATTCGTTCGTTACTGGTGCTTGCAGCAACGTTCTTGGGATATGATGTCGTACATCCTACGATACTAGCACAGCGTTGTTTCTCCGATGTTGGCAGTCGGTTATTTTTACCTCCATCGTCACCAGAGTGTATAATATATCCGTATGCAGGGCGTCATCGGATAGTGGAGAAGCCCCAGGTTATTTAGTGCTGTTAAATCAATTTGCTGTGCTGATGCAAAAAGTTAGATAGTCGATCTTCCTACAAGGTCTCACATTTTCTGACCTACCTTTTATTTACGACGATCTTTCTTGTTTGAGGTACAGACAAACTAGGTACATGTATTGCAAGTGCGCAGCTTTTTAAAGCTACATTTTTCTGGTTTTGAGCAGAAACCCTTGAAATCTTCACAATCAGAAGCTGCGGGGTCATCAGTTTGTTCAACAATTGGTAATCTGTCGTGTGGCACCAGCATCACCCTGCGGCGCATGCAGCGTACACTTGTAATTGTACGCAGCAGACATGAATACGGATGTTGCAAACTCAATAACAGTGCTCAAACCATACATGTACAATTCGCGTTTTGTATACATGTCAATCTACGAAATGCTTCAATTTCGATTTATTTACTATGCTGCGCAGGAAGCGAGCAATAGAGTGCAAGAGAACCACCATTCCTGGCGTGCACGTTTGCAACCTTACGCCACGTTAGTGCAGTCCCTAACGAAATGAGTTCCATGAGAAACATGCTAAACGTTGACCGACCACGCGACGTATCGCCTTAAATCTTCTGTGGGCTTGAAGTCAGCTCTTCACTACTCTCTAACAGCGGTCACTATGGCGTGCATCCATTGCACGAAATGCAAGGATTCTGGTCGGCATTAATATCGTCAAGCTGGTGATCCGTAAATTTTCATGGCGCACAACTCGCCCCAACGGCCACCAAAAGTAGTAGTATGTTGTACATCTCGACTGATGCAGTTAGTAAGCATGCTCATAACGGATCTGGCGCATGAAGCACTACCATCTTAATGCGGGCACTTAGCCAAAATGGAGAGGAATACATTGAACGCGCTAAATGCTAAAACACCACAAGGAAAGCAGCGCAATGGGTTGAGCTCGGCTAGAGGTATGCTTCGACCTCGGAAAAAAACGTTGGGTGCCTCACCGCGCACTTGTTTGAGGCACCGTGAAACGGGTCGACGGGCGGCGGCCCGTTAGAGGGAGCTGACAAGGCTTTGTCACACGAAGCCATTCGCGTTGAAGAAACGTACGCGCATAGTGAAAGCAAGTGTAAGGCAATTGACGCAGATCAAACGGCGCGTTTTTCTGTAAAACGAGCGAGCGCGATCCACGCGGCCGGTGACATTGCGAGCGCGGCCCGAGTGTGCATGCAAGCTGGCAACCCAAGCGACACAAACGCGTGTTTCTTCCCCCCTCTCGTGCGTGGCGAGCTCGCGTCCAGCGCTTCGTCGGGTTTAACGGCCTTGGGACAAGTTGTCTCAAATACAGTAACTCGCTCAAAGGGCGTGGATCGCATTAGTCACTGCAGGTGATTAATTCAGCAAGACAACGTGCAGTGATGGTAGCGCGCGGCGGTGATAGCGTGTTTCTGCCGAGCAACGAGCAATCTCATGAAGACACTACGGCAACACGCGTGCCGATGGGTTGTGAATCTCGGGACGCTTCGTCCACACGAGAACGCATTTGCTGGGGTCTCAGCAGCTTGATTGCGTCGGAGTCGTGTACAGCGGATCACTATAAATTTTCCCAGGTTATACGAAACATCAGGCGAGGTAACCCAACTGACGTATGCGTCTCGCATGACAGCAAAACGGCCCCATTTCGGATCTTGCTTCGAACCCCCCAAGCTCATACATAACCAGCACCACCTCACTCAAGATGGGTCTTCTCGACATTGTGCAGCCCGGCGTCCTCAACGGCGAGGACGTGATGAAGGTGTACAAGTACGCCCAGGAGCACAACTTTGCCATCCCGGCCGTGAACGTGACGTCGTCGTCGACGGCTAACGCTGCCCTGCAGGCCGCCCGCGACATTAAGTCGCCCATCATCATCCAGACGTCGAACGGCGGTGCTGCCTTCTACGCCGGCAAGGGCATTGACAACAAGAACCAGAACGGTTCGGTTCTCGGTGCCATCGCTGCCGCGTACCACGTGCGCGCCATGGCCAAGCACTACGGCGTGCCCGTGATCCTCCACTCGGACCACTGCGCCAAGAAGCTGCTGCCGTGGTTCGACGGCATGCTGGAGGCTGACGAGAAGTACTTCGCCGAGCACGGCATCCCTCTGTGGAGCTCGCACATGCTCGACCTGTCGGAGGAGCCGATGGAGGAGAACGTGGCCATCAGCAAGAAGTACTTCCAGCGCATGGCCAAGATGGGTCTGATCCTTGAGGTCGAGCTGGGTCTGACCGGCGGTGAGGAGGACGGTGTCGACAACAGCGAAGTGGACAACGCGTCGCTGTATTCGCAGCCGGAGGACATCCTGCTCGCGTTCAACGAGCTGGGCTCTGTGTCGCCGTACTTCACGATCGCCGCTGCGTTCGGCAACGTGCACGGCGTGTACAAGCCGGGCAACGTGAAGCTCCACCCCGAGATCCTGGGCGACTTCCAGAAGTTCGTCGCCAAGGAGAAGTCGATCGCCTCGGAGAAGCCCGTGTTCTTTGTGTTCCACGGTGGCTCTGGCTCGACGGCCCAGGAGATCCAGACGGCTGTGGGCAATGGTGTGGTGAAGATGAACATCGACACGGACACGCAGTGGGCGTACTGGGATGGTCTGCGCAAGTTCTACGAGGAGAAGAAGGGCTACCTCCAGGGCCAGATCGGCAACCCTGAGGGCGATGACGTCCCGAACAAGAAGTTCTACGACCCGCGTGTGTGGGTGCGCAAGTCGGAGGAGTCGATGATCGCGCGTCTGCACGAGGCGTACCGCAACCTGAACTGCGTGAACGTGCTGTAAGCAGTTCGCTCAAAGACGAAGTAGTCGTTCCGGCGTTAGTATCTGCTGCGGCTGTGGTTAACTCAGCAAGATCGCGGAGTTCAGTTGAGCCAGCAGCGTTCTTCCCCAACATGTAATAGCAAAAATAAATCACCTTCCAAACCGAACGAGAGCAATGCACATCATAGCACAGGAAGCGGTGGCACTGATGCGTATGTTTCTTGCCTGTTCAAAGTTGCCAAGGAGGGAGCAAGACAGGCAGTGCTTGATCTAGGCGAGACCCTGCTCGAGGGTTGTCGGTCGAAGGCGCAGATGTTGCTCCTTGTACGATTACGGGCGGTAAGGATCTTGTTGAAGCAGTCGGGTTGTAAGATTGTCCCGACATCATACTGGTGTTTAAAGCGAATAGGCGAGCAATGCAGTTCACAATTACAAGAACGTCGAATGCGGCGTTTAGTCCCTGTGGGCATGACTGAATGATTCCATTTACGCCGGCGGAGCATGTGCGCGCTGCATGGTGAATATTGATCATACTGGTGTGGCTCACATAGTTGGGGTATCGCACATAATGCGGATCTTGAAGAGACGCAACGGATCTCGGCTCGAAGGGGCACACATTTCCTGAACAACCGCACCTGGTAGATAGACATCAATCAACTCATCCTTGCTTGAACTGGTCCAGCCCGCAAAGATGGAGATGGAAAAGAAGCTCCTCAAGAAACTGTGTCGGGATAACGACCTGTATGTGACGCCAGCCATCAACGACAAGCTCTATCTGCACTACAAGGGTTTTCGCTGCATCAAGAATTTGGATGAGTATACGGGGTTAAAGGTCTTGTGGCTAGAAGGCAACGGGCTGCCTCAGATCGAAGGACTAGAACATCAGAAGGAGCTGCGCACGCTTTATCTGCACGAGAATCTGATCCAGAAGATTGAGGGTTTGGAGTCACAGTTGCTCCTCGACACACTCAATCTCTCTCAGAACCAGATCTCCTGCATCGAGAACCTCGGTCACCTCAAGCAGCTAACGGTGCGCTGAGATATTTAACTCCGCGGTGTCGCCACTCATTAACTGACGCTGTACTTCTGTTTTTATGACTTGAATAGAGCTTAGGACTCAAGTCCAATTATTTGACGAGTGCGAAAGATATCGTGCACGTACTGGAGTTGCCTGAGCTGTCCGTGTTGGATATTCAGAGCAATCGCATTAATGATGCCGACATCGTGGATATCCTCGCCCAGCTGCCGAATCTCAAGGTACTGTATTTACAGGGCAATGAAGTTGTAAAGCACATCAAACAGTATCGTAAAACGATGGTGTACCGCTGCCGCAAGCTGAAGTACTTGGACGACAGACCAGTCTTCGATGATGAACGGCGTCGCGTTGAGGCGTGGGGGAAGGCGCTCGAAGCGTCCAATGGAGATATGAAGGCAGCTCTAGAGGCTGAGCGCCAGGAAATGGACGTAATTCGACGCGAAAAGAAGGAGCGCGATGAAAAGAACTTTCTGTACTTCGAGCAGATGATGGTTGAAGGTCGACGCAAGAGACGCGAGGAGGAGGAACGAATGCGCAAGGACGAAAACCCGGAGAGCGAAGAAAGGCAGACAAAGGAGGAAATCAATCCGTTCTCGGGCGAAAAGATCGTCCCAGTTCAAGACTGTTCTTTCCTACAACAAGAGCGCGAAAAGCGGTGGGAAGCTGTTGTCAACGCACCAGATGAACATGAATTCAGTGGCAAAAATGCCTCCACCGAGAACAACCAAGTGGCTGAAAATGGTTCTTCCACGTCATCGAACAACGCAGCTGGAACTGGAGCGATTCCGGTCGATGAGCGGCGTATGGAAGTTCTGCATCAATGCGCAACTGTCGGGGCCGCCAGCATGTCAAGCAAAGACGCGTTCGTCAGCTCTTCGTTTCAGATTTCTCAATCTGGCAACGGGGGTATTGGAGAAATTCGTACGGCGGTGACATCAGTCGATCAAAGCGCCGAAGGTGAGTGTGCGCAAGCCGAAACTAAGTCTAACGACGTTGACGAGTCCAACAGTGGAATTCCAGCGGACGCTCCTTCAGCTTCTCCGATGATGTTTGTACCTCCTACTACGCCGATTGTTGCTACGATGGCTGGAGAACGCGAAATCCAAGCACCTGAAATGACACAACGGCCGCCCACTCCGGTAAATGTGAGTGACGGATCAGCCAGTTTGCTTCTCCCTCCACCGCCTCCCGTACCTGGAATGAGGCCGAACGAACAAGTTGAAGAAGCGACACTTATCCTGCCGCCTCCCCCGCCGCCCACTCATACTAACGTCAACGAGTTGGACTAATCGTACGACCGCATGTAGGGACTGCGAGCACAACCTAGGACAACGGCTACCCAGAGAGAGCAATTCAGTACTACAGTAGTATATTCAATTTTTATGCTTGCTGCTAGAATATTTGCCAGTACAATTTCTTTTGTTTTTGATGGCATTATACATGCGTACAGTGCTCTTGGAAGTCAAACTCGTAAATCCACCGGTGGAAGATATTCTCCAAGACGTCAAATGGACAGAGTATTTGGCCCTTGCATTCATTGAACGTCACTTCGCGTTCGTTGAGCAATGTTTTCACTTTGAACGTCGTTCCTGCTTGGCTTTTCTGTTCCTGAGCTGTACACTCATAGAGAATAAAGCCTATATTGGCTGCAAATGGTGCCAACTCCGAACTCTTGAACTTCCGCTGCAGTGCAAGTTCCAGCGGTGTGTCTGCGCGAAAGTGTCCTTCACGATCACTAGCGTGTCGATCGAAGTAACTAACATTCAACAGTGATGCCAACGGTAAAATGGTCTCAGCATGTGCAAAGCGAAAGTACCCTTCGACATCGCTCTGTCCATCTACACGCTCCTTCATGGTACGGAAAATATCCTGCAAAAGTGGCGCCGCGATCTCGTATGACAACGCATGACCGTGGCTTTTCCTGTAAAAGTGCTTGAGATCTTGAAAGTAATCCATGGACAGCAGCATTTCGACGTCAAAGAACGAGCACCACTGATCAACCACATCGCGTACAGCCATATCAAAGGCACATCCAGCATATGCGGCTTCCATATCCTTCTGGGTCGCATCGACAAACCCCGACAACTTCTGGAACTTTGCCAAATTCTTGTGCATTTGCTCACTTTCCCGATACTTGCTGTGCTCAATAGTCGAGCTTTTGTTCGAGTCAATTCGCATCTCAAACAATGGGCAATTGTCGTAGAACCGCAGTATTTCGTCCTCTCCCATCGGGTCGCTATGGAAGTACACCGGCTGCAGTCCGTTGAAAAACCCAAACGCAAAGGCCTCAGCACTCTGCTTCGTGCGGATCTTCCACGTGTGTTTGAACACAAACTTTCTGGCATCGAAATACACTGGCGACGGTGACAGTCGAGCTCGTAGTCGATGTCCGATTTCAGCCAGCTCGCGGACGCCTGGATCCGCCAGCCACGCCGCCGTTTCCTTCGAGTACGGATTCTTCCAGCCCTCTACCCACGTCAACGACCCACCACTACGAGCAGACATTAGTCTAGAGTGTGTATTGTTAATCCGAGTGATGTCCTTCATCGTAGGGTTCCTTGTACCATGACGAATGGCAAAATTAAGCTGCACGGGAGTGCACGTATCGTCCAGGATGTCTGATTCCAAAGACTCAGGCGGCGCGTACAGTGTCTTGGTGGACATGTGCTTGTGCAGAACCCCCCGCTTTTCCTCGCCAGCGTCGACAACCATGTAAATTGCTGCTATAACCAGCAAAAGCTTGAGGAGTTCCGAGTATCGAGCCATCTTCGTCTTCCCAATAAATTGCTCGAATCCGAAATCGTAATCTCAAGAAACGAAATGATGCTATCGTTTCGATACATTGATATTTTGTATGACCTAAAGATTAGCGAGTCATTTTTAAAATGATTAACACCTTCCGAAGGCTCCGCGACGGCGTGTATCGCTTCTCTCGCGTGGGTGCAGGCACTGGTCCCAATGTGACGGTGATGGGTGGAGTGCACGGCAACGAACGCATTGGCGTCGAGGTATTAGACACATTGCGACTCGCTCTGCTGCATGCGGCGCCATTGTCCACAGCCAACAACCTCTTCCCACGCATCACGCGAGGTTCCGTGACGCTGGTGTACGGCAACCCGAGAGCACAACGCATCGGCAAGAGAGGCAGCGAGTCGCATGCAGATCTGAATCGCTGCTTCCCGCGGGATTTACTGGAAATCCCAGAGTCAGAACTCGATTCGAGCTTCGAACATCGTCGCGCGAAGGAGTTGGCGCCGTTGCTCGCGTCTAGTGACTTAATGGTGGACTTGCACTCGACCAACAAGCCGTCGCCACCTTTCGTGAGATTGTCAGGCTACGATAAAGTGCCGTCGCAATTGTTGGAGATCTCAGGACGTCTGCCGACGAAGATGCTGCTACTCGACCCGAATCACCTCATTGGCGACGGAAACGTGGCGTTGACGGACGAATTTGTTGGTGCACATGGAGGCATGGGGATTTGCTACGAGAGCGGATTGACGAGCGATTTGTCGCAAGCAAAGATTGATAGTATCACGCGCAGTGTATTGCAAATGCTTCATTACGACATGGACGTGATTGAGTTCGTGAATGCGGACGGACAGACTTGCAACAGTGAAAGTGTGAGGTTGAACGAGGTAGAAGGTTCAGCTCGTGATGCGTATGAGATCACGCAGGTGTTCAAGTTGACGAGCAGTGGTTTCCGCTGGGCGGACGGTGTTGGTGAAGAAAACTTCCAGCGCATTCCGGCTGGAAAGCCGATCGGATTCGTCGGAAGCGATTCGTTCGCTGTCAGCTACGACTCGCACATTGTGTTCCCTAAGATTCCAGCTCTCTGGAAAGTTGATGCGTACGTTTTAGCTCCTATTTGTTTGGCATTTGCATGGCGTGTGGTCTAACTATGCAACTGCGTACGATGGACGATGTTTCTATCCTATGCTTTCAGACCGCTGGGATGGCTTACTCGACGCATTTTTGCCTAGGGTTTTTCCGTTTTTTTCGTAGTTGCGTCGCGGCTGAGGAGATTGAAAAAACACAGTGTCTGTGAATTGGTATTGATGTTCGTATTCCGCTGTCAACGAGGCTTTTAACGGTTCTGAAATATATTGCTTAACGCGCATTTGATCCATGTAACACATCACCTCTAGGAATGATACACTAATAGGGACTGCAAGTTGAAGTGGACAGCTCCACCAGAAACCGTTGCATACCCACTACACACTTATTACTATAAGTATTAATATACCACAGTATGGCAAAAGGTCGATCTAGTACGTTAGATTCCATCTCAAGCATTGTCGATAACAAAACGCCTCCGGCCAGTCAACGCCTGTACTGTAGCCATGTGCTCACACGTCGCAGAATGTGCAAAACCTGCTATTCCACCGTGTTTGCACTTGCGCTTACATTAACCCAGTTAAATAAACACACATCTATAGAGCATCTCGACTCCACCATCATTATGCACATTACAATGTACATGCCTACTTTTTCCGCACTTCGCGTTTTCGCTCAGTGAGGTACAATGTACCGCGTTGCGGAGGGCAAGCGGCGCGTGCTGCAGCTGGACGGACCCGATACGGACACGGACGTCAAGCAAAAAACTCTATCCCATCCGGCTAGCCCACCAGCGTCCCGCCCCGAGCTACAGAGACCACTCCCCGAGACCACCCCCACATCCACGAAGTCGTCGTCCATTCCGCCCACAGAGAGCGACCCGCCAGACATCGTGCTACACGTTGACGGATGCACAATTGATCTCCATATGTCGGTGTTGCAGTTACGCTGTCCGTGGCTTTACAAACAGCTGCGACAGCTTCGGCACTTGTCGGAGACCCAGGACGGGGCCATCACTCTGAAGGTGCTGGAGGACGAGGAACTACGTGCGCTCGAGAACACGCCCGAGGACGCTTCCAAGTGCCTACTTCGTGACCCGCGAGCATTGAAGTTGGATTACGTACGCTGCACCTCTCATACGTCTCGTGGAGGACAGACACATGGAGACAATGGAGGACAACCTGCTAGTCCCGTTATTGCGCCGCGGAGGAAGAGACTGCGACAGGATCCGGATGCGGTAGCGGACGAGAATCTGCCGCCGGATGGACAATGTGTCATGCAAAAGTCACGGCGAGCCAGGAGCTTGTTCAGCGAGCTGGACGTGCTAAGCCCCGTGGATCTTTCCAGTGTGAAAGGTGGACTCGGACATCGGAGAGGAGTCATGCACGTGAAGATCGAAGGGACGAATATTGGAGCTGTCGTTACGGTGGTTGAGTACATTTACAGGTTCAGAGTGCGGATGATCGATGAACACAACGCCATGCAAGCGGTGAAGCTTGGACAGTGGCTGGGAATGAGACATATAATGCTGTATTATTGCCTCGTGATTGCGATTCGACACGTTAGCACGACTAGATGGATGGAGATGCTGCTGGCGGCGTCGACACTGCACGATAAAACGATGCGTCGGATTTTGTGCGATCGCTTGATGAAGTTCATCAAGACGCTGGAACCTGAGCAGTATTACGATGTCTTGACAGATATGCGGTGTGTGTATATCAGTCGACTGAAGCACCACGATATACTTGTTCGAGCAGTGATAGGGCTTCTTAACAGCGTTAGGCTAGTGGAATTCTGGAGGAACTTGCTGGATGCTTTGAGCAAATGGTTAAGCTATCGGTTCCAAACGCCACACCCGCCTTCACTCCGCGCAATGCATCGTCACTTTGCACCAGAATGGAAGCCATACATGGAAAGAGAACGTGTGGAACTCGAAGTGAAGCCTGGCGAGGGAAATCTATTCACATTGCTTCAGTTTGGCAAGTTTCAGCTTCAAATTCGCATAGATATCACGGACGAAATGCCGATTCTGTGGCGAATCATTCGGTCTTCATCAGCACAGCTACTGACGACCGATCCGGACAAGCAGAACGACCCTGCCGCTTTTAACAACGACCCGCAATTTTGGATACGTGGGCAAATGAAAGTCAAATATTGGCGTGCCCAGCCAAATCACGCAGAGGTTACTCAAGAAGTAATGATCGAGTACCAGCATTGCCTCGCGCAATACAGTCAGTGGTGCGATCTCGTGCCTCCTTCTCCATCAAGCTTAACTCCAATTGTTTCAGCCGCAGCATTTCAGCCTGAAAGTATCGGGAAGGCACAATTTTGTGGCAAATTTTTCATCTGGGGAGATCCTGTGTGCAGTATGTATCATTTCTTGCTACAAACAACACTCTTCTACTCGGCCCCTCATGGTGCATCAACCGAATTGTCTGATCTGATGGTCGTTTCCGAGATGCAGCGTCTGCCATTGGAGACACTCGTGCTTGTACTGCGCAGCGATCGCTTACGGATCCCCGAGGGAGAGCGAACCTTGCTGCGATGCCTTAACAAGCTGGTATTCGGTACCAACTTCAGCTATCTTGGCAGTTCTCCGAACAAAGTGACTCACGGGTATAATGGTCGGGCAAAGGACGTCATTCGGCTGTACAAATGCGTTCGATGGTGTTTTATACCGCTCGACGACATAATTTGTACGTTACGACGCTCACCCCGGGAACTTAAATTCTACGAGTTGATTGAAAAAGGTCTAATGGACACGTTCCGTCGCTTTCTTCGTCGGCGCCCGTGGGGATGGCGCAAGTATCGACACGCGTACATGAAGAATGAGACAAATGTGGTCGAGTTTAGGATTGAGGCCGGTGAGAACGAGTTGTCGCCGGAGTACTTCCCCAGTGTCGCCAAAGCCGAGCCGAGTTCCCAAAATTCATTGATCTTAAGCCCTGATGCCGTTTACAGTGACCCGCCACGTGTGCAAAGTGAGCTGTAACGGAGATTGACATGCTCACTGCTAGACAACCAGTACAGAGGAATGCATGCAAGGATTCACGTCACTACAGACGTCCTTGCGCGCTGTATTTTGCGTTTGCGACTGTATTGCCACTCTTGCTTCGCGCCTCGAGGAACTTACCACCCAAAGTGGTGCTGGAACCCGACTTCGTACGGCGATTGGCGTTCATTCTACGCAACGCAAAAAAATGGAGGATGTAGCAAGTAACTGGCACAATCTATAAACTACGAGAGTTCTAGAATGTCGCTCATGACAATACCTCTTGGCTGTGGGATGATATAATCCATCGTTTAATCGAAATCAATTGAGTACACAAGTGACTTGAAATGAAAACTTGCTAGCACCAATGCAAAGCTCACGATATCTTCTTTATCAGCTCAAAACCCGGAGCAACAATAGTGGACGTGCTTCATTCAGGATAGTTGTGAACTTATGGCGTCGTGGAGCCCAAATTTTGCAGTGACAACTCTGATGGCTGTTCGCATACTCTCTAGAACTTTTTGACCTGTGTCGACGCTTTTCTAGGCCATAACAAGGAGCCTCCCGTGTGCTACTCCAGCTTGTTACTCTTCGATCTCAGCTCGTGTCGCTCTGCACGAAGCAGCGCCAGCGAGTTCCACAACAGCGCAGCCGTGATGCCGTACGTCGCCACACACACCAGACAAAAGTCCCGCAACACGAACGTCAAAATGTATGCCAAGTACACCATCACGACCTGCAAACAGCAGTCAGCCACGAGTCCGATCCGACTCCACCACCACCTTTAACCTACCGTCGCGCAGCACGACACGGCAGTGTACAGCTGTGCATGGTACGGCACCTTCCGTAGCACCGGGTACAGCGCAAAGAGCGAGTACGCCAGCACTCCCAAGTGCGCGTTCGACACGTCCAGCATCGAATCTTTCTTCACAAACCCCAAGTGTGACAACAAACTGCTATGTACACTCGTCAACACCTAAAAATGATACGCATCTTGTCAACCAGCACCCGTCGCTCCAATCAAGCACCGCAACCGGCCAACCTGCGAGCAGGAAAACGCTCCCGAGTCGCAAAGCGCCGCATATCCGTCCTGCAGCTCCGTCTTTTGCCTCTTCACGTGCACTGCATAGCTCGACACTGCCACGCCCAGTGCCCCCCACATACTCAAGCGGATCCCATACGACGTCATATTTCTGATTATGCATCCATGTATATTAGTGTATACAGGGTATACACTCATCCGCAGCCAATCACATCCCACACTTCTTCACAACCAATTGGACCATGGCGGCGCTGCGTGAGTTGGTGCTGGCGGCGGAGCGCGACACACAGCCTCTGGACGACGCTATCCTGTCCTTCTCCCGGGCGCTGCTTCTCTCTCCTCCCAGTGAGGCCGACGACGCGTCGCAGTTCACGACCGAGGGCGCGTCCTCGCTCCAGCTCCAGTTCCTAGCCATCCACCCGCAATGCGAGCTCTTGTTACGCGTGTGGCCTGATCAGCACGGCGCCGGCAGTCGCTGGGAGAGACGCGAGAGCTTCGCCACGTTCTTGAATGTGGTCACGCACTTGTTACAGACCCAGCAGCAGAAAGACGCCGAAGCTATGGCGCTGCGTGTCATCCGCGAGAAGACGTCGCAGCTAGAGAAGATGCTGAGCTGGAGCGACAAGCCGCTAGTCGAGTTCCGCGCGTTGGAGCTGCTTGGAGCTGTGGCAAAAGTCAGCAGCGTCGCAGCGAGAGAGCTCGTCCGGCTCTTCAACTTCCAGTGCCCGGCCTTCACCAAGCTAGCCACAAGACGGTGGAAGAAGCCCGAGCCTGTGGGTGAAGACGAGGTGGTGCTCCAGCAGCCCCCATTCCAGCTTCGAGCGGCCTATGTGGACCTCGTTCTAGCACTCACGACCTGTCCGGATAAAAGCGTGCATCGCTTTGCTGTCAAGGAAGGAGGCGTCACAGCTTCACTGTTTAAGAGCGTGGAAGGAGACTCAGCTGCAATGCTGACGACCATTTTCACAAAGTTGGGAGATTTGGTGCTGTATAACAAGGAGGTGGAGCATAAGAGCAAGCTCGTGGTGTTTAACGCGACGTGTGTGCATCAGTTGCTAGCATTGCTGCAAGTGGACGATGAAAGTGTGCGTGATACGGCGCTACGTGTACTGAACGCACTGTTCTTTGATGAGAGTGCGCTGTATGTGGTGCCCCAGAAGCAGGCGTTGAGGCTGTTTCTGTCCAAGTCGACGTCGAACGCGCAAGAGAATGAAGACGTGACGACATCGGAACAGGCCTACGCGCTCAAGGTCATTCGCAATGCCGTCGGAACGATTGGAGTGAACGAACTCTTACGCAGTAATCAAGCGCAGACACTCGTGATGCAGTTTCTCACAAAGTACCCGGGCTTCCTGTCGGAATATCTCGCTGCGCTGTCGATTCAGCTCGAGCCTAAGCCAGTGTATCGCTGGTTCTGTGTGGCGTCACTGGTGCAGAAGCTGCTGTCCTGCTCCTTGGACGCCGTGGCAACGGGACTCGTTACGGTGAAGAGCGGAGATTCACTCTCCTCTTGGTGCTCGGCACAGTCCGTAGCGTCGCGGCTTATCGCACCGGGCAACTACCGCAGGGAACTCTCTCGGTGTATCCAGCACACGAACAATCTGGTCATTTACTCGTCGTTGGGTGTGATCGAGGCAACGCTGAAGCGTTATGTGCGCCTGAATTCGGCACTGGAATCATTGAGTCTGGCGTCTCAAGTACAATCAGAGCTGCGCTTCCTGCTTCCAAGCCCCGAGGCCCTTGTCTCGCTGCTTCTCAAGTTGTGTGCGTCACAAGAGCGAAGCATTGCACTGATCTACGTACGCGCGCTCACTGTCTTCCGCTTGTATCTCGAGTGTCTCCCGCAGACTATGCGAGAAGTGAAGGTAGATTTCACAAAGACATTGTCGTGGCGTTACTTGGATGATTCTACCGAGACCAAGGCTGAAGACGCCGTGGCGACACCCATGCAAAGCTTGATTGTCGGTGAGATGCTGCGTTTCTTGCTCGCTGTGGATATTCCGCGTCTGCGGTTCCTCTTTACAAGTGGCAGTTCGGACAAGAGCTCAAAGCTGCAGCAGATCCTGCTGTTGTACGTTTCAACCCCGAGTTGTGCCGTACAGGACCTCGCAGGTCAAGTGCTTCAACGGACTTTACTCGCTTCAGATATCTTCGGACACGAGACTGGAAATGGTGGACGTGCAGACGAAGAAGTTACTTTCTGGCTTGAGAGTTTGCGACAGGGGAGCAGCGCAGCTTGTGCGAAGTTTACAGAACAGCTTGCACGTGCTGTAATGGCTGACCCGTCACTGTATGTTGCGATTGGCAGTCGTGTGGTGACAGATGCGTCTTCATCCTCACTCAGTCCCATTACGGTGGCGCTCGTGGGATTCCTCAATCGTTCTCGCAACGAAGCTACTGGGAAGACGGATGTATCGACATGTCGTGCTGATCCGTGCGTTGTGGCGTTTGCGGTGCGCATTTTGCTTGCGCTAATGCCAACCAGCAAATATCCGCAACAACTTGTCGAGCTGAATGCAAGCCAAAATGCTTTAGCTGATACGGACACGACTGTGCAACAAGAAGAGAACGATGAGGTCTTTAACGACGGCAAGAAGCGGAAGCGATCGGTGGGATCTGACGAGTCTGGACGTGAAGATGATGCTTACACGTGGCTTAAGAAGTACTGTCAAGCGCTTACTTCACGGACTTGTAGCAGCGCTGCCAGCCCGAAGAAGAAAGCACGAGCTACTAGCAGCAAATGGCACCGTTTCAGCGACCCGATTGCCTTCACGACGGCGTTAGTGGCGATGACTCCAGCAGATTTTGTCTCTTGTTGGGAGCTCGTTGTCAGCAACTGTGCAGACATAACGGAATCGTTCGAACCGGTGCTTCATTATCTATCTGCGCACGGAGACGTCGATATTCTGCCGCTACTGACGGTCTCAACGATGACAAACCAACAGAAGAAGCAGACATCCAAATCGACAGCAGTAGAGGCGTTCACGAAGGTCATCCCTTTGCAGATTGTTCTTCAGCACATCCTATTCAGTATCACAAACAAGGAATCCAAGGAGCAAGATTCGGCCATTGCAACGGTCCGAACCATGGTAAAGCATCGAGTCAAGGACGGTCAGTTGATAGCCACAGACGCTGCGCGTATGTGCGAACAGCTCCTGTTCTTCTTTGCTTCAAGTCGTCCAGACTCTCTGGGAAACAGGCACGCCCAGCTTTGCGAGTTGTTTGTGCAGCTACTGACAATTGTTCTTGTCTCGGATGAGGCCGCTTCAACGTGGAATGTTGTCACGCGGATTTTCTTTAAGCTACAAGCTGTGATTGCCAGGACTACACACGCTGCACTGTGGCGGCAATTGTCCGCTGTGGAGATCGTTGCTCTGCGAATTTATTTCAGCAAGAACCCAGACACCAAGTTGGCTTCGTTGTGCGAGTTTGATGGTCTGTTCCAACGCGCTGGTGTGCCACTCGTTGCTGTGTTGGCTTCGCACGTTCCTACCAATGTCCGGATCCCAGCGCTTGACAGTCTGTTGCACCACTCGACATCGACGGCGAGCAATGCCCACGTAATACTGATCGAGCGTGTGCTTGCATCTCTGGGAGGCAATGCCAGGGACAAACAATACGACTCGTTCGCAGACTATAAACGCGCGAAGCTGCTCACGCGGAAGCTCTGGCAGCTCTTGACCAGCCACAGTAGCAAGCGACATCTGTCGTTTTTCACGACGGGATTCACGGTACTGAGTCGTTTAGGGGGCATTGAGGCCTCGAGTGCGGTGCAGTCGATTGAGAAGACTCTGGTGCCACTGGTAGTACGAACGGCGCAATCTACAGCAAACACTACGTGCTGCACTGAGGTACTGCGAGCAATTATCGCGGCAATGGAATGCAGCAACGAGGCAGCCGTGTTCCCAGTGGCGTTTGAAGAGCAACTATTAAAGCGACTTGAGCATGAGACAGATGAACGAGTGAAGTGTGAGCTGGTGGCGCCGATTTACAACGTGTTTACGCGTATTGGGAGCACAGCGCTTCGTCAATTTGCAGAGAAGTTGATCCCTGTTTGCTATGAACGCGTATTGTTGGGCTCGCAGGGAAGCTACTTGGCCGAAGTTGCATTGCTGAGGCACGCATCCCTCGATGCTGTTTCGAGCGAGAACAGAGACGACTTGGATGCGTCTGCTAGTAGAATCATGGAGAAGCTGGTCAGATCGGAACGTAGCGAGGCTTTGACGTCGACCCAGTTGCTGGGACTACTCTTGTTGTTGCGCAGCAATGTCAGTAGCGAACGTGTGGACGTTCGTCTACTGCCGGTCCTTGTTCGGAGTGGTTTGTTGGCTCTGAAGACAGCGCCACATGACCAAGAAGAGAGTGATAATAGTAGCTGGTTCCACGAGTTTGAGACGACCATGCGTTTGGTGGACAGTGCTGTCGGATCTTTGAAACGTCAAGCTCAAGACAAACAGCAAGCCGCTTTGAAAATGATACTTCCGCTACTTGTCGAGGCGCGTCACGTCGTTCGAGAAAATGCCAACACGTTTGCGTTCCAGGGATTTGTGGACTTGACAGCAGCTTTGTTACGTCTCGTGGGAAATGATGCCAGTACGGTAGTTGACTATGATTTTGCTACTCATTTCGACGCCGTTGTGGACCACCAGTATTTTGCTCAAGCTCTTCAGAATGTGGACACGGAGGAATCTGTACGTCTTGTTGTGCTTCGCGTTGTTGCTCGACTCGCTCGCATTACGGGCAAGTACACGCGCTCCCTCTTGCAGACGTTGCTGAGCTCGTATTCCATGTCACTCTCTCGTTTCGATCGCAGTCTACGAGTATTGTTTGAAGAGTTCGAGACGCAGACGTCCAAGGAAGAGGAACTTACGCTGGCGAGCATGGGCTTCCGCTTTGGAGCGTCGTCGACCGTTTTGCCATCGACAGCAGCGTCGAAGCGTTCACACAATGATCTGATCGACGATTCAGCCTGGGTTCTTGGCGGAGGCCTGGAACAGAACCGTATTCGTGCTACCATTGAACGGTTTCCATTAGACCGTCAAATCTCGACGGCTAGTGACGCGTTGCTGCTGGAACTTGCTGAAGACGTTCCAATTGCTGAGCTAAAGCACGAGATCTTGATGGCCGATGAGGAGATACACGCGGAAGCTTATGATCCAGCGTTCCTCTTACCAATGTTGTCACACTTTATCTCGTCCTCGGACTTGCCTGATAATGCCATCGTACAGCAAGGTCTGCTGGGCGTTGCTATTCGTGCCACGTCTTCCAATATCGAGAGAATGCGTGACTACGCGTTTGGTATCCTCGCACATCTTCACGAAGCTCTACAGGCTACTACAGAAACAATGAGTGACTTTAAAGCAGGACGTCAGGTGCATCTTTTACTGGACGTTTTCCGTCGTGGGGTCAAGCAGCCACTCGAGCAAGTCCCGTCGGTGGTCACAGTGTTCCTCAATGACGCGCTTGCTGTATTAACACGACCGACGCACGTGTTATACCCGCAAGTGAACCACTTTCTGTTGGCTCGTCCAGCGATGGACCTCGCTGATGTTCCGATGTTTTACTCACTTTTTAACAGTCGAGCGCCGCTGACCTTCCGCCAAGAACGTTCCTGGCTTCTCCATACGCTTCGTCGGGGAGTACGCAGTGATGACGATGTGGCGCTGCTTGTGCGTCGTCATGTTCTTCCCATGCTCTTGAGTTTCTTCACTTCCGAGCTGGCTGATACTCACACTCAACCATTGATTACGAGTATTCTACTAGCAACACTGCGTACACCATCAGGAAGCGTCTACTTAGTGACCAAGACAGCGCTGTTGGAATGGCTAGCAGCACAATTCTTGAGACATGGCGCTGCGTCTTCGTCGACAAGGACGGTATATGAGAAATCAATGCGAACAGCTTCGTCGGCATTGCTGCTTCCACTTTTGACACTTGTAGAGCAAGCGCTTCAGGATGGAGTTTGGGACGAGCTTGACGCCTTCCAGCAGCACGCGACGGCTCAACAGGCAGTCAATGTATTCGCTTCTCTGCAGATTGCAATTGCAGCGCGTCGTACCGGTTCAAAACGAGACAGTTTAGTGACATGCAAGGCTGCGGACATTGCAGCGTTGTTTGTTCGTCGCGCTGGTTCCGTGTCTTCGCTGGAATTATTGCGCAAGGCTGTGGAGATTGTTGAGCCGTCCAGAGGACATGCTCTTGAGTGTGCTGCAGTAGTGGCCAGCAATCTTTCTCGATGGCTGCTGCAGCAACGCCACCACGAAGCTCAGAAACAGTACTTCTCGGATTGGGCGGAGTTACTTCGCTCTGTGGCTGCCATTCTCTTCTCTTGTACTTCCAGTGCGGCTATGGCGGAAGTGCAGCGAGGGAGGCGTGGACTTGAGCAGCTTAAGACCGTTCTGGATCAACTGCCAACCCTCAAGCAGCTCGTGCTGGCGCCTTCGACTGCCGACCAGCACATTGCTTATGCTCCTGCATTGCTGTAGAATGACAAATTGACATTAATCACTGTCTGATTTGTGTCACTAATGTTACTTCAGCTTCGTCAACATAATTTGTTTCTTTTTGCTTATATATAATAATTATAAAAAAATAAAACCGAAAATGAGAACGATGGGAAATAGGTTTCTGCATTTTGGGCAATAACATGAACATCACTCTTTAGTCAACCTCATGATACTCGCGGGCATGTGCCTGCGCGAAGCTCGGGAAGGTGCGACGTCGCATCTTGTCGAGCTCGAGGCGCAGATACTCGATCTCGTCCGTTTGGGCCCTCGCCAGGTCCACGAGCTTGCGTCTCACTGCAATGGCTTTAAGTCTAGCAGCCTCGCCTCCCCTCCCTGCCGCTTGCTGACGTCCCGCTGCACTCGTGCGACTCGCTACAATATCCTCCCGAATCTGCACTTGAGTCTCAAGTTGCGCGACTTGTTGCTGGAAGTTGCGGTTCTCATGCTCTCGTTCACGCAGTTGACGCTCAAACTGCGACCCCGTGCGCTCCAGCTTAAGCAACGTCGTCTGATGGTGACGACTAAGATGCGCCAGCTTGGCTTCAAGCATAGCAGCTTGCCGCTTGTGTTTGTGTGACGTGTCGCCCGTGTGGAAAAGCTCTTGCAGGTCTTTCGTCACACGCAGCAGCTGGATATCAGTGTATCGTTCGTCCAGATCGCGCGCTTGAAGCTCCAGTAGCGCGTGTTCCCATTCCATCACGTTAATGCTCTTGCGAAAGTCTTTGATCCGACCGAGGATGCCCACTTGGTCTTTGCCATGCAGTTGGATGACGTCGTTCAGAGCCTCGACACTCGATCGAGTGACTAGCAGCGCACCGTCGCCACCGCCACCGACCGGAGTCTCGTCTTGACCCTGTTTGATACTGACTAGTACAGGAGCGCTCTCTGTCAATGCCGTGCGACGCTGAGCTACCACCTCTCGCTCACGTTGCTGCTTCCGTCGCTGACGCTGCAAAGCCGAGACTTTGGTACGTAGTTCGTCGCTTACTGTCTTTGCGAGCGTATAAAGCTCTGCTTTCTCCCGTACAGCGTGTTCTGCGAGAATCTTCTTGGCTCGTAGAGCATTCAAGGCTCGCCAGATCCGATCTTCGATTAAAGAAGCTCCTTCTGGACGATCGACTAGATAGTCCAAAGGTGTCACTACGAACTGTTGACCTCCACCTGTGAGACTTTTAGGTCTTGAATGCTCTTGATGGTCGAGGTATTGGAACGGATCTAGGTTGGCTTCCGTCTCGAAGACGTTCTTGTTGCTGGATGCTTGTCTTACTAACATGGTACGTGAGGACCCGTCGTCTCCACATAGGCTCTCAGTCAGTAAACGTTGCTTGGCGTTGCTCTTGGCACGAGCTGCTGTGACCGTCGTTCGCTTCACAGACGCCGCGTCTTGAGCTGCCACGAGATCGTCCGGTTTGCGCTTGCGGTACAGCTCGACGAGCTGCTTGATGAGCTCCGGTGAGTCCAGTTGGCTCGTGCTCGCAGTCGTGCCACCTCCCGTACTGCCGCTACTTTGAACCAATTCTTCCAGTTCACGCACGAAACTTTTCTCAAAAAGTTTGTCGTCTTCAGTAGCGCGATGCAGCTCGTCGCGACAGGTTTCAAGCTGGACAGCAAAGCGGTCGCTCTCGTCTTGCGCACGTGCTTCGTGTTCTTGCATTACTCGCGCGTCTTCTTCCAGTCGCTCCGTCTCGAGCTCTAGTTGTTCACGGGCCAGAAGCTCTTCTGCTAATCGGAGTTCGTACAGTTCTTGAGCGAGTACGGCACGACGGGTAGCCATGTATCGGTCGCGTAAAGCCCGCAGCTTGTCATCAAACGCACGGCAAAGCTCGAGCACTTCGCCGCGCGTCTTGCGCAGCTCCAAGTCGAGACTCTTGCGATATTTTTCGCGTTCTTCTTCAAATTTGGCCTGAGCAGCTTCGAACTGGGCGACGAGTTTCTTCTGCTCGGCCGTCATGTCTTCAGGTAAGATAGTCATCATCCACGGCTCCTTGACCATTTCCTGGGCTGCTAGTGGATCCTTCTTGACCTCCAGCGTGCCGTCCATCATATCGACCAGCGCTCGGCCGCCCACGTCGTCTTTTTTTCGAGCTTTCTCCCTTTCAGCGGCTTCCTGGGCTTCTCGTTCGCGCTGCTTGCGACGTTCAGCAGTCTCGTAGGGCTTTTGAGTCAGTTCGTGGGGCAAAACCTTCAGGATCGAGTCGGCCTTCTCCTCAGGCGCCCACGTCGGCCGGAACAGGTCTTCCGCGCTCGCTCCGGCGTTGAGTTCCGCCGTGATTTCCATGATCCGAGCATTCTTAACCTCGATCTGCTCCATCGTCGTCTCCTTCTGACGCTTAAGCTCCTGGAACTCGGTGTTAAACGCACTCTGAAGCGCTCGAGCGTAGGCACTGAGCAAGTGCATTTGCACCCGTGTCTGCTTGTGTGTACGTACAGCGGCCGGATGATAGACAAGGAGGAAACTGGGCTTCGTCACGTACTCGGACGCATCGTGTGAGGAAGCTGCGTCGGTAGCAGAAGCACCGATCGGACGCAAGGAACCAGCGTTCAAGACCCAGTGCAGGTCGTTCGGTACCGTTGCTTGAAATCTCGTGCGTGCATCGGATGCATATGCCTCACGGTCTTCGTGCTCATGGTGTGCAAACTCGACAAGTCGAAGCGTAGCTATTTGTTTAGCGAGTGTTTGCTCCCTTGGAGTCTGGCGTCGCATTGGAAAGTTATTGACAAAGAGCGGAGCCGACTGTTGCTGATTCCCCGGCGCGACGGTCGTCGTCGACGGGGAGAGTGCAGTAAGACGCAGCCCCGATTCCTCGGCTGTATCCCAGAATTCTCGCTTCATTCGTTCCCGGACAATTGCCATGCGCGCCAGGTCGCGTGCGATCCCGTCACGTACACGTTGAGCCCGTGCAGCGTGTTGATCCAACAGCTTGTCACGCCACGCCACGTTGAGTACGAACTCGTCTCGTGCGAGTTGTTCAGTCTCGGGTAGCTGGTCATTCTCAGTCAGCATGACTTTGAGTCGCGCCTCCAGTTCGCGGAGCTTGACACGCGTGGCGTCCTTGCCACGATCAAATCGGTCCCGTGCTGCCATGGTCTCGGCTCGAGCTCGTGTCTCTAAGAACGGCGTGCGCTCCTGCTCTCGTTCCGGTTGGAAAACATCCTCGTACTTGGCACTTGACACGACGCTCATGTAGAGTGGATTCATGTTCGGTTCTGTGCTCGACGTGCCACTTGGACTCATCGCTTCGCCACGTAGTTCAGCCGAGAGACGGACGTCCATAAGAAAGACACAACCGTCGACGCCTGTGGAGATTAACTGGATCGTAGCCGGCCTGCCACTCTCCGACACGGTGCCTCCTTTCGTAAGGACGAAGCGCAACGTTGTCACGGGACCGTTGTGTACTACCAGCGACCGCTTCTTGGTCGCTTGCATCTCTTCCAATTCGTCGGGATTGCCGGCCGTAGACGCCTCGTTACTTGTTTGACGCCGGGAGTTGACTGTGGACGCTGTGGCTAGCGTCCAGAGCGTGACGGTCCCATCCATTCCACCCGTGGCAAGCAGCTCGACAGCTCCATCAAGAAGACGAGGGAAGAGAGCAAGAGCTGAAGTGCCACGTACATGCGCTCGCTTGGTCAGTACTTTGGAGAGAATGCTGAACTCGTCCGTGGAGTCGCGTAGCACGTCGCGGTATTTCAGTAGCGTGAGCTCTGGACGTCCGGGAGACGTGGCGAGCATCATGCTACCGGAAGAACCAGCTAGAAAGCGCAATCGAGCACACATTGGCACGACGGCGTCACCAAAGGCGATGACCTTGGGAACGATCTGCAGGGCGCCTCGAGGAGATAATTCTCGACGGCCAGCGGCAGCACTACCCACCGATACATCTTCCTGAGGTGGGGCCTGGTACCGGGCGCTGTAGAAGAGGCCGCGCGACGAGAAACACGTTAAGGTGAGGGACGTACTAGCGCTCGTTCCCGTCCTATTCCATTGAATGTCCACCACGCGCTCGTCAGGCTCTTGTAGAGTGAAGAAGGCTTGCACGGGGAACCGCTTTTCATGGTCCATAGACAAGAGGAAGACGACGCCGCGGTGAGTGGAAGCGATTAAGAGCACGGCTTGTGTCGGGTGAATTTCCAGGAGGTCAAGCGGGGCATCTGCAGACAGCAACTGGACGGAGTGTTGCGGGAGGATTTCGACGGTGCCTGTCCCGCCTACGACTCGCGCCACGCAGAGCGAGCGCAGTCTTCCTTGATGATCTCCCACGATCACAACGGGATCTCCTGGCCGCGACGCCAGCGCGGTAATAACCACAGGACGAGTCGTCTCTGCTCCGGGATTAAGAACCGTCGGGGCTGTATTTGCTGTACCTGGTCGAGATGTTACGCCAATCGTAGTCGGATCTTGAGCAAACAACGCTCCGACGTTGATCTTGGCCGCCGGCTGACAATCCCTAAGCCTCCAGAGCGCAAGGTCTCCATTCATACCGCCTGTTGCGACCAACGCGTCGGCCGAGAACGCCCCTCCGAATGGTGTCAACACTGTGCTAGCACAGACCGGGCCGGTCGGGAAACTTGCACACGGCACTACTAACGACGAGGCGTCATTCCCACGGTTTGATTGCCTGCTCGCCGCTGGACGCACACTCCCGTCGTCGTCTTCAAAAGGTTCTACGTCCTCATCGTCCTCTTGCGCGACACTGGTACGAACGGCAAAGAGTTTCCCAGTACGAGTACCCACGTACGCTTTCACGTAGCTCGGCGTCGATGCCAGAACCGTCACGATCGGACCTGTTAGTTCTCCAGGGAGAGCGCCAGTGTTTAATAGCTCATAAGTGTCCATCTGGAGCCACGCTAGTGCTCCGTCCGCATAGGCCACGACGACAGTCTCAGCCGTCACCACAATGCCTGCAATCGGACACCGGTCCGGTCGAGCTGCCGTCCTCACGTGTTGCAACACTTGAGCGTCCGCCACGTCCACGACCAGTAGCTCACCCACCTGGTTGGCAACAAGAAGGCGACTGTGAGGCAGCCAAGCGTGACAGCAAAACTGTTTGCGCTTGGCTTGCCACTCAACGTCATCCACCGGGTCGGTCGACTGGTCCTCTTTGGACGGAACAGGTATCGTTACGGCTTCCGCTCGCAGCCAACTGGACGCTGCGCTTTGACCCGTGAAAACCTTCCACACCTCGAGTCCATTGTCTCCACCGACGATGAATTGATCGACGCTGGAAGGATCAAATGACGCGAACCGGACAGGGCCACAGATACTCGCACGTTCGCATCCGGGCACGGGAGCCCGCGCGTCTACGTCCCATACACAAAGCACCGGGTCTTTGCCTTCTGGAGCTGGACGAAGACTCAGCAGGCGACGACCGCAGCGACTGAATTTAAGCAACGAATACTCGAAAATGGCGTCACGTGGCTGTTCCAGTTGCGTCCGGAGCTTCTTGTCCGGATACGAGTACAATGAAATGACCGCGTCGGGTTCCCGGGCGGTGATCGCGAACGTCGCCGTCTTCCAATTAAAGTCGAAGGCTACGATCTGTCGCGGCTGTGGACGCACTAGAAAATGCTGTGCACGGGTAGTCGTGGACGTGAAGAGCAGTGTGTGGCCGCTAACATAAACCAAAGTATCTTCGTCTGCGAGTTGCAGCGGAGGCGAATCGCCGGCGCTACCGTCATAGCCGAATACATGGCGAAGCGTAGCATCCACCGACATGGGAACGAATTGGAATAACGCGATATCTTGGTACACGTCCCATAGGAACAGTCACCGTCTCCTCGATTCAAGAAACAAACTTTTTCGTGTAGTATTTTGGTTATGATATTGTAGATTTTTAATTCTGGTCGAAAAATCCGATAGTAGGATGGTATTCGGTTTCTAGGGTTCTTGCAGACTGGCCATTGCGTCAGCTTCTATCATTAAGTCGCTGGAATCGATACTGCTACCGCCTTGCTCTTCTTCGTCTTCTTCACTGTCAATACGGAGTGTATCGCCAGCAAGTACGTCCAGCGGTGATACCATGCCAATAGAATCTTGACCAACTGCACATGTCTCCAACCAGTCTTTTAACTCTTGTAACAGATTCTGGATGATAAAAAGATCCGAGCCGTCCGGATTCTCAAGAATTTCATCCTGTTGCAGGTCATTTGGAGCACTGTTCGCACTTGTTGCTTCATAAGCTTGATGTTCTACCACGAGGATCTCTCCAGCCACACCAGCAGCTTCATGATAACTCGGATTTTCTCGAGAAAAATCAGCATTTTCATCTACTCCGTCGGTTTTTTCATGGATAAAAGCCGTCAGACTTTCCGAAATATTGCTACGATCTTCCATACCATCGCAAATTATTAACGTTGATGAAACAATAACGTTGTCGTCGCTCCAAGCAGCGTGTGCCTCGACAATGGCTACCATATCGTACAGTCTCGCTTCAATCTCACTCGCATCCTCAAATCGTGGGCTCGATCGAATTCGTCCTCTCCATGCTTCCTGAATACAAATAGCTGCCTCCAGCTCCGAAAGATCTTTCTCTTGGCGCTGCCATTCCCGCTCGTCCCATTTTCTCATCCTTGTTCTCTTCCAAGCCGACTGGATGCAGAGCACAGCGTCGAGCAGCTCCATGTACGCGGATCTCGCTTGACGCACTCGCCTCCACCACTTTTGCAGCTTGTTGGAACTCGCCTTGACTTTTGTGTATTGTCCTCGTGTAAACCATCCCAGCACAGCCGTTTGAACCACAAATGTTGCACTCTGCAGCTCTGTCGAGTGCGCCAGGGCGAGATGCTGTCGGACCCAGCGCTGAAGTTTAAGTACAGCAAATTTTTGCCTCTGCCAGACATGATAAGCGATCATCCGGCGTGTATTTTTCTGAAGAATCGTCGCGGATAAAGTCCTGGCTTCTCCAAGCAGAGATCGCTCCTTGCGGTGCAAATGGAAGCGAACGAATCGTTGTATCTTTAACACAGCACGAACACGCTGCGTAGTCACTCGCTCCAGTTCTAATAATCCTCGTAATTCCTTCTTCGCCTTTACACGTCGTACCAGACATTGTACAGCAATCGCAGCGTTTATTCGCTGAAGCTTCAGTCCCTGGTAACGCTTCTGCTCCAATCGTGCTCGAACTGTGGATTGAAGGACAATTGATGCTTGATTCTGGTTCTGACGGAGCGTCTCTCGTTCTTCCAGTTGTTGTTGCTGACGTGCAATTGTCTGCTTCATCCATTTTATCTTGGTTTTTTCCTGAATTTTTGCGTTCTGGTGCTTTAGATGCAGCTGCTGATACGACCGCATTAAAGCCTGACGATCCGCTGCAAGCTCAGCATATCGTCGTCGTTCAAGGGCGAGAATGGTCTCTAGAGAGGTAAGTTGCTGCTGTAAACGCGTTTGCTCCTGACTGGAATATTGAATCTTCAGCCGTTTTTCCTCACTAGACGATACCTTCATGGGGCGCTTCGGTGCAGCAGGTTCTTGCTGTAAAAGACCAGCCCCGGATCGAGCATTTCTCGTCTGCTCTGGTGGTATTTCATCCTGATTCGACTCGACTACAGACTGATCAGCAGAGCTGGATGGGGCTGGTCGCCTATCTTGACGATTTTTCTTCCTCAACTCGCAGTTCTGCTTAACTTGAGCAGATTGTACTGCAGTAGCTGGGTTCTCATCATTTATATCTGGTATGGTACACATCTGCTGTTGTTGCTGAAGGAAACGTAGATACTCTGACCATTCGATCTCCTATTATCAAAAATCCTTGATAAGCAAGATACTTTCAAAATATTCATATTTCACTTACGTGATCGCGATTCGTATCCATCTTGGAGAATAATGTCGTTATCTGGTGTTGGGTGGGCACAACGTTGCTGTCTTGGCTACCGTCGACCCCAAAGAGCAACTGCAAGAGCTTTTGACCGTCTGATGTCTCCACCATATCTACAAAAATCTGCGTTAGAATCGAATAAACAAATTTAGATTACGATCTTTTGACAGTCAGATATGATACCTTCAAGGTGATTCATGAACACATTTGTGAACTCGTTGCGTTCAATATAGCCGTTGCCATTCTGATCCAATAGGTAGAACAGCTTTTTCCAAATAGTGCACAGTTCTGCTGCTGTCACTCGCTCTTCGAAATTTTTTAATGTACCGTTCTTTTGTTTGTCCACAAGATCTCGGTTAGATTCAAACCCAATCCGAAGCTTAGCGACTCCTGTCGTTTTGGTTCGATCGCTTTTATCCGAAAATTTGCACCACGTGGACCGCTCTGGCGCTACTCCAGGGCTGGACGTTAAACAACAGAGTTCAGATATCGCTAGAAAATCCAAACAGAGCACGCCTAAACAAAATTCTCCAAGGATTTTGGTTACTCCCATTTGTTGAATCAGAAGCTCAGGCATCTTCGTCGTCGTAGAAAGTCGTGTATCAAGTGGTAGCCGTAAGTGTTCGTAGCTGCTCCCATTCGTTGCATCGGTCGGGTGGTTCTCAGGACCATTTTCTGCCACTATTTCCGTACAGCAGCTCGTCTCGTGAATGGTACATTTGTAAAATAATTTCTCTACGTGAAGCATACGTTCGGACTCTGAGAATGTGTAACTCTCACTAAAATCCATGCTGAGTGTACCGACAATCGTAGGGATATAGACGACTACCATGTGAAGGTGTCCACACACAGTTTCGTCGTGTCCAGCTCTGTCCGACAATGGTATCCAATAATCACGACGACGTAGTGTAGTGTCCTCGATAATTGAAGCGAGATTTAACCTGTCGTCCAGCCTCGGGTGAGTCGATTCGACGCCAATATGCAAAGATACTTCCAATTCGTGAGAGGAATTAAATTTATCTGAGTGGGGAAATACAAACCACTCATTCTCCCAACGCCAGTGCTGACTGCTGTTTTGTTCAGTCGACTGCCGTGTACGCGAGCGAGCTATCTCAGTCGAACCATTCGTCGAGATGTACACTAATTGTACATTTGCGCCGCCGTATTTCCTCAGTTTGATCAAATTTGAACTTTCCAAACTTGATGTCAGGATCACTTCACAAACATTGACATGAAACTGACCTGACACGTTGTATCGTGGGATTTCATCGCTCTGTGGACGAACCCGCAAGCTCATAAGAACTGCATTTTTCGTGGCAATACCATCAGCAGTCGGTGACTCGATGCAGATGGGGTACCAACTCTGCTTCTTCTGTTTCACCAGTCGTTCCTTCCAGTCGTTACGTAATGGAAAATGGACACGACCATAGTTGTTTCCGATCACGTCACGAATTCTTCCAACAAGGACGTTACTAGCAGCATTCGATAAAGTTGTTGCAATTATTGGGTTGCTAAGGTCGACAGCAACAGCGACATCCGTTAACCCGGACGTTGAGAGGGAGAAAACTTTTGTAGGCCCTACCGCAAGCTCCTCTGTTGTGCCACCTCGGTCGACCATGATACTTATATCAATGAAAATGTGTTTTGTCAAGCCAGAAGGACCTCGAGAAGCGCTTGTGTCTTGTAAATCTCCGCGCACTTGATGAATCACCAATTCGTAACTATCTGACGGCAGTATCGGGTCAGTCTTCGGTGCGCCGCTGGACAGAAATTGTATCTCCAGTGTTAGCGTTCCTCGTTTGTAATAATGGGCATCGTCGCCTTGCTTCTCTGCATCGTTACTGAGTGGCATTCCAAAAGGAAGTTCGAGTTGCAGAAGATGACCTTTTTCGTGTACGGACGGGAACATAGGAAGCGTCAAGTAACCAACCAGTTGATCGCAAGTATGGCGTGTACTTGCGTTATCGTGCTGGGCTGACGAGACGGCATCAATTGTACGTTGATAAAGTGTCAAGTCGATCACCGGTGGCTTTGCACTCTCGATAGGAAGAATTAAGTGTTGATTCCATGTGATAGTATTGGCATCATCTACCAAACAGCAGCTAACACAAACATCTCAAACAGCAACATTACTACAAAGGTTTCCACACTTTTCTTTTTACAAACCAGGTGAAACCACGAACCTGCTCAGTATTTCCTCGGATCCGATAGAAATCGACACATAATAACTCGAGAGAGAAGTTGCTCTTTTAAACACACTGCCGCTTGCTTCCAGAAGATGAATACACACATCTCCTTTGACTGACAGTAGGTTATCATTCGGAACTCTATCAGAAGGGAGTAATTGAGATCCATTTTCTGGAGAAGGAGAAGCTCGGAGTCTTAAGAGCAGCGACACTTTTTCCATTATCTTTTCGCCTGATAATTTCTTCTCCATAAAAGGTTTTACCACATGTAGTTGGGAATCCGCAAGTACTGAAACATTTTGATGCGAAAAGAAAGAGCTGAGATTAAAGCTGCCAGTCGCCATCAATACTGAAGCTACAGTTTCGTTCATTTCTTGTGGAATTTGCCGTCGTTTCGCCTGTGAAGTGGCTGCCAGTGAAGTTCTGGACGCCAAACTCTTTCGCTTTGGCTGTCGCTTACGATGGACATACACAGAGATCTCCAGTACAGGAAAGGATCGATCTTTCGCGGCCCAACAGATGACTGTGTGCACACTCTCGCCGACATGGGCCTGCATTTCGTCACCATTACCGCTCCGAGCAACTTTAACAGGAGCTAAATGAGTTTTCCAATTGTTTTGCGCTATACGAAATAGGATCGAAATGCTGTCGTCTTGTAAAATATTTAACGGGATTCCTTTCACTTCCAGAATGTCAATATCAAACCGACATTTTCGCTCACCGCTCGATAGAGGGTAAGCGATAGTTCCAAGCGCAGTAGCGGCAAGCGACACCTTCTTGTTCTCGTGTTTTTCTCGAAGTACATGAGATATTTGAAGAGAAAATAGCATTGACCCACACTCAATTTTCGAAAATTCCGAGTAGAAAGTCACAATTTGGTCAACGGGTTGAATTAGAGAATTGATGTCTTCTGTTGGGAGCCTGAGCGAATAAATACTAAAACTGCCAAGTCCAATCATCTCGTTCCTCTCGTGGGTGCTATAGCGATGAATCGCCACAAAGATCATCTCCGTGGCTGCATCAGTCACTTGTAATAGCACAGCGTTGGCTTCCTTGGTAGCTGCTTCACCAGTTTGCCATTTCAACGGCGATATCGTTTGACTATGTGTTTTTCCTGTTGCACTGGTCCAGATTCGAGTCAAACACTGACAATCTTTACGTTCATTTCCAGTAGCCTGCAAGTTGGAGACTTTTACCGTAAGAGTACAGGCTTCAGCCTGGTGTATCACCGTCGTCCACGTCTGATCACTGTTCTCTAGATCAGTCAACAACCCACCACGAAATGTTGCCATGAGACGCCCACAACAGTGATCCTGTTCATCCAGTAGTGGCAAGCTGGACTGATACTTCACACCGAGCGACAACTTTTTCAACAGGTAGCCCACCGTTATCCAAAGTGACATTTTCAGTTTTTGGGATCTTCTCGAGCGAATTTCGAGAAAAAGTCGGGGAAGTGGAGCTGTCGCGACGTCAGGACTGAGCTTGAAGCGGAGAGTGACTGGGTCACCGTTGTCGGCTCCCAAGCGCAAGCACGTCTGGTTCTCGCAGTGGTTTGTTTCCAAACAAATGTTAGCATTTGCAACTGAACGTTGGGATACGCCGCCGCTAAGAAGAAGCCGACCGCGAACGATCACTGAATGGTTTCCTTCGTTGCCCGAGTTCGCAAATTCCCTCAGCTCGACTTCGGAGGCTGAAGTAGCACATATCAAGTCCAACTCCAGCTCCACCACGCTGCCAAGAGTCATTGGTACGTCGGTAGCATTGGCAGGCTCTGATGTATTGGGATTTGGTATCAAAGCTTGGGCTATTCCATCCTGGACAGGATAAAAAAAAAAAATATGCACAGATATGATGTGAGATCACGGACACTTTAAACACAGCTGTACTTCGATGACCTCTTGTGAGCTCTTGTCTGCTTGAATGATACTGGCGTCCTGACTATCGCCAGTTTCTTCTCGAGCAGGAAGATTCCGTGATGGCGGAGCTGAATCCGAGTCACAGGGGCTAGCGGAAGCCGCAGTAAAAGTCATTTACGCATTCACTCTCTGCTAGAGGATTTGAAGGGGCGAGGACGGATCCGGAAACGGCCTCATCTAAATCCAGTCATATACGCGCACGCCTTGTGATCCAGCTCCGACAGCTTGCATAATACAAGGAATCCCCGGCTTCTTCTATAGGAATTTTTGGGCTTAAGTGTCTGACTTTCGCTTGAGCAAACGACACTCGATTTTGGCTGCAAAGAGGGATAAAGTTGATGTGTTCGAACCTTGACTTGATCTCGGTCTGTAACATTCCCACGTAAGTGAGTGATCTCCGTGTCGTCATCAAATGGCGACATTACCTGAAATCAAGACAGTTCTGGCGACAAGTGCTGCTGCTGTTCACTCTAATCTCCCAGTCATCATATTGAAATGTCCACATTAGTTTGATGTTGAATCCAGCCCCGATCTGGTAATTCACCAAGGTTATCCAGATAGTCAAGGGATTGGACAAAAAACATCGTCATTAACGAGCGATCACTAGTTGCGATTAAGATAGTGAAGTGCGATATCAAAATCAATACATACACAATGCAAACGAGTTAGTTCTCGACAACTATACGTACAAACACGATAGAGCGCTAGTAATAAGCTTGATTGCACTGTCGTCAAGCTGGAAATATGATATTTATCTTCTTTAAAATCCAAGCGACTGTTTCAGCTATTGTGCAGTCTTAACCGTGACACTTGATTTTTGGCACTCATGCCATTGTTCCTGCGCTATCTCGTTCTTCTTTATTTACTGCTGGTATCGCGCACATTGACAAGAAACCGCAGCAGAGTATCCTACGAGCATTAATACAGAGGCGCACATGCAGCTTCGCCCTGGAGACGATGCGACCAGGTTACTCGGGTACTCGATGTACGCCATTTCTCGAATATCTGCGACGTAAAAAAATATCAAAAAAAGACACAAATTATCCCCACGGATATTATCGCACAATTGTTTTTTCGAGTATTTTACACTATTATAGCCCGCGTAGCTTGTGTCTGTCTGCTACGGAAAGTGGAGGGAGAGCGTGGAGGGCATACACGGTCAACTTCTGAACGACCTGTGCTGTCTCATCGAACTGGCAGTAAATTCTCAAAGCCATTAATCTCTCCAGTGTCCCGCCCAGCTGGGTAGCTAAATGTTAGTTCCAATACTTGCCGAAGACCTCTGCAAACGCATTTTTTTAAAATGAAACTGACCTGACCAATCAGATGCGTTGGTGAAAAGATGGCTACTTGAAGTGTGTTTGTGTTAACGACTCGTGTACCACTGGTGGACACGTGTGGACACGGTAAAAACGATAAGGTATTTACATGCAAGCTATATATTGAACCTACTCAAGCGCCTAACGCTCCAAAGACAGCTGGACTGGGTACCTCCTCTGCTGGACCTCCATGCAAATGAACCAGCCATAAAGTGTTTAACAAACGGCGCCGCTCAATTTAGTCGTCATCATCGTACTCCAGAGTAAACTCGGGTTCAACTGTATCGGCATCATCGTCGTCCACCAGGACCTTAGTACTTGGGGTCGGCGCAGCGACTCGGTCCCCATAGGGTTGACTACCAGAACCAGGGGATGGTAAAACGGGGGCATTGCCTGGGACGTGGCTTCGACCTTGGTCTCCATTGGAGTAGGACGGGCCTTGGTGTGTGAAGGTTGAACCCCCAGTAGCACCATACGGAGACGAAGCCGATGCGTAAGTCCCCGAGTAGCCTTGCTGAGGTGCTGCAAAAACGGCCGGGAGGTCGGTCAGCCGGCGCCCACTCGGCGAGAGTGCAGCGGCATTAGCATAAGACACAGAAGAATCACTTCCTCTACTGCCGCGATCACCGTGTGGTTCATTATATACTTGCGGGGCTCCATAAGATCTAGCTGGAGTGGGAGTAGCAGATGCGGTAGCAGAAGGCGAAATGTGCGACTGCTCCATGCTTTGTCGCGAACTCGGCGACGGTTGCCAGCGTCCTCCAGTTGGCTCGCCATGAGCTGGAGGTCTTCGGGATGACTTGTCCAGTTCTTCTTCTCCATGAGCAAAGCTGGTAGAGAGATCCACGTATACGGCAAACAAAACACAAGAGTCCGCAAAGGGAGTCCATCATCAGAGAACGGTCCATTGAAGAAGAAAAAGATACAAGAAAAATCTAGTGACCACCTCCCAAGTGACAATACTACTGATCGAATAGTACCTGCATTTATCTCCAAAGCGACACATTCCCAGTGGATAGTTGTTACACAGCACTGTTTTGCGCTTATTCTCAGTCATTTCTGGACGACTTCCACCAGAGCAAGTTGCCTGTGGGTCATGGATGTGCCTGAAGTAGATCAAAACATAGTATAGAGACCATTAGTACTAATCCGCATATAAGACACATTTCGAAGCAGCAAGTTGGCAAATGACCACCGTACCAGCATCGGTCGCCAAACGTGCATCTGCCGGCCAGAAAGTTGCGGCAAACTTCTCCAGAGGTCCCTGGCACGCGATCGCCAGGACTCCGCCGATCGTCTGAACCAGAAAATGGAGATCGTTGTGTGCCGCCCAGCTCGTAAGGACTCGCATTGGGTCTGCCTAGACCTCCAGACTGTGGTGAAGGGACATTTTCACGAGGCCACCCAGCACCTGAACCACGAGAGGAAGGAGCATTTCGGTTCCAGCCTTCGTGTCTCGGTGGGCCCCCGCGAGGAGATTGCAATAAGGGGGCTTGGCGAGATGAACCTGGAGGGGAACCGTAACCAGACCTGCCGCTATCGTGGCGATAATCACCCTCTTTGTCGAGGGACGTAATTATTGGGGCTGGTCTATCGTTTGAAGTTGGGTTGTCCAGCTTAGGTGGACCCCACCGTGACCCGCGAGCCTTCTTTAGGTCACGATCGTCCAAAATACCAGGGCGATCGTCGGGGTCTCTCCGCATACGGCCGCTTCCGACTGGAATGCCGGGCGCATCGCCCATAATGCCGCCGACGTCTCTGCGTTCGTAGCGCTGATCATCACCTCGTCGCTCGTCATAACTACGAGGGTTAGAAACCCCAGCGTCGTCTATCGGACGTCTGTTTGCGTCGTAAGAATCGTCATACGGTGGTCGTCCCTGTGAGTCGCCAGCGTGTTCTTTCTCCTCCTTCTTCTGCTTGATAATTGACAGCAATGATGCTAACTTTCCCGGCGATGTACGAGGCGTGACATTTCCCGAACGCTCCTCCTAAACCAATAAAAAATATAGGTTAGAATAAAAGACAATCGATATATATCACAACTCCAAAACAGCTCGTACCTGTCCGCTGTAGAGATAATCGCGGCCGCCAACGTCTTCAATTTGCTTAGACGTGTAAATGTCCCGCTTCTGCCATTCCTCGATCACGTGTCGAACCTTAGGCTGCAACAATCACACACAAAATAAAAAAAAAGCTCTCAGCTTCACCTGTACGTTTCCCTTTCTGCAGCCTCCTCTCGTCGTTCTCAAACCTGGAACTGTTCCGGGACTTTCTTCACTGCTTCGATCGTGTCCGACAGCCGAATCAAAAACCGCTTCACGTACGCGTCTTTCGGACCGTTCTTGGCATGAGACTGCAGCAATTCATACACCGCCGATCAACAACAAAATCATACTGAAATAAACAAATATTACGACTTTTTACCTGTCGGATGATGGCGTCAATAGCATACAACCCTAAGCAACACAAAACAATAAACAATAAGCACCTCAGAATGCTTTACTAATGAATGCCTACTAAGAAAATATGAACCCTTACCAGCCAATCGGTGCTCGATCTCGGCTTTCCACAGAAACACTTCGATGTCGTGCACAACATGCTTGTAGAACTACCAGCATACAAACTCCAAGTCAGACCGCAATGTATTACGACTCATCCTACAGTAGCGACCGCCATCGCACCTTCGAGTAGTGCGCCGCCAGCTTGGCCACGGCACCGATGCGGCTCTGAGACACGCCCTTGGCTGTGGCCAGCCCCTCCAACGCCTGCTTAAGCTTCGCGAATCCCTCCCACGCGCCCGCGCGCGAGCTCTTGTGGCCATCGCGGTGGTGCTCGTGGCCCCCCATGTTTTGTGCTGTGGACTTTCGATGGCCAGCCGGATCTTGGAAAATATTGGAAAATGCAATGAAGTGTAGCGGACATGAATATGGTGTGTTGCACACTAAATATAAGTTTGAACATTTGTTTCTACCATTGCTGTAAGTGCGTACCCAGCGATAGCCACACGGTGAATGTGCAGGACAAGGGCTTGATGACCTGAGATTAGGTAACCTACATGACACCGGCTGACAGACCAAACCCGCGGTAATGGTCTATCCGGAAGGTTAACTACGCGACAGGGGAGGAATTTCTAAAGACAGTAGATACTGTATGTACTGATTTGTCCCACCAGGCAAATTAATGACTATCGTGTAGGCGCTTCCTCAGTACATTGTAGCGCTTTTTACAAAGTTCGTCTGCAGGGACTAACCAGCAGTACCTTGCTAAGTGCACATTCGTTTTGCGTGCAAGGCAAAATCCAGAGACACGCGGGGCGTTTCCTTGGAACGCAGTAAAATACATGAAGGCGCCCTAGCGCTCCACTTGTGGTTGAAAGGATGCTGCCATTGCTATTTAAACCGATCGCGTGAATCGCACGATCGCATGAAGTTTGTTTGGGGTTTTAGATAGGGATCGGTATGTTTGGATTTCCGATAAATTTAAAACCACACAACCCAAAATGTTTTTCAAATAGCGGCTGCTGTAGGTCTAAACAGCACAACCGCTCTTCTCTTCCTAACGACCGCTTCATTTTAGAAATGGCAGCTCCTGCGACATTTCCGTCCGACAAATTTTGGCAAGGCAAAGTTTCAAGTTGACCAGTCCAACCTTCAAGTAGCTCGAGAATTCGGGCTTCCTCGTGAAGATGTACAACTTCATTTAGAAGATTCTGCGCGTCATGGTTTTGAATTGGCATATGATCATAACATCGCAGTCGAAGAGTTTTCATCTCAAAAGGCAGTACGCTTTGTGTTCAAGGAGTTCGCCATCGAGTGCGGTGTGGTGTAGTGAACGGAGATGAAGTGGCTCACATATCGAACTTAAGTAGCAACCACAGTACTGCTCGCTGAGTACGAAGTCAGCTAGTACTAACCCGGCTACTTGACTGGATGAACTCGGCGGGCCGTTGAGTTTGGGTGGTTACGTTGAGATCTCTGCGGAGGGTCGGTGGAGAGCCGACCCTCGTTCCGTTTCATTTGATATTTGCATAAGAACATAGTTAACAATAGGAGGAGCCCCTTGGGGCTCCCGGGAAATAAAATGATAACAGAGTAACTCTTTCCAAGTCCTAAACAAGTGTACTATCCGGTAAGTCCCTGCACGGCTGGATTATGGTTACCGTTGACACCCGAGAGGCATAGCTTGTAGGGTGTCGACTGGTAGCGCCAAGAGAACTAGGTCGGCCCGAGGAAGGGCGTGTCTCGCCAAGCGCGAAGGAACAAGTCCTGCAGAACTCGGCGGGCCGGTACGCCGTTCAGCCCGGGTACCGTAACACTTCTAGCCTAAAAGCCTTTGCTCTCGGCGACCCGTCAAAGTGCTAACGCGCCGTCGTCCGCTCTTTAGCGGAGGACACGGGATATCTGAGCCAGACGCAGTCAGCTCAGCTGACCTCTGTAAATTGACTGACTTGGGGTACTTGGTCTCGCGGAAGCGAGACACCACTGTCCCGGAAGGGCCGAACCGCTAGGGGCAACCCAGCGCAGGCCAACAAGGGCCGACTAGCTCGGTTATTGTTGTGTTTCTTGCCTAGTATCCACATCTGACGATTTTGTGTGTGCTGCAATAACGCAGCGGTTTCCAGATTTTCGTGAAGCAGAGCAGTTCAAGCCGAACAACTCCGGGAATGCTAAATACCAGTGTAAGAAACTAAATGGCGTGCAATTTCTCGATGCGGAGGCGCCCACTGGCAAGCTGCAGTGCCCATTTTTCGTCAACGTCTACGGAGCAGAGGGAAAATGAAAGATCACTAAGGCCAGCTTTGCGCATAACCACGAGAAAAGCGTTGGCTTTACCCACGTCCCATATGTGAAGGGGTGGTTTTCTCGCCCCGCTCGTGCCAGGTGCAATACGACTCAAGAAATCGAGAGCTGACTCTACTGGTGATGAAGGAGATTTGCCATCACACAACCGCTCTATTGACACTGACAGGAAAAGCCATCAAGCTTTTCCTGGTTTCCAAGGGTTTTTCACTTGGGGAGGAGTGCTATATCCAGAATGCGCCAGGATATTGACGAGAGGCTTCACGGAGATCTGGTTGAAAGCTACCAAAAGTTGAGCTCGTACTTGGAGCTGGTTTTCGACCACAATCCCGGGTCGGTATGGAGAATGAACTGCGCTTCGGACGACTTCGCGCTTAAGCGCGCCATCTTCACCCCGAACGTTGGAATTCACGTTGTCAAGATGTCCAAGCCAATAGTGGGTTCGATGCTGCCAATTTGATAGGTGAAATGAACAAACGAGGTGTTTTCTTGATGGCAACGACAAAGGACCTCAATAACCACGTGATCCCGTTTGCGTTAGCCCGGTCGAGAATTTCGATCGCTGTTCTGGTTCATGGAGTGTGTGAAATTCACAAGTCGCATTGAGCGGTTCACAGCACTCTCAGATCGACGAAAAGGCCTTCCTCTCTGCCGTGCCCAAGGTTTTCCGCAGGATGGCTTCGGTTTTGTCTTCGCCACCTCATGGACAACGCGCATAGTAGCGGGGCCAAGCTCACAATTGAGGACAGACGTCTTATCTGTCAGCTAGCTCGGAGCGACTGCGAAAATGACTACAAATTGTACTTCAGTAAGCTACCTGCTTCAATCCGCAAGGCTGCAGACTAGATGAGCAGTGTTGATCAAAAGCACTGGGCCAAGTACAAGTTTCGCGAAGCGTTTGGGTTGCCAACATTTGACGAGATTACGTCGAGTTTTTCAGAGCAAGCCAACAATTGGCTGGGTAACGATCTGCGCAGTGCAAAGCTACTTGATGATTTCAACATGTGCTTCATGAAGTTGAGCGAGCTGACATCAGAGAAACGACAGATGTCTGCAAATTGGGCCAGCTCTCGGGGAGGCACCAATTAGTTCCTATTCGTCAGAAGCAACTTAAAGACCGAGCGCTAGCAGCCAACATGTGCGTAGCAGCAGTCCATTCCACTGACGGATGGGGCTTATTCCGTTCAGCACCTTGGACCGCAGTCTCATCATGGATGCAGCCGCACATGGCGCCTTGTGAATCTACCAGACTCTGAGGGCACATGTGGAGGTTGGCAAGACGAGTCCTTCCCATGCACTCACTGCATTTGCGCAGCTATCCAAGACGGAAGACGCATTGAAGGTCTATACGAGTCCAAATGTATGTCGATATGACCATTTGCGCAAGTCGTACACCTTTGTATTCCGTCCATGGCCAATCGACGTGCCACTCGCGATGGACAGACCTTGAGAATTCCCGAGCTCGAAGTTGAACCAGCTCGAATGGATAGCGAGGTTTCAAGCCGGTCCTCAACCAAATCACAAGCGCAAGCAGGCTAAACGTGCGCTATAGGTTTGAGTATTCCTATCATGTTCACGATACTGCGAAAATATACTAACTCACTACATAAAACAATTCACTTTTTCCATTCTAGTTGGTGACGTTACTAACAAACTATAGGGAATTTGATTCGATAATGTCGTAGTAATGTATTCAAGGTACATGTTCTCAAAGAATAACATCAGTAGTAATTAAATGACGAAGAAGATAGATCTATACTAAAGGCGATCCAGCCTGGGTGGCACCTACCATTAGAAACCGAAATTTCTGAACGAAACTTTATTTCTGTGGTAGAAACCAATATTTACATCTCCGACGGCGTAAATTTAAAAACACTGAAGATGGCACTATTTTCAGCCACTGCGATGCTTGGAACTCGGCGAGCTAATCTGGAATTCATTTTCTAGTTTGCTAGATGCCTCCTCTGAACGAACAACGAAACCACACACGCAACTTCAAACGTCAGGCTGATGGATCATTGTGGAGGCTCAAAAAGAATCAGAGCATTCCGCCCACCGAACCGTCTGAGGATCGAGAGGATACCCCAGTAGAGCGCGGCGCCGGGCTCTTCGGCGGTACAAAAGCTCGTCGGGGACATGCCGAACGAACATACGAGGTCGAACTTGTGTACGCAAAGCGATGGGTACACAAGCTCGAGTTCTATCTCGTCCAGTGGGTTGGCTACCGAGACCTCACTTAGGAGCCCGCAAGAAACTAACCCTGGAGGATCAAGGTCGACTTTGAGATCGAAACAATCGACTTTTTATGGCTGTACCAGCCAACTCGCGGTCGACGTCGGATCGCCAAGGCCCCGACCCGGCGCAGTTCGCGCATCTTCACTAACTAGCCTGCTGGTCACTAAGTTCGAGCTGCGAACCTAATACATACTGCATCAGTGGTCCCCTTTCATAGTTCGGTCGGGGATAATCAGTACATATCTACTGCGTTATGGAAATTCCTCCGCGGCAGGAAGGCAGTGATCAGACACGGCAGAGCCCGGACTGGGCCCACGGGGTCCTAATAAGAGCCCGTGCGCGCTCTACAATAGGCTTTTATTGACTTTCCCAAAACCTTGCGTCCGACAAAGTCCTTCGGTTCTCCACGTTTCCCACCGACTTTGGCGTCGACAAGGTACTCTCGTCTCCAAACTCGACTCAGAGTCATTCATCAGCCCACCGGCCGCCAACCCGGCGTCTGTGCGCCGTCGTCTTATCCCAGTTTCTGATAGCACTGCGTCGTGCGCACCAGCTCCCATGCTCGCGCAGCAGCAGGTGCTAGGGGTGTCACCCGGCGAAGCGCTGCTGTTGGGATCGCCCTTATCCTTGACCTCGAAACCGATTGTCAGCGGAAGCGTGCTCGCCACGACGAGCTGGCCGCCGACGACTCCGACTCCCCCTGCGCGGATGAAGACTCGCCCACGCCGATCATGGACCCCTTCATTGAAACGGGAGGCCCGACCGCTATCACCACCATGACGAACTTCTCCCCAACGGAGATAAACTGATTGTGGTGTGATACCGGCGGTACATGACAACGTCATGGAATGTCGGACGTGGGAAGAAGTGCCGCCACACCGGAAAAGACATGTTGTTCAAGACCTTACCCGCTTAAAGAGCTATGGTGAATGGGATGTCGCGACGCGGACATTCTCAGAGAAGTCGGGTACCTTCGAGAAAATGATTATGAATACCTCAACGTACTATCGCCGCATATGTACGAGTTGTTTGTCGAGTCGCGTGCGAATCATGACATAATGAACGCCTACAACGCTCTGGCAAATGCACAGCCAAGCAATGCCGAGAGGGAATTGCAGGCGGGCAGGCAGGATTCGGACAGAGAGACACACAGAAAGTTTGGAATGATCCCGTTTCGCGCTTTCAAGATCTCGCTCCACTGCAACGCACATCCCCGCTGAGTGAAGCGAAGGTCCACAACTTCCTATACATCACTGGGGGGGGATTTCCCAGCGATGTATAGAAAGTTGTATCACACACAAAGTGAACATGTATTTGAAAAATGATAAATGCAATGTCCTTTTTCTCCCTACCACTCATTGTCTCGAATATCTGTCTGTACACGATGTTGTTGGTGTACATTGCGTCCTCTTCCTCCAGCTCTAATTCCGTTGATATTAACGGAGTGCAGAACTTCTGATTCGAAAATTTTTCCTTCGTTGTCGTCCATGACGGAGTCATTGGAATAATATTCGTGGGGATCCCCGTCCAAACGCGCCGCCACAGCCTGGTGGATGCGTTGCACCACCGCGTTCTGTGTCGTCAAAAAGGTACGGCTTGAAAATATGCGTCGGTAGCAATTTCAGAATTTCCGATGTCAGCATACATCGTGTCGATGATCCTGTTGAGCCCCTTCGGTATGACCCCGGGTCGGATCTCCTCGTCTGGATCGTTTTCATCAACTGGGTTTTCGATCAGCATATCTCTGGGAATTTTCAAATAATTTCTCCCTAGAAGCGGGTTGACCTGGTATCTGCCCTCTCCGACGTCAAGAAGATACTCTGCAAAGGCTGCCAGCCCCGCGGTCGAGTTTTCGATCTCGCGGATTGCACCCGCATGTTCCCAGTTAGCCGAACCTGCCGAAAGTGCGGCCACAACGTAGAGGACTTCAGACACGCGTCATTTGTTTCAGCAGGAGTGCCTCCTACTACCACCGGAAGAATCTACCGAAAATCCCCCTACACAACGAATATCAATCTCCCAAACGGTTCTTGGCCGTTGTCCGTCAAGTCGCGCAATGTTCGCCCGACCGCCTCAAATACGTAGCGTTGTGCCATGGGCGCTTCGTCCCAGATAACCAAGCTAGCTTTCATGATCAGTTTATGCAATTTACTCCGCTTGGAAATATTACATGTCGCTTATCGTGAAGCCGGAGGGTATCTTGGAGGTGGAGTGGGCCGCGCGTCCACCCATGAGCAGTAGATAAGTAATCGCGCTTGACCGCCACCGCGATCGCGATCTTCCCCGATAACCGTATTTTTGCGAGAATATGTTTGAGGAGCGTAGGCTTTCCTGTGACGCCTGGTCCATCAATGAAGTAGAGCTTGCTGGAGGGAGACGGAGCCTCAACCGCATCCATGATTTGGTTGTAGATAGCTTGTTGGCCATCATTAAGCTGGGCTGCCTGATTGACGATCTCGTAGAGTACATCGCGATCATAGTCTTGTAATTCGCGACGAATAGGATTGTTCTGGAGTTGGGACCGCTCCAGCAGCATCGGAAAGTCGATCAGCTGCGGAAGCTCACGGTAGCGGTCCAGACTAGATCCACTAACCATCAACGGTTCGTGGAGGCTATATAATGTTTTAAACTTGATCGTGTCATCTTGTTCCTCGGGTTGCATGTCGCAGTGCATGCGTGTGTAATCCTCCGAAAGGTCCCCATAGAACTGATCCCGCAGCCGGTGAATTTCGCCCAGCTGGGAGTACACTAATATCGTCGTAAAGAGCTGATCCGCCCTAAGGCAGCTTCGCGATACGTGTCGCACCCCATCGACGGTCCGCAGATCTTCGAACACGTCGGTCCCTTTCTGTGGTAAAGCAGAACGTGCAAGTAGAAGCGTTCAACGTCGATCGGAGACACATGCACCATGCGACCAAGAGCGGCTGGATACGTTTTTCGACGGATCCATTGCTTCAACCGGGCTTCCCAACGGAATTCTTGCAGAATATCTTGGTACAGCATGTTTTTCGTTACTTGGTTTTCGAGGATCTCGCTTCCGCACAACTCGAAAAATCTGGTCAACGCCGTATGTTGCCCTCGCGTGACAACACGGTCGGGGTCATCGCTGGACCGAAACGTCACCATTTGCTCTCCATCCAGATGGATTGTCTGCATTGTGTTTTCCCTTGCACGGAGTAGTCTAGGAGCCTCATGCAAACCTCCATCGGCGATATATACCTCGCGTTAAGGTAGCGAAGGATATCATTGGGCTCCCTTTGTGCAGACGCACCCTCTCCGCGCACGCTTTCAACGTAATGACTGCACGTCGGAACCCTTGTACACGTATTTTATACAGATATTTCACTGCTGCGATCGCCGTACACACTACCACGTTAATTTGGCAGTTGTACTTCTGCGATAGGTACGGGTTGTAAGGAACAACCCACTTGTTCACCGTAGCGTTGTCGTAATCTTCTCCTTTGAATCTGAGGACTCCGTCCTGGCGCCGCCTTCTTCTGTAACGCGAGTATCCATCTTCACCACCCTGTGTAACCTCGACAAATTGCTTGGGATATTCTTTGCTCCATTTCCCATTCTTCATGCATGGCCGCGACGGTGTATGCGCCGGCCCGCACGGACCATGCATCATACACGTCATTACCGTTTCGAAATGCTGCGGGTTTGCTTCCATATCGTGAATTGCGCGGATACCAATTTGTCGATCATCTCTCTGGTTCGTGACTTGTCCTCGTCCGCCAGTATGATCAATATATGCGCGTGCGGGAGGCCGCGTTTCTGGAATTCAACAACGTAGATCCGCGCTTGGACGCGACTTAGAACACCTTCATCCAGGTCCTTTAACAGTGCGGAGAACTTTTCCTGCCACACCGGCGCCACGATGTCCGGTCGATCCTGAGCAGTCTGATTTGCGAAGGGGATCTTTCTTCCCTCGATCTCCTCCCACTTGGGATCGCATGTCATTGTAACAAAAATGTCTGGTTTGCCGTACGCTCGGACAATACTCATAGAGTCTTGGTACGATTTATACATGGCCTACGGGCTGCCCGAGTGTGTAGAAGGAAATATCACACGCTTGCCAATTTGGTTAAAAAGTGTGTGGATCGGCGTTCGGGCCGGTCAGGGTGCCCCAAGGTATGTGTTTCTCGGTCATACTCGATAAGGAGCCCCTCCCCATCCTCCAATACAACGGTACTTTCATTCAGAAGTGCGTCTCGGGACCCGCGGTACTGTTTAGCAGGAATCTCAATCTGATGCGAGGCCACCCCTCGAAGCTTTCCTGCCCGCACTTGGCCCGCTGGTCGACGCAATACTGCTGAAAGCGCCGCCCGCCTTGATGTAGCGCGGAGCGATCATCGTCCTTCTGTTACATTCAATATGCAAGTTAACTTTGTGACGTGCTTGCGATTTGGGAGCTGGAACTTCCGGCAAACCGACCTGTATTGCGTAGTGTTGGTTGCTTGACGTAAATTTTACAAAGTGAGCTGTCTAATCTAACTCGAAAGCACACCCGTCTGCCGCGTCGGCAGACCAGAGGGGGGGGCGCCCTTGCAGCTTGCTGCTGATTGCGTCCAGGTGTAATCAGCAGCAGCTGGCCTTGATTGTCCATGTGAAGAATTGCTTCGCTACATGGGTTTGCCTCAGCTGCGCTGGCTGCGGGTTGGAAGAGCTGGCGTAAGATGTGTCCATGGCATCACCCCAGCGGTAGGCGATATATTTTTTCTTCGTCATGAACAGTAGTAGCAAAAACACCCCAAACACTGACTTCCCAATTCCAGGACTGCCAACCACAAGAATTCTACGGAGCGATCGATCTGACGCTAATCGTTGCTTGATGATGTTATAGAGGTCCCAATACTCCTGTCGGATGCACAGACCATTGTCGAATGCTGTACTAAAGATTGTCGTCGGAGTATTCAAAACTGTTCCAACCTTGAGTTCCTTGGCACCCTCAAGTTGTTGTGCAACTGGGGCCAATTCAGTCAAATAATGAGAATTAACGGTTTCCGTTCTCTGCCTCTTTTCGCCTAGCACCAATGCATTGGCTCCTTCCAAACGGTATCCACTTGACGCTGTGTCGGCATTGCCACGATGGGGGCATCCTTCATTGAGCCACCAAACGATCCAATTGGCGAATCTTCTTCCAACGCCTGCTTTGCTTCGTATGCCGCCCTATCCGCTAAGACTGTGAGGTCGGCCGCATCAACGGTCGCAGGAGTGTTCGAACACTTGACCTTCACTGCGTCCCACAAAGCAACAGCATCTACTATATCCACGAATACAGATGCAGCCGAGGTCACCGCGTTGCCGTCCTTACCCACCAGCTGGAACCATTTCCGCGCCATCACTTCAGTCCCATACGGAAATTCGAGAATCTTATACGTCAATTGTAGTAATATAACAACCTCAATCAGACTTTCCCGTCCGTTCGTTCGTCCATCAGCCAATCACACCAGTAACGTTGCACTGAGCTGGCCAATTTTATTTTAAAATGAAATGATACGGTTGCAGTTCAAAATTTTGGCATGTAACTACACTTCTTACATACCAATACCGTAAAGGGCTACATTGATCTCATTGACGTGTGAATTTGTACTGTTGGAGTTCAAAATATAGAACCAGATAGGAAAAAATGTAATGATATAACTAGGTTTCCACCAAAATTGTGGTTACAGCAACCGTAAGTATGAGACATGTAAGGTTGTTACAAGCAATTAAGGTTGCTTTAATTAAATTCATAAATATCACTGGTAAAATACTTTTCAAACTTACAGGGCTCTTAGGTTCGCACCGTCATCTATAAGTACGCATTACGTATTCTTCCCTCTAAGTATGGGTGCTCAAAACCGTCCATTTCGTAACAGGATAAACACCGATCGGGGGCCAAACTACATGTACGTCACGCTTGGTATCGAGAAGGACCATGACAGTGACGAGGATTAGTTCGGGGCAACGACGAAAACGCTGAGGAAAAGGACCAGATCGCGTCGGCGGATGAAGCAAATTATTCAGGTAAGTTGTGATCCCCTGGGGTGGCTTGCCTTGCCGCTTACATCATGCATCCGTATGGGATCTATGTATACCCAGTGTGCAAGGGGCGGAACACAGATGGACACAAGAAGAAGACCGGTAAGGTGATTCTAAGTTACTTTGTGATATGGTTGCTTTATGAGAAAAAGTCGCTTTATGGTTGCTTTACGGTTATCTTTTTTTCGATTTGTCAAAACTTGCCGCCGAGTGACGCGATTGGCTAAAACTCCATTTTTGCTGGCGAGCGAATCGAAGGCGGCGCCGCCAAAAACCTTTTCGTGTATAGCGGGACCGGAGGGCCCGCCCTTCCTACCGAAGCCGAAGGCCGAGGTAGCTCACTTAGTATTCTAACACGGCGAGTGGTGCAGGAGCCTCTGCGAGCGGAGCGGAGGCGCTACTACCGGAGCGTAGCGTAGGTAGCTTTTCTCAATTGGTGAGCGAGCTATTGATCGAGTGGAACGGGCAACATCCAAACTTTCACTACCACCCGCATTGCGGGCGGCGCTCGTCTAAGCTTATACATCAATTATAGTAATGCATATGTCTGTGTTACACTTCCTGCCTGGCCGTTGCACCTCCCATTCTGCATTGCTTCGTTTTTGTGTTTAGTACCGCTACCAACCCATAAAATAGAATGCCATTACCTTTCCGACAAGGAAAACTATCCTTGAAATTGCAAAAATAGCCTTGCATCACGTTTAAAAACCCTTCTCATTGTCCAAAATTGATGAAAATAAAAATAAAAAAAATAAATAAATAAAAATAAAAAATAAATTTTTAGTTGATGCCGAGCGCAGCGAGGCGGCCTCTCATTGGCTACAATTAGGTGTGGGTTGCACCAATGCGTACTTAGCGTGCTTTGCTGCAGAGCGTAGCGAAGCCGGCCTCCCGACGCGAAATGAGTAGTGAAACGACCTGGAACAGCGAGCGGGACAGAATGGGACCAAGTTAGAGTATTGAAGCGAGCAGGAACAGCGAGCGGAACGGAGTGCTACGCGGTGGGAGTAGTGAAGCGAGATTGAACAGCGAGCGGAAGTGGTTGTGACCCGACTAATACACACCGCCCTCAAAGCGGGCGGCGCTCAGCTAGTCCTAAAACTCAACACTAACGTACCTTTGTCCGTCTGTCACGCCATAATGTGATTTCTGGCTGCAATCGCATTGGCTGCTGAGCGCAGCGAAGGTGGCCCTCATTAGCTAAAATAATCTTCTGCCGAATGCGGCCATTCTGGAAATGTAAATAGAACGATTGATTGGAAATTGAAATATATTTTTAGCCCGCGTCCTTTCATTCCAAAAATGTAGGACTTCACATGCAGGGTGTGCGAGGCGCAAGTGGTGGAACCCCTGCTCGATCTTGACTGCAGCTGCGCATAGGCAGACCCACCTACTCGGTGGATGCCTAACCAAGCGTACGCGGTGGCGCTCGGCTAGTGACAGTCAATGAACACTCGTAAAATAACCTCAGCTGAGGTTTAATGCTTAAAAGTTAGCATAGTCACATACTGTCAGGTTTATACCTTCCTCAAGATGATACTGGTACAAAAATTTAAATTTTTTGGTGACTGAGCGATTCATACCATTAAATTCTATACACCGGCAAATGCGTTGTTAGCTAAAGTCATCTTTCTTGCGTTTCTCGCTTTCGCCGCTATTAGGAATTTGAAGAGTCAAATGCTTGCTTTCCAGACTCTTTCTTATAAATTGTTTGAAGGGTGAGGCTCGTCATTACACGTCACTATGCGTCGCAAAAGACAATCGTCACACTCTTTATGTAATAATCTAAGTATCATACTCCCATAGAAGAAAATATGTTGTGTGTTTGATCGTATATAGCTGCTCGACCATTATAACCAGGCATACATGTATATAGAATTGCCAAAATGGGCAACGGTCCTACTTCCTAATCTTAGAAAATGCCCAGTATAAGGCACTGGGGGGGCGGAATTCTGGCTATGTGTACACAGCTGGGTTGGTTGGTGGAATCGCCCGAGTAATCGACAGACGTTTCCCATTGGCCGAATTGATTTGAGGCAGCAAGACCTCCGTATTGATTATCTCCGTTGTGATTCTCTCGCTACCGCGCTGTACCCTCGCTCCGTCTGGCTATGTCTCTCGTGCTATGTCGCTGTGGCTCTCGCGCTGCTCAGCTTCTCCAGAATATCCTGAAACGAAGGTCCACCAGCAACGAAGGGTCAAGCGCATTACCAGAGGTGTCGTGATCCCCTACAGTTTCCCTCACAATAGGCTGCACGACCAGGCGATAGATGTTAGAGGTCGCAAGCTCGTAGACTGCACTGGACACGGGGCTTCGACGGCGCTCTAGGTATGGGGACACTCGAACGCGATCCTGCGCTGATGGCGCTGGTGATGTTGGTGTCATTCTTGAAACAGGATTTCTCAGGACATTCTTATGTTGCGTATGCTATTTATCTGGCGGGGCGATTGGCCGCGCGATGCTACGCGATACAATCAATCGCCCAGGTATATTTTGAGTAGAGCCCAGAATAAGACGTGATTGCTGAAATTATGCAAAGACTTATCCAGCTTCAACCTGCGGGATAAAGTCTTTGCATAATTGGACTGGAGCACATTGCTCCGGCAACGGTATCGGACAATGCTGTTTCAGCCAATCGTAGCAGCGTAATAGATGCGAGTGGCACTTTACCGTCGACAACTTATTGTATTCGACAGTCCTATTATAGCCGACACAATAATGTGCACCTAAACCGATTACTATCCAGTCAAGATTCCAAACGCGCGAAAACAACAAATGTGGGCCAACACCCAGGCCGAAAGCGGAGCGAGCACAGTAAAAGGAAACTCCAGCACATCTCACGCTCGAAGTTTTCCCCCGGGGCCGAGGGATCGCTCCGCGAGACAAGGTGCAAATTAATTTATTTGTTGGGAAAGAAGTTAACAATCATCGAGAAAACGTGTGAAACGACAAAGGGGTCTCCGAAAAAGTGCACTGGGCTTTGAGTACGGCAGCCATGCTGAAGCTAGCTGCTAAACTATAAATTATTCAGTGAGTAGACGAATTACGTGGGGAAAGCACGTCAGCTTCTGCTTTCATGCTACGGAGAAAGGCTCTGGATGCTACTGAACAGAGATTAGGAGGTGGCGAATTCAATGCATCATGGTCGTTTCAAAATGAAGTTTTTTGCGGCGCCACCTGCTGTCATTGCGCCGACGTGTGCGCCAAGGAAAGAAGCAGCCAGCAGACAGCGATGATGCTAGAAAGCAGCTTCAGGTAAGAGTACTGCAACTAATGCAGGAGCACGGTGTTGATCGTGTTTTATATCGCTGGTCAACCTGACACTACAATCCGTCCAGTAACAGCATTAATGACAGGTGAGTAGTAGACGACGTAGTGTAACACACCACCCAACCGCTCTCCTGACATCAACCGCATAATCTTGGAAGTAGGTCTGGTCTAACTTCTTTTCAATCGGACCATGAAGCTTCACTTTAATAATAACAAAGAGAGGTAGTTTAGTTTCGTCTTGTGCACACTAATATACATGTGATCATTTGGCTGTCAGATCCGCTGCCACGAATGGCTACAACTCGACTGTTAGTGGAACAATGATTGTGGTGGTTGTTTGCTCAAAGTGGACAGAGTTTCGGCTATATTCACGATCGTTGATGATAATGTTCCCCCCAGGGATGGAAGCGCTCATTTGCCATCTCAATGAATTGAGGGGAAATTATTTCCTTATTGCTTGTAGGTGTTCACTAAGCTTCTGACCGACGTGAGCGCGGCGGCGAATGTTTAGGCGGTTCCGCCGCAGAAATGGGTACATCCAATGCCTAAGTGTATTTTGATTGCCCACCCTTAAACAACGGGTCCATCGACATAGCCTTGTTGATGACATGCCTTGTAGATACGGCAATATCTTGATCTCTTCGAGATCTAATCCAGGCAGCCACCTCTGCTTCAAAGCAGCATGAACTACGGGCGTCCTTTGGACACTGTCTGCGTTTTGGGGTTTCTTTCCGCCGTCTGCTCGAGACGATTTCGATTTTCGCGTCGCTCGTAAATTTGAGAGGGCTGCACGCCATATTCCGATGCCGTGCCCCTAACGGTGTTCCTTTGTGTCTGCTTGACAATGCCCAGTTTCGAATTCACTGTGAGACTAATATCGCGCTTTCGCCGCTTTGGTTAAAGCTGTCAACGGTTTGCAGAACCTCTAAACCTTGGAACGTTTGCATAAATCTTAACTCCTGCAGTTAAGTTTAGATGTGACCCACTTCAAATCCGAGATGGTCGTTCGGAGACGATTAACCGCACGGCGCTCTGCTGACGGTAGAGCAGTGTGCATTAGCTCAAGCCGCAGCAGGTGTGGGTGGATAAGCTGAGGAAGCTGGGGATAGGACTATTTGTGATGCATGGAGCAGCGGAGGATACTAAAGACAGCGGCATCCCAGCCCACGCAGGAAGACCAACGTTAGGCCTGGATGGACTGTTCGATCGGTTCGACCCGCGCGTGTCGTCCTACTCGGAGCGTCTGCTGACGCTCGCCGCCGTAGGGGGATATTTTCTCGGGCTCGTTCTGCTCGATTTTCTGCCTGGAAAAGCGTGGTCTGATGCTCGGCTGATCACCTCGAACGAACGCATCAGCCGTGACGAGGGCATGCACAGGAAATTCGTTTGCCTCCTGTCCGCCAAGCTGGTGAACAAGCTGCCGGAGAGCTGAGTGCACAAAATTGTGCGCGACTCGGCGGCGTTCGAGCAGGCGTTCGTGCGGACTCGAACGATCTGCCGATGGAGCTGATCGGCATGGACTCGACGCTCATATGCCCGTATATCGAACTCGTGGCGCACCGCCAGTTGTACTCGCTGTTTCTACTCAGCATCTACAACGTCAAGAACCTGTTCGACTGGATGGACATGATCGAGCACTCCGAAGCCGGCGAGCGGCGGGGGGGGGGGTCAGTAGCTGGTGTTCACAATATGCCCTGACTTCTAAGCCAGCGTCTAGGCTTAGTGGATGGGCTAGAAGTGTTTTAATCGGCCGCAACGCGCAAGTTGTGCTTGCTTGATGCCGGCCGCCCCCAAGCTGCATATCACGTTGTCGCGTATGGTGCCGCTGAACGTGACGAGGTACCATGGTCTTGACATGCCGGCAATGTTCGCCACTGCCACGATACCTATGTGGAAGAGGCGGGTTGCACTGCGGTACAGAGGTGCAAGAAACGCCGAGCACCGGTATGTTAGCCACCACCAAGATCGTCATCTTGATCAAGACTGCGACCCTCGCGTCCGTCAGAACCAGTAGCTTCGGCGCGAGATTGCTACGACGGCCTTCAGCTGCGAGACATACACATCGTCGCCCTCGTGCATGCCATCGACATGCTGCAAGAGCTCACTACAATTGCAACAAAATGAATTTTATGGACTTGCGAACTGCTATCGTTTTGCGTAACAGTCATGCCACTACCTGTGATATTTGTTAGCAACGTTCTTGATCCGATGCACGCCACTTTTGCTGTCGCGTCCGATCGGATGCCTCCTGTTGTTTCATGTGGCATGAATTCTCTGCGATGAATACCGGATCTCGCACTATTTCAGTGAATATCGAGCACCGCTTCACTGTGACAATATTTCCACTGCTTGAAAACGCTTTCTCAGATACAATGCTCGTTGCTACAGTTACTTTCGAGTCAGCCGACTGAGGTATCGATACTTGTGCTGATTGCCTCTCCACCAGTGGAACGGATTCTTGATCGCATCGTCGTCGCTTGCTTCAGAGTCGGCAGCGTCGGTCTCGGCTAGATATTTATTCAACTCTACACGGCACTTATCAGTGACTGGAGTCGCCGTAGTTTTGCGGTGCTTCTTTCCAAAAAAAATAGTTCGTCATGAAATCGTCATCATCAGGCGAATCTGCTAAAGTATATACCAGCCGCGTTGGTATTCGCTCTTCCGATAGCCTTGCGGCCGCTGAAAAAAGATTCTCGACAGCCTACTTCTTTTCATTCTTCAGGTGACTCATTTGACCTGTGATGCGGGGTCTAATAATGCTACCCACTTGGGCCCATCTTCCATCCGCTTTGCAACGCTCATGCTGAACAGTTTGAACAGTACCTTTCGACATTCCTCCATTTTCACTCGTGTTTCTGCGGCGTACTCCTCTTCTTCGACAGGGCGAGTCATTTTGTCAAATATTTCTCGGGTTTCCAGCGACGCCTCGAGTCTACAGAGAGCAGGAAGAACTACAGGAAGTGTAGGGTACAGTCGACCGATTAGCTGCGTTGACACTACAGCAAATGGCTTGAGCAACGAGCTGAGACACTTGATGGTTAACCAATCCTTATGCTTCGGCATCGAGGGCTTCTTCTACACGTCAGCAAATTCCTGACGGCGTAGAAAAACGAGCTGCAAAAGAAGGTGGAACTCTGTCAAAGCAGGCTCTAGGCTTACGCATCGCTTTAGCATCTGGTAGCAACTGTTCCACCGAGTCGGACAGTCCACGATCATGTTGACAAAACTTTGAGAAGGCACATTCAAATTGTTAGCCTGAATAACGTCAAGGCGACTGTGGACTTCGGGGATCGACGAAAGTAGACAGATAACGATCAAATCGCTGCGCGGCTTCACGAACCATTTCCATATCGCCCTTTTGCCGATTGGAAAGTGTGGTATCTAAACAATCATCTATTTTTTGCATCGCATCTCTTCTCAATCGACTCATTTCAACGCGCTCTTCTTCAGATAGTTTCTCGCCCTACTCGTTTTCAGTTTCTATTGCATCCGACTCATCAGCTACAGCCCATGGCCATGGTGAAGCTTTCTCAATGGCCGATGTGCTTTTGTTCTTTGACATTGCACCTGACAGCACCAGGTGAATATCGCGCGCCAAGCAAGAGACGTGATCTAGCCTCAGAAGATTTCCGCATGAGACCATGTTTAATCCCCAAACTCTCACCACTCGAGTGCCGCGCTCCTTACCAAACCCTCAATCACTCATAATATCCTCCAGAAACGTAGCAATAAGATCACCAGTATGTTTGCCAGCAATTTCTTTCACTTCCAGCGTCCAGTTCCTAGGATAAAAATCTCGTCGACGTAATGAATAGTGAATGAAACGTAGGTATGACCATCCCCATCCGTCCAGATGTCAGCGGTTATTGAAAAGTACTCGCAGACTTGCTAATTTCGCTTTTGACGTGCTATATCAATTCATTTGCCAGTGCGGTAATGCAACCGCGCAGCTGCGTACGTTTAGGCAGCGAAACATTCACATGACCCAAGACCCGGGTGATACATGGGACAAAGTCGATAAAAAATCGATAAAACCCTGAACCTCAATCATAAGGAAGGACCGGAAAATGGCCTGCAATCCATTTCGCTAGCAACTTGTTCACCTCTGTCTGCCCTGGCTTAAAATTTCGCGTAACTCGTTTGCGGCATCAGCAAAATCGTCATCCAGACTGCGTCTTCGTGTGGTGCTTGCGCGCGTGCGATCATAAACTCATTTCCGTGAAACTTCTCCATGTGGGGGAGAACGCGATGGTTGAGGTCTTAAAAAGAATTGACACAGGCATCGAATGCAGTACGCGAACGCAGCGTGCTCATTTCTTAACCCCTTGAAGCCCGACGTTGTTTGTAACAACATGCGCAAAGAGCCCAAAACATCTCACATGTTGATGCTACAACATGTTGGCATAGAGATGGCTAGGAAATTTCCGTTTCAATACAAATTCCAAGATGTAATGCCAGATTTACGAGAAAGGCGTGTATCTTTCTACTAACATGTACAGGGCTAGGCTAGGCAGGTGCAAGAGAAATATCCGTTGGGTTTTGCGCACAAATCAGCACGGTCCCTCTCATATCTGCTCAATACGGTGGAGTATGGTGCTTGAATGGCCGCCACACGTCGGGGCCACTCATTTTCAGAAAACAGACTACCAGATCTACCAGAACACGAAGAATGGAAATTTAGCGCACGACGCGCCGGCAGAGCCGGGAACTGTATGCGAGGCTGGAGGGGCACTCCCCTGCGGAGCTCCAACGGGTGTTGGATGAACGCCGAGCCGGCAACAGCGAAATCGCGGGGAGCAGTGCAAGTGCGGGCATGGGGCCTTCTCTCCGTCCTAGTCGATGGGTGAGGCCCAGGCGTACGCGCTGGTGGTGCGGGGTCGACGGAGGATGCAGACGACTAAGCAGCGAACGAGGAAGCGGATGTTATGGAAGAGACAACCACCACTAAAGGTGGTCGTCCTCCAATTACAACACAATCGTCTGCAAAACCTACAGCAAAAGGCCGGCAACAAAGCGGTCATGTCCAACCGCGTTGTCACAACTGGCAGCGCGGCGGAAGGCCAAGGAAGAGAAGGAAGCCGCTGCGGAGAAGGCTGCAGCAACGCGCGCTGCAGCGCAGAAGGCAGCGCGGGAGTCGACAGAAGTCGAAGAACCGCGTGGGGTTCAGGCGCGGGCTGCGGCGCTTTCGCGCGTGGAGGCGCAGAAGAACAAAGGGAAGCGGAAGGCGTCTTCTCAAACGCCTCAGACGTCGCAGAAGAAGCGGCGCATCCGCCGACGCTCCATGTCTCCTGCTAGCTCCGATAGCGATGGATTCCTGACTACGATAGCGACAACGCCGTTAGATGAACCTGTCGAAGACAATGCGGATAGCAGGTACGATCTGAATGAGCTCGTTGGTTTTTACAACATGTTGTGCGTGGTTGATGCTGTATCTAGCAACATCTCTGCAATGTGTGGAAATCCTAGGGTATGTGCCGTCGGAACCGTGCCAAGCGCTAACGATGTGAACATCGTTTTGCCAGGCGCCCTTCGCGCTGATGGATTCGAACCCATGGATTCTACTAGCGAAATTTTTTGCCGGAGTTGATGGTGATTGGAGCGATGGCGAGGAATCGAACGATGAGGAGCCGGAAGAGTTGACATCGTGGCCAAGTTAGGAGACGACCCAATCATGACTCCTGACAGTGATTCACTTGAAGACGAGGGCGATGAGGAGTTGTCCTTCACACGCGCTGGTCCCCCGGTCGGGGTGATTCGCAGAGAAGACATGCTGCGCTTCGGCAACGACAGCGCGAGTGTGTGTGCGATGCGCCAAGGTGGCTGGGAAACAGATATGTTTCTCCGCGTTGTGCCTACAACATCTTCGCGATCAGATCATGTTTATGCTAACAACATGTTTGCTTTCCAGATCCCACCAAGTTCCCCCCAGATAACCGTTATCCCGGGTTGTATGCTGTCGGCTATGGGCCGTCTTCAGCTGTGATGGCTTTGGCAGACAGCCCAATTAATCTATTTCATTTTTTTTACGCCTCGCAGTATGTGGAAGAAAGTGGCAGCAGAGACTAACCGTTACCGCATGCAGCACATCTCGGAGGGCGTCGACAGTCTGTTCGAAAAACAGAAACAATCGAAACCACGAAGTAGGGAGCGCATCATGTAGGCCGAGAAACCAGAAGTGCAATCACAGGAAATACTTGTATGTATTGGCTTGCTCGTGGCCCGGATGTTAGCGCCACATACGAGGAAATTCCGAGAACACTGGAAGACAACATTAAGCGGCGCCTGATAAAAGGTATGGATCTTGATAAGTGAAGCTTGGACGGAGCGAAGGCGGTTCTGCACTTGGTGCGAAGACCGGAGTGAAGACCACTTGAGCTGAAGAAGGAAGATTCGAAAGTGATTGATTTATCGGAGCTTACACTACCTAGTCTACCACATAGATATGCAGCCCTGCATCCAATCATTTGGTGCATCCAATCACCAACACTCCGCACTCGTCCAATCATCCTACTCGTCTAATCATCGGTTGCGTAAACAACGTACCGTAAACATCGCGGGATCGTGTTGGACCGGTTCGGGTTAACCGGTTACTGGTACACAGTACCAAAACCCGGCAACCCTCAATAGCGCCGTACCAGGAGGTACATTCGGACGCTTCATGGCGAGAAACCGGTTCCAGCATATTCTCCAGAACCTGCACTTCACAAAAAATGCAAGCCCCAAATCAGAAACCGATCGAGCGTGGAAGGTGCGAAGCGTGATCGACACTTTACAGATCACGTTCATGCGTGGCTATAAGATGCCTCCGGTGCTGGCATTTGACCAGGCCATTATTCCATCGCGCAGCCGCTACAACCTGACACGTCAATATCTAAAGGATATGCCGCACAAGTGGGGGACTAAGCTGTTTATGACGTGCTGCACCGAGACAGCGTATTGCCTACGGTATGTACCTGCGCTGGTGGGGATGTTGCGTGTTGTGCATGTTATTGCTTTTCACATGCGCGCCCTCATGAGAGCGCGCATGTCGTTTTTTTCTAATATGAACATGTTGTTGCTGACATCGTGTGGCATGTTGTTTACACTGCATGCGGACTTATACAGACTGGAGGTATATTGCGGAAAAGGCCAGCACATGACTGAGCTACGGGCCAGGTGGACTCGAACACCGGACCAGCAGCTGTCTCAAGCAACTTGCAGGCTGTGCTGCCCCCCCCCCCCCCCCCCCCTACAAGCCAGATGTGTTTCATGCTGTCGTCATAGACAGATTTTACACCTCAGTGGGAGCCATCCTTGCTAGCCGCATCGGTTTTCCAACCGAAGTGACGGAGAAGCGCCGGTCTCGGCCTGCAGTCATCCCACGCGGCACGACTCGATTTGCAGTAGCAAAACCTGCCCAGAGCTGATGGTCTTGGTCTTGTGGGACAACAGGCCCGTTCAGCGCTTGACAACCGGCGGTAGCAGAGCTATGGAAATATGCGGTACGCACTGTTTTGCACCTGCGTTCCGCGCATGCTGAGTGTCTAGTGGTTTTGAATGTGCACTTGACAGAGCGACGGTTGCCTGGAGGCGCACGTCCGTCGTGCGCGATTACCTGACGTGCATGACCAATTGCGTCTCCAGCGCTACTCACGGCAACTTTCCGTGAGCTTCAAGAAGTACTATAAGGCTATTTGTATGGCCCTCGTAGATATGACGATTATGAACGCCTTCATTGTGTTCCGTGAAGCCAAAAAAAGTAGCGGGCGAACCATTCCCTGGCCACGGTCAATTTATGGAAGATTTGCAGGCCCAGCTTCTTTCGGTTACATCCGATCTCTTTGAAAGAGATATGTTCTCCCCCGGACCCGGGGATTTCCAGCCAAGTGATGATCGGCATGGCTCGCGAGACCACGGGCTGAGTGAGTGTCCTGAAACGCGATTGATTCGCGACTGCTCAGTTCGTCGCCAGCATCAGTGCAAAGTCTGCAGCATACTGAAGCGTAGGAAGGGGTAGCGCAGGGCTACCAAGTGGTTCTGCGCGGCCTGCAGCGTTCAAAGGAAATGGTACGTCGTCGCACATCATCGCGTGAACTTTGATTTCTTGCTAACTGCGTTTTGATCAGCATCTACCTATGCAATACGGTACGACCCCATAAGAAGGGGAACAATATGACTTGCCACCATATTTGGCACATCACGTGGCAGGATGATAGCAAGCGGCCAAAGCCCAGGGTCGGGCGCGATATTCAAATGCGCTCCACGGGTAGTGGTACGAAGGCGAATCGCCAGCTCACGAGCCAGACCGACAACGAGGTGAGCATGGCGGGTGAAAGCGCCGTCGAAGGTAGTGAGCTGGAGGCAAGCGCAGTACAGGAGAGCGCAGCCGAGGAGAGCGAAGCTAATGAAGACCTGCATGGAGGCACGGGGATGACACGGCGGCCACGGGGACTAGCGGCGAAGGGTTATGCATGCAGAGAGCGGTAGTTTGAGGGGAGATTCTGTAAGGATTTGGCGGAGAATCAGCTCGTGTGGCGCGCGTATGGTTGTGCAAGCACGGACTTTGGGTGCATGTGTGGCTCTAGTTCTATCCATTTGAGTACATGAATCCATTTTTTCGCCTTAGAAATAGGCATCTGCATGGGTTTTGTTCAGCCCCGGATAAAATGGACGGAGTCAGCATGCTGATGCAACAACTTGCTCTGATCAGTTCCAAGAAAATAAACAACGTCGGTGGGTCATATGTTGTTGCTAGCTGAATATACTCCGAATTGAATGTCGTGTTTTGCAGAAAAGAACCGGCGTACTTAATATGTCACTTACAAATATCTAGTATATCCTCGTTTCTAATATGTTATATCATGTTTGAAATTTTTGGTAAGTACGAAATTTAGTTTGGGCCTTGAGGGGTTAAAGTTTGGAGATAGACACCAAAACGGTGGGGCGGCTGCAAGTCTGACAAACTGCCGAAGCGGGTCGATGCTGGCGACGAGATGAGCTGGCGGGGTCTCCAAATGGCCTTGATCCCGGGGCCGACCGGCAGCATGGCCATTGCCCACACTGAACCGACGCGAATGTGAAGTCCCCCCGTTTTCGCTTAGCGCTAGTAAGACTTGGCTGGTGTCTTCAGTTGGCTCGCTGGAGTTTCTTGAGAAGAGGGGCTGTAAGTTTTCAGTTTCTTACGCGTGTATACTGGCAGGGTCAATCTTAGGGCTGGGCGAAGCTCCGTTGTCAGGTCCGTCGGCCGGAGCTCGCCCACGGTCAGCTTGGTGAGATGAACACTTCTAGTTTAGCTCACAACTCTTAAAGATCCATTTACATAAAATTTGTATGATATACAAAGACTTGGTCAGAACGACTGCGGCAGTTTAGAAACGTTTAGGAAACTTCTCCCGGAGTTACGGCTGGCAAAGTTTCCGAGGCTTAGACCCCTAAACGTTAACAGCTCTAGTCTTGGTTGCTTTGACACGAAGTTGGCCCTGTGCTGATGCCGGGCCTTTCTTTGAGCGACGACTGTTCAGAGCATATAAATATAACCAGAGCAACCCCTTGTGTAAGCTCATAGATGTCGGTGAAAGCTGTACCCATTTGAGGATGTGCAAAATTTGGTAGTCGCTGGATTTGTAATTGTACCACTAAATTGGTACATTCATTATCAATACCTCTTAAACAACAATAAAAATGTTCTTACCAGTGCTATTAAATTGTTGACAGGATCATCTGTATTTAATACATATAGTTTGAGGGATTTTAATTTATTTTACAGACGTATAATATGCATGGATCTAAACGACATGTTGTTCACTGCGCTCACGTCGGCATCTGCTGCATAAGGTGCAATTCTTCTTACCCTCGCTAGACCAACTGGTAGTCTTGCTGTTGAATCTCGCCGAGATTCGCCAGGTGAGCCCTTGTGAATCTGCTTGTCTTCGCGTAATCACATCCATGATGCGCTTGTCACCGCAAGTGGACATGTGTCGTCACTGTTGTCATATTCCAACTTGGAATTCGAGTTTTCTTAGTCAGCACATGTATAGATGATCGATCGAAAGTGATGACCAGGCTCTCCTCATACAGCTGCTCAATGCACAGTCGACCAGTCGAAGCTCAGCGCAGAGATAAGAAGGGAACTTGATAGAGGCGATGCGAATCATCTACCGAGTGCTACCCACTGGCGCCTGCCGAATTCCGCTGAAACTCACTTTAAGATTTGCTGTGTTGCAGCAACATCAGTCTGTACATCGAGATAAACGAGCACGTATGCTGGACAAGTTCGTGGTTGTTGCGCTCGGCTTCTTCGCCGTATCGCTTGCTAGTGCTAACGCTGGCATCAGCAACTTCAGCCTGCAGTCCTTCGGAACCAAGACCAAGTACTGGGACCAGCGCGACTCAGCGTTCGCTTCGGCGTTGCAGTCGAACGCAAGCGATTCGGCCGTCCAGGGCTCCGATCTGGCGCTAGTGCAACTTCAACAAGTGAGCCGTCACGGAAGCAGGTTCCCCACCAAGGGCAACATGGGAGAAATCATCGACCTGTTGGAGAAGCTTCAGCAAAATTACTCGGACGTCATTCCGGATTGGCTTGTGACCTACTCACTGCCGTATAACCTGACGGATGCAGGCAAGCTTGCGCCTACCGGCTTTGAGGAACTAGCAGGGTACGGCTCACGGTCTCGACACTCGGTTATGGCTTCTATCCCAGTATCTTACAACGCCAGCCTGTTCAAGCTCACACACACGAGCTCCAGTCGCACTGCCGACAGCGCCAAGTCGTATGTTTTGTTCACTTCAAGCTAATAGGATTTTTTTCTGTGCTCACCCTAATTTGTTGCGTCGTGCTCCAAACAGGTTTGCCAGCACATTTTTCAGCAATCCGGAGGACGTGGAGTATATCGAATACCCCGACGGAAATGTATGTCCATAGTTACTGTCAATGCGTTGCATGGAATACTAAACCGCTTACTGCTTTATCCAATCCTCGTAGGACTTATTACTTCGCTTCTTCGATGAGTGTGCTCGTTACAACGTCGAAGTCGTGGACAACGCTAGCGCTCTCGTTGAATACACTGAGTTCCAAACCTCTTCCAAGATGAACCAGAGCATTGCGTTCTTAAAGTCCCAGCTGAATCTGCCCAGCGACGTTGATGTGAGCACCACCGATGTGGCGTCCGCTTTCTCCGCCTGCGCGTAAGTGTGTGATTGATGTCTGTGCTTGCCTGCGACCCTACGCTAACCGACTGTGAATATGCGGCCCAGCTTCGACATCATGCTCTACAACCTCACCACCCAATGGTGCTCCCTCGTCGACCAGACGTTCCTGAACCGCGTCGAGTATTCTGACGAGCTGGAAACCTTTTACGAGAAAGGGCCCGGGCACAAGATCAACTACGAGATCTCCGCCGTGCTTCTTCAAGACATTTACGCCTATATGAAAAACTTCACGACGGGAGACACTACCATCGTTGGCAACTTGCGGTTCGCCCATGCTGAAACGACGCTGCCGCTCATGACACTACTGGGCTATGGCGAGCGCACAAAGCTTTTAGCGTCGTGGACGGACGAGCAGATTGACTCGCGAGGCTTCCGTTCATCGTCTTTAGCTCCAACTGCTTCCAACATCGAATTTCGGCTGTACCGTAGCAACGTGGATCACAAATACTATGTGTCGGTGTGGATCCAGGAGGTGGAAGCTCCACTACCTGGATGCGACGGTGCGCTTTACTGCGACTTGGCAAAGGTAGAAGAGATCTGGAGTTACTACATCCACGACTACAATTTCAAGACCAAGTGTGAGGTATAGACAGCATTGGTTATCTACATTGTAGATCGGTTCTACCAGTACGTTTAAGAGTGCTATAAATACTTGCACAATGAAACGACTGGTAAGACTCCAAGGTGAATATCCCGTCATTACTCAAATTGCAGTAGTAATAAATCAAGATGCCCAAGGGCTTCGACGCGTTCGACGTGGAAAACCAGACGAGCTCGTCGCCTCCCGGTGTGCCGGTTAAAGCGATCGGTCGCTTCCTCGCCGTCACATGCCTTCTCTCTGTGTTCTTGCTGGTTGTCACGAGCAATGTCAAGGACAACAATGGCATTCTTGCTGAGGTCGACATTGTGAATGCTGCTGACTCGAGTTTCATTAGCCCCCTGTCGTTTGGGACCATGACAATGTACTGGGATCAGCGTAGTGCTCAGCTGGCTCTTGTGCAGTCAAATGTCCGTGTCACTGGAGTCCAGGCCTCGGATCTTGAATTGCTGCAGATTCAGCACGTCAGTCGCCACGGAAGCAGGTAAAGCATTTTTCTAAGAAAAAATGCTACTTCAGTGGGCTAAAGTTTTAATTTGTTGTCAGATTCCCAACCGATAACACGATCCGTGAGATGAGGGATCTGCTCTACAGGCTGCAGGCAAATTACTCAAACGTTCTCCCAGAGTGGTTGAAGGAGTATTCACTGCCTTACAACATGTCAATTGCCGGCGTCTTGTCATCGACTGGCTTTGAGGAGCTCGCAGCCTTTGGGAAACGTACCCGGGAGTCGGTGGGCTTGGCGATTCCAACGAAATTCAACGATAAGCAGTTCATTCTTGCCCACACATTCAAGGCACGGACGGGTGATAGTGCCAAAGCGTACGTTTTTTTTTTCCAGTTGTTAAGGGCTAAAATGTGCGATCATGAAAAAGTGCTGAATATCGTTGTTGTGAACCCGGACAGGTTTGCGAGCACATTCTTCGACGACCCAAGCGACGTTCACTACGTTGAATACGCCAAGGGAAAGGCACGTTCAAGAGTTTTACCCATAATATTTTTTCTCTAACGAATAGAGATGTCATCTTCAGGACCCGCTAATTCGCTTCTACGACATGTGCGACCGATATCTTTCTGAGGTGAAGCACAATCCGAACGCCTCTGCAGAACTCACAGCTTACGGGAGCTCTAGTCAAATGGATGCGAGTCTAGACGATCTCAAGTCTCAGCTGAACCTGCCTGACAATGTGGCTCTCAGTGTCACCGACGTCCGTGCAGCCTTCGCAGCGTGCGCGTAAGGAACCGCTTGTTGTTGCCTTTATCTCCATTGGAGCTGACATATATATATATATATTTATTAATCTGCATAGATTTGACATCATGGTGTACGGCATCACGAGTCACTGGTGCTCTCTCATGGACCAATCGTTTTTGAACCGACTCGACTATGCCGAAGATCTCGAAGCTTTCTATGAACTGGGAGCTGGCTACAAGATTAACTACGAAATGGCCGCTGTTCTGCTTCAAGATATTCATTCGTTCATGAAAAAGTTCATTTCGGGTAACACGACGGTGGTCGGTAACCTACGCTTTGGCCACGCGGAAACGACGCTACCGCTTATGACATTGCTTGGTTACGGCGATCGGACCAAGCTTCTGGCCTCGTGGACAGACGACCAAATCAACTCACGCGGCTTTCGGACGTCGGTACTCTCCCCCACCGCTTCCAACATCGACTTCCGCCTTTACCGTAGTAAAAAAGATCGGAAATACTACGTATCGGTATGGATCCAAGAAGTCGAGGCTCCACTGCCTGGATGCGACAATGAGATGTACTGCGAGTTGTCGAAGGTTGAAAAACTCTGGAGCTACTATCTCAACGACTACAATTTCAAAACTGAATGTGCTCTTCCGAAGAAGTAGAACAAGAATCGTCACTTGTGACAACATTGTCAGCCAGCTGCTGCACGAATAAAACGCTCACTAGAGGGAAACCTTACTCAATTTGATTGCACAACCCTTTAACAAATCACGCTAAATACTGTACTCTGCTCTACCAAACGTTTTCTCGATACTTCGAGTCTTTACAAGACGCATGCTACTCATCATTTTGAAATGACAATCGTCCTGCTGCTCGTACCGACTTATTCTAATATACTTCAACATCGAACATTTCACCTCATCTCAATATTACCTCCATACAGTGATAAGTAACCCTCCACAAAAGCATACCCTATCACTAAATATGAATTATACTATTTGGTTAAGCTCTACTACTATTTTCTTAAGCCCTACTACAGTAGTACTTCAGAGCATGAAGCATGCACATTCGTATTTTTTTGGCGGCAACCGAACCAGTCATCTGCCACGATGCCCCGCGGCAGCTCCGCGCTCACTTACATTCCCGTGTCCACCCACACGACGCTGGAAGATGCTACGCTCGCGCTACACGCGTACGACGCGTACGAGTACGTGACGGCGTACAACTACGGCGCGTATGGTAGCGGCAGAGTATTCCGCTGCATCTCGCATAAGGCGTGCGCACGTCGGCTGCGCATCCTTGAGACGTCAAAAGACGAGGAGGAGATCCCCATCACATTCCAATTGGCGGTCGTGGGGGAGCACGGGACCCAAGAGACCAATCGGAAACGCGTGGGCATCGACTTGTCCGTGAAGGGGGAGGCGGACGCACTGTTGGCCGCCGGGGTGACCCCCAAGGACTGCCGCCTCACGCTACAGAAAAAGTATATGGACCAGCCGGAAATGCTAGCCAAGGTCCCCGACGAGAGCCAACTGAAGAACCGGCTTATTACGCTGAGGAAGCACGGCTGGCGGAGTGCAGAAGCTGGTACAGCGGCAGGGTCATGGACTATGACCACGCAACCGCATCGTCAAGTAAGTCGGAAACGACGTGAAAGAGTGGAAAGCTCGGGCGAGAGCTCGGAGGGTTCGGAGGAAGAAGCGAGCTCGACCGGTGACGATGGGGACAGTAGAGAGATAGCGAATTTTGAAGAGAGAGAACAATTTGACAGAGAGAAGCTCATGAAGGAGTTTACGGCGCTCCCCGGACGGCCAGTGCTCTGGAGCATATTGAGAAAGACTAGATATATTAAAGACAAGAGTGAAGACGTCGTGACGCAGTGGATGACTGGGCAGGTCATTGGATGGCAGACTAGGGACGATTCACCGACCAAGTGGGTCGTGCGCTTTACGGATGGCGAGAAGCGGTGCTTTCAACTGGAAGAGCTGATCGAGGAGATCAGATCGGCGGCACAACTAGGTTTGAATGTCACGGGCCGGCCTCTCGACTTTTAGGTGGGACTTTTGATCGTGAAGGTAGAACGACAAGAAGCTGGGGCATTTTGTCCCTCTTAACTTCTGCAAGTTTGCTGCCTAAGTTGCCGTGACGTGGGAATTTTGATTAGCGCAACATCGGTTGCTCTAGCTTAACCCTATTTCATATCACGACAAGGCATTTGCTGAATGGAATCTACGAGACCTCGCCAATGGATGACGCATTTCTCATTGACCCCCAATTGATTTATTGCTCTGGTTGATGGAATTAATGAAAAACGACAGCACAGAGAATGTGCCTGAATAACTCCGATAATTAAGCTGTTGTCACTCTTCGTGGCGAAGATGTATTAAAGGAAACTATGTACTTCGAAGTAGTACACTACTACAATGTACTTCGTAGTATTAGTCGAGGGGAGCTATGGTTGATTTTTTTCTGTGGCAATACTCCATTTGGAAACCCAGCACATCGGTGATTTATTGTGCTGCTGCCCTGATGATACGGTACACATGCGGATTTTACACGCATGCGGATTTTGACGCGTAATTCCCAGGCGAAACAGCAGCGTCGTACGCTCATATGAAGTCAAATAGTATTCTCTGTGCACGCTCTTTGACGCTGATCCGAGGAATATATTTGCGCTAATACTCCCGCATTCTTGCAGTGCTTCGAAAGTCACCACTCAAGACAACAGGCTCAAACGCATTACCTCCAATCAAACGAAGTATTTCTAGATGGACGACGTCAGGTTCATCCTAATACCAGTGACTCTGGAGAGAATGCTCTGGGCGCGGATGATGGATCGATTTCCAGGACAAGTCTGTGCCCGATGTCTCTTAAGGAGAATGGGACGTTGAAGTCCGTTGCGATGCTTGTAAGGAAATCGCGCTTGGATTTGGCCTGGCACAAAGCGATCACGAAGGCTCTAAGTAAAATGCAAACAACTACTGTTACAAAACAAAAACGGCGGGCACCAAGGCCAATAGGTTGCGTTTCCGCACGTTGACCCTGGATGAATTGGGCAACTCTTTTCTCTGGGGAGAGCGTGTTGATGTGCAACGCCTACTGTAAGGTTGTGTGACCTGTGTGCTCCCCCGCGAACAACATAGAACATATAAGATTTGTGCACTGTTTTCCAGAAGCAAAACACACGTTGATCGGTCCAATTGATACTTTTTTGACGCCATATTAATGATGCACATTTGAAGCAGGTGCTTCCTCTGTGTTGGTATCCCCACATACTACGTAGTACTTGTAACTTGTCCATTCATCAATATTCTCGCTGCTGACCACTGAAGATTCAAGCGTCATCTCACTCGCCTATGGCGCCATTCACAGAACCCGACGGACGCAGCTTCGATGCCAAGCCCTAAGCTGTAAAGTACCTTCTGGTGCAATGCATTGAGTAAGTCCTCTACCAGCAGCTTATCGCCCTCGTAAAGCTCCCCTGAAGATTATCATCAAAGTCCTCGTCCAAGTCGAACCTGCAACCCCTAAAAGAAGCTAGTAGTTGAAGATGAATAGCCACCTCTACTCTTACTTGCATTATATTCCACGTCGAAGTTGTTCCTGAACCTCTATTGAAGGATCAACCTGTAGAAAAGGTACCACCACTATACACTCTCCGTGACGCTTTCCGTTGATCGGGGAGAGCGACCATTCCTGCTTTCGCCTTGTCTCGCTCAAGCCAAGTGTAGTATTATACATTAAGCTTCATCGATGAGCAAGATGAAGCACGGCGCCACATGTCTGTGCGGAGTGTGGTTCCCCTCTACCGACGACGTGCTCACCGAGCACCAACACGCGTGCGACCACGTTAAAGTCGAGGACTGGGAACGTACTCTCGAGACCATGACGTCGCCCGGGTCCGAGTGCTTCCCATGCTGCCGCCTCCTCTCGATCGACGACGTGCTGTTCAACGACATGATGCTCATTTACCGTACATACGAGGAGAGCGTGTGCTGCTCAAACTGCCGAGACGCCTGGTTCCCGTACGAGGGCAAGGCTCTGATGCAGCGCCAAGACGTGGAGAGATATATCTTCCTTCGACGCACAAGCGTCCCGTTCCCTTGGCTAAAAGAGTACCGCATCCAGCTTTTCCGGGAGCTGCAAGAGTATCTTCATCACCCGCGTCGAGTGCACAAGTGGCTCCTCAGCGGGCGCACACTCGAGTCATATCTGGAATAATACAATTGTTTTTTTTTTTGCGTCAACCCCATCGAGTTACATTACTACCTAAAGGACTTCAATTTGCACGTAGAACCTGATTGGGCCGAGGCACCCTGCCTAGTGTATTCAATCAATCACTTCCGGAGCTCGTGCCTTGCCAACTCTCGATGGCTCAGAGTACTGTAGACCATTTCTCAACTTTTCTCGCCCACGCCAGCGACGGAGCAACGCTCGCCACCTTTAAGTAAATGTGAAGAGGATGGAGAAGTTACCGTGCTTCAGCCGCTACTGAACGTCCACTACAAAGACGCCACATTCTCTTCGGTTAAAAGCCCATTCCAGAAATTCCTCGAAATCTCAAGTATCAGGTCTCAATACGTTGGTCCATGTAATGCTGGTCGTGTCGATCGTTAGCTACACTTTGGGACACGTCATGTACTTGTCACCGTCCTTCCAGTTGGGCTTCATGAAAGCGATCGGTCCGTTCTGGAGCGTCCCCGCCGACCCCGCCACCTCCCGGTTCTCCACTCAAAGCTTATTGTCACTATGAAATGCTGACTCCGACGTTCTTCGTCGTATTTACAGTGCTGCCAATACTCGCGAGTTTGCTCTTGTTCGAGTGCATCCGCGACCAGCAGATGTACCATCACACGGCGACGAAAGTACTCGCTGTTTCATCCTTGCTTCGTCGGAAACCACCACGTCTCGCTGGGTTCCAGTGGCTACGCGACTTTTGCTACGGTGAGCTGCTATTCGTCACGTTCTTGGTCATTAGCAACATGTTCTTATTCGTCTCTGGCTGGATCAATCAACGTCGATTCCTTCCTCGCGCGGGCGATCCCTACGACTTCAATACGGTTCTCGAACTCAGCGGCGTCGTGTTCGGCTACACTTCCGTCTTCAATATGGCGTTTCTCTTCCTGCCCTGTACGCGGCACGCGCGTGGATGGAGTTTTTCAACATTTCGTACATAAATGGCGTGAAATATCACCGCTGGCTCGGCTTCGTGGCCATCTATGGTGCCATTCTGCATGGATACCGTTCTACTGGTTATGGGCGCGTCAAGGCGTGTTAGCGAAGCAAGCACTGCCCTGTTTCAATTGCCAGCTCGACTACTGGCACATTGGTTATCCCAAGTGGTTCAATATATTTGGAGAGATCTCGTTACTCTTCATGCTCGCCATCTTTTCGAAACTTTCTACTACGTGCATCACATGTATATTCCAGCCTTGGCCTTCGCTGTCCTGCACTTTAATGCCATCATCTGGTGGATACTGCCGACACTCGTTCTTTACCTGTCGAGTCGAGCAATTTCGAGCTGGAACTCGCTCTTCGCAGTGTATGTGCTGGAATTTACTCAAATGCCTGAAGGGCTGGTCAAAATGGTGCTCGTTCGCTCTATCAACCAACTCGGATGGCGGATTTGACGTCGGTCAGTTCGTATACTTGAACGTGCCTGCCATTTCAAAGCTCCAGTGGCACGCGTTCACGATCAGTTCGTCGCCCCACACAAGTGCGACGTCTTTGACTATCCTCGTGAAATCACTAGGAGACTGGACGGAGGACCTTGTACAATACGCCCAAGAATGCCGGGATAAAGGCAACTCCCCACTTGTGTACATTGATGGTTATTACGGCGCCTCGCTCGCTGTATACGACAAGTATTCCACAGTGGTATGGTGGGAGGCGGCATCGGTGCGACGCCGCTGTTCGCCCTTCTGGAGGATATCGTCGCTCGTCTTGACACATACGATCTGTTTCTACCAAAGCACGTCGTCCTCATCTTGGCAATTCGCGAGCTTGCGCTGCTCGAAGAGATTTCCCCCTTACTATTGAAGATCAAGCACCTTGATCCACGTAGCGAGCGCTTCACGCTTCGGTTCCATCTGACTCGTATACCTAGCAAGTTCTGCTGGATACACCGATCGACAACGTGAGATTGCGAGGCGTGAACGGTATTTTCAGTCAAGAAGCACCTTCGAGTTTCTTTACGCGATTTTGCGGCGCTCCGGCGCCGTTTATGGCGTCGCTGCGTTCCCGAGGCATGAGAATCGTGTTGTATACGGCAATGCTCGTGCCGGTCACGAGGCTGATACTATGGCTGCAATTTGACAATGGAGAGCTCATGGATCACGGCAACAAAACACAGTATTGGCTTCTGCAGAAAGTCGTGGAATCGGAGTTGTGTTCCTTACCCCGATCGTGGCGTACACGTTGGTGATTGTGGACCGATGGCGGCAATCGCGCCAGACGATTAACATGAAGAGTTTATCTCTGGCCCATGATGTCGCAGCACATTGCAACTATTCCACCATTCGAAAGGAGATCGTCGTCGAGGACTCAAGTCGGAGGACGTTGTGCGATTTAGTTGAAGAATATCATGTCGCATGTGGCACGCGCCCGAATATAGATCAGATCATGCGAGAAGTATACGATAAACACTGCAGAACACGTGGAACTGCAATCGGAGTGGTTATATCGGGCCCCGAAGCGCTCAAGACTGCAACTACTGACGCTATTGCTGACTTACATACGCACGATTTCGACGTTCATGAAGAAGAGTTTGAGCTGTAGAAAGGTCAACAGAAAGGTCAACAGTAAAGTCACTCCCAAGCCAGAAAAAAGAAGAAAAACATAAAAAAATAACTGTTTCTCGTTGTCTTCGTCCGACAGCGAACTATATGTAACTTTTGACTCAAACTTGTCAAGTCACGGTCGATTTTCCATTGGTGCTGACATTGGAGGGGAGGAGACTGCCGCAAAGGCACTGCACCAAAACGCCGAGGCAGTCTGAACGAAGGAAGAAACTGACACTTTGAAGCGAGCCTCGGGATGACGAGGCTTGTTACTGCGGCGCTTCTTGCTCTTCGGGTGTTGCTGGGAATTCATTTTCGTCGCGAGCTCCTTGGTCGAACTCTCTTGGACAGAATTGAACGTCATGATCTCGAAACGCAAGATGATAAGTGAACGATTTCGTTTGTTAAATCCTAGCCGGATATTTCTTTTTAGAAGAAAATGTCAGGTAAGCCTCGGTACCCATGACGTCTCCGTATTCTTACGAGATTTTACACTGGCTCCAGCGTTGGACAATACCAAATCAAACAAACGCAACGGGCATGTATTATATTTCAATTTTGTGGTCATTAATAATGACTCATTATGACTATATCCTATGAGCCGGTCCCGCTACAGTGTAGGGTATATTGGTTTTGTCGTGCTAATGTCACTTGCCCCCCATGAGAGACAGGGCTTCGGTTCATGGCACCAATTATACTTGCACTCGGATGGTAATATCCGTGCACAGATTAGCTTGATATTTCTTAGCGGGCCGTATGAGGCGCAACAAGTAGCTATTTCTTTTTCACGACGTCCTAAGGGGCCTCGTAAGGGCCGAAATGTAGGGTCTTATATCTCAACTGTCGGAAAAAGCCGGCCGCAGCCGTCAAAAGGTACCTCCATTTCTAAATTTTCACATGGTCGCAGTGCGTTTGGTGCTCGGTAAGCTGATCGTGCGTAGGACAACAAGTCGTCGAATAGGCAGTCAACCCTTGCGCCTTTTGCTTCACTGGAGCATTAGGAATGACACAATGGGGCACATGTTGGGACGCTGATGCATTTCACTCAAGCAAGAACGTACGAAATTCAGCCAGGAATCGTGCATGAAGTGACCCTCTCTGCTCTATTTAGAAAACTGTATCGGTGAGACCGGCGTGTACTTGGTATTCCGAGCTCGGCGTATTGCAGGGGCCAGCACGACGTAACACGCTAGTATAGCCAAGATCGCGGCAGCCATAAAGCCTGCAACATCCTGGGCTGGGAAATACCCTGGAGGATACCGCTCGCGATTGCTGGGCCAATCGTGTGTGGACACGATCCACGCTTCGTCCTTGACTCGACGCTCAACGTCAGACACGAACTCAAAGTGCAAGTGCGTCGAGTTGTAAATGTGTACGCGACCGTAGCCGTGTTCCAGGAAGCCCTGCTCGCGCCAGCGAGAACGGTAAAAGCCAGTATCGTCCACTGTGTATCCTCCCGAGCCTACCATGAGATGCACTGGTGCCATTGCCTTGCCGCTCGGTGATTCAATACAGCGGTCGCCAAACACAGCACATGTACGCTCGTACGAGTGGTAATGGCCCGCGAATACGATATCTACGTGATAGTCAGCTAGCTCCTGCTCGAGTTCGTCACGGAAGAGCAACGACCGGTAGTAATCACCAGAGTAGGCGACAGAGCAGTATAACGGTCGGTGAACGTATACGAAAACCCACGGTGTCTTCGAACGGTCAACAGATTTGAGATCGTTCACGAGCCAGTTATGCAGTAAAGATCCTCGCGCAAACTCGTGCTCACTGCTTATCACCGCATGGTGTGCAAGACCCGTGTCGAAACTGTACCAGTATACGCCATTGCCATTATCAGGCATGTGGAAACGTTTCTCCGAGGGAATACCACACTCGCCAAATGAGTCATATCCACGCGTGCCGTCCAGTTCAAACGTCGGGTGCGAAGGCCACTTGAGATGATCCTGTTTCACTCCTTCTAGGTACCCATAGTCTAAGTCACCATTAATAAAAAAACACAAAAGCCAGGATAATGAGTCCCAAACCGGCGATTGAGCAACATTATTCTGTTGAAACTTACCGTGGTTACCCATACTGATCATATACGGAAGGCGCGCAGCCGCATACTCAATGAGATGGCCGAATTGGTCCCAGATATAGGTAGACCCCCTCGCATAGGATAAGTCTCCAACATGCATGACAGCGACGTATCTGTGCTTGCTTGGATCTGCAGCAGCTCGCTCCATATCCTCGCGGATAAGTTGCATCGTGGTGCCACAGTTGCCATCATCCTGGGCAAAATTATCCGTCGCTCCAACGGGCGTGTTGAGATCTCCATATACAAAGAAGCTCATGCTCGATCCTTTAGCATCTGTCGAGATGCTATTACTCCCAGCAGCAGGCGGCATCCGGAACTCTAGGACATCACCACGCTCTCCATTTTCATCTCCAACTCGATAAAAGTATCGCTTCCCGGCTTCCAGTTTCGTCATGACGGCATCAAAAATCTGTCCAGGGTCTCTGAAATTCCTGGGGAACACCGTCGTCGCCGGCCCATTGCACATATCCTCAGGCTTATAACTGCTCTGTGTGGCCCGACCGACCTTATCCAATTTTCCCTCTTCCTCGCCAAATTTCACCACGGGGTTGGTTACATTGTCACTTACCCACTTGACTCGCATCTCGTCTGGACTCTCCGTCAGCGCCAAATGAACCTGCAACGGCTGCGTTGGTCCATGCTTAAACCTCAGCAAGTTGCTCTCCCGTAGCACCTGGTCGTCCTCCGTGAGGAACCGTAGCAGCCACGAACATCTCATGTTAACCAAAGGTCCGACCTCCACCACACCGGATCCCTTGCCATTTGTCTGTACTGTATCCATAAACTCGTGTACATTGGGTGTACGGTTCGCCAGCTCGTCGGCCGAGCTCACGCAGTATGCGGCCACTCTGTCCCGGCTGTAGAATTCGGGCTGGGGTGCTTTGTACTCGAAGGAGACACTCACTGTGTCCAGATTGTCCAGAATGCTCTGGTTTACCTCGAACCGGGCGAGGCGACGCGGAATATTGTACGCATCTCGCGCCTCCAGCATCTTCTGCTCCTCCCGCAGCGATTTGGACGCATTACCGGTCGTGTAGAGTGACGAGACGACGAGGACGAGTCCCACGACGATGATGAGCGCCGCGAGCCAATGCAGAGGCGAGCTGCGCGAGGCGGTAGAGGCCTTTCGTGAACGCGTCTGTACGTCGGACGACAGGCGCGTGCCATCCGACTGCGGAGATGAAGGAGGGAGGAACGCACGCCGCTCCAGCGACGCGTCCGAAGCGCGCGACGACATGATTCTCGACCCAGATGCCGGCAGATCGGCAAGTGAAGAGGTACATAGTTGAAAAATATAAAATAGAAACGCAAGCAGAGGGTTAGAAATGCTGTACAAGTGTAGAGGGCGATGAGGAACATTTAGGAGGACGGCATATTGAAGCAAAATCTATTCAGCGATTATATATACGGGTTCGCTCGATCAACTACCAGTTGTAGCTGTGCGTCGACAGCGACCTGCTTCGAGCGCCCAAACTGTTCCAGCTACACGAGTCCGAGGTAGCTCAAGAGCATGAGCGCTATCCAAAGGTAACTGAAGGGCATGCCCATGATCCACAGCAGAAAAAAGATTAGAAGAAGATTGCCACCACCGATCCGGTACTGCGACAGACGTCCATTTCGCTGCGGTCGGTTGTCACCAGCAGCGTTCTGTCCGTTCGGTGCGCTGTCAACAATAAACATCAAACTCATCAGCTTCTAAACTCCTTCTCCTCTTCTTAAGTCCCGGCCATGGCCCAACTTACCGCTGTCGCTGGTTTACGCGGTGCATACGCATACCCGGCATGCCCATACCCATGCCTGGAGCTCCACCGAACGACGTGAACGTGAACCCCGGTCCGAACTGTGAGACGTGCACGCGAGACCCTCCAAAGTTGTGCATGTTGCCTCCACCCCGCATACCATCCTGGAAGAACATAGAAAACGGGTCCTGGCCGCCGAAGAACGTGCGGAAGATCTCCTCGGCGTCTTGGCCCTGGAACGGGTGCATGCCCGTGCCGCCGCCGCCTGCCGCTGCGCCGCCCATGCCAGCCTTGCCGAAACGGTCATATTGTCGTCGCTTGTCAGGATCGGACAGCACCGAGTACGCCTGGCGATAGCAAAGTCAACAGCGGTCAGCAGCTGGCAATCAACATGGTGTATCAATCCGGTCGGGTACGGTACCTCTCCGATCTCCTTGAACTTAACCTCGGCCTCCTCCTTCTTGTCCAGATTCTTGTCTAATACAGCGAGAACAAAACGTCAAACACAGGAGAGGAGGGGCTACAGATGGAGGCGACAGACCTGGGTGGTAGCGGATGGCCAGCTTGCGGTAGGCGCGCTTGATCTCATCCTCTGTGGCCGTCTTCTCGATGCCTAGCGTCTCGTAGTAGCCCACCTCGGCCATGCTCGCTCGCAGTCTTAACTGACGCGTAGTAGCCTCCTTGGTGTGCGGTACATCAACTAAACTATAGTTTATTTGGTCCCCACGATGTTGAAGTCAAAGTAAAATTTATTCACATTTTGCGGTTATGTCGGCCATCGTTCCACGCCTGTCGCGGGGGACGTGCAGCGACAGGAGTTTCTCGCCTGGCCGTATTAATAGCGATGAGTTGCGTAAAGATGTTTTGGTGGTCGTGGTACTGCCGTTTCTGTTCTTTTAAGACACCCGCCGCATTGGGAGTCTGCCTGGCTGTGTCGTCCTGTGTGCTAACCCATTAGACGCTGGCCGACATGACCGCCGTGGTGCCGCTGATGCCAACTCAGCCAATGCTGCACCCAAACCTGTCTAAGCGCAACATGAGCACAGCGCCAAGACGGTCGGTACCGCGTGCAGTCGTGCTGGTGCAGCAACCCACCCACCCGATCTTCTGCCATTTCGAGGACCGCGACGTAGAGCAGAAATTCCAGACGTATTTCCAGCGAGAATGGCAGGCCAGCATCGTCGGGTGGATGGTTATTATACTACTTGTGTGTGCGGCGTGGTGTTATCTGTCTTCCAATGCAGCGACACTCGCGATCACGGAAGCTTACACTGCTTCAATCTTCGCAGACCTGTCAGTTGCCTACTCTAATAAAGAGCTCATCTCGGCGTCCAGCTTCTCGCACGTGCTCTGGCTGGATGACGAGGCTTTCGCAGGGATTGCGGTGATGCTGTATGCGCTGGCAGTGGGGTGTATAGTTCATATCTGGCGACGCCGAGGCGAATATCGCTTCCGAAATGTGCAGTTAGACCCCGTGCAGCTTGTTCTGCTGCTCTTTTATCACTGTAGCGCCGCTCCATTGTTCGTGGTAGTCTTGGCAGGGATCGAGAAGCAGACTCGCCTATCGAAGCAGCTTTCTGTGGTGCATCTCGATAATGTGAGACTGACATCCGTACTAGTCGGGGAAGGTTTTGTGGATAGTTTGCTCTTTCTCGAATTACTTGGAGCGTGTGTGTGCACGTGTTTACTGCGACTACAGTTTAGCTACTGCATCGTTGTGGTCGTGGAGCTCTCGATCATTGCCATCGTGGCGACGGGAGTTCATGAAACAATAAGTGTGGTGCTCAACCGAAGGTTGTCCGTTCTGGCTGCTTTTCTCATCCTCTTGGCCTTGCTGCTCCGCATTGTACGAGAACAGGAACGCAGCACACGTCGCGAATTCTTGACGTCGTTCCATTTGGTCACAGAGGCTCGTCGTTTAAGCAGTGCCAACCTCGAAATCAAGGAAGAATTGTCCGGAAAACTAAATTACCAACTGCATTACGAAATGGGCGATATATTACGCATTCTCTGTCAAATTAAAGTTAAGATGGGTACGACGGAGAAGCGAGACATTGATAAAATTATCACGGCTCTTGTTCGCAATCATGACTTATTCGAGGTCACACTGAGCTCTACAATGCCCGAATACGAGGAAGAGGTACAGGGCTGGCTGCATATGATGGACTTTAAGGATCATCCATCGCAGTCAGGAGATGAATATGGGTCCTCAGCTAAACCAGGTAGTGATGGTCGTCGTTCGCGACATTATTCCTTATCCAACGACATCCTCCGCGTGGCGACTTCACGACGTTTAAGTGCCAAAAAGGTCCCCTACGAAAGTTTCCACTTCAATAACAACGACGGTCTGACCCGCTTGTTGCGCACGAATAGCAATGTAGAGGAAGCTTTCAATACCGTGATCCGACCACGCGAGGACGATCTCTCAAGTTGGCTTATGAATCGTCTTCAGAATCATTTTTTCGTCGATATGTTCTACATCCAGATGCATTGTGCTGCACCATTACAGGCCGTGTTCCTAGCCTGTGTGAAACTGAATGGCTTCATTAAGCGACTCGAGTTGGATGAACAAAAGCTCCTTAGCTTTGCTGCGGCAGTGGAAGAACGCTACCACGACCGTAATCCGTATCACAATCATTTGTAAGTGTACATATTTTTGAAGTTTTCGGGTACCTTTTGACATACATGTACATCTAACATCCGATCGTTTTTTTTTGTATACTTCAGACATGCTGCAGCGGTAGTAGCAGACATTAATTTTTATCTGCGAAGAGTGCACTTGAACATCGACGACAGTACATTACTCGTCGGGCTTGTCGCTGCAGCCGCACACGATATCTCGCACCCTGGAGTCTCCAATGGATTCCTGATTGCCACGAAGTCGAACTTGGCCATCACCTACAGCGACGATTCGGTGCTTGAGCGCATGCACATTGCTGAATTGTATCGCATCTTGTCCCACGATGCCCTCGATGTTTTCAGCCACATGGCGGCACCTGAACGCGCCGAGTCTCGCAAGATTATTATCGGTATGATTCTCGCCACCGATTTAGCTCGCCATTTCCAGCGTATTTCCGTGCTCAAGACGAAAAAGTTTGCCATGTCAGAGGAGGCGCAGGGTCTTGAGCTCTCGCTTCTAATGGAGACGATGCTCATGCTCGCGGATCTTGGGCACACGGCAAAGCCGTTTGCATACCACCAAATGTGGGCCGAGCGGATCTCCGAAGAGTTTTTTCGCCAGGGCGAAACCGAGGAGCACAATAATTTGCCCATCTCGCCGCTGTGTGACCGCAAGCAGGCCAACTTACCGCGTAGTCAAGTTACCTTTCTTACGTTAGTGGCCACGCCATTGTTCGAGACGGCGGGTCAAGTGTTCTCTATTGATGAATACGATACGGTGATTTCCGAGCTACGCAACAACATTGCGACGTGGAAAGAACGAATTGAAAACAACGACAGTGCTGTCCTTGAGACTGTGTCAGCCGATTCACACAAGAAAAAGACACCACAAGACAGTGCGGGCTAAACACTGCACACGGTAAACTTTGACGTAAGAGTGTAGCGGTAAAGTAGAAATGTTTGTATGTTTCTTCGGCTTCTGACCACCATTTTTTGTTATAAATCTTGGTTTGTGTGAAAAAAAAAAACCAAGAAATAAAAAGAATGGTTTACGAGTATTCGACCTTATCGCCGTATTCCGTGTAGTAGTTGGCCACTGATACCGAGGACTTTGTGGCGTCTTCCATATCGAGCCAGACGCGACACTTTTCATAAGGAGGAGAGTAGAGATGCATGGAAATGGCATTGAGCCCCGTGTCGGGGTTGCCTACCTTGTGCAGTCCAAGCGAGTTGTCCATGTAGGTGACACCCGATGTGAGCACCACATTGGACGTCTCGATGAGTTTGCCGTCTTGCTTCTCGTAGCGCACTTCGTTCACGTAGCCTTGAATAACTTTCACCCAGCAGCCATCAGTGGGGTGGTCGTGGACAGGGCTGAACTTGCCGGGGTTCCAGCATAACAGCATGAGTGCGTACGTCTCGTTGTCCGTTGAGATGAGGTTTCGAGTGTAGCTGCGTGACGGATCGAAGTGCGCGAAGCGCTGCAGCTCCTCCATGTTCACGGGGAAATCCCTACAATGCAGCAAGCACATCAACCCGCTATTAATTATCAGAGTAAAATATACGTCATTACAACTAGCAAGAAATATTCTGTACTCGAGTAGCTGCTGGAGCCTGGGTTTGTGCTTGATGGCGATCTCGGGGTCACGCCCCAACTCGCGCTCCAGCGTCTCCACCAGCTGCGCCAAGTCCATCGCGACCGACACTTTGTGAGCTTCTGCATTGATTTCCGTAGGGCTTGGATCCATACCCAGAGCCGTCTGTGGTGCCATATTCATCCGCCAGACCTCCATCGTATCCGTTTGTGGCTTATAGCGACTGATCGTTATGCTCTCCACCATCTTCAACGACTCAGTTGACGATCAGCCAATGAGAGGCGTCCGCTCATTCCGCCGTTGCAGGGTATCTGCTAAGTACGATGAAGCCATGTTGATGCTCAAACTTATTGTCGTCCTATTTACGTGAAAATGACTCTCCGGGGTTGTTGTTCTGCCCCGTTGTGTGCTCCTTAGAGTCCGGGTGCAGCCAATTGTTGTACGGAACAACTGACGGCCCCAGCAGACGGTTAAGCTGGCGATCCAAACACTTTTCGATGCTGCATAAGTGGCGGATGTAGGCCAGCTTGGGCCACGCAGTACGCTGTCCGCCTTCAATGTAGTCGTGCATGTCCTGCTTGCTCGGGTTCTGGATAGCCTTGATACCAATGGCCTCTTGAAACGAAAACTCGGGGACCAGAGTCACGTTGCCCGAGAAATTCTGCCGGAAGTATGCGCTGAACTGGTGACCATAGATCTTGGGAAAGAGACCCAAGAAGGCCAGCATCTTGAGGCGGTGACGCACATCGGCAGCGATTACGCTCTCTAGCATGTGGAAAATACTTTTGCGGAACCCAGGCTGGTTGATCTCGTCGCCTACGAAGGGCACGACGTGCGGGTTCACTTGAGACACGATGAAGTTTGTCACATTGAAGCAGCTCGCCATCGTCTCCATGGGCAAATCGTGCTGGATACTACCGTCGCACCATTCCTTGCCCAGCGAGTTGTACGGAACAACATTGCCATCAAAATCTCGCGCCATGAGCTGCTTGCTCTTCATAATTCCAGGGAGAGAACATGTGCAGGCCACTGCACTCCAAAGAAGAACGTGGGGTGAGTTGATGTGGTCCAGTAGTAACTTCTTGGGACCTTTGTGGGCACTGTTAACATCCGAAGCCGAAACGGTGATGCACACGTGGCGCCCTGTCTTAAGATACGCATCCTGGAACGTGTAATACATCGTCTTCTGCACTGCGTTCAATGGTTCGCCGTAGTAGTGCTGCGTAGTGCGCTCGAAAGTTGAGCACTCAAGCAGGAACCCAGTCTTAATGCAGTGTGTAAACTGTTCAAGCAGAGGTGGGAACCAGCGGATACCCAGGGGAATAAATCGCGTCGAGACATCGTCCTGAATGATATCGTCAAGCAGCTCCTTGTTCGTCTTGCAAGCAATCATGGCGGCTGTGATAGCGCCACCAGACGACCCAGAGACGATGTTCGGCATCAGATCCGCTTCGAGTAACGCCTTGATAATGCCCTTGTGATACATGGCAATGGAGCCACCGCCGCTCAGACACAGCGCCGTTGAGCCGAACGATTGCTTGATATGCCTAAAGAATTGATTTTTTTCCTCACGCGGGAATTCTTCCTCGCTTGCATTGCCTAGTACTTCCAGCGCCTGTACTATAGCATCGTTGTACTCATTAATCACAGTCTTGGTACCAGACTTGCACTCAAGATGGAGACTTGGCGAGTCCACGCCCAACTCGTTGCGCATAACACAAGCTGCCATCATGTACCGAAGCTCCATGATGTTTGGCTTCTCCTCATGCAAAGCACGCTTGAGAGCAGTAAAGTTCTTTCGAAGCTGGACAAAGTCGCAGTACTCTAAATCGTCATCAGAGATCGTGGTTTTGAAGTGGTCTTTGCCTTCCAATGTATCTAGGTACTCGGCCATCTCCACCCACACTGCGTGCGTCGGTGCAGTCTTCATAAGCTGTCGCAGCGCCACAGCCTGCCGGTTGCGGACACCAAAGACACTTGAATATCCACGTCTGAGAAGCGCCAGTACGATCTTGGTCAACTTGACTGTGAAATAACACGACATGGAGAAGAGAATTCGTGCCAACTGGTACAGTGCAATGCCCCACTGCAGCGTCACACCCGCCTGCAGATACAGAAACCAGCCGATGGCCTTGTACTTACGGATCAGCACCAGACAGGCGATCGTCAACGATAGAGCCGCGGTGACCTGTGGACTATTGTACATACCCTGCAAAATCGAGACAAAGGAGCTGGACGGCTTGATGTCGAGTTTCTGCATGGCCTTCCATCCATCAGTGAGCACGACGGAAGCATTTCCCGCGGTCCACGTTGCATGATCCTGAGCTCGAGCAGCAATTCGCGGGGTCTCAGCCATTGCAAGCGCAGCCATCGGCACCAAGTAGTAACTGGCGATGGCTACAACCAGGACAGCGCTGGTCATGTTCGCCACGAACTGCGCGATGCGCTCCGAATCCTTCCACGCGGCCTTGGGCTGCAGCACTATTGATACGGCGCTCTCTCTTGTGGTGTGTGGCAGCTTCAGCTTCAGCTGCGGGGCGGTGGCTACAACCGACGTCATGGAGCCCGGGGGCGTCACGGTTGTCTGCATTGCTCACTGAGCGAAGAGCTGAACCGACCTGAACGATGCTCCAACTTACTTAGCGGCTTAAGCCTACAGACTGGAAATAGAAGGAGGATGGAGGGCCACGTGTAGCTGCTGCAGCTTGGCTCGACTTGTGGAAATGGCGAGCGGCCAGCAACGAGCAGATGGAAAAGTGAATACTGTACGGTATGTACACTTTAGGCCATGGGCTTTTCTCAGATTAGGCTGTCGTTAGGCGGTACCGTAGTGTAGGTCAAATAGAAGGACCTATGCTACCAATAGAAGCTGGCAGGCTATAAGAAAACAGAATGATACCGTGTATATCGAAAAAACAGTGTTGCTTTGATGTCCTGATATTCAAGTTAGCAGGACATCAAAAGCCACAATCTAGGCAGGCTACCTGCGTGTATGCTCAACGCCCCGATTTATGGTTTTGCCTCAGTGAGGGCGCTGGGGTACGGCAGCAGACTCAGTCCTATTGATCCCGACGCTGTATGGTAGGGATAAGTCTGATGACGAAGTCAAGCAATATTTTAACGTAAATGTACAGTTATAGCTCGATGCGTTTCAGTAGTCAACTGTACATTATGTTAATAAATACTGCATGACTCTTATTGTTATTGTCAATATACACGTTCGAGTCCACCTTACTTAAATCATTACAAATACTATTCCCTCTCCCACAAAATTATAATACTTTCAAGGTTATTAGTTGCCACACGTTCACACGTTTGATCTCGGATTGAGAAAATGATGCGGCGATGTCACTTGACTTGTAAACCCTACTGCCAACCACTCACTGTACATGTACTGTACACCGGATGCTCCGCAATATGAAGAAAACATTCGCAGTCTAATTGCCTTTTGTCTGCTGTCCTCGATCAGACCGGTGGTTAAGACATCGCGTCTTAACGCGAGATGGGCTGCATGACCAACACGTTGAGGTTGACGGTCACACGATGATCCTCGCTTGCGATGCGGCGCAATCCGTGCACCTGCCCCACTTCTTCGAAAGCATCATGATGAGATCGTCTGTGCGGACTCACTCAGAAGCAGGCATCTCGCCTTAAACCCGGAAAACTCGACTCCACCAGACATACGTAGCAACAGATTTGACCGCATTATTCATGCATCCACTGGCCAAGAGCGAAATTGACTCGCATCAGATTGCATTCTCAGATCTGAGGACGCGATTCCGCCAATCATCGCTGTGTTTATTGCGTCCCACGTGACGTGCTGTGACGAGAAGTGAGTGGCAGAGGCAATTCCCTACTAGCGTCTACGCGCGCACAGCAGAGGTGGAATGAGCCTGCGCTGCCGAACGCCCCCCTTACTGAGCTGCTTCTGAGTGAGCGTGCTAATTAAGCCCTCAACTTCATGGTGTGTCCCGAGTCTACGCCGCCAGCTCCAGCGGCGATGGAGTCGCCCGTTGCTGTGAAGGTCAAGAAGGTCAAGAAGGTCAAGTCCAAGAGCCCCAAGGAGGTGATGCTGGGCATTTGTGGTGGCGTGGGGCCCGCCGCGGGACTACTGCTACACCAGCTCATACTGCAGAATACCGACAGTGCTGGAGAGGACCAGGGCCACCTGAACGTCTGCCACTTCTCACGCTCCGAGGACATGACGGACCGCACCGAGTATCTCGTCTACGCGGCGAGTTCCGGTGCCGATGCCACCGATTCCGACTCGGACAGTGGGTCTACAAATGGCGAAGTGCCTTGTGACTTTGTCAAGGAGGTAGAGAACCCGGCGTGCGGCATGGCACGCACGTTCGCCATGATGCACGCTGCAGCTACTGCAGGTCGAGCGCGACTTGTGGTGGGTGTGCCCTGCAATACGTTCCACGCGCAGCCAATCTGGGACGAATTCATGCGACGTACGGGTCGTGCGAGCAATGTGCATCACGTGCACATGCTGGAAGAGACGGTGGCGTTCATCACACAGAAGCTGCCGTCCTGCAAACGCGTTGGCTTGATGTCTACTACGGGGACACGCAACTCGCGTGTGTACCATGATCTACTGGAGCCGCGTGGCTACACTGTGGTCGAGGTGGATGCTGGAGCGATGCAGCAGGAGCTCCATGAATCGATTTATAACCGCGAGTGGGGGGTCAAGAGCACAGCTCCTGCCGTGTCGCCACGTACCGAGGCGAATTTCCACCGCTATGCGCTGTATCTACGGGAGCAGGGAGCTGAGGTCATTATCCTGGGCTGTACAGAAATTCCATTCGTGTTCACTTGCAAGACGCACTGTGCTGATTGTCTTCTCATTGACCCGATGGTGGCCCTGGCACGTGCCATGATCCGCGAGGCCGATCCATCGAGGTTAAAACCTGCAGACAGCAGCAATACAGCCATGAAAGGGTCTAGTATGTATTCTGTTGTGCCACTGGGTGGGTCCATGGCGCCGTTGAAGTTTGTAGGCACCTCGAGTTCGTCGACAACGACAACGCCATCTTCAGGGACCAACTGATCGTGATTCTCTGTGCGTGTTAGACTAATAGACCTATCGGTAGAGCTCGGTGCATAAGAGTCTCACCCGACTTTATTGTGCAATTACATCAATGACGAGAGCTGGTTCAAGAAGTTTGTCGCCTTTTCAGACGCTGCAGAATCATCTGCAGGATTCGTCGGTGACGCACTGTTGCCCACTGCCGAGGCCTCCTCTCGCTGCTTACAAAGACGCTCCAAGCGCAGTTGCTTCCTCGTCTGCCTGTCCATTGCACCCGACGAAGACGAGCGCGCCAACGACTGCGCTAGAGTCGCTCGCAAATGCACTTCCTTCAAATGATGTTTCTCGGAGGTTTTCAGACGCTTCTCCCACTGCGAAACCACGAAGCTGCCGCCGTCTGTTTTCCCTTCCTCGTTCCGGTCTTCAGCTTCATCACGCTGCTTCCTCTTTACAAGCTCTTCCCTTTGAGATTGATGCTGCATATCCACGAACGCCGCGTATTCCTCACTGTTCGTCGCGACATTTCTCGTGCGTCCGAACTCGTCCGTGATCTCCGCCATTGTCTTCTCCTTGGTACTTCTCGTCTCAGTCATGTATTTCTTGGCTTCAAAGTCCACCAGACACTCTCCCTTCAAGTGGTCTCCACCTCCTCCATTTGCCATCTCCTCGTACAGTTTTGCCTTCCTCCGTAGCATCTCCGCTGACTTTTTGGCCCACGCTTTCTCGTCGTCTTCGTCCGGGGCTTCTCTCGTCTTCAACTCCTTGTCGCGTCGACTGCGAGCCTCCACTCCGCTATTGGAGCGATTCTTACCCATTCGGTCCTCGTCCGACCTCTGACGACGCTTGCTACCGCCTCGCAGATGCGCATATTTGCCTTGACGGAGGGCTCTGTAGCCAGCTGACGTCCCGTCATCGTTCTCGGCCGTCAAAGCGTCTTGCAACCGGCGTTTCCGCTCCTGTTCCTTCTGGAAGACGACGGCCTTGAGGTCCAGGAGCGACTTGGCGTCGACTTTGATCTCCTTCGCCTTGGACGGCACGAGCGCCGACTCCGTCAGAAACCCGAGCGACATTTTTCTGTTATCACGTTGGATTTGTAACGCCAGCAAAAAAGAAAAAGAAATACTGTTTGTGCATAAACCAAAAGTGCAAATATAGACAACGTCAACTCGACAATAATGGATTAATGCTTGGGGAGTTACATTATCCGTGGCAACATTAAAAATTGAAATAAATAATTGCGCAAGTTAGACACCATCCTGTGTGTTTGGTCGGAAGACTGCCATGTTCCGGCGCAAGCCGGTCAAACCCCTCGTATTGGCGGCAGCCACGGAAGCGGATGATGCGGCGGTGAACCTCGAAGCAGGGCCAAAAGAGGTGAATTCCGATCAAACGCCGCCGACATTACAGGAGTCTGGTACAGCCCCGAGCAACGTGAAACCTCTCGGCCGGATAAGCAAACACGAGAGCAAGAAGCCAGGTATTCAAGTCACACCTGGTGCTCCTCATATACCAGGACGGAACAATACATGGACGCGTTCGACTGGGAGTCTACAGAAGTTAGCGTCGGACAACGCGACCATCAACGTGTTGCGAATGTCGCTCTTCGAGCTGCACGATCGAATGAGCTACCGGTGGGTGCTCCATCCGCAGTCTCCGCTCAAGACCTTCTGGGACCTCATTAGTGCACTCGTTGTTGCTTACTATTCGTGGATTATCCCCTTCATGTTGTGTTTCGAATGGTACGAGCCGTCGACGGCTACTCGCACTATCATGAAAGTCCTGGATGTGTGGGGATTCTTAGACATAGCACTACGCTTTCGTACGGGGTACATTGAATATGGCGCTGTGGTGATGAATCCACGCAAAATTCGCCAAGCGTATGTCCGTTCGGTCTGGTTTCCCATCGATCTCGCTTCTTCAATCCCCTTCGAGTACTTTATTAAGGACACCATGGCCAATGTATCGACGAGGAAAACTTTCAAGATGATTAAGTACATTAAGCTACCTCGCTTGCTGCGCTTAGGGCGTTTTGTCAGATATCTCAAGCGATACAAACGATACTCGAGTGTCTCCATCGCCCTCAATGTGATGATTTTCTCGGCTCATGTAGCAGGCTGTTTGTGGGTGGCTATACTGAAGCCATGCGCAGACGCTACCGAAGCCACTCGGCCTCATTGCTTAGATGGAGGTGAGATGGATGTCTATTGGGTCGCCTTCCACCATGGAATAGTGTCGTTGCTGGGTGTGTCTGCAACACACGTAGAAGCCAGCGATCGATTTCTAAGTGGAGGATATAACCACATCGCTAGTGACGACTTGAGCGGCGCTATCTACCTCTGGTCCAGCGCAGTATCAGTATATGGAGCAATATTGACAGCTATTCTCTTCGGCACTATCATCGGGCTTGTGCAGAGGTAATTTATTTATCAGTTCCTGCATAAAAAACTGGTACAAGCGCACACTAACACCTAAAGTATTGTGCTACATTATTTATTGTAGCTGGAACAGGGCCGAAAATGCGTTCCGGAAGAAAATGGATCATGTCACACATGAAATGGATGCACTGAGTTTGCCGAAACCATTACGAGTGCGTACCGTTCATGGGCCCAAACAAAGCCTATATTTTGTGTTCGGCTTAATTCACTGATGACGTTTGTGCTAAAACCGGATACTGTAGGCTCGAGTGGCAGCGTATTACGACTACCTGTGGCTGAATGTGCGCTAATTTTCTGCGCTGGGCTCACTTCGTCTTGGCTTGTACACTAACATTCGTTGCCAATGGTGTAACGGGATGACGCAGAATCGAGCTTTATCGGAGCAGCTCAATTTGCTGCACGATCCGGGCATGTCAATGACACTACGCAGACAAATCGCAATCTATCTGTTTAAAGACAACTTGCAGAAGATTCCGTTTTTCCAGTTAGCCACCGATGCTGTCTTGGGCATGATCTGCATGCAGCTGCATCAGGTCATTTATATGCCAGACGACTTTATCATCCAAGAAGGCGAGATTGGGAAGGAATTGTTCATGATCGTGAAGGGCATCGTACGGGTGCTCCCACCGAACGGCTGCAAGAAACAGGAGTCCCAGACGCTCATCTTGCTGAGTGAGGGCGATTTTTTTGGCGAGATCGGCGTGGTCATGGAGGTCGAACGAACTCGCAGCGTGAAAGCCGAGTGCATGGCAGAACTCTGCGTTCTCGCTCGAGAAGGTTTTGATAAAATCTTGGTCGAGTTTCCCGAGTTTGCAACCGCCATGAAAAAACTTATCGTCAAGCGCGTTGGCCTCATGTGGAAGGACGATGGGCCCGAGCGCATGGAGAAGATGACGGCACTCGCTGATGCCAAAATGAAGAAAACCATTCAGGCCTATAAAAACATGGAGAAGCTGCGCAACAAAACTCGTGCCCTCGCCAATTTCCGTCCGCGGCTGTCGAGTCTTCTCAACTCGTCGCGGCTCCTTCCACATCACGGAGTTCAAGGAGATGAAGGAGTTGGAGGAACGACGGATGAGATCGTCGCTGCTGTCGCCGCCGCGGCTGAAGTAGCTGCGGCTGGCACAACTTTCTCCACTTCGGGGACAGAGAAACTTTCGCTCGGGGCGATTACGGAAAACGCTGCACTGGAAGAAAGCAAAACATTTCCTGGTACGAGATTAGACGTCGCTCGAACAGCATCCGGCAGCGTTGACACCAGCTCGGTTAGCAGCGCCACCACGGGGTTATTGGGGCTTACCGATCGAAGATCGCAACGCGTGTTGGTCCCCAGCGCATCGTGTAGTTGCTCCCCGTTCCAGTTGCAGCAGCTAGAGCGGCAACTGCGGCTGGTCGAACAGAAAGTGGAGTCTAGAATGGACGACTTGGACCGCAAGCTCGAGCAGATTGTGCGTCACTTAGTGCCCGCCGCCAAGGCAACCGCGCTCGTATCACCCCCCGTCACGTTCAGGGCCTAATCGCGCCGGTGTTCAATATATATACGGTACAATTACAGTGTAAATGTGATAGAGCGCCGGAAACTCTGTGCTGTCTACTCGTTGAAGTTTCCAAGTCATGAGTCGTGAGAGCGAGATACTAGATTGCCCGTTTTGATTCATCGGAGCGGGCAAGGATGAGTGGGGAGTGCATAAGGACGGCATTATCTTCGTCTCAAATCCCAAGCTCCGCGATCTTTGGGACAGTCGTATACGGCCTTACCCACCTGCGCTGCCTGCACCGCCCCCCAGACCCATCAAAGTTGTGGCGCGCGGGCCACCTGCCGACGACAGCACAGTGCATTCCCTCCTTCCCTCTAATACTTCCGCTGGTAGAGCAATGTACAGGTAATTGTGGCGTCGCGTTACGCGCGGGTGTGTCCGACTTCGAGGGACTTTGACGAGCAGCGAGTCCAGTATTCAAGCTTTGCATATCTTCATACACAATGCAAATGGTATCCAATACTTTTGAAGTAGTTTCGAGTGCTCGAAAAAAGAAGACAGTTTATACTCATGAGTGAGTTTACAGAAGCATGGATGCATGACAATCTGATCGATGCGACGAGCCTTTTGTGGCCAGTGGGGGCGGCTTTCGAATGGGTAGAAATGCCGCACATTGCCCTCCAACCACACAACACCAGCCAGGCTGGTTACCACTAGTGTCTGTGCGTGGTCTCAACAGGATGCTCGAGCCGAAATCCGGTGGCATGCCAGCGGATGGTCGATCTGATCCACGCAACACATGGAGCTCGGATAGTCTTCCTTAGCAGCTGAACAGCCGCAGACGGAGGGCTAAGGCTATCGCCGGCGGCAAATGGTGTCGATGGGCTCGACCTGGTCATGCACGAACAACGGATTAACTTGCGTCAAAGGCTTTTGTGGTGGTGTCTGGCGTGGCGTGGGACGCTGTAGTTTGCTGCCGCCCCATCGTGGGCCATGATTTGTGCCGCCTTTTCCTGTGTCGTTGGCAACGACTCGTTGCCACCGCGCATTGCCCATACTGTACATATTCAACTCGCGGAAGTTTTTTTTTTCACTTCCTTTCCTCGGATTTTGGACGCCTACGCCAGTCGCTAACTAGCCAGTCGATATTACCACAACGAAGGCACTGCTGATCGTTTTCCGTTTCGTCAGGGAATTTCGGTATCAAGCGTGCCGTTATTGCTTTCCAGGGTATTTCTGTAAATATGGCATCTAGATCAACTAAAATAGCCTATCAGACGAGGTTGTAGGGGTCGGCATAATGGAGCGAGGCGGTTCCGTTCGGTTTGCATAGTTTGTTCCTGTTAACCGCATCGAAAAGCCTGTCGCATCGACGCGACATCCGGGTCTCGGCCCGGCTACACCCCATACGTTTCTGCCCCTCGGCAGAGACTGAAAATTCCTCCCAAAGCCTAAAGAAACCCGGTTCATTCCGCGATCGCGTGTGTTCGAGCGACAGCGGCCGGAGCTCCCCATACAAAACGCCAGTTGTCGGACGCCTACTCCCCCCCTTCTCCCTTTCGAGTAGGTTCATCAGTGGGGAATATCGCGCGCGCGTTGAGACGCTCGTAGCAGGACACAGTATATGCAGCGCCAGCGGATCACACTCTTTTCGGCTGAGGACGCCGACGCCATGGCGCTTCGCGAGCGCTCCAGTATAATGCTGGGCTCGAGCCGCGGGCCCGGACGCTTCGACAAGCGCGCACAGTCGTACAGCATGCGCCCCAGTATGACCGTGTACGGCCACGAAGGCGAGGACTTCTTCGACGGCACAGCCAGCTACTCGTCGGTCACGGAGCGCAGCGGCACCGGAAGTGTGGCCCCCAACCGCACACGGCTCAGCGTGTCGCCCGACCTTAGTAGCGCCTTCGAAGACATCTTCGAGACGGACTGGGAGGGCTACATCTGGAAGCAGGGCCACGTCGTGCGCTCATGGCGCTACCGCTACGCTGTGCTCTCAGGCACGACCTTCAGCTACTATGTGAGCAAGGACGTGGCCAAGATGGACACGGAGAAGTTCCGTGGCCGCGTGACGGTCACGGGCGCCTCACGCGACCCGAACCGCTCCAACGGGGTGCTTATCACCACCACGATTAACAAGATCTTCGCCATGTACACACGTTCGAGCATGGAGTGCGAGATCTGGGTCAAGATGCTACAGCAGGCTGTGCAGAACGCCAACAGTCAAAAACCTGGACAGAGCTTCAGCGGCGCCTCTAATGGACGTGACTCCGACCTCCAAAGCGGACGTGTGAGTCAATGGAATCCAGCGGCTAGCGGCACGCTTCCCTTTTCGGCGGGTAGTCTATTGTCACAAACTGTCCGGTCGTCTGGAGACTGGAAGGCCCGCAACTTGGCTACGATCAAGCAGTTCTACTCCATGTGGACGACGCAGTTCTTGGAGCAGACGGGCGTCGACGACTCGGCAACGAACCTCATCTCGCTCTTTCCCATCTGCTCGCCCGAGATGATCGTCTCGGTCAGCTACCCGTGCGAGTTCCTGCCCTCAACCAAGTTTTACGGTCGAGAAGGTCTGGTAGATGTAGTGCTTGGCTTCTCGCGCTTCGTGTTGTTCAAGAGATTCGCTGTATCCCGTTACATGACGACCAAGCAGCCAAACGTGCTCCAGGTGCTGGCTGCCGGCACTATTTGGAACAAGTATCTCAAGCGCGAGTTCACGTTTACGACGCGTGACGAGATTCTACTGAGCCCGGGCGGCCGTGTACTTGGCCTCCAGATGCAGATTGAAGTGGACATTGCCGCATTCCAGATGTCGGACGCCGAACGGAAGGCGGCCAAAACAGAGCGTGCGTTCCAGGCCTCGACATCGAAGCGAGTACTGTCTCTGTCGATCCAACACTTCCACGTGAACCGTGTCTTAGGTAAGGGTACGTTTGGCACAGTGGTGCTGGCTGAGCGTAAAAACACGGGCGAAATCTTCGCGGTGAAGATTTTGGAAAAGAGCTCCATGTCGAACTACGACAAGCTGCGTACCAAGACCGAGATGCGGATCCTACGTGACGTGCATCATCCGTTCATCGCGCCACTGCGCTTCTCGTTTCAGAGCCAGTCTCGTGTGTTCTTGGGCATGGAGTACTATCCCGGTGGCAGTCTGTACACACACATGAACCGCTTCTCCAACAACAAGGAGCACCGCGTGAAGATCCCATTGGACCTGGACCGCGTCAAATTCTATGCTGCTCAAATTGTGCTGGCGCTGTCGCACCTGCATGCCTGCGACATTGTGTACCGTGACCTGAAGCCCGATAACATCATGATTGACGTTGAGGGCAATATCGCTTTGGTGGACTTTGGTCTCTCCAAGACGAACGTGAACCAGATGTCTGGTGCCCGTACGATGGCTGGTTCCCCGGCATACACGGCTCCTGAGCTGCTGAAGCCGAAACGCTCGCGTGACTACGGCAAGGCCGTGGACTGGTGGTGCCTGGGAATCCTGCTTTACGAGATGCTGCTTGCGAAGCGACCGTTCCATCATCTGAACGTGTCGGTGCTGTACAAGCTCATCGAGAAAGAGCCTGTGAAATTCCCGTCCAAGTGTGGTATCCACCCGGACGCTCGCAGCTTGATTATGGGCCTGCTCGAGAAGGACCCAAACAAGCGGCTTGGTGCACACCAGACCAGTGACATCCTTACTCACCCATTTTTCAAAGACATCCGATGGAACTTGGTTCTTCGCAAGAAGATCACCCCACCGTGGGTCCCCGCGCCTATGTCGATGGAGGAGGAGCGCATGAAGAGTCCAGATATTAACTTCGACAAGTTTCTGGCCTCCAAGACGGCTTCTACAGGCAACATCTTCAGTATCATTTTCCCCTGGAAGAACCCGCACACTCGCCACCGCCGGGCAAGATCGGAAATGGACTACGACTCGTTTGGCAAGTTTAGCTACGTGAGCGACACGACCAACTCGTTCCTTGTGGACGAAGATGAGATGCTCGACGCCGCCTTCACGGGCCGTCGTAGTATCCAGCTGCACACCTTGGCAGGCGAAGCCTGAACCGACTGAACAAAAGACTGCGCCGTAGTTGTACCAGCAGATGCACGTAGAACACTACTAAAGGTAAATTATTTTTTTGACTGCGCGTTTTACCTCATGTTCGCTTCAGCAAACCGCATGCATGTGCCCGTGACGATGCTCACTTGTCGGTCTTCTGGTCTTTCAAGCAAACCAAGGCTGCGTTACGTCCGCAGGCTCCCATGACACCGCCTCCAGGATGCGTGCCTGCAGAGCAGAAGTACAGGCCGTCGATGGGAGATCGGTAACTCGAATAGCCGGGCATTGGCCTCATCCAGAAGAGCTAGTGCGGACAAGCAAACGCATGTCAGTTAGGCTTCGCTTGAACATGGCTGTACTTATTGTATATATACCTGGTCCAAGCCCATGGCGCCGTGGAAAATATTTCCTCTCGGAAGCGAGAATATCTGCTCGAGGTCAGGCGGCTGCACGACGAGCATTGGTAAAATGATAAAAAAAAAGAAATAAAACAAGCTGATAGAAGAGATCTAAGCGCACCGTGAGAATATCGAAGTCGATAATCGATTTCATGAAGCCTGGTGCGTACTCCTCAATAACCGAGAAAACTTGGTTCGCAAAGTTTTCTTTCTTCCCTGGCTCACTCCACATTCCATCCTAAGGTGATGAAGCATATAATTTACCGTTAGTACTTATCACAGCAGTATGCATATCGAATGGAATGTATACCTTTGGCTTGTACGGCGTGTATTGGACGAACAATAAAGCGATGTGCTTCCCTGGGGATAACATGTTGTTATACCGTTTACAAGGATTTCAGGAAAAAAAAACTTCTGCAGGCGTACCCGGTGGGGCAATTGTTGGGTCCACCGATGTCGGGATGTTCATCTCGATTATAGGCCTTTTCGAGCAGAATCCACGTTGGGCGTCCACGAAAGCATCCTCGATCTACGATTTTCCGCGGTTAGTGAAGTTTGTGTCTCAATTCATCACACAGTACAACGTACCTGATCCAGCGAGTCTTCGAAATGAATCGTGCCATAGTGGTTCGGCATCGGCACGTTCCCATCTCCTTCGTTTGGTAAGCACAGAAAATTTGGCAGTCGATCAAGCGCTACATTGATCTGGGTAATCATTTCACAAACATTTTTAAGGGGCTAGCGCTAACAGTACAATACCAATAGTGATATAGACCAACCTTCGTTGACGCTGACTCACTGTTCCAGTTTCGCTTAAAATGCGCGACTACCTCCTCTGGTAGGTCCCTTTTGTCAAGCATATCAAGAATGGTCGTAACTGGACTCGCGTTCGACAAAATATTGTCTGATTCGATCACGTCGCCGCTCGCTAGGCAAACGCCATGAGCTTTTCCGTCACGGACACAAATTGACTTGACAGGCGTATTAACATAAATTTCGGCGCCAGCTCCAGTTGCAGCATTCTCGATGGCTTGAGAAACCCCACCCATCCCGCCTTTTACATGCCCCCAAGCGCCTTTAATGCCATTCACTTCGCCCATCACGTGGTGGAAGAGAATATATGCTGATCCAGGAGTCGAAGGAGATATCTTTGCAATACAAAGTAATCGTAAGGTGACGGTAAAATAAATCGGCTAGAGTATCACCAACCTTCGCGCCGATAATGGCGTCAGTAGCAAGGGTAGTCTTCAACACGTCAGATTCAAACCACTTATCAAGGATCTTGGTCGCGGGGGCCGTCATAAATTCAGCAAAAGTAGCCAATTCGCTTGCAAGTTTGCTGCAGCGGTAGCCGAAATGCGCCATAGCTTTTGCTGCATCTACGCGACGGCTATTTCAAAGCAATCAATACTTTGTAACGCCGTCACCTTGTTATCAAGGGAGTACCACTCACCTAAGAGAAGCATTCGAGTCAAAAGCAGTGTGGAGATCTGGTGGCGGCTAGTCCCCCCAATAGCAAAATGTAAGAAACAAGAGCATAATTCTCGAGAATCACAAGGAAGATAAATACCTCGTCGAGCATCGGCAAGAAGAAGTCCACCATGTCCTGCAGACACAAAAGATACATACGTGAAGTGTAGTGAATCATCGCATTTCAACACCGACTGCAGTTTCATCACCTCCAACATCTTGTTGTACATTGGGTACGCTTTCGCATCTGCAGTCGAGAATTGAGCTACATCAACCAGTTTGCCCGCACAAAGCCTAAGTTTTCTCTTCACAGGGATCATCTGCAATAATACTCTTCGTCGTTTTACCAATACTTGCTTGCGTTTGCTGCATGTCACTTCCGAGGATGAGGCTGCGGCCGTCACGAGTCGGCGTGAATGACGATGGGTCCCGTACAAAAACTGCAGCGCAGTCAACACGCGCAGTCAACAATCATCTCGTACAAGCTTCTCGTCAAGAACCGTTCCAACACCAGTCCTCACCCTCGAGTCCGTGTCTGTGCAGATCCAGATCTTTGATAATCTGCGGCCGGAAGAGCGAGAAGACATATGATGCCCTCGAGATTTTAAACCCGGGGAAAACCTCCTCCGTCACCGCCGCGCCCCCGACTAAATGCCTCTTTTCCAGCACGCAGACGCTCTTCCCAGCCTGTAGATAGAATAACCTGCATGAGTGTGTTTGAAAGTAGTGAATCTTTTGTCGTGCAGATAAGTCGGTCGTATCACTTTTGCCAGATACGCGGCAGCTACAAGACCGTTATGGCCCCCGCCCACGATGATGGCGTCCCTATTCACACAGATCCATCGTTGAGTCGGTAAATAACTACCAATCGCCCCAACAAACTCACCATTTCTTCCGTAGCAGCGTTGTAGGGACCTTCATCTTCGCCCTACGGGAGAAATGAAGTTGCGGATGGGAGGCACAAATCAACTTCAATATCAGAGTGATGGTCACACTTCGATTAAATACGAGTTGAAGTCCGCATTCTAATCGACCATGTTCGAGGTACAGATCGTGCGGCAGCAGAGAGGGAGTGGAGCGCGTGGCGGACTCCAGGTGCTGCTTCGGCGTTTCTTCATGGCTGTATGCGATCGGTGCTTGAAGATCACCGCGAGGGCGTCATCGCCAAGCTCAGCTGCTGTGCTAAGTATCTCGCGCAGCCGTTGCAACAGCGTACGGATTCGTGGAAGGCTGCTGCGAGTTGTCGTTGACAACGGGGACGCTTTAACGTAAGAATGAGCAGTGCAGTTTGAGTAATTAGTTAAACTTACGACTGATCTGGCTTTGGATCGGTAGTGTCCGTCTACGAGATCAGGAAGAGGCACTACGGGCTGCCGAGAGCATGATGGAGACCTGGGGTGCGTCTACCTGATAGCAAAAAAAAAAAAACTTTTAACGTTGAATCGCTCGTTAACGCAACAGACATCGATCCTCTCGTGGAAGATTCGGTGGCTCTTACGGCTGATACGGAACTCGAAGCAAACTGCGAAGTGGAAGGACTCGTGAAGCATTACGTGAACGACCCGATCTTTCGGCAGTTGATCCACGAGATCCACGATCGCATTGATGACGTACTTGCGGGTAAAGCACTGAGCTATGAGGCGCGCATGTGACGGTAAACGACGAAGTAGGTTATTAAGCTCACCCAAATATTTACTAATTGGTGTTGTTTTATTCAGATGGTACACAGGGGCTATTATGCCTGACGCCCAGCAACAGCGCTAGAAATCGTTCTCCTGGGCGCAATGCTTCATTAAGCGATTCTTAACGGTGTTCAGAATTGAAAACATTGCGCTTGATTCGTCGAGGTCTTGTCGAACAACGGCAACTTGCAGCATTACAGGGAGGTGCATGATGGCATCTTCTTCCTCCGCAGCCCCGGTGTCTCCGTAATTCATTTTGTGGTAATTAAATGCCGCATCGCGGTACTTCTCATACAACTCGAGGCTCTCTGGGTCGTCGAAACCATACGAAGCAACGGTTCGATGTTGCTCGCCGCTGCCGCCACCTACTCCAGCATTCACGGCAGCGTTTTCTTGACACATTCGCTCGTGCGCCTCCCGAATTTCCTCTTCTTCTACCCCGTATGCTAGCGCAAGGATCAAGAAAACAGAATACTTCCGTTTGAGATGGTCCGCAAAGAAGTTGAGAACCTCTGTTGGCATTGTTTCTTCCCTCCCATCAAGCCCCTCGATTTCTCGCCTACAGTTGGCTGAGAACAACTCGTGCACCCGGCTAACCTTCTCGTAGACCAGCAAGGCCATCTGCGGGTGGGTCACTTGCGCTACTAACTTCTCCATCGCTACTATCCGCCGGATTTCAGACTCAGCCTTTTCCTTCTCGCCCGAAAGAACACGGTTGCACCAAATTTCACTTTGAAATAGTGTCACCTTGGAATCTTGCCCTGGAGATACCCAACACTTCCTCGCCACGGTAGACCCATTACTACCTCCTGCATCTGTGTCTTCATCGCTCTGGTTGCTTCTTGAGTTTTTGACGTGCATTTCTCGTTTGGTTGTCAGGATGTGGCGAATCGCTTTCGTCCACAACTCGAATGTGCTTTGGTTGTATGAAGCGAATTCCAGAAAGCAGTGTGTACTCGCATTCGGATTGTTAACAGCAAGAGTGTCCACTCTACTGCCCGAAGAGACAAGCAAACTTTGACGGAGCTCTTGGTTCAGCCACTGTACCAGTGCAACAACAATGTTTTACAGAGTATTAGATGGGCTAAAAGATTTTGAGTTGATGCGGCATTAAATAAAACAATAAAAGTCGTGAACCCCACCTCATCCAGCTCGTCTGTTTCTAACAACTTGCGACGGAACAGCCGCATGTTGGCATTTTGGTCGACCACATCGACTTTCATGTCGCCAAGCAACATCATGTGGTGCAGCTCAATTACCTAGATCAGACAAAAAAAGAAATATGAGGTCAACCCTCGCGTTAGAATATCTACAATGAATTTTGCAAGTCGATGTTCTTTAAAACCTTGTCGGGCTTCAGTCCCTGCTCCCACCGTTCGCGGCTGCTGAACATAAGAATGCTGTCTTCTTGCAGTGACACAAAGTACGATACCCATCCACTGATGAAAAAGATATTGCGTTCCATCACCAGCAACGTGTCGTTTAACGTTTGCTGCCCGATCAGCAAGTTCATTGTCACAAGTCGGAAAACACACGAGCAGCATGACACATTTCGTCAGGTTCTCACCAAGGAAAAATAGCAGCGCTCATGCAGCATTACTCCACACCTTATAGATTATCGCCGTCTTGGCCCTGCCCAAACTCTTGGGCGTCCACGGTGTTTCGCGCGACGCCTTGTCGTCAGAAGTGATCGAGGCATTGTTCCCGTCGTGTGTCAACGCGTCCTTGGTGCTCTGTCCCTTGCCCAATAGCGTCTTCAGCAGCGACGGCGGCGCCGTCCGCATCCGGTTCGCCGCACGATCGTTACCGTCGGCGGGTTCACTCATCTGCGCGGCAGTTGCAGGGCTCAATTGTTGCGACCTCTTAGTGATCCCACCGGTTCACCACCAGCGGGTCGGGTTATGTGTTTATTAGGGTTTTGACCCAATACCACTAGGGTTGAAGAAGAAGTGCAATGGCATTTCGAATTAAGCAGCTGGAAGTACGACCGCGTTCGCTTGATCTGAGCTCCGCACTCTTCACCGCCGATGCGTCGCAGTGCAAGTGACCGCCATACCAGTGGCAGAAACCCGCGGACGGGTACGTCGACGCATCCGGGGCTTCCCCGACGCCGGTCTAAGGACGACGTGCTAATGCGCACGCCGTCCGCCGCCTACGATCAACTGCGCGTGAGCGGCTTCCCGCCTGTCCAGCTTGGCAGTTGGCACCGCTATCGCTCGCTCTCGCAAGAGATCGACGACGTGTTCAAGCCTGACTCATCGTCCATCGCGCGCGAGCCTGCGGTACGTACGTACGACGGAGATCTCCGGTACCTGGGCTGCTCGTAGTGATTAACCCGATGGTTGCTGGTGGCAAGTTGCTGCAGAAATACCAAGTGGGTATCGATCTGAAGCAAATTTTGGCGCCGACGAAGGCTAGAATGCGCAAGACGAAGATCATCTGCGCCATCGGCCCGGCGTCTTGGTCAGTGGAGATGCTTGGTGGGAGACTCTTAGAGATTTGGTAGCAATTGTTGTGGAAGAAACGGATGGTAACAATTTTTAATCGTACAGGACAACTGCTGGACGCTGGCATGAATGTGGCAAGACTCAATTTCTCCCATGGAGATCATGAACTGCATAAGAAGAGTCTATCGAATTTGAGAGAGGCGATGGCCTTACGATCTGGCTGCTACTGCGCTGTGTTGCTGGATACCAAGGGTCCGGAGATCCGTAGCGGCTTCCTGAGAGGTCACAAACCCATCCAGCTGAAGGTGTGATGCCATGGTGGTAGGTGTGGCGTTGGATTGAGGTGGGCATTGCTAACGAGGTTGCTTGTTGTTGATGTTGCGGAAAATAGGCTGGACAGACGCTTGAGATCACTACAGACTATGGCGCGGAAGGTGACAGCTCTCGCATTGCCTGCACGTATGAGCAGTTGCCAATGTCTGTGTCGGTGGGCTCCAAGATTTTGTGCGACGATGGAAGTTTAGTAATGACAGTGCTGGACTGCTTGCCAGAGTCTATCATTGTGCGTGTGCACAATGACCATCTTCTTGAAGAGAAGAAGAACATGAATTTGCCAGGTCTGCTGCTTGCGTTACAGCCATGCTTTGGCAGGTGGCCTTGAACTAAGTTGAGTTGTTTCCTTATGTACAGGAGCGGCTATTCAGATACCAGGCATTACTGAGAAGGACGAGGATGATCTCCTAAATTTCGCGATCCCCAACGGAGTGGACATTGTTTCAGGGTCTTTTGTGCGTTCGGCTGCCAATGTGCGCGCGATCCGTGAGTGTCTCGGGGAAGCAGGAAAACATATCCGCGTGCACGCAAAGATTGAAAGCCAGGAGGCGCTGCAGAATATTGACGAGATTATTGCTGAGGCCGATGGCATTCACGTGAGTCGTGGCGATCTCGGTATGGAGCTGTCACCTGAACGTGTCTTCTTGGCCCAGAAAATGATTATCAGCAAGGCCAATCGCGCTGGGAAACCCGTGGTCACCTCCACACAAATGCTGCAATCCATGACGAAGAAACGAACCCCTTCTAACGCGGAATGTACCGACGTGGCAAATGCAGTGCTAGATGGTACTGATGCTATGATGCTCTCAGCAGAAACTGCCAAGGGCATGTACCCGAAGGAGGCAGTTGAAACCATGGCTAAGATTTGTGTTGAAGCAGAGCAAGCGCTCGACTATGCGGAAGTCTATCGCCTGCACCGGGCAGCAAACAGCAAGCACGTACCTATGTGCGAATCGGTCGCCAGCTCGGCCGTTGAGATTTCTCTCGATATGAACGTGAAACTGATTATTTCGATCACTGATTCGGGCTCCAGTACGAAGCTACTAGCAAAGTACCGTCCCAAAGCCAACATATTAGCTGTCACTTCTTCGATTTTGACAGCGCGCCAGCTCTCAGGAGTATCCAGGTAAGCTCGTAAGCTCATCGTCTCACAGGGTCCCTTGCACTAACTTGGACCGCTCATTTCTGAAAATGCTTTAAGAGGGGTAACGGCGATGCTAGTGGAGTCCATGGCAGGAGTAGAAGATCTTACGTTGAAAGCTATCGAGTACGCAAAGGATCGGGGATTGATTGCGAGGGGCGAAATGATCATTTTGGTTCACGGGCTCGACGATACTGTATCTGTATCCACCAACGTGGTGAAGGTGATCGAGGTGGCCAAGAAAGGCTACTCCAGCCCAAAGCACAGCTTCATGAGTGGTCTCCACATACCCTTCACGTAATTGAGAAGATATGCTCGAGAAGACTGAGGGAATTGTAAAGCGATCAAGCTGCAGGGTTCATGGTGAATTACAGTCTAGGCATTGCCCTGCATATGATGCCCTACCTGTATCTAATACTCTATTCGTGGGGTGGGCGTGGAATTGGGATGCGTAGGAAGTCTGATGCTGGAACGATCGCACGTCGCCCAAACGATTCTTGGGCCTCCAGCGTGAGATGAAGTGTTGTTCGTGCTTTGGATTCAGCTGTCCAGTGCCGGAAGCGATGGCTAAAGTGGGTCAGCGCGAGCAATGTCGCGTTCATCTTCTTGGCTGCAAACCCGGCCATGCGAGCTGTCGAGTGTCCACGATGCACGGCCTGCACAGGAATGCATCACAAGCCAATGAATTACTACAAAAAAAGACTTTAAAGCTGCAACATTCATAGCGGGCGACTCGTTACCTGCTTCATCATTTCGTGACTCAGTGTTGCTTCATGAACCAAAACCTACGAGAAGAAAAATAAGCATCGCCACCATCAGCGACTTAGCAATTCCGATCACACAATTACAGCTCAGCAGAAATTCAAAGATAACTTACGTCACAGTTCTGCGCAATGTCAAACACCCGCGAAGAGTCAGCAGAATCACCCAGGATGGCCACCTTGCGTCCACGAGCCTTCGGTCCAGTGACCTGCATCATTTTCGAGCACGTGTAAGCCAACCATTCCAAATCCACCCACAGTAAGCCTGTTGCTATCGCCAAACCTCGGACGCATGGAGGATTTCACCATTAGGCAATTCTACACTTTCGCCAAGCTTGAGTGCACGATATTTCGGTCCAGGTGGCAGTCCTCGCTCGCGTAGCACATCCAATTTCAATTTTCCAGGAACGGGGTATTCCTCAACGACATATCTGAGCAAGATAACACAACGCATTGTCAAGCTCAAACATTGGCAGAAACTATGAAAGAACCATACCCAAAGCTGGTGACCGTGTGCTTCAACGTTGAAGCCTTCACAGTAAACTTGCCGTCATCCAGCACGTTCCACACGTCGCCGTTTCCATCCGACTCCGCGTACACCCACGTCCGTGTCAAACACTAGAAAATACAGTTAGCTTTAAGTATCAGCACACACATACACACGCCATATTTCCGACTCCATTCGCTCACCGGATGTTTGGGTGCATTGCGCATGAATTTCTCGTGCACCGACGTCTTGCTCACCATGTCGGGACACACTAGTTCATGCACTGTAATTTTCAGGTTTGCGAGCCTCGTGGTGCTTGTAGAGAAAGCCGTATTCAGGTACGAGAAGAGCCCCAGCGGCCCGTAAACGTCTATCGGCCTCGGCGCTCGTTCCTTCGTCTGTGAGTCCTTGTACTCGGCATTATGGTTGTCCAGCGTGCACAAGATCCCCGGCAGCCCGTACACATGGTCACCGTGTAGATGCGAGATGAAAAACTTGGTGGTAAGTGGCACGCGTACGACGCTCTTGATAAGCTGTCGTAGACTTCCTTCAGCGCAGTCAAACATCCAGTTGCTACGCGCCAGACGCAGACACACGCTCGTCGGGTTGCGCCGCACGGACGGAGAGCCCGCGCCAGTGCCAAGGAACAGCAGCTCGAAGCCCGTGAACGGCTGCTGCGAAGGAGGCACGAGCAGCGTGTTGCAGCTGCGCATCGGCACAGTCTTAAGCAGCGCCTGGCGCTCACTGATGCGCATCCAGCGCCGCGCCATGGACGCCATCACCACCGCAAAATAAAAATACTGACTCGTGTAATGCACATCACAATATATTGTCTTTTTCGCGGGAAAACAAGTTTTTTTTGTTTCTACTTGGAAAGACATGGACGGCGTCACGGACTCGGGCGCCGAGGGCTCGGACGCGTACGTGGATGGATCCATCTACCGCGTCAAGCTGCACAACTTCCTGACGTATTCAGATGCCGAGTTCTTCCCCGGACCGCGGCTGAATCTGATCCTGGGCCCCAACGGCACGGGGAAGAGCTCCATCGTCTGCGCGCTCTGTGTCGGCCTGGCTGGTAGCACTCGCGTACGTTTACAGTAGAGAACCAGTTATTGTACAGTGAAGATACTGATCTGGTTCTCTGTATTGTGTTGCTGCAGCTGCTAGGTCGAGCTGACAAGGTGGGCCAGTTCGTGCGCCACGAGAAGGAGAGCGGCTACACGGAGATCGAACTGTTCTTCGTGCGTGGCAACAAGGTCATCCGACGTAATATCTTCCGGGACAACAAGAGCACGTGGCAAGTCAATGGCAAGGACTCGACGCTCAAGAACGTGACGGGCATCATGGAGGCTGCTAGCATCCAGATCGACAACTTGTGTCAGTTCCTGCCGCAGGACAAAGTTGGCGAATTCTCTAGGATGAACGCTGTCCAGCTGCTCAAGGCTACGGAAAATGCCATTACCGACAGCGACTTGGCCGCCAAGCACGAGGAGATCATTGAACTGCAGCACAGCATGTCGGACAAAGGACGGGTACGGTGCGGCAGTAGGAGACGGCTGTGATGCAACTAGCGCTGATCGACAAGCTGGGTTTCGTTGCTGTGCAGGAACTGGAGCATGCGCGCGCGGCGCTGGACCTGAAAAAGAGTGAGAATGCCCAGCGCCAGAAGGAGGTGGAACGTATTGAAAACTATGAAGCTCGCATTGAAGAGGTATACACGTATACTTGTGACTAGTGAGATCTGTACTATTGCTGACGGGTAGTTGTGATTTGGTTAATGATTACAGACGGTGGTGATGGAGAAAAAGTGCTTGTGGCTCGAGTTTGAGAACGCAAAAGCTGAGGTCGAGGAGCTAAAGGAAGAAAAACTACGCTGCAAGGAAGCGATTTCTGTGAGTATTTAGGAGTTGAAATGCTTGGTTTTGCATTTGATGATCGTGCTGAGGAAGTTCATGTTATGATGACGTTGCAGAATGAACGCAGAGGGAAGATTGATCCTCTTGTGGAGCTTCTAAAGAAGGAGCAGATTAAACTGGAAGACGTGAAGACTGAGTACATTACGAATTTATATTGTCACTGCAACCGATATTGTGCTAACCAAATTTTTACTTGTGACATTAGAAAAACAGAGGTGGATAATGAGAAGCGGCAACTTATCGACAAGATTCGACAGGAAAAGAATCACGTGAGTGAAATATTTGACGATTACTTGGCTGATATCATTATCCTTTGTAAATTTCTAACTGTATCTGTGCGGTTTCCAGATTGAATCCATGGAAAGCGCCCAGAGCCAAACTTTGTCAGATGTCAAGGAGCTGCGTAACCAGCACAACTCCACACGCAGAAAGCTTGAGCGTTTGGAACGCGATGTTGCAGATGTCGGTATTGCAGGCATCTTATTGCATTATTATCCAATTGGACTCATTTTCGGTTGGTGAATGGGACGCTGTGCAGTGGCGAAAGGAACGCGAGGGGATTGCTGACGATGCTGACCTTAAACAGCAAAAGGAACAACTGGAGAGGCAGCAGCGTGCCAAAGATATGGAGGTATGTCCAAATAGTGAAGTGTAAAAATTAGGTAACGTTGCTGATGCTTGGCTGCCATCACTATGCTTGTGAAGGAAACGGAAATTCGCAGTAAGAGAGAGGCGCTCGCTCGTGAGCTGTCGTACGTTGACAGTGAGCGCAGGAAGGTGACCAGTAAGCTCGCTAAGCTTGACGACGAAGATGTACAGCGGCGCCTAACTCTTCAGAGGGTTGATCCTGACTGTATCCGCGCTGCGGACTGGGTGAAGAATAACCAGCATCGACTGAAGCGAAAAGTATGGGGGCCGATTGCACTCGAGGTAAGTGACATGCTAGTGTGTTTTCTTGTACTTTAATTGTCTGCCTCACATGAGTGCGGTTATTGTTCCAGATGAAACTTAATGAAACGATGCACGCCAAGTACGTTGAAGACACTCTTCCGAAATGGCTTCTGGGAGCTCTGGTTGCAGAGTGCTATGACGATTACAACACAATTCTCCGCGAGGTGAACAATAGCAATTCAGATCGCCGCATCAAAGCCTCAATTTTGATCGTGGAAAATGGCACGTGCCATGCTATTCATCGTCCATACTCGGAAGAGCAGATGAACGACTACGGCAAAAGATATGGCATGAAAGGCTTTTTGGATGAGGTATGTTGGACTACGACTAGCTTGGTACTTAATTTAACTGATTTAAACTGTTTGTTTGCATGTGACTTGAAGCTGGTGACTGCGCCTGATATTGTTCACGAGGCTCTTCGAGCCCACGGAGGTCTTCACACTGTTATGGTTGGCTCCCAGCAGACGGAAGATATCATCAACAGAGGTGGACAGATCTTCACTGACATCGCATCATCAGAACGAAAAGCAGCCTTCGTGACTCCATACAAGAAATACGTTACCTCAGGTATGTCGTGGTGCATCTAATATCCTATCATTTTTTTGGTCATAACTAACCTTCTGTGGTACGTCTGAAGTATCCAAGTATGGTAACCGGAATGTGACGACGCGGACAAACGATCTTATGAATCCCCGTTTGCTGGCGGCTTCCACTTCGAATGAGGACGAGAAAACTGAAATGAAAACAATCCTAGATGAATTGCAATCCAGGGAGAGACGCATTCAAGAAGAGGTTAGAGGTTATGATTATATTGCGCGCTGCGTCGACTCCGAGCGTACTAACTCAAACTGCGATGGAATTTCAGATCACTGATCTCAAAGAACAAGAGAAACAGTACGCTGAAGAGAAGCGGGAAGTCCAACATCGAATCACCGAAATTCGTTCCCAGCGGAAGGTAATCATTCGCTTGGATGACAAGATTGCCGAGGGAGAAAACAAGATTTTTTCACTGCAGAGTGAGCTGGCACAGGCAAGTACACGTCACTGATACGGCTTCAACTTTATAATGTTGGGTTTCTAATATTTTTGATTTGTGTCCAGGATGTCTCGGCAAAGGAGGAGGCATTGACACGGAAGCTTAAAAATCAAGCGTTGAAGTAAGCGGAACAATTGCTTTCAAGAAGTAGAGATGGCGGATATGCTGACCACGTTTTGTCTGATGTTGCAACTTTAGGCAAGCGCAGCAGATAAAATACTGTCTGCAGCTAACAAGAGATCTGTTCAAGGCTAGCGCCCGCGAGGCATGCCTATCCCTGCAGTTCGGCACTCAGCAAGTCCGACTGGATTTCACGCAGAAGCATCTGAAACAAACTGAAGCCACCCTTCGGTATGCGCTCGCTATCTTGCATTTCTTGCGATATTATTTCGTGATGCTGACACTACGTTTCTCTAGGCAACTCCGGGAAACCTACAAGCTTGCAAAAGAAAACCTGCTGACTGTAGCGAGAAAGGCTATGGACCTAAAGCACAAAGCAGAGGAGGAGGCTTCGTGGGACATTTATGAAGCGCGTTTCAACCAACTTCCCGACGATCTGGATGAGTTGCTTGGCAAGATTGAAAACAACAAGGCAGCCCTGGAATGCTTCCGCGGCGACAGAAGCATTCGTGAGCTTTATGAGCGTATGTGCACTGAAATCCGGGACGATGAAGCCCACCTGGCCGATCTGGAAAGTTTTGTCACTCATGGAGAAGACACGATCAACGGAATCAAGGTGCGCTTTCTCCCATGGACTGATAATGATTCGACCCAACCCTTCCTAATATTGTATGATGCGAGTATAGGGAAAATGGCATGCCGATCTTAAAGAAGTAGTCGAACACATCGACACGTCCTTTAGAGAGTTTTTCAAGGATATCGGTTGTGTTGGCGAAGTTTTGCTGGATGACGCAGACCAGGTAAGTGTAGTTCTGAACAGGATTACAATGCAGTGGTGTGAATACTAAGTATCCCTTAATCCTTGACCATGTTTTAAATATTTAGGATTTTGCAAAATGGGGCATCCAACGTCGAGCACAGTTCCGCAAGAACACGATGCTTTCGACTATGACTGCTGAGGAACAATCTGGAGGAGTTCGTTTTTGTTCAGGTTTTTGGCTAATTTTTATTAGAAAACTCATCTTGTTAACCCTCGATTTCGTGTACTTGTAGGAAAAATCGGTTGGAACTATCATGTATTTGATGGCTCTCCAAAGCCTCACAAAGTGCCCATTCCGGGTGGTGGATGAGATCAATCAGGGCATGGACGTGTACAACGAGCGCAAGGTGTTCCAACGGATTACCAAGTCGTCATGCGGTAGCAAACTACCGCAGTACTTCCTCATTACACCGAAACTCATCACTGGGCTTCAGTATCACCGCGACACGAAGGTAATGGTCATTCTTAATGGGCCGTACAACAATATTCGGCAAGAATTGTGGGACCCCGACCGCTTCATCGCTTGCGGAAAACAAGCAAAGCGTAAGGGCGCCGGTACAGTCAACGGCACCAAGAAGCGTATTCGAGCATAAGGTGGATTAAAACCTTCTGACCCACCCCCAGCAGATCGTCCACATCGACGCGAATCTTTCGGCTCGTTCCGAGTCCATTAACCAGCAAGATGTTTCATGCTGCGGTGAGCATTTCCTAAGTCAAACAGCTTTGTTATTTTCATGCGTACGTTTTTTTTTCATTTCATTGTTCGTGTGTGAATTTTCTTCCCCTCTGCCCCCCTTTATGAACAGTGCGAAGCAGAAAATAGATTAATCGCACACGATACTCTACATGAAGTTGAATGCCGACTGTCCGCCACCAAGACGTGCACCATCAGCGGCATCAGGAGGAGGGTTTGTTCCTGCAGCCATGTTTGCACTACGCGGAGAGTTAGCAATAGCGAAGAGATCCTTTCCAAAGTGACCCAACGCCTTGTTGTGTTCATCCTGCTGGGGCTGCTGGTAATATTGCTGGTGAGCGTAGGGTGGGTTAGACGATGTAGCGCTTCCTAGTGTGTCAAAGCCGTCCAGCAGCTGCAGTGTAGAATTTATAGCAAATGAATGCGTTAGTAATCTCAATCCATATTAAACACACGAAGCAGCGGTCGGACGTACCGAAACTTCTTGCGGAGGTGCCGGAGCTGGCGGCGCCTGTGAATGAACAGGAGAACCGAGAAGATCGGCAATAATCTGAACGCCTTGGTCAACTGGACCGGCAGATGACTCAAGACTCAGCGAGCCGAATCCAAGGAGGTCCACTTCTTGTTGTGATTGCTGCATACGATTCATAGTGGGGCTACGACGCTGTGCTCGTGCCGAGCGTTTGGCGCTTGGCTGGGAGGCGTTTTCTGCTTCGTCCGCGTACCCAAGCGCACGCAGAACCTGCAATGCTTTAGATACTACGCTAGGCTTAGCATCTTTTCGTAGCTGTTATGGTAGAACGCACAAGATGTAAAGTAGTTTTTGTTAACATGATAGATTCGCCCAGAGATGGTGCAATATAATGGCAATACGAACCTCCTCGACGACTTCCACGTTCTCCTCAAGGAACTCTTGATACGATGCCGCACCTGGGGAACCCAATAGGGCCAGGATCACGTACAGACCTTTTAAACGAACCTGCCAGGTGTCATCCTCCAACTTATCAAGCAAAATGTCGCCAATTGTTTGTGCATCCAGCGTCTGCGCAAGGTCAACAAAGCGCTTCAGTCCATCTGCAGGCGGCGCACGCGAAAGCCCCGCGGGTGCACACAAGCTGTCAATCATCGTGCGCTCATAGTCCCTGTGTACCAATAATTGCCGGCAGTAAGGACACTTTTGCAATAATTGATCACCAATATGGTTTTGTATGGTTTTGTACCTGCTGGTATCACCTCCGCCAGTTCCCTGCTGAGCATTCGGCTGATAGTAGCTGTGATCAATCACTTGTGGTCCAGCACGCAGTTCGTCGTTATCAGCCAATGACGAAGCCATCGACTTGTCCATATTGCGGCGATCCCACTTCTCGAGCGCGGCCGTCCCCATCTTCTTCAATACTTCAGCTTTCTTTCCTAAAGTGGTCGTGGGCGCATCACAAAGTGGTTGTCCATTCACTGGAAGACCCATACTACCAATGCGATGCGTACTACCGTTGCCCATGCGGTTCGTGCTATCGATAAACGACGGAGCACTTCCAGATTGATGACCACCGAAACTACCTCTGCTCATCACATTCGGATTGTACGAGTTTCCAGCGCTTGCTCCTCGGACAGCGTTCGGGTTGTACGTGCCGCTGTTAAATCCACCAAGTCCTGACGTTGCACCAGTATTGCTACTACCAAATCCACCTGTTGGCTTCGGAAAGTTAAGAGAATGACCCACCAATACCGTGGGGCGGTTGTCTCGTCTTGTCGCCGGGTTGTAGCGTGGCTCGTTCTCCATCCCCGGATCCTTCTTCTGATACCCTGAACTACTCCAGACACCAGCCCCCGTGCTCTTCGAGGCTAAGCCAGATCCGGATGCGGATGACCAGGAATTAAAGCCACTAGCTTGCTGCTGTGGCGGCTGTGGCGCATTCTGGACATAGCCTCCTTGTGGACCAGTTGGGTTGTAACCATAACCGCTCGAGTTGCCGCCATTTTGTCCATAACTGTTATCACCACCGTAGCCACTGTTACCCGAGGGACCATTGTACCCTCCTGATGGAGCATTGTGACCTCCACCCGATGGAGCATTGTAGCTGCCGCCAGACGGAGCATTGTAGCCTCCCGACGGGTTTTCCTGATACGGAGCTGGACGATTTGAGGCTTGCGACTGACCCCAGGATCCACCCACATTCGATTGCTGTCGTTCAGATTGGCCTCCCTGGTTATAAGCTCCATTCAAGTTGCTGTAGGCCGGCGCATTGTCACCCTGTGGTGCTTGCCAATTGTTGATGCCACTTTGAGGAGGCTGTTGCTGCTGAGGCGGCTCCTCGTTGCGACGCGATAGAAATCCGTCATTCAAACACACCAAAGCTTCCTACAAAAATGATAACAACGACATGACGCATGAGAGGTTGGTGTACCATCACATGATAACTCGCAAAGGTTGCTTTCCCGACCTGTGACGCTACTCGAATACGACGGTATTTTTCATCTCCATAGACGGGATCCGGCGGGCCCGAGAACTCTGTAGACAACGTCATAGCAACAACGTCAGTGCTTGCAGCTGTAAAGCACCGGGAAGACCCCTCCCTTTGTGTCTTGCAGGTACACGCACGCAAATAGGCCGATAACTCTTGTTCTTCGTCGCGAATGGCTTCCGTGAAGGCGGCACTGCCCTCCCTGATACAGAACTACCAGCAACATAAAATCAATACACACGTTAAGAGCTCTCCATTAGCAACTGTTGATTCGTTCACTCACCGAGATGATCTGCAGCGCCTTAAGTTTGACAGTCAAGTTGCTCTTATTGAGTCTCCCCAACATGTAGTCGGCGATCTTCTCGGCGTCGCGGTCGCCGCTCTTCGTCGCGTCTGCAATGTAAAGAGAGACACAATAAGGTGAGATGGTGGCTTAAGTTGCAGCAGTCGTAATGCTGTTAAGACGCACTGGCGATCTCCTCCATGAGGTAGACGGGCACGGGACCGTCGTGCAAACTCGTGGCCTCGGCCAGTGTGTGCCGGTTCATGCTCCTGACTCGGGTGTGGGGTCCGTTTAGCGATGTGGCTGACTTTCCAAAGGGGGGGTAGTGGGGTGGTACAGCGGTACCATGTACCATCTAACTACACCTAAAGTTGTGTATCGTACTTCAAGATTAACAATGGTAGCACTTCCGAATTTAGTGATGCCCTGCCATTCAATCTCAATCCGAGCGACACAGAGCAAACGTACGCCCAATACAAACATGAGGGTCGGCACGATGTGCCTCCAGCACATTGTCACGGTGGCGGACAGAGAACGACGTGCTGTCGGTCGAATGCGACGTGCTAATAACGGCGAGAAGGGCCTATACGGACGTGCGTTGAGCACTATCCCTCACGTTTACGAGCAGCGGATCGCCGGTCAACATGAATAAAGCCAGAGACTGGCGAAAGAAGTGCCCAGCGCTGCAACTGGCGCTGGAGGACGAGCGGCAGTACAAGTACGCCAGGTCGGTCATCGACGGCTATGGCCACAAGCTCGATGTTCACTGGGATGGGCTATACCCCCATCTACTTTAAAAGTTCGAGCGTCTTCACCGCGCTGACTTGAGCTCTTCTCGGGCTTCTCATCGACATGGCTACAACGATGATCGAGGACAGCCCCCATCGCTGTTCAAGAAAGCTTACAGGTTCGATGGTAAGAAAATTACCTTTGTTGTCACGCTACAGCACATCCAAGACTTAACGAAGCGTCGCAACACTGTCTATCGGACGCTGAAGGGCAAGAAGCAAGTCAGCGAGGCAAAAATGGCCCAGATTGAGTAACTTGATGTCCGCCATGTAGGCACCTGTAGCGGCTATTCAACGACGGAGTGCTGAGCCCAGGTCAGCAATTCAACATGGACGGGAGTTATTTTGTAATCGACCTCGAAATGACAAAACGTTAGGCTTTACGAGGGGCTGAAAAGGACAAGTACCGGATAATATGCATTTCATGCAACCGTAATAAAACTGGAATATCAGTGACGTAAAAAGTCAACCTTGGTAAAAATTGACGAACATGGTTCCCGGACTGACTGGCTGGTGACAGAACACATATCCAAAAAATTGCCCCGCGCTCATGCTTGAGGCCCTTCAAAGAATGCCCACCGCCTCGAGGCAGCCGATGCCGCCGTCACCGAAGGCGTGTCCAGTGCCCTTGCCAAGGCCAGCAGCTGCCATCGCACAACTCTCTACCGCTGGACAAAGCGGCGCGATGAGATTGCAGCTGCTGCTTCGAACAGCACAGTGCTGAAGCAAGGACGCCGGGGCCCCAAAATCCGGTTTCGGACCTCGAAGAGCGGTAAGGCATTATTTATATTGCTGTATTTTATTGCTAATAATTATTTTATATGTTTGAAAATAGGTTGATGAATTGGGTCGAGGACATGCGGCGAAACAAGGTGCGCTTGCCGTTACGACGCGGTGCCTGCTCGAACCGCAGTTTCTCGAGGGACGTTCCGAGCGGCCGCCGTCCAATATCTCCGTCGCATTCGCATGCGACACAGCCTATCGATTCGTAGGATCACCCACAAGGGCCGTCGGAAGAGATCGGAAGCCCAGGTTCAATTTCTATTTTTTATATTTTCAGTTGTTTATTGAATGCTTAATAATACTGGTTTATTTGTGTATTTATTGTAGATCGTAGCGAATGAGTTTGGACACTATATGCGGTACAAGCTCGAGACTAGCACCTGATTACAGGGATATGAGGTCTTCAAGCGTGAGTGCCGCGAGCTGTACGCCCAGCACCACTGCATTCACGATCAAAGCGCAACTCCTCAGGAGCGGCGTAGCCTAATTACGCCAATTGTAGTGCGGGCATGGAAGACGATCTCAGAAAATACTATTCGGCGAGGTTTTAGAAAGCAGTGTCTTACGTTTAAGCCGTTGTGTTGCATACGAATTCGAATGTTACTGAGGATATGTAGGATGTATTTACCCAAGACCGAATCCGTGCGCCACATCGTATCCTGGCCGGGCGGCCCATGGATATCCAGTGCCAGGTGAGGCTCGGTTGGGATGTTAGGCATCTTGTGTAATATACGCTAAAACTCGTGATTCTTCATGATTTGGATAGCCGTACCACGAAATACCCAGTTGTGCGTTATCGACGCAACATGACACGGCACACGAGGGTCAATAGAGCACGCGGAATTAAGCAATTCCCATTTGAGAAGATGATTGTAAAAAGTCGAAGCAACTATTGTTTGAAGCCGCGGATATCCAAACTGGACATTATCTAAGACATCTCGGCGAAGACCGAGATTAAGTAGTTCACCATGCCTCGTCACAAAATCATATACTCGCCGGTATCCTTTCTCCTGGAAGTAATTAGCAGCTACCGAGGCATTTTCGAGTGGTCGTTTAAAAGTGCCAACTAAAAACAAAAAGTTGCTCCACAGTGGAAATTCATGAGCATGCTGACGAAAGTCCATTCATCGAGGTGCTTCCTAAGCTCATTCCAGACTTGTAATGTGGTATACCAGAACTCACCCAGTGCTCTCCATCGATCTGGCGCCGGGTCGGTTCTCGGTATCATAGCATACAGAATATCAAAGGCGATTCCACTTTCTTCAAGAGCTTCAGTGCATAGGGAGGCTGCTGGTTCGAAACATCAAGGTAAGCTCAAGGTGTTGATTGAAGCTATCTTGCGTCGCGCTTTGTACATAGTATCAGCACCGAACAAAGGCGTTAGAACCTGGGAGTCCGAGTCCTCCTGTAGAAGTTGGCCGGTAAAATCATTCTTCAGCAAAATTGCCATGAATGGAAGCATCAGCAGAAAGTGTCTTCTTAAATAAAATGCACTGCATATGTTTATCACCTGGGTATCGATGTTCTTATTCATTGGCGTCACCGCCGCCGTATACCACAGGAGGGGTAACGTAATTGTCCGTAAATTACCGATCAGCCTTGTAATGTATTTTCAAAATAAACATCTCGTAATCATATTTGGAACTATGTGTCGAGTCGTATGCTGGCCGAAAGAGTCGGACTTTGTGTTATACCAAGCAATGTGGTATGACCATCATCTGCCACAACAAAAAGTCTCGCTCAAGCTCCTCTCGAAGACCTGCTTCACATGCTTGAAAAGGGAGCACGATGGTTTTATCTGCGTTTAGAGATAGTCCAACTGAATCCGCATACTTTTGGACCTCGTCGAGAAATACCTGGGTTTGCCGAAGACCTTCCAGGATCCCAGTACAATCATCCGTAAACGCAAGTGTATGGTGGGGTGCTTCCGCAACAGGAAGGCGAGTTCATTAGGTGACTAGTTTTTAGCGTAGATAACAGAGAAACGGTTCAATGAATAGTACGAACAAACCAGAAGATAACGGATCTCCCTGACGAACTCCACAACCAAGTTGGACATATTCACTCGCGGTGCCGTTATCCAGCACTGTGACGATAGTTCCTTTATAGAACGTTCGGATGGCTTATGTCAAAGGCTTTGGCAAAAATCCAATATAATTGCACAGAATTTGTGAGACCCGCGCTCCGAGCGTATACCCTGAGTAAAGCCAAATTAATCCGGGTGTGGTAGCTTCAAGGAATTCTCCGCAGTCGATATGATAAGACTTTCGGTCCACTTCGCGTCATGATTAAGCAGCGTGAGGGGGCGGTAAATACTTGGCTTGGAGCGATCTCCCTTTTTGTACAACAAGGAGATATAAGCACGTCGTTGGAACTTGGTCATAAGTCCTTTGCTTTATTGCGAAGCGTATACCAACTCATATACCTTAGCCCATTGATAAATAATTGATAATATTCCGCTGGAATACCATCCAGCCTACTTGACTTGCCTTTAGCAGTCTTTGTGATCGTCCAAAAGAAATCATGAGCGGTCATAGGCGAGTCGAGGAAATCCTTTATCCATTGTTGAGAGTCTCGCGTTTCGTGTGTTGAGACATTTCAGCAAGTTCAGTAGGCGACAAGTGTCTTGTCCTTATATTTGGCTCCGAAGAATTGATTATAGATCATACGAGGAACAGGCCAGAACAAGGTCAGACCGGGTTTCATGGAAATCTTGTGTGCAGGTCATGAGGCTTTGTTTAGGTATCAATGTGGTCTCACCTGCTCCATTCGTTTGTCACTCCTCTTTTTGAAGAACAGGGACAACGTCTCCACGATGATCGCCCACACCGTACTAGCCGCCGAAACCACATAGCAAGCCACAGGAATGTCGACTGCACCAGCGCAGCAGGCGGTGCTGCTGCGACAGGTCGCACTCGCCGCCACGCCGACACTACTGGGCCTGCTGCAGGCCTTCGTTCAGGCAGTGGCAGCGCTGCTTCTGTAGATGACGATTGTGCTCGAGCCCACTCGGCGTGTCCAACCGGCGGCAGCGAATCGGGAGTAGGAAGCGGCGGTCGTGCCCATCCAGCGCGCCGAGGCGAAGACCAAGGTGCTGCTGGAGTTGGTGGTGCTCGCGCGGGTGCTTCTCATCGTGATGGCGGAGGCCAAGGATCTGGTGAGCCTGGTGGCAGTCGTGAACGAGCCCAACGCCGTAAAGTTTATCAGGCTGCCGGCGCTCCAGATGGCGCTCTGGTACGCCGCAGCAGTGACCGGTGTACCGGAGAAGAGGATGCTTTGTCGAGCACTGATGCCGCGCCTTGGCTCAGATACCGGAAGTATCCCTTAGCGCAGCATCGCCAAAGCGTGCTCGTGCTAGTACAATGCCGGCATGTTCAAGTGATGACGATGCCCCGGTACGCAAAAGGCGCGAAAGGCAGAACCAAATTGTATATCGACGGTTACGAGTACACTCGTCCTACATGCACGCAGGTGAAGATCACATATCGGTGCAGTTTTTACCGTAGCCAGAGCTGCAAAGCCAAGTTAGAGTTTATTGCTGCAGTAATGGACTACGACTTTGCAAAATTGTATTCCCCATACCTGCGTCCCACCGACAATGCGAGCACTTGCGACAGCGACGAGACAGGCGTACAAGACGTCACCGCAGCAATGAAACGAGAAGTCGACACGATGGCGACCACAACAGTGGCAACGCCGCTTCAGATCTGGGACGATATCAGCTCCAAGTTCTACAGGACAGCTGAACACAACGTGTCCGTCCGGACAATGACTCGCGGCCAAGTAATTCAGCGAGTTCATCACGCGCGTGCGCTGTACTACGGAACCGACGTACATGACCGACTCGAAGTGCCTCCACTGATGAGCTGCAAGAACAGCAACCTGCTCTTCTTGCAGGTCCACCACGTGTGGGGTAACGCGAAGAACGAGCTGGACCGGGTGATTGGGTGGGCAAGTCCCTCTCTCTACTGAGCTTGCTTTGCTATGAGAACATCACGCTCTTCGTCGACGGCACGTTCCGATGTGTGCCGGATACGTTCGCACAATGCATAGTCGTCATGGTATTTGTCCGCGAACGAAGCTTTACATCCCGGTGTTTTTCGTGCTCTGCACGTCTAAGACCTACTGGAACGTGTTCCAGCTTGTGTCAAATGCTTGCGGAGAGACCCTCAAGCCCAAAGAGGTTGTCTGCAACTTTGAAGCTGTTTTAATCAATGCTGTTTTAATCAAGGCAGCGAGCGCCTGGTTCCCTTCCGCAGCCGTCATCGGCTGCTTACTTCATTTTAAGCAAGCCTGCAAGCGCAGCATGGTAAAGTATCGCATTCACGAAGACCAAGTGAAGGCTGCGATGCTGCCAGGCTTTCTCGACATGCTCACCGTGATTGAGCGAAGCCAAATCGCATCGCAGGTATCTCGTGGGTGGAGGGCGCTATTCAGCAGCGTTGCATCGAGGATATCATTACCTACTCGACAACAAAGTGGACTTCCTTTTGGAAGTACTGTAAGCGGACGTGCTGTTACCGCCAACATTTTGGAACGTGCATATGGCTACAGCAACAGTGTAGTCGCGCGGACAAAGAATCCGCTCGAGCGATTTAATCGCGAGCTGAACGCAGCATTCGGAGCGCCCCACCCTCGTTTCCGCGATTCATCCAGACGGTGGAGGACATATCGCGCCGTCGATTCCAGCTTCGAGATGACATCTACCTTGTAAGAGCGAAGCTGCCCCGCCGTACGGAGCGGTACGATCTGCCACTTCCAGTGGAGCTAGGCGGGAGTAGTGGTGAAGATGACAGTGCAGTAGTGTACGTGAGCAATACATCGAATGCATTCCAGTAATGTGACCTGCCATTGGTCTTGCCCTCGCTGAGCAGGTAGGTCACGTGGCCTAGTCAAAAGACCTATCCTATCTATTTGACACTACCTTTGGCTCAAGGTCGACAGATGGACTCTGGAAAGCTTCACCCCAATACTTCCGATGAGCTTCTGCCATCAATCCCGAGTGTGCAGTCGATGGCCCATCATCCAACGTAACACTGGGGATCGCCACATTAATACCAGCGTTGAACGGGCTACGTAGGAAGTCTTTGGTTCCAGTTTCTCCATATTTAATATTGGGGCCAAACCCTAGCTTGATCCCTTCGTACAAGTTGCGTTGCTACCAAAGTTGCCAGAACAACTTTTGCAGTTACAACTCCATGTCTACTTGCGGCTGTTCCAGAATGAGCGAGTTCAACTTCAGTTGCATATAGAAATTGCTTACGCCTAGCCATTTCTTCAGTCTCCTGATTTCGTAGAGCTTGGGCCATTTGTCGTATGGACGCCCGCTTGCGCTCACCTAACAGTGCCCCTGGGTACCACAGCGTAGGCGATCGCACAATTGGTTTCGATTGCCCTTGAGAACCTTTTGCACAGCCGGGTTTCCGAAATCCACCTTGGGAATTCCCATGAGAGGGGTGCCTTTAGTGGGCGATCTGGATGTTGTAGAAGCAGCCGTATTGGTAATAATCTTCATGTGTCCATTGCTTGTCGGTAATATGTGCAACGCCATTTAGGTAATACATTAACAGGTTGTCGAAATGAAAAAATAGTCAAGTCGATTCCTTCTGTTTTGGCCGGTAAACTCCCGTTTGTCCGGATATCATGCTCCAATAACTTCTCAACCGTAACTGCCACAAGTAAAATTCATTCCGTCCCAAATCATGAGGGCAAGAAGTCAACCTCATCCATGAGCGCGTCCATTGGTACGTTAAAGTCTCTCATGACAAGCTAGTGACAATCATCCAGAAAGTCAGTCGGTAATGTGTCGAGAAAAATATATCGCTCTGCTAACTGTACCGGTGCATTTACTGCGTGAATATATAAAACAAAATCACCGATACCAGCACGTACCACCAAATAGTGGTGCCGAGAACATGCTCCGTATCATGCTGAGAAAACTCAGCAGTCACATCACGCAAAACTAGTGAACGGGTGGCGGCCAGAAAATAATACCCCGACACCATCCCGGCCACGTTCCACATGAAAATCCGGGCTCGACTTGTGTAACCACTTTCGAATCGCAGACTTTGGTATATGTGTAGCATCCCGTACGTGGTCACTTAAGCTGATTCTGGTTTCTCGAAGCGCTATAAGCGAGCAATTCGAGTAGAGTTAATTAAAAACTATCTTCGGTTCGTTCACGCCCATGGTGATACTATTCAGGCACCATGGAGTCTTAGATGGAGGAACTGGTGGTCATTTCCCCTTCCACAGTTGAATTTTCTGAGAATCGTATCTCCTGAAATGGTAGTGATGTTACATTATCGACCGATATCTTCAGTCGATAATGGAACATCACTTACCATTTCAATAGCAAGTTCGACATGTTCTGGGAGATGGGTGTCAAAATGTTATCCAAGGGGTCCTGACCATAGGGCAGCTAGCACCTCATCTATCCAAACTAAAAATTGTGAGAGCTGCAAAAACTTGGCTTGTCCATGCCAGTTAGAGCACCCACTTTGATGGGGTCATTGAAAATTGTAAGGCATGATAGTGGAGGTGCAGTTCAGCCAAAACATATGCCTGGGCCATATCGCGGTCCTGGGCGTCTGGGTACATTTTTTTTCCAAACTCGAGCTGGCTGCATGGATAGTTCCGGGAAATCCGTCCTCGTGTATGCCAATAGTTGTTTATCCTGACCGTGGGAACTCGAGGGGGCGCCCGAGTATGCACGCAGAATGGCGTGCTCGCTCACAGCCTTGGGAAGCATAGGGGTATTTTCGCTGACCACTACCTCCATCACGTGTGGCTGTGCAATCACAGCAGCCAAACGTGACTCGGTTTCCGATAGATCCTCGAAGGTCAGCTTAGCCACTGCAGCCATCCTGCGTGGCTAGAGCGTGGCATTCTCATCCTGGGTATGTGCAAGTACGAGTTGGCCGACACAAGGTTATTAACCACCTGTGTCGGTCTCAGTGGTTTCGCCGAGACAAGGGTTTCGCCAACAAACACACCCACAACCGTGTCCACAGCTTCAGCCTCATCATCGGTGCCATCGAATGCTAATTCATAGCGGATTGGGTGAACGGAATCCCAAACCATGCGCCCGTCTTGCCCTGGTGATATGGGTACATCGTACTTAGTCCCAAAAAAAGGGGGGGGGGCGTGGATTTTTGACAGAGATGCATCTCGTGACATTGATCCATTTTTAGTAGGATACGCCAATTCCCGGGTGTGTCATGTCAAACCCCGGATCTTGGGATCCTGTAGAGGTTCCAGTCGCATCGTCAAGTCATTCGCCGCTAAGAAGGAGTCGGCGCATGGACGGACTCACCTTCAGCCTGTATTGGTTCAATTCCTTGAGGAGGGTCACTGCCGGCACTGCGGCGCCTATCGATCAGCAATTGAGGGTGCAACTGTGTCCAGAGCACGTGCTTGTGCTGCACAAACACCGGTCGCTCGAAGCCATAAAAGAATATTCCGGAGGGGTGGTGGTGGTGTTGTCCAACATCAAGGGTCATGGGGGACACACTCCGCACTGAACCATGCCGTGCGGTCCCGTGACATAAGTGCTCCCGCGTGGTAGGTTGGGGTAATGTTTGGGGCAAGCCAAATGTTCATGAAGAAATCGTAGAAATCGTCGTCGTCGAGATCAGAGGGCATGTTCTTCAGGTCCACGTAATACATCTGGCCAAACACACTTGTGGCCATGATAATGTAGTCCGAGCCAAAAAGTCGAATCACAGTGCCGCAAGCTTGACTGCCAAATTACGTGACGCGCACGTGAAGCGAATGAAATCACAGAGTACGGAGACTGACCCAGTCCAAGTCGCCGTCTGGGTCTCCTTCGTAATCGCAGCCTTAATTTCGCCAAGTTGGTGATTTCGCGAGCTGTCCAGCTGGGGTAAACAACATGAGTTTTCATCCACTAGACACGAGCGCGTTGAACCTCACTGAGAGCGATCATACGCAGGTCAGCATCGTTGCCTTGACTCATCAATGCTTCGTAGAGCGTCCGGAGTAATAACTCCCCGGGGGGGGGGGGGGGGGAATGGCGTGGACGCTGAAGGGTCGCAGCCGAAATCCTGGCTCCCGAAAGGGCGTAAGCTCCACGCGCGGGATTGCGGGGCGGAGCAGGCTGCTGGTTGGCGGTTTGGGGGGGGAGGCAACGGGTGTCGGCATCTTCCCTGGAGTTAGGTGTGTCGGTAGAGGTCGGCTGGGTTCCCGGGGGTGGCCTGCAGGCAAATATAGACAATTAAAAAAATCCTGGGCCCTGTATGAATATCACTTGAGGGTCGGTTGCTTTTTCGGGACTTCTTCTTCCTTTCTGGCGTCAAACTGTATTCTAACACCACACCGCGCTGTTGGCCAGACCAACCGATCCCGCTTCAGTATCTAGCCGACACCTCGGTACGCCTAGCCCGACTGGAGTTGCAACGCCATCAAGCAACATACACATATAGAGCAGAGCTGCTCTTGTGCTGTAGATTTGTAAGTTATAGTTGTATATGACTCTAAAATTGTACAAATATCAAATGTGAAGTTTTTGTGTCAAAACAAACTCATACTCCGTCATGAACGACGAGGACGTTGAGGAGCTGAGCGTCGAAGCCGTAGTAGTGGATTACTATATATGTCGTCCGTTGCCTGCCGGTGCCATCGAGAAACTCCCCGTCTCTCCTTGCTATCTGCACGCTTGTGAGGTCCCAGTCGTCCGTATCTTCGGCGCTACACCCGCCGGCCAAAAAGCTCTCGTGCACGTCCACGGAGTGAGTTTTGTCGCCATTCTAGCAGTATATCCGCAATTATTGTCACAAAGTTTTATTTACTATTGACGTATCAGATCTTCCCGTATTTCTACTTCCGGGCAGAGGATGAGCCGGACTTCGAGGACCCGGAGCGTCTCCGTACGTTGCTGCCTCGATTGGCCAAGGATATTGAAGCCGCCAACGCCGTCAAACAGCAGCAGCGGCAACAAACCAATGGAAATAAACCGGCTCGGTTCAACCCAAGTAGAATTATTGCCAAGGTACGAAAAAAACTATTTTTTCGGATTGAAAGACTCAATTTAGGTCTAATTTGTTGTCGGCTTTAGATGGTTATTGTGCAAGGAACACCGTTTTATGGATACCATCCGAGGCCGAAGCTGTTCGTACAGATCTTTTTGTACAATCCGAGAGTGATGACGTCCGTCGTACAGTTATTGGAAAGTGGAGAAATTGGCGAAAGACGGTTTCAGCCGTATGAGGCGCATGTGCCGTTCCTTCTTCAGGTATACTAACGTTCACTGTGAACTTGGAGGTCTTTCAGTCACGTTGTCTTTTGGTAAATACTCACTGACGGATATGTCTAGGTGTTTGCTGATTACAATATCGAGGGTATGAATCGTGTGGCGTTTAGTAACGTCAAGGTACTTTTGGGGGTTAAAATATTTGGATGATTGGAAGGGTAGTAAGGCTGACCATATATCCATGCCATTGTAGTTCCGGTTCCCTCTTCCAGTGACGCAGGAACATCTAGCGGAGACGCACGCGTCGAGTGAATACCGCGCTATCCTGCTTCCAACTGTCCCGATAGAGAAGATTAATGGTTTGGACAAGAGTGCAGTTCCTATTACAGGACGCTATGTACCGGTCCATCGAGCTCCGAAACGCTGGTTTGATCGACAATCCAGTTGTGTGCTCGAGGCTGATGCTGCAGCTGCGTGCATCTTGAACCCCAAACGATTTGACTCCCAGCAGGAAGCGGCGGAAGGCACAGGCGAGCTACGCAATGTGCCGTCGTTAGCTGCGATTTGGGAGGTACGTTTCGGTACAAATGTGGTGTCAGTGCTGCAGTGCGAGGACTGCAATTGAAAGTTACGACGATGTGCAAATTTTGGGTAATGTGAATGCTAGGAAGAAAGGGTACGACGGATCCAGAACGGAGAGAGGGGCACACCAATGATGTCGCTGAGTCTCGAACGCAATCCTGACGCATCGAGAAATTTATTAACGAGTGCATCACCGGCCCAATCGGCATCGTCACTATTGTCGCAGTCGTTTTTCAAGAAGAAAATGAAAGATTCCGTTGACGCGGTGATGGCAGAACTAGAGAAACAAGTGGAAGGGCAGCAGTCTAGAAGCATTTCTCCCGTCCGTTATCAATCGCTGGCTGCACGTGACGTGATGCCGTGCGGGAATTCATTTGCTGCTGAGAACGAATTGTCTTACAGCCAAGCTGAGCACGAGGGAAAGGATAGACACGATCCAAACCAGGTAACTTCTACTCGGTTAGATGCACTAAATTAAATCGGAAGCTGAGGACATTTGTTTTGAGCAGGAGTCAGCCGACGAGGATGAAGCCATTGTAAACATCCTCCTGGAGATGCAGCAAGAAAGCGAATCGGATCATATGAGCGACAAATGGCATGGCAAAGATGAGCACGATGGGGATAATGCACTCGGTGACGATGACGACAACAACGAAGATGTTCTCAAGTGGGGCAATCGAAATGACGAAATGTGTGACATCCTAGCTTCGCAGCGAGTTGTTGAAGAGCACATCGCGAGTCAAGAAGGTGATTCACCTAAAGGCACCGGCTGGTGGAATATTGCGGAATCGCGGCCGGCCGCCATCCCCCTTAGTGAACTTGGAAGTCCTCGTGTGGTTCTCCATACTCCAAAAAGACGGTCAAAGAAGGTATGGGACCTCGTCTTTGAATATTGTTGAAATTTAATCGCATTGCTAACCAAAACAATGTCAAGTCGTCTTCGAATGCTGCTAGGGTTATTCGATTTGGAGCCAGCCCCGAAGATTTGCCCTTAGTTGGTGATATTGAAGATTTACTACCGCCGCGCCCGCAAGAATCGATGCCCTTAACCCCAGAGGAAGAAGAATCGGACCCGATTGACCGTCTGCACTTGTCACTAACGCCGCACCCGCAGCCACTTCGAGCCAGTCCGAGAGTCCAACCGCCCCAAGCAGCACCAGGCAACAATCGCTTGTGGCTCTTTCGTCCCGAGCCCCCTACTTTCTCCCAGATTCTAGCATCGTCACAAAACCTTGGAGTGGATCCGATACAGGTTCGAGAAAGTATGGCATGAGGCTTTCCGAGCATTTCTAACACTTTAACTAACTAGAGTATGGATGAAAATTGTTTTTGTTTTGTAGTACCAACCGGCTTTCTACAGCAATGCAGCAGACATCCCTGACAAAGCGATGGTATTCGGTGGGAAGAAATTCGACTTTGCGCCGCATAACACAAGCACTCTGCAGGTGTTTGATACTACCGCAACACGCCACGTTCTAAACGTTCTCTGCAGTGGCAGCATGGATGGCAAACCCTGGTGTAAATTATCCCAGCTGAAAACAAACAGTCTTCCTCGTGCAAGAGGCGAAAATGTATTTTACTTACCTCATAACTATCCTCACGAAGTGTATTAACGTTTGTATTACTCTGTGTCAGGTACGTCGACTACGGATGCCAGCACGATTGCCTCCGGATGTGTCTGAAGTCGAGGCTTGGGTGCCAGCTGATGCCGAGAAGCGCCAAATTCCAGCCAAGGTGCGAGACCAAATGCCTTAATAATATGAATGTCGTCGCTATTAACGCTGATCTGTTAATGTCATTCCTGGTCAGATACGATGCAAACGTGCTCGGCCGTCACTGACGTCGACGGCGTCGCCCTTGAGTAAACTTACCTCATCGACGATCTTATCGAACGTCACGATTCTGTCCATCGAAATCTTTGCCGCATCACGTGGTAGTATGCTGCCCAACCCTCTCCACGATCCCGTCAGTGTGATCTGCTACGCAGTTGAGGCCCAAGAGGGACCAACGGATCCCAAGACAAAAGAACGCGGTTTTCTCATGTCAAAAGCGGACGACATGGACCTAGGAACGCTCGGGGACGTCGGACTATGCGTGGACAGCAGCGATATATCGGTATCAATTGTTTCAGACGAGCGCGAACTGATGCACGCACTAGAAGTGCTAATAGGGCGGTGGGATCCAGATTTCTTGGCAGGATTTGAAGTCCAGAAGGCTTCCATCGGATATCTTGTCGATCGAGCATCCAAAATGGATGTGAGTATCCAGTTTGCTTTTGTATTGTTCCCTCAAGTGCAATTCTCAACTCAATGTGCCGATGAAACGCTGTAGATTAACCTCATCCAGTCGCTTTCTCGCCTTCCGTTAGCACCGATAGATTCTCGAAATACGACCACAGTTCCAGATCAAGGCGACAGTCTAAAGGAAGCATCAATCGGTACAACATGGGGAGTGAACAAGGCAGCTGGGTTATGGCTTCACGGCAGGTATATTCTAAACCTCTGGCGAATGACGAGATCTGAGGTAAGATGCCCAATTCGTTCTTACTGTATTGGATTTGAAATTTATTTTTTTTTAAATTTCGTGCTTACCTTAGCTCAAATTATCGCGTTATGCTCTCGAAGATGTTGTTTGGGCTGTTCTGCATCGGACTTATCCCGTGTACTCGGCTGAAAGATTGACATCATGGTTCCAGAAAGGTGGCCAGATGCGGTGGAAGGTGATCCGCCACTTTTTAGAACGAGCCACGCTTAATCTCGAAATCACCTCTAAAATGCAGTTGATCACGAGAACAAGGTAGGCTTATCAGTTCATCTCGTCTCATGGCATCGTTTAACCTTGTTTCTTATGGTTGCTAATTGATATAGCGAGATGGCTCGACTGTTTGGAATCGATTTTTACTCTGTTTTATCCCGGGGATCACAGTATCGAGTCGAGGCTGTCATGCTGCGAGTGACGAAGCGAAAGAATTTTCTCTTAATATCACCGAGCAGAAACCAAGTTGCCGGTCAAGCTCCGATGGAGTGCATCCCACTGGTGATGGAACCCCATTCGAGCTTTTATCCAGACCCGGTCGTGGTTCTTGATTTTCAGGTGCGCTATTAGGTTTTCTATTTGCCTAGAATGAGTTCTGTTAACATTTTCCCCTATTTTTTTCTCTATGACCTGTAGTCTCTTTACCCCTCACTTGTGATCGGGTATAATTTATGCTACTCCACCATATTGGGACGCTTGAAAGATGGCATGAATCCCGAGCTGGAGGAGTCACTTGGGGTAGTCGATTTTGCTCCCAGCGCTTCCGGGCTCTTGCAGTGCAGAGACGACGTAATTATTGCGCCGAACGGGACTCTGTTCTGCCCCAAGAGTTATCGTCATGGGGTTCTGCCTCTCATCTTGGACGAAATTTTGTCGACTCGAATCATGGTGAAAAAATCTATGAAAGTGGCAAAAGAATCCAACCAAGAACGTTTAGAGAAGGTACTAAATGCTCGACAGCGCGCGTTGAAAATGATCTCGAATGTGACGTATGGCTACACGGCAGCTGGGTTTTCGGGACGTATGCCGTGCGCTCAATTGGCCGATGCCATTGTTCAGGTAGGTTGATTACAGTCTCGGGTTCATCCTTCTAGTACCGATAACTTACCCAACCGAAGTCGCTTTCGGTATTTTTTTTCTTTTGCGGTTAGACTGGACGCTGCACGCTTGAAGCTGCTGTTCGATTGATCGAAGAGCGGTCAGAGTGGAATGCCAGAGTTGTGTATGGTGATACAGATAGCGTTTTCGTGCTGCTCAAAGGGAGGTCTAAAGCAGACGCGTTCCGAATTGGCCAGGAAATCGCTGATGCAGTCACCGCATCGAATCCCAGGTAAAAAAAAATGTGCTGGTTAACAGATTGAGTAAGGCTTACTAGAAGCCGATAATTGACATCATGTGTTGATGCTTTCAGGCCGGTAACGCTGAAATTGGAGAAGGTTTACATGGGGTGCGTGCTTGTGTCTAAGAAACGCTACGTGGGCAACAAGTTTGAGTCTACGAGGCAACAAGTTGGCATCGTCGAATCCAAAGGGATTGAGACGGTTCGACGCGATTCCTGTGGGGTGGTTCAACACGCGATGCAGTTCTCTCTTGAAACGCTGTTTGCCTCGAGCGATTTATCCAAAGTGAAGCAAAAGATGGAGAAATACTGGATTCGAATCTTGGAGAACCGTGTGCCGTTGAAAGATTTCATCTTTGCGAAAGAAGTGCGTTTAGGAACGTACAGCAACGGGAGGTACTGTATGATTGTTGCTAGATTGACTCAAGTTTGCCACTGATGTTGCTAAACTGATGCTTGAGTTGTTGTAGTGCTCCACCTGCTGCCCTCGTCAGTATGAAAGCCATGGGAAAAGACCCACGAGCAGAACCTCGGTATGCCGAGCGGGTGCCCTACGTTGTGGTAAACGGACCTCCCGGTGCGCGCCTGATGGACTTGGTTGTGTCACCTGATGAGTATTTCGACAAACGAAAGCGTTACAGCATTAACTACCACTACTACATCAACAAACAGGTACGAAATGCTGCACCAATTCTAGGTATTTGATACTGTCAAACTAATTCCGCTGGACGCAGATCATCCCGAGTCTCGAGCGACTTTTCCTGCTGACGGGTGCCAACATCCGATCGTGGTACGCGACGTTGCCTCGATCGTCCGTGAAAGCGCGTCAACATGTGTACAACAACGAGACGCCGACACGTCCATTTGGCCGCGGCTTTCGATCCATCGACTCGTTTTACTTGAGCAAGCACTGTCGACTGTGCGGGACAATTGGCAATGCTACGCTCTGCGACGAGTGCACCGCCAACCCACAGCGAAGTCTCCTAGCGATTCACACGGCGTCCACAAGGCACGAAAAAGCGGTCATGGCTTTGAAAGTGGCGTGCGCAGCGTGTGCAGACCGAGACGCGTTCATGAATTGCGACAACGTTACCTGTCGTGTGTGGAATCACATTAAGTTGTTTGACCTTGATAAAGCCACGCTGACGTATCAAGAGTGATGCACAGGACACAAAACAAAAAAAGTTATCTATTGCCCGGAATGACAATTGGAATGAAACTCCAAGCGCGTGCTTTATATCACTCCGCTGGTGTTCTCGTGCTGTCTAGTTCTTGCGTGGCCGGCTCGGCTTCTTGCCTTTGCCAGCGTGTTTCTTGCCCTTCGTGAATTTGGGCTCCTGCTTCTGCTTCTTCGCGGGCCGCTTGGTCTCCTTTTCCTCTTCCTCAACATCGCTTTGGTCCTCCAGAATGACCTCAGCCTCAACGTCCTCAGCCGCCTGTTTGCGTTCCTTCTTGGCCTTCACGCGCTGCTTCTTGGTCATATTGGCTTCCTCAGCCTCCTCCTCGAGCTCATCGGCAGTCTTCTTGGCATCCTTCTCCTCCGACGGCATCGTGTTCGCAAACTTCTTGAACTTGGCCACGTAAAAGCCGTCCATGTTGTGCACGTGAGGGTAAAATCGGCGAGTGAGCTGCACCGATGGGTGGAAACGCTGCTGCTGGTAGCGGGTGAAACCCGGCTTGCCGTGGTCCAGGCCGGTCTCAACAAGCTTCACGCAGCGTTTGCGCAGAGCGTAGTCGACGACGGACTCGTTCTCGTCCACCATGACGGAACACGTCGAGTAAAGAATGTATCCACCCGTCTTTGACTTGGCATCGACAGCATCAATGGCGGCCAGGAGCAGCTCCTTCTGCAAGTGAGCGAGACGTTGGACGTCCTTCTCGCCCTTCTGCGTCTTGATGGACGGATCACGGGCAATGACACCCATACCTGTGCATGGAGCATCCAGCAACACACGGTCGAAACCCTTGAATAGCGACGGCACCTTACGGCCATCGTAGCATGACACCGACGTGTTCTTAACGCCCAGACGGTGCAGATTGGCAACCGTGGCCTTCAGACGCTGCTTCTTGAGGTCGTTCGCAATAATTGTACCCGTGTTCTTCATGAGCTGGGCAATGTAAGTAGTCTTACCGCCGGGAGCGCAAGCCATATCCAGTACACGCTCGTTCATCTGCGGGGCAAGCGCCATCACAGCACAAATCGACGATGCTGACTGCAGCATATAGTGGCCAGCAAGATACTCGGGCGTGGCACCAATGGGCACGGGCGAGTCGTAAATCTTCAGACCCACCTTGGACCACTTTGCAAGAGGGTCAAGGTTCACACCACGCTGGATCAACGCCTGGGCCAGATCACGACGACGCGCCTTCAACGTGTTAGTACGAATGACGAGTGGACGCGGCTGCTCATTGGCCTCCACAAACTCGACACACTCGGCGGGTGAGAACATCTTGAGAAACATGTCAATTAGCTCACGGTTGTAGCCAAAGTATCCGGCCAGGTCCTTAGCCAGCGAATCCACGTAATCCACGCGAGAGCGGCCAGGCTCGCGACGAGCAGTGAAGTGCGACAGCACCTCCACCACGTCTTTAATGCGTTGATAGACCTCAGCCGGGTCAGACATGTCGTCGTCCTCACCTTCCTCGGCCAGCTCCTCCTCTGTCGGAAGGTGGTACGGTTCATTGCTGGCGATATTGAGGCGCATTTCCTCCTCAGCCTCCTGGGCCTGCAGCGCCTCCTCCTCGTCCAAGAGGCGAGCCTTACGCTCAATGTCCAGCTCCTCCTCGTCTTCCTCCTCCTCCTCCTCGTCCTCCTCGTCGCTACCCTTGTTCTTTTTAAGCTTCAGCCAGTTCTTGTTGGCGTCTGAGAAGCCATCATCGGCCTCGGGTCCCTCCTCGTCGCTGTTCTCCTCCTCTTGGTCCTCCTCTTCATCCGAGTCGAAAAGCTGCGCCTTGTTGCTGCTGCTCTTGGCGCTGCGCTGCTCCTGCTTGGCCGCCTCCTTTGCGTACTTAGAAGGCTTAACAGCAGCTGGTGTGGGCTTGGCCGCAGGCAAGGAGCTCAGTTTGCGCTTGTTCGGTCTCGCCATGGCTCTGGACGTTGACTTGACGTAGGTAAACCTGCTTGCTTTGTGTCGCTTCGGAGCTCGTGACCACCACACTATTGACTGGTGCGCAAAGGTTAACGTCAAATTTTGATGTATGCCACACCTGGAAGCATGTTCAGCAGAAGTAACGTATATGTAATTGGTAAGTGACGATACATGAAACGACGCGGAAGTTGAACCGATCATCACTCTTCGAATTCCGCATGGAGACGGCAGCAGCAGCAGCGCCCGTGGTTCCTGCGTCGGCAGCAAGCTTCTCGGACGCAGGTAATGCTGGGTCCAGGTACGACGCACTGCTGCGGCAGATCGTGCAGCTTAACACGGACCTGCAAAAGACGGCGGCCCTCAGCCAGACGCTGCAGCGCGAGCGCGACGATGCCCAGCAGCTAAATGTGAAGGTAGCAATGACAATGTCAGCTCTGGTTGTGATATTTTTCAGAGCGAGTTGAGGTATTGATGAGGGCTTTTGAACAGCTTAAAGGCGACGTAAAACGCCTGCAGGAGCGCTGCGACAAGATGCAGCTCGTTCTCATGCAAGAGACGGAGCAGAAGGTGATGGCTGTGTAGATAAAAGGTTGAAGGTTTGGTGACACTAAAGGATGGCGTATATGGGGGGCAGATTGAGTCGGACAGGAAGCATGAGGAGCTGATCGGCAAGTGGAAGAGGCAGCTGGAGGTGAAGGCCCGGGCGTTTGAGTCGCTGCAGAAGAAGTTAGCGCCTCCTAGGGACCTTGAGCAGCTCCGCATCAAGATCCAGGAGGAGCTGGAGGGGCCGTATCAACAACGGATCGACAGTTTGCAAGACGAGGTCGGGCGCCATCGTCATATGAGTTTTGACATGCGTCGCGAGTTTGAGGCACTCAAAACGGAGTACGAGCACTTTTCCATCGATCAGGTAAGCGCACTATCAACAGTTAGTGGGGGGGGAGTCCGACCCAAGTTGACGCATTGTAACAGGGCAACGAAATGGAGTGCATTCAAGGCACATATGAAGCGACGCTGAATGATTTGAGACGCAAATTGCAACGTTCTGAAGACTCGGCGGCCAACTCGCAGCATGTAGAAACAATCCGACGACTTGAACAGCAGCGGGAGGCGGCACTGATCGAAATTAAGGCTCTTCGCGAAGAAGTCCGAGTAAGGGGAAGGCAGTATGTGCGGCTGAAACGATGCTGACATCTCACGTTGGTTTAATCTGTGGTTCAGGACGTTCGAGGAGAACTGCAACGAGTATCCGAGCAAAGTGAAAATGAAAAAAGTGCTCATGAGCTGCGCTTTGTCGACGAGGCGACACGCAATTCAACGCTTGAGTTAGACTTAAAGGCTTGCGGACGCCAATTAACCAGAGCGAAAGATGAGTGCGAAAGCATCCGCTCCAAATGGGATCACGCGCAGAACAAGCTGCTTGAACTGGCATCTGAAAGTGAGGGTCTACGAGAGCAGTTAAAGCAAAAAGAGACACTCATCTTCACCAGTCACAACTCGCTCTCAATGAAGTACGTAGTTGCCAGCTTAACATGCGTTAGACATGTTCTACATGCAGAGGGAAGTAATGCTATAAGGACTCTTGATTCACTGAACAGACTTCGAGATGAGCGAGCAGCATGGGAACGAGAACAGGTCAGCTTGAAGGTTCGTTCATTAGGTAGCATTATGATTTATGTTACCCCAACTTTGTATTAAGTACCTGTTTACACCAATTTATTGTACCTCAGGATCGCATCAATGAACTGGTGCTCAAACTTCAAGCAGCCGAGGCTGTGGCACAAAAAAATTCAAGTGTAGCTGTTCAAGCAATGGAAAGTGACGCCTGTAACTCGGAGCATTCACTATTTCTAAAGGCCCAAGAAGAGGACCTTAAAAAGTATCGACGGCTTGTTGCAGAATTGGAGAAAAATGTACGTATTTGAGGTTTCGCCGATTGCTCCAATTTCACGATACAGGAAAGGCAAATTCGTCAGGGTTAACTTAACTGCCTTGTTGCTTATATTCAATAGGTTGTCGCTAAAGAAGAAGCTCTTCGTCAGTGTCAGCATGAAGCCGAAGAAGTCAATCATAAGCTCCAAATGGAAAAAGAGGGTTTACAGAAAATGATCCAGTCCCTTGAAGCTGAAAAAGAAGTTATGGCAGCCAGACAGACTTCGTCGCATGAGCTGGTACGCATTCGTTTTTGGCTCTATCGTATTATTTCGAGTCTCAACAGGCGGATTGCTCGCTCGATTCAGATTTCTCGGATGAAGTCAGAGTGCGTAACGCTGCGTACCAAGCTGAAGGAAATCGAAAACGACTACCGCACTCTTCAATCCAAACACAGGTTTGATTTTTATTGTGACGAACTCCTGGAATCAACGGTTGTTCATTTTTTACAACTGCCTCAGGGAGGTTATTCAATACCAGGAAGACGTACAACTTGAAAGTGAAGAGGCTCAAGGAAAGGTACCGAAATCCCAATTTTTCAGACTGGATTTGTAAGTTAACTTCCTCACAACATGTGAAACACCATCGCATCAGCTCAAATATATGGAGCAGGACTATGCTGTGTTGGCTGAGAAACTCGACAAAGAGAAAGAAGGTCACGCAGCCACGGCACGAGATTTACATGTAAGTTGAGGAGACTTACATAAATGTACCGTGGTGTCTTATGTTAGTGGGCTGTGCTATGCTTACAGAGGAAATGTACAAAACTCGAAAGCGACTTTCAGGCGCAACGTGCAGCACTGCAACGAGAAACTCGCGCGGCGTTGTCAAAAGCACTAAGGGAACTCAGCAAAACGCAAAAAGTGAGAATCGCTTTAGTGATCGAGGACGATTACCTTAAACTTACCTCTCTATGAAATTCGTATTTATTCTCAATGCAGAAACGCGACGCTTATAAACGCAAGTGCCTGGAAATCCATGAAAACTACAAACATTTAGTGGATGAGACAAATCGACGAGAAGCCAAACTTCTTCAGAGCAGGCAGGATCACACCGCCGAGTTGCAGCAGCTACTTGCCCAGCTTTCAGAGGCAGAGAATGATAAAACTACATTGATGCAGCGCCAGATAGAGCTTGGATTTTCGCCGCCAAAAGCGTTTTCATGAAAAAGTGATGAATTGCCATCTTTATCATCAAGGGATCACATTTCCGTGCTCTCTGTTTATGGCAATACGATCAACTGAGCCTACTCATGTGTGACCAGATAACAGCAAGAAAATGAGGACAACTTTGCATAATGGTTTAAATATTTTACATCAATGCAGAACAAAATAAAGTGTGTGCTAAGCGGAGATGCAAGCACGACATAAAAGGCAGCACCGCGGAGCATGCGTGCTACGATACCAGTCTTTTGTTCGCCGAAGGTACACCAAGTAGTCGTGCAAGCCAGCATCTCAGCTCGCCTAGATCTTGCTGGTTACAGGCGGCTGCCAGGGCTTCTGGGCGCGGCGCTGGTTCCAGTTGAGGTTGGTGATCATGGATTCGAACCAGTCCTGGTTCTCGTTCACCCGACAAATCGAGGGCAGTGGGTAGGACGACACACGGACGACAATGCTGTCGCCACGTTCCAGGCGCACACGGTTCTTGCCATCAAAAGACACATAGCATGCCAAAGCACGGCTGGTGGAGGGGAACTCAATCTTCAGGGTAGCACTGTCGTGGAAGATCAGAGGTCGGAAACTCAGTGTGTGCGGGCAGATCGGTGTGAACAGCATCGAAGGCACTGAAGGGTGTGCCATCGAGCCGCCGGCCGACAGCGAGTAAGCTGTTGAGCCTGTCGGCGTGGCGATTATAATGCCGTCCGCAGCGATCTTGGTAATCTCGAGACCATCGCAGTAGCAGTTAAGCTCTACAAGCGCTCCCGACGGGCCACGATCGATCACGATTTCGTTCAGCGCGTGCAAGTTTCCAGTGATTTCACGTTCCTTACAACCACGGTAGATAGTACACGAGAGGCGCGAGCGCAGTGACATATAGAAACCACCATTGATGACACTTGTAAGGTGTTCAACGGCGTTCTCGGCATCAAACGGGGTGAGGAAACCGAGGGACCCCATTGCAAGCGAGAAGACAGGCGGCACACTCTTGCTGAAGAGCGACGAGACCCACAACACAGTACCGTCACCGCCAAGCGATATCACAAAGTCGATCTTACTCTGACACTCCACCCAGTCCCCTGGCTTACTACCCCACGTCTTGGTGTTAGACAGCGCAAGCTCGTCGTGCACAGCTGGCTCGAGGAAAACGTCGATCTTCTTTTCCTTGTGCAACCACGAAGTCAGCCGCACGAGCATGTCAGTCGTCTCAGGTTCGTTCGGCTTCTTGACAATCAACGCGGTCTTGGGCGGCTCGTCCCACATGAGCTGGACGTTGTTGCGCGAGCGGTGCTGCGTGCGGATGATGCGGTTCATAGGTGTGAAGACTTCGCACTGCTCGTCGGAGCACTGCAACAGTCGGAAGCACGAGCGCGGGACGGCGCCGTCGTCCACAAGATCGGCATCGCTGTACGTCGACGAGGCATCACTCTCCACGACGCTGGAAGTATCCTCGCTGTAGATACCGTCGCGGCCGGGCTGCGCCCACGTGTCAGCGATCAGGATGAGCTCCGAGTTAGTGCGTTTGCGCGGGCGGCTCTTGACGCACTGCAGGTCTACCTTGGCGATCCCCATGGCGGGCGGCTGGTGTCCCGTGAGGTCCTTGCAGCGCTTCATCCAGTAGTTCTTCTCGGCGATGGCCTGGCGCAACTGCTCCTGCAGGTCATTGACCTTGGCCTGCAGCCGCAGCGGGTTCTCACGCTGGGTTTCGCAAAACGCAAGCACGCGGTTCATTTGCTCGTTGATGGATCGTAAATCATCTTGCACCGAGTAGCCGTCAGATGAAGAAGCAAAAGACGCGAGTCTGGAGCGCGCGACTAGTTGCTGCTCGTCGCCCACATCCACAAGCGCGACGGAGCCCGAGGCGACAGCAGCATCGTAGTGGCTGTCGGTGAAGCCCATCCTGGCGAGGTCGGCGTAGCTGGTGTCGCGTAGGTCCACCAGCTGCTTGATCTTGGGGGGCGTGAGCTCCTCGACTTCGGGTACAGACGGCAGACTCAGGAATGGTGCCGCGGCGACTGCGTCATTCGAGGGCTGGGGGGCCCGGCGATCTCGCTGAGAATCGCTCATGCTGATGGGGCCAGAGACAGGGAGAGGGCAGAAGCAGCGACGGCTCTCACTGGCTCCGTTTTTCGGGTGAGGATAGAGCGTTGAGGCGCTGCTAGGTGGATGGCACTTAGATACGACTTGCCAAAGCGGCTGGCTCGCGATTACTTGACCCGATTCGAAATGTAAGGGTGTCGTCACGCTTATCTTGTGCTCAGTATGGGACAGCCCGTAGTCAGTCTATCATTCTGGGCAATGTTTACGAGGTCAAAATGACAAAAGATGACGGTGTTATTATTGACGAAAGCTTCGACAGACCAAAAGCGGGTACTGCGCATGAGCAAAGATTCCACAAAACAAAAAAACTGAGGTTTGTCGCGAAGATCCACGGTATTAATAATCCGAGTACAGTAGTTTTATCATGCCAAACCTGCAGTGGCGAGCGCGACCTAAGTACGACCTGCCACCTACAATCACCGGCGGGAACGCTTTGGATGCACAGCTCGCAGACGATATGTGACGCGGCACGCCGTTTTTGGTGGGGCCTTTCTTTTCAAGCGTCACTTGCCGCGCCGCAAGGTCCTCGCAGCTCCACGTCATACAGAATCCGCATGAGCTGCAGCACCTCGCTTGAAGTTCCTTGTCTCACTCAAGCCGGACCCCGCACGATCGCTCGAGCTACTTGAGGTCACTCGCAGCTTACAGCGGAGCTGCGGCGCGTCTTCGTCGTCTTCGTCGTCGCCGCGCTGGTAAAGGCTGAGGCGCTGTGCGTCGATGCCAACAGCAACAATCGAGGAAGCAGCGGCTGGACGACGGGCGACATCGCGCCACCCGTAACGTAACGTGGCGGTCTCGATAATACAACGCTAGTCACTCACCGACTGCAGTCGTGAATCACGAGTCGTGATCAAAGACCGCTTCACGCTTAACCGCACCCGTCATAGCCTAAGGAGCAGCTCATCTCCCAAGGCACTCAACCGGCGCCATAGACCACGATGACGAAAAGCCCAAGCAAATTGCAGTTGTATTTAACACTGCGTATTTTTTTGCAAAATTCTTTCATTTGGAATACAGTTTCACTAATATTACCAACCCCCCTTTCTGGCTTTTTGTAAATCGTAACGTTATTGGTACCTAGAGTATTACAGAATGTACAAATTTCAGCTCGGCAACGACTCATGCACTTTCATTGGCTACAATCCAGCCGATGCAAGTGTGCATCACGCATCTGATAATTCCTCTGATCCCGCTGCACATGATGTCTTCCTCCCTCGCCCATGCCAGCGGACAAGAAGTAGCTTCATTCATGGGCGGGTCCACCACGCCAAGTGAGGTCCAGACCACCGGCAAGCTCAAATACGAGCTCGTGGAAGGCCGCACCACGGCTACGTACGTGTACGCGACATACCCGCTCAAGTTCCTACACCCGCGACGCACCATCCACCAGGGCTTCGACACGTACATCACGGTGCGCTGTCGTCGCGGCGACAACTGTCTCTTGCTTAAACCCCATAAACTGACGCTCTGAAATGCCATCTGGGTTCACCTTGCATAGTACATTCTGGGCTACGGGGGAGGGCTCGTGGGCGGCGACTCGGTTGTCGTGCAGTGCGAATTGTGTCCCAACACATCGGGTGAGACCGGCGGCACCTTAATTAGTTGGATTGAGTATAGTGGACGATACTTTTTTGACTGTTTGCTGATAATGGGCAGTTGTGCTGGGCACACAGGCGACCACGAAGGTGTTCAAGTCGGAGGACGAGGGGCAGATTGTGTCGCAGACCTTCGCGCTCAAGGTGGGGAGCAATGCGACATTAGCGTTTCTCCCTGACCCTGTCACTTGCTTTGAGCGTGCCAAGTATCGGCAGTCACAAGTGTTTCATCTTGACGAGAACGCGAATCTCGTGTTCGTGGACTGGCTCACGAGCGGTCGGAAGCGAAACTACCTGGCCACGGGATCCATTCGTGATAACCGAACGGAGACACTCGAGCACTGGGACTTTTGTGAGTACGACACGAAGTCCGAGGTCTTTCTCGGTGGTGAACTGCTCGTGATCGACCGTGTTCGACTTGCAGGTACGGATAGATCATTGTTATTTTTTTTTATCTTGATATGGTAGCGTAACGACTAACTCAACATTTTGTTGTTTTCCTACCATTACACAGACGAAGAAGATGTAAGCCTACGCCAGCGTATGTACAACATGCACGTGCTGGGTCTATTAGTGATCGTCGGCTCCAAGTTAAAGGTTGTCTCGGATCAGATGCTGGAGCGGAGCACCCGCAAGAAGCTCCATAATGCGCGGGACATCACACCTCAAGGACGTCTTGCAGCAGCCAATACTTTCCCGGGGGTAATTGCGTCCGCAAGCTCACTGGGGCCGAACGCAGTGATCGTGCGTTTCTGTGGACAGGACACTGAGTCGGCTATGACCTACGTTAAGGCGATGCTGGAACCGCTGAGGGAGATTATTGGGTTTACTCCGTACCAGGAGAACCGGTAAAAATTTGTACAGAGGTGTAAGGACTGATAAAGCACAAAGTTTCCGTTGACGTGAAGTCAAACCTGATTTTTCGGCGATAGCGCTCGTTAGTAGACTTCATCACGCTCTATCGTTAATACTACATTTTTGCTGAAACAATCTCCCAGCCAAAACCAATGATAAACAGACATGTACAACATCACCATAATCAGATAATCCTTCCCTACGGCCAAATCTACCAAATCTTGTCGTCATCGGCAAGTCAACCAGTTCACGTCGAATCCAAGGGTATATAGTCTTTGTGGAGCCTGTGGATTGCGTGATGATCTTAGCCGTTGTTTTAAGACCATAGCTGTGGCAAGTTTAAGGGTGATTTGAAAAATACGTTTTGTTGCTAAGCACGAGGTAAGTATAATGACTACAAGGCCGAAAAAATAACCCCATCTGGAAGCACAATAACCACTAACGCAGAATATGCCGGAACATCAATTTAGTCGGTACTCCGGTCTTAATGAAAATAATTTCTGGAGCACAGGACCTACATATTACCCAATGCAGTCGGCCATCGTGGATGCTGTATGAATAATACGACATCATATATAACTTTTTATTGTACTTAGTATTAATAGTACTTAGGTCTACATGTGTTGTTACCCAACTTGCATTTATCAAGCACGAACCATTAAACACAAGACATTATAAATCTCAGAGCTCACCCGAGCATCCCTAAAAGTTAATCTATGTCTTCAACATCGATGCAATCGAGCCAGGTTCACCCAAAGCAGGAGTTCACAGCTTTTTACACTCCATGTCGTTGCGTTCGTCTCACTGTTGCCCAGCAATGCATGTATCCCCACATTCCTGTTGCTCTCTCTTTTCTATACTTAATTTTAAATATATATATAATAATCTTTGTCGGCTTGGTGCATTGCCTCAGTCTTCACAATCAAGGCTTGTTCAGAACTTCAACATGGTTAACCTCGATCGGCACCGACCACCACACACCGGAATCTGAACATGTTTCAGTCCTGTAGCAAGCCCACCACGAAATAAAAGAGCTCTCACAGCTGGCACCAAGCGCGTATCTACACCAGGCACACCACCATCGCCAACATACTCGTGCTGGACGCCTTCAGGAGTTCAGCGAAATGCGGGCTTAAATTGCCTGCTATTCGTCTCAAATGATTGCCCCTTCTCAGAAACTGAGAAGCATTGATTTTAAGCCCAGCGATTTATAAATGATGCAGTCATTCCAGTCAATCTGATTTAAAGCGCATCTGAAGTCCGCTATCTTATCGGTTTGGACAGGGAGCCCCCCAGACGGCTGAAAAACACCGCGAGAACGCACCTCGGTGGACCGCAGCGAAGGGTGAGTGAGCGCCAAGAAGAGCGCCCCCAGGACTTAAGGACCCGCCGCGAGCACCATGTCGGACTACGAGGAGGAGGACGAGAAGTGGGTGCAGTGGTTCTGCAGCCTGTCGGGCAATGAGCCCTTCTGCGAGGTGGCGCAGAGTTACATCGAAGACTCGTTCAACCTCTACGGCCTGCGTGCCATGGTGCCCAACTATCCAGACGCGCTCAACATCATCCTAGACATGACGGGTAAGAATTTAATTATGGTAATGCCCTTTTGTGCGTGATCTTCAATGACTGACTAATTGACTGGCGGACGAATGGATGGATGGCTGTAGACATCCCGTATGACGACGAAGTGCCGGCATACGCGGCCGAGCTCTACGGACTCATCCACGCCAGATATATTATCACGGCGCATGGACTGGATGCCATGGTACGGGGATCAGTAGATATAGTGAGGTAGAGTGGCCAATGCTGATTGTTGGTTGTTGCGTCTTCAGATGAAGAAGTACCGAGAAGGTGACTTTGGTGTGTGCCCGAGGGCGCTGTGCGACGGCCAACCCGTTGTGCCGGTACGTTGTGCTATTAGTTATAACACTATTGACTGGACGGGTAATTGACTGGTATTGATTGGCAGGCGGGTCTACATGACGAGTGGAAAAAGTCCGAGATGAAGGTATACTGCCCCAAGTGCCGAGACCTGTACACCCCTGCCAACGAGTACCAGACCCCGGCGAGTATGTATTGTACCAGTGCAGTATGTTGCCACGTAGCAGGCGCTGCGTTGGCTGACAACACAATGCTCGTGACAATAGCAGGCTAACTTGTATTGCGGTATCTTTTTGCTTCTTGTTGCTGCTATTGTAGTCGACGGCGCGTATTTCGGTACAACATTCCCGCACCTGTTTTTCCTGACTTACAGAGAGCTGGAGCCGGCCCCGTCCACACTGTTGTACGTGCCGCGGGTGTTTGGCTACAAGATTCACAACAAGTCGGAGAACCGCCGACGCCTAGCAATCCTCGCAAAAGAGGACGAGGACGAAGAGAAGACCCAACAGCAGGTGAGCCAACACTGACATAAAGACACCGCGGCTTTTCGCCCTTGCATATATGCATGTGTGATTGAACTGGTTGTATTCCAAAGCGGAATAAACCATGGATGTTACCTACCACTAGCTTAGTAGTTTAGTGATGGTAACGAAGGTGGTCTCTCGCACTCTCCCCGCTTGAGCTGTGCAGTGCTTCCAGTGGGGTGACGCGCACAGGAGTACCAGAAGTCGAGAAAGGGGTGGTTGTGTGCCGTATGTGCATTGCGTGTTGTTGTTTTTCTAGGGCGTGCCCTTCAATTGAGGTGGTTCGACTTATGTGTCTATCTATCTCTGTTCTGTTTTAACAGAAGCTGTAATTATGTGTGTTGCCTTCGGTAGCGACGGACTCTGACAGGAGCCAGACGAAAAGGCGAAGCCGACTCGACTGCCGAGGCGGCATCGTCGCGGGTGAAGAAGCGGACAAAGCAAGACATTTGAAGTGTTTCAAGCTTTCACGCGAGGTGGCACTGGATGCGTCCGGCGGTGTGTGATGAGGAGGCAAACGATTAATTGTTCGGTTGACCGCTGGAAGACGTGTGGAAGAAGCTGCAAACCGAAGGAAGCAAGGGAAGGGTGACTGGGGTAACAAGCGAGACGGTGAAGGGGTGAGGAGGCGAGAAAATTAAAGAGGAGCGCACCCAAGAAAGACAAGAGAGTGCAAGCTAACCAGCCAGCCAGGCGGACGCGAGGGCGGAAATGGAGTCTGCACAAATCGTGACCAATGCGTGGTTCGCATCCATCGGTTCGACTTCGAGGCTCTGCGATGTGGGAGTTGAAGGCCGAGCGTCTGTCCAGTTTGACTGGTGGAGCTTTCATAGCTGTGCTTTCGGGTAGCTTGAGGGCACTTATTAGCGTATAGTATAGTAATAAAGTGAGCATTCTCTTCATTTCAGCACGCCTGCCCACTCCACTGTATGCTAGGCGAAAACCTTATAAACCCTAATTTGTGTACACATTATGTGAACGCGTCATTCCCACCTCAGAAGTAAAAGCTCCATTCAAGGCGCAAGGGGGATCAGACGACTGCGAACGCGTTTGCTGCACCCGCCAGGAGGACAGACGCAGCGATCATGAGGTGCGTCTGCGTACACTAATCAATATGCAGTGTTTATCTCTATTGCTCGTCGAATTCTGGCCCTGGACTCACGCGATTTTGAAGAGATCTAACGAATCTGCTGCTGTCGCCCTTTGTGTGCTGCTACTCCGGCTGCAGCGACGAGAGGGAGCTCCAAACGGAATTGAAGACCAAGTTGAAGCTGCAGCGCTCGCCCTTTGACGCCGAGTGGCGAGATGTGACGCAGGTGTGTGGCCTCAGATGCCCAATAGAGCGGAGGAAAGATAGAGAGAGTTCTGACACTATGCTTTATGTGCCAGTTGATGAGCGCAGCAGCCAAGGAGCTCAAGGTGGGGCAATTGGTACACGAGGACGACTTTAAGCTCTTTGACTCCATGTCAGCGCTGGAGCTCATGGACCCCAAGATGGACTCAGGGATGCTGGTCAACGGGATCCCCCCGCAGTCAATCGCTGCTCGACTGGAAAGCGGGTCGGTGACGTTGGAGTTCTCGTCGGCACGTGACGTTCTGGCTACGCTGGATGAGTTGTTCTGCTGCGAGACGGGGTGGCTTAATGGACTGCCGCTGGTGCAGTCGCTGCTTACGAGTGTGTACATGCACCGAGACCCGCTGAATGCTCTGTTTGTACAACTGGTGACTCCGTTGGCGAGTCTGGTGGCGGAGGATGCGGATGTGCGAGAAGTGCTGAAGAAGAGTGTGAGCAACTCGGCCAAGGACTCCCTGCTACTTGTCATGTGTGCGGTGATTTTGGCTACGTTGAAGACTGCGGACCTCGTGCGAGATGCAGCTCTACGTGCTGATATCTACGAGGAAGAGGACTTCTCACCTGGAAACGGATTCGATGTTGGAGTCTTGGCGCCCATCTCTGTGGAGGCTATTGATGCAATGCTGCAGGTGACACAAGAACGGCTGGAGGTTCTACTTACGCAGCACAAGGCTTCGTCCTCGAAGAAATCGTCAAAAAAGAAGCACATCAAAAAAGGAGGTGCAGGCAACGGCGAAAGTGGCAGGACGCCTGGCTATGAGCTGCTATTCCCGAATGCTCGAGTTGGTGGCTTGTTGTGCGAAGCATTTATTCGACGGGTGCAGCTTCGAAGAGAGCTGCTCGCTACGTACGCCGGTTTGGGCTTGGCAGAGGGGGCACTGGATTTGCAGCAGGCCAGAGAAGGTTTCCATCGTGCCTACGAGCTGGTTCACGGACTGTCCACTGAACGGCTCGAGTTAGATCCTGAGTGCTTTAGTGGAAAGGCTTTTGGTTTTGACCCAAGCATCAGCCGCCTGCTTCTGTCTGGATCACCACCACGTGATGTGAAGGTGCCATCGATTGACGAAGCTTTGGAGCAGATGAAGAAGGTGCTGGAAGAAATGATCGTTGCAAGCTCTCCGCCGGACTGGAGGTGCATGGAAGACCTGCGCATCTTCTTGGTCGAGTTTTCCAGACAGCAGCCCACGATTATTGCCCGTTCCTACATATTGGTAAGTGCTTGAGTCGCGACTTTCTTTTCATCGTTGTTAAAAGTGTTAACCACCGTCGATTTTTTTATTGTTTATATTAATGATCCAGCTCTTCCTTTACGCCGACAGTAAAATCTACGCCCACTACAACTTCATGGATTGGCTGTCTGCAACAATGGTGATGAATGGAGTTCCTTCTGTGCTGCTTTCAACGCAGGAGGGTGTGCTTTACTCGTCCCGGTGCATTGAAACCGTGTACGAGTCGCTCAAGGTATTCTTGCACAACCGATCGCGACAGCGCGCGCGAATAGAATATTTATTGGACGAGTGGAGTATCCTTCAAGCAGAGGCTACTGCAGTGGATGAAAGATTCACTACGGAGATGAACATTCCGGTAGATATTTTTTATTTATTTATTTTACGAACAATTGAGGTTGGCTAACAACAAAAACTGACACTGTTGCTGCTCTACAGAAAGCTGCGTACCCGCGATATTTTACAGCCTGGTCTCTTGAGGAGTCAGTGCAACTGATGCTCCAATACGTAGTGCTGGGTCTGGAGATGGAGCTTTACGCATCTTCAGAGCTAGGAACGATCTATTGGTACGGATGATTCTTGTCGAGTTTCTTCTTGTGGTAGTTTGTGTTCTTACAGTTTATTTGATCTTGCAGGTATCTAGATTACTTGGAAGGCTCGCGGCTTCAAAACCTGAACGTCACCTGGACTTTCGTCGAGAAGATGAAGGAAATCATGCCTTCTGCACCTCGCCACGGACCTTCGGCAACGGAGCAGCCAAATGAAGAGTCCGCTGCTACGCCAGCTCCAGCTGAGATCGCTGCAGGTAAAACCTCGAAAAAGTCAAAGGGGAAATACAAGAAACACCACAACGGGGTTGCTGCAACTGCCACCATGGAAGCCTTGGAGCCTGCACGTGAGCCTGTTGATCCCATCAAGGCGCGGTTCCACCGTGAGATCAAGTACACGGAGTTGCTTCGCAGTCTCATGCGCGCATACTTCCAATTATTCAACGCACTAGAGCGTGAGGATTTGGTGCAGGTGAAGACGCCCACGTACAGTACGTTTGCAATCCGCTTCCAGCATCGCTTTGCGGCTTTCCAGAAGCTCCATTACCCTGCTGCTCTGACCTACGAGGACTTCACTCAAAACAGCGACTTCTCTCAGTACGAGCTCGAGCTCATCTACAAGTCGGTCGAAGAGTGCTTCAAGACGGCTCGTGGACTCGCCGAGGCGTTGCTAAGCGCCGAAGAAGGGGTCAATACGATCGTCACCACCGATGGCGTGGGCATTGTCCGCGGCTTCGAGCTTCAGTCGCTGCTCAAGGTTTCCATTTCCAATTCTGTCCGTCTTGCACAGCGCAGTCAAAGCGCAACAGGAGGCAAGTCAAAGAAGATCTCGTCCTCTGCATCCTCGAAGAACTCCAAGAAGCTGATGGAGTTCGACTTCTCTATCCATCCGCACTTCCCCGTGGTGGTGTTCCCCTCGCCATAGAGACAAAATGATAGTAAGGAGACAGCAAGACACAAGGGTGGGAGGCGGACGGTCTCAGCGTAGAGTGATTTTGGTCGGCCAGGCTCCGTAGCTTTAGAGTTTTCAGTATGTTTTGACGTTGTCTTTACTGCTGTTTCTTGCTCTTTTGTCGGTTCTTGTGATTCTCCTCGGCCGCGATTTGGTCCAGTAGCACCTTGGTGGCGAATAGCGCCATGATCCCGAGCACGAGGAAGACACAAAGGCCCACCACGCCGTAAAACACCGGATCCTTGAGCACCGCCACCATCACCACGTCCACCCAGTCTTTGGGTGGCTGCGCCATGCGTGCGTGAAGCTTGGCCAGCGCATCGTCTTCTCCCGCCATTATCCGTACTCGTACTGTACAATTATTGCGAAGCGAGCTCTGTTTATTTTAGCAATTAATTGATTACGTAATAGTTTCTGAATCAGATCTGATACTCTTTCACTCTGTATACACCCCATTCCACAATTTGATTCCATTATGTTCGCTCGCCGCCTCTTGTCCGTCACAGCCCGCGTCTCGCGCTTCTGCCCCGTTGGGGCTCGGGCGCTCCACGTGGAGGCGTCGAAGTCTTCGATCATGGTGCGCCGTCTGATCGCTGCATTTACCAAATTTCATGTCCTCTAATTATATTTATTTAATTCATTTTTTTGATGGCAGAACGCCATCGCTAAGGAGAAGGTGCTCGTGTTCTCCAAAACCCACTGTCCGTACTGCGCACGCGTCAAGGGCACGTTGGACGTGCTGGACGCTAAGTACGAGGTGGTGGAGCTGGACATGCGCGACGACGGCGCTGAGATCCAGTCGCTGTTACTGGATATCACGGGCCAGCGCACGGTGCCAAACGTCTTCATCAATGGCAAGCACGTCGGCGGCTGCGACGCCATCATGGAGCTCCACGCGAAGAGCGAGCTGGTACCCCTTCTTGAGAACTGAGCTAAGTTGAGGAATCTGTGGGGCTACAGATGCCGCTGTTCGATGGGACGAGTCACTTACTGAACATGCATTGCCACAGCTTTTACTACGTACGTCAAGCACTTATGTATGTTGATGGGTTACAGTATCTACCAGCACTCTTGTTCGCCTAGCGGGCTGACTTGACTGACTTTAGACCGAGGTGGTGCCTGGGCAGTCGTCGAAGTCGCCGATAATCATTTCGTCCAGCGAACGGCCTGCTCCGACCATGGGGTAACAGTGCTCGTTCTTCTCGACCATAAACTCACCTAAGATAGGGCGTTCGGCAGCGAGGAACCGCGCCATGTCTTCCTCCAACGTGTCCTCCTCTGAGCAGCGGAACGCCTCGCAATTCATCGACTCGGCAAACTTGACAAAGTCCGGGTTCGTCATCTTCGTACCCGAGTATCGCTCCTCGTAGAACAGATCTTGCCACTGCTTGACCATACCCTGGAAGTCGTTGTTGAGAAGGAGAACCTTCACCCCGATATTGAACTCGGCAGCAGTGGCCATCTCAGCAAGCGTCATGGAGAAACTGGCATCGCCGTCAATGTCAATGACGATGTTGTCAGGTTTCGCTGCCTTGGCTCCAATAGCAGACGGAAGACCAAAGCCCATCGTACCCAGACCACCGGAAGTGATCATGGAATTCGGACGTGACCACCGGTAGAACTGAGCAGCCCACATCTGGTGCTGGCCCACACCCGTGGTGATCAGCACATCATCTCGGCCCTTGGTTTGCTTGTACAGCTCCTCAATAACACGTTGCGCTTTCATAGGTGCGCCAGGAGCAGCCGGCCGGTAGCGGAACGGATACCTTGCCTTCCATCCCTGGAGTTTTTTGTGCCACTCTGTGCGCGGCTTGCTCTCAATCTTGGGCAAAATCTGCTGCAGATTGTACTTGGTATCCCCCAGCACCGCCACGTCAGCAGGCACGAGCTTGCCTACTTGTTTGCCTGTGATCTCGAAGTGAATGATGCCCCCACGACCCTCGGCGGAAGCACGACGTGCCTCACGCGCAAAGTCGGGTACACGGCCAGTCACACGGTCATCGAAGCGTGCACCGAGTGTGATGATGCAGTCAGCGTCCTGCATGGCTTTGTTGGCGTACGCCGAGCCGTGCATGCCCAACATATGCAGACTGAGCGAGTCACGCTCGTCGAAGGCGCCCATACCCTGCAGCGACGTGGTCACAGGGATATTAGCCTGACGTGCAAGGGCACGGAGCTCCTCGCTAGCGTGCTGAACGCCCGCACCGGCGAAGATCAGCGGTTTCTTGGCCTTGTTGATCATCTTGATGGCCGCGGCCAGATTGGCGTCCTGATTGATACGGTTGCCCTCGATCTTCTTCTCGCCGTAGTAGCCCAGTAGCTGGGGCTCCGTGATGACAGGGCTCTTGCAAAGTCCGGCCGTGATATCTTTGGGTAGATCTACCAGCACGGGTCCAGGTCGGCCGGTCGTAGCGATGTGGAACGCCTCACGGATGGTGCGCGCCATGTCGCGCACGTCGCGCACCTGCACGTTCCACTTGGTGCACGGGCGGGTGATGCCCAATATGTCAGCCTCCTGGAAGGCGTCCGTGCCCAGCACCTGGGTAGCCACCTGACCACTGAAGACCACGATGGGTGTACCATCCATGAGCGCGTCCTGCAGGGGCGTAACGGTGTTGGTGGCTCCGGGTCCAGAAGTCACAAGCACGACACCAGGTTTGCCGGTGGCACGAGCGTAGCCCTGTGCCATGTGGCCGGCGCCCTGCTCGTGCCTCGTGAGGATGAAGTCGAAGTGCTCGCTCTCGTGGATGGCGTCGAACACCGGGAGGATGGCACCGCCCGGGTAGCCGAAGACGCAGTCAACGCCCAGCTCAGCCAGCGTTTCGTGGAAGATCTCGGCGCCCGTCTTGCCGATAAACTTGTCCGTGGTCTTCGGTATTGAGCGCTTGCGCTCCTCCTGCAGCTTGGCCGTGGACATCTCGCGCGAGTTGTCAGTGGCGTCCGCCACAGGCGTCTGCAACCCGCGAGCAGCCGACGAAAAGGCCCGACGGACCTGCTGTCGCTTGGCAGCGGCGCGCAGCGCGCGCGAAAGCTGGCGGGCTTTCAACATGACGGCGGTCTACAGAGAGCTACGCGAATCGGGATCTGACCTCGACCTTCGCCCACCACACCAGAACGAGCGGTGCTTGATGTGCGCGAAACAAGTGCTTTTTATGCTAAAAAAGGTGACTGCGCAAACGGCCTTTCGGGTTAACAAGGTTTTTGTATTGGAGCACGGTCCAATCGGATTGGTCGAGAGTTCACGCGACAGCGTGATTGGTCGCAAAGAGGAGGCGTCGTAGCCACAAGAACGAGAACGACCTTGTAAGATCATGCATGATGAGTTAAACGTGGCGGGGCCTGGATGTCGAAGGCGGTGAGTTGAAGCTGAAGACTATCGGTCTCCACTGAGCACGTGAAGGCTCGACCACTTTGGAGCACCGCGTTGCTACTGCAATGCGAGTGCGCAAGAGGCAGCGTAATCGGAACCTCGAGCTCCGCAACGTCTGCTGCCGTCACTGGATATTTTTGCCGGCGCCAGATCATGCGGTTGACGTCCAGCTTGTATAGCATGGTAGAGGCATCCTCGCAAGCGGTGAACGAATCGGTCTCGCCGTTCGAGGCGTACGTGTGGCCGCCGAAGAGCACGAGCGTCTGGTGCATGTAGAAGCACTCGAACAGAAGCCGTTCGCTCGGCACGTACCGCTGCGCGCACACGAGTGTCGAAAGTCTCGGCGTCGACCACACCAGCGTCGTCAAGTCCAGGATGTGTACATCTAGTGAATGGCTCTTCCTGGATTTGTCTACCTTGTTCGTGGGGACGCGCCACCCGCCGACCACCGCGAGCTGCTCGTTCTCCAGCGCAACCACTTGCATGCCGAAGCGAGCCGACGGAGGTTTCCCCACTGTGTTCGGTACGAACCAAGCTGGCAATCGCTGTCGCTCGCGCTCTTTTATCAGTAGTCGAGCTGCATCACTCATTTTCCGTTCCAATTGACGCTCTGATCCAGCTTCATCACGGGTGTGTTTACGCACGTGCTTCTCCTCGTCCACAAGACGCTTCAATCCAGCGGTCTGCAGTTGATGCAAATCGCTGTAAACGAGCGTATCGGATTTCCCACCAAACAGAAAAATACTTGGCTCTTGCTGCCATGGCTGCTCTGTATCAAAGGCGACGCACCATCCATGCCAGTAGCGCTCGTACGGTGTTGCTGCAGTGTCGAACTGCGTCCAATGCCACAACTCTAGCGAGAGGGCAAAAAAGTCTCGAAACACCTGACCGTTGCGTCCACGACCACCGAAAACCAAAAGGTGTCGAGGTGCCAAGAACAGCGCCGAGTGATCGCTGCGTTCTCGAGGTTCTCGTCCGGAACACTCTCGGCGACTCCAGGTACTGGAGGCGACGTCCAAGCTGTAAATGCTGTTGGAGTAGGTATATCGAGCTCGTTCGAGTTGCATAGGGTCCGTTCGTACAGCACCGGGAAGCACGATGGAGGTGTCGCGTAGAACACGCCCCCCAAAGACGACAAGCTGGTCGCCAGTCCCAAGTGGTAATGAGCACAGTGTGAGCGAGTTGCCTTCGCGGATGCACGGTATCGAAATCGCCTCTAAAGGATCCGATCCATGAGCAGACACAGCGCCTCGACAAGTTACAGATACATTGTGTCCTCGAAGCACATCGCTCACTACGATGTCAAGCGGGTCGTCGTTCGCTTCGATAGGGGGATCGGGTATGTCGTCAGGTTCTTCATCGAACGCGACTGCGACTGATAAAGATGACTCGGTAGTTGGAATGTCTTGCGCATTCTGATGCGTGTCCTGCTGCTGATCAAGAGCCTCAAGGCGTCGGCGCTGTTTATCTCTCACCCACGTGATCTTTCGATAAGAATCACAAACAAAACTCGGGTCTTGGCGTCGATTAAAGTCTAGTTTCTCCGCGTACATGCACAGATCTACACGTCCTCGCAGCCAGTCCGAGACAGCACCTTCAGTACGACCCTTTTCGCTAGCTGCAGGAGTAGCTTGGGTCGACATTAACGTGACGAGAAGGTCGCACGATTTCGTCCCAAGTGTTTTGCTTTGAGGCTCTTTCGTAGTTTAACCGCAGTGACAATCGGGTGCGTCGCTTCGCCCGAAAGCGTATGTTTCGTGCAAGTCAAGGTGACTGTGATCGTGGATGCCACCGTTAGGCTTCATGCTAGACGCGCCCTTTCTTGTATGGTGCCGGCTCGCGCATGGGAGAAAGGTATCAAACGGTTGAAGCGAGTTCCGGTCTTCTCACTTCTCAGTCTCGAATTTGACACGGCAAAGATGGCAGACCCCGCAGCAGGCACACCATCATCAGACAACGGCGCTGCCATCGTCTCGGAGCGGCTCACCGCCTTGCTTCTGAAGGAGGATGATATACGCGGTGCTAGCACCGCCGTCCGTGAACGCAGCGACTCGCTCTCCAGCTTTAACATTCCGCCCACCCCGCCACCCAGCTTGGAAACACCTTCACACCTCCGCAGGAATGGAGGAAATGTGTCATCATTAAGCCGCCGCCCGCTGTTCAGCTCCGTACGTGAAGCACTCGAGAGCTCTGGCCAACTGAAGGAAGAGCCCGGCGGATATGTAATTAAACGGCACAGTGGCCGCCAGCAGCAGCAGCAGCAGCAGCCCCGTTCTACAGAAAAAGCAGGAAGATCCAAATACCGACAAGCCAAGTCCAGCAGCTCAGGCGACACTACCGCTGCGAACTCCGTAGAGGATGAGGCGGACGCCGCCGGCTACACTGTCATTCGACGACGCTCGTCATGCGACGAAAGCAGCTTCAGTGCTTCAGCTACGACCTCCCACTCTCAACCTACTGCCAGGCGTAATCCTCGGCCTTCAACTCAGGCACGCGCAAACAGGAAGCCGCAGTCACAGCGGCCGCGCCGGGGCAGCATGTCGGCGCTGCCGCAGACCAGTAGCCTGCTGGCCTCTATATCACCGGCGTCATCGTCAAGCGTGCCGCCTGGATTCCAGCCTTGCCCAGCAGCGTCACGTGTGGCAATGCGGCCACCACCCGGGTTGACGCCCGCGGCCTCTGGGTGGGTAGTCAAGGCAGCTGCACCGGCGGAACACGCCAACAAGATTGAGGAGCCGCCGGTCGAGGCGTTGTGGCCTGAAGTGACGACCCAAAATGCGAGTAGCGGCGGCTGGGCCGTCGCGACGACTGCGGTGTCGACGAGCGAGGGCAGCTTGCAGGCGCAGGCGTGGCCCGCGGCGGCTAGCGGGGACGCGAGCAGGTCGGCATCGGCCATGCAGGCGGACGACCACAAAGACGGCGTGGATTATGATGACGACGATGACCTGCTTGCTCGCCTTGGAGTTACGCTTTAAATTACCTGTTTTGTCGGCTTATTCGTCGGCAGGATGACTAGGCGTTTGTATGTGACTTAGTTTTGAACTCGGATTTATTAGCTAAAATCGACGTAGTGACGACGCTTTAGAGACGGACCATTCTTGGATACATTTTGAATTCGATATATTGGCCAATAAATGGCAGGTATTCACGCCGATATACCGCCCATAACTGTGTGTAATTGTCAGAGAGCGTTTTGATTCGCTGTTCGATGCATGTCCCATCCCCTTCACGACAATACAGGGCGTAATACTGGAGACAAGTTTGCAGCCGAAGCGACACATGGTGCGAAAGCAGGTGGATTTTGACTTGGTCGGCCGGCGCGCTTGCCATCATCTTGTCGCCCCCTTTCATCTTCACTTCTGCGCCGTGCAAGAGCAGCTGCTGGACTCGTTTGACATTGTCCACGCAGCAGCAGAAGCATGGGATGGTATGACGGCGGCGACGAGCTGCTGGAGGAGGAGCGCAACGTGCGTCTGGGCGAGAACGCGCTGGTCGCAGGCATCGCGTTCGCGCTCTTCTGGGCCAACTTCGGACTGTCCTGGTATCTCTCCAGTCGCCGCGTGCCCGAGTTCTCGCGCTTCACTGCAGGGGAGAAGGCGGACTGGTGTTCTAGGTGAGTTGTGCCGGACGCCTGGCGACAGCATTTGGCAGGGTTCTCACAGGATTTTTTTTCCTTTTCGTCTATGGCAGAGTGAACTCGACTATCCACGCAGTTCTAGTCGTGATCGGCGTGGCCTACGCGCTGGCGGATATCAGCTGGGCTGACGAGTTCATGCCCATCTCGTCGCTTCGCGCCGCGAGCTTCATCTTCTCGATCGGTACGATCCCAATGTGTCAATGTGTGGTCGTGGAGCATAGTGTGCTTACTTGTGCGTGGATCTGCTTCGTCGCCTTGCAGCGATCGGCTACTTCTTGTGCGACTTGATCATCATTATTGTCTGGCCGGTGCCAATGCAATGGGTCTTCATCATTCACCATGTCGTCGCAGTGTACGTGCTGGATACTCTCGGTCGCCGTCTGAAGATGCCGTAAACTGACCGTTCGTTGTTATCTATACAGGATTCCATACTTTATCAATAACTTCATCTCATGCTGCGCCGCATGTCAGTTCGGGCTGCTGCTGTTCCTGCTGGTTGAGCTGGCGACGCTTCCGCTCAATGCACGCGGCTTCATGGACGCCCGGGACCGTCAGGACTCGAAGAACTACATGCGCTCCATCTATTCGACGTACATCATTTGGGGCATTTCACGAACAGCGCTGCCGATCTTCGTCATGTACGACTTCTGGGTGTACGCGTACCCGTCGGACCGCAACCACGACACGTGTTTCTTCCCCAACCTTGTTAGTGCACATCTCATTGCGCTCTTTTGCGTTGGCGTTTTCTTCTTCGTGCACACCCCGGAGATGATCCGGATCAGACGTGAGCACCGACGAGCCCATGGAGCTGTCGACTCGTCGGGAGAAGTAGCCGTCAACACGGACGACGCCGACCTGGTCGATCCCGAGGTGGACCATGTGCCCAGCTCCAAGACCAACAAGCCCCCCAGTAGCATCCGCAGTCTCACCCTGTCGCTGTCTAGACCGAAGGATCCCATCACAGACGACTCCTACGATGACATTGAGCTCGGCATCATGCCTCGAAGCGCCCGAGCTTCCTAGTACTTCATGACCTCTTGAGTTAAGAGTTATAGCATTACGTATAGAGCGTATAACCCAAATTAATGTAGAAATTGCAATACTGAGCTTTGATTAGCTCAACCGTGTAACCCTCAATCGTGTTTTGGCCAATCGGCTGGTAGTTTGGTCACTGGGCACACCAACCAAAGCAGGAGGAGGAGATCCCGACGACGATGCGGCTGACGGCGGACGTGATTCTGCGCGCGCAGGTGTCCATCAACCCGCTGCGCGAGCGCGAGCTGAACCTTCGAGGTACATTCCCGCTTCCTTGCTCGCCTGTGTGCATCAGTTACTGACGCGGTTGCAGGTTACAAGGCGCCCGCGATCGAGAACTTGGGCGTCACGCAGGATGGCTTCGACTGTATCGACCTCTCGGACAACGAGGTCAAGAAGCTCGAGAACTTCCCGCGACTGCGCCGGCTTCGTATGCTGCTGCTCCACAATAATCACGTGTCGAAGATCCAGGAGAACCTAACGGAGGCCATCGCCAACCTGGAGTTTCTCATGCTCACAGGCAACCGCATCGCGCAGTTCTCGGAGGTCGACCACCTTGTCTGCTTCACCAAACTGGACACGCTGTCGCTGAGTGGGAACCCCGTGACTAAACGCAAATACTACCGAGAGTACGTCATTTACAAGCTACCGCAACTGCACGTCCTCGATTTCCAGCGCATCCGTCCTCGCGTACGTTGGTTAGACTTGCAGCTGTTCGGGATGGAGTACAAAACTTTAATGAAAATGGGACGCTGCTTGTGTATTGTTGTGATTGGGACAGGATCGCGAGGCTGCGAACGCGTTTTTCAACTCTGTTGTTGGGCAGAGGGCCATGAAAGAGGCCCACGGTGAAAGCGTGACAGAATCCACACAGGCGATGAAGAAGGTCACGATCACACAGCAGCAGGCGATCCTCGCAGTGACTGCGGTGCCTCCACCACCACCGCGTGCTCCCGTTTCGCCGAAGAAATTGGCCCCAGTCGAGGTGCAATCACTAAAAGAGGCTTCACCGGTAGAGACGATGGAGGAAATACCGGAACCGAAAAAAGCAGCTGTTTCAGCTGATGTGGAAATGGAGGTTGCAGATGAAGAAGAAGAGGCTGTCGAATCATACACGCCGCCAAAGCCGATTGAGCAGATGACGGTGGCTGTCTTACGCGAAGAGTTGAAGAAGCTAGGCCTGTCCATCAAGGGTCTGAAGGCAGAATTGGTGAAGCGCTTGAAGCAAGCTGCTGGAGAAACATAAGCTCTTGATTCCCAAGATGCAGAGAAACTCCACCGTCGCCAGCAGATAGGAGATAGAAAACAGAGCCAACGATGCAGCGCACGAAGATGCACGCATCAATGCAAATAAGCAACCCGACCTTGATCCTTCATGGCGCCGATGATTCGTTTGATTATTTTTGTTCTGCAACAAGCGCGTAAAGCAACTTCAGACACTTGCTTCACCGCCACCTATCGAACATTAATGATGCACTCTATCTACTCTGAAAAAAAATATCAGTCGACACCATTCCAATCGAGAGCCACTTGTCCTTCATTCGTCTAATACGGCGCAATGCTTCGGCTTAGACTCTCCGCACGGTCACGGCGCGTCTGTGCGAGCTTTGTGAACTTTTCCTTTTCGTATTTGTACATGAGCGGAACACCTAGGGAAACAAAAAACGAAAACATACATGTAGTGCTTAGATATGACGGAAGTACTGGACAACAAAGATCGGATCGCATACCAGTCGGAGCGAGCAGCAGGCATTTATCGGGTGCTGTCTTCTCCAGCTTCATCTGCTCGTTGAACTCTTTTGCGTCCATGCCATCCAGGTACTTAATGAGTGTCCGGATGACAAAACCGTGCGAGGATACTAGCACGTTGCGCCCCGCAGCAAGATGCGGCAGAATAAACGAGTTGAAGAATGGAATTGTCCGATTGTGAATGTCTTCACAACTTTCACCATTTTCGCCTGGGAACCGCGTGTAGTAGTCGTTTCGGATCTTCTTCACGTGCTCTCTGTTAAACATGACGGTATGCTTCGTGCTTGGAACGCCCTGTATGATGCGTTGCCCCCCCCCAACAAGTTAGCGAACTAATTTCTTTACTGAGGCAAGAATCAACAAATTTAACCTGTAAGTCGCCGAAATTTCTCTCGTTCAGCGTGGGCGACACATACACCGGGATGATCTGTACCATGGAAAACAGAACAGTCATCTTAATGCCAAACAACCGACACCTACTCTTCGATCACGTACGAATTCGTAAGGGTTCTTGTCATTGACCCCCTCAAATGATGGTTTATCCAGTGGTGATTGATGTTCCACCACTGGAGTCTTCTTGCTGGAATGCACACTCAAAGCCAGCGACATTGTCGTGCGCGCTCGATCCATCTGCGAACAGAACACCAAGTCGATCGGCACGTACTCCAGCCTCTTCCCCGCCTCGTAAGCCTCTTGCATGCCCACCTCACTGTGCAATAAACAATTCATTTCAGTAAACCATACAACGACTTCGCCAACGCAATAGAACCTCCGTCACCTCAAGGGAATGTCGATGGATCCCGCATAGCGCCACAGATCTGTGGGGCGGTCTGGCTTGCGATTCCATACGCTCTGGCCGTGGCGCAGCAGGATGAGCGTACCGAAGCTGGTGCGCGGCTTGTCGCCCTGCATATCCGCTGCCCCTCCCGGCGCCAGCTTGGCCCATCTCGGGTCGCATTCGCCGTTGCGCGTATCCCAGTGCTCCACGTGGGCATGCGGCAGCTGATAGCGTCGTTCCGAGGGACGCACCGAGTTGCAGCATTCGCCGTCGCCGCAGCCGCACGCCTTGAGCTCGTGCTGGCGTTTCCTGTCCATCATAACACTGTTCACTGCGGCCATGACAGCCAACAGAACAGAAGCCAGACCCACCACCACCTTCATACTGGTAGCGTAGCTTTCCACGTGCGCACCTGGAATCAGATGCTAACGTTTTCCACGACGTTTGGATCGTTTTTTAGATTTCTAAATATTTGTAGTCCTCCACAGTGATGACGGAGACTGAGAGTTATTGATTCACTGTGCTTTAAGACAGGAACCAAACACTGAGATATCCTTTTGGCTCCGTACTAAAAACGTTGACAAATTCGTTAATTCAATCCCGTTCATTGTCGGAGCTTTCCCAAGTACTACTCCGTGCACGTCGGCATAGGGATAAAAAGATTGACTGATGTGGTAGTACGAGGCAATAGCAATTGACTCGTGTTAAGCTAGTGCATTGCGGCACATAATACACCCCGTCACAGACAAAATGAAAGGGACAAGTGGCTGGCACCTCGGTGGGCTGCGAAGGTTGCAGGCAGCGAGGAACCGAACAAAAAGTGAAGAGATGATTTGACAGTAGGTCTACAGCCCCCCGAGCAACGCTGTCACGTCCTCGACCGTGAGATCACGGTCGTCCTTCTTCAGGATGGCCCGCACCGCATCGGAAGCGCCAGTGTTCGGCACCGACAGTGTCTTATCCACAAAGTTCGGCAGTCGATCCTGGTTGGCGTCAACCCACCGTAGGTACGTGAGCGACTGCTCCGGCGTTAGAATGGAGTGCAGCATTTCTGTCTGCCGCTGGACCGCCTCCGAGCGCTGCTCAAGACTCTTCTTAAGTTTGCGTAAATAGGTCTGATTTTTTAACAAATAGCACGCGAAACGATGGGGTGAGTACCATGCCACGAGAAAAAATGAACCGATCCAACACATACCACAGCCATTGCCACCCGTCGGCGCTCCGACTTGCTGCTCTTGGAGTCACCTGACCTGAAAAGCACGATGTCAGTATCAACACTTATCAACACTCAGTGACATCGTCGTGTGGGATCTTACTTGTACAACGACTTCAGCTTCTCATCCTGCTCGTAAGTAAGGGCAAGGTCGTTTGTCATAGTCGACCACAGAGTGTCCTTCTTCACCATAACAGGGGCTTTCTTCTTCTCTGGTACATCCCCTGCGTTCTTTGATCCCATTCCGTTAGCTTCGTCGAAGAATGACTCGTCCTGGATACTGAGCCACAGCAGGAACCGGCAGTACGGAGGCAGTAGCAGGTTGTCAAGTTGACGGAAGTTATAATCCTTTACCGCAAGTCGTTCCTACAAAAAGTGTCAGCGATAAACACCAGTTAGCACATTGTGCACAAAGGTCGCCATGCAGAATATCTACGCACCACACTGTTCGGCCCAAACCGCTCCTGAATCAGCATGATACCCTGCCGAATCTTCTCCTGAACAGACTGTACACACAACAACTAGGACATCAAAACCAGACCCATCGTTCAAAGCAAAAAATCTGTGGCTGTGGTGACAATACCTCCTCAGAGCCACCATTTTTCCTGTCCTCCGCGAGGGTTTTCAGAATGTCCGAGCGGACTTGGTTTAGTGCCTCATCCGCGCGCTCCAAATGCGCCGAGCGCGTCGTGTCAATGCTCTCCGTCAGTTGAGAGACCTGCGCCGCATTACAAGTTCGTCAGCCTACTAAATTTCTCCCTCATTCTACAGCACAGCGTCAAACACCAGCACCTTCTCCTCCAGCAACTCCAGATACTGCTTCTTGCGGCGGCGACTCTGACGTGCCGACTCACGATTTCTGGCCAGCCGCCGCTGCCGCTTCTCGTCGGTGTCCAGCGCCCCCGGGTTGGACGAGTCATCATCGTCGTTGGCGGCCGGTCGCATCATGGAGATCTCTGAGAAGCTACCTTGCCCCGGCTGGAAAGCGGAGGCGACAGGAGAGCTGGCGGTGGCCGCCCTGGCTTGTGTCAGCTCGCTGCCGAACGTCCGCTCCGGCGCCAAAGACACAGTCTGACCCAGCGTGAACTGCTGGGCCGTGCTGGTGCCGGCGTCCGTCGATCCGTGGCGCGCCTGTGGTAGTTGCTCAGCCGCCACATCGGCCGATAGGAAGTAGCTTAGCAGGTCATCGTCCTCAGCCGTGAGGTCCATTGCCACAATTGCGGTGATTGCCCAATGAAAGCGCCTACGCGCTCTACGTCAATCTTGGACTAGCTAGTACTTTTGGTCCACGATACCAAATGCAAGTAAACGTTCTGTCAAGCAACTAAATATAGTCCTACCGAGCCAATTGGTCGGATGACATCTTGTATGTCGGTGATATGCTTCACTAAAAACTTTTCGTTTAGTCGGTGAAAATTCAACTATTCTCTTACTCGGTTCAAAGCTCTAAACCAGGTTTCAATGAGTGTTGGTCTCCTTCTCTTCAGCGACGCCTTAGTCTCATTCCAGGAAGCGAAAAGCAGACTTTACTCATGGCGGAGCACGTGATCAAGCTGTCGACAGAGGTGCTAGACGTGAGCGACTCCGATGTGAGCTCGCTATGCGGCAGCGAGCTGGAACTGGAGATGGCCTGGGGCGAGGGTCCCATCGCGCCGCTGCGCACCGATGCCACCGTGGTCGACGGTACCACCAAGAAGAGTCTCATCGCAGGCGTAGAGCCCTCCGGTAGCAGCGGCAACGGATCCAGCCGCGCACGCACGCCGCAGAAGCGCGGCAGCGATTCACCACTGGCGCGCAGCAAGCGGCTAATCAATATCCACCCCATCCGATCGGCCGGGTATCTGTCCAGGCCCAACGAGCTGCCACTTGGTGTGCGCAAGCAGCAGCGCTGGTTCAACGGTTAGAGAATGAGGCTTGGGAGAAGATGTTTTAAGTGCAATTACTGATGAGGAAATGCTATTCAGACCACCACTTCGGCAATCGAGCGGCGTCCACGCGGCTGGAAGACTTGATGGAGCACATGGACATCAATGTCGAGTGGAGGTAGGTACATACGGATACGGTGTTCTCAGGTGAAATTGCGGGGTCCATTGACTGAATTCTGGTGATGCAATTCAGATCGAACTTTCAGAAGCTGGCAGAGCCGCAGAACGAAGATCTGCAGACCGAGTTTCGCCAGGGAGGAGGCCGACCTGAGGCCAACCGATCCCACGGACCACGCAATCGCCGCAAAGATGAATGGAATGGTATGATAGTTTGATGCTACACATACAGAGTTGCTGTTATTTAAAACTGGTGTTGGGAGCTATGTAGACGCCGAGCAAATGTTCACTCATGTCGACCGCCGCGCACGGACGTTGATGCTGCGGTCATTCAACTCGTTCGCGCCGTTTATTGAAGCAGTGGAATATGTGGTCCTGCACTTCGTCCGGGTACGGCGAATCAACACCTGCAAAAGATTAAGATTGATTCCCGTGCTAAGTTATTTTTGTTTTGCAACATTGTGCAGTGGCGAGAAGTACCTTCCGAGCTGGAAGTCGCTGCACCGCTATTTCGCATGCTAAAGCACCCGATTGAGCTGATGAAGGCGAGCGAGAAGGACGTACGGTTGATACTGCCGCTGCTAGACTCGGCCTTTCATCGACTGCTCATTCACAGCGTCTGCCAGTTTTATGTCGTGCGATCTCGAAGTATGTTTGCTTGCTTTTATTTCTTATCTGTTTTGGTCGATAATCGAAATCTGACGTCATGCGCCTTGTTTAGCCGAAGCAAACCGCCGCCTAAACACGAAGATCATGGTGCTGAAGAGCCCGAAGAAGAAACTCTCGACTGATGACATGGGCCAAATTTCGCTGTGTGAGTTCATTCGTGAAACGCGCACTGCCCGGCGCCACGTCGTAGCGGTCTCGCCAGAGATGGTCGTTAACAATGGTCATGCACTGGAGCTGCAGTCCAAGAGCAGCGAGTGCAGCGAGGGCTTTCTCATGGTTGAGGCTCCGCAGGTTTAACGTCGGCAGCGGTAATGTAGTTGCTGCTGCGGCGGTGACTGAATCTGTGTGGGGGAATGCGACGCCATGATTGCAAACTGGTTGCGCAAGAGAAGGCAATGTGCGGCTACGATAGCGGGTTTGAGTTGAAGACGTGCGTTCAACACGTAATCAGGATTCCATCTGGCTTCGCTTTGTGCTGCACGTAAACAAATTGCTTTCTTCACCCTGCGATACTTGTAATTATACATGTACATGTACATGTACATGCCTTGGCCATGAGAAGGCGAACTATCCAGTCATGGTAATAGACCCAGGCAAATTTCGCAGCAAAGCTACGAGAGCAGCACTGAGCTGGCCAGTTTTATTTTAAAATGAAATGATACTGTTGCAGTTCAAAATTTTGGCATGTAACTACACTTCTTACATACCAATACCGTAAAGGGCTACATTGATCTCATTGACATGTGAATTTGTACTGTTGGAGTTCAAAATATAGAACCAGATAGGAAAAAATGTAATGATATATGATATTACTAGGTTTCCACCAAAATTGTGGTTACAGCAACCGTAAGTATGAGACATGTAAGGTTGTTACAAGCAATTAAGGTTACTTTAATTAAATTCATAAATATCACTGGTAAAATACTTTTCAAACTTACAGGGCTCTTAGGTTCGCACCGTCATCTATAAGTACGCATTACGTATTCTTCCCTCTAAGTATGGGTGCTCAAAACCGTCCATTTCGTAACAAGACAAACACCGATCGGGGGCCAAACTACATGTACGTCACGCTTGGTGTCGAGAAGGACCATGACAGTGACGAGGATTAGTTCGGGGCAACGACGAAAACGCTGAGGAAAAGGACCAGATCGCTTCGGCGGATGAAGCAAATTATTCAGGTAAGTTGTGATCCCCTGGGGTGGCTTGCCTTGCCGCTTACATCATGCATCCGTATGGGATCTATGTATACCCAGTGTGCAAGGGGCGGAACACAGATGGACACAAGAAGAAGACCGGTACGGTGATTCTAAGTTACTTTGTGATATGGTTGCTTTATGAGAAAAAGTCGCTTTATGGTTGCTTTACGGTTATCTTTTTCTGACAGACTGATGGTTTGTGTATGCTTAAATGTTGCCGCTTTACAGAAGAGGTAGTAAGAAAAGAGTCAAGTTCCAAGCGCAGCAATAACCTCAGCAAGAAGCGGTCTAACGCTTCAAAGGACCGCCGGAAACTCAGGCAAGAAAAAAAGAAAGCGCAGGATTCGGTAACTTGGGAACTGGAGACGAACGAGTCGGAGCCACAAGCTTTAGAGGAGGAAGAGTCTGACGAGAGCACGTGCGACAGTCCCCTTGTTTACGACGCAAATTATGAGGAATATAAGCCGCGCAAGCGCACTATCAACCTCCCTGAAGAGCTGTCGGCAATGCAAGATGAGAGAGAGCAGAGATCGAGAACATTGTCGCGGTATTTCCATCGAGAGTCATCAACGGCTGGGATGGATTTGATACAATACTCGATGACTACAAGAAGACCAACAATCTTCCTTTCGTGTTCGCAGTTCCGAATCAGCGACAGCTTACAGCAGGTATGCGATTTTGGAATTATCGACTGCTTCGTTGATTTACTGGTCAGCGCCTCTACTGGTCAGCGCAATCGCAGAGGGCGATAATGCTGATGCTTGGCGTGCTTTACACTGACAGTGATGCAGAAGGAGGACAGCACGTTCCAGATCATCATCAGAAGTGAGGTAATAAACGCAACTTGCTTTGATCAAAAGTGTACTAACATCTTGGTATTGCTGCTAATAGAATCATACGCACACGCATCCTACGACACGTACCATAGCTACATCGTACCTCACCGCAAAAATAATCCCAGTGGACGAGCAAGACCGCGAGGATGTAAGGACCTTAGTTGACGCCTGTGTTTCTTCCAAGCACATTACCAACTTCCTGACCAAACGAATTGATGAGGGAATGAAATTGCTGTGGATAAAGTGATCAGAGTAAAGTCGACTTAGCTCTTACTTCTATGTGGTCGTGTATGGTATCGTGGAGGTTGCAAAATTACACCTCAACAGACCCGTAATCTCATTCGTAGTATAATGGGGCAAGATTCGGCGGAGGATAACCTGAAAGATTTGTTACATGCTCTCGTTCAAGTAAAGGGCAGCGATGTCCTTGTTGTCCAAGACCAAATGGATGTAACATGTGGAATTATCATGCAGACGAAGGTGCAGAAGATGATGTTCCAGAGGTGGGGCAAGACCTTAGCGATGGATTTCACGCACGGCACCAACAATCTGGGATATCACTTGCGTACGTGTCAGTTGCCATCTACAGCAACCATAGGGTTTGCTTAGAGCAACCTTATGACTTTATAGCAGCCTCTCGCTATAATCTGGGTTAGCCCTGTTATTGTCTGCCATTTGCAGGAAGTTTGATAGTCACTACAGCTACTGGAAGAGGTTTTCCAGTTCTTGACTTCATATGCCTCAACCAACAAGCTGTGATGATATATACGGTTCTGAACTATTTAAAGAGAAAAAAACCCAGGATGGCGCACCATTGCGTCTGTGGTTATAGACAAGGACTTCGTAGAATGGAGCATGCTCATGAAGTCGTTCCAGAACCGAAGTGCTACTGTGTTAGCTCCACGTGATTTTACGTTGGAAGAAGGTGATGAAGCGATCTTCGTTTCGTTTGAATGTGGCTCAGCGCGATGATCTGCTTTCATTGATGACGAAGTTACTTTACAGGTAAGTTTCACTTCGGTTTGGTAATAACTTAGGGTCTAACATTTAGTATGTCATGAAATCAGTACAACGGAAGCAGACTATGAAACGAGTTAAAATGCTTTGAGACGTTACTGTGAAGGCAACAAAGGCCAGCAATTTTCACGTACTTCGAAAAGAATTGAAATTCGTGTCGAGATATGTGGTTTAACTTCGCTCGCGGCATGTTTCGCCGCTGGAAATACAACTACAAACAGGATTGAATCCAATTGGAATAAAGTTCAAATTGCTGCTTGGACACAAGACTCGAATTGAGAAGACTATTGCTGGTCTGTTGCAGCAAATGACAGTTACGCAGCAGATTGTTTCAACAATCGGGCAGCACAATTCGACGTCCCGCATACCGAAGACTGTCGTGCTTTTTGAGGGGCGTTGCAACTAGATTGTCGGCGGACGTTCTTGCGAAAGTAAAAAGAAGAGTGGGAACGGTTTGTGGGACTCATGGATGATGGAAGCTGCGGGAAGATTGGCTCAAGTATTTCTTCTTGGAAAGTTCACTGCTCAAACCAAACGCATCTGTGCGATGACGTTGATTCGACATGTAAGTGCCTGTTCTACAGCAGTCATCAATTACCTGCCGTCACCTTCTTTTTTTTATGCATCAAGCACGCTCACAGCATGGGTTTGATGTGCTTCCTGCGATGCGCGATGGCGGCTCACGAACAATGGAGTATGTCATCAGCATTGGATATTGAGGAGGAGCTCGCGACTGCGGCCGATTTGCCACAGCCGATTGTGCAGATATCAAGGTTAATGTTGCCAAGATAAGGTTGCCTAATGCCAAACAGCCTAATGTTGAAGTAGAGACTTCCAACCCATCCCAGCCACAGAAACAAATGGTATATATATGCGCCTCCGTCGCAATGAGCGTGCAAATCAAGTCGTGCTGTCCTCAGCAGAAAAATGTTCGTACGCAAAGGCAATGCTAGAGCCTCTTCTGGAACACCTGTCCAATCTGTCAAGTGCTGATTTCTACCAAGAGCTTGGAGCATGGAAGGAACTGATGGAGATAGGACTACAACTTGGGAAGTCAAGCACGAAGAAGACTGAAGCACCTGTAGTATATGCCACAGAATTTGAGAATGAATCGGATTCATGCTCGGCAATCGATTTTGCAGATGCCTTGGAAACTGTTAAGCTGATGGACGCACTAGAAAGCGACACAGCTTGCGCGGACCCCAGTATGAAGGGTAGTAGTGGGTCGGAAGATGAAGTCCCTCCAAAGCAGCCTACTAAGTCACTACAAGAACGACCGGAAAAACAACTCATTATCGCTGAAATCGGAGTCAGAGTCAAAGTCAAGGACGACCGTGGACGGCCAACCTTAACTGTAGTATGCAAGCCGCCGCAAGCCGCAGATTCAACGATAGCGGCATCAGCGAGACAGGTTGATATCATCAACGTTCCTAGGCCATCAGGTCAAGGAAAAGTGAGAACAACTGTCAAATAGCTAAGGCAAACAAAACTCGGATCAGGGACAGACCGGCTTGCCGTTCACAAATACCCTAGCAACCTCGATGTGTCGCTGCAGGAGCTGCTAAATGGGCAAGAAACACATCAAATCTGAAAAATGTGCTGGATATGCTGGAGACATATCCGGTTCAGCTGGAGGACGCGTACCTTCGATCTCGTTCGATGGAATGCAAGTGGGAAGTTGTGCAACTAAGAGATTACATGCACACATTCGTCATTCCAGGAGACCTCTCCCGTTCAATGCAGGCAGTATTGATAACAGCCAGGAAGGAGCAATGCAACCTTGACGAACTAGAGCGCAGCAAGAAGAAACAAGGTCTTGCCAACGACCTCGTTGTCACTATTGACCCAAAACTGTGGGATTTTAGCGGGTAAGGTTGCTTTATCGTTAAGGTTGCTGGTAAGGTGCTTTACCGTTGTGGTTGCTTTATCAGACACAAGCCAGTGATATACGTACGTGAGTAATGATGTCGTTTTGTTTTGTTTGTAGGACGTATGTGGGTGCGTCGACAGCATTCTACGATATGAATGTCAAGTGAAGATCGTGGATAAAAGACAGAAAATGGATAGAGAAGGACTGGAAAAAAGTTGACTCAGATGTGGATCTTTTTGCAGTCGAAACAAAACCCACCGGACTTTCGGTGGATGCAGTCCGTGTGCGTCACCAAATGCTTGCCAACGAGATTATTTCGATGTTCCCATCCAGCCGGTTGCGAACGCAGTTTGTGACGCAGTCTAACTCAGTCTGTGTTAGATTTGACAACATCGTCGGAAGCTTGTACCGAGGCTGGTTGAACGATAGTGCCGTCAATTTTTGTTTGGAAGCCATAGCGGGATCAGTGAGACAGTGTCTGTTGCTTTCGACGTTGGCTGGAGTGGTGGGTTGGCCTTCTACACCCAAGACACAGATTGCTGATACAAAGTTCATTATTCATCCAGTGCATTTGAGTGGAAACCGCTGGGGTCTCATTATGGTTTGTTTGCACTACGAAGATACTAACGAAATTCCCCACGTGCAAGTTTTCATGTACGAGCCTCTTAACGATGATGAGTATCACGACCAAATGATTGAGATTTGGGAGGGCATACAAAAGAATGATGATAACGAATACAGTGAGGAAACCAAAGGACATATTGAGTTCGTAAAACGCTGGCATCAAGCTTCCGAGAATACCCATCAACTGGCTATTCACTCAATTCGTGGGTTGAGGCGCCACAGCAACCTGACAGCTCCAGCTGCGGTGTTCTGGTGGTCGCCCAAGCCCACAGCTATCTTACCGGAAACTTACGGCTCCAGGAACACAACGTATCCAAGATGGACGTCAGCGTGATGCGCTTAAAAATATTGTTGATGGTTGTGTGTCATTCGCAAGAGCGCTCAATATCTTCGATGCAGAAGAAGCTAGTAGGATTTATCACATGTTGGAAAACCAACGTTGATTGTGATGAAAGGGCTGCACTAACGTTCGAATACAAAGTGCCGCCTCACTGTTGCTTGAATAACTTGTTCGCCAACATTCCGAGAAGAGTAGCAAAAGTCAACGTCTCTTCGCAAAATGTACAGCTGTCTCCATCACCAAATTACTCAGCCAACTCGTTGCTGTGTTCTTCGCGGTCTTCAATCAGAGCTTGAATCTCTAACTGAGCTGTCATCATCTTCTCCAAGCTAGCGCGCATCTGCACCAAGTTATCCGTTATGCTCGAAAGCTCGGTGCCATTATTTTTTTTTTCGTTCATAGCGGCGAAGAGGGAGAATCGTTGCTCTTACATGCGAGGAGAATGTGATGCCAGACTGTGATCGAACTTACTGACCTGTCTAAATTTCTGAAAACTGAATAATGTATCCACCACCAGCCATCATGGCTGTGTATTTTATTGTAAATTACATTATTGCATCTACGTTTAAAGTTGCTTTTCGTTATCGAAGGTTGCCAGAACAGTTGCTTTAGCGATAAGGTTGCCATATTTAGTGTCATCGTAAATGGTAAAAGTTATGGTTGCGGTAACGCTATTCATCCACCAAACGTTGTTGGAATGGGGCTGTCCATAAGTCTCCTAGAGTACCAGAATGCGAGTATGATGAACCCGCAGAGCCATGCTCTCACGATCCACTAACCAGAGTTGCCAGTGACGGAGCTTCTCAATCGGGATTGTGCCCAATCCCTCTAATAATGTCCCACCACCCCCAGGTTGGATAAATGTAATGCCCACTCTGACTAGAAAAATATCATGAATAATTTCAAGTCGTGCTGATGAAACCCAAGTTCATGGTGGGAAAGAAGCTGTCTGTAGTCCAAGAACTGGAGGTTTCGAGTGTCCGGTTACGAAGAAGCATAAGCTCGACAGGAAGTCATCGAGCACGTGCAGCGGGTGACCACGGAGTACAGTACAACATTTAGTACTCGAACATTTACAACATGAATGAGACTGCTCTTTTCATTTTTCACAATCGCGACACGAGAATCGAATTCCGTGTGGCCAGGGACGTCAACGTGAAGTCGTTCGTCTTCGCGAAGGGGTCAAGATTCAATACCCCATCCCTTTAATAGTGCCCCACCTGTTATAGTGCCCCATGTAAGCTACATGTAACGTAGCGCCCACGGGGCAGTATCGCAGGTTTTACAGTACAACATTGAACGTTGTATATTTTATTAATACATCTGCCCAATCACCATCCTTACGACCTTACCCCAGCTAGCCCCACGAACAATTGCGAATCCTCCAGCGTACAGCCTTGCTAACCCTATATATACTTCTTATCCCAGATGGGGGGGTATATAATGACTTTTGAGCTAAGAACACTTATAGTAGAAACCAAGTGCGAAGCAAAACCTTATCTGTAAATGTCTTTAAAGTCATACCCACCCGGGACACCATGGCCGATCGCAGGTCCCAGGTCCTCTGTTTAGCGACTCGTCCTAACCCCTGTTCAGCTTTAGGAAACGAAATCAAGGAGCTCACAGTAATGGGGCTTCGCCCAAAAACATATTGACCTAACAATAAGGTTATGAAATACGGTAACGTTATTGAAAAATACATGTTGAGCATTTATATAAAGAGTTATTATGGCATCGCGTCGAGCAAGAAGGCCCACATTGATCGTTCGCGTTGAATGTTTATGAGATCTGCGCCCTGGGTTTGCTGTGAACACCATAAATTCTTACTCTTAAATCTGAGCACCGTATCACGTTCTGCAACAATTTCTAATCAAGCATTCCCATAAAATTAATGTTAACAACATCATACTCTAATGCTGGTCGAAAATGGCCTTGGATAGAGGATGCTTATCCTGTGAGCGCCGCGATGTCTGCACTTATATTTATAGCGAACTCGTTGCACCCAAGTGAGCAGCTTAAAGTCGACTCTTTGTTCGCATGGATTCCCCGCGACAAGTCTACCGTATTTTCGTACTTAGCACAAACCTTGATTTTGTGGGGGGAGCTTGTTGAGCTTTTCAAGGAAGCGGCAGCAAGCCACGCGAGACCTGCGACCAGAGCAGAGCAGACGCCGCGCTTCGACGCCCACACACGCGACGATACATGGAGCAGAACGCGCCGCCAAAACCTGAGGCGCCGGCCACGACTCCACCTGAGTCTGCGCCCTTTATAGAGGCGGAGGAAATTGTGATCGACGGTGGCGATGCTGCGGCTACTTTGGCTGCAGCGCAGACAGAGGATGAGAACGCCACGGAAGAAGCAGTGGAGGAGACGCAAACACAGCGCGTAGGTGAAGCAGATGGCAGCGAGGCCGGAGATGAAGCTGCGAACAAAAGCAACGTAGCGGAGGAGCAGAACGACGCGCCAGAAGGCGACGCCAACGAAGTTGAGCAGCCGTCGACTCCAGAGGAGGAAGAAGTGGCCGAAGCAGCTCAGGACGATGATGCTCTTGATGCTGAAAGTGAAGTGGTCGCTGCAGAAGGGCCGCGTGAAGTGACGGCTGCGACTGAAGAGAAGCAGGAAAAAAAAGATGTTCCACCTGTAGACGGTGAGGGAAATGCAGTCGCAGACGCATCAACGCTAGCTGTCATTAATGATGACGAGGCTGCGGAGGAAGCTTCAACTACAGAAGAAACTGAGGCTAAGGTGGATGACGCCGCAGCGGAGGCGCCGGCTACGACAGCTGAAGATGCGCGTGAAGCAGCAAAATCTGGCGAGGATGCCGAGAAGTTGGAAGAGCCGCTGACCATTGTGACACCGGAAGTTGTTGCACCTGCAGATGATGAACAAGCCGAAGACTCGACACCCGTGGAGGCCGATAAGACGGAGATATCAACATTGTCGATCGATGCTGACGCTCTTGCAGATCTTGCTACCGAAAAAGATCAGACACCAGTTAATGACACTATGGTAAACAGTTTGATTGCCGACGGAGCAGTGGCAACGCCCGAAGGAGCCTTGCAATTTCCCCAGGAAGTGGAATTGGCCTCACCCGCTGCAATGCCGGATCTGATTGCTGCTGCTGCAGACTCCAACACAGAGAGCAGTGAAGATCCGTCTACATTGGAAGCTGATGCGAAAGAATCCGAGCAGGACCAGACTGAAAACGGTGAAAAGAATGAGGAAGGTGAACACGCAACTATCACGGCCGTAGCCGAGGGGCCTGCTAAAGCCGCGTCTCTTGATGCAGACTTGGAGGTGGTGCTTGAGAAGATCCGAAACAAACTCCCGTGTGAATCGGCCGAGGTGTTGGAGTCTGGTGAAATTCTAGCCCTGCCTAAGGGCTGGTCCACTCGCCAGAGTAAAACGAATGACGGCAAGACATATTATGTCTCACCTTACGGACATACTCAGTGGCTACGTCCTCCCATGAAGACGGGTGTCATTTACCACTGGGTACATGAGATCGAGGTAACTTTTGGACCTGGCCGCCTGGGACTTAATCTGAAGCAAATTGCTGGCATTCCTGGGACAGAGTTTACTGATCTTCAGGTCCACATCGCGGAGATTTACAAGCTGCCGAATGGAATGGCAAGTCCTGCTGAGATTTATAATTGGAGTGTCAAACCCGAGAAACGTCTTGCAGTGAGCATGCGAGTGACGATGATGAATGGCATTTCGCTGACCGGGTATACATACTCTGAGGTGCTGGAACTGCTTGCTAGAATGGTGCGTCCTGTCCGGATTAAATTTGCTGATATCTCGAAGGGCATTGTGGGCCGAGTCGAGGAAGAAATTCCACACGAAGAAACAGAGGAAGTAAAGGAGGCTCGTGCAGCACGAGTAATGCAGAACTCATTACGTTCAGGGTATTTCCAGATCTTGGTGTCGCACGAACTGCATAAACAAGTATGGGCAGCGACGAAGCACCATATGAATCTGAAAATGCTAGAAATGGAAAAGAAGTGCGAGGTAATGGAGTCGCAAGTTGAAGCAGAACAGCGTCATCAAGAATCTCTCGAGAAGGAACGTGAGAACTTGATCCAAGAAGCAGTTTCACTTAAGGAAATGGTTGAGCAGTTGGATAAGCAAACGGCTGGAGAACTTGAATCAGCAGAGGTGCTACGGACGGCAGAGTTAGCGCAGCGAACTGCAGAACTCGAGAAGGAAGTGACTGAAATTATTGCTGAAAATGATGAACTGCAGACATCACGCCTGAAAATTGAGGAGACTTTGGATGATTTGCAGAAGGAGTTGGATGCATACGGAGATCTCGACGTGGATCTGAATGGCCAGCATGAGATTAAGTTCTTTTCGCCGGGCTTTTTGGGCTCCATGGTGCACAGGGGCTCAATTGATACTCGCGCTGAGGATGCACGCGAGCGGCTTCTAGAGAAGGTTAAGGCGCAACATGATCATCTTGAAGAAGAGATCAAAATGGAGGAAGAGCGAACGAAATTTGTGGAAGCAGAGATCCACCAGTTTCAAAAACAAATGGACGTGGCAGCAGAGGCGGTCAGGCGCGAGGATGCCTTTATTAGCGGCGAGCGTCCGCCTCAAATGATCTTTCTGGAGAACAAGATCGTCTTGCTGCGGAAGAACCTGCGGGAGACGGTGGCTGGAATAGCAAAGGCGACAAAGAACGGTGACCAGCAACAGGCCGACAATTTATCTATCCGACGAGCGGATTTGAAGGATGATCTGAAGGTGGCACTCGATGAAATGCGCCGAATGGAGAGCGAGCTCAACCTCTTTTTTGACGTTGATCGAGGTACGCAAGTGAAGTTACAACACGCGGACTCGTCGATCGACACTGTTGATATTGATGAAGCACCACACGAACGCACATCTGAGTCGTCGCGGTTGCAGAACAAGCTGACGAAGCTTCAAATTCAGTTGCATGAAACTGTTGTGCAGCTTGCGAAGGCTGCAGGTGAAAAGGATGAGGTACGTAAGTGTGAGCTGAGCAAGCGGCGATTGCAGCTAAAGGACGAAATGAAGGTGGTGCAAGACCAGTTTCAGGTTCTGACAAATGGAACGCTCAACGTGGTAGCCAAGAGTAAGGAAACGTACTTGCGACCGTCTATTGTCGGCCCTCCGACGATACAGGATGTTCCCCGGAGGTCCACCGCCGGCTCCCGTGCGTCACTTGGTGGTGGTTTGCGCGGCTCGATAAGTGGTAGTATACGCGGCTCGATTAGTGGTAACAGGGCATCTTTGGGTGGTGGTCGGGCTTCGCATGGTGGCAGACCCTCTGCGAGTGTGCAAAGAGGCTCGGAGCGATATGTTCCTAATCTCAGCCGCCGAAGTAGCAGCAGTGCATCCATGGCTTCACTGACGCAGTCGTACGACTCAAACTCGAACCAGATCCCTCGAGATGGCTCGTTGCCAACCATGAGTGGCATCTTACGGAAACACCCCACTCACTCCAACGAGAAGGGCACATTTGGCAACATGTCGCTACGTGGCGTTCGAGAACGATGGTGCAACATTGAGCCCGACGGATATCTGCGGTACTACAAGCGGGAAGGTGACCGCGAACCGCGTGGTGCGATCCCGCTCAAGCACAAGTCTCTGGAGATTTTGCATGGCAAGGAGGTGGGCAAGCCAAATGAGTTTATGATCTGCTCGCCCACGCACCAGACGCGCATGGTTGCCAAGACCCACGAAGAAATGCTCAAGTGGGTGAAGCTGCTGGAGCTCGCTCACGCGTACTTCAGACAACAAGGTCGCGGATCCATCGACAGTAGTCACGGAGCAGGCAGCGTCTCCTCCGTCAGTAGCACTGCAGACCATTTAGCGAACGCAACCTCTCCAGATTCAGCGGACGCAGAGCTAGCATACAGGAACAAGCGCGCGACGCTCGGGTTCTAATCTACAGGACCAACCAGCCCAATGTGCTGATTCAAATTTGTTACTTGAGCAGGGTTTTGATAGCATAGTTCCTCACTAGTGCTCGCAAATACAGCGCTAGGACACTGTAGACGTATTTATTGGCAGTGAGCGACGGCATCTATCAAGTGACACAACAGCAACCTTTTGAATCTCTTGAAGTATCTTTTGGCCAGTTTTGGTCCAATGTAACATTGTTACAATATTAATTTAGGCAAACCTTCAATCAATCAACTTTGAGAAATCCACTATCTGAGTGGACGACCGGGCAGAGAGGAAAAAGCTTGGAGCATGTTTCGCGCCCGCAAGTTCGTCGAGGTGCCGTCCAAGCGCGTGGGCACGGGGCTGCTCTCGGCCGACGCGTTGAGCGCCAGCAAGCGCCAGCGTCTGGAGCACTGGGACGCGCTGTACGCGCCGCGCTCGGGCAGCGAGGCGGACACGGAGGAGAGCGCGTCGCTGCTGGTGGACACGCGCAGCTGCACCATCGTGGAGGGCGCGAGTCTTCCGCCCCAAGTGCTGGAGGAAGTGCGCAAGGAGTGGCCACAACTGCCACTTCATCAGCGACACCAGGTGCGTTGCTGCAGGGCGTCGGTCCCCTCAGCGCGGCACCGCAGCGGCCGTCAATGGGTCCCGTACTTTGTCTTCCCACTCCGCACCAAGGTGCTACTATGGCAGCAGGACCGGGGAAAGGTAGTCGCCCTGCAGCTACCAGACGAGCTGGAGCCTGACGAGGTGCTGCACCCTTTCCTCTTCGCGCTCTACAGCCAGAGTCTTAGCCTCATGATAGTGGGCAAGAGCGGTATCGTACTCTTTTGGGAGGATATCGAGCTTCCCTATGAGAGTGTACCACTCAGCGTGCAGATCCCCCTTGCAATTAATGAAGAAGTGACTACAGATCCAAATGCGACCACGGTGGCGGCGCCAGGAGAAGTGCAGGACGAAGAGATCCAAGACGATGCCACAGGACTCGTGTGCTGGAGTAATCAAGGAAATGTATGGGAGGTGGCGGTGGAAGATCGACGGATTCGCGTTCGAGCCTTTGAGAAGCAGAGTGCCGGCTTCTTGTCGGGGATCACCAGGTCCGTGTCGCAGTTTTTTTTCTCTTCGACGGCGTCGAGATCTGGAGCGGATGGCGGAGAACTGGATGTGAACCAGCCGATCAGGTACTTGAGAGTGCTGCCGTCGTCAATGGGTGATACAACGTCGATGAGCAGCAGTGGAGCAGAAGTAAACGAGACGTCGGATATGTTGGTGTTGTTCCAGGACGGCATGCTGGAACGACGTACGTTTAACACTGAAGACGTGATGGATTGCTCGTGTATTTCTCGGTGGCATTTTGATGCTAGTCGCGTGGCGATCACGTACTTTAGTGACAACTTTCCGGATGGCCATTTGGCCAAAGTGTACGTTGTTTCGATGCCTTACGTACGGGAGATCTGCTTTTCGTTGCTGGTTGCGTTTGTGTGTTCCTCGTCACGGGCTGGCACCAATGCAAAGGTCAAGTACGGGCTGTTCCAGTTCGCACTCACAGTTATAGATGAGGATGCTCCGCCCGAGCTGGAGTGGGCGTGTATACTCGACTTTGAGCCGGCATTTGATGAGCATACTGCCAGTCGGTTCTTTGAGGTTGAAAGCTTTTCCATTACCCGTGGTGCTCTGTATCTCGTTTGGACGCACATGCAGCCGATCCAGTTTTCTACCGTCATTTTACCGCAAGCTGGACAGACTAGTGTGCGGTCGGCTGTGTTCCCGCTTCAAGGTGCTCAGGGCCGACTGGCTCTAGCGTTTGGAGCTCGCGTAGACCAGAGTGCGTTCGACAATACTGCTGTGAAGGGATCAGTGTCATTCTTGTTGATAGACGAAGATGTGAAGTCACCGAGAGGGTCAGTTTGTGTAGCTACGGCATCGGATATGCAGAAACTGGAGCGTGTAGCGGCTCCAGTTCCATCTGAGGCGTCTGTGGAGAGGACACGCCGGAGACGTGACGAAGCGAGCTGTTTCACGAGTGAATCGTCTCACTTTTTGGGCGAGAACTTGAGTGTGGAGGACTACGTTCGTTTGATATTGTCGCACTTCCACGATGACCCGACCTCGGCGTCCGCGTTGCTCGTGAACTCGAGGGATGTGGGATCCGTGGCACAGGCTGCTGTGTCTGTAGATTTCCAGATTTTGGATGCCAAGTCGTCGTCCGGACTGCGCTGGGAGAAAGAAGGAAGCGACGAAACCTTATCAAAGACTGATGAACAAAAGAGGGAGGCGGATATTTCTGCGGTCACACCCAAGCTGGTGCGGTACCAATTGGAAGAAAAGAAGAATCGTCATGGCGCTTTTATGGAGTTTCTGCAGCGCCGCTGTGCGTCGGTCTGGGATTTTATTGAAAACTCGGATGAGTTGAAGCGCCATTTGATAGAAAACGAAGAGAAGCTGCATGCTGCGATTGCTCTGAGCAAATTCCAATCGTCGATTCTATCGTCGAGTTCTGCAGAGGATGAAACTTTGTCAGAAGTGCAACAACTTCAGCGCCGGCTAACCGGAAAGTTTCTTCTTCACGCGATTGAGAAGACGGTGGAGAAGCGCGGCTACCAGAAGGAGCAGCTTCGTCTTGCGGGCTACAACTCGTTTGATGTATTCTATTGTGAAGTAAGCAAGATTGCGGAGCTTTTCCAACTGTTAAGTGACGAAGTGCAGATCCTAGCGACCTCTATTGGCGAGAGTGACCCTACATATCTGTACGCTCTGCTTGAAAGCGGCTGTGCGATGCTCAGTATGCTCTGCACGCCTGTGCAAAGCGCTGCTGCCAGCTTTGCGGCGACCGGAAGTTGGACATTTACTCGTCAGGTGCGCGAAGTGGTGGCGACTCAAATCTCGCGGTTGTCTGATCTCGCTGGATACTCGCAAGGATCAACTGACAAGCCGATTCGCTGGCAGTACAACGAAGTGTTCGAGCTCATGGATCAGATTCAGAGGCTAGGAACTGTCCTGCTTGACGACTATGCTCGGTTTATCCGTCTTGCTTCAAGCGAAGAAGCAGATGAGCTGCGCAAAGAGGAATCATTTACGAAGCGTGCAACCCTGAACCCCTTAGTATACCTCGCAACTCAAACCCCATCTCAAGAAAGTGACATCGCAGTTGACTTCGATCAAGATGGCGCTGTCACGCGGAAGCGGGCAGAGCTGTTCAGCCAATGTGTCGAACTCTGCGAGAAGTACGCGTACTTTGAAGGCATGGTCTTCTTGGTTTTTGTTGAAGACTCGGAGAACCTGTCCAAGCTGGATTGTGTCCTTGGCAAATTGCCCAAGAGCCCCGCGTCAAAGAGGTTGGAGTCGTACTGCAAGAAACACGAGGGCTTTGATGACTTTATTTTCCGCTGGTACAATGGCGAAGTTCGGAATCCATGGACACAGGGCAACCAAGAAGCTAACGCGACAATGATGGCGTATTTGCTGGCGCACTCGCAGATTTTTGCACCATCACTGCATAAATTTATGAAGAGCCGTGAGCATTTGAGGAAGTACTGCTGGCTGACTGCAGTTTCTATCGAGCGGTATGACCAGGTCGCGACACTTGCACTGCGTGAAGCCAAAGGCGAACAACGGTCGTTACCGAAGCGCAAGACGATGGCTGGTATTGCCAAAATCGCTGCCTTGGCATCCCCCACTCTGTCTCACCCTGAGAGGGTTCAGGAGATCAACCATGAGGTACGTTGTGTTGGTTGTCATATCGTCAGTGAGAAAAAAGTATTTACCGTATTTTTGTGTTTGCACGCAGCTTATCCGCGGTAAAATTCATGAGTTGCTACTGCAGTTGCCATTGAAGGAGCCTGTTAATCCGCAGCCTTTATTACCGGAAGAATTGGTTCACGCTTGCTTGTCGTCAGCTCTTTCCACCGACAAGGATGACCCCATGAGGTAGAGTGTGAAGCTTATAGATGGAGTTATGCGTGACGCTGTACTCACTTTATCTCTCATGTACCAACAGAGTCAACATTTTCTTGATGGCGCTCGAGGCGCTGGAGACACTAGTAACTGAACTGTCGAGCGAAGAGTACGAAGAGATGCGTGCTGGTGTGTGGCGATCGTGCATTGTTGATGACGGGGAATTATGGGACAACCTGGCGGCTGAATCTTCTGCGGGTGTGAATGAGGAAAAGCTGGAGTCGCTCATGCGTCAAACGCTACTCTACAAGGCTATGAAGGAGTATGCACCGCGACTCGAGCACCAGATGCATGGATCTCGCAGTACGGCAGGTCTGACGATTGAGGTCATTCGAGAGCTCGTTCACCGCGAGGGTGATGTCGACTCCGTCGTGAGCATTCAAAGCCAGCAGCTACTGATCAAGACGCTGCACTTGGCACTATCCCTAGAGTAATCTATCGGCAGAGGTTGATAATACAAACGGGTAACAAAATGCTATGGCACACGTACGGTAAGCCTCTTTATCCCAAGCTCTGCAAATGTAGAAGATAATGGATCTAACACAGTTAGCAGGCATCAGCGAAGATCATAAAATTCATATAGCAGCGACAAAGCTGCCTCGGAATGAAGCCAGCGGAAAAAAAAACAAGAACAATCCTAATTACAGCGTCGAGGGTGACTATGAGGCGCCCTATCCTAATCTTCATCCTCTGAAGATACCGTCGGCATCGGCGACAGCGCAATTGTCAACTAGACATGCAGAAAGATAGGCACCAGTAAGTCGTTTGATGCGTCCTCTCGTCAGTGATAATGAACTCTTAGAAGTTATACTCACAACGGCCATTGACATGAGAATAACACGCGATTCCAACTCGGAGTTTTCAGTCGAGACCACCCAGCTGATGGACAAGAAAATCACGTTAAACCTAAGGAAATATTCATCGCAAGGTATCTAAGAGCAATAACTCACCTGTCTGAAAGGAAGAGCGCCGAAACGCCAGTCATCAGAAGCACAAGCGTGGACTTGGACTGCTCGTGTTCACCGTTGCGAAGAATGGATATGAGAGCAATGAGTAGCGACACGTTAGCGATAACGGCCGAGCCTGCAACCATCATCTCGAATTCACGTGGAGTGGCACCGATCAACAGCAGAAGCTCAGCAGCAGCACGCCACGCCAGCCCAGTGGCCACCCACTTTGCCGAAGCGCGAGCATCCTTCTGGTGGAAGAAAAGCAGGAGCGCTACAACAGGAGTAAGGAATGATAGCCATCTCCGCCACAGCTCAGTGCCCTCGTCAACCTCATGCGGCACTATCTGGCTCGCCGCTAGAGAGCCTACCACAGCCGCTACACTCAAGAGCGACGCAAGGTAGCCTCTCTCCACCATCTTGGCAAGCATTCCGTTCTGTGTGGGGCTAGCGTGCTCATGAACAGGGCTGACAGTCGCGCTAGACTCGGAATTCGTGGCCTCCTTGGTGCTCTGCGGCTTCAGCAGCACACCTGACTCTTCGTCCTCCTCATACGACAGCGTCACCAACTTCTTGTGCACATCGGTCTCCGCCGCTAAGGGAGCAGGAGGAGCCATCTCCCGAACCTGCGGGGCTAGCGCCGCAATGGTCGATCGCAGCAGCAACGAATCGTCCTCCTCATCCAGACGAGACACAAACTGCGTCGAGGACGACGTCTCTGTCGTAACATGTTTCCTGGTAGATCGGCGTCTCGTGAACTCCTTCACATCGTTGTTCTCATTGTTGCTCGGGCTCTTGCGTCGCCGCGGGGTCGTCGTGCCCTTCACGGGACTCTCCTTTTCCTTTCTCTCCTTCTTCTCGTCATGGTTGTTGCTCACCGACAGCTTGCGGCTCACCGAGGCGCTGCGCGAGCGACTACGGCGTCCCCTAGAACGGCCAGGACTGCGTCCAGGGCTCTTGCTCCTGCGCGGGCTCTTGGACGTCGAGCGGCCGGGGCTGCGGCCGCGAGGCGTCGAGCCTCCCGACTCCTTCTTGCGTTCTGAGCAGTAGTAAAATAAGACGTAATAAATAGTAAGAAATACGCGTTGTGCTTCAAGCGCCATTGCACGTTTTGTAGCCACTACGTACGCTCTTCGAAGCGCTTGATGACATCCGAATAGCCATCGGCCATCAAGTCAATGCGGCTCTCCCTGTATCATTAGGATGATGCATTAAGATCGTGATAGCTTTGGTTAATAAACTAAAAAAAACATGTTGAGTTGGACTTAATGTCGTCCGTACCAGGTGTTATTCTCCTCTCCAAAATCCTTCCAGACCACAAAGTAGTGCACACGTTGCTTAATGATCTTGCGGTCTACGATGCGTTCAATGTCGGTCGGCATCTCGTCGGGAGCACGGGACATGTGAGGGGGAGGGGGGAAGCTGCAGTCTCGGTTAAGGTTCTCTCTGCTAATGGAGACCAAGGGTTTTGCCGCCAAGTCCCTTCGTTCAAAATACTTTTGTGGCCGTTCATTGGTTGATACTTCCTAACTTGGAAGTTGCATAGAATTGATTTTTGAGTAATCGACAGCTAAATCCTTACCGCGTGTGGATTGGGTGAAACTCTAATTCGCCGGAAAGCGGTCATATACCGTAAAACCTGTGTAGTATCCGACACACTTTTAACTTTGGGTTTGGGCATCTAAAAATCGATAATTCATAATCCATACGGAAAAACAGACACTTTACTAAAAAAAAACGATTTAGCACTCAGGAGTGCTCCATTAGATCCAGGAGGGGGGGGGGGTACCCTGAGAGCCCTCCCACCGGGGGGACCGATTAACACAAAGTACAGCAAAAGTCTGATAGATTTGGCACCCTTCTCTAAATCACATTTGGCGGGTGCCAAGTCTTTCAGAAATTGAAGGTTGTTGCTCATTGGCCAATCGGAATTGCGTAACAAGGTGGTTGGACGTCAGCGGTTTTCAAAACTAGGTAGACAGATTTGGCGGGAGCGTTTGCCGCCATTCGCGAAATGCCTCCGCACCGCACTAAGCTTGCCCATACCATCGAATTCAAGATCAAAACAGTGGAAGCCTTCACTACGTCAGGTGAAACTCGAGTGAATTTCTGCCAGGGGCGAGATTTTTCGCGGTCTTTCAGTACTGGGAGCGCCAGTATGAAACGATGAAGTTAGCTGTCCGAGACAAAAAGCGTGCCAAGAAGTTGACTGTGGGTGGTAGTGGTCGCATTTCGCCGTCAATGGGTACATGGGTATAGACGACGAGATTCGTGGCTGGATCAAAGAGGAGCGGCGTGAGGAGAGACCTGTGTCGATGGACTGTACTATTGCGCAGTGTATGGTACTATTGCCGGGATTCATCGACGAGAAAACGGCTACCGCTAGAAAGTCGTGGTGCAGCAAGTTCATGCGGCGAAATGGGCTCACCATCCGACGCATATCGCATTGGGGTCGCAAGAAGCAGGCGGAGCTGCTGTCACTGCGTGATACTTTTGCGTGCAAGGTAACCAAGTGCTAATAGACCACTTCGTGGACGCTGTGACTGCAACTCCGCCGCCTTATGTGCTCTACAACATGGACCAGACCGCTATTTACTGTGACGTGGGCTCCAAGACGACGGTGCATTTCGTCGGCGTGACTCGCGTTCCTGCTAATGGCGGCGGCAAGGGCAGTTATCGATGCACGACCGCGCTGCTTGTGTATGCAGACGGCCGCATGCTGCCACCACACTTTGTGTTTGCGGGTGAGCCGGACAATGATGTGTACAATGAAGTGGAGACCTACTGTGAGCCGGTGGTCGCCACGTTTTTTCGGTGCAAAAGAAAACGTGGTTCGACGAGCGCGTCATGCTAGAGTGGATCGACAAGGTGTGGCAGTACGAGGTAAACGGACCCAGTGTGCTCATCCTGGACTGCCTGAAAATACACAAATGTGCCGCGGTGCGGCAACGGCTTGCTGAAATGGGTACCTACACGCTGTATGTTCCTGTCGGCTGCACGTCTGTGGCACAGCCTCTTGACGTGGGAGTCATGTCGCCTTTTAAAAGCAGTGTCCAAGCCCGTTACACCGCGCTCTACTCAAACCGCCCACCGCCACGTAAAGCCTGGGGACGCCGCTACAATATATTTTAGCGCTCCATGCACACTCTACAAACTATCAAGGCAGATACTATCGAATCTTCTTTCGTGAAGGCCGGACCATTCTTTTCTTTCGGGCCGCCTCCGAACACTTTCCCGATTGTGGTGGTCTCCACCACGGAAATTGTTGTGTAGACACATAATATGTGTGGACCACATCGTTCCAAAACAAGGTGGTCTAATGCAAAAAGCGCACTGATTGGTTAGTTCTTGATACAGGCGAGTTCACCACTGCCATCTTTCAGGGTGCCAGATCTATCAGACTTTTGCGGTATTACACTTGCCTCAGACGCTTAGGCCCTTGTTCAAGTGAGGGCACAGCCTGTCGCGATATCAAAATTCGGCGGGGTAAGATTGGCGGTGCAAAGCCTCCGAGGTGCCAGCGCAAACCGTGCCGGGTTCCAGGTGTTGTCCAAGTGTTGCTCGCTTGGGAGCCATACGTCGAGTTTGTATGGTTCTCGTCGCGCTCACCAGCGCTTCCAATTCAGTACCAGTGTTTCCCTAACACGCATCGATGGAGCTATCTGGCATGGGGGCTTCTACCGTGCTAGGAAGCGCGGCGCCGGTATTCACCGCACCTGTTTGGAACACCGGGACCGAAGCAGCCACGGCTGAGGCAACACCAGTCGGTGCTGTTGGACAAGAAACCCACGCCGCCACCACCGTAACTGTTCTACAGTCGGCCGGCGCTGCGACGAAGCGCGGAGCCCATCGTGCGCCGGAAACTTCAAAGAAGGCAAAAGTAGTCCAGCGGCTCAAGTGGATCAACGCGATGGTGGCGGAGATGCTCCGCCTCCGCTTCGAAGAGGGTGCAAAGCGCCGCCTGGAGTCTGCTGACACCAAGACGAAGAAGGCGCTGGCTTGGCAGCAGTTTGCGAGCGCTCTGTCGCAGTCGCAGGGCGTCGTCACCAGCCAGGCGCAGGTACGGACATACTAAACTACTCTGCCAGGTCGTGCTCTAACAGCTAATGTATGCTGTCTGGTACGAGCTCTTTCAGAAGTATCGGAAAGGGAGTGCATGTATCGGAAAGGAAGGCATGAGCGGTGACAAAGCGAAATAACACCAGTGAACCATTTGTTGTTGACGAGGGTTTATGGTCTGTTCTAAACGACACTTTCGCTTTGCGAGTGGGGCTGAGTGGAGAAGTGTTGCTGGATACTAATCTTGAGGACGACGGTACGGAAGACGCTGGTGTAGCAGATACGGGTATAAACAAAACGACTTCACCAGCGAAAGGAAAACTGCAACCAGTTATGGAGCTGGCCAACGCTCTTCAAACGGGCATGGAGGCCGTTGCTGCTTCCATGAATGCAGCGTCGGTGGGTGGGGATCACCTGCAGCAGCTGACTACCGCCATGCAGCAGCAGGCACGTGCGATGGCCGCGCAGCGTGAGAAAACTCGGCAGTTCCAGCAAGTGCAGCTGCAACTACTGCGAGAACTGCTTGCGAGCAAAATGCAGTAGCGTAATTGCCATGACACACTAACAATATGGGAATACACTATGATCGATTCGCTTGGAACAGACCCGCAAAGATATCTGCAATGTCATTGCGCTTCATGATACCTTGTTCGTGCGAAAGTGGCTGTTCCGGGTCCGTAAGATCTTCCTCAACGCGCGCTCTGGGTTCTAGGCGGAGCGGATCATGTGGCGACACTTGGTAGCTGTCGCCCAGCATTATGAGCAGGTTGTGCAACAAAACACAGCCGACGATCACGTTGCAGATTGTCTTGGAGGACTTCTGCTCAAGTTTACCTAGCAATATCTGAAAACTGTTCTTGAGCTTCCCGAAGGCGCCTTCTACAGTGATTCTTGTGCGTGAGTGCCTATAGTTATAGGTGCGCTTGCGCTGGTCCTCGGCGGCTTCATGCTCGGGAAGCAGAGTTAAAAGATGAACCCACAGCTTGTAACCGGCGTCGCCGAGGAGATGCTTGCCCGGAGGGATGTACGACGCCAAGGTAGAAAATGAAACGCATAATGAGGAACAGATTGAACATATTCCAATAATAAAGCGACGCCTTACCGTTTTCGGACACCCGATCCGTTCCATAATGACTGGTTATTTGTTCGAACCAGCACGGATGGATAGCGAAGAAAATGCCCCTCCGTGGTCTACGATCGCTTGGACGTTGACAGCAAGGAAGCCCTTGCGACAGTACAGTACCAGCCTTCAAAATCCCGGGGTCGTGGGATTTAATGAAAGCTCCATCGATAGCACCAACGACCCCGGGAAACCCAGCAACCGCTTCGAACCTTCCTCCACGGCAACTTGCTCTTTTGGGCTGGGTATGATGATATTCTGCTTGGCCATTTTGACGAGCACTTTGAGAATCTCGTTTATTACTGCACGGGGCCGTGAGACCCCATCACACTTGCTGCTTGGTCCATCGTTCTCCCTACAGCTAGGTAATTCATAGTTAGAGCGACCGGTTTAATCAGACGCGTCTCATTATTAGCTGCAGGCAGGCGGTCCATTATAATCTCCACGTCCTTGTTGATACGAAGGAAATAAGCTTTATCGCAGCGCAGTTTCTTCTGAAAGCAGTCTGTCTTCTTGGTCCTCATGGCCTCTTAAATGTAAAGGAGGAGAAGGTGGAGGTGGTCCCCGACGGCGGTGCGCGCAAGCTGCGCTTGTCTGCAGCTGCCACGATTGAAGCAGTCGTGCAGACGCTCACCACCACCGCGAGAACTGCAGCATGCGCTCTTTGTTCGTCCATTGCGTTGAATTTTCTCGACTGAGTGGCTGCGGCGCAATTGTGCTAGGCTGGGAACACCTCGTGCTGGTGTTCCAGTCATGGCTGTGCTGGAGCACAAATGTCAAAGTTTGGTACCCCGTACCAGCTTTATCTTAGCCAATCATCGGAATTTAAAATTCCGGCACAGAACCGTTCTTTTGACTTGAACAAGTGCCTTACCTCTCCTCTGCTGCTATGCCCTCTTCATCATCGACATCGCCAGCCTCAGGATTAACAACCCCTCCATGCGCTTTAGTTGCTCAGCGAGAGCATTAGACGATGCCTCAAATATTGGGTCGACATGTGGCACGGCGAGGATGCTTTTAAATCCGTTCGAGATCGTCAAATCGGACAGTTCGTCCCACGCTGGCAACCCAGCCAACCAGTTCATCCCTAAACGGCGCCTTAACCACGCTGCCGCTCTCCTGGTTCGCCAGCTTATCCGTCAGCCAGTTAACCCAGCGTTGGCGCAGATGCTGCTTCAACGGGCGGTTCCAAGCAATGTCCGCCGGCTGTAAAGCCGAGGGCGGCGACCTCGACCCGCACTGGCTCGTGTGCGGCTAATATATCATTGGTACTGTATTTAGAATTTGGAGAATGACTAAGCTTTGCACGGCTGGTGCCTAACTTTTAGCGAGCCGTGGCCACCTATTTTTGGAGCTGTCGGAAATGACAACAATTCAGATGTGTCCAAGTTGCTGGCGTCGGATTGGCTTATTTGGCGTGTCGGATATAACATTCTGCCGGATACTACACAGGATTTACGGTATACATATCGACGGAAGATATGGCCTGCGGACAGAAAAAATGCGATTCTATACAAAATCTCAGTGCAAGCGCAGACTCAAAGGACGTTGGTTATGGCCTATCATCGTGATTATTTATTAATTATCTTTTTTTGACGAATAGGCGCCAATCAAAATTGACCTCCATCAAAATGAAAATAGAAATTATAGCTCGGTGAAGTTGTAAAGCCTATGACAAACTGTTTTATTGTAGTCGATCTCGGAGAATCTCGTACAGGCGCATTCATTATCATGTACTCATACACAATACCAGTAAAACTGCAAATATTTAGTGTTCTTTCACAGTGATATCGTATCTAACATGTAAAATTAAAATCGTACCTTTCATCGGATAGTTTGAAATCTCATTTGTTTTATTATTCTGTTCGCTACTACCTTCAAAATGAGAAGGATAAGCAGCTTTCTACCTGCATCAAATTAAATGTCAAGTGGCAATTAGAAACATGAACACCAATTTTTTCCATGTGCAGCGTAACATACACATACAACATACAAGATAAATTAGAACCTCTACTTCGACGCATAAAAAAGTGGTTTGACTGTGATTGTTTAAAATACTTTCCATAGTGAACGATCAGGAAGATTTGAGAAGAGTGATATAGGCCATAAGCTTCGTACAGACCATATCTTCCGTCGATATGTGTACCGTATTCCCCTGTTAGAAGCGTCAGCAATGTACACGCCCGACAGGTCTCCGTTGACGAAGACAAACTGACAAAATCACCACAAACTTATCTAAAACGCTCGCATACCATCACAGCACCAAACATAGTCAATTGGCACCAATATAACATAGCTACCAGCAATCAAACTAAGCGACCAGCAATGCCAACCATTTGCCTTCACTGTAAACCTGAAAACGCACACCAATAGCAATCAATCCGAAACCTTTCCAGGAAAGGCGTAAGACTCTCAGAGTAACTGCACTCAGTCGCATTTTGTCATACCCTCTCATTCACTGCAGCTACCCGATCTCAGCCACCTCACGATCTCCAATGCCTGCTCTCCTTCTCTGGACAGCACTGGCTAACGGCAGTAGCAAGGAGGGCGTGTCCCTCCTGCTCGACTCCTTCACGGCTTCCACGGTCAGCAAGAGCGAGCTAGTTCCCTGCAAGATCTGTGCATTAGCAGCGCCCCCATAGCCAAACTTTAGTGTGCAGCTCCAAGCCGTGCAAGGACCTCGAGCCCCTTGCGCGCTGTAGATGGCGCTGCAAGACACTCACCTACAAGGTGATGGACCTCGTGAGCATTGGCGAGCTCAAAACGCACGCGTCGCTACTGGATGCTGTTCGCAAACCGCACTTGACAGACGAGATGAAGGATAAAGCTCACGCTCTCACGAGCAGGTACTGAAACCCGCTCGCATTCGGAATGCATTCCTGACCGGGTTGATCTGGACGAGACTAGCCTGCCTACTCTGCCTACTGTGCAGCGCTTTACGCAGCACTACACGCGCACGAGCCTCGGCGGAACGGACGACCACGACGACGTTCGAGATTAAGTGGCTGACTTGGCCTATAAGCTTAACCAACCGGGCCCTGAGGCTTTCACGTTCACGTGGGAGTATGAGGCTGATGAAGCTCCGCACGTTGGAAAGGATCCGATCGAGATCGGTTTATCATGGGCGTGACGTCAACTCGTCTCTTGAAATGAGCGGCTGGCTGGGATCCAAGCGCGTTCGTGGTGCATGCAGACGCGACGTTCAAGCTTAACCAAGTCGGTTACCCCGTATGTTTTTGTTAAGGTTCCCGACTTGGCGCGCTCGTCGTCACCTCTCAGCGGAGAGTATCCGACTACCTGAAGATGTTTGTCGCGCTTAAGAACGTCTACTACCGGTTGACTGGGCTGCAGTTCTCTATCCGCTACCCGATGACCAGTGCCGACGATGCTCAATGCAGCGTAACACGTACTGTCATCGCTGTTGAAGGCAATGTGACGGGCTTAATGCGCTATTACCATGTCATGGCACAAGTCTATGACGTACTCGCTCACTGAGCGAGCTGGCGCATTGGTGACTGAAGGAGTGGCGGACATGCATTTCACCAGAAGTGCATCGGAGTTCCAGCAGGTACAGGAGCGGGTGCTCGCTGGTTGGGCTGTGCGTCCGGGTCTGCACACCTTTCGCGACTACTTCATTCGGCAATGATTAACAGGGCGGTTCGTCAACTGGCAAGCGTTTCATACTCCACGGGGTTTCGCCACGACCAATAACCCCGTGGAGCAGTTCAACAGGACTCTCAAGCTGGTGTGCACCCTTAACGCACGTCTCAAAATGGGAGCTCTCACTAGCCAACTCTTCCTTTGCTGTCAGTCTGAGAGCATGTCTGTCAAGCTGTTTGTACTGCTACTGACGGCGCCTTCTTCTCTGTGGCGTCGAATGCAGAGCTGCGTCGACCGAAGAATCTGTTCAAGTGGACTTCACCGCGGTCGAGCCTTGCGCTCCTGCTGACCGAACATGATCTCAAAGCCGTGTGCGCGTGTCCTCGATGAGGCAACCTCGCGTAAGCGGTAGGTGCTCCTCGTCACCGCTCAAATGAGCTGGAGCAGCGCAAGAATGGAGTACGTTGGCATGCCTGAGGCGGGATGGGCTGTCGACCTTGAGCGGCGCGAGTGCGTTGTCTCTACTTCGCTAAGTTCAGCACTTGCGTCCATCTTCTGCTGGCCATGTCGAAGCGGGGAATCGCAGACGTTGGAACGCGGACGAAGCTCGTGTATCGTGATCCTAACCGGTCGCGACGCCTTCTTGAGGGTGCACCTAATGGTCCACCCGTTGGTCGCCCGCCGCTAACCACCTTTGCACTGAACCTGGTGTAGCTAGATTCATGGTGCTTCCAACATACAAGATGAGCAGCGTAATTCTGCGAACACAGTACTTGCTACCTTTAATGACACCATCTGCCTTTCCTTGATGCCAGCGTTGCAGTTTGAGCAACCTTTGACCAGGCTGTTATCGACGCAACCATTTCGGCGTCCACGTCTGCGTGGCAGCTACAGTCATGATGGTATCGCCCTAGCTTGCACACGCCTCAGCAACTTCAGCGTCCTCGCCCTGCTCGTCTATGTCGCGGCTGCGACAGCGGAAGATTCCTCGCCAAAATTGTGAGCGTCGTGCTGGTGAACGCCGCAGACACTGCCGTTGTGTACCTGAACGTCATGCTTGCGGGTGTTGGGCTTGCTGGAGCCGTCGCGCCGGCAGCATACTTCTTCTGGATGTTCAGCACGAACTTGGTATCCGCCCCTTCACGCTCGTGGCGGAGCCGGAGTTTTCTCTTGTGTGTGGGCGTTGTGCCCAGCTGTCACGCTCAGCAGTGCCCGTGATCAGCTCCCCTCTACTTGGTATTCTTGATCTCCAGGGCGTTCGCGCCAGCGTCCGGAGTTAGCTTGCTCTCGATTGCTTGGAGCCGCGCAATGTGGCATCGTCCGGGTCTTCACCGCCACTGCCGCCGTCCAGGTCTTCGTCGTCACTGCCTGCCGCCGGGACCACCACCAGACTGATTTGTGTCGTGTCCGTGGGGGGAGGGGAGGGGGCTGCGTTTCTTTCTTCTCCCTTTCAAATCAGGTTTTTCGCTAGTATCAGTTTTGTGCGGCATCGTCGACCCGATCTACGCATTGGTGCTCGTGTTACCTTTGTGGTGATGGTAGTGTGTTCTGCGTTTCTTTCTTTCCCCTTTCAAATCAGGTTTTTCGCTAGTATCAGTTGTGTGCGGTATCGTCGACCCGATCTATGCATTGGTGCTCATGTTTTGTGGTGATGGTAGCGTGTTTTTCTGGTGTTTTTGGTGTTTCGTCGTGACGAAGTCATATACATGTACTTAGCAAAATATTTACGGTAAATGCAAAGCTCCCATTCAGTCACGGTAAATGCAAAGCGCCTATTCAGTTAGAGTCACAATTACAGTCAAATAAGGAGAGCAAATGATCGTGTGAACGCGTCGTTTTCTCAGAGACGGCTGCGATGACGGCGCTTTGGGATTTATCTACTCGGGTATAATAGCCAGTGGTGTGTACAATTTCAGGTCTGCAGCGCGCCTGTCGATTAACTTGTACAGGTGGCATTTTTGTTTGTATGGAAATTATAAAGGGAGAGCAAATGATCGTGTTCTCCCGGCGTATTCTCGGAACGCTGCGGCGACGGCGTGCGCTTTGAAATTCATCTACACTGGTATGATAGCTAGCGGTGTGTACAATCTCAGGTTTGTCGTGCTGATTAATAGCCTTCTCATGGCTTGCAATTTCCGAAAGTGAACAGTTCCCGGGCCACTCATTTTGCGGATCTGACGCTTGTGGCAGAGCGGAAACCAATAATAATTATGGAGAAATATGATTGGATAAAATGAAGTGACCCTTCTACCATAGCGACGCTTGCAACAGGGGGAATACGGTAGCCCACAAGTATATCGCTATACACCCAATGTATGCCTGCCGATCATGGCGTGCTCTTAAGGTAAGTCATCGCTTTCGTGGCCCTTTTCGATGCACCAAGTTTGATCGTCCCCAACTTCACTTTTATAAAGGCTGCAACAAAACGAAGGGCATCACCAAAACCAGGAGCTTCTCGACTATTTTTTAAATATATTTTAGGCCTGGTGCGTCTTGCTGCTTGCACGCATTACTGGCAACTTCATACGCACCCATAAATCTCTGCGTGCCAGTTTTGGGGCCTTTTCTACTTGTGTTCAGTAAGAAACCAGCCTTTTCGTCACTCCCAGTAAGTTCGAATCAATGTTCACCAGTAATTAATCAAGAAGCAGGGCCAAGACGTTAATAAGTTTAGCAGTGCATATGCGACTTCAATCACCACGAACTCATGCTCGATTGGTGGTGCGACTGGCATCGGTGCAGGCGGTGCTGCTATCGCTTTCTTCTGAAAGCTCTTTGGTCTCTTTGCTCGTGTCTTCGGATGAGCTGATGCCATCTCATCCAGCAGTTCTCGCGTAAGAAGTCGTCCAGCCACTGTCACCGTTTTGCGCTGCTTCGCTTTTGAACAGGAGCAGGGAGCACCAAGATTTATTTTTGGAAAACATGCTTCACATGCAGCCACTCTGCACGCTGCACTTGGGACGGGATGCCATTCCGCTGGAAGCTCGTCAACTTGCTCAGCATCTTACAAAGGTCGACAGCAACGAGGACGCGTTGTGGCGTAGCGGCGTCGACTTTTCTCCGATCGACCTGCTGCTTTCAGAATGTCAAGAATCGCCAGCTGGCTTGCTATGCGGTAAAGCCCATCGTTCATATTGCAAACCCTATCAAGCTACATAATTCTTTTGTTTTAGTCGCAAAACTTCAGGCATTTCAGCCTATAACATAACCTATTTGACCTACTGATTATAATAACCTACTACACTGTATTCCGATTAATGCATTCAAGAATAGAGGCCGTCGTATTTTCTCTCGCGTCAATCGGAGTCAAAAATAACTTCGGCTGGAAATGCAACATTTCAACTCCAGCTGTCGACACCGCGGATGGTTGAGCAAGTCGTGCCAAGCTAAGACAGCTCGCTGGGAAGACCGTGAGGCGGCCCAAACAATCACATTCGTCAAGGCTGCTCGTGGTAGAGCTCTTACTGTAGAATAAAATTGGATATTTTGCTCGGGTGCGGATTTCTGGAAAGTGCAAAAGAGATTTCTTGCGAGACAGCCAAAATTAAGATTTCGTGCGAGTACAGAAAGAATTGAGATCTGATGTGAGTGCAGTTATTCAAAAAAATGTTATTCCTGTTATCGTCAGTAAAGCAAGAGCTAAGGGCCATGACGTGGTGTTTATATCGCCATATCATTCTGATCTTCAGCCTATAGAGCTCGTATAGGCGATAGTAAGGGTGAAGTCGGCCGTCAATTTTCCACAAACACCAAATTTGCAGACATTCAATCACGACTTGAACGAGCTTTCGCTAACCTACAGTCTTCAGCAGTACAAGGATGCATCGACGCAGCAAACAAGCAACTGGTGCAACTGAAGGAGCATCTCGAAACCATGGAATCGCGCGAGGAATCGTCCTCCGAAGAGGAGGAAGACGTGGAGGAGGATGGCTCTTTTGAAGCCAAAATTTTCTAAAATATACCGCATTTGATTGGCTAAAAGATTTGAAAATGTGTCAGTAAATTGTTTTCGTGCCCTTTATAAGGTGAGCCATACCCTTTAATAAGAGCTGAGTCAACAGCGAGTTTCTGAGGGAAAAAAACGCTCGTTAGAATTTGTTGGTACACCTACCATTCAAACTAGTTCGACGCGGCGGTTCTGGGCATACAAATTTTAGGTAGGGACTAAAACGAGTCCTCGTTGCTGTCGACCTCTGTTAACGAGCAAATGAGGGTAGATGCCGCAGCTCTCGAACCCCGCCTTGATATTCTTGCCGAAGTTGCAGGCCTCCAGCGCTAGCGAGGTTAAGCGCACAGTCGTCGCTTAGTTACGCGTTCACCTTCCCACTGTCGCGGCAGCACCCACCTCTCAATGCTCTTCTCAGTTTCCTCGATCAGCAGATGAGGATTGTCCCTCCACCGGCGCTTAAGAGGATGCCCAACGCGAGCAGCAGCCACCCACTTCCTCTCAGCGCTTGCACAGATGCCAGCCCTTGCGCGCGTACCCGCCTCTTCTCGCCGTCGAGCGCCGCTTGAACTACGGTCATCAGCTCCTCGTCAGTGTAGGTCATGTTGGCTTTCTTGCTCTTCACGAAGTGATAGTTCACAAACTATCGGACGGTACCTGCCTTTAAATCTTGTCATTGATTTCTGCCGATCAAACCGATCTGTTTTAAATGAGGCGGTTACATTGGTCGATATTACAGGGTCACAACACCTTTCAGGGGGCCACGAAAGCGATGACTTACGTTATCACAAGAGATTAACAGTAGTTTCTTGGACCTACTAGCGCACTACTGGCTACTAAAGAACTACTGCTCTATTTACTGCAGTAACCAGTAACTTTGGACGAGAGACCAAATCAACTACTGCAGTAACCAGTAGATCAGATTGGGAGTCGCTACTACTAGAAACATCCTGCTATCTTACTATAGTCGCAGCTGAAGAATTCTGGCGGCCTTACCTTTTTATCAACTGGCTTGCCAGTTGCTCGCGCCATTCGCAGCTCTGCTCGTTTAGGAATAGGCACCTTGGGCTTACCTACCGAACGACGAGATTAACCGTCGCACAGCCGACAACTTCATTGACCGTCAATGATCAAGCGGACCAAGTCCTTGAGGCGTGGCTAGCTTTCAGGAACCACTGGGTTTCTGTTGCCGTGCAACAAGCGGAGAAGGAGTTGCTGAACAAGGATCACTTCACCTCCGTGTTCATGATACGGGACAAAAATGGCGTTTGCGGGCGCGTCATACGATATGCAAAGAGGTGAACATCATCCGCTGGGTTTGAAACGAAAGCAGTAAGAAGTTTGCATTTTATCGCAGCGTTGTGTGGTCGATTAAGGAAAATGCCACACAACGAGGGAAGCAGGCACGCTCCCTAAGTTTTCCTTAACTGTATTCCCTTGGAGTAGAATCCAGAATTAGATCTCTACTCCTGCCTAACTCGCTACCTCTAACTTCTTTCGCACTCCACTATACATCCCCATGGGACGTCGCTCTGTGGCAGTTAAGGAGAAGCCAAAGCGAATCTACCGTTACGGTCGTTGCCATTCCTTGGGAATTCCTACCAGTCTACGTGCCCGATGGGGTGTTACCAGACTGCTCAAGTGCTGGACTGCAGTCGCATACCCGGTCGCTCCGCCCACATCTCCGACGTGGTGGATTTGTGACCCGAGCCGAGACGCTCCATAGGATCGCATGTTGCAACTCACTGTCCCAGCCTGCGCATATGCGCCGAATGCGGTTGGACTGTCTTTCGCTAGCCATTCACTACCGTTCCCCTCAGGCCTGGTCAACCAGCATCTTGACTTCAAGGTGATGTTGGTTGAATCGGATCACTATGACAGACGACGCTGACTCTGAGATGAGACTTGCTGACATTTGACGAACAGCTAAGTGCTAAAGTGTTACATGATAACGAATCGAATTCCTTAATCACGTCACTCGCTTCATGTTCAGCATCGCATTCACATGTAGGCGTCCTCCAACGGCGTCACCTTGTTCTTGCGCCGATTGTGCATCTTCGCGGGCCAGTCGTCTTCAGCCGCCTCCACATACTGATCCACAAGCTTAGGCACGTCCTTCGTCATCGATACTTTTTAGGGTTCCCATATGTCCTCGATCTCCTCTATCCCCAACCATGGGCTTTGAGCTCGGAATCCTTCTTCTTGTCGGGTCGGCGATGTTCCTTCAGATCTTGCACGTATAGGATCTCACCCAGTGAAGACACATGTATACGTAGCTCTTCCGTCACCTCGAGGTCCTTGTCAGCGTAAAATTTCAACCGCGAGTTATGCACCGTGGCTTCTTCACCAGACACCAGATTTTCACGGTGAACTCCGCGCGAACAACAACGCACGGCCCCCACATGTCACCTGAATCTTGTTGAGGTACTTCCCGTCGGCACGGGATCATAGAACGTAGTCACCCACGGAGTGATTGACCACATTCTCTCTCTCCCCCCCTTCCATCTTCTTGTTCAGCAGCGTCTGCTTCTCACTTGCGTTGAGTGTGTCGCGAGTGCACGTCGTGAATGTAGCCGGTCCAACATGGACGTAACCGAATCTGCGTAATAGGCTGAAACAAGTGACGGGGCTGCTTCGTGTTGACTGGAATGCCGAGGTCAACACCGACAGGCTCGGCAACCCCGTAAGCAGCTCGGACGGGGTATGGTCGGCGAGAGATGGTACAGGCGAGTGGTTGATGCTCGACTGAACCAACGGGATCAGAACCGGCTGATCCTTCGGGTACAGCGAGTACTCAAGGAGCAGTGCTCGTAGAACTTGCCGGATATCGTGATTTATCTGTTCTACAGAACCATTGACCCACGGGCTGGAGGCAGCCGTGAAATTATGCTCGCAGTTGAGTCGACGCGCAAGTTCAGCCAACAGCGCGCTCGTAAAATGGCTGCCACTGTCGCTGATCCACGCCTATGGTGGCTCCACCCGACTGTGTCAATTTAGCATGACTTCGACTGCTACGGCACTGATCGAACCGGGACAGATCGTTAACTCGCAGAAGTGAGTGATTTCGTCCTTCATCCCGAATAGATACTTGCTTGACCCAAAACCTCTCAGGGATACATGGCTTCATTTCGCTCTTCCACACGGTAGTTGTGTCTGGCCATGGTCGCGGGACAATGTTCCCGCCTGTGACATGCTGACACACCGCATGAAATCTGGAACGTCTTCTTGATATTAAAAAATAACACATTTTTAAGTGGTTTTTCATCAATGCCTTGCCGCGGTGCCCCTGAGGGCCGCAACGAGAAATGATGAGGATATGCCGAATCAGGTCTTGCTCCTCCGATGGGACCCAAAGACGGCTGGAATGCATTCACAACCCGCACTCGTCCTGTTCGAGTTCTTTGTCGCGAGCGAGCGAGGCGTTGCGCCGCTGTGTAGCCTCTACGTCGGCCAGTGATGGCTATTCAAAACCGTCTTAGTCCAGCAGGCTGAATACGTGTAGGTCTTGTTGCCGCGCGCGTCCAGTCTCGACGCGCCGAATCATGATTTTATAGCGGTACTCGATCAACTGCGTACCCCACCGAAGCAACTCGCCACGTAAGTATTTCTTCGTTTCCGCCATAGGTGCAAAAATATGAATAATATTTCTGTGGTCGTAGTATAGTCGAAACCCTTTTTGTCGCACTAGCAAGTAAGAGAGCTTATCACACGCGTGGATTATCGGGAATCCTTTTTCTCCACAACACTCCAATTTTGTTGGGATCCTTCATATGTACCACTCATGCAGATGAGGAGTTAATGCGATTGTTCCGTCACAGCAAGTCCTTGCTTCCACTTTTCAACTTGAGCGGCAATAATCGACCATCCATTGTTCAAAGCGTCTGTAAGCAGACAAGTCGTCGCTCGCGTCATCTGGATGGACGAATTGAGCACTTCGAGCAATAGCCGTCTTTATTGCGTCAGAACTCGTCCGTTTCTGGTCGTTCAAAATGATCTGTATCGAAGTGTCTGTGCGCTTCGTCCGCCGCCCACCTTACGTGACTCATCGAACAAGTGTTACAATGGCTAGACTATCCGCCCGTAGTCGATAACGATTTCGCGGACCCAGTTTGCCGCACAGAGAAATTGCGGGAGCCCGCCCGCTGTATTTTGCTCGGGCATGGCTGACAGCGTCTCTATCCGCTGAGGGTCGTGCCGCGCACCATCGCCCGAAATGACCTTACCACACCACCGCACCTCTTGCTAGTACAGGTTGCTCTTCTTGACACTAAGCATCAGGCCGAAATATTGAGCAGTCCGAAAAACTCTTCCAGCTTCTGCAAGTAGGTCTTATGCCTTCAGCGTGCAATAACAAGTCATCAACCCAAATCAGTAATGCTTGTAGAGCAACGTCTTGAAACATTCCTCCATTGTTTACTGAAAATATAGCGCGGCATCGCTACACACGCATCGCCGTATACATGTTCGAGTCGGTCATATAGGGCTGCAGCTCTTGACACTCCTCAGACAAGGGAAGTTGCCAGAACACCTTCAGGAAATCAAGCACCCCGAGATTTTTTATCCCTCGAACGTTCTCCGCGAGGGTGCAGAGAATCAGCATACAAGCCGCGAGCGCGACCGTCTGATATTTCACTGGCCTGTAGTCAGCGGCTTACCGGTATTCATCTCTGTCCGGCTTCTTCACAGGGTGGGCCGGGTATGCCCATCAGCTGTTCTTGTTTCTAAACCTGTCCCAGAGGCACTAACTCATCGTTCAGTCCTTGAATAAACTTCCGCAGATGAGGTGGATATTGGAGTGGCTTGGTTTCGCGCCTTCCTTTAATTGAATCTGCATCCGGCGGGTTATGTCCGAGAGCATTCTCCAAATGTCGCACCGGATACACTCGCTTCACCTCGTCAAGTAGTTCGGCAGAAACTGTCCGAAGCCAGCTTGAACATTACGTAATTATTTCATAAGTTCAGCTTTGTCCTCCTCTATAAATCGTTCGTCATCGTCAAACGGTATTGAGTCATCTTGATCAGCAGGATCCGACGCAGCCAATCTCTCTCGATGTTGATGTCTAGGGTCTTTAACACGTTGAGTTCGAGAATGACTTCCTCTTCATCACTTTCAAGGATCACGCATTCGCACGGCTGCTCAATCGTAACATTCCCGGCGGCAGTCTGGATCGTAAATCTGTAGACGCACGGCTAGCGTGCACAGTGCACAATAGCACACCACTTCCAGCAGGCTTGGCCTCAATCGCGACTGGTAGAGCGTAGGCCTGAACAGAAGAGCCCAACCCCAGCAGTACCGACATACTGGCGACTATCAAAGATCCTCTTCGGAGTGCTGTCCGCACAGCTGGAGCGAACCATTCATCCTATCGAGGAGGCTCGGAGCCAGGAATGGCAAGCAACGGTTCAGAGGGGGGAGCTCAAATATCCCGTCCACAAGGCAGAAAAGCTACAAAGGAGGAAATGAAAACTGCAGCCTCTACGTCGACATCAATTGCTGAGCTGGCGAAGGTTAACAAGAAATTGGAGCTGCAAGTAAGAAGCGTGCGCGCGCAATTCAAGATGCAGTGATGTTGCACTGTTTACTGTTTCTCTTGCTGCCCTGGATCCGGACTCGCGCCGATTCTTTGAGCTGCGTCGCCGCCATTTGCTTGCAAGACTCGAGAAAGCTGTTGATGATGAGGGCAACATTGCAACGGAGGAAGAGGTCACGGCTACCGCTACCACGAACGGGGGCAGCAACGTGCAGGATGTTGAAGACAGCACGACTTCCGCCGCGGCATAACCAATGCATTTTACGCCGATGCTGGGGTCATTGATTCTGCCGCTTATATCGACTAGCGAATATTCTAGTGATGTTCAATCAGGTCGTGATGTAGTATAGTGTGCAACACGATTTTCTATACGCGAAATACCAGCAAGTAATTCATTGAAAGGAAGCGTAGTTTGAGTAGCAGATGGAAAATCGATCGGATGTATGTAGGCGTCTTCCATATCGTCACGTTCGTCTTCGACGATCATGTTGTGTAGAGCTGCACAGCATCATCACACAATGCGAAGCATTTCTTCGTTCCACAAACGTGCTGGCTGGGAAAGTATGCCAAATCGGCCTTTCAAACGCCAAAACACCGCTCAACATCTTACGAACGCTTTCGTGACCGCTCGCATAGTGCTTCTCCTTCGGTGACTCAGGTTGGCGAATCGATTTTACGAACATAGATCAGTTCGGATAGATTCCATCACACAGCAAGTAGCACATCGAGCGGGTTTTGCAGTTAACTATCAACGCAGAGAGGTCCACCACGTTAATGTCATTGTTAGATCCAGGTACCCCCAACAAAAGAATGCCAAATCCATAAATCTTTGGTTGCAATTGCCTCCATGATCATCCTCGGTTTCCATCACGATCCTGGTACATGCCATGCCAGGCAGTAGGAAAGTTTTCCACTGCCAGTGAGTGCGGTCGAGAGACCCGAACATCCCCGAGAAGCCACGACTTGCATTGAATGCAGCATGTCGGGCAATATCAGCAGGTGTAGGCTCACGTAGATACTCCTCACCAAAACACTTAATCACTGCCTTCGCAATGTGCGTGAGGCTCTCCAACGCAGTAGATTTTGCAATTCAACGTATTCGTCAGTCGCATCAGCACATATCCCGTAGCAAAGCATCCGCATCACAGCAGTAATTTTTTGACGAGGTGAAAACCAACACTCCAACTGCGTCTGAACGCTGGAAAAAGTAACTGTCCACTACTGCTGCCACCTCCTCCACTACGCGAGCAAACAAACGCCTAGACATGCGAAATCGACGGCGAAATAGAGCCTCAGGAAAAAGAGGTATCGAAGCGAAGTAGTCTGTGTAAAGCAATTGATCCGCAGCAACAACACACGTCCCCGATCGATGTTTGGACTTCTGCCAGGTATTGACCCCCCCCCCTCTCTGCTTCTTCTTCGGCGCCCCCCCACAGCTGCGACAGCCACGCACACCCCGCCTGCAGCCGCGGCCTCGTCGCCACCTTCATCATCGTTGATCTCCTCCTGGATGAAAGCTAGCAGAGGCTTGATCTGCTCTCTCCAACTCATCCTGGCCCTTGTTTTCTGCAGTGAGACAACGGTTCGCCAATGGCGATAGCTATGGCGCGTTTCGATTGCGTACAATCCTCGCTAAAGTGGTAATATATGTGTTTCTTCGCGCTAAAGACCGCCTTGGAGATAGCGATAGCGTGGCCGCGGTGGAGATGCTCTAACCCTATATGTAGTTCTTATCCCAGATGGCGGTAATGACTTTTTGAGCTAAGAATGCGCATAGTAGAAACCAAGTAGGGCAGATGCATGAATAAAATATACAACGTTCAATGTTGTACTGTAAAACCTACGATACTGCCCCGTGGGCGCTACGTTACATGTAGCTTACATGGGGCACTATAACAGGTGGGGCACTATTAAAGGGATGGGGTATTGAATCTTGACCCCTTCGCGAAGACGAACGACTTCACGTTGACGTCCTTGGCCACACGGAATTTGATTCTCGTGTTGCGATTGTGAAAAATGAAGAGAGCAGTCTCATTCATGTTGTAAATGTTCGAGTACTAAATGTTGTACTGTACTCCGTGGTCACCTGCTGCACGTGCTCGATGACTTCCTGTCGAGCTTGTGCTTCTTCGTAACCGGACACTCGAAACCTCCAGTTCTTGGACTACAGACAGCTTCTTTCCCACCATGAACTTGGGTTTCATCAGCACGAATTGAAACTGACAATGAAAGGTGAAAAGCCGCTCCCTGAGCTCGACCGGCGTCGCCATAGACCTACTGTAGCAACTCGCCAATGGCAATTAATGCTGGCTCCGATCTGACAATTCTGAAAATTCTGATAATTATAATCAGAGTGGGCACTACATTTATCCAACATGGGGGTGGTGGGGCATTATTAGAGGGATTGGGCATAATCCGATTGAGAAGCTCCGTCACTGGCAACTCTGGTTAATGGATCGTGAGAGCATGGCTCTTCGGGTTCACCACACTCGCATTCTGGTACTCTAGGAGACCCGTGCCGCTAGACGTCCTAGACGGTGTTCATATGGGCGGGGAGTGAGTTCTTGATGCGCTCTGCACATTATGGACAGCCCCGTTCCAACAACACATCTAGTATCTGGGACTGCCAGAAAACGTTATAGATGAGTCTTCAGGAACACGCCGTGTCCGTTTGCACATAAGTTTTACGGTAAGTTGCGTATACCAGGCGCACTGCACACCACAGTTGACCGGAGACATCGTTAAGTACGATTAAATTAATAGTGAGCGCGTATGAGAGATTGTATTGGGGTGATTGGCTCAATCCGTATACTTAGGCTGGAAGCACAATACTGTAGTAGTAGTAGTACTTAAGTACTTATTGTCATCCACGGAAATGCTGACGATCACACACTCCATTGGCAGCGCAGCAAGCATCTATTCCGATGAGCTTGCCACATTATTTACGTATTCGTTGTTCCTCAAAATTGTATTCAGCGACAAATAATAACGACACATGAGGTCTGCGGGCTTTCTTGCAGGCTCCATCACGTAGTGTCGTCGTCCTCCTTAGCTCACGTTACCACGGCCATATGTACCTTCGGGACACTTGTATTCGTCCGGTAGCAGCGAGCGCTGCAACGCGTTAAATGCGTATTGACGCTTCCCAGTGTTCTTGAGTGCGTTCTCGAGGCGAACACCGTTACTTCGCATGGTAGACACTGTGCGGACCGCGAATTCCTCGGGCAAACCATGGTTCTCGCTCAAAAGGTGCACCTGCTCAAGTGTCACGGACATGCTGGTACGATCCTTGGCACTTTTGCACGATGTCACGCGCCCAGCACCAAGCAGTCGGCACAAATGAGAACTCTCTTGAACGATCTTGGGGTGCTTCGACTTCACCACCTGTCGCTTGCTAGCAGTGGCGATACGCTCCTCCAGCGATTCCAGTAAAGGAGCGATCGTGCTCATTGATGTCGGTACTGCTTCTGGCTATTATAACAAAAGAACAAAGAAAAATGTCAGTTTTACTACAAAAAGCTCCGAGACAGCGACAATGACCACGCACCCTTTGAACTGCCAGTTGCTTGTACTTCTCGACGTAGCGTGTCAGCACGAAGAAGCTCTTGCGGTTGATAATATCTTGTAGAGTAGTTTTTCTCGTGCTGGCGTTGTTCGCCAGAGTCTGCATCTCGTTAATTCCTTGTGTAAAGATCACGGGCGTGACTGTAATTGTACCTCCCGATCGAATTGTAGACGGGATCGAGGCTCGCACAACATCAGAGCAACGCACACCGATCGCTACAGTGAAGGTTCCCTTGGCAGACCCCTTGCTCAAACGTACTGACACAACACTCGGGAGCGTCGTGTTCTTCATATGCAGATTCAGCAAAGTTGAAGGAAGGTGGGCCGGCGGTGATGTGTCCAGCACAAACGTCACGTGCTTGAGCGCGTCGACCGCGGCGGAAAAGTCTTCAAGCATACCGATCTCCTTGCCCTGTGTGGACAGCAAGGACTCGATCTGGAAGAGGAAGCCGATAGAGTTGATGGTCTGCAGGAATGTGCGGTCTGTCGGGTGCTGTAACGAGTACTCCAACTGGCGGCAAAAGGATGTGACTAGCGTGGTCAGAGCCTGCGAAAAGCACATGTCAAACCGCGTCGTGAGATGCCAACTTGTTTCGTCGGTAGAACGAATGTCCGCATTGCTCCAGTCCACAACGTCAACGTTGCTCTTGTCCGATACATCGCTCTGCACACGCGACAGCGAACGCTTCTGCAACGTCGCACGCAAACTCAGAATGCTTCCATTATGACGGAACTTGAAGCAGTGAGCGGCAAACGCCCCCACCGTCACAGTAGGATATACTCTAACGTTGGGTGACGTCCGTCTTGATCGCTGCGAGCGCAGGTCAGCCGTCGGACCGACCCACATGTCTTGCACATGCAGGTTGATAGGCAGGAATCGCAATACAAGGCTCTTCTTCTCCGTGCTAGCCTTAAAGTTAAGTCCTTCTTCCGCTCGGTCAATGCACAGCTGGTGGCATTCGCGCAACGCCTCGACATACATCTTCCGCTGCTGGACGCGCTCGTTCAGCCACGTTTGCACTACTGTCTGGTCGTTCTCGCCTTGAATCTGCTCGATCAAATTGTCGTATAAATTGCCAACAAGACCACTCTTCACCCTTGCTTCAAAGCCCGCAGCTTCAGCCTGTGCACGTGCAAGATCATCTGCACGCTCGGTCACGAGCAACTCCAGGTATTGTCGGGGTAGTTCATTTGTGAGAGGACTCTCAGTCATGTCTTCAATCACCATCTCGTCACCTTCTGCAAACTGAAAACTCTTCGTGATGTAAAATCCAGAGTTTTCCTTCAATTGGCGCGGCGAGACCGTCATCGACTTCACTCGCAAGTGAGGGACAGAGGGATCCACCTCAACAGTAGCCGTTCCAGTAGCAACAGCAACACTGGGAGACTCGGTGCCAGTTCCATCGCTGAGAACTGTCGGGATCGGTGATCGGTTGCGGTTCGACACTTGTCGTGCCACCAAGTTTACCTCGTTGGCTACCAGCATATCGTCACATGTACACGAGAATTCACAAAATACTTTAGGTCGAGAAGGCGGTGCCATGCCCATGCCCGACACGCGAGCGATCCTAGCACGTTCATCGAGCTGTCGGGAAGATGCACGCATCAGTTGTCGAGATTCGCGCAAATCACCTCCAAAAGACGGTGAAGCTGCTTTTTCCGGGATTTCGTACACGACGAAACGGAGCAGCGGATTTGCAGGCATCACTGGGATCTGAAGTACCGACAAGAAGGTAGCGATTTGTGTTACTCCGCAGACATTTTCACAAGTGCCTGTCACCAGCGTGGGCAAAACAGTTTCTGTAAAACCCACACGCGACCACTTTGCTGCCGGATTCGAAACGGGTAAAGGCGTGGGTAAAGCGCCGGCGCCAAGCAGTGATAATGAATGACTGCGACGGCTTAGGATTCCTTCTTGGTGTATCCCGCTCTCGATAAATGTGCTGATCGAAGAACGGCGGTAACTCAACACTGGCAAGTCTTCGTAGTAATCTTCTCCAGTAACTTCATTTTCCCCAGCTTCGGGGGTATTGTTTTCGGCAACATAGAGCTCGATAAAGCATGCGTGCGTAAGAGGAATGGGCGATACAAGCTGGACCGCTAGCGCCAGCACATTTTGTGTGCCATCGCCACTTTCCTGGCCAATGGGGTTGTATTCCGTATCAGGAAAACGCAAGATGCCAGCCCAACCATCACTCAGTCCTGTGCCATTCCCAGACATGTCGAACTTGCCACTCTCCACCTTCTCGGAGATACTTGACATCGTGTGGTGAAGCAGCTGTGGGTCCTTAACGTGCAATGACGGGTTCCAATTCATACCGTGCAGACGTGGATTCCATTGTAGCAGCAAAAAGCCAATTGGTGGCACCAGAGTTGGAAGCCAAATACAGAAAACATACCACACGACGGAGTTGATGCTCCAATGCTTCCAGTGAAGAATAGAGTTCATAATACAAGATGTTCCGAGCACAAGTGCAATCGATAGGATCACCACCAAGTACGTGATCAGCGACTTCCTCATCACCTTCACCACGTGGTCATCAAAGATATCACCCGATTGATCGATCAGCCGCACGCCGCGTTGGATCACAAACGTGCCCAGCACAAGCAACGCCACTGAGGCTAGGAAGATCAGCAGCTCGGCACTCTGTTGTAGCGGGAAAAACCAGTCCGAGTAATCAACATCCTTGCACACGTTGTCAACCGCATATTTCCACTGAGTGGGCTGCAAATCAGGGCAGTAGTCGTTCGAGCACAAGCGCATGGTGTAGAAAGGGTTCTTGAGGTAGTCATCGTACGTGCACTTGTAGAAATCCGTGAGGCTAACGACTCCGAAAAGCTGCACGCCATAGAACGCCACATTGATAATCACGTAAACGACGAAGACGAATAAACGTCCAGACGGTCCTACGTCGTGGAAGAGCACGGTGCCCCAGTGAAAGCAAACTGAAGTCATCATCGTCCACGTGAAGCACACAGAAATTGCATACAACAGGTAGTAAATGTCTGTTCCGCTGGTCGAGGACGCCTTTGTCGACACGCTAATCCAAATCGCGTTTCCAACGATGCACAGTATAAAAATCATCATGACCGACAGCGACGTCATGTCGTTGTAGAACGTAGGTTTTGAGAAGGAGATACCATTCTGTAAACAGAGTATACATACTCATCCTCGTCAGCCATTCGTCATTGTATACAGCAGCGAATTAAAAAAGCTTACCATTCGTGTAACGAGAACAGCGCCAGCCAGAGCAACAGCGAAGAAAGTAATCGACATGACGCTGTACACGCTTAGAGTGTACTTCGAGTCTGTATTAAAGTATTCCAACAGTGAGTCCGCAATGTCCAGAATATCAAGAGACAGAACAGAGAAGTACTTACATGTCTTCGCGTGTACCAACGTCTGTGCGCAGTCGCTTCCCATGACGTCGTTGTCGTCCATCAGAACAACCTGGCTGAGAGGAGGCACTCGGAATTGACTAATGTAATCATCTTCCTGATCCCGATCGCCAGTCCAGGCCACGTTAGTCACTTGAATGTGGAAAGTGAAGGTCGTTCTGATCTCCCACGAGTCGTTTGTCTTGACGCCCGACGGGAGAAGATCCGTCACGCAAAAGTAGGTGCCATTGTCGCTCTCGATGTTCAGGTTGGTTTCACCTGGGTCAGCGTAGAGATTGAGGAACGGATTTCCACCTTGAACGTATGAAGCTTCCGCGGAAGATCCAAAACTGAGTGTGGACTTCGGCTCCCGTCCTTTGCTCGCGCAATACGAAGAGCGCAAGTCAACACATACTTTAGGGTTGTCTGACTTGGGACCAATGATGGTAGACGTTGAGAATGACAACATCATAATCTCAGTGTTCTCCTCCATCCACACCAACGACGAATCCAAACGGCCTCTTTGAACAGGGGGTAATGCCATAGTAGCGAGAGTTAGAGCGCTCAAATAATCAGTCGTGGTAGACGTTATTGAGTCAGAAGCAGCCATTGTAAGCTCCCGCATGCGTCTAGAAGTAGCGGCAGATTTGAGCGTTCCAGACGATGTCTCGTATGATAGCGACACGCTCACACTCACAGAACTACTGGAAGCACTGACCCCTGTGACAACACTTTTCGACAGGACGAAAGATATGGGGCCTCGAGAGCTGGACGTCATCAAATCTTCTCGGCCTTCAAGAAGGTCCATGACATCGAGGAAGCCATAACGGTGAGTATCGCTGTCGCAATTTGTGCTGCTTGTCACGTCTGCGCAGCTGTGCACGCGTACGGCCGATGGATGGTCTCCATCATCATCACGCAGCGTCACTTCGACGGCTGTGTTTTTCCATGCAACAAACCTCCACCCGCTAGGTAGCGAAATGGTGATCCACCACTTACTTTTGCGGGTCATTGGATCTTCCTCTCCCAAATTGTAAAATGCTCCAATGATGTCACCAGCCAAAAGGGTGAACGTTGCCTCTGCAACACTGTTAGGAGTGACTGTCGACGTTGAGACCTTATATGAATCCGTTGACACGCACGTCTTGTATCCTGCCGGACAGGAGCCATTGAAAAGCTTGCTTTCACATGTAGAGCCGGAGGACTCACCAGGACACTCGTTCTGGCATTCCGTAGCCTTACACCTGCAGTAGGTTGACGTGTATGGCTCGTAACTTTCACTCCCGCTCCACTAGACAAGCAAAAGAAGCACAAGCGTCACAATTGTCATCGTTAGCCACCAGGATTATAATGCAGCAATCAAAGTGAATAGAGCGTTGTCACGAACCCGAGTCTTGATACCAGATCCCCTTTCACTCGAAGAGCTACTGCTTGCTGTGAGGGAGAATACCTTGACGACCTCACCCGACGAGCTATAGGAGCCGGTTGATGTACCGTTTACTGGTGACGATGCTTCCGTTGACACCGCCGATTCTCCCGTTGAGTTGTTTGGCGCCTCTGAAGGAGGAGGAGTTTCCATGCTCGTAGTAGCAATGTTTGATCTCGATGCTGACATTTCTGCAACAATTATCGAGCGTTCCTCCGAGTATGAGGACGTAGTCTGCGCAGCGGATTCGCTACTCTCAGTAGAACCATCAAAAGCCTGGACACCGTCAGATTCTCCAGTCATAGTAAGGCCCCAGGGCTTCGTGGCAATCTGAGCGCCGGGGTCGGCAGCTGGAGAACTTGTAGAAGCCTGGACATCATTGGAATCGATAGTCGTGGCAACATGTGTAGAACTAGCTTCAAGGTGAAGACCCTGAGATCCAACCGATGCATCAATATCTGTAGAGCTGGTCGTAACGTGAAGATCCTGCGAGCTTACAGATGCGTCAATATCCCTGGAGCTAGTGCCAATGTTGGCAGCACGAGAGTTAACCGTAGCGTTAATGTCACTCGACCCCACAGTTGCGCCAATACTGCCTGATCCGACCGAGACGTCCAAATCATGGGATCCCGTTGAGATAACCTGGTCATCTGACCCCACAGTCCCGTCGACATTATCAGATCCTACTGAAACGCCAAACCCCATCGACCCCGAGCCCACAGTGGCCTCAATGCCTCGTGAGCCAGCCGAACTCCCTGCCGGGCCTGCTGATACGTTAATACTTCCCGAAGCCGCTGCTGTATCTGCCGATTCGATGGAAATGTCGAGCCCACCCGAGCCCAACGTGATACCCAGCACGGCGTCCTCGTTCTCCGCCACTATTGAACCTGAGGCCGCATCGCTCATACTCGTCGACTGGCTGCAGTCCTCGGACTGCGACTGAGGAAACTCAATCGTCTCTGCGTTAGCTGCACTGCCCGAGCACTCGAACGACCCGGCGCTGCCCAGTCTGTCCAGCAGGAGCTCCGGGACCTGCACCTGGGCAATGGGAGTTCCTCCGTCGTCAGCCACGTCTCCTCTGGCTATCCTTGTCATCTGCTCGAATTTGAGCTCGATCGTATGCTTCTCCAAGGCCGCGAGCGCTGGTACCGAGTCCAACACCTCTGCTTCTGCGCGAATACGGGGCCAAAAGGGGGCGTCAGAGGATACATTCAATAGCTAAAAAACCGGACAAATCAGCGGTTTATCACCTTCGGCCGCAGCCCGCACCAGCAGAGCTGACGCGGAGGCGAGCAGCAGCAGCAGCGCTGCAGCGTACATGTACCTCCTGCCACCTCGCAAAAGTCGACGCTATGACACATACAAACGGGTGGGTGAGCATGGGAGTGTTAGGTAGCGATACAGCCGGATAGGGTCGAGGACGGAGCCTCTGGGAGACGCCAAGGGCGCCGCTACGTACCCGCATGACTGCCGCCGACGAGTACAGTGCGCGCTGTTGTCTCGGTTGATTGTGAGGAAACGCGGGTTGGGTCAACGATGTGACGAGGTCCGCCGTCAGCAGTTAAATCGGGACGGAGTGAAAGAGGGTGTGGCGGCGTTTTGCTTCTATGGCCCGGAAAGAGAGGTGTTTTCGATAGTGGAACTTTCGCGACAAAAGCGTGATGGTTGGTATCTGGCTATTCGCTCTGACTTTGGTCCAAGCATGGCAGGAAGTGCTCGATGCAGGCCATTTTGATGCCGACTCGGTACATACAGTGAATGTATAATAGCGAGGAAACCAATACGACACCGATACGAACAAGTACATACTTTAAAACGGATTTGCTTACAGGTTTTATGGTAGTATACACGATATAGGTACCGCATTTTCGGGTGTGGCAATGCTAAACTAATTATACTACTGTACCGGATGACCGTACCGAACTACTACAACAGCATATATTAATATATGTAGTAATAAAGATATAGCTCGGTTTTATTTTAGAAACACCCACCCAAATATAAGAACCCTCTTTTAAACCTATTAATCTGTTCTAAACGTACTGGCCAGCCATTTATTTCATCTCGGCCTTGACGTTGCCTCACCTCGATTGATACATGACCATGGGCGACCACAACAGCGGGTCGGAGCATGAGGATGTGGAGCGCATGGTGCGCGCGGCGCCCAAGCGCCTGGGCCATGTGAAGCCTAAGGCCAAAAAGGAGATGGTCAAACATGTGGCCAAGTACACGCGCAGTGGTGGCGTCTCGGAGCGCCGCATCCGCTCCATCCGTGACAAGAAGCTGAAGGGCTCCCTGCAGCGCGCCAATGAGAGGCAGAAGCTGGCAGCCGAGTCCGCCGCCAAATCGGAGATCCTTCTGCCTGACCAGTCCGGCTTCTTGGAGGCTGAGGGGCTTGAAAAGACGTACAAGTTCACACAGCAGCAGCTCGCGGACAACGTGGACATTAACACGGCCCGCAAGATTTTCAGCCTGGACCTGCCGGACTACGGCTCCTACCGCGTCAAATACACGCGCAACGGCCGCAACATGCTACTCAGTAGCCAGAAGGGCCACCTGGCGCAGATGGACGCGCTGCGCATGAAGCTAACGTGCGAGTTCCAGGCCAACGACCTCGTGCGCGACATAAGCTTCCTGCACAATGACTCGCTGTTCGCCACAGCGCAGAAGAAGCACGTGTATATTTACGATAACACTGGCGCCGAGGCGCATTGCATCCGCACGATCCCAGAGCCGCGCAAGATGGAGTTTCTGCCCTATCATTTCCTGCTGTCGTGTGTGAGTGGCAATGGTCTGCTGACCTACCATGATGTGACGGAAGGAAAACAAGTATCCACGCATCGCACTAAGCAGGGACTGTGCGACACCATGGCGTTGAACCCGTGGAATGCCGTCGTGAACCTTGGTCACGCCAGTGGCATTGTAACCCTTTGGACACCTAACATGTCCGACGCTGTCGTCAAGATGCAGTGCCACCAGGGGCCGAGTACGTTATGCTATGATCTCGCTGCTTGATGTTGGTGTTCAACGTGGCTTACAATTGGATTTTCTGCTTGTTTCTTGTGTATTTCAGTTCGTTCCTTGGGCATTGACAACAGCGGAAAGTATTTGATCACTGCTGGCGCGGACAGAAAAGTGAAGGTCTTTGACCTGCGCAAGTACCAGGAATTGAACAGTTACTACCTGACCGCGGCAGGCAACACTATGAGTGTGAGTCAGCGTGGACTTGTGGCTGTGGGCTTCGGTCCAAACGTGCACGTGCTCAAGAACGCCTTCTTGTCGGGCTCGCCCATCCAGCCATATATGACGTACCAGATTCCGGGTTCGATGGTCAGCTCCCTGGCGTTCCGTCCCTTTGAAGATGTGTTGGGTGTTGGCCACGCTACAGGGTTCAACTCCATCGTGATTCCTGGCTCTGGTGAGCCTAACTTTGATACGTACGAGGCGAATCCGTACGAGAACCACAAGCAACGTGACGAAACGGAGGTGCGCTCGCTGCTGGAGAAGATTCGTCCGGAGATGATCACTCTGGACCCGAACGCCATCGGTCGTGTGGACATGGACCCGACTGAGGAGCAGGAGAGGAAGGTTTACCAGATGCAGCGCGCCAACGGTGACGTCAGCGCTAAGAAGCCCAAGAAGAAAATGCGTGGTAAGAACCGCCCAACGCGACGACTACGCAAGAAACAACAGAACGTCGTTGACGCACAGAAGCAACAGTTCCGCGAGCAGCTGGCCAACAAGCAAAAACGCCAAGAGCGACACGAGCAGCAACTCCAGTGGAACGAAAAGACCGAGAGCGCACCCACGGCACTCAACCGGTTTTTCAAGAAGTAGATGCATATCCACACTGTAATACAGCAGTTGGTCCCTTTTCCTTACTCCTAGCCATCCCTATCATTTCCGTTCTTCGCGTGCACTAGCTCATGGTATGGTGGGAGAATGATATCATGACCAACTACACCTTTATTGCGCCATATATCGACCCGAAATTCCTGTTCTCCTTTGCCATCAGCTAATTCTTTGGCAATGTAGCTTATGCGAGGTAACGGTACGTGTTAGCTTGATCGGGGTCTCGCTCGAGGTATTCACGGTCGATAAGGGCCTCGATACGCCGCTTAATCACCTTCAGATTCGGCTTAAAGAACGCCAGCTGACTCAGCACCTCCGAAATAAGCTGCTGGTGTTGAAGCGTTTTGCGTGCCTTCATGATACGCACGATCGCGGCTTCTATGGCAATACTACGGTCCTCCTCCACGTTCTTTTGGCTGTGGCTTTCCTCCAGAGAAGCCATCGGGATACGTAGCTTACGCATCGGTGAAGCAAACGTCTTGTTCACGGCAAACTCATCATTGGTCGAGATAGTCTTGCCAGCAGGCGTCTTTGTCAGCAGCTTGTACTTACCGCACGACAGCGAGTGCATAATACGCTTCACCACATCCACCGTCAGATTCAATGACTCGCGCACAGCCTCGAATGACAGCGAACCCTCGCCTTCATTAAACAGTAGCAGTGCCACAGCCTGCAACGTCGTCACCTGCAGATCATACCATTTCTTCTTGGGAAAGTTGGCGCGGATGGTCGCATTACCCAGCGAGTGGACCCACTGCAATCGACGATGACTCGTTTTCGAGTCGTAGTACACCTTGAAGAGGTTCATGCATCGGACCATAAGCGGCGGCATTGTGACTTCCAGGATACGGTACGACGGCCAGTAGCCCGTCGTTAGCACCTGAACGCTGAACTCGAGGTTCAATGCGGCCTCGTTCGAATCGTTCTCACGCTGCTTCTTCAAAAAGCCCTCGAACTCCTGGTGGTGGTCGCTACCGATGGCCAAATCATTCATCATACCTTCCATTTTACCCGTAAACTGCGCACCACAGCGCAGCTTCAGCTTACCGATCATAAGTACCTCGGCATCGGCAGAAGCAGATCGCTGGTTCAGTAGACGCTTAGCGAGCTGGTTTCGGTAGATCTCAGCAAAGAGATCCTTGTCCGTGAGATACGAGAAAACAAACACCACTTTTTCCAGGTAGTCCTCCACCTGTTCGTCACTAAGCTTCTCGCCACCAGTCTTAAGGATACGGTCGCAGAACGTACTCATCAGCTTCGCCGAGCTGTCCGGGCCAACGTCCTTGTTAACAAACTCGACGAAAGCCTCCTTCAGAGCCTTTTGGAACAGCGAGTTGCCAGCAAACTGCTCGTTCACAATGCTACGGAACTTGTCGTGGATAGCAAGAATATCCTTGATAAACGTGGGGTCCGAGCTAGGGTCACGTACGTTGCCCGAGGCGACGGCATTAGCGCGCTTGGCGACGATATCATTACCCACGGCCGTAATGTGCTGCTGCACTAGGTCCGCGATCGGCTCCAGTCCGTTCTTAAGACGAGCAAACAGGCGGTACATACGGGCCAGGTCTTCGAGCTTGTCATTCTTCAACAGCGCAATGGCACCGGAATTCTCCCGTTCAATGAGCTCCTTCTGCGCGGCCTCGAGCAAAACACTTTCGAGCTTCTTCACAAGTTTAGGCTCAGTGGACTTGTGTAGGTACGTGTGCACACGGCTACGCTCGCTCTGCAGAGCCTCCTCGACCTTCTGAAGGTATACGGGAGTTGAGTCTTCGCTGAGCCAGCCCTTGGACTTGCGCTCGTAATATACAGCGCTGCTAGTAACGAGGTCCGCCTCAAGACGACTCTGATAGACATCGAGGGACTTCATGCCCATGACCTCAAAGATCTCGACACAGTTCTTCATAAGTGTTGTGTCGATGATCTCTCCGTTCCGTTCCTTCTCGATAAGCTCGATCATAGCGTCCTTAACGCGCACTTTGACCTTCTGGAAGACCATGCGGTCAAAGCTTTGCAGGCCGGCGTCGTCCAGCGTCGGGAGTGAGTGGTGCTTGACATAGTAACGGTCTAGGTACATGAAGAAGCGGGTCATCCACTTCATCATGAGCTTGTGGTTGGTCCAGCGCTTGACGAGCTCCTGCAGGAAGAACTCATCGTGCGCCTGCTCCAAACTGGGAAGCACTTTCTGCTCCAGGTAAGTGTCGAAGGTCTGGCCGTGGCGGTCGTAGAGCTGTTCCGAAAAGTTGTACGGCGAGCGCTGCGTACACATATTGTAGCACGTCGTGTAGATGGGCATGAACGCGTTGGGCGGAAAGGGCGACACCTTCACCTGGTCGAATCCCTTGTCCAGGATGTCTAGCAGCACATCGATGGCCTTGGGCTTAATCTCCTGGTCCCAGCCTTCCTCGAGCGAGATCATATTTTTCCCACTCATGGCGTCGAGATCTTTCGCTGGGATTAACGCGCGGCAAAACTGGGCGTGGCGACGACGCAGACGATGACGACAAGGAGTGACCTGTATCCCTGTGGGGTTGGAAGCGGGGGAGAAGCTTTCTGGGCGGTCTGCGCGGCGCTCGCGTGCTCTTGCTGGCTGCACGGTTGGAAATGGCAAGTCACTTTTGCCTCCCTTCTTTTCGATAAGATCAAGGCGATGAATCCTCTATCTAAGCATTACTTATGCATTATTTCTGTTTCTGGATTATAATATATAACAAGTCCTTGACGTCGTATTCACTATTTGTAAATAGTTAACCTCCTTATTGCAGCGATATCTGGTATTTGCACGCTTAGATTATCCCCAGCATAGAATAGTTTGTATTCAAATTCGTACTCATCACTTATCTCCCAATCGGTGCATTCTTAATCTCTATCGCTCACCAATTGGTCAAAACTACCCACTAGGAAACGCGACGACTCAGTCACTGCCCCGCACGAAGCGCCTGTCCCGCTTTACCTTCGCTGCGCTGCGCCGCCACGACTACCTGCGCTGTCACCGCAGACCCAGTGCAGCTTCCCTCTCCGTCGTTTTATACCGATCCCCTCTTGCGCCCAGGCCCTGCTCCCAGCGCGACGACGACCTGCATCAAACCGCCCGAGTTCCCCCCCCCCCCCGCTTCCCATACCACAACAAAAAGAAACCCTCTCTACACTTATACTCACTTAAGCAGAGCTTCCCAGTCCCAGTCACCACTTCAACATGCTGCGCGACATCACGATGGGGTCGTGGGAGTTCTCCACCTCCTTCTGCGTGGGCCGAAGCCGCGGTTGCGAAGTCAGCATCGCCACATCCGAGGAGACACGCACCGTCAGCAAGCGCCATGTGGGAATCGTTCCTCTAACCGAGACGCTGGCCAGCTCATCGCGTGCTGCGCCTGGCAAGCGGCGCTGGCTCATTTACGACCTCGAGACGATGAATGGCACCGCGGTGAACCGTGAGGAGGTCCCTAAAGGAGGCAACCGAGAGCTCCACGATGGCGACGAGGTGGTGCTGGCTTCTGCCATGAGGCAATGCGTGCGTCTCTTGGTACAGTTCCCAGACGAAGCACATTCACGTATTACAGTCAAGGCAATGGCACGTTCGGTCACGCCGTCACCAGCCCCTTTGCACCGTAGGACAACAACTCAAGGCCCCTCCCCACGCCGCTCACCACGACGAACTGTAATGACAGATGCGTCGGTAGTTGCTACAGGTTTTGGAAGATCGGCAGTGACGATTGCAGGAAGTCCAGCGTTTACGAGAACGGGGTGTCGTTCGTTAGTGGGGACGCCAAATAGTGAAACGAGCATGGCGACACCGCCACCGCAGAATCTTTCACAGAAGAGGAGTCGCAGCAGTCCGACTAAACCAGCAATTGAGAATGAAAATGTGGAGAACAACATACGGCAGGACACACCCAATAGTCAGCAGAGGAAACGCTCTCGTCGCGGTGGCGCTCTTGAAGAAGGAGCAGCAGCAGTCGATGGAGATTCCACCACTGCAGCTAGAAGAGCCCGAGCGAACGAGAAAGAAGAGCGTGAACGGCTGATGATGTGCCCCGTGTGTCTGGAATACTTTCATGGTAGTGCAACGCTGCCATGCTCGCATACGTTTTGTGGATACTGCATCAGCAACTGGTTCCGCAACTCGCTGTCCTGTCCAGAGTGCCGTGACGTCGTGAAGACGGTTCCCGTTCGTAACCGTGCCCTAGATGAGCTAGTGGAGCGGCTAGTAGGCCAAACAGAAGCTTACAAGACCCTTGTACGCCGTCGGGCGCGGAAGCAGCGGCGATCCATCGGACCACGCCGACATGAACGTGGCAGCGACGAGGATGCATCTGAGGGAGCTACTCGTGGCGTGGGCAGTCTGCAGATTGGCAACAACCGTATCCCAGAGCCCAGAATGCGTTCGAGCGTGTTCACTCGCTGGTCCGTGGAAGAGAAGCTCGCGTTCTCTGCCTACATCAACGACCAGTTCGGTGAGGCCCGCGTGGCGACTTGCAAGAAGGTAGGGCTCACGGAGCCTGCGGTGGACGGGGCCAACATGACTGAACTGCTTGTGGCCGCGCAGAATCTGTTGCTAGACTGCGGCGGCCTCCGTCTCGTAGGCAACGAGTGCTGCCAGCGTCTAAAGATCTTTCTGTTCTTTGGCTAATGGCAGTCTCAATCCAGCTAGGTTAGGTGGCGAGTGGAGCAGATCGCTGCGTATATATTCCACTGTGCAGTCTCCATGTGCAAGTGCGTCATTAAGATTGCAGATGTTTGAGACACAAGAGCAAGTGCAGAGCACTATTAATACTTAAGTATTTTCAATAATCAAACGGCAGCTGGAACCCAACAGTTAATATTCTGTACAGACAAACCCCTTTATAAGAATTGAGTCGAGAGGGGGGCTCTCTATTCTTATAAAGCGATATTCTTATAGAAGATGTACCATCATTTTGGTACGCATTGGCATGGATGGTCTTCGTCGCTCACTTCCCCACACGCCCAAAAGATGCCGTCGACCAAGAAACATCGCGCCGCAATCGTTCTCAAACGACCAGCGTATTCAGATCTGCCAGCAACACACGATGTATCCCGCTCTGACGCAGAAAGAGCTTGCGCAGTGGGCCAAGACAACATTCCGACTCACAGAGCGCCCTGGACAGGCTACCATATGCAAAATTCTTAAGTCCAGCAAGAAATTGGAAGCGACTCCGTTGTCGAAGCTGGAGTCTAAGAAGGAGCGCCAAGTTCGATTCCTGAGCTGGACACTGCATTGGCTAATTGGATTTTTGGTGCGAGGAGCACAACGTAGCAATGACCAAGGGGATACATTCAAGGTGAAAGCGCAGCGTTTCGATGAGCTCCTAGGCATCCCAGAACCCTCGCAGTGGTCGAACGGATGGCTATATCTCTTCAACACGCGTCACCGCTTCCAAGGATTCAAGGTGCACGGAGAGAGTGGTTCGGCTCCGGATGTGTGCATCGATGCCTTAAAGCGGAAGCTGAAAATTATGAGTTTCGGAATATTTTCAACATGGACGAGTCAGGTTTATTCTTCTCGATGCCGCCTGACCGTTCTATTGCGCGAAAGCGGCTTGCAGGCAGAAAGAAGGACAAAAAGCGAATTACTATCGCGTTTGCCTGTAATGCAGATGGATCGGAAATGCTCCCAACTCTTTTGTGGGCAAATCTAGAAATCCACGGGGCTTCACAAACTTTATAGCGACTGAAATCAACTATGCCAACAGCCCAAAGGCCTGGATGACTCGTCTATTTTTCTGCAAATGGCTGCGAGAACTTAACACATCGTCCAAATCTTAAAATCGGAAGTGTCTCCTGCTATTAGACAATGCAACCGTTCACGGCGGTTATAGTGAGGACGAACTATCGCACATCGAAATTGAATTTTTGCCACCAAACACAACGAGCAAGTTGCAGCCACTCGACGCGGGGATTATCGCGGCGTTCAAACGTCTCTACCGCCATGGTCATATACAGTATGCGTTGGACAAACTAGACGCTAACGCGGGTATGGATTCAGCAACAGCCTCGAAGATCTACAATGTCCCCGTCACCAAGCTATTATGTGGTGCATCGAGTCCTGAAACAGCATGCCAAGCTCGATTTTTGCTAACTGCTGGAAGCACACTGGAATTCTCGAGCACCATGCCTGTGAGTATGCTCCAGATGAGCCTGATGAGGAAGCATTGTCCATAATTTACGCTCGATGGTGAGTCGATTGAGCCTGAACGAACCGATAACTATCGAGGACCTACTGAATCCGGAAGAGGAGAACATCATAGCGGAGAAACTAACGGACGAGGACTTTTGCAACATTGACGACGACTCAGACGATGAGGACCAGGTGATCCGTGCTGAAGTCACCACAGAGATGACCACAGAAAAAATCAAGTTGATCTCCAGTGTATCAGAAATGTATCGCCCGTTGTTATGAAAAGGGCTTGCCGACTGGCGCGCTGCGTGGTCTTCGCGTTCTGCAGAGTGAATATCGAGAGGGGATTAGTCGCAAGCAGGGGCCGCGTCATCAAATGTCTCTCCTGAGCTTTTTTAGGCCGTCCCCAAGCTCGTAGACTTACTTTACGGATTGGTCTTTCTCCATAGTTAAGCACCGCACTATAGGGATATTCTGTTTATTTCATTCCTATATGCTTATAGTGGGGGAGAGGGATATTTGTATGAGGCGTGTATGGAGTGTTCAACTGGGAAACCGAAAATATTCTTATAAGAGAGAGATTCCCATAGAGGGGGAGAATATAGAGGGGTTTGTCTGTATCCAGATACTGTCCATCGAAGTACCTTCCGCCTAACGGGTTCTTCCGGATAGTGTACCCTCTCCAAATATTATACCAATCCGAATACAAAACCTCTTTGTCTAGTACAACAATAGTTAAAATACCCTCCAAATATTATACCATACATGAGCCACTAGTTGTGCCTGCAAGCGATCTCTGCTACGCGCTCGACCCTCAGATCAAAATTGACTGACGACCACACATCCAGCACTACCTACAACTTCTCTCGATGCCACGCCAGCGCGTTCTCAGGACAATTTCCGAGAAGAGGGAGGTCCTTGACTGGATTAACAGGCATGCAAACGGTGTGCCCTCACGTGCGCTCCAACACTTTAGCGAAGAGAAAGGCTGGAAGATTTCGGCCGCACAGATTCGCTATTGGTACAAGCATCGTGAAGCCATTCGACAGGCCTCGAACGACCAGCTGCGATTTCGGGGTGCTAGAGCTCGCCCGCGCCTCGGGGGGATAGAAGACGTGCTGTTCGACGACATCGTGCTCATGCGCGCGCAGCACCAGAAGGTTCACGCCAGTGGATCCAAGCCTCTGTCATCCACCATGCTCGTACAGTGCTGAATGATGACACCTTTGCTGCTTCAGAGCGATGGCTTGGGGCATTTATGCGCCGCTACGGCCTTTCTTTAAGGCGTACATCCAATCTGACGACTCTATGGGATGATGAGCTCGTACGGCGTGCCGTCCGTTTCATGCGTTATCTCGCGAAGCTGAAACCACGCGTGGATTTGTCTCGCACCGTTCTCATGGATGAAAAAAAAAAAACGGCCCTATACTTCGAGAACCCGCACCGTGAACGGTGGACTTTGTTGGCGCACGTCAGGTGGTGCTGCGCACCACAGGCGTCGCGTCAATGAGGCAACGTACTGGCCGTGACCGCCGAGGGCACCAAGCTACCGCCACTCGTCGTTTGGAAGAATAGTTCCACGGGCACGTCGAGTACCAGCTCCTCGATCGATAAAGTAGGTGGGGTCTACGTCGTGACACAGAAGCGTGTCGACTTGCTCAATCGTTGGCTTAATCTCGTTTTCCCGGTGCCGATGGATCACTTACCCGAAAAAAACAGTATGAGCGCACATATATCAAAGGAAATCAAGGCCCGATGCGCAGTAAAGAAGATCGACATGGTCGTCGTGCCTGGTGGCTGTACACCATATCTCCAAGCTGGAGATATTGGTATTTACAAGTCATTTAAAGACCGCATTGCGCCACTCATCGATCAGTGGAAGACGTCAGATCGCGTGCAATATACGCGTGGAGGCAATCCTCGACCGCCATCGGTACGCGAGGTTGCTGGCTGGATCAAGGAAGCGTGGGCGAGTGTGCCGGACGAGATGGTCATGAAGTCTGTCGGCGGAGCGGGCTTCTACGACGACTACGACGACTGACATGTCGCTAAGCACGACGGTTACGGCGATGCATTTTGTGCGGAATGGCTGCGCAGTCTGGATGAAGCGAGCGCCGAGGAGATTGATGATATAGATGAGGACGGCGAGTTGGTTTGTGAGTTGTTAACCCTCCAAATAAAACACCCTCCGAGTAGAATATCCGTTCTCAGTGGTGCACTATTGCTATTATACCGGTACACTATTCGGAAGAACCCGTTAGTCATACTTTGGAGATTGCAAAATTTGCTAGGTTACCCCAACTTTCGCAAAAACATGTTACCCCAAAGTTGCAGCAGTACGTGTACGACACCATTTTTTACCGTATCCAGTTGAAGACCATGGCGACCGATAGCAAGCGCCGCGTCTTTAAGCACGAAGGTCGCGCCACCCGAGCCCAATACCAGTATGTTAACGTGCCCATTTAACTTCTGCTGTGTTCTACTGCTTTCCGATGTTGCAGACCGCGTCATCTACGAGTGGGAGCAATCGATGGAGGAGGTGAATGTCTTCATCAAGCCTCCTCCAGGAGTCACGGCACAACAGATCCAATGCGACATCACAACCAACCACATGACGCTGGGACTGCGTGGCGTCGCGGACAAATTCCTCAATGTGCGTGCATTCTCCTGCTGGGTACGGACTACTAGATAGAGTCTGACGCAAGTGAATCATTGGTCTTTGCAGCACGACCTCGCGAGTTCCGTGGTGGTCGCTGAGAGTTACTGGATGCTGGGTAAGTTGCATAATAGTCCATGGCCCAGTGTGGTGGCGATACTAACAGTAAAACTTAAATGATGCTGGTGTTTGCGACGCGTAGACTCTGGGGAGCTGAATATCAACCTGCAGAAAATGAAGAAAGGGTTCATCTGGCCGAGCGTCTTCGTTGGACATGGAGAGGTAACTTGTGTTCAATGCGGTGGCTTGTGCTTGGGTTAATGTCTCACAACACGACATTGTGGTTTCCCCTCCTTGCAGTTGGATCCCATGCAGCAGGAAGCTACCAAGCAGCATATGATGTTGGAGCGCTTTCAGGAGGAAAATCCAGGTTTCGATTTCTCCAACGCCGAGTTCAATGGCAGTGCGCCAGACCCGCGAACTTTCATGGGCGGTGTCAAGTACACATAAAAAAATGCATCTGTCAGCATATACAAGCAGCGTATTGAACAATCCAATGAATATTTTGCCCTGACATGTTCAAGTTTTTTTTTTCTGCCAACAGTCGAGAGAAAAGAAACTGCCTTCTCGCTTCATTTGTTTAGTGTCGGATCACGAGATCTCCTTCCCTCGCTCAAAATGCCAGTAGCAGACAAGAAAGCTGATGGGATCCCGTCCAGTGCAGGCGGAAATGGTAGTGGCGCTTCAAGGGCAGCCCGGCAAATTCGCAGTGGGGGTGAGTCTAGCAGCTCACTCCAAGCTCGTCAAGGGCCGAGTGTAGCGGCTGGATCTGGGACCACAGGTTCTAGTAATGGAGCAAGCGGCTCAAAAGGAAAAGGTGGAGTGTCCGGTAGCATAACGGTAGGCAGCAGTAACAGTGTAACGCGCTTTAAGACTACATTTCGCAATACGATCTACGACACGCTGCTGCGTCGAGGTTGGAAAGAGACAACGGAAAGTGACTGGGATTTTTACTGGGCTGACCGCGAGTACATTTACGACCTGCTCGACACCGTGCACCTTGAAACCAGCCAGCGAGTGAACCATTATCGCAACGGACGAGAGGTACTATCAACCACTATTGACAGCACCGTAAAAATCAACGGAGTGGAAAGTGTGTAACCTTGTCTTTGTTGGTGTCATTTCCAGCTATGTCGAAAAGATCTGCTTATCAAGAACTTGAAGCGTGCAAAGCGACAAATGGACAAGAAAGCGAAGTGCGTTGACAATTCTCTCCCTGCAGCGAGTTTTCATTAATAAGAGTAACTGGCGTGCACTAGGTCGGAAGATGCGGCTATGAGTGAGCTCGACACGGTTCTTGGGTCGTATGATTTCTTTCCTGCCACGTACATTGTTCCGGGCGAATACGCAATCTTTGTCGAAGAGTTCAAACGCAACCAAGGCGTCTGGATCATGAAGCCCATCGGAAAGTGAGTGCCACCTACCTCTAAATGTTTTGCTTGTTACACTAATTTTTAAGTAAATTCTTGATTTCTATCCATGAACTACGTGTAGAGCTCAAGGAAAAGGTATTTTCCTGTTTACAAAGTTATGCCAAATTAGTGATTGGCGAACGGATTTCCGCTGGCGACCTGAAAACCAACAGGTTGAAACGTACGTCGTGCAGCGCTACATCTCCAACCCGTATCTCGTGGGAGGGAAGAAGTTCGATCTGCGCCTATATGCGCTCGTGCCATCATTTTTCCCACTTGAAATCTACCTTTTCCGCGGTGGCTTCGCCCGTTTCACGAATTCGCGCTACTCGAACAACCACAGCGATATTGCCAATTCTTTCATCCATCTTACGAATGTTGCTGTCCAGAAAACTTCCGAGAATTACAACAAGAAGGTCTGCATTATTTCACTAAAACTGCTTTTGAGTGATTCACATTTCAAACTGTATACGGGTGTTCTTTTTTTTTTCATGTAGCATGGTGGAAAATGGGATCTACGCAATCTCAAACTATTCATGATGTCGAAACACGGCCCAGCACGAATTAACAAACTCTTCTACGAGATTCAGCTTGTCATCATCAAGTCCCTGCTGAGGTGAGTGAGAATCACATGGTTATTGCTTGCAGCTAAATACTTAACACTAATCCTGCGGGCAGCGTTGAAAAAATCATCATGAATGACAAGCACTGCTTCGAGTTGTACGGCTACGATGTCATGATTGATGAAAACCTCAAGCCGTGGCTGCTGGAGGTGAACGCTTCGCCATCTGTACGTTAAACACTCGTTTTTTGCGATTGAAATTGAGACCACAACCTTGACAATGAAAGCTTTTGTGCGAGTAGCTTTCAGCCAACACGTCATCGGACTATCAGCTCAAGTGTGGTATGTTAAATGACATGCTCGACATCATCGATCTCGAGAGCCGGTATGTCTTTATCAATGGCAATATTTAGGCCGGAATTTGATAGTTTTCTGTTTTGTTAACAGAAAGCCTGAAGGGGTCGTTCGTGAGCATGTGGGTGGCTTCGATCTCGTGTACCGGGACGGCAATATCACCAAGAAGAGTGAAGGCTCTATGTACACGACTTTCTTGGGGGCTGACTGGCAACGAACACCCGCAACGAGACGGGGCCAATAACACGCAGTTGTGAATCCTAAATATGGCACGCAAGTAAGTTGCTATGCCTCTTCACCATCACAAAAACACAAAAGAGTACGCGGTCATTTCTGCTTCGTTTCCTCTCCCTTTAGAACAAAGCGGCATGTACCATTTGTCTGTACCTCATTGACTGAATCAGCTAGGCTAGATTCGTTTGGTCTGGTTGGCTTTGCGCTCAATTCAGTTCAGCTCACTATCAGAGCAGCTACACAGCTTGGTTGCATTTTATGTGTGTTGGTGGTGTCTCGGGGGGACATAGTTGGTGAAAATACTCACAATAACAAACTAAAGGGGGAGAGGATGGAAGATTGGGCACCACTTGCTCTCTCTTTCCGTCACTCGCCATCAAAAATGAACTCCAAGGCTTAGATGCCTGCCGAGTTCGGCTCTTCTTCATGATGTTGGTGAGCCACCACAATGCGTTCACCGAAACGCCGCTGCGCCATTGCTTTCAGTCTGTCACGAACATTCGCAGCCGTGACTACGATCCTCCGGCTCCGGTATAGGTCCGACTCATGCACAAATACCACATCCGACTTCCCGGCAGCTTGCGGGTCGTGCAGACGCACCGTGTAGATCGCATCGGCTGGTCGCAGTCCGATGACGATTCCCGGTCCAAACTTGGTCTGCACGTCGGTACCTTCAAGCACCTTGGGGTAGAAATCAATCATGTCGGCATTAAGAAACGCAATTGCACCCCAAACGAGCTGAACTTGAGCCGAGCTGCGCTGCGGGTCCACGGAAAGGATGTGTCCGGCGCCGAACTTGGTGATCACGGGCTGTCCCTGGTGGTATTTGCTCGCTACGAACGTGTACGAAGTCGTTGCGATGTTCTTCAGCAGCGTCAATCCTGCCGCACCTGTGGTCGAGCTTGCACTAGACAGTCTGGAGCGCGTACTTGAACGTCTCGACTCCCAGTCCACACTGCTGCCTTCCGATAGGCCACGCGGACGTCGCTGCTGCTCAGACGCGCGTTCATTCGTCGTGTTGTCTGCCACTCGGACATCTGAAGGTCGGAGCTGGAGCTCGTACTCCCCGAGACCGCCACCTGCTCCTAATCGCAGCGTGTACAGCTGTTCGCGGACGTTAAACTTCAACACACGTCCGGATCCTGACGGCGTGTGTACACGTTCGCCAATGAGCGCCGGGACGACCTGCGCCTTCTCCATCTCCGCTGCATTGAGGAACAACAGGCCACCGGACGCCTGTAGTTGAATGGCAGCGATGCGGTCCTCGTCTCGGATCGCCACGATCTTACCGAGTCCGAAGCGCGTGGCCACGCGCACGCCCGCAGCTTTGGTGTGCAGGTCCTGCTCCGAGACGGCGTCGACACTACGGGAGTGAGACTTCCGGGGCGCGGCGCCATATGGCGTTTTGGGCGCATGGCGGGGTTTGACCAGGAAGAGCTTGGAGGACGTGGTGAGCCCCGCACGCGCGAACGAGTAGACGGCCTTGAGCGCTGGACGGGGCGCGGCCTCAGCGTCGTTCTCGCTCTCGGGCTGCGTGTCCAGGCGGGTCTTGCGCGGCACGGATGAGGGGCACGACTGCTGGCGATGCAGATAGGGAGCGCTAGACTGGCTGGACTCGGCGCTCTCAGTCTCTGACACATCGTCGCTCGAGTCATCGAGCTCGGACGTGGCTGTGGGCGCGCGGCGTGGCTTTGGACGCTTGGCGACGGAGCCGATGGGCTTCCATGTCAGCATGTCGGACAGCGATGCGAGCATATTAATGGTCACTGTGTTTGTCTGTCAGTTGCTCTTCTCTCTCTCTCTCTGCTAGGCCGAAATGGCGAAGTGCGGCGCAGGATGCGGCAGGAAGATGGAGAATGCTCTCAAGCTCACTGGACAGAAGCCGCGTCTGCCGCGCCCCCCCCCGGCTTTACGTCACTCGTGAAAAGGAAGGTGGGAACAACCGCGAGAGAGAAAGAACTGTGGCCTTTGCAACCGCCGCGACTTCGGTGCGAAACTGCCTGTCGACGGCCGGCAAATGGCTCCGCGTCGAGCTCACAAGGGGGCACTAAGTCAACCGAGCCCAAAGGTCTCATTAATAGTTCTAAGGATCCGGTAGCTATTTTTTTCACAGCTGCGATACCAGGTATTGCCAGCACCTGCACTGAGCATTTTTCATCGTACAGGCCGTTTCGGACGCTACGTTGTCAGTGCCCGCGACGATTCGCTCGCATGGAGACGCCACCGCCTTACAATTTCCCAGACAAACACTGATCTGACACAGCCCTAGCCTCACAGCTCAACTGCATCTTTCATTGTTGTGACTGACATGATCGACGTTGAGCTATGAGAGCACCCACGCTTTTCACTGCACTCAGACTTGTGCACTGCAGTCTGCGAGCTGCCCCGCTGCGAGGACTCGTGTCTGGTAATGATGTACTGTACTAAGTATGGTACAGTACGTATAATGGCTCGCCTGGCCTGCGCCGCCCTGCGTATGTCCGTCGTGCGCAAGCGGCTAGAGAATCCCCGCTCAGTGACTCGATACTTGGCAGACGAGAGCGTGCGTGCGTGCGCGGAGTGGCGCTGCTCGGAGAAAAACGCGTACTGTATCGTACGGCTCCGCGACTCGGCGGCTTCAACCATGTTGAGCTTAACCAGTGTGACAACAACATTGCTGCTTCGCGCACGCCACACTCAAAAACGACCGTACGTCCTGGCGTGCTTCCAGCAGTCCGCACTTAGAAGGGTCATCCAGGTACGATCTGTGAACTTACTGGCTACCGCACTTAATTTAGACTAAGTTCGCACACCCTCACTCACCGTGGGAGTGTATGTACAGCCTCTATTCAAGGGAGCTCACGTTCCGTACAGCGAGGGATTGCATGGTCTGCGCTGCTGCAACACACCCACACGTGAACCACCATCGAGTTGCTCTTCTTATCTTATTACGTCACGCTACGTTGAGGCCCTGCAGGCCCCTCTCCGGTCGATTCTTCCACCTGATAACGAATAGACCTGATAACGAGCATCCATGAACTCCGGACGAAGTGTATGGGACCGGTCGGGAAGCAGCACCGCCGCTGTGGCGTCCGCGTCGTCGCCCGTCGCCGTCAGGTTGCACGATGTAATGGACGAGGAGCTGGCGGCCAAGCTGCAGCACGAGGAGCAGGAGCAGTGGGAGCGCGAAATGGAGGGCCGCTTCGGCGGGGAAGACCGCCAGACCGGTTGGTGCTTCGTGGAGGTGCCCAGCTCCAACTCGGAACACGGTGTCATGAGCGTCATCCAGCAGGAAGTGACGGTGGAAGACGCACAGGAGGACGACAATGATCCTGATTACACCTTCGCACTGGAGCTGCAGGCTCAGGAGGCTGAGGAATACGACCGCATGCGACGCCAAGAGGCCTCATCCATGGAGCGCATCCGCGTGATCCGGCAGGAGGACCCCAAGCGCGAGGAGATCCGTCAGACGTTGCAGAGCTACTACGACCGAGAAGCCCATCGCGAGTTCGATCGGGACGATCCCGTCGAGGTGCATGCAGTGCACCATGGCACCGATGTGTCGATATCGCATTCGGTTGCTGCCAAAGCGACGCCACTCGCTGAACAACGGCCTCGTCTCCGCGATCGGGACGTCTACGACGTTCGCTTAGACAGCGTCGGCTGGCGCGTGCCGAAAAAGCAATTCAACTCGCTGAAGTCGGCGATGAAGCAATCGGACAGGAAGAACCGCCATCACCGATCGAAGAACTTGTCCTCATCTAGTGGTAGCGCATCAAGCAATCGCACCTGAATGCCGGCGAATCGGTCAACGAGCTTTCGTATTAAGTTGGTCTCCGTCCACAGGAGTCTTCGCCTTGTTGCCCTCCACACACAGGTACTATTAGCATATTAAGTAATTCTCTACTCCCCGTGAGGTGTCCACAAGGCACCAAAACCGTTATCAACAGCCCCTGGTCAGTCAACCCCGTTGTCCATATAGTAAAACGTGCCTTCTAGTTGAATTGACATGCAACAAAATACCAGCTTTTGTCAATTTCCTGTTGAAGCGCATATTGTATGCGTTTCGGCAGGGTCTCGAGTCCCACCAACCAGGAGCTCATTTCCCCCTCGATAGACCGCGCCGAGCTACTCCGTCGAGCGTGTCCCCTCTCGCTCGCCTGCTCCTCCTCCTGCCTGCTGATTGACATCGTCGTTACAGTGTGGAGACACTCGCGACGCCGATGATCCGCACGTCCGCGCCGGCCTCTTCCACGGCGAAGCCATTGCCTGAAGACGACCACGGTGACTGGGAGCACGCAGCCGATGACGTCTCCGCCGTCAGCGCCAGCGTTGCCAATGCAATCGGTCCTGGGTCAATTTCTATTGCTGCCAGGCCTCAAGCTTTAACCGTCGTAGACGGTGCCACACGTGCCATAGAGGGCCTTCGCATCTTGCAGCCGCCGCCCTCAGCATCCGACGACGGCGGGAACTATCCGCAACAACAGCAGCAGTTTAATAGCAGCGCGCCGGTTGGGACCGCCACTGCCAGCGCCCACGGACCATTGGACCCCGTGCTGGTTGCAGGTCTGGAGAACGCGCGCGAGCGGATGACGCTGCTCAAGTTCGAGGACCAGATTGTGCGCTTTCTTAAAAGCCCAAGGGAGCCGCACCTGAACTTTCCTCCGCTATCATCGTACCATCGGCTCATTGTCCATCGCTTGGCACAACGCTGCGGCCTGGAGCACCAGACGGCGGATTACAATCCATATGAGAACAGTTCAGCGCGCGTAGTGACGCTCTTCAAGACCCCGCAGTCCGTTGTGCCTCGCATACTGCTGATTGACCTCTCGGCGGATCGACAGACGCCGACGGTAACACCGGCTTCTGCACCTAGAATCATGATGCGGAAACGCAGCGCACCACGACCAGGTGCCAGTGGTGGACGAGATAACGGCGCGGACAAAGCCACGCCATCGTTACAGGACCGCGAGCGCGCGTACGCTGAAGCACGAGCAAGAATCTTTGGAGAAGACAATGGCAACACGGCAGCAGAATCGGTATCGTCGTCATCTCCATCGTCGACGACCTCGTCGGCACACGAAGGCAGTGGAACTGCCGCTAGCGCTGGACCGGATGGTAGCAGAGGTTTTGGTCATGGACGAGGAGCTTCTTCTTCTTCTACCAGCGCGAGTGGATCTCATACTCGATCACTTAAGGAACCATTGATCGGCAGTGACAATCATGAATACTCGCGATCGTCCCTTCCGAGTGCTCCGAACGCAGCGAACTGGAAAGAAAGCAAAGTATTGTGGCGGAATCGCGAGCAGGAGCTGAACGACCCGGACTTTACGCGTAACCATGACGCCTTCCGCCCTCGTTCTAGTGGCGGAGCATCAAGTGGCAGCGGCAGTGGAGGCGAATCGCCACATTATGGCACCCGGTTTGGTGGTGGCATGGGACGATTTGGTCATAGCGATTACCAATCACACCAGTATGACAGATCTTATGACCGGTCCTACGGCTATCAGCATCAACAGACCAGCGGTGCTCCGCCTCCACCACCGCCGCCTGTGCCCATGGGATCGGGACGCGGCCGTTATCATGTTGGCGGACCCGATTTCAACAATAGAGTAGACACCAACCAGTATCAAAGGTCCCCGCAGCAGCAGTACCACCCACAACAGCAATTCCAGCAACACCAGCTTAACCCGCCACCGTCCATGGTAATGAACCGAGGTGGGTACGGGTACCCTTCACCCCAAGGCCATCCGTCGGCGCGGCAAGGAAACTGGGTGCCGCCGCACGCAAACACTCGCGCAGTGGGCAATGGATTCATCGATGATGATTTCCCGCCTCTCGGCAAGTAACATGCCTAACAACCACAAAAATCAATCTAAACAAACTACATCCATCACGCGACTATTTTGCCTCCTTATCAATGACGCCTTTCGGTTTTGACGACGAATTCGTGGTGGGTAACTCTCGTTAACATGAACTTAGTTCCGACCTGTTGTTGCATGGCAATAAATATCTGGTGCGCGCCCCACTCTGTGTGTCAAGTTCTGTCCTCGTCTCTAGAATACCCAAGTTGAAGTGGGTCACGACACTGTGGTCTATCGTCGCTTGACGCTAGTGTCGTCGGCTAGAGGTTTGCCACTGCCACCGCCGCCACCGAAGCGTAAGGCTGCACACAAGAACGAACAATTAAAATTTAGGTTGTCAGCACAAGTTGATAAAAAAACAGCGGACCTTGTCGCCGCTGCAGCTTCTTCTCGCGAAGCTTCTTTTTCCGCGCAAGTTCCTATCAGAATGTTAATTAGTCAAATAAAAATGCCCAACCCCCCTTACGAGTGTACCAACTTTGCCTATTACCTTTTTCATTTGCCACATTGTGAAATATTTCTTTATGGAGGCGTCGTCGTCCTCCTTCTTATGTGACAGCCATGGTTTCGTCCTATAGATTCCAGCACAAAGCAACAGCTTACACGTCAGTACAGCACATACACCTCAACACCCCCACGCGATCATCGCCATCCTTACCTATCCATGATCTTGCGTAGCTTCCGCTTCGTTTCATTCGTCTGCTCGACGCAGCTTCGAAGTTGGAGCTGCAAGGAACGGATCTCCTGCGAGACCTCATCGTCCCTTGGACTAGACAAACTGATCGGCGCGACTTCCTTGTCGTTTCCCTCAACCAACCCGATCTCCCGAAGAATGCGTGTAAGTCCCTTAGAATTCCACGACTCGATATCAATTGAGTGCAATAGAGAACTGATCTCTTTGTGTGTTTCGGTCGCAGTCGAACCATCCGAGTGCTTCTCTTCCTCATCGGGCTGAGAAGAAGTTACATCTCCGTCCTCTTTAACTGATGACGGCGTCTTTAACATGCACAGCGATGCCACAAGTCTCTACAGCCGGCAACAGCAAAGAGTATGAGTTTAGAGCGCTGGCTACATACGTGATAAAAACCGCATTGAACACCACGCGTACCTCCTTGAAAAAATCGTCTAAATCTTGCGAAGCAGACTTGCTCAAGCTGAAATTATCCTGAAGTCGTTCGAAACCAAGATCTGCCAGTCCCTTGTCATTACCTTCTCCACTAGACTCAAAACCTTCAGAAAATACAGTGGGGTCTACGAAACTTCGTCAGACTGATAAAAGACATCAAACAAAGTGTTTCATGTGCCTCACTTTCTAGCAGCAACGCCTGTTCCATGTCTTCCGGTGTGATCGTCTTGAAGAACGAGTACGCATACAAATACTTCCATAGCCCAGTCGTCGTGCACGGTGTTTCTACACAGCTAACAGCATCAGTACCTCCCTCCGCTTCAAAGCCTCCCACAATCTGACCTACCCGAGTTAAGGTCCTCTTCCACCATGGCAGGCGTCGGCGGTTCCAACTCACTCTTGAAAATACCGCTAAATTTCCCTGCAACTGCAGCCCCGTTGCCAGCAGCGCAATGCCTTCGTCCGTCGGCAGCAGCAGCAGGGAGCGCCACAATCTCTGGCGTGTCTTCCACATACATTACCAAGTGAGGTGGGAACATGTCAGAGCTCTTGCCGTCCAGGTAATCCGTGATGGCCAGCAACTGATTGTCCAGCTGAGCCAACTGCTTGTCCACATTAGCGCGTCCTCGCTGCAATATTGACAATAAATCCCCCAGCTTAGTCAATCAAAGTACTACTACAGTACAAGCAACGTAGTACCGTGATACTCCTCCCCACATGGTAACAATGCGAGTGGTACAATACAATCATTATTACAGACCTTGAGCTCCTGCACGACCCGGATGAGCGTGTGCTTGTTGCACGTGACGAGTCCGTTGTCGGAGCTGCAGGCCTGCTTAATGGCCGGGAAATGCTCGTGTTGCATCCACGGTACATGCAGCGGTGTGATTTCTCGCCGTATAACGTTGGGGCGGCTCATCCTCCGCGTCAGTCGCGCAGTGAATGCGGGGTATCGGCGCGGCGTGGCAAACGGTGCCGAGAGCAGATGTCCACCGTGCACATACACAAACATTGTGTCGGTAGATAAGACATACCGTGTTGCATTTCATTAGGTACGACCTAGGTTTATGTGTACCACACCGCAACATGAACGGTGGGAGAGTACCGTGGGGAGGCCAGTAAAGAGCAAAACACTCTCCTCCAATATTTTTGACAGGCAGGCAACTTCGAGGTCATGGCGCGCGGCAAGGCGGACCGGGCGCTCACGGTGGGCAAGAAGCTCGAGATCATCGACGAAGCGGACCGCACGGGGCTCATTGCCGCCACAGCGCAGAAGTACGGCGTCAAAACGGGCCAGATCCGTGATTGGAAGAAGAACGTGGAGCGTCTGCGCGCGACGGACCCATCGCGGCTTGTATGCGCTAGCACCATCCAGCGCGGTCACCTGGTCTTCAACGAGACATATGCGCAGTACTGGGTGGGCTATAACAAGTTCTGCAGCAATAATACCAACTACGATGATCTGAAGGACGCGCTGCGCGTCACGCACAAAGACGTGCTGCGCGAGGGTGTCAGTACGTCCCAATTGTCCTTCATCACCTCCTAGTCGCTGTTGATCGTGAGGCTAGCAATTAATTTCTTTTGGTTATTTGTTTGTAGATGGGTTTAACTACCCGGCGACTGTAGACCCGAGTGCCATTCACGCATTGGAATGCCCCGATAACAGTACGTCGTTGGAATTAATTGGAGCGTGGGAAAAACTGAGGTGTAGTACTTATTATTATTTTCTTGCTGTGTAGATGGCTTCTACACAACAGAAGAGGTGAAGAATTTGTACGTGAAGGACATGACCACGTTGCGAGAGCAACTGCGCGAGTTCTTTGGCCAGAAGCCCTTCCCCACCAAGTACATGTACTTCGTCACGAAATTGGATTTCGTTAAGCCTGATCTGAGTGAGAATGCAGAGGAAGACGGGGCCGAAACGACGGACAAGACGACGGACAAGACCGTGGGCGTTGAGGGCGTCATCTCGTTCTACATCGCGATCTGTGGCAACGGATCGGTCATGGTCCCGATGTCAGTTTTCCCGCCGGTCGAAGAATGGCACTGGGAACGCAAGAAAAGCGTCAAGCTGCGTCATGCGCATAGCATGCATCGTACCAAGATGAACGACCCCAATGAAGCTTTGCAGTTTTTCTCAGTAGTAGGTGCTGCTAGTTCCCATAGGGGAATGATTTACAGGGCTTCTCGAGTCTGACTCATCTGCTTCCAATGTTTTTATTTTTTATTGCAGACTTGGAAAAAGTTTTACGAAGAGGAGGCCAAGTACAGTGACAAGTTCGCATTTATGCTGGATTACTCAATTGAGGAGTTCCGGGCACCTGAGTTCTTGGAGGGACTGAAGCAACTGGAGGGCTACAACAAATACTGGACGACCTTGTACACGGTGCGCAACCCGCTGCGTCTGTCGCGATTCGAAGACACGCTTTCAACCTTCGTGACGGGGGAGTGGCGCTCTATCCTCCAGATGAAGAAGTCGAGCCAGCCCAATGATTACCGCAAGTGCGTCGCCTTTTGGTTCTACTCTGCGTGGGAGTTCTTTGCGGGAGACAATGCACGTGCAGCTTTCCGAAGCTGCAATATGTATCTCGAGGACAAGGCAGTGTGGGGCGTGGAGGCTAGCGAAAACGTGGTGTGAATGAACTCTGGAGGATTTGAATCATTCTCAAGAAAGTCACTGTACTTGGTATGTTTTTTTTTTACTCACTTTTTAGTTTGAGATAGTTTACTCTTAGGTTACTTCTGCTCCTCTTCTTCTTCCTCTTTATCTCCAGGACCATCATCTTCCTCTATAACTGAGTCGATGGGTATGTCGTCATCGGAATCGACTTCTTCGTCTTCGGCAGTAGCTTTGTCTGCTGTCGGGTCATTATTGGCTTCATCGTTTAAAGAGGGGAAATATTCCTTCGCGAGCATTGCGAGACGTTGCGCAGCCCATTGGGATTCCACGTCTCTGCTTTTGGTCTTGTGGGACACCACAAATTCCAGATTTTCGTACGAAAGTTTGCCAAACTGCACCGAGCTCGCGAGATCAAGTGTTTTCAGCTCATCTGACGCGCTGGCATTTGCGTCGATTTCCACGATGAGTTTCTGGCCTAGATACGTTTTCGTCGAGTCGGGAAGCGAGTTCCACTGGAGAAGCTTCTGGATACTCGTGCGGTACATCAGTGACAAGGAACGTAGTGTTTCACCTGCTCCCAGGATATGGTATTTCTTCCGATCAGCTCCAATACCGTCTCGAGTTTGCCAGTACCACAATTGCAGCTTCGCATCGGCTGACATGCTCATCAAACGGGTACGATCAAACTGGATATCGAGTACGCTGTCTTGATGATTCTGCAACGTTTGGAGGAGATTTCCAGTGGCGAAATCCGTCACACAGATGTGTCCACTGCTTGCGCCGCTAACGATGCGCGTAGCATCAAACTGAAGGCACGTGACTGCACCATGTCGATTCACATCGCAGATCCGAAGTAACTTTGTGTCTGCGTCCAAGTTCCATATCACAAGCCGACCCGAGGTGTCCCCACTCACGATTTCGTTCGCGACGCGTCTGACACAGGAAATCGGGGCGAGATGTCCATTAAACCACTCGTCACCACGACGTTCGGCTTCGAGACTCCACATCAACTTTACATTACGGCGTGTGGTGTACGGTGAGGCCTCACCAAGCTGCCACACTTTGATTTTAGTATCGGCACCCCCCGTTGTGAGTGTCGAATTGGCACTTTGTATGGACAAACTTGTCACCGTGCGATCGTGTGCAGAGATAATATGAGCAATTGTTGCTAGCGAGTCGACATCAAACACGAACACGTCGCAGTCGGAGCACCCGCAGGCAATCCATTGCGTATCGGCTACTAGACTAACCACAGCGGCATCAAAGTCTGTGAGCATTCGCGTCAAAGAGCACGAGAACCCACCGATGGATTCAATCTGAACGTCCCACACACCCAATGAAGCATCAGCTGATCCAGTGTAGATTCGGTGACCAATGTAAAACAGACAGAGGATCTGAGCTTGGTGGCCTGTAGGCTCACCTAGATGGTTCTTCAGTGGATCCCCTACTGCCTGTGCTAAACAGGCACCAGACAAAATGTCAAACAGGAAGCCATCCACCCCAGCTGATGCAAAGCACGTAGTGATACCGTGACTTGCTGTTCCTACGACACTTCTCAGTGCTTCATTGGTTGCGTTGAATCGGAAGCACCGTAGCCTGTTTTTCGACAAAACTTTCCGCATGAGCGCCCCCGTTTCCACTGCGAGTTCTTCTTCAAGGCTTTTGATTTCATCTTCGGCGTTGCGGATACGGATATTGGCGTTGGTTATCTCTCGGCCGAGCTGCTCCTCGCCAACTTTGACGCCACCCATAAGTTTCGCGAGTTTCTTCTTAAAATCTTCAAGTTCATAGCGAGCGTCGGCGCCATTGATGATGGTCGAATCCACCTGAGCCGAATCACTTGCCAGTGCTCGTTTCAGATCCTCTTCGCCTTTTACTAGCAACGCTTTCTTCTCGCATAGCAGTTTCTCCAAACTCGCTACGAGTTTCATTTCTTCACGAATTAAAAACTTGCGTTCAATTCGCTCTCTTCTCAGTCTGGGAACAATGGGACCAACACGCTCAAGAACAATTTGGCATGAGGATTTGGCGCCTGCCCCCACTAATCGTTGCTGAAGCGTGTTTATCTTGTGACCGACTGACGAAAGTTTGCTGGTTAGCACGAATTCAATGTCATCCGCGTGATGTTTGTTCAGTTCGACCATTTCTCGGTCTTCAAACTTTTCGTACACGTGCTGCATTCCACGATAACACGCTAGTTGACCTGGCGTATCCCTGACAGCTTCGAACAGTAACAACGCACGTTCATAACTTTCGATACTCATTCGAAGTGAGCGAAGTACATGCTGAGTATCTGCAATACCGAGAACTGCAGATCCTTCTTCGTAGCGTAATCCAGCCCCGTTTGCCAAAATTGAGGCACGGTTAAATATTATCAAAGCCTGCTCGTAGTTCTCAAGGCGATACGTAGCGTGACCGAGTTTAAGCTGGAGCTGGATTCGTTGTGTCTCGCTCATTTGCTGCATCCAAAGCTCATTGCTAAGGACGGAATTGTACAAGCGAAGAGCTCCTTCGTAATCTTGCAGATCCATTTTCGCGTCACCTTCCAACAAAGAAGGAAAATATTTCGTGTTTTCTTCTCGAGCTCGCTCTTGATCAAGGTCACTGTCTCGTGCTGAGCTCTCACTATGAGCTGCTAGTTGTTGCTCCGTCGTCCAGCGAATGTCTTGAAGAGAATTTTCAGTTGAACGCAGCTGGTGAAGCAGTCTCTGAGCCTCAATCAAGAGATCATCGCGACCCAGTGACGCATTCAGCAGACCAATACTTCCAATTCCACAAACGCCAGCATTAGCACGAGTTAAGACTTTTACAACGTCTTTCCATTGCTGAACGGCACTCTTAAGCCGATGGTTAACGAGTCGAGTGATCGCAGTACGCATTTTTCTTCGCATTTCATAAGCTTCTTCCCGATTAGCGACAAAAGCAGCAAATGCTCGATAAAGCAGCCCATCACGTAGTTTTGCTAAGGTGGCTGCAGTGCTGGTAGACTCTACCGCATATTTGGGGTTACTCTCAAAACCTTCCAGTGCGTCCTGCCGTTCCTTCACTCTTATTAACAGCGTATCCCGTCGTTTTAGGTCAGCTCGTAGGTAATTTTCCACTTGTACGATCTCCGCTTTCGTATCCAAAATATAAAGTTGGTCAATCTCAATTTCATCTTCCAGCGCGACTACAAGCTCTTTGGTAAAGAACCGCTGTAGACCATTATCGAACACATCTGAGTCCATTTGCGGTCCCTTGAACATCCGAGCGCGCTCCAACTCGGCTTGTTTCTCAAGAATACGAGCTTCTGCCGCTCGAATGAGCGCCACTAAATCAATTTGACGATCTTTGCACCACTGGATGTTGTACTCGGCTTTTTTCAGATCGTTTCGGAGCTCAGCAATTCGAAAATGGAATTGCCGTCGACGTTCCGCCACTTTTTCCTCGTCCGTGAGATCTTCAAAGTTTTTTCTGTCACTGACCTGTTGAATTGACTGAGGTTGCTGATTTTCTTGACTGTTCACTTCTTTATTTCCGCGCATACGGGCGTCTGTACGGTTTACTATATCGTCTACTTTAGCTTCCAGCTCCGGGTGCATCGAGAGGATAAATCGAGATACTTGCTCAATGTAGTGCTGTCTTTCATAGCGTTGCATAAACCCACTCAAAAACTGCGAGTCCACTGTGCGCGAGCGTGAATTCACAGCAGCCTGCAGCTCATCAAGAAGTTTGAACTCATTCCCTGGAGCTATTCAAGGGAAGAAACATTTTGTCAGTGTGAAACAGAAGATTTCAAAAATATTTTTTTAAAGTTCTCACCTATTGTGAATATGGATTTAATGGGCTCGCAATAATCTCCTTGCATTCCTGCAGCATTAACAGCTCGAACCTGAAAATTGAGATGTTCTACTCCACTTAATAAATTCGTAATTGTTAACGTAGTTCCCGTCGAGTTTGTCCTTATCCGACGAGACTTGCACTCGATTTCCGACACATTTAGCCAGGCTTTTCCTCGGTCGTCGACGCCATCTAACTTGATGACAGCTTCCGTAAACACGACTTCGTAATCCTGGATTGGTTTTCCACCGTCATCCAGAGGTTCCATCCACGTGAGCGTGATGCTTGTTGCTGTCACAATTCCAACGCATAGAAACAATGGGATCGTTGGAGGGACAGCAGGCTCTGTTCGAACGATTTCCACTTTGTTGCTTGAGTCGCTCCTACCGGCAACAGTGATGGCACAGATGGAAAATTTACCATATTCCTGGTCTGCAGATAAATTAGTTAGCCGGTACTGATTTCCAGGAACTGGACTCACTAAACACCACCGCGACAACCGCAATGGTGGCTCTGCGTTGAACTGCCTTTGCACCTCGCTGTGCTTTGTCATTGTGTGGCAAACTGAGTAACTCAACTCATAGTCAAAAATGACATTTGATCCAGTAAAAATTGGTGGATCCCACAAAATCGTCAACGCATTATGTGTAATCTCCTTCTTCTTTATTCGCAGGTTGCGAGGTGGCTGCGATACAAACCTGGTAATTAACGGTGTTTCTGGTGCTGCAAAAAGTTTTTGAATCATAGTAAAAGACCGCGAATTTCCACTCGGAAGCTCCAAAGTGTCTGCGATTTGATTTGATCCAACTTTTGGTTGTAACATTGGAAGTGACGCCTCCATACAATTCCCCTCATGTGCTAGAAGCATTCCTGGCAGGTATTGCCGTTTACAATATCGACACGGCTTTGCATAAATCTGTTGCTTCCTGATCTCCTCCTGGGTCCCGAGTTTTGTCTTGGCAAACGTTTTCTCGTCAGACGAATCATGCAATGTCTTGGACAGTCTCAGAACTCGACGTTGAAGTTCATCCAATTCCTCTGTCGTCTGGCGAATCTGCAATTGAGTCGCTCCGATACCTTTGCGCAATTGTCTGAAAAAGCAGTTGGCATGATTTTAAATAAAAAATACGTTGGACAACAATAATGACAATAATTGTGTTTGTTTTTCCTTACCGGACGTTGCTCTCCACGACAAACTGCTGATCACAGTAGGTCAAAGCTGCGTTATGCTGTGACTGCATGTCGATCAGTTCCATTCGGATCTCATGGGCCTCGTGCTTTGCGTTGAAGATCTCAGGTAGAGTCAGCGTCTGCGTCGGCATCGATGAGCTCAAGACGTCGACGCCAGTGCGCCGGCGGTTGGCCACACGCCGCCGCAGCTCTCGTGCGCGACTCTCGGCATCGCCGCCTGCAACGGAAGAGCCGCCTTCATCCATCCTAATGCGCCGGCGCTGAAACCTTTGTTCATAATAGCATCCAGACCATCACTCTCGATGGGTAAGTTGAAATTTCCATGTGCCACAAGTGGTTTCAATACTTATTTTCTTTTTCAATACTTCTTTTGGAGGTATTAAAACCACATGTGTCATAATGGAATTCCAAAAGAAGCATTGAAACCACTTATGGCACAATGGATACTTAAAAACAGTAATATGGTATCACGCTGTGATAAGGTATACTGTAACGCCTTGCTAAGACGTGTATACACGCGATTGGCAAACTCCTAAAACAAGTAGAGCTTAGTTTAGAGAATGTGTAGGTGCATTTGCATGGCCCGGCATCGCTTTTGGTGCTGTGAAAGCTTGACTATTTCATCCTGAAATGGCAAAGCAAGCCCAACGCCATCTCAACTCACACTGGCAGTTGTGCCATTCTGGACTTGTGTATCCTTATCTGCGTAACGGAACCCTCTGAGACGCAGCGATTCTGTAAATATAGGCGACCGCAGGGGTTTGCATGAGTTTGGACGGACACAGAGGCGGTCGAACTACGAATCATGGCGGACGTACTGAGCGAGAGCCAGCCGCGCATGTTGGCCTTGGAAATGGAGCTGGCTGTTCTGAATGATGAATCTCCAGGCGCTGACGTTGGAGCGGTCAGTGCTGGGGTAGGAGGGATCGTCACACCACCTGTGGAAATGCTACATGAGGCGGCACTACGGAGCGGAATCAACACCATTTTGGACCAGACGGCAGAGGACGACGACGAGCTCGCATGTCTCCGAGAGATCTGCCGAGAAACATTGGCAAGAATGGATCGGGTCACCGCAGCAAAGAGTCTTGCTCACCGCCAGCAGTGCAGCAGTAACGCTACGAATGATCTTGATGACGGTGGCCAAGTTGTAAATGAGAAAGCTACTGTAAACTTTTCCCCACCGAGAAGTCCGCAGGAACGGCTGATGGCGTTAGGTAAATCTAGGATGAATCGACGTCCGAGCTATGACAGGTAATACCCTTCCTCTATACGCTACGTTTTGGGTGTTATGGCTAATGCACCTATTGATCTAGTACCCCTATAGGGGAAATGCCGCGATGGAAGATTATTGATGGAAACGAAGATCCCATTACGGAGATTACGGTGATTTTCAGAGGAGACCCCATTCCGGAGGGGTTTACCAAGGTACAGCTACATCAATGACAATTTCTTGTAGTTTTCTTCGTTTGGTTAACATACGCTATCCGCTCATGCAGTTAGAACGATCTCCAAGTGGCCAGCGAGCTGATCTGAACAAAGGCGGACGAGGGACATTTATCTATTTGTGTCAAAGCAAAGATCAGTCCTCTGGGAAGGCTCCAATTAGCGAAATAATTGCTGTTTTTCCCGAGCGAGAAGAGTTCGTTCCTAGTGACTATGAAGTGGTGCGGAGGCGTGGCGTTCCGGCAAATATCAATACGGTAAATCAAGGTGGTAGTTTAACGATTCTACCGTTATTACTCAAAATCTGACTATAGTACGCTTTAAACCAGGGGACACAAGGGGAGAAGATCTACCTCTGCTTTAAGCGCTCCGCTACCTCTGCGATCGTCGATTTGGTTGTGATGTTCCCGAGGAAAAATGAAACTCTTCCATACGGGTAAGGAATAGTAAAACAAATTGCTGTTAGGTGTCGGAGCTAACAGGAAAATATCCGTGTATTTAGCTACATGAAAGTGGACAAATCTCCGCTAGGTCACGTCGCTGATCTCAATTCGACTTCAGGTGGCACAGAAGTTTTCCTCGGCTACAAGAAGAAGGTGCATCTAAACTTAATATTTTCCTGCTCAACCAACACTACTGACCTCTTCTTGTACGCTCAGGTGGCTAGCATTAGTGACCTACACAAAATGTGGCTTTTTGCCTCGGTCACCCCTCCTCAAGTACTCGAGCGAGCTCGTTCACCACCCACAGCTCCATCTACACCCGGCAAATTGCAGCAGTTAAGGTCTGCATTTGCTTTGAAAGCAACAGAAGTGCGAGAACAGGAGTTGATAGTGGCTCCTAGCTCCCCACAAGCAGGTGCCTCGACTAGTCTAAAATGTTCGTTGTCTGTAGCCTCTGATACTACACATGATAGACTAACCTACGCGCTGTGTGCATTTCACCAAGCAAAACATATTGGTTGGAAGGACACAATCGAGTATTATATGTACCCTCTGCTGTTGGCGTGCTACACTCGTCAAGGAAATGCGGCCGAAGCCGCCGTAATAGGCCTTACTTACTGCCTTGAGGAAGGCGTATTTGACTGTCCTGGATCTGAACTATGTCGACTTGAGGTGGCGATCGATGCAGTCACTTCGGTCTGTCAGCAAGGGGTTAAATCTCGTTTTGAGCCGGCGCTCGAATTTTTTCAAAAGGTATCATACATCATGTTACCACATTTTATCCATCGATCGACTTACCTCGGTATTCTTTCATTTTTTTCTTTTGCCAAGGTCATTCGCAAGTGCGCGAAAGGATTTGATCCCTTTGTGCTTCACGCAATACTGACAGCTTTAACTTTTATCGGAGACTTTGACGGTTCCCTCGCCAAGTCTTTCGAAGACGAATTGATCTCAAAAATTATGTGCGCTTACGAAGCCGCTTTGATCAATACGGCACCCACAGCTGTCATTGAGAAGGACGATTCGAAACTCGAGGAATCATCGGAAGCCTTGGCTCACGTGTTAGTTGTGGACCTCATTGACGATATTAGTACAGGCGCGGAAATTGCAACCATTACTGACAATATGTTGGGCGTGTTCAAGGTAAACGTATACCGTATACCTGTCGATACTGTGTTTTGTCTCACTTTCGGTATTTTGTGATGCAGAGCCATTTATCAATTCAGTCACTCACCTTTTGTCAAGACATTTCGGCAGCAATGAATAATTTCGCCAACTCCGTGGTGCGTTTTCCATTGCATTTCCAGTAAACGAGCTTTAAAGTGCTAACTCGTGTGATTTAACTAGGCCGAAAGAAACGCCCTTCAGCTCGTGGTGACGTTCAGCAGAGCTGTTAACCGCAAATTGGTAGGCCTCAGTGAGACAGCAACTGAAAGCGACCAGTGCTTTTCCAGTGTGAGTTCTCTTCGCGCTCTTAACCAGACACTTCTTGCGGCTGGGACACGAGCTCGTGAGCAGCGGGTCTTTGGCCAAGTAGTGCGAAGGTTTGTGCTCTCAACGCTAAACTCCACCGCGCTCACTTGGGTATCAGACGTCTTTCGAGCAAATCTCACGTTAGTGGCGACGTTATGGAACCATTATCGACGGTATCTCAAAGTGGAGCTGGCGCTAATGTTTGAGCACGTGCTGCTTCGGATTCTACGGGCCACAGTTCCTTGCGCGAAGAACCACCAACTGGAAATCATGCACGAAATGACAAATTGGCTACAGCTTCCGCACAATGTCGTGGAGATTTTTCTGAACTTTGATCTCGATCGCATTCAGCAGTGGAAAATCTTTGAGCATTTGTGCTCCACGTTAGGCTCGATAGGAGAAGGCAACGGTGGTCACCTGGTAAATGCTGATGATGGGGACGACACTGCCTTGGAGCTGCAAAGCCAAGCGATCAGTACCATCTTAGCCATGGCTCGTAGTGTGATGGACGCTAGTGGCCACGCCCATCTTATCAGCCGGGACCAGCGCACTCGAAAGCTTTCAATGGACAATGGAGGCTGGGAGCAAGATGAATCGGGTGAAGAGACATCTCCAATGAAGGATTCGTTCCTTTTACCTAATGGAAACTCAAATGACATCACTTTATCAAGTCAGCCAAGCTCTCCAACAGAGATTAAGCCTCACCACCCGGAGTTGAAACGTCAAGCAAGTCGCAAATATGGCGGCAACATCTCCGTTCGGATGCGAAACGAGCTCCAGAAACACAACCAGCAGCTGCTAAAGCGTGCGATGGAACTCGCATCATCCAAGAGCTTGAAAAAGGCATTGGAATATTTAGTGGCTATGAATTTCATTAAGGACACGCCACGAAGTATAACGTCCTTCTTACGGATATACCACGACTTCTTTGACGAGGCTGAAATCGGAGACTATCTGGGCGAAGGCGACGAAGACTTTAAAGTCCAAGTCCGACTGACGTATGTGCGGGCGATCTCGTTCAAGGGAATGACACTCGTCGAGTCTCTGAGGCATTTTCTGACCAACGGAGGCTTCCGTCTCCCAGGAGAAGCACAAAAGATTGAGCGCATGGTTGAGGCCTTCGCGCAATGCTATTGGGACGACGCACCTACAGCCTTCTCCTCTGCCGACACGGCCATGATCATTGCGTATTCGATTATTATGTTGAATACCGATTTGCACAACCCGCAGGTGAAAAAGAACAAAATGTCTAAGGAACAGTTTGTCAAGAATAATCGAGGCATTGACAACGGGAACGATCTTGCCAAACGCTTTCTCGAGGAGATTTACGACGACATTGCGCATAACCCGATGCACATTAAAGGCAGTCGTGTTATCCCGAAAGCGTCCCGCGAAGCCAGCGTCACGGCGGCAGACGTGGAAAATGAGAAATTCCGTGGTGGACTCGCCAAGGCTGTTGCTCAATCCGAAGAGCTGATGAAAGACCTCTCGCACGCGTACAACACGTTCCAGTTTGTCGGTGTTGACACACCCATCAGCCCCGACTTGATTAAGATCCTGTTCGAGCGTGTGTGGTTCTCTCTACTCACTCTATCGACCAGTATTTTGTGCGACAGTCAGTCGGATCTGTCGACGAGAATGCAGTGCCTTGACTTGTTGCGGTTCTGTATCTCAACGTGCTTGTTTTTGAGCATGCCCGTGGAGCGCCAGGCGTTTTGCAGTTTATTGAGAAAAGTGCAAGACTCGCTAGATAACACTGTCTTAGAGGATAGTGAAGAAGATGCCACAGACAATAGCAGCAAAACGATCCCACAAGACACCAAGTACGAGTGGACTCGGACCATTGAAGCTGCTGCTGCTAGCGATGATCCGTGGAAAGCCATGGGCGACATTCATCTGCTCGTGAACGACATGAAAGAGACGCTTCAAGTGCGGCAAAAAACCGAGAAGCTTGACTCGGTCGTGCAGCGGATTCATCGGGCTCACTGGTACCTTAAGAACTCGACTACTTTCATCCACGAGGGCGACCTCACGAAGAAGTGCCGCTCGCGCAACCAGCTGTACCGCTTTTTCCTCTTTAACGACCAACTGCTGTACGCTGACAAGAGCATGACTGGAAGGTGGAGTCCGCACAACTCGCTACGCCTCAAACTCACGCGCATTTCGAACATCCCGGACGGGGTCCTATCGAAACACGCTTTCCAACTCCAAAATCCAGTCAAATCCTTCGTTGTTTTTGCCGACACCGCGACCTCCAAGGCGGAGTGGATGCGTCTTATTGACGATGCTATCGCAGAGGCATCCAAGAAGATCAACCGGACAGCACGTCGAATCTCAACCCAACGTTTGGGTGACGCTCGGCCTTCCTCACTCGTTTCGGCTGCGTCGACAGCGTCGTCGGCCATGAAAGTGTTTATGCGCTTCGGGTCGCCCATGACGTCTCCTACAGATCGAGAGATCAGTCAGACAAGTTTGGATAGCGAAGGTGAATCGCCTGTGAAGCCTGCGGAGCTTGGTATCTCGTCCGAAGTGTATGCTCAAGGTGGATTCATTGCTACGGCAACAAGTGCTGACACCTCGTCGGAAGAAGTGCAACAAGTTGCAGGTATTTAACCCTTTCGAGTAGTAAGAAGATCCCTTTAAAATACATAAAGTGAAAAAGCACTTGATGGAAGGACATTAATCACGAGATAATTTAAATTAATTTCTCGGGTCAGTTTTCGAGTGAATGTGGCTCTGAATCTGCCACCGATGCACGCGGATTGCTACCTAAACACGCCGCGAGCAGAATAAAATGAAATAGATGGCACGCATGCAGGTTAAAAAGTTGACGAAAGCGGCCGACTGACGGCGGCATGGGGATCGACGGGGGGTACTTAGTTGAACTCCTCTGTGCAAGCCCTTAACTCGAATCCGGGCGGAAACGAGTTAAGGACTTGCACAGAAACCCTCGATGTCAAAGACGAACGGAGCCGCGCCGCCATTGAGCACAGCTTCGTCGCCAAACGCGTGGAGCGACACAGCAGCAGAGTAGTCACCGGGCAGCACCGTTGTGGTTGCCACTCCGACCATTTCACCGTTTAAGGTGAAGAAAACCCGGCGCTTGTCTGCGTCCAGACCACAGCCAACGGTGAACATGAGCGCGTTCTCCTCCTGGTTTCCGAGCTGAGCCGAAGCTCGGCCCCACGACGGACCGAAGGCGCCCCACTCGCCACCGTACGGCTTGGCGCCATCGTTAAACACGAAGTCGCCGTCGTTGCCGTGGTAAGCGTAGGACACGCCCTTCCAGCCCACGTGCTCTCCCGAGCCAAAGCCGTACGCGTTCCGGGTCGCCGCGTCGGAGAGGGACGCGAGACCCACGCTTCCGCAGCCTTTCAGGCTCACCTCGTAGTATGAGATATTCTTGTGTAGAGCGCGCGCGCATGAGAGAATGGGCAGCTTCGCGGTGCCGCGGATCGAGTCCACGGCGCCCTTGTCGAAGTTGCGCAGCATCGAGTTGTTCACGACGCGGTACTTCCCGTCAGGCAAGTGGGTCACTGTGCTACGTGTCGATAGCTCATAAGCAGCGTCCGAGCGGCGAGCAGCGCAAAGCGCGAGCTGGTCGCGGTAGGGCAGCGCGACATACGTCTCCGGAAGCATCGTGGCGCGCCATTGGCGGCTATACAGACCCGTGAGCAGCATCTCTGAGGCCGTAACGACGTCGTGGAAGGCCGTGCAGACCTGTGCGGCGTTCTGTAGCTCCTCTAGCGTGAGAAACTCGAAGCAGAGCTCGAGGGCCGCGAGCTCCAGCGCCTCGCCGTTGCGCGTGTGGCGGCGCTTGAGGCGCAGCGCGGACAGCAGGTCGGCGAGCTCGGCCGTGTTCGACGAGCGCTGCAGGTCGCTCCAGCGGACGCTGGCGGGAGCATTGCTGCGCTTAGCCACGGCAGCGTATGACTCGTACACGAGACAGCAGTCCTCAGGCTCGAAATCCGAGGTGTCCGACTCGTCGTCGCTGGTGTTACTGGCCGTGGAGCACGAACTGCTAGCGATACTGCTGCGGCGGCGCGACAGTCGGCGGCTTGATGACTTCTTGGTCAACACCACGAATGAGTTAAGGTGGGCCAGACGCGACGACATGGTGGGCACCGTGGGGGACGGCAGCGAGGACGTGAGCATGCTGGTGTTGAAGTTTTATGTGTGGGGATGGGAGCGACTTGTGGTCTGATAATTGCTTGCTTCTGGGGTTGTTGAGGAGTGCTGATGTCTTCCGGTGCTCGATGAATTATAGCGCGGGTGGCAGATTTTTCCGACTCACTTCACACTCAAGCTTCTGTTTGGATAATGAGGGATACCTGTGTTGTGACTTGCGCGCAGTTGATTGCTGCACGTGCACGCGCGTTCTGCGTTTCCGGTCGTCGACCTCTGAAATTCGATATTCCAGACTTCAAATTGGTCTCTTCAACGTACGTCCCGTTTCCGTCCACTACGCGATCGCCGGTCTGACAAAAGAGCCCATTTTGACAGCCCATTTATTTTTTGCGGCGTCAGGAGACCGAGCAGTGTGTCTTGTCGTTAATAAATAAGGCACTAACGTACAACCATAAACTGCATTAAGCTGAAGCCCTTTGACTTCATCTTTTATCTACATGCTTGCTAGCATCTTCAAAACGCGCGCCTTCAGCTGAGAATTTATGATACCGCGAAGCTAAAATGGTGTACGTCGGTGACGTTAAAATCACAGTCCATGAACGCTGATCTGCCCAATAAAATCGAAAATTGGCTGCAACCAAGTTCTGAGCTGTCTGCATTGTCATCACTTGGACCTACTGGAATCGTGCACTCAAAACTGCTGGAAAGTGATAGTCGGAAAATTTGAATGCGCCTTGAGATGTCCGTATTTTGGCTGACATACTGCTGATACGTCTATGGTGCTCGGCTTGTTATACATCGGTGACGCAGAGGACAAGCCGATAATAGGTGGAATGCCAGGTCAACTTGGCACCTGGTGCGAACAAATTAGCAAGCACTTCGGTTTTGCTCAAGTGGTCCAGGCCGTACGCCGAACCATTAAGGCCGCTCTTCGGCAGAGTATAGTTATTGCTGGACATCCTTCGTTTTGAGGAGATACTAATACTAACAATCTAACGCTAGGCCAATTACCAAAAGCCACCATTCGGGTTGTTTGGCGTCTATGCAGCGCTGATGGAGGTAACTACCACGTACTGCAAAATCATTATTGCGTGTGCTTGCGCAGTTGAATACTTTGCTGTTGGTTTGCTACGTAGCAAGTCGAGACGCGAGAAACCGACGCCAATTAGCTCCAATTTGGCCCATTCAACACGAATAAAAACAAATGGGTCCCTCGCTGTCGCATGAATGCGCAAGGTTGCATGGTTTCCGTGCCCATTTCGCCTGCTGGTTCTATGTCAAAGAACCTGCCAAACCTTATGTATGTGGTGTTGAAGCTGTCGGGTGAGAGAGATGGGCATCTGAGCCCTCCAGGGGTTCTTTCTGCGGCAACAGGATCATCATGACCAACAACCGGCGCGCGGGATGGCAATTGACTTGGGTTTTGCATACCGCCGCGAAGCCATCATGACGGCTGCGCGAAGCGTTTAACGCGGCGACGATCGCTAGCCACATATTGTGCCGCTTCGCCAAGCAGCGGTCCTTATTTATTGTCGATAGTCGGTCTATGCAGGAATGGATACTTTTGCCACTTCATGTTCAACCCGAAGGCTTCATGTTCAATCACGTTGCCAAGCTTATTTCTAGTTACTTGTGGCCAGGCCGTACTGCGTGAGCAGAGGCACTATGGACGGCTTGCGCCCACGGAAGGCCTCGAACACATGTTCTGGATGCTGGCCACCGCCGCGCGCCAGGATCGTGTCGCGGAACTTGCGGCCAACGCGCGCCGCGGCCTCGGGACTCTCCTTGGCGGCCTCCTCGAAGGCACCGTAGGCATCGCACGATAGGATCTCGGCCCACTTGTAGCTTCACGAGTCCACAATGCACACAGTTCCGAGTCAGTTCTGTGCCCACACGTCAAGATACGGCACGTCTACGGTTAACGCGTGCATTTTGTACCTGTAATAGCCCGCAGCATAGCCACCCGCGAAAATGTGTGCGAACGAGCATAGAAACCGGTCCTCCTCCAGCGGGCTAAGCACCGCGAACTCGCCCAGCAGACGCTGTTGCGCCGTGAACAGTGGCTCCTGCGACGGCGAGTAATGCGAGTGTAGATACATGTCTAGCGCGCCGAAGCCCAGCTGACGCAGCATACCTGTGGCCACCATGTAGTTGCGCGCCGCCTTGAGCTTCTCAAACAGTTCGTCCGGTAGCGACTCGCCCGTCTTATAGTGCCCGCTAATCGCCGCGATCGTGTCTATGGATCAAAGTATCAGCATGGTAGACACCAAGGTTAGATTACACAATAGGGAGTACGCGGTATACCGCTGTGTACACACCTTTATCGTAGCAGAAGTTCTCCATCATTTGCGACGGGATCTCGACGGCGTCCCATTCGATGCCGTTAATGCCCGCCACATCACCGTACTCCATCTGCGTCAGCATGTGTTGTAGTCCGTGGCCAAACTCGTGGAAGATCGTCTCCACCTCGCGGAATGTCATGAGACTTGGCGTCTCGTCCACAGGTGGCGACTGATTGCAGATGATGTAGGCCACGGGAATGCGCTTGCCACCGTCCTCCTTGGGGCCGAGCAGACGGCTGCGATCCACACACGTGTTCATCCAAGCACCGCCATTCTTCTCCTTCGGGCGCGAATACGGATCCAGGAAGAACCGAGCAACTACCTCCTTGTCGCCTTCGGTACTACGCACATTGAAGAAGCGTACATCCGGCGTCCAGACCTCGGCCTGGCCGTCCGCTGCTTCGATTGTCACGCCGAATAAACGCGACGTAAGCGAGAACAGACCATCGAGTACCTGCAGGACAACAGCATTAAATAAACGTACGACATCTGCATCGTGAGCCGATAAATCTGCGTAAAACGACGTACGCGCTCGAGTGGGAAGTAGGGTTTGATCTCTTCATCAGTGAACAAGTACTTCTCGGCTTTAAGCTTCTCCGACCTGTTGGAAAATACGGAGAGCAATAGCAGTCAGCGTAAGCCGTACAAGGCTACAAACTCACGATGTACGTACCAGTAACTAAGGTCCCAGGGAGCCATGGGAGCCGTCTGTCCGTGCTGCTCCGCATACTTGGCCACAGTCTTCACTTCCTCATGGGCAATAGCAATGCATTTTTCACGCAGGTCGCTGTGCATCTTTTCAACCTCCTCTACACTTGGTGCCATTTTCTTCGAGATGCTCACCTCAGCAAACGAGTTGAAGCCAAGCAGCTTCGCAAGCTGCTGGCGGATCTCGAGCAGCTCAATAATGATACCCTCGTTATCGAAAGACTCGCCACTTGCGCGGGTCGCATACGCACGGTAGAGCGTCTCCCGCAGAGATCGGTTTGCCGCGTATTTCATAAACTGCACATAAGATGGCGGGTCCAGCGTGACACGCCACGGTCCATTCTCAGACGAGGCTTCCGAGTGACCCTCGTCACGAGCGCTCTGCGCAAACATCTGCAGCAATGAAGGAGGCAGACCCTCTAGTTCATTCTTGGCGGTGATTGTGATCGAATATGCCTTCGTAGCATCCAGTAGGTTGGACGAGAACTTGGTGCCCTGCAGTCATCGACAAACACACACACAGTAAAGTCAGCATCCATCGGTCTAGCGCACTGCAATGAATATAATTCTACCCCTTTGTACCAATTCGGCAGCACGCAGTTTAAGCTTGTTAAATTTTTTCTTCTCCTCGCCCTTCAATCCGACGCCACTGAGCGTCGCGCTACGCAGACTGAGCTCGATGATACGCTGCTGCGCCAGCTCAAGCTTGCTCCACTCGTCGCTGTCACGTACCGCAAGGTAAGCGTCGTACAGCGTCTTGCTCTGAGATGCCTCGGTGACTGTCTGGATCACCAGCTGCTGCAGTTTGTCGTGCACGGCACGCAGCGCCTCCGAGTTGCGCACGCTCAGGAGATGGCCAACAATGCCCCATATGCGGCCCAGCGCGTCACCCTGCACCTCCAGTGGGTCCACCACATCCCCGAACTGCACGTTCTTGCCGGAAGCGCGCAGCCTCTTCTCCAACTCGTGCAGGTCGCGCGTGTAGGCGGCGGCGGCCTTGGTGACCGCCGGCTCGATCTCCGCCAGCTGCAATCGCTCGAAGGGCGGCAGCTTGCGTTCGCGCACGCAGGCCTCGAGCGAGTTGGTGGACGCAGACGCGAAGCTGCGCCAGAACAGCGAGGAGCGGCGCGAGGCGGTGGCTTTGGACGCTGCGCGCAGGGGGCGCATACAGCGGAGCAGCATGGTCAACGGATACACTGCGGATTCAATGATAGCCTCTCAATGACTGGGATGACTACATACCGGTACCCTAAACGCTGTTTAGGTGTACCGGGTAAATGGTACCAACTTCAACTTTGGGTAGACAAAAGCCAGGCACATCGCTGCCTGCTGCTGTAATGAGCAGAGATCGCAAGAGAAAAGGTGAAGCGCACAAACAAATTAGTTAACTGCCCAGACAAAGAATGGTAAAATTGCACAAAACAACGTGACGGCAGCTATGACATCACACTACTATTCTGGGTGATGTCATCGCTGCCAGCAGATACTCAGCGCATCTCATTCATTCGTTAACCACGGCTAGAACTCGACAAACAACTCGCGTGACTGCGGGCACAGCTTCCCGCCTGCGTCTCGCTGCGCTCGCTCGATTGCTGCAAGGACCTCCTGCCGCGCCGAGACCTGCTGATGCCCGCGCCGCTGAGCTGAGACACTCGTTGATAAGCAAACGACGTTATAAGCGCCGACGAACAACAGCAGAGGCAGCACCCGCGGCATAGCTTCACAAAGCAAGGAACTACATCGAAATACTCGAAGTACATTGGCTGCAATGTTTGGCAAGCATGAGCTCTCACGCTTTTGGAACGGCGGCTACTTAGTGGGGGATATTGGCATCGACGAGCAGCTCTGCAACGACGCGCTAGACGAGGTCGGGGCGCTAACGTTCTATCCTATATTTGGTTCGGTGTACTCAAAACGTTGGACGATCATCGGTGGCAAGCTGATATCAGAACACTTGGAAAAAGCAGTGGGGAAGATCAATACACAACTTGACAAGTTGATATTTTCAGCTGTTCGACAATGGAGAATAGCTGAAGGCTATGGCACGCTCTAAAATCGACTGCTGGTGGTCACGACCAAGCCATCCACAAAGACTTTCCTACGTTCGAGACTCATCGGTGATTGTAGCGCTCATGGACGACACATCGCTCCACGTCTAGTCTGGCTGTTTTGGGTCTACTTGAGCTCTCGAAACGGAGAACACTGAAACTCAACCACGGCGAGGTCGTTATTTTCCTGGAGACCTGGTGCACGCTGGGGCCAAGCACAGTGCCACAAACATCAGGTTGCATTGCTACGTCCAAGTGCAGGGCATTCATCAGAAGGCAAACTCAGCCGAGGCGGTGGTGTATAACACGTATGGGCAACAAGTGCAACGATCTGCAGTACGCTCGCCGCGATCTAGCAGAGCACCGACGCAGATGCGCAGCAAACTCGCCCTTCCGGTGCCCACTGTGTCCTAGGCCCTACAAGATCGCGAATTCACTACACCAACCACGTTAGACGCTGCCATCCTGCAGAACCTGAAGCATTGCACGAAACGCGCACTCAACGGTGAGAGGGGACAGGAGAAGGCGAGGGCCAAGTAACCAGGTTAGACGGGGCAAACATTGAAAGTAGCGAGGAGAGCAGCGAAGAGAGCATCGATGAGAGCAGTGATGAAGATAGCAGCGACGGGAGCATTGGAGAAGAGGTAGGTCGTGAGGAAATGGAGACAGGTGAGGAGAGTCAAGAGGCTAGCGACGAAGTCTACAGTTCTGAGGAGTATATGAGCGAATCATTCGTAGATGTAAGGGAATAGACACATTCTGTTACGAGCCTTTCAAGGTGTGAACTGGCGTCGGCTAGCGAGACAACAACTTTCTACATATTGTGACAATTATTTGAACATGACATGACAAATGTTTTGTATATGACATGACAAATATTTTGTACATGACATAGCAAAACGTAGGTGCACATATTCGATTCCACAAAGAGAACTAAACGCTTGCTTATAAAGTGACATGTTATGTATCCGGGCAAAGGATGAACTGCACGTCTAGTGCTCTAGAGGCTAGTGGTGGCCGTCCTTCGAGCGACTCCGTCGGGGGCAACGATGCAGTTGCAGTACTTTGAGTGGTGTTCCTCGGCTTCTTCTTGTTCGTTGGCGCAATCTTTGCTCTGCATACCTTGCGATTGAACAGCTTCTCGGCGTTGTGCTCGGCACCAGGTTGGCTCAATCGTTTTGCTTTTCTTGCGACAAGGATATGGCTGCACATTTTGAACTTCAAGTTCAACGATCCATCCATTTTCAGGCATACCGTCCAAATGCGCGTACCGTAGCGACCAAGACACAACATTTTCATAGAGTTGAGCAGCTCGTGCACGTTGTTCTCGGACGACCAGAGCTGGCCCTAAAATTTCACTGTTCTCGGGCTCGTTTTCATCACTTTGAAGAGCTCTGAAAGGACTATCAACCGCTTCACGCATCTCCTCCAATTCTTGAGCAAACGGGATCGTCGACGTCGTGTGTTGCCTTACCCGACACGGAGATTAGTTGTCAGTTGAAAACCTTCTACACTGCCCGTAAAAATCAACGCGGATGCTACCCTTGAAGTGACACGACTCGGAACCATGACTTGGCTGTCGGAGGTGGGTTTTTATAATGTCGCATCGTGAATGACATGTGTCACCGAAATGTGCCGCTGCATATGGTACCGTCGGCGACCTGTGTACTTCTTCAGAACCGCGTTGAAAGTTTCACACGGGTTGTTCGTTACAGCGTAACCTGTCGGCGTCTGAAATATTTGCCAGCGCCAGAATCGACTTTCTAACCACTCCTTCAAGAAGTAAGAGACAAATGCTTCCGGTTGAGGGATAGCTCGCCATTCTGTCAGCACCGAATCCTTGAGTGTGTAGAAGGCGCTCATGTTCTCCGAGTAGTGCAGGCGGATTATTGCATCCATGAAGGCCTTCCGATGCTGAGGTAATAGTTGTCGAGTCCGCTTCCGAACGTTTTAAAGGACGTGAAAAAAAACGCATCAAGTAGGTGGCAGATGCGAATTCTGATACTTGCTGAAATCCATTCACTTGTGCGTCCCCTGCGTCTCCCATCACTGCGTCAATAGATATAGTTGCCGTCGGACGTACGCGTTTCATGACACGTACAAATGCGCTCATGCACATCGCATACTCGGCAGCTGTTCTTCGACTCACAACAAATATGGCTACTACTTGGTAAGTTCTTGCTGCGTCAGAAAACCCGCACGTGGTGATCGGATATCCGAGATCGCTCAACTTAAACGTGGCATTCGCGTGAAACAGGGCGAAGCGACTGTCGGAACAAAACTCAATGCAAGTATCGACAAGTGCTCTGCTTGTAATTCCAATACAGTACGCATCGACGTCTGTCCCTTTCCCAACGTAAGGATATCCGTCGCCATCGTCACGGTCCCCAAAAATGAATTGCTTCATTCAAGTCGCCTGCCAGGTTGTAGAAATGCTGCTGCCCAAGCCGCCGGACCGAGGTTTTGGTTCCCTGTAACCGTCGTAGATACTTGGCACAATTGCTCACTTGTTGCAGGGTTGGATAACCTCTCCTAGGCTCGACAATGTCCGAGGATCGACGAAGGTGGCTAAGGATAAGTTGATGAGGGATCGCGCATTCATCCTGCTGCAGGATGCGCTTCTTCATCTTAGTCGTAATCACCGCTTTATGTGGCTCTTCGCAGTCAGCCTCAGGGTCGCGTAGGTGATCCAGGCGATTGTGGAAAATTTGCCACTGTTGTGCGGCTTCACACCCCACAGCTTGAAACGTACATGCATGATCCATAGATCTTACAGGTTTTGCTTGTACACTTGAGCCGTCGTTCGACCATTTGATGTTCACTCCATTCGCAAATCTTGCATCGTCGCGCTGGTGCTGTATGCGCCACTCGGTTACAGCAGAATTTTATCTCCAGAATCTCCTCAAGTTCTTGCTCCGAATCCACCGTCTGAATAAGATCCCAACTGTAAAGGGTGCGCAGCATTTTTCGTGTAAGCCAATGCCTCCCACTTGCTGTCACTTCACTCCACGCTGTCACCTCACTCCACGCTGGTCACCTCACTCCACGCTGCCACCTCACTCCACGCTGCCACCTCACTCCACGCTGTCACTGCACTCCACGCTGCCACTGCACTCCACGCTGTCACGTCCTGTGGTCTGTAGTATCCGCCGCGGGATTGTGGGCTTTTCACACGTGGCGTGATTTAAACGTATGGTTGTGGAGGCCAACCCAGGCGTTTCATGTGTACCACGCCAGTTGAGGTTCTGTGCCTTTCTCATAAGCTTCTGTGAATTCACACCGTATGCCTCGTTTATTTGTGCCATTCTCAATTCATCTGTGCTGTTCTCTCGGTTTGCTGTGCGATTCTACCGGTCTCAGATTGCAAACGCACCTTCATGGACTGACTGACTACCCACCTCGTTGTTGAGCTCCAATCGCCCCACCCGCCCGTCTACGCACTGACAGTTCGGGTACTCGTACCCACCCATCCACGCTAGGCTAAAAAGCACCAAATCTCTTGTATGTCTGTTATGGTGGGACTCGAAGCTTAACTGCAGTTAATTTTATCGCTCTATGAATACAGCCTGTATTATACAGGCTTAATCCGGTTGCCCTCACTCACCCGCCGCATCGGAAAGCAATTAGGGTACCCATACCCACCCATGAGACACATGGTACGGGTGGGTAGGTAGGGTACCCAAATTAGGGTGCCCAATTTGCGAGCTGTAATGAGGGCCTACTTGGCGCTGCAACTTGCTGCTGTGCGACGTCTTCACCCGATAAAAATTCTTCATTGACCGCCTGCTACTACGGAACCCGACAGCTGTGTTGGGCTACCCTCCAGACCCGAGAAAAGAGTATGTAGTTGGTGCGAGTCATACATGATCTTACGCAAGGCCTTTTCGTTTGCATGCGGTGCTGTCTGCCACCTGCGACTGGCGACTTTCAGGACCCAGTTTGTCGTGTGGTCGTGCCGTAAGTCCATACTGAAACATGTTCACGCATCCTTCGCGCGCACAGGCGGCGGAGAGTAACGGGTCGGAGCCACACGTATGGGCGCCGTTTCCCTCGCAAATAATGGGCTGATGAATACTTGGTGCGATCATCCGGCACTGTATCCTTCTCTACCTCGATTCAGCGGCTTTCATCGTAAAAACCTCGTTTGTAGTATCACCTCTGACCGCGCTCACTTCCTATTTTCCAGAAGAGAGCGGATTTTCGCTGGCAGAGACTGACGAACATTTCACTACAGTCGAAAATGAAGTTCGCTATGATCATCCGTGTAGGCGTGTTTGCCTCCATGTTAGCGACCACCCTAACACAAGGGTACACATTCTCCGAGACCAGCGATTTGTCGACGGACTCGGCAGCTGAGGAAAGCACCGGACTGACGGCCAACGAGGAAGACCGCATCTATGGCGGATCCGAGGCCGATGCGTCCAAAAACCCGTACATTGTGAGCCTGCGCAAGGGTGACGCCGACGGCAGCACGTACTGCGGCGGCACTCTCATTGCTTCACAGTATGTGGTGACGGCTGCTCACTGTGTGAAGACGGATGAGGCCACGATCTACGCTTCGATTGGCTCGGCCTTTGGCTCGGAATCAAGCGACGGACAGCAGATCCAGGTGATCGAGGGATACCGCCACCCCATGTACAACAAGTCTGAGCACCTGTACGATGTCGGTGTACTGAAACTTGAGAAGGAGGTGGCCACGGACACACTCGATCTGTGTGCTAGCGACGGATCCGATAATGAGGTCGGCACTGTCGCCACTGTCCGAGGGTGGGGACTCACCGACAATGGTTCGCAAAGTCTCGTGCTGGAGGAAGTGAACGTGAAAATCGTCTCGAACGCCGAGTGCAACAAGGAGTACAGCGATCGTATCACGCAAGGTATGCTGTGCGCAGGGGAAGGAGACGGCAAGGACACTTGCAACGGAGACTCTGGAGGCCCACTGATTGAGAACGACGTGCTCGTCGGAATCGTGAGCTGGGGTGGCAAGTGCGGAGTGAACTCAGGTGTGTACACACGCGTCTCGTACGTGCTCGACTACATTAACGACATTGTGAGCGGTGGCACGGGCAGTAGCTTCACAGAGAGCGCTGCAGGATCGACCAGCGAGAGCAAATCATCCGGATCTACTTCAATAGATACGACAGATCTGACTAAGCTGTCCGCGACCAAGTCGCCAACCACGGAGGCACCGACTTCAGTTCTTACGACGGAAGCCCCTACTGCCACCCTAACGACTGCACCGCCGACCGTCGCTCCTACCACGGAAGCTCCGACTCCAACAATGACGCCGCCTGTCACGGAGGCTCCTAAGACTGAGGCCCCAGAAACTGAGAGCCCGAGCGCGGATCAGTCCGAGTCGACGACAGCTTCGTCGGGCCAAAACGCACCTTTGACTGACTCGACGGAGCAACCCAAACCAAGGCCCAACACAGCTCAGCAGAGCGCGACCGAAGCGCCGACGCCCGTCTCAGGCACGAAGACCCAAAGCGGCAAGAAGGACTGTGCCTCGCTGTTGTGATTGAAGTGAAGTCCATCCAGTGCAGAAGATGAGGAAGGGGATTTGTGTGCGTTGATTTCTGCGGTCGTATCGTAAGCTTGATTGAGTCTGTTTGTGGGTTAATATAATAGATGTGGTGACGAGACTGCCCTTTGCTGGGCATGCCGCGAAATGATCGATTTACACATCCCGTTCGAACATCATGGGCTCGTCTTTCACCGGTACAGGTCGCAAGCAACCGCTGTTTTCCTAGTTTAAGGCTGAGGGGGGAGGGGGGCAGATGGTGGCAGAATATGCTGCTGCTCCTAAACTTGAGTCCACATGTTGTCACCGTCTGTATTTTTCCAGGAGTATAATGCTGACAAATAGCTAACGCCACAATCTGTCTGTGCCGCTCGAGTACCATTCAAGCTGACTACCAGCAAAACCATGGTCATTTCTACAAACCTGGTCGCGCCTCTGCAAGGCTGTCACTTTAGCTTTCTCCAACTCCGTTTAAGGCAATCCGACATTACCGTCGAATTACCACTATGACAAGGATGAAAATTGCACAAATTCTCGCGTTCGTGTCGACGGTCTCAACCGTGGCACATGGTTACACTTTTTCCGAGTCTCAGCCCGCAAAGGCTCCCGTGTCCGACTCGGTTGACAATACGGGGCTCTCGACCAACGAGGAGAACCGCATCTATGGCGGCTCCGAGGCCAACATTGACGACTACCCGTACATCGCAAATCTCCGCTTCGAACTGCTGGATGAGACGTTCTGCGGTGGCACGCTCATTGCTCCGCAGTACATCCTGACGGCTGGTCACTGCATCAAGACAGACGAGAGCACTATCATCGCCCATCTTGGTACCGAGTTTGGCTCAGGCTCTGGTACGGGCGAGGTGATTAAGGTTATTGAAGGGTACCAGCACCCCATGTACAACCAGAAGGAGCACCTGTACGACGTCGGCCTGCTCAAGCTCGAGAAGGCGTCTACGCAGAAGACGGCAACGTTGTGTGCCGCGGACGGTTCGGACAATGCGGTCGGCACGAAGGCTACTGTGCTGGGATGGGGATTGACCGAGAATGGTTCGGAGAGTCACCTGCTTCAAGAAGTGAATGTGGCTGTTATTTCCAATGCGGAATGCAACAAACAATACGACAACCGCATCACAGAAGGGATGATGTGCGCTGGGAATGGCGGCGGCAAGGACTCGTGCAACGGAGATTCGGGTGGTCCGTTGGTTACGAGTGACGACACGCTGATTGGTTTCGTGAGCTGGGGTGGCAAGTGCGGCGTCAACGCTGGTGTGTACACTCGTCTGCCGTTTGTCATGGACTACATTAATGACGTTCTGAACGGCGGTACTGGCAGCAATTTTACGGACAGCACGGCATCGTCTGGTTCGACTGCGCACGTCGATTCGGCTGCAGGATCAATAGATACGCCTCGTGTGGCCAGCTCCAGCTCAAAGTCATTACCTACTCAATCGTCCTCTGTCGGTTCGTCTGCTACTCAATCGTCCACCGCAACGGGAACATCAGCAACTGGTTCATCGCTTGCTTCTAGCTCGGACTCGTCTCCAAAGGAGATCTCTAGTGACTCGTCCGTGACCCAGTCCGCGACGACTGACGCCCCTGCAGAGACCCCCACTGATTCTGACGTCGGTGCCTCCACTGAAAGTTCCTCGACTGACGATGACATGTTGTTTTCTTCTAGTTCGAACTCTGGATCGCCAACCACTAGCGCTGGCTCGTACACTACGGAGAGTTCGAGCGACACATCTGTGGACACTCCTGCGGTGCCACCTGCTGCCACTACGAGCGCTGATGTGGATTCGACGGCGGGTTCATCGCCTCAGCTGACTCCTTCTACGTCTGGCTGTAAGGTCCGTCGTCGCCACCGTCGACGCTTGTCAACGATTGATGAAGAATTGATTGAAGAGGACATGGAGGATGCTGAAAAGGCCGAGAAGGTGGCAAAGAAGAAAGCGGATGAAGCTCAGGAAGATATTGTAGATGGACTGGAGTCTGGTAACGACGAAGAGGTCGACGACGCAATGGCAGCTAAGGCTGCTGCTGAGAAGGAGGAAGAGAAGGCCAAAAAAGAGGTGGAAATGGACGAGGAGCTGGAAGAAGCGGAGCTAGAGGATGAAGTGAAGAGTCTGGGTGATGCTGAAGATGGCGAGGAGGAGGAAGAAGAAGAGGACGACACCCCGGCCAAGAAGCCGAAGAAGCCATCGAAGTCGTCAACGAAGTCCAAGCCTGTCAAGACGACAGAGGAGTCGGAGCAGGACGATGAAGAGCAGGAAGACGAAACTCCGAGCAAGGCACCCAAGAAGGCTTCGAAGTCTTCGAAGAAATCAAAGTCCGAAGAGACTGAGGAAGAGTCGGATGCAGATGAAGAAGAAGAGGAGGAGGAAGAAAAAGCTCCGGCCAAGAAGTCGAAGAAGTCCTCAAAGAAGGCCAAGGCTGAGGAGAAGCAGGCCGATGATGAAGAGGAGTTCAAGGAAGATAAGGAGGAGGAAGAAAAAGAAGAGGAGGAAGAAGAGCAAGCTGAAAACAGCGAGGATAGTGATGAAGATGAGAAATAGTGACCCTGGCGTGATTGTTTGTTGCAATGTGAAGAAACTACCAGTAGCGTTACATATAATTTACATTTTGCCGACGATCGCGATGAGTACCGTAATTCATTTTCATTTGGCACTTGAAATTGTCGGTTCAGCAAGCATTCCCATCCCGAAATTATCCTGCTGTTTTCGATGCAATGGTAGATGGTGACGTGTGTGTCTTTAGTAATCCTCTTCACGAATGCACTCGCTTGTTTTAGCTAGCACCACACACAACAATTCCAAAAATATGTCTTAAGACATGTGTGCTCACATCTCGCGGTGCTTTCCGACTCGATCAAGCGACCCCGCGCAGAGGTCATTTCATCGTTTCTCGCGAATCAAATTCGATGAAGGTTTTCGCGTTTGTCTCCGCGGTGGTGGCACTGTCGACGAACGCTTCTGGCTATTCGTTCAACAACTTCGGGGGCAGGGAAGCTGCGCCTGTTGTCGAGGTAAGCACCGGCTTAACCGCAGAAGAGGAAAGCCGCATCATCGGCGGCGTGGGCGCAGACATCGACAACTACCCGTACATCGCAAGTGTTCGCATCGACGGTGTGACAGTCTGTGCTGCCACGCTAATTGCCCCGCAGTACCTCCTGACGACAGCCCACTGCGTCAAGACGGACGAGATCGCAATGACCGCGTCGTTTGATACGGAGTACAGCTTCGGCAACGACGGTGAACAGGTGAAAATTGTCAAAGGGTTTAAGCACCCGCTGTACAACAAAAAGAAGCACCTGTACGACGTGGGTCTGTTGAAACTGGAGAAGCCTAGGAAGGAAAAGCTTGCGGCTCTGCCTGCTGCTGATGGATCAGACGAAAAGGTTGGCTCGAAGGCGACAGTTCTTGGCTGGGGCCAAACGAAGATGGCTACCAACAGCTTTAAGCTTCAGCAGGTGAACATTCCTATTATCTCGAACGAGCAGTGCGGCAAGTTCAAGTCGTACAAGAACCAACTCACTGAAGGCATGATCTGCGCTGGTAATGGCAAAGGCAAGGGCTCATGCAGAGGAGATTCTGGTGGACCTCTTATTGCCAACGATGCCCTTGTGGGCTTTGTGAGTTGGGGCGGGGATCACTGTGGAAAGGAACCTGGAGTGTACACCCGCGTGTCGTACGTGCTGAACTACATTAACGACATCCTGGACGCTGGTGATGACGAAGAGGTTGCGCCAGGCAGGTCGGCATCGGGCTCGTCGAAGGAGGTGACAATGCCTGAATCAATCAAGGGATCATCAAAGACTGCTAAAGCTCCTGCTAGCAAGTCTACGGGGACGACGGCCACAAAGACTGCTACTACCAAGACGACGACTGCATCGACTATGGATTCTACATCGGGATCTTCGCCAACCCAGAAGACTTCTGTTACTAAGGATTTAACGTTTTCGTTTGATGGGTCCTCGGCAACACAGGAAGACTCCGCTACAGCACAGGAAGATTCCGCTATGAAGGCTCCAGCCTCGAAAGACTCTGGTGCGGCCACGAAACAGCAGTAGTCGGTGTTGCCAACTAAACACTACTGAGTGTTTGCTGTGTTCTACTTACATGCGCGTGTTAAGATCTAACCGTAGACTTGCTTTTGTCTGTATTTCGCTTTCGGGTCACGATACGTATGAGTTGGCAAATTTTTTCTGTAATTCGTTCTTCTGCTCGATGCACCGATAAGCATGGCATTCAACATCAACACGTAGAGGAAATGTACCAGATTCTGATTTGATTGGCAAATAAAAAGCCAAAACATCTGTAGGCAATATGTTGAAGTTTTTCGATCATATAACTAAAATACAGACCGGTGCAGCGGCGCCCTCTCGGATTGCAATGAGGTGACATCCAGCCTGGATTCCAAGCTAATACATGTATCCAATGTCTGTAGCTCTCTCTCTCTCGTTGTCTTCATCAGCCAGGCGATTTCGACAGGTCGACACCAAATTTTGTACGATTCACCACTTCTGGCAAAGGAAAGCAAGACCACATTGAAAACACAATAATTTGTGTCTATCTTAAGTGCGGTCTTCGTCGCCGACAGGTACCGTATGCACCCCGAAGCAATATTTCCTCATGAACGAAATTATCCTCGGAATGGTGTTAGAGAGCTTCTCGTATTTTTGGTAATATGCTGTCCGTCGTTTGTCATTTTGGTATTTTTGACGTTTGGACTTAACTTGGTGCCTGCGGGTTAGAGGATGGGGCTCATTCAAGTTGGCGCGCTCGCTTCGACTGTGGCGGTACCGACAGCTTCAGTCACTGGTTTACGATTTCTCGAATAGTATGCGCACGACGATGCCGCCGATTGTTGGATCAAACGTCAGCACGGGTCCGTCCACCAACCAGGAGAGCCGTATATACGGAGGTGCGGAGGCCGACGTGGACCAGTATCCGTTCATTGCAAGCTTGCGCTTTGATCCCGACGGGAAAACATTCTGTGGTGGCGCATTAGTCGCGCCGGATTTCATCCTTACAGCTGGTCACTGCATCAAGACGGACAAGGGACAAATCTATGCTTCACTTGGATCAGAATTCGGCTCCGGCGCAGGACCCGGGTCAGCCGAGCTGATAAAGATAGTCAAGGGTTACCGTCACCCCTTGTACAACAACGAGCAGCACCTGTACGACGTTGGTTTGCTGAAGCTGGAGGTTCCATCTACACGGAAGACACGCCTCTGTGTGCAGTCGATGGGTCAGAGAACAAGGTTGGAACGACGGCCACAGTTCTTGGCTGGGGGGTGACCCAAGATCGCATGGGCAGCTTTAAGCTTCAGAAGGTGAACGTGGGAATCATTTCAAATGTGGAATGTAACAAGGAATACCGGAACCGCATCATGGAAGGAATGATGTGTGATGGAAATGGGAACGGCAAGGACTCGTGCAGCGGTGACTCCGGTGGTCCACTTCTCGCCAATGACGTGCTCGTTGGGCTTGTCAGTTGGGGTGGCAAATGCGGCGTGAAGGCGGGCGTGTACCACGCCTTACGTCCGTTATGGACTACGTCTTACACGGTGTTGCTGAAGCTCATCGACGTTCTCATAGCAGGAAGAAATGACTCGTCATTCCGGCGATGCAGATAAACCTGGAGACCTACCGCCACGGACATTCCACCAGGTGAGACATCAGGTCAAGCAAAAATTCTAGCAGTGAGTCGGCAATGCGGTCTACAACCACAAGAGCGCGGAAACCCGAGTTCCCACGATGGATACGCCAATATCCGAAGTGCCGCTATGCGCGCTGTCGCTGGTGTAGGTCAGATTTTCTTATTTTCTTGTTTGAGTGCAAGTGACGTTAAACAAGTTACTGTGAAAAATAATAAAAGACTGAAATATTGGGAACATGATGATGGTAACGTTGAATATTAAGTGTACATACCGTACGCTACTACTGTATAGAGTTAAGACTTTAACAGGATGAAGCGCTCTGTCCATTACAGTACAAACTGTAGCTCTAGGTCAACCATGCCATACATGTATTACGGTATACCACTTGCTTCAGCTGAGAGAGGCCATCGATTGTCCTTCATAATCACAAGTCCAGCGATCGATGATTATGGTTGTGCTGACAATGCTTGCGGTTCGGGATGCACACTTTACTGTAGTGCACGCAGTGTTTCCGGAAGTGAATAATTCGTTTGTAAAGTCGTCTTGCAGACAAACACCGGTATTAACTGCCAATGTTTATTGCAAAATTACGCTGCGATCGCACGTGTCTAACAATAAGCATGAACCATTTATTCTTTCTGATAAACCTGACGAAATAAATAAAGCGATCGATGTGTTGATGATTAAGTATTAGAGAATTAATGATATTAGGAGCACAGGGACTAGTTAGAATAGTATAATACTTCGAAGTACGATGCATAGAGCTCCCATCTTTTGTTTTTCCTGCGATGCCATGAATCCCCATTACCACACCTGCTGTTTTTCGGCACATGCAAGGGCTTTGACTTCCGTAGCTGGTGGCGCGTAGACCATCTGAATCGCGGTTCTCGCCCCCACCTTATAGCTCTCCACGAATGCGCGTGACCATATTAGCTAGCGCCACAGCTTCGGAGAGCTTCCTGTTTGACGGAAAACCCATTTGGGATGTGGTCGTAACGTATGGAATTCCAGATAATGAGCCTGGCATTGCCCAGACTGGTCATTTTGGCTTTCCCCACACCGGACTTTCACCACAGTTCAAGGGACCAGCGAGCCGAAGCCCACAACAGTCGAAAGGATGAAGATCACACAGATTGGTGCATTCGCCGCGACGGTGGCGTCACTGACGACATTCACGTACGGATACTTGTTCTCCGACGTTTCCACAACGACGGAAGCTGAGAAGGAGAACACTGACTTGACAAAGAACGAGGTGAGGCGTATTTTCGGTGGCACGGAGGCAAATATCGACGACTATCCGTTCCTCGCTAGTCTGCGTATTGAACTCTTAGACGAAACCTTCTGCGCCGGCACGCTCATCGCCCCTCAGTACATTCTTACGGCTGGTCATTGCATTCTTGATCTCCCGTTAGGCGTTGTCGCCACTTTCGGTACCAACGTCAGCGCTGGTACGGACTCCGGTGATGCCGTCGCGGTCCCGGTCATTGAAAGTTTCCGTCACCCGCTATACCGGAAGAAGCAACACCTGTACGACGTGGGCTTGCTTAAACTGAAGAAGCCGATCAAGCGCAAAATGGCCAAGCTTTGCCCCGCGGACGGCTCCAGCAACAAGGTCGGCACGATGGCTACGGTCGCAGGCTGGGGCAAGACTGAGGATAGCGGCAGTCTGAGCAGCCCTATCTTGGAGCAGCTGACGCTCCCTGTCATCTCGAACGCAGAGTGCGGCAAGTTCAAAAGATATGTCGGCCGTATCACGGAAGGCATGCTGTGCGCCGGAACGGGCAAAGGCCACGACACCTGCAACGGCGACTCGGGCAGCCCACTTATTGTTGACGACGATATTATTATTGGATGCGTTAGCTGGGGGAGCAAATGCGGCCAGCAGCCTGGCATCTACACTCGTCTGACGTACGTGATGGACTACATTGAGGACATTTTAGCTGGCGGTGATGGCAGCAAATTCCAAGTGGCATCGTCGTTGGACTCGACCTCGGGATCGACGGACGAATCTCCTGTCCATAAGGTTTCGGGTAGCAATGACATGTCATGGCTGTTCAAGCTGCTCAGCAGCGACTTGGGTAGTGGTGGCGATGCCAGCAAGGGTAAAGCTACTAAGGGCTCCCTTGTTGAGGATGACTCAGAGTCTGGCAGTGACGACCTGTCGTGGCTGTTTGCAAGCGACTCCGACAGCGGCAGCGAGGACATGGCTATGGTCAAGGGCGGCAAGGCTACCAAGGCCTCCATTGTTGAGGATGACTCGGAGTCTGGCAGTGATGACGTGTCGTGGCTGTTTGCCAGCGAGTCGGACAGCGGCAGTGAGGACACGGTCCTGGTCAAGGGTGACAAGGCTACCAAGGCCACTAAGACTTCGAAGGCGACAAAGGCTTTGGAGATTCCGATTGAAGAGGACTCGGCTTCAACTTCAGCTTCGACTTCGGGGTCGGAGGACTCGGCCAACCAAAGTGAATTGGTCGACCAGAGCGAGCAGGTGACCCAGGAGTCGGTGTAGTAAAGTGTACCCCATTTTGCTGCCGCACGGCCAGCCCAGAAAGACGCTGTAAAATGCATGTCAAAGTCGACTGAACTGCTGTACTGCATGTAGTACGTGAATTTCGCATTGACCTAATCTTCCTCAATGCAAATACTTCTTCTCTTCATATGTCAATGCTGAAGTACTACGTAAAAGATACTACGTGCTACTTAACTACTACGTTGTAGTAGTATACTACTGTTTATAACGTTGGGAATATTAATAGGTGCCGGTCAATACTTAGTATGATACATGTACCTCAAAATAGTCAAAACTACCCTTGGTCACGAAAATACGAAGGCATGCTTCTGATCGTTGCTGTAAATGACGAGCAACGGCAGCGAAGAAGATTCCCGATCAATGGCAAGCTTCGTAGCTCTGAAGGTCTGAAGCCTCCAAAAGTGAGGTTCCGGTTTCAATCACGGACGGACCGGCTCAAGCAGCGAGCTCAAGCACATATCAGTTTAAAGATGCACCCATTCGGCTAAAAACTTAAATCCTGATTTGGACTAAGTAAGTAATTAACTTCCTAACAGGAAATACTCTGAACTTCAAATAGAAGCTAAAAACGTTTAACAGTCATTTGTCGCTATACTACATGTATTGTACTAGTACACAATATACCGTATTGGTACTTTCCCAAATAGTGTATTACCTTCTGAAAATGAGTGGACCGATTTCTGTGTAAAACCTATATCGGTACTAAGACCCATTTCATGTAGCACTCGAGCAGGCGATTGGCTCAAACTAGGTAGTATTATTCACAGCGTCACTTTCAATTTGCTCGGATACAGGAAGTGCGACCAACATGGGCCAGGCCGGCTCCGTGCAGCAGAAGAGCGCGCTGCGAGACGTTCTATCTCTGCGTCGATCCAACGTGAGCAGCACTGAGCTCGAGGAAGTGCTACGCACCTTCTGTGCCTTGTTCCCGCTCGAGGTGAGGCTCCTGTACCGTTTTGCCATGTAGTTTGCCGCTGTGCCCCATTTCATTTATCCTCTCACATGTCACATTTTTTGTTTTAAATTTGCCATTTTGCACACGCAAAGCTTCAAGTACCCGTCACTTCGGATGCCAGTCTTCTCAGCGTCGTGGGCGTGGATGTCAAAGAGCGCCGCCTCTTCGACGTGATCCACGGCCTGCTGCAGGACCAGACGCAGCATTCCCAGCGCAATCATGGACGCGACATGACGGAGCTGATCCTCACGAGTTTCCGGCGCGTCATCCGCTGGCGAGAGCTTTACAAACTGTGCGCCAAGTGCTCCATGAAGCCGTTCCTCGCATGTCTGCACCGGTCGTCGCCTACGCTCGTGCTCTCGGTGCTGGAGACGCTGCAGCTGATGCTGTCGCCCTGTCCGGGCTTTGAAGTCGGCGATAAGGCGGCGGAGCGGAGCGAAATGGCAAATAAGAGGAACTTTGGAGACGCAGGAGGCTTCGAGGTACTACGCTCGCTCTTGGTGCAGTACGGAGCTGCAATAGTGAAGGAGACGACGAAAAAGGACGCGTCAGCGGTGCTGGGAAGAGTGCTGAAGCTTTTCCATTTGACACTGGTAACAAGACGAACAACGACGGATATCATGACGTGTACGCAAGCTGTGGGGGCACTGATGAACGCTCGAGTGTCGCTGCTAGATTTGTGTCATTACAGAGATGGAGATCATGATGTCGTGCGACTGGCGAGTGCATTGATAAAGGAACTCTTTTGCATTGTGGATCTGGATCAGGTACATGAACTGCAAGAATCGGCGAGGGAATATGGCGCGTTATTGTACGCACTTGAAAGAGCCATACAGGAAGATGTGGAGACGATCGAGAATGGAAAGAAAGGGCTCGACAAAGATGGAATTGAGCTCGATAGACGAGAAATGTGCGTGGACCTTGTGGAGGTGTTTTGCGCTGGCAACACTCGCTCGAAAAAGGTCATGTGCCGCATCTTTCCAGTGGAGCTATTCGTCCCGGCCAGAAGCCTTACGGATCTTATACCACGTCATACAGGGGCATCACCTTCGTCTTTGGTACATGGCAAAGTTCCAGCAGCACGTAGTGCCAGGACTTTGCCGCATTTTTCGTTTGAATTTGACCAACCACGACGCACATCGATAGCGACGTCGAACATTTCTACGACTAATGGAAGCGTGGATTCGAAGCGGAACCGTGTAGTAGCGCTGGCGTATAACGCTATGACTTTTGGTGGGGGGTCCTTTGAGCGATGGCTGGGAGACGCACGTGAAAAGGGAGAGCACTGGCGAGAAATTATTGAAGCTGTTCGTCGAACACATGAAAGCCCGGAGCTGGTATGGCGCGCTCCTATGCGAGCAGAACTGCGTCAAGCCTTGCAGACTGAGATCGAAACTCTTGAGCGTCGACGACAAGCAATGGTTGAAGATGATACGGCACAGTCTGGGAAGCAAATTCCGCGCTGGGATCATGAAATGTTCGATGTGGAATATCCTTCGATGCATCAAGAGCTCGTGGTAAAGGACTATTTCGTGGAGTATCTCATTCCTCGTATAGCCGACTTGACAGATACGTATGAGATTGCTGAGCCCGTCGTATTAGCCTGGCATCTCTCGGATCAGTTGGCGGTTGAGGATGATGAAAAGTGGGCACTCTTATGTGTTCGATGTCTGCGGTTGGTCATTAGACGCTACGCTATGCTGTTTCATGGGCAACTTCCGAGTCAACACGTGCTGTTATTGCTCCGTGACCACATGAATCACTCGCCTGCCTTTGTGCGGGAATGTTTTCTTCTTTTGAATACTGCGATCATAACGACACGCAGTACGCCGTCTGAAAGCTTCAGTCAGTTATGCACGAGTGTGACTCGAATGATCGTGGGAGTTCTGACGGATCCAGTTCTTCTAGCAACATTTTCAGGACCTCTTGAGTCGAGTGAGGACAGCTCCCTGCGTCTTGCAGAACCTGAGGATGAAGCTGTTTCTGTCGTCAATGAGCGTGATGCAGTGATACGTGCTGGTGTTACACTTCTACTGACAATTGTTCGTCGTGGGAAGTTCGTTTTACAACTGGTCAGACCCAAGCGCATGTTCTTGTGTCGGCTACTTGCGGTGGAAACCCTCGACCATGTGACTATTACCCGGCTATTGTTTGTGTTGAAGCAACTGGCGCTCTTGGACGGCAGCTACGACAGTAACTCAGTTGGATCTGGTGGAACTTGTAGTCGCCTGTCGTCAGCTTCATCGCCTTCATGCGAGTTTGCTTCAGGATCGTCAGACAGCCACTGGAGGTCACTCACTCTGGTGTATGTTGTGCTAGCTAGTTGTGACCCGAAGGGCATGGGGATGTGTGTAGCCGCTGCTGAGTTTCTCAAGGAATGTTGTGTACTGTCTCCAACCTCACGCGGTATTGGCGCATCCAAGAATACGAACGCAGCGCCATCGTCCAATGAACTGAACGACTTGCTGAATGAAGCACTTGGATTTGGTGGGTGTGGCATGGGACGGCTACTGAATTCTGCTACTGCAGAAGCGTTTACAGATACGTTTAATGCGTCTCACAAGAGAGCAGCGGATGTGAATTGGGGTCGCAAACAGCGTGTGCGACTTTATCGATATTTGAAGCACAAATATTTGGGATCAGGTGAATTATCCGAGTCGACGACATCGTTGAGTAACTTTGTGGAGGATGACGCCGATCACCGCTATGAAGATGACGATTTGTTCATTGGAAATATCTTTTTGCGGTCGTACATTGAAGGCAATGGCGAATTTTTGAATGAGTGGACGCCCGAAATGTACAGCGAGTTAATTACTGCGTTATTCGAGGAGCTGGCACGGCTCGGTTACAGAAAATCTGCGTACATCGTTGAGACTAAAAGTGCTGGTCCATTACCTGTATCACGGCAGCCATCTTCGATCCAATCGTCAAGCAGTGGCGGTTCATGTGCAGCAGAACCATGGGAGGTGCAGGTGCTAATCCTTAAGGCTTTGGCACGGCTGGTTCCTTCGCATTGTGGCGAGGTCAAAATTAAGAGTGAGTTCTACGAGTCGTTGCTGGCTCCTCTCCGTCGCTCCATGCTTAGCGAAGTTGATCAAGTACGCGGAATTTTGTCTTTGGAGCTTTTTGTGGCAGTGATATCCGTACCGGAAACGCGCAGTGTCAACACGGCTGCGTGTCGGTTGTTCCTGGAAGAAAAGGGCTTGAGCATGTTAGCCAACTCGCTCGAGCGTATGCGTGCCCCAGCATTTCAGCAAATACTACAAAGAGTTGAAGTGTTCGGCCCACGTCGACCAAGCAACCAGAACATGGCGCGTGTGCTTTTGTATCGCTCAACGGATGTGCTCTCGATTCTGGCGAAACAAGCTGCAGGGATCCATGCTATTACGAAGAATCCCGAGGTGGTGACTGCATTGCTCGAGCTCGCGTCACGTCAGATTATCACACAGTATGCGGACATTGATGCTGCGAGTGTTTGCTTGAGTTGTCTCGGTGGTTTATGCCACTACGATGAGCTTCGTGCACTAGTGGTTAATGCTGGTGGAATATTGTCGCTTTTAGATACTGTCGCGTTTTGTCCGGCTGAAGAACTTGATAAAGTTGCTAGAGAATCTCAAATGACTGATGAACGCAGTGAATCGGACATATCAGTTGCTGAAGATGAGCAAGAAGAAGGTGGTAAAGTTGAGCCGACAAGTTGTGATGACAAGACCAGTAGCGACGACAATGGTAGAGTCACCTCAGATAGAGAAGATGAGGAAGAAGAGGAAGTTCAACGGATTCCATCGCGATTCTTTGGCGCGATTCGAAGCGCTGCATTGGTGCTACGTGCGTGTTTGGGACCAAAGAATGCTCCTACTCCATCACTTCCGACTCAAGTGCTGTATCAACTGCTAACACCAAGTTTTGTGCGGGTAAGAAGATCCATAGCTCTCTCTATCCTGCAGACGCGAGGCTAATTGCTATTTAATGTGTATAGATTCTGCGTACATCCCCAGACCAGTTCATCCTCGAGCTACAGACCACTGAAGATATTAGCACTGCAACGCTCATCTGGACAGTCAGTATGAGACAGCGGCTGCACAAGTGCATTGCAACTGAGCTTGCGAAGGTTAAAGTGGCGGCCGTGACAAGGACCTGGCCTCGCTGGGACCCTGAGCACTTTGTAGCTGCTGACTCTTTCCGCTACCAGTATCCGGAGCTCACAGATGTGCTTGTCTTGCACGACGTTTATCTGGCAAATTTTGTGGCAACACCTGCTGAAGACGTTGATTTGGGAGATGTCGACATGGCTGCGTTCTCGGAAGCTCTGCTGATCTCCATCCAGAGCCATGAGAACGTGCTTCGTATATTACAAGAACGAGGTTCTAGCGATCCCACAAAAGAGGCTGCCGTCCGATTGATGCGACAGGCCTTACACAAGCTCGTGAGTAAACATCCGCAGCATAACCTCGAAGTCGATGCCAGTCGTGAAGTGCCGCTGTCAGACGCGTCGCCGGTCCTCTCGCCTAACTATGCGCCCACTGCGTTTTCTCCTGAAACACTTGCAGCCGCAGTGCACACTTTCTCGCCGACGGATGACCGCGACTGGGACATCACGCGCATTGAGCGCTGCAGCTCGTCGGGGATCGAAGATTTGACCGTATAAGACCTCAAAGTCGTTAAAGATCCGCGTATTAAACCCTAAAAGTGCTCCCTGGCATAAAAAGTATGGTGCGGAAGTGCTAGAAGAATGCCATGATTCACAGCCCCTTATTTACGAAGTATATGATATTCAATACTCCGTTTGATATTAAAGCTATGAACGTCCATGTGCTTGGCCACAAGTGACAGCACCGTGTGGTTGCGGAGGTGCGCGAATGCCTTAGGCACGATACGAGATACATTTTAGCAGCGAAAGCGTAGTCTAAGCACGAAACAAAAATGCCGCCTTCGTGTTCGAACTACATTAAGTCTTGCATGACATGCGAGCCGTCGACCTCCCGGAGTAGAAATTGATGATCCCTTTAGCTCGCTACGCAACTTCTCTTGTTGCCTACAGGTGCGTGACGTGGTGGACAGCGATGAGGACGGGAACGGCCCGAATAGTTTTTGTGTTCTAAGCATGAAAAAATCCTTGCCCGACTCATTTTCAGCTTTGACTTCTTAGACGGAGCAATTAACTCCATCTCCTCTCTTCTTCTCCTGCCGCGTAGACAATCAAATATGCAACCAATAACTTATCTGCGTGCTTTGATGCAAAATGTCGGACCGAAGATGACACAATTCTTTCGGGTTTCGGTGAAAATCGAAAGTCAAACTTTCAATCAAATCGCTGTGCGTACATGTTTCGTCGTACATTTTCATCGTACTGTACTGTACGCCTGATGAGTGACCATGATTCGCTTATACGTCAACAGAAGCTTCGACCAATCCGATCACTCCAAACAGACATACGCAATTCGGATTGGTTAATGGTCAAAACGCAAAACACGCAACGTCAGTCTCGTCATAACGGCCGACGCCTCAGTCTCGATCTTACCTCAGCCTCAACAGGTAAATAGACGCGTCAATCATGACGCAAAACTCCCCAAAGGAGGCGACCCCATTGCTGGGCAACGTGACGGAGCATCTGGATGCCAAGGAGAAGAAGAGCACGTACTCACGCTGGCGAGACGATGACGTGGACGACGGCAGCAGCAGCGGGGACCTGCTGTCCCCTAAGCGACGGCGCAAGTCGGCGCAGCGTCAGATGCTGTGTCTGCAGTTTAATCTGCTGCTGCTGTTGGCCTGGGACTTGGCCAGTCTGCTCGTGGTTTGCAGCTTCAGCCTCGGGGGTGCGGCCTTCACGCGGCTGGCGTGGCTGCTGGACGTGCAGCAGCCCCAGTGGCGCTTCTGGGGACTTCCCGTGTGGGCCACAGCGATCAAGAGTGTGCTCTTCCTCATGGTTACGCGCTGGCCGGACGCACGTGTGGCTACGTGGCTCGTGAACCTTTTCTGCCTCGTCTTCCTGAGTGTGTTGGCGGTGGACGCTTTTAAGTTGGACGCTATTTCACGTCTCGATGAAGAGAAACAGAGCCTAGTAGACGCCAATGTGGCCAACTCGTTGCCGCTGATCTTTACAGTGCTCGAGGTAGTCAACTTGAGCTACTTATTAGACTCGATCAGGACCCCATCGCCCACAGAGAGCGAAGCGCTGCCTCAAGTGGTGGCGGACAAGCAAACGGAGCCTGCAAAGCCGCGTGGCATTTCATTCGTCAAACTCGTGTACATCTTGAAGCCGTACTTTTGGCCCCATGGATTTACCAACAAGCTGCGTGCTGCCAGTACCTACTTGGTCTTGATATTAAGCAAGATGGCCAATCTAGCGGCGCCGTTGTACATGGCTACAGCTACGAACGCACTGGTGGCTAAGGATGTGAATGGTGCGATTTGGGATATTGCCATTTTCAGCTTTTTGACGCTCGTGTCCAAGTTGTTTAAGGAACTGCAGTCGCTTATTTATCTCAAGGTTAAGCAGACAGCGTACATTGAATTGGCGACGCTGACGTACGAGCACGTTCAGTCGCTTTCGTACGACTGGCACGTGCAGAAAAAACTGGGCGATGTCTTGCGCTCGATGGATCGAGGCGTTGAATCGGCGAATAGCGTCGTGTCTTATGTATTCTTGTACTTGATCCCGACGTTGGCTGAGTCGGTTGTTGTTGTTGTCATCTTTGCGATGCACTTTGAGCTGGCGGGATTGAGCTTTGTAGCATTCACGAGTTTGGTTGTGTACGCGTATCTAACGATCAAGATCACGCTATGGCGCAAGAAATACCGTGAAGCCTCGACGCGTCATGATAACGAGTATCACGACAAGGCCACTGATGCGTTGCTAAACTACGAGACCATCAAGTATTTTGGCAACGAGCGATACGAAATTGAGGAATACTCCAAGGTAATCGAGAAGTACCAGCGTTATTCCGTGTCAGTGCAAGCCTCGCTTAGCGTGTTGAATGGAGCGCAAGCTGTGATTATCCAGGCTACTGTCTTGGCAGCACTTGCTCTAGCTGCGCCTCATGTGGTCAATGAGGAGAGTGGACGCAGAATTGACATTGGCGCATTCATCGCGATCTCGGTGTATCTCACAAACCTTTTCGCCCCGCTGTTTTTCTTGGGTGGGATTTACAACATGGTTATCAATTCGGTCGTCGATATGAAGAAGCTGAGTGAGCTGTTGTCAGTGGAACCCGATATCATTGACTCGCCGGATGCCGTGCAGCTCGATATGTGCCAGTATGACTCGGAGAATGGTATTGATGTTGTCTTCCGCCACGTGTCTTTTCATTACCCTTCGCAACCTGCCAGTACAGGTGTCAAGGACTTAAACTTCACTATCCCGCGTGGTACAACTACTGCGCTTGTTGGTGAGACTGGTGCTGGGAAGACCACGATATCTAGATTGCTTTTTCGTTTCTACGAATGCAACGGCGGTAAAATTATCGTCAATCACCACAATATCGCCACAGTAACACAACAATCGTTGCGTCAAGCCATCGGGATCGTTCCGCAGGACACCGTGCTCTTCAATGACACCATTCTTTGCAATATTAAGTATGGCAATCTTAATGCAACATTTGACCAGGTTGTCGAAGCAGCTAAAGCCGCACGCATCTACGACTTTATTATGAGACTCCCGGATCAATGGAACACAAAGGTGGGCGAGCGCGGACTGAAGCTCTCGGGGGGTGAAAAACAGCGTGTCGCGATTGCGAGAACGTTGCTGAAGGACCCACCTTTCGTCATTCTGGACGAGGCGACTTCAGCCCTCGACACGGTCACGGAACAGGAGATCCAGGCTGCGCTCAACCGACTCAAGGCTAACCGCACTATGCTAGTTATTGCTCACCGCTTGTCAACGGTACGTTGCTTTCGCTTATCATGTGTGAGACATGTTTTTAACTTATATTGCGTCTTGTTTGTGTAGATTCGCAACGCACACCAGATCATCGTCATGCAGCAGGGTGTCATTGCTGAACGTGGTACACACGACGAACTATTGGCACAGCCCGATAGCATCTACACGGGGATGTGGGATGCCCAACGCAAGCACGAAGGCGAGGGATTAGCGGTAGTTGACCAAGAAGAGATTCAGGTTTAACAAACAACCTGATGTTGAGTAGGACTGGAAACATTGGAGATAAGTGCATGATACTGACTCATAAGCTCGTTTTCAATTTCAATAGTTTACTTAAGTAGCTGTTTGGAACAACGTGTCTTAAAAATTAACAAAAGAGTGTTACGGACTGGGAAATATAACACAAAATGGCAGCAGAACCTCAGTGGATACCTCGTCTCGGTACGGTATCATGGGCTGCTATATATCGGAGTGTACTACTCGCGGCCAACTCGCAAATACGAGTTGATCCTGGTTATCCTGTGTAGAGCAGCTCTGGCATTCGTAGATGTGTCGGGGAATGCAAATTTCATGTACTAAGTGGTATGTTGTGCCAGCAAAAGAGGTAAAGCGAAGTGAGAACGATCAAATGAATGAAGACAAGGAAGCAATAAGGAGGCCGACAGTACGCTGAGAAAGCACACGATGGGGAGCTGTGTGGACGTAATGGCAATGCAGATTGTCAACTCTGAATAACGGAGAAATCGTTCGTATCACAAAGCAAAATTGAGTTCGGCGATGAAGGTATTTAACCTCATTGTTTATCGATAAACTAACTTATCTGGCGACTTGTTTGTTGGAAAAGCAATATTACAGCGAATTTACATGTTTCCGCATCAAACTCTACTAGTTTTCGTTACCAATTTGACCCTGCCGCTGACTGTGATGATTGGGCGCGTGCGACTGCGCAAGGTTCGCAAAACTGCGAGTTTGGTGCAACGATGGGGGCAGGCGGAAAATCGGGTACTCGAGCGGCATGTACGGGTGTTGAGGCTGCCACGCTGTGCTAAACTCTCTCGAGTTCGTCCTAGCCAACGTTGGCATCGGATTGACGTGGTGTGGTGTGCTATCCTTCGTGTAGCTGTTCATCTTTGTGAGCAAGGAGCGCTCCTGCTGCTGCAACATAGCGCGAACGAACAGTACTTTCGTGTCTGGCAGTGCCACTTCGTGCTTCTGCAAAAACATGCCACGCGGTATACCTGGTGTTCGTCGACGACTTGTGGTCATGGCATTCGACCTGTTGGTTGCGCTTGTACTGCGTCCTGCACCGCTAGCAGCGCGGAATTCGTCTTCCATGTAGTAAATGGTGACGATTTGTTCGCGAGGAGTCCTCGAGCAATCCACCATCACGACTTCTTCGGCCAATAGTTCCCACTCTACGTCGTACTTGGACGTTTGTGCTGATGCAGTGCCCTTGACATTCAAAAACAAAATGCGCTTGCGAGTGACCAAAAAGCATTGGTGAGTGGCTTTAAGGTCGACGTGGCCCAAATATCCGTCTGCACGGTAGCGACCTCCGCGGATCTTGCCCACAATTTCCTCGCCTAAGGACTCGACGTACGAGTAGACCTTGAGTCGTTTTGTGCGCAGATCAATGTGACGTGGCGGCCGGACGCGTACAAGCAGCGCCTTTGTGTTGGGATCAACGGCATCGCGGAGAGTAGCCGCGGTCGTGGCAGTAGCCAACGAGAAGCCCAGCAGCGGCTTCAGCACGACTCCAAATGCACCAGCCACTAGCCCAGGCAATACACCCCGGACGCCGCTTACTTCGAACGAGTGAATCGGAGCCACCACGACACCAGAGACACCTTGTACGAGACCTTGGAAGATATGCCGCGTAGCCGGGTAGCCTGTATAGTCGTCCAGCTTCAGACAAGCTTCTGAGAGACCGAGCGAAAAAGCCGTCAGAATGCGAGTGTTGAAGTCCAGAAAAGTGTAGACGGATGCACGCACGAGCGACAAGGAGCCACGACCCACACCAAACGCAAAAGCCTGTGGACTTCGCTGCGAAAGCCCATGGGCTGGCTCAGATATAAAGTCTTGGAACCCACTGCGTAGATTCTTCCATGCGATCATGGGGTTGCCTAACACGTCAACGCTCCCAAGGATGACATAGGCCTGGCGAAGCGCCTCACTCTGGTAATGCGACACCAACCGCGTAGCCAAAGCATCAGGCTGAACAAACGAATTGTGAATGTGCAGTGCCTTCAGTTGGAACGGAGCGTTCGCGATCTTGGTCAGACTGGTACCGATAGCGTTTAAAATCAGTCGAAGAGGCCCCACTGTGATTACGGATGCTTCTCGCGACGACGAGTCGGTCATCGCTGCTGCATGTGATAGTGACGACAAATGACCGTCTACAATAGCGCCAGCACTATCACCAAACGAGAAGCTGACAGTGGCGCGGATGGGATCGATATGGAACTCTTCGAAGTAGAGCTTTTTGTGCTCATCCTTGGCAGCAATGGCACCGAGGTTCCCGTATTTGGCTGCCGTATAGCGCTGAATCTCCGCAGCCAACGCAGTGTGTTGATTCTGATGTGGACTGATAAGCTGCTGCTGTTGGCTGCTGTTTCTGCGAGTGATTGTTTTCATTGTGGGCGTTGTCGGACCAGATGTAGGTCCCGCCGACGTGGTGCCGTCTTTCTGAGCCGCGTCGAGGACCTTCACTGGAACCTCGAGACTGGCATTAAAATCCTTCAGCAATAAATGGCTGTGTGCAGCTCGAGTGACCTCATCATTGTTACTGCAACCGTTCACTAACACAACCGCTCGCTTCTTGGTCGACGCGCTCGCGTTGCCGCTACTGCCATAGATTTTGGCATGCACCAATAGAGGAAGTATCTGATAGAGCAGCGCACCGTCGACGCGAACGTGCACCGGCAAGACACTGAGGCTCAAATGTCTGATGAACTCGATACCAGCATACTCGTCGTGCTTCACGAGCCCGATCTGCAAGACGGGAATACTTACAGTTTGTCTATTAACAATCCGAGATCGACCGTTTGGATTCGAGAAGCGAAGAAGCACTGGATATGGAGTCACCTGCAACTGGTTATCAACTTGGATGTCATTCACCTCAAGACAGCAAGCAAGAATCCGCGGCCGGGTCTCGCGTTCGAGTCGAGACAATGACGCAGCACTGCCGGCGATAGATGCTCCGCTGTTGGTTCGATCGTCTTCAGAGACAAGAACTTCCATTGCAATACCAGAGACCGACATGTACACCAGCTCCTTGGGAGCATTGTCGACGATTGAAATACCCACCCCTTGGAGATGTACTGCTGCATGCACTGTAGGAGCAGTCACAAAGCGTTGAAGTAGTTGCATGGCACTGCCCTGGCTAGCTTCAGTTTTTGCTGACTGATCAGTAAGAACCTGGCTGCTTGTTGGTACAGTCTTCTCTCCACGTAATCGCGTATCAGTGAAACGTAACACGCGGGTTGGTCCATCCGTGGAGATCTCAATGCCCAGCGTGCCACCGAGAGCATCGGGGTAACGCTGAATTCTGTCGAGATCAAAGCTTCCAATACGCAAAGGCCGACTGTTATCGCCAGCAGCTGACGGAAGCATGTCTACGACGAGCAACCGTTCCTCGGTAGGCTCATCCCAAGCATAATCCAGGCTATGATGTGGCAGTAGAATCTCACTGCGACGCACACGATGTTGATGCGTTCGAAGCGTTTCCAACGAGTAATTTTCCACACGATACGGCGGCGCAGTCGTTCGTTCTTCGCGGAAATACACGCATACACATGATGAATCCAACTTGAGGGTAACGCGCACGAGTTTGGTTTCCCTCGTAGACTCGTGACGCATACGAACAGCGTATTCACCAGACTCTACTAACGGTACCGCCCCACTCCATGACCAGCCAAAGTCTGCAAAACGGCAGCGAATCGTGCGCGTCTTAGCGAATCGAAGTGTCCAGTGAAAGTCCGCAAATGCTCCGGCGTCCAGCTGGACTACAGGATTCACAGGAGACATCACTCTGGAGTTCGGCATGGCGCCACTAGCGTTAGCCATGTCAATTACCGATGGCGTCATCATCTTGGACGAGGAATGGCACACCTCAATTGCATTACTCAACGTGTTGACAAGCATGAATCGAGGCGTCAGCATGATCACCTTCGTCCGTGAATACTGCCCCTTTGCAGGAATAATCGAGTAGCCAATGCTAAATTTTCTGTTTGCTCCGAAATCGTCCGCTTCAATCTCACCAATCGTGCCAGCTTGGTCCAGCACGAAGGGGTCAGACCATTTGCGTTGACCACTCTCCTTTCTCGCATCCAAGGCTGCAATCTCTCGTTCGTGATTCACTCGCAGACGTACGCAACCACGATCCAGTCTGTAGTCGGAATGGCATGCTTGGAGAACTTCTAATTGCCCGAGGCTACGTGGATCATACTCGATCGTCTTTGGGAGAAGGTCAAGCAAACCTTTTACAGGAGGTACACTCGGAAGAAGTCGTGGATGACGTCTCTTGCGTTCAGTTTCTCGCCGATCCGAAGACGTACTGCGACTAGATGCGATGCTTTGTTGCTTTAGGTCTTCAATTCCATCAGTGAACTCGTCGTCTTCACTTGGAATAGGATAAAGGAGATGAGGATTGCGATCTCGTCGGGTTGTCTTGGATCTTTGGCTTTCTTTTAGTAAAAGCTCATCACGATCCAATCGTTTCTGTCCTGCTAGCAATCTAATACCGCAAACGAAGCAAAAAATCATAGGTAAGTTATCAATCATTATTGCAAATACCACACATTGCTGGAATACGTACGCGGTCGAGTGCTCGTGCCCCATTCGTTCTTCCTCGTATTCGTACTCCAGTTTCAGGCCCGTCAGGTTGACAATCCAGTATGGCACATAGAGAAACAACTCGCGACAGTGACCCTTACTCGTCCGAATTTCGGCAGTAATATAAAGATATGCGTCGCTCACGAGGTCTTTCATTTTGATCCGCACAAGGTCACCTAAGTCTTCCTTGAGCTCCAGTGGTTCGCTCCAGTCAAATCCCTTCATTCGGACACTCAACTCGAGAGGTGTTTCCTCGCTCGACAAATGCCAAATCAGCGAATCAGCCACGTTGATAATTCCGCGCTCACGCAAACGTTGTTCGCGAGTTTCCCATCCGGCGTTCATTCCTGCGTTCGTCAGCGTCACAGTTTCCTCTGAAGGCGACCAAGCACTTGGAGTTGCCAAGCAGAAATCGAGTGGTCCAGCGGTCAAATTGTGCACGATAAGCGGCGGGTGGAAAGATAACGTGCGGTGATACAATGCACTACTCGCGCTAGAGAGACAAACGTTCATCATGAATGGACGAACAGGTCGATCACTATACAGTCGTCGAAACTTGATAGTGCACTGAGTTTGGCCAGACTCGTCTGTTTCCATGAGTGTCATGTTCTCGTTGGCAGAAGGGCTCCCTCGGTCAAAGAGCGGGAGGTGCACCCGCTCCTTTGCGTAGGCTTTTGGTAGCATGCTGCTACTTGTGCCGTCTCCAGCGTCAGTCGCATTGATCTCTGGTGGGCGTACCATCACATATCCTTCAGCAGATGACACAATATGCACTGGAACGGGAACAACTGAGGAAGCCTTGACAAGCTTCTTCCAAATGGGGATAATGTGACCTTGTGAGGCATTTCCCGTTCTCAACGGTCGTGACGCTGAACGCCGCTGAGGGGGAACAAACTCAACCTCAAGGTCAGATGAAGTTTGATTCTCCAAGATGAGAGTCGAGCGCACCACAAAATACTTGCATCCACGCTCTACCATCACGTCAATCACACACTCGCACTTCCTAATTCGAGTCGCCGTCATATCCGCTTCAAAGTCCACTAGAGCATACATGCGCGAATCCACTTGGTCGACTGGAATAGGAGCTTCACTCTGCCATTTCCTTGGAATATTTGACTGACTATCACTTGGATACTCCTCCTCGACAGCAATAAAAAGCTGCCGGTCGTGCACGAACGCACGGCGTCGAGCTCCCTTTCGTCGCTTCTCATTGTCGTCTCGTTTGTGGCTTTCCGACTGCTCTTTGTTGAAGCGAAGTGGCTCCTCTTGACCAGGGGCGAGAGAATGCTCGTTGTAAGATGCACCCCAATATCGTAACGGCATTCCAGTGTTGTTTCGGATCCAATACGTGGAATATTCTGTCATTTCACGTGAATCTCCGCCAGCATTAACGACCCACCGCCAAGCTCGGTCTGCAGCGACCAGATTTGCTACGAGTGCATCTGTCAAATTCACTTGTAGAAAGACGTCTGATGAAAGATCCAGTTTCCACGGTGACAGCGCTAGCTGCTCTCGATCCTCCGAACCACTTAGACGTGCACGCTGTCGAGAAAGTGTTACCTTAATGCTCCATGGTTCAATGAGTGGCTCCATCGTTACAAGACGCAAATTTTGGTATTTGGCTTCAGCGCTGCAATTCGCAGTGACTTCAATCATGGAGTTTGACTCGGATCTGAAAAGAAGCTCAATAGCCTTCGAGTCGAACTCGACGACAGGTGACGCCTGGTCCACAATGTTGTTAATCAGTCGAAATTGAACACCAGTTACTACAACCGATGCGCGCGTAAGTACATCATGCTGTGGGGCTGGGATTGCATCTTGTTCAGCGGTTTGAATATCACCCACGTCGTCCGCACTAAAGTAATGAGCATACTCGGAATAATCCCCTGTCGCATCTGGTAAATCTGACCAGTCAAAGTCATCTGCTGTAGCTTTTAGCCGTGCCACGAACGTATTGCGAATCTTTTTCTCTGCACTAAGCATGCTGGTCACGGTCGCCGAAATCTTCAATAGCAGCGGCAAGTCTCGATACGCAACATGCGAAAAGATCTGGTTAATTCGCACAGTCGGTTCACTAAGAATCCATTCTTGCCACTCGGATGGGACATCTCGAAGGAAAATTTCAGGCAAATCCACCGCCGTATTTTCCGTTTCGTTGGTACGCGTAGTATTGACCCAAGGCCCTGCTTGTGAGTCATCGTTCCTCTTGACGTCGTCATCCTCCGTTTCTGCCCCTGCGCTATTCGAGTCACTATTTTCCTCACTCTTTTCCTCACTGCTTTCAGGATCAATAATATTTTCAAATGCCGATCGAAAGCATTGATGCAGCGTGAATTGCACATCCACTTCAAAGTTCTCAACAAGTGTCCCCGTGTGGTGCGTCGGCTTCAGTTGTTCGGTATCACCCACCCTGGGTGAGCCCACCAGCACCTCCACTTTGCTCAGTCTAACCGACGCAGTCACAAGTTCACTACAATTCGGAGACAATTCAGCTCCATCATGTGCACTGTCGAACGTAGCGACTAATTCACTAGAAAGCACGCATCCAGCCACGTCTGCCTTCCGATCTGTTGATACCAGCCACATCTGCAAGTTGGAAAAGCGCGCGTCGATTTTCCACTGAGGAATCGCAAGCAGATTTCTGTCGTCACCTTTGCCTGTCGATGGAGGGCCTTGGAGGTTAGAAGCGATAGATGTCCCACTTCCAGTTTCTTCTGCAATCACACGCGACGTGAAGCTTCCCGGGGCTCGGCCTTCTTTTGCGCTGGTTGAACTCAGCATGCGCTGCAACGGAGACATAAATGCTGATCGAACCGCATTGAGATCATCTTTCAGCGACTCAGATATGCTTGCGTTTCTTGGTCGAAGAGGAGGAACAGTAAAGCGCGTTTCCGGTCGTTCGCTCCGATTCTCGTCAGTGTCGGCATCAACGAATCCAGAACTCTCAACTCCAGGAGGATTATTAGCCATGGTCTCGTCCCGCTGAAGTTCCAATTCGCTTCTCTTCTTGCTTGCCGCCAAGAAGACGTCAAGCACAAAGTGCTCCAATCGGAGCAGAGTCCGGGGAAGAAGAATCAGGCGCGCTGAAGATACAGACAGGTCCAACGAGTTCACCGTGACAGCAGATTCCCCTCCTTCTGCATGATGCTGTCTGCTCGTCAACCGCCCACTCAGTTGTGACGACGATACATCCAGCTTTGAAGCTTGTGACGTTGGAGACCAAAGCACTGGAGGCAATATGTCGTCTCGAGACAGGAATGAGAATGAAGAGCTATCGGATGCAATTGAAGTACGAGATTCCATACGCTCCAAGAGAGCTCCAGGAACAGGCCCGAATAAATGAGTCAGGAACTCCTACATGGGGGGACAACGTCAGCATCAAAGGAGGCAGAAAGTTAACAAAAAAAAAACAATTGCGTACCGTGGAATCAGCAATTTTATCATGAACGACGGTTTCTTGCAAGGAAAACTCGCATTGAAACTGGGTTTGGTTGTCCTCCGATGGAGTATCCTCCAAGTTCAGGGTCACGTATGCCTCTAGCGCAACAAAAGCAAGCTCGGCAATCACACAACAGGGAATTTCATTAGGGAAGCTGCCTCGTCGCCCCATAAAATGCTGTGGATATGATCGTCCCTGCGCTGCGGATGAAGCACCACCACTGCTTTCACGTGAAGATATCTCGTCAGGGATATCAATTACACTTTTCATCCACGTCTCAAATTGGTGCGGCGCCTCCGAGTACGAGATAAACGCAACCTTGAATTCTTCAAGGAGGAAACGGATTGTCAGCTGCCCCCATCTCGCCGACTCAACCGTTGCAGCAGGTAAGGCAGCACTAAAGTCATCATTCTCTCCTAGCTGACCACCGGATAGACTAGCAGAGTCTTCAACCGACCCACCCTCGTAGGTTTCCATTTGATGAATCACTCCTTGGACTGTATCAAACATCGGAATGATCGCTTCATAGAATACCTCCAATGACAAGCACACGTTGGTTTCGCTGACATTGACGCAGATAGGATAAATTTCCACATCCAAAGTAATCTCTGGCAAACCGCTTGTGTTTCCTCCATTGCCAACGTCTTCGCTCATCGCATTTGTAGGAATACTGCATCGTACCTGAAAGCCCGATCGGTCAAGGATTGCAGTTTGGTCCGCAAGAGATGTAATCTGCAGCCTGTCAGCAGTCACAGTAGCTTGGTACGGTGCGCATGCAGCCTCACGTATGGCTTCAGACGCTTCCCGCCGCAGTGCGATTACTATCGTCCCAAAGTCTAACACGATTCCTCGATACGGCTGGGATTGCAACGACTGTCGTATGTCTTTCAATGAAGTCGAGGGTAGAACTACAGACGGGTGATAGAGCTTGACATCCAAATCGAAATTGTCCAGAATGTTTGCTAGGATTAAAACCACGTCGTATCCCACTGCAGAATCATCGCTCTGGCCACTTTGCTTTTCGGGATCGTTGCCTTGCCGATCATCCTCGTTTGGGGAAGTAAGTGGACTTGACATTTCACAATTGAATTGCTTAGCTTCCCTGTTTGACGTATCGACTGCGTCGAAAAATGGAGTCAACGTTTCTGGCGGGCGATCAGAAGTTGGAGATAATCTTGGCGCTAATTGGAAGTCAGAACTTAATGAGACCGAGCGCTTATGTTCTCGCTCTGTGACATCGTCACTCAAAGCGGCGCGCTTCGACTGAAAATGAGTTCGAAGTGGGCCATCAACAACATAGTTTGCTAGACTCTCCACAAACTCCGGCTGTGCTAGCAGACGAACTGGTTGCACTGTCAAGCTCAGAATCGATTTCTCTTTTTGCACGTGCGCTTGCTCTTGGTCTACCACAATGGCCATCGATTTCGATTCCATTTCTCTAAAAATCAAGCATTCAACGCTCAAAACGTGCCTCGTTTCATCCGTCGAAAACGTGGCAGAGTGATCCAGCCCAAATATCTCAATGTAATCTGAACATGAGGACTCAAACCCGCGCACTGCAGCACCGCTGATCCCAAGTCCATCTTCCTGACGCTTCTTGGATGAAAGATCGAACACCTTCACATCGCCAACCAAACCGGAAACATGTATCTGGTCTGCTTTCCCAGTGGCAACCTGCACTTGGGAATCAAGAATTGCAACGGACGCTACAGACTCTCCACGATCAGAGAAGCAGATAGAAACAGAGTGCAGTCGGATACCCAATTTCAGTGCGACAGGAGCGGGCTCACTTCCCGCGTTAAACGCAGATGATTTCGGAGCATCTGACACCGGCTCAAATAGATTCTTTCTCGCTCGCTCCAGGTCTGCCCGAACTGACTCGGTAAGGTTTACCGGCATCGAATATTCTTGTTTGATAGTGGGTGTGAGCTCGAAAGGAGGCGGTACACCGTCATCTATATCAGGTATTGAAATATCACCGCCACCGATATCACCTGGCGAAGAAGCAGGAACCAGAGCAAGTTGAGAAGATGATTCTTCGAACAACTCCACTAATGAGCAAACATATGACTGGTCGAAGTTGACCTGGACTGAGCCAAGTTGAAGATCCACGTCCCGCAGCACCACTTTGCCGCTCTTTTGGTCGTTCAAAGAGCTAAAACCAAGTTCCAACAACGTCTCTGGTGCTGCCAAACCTCTCGATCGTGATCCGTCACTGCCTTTCGCGCCGCCACCTTGAAAAGAAATTACTCGTTCCCGTTGCCTGGTTGGTCGTCTACGTTGGGTAACGTAGCCAGGGAATTTCCCGCTACGACGCAGTGGTGCTTTTATCGAAAATGGAGCAGCAATCGTCGGGCATGAAAACAGTAAATACTGTGATGATCGGCCACTAGCGTCGATAAAGTCTTCAACTTCAAGCGACATGAGGCTCACGTTCAATTGCGTGGACAAGGTCTTTTGACCTACCCGGATTCGAAACCCTTGCAGCTTCACCAGTATTGTACCATTGTCGGCAAGGTCCTCGTCAAAATCACTCGTATCGTAGCGGTAGGAAGCGTACGAAGATACCGCAGAAGACCGAGGCTTCTTCAGCTGCACCGATATCAGTGGAACAGTGAAGGAGCATACAATTAACCTCCGATCAAGAAGCTTCGTAGTTCCGCCGGGAGTATACGGTCGTGGCCTCTTTCGAGTCCTCCTCTCTGAGCGTGGGGGTATGCTCACACTAATGTTGTTATCAGTCGGTGTCGAATCAGTGAGATCAGATTTACAGAGCTCAAGCTCCAGTTCGTCAGCAGTACCATCGCTTAGTGCTGAAGCACTTTGATTCAGATTCCCGCTAGTGATGCTAAACCACGTGTCATCACTTTCAACGCTGGAATTCTCGTCAGAGTCTCCCGCATCGTCAGGTGACGCACCTGTTACCGAGGGTGGGGCACTTTCTATATCATTCAGCATGAACTTTTTCAATGCCGACGTGCTGAGAAAACTCCCCCTCCTCATAGCCTCGTATCTGTCGTCCTGATTCGGCATGCCTGGATCAGGATTTCCGTATGCGTCTTCTGGTGAATAAAACAAGCCACCATCCGAGTATTTCCGCGACTTTTTCGGTGCCTCAGCGTTTGCCACGCGGAAGCGATCAGCCAATGACACCAACTGGAAATACTTCTCCAATGACAAATTGAATGTTAAAGCTGGAAGGTCAGCGTGGACATAAAATCGTGTCAGCGTTGCGTCGAGTGGCAAAATCGACATGCGAACGGTAACGTTAATGTTGAAGCGCTCAACCAGCTCGTATTCTTGCTCCTCATCATAGATATCCGTAAGGTACGGTGGAAGAGAAGCTGATGGGTAGTTCATTCCGTTGCTCCCAGCACCATCGTCTAGACCTCGACTCGTCTTCCCATAAGGAATCAATAATACGTGGATATTTGCCACAGATAGGCTGAATTTGTCGTAAAACTCCTCCTTCCAGCGAATAGCTCCCTCTCCTCTCTCCGCTTCATCATACAACTGCTGAACAAAAGAGGTATTCGGATTCACACCTCGAAAATGGGATGGGCTTAGTAATGCCAGAGACCCCGGTGCTGATTTACTTGATGATGGGTCACCAGTTGAGCTCATGTTCATTCGTTCACTGTCCATTTGACTGAGACGATCAGTTCGAAAATTAATTCGACCTAAATCAACCACGAGACGAGCACAGTTATAGTCGGTGTCACTCTCGGGGATAATAATGACTGGTGCTTGAATACGGAGATCTACGGCAAGTGCAATTCGGTTCTCCATCACGTAGTCCAGTTTAGCGTCGGTTCGAGCCTTCAAATTGACAATGTCATTGAATGACGCAACTTCCAGTTCTTCCCACAACCCCAAACTCGCAGGAGTGTCTAAAAACTTCGCCAAGCGGCCCCAGCATCGTGCGGTTGGTGATAGCACAATTTCCAGAGGCTCCATATGAACAAACAACGAGGCATCTGCGCTAGAATTTGCTGGATTCATCTCATAGCTCATCAGGAACACAACGCCAGATAGTTTGCTAACATTGACGTCATCCCCATCCCCTGTAGGACGAATGGTTTGCTTTCTACTAAGAAGACGAGAAAATGCCGAGCTTTCTGCGCTTTCATCAAATGCCTCAATAGCTTGCAATGACACATCCACAACCACAGTTTCATCTCTCGCCACTGCAGCCACTTGTAACTGAGAAAAGGTACCAAGCAGGAATTCAGTAGGAGCATACTTTCGCCCGTAGCTTGGGTCATCGCGGAGCAGCGTTTTGTTCGTTTCTGGGTCACTTGCTAGCGTTAGCGACCCCCGCTGCAGTGTCACTGTGACTCGATAAAGCTCGCAGAGTTCCATCTGAGATTCACTATCAGAAGCATCTTCTTGTCCGCTGACGTCACGATGCTTATGCATGCGCTTCTTCGAGCGCCGAGAAGGCTCTTCTAATATCTTGAACAGTTCTCGAAGCTCCACTTCAGGAATAATCCGATGAGGAGTTAGCCCCGATTCTCCGTCTGCAGAAGGCGCCGCCAATTTCGACGTCCAGCCAAACATCCACGCACCCCACGATCGATAGCGAACCTCAGCTGGCACACTGGACTCTGTGAATTCGGTGTCCACAGATTCGGTATCTGAAAAGGCTTGCGCTTTTTGCGTCGGGGGCGTTGGCAATCGGCGACGAACGCGAGTAGCGCGTGAAGCCTGGAACTTCCGAACCTCGAGATCAGCTAAGTAGCGGAAAAATAACACGTCTTCTACACTTCGACGCTGCTCGATTTCTTCCAGGCTGCAGTCAATCTCAAGAGGCGAAAGCTTCGACAGATTTGCATAGTCAAGCAGGGAAGGCCGGTTCCTCCCCTGGTCACCATCATCCATCGTATCTCCTAGTTCATTAGCATCGTCGTCGTTGTCTTCACTGTCAGAAACAACGAAATCCACATCTGCAAGCTCTAATAGTTGGCGTGACTTTTGCTGCCATAAGTTCACGTAACGCTTGCGATCCTCACGTCGATCCTTCATAAAACCCCACGTCCATTGCTGTTTCTTGGTTTTCAAGTCTTCCATAACTGAAATGATTGCGTATTTCCACCATTCTGCAGGTTCGTCAAACACTGCAGCCCGCGGTCTGAACTTGCGATACCGCTGGTACTTCGTGTAGTGGTCCGGGATCTGCAGCGCCGACGCCAGGTACAGCGTATCGCAGTACTGTGACTCCTCAAACCGAAACGCCACCTCGGACACATTGACATCAATCTCAAATTTGGGCACGTTCGCATCAAACACATCGCGGTTCACAATCAGCCGCGCACTGGCATCAACAGGCTTCAAGATAAAGTGATGCTGCTGTTGAGACGGGTACAGCTGCATGTGATGATAATGTCTGTCGTCAAACCGTTTCGGAATTGCGCGACTGAACGCGCTGGAAAACTCCTCTGCTGAGCACGTCTCGAAGTCGATCTGGCGGTCGCGCTGCAGCTCACAGTCTGGGTTGCAGTACACGCTCAGATGATTAAGCTCCACGATCTTGAAGATGCGCGGCTCGTTGCTTTTTGAAGTGTCCACGTACGACGGCTGCCAGTTGGAGTTAGTTGACTGTACGTGCACGGACTCGATCGTTAGTCCCAAGGCGAACGGGTGGTCCCCCGTGCTGTGGTCCTCTACGCGGATATGGATTCGACGGACGTGCAGCTCCAAGTTGTCAATGATTTTGTTGACTAGCCTGGCGGTGAACCCGTCCTCGCTGCTGGCAGTGTCGGCTCCGTCGGCCGTCTGCTCCTGACGTTTGGCCTGGGTGTAAAGCTCCTCGAGCAGCTTCTTCTTGAGCGTGAACTCACCCATCTGGCTCATTACAGTGTCGATGTCCTCCTCCGTGCGCAGTAGCAAGTACACGTCGTCTACTGTAGCCACCACCGAGTCGGACTGTAGCCGGTTCCACGGGATCTTGAGTTCAATGGAGCCCACGAGGCCGCGCACAAGCTTGACGGCTGGCAGATCCGCGACCATCTCGGGCTTCACCTCCAGCTCCGTGAGCACAACGTAACCCGACCACACCGCTACATTTATCTTGTCGCTGCTGAAGCACTTGGGCTCGATGTAGCTGCCCAGCGCGCTGGTCAGCAACCCCGTTACCAGCGTCTCGAACATGGGCGTCGTGGTCACCGCAAAATGCGGAATTGGTGTGTGCAGCACATCAAACAACGGGTCAGTGACATAAGAAGTAACATGTAACACTCTCACTTCAAGGACGGAGTGAGGTTTTGGGGTTTAATGGAGATGGAATTAGGTGACGCTAGCACAAGTGGGCGAGCTTGGGAAAAGAGGAGGGGGAGAAACCCCATACTATTAGGACCGCACGGACGGACGTCCCTTTGCGAGCGAGCATGGAGAGCGTGGACGCGGCGCTGCGCTACCTGCAGCGGCAGTTCGCGAGCGTTGCCGGCGATGAGGCTCAGTGGAATGAGGAGCGCCAGAAGCTGCAGGCCCAGGTGCGCGAGCTCGAGGACCAGCGCAGCGAGCAGGAACAAGCTTACAAGGATGCCATGCTGCGCGTCAAAATGCTTGAGTTCGCATTGCGGCAAGAACGCGGCCGCTATCTGGTGTCTCCCGCCGCGGTCTCCAGCACAGGGGGTCCCTCTACCAAGCCGCGCTCCGAGAGTGCAGAGGTCTCGCGTGGCGTGACGGTCACGCGCTCCATGGAGCGCTCCAAGTCGGCGCGCACCATTGAGCAGCAGTCGCCTGTGCCGTCGCCCGCAGGCAGCCCCAAGTCTTACAGCATGTATAGAACAGATAGCAGGAATAAGAGCGCGTCCAACACGCCCAAGAACTCACAGGGCAAGGGCATGGAGATCTCGCGACCCCGAATGATGTCTAGGACGGCATCCGGTCGAGAAGTCGAGCGCGAGATGAATAGGACTGCGTCAGGACGGGAAGTCGAGCGAGAACTGAGCAGGTCGGCGTCAGGTTCAGGGCGCGAGGTAGAGCGTGAGATGAATAGATCGGCCTCGGGATCCGGACGGGAGGTGGAACGCGTTGAACGTACGTCCTTGCGACGAAATTCAATATGTTGCTGTGGGTTGTTGACATTTGGAATCATATTTCAGGTACAATTGAGACGATGAAGCCTGCGGTGATCGCAATCGCACCCAAGTGCTCGTACCGGGCGCACAAGTTAAAGCTGAAGCTGTCGGGACACATGGTACGTACGACGTTGTTGTGTCTTACGCCGTGAGTCAAACTACGATATACTCATATTTATGCTAACTCTTTACAGGATGGAGTGCGAGCACTTGCGTTCCACCCGACGGAGCCACTGTTGGTGTCGGGTAGTGAGGACTGCACCGTGAAGGTGTGGAATCTGTCGAGTGTGGCTAACGGCCCGCCATCGCAAAGGGCGACTGAGGTGGATTCGCTTGTGACAATGCGGACGCATACAAAGAGCGTATTGGCTCTAGCCGTGTTTAGCTCGGAAAACTCTGAATGTCCGCCTGGACGGGCAGGTACATTCGCGTCCGCGGGGCGCGATGGCGCACTAAATCTGTTCCATCTGCCAGGAACAGAGACGGATAAACCGGAACCGTACACGTACGAGGAATATGAGGGCATGAAAATGCATTCAGTGAAGGATGCTCATGACGACGCAATTTGGGATCTGCATGCACACCCGCTTTCAAACACATTGTTCTCGGCTGGAGCGGACGGTGTTGTCCGAACGTGGGGGGTTATGTCAGGTATGTCACCGCATGATTTGAGACGAGCTCGGGCAGGCTCCATATCTAGCAAATTGATTGTTTCTAATTTAAACCTTTTGTTTTCTTGTGGTACGATAGAGCTTACGCTTCAGGGAGAACTGCGGTGTGCGAGCAAGACTAATACAAATGGAACTGGTAAGCCCGAGTTTTCTAGAACAATCGATTTGAGCGACGAGGCTAACGTGTGTTATGCTTTCGAATAGGTCCTAACGTTCGTGGCTCCTTGGTACCAACGTCGGTATACTCGATGCTTACGGATCCGAAGACATGCGTTGTCGGGTATACAAATGGAGCTATTTCCCAGTTCGACTACGCTGCTGAGCGTGTTATTCAGTTGACACGAGCAATTGACGTCGACACGAAGGGACGAGGGGGTCAAGTGAATAAGGTGCGCTATCGGGTGTTCCTTCCGCTGGCTTTGGGTTAGTCCTTAACTGTTCTTTGATTCGTTGTGCAGTTGGTTGTTCACCCTACCATGCCAATCGCTATTGCTGCTCACCAAGATCGGAAAATCCGGCTGTACGACATGCGAGCAGGTACGACTAGTTTGATGCGATTGCTTGCTGTATGCGTAGATGGTCTAACCTGTGTATGCCGATCTGGGACGTAGGCGACTGTGTCGGCTCTCTCACTGCTCACCAGGATTCTGTCACATCGCTTTCAATCGACGCTGCGGGGTTGTATCTTGCTTCTGGAGGTACGGTTGCGTGCTTCTTGTTAACGCTCTGCCACTCCTGTAACTAAACTCTTGTGGAATTTGCTTCCAGGCCACGACGGTTCATTGCGCGTCTGGTCAGTTCCGGACAGACATTGCGTATTTGAGCAAACGGTGCGTGTGGTTTACGCGTTTCCATGATGATATTTGACTTATCGAGACTGACTATTCATTTTTGTCTTTCTGTAGGCGCACCGGCCGAAGATGGGCGAAGCCGTTCACTCAGTGACTTATCACCCTTCGCGTAATTTCATCGCGACGGGCGGCGCGGACAGTACAATAAAGATCTTCCAGTAAGCTGTGTAGCAGCTTCTGAAAACGATATCACCGCTCGATCACTGCTGTCGAGCGAGTCACAAATGACTGTGTGCTCTGTGTGTGAGTTGCACGGCTGATTAGTGGAATAGAACAACACTTAGCTTGCTTCCCTCTTTCGACTTAACTGCGTAGTAGATGTCGGTACAGTTCGACTAACGTATCCCTACTTCACTGTTACACTCACAGAGAAAAATCCCTCCTTCATCGATACAGAACCAAAATTAAGCAAGACAAGGGCCGCCATTTTAGCACACGAAAGCCCGCTCCCTCAGCCTTTCGGCGAGAGTGCGACGGCCGTGTATTGATATTTCTTCAAGATGATGGCAAAGAGCGCTCCCTAGCAGCACGGCAAGACCGAGCAAACTACCTAGTCAGACTAGACAGCTTAGATCACGCCAATGCGGTTGGCCACGTCCAGAGCGTCGTAGTCAGCGGTCAGGCGCACGTACGCCTTCTTCTGGCCATCGGGTCTGTACAAACACACAGAGAAATCATACAGTCAGCACACTTTGCTCCATGTATCTACGTCTAAACAAAATCGGACGGAGAGCGGCGGATCTGAGTCGTGAGACCGCCGCCCCTCGAGGCCACGCCACCGCACTTCCCTATCAGGACTACGGCCAGACGTGCAGCACCTCAAGGGGGTTCTCTAATAGTGGTCCCTCCGTCCTGCAACTCAAAAGCTCGACGCGATGTGGTGTACCTGATGAGCGTGTTGACCTTGGCGACCTTGATGTCGTACAGCTGCTTAACGGCGTCCTTGATCTGGCGCTTGTTGGCCAGCAGGTCCACCAGGAAGACGAGCGTGTTGTTGTCCTCAATCTTCTTCATGGCCGACTCAGTGGTAAGCGGGGCCTTGATGATGCGGTACTTGTCGAGTTTGTTGCGCGACGGCACGGCCTTGCGGGCGTAACGCGGGGCGCGAGCCAGTTGCAGGGTCTTTGGCTTGTAGAAGTGCACTTTGGTGCGGATCTTCAGCACCTTGCCGTGCGAGCCCTTGATCACCTTCTTGGACAGCTTGGCAGCCGACTTGCCGGCCGACGTCTTGGGGGTGCTCGTAACCTTTGCCATCTCGACCTGTTTGCCTCTTTGAGAAATGACCTTGAGGGCTTCACAATCGGGCTTTGGCGACCAGCGTGAGCCAACGATTCTTCTTAATTATTAGCCAATCCAATTAGGGAAATTATTAGCCAATCCTACTACGGAATTTGTTAATAGTGGCCTTGATTATCAGTACCCTATTACCTTTAAATCAGTACCATTCAAGCCGAGAGCAGGTACTCGTAGTGCCCGCTGTGGACTCCAGTAACTACAGTAGTTACTACAATTCCCACTCAAGACCGAGGATACTACTAAAGCCGCAATAGAGTATCACCCTCGGCTTGTCGGATATCGTACATGTACTTGCGTCGACGAGCGGGAGCAAAAGTGCATGAAGACGATATATGTTGTGTGGCACACACAACGAGAACTCAATCAAGTAGATTGTCCCCCTGATGTCACCAGCTTGTCTATTTTGCGCCGTAAATGTTAGGACGACGCCAGCATCGACGCCTCGATTCTTGTCTAGATGAATTCATTCCGACAAATCCACCACCGACAGCAAGCGAGTTGCTCCTTAGTGCTCATGCGTTGCGCAGTTTGGCTTGTACTCGCGACGATCGCGATTCTCGTCACTTTAACTGCTTCAACTTCTTCAGATGACTTTACCGAGACCAACAGCCCCACCACCGACAATTCGGCAGCAAGCAATGACAACGACATCGTTGCATATGAAAACGCTACAGAGGTGACTGTACGCCACATTTTGCACTTTTCGGACGTGCACCTCAACATTTCCAACTCCTTTAACGACAGTGACTCGGCCCAGATCCCGGTCGCCTATGGTGACGATGCACCTATCAGTCTATTGGTGTCGGCACTAGACTACGCCAAGAAGCTGCTTCCCGATCCGGACTTCTTCCTTTATACGGGGGACCATGTGGTGCATGGAGAACTGTCGAACGAGTATCTCGCTGAAGCTGTCGAAGAAAACGTCGAGCTCATGGCCAAATATTACTCTGATGCTACGGGCAATGGCACGGTGCTCGACATTACGGCGATCATTGGCAATGCTGACACAAGTAAGTGGTGGAGGGTCGCTTGTGAGGTTGTTGACGAATTTATTAACGATTGTGATGGAAACGTGCAGGTCCTGACTACACCATGAACGTGACAAACCCGGAGACGGAGGAGAATCCGATGATCGCATTAATATCCGGGGCGTGGAATAACACCATGTCCAAGTCAAACCTCGACTGGTTCAACCGCCGCGGATTTTTGGCGTACGCTCTCGACGAAAACCTGATCGTGCTCACACTAAACACGCTGCCGTACTCGGTAAGTCCCCTCGATTTAGAGTTCTCCGTTCATCGTAAAAAAAATAGCTAACATTGTGTCATGTACGTTCTTGCAGCCACATCACCTACCCGATACCTCCAATATGCCAGATCCGTTCGGGCAGTTCAAGTGGCTCAATACTTCGCTATCTGAGTTGCGCGATGCTGGCAAGTTGGCGTACATTGTTGGTCACATTCCGCCTATTATCGACTCGTACAGTGGCTCGCCCATGTGGAACGAGACGTACATCAAGACATACAAACAAATCGTAAGTCAGTACACGGACATCATCAAGGCGCAGTTGTTCGGCCACGTGCACAGCATCGAGTTCCGACTGCCTCTTTCCAGCAGCTTGAGGGCGCAATTTCAACAGGCAGGTGTGACTGTGGGTGACGATTATGCGGACAGCTCGGAACTCGTGCCGCTGTTCATGGTGGCGGCAATTTCTCCCATCTTTTCCAATAACCCCGCGTTTATGGTCTGGGACTTTGACGCTGTGACGTACGACATTCTCGACTTTTCAGTCTACGGTGGCAACATCTCCTCGACTACCCAAGCCGTTGATTGGAAGGCGCTCTTCCAAGCAAGTACGGAATACGGCGTCAGTTCCTTGAACACATCGGAGATTACACGCTTTGTGGCACGTGCAGCAGCGGACGCAAAACTGCTGGAGCAATATTACTTCAACTCGAAGGCGCAGTCACGTCTCCAATCCTCGTGTTTGGACGCCGCGTGCCAAGCCGAGTGGTTGTGCTCTCTGTACTGGTGGTCGTCAGTGGCAGGTTTCAAGTCCTGTGTGGCGTCCACTACGGCGTCAAAGTCGAAGGGCTCTTCTGTTATTCAACACTCCATTTCTTCGTCTGGGGGATCGCTATTGTTCGCGTCGGCTGCCATTATCTTGGGCGGGATGGCCGCAACTGCCGCGTTTGTACTGGTTGCTTCCAGAGTCTGTCGTCGAGGTGGCGACCAAGAGGCTTCCAAGCTCTTGCAACGTCAGCGCGTTCATTTTGCAGCGATGGTATGACGAAAAGCGACTCGTAGCACAAATCCAAATGTGGCCACGATCAGGTTGAACGAACGACAATGCATAAAGACCAACGTTGCTTGGCTCATAATCTATTATGGATGGTATCGCCCGCGATATTCCTAAACTTGCTGATGAAAGACAGGAGTAATCGCTAAGAAGGGTATACAGTACAATGATTTATGTGAGTTACGTGGCACGTGAAGGCACACGAGGACAAGTGATACTTGTCCTAAGTGATACTTGTATTGTAGAGGCATTCCAGGTGTAGGTAAACGACACGAAGGTATTTACTTGAAGACCCACGAAACTGAGTTCTATACTACGAGTTCATTGAATACATGAAGCGCTCGTGGCAAAGGAGCTGGAGATCCATCAATTCAACGAGTTGGGGTAAGCGGTTGGACACAAGACCATCAACGCGACCTCCACATGATAGCACAATTGGCCGGGCTGTCCGTGCTGCTTGCTGTTGGCGTTGTTAGAGCAGTCATAATTGTGATGTTCACATTATTGAAGTTATACTATGGTATACAATAGCACCTCTTTCTAGTCATCGTACGCTAGTACATTTACAGCGTTAAACTCAGTGTGTACCGGTACCGGGAGGATACGCACTTCACAACGAAAATTTCAAGTTCCCTCTTAATTAATACTTCAGTATTAATAACACTTATTATTATTAATAGTGTTAATAGTACTTCGTATTATTTTAATAATTGTTTAAATCGACGCTGGCCACCGTGTTGTCGTACGGCGGCCTGCACGGAAACTGCAGATCATTGTTCATTCATGCCGAGGTATGGACGAGACCAGTTTCCTCAATCAAGTTGGCAGTCGGTAGGCTGTAGACTGTGGTTGCAGCAGGAACTGGAAATTCCGGTACAGGTAACTGCAAAGTTGACCAGGAGCTACCGACGTCGGATCTGCTGATGCTGCCAACGTCACCAAGCGACAGCCGAAGGAGAAAAAAACACACACACACATTGATGAGATCCGGAGAACGCACACGTTGAACTTGTACACCCTAATGCAAGTTGAAACGGGAAGAAAAGATTGGAGGTATGAGCCTAATTGGTGACCAACCACACCTGATAAGCTTCTCTACCGGAAGGTCTTAGGTTGTACTGGTAAGTCCACCGCCGAAAAATGGAGTTGTAGTTTTGTGCTGGCGAGAGTCGCGGTCTGCAATCACAGTGAGTGGCTGACGCGAACTGCATGAGCAACGACCTTTGGTACTGTACAGTAGAATCCAACGCTGCTTCGCGGGAGCTCGAGGCTTTAAATCCAGTTGCGAGAGAGATGGTCCACACTACGGTCCGTTCGATGCCGTCAGAGCGACGCAATCGTGTTAACTTAAGGTTACTTGGCGTTTTTTGTCTCCACGGCTGCTTCGCGAGAGACCAAAGCCGGTTTATCGTTGTTGGGACAACTCCATTCTCAGCCGAACTCATGGTGCATTGCAGCACGCATTTCACTAGGAACACGCGTTAAGTCCCGAGGCTTGACGACGGCGACGAGGCAGTCGGGGAAGATCCTGTATAAGCAACTGCAACCAGCTGCGGGGCGGAACCGGATTCCTCGTTTAGGGCGCACACATCAATGTTTACAGTACATCGCAAGACTGGTACAGTACTACATGTAGTAGGCATGTACGTACAGGTACAAGGGACCTTGGTAAGAGCTCCGTATGCAGTAAACTCGTGCTCGAATGATGCCCGTTAATCCAAAGCGGATGAGACGCCCTTGCAGGCCGCTCAGTCAACTCGACGCGTGACGCGTACTGAGCAAAGAAGAAACCTCCCCGCAAAAGGAACCGGATTCCCTACAAGAAGACTCGATCACTCTAATTTTTCGCGTTAATTAGCAGATCAACTTTGTCAAGACGTCTTGATGGTCCTGGAGCCGTGTGTGGCCGCTCTCCCCCAGCTTTCTTCCTATCTGCCCGCGTCTTCTTCCTTTAGTACGACTTCCACCGGCATAAACAGTAACATGGGAGTCAAGAAGCGGCGCAACAGCATCGAAGGCGCGTTCTCGGCTGGAAGTCCTGGTCCTCCGACACCTCACCAGCTTAAGAACGAGCAGCTCAAGCGGAAGCAGCCCCCTTTACAAGTCTCACACGATAAAGGACCAAAGACGGTGTCGTTCTCGCGGCTCGATAGTATTTATCAAGCTCAAGAGCAGGGCAGCCCTCTTATCATTTCCAAGGGGTTATCATTTTCGTCTACAGCGTTCTCTAAGGATACCGACCTTGTAGACGAAGCGTTACAGCCGAGTACCCCCCGTCGTGAGCGCACATCAAGGTACTTGAGCGAGGGCGACCGCCGAGAGATTATCGCGCGAATTGATGGCGGCGAAAAGCAGGTAACCCTGGCAAGAGAATTCCGTGTTAGTCGTGCTGCCATTTGCAACCTGTACAAGAACCGGTGGGAAGTGCTCACACGAGGAAGTCGCAACCACGAGGCCAAACACCCAAAGACAAAGATGCCGCGCAGCAAAATGTCAAGTACACGCTTGGCCTACCAGCCGGCAGTAAACAACGATACAAGCCCAGCTGGGCTTATACCTGAGTCGATTACAGTCTACCCAGACGTATCCACAATATCAATTCATACGGAGGAGAGTCCGCGCGAGGACTCTGTCACAAGACATGATGCGGACGAATCAAGCCTGTCGTCGCTGGGGGATCATCATCATAAACAACCATTAACCCACGCCCTGTGGTCTCCATTCGAGGAAATAGTCAGCAGCCCGGTTGCAACCCAATCGTTCCTTGTTCACGAGGCGTCGACGTACTCTTATCCGTGTCGTAATTTGATCGCGGCTCTGAGGGACGAAAACATCAGCATGGTTGTATTCCAACAGCGAGCCACACGACTCGTTCGTCTTCTGATCGAAGAGGCACTGACCTGCCTGCCTCATGAGGATGTCCAGATCAAGAACCAGTTTGGAGACGTGTGCCACGCGACCAAATGTCTGGACGAGCGAGACATCTGCGGCGTCTCCATGGAGGACAAGGGCATGGTGCTGCTGCGCGCCTTCTCCAGCGTCAGTCCAACATCACCCACCGGCGTGGTTTCTATTGAAGCAAGAATAAGAGACGACAACGGGATGTCGCCTACCATTCACGCCCAGTTACCCACAGTTAGTCCTGCTCAAGTCGTGTTACTTCTTGACATCCAATGCGCTACAGGGAACGAGGCATGTGGAGTTTTGCATCATCTTGTGCACGAAAAGCAGATACCCGCCAAGAATATTTATTTCGTGACGGTTATTAGCTCGTTTGAAGGTCTCCAGACTGTGTTTCAAAACTATCCAGGTGAGGCATGAGCTATGTATTAATGTATTACCCATCGGGGTGTTCCTCGGACTAATATATGGCTTCGCTTGTTTCGCCCAGACGTGACGCTAATCGCAGCCCAAGTGGACACCGTGCTAGATCCAAACCAAAATATTCGGCCAGGGATTGGAGACTTCATGCAACGGTTCTGGAACGTCCGCACCGACCATATCGCACCATAATGCCTCGAAAAGTTCAAAACTGCTATAAAACGCGACGTACCAGTATTAACTACGAGCCTAGATGATACGGCGCTGGGTGTTAGTCTTCATCAACCATATACAGTAGTCTGGCCTCGCTAAGCGCATCCGTATTCGTTTGAATTACGGCTTCTAGCTCGATGTTCGTTGTACAGTACTTGAGTATGCATTCGTCGAGTGCAGGAGATACGCTTGTCCGTCGTCCTACCAGCGCCACGAATCTCGGCGTCTATGCTGATCGACCCCGTCGCGGCGTCTACAGCGCTTTGAACTGGTGCACGTCTAGGCTCTGCTGGCCGTTCTCCAGCAGCGCTATCAAGGCGCCAGCGAATGCCTTGTAGTCCGGATGCTCGCGGTGCTTCGCCACGCTCTGTTTTAACCGACAGCAGCAGCATTTAACCCGGCCAGTCTACTAATCACTACCGACACTGTTGGAGTCCCTCCTCTTCAATGCACAGCGCCTACGTCGAAATGGAACCAATAATTAGGATACGTACGTTGTCCTGGTCGCGCGCTCGACGATGGTCCACTTGCGCGAATCGCTGGTGTTCTGCATAGGGTGCCATCTGAGGACACCGGCATCCTTGGAGTACGTCTGCGGGCCTCGGCCAGCTTGGCGCGCAGCTGGTCCTCGACGCCGTCCTTGGCGTGCAGGTTAACGACAATGGTGAAGACCATGATTTTCTAGTAGTGATGGCGGTTGGGAAATCGAGAGTGAATTCGCAAGTGAGTGAGGCGGACGACGTTGGCCTAGACCTGCCTCGAGGTGGTAAGGATGTCGTGCTGCGGGATGGGAGTCTGTCCCTTCGACGCCTACGAGTCTGTTGCAGTGGCAGGACGCCAAGGATACGTACGTCACTTCAATCTGGTTCAGTGGCAGGACGCCAAGGATACGTACGTCACTTCAATCTGGTTCTCTCGAAACCCGACTGCGCGGGGAAAACTGTTTATGATTCTGCGTAATCCGTCGCGATCGGGTTGGTCTACCTGCCGGTTAATGTCGGATGAGCGACAGTCTCTGTGTTTGCTTGTTGCTGCGGACCCCGGTCTTGATGTCATCCAACAGAAGCTAATATCTGGTTCAGTCACCAGTATCCTGAGCTTTCGAGCTCGGCAATCAACTTCAAGGTCGTCTGTACTAAACCCATTCGTTGTCTGCTTGTTGCGATAATTACTTGACGGCTCGCACGCCAAGCTCCCGTCGGCCGTTCGTTTCCCCATTCGACATTAAACCTGCAGGAAAACCGACCCGATCGCGACGGATTACGCAGAATCATAAACAGTTTTCCCCGCGCAGTCGGGTTTCGAGAGAACCAGATTGAAGTGACGTACGTATCCTTGGCGTCCTGCCACTGCAACAGACTCGTAGGCGTCGAAGGGACAGACTCCCATCCCGCAGCACGACATCCTTACCACCTCGAGGCAGGTCTAGGCCAACGTCGTCCGCCTCACTCACTTGCGAATTCACTCTCGATTTCCCAACCGCCATCACTACTAGAAAATCATGGTCTTCACCATTGTCGTTAACCTGCACGCCAAGGACGGCGTCGAGGACCAGCTGCGCGCCAAGCTGGCCGAGGCCCGCAGACGTACTCCAAGGATGCCGGTGTCCTCAGATGGCACCCTATGCAGAACACCAGCGATTCGCGCAAGTGGACCATCGTCGAGCGCTGCGACCAGGACAGCGTACGTATCCCAATCATTGGTTCCATTTCGACGTAGGCGCTGTGCATTGAAGAGGAGGGACTCCAACAGTGTCGGTAGTGATTAGTAGACTGACCGGGTTAAATGCTGCTGCTGTCGGTTAAAACAGAGCGTGGCGAAGCACCGCGAGCACCTGGACTACAAGGCATACGCTGGCGCCTTGATAGCGCTGCTGGAGAACGGCCAGCAGAGCCTAGACGTGCACCAGTTCAAGGAGCTTTAAACGACTGTATGCTGCGGCCTGCGACAGGGACGAGCAGCAAATGCTGAAATGAATCGTTGCGTGACGCTGGTATTGTATCGCGGCGGCAGATAGTGGCAAGCTTCGGTTCTTCGGATAATCTTCAAGCCGCCTTGTCTCTGAATCTCTTCCAGACGAGCTCGTAGACCGACGAACTGTAGAACTACATGCAGAAGCTGTAATTCAAATGAGCACGGAATACTTTAACGTGCCCAATAATTTCTGTGTCGTTGGCAACGTGGCAAACTTGTTGCTCTCTCTGATAGGTGGCGCACTCCGCGACTGTTATGCCTTTCGATGACTGACACACTGGATACTTTACATGTCCGTGACGACAGACAATTGGAGCCTACACCATCACAAGTTTACTCGGAAACAGCGTTTGTCATTCAACTTAATTTCCGCTATATCGTGGTTACTGTACACATAGGCTACGAGCTATAGCCTCGTTTGCACAGTGTTGACATAAGCCAACCCACGCACCGAGCTCTCTATCAGCAGACCTGCGCGGCGCAGTGCCAGCTCGTCATAGCTGCCTCATAACACTTACTCAACATGAACGGGCTTACTCGTGTCCAGCTCGTTGAACTGGCGCATCTCCAGCGGCTGATCCAGAAGCTGTCCCATGTAGACTCCGAACTCAGCGTAATACGGGTTCGCTATGTGGATTTTCACACTCTGCTCAAACCACAACAACGATATCAAGTCAGGTTCCATGCCACTATACACAATATAAAACATACTATTTCTCCACGTACGCTTTGACGTTCGTAGCGCTCCACGATGGTCCACTTGCGGGTGTCAACGTGGTCCTGCATGACGTGCCAGCCGATGACCTCGGCGTCCTTCATGTAGGTCTGCGAGGCCTCGACAAGCTTGTTGTGGATCTTCTCCTCGACGTCCTTGCCTTCTTTAGCGTGCAGGTGGCAAACGATCGTGTAGACCATTTTGATTGTGCTTCGAGTGGATGTCCTAAGGCTTGAGTGCTTGACAGCAAATTGAGTAATGAAGCAGGCGATGGTAGCTATACGAGATGGCGCATACAATTTTGCTTACGTCTAGTGTATACTGACCAGTCAGCAACTATAAATACACATGCATTGTATTACTAAATAGTACTAGTAGTATTAAATAGGCAAACCCCTCTATAAGCATGACATTGCTGCACATTCCTATACAGAGGCCCATCTCTGTAGTTACATGCTGTTTTGCCATGTAACCCATCTCTCTCAATACCTCCTCGAAAGGCCATTGCATTTAGATTTGCATTTTTCACAAGCTCTAGTCGCCAAGAGCTTTGAAGAAGGGGCCAGCTTATCAACTGAGTCTGACGGAGCCGATGAGTACGAAGGATGTGCCTGAAAACTATTACTATTACTTGTAATGTAATAATAATATTATTATCTTATGGTTATTCACGGACATTTAATACTTCAGCATCCATTTAAACAAAACGAACTTGTTTAAAAATTAACATTTGGACCAAATCTTTTTCTGTTTAGTTCTTGACGTCCAATGATCTTCAAAGATACCGCTGTCAGCGCGTTCTTTTTCCATTTCATTCATTGATGATACTAACGAAAACTAGGGCGGCGCTAGCAGCGAATGCTCAATACAAAATGTATTCCTCATTTCTTTATTATTGTTCTCAGATCAGAATATATTTCTTATTGATCTGTAAACCAGCTTGTACATTTCTTTATTGTAATGTCCAAGCACTCTCCACGAAAGCAGCAGACATAATTCTACTTTTTGATTGACGATATGGATAACGAGAAGGAAAACGGAAATAACGGTGAATCCCTGCATGTAATATCAAATTAATTGCCCACTGCGACGAGAAAAACGAGTGGGCTCAGGAGTTGTGTCAAAAGCAGGTGCTATGGCAGTAATTGTCCTTCCTTAACTATTCCAGAGCTCCAAGCTAACAATCGATTATCACATCGCTGTTAGGATATCGATACTACTTCGTAGTACAAACTAAAATGAAAATAGCGGGAAGGAGGAAAAGTGGTCATTGGGGAGGTCAACATTTATTACTAAATGGCCAAAGGGGTAGTAAGACGTCGTGAGAGACACATCAAGCTTTCAAGAGACTTAGGAACTCGACATTGAGAGCTGCATTTTGAAGCGCTCAACAAAGCGAATGGTCCTCCTTCTTGTAAGCGGGAGAATTCCCTGAGTAGTAAAACGTGTCTGGTACGCAGTGTTGGTGCATTGATCGCGTTGACATAGAACTCAGAAACGTGTCGTTAAATGCTAGTGTTGTTTCTAAAAGCTTGCTTCATGCGCGCGTTGATGGCTTGGTCTGCTTCTGAGTATCCGCTGAGGATCCATCCGTGCACGACAAGCAGACACTTCGTGGAGGTTCATATCGCTCGCATTTCATTTGGTTACCTCTTAGCACCGTTTGACGTTCTTCTTCACTGACCAATGCCAACTCCATTGCCTACAACTAAATTTACGAGGAAACAACACACAACCTTGCTCCACAATACGTACGTCTTATTCAATTTTTCTTTCGCTTTTTTTTTTTCTTCTACTATTGGCACTAAGTCCAGACGCCATCGATTGCATCTCAATACATCGATCCAACCGCGAACACTCTTATTTATCACAAGCGTAGCTTCGACTCAGGCTTCACGGGATGATGGCGACGTAGCCTGATCCACTTTACAACACATGAAAGTCATTCGCTAGCTCACGCGTTTACTCGACGTGCACGGGTTTGCTCGTGTCCAGCTCGTTGAAGCGGCGCAGATCCATCGGCTGGTCCAGCAGCGGGATGACGTACGGGTCGAACGTCTTCCAGTACGGGTTGCCCAGGTGGTACTTCTGGCTGCTCTCGTGCTCGTAGCGCTCGACGATGCACCACTTGCGCGGGTCCTGGTGGTCCTGCATCACATGCCAGCCCACGGTCTCGATATCCTTAGAGTACACTTGGGAAGCCTCGATCAGCTTGTTGCGCAGCTTCTCCTCGACCTCCTTGCCCTCCTTGGCGTACAGGTGAACGACGATCGTGTAAACCATTGTGGTTGGCGGGTTGTGAACTTGACAGGAAAATGAAAAGTGAGCTCATAAGGGCAGGCGGCGGGATGTGGCTTCGCTTCGTGTCATTCCTCCTGCTGATGCCATTCGGGACGTGCGAGAGACGGGAGGCTTCCGCTTGGATCTTGGAAGGCGTCGTCATTGAAGTAGCAAGGGAGGTGGACGCATGGATACGCAACGGTATGTGGTTGACTTAAATACACATATGGTGCCCATCACTTACTATATGTTTTGTATGAGAGGGATTACATGAGGCTCAATTAATACAAATTCACGACAAAGGTAACCGCGCTTCACTTGGCTGAGATTGCACGTGCAATGTTCGGCTCGAGCAGTAGCTCGTCGCTGGGCCCGCCTCTGCAAATACAGCGCAACCCTGCTTCGCGGACGCCGCGCGCGGGTTTGCTGCGGCTACGCTCCTCGCGGTACACTGGGCCGCACTGGGTTGAGTGCATATAGAATACAATAGACATTTTAATTGATGTCGCCTAGCCAATCGTATACAATAGACATTTTAATTGATGTCGCCTAGCCAATCGTCGTTGTGCTTTTCAAGGATTCTAAAGTTATACATATTTTCTCTATCCGGGCTTTTGCTCCTTTTGCTGCCAATATAACTGCAAGTCCCTGCATTTTACGTATTATATAATACATGTTTTATTAGCAGGGCCTTGCATACTTGTGCACACCGTGTTTGCCATGTGTGAGCTCAAATCAGACTCCGTGAAACAGTTGAATTGCAAAAGCTTGGCAAAATCCAAACAGCAATTGAATTTCCGTGTTTTTGCGAACACCTTACCTGTACGATGCAGCTTACTTGTGGTGGTGCTGTGCCTCGACTCGGGGCATTGTTAACGGGGGCCAATGTAAGAGAAACACAAGGACAAATAAAAAGTCAGCTGTAATACATTTGCGTTATGTTATATTTTTATTATATTAAATATATTAGGTATGGATCTGTCACACAATAAAACAGGCAAAACATTGTTTTTAATCAGTTTGATACCTCCCAAATCAAATGTTTTTAACGAGTAAGAGATAGCATCCAAATTGAAATTTATGTAGTTAAAAATTATATAAATGTAACGCTACAAATGCAATAATTGCACTACACTGAATGCACAAGTGTTCAGAGCGCTCTTCTGAATACTCTTGCCCTTAGCTGAGCTACGACTGACTGTGTCGTGGTTGACTGTCGTTCCAGCTCGTCGTGTTCAATGGATCTTTTGTTAAGTAGGCAGCCAAGTGGTCTTGGTACACAACTGTACGAAGAGAGACGTCCTTTCATCTTTGCCGGAGCTGCTGAAACACCGCTTTCACAAAAGCGGCGGTTTCCGCGCCTGTCTTTTATTTTAATTTGGGGTGAGCGTCGAAGAAAGCCTTCTTCAGGCTTTCGTGGCATGGTTAGCAAAACCAAAGTGAATCGGTCGGACTCGCATAAAATACATTGAGAGCTCATCTTCAGCAGAGATATCACTCCCGTCTGGTGTACTTAGATTACGAATCATACGTGGCTTTGGATACAGCACGTGCTGAGGCGGTGTTTGCCTTCAACATGAACAGCAACCAAAAATGACACGTAAAAACCGTTTGAAATTGTACATGATATCTTAATCAGTTTGTTTCATGAAAATTACGATGCCATATGCACAGACATCTCGTCAACTCGGCCGACAGAGACTTAATAGCACGCATCGCAGATCCATCCACCGCTTTTAGCGTCACGCGGGCTCGCTGAGTCAGCGAGTCGACCCTGGGCACAACCTCGGCACAAGTGTGGAGGTCAAGCCTTGACTCAAGGTGATGATGAATCAGAGGCAAATCGTTTCAGATTTGAAATTTAGATGCATTTTTTTCTCCTCACCACTTGGAATTACGTCTGCCGGACTCTTTACATACAAATAAGGTTTACATACGCAAAACAGTTTAATAATTAAATATCTGCTCCGGCAGGCTACAGCTTAAAGAGGTTTGCCCAAGTTCAAGTCTGAAGTTAACTCCTGTCCACGACGTATCCGTGTCCCTCGCTACTTCAATGACGTGGCGCGCATGTCGTCCAAGATCCAAGCGGAAGCCTCCCCTCTCTCGCACATCCCGCACGACATCAGGCATCAGCAGGAGGGATGACACGAAGCTCCCGCCGTCCGCCCTTATGAGCTCACTTTTCATTTTCCTGTCAAGTTCACAACCCGCCAACCACAATGGTTTACACGATCGTCGTTCACCTGTACGCCAAGGAGGGCAAGGAGGTCGAGGAGAAGCTGCGCAACAAGCTGATCGAGGCTTCCCAAGTGTACTCTAAGGATATCGAGACCGTGGGCTGGCATGTGATGCAGGACCACCAGGACCCGCGCAAGTGGTGCATCGTCGAGCGCTACGAGCACGAGAGCAGCCAGAAGTACCACCTGGGCAACCCGTACTGGAAGACGTTCGACCCGTACGTCATCCCGCTGCTGGACCAGCCGATGGATCTGCGCCGCTTCAACGAGCTGGACACGAGCAAACCCGTGCACGTCGAGTAAACGCGTGAGCTAGCGAATGACTTTCATGTGTTGTAAAGTGGATCAGGCTACGTCGCCATCATCCCGTGAAGCCTGAGTCGAAGCTACGCTTGTGATAAATAAGAGTGTTCGCGGTTGGATCGATGTATTGAGATGCAATCGATGGCGTCTGGACTTAGTGCCAATAGTAGAAGAAAAAAAAAAAGCGAAAGAAAAATTGAATAAGACGTACGTATTGTGGAGCAAGGTTGTGTGTTGTTTCCTCGTAAATTTAGTTGTAGGCAATGGAGTTGGCATTGGTCAGTGAAGAAGAACGTCAAACGGTGCTAAGAGGTAACCAAATGAAATGCGAGCGATATGAACCTCCACGAAGTGTCTGCTTGTCGTGCACGGATGGATCCTCAGCGGATACTCAGAAGCAGACCAAGCCATCAACGCGCGCATGAAGCAAGCTTTTAGAAACAACACTAGCATTTAACGACACGTTTCTGAGTTCTATGTCAACGCGATCAATGCACCAACACTGCGTACCAGACACGTTTTACTACTCAGGGAATTCTCCCGCTTACAAGAAGGAGGACCATTCGCTTTGTTGAGCGCTTCAAGATGCCGCTCTCAGCCATTTTAAAATAAAAAGCGAGGAAGGAGGGAATTTATGAAGGTCTCGGAGAAGGTAAACTAAAAAAATAAACAAATTAAAAAAAGTATTATTATTTACCTTCTCTGAGACCTTAATAAATTCCGCTATTTTCATATGGAAGTCGGTATGGTGATTGACTGTGTTAATTTATCGTTAGCTAGGGACAGCATTTGCTTCTGACACAACTCCTGTCGAGACTCACCCGTACATCATGAAGCGTAGCTACTTGGAGCCCTTTCTCGTTGCAACGAACAGTTATTTGCTATTGCATGATTCACCGGTAAGATCCTGCCAAGCAGTTTCCTTTTATTATCTCATTCATTTTTTTGTCCGTTGGTTTCTGATGGTCATATCTCCGACCATACTTGAACTTACTATTCGTATTATTGACCAATACGTTAGCTGCCATGGTATTAGCTCTTCTTTTAGCGAATCAAATTAATCTACTCGATCAATTTTGACTAACCAGATAGATCCCGGATTGCCTCCGACATATTTGGTCGGAGGAAGACCCAAAGGTATCGGAGAAGCTACTGCCCAGAATTTTTGTGCATAGTCGTGCGAATTCGCGTCCAGGATTTACCCAGTCTTATCCTGGATAATTATCCAGGATAAAAATAAAATACGCGGAGCAGATAAAATACGATGCCCATCACCCCAAAATTTGCACTGATTTCCCTCATCCCTTTCTCTCCTCTACGGCTATGGCAAACGTCCGCCCCCCCCCCCCAATCTCATTTCAAGATTTTCCTTGTCCTGCAACAATGAAGCGCCCACGCGCATCTGATGACGAGGACGACAGCGACACGGCTAGCGAAAACGAGGAAGAACGCGAGGAGCGTGCCCAGCGCGCTAAAAAAGCAGTAACGACGACTCGGAGAGGGATGCGGAATGCGAGGGTGTGCGTGAGGGCCGAAAATTCCGCCATTTTCACGCCAGTTGAGATGATTGGGAGGATTATCGCGTTCGCTACAGTGAGAAGACCAGCTCCCATTTGGTTATGAAGGAAACGAATAGAGTCGCGAAGCGGAACCGGCAGTTCCGAGAGTCCAAGCGAGTAAAAGACGGCCGATCTTTGCGCTATCGCCTTGACAATCTGCCACACTGGCGCCGACGTTGTTTCTGCACCCCACGACTGGCCGGGCCGCAATCGGGAAAAAGCACTTGATCCGCAGCAGAAGGTTCGCAGCACCCAGTGCTCGTTCCGATTTACCACTGAGAGCGTCTACGTGAAAGACTCGTGGAACGTGGAGACCGACAATCAGTTGTACACGCACAACCACCAGCTAACACAGACAGCATTTGACAGCTACTTCCACAACGGGCAAGTGCCGATGTGTGGACCCATCATCGAGGAACTCCGTATCATGATTCGCGCAGGTGGCAAAAGCTTGCGGATTTACGAGTACGTTGGGATCATTCAGCGTTCAAAGTGACCCGTCGGGACATAGCAAATCTGATGGCCAAGATATCAACCGTACTGCGTGGCGAAGCTGATGACGACGTAGCCGTGACGGAGTTCTTAATGGATTTTAATGAGCCGAACACGGGAACGCGGCAAGTGTTAGTGAGACTCTGTCTGGTGAAACTGGAGCAACTGCGTTGACGACGAGCCACATGCGGCGACTTTTCATGCGCTTCCCGGAGATTGCGTTAGTCGCTGCACCCACAAGCCAATCGGTATGTTAAACTGTCAATCTAGAATAGTTTTTAGGACTACTTCCATGATGAAACCTAGGACTATTGCCAGTTGTTGTCCAGGTTAAGAACCATGGTAACTTCCAGAGTACAGCGCATGATTTCTATCAGGGTGTTTTCATGGCGATCCCTAGCTCGATTTACAGGATTTGGCTAACTGCCATTGCTTTTGTGTGTTGCAGTTACGATTACCAGCTGTGCAGCTTCATGATTATGGATGCGTTCGGTTGTCGTGGACGGAGTAGCTGTGGAATATATGTGCTCAATTTCATGTGGCGCATGCTGGACGAAAACCTAAAAAAAGAACGCTTACGGCGACCCCGGCCTGCACAGGTTTCGGTACGGCGTCCTACGTGCGCTATTATCGGCAAAGTAGCAGATCATCTAGCATGCTTAGTCTGTTTGTAGGAGAGAGAGTACATAAAAAACAGTACATAGCAACGTATATGTTTCTATATCAATATTGGCCACAATCCTGGATGCAAACTTGGATCTCAACCTGGTTATAAACCTGGTTCTCCGCCCGGCCGCAAACCTGGCCACAAACCTAGTTACGCCTACACGGATTGCGCGATACATCTGGAACACCGATCATGCCAGTATGCGCATATGACTCAAGTGTCAATACCCTGAGAATCACATCTGGCACGCCACGAACTCCTCCCATGGATCAAGAGCGATCTGAACATGATACCCAGCACACACCACAATCGGTTGGCCTCATAGACCTGTTGATCCTTACTCACACAGCCTGAACCTGATCCTACAAACCGACTATGCTGTACAAAAAATAAAACAAATGAGCAATTCATCCCAGGATGTCACGTAAACACGACGCTAGAAGCAGCTGCTATGGAACAGAGAGGCTATGAAATTATGTTACCGTAACATACTACCAAAACTTACGCCCTGAACTCCGGTACTGGCTGGTCCCGGATGCGTTATACCTGGTCCTGGGCTCAATCTGGAAATTCGCACGACTATGCGAAAAAAAAAACCTGGACTGTTCCTCGTTCAAAAGTTATTGATATCCCATACATCCTTCGCACATTTCTCGAATAACAGCCAAGCTCCGGTATCCCGACGCCAGATGAGCCTGGACGACCTCGCACCGACCAGGACTAAGCTTGCTCGCGAGTGAGCATCTCGCTCGTTTCTGAAGTTCCTCGAGGAGGACGACGTAACTTGGGAATAATTGGAAGCGGTCATGCACCTCGAGCTTGCCGCAATCGTCCTAGAAGCTGTGGTGGACAAGTTCGGCATGCACCGCGCCTTCAAGGAGGGCCGTAATGGCAAGCTGCTAGCTCAAAATTCGGTCACGCAGTACTATCAACATGCTAAGAACTGGCCGCTGGACCAGCCCTCAGCATCGGGCAGCTATTGACAAGACACTACTCAAGAAGAGCCACATTCTGAAACGTTATTGCTTGGAGAGAGAGTCGGGAGCCTTATTAACAAAGGCCCCCGCGTGCACGAAGAACGTGCACAAGCAGATGATGGTGTATCTGTATTCGACTGCTGTTACCTCCGCAAATTACCAGGACGCTGTGTTCCTGTGCTTACTCTGGTTCCTTTTCGGGCGTGCGTCGAACCTTACGCTTCTTCGCAAGGCTAACTTGTCCATCACCGCGGGCGATATCTTCATCGCGCCCTTTATGCGGATCAAGACTGCCGAAGAACAGGGTCTCGCAGTTTCCTGACGGCGATTTCACCACGTGCCCACTTCTCGCGCTTGCGCGTGCGCTGATGAATCAAGATTTTCCGACGGCATTGCTGCTGAATCAGCTTCCTGCAGCTCAAGCAATTCCCAATCCGCTCTGACTCTTGCTACGCCTCTTATCGACTTGATCGACCACCCAGGATCTGCGGTCCCGCTACAAGCATCTCGCTCAGATGAAGGCAAAACAACTGAGTCTTCCCTGGGCATCCAAGCTACGTCAACCGTGTTCTGGAGTGAGTCGTTAAACCTGTTGGCGTGACCGAGCGTCTGACATCGCATCCCATTCTAGGCGGCGAGCACAGCATGCAAATAGAGCCGGCATGTGTGTTAAGTGGATTTTTGACTGGGCGGCGTGAAACATGGCAGTGACGAACAAAGTCGTCGCGTACGTCTTCGACACACCGTTTGAAGACTACAAGGTTGCCCGCGTCCTAAGTGGTCGAGATCCCGATCAAGTCGTTTCGTTCTTGTCGCGAATCCGTTCGACGTCGACACCCCGACGAAGATTCGGACCGTCGCAGCGGCGCTATTCAACGCATCATACGGGATCAAGACAGCGCAGTACAACGTAAACTGGAGGGTTATCGACATGTTCATTGCTTACCTGCTACGCCATTACCCATCCCTGAAACGTCCCAAGGCAGGTAGACGTGCTGTCAAGCGATTGGAAGCATGCACCAGAACGGAGAACGGCCACTCCAACAACGAGCTTCTAGCTTGGTCGTCATACCTGATCTGTAACACGAGCACTCATCAAGACGACACACCCAAGTCCCAAGACAGCATGATCGATATCACCAAGCACCCCATGCTACTTCAATAAGCTGCCTTGGCTGAGCAGTTATTCAGATCAACCACAAGCTCGATGCTCGCGTTTCTACGAGGGAAGCTAAAGTCTACAACAAGGCCCAGCTAGCACCAGAAACGACCAAAGGCAAAAGCGAGAACTCGATCAACGATCCACCAGTCAAACAGCGCCGTACGGGTGCAACAACAAACTTGAAGGATATCTGGTTCTCCTTATACATCCAGAAGCCTCGCATCTGGCGTTCGACCGACAGCCCCACCAAACACACGAGATCAACCGGCAAGCGTGTCGCTGCGTTCTTGAAGCTGTTCCTCGCTAAAGGCTTCGTGATTGACAAGAGGTCGCCGCAGTACCGAGACAATGTGCTGGAGATTGGAGCAACGGCTGAGAAAGAGCTGCTGTCGTTTGCTATTCGAGCACAAGACCCCTGTCCGCGGAGCTCAGAACGTCCTCAAGTCCGTGCGCAAGCTTCACAAGGCCGGCCATCTCAACTCCCTCATCCAACACTACAAGCAATTTCAAGCCCCCGGTCGCATTGTTGACCCTGCACCTGTGCATACTACAAACATTCTTGGGTTAATACCGGCTGCGCGATTACGCATCTTTTACCTTCGCGTCGTCCTCGCCATCCATTGCTATGTAAACTTATCTCGAAGCTTGTCTTGCTGCTGGTCACTTGCTTTCGAAACTCGACGGTGCGCATCGCTGCCATCAGGCCCGCGTCAAAGCCTACAAAGAACACCGTTAGCTCCGCGAAGGAGTTCAAGACCCCGTCATCACTGCTAGCAAGATGCACAAGATTTACGGGCATATGAGGCCATCCGTCACCAGGGGCTTATCGCCTGCTCAAGCCTTGTCCCAGAAGCGATCGACGTCATCATCGCCTCCCTCGCCGAGCGGAAGAAACGCAGGGTCGATCATAAAGGCGTACGGGAGCGGCTTGCGCCTTCTGCCTACGCGGATGACGATACCTCGGAGCAGACCGCTAAAAATGACGCAAGGACGAACTGGTACACTACGTCCACAAGTTGCTTAACTGGAAGCGTAAGATGGGGGTTACGTACTACCACCTGGAGCCAAAGATCCACTTGAACTAGAGGCTTGCCGCTGCCTTATGTATTACGAGCTTTAGAAGGTAAGTGCTGGTGCATGGGTAGCCCCATAGTGTACACTAAGTTTAAGCTCCGAATGGAACAGCAAAGTTAACCTCGCAACAGAGTACATGAAAATGTAATTTGAGTACAGCACCGAACACAAAGCTTAACCTCGTTGTGGAACAGCAACGTTGCAAGCTATCACATCACGCCAAACAGAAGAGGTGACCGCGTATCGCACAAGCATGCATACTTATAAATATACAGTCAGTCCGAACTGTTGGGCCAGTGGGCGAGCAGAAGAAAAGAAGAATGAGGCGGCTCATGCATCTGCGGTAGCTAGAAGCCAATCGTTTTTTTTTAAATAAAAGCTCGTGTTTGAGGTTGTTTACTACGTGTATTGTGCAAGCGATTGCTAGCTGGGGGGGGGGGGGATTATCGTAAAAAAAGGCCAGACCCTCCAAATAGTGACCTCCGATTTTCGGACTCAGCTTCATTTGCTAATTTGCCGTAGAGGTCTCCGCGGCTGTCTTAGGCTGGAAAACAGTCATAATTGTTTTTGCCATTCTCTCGGTCCACTGGCCGTTTCAGAGCCTCTGGCGCCGCCTCTAACTTGCTTTAATCTGCCCTCTAGCATGCCCTCTGGGCTTAACACATCCTGACTTAGATCACCTAACATCAAACACAACTTCACGCTCAATACACAACCTTTACACTACATAGGACTGTCTGCGCGCGTCGATGCCTGTCGGAGGTCGGAGATTTTATGCTATGATGATATATATATTCTCGGGTTTAAAGCATTCATACTCATTGGCTCCGTCATGGTCGACTGTGCAAGCGCTTCTGGGTTGAGCGCATTTGTTAATATGACATGCTAAAGAAGACATGCTGGGGTCGTTCGATAAGGTATTGAAAGAGAGACGTGTTACATGGGCATGAACAAAACGTGATTAGGAGAAGCGCAGCATGGGATAGCATACCATCGTTCGGTTACACTTCGCATAATAGTGCTTCGTTATAGGAAGAAATGGATTTCGAGTACATGGATATGAGACCCTGCGAAACAAAAATGCGATTTATCCACATTTTCGAAGTTTTGAAATAAACGTATCGTGTTATAGGCTGACGTTCTGTGGCTCTCATTTGCCTATAAATTCGCAGTGGAAGTAACTAATACGTATATAAATGTTAACCCCTTGGCCGCGGAGGGGTGACAGGGACAGGCTACTAAAATCCCTATACCCTCCTGGAGGGAATAAGGAATCGTATTGATTAAAGTATGCAATAGTTTAGCAAAGTAGTTAAATGTACTTTTTGAGTCGCACTTGTTGCTAACTTCCCTGACGGTAATTCCGCTAGAGGGTAGAGGCATGATCTGCGGAAAAAATCCTCCAATGAACTCATCGCAGCAGCTTTTATGCAATTCGGAGATTTAGAGAAATAGCGCATGTGTGGCCCACATAGTCAAACATTCATAAGGGGAGTTGAGCAAGGTGATCGAGAGAAAAGAGAGCGAAGTGCGGAGGAATGGGAGCGTGCACGAAGAAGGTAGAAGCAGACATTATGTAAGGAGGTCAATTGCGTGCATTCGATTAGAGCTTAGCTAAGCTACGATCACGAGTGTATGTTGTTGAAGAAGCAACTCGCCATTCTGCCAAATCATGTGCCAGATTTGTGCGCATGTCATTCCCTCGTTCTCTGGATGTCCTCTGACCTTGTTGCACAGCGCCACCACTCCTTTCTTGCCCTTGGCGCACCTCGGGCAGTAGAATGTCGACATGCCACCCCGCTTATTTCCTGCCGGCTGGTAGTGCGAGCACATTTTGCATTGGCGCTAGAAGTCTCTATACACCGTTGTTCATTCTTGTAGCGGATGTCTGCACGAGCGTGTGGTCACCTCGAACAGTGATAGCTTGCTCCGGCGCGGAACCTGCGGTTTCTGCACCCGACGTTCCCGTGAAGCCCTTCTCAGTTTGGCTGATCAGCTGCTTGTGTAGGCGTGCGAGAAAGCTGTAGTGATTGAGCCATTTCTCCCGCTTTAATATATATATATATATAAACCATACTTGAGTGTGCACGATGTATGCATTGACGATCGCCATATCTACGAGCCCAAGAAAGAGGCTCTTGTAGTACTTCTGGAACCTGCAGGACAAAATACACCTTGTCACCACCCGATGCATAAGTTGACAACGTCACCGTACGAAAGTTACCGCTTTGAAAGCTGCATCGAGTAGGACTGAAGTCTCAACTGATCATGGCGGTCAACACCACCCATGTATCGCTGGTACTCGTCGACAATTACAGACCAAGGGACCGGATTCTGCTCACCAGTTTTCTCGCGTCGCAGCATAGTTGTCAGGTCAGCACCAACTTGAGAAGCGAGGAAATAGACAGCCCTGTTGTCGGCTACTCCAACGCACCGAGCCCGGGATTGCTTTTAGCGACAGCCATCTTGAATGTGCCTCTTGGCACGCCTGCGGGTCTCTCCTTGAACGGAAACTTCACCTCTTTGCACCATTCTTTGCGATTCGTTTGAATGGTACCCACAAAGTTAAAACCTATTGTCCGTAGCTGTTGAGCGAGAGGGATGGAGGTGTAGAACCTGTCTGCTATTACCTGCTGTCTTCCTACGTACGGAAGTCCTCGAAACACGCACGCAATACTTCGGGTTACAGCGGCAGGATCACTCTTCGTGCCCATCGGTTGTGAGCCTCGTTGTCTTTCTGACGCCCCACATCCAGCTCCACCCTAGCATGCATTCATATTCATAGTGTCAGCATATTATAAAAACGACAGGTTGACAGCGTCAGCATTACCTTTTGTAGTAGCCAGAGGTTGGGCAACAAGTCATCACGCACTTGGAACCCCACTTATGGGGCTTGTCTTTCATGTACATCCAAGTGGTGTTCCGTCGGTTGTGGGAAGGCAGCATACCCTGGTCAATTGCCACGCGAGATCCAAGCACATAGCCTTCCTTGAATGTCTTCTCCAAAACTGCTAGCACCGGTCTGATCTTCCGCACACGGTCTTTACTAGCGCTAGCATCTTCATTGTCCGAATAGTGAAGGAATCTCGTGATATTGCGGAAGCGGTCACGGAACATTATTCTGCCAAACGTGCCCGCAGGAATGACATCATCTTCGTCCGTGTTCCAGTGCATCTCCAAGCTATTGTGTGGACGTAGCGCATGCGCTAACATCAACCCGACCCATTGTACGATCTCATGGGGCAAAAGCTTTGTCAAAATTTTCCAACTTCCTGCGCAACTTTGCTCTACTCTTCTGGGGTCGATGCTTCACCTCACTCTCCTTCGCGATAGCTTTCTCCAGCCGCGGTTCTAACGTCTGCTTCCAGTAGCGATTGGACTCGCTAGCGACGTGCCACCATAAGTTTTTAAGCAGGAAGTAAAATAACAGGTCGATCGGCGACTTCGCCACAGCCTGGATGTCTTGAGAAGGCCCGCAGTTTCCTTCGTACATCTTGTCCACATCACCGTTGTTGATCAGCACTGGTGTCGCATTGTCAGGAAGAATGTTCCATATTCTGGTTGCCATGCCCGCCAGCTGCTTCGGGTCATAGATTTCAGACGACCTTGTCAACATAACAATAGTTTAGTAGCTCCATCACGACATCACAGTGCCTCCGTACTATGACGTACCTTGAACGCGCATATGGAGCAGCTCAACTTCAGCCGGGGCCATCAAGTCAGTAATACGAGTGACTTCGTCGGACACGTCCTCGATCGTGCTGTCACTATCGCTGACGGTGTCCGATGCAAGAGGACCTCCTTCTGCGGCTTGAACAGAGTCATCTGACCCCTGGCAATCAGAACCCAGGTACTCTTAATCAGACCCAAGAACCAAATTGGGGTCCGTCGACTACAACTGCGTGAAATCAGCAGCCCGAAACCGGGATCCTGAGAGGATGTACGATCTCTCTGGCGACCTCGTTTTCACTCGTATCACCGTCTTCTGCCTCGCTGTCGGATCCTTGTTCACTTTCGCCGTTGTCTTCGTAGGCATTGTCATCCGAGGCATCGAGGCTTGCTTCACTATCAGCGTCAAGCCGCTCGGGTGTACTCACCTGCATTTCCACGTCTGCATTATCTACGAAACACGTACCATCAACCAAAACCCCACTGTCAACATAGCAACGCAAATTTATACCTGTTGTGTCAGCATTTCTCGACGTATTCTTGTCAGCAGACACCATTTCACCAGCGTCAGCATTGGTCAGCGCGTCCGTGTCAGCATTTCGTATAGCGTTCATATCAGCGTTGGCTACAACATGGACAGTTCGAGTCAGTATAAGTGCCATGTCAGCATAATACGCATGCGCTATACCGCTCGCGTCAGCACCGCTCAGCTCGCACACAGATTCGTGTACCAGGACAACCGGAGGCACTACAGGACGATCTTCGGATCTTGCATCTACGCTGTTAGCTTGAGTTTCCCCCATACCGCCTGAAAGCTTGCCTACCTTGTACATTGTCGGATCTCCATACGTTAGCGAGCGAAGAGAGCTCACGGCGCCGATCTGCTGCATCCTGCGCGAGTTGCTTCTTCATAGTTTTCTTCGGTTTGGCTGGTATTTTCGTTGCAGCCTTAGCACCGCGTGCTTTCGGTCGCTTTGCTTTGGGCTCCTTCACCTTAGCAGGCGCCCTCTTCTTGCGCGTAGCCACAGATGCCTGTGTGACTGGTGTTTGCTTGGGATCTGCGCAGCAACACGGAACAGCACTGTCAGCTATAACACAACACCGCCCTCACGCTAAAGCTAACCACCGTATTCACCGTGGGAGCGCACCATCACGCTAGTGATATGGAGGCGCTCGCACAGCTCCTTGTCTGTTTTCACGTAGGCGAGCAACTTGTCCTCCCCGTTGAAGTAGTCGACCCCTTCCTTGCCCCCACGGAGCTTGCGCCCGGGCTACACGTAGTTTGACTTAAGACAGAATACAAGCACGTCAGTTGCATATCTACCCCCACATTTGAGGTCGCGTACTGAATCTGAAGGCCTTTCGCTGGTTTTCACGTCCAGCCATCTTTCCGGAGCAGCGGCTACACCGCATTGAAATCCATGATGAACGCCATCTCTTCTTCTTGCCGCGCGAAATGAAGAATGAGTGGCTGCCGCAAAAGGGAGAACCGGTATTTGGATATTTTCTGAAATACGGTCCACGCTTATGCGCGGTAGTTCAAACCACATGTTATTGACGTCCAATAGGGTAACTCTATTATAACACGTGGACCAATCATGTCCCTCGTATAAATGGGAAGGGACGAAGCTTTCGTTTTGCGGAAATAGAGGCATAGTGAAATCAATTCATTCTTATGCTGACAGAATAGCATAAAACCTTGTTGCAAGGCTCCGCGGCCAAGGGGTTAATAAAAATGAACGAAAAACTTATGTCCAGAGAAAATTTAAAAGTGTCAAAAATATAGGTTGACTATGATAAGGAAACGATGCTGATTCAAATTGAAGGGTTTAGGTCCCCAAGGCATTTCTAAGGGTAACAAAATAGTATTTCAGGTTAGTGCATTTTGATTCACTGGAGTTTTATGTGTGACATAAGTGTCATTTCGTTTTGCTGCCCTAATTATCCTTCTTGGCTCTCATCGTTTGGGAGGAAGGGGGACGGTTTAGTCGTAGGTTCTTCTGTATAGCTTCCGTGCTATTGCGTGCTTGTCAGTCCGGGATGTCTGTCATTGCCTCCTCAATCTGCTCGAGAACCAAGGAACAGCGTCTCGTTTGTCCTGACATCTCTTCGCCTAACGAGAGAATGCACCTGATCCATGAGATCTCTTCGCACAAGTACATGACGATGTCCTTCTCTTCGGGATTAACTTCTTCGAAGTCTTCATGCGTCTCATTTATCCGTCGTCAAATACTGAAGCGACAAGTGAGCCGTCCGACCACTCACTCTCGCCTCGTCATCAGAACCCGAAACACTGTCTACAGAAGACGTAGCATCGGCCGACGATCCTTCTGCGCCCGCATTAGAGCCTGACTACCCTTGCACTCTCTCCATCCGAGTGCTTCTTGGAATGTCTTGTTGTGACCTCCTGCCATCTATTTTATCGGTCACAAAAAGAAAACATCCGTTTCTCCAAAGTTTGTTTAAGTCCGAAAATGAATGGCCCAACTTTAAACAGCGGTAGCTCGAAAGCGCCAAATCTGGATAAGTCGGATTTTGTTTCTCGGGGTCTCATATATGTAACGACATGTACAACAATACTGTGCAGATGAGGCTCCTTTTTCAAAAGTATTATTACGCTTTCTTTAAGGTTTCACTGGAGGCCGCTGCAGTTGAAATCGGGTGGTTTCCGCTCTTTCGAACAAACGGCAAAACAAGCCGGCGCCTCCCAAAAAGGACAACTAGCGGATGGCAATCGCCAGCGATCTCGACTGGTTGGAGGGCGACTCCTCCGCTGACAGCGACAGTGGCGCTGGCTCAGGCGCCACAGGTCAGGTTGCCTGTGCCAGTGCCACTGTCGCTGTCAGTCCGCCCCCTGCAGCGGACGACGGCAATATCAGCAGCGGCTCCGCGTCTGGACGCAGCCTGTCTGAGCTGACAGAGTTGGTGGGGGCGACGATTCGTCTTGTGAGTGAGGTGCAGAGGCTCGAGGGTCTGGTGTTCTGCTGTAAGGAGTGTATGGTGTAAAAGGGCAAGCTAACGGATCGTTTTGGCCTGGGACATGGCCGCCCTCGCAGACGGCGTCGACGCTGCCAACCCATCGAGCCGCACTGCCAACCTAGAGACAGAAGCCAAACCGTTTGAGCTCTACAAGGACTTCCTGTCTCCGACTCACAAGAAGATAAAGGACACTCAGAAGTACCAGCTCTTTCAAACGACGCGAGACAACCCCGGCGTCGTTTAGTCGCCGACGCCCCAATAGCGAGCCTTCCGAGGCTACCGTTTCGGGGCGCCGCTTCACACGCTGATGGAACTTCAAGTCCCTGTGGGAGAGCATCCCAAGCGCGACAGACCGGGAACTCAAATCGAAAAAGCTGGTCGACATGAACAGCAAGGTCGAGCGAGCCCTACGTGCCCAAGGAATTCGTCGACGAAGACCTCTACGCAGACCCGACAGCGGCGATAGTGGAGAAAACTGCCGAGATTAAGAAGGAGCGGCGAGAGCACGCAACGGCGCATATGAAAGCGAAGATAGCCCACCCAGAGGATAAAAGGAAGGTCGCTGCAGTCTAAGAAGTGTCACAAAGTTAGTGATATGGTCGAATAAACTGGCACATACTTTGTATAATTTTGAATGAAGCTAGATTTCAGAATATATTGCAGCAGTCAACTTGAGTTCGGCTTTTTACAAAGTTCCAATGCGTTTCAAGGATCACTGACAGCACTTTTCGAAAGAGAAGCGTTTCTAGAATCTAAAACACTAAATATTTTTGTTCTGAGGCTTCGCGCCGACTCCCACAGCTTTTTGGTATTTGACGTTTTGGTTGTTGAGAGCGTCAAAATGTACCCGAAGAAGCGTAGTATTGCTTGCTCGGTTTTGAGGTTTACTCAGTAATGAACTTTTGAAAAAAAGAGCTTCATATACAGATACATATATACAGATACATATACATATACATATTTACCTCTAATGTACTGCTGTTACATTAGAGGTAAACTAAATGTATCCCATATTTAGTGAATCAGGATTGCGCGTCGAGTGATGGCTTTAGGACTTGCACATTGCTGAATGACAGCAGCAAAATGTAGTGATGGCTTTAGGACTTGCACATTGCTGAATGACAGCAAATCCAGCAATGTAGTGACGGCTTTAGGACTCGCACATTGCTGAATGACAGCTGAATGACATTCATTCAGGTCACATTGCTGAATGACAGCTGAATGACATTCATTCAGGTCACATTGCTGAATGACAGCACAGTCAGCAATGTGCAAGTCCTAAAGCCATCACTTTAAGCGCTCGAACACAACCAAAATGGTATAAACGATCGTTTGCCGCCTGCACGCCAAAGATAGCAAGTACGTCGAGCACAACAAGCTTGCCGAGGCCTCGAAGACCTTCATAAAGGACGAGAGGTCATCGGAGGGTACGTCGTTCGGACCACGTCGACACCCCCCAAGTGGACCACCGTGGATCGATACGGCATCAAAGCATACGTAGAGTTTTTAATATTCCATAAATGTTTACTGTGGTGTGAAACCTGACTCGATTTCATCGTTTTGAAATATAAGAGCCTGAAAATCCACCACGCGAATCCGTACCTAAGACGTATTCCTAGTCTACCTGACAGGGCTCCTAAATTAAATATTTTTGGAGCCTTTTTTTTCTATACCCGCAGAAAATGAATAAAAGTAATATTCTTAAGTATTCCCTAAACATATTTCCGTATTTTACGATCTCACTAGAGTTCTGAATAGTCTAGTGTCTTGTTGTAACGAAGCAGCAGGACGTCCTTGACGATCGTCTTCTCTAGGCTCTGCAGAAGATGTGAGTACGAGAACCTCGTCGCGGAGAAGAAACGTCCACACTCGCTCGACGTTGGCGGCTCGAAGCGAGTATCAATGTAGATCTGCTTTCCAGGACGCTTGCACTTCTTGTACGACGAGCTATGCATCACGAAGTCGCTGGTGTTGCTTGTGGTGGTACAGCATTTAAGAAGCATCGTCTCTTTTGAGATTGCACTTGAAGCGGCTATATGCCTGCCGTCACATCGTGTAGTTTCTCTTGCCGTTTGGCAAACGGCGTTTGCACGAAGAGCACCGTACAGACGTGATTCGTGTGCACGGTTAAACGAGGAGTGGGGACACAGATCACAACAGCTTACGATTAAAGCGCGGTCACAACTTTGCTCCAGTTGGCAGGTATTCGGCTCGGCAAAAATAAATACTTAAAATATTATATATTATTAATTCTGTGTATCAGTATTTGTTTTCTCTGAGCCCGGCCGTTGGATCTCGTGTCACACGAGTAGGCCGTTCATGGGAAAAACTAATGAGGGCCCTCACACAAAACGTGCACTGAATCAATACCGGTATCTAGCACTGCGTTAGTGATGCATCTCAGCCGTTATTGATGCATCCCAGCCGTCAGTGATGCATTTCAGGCGTTAGTGATGCATGCGTTAGGGACGCAAAGGTTTGAGCCCCACAAGCGCAGCATTGCCTCGAACCTCAAGTCTGCTAGTCTTGAAATGGCATCCACTCCGACACTAGCTGCATTCCCTCCAAGTGGCTACACCATCCTGCGTCTCGGGATCAGCAGGTCCGACATCACTGACCTGCTCAATCGGGCAAAGCGGTCGGTCTACGTAAGCGTCTTTCGGGAGGTGGGGGGGAGAGACAGATGACCCCTTTCGAAGCCAATCTCGCCAGCAAACGCTGGCATAGCCGCTAGTGAAACTCCACGTCACCTTTGCAGCCGCAGTGACTGCAACTGATCCTGGATTTCACTTGCAGGTCTACTCTTCCTACATTCCCGTCGCGGAGGGGAGCAACAGGCCCCGCACATGGACTTCCGAACCAGTGACATTCAAGCTGTCAAGGCGCAGTACCCAGGTAGTGTGCCTGCGAGCGTTCTTGAGAACACCTGCACGGTCGCACTCGTAGTTTCGAGCCCATACTTGACGCTCGGAGCCATTCGTGTACCGGAAGCGGCGGCGCGATATGTTGAATCCGTGGCTCAATGTCCAAGCATGCAAGGCAGCTTCAGCTTTGTCGTGGGGTATGTACTCGCCTTGGGGCGGTGGTGGTATTTCCTGAACTTGAGGTCTGTCCATGCAATGTAACTTGTACAGTGGAGCTGCTAGTGCACGAGCTCGGTGCTAAACCATTGCACTGTGCCGTGCATCGCACACGCATAGTCATTCATCTGTGTGCAACCCGACAGCCGTTCGTCTACAACCTTTCACTCTACAACATCTCGTCGGCACGATAACCGGTTTATAACCGTATTGATTCAGCGCACGTGTGTGCGTGTGAGGGCTGTCACTACGATGGCCCTCTTAGTTTTTCCCGCCGTTCATGTTGAGTACATAAAACGTTTCGAAGGAGCAACTGGCCACTCGTGACACTGGATCGCACCTTTATTAATAGACAGCAGGCCTGCTCAAAGGAGAGCACGGTGCGCGGGCCGGCTTGTGCCAACACTACACACCGTGGGCAACCTCCCGTAGCCTATATATAGTAACCGCGATGCAACGAAAGTTACATGTAATTCGAATGACATACTGATTCCAAACAAATGTCTGGTGGAACGGCCTTAATTTTGGGGAAACGGGGCTGATTTCTGCGTAAGGAAAATTCCGGGGGGGGGGATGAGGAAGCGGACCAGTTTAATATGAAACAGCTTCGTGTGTAGCGAACACAGCTTATGAGTACTGGTTAGTCGATCTCGGCATTGCCGCTGCATTCATCGTTTTCCTGTGCGTTGTAGAGGCTATTTGATTGTCTTTTGGGTTAAACACGCAGGCCCCCCATACACTTTCTACCGGTTCCTACTCTCTCGCATACCCTTTTTCTCTGTCCCTGCGCGCTACACTCATAGGTTGATGTGAGTGTAGCGCGCAGGGACAGTAGGGCTTACGTCCTCGACCAGCTCTTGGCACTGGAGCACAACCAATTGGCACTTGGAGAGTTTGACCGACCACACAAAGACACCATCTGGCTCTGCCCATGTCACCAACACGGCCGCCCTCTTTTCACCTTGCTCTCCAGCTCCCAAAACTTCTTGGAGGGCATTCCAACGAATCGGATGAGCTGGAACCGCAGGAAAAGTTGTCCACTGAGAAGAGTTTTTGGTTGCTTCGTTTTTCACAGAGAGCACATCGGCTTTTCTTCTGACCATCTGAAACGTTTCGTACTGGAAGTCGAGCAACCGGACCGTCCATTTTATATCTTTCTGTAAAACTAGTCGCTGCTACCAAATGTGCACATTGCCAGTCCGAATTCCAAAACCCGAGGCAATCGCATCGGCATTTCTGTCGAATAGCTACAATCTACAGCACGAATTAATGTCAATAAGCTGTGTACGATCAAATGATGGCAAAAAGTCTTACCTCATCTGATGAGACCGGTGACTGACCAGACAAGCTCAACGTCCTTAGATGCAGTATATCCACCTTCTGAAGCGACAGGAACAGCAACTCGACTTCGTTCACCGCTGGTGTGGGCTCCAGAGCTCCCCGTTTCGATATCAAATACCTGCAGAACATACCAATGTGTGATGGTATGGGATTAGCCGTTTAATAGTTGATGTTTATCTATGAACCCCGGTCACGCGTGACCTCGTTCCCTTGAACGTTTCGTCCGTCCAACACAAACTTGCTGTCATTAAAATGTGACCACCTTTAGCACCTTTTGTTTTGCCACGCGGAAACTGTAGTAGGTTTCGCGCGCGTTCAACAGCCGCCTCGCTTTTGTGGTAATCTCCGCATGCATTGGACCTGAGGCATTGATTCTGTCAGACACTTTGGCACCAAAATATAAATAGGCACTTAACTTCGCAGAGATGAGGTTGCGTCGGTCGGACTGGGACTGTGGATTGATGAAACAATATGTTTGAAGATAATCGTTGAGTACGGTCGCGGTGCTCGCGCAGGGGCCCCTATACACGACGTATTGATGGCTTTGCGATTCGAGAGCGTTCTGAGAGGGTGAATAGCACACATGCCGTACCAGTTTGACCATCAGCCTGCGAGATAATACGTTTGGGGCCAATCAACGTAAAAAACATTCTGTTTTGAGCGCCAGTACCGCAGAAAAGGTTTCCCAGTGCATCAAACAGGTCATTTAAACGGGTAGAGCGCAAACAGGTCAATGACAGGTCAGGTCGGTCAGAGTGTTACATGTGATTACTCGGTAGGCATCCGGGACCAGAGAACGTACTACAAACATAACACTGCATTACAGTGGCAAAAGATGGAGGTGCTGTCAATAAATTATGCGGTGCGTGATTCACCAAATTGAACGCTAATTCGCCAAAAATGCTGTCTAATCACACCCCGAGGTAAAGTGTTGTCTCTACATCACCAACCAAATATGTGCAATGTGGAGAAATAGTTATTATCGCTATCTGCATTAAACGTATTTCTGCACTGTGCAGAACTGAACTGGATGACAACACTACCCGTATTTCTGCACCTTTCAGGAACTGACTGGAACACATCGATATGAAACGATCTATAAACGAATGGTCGCTCGAAACGGACACCACTTTAGCTTAAGGGTCGAAACGGACGCCGCTTTACCTTAAGGCTCGAAAAGGGTGCCACTTTAGCTTAAAAGCCAAAACCAGCAGTTGGTGCCCCTTTACTTTGGCGGAAATGAGCCCCCGCCGACGTAGGTCGTCCAGACTCCGTGCCCGAGCATGCGCTGCGACTACTCGAGGGGCGACGGATCCACTGCAAGCACCGAGCGGATTAATCAAGAAAATATTGAAGTAGTGCGTTACCGCGATATTGACGTGATATGTTAGACTAATTGCCAGAAACACCTCACACAGATCTATTCAGCCTGAGGCTGAAGTAGACCGTGCAGTACAACCCTCGGGAAATACAACGCCTATGCCAGCAAATTGACTACACGTTTTGCTCAACCCTGCTTCAAGCTCAGATGATTCATCGAGCGAGCCGGCTGCCGTTAATACCAGTATTTTTGACCAAAATTATGATTTCAGATTTGGTGAGCTAGATGATGCGGTTGATCGCGATGATGAATTGGATGCCCCTGCTGAACTCAACGCAGATTCGGCCGTCAAGGTGACCCGCAGGACTGGACGGACCCCTCGATGGATTGGGGGATTCAAATTTACATGCGCCAATAAATCGCCGACAAAGTTGTCATTTCGATGCAGCTATTATCGAACCGGGTGCAAAGGCAAATACGATTTTGTCGATCGCCTTCAGAGGTACACAAACTTTGTGTCCCATACCTGTGGACGGTTCCGGTAAGCCAGATACTATGGACCTCCCCGCTAGCACAACCCAAGATGTCACTGTGGCAATGAAACGGGCTGTGGATGGGATGGCGGTGACTATGGCGGCAACAAAATCCGCAACCTGGGAGAGAGAGAAGAGAGCACAATTTTATGGCTCGCGCGACCAACATACGGGGACAGTCGGGTTGACGAGGGAGTATGTACTTCGAAGAGGTAATCGTGTACGCGCTGACGAAATTGGAGGGTCTGTGTATGGCCAGATAGAAGTATGTCCATGGTCGCAGGTCCATAGCGAGGACGGCACGGCAACGGACACAAAATTTCTCCTTTTCCACTACTCCTATTACGACAAATTGTCTAAGACACCGGAGCGTCTGGTCGGAGAGTTTCTTGATTCCGCACTGGCAAGTTTAGATCAAGTTCCAAACCGTCGCATTACGCTCAACACGCTAGAATTGTTCCAATACACTCAGCTCCTGCGTGGAGCGCAAGGAGTCCACCAACACGCAGAACCACCCGCGAGACAAATTCCCGCCGTTCCTGCGGCCATTGCGCTCCAATCAGCACCCTCAACTGTGCCAACAGCGCCGATAACCCCGCCTCGAACCAAGTCAGCCCCACAAGCTCCAACAACCCAGCCAGCCACCCCACCAGCTCCAAGTCTGCGTCCCCAACGCGAGATCCAAGGACCAAGAGCCTTCCCAGCAAACGCTGCTGACGCGTACCCGTACACGGCACTGATCGGGCAGCGATTTGTCGAAAGGTGCGGCAGAAGTGCAGGTGCAGTGGGCATCGACATGGGAGCCCATTGCTAAGCTGAACAGCGCTGATGTCGCTGCTCTACAGCGTGAGCTTCGCGGCCAGCGGTGCGCAAGGCGCCTTTAGACGCTACAGTAGACATACTACAGAAGGGTAATCAAAAGACGAATACAGATTGGTTCCCGTACGTGCGAATACGTAGTTACTTAACTAAGTTTAACATTGTCGATAAGGATACAGTTTCACGCCAGCAGGTTACAGGTTCCACACCTTCCGGCTACAGGTTTTACGCTGAAAAGCTACAGATACCCACACCAATCAGCTACAGAATACCTACATCAATAGGCTACAGAATACCCACACCAATAGGCTTCGGAAAACTGACACCAGTACTCTACTAAATATCCAACTTTCAGACAGAGGCAGGTACAAGTATACACCGCGCACACCCCATATTTCAAGCTCAAGCGTAACCTAAGAGCACTGAAGGGATAACACTGTAATAGTTTTCGATCTAGACTGTACATACATGCAAACTACTCACACGACAAAATATAGTGTTAGCTGGTAGAAGACGTAACACCAAAGCCCAAGGTATACATCAAAACGTATGATCGTGCAGCAGAGTCGCGGGTATCATCGTCCAGGCGTCAGTGCAGCGCTGCGGGCCGATTGCCACTTCTTGGGGTCTCTGTTTGTACTATAGTCCTTGGGTCTTGATGTCTTTGCGGTGGTTTCTGATGTGAGACCAATTTAATGTCAGTGCAGTTTTCAGGCGGGTGGTTGTGAGTGAATCACGATCCTGTGATTGAGTTTGCGCGTGTCTCCGGTTGAGCATAATCATCAAGTAAACACCACATGGTATGTTAGAGCATTTTATGAGCGTGACCTAATTTGATCTGAACTGCCTTTGATCTGAAAAGAAGGCTATCATTTAAACGTGCTTTTGAGCGAGCGTGTCGCATTAAGTGATGGTAACAGTTCATCAGAAGTACACCTGACCATACCGCTTGAAATGCGTTGGCGATGAACGATGTACAATCTAGACTGCCGAAAACCAATTTCAGGTCAATCTGGAATAATTTAATGGCGCAAGTCTTAGCTCTCGAGAACATCTCCATGTACATGAACTCGTTCTCTGTACGAGTGAACATGTACATCCAGGGGACAAAGGTCTTCGAGAATTGGCTTCGCGCAAAATGGGTGGTATACGTACCAAAGTCGATGAGCGTCTAGCCACCTAACGTGAGGCCAATGTATATAAAAGTCGATACATTCCCGTCTTCAAGTATGATCGGTTGTATTCTTACCGAGTGAAGCTTGTACGTACACCCAGTAGGTCGTCGTCACCCTGGCCTCGCATCGCGCACACCATATCACGCAGGCGTGTCCGTGACGATACAATGATGCCCTGCGACAGCGCGTATGCTCCATTCTCCTCAACCAAGTATTCAACAGTTTTCAATACGATGGGTTCATGCTGGAAGCTGCTTGACTGAATTTCACAGTGTGCGGTATCCGTTTCTGGATCAAATGCGAGTCCAGCGCCGAAAACAGATGTCGGTCGTCTCACATAGCTTCCCTGGCACACACGCAAATAGCGTCGAGTTGTCTCCAATTTCCAACCATCGAATTAACAATCAGAGTGCTTGTACACTCCATATTCGTTTGAAAGTAAACTTACCTGCAGTCTTCTTCTTTAAATACGTCTTGCTGTTGTTCAGCTGCTTCTCAAAGAAACACGGACACTAGTTTGTAATGAAACTCATTTTAACATAACCTTGGAGCACGTTTGGCCACCAGCACCTCCCGTTAGCAAGTCACTCCCGTTTCAAGCGCAAGGACATACCATTTCACCAGAGAGATCGTCTTCATGCTCTCCAGTTTCTTTCAAAGTGATCAATTTAGAGTCGCCATCTTTTGCGAAGCCAACACGAAAAAGCTTGCCGCAATCAGTGCGTTGTGCAACGGTACACTCGTTGACCCTTGCCCTTCTTGCCGTAGTTGCACCAAACGTTATAGTCTTATGTACACCTTTAGCGTTCCAACGTGGTACTAGTCCAGAACAATCCGGCGAAGTGACGCAAAAATGAAATTTTAAAAATTGTTACTTTTCTAGTATGTTTGCGAAAACACTAAAACGCAGACCAGCGGTCTTTGGGGACCCAAAGCGGTGAGTTGATAAACACACTTCCTGTTTTCCATTATGCGGCTCAAGTCCCTCCCCCATCTTACCCCGACACGCCTTCTCACTCGCCCCGCCCGCTTCTTTAATGAGGTGCCGTTCCCTAAAGCCAGGCCCTGTCACCCGCCGCCCGCCCCTATAATGCCTCGCCGTGGCCATTAGCATCCCCACCCAAAAGAATGCCGAGTCCACACCATTCTGCTGTTGCCCGGCCACGTGTGCATGAGAGGTACCGTGCCGGCGGGGATTGGATGCTCATCGCCGCGCACAACGGCATATCCCCGTCGGCGGCACGTCGGATCGTCAAAAGCGGCCGCGGAGAACCGCTGCCTCGTGGTGGGTTCCGTGGCTCCTGTGGCAAGTATACCCCCAGATCTTGGCAGCGCTGGAGGGGTACCTAGACGACAACTGCACCTACACCCTGCAAGCGATGAAGGACATGGTCATATTTGATTTTGGTGTGAACATCAGCACGTCCACCATATCCGTCAAGCGCACGTATGCTGTACACGCTGAAACAGGTAAGTTGCGTATTGTACAGCTTAACTAACATTACAAGATGAAAACGGATTTATTATTGATTTCGGAGTGTATTCATAATCAATCTGGCTTATATTTACCGTTGTTAATTTATCTCCTAGGTGCATGTCAAGCCCCAGACATGCAAAAATGATCTAAACAAGGTAAACGAAAAAACAGTTTGCTAAGGACTTGTGCGCCCACATGCGCGACGACGACTTCATCGTCTATTACGAGACAAACTTCAACATTTACTGCAAGTGCACGCAGGGGCGCGCCAAGTGGACGGGTGTGCGACAGTTGTGCTGTCCCCGTCGAAGGGCGCTAACCTTCAGGTACAGTGCGTTGTTTCGACTGTGGTCGGACTGGTCCATTATCGACTGGAACGCGGCAGTATCCGGATGGATGTCAAGCGGCATTCGTGGATGAGATCTACGCGAACGTGAAGGATCGCAAATGTATCTCGACCACTTTCATGGGAAGAAGATTGTGGTCGTTCTCGACACCTTACCGGCGCACAGCCAAACAGAAGACCTCGTCGTGGAGCAAGACGACCTGGTGCTTCTTCGCCTAGCACCATATTCGCCGATGTGCAAGGTTTCATCAGCGTACTCAAGGCGCGGATCAAGACAGACCTCGCGTTAGCACGCAAAGATCGGGTGGATTTTCGACTGCGTGGCCAGAATGGGGAGGGTTGCTTGATGATTTTGGAAGGCGCTGCTCGCCGCAGCATCAGCTGCATGGACCTTCGCCTGGTCAACAAGATGGCTCTGTATTACCAACATGCTGTGGCCGCCGCTGAGCGTATGAGTGACATACAGTACGGCGCGTAATCGGGTGTGTCAGTAACGGCTCCACCGCTTTGCTCTTGGGTTTCACTGCTTTGCTCTGTGGTTTCGTAATCTCATTTTAAAAATGCAAATGTTGTTTTTAATTTTGTAAGAAATCGTATCTCTCTGGACTACATGTAGCACCACTTTGGACCGGCAAAGGTGTAGTACATGTAGTTCCCACCATGCCTATCAGAGCTTCCTTGAGTGATGAAAACTGCAACAACCGAGTAAACGTACCGTTTTTGAGGCGGATGGTGTTCTTCTCTCACCGTCCCACTTGGACACGATGCTCCCGCTTGAATGCCCATTATCGAGGTGCGTGTCACGTAGCACCAGCGGTGGCATGGAATTGTTTAACTCCATCAAACCTTGCCTCGAATACTGCAAGTTAAAGAATGGAAATATCAAGGGTAGTGGCGATAATTTGTGTGCACTCTGTGGTGTCGTGCTTCACACCAACTAACATTACAAATCGCAATACTCTCCTTTGGCACACGTATTTTTGATGTAACCCACGATGGGCCGAGGTGTGCAACAACAACAACACCGTCCTGTATTAGACGCGCATGACGCGGAAATATAATTAATCAGGAAAGATCAGGAGGTTGTTCTCTCGATCAGATGGGACAAGATAAGCTGCGGTGGCTGCATGGTTTCCAAAGATGTGGGCTTGTGACCACGCACTTCCTTAGTGGTCAGTACCAGTAGCCCCAAATTATACTTCGGAGTCAGCAGTTGACAATACTCAGAAGTTAGGCCTGGGACGACGTTGCTCAAAAGTTAGGAAAAGATCCTCAAAGTAAGTAGCACCCATGTCTGATATTGGCAAGTTTCAATAGAATATTATCAGGGCGAAAAAGGAAAACGTTGCGTTGTGTCAAGTCATCGTAGCGTCACCTATCGAGCCAGCAACAAGTTATAAACAACACAGAAGGTATTGGGCATCCAGTAACGCATATCCGCCCTCGTTTTATTAATAATTACGGCCTCCTACAGTATCTTCGATATAGGGTGTAGTTACTACGAGTTCACTTTACTAACATATCGCGGCCAATACTACTGCAGTACGGTTGGCCGCGATACTATGTTAATTAATAAAGTGAACTCTCGCCTTTTAATGGCAAACATGACGCCTTCAGTCACTACTGGTTATCTTTCTGATACGATCTCAGTACTATGTATTCTTTCCCGATTTTGTATTGATTGGTGTTTAGCTTCTTATTCTTGCAGCTCGAACAAGACAACAACAGCAGCACAAACGACCACTTTTAAGAATTACACAAAACGTACGTCTTATTTACTTTTTCTTTGTTTCTAACACGCACACGATTGACACTAGGATCCCATTAGCGATCACCCAGATGCCACTGAACTGCATCATAAGGCATCGATCCAACAGCGAACGCAATTCGACTCGATTTTGCCTAGCGATGGCGCAGCAGCTTGATCCACTCCGCAACACACTCATGAAACGCCTTGAAAGATCAACTTGTACTCATCCAACGACGAGGACAGCCGTTCGTTCTAGCTCATGCATTTACTCGACGTGCACGGGTTTGCTCGTGTCCAGCTCGTTGAAGCGGCGCAAGTCCATCGGCTGGTCCAGAAGCGGGATGACGTACGGGTCGAACGTCTTCCAGTACGGGTTGCCCAGGTGGTACTTCTGGCTGCTCTCGTGCTCGTAGCGCTCGACGATGCACCACTTGCGCGGGTCCTGGTGGTCCTGCATCACATGCCAGCCGACGGTCTCAATATCCTTGGAGTACACCTGCGAGGCCTCGATCAGCTTGTTGCGCAGCTTTTCCTCGACCTCCTTGCCCTCCTTGGCGTACAGGTGAACGACAATCGTGTAGACCATTTTCGGTGGTGGCTCAATGACGGATTTGTAAACTTTGACAAGAAAATGAAAAGTGAGCTCACGAGGGCGGGACAGAAGGGTTGAGATTGATGTGGCTTGGCTTCTTGTCACTTCCCCTGTTGGTGCCATGTGGAACGTTCAGAGAGGGGAGCCTTCCGCTTGGATCGGAGAGGTGCATTCACACAGATACGCAAAGTTGAGTTAACTTCAGACTTGAACTTGGACAAACCTCTTTATATGTATTTTTTACAAGTACAAAATATTTAAGACAAATCTCTCTAATATTACATACAAGTACAAACTACCGTTCTGCCCTAGATTCCAAATCTGAAACGATTTGCTCAGTTCCCCCTGAATCTCCCCTTGACCTCCACGCATCAACGCAGTTGCGCGTCAGCGAACCTGCTTACACTAGAAGTGACCATAGAGGTTTTGCAGTTCTGCCATTGCAGGAACCACTCTCTGCCGCTCGAGTTGACAAGGGGGTCCTCATAAACTCGTGCTGTGGTGCGGTGGTCATTCAAACTGTATCGGCGTCTCGTCTCGCTTGGGTCACGACGTCACTGGTTGAAGTTGACGCTGTCCTCCTTTCTCTGGTCCACTCGCCCGAAGTGAACACCCATAAATCAGAGAACGCACTGAGCCTTTTGCTGCCAAATACAAGGCGCATTCCTACGTTTACCGTATGAGCTTGTGGCCAAGCCTCACACCGTGTGCAATGCATGCCATGTGTGAGTTGAAATCAGATTGCATAGAACAGTTGAACTGCGAAAATCCAAGCACCAATTGAAGTTCCGCGTTTGCGAACTCTTTAATGCAGCCCTGCCAATTTGACTTCCTTGTGACCAACTATCAAAAGCATCTGCTTACTGACCTAGCTCGTCCGATAGAAAAACGCATGAACCAAGTCATGCGCACCAAGTCCAAGTGATGCACTTGGTTCATGCGTTCACTCGGCACTCCACGCGATTGCAATTTGCAACGACTGCACCGAAACACATATTATGTACCCACCTGCTGTACGACCAAAGTGCTGCCTTGAGCGGGAAGCTCGCGATTAGAAAGAGCCCATACCTGGTACTTGTACCGCCTCTGTAATGATAGCCCGTTGCGTATCCGAGTTGATGCAGCTCTCCCTCGCTACTTCAATGACGAAGCAGGCCTGACATTCCCTCCGCAAGAGGAGTGACAAGAAGCCAAGCTACATCATCCAGACCTTCTGTCCCGCCATCGTGAGCTCACTTTTCAATTTCCTGTCAAGTTTTCAAATCCGTCACTGATCCACCACCAAAAATGGTCTACACGATCGTCGTTCACCTGTACGCCAAGGAGGGCAAGGAGGTCGAGGAGAAGCTGCGCAACAAGCTGATCGAGGCCTCGCAGGTGTACTCCAAGGATATCGAGACCGTCGGCTGGCATGTGATGCAGGACCACCAGGACCCGCGCAAGTGGTGCATCGTCGAGCGCTACGAGCACGAGAGCAGCCAGAAGTACCACCTGGGCAACCCGTACTGGCAGACGTTTGACCCGTATGTCATCCCGCTTCTGGACCAGCCGATGGACTTGCGCCGCTTCAACGAGCTGGACACGAGCAAACCCGTGCACGTCGAGTAAATGCATGAGCTAGAACGAACGGCTGTCCTCGTCGTTGGATGAGTACAAGTTGGTCTTTCAAGGCGTTTCATGAGTGTGTTGCGGAGCGGATCAAGCTGTGGCGCGTGATCTAGCGAATGACTGTCCGATCGTCGTTGGTTGAGTACAAGTTGTATTTCTCAAGGCTTTTCATAGGTGTGTTGCGGAGTGGATCAAGCTGCTGCGCCGTCGCCCGTCCAAATCGAGTCGATTTGCGTTCGCTGTTGGATTGATGATTGAGATGTAGTAGGTGCGTCTGGGTGGTGGTTAATGGAATCCTCGTGTCAATCGTAGAAAAACAAACTAAAAACAGTAAATAGGAATACGTATTGTGGAGCTATGTGTTGTGATTTTGTGTAGCATTTCGATAAATAATAGCTCACATACCCCCTTTGCCCACTATCTTGGTGGTTACTAGTAGTATTTTGCCCCTAATAAGGGCATCTATTTTCGTTTTACACATCCGACGTTCATGATTTGGGCAAACGGAGAATTCAGATAGCGAGGTGCAGATGCGATGACGAAACTGCATCATTCCAGTCTATATACAAATTCGGCACTACTCATTTTGTAAGGCTTATAATGTTGTAAGGCTTACCCATGCATCCTTTTTGCTAGACGCCTCCGATGCGCTGACCCCCTATGTTGAAGCTGCGAAGCCAAAAAGAGTCGTCGTAAACGTTTTTCAACTTCTCTAGTCCAGCCCCAGTGGCCCTCCACCATCACTTTTCAATTTCCCCTTAAGGCGTTAACTTCGCTAATCTACCAAACCCCAACATGGTCTACACCATTGTATGCCACTTGCAAGCCAAGGAGGGTAAGGACATTGAGGAGAAGATCCGCAGCAAGCTCGTCGAGGCCTCGGACGTGTACGTGAAGGACGAGGGTACCCTGAACTGGCACGTCATGCAAGACCATGCGGACCCCCGCAAGTGGACAACCGTTGAACGCTACGAGAAGAAGAGTGTGCGTTCCTTCTTTCAGTGGCCCTCGGCTACGAATCTGTACGTGACGTACAGGTATTAATGTGTTGTGCCGTCCTTTTGGGTAGAGCCTGAAAGTTCACATGAGCAACCCGTTCTACGCCGCATTCGGACCCTACATGGCTCCGCTGCTAGCCAAGAAGCTGGAGATTCGCCAGTTTAACGAGTTAGATACGAGCCGCCTCTGATTGCAGAGCAAGCAGTTGTGGAATGCCGTCGTGGACGAATTTGTGAGTAGACGAACAAACCCGAGAGTTATACGCGTTTGCTAGGCGTCAATGTTCCTGATGAAACCTGAAGTTCAAGTCTGTCATCGCTGCATCACAACACATGATGAACTTATTAGTACTCGATAAAGATAGGCTTCCTTGATGAAGCGAACCCCGAGTCTCCTCATGTGGCACCAATACTTTGTACGACAGTCAGAACCTGGACAGGAAGACTCCTTCACGGAGTGTGGCGTGAACATGTCGGAGTTGAAAGCGTTTGTGTAATTGCCCTTGTTGGACCGTGTGATTCGGACTCGTCAGTGCTGTAGAAATATAACTCGAAGTTGCAGGTAGTATATTATAGCTGATGTAAAAACAGTATAAGCTAAACTGTATACCATGATGTGGGACACACTAAACCGTTTTCATGGTGGCACTATACAAATCCATGGAGGACGTGGCCTGGAAGTGCACGGCGGCCTTCGTGCTGGGCGTCGCGACGAACTATTTCGTCTCCTCGTACCTTCTAAATGATGGCACCTCGTCGCCAAAGGCATCGAGTAGTACCATCAACGATAACAGCGACGAGGAAGCCGCGGCACCTCGCTCGGGCACGTCGTCCCGCTCTTCCTCGGGCTCCTCGGACGACTGGGAGGGCGAGGACTCGGCCAGTTGGGTGCCCCATAAGATGGTTATGTGCGTGCGCACGGACCTGAAAATGGGCAAAGGTTGGTACGGTTAGTCGACATTTGATTCAATATATGGTGCGCTCATGAAGGTGAACAACGCGACAGGCAAAATCGCGGCGCAGTGCTGCCACGCGACGCTGGGCGCGTACAAGCGCGCGGTCAAACGGACGCCGGATGCCGTTCGAGCTTGGGAGATGCTGGGCCAGGCCAAGGTCTGTCTCAAGGTGGACTCGGAGGAGGAGATGCTTGCGTTGGCAGAGAGGGCGGCGGAGCACGGACTCGTCAACTACGTTGTGGTAAGAAGTGTGTGGATTGATGCCGATAAGGTTGAGCTGTTGACGCTTTGATGCTGTCAGATTGACGCCGGTCGAACCCAGATTGCGCCGGAGAGCAAGACGGTGCTGAGCATTGGCCCGGCGCCGCTGAAGGCGATCGACGAGATTACGGGCCACCTCAAGCTCATGTGAGCGTGGATGCAGGAGTGCGCATGAGTTAAGCACAGAAGATATACATGATGAGTCAGCTGGACCACGGCAGGGGAACAGGTTTTCTTTACATCCTTTTTTTCTTCCTGCTTTGACGACCGGTAAAGGAAGGTTAAAAGAGACTTTCGTCTCTAAAGCGTGGCCACGGTGTCGTATTGCGAGCGCTTTATAAGGACACCAGAGCGTCGGAGTACAAACACGGTTAATGCAACACAAGCCACTGCAACGACAGTCGCTAGTGCTGTCGCTCCGATCATGATCAGCACGTCTTTGGTTGCAAAATTGTTGTCCAAGGCGCTTGAACCGGATGAGGCCGCTGCCACCTCACCTGCACGTGAGACTGAAGTATCAGCAGTCATCATTTGCGCTGTGTCGACGCATGCCAGGTACTCCCTCTTCGTAGTCCACCACTTGAGCGTACACAGCGTCTTGGCGTGGCAGACGGCGTCCTTGCAGGGCCGAGCATTGGGCGAATGGGCCTTCATGTTCCAGTAGTAATTTTCCACCAAGCTCACGTTCTGGCCAGCACGGTCCACAAAGGACGAGAGCTCGGTCAGGGATAGCGACTTAAGGCCGTATGCCTCGCTCGCCTTAAACAAGAGCTTCCAGTCGAGCTGAGGATCGCTCTCCGCGATGTTGGAAGCGTACACAGCGTAATCTAACACGTTATACGTCTCGGTATCGTAGTCCCAGACCATGAAGGAAGGGTTGTTGCCGAAAAGCGGTGAGATCGAGCCCGTAATGTACATCGGCAGCAGTTGGAAGGCATTGTCGTCTCCAATGGCCCCATCGAGCGACGCTACAGGAAGACGGAACTCGACACTGTGCACATGACCAAAGAACTGTGCCTTGATCACATCGGCATACTTGCCAACGATTTTCTTGTACTTCACAATATACTTCGTGTGCCACTGCGGATTGCCTCCGTACGAGTCCACGATCGGAGCAATATGACCAGCAATGTACGCGAACTTGCCGGCATCTTGCAGCTGAGAAAGTGTCTGATTCAACCACGCAAACTGTCCAAATGGGTCTGGCTGCTCCGATGTGTCTGGCAAATGACTCGGCTGCGGTGTGAGCAATAACAAAAAATCATCAGACACCAGCTCGTCCTCCACCTAGCAGTTGCAGCTACCATACCGAGTAGGGCACCGTATTCAGCGTGATCACGTGCAGCTTGTCGTCCAGTGCGTAGCTCAGATATCCGCGTCGATTCAGCAGATCCATGTTTGCCGTCGACAACGAGTCTTCCCAGACCTTCGAGATGAGCTCAATGGACGGATTCGACTCTTTTTCGGGGTCCGTGACCTCCATGTAGTAGTCCGGGTCTGCCATCGACACCATCACCAACAACAATCAGCTTTCTCATAAATTGACAACACAATTCTCCCCACTTACTCCCGTCCGCATTGCCAATCATCGCCGTGGCCTCATGACCCTTTGGCGGGTAATAATTCTCCATCGCGTGGACGTTTGTCTCCACGGTTTTAGCAATGTATTCATCGGTGAAGAGCCCATGGGCCGCGTGGTCTCCCGTGTACAGGAAGAGCTCGGGATCGGCCACCACGTGCTCTTTGGCGTACACCAGCGCGGACTCGAGCAGTGGCAAGGGCGCGTCTTGAAAGTAACGAATGGGGATGCGCGCGTCGTCCGCAGCGGAGAACGATTCCGAAATATTCAGGTGCACGTCCGAGAAGTGCAGGATGCGCCCCACCGACGCCGCAGACGTCGGTGTCACCAGCAGGAGAGCGAGCAGGCCGAGCATCGCGCAATGGAAACTTTCGCGTGTGCACCAGCTGTTATTTAGCGGATCTGACCGGAATATGCGAATACATGGTTCTGGACTGGGGATAATTGGAAGAGTGGACCCTTTTGCGAGGCTGGGAGGGTGCTACAGTTATTAATACATGCTGGAATTGTCGAGATCGATTTGGTGACGCAGGTTTTGCTATCGGTACTGATGACATCTCTGATCTTCATCAATGGCATTTCGACCGAAACATAAGACTTCGAGGTACTTTCCTTCCTTCAGAAGTAGAAATACTGCAAAATGGTATGACGAGTAATTGAACCTGCTTCTGGTCACGCTTCATGAAGAATAATGTCGGGTTTACGTTCTAAGGATGAGACGGCGCAAGGACGATGGCTCGGTAACTGCGGCATATCGGGAAGTTTGGCTCGCATTATGGGCGTCAATGCATCCAGAACGACGGCTCAATGTGCCAAACTATCACCGTGAGAGTCTGCGCAGCCGTTCCAGCGATACACAATAGTAAATTGGCTGAAAGGAACTGAAAGGAACGGAAGAGAATTCGACAATCAACAAAGGCATCCAGAACCCTGCGTAAATTGGTGTAGAAGTAACTGTACATCACAGGGAAATCCATGCACAGGCCGCGATTTGCTACATGTACCAACCACACCCGCGAGCAGCACTCCGTTGAGCCCCACAACATATAGCAAGCAAATACCAAAGCGATGAAATGTGCGCACTTGCAACAGATTTTTCCGGCAGCCGGTATGGTTGGCAAAGAGAAAAAAGCGCTTGGTCTTGAGGGAACTATACCTGCTGGACGCTTGTTGCAGCAGGTTGATACTCGCATTTTTTTTTTTTTTTTTCGCACCTGACAAAAACCTCTCAGGGTCGACCGCTGGCATCGATTACAAGATGAATTTGAGATCAGGCGTGCGTTGGTACAATCAACGGTTATTCAAGCTGATTTCAGACTGGTACTTGCAATATTAACCGCAGTGGCCAACTAAAGGCTCGTCTTGACCATACGCACTGACAAGCTCCTCCCATTGGGCAGGGGTGATGCTGAGAATGCATTGTTGCTGTTCGGCACGTCTTTTGTTGAACCATCTCTTAGTTCTAAGCGAAACCAAACCAAAACAACAGTTAATATTTGTCCCCCGTGAGTTTGCATTTCACTCTCTTACGAAGAAGAGGAAGTTCAATGGTATCATCCACTACTATTCCTAATGATCCATTCTGGACCAGAAACGACGAGTCGAACAGGTTCTCGACTGTCTGTAAGCACGGCAACAACGATATTTAGGGACTCAAAGCTAGCTGTTTTTTAGTGTCACTGATACCTGCTCGAAGCTGCTTGAATCCAAGACTACATCAAAAAGCGGCACCTTGTGCTTAGGCTCTGCAGTCTCCAGGGTACACAAGCGCCTAGCCTGTGCATCCTTAATGTCCTCGTTCTAAAAATAACATCGAATTTAGCCTCGTCTATTGAAAATTGTGAGTTCGCTACTGCAAACCTTAGCTGTATATGCATGTGGTTGGGATTCCTGCACATTTTTATCCGTGGGGACTCGGCGTCGAGTGGTTTTCTTCATCTTTCCGATTACCTGAATTCCCATCAGGCCGAACTTACACACCCAAGTTATACATTGTGATCGCTTCGTCATTTCAGCTTTCTGCTCGTGTAGTTAATTTCAACTCACGTGAAGTTGGTCTCCGGTACTGAGTTAAAGCTCACTCCGGTGGCATGCCCAGAAATTCCCAGCGAAATTCGGAACCAGCAGCAAGGGCTTTGGCGCTTGTAGCAATCAAGTCTGAAGCATTAAACTAAAATGTTGCGTATGCACAGTACTTGGCTTTACCATTTCAACGGTATTACTGTACAAACCTTTGTGATGTCCATGCGACTCAACAAATCCGCCTGCTTTCCCACTGCCGAGTCTAACTCGTCGAGACACAGACCATCCAAATTACCCTCGCGCGGGTAGCTCACGCTTTTGTACAGCACATCCAGGTCATTAGCGGCATGATCAAACTTGCCTGACTGGAGATCTGCCAGGTCGGCAGCATTCTCCTTTATATCTTGCAGCAGCTCCCTCTCCCAGTCACGCACTTTTCGGCGTTCTTGATCCGACAGATTCGACTGGGTCAGCAACGGCCGTAGCTGCGGGAAAGCAGGCGGTGCCAGATTCGAATTTCCGTCCTGCGTCATAGAACCTCGTTGGTTTGCTTGAATGAGACTGCAAGCCCAAACAATTTGGTGGAGATGATAGATAGTCCCGTCGCAACCTTGTTCTCTTTAACGGACGTACACTGTTCATACGACGGAGTCTGCGCTCGTCCCAAGTACTTTGCTTTATAGGATGAAAAGTCCACTTGACCATCAAGGTGCGTATAAAAAAAAGAGCTCGAGAGCACAAATCTAACTTTCTCGTGGGATACCAAACCAATGATATAACTGAGGTGGAAGGCAACGTTGTCTCGAAAACCTTACAATACGAATCTTATAGTACTGCAACAAGTTAGTACATGTACATCGTTACAATAATCTTCTGTACATACTAAGATTTAGCCATCTCAAACAAAGCGTCGTTTTGCCAAAGGACGCTTGCTGGCAAAGGATCCCATCGCAAGAATAACTGGGCACTTGTGGACGAGAATGCTGCAGGAAAGCTTAGGTGGTGGCGGAGAGTCTGCGAAGAGAGCGCTAGCCCAAGTGCAGAAGTTGTTGCAGCTTGCTTCAGTCCGACCCAATGCGTTGACCCTGAGAGAATATCGCGAGGGGCTGGAGGTAACGGCATTAACCTCAGTTCTCTTGACAATTGAAGACTAGCAATCCTCTAATAATTTGGCTGACCCTATACATCGTTATACAGGAATGCTTAAGGCCAGAAAGCAGCACCGCTATGAAAGTTCTTGGATTTCAACTCGCTGGAATTGCTCCTGGCTGCGCCACGCATGAGGTCTGGAAATTCATCCTGGAAGCGGTCGTGACCGAGCTCGGTAGTTGTGAGAGTACGTCGTCTTTGGCCGCTGCAGTTCCGGTGCTTGGTCAAGTTCCAATACCTCTTGTGCTCGGGTTTCTGTTGTCCCCTGAAAGGGAGCCCATGAACAAGATGCGTGCAGTTTTAACTCATCAAGACGTCGAGGTTCGCTGCAACGCGATCGAGACGCTGTCGACGCTAACACTAGATGTGGCGATTAATGTCGCTGGAGACGGACTGTTCGTCTTCCCATTCGAGTCGCACGAGGCACGAGTTTGCTGCCAGCAAGATCTGGAGACGGTCGTTAACGATTGTTGGAAGCTGATTTTTCATACTCTTTCATTTGATGGACAGTATCAAAGTGCTCTATGGGCTGCGGGTGCCGCCTTCGCGGCTTTAGCGACCCTATTTGCACGTTCCAGCACGATGGCACCATATTCCCCAAGCATTCAAGAATCTATCCGCATTCAAGCACCAATAGACGATGTCGTCTCGGTGATCTACAAACAAGCTTTCCCGCGAATTCGAGTCTTGACAACTGCTGCACGCAGTCTACCCATGACGCTGCAGCCAAATGCTATGCTTTGGATTTCTATGCTGCTGTGTACGATGATGGAGCGCAGTGGTGCGCGATGCCCAAGTGTGAGTGTGCCGTACATGGAAATTGATATTGAAGATAATAACGCCGACGGGACAAATGATGACGACGACGAGCCCCAGTCATCCACGGAGCCCGTTCGCGTTGATGAACTTGTGAGTGACCTGCTTGAGTCCTGGGCATTTCCAACAGTATCGACACGAGTGTCGCTAGCACAGGCTACTAGCGTGTGCCGGGCTATCTTCATTCTATTGGCGCATCCCTTACAGAAGTATGCCCGTATGCGCTGGGCTGCTCAGCTCGCCAATCATCTTATCGCACAATGCTATCTCGCTAACAAAAGCAGCAGCAGGAACGGCGCGTCCAGTCCTGAACTCAAGCTCGAGCTTTGTGTGATGCTTGTGAAAACGTTTGCCTGGCTTTCTGGTGTCAACTGCCAATCGCTCTTTGTCCGTACAACTGAAGCGCTTTACCTTCTGGATCAGGAGAAAGATCGAAGGGACCTCGTACAGAGCCTTATGAACACGATCGCCGAGCATGTCATCGCTAACCGGGACTTTCAGCTGCTCCAGGGATTGTGTACTTTGGCGTTCTTCAGGCAGCCAAAGGGGTTTTCCCGATTATCACCGCGGACCAACGGCTCCGAAGTGTTTCGAGCACTTTTTCAAGCTCTCTCCAGTGCGCCAGAACTGCTCTCATCTCCTCGACAAGGCGCTGTGGAACATCAAATATCTCAGCTCATTGCTTTGAGAGTGTTTCGAGGCTTGCTGCTACTAAAGCTGGGTGGCTCCGCTACTACCTCGCCGAAGGCGTATCGTCGATCCTGCGAGATCAGCGAGAACATCGTTTACTACACAGGATTGCTGACGTCACACTTTCAGAGTATGCTGGCCTGCCCTGAACTCGCACTTCGTGAGTCGCTCGACTTTTTCCAGCAAGAGCTGTTCCCAACAATGGATCAGATTGCGTCCCAGTGTGCCCGGCTCCAAATACTTTGGATTGGCGTTCGACTCCATCGGACGTACGCTACACACGTACCTTTTGACGCACTGGTGCGAGAACTTCAGCGAGAAACGGGTCGATTGTTCACTGCTATTTGGAATGACGACGACGAAATGGAAGGAGCTACTTTTGACGACGGCTTGCTTGGATGTGGCGGAGATGGTGCGGAGGAAACACCTGCAAGTCGGAAGCGTGCGGGTGATGCCAACAATGTCGACGCACTAATGGTCCTTGGCGACTGTATCACTCTGCTAGCATACCTTCACCCCCACACGCAGCTCCAGTTTCTTCAGATATGCGAGAAAATGATTGCAGCGCTATCGGCGTCGGGAAACCCCCCAGCGATAACTTCCCAGCAGTATCGTGTGTACGTGAAACCATTGTTATTTCTCTCGAATGTGCTGGGGATTTACTGACTTGGTATCGAATAATGTGAATATTAGCATCGAGGATGTTATGACATTACTGTCGGCAACAGAGTCAACATCGAAATCTGGGACTCAATTCTCGAAAGAAATATTTGACCCACAGGACATCTTTCTCCCTCGAAAACACTACGATACCACTGGAGATCGTCCAGAAATTGCTTCAGATGAAGAAGATCGAGAGCCGATCACTGTTACGGGTGGTGCTGACCCTGTCTCTATCCGGATATGCCACCACCATCCGCAGTTAGGAAAAGAAGACGTGGTTTCACTCGACGTCAGCTGCTGCAATCTAACTACCTGGGCCTTGAACGACCTGGAAATTCAACTTCGTCCGCTTGGGGGTGTTGGCGTCGTTCAATGCGTGGACACTTCGAATGATTTAAAGCTGCGTATGTTACGTGCCGGGGAGACCATCAGCGTTGGTACAAGCGGAGGCAGTACCAGTTTACCACCATTTGGCGTGATCAGAGCGCAGAAGCAGTTCCGCATACGCAAGTTCACGCAGGCTACCTTTCTGATACAAGCAGTACTTGTTCAAGAACCTAGCCAAGACGGCGACGATATAGGGGGCAATCCTGTCGAGGAGGCATCTCCGATACCAGTTCGTCTGGCATTTAGTAACCGCTACGTGCTGCATTTTGACACGCTACTTCGAACCCCGCAGTCTCAGTTTGCGACTGCTGCATTCTTCCAGCACTGCTGGCAGAGGTACGAATCTATGCAGCGGTCTTTTATGATCATTTCTGCTCATCGTCCTTAACTGTGTTTCTGTTGCAGCGCCAACTCGAGTGTGTTGTGGCATGCAACGGCGCAGGAATTCCAAGAGAGGAAGCTTGGGGTTTGTCAGCACACGCTCCATGTCATGAACGCCAAAGTCGCTGCCGTGTCCGAGTTGCTACTTGAGCTACCGATGTACTTTCACGTACGTCTGGTCTGTCCTTCCCTTCTATAGTCATTCGAACGGTGCACTAACCCACTCTATCACTCTTGTCTACGCATTAGATTGCAATGCTCACTCAGACACGATGGGGTTCCTATATTGTCGCGGCATTGACCATGAGTCTCGAGTCGGATTCAAGCTGGTCGGGTATTCTGGAAGTCCGGTCAACTCGTGAAAATATCCGAGAGTTCGAGAAGTGGCCGAATGACGCTACCCGTCTCTTTGGTGGAGACTGCGTACAGCTCGCGGCTGGTACACCATTGACTGTTCTCGAAAGGGGGCAGCCATTCACTTCACTCAGCAGCACTGTCGAGACTTCGATCTCCTTGCCAGCCGCAGTATCTACTTTCGGTGACGCGTTTTCGGCCCCAGTCCCTCCCCCGATACAGAACATATCTGAATCTTCCAGAGTGGCGTTCGCCTTGCAGGAGCCGCCCGTGTCTACTGCCACCGCGACCTTCGCGCCGGACGTGCGATCCACCACGAGCTTCCACAAAGAAATAAGCGCCCCCAGCGACCGCATGTCCTCCTTGACACGCGGCGGCCAGCAGCCTGAGCAGACGCGGGCCCCCGAAGTCATTCCAAACCCCGACGAGCAGTGGGGCAACTTCCTCTAATGCGGCAGTTGAAGACAACTTCAACTTGATGTATACCACACCAATTTCGGTGGTCGACATACCTGAGCCCCAGTTTCATTGGTCAAAAACAGTTAAATTGTGTTTTCTAAGTCATTCTCCGCATCAGATCCAAGATGCGGCCGCTCGACCTAGCCTCCGGCGCGGCTCCGGGCGACGATGACGCGGAAGAGGAGCGCGTGTATCGCCCTCTGCTGTTCCAATCCACGGGCTATGCGTCATCAGAGCTCTTCCGCGACTCGTACGAGATGCACTCGCGTCTGCCGACGGTATCTTCGACGGCACCTCTATTAGGGGTAGAGACGGCTGCCACCGACTCGACCGAGAATCAGAAACGAAGGCATGTGTTTGATCCACAGATTCGACTCGAGACACTCTCGTCAAGAGCTGCCACAGCGGTTCTATGGGTCACGTACCTGGCGTTCTTGCTGGCGATGGTCCTGCCCTATCTGCAGAGCAAAGGATACTTGGAAACGGTGCGGAGTATATGAGGAATCAGATTTTCTTATGAGTAGCAATATCTGATTCTGACTATTGGCACTTCAATTATTATAATAGGCGCTAGAGTTATCGGGAGCGGTCTGCAAGGATGGAGCGAGGAGAGAGGCGTGCATTAAAGTGGACAAGACGAGGGATATTGCACAGTGGACAGCATATGTGGCCAATGTGTCGCGGTATACAGGGTCTATTGAGATTAAACTCGATGTTCGAGAGCAGGTGAACACTTCAACGTTGTCAGGGTTGCTTTCGTCACTGGAGGAAAGCAATACATTTCAGGAGTTGGAACGTGTGGGGACTGCTTGGGACATGGATCGAGATGTAAACAGATGGAAGAGCAATATAAACGATGAAGCATCTAACATCTCGGAGCATGAGGACGGAGAGGTTGATCAGGACGCAGGTTATGTCTTGATCTACGATGCCCGGCTGTATGGTATTGACCACGACGTGGCACCGGCGGCAAGGGACCTCGTCGCAGATGAGCACAATCAGAGTGTTTGGGTGGAGTGTCGGTCAGACGGACCATGTGAAGCTGTAAGGCTACTGGAGATCACGCAAGATGTCGACCGATTGGTGAGGATAAAGTCCTTCCTGTATGTTATCCGAAGCATTCGTTTAACTCATACGCGGTGGGTTTGTTTCCCGTAGGGTGGAAGTGGATACGATGCGTATTTCGCTGTCGTTACATTCAGAGGGCTGTATCCGAATGTTTTCGGCAAGGACGTTGTCTATCAATTTGCGTATACGTACGTACATTTTGCTGGTGTTAACTCGCTCATTTGTATTTGCTATTCTGACATCTAAGTTCTTTGCTCGTCGCTCTTGCGTTCCACAGAAAGCCAGCAATCCATGTCGGCGAAGTCGTTGTTCGAGGAGTACTGATGTTGGCATCCCTTTTGACACTTCCTTGTTGGTTCATTTCGGTGCTAAATTTCCATGGTGGATCATGGAGCCAAGTGCTTACAGTGCAGAAATGGTTACTAGGCGTTGGCATCGTACTCGTAGTGTGGCAGAATCCAGTGTATGCAGTATCGGAGCTGTACACCACTGTGAGTATGCGCACTCGATTTGTATCGATTGCATGTCAGTCATTCGCGGAAGCTTTCTTTTACGTGTTTTGGTTGAGCCTGATGGACCAGCACAGCGCAGATTTTTCCTCTCGGAGATGCTCATTTATTACGAAACTCATTTTTGGCTTGGTACTTTTCGCTGTGGACACGGGGATGACTGTACTACGGATGCCTAAGCTGTTCTTCGGAGTGGAAAGGACATCATTTGCCCATAATTTCAACAACGAAGAGCTTTATGTACTTCTTGGCTTTATTCATACGGGTTTGGTGCTGTTTTGGCTCGTGTGGATTATGGCAGTTGGAGCGCGATCTGGCCGGCATCTCAAGGATTTACCGTACATGGCAACTCGCTTTAAGCAACTTTCGTACCGATATCTCGTGCTTGAGACACTGCTTATTTTTGTCTACGTCCTTGTGCTCTCAGCTCTCCAGACATTTTTCTTGACCCAAACGTGGTACTTCGTTGGCTACGATGCGTTCATCCAAGATTCAGTGCACACATTTGCTAAGATGCACACTGGCCACCCATCACTAGGCAAGTTCCTGTTCTTGTCTGTGTATGTTTATCTGGTCATGTTTGTACACTTGCCTCCACTTGCGGGAGGCAGCACGGGCCTGCTGGCATCCACAGCGTTCCACATCGATGAAAAGCCGCGTGTGGACTCTTACGGCTTTCTTACACCCGATTCAAACTTATTTTGTGTGGAAACGGCTGGATGGTTGCTGGAGTTGGCGTATCAAGCTTACTTCGATCCCCCTGGATGCCCATCGTCGTCTGGATATGGGGAACTCACCCTTGAGCGATATCGGTTTGAACTGATCACTCATCTGCGAAGCAATCTCACCGACACGCACGTAGTCGTCGCATGGAGTCAAGAGGATCACCGACGCTTGGTGATATCATTCCGAGGCACAACTAGTAAAGAAAACTGGAAAAGCAATCTCCGAGCTGATCAAAAGGTGCTTTGGATAAAATCTCGAGGGCTGCGATGGAGAAAATCGTGTTTGGAAAAAGTGAAGGATATTGCAGCAAAGATCCCCTTGTTGAACATGGCGCTGCCGCGAGTGCATCGAGGTATGGCTCTCGATTTGGATTCGCCTATTTGCTTTTTTTTCAGGGAAGCAGTCCTCTAACTATGTGTTGTTTTCTTGTGTAGGATTTTGGATTGCGTATGAATCCATCCGAGATGAACTAAAAGAGGTGACACGGCTTATTCTAGACGAAAATCCTGGCATTTCGGTATATATCACCGGCCACAGTATGGGTGGTGCACTTGCGATTATAGCCGCGTACGACCTTGCTGTAAATTTCAGCATCAAAGTCAATATGTATAACTTCGGCGGTCCTCGCGTCGGCAATCCAAGCTTCCGTCAGCACTACGATAGTTGTGTCCCCATCAGTTACCGAGTTGTCATGGACGGCGACATTGTACCGGGATGGCCGAAATTTGTACGTATGCGTGCATTGTTGTTGCGTTAGGGAGTGGTGTATACTAACACACGCGCAATTGTCGTGACCACAGTGGGGACTGTATCAGCACGTGGGAACCGAAATCTCACTTGATGTCGCGGGTAATCTGATTGTCGACCCGAGTTTCGTAGAGCGGCACCTTCACAATTCGTCGAGGCGCAAGACGACGATGCATGGCACGAATGTATATCGTGTGTCGATCGCCAAGTGTCTCGAAAATCTAACGAGGTCGTAACAAATGTGCGGAACCCGTGCAATAATGCACTAATCTATGTATTCTCACCGCTTTTGCTCTTAGGTATACTACATGTAGCAGTTGCGTTGCGTTGTCAGCCTGCTGTGAAGCGTCGCAATCCGTTTTCACAGGTGGCACCCTGACCTTGTGCATTGTTTAGTAGCGATCTTTGATAGCCCAGCCGCAGCTAAGTACCATCATGTCGGATGGAGACGACCAGCAGGCACAGGAAGGATTGATTCGCTCGCACATTGATCTTGCAGAGGCAGCGGCTAACGGATCCCGCGCAATGGTAAGGCTCATCTACTAGTGACATACAATGCCCGCTAACCAGGATGTCGTACTCACCCCACTAGGTTGAGTTTCTGCTGGACAGCGGCGTGCAAATTGATACACCTGGAAAAGGTAGGTTGTAGTTCGTGAAAAATAGATGCCACGATTGTTCATGAAAGATGGAGCTGATACAAATGCCTTCTGCCAGATGGAACGACGCCACTATGCGCTGCTGCTCTTTGGGGAAATGATGCCATGGTCACATACTTGCTCGACAGAGATGCCGACGTGTCTGCTAGAAACGAAGGTTTTTTTTCTCAGCAGCGTTGTGTGTGTGAGCACGAATTGGACTGACATTTTTCGACAGGCACGGGATGGACAGCTCTGCACGCAGCCTCCTTTCAAGAGCATGGGAAGGTCGTGCGCATCCTGTTAGCTCATCAAGCCGACCCGAGAATAGTTGATGCGGAAGGGCGGCGAGCAGTGGACTACGCCAGCATCTCCGAGGCTATTTGGCCCTTCTTCTCCGGTACCACGGCGCATCAATTACCCCCACGCCTTTGAAGCATTTCGGACATGATGTTTACTCCGTCGTTTGCTTGCACCCTTCAGCTCAAGGCTGCACCAAGAGTCTAAAGTCGGAGCTTGTCGCGAAAGGAATTATCCGTAAAATTTCCGACCAGCCCGAGCAAACTCAGCCTAACGACAAACACGACAGTGTACGTGTTGAACTCACACAGCGGTCAGTCAGCATGTAGGCTTCTGAACCAGAAGTTCTGATCATTCGTCGATGCTCCCTCGCTACGTGCAGATCTCGTCCTTCTCGCGCCCCGGATCCGCCTACACGAGGGCGCAGATATACCCACCGCTCGCTCGACAGGGCCCTGCCATTAAGGTACCACGCTGCCGAAGTCGAGACTTCGCTTGAGTGGCTAGCTACAGACTGACGTTTTTTTGCGTCCCATGCCGCAATGCAGTCGCGCGACGGCCGAATTCCGACGGGGCCCATCGATCCACTCGGCGAGCTGCCCGCCGAGCCCGAATCGAACCAGCGGCGTCCGTCCATGAAGCGAATGGGCATCTAGCGCATCAGAATCGGGAACAGGGAAGTACATGTTGAAGCCTGAAGTAACACGTTCTTTTCGACCAATGCATACTCGCCACATAAAAGCGTTCTGTATGCGATATTACAGGAAATATTCTCTATTCCGGTGTTTTTGTGCCATAGAAAAGTGGCCTCGGCCGTCGTGGCCGCTCGTTTATTGGAAGTCCCCCCACCCCAGGCCCGCTCAGTTCTTGTATCGCTTCGCCGCCAGCACGTCCACCTGCAATGGTAAGTCTCCGTACCACCGGAAGCGCGCCATTAAATAGTAGCAGACAGATAGCTAACCCCCTTGTCCTTACGTCCGCAGTCGCTTCTTTTTAACAAGGGATCGCGCTTCATGACCCAGTCGTTCCGCGCTGGCGCCCGCAGCATGTCGAGCGCCACGGAGCAGGAGGCCAAGGAGCAGATGCACAGGTGGAGCACGATCTCCAAGGGCATGATCGGCCTGGTGGCGGTGTACACGGTGTACGCCATTAACGACCACCTGAGCCACGAGCACCACGAGGAGGAGAAGCCCGCCTACCCGTACCTCAAGATGCGCACCAAGCCTTTCCCGTGGCCCGAGTCAGACTGCGACCTCATGGACTTTGAATGCCGCAAGAAGGCCCGCGAAGCTAAGAAGGCGCTGGAGTAAATAGCGCGACTACTGTCTAAAGGGGAGGGGACACTAATGCAGACCAACACGAGCAGGAAGAGGGGTGGGCTAACCGGTGAGTTTTGTCGTCCTGTCCTCCTCTATCTACTGCTCCTTCTATCAATTCGGACTCTAAACCTTCGTACACACACAACTGAAACAAAAAAGAAAATAAAAATCATGAAATGGAGTCTGTCGTCGTTATTAAGCCTCTTACGGTTTATCTGCAATATATCTCACGTAATGCACCATAACTAATGCAGACGCACGCCGTTGTCTCGATGGTGTTGATGTCGTCCATGCTCATGTTCGCCGGCACCGTCAGTATTGGACACCACACGGCATTGCTGCTAAGTAACCATACTAGGTAACGTTGGAAATGCCGTTACTTCAACACAATTGGCCAAAATGGCGGACATCATTCAGCGCAGCACCGTCCAGCGACTGCCGCAGCCCGGCGAACCCGCGTGCGTGGTAAGGCGCTTGTACGGAATGATTTACAAGCCTGAGAGCGACTTATCGAGGCAATAACCTCATCACTTGCACAGGTTTGCGGTCGATACGGCGAGTACGAGTGCGACGCGACGGACGAAGACGTGTGCAGTCTCGAATGCCGCGACATCTGCGTAACTAGACGTCAGCAAACGCTCCGAGAGGATGCCCACCAAGCCCAGCGAGCCGACAAACTTCGACGCCAATTGGGCATCCAAATATCCGCTTCTGAGGTTGCAGACAATGGAGACGGCGAGCGACAGCGATGGCCGATTCCGTTGGTGGACTTTGCGCAGGAAGAAGGAGGCGTGCAATTGCCACAGCAACTGGCAGCCAATCTCGGCACCAACGGGTTTGAGGGACCCACGCCGGTACAGATGCAGACCATTCCGTGTGTGTTGAAAGGGCACAATGTACGTGCTACAGTCGTAGAGAACAAGGGAAGCGAGATAGCTAACAACTTCTTGGCTGGTTAGGTGCTGGTGAGTGCTCCGACCGGGACGGGAAAAACAGCGGCGTATCTGATCCCGGCGATCGCGCAGGTTTTGCTTGCAAGGGAGGAGCAGGAGGAGATTATGACGTTGGTGTTGGCTCCTGTTCGAGAGCTGGCGATTCAGATTGAGACGGTTGCCAAGGTGTTGATGCGGGGCATTGCCGGTATGAAGACAGCGCTGTTGGTCGGAGGGTTTCCTGTACCTACGCAACGTTATCGGCTTCAAGGCGGAGTTCAGTTGGTTGTGGCTACACCTGGTCGCTTTCTCGATATCATTACGAACTACAGCGGTGGCGATGCCATTCTGCCCGCTATTCGCACCTGTGTCGTTGACGAAGTGGATATCATGTTGGATGTAGGCTTTCGCCCGCAGATTTCTCAAATTGTCGCGTTGTTGGTAGCACTAGCTAGAGAACATGGTAAGACCGTCCAAATGCTCTTCGTCAGCGCCACAATTTCAGACGAAGTTGAGACGCTGGTGCGGCAGATTTTGATGGTCCAGGGTGAACAAACGTATATTCGCATTGACGTTCGTGGTGCTGAAAAGAAGACAAGCGCATCCAATGGAACACCAAGCTTCACGCTGAATCCAAACGTTAAACACCAAGTACGGTGGTCGGAAAACAAAGCGAAAAAGAACGAATTGTTCGAGTTCTTGAAAGGAAAAGGCGAAGATTCAACGGTTCGTACAGTATCGATGAAGTTGTATAGACCGGATCTACTGTTATGGTGTTAACCTAGGGGTGTTTTCTATGTTTTCGTTGTAGCTCGTCTTCGTTGGATCGAAAATTGGCGCAACGATGCTTGCACAAGCGATTAAAAAGCGCTGTGGGATAGGAGCAGCGGCGATTCACGCGGATAAAACACAGCAAGAACGGCTCAGTCTGTTGGAAGCCTTTGTGAACTTGGAGATCCCTGTTCTTGTATCCACGAACGTGCTGAGCCGTGGAATGGATCTACTCAACGTTGCAAATGTTGTAGTTTATGACTATCCCAAGAAGGTTGCAGACTACGTTCACCTGATTGGTCGTACTGGGCGTGGCGATGATGTCTCGGGGAACATTCTTACGCTTGTGAACCAGGAAGACCACTCACTTTTTCGGGAGCTTGTCCCTTTGTTGCGCCAAGCTAAAGTGTCACTGCCTCGCGAAGTGTATCAGAGTATCCACTCAGAGAATGCCAAGACGTGTGCACGCTCCCAAGAAATTGTACTCGATGAGTCGAAGCGGGCTTTCCGAGTTCGAGAGCAATTATTGGACAAAAGAGACACCCGAGCTTTAGAGTGGAAGGAATGGAATAGCCACAAGAAGAAGCGAAAGCGAACAAAAGCGTGATCGTCTTCTCTTTAAGTTTCAGTGGATCGGTACAAGTGCAGATAATGTGGGACCACGGAAAGTGCTAAGCGGAGCAGGTGCTATTTGATTGAGTCGATGACATTGCTCACTTAATTTGTCTCGTGTTGGCCTCTTCACGTCACGCTGCGAGGGCTGACGCTTCTCCTTGGAGATATAATTGTTGTAGCAAACAGCACCACGGATAATCGCAACCTCAATCTTGGAGGCAACAGAGAGACGCCAAATTAGACGTGGACACCACAGCAACAGAGTCACAACCCGGCTGAAGTAAAACGGCACGACACGAACAACTAATGGATTGTTCCAAACGATCCCCTCAAAGATGACAGCATCCTGCAGGGCTTTGTCCCCAATGAAAAAGATGCGGTTCATGATTGTAATGTGGGCTAGAAGCAACAGAGCTACCACGGGCGCTGCAAAACGTATACGAAAACGCAACTTGTCTTTTATGACGGGAGTGAGAGCGTCAAGCGTGAGAGACCACAGAAACCAGATCTCCCATGTGAGCACCATAATGCAACGAGAGAGCTCCCATCTGCTCAAGATGCACACACTCACATTGGCCGCAGTAATCTGAAAGGCGTAGAAGATAAAATCGAACGAAGTGACTAGTAGCTTGAGAAGCTGCCGCTGATAAAGACCAGTGAATGGGACTACAAAGGCCACGGTACACAGTAGTGCACTCCACGCTTCGACGAGTGAAAGACTATGGTCAGTCTCGTTAAAACTGCCCAGAAAGACGGAGTATGAGAGGACAAAACCGAACACGCCGACAACGTAAAACGGCACCAGATACCACATTGAAATGGGAATTTCTGCCACTCGCAGCGGGAAAACGGTGTGACTGGCGTTGAATGTCTGAGAAGACTTGACGAACCTCATCGGCTGGATGAAGTTCGTCTCGCATTGCATCACTTTCCTCGCCGTGTTGGTGCCAACAGCTCGACGACGAACAACTTTCCTGATCATTTGGCTTTTGGTGCGTTGGACTTGTACTAGCTGCAGAGCGCATCGATAGATGACACACTGAATCGACGATGAACTCTGGCTAATTCGCAAGGTACTTCGCTTCCTTACAGCAATTTTAGTGATAAACAGTGCTAGCGTTAACAATCCATTTCCGATGATATCGAGACCGGAGAGATGGAAGCTATGATGCTCATTTACGTAGTCTAAGATTGAAAAGCTGGTGCATCCATCCACATGGCCCAGCGTGATCCAGAGAAGCATGAAGAGCACCGGTGGAATTCCAACGATCGTCATCAAGGCGAACTGGCGAACTCCTCGGACATGAGCGTCGATACAAACGATATGATGGAAGCCTACCCAGTCGATTACCATTCGAAGAAACCTTAGGTCTTTGAAATATACTGAGACCATTCCAGCTGTCAAACTCGTGACGAAGGAAAAGAACCAGAAGTCGAAGGTCCCCATGAGAAGTCGCACGACATCGTATCTCAACGTGCTGAAGGCCCCAAAACCAAGCGGCATCCACAGGCAAAGGCTAATCAGCGATAGAAATTGACCCGTCCGTGCATTTACCACTGCTACGAAGCTGATTAAGATAAATGCTGTCACACTTGCAAGCAACAAGGGCTGATGATATTTGCTGAGGAATCGGTGCGTGATCTCACGAACTTTTGCGGAGAGAAATTCGCCTCGGAGGGACTTGGATAAGTCAATCACTGGCAGAGATTTCGCTGGCTTAAAGGCGTATAACAAATCTTGTGCAGTGCCATTAGCTGCAGCGATTCGAGTCATTGATTAAACTAGTCACAGTGTTCCAGGAAACGTCTTGGTCGCTCCAGCAGACGAAATTGATGTGGATGTCACGGTGATGGTACCGCACTCGACAAAGCAGCCTAAATGTAGTTTGAATCAAGGCTAAGAAAGGAAAATGAAGATGTGTAAACGGAGCGTTGAACAGCGCAGCATCGCAAACGTGAAACCTACGTGTTTTCTAGTAAAGATTAGCACAACCTTCAAATACGTTTCACGCCAACTCGTTTCGGCTTCCAGCTGTGGTTTTCCGAATCAAGGAAGGCATAACATCTTGAGGCACCACTTACGCATCCGACCTCTTCCTGTGGTTGGCCTGTCCAAATCATTGCGGGGCCGACTTCGCCCAGCAAGGAGTCATTTATGTACACACATTTTACCGCCGGTTTAACAGCTACGAACGGAAAGTTTTGCTGTGTCGTACAAGTTGAACCTTATAATTCATGTAGTAGTTCCGAGGGTTAGAGCGCCTTGGGGTCATGCTCCTGTAATGTTCTCTGATATATGTATGTGCTGACAGTATAACAATAGGAGATACGATGCCGTGCGTCTAGTCGTCCGAGCCTTGGACTTCTGGTCTATTGTCTATCTACATGTACTGGTTGTGGCGTTTTCACCAAGAAAAAAAAATTAATGTCGGTACTGGCCCGGATGGTTTAGGCGAGCATAAGTTCATAACCTTCTCCTCTAGCAGGGCGTCTAAAGTTAAAAAGGGCTATGACGATGCAATATGAAATGCATGTATACTCAACACCAAGACGTGCTGATACACACCCACGATCAAAAATACATCAATATTATGGTAATGATAACTATACCGTATTGTCGTAGTCCTAGGCGTCGTTTACTTCTAAGGGTCAGCAGCAAACCGACCAATTAAAACTAACGATCCTACAGCAGATGGTATATTACTAACGCTACTGAATGAGGTTATTTTAGGCTCTTCCACAGATAAGAAAACGGCCCATGCGGACCTGTCCGTGCAGCATTCTCAAGAACCGCCTCGACAAGACAGAAGAATGGGCCGCCCTCGTATCTGGCCAGGGCAAGAAGCGGAAGTCGTATAAGCGAACAGCTGTGTCATATTCGCACAAGAGAAAGACGTCCTGGAGTACATTTAAACTGCCCGGGACATCGACGAAAACCATCGCACATTTTTATGGGAAGCTGAAAAACATTGACATTCGTGCTAAGAAGAAACACATTAACAAGTGGGTTAAACAGTCCGCCACTATCCAGAGAGCCTCTGCCTCCGGCCGCGGACGCCACCAAAATTTACGCAATCTCGGTGAAGCAACTGTTCTGTCAAAAGACGCTGAAGAAGGGCTCGTCATTTGGCTGAACTCGCTCCGGAAGGATGGATCCCCTGTCTCGAGGCTGATGCTACAGCTTCAATCGAAAGAAGTAGCCGCTGAAAATGGTCTGGGCACAAAATCTGCGGCATCACCGACCTGGATGAAACTGTTTTTGCGGCGTCACAAGCTCTCGCTTCGTGCCCGTACACGACAGTGACAAACGACGCCCCAGGACACCCAAGCTGCAGCAAAGTCGTTCCATGCACTGGTGCTGCAGACAATTGTGGAAAAGAAGTGCGTACACGTGTATAATGCTGATCAGACCCAGGTATACCCACCCTATATTCATTTTATTGATTTTATTGCTAATTAAAACTTGCTTTAGCTGTATTTTTTTGAATTCTTGCCTAAACAGACCATATCAAAACGGGGTGTTAAGACTGTTTGGGTCAAGTGCTCAAATAAGAAAAAAACAGGGCGACAGCGATGGTTTTGGCTGACTGGGAGGGTAACAAATTGGCTCCATTTCTTGTATTTAAGTGCGCTCCATCGACCATCCCAGAAAAACGCGACGAGAATGACGAGCTGCGGTCCAACCATGTGGAATCGTGAAATTCGTTCGCTACAGAAACGTACTGGCTGCCAAATTTACGGTAACAGGTATGTCTGGTGGAATACAGATTTATCAGTGGAATCTATGCGATTTCATTTCGCTGAGCGCCGCTGAGAGACGATAATATCCTACTGCTATGGGATGATTTAGTGGTCATTGGACCACTGAAGTTAACGATTATGCTGTGTCGATTATCGTGGTTCTTCTCGAAGTACCGCCAAGGTACACGTATGTCTGCCAACCGGCAGACATATCGTGGAATAAACCTCTGAGAGCCCGTCTACGTGCTATGTGGATTAATCGATTGCGAAGCCAAATTGCTGCTTACCGTGCCGGAGAATTGTAGCGGCAGCAGAAGCGTGAGGCCCCCGAGACCGAGATTACACGTGCTCGTAAGAATTTGGTCCAAAAGGAAGCAGATATCGAGGTAGAGCGGCTTCGAGCATTACATACAGACGATCGGTTTAAACTCAAAGCACCAAACCGGGCGGAAATTGCTGAGTGGGTGTCAGTGTGCTGGACGAACTATATTTATCAGATTGATAACAGCATTGTTGAAGAGATGGAGAACTGCAACCTTGCCGACAGGCAAGTTAACTCGGACCGTGTTATCGGTCAGGTGACGATTCAAGCAGCGACAGTGAAGAGGACTAACTATTGCAGTACCGGTAAATTGTAATACACCCCTTTGCAAAAACATGATTTGAATGCATTAATGATTTGCCATCCTTGTTATTGAAGTGATGCCTAGGACACGACAATACAGTAGTGGCCGTGTGAAACCAGTTACACACTATCATAGTCATGCTGCAAAAAAAATAATCGGCGCCAATACTGCTCGCCATTAATCGTCTAATTCACATGCAAAGTTGGCAGTTTTTGCTTTGGGTATGTGTCTGGTACCCACAGTAAGTGTACCATCACTGCAATCAAAGAGAGGAATCCACAATCGAAGTTGGCGTCGTGGCACTTAAGTGCATTTTGCGCGCGTCTCGAAGTTTCAAGTACAGGACCATCAGCAAAATGCCATTATGACTCACCTTTTTCAACAGTACTTATTTTTATCACTCAGTAAGATGCCTTCCTCTTTCCTTACCAGCTTGGATATTGCCTTTGGGGATCGTCTTTAAGGACGTTGATGGAGGTTCGACTTTTTAATCCTAAAATATGAGAATAAGAGCATGCACATAATCACTGAGCTTACAGGCCTTGATGACAATCAGACATGATTTAGTATCACTGTTTTCTTTTAGCGACAATCGTTTCCAAAAGACGGGAAGCGCTACAGTTTTGTAACAAAGTCCACAGCGCTTGTTGAGTGACTCAAGTTGAATCCCGCAATACCCACAGTATCGATCCTCGGATTCATTCGAAAAAATATCTCTCGCGACCCCTTCTTTGACTTCTTGGAAAATGTCGCAAGAGGTCCCGACGTGGTTGGTAGCATTGCTAAAGACTATCACTTGATTCCCGCCTTAGACTACTGGAGCTAACATTCATGTTTGCGGATTGTACGGCGAGGAAGCCGGATTTAAATATTCGCACCATTGTATACTGCGCGGAAAATACTGAAGCTTTGTACTTCGAAGTATTCGTGTAGCTAATGGAATTTAAGTGTATGCCTATCGACCACGCCACCTTGATTAATCACTACCCCTCCCACAATTCGGATATTATCTAGGTATCCTGCATTCGGACTTCGCTGCCCTAAGAACATTATTTGTGTCGAAGACCAAGCTGCAGGAATGGAGATCATTTACGAGGTGCGAATTTTGGAGTCGGCGCTTTCGTATTCGCGTCATTCCTTCTATGCCAAATTGCGCTAGCTTCTGATGACCTCCCCATTAGGCATAGCGTTCAGCAGTGTCGTGATGAGTCATCGCGGTACTGTTTGCTACGAAAACGTTTTTTTCCAGTCGAATACGGTGCAACACTCACATCACGTTAGATAAAGACGTTCGTAGCAGAGCTAGTCCCCAAGTTCCCATTAAATCAAGCCATGCGAGATATTAAAAACTGTGGTGCTATCTGAAATGAAAAATTCAAACCGATCAGTTTCTGGAACAATCAACTTTCGTACATAGTTTCGTATATCCCATCTAAAATGCTGTGACACGATGGTAATCCAATGATAGTCAGGAAACCCCATTTGTTTATGTACATTTTTTTCCGTTCACCGCTAACACCCCGGAGATTCATCACCTTCAAGCTGCATCGCATCTGCGTTAGTAGCTGACGCCACTGTGGCAAATGGAGCTGCACGAAGGGTTCTTTCTGTCGCATGCCACTACCAATCAAGGATGGTAGCCTACCACACGACCTAGTTTACTTGTTAGTACCAGCTCAACCTCTTCCTGTAGTTGATCTATATGTCTTTTCGAGGCCGAGTTTTACCCTCCAGAGTTCACACGTACTTCCGTCGCAAGTACTATAAACACTACCGGGTAATTGTGCTTTGCGCTGCGATGTCGTATTGTTTGAATGTCTTAGTTCCACTACTCGAAGCGCGAATGGGTCGGATATTTGCGATACTGGCAGCTCTCTTGTGCCACTAGGATTGGGTAGTATCACGACTCTGAGATACGATATTGCGCGTTTGGTATCCCGGACGTTTGATTTTTGGTTCTTCTCCGCCATTACTACAATTGTCACTGTCACGATGTCAATGTACTTAGGAGATCTTCGGTCTGTGCGAATGGTGATCGATTGGATTGGGTATCATCACGTTGTTTTAGTTGATGCTCACGTGTTAGGTCTCAAAAGCCTAACATACTTCCTGATCGCTACGATATTATCGTCTTCAGTTGTGTTAGTCCGGATTATACTTGGACAAGTTGGTGATGGCTCCATATTTACAATTCTCAAGAACGAGAACCTTCACCGAAGTCTGGAGCTCTCTGGGCTTGATGCAATCGCGAATGGCATGATTTCATTAGGTTTCTTACTCGCCAAAATTGTCTTCCTAAGGCGCAAAATTCTTGGCGTTAAGAGCGGAAAATCATCATCCACAATTGTAGAGTTTGCTACTTATCGATGCAGATTAACACTTGAGCGGGTAAATGGACCGTCGGTGCGGAATACCCGAGCGTCGAGGCGCCAGTCGAAGCAGTGGCGTTATGAGAAGCAGACGAGGTCCAACACTTGATGTTTATCAAGTTCCCACAGACATTTGATGCAATGAACACTTTGCTGCCTTCGCGACTGCCAAAACGAGTATTTCCCCTGATTGGCAACTCTCGTTAATCTACTCGGTCGGAGCTGCAAGATTAATTCTCTCTCATCTTCCTCTCGTCCACGAATTCAATGGATCGGGAGGCGTCGCGACTCAAGAACAGCTCAGCTTTATGGTATCATGCATCGGTCTGCTCTGCACCGTTGTCTTTACAGGTCTTTTCACCGCGTTCTATCAGCGGCGATTATTGATACTGCTTTTCACTTCTTTCGGCTTCGCGTTTTACTCTCTGCAACTCATGGGCACCGATATTGGAGTCTACGTATTGTACAACTGGGATACTTCACACTGTCTTATGGTATTATCGTGGTGGCTTTTGGCGCAGTGGACATTTACGCTCGACGCATTGGCTCCAGCCGCGCGAGATATGCTAAAATTCCGTCGCATCTGTGTTGTGTCTTCTCCTCGGTGATCATCTTGTAGTAATTTATCGTATCTTCATCACCGGGGACACAGAGCTGCGTGACGAGGTAATTTTGAGAGAGCGATCTGGAACCAACACTTGGTCGTTAGTGTGATACTTTCTATGTGAGTCGATCATTGACTCTTTCGCTTTGGTGCTCGCGCTTGGTTGCACGCCTTGTCTCAGCATCCAGTGACGACGTCTCAATTCTTCGCGGCACGGTCTGTTACGATAACATTTTCTCGAGAGGAAGACGAAGAAGTTCGCACATTACTCAAATTGTCGCAGTGAAGGTGTTAGCGAAAGTTTTGTCGAGGCGCAATAGGGTGTCGCCTGTTACGTCATTTCATCAAGGTAAACGATATGAATATATATGTATTTGAAAAGTTGTTCAGGGACAAGAGATTTATGTTTCTTTCATGATCCGATTATTGGCACGGTGTTTTCAATAATAATTTGTTATAAAACCATAAATATATTTATTTTCCTGGTTCCCTGTACAAAATTAAAAAAAAACTGGATAGTCAATCATCTTTCGTAATTATTCAGACACACCTCTATATCATTACGATAGTCTCATAGCCAGTCAAACCAATTCCGATTCCCACACCAACAGTTTACTAAGCCAACTATCGATCGAAGTGAACTGGAGCGGTCATTCTTCAGTTTGAACAAGCCGCGAGTCCTTTCGAATTTTAAGCTGTTGTGCTTCTAGCCCCTCGTCCCCGCCACGCCACCTTCACCCCCGTCCATGTTACCGGGTAGGTTACTGGGTTTAAAAAAATTCCGCCCGTGTCGTGACTACAATGACAAACCCACCCTAAAGTAATTTTTTTCGTTGCGGCACGGTTCGGAAGCAGGCCCGTCGAAATGGCTACTCGAACCTAATGTTGCGTCGCGATTACCCTGACTACGAACCTGTAATGCTAAATGCATCTGCAGCTGAGACCAGCCCTGCCGTCGGCTCTGAACGTGTTTGGCTGGCTCGACTGGATCGTCAAGAGCAATCTACCCCCCTCCCCCTTTGCGAAAGTCAAGCTGCGATGCGGTAAGCTCCGCTTGACTTTTTTTTTATCATGGGATGCATTTTTATAATCACACTACTTTTGTATTTTTAGCTACTCAGATTTGGAACGAATTTATGTAGAGACAATTTTACGGGCAATGATAGTCTTTCTCGATTTGTCGAGCGTTACATCGCTGCCTAAATGCCGGACCGATTTGGGCTCATACTGGACAGATGGAGCCACGCCTCGGAGCACTTCGTCGCCGTCTTTGCCTGAAATGAAGTCGACGGCGTCATGAAGACCCCGCTTATCTGTATAACACCCCCGCTGAACGAGCCTGACGACGGCACTCGGCACGCGGACATTTCGACTTCCTAGTTGATGCTACCCCGAGACTTCAGTAAGCGGCTGATCGACGGTCTGTCTGTTGTGGGTAATAGTTGCCTCGTCAACCGTCTGCTTGTCACACTTATAGGTGCCCCTGTGTTGGATGTGCCATCCGTTGGCTCAACAGGGCTGTTAAGTTGATATATAGTCGTACTGTACGAAGACGATCTGGCGTGTATTCAAGCGGTAGAGCGCAAAACAGGTCAATGGCAGGTCAGGTCATGTCAGCAGAGTGTTACATGTGATTACTCGTAGGCGTCCGGGACCGGAGAAGTAATACGAGAGCCTTCCACCTCTGCAAATGCTTCCGAAGAAACTCTGTCATCGGAACACCTGAACTCGTGAGTCTCCGACAACTGTTCTGAACCGCCGTCAAGCGCTGGATAAATCGTTTCGTGATCGGAATGAAGCTGATCACATGTCGAAGAACGCCGATTATGCTGTCCAGTCGCTTTCTTGACAGGAAAGCCTTTCCCAACGTTTCCGTCAGAACGGATCGCAGTTTGTCGATACTTTTTTCTCTGTGGAGCTGACCACAAACATAACACTGTATTATAGTGGTTAAAGATGGAGGTGTCGTCAATAAATTATGCGGTGCGTGGTTCAGCAAAACTGAACGCTAATTCGCCAAAAATACTGTCTAATCACACCCCAAGGTAAAGTGTTATCTCCACATCCCCAACCAAATATGTGCAATGTGGAGAAATAGTTATTATCGCTATCTGAATTTAACGTATTTCTGCACTTTGCAGGAACTGAACTGGATGACAACACTACCCGTATTTCTGCACCTTTCAGGAACTGACTGGAACACATCGATATGAAACGATCTATAAACGAATGGTCGCTCGAAACGGACACCACTTTAGCTTAAGGGTCGAAACGGACGCCGCTTTACCTTAAGGCTCAAAAAGGGTGCCACTTTAGCTTAAAAGCCAAATCCAGCAGTTGGTGCCCCTTTACTTTGGCGGAAATGAGCCCCCGCCGACGTAGGTCGTCCAGACTCCGTGCCCGAGCATGCGCTGCGACTACTCGAGGGGCTACGGATCCACTGCAAGCACCGAGCGGATTAATCAAGAAAATATTGAAGTAGTGCGTTGCGCGATATTGACGTGATATGTTAGATTAATTGCCAGAAACACCCTCACACAGATCTATTCAGCCTGAGGCTGAAGTAGACCGTGCAGTACAACCCTCGGGAAATACAACGCCTATGCCAGCAAATTGACTACACTTTTTGCTCAACCCTGCTTCGAGCTCAGAAGATTCATCGAGCGAGCCGGCTGCCATTAATACCAGTATTTTTGACCAAGATTATGATTCAGATTTGGTGAGCTAGATGATGCGGTTGATCGCGATGATGAATTGGATGCCCTGCTAAACTCAACGCAGATTCGGCCGCCAAGATGACCCGCAGGACTGGACGGACCCCTCGATGGATTGGGGGATTCAAATTTACACGCGCCAATAAATCGCCGACAAAGTTGTCATTTCGATGCAGCTATTATTGAACCGGGTGCAAAGGCAAATGCGATTTTGTCGATCGCCTTCAGAGGTACACAAACTTTGTGTCCCATACCTGTGGACGGTTCCGGTAAGCCGACCGCTAAATAGACGGTTCCTTGATAAGAGATGGCTAAGGACGCCTTGGTGAGGACCAAGCAACCCAAGACTGAACTGAACTCAATGCTGGATGCGATGCGGACCAAAGGCCGATCGATGCGTATGAACTAGTATGAAGAGAAGCCAAGGTCACGACTAATCATGTAACGGGGTTACTTTCAAGGTTATATATGATGTAGGGCACATACTTCGGTGTGTCTACACCTTCCGTTATAACAGTATCAGTACGAGATAGTTAACGAAATATCAGTAGGTGGCTTTACAAATAGATAGGCATTAGACTAGGCTCTACTACGCTAAATAGTAAGTCTTATATATTTACTTCACAGGAGCTCTGCCGAGCATAAGAAGAATACAGTCAGTTCACCTTTAGTCATTCGCTTGCTTAAGGTATCTTTGACTCTTCGAATCCGTAAGTATTGATATTACAAGTTCGTCTTGGTTCTTGTATAGAACCTAAGGTTATCCGCCTTAAGCAAGAGACGCCCTGAGTCTCTGTCTCTTCCTCTGACGCTAAAGCTACGGCGGCTCCGCTACAGGACCGATTTAGCACTTGTAGTCAGTCAGGCCTACACCAGATTCGTTTGACTATCCCTCTGTGGGTATCTAGCAATTTGCCCACTTACCTCCGAACCAACAGGACGGGCTTCAAAAGCTGATGGCCTTGGTTGGTCCGAACGGTGTGGCCCATCTTGCTTCGCCAGGCCCAGACGTGGTGAATGCACGTCTGGAGGTGTTTGCTAACGAGAGCGCTCTATTGTAGCACATCTAACAGAAAAAAATGACCGATAACGCGGCATCTGCGACGTCCAGGGCGTCATCGGATAGAACTTCAAGAGCTAAGCCGCTTATGGTACCTTTTGAGGTCAAGGATTGGTAGAATCGTCTGGTCTGGGTTAGAGAGATGGAGTGGCTATGACGACCGCAATGCTTAAGTCCGAGGAACAGCGCGTGGCGCTAGCTATCCCCAAACTCGGTAACGGAGCGCAAGAGTGGGCATTCACGTGTGACACGTCCGGGAACGCTGCGTTCCCTTTTGTAGACCAATGAAACTCCAGCTCTCGCGAGTGTTTTTGCCGCCTAACCAGGCATATCGCGTGAGGTCACGCTTTCTCTCTACCGGTCAGGGTAAGGCGAAATTAATTTATTATGACCGTCACCAGCCGCTCTTAGTAGCGCCTGGCTCCGTACAGATGTTGGAGTGGAACAGCGACTGTCAGGAGCCCTTTTGAGCGCGACCTTCCGCCGTCACAGGACAATCCCCCCCACCGCCACCGCAAAAAAACAGTATAAACCCTTTTTCAGCAGTCATCCGTTCCTTCATCCCTGGTTTGCTTCTTGCCTGTGGCCGTCTTGCTGACGTTTAGATTCAGCTTCTTGGTCAGCGCATCCTTCTCCGGGCGACCACCAAACAGACGATGCAGGTATTATCAGGCGTGAGCCCTTTCTCAGTCCTACTGACAGAGCTGCCCCAAAACTCGCTCGGAAGGATAAACAACACTTGAATGCGCATCGAGAGCTCGGGCACCCTGTCTTTTCCAAACAGGTATTTCGCCTTCCCGTTGATGTCCTTGGGTAGCTTCTTAACCTGGGTAAATAGTTGCTCTTATTCGGCGTCTTTAAACACCCCACTTCCGAAGCAGATCAATTGCGCATCATGCGCCACTGAGCCAGCACTTCAGCTGAAGCGCCTTTCATATGTTGCACAGATTCTGGTTCCGATAGACCACTCAGAAAGACATTATGCTAGTATTTCGTTGACGTGATTCACCAATCCTTGTGCGCCCTTTCCCAGTGCGGGTAGCACCAGCGCTAAATCTCCGCTAGTTCTTGCAAATTTTCCCCTCACACCGTTATAATCGGCTCAGGCGCCCCATCAGGAAAGCCATCATGACCACTGTTACACTAGCGTTGTCCTTCTATGGCAGCTCTGGATGACAAGCCTCACCCAGCGTATCGACGTATGTGAGGAGCTTGTTCCGCTACACGTGTTGTCCTTCCCATAGAGCTATTCCGGTTCGGCTTACTATCATGTGTCCTCTCACCATAGGCCTTCGCCTCAGTGCGTATCTGAAATGTTAGTCTAGAGGTTAGGCTCAGTGCCATCCGTCCTCCGCACACAACATCCTTGGTTAATGTGTGTCCCTCATAGGTTTACCCTTGGAACACACTCTTCAAATAGGATGTGCTCGCACTTTCTTACTAATAGATGTTTCTTCATGTTATCCATGTATATAGCATTCCGACAGAGCATACTACTCAAATGTCGGATAATCGTTATGGCTCTACGATGCGTGTGAATCGCCGCGAGACCAGGTCGTTGGCCATGGGCATTCTCTGTCTACAGGACGCGCAAGTGCGCTTAAAAATAAGATCCGTTATAGCGAACGGCGCTTTAATGTTTGAGTCCACTCGCCGATTGTCGCGTAGTAAAATGCATAGTTAAAGTACGATTGACATCATCAGTCGGACACAGCTTGATTCTTTTTGATAGTTATTGTGGTCGTTTTGAAGGCACTCACAACAATAAATTAAAAACGTCGATAAAAAGTTCTAACCGGTTTCGGGTGGAAAGCAAAGGATTTGTAATAGTGTGCCCCCATGAATTTTGTCGTCGGAATTTTTTAAAGCGCAAATCAACTCCCCTAGGGGATTTGTGATGCGCAAATCGGGCCTCTGCGGGGGTCATTAATCTGAATGTAGATACGAATTCGAAGCATGGTTAGGAGACACAATCGAGTGTAGGAAGAGAAAATATATTGATACTTTCTCAAAATAAATTCCTGGTGCTCTAAGGCTTCGGTTGGTTCAACAGTCTCTTGAAATTCAGAGAACAAGCTTTGGGCTAAAAAAGTTGTAGTTTGGTACCTAAATATCTGTCGCAGCTCGCTTATGTTAAGCGTGAGCTGCGTCGGTGTCGGTTTATGGAGGCCAAAAAAAAACCGACTGTTAGGATTCTTCCTCGTTGAGTTGCGCCTGGCGGAAGGTTGCGTTATCAGGAGCTGCTATTGGTGCTCCCTCGGGCTGATGAACGTGTGACATTGGCCCGTGTGCTTGTGCTATACCGCCGGCTACGATATCAGGGCGCTCCTTCAAACGAATGTATATCTCGCGCGAATTTTCCTCAACCGGCTAGGTGTGGTGCGTCGTATGGCGCTTTGTTCATTGGTTACAAAGCCCGCTCCATAACAAGCGGGCCCGGTTAGGATTTATTCTGGTAGTTAGCTTGGAAGACGTCGACGTTAGCAAGCCAACCGCTCGCCGAAATAGCCACCCACTCCCTCAGAGGTGCCTTTAACCCAAACTAGAGATAGATGCTCGGATCTGCTCGAGTCGTCTTTGGCTCATAGTCCTCGAGCGCAGCATCGACCAGCGCTATCTTTGCGAATAGCTGCTCAACGTCCTCTATGTCGAAGGTAAAAGTATGTTCTGGGACATATACATTCGCTCGACTTGTTCACCCGATCTCGCCAATCTTCACTGCAACCTGCAGTTCCATCAATACCTTCACGAGCGATATATTTATGACCCCTTGGAATGTCCACATAGGTCTTGGCATTCGCAGGGGATAATAAGTAATTCGACAGCTATTGACAGTGCAAATTGTAGTTAATCGACATATATATATATATCCACTGGGGTATTTGATTATATGTAGATCGTTTAATCGGAGTATTTAGAGGCGAAACATGCAAAATGCGTGTGAGCGCTGAGCACAATACCTCATAGTCATATACGTCTTGTGAAATATAGCCTATAGCATATATGTGATTGTTCTTTGTACGTAATTAAGGACGTAATTATGTAATGTGAAATTAACACCAACCTACAATTTGCTCATTGCTTTCGATGATGCTTAACGAGCTAAGTCAGTTGCTTATGTAGCCATTTCTTCTTCTCCTGACTTTATTTCCTTGCTTAGTTGGCGAAAGAGACACTATACCTACCTTTCGTTTACTGCAAGTGTGTTATGCACAATCCTAGACGCCAGAGCCCGGACATTACAACATACTATTTTATGAGCCTGTAACCCAACAATAAATATTTGCCTGACAAACGCCACCATCATAAAGTATGGGGGCAATATGTAATGTATTGCACTTACCGTTCCTGTGCCTAGCTGTCTGAGCTGTCTTCGACGTTAGCAAATAGCGATGTTCATGACAGTGTATGGATCCTAGTACTTACGGTTGGTGCGCAAGAACGCTAACATCTTAAAGTTGAGCCGGAGCAGTGACGAGCGCTCAGTGTCATGACGAACTTGCACGGCAAGAACAACATCCCGCAAGGGTTGACCTGGGCGGGATTACACCAAGAAGGGAGCTGTGCGCGGTGATGACGGCCCGGCGACAGCTTCCAAGCAAACGCCATCGCGAAGTCTTCGGTGTCCCTGCGAGCACGCGTTCGTAGGCGTGCGGCTGACGCATCCGCGGCCGGCGTGAGCTCTTAGCTCAGCTTGAATGGCCCAGCGCCTCCAGTTATTTATCGAGTGTTAGCTCTGCTGCGCGGCTTGGCGCAAAGTAAGAGCAACATAAGGGTTAAGCGGTTAAAGCTACATCAATGCAACAGTACAAGCAATGCAACCCACGGCGCGCTCGCACTGGAGAAAATGCACGATGCGAGCATCGGCAACCAGGTAGTCCTGCGTAATAGGAAACTTTCCGCCATCGTGTCGAAAAGTAAGCGCACAGCACCCACCATTAGTGAGTCTTCCTGCAGTTTTTTGCAAACACTGTTGAAAGTCTTGAGGTTGTAGACCAGATCAACGATACTACGGTGCACCGCCTGCTTGGGGACCAGGTAAAAGACGACGTCGACGAGCTTAATGGCATCACGGATGCGCACGTAGCGCACCAACGTCATGATCGTCGTGCTCCACCGGATCACGTTCGGACGCAACGGCGCGTAGCTTGTGTGGCGGCGAAGGGGGCCTCGACCAGGTCCTCGTTCTTGCCTAGGTACTTCTTAGCGGTCAGGTCGAAGCGGTGCGACGCGCATCCAACCAGCCCCAAACAAAGTGGCGGTTGCCTGGTCGGTCGCACATTTGGCGCCGACGAGACCCAACTTGTAGACGAGTGGCGGGACCAGGAAACGCGGCCTAAGCGCCGCCAGCGTGCCTATAAGGTTTGCTCCTTGATGAAGGGTGCGAAGTCGCACACTACAGCATTCTACTGTGGCTCCTGTGGCAAGACCCCCAAATCTACTTGTGCATGCGGCCTCGCCACATCATCCGCGGTGCGATGATGACTTGCTTCGGTCTATCGCACAAGGGATGGAGAGATGGAAAACTGCGACCTTCAAACCAGAGCGCCGTATTCATATGCGGTCTACGTCGCCCTCAAAAGAGTCGCGCAAACGTCAGAGATCGACAACAGACTAGCTGTCTGCATATTTAAGCTGCGTATATTCACCGTCCTGCTACGTTACTTTGGTTTCGTTTCCGTAAGTGGTAACGATCCACGCATATGCATCGTGTGTTTGCCGCTTTATTGCTTTGAAACGCAAGTCCTGTGTCCAGGCTTTTGGCGTTTACATGTTCACAGCCAGGGTACATCTTGGCAGATGTTTCGACAACTTAGATTTAGTATGACAGAGTCACGCGTACTTTGATTGCCCAGAAGGATAGCATCCCGCCTTGTTTTTCTTCAAATTAGTGTAATAGACTTTGTATGCCTTCCTTTTTCTCTAAATTTTGGAATGATGATTTTTCTACAATTGAACCAGCGTCTGGTCGTGCCTGTCGGTGTATCTCATGTGATGCGATGTTCGCATCTTTATCACGTAGTTAGCAGGCTTATGCACTTTAGTATTTCAAGATGATGACGAAAAATGCAGCCTAACATGTATGTCCCGGTAGCAATGGTAATTTATATAATACATTGTTTCCAGCTACTGCTAAAAGTAATGTTCAGTCGAATGTGGCTTTGCACTGACTAAGGTTGCGTCTGATGATGTACTTTCCCTGACAGCTGCTCTGAAATACTCTCGTTAATGGATACGTGACATTTTGAACCAATTTACATGTTAGCTGGTAGGTTGCGCTTGGCTCCACGACGAGCCTCTCGGACAAGCTTAATACCGGCAAGTCCTGCAATCAACCCCACATTTCAGTATTATAGAGGCTTCGGCAAAATATAATACTTACACTGTAGTCTTCTTCTCGTGAGTCTCCACGTAATCTCCGCGGAACATTATCGGCGCCCTCCAGAACCCACTGCCGTTCAAGCCAACAACTCCTCAAATTCAGAATCCACTAGTCCTTTGCAAGTTCACAGCTCGACGAGCGACCTAGCTCCAACAGGACACAACCTTCGATCTTTCCGTGATAACATCAGGCATAAAATATATTTTTTCAGATAGGTTAAGGTCGTTTACGAGATATCGTTATGTTAACTTTAAGAAAAATGAGTTGCCCATTGGGAAGTTCCCGTGAGTCTATCAATCAAACAAGTGGACAACAGCCCGCCATGCATTGCGAACTCGCTCGAACTCGCGCGAGGCTTCAGGAGATTGAAAACCCCGCCCATTATTTAGTGCTTAACCCAAGCCTAAGGCGCTATGATCAATAATTGCTACATAGGTTTTCTGTAAACCTAGAAACAGAATGAGCTGGAAATAGTTTGTAAGTTTCTTATAGGAACCTCAGAGTATTGTCCAGAGGAGGTGTTTATCTTTGCTACCGCTTGACCTCATTGTAACTTACTTGTTCTCTTTCAGAAATAAGCTCCACCATGAATCACAAATTTACCCAACACTATTGATAGCGTTTACTACATATCAACTTTACGTGCTGACTCGGTTCATGCACTACAGACGTCGCAATTCAGTGCGGACGTAACTTGCTCGTGCTCGTGGCACGTTTGCTGGCAAGAGAGCAATGCCCTCAGAGCCTCGCCGTACATCAAGGAAATCCCTGATTTTGCGCCACAGAATGAGGTCGGCGTCCTCGGATACAGGCTCAGCGTCTCATGGAAATCTGACTGGCAGGTCACCTGTCCGTCTTAGCTCATTCTGGAGACGAAAACGTGTGGTGACTCCCGCAGCCGTGCGCTCCTTTGTCGTGGCTGAGCAACAATCGACAGCCACGCACACGGAAAACGACGTCAATGATAATGTCGTGATCCTCAACAATCCGACAGAATATAAACTACGCTGGTATTTCTCCGCGAAGCAGCGGTCGTTTACTACCAGGGATCGACTCGAACGATCAGTTATCAGTCAAAGCTCCGTTAGCAGTAGCCGAAGCCATAGAGGATTTGCATCGGTGGAAACCTCGCTCAAAGGGGAAACTCCGTTCGGCACGAAACAAGAAGCCATGAATTCCAGTGCAGATGGGTTGGTCGTAAAATCAGCGATAAAACCGCAGCGAAGGCTGCGTGCGAAAGAAGAGCTGTGCATTGTGCTCCCTCGATCAACAACCCGCGGACGCACCACGTCGCAGAAATCTTGGTTCTTAGGACCAGGAATTATCGGGCGAGAGCCTGCAGAAGGAACGCTTGTTGTTACAAGAGATCAATCGATGGACGCTGTACATGCCGAAATCTCGGTAGTTGGTGACGACTATTTTGTACGCGACGCGCAGAGTGCAACGGGGACGTTCCTTTGCTTGAGTACACGATACCGGCACTATCCGCAACGAGACGGATACCGTCTGCGCCGCGGCGACGTCTTCCGGATCGGGCCAGCTACTTCCATCCGCGTCGTGGATCTGCAGACCACCACTGATTCAACTCCAATTCGTTGCGGCAGTTCCAAACTTGTACTAACCGCAGAACAACCTGCGTCACAAGATGCAAATCACGCTCATGCCAAGGTTGAAAGAACACTCAGCACCAACGCAAACAAAACCTCCCAACTAACATTAAAACCCATGTCCACCATGGAAGAGCTCCGTCTACTAGCTGCAGATATTGAGGATGAACTCATGAACGACGCTGGTAGACGCCACTCGACTACGCCACGATATAAAGTGGTTGACAGCGACGACGGCAACAAGGACAATCTTCAAACTAGCACACCCGCAGCACCAACACTGCAGCGCAGTGTTCGATTCTCTGCTACACCTCCAGTTATGTCCGATGGATCCGTTTTTCTTGGTAGTCGCTACTTACGCCCCGAAGTCAAGGAACTGCACTACCACGAGCCATCCCAGGTAGAAGATGACGACGATGATATGATCAAACAACTTATTGGCAGTGAACACGACTCGTCACTGGTCGGACATTCCCCTTCTTCAAGTACCAAAACCCGCCGACCCGCATCCATTCACCTAGTCATTTTCCAGCACGACCCCACTAAAGCAAGCGCCGAGCCTCTCAATTCTCGTGATGCTCGCGACGTCACACTAGCGGGTCAGGAAACTTACCTTATCGGTTCGTCAGCTGCTTGTGATGTGCGCATTTTCCCGTCCGAGGGCATCGAAATCCGTGCTGTCCATGCTCGAATTATGTTTGACGGGGTAGCGTTCGTACTGCAGGATGTCTCTTTTGAACGTGATCTGCGGCGACAAACACGCGTCTTGGTCACTCAACGACCGGTGCGAATAACTCGTGGAGATTGGTTACTGCTCGGTAAATGCGCGTTATATGTAACAACGGTGGTAAGAGCCTTTAGTTCGGGACGCCGTTCGGATATGAAGGAGGCAGCCATGCGCTTGGACGTGTTACGGCTATCAAAGCGGAAGCCAAGGACAAAAAGGTTATTTGTTCCTGTTGGCTTTCGATTGTACTCCGCCAGGGGTTCTGGAGCGTCCAGTGGAAGCAGTGGATGGGGTGGCAGTAGTGGTGGGCCCGTCACGTTTGGCAAAGGTCGGGACTGCGATGCACAAGTCTTCACAGCGTCTCTAGCGACCGAACAATTCAGCGTTCAGCTCGAGCGTGGCACTTGTCTGCTCTCGCCTAAGCCCACAGGTATCAACGCTGGTACATATTTTCTCATCGGCCGCGACGAGATCGGCCCACCACTTCTCGAGATTGGTGCTGACAATACGGACGCCGATGCAACGAAAGAGCTTGAGATAGTCAAGCACACGAGCAAACCTTTGCTGCTTTCTGAAGGGTGCGTCTTTCGATGCGGGGGATGCGAGATGGAGGTCATTTATGTGAAAAGTTTTGCCGCCATTGATGAGTTAAGGAACATTCAGTTCTTGAGCGCCATCCCATGGCTGAAGCCGATCGCGAGTGACGTAAAGACTGTCGCCAACCTTGCGCGTTGCGGCCAGAGGCTAAAGCTCAACTCGGGTGACTTGATCTATGAGAAGAATGACGTCGCAAGCTTTGTTTTCATTGTTATCAGCGGTGAGGTAGCTCTCCACATGACGACGGGCAATGACGGCACTGAAGAGAATAACATTGACACGCAGGTTCAAATTGAGCACGTAACAGCGGGAGGTTTTTTTGGAGAAGTGAGCGTGTATGATCCTTTGGAACTGAGCGCTTCAATGCCCAATAGTGATGACCTCGAGTATCCTGAAACTGCGAGAGCAGCCAGTACTTGCGAGCTGCTAGCTCTGGCTAAGGAAGATGTATGTGGATATCTCGGACTGCACATGGACATTGTACGCGCTCATTTGAGGCACGATCGGAGTCGAGACAACGTCATTCGTGTTGCATGCAGTAACGTGCCTTGGTTACGGGGAATTTCTCTCCAAGAAATGCGAATACTGTCAGTCCGTGCGGAAGTCGCAGTTTATCCCCCTGGATCGATCTTGTTCGAGGACGGAAAACTCTTCGTGTCCGCTACATTTGCTGGTGGGAACACGTTCCAGCTTCGTGATGGACTTCTTGTGCTCAGCCGTGGGAACGCACGCGTCGTGAGAAGCAAGCACGAAAGGCAGAAACGACGGAAGATGAAGTACCACGCAAATAACTTGGAAGACGAGCATCGAGGTCTCGAAAGCGTTCATAGTGTGGAAGATAATGAGACAGACAATGAACCAGACGAGTGGTGGAGTCCCAAGGAGCCGGTAATAGCAATGAGCTCGAGCCTCATTCAGTCGGAGTTAACCTTTTGCGCACTGTCCTTCCGCCTTGAAGCATATTCTTCAGTCGAGTGTTATTTCATCGCCGCTGCTCATCTGGCACATTTGAACGTTGGTATGGCAGCCAAGCAACTGGAGAATCCCAGTCCGTGTCCAGAAGCACCTACCGACGCACACATTCCACCTCCATTGAAACGAGGTAACTCATTGGTGGGAAGGAGGCGAATGCACCATTCGCAGGTAGTGACCAGCGCATTGCATAACGGAGGCAGCAACAGCGATGACGATGACCACAACACACTGGACGGGTCCGACGGCGAGGGCGACACCACAGCAGCACGGCGTTGGAGACGCAAAAAGCGCAACAAACATCTTCTGGACCAGACAGTCTTAGAGACGCAAAATGACGCGGAAACGCCAAACGCTTTGGTGCTGTACGTACTAGCGGGCGCAAAGCGTGGAGATATCCATGTTGTCCGCAATGTGGCATCCATAGGTGGGCTTCTTAGCGGAGCCGACATCGAGCTCAACGATCGATACGTTTCGCGCATGCATGCTGCCATTGAATACCACGACGGCAGGTACTGGTTGTATGATAACGGGAGCAAATGGGGGACCTTTGTGCGCCTCGAGGAAGACAAGGCCGTGGATATCAATCCAGGAGATGTTTTTCTGGCCGGAGAGATTGAATTCACCTGTCTTGCATCGTACCCAGAGCGGAATAAGCCCAGTCTGTGCTGCATAATGTAGTTTAGCTGTTAGAGGTTTCTGAGAAGAGTTACAAGCAATAAAACTTTCGATAAACCATATTTCGGACATTCAGATGCTTCCACTTATTCAACAGTCTTACGGGGAGACGAAGGTGGTACCACCAGAACGTGCGCTAGCACAGCGGCTTGGGTGAATTCTTGGCCTGATTGGATGTCAACACAGATTGGACCACTCAAAACCTGAAGTCCACCAGCAATTGGGAGGAACTCAACCCAAACTGTCTTTGTAGTCTTTGATTCCATCACGCCAAGATTCTGGTTCAAGCATTAAATTCATAACAAACAAAAGTAAGTAATTAACGATACCGACGGGTTAAAATCGTCAAAGGTACTTCCCCTAACATACCTGGTGAGATGCCGACGAACAGACAATTCCCATCATCAGCTCTTTGCGGAACTGAAGTTGCAGTGCCAAGCTTCGAGTCGATTTGTTAGTCACTGATACAGCAACCAAGAAAGGTTGCCCAACCACAACGTCCTTGGGGAGCTCTTCCAAAGCTACTACAACGTCACTGTGCTGTGTTCCAGCGTGACCAATAGCGCCCGGGACCTTCCGTATCACCGGTTGGCTTTGCACGGAACCCGCTTCACCCATCGAAGTTTTCCAGCCCACATGAAGTCGACCAATATTCTGCGAGCCCTGAGATAGCATTAACAAATCAGTCAAAATCACGAAGCAGGCCCCGTATAACAAACAAAAGCAATATAAAAAAACAGTACCGGGGTCGTCAGCAACGTTGGGTCGGAAGCAGGATCATACGAAACTTGAAACACGCGCTGGAGTTCCTCCTGCGGGTAGATAAGCGTCTGCGAGCCATTGCTTAGAGACAGCAAATCTTCAATCGAAGCTTGCGGTCCTTCTTTCTTGCCGACAGCATTCACAACCATCTCTTCCGACATGAACGGTGATAATGGTAAAAACTTGATACTGTCCACAAAGAGCGGCAACTTAGACACATTTCGGATCTGCGCTTCGACAATCGCCTCTCCTTGTTTCTGCTGCGAAACCGCTGAGTGCTGCTTGAACGTAATCACTAGCGGGTTCTGCACCGCGAAGCGGTAGAATTTCCGGAGCGACTTGCTCTCGCCAGTGACGGGGTCCACGTAGGCTACGCCCACTCGTAGCACGTGGTTCCCCACTTGGTTCAGTGGGTAGTCTACTACCATGTCCAGACTGGAGCCAGCGGACAGCATTGCGACAGGGTTGGGAGGCGGAAGCTTGCCCGTTCTGGCGTAGCGGTTGTCACGGAGCTCCACGCGGTCGTTGGCGCACTGAATATTGGCCGACAGTCCGACGTCCCGCAGCTCGCACGAGTACGGGTTGATGACGCTGATGTAGCTGCTGAAGGTGTTGCCCAGGAAGATCTCTCTGTCAAGGAATAACACCGCAAATTACTTCAATTATGAAAACTCTGACGGGACAGAACATTATCTAGCGGAGAATGACGGACGCACCCGAAGCTGTCGGGCAAAATGAGCATGCTGGAGAGGGCGAACTCATGCTGTGTGGCGGTGGCATCGGCCATGGAGGTGGGTAGCATGGAGCCACCACTGGCACCCTGCACATAAAGCTTGGGCTTGTACAAACGCATCACTTGAGAATCAACCAAGAATATCAATACATAGATATTGCATTAGTGACATAGAATTAAAACAGGTAGAGGCTGTGCACCTTTAAGCGTCGGCTGCACTGTCGGCGCAGGCGGAGACGGAGCGGGCGGGGCACCCCCGCCCCCGGATGAAGGCGGCCCGCTGGTCGCGTACGCGGAACTCATGGGGTTTGATGACAAAAGTGTGGGAAGGACATAATATGCGTGTACCACCCTACTTACGTTCGGAACACCAAGTCGCTTTCACCGCTCATTCGCCCAGTCAGCAAGAGAGCAAGATGCTGGCCCGCTCGCTGTTTCGCGCTGCCTCGAGCGCACGCCAGTCGCCCTCGCTGGCCGCCACAACCGCCAATTTTGGCGCCGCTCATGTCGCGCGCTTCTCCGACGCCCCCACAGTACGGTCCGCATCGAAATTCCAGTTAAAATTCCTGCAAACCCCACTAATTGTGATGTTAATGGGGCTTTAGATGCACGGCACGACGATCCTGTGCGTTCGCAAGAACGGGAAAGTGGTATGTTCTGTAGCTTCTAAATTGAAGTCGATGGAGAGCTAATTCGTGCTGCATGGTGGCGAAACTCGGAGCAGTGCCTGATCGGGGACGGCCAGGTTTCCTTGGGCAGCACCGTGGTCAAACCCAACGCCAAGAAGGTGCGTCGTATCGGTGAGCACATCGTGGCGGGCTTCGCCGGCTCCACGGCCGACGCCTTCACGCTCATAGAGCGTCTGGAAGCCAAGCTGGATGAGTACCCGGGCCAGCTCACCCGCTCGTGCGTGGAGCTGGCCAAGGCCTGGCGGACGGACAAGTACATGCGTCATCTGGAGGCCATCCTCATCGTCTCAGACCTCAAGCAGTCGTACACGCTCACGGGAAACGGAGACGTGCTGGAGCCTCACGACGGCATTATCGGCATCGGTTCGGGAGGCACCTACGCGCTAGGTACGCCGGAGTTTAGTCTCGTGAGTTTGTTGACTTGTTGAGGATTAATATTTTTGCTTGAATACTGCAGCTGCTGCTCGCGCTCTGATCGACCAGGATCTGGACGCCGAGACGATCGCTCGCAAGTCCATGAAGATTGCCGCCGACATCTGCATCTACACGAACGAGAACTTTATTGTGGAGATGCTGGAGGAGGGCAAGGATGACGTGAGCGAGGAAAAGAAGGAGTAAACGGTGTAGCACCGTTGCATGTGAGGTTTCGGCAAGGCGGTGTAGAGATATCGCCATTCTGCAGCAATGCTGGACATCAATAAATGTGCAGAAGCTACTCAGAACAATCTTGTTTATTGTTTGCTTTGATGACCTACGCTTACTATGAATATGGGCGGAGGCATCATGCCGTCTGAATGAAAATAATATATGAATATGATAATCCTAATCGGGCAGAGGAAAATATGAGAACGCTAACAGTTGTCGCAGTAGGAACTGCATCAACGTCACCTCAGCGACTTACTATGCTTGTCGACAGCAGCAATGGTACGGTTGGTATACTGCTACTTAATCCTTTCGTCCTTTGCTTCTCGACAATCGCGATGGTGGTTGGAGGGCGAGTATAAATGTATTGGTGCGCTAGTGCGCTTTCCTGTTCCTTCTGCTGCTTAAATGTTGTTGGCGATGACCGAATTGTACTTGTCAATGTTGCGCTTCAGGATGTCTTCTAGCGGGCCCATAACCCGCTTGAACGTTTTACGGTCCAACGTGAGGCACTTGACCTTGCCCTTGGCTGTCACTGTTGCTTGGCGTGGTCGAGTCGTCAGTAGTGCGATTTCACCGAAGTATGCACCTGATGTGAGTTCGCCCATTTCCACCGGTGGATCTGCAGGTGAGAGTTGCTTTGTACACACTGCCGTGCCTTCCTCAATAATGTAAAACAGGTTACCGTCGTCACCCTGTGAGATGATAACTTCGCCGTCACTAAACGCCTCTGTCTTGAGAGCATCTGCAACAGTGAGACGCTCGTATTCGCTCAGTGACTCGAGCAGTGGCACGCGCTCAATAAAGCCCTTGTGTGCCTCGCGTTTTTTTAATGTCGTCTCCATGATGATGAACTTGAACGTCTGTCGATCCAATGCCCATGCTTTCGAGTGCTGTACCGCTTTCACAGTCGCAGCGCGCGGAGCGTTATACATGAGTGCCAGCTCGCCGAATGACATCGCCTCTGTGCACTACATTAACCAAAACAGCAGTAAACTAAAAGCGTAAGCACTAAAACATCGTTAATACCCATCTAAGCCGCACTACGCGCAGCGCACCGTTTGTACGAGTTCGTTGTCCTTATAGACCTCGCAGACGCCGCTTTCAAGGATGTAGAAGTTGTCTCCGTCGTCTCCTTCTTCGATGATGATGTCGCCAGGCCCGAACTCCTTCGGAAACATGGCGTCAAGAACGATCTCATGCTGCTTCTCATCCAGCGATTTGAACAGGATGTTCTCAACCACCATGCGGCTAATGCCCTCCCTCTCCTCGGCAGACTTGGGATGCACCACGCGCTCAAATTGTCGAGCGCTGCCGCGTCACATACAGAACATCAAGAGGTCAAGTTAGTTAAACCCAGCATCAGACAGGACGACCTTCACATATAGCAACCCCTGTCACTAACCTCAACGGGTCGATGGTTTCAGCGGACACCGAAGTGCGCCGTCCCTTGGCCATGATCTTAGGTGGCGGCGCGCTGGCGGCGATCTCGCCCACGGCGTCTCCGCCTTCATCCTCGTCTTCGCTCTCACTCTCGTCCGAGTGATCTGCAAGTGGCAGGCAAGACACATGGTTAATCTTCTCTCGTCTCTCTTTCTCTTCCCATCATTATAGTCCCAACAGTCGCGTACATTGCACGTGAGGCGAAGCCGCAGGGTTGTCGTCCTTGGCCCCGGGTTTGCGGCGAGGCGTGGCCTCCTCCGGGTAGTTGGTCTGCAAATACTGGATGATGTGCAGAATGGGGTTTTCAGGCTTGGCGAGCAGTAGCGACTCGACGAGGTTAATGAAGAGCGTGTTGATGCCCTTCTTGTGCAGATAGTCCTGCAGTTCCTGCTGTACGCCCTCTGCGTCCGTCATGGCGGTCTCTGTTGGTGCTGTGAGTGTCTGTCTTGGTAGTGAGTGACGGTGGATAGATCGTTCTGCGTTCTCGGAGGGCCTAGAACTAAACTGAGAGCAGTGTGGGCTGCCGTCACGGGGCTTCGCTCCAAAATGGAAGAAACTCCTGCTCGCGTGGAGGAAAAAACAGCAACAGACGCTGAACCCACACGTGTCCTGAAAGATCGCTCGGTTGTCGATAGACACTTTGTAGATGGCTTCCCGAATTAAAACCGTGGGCGAAGGCGCCCGTCGTGGTCGTTACTCAGGCCTGGCCTTAGAGCTGAACTTGCCTGGCGCCTCCTCGACAAGAATCTAAGTTTAGGTCACATGTTGCTCCATTTGTCAAGTTGCGCCAGCTAAGTTGCACGTCTTAAGAATTGCGTTGATTATGCTGATGGACCTACTATTATCGTGTTGTCGGGTGTCCACTGGCGGGCGCGCCATGCTGACCGTATTCATGGGCGTGCCTAGTCTTGCATACTCTGATTGTTTGGTGTCCATGTCGATCAGCGTGATGATATATTATACTCGCTTGTGCGTCCGAAACGCGGACGGACATACCAGCAGCTGAAGGCTGCGTATCATGGATAGAAGCGCATGGCTAGACACTCAGTAGTAACACCGCCTTCTCGTGAGCGGCAGCAGTGCTGGTCTCGACATCTCCGAGACTGCAACTAATAGGTGAAGTAAGCACTGATTTCCTTTTTAGTATCACAGGAAATTCAAGGAGATGTACGCTGTATTGTACTCTACAGTATTACTTCTAATACTTAGTACTTCCTCTGGTTGGAAATGATGGAAACTATCTGATATGCCGTTTGATAGTTGGAAGGTAGCTATTACTAGTGAGAGTTACCAGGGAACCAACTGCTACAGATGTGACCAGCGCCTCTCAGCAGCTGACATGAACGTTCGTACTGCGCGATCACACCTACGAACACGAGGCACCAGTCCCGTTCTGCGTAGTTTTCCTTCGACTGGTGTGGGATTTTGTACTCGTTTCCTCCCTCTGCTTCCAGCATACACAATGCACACCTGCAACGTGAGGAGCATGTTATCTTGGGTTGTCTTACTGTGTTCTTCATACGCGCTCGACTATATCAATTAGGTTGTTGATACCGCGAACTGAATGCCGGTACCGGATGGACTGGATAGAAGCAAACAGTCCCAAGTCTACGTTTTGTTGTAATCTGGTGAGTTGAGCCTGATAAACCCGCCGTCTGCTGAGCCTGCAGTGACGATCTCTTGAGTCGAACGGTGACACATGAGGCTTGGCGTTATCTTGCTGTATCAAAGTTGGCTGTGAGCGGTCCGTCGCGGGCCACTTTTCCTTGATGGAAGGGATCCAACAAATCAGCAGGTACTCTTTGTCGTCAGGTGTGACGCTTTCGATGTTGCGCACACACAGCGTTCCCTTGGTCCGATATTTACTCGTACGCTGCGCAATGTACTCCTCCATGAATGCACAGATACCAAGCTTGCCGTCCCAGATGCAGTGTCAATACTAAAATCGATATCGGTTTAAAAAGGTTAACAGAAACTATAACTAGTAAGAGGACCTAACCGAAGGCGAGCAACGGCCGCGAGAAACATCGTCTTCGTAATAAAGTTCTTGCTACAACGACTGTGTGTCGGTGGGGCTTCTCCTTCGAAGTCGCTTCTCCTGCGATGTAGACTGGTAGCGAGCCCAGATCTTCGTTATTGCAGACGGGTTGCACTTGAACATACGGGCGACCTCTGCTTGGCGCCGTGTGGCAGCTTGCCGCCATTACTGCGAACTAGGAGCTCCTGAATGATGCATTCGCGTTGTCGTTAAGGGTCCCCATTGATACGTTGGGAGCGCTGCTGTGTGCTGTTGTAAGCCGTGGCGGGATTTCAGGAATGCGAATACCCGAGACGACTCGTGGTTTCGGCTGTAGCTCCGCTTCTGATGATTCAATCGTGCCAGTGAAGGAAGGTATGGCCCAGTAGAAGATACGTAGAGCTTGAATATAAGCCAATCAAATCGAAAAACGTCAAACGGGATACTTTGAAATCCAATCTGAAAGTTCAAGTTTCCATCATTTCCAACCAGAGGAAGTAGCAATAAATAAAGGCCATCAGCAGTAACGGGAGGACACTTGCCATTGCAAAAAGAATCGAAATTCATTGTCGTGAAGGAGTGTCGCTCAGCTACTACGACAAGTATTTGCTAACAGTAAACTGTACTATTTCGTACTCCGTAGTTCGGCTAATCTCAGCTGTTAGCACCTCATCTAAGTTGGTTTCCAACAGATGCCAACACGTCGGGCGAGCATACCTAAAATTTCTTAGCGTTGTACGCCAAGCATTCCTGGTTCAGCGGGTTGTCTGGAGAACGGCGCCACTACACACCACCACATCAACATAGCAAAACAGTCAGCATACCACCGGTAAACCTCCAAAAGCAACGATCGCCTTACCATCTCGCTAAGCTTATGCTTGTACTGCGACAATTTCAGGCCAGGGTAGTCCTCCTTGACCTGCGGCATCATAACTTCTTCGTAAGCCTTGTAAGCTGCCTTCGCTCTGCGCTCCGGGTGCTTTTCCGGATCCTTGTCACCCACAGTGAGCAGGTCCAGCGCCGCGTCTAAACTGCGCGCCTCCGTTGGATCCTCCTGGTCCCTGTTCCTGTTGACCTGGAAGTTGTTCTCGAACTTAATGGCCTTCTTACCTGGTTTGCCTGCTGTGCGGGCCGCCTCGGCCTCTCTAAGTGCGGTCATCTCGGCCTGCGTGAGCTTCTCATTGCTGTCGTCATTGAACTGGAGCGCCGCGAAGGTCGAGAGCTTCTTGGAGCCACGGCTGCTCTTTTTAACCGCAGGCTTGAGTGCCTCTTCCCAAGGTTTGGCCGCCTCCTTGGTCTTCTTCTGTTTACGGATGGCGTGCTTGTCCTCGTCCAGCGCGTGTTCCTCCAGAGCCAGCAGCTTCTGTTTTTCGGCCTTCTTGGCCTCCTGCTCAGCTCGCCTGCGCTCTTCCTCCTGGCGGCGCTTCTCGGCGCGCGTGTCAGAACCCTTGGACCACTCAGCGGATTCAGTGGCGGCGGCTGCGGCGGCCTTGGCCGCGTCCTTGGTCGCCTTCGCGGCAGCCTTCTTGGCATTGGCGGCCTCCACTTTCGTGTTCATGCCCCCCTGCTTCTTACCCATGACGATTAGGATTAGTAGTGACAGGTATTGTGAACTGAGAGGCGGGTGGATATGCTCAAAATATTGCGTGGTTTCGATCCAATCAAAGCACGCGCATCCTTTCATTGGTGAAAACTGAAACCCGTTTTCACGTGCAGAAACGATTAAAAATTGAAAGTAGTATTAAATTCAAAATAAATAAATAAAATAATTCTAATGCTGATTGAATAAATGGTATTCTAAAAAAAATGGTACTAGTACAGTCTCCCCTCCCAAAATTGAACCCTTCTTAATTGATACGACATGAAAAGTGGTTAGATTTTTCAATCCTAGCATCCCCCGCGTGCGGTAAATAAACGTTTTCGCTTGATAATAATACCTCTCAGTGCTGATAAGTGATTGCATTCTGCAAGCAAATATCGGCTATACTAGACAAATTTAAAGTGGTGCGGGATAGCTTGCTGCTTCCTGGATGTGATCGACTTCGCTCGTAGCTCCACGAGACGACGAGACAGGAAGCGGCGAGTGGGAACCACGCCATCATTGCCGCTCTCATTCGCCGCGATGTACCTCAGAATCAAATTGGCAGCTTCAGTAACTGTCGGTCGGTACTGGAGGCGATTCATCTTGATCGCTGCAGCAGTCGGAGTCTAGGCATGTGCTCGTAGCGCAGCAGAACTCGACAACAGTGTCGTCGCGGTAGTCACAGTGAACTGCATTCTCGTCAGCCGGACGGAGCAAGTTGTCAATTGAAATCTCCGACGGGAGCTTTAACAAGCGCATGCAGCCTTGAATCTGCTTCACAGATTCCTCCTCTGCAACCTGGATAGCCCTTAGGTACGGGCGGTCAATGTGAGAGGGGTTGGAAGCCAATTTGCAGTGTCTCCAGCAGTTCACTACCGCTGAGAGAGGGACTTCCTCCCAGGCTTGCTGTGACCACTGCATCGCTTGCAGAAAGATCTACCTTGGACCAGTCACGCTGGGCCAGCCCAGCCAGCTCTATAGCGTGAGCAAGGTGCAGCCGTCTGTAATGCGCCTTCAAGCAGCGAATTACACCTGCATCCAGCAGTTGTAATACTGAGGTCGTGTTGGGCGGGAGAAAAATAATTTCGACGTTCGACAATTGAAACGCAGCATGCAACGAGGCGTTATCGGCAAGCAAAAGGATGTGACGGTCCTGGCAGATCATCTTCGTATTTAGACTAGTCTCCCAGTCCCTAAACACAACGGTGGTCATCCATGCCTTCCTGTTCGAGTAGTAATAGTGAAATCCCAATTGGCGAGGCTTTTTCTTTCGAAAAGCATGTGGCTTCTTCGCCGTTCCGATAACAAGTGGTTCGGCCATCTGTCCTGTCATATTGACCATCAGCCCGATCGTTACCCTCGACTTGTCCTGCTTCACCCTACCAGCGTTGCCGTCCTTTCGCCCGATCGTCCTCGATGGCGCGTGTCGGTAGAACAGTCCAGTTTCGTTAAAATTGTAAACATCGTCAGGTGCATATTTAGTGACCTTACTAATAATCGCTGGTAGACCACGAATCACGGTAGCAAGGTCGTTGGACGCGGCCTCACCGTGAAGGCTTATGTCCTTGAAATCGTGACGGCTCTCGAACGTCGAAGCCAGCCGTTTGAGAACTTGGGGGGGCTCCACCTCGCTCGCAATCAATCCGATCTGCTGCATTTTTTCGAAGAGGCTACGGGCTTTTGTTTAAAAGCGAGCGTCTGAAAAGGGGACACAGTTAGCCTGCTGCGCAAGCACCCAGAGCTTCAAAGCGTCGTCGAGGGCTGGATTCGCGACGGTGTGGTTCATTTTGCGGTCATCTCCCACCACGGCATCAAGGATCTCAGAGTGAGCATGCCAGATATTTTGTAGCCTCCGCGGGGGCCTTTACCAGTTGAAAGTGGACGCGGCACCACTCCCTCAGCTGATTTTGCGTGAGTTTCAGCTCGCGAATATGCTTTTCAACCAGCAGGCGCTTTTACTTTTGGGTGAGGTTGCCTGTACGAAGCCTGGGCGTCTTGGAGGGCATGCTGTCGTGCTTGTGAGAGGAACCGTGCGGGGAATGGCGCGGATTCAGGAGTGGGTGGTCGTTCGTCTCTCCCTTGTGAAGTTGATATTTTGGCAATAATGATAACCGATCGAGCTCTGGTGTTCTCCGCTGATAATTGTGTGTGGGAGGAGAGACTGTAGCCGTGTAGCCAAGAGGAATTTCTCAAGGGACGCGCAATCCGTGCGGTTTTCTAGAAAATGCTGCTATTAAAAGATGCGGGCCGCGGATAAATAAACATAATAGCCTGCTCTCGATCTACAGGCAAACGAAAAACACAGCAGGTCATGCCGCCTGTCTGATGAACAGGGAACCCAATATATATATATTTATGGGAAATATGCTTTTTGTATGTTCCGTAAGTATCGTATTTATGTATTTGGTGATGTACCGTTGTGTATTTGCGGTTTGTGAGTGCAGTCACACAAATCATTTCCTTGGCTAGCGACAACCAACGCTTCATGGTTGGCCGTAAGCTACACAACATCCGAAAAACCTACGAGCTGCTCATTTGGAAATTGCATCTCTAACCTAGAGATCACCTCATTACGATTCCATGGACTTCTTGTTCGTTGCCTCACACCAATCGAAGAGCAAGTTCACGCCGAAGCAGATTGCATCATTCTACTTAGCCCCTCCTTACCGAAGACGGGGGCCCTACTGGCTTCCAAATCTGCAAGGTCTGCAGGAAGATGCGGAAGCATGTGCCCAAAGCGAGGTACACAAACCTGGTGTCCCATGTGCGGTCCGACCATGGCCGCTTCGAGGCCGAGATGGGGGCTGCCACCGGGACATTACTCCCGTGCATTCACCAGAAGGCTTCCAACAGGTATGCCTGCCTCCTGGGTCGTGAAGGGGAATCTCCCGTTTTCATCTGTTGAGATGGAGACATCAAGGAGGTAGTGTTTCGTAATTAGTGAGTTTCACCCGAATCTTAGTCTAACACAACCTTCTTCATGTAGGATACACCAACTTGGCGAAGATCTGTGAGAAACACTTACTCTTGACATGAAGAAGTCAACAAGGCGGTAGAGCGATGCATCGGGGCTGAGCTCACGCCTAAGTTTGGCGTGAGTATCGACGGATGGGCGCACAGGAGCGAGCACTTCCTCGTTGCCTATGCGTGCTACGAGCGCATGAACTCCGCTGCTGCGTAGGGGGCAGCAGCGGAGTTCATGGCGCCGATTATTAACGGCCCCGACGACACTCTCAACGGAGACGCACATGGCTGCGCTGGCAGCGTTCCTGTCATTTTTCGGTAAGGACCTGTCTAACGTGATATTTCTTATTGGCGATAACTGCTCTGTAAACGAGCGGCAGGCCAGGATGATGGGTATCTCGTAGTTGGTTGGTGCGCCAGCCATCGTATCAACCTGGCCGTGCGCAGCATGCTTGCGCCGTGTGACGATGACCTGCAGCAAGTTCCGACACTCATGGAAGCGCCTGCGCACGATTACCCAAGCTGCAATTAAGGTACGTGTTTACTTCATTTACGGTCTCCACCTCGTAACTAAGATTTTTGCTTTTGTATGGACCAATAGACAGAAGGCATCGCTGCGACCGAAATTGCGCCATGAGACGCGCTAGGGCTCGACCTACTCTACGCTGGCGCGCTATTTCGAGCTTCGCGAGTTTATCAGCGCGGACGATGAAGAGCTAGCCGAAGCCATGCCGTCCCCGGCCGCTAACTAAAGGCTTAAGCCGCTGCTGGTACAGCTGGCAGACGTGGCGTCTGTCTCAAAGAAGTTACAGTCCGATATCACTCAGCTTGCTGGACGCGCGGGACCTGCTCTACGGACTGCTGGAAGTCAGGCTGGATTTTGCCAATTATCTAGGTAGGCATTTCGCAGTCACTATGGCTATCTCCAGTTGCTAATTATTCACTTGTTAATCAGATGCGTCCATCGTCCATTCGCCTACGTCCGAGGCTGGAGTGGTGAAGGTGCACGGTGGCCTCGCGGAGTCGCTCACGTGGGCCGAGCGCTTGACCCTTCAGCCATTTACGCGGGGTCCCATGAACGTTGTCGGGAATGCTGAGGTCACAAACCTCGGCTTCGCCGACAGAATTCTCAAGCGTCAAAAACTCGTCGAAGGGCCAAGTGACTATGTCCTATTATACGATATTCCTCTGGCGTCCAACGTCGTCGAGCGGCTCTTTAGCATGGCACATATGGCGTGTCGTACGAGAGTAACCGTTTGTCTCCGTTCACCTTGGAAATGGTTCTGTATCTTAAGGTGAACGAGCAGTACTGGGACGTGACAAGCGTCGACGCGTGCATTTAGGTTGCTAACAACGTAATACCCCTTGTTTCCGCTGATAAAAATCGCTTGGTGTTGTCTCTGCTTATATTGTTTTTGCTTGGATACGAGCTAGCCTCGCGCTATTTCTTTCTTTTTGTTCAGTAGGTACAAGTGATGTTGTCGGGTTCCCTGCTGATAGTCACTCGCTGGTGATGAGGACGCAGTTGCCCTCCAAGGTCGCGGGGAAGAATGCTATTCAAGCATCAATCTTAACGATGTTAATTCGGGTCACTGCGCCGGAACTACGCAGTTCCCGAATACAAGGGATGTAAATAGGCCGTCACAATTGTCGTTTCCAAATGTCGATCAATACAAATGCGAAGATAAATAAACAATGTGTGTGTTACATCCATCCGCGATGCATTTTTGAAATGGCGCCCAACGCCAATCCCCTCTTCTATCATTCGGTTACCTGGTTGTTAACCTCGCCCTTGCGCCTGCCGCCCTAACTGCGGTAGTATATGAAGCCTACGATCGCCCTTACGTGTCAGATTTTAAGGATTTGGGCGGGTTTGGGGACGAATCGATACGTGAGCAGTCTCAAGTCAAGCGGGTTTTGTTTGGATTGCGCTAGGTGCGGTACAATTAACGACGTATTGATATTACATTCGAAAAGGCATTACAACGGGGTTATGCTTTTCACCTCACAGTGCAACCCTATACAAAATTGTAGCCAATCAATTCCCTTTCTCTCAACCATTCAGTACACTGAGACGACAACGCTATGAATGCGTTGCTGCTCGGCTACTCGTTTGGCATATCCAAGACGACTGCGATTCGCCCCACCCTGACTTCTACGCCTACATCAACTCCGAACCCCAACTCGACGCGAGAACGAGAGAGTTTAGACTTCCCATCGGTCCGTTTCAGCGGGGCGTAGCGTGTGTACACGAACACGTTCAAGTTGATCTTTTTGCGTCAATTGATGGGGACGATCATCGTAGAAGAATCAAAATTAAAGAGCTGGAGGAAGCGTGGTGGTCTGACAAAAATCAAAGCAAGGTAGCTCTTGGAGGTCAAGGTCGGCTGCGATTTCCCTGACATGGATTCAGTCGTTCAGTGGGTGAAGGAGATGTGTCGAGCGGACTTTCGCTTGAAGACTAGCCACGACGTCTATTCTTGAGAGTAGAGTTTGAAAAAAATGGACGACTGCGTATCTAGCAATCAGCACCTTCCTAGCTTGTACCATCTATTCCAGCGCCTTGTGTTGTGATATGGCTTTGTTTTTCGGCGCCCACGAACAGCATTATGTCCTCGGTGGAACTCTGTGATGAACAGCAGAAGTTTGCGATGGAGACAGGAGTAGCGGTCTGAGTTGCGTACCCTGCTGAATCAGTTTTCAACGCTGATGAGGCTGTCGTGTATTTGACGCTATGCCGATCTCATCATCGCTGAGAAGAGACACAAGAAGGCAGCGAAGGTGTGTGGCTGAAGTTGTTCTTATCGCGTGATGGTGCTGTAGTGGTGTCAGCGAGTAGTAATAGGTTGCACCCCTCTTCATCTTCAACGCAAATCCTGAGGGTAATGTTGAAAAGTAGTGTGCGAAGTTGTCCGTCGGTACACTGTATGCAGTCCTGCCTGGGGGTAGTGTTGAAAAGGAGTGTGCGAGGTTGCCCGTCGATGCACTGTATGCAGTTCATGCCAAGCCCTGGATGAATGCCACAATATGGCACGAAGCGTTCATGGAGCGTCAACAGGATTATTTTACTGCAGAGGAGTTTCCTAATGCGTTATTCCCTTACTTCGACAACCTGCGGTTCCACGTCTCAGACGCTTTTGTCTCCAATTTGGCAGAATACGGGGGGGAGGTTGCACCCCTTCCTAAATAAGACAACGTTCGTCTTAAGCGGGTGTAATGGGCACCTTCATGCAGCGATTGCGTACGCTCGTTCCCAACTCGGAGATTGATGCGTTGCGAATGAACCAAAATCGACCTCTTCGGGGGCGACTTCTGGCACGGATGAATCTACGACGGCGGGGAAGCGCATAGAAATAGATTAATGTGCAATTAAAGCTCGGGGCGAGGGGGGGGATTAGTAATGACACGATTCGGTCGGCGTGAGAGAAGTCAGGTCTATACATACGTAGGGATTCTAAATAGATTTTTGAATTTGACTGATTGGCCGATAACCTAAGGTGGACTTGACGTGCGCACCAATCCAATGCCGTGTAATATCTTTTTGTCTTAAGAGTTTTTTTTTCGTCTCCCATACTTAAGAGTAAAACTTTCTCTATAACATGAATACGTCGGAAACGGTAATTGCATGCCTCGACTCCGTGTTAATTCCAGAAGTGTTTTCGTTCATGCGTTCTTAACCCGATGGTGGTGAGCAGGAAGCCCACCATTATAATACGCGCAGCGGTTTTTGCCGATGTAAGAAAAGCACGCCGACCGACGTCGAGCCAGCATGGATTCTGATTTTTTATTCAGAGAAAGGGGCTCTTCTGCGCGTTTACGACGGCTGCTTCGACAGCGTGGCGACGCCTGCGCTCTCGTAGTTAGCATACTAACTTGGTACTGCATCGTGTTTTTTTTCTCGCAGCATTTTACGGATTACAATATGATAGCAAAGCCTTAAAATTCATTACTACTTGTCCTACCGAGGTTTCATGCGTAAGCCAAATGTGGTGACTAGCGTTCTACATCACCATCGAACCTGCCATATGTGCTGAAGTAAGATGGCGGAAGCGAATGCAACTGATATTACCGCTGCTACTGCGCCAATACCTCCGCCTATGCAAAAAAACGCGCCGTTAAACGGATAGGAAAGTTGGTGCGTATACTAGCGACGTATGCGCCAAAACGTACGAGAAAGGCAACTCCTTCAGATCGCACGTGCTTCGTGGACACACGAATAAACTTAAAACGAACTTAAAAGCAATACATGCATCTTTTTGTTGTATTTGAGCGGGTTGGCCGGTGATCCCATTTTGGCTATAGCACAATAATTGAATACAGTTCAACGAAATGTGTGATTGAATTTTTTTGTGTGAGAAATCGATTTTAGTTTTAAGATCTGTTTATTAATTGGAACGACTGCTAAACCGTGCTAAAACGCTTAGATTTGATTGGATAATACGGCGTGTGGTCACAACTTTGAAATACCGGCTTTTTGTTGCTGGTTTATCTGTCACTTCCACACGTAGTGGGTCTATATACTATGTTGAACCCAAAAACATATTAAGTTGTCAAATGAGCACCCCGAGCCAGGTGTGACATTTATGCTGGCCTTTCTTGGCAAGAAGCATGTCTGCAGGGTTAAATTCAAGGTCAAGGTCTATCAGGTCGCGCTCAACGGTGCGTTAATGGTGAACCGGCTTCTAGGTATCTCAGGGCCCCCGCAACTGCCACGCCTACGACAGACGGTACTTCGTCTCCTTGACACCCACACTGCGATGCTGTAATTGTTCGCTACGAAGACGCGCTCGCGATATAGTCAGTCCTCAACGAATTCGGGCTTGCAGGTGCGGACGAGGGAAAGGTGCAAATGGTCTTCGTTAAATAGACGCCTATCGTTTAGGCGTAGGGTTTGAGCAGTGTCTTCTCAACTTAACCTTTCTGGCAAGTTTTGCATGGTACAACCCGTTCGCAAGATTGGTGCGGAGTTGAGAAACGCTACGGACTCAAATAGCGTCGGGCGCGGTAGAGGTGGTGCAACGCTTCGTGGCGATTGCCCTGTTACTGAATCAGATGTGAGCACTGCTCACATCGAAAGAGTGCACACATCTGATCCAGTAACCAGGCAAGCCACAACAAAGTGGGTCTGATTTGCAACAAATTATTCTGATCGAGGTTTTGGTGTTCCTGCCAGGGTACCCGTGGAGGAGGGGGGGATAGGGTCGTGGTTACGCCAGATGTGTCCGTTGAATTAGGGCGTTTCCAAGCTCTACGCGATTTTCGGGAGCAGGAGCAAGGCGTACATGAAGTTTTGCGGCCGTGATACGGCGTGAACCATGTTAATACCAAGGCGATCAAGCCTGTTAGATTTACCAGGCCTAGAAAGATGAAGATCGCTTCCCAGTCGCTACAAGATTCGCACCGAATCTTGGTGCTATGTCGCGTTACTACTGCGTTGGGGTCCACAATGACGTCAGTTGTGGCAAGCACCAGTGCGTCAATCTCACGCAAGATGCTGAGTCAAAAAGGTTTCCGGCTCAACATCTGGTCATTCACACGATCGGGAAAAAATTGCGAAGTGACCTGAGCCGACGGCAAAGATGACGGATAAGGGAAGTACCATATGAGCGCCAAGGGTACGGAAAATGAACGGAAGTTTATGCCGACCTAGACATGTCTCTCCGGGGACGTGTCAGTTGCGTGCGTGCACGACCGTGCAGTCGGAAGTGTCAGCACCTTCGGCCAGTCCTCCAAACAGAATGAAATTTCCTCCAAATGCAAGAAGCGATCAGATTTTGTTCGGCGCATAAGAAACGGACAAACTGACGGGCTCTACGTTCGGCATTTGGCGTCAATGATGGGTCCGACTAAGGGGGTAATTTGCGTTTAATGGCGCTTTCGTAGATAGGCCACAAACGAGCATAACGATGCTACATTCCGAACACGTCTGAGCCGAAGTCCGTCAGCAAACTTGCTTACCCAAAATCTATAAATATACAAAATCTGGCTGCATCCGTTCCAAAAGTGTCGTTTTCGCTTCACTTCAAATATGGTTTCTTGCTCAGGGCAAACTTACGTCCGAGGGGCTACCCATACAGTTTATATTCAATGTGACTCTACTAAGTAAGCGGAGGGCCATACCTACGACACCGTGTAGGCGGGAAGACCGACGATGTGTTCCGTACCTAGTCCAGATCCACTCCGTCTGTGGAGTAGACTTTGGTCAGCGGTGTGAGCTTACCCAAACTCACATTGCATTTGTTCTGGCTGGATCCCATGCCCCCCCCCTGCATGTGATCACTGCCTCAAGGCGCAGAGCTGGATCCTCACAACAGAACTACCGACGAAACTTTCCGAGACCTAAGTGCTCAAAGGACGTGTTCTTGTCAGCATAATATTTGCCATCCAAGCGAAGACGTCGAAAGTCTACAACGGTTGCCTTAACTTTCAGGATAAATTCAATATGCGAGTCATTGAAATACCTACTGGTTTCTGCCATGCGTCTTACCTGAAGTGTGAATAATCTTTTCACACTTCAAACACAACACCATGCCGTCGTCAACGAGGACTTGGTCCCAGATGGGGTCTTGAGTACGCCACCACATCGAACAGGTGGCTGCGCTTGGGAATCGCCGGCAAGACAGACGGTAGGTGTTGACGAAGAAACCGGAGAGCGAAAAGTGTCCATGGTGGGCGAAGGGAAGTGTCTACTGTGGTATAGCTTGGTGGTAAAAACCGAAATGAGCCTTTTATTCGCCTAGATAACGACATGTACGCGGTGGACTGCGGTGGGTGTAGCTTCCAAAAATGTCCATCGCACGATGTGAGCCAATGATCCAAGATTTGGTACCCCAACGTTTTTACCATTCCAGATGAAGAAGTAATTACCCGCCCCGATTAGGCCAAGAATGTGGATTTTTTTCATCCCTGCCGCCCACATTCATAACTCTTTAGGCATTCCTCCGTATTTCCATAGTCGTGCACCATTTATGTTTAAATATTTTAATAGTCGCTGAACCCAGCACATTTTGTTTCTAAAATTCCACATTATATGTACTGTACTGTACATGTACAGTACAGAAGCAATTCCAAAAGAGAGTGGTTGGAGTCCCCGAATGGAGCCCTCCTCCTCCCAAAGAACAATCTCAGAACGTTCTATGATTCAGCCCATGATTTGGCGTCCAACTGTGTCGTGTTGTCGAAACTTCCATTTGAACGGAGTATACCTGTATACCTTGCCCACAGCCGTCCAATCCTCCCCCCCCCCTATCAAACGACGGGCGCGATATTGGGCGGGTACGACGGCTTCTCCCGCGATGTCCCGCACGGCGAAGCGTGTCCCCCCCCCCCCCCCCTCCCGGCCCAACGAGCGACGAGAGTGCAGATGACGAAGCGTATAACGCTAGCCCCAGCGACTTTGGGCTCCTTTCCGCGTCCAGCTCGGCAGACTATCCGACAGATCTACCCACGACGATCCTCTTCGTGGATGTACAGTCGCCCCCTATAGAGCAGCTGGAGTTTGCTTCCTGGGCGGCCTTCATCGACTATCTTGCTGCTTATCAAGAAGAGACATACCAGGTAAGGCGAGCCTAATCGTTGTGTCGGTCTTTTCGTGCCTAATTGACTAACCTATGGATATAAGTGTTTAGGAATCGGACGAACACCACTACTGCAAGAAGGAATACTACAATCGAGCGTAACAAGTCTTCAGCCTCCAAGATTCCTGCAGACTGGGACCGGTACGCGGCGACATCTGTACACATGGTGATAAGTGCAGGCCTCGCGGAAAAGGGAAACGTGAGCGTCAAGAATCTCGGTCAATTGAGTGCCAACCACAGGGACGTACGTACCTTTAGCACCTTCTGTCCTGGTCGGGCTCGGTCGGGGTGTTCGGGATCTGGTCGGGGTCTGGTCGGGCTTATTCGGTTGGAGTAAAACGATGCGGTTTGTTTTCCGCGTACAAATTAGTGTGTGCGTCAGATTATTTCGACAAGGGGACAAATCCGAGGTTTGTTTCTATGCATTAAGAGGCAGTCTCTGGCACATAATCCTATTCTGAGCCGAAGGACATACCGTCAATATGAATTCGGTGGCATCTCTCTTTCAGCGAAAACGGAATATTCGAGATAGGCTGTATTGTGACCCGCCGGACGATGTTTCCAAGTCGGTAGGAATTTATGACGATTCTGCTTTCGACGTGTGCATGAAGGTAAACCAAGCTGTGCGTGATGGCGACTCATATGACCCCGAAGAGCTCCCAAATGAGCCCGAACAGCTCCGGAAAGAGCTCGAACAGCTCCCGAATGAGCCAGACCATACGCACGTTAAACTTGAAGAGCAACTGATTGAAACTGAGGAGCATATTATTGAGCCAGAAGAGCTGCCCAGTCAGTCCGAAGATTTACCTAGTACGCAGCTCACTAGGCCGGAGAACACTATCTCCGACTTTGGAAATAGCCGCTCCTCTTCGTGGAAGGCCAAGGCAAAATATATCTGCTAAGCGCAATCAACATGGTAAGAGAGGATTCCGATATGCACCACAACCAGCAAAATCTTCAACTGTGGACGATTTCTGAATGGCCAATGTACGTTTAGCAAGTGGCGGAGGAATTTCGTAATTTTGGCATGTTTGCGTTCGAGAAGAAAAGCAAGGCGTTCACGGCCCATCGTGTCACGAATGTATAAGTGGACAGACCAGTGCTGAAAATGATTGAGATTTAGCGCATATTTCCGCCTGATATACTAAGAAAATGCTCTGTTAAAGTAACGGCCCTCCGAAGAATTCAGGGGCTGTCCGAACCAGAAGTTGCGGTTGTTGGGACAAACACTCTACGAGTAATGCGACGTTATCACAGCGCTATGGACAATATCAAGCGTGAGGATAAAGCTATCGAATGGGCAAGAGCAGTCGACTTTTCAATACAAATTGATCCCTCGTTTCGTGCAGTGGAGGACGACCTATTACTCGAAAAAGTGAAGAAAAAAACACATACCACTTTTCCCGAAAAGGTAATGCTGGATTGATATGTATTATTCGTTGGCTTACTGTATCTACTGTATCTAACTTCTACAATATTATTGTGCTTCTGTAGATAGAAGGTCTTGATCTAGCTGCTCGTGGGACTCTCAGCGATACAACAATGGAAATGGTCATATCGAAATTGTTTGCAGTAATGTATCCGTGTTGGCTGTGAACCCCTCACGTTTTGGAGCAGTGGCAGGTGAGAAATTTAGTATCGACGTGGAAATCATTGGCAACATCTTCAAGAACATCTCGAACAAGCGCATCGTGATACCCATCAACTGCAACAACATGCATTGATGTGGTATTATGATTGATATGAAGGCCAAAACAATATACCTCTACGATTCGATACAGTCAAGTTATCTGGCAAGCGTTCGGGTGATAGCGGAGATTGTGTACCTGTATTGGCGAAAGAGACCCCTGAGCGGGTGCGAATTAGTTCCTTCGTCACCGACGTGGCAGCTGGACAGTTATAATTGCGTTATGTACGTGTTGCTGGCGTTTGAGCACTTTACTGGAACGTCTTCACTTGGACGAATAGATAAAAAAACCGCTCATGCTTCTACGATATCGGTATCTCCAACGCTGCCTCTAACTACATACATCTACGTAATCTGTGTTCTCGTTTGAGTGTTCAACGCATTCTTATGGCAAAGTGTCAGTTAGTAAATGCTCCCGTTGCGGTCTAGATGCCGTGTACTCGGACTTGTATGTTTCTCCTGAAATCGATCTGTGCTCTAAGTCCACAGCCCCCGACTCTTCCCGACTGACATGACTGCGGCTCCTGCACCCGAGTAGATTTATCCAGGTGTACCCAGGCGCCTCGTATACTCTGAGCAGTCATCACCTGATTACATCAGTCCGGCTTTCTACCAGTCGGGTCGTTCGGGTGGATCGGGTACGCGCCGGGTGATATAAGCCTCGTCTCATGTTGCCCCAGTCGGGGAGAGCAACACGTGCCATTCCAAAATCATAAAGGCATCGTTATTTTAACCGTCTGAAAAAGATGTGACGAGGCATTTTGCCGCCAACATGACCGTCTAGCGCCCGAACATACCCGATTGCAGAAAGAGCCCGGCAATGTCATCAAGTGATGACAGAGCAAATTATACCTGCCCATCTCGTATAGCTGGATACCGCAAGCAGTCGGGTGACGTGTGATTTCTACCCACGCCCCTCCGCCCCATGCACAAGTCATTAGTATTGGAAACAAGAACGCATTATGTTATGTGATCATAGATAAATTGACGATTTTCCATTGACCGTGCTTCTTGGTACGGAGCATCATATCCTTATCTACTCCGTTAGTACATGTAGCTAGGCTACCCCAAGCCAACAATTACGAGACAACAGCATAGCGAAGTAGATGATCAAATCATATTGATGCTGAAGTGAAATTACCGTCGCTAAGTGCAAAAACGAAGGTACCTGTATCGCAGATACTGCAGCTCCTTCTTGCTCAGCAAGCTAAGCTTTTCATTCCCGGTGAAAAGGCCAGTAGCATGGACATGCCGCAATTATAGCTGTCAACTTGCACGCCGAGCTCGCCCTTGTACGGCCGGACCCGATATTTTCTTGGAGATGCGTCCGGTAGCATGGCTACCAACTTCTCAGCTAGCGGTCAAAGAGACTACGTAGATGGAGTTCATGGGGTCCTAGATGCAAACATCCTTCAGCAAGAGGCTCATCATAATGGAGCACCAATGATTCCGGCCACAAATGACTGGAATCAATACGTACTCGCTCGTCAAACCATCGAAAACATTCCGCATCGATTCCACCGGCAAGAAGCCATTCGTGACATTGCGTATGACCGACGTATCCACCACAATAATATCTTCGCTGGCTACAAACAGCTTATGTGTCAGCATGTTTACACAATTACCCAGCGAAGAGATACGCCATCGACAAAAATTCGTCCAACATTTCCTGCCTGATCACCAAATTCTGTCATCCACTTCTTCAGACGTCTTGCACTACTGCTTGGACCTTTTCCATTTTCGCGGGTCTTCAATTTGCGAACCAGATTATGTACGTCTTGGGGAGTTGGATTGCTGTCCGAATTGTCCGTAATAAACTTGAGGATACTTGTCTTCTTCGCGCCGGCTTTGCGGAGCATCCACAGTATCAGCGTGTTTTCATCAAGTGAAACGCGATTGGATGGATGCCGCTTTAATGAGTGTTGGATCATGCGGTGGTTGTCTTCAAGCCTACACCTTAGTTATCTTGACAGCAAACTTCTTGTTGGCCTTGTCTATTACTGAACACAAGCATTGATTTACAGGCTAAGTTGCAAAACCGTAAGCATAATAAACCGTACAAGGATTGAGTGAAGGTCTAAACAATTGGAACGAGCTCGAACGGACCCGAATGAGCACGAATGAGTCCGAATAAGCCCGAATTTGGATAACTCACCTGTGATGTACAGCCTTAACTTCGAGTCTCCTGTCGAGGTCTTTTGCTGCTCGCTTGAGACTTATACTTCCCGCTATGCGTACAGACTAAAGTTTTTGCATAGTGGCCCTATTCTGCGGGGATTGTTTCCGCCTTGAGTTGTTCTGGTAAATCTTCAAGTTACGTTCGGTTACTGTGGTGTTTGTGCGAACATGGAAGACCTGCCAAATGCAAATAAGTGTTAAACAGCTGCTAGGCAGACATGGGGGAGAGTGAATACGTACCTAGTATGTTTGAGATGGATAGGCGCCGAGGTAATTCTCGAGGTCGTTCCAGGACGAATACTCCGTCTTCTACGGTGGTGGAGACACGAGTTGATGAGACTCACTGTCCTCGCTCAAGCTAGTCGCCGCTTCTGTCGAGTAGGTACACGGTGGGGCCGGAGCTTGTATTCGCTCCGTTTCGCTTAATACTGACGACGGCCGCGATGCCACCTCTGCGGAGCCCTCCGACACCTCGTCATCACTCTCGTTAACGTCTAACGCAGCCAACCGGCGCTTCGGCGCGGCACGAAGGAGCGTCTCCATGGGGGGGGGGGGGGGGTCGTGCTGCAGAGAGAGATATGGAAAGATTTTGTGGCTGACAAGGGTATACGTCGGGTATACGTTCTACCTCGTACGGTTACAGACCGATCGTCGAGTCGACACCATCTGTTGATTTGCAGGTATAGGGTAATTCTCATTCGGGCAATATACTAACAACGCAAGCTACATTAGGTGGACCACATACTTATACTATTTTTCTTATTGGCTAATTTCTTAAGGCAAGTTGCTGCCAACCAAAACGTCAAAATACAGCTCGGCATATCGGTCGCCATGGCTCCTACGGCAGGTTAGTCATGCTGCTTCCAGCATGCTCAGATACGTGCAGTCTACCTCTCACCTCACACCGTTTCGCTTTTCCCCCAGGAACCCGGCTGCGTTTCAAGAACTCGCGCTCCAAGAAGCCGCAGAAGGCCAAGAAGGTTCAGTCGCTCAAGAACCGCATCCGGGGCCTCGAGCGCTTTCTCAGTCGTGGGGTTCGTCGACTAGAAAAGCTGCAATCATGTAGTAGCATTCGCACTAATGGTTGATTGTTGCTGTGCAGGGCCTGGCTGATGCCACACGGAGATCCAAGAATGCGGAACTGGAGCAGCTGAAGCAAGAGGTGAGCTGTGTGTGTATTTAGTAGGTCAATAGCATGTACTAAAAGATGGATATGGCAGCACGACAGCAAGGAGAAAGTCGCACTGGAGAAAAAGAACTCCGAGAAGTACAAGAGAGTGAGTTACTGTAGCTGTGCAATGATTGTTGTTTTCTAATGAGTTGAGGTCGCTAAATCACTAGGTGTTTTTCTTTTGATGATCGGCTAGCCTCGCTTTTTTGAGCGAGTGAAGGTCATGCGCAAATTGCGTCAGGCAAAAACCCGCATTGTGCAGGTGTGGAAGCTCAGATCTGTTGCTGGGACATTGCATTTGGCGTTGTGGAGTATCTCACTTTTTGCTCCTAATATTGTAGGCGACTGATGACGCGGAGCGTGCTGAGCACGAGAAGAAATTCAAGACGTACCACGAGGAGATGATGTACATCTATTACTACCCCAAAGCTGAGCCATACATTTCGCTGTTCCCGTCTGCACCGCACTCGGAGGAGGATCAGAAGCGCCAGAAGGAACTCCGTTCTAAAGCGATAGCCCTCTTCGAGAAGGATCAACCTATGGAGGCGTTCCACCAGTTCTGCTTCAATGACGGCAAGTCTAAGGATTCCGCCTCTGCAGGCGAGACTTTTAGACCCGCTCTGGAGCTTTTGCTCAAGAAACCTACAAAAGAACAGGTAAAGAAGCTGAAGAAAGCCCGCAGTAAGCGCGACAAGTCCGGTGAAAAGCCAAAACACTCTCCTGCTCTTGTTGATCAGGACGATGATGACGAAATGCCTGATGCATTAAAGGCTGACAGTGACAAAGAAGATGAAGAGGAGGGAGAGCAGGAAGAGGACGACTTCTTCCTGTAATTTTGTTACAAAACATGGTGACACATTTGTTCACACAGGAAAATAGTGCAGGGCAATTGCAGTATCAGGGTCACGTGGTTCTCTGAACTTATTACTATTAGTCTTTACGCTGACGAGCTCATATGGGAAGAGGAGGCAGGATAACTTGCGGTGACGAGGATAAGGCGGCGGAATCGTAAATCTTGGGAAGTTCGGCTAGATCAGGATAGATGGACCGGACGCAGTTCCCACAGTTTGGTGCTCAGTATCGGTTATCATATCAGCTTCGGCTTGCGATGCTGCTGCAAGGGCGTTCATGTTTGTAAAACTGAAAGACCTGAATGCATCTGAAAGGTTGGAATCATCGGGGCTACCATACATGCCACTTGGAAACCGATAGTGGCTGTTATTGTCTTCCATCTGGTCACCGTCACCCACGTACTCGTCAGGTGTAGCACCCACTGAATCTAGAGCGCCTAGGGCTCCCGCGGTTCTCCACGACATGCTAACGTCCGCAGTAGCAGCAGACGCATTGCTTGTGCTGTTATTTTCAGTGCCACAATCTTCGTCTCTCTTTGGGTCAAGTTGGTCGTCGTTCTCAGGTTCCGAGCCGATGTTGTTCTGACTGCTTTCAGAGCGAGAAGCATCATCAAACTCGTCGTCGTCGATGAAGATGTCGGTGAGATTACGGTTGTTGAAATAGCTCGTATCATTCGGTCCCTCCAACGTCGGCACAAATGGTGGCACGGATTCCAAAATCGTATCCCAGTTAATGCCATCGAAAAACGGGTGTAGTTTGATCCTCTCCCAGCCCATACGATTTGCTGGGTTCGGGTCAAGCAGCTTGTCTATCAAATCCATTGCTTCGACAGACAAGCACTTCTCGCCATCCGGCCACAGAATTTGTCGCTCGAGAATGTTCCCAAAAATGGCGTCCACAGTGTCATCGTTGAATGGGGGAAACCCAACCAGCATCTCGTAGAGGATGATTCCGAGTGCCCAGTAGTCCACCGGAGGCCCGTGGGGGACACCAAGAATGATTTCCGGAGCTAGATAGTCGGGCGTTCCGCATCGCCCATATGTATGGTAAGCAGACTTCTTTTTCTTGAATGCCGAAGCGTGCCGCGGGCGATTGTGTGCTAGTGCGGATAGTGCCTCCCCCAACGGAGTGCCCGTCAGAATATCCGAGTCCTGCGCCATGGATTCATCGTCAGGTTCTGAATCAGTGTCGCTGATCGCGACAGCTTCTTCAGACAAGCCGAAATCCGTAAGCTATAGGGAGAACGGTGGCGAATGTGATCAGAGTCGAGACAATGGAGGCGTAAAGTTGTATAGATGCCAACGCACCTTAATGTGGCCGGTTGATGAAAGCAAAATATTGTCGGGTTTCAGGTCTCTATGTGCCAAAAACCAGGCAAGTTGGATAGACGGACAAACGAGTGAGCCAGAGTGCAAACGGCGTGTAAATGACCAAACCAATTCGCATTTTCGAACCTGTGAACACAACCCTTAGTATGCAAGTGATTGAGCGCGATTGCAATCTCCGCAATGTACACGCAAGCCACCTATTAAACAACATCCACACTGCTGCGTCAGTATCTTAAGAGCACAAGAAATGTACGGTTTGTACAAGCTTACCTGCTCTTCAAGCTGCACAATGCACTCCAACAACGACATGAAATCACCGCCAGGAAGGTACTCCATCACCAAAAACAAATTGCGCCTAGCGACAACAATTTAAATATCATCAAATATAAGTTGCTGATCGCCTCGTTATGCAAGTTTCTACTGCACAAGCATGGACGCTTACTTGGTTTGGAACGTCCAGAACAACTTCACAACGAAGGGGCTCACCACACTGGCCAGAATATTCCTCTCTGTCTCAATCTGCTGGATCTGTGGTGGCACACACGAGCAGCGGAGCAAATGCTCAGTAGACAGCACTAAGCTGGTAAACGTTATGGAGCAGACAATCGATGTACCTGCTTTTTGCGTAGTAAGTGCTCTTTCGCAAGCACTTTAATCGCATACTGGTCGCCTGTCGTCTTCTTCCGAGCAAGGAACACCTTGCCGAAAGCGCCCTTCGAGATCGGCTTGACGATTTGGAAATCACGAATAGAAACACGAAAGGATGCTGGTTTCAAGCTCGACCGTCGTGGTAAGCGAAGTCCATCGCTGTTCTCGATATCCTCCAGCGACTTCGTGCGCTTTAAAGGCCCCCGTACATCCTCAACCGGGGCCTGTTGGAACATCACCTTGTGCGACGCCCGCATCTTGCTCATTTTGAGGTGGATCAAGTTGCGCAGCTTCGAGCAGTACTTAGCCTGTTCGACGTCGAAATTAGACGTTTCCACTTCTTCCTGTCGTATTCTGTCGATAATTTTTACTAATCGGGCACAGAGCGCGAATGAATCCACGCTGGACACATCACACGTAGAAGCCTGGATTGCCACCACGCGCAATGCATGATAGATTTGCATTTTATCCTGGTTAAACGTGGGCATCACAGCCTGCGCTCCCAGCGCCGCGTTAATCGTCGACGTGAGCTTCTCCAACGAGTTGTTAATAACATCCGCTTCCAGCTCCACCCTCTTGGACATCACACAGTAGTTAGTGTGCTCATCCAAGCTGCTGGCATCGACTTTCGTCTCACAGAGCTTACACACGACCACCGACTTGTTTGCGCGTCGAAATGTCACCGTCATGGGCCGCCTGCTGAACTGCAGGTTGTCCAGCACGTCTTCAGGGGACATGGCGCTCACATTTCGAGAATTCACAGCTTCCACCGACAACCCCCTGGAAATCGTGACCCCTGGCGGGATGTTCATGACCACAGTCGTCCACGTCTCCATGTGCACGCTCTTGACCACAACCTTGTTCCTGGGCACATCGAGCACGAACTCAAGGCCAAGAAAGCCGTCTCCGAACGTCACATCGAAGGTCTCGGCTCTCTGGACGCTCTCAAACAGGTCCCCGCCGTCCTCCAGTATGACGGCGTCGTCATCTGCGGTCGATGCCTCCTGATTCCCGTCGTTGGACGCGAAACGGCGCCACTTGACCTGGTTCTTCTCCCAGCGGTTCAGCACGTCCTCCAACACGTCCGGCGTGGCGTCCAGGAGCCCGGAGCGGGACATGGAGGTGCCGCCACCGCTGAAGGGCGGCACGTTGAGGGTATACTGACGCTGGAGGCGCTGGGGCTGAATCTCGAGCCGCAACTCTTCGTGTAAACGTTCCATGTCGCTGCTGCTGGTACTGCTGGCGCTTGTGCGGCGCCCACTGCCGTCCGTGGGGAGCTCCAGCTCGGCCACGCGGGCCAGGGCGAGCTGCTGCGGCCGCTCGGCCATGAGGAATCTCTTAAGGAGGTGACGAGGCGTCGGCGAAACGTACTATGCCGAGTATGAAGCGGCTTTCTGCGCCTGTTCTTGTAAAGCTTTTTCAAGGTGAAGTTTGCACTTGTAGGATATTGAACCAGGTTTGTTACGGATTTCTGACATAAATTTTCTGTAGAAAGTATTTTGTGTGGCAGGAAAAATAGGTGAAAGCAGTTATGTAACACTGTCCTTTCCTTTTTTGTTTGTGCCCGCGCATTCGAAGCGTTTCGTATTGTGATGTTGTGGGGGCTTCAGGTCTCGGTTTTTCGTCTCGCGGTCGGTCAACTTTGGGCACAGCAGCGTGCATATGATGCTTGCATTTGCCGTGTCAGGCGATCCAGCGTTGGTGCTGAGGCTGGCAAAGTACCACCGAAAATAGACTTCCGCTCGAGATGTACAGTATGGGGGAAATGAGTCAGTGTGCTGTTAGAGCAGACCGATATAAAATATGTTTCTGTTTTGTTTGACCTATTTCAATGTTCCCTAGGACCCCGGACTATCTTTCTCAACGTCGCTTTTCGAGATCGAGTTGCCACAAAGGCTTTGGATAAGTGTTTACTACTGCCAAGGCCGAAGAGGACGCGCGCTGCTGTTCGCCGTGTTAGTGAAACGAGGCGAACGCACGCCTTTACATGACGACCACGCGAGGCGGACGCTTTACCACTGCGTAAGTCATGGAGACTGAAGCTGCAGCGGTAAGCGCTCACTTCATCACGAACGCCCACCACCTGGCAGTTTTGTCGGACAGTATCGTTTCACGGCAGTGTCATTTTGTAAGAAAAAAAACTTGCCGATTGTCTCGAATGCGAATGTGTTGGCCTTGTCGTGGTTGTCACTTCCAAATTTAAGCGTCGGCTAACTTTCGAACATCTAAATTAATATTTGATCAAGGTCGCTGAAAGGTCGCCTGATTTGCTGCCTACCGGTAGTTGCTTTTACCGGTAAATGCATTACCCATTAAAAGAGGTAATGTATTATCAATTTCATGGCTGAATAATGAGACATAATAGCTACAGTAACGCTTTCACAATATATGTACAAATATTAACGTATTTTTTTTTTACGAATAGTGACCGGGTTTCTATTTTTTACAGCCCCCTCAAAATGACTGCAAGAGCGAAAGTGCTTCTATTCGTAACAGAGCGCACCATTACCTACGCGTCAATCAGGTCGACATCGTCCAGCGCGCAGTCAATTTCGTCCAAGTTGAACGCTTCGTCGTTGTCGGTCGCTCTTTGACTCTTCGTCATGCTGAGCTCTCCAAGTCTTCTGAAACTTCCACCCGTAGACATCATGGTTCCAAATGAACCAGTTCTTGGGGGTCGTTGTGAAACCCAGCAGCGTCGATGGAGTTTTGCACAAAAGCGGCGTATCATGCCACGCTTGCTTCACCCAGTCGCACACAGTCTCAATAGGAGGCGGCCGCGGGTTGCCTCCGCGGGTGTACGCCACTTGATCTGATTGCTTCCAAGTGTCGATCAGGTCGCTCAGCCGGTTCTTGAAGACCTTATAAAATTCTATATCTCCAGTCTGTACATAAGCAGTACCCCCTCCCCCCGGAATAACGCACAAAGCGATATCCTTTTGAGCACGCTTTGTTTTCACCTTCGCCGAAATATGCGCCCGCATGGAATCCCTCACTAGGGCTTGCCCATCCCCAGCTAAAACAGCTGGAAACGCTCTGTCAATCCAGTTGTTGAGCAGCTCTGAGTCTACCCAGGCCTTGGGCTGATCTGTCACAAGCACTGAGTGTACCTGCTTGATGGTGCGACGCGCCGTGCTTGTTCTTCCATATCACAAACGGTGTCAGCTTGCGTCCAGAAGCTGTCATCGCGAGTACCACGGTCACGTGCATGGATGCGAAACCTGTCGATCGGACGACAACGTGATGACTATCAGTGACATCTGCCGTCGTATTGCGAGCGTCTTCAAAAAAGACTGACGTCTCGTCCATCAGCACCGTCTTGTTGAAGTCGAATGAGCTGATGTGATTGGTTAAAAGTGCATGTAGCTAACAGCTCGGTCGGTCAGCTTCTCGTCAGATAAGTTCGTGTGCCGGCACAGGGATAAGTCGTTCCGGCGCATGAACTTTGTCACCCAAGCTAGTGATGCAATAATCTGGGTCCCGCTAGCCTCCATGCCGTCAAAATGTATCTCGCCTTTTCGGTGATTTACTCGCGCCGGACCTTTTCCTTGCGGAGGCGGCGCTCGATTATCGCATCGAGGAGGACGTCCTCCAAGGCGCCGAGAGCTCGGCTTCTCCCGCCTCCTGATTCCCACGTGGTGAGGGGAGGCTGCCATGATCACAGTACGGTTACGCCACCACTTGCGCACTGTCCCCAGATCAAGGGACATGCCTTGAAGACGGAAGTGTGCCACGGCACGCGTTGGAATGCCTTCGCCATCCATGTCGATCCAAGTGATCACCTCTTGCTTGGTGCCGTTGCTGATACTGGTTCGTCGGGGGCCCATTCGTTAAACTGGAAATCGCACAATGCGGGAGTCATTGAGCTTAACCTTGCTCTACAAATTGGTGGTGCGTAGAGCTCTCAATGTTTCACCCAATAAAATTTGTAGCAGAGGGACACTATCTACAGCAGGGGCTTTTTTATTGTTTGTGGTGTTTCGAGTTGTCCACCAGGGCACTATTTGTAACAGGGCTTGTAGTATGGCCTCGAGAGATACGATGCACGCACAGGCTACCTGCAACCCAAGTACGCGGACTGGTACACGACGCGCAAGGGCGTGGCGTTCACGGCCTTGGCGCTGACACTGTCACTGGAACTGTGCGTGACTTTCAAGGTTAAGGAGCTACGGCACCAGATGGAGGCGTCATCGCTGCTGGGGGAGCGCAAAACGGCCCACTTTGATGCGGGCGACCGTGTCAACCCTGTGTAGATATACGTCGAGACTGATGAACCGCTTGCTGCAGCCTACAGAGACGGTGGCCAAGTACGTGGCCAGCATGAAGAAGCTGGTGTGCCGCTTACGCCAGGGGAACGGCGACTTAGCCGAGTGCGAGCATGCGATCTTGCAGCTGTCGGACGCGTTGCATGAGTACAGCGAGATAGCACACGCTGTGGTGTAGCAAGAACGATCGCAAGTTGCTCACGCTGTGCAGCGCCTGCGTACGGTGGAGCAAGCCCGAGACCGGATGCGTAAGTTGCAGTCATCGCAGGCAGCGCCGCGATCGACACAGGCTGCTCAAGTTATTTACGTGAACCAAGGTCAGAAGAAGGGCAAGTTCAAGAAAAAGAGGCGCGATACCAGGGCCGGCAAAGCTGGACGCAAGAAGGCGAAGTCGAACTGTGCCAACTGTGGACAACTCGGTCACTGGTAGTATGCCGAGTGTGTGGCCACTACAGGTACATTACCAATTAAATGAATACCGTGACACTAATTATTTCTCCCCATTAAATTGCAAAAGCTACCCTTAGTCTATTGAAGGTTACTCTCAATGTATCACAGGCTTCTGCTGCAGCCGACAGCATTCACTCGTTGATTCACTTCGCGCAAAACTAACCTTAATAGCGTTGTGCTGACCGATGCGACAATCCATGCGACCCGCTGCAAAACCTGAGAGATAGTGTCCCTCTCGTCACCGTCTTGCTGGCTACTACTCCTCAGGTTCACATCACTAGGACACATAGATGAGACAGCGTAGCGAGTTAACAGATAAGGAAGAATTCGTAAGACACGTGAGTGCCGGTGCATAATGCCAGGCTTGGCAGTGATCTGGAGCTGGGTGGAGCCTCACTTGAGCTCGCCGAGCAGAAACGTCGTTGCATTCGTTACTGTCGGCTCCGTCATCGAGCAAATGTCCATAGCAAGGATTCCAAGTTGCCGCGGTTCCCGCACAGGGATCCGTGGGTGGTGCATCTTCTTCATCTTTCTAGCAATACACGCGACGCATTCTGAAGCCGGAACTGGAGCAGCGACTCAAGAACAAGAACGGCAAGCATACCGTGACTTCACTCGTGAATGTGGTGTCGTGTGGAGGTGGATCCGACCACGCAAGCTGCGTCGTCCGTGCTCTCGCCTACGACACCACCAAGTCATACGGCATCTGAGTTTCGAGAGAACGCAAGTGTACCGACAACGCCTCGGCAGCCACAGCTACAACGCAGCGTACCTGTAAGCAATGAACGAGTTACACCGCGGAACTATGAAGTACTGCATGTGCAACAACGATGTGATAATCACGTACGTCGAGAACTTATAGAAGCCGGTGCTATATAACATGAACGTGGACAGATCGATGGTCGCAAGGGTTGATGCGTGAGTCATGCATGACACACGGAAGGTGAATTACGAGAGGGTGTGCCTGTGTCGGAGGATCACTACAACAGCCCGAGGCTTGACAATCGGAGATGTGACATCCGGGAACGATCTATCAGTATGGTAGTCGGCAGTTTGAACATGCTGAACGTGAACGTTCTCCACGACGTAAGTCTGTTGAGCGTGGACGCTACCCATGATGCTCGTTGGCAGTCTCCGCCGCGGGGAGCTGGATGGCGTGGAAATGAACCGCCCCAAGCTACAACTCGCCGCCACGAGGTATGCCGAACCACCACGGGTCACCACTGCAGCGCAGATGGCCGAGTGGGGCTCAAATCTTTGTCATTGATCTTTACTCCCACATCCAACTTGCTTGTCAACACCTTCACAGTGTCCATGCTTAGATGACCGAAGCGCTGCTGTAGCAACTCCATTGCTTTCCTGCTGGTCATCGTCTTCTTCTTCACGACATTCACCTTTACGCCAGTAGTGCAGTCCGTACGCAAGCGGTAGAGGTCACGCATCTCGAAGCACAGCACCCAGATTTAGACAGCCATGCAGACTTCTGGTCATCCGAGCAGTTGAATTTGTACCCCCCCCCCCGATCATCTGTATGCAACCCAAGCTGATGATGTTGACGCTGGCGTTAGGGCTGTACACCATGTCGTCCAGTAGACGATCTTCCAACTTGCCTGTTGCCTGGTTGCATACATGTAGCAACACAGAGCCAGATGTAGACGCATTTTCAGATGTGCCATTAGCAAAATCCAATCTGCTTGCCTTGTCCTCAGGGAGCGTTGCAAACACTGAGAGGTCATTGCAGACATTAGCTTGCGACCCAGAATCGAGAATCCAATCAATAGAGCGAGCATCTCTCGTGTTCGCACGGCGATCAACAGCATTCACAAATCGTGGTTCAGTCCAGGGCGCGGCACCTGGCAGATCGCGCCCTGCAAATCATTGGGGTGGTTGGCCACGGTAATTACGTCGGGGAGACGCATCACGCCAACGAGGACTCGTGATCGCGTCCAGCCGAAGTGGCTGGATGCGCAGCATTACTTCGATGGGCCAACCGGCGTATTCAGCCTTGGTCTTTCGCTCTGGCAGCACAATCCGCGCGCCCATCAGCACCGACGTGAACTTAGATAGCTCCACGTCGTTGTAGCGCTGGACGAAGTTGTTGACATCCATGCTTGGTCTTCTCCGCGGCGCAGGACCACGTCTGCCGTCGTCTCCAGCGTCGCTGGGTCGCTTGATGGTGGTGGAGGGGGAGGATTTCCGAATGCTCCTTCTCCTCGACCCGGGCTTCCAGCCCGTGGGCCAGTTTCCCGCGGCTGGTCACCAGCACGGGTCCTTGGGTTTTGAACACTGCGCAGTAGCAGGGTCAGTAGCGGGATCCGACCTGGAATTTCAGCCAATCGACTGTTGAGATTCTTCGCGTCTTCCATCAAACCCGTATATTCTTCCAGCACGTCCCGTAAGGGAACTATGCCTTCGACTACCATTTCGTCAGAAATGACCGCTTCTTGTTCAGGCTGGGAATCACTTGCGGTAGTTGCAACGTCCTGCGATCTTCTTGGGCTCATAACCTGAGGGGTGGTGTCCCTCTCGTCACCGTCTTGCTGGCTACTACTCCTCAGGTTCACATCACTAGGACACGTAGATGAGACAGCGTAACGAGTTGACAGATAAGGAAGAATTCGTAAGACACGTGAGTGCCGAGGCATAATGCCAGCGACAGGCTTGGCAATGATCTGGAGCTGGGGGAGAGGGGGCCTCACTTGAGCTCGCCGAGCCAAGTTCCAAAGTGAGAGTGAGGCTCCGTTCCGGAGTCACTGCCTTGCCAACAATCGATGTATTGTACGCAGTACTAATACGAGCAAGCTATTTTATACTAACTCTAAGTACGACACCAACGGAGGCTGCACAGCTTCGTGCTCACAGCCAACCCTGCTTGTCATCATACTGAGTCTTACATGTCCTCAAACGTGCGTGCACAAGCCACAAGCCGTGGTTACATGTGCATGCGAATGATATGTGTCGCTTACAGCGCATCATAGTAATGTACTGGATCCTGGCTGGATCTCACAAAAACAGCAGCAGCGATCGAGTTATCCACCGTGTCAGAGTCCGTTTCGCTTCGCCTTCAACACCGATGCACAGGCGGCAGCCACGGATGGCATTCGTGGGTTACCGAATTGAGTAAACTGGACCTAATCACTCTTCCAAGCGTTGATCTCCATATACAGTAGGTCGTGGAACATTTTGTATATGGCTATATCACCTGCCCGCATATATGGTGTAAGACCGCCAGGATGAAGCACATCCGCGGGTTACGCACATTTATCCTTTAGTTCCTTGGATATATGAGCATGTATAGAGTCTACTTGAAGTCACTTATGTCGATCAGAGAAAAATCAGATCAATCTAACGTTTCAACAAGTTTTGGTTTATCTATGCGCGTGCTTATACGCTGCATTGACACATCCAATCTTGCAGAAAGAAGGTAACGTCCATATTGAAAGCGGTGGTAGCATTTTTTGTAGTCGACACAGCAAGAACTGCGGTAATCCCCATTGAGGCCAAATCCGTGGATTGAACCGCAGTTTGACGACGCCCATCCGCGGCTACAGTCTGATTACGCGCGTCCTAAAAATATACTGCGGTTTCACCCATTAGGATGGTGCGGGCCAGGTTCATTTTTTCAGAAGAGCTTATTCCGATACTCTTCTCCAGAAACGACATGTACGAAACGTCACGATCTACAACTGTGTCGTCACGCACGTAGTCAAATTAGTGAGTCGTCGTAGTGACAATCTGTAGCGGCGCGTGAACCCAGAGACCACTGGGGGAGAGGAAGTGAAGCCATCAGAGCCAGCATCGTCGTTAGGGTTTAGGGTTGCGCGAAAATTATCTTGGCCATGTGGGCAATCCATACACGAGTGACATTTCTATCTACAGCCGTTTAATCACGATCTCGTCGTACAATGCTTTTTCCATGGGCCGGAAAGAGGCCTCCTGGCACCACCAGGAAGTCGGCCGCTGCTTGGGTTGGCGGTGAGCAGCTTCGCACGATCACGCCGACACTGCCACCATCTCCTTCTGTTTCCTGAGCACAGCAATTCGATGAAGAAACAGGTCATCAAGCTCCGGCGGGGTCATTGCGCCCCAGTGCAGGGCGATGCTGCTACAATAGCGCATAGCGCCCAATTTTGGTTGAGTCGTTGCCCGCTCAAACGATGAAAATGGGGATCGTCCAGCCGCCAAGCGATCGGTGGTCACTCCGACACCAGCTATTGTATTTAACAGCAGCGTGCATTTGTACTTGAAGGAAAGACATGGCTGTAGACATCACCGACTTTTCGAACCGGTCATTCATTAGTGCATGAAGTGGCAATGTAAATTTTCGGAAGTGGTCCCGGTGGCAACGGTCGGAACCCGTCAATAACAAGCTAGGCAACAAACCCACCAGTCATATTGCGTTATCTACCCATTCCACGAACGATGAAAGCCCTCGTTTGTCGGGGACGAGGTCGGTCACGGAGACCAGGTACATGACGTAACTGAGATTCCTCGCTATTTGTCGTAGTAGTGGCGAGTACGCCATGCTGACGAGGATCTGAACATGTCGGGCGTGAGCTGGGAACGTCGTTGTCAACCATGGCGCTTTAATTTCATGCACAACGGGCGCATAATTTTGTCCGATAGCCGGAAATACAGCAGAGCCCCGAACTAAAACATCGTTAGAAGACGCTAGCGAACCTCCCGTATATTGACCTCAACGTCGAGGTTACCAAGGTCCGACGCGGAGACCTCATCAGTTAAACTCGCAACTGGTAAATCAAAAATCTGCGCCTGTCTACGAATGCGAGAATTAGTTCTCCTAGCTGCCCGCGTCGACCCGGGTATCCTCAATCTCGATTGCCCTCCTCTTTGAAGACACTACTAATACGATACGACCATCCATAGTATACAGTGTCCACCGGAATATTATTTAATTTAGAGAACTCAGTTGGACTCGACAAATTGCACGGGGACCAATACAAGTCACACGCAGCACGCACTCGCTATCGGTCGGGGCGGCAAGGTCTCGGAGACTTTGCACGACACATTTATCACTGCATGCCCTGTCGAGTTTCTTACCGGTATAGACATATCGAGATCAAAGAAACGACGAGATGCACGACGAAGCAGCTTCCTTGAGGTCCGGTAACAGTCCATGTCGACCATATGTGCCCCTGACGCACCAACTAACTTCCAGAGTCTGCAAGACTTCCAACAACGAAAGCAAACCGTCAGTACTCACAAACAGTGCGGTAAAAGCTAGTTCTCGAGGGACAACATCTGTAGAAAAAGTTAAGCGAGATACGTCTCGGTGATAGATTTTGAATCGTACAAATGTGCCAAAAGGTGCTACATTTGACCAATGATAAGTGTTCAACGATTGCTCGGTGGTTTGACGAAGCTCGTAAATGGTACGGATTTGGTAAATTTAGGCAAAATTCACGTACTTCTTGCGGGCCACAGAGCGAATATGAGCCCGTTATATTGGTCTGAGACGACTTTAAGCACTTGTAGCTGATCATAGCGATTTTTATCACCTTAAACACGGTTAGTCAAGGAAGGTGCCTCCATGATACACTTACGATTGGCAGCCAGGATATGGAGCGTGGGACAAGCTGATCAAGGATTTTATAAGGAGACCATGGGTGGGGGTTCTATTGACTCGAGTTGGATCAGCAGCTGTGTGGGTCGCCTTCATGATGGTACCGCCAGTACGCTCAGATGTGGTTCGTTGGCTCAGCGATCCAAAATCACCGGTGGATGGGCTTCCTTTTTAATCACCGATGGCTTCCAGAAGGTAATCACCGCCATGTACAGCTGCTGCATCGGACACCGCCGGCGCCTGACGTTGCTTCCCGCGTCTGGATCCTTCAGCAGCGCGACGTGCCAGGCAAGTCAGTAGAACTCGCCTGATATATTGACCTTGGTTATTTAGACTGATGGCAGCAGCGTACAGATACCGCTGAGCCGTTTGAACAGTACCACTTTCGCTGGTTCTTAGAGGTTATAAGATTTGTTCAGGAAATGTGGTATTGCACTATTGCAGTGATTTGAACTTAGATTAGGATATCGCGCAGGTGAACGCTTGTACGTCGCTCAGGCGCCTCCGCATACCGTTCATCAAACGCGATACCGGACTTCCGAAAGCAATTCGCAATGGTCTCCTTCTTCATGCTTGTCCACACCTACTGCATCGCCTGTAGCTGATCTACGTAATAAACCGTCTTTCCAGCGATCTTCTTCTCAAACCTTATTGGAAGCGCATGATACATCGCTAGCCGTTAAGCTTGTTGCGATAGCCATATTTCAATGCGGCAACGATTCCTGCGTCCATGGGCTGGAGGTGTGAAGTCGTGTTGGGGGGCGGCTTCTGAATTGTGATCTTCGTGAGCTCTCCGCCATCATCCAGCTCGTAAGACAACGCGTTGTCGAGCAGAAGAAGAATCTGCCGGCCCACCCTCCGCATATCGGCGTCGAACTCTCGCACACACTCAGTGTAGAGGCTCATCGTCATCCATGCCTTTTTGTTGTTCTTTTAGTAGTAACCGAGCTGGAAGCCTTCAAAATTCACGTACTTCTTGCGGGCCACAGAGCGAATATGAGCCCGTTATATTGGTCTGAGACGACTTTAAGCACTTGTAGCTGATCATAGCGATTTTTATCACCTTAAACACGGTTAGTCAAGGAAGGTGCCTCCATGATACACTTACGATTGGCAGCCAGGATATGGAGCGTGGGACAAGCTGATCAAGGATTTTATAAGGAGACCATGGGTGGGGGTTCTATTGACTCGAGTTGGATCAGCAGCTGTGTGGGTCGCCTTCATGATGGTACCGCCAGTACGCTCAGATGTGGTTCGTTGGCTCAGCGATCCAAAATCACCGGTGGATGGGCTTCCTTTTTAATCACCGATGGCTTCCAGAAGGTAATCACCGCCATGTACAGCTGCTGCATCGGACACCGCCGGCGCCTGACGTTGCTTCCCGCGTCTGGATCCTTCAGCAGCGCGACGTGCCAGGCAAGTCAGTAGAACTCGCCTGATATATTGACCTTGGTTATTTAGACTGATGGCAGCAGCGTACAGATACCGCTGAGCCGTTTGAACAGTACCACTTTCGCTGGTTCTTAGAGGTTATAAGATTTGTTCAGGAAATGTGGTATTGCACTATTGCAGTGATTTGAACTTAGATTAGGATATCGCGCAGGTGAACGCTTGTACGTCGCTCAGGCGCCTCCGCATACCGTTCATCAAACGCGATACCGGACTTCCGAAAGCAATTCGCAATGGTCTCCTTCTTCATGCTTGTCCACACCTACTGCATCGCCTGTAGCTGATCTACGTAATAAACCGTCTTTCCAGCGATCTTCTTCTCAAACCTTATTGGAAGCGCATGATACATCGCTAGCCGTTAAGCTTGTTGCGATAGCCATATTTCAATGCGGCAACGATTCCTGCGTCCATGGGCTGGAGGTGTGAAGTCGTGTTGGGGGGCGGCTTCTGAATTGTGATCTTCGTGAGCTCTCCGCCATCATCCAGCTCGTAAGACAACGCGTTGTCGAGCAGAAGAAGAATCTGCCGGCCCACCCTCCGCATATCGGCGTCGAACTCTCGCACACACTCAGTGTAGAGGCTCATCGTCATCCATGCCTTTTTGTTGTTCTTTTAGTAGTAACCGAGCTGGAAGCCTTCCTTTCCTCTGAAGCAGAGAGGCTTCTTTGCTCTGCCACTGAAGAAAACATCACGCTTCTCCATGCCATCTGCATTGGCAGTCAAAACAAGCGTGACGCGAGTCTTGTCCTTCTTCAGTCCCGACGTTTTCGACTTGCAAATACTGCGAGCCGCAGCTGCTCGATAGAGCAGCCCGGTCTCATCCATATTCCAAATGTCACGGAGCGCAAAGTGTCTCGTCACATCCTGCATTGCCATGCGCCCCTCCACAATATCCTCGGGACTCATGGATGCAGCTTCACCATGCAGTTGGCGGAATCGGAGATCGTGGCGCAGGCAGCGTGACAGTCGCACATGTTCTTGCTCCATTTGCTGGAGGAATACCTTCAGCCGCTCTTCAAGTTGCGGGCACCGAAGGTTCAGTGCATGGCCTTTGGCTGTCTTCGACGTGCTGAATTTGCGCTCGATGTTTCCAGCCTTGCGGAGTGTGTTCAGGATAGTTGATCGGAAGGGAGATCGCGATAGCGAGAAGGTTGACTGAGACCAACGCACCAGTTCGGAGAGCGAAGGGGCTGGACGTGAGCGACGCTGCTTGAGGATGACCGCCCACTTCTGCTCCATTGTCATCCACTTGCCCTTGGTTCGTATGGTTCGTATAACTGCCGCCGCCATGATGTTTGTGCGCTGCCAGGATGCTTGGATTTTGGGCGGGAGTTTTGAAATTCGAACTGAGTACGATGGGGGCACGAGGTACCCTTTCTAAAATGATTTTGTCGATCTAACAGTTAGTAAAGGGTATTATTTGATCGTGTGTTCGAAAGGCTCAGCGGTATCTGTACTTGAAGACGAGCATTGCCGACGCCGAAGGGGGATGAAGTGACGGAGAAGCCATGGACACTCAAACAGCAATATATTACCGGTAGGAATCAAACCCCCATCTTTCACGAGGGGGTTGTCCATTAAGCAGCTTTAGTGGGGCTTCACAAGGCCTGTATACATTCAATGACAACGTTAAAGCTTCCTTATGCATTAGACTCCATTGGAGAGCTCGCAGCTCATAGTACGAGGAATTACCATTGTCATGACGACACCCTCTTAGGTCGCCTACCCCCCCCCCTCAATTCCCTCAGCGGTCAACCCATCACTTAGTCTTTCAAATGCACATTTCTTACGGATACCTGCACGGCAAAAGTGAAACTTTCGAGATTGGAAAAAAGATCAATTTTTACCTTTTGCTATGCTCCTGTCGGCACAATCAATCCCCTGCGTATAGGGCGAGCTCTATGAGCTATATTTGCGGTAATTCAAAGCTGATGCGTGTGTCAATCACAACCATGCCGTGCCCGGCGGTGAGTGGGCCGGAGGGGCGAAATGAGGGTCATAATATGTCGGGGGGGGGGGGGGGTCTTATATTTTGGACGAGGCGTCTCCTAGATCTTTTAGTGTGCTTCGGTTCGCTCTGCAATACTGAAACACGATGTGTGAAACCTTCGAGCACGGAATACATATGTATACTTAGCGAAGAAGCGGCGGCCAGCGTGCACATAAAAAATAATAGAAAGTTCGCTATTACACCCGCCAACACCATTGCTATAGAGGAGGGCATAGAGAGGATTTATTCTCACCAGGCTCCTCAATCTGGTGTCTCAGGCTCCTCGGTCTGGTGAGATTAAATAATGCTCTCCTGAGACTGCGGCAAAACCGTTACAAGCACCCTGTTCTTTTGTGCAATGAGTGACCTGGTCAATGGCCTCGTTTTGAATACTAGGAAGGGGTTGTTGTTTCCTGCTGCCGCCTACAGCCAGTAGATAGCTGTAACCCTCTCATTTCTCTATTCTGCGCATTTAACCCAGCCCGTCTTTTTTTTTAAACGTACTCATAACCATAATTATATCGACAGTGCTAGTTATTGTAAATAAAATTCTATATATAGACATAACGCGTCCTGGTGTGGTCCACGTTGTAAACGGCTGAAATGCTAAATTCCTCATCGTGAGGCGAGCCTGATTGCTGAACTTCATTACGTTCTGCTCGACGTCAGTACTTGTCGATTCGTCTTAACGGGTGCACCGGCGGATTGCGAGCTTGTGTCGCAGTAGAAAATGTTTTCACCAGCTTCACGAAGCTTGAAGGGTTCCGGGCGGACTCGGCAAGTATTGGGTTTGTAGCACTAGCATCCGATTAGTCACACACACACCATCTGTTTTAAGCTCATCGCATAAGTTGTTCCTCGGCCTTCCACGACATCGTCATATGTATACTGAGGCTACGATTGCGCAAATGATGCCGGGCACCATGTGTTCAATAGCTGTTAGACTTGGCGCCTTTTGGAGCCAATCTTACCGTCGGGAAATTCCCCCTACCGCAGTTGCCGTAGTTGGAGTATCCAGGATTTTTTGGACTCGGAGCTTGTATCGTTCGAGACTGCGACATGATTGTACTATTTGGCATAGGCACAGCTTTGCGCGGTCGACCAGTTCGCGCCATATTGGTCTCGAAAGAAAGAAAGAAAGAAAGAAAGAAAGAAAGAAAGAAAGAGTAAGATGAGCCAACTAGCACACGGTGGTTTGAGTGTTATCCATGCGGTAACATGAAGTAAGAAGGTACTTCATTAGCAAGTTCACCATTTCCAGTCAAAGTTCACAAAGGACAAAGCCAATTTCACACAAAAAACTGCACCAAAGATTACGCAATTCCGCAGTTTGAAAGCTGTCGTTGCAGAAGGTTTCCGGATGTCATGGAACAGCATTCGCGCTACATACACAGCTGCCCCATTTTGGCGGATGTCATGGAACAACATTAGTTTTGCACACAGCTGCCACACATGGAGGGACAGTGATATTTTCTTCTGGAGCAGTGTGGCGGCCAGGAAAAACGATAACTCCTTGCAATGCATACCGTCTGCCTATTCCTTGAGCTACAGCAGATTGATCCACGATGGGGTTTTGGCTTGGCACAGGACGTTCGAGATGCATTCATGGACTATTTGCTGGGCAGCATCCACAGATGTCAAAGCTCGGTGCTGTTCGTGTGTCAAGAAGTGTTCGACCGGAGACGGCCGCAGCTGAAAGGAGAAAAAGGAAGCAACTAGTAATGATTAGCTGCCGCAATGGACCGTCTGAAGGCGACAGTATGCCTTGACGCCGCGTCATGCTGCTCGAAAATCTTGTGTCGATGTGCGGTATTGAACAAGAGAAACACGTTGCCAATAAAGCTATTACTAAGATGTTTAAGACGAGCTCTGCGCTGTCTGGTCGAATGGTCTCACCCGCCACCAGTCGCTCTCGCAAAAGAACTTCGTTTGACTAGCTGAAGCGAATGATATCTGGGTGTGCGGCGAAAAAAAAAGCCGAATTAAGGGTGCGGTTATAGCGCTCAAGCGAATTATTTATCCGATTGACGATATCCTTGCGCACGCTGTTAATATTCCACCACTCCGGTTTAAACTTGTGGATCCAGATTTTCGTAAAGTATTTCCAGAACTTATTCCTATTGGCTCTAGAGTAGCTGATTCCCCTGCCACGGCAGTCACGCTTGATTATAATCCGAACATCCCTTACGCCCGAAGCGTGATATTCATGCGACGAATTCTTGTCAGTCTGCCGATGCAGCCTTCCCGCATGGGCAATTGAACTTCAGGTTCCGTGATCTTCAACTTCAACACCTTGCGTCGTAAGCTTACTTGAAGTGGAACAGATATCCCCGGTTCTGGAAATTGACTCTGAGCAGCTTTAATCATCGCAAACTCAAAATCACACAAAACGTGAACTGGGGCCAGTTTTCTCTTCGACGCAATGTAGATGTTGTGAAACAGACGATCGCACTTGATCAGTTTTTCCAGTCGTTAGTATGTACCAAATAGGCAAATAAAACTCCGAGATGGAATCGTAGACAATCACAATTACCAATTGGTAAAACGGAGCCGGCACACATCGGTACGTTACATCGACAAAGATGGAACTCTGGCGCTATTTTAAGCGGTCTATAAGCTGTGGATGAGCCCACCCAATCAGGCGATGTTGCACTTCGTCGTCGTATAAGTGAAATGAAACCGGAAGAACTTCAACCGGGACTCTCTTCGACATCACATAGTGGTTCGCGTTCCAGGCGGCCAAATATCTCTCGTCCAAAAAAGGTTCGCTCTCATCCAATATAGTCGACCCAAAACTTGTTTTTTTCGTCGCTCCCCGAACTATTTCGTTGTCATTGCCGTAAAATTGACCCCGAACGATGCGCCATACTTGGATGGTAGTCAGCGTGACATCTCGGACACAAATTTCATCCGTCGCCAACAGCATTTGGTCCTGTTGGTCGGTACTAGCAGGTGCTAATCCAGTTGGAGTCGGCATAAGTCAAGAACACGATTGCGAATATGCTGCTACTCACGTACAACTTCGCCTTGCATTGGGTGCGTCGGTAGGCACTGCATCGATAATGAGTGACTTCATCGGTAAAATTGTACCGAGCGTAGGCGTAGCCGCGGAAATGAACGCTCGTCGTTCCCAAAGTTGCGACGGGGATCAGCTGAATGCGTATTTTCGATCAGAGAAGACGCTTCAACTTGGTGACCATCATTTTCTTCGGATTCCGAGCTTGATGATTGGCCCGGTAGGATGATCGTTTTGTCCGACGGCACGTCGCTTCGATCAGATCCATCGAACTGGAACGAGTTCGACATCGATTCGTCAGAGGCGTAGACGACATTCATTGCGCTTGGTAGTGAAGTGGTTGCTTGAGCGCTTGGAACTTGGCAGATTTCAAATTGACCCCTTCGCACAAAGATGGCGACACTGGGCTTGCGATGGCACGGTACGACTTAGCGAACGATCTAGTGACTGGCGAGGGGGCGATACACGATGAAACGGTCGTCTGGGAGCGCGCGACAGTCTAGCAAACTCAATATTCGTGGCTCAATCACGTTTTATTTACCACGTATACACACACCTCTCGATAGTGATACATTTTGATCCAAAGTTGACCCTAAAAAGGGTCGACCTATTTTGACCCCTTTTTGACCTAAAAAAAAACTGTTGACCCAAATTTGACCTGCGCAGCGGTTGACCCATAAAAAAGTTTTCAATTTGGGATTTGGTTTTGTGAACTTGGAGCATTTCACTAACTTGGCGATTCCTTTTGCTCCAATCATAACACAGAGATCCAACTGGCTCGAGCTGCCCTAGCCGCCCGGAATAAAAAAGCGGAGAATAACTGCACAGATCAAATAGCAGCGCAAGGCTGAGGCGGCGCTGAGCGGTCGTGGAAGGCGTGGGTGCCTAATCGATCGATCCGAGCAGCATGATGGAGCCAGAGCATATCGAGAACATCACGGAGGAGAAGCCGCTGGTAGGCTGCGCGCTCTGACGCCTCTGCGCGCTATCCCATGTTGAAGATAAGATATAGTGGGCTTTGACTTTATTTACCGTGTTCGATAATAATAATTATTTAGTTATCGGAGGACAACGTGGGCATCACGATCAGCGATGACAACAACGGCAAGATCGTGCTGAAGGTCAAGACGCTCAGCGAGAAGCCGCTGCGCGTGGAGATTGCGCCCTCGGCCAGTGTGGCGGAGCTTAAGGAACTCGTGAAGAAGAAGGCCAATGCCGAGGGCAAGTTTCTGCGCCTGATCCACCAGGGCAAGATGCTATCGGACGATATGGCAACGCTCGAGAGCTGCAAGGTCAAGAACGAGGATTTCGTCCACTGCGCCATCAGCTCGGCGCCCCCCAAGGCGGTGGTCAACCAGGTATGAGACGGCGAGTTCATTTTGGTGGAGACGTGTGACGTGTTTAATGAGGGGATGAAACGCCCGTAATGTGGTCCAGATGGCTGCAAGTGATAGTGACCCAGAGGAAAGAGATGATCCGTCCATGAGACGAGGCTTCGACAGGCTCCGGGACCGACTCAGTCGCGAGGAGATCCAGGCGCTGCGGCTATACTTCTACCCTCAGCTCTCAGTGTACATCAGCCAGGCGGAACGCGTGCCTGGCGAGAGTAGTGAGGACCGGATATACCGACTGGAAGAGGAGTGGATGGCGTCACAAGGACCGCAATCCGAGTTCGGTACGACGTCTTTTTCAGAAACTTGTAATGACTAAGCTTTGATGAGGATTTCTGACATGTCTGCTTGTTGTTGATTGATTGCTCTGCAGCACTCAATGTTGTGCCGACGGCACGTATTGCGATGGACACGCAAATCGACATGAACGGCATGAACAACTCCATTTTGGCAGCAGATAATGAAGGGACTGGCACTGAATTTCTGTGGGGGTTCTTGATGGGCCTTCTGCTTGGTGTATTCATGCTTCTAATGGTGAGTATGCTCTTTTGCTGCTGCTGATTTTAGCGCCTGAGATCGTGTCTCATGTGACTTCTTCTGTTAATGCGAATCCAGCTTCTCGACCGCTCCGTTCCTCGCAAGCAAAAGGTCGGCCTGCTGCTCGGCGTGAGTATGAATTTCTTCCTGAGTGTCGTGCCGCGTGCTGTCTCCGATCAATAGAGCACCGCCGCCAGCGTGGCGCAAAGTTGTGCGCTAGTGAACTGGCACGACCGCTACTTATTGGCATGCACCGTTATATATTTCCGTTTATTAGCTTGCGTGTCCTGATTTCATCTGTGCAAGGCTCACGATCCTATGACTTGCTGCGACAGTGTGCTTCGAGTATGAAATGCTGCAAAACACTGTAGCAAGCGAGCTATTTCCTGGTATTGAAGCTACCGTTAGGATCATTGCTAACTCTTCATTTAATATGGACAATCTACTATTTCGCTTTTCTACCAATTACATCTCCTCGTCGTTGATTTCCATTGAGGGAGAGCAGTCGGAACCAGTGCTTCAGCCCCGCCACCGCCTTGCCATGTTGTCAGTTGACCAGGAGCACGAGCAGAAAAGGATCGCCGAGCAGAACGCCCAAGGCCCCATCTTCCAGCCGACCGCGGAGAGTAAGAGACGCAGACGCAACTCCGCCGGATCAAATATGGGTAAGGAGCTCACAACCGACCAGAAGGCCATCGTTAGGATGCACGTGACCCGCGGCGTCGCCGAGGGCGTCGTCAGATGCTGCTACTGCGACAAGGAGATCTCGTCGCGCAACGTGGACCGCTGGGCGTCGCACTTGCGGGGCTGCATCAAGACACCGGACGACATCAAGGCACAGATCCAGCCCTTCCGTGCCACTGCATCGTCGCCCTCTGCACCGACCAGCGGCGCTTCGACGCCCATCCGAGCCACGCAGCAGACGATAAAAACGGACGTGCCGACTACTGCTGCCGCTGCTACGGCAGCTCCTGTTGCACCCTCGGCGACGGATTCTATGGCTGTGGCGGCCCCGGTAACTCACATGCCAACAACGCCCAACCCAATGGGCAGCGGTTACAACGAGGTGTTCAAGGTGCACGTTTCGAAGGACTACATGAAGTTCAACGCCGCGCACTTTATTGCCTACAAGGTATGCAGAAGGAATGTTCGTGTTGTGTGCAATCGATGGAGCGTTTAACAGCTGGCTGCATTTGCGGTTTGCAGGGATTCCGAGAGAAACTGCATGGACACAATTACCGCTTGGCCGTCACCATCACGGGACAGGTTGGCTCGGATGGTTACGTGGTGGACTTTGGTGAGATCAAGAAGATCTCGCGCGTAATTTGCAAGGACCTGAACGAATCGTTCCTTGTGCCCATGAACAGCGATGCTCTGAAGGTGAGGTCGCGGTAGTGCATTCATTATGCGCGTGATACTGCGGTTAAATGGAATGGTGACTGAACTGTTTTGCAACGCAGATTTCCTTTGACGGCACGAATGTACACATTCTGACGGAAGACATGGCGAAGTTCAGCTTTCCCAAGTCCGACTGCTCATTGCTACCTGTCGTGCATTCATCGGCCGAGGAGCTCGCTATTTACGTCGTACGTGGCTACAGCTTTACTTCCTTTTCATTATGCGGTTCGATGGACTTCTGTCACTGACACCTATGTCTAATGCTTTGGACAGAGCAACCAACTCATTGACGCTTTCACTCTCGTAGCGCTCCTGGTAATAATCTCGTGCTTTATGCATCATCACCCCTTCAGAACGCCTGCTTACTAACTGAATATTGTCATGCACAGGAGCGTGGCGTGCGGAAAATTGAGGTGAGCATCTCGGAGGCCAACCAACAGTTCGCCTCGTATGAGCGCACCATCCTAGCGTAGAGGACTTAGGCCGGGACAGAATTGTCTCCAAGAACCAGCCAGAATCACAACTTGTTAGAGCGAAGCAAGGACCCCGTCAACTCGTTTTCTGCACTTGCTCGGCAGGCGCACAATACAACGGGCTCATGCTCTCTCCAATGCACCACTACACAGTACCGGTATTACTAGTACTACTAGTAGTATGAATTAATAGTACTCCCGAAATAGTAGTATGCAAAGATTCAAAATTATTTTGTCCAATCGCCGCCGTGCTGCGACATCTGAATGCTGGAAATGCCGCCCGGCCGGCAGCCAACCAAAATCGCGTGTTAAACGTTCCCTGTTCAAAGCGATCGCTCTCTGCCCCTGTCGCCCAAAGCCTTCAGCCCATTCGCCAAACCGACCGGTAGTGAGCAAGTGCGCAGATATTTCCAGTCAAACGACCATATCTTGATCATGTACGGCGGTGGTGGCGACCGATACGGCGACTCTTCTTCGCGTCGTGACTACGGAGGAGGTGGCGGCAGTGGATACGGCGGAGGCGGTTACGGTGGATCACGTGGTGGCGGTGGCGGCGGCTACGGCGGCGGAGGCTACGGTGGTGGTGGCGGCTACGGTGGTGGCGGTGGCTACGGTGGCGGCGGCCGTGGTGGTGGCGGCGGCGACCTGGGATCCAACCTGGACACACACATCCAGTGGGACATGGCGAAGCTGCCAGTCTTCGAAAAGAACTTTTACTATGAGCATCCAGACGTGACCAAGCGCTCGGAGGAGGAGTACGAGAAGTGGAAACGCGACAACCAGATCATCGTGTCTGGCAAGGGCGTGCCAAAGTGCGTGCTGTCGTTCGAGGAGGCGTCCTTCCCCGAGTACGTGCTGGAGGAAGTGGTGCGTCTGGGCTTCGACAAACCCACGGCTATTCAGTGCCAGGGCTGGCCCATGGCTCTCTCAGGACGTGACATGGTCGGTATCTCGGCCACGGGCTCCGGAAAGACATTGGCCTTCTTGCTACCCGCGATCGTGCACATTAACGCACAGGTTCGTATTCTGCAGCAGACTCTATTTAGAGGATTTCGTTCGTTGTTGGACGCATCTCCCGCGGCGCTGATGCGCTGATGGGAGTTGATTGCAAAATTGTGCTCAGCACACGGCGGTCTTTTTCGCACTTTGGATGCGCTGAACGAGATACACACGCGTGGGGCGTGGGGGTTTGTAACGGTCTTCGGAGCGTGGTCGATGCACGTATATGCACATTTGTGGGGATAAGTCCCTACAAAAAACACCATTTGCGTGCTTTTCGTCACGGAAGTTGATTCGGATGGCAACGTACTGTGTTGAAGTGCCGGTCAAGTTGGTGAAAACAGGTTCTCTCTTCTGCATAATAGTGCGTTGCAACATGCGTACCCAGGAAAGAGAGTACCACCGACTGTCCTCGGCAGATTTGGTCCGGCACGGCCGACACACGTTCAGCTAGCTCGGCACAGCTGCTTTTTTCTTCTCTTGCTGACGTCCTCCTGACATCAATCGGTGCGAAAACTGCATTGGTGCGTTGTGGGCGATGGCCAGAAGAAAAAGCAGCATGCGAACACCTCAAATCCCTCGGCGCTCGCTTGTGTTTGCTTTCCGTGCAATTGCGTTGGTCCGGTAGTACGATAGTGTGCGCTAACATTTTGTGTGTGTGCTTTTCTATTCTTGTAGCCTTATCTGCAGCCTGGCGACGGTCCGATTGTGCTGATAATTGCTCCGACGCGCGAACTGGCTGTGCAGATCCAGGCGGAATGCAACAAGTTTGGCGCAAGTTCTAAGATCAAGAATACCTGCGTGTACGGCGGTGTCCCCAAGGGTGGCCAGATCGCTGATCTCCGTCGTGGTGTTGAGATCTGCATTTGCACGCCCGGCCGCATGATTGATATGCTGAGCATGGGAAAGACCAATTTGCGACGTGTTACATATCTGGTGCTTGATGAGGCCGATCGCATGCTTGACATGGGTTTTGAGCCGCAGCTTCGCAAGATCGTGAGCCAGATTCGCCCTGACCGTCAGACGCTGATGTGGTCGGCGACGTGGCCAAAGGAGATCGTTTCGCTTGCGAATGATTTCCTGACTGATTTCATCCAGGTGACAGTGGGTTCGTTGGACCTGACTGCCAACAAGAAAATCAAGCAGATTGTGGAGATCATGGACGACCACCAGAAGTACACTGCTCTTCAGGACCACCTGCGTGACATCTACGAAGGCGGCCGTATCATCATCTTCTGCGAAACGAAACGTGGTGCCGATGAATTGAGCCGTAATCTGCGCAATACTCGCTACGTGTGCAAGGCTATCCATGGTAACAAGTCGCAGGAGGAGCGTGATTACGTGTTGCGCGAATTCAAGGACGGCAAAACGCAAATCTTGGTCGCCACGGATGTTGCTTCTCGTGGTCTGGATATCAAGGATATTCGCTACGTGGTTAACTTCGACATGCCGAAGAACATCGAGGACTACATCCATCGTATCGGTCGTACAGCTCGTGCTGGCAACAAGGGTACGTCCATTTCTTTCTTCACCCCTGGCAACAACGGTCGACTGGCTGGACCTTTGGTGAAGATTATGGAGGAGGCTGAGCAGGAGGTACCTCGTGAGCTGCGCGACCTTGTTGGTCGTGGGGGCGGTGGTGGCCGTGGCCGTGGTGGCTACGGTGGCGGCCGCGGTCGCTGGTAAACGTTCCAACGTACGTGGTGACTATGGGGTTGAGAAGGGTGTCGGCGTTTACGAAGATTGACGAAGACACATCGCCGCCCTCTCTCCATCTAGTAACGTGCAATAAAAAGAGTCATCATTGCAACCACGTTTCTTTTTCATGATTTTTATCATGGTTTTCAACTCTAGGACAGACAGTAAATAATGTTCGTTTGAATCTCATGGAAAAAAAACTTTGGGACTTTCTGCTACGTGTAGTTACACTAAGTCAGCGATTGAAGACCTCATTGAAAGCACAGGTGTCGTCATGACCTGCTCGTCTCGGTCCTCTGGAATGAGTCGATCGAAGCGCTCGTAGTCGACGATCACGCGGTCACGCTCGATGACCGCAAAGTCATCAAAGCGCATGTCGTATGCAAAATCATCCCAAAAGTACATCTTGCGCGCGTACACGTTCTCGGAAAAGGTCGTATCGAGCCCCGTGAGCAACGCGATGACAGCGACGCGCGATTGAGAGAGCTCCTTCATGGATTGGAACTTGTAAAACGGCGAGTTCTCGTTGATGACATGGATGAGTGTCGCCGGCAGCTTGATAGACGGCCACTCTGCTGTCACAAGCGGGACATCGTACATTTGCCGCAGCCCTGTACGTCGATTCGTGAGGATCACGCCGATGCGAAAGAAATTTTCGTGCACCTCGCCGGAGTGTCTTGTATTGGCAGCTCGGAAAACGAGACAACGGTGGCCGTAGATTGTCGAGATGGTCATTTTCGACGAAAAATGGATGTGCGCACGGGGTCGAGCAAACTTGGACCACGCAATACCGGTGATGATCGTCACAGCAATGATCCCCACCATTGACTCGATGAAAACGACAATATTCATATAAGCCGCGTCGGGCACGGGAGCAATGGACCCGTAGCCAATGGTCGCCAGCGTATGCACACTCATGTAGAAGGCGAGCTCGTATTTCGTGACCATCACATCGTTGTATGCCGAAACGTTGTCCGCATCAAACCAGTACAACAGCGCAAACACAAAGTTGATGACCAGAAACGACAAGACAAACACGACGATGATTTTTGGCCAGCGGACGTGGAGAGCGCTCTGGTAAAGGCGCATGAAGCTGAATGACTTGGGGATGTGGACGGGCAAAATGCGCAAGAAGCGAGGTGTGTCCTCTACTTCAATTGACACGGCAGATACGTTCGTTTGAGCACGCTGACGTTGCCGATTAGTATCGTCTTCCCCGTCGTCGTCCTCGTAGTCATCATCATCAATGTCTTCCATGCTTTCAATGCCATCAAGATCAGCGATTTCATCCTTGCGTCCTTCCTCCTGTGAAATTGTGCTCGTGTCATCCTCAATCATCGCGGACCCGGCCATTTCTCTTTGAAGTAGGTCCTTAGCTCGGAGACCATTGTGACTTTCAAAAGAACCCCGGCCACCTTCACAGTTACATACAGCCCCACTACCGTCGCGGGTACGAGTACTCGGGTCATCACTTAACGTCAACTGCTGTCCACTAGGCCTCCCTCGGCCCTCTTCCATACTAGACTGATCCTTTTCTCTCCAAACTCTCAAACCTCCCCTCTGAGCAGCTTTAGTTTCGGCAGAAGGAGCTTTGGGTATTCGCTGAGTTCCGAACGGCTGCTGTAACAATGGCTCAAAGAGCGGCTCGAGACCCATTGCAAACTTTTTCGGCCCGGGTTTCGTCGAGAACGAAACAGGAGGATGAGGTTGAGCTGGTGAAGCATTTTCTGTAGTAGTTGACTGTCCATCCAAAGAGCCTGACCTCGAACTCAACATGAAAGGTTCTGAATACTCGGACGGAACTTCATGAATGGCTTCGTCATGATAAGGGTGGTTCTCTTCTTGGTGGTGAGATACTCTGGACTTCTGGTGTGAGCGCCGATGAGCTACATTGTGTGTGTATCCATCGATCTCATTGCTGCCTTCAAGCTTACTGCTGAAATAAATTGGCTTGAGATAGTGAATAGCGTCAATCGGGGCAGACTCCACCGTGCTAAGTTTTGCAAAATTCATGATAACTTCCGCATTGCGCTCGTTGAACTCTAACAATTCGGCAAAACGGAATCCCCACTTCAGATTTGCTGCCGTGTAGATATATCGTTCGGAAACCGTGTCCTGCAATGTGGAGTCGACCCCCGACATTGCGACCTCGACGAGCATGTCAGATTGGGCAATATCGCTCTTCGACATCCCGAAGAGTGGACTGTTCTCGTCAATCAGATGCACCACAGCAACGCCCATACGGAATGTAATAAAGTTATTCTGCAGTAGTTTCAGATTGTATGACGTCAGCACTTTCGTCGGTGAACAAGCGGGATCATCCACAGCGTCTTCAGCATCTTGTATCACATAGTTCGCTACTCGAGAAAGCCTTCGCTTCTCCGTGACTTCGTCATCGTGAGCCCGAATGTGCTTCGTCTTGCGCTCTACACGCAGCAAGTTCACCTTAAAGACAGCTTCCATGATCACGTCGTGGGTCACATCTCGCGACTGAGTGGCATTCGCAACTCTGACCACCAGCGCCAAATACTTTTTGCCATAGGGCTGCACCACGCAAACCTTGCTAAACGCTACCTTGGCCTGCGGCTTGGCAAACTTGGCAAACACAAGACCTGTCACAGCTGATACAACCATCATCGACGCGAACGACTCTACAGACATACTCACATTCCCACACGTGTGGGTGGGGTACACGGCGCCAAATCCAATCGTTGTGAAGGTCTGGTAGCTCAGATCAAACGCCTCGAAGTAATTCGTCGGCTCTCCACAGACAAAACACGTGACAGCCGCAAAAAAGAAAATGTTGGCCATGAACACTCCGAGAAGCACCGTCAGCAGCATGGGCCAGCGCATGTTCAGCAGCACATATAGAAAATCCTTGTACGGTTTCCTCGGGTTGGAGCTGGTAAACACCCGGGGGAACAGCGAATTGGCCGGCAATCGGATAAACTGCTTCCAGAACGGCATTTCCTCGACGCGAGAGCCCGAGTGGAAGATGGACGTGTCCTCGAATCCATTGTTCACCTTGACGCCGTGCCAGATGTGCACCCAGTCCTTCAGCGCCGCCGGCACGTGCTGCGTGCCCACATTGAGCGTGCCACGGTTCTGAATGCGCTTTTTAGAAGCCGGCATGGCCGCGATCTCCTCGTAGCCGCTGAGGCTCTAGTCTGAAAATGGCACCAGATAGTAACAGACGCAAGGCAATACTAGGAGTTTTGCCGTCCGACGCGAAAAAAATGTCATTAATTTGGGCCCATAACGGATGTCAGAGATGGCCAGCAGTGTCCAGACCTACCAATGTTTTAATCGCTCTGGCGATTACGCGCCAAGCGGCATGCGGCAGACGAGCGCAAAATGTGTCAAATGGGCAGGGCAGTTGCCGAAGACTTGCTCTGCGTGAGGCAAGCTGTGGAATGGGAGAAGCACGAGCAATCGCTTGTTTTTGTGCCGTTGCACTATATTTTCGGCAGCCAATGAGCGCGTCGGTGACGAGTCTTGCGAGTCACAGGCGCCCTGTAGTTGCAGTCCAGAACTGCCGTCCAGCTGGCAGATTGCTTTGAGATTAGAGCATCGCGTGGTTGCTGGAGTCCATCCTTGACAGGGTTTGCGTGCCATTAAAAGTGACGTCCACAACAACTAACCAATAAAAAAAAAAAAAAAACACTAGGCTCGATTCGCCAGCCAACATTCGAGCGTGTGGGTCGCCTTCAAGGCGTTTTCAACTGGGCTCTTGTCAGACGACATGTACCGAAGCAACACCGCGAGAACTTAATTCGAGTGTATTAGGAGACGATGCAGGAGAAATGAGAGAGCTGTGTATAATGGTAACGCTTAATGCCCTACACGTGGCTTGAGTAGCATCCAGACATTGACGGCGTTTCAGTGTATCGGTCGATTTTTTTAGTACTATAATCCTTCGGCAGCCATCAGATATGACTCATATTTGTGTCATATTAAAAGTATGAGACGCTTTGCGTTTTTATGATAATGTTAATCGTGCGTATTTGAACGGAGCGACTTTTTGGGTCAACCGGTGTGCAGGTCAAATTTGGTCAAATAAGGATCAAACTCGACCAGAATTTGAGTCATTGAGAACATAATATCTGGGTATTTATGATACCTCCGTTAACAAATAATATATGCATATTATAATTTTACACATACATCCATTAATATCACGTGCTTTGAAGTTACTTTTGAAGTAGCGTGCGCCTAGATCGAAGTATTGTGCCTTTCTCGACTTCTATCCAATCTTACCTTAATGATAGGTCCTACGCAAGCGCGTTTAAGGTTAAAGGTACAATTTGGAGAGCCACTGGGGCAGAATTAACAGCGGTGCAGCAAGTTTGTTAGCATTTAAAACGCTGTATTTTCTGATTCTCATCCAATGACTGTTGGGGAAACATGTCTTATGAACGATGTCTGATTTGGACTGAAGACCACCTTAGAGGAAATTAAGGACCGAATGGACAGAATTTATCGGCCGTTCAGTCCTTCGTAAGAGCTACAAGCAGATCTGCATTGTCAAAACGCCAATGGCTACTCAAACGATAATCGCTAGCGCGGTATTGTATTGCAATACGTCTACAAGATCGACCTAACTGTTGTCGACGAAGTGCTTGGCGTTTCAGCTCGAAGTCTACGCCAAAGGCACCGCCTTTCCAAGAATATAGTGAATATTGACGATGACACGAACTCTGGACGATCAAGTGGCCACCACAAGTGCAACATTTCGTTCGTGAATATGTACATCGGTACCCCTGTTTCTATTTTCAAGAGCTCCGGGAGGCGCTGAAAGAGAAATTTTTGACACGCTATTGCTGCTCGGACTCGACAATTTGTCGCACCCTTCGATTCGATTTGGGACTTCGCGAAAAATTCTGACAGAAAAACGTGCTCGCGAGAGTATCCCGAAGGAGCGACAAGAGTACGCCAGTCGACTCTTGCCTTTTTACAGCGGTCCTGATCAACTCGTGTTTATCGACGAAATATCGACAGACGGAAGGTAACGTCAAAATGTGCTTATAATCGAATATAGTAAGTTTCCGTGGTGTTGGGGTATTTGTAGGTCTTCGGTAGGAAGCACGCGTGGTCGTCACGCGGAACGCCTGCCGTCGTGTTCATACCATTTTCATGACGCAAGTAAGCATCAGTGCTCGCTGCATTTGACGTTCAAGGTTTTTTCTCCTGGGGTACAACTGATGATACCTTCATCAGACAGGTCTTCCACGAAACATTCAAGCTAAGATTCTACCGTACCTGAACCCTTGGCCGTTACCAAGATCAGTTGGCATTCTGGACAACGCAAAAGTTTAGATGCACCAAGAGTTTCAGGACCTTATTCACGGTACTGGTCAGCTACTGTTTTTATGCTCCATATTTACCGGACTTGAATCCGATTGAAGTTGGATTTTCGCTTTTAAAGCGATGGATCCAGGGTCACACCAATATGGCATTTCCCGAAAACCTGTTGGCGGTCCTTGCTGTTGCAATGCTCTTTTGTACTCGGCAAAAGGAGGAAGCTGGTGATAATTTGTACGAGCACTACGACTACAAAATGAAACAAACTAAGCATAAAGATACATGAAATTCAATGAAATGCATTGATTGTATGCTGACCGAACGCTCTCGTTTTCACTGATTACATTGTTAGTCGTCGATATGGTCAACATCTTCCATATCATCAACCGGCCCAGGTGTCTGGAAATCCACAGGATTGGGAAACGGAGTTGGAAGACTGTAAGTCGGTGAATCGAGCATATTTCGCAAGTCTCCAATGTGAACGTGAACTTGAGCACAACGCCTTGGGTCACACTGCTGACCACCTCAAAATTGGCATCGGCATTGGACCTGCTGATTCGCATTTCTTGAAAAGGCTGGTCCATGTGCTGAAGTTGTCGAAATGCTGCATTGTCAGGGAATTGTATCGCAATAAGGCGGGCTTGCATTGTTACATATACAACTGCGATGATGGGCCACTCTGACTATTGCGTTCAGCCAGCAACGCAGCTACTCGCGGTGCTTGTTCCTGAATCCGGTCCTCGATCGCTCTTCGAATGGAGTTTGCACAAGGATCAGCTGCGCTAGGGACATACACAAAGAACTCTAAAACGAAGTCAGATTGTCCGTGCAGTCGAAGTCGAGCTAGATAACAGCTCTTTATATTGGGTCGTGGTGGTTTTCATCATTTATCTCCAGAAATTCATGTTGACGGGGGGGGGGGGGGCATGATTTGAGGGCTTGAGGAAAATGCTGAAGTCGTCGCGCCACCCACGGGGAGCAAAGTCAGTCTCGACTTGAGCCTCGAGAAGCCGAAAGCCTCGCCAAATTCTAAAAGGGAACTCAGTTGGGTTGGCCTTGTGCGGCACGACGTGAGCGGTTCGCCATTCTTGGCTATCAGTCGGCAAGTCATGACTGCTGGAAGCGGTAATGACATGGCAATAAAATATGAGCTTTGTTTGTATTTTCTCAACGCGAGAGAAACATTCTCGGCGGAGATATCAACATATCAGGAGATCAATTGCCATGGGAGGGATTTTTGCCAAATACTCTAAGCTTACGGTACAATGCTTCGAGAGAGTTCTCAGATCGGTCCATTTTTTGGCAGCTTAACTTGAATTTTGTATAGAAAATGTGGTACAGAATTTTACATTAAAGTAGGGGCTTTATCCAATCGAGAAAGTTTGTGCCCAGAGAATGATCCCATATGCCACTGGGACTTCCGAGTGCTCGTCCTACCCGGTGACACACGATAGGGCTCAATCTTGGCGTGTCTCGACTCAGTAAAGGCTGAAGTAGTGCTTTTTGCGATGGTTGAGCGCCAGTGTTTTTTTTAGAAGCGAAGGCGAACAGAAACGACAGACCCGACGACTGTTTTTAACGCAGGTACCTCCCCGGATTTGGTACCGAAGCTGTAGTGTGCAACAGCGTCACTGCAGATTTCGGAGAATCTTCGAGGAAGTTCAAGAAAAGGTCACTCCAGTTTCGGGGTGTTCCATTTGCTCCTGGATCTACACAACTACGTCACAAGGTGCGGGCTTCCGGCTAAGGACGTCAAAGCGGTGAAGAAGTAGATCAGTGAACGCTTCGATTTGAATATGGAAATGCACATGGCGTCGGTTACCTGCTTAAACAACGCTACTGTGGAGCGCAGGTGGACACGGACATGATCGAACGTGGAGTCGTTCGTCATGCAGTGGCACACAAGCGATGGCCGTCGCAGTATTAATCACGCCTGCTTACCGGCGGGTTCGTACGCTCCAGTGCTGACGCTCGATGGTCTCCCAAGGTTCGCCGGTGTCGCTTTACGTAACGTTACTCTGTGCAGACCCTTGTCAAGGTGCGGGTTTGGTCTATTTATTCGACTTCTTAATACTGTTTGTTTATCTCTCCTTCTCGACTTTCTCAACTTTGCTGTGGCCTAAAGTACCGCTGTCCTACAAATTCGCCTGACCCATCAGCCCTGCGTCCCATATAGCACGTCTACGTGAATACTGGGGCAGCCTCATTTGCCTACCCAGAACTCCGTCACGCCCTAAAGCCGCACAGGTCGATCCTACTCGCCGGTTTCCTTCGTCGTCCAGTTGCAGTCTCGCGCCCAAATGCACGGTGCCTTGTTGTTCATCAACAACTGGTTCCGCGCCTCCTGAACTTCGTCTCAACTCCTCCCGCTCACTCGCTGCTGCTGCCACTCGCGTTGGCAGCCGCTATTCGCGTACTCTACTGCCGCCTGTGCTCTCCGGGGAAGATTATGAACTGAGCCACTCTCGCCAGCGGCGCAAGTCCAAGCTTGGTACTGACTACCGCTCGCACTTCGTTCGCCTGGGTCCATCACATCGCATCCACTCGGTTGTCCGTCCATCTAGCTGCACCGCCCATTCATGGAGACCCTTCCGCATCATAGCGACTCCTCGTCGCACAGATCGCAATCGTACGGATCTCTTTGCTCGACGTTCATCGCTCCAGATGCCTGGTCACCTTCCTTAACGTCATCAACGTCGCAATAGCACTACCAAACGTCCTCCCCATTCATAGGCACTGCCTGCATGGCTACTCGCAACCAGTTACACAGTGATGAGCCCGCCGATGCTGTAATTATTGAGCTTGTGCGCTTTCACCAGTTTGCGGCCGGGTTATCGACCAAGTGTCACCGCGGACCTCGACTCATCGCGGCAATGTTATGCCCTCCATGAGCAACTTTTCGTGTTATTCGAGCCAGTTCCCCTTCAACGCCACGTTCAAGGTCTCCTCGAAAGCGGTAGGGAAGACTTCCGTCCTGGAAACGCCAGTGCGAAGACCTCCCATGATATGATCACGGTAACCGCCTCGGGGAGAGGATCTACCGCCATAACAGCGATGAGAGTTCGCAACTCCTGGGCGAAGTTCACCAATTCTTTCTTAACCTGGCGGGTAGAGAGAAATCGTGACCTCACGCGGTATGCTTGTTAGGCGGCAAGAACACTCGGGAGAGCTGGTGTTTCAGCTGGTCCCAAGAGGGGAACGCTGCGTCCACGGACGTGTCCACGCCGTTCCCACTCTCGCGCTCGGCCACCGAGTTTGGCGATAGCTAGCGTTTCGTGCTGCTGCTTTGTGTTGAGCATGGGGACGTCATGGTCATCTCGATTTCTCATACCCAGAGCAGGAGATTATTTCCATCCGTGCCCTCAAAGGTCCTGACGCTCGCCGTGGGCAGCTTAGCTCTTGGCGATCCATCCTATGATGGCGGCCTCCGTTATCTTCTGTTGGATGTGCTCCAATAGAGCATTCTTGTAGTTGAGAGTGCCTCTCGTAGACGTAGTGGACGTTCATTGCGCTTGGTAGCGAAATGATCGGTTGCGTGCTTGGAGCTTGGTAGATTTCGCAATGAACCCTTTGCCACAACACGACCAACAATAAGGATGGCGACATTGTGCTTGAGATGCAACGGTACGAATTAACGAACGATCTAGCGTGACGACGGGGTGATGCACAATGAAACGGTCTTATACTAACGCACGACAGTCTAGCAAACAGGATACTCGTAGGAGGCGTGACTCATCACATTTTAGTTACCGTGTATACACACACCTCTCGATGGTAATTCAAAGATGACCCTAACAAATGGACGACCTATTTAGCTCCTTTTTGACCCCCCAAAAGGGCTGACTCAAATTTGACCTGCGCAGCGGTTGACCTATAAAACGGTTTTCATTTCAAACTAACGTAAAATGTCAGTTGTGGCACTGTGCCAATTCATGTCTCGACTTAGCGTTTTTTTTTTTTTTTTTACCAAATCACAGATATATCTAAGCAGTACTCGCCTTTGAGTGGTTACTCTAGTTTTGGATCAGTTATTGGCATAGTTTTAGATGTTGGTATTCATTTCCAGAGGTCTTAATTGAACCGTAGAGGGTGCTCGCAACCCACTACGCAAGCGTCAAGATGGAGGAGGAGGGCTACTGGCAAGCGGATGTGGACCTGGAGAGTGTGCACGTCAAAACTATCCATGCTTTGCTATGCGCACACTGTGTATTAAATCAGGTCGTTTCGCCACAATGAGACTGCTACACTATATAACACATATCATGGTTATGCTATGCCGTACGTCTTGCTGTATATTGCAGTTTCGAGGTGCATGCTGGCAAGAAGCAAAACATCAGCGACACAACTTCGACAAGAAATCAGGACCAGCGGCTGTCGTCCGCAACCTGAAGGCAGCTTTCCCAAAACGTCAGGACAAGTGATCTCGGCTGGTAGTCATCGATCGATTCTATCTACACAAATTTGGTGCTTGCAATTTAGCTACTTTTGATGGGGTTCTATACTGTCGGGACAATCATGACAAACCGCATCGGGTTCGCGACAAGTATCAAGGAGAACAAAATGCGTTGACCGAAGGAGATCATGCGAGGCACGTTCAAGTACGTGAGACCGAAAAAGGTGAAAGAGAGGGCGGTGGTGGGACAGCAAAACTGTCTTTTTCCTGTAACCAGAAAGCGACCTAGCCATGGACCGGATTGTCCGCAGAGAGATGGCAGGGGAACAGCATGAAGCGCCATGCCCTAAAGCTTGTGAAGGACTACCAGAAGTACATGGGCTGGTTTGATTACATGATCAACTTCGTCTTCAATGGTACTCCTTACAGCGAGCAGTGACATCTCGGAAATACTACAAGTCGCTGTTTTTTGGGGGGCTTGTGGATCTTGCCACAGTCAATGGCTACACTGTGCACCGGGCGGGAGCGCCCGGTGCACAACGCAACGAAGGGGACACGACCATTGACCCATGTCCAGTAGAATGACTATATGCTTTAGGGCAACACGTTCGTCGGTGTAAAGGAATTGGCTTGTACTTCTAATCGAACTGTATATGCTGTTGACCACACATCTGACGAAACAGATTAACGAGTGGAGGAATAACTCAGGGCAGCTGAAGAAAATGCAGCGCCACTGCAAAGTGTGCTCCCTGTGGACGGACGAAAAACGTGGCGGAAAAACTACGTACTTCTGCAACGTATGCTTCACCTCCCTCCCCGTGTACCTGTGCATGAAGCCAAAACATACCATGGACGAGGAGCTCCGTAGCTGCTGGGATATCAGGCATATGACTTTAAGAATGGCACGGACATCCCGGACACCCGCCAGGCGCCCCGTGCGTCGTCTGAGAAAGAGAAACTTCAGAGTGAGTAATCGTAAAGTGCAGAATAATAAGGGTCTCACTGGTTGATTGCTCGAGCGCCACGAGCACGCCTTTCCATTTGATCTCAAGTCGTATAGTGACACGAAGGTCGCTTCTCCATACCTCAGCTTTATTCATTTGATCTTAGTATTGACCTGATATGCATAGTCTGGACCACCTTCAGTTTCATTTTTAGACAAAATGCTAGAATGGGGTGTGTGAAGGCGAGTCGCCCAGGTTCTGTACAGATCTGGGAGGTGAAACGAAAGCTAACCGTACAATGACCGTGCGTGTGCTCGATTATACAACTTATCATTGTATATAGACTACGTCTGGTGCAACATATACAGCTCAACGGCTCACAATGCGCAACGTCTGCGCCGCTCACCTATTCATTCACCACCTCGCCCAACTTTTGAGGTATACAAAGTTCTATATAATATTTGGCCGTATATACAAATTCACTCAAATTACTCCGGTTTGAAGGGGTTAAATCACCCTTTGTAGAAGTTCGGGTCCGCGCGATTGCGATGCTCTATAGTAGTCTGCACCTACTGTACATGTAGAGTGTCGATCGGGGCTGCCGTCTGAACGCATTCATACACGTACGAGGTGAAACCTTTTAAATTATTGTAAATTCCACCGCAATTTACCGAATTTGTTAACCGCAATCGACAGATTGATACCATTGGTCAAATATTGTATTTTTATTGGATTGATTGCCTATCGTTATTGAACTTGTAGTTGAAGCTTATGAGGTATCGCTCTTGATGAATTTAATCGGGTTGGGGCCACTCTGCTGTGTTGAAGCGCCTATGGTGATAAGCGATCTCATGGGTTGAAAGGACTGTTGTGAGTAGACAAGTTGCGGTTATTGTGGCTGGTAGATTTTCTTGTGCTTAAAGCAGAATGGCTGTAACCCGAGATGCATACACTGAAAGCGTTGAATTATATGAAGTATTGCGATCAAGCTGAAGCCAGGACGGACGTGAGACAAGACGATCTGCGCACCGTTAGTTGAGTTGCGTATTATCAAAGGGGGTATTTCTGTTGAACGCGCTGGATAGGTATGTTTAACGGGTTTACCTCTTCGTGTACGACATGTAGGCATGTGAGAACATGCGTTATGATGAAACAAAGATACGAATTCACTTTTGCTTTGGTACGACAAGAAGAACGGCAAGCTTCTCTCTTGGTTGTCTGTTAAGCAGGCTACATACGTGACCTCCACAAGTGCAAGCTAGATATTATTACGATCTTCTCTGCTAGGTTATGGTCCCATGTAGAGATCGGGTACAGAACTAAGGTGGGCGGTGATGCAAATCAAGTACCGTTGAGATAGGGAATTCAAATATGACTCAGCGTATATCAAATTCAGACACAATTATGCCCGGGCAGAGTACGACGGCTCAGACGCTTTTGAGAGGGTCTGGATGCCTACCTGCTACACTATCGACAGGGATTGTTGATCGCCTTGTTGTGGTGGAGAGAGAGAGAGAGAGAGAGAGAGAGAGAGAGAGAGAGAGAGGAGACCAAGTTGGACAATACTTTTTTTTCAAAGTATATATCAGATGCGACTTAAGTTGCATTTGCAGCAGAGGGATTCGTGGGTGTGGTAAGTGGAGAAGAAGTGCAAATTGATACAGATCCAGTGCTGCAGCGTCATTTTGATGACCACAAGCGGCTTGCAATGGAGACTATTATACGAGGTGTGAAAGGTGAAAATGCACAAACGTGTGCAATTTTGACACACCAAGGGAGACGTGGGAGACATTGACTGCAGAGAAGACGCAGCGAGATTTCACTTACGCAGTACACTTGAAACGAGAATTACGTATGCACACTCTTATATGCCGTGGAAGAAGATGGCTGACATACAAATAAATGAATTCGCTTCTGCGGCGTTTGCAACACATGGGACCAAGTTTCGAAATTAAAGATAGTGAGACGTCTATGTTGATGGGGGGTTGTGTGGTGCGTCATGAATTAGTGACTAAATTTGATTTTTCCTGTCGGCAAGGTTTACGCCTTACCTTGCAGCAAGTAAGAAAATGCGTTGCTGTCTCGCGAATGGAAAAGACAATCACAGATTCCGCTGTGACAAGTGTGGTATTTACTGACGGCATTCGGCGGTTATGCAAATGAGTCATCAGCCTTCGGGCCGTTACCCGAGCCACGGACCGCAATCTCGATCTCGTCCAGGACAATATACTTCTACGCAGATTACTGGTGTTGGTAAAAGACGCGCCATTCGCTGCTAACATTTCATAAGTGTGTCACACGCGGAAGGACCGCTGGCATTACATTAATAAGCTGACGAAAACAAACCAATCATCGAAGAGCAGCATGCAAGGAAAGGAAATGCAGAAGAAAGACAAGGGCGAAACCGCTGGCAAGTATGGGCCTCAGAAGAGGAATGTGCCGATAGCAGGCACGATTGGTTACATGAGGTTCATAGCTCAGTCATACCAAACAACACAGCAGTACCAGTGAAAGTAGTAATGCTAGTCTCAGGAAAAACATCCCATATATGCATTTACGTAAATTATTTACAAGCTTGAAGAAATCCAAGGCACGTTTCAAAGTGTGGGATGGTGCAATTACGCATGAAATTCATGCGGGTCTGTGATGTTCACTGCCATGGATATGATTATCAAATTTGAGATGTAATTAGTACTCGATAACGTGGAGTTTCTCCTTCTGGTCTAGTATATCTGCTAAGCCTTGGTCTCCCATTAAAGACAGGCTGGGAGTCATCCACAAGAGACCACGCGAATTCCCTCGTATAATGTTTTCACAGTGCAGTGCACGTGGTGAAAAAAGCGTCTGGAATTTTATATTTCCATGGACAGCACTACTGGTTGAACAATGGAAGTTCGGCGAAAATGAAGCCGTCGTAGTGATGACAAAGAATACAGATGCAAGCCTTTTGATGCGCTGGCAAGAACGACTTCCCACTTGAACAAAGCATCGCTGAAGTTCATGATGAAGAACAAATAGTAAAGGGGATGGATATTTCCGATCAGTTACATACAAAACTGAAATGTTAAAGCTGTATGGCGGCTAAAACAAGGCGTATGGCATTCGGCGACGCAGAAAATAGGCGATCTACGGCAAGCTTCGAGCGTTTGGCGTCCGATGTATGCGACATGGGCAAACATTTGCCGGGCCTAGGTGCTACTCGTTACTTCTAGGTGATTCACAATGAATGATCACGTTATGCATGCGGTGTTACGTATTGAAACACAAGAATGAAGCAGCTTGCGATACACTGCGACGGATTGCCGAACTAATGAATGACGAGAAGAAAATCATAAAGTTCACAAGTGGTGGAGGTGGAGAGTATGCGAGTAATGAATTAAAAACTTCTCTGTCCAAGAGAGGTATTGTGCTTATTCCCTCGCATCCCTATACTCCTGAAGACAACTGTCTCGTTGAAAAGATGGATGTTGTGGTTGTGAACAAGATGCGTGATATAATGCCTGCGGCTAATTTCCGACAGTTTTATTGCCTATTACACAGTGGAGGTATACAACTTGACCCCGACAAAGGCATTAAAGGAATTACTCTCACGGAGAAGTTGAACAATTTAAAGCCGATATCAGCACACTGCAAGTTTCTGGCTGGCTTGAGTATGTGTTCGTACCAAAAGAGATTCGGAAGGACAAGCTTTCGCGAGGCGGAGCCAGCATTGTTTCTGGGATTTTCGAACACTAAGCATGGCAACCGACTGCTGCATCTACGTACTGGGGAATTAGCGGGAGCCCGTGACGTCAAATTCTGCGTGGATGTGACACTTATATCAATGCGTTGCTGAGAGACAGACATCACTATTACCCACAAATTCCATGTATCTCACTTCCGGTGGAGTATGTTGCAGCGCAAGGAAACAGGGCTAAAACAAGTGATTTGCTGCGAAACTGTCGAAGAAGATTTAAGTGGTGAACCCGAACTGCGAGACACCTAAACAGCGGCTACAGCCATGTTCGAGTGCTGCCGATTTGGTGGGAGCAGAAACTGGAGACTAAGCGCATGTCGAGTCGCAAGAGGAGGTTTGTAATTCCGCTGGGATACGTACGAATCTTCAATGTGGTTTTGAACCAACGTCAAGATCACGCCGTCTCAGCGGACGCAGAAAGAAATGTGCGTCTAAACGAGTATATGTTGGCCACAACGGAGGAGATGGAATCGTTTGCTCGTATTCCCGCTTCGGCTGAAGAAGCACTTAGCTTTCGGGCCGTGAACAATTGTCGAAAGCAATAAAATTCGAGATGGAAACCCATGAAGTAAATGGCACCTGAGAGCTAGTATACCGTCCGAAACATGGGACTAACATACGCAAGTCCACATGGGTGTTGAGAACCAAATTCAACTAACGAGAGGAAGTTGAGCGTTATAAATCTCGGCTAGCAGCAAAAGGTTGTGGATAGAAGTGTGATGTCGATTGCTTGGAGACATACTATCCTGTGGTGCGGATGGAAACTGTGCGGTTGCTACTCGTTCTGGCGTTCATGCGGGCTTTGGAGTGTTGTCATGTCGGGTTTGCCACGGCATTTCTGAACGAAGTGCTAGATGACGTTCAGATTTACATGGAGCAACCAAACCTCTTTCACGATGGCACAGATTGAGTATATGAACTCGGGAAGGGACTTAACGGTCTGAAAAAGCCTCCAGGCTCTGTTATTTTAAACGCTGCATAATTGTGGACATAGGCTTCACGCAATGTGACTTTGACATATGTTTGTATCAGAGATGGAAGGATGGTCAAGTCGTGTACCTATCGGTATATGTTGACGACTTATTGGCTGCTGGCAAGAAGACGGAGATTCGGCATGTGATGGAGGCTTTGAGTAACAAGTTTGCTCTCAAAACCTCGGCAGACTGAAGCACATCCTATCCATGAAGGAAATTATATACTCCTATCAAATTATTAAGCTTATCGTAAGCGGCTTATATCGATCGTGTGCTGGAACGCTTTGGTATGGCTACTGCGCGTCCAGCCAGTCCGTCATTGATACAGAACGAACAATTGCCTCCAGTGGAGAAGGACGATATCAAAACTAATGATCCAAACATGGCAATTGGTGGGAGCGTTACAATATCTGGTAAACTGTCCTCGGCCACATTTGGCACACGCTGTTCGAAGTCTCGCAAAGTGTGCGAGCTCCTACACTAAATACAACTATGAGTGTTCCAGCAAGTGCTACGCTACCTTTGCGGCACGTGAACGTATGGGTATGTGTACCGCTATGGAAGGAATACGCTGTCACTACGAATTGACGCATTTTGTGATGTTGATCACGCCAATTGTCCGGATACAAGTCGATCTATTACGGGTTATTTGTTGCCGTTAATTGTGTGCCATTTCCTGTATAAGAGCAAGCAGCAAGAAAAAGTGACTACCGCCACGTGCGGTCCCGAGCCGTTAGCTGCAAGCATGTGTGTGGAGGCCTTAATATGGGCGCTAAAGCTGCTGAAAGAAATCCAAGGAGAAGCTCAACCGTGCTCTGTCCTTCACATAGATAATCACAGCACCATTATAGTGGTCACTTAACCTGGTCATTACAAGAAGAAGATGAAACGATTCGCTAAGAAGTGTCGACAAATCGCCGAGTTCGTCAACAAGAGCAAGATTAAAGTGCAATATTTATCGGGCGAAGAGAATATTGTTGATATTTTCACGAAAGCGTTGGGCCCTCAACAGTTCCAGTCTACATTAAGCATTTCACATGGAAGACACGGCAATATCGATCCAGTTCCAGCATTCGATCGAGGTGGGAGTAGCAGAATGGCTGCATCCTGAGATATACGCTGAAAGCGTTGAGTTATATGAAGTCAGTATTTTACTCAAGCTGAAGCCAGGATGAACGTGAGACAAGACGATCTGCGCACCGTTAGTTGATTGCGTATGATCAAAGGGGGTTTTACTGTTGAAGGTATGTTCAACGGGTTTACCTCCTCGCGTACGACATGTCGACATGTGAGAAGATACGTTAGGAAGAAACAAAGATATGAATTAACTTTCACTTTTGTTTTGGTACGACATGAAGAATGACAGGCTCCTCTCTTGGTTGTTTGTTAAGCAGTCTGCATACGCGGTCTGCGCAAGTATAGGCTAGATACTATACGATCTTATCTGCTACGTATGCGCTGTCTGGTGTCGTGTTTAACCTGTAGGGTATTACAGGCTCGGCTACTCGAAACAAGATCTGGTTTGCATTATAATAAGGCGGATAAATATTGGTAAACTGGTTCAAGTATATAAGGGGGCAAGAATTTTTCAACGAGGAAAAGCTGATGCTGACAAGAAAATCACTACCGGTCATCATCAGCGGCCGGTTCAGGTTTACCAACCTGGGCCACTTTCTTAGCTGCTTCCCTTTATGTAACTACCGAAACACATATTACGTATGATAGCCTGTCGATTAGCTGGCGATGAATTTCTCGTAATGCCCGTAAGAACCCGTCATATTTTTGCAGATTCGTATGGTATCCTGAACGACAACCAAATCCGGTCTTTATTAGAGCATGCATTACTTTTTCTTACACTCATCGTATAGCTCAGCCCAATCTAAGACGACTTATCGCGGTTCCTCCTTAATATAGATTAGTGATAGAGTGCAATGGGCTTTGAAAACGATGTTTCTGGCAAGGCTTGACATGTCAAAGTTTTGCTGGAGTGAGGGGTGCATATGTCACGGTCCGCGCTCGGTGACCGGCTGACTCTCCTCATGTGAGTCACGCATGTGCCGAGGCGGCCCGCCGTCGGGCCTCAGAACGCCTCCAGAATGGCGTGGTGTATCGAGCTTGAGGAGGCCAGCGCCAGCCCGATCTGTCGCTCCCACTGAGGAACACCTGGACCACGACAAGTGAGTTCCTGTACGGATGACGCAAGCATGTCAAAGGTAATTGGTATAACAACGGAGAGGGGTATCTGTGTGAGCACGGAGGACGCTCGGAACGCAATGTGTGGAGCGGTTTGGCGTGCCGACAGGATATCTACCGGCCGCCTAGAAGAAGGCAGTCGTGAAAATACCTCGTTTATAGAATCATTAAAGAAACAAAGCTGTCTATTAAGTTACCGTTCTCTTTTCCGTTAAGCTACAAGTCACTCGTTTCGGCTGAAGGTACTCTCGACCCCGACAGGGATAGACATCGACACATCCCACACTAGCATAGCATGGGCAAAAGAGTAGAGCACGTATCCAACTCTTTCACTTGATCCAGCTTGCCGGCCGTTCGGCTCGCCCTTTCATGCTCTTCGTCAAATACGGTAAATGGTCAATCAGAGGCCGCTTCTCCAGCGCTTCATCCACCAGGCGACATTCGGGAACCGGGGCAAACTCAGGACAAATTTTGACAGTTTTGAAAATCCCGCTGTGTCGGTTTTTGGCCAAGAACCATTGTTTATGTGTAGAGGGACCGTCATCGAATAAACCCCAGACAAAATGGCTAGGTGCCAGTCAGACGCCGATATTAAACTCACTTCCAGTATTGCTTTCTAAGACAAACCACACACCATCACAAGGGGTAGATGCCTCGCCAAGATGCAATTTCATTGAAGTCACAGTACTTCAAGCGGGTTATTAATTTAGACCGGTCGAGACACTTTCGCAAAAAGCTTCATTCTCAAGACGCACGCACTGTCAGCAAGTCGCTCCGGTTGGCGCGGGCGGCGGCAATCCTGACGTCCCAGGACCGGGGCCCCCGGCGCTCCGGATACCTCGTACAGCTGCCCAAGCGTCCTGGTCTGCTCCTCCTGCATTCGCGTGCGCGCCAGAAGCTTCCCGGGATGTGGTACAACCCGACAGGACGACTTAAAAGCTGCACGTAACTGTATCGCGGAAAGGCAGATAGGGCACGCGCCCGCGACGGTGAGGGACGCCACGCGACCCGACAGTTGCAACCAATAAAAGCATTTGTTTAGCTTATGGTTGACCGCAACCTAATGCTGACGTGCCTCTTGTTGTCTCACTATCCCAGATTCGACGATGTCCTCTGTCGCCGACGCATCATGCAGAGCCGAGGTCGTCTTCTTGCGTCGCGTGCTGGTCGCTGGACTCGTCGTTCCTATCTATATTTCTTAGAGCACCTTGTGTGTGAGCAGCCGCCCGACAACCGTGACCCGCTTGCGATTCTTGCTTGTGTCTTTGCGCGGCGGCTTCTGCAAATTGAGGGTTGACACAAGAGGCTGCATGTGCAGCCACGCCGCTAGCTGCATGTGCTGAGGAACTCCGTTTCGCGTGAAATTTGTTAGATATACGTTCATCTTCACCAGAGACACCGGGAATAGACCGAAGGCGGTAAAGCCTCGCTGAATGTTGCGACCTACTTTGATCCCCGCCAAGCAAGACTTGCTAACGAGATGGCGTCTTCCTTGCTAATTGAATAGTTGTTCTCGTCACATTCTCTTCAACAAGATCATCAATTAGCTTGCATATTCGGTCCTTTTAGGGTGGCGAAAACAGCTACGTCCAAAGGTTGCAGGATGCGTGGCGTTGGGCGGTAGAAACACTAGCATTATCTCGAGATGTACAGCAGCATCAACCATCTTCGGTGAGTATGGGAGCCACAGCCGTCAAGGATCAAGATGAGCGGTCGCCTTGACGGTGGTTGGAACGCTGCCAGCAAAGAAGTGTAGCCACGCTTCGAATAATGCCGAGTTTCATGAAGCCCGATACAGACATCGTTATAACTGCACCTGGCACCTCGCAGCCCTCGAGCATCCGCAGCGACACTGTCTTCTCTGGCAGGACGAATGCGGGGGGAACGATGAAGCCAGCAGCACTTCTGCATGCCACTATAGAGAGACAAAAGTTGGTTGTAGGCACCGTGGACCACACATTGCTGGAACCACGAACAGCGATGACCCTCTTGCTCTCAGCTGCTTCTGAAAAGCGGTCTCGTCCATGTTAAAACAGCCATGATTTATCGAGCTTCAGTTTAATCCCCAAATTTCGCTGAGTATTAAACAGCGTAGTAAGGTCAGAGGAGACAACAAAGTTGCGCTTCAGTGACAGCGCTTGAGCAGATCTCCCCGTGAGCTGATAAAATCGGTCCAAAAAAAAAAGCGGCGATACCACCCACCTCCAACACTCTTACCGCATCCGAGCAGGGCAACGTCCTGTGCCTTGCGAATGATGATTGACCGACCGACAGGGCGACCCAAAAGCTTCCGGCCGACCACCCAGTCGTAGATGTGGCGCTAGGGCAGCTCTGGGAAGAATGGCGTCGGGCCTGGCGTGCTGCGCTCCGTAGTCCACTCTTGCCGCTGTCGCCAACCACTTTCGGATAGTTCGTTCGTGAACACTGGTGGCGGTGGCGACAGCAGAAATCGTGCACCCTCCTTGGACTTGAGCCACGAAGGCTTGCTTCTTCTCGATCGTGTACGTCATCATCGTGTAAATTTGGAAATGAACAATGGAGAGCACTGCATCGTTCAGAGCCTCCGAACCAGTCCGCACCACCCGTGTCATTTTCCCGCCAACGTTTCCCGCCAACTAACTTCAATTAGTTTGTATAGGTTTCGTACTTCGCTTCATTTCAGCGAATGAACCGAAAGAATGTCAAATACGGTATGCTCATTGGAAATAACGCAGCGGCCTCAAATTGACCACACGGCCTCTAACTGACCATTTACCTTATCATAATTGCCGCTGGAAAATGCATAAACGATACATACTTAAGCCGATTTCGGGTCGAAAACGTAACACCGTCACCCCTAGCGATCAACAACTTGTTCTAAGCTCTAACTTGGTAAACCTACTTGTCATGTCGGTACTGGCAGGTGTTCTAACTTTCATATATTATGTCCTTGATAGGGCCTCCCGTACGGACCCCGCGGTCTGTTCCCTGCGGTCTATTCCCTGCGGTCCGTTAGGGGCAATGCGAGTTAAACGGCCCCGATCAGAAATTTGAGTAGAATTGGGGACACGGGTTGTGGCCCCGGGGGGAGCACAGTTTCAAGGTACAGAATGAAAGTTATTCACACAAAAGATCGTATTGGAATGCCTCCAATCTGCGACCAGACAGCTTTCTTCTGCTAGAGCGACTGGCGGCGGGTGAGACCATTCGACTAGACAACGCAGAACTCGTCTTAAATACCTTTGTGATAACTGTATTGACACCAATTTCTCCTTTTCAATAGCGCGCATCTACACAAAATAATCTCGAGCAGCGTGACGTGGCGGAACGCTGTCGCCTTCAGACAGTCTATTGCGTCAACTAATCATTACTAGTTGCCTCTTCCTCGTCGTTTCAGTTGTTGTCGTCTCCGGTCGAACGTCCGCTTGACACAGGCACAACACCAAGCGCATGACATCTCTGGATGATGCTCGGCAAATGGTCCATCAATGCGCGAAGGTCCTGCGCCACTGACAAAATCCCGCCATTAGTTAACCTACAGCTGCTCAAGAAACGGAAACGGTATGCACTGCAAGGGGGGGGGTCTCGTTTTTCCTGACCACCAGATAGTTCTCCTCGCTGCTCCAGAACAAAATATCACTGGCCTACGCGAATGTTGCTCTGTGTGTGGCAGCTACATGTATGTGTAGCGCTAATATTGTTCCATGACATCCGCCGCGAGGTAGCTGTGTGGAGCGCGAATGTTGTTCCATGACATCCAAAAACCTTCTGCAACGACAGTTTTTCAAACTGCGACCTCACAATAACCCATAAAAATGATTAGATAATTGTCCAGAATTAATTTGACCTCTGCCCAAACTCGAAAATAAGCGGGTTTAACGAAAATAAGCGGGTTTAACTATCTCGAGGCCGTCTGCTCGGGAAATAGCCGTCATTTCAGGAAACCTGCTTGACAAAACACCACCGGCAATGCCCTACTCTTTCGGTCGGATTCTTCGGTTAAATCATGCATTTTGCTTACCGCTCTTGACGAACTACTTCTTACGTGCAGCTTTTCACTTGATGTGCTCGTGAAGCGACAAACCGTCTACACAGATCACCTTGTCCTTATGACTAGTCGCCAAAGAGGTCCATGTCTAAAGGTTCAGTCTTTTCCGTCACGTAATCGGCGTCATCCTCGTCGTCCGTGTCGGAGGAGGCATGGTGACGCGCCGCAGCCTTTTCAGCACGACGAGTTGGTGTGCGGATGCTGACACCGTTCGAGTTCTTGCCATTGCTGCTCCCGACGCTACCAGTTCCCTTGTGCTCGCTCGTTCTGGAACGCGTTCGGATGACCAGCGCGGCTTCCTTTGGCTTCTGGTACTGGTACGTGTTGTTGTTACTGGACGACGAGTATTTTGCACGCAGTGCCCGGGTCTTCTCTTCGCTCTTTTTCGCTAAGAAGTTCTGAATGAGCTGGCGCTCGTGGTTACTCATGTATGTCATTTCCGCGTTTGTCTTGATAACCAAGAAGAGCTCCTGATATTCGGATTCCAGGTCTGAGAACGCAGCAGCGGACGAAAAGTCATAGGATACAACTTCGAGAATATCGATCGCGTCGCGATGGTACGGAATACGTGCGAAAGCCAAACACTCCGCAGGGATCGACAATACAGCGCTAGCAACATCAGCAAAATACGTCTTCGGATAATTCTCCTCCTTCGAAGTAGAAATTATCACCTCGTGACGCATGTCCTTGACAAAGCGCCATGTCGTGCGGTTCACAAACGCAAATTCAACAATGCGGTGGTTAACCTCGGCGGTCTCCGGTCCTGACAACAGCTCTGCCACGATGCTTCTGCCTTCGTATACGGCAAGTTTTGACGCTTCCACAAGCTTTTGCCCATCCACAAGCACGCTGGTCAGCGTACTTTGCCGTAAATCGCGTAGGCGGATGTGAGACGGGGTTACCTTACCGTCATCTGACTGCACGAAGTTCTTCTCCACCAATTCCTCCCACACCTTCTTACGAATATCCTCCACCAGCATGTCCTCGCTGATAACGACTTGGCTCACGAACGTCAGCAACGAATCATCCTTTCCAGTCGTTAGTAGCACCTCATCAATGTCAAACAAATCCTCACTATCGTTAGAATCAGAATTCGACACGGTAGGCTGGTCCTGGTCGCTGTTATCATCGCTCTTTGGAGAAGCCAAACCAGCGCTTGTCGGGTTGTAGAACATCAGTCTGAAGTTGTACTCGCCCGTGTTCAATGGAGTACCTTCCAGAGCGAAGACCGTGTGGTTGGAGCCAATCGACAATTTCGACAAAGTGCTATCAATCGCCTTGATTTCCACGCCAGCACTGTTAATACCACGCAAAATTTTAAATTTGTTCGAGGGGAGACCGATCTTGGCACTAATTCGCTCCTTTAGTGAACGGATGGTCTCTCTTCGGTCGATGCGAATAGGCTCCGCCGGGCTAGTCAAATACTTAAAGTTGACCGTAATCATGTTCGCCTCACGCTCAAAGTACGCCTCAGCTGGTGATGGGAGTGCGAGGTCGGGTATCTCCTCGAAATACAACTCTGTTCCATTCATCAAGTGTAAATCCATCTTCAGGCGCAGGTTTACGGTGCGTTCTTCGTCGTTTGTGTTTAGAATCTTGGCTGCAGAAATGCTATATGTGGTGGCACTCTTCTTAATAAGGCGAATCCTTTGGTGAGCAGGAAGTAAAAACTTCTTTGCGATGAGAGCACAGAGCGAACCGACATTTGAGTCCTCATCCACTTGAACACACCTTGCCATGAATACGCCGCGGGACGTCTTGCTGGTCTTGTTTGCATCTTCAGAGTCCGGGTCGACAAAGCGGCGGACAAAAAGCTGAAGCTTCGTCGGGTCATTCTCCTCCCATTCTTCGTCGTCGCTCTTAACCTCGAGAAACATCTGCTGACCAGCATAAATTCCTAACGATGACAGCGTCATGTCCTCCTTGTCGTTATACGTGTCAGATAGCAGGCAGTTATAGTCGTTGTACCCGCGCAACCGCACATTCTCTATCGATGGGACTACAACATCCTTTTCCTTGGCGAACTCCATGCACGCCACCTCGAGCGCTTCACGGATCGTCGCAGTCTTGTATACATGGATGGTTTTCTCTAAATTTTTGGGCTTGGAGCCCTTCATGAAAAACTTTACCTGCACCTTTTTGGCCATTTCAATCCGCTCTTGCTCAAGTCTGCGGATCTTGTCCTCGTCAGCGCGGATCCTGTCTTTCAAGTACTGCGGAATGCTGTCAGGTAAAATCACGTTTACATTCTTGTCGGTGTTTACCAGACGATACAGGAGCATGTACGCGCAAGTGCTGTAACGCATGCTGTATCCAGAGCCACTTGCACCTCCAAACGCCGTCTTGAGTTCCGTATCTGAAATCTCGCTCACGTTGGAGTCGTTGAAGTTGTACCATTTACCAGTCTCTAGAGATTTAATGTACGCATAGTAATGTCCACCCAGTGCACTGCCAGAGTGAATCAGAACCGAGTAGAGTTCGTATACATGCGGCCCCGAACGGTTGATCATAACCTCCGGATCGAAATTCGAGCTCCACGTGTCAAATGAAGCGGTTCCGTCCACATCGTCGTCCTCGTCCTCTGTTTCCTCCTCCTCCTCTTTTTCAAACATCACCGGTTGTAACTCATCCATGGATGACAATCGACGCATACGTTCACCCACAGCGGCAAGTCCAGGTGTTGGAGGAGGCGAAGAAGGTGTTGCCGGCACAGTGTCTTCTTGCGATTTGTGGTGGTTCTTGCCCTCCAACACGTGACGTTCAATCGACATTTTCCGGGCAATCTTACCACGACCGCCGCCATTCTCGTCAGTCACGTACGAGTTCATATCCAGGTATTTCGGAAACGTCACTTTGTTGTGCAGCTTAATGCGGTTCATCGTGGCATAATCAAAGTCAAAGCGCTTGAGCTGCAGCATCAAAACATACGGCAGCTTGGAGAACTTGAGTCCTTTAATCGCGTCGCGTTTCACCTTACACCTGTCACACATCCACTGATTCTCCTTATTCAGCACTTCTGGCCTCAAGAAAAGCTCGATAGCCTCCTCCACAGTCTTCATCATCTCTGTGGATCCAAAGGGCCGAATGACCAACGATAAGTCCAAAAAATTGTCGATCCTTGAGCTCTCGTAACCACACTCACAGCACTGCACATAATCCTTCAGTGACCCCTGGTATAGGTCGTTCACAAGCGTCTCGTTTACCGTGCCTTTAAATGTCTTCTCGAGCGCATCCAGCAACACTCTGCAGAGCTCCTGCACGTCGTGCTGCTGGAACACGTCCGCCCCCGTCCAGCCGAAGCTCTTGGTGAGTGCTTTGGTGGAGATCGCGTCTTGGGACGTCAGCTGGAGCTTGGCAAAGAGGTTCTGCAGCTGCAACGGGATGTTGTCTTCGTCCGCCTCTTCGTCATCGTCATCATCATCTTCTTCTGCTGCTCCTGCCTCTTCGTCCTTCTGCTCCGTCGCCTCCTTCGCCACACGGTAGCACGTCCAATTGTATAGTCCCTGGCGAAATTCGGGCGTCATAAACATGCTCTGCAGCAGGCTGTTCATGTAGCACGTTGCGCCTTGGTTAGACAGGCCCGTAAAGACCTTCTTGGGTCGGCTGTAGCCACTAGAGCTGTTGTAGCTGCTTCCACCGTTGCTAGTGTAGCCCGGAGAGTCGTAGAGGCCCTCAAGGCCCGAGGAACTATACGTTGTCAGCGCTGTGGAGTGAACGCTCGGGCTCGTGGCCGCGGGAGCGTCCTCCTCGATCTCGTCCTGTTCAGCGCGCGGTAGCTGCGTCAGCACGGACGCCACCTGCGCGCGGTGCTGCGATCGGGAAGCCGAGAATTCGTCATTGTCGCTCGATTCCCAGCCCGTGGCGGGCTTGAGCGCATCTGTAGGCTGCCAGTCGCTCATTGCGAGGGAATTTTAGCTACTGAGATCTAAAAAATACTGACGGGGAATAATTGATGGTGTGCTGAACATAGAATTAGGTTGCTGTGGAAAATGCATTAAAAGACTGACTCTGGCTCGACCTGATGGGTTTATCAGCAAGAGGTTAGTGGGCTTATCACGACCTGGCTGCAAGTGAGGCAGAGCACGGGTGAGAGCAGGGGTGAGCTCAAGCGATATAAAAGTTAGCAAGGGGTATGCAAACAATTGGTGGTCTTAGATATCATCGCTGGTCCGATGTCGACGAAATCCGACATTTCTACACCATGCGCGGCGAGGGAGACATGTTTTTCGCCAGCGGCAGCTCCTCGTCCGAGTCTTCCGAGCCGTAGTACGTCCGGTCACGCTTGAGTGTAAAGCTATCCGAAAAGAATTCCAGCTCACCCGCGCGCAGCTTCTCTTTCCTCCACATCGTATAGCAGATTCCCATCGCGACGGCATACAGCATAGCTGGGCAGCAGCGAAGACAATAAAAAATTCCGCGCAGTCCAGCAGCATCAAAGCAATAGCCAAAAGACAAAACAAAGCATAACACGTATACACACACGCGCATTAGTCCGACGCCTATTAATTAACCCATTAGCGGCGATTCCTGTTCAATCAACGCACGCACCGGCCTCAAAACACGAATTGGCACCGGAGTTGGGGTTCTTGGCGTTGTGAATGTACATGGGCTGCAACTTCAGCAATGATCCCACCACCACCTATATAAACAAGCAAGCATTGCAACGTGAGCACGGGTAATTTCTCCGCTGTGCGACCACCGAAAACGTCACGTCAGCGTACCAGGAAGACGAAGCCAATGAAACTGAAGATGGTGCCGCATAAGTAACCTGCAGACAGCGAGACAAGTATCGATAACCAGAGGAGGCGATGGTTAATCAACCGGGCACGGTAATCAGCCGAAAGAACTGTCGCTAGCCGCCACGTACGCCCTCCACTCATACTGCCGCCTGACGTTGGAGGACTTCTCCTTCTTTTTGTGAATAGGACGTCAATTCAGATGCTAACCGCCCCTGTGCATATTGGCCAATCAGATGCCATTGTTGTGGATACGCGGCTCTGAACAACTTATGTGGTAGACATTGCTTCGCTATGATGAAGTTGAAGTTTACGTCAACTTTCGCATCAATATCAGTCCAGTCTTACATGTTCGCTTACAAGTGCCAGTCTCGGATTCTCGTGCTGCCTATCATGGGTCTGGCTACGAAGCTGCGTGTGCTGTGCATGCACGGATACCGCACCAACGCCAAGATCATGGAGGACCAGACGCGCGGGCTGCGCAAGGCGCTGGCACCGCACGCCGATTTCGTATTCCTGAACGGGCCCATCGAGGCTCGCGGGCCTTCGGACGACATCATCGAGAAGCTTTACGCAGAGCACAAGCCATTCTACGAGTGGGGCAGCTTCGTCGAGCGTGAACGGCCGCACCGACTAGACCCGGAGACGCAGGAGATCGAGTACCTGGACGGCGGGTGGTACCACGACTATGTGGACTGGGACGTCACGGTTAAGTACATGGACGAAGAGCTTCCCAAGCTCGGACCCATTGACGCAGTGGTAGGTTTCTCCCAGGGGGCGCAGACGATGACGGCGTTAACGATGTGGTACTTACACCACCGCAACAAGCGCTGGTGGAAGTGCTGCGTGAGTGTGTGCGGTCCTCGCGTGCGTGGGGCTACGCTGCGCTCGCTATTCGAGAACCCGGATGGGACGAAGCGATTGGTGCCGATGCCGTCGATTCACATCCTGGGTAAGACGGACAAGTGGCATAGCGGCTGCTACGAGATGGTGAACATGTATGAAGACCGCCCCAACGGGGCGGCACGCGACAAGTTCGTGTTCGAGCACGACACTGGACACCGCTTTCCGACTGGAGAGCGACACGAGAATCTTTTCGATGATGTGGCGCAGATCATTCGATCGCACTGCGACCCGGAGTCTGAAAATGAGTGGATCGCTTAAGGTACACCTGAAAAGTTAGTGTGTTTGCTTCTATCCACTGCACGCAACGATTGAGGCCAGCGAGCAATGATGGTATCACCCAGAGTGCGAGACGCCACCGGAACTAGAGTTACCAGTGCGTACATCTTGGCTCTGAAATTCCAGATATTTTGCACATAACAACATCTAAATAGACAATTGTTTAGACAATCTGACCCTCTCGCTTAACGTAAGGATGTCATTTATCTCAATTGTGTTAAAGTCTTAATCTCGCTGTGCTAAACGCAAGACTTGCACGGAGGTTCCTTCGCGTTGTGAAGCGTACACTTTCTAACTTGCTCTTCGGATAATACGATTCGTACTATACGAAGCCTTTAACGCAGTGTTCCTCGCTGTGCAATTAAAGGCTTCAGATTATGTGCCTTTCACCAGCATCGCACCAATAAGGGGTGATGCATGGTCAGGCTTGGTCTTTGCGGCGCGTCGTAGAACTTCGTCCTTAAAACGGTTCTGATTGAGGCTCGTGTCCCTCGCAGACGAGGAGATCGAGCGAGCAAAAAAAAAATCGAGAGCTCATTCATTAGCTCCTGCTGCTGCTGCAACAAATACATGTATATATTGTTTTCCTTGGTGGTTGCAAAAAATATGCGGGACTTCTTGAAATAATGTAGCTTGGATAGTGCCCAATGATCCAAACACAATCAAAATATATAACTTGCGACGCTGTTGATAGCTACGAGCCTTCCATTGAGCGAGCTGCGCGCCGGAAACGATTCAGGTCTCCTATTCCAGTTAACTCGCTGGTGAGATCGTTTTTAGCAACGTGCCATGAATGAGCTGGTCGCCATTTTTGCCACTGATGACAATCGGAACAGACTCGAGCAGAGCGGACTCCATCCGAATCTTCTTCTCATTGTATTCGTGCTCACGCTTGGCCTCCAGGTACGCCGCGGAATTACCTTCCGCCTCGGCGTTCGCCGAAATCTTCTCTGCCTCGTTCTTTGCAGCTTGAATCCTTGCTTCTCCCTCCACCTTAGCCACGTTCACGAACTGCTCAAAATCCGTCTTGAGATTGCTGAGCTCTACCAAAGGAAGAGCTTTCCGCTTCACCGTCTTGGCGGTCGTAGTAGCGACAGCATCAGCCTTGTAGCCTTCCGCCGCCTTGATCTTGTTTATATTCCTTGACACGTGCTCAGCAACGGAGACTTGGGCCTTCGCTTCCGCGATCGTGCGTCGCTCATCACGAATAATTGCGGCTCGGATACTCTCTGCCTGCAGGTCTTGGATTGCACGCTCATTGTTCTTCTCCAGCGCAGTGAGTTTCTGCGTTTCCTGGTTGAGTAGAATGCGCATCTGGTTCTCGTGGTTCTTCTCTTGCTCCTCCATGCGCGTCTTGAACGCCGTCGTCTCTTCCAGCGTCCTGGACAGCGCCTGGGGCAGGTCCACATTTGTCACCTTGACGTTGTGGATAAAGACGCCGTAGTACTTGAGCTTGGTGTTGAGATCCGTCTTCATGCCCATGGCGAACTCCTCCCGGAGGTCGTGCACCTGGTCATGGCGCACCGAGTGTACGAGGCCGCGGATGGCCTCCTCCGCGAGACTGTAGAGTAGCTCATCGAAGCGGTGCGCGCCCAGTGAGTACACGAACGTGTACGCGTCGTCCTCGGTGGGGCCGATCTGGAAGCTAATGGAGATGTCGATGTCCACCATCACGTTGTCGGACGTGGGGCATCCGCGCACGGGGTTCGAGTAGGTGACCGCCTGCTTGGTCACGATGTGCGAGACGCGGTTCCAGGCTGGCCAGAACATCTTGAGGCCGGGGTCCATCATGCCGGCATGGGCGTTCCACTTTTGCTTGAGCACCCAGAGCCCCGACGGGACCTTCATGAAGAGGGTGATCAGCGTCGGGTAGCTGGGCGTGAGCACGATCGGGATGCGGCCGTCCGTCACGTTGGCGTTGAAGTGTTTCATCGCGTCGATAGGCTTACTGATGTCCTTCTGCACCAGGTGGTTCACACGGTAGCTGTAGCGAGTCTCTCCGCGGGCGCCCATCGTTGTCTTGAGCTTGGGTCGTACGTAACCTGTCGAGGTGTGCGCACCAGGCGAGAATTTTGGAAATGCTGCGCTTCAACGAGTAGAGTCAGCAAAGCAGATGATCACAGTGTAGCTAGCAAACTTGGGATTCAAGATGGAGCCATATACCGACAAAATCATGAACATCTGACTTGTTTCTTGTATGGGCATGATAATGTACCCATTACTTTCTGTCCCCGCGCTCGTTGAAGTGCGTGGCAAAAATCGCGTTTGTTCCGTGTCATTGTGGAATTCCCAGCCTAGTTCACAAGTCGATTTACTTTGTATTCATGGGCTCAGGCGGCAGTAAGTACAGCGCGGATGCCCTCCCCGGGGGTTCGCAGCACCAGACGCGACTGTTGTACCGCAATACGTGGCGCGTGGACGCCGCCAATCGCATCTTCGGCGCCTGCTACGACGGCAACACCGTCGTGATCATCAACCCGGGCCGCAGTCCTGTGAAGCCCTACATCCGCGTACCCGAGGGGACCTACGCGCTCGTGCAGAACCAAGGTCGCGACGTGGACTACGTCAAGCCGGACGGCAGTCGTACCCCCGTATGGCCCCCAGGTATGCACTTTGCTTCGGTTTTCACAAAGGTGGCGCACCTCGTGACCAAGCAATACATCGTATTCGACACGCCCGTCAAGGGCTGCAAGACCGCTGACAACGTGACGGTCGGCATCGACATGTGTCTGATCCTCCGCGTCATGGGCGACCAGTCCAAGGGTGAAGATCCGGAGCTCGTACGCCGCTTTGTGTATGAGCTCGGTCCCAATGGGCTCGAAGTGCAGCTCCGAGCCGCTCAGGACGAAGCCGTGCGGGCACTGGCCCGCAGTGTGGAGCATACTGAAGTGTACCAGCTTCGTGACGGCACAATGCGCGAGCGTTTCAAAACTGGAGCTCTCAACTTCCGCACGAATCGGCCTGCAAATGATGAATTTCACTCCCCCAAGATGAAAGAAACCGTTGATAAGGAGGACATTCCAGCGGAAGACAAGGTGATGTATTGCGTCACGGAGGATATCAAGCGCAGCTTGAACGACCAGTTCAACACGTACGGCGTGCAGATCACAAGTGTCGCCATCACGAACGTCACGCTTCCGGAGGAGTTCCAGAAGCAGATGGAGAGCCGCACGACGCACTTGAGCGCCATCAAAGAACAGAACATGAAGCAGATGAGCGACATGCAGATGCTGCAGTACAAGGAAGAGATCGACACGACCAAGCTCAAGCGCAGGATGATGTACATGGAGGAGGAACAGACGGGCAAGGCCAAGTGCGCTGAGATCCGCAAGGGCATCGACCTGATTAACGCGCAGACCAAACTTGCAGACGATGAGATTAAGGAGAAGACGATCGTCACTTGCAACAATCGCGACGTCGAAGCGGACTTGAAAATCGCTGAGATCGAGGCGGAAACGGTTCGCATCTCAGCAGAGATTAACGCTCACTGTGATGCCGAGATCGGCCTTGTCAACGCCGAGAAGGCAGCGTTGCATTTGCAACTCGAGGCCACGTCGGATGAAATCCGTGTCGCTTCTGAGTCGAAGGCTGCGGAGATCGTTGCTCGTGCCGAGGGTGCAGCTGTGAGCAAGCTGGAGAAGGTGCGAACGCACAGACTGAAGATGATGAAGCTGGACATGCTTGGCTCGCTTGCCAAGAACAAGAAGACCGTGGTGTCAGGCGACACGTCCAACAGTCTGCTGTCGGAGGTGCTGGTGGCAAATCGCCAAGGCAACGTCATGCTCAACATCGACGGGTTAATGAATAAGGCCGGCGGCGGCGGCTTCGTCTGAGCGTAGCTGCCGAGCGTGTCGGCGCCACAAGAGCGACCTAATTAGTACCAGCACCGCAGCTCTGCCGATTGAAGGCAGATCTCACAACTTTTCGCCACAACAAACGTCAGGGAAGCTGCACACGGTAGGTCAGTTAGTACAATACATTTGTTTCCACGTTATTTGTCAGGACGACAACAGTTTTAATGAGATAATGTGCACCAACAACTTCTCCATCACTGTATTGTAATACTGTAATACTGTACTTAGTGCAGCAAGTAAGCGCCATGTTTACGTGCATTCCGACATTTTTCGCTTACGTCAAACACGCAACTGAGACTTTGTCAGTCGTCGTGCTGCCCCTCATCCGCTTCAGTAGCCAATTGCCCTTACACCATCGCAGTCATGGCCTCTATGACTCCCGTCGCGTCTTCCTCGTCCAAGACGCTCCGCGTATTGTGTCTGCACGGCTTCCGCACGAACCGCCAAGTGATGGAGAGCCAGACGCGCGGGCTACGTGACGCTCTTGGTCCGAACGCTGAGTTCGTCTTCCTTGACGGACCGTTTGAAGCCCGCGGGCCGACGGACGAGGTCATTGAACGCATGTTCGGCGACACTGCCCCGTTCTACGAGTGGTGGGCGGCTCGATACCTGGAAAAAGAGGAGCGCGAGGACATCGAAGCCGAGGAGGGCGTCCCGCGAGGTGCCACTAGACGCTGGTGCCTCGAGTTTGAGGACATCGACCAGGCCATCGAATATATGGACGAGAAGCTAACGGAGCTGGGCGAGTTCGACCTGGCCGTGGGCTTCTCACAGGGCTCCATCATGCTCACGATCCTGTCCATGTGGTATCTCAAGAAGGCCAACAAGCGCTGGTGGAAGCTCGTGCTCTGCGTCTGTGGCGTCTATCCGAGAGGTATCAATGTCCGGGAGCTGTTCGAGACGCGCGAAGGCCAGCGGATCCTAGTGCCGCTCCCGTCGATACACGTCGTGGGGCAGAAGGATAGTCTCTATGAAGATTCGTTAGTGCTCAAGGACATGTACACGGACCACGCCAAAGGCAGTTCATTGCCGAGGCTTCTGTTGGAGCACGACGGGGGACACAAGTTCCCAACTCCGAAGCGACACAAGCAGTTCTACGCCGACTTGGCCAGCACAATTTGGCGGTTCTTCGAAGACACGCGTAAAAATTCCGTTGCAAGACTTTGAGATGTAATAGCTGTGTTGATAGAGAATGAACGACAGCTATCAGAAATCCAGTCGACGTATATGTACTATGTTTCACGTGAAGCCTGCTTGTATCTCAGCTTTTCTTCAAGCAATGATGCGCCATCGCAGACTTCTTGAAGTACGTCATTGAATTAGTCGACATTTTGAAGCGCATCCGGCACAGCTTTCCCGTCATGGAGAGCGTAATCGAGAATCTGCCACGCCCCATGGCGCTCAACCCTCCTCCCATGCGAGTCCCCAGGAAGATCCGCGTGCTATGTCTACACGGGTTTCGCACCAATAAGCAGGTCATGATGGACCAGACGCGCGGGATTCGAGCGGCGATGGGAGATTCCGCGGAACTCGTGATGCTAAACGGCACGTATAAAGCCCGCGGGGTGGGTGACCTCATGATTGAAAGTGCGTACAAATCCAGCGGCCCATTCTACGAGTGGTTTGAGAACCAACTGGCCGACGGATCTCCGCTGCTCTACAACGACGTTGAGTCGTCCCCAAGGCGCGACTTCAAACTGGTGCAGATCTAGGAGAAGACCATGCGTGGAGTTTGTCCTACAAGGGCGTCGAGCAGTCGATGCTGAGGATCGACGAGGAATTCGTTGCCATGGTCCGTTCGATGTCGCCATTGGGTTCTCGCAGGGTGCAGCGCTGTTGACGATTTTAACGATGTGGTACCTGCGCCACGGCGGCGTGAGGTGGTGGGATCTGGTTGTCTGCGTCGGCGGTGTGGACGTGAGTGGTGTCAATGTCAAGTCCCTGCTCCTGGACAACTCTGGTGACCGCATTCTCGTGCCTCTGCCCTCGATTCACCTCATTGGCAAGACGGACCCGCTCTACCATGAGTCACATCGCTTGGCTTTGTCATGGGCGGATAAGGCGGAGCCAAATGCTTCGAATCTACGTCCACGACGGCGGCCATAAATTGCCCTCGTTTCTAGAAACCGCTCGTTTTACGCGGAGCTGGACCTTGTCATCAAGCAACACTGCACCAAGGAAACAGAAATGACGTCGTCGAAGCTTTAACTACCACCTACGGTGAACACCCGTAGCAGCTACGCGAAGAGAGATCTTGGATCCATGTAGATATTTCACTATACGGCAAACAGTAATGTCAAGTCCAAAAAGATACAAGGGCGAACAGAACACGCCAACTAAACAAAAAAAAGAATTGAACCTAAGACCCCAAACGAGCTAACGTCACATCGAAACAGAACTTCATTCATGAGTTCAAGTACTTCAAGTTGTCTTTGTCCACGTCACGAGTCGTTGCGTGACGAGCTTGATCGCCTAAGCCTAGAGGCCGAGAGCTGTGCAGTTGGGCGAGAAGCTCTCCGCGAGCTCCAGCACGTTGATCGACACAGTGCCGAAGTTGATCACGCAGTCGGACGGCTCGAGGGCCAGGAGGTCAGCGATGAGCGCGTGGCAGTCCGGCGTGAGGCACATGAGTCGGATCTGGGCCTCCGTGGGGTACGCCTTGGGTGGCACAAACGAGTAGCCCGAGGCGGTCTGGCACGAGTCGAGGTGCGGGTTCGAGGCGAGCTCTAGCAGCTTGACAGTCTCCGAAGCGCGGCACACGGTGGTCTTGTCGTAGGCGACAGACTGCGTGGCAAGGCAGGCGACGGCGGCGGCAGTGACATAGGCGAAGGTCTTCATGGTGGTGACGCTGATGTTGGAGCTTGGAGGAAGATTGGATAATGAGTTCTTAGGCGAGCTTCGATAACGAAGTTAGACGGCGTCAATCGGAGACGAGAGCTCTCCTCAAACTGCGGACGCGCGCCGACGTTGTTGTGCCCCCATTCAACAGAAGATGGAAGTCACAGATGCGACCATTACCTTGTGGCTCTTTTGCTGCGTTCACTTCAACAAGGATGGTGTCCAGGGAGACTTACGCTCGTGACTTACATCCGGGGTCCGTTCACGGGGCCCGTGACTGCTTCAGTGGCTATCGTGGCACAGCATAAAACTTAGAAAGCAAGTTGCTACAACTTCAATGAGTTAAACCACTTACAATGTTGCTTTTAGTACACAACGCAAGACCACGAAGATGGCATTGTACAAACGGGACGTTTTCACCTCAGCCGTTGGAATCTCGAATCTAGAGGGACAACTTCGCTGCCTTAATAGAAAACATTTGAAAAAATGACAGTGAAAAATGTCATTTGTGGCCCTACTTTTCCGGTGCCAGCAAAGTCTCTCAGACGTCGCTATTCGACGGTGGTTTGTTTGCAAGTAACCTCACGATTAGTCCGTGCAAACTTCTGAGTGTGCTAACACGACCCATGGCTTTCAAACCTCTCACGTCGATATCTAGCGTGTTGGTGTTCGACTGCCGTGCGGGAAAATCTGTTCGCGTTGAGGTGTTACGGGTGATGGTGTCACTGTGTCAGTGACCCGTGGTTGGTATGGGCTTTCTGTTAAAACAAATTAAGCCGACTCATGTTGACCTATCTGTAAAACTGTGGAACTGTAGACCAAGATCTCGTCATCAGGTTGAAGTTGCCTTGGGGTGCCCTATTTCGACTGTCATGTGTTGACAACACTGTTAAGATCTTCCTGCAATCATCATGCTCCGCATCGTGCACCTCGAGCTGATCGCGCTGCTGGCTCTGACCCTGTCACGCTCGACTTCTCCGGATCCGTCGGAGTGCACCACGTTCAACGGCCACGTTCAACTTCTGATCCCCGTGAATCGACGTCGTGGACGTCTTAATGTGACTTCCCACGAATGAAATATTGTACTGCATATAAGTACTTAATTATTATACGTACTTCGAAGTAATACTTTTTATTACGCGTAAAAAAGGAATAACTTATGTACTTGATCAATATAAAAAATGATGTCAAAGTAAATCCTCTTTTGCATTTACGTGCTGCTGTTGCATTTCTAGATATCACGAATTTATTGGTTGTGAAGACCTCGTCATAGTGAGCTAGCTAGTAACCAAAGAGTTGGCACATTACGTCTCCAAGCTTAATTTCCAATAACGACGACAAGAAATAGCCCTTTCAGCACGCGCCAAGTCTGCAGCTACTTCTTCAAATAGCGATGAGAGTGGGAAGAGCTTTTTTGTTGTGTGTTTTGTGCGTGTGATGGATAAGCTTGGTATGTATCTTGCATTTAATCAGGGGAGGAACGGTAAAGCGTTAGCTCGCAACACTGCCATACAGTACTATCTGCAAGTCAAGCTGTGGCTGCTCGACCAATTCCAAAGTACCGAGCATCCTTAGAAACTCGGTTGCTCAAAATGGAGAAGACACTAGAGAACTTCTGCTTGAAGCGGGATGGTTGTGGGTGTAGCTGAGCAATCCGTGAACGAAGTCTGATTTGAAAACAATGTTGATATATTTGTATATTTGCGCGTCCTCCGAAAGCGACTATCAGGATGCTGCTCTGCTGTGTCTCCTCTAGTTCCTGCTTGGCCGCGCATCGGATCTGGCAATGGTCCACAAGCAGAACATGTATGTGGATGCAGGTGACGTCTTCTTCCTGCGCTTTGTCCGAGTCAAGACGTCCGAGGAGCAGGGGTTATCTCTTCCAAGACGCTGACTTTGCCACGTGTCCCCTTCTCGCCATCGCTCTCGCCTTGATTGCGCAAGACGCACCGTGTCCCATGCTCCTCAGCAACCTCCCGGTGCAATCTGAATGCACCACCACTACTCTGTCAACCGACGTGTCGCTTGTGGAGCTTTTGAACGCACCCCCAAGTCGCCACTGGATTTGCTGCTTTTTCCTCACCTCGTCGCGTCGACACCTCGCCCATCATGTATGCCCACGTGAACCGGTACTCGATCGTGTAACCTGTCGCCGGGTTGGACGTCGCGCTGACATCGCACTCGTTACGACGAGGTGGCGCGCAACACGCAAAGGGGTGCGATGAGATGGCAGCTCGCTGGATCTTCGATAGAGGCGCCTGGAGCATGAGCTCGACAAACAAAGGCTTCAATTATATCTTCAACCCCAGCAAGGAGGATCACAAGATAGTCAATCTACTCAGCGGATACAAACCCAAAGATTCCGTGCCGCTGCAAGACTTGTCAAGCTTCGACACCCAGACGCGAGACGCAATCGCACACGTACAACATATCCTGTTCGTCACCTGCTACACGATGGAAACAGAAAGCCTCAACGTGAACAAAAAGGTAATGGATGTTCTTACCGCATGCGCTTTCTGACACTTTCCGCTGGGCAAAGACTTGAACCCCGACAGCCCGGCCGTTAAGCGTATCGAAGCTGCCGTTTCGCATGCCGGATGCTTGCCAACTGAACTCCTTGCATGGTCGGCACACGTGGCAAGCTCACCCCCGCCGTATAAACTATAAATAATGACGCACGTACCCCTTACCAGATAGCCAGAGGAGGAGAACCCAAGCCAAGCGCAGAAGGCCATCGATCACCAAGCCGCTTTGATTACGCACTTCATCGAGCTCATCAAGCGGCAGGACGCGCGCTTGGATGTACTTGAAGCTGAGCAAAGCAATACACCCGCAACCAGGAAACGAAGCTGTCCAGACAAAGCCACACAAGAAGTAAGTGCGCCGAAAAAGAAAAAGCGCCGAGGATCAACCATCCACCTTCAAGCGACGTGGTTTGCGTGGTACGCTTAGAACCACTCTGGCAGGGGCAGGCACCAACTCAGCATAGGCCTTGAGCCAAACTGCTCGTCGCCTTCAAGAAGCTCTTCATTCCAGACGGTTTCGACCTTGACGTCGACGCGGAAGACTATCGGGACTGTGCTGGGACGGAACACAGAGAACGCTGTACTCTCCTGGCTCACCAACAAACTCAATCAAGTCGCGAGGTTCCAGCACTGCACTGAAGCATCTATAGCGCCTCCATCTCGCCGGCTCTGATCAACGACATCATCCAGCGCCATCAGCAAGTAGGCGCAATCCGAGACCCAGCACCAGGTTACACCCAAGATGTATTAGAGGTAGTCAGCGAGTAGAAACCAGATAACGAGCTTACAGCGCTGCATAATACATGTATTAGACAAGCAAACAATCATTAGAGAATGCGTACAAACACCTTCTTCTACGCAAAGCATCCACGCGGCACGAGCGACATTAGCAGCGGCATCGGCTTCGCTAGCAGCAAAAACCCTAGTTTCCACACACAAGCACTCGCAGGCGGCATCCGGCGTCAATGGAACCTCCACACCTCTTGATAAGATGGCGACGGCTGGATTCGAACCAGCTGCCTTAGGGCACAGCCCTGCGCTCTACCATCGAGCTACGTCGTCGTGTGTGTGTGTGTGTGTGGGGGGGGGGGCTGACCCGTACGGCGCCGCAGGCGTTGCGTACGGGCTGGTGCAGCAGCGTACGGGCCTTGACGGTGTATTGACGGCAGAGGTCGGCGTAGTTGGAGTTAAACAAGAGAGACTGGCGGCACAGGGGTCACTGTCGTGGCGGGCCGCCGTAGTTCCACGTTCTGCATTTTATTGGTCATATTTGAGCCAATGGGCAGGCAGATCCGTGACCGGCTGGAAGATCACTCTAATAGTAGACCCCTATTTCCTAGTCCGGTTGGATTTTCGGCTCGTGAACACACCGCTCTCGAGCCATGTTTGCTTGTTTTCCTCAAATGCGTTTTTCTCGTCCCACAGGCCGTTTTAAACCATCTCGTTACGCCTATAAGCTCTATATAAATCAGCAACGCTGATCTCAGATTCTTTCTACCCTAACCTGTTTTGCAAGAGTGAGCATCGTAACCGTCGCAAATAATGCATACTGTAATTTTAACCGGTTCACCTTGAAGTTTCACTCGGTTACACAAGTCCGAGGGTCCGATAAATTTTAATATGGAAAACTTGTCCAACAGCTGCATTTCGTTCCTCTGCGTTTGTATACTGATGTTCACTGCTTCCCAATTCGACGTGAAGTGCAAGCCACTTTTCCATCGATTCGGCCGCCCCCTTGTGTAAAGTAGACTCAACCAAACTAGGCTCCATCTGCTCAGAGACTCCCCGCCTCGCATAAGGCTCATTTCGCTTTTAAATGCAGAGAAAACTTCGTCCGTTTACAGCGGAGAGGCGGGCATTTGCAGTATCGTCCTGTTGGAGCCTCCTGCCATATTTTAATTTCCAGACGCTAAATCCTACAGCCAGCATCAATGTTAGCAAGCATTCTGGTTAACAAAAAAACACACATATTTACCTGATATAGTTTGTGGGGACTAGAGATTTCGAAGTCGTGACTCGAGTCCGCCAAAGCTAGCGTTGTATGTTGGTCTTCATTGATGAGTGTTGGTGCCAAAACAACTTCATCTGCCTCTGATTCTACAGCATCCTCAGTAACCGGCTCGCCGGTCCCAGTGCCTAACTCGTTCGTTCCAGTGCCCAACTCGTTTGTTCCAGAACCCAACTCGTTTGTTCCAAACCCAACTCGTTCGTCCAGCGCCCAGCTCACCGGTTTTAGTGCCCAACTGAGTTGGAAAGATGAAAGTATCTGCGAAGGAATCGTTGCGGCATGATCGTTACTTATCTGCCGTTTCAACCAATTCCTCACCGACAAAACCATCTCCCTCATCCCCACTTGCTGTATTAGTGTATCTGTGTTGCAGCTCTGGTAATTGTATCATACTCACCATGCTTGAGAAGACCTGCTACTTACCGAAGAGCTTTCAGAGCAACTTTATACGCTCTCATTCCCAAACCGCTCAAAATGAGAGCAAATCGACGACGCCACCAAGTTCGCCTCCCGAAACGTTTGGTTCGAATACCAGCTTGTCGTCGTTTCTTTCAGAGCTCGTTCAACATGCAGACTGCCACCAGGCAACTGTGGGAGATCCGAATCGGAACGAAGTGATGACAGTAACCACCGTGGATTGATAATCCGAGAAGGGATGGCGTTATCCAATTGTAACGCCTTACGGATATTGAAGACGTGTGACGACACGGTAGTGACGTGCTGCTATGAACAGGCACGAGCAAGACCAAGTAGACTTCATCACTGAAAACTCACTTGATTGCTCGTCAAGTGCGTCCTCCTCGTCAGAATCGAACTGAATCAGGTACCTCCAGGAACAGACTTGTGAAATTTGTACTTTGCGCGACTGATCGCGAAAGAGTATTGTTAATAAACGAGTTCACATGCGTGTTCGCTCACCAAATTGCTCAAAAAACCATTTCATTGTCGTACTTCGGATTTGGGACGACAGAAAGGTTGTGGACAGCATGTACAAACTTCTTCTCTTCCTGGGTTTGATAGCACATAATAGCCACAATGCATTTCGTCCACCTGCATCGTTGGATTAACTAGTTATTTCAGCTGCTTCATTGGTGCCTCCGGTCTGTTGCTGCTGTTATTGCCGAGCGTGCAAACATTTTGGCGTTCGAATGCAGACCATATATCTCGACAACTGTCCCCATTTTGTTTTCGCAAAATTGGCTTCAACAGGGTGATTGGGAACTACACATTCGTTTTCTGTGTCTACTCCCAAATCGCCACGCATGTCCACCATATGGACAAACGCGTTCCCAGTTCATCACTACCGGCGCTCAAGCCATCCGTAACAGTGCCCAAACGGTTAGTTCTGGTTTGTGAATCGATCCCGGAGCCTATAAGCATTATGTGGCGGATGTAGTCACGGTGATCCGGAGTTCACGCTCGGTCCTCGCGTAGACTAATAGACTCGCTATTTCCATCCAATTAATCCTTTTGCCATGATGCAAAGGTATAATCTTTTGACGCAAGCTGGTTACGGGATATTTCAGAGGTGGACTGTCATAACAGCGGCCATGCGCTGGAAAAAGCCGTCTTTAACACTGTGATCTATCCAAAGACCATGTCAATCAGTACATATTTAACCCGAGTCCAAGCCGGATTATTCTCCATGAACTCTTGGAGAGATGTCAATACTGAAGTGTTCCGTTCGTTCTGCGCAAGTGCATGTTGCACGAACTGCCCTTTGCCGAACGCGTCGTACGACATCATCGAGAAAATCTTATATTTCGAAGAATTAGTCCCGTTCGTCGCGTCAATCGTGACAATTTCAGGAAACCTATCAAATATTTCGCGCATATTATTTGTCTGAAGAGTGAACAGGTTGCAAGATTCTACCTTACAGCGAAATTTGGTTTGAAGCATCGTTTGAAAGGATAACATGAAATTGGTACCTCGTTGTTGGCAGTGTCCACGAAAATACCTCCCACCTTTCCTGGCTCCTGAGACAACTATTTCATCCACAGTTACATATGTTCCGCACTTGTTGATGCGGCGTGTCCTTGTTTCTTCAGTCTGTATACAAAGGTTATGAAGGTCTTAAGTGATTGGGGTGCAGCTGGAGTTCTCGTGAATAAACTGCAGCATCCGCTTCTTCTTCGCCCCGCCTTCGCCTGAAGAGTCGCAGTATCAGTGACCGCGGGTTTCAGGGCAACCCTACTGTGTGGTAATGATCGAAAGTATGTTTGCTGAGCGGATGATTGTGCTCCAAGCGAAATCTAGTGATGCGTAACCTGAAGACAGCCGGCGATGTCTCCACAACTTGGACAAAAGCGTTAATCTAAACATCGAAAACGATGGACATCAACATATAAATAAGGCTTGAACCCAATTCCTAATATTGGCACGATGACCATCGGACACCCATCTGATGCCCAACTGACACCCATCCGAATCCTATCTGACGCCCATCTGACACCCAACTTAGAATGGAGCGTACCTGAGCGTCGCATTTAAAAACCCTCGACTGATGCCGATTCCTCTTTCCCTGTCCGCGCGATTTGTACTTCCCTGTGTGGGTACCGGATAATACGCATTTCGTGCAACCACGCAATTCGTGCATCAACAGATGTAAAAAACTAAAAGTCAACCAATAATGTGAAGTGAACCCCTCTCTACCGACCAACACCCATCCTACAAAATTCCAATGAAACTAACATTTGTGCGCTAGTTAAGGTGTTGGGACTTAGGGACTGCGAACTGGTCATCACTAGTTCGGGGCCCGGCGGGGACTAAGCCAGACTTTATAAAACCTCGCCGAATAGTATTTTCTGAGATCGTCTTCCATGCCTGCACTATAATTGACGTAATTAGGCTACGCCGCTCCTGAGGTGTTGCGCTGTGATCGTGAATGCAGTGGTGCTGGGAATACAGCTCGCGGCACTCACGCTTGAAGACCGCCATGACGGTCCATTGACTGAGCCAGCATCGTGGCTCCCGGAGGGACGAAATCCACATCGGTCGTAGCATCCTCAAGATGAGCACACACGGTACTCATCTTGTGGACGTTCAGGCTGTCGAGCAGCAGCACTCTGCAGAAGGTCACTGATGGCATCCAAACCTACCGCAAATAACAGTAAATATTAAACAAATTCAGAAATAAATTTATTAGTTGCATACCTCCTAGATCCACTCAGCATAGCACGCTCGTCGCTATGCATTCTTCTGGATGCTAGCACAGCCACCTCTTCCTTATGCAGTGTGATGTTGTGTACTTCGTTTTCCACCTTGCCTCATTTCACTCCTGCGAATGCGATGAACGGATGCAACTTCCTGACGGTACCCGAGGCACACAAGACCACACTTGCGCGGAACGAATCTCAGACATTTCTGTCACAACAATTAATCAATTAATTGAGTTGAATATTTTGCAACAATAAATTAAAATACATACCTTGAACCACGTCAACGTCTCGCTCGCCTTGAAAGGTGATTGCTGTTTTGGAGTTCATGTCGACGTAAATCGAAATCTGGTTCATGTTAAAAAGATGCTCATAGCCCTGCAATCAGGTGTTAGTCTCGAGCTTGTATCTCATAATATGATGAGTTTGGACACTATATTATAGTGTCCAAACTCATCCGCTACGATCTACAATAGTAGTATAAATACACAATTAAACCAGCATTATTGAGCATTAAATAAACAACTAAAAATATAAAAATAATAAATAAATAAATAAAAAACTTAACTTCCGATCTCTTCCGACATGCCTTGTGAGTGATCCTGCGAATCGATAGGCTGTTTCGCATGCGAAAGCGAAGGAGATATTGGATGACGGCCGCCTCAGGGCGTCCCTCGAGAAACTGCGGTTCAAGCTTGATGCTCATCATGAGCAGGCACCGTGTCGTAACGGCGCACCTTGTTTCGCCGCATGTCCTCGACCCAATTCATCAACCTATTTTTAAACATATAAAATAATTATTAGCAATGAGATACAGCAATATAATTAATACCTTACCGCTCGTCGAGGTCAGGAACCGGATCTCGGGGCCCCGGCGTCCTTACTTCAGCACTGTGCTGTTCGGAGCAGCAGCTGCAATCTCATCGCGCCGCTTTTTCCAGCGATAAAGAGTTGTGCGATGGCAGCGGTTGGCCTGAGCCGGGGTGCTGGACACGCCTTCGGCGACGGCGGCATCGGCTGTCTCAAAGCGGTGGGCGTTCTTGTGAAGGACCTCAGGCATGAGCGCGAGGCAGGTTTTTTGTGATATATGTTCTGTCACCAGCCAGTCATTCTGGGAACCATGTTCATAACCTTTTACTAAGGTTGACTTTTACGTCACTAATATTCTAGTTTCTACTATGGCTGCACGAAATACGTATTATCCGGTACATACGTAGATCTTCCCCTAATACACCCACTCAAAGGATGCTTGGATTTACTTGCGCGGATCCTGTTGTTCCTCTACGCCACCTTGTTGTTCGTACGCACGCGAAAACGCTTGATAACCTAAACATAGCAACGGTAACATTAGTTTTGCCACAGTGTAGTCAGTATAACAATGCTTACCTGGTGTGTGGCCTTTGTGTACTTTCGTAGATACAGATCCAGATCTTCCCAAGAACCGAACTCCGTGATGTCTGGCGGGGGCGCCAACGTAGAGGGTTTGTTGTCGCCTGAAGGGTTAATCATACTGTATGGTAGTCCGCTGGAGCTACCCTTTCTTTCTTGGACGTAGTGCTGACTGCAGTGGACGAGTCTTCAACAGAGTTGCACTCCTCCGTAGACTCGGTCCATTCTTCGTCGATGGACACTGCGGACTTGAGGTCCAGCTCTCCGCTGCCTGCGCTACCGGCGTCGACGGGAGGGTGGCGCGCTATTCCGCGCGTCCTGACGGTCTTCATCCGTTTATTTCCCCGCCTTTTTTCGTGTTGATCCCCCTTCGAAACAGGTATACTCGTTTAACTCGTATACGCTGATAGAATCCGACAAACCTTACCCTCACAACAGCTGCAAATCTGCTCGCGATTGAACGACGCTCAGCTGGGTGAAGCAAGCACTCTCTTTAGTAATACAACTAATTTGAGTTTTAACCCTACCGAATGCAATGAAATAAATTATCGAGGTTTCCATATTAAATTGTTTACTAATCTGAATTACTTACAGTCGACTACCACAGGTTGCGTTTGCTCTCGTTGACGCGCTCGATCTCCTGGCAGTTGTGGAGAAGAACCAGCTGTTGTTGAGCTCATTCATTATCTGTACGTGTATTAGCGGGCTTATAACGAAGGATCCAGTCGATAAGACGCTTTCTGAAATGCTGTAGATGAACTGCGTTCCAGTCAGACTCTGGCCAGCAGCGCTTTAGTCGGAAACGTATGTGCGCCGGTGTACAGGAACCAGCGACGTACATCACCGAACTAGTAGAGCATTTCCACGTTCCACAACACACAAACACACGGCTCCCATTTAGTAGAGGCATGGGTGAATATGATGACTTATCGGATTATACCTTGCTATTGTTATGCTACGTTCTAAAACACATCTGCTAGTTATTAGCCAACCGAAATCGATATAGATTAGCATTCTAGCCAATAAGAGTAGATATAGTTAGGCGTGTCCTCCTAGCCAGCCGATCGGACGTATCAAGTCCGATCAACGCACAAAATATATGTATGTCCATTCAAGTACCAAGCCATTGACGTATTACTCGCATATTGTGCTTTTATCGTACCAGGGCTATGGGCTTAGATAAATTCGCACCCGGGCTACACCTTGCGGACCAAGGCAACAACAATCGCGGCGTTCGGCAAAATTCTAAAGGATGAGGAGGTTGAGGATGATTACATAAGGGATTGCTATGACCAAGGTCGTCCAAGATGCTCAAGATGAGCCAATTGCATACTTTTATTGTGTGCACACTCGTACGCAAGCAAACACCCAGAGGTGGCTACAGCAAACCCGATCTTGCCCCACGTCCCCGATCGCCCAACTTACTGACGTATGGCGTCATCCGCAGCCTTCAACCATCGCCATCCATCTTCAACTGCCTGATTCACCCCCACCACGATCCGGTCAATGCGACGGATCTCAAAACCGCAATACCACATCAGCGTGGTAACAAACGGACAGAAATCCAGCAACCTCACGGGCTACCTGAGCTCTCGAGTCTACTGACATCGACCTCCTTGTTGCTTCTGTTGTGACGCTACTGCAGCGGTCAGTTATCAACTACACGGCGTATCGTTTGTACTTCCAGGGCGTCAAAGTTGCGAAGAAGAACAATTCGGTCTCTCGGGCATCACTGCGGAAGCATATGTGTTCACCATCAAACGGAGGCAATTGTGCATCGCGTGGCTGAGCTTGCTCTAGTCGAGTCGCAAGCAGCTAGTATGCTCTCGTCTACTATGCACGTGCTGCTACGTGTTGCTGCCGCCCGCATGAACTCGTAAACGTTCACTGCTTACCAACCCAATGGTTCGATGATAAAATTATAACGAGGCCAACTTAAGTTCAGCTAGCGTACGACACAATATCAGATCTGGGCTGTTGCTGCATCACCCGGGCCCTAAATCAAATTGCGTTTTGCTTCCAGCCCCTTTCTTCTGTGCAGATTTGAATCGCGTTGTTGCTAGACCTTCGAACTAAGCGATAATACATCAAGGTCCCAGACATACCTGAAGCCCGCACTGACAAGATCATGGATGAAATGAGAGCTCTATTATACTCGAAACATCGCGAACTCTACAGACGAAAACCAAAATATGGCAGGAGGCTCCAACAGGACGATACTGCAAATGCCCGCCTCTCCGCTGTAAACGGACGAAGTCTTCTCTGCATTTAAAAGCGAGCCTTATGCGAGGCGGGAGTCTCTGAGCAGACGGAGCCTAGTTTGGTTGAGTCTACTTTACACAAGGGGGCGGCCGAATCGATGGAAAAGTGGCTTGCACTTCACGTCGAATTGGGAAGCAGTGAAACATCAGTATACAAACGCAGAGGAACGAAATGCAGCTGTTGGACAAGTTTTCCATATTAAAATTTATCGGACCCTCGGACTTGTGTAACCGAGTGAAACTTCAAGGTGAACCGGTTAAAATTACAGTATGCATTATTTGCGACGGTTACGATGCTCACTCTTGCAAAACAGGTTAGGGTAGAAAGAATCTGAGATCAGCGTTGCTGCTTTATATAGAGCTTATAGGCGTAACGAGATGGTTTAAAACGGCCTGTGGGACGAGAAAAACGCATTTGAGGAAAACAAGCAAACATGGCTCGAGAGCGGTGTGTTCACGAGCCGAAAATCCAACCGGACTAGGAAATAGGGGTCTACTATTAGAGTGATCTTCCAGCCGGTCACGGATCTGCCTGCCCATTGGCTCAAATATGACCAATAAAATGCAGAACGTGGAACTACGGCGGCCCGCCACGACAGTGACCCCTGTGCCGCCAGTCTCTCTTGTTTAACTCCAACTACGCCGACCTCTGCCGTCAATACACCGTCAAGGCCCGTACGCTGCTGCACCAGCCCGTACGCAACGCCTGCGGCGCCGTACGGGTCAGCCCCCCCCCCCCCCACACACACACACACGACGACGTAGCTCGATGGTAGAGCGCAGGGCTGTGCCCTAAGGCAGCTGGTTCGAATCCAGCCGTCGCCATCTTATCAAGAGGTGTGGAGGTTCCATTGACGCCGGATGCCGCCTGCGAGTGCTTGTGTGTGGAAACTAGGGTTTTTGCTGCTAGCGAAGCCGATGCCGCTGCTAATGTCGCTCGTGCCGCGTGGATGCTTTGCGTAGAAGAAGGTGTTTGTACGCATTCTCTAATGATTGTTTGCTTGTCTAATACATGTATTATGCAGCGCTGTAAGCTCGTTATCTGGTTTCTACTCGCTGACTACCTCTAATACATCTTGGGTGTAACCTGGTGCTGGGTCTCGGATTGCGCCTACTTGCTGATGGCGCTGGATGATGTCGTTGATCAGAGCCGGCGAGATGGAGGCGCTATAGATGCTTCAGTGCAGTGCTGGAACCTCGCGACTTGATTGAGTTTGTTGGTGAGCCAGGAGAGTACAGCGTTCTCTGTGTTCCGTCCCAGCACAGTCCCGATAGTCTTCCGCGTCGGCGTCAAGGTCGAAACCGTCTGGAATGAAGAGCTTCTTGAAGGCGACGAGCAGTTTGGCTCAAGGCCTATGCTGAGTTGGTGCCTGCCCCTGCCAGAGTGGTTCTAAGCGTACCACGCAAACCACGTCGCTTGAAGGTGGATGGTTGATCCTCGGCGCTTTTTCTTTTTCGGCGCACTTACTTCTTGTGTGGCTTTGTCTGGACAGCTTCGTTTCCTGGTTGCGGGTGTATTGCTTTGCTCAGCTTCAAGTACATCCAAGCGCGCGTCCTGCCGCTTGATGAGCTCGATGAAGTGCGTAATCAAAGCGGCTTGGTGATCGATGGCCTTCTGCGCTTGGCTTGGGTTCTCCTCCTCTGGCTATCTGGTAAGGGGTACGTGCGTCATTATTTATAGTTTATACGGCGGGGGTGAGCTTGCCACGTGTGCCGACCATGCAAGGAGTTCAGTTGGCAAGCATCCGGCATGCGAAACGGCAGCTTCGATACGCTTAACGGCCGGGCTGTCGGGGTTCAAGTCTTTGCCCAGCGGAAAGTGTCAGAAAGCGCATGCGGTAAGAACATCCATTACCTTTTTGTTCACGTTGAGGCTTTCTGTTTCCATCGTGTAGCAGGTGACGAACAGGATATGTTGTACGTGTGCGATTGCGTCTCGCGTCTGGGTGTCGAAGCTTGACAAGTCTTGCAGCGGCACGGAATCTTTGGGTTTGTATCCGCTGAGTAGATTGACTATCTTGTGATCCTCCTTGCTGGGGTTGAAGATATAATTGAAGCCTTTGTTTGTCGAGCTCATGCTCCAGGCGCCTCTATCGAAGATCCAGCGAGCTGCCATCTCATCGCACCCCTTTGCGTGTTGCGCGCCACCTCGTCGTAACGAGTGCGATGTCAGCGCGACGTCCAACCCGGCGACAGGTTACACGATCGAGTACCGGTTCACGTGGGCATACATGATGGGCGAGGTGTCGACGCGACGAGGTGAGGAAAAGCAGCAAATCCAGTGGCGACTTGGGGGTGCGTTCAAAAGCTCCACAAGCGACACGTCGGTTGACAGAGTAGTGGTGGTGCATTCAGATTGCACCGGGAGGTTGCTGAGGAGCATGGGACACGGTGCGTCTTGCGCAATCAAGGCGAGAGCGATGGCGAGAAGGGGACACGTGGCAAAGTCAGCGTCTTGGAAGAGATAACCCCTGCTCCTCGGACGTCTTGACTCGGACAAAGCGCAGGAAGAAGACGTCACCTGCATCCACATACATGTTCTGCTTGTGGACCATTGCCAGATCCGATGCGCGGCCAAGCAGGAACTAGAGGAGACACAGCAGAGCAGCATCCTGATAGTCGCTTTCGGAGGACGCGCAAATATACAAATATATCAACATTGTTTTCAAATCAGACTTCGTTCACGGATTGCTCAGCTACACCCACAACCATCCCGCTTCAAGCAGAAGTTCTCTAGTGTCTTCTCCATTTTGAGCAACCGAGTTTCTAAGGATGCTCGGTACTTTGGAATTGGTCGAGCAGCCACAGCTTGACTTGCAGATAGTACTGTATGGCAGTGTTGCGAGCTAACGCTTTACCGTTCCTCCCCTGATTAAATGCAAGATACATACCAAGCTTATCCATCACACGCACAAAACACACAACAAAAAAGCTCTTCCCACTCTCATCGCTATTTGAAGAAGTAGCTGCAGACTTGGCGCGTGCTGAAAGGGCTATTTCTTGTCGTCGTTATTGGAAATTAAGCTTGGAGACGTAATGTGCCAACTCTTTGGTTACTAGCTAGCTCACTATGACGAGGTCTTCACAACCAATAAATTCGTGATATCTAGAAATGCAACAGCAGCACGTAAATGCAAAAGAGGATTTACTTTGACATCATTTTTTATATTGATCAAGTACATAAGTTATTCCTTTTTTACGCGTAATAAAAAGTATTACTTCGAAGTACGTATAATAATTAAGTACTTATATGCAGTACAATATTTCATTCGTGGGAAGTCACATTAAGACGTCCACGACGTCGATTCACGGGGATCAGAAGTTGAACGTGGCCGTTGAACGTGGTGCACTCCGACGGATCCGGAGAAGTCGAGCGTGACAGGGTCAGAGCCAGCAGCGCGATCAGCTCGAGGTGCACGATGCGGAGCATGATGATTGCAGGAAGATCTTAACAGTGTTGTCAACACATGACAGTCGAAATAGGGCACCCCAAGGCAACTTCAACCTGATGACGAGATCTTGGTCTACAGTTCCACAGTTTTACAGATAGGTCAACATGAGTCGGCTTAATTTGTTTTAACAGAAAGCCCATACCAACCACGGGTCACTGACACAGTGACACCATCACCCGTAACACCTCAACGCGAACAGATTTTCCCGCACGGCAGTCGAACACCAACACGCTAGATATCGACGTGAGAGGTTTGAAAGCCATGGGTCGTGTTAGCACACTCAGAAGTTTGCACGGACTAATCGTGAGGTTACTTGCAAACAAACCACCGTCGAATAGCGACGTCTGAGAGACTTTGCTGGCACCGGAAAAGTAGGGCCACAAATGACATTTTTCACTGTCATTTTTTCAAATGTTTTCTATTAAGGCAGCGAAGTTGTCCCTCTAGATTCGAGATTCCAACGGCTGAGGTGAAAACGTCCCGTTTGTACAATGCCATCTTCGTGGTCTTGCGTTGTGTACTAAAAGCAACATTGTAAGTGGTTTAACTCATTGAAGTTGTAGCAACTTGCTTTCTAAGTTTTATGCTGTGCCACGATAGCCACTGAAGCAGTCACGGGCCCCGTGAACGGACCCCGGATGTAAGTCACGAGCGTAAGTCTCCCTGGACACCATCCTTGTTGAAGTGAACGCAGCAAAAGAGCCACAAGGTAATGGTCGCATCTGTGACTTCCATCTTCTGTTGAATGGGGGCACAACAACGTCGGCGCGCGTCCGCAGTTTGAGGAGAGCTCTCGTCTCCGATTGACGCCGTCTAACTTCGTTATCGAAGCTCGCCTAAGAACTCATTATCCAATCTTCCTCCAAGCTCCAACATCAGCGTCACCACCATGAAGACCTTCGCCTATGTCACTGCCGCCGCCGTCGCCTGCCTTGCCACGCAGTCTGTCGCCTACGACAAGACCACCGTGTGCCGCGCTTCGGAGACTGTCAAGCTGCTAGAGCTCGCCTCGAACCCGCACCTCGACTCGTGCCAGACCGCCTCGGGCTACTCGTTTGTGCCACCCAAGGCGTACCCCACGGAGGCCCAGATCCGACTCATGTGCCTCACGCCGGACTGCCACGCGCTCATCGCTGACCTCCTGGCCCTCGAGCCGTCCGACTGCGTGATCAACTTCGGCACTGTGTCGATCAACGTGCTGGAGCTCGCGGAGAGCTTCTCGCCCAACTGCACAGCTCTCGGCCTCTAGGCTTAGGCGATCAAGCTCGTCACGCAACGACTCGTGACGTGGACAAAGACAACTTGAAGTACTTGAACTCATGAATGAAGTTCTGTTTCGATGTGACGTTAGCTCGTTTGGGGTCTTAGGTTCAATTCTTTTTTTTGTTTAGTTGGCGTGTTCTGTTCGCCCTTGTATCTTTTTGGACTTGACATTACTGTTTGCCGTATAGTGAAATATCTACATGGATCCAAGATCTCTCTTCGCGTAGCTGCTACGGGTGTTCACCGTAGGTGGTAGTTAAAGCTTCGACGACGTCATTTCTGTTTCCTTGGTGCAGTGTTGCTTGATGACAAGGTCCAGCTCCGCGTAAAACGAACGGTTTCTACATGTAGAAACGGGGGGGAATTTACGGCCGCCATCATGTCCGTAGACTCGAAAGCACATTTGATTGTGGGAAATTTCGAATTGGTTACTTCTGAATTATGGTTACAAAGGCCCTCACTGGATAGAAAGCCTAAAAAACATCAGCGGCTTCGCTTTCGGTTGTTGCTCCCAGTACTCGCCTATTACCATATTGGGCCCGTTCGCGTGCTCCACAACAAGCAGGGATTGGTATTAGAGTGAATATTCATATATTAGTAATTCTACTATTTGTGTCTAAACGCTACTGAATGAAATGAAATAAATTATCGAGGTATTTCAGATTGAAATATTACTAATTGGAACTACTAATAGTAGACTACCAAGGTTGCGTTTGCTCTCGTTGACGCGCTCGATCTCCTGGCGGTTATAATGATGATCAGCTACGTTGAGCTCGTCCGTCAGCTATATATGTACTGTACATAGCGGACTCACGGCGAAGAATCCAGTCGAAAAAAAAAACCTTTCCTGAAATGCTGCAGATAACATGCGTCCCAGCCAGACGCTGGCCAGAAACGCTATAGTCTGACAAGTACGTTCGCCGGTGTCCAGGAACCAGCGACGAACATCAACGAACGAGCAGAACATCTCTATGTTCTAAATACGCCTCTCATATAGTAGAAACGTGGACAGATGTCCAACACTGCATTTCATTCCTCTGCGTTAGTATACTGATGCTTCACTTCGTTGGTCAAATTTGGTGCAGGTGCCCGCCACTTGTACATCAGTTCGTTTGCCTCCCTGTGTAAAGTGGACTCAGCTAAACTTGGCTCCATCTGCTCAGAGACTCCCCACCTCGCGAAGGCTTATTTCGGTTTCGGACGCATCGAAGCCTTCGTCGATACAGCGGAGAGGCAAACATTTGCAGTATCGTCCTGTTGGGAATTCCTGCCATATTTTCCTCTGTAGCGTTCGTGATGTTTCGAATTGAATAGAGCGTCATTTCATCCATGATCTTGCCAATGGCTTTAGGTGTGTCTGAGGCCCTGAGCTAATTCTTGGCAGATCGCTTAGTTCAAAGGTGTAGCAACAACGCGATTCCAATCTGCACAGAAGGAAGGGGCTGGAAGCTAAACGCAATGTAGGGCTCAGGTGATGCAGCAGCAGTCCAGATCTGATATGTTGTCGCACGATAGCTGAACACACGACAAGTTGGCTTCGTTAGGATATTATCTCTGGAACCGCTGAGTTTGTAAGCGCGAACTTGTACGAATTCACGCGGGCGGTAGCAACACGTAGCATCACGTACATAGTAGACGAGATCATACAAGCTCCTTGCCATTCGACTAGAGCAAGCTCAGCCATGCGATGCACAATTGCCTTCATTCGATGGTCAACACCCATTCTTCCGCAGAGATACTCAAAAAGGCCGACTTGTCCTACTTCGCGTCTTTAACGGTCTGGAGCACAACTGATACGCCATGCAGTTGCGTATTGGATGCTGCCGTAGCATTACACACAGAAGCAACACGTTAGGACGTCGGCTACGCGTTCATGATGAACAGTGGATGCATCAGCTGGAGAAGCAAGAAGCAGTGGACGGTTGCTCTATCTTCATCGGAAGCAGCATGCATGGCGCTATCGGAAGCGACGCAACAGGAGGTGCGGGCTTTCTGCCTGGGCTCGGCGAGATGGCAAGCGATGAAGCGTTAGAGATCTGTGACGACAATCGAGGCTCCATCGCGTTGGTCAAGAATCCGAAGCTCCACAAGCACACGATACACATCGCTACCACTTCGTGCGCGAGAAGATGCAAGACGGCCAAGTGATGTTTTAGTACTGTTCGACAACCGACATCTGGCCGACATCATGACGAAGGCGATAGCTGCTTTGCATTTTTAAGTTCTACGAAACAAGCTCGGGATCAAACGTGCATCAGCTTTTTTAAGTCGAGTGGGAGGGTTGTCAAGACGACGCCTCGATCAGCAGCAGTATATCGGTAAATGCCGGTATGACCTTCACTCAATGGCACCACAGCCATTCCTGGGATTACGGGACGGAGATTACGCCATGGTGATTAACCCACGGGTGGGTACAAGGTTGTGGTACAAGATGGGTTTGACGTGGCAGCTGCTGATTGGCTGCAATAACTCAGTATCTAATAGAGAATCCAGTGGTGTGTATCCAGTAGGAAATCCAGTAGGTTTAGAGGTAGCAAGGAGTTTGCGAACTAGAAGCTTAAGTCAATCTTTTTGTATTGTGCTCTAAACCATGCAAGCTTTTCGCACCCACCGGTTCCCCCTGTCAAACACAAGTGAAGACGCCAACGCCAACGATCGCCACTGATGCTGTAATGGCTGCAAGCGTCACAACACCAAGTGCACCTCAACCTACCGAAGCTACAAACGCGAGTACTTCTCCGAGCGACACAGCTCCCTATCAAGACAGAGCCGGATCCCGCCCGTGCGTTCGATGTATATAGACATGCTCGGCATTCTCGCCGGTAAGGAGGGATTCATTACGCAAAAGGAAAAGTACGCTGGTGTGGGAATGCTGGGGGGGGGGGCATGTAGTGAAGAAACCGTTGTTCCAGATCAATTTGCTCAATTCGCAGTTCCAACCACGTGAAAGCACTGAACCTCAGCGCTGTGCAACGTGGTACTCTCAACTATTGACCATTGCATGGTGTTCTGCAGGCATGGCGTGGGGTCGTTTGTGTGTAGCCGGTGGTGGGAAAAGTGCATATTAATACTGATGTGGGGACTTTCGATCAGTACATGGAGTGTGCGCTGTGTTCATGACAGGTAGAATCAGAACTGCTGTGAATGCCTTCATTTCACTATAGAAAATGTTGGGTGCGTAATGGGGGTAGTCAGGGCAACGGAGATGTGATCAGCACGAACATTGTCGTCACATGCGCGACGCCAGCAACGAATTGTATGTTGTGCGGGGCAATCTCGTACTTACATGGATATTGTCAGTGATGTTTACCACACAACGCACTTGCGTGTATACCTTTGAATGTGTGCCACACTGTAAAATAATCGAAATTTCGGGAAGCTGACTTCGCGCCGATTGGTAGATAGTCCCCGTTCCAAAGTGGATAGCTCGCTGGTTCTGTCAATGGGGCAAATATAACCCATTTCGTGGTTGATTCCCTCGTAAGTTGCCGCGACGAACAAAAAGGTCCAAACGCCCTATGACGACGAAAGGACTACCGTAAAAAAGGATTCAGTAAGACAGTTGTAAGAAGTTTGCTGCTTATACAAGTCTCATAAAAAATACTAAATTTTGACGAGCGGTAAAAAGTCTAAATCGCTAAGCACCATTCACTCAGCGCTGGTAGCTCCATGCCACCCATTTATTCCCGCTTTGGCGTTGGTACATCGTCCAAAACGCAAGAACAAAGTCAAACTGAAGGCACTCGACCGCGGTGTGATGACTGCGATAGCTGCAGCAGCAGTCGTCAGCGTCCATCGGACAAAGTGGTACCGCCGGAAAACCCAACAAGCCGCTATTAATATGGCAGTACAGGATGTGGTCCCCACCAAGCTCTATATTACTTACAGCACATCCATGCACATAAAGAAACCTGGCCTGGAGAGAAGGTAAGTTTCAACTTGTTTTATCGCATTTAGCATATTAATGATATATAATATCCTGCTTAGAGTTCTGGCTTCGATTGTAGAAATGCGGAAAGCGATATATCTGTGTATACATGGCGCCCATGTTACTAATGCTGGCTCGATACGACACGGATCGCTTCAACGCACGCAGACGAGGTGGAAACATTTCGTTTCTTAGACACTTTCTCAAGCGTAATGGGCTGTCAATTAGAAGGATCATGCACAGGTGTAGAAAAAAGCGCCATGGGTTGGAAGTAATTATCTAAGTTCTTTGTGTTAGCATTGAAAGTACGTTTGTGGTTTGGTGATGCATAGCTTGTGCAAACGTATTTTCGCAGTCAATTCAGCATGTCATAGAAGAAGACGGTATCCGGTATCCTTCTGCGGAGAGGGGCGATACCAAGCTCGCCACCTTGTTCATCATGGACCAAACGGCAACATACATCGATGTTGCCGGCAGAACAACAACTGATTTCATGGGAAACCCAACTGTGGATACGCAAGGTACCTTTTATATGATTTTGTTTCATTTGTGGAGTTTTGCTGATTTAATATACTTTTGGCCTTACAGGTAGCGCAATTAACGGATTAGAGCATTGGTGTTTCTTGCAGCATCAGCGACGGGCATTATTTACCTCCACTGATCGTGTTTGCTGGTGTACCAAGGGGGGGGGGGGTCGCCGAAGGTTTGGAACCCGGAATTTGGGTCCCCTGAACCTGAGCATACCGTTCAAAAGAATGCTTTTTACAATGACGCGGTGATAATGAAGTGGATTAAACGGGTACGTTTTAACATTTGTATTTTGGAGCTACATTTTAAAATCTAAACTTTTATGTATGAAACAGGTTAGAAGCCTCGGGTGGATGAATGCCGGCTGCTGTCTTGGACAACCTTAAGGTCAACGAAATTGTGTCGGTGAGGGTGTCACTTGAGGAGTATTGCACGCAGGTGCAGTTCGTGTCGCCAGGCATCACAGGTTCGTGCCAGCCAATGGATGTGGCAGTTATGAAGCCATTCAAGGACGCATTTCGGTGCGTTTATTTTGTTTTTACTGAACCTTGTTGAGCGCTATGTTGCGTGCGCTTTTATCCAATTTATCTCGAACATCATCTCGGCAACCCGTTCCCGGTTTCGACATCGGAGAAGCGGGCGCTCATCTCGCGCTTGCTTGTCGAGGCGTGGGACGCTGTCAAGATCGGCACAAATCTGAAAGGATTCGCGCGGGTAAAGGTGATTCCAACGATCCCGCCACCACTACGGCCGTTTCCGCGTGGCTACCATCGTGGCGGACGCACCGCTGGGACGAGACGAGTAGATCAATACTAATACAGTACCATTTGCGTATCTTAGGTACCTGTAGTGTGCGGAGTTTTGGTGCGAGGGGATGACGCCTTTATTGCAACCGTGCAAGTTGCCTTTTTTTGTTGTTGCATATCACCGTTGTTGTTTTACCGAATCCGATTTTTACGGTAATATATTTTTGTAGTTCAATCACGCCAGAAACAAACCAAACCAATATTACCATCGAACCGGGTTTGATCCAGTTACATGGTTTTTGTTCGAAGTGGTTTGAACCAGTGCAAATTTAAAGATAAACGACGCGGGGTTCAAACCTCAGTGAAACTGCATCAACGCATGTGGACTCTTAGACCTGCGGCTTTATCCGCAGACGCCCCTCAGACTGAAACGACTATTGTGTAAAAGCACTATTACAAGTGACACGACAAACGATTTTGAGTTGCAGATATAAGGCACATCGACATCACGAGCGTGCCTACGTTAGCAAATTCACATTCTCTACCCTTATAATATCGTGGCACTGGCTCGATAGGCTTCTTCCGCACGCGTGCAGAATTCGATGCAAACTGTTATGAGGGCGTTTGTCCTTCACGGAGAAGCCCAATCGACCCCATACGATGCTATAAATGAAAGGTTTTCCAGAAAAAGACGGCAATTTGTTGTTCAAGACGTGATCATGAGCAATGAAGGAGGCGGAGAAAGCCCCGAGCATTGCCAGGCAATAACCTCTCACAGAGGCAGTCAGAGCGATGCACACAGTCAAGATATATCTGATTTTGTGAATATTTCCGTGTCATCTACAGAGATCGCTGAGTTTGTTAACAGCTCTGTTGCAGCAACTGAGCGCAGAATTGGCGGTTTTCTTCAAGAGTCACTGAGAGCTTCACAAGCCGATTTCGAAGCCGCCATACTGGAGCACACTGAAAGATTAACGGGGGTAATTGAGGGCCGACTGCAGGAAATCTCCTGGACGCTCCCACTAAACTTGAAGCAACGACAAAATCGGCACTGGAACAGCAACACTCCCGTTTTGCGGTACAGATTTCAGCTAGTGCCACCCGCACCGAAGCCAGCATTCAAGATCATTTATTCCAACTCAGAGGAGAAAATGAAATGCGCCTGCAGTCGATTTTTGGGCAAATTGAGAATATAGCTGTGGCCTCGGCAAGAGCTCATGCGGAAGAGCAAGCAGCAAGAAGTTAGCATCGAATTCGGGAGTCACTAAGTTGAGCAGCGAAAGAGTATGCAGTTGCACTTGATTTGAAGCTTCAGGATGTTATCAGTAAAATTCAGACTGAAGCAGAGACTCGAGCCTCTGTTTGGGCTGATGTGCAAGGGGTAGAGATAGAAGAAAGGCTTCAACTGAAACTTGACGCCACAATATAGGCTTCTCGATTAGAGTGCCGTAATTTAGTGGCAACCTCTATTGAAGACGTAGCCATTACCCTTTTTTTAATCGAAAACTCGAGGTCGTTAGGCGTGATGTGGAATCCAAGCACGTTAATCAAGCAGATTGGGTGGAGACACGCATGCAACAAATACTTTTGGAAGCTCAAACTCCATCTCAAACCGCCGTCGCGGCAATGGAGCAAACGGCCAGGGATACTGAGATCCGCACACAAATACATCACCAACAAATCGACGATCACATCGAAAATATGGAAAGGGAACTAGAACAGAAAGTTGTAGCAGCTGGCGGTATCAGTGAGGATCAGTGGCAAAAGATCGGCATGTTAGTCTATGAAATAATAACCGCTATTAACCAACAGCGCGGTTGCTCGCCATCAAGTGAAAAATCGCCCAGGGGTGAGCCTGCAACCAAGGGTGCATGCACAACCTCAGCGCGTAGTAAAAGGGTAATTGCTAGTGGATCACTAGACTACAACCTGCGAGACAAACGAGAAACTGGAGGAGATTTTCTCTTTGCGCTTCGTGAGATGTCGGAATGCATTAACAAGCTACAGCTCAACCCGGAGGCGTTGTGCGCATGTACACAAATTACGAATCATCGAACGTCACCAAAACAAACGCAGAAGGCGATCAAGCGGAAAGATCATTCGCGAAAAGTTTCGACGGAGATGTCCAAGCTTGCAAGGGCGCGTGAGGAGGCAATCAAAGCTACAGATACAACGATTAACGAGCACTCAGTAAATCTTAAGCTTTCCGCAAAGAGACGTCTTCAAGCATCGAAGAAGTGAATGTTGAAGTATCGAAGAGGTAAATGCGCATAGCGTCAGGTACTGTGCTGATTCTAGCAAAGTCGTAAGATAGGTTAAACGTGCATTTAAGGATTTACGTATCACTGAAGCGAAAGCTTCATGCACGGTGTTTCTGCGCATAGTTTAGGCGACTCCTGGCCATAGAGGCAGGCTACTCACTCGGTAAATCTAATAGTTCTTTGACGATAATTATGTTGTTTGCATGTGTAGATGCACGCCACGTTTATAAACGACTGAGACTAAACGCCGCATTCTCCACAGGTGTCGCCTCTGACGCAAGTTTAATAAAACGCAGACAAAGTTCGGGGATTTCTCCGAAGACCACCACGATCTCGAAGTTTCTCGCTCGCCATCTTATTCGACTCCAACAGGCGAGGGAAACAAGGCCTCCGACGGTTTGTACGTTGTTGCATTCACTATTCAGCCCAAATGGCTAGTCTGCAGTACAGTAGATAAGTGGAACAAAAAAGCAAACAGGTTCAAGTGGTATACGATTACTTCCTTTAGCTGTAATGAACTTTAAATCGACCTGAGCAGCGACGCTAGATACTTCGGGGGGGGGGGGGTCATGATGAATATTAGACAAGCTCGAAATGAAAAGAAAATTAGTAAGTGCAAACCACACTACCCCCTACGTTTCCTGTGAACTCTGTCATCATTTGCTGGTTTTCAGATCTAGGTTCTAACTCGGCCAGCATGCTTGTAGGGACGGCTGTCCCATACTCCTCATCCGTCAGCGCCTTGCAATGAGTGACATCAGTGAACTGTCGGTTTCGGTTTAAGAACGAGCATATTTCAAAGTTGTGGCTCGAAAGACTTGAGCGCTGTGTAGTCACCATTATACCACTGACACCAAAGTCGCGTTCAATGACTGCAAACGATGATGGCACCGCAAAAAGAATTCGGGCAATTCGGGGCAGGAAGTGATATACGCTCGTCTCTTCTTGGCGTTGCCAAAACTCGAGCACGGATTCCGCTTCGCCGTTTGACTTGCGCTCTAGCGTGCCTGTATCTGCCAATCAGCGATCAAACTCTTCATCAACACGCCCGTCATGACCTCGCGGTTCAGCGCGTTGGGCTGGATGTTCACCAAACATGTCCGTCAGCTCTTCCGAGTATGCAACCGGGGGAGGAGGAGCCATAGTTAGCATCGACGCAAGATCCGATGAAGAAATGATATCGGATCGTAGTGAACTACCCACCTCCGCGTCTATAATGCTCATCATGAGCACAATGATGCATTTGCGGACACACTCCTTCACCTTGTCAACATTTCACTAAACGGTTTGCTCATCGGCTCGCAGGTGCGCAGATCGACGATGAGTTGCGTACTACACACGCGAACAATTTTAAGTAAGGCCTTTCTCCTGGTTCTTAAAAACCGGATGCAGACACATTTGCGCTTCTGGGATGTAGGATGTTTCGCGCATCTTTGTGCGGGCAGTGTAGCGAGCGAAGAAGTTCTTTTGAAAGGCTAGCGCAAGCAAATGCCAGGCATTTTTCGCCGTCGGTGTGAGCTCATGAACGCGGTAGTAAGCCGGAGGGTCTTGGGCAGATCGAAGGCGGTCCTTTAGAGCTGCCGTCTTGTCCAATATGAATAAACAAAGCCGGTAGAGACATAGCAACACCTCCACTTGGTTCGCACATTCGCTCTAAGCTCGAACGTCCAATGTCCTGATTGGATCTAGAAGTGCCAACAACTGAGCCAAAGTTGTCTTGTCGTCCGTCAGAGGAAAGCCTTGAGGGGGGCCTTTCCGAGCTCGGATTGCCTTCGCCCGTTGCTCTTCGAACCAATGTTCAAGAGCTCCCCACTTCTGAAGTATGCGACGAATAACTCGAGTCAGACCCATAAATCGGTGCTCTTTGAAAGCCAAGGGCTGGGTTATGCTGCCAAGTAGGAGCTGCTGACACAATTCACCAAATAGAGACCTCATCGACTAATTAGAGCGGATCGCATACACAGTCTTAACTATTCGGGAGATCAGATCTGTCAGCACCAAATGTTTTGATGCACTGCGCTAGGCAACGATGCCGAAGGCCGTCTTCGTCGCCGCATTCGTAAGATGCGACATGCACCAAACCCACTTAAGTGAGAGGCCGGTTTGCATCATCCACTTGACATCCGGACCTGTGTCCGTTGTTGTCAAAAAAAGTCAGCAAGGTTTAATTGCAAGTTAAGCAAAATCTCGATGATCCACCGTTTGAATGGGATCCGATATCCTTCACAACGCTCGCCGTAAAGAGGTTCAAAGCAGCGTGTTCCAAGCAAAAATGGACTTGTACTGCCACTGATTGTCGACTAGATACACACGCAAACCCAGGTACTTTTTCCCAGGCTGTGACTTGCAACTCCAAAGGTCGACCACCATCGCCATCGCAGGAGTATTTTTGATACTATTGGCGTCGAGATAATCAACAGCGCCCCTTTTTGAGGAATCCTACAGGTCTGCAATTACCCGCGAGACAGTCTGGCGATTGATTGTCGCTCGAGATACCTCTTTCACCACCAGATCTGCAAGTAGCTCGGACCCGTCATTTTTGCCAACGCAAAAGGGCAGATTGTTGCGGACAATCCGCAACGTTTCCAGTAGTAGGGTCATGCGACGGCTGTCATCCGCCTTGCGATCGCATTAATAATACGATTAAACTCCTGCTTCCGAGAGCGCTTTCGACCAGCTTCTGACAGGGATTTCGATGAGGATTCTCGATGAGCATCCGCAAGGTGTTTTGCGACCTTTGATGTGTTGCCGAAAAGCTGAATTATTTTTGTGTTCACACTGGCATGATCTACTTCCCATACAAATCCACCCGATGTACACCTTATCATCGAGAGCACACGAAATTCGAACACCACAATCAAATATCAGCGAGCGTTCACCGCGTCGTTTTGGTAGAACCGTAAATCCTGTCATCGGCCGATAGTTTTGGATTGCTTCCGTCACGTACTCGGGAACAACAGACATGCTGAAGGTTGTGCGTTCCGCCCTTCGCGACGCTAACGTATCCGGAGAGAAAGATGATTCTGGGGGTGGTGAAGGCGTGTTGAGGGCCTCGCCTGACCTGCTTGTTGATTCCATCGGATATCCCCCACTCTCGGTTAGAAGTGGTGCGTCGATTGAAGAGCTCGAACTCGCGTCGTACGGCTTAATATAAGAGTTGATAATTGAAACCGATGGGGCAGGTTTAGAAGTAGCTCAGAAGAAAGCGAACAGGACAGGGAGGAGGGTCTTGACCACGAAGCAGATTTTGCAAAATGAGGCCTCACACTCGCGCAAATTACTTCCCTACTGCCGTTTAGCCTGGCCACACCGGCGAAAGGCCTTGGAAGATGTGCCTTCCGTGCTGCCTCTTGGATCTGAACAACCAATGTTACTAGGTGCCGCCTATCCTAGCGTGCGGCTCTTCCCAGAAGGTCGATATGCACGAAACACAGTTTTTCTTCCAATCAGTGACCAGGATGCGAACCAACGGATCGATCTTGCTAAGTTCCTAACCTTCCGGCCTCAGCAACCATTGTCCTAATAGTGATCCTTCTGGATACAAAACCCTAAAATACCCAGCGGCTTTGCCTTCGCTTGTTGCTCGCTGTACTCGCCTGTTACCATGCTGGGCTCATCCGTGTGCTCCACTACAATCAGTAGAGTGAAGTTTCTTCTATTAGTAAATACTACTAATTTGAGATTATTAAACCCACGCCTAGAACAAACCAAACCAACCAAGGTGCAATCTATTGGTTTGAAGTAAACCTTCAGCCGAAGCAAACCAAAATTACGAGGTGCTGATGGTTTGAACACGTAATACCCGTCTAATAAACGCATGCAGTACGCTATTGAGAACGGAACTGTAAGTCACTGGAAGCCGGACCAGAACGGACCATGTGTTTACGGCCATATTTATAAGATGGGGAAGTATACGTTTAAATGACGGATCCGAGGTAGGAATCGTCATACAGTTTTTCTATATTGGGAACTTTCCGACTTGGTCGTTTTCGCGGAAACGTGGCCGCAAGCAATACAACGGTGCGTATTTGGTTTCGTTTCCGGTTACAACACCAAATGCAAAAGATGCAGGTCCACATATCATAGAGACACTTGTATTCAAATTGAAGCTGCTGTTACAATACTACTATCATCTCGTGTGAGTCGGTTGACTCGAATCAGTCGTCTTACTCGAGGCGGTTTCAATTGTGGACCATGGCAGTCTGCTGGAGGCCAATGACCTTAACAAGAAAACGCATGCATAGGTAAGGCAGCACCTCGTAGAGAGTGTCGTTCCATGTGTGACAAGATAGCTTCAGCTCGAGAATAGCAAGACACCACACACCACAGAAGCTGCCATCTTTTTCCAAGCAGGTGTGACCTCTTCGTATGTGATCTCGTCCTTCATGGCCAGAAGGGGCTCAATTGTGGCACGTACACCTGTCCGGATTTCTTCAAATCCAGTGGCGAGCTGGAGCGGGTCAAACACGTAGCAGTATTTTGTTGTCTTGTTCAGGAGAAACGCTCCCAAGTGATGGCCGAGATTAATAATGCAGATGAGGCGTTCATTTAGCTGATCCAAGCCTCCCAATCCACCAGGTTGCGCTCCTTCGCGCCGAATGCTGCCAGTTCGTGATAAATTGGATTTATCACGCCGACATGTGCATACGTGTCTTCAGCGCTATCATGTTGGTAATGATGGATGTACTGTGCAGCCACAGATTTTCGCGAAAGTCGAACAACCCATGCGGCTCCCCACTGACGCGAATCGTAGCCAAATTCATCGTCTCCGCTGTCTCCTTGTACTCTCCCTAAACAAGGATTAACACAAACTCTAGTCAGGTATTCAATGCTCACTCGCAAGCTGAAGCACCCTTACCTTTGTAATATCGCAAGTGTCATTGAACGGCTCGGTCAACTCGTTCATCTGCCACTTAACACTGTCGATCCAGTCCAGCGTGAACTGTGCTAGACGAAACTGATTTTTTTTTCGTGCCTCGATAGTTTTCGCCATAGTCTACAGTTGATCAAGCTGACCCATAGTCTTCCCAATGTGCCAGGAGGTTGTAGTTGTCAGTATTCTTGATCGCGTTCATGGCCGCACATATTTTGTCCAGTTGAGGAAGCCAGTTATTGTAGGCACCCTCTGTCCAACATGTACGGACGCACGGATAGCGTGCCCTTCACTTCCAAGTCTGCTATATCGAGAGCGTCATACATGGGCTTCGCACCGCGCACACTTTATGCTTCGCTCAACAAAGCTGAAATATCGGATAGTGCCACCTTGCGCGTTTCCTTCTCGTCTCGGATCTTTATCCCAAGAGCTTTAGCAGCTTTGAGCTCTTTACTTTCAGCGAGCCGGGGTATCGCAACGAGATATACCACGTGTGTGTGGCGGTGACGCAAAAGGTAATCGGCTTCTCATTCGTACCGGCTCGGAAGTCTTCGGTGCAGTATTATTTTTTCTCGGTACGATTTTGGGTACATCCGGTACAAATCCGGTGTTGGCAACGGTTGTGGGTGCAGACTTCTCTTCGCATACGTCGTCCTGAATCGGCGCACTCCTATTCTTTCCCTCTTTGGCTTCGACAGAAGAGGTTGAAGCTACTTGACTAGGGCTTGCTTCCAGGCTTGAGTCTACGACAGAAGTCCATGGTAGACGACCAGATCCTAGTGAGTCCACGTACCGTATTTCGCATGTAGAGAACTGCACCCAATATTCATTAGTACATTACATCCTGTATCAACCCATATTAAAAAAAATAGTTCAATTTAGCAGTGTAGAGTAAAATTCTATGATTACACTGCTGCTTCCTCAATACGATCAAAGTGGGTCTTGGTCATCGGCGACGATCAACCCCACCAGAGAAAGTTGTTGCAGCTCATCCACTAGGGACGCAGCGGCAAGAACGTCATCATGAAGCTGCAAGCAGGATTTCTTGTAGCCATTCGCGATCGTCTGAGCGCTTAGTCCTTCCCAGCTGCTGCATATCTGTCTGCACATTTTTGGACGACGAGGCACCTCTAACTTGAACATGACACCTTCTTCTCGTGGTTTATGAAGCTGCAACTACATGTTCTCAAGCCAGCACTTCCGCAAGCCAGACTTGAACGGGAAGAAGTTCTAGGCTACATCCGCCGGTTGGCAACCCGATGTGGCGTTTGGAGGAATTTCATCAAGACGACATTTATTGACGCAGCATATGACTTAACCTCTGGAGTCGAATGCCAGTTTGCAATTTCCCGGCTACCCCACAAGTGCACGTAGACAGGTCCATACCTGCTACTGCCCTTTCAAGCTTCGGTCCATCCAGTCCCGTGTTGTCGTTTTGCCACCTCAGCCTATCTGTCGTGCTGTCGCCTCACCTGACTACCGGACCCTAAGACCCCGCCCCGCGCCGTGACACCACCACCACGCTAAGCCGTCGTGCTGCCGCCGCCGAAGAACTAAGTCGTCGCGACTCCCAATCGAGCCGCTCCCTTGAAGCTGTTGCCGAGTTTGCGCCTGTGGCCCTAGGAGGTCAGAGGAGTGCGGCCTAGCCCTGCCGTAAAGGGGGGAACGTGACAGCTGCGAGAGAGCAGTTGGAAGAAGAAACGCCCGAACTGGTCCGTCAGCCTTCGCAGCCCATCATCATGGCGGCTCCCTGTCGTGACTAGACTTGGCATGCTGAGTGGCGAAACAAGGCCCACAGGTCGAGTTCTCGTTGCCCACCGATGACGCGCTCGCGTCAGCGGAAAAGGCTATGTTGGATCCCGAGCGCAACGCTGATGACAAGAAAGCAGCTGCTCTACGTGGAGTTCCCCAGCTCGTCTCGAGTGCGTTGACCTACTCCATGTGGATTCCTGCGCGAGACCTGACCGCCACGTTCTCTGATACGGAGATCATGACCTCGCTGGATCGGATACGCAACCGGCCATCTGGTCGGCCAACGTCAGCCATCTGCGCGATTTCAGACCATCCGGAACGCTGGCATCAGCATTGTATGCACTGATCAAGCTATTGCATCCAAGTTGGGTGGCCAGACGCTGTCGATCTGCGACCGAACTATCGGGTTCAACCGTACTCCTAGTACTCCAGCTGGTACTATGTCGACTTGCAGCGCCTGCCTGACAAGGCCGATGACAGCGAGACCTACGACTGGTTCGCCGCACATGGGATACCACCGGTGTTCATCTGCCCTAGTCGTACGATCCGCGGTCTGAAGTCACGCAGCCGCCGAGTGTACTTTAACCACAAGTCCCCGCCCGAGTCGCTGATGCTTACGCCAACGACGCCGTTGCGAGAAATCAAGTTCGGTGACCATGGATACGCGGTGGTCAATCACCGCATCCGCGCGTTCAACCACGGCACGCCGCCCTTCCTGAAGGCGATGCACGAGAAACGCAAGGCTCACCCATCATTATCTAAGTCGGTCGACCATGCGGCACATCAGGCTTCTTCGAAGCCTGCTGTTGCCACGAGCGCCGAAGCCAATGGCACGCCTATGGTAACGTCGGACGCCGTGTACGAGCCATCCGAGCCTAATGGCTCGGAAGTGACTCGGAAGCCAGTTCAGGCAGCGCTATGGAAGGTGTTAAAGGAGAAACTGTCGGAGACGAGATCACAGTCCAGCCCAATTCTATCTGGCCGTCGGACGAAGAACCTCCAAATTTCCCACTGGCTCGATCAAGCGAACGGACCGGGAGCCGGCGAGTATCTTGCGCGCCAAGGAACTTGTCTTTGGCAAGATGTCCACTTCCACGGCCAAGACAAGGGAACTACCCCGTCCCAGACTGGCTATCCAGTACTGGCATCCACCAACCAGTATGAGTGGCTGAGTGAGGGAGATGGTGGCAATGTCCCACCTGATCAGGATATGACTCTATGGGACAGTACTCAGATCCCGCCCTCCCCGGTTGCCTCGTATGTCAAGCTGTCCAAGCCTGCCGAAAAGATACTCAACAGCGCTGCGATCAAGTACCCTGCAGAGACGATCACCCTCAAATGACCTCTGCGACGTCATCGAATCGTATCTGACGGAGTTCTCGAACACCTCAGATGCCGATAGCAGCTTGTACGGGATCCAAGCCCAACCTAGCGTCCATCGCTTTTTATTAGACACCTCGGCTCCCGGTAACTATCAGCATCTTCGCAGCAAGACGTTTGGCCACGCAGTACTCCGAATGATCTCCACGAAGCTAGACTCCTCGGCGAAGGACTACTCGCTCAAGAACAAGTTGGCCGAGCTCTTCCCGGACGCTGACGACCTAAGCCCAGAAGTCGTGCTGCAGAGCTTTTGCTCTACCCCAAACGAGTTCTGGCTCCAAACGCGACTGGCCGAGTTTGATCTTGCGTTGCAAGTGATTGCTCCAAGCATCTATATGGATCCGGTCAAGGTCTGCGCTCTAATCCAACAAGAAGCTACTACGCTGCCCCATCCGATGTGGCACCCCTGGAACGATCGCACCCTAGGGGTACTGGTAACCTCGCCGTTGGCAACTCGACTCCTTAATGGCCCGTTGCCGGACGACTTACGCCAATGCATCGCTGATCTCCAGTAAGCGGCTTCTGCAGTAGCCAACTCGGGTAGCCCTTCTCTCTAATGGGAATTGGGCCCTGAGAGGGTTCTCGCTGAACGCTAACGGCATGAACCGGACCTCAAGGAGCTCGCTGCAGTACTTCTCTAAGACCTTTCACATGATCGGTCTTCAGGAGAAGTGCTTCACCGGGCCCTTCAACTACCAGCGCTTGAAACAGATCTGGAGGCAAACCTCGCGGTTTAATTCCAGCTTTTGGTCGCAAGAACATATGACTACATACACAGGGTACGCTGGTGTGGGCTTACTACTCACGCCGACATGCCCTGTTCAAGATATGCAAGACGTTACCCTCCGTCATGTTAGCTCGGCTGATATGATGGATCGGTACTTACTACTACGAGGCACTCTGGACTTGAAAGAGACGTACATTCATGTGGTGTATGCACCCGTTAAAGGCCAGAAGCGGCCAACCTTCTTTAAGCACCTTCCAAGAGACTTCGACGATGATGTGCTGCACATTGTCATGGGCGACTTCAACACGGTGATGTCAAGCCAACTGGACCAAGCCAACCACACCGACCGGAATCGGCCGCGGGGACGAACCGAGCTGCTGGACTGGAGGCAAGCTATCAACGTTGCGGATGCATGACGGCTGGAACATCCGACGCTCGTCGAGTTCACCAGCCCCAACTCCAGCTCAAGGTTAGACTACGTGATGCTAAGCTCCCAGCTCTTCCACTCGGCCGTACAGGGAATTCTGCACGACTTTCGCAACCGCTCCAATATGGGTGACCACTGCGGCATCGACTTTCGACTTGGATCTGCTATCTTTCGGCCGGCTAAGAGACCCCCTGGCGCTGCCCAGAATGGGTCATCCAGCTTCCTGAAGCGCAACAATACCTCCAAAAATCGCTGATCAAGTTGGCAGACATGCTCCATGCACCAACGGACTCCCACTAGAACCCGGGCTGCCTACTCGACGAGCACAAGCGTCGCGACAGCATCTTCCGCACGAGTTATTCGAATCCCGGAAGAATGCTCGCCAGCGTGAACTTGAGGAACTGCACCTGGAAATCAATGTTCTGCAGCACCGCCAAGCGAAGGAGCCTACCGATGATCAACGCCGGCGACTGACTGAAAAGAGGGCACTATTGCAGGTCAAGATGGAGGTGAAAAAGGTTTACGCATCGAAGAAGAAGTTTGCCTCCGACCTCCATGATTCTGAGCGAGGTACCAGGTACTTCTTCCGACCGCCTCAGACCCTGCACAACACTCCGATTCCTGTCAATTCGCCGGAGGAGTTGGAAGTCATGTGCCAGGAGTTCAACCAGTTTTGGTCCGGGATCTATCGTTCACCTTCAAGGGAGTTCCATCATGACAAGCCGAAATGGGATCGCATCAAGCTGGCCCAGATCCTTGAACACACGACCAAGCATCTGACGCCGAAGCGAGCTGCCTATCTTGACAGTCCACTCACAGCAAATGACTTCTACTGGGCTATCAAGCATACGTCGTCGGGGAAGGCACCAGGACCCGATGGGATACCCCTGGCCTACTACCTAACTGCTGTGCCGCTTTGGAGCCGTATCATGGAGATTGTCTACGCGGCTCAACTGGAGAAAGGCAGGATGTCCAAGTTCCAGCGTCGCGGCCAAGTCTGCTTGCTATACAAGAAGGGAGATCGTAAAGAGCCTGGGAACTACAGACCCATTACCCTCCTCAACGTCGATGCCAAGCTGGGCCCCAAGATACTGGCATAGCGTCTGGGAACTGTCTTAGATAGTCTCCTATTTTCTGACCAGTATGGCTTTGTGCCTGGGCGCATATTCGTCATGCTCACCTGTGGCTTCAAGCACTCATGAAAGTGTATGAAGACGATGACGCGGTGGCTGGTGCTATCTTGGTTGACTTTGCCAAGGCCTTCGACAGCGTGGTGTGGAATGCCCTTGACATGATCCTCGAGCACTTCAGCTTCGTCGAAGTGTTTCGTCGCTGGGTATGAGTGATGTTTCCTGGGGCTTTGGTGGCGCTACTATTCAACTGTAGCCCACTTTCGCCCTTTGAATTAGGGAGAGGCGTGCGGCAAGGAGACCCTCTCTCTCCCCGGTCTGTTCGTGCTTTACGCGGAACCTATGCTGAACTTGATTCCCGCCAAGATGAAGGACGCTGGACTTCGGTGTGGAGACTCTTCGGTGGTCCATACCATTATCAGCTTTGCTGATGACTGCACTGGACGACGGAGGGACCTGCGGGATACTCAGCGTCTACTGGACTTGGTGGATCTCTTCTGTGAGGCGTCGGGCATGGAGCTAAACAAGAACAAGACCGTGGTGCTGCCGTTCCACCCCTGGAACAGTGTAACCGACAGCATCCGTAAGGCACTACAGCAATTGGGACTAAAGGTTGTTGGGAACAACGACTCGGCCAAACTGCTTGGTATATACTACGGTCCCAAGGTCACAGACACGGCACGGGTACAGCACATATTGGCGGACATGCAGACAAGACGTTCACTGTGGAAGTACCGGGTACGCACTCTGCGAGGACAAGCGGTCATCCTACAACAGGTCATCTTGCCTGTTCTCTGGTACACGGCCAGTGTCTGCTACATACCTGAAGCTGGTTTCCAAGACCCAGTCCAGGACATGACCCTGTCTTCTACATCGAACATCGTGCCCCGAGCTTGGTGGACGTTGCTCATGCACATGGGAGGCCTCGGCTTAACGCCTGTGAAAACGATGATCGAGGGACTCCAACTATACATGCTCTGCAAGCTGCTCATGGCCGTACGTCAGTCACCGGATGATGTACCCTCATGGGCCGCCCCAGTCATTGCGCTGTTTGACTCCGTGATGAAACCTTGGGGACGCGACTTTGACATCCTGTACGCGCCGGTCTGGAACAGCCCTCATTATGTGGTGTCTCGACGGCTAAGACGATGGGGACCGCTTGGTTTGTATTGGCATCATGTTCTCTTCCTTTGGAACACCAAACTGCGCCCCAAGATCACTCGCAACATGACCAAGTTTGACAAGTTGATAATGCCGCTGCCGGACAATGTTGATATCACGACTGCAACCAAGACGCCCAAGTCCATGCGAACCGCAAACCTGGGCATTGTCCAAGACCTTATTCGCTTAGGTTTATTGGATATCTGACTTGTTTGAGCTTAGTGGATACCCGCCTCAAGCCGCCAAGCTATCCCAAACCATCCGTGAGCATGGCCAGCCTGGGCGTGCTAACAGCGTGAGCTTCTGCGGATCTTTCTTAACTAAGACTGACTCGCTGTTACGACCGTTGGCCAACATGCCCATTGGACCCCGCCCCAAGCCACACTACGGCTGCGCACTCCATACTTGGATCTTCAGTGGCTATGAAGTCGCTGATCTCACGGTGTCGTTAATGCGCAAGCTCCTGGTTCAGTACAAGGTACCCGGCCTGCCAACGACTGCACTTGGCCTTGAACAAGCGCCTCCCGCAAATGTATGGGGCAGGGACCTAAAGATGAACAAGCATGTACTACCAGTGAACGCGGACTTGCTGTACAGACTTCAGCACAACGCACTTTGGGTGGGCTTTAGGCTGCAGCACCTGCAAAGCGGTATGACTCGCTGCCATCATGGGTTTGGGGTCATTGAAACCGTCTCCCATCTCTTTTGGTATTGTGACTTTGCGGCAACCGATGGGCGGAATGGCTTGAGGTGTTCCAGCAGTAATTTGAGTCTTCCATTGAGTGGGCGACTGTGGTCTACTTCGCGGACATCATGCCTACGCCCCGAGCCAAAAAGGACTTTGGCTACAGCCTCTTTGCGGTCTTCCACATAGTGAGTGTTGTGGTACTTCGCTGCCTATGGACGCACCGCAATGACATCCGCTTCCACGAGTATGAACCAAGTCTCATCGGCGTCAAGGCTCGGGTGCACGCCCTGATTGACCTTCATGTTGCTGCCTTATGGCAGGCAACTCAGGCGCAAGCAATAAGACAGTCCACGCAGGTGAGTAGGCAACTACACACCTTATTGCGAGGACTGCCTGTGTCGGCACCCTTCGACGACAATGGCCCAAGCGACCACGAGGCGGAAGACCGTCAGCGGGACTCCTTACTCGCGGACATGTTGAACCACGACAGGGAAGAGACGTCCGGAGCGTTGGCGCCCTTCACGACTGCAGATCCAAGCGATCGCGGGGTGGAAACCCGTCAGCGGGGCTCCTTTCCCGCGGCCATGTTGAACCGTAGCCGGGAAGAGACGCCTGTGGCCCGAAGGTAAGGCCACAAGCTCAAGGCTTCATCCTGATGTCTTACAATCCGCCGCCGGCGTGCTCGGCCATTACTGGCTTCAGTCTCCACCACTTTCATGCCCATACGCCAAGTTCCCGGCTCCATTTGCCGATCGCTTAGCGGGCATTGCCTTATGTCTGCTGTACCCGAAGGCGGTGTGGATTTTAAACCCAGGCGGGGCCCCACATTGGCGGACAGGCGGGTGAAGAACGCGACACGCTACAGACGCTTACGCGTGTTATGGCATGCACGAAATCACTGGACTACTCTTTGGATCGAGGTCTAGAACGGCGCCACACTCCCGAGTCGCGCGTACTACGAGGCCTACAAGCCCATGAGACGACGACTGGGAGGCTTTGCCCCTCTAGACCACGACCCGCATCTCTCCTACTGAAGTGCCCGGTCAGGCATTCTCAAGAACTACCGGGTCTAACCGTGCTCCCCGGCCTACAGCCCGTGAGACGGCGCCCAGTAGCCCCCACGACCACCAGTCCAGTCACAAGACCAGATATCCCAACCTTCCAAACCCCAACCATCGTCCGAAAGGTCTAGTCGGCCCGGGGATTGAACCCTGGCCGCTTCTGTCCGACACTGAATGCTTAACCAGCTGAGCTATCTGAGCTCACTAGAAGTAGGGGGCTCACCACCACCTGGTTCATCGGGTATACTTGGTTTTTGTATAGACCCCATCGGAAAGGTCTTGCAAATGTCCAACTCGGCCCAGAGACGTCTCGGGATGTCCATCAGTTTCTTCCTGGACATTAAAATGGGTCTTTCAGGGTACCCACTTTCGAGAAATGGACCTTGTTGGACACCAATTGGATACTTCGTACCCAATTTTGGGTCCACATGACCCAAATCGATCCCAAATAGCAAGTAGGGTAGCTAAGTAGGTTGCTTACTAGGCTTAAAGTGTAATGTACTTTGTTACTCTGGAGTCGAATGCCCACTGAAATCATCCCAGAGGATCAGAATAGGCTCCTCCGGGAGCGGTCGATTGGCGAAATGAAACTCTAAAAACGTTTGACACAGCTTCCGATTCCACCAACCTAGTTTTTAATAATAACCGAAAAATAAAAATTGTTAGTTAATTTATTAGTACAATCAAACATCCGATTTACTGGTACCTTTCCCGTTCGAGTAGATCTGAAGTCCCGTCTCGTCTTGAAGACGCTTGATTTCAGGCCACGTCCGAACGCCGAAGCCGTACTTTTTTTCGTCATTTTCTATGACAAGCTCCTTAATTTTAAATGGCTTCACTTTGAACACCACAAAGGCGGTGTACTTGATTCCTGTCGAGTCTCCCAGCAGCATCACAGTTGCTCGCTCCTTCGAAGCACTAGCGCACTTAACCCATACGGTTTTGGGCTCCATGTGCATTACCGTTCGCCTCGTAGGCAGGTACTAATAAAAGCAGCTAGTATGCACACATCAAAATCAAAAACATTTTAGGTAATAAGTGAGTAAAGAAATAAAAAAAATAATAAATTCCGAACCTGTCTGATCTGCATTAAAAAAATGCGTGTGATGCCCAATTGTCGTGTTTTTTTATCAACCTCGACTGCAAATTCTGCTTTCACCTTGTCAATTATCAGCAGGGCTGACTTGGCCTTGCCGGGTGGGTGCACGCATGCTCAGTCGGTGTCGACCCTTGAAGCCTTTAATCCACTTGTCGGACGCTTTAAAAGTAGTGACTCCAGCTTCCATAGCGATGCGTTGGGCTTCAATTGACAGCATCCGAGGTGACACGGGCACACCTTCCTTTCTCAGACTATTAACCCACTCTACAATTTCTAGCTCTATCTCCCTAGACAGAATCGTTCCACATCCAACGGTACGAACCTTTTGATGGCTACCTTGTGCCCTTTAAGTGCAGCCTCGGACTTATCCGAGTCCCTTCTCCAGCGCTGAATCATGGTACGCTTGGAGTTGTAGAACTCAGGAGCAAGGTCGTGCCAGAAGTGTGCAATTGTGTGCAGCATCTTGGCAGAGGAGCCGTGTCCCAGAATGACAGAATCTGTAGCTTGTTTTTGCTACAGAAATGCTTTTTATTGTGTGCTTGGTGCGGTGGCGACCCTTTCCGCCAAGCCGTGGTCTGCCCACCGGACGCGGCTTGACGCGCGCCATAGTATAAGCAGAATGCCATCGGCGTCAAAGTGACTGGCATTGGAGAGATGCATCTCTTAACACGCGATTTTTAGGTAAGTATGACAAGTGGCCATTGGAGAGATGCATCTCTTAACATGCGATTTTTTATAGGTATGACAAGTTATTTTAATTGTCCAATACAAGGGTGCATCTCATATGAGGCTGCAGCTCTCTACATGCGAGATGCGGTACGATATATAGCGGTCAGATTGCCACGGGCTGTGGCTCCTGCTACGAAACTTGGAATGTCACTTTGCTGCAACGCATCATAGAACTCCTGCATCCATTCCGAGGCAACCTGATAGGTCGGTGTTGACTGCAGAGTCATACGATCCGTGATCTTCTCCGCTACGGCTTTACACTGGATATATTTGTCCGCCGTTGCCACAGCGGGTTCATTGCGCTCCCTGGTACAGCTAATCTGGTTCACGGCGCCCACTCCAACGTCTCCTTTATCAATATTGTGGATAGAGCTGTGAACAACCCAGCGAGCCGAGAACGTTCGAAGCGACGGAATAAGTGTCTCGTAGTTATTCTTCCAGCGAAAGTGCTTACGTGCCTGCACGGCAATATGCACGTCCGCATAAAGATACAGTCACACTGCCATTTCTACAGACACCAGATACATAGCAACAATGGTCTCAGTTAGTAGGATATCCATATCAGCACATGACGCCCACGGAACGTATTGCCACACACAATGCGCGCGTACCACCGTGTCAACGACGTTCTTGCTTTGGGTCGATGATTTTATCAGCACGGCCTTGCCATCCACGGATATTTCTATGGCGTAGTCCGCGTGGGGTCCGACGGCAAATTCGTGCTGTCCCTCGATTAACTTGAACGCATAATCGCTTATCTGCATGGCCACCGACGCTAGTTCTGGATCCGCTCCCAAAGCTGGCAGGATACCCACTTCGTGATATTGTGCAACATACTCATCCTCAGCGGACTGTTGTAATGACATGAGCGTGGATACAAGAAGCAGATGCTGCCACCTTTGGCCTACCCTGGTGACGACGATCTGGCCTCGTGCGTGTGCACCAAGTTTTTTCGCTGCTCCACCAACAAGCAGCGCTGTCCCGTCAACTGCCTCACGTGGACACCTGAAGGCCGCCGCCTCATCACGGGCAACTCGGTGGGCGAGTTCACGCTATGGAACGGCCTGGCCTTCAACTTTGAGACAATCCTGCAGGCCCACGACGACGCCATGCGAGCCATGGTGTGGTCCCACAACGCCAACTGGATGGTGACGGCCGACCACGGCGGCGTGATCAAGTACTGGCAGTCCAGTATGACCAATTATCGTCTCGTCCAGCATAAACGATTCCCTGATGACTTGCTTAATCTTGCCCCACTTGCTCTCCAGTCGATTGTTCGTGTTGTTCTGAAGGTGAGGGATATTGCCTCTCTTGTAAGGCACCCATTCATGCTGAGTTCTATCCCAGTTCTTCATGAAGAAAGCGAACATGGGATGACTCGTCTCTACCGAGCGTTGACAGCAGCGCATCCTTCGCATCCTGGTACACTTGAGCACTTCTGGCGTAGACCAGCGCCTTCATGATGCCCTTCACCTCCACCTTCACACTTGCTGCCAGTCGCGCAGCTTGTTTTTTAAGCCACGTTACCACGTGCCACTAGCACAGGAGGTGACTAGCTTGTGGGAAGAATTCCTACAGAACCGACCTTTCGTGAACAGCCTTGTCCGATACGAACACACGGATATCTGCCCACGAGGGGTTGTGATTTTTGAAGCTATTGATTGCCATGCGTAGGTTTGGCATCTCCTCGCTCTCTATCAACGAATGGAACACATATTGACCATACGGGGAGTTAGCATTAGATATGGTTGCTTATCGCAAAGAACGACAACATTATACGGATGACGAACCTTTCCAAAAACGTAATGGATCGCAAGCTGAAAAGTTTGTAACGGTTGGAGTTCGTGTTGTGGGTGAAGTCGACAAGCACCACCTCCGGAAACGCGCAAAACAATCGCTTCATCCGCGAGCTCTGGAATGTGACAATACGTGCAACCTTCGCTCAGAGGCCACCATCAGATCCGCAGCATTGCCTCCTGCCCCCACACAGAATTCTTTGAGAATTCCTAACGCTCTCTCAGCGTCGGTTTGGCCAGCCCGTTCAATTTTCTTCATGCTTTGAACCATGTTGTGGACGTCCCGTAGAGTAGTAAGCTTGCCTGACCACACATATGCAGCCGTTAGCAAAACGAGCGCACGCCGGATCTAAACCGGAATAGTACAAGACACTTACCAGTCTCCTTGCGCAGATACAACATGATGCCTTTCACGTGTGGCCAGCTTTTATACATCTGCTCGGCGTCGCAAGTAAGCTGGTCATCAGCGATAGTGCGATTCTCAACATAGTTATGCCATTGATGCTTGGTGACAAAGTGGTCGTGACTCCCACTCGCGTTGACTGCGATATACCACCTCGCGGTATCCGAAACAACACGCGCATTCACTTGAGCCGTGCACTTGGTATCGCGAACTTTCGTATGCGTTCGCTTTCCAGAGCCTCTAGGCTTTTGAATATGCGCATGGGTACACTTCAGTGTCTTGCAATACGGGTCCCAATCGTCCGGTAGGTAACGGATAAATTTCCTCTTTTCCACCACCTCGCAAGATTCTCCGGTCTCGGTAACCTCACGAGTCGCAGCGGTGCGTATCTGCTTGTTACGACTTGCACAGATGTGCTAGTGCGAGAAGAAAACATCTGATGCGTCTTGGCCTGGAATGTATCGAACGTTGTGTGAAAGTGTTTCCATGAAGCCTGCGAACGCTGAAATCCATAAAAAGAAAACATCAGCGATGACATTCTGCTGGGCCGAGCACCTTTTGTTTTCCGGGCTCCTTTCCGGTGTCCCTTCCGGTGGCGATTTGGTTAATCTTCTTCGTCTTCATCACTCTCTTCTTCGTCACCGTCTTCACTGTCAGCATCGTCTCCAACGTGAACAGTATCAGCACCGTGACCGCTACGTGTAGCACTCTCGTCATCGTAGTCAGAGCCGCTGATCGAAGACTCCACTTCTAGATCTAGATCCTCAGCTTATAACTGCTCCAACACCTCTTGTAACGCACTTAAATCCGTAATACGCTGTTTTATCATTGCATTCTCTCGCGCACGCGTCAGCATATTCTTTCTCAGCGCATCTATCGTTAAAGTCATTTGGTCACGCTTTTTCGCGATAGTACGCTCCGCACTTGTGAGATCAATCTCCCTCGCAATGTCGACACTTCCATCGGTGAAGCCATTTGACGCGTTTCCGGCGTTGACTCGAACGCGACGACGCGCTCGGAGGTCCCCGCGATGCGCCTCGGCTTGTGCACGGAGTTCTGCATCAACCTTGGGTTCACGATACAAGTGGGCTGCTTCAGAGACCATGGACTAAGCGAGAAGTCTCGGCGGCACTTGCTTCCTGTGTCCAGGATATGAGGGCAGCTTGTGCAGAACCGAGAATAAGCACAATACAACTCAGTATAAAGTGCCCTCCCGCTTCGAGCCTGTACGAAAGAGGGAACAAGGGGAACGCGTACGCACCATTACGATCGCCGGCAGCGTGCCTTCGGTCGCTTCGTTCCCGCCACTGATTTGCGGGGGGGGATTTGACATTTTGGATTTGTTTGTATCACGTCACAGAACTTATTTTTCTTGGCACTTCGAAAGATAAACTGAAACCGGCTTTTTGGGGGCCCCGGAAAGCTACAGGATGTAACCACATTCCCACATAAATATCCGGGCTCAGCAGCGTGATCCCCTTTATAAGTATATTCCCGCCGAAGCTTTAACTACTAACTATGGTGAACGTCAGTAGCAGTAATATCTTGATTCTTGTAGATATTAGTATTTCGCAATACACCCCTCTTCCCACAAACAGTAATGCCAAGTCAATAAGACGCAAGGGCCAACAGAACACGCCAACTAAACAATAAAGATGCGAACCTAAGACCCCAAAACAAAACGAGTTAATGTCACATCAAAAACACAACTTAATTCATGAGTTTGAGTACTTCGAGTTGTTTCTGTCCGTGACGAGCTTGATCGCCTAAGCCTAGAGGCCGAGAGCCGTGCACTTGGGCGAGAAGCTCTCCGCCAGCTCCAGCACGTTGATCGATACGGTGCCGAAGTTGATCACGCAGTCGGACGGTTGGAGGGCCAGGAGGTCAGCGATGAGCGCGTGGCAGTCCGGCGTGAGGCACATGAGTCGGATCTGGGCCTCCGTGGGGTACGCCTTGGGTGGCACAAACGAGTAGCCCGAGGCGGTCTGGCACGAGTCGAGGTGCGGGTTCGAGGCGAGCTCCAGCAGCTTGACAGTCTCCGAAGCGCGGCACACGGTGGTCTTGTCGTAGGCGACAGACTGCGTGGCAAGGCAGGCGACGGCGGCGGCAGTGGCGTAGGCGAAGGTCTTCATGGTGGTGACGCTGATGTTGGAGCTTGGAGGAAGATTGGATAATGAGCTCTTAGGCGAGCTTCGATAACGAAGTTAGACGGCGTCAATCGGAGACGAGAGCTCTCCTCAAACTGCGGACGCGCGCCGACGTTGTTGTGCCCCCATTCAACAGAAGATGGAAGTCACAGATGCGACCATTACCTTGTGGCTCTTTTGCTGCGTTCACTTCAACAAGGATGGTGTCCAGGGAGACTTACGCTCGTGACTTACATCCGGGGTCCGTTCACGGGGCCCGTGACTGCTTCAGTGGCTATCGTGGCACAGCATAAAACTTAGAAAGCAAGTTGCTACAACTTCAATGAGTTAAACCACTTACAATGTTGCTTTTAGTACACAACGCAAGACCACGAAGATGGCATTGTACAAACGGGACGTTTTCACCTCAGCCGTTGGAATCTCGAATCTAGAGGGTTCAGGAGTGAAAATTGTCACTGACAACTTGCTGCCTTAAGTAAAAAAAACTGACATATGACAGCGCTCGGAAGTGAACTTTGTGGCCATACCTTTCCGGCGCTCAAACTCTGAGTCGGCGGAGTTTTATTTAGACGTCGCTATTCCACGGTGATTTGCTTGCAAGCAACCCCATGATTAGTCTGTGCAAACTTTTGAGTGTGCTAAAACGACCCAAACCTCTCACGTCCGTATCTAGCGTGTTGGTGTTCGACTGCCCTGCGGGAAAATCTGTTCGCGTTGAAGTGTTACGGATAATAGAGTATCAATGACACTTGTAGTAAGTATGGGCTCAACAAATTGAGCCAACTCGTGTTGGTGTACTGTACTGAATTCAACAAGGTCTGGATCGTCTTCTGTAAAACTGGAGAATGTAGTTGAAGTTGCCTTGTGTATAAATTGTGTAGTCGCATACGATGTCCTATTTGCGACTGTCATGTGTTGAGATCTTCCTGCAATCATCATGCTCCGCATCGTGCACCTCGAGCTGATCGCGCTGCTGACTCTGATCCTGCCACGATCGACTTCTCCGAATGCCGTTGAAGTGCACCACGTTCAACAACCACGCTCAGCTTCTGATCCGCGTGTGTCGACGACGTGGCCGTCCCAATGTGACTTCACACACCTGCATCCTCGCCGATACGCCGCCTATCACCTCCCAGCACCAACCGATCAGCTCTCGCCGAGCATCTCCATCGATGGAATTCTGGACGAGAAAGCGTGGGCCGAAGTGTCTTGGAGCAAGTCGTTCCAAGACATTCGCGGTCCAGCATTCTGGTCGCAGCCGTGGTTCGCCACCAAGTTCAAGCTTCGTTACGACCAGCATTTCCTCTACATCGGCGCATATCTCGAGGAGACCGACGTTTGGGCCAATGTGACACAGCGCAACGACGTCGTCTTCCATGACAACGACTTTGAAGTGTTTGTGGATGCTGATGGAAGCACGCACAACTACAAAGAGTTCGAGGTAAATGCCCGTAATGCCACGTGGAACTTGTGGCTCAATCGTCCGTACAGAGATGGCGGACACGAGAACAGCACGCGGGTAGATCCACAACATGGTTTCGATATGTGGAACAGTGGCATGCGGTCTGCGGTGTTTGTCAAGGGACACACGAATGATCCATGTACGTTAGTCCGCTGAAAGATGAAGTCTACGTCATGTCTAATTAATCGCGTTGCTGCTCGCTTCTGTAGCTGAGAATCTTCACTATTGGACTGCTGAGATTGCGTTACCATTAGCGAAACTGGCATTGCATTCAGCGGCACAAGTTCCTCCAGCGTCCAATTCCTTTTGGCGGATTAATTTTTCACGCGTCGAGTGGCCAATTCGAGTGGTCACGGAGGGCGGCACTGGTAAGCAGCATTACGAAAAGAAAGTGAGGTTAAGCGAAGAAAATTGGGTTTGGAGTGCACAATTTGCGGTGGATATGCATCGGCCAGAGTGGTGGGGATACCTTCAGTTTCGCCCACAAGGCGACAGCCCATGGAACTTGAGCGAAGGTCGACCAAACACCGATGAAGTGCCACTTGATCCGGAATGGGGGGTGCGTTTCGTGAGTTTCCAGTTCTACTACGCACAGCACGCGCTCCATAACGCGACGGGGTCGTACACGTCAAGCATGGAGCAATTACTGCCGTACTTCACTTCACGGGAAGCAGTTCAGTGCATAAAGCTACTCGACGTGAACGCCACAGACAAGTCGTTTAGTGCTCAAATTGGACTGACAGAGGGTACAACTCGCTCTGCCTCCAGGTTTGTCGCGAGTATTGAAGACGACGGGTACATCGTCGTGGAGAAGGCGAGAAATGCTCCTGGAATCATTGCGATCGAGTGAGTGCAGCGAGATCTTCATCTCATCACAAAAAGCTGTGGAACTGTGACTACTGTAGATATTTGAGTGTTACATGGTGCTTCACTGAAGCAACCTCACATACGTACAATTTTCTCTCTCTCTTTTGTTGCTTTGTTGTCTTCGCTCTTATGCGAAGTAGATCCACATGCTGAATGTGACGGCAAGAGCAGCAATACCACTGCCAGCGACGAGAACATTGACCCACATTGGCTTGGCAAGCTCCGTGGCGTCGAGTTTCAGAACCTTATCCCAGTGGATCATGTACTTGCGCACCTCCTCTGACGGACGGTTCTTGTGCTGGGTGAGCAGACTCACCACAACGCACACGACCATCGCTGTGATCCACAAGAGCAGAGCAAAGTGCTGGAAATTCATGTAGAAAAACGTGTTCACGACGCCCGGGAGATCTCCATCCATGCTGTCGTCCTTAATGGTCACGAAGATAAGACGGGTAAAACCGAGCAGACCGCCCACAACCATGGCCGAGAACGCACCGTACACATTCGCCGGCTTCCAAGCAACACCAAGCACGAGCACAATACCGATGGGAGGGGTCAAGTAGCTCTGGATCTCCACAATCTGCTCGTAAAGACCCGTTCCGTTGCGCATGATGGGGATCCAGCAGAAGCTCAGCACGGCGAAGCAAAGAATGCTCATGCGACCGACCCACACGAGCTGCTTGTGCGAAGCATCCGGGCGGAACTTGAGGTAGATATCATTCGTGACGACTGACGAGCCAGCAGCAAACACGGACGCAAGACTTGACATCATAGCCGTAATGATACTGGAAATCATCAGGCCAATAATTCCGTGAGGCATCATCTCCGTAAGCAACGTCGGGTACGCGGCGTCCGTACCGTCCTCAATCTTACTGAAGTCGAAATAGATGCTAGCAATAATGCCGGGGATAACAATCAGGAACGGCGGAAGCACCTTCAGCATACTAGCGAATGAGCAGCCAGCCTTTGCATTGGCCGTGTCCTTAGCGGACAGCACACGCTGTACGAGATCTTGATCCATACACCAGTACCAAATTGAGCCCAACGGTTGACCAAAGATCATACCTGTCCATGGGTAGTCGGCATCATCAGTTGGTTTCCACAGGTGGAACCAGTCTGAGCGGTCCTGGTTAGCCAAATTGTCCTTTATGCCCTCAAAGCCACCAATCTGGTTCACAGAGTATGAGAACACGACGAGGCCTCCAAGGGTGAAGACGCACATTTGGAACAAATCCGTGTACATGACAGCACGGAGACCTCCAGCAATGCTGTACATGGCACTAAGAGCAATACAGACGCCCGCTCCGAGGTACAAGTTCCATCCGAGAGTCGCCTGGAAAACGATTGCACCGCCATAGATACTCGCACTCATTTTGGTTAAAACGTACATGATGATTGTAATGAGTGACAAGTAGTGGCGGCACGGCGCCCCAAAGCGGTACTCAAGGAACTCTGGCGTCGTGTACACGCCACAGCGGCGGTAAATGGGCGAGAAGATCCAGCCGAGACACAGGATCAAGATGGCAGCATACCACTCGTACATGGCCACTGCAATGCCGCGACGAGCACCATCGCCGGCCATGCCGATGAAATGTTCAGCACCAATGTTGCTCGCAAAGAGGGCGCCACCCACAAAATACCATTTCATACCGCGGTCAGCGAGGAAGAAGTTGGACACGGCGTTGACCTGGAGTCCTGGGCCGTCCCGCGCAACGAGCGAAGCTGACGGGCGGTTCTGAGAGATGGTCGAGCCACGCTCGTCTCCAGCGGGTAGTTTCTTGCTCGGTGTCGTCTCTGGGACCACATAGACGTCGCCGGGCGACTCGAGCACTTGATCTTCGTTGCGTTTGGCGCGATGAATGCATGGAAAATACTTGGCCAAGTGGCTCTCGCCAGCTTGGATTGATGCGATGACGGCCACAACCATCGTGAAGAAGAGCACGGCCACGATGATGAGAATGTCGGCCCAATTGACCTTGGCGCCCCCGGAGGTGTCGGGCACCACTTGAGTGTAGAGCTCAACCATTTTCACGCGTGAAACTTGACGTAAGGAAGCGGGTCGCTTGCGCCCCAGACTGTGGGTTTGAGAATGAACTGGACTTGATCGATGGTGACGACAACGGCTGGGAAATGACACGGACACAACCGCGCCACCTGCTGGGAAGAGAGGTTCAACTCTGCGTTCGCTGCTCCTTTTGGCTACGCGGCTCAAAGCCGAGCCGAAGTCTCACCTAACCAGCCAGTGTTGCAAGACAGGCGGCAAAGCCCCACCGCCAGAAGCTCTATGGTGGCGGCAAAGCCGCAGCGTCGAAGACGATAGCAATCAGTACTTGACTCATACTCGAATGCTTTAGTGGAAGTTCCGTGTGTACGGCAGTGTTAGTGAGATCGTCAAGGTGAGCTAGTCCAAAGAGGATACATCTATTCTACCTATATGCAAATGTACCGCGTCGACGTATGCGTTAGCCCATCTTCGCTGTGTTTGGAAAAGGGCAGGCGGCAAAATGTGCAAAGATGCACAGCATTGTCGGAGGGGACACTGTACCATGCCAGAGCTGGTACAGTAATGCTCACTATCGGTAGGTTGAACAAATTTGTTCACATATACTTCACGGATCGGCAGAACTACATCATCACTTCAGGTGTTCGGGTGTTTTATGGTGGCATCTAACCATTTTGTCTTACCCATTTTGCTAGGAATGAACTTCAGATTAATATATTACTTGCAAGATCCTGAATTTTACCACGTGGCAAAGCGAGACGGTTCGTTTTTAAATCGAAAACGAAATTTCCAGAAGGCATCTTTTGTCGATTTAGGGGCTCGAAATGTCTGCGATACGAAGTCGGCGTCGTGGCCGACGATTGCACTCAGAATTTGGTAGAGTTTTCTAGAAGCCGCCTTCAATACCCGAACACTTCAAGGAGACCTGACAGCGCGACAACGACGGGAACAGATGGTAGCGTCTAAAGCGAGGGCGGCGTTTTTGTGGCATTCCATTCGGTGCTCGCATGTTTGGGCGTGTCATTTCGACGTTTGCGGCATGGCGAATGCACTGCTGTCGAAATTTCGAGAACTGTGTGCTGCTGTGAATGGAAAGCTCAAGATACATCCGGAGATAAGTTATATGTGATCGGCTTTAAACCGCCCGTGTAATTACTATTAAACCTCCACCGATAGGTCCGTGCATCCCGCTGATTAGTACTGGCTCAGCTACTCACTCTAATCTTGCTTACTGACAAAGTTACCGCTAAGTCATTGCCATCAAAGAGCAATGCGCCGGGGCCACTGTGCAAGAACAGAGACTTACACAGTGGCCAAGCGTGGCCTTGCCGGAAAGCGATGATCCCAACACGATTTCGGACTGCATCTGCGAATTACCATCATGTACCGGACCGGTAGTACCGCTGCACTGTGTGCAACACACTTTGTATACACGTAACTTGTAGACTCTAGCCGATTTGAGAGCAAGCACACGCATCATTGATGACTGCTTTCGCGCAAAAGTAGCCATCTTCCCATCGCTTCAACATCGAAGTTAGCCACCAAAATGTTTAGCAAGTGAAAGTTTTGCCTACGGACTTTGTCCGGTGCATTCTTTTTATGGACTCGCTGTCGTCCATGGTTTGTTCTTAAAAAAAAAAAGAACAAATTATGGTAGACATATGAATGATAATGGTATTTGGAGTTTGCTAAAACGTTGGCAAGGTATCATTTCTTTTACCTGTCGGCGAGCTAAATTTTTTTGCCGGTGGGACATTGCCGCGTGTTCTGCTTTATGTATCGTCCAGACTTGTATTTCTTACTAAGAGACGTCTTTTCAGGCAGGAGTCATCCAGTGGCTAAATTCATGTTTTGTATCAGCATCACCGGCAAGATTGTACTGTACAGTGTCGACTTAGCTCTCGCGCCGCGAGTCGCACTGCTTCAGTCCCCCTTTGTCACCTCACTTTAAGCCCCAGGCTGGGGCAAGCGCAGCGTTGTTACCGACACGTTGTAGTTGCACTTGAGTCATAATGACTGCGACACAGAAATCGAAGCCCACATTGAACTTATCCTCAATGATGTATTTGGCGGTCCTGTAGCACTTTATTTAACTTCAAGCACGCTAGAGTATGAATCCACACGGCACTAAGTCAGGTGAGTAAGGAGAGCAAACTGGTTTCATTTGCTTTAAGACGCTTCTCCAATCTATTAGGGCAAGCGCGTACGACTATAGCCCCTAAGGGTGCTCGTCAAACAAAGCTGGTGACCCGTTTGCTCTTGTCCATCTGGAATGCCTGAAGCAAGTAAAGGTCCATATCGTCTTTGTGCTTACACGACAACAATTCCCCCATACTGTAAATACATAATAGCGAGTATGCGGTTCCAGTCGTTCGAACTACTTTGCTACCTATCCACCTGCGGCCTGAACTACAGCCAGAAGGCAGAATGGATGGCGTGATGTTGGGCGGTAGCTTGGTTCTAGGTGCAACTGGATGAGGCTATCACCAAGTGCTCTGATTGGAGAGGTAGGGGCCTTTTCAAAGACTATAAACGAGCTAAACGACGTCAACATGTAGGAAACAAACTTCAGCAAAATCGCTAAAAATGACATCAAATTGTTTAGTTAACGAGTAAAAAAAAGAACGGGCTGTTCACACAATCCATAAGAAGTTGTAATGCTTCACACTCCGATGGTAGATTATCCACGTGCTCGTCTATTAGCAGTAACAAACCTATAATGTGCAACCCCATTGTTTGCCACTTTTCCAGTCCTGTTGATCTTGGGACCGGAGCAACCACCAATACGCATTATTTATAATGCTTGAGGACTGATCTTCAGCAACGGACACTTCACCCATCTCCAGCCAGCCACTGACCGACCACCTTCATGTCAAGCAGTTTGTCTGCATTGACATCTTCCAAAATCCGGATTTCTCGGTCCTGATTTGCAGTAAAATAATTCCCGTCTCGGTTCCATCGACATTAACCGCATATAGGGCCATCCTCAAGTCTGGCGATCTTGCAAGAGCTTCACTGTTGCTTTGGTCGGAATGAATTGTACTTCAGGCTTCATTGAGTAAGTATCCATTATTATCCGTGCATCCCTACTCAGATACCCAGCAAGTACGCGACGTGCGCAGAGACAAGTGATGCCTTCGTCGATGTCGTTGCCATATCATTCAATTTTGACCCGAGTGCCTGGACAATGCGAGGGTCGAGTTGCTCAAACTGTCTCCGGTCATTTCGAATATCTGCAGCCCATTGTTGCAACCACTGCAGCACCAACCAAATATCGGTCGAGCCTTCGCCTTCTTCACCGTCTAAAAGAAATAAAAATGCTGTACACAGTGCATTACGCGCCATATTGGACAGCGTTGCCATACACGGAGTTACCATCGTCATCATGCGTCGTAGCAACTCCAAGTCGTCTTCGATGATACACAGACGGAACGCGAGCTCGTATTCGCCGCATTGAGCGGCTTCCAAAGCTGCCTCAGCCCGAGTCAGTTCTAGCGTGCTACTCTTGGTAACATCGTCTGGTTTGCTGGCAGTTTCAACAAGATTGTCGTGGGAGGCTTCAGGCTGGTCAGATGCTCGGTACGGTCGCCGCTTAGGAAGTGATATTTGAGGGATATCCAGGTGCTGGGAGCGTCCTGATCGTATATTTGCTCTCTGCTTCTCTGCAAACTGTTTTAAAGTTACAATAGCTTGCGTCGCCCGTGTCGATGACGGAAGCGCTCGCGCAGGTCTGTTGATCCGCTCTGCAACCGACGGATTCAGCGGAAGACCGAGGCTTCTTCGCCGCACTTGGCTATGTTGATATTCACTGCTCTTCTGGTCTTGTGATGCATCACCATTTTCCGGCGCAGCAGCATGGTCCATGGACAATTCCGTGAACGCTTCGTCCCCTTCCTCAGTAGATTCCGTACGCCGTGGCAAAACTTGAGTTGATGACCTTTTCGTCGATGTTGATTCTCGAATTGTTTTATCACCTGAGCGAGTTCGGACAAGTTTTGCCTGTTTCGTGGGTTTGAGTAGTGCCGGGCCGTCATCGTCAACTAAAGTCTCATGGGATGGCAAAGCCTCATCACCAGCTGCAAGATCACCAAAAATCTGCACGTTTAAATCTTCTACCGACGTCGAAGGCAAAAGAGTCGAAATAGTCTTCGCTTCGTTCAACATGGGGGTATGAGGGTCACGCGCGCTGTTTAGTTCAGGTTTTGCCCATCGTTTCCTAGTAAACGAGTAACCAGGTGGGTTGGGCGGAACGAAATCGTAGCTAGCACTTGCGCTGGACCGAATTTCACCACTTGCTCGAGGACGCAGCTTCTCCAAACCTCCAAAGGCCATAGCAGCCGGAATAGCAGCTTCACGAACAAGAGAAATCGAGTCGTGACGGCCAGCCAGCACGAGAGCTCGTACTCGATCCTGGAATCACAACATGTAGTGAGATGAGTCTCGGATTTACACAGAGCCCTTCAATCTGGAGACAACGTACCAATTGCGAAAGAAAACACTCTTTCGCAACGCCAACGGAGGTGCACCAAGCCGACTCTTGCAAAGTGAAAATATCGAGCAGCAGTGTCAGCAGCTCCAGGCCACGTTTCCGTAGCACCCAGTCGTCACGAGGACCGCATTGGAAGGCATCCTCGATTGCTTCGTAGATTGAAGCGATGTACGGGGCAAAGTCGTCACCAAGCTGCGTAAATGACCCTTTTGCATTTGCATCTCGTGCTAGCTGGCATGCTGCTTGGAGTAGGAGAAACAAAGGTGAAAAGGTGGCGAACATGGTGCTGCCGTCCAGCTTCTCGACGGTGTCGGCCAGGAGGTTTTTGAAGAACGGACGGATCCGCGTCGCATGAGCAAGAATGGTGCTTGGACCTGGTACTGATACTCCGTCAAAATCGACAGGGTGAAGAAGACCACACAGGCACCTGGTTGCTGCCTCACCCACAGCATTTGCATCCTTTGCGAATACGGCAGCCACCGCTTCAAATGGCTGCTGAGTGCTGTTATCTCCGTGTTGTCTCCGTGGTGATATAGCACGAGGGAGGGATATGCTTGGGCAAGGTAGCACGTACAAGGCAATGGCTGATACTAATATCACGCACGCATCGGTTGTTTTGGCGTGTCTGTCGCGAAGTCGAAGGCATGTATAGGATAAAATCCGTGGTAGGAGTTTTGCTGCCTGTACCGGGTGGCATTTGCAGATTGCTGCGATGAGAAGAACGAGCATACGTCCTGTAGACGAGCGACCGGGTTTCTACAAGTGTAGTGTGAGCCTTTTTCATTATATCATTCTAGCAACTAACAAACACGATTTACCTTATTCTTCTCGATCAATGCGTAGACTTCCTTCACCATTGATGGATCGAGTCTCGGTAGAGATTCACTGCAAAAGGACGATTAGAAAAAAAAAAGCAGTTTTTTCGCGCAAGTATGCAAGCTAGTAGGCAATAATTTCTCACATGAGCGTTGCGAAAGCTTGCTGCTGAGTATCTCGCTCTTCCAAGCGGCCGATTAGGACGTTCAGATTATATATATCTTGTGCTTGTCGTTCCCGGGTCTTGCGGTCCAGCTTTTTCTTCTTGATAGTACCTTTGGGACTTAAGCTCCCCATTGTGGACCCAACACCTCCAAATTTCCCTGCGTGTCTTGCAGTGCGTCGTTGAAAATTCGTCTCCATCATTGCAACTAGCGAACGCCTTGAAGGGTCCAAGCGAATGCAGTCGAATGTACCAGCAATTCGTTTCCTTCGTAGTAATGAGTTAATGATCAAATAGGGAAACACTCGAAAGTAATTACGGTCTACTAACAGAAATACCGTCTCGAACTGAGCCTCTCACCTTGTGCTATTCAGGGCTTTCGCTTCTGCGTATCTGGTCTTTAGTAGGTGCCATGTATCCTGAAAGAGAGGAAAAAAACACCCGTCGACGTTGTATCAATTGATCGAGAACGAGTAAAGTTACTTCATTCCAAGCTGGCGCTACTTCTTGTTGTTCTTACGATTGACTAATAGAATGCACTTATTTGAGAGAGTGTGTCCATGTCAGATAGATCGTCCGTGCAGATGCTGGAGAAGTCGCTGCGCTGTGACCACCATAGCGGCGAGTTCATGTCGTGTTCACTCCACTGGTCCGAGTTATCGAGCATGTCTACTAAGGCGGTTGCCTCCGCGTTGACATTACCGGTACTCTCTTGGGGATTAAACTCGCCAGTAGTGTCGAAAGCTGGGCGTGGCAGCACGCTTGGCGCGATCGTGACCTCCCATGACTGCGAGTGAGAATCCGGAAGACTCAAGCGAATCTCTAGTGGCTTCAGCTCCGAGCTATAGGCGACGCTTGGCATCGCCATGTCCTTCTCCGGGCTGAGGTCTGGAAGCGGCATGTTGTAGCCTGCTATCTGCTCAATCCTGGCTGGGTCTCCGCGAACGAAGCAGCCGTGGTGATAGATGGTGTATCCCCAGTAGCTCTCCTCTAGATACTCGAAGTTCAGCGCCTCGAGCACTTGACGAAGGGAGCAGACCCGCAGACGCAGCTTGTGTGCGAGCTTGACTTCTACTGCATGCTCAACGAGAAACTGCGAGCCGTCCTCAAGCCACGCGAGCGCGTCTCTCTCTGTCTCCTTTTCCAGGAAGAAGTGCAGCCTCTCGAGGAAAGTTCTCCAGCTCCAGTTTTCACCAGCATAGTCGTGTCCTGAATGGACGGAGCGACATGAGTTCTCGCTCTGGCCCCTATAGCACAACGTCAACATGTATCCGACCGTCTCGCAGCAGCTTTGCGTGCTTCAGTCTCCGTCCATCGGCGTCGACACCGTTGCCTGCAAGTGAATTTGAACCGTGTTAGTTAATCGACAGCAGCTCACACATGATGCAGAGAACGCACCAAAAGCCGCTTCGCGTACCCGCCTCCCCATGTTCACTCTTGGGTAGCAAGAATGCGCACTTCAACTTCAACTTTTCAACTCAAAGGGAAACGATTCAAATGTGAATCGAGGTGAAGTCAACTCAAACTGACGGTGTGGAGTATGGATTCCTGCTCGAGTCTAGTGGACACTAAAACCGCGGCAGAACGCTAGTACGATACTGTCGAGCGATGATATGACTGTCGATTTTCGGGTCGCTGGCGTCAAGAAGATCTGCCTGCACCAGTTGCTGTTGAGCTGGCGCACTGTCTTAATTAAATCGAGTTCCTTGGATGCTGTCGAATAAAGGATTTAACGATTCGTGTCTTGTTGACGATGGTGATGTTGGAGCTGACTCGCTTTCAGCTATGAGCCAGCCAAGTGTGCAATTGCGATATAAACATATCTGAGAGAAATCACTGCTTGGGCTTGCAGCAGAAGATTGACCAGATAGTTGGGCGCGCAATTCATTGCCAAATACCCAAAGCTTTGCTGAAGTCTACAGTACTAGCTACTACCTGAACACGAACAACTTGCCCGTCTACGTGGCGACCAACTTTGCGTGGCATCGTGTTTTGGCTATTCCTGGTTGAGTTGGAAGCGAAGCGCTTGCTCCAGTGCTGGCAAGGCAACGAGCTCGACGCATGCCAGATGCATTTAGACTAATCGGCAGCAAAGTCGCTTCCAGTCAAGCCAGAAAGACATACGTTCTTGGTCTATATTGCCGTGGAGGATGTGAAGGGACGACTTGACGATTAGATTGACCTTGCTGCGTTATGGGCTTCAGCAGTGCAGAAGCTTGAAATGATGAAGCTATGGCATTTATCTGCGGGGAGCTGACTGTTGGTGCTAAGGATGAGGATCAACGCAAAGTTGATTCTCACGGATATTATACCAAGTCGGAAGAGTTAAAGCGATATTTCCGAGCTATGACGTGGATCGGGACAATTGGCGTTCGAATCACTGAGGGAAAGCAGCAGCTCGAGGACCTGCACCTTATACCGTAAAACTTATGTGCAAGCAGACGTTGGCCATTTACGGACACATTCAACGTGGCCAATCAGCGACCGTAATATTGAGGACACAATTCGGTAATTTAACCAAACTGCTGGAACAAGCTCAGTCAGTCAGTCAGTCAAGAAGCTGTCAACACAAAGCATAATAATGCCCAAGACCAAGCCACCAGGCCGACCTCATCTGATAGAGTGGGGAACGAAGCCAACACATATACACACATGCAGCACTAAGACTGAAGTATCAAGGTGAGTGCAAATACGTTGTTGCACTAAAAAAACGGTAGCCAAATGATTTGGCACACTGAGCTCAATATATAGAGACTCGAAGCGCAAACCCGTCTATTCATGGATAACAAACAGCGAACAGCAAACCCTGCTTCTTTATTGTTGGTGGGGCTCGAACCCACGACAACTAAAGGCCCTCAATCAGCAAACCGGTTTAACTAGTTGAGCTGCCAGTTCTTCAATATGCGGTCAATAAAATAATATTTCAGACTTCCAGAAAACGGTATAGATTAGCTTTCAGGAACACGCCGTGTCCGTTTGCACATAAGTTTTACGGTACTGGTGTTCGGTTGTGTTTGTTGCAATGCTTCAGACAGTCCATCTAATAGGGCGCTTCAGAATCGACTTCACGCATTTGACAATTTGTCGCATTCCCTCGCCGTACTGTTCCTATCAAATCCGACCCGATCCGTGACTTTGTCGTCGTAGGATTTGCTGCTGCGACAAAAGAGTCAGTCTGAGATTTTCTTTGTCAACTATGGCGAAGGAGCATCTCAGGAAGGTGGACTTGCTTTCGCTTGTCGTGTGGCTCGAGCACAGCCGAACTTCGAGAAATGCTTCGGAGTGACGAAGAAGACTGGCGTCGGGCAGAAGCAGGCCTCTAAACCCGATGGTTTCAGAGAGATGGCAGCGGCGCTGAAGAAAACCAGCAAAGGTCTGTTCGATCTGAAAGCTAAGCAGATAGAGGAGCGCTTTCAGATGTACAAGACTCGCTAGATGAGGGCCAAGGAGTACGAGCCGTCTACAGGGGCCGGCATCATAGCCGATGATGAGGTCAACGGCGTGCACACGATGGCGCCGAAGCTTGAGGCTATGTGCCCTTGGTACGAAAAGATGAACGATCTGTTTGGTGCTAAAGCAAACGTGTCTCTCGCAGCACTTTCGACTCAACTGCAATTCCAAACAACGCTTCTGAAGTGGATAGCGAGAATGAAGTAGTCGACTTTAATTTCAGTGCATTGGAATCGCCTAGCGCTGACGACGAGCAACTTACGGCATCCCCTCTCCTCACTCAGATTACTGTATCGCCGGTCCAGCACACGCGGCCGCCTTTGACGAGCAGCTCCGTGTCCATACTAGAGAACACTAGTGTGTCCGCAGCAAGCGCCCCACATCGCATAAGAGAAAGCTGCAAGCAGTTAAACCTTCTGCAGCCGGCGCTAAACGCCCATCACCCATAGCAGCTCGGCAGCTCGAGCTGCCAAGATTAAGCTCCTCCCCGCCAAGTAAAAGTGCAGGTACACACCGAAATGCAATTGTTGGTGCTATAAAAGTAGCTGCGAAGACGAAGGCCACCGGTACGTCGCGCTTCTGAGCTATCCTGCTGTTCGCATGAGCTAACACTACGTTTATAGTTGACAGAGCGCTTGCAGTTCGAACGAGAGCGCTGGACTAGCTAATCCGACAGACTGAAGGTACATTGTTCTTATTATCATCGCCATGAACGTATTTCCGACTGACTTTACTACGTGAAACGGCCAGGGCAACAAGCAATTGAGCACGATCGACTTGCGTTTAAAAAGCAAAAATGGGAGACTAAGCGGGTTGATCATCGCGTGGAGATGGAAAAGCAGCAGCGCTTCCAAGTGCTAAGCTCACTCATCGAAAAAGGACGCGCTGCAGAAGAAGCAAAAGCCTTCTTAGATTTACTTTAGAACAGCTCATGCAAATGAATGCTGCTCATCAACAAGCTCGACAACAACATAAACTTAGCCGCTGTCGATATGATGCATGGCCAGTGTAATTGGATTCACTTGCTCTCTGACAGCACCTTCCTGTTCCACTTCGCTGAAGTTCGACACCCCTTCATCCTCGTCACCCTCCAGTACCATGCGCTTCCAAGCATCTCCCAGCTTTGCAAACATGTTGTGGAATCCACAGCACTCCAGAACCCACTCGATGAAGGCGTCCATTTCGGATTTCAACCTCAATTGGTTGTGCATTTCTCGCAGAGAACCCCACCGCGACTTCAGCACTCCAATAGCATGCTCGTTCCTCACACGAGACTTCGCCAAGTAGTAGTTAAACTCAGTGTTATCCGGATCATCAGCCAACGACCGCTTGTATGCCGGTAGCACGGTGCGGAGAGACGGATATGCAGAGTCAGCTAGAAGATATTCTGCACGAGAAAAAAATGGCTCGAGTTACGATAGATTTCCATACGCCCTTCAACAGACTGGCGTCTGCACAAGACCCCGGGCAACCGATCTGCACTGCAATGATTCGCTTGTTATTATCACACCCACCAACTGCACTGCTACTGAATATCTGTCATCACGAGAATCGAAGAGCAAAGTAAACTGTTAGTTTGATGTTGGCACGCAAGTATATATAGTCCTACCGTTTTTTTTTGTCGAAGTTGCTGCTTCCATCAATAGCAGGTCGCTGAGCAAGTGGCAGCGGTTGTTCCGTCGATAAAGCCCACGCAACCGGGAATCCTTTACGACAGAACCAACTGCTATTCCAAAATAGCGGTGCAGCTGTCCGACGCTGGCTCCGTTTCCATTCTCTTCAAGGCGCGTTAGCCTTACAGCTAACTGCCAGCGGCTGCTGCCTGTGATGTGCGTTCGGCGACGTCGAATGAAAGACTTTTTTTTTTGCTGTAGATGTAGTCGTGTAGCGCGCAGAACGATCGCTAGGAGATCGGAGTGAGCTGCCTGAAGTCTTTGGTGCTTGGTGTCATGAGAGTAACGATGCGAGAGTCAGCGTAGTGAGAGCCAAGACGGAATGAGAGGTATCGGCTTGTGTCGACTGCCAGATACGCCGCTAGAACAGCTTCTGCTGCAGCGTTGTCCTCACTCGAGATATAGAACACATACAGCGCTTGCAGCTCCGACAGCGGCGCCCTCCGCGTCGAGCGGCGAGGCATCGCGGCGCGGTTCTGCTTGTGTAGCTCCCGTAGCCTTGACGCGTGTCGATGTCCCTTACCAAATTTGAGGGTATTTTCAAATCCACCACATGTGGGGCTGGTGGATTTGACAGAAGCAAAATACAGTAGGATGCCAAGATTTGCTCTTGTATCATGCATTGAAATCCTGTCCATTTTTCAGTCGATTCTGAAGCCACCTAATGGCTACATCTACGCCGTAGATTCTACGTCGAAGTGGCTAATGCACCTCTCCTATTGGTAAAATAAAAATGATGATTATCATCCAATGAGATGTTGATACCAAAGTGATTGGAGGAGAGGGACTGGGAATCGCGCTGGACAAGTACGTGACATTCTCCACTCCGCAATTTGAGTGCGTAGGAAGCACGTCGCCGTTCTAATGTTTACTAAAGTATGCTGACATTGCGCTGTGGGAATTCTATGAGGGCACGCCTGCAAGGATCTTCAATGCTTGGGGCGCTGAAAAGTGCTTCGCTGGATTGAGGGGCCGAGGCATGTCGTGTCATCCCCACGGGCGCTAGAGTGACCCCAATGACCCTATGTGTGTAGAGGACGACGACTTTGTCCATTCGTCAAACTCCTCAAGAACTGGGTCGTACATACCACAAACAGTTAAATGACGTAGATCGAGTAGAGTTGGAAGCTTCTAGGTGGATTAATAGGTGGCCAAGTCGTGCTAAGTCACTGCTAGTGCGGGTGGTTCTGGCTGACGGGGCCACATGTAATCTGATCTTCGGGGTCTTTGAATTGACGCAGCAGCTTCGTGTTGTACGACATGCAGTCTTGGTATTGGCACTGAATCGGACAAAACAAGACACGTAAGTTAAAGAAGAAGAAAATATCTACCGACTTGGTCATAGATTTTCTTCACCTTGTGATAGGCGAAGTGGAACTTGGTGGTAGACTTGCGCTCGCAGTCGCTGCAGTAGATCAGAGACTTGTAATGCTGATACTCGGTGGGCATTCGTTCACGCTCGAGGAGCTCGTCAATACTGGCGAAGTACAACTCCATGTCTCCGAGGGATTTCGAGCATAACGGACAGATATAGTTTGTCTGCAACACCAAGACAAGCAACTGTGAGTGGGTCGAGGAATGACACCCGAATAGCAGGGACCACGTACCAGGGTGTACTCTTCGTAGCAAGACACGTGCATGCAATGGCCGCAGGGAAGGAACATGACAGGGGTCGTCGACGTGAACATGTACGCGTGGCAGATCGGGCAGTCCGATTCGAGTGATCGTTCGACACACTTGTGTTTCTTCAGGCTGATGCTCATGCAGGCATTGCACCGGTCGCAGTGAAAGTAGTCGATGTCCAGACCCTTGCCGATGCGGCAGATTTTGCATTTGTCACAGTGGTAAATGTCCTTGCTGTTATCGTCATCGATGAATTTGCACACCTCACAGTAGTAGCGCCCAAATTCGCATTTGCAGTCCTCGTTCCCGCAATATTTCCCGATCGGCTGTACTGTGTCGCATTTCATGCACGATACTGACTCGGTAGCGTAACGATCAAAAGGGTGGTCCTCGTTGTCGTCTATAAGGCAGTTCTCAGGAAATTAGTCTAGCGATAGCTTGTCCATTTCATTTTGAACTCGGACTCACCGTGGCAGAAGCGGCATGAATACCATTTTCCGCAGCATTTGCCAAGCAGCTTGCATTTCCGCCTTCAAATAGCCAACGAACCAGCCAAACAAGTTAGTGAGTGCGCTCGTTGTTTTCCAGCGAAATAGCTAGCAATCACGCACTGGTAGTGACTACATCCTAAGATCGTTTTAGCCTCATCCTGTCAGAATCATCATAGTTTGGTTAGCTGACGTGTAGCTTACCTTCAAAATATACATTCTCTGACGTACGTGATACGAGGTCCGTTTGCGCTCGGATTCGACGTCATATTCCGTTTTGGCAGCACCTGCCTTCGATTTGGCGTCGTTCCAGTCCTTCATCATGAGGTTTTGTACCGACTCGGCTTTTTGTTTCGGTGTCAGCACCGGGCTCGACTGAATTTCGCGGATCTTCGCCTTCAACATTGCTTGGATGGCCTGAAAAAAAAAAAAGATTCGTGCTGAGGTTAAGTTGACCGAGATGGTTTTGCAATTGTATTTTTCTGTACCTCGGCGCCAGAAAGCGGTGCTGGTAACGATGTCGGTCGAATTTCCTGGCTTTGGTTGGTAGTTCGGTCAGGGCATGAATCGTCGTGCACATGATGTTCTGGGCTGGAATTGCATATCAATTATGTCAGTTCGCCATGAATATGTTGTGGACACAGATAAAGTCCAGCTCACCTCCTAAGCATTGTTCCAAAGAGTTCTTTGCCGCGTCAGATAAAGCAAGTGCTGGGCTGCTGTCAGCCAGCAATACAATCTGCAGTGAAGCTCCCGACGGAGAATGAAGAGTAATTGTCAGCATCACACTTGAGTGTCGATGCGACTGTGAGGTTTCATGCTCACAGCCAAAGCCTCAAAATAGCTTTAACCAACGAGAACCCGTATTTTCATCCTGGCAACGGTATTTTCAGAGCCCCATGCAAAACAACCAAGGTATGAAGGCAAAATTGTCCGATGCTTGCTGGGGAAGGAAGACCCCGTTGACCAGCGGCACCTTTGCATATTCGACGATCATTCTGTCTCATGTCCACTAAGGGTCCACCAAGTTAATGCAACCATGCCATCAAGTCAAATAAATATATGCAACTTCAACTCTCTTATGCTTGCTAACACCATCTTACCACTCATCTGTACAAACCATTTGGCGAGCGCTCCAGACACTTTAGTAGGCCCACGACTACGATAGACATTTTCAGGTCGATGCCGCCGAAGTCCGCGGAGCGGCTGAAGGAGGAGCTGGCAGCCCAGAAAGCTCGTGCCGAGGCTCTGAAGTATCTCCAGTCCACGGGCAGCGGTCCTAGCCAGCATGAATTGGCACAACAACAGCAGCTGCGACAGAAACAGACAGCCAATGCCACGACCGCGATCGCCCAGCGTTGCGTGCTGGGCGCGCAGCCTCGAGAGCCATCAGCAGCCGAAAAGTTTGATCCTCGAGTGAGGGACAACACGTTGCACGCATTGGCTTTGCGGCGCGCGCAGGAGTTACAGAAGACGCAGCAGATCGAGCAGAGAGCAGAGACCTACCGACTGGAGTCGAGAGAGACAGAACAAAACGCCCTGCCTCCGGAGTGGCAAGAAGCGGTGGATCCAGCTTCGGGTGATACGTACTATTGGAACGAGGTGGGTAGCATTGCTCGTAGCTGTTGAAGGTGCTGGCGATGACTAAATAGAGGTTTTGTGGTTGTAGACGACCAACGAAACGGCGTGGGAGCGACCTGGACGTTCGGCTGCCCTGACGAAAGTAGTGGAAGAAGCGGCGGAGACCACGACGACAGGGCACAAATTGGCCGAGTATGCGCTGATTAGCTTTGCTGCTTGATGTTTTGATTTGTTGTTGTTGAAGCTGACGGAGGTTGTTTATGCTGTTAAGTGGATGGGAAGAAGTGCCCGATGCTGCAAGCGGGGACGTTTACTACTGGAACCGGAAGACGGGCGAGACGACTTGGACTCGACCAGTTGTTCGGAGTGTGTCTCTAGGTAAGAACGCAATGAAGCATAATGATACTTGACGTGCTAACTGTACACTGTGTACTTTTACTTGTGTGTGGATGTAAATTCTGACGACAGCACAAGCTCTTGAGGCGAAAGCAAAACTCGACAGTATCCTGAAAGGCTGTGGAGGATTGGTAGACAAGGCATTTGCAAGCACGAATGGGAGGGCAGATGCAAGAACGAACAGCCATCAAACCAACTCGTCGCAAACTAGCAATAATGCTCTTCGAAACTCTGCATCTAGCAAGCGACCTGTGGCAGCTACCCAGAGTAAGCCAGATGCCACCGGCATGAAGAAACATGGCAATAAGCGGCACAAACGGGATGATGATGCTGTCGACCCGATGGATCCAACGGGTACCGGAGGAAAGTGGTCCGACGGGCTCGATCAAACGTAATAACGTATTCTCGATCGAGCTTCGATCTAAGCAGACGGTACGAGGTAGCAACGACCTTTATTCCTAGCGAGCGTTTACTTGCCTCCAGTAAGCTTGAGCTATAATTCTAGATTTGGAAAATTCTGAATTGCGCCTCTGTGTGAAAATTACAAAGTACCGCAACTTTTCTCCACGAAAGAAAGCGAGGCCCATGTTACGCAGCATGCTAGATGCCCTCGCGTTCCCACTACAGACTGCTTTCAGCTGTGCGGTCGTTCAGCACATATAGGGGTCCTGAATCCACGGCACATATAGGGGTCCTGAATCCAGAGCATGGTTGCATTGATGGTATATACTGTTGTTATGCTTTAAGTTAATAATAATAGTTGTGCTGCAAGTTCGTCTCACTCAAGCGTGCGTCGTGAACTTCTTGCTGCTGGACGAGCGTACACTACCTGGTTCATGGCCACGACCGACTCCGTGGTGTAGCACACTTAGATTTCAAGGTCAGCTACCACGTCGCGTTTGCTGCATCCTCATGCAAGACCTGCAATACTTTGAATATCACCCCTCGTACACATCAAGCAACTCCCATACGATTCCTCCGTATCGATTTCATGATCTTGAGTTGTTCCTTGTCGAGCTGCTTCTTACCGCATACATATCTCCGAAAGTTTCTCAATTGTCAAGACAAAATATTCTCGAAGAGTCGTTCACTTAGGGAAGGAAGTACGGATTTCAGTCTTGGGGCGCTATCTCGCACATTTCTGCCAAAAGGCAACGATAAGATTTTCATCACCTCGTCAAGATATCCAAGAATGAAGATATGTGCAACGTTCCTGGCTCGTTAGCTAAAGCGAGTCAGCTCCACCACCACAATTGTTAACAAACCACAAATCATCCAAGTCCACTTGTACGATAGCATCTAAGCAATTCAGATCTTGAGGACAGTGCACCAGCACAAGTTGTGCCACAATAGTAATCTTGGAGCCAGCGACCCGAAAATCGACAGCCATTTCATCGCTCGGAAGTATCGTACTAGCGTCTTGCCGCGGTAAAGTGCTCACTAGACTCGAGCAGCGAGAAATTGACATCGAGAACACCTCAATATACATACTTAGCTCTCTGACAGGATTCTCTTCGGTAGCCTACCGAAGAGCTGAACATGGGGAGGCGGGTATGCGAAGCATCTTTTGGTGCGTTCTCTGCAGTGTGTGTGAGTTGCTGTCGATCAACTAACACGGTTCAATCCACTTGCAGGCAACGGTATCGACGCGGATGGACGGAGACTGAAGCACGCAAAGCTGCTGCGAGACGGTCGGATACATGTTGACGTTGTGCTACAGGGGCCAGAGCGAGAACTCATGTCGCTCCGTCCATTCAGGACACGACTATACTGGTGAAACTGGAGCTGGAGAACTTTCCTCGAGAGTCTGCACTTTTTTCTGGAGAAGGAGACAGAGGGAGACGCGCTCGCGTGGCTTGAGGACGGCTTGCAGTTTCTCGTTGAGCACGCAGCGGAAGTCAAGCTGCACACAAGCTGCGTCTGCGGGTCTGCTCCCTTCGTCAAGTGCTCGAGCGCTGAGCTTCGAGTATCTAGAGGAGAACCACTGAGGGTACACCATCTATTACCACGGCTTCATTCGCGGAGACCCAGCCACGATTGAGCAGATACCAGGCTATGACATGCCGCTTCCAAGCGTCAGCCCGGAGAAGGACATGACGATGCCCAGCGTCGCCTATAGCTCGGAGCTGAAATCCGCTTCGAGTCTTTTCCATTCGCACTCACAGTCATGGGAAGTCACTGAGCGTCCTGTCCACCCAGCTTTCGACGCTACTGGTGAGTTTAGCCGCCATGAGGCTGCCCTTGTAGACATGTCCGATAACTCGGACCAGTGGAGCGACCACGACATGAACTCGCCGCTGTGATGGTCGCAGCGCAGCGATATCTCCAGCATCTACACGGACGATCTGTCCGACGTGGACACGCTCTCTCAGATCAGTACGTACTACTAAGGTCAGATCAGCTACTATTACGGCAGTATCTCGTGTAGCAGCCGAGGTACTGTATGATCGTCAACAACACGAGAAACCATGCTCCTATCAAACGAAGAATCCCTATCGACAAACAGCGTGCGTATTTTTTGCATACTGAGACTGATCATGTGCCACACATGGCAGCCCTTGTTGATGTGCATATGAAGTATTCCATCTACCTTACAGAGAGTTCTTGCGCTGGAAGCTAGTAGTCGCGTTATCAGGGTCCGATCGCTCGCCACTCAAGCTCTCGTCCTCCGTCATTGCTACCTGCACCGAGTTCAACGGAGCCGTCGCCGGTACAACATCGTTCGAGTTGAGCGGGACAACGCCGCCGTTGGCGTCGCTGGAGACGTCAACCCCATAGACGTCGTAGATGGTCTTGACCGTGACCTCCGAGTCCTTGTGGTTAATGTCCTTGTGGTACGCTTCTAGCGTGAGCCAGAACAGCGGCACAATATACAGCGCAGAGAATACGTCGATCGTGTAGTGCTTGCGCGAGGCCACAATTAGGAAGGCAATGGCGATCTGCACGCATATCATGATGGTGATTCCGTACTTGTTGGGCCAGTATTTCCAAACCGTCAGGATGAGCGACACGGTGTAGATGGTGTGCGAGCTGAACATCAAGTCACCGCAGCCGTTGAGCGAGTCCAGACGCGTGAACCACTCGCTAACGGTGGGCGGGTTGAATTCCGGGTTGGGGATGACGCACGGCACTGGGTCATCCGGGTTCGCCGCCAAGCACGACTCATTAAACTTCAGCTCACAGTGAGCAGCAGGGGACGGAAGCGCTGTCACGAGGAACGAGATGCAGCGGAAGACCAGACAGATACTGAGCTGCAGCAGGCAGCGCTTGAGCACGATTACGAGATAACGCGGGCGGCCAGGCTCCTGTCTGAAAAGCGGGATCGTCACCACCAGGGCAATGGCTGGGGCGAAGATAGCGGCGAACACGAGGATATCCGAGATGGAAGCGGCGAAGTCGTGGATCTCGGGCATGAGCTCGTAGCCCAGGTCGTAGAGCGTAAAGCGCTGCTCGGTCGAGAGGTAGTTGCCCTGGATGTAATACGCCAGGTTGTGGAAGATGGCGTGGACATACTGCATGATGACACACGGCAGGATGATCTTCCACTCCTTGGCCAGCAGCTGCAGCTCAATCTTCACATAGTTGATAAAGCTCTCCTTGTCACGGAGCTGCCAGCGTCTCCCCATCTTCGACGGCTTTATGTAAAGAAGCTGATTGATTGGGTAGCGAGTGCGGAGGCTCGAACGGAACTGTACAGGAAAAGGTGAGCTTTTCACGGCTAGAGAAGCATTTTTAAGGGAATTTGGGCCACCGACGTACCTCGGAGCTGCGCGCTGCGTGCTGCCGGTCTGGTTATCGAGTGGAACAGCCTAGGCTCCGAGAGATCGACCTCCTCTTCCGCCTGTGGAACGCCGCTGAACGTGCGCGGTTCGCCTGCTGTTCGGTTGTGAGAGCCGGCCGAAAAACGGGCGGAGTGCCGATTGCGCCTAATTATACCCACCCTCGAAACTGCTTAGGTTTAATAGCGCTGGACGGATGTGTGATAATCATTGCTATATTGTTAGCCGACTGCATACTGCAGTGACCTCCGGTATTATATACCCCGCGTACAACCGTAGCGTTAGGCAAGATCACGTTGTGCAGGGATTACGCTCTGCGGACATCATTAGGAGCGATGTTGTCGCAGATACAGCACCGATTTTGGCATATTCGCTTGACGGAGGAGCTTCACTTTGCACGCTGCGATGCGATGGATAACCTGTGCCAAGTTCGCACAGCTCCATGTCACTGGTTGAAGCTTTCTTTCCCTGCTTGTTGACCTCACGTCAACGTCATTCCTAATGATAGGGCAGCGGCGCCGTCGGTTTCGACTGTGCAGAGCTCTCCCGACTGGATTTTCCGACTCCGGCGGTCATGAAGCGACTGGGGGCTTCTTCGGTGCAGCTGCATGGCGATGCTGTTGTCAGCGCTGAGCAGGAGCGGGGCGCGCACCTTCAACTCGCGCAACGGCACCGCAAGATCGTCGCCGGTAACTTCAAAGGCCGCAAAGCACTGGAGCCCGAGTTCGCCACGCCAGGCGTCATCGGCAAGCTAATGCTGAGCTTTACAACTACTGGGCCATTGGTGAAGCATTCACGGATCACCTGTCAATTGCCGGACCATGGGTGGACGTTGCCGAATGCTGTACCGCCGAACGTCGTGCTCCAACTGCCATGTCCGAATGAACGTGCAACGATTACAGCGTTGCCGCAGGTCAAGATGACGTGGAATGCTGCGACACGGACAATGGAGTTTACGCTGCTGAACGAGAGTGTGATACCTGCTGATACTCCGTTAGTGTTGGTGGTGTCGGGGGTGGGTACCCCGGAGAAGGCGACACCGCCAGGCGAAGCCATCGTCACGACTTTCGAGAAACTGGTAGTCAGAAGTACTGTGCCGTCATCCACGCGTGGTGGGCAAATTATTGACGGCCCTGCTGCGTTTACGATACCGAAGATCGTACCTGGATTTATTGGTGGGACGAAGCGCTGGAGCCCGTTCAACTGCTGCCCTGGGGCTGTGTCCGATGTGACGCTGGCGTTTATTGTCGACGGTAAAGTTCCTTCTGGAGGGAAAATATTGGTAGAGCTGCCTCCAGACGGATGGGGGATGGATGGACAACCCAAGGTGCTGCTACGAACACTCCTGCATCATAATAAGCCCCTCACTGCTGTTTGGGACTCTAATCAACACACGCTGGAGATTTTCTTGGGTGCTGATGGGACGTCGATCGCCACGAAGATGAGCGTAATACTCACAATTACAGGCGTGAGAACGCCAAAGAAGGAGACGATGTTCTTGGCTGCATCCAGTGACGCATCGACTGCTACAGCTCGTCTTACCACTTTATCAGCAAGTGGCGGTGTGATCGATGGCCCGAGCAGAGTGGAAGTAGCACGCATAAGCGAGCTCCGAAAACGGGACTTTGCGGGGCTCATGAAGGTTTTAAATGCAGATGCAGTCGAAAATCCTGCTGTCGCTAAGGATGGCATCGCCATCAACCGAGTACCAAATCTGTTTCGACGGGCAGGTTTAATGCTCTCAGATGAACTGTACCAGACTCTTGTAGTACCTTGTTTTCCCGTACGCAGTACTTTGCATGTTGCCGACCTAGAAAGGAATGAAAATGCTCCAGCTGAACACGGTATTCCTTCTGCTGATGTAACGACCGCCAAAGATGACCATCTGTCCCGAGAAGAGCTCCTCAACTTGTTCGCTTTAGTGTATGCTCCAGCGTACAAATACGGACAGGAGCTGCGTTTGGCGTGTGGTCGTGGTCATGTTGAGCTCGTCCGAGAATGGATTAGTCGCGGTTGTAACCCGAACGCTGGTGATGCGTCCGGGTGGTCTGCGTTGCATTACGCCGCCGATTACGGTCACCTAGACGTGCTGAATCTCCTCGTTGATATGACCACTTCTCAACCCGAGAGCGACGGCGATGGTGACACTAAAACGATGATACTGGACATCGACACTCGCGACGGCCATGGCTGGACGCCGCTCATGTGTGCAGCAGCCAACGGCCACATCCAAGTCGTACACAGGCTTCTGGCACTCGGCGCGAGCATCTCGTTGACCAGTGCTGAACATCGGTCCGCCCTACACTTGGCAGCGAGTCGAGGCATGGCAGCGGCAGTGTCATCGTTGCTCGCCGCCGGCGCAGACATGCACCAGGTGGATCTCTGCGGCTGGACGCCCCTACACTGCGCGATACTGCACGGCAACTCGAACTGCGCGGCCATTCTCGTCGAGAAGGGCGCGGATCCAGCAGCGAAAGACAACTTGGACTACGTAGCGTCGTTCTACGGCGTGACCGGCGCCCAGCAAGTCATCGACCAATGAACCCCTTCAACTTGCGATCTTGTGGTGCAGCTTTGACAAGCAATCATCCCATTGGCTGAATCATTGGTTTAAAATACATCAGGCTCCCTTCCTATTGGTCGCAATGCTTGCGCAAACGCTTTGAAGCTTTAGATCACAAGAGCAGAAGCCATTGTCGCCTCATTCCTCAAGTGTCTGCGCATTAACTACAGCTATGGCCACGTCCACTGGAGCCAAGGTGCTGGCCGAGGTGTACCGCCTGCACCACATCCCGCTGCCGCCCATCACACTGCAGGCGCTGCTCAAGCGCGGACCCCGCGCCAGCGCCACCATCGCCGCGTCACTGCAGAACGACCCGCAGGCGCTGGCAAAATGGCGCGAGGTGAACGCGCCCGCTATTGTCACGTCCGCGCAGCTACTGCACCGCGAGGTGCCCATCCGCATCGCGCGCCGCATTGTGGACCTCGAGAACCTGCCGGACGAGCTGCCACAGGCTAAGCCCATCGTATCGCTGCGCGAGCAGCTGCTGGACAGCTTCGACCAGCTCATGAGCTGCCCGCTGCCCGACAACCTCACGAGCGAGCGCGATTTTGTGGAGTTGCACCGTAAGATCCGTAAGGAGCACGCTTCTATGCATGGCAACATCGCCGAGGCCGTGCAGGCGCTTGAATACGAGCCGCAGGGCCTCAGCGAATCGCTCGACAACTTTTACAACTCGCGCATCGGCATCCGCATGCTCGTGGACCAGCACGTCGCGGCCCAGACCCCCAAGCCGGGCTTCACGGGCATTGTCAATGACGAGACCTCGCCCGTCAAGATCGCGCGGGATATTGCGCAGAAGGTGCGGCCGCTCTGGCAGGAGAGTCTTAACGGCGAGCAGCTTCCTGTGATCCTTGTCAGCGGCGATGAAAACGCCACCTACCGCTACGTACCGCAGCACATTGAAATCATCTTGACTGAAGTGTTCAAGAACGCCGTGTTGAACAGCGTCGTAGCCACCAAGACGACGGGCGCGTCAGTGCCCCCATCTGTTAACGTGCTGATTTCTGGTGGGCCGCACGGCGTGTGCGTCAAGGTGTCGGACCTGGGCGGCGGCATGACCCGTAACCAAGCCAACGCGCTGTCGAGCTACTACCGCACGGCCGCGTCCCCGCGCTCGATCGGATACGATCCCGTCGCAGACGTTCTGGAAAGACGTGCCAGCGGCCTGGACTTCTCGGACTCGTTCGGCCTACGTATCGCGCAGCTCTATGCCAAGTATTTCGGCGGTGAGCTGGCTATTATGCCTATGGAGGGACATGGCGTGGACACGTATATTTACATGAACTGCCTCACCGGCGCCTCGGAGCTCAAGTAAGTTAGGTTTGATTCGTCAACGGCAAATGGTTGAATAAATTTCGGACGTTTAGCACAATGTGTACACCAGAATGAAGACAAAATGCAGTGTGCAATGACCATGCATTTATTACCTGATGAAAAACATGAAAGTTATTTAATGTCAAACCGTTCCTATTCGTGAGGTAGACGGTGTTTTTTTGGTGGTTAAGTGGCCTTCTATTTGTGTGGGGTTGTTGGGCGACAGCTTGAGTGAGAATGCACAGTCTTCCATTCCGACTGCTTGTGGTGAATGACTTGGATCTGCAGGTCACTGTTCGAAGCGATCGATGCAGCTCTCAACTGCCTGGTGTCGTCGAGGAGTCCACGTCCCAACCTCGTTGGAAATCCAAACCGTACGCATGCTGAAGACCAGTGCTAGTGTAGTCTCTTAACTCTTGTTGCCAATTCAGAAATATCCCATACCCACAAGAGTTGGGGCTCATTTTACTAACAACTCTGCCCGCAACGATCAAGTCTTTGCGCGTTACAGTCGAGCGCGCACGGACTCCAGCTCAAAGTAAGACAAAAGACAGCTTTAATTCGTACAAGTCGAGCTCTAAATTGCAACTTTTTATTTTATTTTTTAGTTTTCATTTTTGCAGCATTACCATCACGACAAGCAGCAAGACACGCACTGAATCCTCTTGACGCGGTATCTCGTTATCTTAGTGCTGAGTGGAATCAATGTGGGTAGGTTGACTGTGGGTTTTACCTAGATACTATGTTTAAATGATTGTTCAACTGTACAGTGAACCTTTGGAATGGGAAGCAAGCTTATCAGATAGTTTAGCGACATCTCGAGATATCGACTGCAGCGTCGTTCGCCTGCACGTATCTAAGTGCGAATTCATCAAACTCGTCGTCCACGCACCGTTTGAAAGCCCCCGCAACTTGCCTTACCAGGTACTAAGTGTGTTTTGTATTCTGAAACTTCTTGAAAACTGTTCATGATTTTTTTGCATATATTTATTGATGTAGGTCGTACTGGAAGAGATTGAGCTATTTGGTTCAACCAAAGATAAAGCTGACGATGAGCTAACCACTCATCGTGTTAGTATCATTCATCGCCCAGCGTTGCTTCCTCTCGCCAATGACAACGACGAGTTGCAAGCCGTATTACTCGATGCTGGGGTGCCGATGGACCTGATAGCCCAGGTTACCAGCATTTCTACAACTGAAGCTGAAATGCTGCTTCCATGTCAACAAAAATGTAAGCCACGTCTGGTTGACGCCGTTGGGCTTACCTCAGAATCGAACTCGTGTGCCAACAAATCCGGATCGATTTCTCGTACCACTACGCTGGTAACGGGAGAAAATAACCAAGAGAGAGACTCGACTTCACCTTTCGATAGTGTTCTGCGACAGTATGTCGAACAAACCGCTCGAGAGAGATCAATACTCGAAAATTTTCTTGCCACGACGATATCTCAAGCCACAGATGAAATCTCTTCGTGGCAGTCGCCAACGATATCACCCACTGATCCTGCTAACAGCAACGAGATCACTCTGTACACTTTTGGAACATTCTTTACGCAGTGTTTACTCTGCGGTGGAGCAGACATTCAAGTGACGTGTCTACAGATGGCTGAGCGTACCGCTCCTGTCACGAAAAAGGCTATCGGCGCATCTGCTGCATTTGAAGGTATCATCGCACTGATTGTTCTTGGTGTTCGAGAAGCAAAGACGTCCCAAGTCTTCCAGACAGCAATTCATCTTGCTTCTACTGTCTTTCTGACTGAGATTGCTACCATGAAGACAGCACCAGATATTGTGGAATCGGAACGTGCTGTTTCAGAATTAAGATTAATTGAGGAAATTGCTTGTGCGAACTGGAGTTACGGTTTACGCGTTATCTTAGAGTGGACTCTTGCCAGTCCACTTTGTTGGTCGATTAACCGTACGCGGCAGTCAACACCATCTACGAAAAGTTTACACATTCTCAAAGGTTTGAGTCGAGTTTCTAAAGCACCTCCATCGATTGATAGATATTTCTTGCAGTTTATCCGCTTGCTGGTCGACCAAGAGCTTACGCGCACGAATTTCTTCGACGAACTTCTTGATTTAACTCCCAGGCGCAACCAGGCAGGCTTCACATTTGCGCAGAACCGTTTGCGGTTGCTTCGTCTGGTCTTGCGGAACGACATCAGTCGCTGCCAGGTACCAGCAAATGTGAAGATGCATATTCGGACTTTTTGTACCAGTCTTTTGTCTTTAAAAGAGGATCAAATGTTGTTGGAGCGCGACGACAACGACGTTCTGGCACGTCTGGCATCGGAATGTTTATCGCAGGTTGAACGACCTGTGTCGAGTGGTCATCAAAACTTTAATCGTACTAGCCTGACCTACGTTCACAGGCATTTGGAAGCGTCCAGTACTGCACAGCGCTACTCGCACACTGCTTTATTCATTCAAGATCCACTTTTGGAGGTCGAGGCGGCAGTATTTACCGCACAGCTGCAGCAATATTTGTCTTCCCAACCCCGTCCAAGCGGTCTGTATCGACATTCGTTCGTACGTGCGAGTAAAACCGAATTTATAAACGCTGAGACTCGTGAAATATTTCAGAAGGGTAATATTGCTTTCCAAGGACACGTTGTTCCCCGATCGATACCGAAGGAGACCTTCCAGGAAGAAATGGAGCGAAACTTGGCGCCTTTCGTGTTTGACATTGTTCCCAATAAATCGATGACTGGGGTATCACTACTTTCTACAAGTCACCAAAACGTTGTGTCAAATTTCGCTGCTTTTGCAGGTATAATTGAGCGGCGTACAGATCCTCCTAAACGATCAAACAAGGTATTTCCTCAACAACTAAAGGAATATTCGCCGGTCAAAGACATTGCTACAACTAGTACGAAATATACACAACCTGTCACCAAGAACCCTGCGAAGTCTATCCCAGACTTTGTGATCACAAATCAAGGCCCTGCCACACCGCCTGAGGTAACAATTCAGTTGTCTGCCACGACTCCATCAGTGAATAGCCCTTCAGTTTCAATTCCAGTCGCCAGTGAACAAAAAATTAAACAAACAGAAGACGCAAACGCTACTAACCCGCACGATCGTAGCAAAACTGTGGCCAAAGGAAAAGGTAAAGAGAAGGGCGGCAAAAAAGGTGGCAAAGATTCAGAGAATTGCGTCCTTCAGTAAGAGCTAGTTGGGGGCTGCTGTTACTCTATTATTTACGAGCTTTGAATATCTTCTGTACAATGAAGACGAAGGTCGTATCGCCGCTGGTTTCCAAGGAAAGTTTCTGAACGTAAATCTTCAAAACAAAACATTTTTTTCGCCAATGTCATTGCACAGTGCAAGCACGAGCTGTTTGGCAGCCTCACGAATCAACGCGTCCTCATGTTGGTCTGCGTCACTGAGTAGCAAGAGACGAATGATCTGCCGAGGCGCGATATCGAGACTTGCACAGCAATGAAACGATGATAAAAGCGCGGTCAAAAGTTTCAACAATGCCAGAAGCTGCTGGTCTGGAGGCTGGAAGTGCCTGCTCTCGACATGCTTTAGAAGCAGATGCGTCACGAATGTGCGTCTCGTACGTGTGGATCCAGCAACCTATAGAAAATAAAGTGGTTCCACAACCAAGCGTAAGTTTTGTAGAATTGTAATTTTTTTTTTATTATATGATGACCGTACCGTCAAAATGGTAAATGCAACAGCATTGCGTGTGGGTGCCTCGCGAGAGTTAAGCCTTTCCAGAAGACATTTCATAATCTCAGCAAGCTAAAATTCAACATCAAGTATACATTGTTTTGTCAGATAAAAATGAATTTTTTTTTTAGGTAAAATAAAATAAAATACTAACATCATTTTTCGATGCGACCGTGTCTTGGAAGTATGGTAAAGCGGTTAGCAAAGCCCGAAAAAACGCACAGCCGGCAACAAATACTTGAGTGCTCGAATCATCCAGTGCTGCGATCAGTACATCAAGAGTTTCGGCATCCGTCAGTGCAAATTGGCAACTTGGCCGGCCTTGGCTTCCTGTCAAACTTTGGGTGTATTCTGCCAGCTGCCATAACAATTTCGCCCTATCCTGCCATTGACCGGTTCTTAAGATTTGTTTTGAAGCATCATGTGCTCTAAGTCCTCGAAAGATTAGAAGTACATATTGGTCATAACTGGATGATCGATTTGTCGACGGCGAAGCAGACATGTGCCGTGAGAGCAGCTCTTCTTGACGCTTTCTGCGATGCTCAAGCTCAGCAAGACTTTCCACTACCTTATCGGCATTAGTGAACCTCATACTACTTGAAGTATTAATTTGTGTCTGTGCTTTACGTGCCAGCAGTTCCATCAACTTGTTGGCGTCTTGCTCCATGAGGACCCACGGACACACTAACTGATCATCACCGGTAAATTGAGCTAGCTGCTTGCCAATCTGAATGTCGGCGTATATCCGCTCGGGCGTCTTGTGTACCCGAGAATCGTGGACCTCAATATCTATTGCACGTGATGATTTACTCGCAACTTCTTGCAATGATCCATCAAAACTTTGGGCTTATCGACGACGTGATATACGACTTTGAGCGGGACTTCTTCTGGGAGATGATACAAAAAAGCGTAGGCAATAGCATATGTGTGTCCTTAGGAGCCCCCAGCGCTACCACAGATGCCAGTCTGATCTGGCTAAACACGTTGGTTCGTGTTTCATGGCAAGAATGCAACACCAGACACAAGAGAGATATTTGGGAGGCCAGTCGGGGCAGTTGCACCTCTTGAAGTTCGCATGCCGTGAGTTGCGTGCTCTCGTTGTTGAAAAAGCTCCACTCGACTCGCCACCTTAAACGGGTGAGACAGCAGCTTCACCTGCTTGATGCGGGTCGGTAGCCCTCGATTGACTCAAAACACTAAATTCTTGCGGGAATTCACAGAACTTCTCTGTTTCCCAGACACTAAATTGCGTTGTATTGCCGTCTCCTCGCCGCGTCAGGTTCGCTGCAGGAAAGCGCTCATCTTCACTCGAGAAGAAGATGAGCTCCAGATGAGCGGGGATTCGCTCGGCGTCGCTCATCCCAGCCACAACACGTACTCTAGAGCGTGTCACCCTGCGCTTGTCATGTCCGCAAATACCCTAGCAACGGCAACAAAGTGACCTGCATTCCTGAGAAGAGTGTATGTCGTTGAAGTTGTATTCGTTATGCCGTTTATCAGTTTCTTATTCCAGAATGCCGGTAACATTTACGTGGTGCACACCAATTTGCCAAGTTTTGTTCCAGAAGGCTGTCCCAGTTGTGTATAATTGATAGTTGCCACGAGTGAAGATGCCGACGCTGAGCGACGAAGAGCAGGAGCTGATTCAGAAGGACCGTGAAGCCAACCCGGGTTGCTTCTACTCGACGGCGCTGTCGCAGTCCTGCAGGTCCATGAACGGCGACAGTAAGTGCGAGATCGTCAAGAAGATCTTCCGCCAATGCCCCAACGCGCGCAAGGAGCTCATTTCGAACCGCAAGGAGATCACAGAAGACGAGCACGGAGGCGAGGCCGCGGCCGGAGAATATTTCAACAGGGAAAGGATGGACCCGCGTAAAGGGTACGCCACCAATTTCGCAGTAAGAAAAGTAATGTGTTATTTTTTTTTTATCTAATTCCGTGTTCGCAGCAGAGGCGAACAGGAATTTGGCACCTTTTTCCAGCAACGGTTCGTGATTTGACCCGTTGAGACGCGACAATTGAGGATTTCGAGGTGGTTTTGACTGACTTTTGGCTGCGTTTCGTGCAGAGGCGACGATTTTGAAGCCCAGATGAGTCCGTTCGACTTTTTACGACAAGAAATGCTTCGCCCGTTTGAAGGTGATTGAGGCTAGTTTTTTTTGAGAAAGAGAATGGGCGTGGGAGTACTAACAGTTGTGGATTGTTGCTGCTTGTTGTAGACTTTTTTGGTGGTGGCTTGTTGGGAAGAGGCGACGCAAACCCGTTTGAGGGATTGGAAGGAGAGTTTGAGCGGATGCCCGTGCGTCCGCCGTCGCCGACGCCCCATCGACCGTCACGCCAGGCGCCTTCGAACCCCCCACACTACTCGTTTCAGCCCTCACAGGGTAAAACTTTTAATGGTAGGTGACTATTTGTTTGTTGTTGTTTTTCTTCTAGGTCGCGTTGACTGCTTTGCTAACATAAACTCTCGATCGTTGTGACGCGCAGAGGCCGACGCGAAAGCGCACGCACAAGGCAAGAGTGACATGTTCGCGGACTACTCGGGCCGTGTCGAGGAAGTATAGGAAAAAAACTGTTTGCTGGGCTGGCAATGACAGCGATGTGGTCTGATATGTTATCCGGCATGGGATCAAGCTTAACTTGAAAGGTGTGAATCTTTCAGCAAGCGCTCGATTGAATAGGCTATTCGTCTTCTTAGACTGCCATTTTGCTAGCAGCTCTATATCATGAATATAACGCGAGGTTGTTGGCATCCGCGTGTGCCCAGGATTGATGTCCTGAACTCAGCCAATGTCCATCGAGTCGAGGGGGAGGTTTGGAGTTCATAATTTAGGAACACAAAACATTGGGTGGGTGATGTGGGAGCTGCATACGCAGCGATTTTTGAAGCGGACTGGTATTAAGTCGATAGCTGGTGGATGTGATGAAGCTGGATCTGGTAAAATCTGCTACAAAAATGTCGATACTGCTAGAAGATTGCAAATATTTCGATCTCTTCGACGAAAAAAAGCAAGGAAGTGGAGATCAACATGAAGAAGAGTTTTACACTCGTTTGCGGACACAATACAGTCAATTAAAGAAGTCGCAGCGGTCCCAAGCCCCTTATGCGAAGATCAAGGAACTTCTTGAAGACAGAGATGGAAGACAGAGGATCGAATGAAATAGTGCGGACAATATCCGGTGTGTTTATTTGTTGAAGCCGGGACGACTCGGGGAAGTGCGACATTCGCAAGCTGCTAATGCGATTTTTCATCGTGGACAATGTCAGGTTGCTGATCCTGTGTTCACCAGCCACGAATTCGTGACACCGATTGATAATATTTGAAGTGATAATGGAGGATATGGAGTTTGACCAGATACAGCCAACGCTACATATGCCACAGTGAACGAATCAATCTTATGTTTGCTAAGGGATCTCCGCAACAATGTAAGCAAGCATGAGAGTGTTCTTTCCGCCCTTGACTAGTAACTGTACCGTGAGTGGTTGAGTGCTAGCTGAAGTCCATGGTGCAGATATCGACAATTAACATCGAAAGCTAGCCCTTGTTGAAAGGCTCTGCTCGCCTCCGCAAACCGTCCAAGGCCACATAGTGCACAACCTTGGCGATAATATCCCTGCAGCCACTCAACCAAAACTAACAAGTGAGCTACTGTAGAAAGTGAGAAACCCCGAGAGCAACGAGATTGACGTACTACGGTCGACTTTGGGTCCAAGAGCACAACCTGTTCGGCATCTTGCAGCGCTGCTGGATACTTCCCCATCGCTGCTAAGAGTGTGGAGCGCCGCGTGTACATGATGCCCATATTCTTTCGAGTTTCTGTGTTCACCTGGATAATTTTGTTGTACAGCTCAAGCATCTTCTGAGCTTCCTGCAACGGCAGCGTCGTGGGTGCATCAAGTGCCAGTGATGTTAACGTGAAGCCTTTTCGCTCACTTGGACTTTCCGACCTGCCTCCATCAGTGCGCGGTCGTCGATCTTTCGAATATAGAGAAGGTAACAGCGAAATGCTCGATTCGCTACTAAAGTCGTGCTGCTGCCGGAAAAAACTTGTGTCTTTGGACGCTCGCAGCAGCACGGACTCAATTTCTTGATCGGATGAGTCCACCGCGGGACTTTTTGACGAGAAAGGCAGCGACTTCATGAGACGTGAGTTGCGTCCAGCAAGTGATGCAAATTTTTGGGCAAACTCGATCGACTCCAGATGCGGCCGGGAGTTGCGTAGGGATAATTTGTGGGCCGCGCAGACAACTTCATCGAAGCGGCCTCTTTTAATGGCAGCAACACAGCCACATTCGAGAAAACCTGGCGTGGCGAATGTTTTCGTGACTGAAGTCGAGCTCGGGTGGCTTTTTCGAGCCAGCTGCCGGTCGTGGAACTCGTCCAATAGTCCATCATACGGGGCTTCATCACTTGAGCCGTCGAGGTTCTGAACGACATCAGGGACGTCTCGGGTGAAGGTCTCAGCCATAACCACCACAGAATACGACTAATCAGCTAAATAGGTTAGTTCAAAGTGGTGAGGTTGTGTTTTGGTAGTTCGCTATCTTTAGTTGACGTTTTTTTTTTACCAGAATTTCCACTTTGGTCTTGTGATACGCCGTTGTTCGCGCTGTTGCTGGCGCTTAGTTTCCACGCCTCGAGAGCTCGGTTCCCCAAACATCGTCCAGTGTTGTTCGTTGTCTTCTTCGATCCATAGCAAATCGTAGTCCAATGAGTGCTGAGCTGTGATCGCCTCAAGCACTGAAGATAAATCACAAACTTTGCGTAGCCACGTGTGGGCTTGTCGTGTTGCACTTACCAAAGCTGACCGAAGCGACTTGAATGAATGCGTGACGTTAGTCGATCGAGATGCCACTAGATCTTGATGATAGGCTGCGTACTCATTTTCGTCTTCGACGGCTGCAACAACCCTGTGCGACACCGAAAATATAGTGACACGTTCACTGTGATCGCTCTTTCTAGGGAACGATGTTCGTGTAGAGCGTTCCTCTTCGTCAGGGGTGATTTCGCTGTGCAGAGCTTGAGACGACGAACCAAGTGAACTCCAGTCCTTGACCACAGCGATGAATCCCGCCTGGCATGGATGAGACCGCCTAGCAGCATCCGATTGTTCTGGTCGGTGAGAGCTTTCAGTGCTGGCATTACTGCCATGACTGTCGGGTAGTGGGAAAAGCGGGCCAACAGCTTCAATTCTCTCCTTCTTTTCAGGACTAAGCCGGCGCGTCTTCATCGGCGGACGCACCTCGTCGACCGCGCACTTGGCAGCAGCGACTGGCCCCTCTGAAGCATCGCTTCGATGTCGTTTTCTCGGCACTTTATCGGGCGAAATAGTCTCTATACTCGCCCCATTCCCAGTCTGAGCGGGCGTGCCCCCTTTCGGTTCGCTTGATGATAACTCACTTCCCCTTTTCTCCGTCGTAATCGGCTTTCCCACTTCAGTCCTTCGCCTTATCAGCACGGGCGATTCCTGCACCTTCCAGACTCTGAACTTTCCCTCACTCTGTCGCATTCGTGGCTGAGACTCTTGAACCAATCGCAGCACCCGCACCGTCAATCCATCGAACGCTGGAATGTCCTGGAAGCAGTAAAGCTCTCTCACATCAGCGCCCGGACTGAGTCGCAGTCCAACACGCAGCAGCCGTTGCCATTCCTTCTCCGTCAGCTCATGGGACCCCGCAGCCGTGACAGGCCACACGGCCACACAAGCCGTTCGACCAGAGCCCGCCAGGGCGTCCGCCACCTCAACGACCACATCTCGTCCTAAACTCGTCGCGTCCTCCATCCAACTGAGCGCTATAACAAGCCAAAAGTGTCTATGCTCCTCATGTACGACAATGGCAGTTTGTCCCGAAAATAAAACTTCAACTAAACGACCATCACTCCAACACGAAAATAGTACTAGTTTCGGAAACCATTTTCTGGCGGGAGAAAGAACGACGCGCAATTTCTAAACGCAATTGAGGCGCGCGGATGGAGTCTCCGCGGCGTCCATCGGAGATGGCTGCGTCCCCGGACAAGCACCGGATGTCCGACGTGTCCTTGTCGCGGCCCGAGAGCCCCTCGCAGCGCCCCCACGACAGCTTCGCCGAGTCGCAGCAGTGCAGCGCCGACCCGAGCGCCTTCCTAGGGTTTCACGTGCCGCCGAGTGCAGAGGAGGTGCCGGTCCATGAACACAAGGAGAAGAAGCAGACGCTTAAACTCATCCTGGACCTGGGCGTGACAACGGGAGCCAGCGATGGCTTCCGACCTGTTGCGCACTTAAGTACGACGGTCAACCCGTTCAGTGACTTATTCGCTGGAGACACTCAGGACGACGTCGTGGTTCAAGAAGCCCCAGTGAAGACTAAAGAGAAGGAGGAGAAGCAGGATTCGAAGACACGCATACAGCAGCAAGAGCAGAGTAAGAGCAGGTCCTCGAGTCCACCGCCCACTATGTTGAAATCTATGGACAGGGCGTGGCGGGCTCGCCAGAGGAAAGCGATAAGAGATGGAGAAGAGAAGGAGAGTCAGGAGCAGAAGCACGATGAAGACTCTCAGCCCGGAGCTAGCGCGTACTCGGAGTATAGTGAAGACCTGGCCCCGATGATTTTTCAGGCTGCAGGTATGGGGAATATTGCGAGTGTGCAACAGGAAGAGGCGTCGGTAGAGAAAGGGAAGGGGCGGTTTGATATGAGTATTATTGTAGAGGATAGTGACCGCGAGACGGATTACGAGGATGGGATGGACTGCACGCAGCAGCTTGAAGAGGAGGATGGTGATGTCGATGTTACTCGCAGCGATGACGTTGCTAGTACTTATGAAGTAGCGGGGACTGAAGTATTCCCGCATTCTGATACTCAATCTTTCGGCGCAGATTCGAGTGAAATGTTCACGTATTCTGAAACAGGAACTCGATCTTTTGGGGCAGATTCGATTGGTATGGATCACGTTGCCGAGGACGAGAAGACGAACAACGAGAGGAAAAGAGTTGCAGAGGATTCCTCCAGTAGAGAAGACACCGTACCCACACCGGGCCAGAAGAATAACAAGCGGACAAGTGAAGATGAAATGACAAGTCGTGAAGGTTCCCAGACTACGCAACAGGACTATTTGACGCCGAGAGTGAACCCGAGCCGCGTGAAAAAACCTGATTCTGTCGAAATGAACTCGAAGCTGGTTGCGTCTATAGACAATGAGAAGCCAAATTCGTCGCAAAAAACGCAAAAGGATGGCGAGCAAGATGACTGCGTGCCTACTCAGCCAAGTAAGACTCAGACGGAGGGGGAACCCGTCGTAGAACCGAACTCACCTTGTCAACAAAACATCGCGAAGAAAAATGACGAGTTATTGGCGAGCAAGCAGATTACCGGAGCTGATTCGCAGACGAAAGCAATTCGTAGCCTGGAATTTTCTTTCTCCATGCCAGAGTCACAGGACGGAGAGCCTCACTTCAGTGCAAGCTTAACAAGCGAAGGCACACCAGCGGCCAAGAGGATAGAAGCATTCTCTAGAAGTGACCGACCCAACCCTTTCGAGACTTCTATCAGCCCCGTGTATCTGCCTACACCAATGCCAACAGTGGAAGATCCCGCTATTCTCGAGGTCACTGTTACAACAACCAAAGCACAAGAAAGGCCCAAGAGTCAGTCAGATTTACCTACAGGAAAGAAGAAGCAGAAACTCTTGTCTGATGCTACTGAATCTCCGAACCGAAGCACTTCCACCCCGAAGACCAAGAAACCAAAGCGCGACTTCTTCTCTCCTGATACCAGTGGGTCGTCGAACGAATTGGACGTTGCTGATCCCCAGACGCCACGACCACCAGCACGACGTTGCACTCGATCTGCTCAGTCAACGCCGTCCTCGACTCCACATGTTCGAACGCGAACACGAACGTTAACACCAGTGCCGTCACAGCGTGCCTATGTTTCAAGGTCTCGGACTCTATTCAAGTACAAATTCGAGTTTTGCTTGACGGGGTTCGTGAAGACAGGAGAGGGAAATTTAAAGGAGCTGATTGAAGGGCACGGGGGTAAAATTCCTGACCGCTACCAGGACGTACTATACAAAAACAACCCCAAGGCTGTGGTGATCGCGACGCCTGTATCTTGGAGGAAGCGCAAGTTTATGCAGGCGATTGCGTGTGGAATTCCTGTCGTACATACCGATTGGATTAAAGATTGCATTGACGCTGGTTATGTGATACCTTTCGATGGGTACCAAGTGCCAACAGGATATTCCGTTACTACTCGAAAGTTCGAGTGCTTCCCCCCTAGAGAGGTAAGAATTTATTGCTGCATGGTTGAAGCGATGCCCTGGGGAGTTTTTGTGTTTGTAGTAACCGGTTGTTGCTTGTGCAGCTACACATTTTTGAAAGCTATTCTTTCGGCATTGCCTGTGATATTTGTCAAACGTCGAAAGCAGAGGCAAAGGACAAAGCCAATTTGATGGCGTTTATTTTGAAGGCTTGTGGCGCAGACGCTGTATACGAGGTGAGACCGATTTTCTTTGAAGGCCTCTTGACCCATGTTTATGAATCTAATGATATGCCTGTTGCTTGCAGAATCTGTCCAGTAAAAGTGATGTCAGCGTGGATATCATGTTATGCGATGAATATACACCAGTAAGCGCACTTATCCAACGTTTTGCTGTGTATTTCAACAGATTATTGACTTTGTGTTATTCCTCGTGCAATTTCCAGACTTGTCGGTACTACAAGAGGAAGCGTCACTTACCCGTTAAAGGCTTTCAATGGGTTACTGAGTGCATGATTCTTCAGGTAAGTGTCTGCTACCTATTGTGAAGGCTGACTCCAGATGCTAATTATTTGATAAATCCGATTGGTATTCAGAAAACGTTGGATCCGAAGGAGCCAGGCTTCGAGCCACATCGCGTCGGTAGCGAAGATGTATTCGCAGCGAGCGCTGAGATTGGTGACAGCGACAAGTATGTGCTCGATCGGCTCATCTTCCCCTTATGTTTGATCAACTAATTTGTACTTTTTATTGTTCATAGCACCACGTTAAAGCTGTACACTGGCGAGCTTGTGATGGCGGACATTTCGGGTAGCGCAGCTGATCACTACCTCCTGTTTAACGTCTGCGAGATCTTAAGCATTCATCTGAGCGGCCGCAAAGACGAAGGCTCGCAGTCGAAGCGAAAAGATAGCAAAGAAAGTCGCGTTATGCTTCGAGTGGGCATGCTGAAACGGTACGAATCATTTCTTGCATATGGTAGCACGCGACGTGTGTTGACAATTTATTTCAATGCACCAGTGAGCCGTATAACCCCGAACTTTCGAAGACTCCCGTCAAAGTGTTGGATATCTCGTCATCGCAGGTGAAGAGAAGAGTCGTCGCGATTTCGAAACAAGACTACGGCAAGCTGAAGTATAAAGATGAGAGTATTTTTTTTTACTTGGAAGATAGTGGCACCGAGCCTGACAAACTTGCTATGTCTGAGCACAGGTGGTTAACCCAATGAAAGTGCCGTTGGCCAGCTGTTAAAGCTATTGAAGCATTCGTATTACAAATATATGTGTAGTTATGCTGCCACGTGGGGTCTTATTCTTGCTGCTGTTCAGAACTGCCTTGAGCTCGAGTATCCCGCTCATCAAGAAGCATTCGGTTTGGAATGAACAAGTAAAGCCATGGCTAAAGGTCCACGTTCCAAAGAATGGTAAGCTACTGGGATGCTGTAAGCTGGGGTGCGTAGGCTTACGAAATGATGCGTACCTTCCGCATGGGGTCCACACCTGTGTCCGAGAAGATAGTCTGTGGCAACACGTAGTACGGGCGAGGTAAATGTGAAGGTCTACCTGATCAATTGGCCTTGTTGACGAGGATTTACCTGCCATGATATGATGCCCAGATGAGTGAGCATCATGCGGTAATAATTAGTGAATGTCTCAGCTAGAAAGCTCCAACTGCCTCGCAAGTCTCTAAACCAGATTTGCGGTAATTCTGGTGTCGCAGGTAAAGCATGATTCAGTACCGATTCAGCCCGGAATTAACGAGGGAGATTTACCATCGAGATAGAGGAGAACAACAGTGCCGTATCTCGGCGATGCCTCAAGAGAAAACCCTACGAGCTCTTTGTGACTGATCTGCTGAGAGTAGCGACGAAGGTAAGTCAGTGTTCGAGGGTGTAGAGAAAAGATCTGGCCGAGTTGCTTCTTGAATGAGTCGTACCTTTCTCAAGTCGAGCCGATGATGATCTACAGAGCGGCAGTGAGAGGGGAGATCCTTGATCGAGAGGCGTTGCAAGTCTTGAATCGAGTTCAGCAAGAAATGCCCTACTAACGTGGAGCGGTCTGAATCAAGTGGTTATCCATCTCAGCAAAGCTTTGTAGAATTGAAAACGCAATTGTGAACAATTTACCACGGAAAGGTGCAAACCACTTGACTGCTAGTCCGTTTGCAATTAAGTAGAACCGCTTCAAGTCATCTGGGAGCATATACGGAGAGTTTTTCTAAACTAGTGTGAGAGAGGACACGTTTCAGTTTGGTCAGACTACCATTTCCCCTCGCACCTGCTCCCAGAGCCCAAGTTCCACCCGAGTTGCACCAACAAACGGCTTCGATTCGACACGGGATACGCGTTCATGAGCCTGCAAGTACGAAAACACGCCGAGGGAAATTGCATCGAGGTGCTGCATAGCGCGACCCGTAGCGACGTGGATGCAAGCAATGAACAGGCGCCGAATCCAAGATAGAAAAGCTACACAAAAGCAGAGTTCGCATTGCAATTCTCTAGCAATTAAGCGAAGGACTAGCAGCTACAACGACTATCTTCAATATGCGGACAACGGTCAGATCACATGACAGAGCACTGTTCCTGGCCTGGAGCGCCACCAACTATACCAAAATCAGCGAAATGCAGTTTATAAGTGAACCAAACTGAGGGAAATTACAGCATAAACTTGACTTACGGGGCATGCCAGGCATTCCGGCCATACCGGGGAACATGCCAGGGCCCTTTGGAGTAAGAACAGATAGACGCAAATCAGGGTTAGACCAATTATCTAATACAGCAACCAACAGCGCAAGGCAAACCATATTGGGCATGATCGGCATTCCTTCATCGTCAAACTGCAAGCCTAATTACATTAAACTAGACTGTTAGCGCTTGTTCGTACCCTCTAGTATCATGGCAAAAGAATGCTTACCTGGAGCAAGGTCCTTCACGATCTCCGAAGGGGGCTGACCCGTCTCCTGCATTTCCTGCATAAGCTCTGACAGCCGAGCGTAGTTGTCGGGCTCCGACTCATACACTGCCACAATCTGCTGAAAGTATTGGTACTGCTTGCCATATCTGTGTATAATCCATTCCGCAAGATACTAAGAACGACACTCGACACCGAATGCACACGCTTGAAGCACCAACCTCTCGTAGTCCTCTTTAGACAGCAGCGACTCCTTTTCGGCCAGCCACTCCGGATACTGCGTAAACAACAAAAGCTCAATGTTAACCCCACCTATCAATAGTAAATCTACGCATCCATCGCGTACCCGCTCGCAAATCTGCTTCATGGGGTCATACATGACGTCCTTCGATAGCAGCTGCTGCATCATTCCGTCCACCAGGTCTTGGAAATCGCTCTGCAAAGCGACACATTGAACGTCACCACTCACATTACCTCATTCATCACAACTCAAAAGTCCAAGAACCACCTTCTCCCCCATCTCCTCGAACTTCTTCATCATCTCGGCCATCATATCTTCTCCCATGGCCTCCACTTGAGCCGTACCCACGCCTTCCATATCTTCTGCAGCCTTTGCCATGTTCTGCAGCGTCTTGGCCACGCCGGCATTGACATCATCTGTCTCATCCGTCGACTCGTCCGTCTTCAACGAGCCCAGCAGCTGTTCAATGTTCTCCGCGTCCGCTGTATACAAGTACAGCATTAGCATCTCCTACTCCACAGACCATCTCACACTTGACTCCACTATACCGTCCGTGCCCAGCTCGCGAAATGCCTGCTCCAGTACCGTCTGGAACTCGGGATTTTGTGCATCTTCGAGGAACTTGGCCATATTCTGGAATCGTAACAAGTGTCAGACAATCACTCGTATGCTCCAGGTTCTTAACAGCTTTTCTAACCTCCTGCATCTTGTTATCCTCGTCGTCCTGCGTCGCGGCGACTGTGGCGGCCGCCTCCTGCTTGACATTCGAGATCTCGGAGGCCTGCACCTCGTCCGCAAAGTCGTCCAGCGCATCTGTCGCAGCGCAGAGAGAAGGTGAGAGGGCAGACGAACGTGTGGATGCAGGAGATAAGGGGCTTTACCTTCAAGGAGATCGTCCAGATCCACTTCCTCCTGCGACTTGTGCTCGCTCTCCTCCATGGCGCTCATCGTGTACTGACGTGAAACTTGAACCACGGTACTGCGTGTCTTAACACTTAACGGATAGGTATTTTGGAATTTAACATGTAGCGGAAATGGCTGACGTTGACAAAGTTGAAGTGCACTGTATGTTCAGTTATTCGAACTTGGCAGCAGATTTCAGTCGGGGCTCGTCGATAACACAGACACTTGGTAAGAGCTGGGTGAAGCAGCGAGGAGGGTGAGCAGAGTCCAGGGAGGGAGAACGAGCAATGCCGTACGACAACGAACCTTGTGGGTGAAGAGATACTCGCGCAGAGCGATGGCGAGCGTTGAGACGACTATGAAGATGCAGTAGTACTGGCAGGATAGGTTCGTAAACAGAGGAGGATATGAGCGTTGGGTATCAAATAAAGCAGACAATGACCTACCTGTATCCAAGCATACTTCACAATCTCGGGCCACTCGGGTGTGTATCTTTGCAAAACGTGATCGAACAATTCTTAGCCCCCGCCCAAAATATTGTGCAAAGGGCCTTCAGACTTACAGGATGTCGACAGAATTTATCTGGATATCCATGAACACTCGAAACAGCCGAATGTCCTCGGAATTGGCATTTGACGTCCAAATCGGATACGGGACATGGAAGTTAGCGGTGTCTTTCAGCATCCACAGAAATCTTGTCAGTCCAGGACCAATTCACCCAAGCGTAACGGCAAAAAACTTACAGTTGCGTTCTCGATATCCGCTGACAAGAGACTGTAGAAGATGTTCCTGAGTTGTGTCATTCTTGATCATATTCGCGATAGATGAATGGATGTATGGTCGCTGCATACTGCAAAATGAAAAATAAGCATCGTAAGCAACCGTCGACCCAGTCACACGAGCGGCTGGACGAACCTATTTGTAATATCAAGTGCATTGCGCTGATGCAAGTCGAGGTCGCCGTCAGCATACAGTGTATCTCCAGCAAATGGAGACGAATGCCAGTACATTGCTAGCACGTCCATGTTGAGCTTGGTGTAGCTCTGCTCGCGAGAAACAAAAATCGTGATACAAACATGCCATCTGAGCCCGTCCAACGAAAAAAGTGCACCTTCAGTGTGTAATTCAGTACAACTATCAGCGTGGCCATCCGAATGGTCTCATTAGTCGATAGTGGCATGGAGAACTCAACGTGGACCGACTCAGCGGTCCCGTCCAAATTGTTATCCATACTAGAAGTCTACACCATCACAAGTACATAATCGCTCAATGCAGCACCAGTGCCACCACTGAAACCTCGATGAAAAGTATCTACCTGGATGGAAGCAGACCGCAAGCTGTCATTCGAGTAGAGCTGCTGAACCCGCTCCGAGAACGTCGAGTGCACTAACATCAGCGGCTGCTTCTGCCCTCCATCGTCCCGCTCACCTTCAAAAATGCAGAGCATTCGGTCTGTGAGCCCGACCACGGGCTGCTCTCTGTACGAGCTCTCTCGCAGCACGAAATCTAACCAAATTGCGAGCGTTACTATCAACCGCATCCTCCATGAATTTTTTAAATGTATTTTTGAGCACGCACCTCGCGATCCCATCGCCAGCAGCAGCGGTAGAAAGGCTGCAACCATCCAGAGAAGCATGACCGATATGTGCGATAGAGACAAGAAGCCACTGCAATAGCGCCGCTGCACACTCGCGCGGTGGCAAGTGGCACGCATCGAGCGATGGAATGACAAACGATGGATGACCCCTCTTCAAGATCTATCTAAAGTTTAGCTAAATTCTAAGCGACAATGCGACATATTCAGGATCGTACTTAAGTCGAACTTTACTTGCTTTTGTATGCCCTGCCTCTGACGTACGATCGTCGAGTCCCTCTACACTCACAATCTGAATTGCAGAGAACGAGTCTATTGCGCATTTCTGGTGTTACCATACAGAAGGATGATCACCGCTTCTGTGGGCGTGGACTCGAGTCTATTGCTAGAGCCGGCGCGCGAGCTGCTATTCCCGATGCCAGACGCCCGGTCGGACCAGCGGCCGCGCTGCTGCCTCACGCTCACCAACCTGTCGCCGCGGAACGACATGGTCTTCCGCGTGCGGACGCGCAACCCGGACGCGTTCGCGGTGCGTCCGACCCACGGGCTCGTGGCGCCTGGAGCCAGCGCGCAAGTGATCATGACAGCAACAGCAAGGACCTGCGAGCGTCTGGGTGCCATGGACCCGCGGGACCTGATGACCCGCCAGTCGTCGGAACTCTTCCTCGTGCAGAGCGTGGAGCGGGAGGAAGATGTACAGAGGGAGCCGCTGGACCCCACCTCCAGTGCGTCGCTGCGGGTGTTCTGGAAGAAAATACCGAAGGACTGCATCACGGAGAACAAGATGGTCTGTCGCTTCACGGCGTCGACACCGGGAGTTCGTCCTCTTCTGCCTTCGGAGGTCACGCAGGACAACAACATGTTCTCGCGTAGTATGAGCAGCGCCAGTATGAGCTCGCAAGAGGTCCGATCGAGTCGCAGTGATAACAGGAGCTTAAACACGAGTGCAAGGAGTCGCAGTGGAAGCAACGACGAACACAGCAGACCCAGCCGGTCATTTAGCAATCAGTTAACGCCGTCCGAGGACATGAGGAGAGGAGAACGTCGAAGTCGTCAACAATCGTTCGACAGCGACGCCAGCTTCCATACAACAATCGAGCCTCCAATGCTGTTGGATAGAAGGATGTCGACTGCCACGAATTACGCGACGACGATTGAACCGCCCGTGATGACGAGAAGATCGGAGACAAGGATGTCGGCTTCGACGAACTATGCGCCTTCCAGGACTCCGATGACAAGGCCACGTGACACACTGGCCAGCAGTATTAGCGTGGACGACAGCTCTGTCAGCGACACGATGCTAACTGCGCTTTCCACTGACACTGCAGCTGGCGAACCAACGCATGAGCTTGGTCCACTGCTTTACCACATTCAGCCAAGCGACGAGCTATCGTTCAACGTGAAGCCTGCACCGCGCTTCTGGGGTCGCACTTCATTTTTCATCGTGAACTCAAGTCAGAACGATTGCCTCACGTTTAAAGTGCGCACGTCGAACCAATCAGGCTACGTTGTCAAGCCCAGCCGAGGACTTGTGTCCACTACAAGCGCACAAGAAGTAGTCGTGTCGTTATATGCACCGCGCGAAGAAATCAGTTTTGATCCAGAAAAACGTGAGGCCAAGGATGCGTTTATGATCGAGGTCGCCAACATCTCCCGGGGCAAGTACACCGATTTGATGAAGCTGGATGAGCACAAGCGCACCCGCGAGACCAGTTTGTTGTGGTCTTTGATGCCGCGAAGCGACCGTGAGTCGACAATGCTTTCAGTGGAGCTTAAGATGGAGGGAAGCGAGTGTGGCAGTGGCACTCACGGAAGCTCGGACTCGGATACTCGAAGCAGGAGCAGCGCTTCAGTACACAAGAGCAGGACCAAAGGAGCTCCACAGCAAGTCTTCCACTCGGTTGTTCAAGGTGTGAAGCAACTGTCTTCTTCATCTTCAACGGACGAATCACCTGAGAGCACAATACGAGACAAACTTAACACTACCTACCGATACTCGGATTCGGCCGAGTCGTCGTTCGCGATCGCTCCAAGCGCCGTGCCCACCGAAGTTGGCGAAGATGACCATGACGATCGTGTGGCTTACATCACCGCTTCCAACGCCCCTCGAGACTCGTCTGTGATCGTCGTTTCGGCCGACAGGATGGACACTGTCGACTTCTCCAACCCCAAGCTGTCATTTTTTATCTAGTTGTTGCACAGCGCAGCATCGACGCGTCAAGGTAATGTATCAACCTCCACTCTTTCATCATGCCGACGATAACCAAGGCTTAATATTTCGCGAGTTAGGTTTTTCAAAAATGTATATTCGTGAAGTTATACAGGGGTGATTCGCAAGTGTTTCCCCCTAAAAGACACCGTTTCGAAGTCGGTCACACGAGGTGTTTCGAGCATTTAACATGATGACTCGAGAAGCCTCGCGGTGATGTCTACAGTCTACTTGGCCGTCACGATGGCCTCCAAGTTCTCGAGGACCTTGACGGTCGAAGACGTACCCAGCATGTTGATGATGCTAGGTGGGATGTAGCCGGCCAGGTCGGCATGTGCGAGGAGCGTCACGACACAGTACACCTTGCCGTCGTTTTCCTTAAACTCCTCGATGATGTAACCCGAGATGTAGTTGTTGGCGCGCACGTAGCCCTCAAGAGGGGTCACGTCGGCCACGTCCACCGAGCGTGTGGCAATGACCACGCGGCCGTCCTCGAGCGTCGTGGCGTACGTAACCACGACGAACTCACGGCCATAAATGGGGAACTGGCCCTTGCTGGTGATCTGGCGGAAGGCCAAGTGGTTGGACTCGCCGATGTCACGCAGCGTTACGATCCCCTCCATCATCTCGTCCAGCTCGAGCGTGCGGTTCGGGTCCAGAAGGACCTGCTCGATCAAGCGCTTATCGGCGTCAATGCGGCGCGCGGCGCGGAACGGGCACCAGTCGCACTCCTCGACGGCGCCGCGCCAGATCTGCACGTCCTCAGCATCGTCCACGACCTCCCACGTCGTCACCTTGTCGTCGCCCGTGTGGCGGTTCAGCAGGATCTGGATGTTTTCCTTGCCGTAAGCCTCGAAGTCCACATCGTCCGCCGTCGGGTATGCGGGCTCCTCGGGCTTGACCTGCTCCTCCGTCGTCGGTGTCTCTCCGTACCCGAATAGGTAGTTCATCGTGCGGCTTGGTGGTAGTGCACTAAGGTGAAGGAAGTCTCTGCTGCAGTGGCGGAGGGAGTTTCTCAGAGTGGCTGGGGTAGTGATGCGAGCGCTTTGCTCTCTGACTGTTTCTGCTGCCGTACAGAGCGAAGCGGCATGGATTCAGCACTCGTTTCTGTTCCCTGAATCTGAGATACATGATCCTGTTTATGCTTGTTAATAACTGCTGAGGTATGTTTTGTGCCTGGATCGGCTAATTAATTTAAATTGCTTTTTATCAAGATCAACCTGTGCCAACGTATGCAAACCATGTTTGACAGGATGAATATCCCACCGATGTCACTTGAGAGGGGTGATGACGCTACTAAATTGTCCTTCTCAAGGTATGCATTTATACGTCGCTATGGACATACAAAGCAGTGCATTAATGGAGGACATTATAGTTCTTCTGAAAAGGGCATTTATTATGGCAGGTAAAACTGCTGTAACTTAGTCGACTTTACCGTTGAAAGCGGTTAAGAGTCATCCTCTACTTGCGAAATGTCCCGGGGCCATCGATGGACGACGACGAGGTGCATGCGTCCTGAGATCAATGGACAAAGAATGTTCGGCGAGCAGTGCCGTAGGCGGCTTGGACTGCCGAAATTGAGCTCCGTTTAACCTGGCCACGCCAACCACTTGAAAAATCCACAACGTGGTATGCGATGCTGCAGTTCTTGGATACAGACTACGGTCTTACCGTTGCAGGCAGGTGCCATTGTGCCAACTATAATTATCGCATGCATCGGATATCAGGAGCTACATCGTGTCGGAAGACTGTCATTGTGGATGAAAACACTGATGTGCACTGCAGTAGCGCGGTTAATGCGCTGGGTAGGTGGCTTCCGTCTGCAGCGAGCAAATACAAGTTTGTACTTATTGTTTTGAATATCTGTTGTATGGATGCTTATTATGAATAGCTGCGTACTAGTAATGCCATGGGTGTGAGAAACCTTAATGAAGCTACGCTTCAAATTCATTGCTTCATTGGGTTTCTCACACCCTTGGCATTACGCACCCGTATCGCCATTATACATGTAATCGAATGTGTAAAACCATGTTCAGACTTCTGGACAGCGCACTGCGGCTGCTTAAAAAAGCTACTTCATTTTTCGAAACGAATCCTTCATGAACGTGAATGATTCGTTTTTGAAAAATGAAGTAGTACCGATTTCCTTGGCTTGTACTGGACACCTTCATATAAGAGCATCCAATCACATTGCAGCAATTGCACCCTTTCGCGACCTCGGCTTATAACTTCCACTGCAGTTTTTTCGATTCAAAAATATTGGTAATATACCGGTGTGGGGGCGTGCCCTTCAGCCAGCCATTCTTAGATGCGCTAAGCAACAAGACGCCTGTCTCCGCACGCGACAAGCTGACTGTCGCTCGAGCTTTGGAGGAGTCCAAAGACGTCGCTAAAGTTACCCATGAGTTCTACCCCGACCTTAGCGACTCATCTATTCGAGTCTAGACGTAAACTTGTGTAAAGGTGACTGCGTGGAAAAGAAACTTGAACACCAGTGCAATGGATCCGCTCCGTGTTGGACAGTTTGTCCGCGGAGACTATCGATAATGGCTACAAGAAAGCTTATGGGCCGCTATTCACCGAGGTGGACATGGTAGCAGCGGACCTCTGACATGTGTCGTGCCCTTCGTAGCACTGCATTAGCTGGCCTAAGTTGCGTTGCAGGATCAACCATAGTAGATAACACAGATTATTGGCAAACCCAACGGGACTTGCAGCAGCAGGAAAGGCGTTATGCAGCTGTCACTACAAATTCTAGAGTGAGAGGCCTTATCCTGCTGCAGCTCAACTCGGTGCAGTGTATTGACTGTAGTTTAGAGTACAAACGGTGCCCATCATCTTCACGCCACTCAGCTGCCTACAGCGCCGACAAGTACAGTACCAGCTGCTAGCCCAGTCGGCGACTCGACTCCTACGATGAGCAGATTGGCGTCACACCCCTACTTGATCAGCGCGCAGTGACTTCTCTTGCAGCAACATCCCGCGCCAAGTGGAACTCAGTCACGCAGCATTCGATCGCATACTTTAACGTTCGCGATAAACTCCTCAGCGTGCCACACACTCGTCTTCACGCTCGCAGTGCCTGTTCAGCAACCAAAAAATCCCGCCTTCAGTCCGCCTATGCGCCCGTACGTCTTTTCTTCGTCGACACGATTATCAATGCACGGTGCGCATTGCCGCGATGCAGATCACGCTCAAGCGAGCCATTTTTTGCGTTTACTCGCGGTGCAAACTTGCTTCCACTGGTACCGTCGTCAGCTCCTTCAGCGACAGCACTTTGAGCATAATCCTGAAACGCTCGAACTTGGTGGCGCCCAGCGTCTTCGTCATAATGTCGGTCACCATATCATTGGTGCCGACATGCTGCACTCGAAGCTGCTTCTTCTCTACCAGATCTCTTGGCACGTGATATCTCTTCTCGATGTGCTTGGCTCTGCTATGCTTCCCGGGGCGTTCAGGCATGTAGACAGAGCCCATGTTGTCACCGAGCATCATAGGCGTGGAGTATTTCCACTTCAACTCATCGCACAGCTGCCGCAGCCACTGGAGGTCCTTCAAGCCTTCGCTTATAGCCACGTACTTGGCTTCTGTTGTGCTGAGCGCGTCCATGCCCTGCTTACGCGAAGCGTACGATATGACATTGCTGTCAATCATCGTCACGTATCCACTAATACTTTTTTCGATCTACAGGATCGTTGGCAAAGTCCGCATCGGTGTAGAGAAGTAACGTAACTTCACTATTGATACACTGCAAATATCCATAACCAGGTCGTAGTCGGTTGTCGCCTTCAAGTACCGCAGCACGTGTTTCGCTAATGCGTAGTGTCGATGATCAAAAGTCGACAGGTATTTTCCAAGGTTGCGGGCAGCATGAGCAAGGTCTGGCCGTTTGTCCGACACCAGATACCCCAATGCTCCCACTGGTTCGCGATACGACGGAGGATAATCATCTTCTGCAGGCTCGCACACTTGGGGCATCCCGGTCGTCTCTGGTGTACGCGCCCCATTGCACCCAGCCATGTGAAACTTGCGCAGCAGCTCTCGAACGTACTGCGCCTGCGAGAACACCGCTTGTCGCGCCGCGCGATTGATGATCATCTCGATTCCAAGCAGATATCGTATTTCCCCCAGCGACGTCTGCTGAAACAACTCTTGCATCTCAACAGCTACCTTTTCACAGAGATCTGCAGGCATATTAAGTAGGAGATCCTCAGCATACACCGTGACCAGCATTGTGATCTCTCCTCCCACTTGGCGGGCATACAGGCCACGCTCCTTCTCAATGCGAGTGAAGCCAAGCTTCACCAGCTGGGTGTGAAAAATTTTATTCCATATGTACGGCGCCTGGCAAAGGCCATACAAACTGCGGAGAAGATGGCATACCTTACCGGGGAAAAGCCCATCGTAACCGGGAGGAATCACCATGTAAATTGTCTCTTCCAGCGGCCCAAATAAAAAAAATGCAGTTTTAACATCATACTACATCACAATCCATCCGCGCTGCATGCCATAATAAATAGCCGCTCAGATTGTCTCGAAACGAATTACAGGTGCATAGGTCTCAGTGAAATTAACACCAAACACGTGCTTCTGCCCATAATCACCAGACGCGCTTTAAAACGCAGAATCTGCCCTTGGCGTCGCGCTTGATCGCGAAAACCCATCGACACGTAAGGACTTTCACTCCTTTCGGTACAGATGCACGATCAATTAATTCTCATGTCTTGTGCTGGCGAAGGGACTCCATCTCACTCTTCATTGCCGCTTTCCACTCATCTTTTTGTAGACTGCGCATTACCTGCCGGGAAGTCTGCGGGATGTCCTCAACGACGGCGCCTTGAATGATCACATTCACTTCATAATCACGCAGGTAGCGTGGATTGGCACGCTTGCGGCGAGGAAGCACCGTTAAGTAAGCACCGTCAAGGAAGCCGGCTTGGTTTCTGTAGAGGCCCCGGATCAACGTAGTCACCATCGTCCGTACTGTCAGTCACCATGTCCGCGAGTCTGCTGCGCTTTTTGCCGTTCGCCAGTTTCGTCCGGCGACGACCGCGGCCTTGCACTCTCGTAGTGCTTCATGTACCGGCATCAATGTCAGTATCAGTAACAGTACCGTTCTCGTCCATCTCGATTCCGGTCAGGACTGGTCCATCCTCATCGAGTGTTTTTCCGTCCAGCGCACGAGCGGCCACACTAACATCGTCCAAGGAAGTAGTGATACCAGCTCGAATACGGACAATAGGCACCGAAATTGAATCATCTTCAGTTCCAATAACGGCGTGCAGTACATGCTTGACGTGATCATAAGTAGAGGCGTACAGCTCGTGGCAAAACACATTCTCCAATCGGCACGTCCGCACAGCTCCCGTCTCGAGGCTCAGCACCTTGATACCTTTGGTATCATGGCTGTAACCAAGCAGAATACACATCTCAGTCCGCGGTTCCATCTTGTTCTTGCCGTGAGCGCTTCCGGCTCAATCCGTGCTTGCACCAAGCAACCCCACGTGCGCAGCTCTCCCAGATTCGGTTTCCGTCCGTAGAGAACTTCGTATGGGCTCAGTCTGCCTTGATGAGCACCTGTGCCCCAGCGATTGATCATGCACACCGAGTGAAGCAAAGCCTCACTCCACAGCTCTTTCGGCAGCCGCGTTGTTGTGAGACGTGAACGAACACGTGGGAGCAAGACACCATTACCTCGCTCAGCCACAGCATTTTCTTCTGGGCTATACTCATTGGTAGACGTCGGTCGAATCCCTTCCGCCTTGCAAAATTGTCGAAGCTGAATATTGATGAACTCGTCGCCTTGGTCCGAATGAAGCATCGCCACACGCCAGCCCTGACTCTGAAACTCCGTGTGCAGCTGCAGGATCAGCTCCTCCACGAGATGAACTGCGTCAGCTTGTTCTTCATGAGGTAAGTCCACTTGAATCTTGATGCTTCGTCTACTACCACAAGAAACATAGTATCACCAGTTACTGTTTCTGCCTTAATCGAACAGACATCCATGACAAGTTTCTCCAATGGACGTGAACTGCGTCGGGGCCCTCGTGCGTAATGCATCCTTCGAAACCTGGCCATGCGACAGGGAACACACTCGTACGCTGCAAGGTGAGCTTCGTTCAGCTTCACTCCAAAATCTACCGTCTTCGCTAACCGCTTGATGTCCTCCATTCCAGCATGATTAAGCCTGTTGTGCGGTAGACCCATCAGGTCCGTTAACGCACTCTGAGCAGCCTCTTCAACCCCAATCACGAGATGATCTCTCACGTGAGCTCTTCTGCCATATTCGAGGTCCATATCCGGTAGATCCTATCCACCAGAATAAACTTCAGATGCACCGACGGTTTGGTCAGCCACAACACACGGTTATCCTTGGACATATCGAGCTTACCTCGCTTGGATCCGCATGTAGCTAAGCGATATCAGGTTGTTGCGCACTCTTGGCGCATAGATACCTCCTCCAGAAGTCGCGCTTCATATCGTCCAATGTGATTGTCCATCACGTTGATATGCACATCACCACAGCGCACCTCTTCCTCGCTTAAACCGTTAAGCATCAGCATTCGGTGCGTGACAGCATCGTTAAAGCGCACAAATGACACCAAATCATTGCACAGCCAGCGAACCCGAACCTAAGAGCCACTCCATCTTGACGCGATTAGCATGAGTCGATGAGGTAAGCGCGCTCACAGCTAGCGTACTCTTCTGCGCAGGGGCGTGACATACGTCGCCGACGCCCATACCCGATCTTCTGTCCGCCGCAGACATCTTCGATTCCGCGTCCACTGGCAGGCGTCCGGTGATTGGTCGCATCCCTCAACTGTACTCGCATCTGCCGCACTCCAAGGTTGCAGTCGATGACCAATCCCTTACACTCATGAGTGCGAACCGGTCCATTTACACCACCAAAGCTTGAAGAGCTCCCACTGCTTCCGGCCGCAGAAAAGAGGAACCGCCACCACTTTCCGATACTCGGAGCAAGTAACCATCAGCGAAGTCACATTGCGTGTCGTCTTTCCTTGACCATCACTAGAGCTCGTTTCGGGGCAGTCTTTAACAAAATGCCCCGGTGTGCCACATAAAAATAAGAAACACTCGCCGTTATTGCGCTGCTTCTTGCGGGTATGACCCGATGCAGCACTGGGACTTCGAACCCGCTGCTTACCACGATCCGGGCCACGGCCTCCATCGCCGCGTCGGACGCGAGGGCAACCACGCGACTTCCCAGGCGTGTTCGCCCTTTGAACGCCATACACCTCGCGGCTCAGCCCGTGACTACCACCACGGCGATCACGAAGATTTCAGTCAACCATGCGTTCAGCATTTTCGCAGCGGCCAACGGCTTCCTTGATCGAGAGACAGCTTCGTTGCGGATCCTTCGTGAAGTCACTCGTCACAGTCGGATAGACTACATGAACATTGCACACCATGACCCGTGCTAGCCCCTCATCGTCCATGCGACCTCCATTTTCACGAATAACGCGGCGCGTATTGAACAGGTCATCAATATAGCTTCGCACCTTTTCATCTTTTCTCAGCTTGCGACTGTAGATGTCGCTAAAAACTGAAAGTCGTCTCGATCCCATTGCCACGACGGAACTTATTCCGCCGTGCTTCCCAGAGCACAAAAGGGTCGCAGCTCTCCATCTCTGTCTGAAAGCGCTGCAGCACCTCCCATCATACATGCTGAACTATGTGATTGTGCGCATTTCGACGTCGCACATCAAAGCACTGCTACCACGCCTGGCAAGACAAGGGCCGGTCCGTATTCCTTTCTTCGCCAAGAACGATCTTGTTCATGCCAGTATCTGTAAACTGGGTCATGATACGAGCACTTCACTCTTGGTAATTTTCACAACCAGTCAGCTTGAAATCCAGCTTGTAGCTGGACATCGGCACAGGCCTGGACAATTCTTCCTCGCCTTCTGTGCGAGATACCTGGGCCCGCGTAACTTCTCTTTCTTGATCTTGACGCTGTCACCACCGCGTTGACCACGTCCTTCTTCGTCGCCATAGGGGCCTTGCAGCGTCACCGCCTCAGTGGGAGGACGTTGGGAAGAATCGTCTTGCTCGCGATCGCTCGCAGCCAGCGAGCAAAGCTGCCTAGCTGCTACTAGCGCCCCGTCAGCAGTACCCTCGTCGGGCTCATAACCTGGCATGTGTCCTGCACCTCGTGGCACGGCATTAGCTGGCCTAAGTTACGTTGCAGGATCAACCATAGTAGATAACACAGATTATCGGGCAAACCCAACGGGACTTGCAGCAGCAGGAAAGGCCTTATGCAGTTGTCACTGCAAATTCTAGAGTGAGAGGCCTTGTCCTGCTGCAGCTCAACTCGGTGCAGTCTGTTGACTTTAGTTTAGAGTACAAACGGTGCCCAGCTTCTTCACAGCCACTCAGCTGCCTACAGCGCCGACAAGTACAGCACCAGCTGCTACCAGTCAGCGACTCGACTCCTACGATGAGCAGATTGGCGTCACAACCTCATGGAAACGCACTCCAAAGAGTGTGTCATTGACGTCAATATTGTGGGGTGTTCTCAGACGACGACATTGACGACTAAGAATAAAAAAAATTTTCGAGCTTTAATAAAAAATATATCGGTAGTACCGTACATATTCTGCGACCCTGTACTTATACCGGTACGTAAAACGGTAACCAGAATCGTAAGGTCGCTTTTTCTGGGTGGTACACTGTGCCGGTATATGGGGTGTCCACTACACATAAGACGAGCTTTGGAGGTTTACCTAGCATTTGTATACAGTAAGTACATGTGAAGGTGTACCTGTCTACACTGTACAGTATACACCGGGCGCCTTATGTTTCATACGTTTAAGATTGTCGCCATTGCCCTCACATTGCACCAAAGCTTTGACTGAATCATTGTCGCTGGGCAGCGCCGAGTAGTGCAAGCACGACCCGTTAAGACGGTGGGGGTTATAGATATATATGCTTGTCCAAGATGCAGGTGCTGTCATGACCTTTCATCGCAGTCGACCGACCTTTGGTCTGCGTTAGATACGCCTCACCTGCCTCTCAATCTCTCATTTGCATTTGGCAATATCATTAAGGAACTGCATAATTCAAGGTCAGGGAGGGGGCTTTTCATTATCGAAGGGCGCTGGCATGAGGCGATACGTTGGATGGGTGCTGGCGACGGCGTTGGTCGCCCTGAAGATCGCTGAAGCCAACTCGGTTGCCAATGCGGAGACTATAGCACGCGTATATGACAAGATCGAAGCAAGGCAGCAGGATGTAGTACAGCCTAAAGATAACGAGGAAAGCTCGTATCGACAAGCGAGGAACGAAAAGATCATACGGCTTCGAGGAACGGCAACGATGCCACTACCCAGTACGAAGTCAAGCTCTCGGGTAACAACTTCTACTCTGAATTCCGCGACAGGCAACACCGAAAGCGAGAAGCATGAGGCGAAAGTGGTGAATGTCAATATCCCTTGGGGAAATGCGGTCTCCCAATTCACGGCGACGGGTGATTACGAGCGTCGAGTTCAAGCTGATGTGGAGGCAAACGTAGATGTCCCGAACGACGTTTTGAGCGCCATTGCTCCGTGGAGTGGGTTTACGCAGGGAAACGTGCCTTCGGAGGAGCTCGAAAAGGTTGAACCAGAGTCGTCTAACAAGTCTAACGAAGGCGAGGAAAGTGATATGAGGACGGCGATGGAGAACGTGCGGTGGAACCAAGACGATTGTGTTCCGTGCGAAGTACCGACTCAACCGCCAACGCTTAGTCCGATTTATCCTCACAAGGACGATAACAATGAGGAACACTTGCCGACAGTGATTGACGATTACAAACCTTGGGAAGACATCAAGGAGCCAGCTTCACCGGCACAAGAACATGAGATTAAAGAGGATAATCAGCAAACCGAACTACCTCCAATCTACCCCGAACAGGAGAACAAGCACCTTCCGAATGTGAGCAATGCGTACCCTTTTTGGGAGGACGTTAAAGAGCACATGCAGACGTATCCGCCGGACGAGCGTTCACGAAGTCCATACGGAGAGAGCGAGAAGCAAGGGAGAGGATACGATGAAGAAAATGTTCATTGCACGAAGATAATCGACGAGTTCGGAGAACGGTACGAGTGCGATGGAGAGCCCGCGGAAGAGTCACCCGAAGGCGATCTCTGCTGCACTAAAGTTGTCACCGAGTATGGAGAAAGCTATGAGTGTACCGAAGACACAACAGCGCCACCGTCAAACCCGGAGGACACAACGGCGCCACCGTCGAATCCGGAGGACACAACGGCGCCACCGTCGAATCCGGAGGACACAACAGCGCCACCGACGAATCCAGAGGACACAACGGCACCACCGACGAATCCGGAGGACACAACGGCGCCACCATCGAATCCGGAGGACACAACGGCGCCACCGACGAATCCGGAGGACACAACAGCGCCACCGTCGAATCCGGAGGACACAACGGCACCACCGACGAATCCGGAGGACACAACGGCACCACCGACGAATCCGGAGGACACAACGGCGCCACCATCGAATCCGGAGGACACAACGGCGCCACCGTCGAATCCGGAGGACACAACAGCGCCACCGTCGAATCCGGAGGACACAACGGCACCACCGACGAATCCGGAGGACACAACGGCGCCACCATCGAATCCGGAGGACACAACGGCGCCACCGACGAATCCAGAGGACACAACGGCGCCACCGACGAATCCAGAGGACACAACGGCACCACCGACGGAAGTTACTCCTGGACCGTATGACCCTACACCAGCTCCAACACATGCAGAAGATCCGACTCCTGCTCCAACAGAGGCAGAAGAACCAACCCCTGCTCCAACAGGGCCAAATGATGCGTCTGGAAAGTCCACAAACACGAAACAATCATCAAGCGGAACGACTACGACGGGGACATCGACGGCAGGAACAACCGCGAACGGAGGGAATACAACAGGAGGAACAACAACCCGAACAACAACAACCTCCACTGGCACAACAGGGGGCACTGCAAACGCAAATACCGGTACAACTACGACTGGGACAGACACAGATGCCGCTGCAAATACCGCGGGGGACACTGACAGCAAAACTGCTTCGACCGGCAGCTCCTCCGCCGCCTTGGGCCCAGGGGCCATCGCAGGAATCGTCATCGGGTGCGCCGTATTCGTGGCGGTCGTCGTCGGCTCGGTGCTTTTCAGGCAGAAATCGCTCGCTCGCCAGCGCGAAGAGAATCTGTTTGCCGACCTCAGCGACACGGGCGGCGAAGGGCTCGAGACGGACTACGCGGCGATGTAAGTCAGGTATGAGAGGAAAGCGGCTAACGTTTGCCAGCTCTTGGTTCCTGGTTCACTTGTCATAGTGAGATACACGACTTCATGGCACAAATACTTTTTCACGTACTACTTGCAATTGATGCATTGATGTCAGTCGCAGGTGATAGGTGGTTGCAGTCTCATTTTGTCATGCTGTATGAGTACGTCGACCAGAAGCTGCTGTCTGGGCCAGGTGGCGCCATGATCAATACATCGTATGGCATTCCATCATTCTGTCACAGCGCAGCAGCAAAGCATGACGTGCTATCGGCTCTCCCGCGCTTCAGAGTGACTTCAGCTTGAGAGATAAATTTATACATTGAGTTTTTCACGTCTTCAGCAATATCCATCACTTATATCACGTGAATGATACTGGTATCACAGATCGCCAAAAATTGGTCCAAAAACCGAGCACTTTTCTATAAAGCAAATATCTATTACAGTAACTTCTTATCAGTAACGTAACACTTCACTTCAGCGAAGGTGCATGAATGATGCTTGCCGAGCCCGACACATTTTTGCTAGTCGATGACTACTGATACATGTACATGTATGTGAAATGTAGTCGCTGTGCCGGTAGAAAAATGAAGAGCGACAGGTACATTTTCGTAGTGGGTACCGGTACGATCAGTTGGAAAGAAATGACGTGATGCGGCTACGAGAGCTTACACTGTAAAGTTACAGCAGCTGAGCCGATGCAGGTAAAGAACCTTGTCATGGGTGGTGGCTGTAAAAGCTAGGGGCACTAGCAAAATCGCGAGGAATATCAACATGAGCAAACGGCGTGGCTGAATACGCCACGCGTAAGCGTGCTGAACTCTTTGCCACATAAGCTCCGGATTGTAAAAGGATTTGAGCGTGATGATCTGTGTAGCCTTCAGAGCGCTGCGTTCGAATCCTTTCTTCCCAACGGCAGAGGCTGAACGCGATCGCCGCAATGTAAAGAGTACTACGTATCCAGCTAATAACAGCGCTATTAACTTCGCTCAGGCGTCACGACAGCTCGACGTAGTCAGCTTCCCTTGCAAGTGCAGTTTGTGACGTCCACCAAACGTAAGATAACGAATTGCTGGCTTTTAAGCCAGCACTGTATCCCGCTGTGTAGTGACATTGGTCATGAAGATGAGACTTTCCAATACGAACGTATCTATTAATTCTATACAGCAGTCACGTCTGTTCGCCCTTTCCTTGGCTGCACCACTACTCATAGGGTCACTATCCGCCCGAAGGGATACAGCTGGCGATGCTTTCCATATCGCACAGGGGGAACGACCACACGGTGCCAATGTAGACTCGCCAGCTGGAGCTCTCACATTTGTCAATTGCCCCCAGGTGGCCCAACACTGCAGGCGAGCGGTCAGGTGTTCAGTACTGCGCAACCGTCATCGGCACTGTGACCATCACTTCGCGGTTGCAACGGCTCCGTAACTCTCGCTATGGCCTTCCGGAATTCCATTTCGCTGCCGATCGCGCCGCCCGTCAAGCTGCGGCGCCGCAAGTCGCTCCAGGACGAGCAAATGCGCCGCTCCTTCTCGTTCACCAAGCGCCGAGCGGAGCGGCAGCCACCGCGTCTCACGCTTACGCAGACCATGGAGCAGACGCTGCTGGATAATGTGCACGTGGAGTTTGTCAAGGCCGTGGTGCCTGGTCAGAACAAGCTGGCCAGCCCTCGCTACGTCATGCGCATCAGCAACACGGCGTTGGACCAGACTTGGGAGATGGCGAGGACCTTTAAGGAATTCTACGAGCTTAAAGAGGCCATTGTCAGCATGCTCGACTACGGCCACTTGTGTCCATCGAACTGTCCGTGGCTTTTCATGTACGCGGCGCACCACTTCCCGCGCCGCCACATCTTCCGCTCGCGTAGTCCCAGCGTCATCTCGGCGCGTCTATCGGAATTACAGACGTACTTCTCGACGCTACTGCGTATGGCCAAGCAGAACCGCAATCTCGACTGTGCAGTGTCGTCGACTAAGCTCCCGCAGCTCATCTACGACTTCCTGTTCGAGGGCATGGTCTTTGACCGCTCCGACTTCATGCGCTTGAGCGAGCGGCTCTCTTTGGTCGGACGAGATAGCAGCTTCCTCGACAACGACCCGACACAAGATCTGGAGGAATGTTTTATCTGTCGCAAGGCGCTGGTCGGCGACGACACGGTGTCGATCGTGCCAGCCGCGCCCAGCAGCAAACGGGGTCCTTCAGACGTCAGCAACACGGTCGACAAGCACGTGATGGCGGGTCTGACAACGCTGAACTGCGGCCATTGCTTCCACGACGAGTGCATCCTCGCGAAACTCAACGAGTCGCTGACTTGTCCGCTCTGCATAGCGCACTCGAGCCCACCTCAATCCGGCATCACTGCTGCCTAGCTATAACCCTCTGCAGTATACTAGTCCACGTAGCTTAGCTACCTTGAAAGCCCCTGCGTGCATGTTCATAAATTGAAAAGGGACGGTTCTTCTCAAAGGTTTGATGATGCTCCAGACCTGCAGTCTTACGACCCTGCAATCACTGGTACATGTACATGTTTTCTTGCCGTGCATCTCCTTTCTCGTCTGCAGCAAGAGCCCACAAAGGGACGACAATGCCTGCAAGCTGTGCACTAAGCACCGGCACTTGATGTCGCACTTGGTGGAGTCACTTTGGCACGACATTACAAGATGGCTACAATCTTGTTCGACCCACATTATCTGGATCACCTTCTGGGTCGTCCCACACTTAATCTACACGTATAAAACCACCGAGCCAATAATGAAGCGCGGAGGCGTCCGCAACCAGGAGGTGCGTCTTCCCTCTCTCTCACTCTCTGTTGCCCTCTCCCCGGGCCCAATAGCCGCCCACTTTCCAGTCTTATCTATCCTCTAACACTTTGTGCCACTTTTACGGTCGAAATCGAGCAGGTGACGGACGCGCAAGGCCGTCGACGCTTCCACGGAGCCTTCACCGGCGGCTTCTCGGCTGGTTACTACAATTCTGTAGGCAGTGAGGGAGGATGGACTCCCAAGACCTTTTCTTCCTCTCGTGGCAATCGGTCGTCGCGGGTCGAGCAGCGGCCCGAGGATTTCATGGACGAGGAGGACGATCCACTGCTGGGCAAACGACTGGAGACCACGGAGCGTTATGATACGCTACAAGCGGGAGCCAAGCGGCGACTGCAGCAGCAGCCGGATGGAGCTACTGCTATTCCAGGGTTTTCCTTGCCTGATGACTGGGTCTTGCCGGTGAACGACTCAGTTGGAGCCAAGCTGCTGAAGCAGATGGGATGGAAGGAAGGACACGGCATCGGACAACGAGTCCGGAGACGCAAATTCCAAGAGGAGGAGAAGCTGAAGCAGCCAAAGCTTTTGACGCAAGGTGCTACTGAGGAGAAAACGGTGATGGAGCAACAGGATGAAGCTCAAGAGGAGGTGTTTGTGCCGCCACGAAAGGTGTTCGACGTGCAGAAAGCCTTTCCTAAACCCAAGTTGGATCGATACGGAGCTGGCTTCGATCCGTATATGAATGCGCCGGAGTTTTCCATGCACAAACAGCAACAGGAGGAGAAGCAGAAGGAAAAAGAAGGCTCTCATCGTCAAGTGGTATCATTCTTGGACGCCTTGACGAGTGTTAACGGCAACACTCGCGCCACCAATGGATACGGGTTGAGTGCACTGGAAGAAAACGACGATATCGATGTATACGGGACTGTTTCAATGAATGAGTTTGATCGGGTAATCGCTCCGCTTGGAGCAAGGAAGGATGTCAAGCGATTGGATTCGTCAGCACAAGAATCTCGTCGGCATGAGAAGTCAAGACTCAGTCGAGAGTTGTGCTCGGACGGACGCCCAGTACTTCCTGGCTTCGAGCTGGCGGCGTCCAAGGAAAAGCCACCAAAAGTAGTAAGTTTGCGTCTCGCTGTACCCTCAACCTTCAAGGCAGAGCACCGCTTTGACGACGATGAAGATCAGAGTGATGCCGTAATAACCCTGTATCGCAAGTACAATTTTCCGACGGCCACTACGAGTAACAGAATTATCATGACGGCGAAACAGCGCGGTGTTCTCCTTGGAGAGGCAAAGCAAGATGCACGAGGTGATATTAGCAATGCTGCTGATACTGCTGGTGATATGAAGAGCTCGACTGGGGGAAGTGTCTTTGATTTGCTTGGCGAAGAGCAAAAAATGAAGTTATTTAATGCTGCTGCACAAGCAAAGCAAAGTGTGTCTCTGTCTAGTGGAACGCATGTTACTACAATCGATGAGCCGGCCGCGCTAAAAGTCCGGCAGCCCCTAGTGAAAGACAGCAGTGGCGACCAGTTCCGTGCAACAATCTCTGCATCCATTGCAAAGAGATTTGTTTCCTCGAAAACGGCGGTGGACAAATGGGATTCTGCTGTTGGGGAGCCCCCAGCTAAGGTGTCGCACCGGTCTCAGAGCGTGTGGATTCCCAAATCACTGCTCTGCAAACGCTTCCATGTCAAGTGTGCTGGACCGACAGGATCTAATGGGAAGGACGACGAGAAGGACAGAAAGCGCGACTTGTTTGACAAGGAACTTGTTCCACATTTACTGGAATTCGCCGCTGATCGAGCTGCCCACCGGCAATCAGAGGATCAAGCACATGAGATCACGGAGTTTACCAAATCTGCTGAGTCCAACCCCGTTGAAGATAGAGGAGACCTGCCACCACTGCCTCCAGTTGAAAAAACCTCTATTGATCTGCTCAAATCCATTTTTGAGCCGTCTGATGAATCGGACCAGAGTGAAGATGACAGTGAAGACGAGAGCGACGAAGAAGGAGACAATGAGGTGCGGGATGGAGCGATACAACAGGTGGAGACGTCCAGCTTACCCCAGAAAGCTCCACCCTCATCGCGTGAAGTCGTTGGTGGTCGACACCGAATGAGTTCTGAGGAGTCGAGTTCATCAGATGATGATGATGTATCGTCATCCTTAGGTGTTTCTGCAAGTGGCAAGGATAAAGATACACGAAGCAGAAAGCGATCCCATAATGTTGACGAAGTGTCCGCTGGTGATGCCAAAAGACAGGCAAAGGAGGAGAGACACAAGCACAAAAAGCACAAGAAACACCACAAGCACCGAGACGAGAAGGACAAAAAGTGGAAGGACAAAAAAGACCGGAAGGAACGAAAGTCGCATAAACGCCGCTCGGGGTCAAAGCACTCGAGACGAAGTCGAAGTCGGAGTGAAGAGCGCAGTTCTGGTCGCCATCGCAGCTCTAGCAGACGGCATTGACTTTTCATATGAACAGTTTATCGCGTCGCACTACTAAAGAACTGGAATTACTAAAACTCACCTTAAAGTGCACGAAGTTGCGTTAGCATAACGACATTTTTTCGCACATGGCTCACAACTCGGTAGACCAACGTCATAACTTTGAATCGCTCGTCATAACTGTTACAATAGCTGTGGCGCTCCGGCGCGGAGCGTGAGAGCTAAACCCAAGCTTAAAGGTTCGGAAAACACATTATTCCGCGAATCAATCTATAGGACTAAGCGCTTAAATCAACCCATATTCAAGCAACTTCAACGTTGGCATACCACACTAACTTAACAAGTTTGTGAGTCTATGTAAACAGAATCGATTAAAGCTCAAAGCAATGCAAAAAAACTACTACAGTAGTCAATACACGACAGAGGGCTTCGACTGCGCTGCCCCAGCCCCCCTCTACCGAGTCAAGCACCAATTGACTGGCACTCTAAGCGCAAGTGTCTCCCTGTGATCGTATCCCTGGCCTATGCGAAGGTTGCCCTATTAAATTAGTCGAAAGTCACCTTCGAACCCTGGAAGTTCTGGATGGACGACGGCTGACGCCTAGGCGGGCCATCATCACGGCCTCCACGTCCACCAAAGCCACGACCGCCACCGCGGCCTCCTCCACGACCACCGAAGCCACGACCTCCGCCACGGCCTCCTCCACGGCCTCCGAAGCCACGGCCACCGCCACGACCACCATCAAAGCCACCACGACCACCGCGGCCACCACGGCCACCACCACGACCGCCGAAGCCACCACGTCCACCGCCGCTGTGCTGCTCACGCGACTTCGCGTAGTTCACGCGGATGGCACGGCCGCTCACGTACTCGCCAGCCAGCTTAATGGCCTCGTCGACAGCTTCCGTAGTGGCAAAGTCTACGTGTCCGAAACCGCGGAACTCACCAGTCTCGCGGTCCGTAGCCAAACGGCAGCTCAAGATCTCACCGCACTCACCGAAGGTCTCACGCACAATGTTCTCGTCCACATCCCACGAAAGGTTGCCGATGAAAACACTCGTACATCCCTCGGGCTTCTCGTCAAACATGTTCTTCTTCTCGGCCGTGCGGATCTTCATCCAGCGACCACCGAAGTCCTGTCCGTCCATGGCAAGAGCAGCTTCAGCAGCCTCAGCGGTAGCAAAGGTAACGAAAGCGGTTCCCGACGAACGGCCGTTCTGCATGGGGATGCGGGCGGCAGTCACCTCACCACAACCGGCGAAGTGTTCCTTGACCTCCTCCTCCGTGGCGGACCACGGCAGACCAGCAATAAAGATCTCCAGGGCCTTCTGAGGGTTGGCCACAGCAGCGGCATCGCCGCTCTCCTGCTTGTGCACCTTGTTGGACTTCTCACCAGCGTCCGAATTCTTACGCTTCTTGGCGACAATAGTGGTCTCCTCCTCCTCGTCCGAAGACGAGTCCGAGTCGCTCGACGAGGACGACGAAGACTCCTTCTTAGCAGCAGTCTTCGTGGCAGCAGCCTTCTTGGCGACAGGCTTCTCAGCCTCCTCGTCATCCGACGAGTCCGAAGACGAGCTGTCACTGTCTTCCTTCTTGGCGGCAACCTTCTTGGCAGGGGCAGCCTTCTTGGGCTCCTCCTCGTCCGAAGATGAGTCGGACGAAGAGCTCTCCTCCTTCTTGGCAACAACCTTCTTAGCAACAACCTTCTTTTTAGGCTTCTCCTCCTCCTCGTCCGAGGAAGAGTCCGAAGAGCTCTCCTCCTTCTTGGCAGGGACCTTCTTAGGGGCAGCCTTCTTCTTGGGCTTCTCCTCCTCGTCCGAGGACGAGTCCGAGGACGAATCCGAGCTCGACTCCTGCTTCTTGGCAGCAGGCTTCTTAGCCACCACCTTCTTGGGGGCCTCCTCTTCGTCAGAGCTCGAGTCCGAAGACGAGCTGTCCGAGTCCACGGGCTTCTTGGGGGCGGTCTTGGAGCCCTTCTTGGCTACCACAACCTTCTTCTGCGGCGCCTCGTCACTGCTCGAGGACGAGCTGTCGCTGCTGGACGCAGGCTTCACAGCAACGCGAGCTTTCACCTTCTTGGCCATTGTATCTAGAGAGAGAGGAACCGACGAGTCTGGAGCAGCTGAACGATTGCCGAATGACCATCGAAACAGACCAAAACACTCCGTTGGCTGCCAGGCGCTTGATACCTAGCGTCAGCGCCGCCGTTTGGTTGGCTGTGCGATACATGGTACGCCGTACCGTTGTTTATGTGTACCACACAAACATGTGGTGCACATAAAGCCGGATGCATGACTTGAAGCATAAGGTTTATTCTTAATAAGGGGTGCGGTTTATGATGCTGGAACTGTAGTATTCTGAAAACCGACCAATATGCCCAGCTCGGTTAGGCCGTTTTGGATGGGTTGAAAATACAAAACAGGGTAGGAGAAAAATAAATCTGAGTTCTGGATGTAAAACGTCCATTGTGCAAATCCAAAGCATAGGACACCACAGCTTTTATAGCTCCGCTATTAAAATAGCCTTGAGCGGATCGAGTCTCGAATGAGCAAATAGTTCAGAGACTGCGCCCCAAATGAAGACATTTTCATTCCTAACAGTCTTGAGAGATGCATACGTATTCATTTAAGCTTTTTCAATCGTGTTACGTATAGTTATCCCTTGTTTAATGATAATAGCGACATCGACATCGTTTATATATACTAGTAACGGAGCATCTCGGTCGCGTTGCTCCGTCGAGTTGCTCAGGTGGCCGACATCTATCAACAGCTTCGCCATTGCACTCCGACGTCCCCTCCCAAGCTGATCACTCATGAATTATTCTACTACCTCTGTAGAAAAAATCTACTTCATAAGGTAGCAATGGGAGGTAAATTGCGGTTATGTCGGCCGCCAACTCCCACTGCACACTAAGCAGTAGCAGCGGATACTATGGTAGGTGGGCGTCGCGCGCGCTAGACGACGACGCTAAGCACAAACATGACGTGCACCACGATTTTGGTGGCCGAGCACCTGCCATCAGTGAAGGCAGCGGCAGCTCCCGGTCTCTCATGATAACGACATCGCTGGAGGACGTGCCCGCGCTCGATGCATGCAGGATCCGGCAGATCATACCCGTGAAAATATTAAGAGCTCATTACTATCATGTTTCAGATCGTGTTCCCGAGAGGCATGAGCTTTCCGTCCACCTGGGTCGCGCATAGTTGACGTGCACGTTCTCGTTGATGTTGACCCAGTCAGCGTAGGAGTACGGGGTGGGAACCAGCACGATGGCAATCCGGCGATCAAGCCTCGCCCAAGTCCACAGAGACCTGGTGCTGCATGACCGGATCCATAACGGAGAAGAAGACGCTGGGCGCCGCCAAATATATCACCCAGGACGAGCACGACACGCGCGCCTTGGGATGCATTTTGTTTGTTCAAATCCGCCAGTTGTTGCGTGTTGCCGCTATCTCACCCTTAATTGCGACTACGAACGCTAACTCCCTGCTATAAACCGTAGTTATTTCCAGGGCTAGGTGGCGTTTGGGTCGTGGCTCACACCTGCTAACCTGTAACAAGTTAGCCAATAGTCACGCACTGGGTTTCTGCTCCTGCGGATTAAGCGTTTAGTATGGGAGCTAAATCGTGTATCCCCACGTTAATGGCATCTCTACCTGCACACGGGGTGCCCTAATTCGACTAGCTACAAAGAAATCAATCCCACACGTCTCATATTCTTTGAAGAGTTCGTGAGTAGAGGCTTTCATAAAAAAAGCCCCCTGGCAAACGACTGTAGATGTCAACCCTAACCGTTCATGTCTCACTTGAGTAGAAGTAAGCAATAGAGGTAAGAAATAGCATAAAACGGAGACATACGATTGTAAATGGGGATTTCATCCCCAATATAGCGATGACCTCGAATGTCCAGTGTTAAATGGGCATTCGAAGCGATTTGACGCTAAATCGACGGCAACATGTGATATATGAACAGGGGTTGGGATACAACAAATCGGACTGACGTTCTGTTTATATATAATAAATAAAAAGGGCTACGTCGTATATATAGAGCCTAAATCGGCTATAAAGCGGTCGATTTGTAAAAAAATAGGACATATCGTGTGACGTTCACGTATACATGTACAGTACATGTATTAAAAATACATGCGTGAGGTGGAGTATTATAAGTCGGAGTCAGTGAGCTACACGGGAAAACGACAAATTTAAAATATAAATGTAGAAATGACACCTCTCCGAATAACATTGTATAACAGGAAATCCCGGTAAGACGGACAATGGGGTCGGTCGGGAATTTCCAAAACCGAATTTTGTCAGGGCATACTGTTGAAAAAGCGATTTTTTCAAATAAGCTTGCACCAACGAGGATACCACGAATTAAGCTAAATGTATCAGGATGGGTGTCAAGTGTCAACCTAACCAAATCTTGGGCCTGGTTTTAACATGGGAACCTGTGTGATTATTAGGCCCTAGTCCAAGTAAGGGAGCGCGTTCTGAGGGAAAGCAGATCGCAAGAAATAGGGTTAGTCACTCGAAGGCTCTCGTGGATCAGCCTACCATTCTCGTTCTGGTCCAGGTATAGACCTTAGGCACTGCCACGTGTCTTTGCCTGCAAATGTATCCCCCCCCCCCCCGCATTCTGGCTTTTTCCCTCACAAGCGGCATCCTCGCCCAAGCCCAGTCTTCGGACATGCCCCCGCCATTATCGCACCTACAAAGTGGGCTAGCAGTCCAAGCGTCAGCAGCACCGACATCGGCGGCTCCAGGTTCAGCACCGCCAACGTCAGCGGTTCCTTTGTCAGCCTCGACAGATGTGGCTTTGGCTCGTGAGACGGAGGCTTCCGGTCCAAGGGTCGACGAATCGGTGGCTGCGTCGTAGGCGGACTTTGCGCGGCCGACGCAGCCGAAAAATCCGTCGCGTAAAGGAAAAGGCCCCCGCTGTCTCAAGTGGACTATAAAACATGGCGGCTGCCCTGCTACAACTGCATTTCGAAGAGGGCCCGACTCACCGAAAGCTTGACACCGCCGACACCAAGGTAAAGAAGGTTACCGCATGGCAGTTTTTTGCCAGCGTTCTCTCGGTTAGGCTCGACAGCGTCATAACTAGCGAGCAGGTATTTATACAAGGCTGTGCTGTCATAATCCAATATTATGACGCTAGCTAACCATGCCTTTGAGTGCTTGATGTATACGTACAGGTGACAACCAAATATCGCAAGATGAAGTGTGAATATAGGAAACATAAGTGAGAGATGCAAGCCACAGGTAATAACCCATCGAGAAAATGGACGATTCCTATTGGGGAATTTTGAACGATGCGTTTTCAATCCGCCTCGGCATTAGTGGCGAGATTATGTTTGATTCCAACATTGAGGAATCAAAGGAGGGCGATGCTGAAGAAGAACATCGCGACGCCGGACAGCACGATGCAAAGGAAAAGAAGCCGCCTCTTGTCCAGCTCACGACCGCCATGCAAGCAGGAATGGAGGCGATTGCGGCGTCATTTGCTGCCAAGACTAATCCCCTACTGAGCTTAGCGACCTTGTGGCGAGATTAGACCGCCAGTACGCCGAAAGCAAACGGCTTCAGGGGCGCCAAATTGACGTGCTCGCAAAGCTAGCGCATTACTTCGATAGCAAGCAGTAATAGACAATAATGTGAGTTAGGCTAGCAAAGTAGACTCATATTTGATATATCTTTGATATGTCATCTCTTTTAGTTAACCCACGCAAGTGTGAGAGACTGGTGGGTTCAGCATCTTGATTGTCCCCAGCGGTCACTGTTGGTGTGTCGGGCGGGAGTGTATCGTCGCCAGTAACCAAGTAAGTATCGCGCAGCTTGTGTAACCCGTTGTGCAGGACACAACCTGCTACAATAACATTGGAAATACGAGCAGACAATTTTTGCTCGAGCTTGCCTAGCAGGATGCGGAAGTGGTTCTTAAGCCGTCCGAACGCACACGCGACGCCGTTGCGAGTGCGAGAGTGCTTGTAGTTGTAGCACCGCACCCGTCGGTCCGGGCTGCTGCAGCCTCAGGGTATGGGGCAAGCAGATGCCCCCACACCTTGTAGCCGGCATCGCCCAGTATATGCTTGCCTGTGGGGACGTGGAAGACAGTCTACTCGGATTAGCCGTATAGACAAGCAAATGCAAGCAGAATATAACAATGCACTACCGTTACCGAACGCCTGAACCGTTCCACAAACTTTGGTCGTTTACTGAATCAGCACGAATTGCTAGAGAGCGGAAGGCGCCGCGGTGGTCGACGACGGCTGGACATTTACCGCCGGATAGCCCTTCCTGCAATACCAGCCCTCGAAATCGGCGGGCCGTGGCATGTGGCCCAAGGTGCCGTCCACTGCACCAACGACCCCGGGGAACCCCGCGAGACTGTAGAAGCCCTCCTCGATTGTTTGAAGCTCGTCAGCAGCCGGCATCGCAGTCTCAGTGACTCCAAACTTACCTATTACGCTCAGAGTCTCTTAAGGTAGGCTACAGCGCGTGTGTGCGAGATACCAAGCACTGTTCCTGCCTGTTCCATTGATCTGCCCTGCGCTAGATGAAGCATGGTTCGTGCTACGCGCCGCATGTCGATATTTTTAGCATCGTGGTGTTTTGTTGTTGGCCATGCTTGGAGTAGCGTCTTGTAGATCAATATAAAGGAGGCCCTGTCGCAATGTAGTAGATGGTTGAACCATTTGGTGTGCGGGACTGCCAACGCCATCTCCAACGTCTTGGTGGGGAGCGTTGAAACGTTCACACGGGGTGTCCCGTGCAAGCGCTTGTCGGGGCCAGAGCGGACGCAACGCCGACACAGGCACAGATCACCGCGGCTACAGCGGTCTTATCGGCTTGATCGACAATTGCAGGATCAAATTCTGGATTTAGGACACCTCCGACGGACGTTCTGAAAAGCGCGTTTTAAGAATACAGAATCAGATTTATGGTACGCGGTGCCATTTTTCCTTGCCAATCGGATGAAAGTTACTTTTAATCAACCGACCAGTGCTACTGTGGCGCATATCTTAGCCGTTCGTAAATAAAACTTGCACGGTACCAGGCGATCCGTGTCACATGTCACAATGGGTTCCACGTTTTGTCAAGCGCAATGGGAACGCCTATGTTTAACTTAATATTTGTATGGGATGTTTGAACTCTCCACCATCTTACAGAGGCAGTTATTAAAGAACTTTCCGAGGGGCCAAATCGGCCACGATCGGCTTCGCTTTCAGATAGGCTGCGATTATTATAGGGGGCCAAATGACTCAAACGTGGATAGGTTAATGATATCGGCCGTCTAGCTTCAGCGGCTTCGCATTTCAGAATTCATCGCTGCAGAGGGAAGATGGTGTTCGTTGCTCCCAAGATGACACCTGATCAAGCGCTAGTGGTCACACCCTCGGCGTGGGTGATCTCTGGGAGAAACAAGAGGCGCTTCCGGAAGCTAATGATTATCCTGCAAGAACCAAACTGCTCTCGTCTGCGTGATGCGTCGTCTCCGGTGGATAGAAGCAGTTCGTTTGAGGTAATGCTGGACGATGCGACGGCGAAGGTCCGCTAAATCTTCGCAATAGCGCAACCAACAATACTTGCGACGAAGCTAAACCTTCCTGAAGATGGGTGACGACGCCATCGGGAGACCGCGGTAACCGTGTCGAGGCCTTGGCCATGCTTTGTCGACGACTATCTGAGGCATCGAACCTGCTGGCGGTAGCGGTAGTAGATAATGCATACCTAAAACCGATCTAAGCTGATCTAAAAGTTCTAATACAAATTAACGATTCGAGTGCATCTGTCTAAAAATGTACTAAAATATAGCGGTATATTAGGATACTTTACTCAGCTCAAGTCACTACCGTATCAATTCTGGGCCCTTCAAACTATAGCACTCCCAGCGTGTTTATCATTCTTCATTGTGCAATGGAACACAGAGGCTACAGCTACTGCTGTCAGTCAGAGGTGGAAGAGACGGAAACTACGTACTGGATCTGTGCGCGGCACCGACATGGGTGCTGGAGCGGCTAGTCGTACGTGACGGGGTGGTAAATGCACGCAACGAGCACACTGTGATGAAGACACGCCTACAGCTTCAGAGATCACCGATGTACGTCGTGAGATGCGACAGCCCTCCAGGCAGCCTGCCTGGCGAACCTGTCTCTACCTCCCGGGATGATGTGGGACCAGGTCATGAGCAGCGTGCGAGGAGCCTACCCTGACGCTACCCTCAGTACCATCGGCAGGACGCCCTCACTCTCCATCATGTCTTAAGTATACCAGAGCGTAATTCACCGGGCAGTGATATCCTTCGTGCCATTGAGACTGCCCCCCTACGCAACATGGCGCAATATGCAATATATCGCCATTTCTACAATATAGTGTGATCAACGCCGGTGGGTGCGGACAACACAGATTTATTGGTTTCAGCCATTCTGATCTCTTTCGCTTACTACGTAACTCGGGCGCCGCTCTCTTCATTGACGGGACGTTCAAGGTGGTACCGAACCCTTTTTCGCAGTGCCTCATCGTATGGTGCGCGACCCAGGAGTGGACCTGTACATAACGAGCATGTACAGTACGTCCTTATGTACTAAATGCAACAAGACGCCTACTGGAATGCAATTAATTTCACGGTTATACAGACTGGACGGATATTCGAGCCATCACCGGTGACCTGCGACTTTAAGCGCGGTCTCATGAACGCCATCACTGAGCAATTTCCGCTCGTCAAAATCGTCGGGTGTTTCTTTCATTGGAACCAGGTTTTACGACGCAAGATGCTGGCTCTGCGAATTCCGCTCGACCAAATTAGTGCAGCTCTCGCACGAGGTGTTATTGACCTACTCACCATCATTCCTGTCGACGAAATATCTGATAAGGTGCGCTTTTTATCAGTTTCTTATTAATTATCGTGGTTGCCTTACCAATTTTCAGTTTAATGTACGGTATTCGGTACGTACGGAGCTTTATTATGAGACGGCGTCTAAAACAAGATGGACCGCTTTCGGGAAATACTTCAAGGGCACCTGGATAGCAAGCTACGGTTGCGATCTGTGAAACGTGAACGACACGAGAGCTTCTGGAGTGGATCTCCAAGACCGCACGAACAATCCGCTGGAACGCTATAACCGTGCGTTTGGAGAGCTGCTCACGGTCACCCACCCCCGTCTACTCGTTTTTGTTGAAGCTGCGAAGGCTGACGCGAACCGTTGAGACATGCAGATGATAGACGACATCAAGCGCAACCGCCGCGTCGCACCCCGCCACGCTCCGAGCGCCACAAATCCCTGAGGAATACCCGTTTCGAGTGATCCCCACGACGCTGTCGATAGTATATATCACATTGAGAATACATACTAACTACAGCGCAAACGGGTGTCCTAATACAGATCGATAAGTAGCATAATACAGATTGATAAATATTCTAATACAGAGTGAAAAGTGTGCTAATACAGATTGGTTGTATTATATATGACTTGCCCCAAGTTGCTAATCTGTCCTAATCTGAACCTAATACCGTAATATACCGCACGATTTTTAGGACAATTAGAACACTTTTAGGTACATTTTTAGGTGTGTAGTACCCAGCACCACGGTAGCGGGTGAATTTGGCCGTGGAATGAAACCTTACAGTCGAGTTGTCAAGGCTACTACGCAGATTATCGTTAATCAACATCGTGACTTAGTCTACGCTACAGCTAGTCCATTCGAGAATCAACGCGTACGCTGCCGCTGTCCACGAAAAAGTTCACACTCAGAACTTGTTGGGCTTTTTGATGGAACAAAACAGTATACGGCTAGACCCAGTGCTCGTTTAAAACCTGCTTCAGAATGCGAAAACTTGCAGCCCTCGCTATATAATGGCCATCCACGAAGACAATGTTTTATTTGGCAAAGTATTCAACTCCCGACGGTATTCTTGTGAATCTGTACGGCCCTCCAGAAGGAAGGCGTCATGATTCAACGATGCTTAATCTCAGCGGAGTTATCGACCTCATGGAAAACGATCAGAGTGGAATATTTTGCGGAAAACTAATATATGGCAATCCTGCTTGGGTTGCAGCTGATATATTTGCTGCCCGTCTGTTGACACGTCGACCGCAGCGGCCGCATGCAATCGCGACATGAGCAGAGTTAGAGAGAGCGTAGAGTGGGGTTTTGGACGAATGAAAACTCTATGGGAATCTCTCAATTGGGACAAAAAGAGTCGTGCGCGCCAGACTGCTGTTGGCAACCTTTTCTTCGTGGACGTTTTGCTGACAAACTGTCACACTTGTATGCAACCAGTTGGCAATCAGATCTCAATATTTTTCGCTTATCTTCTCCTACCCTCGATGCATACCTAAATGCAACGGGTCCGTAGAGTTCAACTTAGTTGCTCTACGTCTCCGACTTGCTGTTTTCAAAAATAGCTCGAATAATATCAATCATTCGTTTTTCTCTCGCTTCTTCCATTTTCAAATGTCGATTTTCAAGTTCGATCTCGTGCTGACGGCTCCGTTCTGCTGCTCCGTCTGCTTCGTGCTGACGCTGCTTATTTGCTTGATCTTCTTCAAATGCTAGACGCTGGGCTTTGCATGCATATTTCCCCTTGTCTTCACCACCGGCGGTCAGCAAATGCTGCGTAAGGGCCTCCATATTTCTCTCCCGAATCCTCGATGGCTTCATTCATTGCAGGACACCGCATGATTTCGCCGGACCTCTCAATTGCATGCTGTTAGGCGTCCTTAATTTTGTTTTCAGCAGCCACTTTTTCATCCCAGTCGCTGGTCTGCGCAATGACGTCTAGCAGGAACCTATCGCGCTCTTGAAACTGCTCAACTGAGTCCGAACTACGCATAGATTGACACTGATCCCGCTTAAAATTTGCCACCAAAGTTGAGAAGCGAGTCCTGATAGCCAAGACGGGTTTATCTAGCCCAAACTCTGGATCTCCGCCACAGTGGACTGCGATATCTTCTAAGACTTTCATGATCCCGTTAGCCGTTCCCGAAGGAGCTCCGCACCGTCGACATGCGCTAGCAACTCGCAGCAGCACAACGTCATCAATGGCGGTGAACTTCTGTCGAATCGCCTTCGTTATGGATGATTGCTCTCGGCATCGGAAACCATCGCCCTCCCCCCACATTGCGTTCGTTTCGTGTTCCCTATCGCATCCTACTCTCATACCAGTCGTTGAAATGTCGATTCAGATTTGCTTTCACATTGCATAGACAGCCGTTCTTTTAACTGAAACTGAAACTCAAGCCTCTTCGAAAATTCTCTATTACATGTATAAGTGGCAACTCAGCAGGACCATCTATTAACCCCTTATAATCGAAATCTGCCATATGAATTGCGTGGCCCATACGGCGTGGTTTCAGCCAGAATAAAACCATTTTAAGTGTTTTGTCATACCGGCATCCTCTGCTCTTTACTGGCACTCATGTTTGGCTACAATAAGTGTAAAAGGGGAAGTCTGCCGTGCATTGTGAATCACGAGAAAGTGCATTTATTACGAGAAAGTGATTTTATTACTCGAGCAGTTCATCGCAGAGCGAGCTGCTCTCGATAGTATCGGGCTCACCGGCTACAGCTCCAATTCTACCATCTACCAGGCTCAGGCTAGCTAATTCAGCGATCATCTCACTAGCCACTTCTAGGGCCTATAAGTGAAGCATCATAGCAGAAATAGGTACGCCCTCTCCCCTCACCTCATTGATCCATACAACTAGCTCCTGCTCAGCTTCGGCGGGAAGGGCCGTACCTGTGCCGCTCGCCCGAGCCTTTTTTGGCACACCGCGAGCCGTCTGGCAAGCCAGCTCGATGCTCTTACGCTCCTGTCACCACTGATAGATAAGCTTGCGCCGCTGTTCATACGCAAACTCATCTAGGCTATTGTAGAAGGCGTTAATAACCGCAGTGATGTTGCCGCACTGTGCCTAGTCATCGAGCAATGCGAGCTTCTCTCCTGCCGTGATGGCGGTGCGTCTGCGCTCGGGTAGCATCTCGTGGATATGGAAATGACTGGCACCTTGCCCACTTTTGTGCTGTCAGTAACAAGTGGAGGATGAAATAAAGTAAGTTGATTGGCTTTAATCGGTTGTCAGTAATAAGCGAGCGTCAGTAAAGAAAACGGAGGATGCAGGTAGAGGCTTACGAAGCGCGACACAAACACTCGCCTTTCATCAGGCCTGTTTGGAAATGGAAACGAGTTGGATTCGCGGTATCCTCATAGCTGGCACTCTATATGCATACTATAATAACAATTGTAGTTCGATGCAAATTAGTACTTTAACGTCATTACCATTACACCAGGTGTGGTCCTTGGTCGGTATTACACGTCTATGGGATTATATATAAAAGTTGCGCATAGCGGCGTGAACTCCACTTGGGTGAAACAGTGTTCTTGGAGTTCGTGACCAGGGATGTATAGTACAGCGATTTTGGAGTAGTAAGTATACGTGCTATTACTCCTTAGGACTTACTCAGAGCTACACCCGCAGTGAGAGCTATAAAAAGAGAACTCAAAGTAGTATTACTAAGAGTACTACTGCAATCCATGGAAGCGTACTACTTACTCGTGACAGATTTCGGTTCTGCCACAGCAGTAATTGCTTTTCGGCTCGCTCGTTGTCAACTCGGGTGCGTTATGAACCTATGACGATAGACCATGCCGAGAAGACATGCTCCTGGTACCCGAAGAGAGTAATCTTTCCCAGCCAAACTCTATCCATAGTGCTAATGGAGGGAGAGGCGTCTTCCCCAATCTCGATGAATTGTCGTTTTATATGTCGACGTGACGTAAATCTCATAAAGATCCCAGCAAACGGAACTTCCCTGGCGGTATCACGTCTATTTCTCCAATGCTTCGCACTCTCCTCTCCACGACCTTTGCCCAATCCACCTCTATCTCGAACCACATTCGTAGGACACCATCGGCTTCTTCAAAAACATGCGTATATCTACAATTGCTTGTCGTTCCTCTATGACATGGTATTGGAGCCCCAAGAAGTAAAGGATTTTTCGGAAATCCGTCGGACGCGTCACAGTACAGTGGTGCGTCTGGGGTTGGTAAAAGGGGGAATTTGAGCGCCTTGAAATATTCCTTCGATAGAATACTGCATGATTCAGCTATAAGCCGTTCTATTTCCTTAGTGGGCTGATTCATGTTTTCAACCCGATCGGGTGCACTTTTGGATTGAAATAGAGCGTGAGGACTTCATCGCGGCTGAGGGCAGGAAACATTCTCCGATCTGCTTCACCAGTGTTCGTGGGCATACGAGAAGCGGCTTGGCGAGATATATATCAGAGCGTGCTTGAATAACATCAGCAGCCACTTCAATGCGGGAGGTGCCGGCGGCCAATCTCAAACTACGATACAATGAAAGTTTCTTAGCGACATCTAGAAGGACGAATTCGTTTGCGGCTGAGTGGTATATCATGTGTGAACTGGGGGGGTTAACTAATTGTCTAGGTCAGTTAGGAGGAAACCTAACTTTCACACGTACCCATCTAATCAACACACAATTTGCACACATAAACGCAGAGACGGTGCGAAAAAGCTGTCTTGGCTAGCCAAGCGCTAGTGCGCTTGGTTGAAAAAGGCAGAATTCGGAAGCCGAGGGAGACCCAGTCAAGTTGTTTCGAGTGTTACCTGAATTTTAAAGGAGTGGTGCACCCAACGCCTGACACTGGGCCGACGCACCACGATCCTTCTCGTAGCCTTGAACCGTGGCCAGCCGCGCACCACCCAGCACTCACAGAAGCAGGATGCCAGGGCTTAGCGCGTCTGAGCTCCCACCGGAAAGTCTTCACGCGGGCGACACGATCGAGTATTACTCGATGCCATTCGTCTGTGGCGATCCTCGAGGACTTCGTGTCTCAGTCATTCTGCGCGTCATCGACGCTAAGGACGAGCCCTATCGGGTCGTTATCGACGCCAGGGAATTGATGCCACCCCATATGATGTTAAGGCGCCGTGTCGATCGATTCGGCAATCGATTTAAGGACGAATTCACCAAGTGGCGGAAGCTGGTGAACATTCCGCCTGATAGCGGGTACCTGTGCGGCTCCCACGCGGGCCAGTCTCTTCAATGCAGCCGTTCGGGGTGCGATTAACCAGAGCGTCGAGACTTCGATGCGTCAGGTTCGCAAGCACGCGAGGAAACGGGGAGCACCGGTTCGCAGAGGTCAGAAATTGACAGGGGAGAAACTACGACGCAGCCTTGATGCTTCGCCGCCGCCCAGAGGATCGAAGTTGAAGACAACAGCACCTTCCCGCGGCTCAAAAGTCTCGTGTGAGATACTCTCAACTGATTCACGCGAGGATATAGAAAGTCAGTCGATGAGTAAGTTTTCAGACGATGTTGACGAAATCTATGACAGTATTGAACCCCCCCCCCAGCGCGGATAATATGCCAGGTATGGCAGCACCATACAGCGAACAACGATCGCAGGGGCCATGCAACCCCCTGTACGTGAGGATGTGACGTGCAGGCCGACGCAGAGGTCGGCAAATGTCGTCGAGAATCTCCCCGACTACGAGGTATCCTCGCCGTCGATCAGAGCAGCAGAGACACCACGGATTGCAGCTACTGATGGTGGAAGCGTTCGTGTACACAAGGTGCAAGTACTGCAAGCGAGGAAATTGTGTGCGATAGGGCTAGTGGCCATACAGAAGAATTGGCTGCCGCCGAGAATAATCTCATAACAATTCCTACCCGTTGGGAACGCTCGAAAATCCAGCATCAACCCAAGAAGCGACCGGGGTCTTGGCATGTGCCGTGTTCTCGCAAGTACCGTAACCAAGCGAAATATGGCATCACACGAAGCGGGAGGGAGATCTACCACGCACATACCTTCAAGGCCCAGAAGGCTAAGCAGCTACTGCGATTGCCGAGGGTGAAAGGTCGCCTTCGTGCCCTCCGTGCTCGCAGGACGCGGTCGAGAAGGTCAGGGTGCCCATCGCTAGTGAGGAGTCTAGTTTGCTGGCAGAAGGGTGGCCAGCGGATGTGAAGTACACCACTGAGTGCGTCATACCGGAGGCAATTTCAATTCCAGACATTGGTGAGTGAGAACTTTGCGGTTGCGTTGGAGATTGCTTCATGGACACATGCAGCAATGCAGCGATGGCAATTTATTGCACACCCGATTGTTGAGGGCTGGAGGCAGTCTGCAGTAACGCTCCCCCTTTTAATTCGACCCTGAAATTGTTTGACAACCACCCGGGTTGGACTAGTTTTTTTTACGACGACCTTCTTGAATGTCGGAGACGTCATGGGTGAGTACGCCGGTAAATTGTGCGAGTACGACGCTGTCGTAGAAGGACAGCCGGATCAGGCAGTGAAGCAGAACACTGGATACACCATGCTTCTCCACGCAAAATCGATTCATAAGAAGTTTGTTTACGTCGAGGCTCTCGAATTTGGATTCATGACACGATTCATGAGCCTCTCGTGTACACCGAATGTCTTTTGCGTGGAAATGCAGAATAGTACTAACGTGAAAGGGCTGGTTATCATGACCAAGGATGTCAAGGCAGGAACCCAGCTCACCGTCGACTATGGCGATGATATTTGGTTTAAGTGTGATGACTGATGGGAGGGATCTGAAGATGGTTCGCAAGCGTGAGTAGAAAATCCTCTAACGCACCGTAGGGATATATCGTTCTGGACGAGAATATAAGTCGAATAACTAAAGGATAAGAACGTATGTAGCTCCTGGAAGGTCTTAAAGTTTTTTTTTCAACATTCAACGATAGGGTGGTGCATGAATCCTCACTTGAGTAGGCTACTACAAGACTGTACGTACACCTGCGCTATCCAGATGCCAACGCTGATGATGGTTACTCTGTGATAGATCACTCCAAACTCAGCGCAGCACCAACTAAAGGCGAACACCCTCCCTCATTCCCTGCTTTGCCGACGCGCGCTTGCACTTCTTGCGAGTGACCAGGATCTCCCTACCACTGCTGTCCAGATGTTCCGTGACTCTCAGTGCGAACAAAACGTGCAAGTAAACCCCAAACACGAAGCAGTAATTGCAGGGACACCCCTTGTTGTCGACGTCAACCGGCCAGCCTCCCCACGGTTGACCCTGAACCTCCATCCGCGCGTTTGGCCCACATCTGGGCGGAGACTGCAATTCCCTCTTCCGTCCGCTTATTAGGCGCTACAATAAGTCGCTTCGAAAGACGACACGCTACAGGCACGATGGTGGGTCCTCCAGTATACGCATTTTGAACCGGTTCGTTATTCCAGAGGCCTAATAACTTTTCTTGCGTCAGCTCAACGATGCGTCTAGAGTCGAAGCAATAGCTCACCGAAGCAATAGCTCACCGACTCTAGTGAATGTCCTCACATGGATCGACTCCCTCAGTGCCTCTACATGGTCATGGTTCTCAAGGTAGGTGCGAGATTTGTGGTTCACGAAGTTTGGGACGACTTTCAAATTAGGCAGATCCGCCAGGAGGAGGAAAACTTGCGGACCAGCGCGTGCGGAATGCGCATCGGTCGATGGTGATGCTCCGCCATCTCCCTGCAGAATTTCTTTTGCGTCTCCGTTAACTTCTTGCGCTTCGGCGAGTCAGCCTCCGAGGTGTGCTGGCCAAACTCGTAAACGGATACGAGGTTTCTTTCGAGACAGGTAACCATTCGTTTTCGCCAGGCGAACTTGAACTCGCTGGCATCGTGGCAGGCGTCTGAGCTGCAATCTAGGAGTCTGTAGCGCGTCTTGTGGGGCTCCGCGCCAATGCAATCAGTACATTTCGACGTATTGTCCTTGACGATGGTGAACGACTTCAGCATCTCGACCGTGGCATCTGCAGCGTCGGCACCGACAGCGAGGGCTGTCTCCCGCCAGGGGATCCGCTTGGGCAGGAGGGATTTCGGGTCTCAGCAACTCCAGCCTCGATGGAACCACCGACCCGCAGCTAGTCTTGCTGACGTTCGGAAGAGCTTTCGACCACCAACGCGCGGCCAGCGACCAGTTGAGACACGTTTGGTGAACGACCGGTGATTGGCTGACGGATATCTACCCATCACTTGCCCGTGCACACACCAGAAAACGTCCAGTTGGTCAAAGCCGCCACGGCGAAGGGTGCTAGTCAGCGGCGCTGCTGTGATGACACATTTCTAAGGTGCCACAGGAGACGTTATGTGCGGACGCAGCACGGGAGGGTGACCGTGAGGCGTTCTCGTCAGTTAGTGTTTATTAAAACGCAGAAGGAGACGATGGTCTCCTCGTTCATGATAGTCCTGCGAAGAATTGCCAGCACGCACATCAAATCTCAGAGATTTAGCGAATAAGCTTGCACAGATGATACCACGCGGACGTCAACATCCAGCAACGATCCCACTTGAAGCAAGAAATGTGTAGCTCGGATGTGGGTAAGCTCATGAAGACTTACAGAATTAGTTGTTGAGCGTTCGGAATTTACGGATGACTGAAACACCGTCAGGAAAACTCCTCCTGGGGCTAACACTAACGTTTTGAATGATCTTGGAGCCGTCTCGATCTTGGCCGTGTTTTCTTTCAGCCCTAATCCATAACCAATGCACAGGACATGCATCTTGCAGTCACCTTGCAACGCTTCGTCAAATACCTCAAGAAGTTTCGAGCCAAGAAAGTACAGTAAACTGGACGAACTTTGCGAGATCTACGTCGTACAGCTCCTGCGTTCCTTGCTGAGTGATATATGCAACCGCCGTTACTTCGTGGCCATCGTTCTTAGCCGGGGCGAGCAGAGTGATATATCGAAATTGCCAGGTGTGATCAATAAATGCAGCCGATGCACCAATGATGCTATTCTTCTTGGAGCTAGTCCACCTTTCATGTATCACGTTCAAAAACCGCTGATTGTACAAACGATCTGTCTTAAACTAGAATGAGTTCCAAATGCCTTCCGCAAACAGAGGAAAACGAGCGTCCAATGCGACATTGTAAGTCGAGTGAGCAGGTAACGTCAGATACGAGTCCCCCAGTACCCACTTACACCATAGAGCGAAAACCAGAGGTAGTGATCATGGAGTACGCGAATCCAACGTCGATGGGCCGCTTGGTTATCCACGCCATGCTTCGCGCCAAGTCGTTGCTTAGTATTGTTAAGTTATCAAGATCCACCTATGGATCAGTATACCGTATAGATAGCTCCCCACCGTAGAACCGTTACAATAGATTGGTGAACAGGACGAGAGCAGCCTGAGCAAGGCTGAGCCTTCGATTCCGAAGGCAGCGTGCAACCTTTGGCAGAAGAGGGCATCGTTGTACTCGAAAAAAAAAGACCCTCACACGTGTTCGACGTCGGCGGTATCTGCGCTACCAAGACAGAGCTCGCTCCGGCGTGTCGCCTTGCTCCTCTTTGCTTAATGATCTGTGCTGCGTTGCTCTCCTGGCGCTCCATGCGCTTGCGGCCCGCCGTGTCCGAACCTTGCGCTGGTGCTGGACGTTCCAACGTTTTAGTGCCGCCGCCTCGGCCGCAGATAGCTTCTCTCGGAAGCGGACCTTCGTGAGCCGGTTCTGGAAAACGGGTGAGAAAACAATTTTGGCATTCCATTTTAGTATGCACCCGTAATAGGATAATCAGACACCCTTGAATCAAAATGAAGGCGGACCTCGCTCATGCTCGTCGCCTCGCACTGTAAGCGCTTGCACACGCTCTCAATCTCTCCAAGTTGGTCAATCGCCAGACCAGATTCTTGTGATCGCTACTCGAAGGATCAAACCCTCAACTGCTTCCAATTAGCGTCTATGCGCACCGATCTCGACGTAGCGCGGCAGCATCCCGTAGATAGAAGACGTTGCGTTTCTCGGCGCGAAGCGGAGTGAGCTTATACAGATCAGAGGCGTTATTGGGTAGGCGTAACTGCTGCATCAGTTTGTTAACATGTCTCATGTTCAGTTAGAAACTTCTTGTCGGCTAGGTTGAAAAAGCGCGACGCCCAACCGACCAATGGGACGCCGATTTTCGTAGCGATGGTGCAGTTGGCGCCACAGCTATTTGCCACGAGGAATTGTACGATATTGCGTTAACGGTCTTGTTTTACACGTCCAGCACATTTCCGAACGGGCAAGGCGGTATGAGCACCCGTGTGAGCAGGCATGATACTTGCGTAGCTCACCAACGTCAAGGCCGACGCCAGTCCCAACTCTGCCTATCCTGCCAGAGAGCCTACAACGCAACCACGCGACTGACTGGTGATACGTTCGCCGCCTGGAGTTAATGCATGCTGTCAATTGTATGCCGAAGGACACTGTTGGCTGAGAGCTGCCGAGATGGTGCTGCGCACTGCAAGGCAATTTATGTTTGTATGAGCCATCGTTTACTATTCTTAATTTAATTATGCGGAACGGTGTGCTGGGCCGTGGAGCTCTCCCTCTCTCACCCACTTCAGCTTTTGCAGCGCAGCGAGCACTGCAAGATAAAGATAGAGAGCTTCCCGCACCAGAGCACTGGTCCTGTCGTGGTACTTTGCCCGGCACGTAAGTGTTATCATTGCGTACTATAAAACTGTTCTACTTTGTATTATTGCACCGTGGCTGTTATGGCGCCTACTAAGAAGTGGACAACTTGCGAATAGTGCGGTGACGAACCATGCGTCATCTCAACGTCTTTGCTGCCGTCGTCCAACGGAGACATGACCAGCAGCGTGCGCCGAATACGTCTATTGACAGCGTAGAGACCGTCGACAGCAACAAAGTACATAGTGTCACGCGACTAACCGTCGTACATTACTCCATTCGTGTCACCGGTTTCTCCCTTAATGACCCCAGATTACTGCTCAATGTATCATGTCCTGCTTACCACCGCCTGGAGTTCGTAGGCCACAACATGGCCATCGCCCGCGTTCGGTCGTCGTTGATGCACTCACTCAGTGGCATGCTCCTATCCACATCCCGCCGCAACCACTGGTAGCGATAGGATGCATCCTCGGAAACGAAGCCAAAATCTTGGAGAGAACGCTCGGGGTCGCGATGGTGGTCGTCGTACTGAGTTCGAAAGTCCTCGTGGGGGCTCGCCAAGTGCGAGACGAGATTCAAGTAGCCCGTTTCCAGAAGATAGTTGCGGTCAGCACCGCAGAGCTTGCAGCGATGCATGGCTTCACCTTGGATTAGAAGAAGAAGCGCATAGGTCTCTATCTGCCACCATGGCTATAAGTTGGAAAGTGGGTAGTTCTACTCTGGTATCGAGTTTTCGCTTAAGCTAGTGTAGACCTCTCTCCACACCCAACATAGCAGCTCATGAGCGAGGCTTTTGAAACGTCGTGGCGGACCTGACCGAACCGACAAATGGAGTTTTTTCTGAATCAATATTGCACTGCAGTAATCGATGAAGTTTCATTCTCATCGATTGCTGCAGTGCAATAATAATTCAGAAAATCTATTTTTCTGTTTGGTCACGTATACATACATTTCATATTGTATATGAATCATAAATATTAATTTATAAATATAGTAATATCAATACTGCAACAAGGTTTTCCGAGGCCTGGGTGGAAGCTTAATTTGTTTTGCTTTTGCAGCCTTGTTTTCTATTTATTAATACACGGAAAAACTTAAGACAAATACGGGAAAAGTGGGAGTTTCTGTGTAAATCCCTAGGCATGGAGCACGACCCGCATTCAGCAAATGGTAGTTTGATATTGATTAAAATCTACCAAGACGGAAGTGTAGATTGAATGAGACACTGGTAAAATCTTCAGCGCCTATAAAAATAATAATTGAAACGGATTATTACGCGGTAAAAGGTAATCAAACCACTCTCATAAATGTAAATTGGGTGAGAGAGTGGCAAAAACTTCAGTCCCTATTAAAAAAAACACAAATCGAAGCGGATATTTAAATGTGTTAAAATATTGTTAGTACGTCGCCCGGCACTTTTCGATTAGGCAGCCGTCCCTGGCGCCTACGTGGAGGTAATGCCACGGTGTCCCAAGAATGCAAACAAGATGAAACCAATGCCCTCTGTTATGTGAAACCTGGCCAAGGAAGATTTCCTCCACTTTAACATGGATCAAACGGCTGCGATAAACTTCAGTTGACTTTTGGTCGGCAGCACAACTATTTATGTGGCAATCAATAATAAAAAGGTGACTTCTATTAGTATATATATTGGTTTAAATATGTAACCGCGAAATCAACTGCTGAGGGTCCATGTTTTCTTGGCAGCTTCTACGACGGGAGTAAAAACAACTCCCCCTTTTACACAAATATGCCAGGGGCAGCCTCTCACAAGGTGTGGAACCTGAACTTCGGGTCCATTGACATCATGTATACGATGCAGAAGAAAGCACGACGTGACAGCGCGGTGTGAGGAAGCCATAATGCTCAAGCATATTGACAGAGGTAGTTGTTGTTGATGTGATAATCTGATAGTTTTGTTAATATTTACTAGTCTTTGTATTTGTTGGTTTATCTGGAAGCAAACTATCAATTCTTCTCGTCTTCTTATTCTCGAAAGATTGAAGTGGACAATATGAACTGAAAATAGTCGGTATTACAATTACTCCTATTTAATTTACTTTTGACGCAGTCGTGCTATTTTCGAGTGGAAGTACCATAGCAGTCTGTTAGCTGAACCCCGTTTTCATGTGCGTATAGTTGTACTACTTTCCCTCCATGTGTCCTTCGTTCGATGTACGTGGTTATCTTCTACTAGGGGAGCCTGCGGTGGGTATGCCCTGGCTCATATTCAGTTCTTTACGGTCAATGTGCAGCAAGATCGCTTGCTCACACCCATAGGAGCTATTTGTGGACCAAGAAGCAGCTCACTATCTGATTTACTCGTTCGCTATCGCGTCTACATCTGGATAAATATCCCGCCAGAAGTCCTCCGCAACACGACAGCGCTCTTCTGGCCTGCTTCGAGATGCTCGCTTTCTGCGCGAGAACAAGGGCTTGTGGAGTGTCACTAGCCTTGCTTAGGTGAGTTGGCCAGAGTGCTAGCTATAATGGCTCTGGTGGAGATATTGCTCTTAAGTGCGCAGTAACTATTATTGCTTGTTGTTGTATTGCCGTAGTTATTGCGGCGGCACGGTGACAATACCATGTTACTGTATTTATTCGAGGTCATCCACCCTTCGGCTAGCTTCCCCGCATTTTTTCCCTCTAATTTCACTACCAACTCACCCAAGGCGTTGATCCTCGACCCTCCGAAGGGGGGCTCGCAGAAGTGTGGTATATTCCGGAAGTTGGAGCAAGAAAAACACGGGCAGGTGGCGATCCTGCTGGTAACTTGTAGCCAAATTTATTCCACTGCTTATGATGTAGGACGTAATATGAAGAGTGAGAGATTGAGCGACTTGGTTGCTGGACTCGATCCTGCTCTGCTATCAAACGTAAGGCCGCCAGATAATTCACGGGAATCTCTGGCGGCCGGCTACAAGACCTGACATGTACAACTGCACCGCCCTCAGGTCATCAGGCGGGCCGCCATAATACATACTGCTTAGGACGTACCCAAGACAGTCATCACCGGCCAAGGAACCATCTGCTTGGCAGCTCTCTGGCTTCCTTGGCCTGTTGGTGACGTGCCAGTGCTCAGATTGAAACACTGCCCGACGCACTCTGGGTTTTAGTTGGCCTGTTGGTAGAGGCTGACTTGATATCAGGAATCCACCACAAGAAGACTCAGGATACCGAAATGAAGTTCCAGCCAAAGCCTGCCAGCATGTTCGGGTTTGTAGTCCTTGTGGGTGGTGAGCCAAAGCCACAACTGATCCATCGATAAAAATAGGGCGGCGATTCCGAAGGTAAGATGTTCAAGACTTCCGAGCGAACTTATACACGCAGCATCACAGCGGTGAGTACCCCAAAAGCGGGCAGAGTACATAACCACACTCACTAAACCATAGCTTTTTTCTTCGCCGTGGTTCAGCAGAAGACAACGATTGCTCGTATAGAGAGAATGAATCGTGCATGCATTTGAGCCCATCGATTGAGAACATAATAATTGGTTAGATCCAGATAATATTCTGACGGGATTATGAGCGATATGTCTGTTTGTTGCTGTGGATAAACAGGATGATCACGAGTACGCTGTTGCCACTAAGATACCCCAATTGCTCTCTTGGGTAGTTATATCTGGGCATATTTTTGCCAGACAGCGTACCTGACGCAAATTTTTTCGAGACAAGAACGGCCTTGTCTGTTACTCTGGCGTCGCAGAGCTCAGGTTATCAATCAAACTTAATCCGTGTAGCTTGCACAAAGGACGTCCGTGCGTTAGGAAGTTAATTGCTACAGCGTCTAGCTTTTCAATAGCAATAGATTGTGCTACATTGCGACGGGATATCATATCCAGATGTGCGATGTCGTTTGTGTTGCGTGGAAAGTTTCACCACGTTCAAGTGACGGCAGCGTCTCTATTCGAGAGCCGCACGGCGGCCGGTTTGGGGTTTTAAGGATGTACCTAGAGGCAATGCTGCCGATATGGCGATGTTTTGTCGTTGAAGTATCACTATCACGGCTTCGCATCTACCAAGTACGAGGTCGTATCCGTGATGCTGATACAAGACTCAACATTGCATCAATGTGATGAATATTTATCATGAGGATGCATTAGTATATATTAATACCCCTAATTTGTCTGATACTGTAATATCCTAGTGGTTGACCTTCTGTCGTTAAAGCAGGATCTTGTACTCCTTCCAGTTAGCTTTCATCAGGCACGCCAACTCCGCTCGTTTGTCATCTAGACTTGTGCGAAGGTCTCTGACGATATAACCTTCAAGGCTGAAGAATGTTTCCTGAGCAGCAGTGGACATCGGTTTTCCGAGACAAATTTTCGCGAGCAATGGAATGGACGGGTAAGGTTCTCTCTTTCCGTGCTCTCGGGGCCATTGCGGTACGTTGATACTGGTGTATAGTTATAGAAGACTGAACTTGCCTTCATTGGATCGGATCGGCCCAGACACGGATAACTCTTTCCACTTAGCCCAGGCCTTTGCAGCAGCTTCCACACGCCTGCTGTGACTTCCATCACGATTGAAGGCGGCACATCGACGTCTAGCAATGCGCGCAAGTAGTACTAGTCTACGTCGGCACTGAGCCATTCTCGTCCAGTCATACCGACGTCTTCTGTTACGACTACTACCTGATTGATTTCTCCAAGTGTCGAGTCCAACGTCAGGAAAATAGTTTCATGCTCTTGTTTTAACTCGCGTTTTATCAGGCCGAGATCGGTGGATTGTCCACAATAAGCGGGGCCTTCGACTTAATTCCTGGATCAAGTAGCATAGCTTTGATCTCGTTATAGTCCTGTCCAGGAAAACGAACGTCCATTGTTCTCTGAGGCGCACAAGACACCGTTTGCCTTCACCGGAGAACTCTTCGACATGTCTTGAAACACGGTGCTGCGTAAGCGCTGAGCCCAAAATGCCTGGTCTCTCCAATACCGAGCAGGAAAATGTAGTCATTTCAAATGTCCTCGCCAACAGTTTGCGGAAAAGAATCGCGTACGAGCTAGACACACACTCCTTTTGAACTTCACCTAGACTGAACTGTGCCAAATGATTGGTTATCGCCTGCATTCGATGATGTGTTTCCAGTGATCCGCTGATATCTCCAACCACGCTAATTGCTCGTTGGATGGGGCTGTTTCGAAGTACTTCAAGAAGGCGAAGAAGTTGTAAATGCTGCAACGCATCAGGGTTACCGCGTAACCCACTCTCGCCTTAACGTCGACGGCAATGTTCACACAGGGAGGCTGTACAACGCTTTGATTTGATTCACGTGCTGGAGTGCTGAAAACGGTGGCCAGATCTCGTACTTGCTGAATCACTCGAAGACCTCCTTTAAATTTCCCTCCAGGTGTCACGACAATGGCTCCACCTTGACGTGTGTTGTCTTTCAGACCCAGAGCGTAAAGTAGACAAAGACTTAGCAAGTGCATCAAGCAGTCTACTTGATCGGTGCCGTCAAAATGGTCGGAGACGTTTCGAGCGCCACCTGTTGTTTCACTAACCATAAATCACGAACACGCTTCAACGCCAAAACCATATCGGCTTTGAATCGCTTCTTTGATGCGATTTTCACTCTGCTAGTAGATATGCGGAGAGTAAATCAACGAAGGCTGGAAATCTGCCTCTGCAAACCCATCAAATGTTTCTCTAGTCGGAAAGGTGAGACCGGGTTGGTTTGATAGCCGTCTCATTAAGTACATCAGCTCTTTATTTTGCACTGCTGTATGATGCAACCCCGATGATAACAAACAACCATGTTACCATAATTCGTATCGCGTCGTCTATGACAACCATCTACTCAACCAACGTGCGTTGCTTCTTCGGTTTGGGATCGTTTGGTTGAAAGTTGTAGTTTTTCGGCGTCGGGGGCTTTGATTTTGTTCAGTCTTGTAGTCTTTGATTCTTTTGTCGCCTCGACAGAGAATGGATGATCTTCGTGATCCCGGAGCATGTGGGAAAGACTCGACGGCGATTTCTTGGTTGAAGTGGTTACAACAACAGTCAACAATCGCGCGTTACTCGATGTTGACTGTTGTTGTAACCACTTCAACCAAGAAATCGCCGTCGAGTCTTTCCCCTGGAAGTCATCGGCGCATACTACGCAAATGCGCGTACACGGCCAATCAGCTCTGTCAGGCCGAGCACGGCGTGCCGGTCAGGTCACAAAAGTCCCAGGGGCGAACATCAGAAGCGCGTCCTTGCGACAGACACACCCACAGCTGGATAACTCAAGCGAGCGGCCATCAGCGCATCGTCTCTTCAGACCTACACCAAGAAGTTCAGACACGTGGTCAACTTCTGTGAAGAGTTCGGTTTCCCAATTCGGATCGATGAACTGCCACAAGAAAGACAAGCCAAGAATTGTCGGTATCTTTGCCGGAATCTGTGCCCTTGAGGTTCACAACAGGCAGAGAGTATCCGACATTCGATAGCAAGATGGAGGCAGTGTCGATTGCGCACAGAAGCGTCCGGAACGCGAAGCTCAATTACAAATAATTCTTAATTTGAGATCATTCCTCAGGGGTATAAGAGAACCAACCGTCATGCTGACAGAAAACAGCCAGTCACGTCTCCCATGTTGCGGGAGATGTACCGAAAGCTGCATGAGCGGCCGACTGACGCAGATGATGGAAAATCGACCACTTGCGGGGTTTCGATAGTGCTGGTATTCTTCTTCCCCGACGTAGCTCGGAGTATTTTCAGTCTGGGGTTTAGTGGTCAGAGACTCGTCAACAGGAGGAACCACACATTGCATCAAGGCAGCGGACCTTATATTGCGAAACAGACACGCCGTCGCAATCGAACCAGGTTCCAATCATATTCACTCAGTCGAGATCATGGTTAGGTCACACAAGGCCGATGGTTCGCCAAGGAAACACCATCCGTCATTTTCGGTCCGGTGAGGGCGGCCTTTGTCCGGTAAATGCAGCAGACACCTGTTTACGGGTGTGCTGGCGCTTGCAAAACGACGGTCGTAAACTTGGTCCATTTCGGACCTCCGTAAACTCAACTTCAACAATCAAGAAGTCAGGAGTAGCAAGCTGATCAAACAAGCGGTAAAAACGCAGGTGCAGACCCCGAACGACTACTCATCTCACTAGATGAGAATCGGCGGTGTCTATGCACTACTTGCTGCAGGGAAAAGCGAAACCATTATTCAAATCTTAGGAAGGTGGTCAAGCTGGTGTTTTGCTGTTTACTCAAGATTACGCCCCGGCATGCTTCAAGACGTCGCATGGCAAATAGCCCCTTGTCATGAATGGGGTAGTTCCATTCCGCAGCCTTCGGCGACCGGACGGGAACGAGATGGAACGTTCGTGTCCATCGGCGTCCAGTTGTAGCAATACACAACTATATTGCGTAGTCGGAGGCGCCACATACTACGTAAACCACTTTCGACTCATTTGGCAAGGCCAACACAAGAGCGCTATAAAGGCTACGTGATGCCGAATGCATCTTGGTGTGGTTTTTCCCACCGGCAGTTGACGTCTTCTTGAGGAGTTCCGACAGGGGTCTAGCTATCTCGGCATACCCAGCACTGCATTTGCACATAGTTGGCCAGGCCTAACCATTTGCGAAGGTCTTCCTGAGACCTAGGCGTTGGCCAAGCCGAAATGATCTTCGTCTTCTCCGGGTCGGCAGGCACACCCACACCGACAAAACAGCCGAGTGAGCGTCAGCTTTCTCTGAGCTTGCGCCAGGGCTAGTGATCTAAGATAATGTTGTTCTGTTGGACCCGTACAATGTATGCCTGGAGAAGCCTGGCTTCCTGTATGAGGTCTGTACGTACACGCGTACGTGTTGCCAGCAACTCTGCGTTGGGTTCAGCAGAATCCATGCTGTGTATGTTTCAAGTAGGCTGCGAGCAAAGGATGTTCCGCCAATGACCTGGTGTTCTGAATGTCCTTAGCGGGGTCAGGCCATGAATAGTGGCGCTGGTTGTATCGAGTATGAGTACCCGCCCATCCGATTCTGAAAGAGATCTGACGAACATGATCATTGGAACTCCCGCGAAGTCATTATCGAATACTAAATGTCTCCACCACTCCAGGCCACCACGTAGAAAGTCATTCATTGGAGTTCCGGTGCTGCCGGCCCGCTCTACACCTTTTGGGTGCTGATGGCCCGTTGCATGGATGGCTTCGCGATAGGGATGAACGTCACCACCGCGCCTAAGCACGCCAACCAGGCTATCCAGCGTCTTCTTCCTGATGAATGACATGCACAGTATCTCTATGGCTATTCGCTTGCGTTTGTTAATCTTGATTTTGTTGACCTTAAAGTGTCTCTGCGACTATTCGCTTGCGATTATTGGTCTTCCTCTCGGGGATGGATACTGTTAGTTCTGACCGATTCCAGTCGATGCCAACCGCGCAAAATCTGACGGGACCAAGTCGTGAAATTGGCTTCATGGCAACCCTTTTGTCCAACACGAGTTTGATTGTGTCTCTAAGACGTTGCTATGCACAAAGGAGTATGTCTCTGATATCAATCTCGATGGTGGCAATATTGTCGACCCAGTGAAATATCTGAAAAGTCTCTGGGAGCCCTAGGACGTATAACGAGCCCGATCGCTGGTAACAACATACAGATTCCCAAAATACTGCAACGTATCCTGGCGAGGGTGTCCACCCGAAGACGGATGTTCCTGACACTATTCTAATATTGGATCGAGGGATTATACCCCCGAATGCAGATGCATGTCGCGAGTGCACTGGCACATGCCAAAATACTTCTGCAATGTCCGCTTCGAGCGCGTATATCATAGCGCCATTGTCGGCGCAATTCCAAGGCACGCTATGCGTGCTAGAGTACAAATCCCACCGAGCGTCCTGTGTCCAATCTGTGTCGGTAGCTTCATTGATCGAGTTTCCCAGTAGAGCCGATAGATCGTTAATGATTGACCGCCAACAGAAAGAGGAACGTTCTTCTTTATGACTAAATCGAAGGCACTGGAATAGAGCGGCAGCGCTTCTGATAGTGCTGAAGCGTTCGAAAGAACGCACCTTCCGCGGTAGTATTCGGTCACTTATCGGTGGGTAAAGACCACCGATCCTTTTTCCGCGCTACAATAGTTCTGCGGCACTGACCGCACTCCGACCCTCTCCGACAGGTTGCACCAGTGTGGAACTAACCAATGGCGCAAAGCAGCTGGAGGTTAGGATAATCGCTTAGATACTGTTTGTACAGATTTGGCCGCAGGGCCTTGTTCGGACGCTGGTCCCTCGAGGTCTGCCTTCTAAAACTACGAAGCACACCTTTTGTCCCCATGTCGGGAGCCGTAGCAGGGCTGTGAGAGGTCGAACATGGGTTTTGGGGATTGTACGCCGCTCTGTGGTAGTCTTGAAAAACAGCCTATTCGATGGAATGTGATTCTTCGTGGCAAGCGCCTGGAAGCGACGAAATGTTCCCAGTGAAACACATCGAGAAATACAATGAATGGTGCAACCGCTGCACAACGTGGTGGCGAGCTGAGATAGCATCTGCCTGGCAGGAGGCGTCACCGGGGATGGCGCTGGCCGCTGGCTGAATGGGATAGTCACGCTAGCTCCATCCCGTGCTATCGGTGATGCACCAAGTGATATATGCCCACGAAATCGACCATGACGAAGCTCGATCGTCTTCGCCATTGGGCGAGATCGTAGTCGTGTTGCAATGAGCGGGGTAACTCTAGACCCCCTTTTCGCGTAGGATCCCAAGACTGGTTCGGCGATAGTGGCCACTCCATGTTAGCTGCTGACTTTTGTATTGAAGATATAGTTGTTTGCGGTATGCCCATGATCCAATTGCAAAGAGCATCTGCTGCCGTGCTATATGTGCAGGGTTCAGCTTGTAACGTCACATTCTCAAGCTGAGATAGCAGTTCTCGAATGCCACGAACGGATGCAGTTGGCGCTAACGTGGTACGCCGTTAGTGCGATGTTCACGATGACCACGGAGACCAATGACGTGAATAGCTGTAGTGCGGTAGTGTCGACATAACCACCGTAGCTCAGTCAGAAGCCCCTGGGCTTCTATTTCGTTGTGGTACCGTTAGGTAAACATCACTGACTTCCCACCCCAATAACGCAACTGGGTTAGACCACACGCAGGAGGCGTGTGCATTTTGCTGTTGAGAACTGTTTCGCTGCTGAGAGGCCCGTCTCCCTTTATCGAATGCCATCACAACGTACTCTGTCGGCATCTCGTCGACGTATGCTGATGTAATTGTAAGATAGGCATGACAATTATGCTGTGTTTGTGTATTTGGCACTGTCAGCACAGACTGACTAGTAGGAAATCGAGGCGGAAGAGCATAAAACTTTGATTGGGTATGCAAGAGACTTGGTCTCGTAGCTGTTCAATGCCTCCGCGGCGTCAGTTGGAGGCGTTCGGGCGTCGAGTCTTGAGGCCGACGCGCTTGTTTGTCACGTGTAAAAGGACCTCCCGTGGCAACTGAACAAGCTCGTGCTTATGCTTGCATCCAAAGAAGTCGCAATCCTTTTTAGTTTGAAAGCATATGCAGGCTCTCCTGCCATTCAGTATTGGAATCAGGATTTTGATCGAAGGGGAAACGGTCGATGACGCGGAGTATTCCGTTATGGAAGGTCGCTTGACCTTCGACTTGGAGTGGCGGTCCGAGCGCGGTGAGTTTCGCAAGGCCTGATGGCGAGCCCATGTGACCATCTACCCCTCATCAATAACGTGACGAACCAGCCTTTCATATTCCGGGGATCTTCTCGTTATAATAGCTTGGTCAATGAAATTGCTGGGGCCCTTCGCTATGGACTGGAAAAGGGCCGTAAGCACATGCGTATACAAGTGATGGTGGCGTGGACAAGGTTTTGCGGGGTAAATCGAGTAGTTCTGACTTGGGATTTGATTGAACAGCACTGACGACTTCAGCTACTTGGTGTGGTACCACTTCTTCGCCGCTTCTTCGATATAAGAGAGCACCAGGCGCAAGCTCTTTGATCGACCGGATATAAGCCGATGGGCTGGTGTCGGCGGATGACCATGTAGCTGGGTTGTGCGTGATCGATCAACTTCCTCCACTCTGCGTGAAAGGGGGCAGGAAGTGATCCAATTGGCGGGTCCCAAAATTCACAGCAATACCATCGCTGCAGTGGCCTTGGTGACGCGGTAACGGTTTCGGGGGGTCTCATGATGCTGGATATCCGAAGCGCGGTCCTACAGGGACAAGTCCAAAACCGAATCGGGGTTAGACTGGGTGAACTTACCATCTCGACATCTCGACGAGGTACAAATTGGCACTTGATGAACACGAAGCTCCGCTGCAGGGGGGGGGGGGGGGGGGGCAAAAACTGATAACACCCGCCATCAGCTCCGAAATTGTATGCTGTAGTATGTCAGTGTCGCGTGGTTGCTGGTTGCTGTCTGTCTTGGTCTGGAGGGTAGCAGACGCATTGAGTATCATTACGCATAGGACGTTCTTCCTAGCGTGCGGGAGAAATGCGTTCTGTGCGTACATAGTGTGGGGATGCACTCTGGGTGGACAGCGACGTGCGGTATATGGATGATCACGGCCGTCTGCTTGCAGACGGTCACGGATCCTGCTACAACCGCAAGGGCTTCTGGTGTTGCGTCTAGCCGGGCTCCAACTCCGGCGTCGATCCCGTGATCGGTGACGCTGACGGCTAGGACTCCTACTGCACTGGGAATGGCGACGGTGGCTTTGCTACCGTGGATCAATGGGAATTGGAACGTCGTGAAATGGACAGAGGACTGTTCTTCATGGTCAATGACACCGATGTGGTATCTACAGCCACACTGGGCCTGGATGAATATTACGCAGCCTGATGCGCCATGGATGCTTGTGTTGGATCACGTTGCTCTCGGATGAGCTGCTGAGTAATAACCGCCATTTGCAGGGTGGACTGAGCGAGCAACATCAAGGTTGCCATGTCAGCGTCCGAAATCCCGGGTGCTCCTGTTACTGCCGTTGTTGGAGTCGCAAACATCGCAGATGATGACTCGTTCGTGGCACCTATAGGTGCTGCTTACAATCATGGCGAGGTGCAGCGGTAAGTAAGAACAGCTGATGTTTCAGAGCCGCAATCAGCGATTTCATCCACGCACCCAGTCGACCGGGAAGGTCCGATGTATGTCTGCGCATACGCCAATGGAATGACCGAAATGACGCGACCGATTCTGGTATCAGTGGGATGTCCGACGTGCCAAAATTCACAGTAGTATCTGACCCTGTGCGTACGAATGGGTTGCGAAGCAGGCGCTGGGGTTCTGCATCACCAGATGAACGCATGATGAACTCCGTCCACCGTGCTCGAAACCGTGCTGTACGGCGAAGAGAATGAGTGTTCGCTGGCACCAGCCGACGGCATATTCGTGACGAGAGATCAGATAATCCCCATACTGCCTGGGCTGGTAGCGGCACATGGGCCGGAGAACTCGATTCCGGTTGCCGGATCGCCATCACATATGTAGTTTGAGGTTGGTCGCAATGCAGCTCCCGGTAACGCTACAAAGACAATGGTCGCATACGTCGAACTCAACGACTGACCCGACGAGGAAAATGGCTTAGGTAGTCTCGACGAAACGGCGTGGATCTGTTTTACGACCGTCCGTGAGGAAGCAGTTACGAAACCGCACAAAACGGAACAGCAACAGGAGGGGACCGTCAATTCCCCGGAAAGTTCATCGTGGGGTCTCGTAAGACTACTGTAAGGGATGACAGCATTGGAATACCGGCATCCCTGTCCTCTGTCGACGGAATGCTCGGTTTATTTAGATCATAGCGGCGAGGGATGAGATCCCACACCCAGCCAGGGCGTCGGCTTCATCAACAACACGAATGGGCTAGCGAGCCCTGGATGAATGTGTCTCGCCTCGGGAAGACGAGCGTAAACAGGACCGTCCCTGTCGCCCTCGGGAAGCTCATGTCGAGTCTGATATTAGGGGGTTTCAGATATCTCATTTCTCGCGGAAAAACACCGCAAAAAAAAGACAAAAATGAGTGTCCATCTCTGTAACCTCAAAATTCCTCCCGCGTTCAAGTACAGCCTTTTCCGTCATCGAGTGGCATACCGCACTGAGTCGACGGTGCCACGAGCTGGCAGCAACGGCGCTGATCTTCCTGACTGTGAACGATGCTGCAGCGAGCCCCCAGACGTCGGACCTAGCTTAACAGCATGCTGAGAGAGAGAGAGAAGCACGAGGTAGCTCTGCAGGTGGCCCAACGAATTCAGCAGCTAACGCGATGTTCTGTTGAGTTTCACAGGAGGTCCGAGCACCAGATTGCGTCGCTTAGGCTTTGCGTGGAAAGGCGGCATGTGTGCTATTTTCTCTGTTCCGATCCCTCTCCTCCACTGATTGAAGCTGTGCTGCATTCTGGCCGGGCGCTTCAAGATACGAAGCTCGGAACATACTTAGCAATAATCAGCACTACCAATGTTCCTGTCCACAAAGCCTTGAGGCTCGTGCTGGTTACAGAGCGCGTGTGGGAGTAGCAAAGTTGTCAGCGCCATATCTAGCACGCTATCCAGGTTGTGCTGCTAGAAGAGCTTGAGGATAGTGATAGAAATAGCTGGAAGGAATCGGATGATGAAGAACTGTGTGCAGGAGACAAAACCTGGGATGAAGAAGAATGTGGCATCGCATCGCTAGCTGATCTTTACAGGGCTAATTCAGACGAGAAAAAATACATGGAGCCACGCAGAAAGGAAACTCGGTCTACTGCCCACAGAAACAATATTTTCGACCAAACCACAAAAGAATTCCGGCAATCGGTTCGGCTAGATGAAGTGATGTTCGACTATGTACTCGGCGGAATTGTGGATGATCCAATATTCTACAACGATAGTGACAACCCGCAAACCGATATTGCAATCCATCTAGCCGTGATACTAGAAGGGTGTGGGACGTTTGGGAACGGGAATTCCTGTGGGATACTTACCCGCTCACGTGGACTTGGAGCTGGCACGGTATCAGAGTTTGTTCATCGCGTTCGCAAATCGTTACTCCGGCACTACTCGCGATATGTAGTGTGGCCGTCAGCTAAGAAGCGGGCGACTTCGTCAGCTATTTATCGTGAGCGATATGGCCTTGGTGGCGTTGTTGGATTTGTGGACGGGGCCTACGTAAACATCTCTCACAACCCCCACCTAGATGGCCATCTCTACGTCACGCGCAAGAAACGTTATGGGTTGAACGTTCAGATTTTCTGTGACGACGACCAACGCATTCTGCATGCTTACACGGGGTGGCCAGGTTCCTGCGGCGATGCTACGGTTTTCTCCCGCTCAACGATTGGCAAGCATTCCGAGCGGTATTTCTTTGTCGATGAATCCCGGGTTGGTGACAGCGGATATGCCCTCTCAGAGCGCATGGTCACACCGTACAAGATGCCACAAGCCGCTCAACCAGAAAATTCATGCTTCAATACCATTGTGTCAAGCGCACGAGTGGTAAATGAGAACTGCATGGGACGCTGAAGAGCCGTGGTACTCACTTTTCGGTGTACATACCCAGATCAAGATCAAGTGCGATTTTGAAAAAGTCAACAACCATATATTGTTGTGTGCCCTTCTTCACAACATTACGCTGCAAATGGGCGATCCCTGTACGGCTGAAGATCCTGATGATTTCTCTGCTGCTGAAGGTGCAAGCCATGATGACGAAGATGATGATACGTGCTGCATTGGTGCTCCAACTACGAGCCAGAATTATGCTGAACAACAACTCGAGACGATTAAACGCCAGAGGTTGGGGTACGGTTAGAAGATGAAGCCTGGATCTACGCGACAGATGGACGTTAACAAAAAAAAGTAATTAAATGAATGTTCGAGCTTAGCTGAATGCTGTTGGACTACTCGCCCTACTCCTCTTCGGTGCAGCCCGTGGTTGTTGGAGTCGGGTCAGGGAAGAACTTGTTCACTATCTTCTCAACCTCGTCCAACTGTTTGCCTGCTTTGAGAAGCTCGATCGCCGATTATCTGCTTCGACTGGATGCGCTAGATATTTTCCTGCTGTTGAAGTTCCTTTGCGCGAGTTGTCTCTCCAACTTCTTTTCACGCCGCTCCTCCATAGGAAGCTTCTCTTTTCTCTCCATCTGCACCTTAAATTTATCCTCGTTGAAAGCTCGTCACTTTTTTAGATGCCTCCGTGTAGACACTACCAAAGTCCTGCGTTTGAGGTTCGAGGCTTTATCGACCCCTTTGGCATCGGCTGCTGTAGTCGACTTCTCTTTTGATGCATTTTATGTGGTTTTGGTGTTAGTGAGGCCGTCTTCTTACAGGTGGTAGCACTAAGTACTGTTTCATTTTCAGCACGTGCTGCAACCAATACTGTCGTCAAGGGTTCGGATCCGGACACCATAATGGACTGGCAGTTGGGGTCGACGTTTTCCTGCTCGGCTTCGGTATCAATAGTGATGATTTCTCGGGTCGAGGCCACGCCTGGGCCGCGCTCATGATTTGTCTCGCCATTGAGAGAATAGTCATCACGGATAGGAAACCACTCCGAGTCGTTTAATGATGGTTCACTGAGCTCCGATGGAGGCGCCACATTTGCATTTTCCCGAATAACTTGTCGATACATTTAAAGCAAGGGCAGCAGTCTCCTCGAGATTCTCGACAGTCGTTCCTTCTGCGAGCATTTTTTTCCAGTCAGCCTAAATCCGGTCTGGTTATCAGCTTCGCTCGTGTCGGACGATAGCACCTGAAGATGGAGTTCCATTGGCTTTGACACTGCATCGCTTCCCATCCAATGGCTATTTTGGCGTCGAAGAACATGTTGTCCTTCATGTACTCGTATGGAAGCACCGGTTACAAACTCTGCCATGCTCCGAAACCAGAATCTTGGATGTTCCGCCACCGTGAGCCATCTTCTTACCGTGCGTCGAACCCCCTGCTATGATGTTGTAGTTTGCAGGACCTCTAGCCAGCGAACTATTGCGTCATTCTGGTAGGGACTTGTGTGATGTCCAGTTCCTAAAGCATATTCATCTTGGTGGCGGCTGCAGCGAAACACGTGACGTAGACGTCTTCTTTGCCTGTTACTTCATCCCTTTCTGTTGGGTTTGAGGCGCCATCTTGACCTGGGAGCACAGTATCTATAAGCAGCAATCGAGTCAGCCCAACTTGCCGCAAGTCTTAAAAGAATATAGCGAGCTTACCCGTGTTAAAGCTTGATCGTACGCCACTCTTGATCCCACGTAGACACTAACGGAGATGAAAACTGGCGGACGTGAGCACTTGAGGAAGTCGACGAGATGTGCTGAGAAATTTAACAGAAGGAGCCCGCCCTGCCGACTTGCGTTTGACTGTGGCACTGCGTCTATGAGGCAACTTCCACACTGTGTTGAGCTCTGCACTCCTCACCGGAAGTTGAAGTGCAACCCACCAAGGAGTATATAGCAAATATCACGCCTTCTATACACACAGCGGAACCGGATTTGGCGAACGATGGGACCTCCAAGCGATGAGATACAAAAGGTGAGCCCGCCAAGAGTTATTTTTAGTCTCGTCGATGAGACAAAAGATGAAACAGGACGGCAGTATGTCTGAAACCCCTTATTGTTGCATCGGAGCTCATCGCACCGCGTGATCGACTCTGTAGGGTTTTTCATGTCTCTCTGGGCCGGTTCCTCCTTCGCTAGAGGCTCTGTGCGTTGGCGTGGTCGTAGCTCCGCACCGGAAATTCTGTGGAGCCTGGCTCTTCTCCGCTTGAGATTCTGCGCCTTGGTTTAATCCTGGTGTCGAACTCACTGCTCAGCCCGTGATCCTGGCATCCGGAGTCCTCGGTGTCGAAAATACGAATGCCGTGGTTTTGTTGAAAAGCGGAAGCATTCGGTCCGCTTCTCTGGCCCACTGGACCGATTACCGAACCGTGTACGTCTCAACTGGAAGCATCATTCCCAGTTTCTGCTCAATTAAGGGCAGTTCCAGCAGTACTACAAAATACTACCTTGTTTTGCCGTCTTCGCAAAGAGGACAAGTGATACGTTTTTTGTTGGCGACCTTTTCGCTCCACCGCAGGCAAACGCCTCTCTCCGCCATGGGCTAACGTCTCGTGGAAACAGCTTACCCCCCGCTGTCGTACTTGCTCTGTGATTCAGTTCTAACCAACATGCCACTCAGACAAGTGTCCTAGCCCTATAGCATGACACGGCACGAACGGAACGCGGCTAGAATTCGTCCTGCTGTGGTCGTTTTGGCAGAAAGAAAAATAACTTCCAAATTGGCGGCCAAGATCGACAACGGACAGAGACGAAGACCTCCAAAGAGCTAGTGAACTGGTCCCCTGACCTTGGGCGGAAAGTCCCCCAAAAGTGGGGCTAAGGAAAAAGTAGGGAGGCCTTCTCTCCGCTGCAAGAGCCAGGGGAGGCAGCGCAGTGTGCGACTCCGAAAGGAGAGCAATCCGCAAGGTACCCCGAGGTGCGGGTTCGTCGATTGAGTATCGATGCCCCATCACCCAGGCAGCAAGTAGTTCTTGCTCTTCTGGATATGCCCTTAAGTCGCCGACCCGTCGCTGAGCGCGAACTCCGGTCCCACGAATAGAACTCCGAAAGAACGTGATGACCCCGCTGAGAATTCCAGTACCGTTCGTGGGCGTGTCCAGGGAATATGATGGCACGTTGGGACTGCCGAAGTCGTAACCGGCCTCCCGGCGATGCGTCCAAGTCCCCTGCGAGCACCAATCTACCCCGGGCTTGGTCACCCGACCCACGATCCCTTCGTGGAATTCCCCACGTGAAGTCCGATGTATCGAACCGATCAGAATGACCAGCGAGGAGGTGAACGATCCAGTCACGGTAGAGGACCCAGGCAAATTCCACACAGACATCTTAAGAATAGTCATAAAAAAGTACTCAATAGACAGTCCGATCCTCTCGCATTTTGGCAGAAAGGCAAAATATATATCAGGTGTGGAAAGTGCGTTGATTAGTATATCCCTTTTAGGAGTTTGTGACTGATGCATACTTAACAGGCGTTGCCTGTAAGAAGAGGGAGAAAAAGAAGCAAATTTGGTGGAATTTGAAGGAACAGGTAAATCCGGCACTACTAGTTTCATACCGTACCTGGTATGTATCAACGGCTTAGAATTTAAAACCTACTCAATAGGCCTTAGAGCGAGGCTCAAAGGACTATAGCCCGTGTCAGCCGCCGCAATAGCACCCCTCATTGTGTGGTTCCTGGGTCTTTTCAAAAGATTTAAAACCACTCGCGGGACTCGTCCTGCCAGCTGTTGAGGCGTGAGATATTCATCCTACTGTCTACTTCAACGGCCCCACTTCAACGCTCCATTGACCATCACACAGCCTAGCGAGATCTTTCGTTCGACATCCACCAGAAAACGCGGAACAAGCTGGAGACCCCACAACAAAGACTTGATGCGCAACGGCGCGGAGGTCATCAATCCGATGCCCGCGCTCCAACAGTATTTCGTCGGTAGCACGCTGACGCTGCTTCAGCTATGATGACGTACCGTAAGGAGCCCTTCATCTCCGTCCCCCTGACAATGATCATCGTCGTGGGTCCGCTGCACTGTCTTCCGCGATTTTGACCCGATCCAGGCTCCGACATTATTGGGGTAGCTTTTGCCACTGTCATGCGAACCAGTCGTCAGAGATCCCGACGTACATGGCGGAGCGCAACGTGTACTACCAGCTGCGTGGCGCCAACTTTTTCTACACGGGCTCGTACGTGTTGGCCACGTTGGCAAGCCAGATCCCGCTGGTAGTCCTACAGACGATCATCTTGGGCTTGCTGGTGTACTGGATCTGCGGTTCGCGGCCGAGACCAAGCTTTTCCTCATATTCGAGTTCATCCTGCAGCAGGCTAACCTTGCCAAAGGCATGCGGTGCTTCTTTCCGTCGGCCATCGACCGCAACGGAGGCATCGCGACGCCGCTGAACATTATGTCCGTGCTCGCATTTATCATTTTCACCAGCTATAGTCACCAAGTTCCAAATACAGGACAACCTTATCTGAGCCTCTGGATCATCCCCTTTCATGAACTGGGGGCTGAAAGTGCTCGCATACAGCGACTTTCGATTGATTCTCGTTTATTAGCCGCGGACAATTTTACCAGCCTAGGTAAATCGAACTGATGTGAAAGCTCGCGTGGAGCAATTGCCTCGCTGAAGAGCTCCACAAACGCTGGAGAAGTATCGGCTTCACACAATATCTCAACGACGCTATTCATCAGTAAGCGCATAAGCCTCGGCGTATTATCTCGCTGATGCCGCTCGACAGCCTGACCGGGAGGCCGATTAGTACTACGGCCAGTTCGCTCTTCGTCGCCAATTGGGATGGCCGGGTGGACAAATGGTTAACCGACGACGTCAGATGAACTGCAGTTAGCTAGCACACCCGACGGTATTCCAGATTTCAGCACGACCGACAGCTCGTTCATCTTCGGAGGAACCTAGCAGCAATGCCTCCTCGCGGCACCGCCAGCGCTACCAGACCTTCACCTTGATTGTCGGCAAGTAAAATATGCTGACGTGGTGTTTTGGCGGAATCGTCACGGCTATTCTTCTACTCCGCTCCAGGCGATCCGTATTGGCTTGCAGCCCACAGCCTGTATTTCATGCAGGAAGATTTCCAGGCACACTGGCGTCGGTTATTGGGTTGCTTGCATTCCCTGCTGGCTGCCTCGTCATCCAAAAGGCGGCTGAGTGTCGCTTTATTTGCTGGTAGTTTTTTCATGAACTCCACCAGATCGTCGTCAAAGATACATTTCGTCTTCGCTTAGAATACCAACCTCAACAGCAGCAGTTTTGGGCTTTCCGTTTGTCTCACTCGTGCTGGAGTCTGCACTTCAGCATTCGCAGCTACTGAATCAACCGTCGCTCCTGGGAACCGATGTATAGACGAACAATTAGCATCTTGCTCCACACTGTGACTCATTGTCCGGCTCATCGTCGATGAAGTTTGCCGAACGATAGAAGCTGGCTTCGGTAGCGCTCATGTTGATGTGCCTGTTTATTTGTCCTGTCTTGCAATGCCATTGATCGTGTTTGCGGCAACCTTCCGCATCGTAAGGGGGCCCTCTTGGTGCCGATGTTGAGTACACGAATGCGACGCGGTCTACCACGCCTTTGTGCGGTCTTCATGACGATGGAGGTACCGTCGCATTCGCAGCCACAGCGAGGACATCTTTCGCTCGTGCTGACCGGGCACTGCTTAACCTTGCACTCGGACGTAAGCGCTGAAAACACTACACATCCGTCGTTGGGCTTCGCTCCATTGAGCCGCTCGACCTCCATTCTCCGGGGGGAAGAGCTGTTACCGCCAATCGCGACTACCTGGAAGTAGTTGAAGTCTTACAGTTGGAAAGTGCGCGAGGTTGAGGTACGCGTAGCGGTTGTAGCTGTCGCGAGTCCATCAGTTATTGTGTCGATCAAGCATGACCAAGTAACGGTCTGTGTGGTGCTGGCGAGCACGAACAATAACGTGGACGCAGCTATGCGCGGATTTTATGATGACTATTAATCATATCAACCTTATAACGAGGTTTTGCTTAACGAGATGGTGGGTCCTGGATTTGGCTAGGCAGTTAACGGTCAGTCAGCTGAAGCGGCCTTCCACTAGCGCAACCCGAGAGCCTGGTACCCCTCGTGGCGTGCAAGCGGAACACCGACCAAGGCGCGCAGACATGGTGAATCCTCGCCCTCAAGCAAAACAAGCACCAAAATATGGGGGGGGGGGGACTGGCGGACCCTTCGTGCTCAAAAAGATCGCGTAATAGATGCATCGGCAAGGGCACCGAGGACCTGGTAACCCTCGAAGCGATTACGACTAGCAAGGCGTGCGGACGTGGAGATCCTTCGCGCTCAAGAAGATTAAGCACCAAAGCACGGAGGGCCTGGTGGACCCTTCGTGCTCGAGAAGATCGCAATCAGAATGATCCGTCGCCCCCGTCGCTAAAAATGACCAGGTGTCTGGTACCCCTCGGGCACTTAAGAAGGAGATACAAAACTACCAACACCCAAAGACGGCCCATATACGGGCACGCTCACTACATATCAGGCTTATACAGGTCAGGGATAACAATCGCTCAAATAGAAGGCCGCTTAACCACCACCACCACCTTCCACAAGCGCAACAGTTGACTTGGATTCCAGTCTTGCTGGCACATATTTGGGGGAGAAGCTGCACCACATATTTTAGTGGATGAACTTTACTGCTACCGGGTAGTCGGCATTGAGGCCTTCAAGGGCGCAGACAGTTGCACACCGCTGTCGAATGTACCTCGAGCTCACGAATCCTCTAAGTCACTAAATGTATTAAAAGATGGGCGGAAGGTTCAATAACCAGAGCGAACTACTAATGGTGGCAGTGGACACATATATCTATGCATAGCTCAACGACTACATCAAAGTGTCTTACAAGTGGGTTTGGAAGCAGGCAATTTTCTAAATCCCGGAATTATTAAATTTCCGGGTCCCACCAAATGGTTGCCCCACACGCAACGCCTGTTCATATGTTCTGGTGTTGGATACAATCGAGTTTTACGGTACTGTCAGTGTTTTGCTTGTGTTTTCATTGTGCGAGTTCTACTTCCATGCAGGTTCTAGAACCACGCCTTAGGCAACGCGCGTTCCTGGACGCAGCGGCGAATGGCGCCGTACATGGAGTTGATGCTTGGATATCCACAGGAGGAGACGTGAACGTGAGGCTGGGCGAGGGCTGGACGGCGTTGCTGTACGCTGTGGCACACAGCCGAGTGCGTGTCGTGCGGAGGCTTTTGGAAGTGGAAGACCTCGATCTGAACGGCACCACAGTGTACGCTGTCAACTAAAGTGAGATCAAACCGATGCCTGGTCTGAACATACTTCTGTGTGGACGATTCTGTGTTATTGGTGCTTAGAACGGGATCGTCGGCACTAACGTTGGCGCTCACACGCAAGCACAACACACTGGCGACTTTGCTGCTGAGCAGCGGGGCTTCGCGTGCGACGATATGTAAGTGGGGAAATGCAAGTGGATGTTATTTGGTTCAAGAACAAATGCTGATGCGTTTTTGACTGTTATAATGTTGATGGTGATCGCAGCGAATGCTCTTTGGCAGGAGGTGGCAACGGCAACTTGGCTTTATGCTGAGCTGAGGAGGATGCTTTCGCCAGACTGGGCTGTGGTGTGGAGCCCGACGTTGCATCGACATTTCCCACCGGCCGAGCGGGAGAAATGCCGCCTTGTGGTGTACGCAAATGTGCTGGCATTGCGTCTCCTAGAGAGGCCAGTTTCCGGAAGCATGACATCGTCGCCTCCGCAGTTATCTGCTGCAGGCTGCAAGGAGGAGGGGATACAACACTTCTGGCGGATGGCTGCTACCTTGGTGAGGCCTGTAAGGGCAGACGAACAGCCCGTTAGATGGCGATATTTAGCGCAGCCGTTGGTCTACCACATCATAGAGTTCGCAGTCTTTCTGTGGTGAAATGACGTTGACGTATTGTAAGCTTATTGCTGCATGGACAGCACTGTATACTGAGCCGGGGACCGCTGGGAGCTTACTGTACTAGTAATCGAGGCAGCCTCTGCAAACTCCCTTAGGAGCTGTGGTGTTTAATTCCCTGTTCCAAATTTTGGGTTAGTGTAGACTCCGAGGTTGCCTAGTTTCACAGCGGTTACGCTGCTTCGTGGACCAACGCGTTCCCAATCGTTCAGGAAGGCACTCACTCTGCTGCCCTCAGGCCCTGACTCAGGGAGCTGCCCGATCAGGATGCGTGTCAAGTAAATGCCTTCTTGTATTTGTATTAAGTTCTCCTCATCTGGCGAGGCTGGTACGTGCAAACTCTGTTGTAATACATGTTGCATTTGATCCGCGAGGTCAGGTTGCCCTTGAAGTGGGTGGCAGAAGGTGCGTGCCACGCTTGCGCATAGTCCCCTGGAGGACGTCCACCTGCACTTGGCACCTGCGGTGCCGCCGAGCGCTACTACCGTACAGCTCAGCACCGAATATTGCCATCATCATGGAGACCCAGGTGCGTTGCCTTGGGCATCGATTCCTCGCGGACGGAGGCCATCGCAGCCGTTCGTTTGGCTGGACGGCGTGCGTCCTGGCAAGCAAGCCGACATCCAAGCGGAAATGGCTGCATACAAATCCGAAGTGTTGGCGAAGAGAAGAGGCAGGACAAGAGAAATGAGTCAATTTCAATACCGGTATCGGTACACGCTCTTTGGGAGACGTAGTAATCGGTTCGAGCCGGAATCAGACGGATGAGCCAATGGCGCGGATCGCGGTCGACGTGCGTGAACGTAGGTCCGCAATATGCAACCTTCCTCAGCGGTGAACACGCCTAGCATACCTGCCTTCGAGGTCGCACGCCGAAAATCGCGCGAACTGGCTGTTCGTGTCGCACCGCCAAACTCATGCTGTGTTTGATTTGCGACTTGAACATGCGCTTTCGCAGGTTCTGATAAAACCACTCAACAACCGGTTTCTAATACAAATGACACGGTTCGTCCACGCATAACCGTCCTAATTCATACCTGTTTAAAATAATCGCTATCACAGGTCTATTCGACAGTGCCGTTTTGTTTTCTAAAATCGCGCCGCGGGATAGGTGTCGCTCGGCCTCGATGGCTTTGCTGCACACGGCACAATAACCGCCTGCCTAAACCAGCCTCGAGCGTGGCCATACATAACAGCTTTGCACCGAGTGAGCACAGGTAATGGACAGCAATATGAACTTATGGCGCAGTACAGGCCGAGGGAGGAGCGTAAAGGGGGAGGGGGGAACATGCAACCCAACTCGGCTGTGTCCGCAATGCTGAGATTCGCTGTTCCTCCTCGTGGTGCTGTGGTCTAAAAGATTCGAGCAGGTGTTTTCTCCTCGTTTCTGTATCGAATCTCGCACCAGGTGCCCCGCTCCACTGCGCTCTGCACTGCTGCACTGCACTGAGGAGGAAGAGTCTGCTCTCTGAACCGAGGGACTGACTGGTTATCAGTTGTTTTTGTCTACCACCTTGCTCAGACTGCGACTTGAGAGCGAAGGCACTTGACGTTGGGCGTTTGAAGGGACCGGAAACCAATTTGAGTACCTGACGCAGCCATGAAGTTCGGCAAGGTACTGCAGCAGTCGACGCAGATGTCGCCCAGCGCCTGGGAGCCCTACTGGGCCGACTACAAGTTGCTTAAGAAGATTATCAAGGACTGCGCGCAGATCAAGAAGGAAGAGAAGCTGCAGGGCGACAAGCTCGTCAAGATCAAGATTAAGCCATCCGCCAAGGAGGACAACGACAGCATCCGTGGGTGGCAGCTACACGTTTCGCATTAATGGACTCGTATTGACGCTGTTGTCGTTATGATTTCAACAGGCCAGTCACAGGACGAGATGAACTTCTTCCGCACGTTGCGCATGGAGATCAAGAAGATCGCCGACTTTTTTATCAAGGAGCAGGCCAAACACACGAGCCAAGTAGCGGCCATCGACGCGAGCTTTCAGCAGCTCAAGGTATGGAGAAAATAACATTCATGATGGAACGACAGAAGCGCTGTACGATAATCCTTGCCATGGAGGTCTCATAAGGTCCGCATATTTTTGGTATGTGGTGTTCTACTCAGACGAATCCTGAGTCTGCTGAAGCCAAGACTGCGTTAATGAAGAGCTGCGTCGCGCTGTACAAGGAGCTGCTTCTGTTGGAGAACTTTGCCGTAATGAACTTCTGCGGCATTTCCAAGGTCGGTTCTAGACAAAATATCCTCTGACGCCGAGTCAGGCTGTCTGTCTCCTTGCGTGTATTATGCTGTCGAAGCATCGGTCTTACTCCTGCCTGGTGTGATTTATGCCTTACAGATTTTAAAGAAACACGACAAGTGGACGGGATATGCCACACGCAACAAGTTCATGCACACAATCTTGATGAAGCAGCCTTTCGCGACGTACGAGCCGCTGCTGCAGATGATCGACCGCCTGGAGCACATTTTCATGCAGGCAACGGGTTCTAGCATCGAGCAGCACGACGCGCAGAAGTCGTCCTCTCGACACAGTGGTGGTGGAGGCAGCTCATCATCCTCACCTTCAGGAGAGGCACCGGGAAGCTCAGGACCCACCACTGGTGGTGCTGACGGTAGTAATGTTTCCCCTGGCAACAATAACTCGTCATACCACTCGCCAAGTCACACGCCACCCGGTGCAAGTAGTGGTCGCCATGAAGGACGCAGGTATAGAGCCGCTCTTGAGGAGTCTTCTCCCAGGTCCGAAGATTCAGTAACGCTGGTGCGAGTAAATGCGCTTCGAGACGATGTGCGAGAACTCAGAAAGATTGAAAGCGCGTATGATGGTGACGGAGAGTACGAGGATAATCCGGACGACGCCGGCTTCCCTGATGATGACGCAGAAGTGCCCCCGCTACGTTTTGGTGGCCGCCCTCCAGACGATAAAGTCATCCTGCCTCCGCTTCCGTTGCACGTTGCTGCTGCCGGTACCCAGTCAGACAGCGATGCCGCAGCGATTGCTATGCTTTCCATGAAGGACAGTGCAGGACTGCACGCATCTGGAATCAGCAGCGATGGTGACAGTGCGACGGAAAGCTGTCGTACACGGAGTGCTAAGCGTAAGGCTTGCGCACCGCTAGATATGGCAGGCAAGCGCAAGATGAGCGTCACAGCGATTCTCAATTAGTCAGCGACATTACGTGTAGGTCAGCACAACCGATATGAAGCACAGGATGTCAATTCATCACGAGCTGAGACATACACAAGAGGCCGTTGTGAATAACTTGTGGTTCATATCACAAACGTACCACCAAGTTTTCTTGCATGCTTGGTGTTGACTCCTGCTTGATTGAGACCTTGAGCTGGAAGAAACGGGAAGCACGTGGTTGTTGTCATATTCATTCATTTCCCCTCTTCTCCTGCACTCATTCGGTCTACTAATCGCGCCCTGTAGTCGCCTTCTACCTTCGGACCAAGTTTCGCCGATCACTGCGTGCTACTTACACACCTGCGAGCACAGTCAGCGTCTTTCGCGCAGGTCGACAGAAGCTCTAATTCTTCTTCACCAAGCGTACTGCTGCCTTACTCGTTCCCCGCGCGACTGAGTAGCAACAATTTCCGTCTCTGCCTAATTTCCAGTGCGCATATCACAGCAAGTCGCCTAGTAGTAGCGCCCAACTAAAAAGAAAATGATCGCGGCCACCAGCAGATGCAAGGGTCCAAAAGCCTGTTAAAAGCAACAGGACAATAAGTTATCACCACTCGGTTGCCCACAGCAACAACGGCTCGACATACCCCCTGCTCCTTCTGGCCCTTGGCCGTGATCGCCTGTGAGTCTTCATTGCCAGATGAACCATTGGCACCACCATTCTTGCGATGACGCAGACCCGTCGATTCCTCCGAGAGCTTCTTCACGCGCTGAGCATCCGTACTCGCCTTTTGCAGCAGCTGTCGGGTCTTGTCCAGGTCGCTCATCAACACGTCGCGCTGCGCCGTAAGCTGCACTGTAAATGCTACCAACTACACCAACACAAAGGTTTTAGTCACTCTTGGGGGACACAACTACGACGAAAAAGTGACGTCCTACCTCGTCGTATTTTTTGCGCAGTGCAGCAACCTCCTGGATAGACTCCCTGCTCCCTTCCCTGTTCTCCGTGACCTTGGGCGCCTGCGGCTTGTCGTCCTGCAGTAACGCCGACGAAAGTTGAGTAGGCGTGGTCACCTCTTCGCGCGCCTCATCGCTCTGTCTAGTCTGGAATCTCGTGTCTGAAGTCGCCGCCGTCTTGGCCGGCGACATGTTCGTCGACGACGCCCGCTGAGGACTGGGCGGCGAGGCCGGGCGGCCCCCGTCCTCGCTGTCCTGCACGAAGCGACAGCGCAGCTTCTTGTTAGATAAGGCGCTTTTGTCCGTGCGCGCCCACATGTTGGTGAGCTCGTCCGCCATCTCTTTGGTGGACTTGGTCTTGACCAGCTCGTAAAAGCTATCGTCCACGTAGATACTCTGCACGAGGAACTTGTCGTTGGCCAGTTGGCGCTCGGCGGGGTCCAGCCGCAGCAGTTCGTCGCAGTCTTTCTGCTGCAGTATCACCATGATAGACGCCGAGCCGTTCGGCCCCAGCAGGCCCTGGTTAGGCCGCACCAGATAGCGCAGCGGCCGCGTGGTCTTGACCTTGAAGGCGATCTGCCGGTCGTCCGCCACGTTGCGGATCGTCAGCACCGCCTGAGGCGCCGTCTGTGGCTGCAAGTGAAAGGACAGCGAGTCCGCCGGTTCCAGGATCACGCTCGAGTTGGGCGCCAGCGCCACGTCCACGCCGCTGCTCGCCATCGCCACCACTCGGTTCGATCGGACGCGGTAAGATTACGAGTCTGCGATGATGCAGCTGTTGTCTGTTGTTCTTTGTTCCCCCTAGACTGTGTTCAGTACATAAATGAAGACACCACGGTACATCATTGAAGCGCATCACCCAGTCAACATGAAGACAATAATGCATTACGGTAGTGCATTATTAGCGTGTATGAAAGATGGACATGAAACGTTTCTGCTCGGCGAGCGGGGAATGGATTCACTCACCGGCAGCTTCTTCTCATTGCGTACTGGTATATACCCACCCGAGGCCCTTATCGCGCAGCGAAAGCTTGAACTTTACTCAGACCGTTTGGTTTTGCTCCGTGGCTGGCGTGTAGAGCCGTTGCAGCTGGCCGAGCTGCGCCTCGTAGTCTTCGTCGCTCAGCCGCGCCATCGTTTCAGCCACCGACTGGAACGTGTTCATGGCGCGCTCATACTTCTGCGTCTGCTGGGGCGTCTCGAACTTGGGCGGAGGCGGATGGCCCAGCATCGACTGGGACAGCTGGCTGCGCCGCATCATCTTGAGCAGCACGTCCGGGTACGCCTCGTAAATCTCGCGGCTCACAGGGTGGTTGTGCGACACCACCTGCAGAAGCATCAAAGAAACAAGCAACAAGTCAAAACCAAATCAGATTTGTGCCCATCAAATTGCTGCCACTTCGGTCAAAACCCTTACCTGGTCGGTGACAATCACCATGTACTTGGACGGGTTGTCAGCCGGCGTGATCTTGACATTGATCTTGGCCATGCAGCCAATCCCGCGGTACTTCTGTCCGGGGCGGGTGTTGGCGCCACGACAACGAGCCTTCATGGCGTGCGTGCACATGTATATCCGGTGGTGGTGGATGGCTTCGTCCGGAAACTCGGCGCGACGTCCACGCGAGCTCTTGTTATTAAGCATGACCTTCTGCTGGTTGCGGCGGTAGGCCTCGACACTGCAGGATGAGCGCATGCGGAAGGGCTGGAACGTCTCCTGCATGTATAATTCAAAATACGAGTCGAAGTCGAACCACGAGTTGAACGACACGCGCGCCATACGCTTGCTGTCAAACTTGACGCTCGCGGCCCCGTTCGGGTCGGCGGTAACGCCAGCGGCGGCCGCTGCTATGACCGCGTCCTGCACTGGAGTGGCTGAATCCGTCTTCATCGGCTCCGGAGGTGGTACAACGGCCGCTGCAGCCGCAGCCGCGTCGAAAGCTACGTCGACACCAACCGCCTCCTTCATCTTGGCCACGACGTCGTGGATCTCATCGTCTTGCGTGGCCTGAGAGTCCTGTGAGTCGGCCGCGTCATCGGCAGCAACAGCCACGTCCGGGACCGCGTCCACAGTCGGCACGAGCGACGTGACGTCCTCATCACGATCACGGCGCTTTTCTCCCACCACTGGCTCGTGCTCCACCTTGCCTATGTCTTCTACACCAATCTGCGTCGTCGAAGCGTCTGCTGGCACGTTCTCATCGGCGCCACTTGCTACCATAATGGACGGGATTTGGCGCGCGGTCGGATCGATTCGAAAGAAAGACTGCCACACCAGACTGGTGTGGCGCGATCCACAAATGAAACATAAAACCTTAACTCCCTCTTCCGCGGAAAAACCTTAGATAACTGTGCACCACACATTCGTGTGGTGCACAGTTATCTAAGGTTTTTTTGTGTACACGTCTTTAACATATCGCCAAAATTTTCGAGTACCTCTCAATAGTCATTGTTAAGAGCTTCACTATTTATTCCTGCCAAAGAGATTCCTTTTTATCGCAACGTACCCATTACCTGAACCATAACACGAAATATGGTACAACCGTTTGTGCTCGTACTATGCGAGTCGCACTGCAACCACTCGCGCTATCGGTTGGCTCACGTTGCAGCTCGCTTGGGCCAACGCAAGAGGACTTTTGCGGCATCAGCGACTCGACTGAAACGGTTTGAGCTCGTGGGGCCATAGTCGAACAGGCCGAGGCAAGCTGCTTGCTCGAGCAGATTCTGCCGTCGTGTCGGACGGAAGTTCAGCGAGCGGTCTACGAGATATGCAGCGCCCGGATTGAGTTGAGCAGAAAGCATGGTCGCAAGCAGTAAATGTCGTTAAGGTTGAGCAGCTTGAGAATTTCATAGCAAAGCGCCTTAGAATATTATTGTTTTTGTTATTATTTTAAGGAATATAGAGTTCATGTAAATACGTTGTGCACGTCTGATAGATCACGACTATCAGAGGATCGGACATTTACTCAATTTATGTAATAAATACACGAGAGTAATACCCTGTCATTTGGAATACAATTTTATGTAATAAATACTTGAGAGTAATACCCTGTTATTAGGAATATAATTTAATATAATAACTACTCGAGAGAAAAACCCTGATATAATAAATGTTTTTTAAAAAAGCACATGATTAGTGGTTGTCAGATTTGTTGCATTACAAATATTTTACGTGGGAAACTCGCACACTAGCTGATAAATTTCAATTACAAGCATCATCATACCAATTACGCTCTCCTATTATGTTTGGCATCTAGAAACTACATTCGGCACCAGCATTACATTGGTTTCAAGAAATGTGCATTGATTTGAAAAGCATGTCAACTATAAAGTGCATAATACGTGCAACTTTGCCAGCAAGATCAGACACCAAACTCGATCCCGCAGTCCTCACGTATTTCCTCGGCAACACACATAGCCTTTAGCTTATCAATTAAGCCAACAGTTGCTGCTTCCTCGAGCACGGGGTCAATGGGCGCCATCGCGGGTGTCTTCCGGTATTGCGAGCTATCTCGTCTTCCTCCGTGAGGACTGTCGAGAGGTCGTCGTCACGGTTCTCCTTCAGGTGATCGCAACCGCAATGATCTCGGCATTTGCAACCCAATTATATAATTGTCGTTTTGTTTTCTTTTTCTGCACCCGGCCGCGGCATTTTTGGTCTCCTCGGCCGTGAACTCGCACTAGTCGATGTTGGCGAAGAGCGTGTTGGCTCTCATGACCTCCAACACTCGACAGAGGTGCTCCAAATGAACATCAAGAGCCATCTTGCCTTCTTCGCGAAGGTTGTGGACGAATATATCGTCAAAATACGTCTGTGTGAACGTGCGCATTGGCCAGAACAACTGCATGACGAAGCGATTGACCGTCGCTGGGGCTTTTCACGGCCCTTGTGGGATCACCAGCCACCCCCACAGCATTCCGATTGAGGGTATTCACTACTGTAAGTGGGATGTCCTCTCCCGCATCAAAATCTGGTAATATTCATCTACCAGATCTAGCGCTGAACAACATACCACCCGCCATGCCGTTCAACAGAACATATCGGTATCTATGCCGGTAACCGGACGCCACTTCCCGTTCGGTTTACGAACGTAGAAGGCGGGTGCAGAGTGCGGAGACGTGGACTCACGCACCATGCCTGCCTTCGCCTTCGCGGCGAAAAGGCGTTAATGACTTCGCACTTGCTCGCGCGACAGCAGCCATTGTCTCGTGACAAAACATACTGTTCCTGGGACGAGATCGATCGCATATCTGACTTCTCGATCAGGCGGGAGTCTAGACGGTGGGTTCGTTGACTCTCCGTCTTTGAACGCTTGCAAGAGGATACAAGGGGTCCTCTGGGTTCTTCAAAATTTCAAATCCATAGCGAGCGGCTCGTCGTCCTCCGAGACATCCTCGTCCATGACGGACGAAGGGTTCAACTCTTTGGGAGTTAGCTCAGGTTGTATGAGGACCAACGCATCGATCCGCCGACCTACAGTTCGGCCAGGAAGTCATCTGGCAAGCCTTCCTCGAGGTCCAGAAGTTCTGACATCTCAGGCAGCGGTTCCAGGTGGACACCGATCGTCTTCACGCGGCGCCTCCTCACGCCTGCGAGGACCTGATAGTTTTCAGGGAACGCCCGTGAGATTTGAGTTATCTGCCCTAGGCCAGCCTTAGTGGCCTTGTGATGGTATTCCACCATCCCCCGAACAGGGGTTGCTTGCGCGACCTGTCGTGCAGCCTTAATACCCACGCCCAGGGAAGCCTTATTGCTCACTAGTCTCGGAGTCAGTCCGGCCCCGTGCGGTACTCCGTTCCCGGTCTTTGTGTGGAACTGTGTTACCTACTCTTGAGGCGACTGTGACACCGTCCTCGACAACCCGATATGTCGGCGCTTCAAGCGCTACTTCGTTACCCCCTTCATTGTGTGGAACTATTTTACTCAGCCTCCTTGGCAGACCGAGTCGTCTGCACGCGGTACTGTGTTACCCGCTTTTGGACCTAAGTTTCCCGCCTGGAATGTGTCAGGCGACAATTCCACAGTCGGGGCATCGGAAGTACGGCACCGAGACGCGCTGACGTAGTGGTCTCGTGCTCCGGCTCGCACAGATCCTCAGCCCTGTGGCTGCGCGTATCCAGCGCGAGGCGGAAAATCCTGTTCACTGACCTAGTATTTGGCGGCCTACGATCTTTGCTCGCATTGATCGAGGTCTCGCAACCTGTTGCGATACTTCTCAGAACTGTTTTCCGGGGAGGACTGTTACAGTGGTGACGCCATGTCTTTATCGGATATCCACGGGTTGTTGGCACCCTTCACGACGTCATGCCGTCTGACAGAGTTGTGAACAGGACTCGTTAGTGCTCTGTCAGAGACGGAAGATTTACTACCCCCTATGGCTCCCCCTCGCCAATCGACCCATGGCTCGTTATTTTCAAGCCCCGGCATGCCGAGGATCAAGTCGTACTTGTCGATGTGCAAGACGATGAACGCCATAAGGCTGCCGAAGTCTTCGAACTCGACCGACAGCTTCTTGCAGATCTTGGCCACCTTGGCAACGATGCCTTTGGCCAGTCTCGCCTAGACCAGCCCGGGTTCCCCTTGCTCTCGCGTAGAGCATCGAAGAACTTGTCGTTATTTCGCTCGACACTCCAGCGTCTAGCCAAATTTCTAGACACCCCATAGTCAACTAGGATCTTCAAGGGATCTTTGAGCCCCCGTATACTCGTGTGTACCACCAGCAACCCCTCCGCTGCTCTTCTCCTATCCGAGAGAGCATAGCCTCCGAGGGGATAAGCCTTTGCGGTCAGCCGTCCGCATACCCGTCGCGAATACTCAGATCTTCCCCAGTAGGGCACCCCGCCTCTACTGGTGTCCTGCGTTCCCCTTCCCCTCGGTCGCGACTTCTGCCAGCAACCCTTCGGACCTTTAATTCTGCGGAAGGAGCTCCTTCCTCGTCCTTGCGCAGGATAGACACGGTGCATGAGCCCGAGATTACCACAGCTGTATCATCGGATGTCGCTATGTTTAGCCGTGTCCAAATCCAGCGGCACCGGGCCAGAGTTGACGACTGGTAAGCGCATAGCTCGAGTACGAGCCTGGCGGTGGCTGTACTGATCTTGGAGAGCAACTTGAATCGCTGCTTCCATCGTCGAGGCATGATGCACATGAAACAACTGTGTGCATGCCCGGCCAACCCGAAGGCCTTCCATACCTTGATGTCTTTGGGCAGCGGGTTGCCCGCCAGAGAGGTTGCCAATATACGCATCTTCTGTATACGCAATCGTGCAAGCCACGCTTCCCTGGATTGCAAGCCAGGAAGCGTGACCGCTGGCGACACTCGATATTTGGTGGCAGGAAGGCGGTACGTAGTTGCTTCGCCAACTGCGTCCAGGATGTATAACTTCTAGGGACGTCGTCTTCATGGTGCAGGCCCATGGTTTGCCAACATCAAGGTTTGGAAGTGCAAAAGCGACTTGGAGCCGCTCGTCCGAGACGAGCCCAGCGCTCATCGCGGTCTCTACTTCTCGGTCCCAAAAGTGGAGGTTATCCTCCTCCTTGACTTCAAACGCAGGGACCGTCAGGCACAGGGCTCCGGTCTAGGAAGCTTTGGTTGAGACGTGGACGCCTGCAGCCTACCATGAATGTGGAAAATTAGCCCACATTCATACGTGCCGAACGCATCTACGCGAGAGAACTGTCCGGTCGGCGCCGCCTCCGCCAAACTTCGTAGGTTTCCAGCTGAAAGATGCGTTCCATCTTTCGAACCGACTCCCAGTGAGGGTTATTCAAGTGAGAAAAATCACTGAGTTCCATTGTGGCTCGCTTCTAGAGTCCACAGAGGATTCAGGTAATCTATCTACCCGCGTAGGCGTGTATAGTCTACGAACTCTCAGCGTACGGCAGTTCAGAAGTCCCCTGGCCTAGTTACCAAAGTAAGGTATATGTAGAACTGAATATATATGTATAGGCAATTTAGCTTTGCTTGCAATACAAACTATAAGCTATTTATACTGAAACCTAGAGGGCCGCCAATTGTGCGGCTCTAAGAGCATCTGGTACAGCGTACCGTAATGTCGCTCGGAGTGTCAGTGGTGTTGTCCACACGCCATGACGTCTCTGAATATTGACACGTTACTGTTCATGTAACTACACTCGGCAACATCGACAACAGTATCAGATTCCATCCCTGACAATGAGGATGGATGGAGCTTGACAGAATAATGGAGCAGGGCTTTCTTGTTTGAATGATGCAGAAGGAATCAAATATGTGTGTCCACTACACGATAGGGATCCAGGTGGCACAAGGCGCGACCAATTGCCATGGAACCACACTGTGCCATGCATGGCATTTCCATGTCACCGCAAATATAGTCCTCGATAGGTTCAAGTCAATAAAATGTGAGATGTATGGCGTGGCACGAATGACACGCGGTTAAAACTCGGCTTTTTTTTTAGGGTCTTTTATAGGAGGAGAGGTCTTACGAAAGCCCTCCTAACTGACTAGGTGCCTTTGTATAAACTCACCCCTACGCTTATCCGACAAATATGACAGTATTCGTAACTGATCTGCTGGTACACTCTGTAGCTCTTTTGGAAGCCTGAATGGTCGATACATTGTGGCCATTGCGTCCTAAATTCCTTGTAATGTGGTCCTTAGTCCAAATCGGAACCACTTGCTTCCCCTACAGTCATTGGACCAAAAAAGGCAATTGCACATTAATTGTGCCCCAGTGGATCGCCAAATCATATTGTACCCCTAAACACGCTTGTGACGGACCTACCGAATTGACTTAGTTATCGCATACAGTAAAGTCCAGATTTTCACTGTCGTGTCTATCTAAAGTGTTTACTAGCCTCTCCTTACCGTAGCAACACAGAAGTCTGTTGATGCGCATTAATCTCGACAAATGTCATTCAAAGCATCGTTTAAGCTAAATCCCCTATATCCTTGTCTAACCACCCTGCATGGAGAGCTTCGTTGACACTATCGTCGGCATGCTCGTGAGGTTCGGCGTCCGTTTCTGAATATTGTCGATTAGACCGCACCTCTCGATAAGACTGGAAGCTCGCCGTAATTGAAGACACTGCAACATCAGACCACGTTGCGTGATCCAGCTGCTTAGCTCCGATCGATCAGGAGCTTTTAGTTTGAAAGCAGCTCCAGGTTGTCGGCTTTTTAGCTGCTGCCGTAAATTCTGAATCCACACCTTTCTTATCCTTACCTTCCGCGGACCCGTTTAGGATATCATCGGCAGGTTGGCATACCGACGTGGCGTTTGGCGGTACTTTTAGCAGAGTCACATTATTTTTTTTGCGTACCGACGAAATTCTCAGTCCAGTCACCTGAAAAATCACCGAGCAGCTATAGAATTGGCTCCGATATGTCAGGTTGTTCGCCGAAATGCAACTTCAGGAACAGAATTGTCAAATTGCAAAATACAAGTAAATAATTAAGGAGATAAAGCTAAGTATAAGTATCAGCAGTAAATATGTTTACCTTTCGTACTGAAGAAAACCTGCACGTTTGTTTCGTTTTGAATTCGGCAAATATGCTTGTTCCACATCGAAACGATGAAGCCGTGGCGCATTAGTCTGACGAATTTCTTGATTATTGGGAGGACCGCATCTTGCACACGACAAAGGGCGGATATTTTTGGCCCGAAGAACCCCCAACAGCATTAATGGCGCTCTCTCTTTTGATCCCCCCCCGCATTCCACCCAAACCGTTTTACTTCCTTCCTTTGCCAGTGTTGCCTTTAGAAGATACTCGAAAAAACAGAGCCATCAATCATTCTGATAATTGTTAAACCTATCAATTAGTTCAAAATGAAAGAAACTTAAACCTGTTTGGATATGCGAGTCGCTCCAATTTCAGCCGCTTTTGGCTTGATCTCCGCAGCAAACATTTCCACAACTTGTGCGAGGTTTAAAGGCTGAATTTGGCCTTGTCGCTTTTACGACGAAGCCAAAATCCATGGCGAGAATTAAATAGGTCTTGCCAGCACCACGACGCCTTGAAAGGTGCAATACCAGCTGCATTTGTCACTTCTAGCACTTGTAACCTCAACATTTTGTCGGTGTCACTTGCGCGCCTTCGTCACGCAGATCATTTATCCAGCGGAGTAGACCAGCCTCGTCATCTTTTGGCACCACTATCCCTCTCCTTTTCTGTCGCGTGTTCGGTTCAGCGGCACCGCCGCGCTCACCGCACTAATTTTCTATTTTGGCTCGCGTCCGGCGCCACCTAGAATCAATATATTGACGACTGTTAAGCTTTGACACATTTCCGTTCGAGTTACCCAACGTCCAGCGGATATGGAAGGAGGAGGAGAAAGCCTACTGGCCGACCTACAACTGGACCAACTACCCGTGTAATGTCGACGCAGCGGGCAAAACCCTCCCAAGTCGTAAGTACAACAGATACAGGAGTGCTCCATAGCAGACCTCAACATTCAACGAACGGGAGGCCGGACATACGCAATGACGATCCCGCTGACAGAGGACAAGGAGCATCAGCAAGCCAAGCTGCGTTGGTGGGGCCTCGCAATTCTGATGATTTCACCACTAATGGACATAGAGGACGACATGCAGGTGCGTCGAGACAAATGCACCTCAGGCATCCGCCTCAACTGGAGTATGAATACAAGTGGAGGTACACAGCGCCAGGAAGAGTCATAGGACCAGAGCGGATCAACATCACGGAACAGTGGGTCAGATTGAAGTTGAACAACAGGACAACGGAATTCACTGGAAAGTAGCCGGAGACAAACTCCGAGGACACAGAGACAGCAGTGGACAAGATGACGTTGCAGAGATACCAAGACCAAGGAAGCGTTGTCTTTTACGCGCACCCACGAGCGCATGGGTTCCCATGGAGCGTACCAGACAACATAGCGAACAGCATGTTCTCGTGGCACTCAAGAAGCAGCCATTTCGGAAATGCAAAGGAGGCAGATTGAGGCTGGAGAAACAGCTAGAAAGCGACTGGAAGAACGGGTGCGGAACAGTAGTTGGCAAGCGTCGGCACTGAACCAATCCCCAAAGAAAGTTTGGGCTCACGGACACGAGCTCACGGCATATATTTTAGGCGTGCCCGTGCGCACAGGCATGCTGGCAGCAGTTGATCAGCCACTGGAAAGGAGAACAAGGAATGTGGGGAAGCTTCAACACATCCAAGGCAATTGCGCCAACCGGACGGCGCCAGCAGTAACAAAAAGCATGGCGCAAGGCTCCGAAAGGAATACCCAGACGACGCGGCTCAATACGAGGTCGTATGGAAGAGAATGTGGCACATACTCAGCAGCGTATGCATCACCAGCTTATGGATACAGCGGAACCGGGATGTGTTTCAGCAGGAAGAAATATCAATAAAAGGCAGCGTCAAGGAATTCTGGACGACAGGAATGCGGCAAATAACGGTGCTCGGGAAACGAGAACGACGTAGGCCGGAGAAAATAATTCAAGGGACTCGGCTTATGATGTGCCAACACGCAATGGAAGACCAACTAAGAGAGCAGTCATTCTTAGTGACAAGTCCCGTGCAACTACCGGACCTCATGGAGACACCGGCGTTGCTATCCAGGGTTAGGACTTACCAGACCTAAGAAACTGATAAAGGTTAAATAGACTCGTCTGCCTCTCTCTCTCTACGCTTTGACACATGTAATTCTGAATAGATGTGATTAATAGTCTGTTCTATGTCGTCATATTGAGCGAGGTGATCTAGCACTTCTAGCTTGTGAGCCGCAGGATAGACAAAACTTTGTTGGTTTTGAACTTGAGGCCTTGTCACCCGGGAAGGCGTGGACTTCCTTTTGGTCGGCACCGCTCCGTTCGAGCCATCCAGTCGCGAAACGAGCTGTGGGGGGGGGGGGGGCTGCGGGAAAGGCAGTTCAGGGCGGTGGTAGGCGGTGTATGTGATAACTAAGGTTGCACGGTTGGCTTTCCCGTTTGATCGCCTTTGGCTAAAACGCAGGTGTATGACATAACAAATAGAAGGTCATAACAAAGGTAATTCGGTACCTTTTAAGGTCAGATTGGTCTTCCGTCGGGAAATGCACAGTACTACATAGTTGGTAAGAGTATTCTCAAACGTAGGTCTCAAATCGGTGTTCAAACCTCAATTTGAGATACATTACTGCCGACTCAGCCCCCAACTTACACGACAGCAAAATAAACGCTTCTTGTGGTCTTAACCAGCCGAACTTGGTGTAGTGTTTTGCCGATCATACCCCAATCATCTATCCCGCACATTGTGTGTCTCAAATGGCCTAGCTCGACTCAAAGATATATGCGACATTTTCTTCGGGACAGCACAGCTGCCATTGATGGCAAAATGCGAGATGCAGGCCACACCGAAGCTACACCTCGGTGAGGGCGAACTGGGACCTCCGAGAAGACAAACGGCTTGAAATGGTGTGAGTCGCGGTGCCAAGGGATGCGACGGTGGCGATAGACCAGAAAGCCGACGATTTCTGGGATATGGTGGCGTCGTAATACAAAGGCTTACGCCCAAGCCGTCATGCCAAATATGAACGGTCACAAACTTTTGTAAGGAAGCGTAGAAAATGCTGCGTGTATCGGTTGCAATGTTTTGAGGCTGCTACACCTCCATACTAGCTAAACGAAAGTTGTAAGAGCGCAGAAGACCACATCGACGGCGCGATACTACAATAAATTGTACGACCGAGTTTTCGAGTAGTGGGCTTCCGCGAGTTTCGTGACGAGCCAAAGCGGAATGACTTGCGCAACAGCTCGAACGTGCGAACAGGCAGCCGCAAACACTGCTCAACTGCGAGGATGATTCTGAGAACCAGGGTGCTACTTCTTCTGAGGATACTGAAAGTGGATCTACCTAGGAACATCCACTTCCAGCTGGCGCAAAGAAGGCCAAGGTAGAGAGGTCAATGGAGACAAGCAGTCGCGGATCGGGACGCAGGTACTGCAATGTCGAAGGGTAGATACGAGAAGGTAGAGGGACAGCAAAAGACTACGTCCAACCAAAGTCAGCATTGTACACAAAGAAAAAGATAATAGTAGCACCACTTTATCATCGCTACCCTCCACACTCTCCCAGCGCTCATCATCGGAAGATGACTCTATCCTGCGTGGTTGAAGAGCGCCGACAAACGACTGGACAACTGTGGTGAACGGCGGGTGGCGCGTTGGAGGCAACCCCTATTGAAACTAGTTTCTAACCTTATTATTTTGTAGTCTGGAAGGGCTCTCCGCATTTGAGATGCCTTAAGAGTGTGTAAGATGACTACGATGCGAACAAACACATGACGTGGTGATCATGTATTGATTTTACCTGTGCAAGTAAGTTGTGTTTGACTTGTCTAACACGACCGAATGATGCCAATAGTGCAAGATAGTCGAGAGGCTTACTTTCGGCCATGCCGTTTCGCACCACATCAGTTCTGTGAGCATATCTACAATAATGATAACAGCCTCGCCTGTTGGCTCTAAAGCATATAACATTTTCTCCGTCAGAACGTACAGCAAAAAACAGTTGATTATGCCCTGGTTCGTGTGCTGTATCTTGGCCGATCGCGGTAGGAAGCGTTTCTCGACGTGGATGTTTGGGAGCGAGAGCGCTGTCTCAAAATGCGACGATGCATTCTCAACTAATAGCAAGACGCTGCGCTTTTCAGAGCGCATTCTCACGTCCAATACCACTAGCCATTGCTGGTACATCCATCAGTCATCCACTCTTTCCGTTTTGAAATAATTCAGGGTGGGTGGCTTCATGGCGTACGCCGCGAGGCTTCACGGCCGTACCCAGATAGAGAATCGGCATGTTTCCTGGCCCGTCGGCGTTGCTATAGAACGGCATCGTCAACCGGGATTTGTTTTGTTTGGCAGCGGAGATTGCTCCCTTGCAGATTGCACCTCGTGGACCGCGTTGCAGATAGACGTACTTCGGTATTTACCGATGCTAATGCCGCGGAGCCATACGATCTAGTCCTGTCGATCTTGACGGAGCTCGACCACCGAACGCACGGTGCTAGTTGTGCCCCTAGCGTCCTTGAAGGCAGCGGAGTCAGGATAACCGGAAGCGAGACCAGAGCTCGTGAGCTTTTGGCGACGTGCACAGCCTTCTGGATGCCGATCGCATCTGTAAGGCTGATGCCGCCCTCCTCTTGCTAGCATGGCGACATCGAGCTCGTTTTTTTGTTCGACAAGAAGGTGGAGCAGCGGCAGGCTTTTTTCCTGAACTTCAGTTGTACGTCAATTGTGAGCTTGTCGGGCACAGCGAGGAGACGATACTCGCCAACTGCCCACCGTACGATCTCCATGTATGGCATTGTGAGGGAGATCCTGGCCTTTCTCGATGGTCCCCATACTTTCCACTCCGCCTGAGGCTGACGCACTTGTCCGGCTTCTTGGACATGAGGTTGCGGGGGAGGAGGACACTTGAGCTTGAGTTAGGAAGAAAGCTATTGCGATATCGGAGCGCGTAGTGGAGATCGCTAACCTCGCGCCGACATTCAAATTCTGCCGTACGGGCCACGATGGTCTGCTGGATTTAGTATCTTTGATACACACCCTGCTCGTTTCCCACTGATAAAGATTGCCAGGCTATTGTTTATACCCCGGTGGATTATTCACACCTTTTACTGTTTGCCTTTCAAGGTTTACTTCGAGCCCCCCCCACGCATAGAAGGAATCGATCCAGCGATATCGCTTACAATGCCCGCGCTTCACGCCTGCCGGAGCTGACATTGGAGGGGGGGGGGTGCCACGGGCGGAAACAGAAGGAGAAATGGTTGGCAATGTAATGTACTGATGAAAGACTGCTCGTGTCGGATATAAGATGGAAATACCTACCCCTTAAATTACGTTGTTTCATTGGTATTTGATATAGGTTTTCTGATTTTAATAATAATTTTCTTCGACATACGCTGGGAATACATGTGTATTTTGTGGGGTTTGGTAGCGTATCTTAGTTGTTTTGACGGGTTCACAAAGCACCTTGCGAGAAGGAGTGTGCAGCGCAGAATATACATAGTCCAGTGAACGGCAGCTCATGAGTCCCCTGGTCTGAGGAGGACTAGTTAAAAAAGGTAAGGTGGATTTAAGACGGAATATTTATATAGGTGCTTTAGCTTGGCTTGAAATATAATACGATGAAACCTAGGAGTCGCTCTGCTGTCAGCAGCTGGTACAACGTAACCGTTATGTTGATCGGTGCGTCAGTGCCCACACCTCATGTCACCTTACTAAAGTGACATGTTAATCTTCATATAGCTCCCTACCCCCCCCCCCACCATCATATTCGATTATCGACCACATATGCGAGGAAAGGCGGGTCGCTCGCACAGTCGAAGCCATCGATAAGCTGCAGTGCCATTGCGCTGCGGCACGTTGGCCTTGCAGAGCATTTGGAAGGTTGCCCGCCGTATCCACTTGGACCCAAAAAACATACCCCAAACGGGAAGCTCGAGTGGCGCATCAGCGACCACTAGGTACACGTCTAAAAATGCAAAGCCAAAGATTCTTTGCTCCTGGTTGAGTTTGCGCTCAACAATGAGATCCACACATCGACTAATTCACCCCGTTCTACCTTAATTTCCTGAGTCATCCTCGCGTACCTCTCACCCTCTGGGGTGGCCCCGTGGCTTCCGTCGTAGGTGGGGGAGAGTCTCGGAGAGCTCTTTCTCTCAGGTTTCTGGTTTGAAACCAGTCTCTTCCGGAAACAGACATCGACCATTGTAGCCAAAAGATGAATGTCATTAGCTGAGTGCGTGATGCACAAGGTCGACAAAAAGGGTACTCGGACAAACATCAAAAGAGGAAACGTAAGTGTATTTAGCGAAATGGAAGTTGTATTACTAGATACTTGCTAGCAACAATTTGAAGCATGTTTCATGGACCGTTGCGGTACTGACAAGGTGCAGCAACGCCTTCAGCATCGACTTGTTTAAGTCGATGACGACCCACTCGGCGTTTTAAGTGGGCCGCCTGAAGCAGTATCCAGATCCACAAGTAGCGGAGGATGAACGCGAGGAGATGAGTGCACCTCCTCGAAACGAGACTGGGTCTGGAGCCGAGCTCCCGGCAGAAGCAAATGGATACCCGCGGTGGTACTCTTGTTGATCGTTCGCCGGAGGCGTGTAGACGCGTAGGCCTGGGCCCCGTAGTAGTGGCTCCCATGCGAATATGGCGCCGTCTGACACTGGCCGTACACATGATGCTGCTGATATGGGTTTCGGTTTCCAGCAGCCTGGTCCGGGTAACGACATACCTTGTAAGCGACTTTATCGAGCCAGCTCGACCGATGCAACCCGTCATCAGTCCGAGCTCGGCGGTCGACGCGCTCGTGTATCGCACGATGCTCCGAGTCGACGTGGCTACACAGGTGGTTCAAGCGACCCTGCTGCTGATGCCACTAATATTCAGTGCCATCTCCACAGCAACACACACTCATGAAGGGCACGCAGTTTCCGCTACACAAGGGCGATAACCGAGTCATGGATGGAGTAGGTGTCGAAGCTGCTACCGACGCGGGCGGCTTAATGGGGTAGTCGTCAAAGCCCCCCCCCCCCTCTGGTCTGGCTTGACCGAGAATTGAACCCCTGGCGTGTGTGATTCGCGAGAGGCCGCACCACGGGAAGCGCGAGCTATTTGTGAAATGGAAAGGTTATCCTCCTCCACAGAGCTCTTGGGAGCCGATCGAGTGGCTCCAGGTTGCCTGTCCGAAGGCGGTTGACGTATAGCGGACGAGGCGCCAGGGGCGTAGTGAACTCGTTATTGTTTTGTTAGCAGGCCTGACTGGTACGATTCCTGATGAGAGGAAGCCGTACCCCCGCCCTTGAGCCTCCAAGCGCTGGATCTCACTCTTGATCTGTCGATTGCGGACAAGGCCGCCCCGCTGGTCCCGTATTTTAGTCATCTGGTACTCGTCCTTGAGTTCCTGGACGACGTAGAGACACCCAGTTCCAGAAGAGGTCCTCGGCTTCTGGCTCGGCGTAGGTTCCCTTTATGTTGCACCCAAGGCAACCCCCCCCACAAGGTGTAGTCACCCATGTTCTCGGCCTTCTTGCGAAGCTGGTGATTTCCCTTCAGCGAAATACTGTCAGGTGCGAGAAGTGCACACCCCGCATCGTATATGCTTTCCAGCCAGAGGGGCTAGGACGCGTTCATATGCACCTGAGGAGGTAAAGCCTCCATTAAGCTTTTTGGTATAACCAAGTCGCTCAATATTCCCGCACTGACATCAGGCGGGAGTTACGTTGCATCGTGTTCAAACACACGAGCAGGCTGGCGCATGAATTGCGCCTTCTGCGCATTGCGATCATTAGCGATCTCTGGGAAGTTGGTCGGCCCTCCCTTGTTGTACGGTGCCTGACCATCGGTCTCGAACGCGTCGGAACACCCGACAGGAGACTGAGAAGCAGCACGCTTCCTAACACCAACGCGTTTGCTCGCGCTCGCATCTTGCCTTCTACCAGTGCAAAGCGGTGAGTCGTTGAAGCTGACGTGACATCCCCATCGACAGCGAAGCCTGTCTGAACGGGCTCAGTTGTAACCTGACCAGACCCTTTAAAGTTCAGAGACTTCTCCTCCTTTGGAACTCGAAGAGAGGTGACACCCCCGCGCAGCGCTGCCGTGGACTTGTTGTCCTTACCCTAATTCTCACCGAGCGAATTAGGCGGATAGATTTCGCATCGGAGCTATGAGGGCTCCTGGATCTGCAAACGAGCCGCGAGTTCGGACGATGCCGAACGACACCGACTAGAGTTCGGGTCCGTCATGGAGTCAGCGGTATCAGGTGCTGTAAGCACCTCATTAGTATCCGCAACGGCATCGTATAATGCATTAGTTTTATCAGGAAAAAGCTTAGCTAGTTCACTACTCGCCTTGTGCACGGCATTACCCAGTATTTGTTTGCCTATTGAGACATAAGATGCCAGTCTAATCGGGATTATCCATACTAGCAAAAACAAATTGAAGATGCCTAACAGAACGCACATACGGTTGCCGCGACCCAAACCGTTCCACATGTTCTGATTATTTGCTGAACCTGGACGAATTCATAGAGAGCGGAAGGCGTCACGGTGGTCGACGACGGCCTGGACGTTCACGGCTGGATACATCTTCCAGTGATTTTGTATGCTAACTGGCTGGCTGGTTTGTGTGCGCCTGTTAAGCCTAACAGTTAACGCAATTCCAATCCGGCGCCTTTATGGAGCTCGGTGCTTGAGGTACTTGTCGTGTACAAGCCTACGCCGGTTCTGATACGTAATCAAGCGTTTGGGTTGACACGCTACGTCCGTCCCGAGGTTGAGTCTCATGTAGAACGGTTGGGACGCCAATCATGCTCGAATAGGGTACGGCACCCGAACCCAAAATACAGAGACTTTGAAGTCGATCTCCCTGCTAGTTTGGCCATTGAAGCGGTGAATACTGCCTCAGACTGTTCAGGAGTTTTTTTAATGCACCTGATGCTGTCAAGTGGATCGAAGCGCTCGAGAAGGAGTACATTTCATGCGGAACAACACGTCGTAACTGGTGGAGCGGTCCAAGGGCAAAAGGGTGCTCTCCATTAAGTGGGTGTTCCTGAGAACGCGAGATGCGAACGGCAATGTGGTTCGTCATCGCACCCGGATAACGATCAAGGGCTGTCAGCAGAAGTATGGTGTGGACAACTGGGATACTTATTCTCCGGTTGTTGCAAAGGAGGCAGTCAAGTTCATTCTGCTGTTGGCATTGCATTCCGGGCTGACCGCTCGTCGTGTGGACTTAGTAACTGCATTTTTGAATGGACCAATTCACGATGACGCCGAGATCTACATGGAGATGCCAGAGTACTTCGATGATGGTTCTGGTCGGGTATGTAGGTTGTTGCACATCTTGTACGGACTCAAACAGACGCCAAATGATTTGGTACCGAACGCTAGACAAATATCTGAGGAAGTGCGGCTTTCGTCGGACCAAGATGGACGGCGGAATCTACACGCGCTCGGTGGGAGGCAGCCCGATATTTGTGGCGGTTTATGCGGATGATCTGGTTATCGTTGGGACTGATGAGAACATTGAACTGGTTCTGCGTGAACTTCAACCCAAGTTCCAGATCAAAGGCCTGGGTCCTGATCTACTGCACATGCAGGTTTCCTACATTCCTGGTGAGGGCATGTGGATTTGGCAACGTGGCTACATTGACAAAGTGTTGAGGCGCTTTGGCATGGAATGTGTCGGTCTGTGGCTACTCCGAAAGCTATAGGAGATCTATCTGAACCTGTTGGTGAAGAGGAACCGGGGGTTAATGATCCTAGTATACCATACCGCGAGGTGGTGGGCTGTCTACAGTACCTAGTGCAGGGTATACGCCCGGAGATCGCTAATGCTGTGCGAACCCTTGTCAAGTACACGAAGCATTATGTGATGTCTAAGCGGGTGCAACGCTATCAGCAAGGCACACGTGACTATGGACTGCTATGGAAAAAATCTGCAAGCCCTGATTTGCACTTTACGGCGTATGCTGATGCAGATCTTGGTAGTGAGAAGGATGATCGCAGATCGATCACGGGTTTCGTGCTTCAGATGAATGGATCACTACGCTTATAAGAGCCACAAGCAATCTGTTGCCCATGATGATACCTGCAGTACTGAGTTTATTGCTGCCGATGAGTGTTCTGAGATGATCGTTTGGACTCACAGTCTTTGTGAAGAGTTAAGCCTCCGCCGGCACCGTCAAACTGTGTTGTATCAAGCCAATCAGCTGATCATGGCAACGAAGCGCAACAACAAAATCAAGGGCGTTGACTGGAGGTAACACGAGGTGAGAGATCTGTATGAACGTGGAGATTTCGCTGTACGCTACTGTCCTACGACGGAAATGCTGCGGACATTTCACAAAGCCGCTTGGAGCGACGCAGTTCAGCAAACTGCGCGAGCGCATAAATGTGGTGCCTCTGCCTTTGACAGACAGCAGGGCCAAGTAAGGCTGAGTGGCGGACCTCGAAGTGGGAATGTCGGAGCTAGCGGTAGCAGGTCGAGCTCTGCTGTTCGGCAGAATCAAAGTGGTTGACCTGGATTTAGTATGGTGCCCATTGACTCACGGTCATACTGGGGCTAGTATCGTTTAGTTTAACCAAGCGGGGGTTGTCACCCGAGAGGTTTTCTCTTCCTCAATTCCATTCCTTCCGTGGGCAAGTCAAGTGGTGTTCCTGCGTTCTCGTGTCTTATGCTTCCTCGGCATCATCACAAAGCTGTCGCCAGCGCTACAGCCCCACTGCGCACGTCTTCGTAATGCATTGACTAGGGGTAACTATGATAGTTAGTTTAGAGTTATATTTACATCGCAGGCGGCTTTGCCGAAGATAAGAAAGTTTATAAAAGTTCACATTTCTCACTAAAGCGTGTACTGTTTTTTTCTTCAGGAATCCTGGCTCTTCAAGTCTCTAATTAGGTATAACTAGAGAGAGGTGGCTGATACTGAGAACCACATCTAAGATTCGGTGGTCCTATACGTCTCCCCCTGACGCACTACGCTACACAGCTCCGCTGCACCTGGTAGCACTCGTAGTCAATCCCGCACCAGAGTCCTGAACTATCCCTCGGTGAGGCTGGGGCAGGCACGTTTTCGAACTTGCCCCAGAACCAGCAAGGCACGCTTAAAAAGCTTATGTCCTTACTGAGCGCTGATGGCGTTTCGCATCTTGCCTCGCAAGGACCGGACGCGGTGAACGTGCGTCAAGCTGCGTTATTAAGTTACGAAAATGCTCTGCTGGAGCGCCTCGGGTGACTTCGCTTTCCGAAGCTGGGAAAGCTGAAACTCTAACTCTCGCGAATCTTGGCTCTGCCTAATCAGGCATATCGCGCGGCCACACTTCTTGTCTACACGACAAGAAGGAAGGTTGTGAATGGCTAGTGTAAGCCAGTCCAAATAGCATTCGTCGCAAAGATGCTCGTAATAGGATGGGGTAGTGAGTTGTGATCCGTGGCAACATGCGATGCCACGGAACAACTCGGCTCGGGTCGCAGAGCCGCCTCGTCAGAGATGTGGGCGGAGCGACCAGGTATGCTACTGTGGGTCCAGCACTTGAGCAGTACTGGTAACAGTCCATAAGGCACGAAGCCTGGTCGGGGAATTCTAAAGACATGGAAACGGCCATAACGGTAGCATTGCCTGGCCACTCCTTCACTGGGACAGAGCGACGTCCCATGGGGATGCCTGGTGCGGTGCAATAGAAGTTAGAGGTAAGGCGTTAGGCAAAACTAGGAATCGCATTTTGGATTCTACTCTAACGCAATACAGACAAGGCAAACTTAGGGAGCGTGTCTTCTTTTATCGTTGTGTGGTAGAATTCTAACCCACCACATTATCGACTTTAGTACCCCGATTGTACGCTGAAAACTAGATCTTCAGCTCGAATGCCGGCTACTTCGGACGAAGAGTGCACGATGGGTGTACCAGTGATCATTTTTACTACGGCGCCCTCGGATTGCCTGCGTGAGGTGCTCGTCAAGCGGTGTCATGAACGCAAGGAGTACGAGTGCATCTTCGGTGTCACTGCCAGACGATCGGGGGCACTGGTTAAGACCACTTATTCAGTGCCGTGGGTCGTTCGAAGACCACGTACTAACCGGCCTGTGCGACCTTCGCTGGGAGATCGACACGGACGAGTTGGCGGACGAGCGAGCCCTGTCTGATATTGGCAAGATCATCTCTTCCGTCAAGAACAAGATACTACGGGTATCGACGCGCTGTTTAAGGAGCACGTCCGATTTGATTTGGGTGAATCCGACGTAAAATAATGCGTTATGCAAAACTTTCTGATGGAAATTAGTAGCAGAGCACGGTAAGAATTGTTTTGAGGGAGACAAGGCTTACTGCAAGTACTATCGACTCTTAGTCGACTGTCTCACGGCGGCTACTCTCTACTCTCTCTTGAAACAGTGGGCAGCTCAAGCCGCTCGATTTATGACTATGGATTCTCAAGCAAACGCGACGGCTGTGCACGACAGCATCGTGGAACGAGCGCTAGCTCACGAGGAAGCATTTACAACGGAATAAGGCACGCGCCGTCATGAGGAAGGCGTGACACAAGCAAATGGGCAGTGACATGGCGGATTCTTTAACCAAAAAGCCGAGAGGTCGATCAATCGGAAACCTGCAGACGAACTGGATTGTGAAGTAGAGTGACCAGAAGCAGTCAACAGAATTAGTTCTTTCGGCGGCACGATACTGAGCAGTATGGACTGGCGGTCGGATGTCTGAAGTGCGGCGACAGCTATTGGTTGTCAAGGTACAATGATGCGACGGCGGAAGAGAATAACTGCCTGCCAAAGGAGCATGCTGTGGCAAGAATGTAAAAAGGCGGCGGTAAGAAAAATCGCGACAGGGTCAAGCGGATCAGCTAGTGCCAGCCCTGTCCCATGAGGCATGTGTATTAAAGGGATCGCTCCAGATCCAGCAATTTCTCTGTGCGGCCAACAGGATCTGCGAAACCGTTATCGACAATGGGCGGATAGGCTAGCCATTGCAGCATCGGTTGGACGAGTCACTCAAGGCGGGCGGCGGACAAAGCGCGCAAAGAAGCTCGTGCGTGGCCAGTTGCTTCGGTGGGCAACGCGAGTGATCGAGTACCGCAATAAATAGAACACATCGAAGGTGTAAAGAACGTGTTGGCCGAGATGGTCCATCGGTGGGCTGGCCAACCTGCTGTAACTATAAGTGTGATTTGTGGCGTTGAGACTCGGTGCGCGCGGCAGTAAGACCTACACGGACTCCGCCCGCTGGCCCAAGACGGGTATTTGCTGCATCGTGGCCAAAGTAGGGCTGCGCCTGCGACGCAACACCTCGCTCGCTTCCGATTACCGACTTGACCAGGACGAGCGCGGAGCCCAGGTTGTGGGTGCATTCCGGCTGTCTTTGGGTGCAGTGGGAGGAGCAAGACCTGATCCGGCGCATCCTCATCATTTCTCACTGTAACCATCAGGGGCTCCGCGACAAAGGCGGCGATGGTAAACCACATGAAGGAGGTATTCTAAATTTGGAATATCAAGACGTTCTAAAATCCTGTTTTTTTATGTCTACACATCGACGCAGGGGATATTGTTCCCCGACCAGGGTCGGATGCACACCGTGCGAAACAGCGGAATGAAATCATGCACTGAGATTTCCTGCATCCCGCAGAGAGTTTTAGGGCAAACAAGCCTCTACTCGTACTGAAGGGCGGTCTAACCCACTTCTGCGAGTTAATGGTTGTGATGACCCGACCAGTGTCGTGGAAATCGAGGCCATGCTGAATTGCCCAGATGGTTTGACCGGCCGCGGTTGTATCTCAGCGATAGTGGTAGCAACTTCACGAGCGAGTTCTTGGCGGAACTCGCGCATCGCCTCAAGTGCGAGTAGAGCTTCACGGTGTCCTACAGCCCGTGGGCCGATGGCTGTGTAGAGCGGATGAATTGTGAAATCTGCAAGTCTTACGGACACTGCTCTTGAAAAACACGTTGCATCCGAAGGATTGCCCAATTCTGGTCCTGTTAGTTCCGTCGAGCCTTAACCACTTACCTGTACCATTTCTGTCCGATCATGCTCCTCTCGAGTTGTTTACGGGGTTGCCACGCTCGTCAGTGCTGCCCGCAGCGTCCCAGTCAAACACAAAACATCCATCAGTGTTCAGCATTTAACACAAATCCCATTACATCCATGTTGGACCGGCTACGTACCTCCATCCACAATATGCATCGCGACACGCTCGGCGCGCGTGAGAAGCGGACGCGGCTGAACAATATGAAGGAGAGGGGGACGAATGTGCCAATTATTCCGTGAGCGACTCTTTGTCGATCTCGTGTCGACGAAAGTACATGAACAAGCTTTTGGTGGCATGGACGGGGTTGTATGTTGCTGTTTGCGTGCGTCCACCGTAAATAACCTATTGTCAGATAAAGAAGCGACGGTACGCGGCTCGCGGAGGAAGAATTACGATGACAAGAACCGAAGAGCTCCGAATACATGTGTCTTCGCTGGGTAAATCCTTGGCGTGCAAGAGCTGAAGGAAAATCGCTGACCCGATCAGAAGAAGGATTTCAAGCTTAAAGTCTCTTGGTTGGGGTGGAAGAAGGTTAAGTACACATGGAATCCCCCGGCGTTGACGACGAAGGACGTGCCAAAGCTTGTCGACCAGTACGTGAGCACAGCTCACTGCGACCGGCTCACGAAGTTGCACAATCGGTGCAACAAGAAGGTGATGCCGTTTCAGGACTCCGGTCTGTGATTTATGACGACGCAACTGGGCGAATGACATGATCAAGGAATTTGGTTCGTTGTCACGTACACGTTTTGCATAGGACACTACTACCACGAAATCTTTCCAAATTTCTCCCCGGTTCGGACTTCGCCATTTTGCTTCGAGAATACCCACGCGCAAGTTCAGCAGGATGACAGCAGTCTGTTGTTTCCGTGCGAGGCTCAGCGTGCATTTACGCGAACCTTGCAGCGACGTCCACAAAATGCTGGTGGAGGAGGCTTGGCACATCGCTATGAGCCGCGACGCTACTTGACTTCTCAGTGCCTCGACGCACCTTGTGGGGACGCGTGGACGACCTTGTAGAGCTACGGTCACTGCGGATTATCCAACCGGCGTCAAACTCCTGCTCAGCGCGCAATGTATTCATCCCTTGAGCCGAAGATGGCGTTAGTTGTTGATACACATCGTCAAAATCCAGAGAGAATTGCCAAGCAACGTCTCGATGCGTTTGTACAACATTCCCAAGGAGGGAATGTTGTACAGACGCATCGAGACGAGCTCTCTGTGAATTCTTCGTCCGAAACCCCTCCGTTGTAACGCAGTAGCTCATTACGAAATAGCTGCATCTCACGAAGCCTGTCATTCGTGTTCTCTCCGGCGTGTGCGCCTTCGCAATCGCCCGCTGTCGAGCGAAGATATGTATGCGTACTCGCGCTTAGTTTGTTTGTCAACAAAGACACTCCGCATGTATTGGGCGCTCTGGTGATGGCATAACCACTCAGTATCTGGTTCGGGGACGCCTCGGAAGATCACACAGCGAGCCAGATTGTTCATCGACGAAAGTGCTCCTCAGTTACAGACGCACGAACCGCTGAAGCATCCTCAACAACTCCCCATTGGTCAATAATTCTTTAACTTCTGTCTACAATTCAAAGCTTCCCTGCATTACGGGTCGTTTATCTCCATTTTCATTCCATACCAACCCACCACCAGAGTACTGGGGGACATCGCAGGAGTTGCATTACCTCTAGCACCTGCTAGAGGACTCGCAGATATACTCGATCCAAGCAACGACAATGCCGGGATAGTGGGCCACGCTGAGGTCACAAACATCGATGCAGCCTGTGGTGTTGACATCGAACCCGACGCCCGAGCCCAGGGAATCTACCCCTCTTAGTTGCCCCAGGGATGTAAATCCTCCAGCCAACGACCATCTCTAGTTGCCAAGGAATATAAATCCTCCAGTCCACGTGTCTGCAGTACTACTCAAGGTACCGCAATAACCGTTCTCGCTCCAACACTCGATACAGTAGTCGCAGAAGCCGTCACATTAGTTTTACCCAGCGAACTCGCCCAAAACCTGGAGGCAGAGACCCAGTTTGGCCACCAGAGGCCACCGTTGGGGTGCTCTCACGAGACGACGACACATCGGATCTATCTATCGCTCGGAGATCCACGAGAACAGTTCGCAAAGCCCCAAGGTGTCTTGGGCTCATTACCTGGTACGATGTGCAGGCGAGTGTCAGTGCGATGTAGGTATGAGGAAGAGCTTAGCTAGTAGGAAGGCAATGCAAAGGAACACAGTGAACAAAATTGGGATTGGGAAGGAAATCTCGAGGTTGCCAACCCCCTCTGTTAACTGTAGCTAGATAGAAAATAGCACAATGAACTTGGCCCAGGAAATTAAGTCGACGTTGGCCAGTCCCAGGCTATTGTCAATCAGGCTGGAGCGGACACAACAGCACGACCTTCATTACACTTTTATTTCATGATGCTGTCGACTGCCACGGGTGATCACGTTTTCTCGCCTCCATAGGCACGCTCGTCCTGAACTTCCCCCTTCCCCTGTAAGAGGCACAGACATCATATTCAGAAGCGACCGTAGTTTCTTGAATTGCGTCGGCCTAAGTGGCTTCGTCAAAATATTGGCTATCATTTCCTCAGAAGGACAGTACTCGATATCAACCTATTTCCTCTCCATATAGTCACGAACCTTGAGTTACTTCAGATCAATTACCTTGGCCTTGTAGTCTCCAGTATTTGCTTTCATCACCGCAGTGGCAGATGGGTTGTCGTCATACAGAACCGTCTTCTTGTGATGCATGCCAAGCTATTTGCAGAGATTATGCGTCCACGATACTATTATAGCACATTCCGCAACGGCGACAAACTCTGATCTACACGTATCATCCGTGATGAGGCGCTAGTTGTGGCTCGAATAGGCGTAGATGCAGCACTCCATTTGCAACACAAAGCCAGAAAGTGTTGATCGTCCTTTTCATTGCCCAGATCTGCGTCTTCATATGCTGCAACATGCAACGCCTTTACTGCAGGCTCTCTATGCATTCACGTACGCTGTGGACAGTAAGTCTGGTTTCACTTATCTTTTCTACACGAACCCATAGCACCGGTTCCTTGCATGTAGCGCAACACTCGCTTTGCAAGCACATGATGCTCATGCGTGAATCAAATGAGAATTCCCCAAACGCCCGCACAGTGTTTGTTATGTTTAGTCGTGTGCATTTTGCGCCAGATACGGCAGTGACCCCACTATCTGCCGATAGTCTACATCAGAATCGCGATTAACGCCGACTGGCTCCACTGGTATTGGGAAGTTTCCTTTCGCCTGTGGCATAGGCACCGGTTTGCAGTTCCGCTTTTGGACCTTTTTTTTCGCCAAGGTCTTCGCACAGTACGCTTTCTGTGAGATCATCAACATGCCCCCCGTCATGTACGTAAGACCTTCTCCAGCATGTGCTTCACGTTTCCCAATCCTGAATTTTGAACATGCTACTCAGCTCATCTAACACCATCTCGATATCGGACTCCGTCTCAACTATCGATAGATCATCGACATATACAGTCACATAGAATTTATTTGCTCCCGCTGCGGCACAGGATCCACTTCCCGTAGTCCGCGCGCCCGCGGCGACCAAGCTACCGCTTCACTTGCACTCATCAAATTTACGCTCGACTTGTACCGCCAGTGTGAGCACTAGCCAACGCCGGCGCACCGACAGCGGTCGGAGCTTTAACTACAGTACTGGTATGCTCTCGTAAGACATCCCTGCGATGCCGTTTATTGTGATGCTCATCATGTGGCATCACGCTTAGACTCATCAAGAGATCTCCGTGCCGGACGTGGCGATGTCAGGTCATGGAGGCTGACGTAAGGAAATCGTGACGGGAGTTTGTTCTTTCCACGTTTGTACCGATTGAGCAGGGGCTTCTCTACGAAAGCGTACTCCACTGACCAGTTTTCGGCAAAAAACAAAATCTACCGCTCTGAGTTCCTTTACCTTAACCATTTTAAATCCACCACATGATAGCCCTTCGACTCCATGTCGTAGCCGAAGAAGAGACACGGCTGTCCTGGTTCTCTAGCTTATTCCTTCTCAAAACCTGTGAAATAAAACCGCAGATAAGACATCTCCATGTGCATAAGTTGCAAACATCCGGCCGATCGCCATACCGCCAAGGGTACGGCGTTTCTCCTTCCAATACAGCACTCGGGTTGACGTGGGGAATTTTCACTACAAAATGGAAGGTTTCTCTCCAGAGCAGGTTCGGAAGATCAACCGTTGTTAGCAAGTCCAGCATTTGAGCAAATACGACGCCATGCATACGCTGAGCAAGTTCATTTTCTTCGGGACTGTAGGCGTTCGCCTTCGCCAAAACAATGTCATGCGTTCGCAAGAAAGTCATGAACCGACCGTTGATCAGCTCACCTCCTCCATTATAGCCGAAATTCTCGAATCTATGACTTTGTGCAAGAGCCCAAGCCAGATGATTCATCGCTACGTCACTCGCTTCTTCTTTTCTCTTCGAGAGAAACGCTAGGACGGCTGGCCATTGCAGCTAGACTATGGTGTCCAATCAATTATTATGGACTACTATGATACCGGCTTTGAGAGGTATTCACCATCTCAAACATCGAAATGCACAAACAGCCTTCCTGCATCTTTGCTTACTTTTGCCAACTGGTCCGTAATTAGGTAATTCTAACTTATCACGCTATTGATCAGTAATATTTATGTACTGAAGCCGGATACTTTGGTCTAGCTCATTGATGGAATACTATTGAACCAAAGCTCGTACGGTGTGCGATCAGAACTTGGTGTGATGTTGATAAGCGTGATTACATGATATACACACTCAGCCCATAGTTGTTTAGTCAGTTTATCGTCAAGCAACAGTGCTCGGATCCGGTTTAACGTCGTACGCATGCGGCGTTCAGCAACTCTGTTTTGCTGTGGTATGTACGCATATGTAAACTATGAAGAAGCCCCGTGCTTCTTAAGGATAATACGGTCTAGTCTTTTTTGTATTGTCTGCTAGGAACCTTTAGATGTCATTGGCTTCAAAGGTGCGATGATGTTCAAGGACATTGACATCTCACCTGAAAACATTCAGGGCTTGCTTCCTGAATTTTCCGTAACATTCGTCCAACTCACTACGGTTCTTTATGAAGTTGTTAACATGAATCGAGAAAAAAGTCGCCGATAAAGATTAAGAAATAGCTGCAACCAGTAAGGTTACGCACAGGTCATGGACCACAAATATATGGATGAACTATTACCAAAGGAGATGTGGCATGTCCAGCAACTCTATTTGAATAGAATGCTGCGCGGTGCGACTTCGCTAACGAGCAAGCAACGCAGAAAAAATTTGTCTTCATATCTACAGACATAGAGTCGTTTATGAATGGCTTGGCCCTTAGATAGGTCGTGTAAAATATGAACGTAAGAATTGTTAAGACGTTTGTGTAATAGCCATACGATCGTGGATTACCTGAGGTTACCAGCGCCGTTGCTGTTTAGGCTTGGAACTTGTACAGGTCCGTATTGGTTGCCATTGGCGCCTTGATGTTAAAGCGCTGGTCGGTCTGCACAGCACACTACTTGCCATCGAAGCTGAAGCGGTAGAAATGCTTCACAGTCGCCGGAGCCGATGTCAGATTAAAATCAACTGCGGGGCGTACAGAACGCAATTAAGGGTGAGCTTCTTCAAGTTACACTGCCGACCACGATAAACCGGCCACTCACGTTTTTGGTGGTAACTCTGTCCATATTCGGTTGCTCGAGCTTTGTTTTTAATATGTTGTTCTGTTGCTCGATGCTGCGCTGCTCGTGTAACATCCCGCTTTTTGCGAGATGTAGCATAGCCCAATACAACTTTCGCTTCAGTGTGCCAGTCCAAATCTCCGGCCACCCCGACCCCATACAGAAACATATATTTACAGAATGAATATAGATTTGTTGCTGCTCGCGCGAGACGTCCACCCGTTTCTTATTGCGGCTTGCTACTACGTCTGCAGCTTGAGCTCGCAGCTAGATCAGTTGGATTTTTTAATACATGGCGCCTTGGCTTAGTGACGAAGAACGCGGGAGAATTCAAGGTTTTAAAGAAACTGGAATATCAATCCGATCGATGGCAAGGGGGGTCAAGCGTTCAAGAGACGCTGTAGAGCGCGCGCGGATACCAAGGTTACGGCCATAGACCCGCATAGACCGCAAGCCCATCGTCCCAGAGCGGCTGACCCGAAGGCTGCTGCGCAAGGCCGCCTCGGGGGACATGTCGGCGACGCAGCCCAAGGCCGATTGCGTTTGGCACGTGCTCCGTGCGTACGCTCCGCCGTCTCCTGGCTGGCGTCGACTTTCTCGTCTACTCGAAGACGGTGAACACCCTTGCTCTCGACGGCGCACACGTAGGCATGACTGGCTTGACCAAGGACATCGTGGTTAGCACAAGGAAGGCATCAGATTCATACAACCTCCTGAGAGACACTGAAGTCATTTTAGAAGCAAACCGTCGGGTTGCTTGCCTGGCCAGCTCGCTCTTCTGATCTCAACCCAATTGAGAATTTCTGGATTTTCCTAGCACGCAAGGTCTACCCCACGGAAAGCATTACTCTAGTGTAGTCGGGTTGACAGAAGCTATCCTCGATACATGGGCTTCGATTGAGCTGGCGACGCTAACAGTATTCATTGACCCGATGCCGCATAGGAACATCGAGGTGATCGAGAAAGAAGGGCAAAAAGATTCTACTAATTCACGTACGTCTGTACCCATCTTAAAATTTAGTATATATTTTGTATGGTATCGCGATCGCCGGAAGTTGGACCAGCACACTCAAGCGAAAGCTTGTATGAGGTTATGCGGGATGTAGCTACATCCCGCAACAAGCGGCTGTTAACACGAACGGCGCATGCATCGGGCAACAACAATATATCAAAGGCACAGCTCAAACAACCAAATATTGACAGATTTACCACCCAAAACGTGGGTGGCCGGTTTATTGTGGCCGGCGGTGTATCTTTTGAGTCAGTCACGGATAGCTCAACTCGACCAAGGCCTTCGATTGGGATTTGATTGTTTCCCCCGACCTTAATGGATCCACTACTGTAGTTGTTAGTTTAAAGGGAAAACCAGGGGTGAGATTAGCTGTTAGCTATCGGGCTACCGCTTTCGACGTGTACTGCACCCGACGTGGTGCTACTAACGATGGGTACAGCAAATCACGAGTTGGTTCTCGCTGGCACCGCCGACACTTCCCCGCAACACGTGACTGAGTTATATATCGACTAAGGGAAATGATCAGTTTCGTAGAACAACCAGATTAGTAGAATAATGGATTGAGCGAATCACCAGCCTAGATTTCAAATTAGGAAGTCTGATTGGATAAAATCACGACTTTTCATTTACCTGTGAGCCCAAATAAAGCTGCCAGACCTGTTCAGCAAGTGATTTATACATACCAGTCAGTCGTCCCTGTACAGCCATCGCCAAACCTCCCATGACCAAGAGGCGCGGCCGGTACTCCCCAGCAGAGCTGGGTGCAGTCGTCACCAATTTCTCGGTGGACGACCGACAAAGAATATTGCTCAAGAAACTAAAAACGCGTATATTACGCTGCCCAAATATGTTGCGGCAAAGCCTAACAGAGAAGACGCCAGGCCCAGGCGGCGTGGGCCGTCGCCGCTCCTGGCTGTCAAAGCAGAGGAGAGCATCTGTGAGTGGGTTGTCGGCCGGCAGCAAGTCGGCCAACCGGTCGAACGACAGGAGGTGATTCGCAAAGCCTGCGCAATGACGTAGCTGATGTTCGGTCGCGCTGTTGGCGACGGCTGGTACAAGCGATTCACTGGAGCGAAATCCGATATTGAGCACGCGAACTTGCCAATTTCTCACCAAAGCTCGCAACCGTGTCGACAAGTCCGACGTGCTCGTGCTGTTCGGTACCATGGCCTAATTGATAATGGTAAAGGAGTTTGATAGGACCCGCGTCTTCATGTTGGTAAGTGCGTTCCAATCCCGTAGCCGGACCAGGCAGGTTGTCGCAATTCGTGGATCGCGGAACGTATGGAGTTCGGCAATGACGGCGAATTTCCACCTCACTTGTTGTTCCCCCTTCCGTGATTATTTTACCAGGTGAGACAGTACCGCTCACGGTGCTACAAGGTTCGAGCGTGCCGGGGACGGCAGTGACGACGACGGCTCAGGTTCCATGAACATGATGCTGTTCGCGAGCTGGCTCCAGCTCCTTGCCGCGACCGTGCCTACGCCACTTCGCGGGCCAGTGTTGCTTATCATGGATGGTTGCAGTTCTCAGTTTTCGTTGCCAATCGTACGAGTGACTGCAGCGTACCAAATAAAGCTAGTCTGTTTACCCTCTAATTCTACGCATCTCTTAAACCTCTAGATGTACCTGTGTTTAGCTCATTCAAGACCAAGCTTCACAGCGCGCTGGAGTTACTAAAAGAAGACTCTGACAGCTACACTATCAGCAAGGCCAAAGCGAACAAGTTGGTGGAGCTGGCGTGCCAGCAGTGCAACGTCAACGACAACATTTAGGCAGGATTTCGAGCCTATGGCTTGTACCCGGTTTCTATACACCGCATGACTGAGTGTCTCCATCATTTTCAGCGCAACGGTGCACCGAGGGACACCAGGATGGCTGCGAGGCTCAAGGTCAAAACCATCGTCCAAAACGATCTACTCGTGCTGCCCCCACCCAAGAAGAAGCTCCGGCGACGCACGACGTGACTGTAGCAGGCAGACTCCTCACTGAAGCTCTGCTGCTGGGGATTGCAGAAGCTAGCGATCAAGTTAAGAAAAGCAAGATCAAGAAGCCGCGTGCAGGTGCTGCTGAAAAACGGCCAAAGAAAAGAGCGAAGAAATCTGTCCTACAGGAAGCAGTAGTGTAGCCATGGTAATCGAAATAAATACATGGTTGGACGTCAGTGAGTGCACATACTGTCCTTGGAACCTCGGCACCAAGGCTTACCTTTCGGCACTTCACTTTCCATGGGCCGCAGAGGGATTTGAACCTCGGTCTGTCACGTCAATGATAGGCGCCTTAACCACTTGAGGCAGCAGCAGCCGATTTGACCTGGCCTATCCAATTGAGTCTTTGGTTTAGTGAGCATAAATTCAAGAAGTCGTCACGGTAGTGGAACTCATTGTAAGATCGACATATATCGGTCATAAATAAATATATGGGTTCCCAATACAAACTTCAGTACTAAGAGCTCTACTAAACTGGCCACGCCTCAAATTTGATGCTCTTCCTTTAGACGCACCTTCATTGGTGCCGCTGAATGCTTGTTAAAGCACTATAAAGTTGCCGAAGGCGTCCTCGTTGATATGGCGCTCGTCCTGATAAAAACAAAGCAGCGGCGGAGAAGGTATTGAGCTTCGCATAACTACACTGCAACCATTCTACTAAACTGGCGAACCCCCTTAGTCCCATTGCGGTGGGGAAAAAAACTCCTTGAAGCGCGTCGGCCCCAAAGCCTTGGTGAAGCGTCTGCAAGCATTTTGGTAATCGGACAATAGCGTAGCTCAACCTCCTTGTCACGCACAGCACCCTTTATCGAGTGATAAATGACGTCCACGGTTTTCTGCGTGTTGGAGGCTTTCTCGTTCTTGATTCTGGCAATCGCTGAAGTGTTGTCGATCATCATCGGAATCTTCTCCAGCGCGACACCAGTTAGCTCCTTGGGAACAAGGCTGTCCAGCGCAAATCTTCGAGGCCCATGTCTGCGGCGATGTATTCGGCAGCCGTTGAAGACGTTGCCGTGCGCCGTTACCGTTTGCACTCCCAGTGCACGGTGCAATCCCATGCTAGAAGCAACGATCCCGAGACAGACTTCCTTCCCTCAATATTGTTAGCCCAGTCTGCATCAGTGTGCAATCGTAGCGGAGAGGCATCCACATTTCGTACGAAACGAAGAGCAGTGGCAACAGTGGTCGATACATAGCAAACAATGTCATTGACGGCATCCCAATGAATGGTGCTGGGGTTGCTGGCGTGAGCGACAACGTAGCTGACAGCTTAAGAGATGTCGGGTCGTGTGACTCGACTCAGATACAGCAACGCACCCACCGCTTGCCGGTAGGCGTCGGTACTCCATTTGCGTAGTCCCAAGAAAGTGACATCCCATCTGTGAAGGAAACGTCCCATTCAGTCTAAGCTTGAAACGTATGGACTGCTGACTAGGCTTGAGAAGAACAACGACATTTTCGCCGAACGCGTGCATGTCCGCGGGATCCGGTAGAGAACCAAACTATTTCTCGTTCGGGGTTACCGATGGATCGCTGCGTGTCAACACTCGGTTACGCATGTAGGCAGCGGCATGAATCGCGTATTCCCAGAGATTATGGGGAACGTTGGCTTGAAGAAGAAGACAGCGAGCAGCATCAGTCAGCGTCCGGTTCGTTCGTTCTGCAACTCCATTCTGTTAGTGCGCATCCGGTTCAGAATATTGACGCCCTATTCCATTGGCGGCGCAAAGTTCATCAAAAGCATCACTGGTGAATTCACCGTCATTGTCGGATCGGAGAATCAGGACACGCCGAATTCGTTGGGAGCCATATCGATTATTGATAACGTTCAGTTAGTCTTGAAAAAACTTCGTAGCCTAGCTCTTCTCTTTGAGAAAGTAAACATGCGTGTATCCCATCCATTTGACAGTGAGATAATATTGATGTCCGTGAGTGCTTCGGTGGAAGGACTCCGCGAGATCAACATGGCAGACGGTGTCCTTCTCCGTGAGCGCAGGCTTTGCTTTGGCGCTGCACGGCGGTGCGTCTATCCCAGCGCGCAGATCTCACATGGGAACATCGGTAGCTTCTTTGACCCGCTAATGTCCAACCCGCGGACTAGGTCACTGCGTTCGAGGTCGAGGATGGCTTGGCAGTGAAGATGGCCCAGCCGATGGGCCATGGGTCAATTTTTTTCCAGCGAATTATTGGCAATGGCTGGAGCGGATATCTCCTGCTGCCACGAATCCGCCGACTGGCTCTGGAACGGCGTAAACGCCGTGCCGAAGCCGACCGCGCTTCCCGTAAAGGATACACTCCGTTTCGGCGAAATCGCACTTGTAACCAGCGCGTGTCAGTTCAGATACAGATAACAAAGGCTGAGTAAGACTTGGTACGTAGACAACGTTGTGGAACACATGCGGGTTGGTTCCGACGCGCAGAACACCAGCTTCATTTCCAATAAATGTCCTGCCATCGACAAAATCCATATAGTGATCATTGCAGGGGCAAACGGCGACCAGAGAGAGTCGGTCGCCAGTCATGTGATAAGAAGCACCCAAATTTTAATGATCGGTAGAGGGGCCGATGGGCCCGGATCATAAGCTTGTACGCGGTGTCCGCTAACACTCTGCACCTTCAGCTCTCCTCATCCGCAGCAGGAGCGGACGTGGCTTCCCCGCGAGCGGCGATCCCATTTCGGGCCTGCTGCTGGGGACGAAACGATCGTGATAATTCGTTGTGTGTCCTTTTTTGCCACACTTTTTTTTTTTCAGGTAGCCTGGCTGAAGTGCCAGCGTGGCCGCGATTTTAATGAAGTTGCGGGAGCTGCGGTTGAAGATGGTCGTGGCTTCTCGTCAATGGGGACGCCTTCGGCAGTATCATCAGAGTATCTCTTGTGAATGCGTCCGTCGGAGCAAAAAACAACTTTGTTACGAGATCGACAGCAGTCTGCAGCTCAGCCGATGCGTCTTCCGCCTCGACATCCAGCTGCGCAAGCATAATATCGCGGTACTGGGGATAAGCATGATTGATGAAAGTGCTCAGGGCCTGTTGCTCTGTGAAACTGTGGACCTTTCCGCGATTAAGCTCCGCTGCATTCACAGATAGACGATGCAAGTACGCCATGTACGTTTCAGTGGGGATCTTCTTCGTGTTTGCGAGGCGTACAGCCTGTTCTTGAACGGGAGACGGCAGCGAAACTTCTCAAACAGTGCCTTCCACAAGTCACGGAATGAGGCTGTTGGAATCATTGCGTGGTTCCTCGCGTACCATGAGGCAGCAGAACCCGTGAGTCGTGATGCGAGGATTCCGCACTTGATCTTCTCCGGCCAGGTGCGGCTGTTTAACGTTTCCCCGAGTTCGATCTGCACCTTCAGCGTTTCAAACCAGTTGTATGCTCCAGCGTCGGCGTGGCCGTCGCGTACGTTTCCGTCAAACGGCACGATAGTGATGGGTCTGAGGTTGATCTTCTCTTTAGGCACAGTAACCGGTATTGACTGAGGGGTACGCGCTCGGCGGCACCGTCGCCGGCCCCCCGCAAGGGCAGGTTCCTCGTCAACCTCGTCTGGCGAGAGGAGCGATCTCCTTGACTCGACATGGTGGGAGAGCGAAGTGCAAGTGCGATTTAGTTGTTAACCTGTTAGTTTAAAGGGAAAATCAGGAGTGAGATTAGTTGTTAGCTATCGGGCTATCGCTTCGACGTGCACTGCACCCGACGTGGTGCCACTAACGATGAGTACACCATCACGAGTTGGTATCCGAGTCACTGCCGGCAGTAATGTCCTCAGCGAACCACTGGGATTCACGCGTCACGTGGCGTTTACATCCAGAATCGGTAGTCCATGCAGCGTCCAGCTACACGTTGGCTCGAGCGGCTAGGATCACAGCATGGTTGACCGTTGTGCGACAGGGATCAGACCAACGTCACGATGCTCCTGGCGAAAAACCTTGAGGTCCTTATCGTCGTCAGAATCACAGTCAGCGTCGACTTTACGGTTCGTGCATTGATCGCTTCCACAGTATTTGCCACCGTTTCAGGCTTACGGTTACCTCTGTCCCCCCCCCCTGTTCTTGTCTCGGCAGTTGTAGTCGCCGTTGCAGTCGATCCAGCGTGACTCCAGTTCTTTGAACTTCGGCGCCGATGGAAATGCTTCGAGTTAACCTTGAACGCGAAGGTTGCAGGCAGCACCGTTCCCGTTATGGCGCGGCCATCTCGTATGACGTTTTGGAGGGCAAATATCGTGGCGTGGGCGATCGAAGTAAGCGCAACAGCACTTTCATTACGTCCGTGCTCAGGCTGCGTAGGGGGGTCAGTATATGATAGAGCTCGGTCGTTGGTTCCTCAGCCGTCTCCTTCGACAACTTGTACATCTCCTGAATTTTAAAATATCGGGCTTTGCCTTCAATGCTTTTTTTCAGATCTTCATACGGGGTGTACTTCCGTTGGCCCTTCCAAATCAAAATGCGGAGGTCATTCTTCCATGAGCGGGGTATGGAGTGGAACAAGTATATAGACATGTTCCCTTCCTTCATCACCGAGTCGGTGGCTTCTGATGCGGCTTTCATAGTATTCTCAAGTTCCAGGAAGAACTTGCTCAAATCGAAGCCTTTCTCATTCTTGATCGATCTCCATCAAGTAGTGTTGGAAAACGTACGGGTCGTCGTGGAAGGAGGCGTCTTCATACTTCTCGCAAATTGACGGAAGATTTCGTAGGCAGTAGTGAGATTCTTGGCCAGCCGTCTTCATCAGGAATGCCTTGGTCTTCGGTTCCTCACTTCGGCGATCACAAGGTTAAAAACCCAATCGCTGAGGCTTCGACTTCGACTAGCCCTCTTTCCGTACTTGGCGATGGTTGATCTGTCGCATGGCCGGCAAGTTCTGGCGTTGCACCGACGAGTCGAAGCTCTTGCCAGAGTCTTCGTCGGAGTCTGAAAGGGGGGGGGGCAGTTCATCGTCGCTCTCATCGTAATCCACAGCGTTGGAGTCGACCTCAGTTTTCTCGCCGGCTTGGACTTCGGCGTATCGTCGGGGTCGGTCATGTATCTCTGTTTCTCATCGCTCTAGTCTGCGGAGACACCATCGTAGTCGGGTTTCTTGACGTAGCCAAGAAGATGGTTGCCATCGAGTGCAGCGCACACGCGAGCCTACCAGACGTCGAAATTCGCGGCACCATTGAGGCGCGGGAAGTTATGTCTTGGGGCTCATAACCTATGGCGGGCTACATAAGTAAACGAGTAGAAAGAGGGTTGTGTAGAAGATGTCGTAAGACAAGTGAAAATCCGGCATGTTAGGAGGCTGCCCTGTTAAGACGCCTAGCTTAGCGGCAACTACAGCTAGACACTATAACTATACTGGACTTCTGTGATACCGGCTTTGAGATGTATTCACCGTCTCAGTCATCACTAATGACACAGAATGGCACAACGCAAAGATGAGTACCGTAACACTCAATAAGTTGTGCTCTCGCGCATCCCTGCATCAAACCCGATGTCAGTGGCGGAGCTTCTCAACCCACCCGAGAAGGACACGGTAGACGAGCTTACTGACAAAGACTTATACGGTGTCGAGGAGCATGATAGCGGGGCGATGAAGCCTATTGATACGTCGGGGGGCGTGTTGCATGAATCGCTCGCCTCCATGTGAGCATGAGGACATAAAAGGACTACCTCAAATGGATCATCAGGCTACGCGTCGGCGCTGATTCAACGGGCAAGTCGGAAAGTCTGTGAGGGGATTTTGTGAGATGCAGCAAGGGAGAACGACGACAGGAGCTAGGCAGGAAGCACGGCCATAGGCAGCAGAAGTCCTTCGCTGAACTTATTTGAGCATCATGCACAAAAGTGACTTTACTCATAGCTAAGCCCCCCCAGGAACTGGTATTTTAGGCGATTTTGTTTTCATATAACGTTCGGTTGCTTAGGTTTGGGTACTACTGGTCATTAGGAACCGTGTTTTCATTCCTGTTGAAGGTGTATTCCAAGAGTAGGGATTTTTATTGACGGGATCATCTGTGTCCGTAGGGCGTTGAATAAGATTGAAAATCCAATGAGCTGTGAACGGAGGCAGGAGCTGATAATTGACATTACTGTCTTGTGTGCTTTAGTGTTTAAGCTTGTTTTAACAAATCAATATATTTAAGGCACGTTATGAAAATATCCTGTAGCTCTATGACTGATGCATGTTGTGTTCTCGTACTATGGTGGTCACGGTAATGAATCTCATTGAAATTAATTTTGGGTGGGGTAATATTTTTAAGTTCCACACAAATTGATCAACGTGAAACTATTTATGAATGCAGATTAAATTGTGTATGGTAAATTAGTCACACTGCTACTATTTGACGTGATACCTTAATTAATCTCACAAAGGCCTGCAGCTTCGAAGTCAAAGTTCGAATACAACCCGCCACCAGGCAACGTACCGATAATAGCTCCACCCACTGCTTCATTGTCTTCATTCTCAGCCTCATCACTGCTTAATGGCACTTCGTCGCGAAATGGTCTGGGAACTTGTGAATAATCTCCCTGAGATGTGGAAATAACTGCTTAATGTTCCAGGTCCCGTCAACATCCGGAGACAGACCGCATCGAAACATTGCCTTCCGGGCGTAGTTTAGACCTTTCTTGTCTCGCTTCGAGTTAAACTCTCGTACAGCTTCTGTTGCGAGCTTCAAGAAAAACTTAGTGCCGGGGGGTTTCAGCTTACCTGACCAGGCGCCATCCTTCCGAATTAAATATTGTCATTGCTCTTCCTCCATGAGATCAACCTCTTTTCATTCCGTTTGCGAGCCCACACATCCTTGATATTGGCTATAACAAACGAGTCTGCTGGCTGACACAAATCCATAGCGTTTGCCGGGAAAAAATTTGAGCCGGGCTGGCTGACACAAATTCATAGCGTTTGCAGGGAAAAACTTGAGCCGGGCTGGCTGACACAAATTCATAGCGTTTGCAGGGAAAAACTTGAGCCGGGCATTCAGTTTCGTCAAGTCGGTCTTGCATTCAGACTCACTCAAGTGAGAGGAACAGTTGTCGAGAAGATCGTTTTCACGCGTCCTAGCCGGTCAGCACTCATTGATCTGCGCTCTCCAATAAACTCACGAAAACCTGTCTTGTCCATCCCCCGATCGATAGCAGACACCTGGGCTATCGTCCTTCACCCCTCGAATAGGATAGCTCGAATCCTTGTTCATGAATATTATCGTCGGTGGTAAAATTCTAGCACCAGGATCTTCAGATATCCTGACGACCATTGACATTCCTTCCCCACCCGAGACGATGTCGGCGTACTTCACCTACTTTCACCTACAAATCCGAGAGTCTTCCCATTGTCGAAGTCTATGACGAAGTGCATTTCGTCAATATTCTCCACTGTATCTTCGTTAAGGGAGCCGTCCTCAAATCCCCGCTTTATCTTGCCCAGGTGAGACGCAACTGCTTGCCCGACCTCTCGTTGTGTTGCTTCGCTAACTTGTTTCTTGCCGGTTTTGGTGCGCAGGACAATGTTGTGGCATTCCATGAAAGATTGGATCCATCTTGGTGTCACTTTTTCCAGAAGCAGAGCTCCCTTGCTGTCCACACTGTCGTTGTCATAACCATCGCCTTGTGTCCTCAGAATACGAAGCGCCAACTGACGTAGGAGGGTGCTCCAAACTTGAGACCAGCTTTATGAAGGCGATTGAATTCGTCAACAAAACGAATTGGCTCTGCAACCAGGTAACCCACTGGCTACGAAGGCGCCCACGAGCAGGCAATACCATTAAGCTGACCCGTTTCCTTCCATCTTGCCGTTTCGTTGAAAGTGTCTTGGGTCCTCGCTTCGCCTTCAGCAACGTAGAGCTTCTTCCTCCACCGATCCATGGCCTTAGCAATGTTTGCGTTCCTCGTTCGCGAGTTAAAGATCTCTGGAAACTCGTCAACCGCAGCCCCCAAAATACCCTTCTGTCCATCTTCTTCACGTTGATGTATCTGCTCCTCGATCCATCGAGCCACCTTTTGACGCCTGTAAATTGGCGTCGTTGCGGGACGACTCCGCGTTGCTGGTGGTTTATTTTCAGCAGTATTACTCGCGTCACGTTTCTTCGCATTTGTCGACGAACTTGTAGACGAAGGGGGAGAAGCGCTGTGCGACGCTACCGCCGCACCCTGAAAGGCCGTGACAACAGACGAAGTCGAGGTATCCGAAGGTTTGCCTTGTTCCGCATCACATCGTGGACAGAGTATACACTGACCGTGCCTTCCTTCCCAACAGGGGTCCCGCAAAATGGATGCATGTTGATGGCACACGCGGGGCAAGCGTGCACACTACCAACGATACCACATTCACCACAGGTATCTGTGGAGTGAGACGTGTTAATCGGTCTTGCTTGATTGGTTGTGCATTGAAGCGAGTTGTTTAGTGGACTGATTGCAATAGATATATCTCCAGCGATGGCAGTGAGTACGAAAGCTGCTGAAGGGGGCTTGGAGCTGTCTATATACTTACACTAAAAATCAATAAAATGTTGGTTTTCAGCTGATCCCTCTTAAGTACGATCCAAACCGAGAAGCAAACGGTTGTCAATTTACGGGACAAACCAAGTGACATGACAGAATTGCATCACAAATGAAAAGGGACGATTGACACCCGATATACTCCTGCTGAGAGGATTGAACTCACAGTCCGGCGATTGGGGCAATTATTACCACCACACTAGTGAATAAGCCCGATAGTGAAGCTCATATAAAATTTTCTAATGAGATTATTTTTCATTTTCAGGATTTCTTTCGTACATCAATTAATCTATACGACAAGCGATGAGATTATTGAACGTAACGTGTGAGATTATTTTCCAATAGAGATAATTACGGTGACTACTGTAGTATAAATACTTCGAATCCGAATACATGAACCCGAATCCGAATACATGTAGGTACTGAGATTAAGGCTTCACCTACAGGTTTATATGTGACCCCAGTGTACATGGGTGGACTGCCAGTACCTTCCTCCTAGTCGCGAAAATCGTCTACGTTTGCGTCTTCTTCGCTGGGCGAGCCAATTGTGAACTTAGGTGTTCGGGACCGAGGTGACAACGGACTGCGAGGCGGAGACGTTGGTGACAAACTCCCACTGTCATTGATTTCCACAACCGTCTGCATATGGGCACGTGAGGTTTCGGTCGCGTCCGGAATCCGGGACCAAGCTCGTGTGCGCCACTTCGTCCAAACCATGACGGCAAGTGCCACACCCACCAGCGAGATGAGGATCACCTCCGCGATGAAGGCGCCAAACTTGGGGCTGGCTCGCTTGGTTGTGCCACTGGTTGATGAAGTGGTAGCCACATCATCACTACCTACTGTATTCGCCAGCGCCGTCGCTGATATGTTGGATGCCACCGACGAATTGGTGTTTGGGCTTGAAGAAGCGTTAACAGGCAGTGACTGCGCAGTATTCTCTGAGGTAATTGGTGCTTCTGTTTGTACTACCAGTTGTTCGGCAGTAGCTGAAGCAACCGGCGTCTCAGTTTGGGATGCTGGTCGTTTCGTAGTATCGGAAGCGAGTGGTGCTGGACTACTTGTGTTGGTATAACTTTTACCTGATAATGAATCAGTCATCTTGTCAGGAAAGTTCATCAAAGTGCTATAAATCAAGCATCAAAACAGAAAACGCACCGCAATCCGACTGGGCAAAGCCCACGCGTTTATTTTCCGTATCAAAGATCACGTCAAAGCCGATCATGCTGCTCGCTCCCAACACTGTATCGGAAAAAAAGTTAGGATCGAACAGAACTGATCCACAAGTACGAATCTTACCTCCACCACTACGCTCTGAAAAATGGAAGTTTCCGTAGTACGCCCCATTATTATCAGAGCGAGAAAGATATTTCGACGCAGGAATATCCAGCTGAATGTCGTCGGAGCCATCTCCTTTTATTCCAGACAGGATAATTGAAATTGTCGGTAGAGCTGCTAGTTCGCTGTCGGTAAGCTTCATGCTTTTCTCACTATACTCCCGCCCTCCTGCTGCATCTCGGAACGCTTTCATAAAATTGCGGCTTCCTTTAGCGTCGAAGAAAGTGTCCGTTGTCCCGCTGTCAACAATCACGCCTCTTCCAGAATTGATCGTGCCAGCGTCAATACCAAGCGACGCGCCATTCATCCGAATATCCTTCACGTGGACTGGATAATACGCAGAGTTGTCGTTGAGCAGAGGCGTGTACCCGACATTACTCGTGTGGTGGCTGTAGTCTACACCTCCAAACACAAGTTCACCACCATCTCCTGCGAAGCATAGAGTAAAGAGATTCTGCGTCACACGTCCTGCATTCAGCATGTAGGACATGACAGTCGAGCGATGACGCCCAAGACCCATGATACCATTTTCCTTTTGCGTGATAAAGAGCCCAGTCTCCTTAGTTTGACAACCCACAGGGAATCGAAACCCAAACGTCTTCAAAACTCCCTCCATCTCGTCGCTTGGAGTAGAGAATCCTCCCACCCACACCAGCTCATCTACCATAACAGCTTGCCACATGCTGCCTTCCATGTAACTCTGAACGTTCGCAACAAAGCACAAGAAAACATTAAAGCAACGAAATGCAAGTAAAATCTGCAGTGCATCGATACCTGAGAGATGATGCAACGGTCTTGTTCGCACGAACGGCATGAATCGAAATCATGACAACCTAGATACTTAGCTGTCGTGGACTTGGACACGTCAAAAAGCGGGTCTGTGTGTGTTCCACAACCATTGCACGTGCTGCATGGCAAGGCCGTCAAGTGGCTGCCAGTGTCAACAATCACCGAAGCACGTTGTGCTGGGATCCCCAAGTAAATCTCAGCGAAGTGTGTGCTGCAAAGCATAAAAGCACCAGATACGCCTTCAGCTCCTATATCATCCTCTAATCATTGCAATATGCACGCACCCGTAACCCACGCCCAGTGGAGCTTCGCTTAGAGATAATGTTCCCAATGCGAAGTCTCCAGCTCCAGTGGCTGCCTCCTCCTGCGCTCGCCTACGTGCCCGAGCTTGCTGGTGTGCCAGTCGATACGACAGATCGGAGCTCGACTGCTGCTTACGGAGCTGGATTTTTAGGAAGCTCTGCTCCTCGGCTACCCCAACAGACGCTCTAGAGCATGCTATAGCCGCAAGAACAGTAAGAGAAGCTCGCCAGCGAGCACCAAGCGCCGTCATGTTGAATGTCCAAGTGGGGGCATTGCAACCGTTTTCGACAAATCTATTTATGACCAATCGGAAGGATAAGACTGGGTTTACGTAGTAATTTCCGGTAAGCCGGATAAAGTTGCTGACTTCATTTTCAAATATGGCTACACTTCCAATGCAAGATGTCAAAGATTTTTATTTGCTGGGAATGTTCTGCCCCGTTCGATTCAAAGCCGCTCCAACGTGCGGTTGTCCACCTTCAACTCCTCCTGCAAGGACTTCCGGTCGAAAATCTCGTCTTCCTCGTCGCTGCTGCTCTGACTGTGGTGATCGTTGTCCTCATCGTCCTGGTTAAGCCGCTGATGCTTGGTTGAGGCCGTTTTCTTGCTGTCAGTACGAACAAGACCAAATTCTTCCTCGTCGTCGTCGTCTTCATCCTCCTCGTCGCCCTTTACACGGCTCCAAAGCTGGTCCTTGCCAGTCTGCTTTCTCCGCCGACTTACTGAAATCAACATCATTAACAGGAAACCGACGACCAAGACAGCCCCCACAATTGTGAGCACCATTGGGTGAGTGCTTGACGATTTCTCTTTCGACTTCGGGTCTCCCGTAGCGGCTGAAGAGGATGACTGAGTCGTTGTTGTGGCTTCCTCCGACAATGGTTGAATGTTCTGGTCTGTTGTTAAAGCAGCGTCCAGATCTGAGGTGTTTGTTGTTTTTGGCTGAGTTGCTGCAAGCGTTGGTGCCGGCGTCGCAGTAGATTTATAAGTCCCTGTAGCGGACACAGTCTCTGTCGCCGACTCGACTGTTGCTGCAGGCGGCTCGAAGATATCTGTAGCGGATGAGGACCCAGGCGTCGACACTACAGTGGCTGGTGTTGCTGCAGGCAAATCGGGGATAACTGCATCGGATGTGGGCTCAGGCGTCGGGAGGACAGTGGCTGGTGTTGTGGTTAATGTGGCGTCAGCAGCTGGTGCCGCAATATTAGCGATTGTCAATGTAGAGCTTGGGGCGGACCCACTTGTCCTTCCCTTGTGAATAGACGGAGATGATGTCGAGTTTGCAGCTTCCTGGTAGCCGCAGTCAGCATCCACGAATCCTACCCGCTGGTTACCGAGGTCAAAGATAACGTCACGGTTCATCATGAGGTTGGCTCCAATAACACCGCCAGAGTTCTCCGACAGATAAATGCCACCGCAGAAAACACCATTTGAGTTGAGCAGATACTGCTCCGGTGGTACATCGAGGATCACTTCAGCATTTTCATCACCGTAAGCTTCCATTACGAGCTGGATCGTAGGTAGCGACGCCATGTCCTCGTTCGTAAAACCTTTACATGAACTGTCTTGAACTTGATAGTCGCGGCCCGCGACTTCCTTAAACACCTGCAAAAACTCAGTCTTCAGGGCTCGTGGGAGATACGAGTCAGTAGTTCCGCTGTCCACAATGTAATGGCCACGTGTGTACGCTTCCTCTTTGGCGTTAATGGATTTGCCACCGATGCGAATGTCCTTCATGTGTAGGTTGTAAAAATGACTGCAGACGCACATACAAGCACAGTCACATAGTTAGCATGTGCTAAGAGTCGACTTACACACATTGTGTTTCCTTACCCAGCAGAGCGGTCTGGGATCACTTTCGCGTACGAAATTTTACCCCGATGGGCATTTTTGTGCGGCTGACCAACGGACATGGTGCCACCGTTCTCAGTAAAGCAGAGCGAGAACAGATTGCTCGGAATCTTGTTTTCACGGTGAAGCTTGGCAACAATGTGATTCTCAGTGTTCGACAGTCCCATGATGCCATCTGCTACCTGCGTGACGAACAGTCCCGTCTCGGAGCTTTGGCAACCGAACTGGAAGTGCGTTCCGTATTGGTTACGCATGGCCTCATCTCCAAAGCTTGACTCTCCTCCCAGGTACACGACATCTTCAACAACTGAAGCTTTCCAGCTGCTGCCTTCCATGTACGACTGGGAAATACCGCACGTGTCCGACTGCTCCTTACACACCTTGCACTGGAAAAATGACTGTTGCGCACAAGTCACATGGACCAATGTCGACGAGTTATCGGCCTGAAAAGGCTGGTCTGTGTGAGAACCACACCCGTCACAGCCTGAGCACGGAAAGGCCATCAATGCACTGCCCGTATCTGTGATCACTGATGCTCGCTGCGGCGGCGTCCCAGCATATACCCACGTGTAATGTGTTCTGTATCAGCCGCAAACCTCGTCAAAACGCAGCAACCTAAATACATAGCTTTAATACTGACGTACCCGAGTCCAAGGTGCAGCGGTACGAGTTCTGGCGCGTCTACCTCGTTTTTCAGGCGTCTCATGTATCGCTCCGGGTGGATGTCATGCTTCGGCAGGCGATGCAGCGGCATGGTCATACCTGCCTCTTGCTCGGCCTCTGCAAGTGCTAAAACGACCGCGAGAAGCGCCGGGAAGCCAGCGATCACGCGCACCATTTTGAGTTAAGCCGCGTCTTGCTGGCGTCGCGTCTGCGTTGATGAGAGTAATAGGACGCTGTGCCGAGTCCTATTGATCTGTGCAATGCGACTTAATAGCCCGGGGGAAGCGTGGAGTGTGAGGTAGAGAGCAGTCGGTCGGATGAGATAGCGCCGCGGCACGTGGCAGTTTTCCCCAGAGTGAACCGAAACGACGTCCTCGAGCCCAAACTTGTATCTCAAATTGCCCTATATGACTTAATTTGGGTCACAAATAGTCTGAAAATAAGTATCTTTTGAGACCCAAGCCTTTACTGCTTCGATGTGTCAATTACTGTCATTCTTGCAGTCCGTAAGTCCCATTTCGTGCCGTAGAAGCGTTGACCAGGCGCTGGTGCCGCGGCATTGACGTGGCGAGCGCAACTCATCATCCCGCGTTTTCTTGGCGTTCGGCTGCACCGAGAACGCTCGCAATGTGGCTGTGGAGTCGGTCATTCGACTCGCAAGTCCAACGAGAGGAATACCGAAGCGAGAGCGCGGAGACCCAGCGCCGCGAGGTGAGACAGCGCTCTTCTTAACGCTGTTCTGGGGTAGAATGTCGTGGCGCATCTCGTCCAGTAGCTGCTGACACTTGGGAGACACGACACGCCGCGACGCCATGAAGATGCTGGAGTTGGGCTCTGTTGGAAGTGCGGCTTTCGCGTTGAGCAAGCGTTTGCGAAGATCATTGTCACCTTGGCGTCGGTGCTGTGCGAGTAGTGCGGCAGCTCTTAGCTCTACGTTGGATCCATCACCTAGGCCTGTCTGGTTGCTGCCGCTTGTGTTGTCACCTTCTTGGACAGCAGCATCGTCATCACCAGACGTGAAGGATTGTCGGTGGTGCGGGGTTGCCAGTTGATCTGCCGACATGACACGAAGCTCACCTGTGAGCTGCAGATCGGCTTTCACTTGCTCAGCGCTGTTATTGGAGCCGTGCGCAAAGGGAGGGAAGTCGCGCTGCTCAGCTCGAAGCAGTTTGTGCTGACTCCACGCCGACAGAAACTCTACCGCTGGCAACAGTGTGCGGTGATCTTCCAGGCTTTCATCCACCCAGTCAATTTGTTGTAGCTGCCGCTCAAACTCGAGCGCTTCGCCAGATAATACTCGCATCTTCATCGCGACTGCGTCGTCCAAATTGCGCAGAGCTCGTGCGCACTGCTCATTGATGGCAGCAGCGACCTGTGCCTTGTTTTCTTGCACACTGCTTTGAACTCGAGTTAGAAACTGTAGCTTACTTTCGAGCACCGTCTTGCGTGACGTGATAAGTGGGTCTGGACGCAGCGACTCGCGTAGACAGCTCTCATAGGCATCTGAAACAGTCAGTAGTCGATGAGAACCTTTCTCTCCGATCGAATGGTCTCCGACCATTTTGCAGCTTACGCACACTGGAACGTGGCATACAGGACAATAGAACTCTACCTTTTTGCCTCGATGCGTAAGGCATGTTGGTGCCTGTGCATCATCCGTCAATAGTCCTTCTTCCATCTGCTTGGCCACAATCTCATTAATCTGAGCTTCCAGTGGCTCCATACTGCCTGGCGATAGAGGTGGACTCGACAGGTTCTCGCCACCAATTTCCGCGATGGCAGCAGCTAACGATGGTGTCGAGCTACGACGTCGGCCGCGTCTAGCCCCTCCACTTGCTAATACCTTTGATTTGCTGCGTAATGGTGTACGCTTGTGTCGGCGCACCAACTTGTTGGCCGAGTGGACCTCTTGGTCACACTGGGCACAGATCTGTGCTTCACAATTGCGGCAGATTACAACTGCAGGATGCTGCTCACAGAGCGCGCAGGACCCAACTGCGGGTCCATGTGTGTCGGCTGCCGAAAAGGTAAATCGCACGAGGTACTGCGGCAAAACTTGAAGCGTGTTGGTCAGGATATACTCGTGATAGTAGCCGCGATCGAGTAGGAGGTTCTGGAGGTCCTGGTCCTGGTCACGAGACCCCGTTTCTTCTTGTCGATGTAAATAGTAACTGTGATACCCAGGTGGAAGTCGCCCTTTTGCCTCTTCCTCGTCGCGAATCACCAGTGATCGACCGACTGCAATCTTACACAGTACAAGTTGTCGCGTGCTCGAAGGTTTCTTGGCTTCAACTAGTTGATCAAGAGGCGCACTGAGCTGAAGGTTTCCCGTCGTGAACTTCATGCCACTTTGGTTCGCATCAAGCGACGTGAAGCCGTAGCTGTGCACGTCGCCCATATCAGCGCCAAGATCGTTCACTGCGACCCAGGATTCGAGCTCCAACAGCCCAGCTGTGTGTTGCTCATACTGCGCGACCAATGACGGGTTCCGCATATCCCAAATCACAACCCCTTCGTGTACACGATATCCCGGTAATGAGCATTGTAAGAGGTACTTTACACGCGCAAACTCCTTTGACGACTGGCTCATTGGCGTCACACTTGCCACCGCTCCAGCAGCAGGGATCGTAGTCTGTCCAGCGTCCTCTTCGTCGTCGTACATTTGACTTTCGGGGCAAGATCCGACGTCGTCCCCCCATTCCGAGGATCTGGGAGACGGCCCTGTCGTTGCTTGTGAGCTGGCGTCAGGGCGCTCTGGGGATGCCACTTGAGCCTCCACGGATCCATTTGGGGCATGAGACGACAGGAACAACCGCAGCCGAGCCAGCGACGCGCTTGCCTTCTCCTCATCAGCTTCATTCATTACCATCGTGTCAAGGAACACCAGCTCGAGCTTATTATTACGGCCGAGCAGTCGTTTCGAGTGGCGTCCGTTCGAGATACCAATCAGGATCACATTGAACCGCATAGGTACTGCTGGCCGCCGACTGGTATGAGCTGCAGATATAGGATAGATCCTAATTTACATCGACTTACTGTAGTATCAATGCTACAACACACTTTGCTTCAACTTGACACTTCAATGTGGGGCTGATGTCGATTCCGTCGGGTTAAAACCCACTGGAACCAGTCCAATAGTACTGCACTAGAAATACTAACAATTCGAACTAATTTGTAGCTACTTCCTCCTGCTTACTAGCGGGAGGGGGGGGGGCGGGGGGGGGTATTTTCATCACGCGATTACATGGCACAAACGTGCTCATAAACTTGCCCCCTCGATTCGCAAGTCCCTCATGCCCTAGCGCGGCGGCGAGCAATCCAAGACAGGGACTGTACGTTGCAGGGCTGGGATGGCACCGCAGCAAAAGGACGCGAGCGATCAGGTTGACCGAGCATGGCTCAAATCATTTAGCGCGCCAACCGGACATCCGCCGCGTCGACGTTCCCGCCATCTCCAGACGTCCAACCAATTTGTCTGGCCGTTTTCTAGCAAAATCGAGTGGGTCTGAAGAATTGAGCCCATTTCCCATACAAATCCCAGTCAATCGTGTGGCGGGTTTGAGTTGGCCCATGCGACCCGTAGCACTTCGCGAGTCAAAAAGGCACCACGGTGGTCTGCCCATTCGGCCATTAGTTGCCATCAGTGGAAGTCTTCGTCCGCGTGACTCTTCGTTTGTCCCTTCACTCTCACACTCTCACGCATACCATGAAGTACCTGGCAGTGACCGGTGGCACCGTGAGCGGCCTGGGCAAGGGCATCACCATCAGCAGCATCGGCGTCGTGCTCAAGTCGCTGGGTCTCCGCGTCACGTCCGTCAAGATCGACCCGTACCTCAATTGCGACGCCGGCACCATGTCCCCGTTCGAGCACGGCGAAGTGTTCGTACTTAACGACGGTGGCGAAGGTGACCTGGACCTGGGCAACTATGAACGCTTCCTGGGCATCACGCTCACGCGCGACCATAACATTACGACGGGCAAGGTCTACACGCATGTGCTCGAGAAGGAGCGTCGCGGCGATTACCTCGGCAAGACGGTGCAGGTGGTGCCCCACGTCACGGACGCCATTCAGGACTGGATCGAGCGCGTAGCCCAGATTGGTGTGGACGGTAAGCACGCTGGCGGGGCTGGCGCTGTGGATGACGAGGCGGCCGACGTCTGCCTCATCGAGGTCGGCGGAACCGTCGGCGACATTGAGAGCATGGTCTTTCTCGAGGCTCTTCGTCAGTTTCAGTTTCGCGTCGGCCCGGAGAACTTCTGCCTCGTGCACGTATCGCTGGTTCCCGTGCTAGGCTCTGTAGGTGAGCAGAAAACCAAGCCTACGCAGCACGCCATCAAGGAGCTGCGCAGCGCTGGTCTGACCCCTGACGTTATCATCTGTCGTAGCAGCACGGAGCTGGAGCCCGCCACAAAGGCCAAGATTGGCATGTTCTGCCAGGTGCCAGCCAACCACGTGCTCTCAGTACACGACGTGAGCAATATCTACCACGTGCCGCTGCTGCTGTCCAAGCAAGGTGCTGCGAGCATTCTGATGTCTAAGCTGCAGCTGATGGACCGCTTCTGCGAGCCGGATCTTGAAGCTTGGTCCGCGATGGCCCATCGCGTGGACTCCTTCGAGCAGGTCTGCAAAATCGCCCTCGTCGGCAAATACACTGGTCTGCAGGACTCGTACCTGAGTGTCATCAAGGCGCTCAAGCACGCCACTATGAAGTGCGACCGTGACTTGGAGATCGAGTGGATCGAGGCCAGCGACCTGGAGGTGGAGATGCGTGAGAAGAACCTCAAAGCCTACGAGGAAGCATGGGCCAAGCTGCGCAGCGTGGATGGTATCGTGGTGCCGGGTGGTTTTGGTGACCGTGGTGTAGATGGCAAGGTTTTGACCGCCAAGTACGCTCGTGAGAACCGCATTCCGTACTTAGGCGTATGTCTGGGCATGCAGGTTGCCGTGATTGAGTTCGCACGCAACGTCATCGGATGGAAGGACGCCAACAGCGAGGAGTTTGACGCTAATGCTGGACACAAGGTGGTTGTTTTCATGCCCGAGATTAACCCGGAGGTCATGGGCGGCACCATGCGTTGCGGTGAGCGCCGCACGATTGTGCACGAGAAGGAGGACCCGGCGAAGCGCTCGCTGGTGTCTTACTTGTACGGCAAGAACAAGCCGATCCTGGAGCGTCATCGTCACCGTTACGAAGTGAACCCGGAGCTCGTGCCTGCCATCCGTGAGGCTGGCCTCAATTTTGTCGGCACGGACACGAAGGGCGAGCGTATGCAGGTGATTGAGCTCGACCGCGACGTGCACCCGTTCTACTTCGCTACGCAGTACCACCCGGAGTTCAAGTCGCACCCGAACGACCCGTCACCGCCGTTCCACGGCCTGATCCTGGCTGCTACGGGCAAACTCGAGCAGTTCATGAAGGATGTGGAGGTCAAGGAGCAGGAGCTATAAGCTAGAACGTTCGGATGATCCGAGCTATAGGCGATGAAAAGTACTGTGACGCAAAGCGGCTGGACAGAGCGACGCAGCAGGACACAGCGATGACGTCTCTCTCGAACTCGTGGAGCAGCAGGTTTGCCTGTGAATAGGCTAAAATATTTGATTTGGACTCCTCCCTCCGCTGCTTTAGCCTTTGTTTTTCTTCCGTCGAAGGAAAACGGGGCGAAGCTCTCGCGGTGGGTGTCCGTGACCAGCCTGCGGCGACGGCGTAGTAGAATTAGAGTAGACTCTGTATCGAATCTAATTAACATATTTATTCCAATTCATCACATTGTCGTCATTTTTGTCACTGCAACGTGGCTACATCTGAAGTTGAGCGCAACTATGTTTTCGACGAATCAAATCGCTTAAAAGTGGCAGACGACGTGACCATTATCTAACCGGGCATACATGACTGACGAGCTGCACGAGGCGGTGGACGGCTTCTTCCTGGCGGCCGAGTATGGCCGCTCGGACGTCATCAAGGCGCTGGCGGACCATGGCCGCGGTCGTCTGTCCCTGGCTGACGTGGTGGACCCCGTGACTGGTCGCTCGCCGCTGCACGTGGCCGTGGCAAGTGGCAAGAAGGATGCGCTACGAGTTCTTCTGGCCGCCGGCTTTCCCCCGGAGCACCAGAGCAAGAAACAGGGCGGCGTCGAAGGCGGGAACCGATCTGCCTATGCGCTGGCCCAAGAGCTAAAAGCCCAGGACCTGCTGCTGGTGTTTCACCAGTTCCTGATTCAACAGGTTGCGGCTAACGACGTGAAGAGCGTCAATCAGTTGCTGAAGGCCGGAATAGACGTCGGCGTCACAGACGCAGCGACGGGAGGCTCGCTGCTGCACTGGGCGGCGTCTTGTCAAGCGGTGGACGTGATGAAGAACCTGCTGGAGAGAGAAGACGTGCAGAAGCAGAAGCTCGTGGATGCACGCAACGGAGAGGGCGCCACGCCGCTGCACTTGGCGTGCCACGCAGACCACGTGGAGTGCACTAAGATGCTGTTGATGCATCATGCAGATGCAAGTTTGAGAGGTGAGAAGGGGTTCAATAAGGGCAAGACGGCGTTGGAGCTGGCAACCAAGCGGGAAGTGACGGATTTGTTCTCCCAAGCGTTGGATCAGAGTGACGAGCCTGCTAGCATTAAGGAAACTACGACGGAGAGTGGAAGTGAAGCAGACAATAGTGTTGGAGAGAATGATGGACCGTCCTGTGGATCTATGGCTATTAATGGTGAAGGCCGAGGATCGTTAACGTGTTCACACGAAGTCCAGAATGGCAAGTTACTGTTGCAGCTCGAGGAAAAAGATTTGCTCGTGAACCAGTTAAAGAAAACTATCGAAGCGCTCGTGCAAGAATCGCAGGAAATCCGGATGCTCGGAGAAGAGCGCGTGATGTTAGAATATGTCCGTAAACTGCGTGATGAGAAAGCTATCGTTCAGAGACAGTTGGAAGACGCCAACGAATACATTAAGGATCAACAGCAACAGTTGATCAGCTTGAAGGAGCAGATCCGGCAGATGTCCAATGGAGACAAACAGGTACGCATCGATAGTTTCACACATCGAAAGCGTGTGTGTTCTTACGGCTACTTCTTTTGTGTGTAAGCAGCTTGAGACTGACCAGGACATTCTCTCTCATACCAGTGATGGCACGACAAGCGGAGTTACTGGCGGCCCTCCTGACAGTACCAATAGTACTATGAGTCTGCTGGATTTGCATCAGCTTGAGAAGCAGATTGACGAAGAGAATGAAGAACCTGTGAAACCCCAAGCGCAACCGCTGAAGCTGGATGCATGGACGTCCAAGGCACAACGTGAGCAAGAAACCTATAATCGATACGTTGTGAAGCATGGACCTGACATTTGGAGCACTGTATGGAACGGTATCTGGGCAGGCAACGAAGAAAGTGAGGCGCAGGATGAAGACGGCGAAGTCATCATGACGGTGTAGAATCAAATGGTCAGTTGTGGATACGCGAAATGAATGCTTTCAAAGATGCAAAGGATTTAGGATCTAGCGGATCGGCGAAGCAGCAGTCGTGGTAATGTCATGTTGTTGCTGCTTGTACACACTGGCGAGGAGTTTCTCACGCTTCTTCGGCTGCTTATACAGCGCGCAGTTGTTAGCACATGGCTGTGTCGATGAGGTCGAATCTGGTCCAACCTTACCGCAAGAGCAGAGAGCTGGGGTTCCTAGCTGTGCTTGAAGAGCTCGAAGGAATCGTTCATGTTCTGTCGTCGTTGTTCGAGTTGTGGGACTCTTCGCAGACTTTTTCCTCCATGGCGTCGAAGATGTCGTGGTTTGTCGATGCACTCGCACTTCACACCCCGAAGTCATGTCGATACTGTTGCGAGCATAATAGTTCATTAGGTTTATCTTCCTGTACAAGCACTAGCAAGGGTACTTTTCCACGCACACTTTGACACTGGGTGATGTAGCCCATCGTACTGCAGCGACAATGCGGTCGCTATTGTCAGTGCGACTAGTTCTGCTGCTACGTAGAGCTCCTGCAACTGAGGTATTCGACACTGGAAACTTCGCTTTGGTTGAATTCGGGGACTGGGAAGCTTCTCGCCAAACGTTGCTTTGGATTTTGGCTCGATTCATCTCCATATACTGCCGTCTCACGGTAGCGTACAGAGCAACACGCTGGATAACGATGGAATTAATCACTAATTAGCGTGCCAAAGTTGTATCATGAGAGTGATGAGCAATCCTCACCTGCTCCGGAAGCAAGACTGGTGATTCGGCCGGCTCGCTTAAGTTTCCATCATCTCCGTTTTCGTGCTCGTTGCTGATTTGTAAACGCGAAATTTCAGTCGATCGCAATAAATCATCGCGGATCTGGGCATCCAAACGCAAATTCTAGGACGCACAAGCAGCACAAGTTTGAGAAATATATGAATGGCGGTTTTCACCAAATAGAGCATTTACATTTTCGATATGTTTCCCCAACGCGCAATCCTGGACCACATGAAATTGTCAGTACCGGTATTAAGTAGATGGCTATATTTTCTGATTTTTTTTTTTTACCAACGAACCTTCAGTATGACTTTCTTGGCCTCGTTTAATTTCTGAAAGTATGGGCGTGTCGAGATATGTACAGCCGCATTGTCTCCAGTCTGCTGTACCGACTCCGTGGTCGGAAACAGCTTTGCACACTTCGCATCCTACTTGCCAATGTCAGTTTGCACGAGTATTTCGCCAAAACAATTCACCTATTTGATGTTGAATCACGCACCAAATTCATTTGTGCCCGCTGGGCTTCGAGACGATTTTGTCGTTCTCGCGCCGTCACACGCAGACAGATTTTGTCATGAAATCGTTTTAGCTCGTTCGATTGGGCACGCAATCGAACTTGGGCCTCCTGCCTCATCGACTCTGTTACAGCCTGAACAGCATCGGATAAGTTCTTAAAAAATGGGGAAATCTAACGCCCAAGCCTCCAACCTCCACGTCCACGAGCCAATCGGAATCCTCTTCATCGTCTACAATCCTGTAATTCTCACTTGTCAAATGTAAATAAGTCTCTCAGAAGCAAGGAAGGTGACTTACTCGTGTGTAGAATGGCAGCGTGGAGTTGAAGTATACTCGACGCCTCCAGTTGAAATGTAGGCTAAGTAATTCGACATAAATGGGGTCACACGAATGCTTCGCAGATGCATCTTGTCAACGATAACCTGCGTATAAACGCACAGTTCGGAGGTCGCTCGTCGCCAGGGAATTGATTCATCTGAGCCCGATGCACTTATGATCATGAAAAGACGCAGCTCCTACATGGCTACATTCATGAAAAGACGCGTTCGACCGAGTGCTGAAGAACACGAGGGCTATTGAGCAGCATGCTATTAACGCAATACTATCATGTGCGCGATCCAATGGAGAACTTGCTTATTAGCGTGACCTTGCGCAAGGTAAAGAGGATATCGTTTTAAGGACGTCGGGATGTATGTTGCCAAACAACTGTTTTATGACTGCAGATCTCTGGATTTGAGAAAGCCTCCAGTGTCAATTCGGTACCAGTGGGACGAACCTGGAAGCATTGCTTCCTGTGGCAAGAAAAAAAGCTGAGTTTGAGGTATGGACGAGCTCGTCAGTGTTCTCGAGAAGGTTTAAATTTTTCTTTGTAACACTCTACACTGTTAATACTGTTTTTTTCAAGCGAGAAGAAGCGAGAACAGGAACGCCTCGAAGCAAGAGGAATCCATTTATCAAATCGGAAAGTACGTGTACCTATAGAGCATCCAACAAACGCAAGTCCTTCTAACAAAATTTCTCTTCTTTAATAATCTCAGACTGGAGATGGAAAATCGCGTGAGGTTGACAGCGCCGATATTTTGTCGTCATACGTCGATGTTGACGATTTTGTTCCGAAAGAGGTATGTGCACTGGAAAAAGTTATTTAATTTCTTGGTGACGTTTGTATGACAGTGATCGAAACGTAGCATGCGAAGGAACCCCCAACAACGTCGAAGGACAGTGTGACGCATCTCATTCCTACAGACCTTACCCGACGACCTTGTGACAAGCGAAATAAAGTCTCGTGGACGCCCAATCAATACCGTGCATGGCTTCGAGTCAACCGCGAAGATAAATTCCGTGCCATGCACATTGTTGCCCAAATCGAAGGTGTGGAACGTGTTTTGTGCTCTCTACGGTTTTATAAGGAAACTGGAGTATTCTGCGCCACTCCGGGGTTTTCAGCACCAATCGTGGAACCCGAAAATGACCCCGACTTACTTATCAAGGGTCCCAAGCTCACTACATATCATGTATCTACTCCTTCGGGTTCACTTTACGAATATGTGCTAGACAATGTACACGACCTACTTCCGTTTGCTTCCACTGAGGATCAAAGACTCTCTAGAGAACTCCGATTACAGGAAGAAAAACGTGATATAGCAGAGGTGAACCGATGGCATCAAACCCTCAAACTTTCTGAATCAAGAATTGATGACAGCAAATGTATACAACGAAGAATGGTCGTGTCGATTGAAGTGGTTGTGGTAGATAATCCGCAAACAACGGATCCGGTTTTTGTGGAATACAAACTGGAGCTACCGGACAAAATAGGATACTCTAAGTGGAAATTGCAGCCTGGAGATTGTACTCAAATGTGTGGGAAGACTCCACTGTCAATACCTCAGCGATCAGCGTACCCTGGTTGTTTGTCTTCCGCAACGTTTAGTTACCATCAGCATTTCAATCTGAAACTTGTCAAAGCTGAAGCTTCGTCTCATTGCGACAAGGAGGATAATTTTGGCGACGTAGTAGCTGCTCCAATCCTCTACCTTCACGTGTATTCTCGAGACTTCTGGCGGCGCAAGAGAACAGAAGGCCATGGCGAGATTCAACTGATTGGGTCCTCTGGGTTGTACGATTTCGATGTGCCGATCCGAAAACCGATTACCTCTATCCGCGATCAGATGGAAGAACTCTTTCTTGGCATCGATGAAAGTGACCAGGATGGGATCCTCATGGGAGATCGTTCGCGAGATCGAGAAGTCAACACCGATGTATCTCTGCTGTCTACGATGATTACCAGTCGATTGGGACTGAAATCGGAATCTACAGGATCAACAGTTCGAATTCGCTGCAACATCGTGGAGCTGCAGCCATCGAAATACCCCGGTAGAGAGATTCCTATACGGCTGACGCCTGCATCTATTGGTACATCCTTATCGAATTCTCGGGTAGTAAAACGAAGTGTACAGGAAATCCTGCAGTCGGTAAAGCTCGAGAAGCGATTAGCCAGCATAACAGACCCCCATATCCAAGCATCACTACGTTCGTTGCCCCAGACTGCAGCAGCGATAACATCAAAATCACTAATAGACAAAAAATGAGTATTTTCTGCAGCGTCGACTTGTATTTAGAGAGTATCAATGAAGAAGTTGCATCAATATAAAAGCAACGGCTCAGTCGTCGTCACTGTCTAGATCGTCCAGTGGGTTACCGCTTCGCTTCTTCATGACACGAAAGAATTCTTCTTCATTAATGAGTCCGTCTCCGTCTCGATCGGCCTCGTCGATCATTTCTTGCATCTCGTCGTCCGTCAGAGTTTCGCCCAGTTCGGTGCAAACGCGCTTCAAATTCCGGAACGAGATTTTGCCAGTGTTGTCGTCGTCGAAGAGCTGAAAGATCTTCTTTATCTCCTCGCGAGAGTCTCTCGAGTTCATTTTCCCGGTCATCATTTCGATGAACTCGTCCAGGTTGATCGTACCCGACTCGTCCTTGTCAATGTCAGCGATCATCTGGCGGATCTCCGCCTTCTTCACCTGGAAGCCGAGCGCCCGCATCGCAGCCTTTAGCTCACGCACGTCGATGCTGCCGCTGCCATCCGTGTCGAAGAGGTGGAAAGCTTCCTTAATCTCTTCGAGGTCTTCTTCATCCAGCGCCTTCTTGACCGGCTTGGGCTTGCGTCGCAGCGCCGCGCGGGACCGGGCGAATGCCGAAGCAGACATGGTACTCGACTGCAGCAAGCATCGCAGCGGTCAGCACGTAGATGTCAATCATACAGCAAGTGCTACATAGCGCAAATGTACCATATCTCCAAGGTTAGTTTTTCTGGTGACCACGAGGCAGAAGGGAAAGTGTCTTTTGCAGCCATCGCGACCTTTCAATCTGCACTTCAACGTGAATTTTGTGATAGAATCTGACAGCCTAAAGTCTAATCCCAGATTCTCATGATCGTGTTCTATTTGTCTATTTTCGGGGATCGTGTCGCGTAAGTACAGTATTCTGACTGCTGCTTCATCCTGTCGTAACACTCTGTAATTGACCACGCCAGACCTCCAGGTCCCAGATATTCCTCATTATCCCTACAATTACCATGCTAGCCGCCGCCGCGAAGCGCACGCGCCAGAGCGCGATGCATACACTCAAGACCTACGATAAAAGCGAGCATCGCGTGTTGGTCATCGGCGGCAATGGCTTCGTGGGCAGCAACATCTTGCAGCGCGCCGTCCAGAAAGGCATTGAAGTGCGGAGTCTTAACCCGTCGGGTAAGCCGCAGTGGCAGGACGTGCCTTGGATCGACCAGGTGGACTGGCACGCAGGCGACGTATTCGACGAGCAGCAGTTGACGAAGGCCGTCGAGGGCGTCACGGGCGTCAGTACGTAGTCGACAGCGCTCTTGTAGAGAGATGACTTGTATTTACTGACATGATGGGTTTCGAACTGTTTGTCTACTGCAGTTTCAACGGTGGGCGCATTCGGGAACAACGAGTTCATGGAGAAAATGTGCGGAGACGCCACGATCGTGGCAGCTAGGGCGGCGCAGAAGGCGGGGGCGGACCGCTTCGTATTCGTGTCGAACTCCCGCGTGGGTTCGTACTACCCGTCGTGGCTGCCGATGTACGGCTATTACCATGGGAAGGAGAGGGCTGAAGCAGCGGTGCAGACAAGGTAAGAGACCTTAAGGAAACGAGGAGATACCTAGTCTAAATCTAATGCGAATCGACGTATTTTGGACTGTGGTAGATTCCCCAACACGGGCGTGGCACTTCGTCCAGGCTTCATTTACGGTTGGCGCCGTACGAAAAAAGGTCGAGGGATCCCGCTGCAACTTGTCGGAGCACCGATTTCGTTACTAGCGCGCAACCTTGGCGCGCTTTCAACTGCGCTGGGTTACATGCCGTTCATTGGCGAGGAAATGCGAGCTGCGGTCCCTGTTAATGCAGTCGCCAAGGCTGCGGTGCTTAGTGCCATTGGTCCTGTTCATGGACAAACGCTGGACACGACCGGTATGCTTGAGCTTGCCGATTCATTCCACATCCACGAATGAGTTTGCAGCGGGAAGCGACCGCAGCGACATCAATGCAAATAACGAATTTTCGAAGAGGGCTGGCGCATTCCCAGCGTAGAAAAATAATTAAGGTTGTAAGAAAAACACGGTTCCGCTAGCAGAGGCTGCCACTGATATGGGGTTTATGTCAGTCTACCTTCTTGCCATCGCTTGGGCTGTGTATTTCATTCCCATCACGCCAATCTTCTTTTTGCGTTCTTCAGCACTAAGTCGACGTTGTTCAAGCTCCTCCGTTCGGTCTTTCCAGTATTGCTGACGCGTCAAACCGAGACAACATTCGTCAGCCATACAAAGTGTTTAACAATCGGACTACTGCCACAAAGCTGTACCTCCTTTTGCCTTTCCTGCTGCTTCTCCAGTTTTTCCTTCAGGCTTTTGGTATCAGCCTCACTCTGCTCTGCTTGGCCAGGCAGACAGAGCTCTTCCAACGTCTGCACCCAGAGGTCACGGACAGTCGTAGCTCCTGCTGTCAGTTCAAGTAACTTCTGGCCATTCTGCCCAAGAAGCAGCAGGTCAAGCCGACCTGCACGCAGCCAACGCGATTGTTTTGAAAATTTTTGGAGCGCACTTTGCTGCAAAATCGTCGACGTACCCATCGGACATACTTTGCCAATCCGGTGAATTGGCAGTTCTTCGGGGCTACTTGGACCGGGTGTTTGTCGCCACGTCAGCCTGTCATGAAAAGGAAAGGAAAGTGGCTTTAAGCAATTTCCTCTCAATTCTAGTCAACCCAACAGTGTGTACCCCACCTTGTAGCCGCAGGGTTTAGCTGTAAGTAGACGTTCTCCGTCCTGCTGAGCACCCCTAGGAACGCACTCTTCTTCTTAAAGTCATTGCCTTCTTTGAGAAGTTCCTGCCGCGCCAGGGTCTCCGCATTCCCACCCCCACAGCACAAATTGCCCATACTACCCTCGGCGTTCGAGTGATGACCTTTCCACTGAGAATTCCCTACGAAAGCAAAAATATACCATTTAGGCTGCGAAAATAGGACGTGATGGTTGGCAACTGGGTGATCGACGTGTTTTTCATCTTGTAAACTTAAAAATGTAAACGGCAAGTGGCCAGCTCCTCTCTTTCGACTTGGTTAGATCTCGTCGATGCCAATTTGAAAAGTGCCACGACAAACAGAGACGACTCGTTAGTTTAACGGCGCAGCGTCCTCTTACCAGCGCAACCGCCACTCGAAATCGGGGTGGATTTTGACCCCAAAGGCAAGCCCCAAGGCAAGCCCTTGGTGGCATTAGCGGCTCCAGCGCTGTCGTTAGTGTTGGGGACGCCACCTTTAGTAGCATCGGCGGCTCCAGGTGCACTGACCGCCGGGAAAGAGCCGCTCGACCCTCCCTTCGAGGCGCACTCCGTGGCCTTGGTAGGTGTCGTCGTGAAAGCCGTCACCGTAAAGTCTGGTTTGTCGCCCTTCTTCCACGTGCAGCACGGGTCACCGAAGGCGGCACCGTTCGTCATGCTCGAGCCAGGGAACTTAGCCTCACAGAGGGTGCTTGACCAGATGTGGCCGGCGGCAGCAAACGCATTAGCAAAGTCTGTCGTCTTCGAGCTGTCGCTGTCGGGGTGACCGAGAGGCTGCTGGAAGGAATTGCCGTTCGGGAGCTCATTGAGGTACTTGGCGAGGCCATAGACCGAGTTCACCGTGGTAGCGATGGTCAATGCAGCGGCACCAACGACAACTTGAGTCTTCATTCTAGCGGTATTGCGTTGGTTCTGGCGGTGTTGGTTTTGGTTGGGCGGGGCAACTTGAGAAGTGACCGTGTGGGGAAAGGTAAAGCGGGTTGTTCGAATATCAGATCATTACTTTGTCGAATATTTTACAAAATAGTTTGTGTGTTCTGGAGGTGCTATGCTTGCGGACAGGAACATACCTGATAGAATCTGCTATGCTCATAGCACTTCAAAGATCAAAACGGTGGCGGGCACATACACGTCGCTTTGATAAGCTTTCTCCTCTTTCATATTGTCGGCAATGGTTGCCGCATGGTGTCCTCCACAAGTTGCTATTCTTGATATTTCGGCCATCGTTCGCTACTATAGCGTAGAGAACCCAGCCAACACTTCAAAAGCCTTGCCAGTTTTCGTCAAGCAGAGTCACCAGGCGCACTTGTATTTTACAGAGCACCATACTGTCCGAAAATTTTGAGAAATTACAATGAAGAGGTGCAGCTTCTCTCGCAGCTACTTCAAGCGTGCACTACGCGGGTGAGCGCACGAAAAATACCGGAAGCACACTGCAGATCATGCGTCAAGCTTATTGGCGATAGTTTCTTACCCACGCAGCGCATAAAAGGAGAGGGGGCCGATCCGACACCCAAGTAGTGCTCTTCGTGGCATCGGAAGATGGTACTGGCGCCCAGCCCTTAATAACGTCCAACGCCATACCTTTCGTGACACCAGGAATAAGGTGGGAGAGGCACACGTGGTAGCCTTGGCTGACGTCGTTGTAAATGTCGGTAAAGTCAACCTTACCGACCTTCTTCCACGTGCAGCAGGGGTCTCAAAACCCGACCGGTGGCCCTGCTCGAGCCAGGAAACTTGGCTTTTTGTCCACGATTGGCCGGGAATGCTTGTGCGAAGTCCGTCTTATGCGAGCTGTCGTCGCCAGGGTAACTGAGAGCCTGTAAAAACAAGCTGCCGTTCGGAAACTCCTGTAGAAGCTGGCGCATACCCAGAATTGAAGCCGTCGTACCGGTAATAGTCAGCGCACTGTTTCTGGTCATAGTGCTGTTGGCCTAAGAGAAGAATTATAAAGTGAGAACGTTGATCGTGCTGACAGAGTTGGATAAAATAGTGAGTGGAGAAGTGGACAGCATTGAGATTTTAAGTTAAGCAAAGACGTGCGCTTGAAAGAGTCTATCTATGGAAGAAGACTGCCGCGAGTAATCAAAGCAAACAGAGCGAGACTGGGCGACAGCAGATGATATTTGTTGTGCTTCATACCATGCCGAGTAGCCGATTCGTATCCTGCAACCACCGTGACTTATCCGCATTATTTATTAAAAATCGAAATGATAGAGCACTAAACGCTGGCAATTTCAACCAACTAGTTGTTAAAGGTTTCAAAAGAGACATAAGTTAGAAGTTGCGTTTAGGTCACACAAAAATAAAGAAGTATACGTTTTCTGGGGGCTCTCGATTTAACGTCGGATATTACAATATTACTTAGCAATACAAGATTGCCACTAATTGCAGTGCTATATTGCATGCGGAAATGTAACTACAGTGTTGGCGCAATGCTGAGTAACACAGGAAATCGTCGCATTATGTTAACAAAGAAAAATTGTCCCATCACAAAGTAAGCTTCCTTAAGCTGGCACAAGAAACTTTTAATATAGTCGTGGGATAGGAGGTTGTGTTGCATTCAAGAGAAAAAATAATACTCGTGCTTCATACCGTAGCTTCGTTGCGCTCCATCGCCTTTCATCGTCACCGCCGTGCCCTCAATTTTGGAAGATCTGAAGACCCCAGTCATGTTCGAAGCACTCACGTTCCTGAAGGGTTCTGGGACTCGAGGCTTGTAGCGAAAGCGATCAGGGTGTCCCACAAAGACGACACAGTTTAAGTTCTAAACTGAAGCTACAGTTAGTTGCCGCGCAACTGGATACTGCAGTATCTCTCTTACATGCAATCGACATTTGTGTTCTATTCGGCGGTGCAGTCTTACATTTTAAATCCATTTTTTCCGGGCGGAAAGTCCAATACATTTATTCCTATGCCTGCTTTGTAATGCTTGGCCGACCCAAGATGTTGACAGGTGCACCTACTGGTGATATGTACTACGCATATTTTCGAATCACCGCTAGCTATATACCTACGTTGATAACTAACTAGCTAGGACCGAAAAAAAAATCAAAAATGAAACGACGGCAAGCAGCTACTTAGTCGACTCTTGTCAGATGCAAAGAAAAAACATCGAGAAACATGAAACGATGTTTTCCCTTTAGCGACGAAGAGTCCTCTTGGCTGCACAGCCGGCGCTCGGGGTAGCGGCAGCTGGTGCCTCAGCTGGGGTCGAGTTCTGGGTGGCATCCGAAGCATCATCCTGCGTGGCATTCTCAGTCGTATCGTCCTCAGAGCCCTGCGTGGCGTCCTCCGTCGTATCGTCGGCGTCCGACGTGTCGTGAACGGGTCCCTGCGTTGCAGCCTCCGTTGGGCTTGCAGCCGAGCTAGCACCCGCCTTCGTAGCGCACGTCGTCGCCTTTGTAGGTGTAGTCGTAAAAGCTGTCACCGTGAAGTCCGGCTTGCCGCCCTTCTTCCACGTACAGCATGGGTCACCGAAGGCCTCACCGTTGGTCATGCTCGAGCCAGGGAACTTGGCTACACAGAGTTCAGCGGTCCAGGAGTGGTTCGCATCCGCGAATGCATTAGCGAAGTCGGTTGTCTTCGAGCTGTCGCTGCCGGGGTGGCCAAGGGGCTGCTGGAAGGAGCTGCCGTTCGGGAGCTCGTTAAGGTACTTTGCGAGGCCGTAAGCCGAGTCCATCGAAGCGGCGAAGGCCAGAGCAGCAGCGGCGATAGCAACTTGAATCTTCATTTTGACGATCTAAGGGCTAGTCTAGAAACGCGGTGGTTGATTCTGGTGGTGTGTTGCTGGTGAGACGAATTAACAAGTGGGAATAACGCTGCGTCGATGGAAACTAAAGGCCCGGACAGCTTCTCGTCTCGTAAAGTCTTGTACATGGGTTCTGGGGGTGTAGTCGTTGATATCCGAGTATGGGGAGCGTATCTGTGGCATTGCGGGCGATGCACTGACGGCAAAATAATAAGGCGAGCCCGACTGCCGAACTCTTGTACGTGTTTGTCGGCAACGGTAATCAGCGTCAGTAATCCAGCGCCAGTAATCTGTAGAGACGAATTGAAGTGTTGTTCTTAGTGGCCTCATCAAGTTTGCTTCCTCTCCAACTATCACGACGACCATGTTAGCTAAAGTGCGATATTAGTTGACGGCGATCCGCTTCGTTCGCCAAGACGAGATTATTGTCGTTCTACCGTTGTTGAAGCTTCCGTTAAGCAAACATTTTATCATCTTTTGATTGGCTAAAAGGAAGAACACAAAACTAAGGAGAGGCTTAACTTAAGCCGCTTAAGCAAGTGGAAGAAGAATGAGGAGCGCCGAGAGCAGCCACAGCGACCTGCTCTTCCTCAATTTCAACCAGGAGGCCTCGTACGTGTGCATTCCCTTGGAAGCTCTTAATGCATAATCTTGCCACTTTTGTGCACAATGAAGGGCGTTGGTACTAAGGTTACGTTGCTCTGCTATGTGGGGAACTGTTCTCAGCTGTATCAGCGTGGGCACGCGCCAAGGTTTCGCCATCTACAACTGCGAACCCTTCGGCAAATGTTTCCAGGAAGACATTGGGGGTATCGGTACAGCCGAGATGCTGTACTGCACCAGCCTGGTGGCTCTTGTGGGCGCTGGCGATCAGGTCTGTTCGTTGGAAGGCTTTTCGTGCTGTACTGAGGTGCACTTGCTTACCGGCGACGACGGCTGCCTTTACGTGAATGCTTGCTTAGCCTGCTTTCTCACCGCGCCGACTACGGGTGTGGAATACTAAGACGGGTGCTGCCATTTGTGACTTAAATTTCGTCACAGCCGTGCTAGCTGTGCGCATGAACCGACAAAGGTAGCGGTGATTTCCAACTTTACGAGAAAGAAGGAGAAGAGTGACTGATGGGTATGGTACAATGTGACTTTGCAGACTGGTGGCAATTTTAGAGCGCAAAATCTACATATTCGACATCAGTACAATGAAAATCCTGGAAACGCTGGATACGTCGCCGAACCCGAAGGCATTGTGCGTGCTCTCTCCACACGATAATGGCCACTTGGCTTTTCCGTCTGGCGCTTCACCCGGAGAGATTGTGCTGTATGATGCCAACAATCTTAGTGTGTTGAACGCGTTCCAAGCTCACCGTACAGCACCTGTGGCCATGGCGTTCAACCAGCAAGGCACGTTGCTCGCGACTGCCTCTGAATCGGTAAGACAATTATTTCCAGCCACGTTTGTTTGTCTTAGGTTTGCTGCTGACTTTTGCATATTGTGATAACAATCCAGGGCACGTTGATTCGCGTATTTGCTGTTCCAAGCGGAAAGAAAGTTGCCGCCTTTCGACGAGGTTCTTATGGCGCCCAAGTTTACTGCTTGGCGTTTAACGAAAGCTCCACGATTCTATGCGCATCCAGCGACACGGGTACCATTCACTTTTTCTCACTGACCGGAGCTGAGAGCTCCGCTACAGGAAGTTTTGGCCATTTCACGCCGATCACGTCAACTCTCGCAGTTGCTGGAAGCACATTCGGCTCCACTGTTTTTGGAACTGCCGCCGCGCCGCCGAGTCCGATTGCTTCCACAGTGCTAGGATCTTCGCCTGGTAAATCCGCGTTGCACCCTGCTGGCTTGCCGAGCTCCACACGAACTACACGGACGAGCACTAGCTCCGCGGTTAGCAACTTTGACGATGTGGCTGTCGTTATGAGTGCTTATTTGCCAAGCTCCTTTTCAGGTATTGCTGAAGGCACTCGCGATTTTGCTTACGTGAGTTCTTGGCTTCGTGAATGTGTATTGCCATGCTGCACTTCCCTTTGAATATCTGGATATCTAACTGGCATGGACTGGGTTTCTTTTTTTTACAGGCCCGACTTCGCTCTACTGGAGTGCCGAACCAGTGTGCAATTCATGGTCCACGGGATACTAAAAAACCAATTGTGCAGCTGTATGTAGCAACTGCCGACGGATACTTTTACGAGTACTCGCTTAACCTCGCTGTTGGGGGCAAGTGCAAACTGGAACGGGTACGTTATTTTCTTTTATTTTATGATCCATTCGCATTCGTTCGAGCTCGACGAGCTAATGGTTGTTACCATCTTTTACAGGAAAATGTCCTTCGTGACAGCACATCCGAAGAGATCGAGGCCATTTACATTTCGTAGCAATAATCTTGGCGGGATTGTTAACTTGAGATCGGCTCAACATTTTGTTCCGACGCAATAGTATCTGCTGAGTATGCTGAACCATTGCGCCAATCTGCGCGAAAAATAAAACTAAAGAAATGTACAAAGCCGCAACGGTTGAAGCTCGATTACGATATTGCTGGTCAATCCGCAACCACGGAGCTGTTGCCCGACGCTAGGCCTTAAAACTTTGTGGCGTTGACCAAGCACCCAACCAATTGGCCCTTCTAACCAGGAGACGGCGCGAGTTTAAATCAGCTGGTCAAACTCGATGCCTTGGACGCTGTACCCACGCAAAGACCGATACACGACTGCGGCAAACTGCTTCGGGTCGGTGCGGAACAGCTCTGCAGCTTCTGTACTCGTGAGAAATGTACACAGCAAAGCATAGATTTGTCAGATCGCAAAAGATCTTTCAGCACTTCGAATAAATAAATGCAATGCTACAAACCTTTATTCAGTGGGTCGTCCGGGTTCGGCTCGTAGAACAGGTAAATCAGGCCATAGATGACCGAATTGATGTCCAGCACGGGTTTCCAGTCTTCACGCAGGATGTTCAGGCACACATTGCCGTCAAGATCGATGTTTGGGTGGTAAATCTGCGGTTTATCAGCATAGCGCCGCTTTAGCATCCTTCATGTTTAACGCATACTAATCACTTGTCCATGACAACCAATTGACTACGTATTCATACCTTCGTAAGGCAATGAACCTTGGGCGGGTCATGCGGGTACATCTGCAAATACACAACCACATCAGTCTCTTCGCTGCATCCCCACACTCTTGACACTACTAACATACAGGAGGGATCTTAAAGCTGAAGTCGTACGACGCGCCCTTCCACAGTCCCGTGTCTACCGCAACCTGCAGTAAATCACATCCACCCCTTCATCAGGTTTCATCGCGCAATCCCTAGTAGAATATCAACAGCACCCGCACCTTGACGTTAAACACCGTGAGGTCATTCACCTCTGGGAACGAGACTGTCGCCGTCTTGCCGCCGTCCAGCTCCGCGATATCTTCACTCCACAGAGAGCACATAAAGCTCAGCCTCACCTAATCCCACTCTATCTCCGCTTACTGTCCCTCTCTCTATTTGCCCACCTTTCTGGATGCGGATCTCACCCGGCGTGCGCTTCTTCTCCTTACTGGCGCCGCTGCGCTTTCCGCGACCCACACCGAGGATCTTCGTTTTGGGCTTCGGCGCCGGCGCGGCCTCGCCTGACTTGGCAGCCGCCGCCGCCGCCTCCTTCTCCTCGGCCTTCTTCTCAGCTTGCTTAGCTTTGAGACGGATCATTCTTTCTACCTACTCGTCCACTACTGTACTGCCGTGTCATTGAGTGAGTCGCTACGACTTGATAAAACAATCGGGAATACTTAAGGGCTACTTAACTGTTTTAAAGTACCACATGAAAACGGGTCATTCATTTCGTTACGTTGCCTAGCTTCGATGGTCGCAACTTCAACTTGTTGACTACGTCAACGCAAGCATTTAAGATCTTAAAGCTTGGCGTTCATGATCTGCTTAAGCTGGGGAGTGACCTCGTCATCATCCGGATCCGTGGCGTCGCTGAAGTCCGTGATCTGCGCGAACTTGGCCTGCACAGCCTCGGGCGTGATCTCCTTCTCCAGGTCCAGGAACACGCCGGCACTGCGCACGTACTTGACCTGAGCGACGAAGCCGCCACCGCTCTCGAAGATCTTGCCCGAGCAAGGAACGGACTCGTGGCACAGGAAGGCGATCGTGGGCGCCACGTACTCGGGCTTCCACTTCGCCACGAGGTCCGCGGGCATGACGCTCTCCGTCATCTTGGAGCCAGCGCCGGGGGCCACGATGTTCACCTTGATGTTCGAGCGAGCGCCCTCCTTGGCCAGCGACTTGCCGAAGCCGGTCATGGCAGCCTTTACCGAGCTGTAGTTCGTCTGGCCGAATTGGCCGTACAGGCCGTTCACCGACGTAATCAGGATCACGCGGCCGTACTTCTGCTTGCGCATATGGGGCCACGCTGCGTGGGTAACCGCGAACGCTGCACACACGAACATGACAACACATCAGTATGGCAGCGATGCCGGTCAGACAAACAGACGAGGGCGTCACGTACTTCCTTGTAGGTGCACATCAAGCACCTGGTTCCACTGAGCCTTGGTCATCTTGACGAACGTCACATCGCGTAAGATACCTGCGTTGTTCACCAGGATGTCCACGCGGCCGAAGTTCTCGATGGCAGTGGCCACCACCTTCTCGCCGTCCGTCACCGAGTTGTAGTTAGCGACCGCAACACCGCCTGCCACAGTCAAACAGTCAATATTCAGCCAGATTTGCTTCTCTGCCCTGGAGGCTTCTGACCACCTACCCTTGTCCTTAATTTCCTTGACCACTGAGTCCGCCGCCTCTCTGCTGAAGTCGTTCACCACACTGTCATAGAGAGGTTAGATACAAATAGCCCAGGATACAGCGACGATAGCCTACACCCAACGCACACTTTGGCGCCGCGCTCAGCGAAGAGCAGCGCATAGCAGCGGCCAATTCCGGCCCCGGATCCAGTGACGATAGCGACCTGTCCGTCGAAGCGAAGCATGATTCGGATACTGGAGATTGAAGTGAGCGGAGAGGACGTTTGCAGGCGGCGCCAATTCGCGATGTGGCTTCGACAAATGAACAAAATGTTAAGTAGTACCGACGTATGTCTAAACCAAACATGTAAAATAGTATCAACTTTTCCGGATATCGAAATCAACAGCCAATATTGCTATTGTAAAACTGAAACATTTAAATAGATTTGGGGGGATATCGTATTATACACTACAATACTGAAGTAGATGTATTACCAACATTGAACTTGCCGTTTTACGTCATCGGTTTACGCAAGCGGTTTTTAGCAAGACATAACGTACCTTATAACTTTTAAAACTTATTATTGTGAAACAGGTCCGATTGAGAGATAGGTCTCTGAATCACATATAGCAGGGACTACATGAAGCGGGCTACAACGCCAAAGCAACCCTAATTAATTTGCGGCTGCATTTTTGCCACGCTATCATGGCAGCAGCACCAGCTTCGGCTTCTTCGGTGGGAGTGGACTGAGGGAACGGTTGTAAAGCTAAAATTCATCCACGTTTGTCAATCAGCGTGATCCCACATCCGAACCCGAGCCCACTTCATCGCTCCATGGTCGTAATAGACATTGCCAAGATCCATGCCTACCCTGAGCTACTGTCAGCCATTCACAAGTTCGGAGCTGGTGAGCCGGTATATTTTTCGACTTCCCTTCTGCACATAGCTAAATCTGATCGAGCTTTGCTCCGAGCTGCTAAAGCAATACTTGCAAAGGCACGCCAGTCTTACCTTTCGATTGTATCCTGATCGCGTGCTCGATGTTGTTATGAAAGCCTGTATGCATTAAGAGGGCATTGGACGCTTCGGGGCATTCCACTCTGACTACTAGTATATGGCTACAGATGAGGCACCAAGCATTCGGTGGTCTAATTCAAAACAGTGACAACTTGATGGACACAGTGTGCTTCTTCTGAAGCAGGTAGACACGGATGACAATCTGCGACGTAACGGGGAGCATCAGCTGCCCTTGGCGATTGTTCTTAGCAGATCCATCTCTTGTAGCTGCCGGTGCTGTATTGAGAACTGAGTAAGCATAGATGCTGCAGATGGGGCCGAATTGAGCGCAGGTCTGAAGCCCACCGCGGGGCTGAATCAGAAGGTGAAGCCTCCATCACGAAAACCAGCACTTGATTAGAGGAGAAACAGCATGGCCGTGATATCGCAAAGGCCGACTGCAGAATAAGGAAGCCAATGGCGTTTGTAAATATAAAGCGCGCGGACGTACAGAAAGATAAACGCACAAGATTCTTGTGAGTTTGCATCAATCTAAAAATTGACTGAGTTGCTGTAACTCAGTCAATTTTTATAGCTAGAATCTGCTGTTTAGATATGCTGTTCGTGCTATTGTCCAGGACCGGCTATACGTGCTAACGAGGACGATTTCGACGTACACGGGAGGGCCCCTATACAAGCGTGCGGTTTAGCACCGCGACAGATTAGATCACCCACCTCAGCTAAAGTAACTTTAAGTATAATGTTAACCTAATGAATGTAGCAAGCATTCACACAAGTACAACAGATGAATGGGCTTGGTGGTGGTACTCACCCTAATGCTGCCCTGAGACGCTGACAACCTCCTAAAGCTGTACGCGCGCCTCTTTCTCGTCCCTGCCATCCATAGGGATCGTATTCCAGGAGTTATATACAGCCGACAATAACGACCGAGGACTAGCACAGCTCGCCCTGAAGGTGCTGCTAATTCGGCATTATTGTATGGAATATAGTAGCAATATGAGTGGATTTTTATCTAGGCAGGTGTGACTCACATTGCGACCCCCATGGTAGCAATTGTAGTAGTGACCTGAATTCTAGTGGTTATAGAGTATATCTAGGGTAACAAGCTTGTTGGGCCGTCACCGCTATCCATACGAAGGCCGGACGAGATTGCCGTCAGTAGAAAATTGAAGCAATTGTGAATACTTGCTACATTCATTAGGTTAACATTATACTTAAAGTTACTTTAGCTGAGGTGGGTGATCTAATCTGTCGCGGTGCTAAAACCGCACGCTTGTATAGGGGCCCTCCCGTGTACGTCGAAATCGTCCTCGTTAGCACGTATAGCCGGTCCTGGACAATAGCACGAACAGCATATCTAAACAGCAGATTCTAGCTATAAAAATTGACTGAGTTCCAGCCACCGACGTAGGTGGGTGATCTAATCTGACGCGGAGTGTACATATAGTGTAGGTACAGACGTTTTTGCGCACTGTATGATACCTGAAATACTTCCTCGACGGATGTAGGAACAACGGAGCTCCAGCATTCGCGATCTGAACATGCCTCGTTCGAGCACGCGCTAACCACAGTAGTCTACAAGAGCAAAAAAATCAACGGAAAATAAGCACTACCTTAAGCAAGCAGCATTCACTTCAATCAGCTTGCAACTCTGTTTCAGGGCACACAACGACCACAACCGTAAAGGCTAATATCAAACACGCTCGCCCACGAATGCAGCCCAACCGAAGGCTAATGGCTCCTCTTCCGAGGATCTCTCCGACTCGTCCTACGGCAACTCGTCCGAGGCGATGGGTGCGATACCGAGGGGCCGTCCTACAAAGCCCCTCCGGTGGAGAAGTCCTACTTGGAAACCAAGAAAGATGAAGAAAGACGCCGAGCATTGCTCCGCGCACAGGCTAAGAAAGATCGAGCCAAGCTCTTAGCGGCCAGAAAGCATGCTGATCGCAAGCCGAGCGCACGTGGCAGACGCCGAATGGAGCGCAAAACGAGGTCGTTTCTGATTTCACGATCGCCGACGCGCATGTAGTTCTCGTCGGAGGGTCTGTATCGGCTTTCACTATCTACCAAAGGCTGCACGATCGGTACGAAGGCTCGACAGCGCACGGAGACCCGTACTACATCAATCACTACCTGGTGACGATCAAGTACGAGAAAGGCACCGACCTCATGGAGTTCTTCCTGATGTTTGAGCGTGCGCTCAAGGCTGCCGCGGAAGCTACTGGTATTGTCATGACCGACGAGCAAAAATCATTACCTGTACCATACCATGCCCAGCACGTGGAAACCCGGCCTGGCCATGTGGAAGGGCAGCAAGAAGTTCATCCCGTATACCGACCTCAGGACAAATATCGAACGGAAGGTGATGGATGACTACGCCAAGCGCGAGTACAACATTGCGAGGGCAGTCCGGAGTCGTCTATGACGGCCGGCGAGACGGCACTCCAAGTGATCTCCAAAGCGCCTCACGATCGTGATAAGCCGCCCCGCACTTAATCGGGTCCAAGCTGCACCTACTACCAACGCCCGAACCACGTCATTCGTAACTGTCGTGTGCTGCAGAAACTTGCGCACTGGGACAGTGAAGGAAGGCACGGTCATCCCGGCCAATTTCGGCGTCATTGACCACAGGCGTCGTGATGATCACAATCCTTTCCCGGCCAAGCAGCAGCCCACTTAACGCTCGGAAGATCGGCAGCGTCATGGCCAACGCAACGATACCAGGTCTAAGCCCAGACATCTACTACCGTTTCGGTAACCCGGTCAGCTTTGACGACCTCCAGCGCCAGTTTAGCTCACGTAGTCGTGAAGTCGGCCTCATCGCCTACGCCACTATCGCCATGCCGGACATTGGCCTTTCAGCCGCGAGCACCGACCCCCATGACCCTACGTGGACGGTTGACTCCGGCTGTACTCGCCATGCTGCCTACCTGGAATCCTGGTTCAAGGAGATCAGGCCGTACGACGGTGCCCCCCCCCCCCCACGGCCATCATGGTCAGCGGCAAGAAGGAGATACCCATTCGCGGCATTGAAGATGTCATTCTTGAAGTGTCCGCCACCAACGCCATCAAGCGCCTACCGAAATTCCGTGATTTACTCTACGTGCCTGACATGAAGTCCAATCTTCTTTCCATCGCTCAAGTCCTGAAAATGGGCATTCGCCTCGTGTTCAGTCGTTCGCGCTGCACCTTCGTCGTGGATAAGGACCTCAAGCTCCATGTTGAGCTCGCCGCCAACATGGACCTGTTCCAGCTCATGCCTGAGACGCCTCTCAAGACGCCATTCAGCGCACTCATGGCCTCGACCCCTGCGGAAGATAAACCCGCCAACGCCCTTGTGGCTCAACCAGGTATGGATTCAACTGTCCTTTTATGGCACAAACGTCTCGGTCACCCTAACGTTCGTGTGATGCAGACCATGTCTAGGACCCAAGTGGCTCCGGAACTGGCGTTCTTTCAAGCATCAGCGATCCCCAAACACTTTTGCCCATCGTGCATCTTTCCTTTAGCTTTAGCTCACCGTACTCCTTCAATAGAAATGTCGGTCGCTCTAAAGCTCCTCTGGAAAAAAGGTTCATTCTGATATCAATGGTCCTTTGCCCTATCCCAGTTTGAGTGGAGCTCACTATTTCATTACGCTCATCGACGACTACTCGCGCTTCGTGCGCCTATATGTGGTTGCGCGGAAGTCGGACTTGTATGACTGTTATGAGCAGTTCCGTAAAGCGGCCAAAAACCGTTTCAACACTGAGGTTGACACACCGGAAACCCAATTCAATCAGTATGATCCTGAAGTTCAGCGGCTACAGAGCAACAACGGAAAAGCGTACGAAAAACTAGGCAAGATCATCTTTGATCAATACGGCACCCATGCCCAGTTCACGAATGCGTATACGCCCCAAGCCGGCGCATACCATCCTCGAGTGCGTGTGTGCTCTACTCATTGACGGTGGCCTACCTCGCCAGCATTGGGGAGTGCTGCCAGTATGTTACGCACCTCATTAACGTGACTACCAGCTGTGTGCTCCCTGATGGGGTCACCCCCCACGAGCTTTGGCACGGCAGGAAGCCATCTCTCGCGTACATCAAGGTGTTCGGTTGTGCAGCGTTTGCACTTACATCAGAGCCGCACCGCAAACAAACTCGACGCACGCGCTAAGCTGTGCATATTTGTCGGCCTTCCACAAAACAAAAAAGGATATCGCCTTCTCAGCACGATGGAAAATAGAATCATTTACAGCCGAGATGTCACCTTCAAAGAAGACACGTTCCCAAGACTGACTTTCCTCGAACGAGCCACCCCCGATCCGCTCAGCACATCCTTATCTGTTCTCAAAGAACTCCTGCATCCCTGAGTGGGCTTCTTAAACGGAACTAAGCTCCCTGATGACCACTGGTGTTGACGTGTGTACCACTTTCACTAAGAAGGTCAAAACCGAAGACGCTCGTGCAGTCTACGATAAAGCTCTACTGCTCAATGAGCTCGTTGACCTAGAAGAGGAACATATCCGGCACAATACCATCGTTAGTCTCTTAGCTGCTCGCTATGACCCCGACCCTAAGACATACAAGAATGCTATGCAATCCTCCCATGCATCTGACTGGCATGCTGCTGATCTCTCCGAGTATGATATCACTCATGGAAAACCCGACTTGGACACTGGTCCCGCGACCGCACAGCCGCAAGGTGCTCCAGTTCCGATGGGTTTTTATGCGTCAGCGCGATGAAACTGGTAGCGTTGTCCGTTTTAAAGCTCGCCTGGTTATTAAATGTTTTCAACAAAAGTATGATATTGACTACACATAAATCTTCTCTCCTGTCGTACGACTGGAAGTCCTTCGATTGCTGCTCACGCTTGCAGCCAGCATTGACTATGATATTGAACAGATGGACGTAAAGACGGCTTTCCTCAACGGTTCAGTAGACGTAGAAATATTTATGGAACAGCCTGAGGGATTCACCTCAAAGGACCACCCCGGCATGGTGTGCCGTCTTGGTAAGAGCATCTATGGTCTTAAATAAGCGCCTCGTGTCTGGTATCATACCTTTGCTAAGTACCTCGAACGTCTCGGCTTCACTCGCTTTGTCAAGGACCGTTGCGTGTTCTTTAAGGTTATATTCAACGCACCGTGTTACATCTCGGTCTACGTTGATGATCTTTTGATCATCTCCCCGTCCAAACAAGTCGACGTTAGGGTCAAATCGGCCCTGAGTTCCGAGTTCCACATGACCGATTTAGGGGAGTATCTCCTTAGCTGGAGCATTGAACGGAACCGCACCAATCGCTCCATCTTCATACACCAGAAGAGCTATGCCACCAAATGCTTGACAGATTCTCGATGCTAGAAAGCTACCCGAAGAGCACCCCAAGCGCAAATAAACTCAGCGCGGCAGACGGTCCTACCGACGATGAAGCTAAGATCATCGTGGCCAACAAGCCGTACCGAGAAGCTGTAGGCAGCTTCATGCACCTGATGACAGGTACTCGCCTTGACCTTGCCTACTTCATCCGGGAAGTCAGTCAATACTTAGATAACCCTGGACTGCCTCACTGGATCGCTGTTAAGCACAGTCTGCACTACCTCAATGGCAAAAAGGATTTTGGCATCACTCTAGGTGGAGTGGAGAATCTGGAGCTCCTACAGTCAGTTGAATATCTGATAGCATACACGGACTCAGACTATGCATCATGCCAAGACACACGGTGCTGCATCGGTGGTTACATCACAAAGTTCTGCAATAGTCCTATAAGTTGGATCTCACATCGCCACCACGCCGTCGTACTGTCGGCGACAGAAGCTGAGTACATTGCACTGGCTCTACTGCATGCAAGAGCTCGTGTACCTTAAGTTACTACTAAGAGAACTAGGCTACGACAGCACTAAACCCACATTGATCTTAGAAGACAACCAAAGCTGCATAAAGATATGTAACCACCCTCTTCTTCACGGCCGGAACAAACAGATCGATGTAAAGTTCTTATTCGTCCAGGAGAAGGTGTCACGAAACGAGTTCATCATCAACTACTGTAACACAAGCGAAATGTGCGCAGATAGTTTTGCAAAGGCTCTAACCAAGCCAACCTTTTGTGAAAATGAGAGAACAACTAGGTGTTGGTGCACACCACCAAACAGAATAATTACACAAGAATATGGTGAGAACATCGATGTTTATTGTCCAAAGATTTAAAACCCACAGTGAAATCCTCTTCAGACACTCATGTGTACTTACCCACGAGGCTTGAACGCTCGGAATGGTCGTACAAAGAAAAGGCGTAAAATACAATCCACTCCTGCGACTCGACGGCCAGCTCTTGGAGAACACCATGTTCATCTTCGTCGAAGATGGAGCGCTGTTTGCCGCCTTCTGCCACACACAAAACCACGCAGTGTCCATATAGTGCCGATTGTAGGCACCCACTAAGTAAACCCCGTCGTCGAAACGCTCCGTCGATAAGTACGCTGATCCATGCCGACCACCAGACGATAGGTTCTTCTGCAGCCCGTTGATCACCAAGTTGCAGCAAGCCGCTCAAAGTTGAGGAAGCAACCTCGCAAACTGCTTCCAGGTGCAGCCCTTGAGCAGGTCGCGACCTCCCGCGAGTTCGTCCGCCAAGAACTTCTTAACCACGTCGTCAAGGATGAGATCTGTTCGCCCAATCATACTTGCTCCAATCTCCAACCTCTTGAACGGACAGTTGTAGCCGTCACTAGCATCGATCATTCGCTTACTGTAGTCGTCCGTTTTGCAAAACGCCTCGAAGTTGCGCGCACCGCTTGCCTGGAAATGCTCCGCCAACTTGACATCTTCTGGGTGCGTCTCCATCATGACCGCAGCTGGCTCCCAACCTCGAAAGCGATGGCTCCTCGGCGTTACGCGCCAGTCCCAGAGCACACTGAATTCCTTGATGCCCTCGCTGTTGGTGCGGACATCGTCAATCTGCCACCTGGGCCAGCGTTTCTCGGGGTCGTGCTCCTAAAGTGGCTGCACCAGATCCACCTTGTCCTCGTCGCTTGCGTAGACATCGGGCTCCTAACCAGACGACCCGTCGCTCTTCAAGTCGTCGCTACAAAAGCTCTCGGAGACGTAGTCGTCGCTACACGAGATGGCTTCGCTTTCATCCTCACCAGACGAGACAACGCTGCTATACGGCACCGAATACAGCCCGACCTTTCGCGCGGCTTCTCGTGCTCATCTTTCCTTTCCTCGCGCTAAGGCGACGCATGAAGCTGGCGCATGGGCGCAGGATCCATACGGATGAAACTGTACTTAACTAGTTCTGAAAAAAGAAGGAATGGGGCAAATCGAGCTCACGTGAAGTCAGACCTTTACAGAATTAACTGTAGGAAGGCCTGAGAAGCAACCACGTTTCTAGATTCTAGATCTCTGCTTGCTTGAGCGGTTTAGCCTTTATCAATATCGAAACCCACGCACAAGTAGCAGTTTCCAGTGTCACGTGTGATGGTTTTTGGTGGCAGGGCGAGTGTGAGTGTTGGTCACCTGCCCAACACATACACACCACCAACCTACAATTTAAGATAAGTTCTAGAATGTCTAGATCTGATAGGATTCAGATTGGTGGTCACTAGGCCTCCACGCGTGCTCTCTGTGAGCTCTGATCGAGCTCCTAACTTAATCTCACTTTCCAATTTTTCCTCTTCCCTGCTTTGCCAAGTCCCCCCGTTCCAATTCTGCACTGTATCGAGATGCCTCGACACAGCTATATGATTACACATGAAGCTGGCAATTTTGTCGTATCACTACAATAGTGCCTTGATTAGGAATAGTCGCTATATGTATTCGATATCGAGCTACTGTATCTGGTACAGTAGCAATATCCAGAGGTGATTCTGCTGCCTTTACGAAACAGAATTTGCACTCTTACCAGGTGGTTTTCATTAGGAACAACAGCTCCGTTCGATATCGTCTCAGGAAGCCCGAGAATCGTTGACAATGTCGCCCGCTAGACTGGAGAATCATCTCGGGCGGCAGTATATATCGGATATCGGTATTGGAAGATAAATCCTGTCTGTTATTTTCAGGATGTTTTAGCTCACCGTGCTCTCGGAACCACTTCAAATCATCCACGAAGCTATACAACTTCAGCGGGTTGTATTATCGCCGCTGGGAACCCCAGTCCAAGTTACGGGACAGGTCCTTCCGTTTTTTTTTATTCCACCATCTCTTGCTGCAGCCTTAGAAAGCTCGTCGAGACTGCTTGATTCTCCCCAAAGGAGGCGTTATAACATCCAAGACGCAAATGTATTGCGGTACTCGCAGCTTGATTCACATCAAACAGATCACTTCCCGAGAAGCTGACGCTTGTGTCGCGGCTCAACCTCCTCGTCCGAGCGTCTGGATTCGCTCATGTGTGCTAATTAAGCGCCGAACACGCTGGGATCGTCGCTTCGGTGGTTACAGGTACCACATGACACGGAGCACCAAGATAGATCTGGAGACCGTCTTCAAACAATTTGATACGGGATCCACACAATATCGATCAGCTCCAGGCTGTACCACTACAGTAAATATACAAGATATTTTCAGCAGACAGCTATATTCAAAGTCGCGCTACGCCGGAAGAAGTTCTGAATTTCCGAATGTGGTTTTTTTAAAGGTCCTGCACTGCCGCAATCTGCATATGACCCCCGCGCTAATCGTAGCGTCGGGAACCAGCTATTATTCTTTTTTAAGGGATTCTTCCGCCAGGGTTATACTGAAATTGTTGAACAGCTGGTAGTACCACATATTTGGTACTTGTAACCACTTGATCCTCCGCTTTCAATAACCCGCCTCAGCCGCTCATTCGGTCATTCTCTCGCGTATTCATGCCTCAAACCCGATCGTCCGCGCGGAATCGGTTGGCTCTGGAGAAGGCCCGGAGGTTTGGTGTTACGTGCTTTTGTTCTTTGAAAGGTCCTGCACGATTTCACATATGCTCGAACGGTTCTCAGCATATGTCTCCAATGGTAGTGCAACTCACCAGACGAAACGTATGCTCAATGCCAGGATACCCATAGTATTCAACATCATAGATCTCGAGCACTACAGCATTTATCAATTCGTTAATAGCTGTAGTACGAGCCGGATGTTACAGTCATTAGGTCCCTGGTACAGTATCTTGTATCCGATGAGTACATATGGTGCGTCCTCTGACGCGTTCCCTTGCACCGCTGGAATAATCGCATGTGTCGTTGGATCGTCCTCGTAGCGAGTGACAGCTTCACCGATAACATCGGATAGGTACACACGGGATCGGATATAACACTAGCCACCATAACTTCCCCCAACGAGCTACTCTCTCGAAAGTCAGGTCGGCGTGAAATGCCGTACACAACTGTGTTGGCTGATCCAATTATGTACTTGAACGCGACAGGATATTTGCTGACCCGCCGCACCAGCGATCTATACGACGGGAAATCGTTTTTAGGGCGGACCACTCTCGTGGGACTTGTGGTCGGTCTCCAAAATAATTTTATCGAGCAAGTAAACTCTTCACATTCGGCGTCCGAACACGATAACCAATAACTCTTTCTCTATGATGTAATAGTTTTTTTCAGCTCCCTTGCATTTCCTTCATTGGTGTGCTACAAGACTACGGACAACGGCATACAAAGCTGGCAGACTAAAAGCCGGCGACAGGCATAGCCACAGCTGGGGCTCCTGTACATTATTTTTAGCGAATCACGTGCGAGAATGTTCTTTATTTGGCGAATCTCAGCAAGAACAATCGACTGGACGGCGTAAAATGCACACCCTGCCGAGCTAAAACTACGCGCAGTCCTCAATGGCGCGATAGCGGGGGCGCTACAGGATAAAGCAGAAGTGCGAAGGCGCACGAACGCCACCCGAGTTGGAGCTGACGAAGCAGCGCGCCACCCCCAGTTGCCACGCGGCGCAGTTTCGGGCGGTGGAAGCAGGCTGACCGCCTGCTCGCCTTGGCGGTAATGCTCGATCGCCGACGCTCAAGGGAAAGGGCGCAAGGAATTATTTATTAGCGTCTCAGCCCTTGTAACATTTATGAAAGATGCACGCAGAGATGAAAGTATTTTCCAGTGATAGCTAATAGGGACCACTAACATATTTACTGACTTTGTTGTACATTATGCTCTTTAAGGCCTTCCAACGCATTCAATGATCGATTATATGCGGCTGCAGGAGCCGAACTGGTGTGCGAGGTACTTGGAGGAGCACAGAAGCCCTGAGCACTCGCTTGAGAGAATGTTCCATTGTATCTGCAAGCGGCAAAGTAATTTTTGATGCTGAGAACTTCGTTTTTTATGAATTAGTTGTTGTTTTAATTGATATTTTGCTTTGTGTAGCTATGAGATTTCGCCGAAAAAGCCCAAGAAGCCAAAATGCCGACTGCAGAGCTGCTAGAGAAGCGAGGGAAGTTTTGTCTGATGTTTTGGAAGGCTTACAGTACATGGAGCAATTCAGAGATCTACAATGTCCACGAAACTGCAATCAATTTTGACATGCCACTGGCTCGCTTTTGGGCTCTCAAAGGCCGCAGGGATCCCGCTCGAATGGCCAAGACGACGAATCACACTGACAGAATGACAAAAGTGCTTAAATTCGCGGTTAGGGTACGTTTCAACTTTTCATTGATGCCGAAACTTATATTTATCGGACTAATTACTTCGTTTTTGTTGTTAAGGTAAAAAAACTTCCAGTTATCTTCATTTGAGGGAAGCTCAGTGGGGGCATCGAAGGCTAGCAGTTGCCCGATTACCCATCTGGCCACTACTACACCACGCAGGAGCACGCGTGGATGGTCGCAGTTGGCTGGCAATTTTATACAGATTTTTTATTTTTAAATACGAATTGACGGCCCCGCTGCCCTCCTTCTCGATAGTTTTGATTCCCACGTTTCTGAGGAGGGTCAGCCGGTCGTTGCCGAGGAGGCAAACGCAATGATGGTCCCTGCTCCGCCTAATACGACGGCGGATTGTCAAGTGCTGGACGTCGGTGTGATGGGGCCACTAAAAGCGAAAGTCCGGTCGAAGTTTCGCTGGCTTATCAGGGGCACTGCCAAAGAGAAGCGCCTCCGTGCAATTAAATATACCATTGCTGCTTGGGCCGAATTGGCTTAGACCACCGTAATTCGCAGCTTTGAGAAAGCAATTCCTAGGTATCCGGAGGTAATGGTCGGATAAAAGCAATTTTTTGCACATCACATTTGAAATTTCAGTTTTTTACAAACAGTAGTTATAGTCGTCCAATCAAAACTCTGCAGGGTTTTATTGTCCACTTCAACAACGAGCCAGTTCATTATGGAGGATACTATTCAGTCATGCCGGTTTTGTATATCGTTGTCTGTAGACCAATTCGTTGTCGTGTTCTTCTACCTAAAAGAAACACCCCTTCATTGCAAAGTTACTTGCATCCAACCGCATATAGAATTGTTCGCTGAAATCACATTTCAAAGGGGCGAGCACGGTATTACCGAAACTTGCAATTTTACTCAAAATGCTATACTTGCGCTGAGTCCACCTCAGCGTTGCCTTACGTTTACAGCAATTTTGTCTTTCAGCATCTCGAAAAGAGGTCCTGCGGCATGGGCAACTCTGCCATAGAATCGCTTCACGTACGTTGCGGTACTTAGAAACAGCTGTAATTTACTTCGTAGAGCGTCGTCTCCAGTCACGAAACGTTTGGACCTTTTCGGATCTCTTACTCTATCTCGCCGGATGTAATATACGAGGTATGCCACGGAACAGAATAAATACTTGTTTAATTTCACGTAGAATTCATTATCCTCCATACGGATTAGTACTCGATCCCGCACAGCAAGGCGAGCTTAAAGGTCTCGGCTAGACGTGATACGGAAATATAATCAAAGTAGGAGATCAGCTAAGTCCTTAAGCAGCTTTCTAATTCCATCGTTAAAAGTTGCAGTGGGGGCTCTATAGGAATCCAAAGATATTCAAATCAACCATCGGCTATTTGAAATGAGATGTACTTAATATCGGAACCGCGCATCCGGAGCTGGTAGTAGCCGCTACGCAGTCCCATGCAGTTGTACAAAACAATACTGACATTTTCTCAAAAATATTGTCCTTACGCGACACCATTTGTCGCGATGAGTCTCGTGAAGAACCAAGTTAAGCAACTACGGAGCGATTGCGCGGTGGCTCAAGGACACGGCTCTTTATGAACACTACAACTTAAACATGTCGTCGTAGTGAAAGCAACGAAGACTGGATGCATGTAAGGACAGGCGTATGGGTATGGATTGTGAAATAGCAGCAAGCTTGGGTCCGAAATCTTAACGAAAGAAATAAAGTCGACTCCTCTCTGGACAAGAAGACGTGGCCGATCGCAGGATGCCTTCGGGATTAATATCCGGTAAGTACGCAACAATAGCCCAAGTGACGTCGCGAACAGAGTTCGAGAACCGTAACAAGTAAATATAAGACTCCCTCTGCCTAAGTGCTACCACATCTATTTTATCAGCTAACTAGTGAGTTAAAAGATTGCGACAGAGTAAAACTTGGTGTCGATAGAAGAAAGAAACACAGCGCGAAGAATGTCGAGAAGAGACACGGCATCTGTGCGGAAGCAGTTGGATCGAAATCTCCGTGGCGCTAAAAACTAACAAATGGACCTGCTGGAAACCAGACTAGACGAGGTGCACGCCGACGTTAGGGTCTTGAATTACTAACCTCAACGCGACAATTAACAACAGGAAGACCGGAATTACGTCAAGCTTTGAATAAAACGGCGACCGGTCTAGTGAAAAGCATGACGGACTAGGTGCAAGGTTCTCAATCAAGTGAAGCAAGTTCTGAAGAAACGCAGCGCTTGGATCGAACATCCTGCCAAGTCCAGCGTGAAACTCGTTCGCCTGTGCTGAACAAGGCAGCTTTTGCGTACCTTCGATATTGCCACTTCGCACGACTGTAACCCGGACGGCTGAACCCCGTGTCGCTGGCAATGTGACGGCGCAATCAGCTAGTGGTGGTGTTATCAGGGGCTGAATCGGAGGAAGATGGATGTGAAACCACCGGTTTTCGTTGAAGGGCCAGTGGGAGCCAAGCTAAAACTGTTTTGTGTACCCCTTCGAGCAGTCGCTATGGTAATCTAGCCCTCACACGTACGTGCGTGTCAAGCTTGAGTCATTCTTCGTTATGGTTTGCCTTCTCAGTTTTCCGAGATTGCTGTTCTGATGTGCATCTACTAGAAGGCTGTTTGCCGAGGCAAAGCAACGCAAATTTCCTTGCAATGCGTCGCAGTGCCCCATCTATCATATGCGCTTGAGAAAATGAAATCCTCCATCACAGCGCCCTACCGACGGCGGCTTCGTGGCGGACGGAGGCGCCCCTCCTCCTTACGAACTTCATACCACGACAGCCAACACGCTCGAGGCGTCTGTGGCGCAACATCAGCCTCCATTGGAACGTTGGGAGGGACCGACGCCCGCAATATGCAGGTAAGGAAGTGCTGTTCATGGTGCTCGTCGTACTCAAGAACGGTGGGACGTCGGATATGCTGCCCAACATCTTCCACGCCGAGACGCCGACGTTTATCAAGCCCATTACGAGCAGGCCCTGAAAAACAAAATAATTAAATTCCAATAATACATGAATTGGAGAGGTCAATATAATATTATTGAAAATCCCCTAAACTCGATACTGTTCTTGGTAAAGTTCCTATATTGTTGAAACCATCAAATCTAACCGGACCGCGAATCAAAGCTCTCTCGGCTCGAACCACGCTAGCTCTAGCCCCCTACGGGCTGTTATTCTTATTTGTCCCCTTCAGCACTTGCCATGGTCTCAAACAAGCAACTGGCAAACTACGCCTTCACGTTCAAGGTCTCGTGTCTCTTGCAGTACCGGTACTTTGTTGAGGTTCGCAAGCAGGCAGTCGACAATGGATTTCATATCGAATGAGCCACCTCAACGACAAGCCCCCCCCCCCCCCCCCCGGCACGTCGAAGTCTAGCGGAATACGAGTGCCCGGGAAACGACACGCTCGATAGGTTCGGCTTTGTCACAGACTACGCCGCTAGCATTTACATGGGCTGTCCGGCGAAACGTCACAGTCGAAAAAGCTTACAACAAGTTAACGCGCACCATATCCAGATGGGACACTAGAAGTATATGATCATCGTCGTGCGAATCGTGGAGGTCGTCAATACGAAGGATCTCCCTGCAAAAGTTTTGGCTTGTGGAGCTCTGGCACTATACTACGTCGATATCTACGAAATTTACGTCGTTAGCGAGCTAGTATCCTGCGGATCCGAGCCGTGTGCGCTTATTGCCGGGGACGATTGCAACACAAATCGCGCGATTGCGACACGGATGGGACTGCCATTGGCTGTGCAAGCCACCGTCTTAATTTGGCTATCCAGCTCTACGTGAACGAGCACGATGTCGTGCTGGCGCAGGTGAACGAGCTGATGACGCAGCTTAAACCAAGAAAAACAGTCATGTTGCCAGCAGGCCGATTGGCCTACTGGCGGCATTGCTAATACTCTACTTCTCTACAGCGCTAAGGACAAACTCTGTGGCTGCAAGGTAGATGCCCGCGTGGATTTGCACTTATTTGCTCGGGACATGATCTTGGCACCACGCCCGACATTACGTTGTTCCTCGAAATGAGGCCTCCCATCGGGCTACACAACGGAACGTGGACGAGGATCCTTGCGCGACCTGGGGCTCATGAACTCCGAGTATCCCGCCGAGTGGGCGATAAGGGGTACCAGCAGCTCGAGCAACACGTCTGGTGCATCCATCCCCCCAAGGCCTCAACCTGCCTGCTGTTGTTTCACAGAAGTAGACCTGGGCATCGGCTCGGTTAAAGCCGCTCGGATACCGGCTAACCGACTAAACGGTTAGCTGGTTCGCAATTTGTCGAGCCGGTTAACCGTCCGCTAACCGGTACAAGTAATACTGATATCAAGATTGCTAGTGATTGCCAGTCCAGAAAAGACCGAGTCGCCCCCACGTCCAAAATGAGAGCCCACGAGGGCACTGACGACGCTTGCTGCGCTGGTGCTAGCGTCCAACCCGAGGCCATACTTCAACACCATCGCTGCTCTGTTGAGTACCGTGCCCCCACCTCCCTGACAAGGCATTGATTGTCATATCGCGTTCGTCTGATTCAAGTCTTAGCGGTAAGTACTACGAGCTTCATTCTTAGCAAGCTTTACCACTGCAATTGATACTGAGTGCGACGTATTTGGCGCTGTTGTTTAGCAGAATCGAGCTACGGTCGTGAGTGGTGCTCGCGCTGTCGGGTCATTGATCGGCTGCATAGATCACAACCCCGCTACCCTGTTTAAGACATAAAGTACGCCTCCAGCGATTGAGGCGTGTCCGTCAAGTGCCGAGAGAGGGCTCCTCACTGAATAGCAGGTCAGTGCCTTTGCTAAACGCCGAAAAATCTAATCGTATCAACACACTTCTGACATGCAATACGTTTTGCGTTTGATAGGCTTTACATAATGACGGAGCCCTCAAGTAGCAGTGACACTGAGTTCTTGGGAGCAAATACTTCGGTTATTTTGACACAGTGAACTGGCAATGGTGTTAATAGCGAGGCTGAGGCTGGAAAGAATCGCACGTTGCGTCTGAGGGAAAGATTGTAGTTGGGTCGGAACGGGGCACTCAGTTGGAAGCCGCGGCCGAGTTGGTAACGCCTCTAGGGCGTCGATCATCCAAGCGCAAAAAGCGTTCTTGGGTCTGGTCTCATTTTGATGGTAGTGGAAGTTACTCTACATCTTTGGAATGCTTATCGAGCAAAGTAGCGCGCCCAGCTTCCTATGCATCTTCGACTGGAGTGTCGGTATTGGCTCGTCATCTGCGCTTCAACCACTTAATTGGAGTAGATTCCGGTATTGCTGGCGATCCACAGCAGCAGACTCTGTCGAACACAGGTGCATTGGACAGACACGACCTAGTGAGCCCAGAGCGACAAGTGGAGATTCTTGTAGCAACGGTTGCGTGGTTTGTTGACACGAAACAGTCATTCGTGATGGTGGAAAAGGAGTCATTTAAACAAATTCGTTCACACCCTGTGCCGACATTATGACTTGCCTAGCAGGAGGACGCTTCTACGTGCCGTCGACGACGAGTACACAGCAGACCGGGACCTATTTCAGCAGATGCTGAACGGGATCTCTAGCAAGTTTGGCACCACGGTAGATTGCTGGTCGTCGCGGGTGTACCGTGGTTATATTGGAATTACAGTGCATTGGGTTGACGAGCATTGGGAGTTGCACTCAGCATTACTGGGGTTCAAGTACTTTCCGCCGCCACACAATTCCTCCACTACTAGTGATCTAGTATTTAGTATTGTCGAGGAGTTTGGTATCGGGGAAAGAATTTAAGGAGTCACGACGGATAACGGTGGAGAGATGCCGAATGCAATGAAAGATCTGAGATTACTGCTGAATGAAGCCCATCCTGCAGCTATAAGTGAGAGCTGGCGTATTCGCTGTGCTTGTCATATTTTTTTATGAACTGTGCTATGAAGGACGCAGAGGCCTGCATCAAGACCAAGGCGGACAAGCTGCGCTCGCTGCTTAAGAAAGTCGTCTTAGCAGCGCCATGCGAAAGAAATTCAAAGATGTACAAACCCTTTTGGGGACAAGCGTGGATTGGACCCACCCGGTCTAGATTGCGGATTGGAATTCCTTGTTCACTATGCTGGACGATTGCTATAAGCTACGCATGGTCTTTAAAGCACTCTGCAAGTGCGACGAGTTCAAGGAAGCTTTAGTGGAATTTGAACTATCAGCAGAAGACTGGGCTGTCCTCAAAAGCATGTGTGACTTTCTACGCATCGCAAAGAAGCTAACTCAAGTAGCTAACTCAAGATCGGTTGTAACTATTTCGCTTCAACCGGTCATTTATAACAGTATGGTCGCCCACTGTGATCGTACAGTCCAAGGCAGTAATACTACCGATGTGACCACTGAGACTACGATAGAGGCGGCAAAAAAATTAAGTTGAAGCTCCAGAAATACAAGGACCATCTCCGTGGATGGTTGCCGCGCCTTGCTCTCTTTCTCGACCCCCAAACAGATCGCGATTGGTATAATCTGGGTGATGACATGCAAGATGCAATACAGCATGTTCTTCAACTGCACTACAGAATGAGTGTTGTGGGCAGTCCAACAGTCAGCACTAGGTTGCGTTAGCGATGCAAATTACATCAGTGGGCTCATGGGCTGTGGGAGACGAACGGAAAGCCTCGACGAGCTAGGTGAAAATATCTTCAGGCAACGCGAAGCCCAGACCACAGCTATAAGAGCGTACTGCTCTGGTGGAAAAACTTTAGAGCTGACAAGTTTCCAACTTTGGCTCAGCTGGCTCGTGATGTTTTCGATGTGATGGGTTCATCCGTTCCCTGTGAGTCTGCATTTTCAGATAGCGGACAGTTTCCGCGTCCCGACAGATCAAGTATTTCTGACAACCAACTAGAGAAGAGTATGCTGCTGAGGTCGTGGCAACGGGCCTTAGGAAAAGTGCAACATTCAGCTAATTTGCCGATTAACCGATTAGCCGTTCGGTTAACCGGCTAAAATATTTTCTGAGCAAGTTAACTTTTAACTAAACCGTGCCCAGGTCTACGCATCACCAATGACCGCATCGTTATGCAGAATTGTCTTAACCTCTTTTTTGTGCTATGACACATTTGTGTCGACAAGTTCAGGTTGGAGAGGACTTAGACGACGACATATTTAGACTTGTGCGACGCTGACAAACTATTACATCGGCTATAACCCCTTCGGATCTACTAGTGGCGAAGAATACCACCAGAGCCTAAACAATCTGATTGCAGATGGTCGGGAGATGCAGAAGAAGCGACGCCTTGCTCAAGAGAGATACCGCGAGCGTAGGCTTGTTTGTCAGCGGATGTCGCTTGACGACAGAGCAAACATCGAGGCATTTGCAGATGAGACGGCTTAACACGGATGCAGCGTATCTCGTGAGAGGCATACCTCTAGGCAAGAGACTTCGCTTTTAGCCTTGATGTCTAGCTGGTGTTGAGATCTAGTATTGATTTAAGAAACCCTAGCGAAAAACGATTTTTTATCTCCAACTTCCACAATACATGTATTTTTTTTTATCGCAAATACCGGTATAATAGTATCGTATGATGTCATCATTTCCAAATGGCTACATCCACCTCTGACTTGCTTTTTATATGCGACTCATTCCCTCTTTTCGACGCCCTGTCGCCCAACCCCAGCGGCGACAAGGTCGTTTTCTCACTCAGTCTTCCGCGCCTCTAAAGCTCCGCTCCGCGCGCTCCATCTCCTCCCGGGCGGCCTCTCACAGCTTTCGCCTCTTATAGATACACACACGCACATGGTGGACCTGCGTCCCGTTCCCGACATGCATGAGGTCGCCGCTGCGGCGCCACCGTTTCCGCCACCCGCCCATGAGCTCGACGAGGACGAGGAGGAGGCCGAGTGCCGCGTATGCCGCGGCGAGGCCGAGCCTGGACGCCGGCTGTTTGCGCCATGCAAGTGCAGCGGCAGCATCCGCTTCACGCACTCGGACTGTCTGGAGCAGTGGCTGGAGCATTCGGGTAAGAGTTTCTGCGAGCTGTGCGGCCACGAGTTTACCTTCACGCCGCTGTACGATGCCAACGCACCCGACGTGTTACCGTGGACGGAGCTGCTGACCACGGGGCTGTGCGTCGTGCTACTCAAGTGGCTGCCGTTCGTGCTGCGTGCCGCGCTCGTGCTCGTGTTGTGGCTGGCCGTGGCCCCGTGGTGCACCAGTTGGCTGTACCGCATGTGGCTGCTACGTGCTTCGGCCATGGTGAACGTCAACTTCTCGGAGCGGTTCGACGCGCCACACGTTGTGGACGATATTTTCTCGGGTGTGATCCTCATCGTGTGCATCGTCTTCTCCTTCCTGGCGTTAATGTCTTTCGCGGACTTCCTGAGGTTCCATTTAGACCACATCGAGGAGGAGATCGCAGCCGACGAGATGCCACACCACCACCATCACCACCGTCATGATGCAGCTCAACACGTGCGTCGTGCGCAGTTTGGAGAGGGCAATCACGTTGAAGAAGCTGTGGAGAACGAACAAGATGTCGAGCCAAGACTGCGTCCCATGTTGGACGGACCCCGGAGATTAGGCAACTTGGACGAGAACGCCCAATCTGACGACTCGTCGGACGAAGAAGAGTGGGCCGATCAGAACCGGGAGGAACCTTTCGCGGACGCCTTCATTCAGCACCACGAGTTTGGACTTGCACCGCCTGTGGAAGATGCGGATCCTGTCCCAGAGCCTCAGCACGAGCTGCGTCAACGACGACCATTGCGTGATGCACCCGAGATGAATGAGGACCCTGGACAAAATGCTGCTGGACCAGCGCCAAGAGGCGCACGCAATCGCGTGGATCCGCCGCAAAACATGAACCAACGCGAGTGGGAAGACGATTTCGAGCACATGGAGATTAATATCGCAATGGACGAGCTGCTAGGACTACGTGGAGACTTGGTGGTGCTTTTCCGCAATGTGTCGTGGCTGTTGGCGTTCAATGGGGCCTACCTTGGTCTGTTTGCGTTCATCCCGTACACACTCGGAAGCACGTTGCTGTCTGCTGGAGCCAGGATTGTGGCATCGCTACCAGTTACTTGCACGGCTTTTGCATCACTAGTCAGGCTTGAATCTGCAGCTGATCAGGAGCTATCAATTGGTGTTTTTTTCGTGAAGAATCTGCTGCAATCAATCGAGACGGCGAAGCAAAGTGGCGACTGTTTGCAACTAGTGGATATTTGCACGTGTATGATGGGTTACTTGTCGATTTGCATGACGATCGTACTCTGGAGGTTTATGGTGAGGACTGCTTCCTCATACATTCATCGTCCGCTCATGGACGGTCTCCTGTGGGCTTTACGCTGCTTGACAGCTATTGTCAAAGTGTCAACGCTGTTGTTGCTGAAAATGGTGATTCTGCCCATTATATTGGGGCTTTGCATCGACTTTGCATCTCTCCACTTGTTCAAGGTGACGGCACATGACCGCATTGCATTCTGTATGCAGAATATGATCTGCACACTGATGGTGCATTGGGTACTGGGCATCACCTTCATGCTATTCGTGACGGTGTCTGTCTTGCAAATGCGTGAAGTTGCTCACCCCGATATTTTAGCCAAGGTTATTCGACCGCAGGAAGACCACCCGGATCTACTGCGTACGTTGCTGAGCGAGAGATGCACGAAGCACGCTCGTCGTATGCTGTTGTCTCTTGCAATCTACGCGGCGCTGCTGCTTGTCCTTGTGCATGCTCCTGTACGGATCGCAAGCTTTGTGGCACCGTCTTTTTTCCCGTTGACGCTTCATTTTCAGCACTTCAGTCCAGAGATTCAAATACCACTGGAACTTCTGGTTGTCCACCTCGTTGTGCTGAGTGTATTGGAGCATGCGAAGAACGATATTGGCAAGTTTCAGCATGTTGGAATTGTATTCGCAAGCGACTGGTTGGGTTTGACGGAGTACCTGCTGCCACAGACTGAGTTGGAGATTGGAGCGAATGGCCAGCGGAAGTCGAAGATTGTAGTGCTGCCGCCACCTCCTCTCCATTTCCACCCTCGTGCTCAGCTACCTCCGGAGGAATTACGTGTAGATGGGCACCGTTATCTGCCGTGGCCCGAGGATGGTTTGGACGATCCACAGCCCGTGGAGTACCCACTACTTCCGAGAGAAACACCATCTCACCTATGGCTTCGACTTGCTGGCTTAGCTGTTTTTTTGTGGGCTGTTTGCATCGTGGTGATTGGATCGATGTTGTTTGGCTCGCTGTTTATCGGTCGGATTTGCATGGGTCCGTTTGAACGTGTGTCTGGAATCAGCCATGACCCGCTCGTGATGGCGGCAGGTGTTCAAATCATCTGGTACTTTGTAAACAGCATTCACGCTCTGAATGTCCTGATGCTGCCGGAAGAGCGAGTGGATCCGACGTTGGTCCAGCGCGGGTATTCCGTCCGTAACATGACTCCTGCGAACGCTGTGACGTGTGTTGTGGGCTGGACCCTGGTGTGCCCATTTATGCTGGGTCAGCTGATGTCGTTGTGCGTCACCAGTGCAAATGCCGCCTCTCTCGAAAGCTTCCTGATGGGTTATTTGTTCTTCAATTTGTTTGCGTGGCTGGTGTGCTGCTTCCCTGCCAAGCGCAACAATAGGCGCCGCAATCAGCGACAAGCAGCTCTGGAAGAACTAGAAGCTGACGAAGAAGGATTCTTAGATGTGGCTAACGAGGACGAGCTGTTCGAGGACGACATGGATGATGATGAGCTGGAAGAAGAGGAAGAGGAGCGACTACTGCATGAAGAGGATGCTGCGGCTGCCGTCGTCGCCGAATCTGTGGGCTTTATTGGTTCGTTCCGCAAAGCATACCGTCAACTCCAATTCAATGTGAATGTACACGAAAACGAAGCTGTTCGGCTTCGCCGGGATAACATTCGAGGCAAGTGTTTCGACATGGAGTTTTTCCAGGAGAGCGTGCTACAACCCATCGCGGTATTCCTTATAGGAATGCTCGTGGTGCCGTGGCTGTTGTCGTCTGTAATTCTGCTGGTCGGTTCGTCCGACAAGGCGAACTTTGAGAAGACTGCCTTCGCCATGTGCGCATTCTGGGTTGGTACAGTCTTCGTGCTGGTGCGTTCGCATTCGCACGTGACCCGGTGGCTTTCGAACCTGAGCGAATCGATCCGCAATGAACGGTATTTGATCGGCCGCCAACTGCAAGACATGGCACGGTAAAAGGATTGGAACCCAAAGCCAACTTAAACTCCTGCTGCGAACCTCGTTTGCGTATATTGACCTTAGATTAGGATGAGAGGAACTCATGTGGATAAGAACATGGCTCATGCACTCTTTACACGTTAAATAATGTGTAACTTTTGATATTGTCTTTAAAGGAAAAAAAAAAACAATTTGAAACTTCAGTCGACGACCGTGTTCGACGGTTGTGTCTTAGGTAGGTCCAAAGTCTACACTAAATCTAGAAAGTCGGTTGTCCGAGGATGGTGAGCGTGCGTCGTGCTCTGGAGAAGCTTCAGCTACCTAATGGTCTGCACCGCGAGCGCATCCAATGGCTGTACGAAGGCGCCAAGTCGCCAGCGGGCAGCTATCTGCTCTACTGGATGCAGACGTCGGTGCGTACCAAGTACAATTACGCACTGGAGTACGCGGTGGCGGCCGCCAACGAGTTGAAGCTGCCTCTACACGTGGTTTACCTGTTCCCAGACCGCTCAGTTGTCTCTGCATTGCAGCCAGATGAACACGAGTGGAAGGCTCAAGCGGTTCAAGATGCCAGCGCTCACGCGTTTGTCACGGAGAGGCACGCGTTATTTGCGTTGGAAGGTCTGGCGGACGCGCACCAGCGACTCGCAGGTCGTGGCTTAGGTCTGGACGTCTTCCACCACCAACACGAGGCAACTGAGCGTCTTACACGCGACGAACTGCTCAAGTTCTGCGCGCGCAAATCTGTTCTGGTCGTGACGGACCGTCCGTACTTGCGGCCTTGGCGCTCGGCGCTAGACAAGCTTGTTTCGTCGGTGGAAGATGAAGATACGGGCGCTAGCTATGGAATTGTTGAGGTTGAAGGCGACGTTGTGGTGCCTGCAGCTGTGGTCACAGACAAGGAAGAGTACGCGGCGCGTACGATCCGTCCTAAGATCACGAAGCACTTGGATCGATACGTCGTTCCTTTGGAGAGTTTGACATTGGAGAAAGCATACGAAACAAAAGGAAAGTCGCTGCTAACTGTCCTTGAAAACCCTAAGCAACTGAAGCCGCTGAATGTCACGAGGTTGGAGGCTGTTGCTGAGACGCTAGAGCTGCTGGATGTGAATCGCAGCGTCAAGGGCGTAAGCTGGTACTTTAAAGGAGGAGAAACTGCAGCTTCTGCCATCGCGAAAAAATTCCTGACTCCAGACAAACTTGCAAGCTACACCACTGAGCGCAATGAACCGAGTCTGGATGCTGGCAGCGACTTGAGTCTCTATCTACGCTATGGGCACATTAGCGTCGTACGTATTGTGGTCGCTGCACAGAAATTGAAAAGTGTGACGCGAGCTAAGGAAGGATTAGCGTCGTTCTTAGAGGAACTCATCGTACGTCGTGAACTATCAGTGAACCTGGTGGTCTACAACCAAGAAACCTACGACTCGATGCGCTGCCTTCCCAACTATGCGCAGATCACCTTGCAAGAGCATGCTCAAGACAAGCGGGAACAACTGTACTCACGTGAAAAACTAGAGTTTTTCCAAACTAGTGACAGATTTTGGAACGCTGCACAGCGAGAGCTCGTGGTTACGGGCAAGATGCACGGCTATATGCGCATGTACTGGGCCAAGAAGTTGCTGGAGTGGACTCGTAGTCCAGAAGAAGGTTTCAACGCGGCGTTGGTGCTCAACAACAAGTATGCGTTGGATGCGCCTGACCCAAACTCGTATGCTGGCGTGGCCTGGACGTTCGGAAAGCACGACCAAGGCTGGAAGGAACGCCCAATCTTTGGCAAAGTTCGCTACATGAATGAGGCTGGACTCAAGCGCAAGTTCCGCATGGACGCCTATGTGCTGAAGGTTGGGCGACTAGCGGCTCTGGCTAAGAAGGGTCTTCGGGATGAAATAAACGCAGAGGAAGAAGTGGAAGTTGCGAAGCCCGGGCGTGCAAAAGTTGGTGGGTCGAGGCCAGCGGATAGTGACGACGCGGGGAAAAGTGGCCCTTCAGCGAAGAAGAAGAAACTACAGCATAAGTGAAGATATGGCAGTAAAACGTAAGAATACCCTTTGGAGAATTTGCTGCGATAGTAGCTGGCAGTATTTTTATCGACAAATGAATGCATTGTTTACCATCTCACTTCAGCAAAGAATTTGAGCAGCAATGGACGTGCAGACACGAGCAAGTCGCCCATCGCTTACAATCGTCACGAACCGTTCTCAGCAGCAGATCCAAGTCAAACGGGCCAAGGAGATCAATGCTGTTTATCCGCATGAGATCATTGACCCTAGTCTGAAACCTCGCACACTTTCTACAGCATCGACGTATGTGATCTCGCCCTCGTCGTCTGTTTCTGCATTGTCTGCGCCCCCTCCAGCACCAGTTCACGCAACTCTAAACGTCACCAAACAGAAGATATTTACTCCAGCTTTTACTTTTACACCAACTGCGGCATCTCGCCGTGGATACAAGTACTGCTCTGATCCTGATTGTACTTCCCCTTTGGCGTCCAATACTGCGTCTTCGAGAGCCACGTCAACTGCAGCGAAAGCAGCATCAACCTCTGTTTTTTCCGGCCCGCACATGTCGACAATGAGCACAGACACTTACTTCAAACTGCTGAAAAAATCACAAGTCCTCGAGCATTTACTGCAGATGAGCTCCCACGTTGGCGAAACTGAGCAACAAATGCACCGCCTTCAGTGTGAGCAAGCACGAGCTCAATGCGTACAGGACCGCGTATTCGCCGAACTCGAGAGATATCGACGCCAGGTCATCGATGCACAACACCAATTCCTAGGACTACTCGAAGCTCTCACCGCGCTGTGCGTGCGGGAGAATAAGCTCCAAGAACACATCATGGACGAAATGGAGGATCCAGATCACCCTGATGTTGTCAGCGCTGAAGACCAAACACTACGGGACTTGCAGCGAGCTTCTTCACCAACCGCGAAGTCAAATTCAAGCTCACCTCTGGAGACGCAGGCACTCGCCACGGTTGGGCGCCAACGAGTGCAGCAACTTGAAACAATTTGTGCACGATATGAGCGACAACTAGTTGGCTCCGAGGCCGCGCTGTCGCAAGCAATTTACTCGGATGCAGCCCGAGAAAGCGCTGCGAAGATCATACAACTGGAAGTGCGCAACCAACAGCACGAAGCCGACAATCAGGCACTGCAAGTGCAGCTTGAGCTTGCGCGGGGCCAAGTTACGCACTTGCAGGGGCAGCTTACACAGACCCAAGAGTGTCGAGCAACCCTCGAGCACGTGCGTACATTCCCGTTAACAGGACCTGTATTTCATTCTGTATCGAATCAACCTGAATTTGTCTTGATTCTGGACATTTTGCGAACAGGTTAAGCACCAACTTGAGCAAGAGCTCACCAGGTACACAACAGCAACACAAAGGGTGCGCTATCCTGCCTCACGTATCATGTCTGTACGTACCTCACAGTGAACGATTTGATCTGTCGATAGTTTGCTGCGGATCTACATACGGAGCTGCGTAGGCGGTATGGGTAAGTCAACAACAATGACAATCCATGTAAGTGTGTGTTAACTGACGTCGATGATTTCCTGCAGTGTTGTACCTTCAGTTCTGGAGTTGAAATGGCAGCACTATTTTCCTCGACTAAGTCGGCCGTTCTAACAGCTCTGGAAAGCTTGGCCACAAAAAGAAACACACAAACCACCCCGCAATTGCCTGGGTTCACACAACACAATATAATGCAAAGGCACAAAGCAATGTTACTCACTTTCACCCACATACCGTTAAAACACGAGACAGACACGAGATAGCGGACACCGCCGTGCTGGGGTCTCTACCAGACGATGAGTGCCTTAAAAATGCTGCGCTGTGATTCTTGCTCGCCATCTCGATTTGTTTTGCTCTTTTTTTCGCTTTATCATGCTTGTTACGTCGTGTTGATGTCTTTAGTCTTCCCTGTAAGATTCTTGTTCTCCTTCCTCTCCGCCCATTTGCCCGTCCGCTCCTCATTCTCGTCACCACGCCGTTGTCAACACCTTGCACGGTCGTTAGGAGGAAGCCGTAAAGCTGGAAATCTCGGCATAGCGTGCTCGTCTACTTCTTAAGGCCCTTGAGCATTTTTTGCCGACGGCCGGTCGAGAGCTTGTTCTGCACGAGGAAGGGCGCCTGGATGCTGCTGAACTTGTTCTCATTGCCCGGAGTCACACCAGCACCGAGGCCACGGTCACTGCCCATCGAATTGACACTCCTACTAAGATTATTACTACTGTGACCACTCATCATACCATTTGCACCCGGGAGCGACGAGCTCGAGCTATACGATTGTGCCAATGGTTGCTGAGCGGGCACTGGTGGAGGAGGAGCCCGATTTTGCCGCCATGTGTACGACTCTTGCGTCTTTACCAGCTTTCGCTGCTGCGATTGCTGCTGCGGTGGCGGAGGAGATGGCGATGGAGAAGGTGTCCGTTGTTGATATTGCACCGGAGTTGGTGCGGGTGGCGGGGGGACGGGAGCACGAGGTTGACCACCCACGTGTCGCACCTGAAACTTCAATGTCAAAGGTTTCTGCATCACCTTGAGTAGTGTCATAACCTCCTCAAACGACTTGTCACGCACGTGTACGCTGCGTCCGTCAACTGAGATCAAGCAGTCGTTCATTGCCGAGGGCGGCAAATGCGCCGCACTTCCTGTACCCGTCACACGAGTAATGTAAGGGTACTCACACGTGTTATCGGCGCCACGTAACGAAAGTCCCAGAGGAGTGCCATCCTGCCACACCAAGTTGTAGAACTGCACTCCGCCATCGTCGCCTGCTGCAGCTAATGCTGCTTTTCGACTGTGACTTGGGGTAGGAACATCGTATTGAACTGGCGAGCTTCCACCCGAAGACGACGAGTACGAATTTTGCCGTTCATGGTGATGTTGGACAGCCTTGCGCCTGAAGAAAAGTGTAACTGGACGTGGCACATTCTTCAGATGCGCCACGATATCCTGGAATGCCACGCGCGATACGTCCATGTCGTTGATGTGGGTCACGTCGTCACCGACGCAGTCGTGAGAGAGATGAGCCGCTGCACCGTGAGAAGCAATGCGCTTGATAAATGCGCCCGTCGCCTGCGGTTTCGCGTCGATCGTAAGACCCAGTGGACCTGATCCCCACACCACCTTGTACACATCGCTCGGTGCTTCACGTGATACTTGTCTGACAATCTCGTGACTTGGAGCAGGTGCAGGGATCGGTGCAGATTCCGGCGGACTCATGTGCATTGAAGCATTGTCGTAGCTCGAACGCGTACTCGCAGTGTTGCTGGCATCAGTTTTAGCGGAAAGTGCCGTACCATTGCTACGGTACGACGACGGACCTCTTGCATCATCGTCGTCCAGAGCCGCACGGAAGCGCAGCAATACAGGTTTAGGCGCTGTCTTCAAGTACGAAACCACATTCTCAAAGTGCATCGTGGCCGTCTCAATGCCGTTCATGCTCTCCAAAAAGTCACCCACCTGAGCTTTATCGATACCAATGGAGTTACCTGTACCCGTCACCTTCTTGATCACAGGGAGGTCGCCGTCGTTCAGTCCAGGAATGATCGTAAGACCTAAAGGTCCTTCACCCCAGTTAATCGAATACTTGCTCGGTCGTGACATGCTCAAACTGAAGTTCATCACTGACGGGGCGCGCTCATCGACGGCCGCATTGCTGTGCTCCGGTTTCAGCGAGCTGGGTTGGCGAGAAACAGTCACGCTACTACGTTGCGGTATCTGAGGTGCGGGTTCGTTGTTCGACACTGATCCTGGAGCAGGCCCACCCACACCACGGAATCGGAGCTTAGCAGGCAGCTGCACCTTCTTCAGGATTGACATGGACAGCGAGCAGCCGAGCTGGATCGTATCAATGTTGTTGATAGCCACAAGCACATCACCAATAGCAATATTCTGCTTGACAGCGACCGATCCCGCCTTCTTGGTCAAACGGTTAACAATTGGAATCTTTTGCGTAGCGCAATCATCCTTCAACGTGACACCCAGCGGTCCGTTCGACCACGTCACCGTGTAGTCGTGTACCTTACAGTTTTCCGGAGATGGGTCACCAGCCTCAAATTTCATGATAATCGGCGAAGCGTACGCTGCGAAGATATCGTTCAGGTCATCCTCTGTGCGCACCGAGTCGTCAATAGCGCGTCCGTTGATAGAAAGCAGCTTATCACCATTGCTGATGTGGGCAAATGACTCGTCAGCATCCAGATCCGTCATGATGTTCCAGATGCCCGTCGTGTCATCAGAACGGAACTGTAAGCGCGGCAAGAAACTGTGCTTCCATACGACAACACGCAAAGCCTCGAACGCACCACAAGCGTTGTTCCATGACGACTCCTTTGACACGCTGCGCGTTCGGCTGACAGTCGCCTCAGGCGACCCATCAATGGCAGCAACTCCAGCGGCTGCAGCTTCCTCGGCAGAAAGTGGTGCAGCCATCTTATCCTCAGACTGCGGATTGGACGCCAAGAACGAGTGCTCCATCGACTTCTGCAGCGTCTGCATCTCCTGAGAGTCCATTTCTAGCCCGTTCTTCTTGGCCAGAGCCGTCCAGAAGGTCGTCGTGGACATTTCGTTCTGGAAACGCTCCCGCATTTCCATAATGATGCGGTTCATCTCGTCATCTCGCCAGTTGGCCTTCTCCGCGCGCATACGAGCTTCGATCGCCTGGGCGATGCGCGCTTCCTCCTGTTTCTTAAGCCGCTTCATGATCTTCTCCTCAATGCGTTTTTCCACGTCGGCATCAAGACTGACCTTCCGCTGGGTAGAGATTGACACAAGACACCAAATGAGTCCAAAAGGCTTACAGCCAGCAGTAGCAACAAGGGCAGATTTCCTTACTGAGAGTGTGCTGCCCGAGGACTCGACACTACGGGAACTGTTGACCCGCCGGGATTTGGAGCGGCTCTTCTTCTTGGCTTTCTTTTTCTTTGGCTTGACCTCTTCCTCTTCTTCTTCCTCCTCCTCGTCGTCGTCGTCCGAATCCGTCTCGTACTCGGCGCTCGAGTCCGTCTCGTATTCGTCCGAGTCGTCCGAGCCTGACTCGGCTATACCATCAGCAACGTTAAGAAAGTTAGTTGGACAGCGTCATGATACCCAGCGAGCAACTGCATAGGAAGGACCTACACTCCGAGTCGTTAAACTTGGAGCACCGCAAGTTTCGACAGCGCAAACGATGCGCCGATGCGTGGTGCATGTTGCATTCCTGCGGTCGTAAGCGCAAAGTTAGTGCTCCCTGTGTTCTACACCTGTGTTCAACACGCACGTTGTTCTACGATGGCCCTACCCTGGAGCAGTAGAAGACCTCTCCACAGCCGCTCATGCAGGGGATCTTGGCGCCCTCGGCGCCGCAGTTGCCGCACGGCTCCATGCTCTGCAGAGCCATAAGCAGGTCGTCGTCCTCATCGTCATCGTAGTTGTTCTTGGGCATGGTGGCTCTTGGCTACGTGTGTACGAGTGGATGTGTGGGTGTGCACGGCGCTTTCAAACGGACACTCACGCAGTCGCCTCCGCTCTCGCTGCTTGAGCCGACGCCGTCCAGCGTGCTCTTGCCGCAGTAATCAGTCTTTCTCCGCGCGCGCGGATTTACCTCTGGCGGGCGAGTCTTCTTCTCACGTTGACTTGCGCTTCGTATGTGGGGGCTGCGGACGCATTTAAGCGAGAGCAAGCACGCCAGGTGAACTTAAGCGGGAGATGTTGTTCGATCGACGCACGTGAGACTTGATATTCACTATGCGAGAAGGGCCAAAATTTGACGTCAAGACTGTGAAATTGCATTAAAAATATCCAGTTTTCTTTTCACATGGATTGACAAAGTCGGAGAACAAAGCTTTAGCTCAAAGTTTGGGGCATACACAAGTGTTAATTGAGCATTGTTTGGCGCCACGGCAGTCAAGCCAGTCAGTCACCAGCACTTCGCTCGACCGAGTCGCCGCCGCACATCCAGCTGTTTCGCTGCTTTGGCGGGCTGCAGTCCGCTCTTCCACTGACGGTTCCAGCGCTATCAACACGCGCGACAATCCCGGGGTAACGATGAACGATTAACCGAGCAAAGCTGCTTGGGATGCCGTCGTCTCCACTGTATACGCCCCAAAAAACCGGTGTGACAGGGATCATCACTGCATTGCTGGAAAGCGTTCACGATCGCACATCGCGCTGGCGCAACAGTGGCTCGCTTTGCTAGAGAGCGCCTTGGGGCGAGTGTTGTCGCGAAATTCAGAAATGCCCGTCTTCATGAGTCAAAGCAAAACGGCGTTATGATTCACGAGTCATGAAACATGACGCCCTTTTGCTTTCGCTCGAGCGTCTCTGTACGACAATACCTCCTTCTTCCGCTCTGAGGTGGCTTCGTTTCATGTTCCGAAGGATTCGTGATCGTCTCTGAGGCGGCCTCGACCGTCAAGCCTCACGTACGTGGCCACGGCGTAGTGACGTGCGTCTGCATACCGCAATGACGGCCATGGCCTGCGCTTGCTTATGCCAATTACTAACTAGCTCATCGCCGCCGCTGCCCACTTTAATAGCCAACAACCAACTGTTCTTAAACTACGGCACTGCAGTAAGCGCGCCATGTTGGCGGCCAACATGTTGGGGCTCTCATCATCTTAATCTGCCACCCCTCCCTTACTCTACGTGACTCACTGTCCACCCTTCCCGGCAAATCTCACGTGACGTGACGAGAGTACCGTACGCTGAACCGAGTTGCCAGCAACTCGCCTCAAGCCTACCAAATGGACGCATACCCGCAAATAAGACTTCGCCGCCACACGTTTACTGGTTCGGGTTCGAAGGATGGAATGCAAGGCTCAGAAGGCGCAGAGGTGTCTAGCGAAGGTCCGGAAACGGTAAATTTGTAGATCAGGTTGCCCATTTTATGAATTAGTAGGCCCCATGTAAAGGTATCTCAGTCTAATGGTTGGAGATCACTTGGCTTGCCACAACTGCGCTCGATGCGTATCATGATGCTATAGTGACCTTGAGGAGAGCAACCTATGCAGATCGACGCAATGTTCCAGCTTTGCAGCGCTGAAAAATTAACCACCGAAACGACCCCAAAGATGTGCAATCGGTTTGACAAGCAAAACTCTTTGATTTTCCTGCGGGCAATCATCCTCGAAATGGATAGCACGGCAAGCGCTTCGCAGTTAGTTAGGCCCATCGCTTTTCTGTTGCATCCCGTCGAAAGGCGATGCAGGTTTCTGAGGCTACTACAATGCAACAGCTACTGCACCAGTCTACATACTCCACGGAGCAATTTTCTCGTGTCCCGTAGACATTATCCGGATATTGCTAGGTATATTATAATATATCATCATCGCCACGAAAATATCTGCGACTTGAGAATGGGCTCATTTCATTTCGCTTAAGTTCGACCTCCATATTTTTGACCCGAAATTTTCCAGTTGCATAGAGCTTTGCCACAACTCAGGCTCATTCCAGTCAACAAACAGATCTTCCCCCTGCGCCAATCCTCAATCCGCGCAGCAGTCAGCAGCACCGCATCCAGCAGCTCTAGCGCTCCCCTCCATTGCATGATGGCTGGCGCAAGTCCCAAGAAGAACAGCTCCACACCGCAGACGCCCAGGCAGTCGCCTCCGCGTTCGTCGCCATCTCCATCGCCCTCGCGCGGCCCTGACGACGTGGACGCAGACGAGCTCACGGCGCTCATCAAGGCCATCAAGTTCGCGCATCCCGAGTTCGGTGTCAAGCGCGTGCACGATCAGGTGCTGTCACACGGCGGCAAGTTCGCCCGCGTTCCCTTCAAGCGCGTAAAGCGCTACATGCACAAGCTGGGCATGAATTCGCCGTCGGAAGAGGACAACAAAACGCCCTTGAAGCTCATGACCGTCGGCGGCGACTCCAAGTCGCTGCGCGATGGCGGCCCCGAGGCCTCTGAGGCCACGGACGACATGGTGTGGCTGCCTGTCAAGCTGGATGAGCCCGCCTCCAAGCTGCAGGAGTTTCCGTACCAGGCCGTAATCCGCATGACCACCTGCGAGGAGGGCGACGCCGAGGGCTCGCTGGGCGAAATCTACAAGATCCAGGTGGCCATGGAGGCCGACGGTTCTCTCAGCACCATGCACCCCATGCTGGTCTACAACAAGGCGCGCTCGCGCAAGACCTTCCTACACCCAGACTCGCCCGCCTATCTGCCCGTGCAGAGACTGGTGGCTGCCCAGGGAGAGAAGGGAGCTGTGGGCGGTTCCAAGGCCTACTTCTGGGGCCGCTACTTCAAGATCGAAGACATGCTGTACATCAACACGGAGAAAGTAGCGCCTGTCCAGCAGTGGTAGGCGGTGACTAAAGATCTTCTGCAGCAGTGGGACGGGGTGTAGAATAGCGCGTATCCTGTCTGCAAGACGCGGCAGGAGATCCTGCGAAAAAGCGAGATGTCGGCAGCACGAATGGTGAAGATGAAGGCACGAAGACAAGGAGGAGACTCTGGTGGGGTCTGGAGGCTTGGACATTTTGCTGCACAGGTGCAAGCACATTGGCGTCCGTTGCAGGTGTGCACTTGGTGTGTTGCCGATATATATTGACTGCTTTTTCACTTTGCATGTGACGCATGGCCTGCACATTTTTTGGCGGTAGACGATGGAAGTTGCGTTTTGATGTCGAGGCGCCGTGCTTGCAGCTGTGTCGCGGTCGACAAAATCCTGTTCCCCCTGAGTGTTTCTGCTTCTCGATGTGGTGTTGGAGTCGTGCCGCTTGCTTCTTGGTTATTCTTGCATGGTGTTGTGAACATGTCGCGTTACCTGTTCCCTGAGTTACGAGGATTGAAGACCGCACAGAGAATACCGAAAAGAAAACTGGGTAGTAGCGTGAAATGGCTAGGCAAGTAAAATGCCCCAATTACGTAAAGAAAAAGAAACGAAAAAAAAAAAGAATCTCATTGAAGCACATTATTGTCGATCGAGCGCTGCACCTCGTAGCGTGAAGCAAATTGTCGCTGGGACGGTTTATGCTGCTTGTGGACTAGTGAGCAAAACTCTCTCTATGTCTACCTATTCGTATCAAGCATGACACGCCGTCCTAATGCGTGGTAGTCGATTTGTACAGCGGGGCTTACCGCTTCGACGGGACTCCCGTGCCAAAGAGACCGCCTTCTTCATCACTGTCGCTTTCGCTTTCACTGCTGCTGCTCACAGCCCCGCTGAATAGCGAGCTATAAGGTGTCGGTGGGGTGGTAGTCTGAGGAGTAGCATGCACAAATCCAGCTGGAGCAACGGCCGATGCTGATGGGCTGGACGGACCCCCAAAGAGGCTGTTGCTCATGGAAACCGGAGCCTGGTGAAGTTCCGGAGTGGGCAGTGGCGATGCGACTAAGACCGGGGAAGAAGCTGCAGCCTCCGGTTTTGAAGCCGTATTCGGCGTGCCAAACAGCGACTGGCTTCCACCGTGGTTGTCCTCACCGCTCCAGTCGCTCTCGCTCGAATCGTCGTCATCCAAGGCTGCAACAGCAACAGCACCGAACAGATATGAATCCGTCGTCGATGCAGACGCAGGTGCTGTCGCCGAAAGAGCCGGTGCAGGGGTAGACACAACAGGAACTGGAGCCTGAGCCTGAGCCTGAGCCTGAGCTAGGGCTGGAGCTGCAGTTTGAGCTGGGGCTTGTGTTGGTGTTGGAGCCCAATCGTGGGTTGGAACGGGTGTTTCAACCTTCATAAGTGTAGACATCTGTTCACGTGCTGGCTTAAGAGCTTCCACTGGTACAGCCGGAGGGGGCGACGAAGGCTTTGAACTGGACTCCGGAACCTGTGCTGGCGTGCTACTAACTCCAAAGAGTGACAAAGCGGATGTCGACGATGGAGTGGACATGGCCGCTGGCTTGGGATTTGGCTTGTCGTCGAGTGTTAGTTCATCCATCGAGAAATTCGCCAGCAACGCGCTAGGGAATCCTGTCGGAGCATACGGCTGCTCAACAGGGGTCTCGTATTTTGGCGCATAGGGATCATCATCTTCAATCTGGTAAGGTTTCATTGGCGGCATCACCTCGGGCTCCGGTAACTTATGCAGGGTCGCCGGGACAGCAGGCGTCGCAGGGGATGGTACAGGCATGGGGGTCTGAATCGGAGCTGAAGTGTGAGCAGATACTGAAGCCTGGCTTGCGAACAAACTCGCAGGTGCCGGCGGTGATTCCAAAACTGGTGCTTCCCGGGCTTTCGGCTCAATAATCTCAGCTGATGCGGGAGCAGCGGGGGCTTGAGCAGGCTCCACGTTGTCGATAATTGGCGCAGCCATCGTCTACAATGATCATAATACCAGGGTCAGTCCCAATGTATTTCTCCCATCTAGTCACTAGTATAAACTTACCGGAATTCGGAAAGCTCCTGGTGGTGGTCGCGTCGGGCCACGGCGCTTGGGTCCTGCAACACGGTTCATTGTCGCCTGCTCAATCATCAACACCATTAGAACTAATGTACGATATACCTCTCAAGACATTAACGCAACAGAAACCAAACAAGCTCACATGAGAGTCATCCAGACCCGCAGCCGGAGCTTCAGCATTCTCGCCTCTAGCTGCCATTCCAGGTAGTCGGAATCCCCCCTTGGCCAATCCAGGCATGGGGATAGCCGACCCCGTCATGCCGGGCATAGCAACGCCCATGGCATGTTGCGTGTATCCATATTGCTCCTCTCCAGTGCTCATGATGGACTCCCGTTGGCCGCTCTGGTATCCCCTACTGGGAGGACCTCCAGGGCGTCCGAACGGGTTCACATTAATCCCCAGGCTTCCCTGCAGATGCTGGATCTTGCTGGAAGCTTTACGAATCCCCGCCGCCTCCTGTGCAGCTGCCACCGCCGACGTGTCGACGGGTTCCGAGGCTGCAGACGCCACGCTCGAGTCGCTGGCACTACCAACGCTGCTGCTGCTCGCTTGAAGCTGTTCCGACGGCTCTGAAGCCGGCGACGAGTGGTTCAAGCGAGGGACGATAGGCGCAGGGGCCGCCGCCGCCTCCGCGGCGCTGGCGGCCGCGCTCTGCTGCTTGAGACGCGCGATCCGTTCCGCTATGGAGCTCCTAGGGACCGCTGGGGTCGACTCCGGTGCGGGGGAAGCGTTGCGTTCCACTGCCGGGGCTGGAGGATCGCTCTCCCCTCCCGCCTTGGCGCGGCGCCGCGCTAGGATCGCCGCCAGTTCGTTCGACGCCATGCTCTTGAGGTTCGTCCCCTTGTCGGGGCTAGCAAGAAAATGTCGCGGAATTCAATAAGCCAGCACGACGTTTATGACTGTATGGAGCGGAGTAAGTATTGCATATGGATACTTTGCCGCTTCAAGTGCGTCTCTGAAAAGAAATACTTTGTACATACATGTACCTAGACCCACTTCAACGCGGATTCCACTATCACCGTCAAGATGCCAACATGATGAGGATACATGTACTCGGCGATAGATACTACTCGAAGTAGTACAGTACAGTAGTGTCGAGTGACGTGGCATTTTGCTTCATATGTGTATTGACTTGGTGGTTGACTGCCCGTGCTCCTATCTCGAGCGTGGAGTGTTTCAGACCGCCTCCACTCTTTCCGCCCTCTAAAACTGCATAGGGCCTTGATTAACCTGCTACGTCACGTCTCCGTAGTCAATAGCGCCGTGTTCGCCGGAGCTGGCGCAGTTCATCGCATGGAGGCAGTTTCATCTCCAGTGCTTTACGCATGGCGGCTTCGCGGTCTTCGCTGCGCGAATTGCGGGCGCGGTAGATCATCCGTTTCTGACGCAGCTTGAGGTTCTCGCAATTCTCTGAGAGCTTGGACACATGTGCCTGCTCCACCATTTGCTCCACCCGTGAGAGATCGCGCCAGTGAGTCGTGTATCGCTGCTCAAAGTCGTGCTCTACGTAGTACGGGATACCTTTTACCACATTAGCCATCTGCGTCGCGCGCTGGACGTTAAACTGCTGCGTCGGGTTCAAGCTGAAAGGCATCTCGGGGGTCGACGGAATCGAGATCAGCGACATGAGGAAGATCAGCAGCAGCGGTAGGAATTGCGCCAGATTAGCCATGCCACCACGTTGCTGTTGCTGCTGCCGGTGGCCTTGCTGCTGCTGTTGCTGCTGTTGTGGCGGCCGACGGCCACGTGGACGGAAACCACCGCCAAAGAACATGTTAAAAATCTCTTCCGGTGTAATGTCGTCGTCCTGAGTGTATCTGCGCCCATGATGTTGCTGCTGCTGCTGCACCTGCGCATCGTCGCCGTATCGATCATAATGTGCGCGCTTGTCGGGGTCACTCAAAATGGCAAACGCCTTTCCCACAGCCTTAAACGCATCCTCCGCCCCTGGAGCGCTGTTCTTATCCGGATGAAGTTTAAGCGCCAACTACACATCACCAATACCAATATGTTAGCCAATCACTAAGCACTTTCACCAACAATACCCATTTCTCACCTTACGGTACGCCTTCTTGACCTCATTCTCCGTGGCAGTCTGCTGCACCGCCAGCACCTCGTAGTGGGTCTTGCACGCCTTGATCTTGCGCACCATCTGCAGCTGCTCGGCCGTGTAGGGCCGCGAGGGTTCCGACGACGGCGATCTCGACGGCGCAGCAGCTGGGGCAGCTCGATGCCGCACTCCTGAGCTGGGCGAAGCGCCGCCACGTGGCGACGTGGAGTGTGCACTGGGAGTCGAGGGCTTGTCCAGCTCGGTCTTAGCGCGATCGCGCATGGCCTCCACGCCCGGGAGCGGATACATGCGGTGCGACTTGTCGAAGAACTTGATGGCCTTCTCCCAGTTACCGAGACGCAGATGCTTCTTGCCGATCTCGAGGCATTTCTCGGCCTCCCCCTTGTTCATCTCCATGCTGGAAGTTGTTCTGCTCTAAAGTTTGTAGCGAAGCGGATACTGCGGCTACGGAGGCGAAAATTGCGCCGGCACTGCGCAAAACGCAGCGAAAAATCGGTACTCCTTCGTGCGGTTGACTGGCGAGCAGACACGACCAAGGAAGGTCGACAAGGTGGGGGGCTCCGAGGACCGCGGCGGCTGTGCGATGTCGTCACAGTTTTGAGGGACGAGACCGCATGCAATTTCACGGGCTTTACATGTCCAATTCATAAATGATTTAGACGGGATATGATATTTGAAGATGTACCAAAAAGGTGTACATGTACTTATTTTGAGCACTTGCCGAAATAAAAGTCCAGCGAAGACTGTTTGGGACCCGGCGGCGACTTCAACTTGCTCATTTTGGCCGGGGGCTTCGTCTTCGGCGTCTTGGCCGGGGACGACACACGGCGGCGCTTGCTGGGCGATTTTGACGGCGCAGAGTCTTCATCTTCACCATCGGAGCGTTTGCTGAGTAGCGATGAGGCCGGGACGAACTTGGTAGGTAACCTCTTGAACTGCTTCTTGGGCGTCGTGTCCGGGTTGGTATCATCGTGTTCTTCTTTCTTGACTGGGGGACTCTTAACAGTATTGCGGAATGCCTCCTCCTCGGTCTTGACTTGCGTTGTCGGTATAAGTGGAGATGGCGTCTCGGGCTCTTGTTTCTCTGCCTTGACTCCGAAGAACGACTTAATGTCACCTGCAGATAGAGAAGCATAAAATGTTAAAAGAGATAAGCGGTCAGTTACATATAGTACCGGGATTTGTGTTATGCAGGCTCTTGAGGCATACCTGCGAGCTTGATGTTGACCTTCTTGGCGCAATCTTCACTCTGGAACTGCATTGACCCAACTGCCGTTCAAGATATTTAACCCCGTTAGTTTAGGGTCAGCGACTTCATGACCACAAAATCGTCGAACCGGATAGCTTTTGCTGCAGCTAAATCCTACCTTTCTTGTCGACGGGGTGCCATTTTAAATCACTGGAGCGGTAGGACGTCAGTAGGTCTTTGAGTTCCTCAAATTTGGCGCCTGAAAGCCACCGATCAACGCCTTCGTCCGACAAAATAACCTGCATCCAAGTCACGTTAGACCTAGAAACTAATTCTAAACTAATTGTTTTTGCGGCAACTTTCGTACCGGCATACGCGTGTGCAGCCACTTTAGCTCTGGCGCAATGGCAGTTGTGAGGATAGTGAAGGTGCACATTAGATCGCCCGCCTCATTCCTCCAATGATCGTACAGGCCTGCAAACTTAACAGATTTCTAGGTTGTCAGATGCCTTAACCCGAGCACGATCCGTCAGTTTATATAAGCTTGTGGTTTACCTTCATTGGGACGCCGTCTCGGTAAAAATAATACGGTTGCTTCTCTCTTTTATCCACTTGCTGCCATTCGTAGTACCTGTACCAACGAGATAGCACAACATCAGCACTTTGTTCGCAAAATACAAATACATCTTCAAAACAACAGTACTGCAGCTCGCGTACCCTTCACACAGCACTACGCATCTTTTCGACTCCAGCAACCGTTTAAACGCTGGGCGTTCCTGCAAATTCTCCGATCTACAATGCAATACCCGCATACCAACCGTCAGATCTCTGTATCTATCAACTGATGCGCTATATAACTCTTACCTGGCGTTAAACATCAGGAAGTGATCTGGTTTAGCAGTCGCTTTGGTAAAGGACGGAATCAGCCCCCACTACACGCAATATTCCATCCACAACGTCAGTCAATCAAAACAGAATATCAACGAATCCCCAGTGCAGAACGCGAACCCGCATGGCCTGCAATCGTGTCTTCGTCTTCTTCTCGCCTTTCACTTTTGCCCCGCTGTGTTGCAAAAGAATCGGTCCGTATCGCCCGGGCCCCATGTTCTCCACCGGGTTGTCTACAGACACCCAAGTGACCAACCCAAAGCGACGTTAGAACTTCCTAACCCGCCAAGAACTGCGTCGCTTAATCAGCTGCCGACTGCGTCTTTCTCGCGCACATTTATCACCGTCCACGAACTCCTCGGGCGCGACACCCGCAGCTTCCGCCACTTTCTCGCGCGCCAACGTGCACCGAGCCCGCCCACACATGTCGAACCCCAAGGCTAAAATGAGCCCGTTACGTCATTATCGTATATGCGAGGTGAGAGGTGTACCCAATTCTACTACAGAGGTATACGTCGTTTCGCGTGCAATAGAGCAGTATACATGTACCTTCCAAGGTATGCCGCACCTGGGAGCTGCTAGTGTTAATAGGACGCCTCACACTCTACTTCCAGCCAGACCAGCTGCAGTACCAGATAGTACCGGTTGGTACTCTATTGAGCCACAAGCGAGGACTGGCAAGGCTCGATCCGGGCCAGATGCACTAGGTCTCGCCAATACTGTGGACCCGCTCACGTTCGTGGCCCGGAAGCCTAGCACGCGGTATCCTGATGAACACAGTGTAACTACCAGGAAACAGCATCGGGATGTTAGGCGGCGGAGACTTCTATCGGCGGGTGAAAGCGTCCCAGTAGTTGAAGTCTTCTCTCCGCAGAGATCTCTGCGTCTCGCCAAGCTGCCAATATTGGCAACAAAGGAGCGGCGTGTTCAGTCCGTAACGAGGAAGGAATCTAACCAATTGGCGACCATTAATCCAGTGTGGACGTTGTCATCTCGGGAACCGGAACTCCCGCTCCATGAGCTTATTCAAACAGTGGATGATGCGGTGAAAGCGGATCCAATGGCGGAGCTTAATCAGTCGGCTATTGCTCGTTTGTTCATGGATCAATGGCTTTGTCAATTTGAAGCAGATCGGCGCAACTTTAAATCAGTTGGTGGGTTTTGAGAGTTGATTCTTGGTAGAAGCACGGTATTGACGAGCATCATACGTATTTTTTTTAATACTTCCGACTTGCAGCGGTCCGGTACGAGGTAGGATTTGAGGAGCTTCAGCGACGGACAGTCAACCTTCCACAGCCAAACGAGTTGGTCACATCATTTTGCTGTAAAGTTCTAGGTACGCTTGTCTTGATAGGTTTCTGCATGTATTGTCTCTTGGCTTGACGGCTTGACAGCTTAAACTAGCTTACCAATGCGTTATTTATCCGTTTGGCAAGAGTAGAAGACCTCACGCCGCACTTTGGACCATATGCACCGTTGTTTCGCGTCTTAAGCGCTGAGCTTGTTCAATCTATCTACGCAAGCGATGGTTTGCCGTATTTTGCACTCGTTAAGCACCACAAGCGCCTTCTTCTGACACTTCGAAAGGACAAGTACGTAAAATAAAACTGAAGTATATCGTAGTCAAGGGAATAAAAAAGCAATTCTTTGCTAACAATATTTTTTGGATGGGTTGCGCCTCAGGGAGTGGCGGGAGCAGCGCAACGACGTTCTAGCTGATGATATCGGCAATGTGTATTCCATGTTTCGGCGCTTCTTGTCTGAGTGCACCTACGGTTTATCACGCATACTGCTGCACCAATGGTATTCTGTCGCCATCGTTCAAAAGAAGGTATCGATCGAGTAGGCCTGCCAATGCGCTAAACATGCTCCTTTTTGCTATGCTCAGTGTCTATTTTTTATTTTTTTTGTGAAATGTTTAGAACAACCGGAAGTACATCACGTACTTTTCAAACTGGTTCACCAGTGCTCCCAGAGCAATACTGCGGAAAGTGTATGTGGCCTGGAAGCGTGAAGTTTCCTTACACAAGATCAAGAAGCTCCAAAAGCAAATGCAGATTGACCATCAAGGATTGACCGCCATAAAACGACAGGTAGATGATCTCACACGACAGCGAGATACCGCTCAAGCTGATAACCTGACAATGCGGAGCGATCGCAAGCAAGCTGAAGACTGGGTGAAACGACTGGAAGTGCGAATAAAAGCCGCAAGCACTTTCTTGGATACAACTCGTCGTCGAGAGGCTCAAGTGTGTCAAGAAGGTCAATTGCGTGTTGAAGCGGTGGCGTGTTTACCTCCACTTGTACTAGAATCACTTCTGCGAGGCTATCATGGGGTCGGATTTCTTCAACAACAGGCCCCAGATAATGCAATTCGGGTCTCATCAACGTTGGTTAATGAGACGTGCGATCCGCCAGCGCCACGTCAAAGAACGTCCTCTGTCCTTCAAGAATGTATTGCTGAAATCGGTCGACTTCGGAGTCTTTTCGTTCTGAAGCGAACTTCTTCCACGATACAGACAGGGAGATCCAATTCGGTTGTCGCTACTTCAGGGAGGTCGAACTCGGTTGTCATAGGTACCACAGCCGCGGAAAATGGCGTATCGCCATCGCTGGAAGAAGCTGCTGTAGTGAATACAGCTAGACCTCTCGGTAGGAGAGCTGGAGGTGATGCTTCTCAAGATGAAGTATCAGGACGAACGTTTTCAAAACTCTTTAGCTCTCTTCGTGACCAAATCCAAGCACCGGAAGCGAAGGTTCTCTTTACTCCGACAAGTCCATTCCAAGAGCCACAAAGTGATCAGCACCGAAGTCAGCATGAACATGCGCAAGTGGCTCGAGAATATGGCCAGCTTCTTAAAGCTATCCATGCTCAAGATGAGCACTATGCCAGCCATTCCAAGCTTTTCAATTCACGAATGCTGGAAAACCACGAAATTTCACTTGTGCCGAATCCATGCAGATTTGCAAGTACCGATAACGGGGACCTGGGGATGATTAATGGCGTCAAACGTTTGTGGGTATCAAATGTCGCGGCAAGTAAACCAAGAACACCAGCGCATACTTCACAGCTAAAACGTGCTCCTACTCGAAGACAATCTATCTTGTTGCCGAAGGATCGCTCGGTGTTAGAAACACCATTGCTTGAAAACTTGGAGTTACTTCACGAAAGTGATTTCGACATATCACCACTTCATTCACGTGGTTTTACTATTTTGTTTTTGGCCCATCTTGCGACGGAATATGGGTCGCTTTTGTTTCCACCGGCTGATATGAGTGCATTCACGCACAATGCGTACGTGCAACCTCTGAGTGAGAAAGACAACAGACCAGAAGACGCCCCAAGCACGACCACCGAAGATGGGACACAAGGCGAAGGAAAAATTCGAGCGATACTCACTTTATCACCACCGCAAAGTTCTCACTCAATAGTTCCAGTTGAGCCTCCGATGTCGAATACTAAGAGCGCAGTAAACAGCAGCAGCTCTCTACGAGCCATCCAGCCGATTGTCACGGCATACAATACCTGGAATCAAATCTCGCAGCAGCTCATTTCAGCAGGTGCAGTACAATCTCGCGGACTTACAGTGAAGACAGAGGTGGATCTTTCACATGAACGCAGTAGTGGAGAGTTAAGGGAGCAAGGAACTCTGCTGGGGACTCGCATCCGCCCAATGTTACAACACCAGTTCGAGCCTCTCTCGCACAGTTTATTTCTTGCTTCAGCTCGGGACAAATCCGGTCGTCGAGCAAGTTTCACCCATGGCGATGGCAATACGTATCATACGGCTCGGATTCGGTACCTTACAGCCAACGAGCCTGATCGACTCACACAAAGTATTGAAAGTATACACAAGTGCGTGAAGAGTACCTCTGTAAAAATGCAGGATTTCAGTGTCACGCGTCAACAGCTTCGAGAGCTTCGAGTGGCTCAATGGCAGCAAGGAAGCGAGCTGGCATCTCAGTTTGAGGCCAAGCCAAAAGCGACCCAAATGTCAACCGCTTCAAGTGGAACAGACCATCGGGAGCAAGTCTACGAGTGTATTTCACTCACGAATACCACTATGTACCGCCTATTTAGTGTTGAAGAAGACCCAGAGCTCGAGCTAAGTCTTGTTCGTGCTGTCTTTGAGAAACACCAACGTCTTCTCCGCCAATTGTACACTCCATTCCGCGCAAATATCAAGCATGCCATGAGCCTTGACGACCTGTGGCATCTCGTCAAGATATTGCGCTTACCTCGCGAGATTCACGTTCTCCCCATATTGCGAGATGAAGAATTGGTAGCCAACGGATACGAGCAGCTTTTCTCTCCGGAAGACCTTGCCGAACTCTTGCTACAACTCTGCAACGAACAGTTTCAAGCTCAGATTTCTCCGTTGAGTGCACGTGTCGAGACTTTTGTGACGCATCACGTGTCAATTGCTCTCCAAAACCAGAGTCTCCTGCGAGTTCTCATGCATCACTCTGACATAAAGATCGCTCTACACAGTCAATCGCAGACAATCCGCATCATCTTCCGACGCTACTGCGCCAAAGAACGGGAGCTCGTAATGCCTGCAAGTGGACCTGTCAAGCCAAAGCCACGACAAACTGGTCATGGCATTAGTAAGTACATGCGAATGATCGACTGGCAAGCGTTCGTACAGGATTATCACTTGATTCGCGCTCGTTTCTCGATGGATCAGGCCATGAACGTGTTTCGCAATGTTCAAGAAGCTCCACCAGGAAGTGATGACCAGCTCGAGTTGATTTACAGCGAGTTCTGCGAGGCTCTTGTAGCCATGGCGACGTTTTACTTTCCAGATCCATTCATAAAGACTGCCACCAAGGTTACACAGTTTCTCCGTCGGTATTTGCCTCTCTCACCTGAAGATGCCCATGATCACGCCTAGTGACGCATAAAAGGTTTAGCAAAGAGTATTAGCAAATACTTGCATGTTTACGATTATTTTGTTTTCCTTGCGAGAGTGAGCTGCACGTCGTTCACTCTCCAGATAACGCAGAAGTTGCAGCTGAAAAACAAGCGGAAGGATGCGTGCTGGACGTGTCCGCATAGCAGCCTCCTAGTCGCGCATATAAAGCCAGGAGAACTAGCACACGCCGTGTGTCGTCATGCCCGACTGCTGGTGCTTGAGGTTGGATTGGAGCGAGTGCACAATGTCCTTGAAGTGCGTCTTCTTCGCCTTAGGCGAAGACATGGCCGTGTCGACCAGGATGTGGTGCTGCTCGAGCGCCTCAATGGCCTTCATGATATCCTGCACCAGCATGTTGGCCATGTGCGACGAAAAGTTCTGCTTCACGACTACACGCATGATTGTCATCGACTCGGCACCGCTCGAGCACGTGTAGGCCGGGACAATCCAGCCACGACTCTTAAGTTTGTCCTGGATGTCGAAGCACGTGTACCGGGACGAATCGATCAGCGCAAAGGCCACAAGCGGCATGTGCTGCTTGTCGACGATACGGAAGTGGCCCGTCGCCACCAGCGATCCACGTAGCAGCTGTGCGTTTTCCATACTGGCCTCCATGATACGACGGTATCCTTCGAAGCCGAAGCGCAGCATGTTGTAATACTGTGCCACCACGTTGCCGGCACCTTTCGAGAAGTTGAGCGTGAATGACGACTGGTCTCCACCCAAGTAGTTCACGTGGAACACCAAATCATCGGGGAGATCCTCGGGCTCACGCCACAGAGCCCAGCCCATGCCGGCATACACCAGGCCAAACTTGTGGCCACTGACGTTGATGCTCTTGACGTTGGGTAGACGGAAGTCCCACTCGAGATCGGGGCTGATGAACGGAGCGATGAAGCCACCGCTGGCCGCGTCCACGTGAAGCGGAATGTTCCATCCGTTGCGTTCATTCTCTTCTACCAACATGTCGTGGATGGATTTAACGTCCTCGTACTCGCCGTTGAACGTGCTGCCGAGGATGGCGCTGACGCCGATTGTGTTCTCGTCGATCAATGCGCGCGCACGCTTGGCCGTGAGCACGAGGCAGTCCGGGGACACATCGGCCTCGCGGATCTCGATCTCGAAATACTTGCACATCTTGTGCCAGCAGACTTGCACGTTAGAGCCAAAGACCATGTTGGGTTTGTCGTAGGGCAGGCCGGCAGCAATGCGGCGGTCCTTCCACTTGCGCTTCATGGCCAAGCCGGCCAACATGATAGCCTCCGAGGAGCCGATGCAGCCCGTACCAGTTGCCTTCTGGCCAGGCTCCAGCGGCGCGTGGTACAGGTTGGCCAGCATGGTCACACAACGGTTGTGGATCTCGGCCGTTTGCGGGTACTGGTCGAGATCGATGTAGTTCTTACGCAGACCCTCGACCATAAGGTCCTCGGCCTCGGGCTCCATATACGTGGTCACAAAGGACGCGAGGTTCATCTTAGGGTTGCCGTCCAGCGCCAGCTCATCCTTAATGAGTTGGTGTGCCACGCGTGCGGGCACCGAGCGCTGCGGGAAAACGTCCGACGGGAGGCTGGCGCACATGAGCGGGTGGCCGTACACTGCCTCCGTCTCCAGCTGCAGATCGCCGGCGTCGCCAGAGTATTTGCGCGTGTTCACTTGCATTGCGGATATTGGGAAAGGGTGGGGCACGTCGTTCGAGCTCCTATGAGGCAAATTCAGAGTGAGGATTCACTTTGTGGCTGCCAAAATCCCCTGACCTTGCTTGTTGAAGGTACCAACTGCGTCCCCGTCGTACTTAGTAGATATCATACAAATCACAAGTATAAGCCTGCAAAATCATCTGTCAGCGGCTGACTAAGCCGGCTGCTGTGCACTTTGATCCGAGAATCCTTGTCCTTCATAATGGGGCACCGTATACTTAATTATATTTTTTAATGCGGGACAGATAAATACAAATCAGTTCGAGAGGATACAAATTAGGCCTCAAGGAATACGAGTATGACGGCACTGGCACAACCAGAAATTAGATAGCGCTCAGCCTGCGCTCGCAGCTGTGGGGTGAGGAATTGACGCGGCACTAAACGCCGACGACGATCAAGACCGACGTATAATATGCACAAAATCCACTCTATTGCTCGATATCGCGGCCAGCTGCCGTTTAACGTGAGGCAGCGCTCGCCGTCTTTTACTTGCTGCTGCTTGCACTCCTGATTTTTTCTTGCACCTCGTCCTGCATAAAAAAATACACGAATGATATACATCTCAGTCAGTACACACGCTTGTTAGGAGTAGACATGCCAGCAAGGGGCGCAATCAGCTTTCATACCTGCAGACGTGAGAAGAATTCCTTCGAGTTGGAAAACTGCTTCGAAGAGCCCTCGATCTGCTTGCCTGTGGTGATGTTCTTGGCACCGGCGATGCTCTCGAGCATCTTCTTCTTCTCGTACTTGTTGCCCAGCCCCGGATTGAGTTTGGCCACCAGCCGCTCGTCGAACTCGCGCTGGCGCTTCTCCTTCCGCCGCGCATGCTTCTTGGCGTTGCGCAGCGCCTTGCGCTCCGTCTGGGTCATCTCCTCCTTGGACTGCAGCACGGCCTCACCACGTTTGCGCTTCTTGTCATACACCTCCTCGGGCGCCTTCAGGTTCGCGTCACTCACGCTGATTGGCACCACCTCCTCCATCGCGATGGCGGGAACCGCAGGCTTGACCTGCAGCTCCTTGACTGCTGGCTTAGGCGTGAAGTGGTAATTCGACAGCGCGTCAAGCTTCCAGCATAGGCTCTTGAACATCACCTCGATCTCCTCCTGGTCCTGCTTGGACTCGTCGTCAGCTTCGAACCCCATGGCTGACTTCATGTATTCCTTTTCATAGATCTCGCCCAGCCCCTCCTTGGATTTCTCCATGGACACCTCCTCCAGCTTGTTCTTCTGGTCCTCCTCGTTACCAGCGAATTTACGGATCACATCGTCATAGTCGTCCTCCAGAATACGCTTCTTAATCATTTCCTCAAGTGCGATGGAAACCTCTTCCGTGATCACAGGGGCTGCTTTCACTGGCCTGTCGTAGTCCAGCACGGCTTCTAGCAAACTATTTTCTGGACGCGCAGCAGATCGCACCTCACCCTTCAACAGCCATGGCTTCTCGCTAATGGCCTGCTGTTCGAGTTCTTTGATTTCCTTCTGAATACGCTGACGCTGACGCTGGTGCGACGACATGATGCCACGCTCTGCAAGCTCCTCGTCATCAGCGTTTTCTTCCTCATCAGGCTTCGAGCGCTTAATTGTCGGGTATTCTTCGTCGTCGTTGTCGCCCTCCTGCATATCGACATCATTGAGTTCTTCCTCCTCCTCTTCTTCGTCGTCCTCTTCACCTCCCTCGTCATCCTCGTCGCCGAAAAAGTCAGTGTACGTCATGTCCTCCGCAGCCTCGGCATCGGATTCTTCATCCATTTCCGATTCATCGTCATCTTCTTCATCATCATTCTCGTTATCGTCATCCTCCATGTCTTCATCAGCTTCTTCCTCCTCTTCTTCTTCTTCGGCTGCCTTGTCCATTTCGTCCCAGTCAAAGAAACCATCCTCGGCAACATCTCGAGTCTTCTTGGCTTTCTTCTTCTTGCTCTTCTTCACTTCTTTTTCCTCCTCGTCAGAGTCAGCAGTGCCATCGTCCGAGTTTTCATCATTGTCGCTGTCCTTCTCTTCGTCGCTGTCGACGTCACTGCCATTCTCTTCCTGCTCCTCTTCGCTCTCCTCCTGCTTCTCCGAAGGGAAAAGCAGGATGTTGTCCGGGTTCTTCTGGAACATGCGAATGCGCTGCGTCATCTCCGTCACCAACGGACCGTTCAGCAGGCGGAGCTGCTCCCAGACCTGGTCCGCGTCGAAGCCGTCCACGTAAAGCTCCTCCAGCGGCGCGGCGCCGCTGCTCTTACTCTGGTATTTAGAGGTGCGGTCGTATGCATGCTTGGCAAACGACTTAATCTCTTTTGCGACCTCCTCCGACGGCGTGAAAAATACCTGCGGGCGATAGATTCATACATGGTTAGTTCCAGCGCTACCTCCAGCTACCACAGTAGATCAGGACGTCGACGCACCTCGGGCTTCTGCACTACCTTCTCGCGGAAGCTGGCGATTGCGGACGCGTCCATGGCTGTCTCTGCGGTCTGCTGCGGCTTCCACGTCCAATAGAGTTGCTACCCTTTCGTGATCCAGTCAAACTGAGGCCACTATTAGAGGGTCGTGCGGTACTCTGAAACTCGATTGTGTACACCACCTCATGGCATAAATGGTCAAGTACAATTATTGCGACAATAATTGATGGACTGCGATAAACTTCAACACAAAAATACAACTACGCATTTATTCAAGAGAGTCACGTCGATTTCATATACCAGATGGATGCAAGCCACTCGAACCTCACTGCTAGCATGCCGCTGCTGTGTCTATAACGGCCAGAGTCGCTCACTGCTCGTTCTTATGTGTAGAATCACCGTCGGTATTACGTCGCCTTCTTGGTTTTCCGAGCTTTTTTCTTGGTCTTGGCCTCGTCCTCGTCGCTCGACAATCCATCGCGCGGAATCTCAGCCCAACCGCCCGGTGGTAAGTCGTCGATCTTGCGCGCGTGACGCTTGATGAATTTGTTCATGGAAAACATTGTGAACGAGTCCCGTTGAAATACCTGTTTCATCCTGTCGTCTAGCAAAATTGTGCGCTTGTCATCCGGATCCTGCAGTCCGTGTTCATGGATGTACGCCCATAACGCTTTCACAATTTTGGGCCGTGCTATGCGGTCACTGCCAATGAGTGACGCCAGCTCGGGAGACACCGACAGCTCCGCATTGAACGGATTGTTCTTCTTCTTGTCCTTGACGTCTCCATCATCCGAGGATGCCACTTTTTTCTTTCGTTTGGCCGGTTTCTTCTTGGCGGCCTTCGCCTCCGTGTCTTCGTCGCTCGACACGCCGTCGCGCGGGATCTGACTCCATCCGCCAGGCGGCATGTCGTCGGGTTTGCGCACATGACGCTTGACGAACTTGTTCATACTGAACATGGTGAACGAGTCGCGCTGGAACACTCCCCGCAGTGTATCATCCAAAATGATGGTCTTCTTGTTCTTCGGATCCTGCAAGTTGTGCTCGCGGATGTAGGCCCAGAGCGCCTTAACAACCTGCGGACGTGCCATAGTCTCCGACCCGACAACCTGCGCGAGCTCCGGGGAAAGGCTCAGCTGTGCGTTAAAGCCTCCGCCACCTCCTGCGGCCTTCTTGTCATCCTCACCCTCCGTCGTCTTCCGCTTGCGCTTTTTGGGCGTCACCTTCTTCTTGGGCGCCGCCTTCTTGCGAGGTGTGCGCTCCTCCTGCTCGTCGTCGGCGTCCTCTTCCTCATCGCTCGGGTCAGGCTCGCGCTCCTCTTCTTCCCCGTCCTCTTCGTCGGCCTGCTGCTCCTCAATTATTTCCAGGATCGTGGAGTTGATCACGTCCTTATAGCTCGACAGGTCGGCATGGAACTGCGCCTCCAACTGCTTGCGGATCATGCGGCGCGATAGTTGCTCCAGATCCGCATCCTTGAGGATAAGGCGGATGGCGTCTGTAAGCTGCACCACGTCCACAGCAGGCGCCATGGGCTCCTGGCCCAACCCCGACAGGTCCAGTCCGAGCCCCATCCCGTCGCTCATGGTCCTTGGAAGTAATATGGGTCTTTGTATGCTCTGGCCTCAAAGGCGTGCGCCCCCTGTTCAGGAGACCATACCCTCAAATGGCAACCAAAGTTGCAAGTTAAGAGATGAACATCTTGTTGCCAATGTACATTTCAACGTCAAATTGTATCTAGTGGTTACTTTCATGAGTCCACGATCTATTGAACAGTACTTGTCAGTCTAGCATTCTCACACGTCACAGGGAGCTTATTTCAGTTACCGTTGAAGAATAGCGACTGGAAATAAACGCTGTACAGAAAGCTCTAACGCAGCGGCGAGCAGGGCCGCAGTACTAAGAGTTACCCCTCGATGTGCAGTCACTGAGGTCCTGTCCTTCCTCCCTACGATCTTGAGCACAAGCGGTACAGCAAAATGGTCCTATCAGGCCGAGATGAACTCGTGGTACTGCAGTTATTAGAGGAAATCCAACAGTTAGTGAACCTGGCAAGCGGTCAGACAAAAGCAGGGGACGGAGTGAACCCGTGGATGCATCCAGCAGCCAAATTATACCTCGACACACGCGACACCTTTGAAGTGATCGAGAAAATCGTGGAAGAGCATGTCAAGGGCAAACCAAAGCTTCTTCGAAAGCTCAGCAGGCAACCCAGCAACAGCGAGATGATGGGGACGTCAACACCTCGATCATCACGAGAATCCCCTTCAATTATTGCTCCAAACGATGCTGCCGTTGATCGCATCCAAGAAATGTTCCGACATTTAGGGGAATTACTTGGTCCCTCAATTCTAAAAGAGCTGCGGCTACGCAAGCTCTCGATCCTCTCGATCCTCCACTACGTGAGATTTTTACCAATGGAATACCAATGGACAGCATACAAGGAAGCTCGTAAAGAAGAGGTGGAGCTTGTATATCACGAGACTGTCTTTAATTCCTTAACAACACAGCCCGTCGTATCTCACGCTGCCACACAGACAGATACTCAGACCTTACGTCAACGTGCTGAGTTCGTCAAGCAGCAAATTCGGAAAGATGTGGACACTGTTTGTCTGTTCGCAGCTGATGGTACTCTTACAACAATTTTCGGTGATGACGGAGCGATGGTGGAGGAAAATGTAGCAGTCAAGTTTGAGTCACTAATTGCCGACGTGTACAGCAGTTATTTGAAAGAAACACTAGACGAACAGATGAAGCATTTGACGCAGATTTCCGATCAATGGGCGCGCGATATAGCGGCAACGTCCTCGTGTTTAAATCACGTAGCAGAAGCTTGTCCTCCACTTGTAGTGCAGTGTTTCTATCGTCCACGGAAATTCCGCAGCAAAGGAGGTATTTTTCCGGAGATGCTGATGAATCTTGTGAATCGATTCGTCCATTTACCAACAGCACCTCCTGGTCAGCAGGCGAAAGTTCTCGTGGCTGATCCTCATCATGTAGGTGTGTGGTGGCAGAAAACTGTGTTTGCTGTGTCCGAACGAGACGTCACAACGCTTCATGACGACGAAAGTCGCGATATTTTTGGGCGTATCGAGACATTAGATGGTCAATTATATGTGCCGCTTCTTGGCAAAGGTGGCGAGCATGATGGATCTCGTTTGTTTGGTCGAAGTGGGGGGCTAGCCAAATGGGTAGGTCAGAGAGTTTTAGTAAACAATGGCAAAGATACCGTGTGGGTGGAAGTTGTCGTTGTTGACGTGGATGACAAGCGGTGCAAACTCCAGATCAAGAAATCGCTGCAAAAGTGCGCGGAAGTTGTGAGTTGGTCTCAGTTCTTGTCGCTGAATGAGTGGGTAAATATGCGAGAACTTCGCTTTATCGGAGCTCCCGTGAACCCAAATTTCCGCGTCCAGATGGGTCTTAAATTTCGTGAAGTTCTTGAGTCCGTTCACGCTGTGGTGGTGGAGATTAGCTCGGTGTTTCCGAATGGCGAACTCAACGATAAAGTTGGGAAAGCACTGTGGAAATCTATTGAGTCGTCCATCAGCAAGGGCGAACATATTTTCGCGCGTTACTTTCGGTCTGTCCTTCAACACGACGTAATCACTCAAGTTCACCCAGCAATTCACGCGGCGCCAGCGCGTTCCGTGTCTCTAGTGAGGTCAAATTCCCTTGGAAATGTCTTCTCGGTGCAAGAAAATGCTCCTCAATCGGTTGTAAGAGACATGGGAGGGTCTCACCCTATGTCACCTATTGTGAATTCTGCAAGACGCGGCTCTATCCGACACATCGTAGACGGGGGGATTGGGTGCTTCGACGAATATGGTGCGTACTGCCCTCGACGACCGCTACGCTTAGTGCGAGGTGGTACAATAACGCGATCAACGAACTTGGAAACCACTACTACAACTCGAGTATTATCACCATTTGAAAAGCTAGCACATCATTTACTAGAAGAGACAGAGATTATTGGAACCTGTATTCAAGCACAGAATGTCGCGCTTAGCTGTGCGTTTATACAGGTGCTATTGGAAAAGATTGACAAAATGGAACGGCACATGCAAACAATGCTGAAAGTACCGTCATGCACTATTGAACATGTCGTCTCGGAGCACGCGAATTCTTGTAGATTACTCTTTGTATGGCGGATATGCCGACATCAAGTTGACACCATGGCACGACAAGGGAGAAAAAGCCGACGACGCCACCTTGAGCACGATAGTCGCTATATTCATCTTAACTGGGTGGATAATGCATTTGACCGCGTGGAAACCCAAATTTTACGGATGATGAATTCACTCGTTCATTATGCACATCGGGTCTTTTTCCATGAGTGCATGAACCACATACTTCCGGGAATTTACGAGCAATCTTGGACAGTAAGCAAACCGTGGTTTGGTAATACTCGATGTACCTATGCCATACAGGGATTCATCTTTCGGATGCAGTTGCTACTGGAATATGTGAATAACACGGTGCTAATTGGTTACGAACGCAACCTCGGTGTGCACGAAAAAGTGTATGAACTTACAGTTCAAATGCTGTTGGACGTTCTGGTATGTATTGCGGAGGCATACGAGAACCTAGTGGTTTCAAGAGCTCGTGAGGGACAATGGAAGATCGATATTCTATATCTTGTATGTGGCGTGTACAAGCTGCTGAGGCAGCTAGACCAAATGCTCTCCTCTCGTGGCACTAGTCATAGTGCGAAGAGTAAACGCAAAGGTACGTGTTGGTTAATTACGTTGGTATTTTGCTTTTGTATAAAGGGTCTGAATTTTGATCATACTTTGAATTTCTGCCAGCAATGAGTGATATACGCTGCATCTGTTTGCGACTTCTTGTACACTTAGCCATCCGATCCGGCCCAGCCACTGGCGTCTTGGAAGCGTTGACGAAGAAGGTTCAGGCGGACAGCTTTGAGCAGTACGCAGATGTGGACACTATTTCGGAGCTGGAATGTCATTTCGTCGCTATTCTCGACTCGGTGGACCCCAAAGGGGATGTTTTGGGGGACTTCGGTATTATTGAGGAGGTATGTACTTGTGATAAGAGCGCGATGGGATAACCACCCGAGCTAATGGAAAATTTATGCAGAGTGAGACGGAGCTATGGCGAATTCATACAGTATTTGGCAGCATGGAGTTAAAAAAGCTGCTCGATGTTCAGCTAAATGTAAGTGACATTTTGTGAGTGTTTAAGTAGTTTGTTATTTTACTGACAGTGGCTGTCTTGCGTAGTGGACAGCTCTGATATCTCGGAGTAGTTTACCAAAACAAACGTTGCTGGGATTCTTGCAGCAACGACACGAGCTTGGCGATTGGCCCTTTCCAGCACTAGCAGAGGCTGAGCTGCAAGCGCGTAGTCAGATTCAACAGGTACTATAGTTTATCCTTGAGTTTTGCTGACCGGCGATGTACTAACCCTTTGATCTTTGCAGTTCATTGATCAAATCAGCAGCATTACTGGGCTAACCGAGCGAAGAGAGCATAACGTTACCCCATCGGAGCAACCATTAGAAACTAATAGTCAGGACAATGATATTAGCTCTCATCCGCGCGAGGCGAACGAAGGCATGCCAGACGACTCACAGTCTGCAATAGATTTACCAACATAAAAATACTGTCATGAAATGTGATCCCAATGGAGATTTTAGCAGTGAGTTCTCGGGATCTGCCAGGTAAAAGCAGATATTTGCAACAAGCCCGTTCATTACTCGTAGCATGGACACCGGAGCTCGTAAACGAGGGAAATCAAGAAGGTATTTATTCGTTACTTCGTAGAAGTAAGATATATGTGATATGCTGATCTGAAAAAAGGAAGATTGTCGATGGATTTTTGGCAAAATATCCGGTGGGCTTTTGTCTAAAGTGGATTAGATCGACATGAAAATTGCGATACCATATATATATATTTTCGAATCGGAAGAGTCTGTTCTCAAGGCCCGGCTAGCGAAAGCCGCCAGATATCATTATACAATAGCTCTCTCGCACGCGATCGTCCTTAAAAATGGTGAACTCGTCGACAATAGCGCTCGAATGCAATGCTCTTGTGTGACGAAAGCGGCGACGATCAATTGCTCCTTACTGATATTCGGTCTATATCGTTGAACTAGTAAATAGGATGAAACTCGCCACGCATCGCCAAACACCATTTCGCCGGCTGTAATAGTGCTTCTCTCGCCAAAGACGTTCATACTATCGTTGAATGCAGGTAGAACGCTTTACTAGTCGAGCCAAACAGCGGATTTCCAGAGCTGATTTCACTAACTTAGAAAAGACCAGAGAAAAGACCAGTATTCAGCATTGATGCCGTCAGTTTCCCACATAGCTAGAACTATATCAGCTGAGCGCTGGCTATTGACCTACGAAAGCATCTCGATTATCTTGGAATGTGTAGGTGCTCATAACATGAAGCTCGTGGACACCCCGCACATATTTGGGGCCCAATCAAAAGTTACAGTGTGGAACAACTTAAATCGATACGATAAATGATAGATCTGTCTCCGGTTGAAAATGTCATTGCAAACATTTGCTCCACGTATCTATTTAGAGAATTACGTGTTCTGACTCGAGATGGCTATAAGGAGAAGCAGACAGAAAGTAGTCCACACTTGGCCTTCATTTCGAATTGGTGCCCTTACTTCGTGACATGTCTGCGTGTATGGGTATTGTGCCTCCAAGTAAATGGACTCAGCTCTGGAATTCATCTGTCGGTCCCGCTACAGAGCAGCCTTTGGGGCGGATTGGCCATGCCATCATTTCCTTCCTGGATAACCTTTACATCTTCGGTGGAATCTACAAGAACTCAGCCGGCAAATACTTTGCGCTCCACGACACGTGGGTATTTAACCTAGTACAACGATGTTGGACCAGAATTGACAGGGAGTAGCCGACCTCCATCTCGTTATTATCATTCTGGAGCATTACACTCAAACGCTACAATCGACGAATTTATCATTTTTGGGGGATATCGGGGGTGGTCAATGTAGACTACAACGACATATGGCGTTTTCCTCTATCGGAATAGTCGCCAAAGTGGCAAATGGATCCACTTCCATCCGGTTCTGCCATTGTACCGAGTGCGCGACTCCACACAGGAGTATGCAGTAGTATGGAGTCGCGCACTCGGTACAATGGCAGAACCGGATGGAAGTGGATCCATTTGCCACTGGCATTGTCGTTCACGACGATAACCTATTCGTGTTTGGTGAATCGGATATGATCCGGTTGATCGTTCCCAGATTGCCTACAACGACCTGTGGAGATATGACTTGAAGACTTATATATGGGAAAAGCTTGACCCAAGTGGAAGTCTACCTCCCACGCGTTTTTCTCAGTCCAATCATGCACGATCCCCGTATAAAGATTGTGCCAAATCTGCTTGTGTACGGCGGAAATCACTTATTCTCCAACTTGACTTGGCAAACGTTGGATGATATTTGGGTTTTCAACTTCAGTCAAAACGAATGGATGCCCATAATACCAACGTGGAACGTCCCGTGCGCGGACACATCAATTGTCATTACACAAAACCTCGAAATGTGGTTCTTTGGCGGGTATGACAAACCGAGGGAGAGTTCTACTGCGTATGTCCACGAAGACACATTTCTTGGAGAGCTGGATTTGACACACAAGGAACTGCAGATGTGGTGGGTTGCTCAAGTCGAGGATAATGACTCGTCTCCATCATTACGCTATGGCCATCGCGCAGGCCTTTGGCGAGGAGACAGCATGGTGATCCATGGCGGTACCTTTCAGAATACTCACTTTGGCGATGTGTGGGTCTATAACACGACTTATATCCAAACGAATGATGATGTGTCGCTCAGCCAAGACGACTCGAGTGATATATAGACGTGGGCACGAGGTTTTCTGGAAACCAAAGTCATCTTGGAGATGGAGGGATGGATGCCGGTAGCCAAAGTCCTGCAGTAGATACCGCGATGGATAGTATAAACTTTGAAGGGAGCGAGGATACGTCTCACAGTCAAAGCTACGCAGATGACGTCGGAGATTTCATTCAAACGAGCAATTACGACTCAAACAGTCAAAGCTACGCAGGTGACATTGGGATAAATACGAGTCGCAATTCTTCAGGTAGTCACAGTCGCTTCAGGTAGTCACACCTATTCAAACGTTGCGGGGGTAAACGCGAGTTTCTTCCACACGAGCAATGAAGCTTCAAGTAGCCGAAGCTATTCAAGCGATGTGGGGTTAGCTACCTACGTTCAAACAGTCAAAATTACCTCACACAGCCAAAGTTACTCGGGCGTAGGCAAGAATGCAAGCTCCTTCCTAACGAGTACTGACGCTTCAAGTAGTTACACAGATATCACTGGAATGGGCACAAATTATACCGAAATGAGCAACGGTGGTTCGAACAGCGAATCCTACAAGCAGCTCGGATATGGATACGACAACCATCCAAACGATCGATTATGTGGCATCTGATGGATCAGAATTTAATACCGAGTCGCCATTATACTATTTTGTTTACCTATAGGTGCCTTGGTTATCGTAGCGATCTTTGTGCGGCTGATTCGCCATCTACTTCGGCGTCGTGCCGAACGGGACCTGTATTTGTTCCCGTTCTCCCATGTTGGTCGACAGAGTCTCGTTACGTTAGACTCGCTTAACCCCTTGCACAATTTCTTTTTAAAGTGAAATTGACAATGGATGCAAATTTTATACGTTCCAAGAGAAAATGACAGCAGTTCTCGACGGGATCAGTAGCTTGCACGTCGCAAATACTTTGATCGATTCAACGATTCCTTTCCGTATACATAGCTACTGCGGGTAAAAGCTTTCAGTACATATTGCATTTACTCCTGAGTGTGAATTTGATATTATCAGTAGTGTTCCTTAGGATATTGCCGTGTTCCATGTTCTAAAAGACCATTTAAAAATGTTACTATATATTATACGTGTAACTTCTAAATATAGGGATTGTGGGTTCTGCTGGGCAATAAATGGGTATGCTGCATTTTTGGTTTGCAACGGCCAGCATCGTGCATTCCTAGCACTCATCAGGTAGAATTCTTGCTCTACTAAGGAGACGATGGCAGAAATGATACCCTCAGCGCGGTGGACGCAACTATGGGGCACATCGTTCGGTTCGGCTGCAGTGCAGCCCAAGAGACGTTCTGCTCACGCTATCATCGCCTTTGATGATAATTTGTATCTCTTCGGAGGTATCAGTACGAACGCGGCAGACCAAGACATCGAGTATAACGACACGTGGGTATTTGACCTTGTTGATAGACAATGGGCTGAACTGCCAGTCGGGAACAACCGACCTTCGAACCGCTTTCACCATGCTGGAATACTCCATACAAACACTACTGTCAACGAGTTTATCGTGTTTGGAGGACTGTCGCTCTGGGCTACGGAGACTGATGGAGTTTTGCCCATGATGAGTAACAGCGTTCCAGTGGTGCAGTACAACGATGTTTGGCGGCTCTCATTACTCGCTAGTACACCAGAATGGACTATGGATCCGAGTTTGGTGAGTGATGTACCAGACGCGAGATCAGAGGCTGGTATCGTTATTCACAATGACTATTTGTTCATGTTTGGTGGGATTGCGTACGACGAGAAAGGTCAGGAACCTCCCGTCGACTACAATGATCTGTGGAGATACGACCTCAGCACGTACATATGGACAAAAATGGAGCCAACCGGAAATCTGCAGCCTCCTACTCGATTTTCTCACTCAGTTTCCTTGTTACATGACGATAGCGAGAAAAGCGAGGCTTATCTGCTCGCATATAGTGGTCGACACTTGTTGTTTTCAAGCTGGACCTTGCTGGACGACGTCTGGGTCTACGACTTTAGCCAAAACGAATGGATGAGTATCACGCCGTCAACTAGCGTCCCTCGCGCCTACACGTCGATTGTCACCACTAAAGGATCCAGTATGTGGTTCTTTGGAGGGTATTATAAACCACAGCAAAGCTCCAATGGATACGTGTACGAAGACATTGTTCTTGGGAAATTTGACTTTAACACTAAGGCGATGGAAGCACGGCATGCTGTCATTGAGAATGACGATCCGTCTCCATCACTGCGCTACAATCATCGCGCGGCGCTTTGGCGCGGAGATAGTATGGTAATTCACGGTGGGAGCTACCAAAGCCAACTCGGTGACGTGTGGGTTTATAACACTACGGACGCAGTGACTACGGATGCGGCTACCAACACGCTCCCACTAGACCCAGAGTCACTAGTTTACGTGATTGGTGCTTTCATCGTCACAGTCGTGTTCGTTCTATTGGTTCTTTTACTTCGTTGGAGACGCGCAGATCGACGCAATGCAAGTATTTTCTTAAGTTTTTTAAAAACACAAACCAAAAATCATTGCTAACCACCGTTTGTCACTTGTTCTATGTAGCTGCGTACTGCTCAGATGCGCGGTGCTGCAGTGGTGCGTGGTGTGACGAAGGAAAGACTGGACCAACTAAGGATTTCGAAATATAACCGTGCGGAGCGGAACCCAGCAGTTCCAATAGAGCAACTCGATCCAGCTAAAAATGGTTTGACAGAAAATGAAGATGTCTGCCCCATTTGCTTGGTACGCATATCCCAATTTGTATTTTTTTCATGCTTTGCCTAACCCCTTAAACCTGGTAGATCGAGTTTGAAGACGGTGAAGACGTTCGGAATCTACCCTGCAAGCACATTTTCCACGTTGATTGCATTGATGAGTGGCTGAGACGCAACACGGTACGTTTGCGCAAGTGCAACAGACTGCGTGGCCCCGACACTAATACGTTCTTCATGTCATCAGTCATGTCCAATGTGCAAGAGCAACGTGGACTTGGATGCGGTGAATATCACTGTCGAGGTCACTCCAGTTTCTGCTGTGAGAGGAGGAGCTGTCGTCACACCCGTTACGACGGTCTCCAGCTAGAATCCAGGCATGACATCAGTGCCTGTACACTACAACATTACCAATACGGCCGCCTTCCCTGCGTTTATCATTTCGTATTTTTCCGCAAACCGTGTGTTGGCGAGTTTTTTTCTTCTCTCAAGTTTCGCGCTTTTTGTTTCAGTGGCAATTTAGGTGTGTGATAACATGTGCAAAATTTTTTTTAAGCGAATGACATCTATCTGCTTATCGACGACCGGACTGAGCGCTCTGTGCCAGCAGCTGCTTGGTCACCTTCGCTAACCTCTCCAATTCCTTCGGCGTCGCTGGACCTCCCGCACTACAAGAAAAAAAAAAACACAGATCAGTCTACAACCTACGCAACCAACCGCATCAATCACCAACGTACATCCAACGGATGCGTCCTTTGCCGTCTACAAGATGGGCGTATCCCACGAAGCTGTTGTCTAGAGCCATGAGCGTCCGGAACTCGTCGCAGCGTCCAAAGTGCGCGAATGTGGACGCATGCAGCTCCTTGGGGATCTTCTCCTGCAGGCCGCGGGTAATACTACCACTCACAAGCTTCATGTACCAGTCCTCGATCACGTTGAGCGTGACAGTTTGGACCCGGCTGTCCACAAAGTCAGCCACGAAGCCGTCCCGCCAGGCCGGCAGCATATCCAACCCGTAGTTCTTGAAGGCCGTGAGCACGAGCGTGGCCTTGCCCTTAGTCATGAAGCTCTGGATGTCCACCTGCTTGCCGTCTAACGTGTCCACCTTCAAGGACGGGACGCTCTTGGCCTTGTCCACCTCGATGAGCGTCTCGCTGCCTTCCAGCACTTTGCCCTCCGTGTCGTTAAGTTGCTTGAACTCCGCGAACATGTTGGGGCGGTACTTCTTCTCCACCTTGCGGTCCGCCTCCTCAATCATCTCGTCCAAAGCTTCGAGAGCGTTGCGTAAGTTCTGGGCCGGGGACGCGCGTATGGACAGGATTTTCTTAGGATTGTCAGGGGATCCGGAGACGGCGGGCGGCGTATTCTGACCCTTGGCCACATCCGGGGAGCTGAAGAATGTAGCGCGGTGCGGCACGCGGCAGCGGCGCAGCGCCGACGTCGCGCGATGGGACGTCCGTAACATGCTAATTGAGCGGAGTTACCAGCCGTCCAAATAGTAATGTGAGATTGAGTTGCGCTAATGGCAAATATGTTGCGTGAGCATGAACAACAGTGGCGATTGATAACATGCTTCAATGATACAATATTATTGTATCATATCGCGATCATTAGGCATTTAGTTATGTGATGCCAAGCTTATCTCCAGCTTGAAATAGCTGGCTATTTCGATGATGAACGGAGTGGTGAACGGTAGGTCAGGCCACATCCAGCCAACCAAACTGGTGCGAGTCTTGTCCTACTCGTGGGGTCGCCCGGAGGGCCAACGCGACATTAGTACAAAGGCCCCATGTCGATTTTTGGCGGCTCGGAGCGATTCCCCAATGAACCAGGTGTGCATGACAGCGTGAAGGACAGTTTTACCAGTTTCTGATCATAACTTTCGCTTTGTCTTATATCAGCTCGATCGCCTGGACCCATCTACGCCAAACCAGACGTACGCGCCAATGCACAAGTTGTGATGAAGGCGGATTACAGGCCTGTGGACGAAAGTCGGAAATGGGGCAAGCGCGAGAGCTGGATCGGCGGTAAGCCCCATCCATCGACGGGTGATACGAAGGCTATCCGTAAGCTAACTTTTCGTGTGTTAAGGTTGTCCGTCACCGCAGATGCCCCTAGTTACCAAAGGTACGATCATAGCAAAGGTGCACTGTACTACGAAGTTACTTTGCGTCATTGTACGGCGGCATACATGAGACTGACGTGATATAATTACCGTTGTTGCTGACAGAAAGTGGTCGGGCACCTGGCCACTATAACGACAACATCAACTCGATCAAGACGAGGGCACCGAAAATGTCCTTCCCGAAATCGAGTCGATTTTTATCGCAAAAAGGTACATACGGGACATAATGGAGTTATTATTTGACAGTCTTAAACTAACTGTGTTGCTCGATGCAGTGAATATGACCGATATAGACCACCAACGCGAACTCATGGCAGTCGAGAGCCCTGGACCCAAATACAACGTCAATTATCTAGCTTCAAACGGTGGCAAAGCTGCACCTCCTCGATTCTCGTTTGCAGCACCACCCTCACCAAAGTCAGCAGCTCGTGCTGAAGCTCACAAAACGCGATTACCAGACGTGGATAGTCCTCGGCGTGGGCACCGTGAATCTTGGTTGTCTGTTATCAATCGCAACGGGGTATTGGTCATGCCAGCATCGCCCGTAAGACCCCGCCAGCTCACAACTGAGGGCACTGCGGCGCTAGAACAAGCTCGCGCTACGCCACCCGAAGATACCACGCCACACACGCCAAATAATACCGCGAACGGCAAGAACGGCGGCAATGCGTTCGGTCACGAGCACCGCTTTGGTAAGCGGCAAACGGAGCCAGTGAAGCCGCACACACCTGCCACAGGCAACACCCGTCTGCAGTTTGTGTCAGCTACGCATACGCGCGAGAACATGGGCGAGTTTTCGCCAGGTCCGATCTACGCGCCGTACAATCCGGAGCGTCCCGGCGGCAGATTGGCGCCGTCACCCAAGTCCGGTTGGCGTCCACAGCCTCCAGGTAGTCCTATCGACCCGAAGGACCCACACGCGAACCCCAGCAGCCGCAGTTCGTGGCTCGCAGGCGCCGTGCGCAAGTGTGACGGAAAGGAGACTGTGCTGCTGCGAGTGGGGGACATTCCTCCCGGCCCAGGCTCGTACGCCGAGCCGCCGTCCTCGTTCGCCACCTTCTCGCATAACACCAAGATCAGACCCAACGGGATGCAAGTAACTCGCTCCTCGACAATGGTACGCCGTGTCCCGCTTGCACTACCTGCTTGAAATTGGTCACTAACGCTTGCAACTTGCAGGTCTCGCGGCCGCCACCACGACAGACTGGAGCGACATCCGCCCGTACGCTGCGCCAGCCACAGCAGTCATCACTCCGCAAAGGCAGCGCCATGGTGCGAGCCGCCGAGCCCACGGGGGCCGACGACGAGCCCTAGGAGCCATATCTCAATATACAGCATATAGACAGATCCGCAGTATTGCACCTTGCTTGCAGCAATCGCCCAGCGCTGTTGTCTTTTGATGTCCGCACAAACCATTGCGACTGAGAGAATATCAGACTCATCCGCTACTGATTCAGAAACAAAGATATACCGTGCACCCAGTCGAGAAATCGAGAGGAAGTTTACGCCGGGCGTCGGAAATGGGCACCTGCACTGCGGGCTGCAGCCATTTACGCGTCGCGCGTGGCCGATAGCTTTAACTTTGACCAACCATTAGAGGTAGGTGGCGGACGGATAGGGTAGACCTGGGCGAACAGCTCCCTCAGGGAGTCCCTGTTTATCGCGTCGAGATGTGCAGCGTTGCTGCCTTTCCTGCTGTTGCTGGTGGGGGACCATCGCGGCATTGTTGGTGGCGTACCGTCAGACGTCACCGCATTGACCGTGGCCGATGGCCAGCAGTATCAGCAGCGCGTGTTGAATCGGACAGTTGACGGTGTGCGTTCACCGCCTGATTAAGCGTCGACGCGCTGACAAGTGTACATTCACTCGCAAAGTGCACTCGCTTCGCCTCATAACGGAGTCCGTGCGCGTCGCAATTAACGCCGAGAGAGGATAAGGCATGCAAGTGCACTTAGCGGCGACGCAGCGATCAAGGCAAGAGGCGTGAGTAATGCGGAGCCTATCGCGGCAATGGGCACTCACGCGACATAGCGCCGTGCAGAGCGCCGGTGTTTCGGGCTCTCTTTTCAGCCTCGCGCGTTGTCGCCAAGGCCACCACATGCGTCCGCCGTCGCGTGCAGAGCTGCTGCCGCGGATGTAGCTACACTTTCCGAAGGGTTTTAAAAGGACTTTCAGCGCTGTTGGCGCGACAACCCGCTAAAGCACCGCAAAAGCGCCCAGCGCGGCTCGCCGGCGAGACCGAGAACACTTACACTTACGTATGCGTTAATACACGCTGCGTTGGGCCGTCGCGGCCGGCGCTGATTTGGGCCGTTGAAGTGCTACAAAAGCCACGGGCCGGCTCTTCCGCGCCTTAAGTCCCGGCTACGCCGCACCACTGCGTCACATTGTGAGCAGCATTGATCGGACGTGCGTCAGTCGTGCCACAGCTAAATCGAGATTCATCGACTGGCACGGGCTATTAACCGCTGCAGGTTGGTCGCTGCATTTCAACGAGAGAACAAGCTCCGAAAAGCGTAACCAACGTAAAAGTACAGCGGTTGTTGTCTTGAAGGTGCCAGCTTGATTTCTGCATGTGTCTGTCGACATCCCCCCAGGACGCAGTCAACAGCCGGCAGCCCAGAACGCGAAGGCGCAGTTGTGCCTGCTGGACAGAGCCACGAGGTGACTTCGCCGTTGCTCAAGGCAAAGTCTCCGGGGCTTCGCCTCCTGGCCTCGCCTAAAATCCCGGCACATTTCCGCCGAAATACTCTGCAAACAGAAAGCCGCGAGTTTAACTGGCTACTGCCAAACAAACGTCTTCATGTATCTTGGCTCTATAGAACTGAACATGCACACGGTACGGCACTTTATGGTAAAGGCTCGGCTACACACCCCAACAACCTGACCACAGGCACAAACTCACGTGCGCGGGAAAACAGCAGGCCGGCCGCACTCCCGCCTGGCCCCCTTTGCCGCTCACGGTGGGTCGCTCACAACTCCACTTGCTGACTCTCGCGCTTCGGTCTCTGGCTTGTATCATTCGCCTGCCTCCCCCACACCGGTGGATCAGGTGAATACTAGTACATCTAGCAGAGCTCCCGTGTCAAGATGGCGGGAAGTTCCGAGAAAGCGGCGGCCTCGGCTGCCGCTAGCACCAACAACAACAACGGGCTCAGCTGCATCAAGTGTGGCCGCGACGTGTCCGAGGCTGACGCTTTCTGTATCTACTGCGGCACCAAGGTGAGCCTCTCGCTCTCCCAGCGCAAGACGGCGCCCGTAGCTGCGCCTGCGGCCGCGCCGGCCAAGCAACCAGAGGCCAAGCCCGCGGCTTCAACCAAGCCTGCCCCGGCCCCTAAGCAGGCCGCCGCCCCAGCCCCAGCCGCCAAGAAGCCCGAGCCAAAGCCTACTGCCAAGCAGCCAGAAGCGAAGCCTACGGCCAAGCCTACCGAGGCCCCTAACTCTGGCGGCCGCCCGCCCACCAGCGGCCATTCCACGGCCCCATCTAGCGGCAACTCAGCCTCAGGTGGCCGCCCTGCCCCATCAAGTGGTAACTCTGCCGCGGGTGGCCGTCCGGCCCCTTCCGGTAGTAACTCTGCTACTGGCCGCCCTGCCCCGTCCAGTGGTAACTCTTCTGCCGGCGGCCGGCCAGCCCCTTCCAGTGGCAACACTAGTGCTGGCCGTCCTACCCCGTCCAGTGGTAACCCTGCTGCCGGTAGCTGCCCGGCTCCGATGCCCACAGCAGCCTCGACCCCGGCCCCGGAGCGCCGTTCGCAGCCGACGGTGAAGCCGTCCATGTCGCCCGCCCCGCGCACGCAAAGCGAAGGACGCATGAACGAACACAGTGGTCGCGGTTCACTTGACGGCATGCCCGCCGATGTGGCCGGCCTCGAGAAGCTCTGGGTGCCTGACAACTTCAGCAGCGAATGCATGGACTGCAAGACGCCCTTCGGCTTCCCCAAGCCGCGCCGTCACCATTGCCGTGTCTGCGGTCTGCTGTTCTGTCGCGCCTGTGTGAACCACAAGATCCAGGTCCCGGCGTCGTTCGGCTACGGCAACGCGCAGCAGCGCTGCTGTCGGAACTGTATCACGTCGCTGCAAATGAAGGCCATCACAACTCCTGCCGACGTGTTCGCGCAGCGTCGCGGCCCCGCAAGCCGCTCCATGTCTGGCCAGGAGAGCTACGAGGTGCTCGGCGTGTCTAAGGACGCGTCCCCCGAAGAGATCGCGGCGCAGTACAAGAAGAAGTCCCGTTCCATGGACCCCACGAAGCTTGAAGACCAGGAAACCCTCGAGAAGATCAACGACGCGTACCGCAATCTGCAGGACCCGAACGCTCGCAGTCGCAACGACTCTGAACGTGCTCGTGATTCAAGTCTGCTGGGCGGTGACCCGGCCAGCCATTTTGTGTCGGAGACGGCTCGTAGCGACCAGACAGAGTGCCAAGTCTGCTTCCGTCCCTTCAAGCTCGGCCGTCGCCAGCATCACTGCCGTCGCTGCACGCGCAGTGTCTGTAATCAGTGCAGCGTCGAGTCCAAGCCCATCCCAGAGCTGGGCTTCCCCATGCCTGTGCGTCACTGTACGTCCTGTAATGAGAACCCGCCCAAGTTTATCAAGCCCGTCATGGACCCCGTTGCCAGGCCCCCAGCTGGCTTCGAGTACCTGACCAAGCTCGATCTCTTTGTTAACGTCCATACCAAGTCGAACGGCAACACGGCCGACACTGAGACGTACATGGTCAAGACGTACTGTGAGCCCAGCGAAGCTGCTGCTAAGGCTGCTAACTACACAGTCACAGAGTCTGATCGTGCCGTTACCCACGAGTACCAAATACACGAAGAGCGCAGTATGGCTGACTTTGAGTGGCTGTTTGTAAAGCTTGGTGAGTTCACGAACCCCAAGGCTCTACCGTACTTTCCGGACAAGCGTACGCCGCGTGGCGAGCGTGAGAAGGTGCTGCAAACCTTCCTGTATGGCTGTATGCTGCATCCGCTTCTGCGTGATGCTGACTGTCTCAAGGCGTTCCTGGCTCTGCCTACGGATCAGCTGCGTCAGTTTCAAAAGAGCGGCAAGAAGTCGCTATACAATACGGACGAGTTCAACACGCTGATTAAATCACTGCGTCTGGAGCTTGAGAAGGCTCAGATCCGTACTAAAGTGAACGCTCTGATCAACCGCCAGAAGGAGCAGAAGCAGCGACTGGCCCAGCAAGCTGCACGTGCCGAAGAGCAAAAGAAACGTGATGCGGCTCAGAACATCCGTCGTGATCAGGCTGCGTTCCGGTTCAAGGCTCTGGAGGCTCGTAAGGAGTCTCAAACGGAGCGTATGGAGCGTGAGAAGGAACGTTACGAGAAGCAGTCGAGCACGACGCACATCCTCTTCTTTGATGTTGTACGTGACCAGTCCGTACGTAACACTGAGGAGGAGACTCGTATCAAGGAGAAGGTCGAGTTTACCAAGTCGAAGGACAGTTTCCAGCATGATACGACGCAGTGGAACAACGACATGGCCCAGTGGTCGAAGCACCGTGCTGACTGGTCCGAGGCCCATAACCCGGCTGTGTCCAAGGATATCGCAAACGACTTCATTGTGCACTCGTACGGTATCTTCCACTCGTCAAAGGACCAGAAGGACAAGGTTCCCCGTGAGCTAATTGAGCTGCACTCTCAATTTGTCAAGATTCAAGAGAAGGAACCGGGACTTTTGGAGGAAGAAGGCAACACTGTGGACGATGAGTGGATGAAGCTGGCCAAGGAACGTGAGCACTGGACGAGTAGCCGCGCGAACATGAAGCGTGAAGACGAGATGTGCCGCGATGAGGACGCCCGGTACAAACAGGAGCACGAGTATGTGCGACTGGAGGCCGAGGCGCGTCAGAAGAAGGTTAAGACCATTGAAGCGGATCTGCTGGCGCTCAAGACGGAGATCAACGCCCGCACGCGCTCGATTGCTCAGCGTCGCTCGCGTCACGAAGCTCTTGATGAGGAGTACGAGAAGGAGTGGCGCGTGGTGCAGACCCAGCGCATTAACACGACCAAATCGCGGTTGGACGAGCACGAAGCCCGCATCACGCGTGGCACGAAGCGCACCGACGTCTTCGCTGACCAGCTGGCTCGCCAGACGAAGTCTCAGCGCATGTTGCTCTTCAAACGTGCTGCTCTTACTGAGGAACGTAAGGCGGACTGCAAACTTTTCGATGAGCACCGCGAAGACTGCAAGAATACCTTGGACGAGGCCCGTAATGCTCTGGTCATCACTCCAGAGTACGTGGCCCGTCTTGAGGCGGACATGAAGGTCCGTGCCAGTGAACTGCATGCCGTAAAGGACAGCAACAAGCGCATCCCTCAGGAAGGTGGCGACGTGGAGGTTGACGAGCGAGATGAGTTTATGAATGATGTACGCCGTCGCCGCGCTCAGTTCCAGAAGGAATTGGATGACCAAGCGGCTCAGCTTGAGACGGAGAACAAGCTGTGCGCGACTCTACTGGAGCGTATGAACCAGCACATTAAGAACCTCGAGGAGGAAGTCAAGAACGCGGCCCAGGAGGAGGAGATGATTGCTCAGTTCAAGAAGCTCATTGAACGCGAGACAAAGCTCCTTGCGGACGAAGAAGCCAAGCGTGAAGAGAAGAAGCGGCTCATCACAGAGCTCATGAACAACGCCGGTAACTGGGTACTGGACTCGCTGCACGAGCACTCGAGCCGCAAGAAGGTGGAGGCGAACCGTCTGGTCAAACAGGCTGTGCGTGCTGCTGACCTTCAGAAGCTGGTGCAGCACTTCACACACCGTGTGATCGACCAGGAGGAGCGTATTATGCGTCAGAAGCAGCGCATCCTGAACGGCGAGCACAAGGTCGAGATGCTTAAGTCTTCCGAGAACTGGTACCAGTACGTTACTGGCCACGCTGCGGATCTGGGCAAGAAGGACATGAAGGTCCTCGAAGCTGGCCGCAACGAGCGTGCGGAGGACCTTACCGAGTCTTCGCGTCTGCAGAAGGACGACGAGTCGGATATTAAGGGCGTCGTCAAGGAATTGTCGGTGAGCCGCAAGTGCGCGAAGGAAAAGGTGGACAAGCGCGAGATTTGGGCCCAGGTTGAGGACGTGTACAGCGTATCGAAGCCGCAGGAGAAGGACGAGGATATGATGATGACGTCGCAGATCCGCAGCCTGCTGCAGCAGCTTGCTGAGGCGTTCGAGATGCTGACCAACCGTCTTCTGGAGGAGGAGGAGAGTCTGCAACACGCCTCCACGCAGCTTGAAGGTGAGATCGACTCGATCAACGCTTTCATGGAGCGTATGGAGAGCGAGGAAAGCGCGTTGTGCGCCACCGAGAAGACGTCGCTCGCGAAGGAGTCGCAGGTTCGTCGCTCAGAGGCGGATTTGATCGAGCAGCGTGCCCGCGCTCTGATCGACAGCTACAAGCAGATGCAGGCCGAGCACATGAAGTACCCGGTCGAGCTGGGCAAGGTCAAGAGCCGGCGTTCGGAGCGCGAGAAGCCGATTCTGCCGCGTGAGGCCGAGCTTGAGGCCGCCAAGAAGCTCATCAAGAACCGCAACTACTACGACCGCAAGGCCTGTGCCGAGTTTGCGAAACGCTTCAAGATTGACCAGGAGATGAAGGAAGTACGTGACGTTTTCGACTGGCTGAAGATTGTCATCGAGCGTGACATTAAGCGCATGGAGAAGTGGCTTGACTCGAGCCGCAAGGAGCGCAAGGAGATTGAAAATCTGAAGGTCAAGGGCAAGGAGATCAACTGGGACGAGGACACTTTGGAGCGTATTCCGGCTCTGAAGGAGATTCAGAAGAAAATGGCTCGTCAACACGGCCCGTCGTCAAACCACAAGGGTGGCCATAATGAGGCCAAGCTGGCCGACGCTGTGCACCCATCCGAGCAGTGGATTGTAGAGCTTCTGAAGTTCAAGAAGAATATTTCGGAGATTGACACGAAGCTGCTAAAGGACATCAGTGTAACTGTTGACGCAGCGGTGAGCGAGGAAGACGTTGTGAACGCGAACCTCAAGAAGATGAAGACGGACAAGGAGTACGTGCTTAACAGCATTCGATTCATTGACCAGGAAGAGGCCAAGGCCATCCGCGGCACGGGCAAAGGAGGCGTCCCAGGCCGCCACAGCCCCGGCTCCGAGAGCGGCAGCTTTGTGAGCGGCGACGAGCAGCCGACCCCGAAGGCCCGCACACCGTCGCCAAAGCCGACACGAACCCCGTCGCCCGCGCCGTCGAAGCCGACTGTGTCTCCGCCCAAGTCGACCGTGTCCCCGCCCAAGTCGGCGCCGGCCAAGTCATCGTCTACGCCTTCCCCGGCCCCCGCATCTAAGCCGCGCCCTGTCGTACAGACTCGTTCGGAGGAGTTCTAGATAGAAGAGAGGAGTGTAAGGAGATCAGTGGTACGCGAGCGGTTTGACGGTCTCCTTTGACGTCGGTATCTATGGGAAGCTCAAGCCGCTTGCATGTTCCTTGTTTTTATTCCCATTTTCATCACATGTGCTTTTTGGAAAGTCGTTGGAAAACCATTTTTATTCCTTTTGCTCGTTAAAAGTTTTTTATGGTTACTTCACTGTAGTTTGTATATTTGTGTCACCACTAAAGTTTTTTTGTGGTTGATTTACCGTAATTTGTACTACTGTAGTATATTTGTGACAAAGACCACTAAAAGTAACTAGTCCTACTTCTAGTAGTATGTACTGGCAGTAGTACTAGCTACTCTATTATACTAGTGCTATCTGCTTGTAGTACTACTTTGGTACCGCATTTACCCTGGAGTGTACACTGCCGGTCACAATAAACCGGACACCCACGTTTTGGGTGTTAACTCTGCCAATATTTGGTTGTCTGGGCTGTGCTTTGATATGTTGTTCGTGCTGCCTGGTGCAATACGATGTTGTGTTAACATCCGCTTTTTGCGGGATGTAGCATAGCTCCCATCCAACTTTCCCTTGAGTGTGCCGGTCCAAACTTCCGGCTACCCCGCTCCCATACAAAAACATATATTTACAGAATGATTGTAGATTTGTAACTGACGGTTCGGGACGTCCACCCGTTCCCGATTGCGGCTTGCTACGACTTCTGCAGCTTGAGTTGGTAGCTAGATCAGTTGATTTTAATGCATGGCGCCTTAACTTAGTGACGAAGAACGCGGGAGAATTTAAGGCCTCAGAGAAACTGGACTATCGATCCGATCAATTGCAAGAAGGGTCGAGCGTTCTAGAGACGCTGTAGAGCGAGCGCCGCTACCAAGGCCACACACCCGCACCCGCGCAGGCCGCAACTCCATCGTCACGGAGCGGCTAACCCAACGGCTGCTTCGTAAGGCCGCCTCGGGGGACTTCTCGGCTGCGCAGCTCAAGGCCGACTGGGCCTGCACGTGTTCCGTACGGACGATCTGCCGTCTCCTGGGTGACGTCGACTGGCTCGTCTACTCGAAGATGATGAAGAACACTCTTGCTCTCACGGCGGCGCACAAGAAGGCATGACTGACGTGGGCCAAGGACATGGTGGTTAACTCAAAGGAGACATGGGATTCAATCATTTTTTCTGATGAGAAGAAATTTAATTTAGATGGTTCGGATGAATTGCAGAAGTACTGGCACGACGTGCGCAGCGGGCGGCGCACGTGTGTGCCGTGCTGTGTCCGAGTTCTTGCTTCCATTTGCTCATTTACATTACGGCGCTGAGTTTGTGTATCAGCACGACACCGCGTCCATACATACTTCGCGAGAGGCACTGGAGATTTTTGGAGGAGCAGAGCGTCGAGTTGCTTTCCTGGCCAGCTCGCTCCCCAGATCTCAACCCAATTGAGAATCTCTGGGCTCTACTAGCGCGCAAGGTCTACCCTAACGGAAAGCCGTACTGTAATGTAGTCGAGTTGACAGAAGCTATCCTCGATGCATGGTCTTCGATTGAGTTGGCGACGCCCACAAAGCTCATTGACTCAATGCCGCGTAGGTGCATCGAGGTGATCGAGAAGAAGGGCGCTACACTCACTACTAATACGTACGGCCTGTACCCATCTTAAGATTAGTATATGTTTTTGTATGGGATCGGGGTGGCCGGAGTTTGGACCGGCACACTCAAGGGAAAGTTGTATGGGAGCTATGCTACATCCCGCAAAAAAGCGGGATGTTAACACAAACATCGTATTGCACCGGGCAGCACGAACAACATATCAAAATCGCAACCCAGGCAACCAAATGTTGACAGAGTTAACACCCAAAACGTGGGTGTCCGTTTTTTTTTTCTTTGTGACCGCCAGTGTAATACTCCGGGTATTCTGTTAACGATGTGTTGTGTGATAAGACCGAGCCTTTGATTTTGTAGTAAAAGCTGCCAGAATCTGCGGGACCTTTGGTATTTGGGAGCCCTTGTGACCAGTTTAGCTAACTTGATAAAAAGCTTAAGCCTTTCGATTGCGTGAGAGAGGCGAGTCACTTTAAGTCACGGAAACAACAACGTGCTTGTCATCGCAGTCACTGGAAGTGACAGGCTTAAAGTGCCTCGTGCTTTCATCGTAATTAAGCTTAGTGCAATTTCTAGTGCACCGCTCGTTTAGTGCTTTAAAGTTCAAGTGGTCGAGCGACGGTATCCATCAAAAATACGGACCATCCGTTTAAGGTATCATATAGGTACTTCGAAGTACCAGCTAAAACGAATCGATTTTTTGGAAGATGTTGAACAATCACATATTTCTTACCAAGCAGCCGGCGAACGCGAGCGCGTGTTGGCCATGCTCGTGAGACTCTATTAAATAGCTCGCGCAAAGACGACGAACGGTAAATGGGTAGCTTTTTCTAGCATCTAGCTTTTTATTGGCTAAACATGTTTTTCAGGAACTTCTTTGCATTGGTTATACGCGCAACGCTTAGTAGAGTTGTGAATTATACAGATATTATAGAGGAGAAGCCAGCTTAAAATCGTATTTTAGAAGGCTTCATGAAATACAAAAAAATATTAGCTATAACATATTTCATGAAGCTTCAGGTTTATATAAAAAAATAATATGTACCCTTACTAAAAATACCGCATCTGGTTTGGGCTCCTGGAAAATACAGATGATCGATGTGAATCCTTACTCTTGGCATACACGCTCAACAGGAGATGATATCACGGTTCCCGATGACCAGCAGAATACAAAACCTTAGTAGTTGTTCCCTTGAACGTCAAATGGAATACAAAGTCGCCAGTCTCGCTTTAAGGAAAGTCACTTTTGTGCAGGATGTCCGAAGGAGTCCAGCAAGGATATCTGCCTTGTTTCTTGCCTAGCTCCTTACGTAGTTCCCGCTTCTTCTCGCGATGTCCCCCCAGACCTGTCCGACTTGCCCGTTGAATCAGCGCGGATGAGGTGACCATTATGCCTTCAGTCTCTAGCTTGACATCAGGAGTGAACGCTTCCTGCTGTACGCCCAACGTTCTATCCATAGGTTCGTTAGCGTAAGCGGTAGCATACGCCTCGACACCGCAGAAGTCTTCGTCAGTGTGCTTGTCTGTCGTGTTCTTTTCTGGTGCTAAGTCACTGAAATATGCTATTCCGGAAAACACCTGACCCTTAAAGGGGAATAAATAGTTGGTTCTCGACGTTATGATTATCGAGGGGATCATATGTAAATATTAACCGGAGGAGGTATCGACGACGCGACACCGAGGCAAACTTTGGCTGTCTGACACAAGAACCGATGTGGGATCGGCAGTTTACGGACGAGCGTATTTGTTTGCCAACATTTGGGTATACACCGGCATAGGCCGGCAACAATTGCCAAATTATTAATTGGTGCATATCACTTGAGAGGGCTCCCGGCTGATTCAGAGCAGCCGGAGTCTGAACTCTTTATCTTGTCAACGAACAACCAGTTCAGTTTGCTGCGAACCGCTGCGCACGCTGACACCCCTCGCACCCGTTGCTGTAAATGATGGAGCGCGGCTGGATCGCCCTTATTGTCCTCGTGGGCGTCTGCGTGCTTTCGTGTCTTTGGTCGCTGCTCACGGCGCCGCGCTTTAATGTGCGCGACAAGCACGTGATATTTACAGGTGCGTTGGTTATGACACAAAATAATGTTCGTGAATTTGGCCTAACCATTGATAATTTATTGTCTCTTCAGGCACGGAAAATCCGCTTGGGCTGGCAATTGCCAAAAAGTATGCCAGGAAGGGGGCCAAAGTATCACTGATTGGCCCTTCGATTGAATCTCTCAAGGCGGCGCAGAGTCAACTTCAGGTTGGCAAAAGCTGCTGGCAATTTGTCCCGTACCGAACAAAATTGCTGACAATATTATTGTTAATGCAGAAAGTGGCAGGGAAGGAAGTATCCGTGTTTGTATTCGAGTGTGAGCTCGTGGACCTGAAACAAGTGGAGCAGGCAGTGCAGGAGGCCAATACCTTCCACGGGCGACCTACAGACCACATTGTGTACGCTGCCAACAGACGTATCAAGCCTGGATACTTCTGGGAGCAGGATGTTGCACTGATGAAGGAAGCCATGGATATTAATTACCATGGAGCTGTTGTCATTGTCAAGGTGATGTCCATTTCCGTTCGGTTTACGCTTTAGTGAAATGGTGTTAACGGTGTTTTCGTGATTCTGAATAGGCTGCTCTGCCAGCGATGATCGAAGCCAAGAACAGTGGCCGCGTTGTGTTTGTGAGCAGCGTGGACAGTCTCGAGTTTCCTGTGGGTTGCGGAGCCTGCAGTGGCTCGAAGAGTGCCATTCGAGGACTGGCGGACAGTTTGCGCAATGAGTTGCTGCTGTACAACATATCGGTGGCCGTCTTTTACCCGGGCACATCGTCCTATAACCTGTTGGACACCTCAAAAGGTTTTAAGATTGCAACGAGTTCCAATGATGCTGAAGAAGCAAGGTGAGATACGGTGGACATAAGGGGCATTATGTTTGGTGTGCTCAAAACCTAATTGAACTCTTTGTATGCTGTGTTCAGTACTCCTGGAGCAAACGACAGCAACATCATGACGGGTAGGTGACAAAGGTCATATTATCATTTTTTTTTGTTTTGTTATTGTACTAAGTTGCCATTTTTCAATGCTGTTAGGCTATTCCACGTTCATCGACCAAAGTCCGACGGCGACGAAACCGTGAGTCGATTCTCATTGTGTTGAGGGGTTGGGACAATGCTGACATGTTCTCATATTATTTGCTGCTAAGATTCGACAAGAAAGCACAGATTCTTATTAACGGTCTTTGGTTTGGTCAATACTCCATCACTACAACGTGGAATGGCTATTTACTGCGCATGATCGGCAATGGCGTCGAGCCACGCAACAATACCTTCCTGGAGTGGATTTTCCTCTTTTTCGTCGGAGGATACCATTTCTTACGCCAAACGGTAAAAGAGAGATCGCTTAAGGCATCGGCCCGTGCTGGCACGGCTGCTCGTGTATAAAGTTGACACCAACTTGGAGCAAATTTGCCACCTGAAAGTCTGCATCTTGCTGATCTGATTTTTACGTTGACTAAAAAACAATGTTAGTTGAACATAAAGCGCCATGTCTATTAAAAATAGTAATTGGAAACACCTAATGAAAAAAATGAATCCGAAAAACGACTTCAGGTTGTTAAAATATCATCATACGATGGTGTAATACTCTGGTTGTAACAGAGTTAGTTGGCTGGTGGGAATTCCACGATCTTGAGCTGCACACCTCGAGCATCTGGAACAGTTTGGTCTCCGTTCATGACCCGGCTCGTTGTATAATCAGGATTGGTACTGGATCTCGACAAACTATGTAGCTTGTACCGCAAGTGGACCAGCAAATCTCGCGTTGCGATTTGGTCGTACTGCTCCAGCATAAGCACGCTGATCTCGTTCGCAGTCTTGCGTGTCTTCCAAAGACGAAAATGTACAAGCTGTCCGGAGAACGCTCGTGAATTGGGAGGACTCATTCCGTAAATATGACCGATTGTGCTCCCAATGGCTAAAAACTTTGACGAGGATGAAGATGCCCCGTCAATCGTAGCTTCTTCACTGCGAGTGAGTGCTGCCGGATGCGGTCGGAAGCTCAGCATATGCTTCATTTGACCATTCAGCAGTAGCGTGACTGTCTGGAATGTGGTATCAAAAGTGATTGCCACATGACACCACGTGTGTGGGGTCAACGGGGTGTTAGGGAAGCGCAGCACTCGTTCTGGAAATTGTTCATCTACCAAAGAAAACTTTCGGAATCGCAGCATCCAAGACGGATCGCCGGCTCCTCCAGTGGCGCGAAGTAGCTCCAACTGGAAATTATCTAATGCATCGACCAGTGTTACCACCTGGTCTGATGGCAAGTCGTCGATACGCAGCCAAGTCTCAATGGTGAAATCTTGCTGCTCCAGAGGCAATTCGTCTTGTGCAAACTCAACAAGCAGCTGTGAGTGACCAGCCTGGAACCACAACGCAGCAGCATATTCGTGTGGTGTACTCCTGGACTCTGGTACACTCAAGTCTCGATGGGACTTCGCAAGCGTTTTCATCCGCCGGTGATGAAAGTTGTCAACCTCTAAAATATCTCGGGAAATAGGGATCGATCCTTCTTCTACATCATGATCCATTCCCGATGAAGACGTGTCAATTGATGCATCAGCTTCGTGTGTCGTTGCCATCCAAAAGCGATGTATGACGTCGGCGAGCTGTTTGAAGATGCTTTGGACGCTCAATTTGACCTTCAACGCGGCCATGACAAGACGCAAGGACGGCTCTTTCTCACCTGCGAGATGATAGTAAAGCGAGGCCCGCTTCGCCGAAGCAATAGATACAGCATGGCCGTGCTCGTACATATAGCCGACGCTGTAAAGTGCTTGAGCGCTAGTTCCGGCACTCACGAGGTCAGCATGTTGATATTGCCTCAATGCAAGGGTATAGTCTTCATCTTGAAAGGCTTTATCACCCATACGTAACAGACCTTCGACGCTGTCTTGATCAACGGCACGAGCTATTAGCTGCGAGTACAAGCGTTCTAGTTGCTCCGAGTCTCGATTGGATAAAGGACCAAACAGTTGCCGCTGGACACGTTCAATCAGCCAGACAGCGTTGCTTTGTGCGACTTCGTACCCCATTTCCGCTGCGATTAAGTACTGTTCCAGTGCTAACACCCAGTCGCCACTTTGAGCGTGTGTCAGTGCTTGTGACATTAACCTTGTGCCTTCACGAGAGTATTCCGCCACGCGCTTGTAGAGCTCGACAACTTCCTCACACGAGACACCACCCGTCCTTTTCCCGATAGTAGGAATCTGTCTCTGTTTGATCTGAGCAAGCTGGAAGAGTGACTTGAGATGACCCACATGAGCCGCTGCCACGAAATATTCCTTTGCACGCGCTGTGTGAGCCGTTCCGAGCTCTAAGAACGCCATGCCGGCATTATAGACGCCTTCAGCGTGGCCTGCGCTTGCTGCAATCATGAAGAGCTTACGAGATCGTTCAGGATCAACAGGTACGTCACCGATACCGCGTGAATAAACCACACCAAGACCATTAGCGGCTTCGCCGCTAAGTCGGCCGTGCGACGCATTCAACGCAGCTTCATAGAGCTCCACAGCTCTGGTAACATTCAGCGCTCGACCTGCACGACCATACGCGTACACGTGACCTAAAAGCGCGTGCGCCTTGATACTGCCTAGTTCCACTGATCTCTCTAGGAATTCAAGTGCTTGTCGCTCTCGTGCAGCATGTTCAGATGCACTTGCTGGCTTGTACAGGTCGCTAAATAACGTGATACTCGCGGACTGGACCATCATTTCAGCGCTGAGGAAGTCAGCGGCACGTTGTCGGATATACTCAGCCCGTTGGAAATCCTCTTCTGGATTGAGATCGATGTGGTACCGCGCACCTTCAGTCTTGGAAAGACGCGCAGGCTCTGGGAACGCGTACAGCTGGAGCTTGTGGTCGCTCTGCTCGGTAACAACACGATCCGCGGCGAACTTGTAGTGTCTTAACGCAGCCGAACACGACTTCCTCGAGCTGTAGCCATGTAGCGCGTGATATCCAAGCGCCATTGAGGCGCCAATCGATCGTCCTTGAGCTGCAAACGCATAGAACAGATGAGCCGAAGCATTGTCATGAGCTGAAGCTCGCTGTGTACCAAGTAGGAATTGGGCTTGGGCGCTGCCTAATCTAGCACTAGCTTCGAGAAAAAGCTCGGCATGAGTCGCATTATATGGCACAGAGTCGTCTCCGAAAAGGTGCCGCTCACCAATTTGGCACAGAAGCTTCCTGCGGTCTTCACGGACAAGTTGGTTGAAGAGCGGGAGTGACGTTATTCGGTCTGGAGGCCCCTCCAGCAAGGTCTGAACCGGGACGCTGCCTTGGAAGTCCGATGAAGCTGCTAGCTCACCCAGTGCACGATGCAGATCTGATACAGCCACAGCATTAGCAGCAGCCATAGTCCAGCACGTTACTAGCTGCAGGAATACAGAATATTTCATCGTTCTTCTTGATCGTGAGTAAAAGAACTCCTTTTGACGACTGAGCGGGGAAGAGCAGTTCATCCCTTTGTGATGGAGAGGATCCTCATGTTGTAGACAAGAGAGTAAGATGCTTAGCGACCACAAGACGACTCTATAATGGAGCGAGTTGTGGTGCATGCCTCCTGTTGACAAACATACATCTCCTCTACTTAGTGATCATATGCCGCTGCGCCTGATGTGACCCACCCCGACTGTCTCTCCCGGTGTGTAGGATAATACCGGTTGTACTTCTAGAACAAGCAAAGCTTGAAGAGTGTTGCCTTTCATTGGTCGCTAATGGCTACACTTTAACATGGCTTTGTTGTTGATACAAGTGCGCAATGACTTGACATTGGCGTTTGCTGCACGGCCTGAACGAAGCCACAGTCTGATCTTGTCTCTAGCTGGGAGAGGCAGATAGGAAAGCCAAGCAAGCCTCACGGTGGGTAGGACGTCGTTCAGAGAGGTTGGCAAGTTGTTGTCTCAGCTGTTGCTTCACGACTGGTCTCTCCCACTATAAAGTCGCCTCTTTCGCGTGACTTGTCACGTTCACTACTGCGCTTCCCGGGTGAGTGTCAGGTCCAGCACTCCCAAGTACTCAGCACTCAGTATTCCAGCACAGTCACGTATCATGAAAGGAAGAGAACGTTTGTCGTTACTAGATGGAGCCGTCTTGCGTCGTCGCCGATCTCCACAGGCAGTGATCGATCAATTCCTCGACCGACTTGTCGACATCTTCGACTTCCCGGTCGCCCCGCCTTCCTACCAAGATTGTTCACTACCAGCTTCATCGACGTCAAGGAAACATTCGACTACCACAGCAACAGACGTGTACATAACAATGGACGGAAGCATTTCGCTACACAGTCGAGAATGCACAATTGGCGGCAGTTTCAACAGACCTCGTAAGGTTTCTATAACCGATCGGGTGCGGGAGCTACTACATCACTCTTCAAGAGCGGATTCCTTCAAAACTACGACGCGGAACACGGCGGCAATATGCAGAGACTCGATAAAGAGCCACGAGACCTCTGAGGCGAAAGAACTGCGACTGTCCTGGCTGCTAAAGAAGAGCAAGACGGCTTTAAAAGAACCTCAAGACGATCTGTGGCTCGAGCGTGAGGAACAAGACCGACAATTGGAATGCGGCTATCAGTGCTTAGCTGACGAAGCTACAATCTAAGAGTGAATAATATATATACGTGAAAATTTTGTCTTTAAATTTACACAACAGTGTCATCACTGACTCCACTCTCTTCTTGTGGATCGTAGTCGTCGAAGCCAAGTACTTTATCAGCAAAGCTAAGCGCAGTGTATTGCAGATCCATAGTTAAGCCATTGGCTTCGTTTCCTGTTGCAAGCAATGCGGCGAGGCAGCTTCGCAGCTCTACTTCGCTCATAGGCTCACCAGAATGCAGCAGACGGGCTTCAAGCTGATCCCATCGTAATGTAGCTAGTCCCTCTTCTTCGTCACCACTCGAGCCCTTTGTCGCCGACGCGAGGACCTTGAACGCACGCTCGATCTGCGCCTTGCCAACGCCGAATACTGGTCGATGGTTCACGTACAACTTAATAAAATCATGGAGACCAATACTTTCCACCGGTCGAGACGTCTCCGTAAAGCGCGAATAGCGGACCTCGCTCACCATGTGCTGGATTTCTTCGTCCGTAGGGTAGAATCCCAGCGCACGCATCACGTTTGGTATCTCTCTTAGCGGGATTTGAGCCGTGATCTCGCGGGCAGCAGTGGAATCCTCGCCCTGAATTCGAAGCTGAGCCAGGTAAAAGTAGTCTACAATTTCGTGGTAAAACGAACCCTCCGGCCCAGCTTCCAGTAGTGCTAGGTACGGTGCAAGTGCCACAGCATCGTCATCTAGCTCATCTGTCACCGCTTTTTCTTCACCAACTTCACTTTCCAACTCTTCTTCAACACTTCGAGGTGCCCCTCGAGCTTCCAGCAAGTCAAGCTGATCAGTGTGGATCTCCCACATGTTTACCACAAGATCATCCCCGCCTGCAGTGAGCAAATGACTGCCATCGAACGTCACGTCCACGTTGCTGATCTTGCCCGGATGTGCTATGAGACCCATAGCCTTGTGTGGGTTACCGTCAAGAGGAAGCTTCAGTAGCCCGACAACCTTCTCGTGAGTACTATACACACAGTACCGCTCAGCAACACCACCTGTAACCTCTGCAGCTACCTGGTCATCTTCTCGAAGCGGTACCGGTATCAATCTGTTAATAGGTCCACCATACGATGGGCCCAGTGTCGTTTTGCGGCAAGTCTGGTTGCCGGCATTCCACTGCTTGAGCTTGTATTCGTCATTAGCCACGATAACCAAATCTTCCTGCACACCACGTACCTCAGGGTGCCAGCAGCATGCCGTAGGGACAGCACTTTGCTCGACGCGCGTAGGAGCTTGCTTCAGGACGACACCATCCAAGATACTGGAGCGCTCGAGGCAATACTCAACTAGAGTACGGTCCTCACTCACAGAGACGAGAACTGGTTGTCCGTCACCGTCCCGTGAAAACTCGAGCCCCGTCACCGGCTTTGAGTGAGCTCGGCAGCGTCCTAGATACACCCACTCATCAGCATCATCTGAGCCATCAGGGTGAGCTGTCACTTGCTTAGCACGCCACATTCCGAGAAATAAGTTTCCGTCCAGCGCTACAAAGAGCGATGAGTCGGGGCTCACTAATACGTCAGTGATAGCAGCTTTTCCAAGACGAAAAGAGGCTAGATCATCAAGTGTGTGAGCGTGTAACACTTTCACGATGCCACTGGTGAAGCCAACAACTAGCTTTCGACCATCGCGAGCAAATGTAAGACACTGCGGGCGGAGCTTCTCCGAGTCAAAGCGCCGAACCATGATAAGGCGCTTAGCAGAATAGTCCCAGAGCTGCACCACTCCCGAATAGGAGCTAAGCGCGAGCTGTGGGAGTCTTGGGTGCGCAGCAAGTCCATGAATCGAGTCATTGATGCCTTGCACAAGCAGCGTGCCACGTCGCCGCTCAGGCTCATGCTCTCCAAACAGTCCTGCACTCATACCAACGATGAACGCAGACTCGGTCGACACGATAAAGTCAGGAACATGGAATGAATCGCTGTCGACATCACCTCCTCCCGGACGTGAACCATCGCGGTGATTGTTGTCACCATCGGCATTTGTTGCACCAGCTGGCAGAGCAAACGACACACTCGTGACAGGTCCAGCATTCATATCTTCAAACCAAGCCACCAAACGGAAGTCAAAGTCGTAAAAGCGTATGGCGCCATCACTGGAACCAAGAACTAGATAGCCATCCATATCCACGATAACAGTCAGTGCCACCTTGCGCTGTGGCTCTGCTCCACCTACAAGACGCACAATCTTGACAGCCTTGCGTTCTGGAAAACTGCTTCCGGGCGTCTCAGCGCTGCTATCACTTTGTACTGCATCCCAAAGCACAAGATCTCCATCTTCTGTTCCTGTGAGGGCTTGTGCCGAGTCGGGCACAAAGAGTGATTGCGTGAAGGCTCCCACAACTTGGCGGAAGTCCTTCTGTGCCAACGAAGGAGAATAGAAAAGCAGTGTACGAGCAGCCCAGCTCCAGAAGATCACACGTTGGCGACCAGTAGTGACGAGTTCTCGAACGTCGTAGGTGTTGAAGCGCACAGCGTGCTGCACGTCCTCCGTGGCCACTAGTGACGAGTAGAGAGGCTTTAAGACTGCTGCTCCACTCCCGGGGGCTGCCCACTCCCACACTGCCAATTCTTGATCAAAACGCTTTCGTGCAATAGTCCTGTCCTTACCAGTCTCACGCGCATCTTCATCGTCACGCTCGATAGCACTCAACGTAACGAGAAAGAGCGCGTCGGGTGATATGTCAATAGCTTGGACGCCGCTCACGTGCGGACGGAAAATGGTTCGAATCGGGTTGCCGGACTGGGCATCCCAAACAACGAGCATGGACTCGTGTCCACGATCAGCCGTGACAACCCAGCGCTTGTCCTCACTGACAACACAGCAGGAAATGGGGTGACAATGGCCTTGTAGCAGTCGTTGTTGGCGACGAGCGTAGTCGTAGATGACACCCGTGTGCGCTGCCGCATAGAAAACAGCTCGACGCGTTCCTGTTGACAGACTGTGCACGCCGTTGATCAAGTCTTTCTGAAAGCCAAACGTCCACGCCAGCTTTAGCGCATTGCCACCTGCAACGGCAATGTCTTCCTCTGCTCGAGTCCGAGAAACGGTGGCGTTAGCTTCGATATCTTTCATGTGCGGAACGTCCTCGTGATGATCATCCTCTGTCTTGACACCAGGGCTTTCGACACGCTGTTCCATTACTTCAGATCCCGATTGCTCCAAGGACATGACTTCGTTTTGGGCGTGTAGCGACCGGCGCTCAATCCTTGGTGGAAGACGGGCTCCAAATCCGTTTCTAGCTGTGGGCGTCGATTCAAGTCCGTACTGGATAGACGTTTTGAAAGGACAGAAGCGTCTTTAAGCTATCCCTAGCGCATCAAACCAGGTAAGGACCTCAAACCCACATCCATTCGCGTGTCAAACCTGCTGGCATCTCGCTCATTTGCTTGGTGCTGCAGTAATAACACATTCCCAAGGGCTATTTAGCAGAGGGCCAAGTAGCATCATGTAAGACGTGCAATCCATTCAATCAACTCTTTTTTCTTCAGTACGCCGCCCCCGAACCATCTTCCCGCTTGAACGTGTTTTCCCACAGACGGCGTCGCACGAAACTAAACGCCGGTTTGTTGGGTGTCCAGGGACCCGCAAAGCTCTTAGCGTACGACCAGCCCTGCGCGTCTCCACGGTTGGAGCAAAATTGCCAGCCCGCCCCAGTCATATTGGCGGGCGCATGCGGCGCAACCTCGGCGAAGGTGGCGGACGTAGCCGAGTCGTCATAGGACGACCACTGGCGGCGCTCCGAGTTGTTGGTGGGCTTCCATCCGCTGCCCATGGACCAGCTCTCATTCTCCCAGACGTATAGGCGGCGCTCTTGATCGTCCACCTTCTTGAGGCACATCTCCAGCTGCAGCGTGCTGTTGCGCTTTTGGTCCGAGAACTCACTGGCCACCGAAAGCGGATAGTTCTCGAGCGTCGACACCTCCATCTCGTCCGCGAATTTGGCCACGGGAACCACGAGCGTGCCCAGCAGGTCGTCCGGGTTCAGAGTGTCCATGTCGTAGACCTCCACGTTAAGTACAGCGCTCACAGCGTCGGGCACGGGGAAAACGTAGTGCTCCGGAGGATCCCACACGGGGTTGAGCGTGTTCTTGTGGCACGGGCTGCGGTGCGTGGTGCCGTTGAGCTTGAAGATCACGTACGGGTCGCTCTTGCCGCCCACGATGCCAAAGTCGCTGGACGGCAGGTCCGAGGCGCTGCGCAGGGTCACGTGCAGGAACGGCATTTGTTGCCTGGAGTCGAATGCGGAATGGCGTACTATACCGTATTGGGTGCGGTAAAGCTGGTGCAAACTTGGATAAGGACGGGGTGAAATATGGACTAGGGATAATACGGACTCTTCCCGTTGTGTGTAGTAAAAGCAGAAGGATGGAGATAAATAATGAGGCTGTTAGACAGGGGAAATGCGTGGGTGCATTTTTTTGACGGCGGACCTCTTTCGCTCCCTTTGCGGTTAATAACAGTGCTGCCGGTCACTATAGCAGTTTTTGCCGCGCGATCTCTGGAAGTCTGGCGGTCGGTCTCCGGTCTTTAGCACACCACGACGCTATGGCGGCACGCCACGAGAAACTGCAGATCCTTTACCAAGCACTTCGTGGGCAATGTAGCAGTATCGTCGAGGCCGCGAACTTGTCCGACATAGTGAGAAACATCACAGAGGAGCGACCCTTACAACCTCGGCCCACTACGATTTTTGTAATCAGTGATGTATGTATAACTGCTACCGGTATGCTAGCAACAATAGCCAGACAGGTTATGAATATCCTTATTCACCAGTCTTGTTGCTACTTGAGGTGCTTGCAGTCGCGCGAGACAATCGATCTCGTCTACATACACCCCAGAAGATGTCAAGGTCAATGATACGCCACGTGCCCCGCGTCAACCTTGCATTACGTTTCGCACTTAGCTGTGTCCCTACTTTATCCAAGTCTACTCGCACCATCCTGTCGGATTACTCCACTCTTTTACCGTCACACCAGCAATTCCCTCTTGCTGTCCATGTCGTCGCAGTCAAGCGACGTAGAGAGCGTCGTGTCGGCCGTGAAATGGATCGGCATCGTGCTTGCCGTGGCCGCTGTCGTGGCCGTGGCCACCATCATCTATATGTGCTGCTACCGCAAGGACACAAGTGCGCAGTCGGAGCTCATGGACGGACTGCTGCGGCGCGACCAGCTCGAGGAGACGGAGCTCGAGGACGAGGGCAAAGGCTGGCAGTGCGTCGTGTGCGGCTTGGCTAACAGTGCCAACCACAATACCTGCCTCATGTGCGGCACCAGCATCGGGTTCCTCATGCGTGGCGAGCTTGGGCGCCGGAAGAGCTCGCGCATGCTGCTGCGCAACAACAGTCGGGGCTTCGCCGTCGCTGATGCGGCTGGAGAAGAGGAGGATATCGAGGCGCTGAGGTCTCGACAGCGCGCGCTATTTAAGCGCCGCATGAATATGATGTCGGCCAGGAAAAACCTGTCGCAGCGCCAGCGGGGGGCGTTCCGACGACGGCTCTGGCAACGGAAGCAGTTGGCGGACGGCAAGTTTCGCTGGGTCCGCCAGAATAGCACCGACGTGGTGGACCCTGTGCCTGAGGTCCAGACTGGAGATGCCGCGCAGCCAGTTCTGCCGTCCACGGCGGAAGCGACGTCATTGGCAGGTCCAAACGGGGAGAGTGTCACGGATTATCACAACCTGCGATCGCAAGGCTTTGTGTCATTGTACGACGCTTCGGGGCGGCTGACGTGGACCAAGGCTGACGAAGTATCCATTGATATGGAGTCGTTCAACAAGATGCGCAAGGGATTGGAGCACATGGACTTCGAGGTGAGCTGCCGAGGCGGAACTATAATCTTTCGTATTTAAAAAGGTGCTAACTGTTTGTATTCTATAGGGAGTGATGGCTCTTGGGTTCCGCATGAAGAAGCAGTGGTTCTTGGTGGAGTTGTCCCGCATTGCGACCCCTGTGACCGAAGCTGTTGCCAAGCTGAGTACGTTCTAATCATTTGATAACTGTTGTTTATATGCCGCTCGTGCTGAAACTGACTTTTATGACTTAATCCATAGCGGTGACGAGGGAGCGGATCATCCAGCAATCACTGCAACTCGCTGAAGCTGCACCTGACGCACTTCACGCGTATCTAAAGATTACTTTCGAAGGTGAGCCAGGAATTGACGCGGGAGGCTTGTTACGCGAGTGGTTTGGGATTGTCTGCAAGCAGATTTTCAGCGAGAAAATGGGGCTCTTTATCCCGACGAAGGGTGAGGACATGAGCTATTGGATCGACCCACTTTCTGGTGAAAAGAACGACGAATACTTGAAGTTGTTCCGTTTAGCTGGCATCTTGATTGGCAAAGCACTTTTTGAGGGTCTTGTACTGGATGTACACTTGGCCCTGCCATTACTGAAGCATGTACTAGGTATTCCGATTTCGTTCTCCGATCTTGAATTCCTGGACGAGGAGCTGCATCGGAACTGCAAGTGGCTACGTAGCAACAACCACGTGGAAACCCTTTGTCTGACATTTAGCGTGATGCTTGAAAACGGCACCGAGGTGGATCTCAAGGAAAATGGGCGAAATATCGACGTGACTGACGACAACAAGGAAGAGTATCTACGACTTATCCTCGAACACCGCATGCTTGACAGCATTGCCGACCAGCTGCAGGAATTTTTAATTGGTATCTATGACGTGGTGCCTAAGGCTCTGCTCTCCGTGTTCGACTACCAGGAGCTCGAGCTCATCCTGTGTGGCATTCCCACTATTGACACTGCCGATTGGCGGGCGAACACTCATGTGCGTTACATTAAGCCCGATGAAAACAAGAAAAACAAGATTACCGAAGAGGAGCAGAATGGAGTACTGGAATGGTTCTGGATTGTTGTGGAAGGCCTGGCACCGGAGGAGCGTGCGAAACTGCTTCAATTTGTTACTGGAACCAGTCGTGTGCCCGTGGAGGGTTTCCGCGGGCTCATGAGCTCCAGCGGCATCATCCACCAGTTCACGATCCAGCTCGTACCGCGGGGCAAGGAGAAATCGGACTTGTTCCCCAAAGCGCACACCTGCTTTAACAGGCTCGACTTGCCCATGTATCGCAACATGGAAGAGCTGGAAACGTACTTGACTATGGTGTCTCAAATGGAGGTCTTTGGCTTTGGTCTTGAATGAGTCCTGCGTGAGCATTATCCAGCTTGATATATATATATATATACCAACAACTCGCGATGAATAGCGTGTTGTCAGGTTGCCTTCAAAGAAAAATACTTCCTGCGTACACAGTGCATTACTTCGTCTGCTCCTGCTGTTTGGCAATATACGCCGCAACATCCTCTTTTAGCATGTCTTGGTGACGTTTGTCCCTGCGTCCTTGGGAGCCGTCCAATGACGAGCTGAGCCAGCTAGGCGATGCCTTCTTCTTCTCTTTAGTCTCCTTGAGCACAGCCAACGCTGCTTCGATCTTGCTCTCATTTGCGGGTGATGGCACCTCCAGCGCCTCTGTCTTCTCCATCTCTGCCCTAGAACCGACAGCAGCCGCCGCCTTGGCCGCGTTCTTTCGATTAGCAATAGCCTCCTCCTCCAGTCGTCGGAGACGATCGCGCATCTCTTGGATCGCTGCAGCCAGCGCTGAATCCTTGTCCAGTCGCTCCTGGACGATACTCATCTCGCTCTCTACCTGCTCCAGACGCAAGGCCTCGTTCTCCCGTTCCATGCGTCTCTTTACTGAGTACAGGTAAAGCCCCAGCACTGTGCCAGGCCCGAAGGCGAACAGTCCGTACAACATTGTGCGCTTCGGAGACAGCAACTTCCTGCACATGCAACAGGCATAGCCACAAACTTCTCATCAGATTAAAGTACTCGCGACTCCACAGTAGCATCAGCTCTGTCGTACTCGAGCGCGTCCGGGGGCGCGTCCGAGAAGAGCATCTTGATCCGGCCAGCCGCCATGATGAAAAGAGGTAACGAATTGACAAATGCACTTAAGTTCGGCTTAGGTTCGTTGACAACCAAATTGACCCTTCAACTGCAAGGTATCATCGATACGATGCAATATACGTAGCTATTGCATCGTACTCTCGTAGCCCTTCTCTATTTGTTTTGTATTTTTCTCTTTGTATTACTCCTTCCCCCATGTTGACGGCAAATGCTGCCAAAGTGGGAACTGGGAAATGTGACTCGCAGCGTTTACCACCACGAGACTCGTTTGCCTCCCTCCATCGCGTTTCTCTCCATTTCTCCTCTGTCTCTATCGGTCCTGCAGGGCTTCTGTGTTCTGAGCAGCGAGGAATTCCAACCTTCTCCTTGCTACGTCGCCCACTACCAACCGCAGGAACGCCTCTGTGGGCCGTAGAGTAGCGTACGTGTGTGGCTGGTTACACTTAGTGATTCTTGTACACAAACTCATTGGACACCCAAGGAGCACCAGAACTGCCCGAGTTGACCACGTCCAGTGTCCTGTTGCGGATCTCGTCGGCCTTGGCGCGACTCACGCCTCGCAGCCAGATCTCGTAGCGGTAGTTGTTGCCCGAGTCCTTCTTGTCCTTCTTGTTGTTCTGTTGGCGCGATACGCAATCAGCAATTGCATTGAAAGTAGTTAAGTCAGGCATTGCACATCACGGGCACTGCCAGCAGAACGCGTACCTTGTGGATGACTCGAACGCCCGTGACCTCGTTGCCCGGGTCAATGAGCTCTCCAATGGCACCTAGCACTAGCTTCTCCCAAAACCCGTCCAGCTCCTGAGCTCCCACCTCTGGCAGTTGCAGCATTAACAGCGAATGATTAGTTTAGTGAGCACTTCACAGCACCGATCCCGAAGCACAAACCTTTCCGGATGGACCACTCGCCGCCGTTCTTGTTCTCCGGGTCCTCCCACTCGGGCACAATGCCATCCTTGAAGACAGCGAAGCCCTCCACCGTTCGGTCAGCAAATTTCTTGCGGGTGAAGCCGTCAAACAGCACCTGGCTATTCGGATCAGATAAGCACCATATCCACGTAACATGGCACAAAGAATTTGTTAGTTTCATGCAATACCCCACAATTGGCTGGCTGACTGTCAGGCTTACCTGGGCGACGGGATGTTGTTCCAGTAGCCCCAGAACTCCTCGATCGTGCTAAATGTGCAGAGCTTGAAAAGCTTGTCGCCGTATGACATGTTTTTCCCCTGCTCGCGCTGCTCCCAGATGGCCCAGGGCTCGTTAAGCTCATGTTTCTCTGAGTCTCCCGACGCCATCGTGTGCCGTAGTATCCTGCTGCTCGCCTGTGCTTTGACTCAAAGCCTTTTAGGGGGTCGGTTAGTGCCGATCCTGATTTGCTGAAAGTACTGCCTCACAGGGCTTGTTGATTGAAGGAAACTAGACCTCAATTTTAGCAAATCAAGTTGTGATGTGTTACACAACTCGGTAAGACATCTGCTTCACCATCCATTGATACCGCAAAAGTCATAAAGATGCAGCAGTCGAAAAAATATAGCACTTGCCATTTATCTGTATAAGAACTCTGGGCCAATCGAACGACGCACGAGTACCTGTCCCATCCAAGAATTCGTGAGTTGCAAACGTGGACAAAACGATTTTCATTTGAACTGTATATTAAAGGAAGTACTTGTAGTTCTCTACAAAGTGCGTTTATTCTCGGAGGGGGACCCGTACGGCACGAACGGGCCCGCTGCGTGGAATGCACTGCGCACCGTTTTCTCAGAGATATTATCCAGCGCCGCCATAGCGCGATCGAACATGTTACGGCGACGCTGTGCGGGTGTCAGCTTCGTGGGCGCCCCACATGCGGAGGCAAGGATTGGTTGTGGATGTGCTGTTTCAAAGGGCCCATGATGCCCACATCCAGCGGCTGTGCAACCCCCGTGCACCCGCTGGGGACGAACATGACCGCCGTGCCCGTGCAGGCCAACGCGTCGAGCAAAGGCACCATCTTGTGGACCTCTAGGCTGTTTACGATCAGGACAGAAGGCTCCGTCACAATGCACTTCCACACGTTCTCGATCCAGTCAAGCATGACCTGCAGGTCGAACCACGCTTTCGCCTGAACAGAGAACGTAGCCACTGAGGCGTCGCAGTAGCCTCTGAACTCCTTATCCACGTCACCGCCCGGCTGCCCCATGGACACGAAGTGGGGCGGGAAGTTGCGGCCGTCCGCGGCCATGGTAAGGGCCATCGTGCAGCGATAGCTCTCAGCGCCTTCCGTTGCTGCGGGAACGAGATCGCCCCCGCGAAGTTTACCGTAGTGCGGGGGGACATGTTGTAGTAGATCGAAGTCTGATCCATGTTAAAGATGGTGCGTTTGGGGACGAGGCCAAGTGGGGGTCGAAGCAGTGCTTCATGACCACCTCGAGGACGGTGGTGACGAACTGTACACGGTACCGGCCGAGCTCACTGCGTGTTTTTCCTTCCAGAGTGGCTAATCCTTCGAATCGTCAGGCCTCTCCTGCTCATGAACCTCGTAGGCCACGACATCTTGGCGTCGTAGCTCCTCTCTTCCATGGAGTCAAGGTCCAAGTCCACAGTCTTGCGGACGATCATCGCGTCCGTGGCGATCTGCTCCTCCCGCCTAGCGTCCTTAATAAATGTCACCAATGCGTCCTCAATAGCAATCGTCAAAGAAACACGTCCACTGCCCCCTAGTGTCAGCTTTGATGCGTGCGAGGGGCTGCTGGTCTCGCGAGATGCTGCGTCCTTGAGATTCTGCAGCTTGCGCTGCCAAGTCTGCAGCGTTGGGCGCTTGATGCCCCGCACCTTGCAGAATTCGGCTAGCGTCACGCCTTCTTGGGCAGCATCGAGGTAGTCTAGCACCAAGCGTAGCTTGAATACATTTGTATAGGCTTGCGGGATTCGTTCCTTGGGCATTTCACGAGAAGGAGGAGTTCAGCGCTGAAAGTGTGAGAGTGGCGACCGTCGAGCGTCCACTCAATTGGGCACCGGCTAACGTGACGTTTGGCGATAAATCTACCATGTTTTGAAGTGCATACAATCGTGCAGATACGCCGAAAAGATGCAGCACCCATACATTTTCAAATGTTAAATTATGCTGCATCTTTATGACTTTTGCGGTAGGCATATCACATTTAGGAGGGGTTTGTGGCCTAGGCATATAATACGGTAAGTACAGTAGACGGCAAGTACAGTACCGTATACTTTTAGCTTCCGACACCCTATCAACGTCACGGTGTAGGGTTAACATAATTAACCAAAACTCATTTTAATGATGTACAAACATAAATTTAGTCCTACTCATCGGCAGGTAGGACCTCAAACACTCCCGACCGCGGCATGTCGCTGTCATCTCGCACCCCCCGAAATGAAGATCAAGCTGTCCCAGTTGGAGCAGCTCAGTAGCGACGGTAGCACACGTCTGAAGGACGTCGTCAGGCACTGCTGCGACCGCCGCCTCGCCGCCAACCGTTGCGCGCTTAAAAATGAAAGAAAGCCGCTCTTAATCACTGTATGACTGTGTCCTTTCCAGGCTTCAATCACCCACTATGTCACATCCTTCCTTTTCGGGGCAGCGAGTTTGAATTTCACGCCAGCCTGGCGAGGCGAGCTGGTTCTGAAGATTCTCGAGCCAACGCGCTCGAAGCCTGGCTTTCAAAGGCATATTCCAGCTGATATCAGCAGTTTTTTGGCACACGCTCGTGCAGCCTGGCGGGACGGGAACTAGCACGACGTTAGATCTATTGCACAAAAACGGACATCATCTGTCGAGTGCGCTGACAGATCGTCCCAGAGTAACACCGGCTGCTCTCGTTTGGGGCGACTAGCGAAAAGATGACGCAGAAATGCCAACGACAGCTCGCCATTCCACCAGCCCTTACTATTGTCATACATGACGACATCGAGACGATTTTGTAGCCCAACGACCTCTTTCCAAACACAAGTCTCAAATCCATGGCGAATTGCTTTGTTCTTCGCAGCTATCTTCTTCTTTTCTGAGGGTTTTGACTTCGCTATAACAAACGGTGTGTAGCGCGTGCCACATGAGTCGCAGAGAAGCACCCGTTCTTTCTCTTTTCCGGCGAAACGAGCCCCACGGTTTTTGCTCCCCGCGCCGAGATTGTTTGCTTCGGCAAGTATTCAAAGAACACGGCAGTCTGATCAGCGTTATAAACGCGATCGACGCTGTGTTCTTGCATGAGCTGCAGCACTTTATCACGGAACTCCAGCCTGGCCGCATCGCTATAAGCTGGTGGCTTCTGGCCCTGGCGCGTATGACGGCGAAGGGATAACAAGTGACGCCGCAAAAAGTCCTTGCGAACGTCCATGAGGCCTTAAACACGTCCGTCGAAGCCCTTCCCTAGCAGCGACTTTGAGCGCCAATGCCTGAAGCATGAAGGCCGAGACAGGCGCGCCTTCACCGCTCAAATCGTCAATCCACCTCACAATTTCACGTTCACCATCCGGTGATAGCATCTTCCCAGTCCCCAAGTCCCGGATGTACTTTAGCTTGCCCCCTTTCGTCGTTTCACACGCCGTCTCAATCTTAATGCGCATCGACTCCCACAAATAGATAGATTTACGCTTGGTCTCTTGAAGCTTATCCTCAACCCCAAGGAAAACCAAGCGAAAGTGCCGCTTATGTTTTTGTGGGCAGGGTCCCAATAAATTACGCCTAAATCTAATATATAATATTTGGCAGTAAATAATTTATTGACATGCTTCTTTGGCTGTAAGAACATAATTTACTTTTACGAGCCCCTCAACAGCCCCAAAATTTTATGTTTTTACCTCGGACTAAACCGATAGAGATCTGATGTCCACCAATTTGCAGGCGCCAGCTTGTCTTATCGGTCCAAAGTCCGCGTCATTCAGTTTCAAAACTTCTTTCCAGTTCTCAAGCACCATGACTGACTCGTAATCACCGAGCGCTCTCCACGCCCCCAGTTCTCGCCTGAACAGGTGTCGAGCTACTTCTTCTCGCCCTAGTGTGATCACAACGGCGACCCAACCTCGTACTTTCGCTGCCGAGTTTGCGAGATACTCTACAAGCAGCTACCTGGCCGCGGCTATTCGAACTTAATGCAGCATGTTCGGTACCAACGTCCCGACTACGAGGCCCGAATGCTGTCGTCTATCCCGACACAACCGGCAGCTTGCTGTCTTGGGTGAGCCGCAGAGCCCACAATCGATTTTGTTGGGTTGTGTGGGTCGTTTGAAGGCCGTCTGCCTTTCACATTTTGTAAGCAAGCAGAAACTCGCCGGTAAGTTTCTATTCTGTGGCACACATCTTTTGAGTAATTGCTAACAACTCTACAAATTCATTTTTCTGTGTAGGTACACGTCACTGCCACCGATTTCGGCGGACATACTGAGAGATGCAGTCATTCTGCTGACGCATGCGGTCCTAAAGCGTCTTGGTGAGAAGTTTCCTGCCAAATTCGGTATCATTTTCGACGGGTAGTCTCACTGGTCGGAACATTTCCTCGCCATTTTCGCTTCGTATGATGTGGACGGGGTGGTCCAGACGCCACTGTTCTCGCTGGCCCCAATCATGAAGGAGCCGGACGACAATCTGTCTGCTGTGACTCACATGGAGGCCATCGCTACTGTGCTAGCTACGTATGGTAAGGAGCTGTCTGCATGTGCATTTTTGGTGGGCGACAAGTTGCAGTGAACAAGAAATTGGCGGAGCTCATGAGAGTCCCATTTGTGGGATGCGCGAGCCATCGGCTCAATCTCGCTGTTATTCAGCTCACGGCGACGGCCGAGCCCCAGTTGAACAGCATCCAGCACCTCATGGTCAAGTTACGAACGATCAAGCAAGCTGCAAAACTCAGGTACGCTCTCATATTTATTTATTTTTGTTTTGAGTCTTTCTAATTTTTTTATTTTGAATCGGACAAATATTTGTTTTTTAGGTTGAAGACCCGGTTTCGCCCTGTCTTGAGACAGGATATCCGCTGGAGCTCGACTTTTATGATACTGGAGCGGTTCTTCAAGTTGCAGGAGTACCTGGACCGCGAGGACGATGTGATCGCCGACTTGTTGCCCTCGGCAGCGAGTATGAAAAAGCTGAAGGCTCTTCAAGAGAGCTTGCAAAACGTCGAGTCCGTTGCAAAGCAGATTCAGTCCGAAACGGCAACGATGTGGGAAGTGCGCTCTCTATTTGATGCGCTTATGGCTGACTTTCCTGCATTTGCATTTACATCGGTAAGTTAAATATTGGTTATGCAGGGTACTGAGTGGTTTGGCTAACGTGCTTTTATTATTTACAGGACCCTGGGCTTCTATTATCGAAGACGCCAACTTCGAAGCGGCGGTAGTGAAAATCCAAGCCGACAGGCAGCATGAAATGACGCGGGCCGAGCGATTGACCGTGCGCGGTCTCAAGTTGAGCGGGGAAATGCCTCCAGCGATGATGATACGCCGAGCGCGTGCTCAAGCGTGCCCGAGTCGCAGAAAGATCAAGCAGTACCAACTCATTCTGGCGGTCGTTCCTACTTCCAATGTTGCTGAGCGGCTGTTCAGCGTGGCTCGTGCCACCATTAGATTGGAAAAAGCGTCGCTGCAAACCACCACGCTGGAGAGTCTGCTGTTCCTGAAGACCAATCGCTCGTACTGGGATGCTCAAGTGATGTAAAAGTTCCTGGATCAGTAGGGAGCTGTTGCATAATGCATGGGTGCTTTTTTAGTAACTCCATAATTGATTTTTTATTTGCGAGAAGAGAACTTAAGTAATGCAGGGATTGCTGTGTGTTGCCATTTATTAACTATGCACTATATGGGACCCCTGTTTGTGGGCACGATAGTGATTGATAGCTGCCAGCTTGACGAAGTACGATTCCGAGCTCCGTTTGAACTCGTGGCGGTGTTTCCCTTTGCCATTTTCGCGCGTTTCCGACCTGGGCGCTAGCGCGCCATTGCGATTTTGGCGCGCTTCCGACGTGCTTCTAGATAAAGTGTAGACCATCTTATGCAGGTCCCTAGCTTTGGCCAAAAATTAGGACTGTCGGAGCTAGAAGTACTCGACGGTAAAGTGACACTCTCGACGATTCGGATCATGCTATTGGCTGAAACAGTGCTGTCGGAACTAGACGTTGTCGGAAGCTAGAAGTATTATATGGTAGAGCAAGCTCATAACAAATATTTTAGCCAACCAAGAAATCTCGTCCCAAATAAAGTTTAACAGCCAATACAAATGGTCAACTTACCGGACAGCATCAGCTCGCTCCAAGTCGCGCACATCGAGATGACAAAGCCGCTCTACGGCAGTGCTGCGACGAAGGAGTGCGAGAAGGCTTTTTCTCGCACAAGCTTCTCTAAGCACGCGAAGCGATGCAAACAAAAGCATTAAAGTGAATGACTCTCGAAGCAGATTCGCAAGAGATCATTGGTTAAACACCATGTTGACCGTGGGGACGTTCAGCGTGTCCGGTGAGCCGTTGCAGGATTAGGTGCTTGAGGCAGAGCTTGTTGGAGTTGCCCATCAAGTAACCGCAACCCGGACGGTGCTCGATAGCTATCTGCGCGTTGACATGCGTTGAAGCGCAATGATACCGGGACGGGGAGTCCGTCACTCCGGATTAGCTTGTCCTTGTACATGTAGCCGAGAGCGAAGGCGCTGGCACCTCCACTGTTATGATCTACTCCATAACGAGTTGCAGCGTCAAAAACGTCTTGGTGAGCGTCACTCCGCTGAAACCAGATTCTTACGCCCTCGAGCGCTCTTCCTCGACGCCACATAGCGGCCACCGGGCTCGCCATCGAGCTCTTACCTCGTTTCCAAATGCATGAGACAGTAGAGCGACTGATCTGGAAGTGGTCGGCAGTCCAGACGATGTCTCCAAGCTTGAGCACTCTATGGTTGATGCGGAGGAGCAGCGTCTCCCATGCAGGTTGTCGCTCCTCGTCGATCGTTTGCTCCATTAGCAAAAGAAGTCAGACTTGAAATTATCAGGGGAGGGGGAGGGTTGCTTGGAGGGAGGAAATTGGCGGGGGATTAAAAATTCAAAACCTCATCGCCTTTGGAGGTGGTATCGCTTTTAAGTATGGCGTAATCTGGTCGCAAAGGTGCATTATCGCCCGCGCGGAGGTGGTATATAGGAAACACTAATAATAAATACGGTCGCAAATATTGCAATGATAGATTAGTGCTCTGAGTCTACCTACCGACGCCAACGGAGTTACATCCCACATATCATTTTTTGCACGAAGAAAGATTATCAGCTCAAAATTCGCAGGCAGCATACAAGTGCACTGCAGCGTGAGCACAGCTTTCACTGCGATAAAAGCAAGCATATGATGTTTGGGTAGGTACTGCATATCAAAGTATAGGTAGTATCGCCCCCCCCCCTTCTTAGCTCGGTTAATTGACACGTAACGCAGAATCCGAGTAGTGTAGGCTTCTTCGCTCGCCTTCCTCTTGCTAGAGCATGTAGGTACATTGAATCGCATGACTCCAGCTTTCTTGCATTTGAAAAGGCGTTTCTGTTGATGGCCTTGACGACGGCCGGCTCGAACAAGCCATGCAATCAGCACGCCTCGAGACACAGCTGTTTCTCGAGTTCAATAAGAATATTTGGGACCTATGAGTAGTGTCCGCAGCGCTGAAGAAGCTGAATGCTACAAAGCGACAACGCAAGCAGAGTAGCGCGGAATCGTAGGTAGGATCTTGTACTCATTAACATATTGTAAATAATTTATTGATGTCGTTTCGCTGATCAATCAATATTTATATTGTATTTTTCCAGGTTATGTCTTGGCTTCACACTGTGGGATGAGAGTGTTTCCGAAAGTGAGATTACATAGGAGCAACTATGAAGTATTGGTAAAGCAAGTGATGCGTTTTTTGCTGGTGGAATTTCCACTCCGCCTCACTCGCCGTTTGTGCCAACAGGTACGAACCTTTTCCATCATCGAATTTAATCCGAATGACCTCAAGCAGTTCAATTGGTAACTTGAAATTGGTATGCATTTGCTTCTATAAATTGTATTGTTGTAAAATTTGAGCAAATACATTTTAATTTTTGGTTAAGGTCCCGCAATCTGTTTTTGTATTGTGAAACTGATTATTACAAATGATACCGGTAATGATATTAAACTTTTTTATTCAGACCCCCCTGCCTTACGGTACTTACTTAACATGCTTCTATCTCTGATAACAACCGCGTTGATGTGACCAAAAGCTGCGATGGTAGTCAGCCCCGACGCATTCAGAAGAAAACAAACATTTGGCGCCATTCTGACCATCCTCGCTCGTCAACTTTACTCGCCCTTGTACTGCGGCTTACGTTTCTCCTTGAAGGCTACCAGCCCTTCGATGCGATCCTTGGTCGGGACCACCTGTGCGTAGCAGGCGTTCTCGATGGCCATGCCGGATGCGATGTCCACTTCGAATCCCCGCATGATGGCCTCCTTGGCCATGCGAACGCCGACCGGGCCGTTGGGCAGGATCTCGCGAGCGATCTCCAGCGCCTTGTCGTACGCCGTGTCTTCGGGCACAGCGTAGTCGACCAGGCCAAACTTCTCAGCAGCATCTGAGCTAAGGCGGCGGCTCGTGAAGATGAGCTCCTTGGCCTTCGAGATGCCTGCGCGGAAGCAACATCATGAGTTGGCACGTCAAATACACAACACAAGTTTACAACACAGCCATTGCTGTACCAATCAGACGCGACGCACGTTGCGTGCCTCCGGCGCCAGGGAGGATTGCTAGCGACGTCTCCGGGAAGCCAAGGATAGCCTTGGCACCAGCGATGCGGAGATCGCACGCTAGCGCCATCTCCAAGCCTCCGCCAAGTGCAGCCCCCTCAATGGCAGCAATGGTCGGTACCGGAAGCTGTTCAAGATCGGTGAAGCCCATGCGATAACCACGCGAAGAAGCCGCTGCCTAGATTGAAGCAAAACGCCTTTTGAGCCCCCAACCTCCATCATGTGAATGAATACACTGCATCCCACCTCCGGTTGCGTCATTCCCAGACGCTCCTTCAGGTCCGCCCCCGCGCAGAAAACTTTGGGCACGACGCTGTGCACGATAACCACGCGCACCTTGGGATCGTAACGTACCTGGTCCAGCGCCTGGCGGAACTCGGCCATGAACTGACGGCCCAGTGCGTTGCGCGCCTCGGGGCGGTCCATTGTGAATAGTGCGATGCCCGCATCCTTACCGCCCAGCATATCCACCTTGAATTGCGTCGCCTTCGCCGCAACGCTCAGCAGGCGGAACGTCTGCAGCTGGGGAGACTTTAATGCCGTCGCGCGCACAGCACTCGTCAACATCGTCGGTCAAGATGGGAAGTGCTGCCAACTTCAAGCTGCCGTACTTCGTGATGTGTTGAACACTGTTTCCGGACTTAGAAAGAACATTTCGGTAAGTCACTATATTGTGATATTATGTCCCATCGTACTCACGGTACGCCAGTCGACCCGTGAATGACTGGCTGGCTGCGCCGCTGTTGGCCGCATTGACATTTGTATCGGGACATTTCATTTTAGCAAAGTCGCAGAAGAATGGGAGCCTACAAGTACCTGGAAGAGCTGTGGAAGCGCAAACAGTCGGATGTGCTGCGTTTCCTGCTGCGTGTGCGCGCCTGGGAGTACCGTCAGCTGCCGGTTATCCACCGCGTGACGGGCCCCACTCGTGTGGACAAAGCTCGCCGTCTGGGTTACAAGGCCAAGCAAGGCTTTGTGATCGTGCGTGTTGCCGTGCGTCGCGGTGGCCGCAAGCGCCCGAACTCGAAGGGTATTGTGTACGGTAAGCCCAAGCACCACGGTATCAACGAGCTCAAGTTCGAGCGCAACCTGCGCTCGGTGGCTGAGGAGCGCGCTGGCAACAAGTTTACGAACCTGCGCGTGCTTAACTCGTACTGGGTGAACCAGGATGCGACGTACAAGTACTTCGAAATCATCATGGTGGACCACTCTCACAAGGTCATCCGTCGTGACCCGCGCATTAACTGGATCGCCAACGCCGTGCACAAGGGCCGCCAGCAGCGTGGTCTCACCTCGGCCGGTCGCCAGGGCCGTGGCCTGCGCAAACGTGGCCACCGCGCCAACAAGATCATCGGTTCGTCGTTCCGCCAGAACTGGAAGCGTCGCAACACGCTGTCGCTGCGCCGTTACCGCTCGTAAATGTAGCGCTAGCTCTCTGCATCCAGAGACTCGCTGCATTGTGTCTGACGATCGCCATAAGAACATGTTGAATACATGCGACTTTGCTGCCGAGATTCGGTGTATATTTCTTACGATGTGTCTCTTTCTTGCTTGTCTCGCCTGTGTGTCTGAAGCATAACTTTGCATCAACATTAATTGTATCGTACTCGTAGTACAAGCTTCAGTGTAGGGCAGCCATAAGAAAAAACTGTAGTCTACTACATATAACATTTTAAAAAAGAATGAAGAAGGTTTATCATAGCATCAGACGTTGTCTTCTGTGGTTTGCTCTGTAATTGCCTATTTGCCTTTGGGGCGCAGGTCCTCGATCGTCTGGCGGATTTGCTCCTCCCTTTTCTTCTTCTGCAGCTCGAAACGCTCGGCCATGTCGGGCACAGCAAAGAGGTTCTTGACGCTCTGTGGCACCGAGTCGATGATGCCAGTGCCGAAGAGGCCCCACTTGCGGTTGAAATCGTCCGACAGCTCCGGGTGTGTCATGCGAATGCTGGCATCCGCAAACTCCTGGGGGTGTTGGAAGCGATAGTACGCCATCATGGATACGGCGGCCACCGTCATGCCCGTCGCCGCCGATAGCGCCACGGCCGCGACATTTAAACGCGGACGACCCATTTGGCTTCAATTTTTTTTCTTTTTAATGAAATCTGTGGAGACTCAAGTGGGCACTTAACTCGGGACGCAGGATAAAGTCTCAATCTTTCGAACCGATTAACGTAATTAATGTGTGCGGCGTAAAAAGAGACCACATTTTCTGCCGCACTCGCTTTTGAATTCGTAAGAAGATGGACGAGGAGTTTGGTTGTTGCCGATGCGTAAGCATCTGCGAGGAAATGGTAGGCTTATCACGCTACTACAGTTGACGGAGGTTGCTAGTACATTGACCTGCGTTGTGGCTAGAATGCCGAGCACCGGAAAACGATGGAAGACACGATTCGCATCGTGGACGGGTTCCTCCACAATCGCAAGTGCGGCTACTTCGCCATTCACGACGGACACGGAGGTAAAATGCAAAAATACGCTGCTTTGTATGCACATGAATTTTGTCCGTTATCATTGTGTGTGGGGCCGCAATGAAACAATCAATTGACTGGAAGGTATGCGAGTCTAGGTCGTTCTGTGTCAACGTACCTACAACGAGTGCTGCACGAGAACATTGCCACCGAGCTCCAGCTGGCGGACGATGATAGTACTATGGAGCAGCGACTAGAAAGGTAGTGTCCTAGCCTGGTTACTTGCTCAGAACGAGATGGAGTCGCCTGATAACTCTGCTGTTGGCTTGAAGGGGCTTTTTGATCTCAGACATGGAGTGCTGTCAATTGTTCTCGGGGTCAGTTGGGGCTACCGCCGTGACTGCGGTACTGCTGGAAGGGAATGGTGCAAAAACTCTCTACGTCGCCAATGTTGGCGATAGGTGCGTTGATTCTCGTGTACGGGAAGAGGAAGAACGTAGCATTAACCTGATGTTTAATTCTTGCAGTCGTGCCGTGATTAGTCGCAATGGAAAAGCAGTTCGACTGTCTAAGGTAGTAGATCGCGTTTTATTTAGTAAGCTGACTGTTTTGCCAGTAAGCTAAGGTTTATTTTTCACTATGGGCAGGATCACAAGGCTAGTGATCACGACGAGATGAAGCGGATCATCCAACAGGGCGGCTTCGTCATTCAAGATCGAGTATCTGGCGTGCTTGCAGTCTCTCGGTAGGATACCTACTCGCTATCTTGTATGGTGCGACGATCTAACCTGAGCAAACTTGATTGACAGGAGCTTTGGGGATCGGGATCTCAAGCAGTTCGTCGTCGCGAGACCGCACACCAGCGCAACACGGTAACGAGATTACCAGATAACCTACACAACTACCACGGAATCTGACACCTTGCTGCTATTCGACTGGACGGTTGTGGTTTCTCAGGCTTGAGCCAGCGGCTGACTATCCATTCTTCGTACTGGGATGCGACGGCATTTGGGATGTCCTTAGTGACCAAGAGGTTGTCGACGTGGTGGGATCCATACCCGTCGCCCAGCAGGCTCAAGCTGCGTCAGTTCTAGTTCAAGAGGCTTTGGCAAGGGGTACCGGCGACAATGTCACCGCCATCGTGGTATTTCTTTGACTTGTGTTACAATCGACGGTAGGAGCGTACGTAAAACAATCCAAGTAAATAGACGGCGCTTCAACCATCATCGAACCGTCGCAGTGCGGGCAGGATCCGAGGATGGCGCCCTTAACCTGGGAGGAGTGCGGTTGTATTCTCAAGCAGGTACTGATTGTACAACGTCGATCCGTGTCTTACCATTGCTGCGCTATTGACGTTGTCATTCTTAGCTTCAAGCTGCTGCTCACGCTGTGCATAAAAATCTGGGTCAAGCATCTCGTTGCGATTCCAAGCGTGTGTTGCGAGCTTTGCTGCCGAAGATCCTTTCATGCCTCCAAGAGTTCCGACAGACTATTGACGCAGTGTTTCTTCAGAACGAGCACAAAAGCACGAAGCTACAGGAATGTTGCAACTCTGGCGCTGTGGTCGAAGAGCAGCTCAATCATATCGCGCAACTGTTGGCTGCTACTCAAATCTGTACCCGAAGTGAGATTCCCACGATCAAGCACATCCAGCAAGCGGATATTCAGAAAATCCAAGACGAGCTTGCTGCAGTGGCCCAAGTCAATGGAATTTTGGCAAACCACAATCTACCATTCGTTGGCTCTGCCGACATTGAGCGTCTAGCGGTGTTGATTACGCGGCTGAGGCAGCAAGAGAAGCAGCTTGCATTCCACCGGGCTATCCTTGAAGCCCGGCAGGACATTTCGGACCGTGACAACCACTACTCGGCAGAGAACTTTGCCTACGGCAGCACCCCGTTCCCGACGTGGCTAAAGCTTTTCACCCAAGACCCAGTACTGGACGCAATAGCACATGCCCCGAAGCAGACGAGCTTGACCGTCTTCGGCTCGTCATCCGGATCCCTCGTGTTTTTCGCAGCTCTCGTACTTGGTCTCCGTTCTGAAGGCGTCGAAATTTTACCGTGTCTCCACGAAATTGCAGAGCAAACTCGTCGTGCGCTACATATTCCTGAAGACAACTGTCGCTTCGTACGTGCCGACATGCTCACTGTACCGGTACACAAGACGTCGATATTACTGCTTACGTCACAGTGCTGGGATGCAGAGCTGTACCAGCAGGTGCAACGTAAACTTGAGGCGGAACTGCAGTCTGGAACGCTTGTCATTGACTACAAGTGCACCCTACAGAACTCGGTGCATTTTCAGTTGCTACAGGAACTGAGAGACCAACGCGTGTCCTGGAACAACACGCAGTCGCTCTTCATATTCGAACGATCAGTGAACACAGCGAGCAATAACCCGCCCATTTGATCCCTTTTGCAGCAATGCGGAGTCGATTGTTGGCTGCTATCGAATAGGTTATTCAGCGGTCAGTGCAGAAAAACCAGTTCAAACAAAGGTCTGTAGAATTTTAATTAGGATGTTCTCTGAAAATTATATTCGAGTACACCAGGGATAGCACTTTCGGCGCTAGTATTGGCGAAAGTTAAGTGCAGTATTTAACTTTTCTGCACCAAACGAGGTTAACTGATACACTTAACAAGGTGTGGCTTGCACGAAAGCTGTGTAAAACTGGCTCCAGTGAGACTCGCGGTCTGCAGGTGGTTTTTTTCGTGGTCTACCGTCCAGGCTCCAGGCCCAGGACTTCTGGCAAAGATGCCCGTGGTCTTTGCAGCACTCATCCCCTGCGAGGCTCGCTCGATTCTACCTTAATGTGCTCATTCCGCGTTCTTCGCTATCATCACCAAGCTACCTGAAACGAACATGGCAGGCGGACGGCCCAGGTCAAAATATGGGACTCTTCCACATCGTCATTCAAGCTGGACAAGGCAAGCCTCCTGACGCGAAGTGCCTGCATGGCGGACTCCTTTTGTTGAATTGCCAGCCGTCTCGCAATATGCTCAAGCACGCCGTGAAATGTCCTTCATTGCCGGATGAAGACAAGGAGGAGTGGCGCGAGCTTTTCAGAAAAAAAGAAGCTGAAAAATAGCCAGGCGCCAAGCAAACCTAGCTGTGGCGCGTGCGTCGGCGCGAACCGCATCACGCACGTTTTCATCGATTACCCGAAGGCTGTTTAGCACGCCGGTTTCGTCGACGAGGCCACGGTTTCCTGAAACAGATCGAACGAGATCTCAACTCAGGAAGCTAGCTTCGCCAAGATCGCCGTTGGGTTTTATGTCACTGGAATTTCGTTTTCGCTGTCTTGAGAACTCACGCTTCCGTGATGTGTTTTCGTATGAACTTCCCTCACGACAAGAACTAGCAACTACGCTTCTCGACGTCACGTACGATCGTGAGAAGACTCGTTTATCAAATTCATGGTTGGGCAAGACTCATTTCGGCATCGTCAGCGACGGGTGGTCAAACCCCAACGGCGACAGTATTATCAATTTTGTTGTAGTGAGGCCCAACATGAAGCCGGTGTTCTGGGGGATTCATCGCTACAAGAGAGGTGGCACATACCGCAGAGTACATCGCGCAAGTTATTGGTGATGCAATCGACGACTTTGAAAGTGTCGTGGGTAGAGGTACTGTGAGGTGTGTGGTGACCGATAACGCTGCGAACATGAAGGCAGCTTGGGATATCCTCGAAGCTGAGAGGCCCGGCATTCTGTGCAATGGCTGTGCTGCTCATGGAATGAACCTCCTAATGAAGGATATTTTGCAGTTGAAGGAATTGCAGAGCACATTACGAAAGGCGCGAGTGATGTCACGATTCTTTCGGGACCACTACGCTATGTCGGAAAGATTCAAAGGTCTTCAGCGGCAGGTGCGCACGAGAGAAAACAAACGGCGTCGACTTTCACTACCAGTTCCAACCCGCTGGTACTCCTGTGAGACGTGCATTCGCAATGTGATCGAGAATCGTGATGTAATTACTCTGGCACTTTCAGACTCTGCGCTAGTAAGCAGATACAACCATCACGGGCACGCGCAGCGTCATTCTCTTTTCAACGGAGACCAAACCATGGAGAACGTGCCAGAAGAACAGTGTGTTGAGGGAGCAAGCCGTAGCGGAGATCCCGGTAATACGAGCAGCAACCAGGCAGTAGTAGGTTCTTCCTGTATACCATCATTGCCTGGTCTCCCACCAACAGCCAGTACACATACGGCAAGAACTGGGGATGGCGCAAGCATTTCACAGGCATCATACGTCACGGCCGAGCCTTCCACCAGTATGCAGTCAACCAATACGACGCCACCGGTAGACGATCCAGTGTTGTGAATAATAAGGAGCTCGATGCATCCGAAGCGGCTGAGGTGGATGCAGAGAAGGAGGCAACCGCTACATCTTTGGCTGCCCAGCAAATTCTTCGTGACGAACAATTTTGGCTAAATGGCTCAAGTGCGCTCCAGATTATTTCCCCTATCGACAAGTGCTTGGCGTCGTTTGAAAATGACAACTGCTGCGTCTCGATGGTCTACACTACATTTGAGTGGCTATTCTCGAATTCCGTGTACTTGGCGTCCAGTCATGACGTTGACCCCGATCTTCAGCGCAAGTCCTCACTCTAATTGACAAGCGCAGAAACGGCATGTGCAACACGAAGATGGGATCGCGTAATTCTTGGACCCATCGAAATCACTGGATGGCTTTACTGAGGATGGAATCGTTGATTTGATTGGGTCTGCAACCAAGCTAGCCAAACGCTGTCATCTTTTGGGTGGGGTCTCGGTAAATGCTTTTCACAAGGAACTTGAGCGCTCTGCATTAGCCAAAAAAGAGCGAAGTGCATCGGATCAGAAGCTGCAGCGTAGTTTAGCCCACTGAGCTGGTGGACGCTAGCCAGGACAAAGTTCAAACCATTACGAGAACTTGCTCTGCGATTGCTCTCAAATGCCAACCTCGTCAGCCGCTAGTGAGCGCAGCTGGAGTATCTACAGCTTTATCCACTCCAAGCTTTGAAATCGACTTTCGCCCGAACGCATGAAAAAGCTGGTATTCATCTACAGCAATATGGGCGATCGTAATGAAGCGGACCATATCCTTCACGAGATGTTTCCGGATGCAAACGATGCTGGCAACTCGAGTGACGAAGAGGACGTTAACGGCGAGCAAGACGTTGGAGAAGAGTCAAATCTTGATAGCACGATCTTGTCGTAGCTTGGGACAGCGGTAGTAATAAAGGTCGACTACGCCGACCTTCACCTTCATGAACTTTGCTGTCGATATGGCAGTGCCGCCCAGACGGTGTGCTACCGTGGCACGCTCGTTTACCCGCACCTGGCCCTTCACTCTAGCGTTGCAATAGACTATATGTCGCGTGCTCAGACGGAGATCATCGGCGATACGCTCCACGGCAGGGAGCTGAAGTTTGCGCTCCTCAGCGAGCATTCTACCACCATTTGAACGGAAGTACCAGATCATCACCACGAAGTTGATCCACTGAGTTGCATCGTCGATCGCAGCATCCAGCTAGATGAAACACTGGGAAACGTTTGCAAGACTTGGATGCTCTTTAGCTTCAAAATCCACTTCAACATTGAGCAGCGCTTCCAGGGCAATGAAAGCTTGCAGCGCGTGAGCGATTTCTGCGCCGATGGAGACTTCTACTTCCAGTTGGCTATGGATGGCCTACTGAATCACTGTCGATGTCGTAAGCAGATCGACCACAACGAAGAGGGTATAGCCCACCCACAGAGACTTGCCGCTGGAGAATGTGCTGAGTGGTCCACGACCAGAGAGTACAAGATCATCAACTGGGGGTTCTCCGTGAACATCAATATTTAGACGCGCAGACAAGCAGTGGGGTGGTAAGATCAATAATCTGAGTTTCGTCAACGTCACACTGCTCCTATGCCAGGAACACTCTGCTTTGCCGCAACGCGCGTAGCTACCAAGATCAGCGAGATCAACCGCGAAATCAACTCTATAGGCCAGATATCCTTCACAGCACGTCCTCACCATCATCCGCCAATGTACAATTCCACATTACTCGTAAAACTGCACGTTCACGAGTCAGTACCCACCTCTCGAGTGGCAAACAACTCAACAGCCGCGGGTACATCTGCTGCAAGACCAAACCTTTCCAACCCTTCGATGCCAGCATCACTGCCAGCACCCGACAAACCAGTCACATCTTCGCCAGCATGCTTCTACACATACGCGTCGTCGCTGACGAACATCACACCGCTCATGGATAAGCCCACATCGCGGCCGTGAACTTGCATGTCCACAGACCAGCCCTCCGACCGCACCGCGGCGCTGTCGAACGACTCGCCAACCAAGTATTCGGCGCACGATTTTTTTTAAATAATAATAATATTATATTATACCGACTTCCTCCGCTTTAGCGTTGGAAAAGTGCACGTTAAAAACAGTTAATAGCCAGAATGTTATTAACTGCGAGAAACGAGGGCGTTAATAACCACCGCACCATATTTGTAAAAAACGGAATACTGGAAACGAAGGTTTTTCTTGTACAGCTATCGCAAGTTTTGTGGAGCTGACATGAGGAATCTTTGTGTAGCATTGCATCGTGGCTGAGGTCAGCGCGATGGAGATGTGCACGATGGTCTTCGCGAACTAGACTTTGTCGCTGGTACTGAGACGTTATCGTGCTGCGCAAATCAGCTGTGGTTGGCGAGTCGCTCGACAGCGCCGCGGTGCGGTCGGAGGGCTGGTCTGTGGATATGCAAGTTCACGGCCGCGACGTGGGCTTATCCATGAGCGGTGTGATGTTCGTCAGCGACGACGCGTATGTGTAGAAGCATGCTGGCGAAGATGTGACTGGTTTGTCGGGTGCTGGCAGTGATGCTGGCATCGAAGGGTTGGAAAGGTTTGGTCTTGCAGCAGATGTACCCGCGGCTGTTGAGTTGTTTGCCACTCGAGAGGTGGGTACTGACTCGTGAACGTGCAGTTTTACGAGTAATGTGGAATTGTACATTGGCGGATGATGGTGAGGACGTGCTGTGAAGGATATCTGGCCTATAGAGTTGATTTCGCGGTTGATCTCGCTGATCTTGGTAGCTACGCGCGTTGCGGCAAAGCAGAGTGTTCCTGGCATAGGAGCAGTGTGACGTTGACGAAACTCAGATTATTGATCTTACCACCCCACTGCTTGTCTGCGCGTCTAAATATTGATGTTCACGGAGAACCCCCAGTTGATGATCTTGTACTCTCTGGTCGTGGACCACTCAGCACATTCTCCAGCGGCAAGTCTCTGTGGGTGGGCTATACCCTCTTAGTTGTGGTCGATCTGCTTACGACATCGACAGTGATTCAGTAGGCCATCCATAGCCAACTGGAAGTAGAAGTCTCCATCGGCGCAGAAATCGCTCACGCGCTGCAAGCTTTCATTGCCCTGGAAGCGCTGCTCAATGTTGAAGTGGATTTTGAAGCTAAAGAGCATCCAAGTCTTGCAAACGTTTCCCAGTGTTTCATCTAGCTGGATGCTGCGATCGACGATGCAACTCAGTGGATCAACTTCGTGGTGATGATCTGGTACTTCCGTTCAAATGGTGGTAGAATGCTCGCTGAGGAGCGCAAACTTCAGCTCCCTGCCGTGGAGCGTATCGCCGATGATCTCCGTCTGAGCACGTGACATATAGTCTATTGCAACGCTAGAGTGAAGGGCCAGGTGCGGGTAAACGAGCGTGCCACGGTAGCACACCGTCTGGGCGGCACTGCCATATCGACAGCAAAGTTCATGAAGGTGAAGGTCGGCGTAGTCGACCTTTATTACTACCGCTGTCCCAAGCTACGACAAGATCGTGCTATCAAGATTTGACTCTTCTCCAACGTCTTGCTCGCCGTTAACGTCCTCTTCGTCACTCGAGTTGCCAGCATCGTTTGCATCCGGAAACATCTCGTGAAGGATATGGTCCGCTTCATTACGATCGCCCATATTGCTGTAGATGAATACCAGCTTTTTCATGCGTTCGGGCGAAAGTCGATTTCAAAGCTTGGAGTGGATAAAGCTGTAGATACTCCAGCTGCGCTCACTAGCGGCTGACGAGGTTGGCATTTGAGAGCAATCGCAGAGCAAGTTCTCGTAATGGTTTGAACTTTGTCCTGGCTAGCGTCCACCAGCTCAGTGGGCTAAACTACGCTGCAGCTTCTGATCCGATGCACTTCGCTCTTTTTTGGCTAATGCAGAGCGCTCAAGTTCCTTGTGAAAAGCATTTACCGAGACCCCACCCAAAAGATGACAGCGTTTGGCTAGCTTGGTTGCAGACCCAATCAAATCAACGATTCCATCCTCAGTAAAGCCATCCAGTGATTTCGATGGGTCCAAGAATTACGCGATCCCATCTTCGTGTTGCACATGCCGTTTCTGCGCTTGTCAATTAGAGTGAGGACTTGCGCTGAAGATCGGGGTCAACGTCATGACTGGACGCCAAGTACACGGAATTCGAGAATAGCCACTCAAATGTAGTGTAGACCATCGAGACGCAGCAGTTGTCATTTTCAAACGACGCCAAGCACTTGTCGATAGGGGAAATAATCTGGAGCGCACTTGAGCCATTTAGCCAAAATTGTTCGTCACGAAGAATTTGCTGGGCAGCCAAAGATGTAGCGGTTGCCTCCTTCTCTGCATCCACCTCAGCCGCTTCGGATGCATCGAGCTCCTTATTATTCACAACACTGGATCGTCTACCGGTGGCGTCGTATTGGTTGACTGCATACTGGTGGAAGGCTCGGCCGTGACGTATGATGCCTGTGAAATGCTTGCGCCATCCCCAGTTCTTGCCGTATGTGTACTGGCTGTTGGTGGGAGACCAGGCAATGATGGTATACAGGAAGAACCTACTACTGCCTGGTTGCTGCTCGTATTACCGGGATCTCCGCTACGGCTTGCTCCCTCAACACACTGTTCTTCTGGCACGTTCTCCATGGTTTGGTCTCCGTTGAAAAGAGAATGACGCTGCGCGTGCCCGTGATGGTTGTATCTGCTTACTAGCGCAGAGTCTGAAAGTGCCAGAGTAATTACATCACGATTCTCGATCACATTGCGAATGCACGTCTCACAGGAGTACCAGCGGGTTGGAACTGGTAGTGAAAGTCGACGCCGTTTGTTTTCTCTCGTGCGCACCTGCCGCTGAAGACCTTTGAATCTTTCCGACATAGCGTAGTGGTCCCGAAAGAATCGTGACATCACTCGCGCCTTTCGTAATGTGCTCTGCAATTCCTTCAACTGCAAAATATCCTTCATTAGGAGGTTCATTCCATGAGCAGCACAGCCATTGCACAGAATGCCGGGCCTCTCAGCTTCGAGGATATCCCAAGCTGCCTTCATGTTCGCAGCGTTATCGGTCACCACACACCTCACAGTACCTCTACCCACGACACTTTCAAAGTCGTCGATTGCATCACCAATAACTTGCGCGATGTACTCTGCGGTATGTGCCACCTCTCTTGTAGCGATGAATCCCCCAGAACACCGGCTTCATGTTGGGCCTCACTACAACAAAATTGATAATACTGTCGCCGTTGGGGTTTGACCACCCGTCGCTGACGATGCCGAAATGAGTCTTGCCCAACCATGAATTTGATAAACGAGTCTTCTCACGATCGTACGTGACGTCGAGAAGCGTAGTTGCTAGTTCTTGTCGTGAGGGAAGTTCATACGAAAACACATCACGGAAGCGTGAGTTCTCAAGACAGCGAAAACGAAATTCCAGTGACATAAAACCCAACGGCGATCTTGGCGAAGCTAGCTTCCTGAGTTGAGATCTCGTTCGATCTGTTTCAGGAAACCGTGGCCTCGTCGACGAAACCGGCGTGCTAAACAGCCTTCGGGTAATCGATGAAAACGTGCGTGATGCGGTTCGCGCCGACGCACGCGCCACAGCTAGGTTTGCTTGGCGCCTGGCTATTTTTCAGCTTCTTTTTTTCTGAAAAGCTCGCGCCACTCCTCCTTGTCTTCATCCGGCAATGAAGGACATTTCACGGCGTGCTTGAGCATATTGCGAGACGGCTGGCAATTCAACAAAAGGAGTCCGCCATGCAGGCACTTCGCGTCAGGAGGCTTGCCTTGTCCAGCTTGAATGACGATGTGGAAGAGTCCCATATTTTGACCTGGGCCGTCCGCCTGCCATGTTCGTTTCAGGTAGCTTGGTGATGATAGCGAAGAACGCGGAATGAGCACATTAAGGTAGAATCGAGCGAGCCTCGCAGGGGATGAGTGCTGCAAAGACCACGGGCATCTTTGCCAGAAGTCCTGGGCCTGGAGCCTGGACGGTAGACCACGAAAAAAACCACCTGCAGACCGCGAGTCTCACTGGAGCCAGTTTTACACAGCTTTCGTGCAAGCCACACCTTGTTAAGTGCATCAGTTAACCTCGTTTGGTGCAGAAAAGTTAAATACTGCACTTAACTTTCGCCAACACTACACCGCTTATAGTGGACAGGTCATGTACCGGTACAGGGTACCACACTCCAAAAGTGACGATCCGGTAACCGGTAATTACCGAAGTAGCGTAAGTGTACTTAGAAAATTGTGTGCGGTAATACAAAGCACATCTTCTATCACAGTCACACAGTCAAATAAGCTGTTGGCAATTATTCACGTGCACACGGAGATATCTCTGCGATGATTACAACGACGACGCTGTGCTTTCGTATTCATCTACACCGGTGTGTAATCTAACTGCGCGTGCAATTTTAGGTCTGTAGCGTATCTGTGGACTAACTTCGACGGGTGATTTTTTCAGTTAGCAGTTCCAATCAAGTTATTATTGCTGACAAATTATCACTCTTCATTTCCTATGTCGTCATCCGAATCGACTTCGCCAACATGTGCATCAATAGCGCAGTATTTGTCAATGCTTTCGATCAAATCTGCTGCTGCGATATCAGCTTCGTTGAGTAGAGCATTTCAAACGTAGCTTTCGCCGAGATTCACAACCCATTCCTTTTTTTTTACTCCATGTCCCCTTTTTACTTTTCCCAAAAACCTCTCTCACTTATATAATTTTATTCAAGATTTTGACTTGATTAAACTAATGAAACCTTTTTTCCGAGCCAACTCCTAAGCGGGAAACTAAGCCGTAACTTACGACGTGTGCCTTCTTTAAGTCGTAACTTACGACGTTGGGAACAGCGGGGTTAAGGAGCGAGATCACTCCAAGCCTGCAGAGCTACGTGCTTTTCCTTGCTTGTGATGCGAAGAAGAAGTCTGGGACGATAAAGATGAGAAGAGTGCTGTGAGGAAGGAGTCAAAAAAGGAAAGTAAGCTTGAGAAGCATTGAGTTCATCCTGAGGGAAAGCGAGCCTGAAAATCCTGTACGAGCCTAGCAGACCACTACGATTCGCACGGATGTGCGATCGTGGACAGCAGGACTCGTCCACTAGAGACCCTTTTGTCTCTTTGCTCGTTCGCCTTACCCCGCAGGATCTCGACCGGAACTTCCTCCACAGTCGGCGTCGAAAGTCACCAGCGTCTTCATTCCTTCAACTGCGAACTAGATAACGATTGCGCCGCATCGACATGTGGCAACGATGTCGTATCCGTAATAGCACAATCCGTGCTTGGCCGCAGCCGTGCACTGCTGCTGTACGTACTCCCACTTCACACGTACTTGAACTGTATGACGATCCATATGCAAACATACACAAAAGCTCATACGTCTCGGGTTACACTCTGCAGGACCTGGATGGAGCACTTCGATGGGCCTTAGTAGTCTCACCAACCCGACCGCTTGCCGCACCACTCTCAACACGTCGCCCCGCTGCCTTGGTATCCTCAATGCAAAGTTGATCTTGCCATTGCTCAAACCGAAACGGGCCCAAAGCTTTGGTGTACTAGTCAGCCAGTTCTCGTTATTCGGTGCATATTTAATCTTCATATTTCCTCTCGCCCCCCACCCATTGACGAACTGTGCATGTTTGGCCATCTGCGCTGATGTCTGGCAATTGTCATTCGTGCTGATCACCGCAATGATGATCTGGTTGTCGCAGTACAGCTTGCCGACTAGCGACGCCCCGCTCAGCAGCTCCTCCAGCAAGTTATTCTTCAACGTGACACGCTTCGTGTAGTGCTCGACAGCAATCAATTTTACATCACATGTATTCGTCGTCACGGAGCGCTGGCGCTGCTGTCCCAGTCAAAGACAAACCCATCCAGCCGCTTCACATAGCCACTAACCGAACGGCTAATCTCAGGGCAACGTGCGTGATCCGCATCTGCCCAAAGCTTCAAGCTCGACTCTGCAAGACGTTTATCCATATATAGACAAAACAACAGCTTCTTAGTCGCCGCCACATAGCGAACCGCGCGCTTCGCCTGCTTGAAGTTGTGAGGCGTGTAAGGCCCGGCGTATAGACCCAGCGTACGGACGCATTGACAATGTCCGGCCTGGTACACGCCACGAGGTACTGTGGGGGCCCTACAATCTCCCGATACGGCAAAACGGGATCGTTGGTCGTGTCCTCGTCTTGCTCAACCGGTCCGTGGGCTCGTTGTGCATCTGGGTGGACCCTGGACGCGCTGACGCAAGCCCAAGCTTTTGGCTAAACGCTCAATGTACGCTGGATGTGACATACTGATCAGCGATCCTGGCTGGTAGTTCGCATCCATGCTCAAGACGTTGTGCACCCGGCCCATGTCCTTCAGCTCGAATTTCTTGGCCAGCTCCGAGGTCACCACCGTGCTGTCTTTACCTTGCCCGCCAGCAACAAGTAATCTAGATAGATCGCCAGTTAGACAACAGTAAACTGATCCTCTTTCCAGTAAATGTAAAGATCAAACGTGCTTGGTGTGAACCCAATTTCAGTCAGGTACTTGTGCAACGTATCCTTCCAGACGCGCGAAGCCTGTTTCAGGCCGTAGAGACCTTTCTTGAGATGGCACACTCGTCCAGACCCGTCGTCGTAGCCCTCGGGCAGCGCCATGTAGATATCCACATCCACAAGCTCGCCATCCCAGAAAGCGGTAACGGAGTCCACGTGTCTGATCGCCAGTTCCAACGTCATTGAAATGATCAATACAAGTCCTATGGCTTCAATGCATACAACCGGTGAGTACGTTGCTACATAGTCGATTCCATACTGCTGCATGAACTCACAAATAGCTAACCTCGCCTCCAGGCGCTCGATGGCTCCTTCAGCACTCCACTTCACAAGAAGCAACCGCACACTCATCCAAATGTTCACCCGCTTATCCGGAGTCGACTTCGGTCGCACCACGAGATCCCACGTGCCATTCTTCATCAAGGAGTTGTACTAGGTCCATGTCCTTCTGCCACTCCGCCGCTTTGGCGACGCAATTGCTTCTACGTTACGGAACGGCACTCAAGCAATGAACCCATCATCAGATCCATCAAGCGATACCCAATGAGCTTCTCAGCACAGCCGAGGAAAATAGCTGGCTTGGGGCGCATTTCCGGCTTAGTTTGCTGCTCGGGCTTCGGGATATGATAGAACGCCACGAAGCCGCAGATCCGCAGCTACGATACATCCGGATTCTTGCCGAGCAACGTCTCGTACGGAGTCAAGTCGCCCAGGGCCTTGGTGATGCTACGGTTGTCTGCGTAGACTACGTACGATGGAACTTCACCCCACAAACAGACTGATAACCGGACCGCCTCCTGCACCACCCTCACCTCCTCAAAAAGCACACTGTTCAGTTTCTCTACAAGTATTCCGTGCTCCTCCAAGAAGGCCGTCAACGCAACGTTCACAAACACCCTTCCTTAGTCACACAAGAACGTCGGATGTGCTCCTTCTCCAGGCGAAGAATCCGATTGACCGCATTCAATGCAGCCTCACTTTTCTTCGTGAGCATGTATATCCACATAAGCAAGAAGCTTCATCCTCGATGAGCTGGAATTACTTTGCTCCACCAGGGGTTTGCAGTCCAGCGTAGCAGACATCAGACATGAGGCCCTCATAGGGAGTCGTCGACCGCTTACCCGAATGACGCTTGTACGATTAGCTTTGACCACTGCACAGGCAGTTCATTTCACTGGTTGCTCGAAGTCACGTGCCACCATGTCTATGCGCTCACCACGCTGGCCTCAAACGCCCGTCGCAACGCCTGAATGTTGATGTGCGCGAGCTTCATGTGCCCCAAAGAGCTTGCCCTATCTCTCGTGTTCATCACCATTGTCAAGGTCGGCTCCGCTCTCGGTCAGTATTGAGCAGCCTCTTTAACAAACTCAAGGCGCGAATCACCTCGCGTGAGCCAGTGCTTGCAACCGTCTTCTTCCTCCGAGTATGGGTAGGATGACCGCCACCCATGCTCTTCTAAAAGCCCCTGGCTGATGATGTTTGCCGTGCCATTTGGCACAAACCGCGTATTTAGCAGATCAACCACAACAGCTCCACCGTACTCGTCCAGAGCATTTACGGCGCGCAAGTAACCATGCCGCGGTGCTGGCCGCAGCCAATATGGCCTTCCCAGTCCATGAAGCAGGCGTGCTCCTCCATACATACGAATGCTTGGTGGTTGGTGCAAACGTGAACGCCCAACCCATTATCCAGTATCCACAATGCAAGTATCACCGCCTTGCGAGACTCGACGAACCATCAGCATCGGCACAGTTACGGGGCGGCTTGTTGTTCCCACCACCATTATTCGCGTAAGACGTGCCCTCACCACCGCCGGATACCTTCTCCTGGTTCGCCTTGTAGGCGTAGCACTGAGCACGACGGTGGCCCTTCTTCGTCCAAGAAGCACATCCGCGTCTCCTCCTTGACCTTCATGCCTCCTCCACCCGGCGGCTTCTTCATTTGCTGGTCGTGGTCCCACGGCTTTGCCTGCATCGCCTTCGTTGGTCTCTCGTCCTCCACTTTGACCCCAACACCGATGGATTTGTCCCTTTCCGCCTGGAAAGTATTTAGGACGACGTCAAGATTAAGCTCCAAGTTCCCAGCTCTCACCATATTCGGTGAATTGACCAGCCGAACAACATTTCGATGCGTAGTCTCCGCTCTTTGCACCTCAAGGCGAGATGGTGTTAGCCATCGCACCGTCAGTAATGACCGCGTTCATGTTTGTGAGTTGGCGGCGAAGAATCTCCAATTTCCCCAATTACTTGTCATCATCCAAACTCGGGACATAATCGTGTGCAGCTCCTTTCGCATCCGGATCACACTCGCGTAGGTGCGCTTCGTCTTGTCCTGTTCGAACGCCACCCACATATCGTGGCCATTCGGCAGCTTGCACACGCGCTTCGCGTCCTTCGCCAACAAGCCTCGCAGCAGTGTGTCCCGCGCAACCTGTTGCGTTGATCCCACCTCACCTGTCCGGCAGCGTAACTGGCGTCGCGCGTGTCTGTGGCGGAAAGGGTTCCCCCAGCCTCTCGTTGCGTGACGTATGACTTGAACTGCTCTCGGTACAGGTCGAAGCCTTTTTCCGTCGTGTACTGCGACGGCATGTTGGTTCTAAGCCACGATCGCTGAAAGGCTGGAGACAACGAATTCGTCGTGCCAACGGAACTGCTCGCCGGTTTACTTTATGATCCACTCTGCGGTATCTTCTTCACGTGGTTTCTTTGCATGATACGTCAGGACAGGCACGCGTTGGCTTGGGCTCAGAACCACCAAAGAGTGAGAGCACCGAGAGCACTCCAAGTCTGCATGAGTTACGGGATTGTCCTTCGTTGCAAAGAAGAAGAGGTCTGGAACGATAGAGACGAGAAGAGTGCTGTGAGGAAGGAGTCAAAAAAGGAAAGTGAGATTAAAAATCATCGGTAAAAACCTGAGGGAAAGCTAGTTGAAAACCTTCTACGACCCCAGCGGACCACTACGGTTCGCACGGATGTGCAATCGGAGGCAGCAGAACTCGTCCCACTAGAGACGCTAGTGTATCTTTGATCGTTCGTCTTACCCCGCAGGGTCTAGACCGGAACTTCATCCGCAGTCCACGTCGAAGGTCATCAACGTCTTCATTCCTTCAGTTTCGAACTAGATAACCATTGCGCCATATCGACACTTCAGTACGTTTGACAATGATATCGTGGTCGTAATGGTGGCTTGGCCACAGCCAAGCACCAGCGACATCCTCGTACTTTTCGTAAACTTTGTCAAGACTCAGGTCCTCCGGCGGAATACAGTTTCGTCTATCCCGAAACTAAACTTCTTAATTTCGATTTTATTAAATTCTGTGCCACCGAAAATAGTGGTAGAGACGTCAAGCTGCTTGACTCAAGCAGCCACTCGACGGCTCGTCATCTGCAACAAGCTCCCGCCGACTCGCCTCCATCGTGCATGGGGCACTTGCCGCCAGCCTCCGAGAGCGATGCGCTGCTGCGGGGCCGCGTCCCGGTCGAGACGCCGTCCAAGTGGCGCCCCCGGCCTCGTCGCGGGCTCTTGTCGCTCTGCAGCTGCTTCAACGCTCTCGTGACGAGTCCGTGCTCCGGCCTCGCGGTGGCAATCGCCGGTCTACTGGTGCTCGTGGGCGTGGCATGCTCTACCATTGCGCTCGTAGGCAGCTACAGCGCCGATGAGTACTTGTTCCTGGGCGCCATCGCCTCGGGCGCCTTTACTTTGGTCATCATCGTCGCGTTCCTCACGAGTCCGGCCGTCCGGGCGCATCCGAACCCGCTTATCTTCAGTAAAAGCCTCGTGGACTTACTGCTGGCGCTCATCTACATAGCCGAATACTGTGTGACCGAGTTTTCGGACTCGGTGGCGCTGCCGTTCCGTATCGCGGCGATCACGCAGGCGCTGCTCATTGCAGGCGAGTTTTGGTTCTTTGCCATCCCGATCGACATGGTTCAGTCCATCACGAATCCGTTCACGTCGTACGCGCACAATTTTCGTGTCTATTGGTTCTATTCCGTGCTGAGCGGTGTCGTCTGTGGCCTCGTGCTGTGGTCACTGGGCGACGCCGAGGCCGCGTGCGTCAAGACGGCGGACGTGACGCCTCCAGACTGCCTGAAACTTGCCGACGGAAATAACGAGCAGCGGTTCATTTGGTTCCATCATAACACCGACATGCCGGGCTTCTTCTGGCACCAATGGATCTTGTACCACGTGTGCGTTGTCGTCTACTTGCTCTTCGGGCTCGCGTGCATGGCGTACGTTCGGAGCCGTCTGCGTCGCGGACTGGAAGAGACGTTTGAAGTGCGGCGACGCGTGCTGTCGAACGGGATGCTCACGTGTGCCGTGTTCATTTCCTGGTCGTTCCTCATGATCTGTCTCTTTGCTATGACCAACACAGTGACGATCAAGACTGTGCTGGGCAAGACGCTGTTCCAAGAGCTCATCGACTTGAGCGCGTTCCTGCATGCTTCGCGTGGCTGTGTTAACATTATCGTCTGGATTGTAGTCAATGCTCCGTATTTCCCGTCGTTTTACCCACAAGACGTGACCGAGTCGACGCTCCAGTCTCCGTACGGGGAGACCGTGATGCTACAGGGATCCTCCTTCTCACGTGGTGGCGACAGTTCCGGATGCACTGAACGCAGCGACGTCACGCGCGATGATTCTCACAAACATGAAGAAAAACTCATGAATCCGCAGCTTAATGTAGCGCTACGGAAGCAGATGATTCACATGGCCACGAACGGGATCATTGAGTCGGTCCAGCACCACCATCGAATGCGGCGGGAGAACGGCAACAACCACACGTTCCAACTGGACTGGCAGCGCTCTCCTCAGCGACGGATACGGCAGTTAATGTCGTCTTTTTCTATGAATGAATCGACCGGTTCACTGACGATTCCCCCAAGGTCCTTGCCAATCCTGCGCGAGATGCAGAACTCGACGATTCGAGTGGTGGAGGAGCCGCGGGACAACCCGAGCACGATGCGCTTCACGTTCATGCCTTTGGCACTGACAGAAATGCAGTTTTACGACTTCCAGCCACGTGTGTTTGCGTCGATTCGCCAGCTCTACGGCGTGAATGATGCCGAGTACATTTTTGCTTTCCGATCCACGATCAACGAACGCATCAGTGAAGGTCGTAGTGGCGCGTTTGTCTTCAATACGTGCGATCGCAAGTATCTGGTCAAGAGTACGACGTGGAAGGAGAAGGACGTGCTGCTGCGGTTGCTGCCGACGTATCTGCGCTATCTCAAGTGGAATCCTGGCACGCTTTTGCCTCGCTTTTTTGGCTTCCACGCCATGAAAATGTACGGCCAAATCTTCTACTTTATCGTGATGGGGAATGTGTTGAGCACAACCGAAGTGATTCATCGTCGATACGATATTAAAGGGTCGTGGGAAGATCGCAATGCTCCTGCATGCGTCTTGGGCGAGAAGTACCGTTGTTCAAAATGCAATCGGTTCTTTACGTTTGGAGGAGCCCCCAATGAACCGTGTTTCTTGCCGGATGAAGAGCATTACCCGGATATTACTCTACGTGATAATGATTTGAAGAAACGACTGAAACTGGACCCGGAGACGGCGGTCAAGCTCGTGAAACAACTGACTCGTGACAGCAATTATCTCGCTAGTGCGGGCATCATGGACTATAGTCTGCTGATTGGCACCCACTACTCGCATTTTACCATTACGACCGAGTACAAGCGAGGAATCTCCCGTCGGAAGTCAGTCGAGCTCACGGCATATTGTGCTGACACCCACCAGCAAAAGCCGGACGTTTCTCGTGTTGACGAGGATCGTCGTTCGACAAGTGAAGACGACGCGTTCTCGGAAGGAACGAGACCATCCGAGTCCTCAGACGTCTCGAATGGAGGCCGCTTGTCTGATTTTTCACCTCCAGTCAAGCAAGCAGTGTATCGTCAGACCCACGCGTACCATGCACATCAAGTCTCTGGTCCTAGTAAGTACTATTTCGGCCTGGTAGACATCTTGCAAGAATGGACCGTCGCAAAGCAAGCAGAGCGGATTTACAAGGTGCGTGTGCTGCGGAAATCGAGGAAAGGAGTCTCGGCGATCCCGCCCAAGCCGTACGCTCGACGTTTTCAGCGGAAAATGAAGCAGCTTTTCATCACAATGCCGTCACATCCACTCGGATCGTTTGAAGACGACGCTGCTAGTGAGATTTCAGCCCATCAAGTGTAAATATTCGCGGTGGGGAGTGGATAGTATTCCAACTATTTGTTAGCAGAAAGTATCGTCTTGAATATCGGAAGCGTTATTGAAATTATCCTAAAATGAAAGGAACAACCGCCTATCGAGCAATTTTTAGTTGCTGCATGTATTTTTGTGCTCGGTTAGTGGGGTTATCGTTTTTCTAACAGTGTTCTTTAGTCGTGATGCTGCCTCCATTGAGTTTGGTCGAGAGCAAAGGCGGATTCTTCTCACAAAAGCGTGTGGATGAAGGTCGATCGACTAGAAGTAGCAGCTCAAGAGAACGAGGTTCAATCAAGACTCTCCGACCTTCGCCACGTGCGTCAATACACGTACCAATACCCAAAACAAGTCGATCAAACGATGAATGTGGGGCTCTAACCTGCGACGATATCCCAAATTTAACTGAGATTTCCATGATTCCTCGTGAATTCTTCGTTGTGGAGACCAACGCTGTGCTTGTCCCTCAAAAGTACCCACCAAACCAATACAAGTCGAGTCTTAATGCGCAGGGAGAATGGGAGACGGTAGTATTCCCGGCACGGACACCTCATACCCGTCAGCAAGTGTTGTTTCTTCGACAAACATTGGATAAAATGCGTGCTAGCATGCCACAATTTGATGACAAAAGCGCAGGTTTTGGCTTCGAAACAGAGCCTGACAGCGCTGTGTTGGCTGAAAGAAGACGATTGGTGATCGAATACACCGGTCAGGAGACTCAACTTTACTCGTACTGTTTCCATGAACTCGCGCGACAGATTCAGTGTATTTGTAAAGAGCAGAGCGAGCTTTTGCATGAAATTCGGGGACGATATGATGAAGCGATGGCTCGAGTTCTTAACCAGTTAAGAGCTTTAAACAAGCAGCGAGACCGAGTAGCTGTGCAGTGCGATAAGGCACAGGAGGAGAAGCTTCTTGAAAGGATTAAAGAGCTCGAGCAGCAAGTGAAGGCTGGTCCCCCTGTTACAGCGACACAAGAAGCATTTCTTATACGAAAGTTGCAAGCTACGAGACGCAGTCAAAAGCTTGAGACGGATCTTGACGACCAGGAAGATGAAGAGAGTGGAAGTGAGATTGATGACGAAGAAGCCGAGTGGAGACGACAGCGTGACGCATCGTCGTTTGGCAGACCCTCGATCGGTTCCAAGCACGACTCGACTAAAGAGCTGCACTTGGCCGCGACCCGATTGCAGGCCGCTTTCCAGAAGTTCCAAGCACGTAAAGAGCAAACGCGCGTCACGCTTCGTGTAGAGAAACAGGCTGCAGCGATGGATATCCAGCGTTCGTATCGAGGCTTTCGTGACCGTCAATTAGCGCTACACCGTCGGGCCGTCATGCGAACGATCATGCGTCGACGTGAACAGAATGCGGCGGTGGAGCTCATGCAGGCCAATGTGCGTGCGTACTTGCTAAACCGACGTCGTAGTGCCAAGCTCAAACTGTCGGAAGGGAGCGCTCTTGAACTCACTGGTGAGAGTGAGCTTGAACTCGTCACGTCTGTGTCTGTATCTCCGAATTTAGTGCCGATGACGGAAGTGACGACGTCTGCATTGGATGAGAACAAGAGCGACCAGATAAACACACGGGAAGCTGGTCCACAAGCAGCTGAAGACGAGATAAAGCCGCATCCAAGACAGGCGCTGATCCGGTTGCTCACGACGTTCCGTGAATTGGCGTCTGTCATCTCGAAATTCCATCGTGAAGTTCCAAGCAAGAACGAAGATGTCAGTTCGGTTGCTGAAGCGAGTAATTCGTGTGACGAACAGGGAGATTTGTCTCCTCCTAATGTTACTCCGTCCGAAGCTTTTGATGAGAGGGACGTTGAGCTTTTCCAGCAAACAATGCAAGAGGCTCAAGCTCTTCTTGGCTCCCTTCACGTCGTGTTGGGGACTGTGCCAGAGGAGAAAGCGAGCGATGAAAGTGACCTGGCACCAGACGATATGAATGAAGAATTGAACAGTGACGACGCCGTCCCCACAGCTTTATTGGAAGCTCTAGATCAACAGACACAGGACGGCAAGGACAACGAAGCAGCTCAGCAAACCGACGTCGAGTCGAAGCCCGTAGCTAACGCTTTCGACGGCTTTGACGACAAGTTCATCGCTCTTCCGTTTGGCGAACGGGACGCCATGCGCTTGCAGAATTATGCGGAGCTCCATCTGGACGACAGTTTGTGGAGCTCAGCAATGTATTATCCGGCTTCGAGGAAGGAGACGGCTGAGGTGGAAGCTCTTTTGGCACTCGCGCTCGCGTCACGAGAACAACGCAAGAGATTAGTGTCGCTCAAGCAGTTTATCTCGGACATTTACGACACGATCGTGGGTAAACTCAACGAGTTGGCTCCACGACAGTTAGCTGAACTGGTGGCGTCTCGCTGCCACCTCGCGCTGTCTTTTGTCGAGTGGCGGCAGCAGAGATTCCAGCTATTCTCGAGAGCGACGGCTGCAGATCAAGCCATCGCCTTGCATTTCAGCATTGATCAGCTCACTCGCGAGCATTTCCGGTGTCGATTAGGCCTGCCACAGTTAATCGACGCCGCCGTGGCCAACCTGGTCGAAAGCATTGAAGAGTTTGCTGTCATCGACGCGGACGTCAAGCGGTTCCACGAGTTTCTGTCGCACGAACGCTCGGAAGATGACCTCGTGTTCTGCTGTCTGTGCCGGTACCTGTGCGCGCGCCGCGTCACGCGTGACGAACGGCCGGCCGGCACGGCTTCGTCGTCGTGGCACCGCCAGCCCATGTTCCACCCTGTCACTATGCGCGAGATAATCGCTGTTCCTCACGTCCTGGAGCTCGCGAAACTTCTGTTCCGAGTCGACGACGAAGGCGTCATCATCGAGAGCGATGCACCGTTCACGGAGGTCGATAACACAGTGTATCGACAGTATCTGCCGACGAACGGCTACCAGCAATTCGAGACGATCGTCTCGTCCTTCTTCGTGGATCCTGACAGCCAAGCGACGGCGGTCACATCGATCAACGAGCGAGACGCGGACAGCTCGATGCTGGCCACTTCTTGTCGACGGCCTGAAGGATCCCCACGTCGTGCCAGTGCGATGATACGGCCGACAAACTACAACCAGTTCCACTCCAAGCAATTCAACTCACAGGCAGCGAGGAGTCCCGTCGTCAGACGCTGGTTACCGAATGGTGACGTCAACTGGGTCTACTTGGACGAAGTTCTGGCGCTGCTCGTGAAATACCGCGGTGAAATGAACCACTTCCACCTCTTTTCGTACTGGGTGCAGGAGCTTTTCGGTCTCGCAGCAGCGAGCAACACACCAGCAACGCGAGGACAAGAGACAGCGGTCAAGTTGCTTGATGATACAGCGTTTGTTGAGACGTTGACGCCACTCTCGCTTGGTCCGACGACGCGAGAGCTGACCAATATCTTCCACAATTCTTTACGTCAACGGAAGCTGCAAACGTTCATGCCATTGCGTGTCTTCACGTCGGTAGCTTTGCTGCTCTTGCGGAATGGTCTCTTGAGTGTCTCGACCTACGCGCCCTTGCAGAAGGCAACAGCTCGTACGGAAGACTCGACTGGAACATCACTATGCGTCCGTGAAGAGAACGAGGACAAGGAATGGCGAGCTCTCGCTCTCAGATGGAGGACGCAAGAGCCGTTGTTTGAAGCTGCTATCGAGGCCATTTACCACGATCCCCCGTACACGACGTCACAAGTCGATCAAATAACCAACGCCGGCACAGCTTCATACAGTGATAAGACTCGAGCCGCTCATGCACTGCAACTCCTACAGCTCCGTCAAGAACTCTACGATCTCTTCGCAAGTCGATCAGGTCGAGGACGCGATCTCCAGCGCGCCCATGACATCTACGAAATCCTAGTGAACGAGCGACTCGCACGTGTAGGAGGCGACACTGGGCTGATCGACGCTCAAGTCCAGCTACAGTCGTCTCCGTCATTCGGAGCCTGGTCCACTAGTTCGTCTACATATGTATCCATGTAGACGAATGACAACCACACGATGAACGGTCCCCGATCCATGTGTCTCTTGGTGGACAAGATCCATTCCTGGCTTACGCTTGAGACGCCACTTGAGATGCCGTCCATGACCCGATTTCTATGGCACGTTGTCACTGTTGCAGTGCTGGCTGCACGTGTCCGTGGCGAGGATGACAAGGACCTCAGTGTAGTGAACGTGCCGTCTGGTGTCACGACTGTCATGTTAAATAACCGTGTAGAGCTTAAAGTGGACACTTGGGTGCCGTCTGATGCCCCCGTGATGTTCGTGGAGCTCAAGTTGACGGACGGCAATGGCACCAACATGGATTCCCTTGTAGTGCCGAGAACTCTGGTCTTCACACCCAGTAGAAACGCCACAAAGCCTGAAAAACACCAGCAAAAGTTTTTGCTGTTTGGTAGAGTACCCGGGAGGTTTTACCTTGACTACAGCCTCGTTGGTACGGACGTTGCTCAGTATTATCGTCTCGGTGCTGACCAATCTGTCGTCTCTATCGCGGCCGGGACGGAAGAAGGTTGGCAAGGTATTTGGTACCAGTTGTTGTTTAATGCTTTGATCTTCCTTGGAGGCTTGGCGTTCTTTGCATGGAGACGCATCCAGAAGCTCGAGCTGCCCGTGTGGATGGGCCATCAAGAAGCGCTCTTTGAACGCAGCAACTACGAAGACATGTCGCCTGACGCGTTCCGTATCAAGTATGGGGAACTCCAGGGAGCGACGTTGAAAGAACGAGTGAACAAGTTCAGCGAGGTTTCGTGTAGTGGCGACTACGTGAGCTCGACGTGTGGCATCCCAGCAGCTCTGATCCTGCATTTCTATCGAGATTGTGGACATTTGTTCGCCTTCCTCACCTTCTTCAGCCTCGCTGTGATGTTACCAGTGGTGCGTGTGGTGATAATGAAGATATTGGGAGAGGATTTACTCACTAATCTCTCTTGGGTTTACATGTAGAATTATTTACCAGGTAGCGCGCGAGGACAAAAGGGAGGCGACACGTACCAAGCCACGACGTTCAGTAATGTGCCGCTGCATAGCGAATGGTACTGGGTTCACGTGGTGTATTGTTATCTGGTCGCGTTCGCGGTGCTTTATCTCTTAAGGAGACAACATGAAGTAGCGTCGATGCTGCGAAGAAGAGCGAAACATATTGTGGGCGCTCGAAGCGTCTTTATTCAGCATGGATTGCCACTCGACACGACCCAGAGCTCGTTACTCGAGGCATTACGCACAGCAATGCCGTCTGAAGGTTCCGTGCATGAACTCACCGTGCTACGGGATCTTGGAGCCGTGCACGAGCTGCTCGATCGACGTCAAATGCTGTCTGAAAAGCTGAGCCGGATCTTAGCGTTCGACGAGGCGTACGAGAACGGCACGTTATCGTACAATTTGCTTTGTTGTCCTGGTTCAGTCATGACGCCAGATCCATTGGAAGTGGCGTGGTGGCACTTGCGATGCAAACCTGGTCGCTTCATGTACCGTCATGAACGACTAACCGAATGCTGCTGCTATTGCTGCACATGTTGCTGTCCACGACACAGCCCCCGAGCCCAGCAAGTCAGGCGATCTGACAGCCAGTTTGAAACCATGTACGAAAGTTTAGTCGATGACAAGACTGTGGAAGCGTACGATCGAGCAGCAGCACGACAGATCTTCGCTCTGCGTGAGGAACTCGACTTTTTCCCTGAAGACGCGCTGGAAGAGTTCGGGAAGCGGAAATGTATGGGCGCCGCCTTCGTCATTTTCGACTCGACAGCTACTCGCAATGCCTTTGTCCGGAACGTCCGTGCACAAACTTGTCTTGGTCGCTTGATCAACACGGTCGAGTCTCTTTCCCACCGGGGATTTCGTGAGAGGCCAATGGCTTCGTTACGAGAGCCTGAACGCTATATGTCGGAGGAACTCGCTCCTGTGCTACGTACGGTCGTGCTCAAAAGTGCACCGGAACCGGACGATGTCATCTGGCAAAGCCTCGCGTATCGTCCGTATACAGTCCGTCGAGTTGTCGTCTTTTGGCTGCGGCAGCTCGCGACGTTGGCATTGCTGTTGTTGTTTTCCACGCCGACAGCTGTGCTCATGTTCATCAAACTTGACTCAAACAGCGACGTGTACCGTCGACGAAACACGTTCCTGTTCAGCCTTGTGGCTTCCTATATGCCGTCTCTGCTTCTGGTGAGAATAATTTTGTAGCCTTGAAATGTGTTTTTCTGTTGCTGACCGAGTCAATGGCGTTGTAGATTGCTGTGAATTGGAGTTTGCTGGCTTTCCTGTTCTATCTGACAATGTCCGAGCCTTCGTTCAGTCATTCTCGACGTGTCAAGAGTTTCCTTGTCAAAGGTTTTACTTACCTGGTTGTGGTACGTTCCGCTGCGGACGATCACGACATTCTTGCGTGTAAACTAACAAACTCGCTGCTTGTTTTTGTTTTTCCTTCCAGAGCTCAGTGATTTTGCCTAGCATCGGAGTCACGGCGGTGTATCTGGCCCTATCCGATATTGAAAAGACGGGTGGTGGCACGTATATCGAGTCGTTCCTGTACAAAGTATCGGGCACCTTCTTCATCTCGTATGTCTGTCAGCGTACATTCCTCGGGGGTATCGTTGACATCACTCGATGTGCTGATACTATGGCCTTACAACCGTGGATCCATTCGCGTTCGGTCACATCCGTGGAGATACACAAGGCGATAAAGCCCAGTGCTTTGCCCTATGGCCACGACTACGCGCTGGTACTGAGCGTGTTTCTCGTCGTCTTACTGGGAACCGTGATCACTCCAATCATCACTCCATTCGGGGCACTTTACTTCTACATTAAGTTCGTCACAACAAAGTACAACGTTTTGTACGTGCTGCCGTATAGTCCGGGGCGAGGCCATATCGCTGGGACGGCGCTCGAGCTCACTTTTGTGTGCTTGATCGTGTTCGAAGTCGTCATGGGGTTCGTCTTCTTGCAAGTTGCTGGCCGGAAACAATTTGTGGCCATTATTGTCCTGCTTGCAGCCACTTCTGCCGTCTATTTGTCTCGGCTTTCAGGCAAAGACGCCTTCCGGCTCGTCCAGCAAGGCTTTGCTGACTTGCGAGGCGAGGCCACTGCTTCCGAGTATAAATCGATCGCCGTCCCAAAGTCCCCTGGATCGAAACGCTCCATGTTCGGCCCCATGCCTACCGACCTGCAGCATGATGACGCTCTCGTAGCATCCTATGCCGACCCGTACAAGGCTGCGCTCTCCATCTTCAAACTGTTGGGCGTCAATCAATTCCATCAAATGACGTCGACGAAAACGCAGCTTCGATACGCGTTCATCAAGCTGCGGCGCTGGTCTCAACGTCCGATTCCTACTCCTGAGCTGCCCAAGAGAAAATGGTGGCAGTGGAGGAAGAACGAGACGAAACTCGTTAAGACTTCTGGAGAGAAACTCCTTCGGGACAAAGGTATCCGTGGCTGGTGGCGAAGACATCACAAGGATAAACACGCCGAGCTTTAGCTGGTAGGAAGGAACAAGACAAAGATGAAGGAGTAATACATAAGCGAGGCCACCGCTGGAATTTTGCGATAAATACTGTGTGCCTGGCCTAGCTTCCCTCTCAATCAATACAGAAAATAAATTCCTTCACTCTTGGGGAAGCATTCAAGCAGAGCAACTTCTTTACGGCCACATGGTGCCGATGATGGAGGCAGCGGCGTTGACAATTAGGCAGCTGATAAAGCTGGCAGGTAGCATGAGGAAGAACGTGTGGACCCACTGGACACAATACAAAATAATAAAAAAAAACATGTCAGAAAATTCATTATGTTTCAAACACAGACACACACTGGGAAACCCTTTCAACGTACATGTTCCTGCTGTAGAATCTGATCCACTCGTGGTAATGGGAAGCCGAAGATCTTCTTGGACGCGCCAGCAACTGAGTAAGAAACAAAACCGACATATTTTCGTTAATATATAAGAGCCATATGGAATAAATCTTGAACGACAAAAGGAACGTACGTGTGGCAATAGCGTCCTGTTTGCAAAGTGGACAACGGCCACTCCGACCTTCAAGCCACGGGTTGATGCACTCAACGTGGAAAAAGTGCTGGCATGGAAGAACCTTAACATCCGCTCCATCCTCGAAGTCGTCGAGACAAATTGGGCAAGTCTCTGCGTCCGAGTCGCTTGAGCTTCTGTAAGTGGTTCCATCCGTCACGAATCGTTTCTTCTGCACTTGTGTCTGCTCTTGTTCCTTATCCAGATGAATATCAGCATGATTCAGGACAGAATCTCCTGTCTCGTGGAGGTTTGCGGTCGTCTCAGCTGTGCTGAACGCCGGCTCACTTTCCGTAGGGGAATGATGGCTTCTACTCGTCTTGGAAACGGTCTCAATGTCCGTTAAAGGGATGCGATCAAGCACACACTGGTCCTCGAGCAGGTGCTTGAGCAATGTGCGCTGCATGTTGCGTTCATACTTGGCGATCGGCAGCTGTTTTGCCGCATGCGTACGTCGGGTCTTCCCAACCCACTGGAAGACAGCCGACGACAGCAAGCTCAACCCGCTAGAGAACGCACAGACGATGGAGATGAGGAAAATGTAGGCGATCACGCGCTTCAGCAGGCGGTTCGATGTCGACGTTTGCGGCACTGCCATGTGAGACCCACAAATATCACATTTTTACACCACCAGTCAGTCATTCTTCACCTTCATAGCAGCAATTAATCAAGACATCAACTCACATTCTCCATTGTTATCAATCGTGATCCGCAGCGGGTTCCACGGCACAGCGCGGCTCAAGGCGTCCAATAGCCACTCGCCAGATGCGTACGAGATGAAGACCGACGGGATGCGGACGCTGCTGGCCATGTCGTCCTTCATCATGATAATATGATACGGCGGTCTGAAGAATGGCAAACCCAAAAGTCAATACTTATGAGCATAACCCACTGTAACCAAGGGCTCGTACTCGTGACGCAGCTCATTGTCCATCACCATGACGGCAGCTGCGTGGGCGCGTTGCGCGTGCCACACTTTCTGCACAAAGTTGCAGTCTCCACGCAGCACGAGCGCCACTTTGCCCGTCAGGTCCTGGTCGTGCAGCGGTTCGCACGCCGTGAACGGTGATACTATAGCGCATAAGTCCGTCAGTCAGTCTCCAGTCTTTGCAAGCCTCGTGAAGGTAGTGCGGTACCTGGTACGATCTCCAGGTTCTGCAGGCCGCCGGTCTCCAGAAGCGTGAGGTTGGTGAACTCGCCTGATCTGCAATAGCGTAACCAGGTTACTCTCCATTTTTCCATGTTTTCGATACATTTCTACTGTAGACGATAGGTTACGACGTACACATGCGTCATTAGGCGGCAGTCCGGGCTGTCGAAAATGCAATAACCACAAATGTAACCTGGTGAGTAACCCCATGCACAATAAGCACAATAACACCTACGCCAGCGCCATCCGTACCTCTCGATCACGAGCGCGGAGGCGGCAGACGCCAGCAGCACCAGTAACACCGCCAGTGACGGCAGCGAGCGACTCATGGAGCTCTGACCAGGAGGCGGCGTAAGCGGAATTGGCGAGTAGCTTTCACTTGGGCTCACTATGCGGCGAGCCGTGGCGTCATGCGGTACAATCTGGCTACGTCGCTTAGCTGCAAGCGTATGCAATCTGGTGTGGTCCACCGATCCCTTAAATATAAGCTTTTGTATAAGAACTGTATGCTAAAGCCCAGTCATACTCTGCTTTATTAGTGCGCCCTTGCAGCACCAGGGCCAAGGATTCACACAGTTAAATTCGCCACTGTTGTGGCGGAGCGCCATTGGATGCGTAGGTATTTTGCGTGTTTGTGTGTGTGTATTGAAGCTTAAAAGCTGGACAGAGGGGGGCTTTATATGTCCCCCGCTAGAAGTGCCTTCGCCTCGTTGAGCCCCCGAGGGGCAGTCGACGCGTAATCGTCGTTGTGCACGATACACTCGTCCTATAATGAACAAATTCTTGGTCCTTCAGGGTTTTTATCTCGTAGCATTGGGTGTAAGAAGTATGTGTGGCCAAACATATCGTAAGTAATATATATATATTACAAAGCTGAATCTAATGCGCGTTGCATCCTCCGCAGTCGCCCAGCGCCTTGCGCTTGGTGGCCACCGTGCGCGTGAGGACAACGGGGTCCGTCTTGCCATCGGTCTTTGTGGCTCCTTGGGCTTTAGAAGGGGAGATTCCCCACTTGCGGGTCTCGTGGATGTGGAGAACCAGCTGCTGCACGGCTTCAAACACTTTGAGCGCTCCGTTCCATTCGCTAGCACGGGCGTTCAGCTTCGCGGTTGTGCGTGCAAATAGGAGGTCGTGAGCCTCGCAGAAGGCTTGGATTTTGTCGGGCTGCGCGTACTTGGGCGGCCTCGTGTCTTTCGTAGCAAGTGGCAACTTGTCCACCTTGTTCTCGAGCACCATCGCTGCAGTAAGCGAGTCGCCTGCGGTCTCCCGCAACGCGTGGAGCCACTCGCCTAGGCGCTCGAAAGTCTCGGCGTCACTGACGTCATACACGAGCAGAGCGCCATCTGCACGGCGATAGTGCGAGCGCGTAATGGCTCGGAAGCGCTCCTGCCCAGCGGTGTCCCAGATGCGGGCCTTGATGACTTTCGAACCGCTGTAGTCGCTCAGGTCCGGAAATTCGATGGTGCCGAACTCCGCCTCCAACGTTGGCGAGCGTCGATCCTGTAAGTGCAGTCGCGCAATTAATGTGAGCTTCAAACGTGAGAAAGGCAGATAATTTCAATGCTGCCATTACCATGTACGCATCGTCGCCGTTGGTTGCCACGGACAAGAGACTGCTCTTGCCTACACCTGCAGTGCCCAGGAGGATGATCTTGTACATGGGATCCCCTGCAAGCTTGGACGGCGAAGAAGTTTGTCGTCGTGGAGAAGACTGTGGAGAGCTCGGTAATTGCGCGATGGCAGCAGATAGTGCTTCGCCATCCAAGCGCAGAGAGTCTCGTAACTCCTGGCGAGTTACGACGCCCGCTTCGACATCAACAAACCGCAGGGTCACGGGACGTGGCGTTGTCTGCAAGCTGTCGTTCGGTATTAGTTTTCCGTTTACTGAAGTCATCCCAAAGACAGCCACGTTACCTCTTGATGATCTCCTCACAGGGCATTTCAACCAGGTGTATGTCGTTGATATGGGTCAAATACAGCCCTGGGCGCAGTGTTAAGTGCTCTTGGCCGGGTTGAAGATGTTTGTTGTACTGCTGAGCTGGTCCACTGCCATCAGTTTCCTGTTTTGTGTGTCTTCTTAGCACGCTTGTTGACAAATAATCCTCGAATAACTAACCTTGGTGAGCTCCAAAAGGCGAATCGTGTATATGCCATTACCCGTGTCCGGAAACTGGGCGGGGTGGAAACGTAGTCCGAGCTTCTCGCTAGGAAATTTTACTCGGAAGGCAATCTGCCAAGGTAGGTCTGCTCAAACAAGAAGCGGTATAAGCGACGATAAGCAGGCATTCTAAAACATATGAGCAGCTAACGAAGCGTACAGTCCGAGTTGTCATCAGTTGAAAAGGCCTCAGCAGGTAACAGAGACGACTGACGTCGCGGACTCAATGACATTCTTGTCGACGGGCGTCTAACTGAAGATGCCGATAGTTTGTGACGGTTTTGCCAAGTCGCCGTTACTACGTGCGACTACTTTAGCATCAAGACCGCCACTTTATACAAAAGATCGAGCGAGAAAACAGAAAAAGGATTCAATACGTAGTCAGGAACTTAAGTATGGCGGAAGAGATCAATCTCCAGGTCTACATGAAGGGGTTGTCCCGTGTAGATCGCGTCGTGGACGACTCAGGATATGCGTTTACAGCTCTCGATGTCGTCGTGGGTTTGCATTGTCACTTTCCATGCCTTTACGTTCAGAATTGACGCATATCATGTCAAATTACACCAGGAAAAAGAGGTGATAAGTTTGGAGCCGATCAAGAGCTACCCGCACTTGCTCTACGTGAACGTTTCAAAGAACCAGATAGTCGATGCTTCGCCACTTTCCGAGCTCCCGTATCTCGTGTGCGTGGATCTCTCGGACAACGCCCTCAATGCATCACCGACACTTCCACAGCCATATTTGCAGGTAATTTCCACCATTGTGGTAGTATTTTTTTTTTATACAGCTCGTGGTGAGCTGTAACAACGGGAATACTAACACCATGCATATGAAAGACGCTATTTATCTCTGGAAACCAGATTGAGACACTTCAGGGTCTTGAGTCAGTCTCCCTCACGGTGCTCAAGATCAATGGTAGTGTACATACACATGAATTATGCAATGGGTATAGCTTCGCCATCCTACAGTTTGTGATGTCGTCCTAGGTAATGCGTTGACAAGCCTCGCTGGCCTCCAGAGTTTGCCATCACTCACCAGTCTAGAGGCATCTCGCAACGCTATTGAGGACGTTAGCAGCCTCGCAAGTGACGTAGCGCCCAAACTGGAAAAGCTGCAACTGGTAAGTCCACACTTTATTGTTACAATTTCAGGATTGATGCATGAAAACTCGATTGATTTCTGCCTGCAGGATGAAAACAAGCTCACGACGTTGAGCGGTATTGAAAACTTGTCAGTGTTGACGTCGCTGTCGATTCAAGAGAACAACGTAGCTTATCTCTTCATTCTTTTTCTTGATGAATGGGACTGTTCACCTTTTCCATTTTTCGTGTTTGTATTATAGATCGAGACCATGGACGCAGTGCAGCACCTCGAACAACTTACCAAACTGACGACATTGAACTTGACTGGAAATCCCGTGACCCAAGTGGAAGACTACCGTCTATCGATCATCTTGCTGGCACCGACACTTACGCTCCTCGATGGTGAGCCGCTCACTGACGAAGATCGTTTGGCCGCCCTGGAGCTCAAGCATCGACGAGAGACAGAAGCTACGGAACAAGCGGAAGGGAACGAGTAAATGCGTGTACCGTAGTGGGAAATGAGTAGTGTTATTATAGACGCTAATGCCACCTGCCCGCTGTCGCTGGGAAGCTGGATGCCTACTGCTGGGGCTCTTCCTTAGGGTTGAGCTTGATGAGATCGTCAATCCGAAGAATGGTAATAGCAGCCTCAGTGGCAAAACGCAGGCTCTTGATCTTGCTGATTGCAGGCTCGACGACACCAGCCTCCAGGTTGTTGCGCACAATTCCCTCCAAAAGATCCAGACCCGAGAAACGCAGGTCGCGCTTGATCGCGTCACTCTGCGATGTGTTGTGATGCGCACGTAGGCGCGCCACCAGCTCCGAGGCGTCCTTGGCGGCGTTAACAGCCAGAGTCTTGGGAATGACCAGCAGCGCGTCAGCAAACTCGGCAATGGCCAGCTGCTCTCGGGAGCCCAGCGTCGTAGCGAAGTTCTCGAGGTAGATAGACAAAGCCGCTTCCACGGCACCACCACCAGCAACGAGCTGGTTGCTCTCAAGCATGCGCTTAACTACCATAAAGGCATCGTGCATCGAGCGGTCCATCTCGTCGAGCATGTTCTCGTTGGCGCCGCGCAGCACCACCGTAGTGGCCTGACGCGTCTTGCAGCCCTTAATGTAGATCAGCTCGCCGTCACCGACACGTTCCTCGCTAACTTCCTGTGCCTCACCAAGGGTCAAGGGATCGAACGTCTCCTCGCCCTCCATGTCGGCGAGCGTGAGTACAACCTGTCCGCCGGTAGCCTTAGCAATACGCAGCAAGTCCTCCTTCTTGCAGCGACGCACACCCATGCAGCCGGATTCCACAAAGTATTTAAGACACAGGTCATCAATGCCCTTGGTCGTCAGGATCACGTTGGCACCAGCGTCGATCATCTTCTGGATCTTCTCCTTCGTGATGTCAATCTCACGCTGACGGATCTGCTCCAACTCGTTGGGGTCGTTCACTACCACCTGCACGCCCATTTGCATACGATGGCGCTGCAGGTCGAAGTCGAGAAGGGCAATCTTGGCGTTCTTGATGTAGGTAGGCATCTGCTGCGACGCCTTGGTGCAATTCAGCGCAAATCCGTCCACCAGCTGCGTCTCCTGTGCGCTCTTACCATGCGCTTTAAGCACGTTAATGGAGCTGACCGGATACCTGGCCTTGATCTTGCCCTTGGCGCCTTCCTGCTCCACCTTGACCGACGACACGGCGTCTACGACCAAGTTAGCGAAGAAGTCGCTCTCAGGACCGAGAATCTTAGACGACATGCTGGTCTTGGCGGCATTCACCAGGCTCTCGCGGCCCAGTGAGTCCACAGGCACGCTCAAGTTCTCCTTAATGTACTTAACGGCCTCGCGCATGGCAAGGCGATATCCGGCGATGATGGACGTCGGGTGGATCTTGTTCTTCACCAGCTCATTCGCGCGCTGCATAGCAACAGCAACAATAAAACAATATCACGTTAAAACGTCGTGGCAATCTCGCCAATGCTGCAGCCGTGTGAAGAACAACGGAAAATATCTTGTTGCTTACCTTAAGAAGCTCAGCGGCGATGATGACGACGGACGTGGTGCCATCGCCCACCTCCTGGTCCTGCAGACCAGCCAGCTCCACGAGAACCTTGCCGGCGGGCTGCTCCACCTCGAGCTGTTTAAGGATCGTGGCGCCGTCGTTGGTGATGGTCACGTCGCCGATATCGTCAACGAGCATCTTGTCGAGCCCCACGGGGCCCAACGAACTCTTGACGATGTTGGCAATAGCCACTGCTGCCGTCACATTCAACTCACGCACGTCCTTGCCGGACGTGCGCGTGCCGTCCACCACCAGGTCTGCCGTCTCCATTACTCGATCTAGTCTACTCGGGCTCTTGGCGTCCAAACGATCGTTGAGTGGGGGGAGATTGTGTGGATCTCTTTCTGGAATATTTGATGTACGCTACATAACATGATCTGAGAGAGTTACTTCTACTTGGGTTTTGTACACTACATTTGACCCCCGATTCACACTTACATTCACTCTGACGAGTTCCGCGCGCACTAACTTTTGAATTCCGCACGAGGAAGGCGATGTCGGTGGCGGAAGCGATCGACGCGCTCAGGCGCGGGGACGCGTCTGCGCTGGCGCAGCTAATGGCACAACGCAAGGTGCAGCGCCGCAAGCCCGGCGGTGGTAAACGCAAGACCAAGAAGAAGAGTGAGGACGACGCCTCCAAGGCCGAGGCAGGCGCCGAAGAGGGCTCTGTTACCACACAGGATAAGGCGCAGGTGGACGACGAGGTGCGCGCGCTTCCCCGCGAAAAACTAGACGCCTTCTACCCGGCGGCAGTAGAACTCGTGGCCCCGACCGACAACGAAGAGGAGGAGGCCAGTCGACTCAAAGCCCGCGAGTGCATCGCCGAGTTCACAGCGCTCCTGGTGGAGACCAAGGGTGCATCTATCGACAAGGAAGAGCTCTTTGCGGTGGCACAGGAGCTTCACGATCAGCTATTGCGACTGAGAGGAGATACAGACCAAGTCGTGGCCACGCAAGAAGCCATATCATTGCTCTGTGAGGCGTGCTGGAAGCACAACTTTTGTGGACGAGCGCACTCGCTCGTGACTCAGCTGCTGCCGTACTTGATTGTGCGCAGCTATGAATCTCCTGCGACGGGCAATTTCAACTCAAAGAAACACCCAATTCGTAGGTTGTTTGCGATTAAGGACGCACTGCCATTGCTGGATTTTGACGACGACAGCAGTGGATTGTTGAGGGATATCCTACTGCGCTGCTTTATTCAGCCGACGTTTTTTAGATCGCCCGATGCTGTGCCGTTCTTGAGCTTCTTGTTCACACTACACGTGCCCTTTGTCGAGGACATTAACGAGACGATTAGGAACCAGATCCCAAACCAGCGCAACTCGATCCTCGTCAAGTACGGCAGCATCTACTTTAAGGTGGGGCGTCACCTCAGGATGATAAAATGACCTGTACAATTATAATGGCTAACCCGCAGTGTTGGTGCTTGTAGGCATGGGTTGGCAGTAAGGGCACTTTCAGAGAGAAGATCGAGGAAGAATGCATTCAGAGATACGTTCGTGACGCGGTCCATGCAGGGAGCACATCTTTGTTCAATGCCGTTCGTACAGTGCTGCAGATTTTTTTCGAGAACAAGCGACACCCTGGTGTTGACGATACGCTTTACCGTATCTGCAGCCCCATTCTGTGGCGTGGTGTAAAGGCTCCCAACGATTCGGTCCGGCGCCAAGCGACTATTTTGCTGTTTGACAATTTCCCGCTCCGTGACCCATCATCCAACAACGAAATGATGGACCTGATTCTCCAGAAGCAGTTCGACACGTTCGAGGAGCTTCTCGGTGACTCCCACCCTGCGTTGCGAGTGGCAGCAATTGAAGGCGTGTCAAAGGTGCTGTCTGTCTACTGGGAGCTGCTTCCAGCTGAGACGATTCGGTGCTTCATCTCGAAGCTTGTGGTGGACCTAGTGAATGACGTGTCCTCTAGCAGTGTTCGCGCAGCAGTGTTCGAAGGCATCCAATTTATATTGGACAACCATAACTCGCACTCGATTCTGAAGCCGCTCCTTCCTATGGTAAGCCTGCATAATTCAATGTGGCATATGGTGCGCTGAACTAATTTGTCGTTATGCATGCTACGGGTACAGCTTGCGCCTCTAATCAATGATCGGAACGAGAAAGTCCGTGCGGAATTTGGTGCGCTGTTGGTCCGAATTAAGAGCATTCGGAATTTGCACTTCTATGACGTTGTACCAGTGAACGACTTGCTTTGCCGCATGGTCATGGACCATGACAGCCCTTTGGCATGCAAACAGCTCGTTTCCCTCTTCTTGAACTCGTACTTCCCTCAGAGTGTCGGTGGATCTTCGCAAGTGGCTCGGTGTCTTGCTCTAGTGAGGAAGAACCCAGAGGCTGCTATGGTGTTTTACGCCAACGTGGTTGAGCACGTGTCTGTCGGCTCAGTGTGCAAACTGGCTGCCCTCTTGCTTCGCTGTTCTCTAAACTTCGTTTCGCGGCGCTTGAAGCAGCCCCAGGAGTCTGAGGATGACGACGATGAGGAGGAGGAGGAGGAGGAGGAAGGCTTTAGCGTGGTGGGACAGGTTGTCGTACTGGAAGTTATCGGTAATCTTCTCAAGAGTGTTCATGTCAAGGTGCTAGGAGACGCTCGCTACTCTGAATGCAAGAGCTTCCTGCGCGAGCAACTGAACGTCGAATCACTCGAAGCGCTACTTGTTGCTTACAGTGAAGACCGTCCGTACGATCAAGAAGCCCTCAGTTCCATCTGGAGAATCATCGGCTACCTGGGTGATTTGTCCGAGGGTATATTGCTCGAGAGCCTGGTGGAAAACCTAATGAAGATGAACGAGAACTCCAACAGGAAGCTCTTGGAGTCGATGGTTGATTGTATGGTGCAATGGGACCAGCTCCCGTTCTTGGCTTCGAAGTTGGCAAAGTTCCTTGATCAATGGAGAAAGAACAAGTTCCGCTCTGATGCATCCCGCTTAAAGCAAAAGAAGACCAAGAAGTCGGAGCTGAACCCCATCGTAGTACTTAGTACGGTCGAGTACATCGTTCAGCTACCAACTGTCAAGGGCCTCAAGACTTTGCTGCAGCCTATCGTTGAGGTGCTGATTAAATGTATCGAGCCAATTCTCGAGTTCGATGCGGACGAAGCTAAGAAAGCGTACAAGGCGAACTCGCTCGGGTTCATTCGTTTGGTGGAGGTGTACTCAAAGGTCCTGGTGATGGCTGAATGCGCCCACGTGAACGATGAAACATCATTACTGGTAGAAAAGGCAGCGAAGCGCTTGAAGAAGAAGGATGATCTGCGCGACTTGCAGCCATCGGAATTCTTCACTCCACCAAAGCCGCTTAATTTAATTTTCACCTGGCTCGCTCGACTAATGCTTGACTTTCGCAACGAAGTGGAAGCAACTGAGCAGACGCACGGAAAGAAGCGACGACGAGGCAAAAAGGCGGATGAAGACCAGCTACCACCTAAAAGGGAAATGCTGAGCCGCTGGCGCAACCTCTTCTCTCTCGTTTCCTTGCTGTCAGCAGAGAGCGTTGCATTTGCTCTCGAGCGGACACACTGGTTGCAGAACGGGCCTGCTGCCGATTTCGTCGACGCGTATGTGGACACCATGTGTGATACACTGCGTGACATGGAGTTCTTCGAGCGCGCAGTATTCTACCAAGCTGGCCAACTCGTTCATTTGCTTGAGAGCACTCGAGTCAAGGCTACGAAATCCATTAGAACCGAAGCAGCAAATGTTGTGCCCTCTCTTGAGCACTGGATTAGTACACTACAGGAAACGTTGAAAAGCGTGCACAAGAATAACGGAGATAAGTGCGACGACCTATGGCCAGCCGTCAGTGCCTCCTTCAGCGAGCAGTGTATGGCGGAGTCACCAACGGCTGAGAAGACAGTAGCGTAAGTACACATGCACATAATGTACAGGAGGGTCTTGAAAAGGTTTACTTTGCCATGGTATTCGCTGACGTCATACTCGCGCCATCTGCACTGATCACAAAGTGTCACTTGTCAAACGGTTGTTGATAAAGATCTTTCTTGTTGTTAATAATACAGCAGTAATAGGTTAGAGCACGGTGGGCGCCATCCGCGCGAAAACCCCGCCTTATAGATAATATACGCGTGTGCTAGCTCGTTTTACGCGCGCGCAGTAGCAAAGCACTTGCGCAGCAGTCTGCCACCAGTACATTGATTCATGGGACCATTGTTGCCGGTCACAGGAGCAGAGCCCATAGCTGTTGTTTTGATTGCCGAAGAAGCAAGCGCGTGCTTGTTTCTTTCCGCCTCTGACAGAGGTGCGTTGGGACTCACCGACGCTAGCGACCCTTTTCCGTTAAAGCGACCAAGAGACCGCGCGCGCTGCCGTACAGTCACCTGCGCCACTAAGTCTTCCGGCTGCTCCTCCCCAACCTTCGCCATGGACCCCGTCGGGCACGCAGGGCGCGTCTCACTACCCTCCACAGCAAGCAGCGCCGGGTGCGACTTGAGCGCTGGCAATGTGGAGCGCTTGACCGGGTCAACGACCAACAGCTTCTTCAATAGATTCACCACTTGTTCCTCCACATCCACCTCGTCCTTCTCGAGCAAGTACTCTACTCCAAAATCCTCCAGCAACCTGAACCGATCATCTCGACGCAGCGGTTCACGGAATGGATACCGGGCCGCCACCATGGCATACAGCATCACTCCGAGCGCCCACACATCCGCTACCTTGGGGTCATACTCCTTCTGGTGGCCCTCTTCATACACTATCGCTGCACTAACTTCCGGGGCCATATACCTAAGTTTGCCCACGGGTCTCACCGTCATGTTGCCTATGCACTGCGTTGCCAGACCGAAGTCCGTGATCTGGCAGCAGTCGCGCTCGTCCACCAGCACGTTCTCTAGAGACAGGTCGCGGTGCGCAATGTCATTGTCGTGCAGGAAGGCAGCGCCGCGCAGGATTTGCGCGAAGTAGCGAAGCGTGTCGACCTGCCGGCCAACCGCCCGCTGCGTGTTGAGCACATCGAGCAGCTCGCCGCGCTCGCAGAACTTGAGCACGAGCAACACGGCCTCGTCCTCCATGATGCAGTCGCGGAGCGGTAGCACGTTGGGATGACCGCCCAGCGCCTGCACGCGCAGATTTGTCTTAATCTCCATGAAGAGGTCCTCTTCCACGGCGCGCTCCGAGCTCTTGGAGCGCTTGCGCGCCGCGAAGCGCAGCTCCATGCGCTTGACAGCCACGCACTCGCCCGAGGGCGTGTGGCGCCACTTCTGCACGCTACCGAAAAGCGCAGGCGCAAGTGTCCCCAGCGGTTCGTACTGCTGCTTGAGCATGCGTGTTGTTGTGTCCCTTCAATCCAATGCGGTGGCTTCCAAGATTTTTGCCGAGTGAGAAATTTGGCGGCGCGGACAATGCAACCTGCACTTTGTGAGATACTTGGGTTCATTATGACAAAAACTAGACCCGTAACATCTGCTTTTGGCTTTCCTGGAATAGTTGTCGCAGGAATCTCTTGAAGGCGCCGGACTCAGCCACTCACTTCGAAGATTCTGTGTACAGAGGGTATTATTAAAGGAGACTATCCAGCCTTGGGTGGGGATGCAAAGCTTATGGAGGTGGCGATGGGTTGATGCACAGATAGGAAGTTCCAACAAATCGTACCCCGACAGCAGGGGGGCAGGCCAACACTTGCCTTCAAGTGCAAGTTGCTCCGTATGCTCAACTAGTCGCATCCGCAGAAAAAGCGGGTTGTTCATGCGCCTTTGTCGGGCGGGTACACGGGTATATCTGACGGTGAGCGAGCCACAAAATGCATGGTAATCCAGTACACGTACACCCTATTAATAGTTTTGATATACATGGATACGTAGTACAGTACTACTATCCGGATAGTATAAGTTAGTGTTGGTGCATAGTGCGGAGCTCGCCGCCACTCATGCACGTCAACGGGCTGGCACCTTGCGGTGGTATGGTGTAGGGCGAGCTAACACCCTCAAGTTGAGGGTGTGCAGCACGTCGGACAATTGGAGAGAATCCCGCTTCGATTGATCAACGCGCCGTCACACGGCCCGATAGTAATGCAGCTTCTGTACGACGCAACGCCGCCTCTGATGGATGGGTACAAAAGCGCGGCCAACATGGTCTCTTGCAGTCGGCTTCGTTGCACGCGCAGGACGCCCGACCAGCCTGAACTATTGATGCCGTTCAACATGCGAAGCGGAGCTGGTCGGTGGGCAGCTTGGCGGCCATGACAATGCATTTAGCTCGATTTCCAGGCGTCAACATGAGTCCGCTCAAAAACAAAGCAATGAACAGCACCGAAGCGGATGTGTTCTGTTTCATGCACACTAGATATTACAGGGCTCTGCATGAGGGCTATTCAATTCATGGCCTTCAAATTGTAAAATGACATAAAGATCATGGACTGAAATATTCCATGGTAACAGTGCTACCCAATGATGTTGCGTTTCATCGCCAAGACTCGGAGCTCTCAACTTCCATTTTGCACAAAAAGATGGTGATTGTCACGGCGTGAGTATCCATAATGTCACTCGCTGTGGAGCCATAATCTCTATTGTTTGATTACCGACAAATGCGAATTATTTTCTCGTGCGGTGGGTGAACCGAGGCCGTCGAGGCGATTTAAGGCACTGCAGGAGCTGACACATGTCCAGCGGCCGGTGTTGCGGTTGTTGCTACTGCTGCTTCTCTCACTGCGCTCTGGTCCTCCTCTGGCTCTACTTGTTGCCAGTCCTCGGGTCCATGCCGCTGGCGAGCACGTACCTCGCGTGCTTCCTCCTGGAGTCTGCGTTCCTCCTGGGCTAGCAGCTCGAGCCTCTCGTCCTCCTTTTCCTTCTCAATTCGGCGCAACCGACGTCTCTCGCGTTCAACCTGAGCCTCCTCCCGCTCTACCTGTTCGCGGTGCAAGCGGCGTGCTTCACGCTCGGCGTCGCGCGTCTCTTTCTCAGCTTCGCGCTCAACTTTTTTCAGCAACTCGGCGCGCTTCAGTTCTGCTATCTCTTCTGTGGACAGCTCTCTCTGGTGTTCCAGCTCCTCCTGGTGCTTTTCCATCTTCTCCAGCTGCTTCACCTGAAGACGCAGCGAACGCTTGCGCGGAATCGCCTCGAGGATAGCGAGGCGGTTGGCCTTCTCCAGCTGCCGAGCGCGCGCTTCGTCCTCGTCTTCGATCTGCTCTACGATCACATCCAGATGATCCAGGAGTTCTTGCTCGCCGCGAATTTTACGCCCACGAACTTCCTTCATCGCTTTAAGCATCGAGCGGAACGCGTCATCTCCCTTCACCCAGAGTGCCCATTGCTGTGTTTCCGGATCTAATTTGTACAGTCGCCGCTCTTCATAGAATTGCGGGAAAAAGTAATACAAGTTTCCAGCGCGGTCATTGCCCAGCGGCTCCACGCGTAGATCGTCGTCTTCCATCTGACGCATATATTCACTGTTATCACAGTGAGGAAAAAATCTAACAGAATTTCAGTAATATAATAATTGAAATATTACTTACGTGTTGGCTGGGTCGTCCACAACGGCCTCACACAAGTTGAGGAGAATCTTGCACCGCAGCTGGATCGACAGGTCAGCAAATGACTGGTGCTGTAATGTTTCATACCAAAATTCAAAGTTAGTATCGTATAGCCACCGGCATTATCCAAGAACGGGATAAAAATACTGCACCTTCAGCGGGCAAACCATGCCGAGTGTTTCAAGACGAGCCTTCAGGATATCGAGTGTCAGCCACTCATCGTCTGTGAGTTCCATATCCACTTGCTCGTCGGTCTTGCTGTCCAATACACTACTATCGTCATCGTCCTCATCCTGCGAAAACGTTTCCGGTAATCGCTCGCCAGCCTTGCGCAGCAGCGCGTACCACTTGTCGTACATGTCCAGATAGTAAATACGCAGCTGTTTGTTCCACCATTCGTACTTAAGCCCAATACCAGCGCTCAGGCAAGCTCGCTCGCTTTTCTTCAGCAACAGCTTCGTGAACACGTCTTCCAGCACGGGGCTCTCCTCGGGCTTTAGTAGCGCCGCCTCATACTCGAGCAGTGTGTTGGAAAAGCGAAGCGTCAGAGGACTCTGCAGCAGCCACAGAATGTGGCAGGCAGCAGGCAGTTCCCACTGCGACCTCAGCGTATCTAGCTCGTCAAAGTCGATGTTCGTATTGTTCCACTCCGCTCCCGTCTCAACAAAAAACGGCGAAGCGAGCGGCGCGTTCTCCTTTACCTTGTCCGCCTGAGTCCGTATCTTCCGTTTCGGTGCCGCTTTGGCCCTAGGCTTAGCCTTGGGCTTGGCCTTAGCCTTGGACTTCCCCGAGACCTTGGCCTTGGTCTGTGTCTTACCGTTAACAACGGCTTTTCCAGCAGGTTTCGCGCGCTTCTTGGCTGGCTTCTTGACCGGTGACTTGACTACATCATTACTCTTAGCAGCTGTCTTGGTCTCATTCGTATCATGGCTCTCTAAAGCCTCGGCAGCCGCCATTTCCACGTCTACAAGATCGTTAAATAAAAAATCAGCAAAGCAATAACCACGAAGCTTACGACGATCGCGAGTGCGTAAAAATATAGCGGAGACAGGGCTCTATCAGTGCGAACCTTGTTTTTCTTCTTCTTGTTCATGGTTCGTATTGTTACTGACAGACAAAGTGGACGTAAAACCGTCTTCCCCTGCCTCGGTGGAGCACCCGTCCTCCTCGAGCGGCCCGCTGCGCACCTGGGTCGCCGCCTCGCTGGCCACGTCCACCGAGGTCTTAATCTTCTTAGTGGCGCCATCCCCTCTGTCAGACTCGAACGACGTGGGCGAGACACGCTTGAGCGCGTCGCTACGAGCCATCGAGAGATCGCGTCGGCTGCTTGGTCCGTTTTCCAAAATGGCGCTAAAACATTACTATGACCTTCTGTCCGGGTGAAACTGTCTCATAACAAGTTGTTTACCAAAGAGTTGATCTGTAACCTACGAGGAAGTGACATATTTTCCGGACAAGAGCATGATAAATATTCTGTGGTGACAGCATGTGTATATTGATTGACTGGGTCTATCTATTGTAGAATGGCCAGTAGTACCGTTGATCAGTTACATGACATCTACCTGAACGTGGCACTCCTCGGCATGTGGTGCATCTTCTTGACTCGCGCGGCCTTGGGCTCGTTTGGGTCCTTCTTGCCCTTGCCACTCATGGCCACAAACGGGTTATAGCCTGCCTGCTTTTTGTTGTTGCGTCCACCTCGGCCTCCACGGCCGCCGTTACGGGTATGCCGGCCTTCGTCCTCCTCCTCCTTCAGCTGGAATTTGGCTCCTGTAATCTGAGAACTGGCCGCAGCGTAGTCGAAGCTCCTGAAGCCGTTCTCGTCTTCTGCCTCGGCGGCCTTGCTCTCATCGCCGTCAACCTTTTGTATGAACGCCTGTGCACGGTTCTTAACCTGAGAGGCCGAGGCCATGTCCTCAGCCGTGGTTTTTCGCCGCTTCGATCGGTTCGACATGTGGTAGGCCTCCGAAATGGACTGAGGTATATTCGACTTGGTCTCATCGTCACTCTTCTCCTTGTTAGGAACCGTCAATAAAGACGACGGCTTGGTGGGGGTCTCGATTGGCTCGCTCTCTGCAATTACAAACGTTGTGCTAGCAACCATAGCGTTCACCTTGTCAAGTAGCGTGACTGCTGTTTCCGACTCGGCGATAGTCTCGGAAACGTTGATTCCCAGAGCCATCGATTTGATCTCGCTGGACGAGAAAGATCCAGTCGAAGCGGCATCAGCATTCGTGACGCCAGCCTTGCGCTCGCCTCTCTTCCACGGAGTATACTCGGCACGTCCTATGCGCTTCAGACTTGACGAAGCAATTGTCTGCTCCTCCCCATCCTCGTTCCATGTCTTTCTGGCCGGCTTGGCAGTGACAGCAGGTTCTTGATGTGTCTTGGCCTCTTCCTCGGCAAGCTTTGCCTTCTCCGTGACAACAATTTTTGTAATCTGAAGTGCATGCTTACGAATAAGCAGCGGCACTGGGTGGCAAGCACGGAACAACTCGTCAGATCGCACGGGCAGGTGCTTGGTAAGCTTCATGAGCACATGATTTGGCATCACATAGGCCACTGATTCGTCTTCTTGACGAGCGATGCGGTCGCGCCACAGGTAAAGAGCCACGACCACACGCTTCTGAAGCTCGGACAGATCACGGATGTTAACAGTTCCCTTAAGCTTTTCACTAACGGCAAGAGCGTCCTCCTCTGTGGGCTGGGGTTTCTCATACACCTGCAAGCAAAGCTTGTTAGAGTTCTGTAATGCCTGGAATAGCAGACTCTCACGAGACTTTGCCCCAGACTGCAGCAATTCCTTCTTGAGACGGTCGTAGATAAACAAAAGGTAGCGCGTATCTTCACGCGCGTACTTCACCATGTTCTTGTCGAGTGGACGGGTACGCCAGTCTGCGAGCTGATACTGCTTGTCGGCGTCAATATTGCAGTGACGCTTGAGCATGTACGCCAAAGAAAAGCGCGGGTACTGTAGGAGCCGCGCCGCACGACCCGTGTCGAAGAGGTTGACAATGTACAGCCCGAGATCGCGTTGCAGCCATAAGATATCCATGTCACTACCGTGCAGCACCTTGACCTTCTGCGGGTCGCAGAAGACCTGGTTCAGCGCTTGCAGCTTTCCACGAAGTGCGAGTGTGTCAATTAGAAAGTCTTCGCGAGCTGTCGAAATCTGCATCAGGCACGTAAGTCCCATGTACGTTCTGTAGCTGTGGTGCTCCAAATCCACCGCAATCACGCGTGCTTCGGCCGCCAGCAGCGACTTCATCATCTGCACAAGCTTTTCTTCCGTATCCACCCACAAATACGATGACTTGTCGAGCCCCACCATCTCATACGGCTCTTCGGACGCCTCCACCTGCCACTGCGCGTACTTGAGTCCCTTAATCTCGGGGTAGTACGGATTCCGTGGAGCCATCTCGTCGTCCTCATCCTCTATCGCCGCAGCTGCAACTCTATCATTCAGTGCGTGCACCTTCTCACGCAGTTTCGACACAAAGGGCGCGTCCGAATTGTCGATTTTCTCGTCAAACCTGTCTTGCGGCTTGTCTTGCGCTCCTCGAGCCATCTTCTTCTCCGCCTCCTCCCCCTTCTTGGCCTTTTTGTTCTTCTCAAATACCTGCGGCTTGTTCTCCAGAGGCTGGAGCTTCGAGTCCTCAGCGGTCGCCGTCGTCTCGCCGCGCACAAAACGCGCGAGGTGCATGGTCGCCTCATCCAGCAGCATGTCGGCGTAGTCTGTGACGCGTGCGTTCGGCTCCGGACCGTCGAAAAGATCCTGCGTCTCTTCCTCATCGCTGCTGTCCGCGTGATCTGCGTCCGCGTCGGCGCGTCGGCGCTTGGTCAGGAGCCGCACGAGCGCTTCGGCTTTGGCTCCTGAACGCTTGGAGCGCGCCGCGAACTCGGCGCTAAACTTCGAGTGGAAGTGGAAGCCATCATCCTCGGACGGAATCGCGTTCGACGCTTTCACAGAAAGCAGCACCTTCCGGTACAGGGCCCCCACGAACGCCGCAGCGTCGGGCGTCACAGCTTCCTCTGCCATCAGCTTGACTTGCGTAATAAACGCAAGCTATAATGACTGGGTGCAAGCGCTTTCGTACTTAAATGAGTGAAACAAAACTTTCAAAATCAGTATAGGGCTATGATCACAGAGAGGTACGTACGACGCATGATAAGACGCGACAGCACATGCTTGCAACTACTACTTGTTGTTCATGCCATACTTCCTAATACACTGTCAGCGCGCGAAAAGACCACTGAACTCGCCGAATCACCGACGCAGCCGTTGCACAAGGCTTGTAGCCATTACAGCTGCATCTCCTCGTCGGGTCTGCTCGACCCAAAGAGTCATCGCCGCGGGTGCGGTTGCTCATAGCTAAACGTGCAGGCGGTTCTCCCTGTACGCTCTGCACTTCTTTGCATCGCACTCCGATGCGGATTGTCCGATAGCACGAAGGCGAGCCTCGTAGCGGCGATATCATTGCCTTCTTCGACCCGGAGAGGGCAGAGACGTACGTGCGCGTTGGTGAGCGCAAAGCACATGCGGAAGAACAAGTCGTAAGAGTTCTCGCTCCAGCGCCACTTGTCGGCGTACACGGCCAACAACGTCTAGTGACGTCCGAAGTAGCTATCTACTAATGTATTGTTGTGCAAGATCCGGTCGTTCTGGAGCGCGTCCTCTAGCGTCGGCGGCTGAAGACACCCTTGGCGTAGCGTGGATGGCGCGGAAGTCAACGCGGAGGCTTGGCAACCTTTGTCAGTAATCACATCCCAGTCGCTCGAATAGATGTCAGCCATAAGGTCGTCGTCAAGCAGCCGCAGCTCGTCCTGGCGCTTCTTAAGCGCGGTCACGTCAAAAGCGTCATGTTGGTGGAACATAGCGAAATCCGATACGCTGCCTCTAGCGTGCAGTTAAGGCCAGACCCGACGGCAGGACAGACACTTCGACCTAACTGTACAAATGGTTCTTGCCGCTGAAGTAAGAGATGACTTCATTGATTTTTCCCTTGCCGATTGGCATGCTGGAAAGTCACGTCCGTCGCAAATCTAGTGCACGGGAAGTACTTGAACGGCTTGTTGCTCAGCATGATGTTCGACATCATTGCCTTTTCGGTCATTCCGTCCACGAAGACGTCGTACAAGTGTTACCCCCACCACAGCGAGAAATCGGCGTACCATTTTCTGAAATGTAGCGAGCAGCATGTGACAGACGTGTACAACGGTGTCCCATTTGCCAGGGTGCTTTAGAACTCACACGCTCATAATAAACACATTATTTGCTGAGCTTGAGCACTTCTTGCCACGATCAACGTTTCAATGCTGAACGTCGTAACTTTTAATGCTTCTCCACAGGTTGTCGAACTCGCGCGGGGTGAAGCTGGTGTACTTAAAGACCCGTTAGAGCCTTCTGCGCAAACACAAGTCGCAGCGCGGGAGGGAGTGGTGAGCATGCCGTCCGAGGCACCTTAAGGAGCGCATCTTGGAGGGCGGCTGACGAGGCGCGGAATTCGGCCAGTGACGGCTCACGTGCGGTACGTTTGGAGTTGCTTGGGGGGGACGGGCATGGTAATGTGTTGTTTACGTGGTGAATTTGGAAGTGAGACCACTAATAGTGCAGTAAAACCCACCGGACAAACGGTGCACCTCGACGGAGAATGGTCTAGTGTTCTTACTAGGCTACCATTTTACGTAATATGATGCTGTTTGTGCAAAGGTGGTCCATTCAAGTTAATGCAAGCGTTGTAGTAAACCATACGTCCGAGAATGCTCTTTACCCGCAACCTTGATGGTGCCGAGGTAGTGGTTGTTAGCTATAATACCAATTATAAATAGTAGTATTGTGTTTTGCATATGAGGTCATATTGGCCATACATCGGGAAAGGCACTTATGTGCCATAAATTCCAATATGACCTTGAAAAGTAGGTCATTCATAAGCGTGTTTAGGGTTAAATGTATGATTTGTCTAGCCACTGGTGCATAATTAAGTGCATTGCCTTTTTTGCGTCCAATGACTGTTGGGGAAGGAAGTGATATGGATGAGCTCCGATTTGGACTAAGAACTACCTTTTATTTTTTTAGGACCGAATGGCCACAATTCATCGGCCGTTCGGACCTCCCAAAGGGCTACCAGCAGATCGTGGATGATATGGTAGATGTGTCAGATGAGGGTATGGGTAAGTTTATACATAGGCACATAGGCACCTAGTCAGTTAGGAGGGCTTCCGCCCCTTCTCCTACGTAAGACAAAATGAAGGGCGTTTTGGCCGAAGGCACATCATATCTAAACAGCGCATATTAACTGAAATATTGCCGATTTAAGGCCATCGACGTGGGTGTCCGTAAGTACGAGATCGATTTAAATTGGAAACACTTCATATAAAATACAACTCGGTGTGAGTTGCTGCATCGCAGACAGCGGTTTGTACTGGTACCTACCAGTAGCAGCAGTCAGTTTTAATTTAAGGATGTCCTATTTTGCACGAAGAAAAACGTAATTCTGATCGATTATCTTAATTCGGAGGCCAATGTTGTCCCACTAACTTCCTATCATTTTCTGGCGTTTGAAAGACATTTGTAACCGGACACTGCACTTCCATTTCGATGGACAGGATTAAATGCACAATTTTCTATCAGTCTCAAACATCTCCTGCTATACCAATACCTTAATCTATTTCAAATATATAGTTTGAGGTGTGGCCGGCTGGAGGAGAAATAAAACACTTTGTTGAGTAACGTGCCCCACTGTTTAAAAAGGGTAGTCTGCTTTGTTAGGATCGAGAAATATTCCATCAACGCTTTTCACCTTGTTGACTTCTTCGACAAGCGACGCGGGTGTGGGGATGTTCTTCCCGCTGGTAAACGTCTACACCATGCAATGACGCGGTCAGCAATGTACGATTGTCCAGGTAACAAGAAACAAAAAACCACTTTCTGTACGGAATCATCACGGACAACATGTCGAAAAGCATCATGACCACCTTGGCCTTCTTTTGTCCTACACAATTGTCGGTACCGCCATTTTCCTGTTACTGTGGCCGATTTGTTATTAGTTCAGCAATCTGACCAACCTGATCACCTTGAAGTGGATAGTGCAACCATTCCCTGTTATAAGGGCAGGGCTTGGTTTGCTGATGGAGCAACTGAAGCCAGCACGAATCGATTGGTAGCAAGTTGCTAACAAAGCTTGCAGGTCACTGGACAACGTTAACACTTCATCATTTTCTTCAATCGCGAATGGGCCGACCCAGTAAAGAGAGCCAGGTCGGAAGCGTAAGCTGTACGCTAGAACCGCGTATTCTTATGCGGAAACGTTACGTACGTTTGATTTTTTGCAATGCCTAGATAAAACTGTTACTGCTGTTTTTGGCGAGCACGCAAGCGACTCAGATACAAAAAGAAGAATAAAACACTTCAAGGATGGCTTAGGGAACGCGCGCGTATTGAGGATGCCTGTGCAAAGGATAAGGTAGTATGGTAAAGCGCCGTAACCGAGGGCTAGGTACGGTGTTTTCTGCTGACGCTGAAGGGCAAATACTGTTGTGGATAAACTCCTCTTGGCGAGACGGTATTCCTGTATAGTCAGGAATACTAACCCAAAAGGCGTTGGAAGTAGCTGACGAAGCAGGGATGATAGCGGACTCCTTTCGTGTATCCTCGTATTGGGCTCGCCGATTTTTCCGCCGCCACAGACTATCGATTCGCGCCCGAACCCGACAACATCAGACTACCCGAGATGATGCTAAGAAAGCTTATGTAGTTTTCACAGTGACGAACCACTGTGGAACTTCGAAGTTGTACAATGCAGATCAAACTGGTAAGTTTGATATATATGTGGACTAATGTTACACGTTGCTAATTTACTACGCTAATGTAGCTGTTTGCTTCGAGTTCTTGCCTCGTTAAACAATTGACACACGAAACGCACACACCATATGGATTAAGTGTGCTGGAAAGATCGAGAGAAAGAGCAAATACAACGCTCCTTGCCGATGCAGACAGCTTCAAACTCCCGCCATTTTTGGGTTTTAAGACGCGGTGGTCGAGTAAACCAGATGAGCGCACGGCGAACACCAAGTATCGCAATGGATTCGGCAGGACGTTGTGGAAGCAGATTGCGCCATTTCAAAACTAGACCGGTTGCCAAATTTCTGGCGATACAAAGGGCAGGTGGAATGCCGAGTTGACGATTCATTTTTTAAAGTTCACTTTGCTCAGCGTGATAACTGTGCAGAGTCCATTTTGTTGCTTGGGATGGCGTTTCGTGGCACTGGACGGAGGAGATTTATCAATATGCGGGGTCTATTAATGTGGTACTGCTAAAGTGCCACATCGGTATACCTACGTCTGCCAGTCGGCAGATATTGCGTGGAACAAACCCTTAAAAGACCATCTACGTTCGCTGTGTTGCTCAGATGCGAGTGCATATTGCGGACCATCACCACCGCGAACTGGTGGGATTGGCAATGACTGAGATGGCGCAGCAGCAGCAAGACAAAGTGGCGCGACAGGTAACGACCATTCAGCATGCCATATCTGTTGGCGATACTGAATCTGTCCTCAGCGGTGTGGATACAGCAATTGTCGAGCTGAGCTCAGCGCGCGACATCCACGAATCTTGGTCAAAATCAAAACATGGATACAAAACACTTAGCAGGTGGGACGCAACTACGTCGACAGCAGGCACCTTCGACGTGGGAAACGTTCCGCAGTTAGGCTGGCTATGCATCCGGTGCTTCAGCCAAAGCCGACAACCGCTCGCAGCGCCGGCCGAAATCGCGCAAGAAGATAGGCCGCGGCTTTGGCCCACTGCGCCATCCCGATCCGACATCGCTACGTTGATATCTAGTGCTTGGTCAAGGCTTACCGAAGCGACAATTACCGGTGGCTTCAAACGCATTGATCTCCAGCATGACACACGTCAGCAGCTGCAGGTTATTTCTGAACTATATGATTTACAGCTTGCACCACAACCTTCGGGTTTACCAGAAAAGAAACAGGAAGTGCTCCAGCTTTGCGAAGTTTCTGCTTCTTTGCATGCGGGAGTGGGAACTTATTGGACCCACCCGCCTTCATGGTGCACTCGAGCACCTTTTGCAGACTTAAGAAAACATCATCTAGGGTCTCTGACGCTAGGGCTAGGAACGCAGCGTTCACCTCGCGAAGCAGCTCGTTAATGTTGCGGCACCCACTTCGATATTGGAGGGCCTGGATCGATGCAAAGAACCCCAAGTCCAATACATTAAAATCCGGCGAGTTCGGCGGCTGAAACTGCATGCGGATGTCCCACCCGTCTGCCGTTCCAGCCGCCACGATGTCGGGATCTTCAATCTGCCTGTGCGGCGTAGCGTTATCTTGCTGGATGTAGATTGGCTCGGACTTGCTCTCTTGGGGCCACTTCGACTTGATGGCTGGATGACCCGTGTCAATATGTACTCTTTATACACGTCACGGTTGACGCTAGGCAGGTTCTTGGTGATCAGTGCTCCTTTGGGACGGTTTCGGCTGCTTCTGATGGCCTTGGTTTCCTCAGTGAAAGACCAGATGTCCAACTTCTCATCGAAGATCACCAGACCGAGTTGATCGAACCTACAATATCATGTTAGGCGGGGTATACAAAAAGAGGTCAGTCAATGCAGTTCAACCAGCAGTATTGAGGTGAAAGCAGCGATACATACCTGGGGGCGAGCAACGGCGACGAGAATCATTGTTTTTCCGATGAACCGCTTGCTCTTTCGGGTCCGGTGAGACGGATCTTCGTCATCAAGCGGCGAGAAACATTGTTTTTCCAATGAACCGTTTGCTCTTTCGGGTCCGGTGAGATGGATCTTCGCCATCAAGCACGCAATAAGTCTTCCTGTCGACATCTTCAATAAACCATTTCTCGTCCACATGCACTACATTGTGCATGGGGACGAATTTAGGTCCGGTGTCGGAGCCAGCAACAGGATCTATAGCCCACTTGAGTCCACCTAGCTTGTTGGAGTCGGCGAGAAGTGGGTGCAGACGCTTACGGTGGCGACGGAGAACCCCCGTTTTCAGCAAGCGTCGCACAACCGTGCGGCTGACGCCCAGAGCGGCTGTCAACGTCTGCTCTGTCCGTCGGCGTTCCTTGGGGATGGCGACAATCGTATCCTTCAGCGCCGCGTCGTTGTAGCCCTTGCGAGAAGCGTGACCCTTCAGGCGGCTGCGCACGTTGCCCACCACCTCGAGAATACTAGTGCCTCGGTAGCGCTTCCAGATCCTCTCGACGGTGTGGCGGTGCACACTAAAATGGATGGCGGCTCTCTTGGTGTCGCCGTGGCGCAGCCTTCCTCCGATGCTTTGCGAGATAAGGAAGTGGATCACAGCAAGGCGTTCGTTGTCGGAGAGTTTATTCTTGGAGCGGGAAACCATCGTAGGAACACAGCAGGGGACACGATGCCGAGGAAGTGAGCTATAGAAAGCAGAATCGAGAATGGAAATGGTGTGCTTGACGATTTTACTCGTAACTTTGCGAATCCTCATGCTTTTTCGGCGCTCAAAAAATTCCATCAATTAGCGCCTCTGGAGGTTCTCGTGCGCCAATCAGCGGTCGCAGCGCGAGCCTTTGAGGAAAACTAGTAGCGTCTCCTTTTTCTGTGCTTAAAAATGGCGCGAAGGTTGTTCCACGTTTTCGGTACACGCTTTCGGTAATAACTTTGCTCAAACTGACTCAATTCCTGCGATTAAAAGACCTTGTGAAAGCTTTGGCACCGGGGGTTAATTGATGGCTGATCAGATGGATCCCGCATGCATCTACCGGTCTTTTTTTTTTAATTTCGCAATAACAAAAAACAGGAGGCAGTACCAGTATAAGGACATGCGGAGCGCCGGCGTGTAGTACTTACTGTCTCGTGTGCCGGGTCCTATGCGGTGACGTGCCGTAGCGACCGCGCTGCGGTGGCGATTTCACCAGCGGCGCCCCAGGCTTACCGGCGACTATTAGAGAATGTGTGTGGTTGCCACAGTAAAACAAAAAACGCAGCAGTTGAGATGCAATTAAGTACGATGCATTTATATGGGAAAACTCAGTTTTATAACCTAGCCCCGTACGCATATGGACTGCCGCTATAACAGGAAAATGTGGGTAGGCTAAAACTTATCTGAACAGATGACAGGCCGTTGCGAGCGTATCCCTGCAACGTCGATACGTGATAGAGTAATCGTAGAATGCAAAGCGAATCATCGCCCTTACCCGGAGTGTGCAATAGACGTTATTTCGCTCGTTTATGATTAGGACGGGCAAATAGTGGCATTAATCCATTAATGCAAAAATGACATCAATGCGCCATTTTTTATAAGAATGCAGTGTATTTGGGGGGGGGGGTCACTCAAACGAGAATCTGAAGGAGACGCTCCATTTAAGAGCAGCGAGCAGCGCAATAATCTCGTTGATGGCACAGGCAACCACGTTTTCGGCTGCATTGCGGGTGTTGTGCTGCTATTTAGCGCACCGCCTTTATTCCTGGGCCAACTTGATGACGCAGATCTAACGAATGCTCTTCTCTCTACTTTTGAAAGCGCGGATTCATCGAAAGTTGTGACGACCTCCTCCATCTCACCCATTTGAGGGTGGCTACTCGGATAGAATGGCAACCCGATGAACATGGAGCAAAAGCAACGACTAGAAGTTGCATCGCCATACGTGGCACCAGATAGCTGTGTACACTGAGCACATGATGAACGTACCCAAGGCCATCCAAAAAGCATGTTGGCGTGAATCGTGGAGAAATTGTCCTTCTTGCACACAGACACGATGGGTGTTTCGTTTCTTCTCGACAAGACCAAGACAACCACTGACTTTGTTGGCGCAAATTTGGCAGCGCGTCAGAGCAGTTCAGCAGATCGCTAGAAGGCTTGGGTTTGTCGAGATAGTGGTTGAGGAGAGGCAAATCGGTAACGAGTCTTCTGAATTCTATCTCAAAAAAAGAGAGGTGAGCACCTGAGACGTGTGTGAAGCAGTCGACACTCTAGCCAATGGCGTGATGGACGCTCAAGTTAATCGGACGGCGGATCAGGCGGACGTCTATTTCTCTTAGGTATGCTGGCTTCCATTAGTTACACGATTCCAACCTCTTCGGCTTTTATACTGAACGATCGTGCAGTATCCACGGCTTCCCCCATACAAAGCGACGGAACCGGTTGGATACGAGGCCTATGGAGAGACTCGTCCTCATTTACTGCGATGCTGGCAGTAAGGATACCAAGGCCAACATTTCTACCGGGTTGAAGATGAGAGCGAGAGTGAAGACACTGCGACGTCGAAGACACAACCGTAGACGATGATAGCGGGGATAGCAGCAGTGCGAGCACGGATGGTTTCGACAACAGCCATGCATTTTCGTATGATGGTAGCCAGGACGCATTCGCGTGTTAATTTATTGATAATTTACTTTGTTTGCCTCAATTTGAGTGAAAGTGCATGCATCGATGCCATTAATGAATTCCGTGCATTGCATTAATGCCACAATGCATACATTGTCCCATCCCTATTTGTGATATGACCACTACAAAGTTCTGGATAATCAACTTGCTGTTAAAGTAATCGGTAGACGCGCACGAATGTCCATAATGGGGCATTGAAATTCCCCGCCAAAATCCTTTCCTTGAATTTGAACCCGGACGTTATTGTGCTCGCTCGCATTTCCTCCCTCAGGACAGAATTGAAGTCATCATCAGGAGAGTCAAAGCTATCTGGAATAATCTCACCTGGCAATTGTTGATCTGGTGCATGCAAACCCGCATAGGTTCTAATAAAACCCGATACAAACCTACGTTGAGTGTATTTTCGCCAGCAATACGGTCTGCTTTTCATCTTCGTTAGTGTCGTGGGAAATCAACCGGATATGTTGTCTAGCACAACAATGACGTTTGGCGGTTACCCGGGTTACCGCAAATATAACCGAGGATAGCATAATTATTCAGGTTAGGTTTAGGAGCACTTGTCACCTCACTTCGAGAGAAAAAAAGTTTGGCAAATATGTCCCGCCGTCTTGGTGGTGGCTCACAAACAGCGGTCCTCTGGCGGAAGTGTAAAAGGGGTCCTACTCGACATAAAGCTGCCTAACTCCGAGCTGTCGACCTACTTGGCCAGGAGACCGTGAAGAAACGGCGTGGTGATTAGAGGGGTCTGAGGTGGCGAGTGCTAGGAGAGAACATCTAATCGTAGGCCAGACTACGTTAAATCTGTTATGCGAATGCCCTCTCCTCTACAATCGCGCGCCGATATATTCGGTGGAACAATCCATAGTACAGCGTGATAAAAGGTTTGGCGCCAGATTCTTGAAGGAATATCACAAATGGACAGAAAGCATAAATGAGTGGACTCTACACAGACAAATTCTGACCGAAGGTTCGGTGAAAAGCGTAAGAACAGGTCAACGGCTAATTTCCCCCATTTCTGAGGTAGCACTATAAGCATGATGTCGTCTTCTCTAAGGCACTCACTTTGAGGGTTCGAATGCTCACCGGAAGCAGATGGAGAGAAGACGAAGTGCATAGGCTGATCCAGGACGTAGCGATGAAGAACTATTATTTTGTAGAGCCCCCCCCCCCCCGCCCTCCCTCCCAAAAAAACGTAGTAGCAGCATTCGCGATAGCTCCGGCGAATTCCCGTGATGATGTGGTGTGACGCTAGGGTTCAAAGACCTCTCAGAAAAGCATATATCGTTCGATGGTGCGATGGTGCGACGACCAGCACAGCTTTGTTGTTATTTGGTGTGGACAAAATATTACTGTTTGAAGACGGGTTTGCGAAGGAGATGTAGAGTATTGACCACTTGAAAAGTCATGCATTTGAACCTCGACTACGAAAATTTTATCAAACGACCCCATCTACTTATACGACATTGAAGGGCGAAGTTTTTTATATTGTACGCATTTGGTGTCGTGCCATTGACGATACCAGGCTTGTTGAATTTCAGGCTCAGAGCACTCAGAAAAGGTATCAAGGAAGGTCTAAACAGGACCGTAACATATCCATTAAGTTTGTGCGCGATCGTCATGTGCCTGTAGTCTGTAACACTATTTTTTTTTACCGAAACCTAGTCAAAGCTTCATTAAATTCTGTCGCCGATTTGGGCGCATATAATCTGGACTCAGGTGCGCTCGTTGTCGGGCATTCCTATTCACGTAAGGTAAGGCGCTGCTTTGTAATGTGTGGCTCCGAAGAAAACTCGAAGTGGCGCGTATTTAACTCTGTGCAATTGGTTCTAAGCACGGATTCCTACTTGCCATGCCGATACGGACTTGTGTACCAAATTTCATAACGATCTACGTCCTTGTTTTGGCCCACCATACGGACCATGCGGGTTCTTACAGGCATTGCGAGTAATAAATGATACGAGGTGAGTTTTACGATGAGCCGCTGTCAAACTTGCGATGGATTCGCCGGTGCCAATTTATCCGACGGATGGAACGTGTCGGGAGGATGTTAAGGAATAATTTGAGCAGCAACGTGCACAAATAGGTATAGTGGTCTATACATGTGCAACGCGCCTCTCAGCAGCTGAAGCAAACGTCTTTTGCAGTTCTTGTAAGCCGCACTCCAGGATAGTATAATGCGCATACTGCGTAAATCTCGAGTAACTTATTGTTTTTGCAGTAGGATCGCCATGCTTGATGTCATCAGCGCATCTAGCACGAACTACGTTCCAAGTCAAGTTTGGCTCAGTAAAGTATTGCCGCGGACGACGATGAGCACAGGGGAATCCATCTTCTAGAATCCAAGTAGTACAGTGCATATTGAACGCATCGACGTCCTTATCACTGAAAACATGTGGAGGTGTATCCTGAGGTCTGCGAATATGCCATTCGCCAGGTCCGGACTCACAGATCTTGCGCAAATGATCATTACGAGAACCGCAGGAATTATGGCTCGAATTTCAATCTGCGACAATCCCTGCTGCAGCAGCTGCATCACGATGCCCTCAGACTGCTACCACTCGGTGCCGCCATAACTGGTGCCCCACGAATTCCTCTACTGACGTGGATGGTCACTCTTCACTAGTGACACTGGCGTTCGATGTGGCCGAGTTTCTTGTTATTGAAGCGTATAGGGCTTTCCTTGGTCATCAGGCGCGTAATGGCCAGGAGGGTACCTTTTGCATAATGGGCCATCACTTGAGCGAACGCTTGCTGAACTTTCTTTTTTGAATGGGTCGAGATGGGGGGGTCTTGCGGGAATCGTGGAATTGTTTGTTGTTGTTTCTCACGACCAAGCTTACGTCCGCTACCGAAGTGAGGCGCCGTGAGCTTAGCTGGTTGGTCCACTCCTCGCCCATCGTCGTCGACTTCTGTAGCTTCGCGAAGGCTTGGGTCGAAGGCTTAAAACTAGCATACTTTATCCCATTACGCTCATATTCGAGGGCGCCGTGAGGGAACCTAGCTTACGTCTGTTCCTCCACTGGTTTCCTTGAGGCCCTAACAGGGAACCAACCCGACGGAGGTCCTTTCGTAGCGGTATTAGCGATCGCGGCAACGTTTCGTCGCTGTTCGTCGCGTTGTAGCCCTTGATTCGACATGGGAGAGCCATTGACGCAAGCCTTCGTCGCGCTTCCCCTTGAACTTGGGCAGGCCGCTCAGAACTGGCACTGCCGGGAGAGCCCACATAGAAATTAGAAATAGAATCATTTACAACATTCAAAGTGTATTGCACTTTTAGTGGCAGTTGTACTTCTTGTTGCCGGTGATGAAGCCTTCGAAGTATTCGGACGGCCCGACGGCTCGGCGGTGCTATCGAAGTACCAGAATCGCCACAGGTATTCGTCCAACTAGGACAGCATCATATGCTTGTCAATGCTGCGCATCGCCTTGAGCTTGTTCTCATCGATGGCTTTTTTCATGCACGTGCCCGCCATCGGGACGACGAAATTCTTGTGGTAGTTCGCCCGTCGATGCGCGTAAACGCATCATGAGCAACGATTGTTCTCCAAGGTGTGCATTAAGTGGGTAGACACGGAGCTAGTAAATTGGTCAGATATGATTTGTCTCCGCCCTTGATGTGTTTTATAGGAGCGGGTTCAGTGTCTTCGTGAAGCGGTCGGTGTACGTCAGGACGCCGAACCAGCGTCATGACGTAAATCGACCCCGCCTGATCGGGCCGCGACTGTAACTGCTTTTCTTCTTGATGCTAGCTCCGTCAATATTTGCTAGCCTAAATCATACACATTGATATTTGAATAGGGTCATAATAACATACGTAAACGCCGAAACATCTGCATCTTATTTGCATGGCATCTCCTTGCGGAGATGTCTTTGCAGAAGGTCGAGCGTGGTGCGTTATTCGTTTGCAGCAAGGCAATCGCCGCACATAGCTGGGCGATCTGCACCTCTAGCTTGGCTCGGCTTCCTCCCTCTGGTGCACGACGAGTCTGGTCGTTGTGTCTACACCTACAAGGGCTATCAGTATATCAATTTGATCCTTGCTGAAGGGAGGACGCAGAAGGCGTGGTTGGGGGGGGGGGGGGGGGGGGGCTGGTGGAGAAACCGAATTGTGGTATTTCTCTACCAAAGGCCCTGCACCCAACGCGTGTCTGAGCCTTCAATAGTACCCTCGTTAATATGGTCTGTAGTTAAGCCAATACTATCATAATACTGGGAGCAGATATCGTCTTCCTTTTCATGAAAAAATTCATTTCAGAGCAGTATAGCTTGGTTGGGTAGTAGTACTCTCCGCCCGTGTTTATTAATCATGCGCTAGCCTTGTCATGTGTCGATAGAACCGCTCGCAAGTAATATTCCAGACCATTGAAGCTTACAAGGTGTTCTCCCGACGAAAACAATCGCTTTTCGTTTCTAGACTCTAAATGCCAGGTGTTTTGTGTCTGGAGCCGGCTCCGCAACGCTCCCACTAGTAGACTTGTGTTACATTCCTAATTATGTTGTGACAATACTCCCAGCGAGCGACATAACAGTGTTGCTTTGCTATTTGTTATCTTGAAAGAGCATATCTCGTTATCTAAACCATGTGATGATAAAAAAAAATGTAACGTTGCCACTAGTAGATATCTAAGTATGCGACAGAACTCGAATATCCTCTCTGTGCATTTTGCCCCCCCCCCCCAGATACTGCAACTTCGGTGGACGAAGAATCGTTTGGCTGGGCCAAGCAAGTAAGACGAAAGCTCGTTAATCGCAAAAAGGAAGTGTCTCATAAATGCGCAGCTAACAGTAACGGTTAGACCGACGGATTAGGGGCCTGCAAATAGCGGTATATAATAGCTCACAGCATTACAACATACATCAATACTGCGACCGATGACTTGACTTGGGGAAACCTAACTGCTTGATTCCGACGATAGGAAAACTCATTTTCATTGTCTGGAAACGTGGGTGTGAGCTGGCGTTTGGTTCATTTCTCGAAGAGCTCTAGGACATTACTCTCTTCTTGTGTAGATAAGAATGCTGTTAACGTGTTGTTTATTGTGTACTGACTCTCTAAACGCTGTATTGCTGTCCTCTATGATTAGTGCTTTTTTCACACAACGTTGTATTGTTATCCTCTATCCGCGTGTTGACGCCTCCTGATTGCAGGACGTTTCCACCTCTTCAATGGGAAGAGTCGAACCCCTGTGCTTTCAGCTTGACGAGTTAGCCTCAGCGCGGCGGTAAGTATGATCTGATTGGTTCTGCGTTAACGCCTACTGGGCTTTCGTTTTTAAGTTTTGTAGCCCACGTTGAATAACTCGATAGCATGAGCTTCGTCACGGAATCGAGGTACAGGTTCGTACGTTTGTGCTTCAATAGCGTTGATAATATGCTTTATCATGATAGCCCATTCTGCCAAAGTCACCTTTTTTCGGTTTGTCTAAATCATCTAACGATATAGCTTTGTTGGGAGGATAGCCACGCCACGTATCACCGAACCACCGCAGTGTCCAAGACCCAAGAGGATCAAATGCTGGGAAGTTCAAAAGTTTTTAGTAGTTTGTGAAACTTGCCTTCCCACAAAAAAAGGTCCGGTGTGTCCCTGAAGATATTGTCGCTGGTGCTGTTGATTTTGGTTGCTGAAGTCCAATCTGATTTCCTCACGTAAAGATTAATATTACCGACTGCCACACCCTTCTCCTACAGTACCTTCTCCATTCGTTGCTCAAGCACGTCGGGAAGTGCATCTATCGCCTTTTCCTGTAGATCAAGTTTCTTATAGAGTTCGATGTGCGGCGGTATTCTGAGGGCTCCATCCAGTCCGGCTAGCAAACCTCCAGCTTAGTGCATAGGTTACTTAACGTCGTTGTGTTGGTGAATATTTGCGTCGATAGGAGGTGATGGTTAGTTGGTAAATTGCTCAGCAAAACGCCATCGTGGTGAACCAAAAACGCAAGGCATTGCCGAAAAATCTCGTGCAGATTAAATTCGCTAGCTAGTTCCGGAAACATTGCTGCAATACAATACTTGATCATGCTCTTAGAATTGTCACGAAAGTGAGGCTGGCGGGTGGCGAAATTTAGATTGTTCACGGAGATACCAGCAACAACGCGCCCTAAACATTTGTCCCAGGCAGCCTCCTAACGCAGGCATCTGTCTTGAACTCCACCAGTGACCACCCGCATCGGAGGCAGACACTAACAATGGATGGGCCACCGGTACCTCCTCCGCAGGCAAAAGTCGCCAACCCCTTTCTTACTGAGTGCGTGGCATAGGTTTTAGCGACGACATGTTTTTGGAGAAGGCCCCCACCCCTTGCCAAATCTAATTTTTGGGTCAAACCCAGTACATAATCGACCGGGTTGAATGCGTGGGTTGTACGCCAAAGCAATTCCCAACGCCGTCACTCAGCATTATTCGTAGAAAACAGATTTGCATTAAGATGACGAGGGTCGCGCGAGCTAGTACATTCCTGATTGGTCTTTGTTTTATAAAATATCGTGCCAATCCTGTCATCCTTTGACAACAAGTATAGCGTTTAGGGATTTTGAAATGATACGGATATAACACATGAGATTCCACTGGGTAGTTAGAAAAAAAGATATGACCCCATCACTTCATGTGATCGTTAAACGGCAGAGTTCTTTGTAGATAGAAAACGTTAGCGGCTGCTTGCCCGAATGCTTGGGAGAACGAGACTGGTTATGCTCTGCTCGAGGCGCTTCATTCCAGAGAATAGTTGCTTCATATCATCGCCATATTCCACACACAGTGCAATCCCTTCAATTAATAGAGATTCTTTATCGCACTGCGATATCCACTGAGAGTAGTTGACTTTGCCACACCTCCTTGTGCACCAGAAAATTGCTAAAAAAGCGCCGGGGTGGAACTCCGTGAGATTAAGATCATCATTGTTGTCAAAATCTAGCTGTGCTGTGGTCTTTCACCGCGAGCAACACTCTCAGCCACTTCTTAGTGCCGTTGACGTTGCCGGTATACTTCTTTCTGGTTTCTTGGGAAATACACGCGTCGGGTATTGTCCTCGCATTGATTGTCTCTGCTGTCGTGTCGTGCGATCTGTCCGCATCCATATTAGTAAAGCGACGCTGGATATTGTATTATGCCAATTGAAGGTGTGCCTTATCTTCTCGTCTGGTCCTTAGAGCATTGTTCAACTAGAAAAGTGATGGCCTTTCTCGCTGACAACTTAAATGGCGGAGGAAAATGTCGGCGACAGAAGTTGTCTCCTTGTCCAAGTCTACAAAGTCGATTTTTTTTCTTAACTGACCTTTAAAAAAAGCAAATACGCACCATGCTCCTGGAGAGGGTTTCCGTTTTGGCAAGAATTCTGCGCAACATCATGAAGTACGTCGCTCCTGCTTCGTACGAGCGCGACGCTAGTGCAGATACTACAGACGCTATCGCTCAAAGAACGTCACCAGCTACACAACTGGAGAAAGACGACACCGCAACCCAAAGTCAAAAGTGTACTGCGAATTTGTCCCTGGAAGGTCATACTTCTTGAAGTACAAGGGCTTCAAAACCTGACCTCGTGCATCGAAGGATTCAGGTGGGCAACGCAGCGTTTTACGGTACGCTGTAGGTGATCTCAGGGTCGTCAACTTGGGGTAGAAGTCGGATCGAACGGTGATTTTCTCACCGGGAGGCTCTCGTAGCGATCACCAGTCCATAGTAACAAACCCAGCTCCAAGCACAATGAACAGACGACCTCGTATTTTATGTCTTCATCGTCTTCAGTGATCAAATCCTCATCTATGCTATATGTAACCAACGAGGACACAAATTGGCGCTGATTGAAGGCGTATACATCTGAAGCAGCGGCATCCATGTCCATGGCAACATCTCCAACACTCTCCTCGACCACCGCGGCACTCACTATGTCGATGTCGAGCTCCATAGCGTCGTTATCTGCACCACAAATTCGTGCCTAATTAGACTCTTCCACCTTGAAAATCACTTTAACTTTGCTTCTCCTCCAAAACGTTGTCTCCCCTCATGAAAAATAGGCGTCAGACCTACTTTTTCTGCCGACTTTTAAGCCGACAAAACGGCCACAAACTTTTTTCAAATATTCCGGCTGTGCAGTACGTCGGTGCAAAAAATTAATCCTTTTTTTATTTGGACTACGCTCTTACGAATCACAAGTTACAATTTCGCGGAAGGGTCGCATCCATGAGTTGCTTATAATAACCCCCAGTCAAATACATAGTGGGGAATATGCCATGGCACAGCCAATATGGCATTGCAGGAAAAAGTAAGCCAATCTGCTTACGTTTTGACAAGAACTCCATACCATAAAATATCCGACCCTCCGACCACGCATAAAACGGCGAAAGATGGGGTGTCACTATATCACTATATCATGTCACCTAGCTATGAGCTCCGCGCAGTCAAATAACCCTGGCGGCTCGCAGGGCACGCTGGTGACAGAACCCTAAGCCCGCTACGGCTGCGCCTTTGCTTAACGGATGAACACTGGTTGGTCCTGGTTTGCGCCCGTGTTTCGCCCACGGTCTGCAAAACGCAGGCATGCTCGCATCGCTCGCGCGGATGACCACCGTCCCTAGGTTCCGACCAATCAGCATGCTTGCATATCGCATTATACTTGCTCTGACTATACTTTATATACTGTCGGATGATTTTCATTGGCTTTACCTAGGCTTTGTGTGGTCGCACTTATGTACAGTCGGATAAGTGATGATATTCATCCATACAATACCGACATCGGCGGAAAGATGTAACCAGCGGAAAGATGTGGACATTGTCTAGGTTTAGAGAAGGTTGATTCAAATACTCTACGAAGATTGACATAAACAAAATCGGCATATATTCTACCAATCGGGTTACAGACTGACCTGAGCGGAAAGCTGCTCGACTTCGCCGGCGAGCACTTCTCGCACACTGGCGCTATCATTGGCTTGGTCTCGGTGTTGAAAGGGATAACCTCTCCTACAGTAGTGCGGGACGTCACCGACGCAAAAATCGCCGTTTGATTCATGATAAAGACCATCAGACGAGGGTCCACAGATGGATCCAACGGCACCACGATTTCGGCAATAACTCGGCGAACCTCTTCACAGAACACAGCTTTTGCAAAGAACAGGTCCTCACGTGAAGCGCGCCGCGAGTAGTTATACGACGCAGCGTCAGCTGATTTCGCTTCATAAAACTAAATTATATCATCAGTACACGTCAGTAAATATCGTATGCTAAGTAAACAAATATGTGCAACATACCTCGCGCACCAGCACATTGCAGGGTCCACCGTTTTCGATTCAAAAAATGAAGGCATGATCTCTTGAGCCATGAAAACAATCATGGCTCTGGTAACGATGTAGTGTTGGCGCCTTAAGTTCTAATCTGTACAAGTAGGATGTCCTCGTGCTGCTCGGAAAGGGAGCGCCGATGATCGCTTCGTCTCGCGCAGCTTGTCTATGCGCTTGACCCACGCTAACACTGTGACGTGGTCGATGTCGCGCGCACGCGCAAACGCACGCAACGATACTCCAGCCGGGTGGCGAAGGTACGTCTCGGCAGTCGCTAGTCTGTAGCGGTTTGTCAGCCGGAGCGGAATGCGCTCAACTGGCATCTTGAATAATGGAGATGAAAGTGCCCCATCTCATTGGCTCACGGCCATCAGATTTTGACAAATGAAAAGTATCGGTGGGGTCGGAAAGATGTGACCACTTTCAAAAATTTGGTTTTTGAGCTCCCTTCTCTGTAATGCACGTTGACGTTGGCAAAGTGGTCACATCTTTGCGCCGATTTCGGTAACTTACGTAAGTAGGAAAATGACTTGAGCAGGTGATGAATGCAAAAAGTAAGAACGATACGTATCCCCCCTATCCGAGGCGCCACCCAAAATGCATATGGGGTAGGTCTTTCGGCCTCTGTTAAAAAACATTGAAATACACGAATTTAAACGAGCTAATGCTGTACTGATACAAAATGCCCACTTTTCCAACGCAGCAACACTCAAGTCACCAGGCGCAGTGGTGGAGCGGCGATTCGTCGGCCACCAGGCGACGGACCGCGCTGAAACATGGCACCGTGCTGCATGGTGTGTATGCCTAGTTATCCCTTAGGCTGCAGGTATGCAGCCTAATTCTGACGGACTTTGGTATGCGGTGTTACTGATGATGTAGATTATGCAACTTTCCTAAAAGCATGCGTTTGCCAAGGATTCAGTGTATTATGTCTTCTGCCTGGACAATATTGCATTTTAGCTCTCCTCGCTGCTACTACTGGACAACACGGAGATGTAGACGCTTGCTGCGTCATCACTGGAGTTGACGGTGCGAGTAGCAGCAGCATTCTCAACCTGTAGGCCTCGAAGCTTGTCAATGGCCTCTCCAACATCACCAGGTGAAGTATTAGTATCATCTTCACGAGTGCGCGTATCGTTGAGTGGGCCAGCTTTATCGAAGCCACTAACTATTGTCTGCGTCATCAATGCATTCCAGGCTTCAATGATCCACACAATAACATGCCTTCGTTTTAATTCAGAAAGCTCGAAGGCGCTATTCTTCTTCCGCTGGCGCCGTCTTCGAGAAACGCGTGCAGCTTGCCGCTCAATGTCGGAATGTGGGCTGGAACCATCTGAGACGGTTGCAGATCTCATAGACCACTCAGGAACAACAACAGCCTTTGTCGACACTGCTCCTCTAGACGGAGTCGGTGCCGTAGGGGCTTGGTCTCTAAGAATCGTTGCAGAAAGCGCCGGGGTAATTGGTGCCACACGGTCGCGGACGTCGGGGGTGCAAATGCTGCCACCGGCATCACAATATGATCAATTGCGGCCTGGCGTCGCGCTTCATCGACTCGAGTGCGGATTTTTTGCGCTGATCCTCGCTTCTGCGGCGATCATGTGAAAATCAGCTAGCTGCTCTTGTAAAATTTGCACCCAACGCTTTCGAAGCACGTCTTTCAACGGATTGTTCCACGAGATGTCTGCTGTCGACAGACATAAGTGTAACGCGGCGGGACCTTCACTAGACTCACACTAACGAATGCTGCATATTGGACGATACTATCGGCCCAGTGACCGGATAAGTCGTCCCATAGAAGAAGTACCGGCTCGTCAGGTGCCTCGCGGTCAGCAAACTTAAACCTGAGAAGCTTGATCGACATTTCCGCCGTCCACCATACTCTGGTGTTACCATATATCTGTCAGCCCGTTCGCTCTTGGTGCAGCCTCACTTCAGCCCATACTGTCCGACGCCATTTCGCTTGGACTTGTTTTCAACTTCAACTTCAGGGCACGTTGACGGTTTGCTCTTAAAAACTAAGAACGGGTGGTACTCACACCGGTTGAATCAGCTGGGAGCATGGCCGTCACTCGCTCCTTCTCTTTTCCACCACATTTAACCCAGACAGTTTCGAATTGCCAGCGGCAATTGTTCTACGGGGCAAATACTAAAAAAAACACAGATACAGAAAACGTTAGCAGTAATGTAACTGTAACTGCACCATACACAAATACGTATTGTACCTGTTTAATCCGCATAGTAAATTTATGTTACACCGTTCTCAACAATGCTTGTCGAACAGTTGCGGTGAATGCGCACGCTGCCTCTCTGGCATCATTTGGCGTGCTCTGGCCTTGCCTTGTGCATCCTCAGATCGACAGACGATGGCGGCGCATAAACATCTTCGCCCAGGAATGAGATGCACGAAATTGTTCGCGCGAAACTAACAGATCGAGCCACCTCCAGCGCTTTTGCACTCAGCATTGCAAGAGAGACAGGAAATCTATCCCGCCGCAAAGAGTTGACCCACGCCACAATCTCGAGTTCGGAACTGGGGGTCAGCACCGTCGCCACTCCTCGGGGGCGGTGCAGGAAGTGCGCTCCTCGCCGTCGTGCGCACTGCTCGTAGATGTAGCGCTTATTAGCCAACCACTTTCGAACTTGTTTTTTCGTTGATCGAAGTTTGCTGGGTTATTTGTGGCCATCTTCGTTTCGTTTCGTAGGTCACCGCCTTTCTCAGAAACCGATTGGATATGCGGCCCACGCCCTTGATCTGAGGTCTTGTCTTCGTTACTCCAACGATAAGTGGTGCTGTTGCACTCTAGATTCCAACTGGCTGCTGCCAGACATTTCACCTCTAAAAACGGCTAGTAAATTACCGAATATTACAGGTGACGCTTCTGACAAACCCAAAGCCAAATGAAAATATGCAGCTTCGTCATTGGCTTAAACTAATTGACGCTTATGATAAAGCGACGCTTACATGAAATTTGAGAAACTGTTAAACTATTGTGAGGACGCAGACAGTATGAACGCGAGGAAGTACAGAGATCTAAGCCATATGAGACTTTTAAACTCCGACCCGGTCACTTGCGGTCAGATACAACACAAGATGGAAACGGAACCCTAACCTGGTCTATAAAGTCTTCGGACCTGTGCTCAAAGGAACCATAGAAACCGATAACAGTAAAGCCAACTCTTTGATCCGTTACACTCTAGAACGCCGGCTAATAAACTGTTGTCCTTTGGACGGTCAACTTTACTTCCATGATGAGGTGCAGGGAAGAAAAGGGAGTAGTACAGGTGCCGTACTCAGTCTTGGCTTCAGTGCTTGACCGAGACAATTTGAAAAAAAACTAAGAAGCAGAAATTGTGGACCCTTTATTTCCATCTCAAAAATAAACTTTTCCAAAACAAATTGGTTATTTAAAATTTGATGGAGCGCTCTTATTGGCCGATAAAGTATGATAACTGAGGAAATTGTGTGGTCCGCAGGAACATTGCGCTTTAAAATACCTTACAGGAGTATGAAGTATCGCGGGTCTTGTGCATCCTGACCACCCAAACGCCAATTGAACGCGATGCTTCTGGGGTCCTCGTGCTCCGCCGCTCGCGCGGGCATGCGTCGTCTGGGTCTGACCTCGGCCATCCGCGCTCCAGTACAGCGGCCGTTCCTGATTCCTGGAAATGCAATCAATGTGCTGCAGCAGCGTCATGGGGCCTTCATCCGGTTCAACTCGACGGAACCAGCAGCCGCGGCGTCTTCTGCTTTAGCGGCAGATGCTGAAGCGCTCAAACCCATTGCCGCTAAGCGTCGCAAGAGCAAAAAAAGCAAGAAGAAAGTAGCGACGACTGAAACTTCTGATGCTGCAGCGCAGATGGCAGATAATACAGTGAAGTCAACGCCGTGTTCTCCGAAGAAGAAGTCCAAGCAAAAGCAGCGCAAGCCAATGACGCAGAAAGAGATCGAAGAGACGATGCTGGCCAGAGCTCTGAGTGGAGATGCGGAGACAACTGCAGCGACTACTGTAGCCACAAAAAGTCAGGAGAAGGACAAGCAGAACAATCCTTCAAAGGACAAGGCTGTTGCGGAGACTGCAGTGGTGCCGGCGCTGGTGAAGGAGCCAATACCACTGAAACACCTGAAAACGGAGAAGATTACGATGACTTTGCAGGAGATCGCGGCGCTGCAGAAGACGCTGCCGAGTGAAAAGGAGATCGCGTCGTTGATCACTAAGCTCCGCCAAGTATCGTTTGAAAACGCACACAAGCTGTTTGATTTATATCGCAACTTTGGAAACCCGTACTTGGATGAAAACTTCCTGACGCCTGGAGTTCTTGCGTGCTGTGAGGCGAAAAAACCATCCGAAGGTATTCATATTGTTCGGGATATGCTTTGTCAGGGGCGGAAAGTGGACGAGGCTACGCTGCGGACGCTGTTTGATGCGTGTGACGAAGCTTCAGCTGCTGAGGAAGTGATTGAGCTGTGGGATTTAATGGAGGAAGCTGGCATAAAGCTGAAGCTGGCTGACTACAACCGTTTCCTTGATATTTGCTATCGTCAGGAGTATCTGGACGGTGCCGTCAAGGTATTGAAGCAGCTTCGCCTGCTGCGCTCAATTTCAGTACACACATATATGCACTGGCTGTTGCGTGCTTCGATTGTCTGGAGGTCGGATGCATTTTTCGACATCTTGATGGAGATGCGACTTTCGGAAGTGGAGCCAGAGATCATGTCGCTCACTTCGCTCGAGTCGGGACGCAAGGATCGTGCTCTGACGGTGATGGAGGGAGTGCGCGCCGTTGGACTGGACCCGTGTTTTGCAATGTCGTCTGTATTTTCGTCGATGCAGTCGTCTGTATACAGTAACGGGCCGAGCTACCAGTCGTTGACGAAGGAGGACATTAAGGACGCGCGGGAAAAGTTTGACGACCTCACTCCGATCGAGTTGGAGTGGCCTGTGACCCCGATCCCTCAGGTGCTGGAGACACAGGCAGCAGGATTAATTCTTCAGCAAGAAACTTTTCGCCGGCTGAAACGGAAGCAAGTGAACCATATCGATAAACTCTTGGGGATGCTTCCTATCACGACCAACATGACTATTAACCTGCGGAAACAGTTGCTGCGCATGTCCTTGCTGGTCAACACGCACCGTGTCCGCCGTGACCGGGCCACTATTTGCGACGAGTACAATAGTGGTCGCAGCTTAATCGAGCTCTCGACGGTACACAACTATCCTCCAGTGTCGCTTATGCGCGTTATTCTTCGTGCCAAGGGCAAGAGCCAGGTTGAGATCAAGGTGCGCAAGTTTCTATTGATTGTGATATTTAGGTATTGGATCGATCGCTAATTTTGTGTGTTACTCATTTGTAGAACGCTCTGGCAAAGCCTGCTGAGAAGCTTTCCAAGCGTGACCAGCATGAACTGCGCAAAGCTATCGAGTATGACAGCATTCATAAGAGTGACCCATTCATTGGAATACCCCAGTACAATGCTGACTCGTTGGAACGGGCCATTGAACACTTCCTCAAGGCCAAGGGGATACGTCTCAAGTACGTTATCTAGCAGTGGTCTCGGTGTCAGGTGCACCGAACTAACCTGTTATTTCGCTTTACAGAACCCAAGCCGAGCTGTGCGCAGAGCAGCTTGTATCGCACGGCCGCCGCGTCATCTCTCCGGATATTTTGTTGCTCGACCCCGTGATCATTAACGGCGTCCCTATCCGGTGGATCGACGCCAAGAACTACTATGGCGCCCATATTGTGAGCAAGCGGCTGATCTCGACTCAGCTCGCTAACTATGTGAAGGAGTGGGGTCCGGGCGCCATTGTCTTTGGCATGGGCTACAGCGACATGTTCTCTTTGCCGGGCGTCGTCTGCCTGGACACCACACCGTTCCCTAAGACACGCAAGGAAGCTGCCAAGGTTCGCGTCAAGTCGTTCCTGCACTCGTGCTTGAACGTGTTCCGCTGGAAGAAGCACCTGGGCAGCGAGCTGACGCAGCAGTACCCTGGTTTAGAAGATGATGCAGTCGTAAAACCTTCGAACTCGACGTCCTCGTAGCGGAAATAAAAGCAGATTGGCTAAATTTATCACTGCAACGTGCATCTTTACGTGTATGCATTACAGGACCCCACGGTTACTACAAAATAGTATGCTCGACACTTTTATTGACCCAGATTTACTTACAGATGCTAAAACAGTGCTAAAGCTGATCACCTATTCGAAAAAGATACGTAATTCGCAGTATACAAAGATATAAATCGCAGTCGATCCTTACCTTGGCGACTGCTCACTACACTACAGTAGATCAGAATCAGCACAACGTCCGCGGCGTCACTTGCTCTTCGCCCGCCATGGTTGCTCGCCGCCGCCCGCGGAGTTGGCTCTACCTGGTGGAATGTTTGCGGGACCCTCCGCGCAGTGACTTCGCCTTCGTGCCGCACCAGTACATCTCGGCACCATTGGAGCTGTCGGACGCGTCCGAGCTCTCTCCGAGCAACGAGAGCACCCCCATCAACTCGCGGTCGGTGCACCTCAACTTGTTCCTGTCACATGCAGCACCACTGACGTCGCCTATTTATTGAACATTGCAGACCCGAGTACCGCCAGAAGCGGCTAGCGAGGCAGCGAAACTCCTTCTTCGCACTGCATGTAGCAGCCATGGGGGCAGCGGGCGTGGCGTGTGCCTGGTTGACGCTGTTCCCCATCGCACCCGGACGACTCTACAACATGCAGGTGGACGTCTTCCGAGCCAGACACGAGCACGCCGAGTTCTTCTTCCGCTCCTGTTTGTATCTGGGCACGGTGCTCGGAGCTGCAGCTGCTGGTTACTGCGGAGATCGATTGGGACGAGCGGGCACGTTGGAGCTAGCTGCCATCCCATTTATTGTGGGTTGGGTGCTGGTCGGAGTTGCTTATGGGGAGCTTACGGTACTGATAGGAAGATATCTGCTTGGTGCAGCGGCTGGGATCATCTACGTGATCGTGCCGGTATATCTGGCGGAAGTGAGCGCTGCACATACTCGTGGACGAGTGATCTGTGCGCAGACGTTCATTTCGGCAGTTGGAGGGGTCTGCTACTTGGTGCTCGGGGCGCTCTTCATGTACTTGAGTCGACAGTACCTTGGCTTCAACCTCAGTGAGTGGAAGGTGCTGGCACTGTCAGGAGTGGCTCCTGCGCTATTGCTGCTGCTATTAGCGCAAAAGCTCCCGGACTCGCCTACGTGGCTCATCGCTCGCCACGACGACCGGGAAGCTGCATTTGAAGTGCTGTACAAACTGTTTAACCGTGATGAACGCGCTGCGGAAGACGAGACCAACGCGATTATTCACGCCAAGGTACTGGCAGCGACGGAGCGGCGCCACCATGGCGCGTTCTTCCGTCCCGTACTTCTTTGCTCGGCGCTCTTCACGTTGCGGGCTGTAAGTGCGTTCCTGCTCGAGCCAGCAATTACTTCGACGCTTGCTGAAGATAGCAGTAGAGGCGTTGGAGGAACTCGCACCAACGTCTCATTCGTCCTCACGATTTTTGGTGTCGCCGTCGAAGGTGCTGAAGAAGGATTGATTGCTGTGACAATGGCTGTTGCAGTGGCTGCCGCGGTAGGTGTTGTCGCCTGCTTTTACTTTGTTGATACCAGAGGACGACCAGCGGCACTACAGGGTGGCTGCTACTTGGTGGCGTTGGCCTGCGCGTTTTTGCTGGTCTCCATCCACAGGAATGCGCACCATGAGGAAGACGACAGCGTGGCGCTGAGTGATTCTGGCTGGGCTGCGATGTTGCTCGTCAATGCCGGACATCAGCTCGGTCTAGGAGTTGTGCCTGTGATCATGGTCAGCGAACTCTTTGCCGTGAAGCAACGCATGGGCGCTGTAAGTCTCGTGATCATTTGGGAGGCGATTGTAAAGATTGCTCTCGCGCACACGCTCCCAGCGCTCCGAGAGCTCATGCCGACTCCAGTTTCCGTGTTTGGCCTCTGCGTCGGTATCGTGATGGCGTGCAACATCGCCGGCGTCGTCTTGTCCTGGTGGTACATTCCCGAAACTAGTCGGCGCAGTCTCCAGGACATTGAGGCCATTCTGTGCGGATGGCAGCCTGCCACTCCTCGCCGCGGCACTTCCTCGCACGTGCGACTCGAGTACGGCAGCAACGACTAAAACCTTCGAGTGATAGGAGCACCACAAGGTTGGATTACATTGCAAAAATAAATAGGTGCCGATAGACTCTCCCCTATACTGTCAGGCGCTCTTCGGACAGAAAGCCCGATGAGCTGGACGACGACTCCTCCAGTTCAGCAGCTCCCTCTTGCTGGACGACGGCGGCCAGTTCCGTCAGTCTAGCCATGACCTGGTCGTACGAACGACACCACCACGACTCGGTGCGGTACTTGATGCGGCCATAGTAGCCAAGGCTACGTGGATCATCGTGGAACGCATGCATATGGACGTGGTCGATGCTGTTAAACGGTGGCACATGGAACGAGTAGCGCACCGGATTCTCGTCTCCCTGTTCGAGGACCTCGCCCAGTTCCTCTGGCTGCAGCTCCGTGCCCTCCCCTAATGCTCCGCTCTCAGGCCCCTTCGTCACGACTGCCTCGGCCACGCGGTGCATCTGCGCGAGCAGCTCGCGATGTCTGGGGGCCAGTCGATTGACGTTCCGGATGTGCGCGCGCGGCACGATGAGCACGTGGCTGGGCACGATGGGGCGCAACGGGCGGAAGACAACCACGTGCTCGTCCTCGTACAGGAAGCGCTCGGCGCGTGTGCGTAGGATCTCGCAGAAGCGACAACTACGCACTTGTCCGTCACGGTGGTAACGGACGCCCTTGCGCTTGGAGAAGACGCCGACATTCAGGCGCGGCGGAGGCAGCACGCCATTTGTCAGGCACATGAGGCTGGGGCTGCCACCGCTGCTGTCCACGCTGCGCGTCGTGGGCTCCGCGCAGGCCAGGGGAGCCGGCTTGCTCTCGAGCATGGGAAATGCGTGCGGTCTCGGCGGCTGATCGGTTGTGCCCGCTGAGGCTCAGCCTGAGCTGGGCGGCACTGCATGAGAGGGGGCCAGCCAGTCTGCTGTCTCTTCGCAGCCTCCACGCTATACTGGGAATTTGTATTCAGTCTGTGATACGTGATCGGCACTTGTTTCCTACAGAGGGACTGGACAGCCTTTTGCAAGCCAGTTGAAGTGAAGCTATTGGTTGCGTGTAGCCCTATGTTTGGTTAACAGCTGTCCACATCCGCAACCAACTGACTCGTAACGCTGCTAAGTCGCACGATAGCATCGAAAGAAACCCGAATTTGAGATGGTACCCGCGCACTGTGCAGGTACCATCTCAAATGCGTGGCGCAGTGGCGCGACCAGCCAAAATGGGACGGTCGTCTTACTTTGTATGTACAGTACTGTCATTGGTCAGAGTCACAGTTATTGCCGTATGAGTACCCCAGGGCATGTTCGCTTCAACTGTAGTACAGATACTGCTCACCCTTTTGCACAGCTTTAAGCAAGACGTCCTCAATGCCACGTGGCAGCAATGTGAGCGCATATCTATTTCCCATTTATGCATCATGCCCCGTCATCAACATCGGCCAATTCAACCGTCAACTTGGCATTTTACGCAGTCTGGTACGCGTTGGCGCGGTGCTTGGGCACGAACTGGAAGCCATGCGGCACGGGGCCAAGCAGCATCTCGGAAATCTTGACCCAGGCCACTGCCTGATCACTGGCCATCAACGTCTCGAGATCGTTGCGTCCGTAGTATGGCGACGGACGGTCATTAATACGTTGAGGAAGAGTCTCCAGCAAGCCCACAGGGATGTAGCGGCACAAAAAAGACTGCCACTCGAGCAAGTAGCGGCGAGTGCGGTTCACGCCCTTCTGGTCAGATCCCCAGTGCTCCAGCCCGAAGCGAACGAAATCTTTGAGCAAGTCCAAGCGTTCCGAGGCTGAGATATCCCAATGGCGGCGATCTTTGATCTCAGTGGGCAGCCACGGCTTGATGAGAGCACCGCGCGCCAACATGCACGTGTCCAACTTGCCGTTTCGTAGGTGCTCGTCGAACTCCTCGTAGGACAAAACATCACCACCGCCCACGAATGGTATGCGCGGCAGCGGCTTGTCATCAATGCTGTCCTTTTGAGCGTCACTGCACTGGAAGATGTAGTCCCAATCAGCGTTTTTCGTGTAGCGCTGTAACCGGGAACGGCCGTGCACTGTAATGGCGTCGACGGACTGTGTAGCGCGCAGTTTAAAGTCGGCAGTAACCACCGCCGCGTTTACATACGCCTGAGAGGCGCGCACCGCCTGCAGCTTGGGCACCAGCTTGTGAGCAGTCGGTTGCTTGTCGCTCCAACCCGTGCGAAGCTTCACGGTAAGACCTGGCGTGTTCACGGTACCACCAGTACGCATGCGTGTGCCAAGCTCCAGTCCAGTCAACGCGCCCGATACGACCTCGAGTAACCGCGATGGGCGGGTCATCAATGCTGACCCAGCGCCAGCACGACACACAATGTCAATGGGACAGCCCATGTTGATGTCGACGAAATCAATGTCCGTCTCCCGCGCAAGAAGTTCGCACGCACGGGCCATCTGGTCGCTAAACGAGCCCGCAAGCTGGACACCGAAGACATCCTCGCTCTTATGGCGCCGCAGCAATGCCCATTCGGACTGTTGAGCCTTAAGCAGGTTGGTGGCCATTGCCATTTCACCGCACGTGATGTCAGCGCCGGTCTGTTTCAGCAACCGACGGAACGGCAGATTGCCCACGGTAGTGAGTGGAGCAATGTAAATCTTCCGCTTGAAGTCGACGGGCTTGCGCTCGGTTAGTAGCGGACTCTCGACAGCAGGCTCCATCTTGGCATCTTCAGATTCAGGCTTCGATTCCACAGTTTCAGCTGTAGGCTTTGTCTTCACGGTTTCGGCAGCCTTCGATTCAACAGCCTCAGACGTTGTATCCGCTTGCGCTGCTGTCGACTTTTCGCTGATTTGAGTAGTCTCAGGGGCGGCTTCCGACTTAAGCTCCTTCTTGCCATCATTGCGCTGCTGACGCTTGTTGTTCTTCTTCCCCTTCTTCATCTGCTGCTTCGACTGGAAGTCGTACGTGTCCTTACGCAACTTAATGCGCAGGTCATGGGTCAAGTCGTTCACCTCATCGCCCAAGACCTGGCTCAGCGTCTCCACACACCCCTCACGCTTAACATTGCGATAGGCGCCATCGATCTTCTCAATATGAGCATTGGCAAACCGACACGCCACACCGTAGCGGCAGTAGCCCACAACGTCAAACACCGGGCAACGCTCACCCAGGTCTTTGGGCTTGCGCTTCATATAGTCGTCGATATCATGGCTGAACTTACAGTTGCCACCAAATTGGCAGCCTTCGCCAGAGGCCACAGGGCGGCAAAGCATATCCGCAGGGTCTTGCTCGGCATCGACCGGACGTTTCTTGAAGGTTCCACCGCGCTTCTTCTTGGTGCCTTCGCGGTCACGGTCATCCTTCAATTCTACTGTGACCTCTACATTGCTGTTCTCAGTATTGGCGGGCTTAGGAGCCGGCTTGGGCTTTAGGAACCTGTTAGCATTAATATTGTGCTTAGATCCGTGGCAGTCAAACATTGATACCGTAGGCTGTACGCACTCTATCTTGATGGGAGCTTCGCCCACGTGATACTCGCGCACATGCACTTCAGTGGAGACTAAAATATCGGTGGCCAAGGCCTTCGGGGCCTCTGTAGACGGCATCGGCTGCTGCTCCATCTTGACGCTTGCTTGAGTACGTGTCGATGATTGGACACAAAACGATGAATGTCAAACAGGGGTACGATTTTACACTTGAGCAAAGTATGGACTGCAAACAGCCATACAATCATCAAGTCATGTCTTTTTGCTGTAGGGTACATGTCACATGTATGTAGGCTTACTGCAATGCGTCAGAGTTCAAAATATAGGGCGTTGGGCTTCATTATTACCACCGGGCATCATCAATGCTGGTTGACAGGTGGCGGCACCGCCACTTGCGTTCCTTGGACATGCGATTACGAGCAACAGCAAGTTGATGACGATCTGGGCAAACCTAAAAACGTAACAAAAGGTCGAACCCCGTACGTGAAGAACTGAGCTCCTTCGTGGGCATTCACAACTCTCGGCTCATTCTTCAATTTGCATCTTCCGGGTACAAGCTTACACACCACCATCCTTAATCGTATACTGATGTCTCCATCAGCCTCATCAGGATCGTACAACTCACTACTGCGCGCAGTCGCGTTGAGACTGCTCACCGAGGCAGGATACGGACAGCACCACCTCCAGCACGTCTCCAGCTCTGAAGTCCGAGATATCGTGCACCATCTTCTTGTCATCCGTCCACCACCCGAAGATAATAAAAATGCTAAGCAGGAAGAGGAGCTTTACAGCCAAATGGACAGTCTGCTACACCTCGAGCTCACGCAACGCAAGACGATCTTGGATGCTCGTACGTTGCCGACTGTCATGTCGTCGCCGGACGCGCACGGCTTCCAACAGATTGCGCTGTGGAAAGGGGACATCACCACGCTTAAAGCCACAGCCATCGTCAACGCGGCCAACTCGGCGCTGTTAGGCTGTTTTCAGCCGTCCCACAAGTGCATCGACAACGTGATCCATAGTATGGCGGGTCCTCGCCTGCGTGCGGCATGTCACGAGATTATGTCTCGCCAGACAGGCGAAGAGCCCGTGGGTAATGCGCAGATCACATCGGGCTTCGCTTTGCCAGCTTCGTATGTGATTCATACTGTCGGTCCACAGTTGCGCCACGGCTCGCAGCCTTCTACTGCGGACTGCGAACAATTGCAGTCGTGCTACACGAAATCCCTAGACTTGTTGCTGAAGACGTTAGGTGATCAAGCTGAGGAATGTGTGTCCATCGCGTTCCCGTGCATCTCGACTGGGCTGTTTGCATTCCCGAGCGATGTTGCAGTTCCATTGGCTGTCGACAGTGTGTTGGAGTGGCTGGCGACGCACAGTCAGCAGACACGCGGATGGAAGGTGATCTTCAACACCTTTTTGAAACGCGACTATGATCTGTACAAGGATTACGTCGTGAGCAAGTGTCCGGATAGCGTTGCTTTACCTCCTGCGCCGGTGTCGTCGGCTCTGCAGAGTGCACTTCAAGCTGTTCAAGACGCCGACTACTTGTTGGTATCAGCTGGTGCGGGACTTTCGACTGCCGCTGGACTTGATTTTGGCTCGGAAGAGCTGATGAAGGTGCTGCATCCTAATGCGCGTCAAGCCCTTCCGAGCTTTCGAGTATTGGGCAATATGATTGGATTCCACAACTGGGACGAACCGCTGATGTGGGGTTTCGTTTTTAAGAACGCTAGTGTGATCCGATACAATTGGCTTCGATATCAATCGGCACCGACTTATCTACAGTTAAAGAAAATCGTCGACACGTTTGAACGTCGCGAGCCGGGATCTTTTTTTGCCAAGACCAGCAATGCAGACGGCATTTTTGAGCAGGAAGGATTTGATCCGTCGTCTCTGTTTGTGATGCAAGGTGACTTTGGTCAAATTCAATGCGCCAAGCCGTGCTCTCAGAAGAGTGTGTGGGATATTAAGGCATTCATGGAGAAAGGGATGGCGAGTTTTAACTCCGTGACGTACAGGATCGAAGACCCAGCAGGTATTCCAAAGTGCCCAAAGTGTGGCGGTCGCATGTCTACTTTTTTGCGCGATGACGACTCATTTGCGGAAGGTGGCGTGGAAGATGGGCGCCTCCGGTACGAGACGTGGCTGGCTCTAGTGATGGAGCAAGTGCAGAACAGCGGAAAAAAACTCGTGATTTTGGAAATTGGTGCCGGCTTCAACACTCCAATTGTGTTGCGTATTCCTGATGAGAGGCTTGCACTTCAGGATGGAGTGCAGCTAGTTCGTGTGAACCCAGAGTATCCGGGGATGCCGTTCAGTTGCCATGGTGTCGGACTCATTGAAGATGCAACCAGTGTGGTAGACTACATCGCGCACCAATTACGCCTTCAGTAGTGCTGCTGTATGATAATAAGTAAGTGAATTTTACACAATTTAGTAGGGTTTTGTTTGCTTTTAGGGGAGAACTAGCTAGTCCCGCACGCGAACAAAATTAGCTGGCATTTTATAACCCGGAGCGGACTAGTTCAAACTAAAAAAGTGAACGAAACATTTACCCGTCGTTGGCGTGAACTTGTGAGAGGCAGTAGTGACCATAATTATTTTAATATATTTCGTCATATATTGGAATAATTGTGCACGCAGGATTGGCTGCAATATGATACCGGTACATGTGCAAGCCGCTGACACGATTTTTGAGACCGTCGTCAACGAATGTTGAACCAGGGATCCTTATCGAAAAAAGATGATATTATTCATGTTTGCAGGTTACTGGCCATGGCCACTCTTTCTGCAAATTATGTGTCGTTAAACCCTACTCGAAAGCTCATTCAAAAGTGGACGCCGCGGCTCTTGTTTGCATTCACATCAGCCTCGCACACGGTTCCGTTGCCAAGTTTGCGGCAGCTGTTGTCGCGAGTGCGGGCTTCTTAACAGTAGTAGAAACCACCGAACGGACGCCCGAACAGGCAGCTTGAGCCGTAGATGGAGCGGCCGAAGGTGTTCCAGTAGCTGAGCGGTAGCGCCAGCCATAACGGAAGCCTCCAAGGTATGGGTACGTGTAGCGCCAGCGGTACGTGATTCCTCTCGTCGGGATGAAGCCGCCACCTCAACCGATGAACTGCTCCAACTCCTCTTCGTTCGACGGCACAGGCTCCTTTTCACCGAGAATCGTCACGCCAAGCGGGGCTTGCTCGGTAGGAGCTCTATCCGCGTCGAGAGCAGCAGGGGCATCGTCAGCGTGAGCAGAGCTCAGTAGGGCGGTCAGCACCACAACAGAAGGACGACGAAACGCTTGATCATGGCGACTGAAGTTCACGAAATCTTCAGATCCGTGCAAAATGCCGAATGACAACCAAGGTTGCTGCTGCAACTACTGAGCAGTTTTGACGAGGCAGCTGGAGAAAAGTCTGCGAGCCCATTGTATACATTCCATTTCCTGGGACCTGCCTAGAAAGCCGCGTGAAAGGTGTCGGTTGACCTACGGGTATTAAGGTGTCGAAAAGGTTTACTCGGACCGGTATACCAAGTGCAAACTGGTGCCGCCAGGAGTATACCGGCGGAAACCAGTGATGTGATGTGAGTAGTAAGTGGCAGAAACCGGTGCCTTGTGAGTGCACCAGTACGCGGGCGTAAAAACCCGGTAATTGATCGCACCGAAAAGCAATCGCATTTCCTATCCGAGTACTATACATGGTACTAATACCGGTAAATCAAGATGCGCAATCTTCCGACATCATCTTCAGCAGTGTACTTATGGGACTATTCATGTGGCGTACTTTTACTTACGGACCGTACCCGTAAAAATACCTTCTTTTGCATGTCAAGCTTCAGCACTGCTGACTCAGCAGCAATGCGCGCCACGCACTTGTGTCGGTCTCCTCTTCATTTTTCACTTTGCTCCGCCTCGCACACAAAACCAAAAATGGCTCCGTCAACACCGTCACGATCGTACAACTCACTGCTGCGCGCAATCGCCTCGAGACTGCTTATCGAGGCAGGATACGGACAGCACCACCTCCAGCACGTCTCCAGCTCTGAAGTCCGAGATATCGTGCACCATCTTCTTGTCATCCGTCCACCACCCGAAGATAATAAAAATGCTAAGCAGGAAGAGGAGCTTTACAGCCAAATGGACAGTCTGCTACACCTCGAGCTCACGCAACGCAAGACGATCTTGGATGCTCGTACGTTGCCGACTGTCATGTCGTCGCCGGACGCGCACGGCTTCCAACAGATTGCGCTGTGGAAAGGGGACATCACCACGCTTAAAGCCACAGCCATCGTCAACGCGGCCAACTCGGCGCTGTTAGGCTGTTTTCAGCCGTCCCACAAGTGCATCGACAACGTGATCCATAGTATGGCGGGTCCTCGCCTGCGTGCGGCATGTCACGAGATTATGTCTCGCCAGACAGGCGAAGAGCCCGTGGGTAATGCGCAGATCACATCGGGCTTCGCTTTGCCAGCTTCGTATGTGATTCATACTGTCGGTCCACAGTTGCGCCACGGCTCGCAGCCTTCTACTGCGGACTGCGAACAATTGCAGTCGTGCTACACGAAATCCCTAGACTTGTTGCTGAAGACGTTAGGTGATCAAGCTGAGGAATGTGTGTCCATCGCGTTCCCGTGCATTTCGACTGGGCTGTTTGCATTCCCGAGCGATGTTGCAGTTCCATTGGCTGTCGACAGTGTGTTGGAGTGGCTGGCGACGCACAGTCAGCAGACACGCGGATGGAAGGTGATCTTCAACACCTTTTTGAAACGCGACTATGATCTGTACAAGGATTACGTCGTGAGCAAGTGTCCGGATAGCGTTGCTTTACCTTCTGCGCCGGTGTCGTCAGCTTTGGAGAGTGCACTTCAGGCTGTTCAAGACGCCGACTACCTGTTAGTGGCTGGAGGCGCCGGGCTTTCTGCTGCCGCTGGCCTAGACTACACATCCGAAGCAGTAATGAAGAAGTTTCACCCTGGAATCCAGAAAATACTCCCCAGCTTCACCACGATGTATAGCTCGATCGGATATACAGGTTGGGATGAACCGCTCATGTGGGGCTACCTGTTCAAGCAAATTAGCATGATCCGATTTGACTGGGTGCGCCACCGCACAGCACTAACTTACGACTACGTAAAGAAGATCTTCAACTCGTTTGAGAGCCGCAATCTTGGAGCTGCATTCATTAAGACCAGCAACGCCGACGGCATGTTCGAGCAGGAAGGGTTCGACACGGAATTCATCTACCTCATGCAGGGAGAGTACGGTCGCATCCAGTGCTCAGAGCCCTGCGCAGAAGACAGTGTGTGGAGTTCTCGCCCATTTATGGAGAAGGCGCTTGAGAGCTTCAACTCCAAAACGTACCGAATTGAAGACCCGGCCGGAATTCCGAAGTGCCCCAAGTGTAGTGGCAAGATGTTCCTCCTTTTGCGTGTGGACGACTCATTCTTGCAGAGTGCACTGGAGGAAGGTCGTGCTGCGTACGACAAGTGGCTTGCTGGAGTGCTAGACGACGTGAGAAATCATGGCAAGAAGCTCGCAATCCTTGAAGTGGGCGCTGGTTTCAACACCCCCGGTGTGCTACGCATGCCCAACGAACGCATCGCCTACACGGATGGAGTACAACTCGTACGTGTAAACCCTGAATACCCCGAGATGCCCTTCCAATCGCACGGAGTTGGAGTCGCTGAGGACGCGAATACTGTCCTAGAGTATATTTCGCAGCATGTTGCAATCAAATAGGAGTTCAGACTAAAAAGCAAGTGTACTTCTATCATACGGTACTAAGAAATCTGTCATTAAAAAAAAGTGTTCGCTGTTATCTCGTGTCATACCTGTATCTACTCGTCTTCGAACTCAAATGAGTCGTAGCCGTCTTCACCATCGCCACCTGCATCGTTGAGCTCCTCAAAGAGAGCCTTGACACGCGCAATCGCTGCAGGAGACGACACGATCGAGCAGGAGTTGTGTCGCTTAACGGCGACCAGCAGGATGTCTCGGTCACCAGTTTGTGCAGGCTCCATGTCGTCCAGTGCGACAGCAAGGCTACCCTCAGTCATTCCAGTTAACTGCTCGCGGGCATGCTCTCCGGCATTCTTCAGCCACATTTCACGCGACTCCAAGAATGATGTGAACTCATCTTGAGGTAAGTTCAGCACGCGCGCGTTCATCTCTGGGAGCAACGCCCGAGCGCCGTTGTCTGTGAGTTCATCGCCAACAGCCTCAATTCCGGTGCCAGGTCGCAGCGCAAACACGCCGGCGTGATAGATACTCAATCGTCCACGGAGCTGGTGAGTCACCAACATTGCTACCGCAGGCGTTACCACGTGCACTGCACGCTTCTGGCGAGCCATACCTGCACGCTCCAAGAAGGCTGAATCGCTACGGAGAGCGAAGAATGACCGAATTAATGCCAGGTGCTTCTGATCGATGATGGTAAAGCTGCCAAACGGCTTTTCAGCCTTCGCCTGCTTCTTGTTCTTAGATGCTGCAGACGTCTTGGTCTTGGCCTTTGCCTTCGTCGTCGGCTGGGGTAGTGGGGCAGGTCCTGCAGCTACCGAAACAACTTCAGACTCGTGAACCTTACGAATGACGGCGAGGAAGAGACCCGAGGTATCGTTTTGGTGAGGTAATACGCGGACACAACGCTCAAGGTGCATCTCAGAACGTTCTTCAGCTGTTGGTGGCCACATGGAGGGACGAAGACGATGCCTTTGGTCCTCCGGGGCGTGATCCCAGGATGCCAAGTCTAGAACATCCCACTGGATTAGGCCATGTGAGCGTTCCAGACCTTCTAAAATATTGTCGGTCTCTACAAGCTCTAACGCCCCCTTCGAGCGGCGAAGCAGGCCAGCTACTACTGCTTCGTTCTCAATCGGATTCAATGATCGCGTGCTGTACAGCAGAGAACCACCAGTCTGCAGGAGAGTCAGCGCATGTTCTGCTAGACCAAGTTGGCTCGGGTGGTGCACCAACGCCTGGTCGGGACTCCATGTACGCCATTTCTCAGGAAGTTTGCGTACCAGACCATCTCCAGAGCACGGGACACAGCAAACGATACGGTCAAACAAAGCATCCGCAGCGTCGGGAACAGGAAATTCCTCCGGCTTGTGCGCTGTCACAACGAGATCGCGCGCAAGGGGTAGGGTGCGCGTGAGGTTTCGCACTGCAGAGGCCGCCGCCGTGGCGTCACGTTCGTTCACAACCAGCAGATTCTTGGCGCTGGGACTGGTCTCAACCGCTGCGCTCGCAGGAGAAGCAGGATACAAATACTCTTCCACAATCGGCGCACGGTGTTCGCCACCACCGCAAAGATCCAGCACGCGTTGACCAGGCTGGACATCTAAGAACGCCGGCAGCACAGTCGCAGCAGGGTCTTGTCGAATCAGCGTACCTAATGATCCTTGGGCGCGCACATACGTACTCAGCGATCGGAGATCTTCCACCTTGCGGAACACTTTACTGTCCACGGACAATTTCCACAGCCTTTTATTGGGGATCCACGACTCGGGCCCGAACTGTACGTGCATCTCGCCTCCGCCCACGGGTGTGGGCACCTTCACCTCACTCAGATTAAAATCCAGCTCCAACGATCCCATTACGATCTCGCTCAGACTCGTGTAGTTGCCATTGACGCGTAAATGCACGGGCAACGGATCCTTCAAACACGCCAAGAAGCGCGCAAACTCGTCCTTCTCCAGCCCAAGGCATCGCTCGTAGAACTGTTCGAAGGCGCGGTTCTCCCGGTCGAACTTGCGCCACACGATCTTCTCGGCCTTCTCCTCACGGAACCTCTTCTTGCGCTGGTCCACAGCGTGCTGCTCGGCCTCGGCACGTGCGCGCTTACCCGAGGGCTTCTGCTGCGTCTCCATCTCTTGCAAGAAATCGCGCACCTTGTCTCCGTCCTCCAGCGACGGCAGCGGGATGGCAGCAGCGCGGTTCGTGTCGTCCGATGAGTCTGAGTCGCTGTCGTAAATCGTCTTCCGCTGGCGCTTCTGGGGCTTGTCAGAGCCAGTAACTTCAGATCCAGCGCCGGTAGATGGAGCTGACGATCCCGTCTGCTTCCTCTTCTTCTCACGACGCAGCGTAGCGCGACTCTTCCCGCCCATGATCGACGCAGCAATGCTCCTCAAGCTCGAGATGACTGTGTCAACGTATTGACTGGCAGCAGTACCTCCCCAAAAGTGATTACCAGATATGGGTGTGCCAAACCTTTTGCATGGATAGGTAATCATTGCTTTCTTTCAACCAATCAACACTCTACATCAAAATTAACTCCCGTTTTACTTTCCTCCAATCCGGTCGCCAGAAATCTGACGGGGGGGGAGATCGGCGCATTCCGCACTCATGGAGGCGGCGACGGAGCAATTCCGCGCTCTTTTAGGCGCGTGTGTGTCCGTCAGCGCCGCCGCAGCAGCCTCCACTGACGTCCAAGATGCAGATACTCGAGTGCGGAGCGTGGACGTGGCGCTCGGCCTCACGGCGGAGCAACTGCAGTACTGGGATTCACTATGTGACGACTCGGCATCGGTCGACGCCCTCTTATTGGCCGAAGATCTGGCGCTGCTGCTGGCCAGTACCAACGTTTCCACCGATAAGCTGCTGAGCCTGCTCCGAGTGCTGCTGGCCCACCGGTCACTGCACTGCGCGGGGCTCGTGCGATTGGCGCAAATGACTTTCCAGGGCTTCAAGCTGACGAAGCGCTGGGACGTGCTCGACACCGCGTCAACTCAATTGCTGGACGCTATTTACGCCAAAATTCTGCAAAAAGACACCAGAGAGCGAGCGTTAAAGTTCTACCTTGAAGTGCTCTTGGGATTCCAGCATTCTGCCGAGCTGTACGAGAAAAATGTGTCGAAACTCGTAAAATTGGCAGAATTATTCCGTGAATACAGCGAGGAGAACAAGGAGCTGGTGCATCTTCTATTGGTAGCGTGCGCTGCATTGGAGCATTGCCATCGAGGCTATGAAGCTGAAGCAATGACGCTGCGACGAGCGATGAGAGCTAGCTTTGGACCTCATGTGGGTCGACCCACTGCTGCGGAGGCAGAGAGGCTGTTGAGGAGTTGTGCTTGGGTGCTACCGGCGGAGAAATTAGACGCGATGCTGCCGTCCATTGAGGGCAAATGGGTGGTAGATGAGTTTATTAATGATCAGCACGGCAACAGCGGACCTCACAATGCAGGCTCGGTGCTATTGAAGAAGACGACGAATTGTTTTGCGCATGAAGTGAAGGCTACGATGGTTGATTCAAAGTTGAAGCACAAGTTGGAGCTGACGGGATATCTGTTCCAGCAGATGCCCGAGATGCAGGTATTGTTGGCGCATCCAGAGACAATGGATGCTTCGGCGTGGGAAATGGAAGGACACTGGAGACAGCTGCATGACGAAAATGGACCGACGACGTTTATTGCACCGATGGCTCCGATTTCACCCCCGACTTGGGACTGTCGGGCGTGTACCATGAACAATGAAGGAAGCGCGACCAAGTGCACGACATGCGGAACAGACCGTCCAGTGGATGCTAATGTGCCGACGATCCCTAACAGTACTAAAGGTAGTAACCCAGCACCATTCTCTGCAGTGTTCAGCACAGACTTGTCGTTTATGCGGATGAGATGGTCACGCGGTGAGCAACAAGGAGTATGGCTGGCGCGTAAACAGACCGTCGAAAGCTCCTTCGATCTTGCGACGTCGCTTGTAACAGCGAACGATGCGATGATGGACTCTACCGGTCTACCAGCATATGTGTATTCCCCTGAAGGGAACCCAGCTAGTACTTTAGTGGTGGAGCGGGCCGTGCTGTCAACCTCAGATCATACCGAGTTTACCGTTCAAGTTTGGATTCGCCCGGAGCGTTCGTCTTCTGGAAACGAGACTCAAATTGTGCTTGCAAATGGCCACGACTTTGATCTTTCGTTGACCAGCGCTGGACATTTGGTGTGGCAGATTGCTGGAGGACGTTACGTCGTAACCTCTCGTGCTGCTGTGCAATTTGGAGTGTTCTGTCACGTAACAATTTCGTTTGGCCAAGACAGGGCAGTGCTTTTAATTGATGGCTCAGTAGCTGGTGAGACACCGAGATCGGGGTTATTGGATGAGGCAGGCGTCTCGGCACCGGGTGCGTCATTGTTAACAATTGGTGGCAGCTTTGAAAGCTGTGATTCCAACGAGAAAGGAAACAAACCGAGCTGTTTTTATGGACAGATGCTAGATCTGCGCATGTGGTCGACATTTCTCTCCAACCTTGATGAAAACTGGAGCATTTCGATCGCTCTAACAGGTCGAGAAGGACACCTTGTAGGCTATTATCCTCTAGCTGGTGATTCGGAGCGGTTATTGATGGATCTATCGAAGCACCAAAATCATGCTTGTGTCTTTGAAGGATATCAATCTCCCGACGCGATTCATGATGCAGCAATCTCGTCGATTAGTAACTTTGTCCCCGCAACCCCGACAGAGGTTATTCCAGTGACGAATGCGTTTGCTGTCTCCCTTGGAAGTGAGTTTTTCGGCAGTGGTATATTCTCTCTACCTGACGAGTCAAGCGGAGAAAGTGGACTAAAAGTGGACTGCGGGGACTCCGGGGCTGCATTGTGGCGTCAGAATGCTGTTTCGATTGCCAGTGGCTTCCGATCGATGCTGTCTATTGCGCCTCCAGTTGCAGTTGAAGCCCAGTCTTCACGGAAAACTGTCGTGTTTGCGATATGCGAAGCCTCGTTCTGGGATCTTGTTCCCTTGTTGTCAGAAGCAGCGAAGATATCAAACGTGGCAAAGGATGTAGCGGATCCATCGCTTCGACATTTTGATGGCTCTGCGATGCTGATCAAAGTAAGTTTGGAAGCTGTAGCCCCGGGGGTATTGATGTACGAATTGGGGCTGTATATTTGGTCGAAAAAGCAGGGTAACCCACTATCTCGTGTATTTCGCGTGGTCGGGGGTCCTTCTACTGCGCCATCCGACGTTCAAATCAAGTACGAGCTTCCCAGCCGTGTCCTATCGGTTGCCATTGGTGGAGTTGGCGTTGTGTTCGAAGTTGCAGTGGATCTGGAACTTGCTCTTCGTATGGAGACAGATAGTGTCGTGCGCGCGGGTTTGATTTTCCCGGCAGGCAATAACTCATCCAGCGTGCAAACTCCAACTTGGCTCATGAAGTGGGCGTTTGAATCGCTCAGTGAGAACTCGGAAGCTGTAAGATCAACACTGGGCAATGTCTACGCTCCTTTACAATCTGAAGGATCAGTTAGTGATGGTGAAAAGAACAACGAGACGATTACGTGTACTCGCGTGAGCACTGATGGCAGTGCTATTGCTCAAGAATCGTACGGATGTCAGACGTGCAGTTTGGTTCATGGAAGTCGCATTTGTCGGACGTGTGCTATCATTTGCCACGAAGGCCACGAGTTGGTTGTACTGGGTGTGACCACGACAGCATGTGCTTGTCATGTTCGAGGTAACGGACTTTGTCGCTGCAACAGCCCTGTCCAAGTCTCTGATTTCCCCATGCTCAGCAGGCCAGTGCATGCGTCACTATGGGGCTGCGACAAGTGCACGGTGATCAATAGTATCGATCTCAAGCAATGCAGTGTATGTGGTAACAATGCGCCTGATTTCAGCACTGGCTCTGCGGCACCAGAGTCGACCTCCACAGCCCTCGCTTTGGTCGAACAGCTTGAGCCTGCTACGGATTGGTCCTGTGAAGCATGCACAATGCTTAACAACGCGACTGCTATAAAGTGCTCCATGTGTGATACCCCGCGAGCGAAGCAAGCGGAGCCTGAAGTTGTCGGGTTAAACCAAGATAGCAAGACTGATAATGGACTCACCACTCTCTTCCATGCAGCTGAGGATGCTGCAAAACAGGATCATCCTATAGCGATTCAGCCGACGAGTTCGTGGACTTGTAGTGCGTGCACAATGGAAAACCAAGCATCAGATACGACGTGCTACATGTGCGGAACTGCACGGGAAATTCCTATTGCTGCCGCCGTCGAGCCCTCTGAAGTGGTGATGGCCTTACCTGCGCCAAAGATTGTTGCTACGCCTCAAGCATCTTCTCCGGCGAATATGGACATGGATGGAGGTACTGGGGCTGTCACCACCGAACCTACTGTGGATTTGCAGGCGTCAAAGTTGAAAAATGTCAAATTTCTGGATGAATACAAGCGTACGGCAGCTCTAGCCTTCAGCCACCTGCTGGAAATTGGAAGCATGAACGATACAGTGTGGGAAACTACAGGAGGTAAGATGCATGTTGCGCTTGCCAAGAGTTTTGTTGGTGAGTATGTACGCGGAACTTACTTGGAGAAAGATGGCAAGCTGAGCGGACTTTCTCGGCTGACGGAGGATGGTGCCTGGAAGCTTGATGGAAGATTTAAGAAATCGAGCCAGTCGCAGTCTAATGCTTGTACGCTTTACTGGGACAAAACCGCCTCCCGTTTTGACGGAAAATGGTACCGCGGTGATGGATCGGGCGACTGGAAGTGCCTTGCGTCGCCGTATTCCTCTGACTTCTGTGGACTCGCTCCTATTGACCCCGTCAAGAAGCCAAACGTGCTCCAACCATACTACGCCGGTATGGTGAATATGAAGCAAAACCTCACTAATGTATGCTACCAGAACAGCTTTCTTCAAACTTTGTACATGACACAAGACTTTCGGCGCTTGATTTTGTCGTGCGATGCCCAAAACTACTTCGCACCGTACGCGAATGACAGGACAACAAGCGGTGGAAACGTTGTGGCAACGATCCAAGATTTGTTCGCCCAAATGACCGCTTCCCAGCGACCCTACCTGGCTACTCATGCTCTTCAACGCTGTCTGCCTGTCGAATTTAAGAATGGACGACAGCAGGACACGTCGGACTTTGCCCATTTCCTGATTGATTCGCTTAGCCAACAGATGAGTCAACATCAAGACACTACCGACGACATTCCATCAATTTTTGGCGGCCATCAAGCGACGATTCTGGCTTGCAAAACTTGCGGCAAGAAGTCGGTAAACCGCGAGTACTTTTGGGAGTTGCTACTGAACATGATTGACCTTCGTTATACGCCGATCACCAGCATTACCGCAGTGAGTGGATCTTCGATGGACATTCATACTCCGGAGGGCTACGAGCGTCTTAACACGGATTTGAACAAGGATCGTACGGGTGCACCATACATGTATTTGTGTGTGAAGAGGTGCCCCGAGCGGGCGACTACCGATGCTTCGATGGGAGATGACAGTGAACGGGTAATGCCAATCACGGAACTGGTCGTAAAGGTGGCTTTATCTACCGATCCAAAGCCCTCCATGCCGGGTTTTGAGCGTGTGGAGCTGGATCTCAACGTCGGTGGTGGTTCTTCTGCTGGAGGAAAGAAGCAAGTGTATTTGTTCTTCCGTCGCGAGCCAAATGGATCGCCCATTACTGATCTGCAAGTGATTTATGGCAACGAGTCGATCCCTGATGGCTTCAAACAAATTCAAGTGGATCTTAACCAAGGCGATGGCTCAAAGGTATATTTGTGCTATCGATGCGATATGCCAATCACGGATTTAAAAATCGTTAACAGCGGGATCCCTGGTTATCGGATGGTGGATCACTTACTCAATATAAGCCACGATGATGCGGTGAAGCAGTATCTAGCGCTGAAGGTGGGGGGTAACGAACCTTGCCTGACAGACCTAAAGCTGGTCGAAGGTAATGATGTGCCCACATACGAAGGTCAAGGCTGGCAGTCAATTGGAAGTCCGTTTTCTCCAGCTCCTCTGATAGAGGCTTCTCCAGATGTCGAGCCATTTGCACCAGCACAACTTATGGTCCGTCGTGGCCATGGTAATCCCATTTTTGCAATTGATGTATTCCGTGCACCCCGCCAAGTTCCGAAGTATAATGACTATGAGGTCATTGAACTACTCCCAGCTGAGAGCTCTTCTGCGGACGTCGTCACTCAGATAAAGGGAGGCTGGATGGGAAGTGAAGAAACGGATCGCGGTCGGAAGGCAGTGCGCATGCGCTCGGTGTCCGAGCCAATTCCTGATGCGCTACTTTTGAGGGGTTCATTGGATGATAAGGGGGAGCTGTTATGCGTTGCAACACGCGTTTCAACATGGTCAGATTCAATTACGGAAGGGACTACATCAAGTGTGGATTCTGTTGTGCCTGCAGACCCGTCATTGGCTGCGAGTGCGAGCAACACCGCTACTCCAAAAGTTTATCGAATGTCGGGTTATTGGAAGAATGCAAAGGTGCCAAGTGCACAACTTTTTGATGTGGAATTGCGACTTGCACCCCGTGCGATTAGTGGTGCTTCAGATACTTCTACTGACATGTCATCGCAAGGAGAACCAGCGAGGTTATATACGATCAACGGCACTATTGGTGATGGTAGAGGGAAGCCCATTGCGATTCAGGGTGTGCAGACCTCGAGAAAGTTGAAGATCAAATGGCCGATCTCGAATATCGTTGTGTTACGTGGTGATGAGCGTGTGCCTGAAGGCGTCCAAGTTGTTCGGGAAACATGCTCAGGTCGATCAGGAAACATATTGGCTCAGACTGCGTCACCTCACACGCTATACCTGGCAGTAAAGCGTGAGGAGGCACCCGCAGACGGATATGTTACTGACATTTGCGTGATCTACGGGGAGATTGATGCGATTCCTGAGCACTATAATTGTATCCAAACAACACCTGCCGGACATTCCGCCAACTTGAATGACGGCACGTCGGGAGTGCCCGTTTTCATTTGCTTCCGGCGGGCGGGCAGTGAGAATGCATCCGGCAAGAGCTTGATGGACCTTGCTTTGATGTGGACTTCAGGGGCTCAACCTGATAATCTTCCCACTGGGTTCACCAAAATTCAACACACACCTCTCGGCATGGAAGCTAACTTGAATCAAGGCACTAGTGGCGTTGCCATTCATATTTGCTACTCGAAATGCGAGGTAAAAGACATCGTTAAACCGCTAGAAAGCCCACTTAATGGTGAATACGAGATCACGAGCTCCCCGTTGCCAGCATTTGGGCGCTTCCTCAGCCTCTCGGTCGTGGAGGAGCTTGAAGAAGCTCGCACAGTGGAGGGCAACTTTGGCATCGTGTTGCATGCTCAGCTAACTGGATCGATGAGTGGATTTTTGTACACGTCAAAACGTCTGCAGGCAGATGACAAGAAGAACCGCACGATTGTTGGTGCGTGGAGGATTGAAAACCCAATGGCTGGTGGTGTGGGCGCGAGTATGAACGATTTCTTACCATCCAGCTATCCATTCGAGTTGACGCTCAACGAGACAGGCACGGAAATGGATGGATGGTGGAGCGGTGCGGAGGGTGCGTCTAGTAGTGTTTCCAAGCCCACTGTCTCCGTCGTAACGCCATCAAGTGGCGGAGCTTCGAGCAATGCAGCAGCAGCGAGTTCGACTCCTGTTGTGATTGGTGGCAAGTGGAAACTTATCAAGGATTCTTACGTGCATGTTGCGTTTAAGAAGGACTACAGTACTGAGTGGCAAGACGGTCAGCTTGTTTTCTCGGAGCGGGTGTGGCGTCACGATATTGAGTCGATGTTGTCACGTTTCGTCGCTACTCGCACGCTGGGAGGCGATAATGCGCTCTCCTGTAGCGTGTGTCAGAAGAAAACAGAGTCGCGGACGCACACTGTGATTTTTGAGCCACCGGAGCACCTGATTATTACGCTCAAGAGGATGTCCTACGATTGGACTCAGCAGAAGGCGTGCAAATGCTTGCATGACGTTCGCTTCCCGGCGTTGTTGACACTACCGTCATTGACTGAGGAGGAAGAGCTTGCAGTATATGACTCTTCGAACGGGGAATCGGGTCGCGAGAAGAAAAAGAATCAGTCACGTCACTATGGTTTGTATGGTGTGCTTGTGCACTCTGGACTTACAGCGAATTCAGGCCATTACTACAGCTTTTGTCGGGAGAGTCATGAGAGCACACGCCAGCTGCACCTCCAAGACTCGCCGCTGTCTCCGTGGATCAAGTTTAATGACACGAAGGTCGAGCGTTCGGACTGGAAGGAAATCAACAGACTCGTGTCTAGTACCGTGTCGGACACGGTTTATCTGCTGCTGTACAAAAAGCTATCGTACGACCCAGTGCCTCTAAATGCGGGCGATACAGACCAAGACGTGGGCCTCACGGAAGCCGTGAGCTCCGACGACGAGGAGGCCATGCTGCTGGCCAAGGCAATGGCGCTATCCATGTCAGCAGCGAAGCACAACCAACACCGACAGATCGAGGAAGAAGAGAGCAAGGGTGAAGCCGGTCCTTCCATGGAGGATTCGGCTGTGCTCTCGACCAGCATGGTGACCAAGATTCTTCTGAAGAAGGTACGTCTGGTTTGTCTTTATGTTATGGAGTTGCCTCCTTACTTAACTTGTGTATTTCTTTCTGCAGGTGGAACAAGAAAACGCGACGTTCCTGCGTGAATCCGTAGCAGCGACTTCCAGTGCTCTCCATGCCGATGATTTACACACACTACTAGTGCTGCGCCACTCGCTACCGTTGCATCTGCGTGCAGTGTTGGATGAACTCTGCTAATAAAACCGTGCGTATTCATCCTGCTTTGTCAATACATCACAGGGCAAGATCAAGAGAGCAACAAGTATTTCGAAGTATGTGCGTTAGTTTTCGTTGTCGCTCTCTCGTGTGTTATGAATATGTATGGCGCAGCCAGGCCATGAACAAAAAAAGAAAAGAAAACTACGGACGCTGCGAGCAGCTCCGAAGTAGCGACATCCAAGCTAGAAGAAATAGAAAAGCACGCAACTAAATGGCAGAGAAGAGCGCCGCCTGGACATTCTCAAGGCAGAACGACAAGAATTCGGGCCTTTCACGCGGCTGCCGCAACCATCGTATGACGCTTGAACACGCCGGCTTGTTCGTCTTGAGCTTGCTCCCATCTCGCCAGTTTATTGCGGTAAGTCTGGATAAGGAACTTGAGAGCCGTCGGTCCCCCAATGACGGCCTCGAGCTCGTCGCGACTACGCAGATCCAGAAGAGTCAGCTCAGGGAGCCCTTCCGAGATGAAGAAGACCGCGTCCGACGTGAGCTTCGTACAGCCCCAGAGACGAAGCTCCTTGAGGCGGGTCATCGACACAGCCACCTGCATGATGGCGGCATCAGTGAGACGCGAACACTGCGACAGGTTCAGTGAGCGAAGCCCCCGTACGGATTCACATAGCGACTTGACGCCCTTGTCCGACACTTTGTAGCAATAGCGCAGATTCAGGTCCTTGAGCTGTGGCAGGTGCGCGGCAATTGCCGCTACGACCTTATCGTCCACCTTGTGCGCATAACGCAAGTTCAGTCTCTCGAGCTGGGAACAATGCTGCACGACGTGAACAATCGAGGCATTGTCCACGTTGTGGCATCCCCATAAACTGAGATCCCGGAGCTGCGTGCACTGTGCGATCTCACGGACATGTTCACCCTTCACCGTGTGACATCCAAGCAGATCCACGACACACAGCGACGCCGCGTTCTTCGTCAGCAGCTTTTTGAGCGCTGCATGGTCCACGGCCATGTCCCTGAGCCTGAGCTCTCTCAGATTGCTACACATGTCGGCAAGAAGCCCCAGAGCTTCCGAGTTTATGGTCGTACACCTGTTGAGCTCCAGCACCTTCAACGGCTTCAGCGCCTCATCGGCACCGGCACTTGTCAGCACCGAAGCGTCGAAGTCATCACAACTGGCGAGTCTCAGCTCCGTAAGCCCCGTGGGCGTCGAGTGCTTGAGCACCGCCGTCCAGAAGTTCTGGGTCTCATGCTTGAACTTCTGGCTGCAGAGATGCTCTGTCTTGTCCTCGCACGCCTCGCACTGTCCGCAATAGGACACCACCACAGGAGCCAGAGGCTCTCGACCTAGCAGCTCCTTGCTGCTGCTCAGCAGCGTGAACTGCTCTCGGATGCTCAGGAAATCCAGCACATGACGCAGACTCTCGCTGGGGAGGGCCTCGAAGCCGTGGGACGCTGCGCTCGCCATGACGGACCCGGCCGTTAAGTTTAAAGGTAGTTTTACGCAATGAAATGGCTTATTCCGATTGCCAAAAAGCCGTGCGGGTTTCGTGCGAGCGCTGGTTGATCCACTGGTGCTGCGGGCAGTCCTTCAGCATCCCCTTGAGCTGCTGAACGGACTGAGGAGGCGTCTCTTTGGCCGCGGAAGGAGCGAAGGGAGGCGACGACGGAGACGTGAATGGAGCGGCGTGTCGTGGAAGGAAAAGAACGGGCTGGAAGAGCGGATAGCGGGAAAACGGAGAGGAAGAGAGGAAAGGTGACCAGACACCTGGGCGACTTGTGACTCACTGGGCAAATTCAGGAATGAGGTCACGTGGTTTTGGGTTTGCTTTTTGACGGTCCATGTATGTAAAGTCAGTTTTTTAGGTTTCGGGATGGCTGCACGAGGGACGAAATGATTTGGTGGGGACTCCTTACTCACTGAGGAGGTTGTGTAGGTTACCTACAGGTATTATATATGTACGCACAGTGGCTGTCGAGTGCAAATGTACGTACATGTAATATAATATAAAATACATGAGATCAGGAGGCACGTGGCACCGCCACGGTGGCAGGTAAATTGGACGTAAACTACAGTATCCTCGCGTGCCAGGTTCAACATAAGCCCCGATGACGAGGGCGTACGTGGCGCCTGCTCATTATCGCAGCAGACGTTGGAACGATCATCCCGGTGTGAGTCACGCCGTCCCTGGCAGACCGTGTCCGTTTGATTATTTTCTGATAGTCCACGCCTACATATAGGTATATTGCATTCGATTCATCGCAACGGCGTGACTGAAGACATCTGTGCGTTCCCGTGGGCACATCGACGCGATTATCCTAATGAATACATGTACACTCCGCGACAGACTAGATCACCCACCCACGTCGTGGCTGTAACTCAGTTAATTTTTATTGCTAGAATCTGCTGTTTAGATATGCTGTTCGTGCTATTGCCCAGAACTGGCTATACGTGCAAACGAGCACGATTGCGACGTACATGGGAGGGCCCCTATACATCTGTTGTACTTGTGTAAATACTTGCTACATTCATTAGGTTACATTATACTTAAAGTTAATATAGAGGTGGGTGATCTAATCTGTCGCGGTGCTAAAACCGCACGCTTGTATAGGGGCTCTCCCAGAGGAAATAGGAAAAATCCACAGCTTTTTGAGGGTTAATCCACAGGACAGCATCCACAGTACGCAACAGCGACGACAGCTAGACTCGCCCAGCGCTTGGACTGCTCAGCGAACCAAAGCTGACGTACCATATTTTAGGTACACATTCTTGTCACTATTTTTCCGCACATAAGAAAGCGACGCAGCAGGTGGGGTCAGGACGCCTTCAGCAGCGGCGAAGGAAGGACGAGCGATTAGCTGGTTTCCGCAGGCGTGTAAGTTGCGTATGGTACTATTCAAACCTATTTCACCGAGCAAGGCGACCTCATACCAATTTCTAGCGAAGCTGGAGCCATTCAAGTCAACTTCCCCGTTAGGTGGTTGAACTGCAGCGTCTGCAGCGTCAGCGTATTGTCTCTGCTGCTTCATTCCTCAGGCAGGTAAGTTGGCCATCGGGTGATTGCTGCTGCACTTTCTAATAAACCTGTTGGTATCGCGTTTGCGGTGGAGCTGGAGCAGTCAGCAGCAGAAGCCGCTGGAGAAGAAGACCGAGGTCCATCACGCTCGGCTTGGACCCCAGGTTGGTTCTGCGGATGTCTTTGCAATGCTTCATTGACGCTTGTGCTAACCGACGTAAGGCTTACTGAAGCTGCCTACTGAACCATTGTCAGCAGCAAAATCTGCCGACGTTCTGGTCACCAAGGTCAGTAGGATGGTGTTAATATGTTCTTGCGCGGTTGTTTGACTAAACGCTCATGCAGTTTGGCTGCGAACAGGTCGAAGTAGCAGCTTACGAGAGATGGTTGGGCTTTCCCGTTCAGATTTAGAGCCTTCAACTATCCGTGCAGGGGATATTGTGGAATATTATTCGTTGCAACACGTTTGTGGAGATGCTCGTGGGCTCCGTAATGCTGTCATCCTCGAAGTGAACCCTGCCTCTGCTGAATCGTTGCCATTCGACACTGGAGAGATGCTACCAAATCAAGGGTGGATTCGAAAGCGGATGGCGACTGGAGAGAAGGATCCGGACGAAAAGTGGCGCAAGTTAAGGACATTCGCGTTGGAGAAAAGCAAAAATCGACAAGCCAACGAGCTTACTCGAGCGCTGCGGGCTATATCTGAAACACCGATTGCTGAATTAATTTCAAGTGGTGAAGCACGCACCCGTGAAGAAGCGACTGGCGTTCAGCCGCAGGCAGAGCTCGTCTGTGAGATTGAAAAGCCAGCGGGCTTTGGCGTTAGGAATGAAGACGTCGTCCCTGCATCAAGTGTGGTCCCTGACCCAAATTGTGCAGCACATCTGACAATGACGCTGGAGGCCAACCTGAATGACTGGGAAAGATACCTAGGACGAACCAGCGCTGAAAAAAGTATCACAGAGCAAACACGAAGAAAGGAGGCGGTTGGGCGAAGCGTTCGAGAAATAAATGTCATCTACGGCTGTGCAAACCAACATACGACACCAAGACTGTATGGCATGTCAACACTCCTCAGTCCCGCTTTTTGCGTGACTTTTTGAAGTTACCTCACGTTCAAGCCGCGTTGTCTGCTCGACGTGTTGACAGTAATGTATCCAGCAAGCAGCACATTCAGGAACCTGTGATGGAGAGTAGCAAGTTGCTAAGCAACAGCAGCGCAGATGCATCTAAGGAGGCGACGATTCCATTGCAAAGTGATCCCGTTACAGCTGGATATATCCCGTGCCAAAGCAAGGGTGTGGTTGATGTGAGTGGAATGCCCAGCCACGAGATCCGGAGCATGAGGAATCGCATGCACCAAAATGGCCAAGTGATGTACTGTGCGTTTGTGGGTTATTGAACCCGCATCATGTCGTGTTCAAGAACGACGGGGAAGTAGATCCATGCGAGTGTGTCGACGACTGCTTCTCAGACGGTTGCCTTAACTCGAAGACTGATGTCTTCTGCGCTGTCAATAATTGCAACTTCGGAGTCAATTTTAGTAACTCCTTAGCCGAGCATCCTGCTTTGGAAATGTACGAATTGCCCGTTGCTGGTATTGGGGTCCGCACCGATGGGCCCTGTGGAGATCGGTGCGATCATTGCGGAGTATGCAGGAGAGCTACAACCATACCCAAAGCCGAAGGGTGATCAGAAGAAAAGTGGACCGCTCAGATTAAACAGCGGATACTCGATGATGCTGTCAACGTTGTCGCGCCGCCGCGAGTACGTCTACATCGAGCCCCGACGTGCAGGAAACATGATGCGATTTTTAAACCACAGATGTGAGCCCAACTGTCTGTTCCGTGATATGAAATATCGAGCGCAAGTGCACGTAGCTGTTGTGACGCCGAGAGCGCTACACGCCAATGAAGAACTGACGGTCTTCTATGGAATGGATCTTTCGTTTGAGTGTAGATGCGGGGCGGATGCCTGCATATCCAAGAAGCGCACCATGACACGCAGGACGAGTAAACGCTTAACAGCGCGCAGTAGGTGATATGTGGTGCAATGAGGAGGCAGCCTGGACATTGACAAACATACTCTAAAGCAAAACGAGAGAAAATGATGCATGCATTCAAGAATTTGTGGTCTCCAACTCAGTTTTCACTGCCAAACCTTGCTACACGTATGCTAACGCAGGTCCATTCAGGATGGGTCGTCCTTGCTTGGTTTCATTCGTTGCTACTGCTTCCGCGATCTGATCCTGCAATGTCTTCCGCTTGTTTCTCCGACTGCGATTAAACAGCTTTCGCCTTCCTGGCTTATCGGTTCCGAAGCGAACGTACGAGGCAAACAAAATATGGACACAACTGCCTTTGTGAAAGAAGTATTTGTACGAACAGGTGCGGTTCGTCACATCAACTGACCAGCTTTCGTCTGGCTGCTCGTCACGTTCCATTCGAGCGACGTTTGCTCCAAGCTGCACAGCAACTTCAACAACCTCCACAGCTTTCCTTTTAGGTCGGACATAATGCGGGGTGTTGCCTTCGATAAAACCAGCACAAACTTGTCGAATCCATCCAGTGATGGCGTCTCACAAACAGGCTTTGTCGTCGTAGCGCTTTGCTCTTCTTCGTAGTCTGTCGCTAGCGGTTGGTTTCGCTTGGAAAATAGTTGTATCAATACTCTCCATGCGACAACACAGCTGCAACTGACCTAGCAACGCTCCCATGAGGAGCCGAGTGGGAAGCGTGTACGTGTTTTTCAGCTTGGCATTAAATGTTTCCACTGGATTGTTGGTTGTGACCCAGGCAATTGGCGTACGAAAGCATTGCCACTTGACAAACTTTCCCTTCAACCACTGCTTCAAAAAGTACTTTCCGAAATCATCTGGGTCTGGATCTGCCAACCAGCGGCGTACCGCCGCATTCTTCGTGGCTTGAAATGCTGGGCCCGTCGTCGCGTAATGCATATCAAACACATCCGCTACTACTAGACTACGCTTTCCCGGAAGAATTGAGCTTGTTCTTTCGTGAACTTTTGCGATTACATGGTAAAAGCACATAAAAATTTCGAGATCGCAATCGTCAAATACTGTTGCCATTGTTGCACTGAGCATCGACAGCGTCGCCGAGAAGGAAGTGGACTTGCATTGGTTTCTCAACGACACGAGCGTATATAGCTCGCAACGCAATCAGGGCCGCGGTGTAGTGTCGTTCCTCTTACTGCGACATAACGAAAGTGCTACAAGGTGGAATGACCGCGCATGGTCCGAAATCCCACAAACAAACGTAGGATACTCCACTTGATTGAGCTTGTAAGTTGCATCAAAGTGAATCTATAAGGGGGTCACGATTACATTCCGAAGCAGCGCTTTGGTTGTAAACCCAACAGTAAAAGAACTTGCATCAGTTCCTTCTCCCATAGTAACATTCCCATTTGCTCCAGCGCTGCACGGGGAATGAAAATGCATCGGTATCTTCCACCTCCTCACGAAAAGCTGTGTCTTTCACGATTTTCTCCAATACATCCAAGTCATCGGTGTTGTTCAATTTGGGCTTTCGAAAGTGCGTCACAAAATTCTGAACCTTATCCAGAAGCGGAACTTTATCCACAGGTGTCTTGTCGGATATCGCGCATTTGCAGCTAGCTGGCGGGTCAACAACTTCTGCTCATGTGTCAGCTTTCCTGACGGGGGATCTGCTGCGATGACTTCGTGCATCCCAATCTCGTAGATGTTGGCCATGTTGTTTTCCTCGCAGCTCAAAACTTCAACCCGCCTTTGACACTTCATGGGCGCTATGTACGTTTCCGCGCACACCGGTGATGCACATGACAGCATCTGATGCCGCATTCGATGCATTTTGTAGAACTACTGCCAACCGTGCATTTGGCGGTGTTGCTCACTGTCACGTTGTGTTGATTGGCATGTTTCATGTTTTCAATGAATGATTCGCTGGTTTTCAATCTCAGTTATCTGCCGATGTAGCGATGCCCAAGGTAGTGACTTTCCCATTGCTATGTGCACATGAAGGTTCATTAGCGATATAAAGTTGCAAAACCAGGAATCTTCAATATACTTACCGAAAGGGCCAGTGTGTTGAGGTGCAGTCGTAGAAGAATAGCTACAGCTCCACCAAAACGACGAGTTAGTGAGCGGGAGTATGTGCAACCCATGCATACGAATGCGAGCAAATACTTGCGGAGGAAAGCGCAAATGAAGTCAATTAGCGGTATCACGCCGATTCGTTTCGTCTATCTGGGTGTATCTGCAGAAGTAGCTACAGCTCCGCCTACAAATGGTGTTAGCAAACAGTCTGAAGTCCGATAGAGTGAGTATCGCGTAATCACACGACCTGCCTGCGGACAAACGCCCCCCCCCCGTTGCCGACTTCCACCAACAGACCAGCGCCTATGTGGTGTTGGGTGCTGGTCGCCTTGGGGTGTCACGTTGTGCAATGGTTGGCTAAAATGGAACGTTGATAGAAACTCCGCATCCGGTGGAGCTCCTCCAGCTCCTATGGATTTGATTTGGATGCTGTGGATTTTTCCCGGAGGGTGTGGACTGACCCCATGTATGTGTGGATTTGGACCATCGCTATGGACTGGCCCCCTTAAGCTATGGAGTTTTCCCGCGTCCTTGGCTCTCCCATGTACGTCGAAATCGTGCTCGTTAGCACGTATAGCCGGTTTTGGGCAATATCACGAATCGCATATGTAAACAGCAGATTCTAGCTATAAAAATTGACTGAGTTAAAGCCATCGACGTGGGTGGGTGATCTAATCTGTCGAGAAGTGTATGACATTGTGGTATATATAACGGATTCTATTAAAATTGAAAGTCAAGAAGGGTACTGCAATGCGATAGGGTGTATATTAAATACCCTTAACGTACTAAAGTACCCTTCTTGACTTCTAGAACATTCTTTTTCTCATTATACCGTTCCAATTATAATACCGTTCCGAATATTAAAAAAACATAGCAATACCGGTAATCAGCATCTACCTCACTTTCCAAATTGCCCTGAACAAGCCACACCCAACTTCTCAAGTGGCATCCATGACACCGAGGCGAGCCTCGAAGACTAACCTGGAGACGCGAAGTGATCAAGGGGCCAGGCGGCGGCGTGCCTACTCGTGCACTGCGGCACTTTAAGGGAGAGTTGGGGTGGAAGGTTCTGGCGCTCAAATTCGATACTGGTGGAAACATCAGGACGCTATTCTGTCCTCTCCTGCTTCGCAGTCTCGTGTGTGCAGGTGGAGGACGACACCCACTCTTGGGTGGGATTGGGGACCTCCTGTTTGACGAGGTATTGCGAATGCGTGGATTAAATCAGAAGGTATCGCGTTGGTGGATTCAATCCACGGCCCTCGAGCTGGCGAGAGCGGAGTGTGACGACACAGACTTTCGAGCTTCTCATAAGTGGCTAGCTCTATTTATGTCACGTTATGGGCTTTCATTGCGTCGGACTACGAACCTTACTGTGCAGACGGACGATGAATTGACGACCCGGGCTGTCAGCTTCATGACGTATCTTTCGAGCAAAACGCCGCTGCTCAATCCAGCTACGACTTTGCTTCTGGATGAGGCGGCTGTCTTTTTTAGGATCCTCGTCGCGACACCATGGCCACCACTGGAGCCCGCCATGTTGTGCTGCGCTCAACTGTATTCTCTTCAATGCGGATCACCGTGGCTCTAATGTCACCGCGACGGCAAGAAGTTAACCCCTCTTCTCATCTGGAAGGGTGGTAAAGGATCAATTCCAAGATCGAGAAACGCGGCTCTGGGTATGTAGCCTACCAAGAGCGGGCTTGGATGAATTCCAGCTGCTCATGCAGTGAGTTGACCGGATGTATCCTGCCGTATTCGATGTGAATCAAGGACGCGGCTTGGTTTGGGATTCCATGCGGGAGCACATCGCTAAATCGGTCAAGACTAAGTGCATTAAGAAGAACGTGGAGATGCTTGTCATCCCTGGAGGCTTGACGCCCTATCTACAAGCGATACGTTGGGATCTTTAAGTCGTAAAAGGACAAGCTCTCCAGTGTTATCAACGAGTGGAAGCACTCGGACCGCGTCTCGTACACGATAGGTGGAAATCCTAGAGCCCCCGACGTGGACGAGCTTGTGACGTGGGTTAGCACAACGTAGCGTGACGTGGCTGAGGATGTTGTGATGAACTCAGTTGCAGCAGCTGGGTTCAGCGATGATTACCGCGACTGGCACATTTCGAAGCACAACGTCTACGGAAATCTTTTCCAAACTAATGGGTTTGTCAAGAGGTGGGCATGGAAGAAGGGCTGGGATATATTGCCGAAGACAACGAGGATATTTTAGGTGAGATTTTTGATGTATAAGTTTTTATGTAAAAATGGACTTATTTAGTGGTCTCAGTTTCCCGTCTGTGTGATCGTTTCGGGGCTTGAACCCGACCTCTGTTGATTGGCCGACAGCCTGCTACACCACTCCACCAATGCCGTCGCTTATCATCTAAATTCAAGCTTTCGTATAATAACTTGCCGAATAGTGTACCTTCGTAGAAATTTGAGGATCACTAGTATTGTATAATACCGTATACTATTTGGTAGAGTCCGTTATTGGGCCGTCGATATCACATAATCGGTCACATATGTAATTTCCCAATACGCACATCAGTCGTTTAGTTCCCCTTGAAGCCGAGAACTTTGTAGCATCACCAGAGTAGCGAGTGATCAGTGACTGGGTCTTAAAGAATCTGGACAAGCCCCACCCAATTCAAACACTTTCGCTTCTGCATGGTGGGGCCGGGACAGGAAAAGCTTTTGTTATTCACCAACTGCGAAAAGGGCTGCTCAAACGAGGATTGAATCAGTGATTACATGTCCAACCGGAGCCGCTGTCAGCCAATTTCCTGGTGGCCAAAATGGCCATGCCGCTTTCAAGATCGGACGAGAAAACGATCATCTCTCACCGTCTAAACTGGCTGAACTACATCTCCAGTTCGATAATAGGGTTGGCCTTATTGTCACCGATGAAGTTTCAATGCTTGGGCCGAATTCACGGTAAAGATGAACAAGCGGTTGCGTCTAATCTACAATCCAGATCTACCATTCGGTGAAAATTCTCTTCTATGGGTATGTTGTTTAGACAACTGCGACTTAACATCAACCATACCAAGTGTTTGTAGGCAGGTGACTTTTTGCAATTGGAAGTCCTTATGTGGACCCCTCTCTGCCGAGCGCTCTACAAGTTAAACGCTAACGCGACCCTCGTCCATGCCCGGGATCTTATTGGGCGCTTTCCTGTAGTTTTTATCGCCTCGCAGCACCAAAACCTCCTGGATGCCTTTCGGACCCTATCACCAGAGTACTCGGACGGTTCTATCCCAAACAATTTCGCAACTTCTAAGTGATGATGTGATTAGCACTGTAACAACAACGCTCACACCAACTGAAGTTGGAAACGACCCAGCATGGATGGATGAATCGACCATATTGGTTACTAGCAATATCGACAAGGCTGTACTGACTGCATGTGCTGCTCAACTGCTTGCTTGACGTACGAACACGGTCGTCTTTCGTTGGAAAAATATTCCTGAGCTCCTGTGTGCACTACAGGGCCTAATTTATAATGCCGCAGATTACCAGAACTGGTTCGGCAACTTTGTTCAAGGTGGACCCTCCCAAATGCTTGACTGGGCAACGGCAATGTGGAATGGGGAGTGGCCAATGGAACTATGTGCAAGCTTATGTCACTAGCCTGGGAAGACGAGGAGGATACCAGTCGTGTGATCAATCATTTGGAAACCATTTTTTTTGTGGGTCGTTATCGATCTACCATGTGCCCCCGACTTCATTAATGCTCAGTTAATTTCCCAAAATGGTGATATCATTCCCGCTACGACATGGCCATCGGAAAATAATCTGGAAACTAATTGGATGACTGATCATGCGGGACAGCGAACACAAAAGAGCAGCATTATCATTCCAATTGGACTTGTTGCCAATAACCAAGCGAAGTACTGCGTCAAGCTAGCACGTACACTCCTACCAAAATCGGTTGAGCTCAGATATTCACAATTCCGGGTTGAGCTAGCGCTAATCATAACTGTGTGGATTGCCCAAGGTGCTACTTTTTGAAGGGTTTTACTCTATTTGGAAGGTACCTCCGGTGCACCTAAATGGCTACTTAGCCACTTGTACGTCGGTAAATCTCGTATAAGGCTAGCCCGACTTTTACGCTGTCTTCCCTCTCACCTGCGTTCAAAAAAGCATCCTGAAACAAATGCAGCCAAACACAGACGTCACAAAATGACGCATGGATATAGGAAGTAATGGCTATTGGCGCCCCTCAAACGCATAACCACTGATTCATTTTTAATTGCACCATTCATTATGCCTGTCTTCAACTAGAAAGCTTTCAGATTTTTCTTCGCCCACTCCTTCCCTCCCGTTGGAACTCACAGCCGCCTCCACTTTGCATTGCTCACAACTCAACTGGCACTCGACCACGCAGAACTACAACCTGCTCGACACAAAGCACCCTGGAAATTGATTCCTATCCCAAAAGACTACAAGTCTCCGCTACAACTACATGCCGAGAGCAAGCACGACACTGCCCCACGTCCGATTCTTACGAAACAAGGTAGCTCCATCTTCACACACAACAATATCTACTGAATTTAACATTAACCATGATTCCTTTTCACGGCATTATCTGAGTACATATCGAAAACCCACAAAGAACATATGGCGCTTACATCTACGGAAGGTTCATTTGGAGAAGCGAGCATAGCGTTAGCAGTGGCCGCCGGTTAATCCGCGTCCATCTTACGGATCTCTTCGCCCAAGAATCAACTGATACTCTGAAAGAGGTAAGTTTTACTCGTTCCTTCTCCACTACAACGTATACTAATGCTCGGTACTTCTTTCCTACGGCTAGAAATACGAAGACAAGTATGCCACCTGTCGCTACACCGTGGACAAAGACCTAATGACGGGCACAATTTGGATTTCCAACGACACTACCCACGCCATGCCTCAACGCGGGCAGAATCTGAAGATTAAACGCTTCACAACGCCAGTGCTATACCGAAACGAGTGCTGCCAATTCACCACTCATTTCCACGATCTCGAATTTGAAATCCGCACGGACCCCACCCCACCCCCAACTCAAAGCAATGCAGCGCACAAAGGTGCACATGAGTCGGCCCCCGAAGTCCGCGACCCTACCCACCCCACGCCAAGTTCTTCTTGCCGGATACCACCCCGTTGGAAACCACTGCCACCACCGCAAGCGACACTCAAGCCAACACCGACATCTCTGTCCAGCCCGACAAAAAGAAGCGCAAAACCGCCTAATCTCCCACCGGTAACGACAACCGCCACCTGATCTATTGCTATTGACATTTTTACGCTAAGTCGTCCATCACTCTAAAAAATAAAAAATCGTATTCCCAGCGTGAGTCGCTGACGCCCAAGTTCATGTAAACCAATCAAAGGGACTCTGCCAAAAATCGCACATCTCAAGAAATGTGGGAGACACAAATCTAACGCATTTCATGGCACAAACCCGACACAAATCCGCGGAGACGGAAAATCGTCTTCGCAAAAAGTGTCAGCCTGTCTTTGGCCAGCGACACAACTCAACGGCACATGCACGTGATAGCCACCCGTTTGGGGTACCTCTAGCGGCCTGTTGATTGACGCCGCGCGGTGAGCAAAGCGCTCACATTCGATTTCAGTCGAGACTCCTCAAGACAGGTATGTCCATGCTGCTGCGGCGACTCTAAACGAAGGCGGACTAACGATCGAGCTTTGTGTGCTGTACAGGAAGCCAAGCATGCGCCGTAACGCTGGCCGTAGAAGAGGTTTTACGCTCGCTCAAATCAATCGTACGTAATACGTGCTTGAGTTGCGGCTCTATAGATCAGTGGGCTTCACATGATCTTTGCTCTACTGCTCTAGGACTGCTCGACCTTGTCCAGGATATGCTGCCTCTCGGTGCAGCGCAATGGGACGACGTGCAGTTGGCCTTCAACCGCAATCGCCCTGCAGATTGGCCCGCGCGCGACGCAGAGTCTCTGCTCGTAGGTTCATGGGCTTGAAGAATACTCGCAAACCTACTTACTGTACTGACACTACATCGCTACGCCTTACGGAACGATTGAGCTAACATATATTGTATGCTATGTGACCCAAACTGCCCGCCCGAGGTGGTGCGCGCCAAGACCGTGTACCGAGAGATTGAGGCGTTTACTTTTATCGCGTCGCTTGAGGACGATTCTGATGACGCCACCGTGCTGGCCGATAGCATCTCCTACCACGAAGAGGAGCAGAATTACAACGCCGCATCCTCGACAGCACCCTGTGGTAAAGACGACGAGGCGCAGCTAAGCATCAGCTACGGTGACAGCGAGCTGCTGAGCGGTGAGGTGGACACTTCATCAAGCTGTGCTGCAGCGGCAGTCAGTGTAGCAGATGCTACTATTGATGCGTGCTCCGACAACACTCTCCAGACGCCTGGTAAGAAACGATCTACTGGTATGTAGTGTACACAAATTGCATTGATCATTTGTAATACAGACTGTATTAATATGAAACTGACAACAATACTCTCTGGCATTGTATTGTAGATGCGATACTGAAAGCATCACCTCGCACTGGAAAGACCCCGTCAGAGTTCGCGGTGCTGAGTGAGCAGCTAAAGCGCAACGCGTCAACTTCAGCCAGCGTGTAGTCACAGACAGCAAAAAACAAGCCAAATTGACAATATCCTTAACCAGCTCAGCGAACCTGATACCACCCTACCGCGGCTTTTCGCGTGGATCAAGGAGCGCGCACATACGAGAGAGCTGCAGTATCCGGCGGAGAAGTACGCCCATGAGGACAGCGCCGCGGCGAGCGTGCGGAAGCTGAGCGTCGCGCACAGGAGCGCGCGGATAGAGAGTCACAGCGCCACGAGATGCTCATGGCCATGATGGCAAGGCCCATTGAAAAAAAGTAGAAGCAGTGATGGAACACCAAGTAGAATTTTGCGCTTACCGAACACCGATTGAATTTGCCCAATACCAGTGCGGCGACTCGAAAGTTATAGATACGGTAGATGTTTTTCAAACGAATTCGGCGCTTGTGTGGGTCAAACGGCAGTGGGAGCATGAGCTGGCGGTAGCATTTAGGCGCCGAGCCCATTCCCCACTCCGCTGCTTGCCTAAGCGCGACGATCGTATTGTTGAGAGCAAGAAGTGCAGGACGGCACTCCGGAGACGCCCGCTCTAAGTCCGTCCTTTAACGGGGTCACGATCTTGCCGTTGCTACTGCCTACCATTGCCACAGGGAAGGCAGAATCAGCAGCAACGCCTGTTCCAGGCTCTGTGACCGAGGCATCGGCGAGCTTGTCTTGGAGCAAGCGGCTTGTCTCGCCGTCATTCCAGGACCCTGGGCAGTTGTGGCGTCCCCATACGAGGGTGCCGTCGACGCCGTAGCAGAGCGTACCCGTCACCAGTGTAGAGTGAAGCCAACCTGAACACAGTAGAAAATAACAGTTAGTATATACTACTGCGAGTTGTAGAGATAATCATACCGTTGTAGTGTGCGTTCTGTAAATCAGCACGGGTAGGACTCTGAACTCGGTAGTTTTTTTCGTCGACAAATCCCCAAATGTCCTTTACTAGCAGCCCTTTAGCCTGCGTCAGCGCAGCCCACTAAAGCTGTGTCTCTTTCGAGGGGAAACGAATGTTAGCATCAGGAAGCAACTTTTGGCACGCATGAAGCGCAAGCTCTGCCTTCCGGAGGACACGCCCTAGTCTCGATGGAGACACCCCAAAGAGCTCGCATAGTGTCTTGTGCTCAACTGCAGCAGTGTAAAATTGCAAAAGCCAACCTAGACAACGTGCTTATATAGGAGTTTGGGCGGGCGATCACACTCCCCGGCCCGCTTTTCACTATGTAGTGCTGCTCGAAATGCATCAGAAGGTAGGCAAACGATGTAGGATCGATCAATAGTACAGATATAAAGCTACCACGGTCACGGACACGATAGAGTTCGTGACGGATCGATCAACACACCAGATATCAGGAGGTTACGATCAAATGAAAGCATACAGCGCAAACGCAGCAAGAGCAGTACTTTTCTCCTATGAGCTCTATCCAGGGTGCCCAGCACATACCGCCACCAAGGCAGTCCTGAGGTCCAGCATCCTCTCTGAGCAATGCGAAGGCGCTACAGTAAGCTTAGAAACGACTGGTTGTAAGTTATTTAGATTTAATCCACACCATTTTTGTCCGAATTTGGGAGCTTCGAGATGACATATTTACGACACAAATGCATGAAATTTGATAAGACAAATGCCAGGCAAATCAGTTTGTGTCATGAAACTGTGCTGTTTTTGGTAGAGTCCCAAAGGATCCTGGTTAGTAGCAGGTCAACGAGCATATATCAAATCCCTGGCGAGCAACTGTAGAAATAAGCATATCTTCAAGAGTGACTTGTTTCGGTGCCTGCTCTGCTTGCTGCTTTTGCTGTTTGAGGGCAAACACGATATCATGATCAGTTCGTAACATGTTGCTTCCGCAATGTTATGCTTTGACAATCATTCACCAGCATGTTTCGCGAAGCCGTTGATGCCATTGCCCTTTCCCAGTTGCAATACTCCATTAGCGGCTACGCGAACACTGACAATTCGTCGTCCAGGATCATGATCTCACGGCTGGGATAGCAACATAAGCAGAAGGCAGCGTCTGTCTCCGGCGAGAACTCCAGCCACGGATAGCACTCAAACCAGCCGAACTGAAAGGAGCGAGGTCGATTTTTTTTCCGAATACGCGAGCCTTGTATGTCTTTTGACGAGGTTGAAAGGGCCCTAGCGGCCATACGCGCGTAGAACATGCCTTAGTAGCTCCGGACGGGCAGTCAACTGCTTGATACAGAAGCGATTGGGAGGTCGATCGGTGGGGTCAGCTCGTACAAAGTCAGAAACTCTGTATTCGGATGCGTTTGTGGGTACACCATTACGCAAGCACCACTGCACCCCGCGCTATTTATCTGCCCAGCTTGCGTTGCTGGCTCGGGAACGGGCAGCTTAGGAAAAGCACCGCATTCAGGCGGCGAGCGGTGAGGCTTCCTCCTTAATAACCCTGTGATTGACGCTGTTTTCAGTCGCTTGGGCGCCATGCTGAGACAAAGCGCGAGTGAAGGCTTCGGGTGGTGGGCGAGTACCGAGGCTTAAGTATCAGCGAAACAAAAACGTTACATTGACGCACAATAATTGAAAACCGTCGCCCGGCTTGTCCATCACCAATCACGGGGTTTGTAGATATGCGACACACTCGTGAAGTGCACGGCATGGTAGGGGTATCGTCACTGGGAATAAGTCACGGTAAGTTACGCTGTGACTTGGTTCACGGACGTATCCGAGTGAAAATGCCGGCAGAAAGTTGCCAATCCTAACAGCGAATCTGGGTGCGCTTCTGCGACAGTTTGGCGATGCCATCGTAGCTTCGAGCGTCGATATGGAGTTGAATAAAATATCAGTAGTGACACTTGGTGAGGGGGAGCTAGACGTGAATTGTGCGTCGCTAACTCGGTTCACTATAAGATTCGTCGAAGGCGTAAAGTCGGTATTTTGCCATATTATGACAGTGTGGCGACGCTAAGGGCCGTTCTTATCTGCTAGGCACGGATCCCAGCCTTGTTGGCAAGGGCGAGGGGTAGCTGGACACTGATAAGAACCGATCGCACCAATCCCACGCAGACTGCAATTTTATGTCTGCATTAGCGGCTCGCTCAGAGAGTCGCTGGGAGGGGGCACACACTGACAAAAGGCAACCAGGTGAGCAGGCAGGCAGGCAAGCAACCAGGCAGCCCGGCGAGCTGGCGAGCATATCGATCTCGTTAGCGAACAGCATCTACAGGGACAGGGGACGCACGCGTGACATTGTTCCTGAAGGTAATGAGCTAAATCTCGTGCTTGGATGCGTGTGCTGCAATAAATGACGATTCTTTGCGATGTCAGTTGGCCGTTTATCGTACCCATATAAGGCCTGTGCTGGGGAGAAGCTCCCTGCAACTGACAGTGATGCGAGCTCCGTTCGTATCCAAGCGAACTAGTACAGTGCTCATTGCGCTGTACCTACTCCTGCAGCTAAGGAAAGGGAGAGAGCCTAAGCTAACTCGGGAAAGGTTAGACTGGAATGCAGAAAGTGAGCGGCTTCTTCGCGAAGACGCATTTGACGCGTGCTACCGCATGTCTTCACGGTCGCTCGAGCATTTAGTGCAGATCGTCGCCCCGTTCCTTCCTGTCGATTACCACAGCGCCATATCCCGCGAAAATATAGTCCAGATGACGATTCGCTGTCTGGCGGGGGGGGGCTCGTTTCACGACGTGAGTCGCATGCAGGCGTGTCGATTCCCAGCTATTATCGACTGGTACAAAAAGGTATCGATGAAGTCGTGAGTTGCACTCATCCGAGCTTGGCCATTTCGTTTCCGGAGACCGAGAGCAAAATCGAAGCGATGACCAGTGGGTTTAGCTTGCTGAGTAGTTATGGAGTATTCGAGGAGTGTATTGGCTGCATTGATGGTTGGCTTTGTCGTGTCCGTGCGCCGACGCAGGAGGATACGCAGGGGACTGGGCAGCGAAAGTATTTCAGTGGCCATTATCAAACCTTCGGGATTAATGTCCAGTGAGTATGCGACTTCGAGTCGCGGTTTTTACATACGTGTCAGCCGTATGTCCTGGTAGTGTAAGCGATCTCGTAAGGTAGGAAGAGACCGGATTAAGCAAGCGAGTGGAGAAACTCGTTCGGAGTATTTATTCTAGGTGACAATGCTTATATGCTGTCGGGGCATTTGCTGACGCCATTTCCGGGTAAGGATCTTCCTTCTGATCGAGACGCGTTCAATTTCTACCTCAGCCAGCTAAGCATTAGAGTGGAGATGACTTTCGGCTTGCTAGTTTCGAAGTGGCGGATCTTCCGGGCCCCAATTGAAGCAAACATTGAGCACACCACTCAACGTGTGTTAGCAGCACAAAAGTTGCACAACTTTTGTATCACGGAACGATTGCAGCGCGGTAAGGACGATCATGTCAACGCAAGCGAAATAGAGCCTCTGCACTTACAAGGCACGGCTGCTACATACCTCCCAAGTGATTCCATCGTTTGAGTGGGAGCGAACAGCCTTCTTCGTGACATCATGATGCGAAGGATCGCTGATAGCAACGCCGTTCGCTCAACTTACAATTTGCAACGAAGAGAACGCGAGGACAATCAAAATGCGTACGAGGCGCTCCAGCAATTAGCAACGCAGCTCCTCTTTGATATTGTTTTTAATACCAGCGAAAAATACGAGGTCAGCCTGAAGATCATTTACTTGATCAACATCGGTAGCATCACGGAGTTGTACTTGAAGTAAACCAATAGTCTCGATCGTTGTCTTGAGCTGGCGAAGAAGATCATCTCGATTCGCATCGTGCGAACCTGCACGAACTAACCCTACCATTTCGCACAAGAGCGCCAACTCCTCGTTCTTTCTGTTTGGCGTTGACCCAGTCACTGAGCCGGATGATTGCTTTTCAGGCGTGCCGACGAGGTTCTTTGGCTTCATTGTGTCAACTTGAGCAGCATTGGGCAGCCGACCAGCCACTACGGCGAGTAACTTCGGTCTCTTCTTCAACCAGAAGTGCAGATACGAAATGTCAATCCTTCCAAAGCAAAAACTATAAAAATCTGGCGCGTGGGTTCCTGATTCTGAGTGAAAGTTGCTCAGACAGCGCTGGTACTCGGACGTGATTTCTCCCCACATGCCACGAAGCTTGATGCCGCTGTGCACGGTTACAGTCGAACGGATGCCACCGAACTTGGGGTGACTCGCGACCAGCCATCCGTACTCCAAACGGTCTTCGGCAAAACTGCTCGCAATATCGGTCCAGAACTGAGATCTTCCGTTTACAGCACCCCTGTCTACATCACTGCGCGACATGGGTCCATTGTTTTCAGCAATTCGAGGAGCAAACTCATCCGAAAAAAGCACGTTGATGAGCCTGAATATGCAGTGCTTCGTCTTGGTTGTTTGCTCCGCCGTCGCTTTTCGTTTTTGGCTGCCACTGCCGAGAGCCATTTCGCTGTACAGATGGTTGGTTCTGTCGAAGTTCCGAAGTAGCTTGATGTAACCAGCCTTGCTGCAGTTGGCTTGAGGGCCCTTTTTGGTTGGGCGAAGACCTTTTCGGTAAACTTCTTTGCGCAGCTCAAGAGCTTTGAAGACGGTGTACGGATCCACGACTCCGTCTTGCTGAGGCTGGTAGCCACTCCCTCCACGCCTTTTGCATCGTTTGTTGTTCGTGTTGCCGTGGTGGCTGTAGCCGCCGTTGTGGCCGGAGCTGCCGAGGTGGCCACAGCTGCCGGGGTGGCCGCAGCTGCTGGGATTACCAGAGCTGGAGCTGTGGCATCTGCCGGTGCACCTGGATGACCCATCGCTTCCTCTGTGTCGTTCTTAGAAGGTGTCGTTTCAGGTTGGGGCCTCCATTCACACCCAGCGAACTAGTGCAAAAGAGTCTCGAAGTCCATTTTAGAAATGACGGTCGTTGGACCCCCACACAATCGATGGATGGCACGCTGTTGGGTAGGTCATCCCTCTGATCCCAGTCTGGGTTCCGTGCTCCGATCCCCACTTTTGTTTTTGGGATCGGGGAACCGTACCCCCGTTTTCCAGTTTATGCAAAATCTGAGCAACTTATGTAAATGTCTGAGTACCAATGAAACGCGAGGGTTCCAAATCCCAGGAAATTCCAGCAGATAAGAACGGTCTTAAGGTCCAAGACGCCGAAAGGATATCCCCCGCCGTGCAGAGCGCCAAGCGTCCGACGAACGGTTCCTATGCAGCCGCCGAGGTCAAGAGTTGCGACGGCGGTATTGGTTAGTTACTTCTACCGCCACCTTTTGGACAGCCAGTTATCGATGAAAGCGTTTAACGTCTTGCTGAATCGAAGCTGTTCGTCCAGACAACGCTCGATTCACCGAGACATGGGGTTTAATAAACCGCCCGCACAGTATCTGAGATCCACGATTATGTCGTGGAGTTAGCTGTATTACCCGCCAAGATGTTCAATGCCGTCAATACGCGGTAATGGTGACCACGACCAGGCGAGTATTCGAAATAGTTCAAAGTAGAACGTTTTGATTATGCATTCGACCTCCAACCAAATCTATCGTTACGCGTACAGAAGCACACTACTCTCGAATCGGGATTACAACGTCGGTCCAAATTTACCTCGTTCGCACTGAGCTTAGATACTCGGTGATGAAGCTGCACTACCGAAAATTTCAATCAGGTCAGAACAGATAAGTGCGCTGCTTAGGGTTCCTCTACTCGTCGACAACACGATACACCGGAAAGTAGGCTAAAGATTTGGGAAATGCTCGGTAGATGAGTTACTTACTGCTAGGCTTCTGACCTCACCTTGCGCCATTCCTGCTGCATTTTGGCGCCATTTCTCTCCTGGACTGCCCATCGCCTCTCCTTTTGCAGCGCTTTCGAGCGCGCGCAACATGCACCCAAGCACTACAGCGACAGCCATTCATCTATTGTTGTGGTGCCGCGGTGGAAATCGGCTGATGATTAATACTGCCTGCGCTGAAGCTCACTTGTCAATCACACACCAGGTGCCCAGGACCCTAGCTCTGAAGTGTACCCGTGAGCTGATGAAGACGACATCGAGCACGGTGTCGCCCGTCTGGATCAACTGGATGGACCCGACAATCGAAACGCGCCAGATGCGCTCGTGCAGCTCGGGATGCTGTCAGCGACGCCAACGACTCCGTGGAATCCATGTCGTCAGTGTTCGGCAATTTCACGTCAACGCATGGTGCGACCGTCATGAAGACGACCAACTCTTCCAAGAAGAGGCCAACAGCTGTGGCGTGTGGTTGAGGAGTACATGGTGCTCCGCTGGAATATGGGACGCGGCAAGAAGTGCACGTCCGGAAGCAAGGACGTCATGTTTATGATGCTGACAGCACTTAAATTGCTGGAAGTGCGACGTCGTCGGTAGCGTGTTCAAGAGTAATCGACGTTCCAAAGATGATCATGGAGTTCACGGAAATGATTTCGCCGTTCTTCTACGAGCGGTTCATCGAGGACGTCAACACGAATTGAATCACGCGCGACCAGGCCATCGCTGGTAAAACGTTTGCGATTTTTCCCTGCGCCTGCTGCGCGACCTATGTAACCTTCCGGCAGGCCAACATCCCGTACGGCTTGTGCGAATCTCCCTTAAAGCAAGCATAAATTGCATGGCTAAAATGTCAATGTTTCGGTGCTGCCTACGAGTATTTGCACCACGCACACCCTGGACACGTGTCTGATATAGAGCTATTCCGCTGAATCCAGGCCTTCCATTCCCAGAAAATGAAGAAGCCAGGGGTGGGGAAGCGCCTGCAAGACGAAGTCCCTCTAGCGATCAAATATCTTGATGATTGGGCGCTGCTCGTCGACAAGTGATACCAAGGCCTCTCGTCAAAATTCGTTACATTATACTTATGTTTACCGTATCGAATAGAGTTGAGCTAAACAGGAAAAATGTAGGAGAGATGAAGGCAAAAATGCATCATGCAGGTAACTGCATCGTTTCTTGGTGCACGTCGTGAGTAGAGGCTTGAGCGCTGGATGACCGTCGAGACAATATGCTTTTAGATGATGGCGTCCGGGAGTAGGTAGAGGCTTGAGCGCTGAATGACCATCGAGACAATATGCTTTTGAAGATGGCGTCCGGAAGTAAGTAGTTGCTGGGTCGACTCAACTATCAAACCAGCAGGTGACGGCACTCGAGATGGGGCCATGAAAAAAGCTTTAAGAAATCTTGGTTACTTGGCGTTGCGCGTATTTGTCAAAGTGAAATTGGAGGCCGGGGAATGGTTAGAGATCTTGAAATATTCTCTACCTAACAGGGGCCCGGATGGAGCGGCCGTTCGCGACTTCGCATTCGGTAGTGGGTGATAGCGGCGTGCCCTCGACTGGGTCAGACTGACCTGGCGTGAAGGCTTCAAGGTAACTTGGAGCTGGATTGTACCTCCCTATATGGGGTGCGAGTTGTTGTCGGGATTCGGGAGGACGACTCATAGCGTGGATAGTCTTAGAACGGTTGTCTAGTTTGCGGTTGCGTCTGCTTTGGCGGGCTAAAAACGGCGTGCTTGCACCGTCTAGATTGCCGGAAGGTTTCGGTGGCACAATTGGCTAGAAGGTTGATGGGTTTGAGGCTTGAAACTTGGTCTTCGATGTTGAGAGGTCTTGAAAAACCTGGGCCGGGAACTGGTCGAGTAGTAGAAGCTTATGTAAACGTTGGCAATTTAGATGTTAATCCGGTTGCGAGATTCATCGAGAGCTGCTTGAAGTACTTGATGCAATGTCTCCCCAATTCATAATAAACAAACTTGGCGAGCATAAGCGAAGCCTTAAAGTGACTTACTTTCGCTGTATCGTCTTGGCTTGAAGTGAAGATGTTGATTTTGGGTGTTGTAGAATTCGGTTTGAAGTGAAGACTTTAGATCGGGTTTTACAAGCTCTTTCGTTTTTGGAAAAATCCGCCAAAAATAGCTTCCAAACGCTCCGAAATAGTCGTACTTACTCGGGAATATTGAAAAAAGTATACTCGTGCATCACAATTGAAACCAGATCACATCGCGAAAAAGGCGAAAGGGTGTTCGTCAAAGTCTTGGAGCCACTAAGACTTAAAGGCGGCTAGTTGGGGTATGTAGCGTTCAAACTCGACTTTTCGTGGATTCGTGAGCGTCTTGTATGGCCGCTGGAAACGAAGGCGAACCATGGTAAGACACTGGCGATAGACACACATAAATAATAGGGCTGGTTCGTCATAGATTGCCTTGTTCCGATTTATCCACAAAGTGCGTAGCATACAACACCGTAAATTATTGAAGAGCGGATCGGCAAAAGGTAGCCCTAGGTACCACGAGTCAAATCCGGTGTTTCCAATTGATGTAGGAACAGTACTCGAGTCCAGCCAATTTCGTGATGGAAAATACGGCAAAAGGGGGCAGGAACAAGCGCCAGATACTGTGGGCCGTGTTGCATTCCCATAATAAATGTGTGGGCGTTTCCGGAACCTCACAGGCGTAAACACAGTTAATGTCCACTGTGTGCCAAACATGCTAGTAGCGAAAATCAAGTCCATTATGCTGAAGGCGGAAGAGGAAGTCCGCATAGACTGGCAGAGTATCACGCTGGAGTGCACGTTCTGTGATCCAATAGTTGCTTGAAAGGCGGAGTGGGATAGGCGTTGAGTCCAGTAAGCGCTTGATCATGTGGTTGGGGAGATCGAGGATATCCTGGCCGTCAAAAGTCCAGATATGCGTGGCGGAAACCATACTGTCGGGAGGGAGTGGATAGATAGCAAAGGTTTCATAGTAAGCGGGGATCGCAACACGAGGAGCGAGAGCTTGAACTACCACATCTTCGAACGATCGCTTTTTGATGGAGGATCCGGCAAGTGCCTCTCTTAGGGTGGCTTCGTCCGGAATCCAGCCAAAGCAGCACAGAAATGTCGAAATACGCAGGATACCTTGGTGGCTAAGGAACTTGGTAGCTTGCGGTGAAGAGCGGCTAGAGTTCGCTTATCACCCGTGAATCGTAGAAAAACATTGTTCCAGAGCGGCCAAGTAAGTTTTGTTAGCACTGGGTTCTCGTTGTGAAGCTTTGGAAGAATCTTAGTACTCCAAGTCGAGATAGCAGAGCGCTAGTATTGCGGTACTGATTTCCATCGCGAAGAGTGAGCCCAATGCGACAGAGGAATGTATAGAAAGTCAATACCAACCCCCTGACCTTGGAAGGCTTCGTCAAAGGCCGCTTGAGCTGGAAGAAACCACTTGTGTGGCTTAGCCATATTGCGTCGACACTGTCGAATAAGCTGCCGGATAAGGTTAACTTGGAGAAGCTCTACAGACATTGCCACAGAAGGCAAGTCTAAGCCCCCAGCTTGAGACACCACGGCGTGCCATTTGCTGCGAAAGAGGCTTCGAGCAGCTGGGTCTCCCACGCTAGAAGACGGTGTATGGTTCACGAAATTCCGCATCAACGGTTTGAAGAATTGTAATTCAGCTCGGGTCACGGCTTGGTTTCCCAAGAAATAGCTCAGGGTGGACAAAATCATAGTTTTCAGTATAAGCACTCGTCCTTTCAGAGTCCGTGCCCGCCAGCGCCAAATGATACCCAGTTTTTGGAATCGAATCAGAAGCTGGTTGAGCTGGTATCGGGGCGTACACTTGGGTCCGACAGCGATTCCTAGGAGTGTGGTAGACTCCCCTTTCTTCAGTACACGAACCCCGCAATCACGAAGAAGTGCTTGAATTTCACCATCAGAAGCCTGCCAAGGTCGCAGTGGAAAAATGACTGTTTGTCGGTATTCAACTTCATCCCAGCGGCTTGACAGAAGTCTTGAACGCGATCCAGAAAAGCAGGAGCGTGGCGGTGATTGTTGACCAATCCAGTAACATCATCAGCGAAACTGAGGAGGTGACAAGCTATCCCGAATACGAATCGCAAATGTTGACTGCGCGGAGGTAGCACAGTAGCGACTCAATGAAGAGGACAAATAGTCCCGGAGAAAGAGGATCGCCTTATCGAACCGCACCGAGGCTGAATAACTTCGAACACGAGTTGTTGATGAGGACTTGCATCAGAGTCCCGCTGAAGAAGGTCGATACCCAAAGGCGAAAATTGGCGTCAAAGCTCCAATGGGCGAGTGCAATGTCTAACGCCTGCCAGTTGACACTGTCAAAATTGGCGAAGTCAAGGCAATGGCACCGGCCGGGTCTCGCGTGTCTTTCTTGCTACAGCGATCTATCATATCCAAGAAATACCGAAGTGCATGGCGAATGGCCCGGCCTGGTACGAAGCCAAATTGGTCCACTCCCAGCAGCGTCGGTAAAACTTGATTGAGCCTGTACGCCAAATCCTTAGGCCCGAATTTGGCGTCTTGATTTAGGAGAGTCAAAGGACGGTAGTTTTTCGGGTCAGAACGGGATCCCTTCTTGAAAAGAAGCGAAAGGTAGGCATGGCGTTGGAACTTGGTCATACGGCCCTTCCGGAATTGGGCAGCGTATATTAATTCCAGAACCATCGCCCACTCAGACGGGAAAGGCTGATAGTATTCTGCCGGCAAACCATAGGGACCCGGCGCTTTCCCACGAGCAGTGTTCTCGATGGCGCCGTAGAAGTCGTTCCCGTGAGCGGTGCGTCCAGGAGCAAAACGTGGGTTGAAGTCAGTCTCCGGATACTGTGCTGCAAATGGATTGGCGCTTGTCTCGATCAAAGCCCATAAGCTCTACATTGAGGTGCCGGGATTCAGATTGAAAGAGGCGCCCCCCAGTAGTCACGATGCGTTGCCTTGATGACGTCTGGGTCTCGCGAAATTCCCGCCGGCGTGTCTATCGAAGAAGTAGTCAGCTTCATGTCAGCTGCCACAGGGGCCCGAAAGAAGAGCCTGAACGATGTTCCGCTGTTGTAACATCCGAGTCAAACTTGGAAATTGAATTGCGTTCTCGGAGAGCGGTGCTGAAATTCGTGAACGCTTGCTTTGCTTCCTCCCGCCGACGTTCATTGATGTCACTTGGGTCAAGGGCGAATTGCCGTTCCGAGTCTTGAAGAGCATGGAGTAGGTCATGTAGCTGGGAGGCTGTGGCACGCTTTCGCCTTAGGTACTCTTGGCTGAGGAAAATGCGGTCGCGGCACTTGTGTCCATCGAGAATACATCCAGGGTTACGACTGGGGTCCACGATGGACATGAGACGTGTCAGGTTCTGCTGGAGTTGATGTTGGATCTCTTCACACCGGAGCAACCACATAGGACACTTGAACGGGCGTTTTTTTGTCGGGTGGAGGGGAGTCATCCGACGAAGCTGAGAATTCCACTGGTATATGACCCCCTTTGCCTGGCTTGAATCCATAGACATGGGCACTTGAGCGGATATCGTAAAAGTCCACACTAACGAGGCAGTAGTCAATGCGGTTTTTCGACGACGGGCCTGTAAATTGCTGTGTGTTCGGGTGCTCCAAGCGCCAGAAATCAATGAGGTCCAATTGGATCATCCAGTCGAAGAGGTCCGATCTACCGTTGTCATGGTAGATGGAAGATGCCGAGGCTTGGTCTAGTTCAGGGTCCATAGTCATATTGAGATCGCCCAACACAACATGGAGTGCGGAGTCGTCAAAGCCACGTGGAAGTGACGAATATAATGCAGGGCGCTCTATCGGTTGAGCCGGCCCATACACCACGTGAAAGAAAAGCTGGAATGACCCCAATTTCGCAGATATCAGCATATACCGATTGCTCAGAATAGGTGGGTCTGTGAAATTGGAGGTTACATCTTGGAGATCTTGGAACGGGTGGGTTCTGTTGAAAATGAGAGACACTCCGTTGCGTCGTTAATACGAGCGGGTGCCTTGGTTTGACTAGAAAGCACGGGCTCGAGCATCGATGGCTTGAACAAAATGTCCGTTGTCTGCTAGAGACTTGGGGCTCGAGAGCTTGGTTTCTTGTATAGCAACAACTTGGTAACGCGTTAGAAGATCCTGGTAGAGTTGGAGGCTTGGCTTATTAAGCCCGTTAACATTAAGTAAAATAGCGTGAAGGTCCAAGGCTCCTGCCTATAAATAAAGGCGAGGAGTCAGTTCCCCCGAGGAGGAGGGCTTGAGAGCTTGTACCGTGGAAACCAGGGATTTTAGGAACGCCGAGATGCTTTCATACTCCAATAGACCGGTGGCAAATGTGCTAAAGCCTAATTGCCATTGCGCGTGGTCGGAAAGGAGCGGGATCTTGAGGTTGGTGAGAAATTGCGGGTTCCCGCCAATTAGTACGTGTAGCTTGAGAGGGTCGTGATAGACCGTAGGCGCCATAATATGAAGTACCACATCCCAGGCAGCCAAGGCTCTTAGAGTGGGAACGGAATTCACTGAGGCCTTGGGTGCGCGCTTGAGAAGGCGGTTCAGTAGTTCTTGATGGTCGCCGGTGGACTGGAGCAAAGCCATACAGGCTTGCTGCTTAGTGCTCTTCCTCATTGGGGTACCAGCAATCAATCTGCATAGAGTCCTGTTAGCCGCAAGGCTGTCCAGACGCTCCTTCGTATCAATGGTTTTCAGCATAATTCCAGGATTAGCTTCGATACTAGCCAATTGATCCATGGGGGAGCGCGTGTCAAATTCTTGTAAGAAGATGTCGATGAAAGCGAAGAGCTCAATGCGAGACATTTCTTCCACATCATGTGACATCGTTGCGGGTTTCACTCAGTCCAGAGGTTTGGGCATCAGTCTGAACCGGGGTGCTCTCCAGGCAGGCTTCGTCATCTGCGGAATGGCGGAGCTCGAGGTTGTAGTGCCAGCGGGGGGCATCCGGGTCCACATCTTCATATCATAGCGTGCCGTAGTAATTTGGCGTGGTCAGGCTTGAGGCTTGAGCGACGCCATTAACTGAGTCGATGTTGTAAGAAACGGTGTTCACTTCAACAGATTCGGTGCCAGCTCTGGCTAATAGAGCACGGCGGTTGGTGGCTGCTTTGGCCCATAGAGCCGTGTCAGGCTTGACGGAAGGGACAGGTATCTTGTCCTGCAGGAATGTCGTCAACGAGGTATCGGATGAACTTGAACCAGCGTCGCTCGCATCTCATCAATTGGGGGCGGAGAGTCACCAATGGACATGGCGTCATCGGATGTCTCAGAACGGATGTCTGGCGACGAAGCGGCCTGCTCGGCTTGCTGGATGGATTGCTTCAGAGACGAAGAAAATCCAGTAGGCAAATCTTTCGAGAAAGATCTAGTTGATGGGTGTGGGTTCGGATCAGGCGAGGCAGCTGCCTCTGCCTTCTTCCGAGCCGCTTCTTCAGCCTGGCGCTTGAGTATAGAGAGGGTGGTGTAACAGGGTTGTACGGGCCACCTCGTGGTTGACGAAGCACGCACGTAAGATTAAGTTGACCATCCCATCTTCCGGAGAGGGAGTTCGATCTCCGTAAAGGCACAGACTCGGAAGGAGCCAAAATTTGCGGAGCACTATCTTGTCCGAAATAGACGGTGCGTTCGCGGGATGGGAGCCCGTTGCGTACAAACGTTGGGAGGATGCACGTGGGCGGAGCCTCGTGGCGCTCGAACCAGTCAAAGCTCATACGATCCGTAACTTCATCGGGGAGCCAAACCAGGTCAACGAAGTACCGTGAACCATATTTCGAGAAACGCGGGATCTGGATCTGAGAACCAAAAGCACTGAGCTTGACCAGGCTGAGTTTGGTAGCCGTGTCATACGACGCACAGGTAAAGTGGACTCCTGCGTTGGAGGTAAGCTTGAAGTCTTGGAGAAATTTGGCTTGACGGGCGTCTTTCCAGGCTTGGGTTTGGTCGTCCATCGCAAGCCCCATTCAACATGTCGCACACGTGCTCCTTCCTTACCATCGTGGGACAGGGTATCCACATACGGGCAACTCAGATGGAGCAGCTGGCGTGGAGCCGAGCTTGAGAGCGTCGGATTGAAGGTCGTCGAAATTCTTAGAAGCGAGAGCTCTTCGCTTGTTTGGAGCAACGAGTCGGCGAGGAGCTGACGGGGGTACTCGGAGCGGCCTTGAAGCGGACGTGGCTTGGGCATCGTGGCGACCACTAGGTTGGCGGACGCAAGGCGGATGCGAGTCAAGAAGTCGAAAGTCAAGGCGAGCGCACAGCGTCTACTTGAGCGGGGTCGAGCAGAGTGCCGGGGGCGAGGGACTTGGCGGGGGAGCGGGTGGACTGCGGACGAGCTGGGCTGGAACGCGGTCGCGATGCTTGAGGCCTTTTTCTGTGCACTTGCGCAGGAGAAGGCAAATTGAATTATACCAAGGCCTCTCGGCGAAAGTTCGTGCCATTACGCCACAACACACAAAAACACCCGCGTGAGACCCTTTCGATCGAGCAAATCGAGGATAACAATTTTATTCCGCACGACCGCGTTCTAGTCGAGAACTACTTTGGCCACTTGACTTCTTTCTGGATGGTGGCTCCGGCAATTACCGCTGGTCCGACTCCAGCTACGACACGTTGTTCACGACCGTGTGACACATACCAACTTCCACATTGACGTGAACCTCTTCAGTCCGCAGACGATGAACATTTCTCGGACCCATATTGTTGATTGGCGAGGATGTTGCCACGAAGCGAAAGACATCTCAGAAGCGATACCGCAGCCGACAAGAATAGCGCCTTTGGAGCATGTTTCATGTCCGCCTTGACAACTCCGATACGCTGCATGAGCGCCACCGCTGTGGTAGCCATCAGGCCGAAACTGACGAGACTGTGTGTGGCTTTGAGCGCTACATAATCTGCTGCAAATAGGGTATAGTAGCGATGATACTTATATAGCGACACACAGTACTGGTGTCTACAGAAGAGTCTGGTAATAGAGAGATTTCGCAGTGGCCTTCCCTTCTCCGATTCCCATACACACCATACGGTGGGTGGAGGAACAGGAACGAAGGATTGCACTTGAGTTTTCGCGCACAGTATTCTCCCACAGCCAGATCCCTCTTAATTCGATTTCGTTGGTAAGCACAGCGTCACCATCCAATTGAAGCGATGAACGAGCTGCTCCCCCTGCTGCTCGGGCTTGACGGCGAGGATCTTTTTTTTTCTCGCCCTTTGGTAGCCAACAACCAGCCGGAGCGCCCTATCATCCCCGACATCCGCTTCACCCTCGCATCCATGGCTGACGCTAACGCAGAAAAAGAATTTCGCTTTGACGTTCATGGCGTGTTTGAACTGGCTCGTCTTTCGAGGTTCCTGAGTTCATCATCAGTTCCGAGTGTGACAAGGCCCACAACACGGAGGCTGTGAGCATCCGGCTTTCCCGACTCTTTTCCCAACCGCAACTACGACATGATGCATCGATTTGGCCGTTCGACCTGTGCATTATCTCGATTCTTTAGTCACATGGGTACATCTCTGTCTTCTTGCGGTTTGATACTACCTACTTGCTGCTGCTAACTTCTCCTCAGCTATACCTAGTGTTGTTGGTATACGATAGATATAAAAAGCTCATCTACTTTCACCAGCGCATTTGTGCTGAGCGCATCCAATTGTACTGTGAAGCCGTTCATGCTTGCGGTGCGGCCATGAAAAACGTATTCTTCTTTATTGACGGGACCAAAATCCCCGTCTGCAGACCAAGTTCACGGCCAGGCAAGAAAGAAACTTGCAAAAGCAAGTCTATTTTGCTCACAAGCGCGTATATTGCATGAACTTTCAAGCGGCGGTCGTGCCTGATGGCATGGCCATACATTGCTGGGGGCCAATGGAAGGGCGCCGACACGGCATTACCGTTCTGTGTGAAAGCAAATTTGCTGACTACGTGGCTGAACACTACGATATTTTTAACGGATACGTCCTATATGGTGATCCTGCGTATGATATCCAGTCTTTTGTGTGTCAGGTTTTAAGGGAGCAAAAGTCTCAGAGAAGGAGAAGTGATTCAACAAGCTGATGAGCTCAGTACGAGAGACTGTAGAGTGGAAATTCAGTGATCTCAAGACGTAGCTTGCATTTGTAGAGTACAAGAAATCGCTGAAGATTCGGCTTTCGCCGGTGGGCAAGCACGTTTTGGTGAGCATGTTTTTGAACTGCCACTATTGCTGCTATGGTGGGAATCAGATTAGTAAGTACGCTACTATTTGGCGTTGAGCCTCCATCACTACACCTTTGCCATTTCAAAGTAACTGCAATCCAGCTCAAGTGGTCTGAAGTAAGTGAAGTATCCTCAATTTTTTAAAATTAAGTTTGGAAAATCGAGATTCATTCAATGTGGACAGTGTCCGACGCAAAGTGGTGGCCAGGAGCGGAGGACGAAATCACTTCCGATTTCACCGTTGGTCAACATGCCCCGTGAGCCAAAACACACCTCCCCCCACACGCGTGTGCTGGACGCTTACACACAAGGTCAAGACTGGCTATAGTGATAGTGCTGGAGAACTCCCCAGCACACAGCCAAACCGAAGAGTTGGTCCGGGCCAGATTGAGCTGGTGCTACTGCGCCAGGGATACTATTCTCCCATGTGCAATCCCATCGAAGGTAGGGATTGCTAGGATATATATTCTGATGTATATGATGCTTCAGCGTGTTGAAGGCTACGATTAAAGACTACCTTTCTCTGAGCCACGACACGATGCTCCGGGGGAATGAGCCTCGGGGACAGATGCCTGAACTCCGCATGCAGATGCTTGAGAAGGCTGCAGGACAGTGCATGCTGTGCATAACTCTGCGCTTGGTCAACAGGACGGCGCACCACTGTGCGCACGCGGTCGCTGCCGCTAAGAGATCAAACGAGATGGAGTATGGCACATAAACCATTTGAGCTGGACAAAAAGGCACATTGGTCTGGATAAAAAATCACGTTTTCCTCTTTGCAAAATAGAATCTGAGCCTGTACGTTAGCCGGTTTGAGTTACACTGTAGTCACTTTGAGATGGCAAAGGTGTAGAAGAATACATTAGCTTTTAGATATTCCCCTCACCGTGATGCTGCATTTAGCTTAGTCTTTGTTGCGTTGCGTAACCAACTCTACAATACTTTGGACAGCACTTAAACCAGCTCGAGCAAGTTAGCTCTATCTGCCTCACGCTGCAGCGCAATCAACTCGCGAGCTTCCTTTCTGTCCTCAAGCTCCTTGTCTTTCAACTCTAACAGCATCTCCTCGCGCTTGAGCCGCTTCACTTACGGTGATCGCTCTTGCTCTTCTCCGAGCGTCTCCATGGCGAGACGTCGAGCAGTCGCAGACGCCTCCTATTCACGCTGTCGTTTGGTTCCGTCGTCGGCCTTGGAAGCGCTGGTCGCTTCGACGTGGCCGTCCATGAGCTCAATTAGCTCATCGAGCAGTAGCACCCTCTCGTTCTCCTCCTCGGATATCCCCGAGGCAGCCAAGCTCTCTTCGTTTTCAAGCCGTCTCGTTTTGACATGCTTGTCAAAACGAGACTGCGCATTTTTACCGCTCAGGTTCAGTCATGAAAACGACTCATCCGCGACGAGCTTGGCAGCTTCAGCGTCCCACGCGGCAGAAATCTTGCCTCGCTGCGCTTGAAAAGGCCGATCACCAAGAACTTGACGCAGCAGCATGAGGTCCTCTTCCTTAGAGTAACTTCTGCGCTTTTCCTCGTTCAAGGTGGGGTGCAGCGTGTGGGGCATTTGGGCAAAGAGGGAAATGAAACGCTAACCAGTGGTCTGTGGGAAATCTCCTTCAGAACTTCGTTTTCCATGGGAGATTTCCCACAGGGCTATGCTAAATGGACGGTTTATGTGCTGTAGTAAAGATGTTTGTAGGAATGGACATGAGAAAGCTGACTGCGGAGCCTCTCTAATACAGAGCATGCTCTTTAACTAGCAGTAACTTCGGAGATACCACATCGCGTGTGATTTTCCTTGACCTCGATATTCTTTTAGACGCTTTGTGAAACCGTGACGCATGCTCAAATGTGGCTGACACAATTACAAAGACTGATCAACTGGTGTTGAGCTCCACTGGGTGTGGCCCGCACCAGCTGTATATAGAACGGGATGCCTTCATTTTTCGCCACATCTGGTTTGTTATAATCCTGCTCCAGAGAACAATGCATCTGGATGCTTTTCCAATAACTTTGTCACGGTATTGTGTCTAAGTAGACGAACATCCTAAAACTCAACGCTAACGACGCTCCGTCCGTCCATCCGTCTGTCACGCCATAACGTGATTCTAGACGCAATCTCATTGGCTTCCGAGCGCAGCGAAAGCAGCCCCTGTTGGCTAAAACGAAATTCCGCCGAAGGCGGCCATTGGTTGAAAATATAAGTTAACGAGTGGTCGAAACTTGATGTAGATTTTGTTTTAGCCTGCGATCCGTTCATTCCTGAAAATGGAGGCCGTCCCAGGCAGGGTGTGCGAGGCGCAAGTGGTGTCGCTCCCGCTCGGGCAGACTGGGGCCGATTCTAAGCCCCCTCTGCATCATGGGGCTCCCGGCTATTGATGGCTCTACTCCGCAGAAATGTATCTCCGCTCTTTTTTTGTGTTCTTTGTTAAACGAATAGAACATATTTGCGTGAGGACGTGGACAGTTTTAGAGCAGACCGCTCAAGATCATGTGCGTTGTGTTTAAGACATGACGCGTGCATGTACAGTGGGTCTGCACACAACGCCTGCTACATGCGATGTATACGCTTGTGCCTTGCGCTAACCTATTACTCTCAGAGGGGCCGGATAGATTACATAGGAGATACAGGTTTTGCCAATATTGGCTTCAAATTGGCTCAGTCCTAAATGTAAAGAAATCCCGCCGAAGCGCAGCGAAGGCTGGCAGACCACATACTGGGCCCGATTCTAGATCCACTGCTGCGTAGCGGGGCGCTAGGTTTTTGATAGATCTACTCCTCAGAGAATTATCTCACCGCTCTGTTGTCACGAATAAACATGTTTCCGTGTGCACACGAATCTACAGCATGTGCGTTTGTGTGTTCTATTCGGCTAGATGTGTGTATGTAAAGTGCATCTGCAAACAAAGTGTGCTTCTTGCATTTACACGTTTGTGAGGGCACGGGAGCAGTTACTCGCTGAGTGGAGCTCTTTAAAACGTACATTTAGTAACAATTTTTACCTTTTCGATCTCCAACCATGAATTGGCTCGGTCGTTACGTAACTGTACAAGCGCAAAGTCGTCGGTTCGATTCCCGCTGCGGCCATTTTTTTTGTCTCTCTACTTTTTTGTACTGAAAGCCCGCCGGTGCGCAGGCAGGTCCACATACTGGGACCAAAACTACACCATTTCCCGACCAAGTCAGAATTTGAACAGAGCGAATTTTCATGTCGAAAATCTAACCGAGGTCATTTTATACGAAAAATGAATTTCCCACAAAATGGACTTTCGCGCCATCGCGTTCCCAATCAAGCGAATACAACCAGTCGTGTAGGTGCCAAAACGGCAACCTCCTGCGCCAGTCATTGCATTGGATGCTGCCGCTGCGACGGCGATATCACTTTCCATTCAGTCTCCTCCCCCGGACGATGTCCCCCACCCACCAGTCAACTAGAAAGCAGCGCCAGCACGAGCGTGCAGATGCCAAGGCCCGCGTCGTGCATGCGTTCATGGAAGGCGCGAGCTGGCGCGAGGTCGCCACGCGCAACGACGAGCCCTATAGCACGGCTCGCCGCGCTATCCTCAACGCCTGCACGTATTGGGCAGCGTGTCCTCGGGCACCGGCACTGTGCTTATGCGTACGCACGCCGGCTCTGTCAAGAAGCAAGAGAATTCCCGCTTCATTGCCGACCTCTTCACGGCTGCGCTAAGGACGGAGCAGTACTGTGAGCTGGCACCGACGAACAAGATTGTCATCGTGAGCGACAATGCGTCAGCTCACAGTGCGGTGGAGACACTAGCAAGGGAGATGCTCGCGGTGGACGGCATCGTGAACGCCAACAAGCTGGTCGTGCTGCGGCTCGCCCCCTACAGCCCCATGCTGAACCCGATCAAGGGGTGCTGGAACGTGCTGAAGGCGAAGATGCCCGCCGCGTGGCTGAGCGCAAAGAGGAGTTCCTAGTGAGGGGCGAGTACGAGATGTTCTGCGCGCACCGCCGGGCTCTCATGGAAGAGGCTGTTGAGGTCGCTAAGCCGGCAATTACGCGTTGTCTTGTGTGGCGCATGGAGCGCCATTGCCTCAAGGCGTCCTTTGCTGCGGGGAGGGGTGAAGACATGAGCTAGGCAAGTAGCTAGCAAGATGAGGATTGTAGCCATGTTCACTTGCTTAAGAGCTCGACTAACTAAATGTTCACTTTGTGGGAAAATAATTTTCTACTCGACCGATTTTGAACAAAGAAATGTTTGTTCACTTGCGTTGGTAAAAAAAATCCGATTTGGTCGGAAATGTGTAAATCCGCCGCCGCGTAGCGGCGGCGCTCGGCTAGTTACCTGTACCGTTTTTGAAACAACAAGGTTATAACGCAAATTTGAAGTCATAATGTCAAGTTAGCGCTCATTCAGCAAAACATTCACAGTTGACCGCAAGTTGCGGGGAAGTTGCGTCATTCTGGTAGCCCCGCCACCCGCAACGCAAGCCCGTCCGTCATGACCAGCAACAAGGACGCCGTAGCAGCTTCAACTTCGCCCGCCCCAGCCTCCGAGGAGCCCGCGCACGGACAAGACCCGTCGCCGTCTGCACCCGGCAGCCCCAGTACGGCCGCGCGCCCCTTCCAGTCCGACGCCGTCGTCGCCGAGGAACCACTGGTCAAGAAGCGCCGTACCAAGAACTTCCAGCTACGTGAGGACCTGGCCAAGTCCCGCGGCTCCGTGACGGTGCATATGCCCGCCTTTGAGCCGCTGGCGTTCGCCACATGGGACGAGTTCATCCAGGCCTGGACCGCCTACATGACGCGCACTAGGACCATGTATCGCCGCCGCTCGTCGTCCACCACAACGTACTGGAATAACAAACACAAGTTCAAAAAGTATCCCGTACCCGAGGACTTTAAGTACGCTACGATGGCCTATTGGTGCACACACGGCTGTATCCAACCGTCAAGGGGTAATGGGGTACGCACACACCTGCACAACCGGTACACGGGCTGCTCGGCCCGTATCACGGCCGACGTCGTGTTCGAAGTGCTGGAAGGGGAGCCCGGCAAGGTGCGCTGGCTCGTGCGGGTGCGTAACCAGATCTCCCAACACAACCACCGGATCAGTGACGAGATCTACAACTGCTACACCAACAACAGCTCCGTTCCGGACGAATTGCTGCTTGGACCCGAGGCTGAGCAGAAGCACGAGCCGCCCCAAGGAGCGGACGAGTCAGGTAACTTGGATACATTGTTGTGAATTTTGCGCTGGAAAGTGACCGGTTTTTGGTGCAGCTTACGAGCCGTCGGCGCGTATTCTCACCGAGCTGGATCCGATGGGCGTTGATCCCGGTGAGTGGAGGGTTGGAATATGAGTGCTAGTTAAAGCTGGGCTGGTTTGACTCGCTGGTGCTCGCAGGGTTCACGATGAGGGCTTCTTCGGAGTCAAAAATGGATGTCAAGACGGCCGCGATGAACGTGCCGTCTGCTGGTAAGGCTGGCATTTTGTGGGAAATCAAGGACTTTGATACTAAACTTGAAGCTCTTGATTTTGTTTTGACACAGCCGGTGCGGGAATGCTGCTGAAGGAAGCACTGGCGAACGACCACAAGATGAATATGGCCGCCTCGGAGATGCAGCCGTTGCTGGAAGAGCTCAAGAATACGCCGTCGCGCGTGATTCACAAGCGTCTGCAAGATGTGTCCGAGATGGTCGCGCACTTGCAAGCGAAGTGGCACCAAGGTACGTCCAACGCAAACCTATTGGACCAAGTCTCTGTCATTAACTCGTGTCTGTACTGACTGGTAGACCGCATTGCAGAGGAAGCTGCGCAAGCTCATGCCGTTCCTATTGCCTCTTATACAGTCGAGCAAGCTGCAGCTGCAGCTGCACCAAGCGAAGCGCTCGGCAAGGCAACTGCCAACGCGATTTCCTCGATCGTCAGTTTGCCTCCAGGTGCCGCTTTCTACCTGACGCCACGTGTGGAGCAGATAGCGACTGAAACGAGCCGCGTGGCTTCAACATCCGTCAGTACGGACAGCAGATCGGGCGACGAAGCAACGCCCACACCAAGCGACCGTGAAGTCTCTGAAAAGGGCGGCCAGGTGCTGGGAAGCCAGCGTGGTCCTTCAGAAGCTGTATAAGCTAGCGTCGCTATCTTAGCGATGGCATCGCGAGGGAAACGTGTTTGATTTGCATTGAGTTGTCGTCAATAACTTGTCTTGTTGAGGTCATATTGTTTTTCTGTACTGTTGTTTAGAGGTTCTCGCGCAAGTCTCTCCGAAATTCGAGGTATTTCTGTCGTTTGGGGATGGAGAGAGCAGCCAAGCTGACGGTTTTCTCTGTTTGAAGACACGCACATTGATCATATACGTTTGGCATGCGATCAGTTTGACGCAGACGCCAACCATCTCACCATTATTTCCGTCATGAATAGAGACGGCGACACCAGTGTGCATTGTCCACCGAGGCGCTTGTTCGTGAACCAACCCTCGCACGATATCGAACAACACATGAGTACTGACCACGAGAGAGATGACGATAACCAGGATGGCAGCGAGCTTTATCTGGCGGAAGACGATGGTGGAGACTTCAACGAGTTGGCTGCAGAAACGTCGAGTCTGGCGTCCAGTGAAAGCAGCGGCTTTGTGTGCAGCGAACAAGGCACGATTACCGCAATACGTGTGCGACCTATGCTACCGTCGGAGAAGAAGAGCGGCTACCGTATCATTGTCGACTTGACCGTGAAGAACGATGGGATAGTGACGAGAATTGTGAATCCGACAGCACTTCCACCTTCGAGTCGCGGTCGCTCATCGCCGCTTTCTTTGATGGGATCGAGTACCGAATCGACAGGTTACCCGCCCCAATTCACGCAAGAGTTCTGGTTTGATTACAGTTATTGGACTTGTGATCGGTCTCGAGCACACCAAGTATCCCCACAAAGCTCAATCTTTGACGAGCTGGGAGTACTCGCGCTTGAAACTCTGTTGCAGGGTCATAACTGCTCTGTCTTCGCATATGGACAACCAGGAGCAGGCAAAACGTACACCATGATGGGGAGCAGCGACGCGCGTGCGTCTTTGCCGGCATCTGCCAGTGTTAATGGCAGCGATAGTGACTCAAGCGCTACAAGTGCACTGACGACATCCGATCGACGAGGTGTGATACCAAGAATCTGTCAGAGTTTGTTCGCTGAAGTCGACGAACGAAAGCGCGCTGGAAACTCATGCACAGTTCTCATGAGCTACGTGGAAATCTACGACGAACGAGTGTACGATCTTCTCTCTCAGACCACAATTAAGGTGAGAGTTAAACTACTTTTGACTGATACCTGCTCAGGAATTGCTACCGCTATATGTTTTTGTTGTTGTGCTCGATTCCAGAAATCCCTTAAGGTACGGGAGCATCCAGAAGACGGTGCTTTCGTCGAACGAGCACAGCGCGTTCATGTCACGAGCTACACTCAAGTCTTGGGATTGATTCAAGAGGGAAATCGCACGCGTTCGGTGGCTTGTACACACAACAATGATCGCCGTATGCGTTCACACACCGTGTTAATTATCTCGCTCACTCAACATGTGTCAGCAGAACCTCCAAGGAAGAGCAAGCTTTGCTTGGTGGATTTAGCTGGAAGTGAACGTGTGGATCACTCTGGGGCCAGTGGCGTGCGTCGACGCGAAGTAGCAAGCATTAATCGTTCTCTTGCGACTCTCGCCGATGTCGTTGGTGCTCTAGCCAAGCGCAGAGTTCATCGCTCAGCGGATGGTTCTCAGCATCATAAAACGTTCGTTCCGTACCGAAACTCGGTATTGACCAGGCTACTGAAGGAATGTCTTGGCGGACGGGCCAAGACGATCATGATCGGGACTATTAGTCCCTGTTGCGCACACTATGAAGAGTCAATTGCTACCCTCCGGTACATTGAACGCGCGAGGAGCGTGTACAGCACAGGTCGATTACAAGTGGATACCGCTGGAGATACAGCAATGAAGTGTTTGAGCGTCACCAACGAGCTGAAATCAAATATCTGTGCGGCGAATAAAGCCTTTTCCCCGTCAGCTATGTCTAATGCTTGCTATGGAGCTCGAGAATGTTATGATTCGTGCTTGGGCTGTGAAGTCTGTAGTCAGAGGTCGAGCGACGACTATTTCGAAGATGAATTGCTACTACAAGCTTCACTTGAAGCCAATGTACAGGAGATAACAACATTAGAGAAGAATACGGATCTGGAGCGGAATGCTACGAATCGTGAGCAAGCGACAAGTTTGCACGTGGAGATCCCAGCTAATCGCACGAAACAAAAGCAACCCGAAGGCCCAGTGTCGCGGAAATGTGTACATTTGCTGAATCTAGTTGCTATCCGTCGTCGTTGGCAGACTCTGCGTCAGTATCGTGCCTGGAATCGGTGGCGAAAACTAAACTCTCTGGAAAAACTACAAGTCAAGCTGGAAGAGAATAACGATAACGAAGAAGACATGCAGATCGAGAACCATGTTGTACCTCAAAAGTCGATCGGACGGCGAGCAGGTTGTCCTCCTCTGCACACGCGAGTCTTAACTACTGGAGCGCAGTCAGTGGGTCGTACGCAAGATGTGGTTGCGGCTGTGGTCGTCACTGATGCGATTTGTTGCTCAGTGGTGCAGGACTTCATGTTTCCATTTCGTGACGAGCCAACAAAGCTTTCAATGCAACAGCCAAGCGTGACACCTTCAGCTTCTCTCCTGGAACTTTTAGCGTCAAGTTCCGAGTTTGATCGGTCACAATTTTGCTTTGATCTGAGCGAGGACTGCAGCAAGGACGTACTCCAACTGGAAAAATTGGCGTTACCTGAAGAGTGGCTTAGTATCGAAGAGAACGAATTATCGCTGCCTGAACTGGACGTGGTTGATTCAAGCGATAAGTTGGACACGACAGAGAGAGAAAAAAGTAGCATCCATTCGACGCTGTCGCTTTGCGTGGATTCAATCGACATGGCACGAAGAGCGTTAGGACCTGGTGTTCGTAATTTACGCTGCCAAAGTACTGCCAACAACATGATTGCAAGTGGAACGGGGGTAGAATGCGAGCTTCTTCGCTATCTGGATAAGAGATTTATCGCCATGACTCAAGTCTTAGAAGACGTGATAATAGCATCGAAATTTCATGACGCCAACCCGCTTCGATCAACTTTTCACATACTGGAAACAATGATAAGCGATTTTTGTCTGCAAACTATCGTAAAACTATGCGATCAACTTCCTAGTGCCTCGAGTTCATGCGTGGCCGGCCGACAGCAACTTGTGACGCAACTAGAGCAGTTCAGCGATCAAGTAAAGCGACAATTTCTACCTGAAATTACTCGCGGCAATGGCTCAGAAACAAACAAGGACTACGTCCATGCTGCTTTCTTTGTGGCCACAGAGTTGCTTGTGATGACGGAAAGGATTAAACTCGTGTGGAGTTTTGCTGGACAGAAGAAGCGCGAACGATTGCTCCAGGCTCAAGCGCTAGAAGCTGCAGCTATCAAGGACAGGAAACTCGCTGTCCAGATTGCAGCTCTTGGAGAACGTAATGCAGAGTTGTCTGCGAAGTATGCTTTGCTAGTCGCCACAAAAAGTAGACTAGGTGAAGCAGAACATGAACTGACTTACGGAAAGTATGCAAAAAGTCGTCGCGGCACTAGTGCTCTTCTCTCGACTGAGTGTGTGAGTGAAATGAACTCGGCAAGTCGTGTGGCCATGATGGAAGCACGTGCAGTCGAGCTACAAAGAGATCTTGAAGACGCTCGCAAACACGCTCAAGGACTTGAAAGTCAGCTCATGGAGTCCACACACTTTAACCTGGAGCAAAATTCTGAACTAGAAAATGTCAAAGCCAATCTCTCTTGGATAAAGAATGCTGAGATGGGAAGGAACTTGCGCAAGGCACAAACTCAGCAGGAAGCAACAGCGATGTTTGCAGAGGATTTAGTGGCTCAGCTTGCGGCATTGACGGATCACGTCTCGATTCAGGCTGACCACGTTTCTGAATTAGAGACACGCATTGAGCAGGGTCAAATACGTGTGCTAGAGCTGGAAGTGAGTCTTACAGCAGCCGTACAAGAGCGAGATGAGCACATCGTTGTGCTCTGTCAGACTGAAGAAGCTTTAGACAATGCTTTTGCTCGTGAAAAAGTGCTCCACAAGCAGCTCGCTGGGTCCTCTGCTCGCGAGTCGGAGGAGATGATTCATGTGCGAGGTGAACTGCATGGAGCAACACTAGAACTTGGGTCATTGCGCGGGGAGCTTGCAGAACTGCTTAATTACTCGACGTTGCAGAGCGCTACCATCGAAACGCTGACGTTGGAACAGGCAAAAACACTCCAAAGGACTCAGGAGCTGGAGACAGAACGCGACGAGCTACTGCGTCGGTGCCAAGTCGAGAAGGATATCTCGGAGCACAAGGAACGAGCGTATCAAGCTCAGATTCAGAAGACCCAAGAGCAGGCAAAACGAACTGTGCTCAAACAGGAAGAAATCATTTGCAGTTTGACGGAACAACTGCAAGAATGCAGGACGGAGCTCAATGCCAGTACTAATCAATGGATACGAGCAGAAACGCAGTGTGGATTGCTGCAGGTTTCCATCGACCAGCTTCATTGCTCTCTCACCGAAGCAAAAGAAGCAGGTTTGATGCAATTCGCTGACGTCGAGTCGTCTCAGTTGAGAGATAACCATCTCTATGATTTTGATCAGGCCACGGCTGGAGCTGTAAATGAACATCTGACCAGTCTCGACGCGTGGTTTAGTGAAGTGATATCTGGCAACCAAGAGAATACGGAAACGCTGTGTCCACACCAAGACTCGGGGATGATAGAAACACAAGGCGAAAAAAATTGTGACAAAGCGCGAGACGAGAATTTTGCAGCGCGATCCTCGCTGCTGAAGACGTTGACGGACCTGAATGCTTTGACGAACGGATTGTTAGTCGTGTGTGAAAGTTCGTCCGATGCTGAAACTCGAGCCAATAATTCCACAGGCGGAGAATCTGATTATGGTTTAAATCCCCATGAAGCTAGCGGGGATACGAATGATTCGGAGGAATGTGAACCAGACGAAACTATTCAGGAGAGTAGCGGATCAAAAGGGACGAATAGAGACAAAGTGAAGGTTTCCAGTGAAGTTTGCCAGCTAAGGTATGCATTTGTATACTTGAAGTATGGATTTATTTGATGATATACTAAGAAAATCCGCTGTGTTCGTGTATGTGCTACAGAAAAATCGTGGTGAAGCTGAAAGATGCACTTATTGCAAAAGACGACATGTTATTGTTCCTAGATGGAAAAGTTAGACGGCTGGAAGAGTGCATTTTAAAGTAAAAAAATAGTGACAAAACAAAATTGACGACAGATACATCACCCTAAGTACGAGGCATGGTGACAGGCTGGCTAATTCACACACACAAATAGTTGGTTTTGCCGCGGCGAAAACACAGATTTATCAGATTGATCCGGATTTATCCGTGGCAAAAATCCATGGACTCCACGAACATGAGCATCGGTCAAGAACTCCCAGTAATTGCGGCACGCGCAGCAACAAGAGCGGACCTAACATTGGATTCCGCCATCATCAGCACGCTCTAAAAGGAGATCGTTACCAGAGACAACATTGAGATCCTTACGGGAGCTACAGCCAAGAAGACCCTGTTGGCAGATGGAACGCAGAGTCCCTCGACTGTCACGGACGTGGAGGTCAAGCTGGCGGATGGACAGACGCTTTCGATCTTCAGCGAGCAGAGCTGTGAAAATATATTGTTTATTGATTGCAGGTCATGGCTCTCGAAAATCAATTATTGCAATCTTATCAATCTAGGCACCACGTATTGCAATCTATTGCCCTGACCTACGGACCTTCCTTTTTTTGGATTGCTCGATGGCCTTCGACACGTCTGCAAGGGTCACTAGATCCCAGTTCAGCATTAAGAACATTATAACTTCGAGGGTCTCGTGGCTCATCCTTCTCCGCCAGTATCCGACAGTGTTTTTAACGGGCGGAAAAGAATCGCTCGGCTGCTACAGACGTTGCAGGAACCCAGCTCGCGTCGGTGTACTTGGACTGCGGTCCACTACGCTTGTGGACTTTCTTGTTGACCATCTCGCCAATCCTCCGGTGGCACGTTTCCACTTCGATTTATTTGCGCTCGCCGAGGTTGGTGCGGCTGAGATTGAGCGTGTTGGCTGGGAGAAGAAACGGGTCAGAACATTCCGCTCGCATCTCAACAAGGTTGACTCCACACCAGCTTGGCGTTTACTAGTCCACTCTCAAACACCGGAAATCCGATGATATCCACATCAGTGGCTAGGTACTTCTCCCTGCCGTCATATTTGTCTAGAAAAATGTCAGATATGACACGAGTTGTTGCCACAGTCATGTCGTGGCGCTGCAGTTTTCCAGTAACCACATCAAGCGCTGCCATTTCATCCAGCAGTGCAGCAATTTTTCTCTGTTCACTCAAGGATGGAATGAGGTCAGCAAATACAACTCGACGAAGGTCGTCAGCGCTGGTATCCGAAGGAAGGTCACGATTCACATCGCAGTCGTCTTGAAATAGGTGCAAGTACGGGCGAAAATCCTCGAAAACTGCAGCATACCTTAACAGCCACTCCACCGAAGTTCGTGTAGAGGCACAGGCTTCTAGTCGCACCCGTTTTGATTCAGTTTGGCGATGCGCCTCACAGTTTTAAGCTTTCTCATGAGCGCACTCACTTGATTAATGGGGTTTTATGTGGGGCGCGCTCTAACAGCGAGATTGAAGCGATGTACCGCACAGCCTACAAGAGGCACGTCAACGCTGCGATCAATCGTTTTGCTTTGTTTGTCTCCATGTTGTCAGCTACGACAGCCACCATGCCAGCAAGATGGAGACCGTAGTGAGATAGCACCAGGTCCAAAATTCGATATGTTCCGCAACCGTCATCGAACATTCATCTTGAAAAGGCGAGAAGGCCAAACACCTCAGGCCCTTTCGGGTAGCAGCAAAAATTGCGATAGCGTGCTCAGCCGAATCCGTAAACCGTCGAACATCAAAGCGATGTTTTTCACCAGAGAGGTCCTTGGTGCTATTGACGATGACAACGCCTACAAGCGCCGTCATTCGCTTCAAGAGTGTTGCGCGATCCATCTTGTTATAGCGAACAGCTGAGCGAATGATGGGGTCATCCACCTGCGCGAAGGGGACGTTCTTCAGAGCGACCAGTTTCGTCCATAGTGTCAGTAACATCCTTGTGGACAAGCATTCCACTGATCGGTTGGCAGTTCTTTTTAGCACATTCCTCTGCGATGGTTCAAAACCAGCAAGGTGGCCTTGCAGCAGGTGAGTCATCAAGTTCTTGTAACCAGCTTGTATTTTTTTGCATTGACTACTTCGTTGCAAATACTGCATGTGCACTCTGCTGCTCTTGTATAGAAGCTTGACGATTTCGGCGTTATTCATGCAAGGCGTGCTGGGTGTTTGGAATGGGAGTGTTTAGAGCCAAATTGGACAATGGCGAAGTTGAGCCAGCTGCAACCGTCGCTGCAGCTATCTCTAAACGCGAGATTGATGCCAAACGGCAGTATAGCTGGATACTTTCTCGTGTGGGATCGGTTCTATCTGTCTGGTTGGTGGAATGGAATAGTTGCGGGGCTGGTTGGATCCAATAGCGCAAGGGGAATTATATATAAATTGGGATTGTCGTTTGAGATCTTGGCACAATCAATTATTGAGAGTGACAATCCGCAATCTCACAACCACAATCGTGTTTTCCACAGCCCTGTTCAGCAAGGCTGTGATTCCGAGTACAGGCGGCTTCTCGGCCAGTTACATGGTGCTGAAGCGCTTGCACGCATTGTTGAGTGCAAACTCAACTACTGGCAGGCATTCTGACCAAGTGCGAGGAGCCTCCGCACAGACACTGCGTAGAGTGTCCTCAAGCACTCGGTTGACACGCTCCGTCTGCCCATCCGTCTGAGGATGATCGGCAATGGACCTGTGCAGCCTTGTTCCAAGTAGTTGGAATAGCGTTCGCCAGAACGCGGCGGTAAACCGCGGGTCACGATCCGAGACAATTGTCTCCGGCAGACCATGATGGCGGAAAATGCCATCCAGGAACAGCTTCGCAGCCTGTTCCCTGTTCCCCGGTCACTGTGTCTTTGACCGGAGCAAGACGCACCATCTTGCTCAGACGGCACACAGAACACCAGGATGCCGGTGTTTCCGTGGCCGTCAGCTGGAAGTCCGAAGATGAAATCCAGACTCATCGACTTCCAGCAGTCCGCTGGAACGGTCAGGCTCTGCAAAGGAGCCGAGGCGTGCCCGGCGGGTTTCACCCGCTGACATGTTTCACATGGCATCACGTACTGTGCGACCCACTTGTACATGTGGGAGATTGGAAGGTCTCCTCGAGGACCAAGTGACCGCTGGACGGCGCATGCGCGCCTCCTGTAGGATGTAAAACTTGAGATCCTCGTCGCTTCGAACGACTACCCCAGGGGTTACGTGGGGCTCCACTCGATAGTACAGTAGGCCATCGGCCCACTCCCAGAGCATACCGCTCGGGGTGCTCACTGCGGTGAGCGGGATGTCGCTCCCGCGCATCAGGATCTGGTAGTATCCATCCACCAGATCCAGGGTGCTTATAAGTCGCACCCGGCCATTGTTTAACAACACATCCTTTCGTGGGATGGGTGTCTGGGCCGGCATCTTTGCGCTGTTCAGCTTATTAAAAGCATGAACCAGACGCCACTTCCCGTTCGGCTTCCGAACACAGAAGGTTGGCTTCGAGTGCCGGGACTTCGATTCCCGCACCATGCCTGCTTTGGCCTTTGCGGAGAAGAGGGCATCAATGACTTCGCACTGCTCTCGAGGCAGTGGCCATTGTCTGGTGGTAACACAGTACTTTGTGCCCGGCACGAGATCAATCTCGTGACTGATCCCACGATCCGGTGGGAGTTGAGACGGTGGATCCTTGGACACCATTTCCTCGAACTCCTTCATCAAAGGATACACTGGATCCTTCGGGTTCTTGAGAATCTCAGAACCCAAGCGCGAGGCTCGCTGGGAGGAGAATGCTGGACGGCCTCGTCCATAACCAAGGAGGAATTCAATTCCTCTGGAGTGGACTCTTGCTTCAAGAGTACCACCTCCGCGATTTCTCTTGCCTTCGGGTCGGCCAGGAAATCTGTCGACGTCAACTCTTCTAGGCTCAGGAGTTCTGACACCTCTGGCAGCGGCTCTAGCTGGATGCCGCCTGCCTTGACCCGACGGCCGGTCTCGCCGTCGAGAAATGTGATAACACCCTTCGACTGGCCACGTCGGAAGAATCCGGGCCCTGGGTTCTGAGATCGCTTCAATCGGCGTCCAGTTCTGAAATGACTTCAGACTCGACTTGCGGTGTCGATTATGTCGTCGACGGCGACCGTGACATGGTATTTCGTTGCCCACGTCTGTGGACGTCTCAGTGACGACGGCAACGCCTCTAGGTCTTCGTGTGGAACATGGTTACCCACATAAGACGTGCATTCCGCCACTTCTTCTTCAGTTATGGTTTGGGCGACCTGGTGTGGAACAAGGTTACCCACACAGGAAACGCATTCTGCACCTTCCTCGCCAGTTTCTGTCTGGGTGACTCGGTGTGGAACATGGTTACCTACACAGGAAGCGCCTCGCGCGTCTTCCTCGCCAGTTTCTGATTGGGTGACTTGGTGTGTCCTAGGTTACCCACCTGGTCGGTGCCTCCGGCACCGCCACTCTTAGCCGCCGGTCTAGATACCGGCGGGGGTCGAGGGCTATTCTGTAAGGACTGCCGCACTCAACCGGGTGAAGCTTCTGCTGCCACCGCTTCTAGGGAGTCGCTCAATACGTCGGCGGCTCCCAAAAATTCACTGGATGCTCTTGCATCCCGGCGCCCCTTTCGGACGCCCCAGTTCCTGGCAGAGGTGGGAACATGACTCACCAATGCTCTGCCAGTAACTGCAGGCCGGCCCCGATTGCTTTGTTTCGCCAATCGATCCATGGCTCATGTTTGCCGAGCCAGGGCATGCCCAGGATCAAGTCATACTTGCCCATCTCTAGGACAGTAAACTGCTCCATCCTGTCAAAGTTCTCGAACTTCACAGCTAGATCCACATGGATCCTGGGAACGGTAATCATCGTTCCGTCGGCCAGCTGTACTGACACTGTTCCTTGGCTTTCTCGTAAAGCATCGGCCAGCTTGTTGCTGTTCTCCGCAACAGTCTGGCGGCGTGCGAAGTTTTTGTCGACGCCCTGGGGTCTATTAAGATTCGGAAGGGATGTGTATATCCCAATATACTTACGTGTACTACGAGCAGCCCAATGTTGCCCTTCTTCGATTCGAGAGTGCAAAGACTCTCAGGAGCTAAGTTTCCATGGAGGGCGCCGCCCGCGCACCGCTCATGAAGACTTAGACCTTCCCCAGTAGGGGGCCCCGCCCTACTGGTGTCCTGCGTTCCCCTGCCCGTGGGGTCGCGTCTTGGATCACGCGACTTGGATCACCTCTTCCAGAGTATTGAGCTGCATCCGAAGTAGCTGGGTGCGGGCCGGGCCTACTCTTAGGCCGTCCATGAACACCGTCACTTTGATGTGTTCATGGAGTAGGTTTCCCACGAGGGATGCGGTGAGCTCCCGCATCTCCTGGATGTACTCGTGCAGCTCATGTCTTCCCTGTTTACATGACAGGAAGCGTGACCGCTGGCGGTAACCGATAGTTCACCGGGAGGAACGCGGCTCTTCACACAGTTGGGCCCAGGATGCAAAGCACCCAGGCGTTGTCGCTTCCCGCGTATACGCCCAACTCTTAGCACGCCCGCTAAGGTTGGAGAGGGCGAAAGCCACGCAGAGGTGCTCCGAAAAGATGAGAGCCGCATCCATTGTGAGCTCTACTTCTCGCACCCAGAAGTGCAGGTTTTCACCTTCCTTCCCTTCGTCAGGGTTTACCTTCAGCCTTAACGGCTTGGGGTAGACCGGTTTCGGCTCTGCAGCCGGAACTTGCAGGTTGCTCCGAACATGTTCGATAAGCCGAACGCGGTCACGCATTCAACTTGCTCAGCTTGCGTTGACGACGCCAAGCTGCGCAAGGCATCCATTCCAAATATGCCAGTCATCTTACGAACGGACTCGAACTGTGAGTCGTTCAGATGAGAAAACTCATTCCGGTCCATTTTGCTAGACCCAGAGGTTTCAGGTAGTAACCGATTAGGCGTGGATTGACTACAAGTGCTACCAAGTGTGACTGGGCACACAACACCTTGCGCACAGGAAGTGTGACTTCCGGAGAGTATACAAACTCTCAGCGAATGGCAGTTCATTAGTCTCTGGCCTGTGGGACTGTTACCAAAATTAGGTAGAATTAATACTGAATATATTTATAGGTGACCCCTTTTAATACGTCTACATACTATTTATTAGTCACCTATAAAGTTCCCTAGATGTTATCCTATTGAGTGGCTCTGAGGTCTTTGTACCATATCTGTGGTACCTATCCCTGACGTCATTATCGTCGACGTCATAGTGATGTTTAGCTACATCACTTAGTGTACTTGGATACACCTGCTCTGAAGAGTGACTTGGTACTCTTCATGTAACCCAGTTACAAGAAAAATTAGACCTCAGATTTTTCGCCTCGACCCAGTCGTTATAACACAAGAAGACGGCTAGAAAGATCGGGGACCTCGTCGACAACGTCGACGAAGTGTTCAATGGCCTGGAATACACCGCGATTGACCGAGTGTTTTTCACGCTGCAGTCAGTATTACGAGCCGCTGAACGTCGATGGCAGCAATAACTACCCCTCATCGGCTTCTCATCATGAAGCCACATGTAACCACGGTTTGCTCCCTTCATACTTGCCATGCAACGAGCGGGTCTACGAGAAGGCCAAAGAGTAGTTAAGTTCGTTCGAGCCGAACCTGTAGACAATAAATGCTAATATTTTCGGACGCCCGTAACAACATCTGATACACTGCGCGACAGATTAGATTGGACACCTACTTAACTCACCGTAGTGCTGGCAGTTCTTCGAGTTAGCCTATACTATTTAGATATATGCGCGCTGTAGGCAGGAGAAAGAGCTTGCTTGTGCTAATGAGCGCAAGTTCGAGCTCTGTAGGGTGCCTCCCATACAACTTTCCACTTTTAGCTCCGCGACAGATCAAATCGGACAAACCCACCCATACTAAAACCAAGTATATCATTAGAGTGTGTGTCAGTAGGAATTGGTGGCCGTAGAGCTTGCTGCATGGCTGGTCGCGAAGACTGCAGCGAGGTCGAGCTTTATCTGCACGCTTATTCTGCAAGACGCCTCAGACGAAGAAGCCCCGTCTAACAGAGCATGAGAAGGGAAAGATTGACGGCCTTTTTGATGCGGGCGCGAGCAAGCGCAGCATCGCTCGCAGTCTTGGCCGCAGCCCTGACACCATCTGCCGCGTGCTAGCACCCAAGCCACCGCCGAAGGACCGCAAGAAGGCCAAGCTCTCCAAGCGACCCGGAACGCCGCCCGCGCTTAATGAGCGCGCGCTCAGGCGGATTTTACGTGCAGCGGATCCTTGAGGTCATTCCATCGCGCAGCTGAAGGCAGGGCTTCAACTCGACGTGCACGTGAGGACCATCCAGCGCGCCCTTGCCAAGGTGCACTAGCTCGTCTTCACGAAGATGCTCAACACGCTACCACTCGAGCCCGAGGTCATGGTCGCCCGTGAAGCGTGGGCAAGGGAGAAGCTGCTGCTCAAGATGTCGGGCCTTATTGAGATTTCATTATTTTTCCTGATGAGAAGAAATGGAATCTTGATGGGCCGACGGATTTTAAAACTACTGGCGGGACCTACGGCGCCGTCCCCGAAGGACGAAGCGAAGGCAGGCAGGAGGCGGATCGGTAATGGTGTGGGCTGTGTTTAGTGCACGGGGTAAGTCTCAGCTAGTGGTTGACGGGGAGGCAAAACTCGGACGACTACGTGTTCACGTTGTCCTCCCCTTTGCTCATCTGAAGTATGACACGATTTTACCTTTCAGCAAGACAATGCAAGTATCCATACCTCGGCACGCACCAAGGACTTTTTCTTAAAGCTGATCGACTGGCTTTCAAAGTCGCCAGACTTAAATCCTATAGAAAACCTTTGGTCGATAATGAGCAGGAGAGTATACAGTAACGGTAGGCAGTTCGATAAGGTACCTGAGCTAAGGGCTGCGCTGTTTGAGGCATGGGATTCCATCCCTCTCGCACTGTTGCACCCACTCGAGTCAATGCCGCGCCGCTGTTTAGAGGTTGTTGCCTCGAATAGGGATAGGACTCATTACTAAAGAATACCAATATACTTGGTTTTTGTATGGGTGGGTTTGTCCGATTTGATCTGTCGCGGAGCTAAAAGTGGAAAGTTGTATGGGAGGCACCCTACAGAGCTCGAACTTGCGCTCATTAGCACAAGCAAGCTCTTTCCCCTGTCTACAGCGCGTATATATCTAAATAGTATAGGCTAACTCAAAGAACTGCCAACACTACGGTCAGTTAAGTAGGTGTCCGATCTAACCTGTCGCGGAGTGTACATGTATTTTCGGACAGAGGAAGTTTAATTAAAGGAAACTTTTGTGAACAGCAAATGTCAAATCACGTATCAAATGTCAAAAATTATCCAAAATAGATTCCGGAGGACTGTCGTTAAATTGGTACTTAAGTATTTGTCACAGATGTTTGCAATTTTCCTTATTCTAGACCCCGCCATGTTCCAGCAACTAAAGTTCCTAAGAATTCTTCCAAGATGGAATCATCCGACGATCTGAGCTGCTTTAAGTAAGATCATCTTTGTTGGGGTTCACCGAGATGACCTCAACCCGTTCTACATGACCAGCGACGATTTTGAGAACTATAGGCGAAGTTTTCAAGCCCAGGCCGAGCGCGCGGTGCTTTGGGCGCGTCGCTTATGATCGTCGTGGATCTGCTGATCGGCAATGAGCCGTAAAGAAAGCTATACTGCAGCGGTGCAGTATATTGTGGGGCCAACTGCTTCGTGATCCAAATCTCACCAGTAAGCACGTAAAGGAGCATCGACCTCACGAAGGCAAGGCGCCGGACGGTACAATCTACCACACTCCAGGTCAGCGCATAGCAACAATGACAAAAACCACTTCCAATTCAACTCGTTAGCATTTTCTTCACGTTAAATACACAAACCATTTATCCAACACCCACGACTTGTCCATTAAGGAATCAGCAATTCACGACGGTGCAGGTTGATTTTGTATTCCCATGACTGCTGCTGCGCGTAGCTCGACACATAGAGCACGTACATCGTGCCTGTGGCGTATAACTTCATGGGGAACAGTCGACTCGGATCGCTCTTGGGCTGCGCACTGGACTTGATGATCTGCAGTTTCGCCAGATCTAAACTAATCAGCAGCTTGGCCGTCGTGTTGTCGAAAAGGTGGAAACGCGTGTCCGTGAGCACGCCCCAACGGGTCACCATCGTCTTCCTGGACGGCGAAGCGCTCGCCGGCGTCCTGGGCGTGAGCGGCGCCGGAGACGCCAACAAGCCATTGCTCGACACTTGTCTGGACCAGAAGGAGAAGGACCGTCTCGGCCGCGTGGAAATAGGCGGTGCCATGAGGAACTGGCCCGACTTGCACGGTATCCGAGATGAAATGGGCGTGATCTCCAGGTCTATAGTGCCCTGCACGAAGCGGTGTAGCCCCACAATGGATTCTTCCACAGGAAACTTCCACTTGGCCAGCGGTGCACTGAACGTCCTCTTGTCTTCCCATCCGGGCTCCATCGCCGCAATCGCCTGTCCTAGGAACCGCAATCTCCCCGTGTTCGTGACGCCGATAAGTGTGGTGACAATATCGCACTTGCTGGACAGCATGGGCACGAAAAATGTGTCCTTCCACGTGGGTAGGTTCACGTTGGTGCTCTTGTCGGTGGAGAAGTGAAACATGAAGGGCCCGAACGGCTTCTTGAGCACGCGTACGTTGCAGAAGACCGAGACCACGTTGCGGAAGTCGCAGAGCATCTCGAGGCCGCGCACTTGCGTGACCTGCAGCTCCACGGGGCGCCCTACGCCGCTCAGGCGCTTGGCGAAGCTGCGACGCGCCAGGAAACAGCGTACGAGGCGTTGAACCACAATGGCGGCGGCGTGACGCACCGCGCGGCGCTCCAGCGGCTGTAGTTTCTCCTGCTCTGCGAGGCGCCGCGCCTCCGTCAGTTTGGGTTTGGAAAGGACTGTGTCATCGCCCCAGAAGCGGCGGCTCTGCGCGTCCATGGGAGGCGTGCCAGGCATCACGAGGTCCTGCTCTTGCTCAGGCTCGGACGAGGGCTCCTTGACGTCCATTGGGGGCGGCGTGTTGGCCTGGTTGGAGGCGGCATCGTCACTCGCACGATGTGGGGGGCGCACGCTCGACGGCATTCGAACTGTTGAGCGTACGAGTCGAGTGAATAGAGATGTGACGGAATAATGATCGGAAAAGCTGGTCCGAGTCGGCGTTTTACGCCTCTCTCGAAAAACATCTTGTTGTTTGTATGGGAGAGAAGCAGGCGTAAAACTCAGGAGTTGTCTGATATGTGACGGAAGGAAGGTGGTGGCCCACTAGTAGTGTATGGGGCACGGAAGGTTTGTTGCGCCTTTCGACTGGTGTCATGTTCGGTCCTTATACATCAAGAGCGTGAGACTTGCACTGCTACTGACTCGGAAGGACCGGTGGGAACTTGCTGTAGGACGGGTGTAGCATGCTACAACGCACGACGCCTCAAGAACGAGGCGTCGACGAGTGCCTCAAGTGGGGGCTCGACGAGGCGATGGCACTTCAAGTGGAGAACTGTAGGGGGCTCTCCTCCGTCCGGGGTTCAACTGCTACATACAAAACATGCACTTGATTTATTGCTTGACTGCAGGCGGTCACTCTGCGCGATGGGGAGCCACATAGCGCTGTCATCTTGTCAACACTCGCCGAAGTGGCCGGACGCAGGATAAACCCAGAAGTAAGCGCTAAGTGAAGTACTACGTAGTTTGCATGAAACAAGAATATATATTAAAATTTGTTGTTTTTAGTATGATACGCCACCGATAAATTCAAAATTGTTGGTGAAGACTTTGGTGTACACAGATGTATAGTTTGGCGCGATAAGATGACGTAATATAATATATAAAATAACGTGATATCGGAATTGGCAAGTTCGGGTAGGATAAATCCTAGATTTTTCTTGATTATATGTTCAAGTAAGTACTGCACCGAATTTTTATTTATCTAAAATGTAACTTTATTTTATCAAAGCAAAAAGCCAAGCATATTCCATTTGTAATTCAAGTCAAGACTTATAAGTCAGACGATTTCTAGGGCTGGATCACCAAGAATTTACGCACAGATATTTTGAATCGAACCTCGTCAAGAGAAAAAGAATGCTTTGCGTCGTCGCCCGCATTTTTCGAAGGACAAAAAGCACAGCTTGTGCAGTGCAAATTGTAGAAATTAATGCTCGCACCGGCGCTTTAAGACCTGAAGGGGAAATGTATCAGAACATGCTAAGCGATCCATCATTTACGAAATGCACGACTTGAAGGGGAGGGGGCCGTGACGACAAGTGCTAAGTGATTTTTCTCATATTTTTGATGCCATGTAGTTTTTTTTTCAAATTTGCAGCGTTGTTGGCGACGGTTGAGCTCGGAATGCGCGTCCGATGGACGACGAGGCGCGACGAGCGGATCAGGAGACCTCAGTACATGCCGAAGACCGATATGATGTCCACGACGGTCTCTTTAAGCCTCCGAAGAAGCATGTTGTTGGTTCTCTCAAGCGAAAATTAGATGGGTTCGAGAGCCGGATGGCGACAATTCGAGCTCATCTTGAAGCAAGAGGTGAATTAACCTCAGACCAAGAGTTCCATCTTCCAGCGGTTCATTCAAGCTCCAAAGTCCCCTCAGCAGCTGTGGAGACTTGGCCGTCTCTGGATCGTTTAAAGTTCCCATTGCTACGACGAATCGAACACACTCGAGTGGCAAACGCGTCGCCAATAGATCCATATCTCGAGGTGGAAAATGTACTTCATCGATCAATTACCCGGTCAGTTTATGATCGAGATGCGGGTCTTGTGACCTCAAAGGAGCTGGCTGCGACGTCAGCGACCAATGAGGCTCAAAAGTTGGGAGAAGAAGCTCGGAAACGTATGGTGGCGTACACACAAAATGAAAGCGGGTGGCGGTTTGAAGAACGCACAACGAGGTATCAAGAGGTCATGGAGATGAAGCAACAGGCTGAGAAAGCACAGCGTGAAGCAGATCTGCAACGCCAAACAGCAAGACAAATGAAGGAATTGTTGCGAGATCCGTATCAAAATCTGCGAACATTCCCTGTACCGCGAAATTTGCCTTTGCCCCCAATACCAAATCTTCGGAACAAAAAGCACGAATGGATATGGATACTTGCTTCTTTATCCACAAAATTAACGTTTACACCTCGAGATTTTATGATTGACAACGAAAAGGAGCTGTCGATGTACGTCGTGTACTATATTGCCACATCTGACGTGAATAATACAAGTATCGAGACTGAAGAACACTGGCAACAAGCACTAAAGAACGACTGTCCACCAACAAGTGGCTGGGTATGTGGCTCAGTGCATGGTACACCTCCAGTCCCAGAATTAACAGCACTAAAATCTGGAATACAGACTTGGACTGTAGTAGGAGCTGGTACAGGGCATTTGAACGGAAAATACGTAGCATGTGGACTTCACGATCGTGCTCGAATGTTTAAGTCATCAGCAGGTGTCGAACTCTTCCGGAAATGTGTCCCAGTAGCGTCGTCACTTTCCGAAGCCTTACACTGTCAAACAGCACGCCCAGAGTCAGCCGCTTCAAGCGGGACATCCAGTGTGGTCTTACCGAGTGGACTTGCTTTTATCGAGAAGGACGAGCTCGACTTTCGGTCCATGCAGCGAGTTGGCTCGTGGTTAAGCATGAACGAGTCTATTGAAAGGAACCGACGGATGCTTGCAAGTCAAACTGCGAGTATTGACTCCACACAAGTGTCCGAATCTATTAGAGGCTCCCCGATTGACGGTCATAATGTCATGAATCAAGAGTCTCGACAAGTAGCAGATGACAGTGATGTCGTAGGATCTCGATCTCAAGCGAGTGCGCCTTTATGTCGAGAATGGACGCTTTTCGGACACTGTAGTAGACGGAGAACCAATCAATCAACGGAAACGAGTGAGTCATTGATGAAAGCTGTCGGTCTCGGGTGCTTACAGCGGCATTATTACATTTCATTCAAGGAGAAGAAACAAATGACCGTCTGGGTGCAAACCAAAGAGTCGTGGCTAGAGAAAACCGTCTTAGCTGTGATCATCGAACGTGAAGCGCAAATGAAGCGCGTGCATCATCTCTGCCACAAGTGTATGGTCAACTTCCAGCACAATTTACCACTTGAAACTGAAAAAGTTTTGAGAAAATTGTTAGCTGAATTGAATCGCGTCCGTTTTTTTAGTGTCAAAGTCTTAGAAATGATTGACCAATGGCGAAAACATGCACGGAAAGTCGGGTTTGCTCACTGGTCTGAGAGTTCAGCGAAGAATTTTACCAAAGAAGCAGCTTCAGAAAATAAACCGCAAACGGAGGCTCCAGTGCTTGGATGGTCGGCCTCAATCACCTTAGACACTGGAAAACAACTATACAAAGGGTCTAACGCTTTTGTATCGAAAGTAAAGCGCTTCCGTCGGAGCGAAGACGTTACCGGCAAACGAGAGCAGCACATTGTGTACTTAGGATATTATGAAACCCAAGAAGAAGCCGAGCGTGCGTATGACGAGCACGCAGCTTCCGAGGCTCATCGACTGAACACGACGGTGGAGCATTTGCCACATCGACGAAATGTGTTTCGGTCATGTGGGAAACATTTCGCAGTAGAGAGCGAAAAGGAGGGACCTAGCGTCTGTATCGAGTGCAAGACCAAGCAGCTCGCGTCTTTAGCTCCCGATGAATGGACTCCACCGTTCTTCTACGGCTCGGGGGTCAATTACATCATGAAAATGGCAAACGATTTGGATTTTTTAGACGACGTGTTACCGTTAAAGGAGATTTTAAACAATGGACGAGGGGTCGATGGAGAAGCTTTTCCATTACGCGGAAATGTGTTTCTTTTACCTAAGACGCCAGTCCAGGACCCGGATCTCGCAGTGTTTACAACATTTCCTACTCCTACAGCTCCACGATTTGGACAAACTTTCAATATAAACGATATCGACACTGAAGCTTTGGATCGGGATCGAATTTTCAAAGCTCAAGAGGTTTTTCTTCAGGAATTGCAGATCTATCGACCTGAATTGAGTTCTACTTCCGTGACGTCACAAATTCTCACTCAAAATGTCTCTCGGAGCTATACAACCCAAGAGTCTTTAACGCCACCGTATCGTCTGGTCGAAGCGCTGTATTGGGATCATTGTGCTGCCTTGAAGATTCAACAGGAACGACCACCATTAGCAATGCGACAGGCGAAGATTTGGTGTCGTCCTGATGCTGGGGAATGGGCCAGTTTAGTCGCTCGAGGAGCACATCAATTGCATTTTTTGTATCAAGAAAAACTAGAAAAGACTGGCAAAGAGATGATGCAAAGACGGCAACAAGTTGTAGCGACATTGCGTCAGCTTAATAAGGTTCCGTTGTATTTTGTTCCGTCCCGTACAAAATTTATTGAGCTCATCGCAGCCGGACACCAAGTTCGAGGAGACGTCGTACAGCTCGAGGTGAACAATGCCAGTAAAAGACTACAGCGATACGATTCGTGGTGTATCAAGTCGTTGGTAGTACAGCGTTGGGTTCGTGGTGTATTCGGTCGGCGAAGAGCTCGAGCGACGCGCAAGGCTCTTCATTTTGCCTGTAGACTTCGTGTATTATACTACCAGCAAATCGCTACTGTGGCGGCATCATTTTACCTCGCTGAAGTGCGCACTGCGGCAGTTCGTCGAGCGTATAAAGCCATTTGTGCTCCCGTTTACACTCGCGCAGTTGTGATGGATGGCGAGCCTGTGATCGTGACTTTCCATTCACTTAAACATTACGAGTTTAACCACAAGGACGTTCACAATGTTGCCACAACGAAAGAATCGATAGTAATTTCATCTTGTTGTACAAGCTGCGCGAGAAGATTTCGTGTTCAAACGAATTATCAGTGCCGAGAACACAAATTTGCCGTCTTACGTGGAGTTTGCACGTGCTCTTGGAACGGTGCAAATGATGGAAAATATAACGAGAGCTGGCTGATTCGTGCATACAATTCATCTCACAATGTGATCTACCGACTCCGACTAGAAACGCCACAACTCGAGCAAATACTTTCATCCCAAACGTATTCACAGCTCTACCCACGCTCGTCAATCTCTCAGAACCACGCGCTTATTATGGATATGGAGATAAAACAACTAGAAGCCGCTAGGACGACCCGTTATGCAACATTTTGTCTTGAGAACGCGAAGGTCGCAGCTACAAATGTTGCGAACTGGAGACGTATGAACAATGAGGCAACACAGACACGTAAGTCCATTCTCGTCTTATTGGCGAAACGTTTAGCATTGCTGGCCAGTACCAAGTCTGCACACGTTGTGGCTGTCGGTAACGCAAAGAAAGCTCTCGACTTTACGTCTCGCGGCTTCTCTGAAGCTCAAGCGTGGGATCCATTGGAAAACGCCAATGACTGGAAATTCATTGTCGAAAAGCGTAAACTGACCAAACATTTCGAGAACGTACGATACCAAGTGGAACGTCTTCGTGTCGAATCTTTTCAAGCTACACACAATGAGCAATACACTCAAGCAAGAGCTTGTGATGCGCACGATCGATACACTCGTACGTGGCTTCCTTTGATTGAACGAGCGAGTCAAATTATGGAGGACGCGAGTTTGCAAGAGACAGCAACTCGGACCCGAATGGAAAAAGTTATGGACCTATTATGTGATCGTTTCTTGACTTTAAGAGATAGTTATCTGGTACCAACACGCCGCAATCTCGTGATTCAAAGTCCCATGGCGTATGAATTAGTTCCGTACAGACTTGATTTTCCTGGGCTTCGTCGACGACGAAATCATTTACGAAGACGGACGTTAATGCTATCAAATCAAGCCAAAAAGACTCGACGCATGGTAGTGACTGTCAGTATGTGGCCTTGTAAGACACGGCGTACTCAAGGTTTACATACGAATAGGGATTTCTGGGTAACTGCGTACGACCCCGTGGACTGTTCTGAGCACAGTATTTTTCTAGATTGGACCCTCGTCCAGCTCTTGACTGGCTTAAGTGACAACAGCGAGTCTAGTGAGTTAAAGCGAAGTGCTCGGCTTGCGATAGCGGATATCCTTCTGTCGCTGACGATGCTGGATCGCTTCACTGGTGAATTTACGTTGCAAAAACTTCAATTTTATCACACCATGCGTCATTTTTCCCCTCAATTCCTTTCCAGTCGAGTCATGCGGGATCTCCAAGCGGGTCGCAAGTGTGGCCAAGGAGATGAAGTATTACGTCAAGCCGTAGCAATTGATGGACGACTGTGCGTCGTCGTGGTGTATGAAAACTGGGGAGATTTGACCTTCGCCATTTACCACACAGCGAGTGGAGACTTCTTCCGACTGGTTATGCCACTTCATCAAGTGTTGGACCTACTGGCCACGAAACCTCTAATGCTTCGGCTCTGGATCAGTTGCGTCAAGTCGAATTCATACACTTCGACGCTTTTAGTGTATCTTCTGAAATACGTGAGATTTTATCGGTGCTTGAATGATGGAATTGAGCATGTTCGAACAGAGTGTGGGCTACCGGCGCAAAAGCGTTCGAAGTGCTATCAGACAGTTCTTCGACTTCAAAAGCGACTGATTCTTGTTAGTATTAGGGAAGACAGTGCTGGTGATTTTCAGATTTCCGGATATGACGTGAACAGGAATTTTACATATAAACTTTTACTGGAACGGGAAGGAATTCGTCGTATTCTTAAAACAAGTGCATCACCCAAGGATTCCGTATCAAATCTGCAACCAAATTTAGTGATATCGACTGCTTCACTGTTACTTAAACGCAATCGGAAGGATTTGTATACGTGGATTTGTAGTCGTCTACGCTTCCAAAATTTGTTGGAGCATCTGGAAATGGTGACAGCTGGAACCTCGCCTTTGCGTTTTGGTCTTCATTTAAGAGAAAGCTTCCGAATACTCAATCGATGGATTTCTACGAGTCCTCGAAACCCAATTTGTGCGGTATCTGAAGCTAAAATTGCTAATTGGGTTTCTGGAATTGATGCAAATATCTTTTCAAACTTACAGTTTGATCAACTGACGTTAATTGGGGCGCCGCGTCTTCCGTGTGAGCTTGAGAAGGAATTCGTGGGGACGTTGGATTGGATTGAAGCAGTCGCAGGGACGTCGTCTCATGCTCAGACGTGGACCAAGCGATTTCCATATATGAAGATGGATTTTTTCGTGAAAGCGCACACGTTATTTGCTCGATTACGCGAAGAATTAAAAGAAGAAACAAAAGAACGTAAGAAACGAGAGACGTGGGCAGGGATGGAGAAGGAGGATCACGATGCATTGTGTATTGACACAATTAATTTAATGAACGCAGCTAAGACGTCCATCTCGGACACGTGTCAAAAAGTTTCTGATCTCCATACAGCTGCCTTAAGGAAGATTACTCAATGGCGTCAAGTTCACGCCGAGTTGCGAGTGGCTACTAAGAGTACGGAGGTGGGAAAAGAGCTCGATTGTATCATGGCACCCTTTTTGGATGCTGCACGCATACTTGAAGAAGAAAATAGCGGCGTATTTTTGGATTTCTTAACCTTGTGGATTCCTACAGCATCGACGGAGTTACATGAGTTCATTTCGCTGGCTGTTCCATTCAATGCGTCGTGTCCTGCAGTGGTCGCAGCGAGTTTGCTTGGAGTCTGTTCTAACATTTTAAAGCTCCAGTGGAAGCCGAAGTTCAGGAAATTTGAGTTAATGCTCGAGAGAATTGAGCGCAGCGATAATTCGTTGGAAGAGCTTCGAAAACTCAAACGAATAGTAGTACAATTCTGTAATTTCCTAAAGCGTCAGCCAGTCGACTGTACTGTTATTCCTGAAGACGCCGATGGATTAAATAATATTGAAAACAAAGTCGAAGCGAAGCATGACAAAGTGGCAGACCTGGCAATAACAAGTACCGTCAATACAGGAATCTTAATCCCAAGCAATAGCGACGAACCTATCCAGGAAGTCTTTCTCGCGGATATACCCACGTGGACTCCGTCATCAACGTCCCCTTTTGTGGTATACGCGCACACGATAGTTGAACATTTACGGTCATTTTTCCAGCAGGTTCCTGGGTTTCGGCTTAATCAACGCACATGTCATTCGACTGGTGTCTTAACCTGCCAGAGAGTACCTTACGGCGTATTCGTATACCAGATTACTACACGTGACGTTCAGTCTGTCAATCAATCGGCACAATTGAACTCGCGCAGTGTGGCACTTGCAGGAGGCCGAGCCATTTATGGACCTGCCTTGTTTTGGCCCTTACAGGTCGATTTTGGTTGGTATCAGAGGTTGCTGCATAGCGCTGCAATCTACAGGGAATTAGCGACCATCTCGAGAGAGAGAGACCTCGAGTCCGAAGAAATGGCTCTAGAACGGCCAGTTGCAGTTCGTTCATCCAAGTATCTCCCGTGGAAACAATTTGCCATCGAACGATTACGAATTTCTCTAGCTGTAAAGCGAAGTCGGATCAGTGAAGGTTTGTGCGTTGATTCTCTTAGAAGCGACGCTGATGAGATCGAGAAGGAGGCGCGAACAATCGCCATATTGGCAGTGGAGGGCAAGCAACTGGAAATCTCTTTTGGGAAACGTAAATTTCATGACAGAATTAGTGTCACAAAGTGTTTAAAACATTATTTCGAGATGCATCCGAGTTTTTATCAATCTGACAGCAGCAACGAAGTTATTAAGCGGCAAGTTTCCATTAGCAATCCACGAGTATTACGGGATGTGTTGGCTATCTACGATATTGATGGAAATGCTATTCAGATTCCCTGTTTTGGCTCTGAAGATAAAGACAAATTCAAAATGAAAAGAATTCAGGTGGAAATTGACAATGTGGACAAGCCACGTCGGTTGATTTTTTCCTATCGTGAGCTCCAGACGCAACGTTCATACTTTGTCGACTGCGATTACTATAGTCTGCAATATCTGCTACTACAACGTCAACAGAAAGATTGTCCAGCTGCAGTGTCATTGTTAGATGAAGTGGAGTGCAGACACGAGGCACTGGCGATGAACATTCACAGATGGAGAAAACTTGCTGCTCTCGCTTCCCAGTTCTTAGTATTCCGAACCAAAAATGGGGTTTTCTCGTTATGCTTAGAAGTGTACACGCCTGAGATGCAGCAAAACAATCTTGACGAAGCTGCTAAAGTATCGGACGAAGAGAAAGAACCAGAAACGCGTGTGGTTGAGAATCAGCTACAAAAGGTTGACGGGATAGTCAACAATTTCGAGAAAACTAGCGAAGTTGAGGCAGTAGAGCCGAGAAGTCGTGCGGAAGTTTGGGAGGAGCGCAAATCCGTCGAACGTTCGACGATGCTTCGCTTCCAGACGCATCAGACTGCTATCCGAGCTGCTGCATGCGGTCGAATGCTTGCTAGAACTTCCAATACATGCGCTCGGATATCGACCGAGTGGATGCAGATGACACGGGAGGATTGGCGTTCGCAGGAATTCCGAGGGATCTTAATGCTCAATGTCTCTGTGTTAAATAAACTGGAAAAGGCCTACATCCCAGCTACAAGGCGAGCTCGGGACTACTTGAGGTCTTCAAGTAAAGAAGATGTTATTGGTGGACTGGAGTTGCAGATGCACGAAATCGCTCAAACAATGGGTCAAAATGCGTTGCAGTCGAATGACGTCGAAGCTCTGCAGTCGGTTCGAATGAAACGCTGGCGACGTCGAGGCAAACAAGTGACTGCTGCTGCACAACGAGCGGAGGCTAATCTAGTCGATGTGGCAGAGTGGTGGCGATGGCGAATAGCTACTATTCAACTGGAAACCAAACGATAAAAAAACTACCACATCTGATCCAATACTGTGCTAATTCTCAGTAGTCTGGAGTCGAATTAGTGTTGTTCTCTTGTCGCCATGGTCGTTTCTTGAAAAGAATGTTCTCCATAAAGTCACGACATGTGAGTTGCTCATTCGCCGGTACTTTAGGATTCAGACAAGCATTAGGCTTTGCTCTAAGGAAGAAAGGCATGGACATTCGTCGCTCGGCTTCGTTTCTCACGCAAATTGGCGGTACGCGATGTAAAGGTGCCGAGATGACGCCGTGGGTGAGTAGACCTAGCGTTTCTCCGGCAAAGACCGACAAGTGAAGTGTTGTGGCGCTTTCCTCCACATCAGTCCAGCTCATCCGCTCGAGGTTCCACATCTGGAGACCAGGGACAGTGGCCAATGGAGATACTGTCACAAGCCCAAGATCAGCGTGCACACCACAGGAAAGATCGTTTGAATCTACTTGTGGTCCCGAGCTTTGTCCATTTGCAGCCTTGTTGCGGTAATTGTAGATCCGTAGCACCGATGCCCCATACTGATAGCTCGTGTCTCGAGGTCCGTCAACATTTTTCGAGGTTTGACAGGTTCGATCATCCAGAAGCTCCTCAAACAGCCAGCGCTCGTCAATGTTAAGCACCTCACAAACTGCCTTCATACAATTCCCGTGATATGTCGTCCAAGAGCTTGAGCAATGTCAGTATTTCATTCGCAAACAATTCGCTCTCTTTTGTGTCTTGAAAATAAACAGGAGGCCACCGTGCGCCACTTGCCGCAATAGGGAGACGTAGCTGCATGTATTCTCGGTTACGATCCGAGCTGAAGCCTACACGTCGGCCACGTGACACCACCGGATGTGAAGTGTACAAACTGTCACTCGAGTGCTTTTCAATCTCGTCCCTTTCCTCTCGAGACTTCCTTACATCCACATAGTCGATCCACCGTTTCTCTTTGGGCAACTTCAATTGCTCTATCAGCCATTTTCGCACTCGCTCAAACGCGAGCTGTGGGATCTTGGCCTGCTCCGGTGTCATTTCCAACCTGGCAAAGCCGAATTTCTGCAAATTCTTCACGAATCTCTGACGAGCCAACGCCCGAGAGATGGAATTACTTGTCTCTGCCAATGTGGCTACGTTGACTGCGAAGAATGGCGACTCGTACGCATTCCCCATGGGCAGAGGCTGGTTTAGAAGGCCCATGTGGCGGACAATTAAGGCGTACTGCAGCACGGGAACGCACGCTTCTTCCAGTTGGGCGTACAGTCTGGCCGCCACGGTGTTGAGCATCACAAGAGGGTATGGGGGACTGTACAGCTCGTTCGCTGGTACGATGGCGAAGACACTGGAGTCTGCGGGTAATTGCAGCTTGTCCTTGAGCTCCGTCTCTAAGTCTATGAGCGCTGTCCCCTGGTTATCAAGCGGTGGACGATCGTACAGAAGCGGCAGTTGGATCTGTTGCGTGAACACTTGGGATTCATAGTGAAAGGTGCACATGAGCGGGGCCCGACCGGTCAAGACGTTCAGCAAGCCATTGTTGTTAGTCGCTGAACACGGTCCTGGTGCTGCGGATGGAGCTGAAAGGCCAGCGCGGGTGGAGCTCTTGTTCCCCATTGTGTCGTGCTCGGCACAAAATGATAATTCACGGTTGGTGGACCGTCCACTAATGGAGACTTTCGATTGGTACATTTGTGAATCACAAATTGTGATATTGAAGTGACGCCAGCGCAATGATGTGTCCGGCGTTCTTGTTGGCACGAGGTGAAACACGTCTCCGACATGAATATCCATGGTACTATCCTCTACAAAACGGGGTACTTCGTCATGTTGAGTCGGAATTATACGGTCGCTTCGCTTAGGCTTAGTCAGAACGTACAATGTCAACTGGGTTAACATCACCAAAGGACATCGATTCCGAAAAGCCTACTGATACGTTTTCACCACATTCGTCCATGGCCATTCGAATACTGTAGTACAAGAAGCCGTCGTATAAAACAAGAAAAAGCCAGAGAAGATGCAGCTATCCACATATACACTGAGAATCTTGTGCTCCTCGTCAAGATCGCATTTTTCTGCTGAGTACACAGGATGACGGATGCAATCTATTGAGTCAGCTTATTCAGCGTGATGTCCGATGGCTATGAATACTTTGTGTGCGCAAAGCTACTGAGATTTTATCCCTCGAGTTTGATCTAGTTGTGCTGGGAAAACTGTGTCGAAAAAGCCGGGTTGAGCTAAGGAGCGCCTGTGTTGGGGATTATCTAATCACAGCTTAGGCAGATTCCAAGATCAGGTTGTTGTAAGGCGTTTCAGTGAACGAATTTCCGAGGACCAATGCTAGCGAAACGTCAAGTTCGCGCTTTGACATTCTTCACTGTTTTCCTGCATGGGAAGCATTGATCCAAGCTCCGTCTTGGTACATAAAGTGACGGAGGTCCTCGACCAGAGCTACATGTACTTAGGAGCAAGATATAATTGAAATCAGCTCATACATAGACCCTCTCATTATTGTATCAGAGTAGTCCCGTGTTTGTATTATTTCATGTGGGGAGACCTTCGCTCTCCGAGCGAGTTGGAGCAAATCAAATCTCCATCGACGCGGCACACAAACACTCGGCTGTAAGCACAACATAATGTCAGATTCGCTTTGGATACATGTTACTGCTATAGACAAAACCTGGAAGAACCACCTCTCTCCAGCGACGATGCACTTGGCTTCGAATTGACTGCATCTATCGTTTTCTTCGCTGCTAACGTCATCTTTTTTCTCTAGTTTATGGCTACCACCACATGGAGGCACTACGAGTCAGAGATGATACCATACAAATGAATTGCTTAGAGAATACCTTTCAAGCAACAGTCTGGGTGGTGGAGGTACTCGAAGCAAAATTCGCTTGGACACTTGGCTAGTCCACGACGAAGGCAAATACTCTGCATGATCCCATGCTGACCGCGAGCTCTCTGTATCAATATCAAGTCAAGTCATTTTTGCACTTAGCAACTGAATGTAGCCCGTCATATTTCACCAATGAGAAGCCCAACACATACTTTTAACCTCCTTCGCTGCGAACACAATTGGCGAGTGATGACGGATAAACTGTTTTAAAAAAATAAATACTTGCTCCGACAGCGCCAGCCCATCCCCCACACTCTTCGCTGTCATCTGCAGCCACCATGACAGTCAACTCGGTCAGACTCCAGTCGTACACAGTAGCATTGGCTATCACCCACGTCACCATACCTTATCAATTGCATGGAAAGACCCCACGCAGTTAAACACTAGCATTAGAGCTGTCATAAACGCCAGCACCACGCATTAGCTCCTTATCCAGATAAAATCATCACGTTATCTGTCACTCACGTGCTGGTGCCACCACTAACAACTGAAAATGGATGTGATTAAGCGTCGCGAGCCACTGGAACGAGTCTCGACAGCAGCAGATTTGAACTCTACTCAGCGCCTCTTGTACTGCATTCTCACGCTTACTACCGGCCAAGTTGTTAGCCACCAGACCCTCCAACCGCGTTGCCGAAACTTGCCCCTCGTGGTCGAAGATGAAGACGCGCTCTTTCGTTGGTTGGTCTCTCACTGTACAGCCTTTCGTAAGAAAAGATGCCACAACGTGCTCCAGCACTCGATTCATGGGGGTGCCGCTCGTCCCACAGAGCTCTACGACCTGTCGCGGGCGGTAGCCAGCTTGATCTCCATCTCGGTTTGCTGTAGCCGTATCGATGAAGCTCAAGCCCGTCGAGAAACCGCGTGTCGGCCGCCGCGCGAACAGGTCTAGCGCCGTCTCGTCCAGCTGCATTGACACACAAGTGCAAAATGTAGCCATACCGATTCTGAACAATTGTGTATGCCACACGGTCACTTTCAAGCAACATTGAGCTTTCGCGCGACATTTTTTAGGACGTTCTTTCTTCAGTCGGCAAAATGGCGCCTACCCAACAGGAAGGGGTGATGCTGGCTTCCGCGCCGCTGGAAAGCGCTTTCCGCAGCCCCACGGGGGCCACCGACACCCCCGCGTCGGATCTATGCGAAGCGCCATCTCTAGGCAAGCCGCTGACGTCATCTTCGTCTCCAATCGACGCGTCGTCGCCGCAGAACAAGCCGACAAGCGCGCGCCGTGAACCCGTCAACTTTGCCGCCCTGTACCAGCGCTCTTCGCGCAACTCTGAGGTGTTTGCAAGACTGCGGACATTGGAGCAGGATCTGGAGGAAGCCACAAACCAACACAGGACTCAGCAGGCCCAGAGCTCGTCCGCGGATGCCTCAGCGCTGAGCACGGCTAGATTCGCCCCTGATCAGCTGCAGCAGTTGCTGACAACGCAGGAGGCCGGGGGCGCCGAGAACGCCGCGGGTAGGGAGCAGAATATGCAGTCGCATCCTCCTAGAGCCGCTGAGGCCAAGGGAAAGCCCATGCGGCGCTTCCTAGCGTCGTCGGCCACGCCTTTCGTCACCATGGCTGCCACAGGTGGGAGACCCAGTGGACTGACGGACTCGGAGGAGGAAGAAAGTGACGCCCAGTACCACAAGGTGCAACAGCTTCGCTGGGAGGAAAACATCATCTGGGGTATCGACTTTAACGCCGCTGCTAAAGGGGGGAAGGTGGAGGAAGATGGAATTGTGGAGGTTGAAAACTCGGTGGGAGGATTCACAGTGATGGTGGAGAAGGCTGCAGCTAAGGGAAATAGTCGGGGGAAGGTAGTGGAGAAGAAGGGTGAGGGACGTTTGAGCTCTGGGATGCAGACGTACAAGCAGCAGCGTGTGGCAACAGCGGGTCAGGTTGATGCGGTATCAACAGCGTTCAGTGGAGAGAAGTTTGACATGACAAAGCCGAGAAATTATCGTTGGGAGCTGGCGGATGACACGAAGGAGAGAAGCCTTGGAGATAATGCTGCTGCGAGTACGGAGAATGGAGAGACGGAGACGCTCCCGTGTCCACTGAACAAGGAGCTGCAGGACGACTCGTGGGTGGCGGCTATTGGGTGGAAATCGACTCAGGACATGCCGGAGAGCAAGCTGGTGCTGGATGATAACGATGCGTCACTTATTTACTCTGTCCCGGAGATGGAGGACGTGCGTCCGACTTTGCGCATTCCTGAACGAAAGCTTGGAGCTGCTGAGCAGCGCCTGGCCCAACTGGATAAGCAGCGCATCGAGAAGAAGCAGCGTATTGATGAAGTTATGGGCAATCTTGAATTCGGTGAGGAGACAGCTGAAGGCCGATTGGGTACTGAGGGTAGTGGCAAGAAATCGAAGGACACACGAGTGGTCAAGAACATTGGGTACGTACATCACTCGCTTCCGGCCATGAAGCTTTCGCTTACGAAGCCTGAGCTCCCCAAGACGAAGTTGCGCGACTTTCACCGGCCTCGTGGCAAGTTTAAAATCAACGAGCGACTGGAATTCTTGCTACCACCTCCGGGGGCCGCAAAACTGGCCCCACAAGAGGAAAGTGCAATGGTTACTCAAATTAAGAAGAGCTCCGACTTGAATCCAACGGCTGGTGGCAAGTTGATTCTCATTGAGTACACAGAGCAGCATCCGCCTATGCTGTCAAATCCAGGTATGGCATCTCGCATCCTTCACTATTGGCGACCACCAGAGGACACGTCGGCTGGATTGGGCATATTGGGCAAGAAGAAGGCCCGGAAGACGCGACCCAAACCACCAGACATGAAGATGGGCCAAGTCATTACACTTGGTGATCACGATGAGTCCCCCTTTGTCGGTGATATTCCTCCTGGACGAGTGGTGACGTCGCTCAACTCGAAGCTCTACAAGGTGCCGATTTTCCCTCATCGGCCGACGATTCCGTTTGCTGCCAGTCCAGACGCTCGTGAGCGTAACAACGCCGACATTTTCCTCCTATGTCGCTCCGTGACAAAGGGAAAGAAGGGCGTTACAGCAGACAAGTCGGGCGGACTTGGAGTACCAAAGACGACGGTTTACATCATGGAGTTGCCTGAGGTCTTTGTCGCAGGTCAAATTGAGCCTCAAATCGAAGTCCCAGCGCCAAACTCTCGCAGTGCGAACGAGTTTATCCGCCCGTACATGTCGTTCCACATTCTTCGCCTGTTCAAAAAAGCGAGCGATGGTGAACGACTGAAGATTGAAGATATTGCACGCGCGTTCCCGAATCAATCGGGCACTGCGATCCGTAAGCGTATGAAGGAGGTGGCTACGTTTGAGCGTGGTGGTAATGATTCAGGTTGGTGGAAGAAGAAACCAGCTTCTCAATTGCAAAGCGAAGAAGAGATTCGCGCTAGTATTCCCCCTGAGAGTGTCTGCCTGTACGAAAGTATGATGTCTGGCCACCGCAGACTGCTGGATATTGGACTAACCAAGCTCTTTACGCCCTCTGGCGTGAATGGGGCAATTAACCATCTCATCCGACGCCTGGAACTGCGCAAGAATGTCTTGTCGGCACGTCTTGTACCTGTTAACCTTGAAAGACGTGCACGGGAGAAGGCTCAGGCTGAACTTTGGAAGAAGGATCCTGTGGTGCGCAAGCTCGAGACAGACATTCAAGTCGCTCGTTATATTAACGAGCAGCTGCAGCTTACACCATGGAACTTGACGAACAACTACGTCGAGTGTCACCTGCAGGGAAAAGGCTCGGGTATGTTGCAACTTGGTGGTATTGGTGACCCTACTGGTCGTGGTGAAGGCTTCAGTTTCGTTCGTGTACCCCAGTCCCGTGCCAAGAAGAAAGATGGCGAGGAAGATGCTGCTCCGACAGCAGAGAGCAAGATCAGTGCAGAGACTGCGGCTGTGCAAAAGGCTGTAGCTGCTGTCACGGGTACGACTGCCGATTTGCGGAAGCTGAAGATGAAAGAGGCTGGTGATGTGCTACGCAATCTGGGGCTTGCTGACGCAGATATCAAGAAACTGCGCCGTTGGGATCGAATTCACATGGTGCGTGAACTTAGCAGTCGTGCAACAGCCCATGGTGTGGCCGGTAGCTTGAGTAAATTCGCACGTGGCGCGCGCAAGTCGCTTTCTGCTCAACAGCAAGAGTATCGCAAGAAATGTGATGTGATCTATGAGCGTCAAATGGATGTACTGAGCTCGAATAAGACAACCTTTTCATCGGATGAAGAGTCCGATGGTGATGACGAGCTGGACGAGCTCGGTGCTGATGTCGAGGCTGACATCTTGGGAGGTACAGACACTAAACGTGGTCCGAAGAATTTGTTCCGCAGTGGTGGAGGAGGTCTTAACCGCTCGAAGGAAGTACTTGCGGAGCGAGAGGATGCTGTGGAACTGCGTCGCCTTATGGAGGAGATGAATGAAGACGCAGGACCCAGTGCGACAGCCAAACCGACGAGCGCTGTACGTCGGCCTGATGTTGACACTAACCGTCTACGTAACCAACTGCGCGCAAGTGGAATCAGAGAGGGTGGCACAGGAGCTAGTGGTATTTCATCAGTCTCAGGCTTTGGTGTACGATCAAACATGATGTCTCGCGGTGGCTCAGCCGTGTCATCGGCACTGGCAACACCAACAGGTCAATTATCGCGAGTGTCTTCACCAACACATGGAAGTCGCACACCAGTCCAGTCCGAGCCACCAAGTGCTTCCAAGAAAATCCCCGGTCGGAAAGTGCTGAAGCGTGTTGTGCGTACCATTGAAGAGGACGGCAGCGAGACGGTCCGCATTCAGTTTATCGTTGACGACAGACAGGTCGCTCGCTTCCGCGCCATGCAGCAGCGCAAGGAACGTCAGCTGAAGACGGATGAGCGTAATCAGCTTCGCAAGCGGAAGCGCATGCTAGCATTGGAAGATGATGCGACGAGCCAGAGTCTGCTGGACAAGGCGAAGCGACGCAAGCAGTTGCAAGAGGAATTGAAGCAACTACAGAAGACTGAAGTGCAGAACAGAGGCTATCAAGAAATGCTCAAAAAAGGGGAAGCCGACGAAGGCGCTGATGGGGCCGACAGTGAAGATGGAAGTGGCAAGGGCATTATTCGCTGTACGCAGTGTCTGCAGGTTGGTCACATGCGTACCAACCGCAGCTGTCCGTTGTACATGGCCGATGAAACCCGCACGAAAATAACAGGATCTTTTTCGGAAAAACAAGCGAATGCGGTGCTTGCGGAGCCATTGAAGCTGAAGGTGAAGAAGAGTCCATCAGTGATCATTAGTGGGGAATCGAACACCAAGATCACTGTGAACCTGGCCGAGCTACGCGAAGGTGCACGTAAACACCACGCTGAAAGGAAGCGCAAACGAGAAATGGAGGTACGCGAGCAGGCCGAGCTGTACAAGCGGCCATACGCGAAGGGCGCTGTCAAGCAAAGTCGCTCCCGTATGCCCGTCGAGTACCTCAACAATGCTCTGGAAGTGGTGGTTCAACGGTTGCTTGAAATGCCAGAAAGCGAACTCTTCCGTGTGCCGGTGGATGCAACTACTGTTCGCAATTATTACCAGATCGTGAAGCAACCAATGGATTTGAGCACAATTCGTCGCAAGATTGAGGCCAAAGAGTACGATTCGATGCGTGAGTTTGTGAAGGATCTGGAGCTGATTGTGAACAACTCGCGTATCTTCAATGGCGACCCGACCAAGTCGGTCATCACAGCGAACGCGCAAAAAGTGCTGCGTCGTGCCCAGGACGAGATGGCGGCGCTCAGTGCGGAAAGCGGGACGACTCCGACCACGCCCACTACAGCAACAATAGCCATGCTCAAGTAGACGTGGCTGGCGTGTGGTCCAAGATGCAGAAAGCAACTCAGCAACGAACAAAAGGCGATAGGAACCATAACAGAGGGAAACTATGCTGTAGCGAAAATACTTCCAATACAAAGGTCATTTGGTAGCGATGCACTGATGCACGCCTCCAGCTATACCGGTATCGGTAGTATTCTGTTGTGGAAGCTTAGATGTTTTTTTCTGAAGTACGGTAGTGCGAAGCACCAATTTCCAGTATTCTTGTACAGAGGATTGTTGTATTCTTACACAAAAGATACAATAAACCGATTCTCTACAATTCCCTTCCCGATCTTTTTCTTCACTTCATTATTTGCCTCAAGAAACGTCAATGGCGGAAGTGTCTCTCCGTCTGCAGTCGGCTGCCAATCACGTGCGCGTGGCGCGCGCCTCGGACCGCGTGTACCGCGACGAGTGCGTCTTGTCCTTCGACTCTGGTCTGTCCCCTTCGGGTCTCTACACAAACCTGCGCTCCTTCCTCTCGTACGGAGCCGCGTCCCTCCGCTACGACCGCAACGGAGTCCTCGACGCCAAGTCTGACGCCATCGGGGCCGCCATTTACCTGCATCAGCAGCACAGACGCAAGCCCAAGGTTTCGTCCTCTTCGACCACCGAAGGACCCCCTACCAAGCTCGCGATCGGCGGCGCGGGGGGCTTCGCAGCCTCCGTAGAGCACAAATTCGAGTTGGAGAAGACTTTGTCCATAGTTCTACTGGGTCCCGAGCAGCAGGAGCTCGCCCGAGTGGCTCTGGACTCCCCCAGCCTCCCTTTAAAGCTCAAAGAGGCAGCCGAAGCTGTGCTGAACCATGCAGGCAACACAGTCACTGAAGAAGTGACGTCCTGGCAGGAAGAACTCCAGCCTACCAAGTACGCAGAGCATCTCGAGCAGGTCCCGAATCCGCCGCATATTGCGTCCAACCCGTCAGCCTGGAAGTGCCAAGCTCCAGACTGTGACAAGCAGGAGAATCTGTGGTTGAATCTCTCTGATGGCTACGTTGGTTGTGGCCGACAGAACTGGGACGGTTCTGGTGGATGTGGAGCAGCGTTGACCCACTACAGCGAGACGGGGGGTATATACCCGCTAGCAGTGAAGCTGGGGACGATAACAGCTCAAGGAGGAGACGTGTACAGCTACGCGTCTGAGGAGAATGACATGGTGAAGAACCCACTGTTACCCAAACATTTGGAGCACTTTGGCATCAATATCAATAATTTAAAGAAGACCGACAAGTCGATGAATGAACTACAAGTGGGACTCAACTTATCATACGAGTTTGATGCCGTGACGGAAGCTGGGAAGAAGCTAATGCCAGTTTCAGGAGCAGGATATCTGGGATTCAAGAATCTAGGCAACAGTTGCTACATGAACTCGGTACTGCAACTGCTTTTGGCATTGCCTGAGGTGCAGGAACGATATTTCAAGGTCTCGGAGCAGATTTTTTCGACTGCTGACACGCCCTCGACGCTTCCCGTGGATGATTTTGCGGCTCAATTCACTAAACTCGCGTGTGCAACGTTGACGGACCGATACAAGAGGCGGTTCTTGACGCCGAATGATAGCAGCAAGGAGGTCGAAGAGGACGATATTCACAATGTGGATCTGAGACCTATTACGTTCCGTGGTCTTGTCGGTAAGGGCCACCCTGACTTCTCGACGGGGCAGCAACAAGATGCGGTGGAATACCTTCAATATCTGCTTGACTTTATGACTCGTGTAGAGCGTGTTGATGCGAGTCGCTTGGGGCCACTACTTGCTAGAGATAATGCCACGAGTGCAGAGCTGCCGACGGCGAACCTATTCAAGTTTAAGCTCGAAGACCGCGTGCAGTGCATGGCTTCTAACAAGGTGAAGTACGTGCCACGCGATGACATGATTTTGCAATTGCAGATCCCTCTGGAGGCAGCGACCAACGCTACGCAAGTGGGCGCTTATCAGGTGCTTGAACAAAAGCGTCAGCGTCTTGGGGACAACGAGAAGAGCACGAGCCAAGAAGGTGAAGAGCGAGTGGTGCCGAATGTTCCGTTCGAAGCTTGTGTTGACAGGACACTGGCGCCCGAGGTTATTGACGACTTCTTGTCTTCTGCAACGGGCAAGAAAGGTCAAGCACAGAAGACGGTTCGCTTCCGCTCATTCCCGCGGTATTTGCTTGTGCAAATGAGGCGTTTCTACGTGGCTGAAGACTGGACGCCCAAGAAACTGGATGTTGAGGTGAAGGTTCCTGAGAATTTCTCACTCACTCGGTTCATTTCCAAGGGGTTTGTGGATGGCGAAGAGCAACTACCTGAAGCACCCGCGACAACGGAGAGTGCTGCTGATACTACGTCGGATGCTGCTGACGAAGTCCTCGTGGCTCAGCTGGTGTCGATGGGGTTCTCCGAGAATGGATGCAAGCGCGCAGCAATCGCGACTGGCAACGCTAACGCTGAAGCTGCTATGGAGTGGATCTTTAGCCACATGGAAGACCCGGACTTTAATGACCCGCCTGTTTCTGCTAGTGCTGCGCTTAAAGCTGAAGGCGACTCGGTCAACATGGAGCACATGTCTAATCTAATGGCTATGGGCTTCGCGGAGCATCACGCTAAGTGCGCGTTGAGGCAAACAGATAATAACCCCGACCGCGCCGCTGAGTGGCTGTTCAGTCACATGGATGATCTGGATGACGCCGTTGCTCAGTGCGACAGCGAGTCGGCGGCCCCTGCAGCGGCTTCTGTTGATTCTGGATCGTCAGTGAAGCGCTTGGATAGCGAGGCCGCTGGCGATTACGCTCTCGTGGGTTTTGTCAGCCACGTCGGCAAGAATACCAACTCGGGGCACTACGTTTGCCACATGAAGAAGGAAGGCCGCTGGATCATTTTCAACGATGACAAGGTGGCCGTGTCAGAGAAGCCGCCACTTGGCGCTGGATATCTCTACCTGTTCCGTCGCACTGACGTCTAAGCAGGTGAGTGAGCTCGAAAAACAATTAAATTTAGTCACTTCGGGCATGCTAGTTATCACTTTACGCTCAAATTCCAGTCCTCAATAGCTTATTGTCTGCTTTGTTCTGAACAGATTAGGTGACCGAGCGCTGCTTCGTCCACAACGTCGTCAAATTCGTCGCCATATTCACAAAAATCGTATTCTTCGGCTGTTGTCTCGACTGGCAAAGTCACCATTTCACGCCTGATGCTGCGGTTAGTCGTGCTAATCCTCTTGGATTTTCCTCCGACTGACTTCTTGTTCATCGTGGACACCTGTGTACTGCTCATACGGGGCTTCCTTGTCTGCGATCGTCCTGTCTTGTTGCCTAGTTGCTTGCGCGGCTTCATTGAACGCGGTACAGTGAAGTTAATGTCAGGGAAAGACATGCCACCGTCGTCGCTGCTAACATCATCATCTTTCTTGGATGTGAAGCGTGACGATACCCGACGCGTAAGAGCTTTATGCCAGTTTGAAGAGGTCGAAGAAGACTGAGATTCGGATTCACTCGTTGCTGATGCTGTTGCAAGCTGTTGCCGCTTTTTGATATGCTGGCGAGCACAAAACTTGGCATGCAATCGTCCATGCCTCTCTTCTCTTGCCATTGCTAGTCGTTCCCGCTCTTCACGACGCTGGTCAGCTGTCACCTGTCGAGTTTTGCCTTCCTTTGAACGACGACGAAGGATCTTAAGCTGTAGACGAACTGCCCTCTCCTCGCGCTCCATGAGCTTCTTCTCGTTCGCTTCAGTCTGGAGTCGAAATGGACATCAAAAACGATCAGAACAACGTTGCAGCTCGACTGGGCGATCACGGCGAGAGAATTACCTCAGCTTCACGCTGTAACTTAAGTTCGTACTCTTGTTGACGCTTCACTTGGATTCTTCGAAGTTGTAGCTTTTGTCTGAGGTCTTCTTGTCGAAGAAGACGCTCTTCCTTCTCGAACAGGTTTGTAGTTTCTTCAACATCCGCTTCACTCAAGCTCAGACCTCTAGCTTCTCGTCTGACAGACGGAATTACCACAGGACTCAAGCGAACTGGACACGGTTTTTGATGCGGACGCTTCTTGGGCGTCCAGCTTTGGTTCCTGAGCCGTAAGTCGTCTCCAAAAGGGTCTCCACTACCACGTTCTAATGCCATCATTCGTTTGGGCACTGGTAACACTGGTAGTCGTTTATCAAAGCTAGCCCCGGCGGGTAACCAGTACGATCGCTTGATTGCTGGTTCGACCGTAGCAAGTCCTGTCGAAGATCTCAAAAGAGACGTAATTCCAGTCCGTCCAGTCAGTTCGTCACTTGCAAAACAAGACGCTCGCGCTGTGCGAAATCCTCCACCAATACGAATTCCTGCCTGTATATAATCTTCATCCTCTTTTTGCAGCGAGCCTTGACTCGATCGGCTACTTGATACAGAAGAACAGATCCTATCGTGAACAACGCTGTCTTGCTCATATTCTATCCTTCTTCGCAGCAAAAAGCCGCGAATACGAGCTTGAAATTTAGCGATAGCGTCCACATCCGAAGCTCGAATCCACCGCAACTGGCGTCGAACAAGACACCCACGCATAGCAGCCTGGATCCGGCAGATCAAATAGAGTACATCGAGATAAATCAGTCGAGTCATAAAGCTCCGGGCATTACACTGGATCAGAATTGCTGCTCGGTGTTGAAGCTCCACTTCTTGTCGTTGTCGCCGCAGTTCTCGGACAGAGGACCGAGCAGCGGCCATCCGAACCAACCTCTGAATACTGCATGCTGCCCAATCCCTGACCTCAATCTCTCGAGCGCGAATGTTTCGAGCTGCAAATTTCCGCAAACAGGTCGAAATAATCACCGACGAGCAGTGTTTTTTGTTCTCTTTGCGCTCCAACCGTAGCCTCCAGCACAAACGTCGTGCGAGGAATCCATGTGACAAAGTCTGGATCACCACAGCAGCCTCTCTCTTCAGTTGATTCACGTACGCCAGATGACGTCGATAGGCACTTTGTATCTTGGAAGCTGCGTAATTCAATCGATTTCGAAGCCGTTTTGCTTCTCGGAGCTGTTGGCGATGGAGATTTTGAGTAATCTCTGCGATTTTCTTCATCTATCAGGTCACAACCGCATTAATACACTTGTCAATAATCCAATAAATGCAGTAAAAATAAAAGAAACACTTGTAGCATGTACCTCATTGTCAATCTTTTGCTGCTGTTTCTCGATCGCATTTGCTTGACGCTCCAGCTTCAGCTCTGCTCGTTGTTTTGCTGCAGAAGCAGCCGCCAATGTCGTATCGCAGAAGTTGCTCAGATGACGCTTTGTGAACTTGTTTGAGATCCCTACCAGAAAAAAATGAGTGAACAGTCTTAATTTATGGTTTCCACTTAATGTACACAAGACATTTAAGACGTGGCTACATACCAGCATGGAACATTGATGGCATGACGTTCATGCTGGAGCCATCTTCGACGCGCTCCATCTTCGCAGGTAGTCGCACTGGTGTCGTTGCGTCCAGAGGGGAGCAGAAGCAGAGCTAAACCCAACACAACCAGCCAAAAATACGCTTTTGTCCGTCAAGATTTCGCCAGTGTGAAAAAACGTTCACAATCTATTCTGCGAAACAACATTAGGCACATTCAAATCGGCATTTCTTCTCTCCATGCTTAGCCCTGGGTGATCACTACCAATTGTGCCAGGATGAACGACGTCAGTAAGGCACGAGCTTCCTCCTTTTCGGTCTCGACGAGTGTTTTTCCCGTATCTTTCCACAATGTGATGCGGGCATCAAGCGATGGGATGCTCATGAACACATCTGCGTCTCCTTGTCCTTGTGAAACGTAAACCTGAGCTTGTGGATCGTGCTAATCATGAAGAAAAAACAAGAAATACCAGAAAATGATTGTCAGCAGATATCTCATGATGCTGTACCAGAATCACAATGATGTACCGTTTTCACTTGCTTTATCAGCTTCTCTTCATCCACTTGGCCCAAAAGGAGGTTGCTCTTTTTCTTGTAGTCAATGCTTTGTAGTGTACAATTGCTCTCTGCATCTGAAATCGATGATGGCTTGCGTTTTCCGGTAGTACTTTTGAGTTTCGAGTCGTCATTGACGTCGGAAGATGAAGACGCGACAGGAGCGATGGGAGGAGGCTCCAACACAAATGCTTTCCTCTTTACGTTCAACACACCACTTACGTATGCTGCCGCTTTCCCATTTACCTCGGTGATTGTGGCCTGTGCTGCAAGCTGTGCCAGGTTAAAATCAAGTATCATATATACACACGCTTTAGCTCAAAGAACGTTGTAAGATAATAATACAACAAGGTAAAGAATATACGTACTTTCGGGTCAAGTCTTCCATCGAGATACTTCGACGCTTTCTCAATAACGATAGGCTCGAACTGCTTCATAGGGAAAGTAAGTAGTTCCGTCTTGTTTTTTGCGGCTGTCAGCTCGTGAAGAGGTAGAACGCGCGAAAAGTGCGACGACATGTCAGCAGCTTCCATTGCACTTGCAGGTGACGCGATGGTATACTCGTACGGGACGATCAGATTGTGCGGACAGCAGCGTGCGATGAACTGGTTAGCATCGCCGCAGCTTAATCGTGGATCAATGGGGTACGCAATCTTCTCAATCTGGAGATCTTGGAAGGGAGCAAAAGCTTCGGTAGCATCAACAGATGGATCTAATACAAAAAAAATGTCGTTAAACCCGAGTTTGTCCTTGGTATCCGGTTTTAAGCTTGTTAACGAAAGATAACGTACCAATCAGAAGAACCGCGTTACGACTTTCGTTTCCAAGCATTTGAATTAATTCTGGAGCGCGTCCAAACTTGAGCGATGGGTGACCTACAAAGAGAATACTTCCATTCTGTGCACAAGTCATGGGGATTAGTTCGCAACTACTCTAACAGGCTCTTTTGGTCAAAGAGATGAACGTACCTGGAAGGTAGCAGCAGTGGCAGCCGAGACATCAGCAACAGCGTGGAACAAGTTGCTTTTGAGCAGAGATTCATGCAGGAACGCGTCTTCACCAGCATACAACTTGTCAATCTTCTTTTCGCACAGCCACTCGGCTCCAAGCTGTGTCAGCTCCATGACACGTGAAGCATAGTCTGAGATAAAGTACATCGGGACGTTCGGCTTATTGTGAAGACACGCAGCATACACGGCTTCCACAAGATCAAACACCACGCCACAAGGCGACGTGGGAACGATGCAAACGCCGCCACGCTCAAGCACCTTGGTCACTCCACTGAGCACGCGCTCCACCATACGCTCCGTGTTGGAATGCGGGTCACGATCCGGCTTTAAATCCGTCAATAACAGCGTCTCACAGTCCACGAGTGGGAGCAAGTCTAGCTCCTTCGGGTGACGATTGTAATCTCCCGACGCCGCAGCCACATAGGCCAACCGGTCGTTCGGTCCTTCCACTAGCCAAATACTAGCACCCAAACTGTATCCCGAACTCAGCGCTGTAACCTGGACACCGTACGCCAAGGACACCACTTCACTGTACTCCACACAGTGCACCTTCTTGCAGCACTTCTCAATCTCTTTCAAGGAGAACATGGGGATCTCCGTCTCCAATCCATCCGCCACGCCATCAAAAGTGAAGACGGCAGTGTCGTTATCTCGATTCAGAGCTGCCAGTTCCTCTAAAAAAACTCGACCGAAGTCCAGAGTGAGCTGCGTAGCGAAGATTTGCCCCTTGAAGCCCAGAACTTCCGTCAGCAGTGGCAGAGCAAGCAGAGTGAGATGGTTAGACAGCAGCATCACGTCCAGCGCACCCACGTCGATAGAGCTCAGCGCCGGCAGCTGTATGTGGTAGACAGAGCCACCTCCTCGTTTAGAGCTGCTTCGAAGCGACTGCATCTTAATACCGCAGTCCAAAAGCATCTCGAAGCCGCCGAGGCTCACAAATTGGCAGAGCCCATCGTTTGCGCCGCCTAACTGGATCTACAAAGCACCGTAGAGAGATAAAACCGAGGGTTAGATACAGCAGATGTAGGGCTACTTTGAGAGCGTAGAGGCGGCTACAGAGGGTCACTACAAGAGCGGGAGCAAGTTCCTGAAGGTGGCGCGAGGGCGGCATCTTACCACTTTCATTTTGGCGTGAGCGATTGGGAAGTGCTACTTAATGGACATGAAAATAGCATATTTTGATTAGGTAATTATTTGTATAGTTTTGACGAGCACATTTAGACTGATAGGACCGCGATTAAGTTTGCATTGGAACCGGCATCTTAAAAGTTTTTGATGTGTTTCAATCCTGATGCCTGTACTGCAGTATCGATGAATCCTCACCGTTCCGACAGTATTTAAGCGGGAGTCATACAAACGTTAAGTCAGACGGTGCAAATCTTCCCAACAATGTGCCAAATATACAAAATTTAAGTATGTAGGATAAACAAGGTGTTCAGATTGGACCAATTTGAAGACGGATGTCAGGCCAAGCCAGCTAGCAATACCTGTGGTTTACATGTCGTCTGCATAGCACGCGGATGCAAACCCAGGACCCAGCATTGACCTCCTGGCAAGCGGAGGCTTCGCGTGCAAGCCGTAGCTGGCTTAGGGTTCTGTCAGCAGCGAGCGTAGCGAGGATTTGGGTGGGTTGGTTTAGCGACAGGGGACAGTTATATGCGACACCCCTTTTGCATATTTATGTAACTGTCGGAAAGCGTAGGGATGTCGGAACCGTGACGATATGGATGAATATGATCAAAGGTCTGAAAACACTTCGAAATTGTATTGTGCATTTGTCCAATGAAGTACTCATCGCGACTAAAACGTGTTTTATGACCTATTCATACTCACGTAAGATATAAGTTTTCGCCAATCGATGCATATATGTAATAAGTTTGGTATGCATCTAACTTTCAAAGGAGGGAGAAAGGGTGCCCCGCTGTCGCGGCAACCTATTATGCAGTACTATCGGCAGGCTAGGAACTGGCTGTTGGATCAGTTCGCTTAGCTTCGTTCATCTATCGACAAGGCTCTTCTTACGATAGGCCAAACGCTTGAGCAAGACGCGTCCTTCCGGGCAAGGCGCCAGGGTGTACCAAGAGGGATCTCAAGCAAATGATGGTGTATTTGTATTCTACAGCTACCACAGCTGTCGACTACCAAGACGCTGCGCTTCTGTGTCTCCTCCGGTTCCTGTTTGGTCGCGCGTCGGACTTGACGCTCCTCCGCGAGGCCAACCTGACGATAAGCGTGACCGTCGCGCTCTTGTACCAGCTTTCGGACACATCCGTTCGCGCACCGACAGTGATGACAGCGACAACGCCGGCGGTCGATCTGCTCGACCACCCAGAAGAAACAAGCAACGCAGAATAGACATCTGGGACAGCATCGCAAGCATCGCAGATGGAGAACGTACCGGGTATCCCACAGCTCCGTCAACCGTGTTCTCGGGCGCGTGGCAAAGAAGGCTGGTGTGACCGAATCGCTGACATCAGATTCGTTCCGTCGAGGTGGTGCATAGCACGCAAATGTGTCATCATCTCTCAGCCCGCAATGAATCTTCGACCATGGCGCCTGAACATGATAGCGATGAACAAGGCATATACATACGTCTTCAACACACCGAGTGAGGATCGCGAGGTCGCTAAGGTCCTCAGTAGTAAGGCTCCTGACGCTCAAGCCCCGCTGGTATCGTTCAGGAGCTTCGATGCAGACATTCAGACCAAGCTCCGTGTTGTGGTTGCGCTCTTGTTCGAGTCATGCACTGGAATGGACAAGACCCAATTCAACACCAGGGTGATCGGAGTATTGGTGGCATACCTGATCCGCCACGACCCTTCGATAGAGGCACTGAACGGCGACGGTCCCTTTGTACTGCGCTTGAAAAAGTGTGTCGTGACCTGTGAGTTCTCCGTCTGTGAGCTTCTTGCCTGGTCGTCTCACCTTATCTATGGATGCAACGACAAAGGCAATCCGGACAATAACGACAGCGGAGACAAAGTGGAAGGAGGAGAAAAACATAGCTCCATGAGACGGAACCACACTGTCTTGATCAAGCAGTTAGGCAGTCTGAAACAAAAGCTCGAAGCGCGTCTTCCGGACCTGGGGTCCAAGATCTGCAGCACATCGGCAAACAAGCGGAACTTTGGCCAAGTCAGTGAGGATAAAGCCACGCAAGAGCCGCAGCAAAAACGACGTCATCAAACAACGGTGATTTACCTAAGGATACGTGGTTTGCGTGGTATACCTAGACGCCGCGCATGTGAAGCTCCATCCACGGATGAAGAAGAAGTCCGACGCCAACTTTTTGTCGCGTTCATGAAGTTTTTTCCTCCGGGGCGGCTTCACCCTCGACGAGAAATCGCCGCGCTATCGCGACGACGTTCTGTCTGCCGATGCGGTTGCTGAAGATACACTCCTCGTCTTTCTTCGAGAGCGGTGCATCATCTCGCGTGGATCTAAGCGGTGTTGAAGCACTGTGGGGACTCCACAAAGCTGGACACCTCAACGACAAGATTCGGCGTTACCAACAGCTCATTGACGCTGGGTTATCGGGTGCCCAGCGCCATCATACACGCATGGTATCCTTGCGCTTGCGTAGTCTCACACGTCGCCTGTATATCGAAGACGAAGCAGAATAAGACAACTTGAATGTCACCCAGGGTTAATTCAATAACGATAGGAAAGGCGCAAAAAATCTATGACTGCATTAAGAAGCCGCTACCTCGAACAAATCGTATAGCTATCACTATGAACTATCTGGCGCCTGGAGGCGAATTGCACAAGGCTGCGGAACCTTTTGGTCACGGGAAGACAATCGCGTTGACTTCCATTCATCCAGTGCTAGCACCAATAGGGTCAGCCGGGGTAGAAGATGTAGACTGCAAAAAAGTCAACATTGCTGTTAACTTGGCGAGCACCATCAATCTAGTTTTGAATCATCTCCAGCGTTCGCTCTTGTTTATCGACGACTGCAGTGATCTTTCCTCCATGCGGACCGTTTTGGTCATATGCGGCTTCACCCCTTCACTGGGCGAATTGCTGCTGGCCCCCAGCCGTGCACTTAGCGACTCGGCCATTAACACCACCGCGCTGGCTAAATCCATCTGTCGCTTGTGAGCCCCGTGCTTTTCGACTGCGCCCTCCGTGACGACTGTGCGTGGTGGCGGCGAAATAATTTTGTTCAACCAGAAAATAATTTCTGCACCAGAAAAATGGTCCTGCAGAATCCTGCAATATATCCTGCAAATGACCTGCAGCTGAAAGCTAAATCCTACGGTTTAAAGTAATCTTCTAAAGTTTGCTGTATATCGCGGATTGGCATAACTGGTAAATTCCAGGGATGCATTACTGTCGTACAGGTTACGCTAATTTGTAACTTAGGTTATAGTATCATCGCACGTGCAAATAGTATGCAGTATATTCTCCGATACATTATAACAGGACCGAGCTGTTGTCCAGTCACCCAGGATCGTGCTGTTGGATATATGATCTCGAGCCATTATTGACCACTGATACGAGTTAAGCTCTCTGCATTAGCATTTCTTAATCTTCAGTTAAGCACTATCATGCACTCCAACGGCTACAAGTACATCATGAACACCAAGCGTAGGCCACCACCTATTACCAGTGCTCAACATATCGCTCTAGTTCCTGCAAGAACAAGCTCAACGTCAAGGTCCTCGACGACGGTGGAATTGAAGTGCGTGAGACAGGCGATCACACATGCAAGGAAGTGACCGTCCCGTCGCTTCGTGACTGCAGCAGAGAGATGAAGCAATTGCTAGAGGCCATTAGCTCGCCGGCCATCATTCCCGGGCGGCTTTGGGACCGCGTGTCGCATCAGCTCGTCGCCAAGTACCCATGTGAAGCTGTGAATCCCATGAAGCGAGACGATGCTCTCGACTTCATTAACTACGTTCGCAAGCAAGCTACCGGCGGTGACGGCTATCGTCAAATTGAGACGTTCCGACGGTCGCGGTGTCCGAGACGGATGATCGCTCGTTCGTGCAGTTCAACCTGTTTTACGACAACGGCGGCAACAGACAGCACGTGATCGGCATGTGTCATCCGGATTTGGGGTCCGGCTGCTGAGGTACCCTGGCGCGTTTTTTTTATCGACACGACCTACAACATTACGCCAAGGCCCTTTCAACAGATGCTGATCCTCATCGTACACGACCCCACGTACGACGTGTACATCCCGGTATTGCTGGTCCTACTGGTATGCATTGTACTGGATCTGCGTACTGGGAAAGATGCATATGACGCCGGGCAGTGTCACAGCGACTTCGAGGGCAGCTCTCATCAAACGTGTACGCGATCAATTTCCAACGACGCTGGTGATTGGCTGTTTTATTCCATTGGAAGCAAGCGATTCGCCGAAAATTGGCCGACCTTAGATTTCCAGCCAATCCGATAGCAGATGCTATGGCTCCTGGCGTCCTGGACATCCTGACCGTTATTGCGATTGACGAGATCAAGTGCAAGGGGATACGTAATGTCCCTGGTCTGCAAGAAGGGAACCGCCCGCTTGTGGACGCAGTTTGGACGTACTTCACGCGCACCTGGATGCTCATGAATCCGCCACCGCTGTGGAATGTCCACGCCTACGTCGGCACCGAGAAAGAGATGCAAAACCGGACAAACAACAACCTAGAGAGCTATAATCGCCGGGCTAAGCAGGCGTTTAGGTCGGCATCCGATACTGATTGTCTCATCGAGAAAGCAAAGGAAGAAGCGGATCGTTTTTTGCAGCTAATGGACGATCTCTCGATGAATCGCCTCCCAGCACCCCCTCACGCTGACCCTGTCGCGCTGACGATTCCGGCATCGTATACAGCATTTAGAACACAGAAGCGCCGCAAAGGCAAGCAATAAGCACCAACAGGTTTGTCGAGGAAATACACTACGCTTTCTTTTCCTGTGGAAATCTATTGTCTTATTGTGTCCTGCAGGAGGTCCTGCAAAGACATCGAGCTCAGCGACCTGTAATGTGTCCTGCTCCAGGTCCTTAATCATGCGAGCAGGTCCTGCAAAAGGTCTTGCACTTGCAGGACATTATGTCTGATGCAGGACGTATTTTCTGACTGCATTCCTTCCTTTCGTGGCGGCTAGGTTTCCGTGGCACTCGGAGACGAAGCTCCTGACGAGGCAGTCCCAGTTTGGCCGAAGTCGCGGTTACCCATGCCACTCAAGTACTTTATCAGGGTAGGCCAAATGCTAGATACTTGATCGGGTGCTCGGTGCTGTTACAAAAAAACATACTTTGTGATAAATAAGTAATACACCATTTAATATGTTACTTGACATATTTGATATAAATGCTAACATTAAATGCAATAATAATGCATTATTACTGTAGCAGTAAAATGTTCTTAATAATCTATTAAAGTTTCTGAGTGCTTTATTTTCTTAAAGTATTGTACTTTTCATTTTATTTCCCGTCCGACTTTGCCCCAAAATCGGAGTTCAGTGCTCCGCTTTTTGATTTGTAAAAGCAGTCTGCTCAAACCATAAGTAAGGCTGGCTAGGGGTACCCGTTGGTTCGAGTCGCCCGCTCGATCGTGGGGTTCCAGTCACAGAGGGACCGCTCGCAGCATCGAGGCGAAGCCGTGGCCACGACGGAGCCGAAGACGACGGGTCGCGAAGCCAGTAGGAGCTGGAGACGTGGGAGGAGACAGAGGCTGCGGAGCCCCGCGATGACGTCCGGTAGCGCGATGACCGCGTCGCGTCTTCGTCATCTCCGACGAAGACGATCATGACCGAGGCCAGCGTAACGCCGGCGTGAAACGGCTCGTGTGCAACCCACAGGTAGGTCGATATATGTTCCAAGAACACGAAGGTGAACGCAGTTATACTTGTAAGTGATGATATTATTTTCTTACGCGTTCAAGGTAACCTTGACTTCTATCTTATGCCGGCAAGCCGCTCAAACTAAATTGCCAGCATCGAGCGGTGCCTTACTTCCGCTTTAGCCATGCCCGTGCGATCTGCGTTGTCCCAGCTCCCGCTTCCTTCAAGTGACCGCGAAAAACGGAGAGCCGTATACAAGAGCTCATGAGAAGGCACCTCCGAAGGAGTTCGTGCTGACAGTTTCCGATGGACTAGCTCCGCTTCACAAGATCATTGAGAAGAATCTGGAAGAGATGGTGCTGGTACTGTGGAAACCAGACTTTGCTATCTACGTGAAGTCATCCAATCATGCGAAGCAGAAAGAGAATGTGTCGCTAGGTGAGAGCAGCGACTTCCGAAAGTAGTTAGAGCTGGTGTGGCACCGCGCTCGACTTCGCAAAGATGGTCAAACCAAGTTCGTACTCGAGCTGTTCTTATACATACCAAAAGCTTCACGCCCGGCCACCACCTCCCTTCCGCGAGCTACGGCACCACGTATTGAAGAGCAGATGCCTCGAGCAGAAGCGTTCCTACAGCAGGAGGGTATTGTTGCCGGTCCAGCGAACCAGAACTACATGGCAATTGCGCAGGCGATGCTTCCTGAAGGCAGCCCAATCGAGAGCACCACGTTTCAGCAGCTGTAGCACATTGATCAGCCAGAACGCGCCATAAACGACGAGATGGCAGCCCGTGTCATCAATCTGAAGCAGCATACCATGTCATCAGTGTGCAGATTAACGGGATTGTTGTTCCGATATTAGTTCACGTTGGTGATCTTCATGGTGTACAGGGGCCACCCCCTATAGTCTTTGTCCACCGTTTAGGGAACCGATTTCGGTGGTCATACGAGACGCTGCAGTTAAATTTGAGGACACAGATCATATCGAGCCAAGCACAAACGAAAAAACCTAGGAAATACCTAGTCGATCTGTATTTCAATTTTATTCGAATGATATCCACAGTTTTTGTACAGGTTCGAACTACTGAGTCCTTCTGTCGTGTGCAGTAGTATAGCGCAACCTTCATCACAGAGATGGGGTCCGCGTGAGTCGTCATATTGGCATGGCGTTGAATCCACCTTTTCGAAAGTGAAAATGACACCTCAATAGGATTCAAGTCGGGCGAATACGGAGGGAGACACATCAACAACGCACCGGTTGCGTGTACTAATCCCTGGAGCTCTTCATACTATGTATCATTGCGTTAACCATGACCCCTATTGATCTGGGCGGAGGCCATGGATTCAGGAATGGAGCAATTTTTGTCTTGAACACTCGTGGAACGTAGCGCGCGTGAAGGTGTTCTCGGTAATACCCCACCCGAAAAATTCGTTGACATCCACGGCCGTCAGAAGTGACACGCGCTCCCCCCGACTAAATAGGAGAACAGTGTTGCCGGAGTATTACGGGCTGACCAAACGTATTTTCGCAGCACCGACCTAGAAACACACAATCATGTCAAGAATTAGTTTGAACCCTCGATAAAAAATATTCCAACTGTCTAACTTACCGTCCATCTTTGGATGTTTCGTCTACGAAGCCGAGCTGATCTTTACGCTATAAAATGGAAGCAAGCGATTCATATAATCTTGGCGCTCCCTTGGTACGCTTTTTTTGCTCTTTCGTCAGCACCTTGCGCGATAACCCCAAGTCGAAACAGAGTGCCCGGCACATTGTTGAGTCGGTCACGCTAATTGTGTTTCCAAACTGCGCTTGCAGCTCTTTCCGCAGCTCCTCAAAATAAAAGCACGGGTGGGCGCTGATGTACTCACGTACAAACTTACAAACTTCATCGGGCCACGAGACGACCTATTTCTACTTTCCTTCGTCGATACATTTCCTGTCCTCTTAAAGTCTAGGCACATGCGGCTTAAGCTGCGTTCTGAAACACCTAGCACGCATACACAGTAGCGATGTCGATGTTGTAGACGTACATAAGGACGACCCCTCTCCACTTAATTTCGACTGAATACATGCCGCTTGCTCTGTGTAGCCAAAAGGAGTAAAAAGCACAATAAATGACAAATGTGAACTTAAAATAGGACAATGTATAAAAATGATAAAAACAATTTGGACAAATTGAAATACAATTTTAATTTTATTATATTACATAAAGGCGATATTTTTCGTATTATTGCATAGATATGCAAGGATAATAACAAGTTTAAATAAATCAAAGAAATAATATTTTCAAGAAATTGAAAGTTTTCGAAGTAATAATATTAAAAAAAAACAAGGCCCGTCTGCGGCTCACTCGCTTTGATGTTGTTAAAGGCAGACTTCATCCCCTGGAACTTGTTCGCGAGCTGCGAGAGAACTGGCCGGTGGTTCTTCTCGTTAAATGCCTCGAGGACATGCTCCCACTCAGCCGCCAGCATAGCCTTCCTACCTACTCTTGGTACCGGCCGGAAGGGTCGGAAAGGTTGGACCTTTGATGGTATGGAAGGCTGATTCGATATCAGCATTTGCTAGGCCGTCCTGTTTTCGTTTCGGTGTTGCCGCTCACATCAGTATCTATTGCATAATTTTAGTCGGAGTCAGGTGGTGGCGCACTCAAAATGGCTTCAGCCCGATTGGGTAGTATTGTTTGGGAATGGAGAGATAAACACTTTGCCGCAAGAGATTACATTTTCTTTCCACAAGTACGTTCATGGGGTGCCGCGGAAGCTGTACATCAGATATTGACGCCTTTCAAATATTTTGAACTGTTGACCCAAACAGCTCCGACAGCACCACCTTCCGGATGCTGGTAATGCTGCCCGGATCTATCATAGAATACGATGGTGTCTGCGTCCGGTGTGTACACTGGTTTTAAGCTGTGCACGTTCCATTGGTAATCTCAATAAATAGTTGGCTGTATAGCCTGCTAGAGGAAAAAGGGCAATCGGCGATTCTTAACTCGATGCAAATCGAGGGATTCCCAGAGCAAGGGGATACAACCCGAAGTGTGACTAAAACCACCTACTTGCTAATAGATCTCCTCTACACCTTTGCCAGTCCAGCATGGCCCTGAGTACATGAGCATATGCCCTTATCCTTGGAGTACTTGTTGAAGAAGTGGCACTTGAAACGGCCCTCCGTCTGCCTCATGAAGTGCACAATACAGATTCGTGATTCATGTGCACCATGGTCAGAAGAGGTGTGGAGGCACCGATCGCAACAACTTCCAGCCGAACTGAGATCGCAACTCTGCTCCAGTTGTTTCTAAATGGCTCCTGAAAAAATCCCTCGGCTAAAAATAATAAATTAGATATTTATATTTTATTTATTGTGTATCGGTATTTGTTTTCTTCGATTCCTGTACTTCACTATGTTTGCTGTAGCGCGTTGGGGTTCGAAAATCCACTCCAGCACGCAGTCTGTTCGCTACGGCATGAACGACATGAGCCAGCTGCGTAACGGAAAATGATTGTGTTTAGAGCCGTAAGTCTGGAAAATGTTTGTGCTGCTAAACCGGATTAAGCTGGGATTTGGCGGATCTATCCGTCGGTTTTATCTGACAAACTCCTTGAATATGTATTATTAAATAGATGAATGCGTTTATATGGCTTTTATGAAGCGAGTGTGTTTACATCGCCTGATTAGCGCTTGCTTTGCGTAATTTTCAAATATCTTCAACAGCATTCACTCCTAAATTAGGTGTCCTAATTCCGCATACTGGGCGCAAACTTTCAGGACTTTATCTGCGCCCAAGAGCAAGATATCTCGAAGCCCATCGCGTAAGGTATGATGGGCGACTGTGCGAGGATATGTTGAAGCTAATAGATTTCAACGATGCAGCACGATGGCAGGATGAAGACCGAGATGTGTAGTGTGTGGGTATTCCGTCAAAATAGCGGGGACAAAGGACGTGATGTACAAGTAATGCTCCGAGTTGATCACCAGCGCCAAGGTCTAGAAACTGGATCGTCACATTCCGAGTGCCAGTAATCGCTGGATGGAGAAGGACGCATTCAATCTCACTGTTGTCCAGGAGGGGCGACCCACCAAACCGAGTCAGCATTGATCCAACTGTGGCACGCATTGGAGATGGTAGCCGCGGCTGCAGCACCCACTCCCACCAGGATGACCCACGCCAAATTCAACAAATGTGTTGCCGATATCAGTTCTGGATCTGCATTTCGAACTGGGAGCGGCCAAGCTTCGTGCAAGTAGCAACAGAAGGCCGTCCAGGGCTTACGCTGCAATCGCATTCCCTTGTTTTTGGTACGCTCTTGAATGCCCTTTGCGACGATGAGATAGAAATCCTGAAGATTTTTAAGACGATTGAGTTTGGTTTGCTCGCTTGTCCTTCCGTCTGGGAGCCAAATCTGGCTATAAGTTAGTACAGCGTACGTTTTCATGCATTTCTTCGGTTTGCTACAGTTTATTTGTTATCAATGTAGTCACGGATTGCTTGAGGCGCGGTGCCAGCCGCGCGGTCATTCGGTTAAATAAAACCAGTCGGATGCAGCTGCACCTTGTTTATGAGCGTAAGGTCCACGCCAACGGCTTCCGACATCAAGACACCTTCGCCGTGAGCCAAACGCCGTTGGTAGTTGGGTACATCTCCACGCATCGACCGGGTACACCCCGCTCTATCTGAATGGCTTACGCCATCCACGGGTGCCGCTCACTTTGCGAGGCAGTACCCCGGCTTCAATTCTAAGTGGGGAAGAGGCTCGGAAAGCGTTTCCTCCCAGGTCTCGGATATGAGACCGGTTTCCTTCCGGAAACAAGTGGAGTCTTTTATAGACACCAGGCTGAACATAATCAGCCGTGTCCGTGATGCCATGGCAGCGGCACAGGACAAACAAAAAAGGTACTCTCTCAGAAAGGAAGAGGAAACTTAAACGTGTTTAATGTGGGGGATTTTAGTCCTACTAGCCACTAGGAGCTTGCCACTCGCCACGGTAAGTTCCGTTAGGAGCAACAAGCTGGAGCACCGCTTCATTGGACCCTTTGCGGTCCTGGCCAGACTTGGCACGGCATATACCTAAGTCGATGACGATCCAACTGACGTTCTACGTGGGCCGTCTGAAGCGGTACCATGACCCGCAGGGCTCACAGACCCAGCTCTACAAAGCGAGGATGCGACTCTTGTCTCTGAACGCGCCCAAAGCCAGAGGCCCAAGTCCCTTGCGGGGCCGCGGAACGGGCTCCATACGAAGGAACCCCGGCTGCATACGCCGAGTATGAGCCATAGTGATACGGCTGGGAGTACGCAGGAGGCGCTCCGCCTGGGGCACAGGCCATAGAAGGTCCCGAAGAAAGACAACTCCCGTTGGACTGCGTCCATGGGGGGACGCCCAGAAGGCATCCAGACGTTGGAAGATCTCGTCCACGTCATTCGTGCGACGGTCGACCCGTCCTTCGAGGGCCGACAAGTCGTCGGCCAGACGATTCACGTCATCACGAATCGGCCCAAGGACCCCAACGCTCCCGGCCTTGGCGGCAGCAGTCCCGCCCTCACCAAGTCCAAGCGAAATATCAAGCGCAAGGACTCGACGACTTCAACGACACGAGGTGGAGCCGAAGGCGGCACGCCAGGTCCTGAGCTGGACCGGAGGGGTGGTGCCTCATACTCGTACTCGTTCGATGGCACCACCCCTCTCCTCGATCATAATGGGGAGACCCACTACCACGTGGAGCGTGTGCTCCAGGAGCGGCGCGTTCACGGGAAGCGCCAGCTCCGCGTGAAGTGGTCGGAAACTGAGTGCTCCTGGGAGCCGTACGAACGGCTCCAAGCTGACTGCCCGAAGGCTGTCACATGTGGGAACAGAATCGGCGGCGGCTTCGTAAGTAGTTCGGGCTGTCTTGCCCGAACAGGGTGTGGTCGTAGAGTCAAGACCATACCCGCGCTCATCACGAGCGCTAGAAGCGGAATGCTTCTGCAGTTCTCGAGAGAGCTGCCGTTTGCCTACCACATGGGATTAACAAAAAATACATTACACTTCAAGGCTAGTAAGCAACCTACTTAGCTACCCTACTTGCTATTGGGCTCGATTTGGGTCATGTGGACCCAAAACTTGGGTACGAAGTATCCAATTGGTGTCCAAAAAAGGTCCATTTTCTCGAAAGTGGGTACCCTGAAGGACCCATTTTTGTGTCTAGGAGGAAACTGGTGGACGTCCGGAGACGTCTCTGGGCCGAGTTGGACATTTGCAGGACTTTTCCGATGGGGTCTATACAAAAACCAAGTATAACCCGATGAACCAGGTGGTGGTGAGCCACCTACTTCTAGTGAGCTCAGATAGCTCAGCTGGTTAAGCATCCAGGGTCGGACGGAAGCGGCCAGGGTTCAATCCCCGGGCCGACCAGACCTTTCGGACGATGGTTGGGGTTTGGCCGCGAAGGTTGGGATATCTGGTCTTGTGACTGGACTGGTGGTCTTGGGGGCTACTGGGCGCCGTCTCATGGGCTGTAGGCCTGGAAGCACGGTTAGACCCGGTAGTTCTTGAGACTGCTTGACCGGGCACTTCAGTAGGAGAGATGCGGGTCGTGGTCTTGAGGGGCAAAGCCTCCCAGTCGTCGTCTCATGGGCTTGTAGGCCTGGTAGTACGCGCGGCTCGGGAGTGTGGCGCCGCTCTAGACCTCGATCCAAGGAGTAGTCTAGTGATGTCGTGCATGCCATAACACGCGTAAGCGTCTGTAGCGTGTCGCGTTCTTCGCCCGCCTGTCCGCTAACGTGGGGCCCCGCCTGGGTTCAAAAATCCACACCGCCTTCGGGTACAGCAGACATAAGGCAACGCCCGCTAAGCGACCGGCAAATGGAGCCGGGAACTTGGCGTATGGGCGTGAAAGTGGTGGAGACTGAAGCCAGTAATGGCCGAGCACGCCGGCGGCGGATTGTAAGACATCAGGATGAGGCCTTGAGCTTGTGGCTTACCTTCGGGCCACAGGCGTCTCTTCCCGGCTACGGTTCAACATGGCCGCGGGAAAGGAGTCCCGCTGACGGATTTCCACCGCGCGATCGCTTGGATCTGCAGTCGTGAAGGGCGCCAACGCTCCGGACGTCTCTTCCCTGTCGTGGTTCAACATGTCCGCGAGTAGTAAGGAGTCCCGCTGACGGGCTTCCGCCTCGTGGTCGCTTGGGCCATTGTCATCGAAGGGTGCCGACACAGGCAGTCCTCGCAATAAGGTGTGTAGTTGCCTACTCATCTGCGTGGACTGTCTTATTGCTTGCGCCTGGGTTACCTGCCATAAGGCAGCAACGTGACGTGCACCCGAGCCTTGACGCCGATGAGACTTGGTTCATACTCGTGGAAGCGGATGTCAATGCGGTGCGTCCATAGGCAGCGAAGTACCACAACTCTCACTATGTGGAAGACCGCAAAGAGGCTGTAATCAAATCCATTTTGGCTCGGGGCGTAGGCATGATGTCCGCGAAGTAGACCACAGTAGCCCACTCAATGGGAGACTCAAACCACTGTTGGAACACCTCAAGCCATTCCGCCCATACGGTTGCCGCAAAGTCACAATACCAAAAGAGATGGGAGACGGTTTCAGTGACTCCACACCCATGATGGCAGCGAGTCATAGCGCCTTGCACGTGCTGCAGCTTAAAGCCCACCCAAAGTGCGTTGTGCTGAAGTCTGTACAACAAGTCACTGGTAGTACGTGCTTGTTCATCTTTAGGTCCCTGCCCCATACATTTGCGGGAGGCGCTGGTTCAATGCCAAGTGCAGTCGTTGGCAGGCCGGGTACCTTGTACTGAACCAGGAGCTTGCGTATTAGCGACACCGTGAGATCAGCGACTTCATAACCACTGAAGCTCCAAGTATGGAGTGCGCAGCCGTAGTGTGGCTTGGGGCGGGGTCCAATGGGCATGTTGGCCAACGGTCGTAACAGCGAGTCAATCTTAGTTAAGAAAGATCCGCAGAAGCTCACGCTGTTAGCACGCCCAGGCTGGCCATGCTCACGGATGACTTGGGATAGCTTGGCGGCTTGAGGCGGGTATCCACTAAGCTCAAACAAGTCAGATATCCGATAAACCTTTAAGCGAATAAGGTCTTGGACAGTTCCCAGGTTTGCGGCTCGCAGGGTCTTGGGCGTCTTGGTTGCAGTCGTGATATCCACATTGTCCAGCAGCGGCATTGTCAACTTGTCAAACTTGGTCATGTTGCGAGTGATCTTGGGGCGCAGTTTGGTGTTCCAAAGGAAGAGAACATGGTGCCAATACAAACCAAGCGGTCTCCATCGTCTTAGCCGTCGAGACACCACATGATGAGGGCTGTTCCAGACCGGCGCGTACAGGATGTCAAAGGCGCGTCCCCAAGGTTTCATCACGGAGTCAAACAGCGCAATGACTGGGGCGGCCCATGAGGGTACATCATCCGGTGACTGGCGTACGGCCATGAGCAGCTTGCAGAGCATGTGTAGTTGGAGTCCCTCGATCATCGTTTTCACAGGCGTTAAGCCGAGGCCTCCCATGTGTATGGGCAACGTCCACCAAGCTCGGGGAACGATGTTCGACGTAGAAGACTGGGTCATGAACCGTACTATCATGTCCTGGACTTGGTCTTGGAAACCAGTTTCAGGTATGTAGCAGACACTGGCCGTGTACCAGAGAACAGGCAAGATGATCTGTTGTAGGATAACCACTTGTCCTCGCAGAGTGCGTGCCCGGTAGTTCCACAGTGAACACCTTGTCTGCATGTCCGCCAATATGTGCTGTAGCCGTGCCGCGTCTGTGAGCTTGGGACCGTAGTATATTACCAAGCAGTTTGGCCGAGTCGTTGTTGCCTACCACATGGGCAAACGCAATACGCAGATCTCGGAGGTCAATGATGGCCCCAGGGTGGGATCCTGCCGGAGAACTTCGAGTTGTCCTTGTGATCAGCGCGTAGCTGCCCACTTCCAAAAGACGGCCTCGGTCTCTTGGAAGACTCACAGTGTGGGGGCATCACGGCTGGATAGCCCCACACAGGTCGCAGTCCCGACCGGAGCTCTGGCTTCTTTCGCCGGCTCGTGAACTCCTTGAGCGGGATGTTGTGTGGTACCAGGAGCACGCACCGAGCGATGCTCATGTTTGGAAAAGGGGTGCTTGGCAAGCTAAGAAGCAGGGTGAAAAGGAAACGAAATAAAGCCTCAACCATCTTACTATATACGCTACTACAAAAAAATCATAAAATAGTTCTCCATCTGTTGTCAAACATGCATCCTTTAGAAAAAATGCAATCCGTAGTTTGGTCAACTTCAACTTCAAGATACATCCTCCGACTTCTTGCAGCCGTGAAGTCAAATCGTGCTGTATAAACTTCGAACTTAGATTACATTGTCCAGACGTCTTCTACGAACATCTACGAACTAGTTCATCCAATAGTACCACGGATGGCTACCTTGCACTTTGACTGGTACATAGAATACATTTTCTTTTCTTTTTTTTGCAGCCTTGACGTTAATTATATCTGTTAGTACTCTTTGAGGCGCTTATAATACGTTTTCATAGGCGTTTCACAATACGTACAAGCCAGTGCAGGCTAATTTTTTCGCAGAAGGTTACTCAACTCAACTTTAGCTTGACCTGACCTACTCATGATTTGAAACCTACAGATCAAATCGGCAAGTTGTTCGATACTGACACCCGATAAGTGTTTACGGAGAGATGCCCGGCCCTTGCGCGGACGTAAATAATTAATCAAGACCTTGTCTTCACTTCGTTAGAAGCCTAAAACCGGATCACGAATGTTGAATAGTTAAAGTTGCAGCCCCAATTCAACTGAAATTCGGTTTTCGTGCCTAGCAGGCACCACACCGATTCGCTTGAGTATCCAAATATCGATTTCTCAATGCACTTTGTAGCCAGAACCTCCATAAAAGTTCGTCGAGAAACAACAAATGTATTTTCTCGAATTACCTTAAAGAAGCATGCAGCACTGCCCACGAAGTCCTATAAAACGCGAGACAGTCTGTCGGACTCGATTTGGATCTAGACCACACATAGCGCGCAGGAATCAACCACCGGACGTTCACGCTGGCTTCCTGCTGATGGCTTGGCACGCTTCACACACCTCTCGACAAAGCGGCGCTCTGTTCCTGGCCAGCCCGACATTTTCTGTTTGACACGTCAGCCATGCCAGGCTGACCAGGAACAGAGCGCCACTTTGTCCTTGTCTTTCAAGCAGACAGGGAGGTGCACACAATCTCCAAAGTTGTAGAAAGTTCGGCAACCGCATGTTCCCGCATCTAAATTCACTTTCCACCCACTGCTGGCCGACCAAGGCGCTGAATCCGACACTGTTTCGCTCGCCTTCTTCACCATTCATGGCGTTTTCTTGTGGGTCGAACCAGCTGCGTACCTTGTTTATCCACTTGGCCGTCCACTGGAACCTCCTACAGAAACGGCACGCTCTGACAAGCTTGAGCGACCACTATTTTTATAGCCGTGATGGATTGCTTCGTTCTAGCAATCAGTGTGGTCGATGGCTTTGGCTTCAGAATAAATAAAGTTCTGGCGGATGATGTGCGATGACAACACATCAACAGCACCTCCCTGGGCAAAACGCACAGCTTAATGCGGATGGCATGGTGTAATCGCGCTTGATGACCTTGTTGAACTGCTCCATGGGGTTGTTTGTTTTCGCAAACCCGGCCGGGGGGGGGGGGGGAGAACCACTGCCACTTGCAAAACTTCGACTTGATCCAGTACTCGGCAAATCTTCTGAGTTCGAGGCGGCTTGCCGCACAGTGTCAGCCCGCTCCGGAACTACGGCGAGTTCGGTGGCATCACGACAGTGGTGCGTCTCGTAAGTAATGGATAGACCAGGCACTTCGAATTGTTCGAGAGACTTCATACGCGTTTCTTGACTTTTCCCACCTCATGGGAAAATCGCATCAGTCAGTCCATGGGTAAACCCGCCGAAAACTGAGTCGGAATAGCTAGTCTTTGTTGCCTGCTTTGAGCTGCGCGTCTTCATCATCGCTCACGCAATAGCTGACCACGAGGTGCTGCCGCACTACCGTCTTAAAACGTCCATGAGGCTGCGGAGAGCGTGCGTGTACTGCTCGACAGTCCGTGAGATGTTATGAACAATGTCATGGGATAGAACTGACGTGCAGCGTCAAAGACCCGAAGGTAATGAGAGGGTAAGCACACGTGACGAGCTTGAACGTTGCATTCATGTAGAATACAAACGTGTCAGAATCCCTGGCAGAAGACATCAGCAAGAACTCTGTCGTAATATCAATTACTAATGGATCTTCCTCACTACCATCGCCTAGAGCCGGTGATCCGTCCTCGTCCAAGGGATATTCGAATGTAAACGGCGCAGGGACCGGTAGCTCGCCTCACGGAATGTTGGGGCACTTCAACTTGCTTCGTCTGTAGCTGTAGACGAAGTATTGGATTTGCTCCAACGCAGACACAGCGACAGCACGAAGCTGTCGATCAGCTCATTGCAGATACGAGCTGCCTTAACGTCTTTCTCCACCAGCTCGCGGATTGCTGCTTGCATTTAGAAGGGTAGCTCTGTGCGCTTGGCAGGGCCGCTGGAAAAAGCGTGCTTGGCGTGTTGGTATATATGACACTGGTGCGTGCGGCCACAGCACACGGTTTTGAGCTAGAATGTGCAGGTAGGACGAGCCTATTTTCTAATGACGAGAGAAATGAAACCTGGCTTCGTTGCATCCAAGGACTGACTCGGCAAATCCAATGGCAAATATATAAACGCCGGCTTAAGCACAAATCTTCGGCTGATGAAATTTTTTCGTTGGTGAAAGGAAATGTCAAGAAGAACCTGCTTATTGGACCGAAGCGGCTGTTTTCTCCAGTTTCTAAAGATGACATTGAATTCATTCGAGAATCGGCAACATATATACCACAGTAAATAAACATAGCGCTCAAGTTGTGCTCATGTGGTTTAAGGGCTGGGTGTTCGGCTATACTCCCGCGCGGAATTGACCGGTACTACTCGGTTGCCAGGCTGCAAGAAAGTGTGGAGAGGAGCGCTAAGGTCGTTCCCGTGTTCTGAAAAACGACAATTTGAAGCATATTGCCATTACATCCGATCGAGGATGCCCTAAGAAGATTCGGTTACGCGGCCGCTCCGGGTATGTCAATCTCGACTCTCGATACACTGCTCGCGATGTCGTTAGACAGGGTACAACCTACGAACTTGCGTGCGACGGGGAGAGGAAGTGAATAAGCGAGCTGCCAACGCGCTCTACAAAAGAAACAGGAAGAGGTCTTGGTGAAAGTTGTTGCGTGAGGTCTCCAAGGGACGGCTCGACAGCAGCATGCACCAAGCTGATAGCGCAACGGTGAACACATAGCCTACGAAAGGGTCACCGCCTACTTACGAGGCCAGTCTACGGCAAAGCACCGAAAACAAGAGGGCATAGGATACGTTGAGAGTACAGACCTATGGTTAGCGCCACATATCATTCACTAGATCAGAGAGTACCAAGCAACATTCTATATTTTGAGTGCACTTTGAATACATTCAATGATGCAGGAATGAGTAGGATTTGGGGTATATATTGCGAAACACGGTAGGTCCCAATCTAAGCAGGCGAGTTTACACTTAACGGAACCCCAATTATTTTAAAATACTGACCCCAAAGCGGATTTACCCTAATATGTATCGTTGGTTTGTTTTTGGAAGTCACAAATCTCACCAACGCTCCAAGTTCGATGCATTTGAAGCACGGCCTCGAGAGGGCGTCTTGTGAATGTGGTATGCTATAGCTTTGAGACTTGACTGCGGATTGAGCATGACATTTTCAATCCTATTATTGTAACGGTAGACGCTAGCTTTCAAAGTTGCTGCCCGCAACAAGTTAATCCCCTTCTCCGTTTGACTGTCTCCGTTTTCATCACTCATGACCGACCGAAATATTGATTTCATCGCAATAATGCTGTCGCGGTGGGTAGGATTACCAAGTGCAGCAGCTCTAGTTAGCCAATACAAATAATCATCCCCCCAGACAGTTGACCATCGGCTTCTGGGTCACACACGTCACAATGACGTCCAGATCGGTTCATGGTATTCACTTCAGGGAAAGGATTTTCTTTTCATCGTGTTGCATTCCGAGCTCTCCAGTCCAGATATGTTTTCTCGTTGTCGTTGTTCCTGACCCGCTTCTGATAAAGTAATGTACTTGTCCATACCTTTGTCTCGCTACAAAAGTAGCGGATGACCCATGATCTGCACAATTGCGCTAAGCCAGAGGCGTTCAGGTCAAACGGGGGTCTGTGATTAAGATTCCAGGGGACCGCAACAGAGAGGAGTATACTTAGCGAGATCATCCATCTTCTGGGTGTTGCTTTTCTTGCGACGGAATGCTGGAGGTGGAGATCCCCCAAAGATTGGCGGTAACATTTTTGCGCGGACGACGGCTTCCTAGTGATGGAAAGTGGATGTTGCGGGTCCAGCGCAAAACCTTTCCGACGTTTACGCCCTCGTCTTGATTTTTTTACCTGTCGACATTTGGCGAGGTATGAGATCCACAATGCAAGCAAATTCAATTGGTGAATAGTTCAGAAAATGTGACCCACGATACTTGTATGACTCCATTTGAGTGAGAAAAATCAATTTTCCATCGATCTTGTATGATGGTGCTCCTCCTGTAGTATGTTGATCGTTTAGTGAAGAACTCAGTACCGACAGGTCTTCCGAATAAGCGAAGTCTGCGAGCTCTTCGATAGCTTCATCTATTGGGATACTGTTTGAGTCTTTTTCCATGAATTTATTTATACGTCAACATCGTCAATCATGCTGTCATGCTCACTGTCTGTAGAGGAATCAAGGTTTTCTGCATTTTCATCATCGTCAGAGTGGACGACTTCAGATTTGCGTAGCTCAGCCAAAACTCCGGGCGGAAATATGTACCAAAACGCCTCGGATGATATATGCGATTTATGACCCAACAACGCGTATACCATCAATGACAATGGCCATTCATATGCACCAAATGCATTCACAGTTCGTGTTGCCAAGTATTGTGCCTGCCGCACGGGCGTTCCGCTGTCTGCTACAACGCTTGGATACTTGGGTGCATCTTCCAATGCGGTCAACATTACCGTTGCAGCGTTTTCACACCAGCACCTTCTTTCGTCATATAGTTTTGCTGGTACTCGTCGACCATATCCCCAGCATCTTCTCTGTTCATTACACTAGCGTTGCAGTATGGAACTGTTAAGCCAGACAGAACTGTGTTAGTTTCGATAAACATGCCATCCGGTTCTGGTCTGAACTGTTCCCAGACTGTGGGGCCATCAATATGGGGACGAAGAATTGACCTTCTCTGGATCATAACCAACATCCAGTATTTTCTCCGGTTCTATAGTCAATGGTTTTCCTGAGCATACACCGTTCTGTTTGTTATTATGTAGTGGTTGTGTTTTCTGGTTGTGGATTCCAGCGGGGCGACAAAGGCGGCATTGTGTTTTACCGCGTTTCCCTTTTATGCATGTTTTCGAATGGGAATGGGTATTTGTTGCTGCAAATTACTTCTTGGACAGCGGCGATATTTTGACGCGCTTCCGGCAATGTGACTTCACAAGCACGAGGTAATGGGGATTCACAGTCGTCGTTTTCCCTATTTTCTAACCACGTTCATGTATCAGAAGCTAATCGATTCATGCATACCGCATCCATCTATTCAGCGATGTATTGCCGCAATTCTTCACAAGAGGCACCACTTGTTAAAAAAAAAAAAAAAAAGCTCAGGCGTAAGTGACGATCCGTGCACTGTCATGTGCAAGTGTGTAAGCGGCCATCAATCTGAGGCTCTATAACGCCAATAAATCCAGCAACTTTTCCGTATGCATCCGCCTCACGTTCGGCATAACTGCGACTTATTCTTGTGTTCTGTGGGCTCGAACAGCGAAGAATTGCTTTCATAAGATCCATTTTTCTTTTAAATGCAGAAGCCGCAAATGCAGGACACATATTCGAAAGTCGAAGCCGCGGGCTTTGTTTGAGGTATTCAGTAAGGTGGGACTACTGAACGTTATCTTGTCCAAACTTGCAGCCATCGTTATTCCAACCATTAAGCTTTCGAAGAAATATATTTCGGTGCAGCGTCAAATCGTCTTGCTCTGGGGGAGCGACAGTAACTTGAAACTGTGGGAGGCTAAAACGAATGCGCATTGCTGCAAGCTTTGGTCGTATCGCTGCACGTTGAAACGGCGAAAATGGTACAGTACCCCCAACAACCGAAAGAATACGTAACAATCCATCATTTAGTCATTTGTCTGCTGGCGACTCTGGACCATTCATTGCTGCACCAAGCGATTCTTTAAACTCAGTCGAGGTTGCTAAGTCGCCCAGTTTTTTTTTAATGTATTTGCGTGGGATTTGCCGCGCGAGCTGCCTTTCGCACCGCTGTATGACGCTGCAATTGATTGAAAAGGGTCGCGATAAGTGAAGCACTCCCTTCAAAGCGGTCATCGTAGTAACACATTAAATGGCGTATGAGGTCACTGGAAAATGGACCAGAAGGGAGCGTTTCACCGCCCATCAGGAATAGAGTGGGGAACGCAGCAATCACAGCACCATTCTCACCCCATTCTACATTCGGATCAACTCCCCTCTACGTATAATGGCAGCATCATCTTCGATTCCAACACCATCCAGCATGCTAGTAATTATGGTAGATATCACTTTGTCATTTTTACACACTGCTGGCTGTAGAACGGCAGACCGTTGAATCACCACATCGTCTAAATCATCAACGCCGCTGCTAACATCGGTGCCATATCGCTCGGAATTAACAGCATCATCAACAGCACGTAATGCAGGAGCATCACTTACAATTACATCGTTTTCATTGGCTTTTTCTAGCATTGCCAACTTTTCCACCTCGGTTTGTGAAGTATCAACCTCAATTCCTTCTTTCCGGAAAAAGTTATGTGTTTCTTTCAACACAGACAGCCACGAAAAAATGCTTGCACTTGGGAGTTCATACAACCTGCAAAATAAATGTTTCGTTATCTCCACGCTTCTGAAGGTCCAATAAAAGTGACGCGAGGTTTTCGATTAATATCTGTGACAGGGAGTACTTTCGCGCACGCTGAGGACCACTAGAAGGAAAACATATTGCATGCCCACTGCAGTGTTTTCCAGAGAGAGAAAACACCAAACCAAACAACGAGCTGGCGAAATGCAATTTTTAGCAATTGCACTCAAAGCAAGCGATCCACAACGTCCGTATTCATGTCCACTCGCTAGACTGAATTTGGACTTCCTCGGGTTAGATGCGCACTTGGAGCAGAGACGAATTCGATCTGTATCGTTGATAGCTCAGGGTTAAAAAATACTTTGACCCGTCCGGTTGCACCAAAACTTGAGCGTGGTTTCTGACGGTATCATCCGATAAGTGACCATATCGCGTTGTATACTCGTCTTCCGTCAGACGAAATGATTCTGATCGATGCGACAGTGTCAAGCATACGTGACTGCACTGAGGCCCAACAAAAAACTCGCAACATGATGCGCAAGCAAAAATACAGCAGTGCGACGGATCAGCTTCTTTCGCAATAGCTTGGCAACGCGCACATTCTGGTATGCTCGGAGGTGAATCCAATGCGTTTACCAATCTTTCTCTGACTGAATTACTTTCACGCACGTGCTCGTCATTAAAAACGAACGCATCTGGATGACCTGCACAGCAGTAATAGTAAGCTAAAGCCAATTTTGGGTGGGTAGTGAATTGTTGACCTTTTATATCAGAAAAAACCTTCTTCAGTGATGCCACGTTTGTCCAGTATCGTTTCTGCTAAATCTAGCAGGCGATCGTCAATTGAATACACGCCACTTGGTCCGGGAGTCTCCACGGAATCACCACCTCGTTCGTCCATGGGTGCTCCAGTTGTTCCTGGTCCTCCATCAGAGCGGGATTCTTCGTGTACAACCTTCTTCTTCTGTTCAGCCCGATATTTACGCATGTAGTCACGCATATATTTTTTTCTGGTGTTGGCGCTGCGTCGCCTTCAATGCAACTTGGGCAGGTACACAAGACCTCGCGGCATCACCACCTTCCCTGCTGGCGTTCGCTGCATGGAAAGCATCAGAGCCAGACTCTACCGTGCGGAGATTTTTTTTCACTCGATAATGGCGCATGTAATCTGCGTTCCGCTTTCGCTTCTTTAATGCAGCAGCAGCATGCTGTTTTGTGGCTGGTCATTGTCGCAAGTGGGGAAAACAAAGCAAGTGTGGAGCAAGTCCGGACCAACCGTTCAAAGAATACGATCATTTTCGATCTATTTGTTTTCCATCTATTTGATTGACGTCCGGTGACCACGACAAGCGCTCCTGAAACAAATGAAAGTATGTCTTGCATTTACGCAGTACCGTGGAATTAAAACCTTGAGGGCTGTCCATTCCTCATTCTTTGGTATTCCAGTATAAAGGAAACTTCTTGGAACTGGTACACTACACACCACAACATGTTCCCGAGTTCTCGTCTCGGATGGAGGCTGCAGGATGCAACGCAAAATACACTTCCCCCTCTGTTCAACAGCAACTAATGCATTGTGCAGCTAATGTTGTTCAACAGCATATTTTAGTGACTGAGCTTGGCAATGGATACTTTTCGCTGCTCGTTGACGAAGCTAGCTGTGAAGCTAAGACTGAGCAAATGCCAGTCGCGATTCGGTTTGTCAATCATTTTGCTGGTCGAGGCATGGAGAGACTTTTGGGGATTGTACACATGAAAGATACTAGCGCCGCAACAGTTTTCACGTGCCTCGAAGTTCAGCTGGCAAAATGGGGTTTGAGTTTGTCGTTGTCGTGGCCAAGGATATCACTGTGCAGCCAAAAAAACATGTCAGGCGACTATAATGGCTTGCAGCAGCGAGTAAATGAGTATCCCACAAGCGCATTATATTCACTGTATTGCACATCGACTAAACCTTCTGTTGGTTGGTGTAGCAAAAAAACACCGCCTCAGTCGCGGAGTGTTTGGATACGGTTCAGAGTGTGCATATAGCATGCAGCGCGCCGTGTAAGCGCAAGGATCAGTTTCTGACCAGTATAGCAGATGAAAAAGAGCAGCTACTATGATATGCTCGAAACAAGCACATGACTGAATCGCTAAGCAAAACGCGGCGGGACTGTCGAGTGCGTGCGCATTCTCCGAGTCCAATGGCTGTGGGTTTCTATTGCCAATGTTCTAGAAGATATTGCGGCCAATGGTGCGAAAGCTGACAAACGATCAGAGCCATCTGGCATTCTGGAGCGCATGTGGACGTTCAATTTCGTTTTTCACGTCGAACTGCTGATTGTTGTATCGGAGAAGGCAAATACGCTGTCGATGTATCTCAGAAAAATTATAGATATTGTATTGTGCCTTGCTTCTGTTTTCGCGGGCAGCGGGCCAATTCCGCCTGAATTAAAATAACCCTAACCATGTGTAGCCATGAAGTAGTGTAGCTTTAGGCTCGTGATGCCACGCGAAGAGACCGAGTTACCATATAATTATCAAGTTAAGTGCGGTTTGGCGGTTTAATACCCGCCATTCGTTGCTAAGTACGCCGTAACTCCGCCTCAAGTGTGATGTCATTTCGGAATTAGCGGCGAGCTTGTCATGACGGTCTCAACAGACTTGCGTTGGCGGGAGATAGTGCTTTTTACATGTACGACATTAGTCTGGCACTAGTGGCTTGTGTATTAGGTGTGTCTATTCGGTCTATTGAGCGCTGGCATGGTCTCTCTAAATCCAAAGGAAACGAGCTGCCTGCGGATAGTAAGAAAAAGTCGACTAGATGGCCTCAGGAAGCTGTTAAGTTTGTACAAGATTACATTCGTATTCATCCGTGTTTTTACTTAGAGGAATTGCAAGAGGCAGTGAAGGAAAAGCTCGACACCACACTCAACTACTTTACTTCAACACTGTGTTGTTTGCTTAAGTTTGACCTCCCAATTACCAGAAAAATACTTACAAAGCGTGCACGTGAAAGCGTGCCAGCCGAAGTAGAAGGATTCTATCGAGAACTACGTCCATTTTACAGTGGATCCGATCAGTTAGTTTTTATTGATGAAACTTCTAAAGACGGTCGAGATGCGCTACGAAAGTATGCCTGGTCGCGTCGAGGCACGCCAGCAATTGTATCGCTACCCTTCAGTCGAGGGGATCGCCTATCCGTTTTGTCTGCTTTTGATGTTGCCGGGTTTTTTGCTTGGGAGTCTACCGTCAGGCACTTTTGACAGAGTTGCCTTTCACGACGCCTTTCGCAGAAAAATTGCGCCTTATCTCAATCCTTGGCCGCTCCCCAGGTAGAACGAATTAATTGTGCTATGGAAAGGAGAAAACTTTTATTTAACGTTGATTTGGTTATTTTGTAGATCCATAGTCATCCTGGACAATGCAAAAATTCATTATGTACAACGAGCTCGAAGATCTCGTCCACTCTTGCGGTAGCATCCTGTTTTTCCTACCACCTTACTCCCCTCAGCTGAATCCGCTAGAAATTGGTTTCTCTTTACTTAAACGTTGGTTTACACGACACGGGCCGCTGGCTTTCCGACAAGACCCGTTGCGAACATTGAGTGTGGCCTTGGTGGAATTTACGAAGACAAACGAGAGAGTAGGCGTCAATCTCTATCAGCACTGCGGCTGCGGACTTCAAGATCTTAACAAAGATTGTTTTTCCAGTAAGAAACAAATATATTGATTCTTACCGACGATGTTCAATTCACGCCTTCATCGCTCATGTGGTCAGTGTCTTCGACGTTAACTGCTAGGCCGCTACTAGGCACTGGTGGACGGAACGTGGGGGGGGGTCGTAGTCAGGTAATCCCAACGCCTCGCGTAGTCAGCAACGTGAAGTTCAAGTGGCATTAAGCCCCCGTTAAGACGGCAACGAACCTTCACGAACTCGTGCGCTATTGCACGATCTTGAGCTGCGACGTCAGCATCACGCTGGAAAGTATCAATACGTTGCAGTTGAGTAAACGCTGGATTGCTCGGCATGACCACTGGAGCTTGTTCGGGCTGGCGTGCGTGACGCACTGCCCAGTATGCTCGCGATGCTTCCCCAAGTTGATCGTCAGACGGAAGAATGCTGAGATGATCGTTGATAAATGATGTAGCCGCCGCTGTTCGTCCTTCTGTAGCTCGATGAATCGTTTAGTTGCAGACACCTTGTTGACATAGATGTACAACTCTAACTTCAACGCGGCTTGCCTACATGAATTTAGATTGAATAACAAACACATCAGCATCTAATTTAACTCCTATGCTATAAAGCAGCTAAATCGTACCCTGTCTTGCGTTTAGCAGCCAGACTCCATGCAGATGTAAGGTGCAGGACTAGCTCCTCGTCGGATTCAGCTAAAACAACAAACTTTGCTTGCGAAACGCCGGTGGTAGGCTTGCGGAGTATTGGTCCAGCGCCAGGCCACTCAATCTCCTTTACATTGTCCACTAACCTGCGAACACGAGCTCGGAAGCCCAAGTAGCCGTCATCGAGTGCGAGCTCCATTGATTGCGGCGCCCCGTAGCTGGTCCTGCTGCTACCAAAAGGCTCACCCACCTTGAGCGTCAGCACCACGAATATGGTCGATGGCAGCGGTAGGTACATAGTTCCTGTACATCAAGCATAAACACAACATATCGTTAGCGTGTGAGTGTAACACGCCAGTGTTGCAATAAGTAATGGTGCACACGACCGGTTTGACCGCTGCACCAGCAATGACGTAAAACAGTATCACAATGGGGTTAGATCAACGCATTGCACTCAAATAGATAGTTACGGTACTTCCGCCAATTCGTTCCAGTTGCCGCGTCGCAACGTTCTCCAGCGCTTTCCCCTGCTCTGGGTAGCTGAGCAACTTACTCCATCATCAGGTCGTCATAACAGCGCCCAGCTGCATCCACTCAAAGCGTGAGTGAGTCGTTAGATCCGAGCAAGCATTATTCGGATATATCACTTGCCAGAGTCGAACAGCTTGACGCTGTGAGCCAGTACAGCGGGCTTGAGGGCTGGTGGCGGGATACTAACAGAGCACCAGCTAGAACAAGCAGTTAAGCAGACAAACCAACCCGTAAGTACAAGAACAAGAGCGTAGCCGCTGCCACCTCGCTTTCAGCTGCTTCTTACCTATTGCGCTCCTTGTTGCGTTCTGAACCACTCGCTGGCATCGTTTTAGCGCTCATTTTATTTTATCGGCTTGGTCGGATTTAGGCTAGAATTATTACAAAGCGCCCGGTTTTAGGGTCGAGAGATAGATAGAATTGCACAGAATTACAAGCGCTGAATATCTGAGAGGCACAATAACCGCAGCGCGGCTAGTCGAGCAAGTGACCGCGAAGCTCATTCAAATGTGTGACAACACATGCGATGAGTTAGAAACTTCGTGTTTCGATGCAATCTGGGAAAGAGCTGAAGGTTTTTGCATAGCAATAGTTTCTGATGAAGAGGAACCGCTAGCGCCTTGCAAAAGTGCTCGTGGGCGAGACGTGGTGCCCGGAGGCGCGGTAAGGGTCGTCGAGGTGTTCCTGGAGCTGACACACCGCATACCAGCTCAACTACAACTTAAGAAGAACACTATCGGAACGATATCTACGAGGCGATTGTAAGCGATGTCATTTCAGAGTTGCAGACTAGATTTGGAGGTGATATGATCCAGTTAATGGAGTTGTGCGGGCGTTAGACCCAGGAACTGTTTTAGGCGGTGGAATGCGGACGAGATTACTCAAATTGTTATTGATTTCTACAGTGATGATTTCAGGAATCAAGCAAGTAACTTGCGCTCTGAGCAAAAGCGCTTCGGCGACCTGGGGAAAAATAATTTTACGTTTTTCGGGCCTTAAGATCTCTGACAACCTTAGTATTGCGATGGTCGCTAACACTATCCATGCCTTATTCCCCACGTTATATCGTCTGGTTTCCCTGGTTTGCATCCTGCCAGTGTGAACTGCTTGTACAGAGCGGCCTTTCTTGACGATGAAAATAATTAAAACGCGTCTGCGAAACACTTGGTCACGATTTTCTGTCGATCCTGTTACTGCTGGCTATGGAGCGAGACCTGACCAATACCTTAGACAAAGATGAGTACTTCACGCTTTTGGCGCGATGGCTGAGCGTCGCATTGCCTTGTAGGACAACGAAGAAACACGCTTGGACTTGGCGGTATGCCCCCCCCCCCCCAGATTTGAAGGCTGGCTACGCCCCTGTCGTATGTCCGCGGGCCTTTCGTATTCGTGGTTCGTCAGCAAATCTGTGTGCGGCGCAATTCTAGTTCCAAATCGAATCGCGTCTGTCACTCAAGCTCTGGTCTCAATCGCCGATGCGAACAGTTGCGTCGTCGTTGCAGCAGAGGCTTTTAAACGTACAGTTGTCCGATGCTCAAAACAGTTTGCTTCCCGCGTCCAGACAGGTATCCGCGAAGCAGTCAACGTAACAAGCCCATCGATCACCAGGTCAACCATCCTTCACATTTAGTTTAAGAAGGTGTGTCATAGTGGATGACAAACCAGCCACAGAGACAGTTGTTTCTAGCGCTGCGACCTCCTCTCTTGACACTACGAGAACTGCTAGTTCATGCTCTACAGCTTCAGGATCTGCAACTTCATAGGTATATGCTTCACAGGTTGGAGCTACTGGCTTGGATCTTCTTAATGCTGACATCATAGAACCTGAACTGCTTCGGGCTCACCTGGTATTTGTAGCTATGTGGATGATCTTTGTCTGCGTTGTCTGTGCATTCAGATTCTTGTTGTGTCCTTTGACTGGTTCTGGCCGCGCGTGGCGAGCTGGTTTACGAGATAAATGAGTGGCTCAAGGATTGTTATTAGCCTTTGGAAAGGATTATTATTGGCCTTCATCTGTTTGTGCGGTACTGTAGTTGTTAGTCTTCTTTGCTGCGACAGAGGACGCTTTTAACTTTAAACGTGGACTACTGTGGCCCACGGCGCGCTTGTCACCTTCTGCACTTGTGTCGCTATCGACTGCATCATCATTTTTGATGACGGTTACGTACCACGTCGTCACTATCTGCTCTTCACTGGTGCTGGACTGTTTCTCAAGGTTGGATCCCTTACTGCTTCCAAATTGATCCATTATTCTGGGTACGATTTTCTGGATGACGCAATTCACACGATTAAAATGCCACATAAACACACATCAATATACGCACACAACTCAGCCAAAATCATTCCTCAAAATCCACTGTAGTAGCTTAACAAAGACGCTTCCTGGCAATAACGATGGCTGGTTGCCAGCTGGTAACGAGACATCTGACATTGAAGGGGCGGGGGGTAGACTCGGCGTGTTCTCGTGCCTTTGGCAGAGAAATGGGACGAAACCCTGACCTGAACTGAAAACACACTTCATTATTCGAGGTTTTGTAAAAAGGACCGAAGGCACCAAAGCCTGCCGATTTTGTGCCCTCCTGTGGGGTGGTCCGTTGCCAGCCGGCGTCGGGTATTCCGTTAGTCCTCGACGTCAGATTCAAATCCCTACGTCAGATGTCAGTTGAATGGAATACGCACAGGGTAGAATTTTAATCATGAAGTCTCATTCATCGCTCCAGTAAATCCCCGTCCTCGCCAAGCCTAGGTGCTGCTCCGCTCCCCCGCACCTCGCCCTCACCATTTGATTCATCACACACTCGGGTTTCGCCTTCGCGCTCATCGGGCCTCTTCTTGCGTGATTCGCGCCCCTCACCTTCGCGTTGCTTTTGAGAGAAGCCGTGGCACGGCCGTTCCTCATCTTGCAAGAGCTAGAGGTGGAACGAGTAAGCGAGCGAGCGCGGTACCATAACCACCCGTGGCCGCTAAGTGAGGGCCAAGGTGACTCTCCCCCACCCTATCATAGACACGTAAAAAAAAAAGCCGTGAGGGGGAACTGAAGCTTTTCGACGACCGAGATCTCTCGGCTTTGGAGAAGCGCCAGCGACTACATGTTGACGTGTTGGAACACGAGGGGAACAAGTGCGAATATACTCCAGCTGACGTGCTGTCCATGACGCTGTACGTCCTAACCAATGGTGGTTATGGGACGTGCTGGCCAGCCCCTATGATATCAAAGCGCTTACTTTCAAGGAGATGCAGAAAGGCTCGTCAAAAAGATGCAAGGCTGCGACGCCGTGTGATGCGTGTCCGTATTTGGGAAGGTTCTTACTTCTTACCTACCAAGATCTTATCCGAGTGACGGTAATCGAGCCCACGAAACCCCTATCGGAGACCAGCCCCCCCCCCCCTCCCCGCGAGGGAAAAATGGCGACGAAAGGGTTGATGCCAGCATGGGCATCAGCCAACGATTTGGTGTGCCGAGGGTCAAGGTAGAGATGTAGAGTGGTTCGTCAGTAACTTCACTAACTAGAAGCTTCGCCGACGTACCATTATGAGGATATATTGGATCTGATTGACCAGTTGACGTACGATCGGCCATCTCCGACACGCAGCCGTTCTCGTTAGGGTGGAAACGTGACGTCGAAAGCAGGCCATATGCGGGCAACGGCTACGACGAACCCCCTTCCCTGGTTGGTTTGATCATAAAGTGTTTACTGCGCACCGCAGTTGGGGCCCTACCTCGTTCGTGTCCACAAGGATGGCATCTTCAAGTTAAACCAAGCTGCGTGTCATGTTTACCGTGTATGACGGTCGGATCGGAACCGATTGTCCCACCTGGTGGACGTCTTCATCACCTTTCTTCGATGCGAAGGATGCTCCTCTCCGCCCTCCGCAGGATTTCGAGGCGGTCACGAGTAAAACAACTGCAGTTCAAGTACGTGATGGCCAACACTGAAGCTGGGCATCGATATTAAAAAATTCAATCAAGTATTCGGCATGGATTCTGACCTTACCTCATGTACTCATGTGTTTCTACCATGTTATGGCAAAGTTCGTGAAAGTCTTAATTCTTTTTTTGCGGTCGCGGCTATGTACGACCTTCTCTTCACTTCAGGCAACGCCACCTACGGCAAATTGGTTATAACGGTATCCGTGTGCGACATCGAACGAGACATGTTTTGTTTGACTTGGCTTAACTATGCATAGGGGTAGTTTGGCGGGTACACCCCGCGACAACTACACGAGGCACTCATTGGTGATGTCACCAAGCGCACGCCGCTTGCGCTGTTCTGACGAAGCTGCGGACTGCTTCATGCGCTTGCGCGCCGCTCGGATGGTAGCCTTCTCCAACCTGGCTGCCTGCTGCTTCTCCGCCGTTCGCCGCTTCGCCGCTTCCCGCTTGGTGAAGCTGCGGATCCGGCGAGCGGCAACATCTTCACCCTGCATGTCCCGGCGCTCTTTCGACTCTCGTGCTGCCGCAACCTGCTTTATAGCTTTGGCTTTCTCGGTCTCCTCGCGTAGGGTGGCTCTGCGTCGCCGCCGGGAGGCTGCATCTTCGAGTCGCATGGCTTTTTGCTCTGCATTCACATTGATCACGTCCGCCATATCCTGATTAGTGATGAGAACACCTCCTGTCATATTGGGCGTGATGGCGGTTCCGCGTGGGCAGGGCTTCTCGTGAGGCATTGCAATCGTTTTTGCATGATGCGCAACTACTCGGAAAGCATCGAGATCCAACTCCTGGTACTTCAGTTGCTTCTTTTGACTATCGGTAAGATGCAAGTCGATGCCCGAGGTCTCCAACGCGGTGTGATGCGGAAGATTTTTCTTATGCGAAGATGAAAGTGAGCCTATCATCTTTTCCAGCATAATGTCCACATCGAAGGGGTAAATACCCGTCTTGAAAAAAGCGCCACGAATCCTTGTCTTCGTAAATGACCGGAGGAATGGAACACGCGAGAGAGCTGGCACATCATCTCGAACCGGTAATGCTGCATCCCCCAGGCCTTTGCTCGCTGGAAATGCCGCCACAGCTAACTCGTATTCTCTTTGTAGTCACCAAATACTCCGACATCTAGTGGCTGAAGAAAATGAGATGTATGGGAGGGCAACAAGAACAGCTTGATGTCATTAGCGAGCGCAAATCCCACGCTGCGCTGTGAAAAAAAATGAGATAGTGACCGTCCATAACGGGAAGCTGTGGGCGAGCGGGGCCAATCTTGACAACGAAAAACTTGAGCCAGTAGAAGAAGACGTTTCCATTAACGTTACTGCTCTTGGTCATTCCACACGTCGATCCATCAACGGCCTCATCCAGCCGCTCCTTTTTCAAATTTTCTCCAGCGAAAATGTGCATGCGTGGGATCCACTCTCCTGCAGCACTGATGCAGCCCATCATCGACACGTTTTCTCTGTCATGAGAGCGACGGGTATTTTCTGCGAGGCCGCGAGAGCAGAGGACACGAACTTTTGGCGTTCCTTGGGCGCACGTGCCCGTCTCATTGCAGTTCCACACGCACTCGGGAGGCAGACCCCGCAGTATACCCCCTCACTACCGCTTCCGTAGAGTGCTACGCTCGCTTGCCATCCAGGATCTGCGGCTTTCGGTAGGACATATCGGCTTGACGAAGCGCTGGACCCAGCGTTTGTTAGGAAATTGAGCCGGCACGCCGTCAGGGTTGTGGTCGAGAGCACACTGGCAGATCATACAGCGTAGTTCCGGCTCCTCGAGGCAGAATCCCATGCGCGAGCGTGCCTCAATCATCTCTATCAACCCTTTCTCATAGCCCTATGACAAGTATTTTGGCTGCTCCCTTTGTCGTGCGTGGATTGCCACTGTGCCATGAAGGCGCCGCCGCAAGGTTTCTGGATCCAGCTGGAATATCCTGGCCGCCACACGGATGGACTCGCCGTCCAGCACAGCGCGTAGTGCTTGCTCCCATGGAGGCTCACTTGAGGTCATCATGGGATCTCCCTGGCAAATCTTGAACTGACTATACGAGGGATTTTCCCATTATTTTTCGAATCGAGTGCCTCGAAACATGGCACGCCTCGTTCGATGTCGTATACAGATATTGGCCAATAATATTTTTTTTATTAACCGCGAAACAGGTTAACTATCGGAAGAATGTTTTGACCGACGAATTAGGGTAAATTGACAAAGTAGATCATTCATGGGTTGTGTTTCTTTTAGTTGTTTCGTCGCGGAACCTGTTCCGCGAATAAATTAATAGAGATTTTTGAAATCGACCCCCTGCTCATAGTGCAGTAAGCGTTTTTCGAACATGAAACGCCACCTGAAGATGTGCTCGCGCGCAGTACTCAGTTCATCAAGCAGCACAAGGAACTAGCAAAGGTTTACCGTAACCGCTACGACATCCTCATGCATCTCGGCCGTCTGCACGAGTACCAAGGACCCCCCCCCCCCCAATCATTCGACGGATCCCCTCCAGCGCAGACAACCCTCACCGATCAACACGTCGCCCGGGAAGCGTGAGCTTATAGACCATCACAATGACAAGTTGTTTGACTTTCTTGGGACGGCCTTGAACGTTCCATCCCTAACAATTATGCTTTCATAAAAAGATTTAGTCGGCCGAGCAAAGTCGGATGCCCTCAGCTCACGATGTGGTGGAGAGCCTCGGCTTTGTAAAAAGAGACGTGGAACAGAGAAAAAAAACTTAGGGCTTCATTCTCCGGAGAATTTTAAATCAGCTTCGTCTTGATCAAAATAAAATGTCGTTGCCGTAGTGATTGAGCTAAGCCCGTAGTATCGCACCTGCACTTGCTTCTTCCTGACGACGACAACTATGGCGTTCAGCTCGCTGTAGTACTGATCTCGGATAATCCGTCACACTACAGAAAGCTCCGAATTGAGCTAGAGCGTCGATAGAGGCGAAGATTTCACCAGTTAATTTTCCGAGTGTGTCACCCGCTCGGCAACTGCGTCGCCTTGAAATTGAAGGTTACATTTCGGTTTGTGTCTTCCTTTTTGTAAGACTGTCCAATTCGCACACTCGAAAAGTTTTGCCTTGAATTTGGGGCGCTGTGCGACGCACCGATCGTTTTGTCGTCCTGGATTCGTAATATTTCGAGGTGGAAGTCCCTCTGTAGATGACAGAGTCAGACGCGCGCTCGACCACTTCGGCCTTTGTTTAATAATCGCCGGACTTCGTCTTTTCGTCTTGACTTGACGCCTCTTCTTCGGTCTGCCACGATTCGCCGACGTACCTCGAATTTTTCGTTTGCACTTGAAACTTCTGATGTAAAATTTCAGTGTCGTCTGAATCTCGGGACGACTGTGAAAACGATAGCTGAAGAGGGCAGCTGAATTCTATTGTGGTGGAGTTGGAAGTTCTTGGTTGTAAATAAAAGTGAAAGGAGCAGTGAAGAAGTCAGCAAACCGCAAGCTGAGATATTATTGAAGCTATTAAAGAATAGATATGAGGGCCACTCGACTAACATAGGATTAGAAGTCTATACGTCTGCGAGCTCACCAACCATAATATTTTGCATATATATTTGATACAGTTGCTAACAAAGCAGGATTGTTGCCAAAACTAGGGAGGAATAGCACTGATCGAGTTTTAGAACAGACATCAATTGCAATCGTAGCCAAACATGAAAACTTAAAGTGCAATTATCAAGCCGCCGTTGTTCCAAAGTTGATCATAAAAATGGTACAAAAGTTGGTCATGACAAGGGAAAAGGTTGTTCAGATAGCTGGCCTGTTCCACGGTTGATAAAAAGGGTTATCGGTTGTCTAGGTGGTCGCACGAACAGCCGTTAGCCACGTTTCGGATCTACTTTGAGGGCATGTGGGTGACGAGCATGTTCAGCTGCTAGTAGTATTTCTCCACTCCAGGTGGTTATGTTATGCGACGACCAACAACCCGGCGGAGAAGTTTAACCGCCTGGTCGAACGCAAGTACAAGATCGGAGCGCTTATCCGGTCGTCACTCGGTGGCTTTAAAACCGTTCAAGGACGTGCCTCAAGTGAACCAGCGGTTAAAAGCTCGTGTACAGGACTTCCGCCAGCGTCATCTTCTTCGTGACATGGCACCAAGCCGATCCAGCATTGAGTTCTCCCCGAACCCGAACGTAATCCGCGTGCTGTCAGTAGTTGTAATCGCGTATTACTGCCAGAGTTTTACCAAAGTGGCGAGGAAGCTACTATTTTGGCGCAGATGGGGTCAACTATGCGCGAATGGAGCTCGAATGATAACCTGATGGTCGCTGGCACGTAGCAAACTCGCGTGCGAGTAAAGTACAAACTTCACGTTTGCCATTTTAATCCACGTTTGTTTCGGCTTACAAGTTGAGTACTACACCCGAATGGCGGAATGTGAACGCTGATCAACCGTTCTGTTTCTAGGAAGCGACGCCAAACATGTACGTGTACCACCCGTGTTCTGGATGGCCGTTCACCATGCTCTGAGTACTGAATGAAGTTAGCGTTAGTGTACTGTTAACCAGAAAGAAAGCAGTCGTTGCAGTTCTTATCCGTTTCTTTTGTACGCTATGCCTTGTTCACTTGCAACTCCTTCCACTACAGCTACCCCGGATGACGCCCTCAAGCACGGATTAAACGGTCTCCACCATGTTTATGACCTTCTTCGGCCGGTGTAAGCAGTATCTTAAACAGCGTGGGCGGCAGGTTGGATAAGACTACCTCCCGCTATTGGAGGCCTTAGTGCCTCACTTCAAGCACCCGACCTCGGATATCGTGAGCGCAACCAATTGACTACTCGGCGCGGTACTCAAGAGCGCATCACCCAGAGCCGTCTGCATTACAGGGCGATTGCGCCGGTGAGGCTGAGTGGGTCTTACCGAGTGGTGTTGACCTGAGCGGTACCAGATGCGCATTTCCTGGGCGATATGTGCATCAACGGGAAAACGCTGTTCCTCATCGGGTGGGAGCATCCGCTAGAGCCTGCGGAAACCTGCCCTCTGGTGAGATCAAGAAGTGCAGGAAGAAGAAGCGTCGCAAAGCTGAGCGCGATACAGCGAGGCAGAGGGACAGAAATGATAGAAAGAGAACAGTAGCTGATACATATATTGAGTTCATAAATTCTTAATGAAGCTATTCTACGTATCCTTTTCGCGCAGCTATAGGATCCTTCGCAGCAATGTACGTGTAGCAAGCTGCAACCCGTGCCGTCAGCTTGATCGGAACAGGGGCTGCCACCTTCAACATGCTCCGCACAGGCAGGGGCGGCAACTCGCAATACACGCAATATCCGTCGTGGGCGCCGCCTTGCTGCCGCGGTGCCACTACGGCCTTTTGTGGCCGTCGTGTCATTGGCAGAGCTCGGAAAAAAATATAACATTGAACTGGTCTTTCAGAAAAACATTACGTCACTGCAATACAGGAGAAACCAATAATAAGTATGGCAATGATTTGTTATCATTGTTAGGGTCTGGACGGGGTAGTGGCTACCAATCCACTACGCAGGGGTTCGAGTCCCACACCTGTCGAGATGCTAGTGGTTGTCACTATGACTTATGGCCTGACTAGGGTCCGCCGCTAATCAAAATGGAACGGCGACGACACAAGACAGTCCACCAGTCGATACGGATTTGCATTTCACAGCTGATAACCTCCAATAATAAATATTAGATCCAAATTGTTGTTATAGTGAGCATAGCAGGTATAGCGTTAGGACCTAGTTTGGCAGCGTGCCGCAAAGGGTGAGACCTAGCTCTCCTCAGCACCTTCACCATGCCGTCTTGATAACCCATGAGATACGTAAGTTCCAAAGTTCACGGTTGGCGCGCTAGAAGACCAACATCTCGAAATTCGCTGGTCCAGACTTGAGCGCAGAGGATTCAGGACCAGCTTACATTGAAAGAAGAGACGCTCACAGCGATTGCTGGTGGGCGGGGTAATTCGCAGGATGTCCGCGTACTGACCTTCAGCAGCGCGACGCGGGCGCTTACCGTTGCTCATGATTTTTCATCGCGAAATCCACCTTTTTGGGCACTGCGCTTAGTGGAGAAGCAGGAAAACAAACTGGCGACGGCCTCCTTCTCCGCAGCAGTCAGAATTCGATCGGACAACAACTTCACGACCGCGCTCTTGAAAACCGGGGGGTGAACAATTTATGTGGAGGGGCTCAGATACCAGAAGTAGCTGGATACTTGGTCATGACCGCATCGAAGAGGAGTCGCACATCGGAAAGATTGAGGTCCTCCGATTGAAGATTCACGCAGACTCTGTCGAGGTCTTCAAGTCAAGCTCGGCAATGAGCTGCACAATCTGACGATGGGTGCTGGGTCGCGGAAGTAGATCTTTAACATCCGCAACCATCTTGACAGCATCCCGAATCTTCACGTAGCGAGCCAGTATCTGGTACGTCGACGGCCACCGAGTGACGTTTACCTTCAACGGATTGTACTTCGTGTGGAGGAGGAGCTCCGCAGCGTTGTTCGGGCAGCGAACGTGGACTGAGAGAGTCTTCACTTGTTCAATAAGAGTCTGGTACTCCGTGATGTACCGGCATATATCCAGAATGAAGATGTGGCTAGTGCAGCTGATGGGTGAGACCACCAGTCGAGTCGCAATCGCCTGATTCGTCGCAGTTGTCCGCACCGACGAACGAGAGCATGGCGCTGTCCTTGCCGTAGAGCTCCAATACCGCCTCGATCATTTCGATGTGTGTATCTGCAGTTTGGCCGTCCTCAGCCGGCTATATTGCAAGCAGCACCTGATGAGTATCTCCGTGCTTAGCGAAGACGCCGTAGATGGCGTTATAAAGTGGAACGTTCCGGAGGTCCAGTCATCAAACATGAGCCCCAACTGGTCGCCCATTTCCACAGAGATTCGTTCCCCCACCTTGGCAGCCGCGTGACACATATAGTGCACCAACGTCTTTGACGACACTGGCTTGAGCGCCGCTAATGAGTGCGTCATCGGGTCATCCACCTCGCTCAGCAGCGGATGATTCCGCGCGATGATCCACTACATCCACTTGAATATCTTCATCGTGCGCTGGTCAGCGAATCTGTAGTTTCGAGCGTTTGGCCATGCGTTCGCTGGCTCTCCTCGTAGGTCTCGGAGTATCCAGGATGCTTGGTCGCACGGTGGCTGATGAGGTTCGAGTAACCTGTTCCAGGCGCCTGCTTGCGAGCCTTGCCACACTGTTTGCAGGAGAAGAACCCGTTACCGCAGTCCGTGAAGAAGAAGCTTGATATGGCGCGCGAGCTTGTTGATATTGTACTTGACAATTTGGAAGTGAGCGAGTTGGTGCGGCCGAAAGATGAGGCTGGTGTGGATGGAAGAAGAGGTTGGTGAACCAGTCGTTCGATCCGAGCTGGCCACCAGCTTCACTCTCATCACTTTTTACGTTGTGGTAAAAAGTCAATACTAATATTACGCGTCAATTGTATATTTAGGGGAACATCGCCTTGTCAACAGTCCGTTATTCCGTCAATATAACACTGTTATAATTATATTATAGTTATTTTTAGCTCTGGTCATTGTGCATGGCCGCTGCTTCGCCAATCATTGAACGCGGCGTATGGGAGGTGCTTTGGCCGCGCCGCGGGGTGAATAGTTCACCTCTCGACGGCCTACGTCAGACTTTCTTATCTGTGCGACATCAAGCATTTCCGAGTGTCTACCGTATTAAGCGGGTGATATTCCTTTTTTTTGGCCTCAGCGCTGTCCGTACACCAACGACCGCACAAAAACTGTCACCACGATCGACAAAATAGAAATACCCCCGTCGCGGTCCTTACACCAGAGACTAAAATTTCTGCAAAACGGGCATCACATTGCTTACATCGTGGTGTTTGTCCATCAAAGACTTCATGATCAAACCGCCCAGGGAAGGGGTCTCGTCAGAAACGTCGCAAACTATGGCTTGTCCCTGCCTCGGTGTCGCGTTTCCACCCGAAAGAGAACCCGAGATGGCAGGTCCGTACGCCAAGTGGGCAATTTGATCCAATTTGTTTTCATAAATTTCCTCTCGTCGAAGCTTCTGGTTAGTGAAGTTGTTGACGAGCCACTCTATATCTCTGCCTCGGCTAGCCCAAATGCCGGCTGATGCCCACGCTGGCTTCAGCCCTTGCGTCGCCATTTTCCCCCGTAGTCCGTCCGTCGCGCGCGCGCGGGGGGGCTGGTCTCTGACAAGCGTTCGTGAGCACGATGACCGTCACTCGGTCCAGTTCCTGGAAGGTAAGAATCTTGTCCAACCACGTGTCCGCGCCTCGCATGTTTTGACGAGCACTTCTGTACCGCGTCTTGTGCGGCCTTATCAGCGCGCAAACAATGCACGGGACCAGATGTATTTTCATGGTGATGAAAAACTTATTTTGTCCTTCACAAGCAGCTGAGATTCTTCGCGAGCCATATCGTTGCAAACGGTTATCCACGTGTACTAGGGAGGGGCATCATGCGGCGAGAAGGAGTCCACTTGGTCCGCAGCGATCGCTGCTGTTTCGAGTATGAAGGCAGATCCACGGCACGCAGCATATTTACTCCGTTCCAATTGGTAGATTGAGGCTATGCTCTCAATAACGATTCGCTTATTGAATGATGTGTTGGTGTTCCTGTTAAGGTCAGCGACCCTTTTTGTGGCCCCAACCAGTTTCGTGTTGCTGTCGTTATCGGCCAATTGAACTGCTGAAATATGGAAGCAGCAACTTAATTGATGGGGACGTGAGAGCCGCTTTTGGCCTGTCATTTTATATTTCAAATCACTGGTGATTTTGGCGGCGAGCCAACACACAAGTTGCCGCCATTTCCGCCATGGCACCAAACTACACACAAGAAGAGCTTGACATCACAGTCCAATGGGTGCTGGACGGAGGGTTGCACAAGGAAATTTCGTGTGAGTTTAAGATCCCGATTAGCACGCTGCGGAAGTGGCCGGCTAACGCCAGGAATGGCAAAACGCGGCAGCGCCACGGTCCCAAACCTCTCTTGCCTCCAGAAACGGAAGATGCCATCTTTGACTGGATCATCGGCCGCCAAATTGTGCGCCACACTGTCGGGCGGTCGAATATTATGAAGAAGGCGACGGAGATTTCTGAATTAGTCGCCGGTAGAGCTGTTACCGATGGCTAGTATACCCGATATATGGAGCGTCACCCAGGCCTTACAGATCGCATGGCGCAGACGCTCTAAGACTCGCAACAATTTTGGACATTCGCCAGCTTTTCAACTCTCTCGCCAAAGCAATCATCGAAGCAAACGCCGACGCTGATCATATTTTCATCGTCGGTGAAACAGCATTCCACAAGGCCCCGAAGAGCAAGCAGGTTATTGCTGTGCGTCGGTCGAAGAATGTGTGGACCACCACTCCTACAACCACTTTTCACATGACTACTATTGTTTGCGGAAGCGCATTGGGGTTTATCGCCCCCCCTGTGTTTATTCTGCCCGGGAAAACAGTGAAGCTCAATATACTAAAAGAGTGTGAAGTACCAACTGGAACCGGTGTGACTGCAGCACCTTCAGGGTTTTTGAGCATGGATCTTTTCAAGTCGTGGCTTAAGTTGTTTGCTGCCGCCGTGCCTTCTACAGTCAAGCGCCCACTCATTCTGGTAATGGATGGATGCAGCTCGCACTCAACGATAGAGCTGGCCGACAAGCTCCAAGGCGTGCTGATTTGTCTACCAGCTAATGCTACCCATCTCTTTCAGCTGCTCAACGTGGCTGTATTTGCGTCTTTTAAGGGCAAACTGCGCGTTCTGGTGAATGAGTTTGTCGACGAGGATGCCGATGGAGGTTGCTCCATCGATAAAGTGACTGCTGTGCGTATCTCGTGCATGGCTTGGAAGCAATGCCATTTGACCACCAATGTGACGTCCGGGTTTAAGGTGTGTGGTTCTTCCCACTCTCACTCGTGAACATACAACACCGAATGAGTTCTCTACACTAGAAATGGCACGCCGGCAGACCTCCGTCTAGCAGTGTGATTGCAAGCTGAACTAGCTATTCGCCGAGAGATTCTGACACCGACATTGCCAGTAGCCAAGATAAAAAAGAAGAGGAAGACCGCGCCGGTGAGCGGACGAATACTGACCGCTGAACGAATGGAGAAGTTGGAGCAGAAGAAGACTAAGAAGACTAAGCAGACTAATAAGATGACGAGCGATACCACTGTCGAAATTATAGTTCAGCCTGCGGTTGTGTAAATGCCAAGCAAAAACACAGAGACAGAGACAGTGTTAGTATTCATATTGCATGGTGATGCCAATAGAACTTGCTGCTATATACGTACAATTTGAGCACAGAGAATTAACTATGCCTTGTAACATAGCGACATACCCTGCTCAAAAGTGCTTACGGGGAATTAAACCCACGCCAAGTACAATGGCCATCAATAAACCCCGCCAACCAACTGGACTGTCAGCGCTGCTTTCTGATTCTGTCAGCTTCAAAAAATCTTGACTTGTGTCTGAACTGCTCAAACTAATGCCCCTCTTAAAGTAATCCAAGCACCACTTCATTACTCTTTGTAGACGCCTACCAACCAGAGTGTCTCATGCCTGGAAAACCATCTTTGGATCCGAAAGCATATTCTGGAAGCAAGTCACAAAGCGCCACGAAACTGGTTGTTGCATGTTTCTCGGTGCTTGTATGTTTGACCGTTTTCAGCCCCTTTCCATCCCGCCTCATATGCTCAGAAAAACACAAGAATTCTCGAGAATGAAATCTTTTGAAAACTGTCATCCACTATCGCCAACACGTTTTCGCTAAGGTGCAGTGACCTCTCACACATATTTTAAACTGGAATTTGTCAACTCACCCAAGGACGCCCACCCAAAGGATCTATCCATGCCGAAGCGGCTTTCTGTTGCAGTATCCTTCGTGGACGACGAATCGAGTGTGTTACTGGAGAAAGGAAGATGTAAAGAAATGGGAATCACGCAGAGTAATGTGGTGCAGGTCACTCATGGTGGGAGCAAAACTGTGGCTCTTGCCCACCTCGACGACAGTGATGAGGCTCAGCCGCGGGTAGCCCGTGCCAACACCATCATGCGGCGCAACCTGAACCTCGGCATCGACGACGACGTTACCGCGACTGAACTTGGCAGCGACGTGCCCAAAGGGGCGTTTATTCGTATTATTCCCATTGATAATACTTTCGAGGTAGACTTGCTTCCATGAAGGCTGCTGGGTGAGAGACTGTTCGACAACTACCTGCAACCTTACTTCGCCTACGCGTTCCTTCCCGTTCAAGAGGGAGCCTTTCCTCGCGAAGAGTGGGGAAAAGGCGAGCCGGACTGAGTTTGTCGTGGTGGAGATTGAGCCGAAGCCGTACTGCATCGTCGGCCTCGTGACTGATATTTTCTACAACGAAGCACCATTTTCTCGTCATGGTGTGCTGTGAATAGCGGGCGATTTGATAAAGTCCATTCTGGAAGTCCACACTTCCAGATCTCATCGAGACGAAGAATATAAGTACCTGTCGCAATTTGACCTGATGCTACTACGTAAAGCTGATGGTGATTTGGCTCGAGCGACTACTAGCCGCCCATGAATTTAATGAGATACCAACAATATCAGTATCGGAGAATTTGTCAACCGCAGAAACAAACTGCAATATTACATGTAGAGGGAAATCCAACGTTGTTCCCATTTCTATCGTCGACCTGAACGATATGTTATTGGTGCAGGTGGCCAAACGATGCTGCTCGTGCGCCTTGTGCACAGCCGAAAAACAAAATTCATCAGGTTGCAATGTGCATTGCAAAGGTGGCGTGCACAAACGGAAGGTGAGGACCGCGTCTCCACCAACACTAAAGTATTTAGCAATTAAGGGCTTTAATGTTCACCGTTCAACTGATCGCCCGAATGTTTCTGCTAAGATATCTATACCTGAAATACTGCATCGCGTCTCGTATCTTGCCAAACGCATCGTACTGAGTGACCGGATAAGAACGCCTCGAAGAAGACGAGGATTCCAATATCACAATTGTAGTTATCTCGCAAAGAAAACGTGCTGTACGTTTTAATCATGCATAGGCGCGAAGGCGACAGCGGTGTAACCATATTCTGGACCAGTTGGATAAGTGCACAACTTGTCACCGCATTGCTGTGGGTAAAAACACGGTGACCACTGACTGGGTTGGGTCAACAATTACTCCGTACCAATGATTTTCGTTGTCGTTGACAGCCATCAATAGCGCTGGCGGATTCTCCTGGACCTTGGCGTGGATGAAAGCCGTCTGACTTCGAGCAAACACGATATCCGTTATAGGAAGGCGTAGCACATTCGATGGTATTGCCACGGCAGGGTGTTCTTTGCGGTATTGTCTTATAAGACCGAGAATAGTTATATCCAAACAAGCTTCGTCGATTTGCTCCTTGCCGCAGAACAAAACCAGAAATCAATCTTCATGCAGCACTCACTGTCTAAGAAGATGAAGACTTAAATCCTCGGGCGGCATACGGAGTTCAGTATAAAACCAATTTCAGGAGTAAATTTGGCATACTTCCCTGGGCCACCCAGTGTAGAGCGACATCTAGGTCATCGTAACAATCAAGTAGTATGTGCCACTTAATCATTGCATCGATCGTTTCAACGCAATATGTCGAACCACACACGGTGACGACAACGTTTTTGCGGTCAATGGGGATTCCACGCGTCTTCTTCCAGTTGACTCTGAAAGCATCAGCTTCCTTTCCAGTTGACTTCAGTACAGCTGAAGGCAAAACGTCCAAAATTTCTTCGGAAGGAGTTGCGGGCTTGCCAGTTTTGCATTCACATGAAATACTAGTGCGCTTCATTTCGCACACTTCCAGCTTACACATGCCGACGCATACTCCGCCTAAGGTGCGCCAGCACGGACAACATCAACAAGCAGTCGTAGTGATAACAAACGAGGTCCCTTTCCGATCATGACTGCCTGATTCGGTACTTCTGCGTTTTGTCCTTCACTCTGACCACATTGGACATCTTCAGATGCAATTTCCACCTCGAAATCATGATTTCCACTGTCGAGTTCGACGGTAAATCCACGGAAATACAAACTTATCCAGCTATCGATTCCTCTCCCAACTCAGCGTTTTCGCGAGTCGCAACCGCGGATAATTTCACTGGACCAGATTCAGCTGCAATTTCCGAGAACGGCGTTGCTTGACAGTGATCCGGTACAGCTAATTCTGTGTCCTCAGCGTGCTGCACTCAAGGGATATCTCTGGCCCAATAATTCTCCAAAAACCGTCTTATTCAGCCTTGCTGTGTTTTGTCCTTGAGCAACGCAAATTCGTTGATATTCGGACACTGGAATCTGCACGCAGTGACGTTGGACATAAGGAAGGGAAGGTAGTGTATATGTATGTATGTATGTATGTATGTATGTATGTATGTATGTATGTATGTATGTATGTATGTATGTATGTATGTATGTATGTATGTATGTATGTATGTATGTATGTATGTATGTATGTATGTATGTATGTATGTATGTATGTATGTATGTATGTATGTATGTATGTATGTATGTATGTATGTATGTGTGTGTGTGTGTGTGTGTGTGTGTGTGTGTGTGCATCCGCTCGATTAACACGCATCGGTTCGAGTTAATGTGCATCCCTTCGAGTTAATGTTCATCCGCTCTGCGGAATTACTCGAAGTGATACCGAACTACTCGAGTGGACAAATTCGAATCGATTCTGTTAGTTATCCATCTATCTGCTTTCCTCGCTGACGGAAGCGCCCGTATACACTTATACGTATCTTCTTGGTTCCTATGTCTAGATCAACTATGAGTGACGAACAGGTGCTTTGGGCGACTTGGTGCTGGGTCTAAAACACCTTCAACCTTAGTACGAGCGGCGTACGCAGCGATACAGGCGTCTAGTTTGCCTTCGCCATGCATTTTGCGGAGGTGCTTCAAGACGGACGATCCGTTCTTTCGCTTGATATCGTGTTCGCCAAACAATTTATACAGGTTTTTCTCTGCTTTTTGTCCAACACGTAACAGTCATCGGAGTACGTCTCGGCTGTTGGATCCAGAGCAAAGCCGTTCGGCAAAAACAGCTTCATGTAATTTGTGATCTGTTTGTATGAATATTTCTTCTGCCGCGAATCGCAAACATCCCATAGACGGGGTTTCTTGTCATACCACTCGAACCAAATTGCTAACGGAGACTTCGGATTGGCTTTTGAACCACATGATTTCGCGTTTAATGCGTTTTCACTTGGGGCACTGAATTCGCAAGTGGGTTAGCCCCGTTCGGAGAGATAGATAGTTGGCCACCGCATTCTATAGTGGCAAGTCGCCGCTCCATCTAGCTCAATCTGTCCATCAGCTCTTGGTTCATCGAAACCAACTCCCCAATGACTCAGTTTCTGGTGATTGATCAGGCGCTCCTCCTTCGTGATGTCTCCAACACTGTCAACCGTCGCATCTAGGCCTTTTCGAGTAGCCTGTTGCTGAAGCTCGGAGTTCCGCGACAAAACTTGCGACTTCGACATACCAAGTGTGAAAAGACAGTCGCGCATTCTGCTAGCGTAAGAGACATTGGATACCAGTCGAGGACTTCGGGAACCTTCTGAATCAGGACAGCAGTAAGGACCCCAAGCACTCGGTCGTTAATCCGCATCTCGGGGTCTTGAGCATTGATGCTAGTTTGAAACAACAGGGCAGCGAGGGAATTTGCTTGAGTCTGTGTCGTCGAGTCCAATCATGACAGCATAGGAACTGCCGGTTTCGTGCGTGAGTCCCAACCATTCAACACCCGGGACACGTTTTGCTCTTCACTTGTTGTGTTGAACACATAGGCAAATGCCTTATTTGTAGCAGTCATGCTCCACGATCCTCGACCAAAAATCCACTGCGCGCAAAGTGATGGATCACTATTGGCATGCCGAGCTCCACCACGTCGAAATGAGTGAGAGGTAAGGTTGAGGGTGGCTTTGAGTTTTCTTGTGCTTCCAATGCAGCTTTAATAACGCAATTCACATACGCATGAATCTACATTGTTTTTCTTTTGGTCCCTAGTTCGGGGACATCAGCGGATGTAATTCTGAGAGAGCCGTTTTCCAAGGCTTCATTAAGGGGCACATCCACCGGTACCGACAAGCTCTCGGAGCCGTCATCATATAGCTGAGGGTGATCGAGTACTTGCGTTGACGGAAAGCCTTGCATCAACTAACGCTGTAGTAATAGCGTGGAGAGGGCAGGTGATAAAGCTGTCCTTGTCAGGAAATAGCGAGAGTCCTTGTTCCTCTGAGGTCTTGACACGAATCAGCCGAACAAAGATAACACCATAGCGCTCACAGACAAGCAACTCTTTACCACAAAGCCAAGATCAGAGGCGCGCCCAAATGTATACCACATTAAGGCAACAGTGCAGCATCTTGGTAGTCCTTAGGGCTTGCAACGTCGTAGTAAAGTCCATCAATCAAAAATTTCGCAGGTTCTCTTTGGTGCAGGCAGGTGCCTTCCTGCTTACCCCCTCCCTCACTTCGCTTTAGGCAGTAGCGTTCAAGTATTTGGGCCATCTTGAGCAGTTTTGTTTCGATGGCAGAGCAATTCTTAGGGTACCGATCAAACATCCAGTTTTAACGTGCCGATAGTAGCTCAACACCGAGTTCTTAGCCAGCGGTTTACCTGCCCTCCCGTCCACAAAGGCGAGATACACAGCATCCATCAACTTCACAAACGTAGAGCCGTCCTCGTCTCGGAGTAGACATGACGGTATGAAACCCGTGTTAACATCTTCTGCCGCCAGCGTTCGAACGCATTGATCGCTGTCTTCTTCGCTCTTTTTGAGGCATCAGGAGCGAGCTGTTGCAAGCTCATTGTTAATTGCAGTCTTTTGTCGGCAGTCACGCTATATGAAAATATATGCGCCAAACTGATTGTTTGTAGACCTCCCACGCATATCTCGGAGCTCTTGCCGACAAAATATGTCGGTTGCCTGTCGGTAGAGGTTTAACTTAACCCTAAGTCCAGTAATTTTTGGGGTTATCTCATTGGCAAATATTCACATTCTTGAACGTTTTCTGAGCGCTTTGCATAGTTTATTTAAGATATCTTTGCTCTGTCGGCACCTTCATGATATCTATCCTTATGTGATTTTTCATAATTGTGTGGTAAACCTTATTTTTGCGGGTTCTGCCCTTATCTTTGATGTCAGCCCGCTCGTTTATGCGCTGTCGTGGTGGTGTGCCACACACAGTCCGCCCGCAGACACCTTTTCGTCAGTTGTACAAAACACTGTACTACCGGTAGTATTCAGTTCAGCAGTCAAGCGTCGAGGGGCGTGTTCTCGTGCAGACAGAGCAGACCGCGCAAAGCCCAGCGAGCGAGTGACGTGCTGAGCAGCAGGCAAGGCACCAGACAATCCGTCTCCTCGCTCAGTGGTGGGGCACTTGCATGCCCGAGCGCCAGTTCTTGGCGTCTTTTCGGCTTCAGGTGAAGCCAGCTTGCGTCTTTAACCCTCTCGGACCGACTGCAGGCCTGGACGATGGAGCTCGAGGACGAGCTGGCGACGGGTGTGATGCTGTCGCCCACGCGCAACATGAGCAAGGACGGTGAGATTGTGCGACGCTGGATGGAGATGGTGCTGGGCGACAAGTTCCTAGGCGACCTCCCGGCGGCGCTACGCTCAGGCGAGCTGCTCTGCGACCTGGTCAACAAGGTCTACAAGGCACTGGGCATGAAGAGCCAGATCAACCCGGCGCGCAGTGGCAGTCTACCTCATGTCGAGGCCGACGACAGGGCGAGCGGAAGCGCCATCGACGTGGATGCGCTGAGCAATGTGTTCAAGTACCTTCGGTGCGTGTCTTGGCTGGGCTGGGCCTTTACTAGTTCTGTGATGGGGATGATGGCGGAGGGTGAATGGAGTCACTCGTCGGGTTAGCTGGCTGAATTGAAGGCTCTAACGTCCTTGTTGTTCTTGTTGTCTGGGGATTATTATCTGGTATGGCTTCATTTCTCTCGCGGCGGCGCCATGCTTTTCTTTTTCAAAATGGCCAGTGCCTGCGAGGTATTAGGTGTCACGAGTCAGGATCTCTTCCAGCCGGACGACCTGCTCAAGCGCATGAACATGGAGAGAGGTGTGTGGTAGTGGTGATTTGATATGACATGAATCTCTTTCGGTACTGACTTGCTGGACTTGTGCGCAACAGTGTACAGTAATATTCTCGCGTTGCAGACTGTGGCGGTGTCGCTTTCAAACCGTCGCTCAATCGATGAGCGCAGTTCCATGATCAACGTACCGGTATGCAACCAAAAATCATATAATATATGATTCTGATGGACGAATCATGTCCATCGTCATATCTCGGACACTCACAATGCGATGTGACTGCGAATAAACTACTGCAGGACTGGTCCCCGATGTCGGAACACGGTGTATTCGCCGACGACGAGGATTTTGACGCGTATGATCTAGATCTAGACTCTCCTGAAGCCGTGCACATGCTCCAGCAGTCACGGTGGCAGCGGCTATTGTTTGAGTATGAGCATCAGCAACAGCGTAAAGAGGAACGAGATCGTGCAGGAGATTCCTCCGCGTCTGATGGGATGGGCCCACTCGCGCACGGCATTTGGCGCACGGAAGAGCGCGTTCGGGCAATTTTGATTCGTGACGATCGTGATTATGGAACAGTGCCAGAGGAGCTGCATGGGAAGTTGTGGATGCTGGCGTCTGGCGCTCAAATGGAAATGAGGAAGAACAGGGGCCAGTATGAGCGATTGTTAGCTTCAGAGCAAGAAAGTACCGAAGCCACACGGCAGATTGACGTGGATTTGCACCGAACTGTTGCGGATGAGGACAAAGAGCTGTGGACCGAGGAGAAGTCAAGGATGATGCGAAGGATTTTAGTCGCGTATTCATTCTACAACCCTGGTCTAGGATATTGCCAGGGTCTGAATTATATTGTTGCCCGAAGCCTGCAACATTTGGACGAAGAAGAAGCGTTCTACTTGCTTATCACGATTATTCGGCTTGTACCTGACGATTATTACACTACCATGGTGAGTAATGCGAAATCGCTTTGATTAGCATAGGTGTTGTTCTGTTCTAACAAATGTGAGGCTTTATTTGTTTCCTGTAGCTTGGACTTGCTGTGGACCAACACGTATTCGCAGATCTCGTGCGACTTCAGTACCCGGAGGTTTCCGACCACCTAAAGGAGCTTGGTGGTTCGGGAATGGAGCTCTCGCTTGCATGCACAGAGTGGTTCTTGACGCTCTTCGCCAGTCCCTGCGACAGAGAAGTAACTTTCCAAATCTGGGATGCCATTTTCCTTCAAGGCGATGAGGTAACTTTTACCCCATTTAATGGATTGGTCTATATACCAGGCAGCTACTGATTGGTAAATTTTGTGGTTGTGTAGGTTCTTTTTAGGGTAGCACTGGCGCTACTTCAACAGGCAAAATCAGAGCTGCTAGCATGCAATACGTATGGTGATATGCTGAAGCATCTGAATGAGGTATTCTTGTATCATGTTTAGAATCGTGCTTCGAGAGGCTTACTGATGCTGATCTTGTGTTTGGTACGCAGCTAGGAAGAGGTGAACTTGATGCTTTGGCTTTGATGAAAGTCTCAAAAAAGCAGGACTGCGTAATTCGTGGCCGAGTCGAAGATTTTCGAGCCCATCACCGTCTGCAATTGGCATCGGGCATCGTCGCCTCCACTGTTGAAGCAGATGATGCGCGAAGCTCAACTACAGGACGGCGAAGCTCCGAGTGCAGATCTGAGCCAAGACTGAGGATATTTGGCCGCAAGAAGCAAGGCATTTTCCGACACATGGACAAAATCCCTCCTCGTTTGGCACGGTATGCAACTGTAATGGAAAATATTTTATTAAATCGAGATCAACTAACCTGCTGTATGTCTCTGCAGAACATTCGACCGAAATCTTACTGAGGAGTACACAGATATTATTCGGCGAGACCATCCCAACTTCGCTCAGTATTTCGAAGGAATGCAGCCCCACGTGAGTGCGGTGTTCTTTGGGTTGTTACCACCTACGAGGGCGTTAGTCTTACGATATATTGATGTTATCCGCAGATCACGGAAGATTATTGGGGATCAGCAGAGAGTTATTGTCAGTGGGGCGCACGAAATGTTCGAATCATTTCTACGGATGGATTTGCCGTTAGCAGCTCGAAGGAAAACGAGGGTCGCCGCATGAAGTCTGACACGAACTGGGTAGGTCACCGCACAAGTCCAAATGGATCGGATGGGGGTGACCGCAGGTCTGGACTGACACGCGACCGTCGAAGCAAGAGCTCGGCTTTCATGCACGCTAGGAAGATACAACACAACAGTGCAACCAGCATCCCCGACGGTCGATTGATGAAAGACAACGATGAGGATGCCCAGCTAAATGGACGCTCCCCTTTGGCGTGGATTCAGCGCTTTGAGGAATGGCACAAGGATATGAAAACCCAAAAGGAAAGGAAGAAAGCCGAGAAATGGCTACGTCGCAACCAGCGGTCCGAAAGCCTGCTTCCCGGCACAAAGAACGGACAGCCAGACTCGGGCCCCTCGTGGTTGCGCGGTGCCATTGACTCATCTCCTGTGCCGCTTTGTCCGCAGCCCAAAAAATCCCACGGTATTGAAGGTTTTTCGTTGGGCCACCGGAGGAGATCGAATGAGCACCAACGTCCGCCTCACGAGAACATCGCAATGCTGGAAGAGCCTTCTCTTTCCCGCTCCTATTCGGACCCATTCCGATCTCCAGCGGGTATTGCAGGACAGTGTCAGCGTAAGAACGCGAAGACGTGCCGCGGAGCTGAACAAAATTCGGTGCTGCCACAACACCCGCTTAAACGTGACATCGACGGAGTTCCGCAAAAGCGTGATTACGATGAAGTACGAAAGCTCGGTCGAAGTGCAAGTGGACGCGTTTCTCTTGGATTTAGCGACCAAAGCACGTTATCAAGGAGCACTAACTCATATGTTAACACAGCCTCTTTTAATCTGGACCCGCAGGAGGAAATCCAAGATGAAACGAGCGAGAAGGAAGCGAAGGAAGAAGAGCTAGGACACAGTCCGACGTTGGCACAATTGGTGAAGCCATTGGCGCCCAAGCTACTGTATTCCCCCGTTCATTGCCGATCTAGCTCGCTGGACTTTGCAACCGAAGATATCAGCGCGTGTACCCCACCTCAGATACGCCGCAATGTGTCTGTTCCTACTGACGAGACGTATGCTCAGCAAAAACGTCCGTGCAAGCTCAAGCGCGACTGTTCTCAAGCGATACGAGAGCGCGCAAATGTCCTGCAATACATGCACCGGAAGGCAAGCGACGCGAGCAGCATCGCTGGTAGCATTCCACGTAGTCCTGCTCGCTTAAGCGAGAGTTCCAGCGACTCGTCTCGGTTCGGTGACCATACCAACCGAAGCGGCAAGTCGATGCCATTCCGGAAGAGCTCGTTCTCATTCTTTGACAAGCTGTCGAGTGACCTGGAGAACAGCACGCACGGGTTGGATAGTCTGGTGGATGAGTCTGAATTTAAAACTGAAAGCATTGGCCGAGGGTCGATCTCTTCGGTTGCAACTGGTCGATCGAGTACAGTTGACGAGCAGCGGCCCATGGGCGGAGCTATCTCCATTTCGTCATGAAAAATGAAAAGAAAAAAGAAGTAAACGTGAGGAAATTTGCAAGGAGAAGATGGAAAATGCCAATGCCAACGCGGAAGCGGACGATTGGATTGATGGTAGTAAAGTGAGTGTCGAGTCCAATAGAGCAACATACAGATGACAATTTTATCTTGGGTTTTATAGGGTTTTCATTTGCAAAAAAAGGTAGTTATTAAGATTATTGCCACCAAGTGAAAATGGGCAAAGCGTACGACGGCAAGAAGAGGTGGAATGAGACCATCCTGGCGACAACGGTGCGGACCCCCGCGGCCGGCGGGCGGCATAAGGTTTCGAAGAAGCGTCTCTCGGGTACATTACCGCTCTCTTTTCCTAGCTGTTCCGTGTCTAGCAGCGGCGCGAGGCAACATATTTTGATAATTGTCATTGACAATGCCTTTTCGATGGAAACCACAGGGCGAACGCACAAGCTGAGCGCGGCTATGAGACGTGTAGATGATGACACGCGAAATGAAGTGCGCAACGCTCGGTTAGACGCATTGGAAGCCGATAATTTCGGCGAAGACGCTGACGATGGTGATGGGACACAGGATGGCGATGAAGCTTACGTTGATGAGGAGGAAGGAGGGGCTGTTGTAACTTCATCTGGCAGGGAGTCTATCAGGAAGAAGAGGAGAACAATTGTTTCGAGCAAGAAGAAGTTTAAAGTCAAGAGTCTGGCCCAGTTGGTGTTCGAGGAGCTGGGCAATGGAGAGAACATAGAAGGACCAAACTACTTGACGGCGTCTGCGGTGCCTCCTACGCACCCGGCTAGGAGGTTTTGCTGCGTTTGCGGGTTCTTTGCCAACTACAATTGTCGACGATGTGGATCGAGGTACTGTAGTGTGGGCTGTGCAGATCAGCATAAGGAGAGCGGTTGCATGAAGTTCGGACTATAAGTGCTCTACTTTATTGGGGAAAAACAACAGCAAAGGTCTATAAAAAATCCCTTTTTGGCTGCTTCTCGTGAAGGATTATGCCGTCGCTTTTGGCAAAAAAAAAAAAAAACTGACTTAAATATCCTGGAGACGGCTTGGAAGTCGAGCATGTGACACAAGAGTCTGCACGTTGGCCCGAAAGCGCACATTTGAACGATTTACGTCCGCATAATCTTTCACCGCATTGGCCTGGGGACACATTTGTCTATTTTTAATGGCATCGAATGCAATTACCTGGTAATATCTTACGAGGTTGAAATGAAGACTGCGAAGGTCAGGTAGTTGCGCTTTGTGCATCCTTTTGCGTTGATCTTCACGGAAGCGTGTGTTGCTACAGGGCTTGTGGCAACGCTCGGGGTAAATCTGATTCATTCATATCTGCAGGGCCTGAGCGGACAATCACACTGCGTCTGAAGTCTGCAAGAATAACAAGGGCGCTACTGCCGGGTGGGAGAATCTCTCAACTGATACGCTTGAGCCAAGTAGTTCTCGATTCGGCCCGCGACTGATAAACGCCTACGGCGGCTCGCAGCTGAACAACGAACAGTTCGGGCAGTCGCTCCGGCAGCGCGACGGGCCGTACTTGAACGCAGCGACGACACCCGCGTGAATTTCACCCACCTGACCGCATTGACGATCGCTCAAGCGTTTAGGCGCTTGATGCTGACTCAACAACCTTGCGTATTATGCTGTTGACAAGGTTAATTGCACTCGCACCGCTGGGCTAAAAGAAATGCATTTCATATTAGATAATGAAAAGAGGTACATGCCCAGGTAAAGAATATCACAAATCATTGCCAGCCTTACGAGCTGACCTGGTCACCAGCTGAGCAAAGTACGACACCGGAAGTGGGACCGACTACTGCCCAGCCGCAAGTCTTCGCTTACTGCACAATGTCCTACAGTGTACATGTATTACCGAGAGCTGCCGGCCTTGGATCTTGGGCAAGCATTTCAACGCACGTTGAAGTGGATGACGCCAGACGTATACTTTAAATCAGTATACACTAAAGCAAACTTTTGTATCCAATGCCGTGAAGCTTGCTGGATAGGGGGGCAATCGATATGCTAGCCGAAGGATGAGCGAAAAATCCATCGGGGGGTTATTGCAGCAAAAAGTGTCGAGACCGTGTGCTGGTCTTCCCATCCATGGAAAGGGTTTCAATCATCGATGACACGGCAGTGACGATGTATTAATGCTGCAACTTTCGCCAGGCTTCAGGGATCAGTCTTGGTGCATTAAGAAATGGAATCTTCTGCAGCAGCACGTTGCCTTGCCAAGGGAGCCATCATCAACAAATATGCGAAGTACACACCCACACCTCTGCTAAAATTTAATGTATACGTTTGTGCGTAGCCACAATATAATCGAAGATTTCGAGCAATCGGTAAAAACGGGGTATCCTATCGTAAGTTGCACTTTCAGAGTGATGTACTTGTCGTTTGTATTGACTTGATACAACAGGTTGCTTGAATAGAGTCGCTATGGGATCTTCGCCATCAAGTCTCACTTGGCAAAAAGCACGACAACTTCCAGAGCTGCAGTCACAAGCACCAAAGGACCAAGGACCGAGTCATGTCGGGCATCTTCATCGACCCTAAGGACCTACCGAACGGCGGCTACGGGCTCGTGCAGGTGCTCTTCCTGGGCGCCGTCTACGGCTTCGTGCTCTTCAACGCGAGCAACCTCATCTCCGACGGCAGCGAGTTGCTGCTGCTCGTACCGTCTATGGCTGGCATCGTCGGCAGCGTCGTGTTGCCCGTGCTAGGCGCCGTGCCCGACGGTGCCATAGTCCTCTTTTCCGGTATGGGCCCGGACGCACAGGAGCAGGTCTCTGTGGGCGTGGGCGCGCTCGCCGGCTCCACCATCATGCTGCTCACCATCCCGTGGGCGCTCAGCGTCTATGCCGGTCGCGTTAACATCGACGAGAATGGCCGGGGCAACTACGTGCGCCCCAAGGGTGATAAGCACTGGGCCAAGCTTATGCCACCTGGAAACAAGGATCTTACCAAGACGGGTGTAGTGCTTTTCGACGAGATCCCGTCCACGGCCAGGACCATGATCTTCACGGGCCTGATTTATTTGATCCTGCAAGTGCCCGCTCTCTTCTACACCGGCACGGCCGCCGAGGACGCCAAAGCCGACAACGCCCAGGTGGCCAGGGCCGAGAAGCCCTTCGCCATCGTTGCCTTTGTCGTGTCCATGATCTCGTTCGTGCTCTACCTCTACTGGAACGTGCAGCGCTCCTCGGAGGTTAAGGAGGACGTCATTGACGAGGTCCGTGTGGCTGCCATTCGTGACGGAGAGATCAGTTTGTCTGGTATCCTGGCCAAGGAAGTGGCCAATCTCAAGAAGGAAACGCCCACCAACACGACTCCGCTTAACGCTACTCGCGAGCAGTTCGAACGTGTCGCGGACATCATCCGCCCATTCTTCCACGCCTATGACAAGAACCGTGACCACCGTATGGACGCCGACGAGCTGCAGGTTTTCTTTAAGGACTTGGGTGAGAATATCTCCCGTGAAGAGACAGCGAAGTGGATGGCCGCTGCCGACAAGGACAAGAGCGGATTCATTGAATTCAACGAGCTCGTGGAGGCCACGCTCCGCTACCTGCTGGCCAAGTACGAGAATGAGAGTCAGGGCCGCTCGTCGGTCTCGATGCAGCGTGTAGTGGTGGAGCAGCAGCACTCACTGGTCATCCCTCCTGCTGAGGGTGACGACGACGAAGAGGAAGAGGAAGTTCCAGAGGATCTCGCCCACCTGTCGATCGCTGAGCAGCAGAAGAAAATCAAGATCCGCTCGGCTTACATGATGTTCTTGGGTACGGCTCTCGTCCTTGTGTTCTCGGACCCGATGGTTGATGTGCTGTCCGAAGTTGGCGCTCGCACAGGCATCCCGGCTTTCTACGTGTCGTTTGTGGTGGCCCCGCTGGCTTCGAACGCTAGCGAGCTCATTGCTGCGTACAATTACGCCCAGAAGAAGACATCCAAAACGATTTCCATTTCGGTGTCTGCTCTTCTTGGCGCTGCTTGCATGAACAACACGTTCTGCCTGGGCATCTTTGCGGCGCTCATGTCGTTCAAGAGCGGTGGCCTTATCTGGGAATTTTCCGCTGAGACGTTCTCGATCCTGTTCGTGGAGCTTGTGATCGGCTACATCGCCATGAAGAAGACCCAGCGTCTGCTCGACGGTCTGATCGTGTTGCTGCTGTACCCGACCTCTATTTTCATGGTGTTCTTGCTGGAGAACGTGCTCGGCCTTGACTAATCGTGTTTGGCCAAGAAATCAGCTGAACTGGACGGATGTGAGTGCGACGCCACGGTATAGCTGAATGTTCAAATTGTGTTGTGCAGCTTTCAGCGGAAAGTTGCAATGAGGTGGATAACGAGCTCGAAGCACAGTGTAAATCACACAACAATGTTCCAACTTTTCTAGTAACGTTGCTAGTATTTCTTACACCCTACTACAGTAGTACTACGTAGCACTTCGAAGTACGTAGTATTAAGTTACTACGTAGTACTACTGTAGTATGAAGGGGAAGCTATAAAAGATATTATGTACTAGCCGTGCTGTAGTTTTAATACTACCCAATCGTCGTTGACGTCCCTATCAATCGAGACCGATTTCTTCAAAACCAGCTTAACCATTTGAGGATGCAGTCCCCGTTGTTCTGTGTGAGTGCAGCGCTCTCCTCGGAGCTGAAGGCAATTTCCCAAATTTATCAGAAGATCAACGAATTCCTGTTGCCCGAGACAATTGTCAGTGCGGTGTACAATCGTCTCCAGCGCGTCGTTCAGGTATATAGGCCAACTCGACCTTGGACAACAGGCGCAATGGACGGCGCGGCGACGAAGGGAGAAAATGACGTCGTTTTGTGGCTCCATGAACACCGAAATGAAGCCTGTTCGGTGGAAGCTTTGACGGGAGCGACCAGGAATGGGTATCTAAAGGTGGTAAGGCTCTTGTGTAAGAAATACTTGGCTCGATGCCGCCCTGATGATGCTTTGGAGAGTGCCGCGGCAAACGGCCATGCTAAGGTCGTTAAAACCCTTCGCAGTAGATGCGGTGAAGAAACGCTGAAAAGGGCCTTCGGTACAGCAGCGACAAACGGATTCAAGAACGTCATGCGAGTATTGCCCTCAGGACTGAGAGCAGACAGTCATATTGCCACTGATGTCAAGTATAAAGCAGCTGCGAACGGATGCAGCCGTTGTCGAGTATCTCCTCCAATGCAAGCCTGACGACGACAATTTCCTCTATACGAAAGCGTTCGCTACATTGGATAAATCTCGCGTATCCCCCGCGATTCAAGCAGAAATTCAGCATTCGGGTCGACCAGTGCAAGCACCTACTCCGTTCTAAGGGCGTTGGCTGCTGCAGTGGAGAACGGGCACGCGAATGTGTTGCAGCTATTTATCCGAAAGTGTGGTCACGATCAGATCGGAATTGTAGCAGAGACGGCAGGAGCCCATAGCCAACTGGTGGAAATGGCGATGGAGGTTTACATACCACGTGCCAAGTGCTTTGATGCTAATTGCTAATTGTGACATCCTATACACCGATTGAAGGGAGATATCGGCAGCCCTGCGTGTGGTATTAGTCGAGCATTGTTTATAGCCGTCGCGAGAGAAGACATCGCTGTGGTGCAGTTACTCGCCACCAAGGCGCCCACATGCATCGTTGGCATGGCGAAGCGCAAGGCTGCAGCAGCAGGTTACACCGACATTGTCGAAGTTTTTGCGGAGGATACTCGCGAATGCAGCCTCCACTCCAGTCAACGGGATATGTAGGTTACAGTATCTCCATCAGCAAATACATGCCCACCATGACATCGTCAACTTATGAACATGGCTACACTAGGCGCCAGCTGCCAAAACGGTACAGTATGGCATTGGGAGAGGCTATGTATTTGTGTAATCTGGTGTATGTCGCAGATCCCTTGGTAGCTCCTGGATAATTGTCGGGTCGTGACTGACTTCCTTTTTGTATCGAGCACTGGCGTCAACGAGAACAACAACAAGTTGGCCCTTTACAAGACGTTAAGACTAGTGCACTTCCTCGACGGCGACCATGACGGAGGCTTTTATGGGCTACAGCGAAGACTTCGAGCAGTGCCGCGACGACGCCATGGCGGACATCCGCTCCATCCCTAAGGCGCGTGACCAGCGCGAGCGCACCGACTTGTCGGAGCGCGCACAGGGCAACATCTCGGAGGCCGAGCGCTACATGCGCATCCTTGAGAGCGAGTCACGCGCGGGCGACTCGCAGGACCGTCGGCGGATGCACCAGCAGTTGCGCACCTTCAAGTCGCAGCTGGATAAGCTCAAGGCGAATCTCGAGCGCTCCAAGCTCATGGACGGCAGCCAGCAGCGCCAGCAGGCTGCCGCCCCGCAGGACAACGTCGCGCGCTACCAGCAGCGCACGGATCGCATCGACGACCACTTGGACGACGCCCAGGCCATCATTGCGCGCACGGAGGCGACGGCCCAGAACATCAACCACAATCTCGCTGACCAGCGCGAACAGCTCATTAATGTCCGCACGAACGTACGTGTCGTGGGTGGTCACAAGAGGACGGTGCCATGAAGAATATGGTAATAATTAATCATGTTAATTATGACTATTGCAGGTGGATGAGACGCGTGAGGATACAGCAGAGGCGGGTCTACATTTGAAGAAGCTTAAGTGCAAGATGGCGTCGCAGATTCTGTTCCTGTACATCGTCATTCTGGGCCTCATCGTGGTCATCATCTGGAGGGTCATCTCCAAATTTACTTAGCTACCTAAACAGAGCCAGCAGGGTCGTACAGGGAGCGAACAGGCCGAGTTTCAACTTCAGTATCCGCTGCTCTTTGGAGCGAGGGTCGTGAGGATCTCGCTCGGCATTCACGGAAATATGGCAGAGAACGGACTTGCTGGCTTGGAGCTTGGGCTGCTACAGATCACCCTGTACGACACGAAACTTTTTACATGTAACTAAGAACAAGGTGATGCATTTTTTTTTAGTCCAGAGAGACTGCTGCCGAGTGTAATGTGAAGCTTCAGGAAGCAAAGTATAAGGTGGTGGCGTTTTATCCTGCGTGTGATCGTCTGGCTTACTAATAGCAAGTAATTTTAGGATGCCCGTTGAAAACCGTCTATCGCAACTCTCTTAGTGTAAGTCGCCAGCGTCCGAGCACTCTAGTTAAACGGAGGTTCTCGATGATTTCCCCGACGGAACGTGCTAGTGATACTCGGCCTCCTGTTCCAGTTGCCAACGCCGCGAATCGCCGGAAGATTAATAAGGCATTGAAAAAGCCAGCCGTAAACGCAACGCTGGTTCAGTTAGGGCAGACTGTTGCACGTGGCAACGCTCCACTACTCTCCGAGTCGACACCTCCGTCGGGAAGCAGCAATCAACATTCACGGATTTCTACTAGGAAGCGTGCAATTTCGAATGATTCGCCGCGAGCACTGGACGGCTTCCTGCTCTTGGACTGGTGTCGAGGTTGGTTGGACAGTAATGACAATTACTTTTGCGTGAACATGAATTACATTTTGTTCTTTTGCAGTGGAGTTTCCTGACGAAGTCGTCCAGGCAGTCCTGAGCGATATGCATATCACCGACGTTGTGGCCGAAGACCTGCTCTTTTTCACTAATATGACACGGTTAGACATGAGCGACAACGAGGTTCGTGTACATGATGAAATCGCGCTGTCGAATGCCAAACTTGCAAAACTAATTATCGTAATTATACGGAATATTGTACAGGCACCTTTAGAACCGTTTGGGTGCCTACCAGCACTCGTGGAGTTAGACTTCCAGTGTAACGCGCTAGAAGACGTCACACTCAGCAATGGGTTCCAGAACCTTGAGGTAAGAACGACGTGTGTTGGGTTTGTTTGAGTAGGCTAAATTTCTGCTGTCGGTACTCATGAGCCTGTCCAAATGATTTGGGTAGGTGCTGAATTTGTCTTTCAACTGCCTCGGGTCAAAAGACCTCGAAGAGCTCTCAAATCTGCTGCGCATCCGTGAGCTTTACCTGGGAGGCAACCGCATTCGGTCATTGCCACCGATTATGGATCGGTTTTCTCGTCTGGAAACGTTATCTCTAGAAAGCAACAACATCTCTGGGCAGGAAGTATTTTCCTTTCTCGCCATCGTGCCTCGCCTGCGGAACTTGAACCTAAGCTACAACAAAATCACCGGCTTCCCCGAGGTATGTTCCGCAAGTGTTTGGCAGGTGCTACTTTGGTGTCTAACTGTATTATTTTATGCCTACAATAGTCTGCGTTGACTTTAGAGGAAAAACGTGGTGCTGGATTCTACAATCTCATTTATCTCAATCTCGCGCACAACAGGATCACTGAGGAAGAGGCTGTTGTCCACACTAGTGAACTTCGCAGCTTGCGGAAGCTGATCTTGTACGGCAATCCTCTCGCACATGCTGCGGTCACCTCGTTCGACCCTACCAAACTGGCTTACGATCCTGTACCGAGTCTGACAGCAATCTTGAACGAAAGAGCAGCGGATCAACTGGCGATGACTATTATGGTTGCATACCCCGCGACAAAGAAGAAAAAGCTGCACTCAATGTCTAGTTACGAGCATGTTGAGATCTATAAGATGATTCCGAACGAGGTTGTACTCCAGTCCCCGTTTCGCACTCGAACGACCGAGTTTTTGCAGGCAGCCAATCCAGATATTATCACCGACAAAGAATTACTATCGAAAAGACAGGTGCGTGGCTTTGTTTGGCTAGATTCATCGGATTGATATCTAGCGCTTACAAGAATCTACTTGTGCTGATGATGGCTCAGTCCGATACGCTAGCAACACCTATGCGGAGGCGTACGTACCATCAAACTGAAAAATTCAGTCTTATTAATGGTACTTCTTTCTAACCTTACTCCACTTTTCCTACAGAACTGAAATATAACCCCAATGATTCCACTTTCCTGACGGGGGTTGGAATTGAAGATGTCCTAGTGGGCGATGGTTCGTCAAATGAGGTGACAATGTTTTCACTGCATGGGCAAGTAATTTGTGACTAGTTTGCTAACAAAGCATGGTCAGCTTCCAGCCGTTCCAGCTTGTATGATCCTGCGGTCGTTGGCAGCAGATTCGAGAGTAAGTAAATCGTCGCAGTTTCTTGCCTCACTTTATGGTATCTTACTTTAATTTTTAATTTTGTTTACGGTTCTTCCATCGCAGGATGTGCCAGCAATGAACACTCGAATGGCGGTCAATGCTCTCCGCTACCAGCTTGATCATCCTCTGACATCTCACGATGACTCGGAACTCTATCCTGCGCACTCTCAGCAACCCACCCAAGCTTACTTGGTAAGTTGAAAGCTAAGGCAGATTTAACATCGGCCTCTTGTTCACTTTTGATTATCGATTGTAGCTACGGCAACGCCCTCGACGCCCACTTCCATCGCGAAAAGACTCGCCAACTTCGCCAAATCGCCGTCAAATTACCAGCAATGGGATTTTGAAGCACAAAGGTACACTACATGTTGTAGCATTTGGAGTTGCTGCCTCTGACGTGATTCATTGAAGGTTCTCAAGGTGTAGATGACGCTCTGACGGAGTTGAGCCACCAAGTCTCCAGTACATGGGATAGACGGTCGAGTACGTACTGTACAACAGCAAACTCCTTGTTACTCGATTGGTTGCGACACTGAATTACTTTAACCCCGTATACACAGATGGGTCCGAACAAGGAGTAGAGAAAGCTCTCGACTCGCTCATTTCCACGGCCAAGAAGCTGAATCTGACGTACAATCACCCGTCCCAAGGATCGGGGCAAATACGACGCGCATAAGGAAGTATGCAATGAGCAGTCGATCTCTATTATATAGCAAGCCTCCGTCCTAAGAACACCCCAACAGTTTGGAGAACCGCGGCGTGCTTGTGTTTAACTGAGTTCCCCCTTTATGTGGACTTGTAGTGCGTCAGTCGGTACAACAACACACGTCCTCGGGCATTACCAACCGCGAAGTAGCCGCTGTTCGGGCTAAAGTCCATCGCCGACACGTAATACAGCGGCGTGTGCGCCGTCGGCCAATTGGCGAAAACAGTAAGTGATGGCATATGGACCATCTTCAACGAGTCCTTGGCATCACTAGAAGCCATGGCCAGGATTTCCGAGTTCGCGGTGAACTTGAGGTGGTCGACATGAGTCGTAAGGTTCATCAGTGCCTTGCGCGGCTTGGGCATGGCGCTCAGACCGGCATTGTCGTAAATGTTAACCACGCCGCTCTTCGAACCGGCGGCGTAGTATTTTCCGCTGGCAGCCAGAGCAAAGTTGCCTAGACTACCTTCATCATCGTGGACGAACACACACCGCCGAGTGCGCATGTCCCACTTGTAAATCTGTCCGTCTGAGCCTGTGCTGATCAAGTAGCGGTCGTTCTCGCAGAAAACCGCCGAGTTGACGCTGCCATTCATCTTGAGCGTGCCAATTGACTGGTACGACTTGGCTGACACCACATCCATGTAGCCATTGCTTCCCAAAAACACAATCGTCTCTCCGTTGTCCGAGACGACGAATTTTCCACGCTTCTTCTCCTTTCGTCCGTATAATCCCGGGATCTTTATGATCTTGCCGGCCTCAATGTCGTACGAGAAAAAGTATTGACGGGGGCCCGTCAAAACCACACGGTCCCCACCAAGAGTAAACTTGGCGTCCAGCACCGGCAGGTCCTGCACAAAGACGTTCTCAATGTTCGCATTTTCGCTGCCGTCTATCTGGAAAAGATGCAGCGTCTTGTCCAGTCCCGCCGTCAGCATGAGCTGCCCGTTAGGGTGGAACTGCACCGATTGAATCACGGCATTGGACGGCGCGTGTTGGTTGGCGTCCTTCATACGGACGACCTCCAGCGTGCTCGGAGACAGCAGCTCGCCCGAGTCTTCCATCATCTTGCCGGTACTGCGCAAGAGTTCTGCTTCCCCCTCATTGTCACTGTCGTCCGAATATACCTCGCGGTCGCCTAGGAAATTCTTTGGGTCTGCCCACGACACGGCTCCATGTGTCGACTGATAGCTGCAATAAATAAATAAATACAAAATAATATACAATAAACCCAATATATCAGCACAATTCCTGCCACCACAGAATGACAACGCAGCCAATGCTGCACGTACAAGGTCTTGAGTCGACGGTTGAGCTCCTTTCCGTCTACAACCGTGTCCATCTCCGTCTTGCGGAGCTTGCGCAGCTGCGGCTGCTCTTCCAGGTTCACCTGCACGTCTTCGTCGTCATCGTCCACCCATGCAGCCTTGAATTTGAGCGAGGCCTTGTCCTGGTCAACATTGGCGCCCTTGTTCTTGCCCAAATGTTTGCGCTTGTTCTTCTTCTGCTGTGGATTGGTCTGGAACACCTCCTCGGCCAGCAGCTTCTCCGCCTCGGACACAGGCGCGCGCTTACCCATGCTTGCTCCAAAGACTTTTTGTATGGCGGCGAGTGTCCGTCAGCACCAGTCAAAGACGAAAAGTACCCGATTTCTGGAACAGCAGCTGTTACTTAATAAGAAAGTAACCAGAAGGGGGAATCGGATAGGCGACATCTCATTCACATACTGTATCCAAATAAATCTACACAATACAAATCCTTTCGACGCGCACTGGACCGCTTCCTATTTTTTCTCAGTATTGAAAACGACAGCAGAGGTGCAGAAGTCCGCTTTCGGTGTCTACGTATTAGTTCTGAAACAGGCAACGCAGCTATCCGCAGACGCAGCGCAGCAGCAGAGCACAGAGCAGGTGTTTGTACCCCCCTAACACGTGAGAAATCGCTAGTTATCCAGAGAGCATGGGGTGCCCCACAACAGTCGTCGTAGAGGCTTCTGCCCAGCACGGTAAGCGCGTGGACGTGCCGCGCACGTTCTGCAACTCGCCATCGTCCATTTCGGACGTGGATTTCAGCCGTAACTCAAGCGACAGGGTGACACAGGCTAGCGACGAGGTACGTCTCGTATTTTTGCGTCTTTCGAGAGTGATGGTCATGTCTAACTTTTGGTCTTTTTGTTTTATTCTCAGATCGTCAACGCCGAAGCGAAATCATGTGATGATCAGCCTGTGGTACAGGACGGTATGCGTGCCCTGCATGCGGCATCAGGTTCCGTTGATATTAATGAGGCTCTTGCGCATCCTGTGAGCAGCTCCCAGTCGCTCAAGCGCAAGTCCGACGAAGAGGTTGAGGGAGAGCATCACGTAACTAAGAAGGCCAAGACGGAAAAGCAGGTCACGCCTGCTGAAACAGACAGTGATTACCTTCCAACTGACATTGAAAGCGAGGAGGAGTCCTTCGTATCTCGTGCTGGTTATGATGCTGGATGTGGTTCTGGATGTGTTGCAATGGCTTCCGCTGCTGATGTTGAATGTAGCAACCAATCGCCGCGCCATCACAGCCGCCGCACGCTCTACATCGAGTACTGGAGCCGGACCGACGAGTGCAAGGAGCGCAAGTGGGACCACCTCGACGAAATCGCCGAGAATTACGGGTCTGCCGAGGAACACATCTTTGCTACCACTCTGAAGGGTAGGACTGCGTTCCTGGAACCCAACATGTTTCCCTATGACACCCCTGCAGGCATCGAGCACTGGACGCTGTGGCATGTCAAGGACCTGAACCATGAACAGGTGAAACAGTACGTGGAGAGCTGGATCGACGCCAACGCGCCGCATGTGGAGCGGTGGAACTATGATGACAACCCGGAGAGGTCCATCGATATTTTTCACGTGCACGTGTACTTCCAGGTGGCCGAAGGTCTCACGGTGCTGCAGGACCGCAAGGTGGAGGATCTAGTGCACGAACTGGACTGACTGGGCTCTCATGTGCTACAGGGTTTAGGTTGCTCGCGTCTGCGTGCCCCTTCACCCATTCCATCCAAGTCCGTAAGTTATGCGTGATGTGGTGCTTTTTCGCCAGCCCAAGATCATTATTTATGCTCAAGCCGAGTGAGGCAAGAGGCGAGCGGGGTATCACCATCCGATCTTCATGTTCGACCAGCTGGTCGCTTTGCAGCTTTCAGACGATAACATCGCAATACACGTCGATACTCGAACGAATTGTCTGCTGTAGTTTACACTAAACATGTCGCGGTGCAGGACTTAGTAACGTGGGATTCAGCGATAAAGCAAGCATGTAATCGATTATTACATGCTGCTATTAAAAAAATTGCTATTTCAAAAAAACTACAGTTACAGCATTAGGCATTGTCAACAGCAGTGATAGTACACAGTAATTTTCGCGAGACTTCTCTCCTTGCAGCAGATTCAATTTTTTTCTCTGGCGTCCATCGAGGAATCTCCCAAGCCCCCCCCCCCCCCTCACCAGAACAGTCTTCGTACATCGAAGCTGTATGGCAGCTACCTGTTAGCCAGCGGTGCTCATTTGCTAATTCCATGTGCGTCTCCACCGATTGCTGCCTAAGAAGACGGAATTCCTACATTTTCAAACCTCATGTGCACCACGTATCTTAGCAGAATGATGGTCACACATAAATAAACTCTTACAACCATTACTTTAATCGATTCAAACGAAGACTGACTGTATCGTGCATCTCTTTCCGCAGGTATAAATTTCCGCATATCTTGCTAACTGTAATGCCAAGCGCATCATTCGAAAGGAAGCAGCGGGCGGAGCTGCTCGACCCCATCGTCCACAGGCGCACCCCACAGCTGCCCAGCCATCCTTCTGTCTACCACCAGCCTTAGGCGCGCTTCTCGCCGCTCTCCCCGCGTCGCTATGGACCGTTCGAGGTCCCGCGTCATGCCAGTCCGGAGAGGCGTCGTGGCCTCCGTTGTGCGCACGCTGAGCTTCCACCTGGCCACGCTCGCCTTCGCCTGTGTATTGGGGACCTTTTTTGCCGTCACCGGGTCTCTAGTTCTGCTCTTAGTGGGTTGTCTGCTCGTGGGCTCGTCGCAGTTTGCTCGGAAACTCACGAGAATCCTCTGGAGGACAGAGATGGCCATCGACGCGATCGTAGCGGACGATGACGAGTTGGGGCCAGTATTAAGACGGCGCAGACCAAGTGTCAGGGGTCACAGAACTGGAGATGACGCTGCAGAGCCACAACAAGAGCAGCAGGGGCCAGTACTGGGCGAGGTGACCCTGCCAGTGATGCTACTGTCGGTCCTGTATTTCCTAGTGTTCAAGTGGATCCTGGACGTGATCTTCAGCACGGTACCGTTGGTATTGTGGCTCGTGAGCATTGCTCAAATTTTGCCGGAGGATACAGGCTTATCGGTTGTAAACATCGTGTCGACGAGGACTACAGCTGCTCAGGTATTCACGGCGTTGGCGTTCGCCTTCTTGGCGCATCAGTTGGGGGTGACGTCAGCTAGGGGGCTGCTGTTTGTGTCGCGGAATGTGGCAGAAGCTCTGTTTTCGACGAATGAAAGAGAGGAGACAGTGGAGCAGAGGACAGATCAAGTGCTGGCGACGCAGACGGATGGAATACGTGGATTGGAGGAAAGGCAGATTGGAGCTGGTACATCGAATGATTATGGAACGATGGGTGGAAAACAACCACAGCCACGACCAGGGAGTGACAGTACTTCAGTATCGAACAAGAAACCGTCAGCGGAAGCTGTGACGCGGAATGTGTACCTTGAAGGACGAAGTGTTAGCGAATCAAATGTATCCCGACCGAGGGGACCGAGAGATATGGCACAGCAACCAGAAAGCTTTGACGGCGCGTACGTGCCACCAGGGATGCCACATATGGCCCTAAGGCCGTTGCCTCATGCAGAACGCGCTTTTCAAAACGAAATGCATCATCACGACCAGGACCAGGAGCTTCAAATATGCTGTTGTAAAGTTGTCATCAACTCTGATGCTAGTGGTAACACAGGGGGTGATGGGAGTCAGAGTCAGCACAGGGAAAGCGGGAGCAGCAGTCGTGGTGGCCGCAGACGTGGAGGTGGTGGTATGGGGGATATTGGAGGAATGGGATGGGGTCGTGGAGGGGGCCGAGGCGGCTTGCGTCCTGATCAAATGAGGCTGGATATGCGTGGGCCGTCACCATTCCCTCTTTATCGAGGCCAATTCCCACCATGGGGTGTTGGTTGGCGCGAGCGATGGCTTGAAAACTGGTCGCATTGGCAACACTGGCGGTGGCCGAATATGGGCCAGCGAGGACGTGGTAAAGGTCGAAGAGGTCTGCGTCGGCGAAACAGTTTCAATGACGTGTATGCTGTCGCCGTACCAGTGGCAGCAACACTTTCCGATGCTGAAGACGAGATCCTGAAGAAAAAACCAGCGCACAAAAGTATGTATGAGGCGTTAGACTTAACTCCGTCTGCACCACCTCTTCCGTCTCAACGCGCACGTGGGGGGAGTTATGACGCACGCTGGGAGCGGGCAACTGTTCCGGACACTCGCGAGCGAGACCATGATCATCACCATGATTTGATACACACGAGCTGGTCTGAACCGATTGGTCGTCATTCTTCTCGGGAATATGGGGATCGAAACGACGTGATCGACGCCTTTGATCCCGACGAAAGTGATGAAGATTTTCGCATGGATGAGCAGCAGGGCACTAACGAAATGGGCAAAGATGCCCGTTTGGATGACCTGTTACAGGACCGACAACATGTGCATCGCCGTTTGAGTGAACTGCATGGTTCATTTCCGCAAGATCTTAAGGGCGCACAGGATTCATTCCGAGATACTATCCGGGATGAAAGGGAAGTGGCTGGCGAGGCTGACTTGGAACACACTGGCTTGAAGGATTCGAAGGTCGGCAAATCTCGCAAGCAAAAGCATGCCGAGTGGAAGCAAAAGCGCTACGAGAGGAAGATGCAAAAATACGAACAAAAGCTCCTCGCAGCACGAGAAAAGAAAGAAAAACGACGTGAAGAAAGTGATGATCGCCAAGAGAGAGAGATCGAGGCGAGAGAACGTGATAGGTATGCAAGAGACATCGAGCATGCAGCTGATGAAGCCTTTCGCCCACAAGCGAAAAAGCAGGAATTTACCCAAAGGCGATTACAGTTGTTAGGAGATGCAAAAGCAAGTGCTCCTCGTCACACAGCGCCAGCAGCAGCTCCTGTTCCAACTGCATCACCTGTGCCTCCAGCTTCACCGTTCCCTCCTGCAGCACGGCCATTGCCACGTGCTGCCTCCGCTCGCACAAGACAGGCACCTCCTATAAGCTCTGGTGGAGATCCTAGGAAGCGAGCGTTATCATCTCGAGCCCGACGCCGTCCAAGTACTTTGTCAGACCAGCAAGTACGCTCCATCGGTGATATCTCTAGGCAACCCGACAGAGTGGAGCATAATGAGCGAGAGGATAAACGGTCTGTGAGTATCGCTCAAGTTTCTCAGACCGGATCCTCGCACGACATTAGCGACCTTGAAATTTTGGGCCGCTACGGAAATATTGCACGTTCCTACGAAGACGACGACGTGACAAATATGCGTGCATATGCGCCGTTGAGCTGTACAGACAGTCCTCCGCAGTATATCACCGCTCTTGACCCAAGTCCAATCTATCGCGGCCCGTCTGAACAGCGAGATTACGATAGTTTTTCGCCAATGAACTCACCGAGGAGCAGTGGACTAGGACGTGACTCTTATGGGAATGACCACGACTACGACTTACTGTCTCCCACAAACAGTATCCATGACGCGGACTATCCGACCGACAAGTTCCAGCAAGTGTATCGTTCTATCCAAATGGCCGCTGCACCTGAGCCTCGCCGATCTGCATCAACAGGAGCGGCGGAGGAAGGCGGTTTGGATGCGGTATCGGAATTCAAAGGAGTACCTGGCCGTCGGGATCGCGTGAACTTCAGTGCATTTGCCCCACCCAGCGTGTGTCCATCGCCGAAACCGTTTCAGTTCACGGTCTGGGCTTTTCTTTTGAATCAGCGGTCCGAAATGCACGAAGTAGCCACGAGGGATCGTCCCGAGTCGCGAAAACTCTCGCTTGAATCCAAACTTGATATGCGTCGTGGCGCTCTTGTGCACGTGACACTTGAAGTGCCAAATGGATTTAAGGTGCTGAATGGTGCGACACAAGGTTTTGCTTGGGAAGGAGAGATCTCAAGCATAGATTATGATGTGGTATGCACCGAAGGCGCAGCATTTGGGCGTGTACTGTTCAAGGCCCGAATTACGGTCGGTTCATCTGTTGCCGTTCTGAACTCGTTTGTATTGGTTGGTTCGCGAGCGATGGATCCTACCGAGCTAGAAGCTGATGTCCTAGAAGGCTGGATGGATGTGCTGGAACAGACCTATCGTGAGATTCCGTTCCGGTCGCTGGAGATGAAGGAGCTTGTTGGACAAGGCTACTTTGGTGATGCATACCGTGCATCGCTGGATGGCCAGGATGTGGTAGTGAAAACCATTCGAGCTAGCGAGTTCGGTGAAACTACTTCCCAAATCGTTCGTGAGTTTCAACACGAGGCCGCGATGCTGAATATGTTTGGCCATCACCCGTGCATCGTGCCCTTTGTTGGTGCCTCTACAGACACGAAGTTCCCGCTCGCATTGGTGACAAAGTATCTTCCGTATGGGAGTCTAGAAGACAACTTGCAAGGCAGTTCTTCACTATCCGTCGACGAACGCACTGGAATGCTCAAGGACGCTGCTGCCGGCTTGCTTAATATCCACGAAGGTGGCTTTATCCACCGCGATCTTGCTGCACGCAATTGTCTCGTGGACGAAGGCAATCGCGTACGTATCTGTGATTTTGGTCTATGTCGTCGTGTGCGATCTGAGACGGCTGGAATGCTTGTGAAAGACGCCGTGGGACCTGTAAAGTACATGGCGCCAGAGTCATTGCAACCGCCGCACGCGTTCTCTTACGACTCGGATGTCTATATGTTCGGTGTGTTGATGTGGGAGACCTACACAAGGTCTCCGCCGTTTGCGTCACTATCTCCTATCGAGGCCATGATGCATGTCTTACGCGGTGAACGACTGCCGGTTCCAAAGGAGCTCCCAGCATCTCTCCAAACGCTTATGCAGAACTGTTTCCACGACTCCCCTGCCGAACGCCCATCCATGCAGGAAGTGCTCACGGCGTTGGATGACTCGTTGGTCTCGAGTCAACGTGCCTCAGGAGTGATCGCTGCTAGAACCGCTGTTGCTAAATCCACCGCCGCTGCTGCGACATCTACGGCGATGGCCAAGTCTGTTGCTCCACGGACCAACCCGCGCAGGGAGCAAGATCGATCCATTTGGGTATAAGGCGAGCTATTAAAGCACTCTATGTACATTGTACTCGATATTAGTTTTTATGGCGCTGTGAAATAATGGGCACGCGTCTTTGATGCGACTGACTGACCGGTATGTAGCCTGGATCGGCTGATGCTGATGTCCTGTAGCCTGCTGGATAGCTTCAGCTTCTGACCCAGCGTTGCTCACCAATAGTTCATCAGAGTTTACGCTTGTCAATAAATGGCGATGTAGCAGTAACAATGGAGACAGGTTTGTCTTTATGAATTTCAGTCAAACTATAAAGTTGGATCACAACACGTCAACCTTAGCTCAACTTGAATCGATCATTGCATACATGTTGCACAATTCTCAAACACATTCCATTCCGAGTACGTTCTTAGAGGTGGCAATAGGGCATCTACACTTTCTTAGATGTATCATGGTACACCGCGCTTGGAAATTCCGAATACAGACATTCTCCCACCCGTAATATCCCAAATTGTCATACACTCCAGATAGGCATGAAAAGTATTTATACAAGACCGTCTGGTTTTCTGGTTTGTAATGCAAATACATAAATAACACTATCTGGAGCCGCTTAACCAGACTTTGACCCTGTTTACGTCCTAACTCCTCTCTGAACGCTCGCTGCATTCCTCGAAGCTTCTGTACAGTTCTTGAAGGCACCTTCATTGCATCAGCTTCTACAATGAGGTGCGTTCCTGAAGTTCATCCGTGGTCATATTTTCCGGCGTCCTCAACTGGTGCGTCGCCCATCTCGAACTCAATGCTGCAGAAGTCCTCATCCGCAGGGTCGTCCTCTACAATGTTCAGTTCTTGTGGGTTCAGCAGTCGTCTACCGGCATCGGATCGGAGGAATGCATTACAGCAGAGAGGATTGTCTGTAGAGCGCAGTATGTCGCTCGCACTGAGCAATCGGGATGATTGCCAGAAAATAAAATACTAGAGCAAGTGACGCATAGTTTACCGGACAGCCGATCTCTGTCAGCAAAGTTACTTGGTCATTAACAAATTGCCACTGATAATATATTAACTGCCATTTTATTCAAGCCACTCAGTTGTAGTGACTCATCACGGATATCATCACTTCGCGAATTTGTCAGTCCCAAGTGCAACCAAATGGTTTTACCTCGATGGAAACCCGAGCATGACGAGCTCTTGCTACTGTTGCTGGTCGCTACGGCACGTGGTCAAGGCGGACGCAAGCGTTCACCCTCGAGCTCAATGCGAGACGCGACTTCCTGCTAATGCATGATCCGCCATTCACATTGACGGAAATCCAGGACCATTTGAACGAGCTCTGCCAGGTCGTTCTGTGTGGACCGGTGAAGTATCTTTCCACGGCTGGTACCCCAATCGAACGGAGGTTTTCGAAGGTCATCGACCAGAATACAGTGGGAGAGTCCAACGAAATGAAGACGATGCTGTTCAACCATGCAGTCAAGGAGAGAAACCAGCACTGGTCGTATTTTTGCTGCTATGACGTTTCGCGCCAGCCTTCTCCCTCTTCTGACTCGAGCTTTGTTGAGCGGAGTTCGATTTTGGGGTTGTGCCGATTTTTTCTCACCTCCTCTCGCTCCGCACGGATCGATTCCACCTATGCGGAGTTACCCAGTCGTGCTCCTGTTAGGAGAGACGTCTTGGGAAGACGATGGACAGTTCCAAAGTTGGGTGGAAGGAGCTCGCAAGCTCTCTTCCTTTTGAATGTGTGTACACGGATCAAGTGAACATTTCGGGCGAAAATGTGACCGAGCTGTTTGTCGCCGCTCACCGGGTACGTCGTATGCAGCATTTATGATCCTTCAATAGTACTGACATCTTTCTGTTGTTTTTTTTGTCGTGTTCTGAACGCGCTCAACGTAGTACGGCATGGAAAGTCTTAAGCGACAATGCTCGAAAAATATGCTGGAATCGTTGTTCATTGACAACGCAGCCAGCGCTCTACTCGTTGCTATTCGGATTAACGACATCGCGCTACGTGACAAGTGTTTCACCTTCACGCTTCGCAATCTGCAGCTGGTCTCGAAAACGAAATCCTTCCATGATATGGCAAAAATGCGACCCCGAGATGGTGGTGAAGATCATCCAAATGGTCTCGAGCCTTGTCCATATACGCTAGCAAGTGGAAATTTCCGTTTAATGCCCTAAACGCATTATGCAGCGATCCCTGTTCGGCAAAACAAGTACTCTCCATTTCTTTCAGGCTTGCTGAATGCATTGTCATTCCACAATGAAAATGACAAATAAAATAAAAAGTAAAATTTTAGGCGTTACCGGGTTGGAAGTGCAGCAGTTAGGAATATGATGATGTCAATGTCGAAGATTTGGTAAAAGCAGAAAGAGTATCGCTCACCTTTGCATTAGCCTAATCTAGACGCAAAGAACGCCAGTATCATCGCGCGATAGTGAATGGCGACTATAAGCTAAAACATGACAAAAGGTTTTGTTCAAAAATCATACATTCTACTACTAAGGTATCGCGGAACTGATATTCACTTAGTAGCAATGTCTCCTCTAAAATCCGCTGTGAGTAGCTCAAGTTTACGGGAGAATTACCTTCTTCGGGCCAATACTGCAGCCAGTGCACTAACGCCAATAGCACCACCAATGGCAATTGTACTCAACTGACAGGTCGATACATCCAAGCCTAGACGCTCGGAGACGAACAAATTTATCTTCGACCAAGTACTTGATGATAGCTCATCTAAGTGCTTGATCATCAGCTCGCCCTCACCTTCCACTTCAAAGCCCAACCGTCTGTAAAAGTTACGAACACCCACGCCAGCAATCACAGCCACCTTCTTGTGTCCGTGAGCGCGAGCGATCTCCTCTGCCTTCATCATCAGTTTCGTACCGAAGCCTGTATGCTGCGCGTGTGAGCCCTCTGTATCAATAGAAGTGTCATTAGCTGTTTTCTTGTTCGCCTTGCTCACAGCAGCCACGAGTTGACCGTAAACGTGCAGCTCTCGGATCAATGCTGCACCCTCGAGCTCCGGGAACACACCGCCACCCGGAGTCTTAGAGAGACGCAAGCGAACAAATCCACAAATCTTGGAACGGTCTGGAGTCTCAAAACTGATAAAATATTCGCTGCCTTCATTGGCCTCGTACTCGCGAACAACACACTCTGCCGATGCAATCGCTGCGTCATCAGTCTTCACCTCTCGACATCGGATGCACTTGCAGGGTGTGCCTCGCTCAATCATTTTGTTGCAAATCACCTGACGTAAATTTGGCTCATCCATGCCTCCCAGAATGTACTGGCTCGGAATGTCACGGATCACACGATTCAGTCGGATCCACGGATGCACTTCAGCCTTCACGTCCATCAGCAACTCAATGAGCTTATCATCGGCATACGGCACGTAGCTGCCTTCGTCGTACCACTTCTTAATCACAGTCCATGGAGTGATCTCACACGGGTAGATTTTCCACTGATCCGCTTGCAGGTCCGGCGAGTGCAGCACGTATTCAAACATGGCCCGATCCTTCTCCGGGTCACTGCCAGGAAGGTTCGGCATCAAGTGAATGTCGGTCTTATAGCAGCAGTCACGCAGCAACTTCAGCGCCTGCACCGCCTCAGCCAGCGTGTGTCCGCGATTGATCTTCTTCAAGATCGCATCGTCTGTGTGCTGGATGCCCAGCTGCACACGCGTGCATCCATAGCGACGGAATCGACGCAGCTCTTCTGGCGTGATGCAATCCGGACGCGTCTCCAGCGTGATGCCAATGATCTTCACCGACGCCGTCTCGTTCTCAAGCTTCTCTTCATCCAGACTGTGGCGGTCACGTTTGTCTCTGCTAAAGAACGTGTTGGCCGCATAGAATAAGTCGCGAATAAAGGTTTCCTGGTACTCCACGGGGTACGACGCCCACGTTCCTCCCAGCACTAGCAGCTCAATTTTATCAACTGGATGCCCATTCATCGCCAGCGTCACACAGCGGTCACAGAATTGCAGCACGGGGTCAAAATCATTCCGATTCGCTCGCAGCACACTCGGCTCGTCATGCAAGTAGCTTCTCGGCTGATCGGGTTCGTTAGGGCAGTAGTAGCAGTTCCATTGGCAGCTAAACTTCTGCTTCTTACCGTTCACCGTCGGGTACGGACTAGTAAGCACCGTGACGACCAAGACGCCCGACTGACTCTTCTGGGCCTTCTTAATCAGCAATTTCTCGAGTGCCAGCCCCTTAGGCGCCGCGCCCCTTTCCACCAATAATCCCAGCACAAACTTCATCTGAGATTTCTTGGGCAGACACTTGAATTTGCGCCGCAGTAACACAAATACTTTTTCGAGTTCACGAGCAGTCTGAGGGTCGTGTTCGATCAGAAAGAGACCCATTTCTTCAAATTTAGGCAGATCGTCCACGGGCACCAGCTTGTCCCACGTGGCATAGATGTCGTCCAGCCCCGTGTTCTTCCAGTTGGGGTCCTGGCTTCGCTTGTAGGTCGCGGGGTCGTTCACGTCGGGCTTGGGCAGCTGGATGGACTCGATATCCGCGGTTGGAGTCGACTTTAAATGAACAGATGAGCTGGAAATTGCAGGAGAGTGGGAAGACTCGTTGGCATTGCTGGTGCAAGTGGTTGCAGACACGGAAGAGGCCAGGGAAGGCGACGAGAGAGGCTGCACGTCTGTCATGGTGGTGCGCCTGGTGACACGATTTAGTACTGGTGGTCAAGAGCCCTGTAAAATCAATCAGCCAATCCGAGAGTTGTTTTTACGCGCTAAATATATTCTCATTTAAAAAACAAATGGGTATAAGTATATATAATACTACTAGTAGTATGGGTATATTAAAAAATATAGGTCTAGATAAAATACTGGATGATTTACAAAAAATTGTCCCGGGTCTTTTCTCTGTTCGAAGATGTCGGGTGCCGCATTCTTGCTGAGTCATTGGCAGTGAGATCATCTAACCCACCATGACGTTAGTGTTCCTAGTTGCGCTCTCTGCGTTCGCTATGGCCGCTGCGTACACGGTCGTGTCCATGATGGTAGGAATTCGGTCCCAGGCACTGCGCGCCTTGCTGCTGCACCTGCTCGCCTTCTGCCAAGGCGTTAAGCTCCAGTGGGTGACCGACCCGGACCTTGCGTTCCGCGTTCTCAAGTCGACTGCAGACAAGGGCGCTCTGATCGAGGCCAAGCTGTCTTTGCCGGCCTGGAGCCCCGTGGTTTCGCTCGAGTCGGTCAATGGGGAGCAGTGGCGACGGATGAAGACGCAGTTCACCAAGTTGACGCAAGTGCTGCAGCCAATCTCCCATCTCACGACCATTTTTGAGGCCCGAGGACGAGAATTACTGAGTTCTGAGGCGGTAATCGACGCGCTGAAGGTAAATGAGCTTTCGGTTGCGTGTTTCTACGAGTGGATCTTCGATCGGGAGTTTGATACTGAAAAGTTCGCGGAGGTTTGCAACGCGACGTGGGAGTGGCGGAAGCAAATTGCGCTCAAAGGGTTCGCTGACCGTGGGGTGAAGGAGCGTACAATTGAGTGGTGTGTGAAAGAGATCAAGCAGACACCTCAACTGTATGAACTTTTTGGCGAGAAGTGGGCGGAACCAGAGTACTATTCGCTCATTCTGCAGCCCTTTGTGATCTCGCCGGCGATCAACCTGACGGACGTTGCTGTGGTAGTTAAGGAATGGGTTAAGGCGACTCCTGGGACGGAGCCCATTACGCCAGAGATTATTCGGCAGTGCATTTGCAGCGCTCACCCGTTCCCAGTGGTCGAGCGATATTTTCCCGGCGGTGATGCTGAAATGAACATCGCCCCGAACACGCACGTCTTGATCCCGCTGGACGAGATGTCGGGTGATGCGTTTGCGGCTGGCGTGGATTTGACATTTGGCGCTGGGTCTCGAGTCTGTGTGGGGCGTCGCATGGCGATGAAAGCGATGGTTGGGCTGTTTACGGATAACATGGTGCGCTCAGATAAGTTCCAGCCCAGGCTAAATCATAAGTACTCGGGTCGCAACAACGACGGGGAGGAAACTGTGGCTGAAACACTTTATCAGTTGCAGTTCGCGGTACGAACCATCGGGGGCGCCGCCATTGACCGCCTCAAAAAGACCCTTCGCAAATGCTCCAAAATATGCTGATTGTAGCAGCAATGGGGCGCGATACCATGTGCAGAGATAAGTAAGATTGCGGTTACGGGATCTGTTGACATGAATTTATTACTAGTTGGTCCTAATTACTACTACTGGTAGTACTAAGTAGTACATAATAATTAAGGATTGCACCATCATTCATTCCAGTTTCACCAATGGCATGATTTAACTACTGTCGGTGCTTGTTGTAGCCCTGTCAGCATTTGTTCTCAACAACCAACTCGACCAGCTGGTTTGGAGTTGTCCCCGCATTGTGGATACCTCTACAGTAGCATTCGAGAAACTGTATCAACGGTGTTGAGTACTTCTAGTATCCGACAACCCCCATTAAAAGAACTGAGTCATGTTAACTAGCACGGTATCTGAATTACACACATACACGAAGCGCGCCAAAACAACAATGATGCGCCAGCGTCCAGAACGGAAGCACGGCGGAAATAACGAAGGCAAACAGTGCCACAAGCTAAAGCGCAGCTCGGAAACATACTCTGTGATGCTTGTAGCAATCAACGGATTCCGTTGACCACCGTAATATGAAGGGCACATTTGCAAAAAATGTCCTGGGATTAACGTCTCCTTGCGAGCAATTACATGTACTGTACTGTAGTTCCGTGACCACCGTAGTACGTGCATGGACTGCAAAGATACTGTATATCCTAGGGCTCTTTACGGGCGTTACCACAAGTTCGAGTACATCAGGGATTTGGGGTCGGTGACGAACTATCGCGGGATGGTGATTGTTCGAACATTCAAAGGGTGTCTCGATAATTAAGGCAGCCTATATTTACGCTAAAACCAGGTTATACAGTATGTACACCTTTTCCAGCCGTAGTTCGGCAAGTGCCGCTGAAGTCCGTCATGACCAAATGCAAATCCATGAAGAGCAACTTCAAATCCAGCACTCATTGTAAGACGTGAACTGAAGAGGATATCAACATATATGAAATCTAAGAGGTTGCCGCGCGTTATATCGGCACACATTGCGCTTTCACGTGAAGGTGATTAACCTGCAAGACATGCCGGTAGGAAGTTGAAGTTTGCACCGTGCACCATGCTGACATGTTTTTGCTCGACAAGTTTTGGCAGCTATTGCGTTTAACAGATAGCATGAATTTGACGTCTCTTCGCGAATTCGGATTTGTTCATGATGAATTCGTACCGGCACTTGCCGAACTACGGCTAGAAAAGGTGTAGCTTCAGAATAGGCATGGTACGAAATACTGTAAAGACGCCGTTACGGCGGATTTATTGCGCAGAACGGGATCGGAGAACACACCGTTTTTCCACACAGCGAATTTGGGATTTTTGTGAGAGTTCTGTGCACGAGCACAGACTCATTTTATGAGGCTAAACTATGCAATATTAAAGAGAGAGTATTCGCCCAGTTGAAGAATCTCCATAACATCAACCGGAAGTTGAAGGGTCTGGTTGGGAAGGACATGATTACGGAGGCCTGGTTGTGCACGGAAGCGTTGGCTATTCTCCCAAGTAAATTTTGGGAAGCTCCATCAGCAAGGCTGCGGAGTGGTTTACGACCGAGAACGTTGAAGTGAGCCTTCGGCGTGTGTTTGGTGATCGTTGAGGAAGGAAATCAGCATGATAACTGAGAAGAGACGCCCATGGCTATCAAAGTGGCGAAAAACGTTTACGGGGAAGAAACGAAGCAAGGCAGATTTGCCGAGCCGTCATCGCGCGAGTGCTTCTACCGCTTTGAAGGTTACCATTGGAAGATGGACTGTTCAGTGATGGCTGAGGATCGCGACCCTAAGAGACCTGGTGGCGAGCTGTTCCGGTCGAACATCCAGGATACACCTCTTGCAAACAAGAACGGCTGATGATGGTCAAGAAGGGAGTCAAGCCGACTACCGAGATGGTGACGAGTAGCCAGGACGAGACAGGACTCCGGCCGAAGCTACCGCTTTCGACTCCCAGCTGGAAAGGCGATTAACGAGGCGGGTGGATTTGTGTACAGTACAAGGAAGCTATCGCAACGAGTGAAGGCAGCAAAATGAGCCTGTGATTACCTCAATGGACATTGATGATGAGGTACAAAGAAGATTTCCTGGATATTATTTAGGCTGAAGCAGCTAAACGTGACTGACAATCTATGGGTGGTTGATACAGGAGCTGGGCACGCAATAAGCTCGGACAGATGGTGGTCCAGCCAGCTTGACAAAGGACGAACGCATACATTCGAGTACGGAAACGGAGGCACCTCATCAACCAAGTTACAAGGAACAGTGAGATTTAGTATTCTCAAACCCAGAGGTTACTGTAGTGATATCTCAATAGAAATGTTGCTTTTGATAAGGAGCGCGGTAGTAATTTGCGCAGTGCATATTATTTAGCCACACAAGGGTTTCATCATATTCAGGCAAAAACAAGGGAGTACCTGTATTGCCTTGACAGTAATAACTGATTCATATTTGCTGCGGTAGCAATAGATGAAGTGTATTATCTACCAAGCAGACAATCCGATAGTAATGCCAGGATACTATCCGTTGGCAGTAACCAGTTTGTATAAGTAAGTTCATAAAACACTCAAGGAGTGGCACTTAAGACTAGGTCATGTCGGGAAAGGCAGGTTCCTGAACATCCTGGCCGGAGAGGCTATCAAAGATCCGCTGCAGCTGACACGACGAAAAATGTAAGAAATACCCATCTTTTGTCGAACTTGTGAACTGACGAAATCACGACGGATGTCGTACAGAAATATGGTTGCAGAAAATACAACTGTCTCCTTGCATACGTTGCACATGGACTCCGTAGGGAAAATAAAGCCTCGAGGTCTGTATACTACTACTGGACACAAGTATGCCCTAGCAGTGGTGGATAATACCGGCTTACAACTTTTGATGAAGTCGCTCAAAGATGTTGGGGCAGTTAAAGCCCTTATTAAGCAACTGGAAAACCAATTTCCATACAGTAAAACGTATATGGACGGATGGAGGTACTGAATTTGTCAATAATATTCTTAAGAACTACTGTAACAGGAATGGGCTTGTATATCAACAGTCCAATGTGGAGTTTCAGGAAGAAAATGGATCAGCTGAAAGAGCACATCATACAACAATGGGCAAAGTGAGGTGCGCCCTAATAGGGTCCGGTATGGCGGCAAAATGGTGGCCGGAGGAGCTGGATTATATGACGGCAGTAAACAATAGGATACCAACAGCCAGACGAAAAGTATCCCATATGAGGCACTATTTGGCACAAAACCAATTTGGGGCAGCACATGCTACGGTCATTTACCAAAGACCAAACGAGCCAATCAGAAGCTGAATGAGAGAGCTATAGAGTGCAAAGTACTCGGTCTATCCGATAGTTATATAGAATACCGACTACTTGATGTAAAAGGAAATAGGTACCTCATTGCTCGCGACGTAAATACGAGACAACGTATACTGAAGGACTAATATCACGGTATGTCCATCAGGGGAATTACTCTAACGAGGATTGTGTCCTAGAAATATGTGAAATAGGGAAAAGGGAACAAAATTTGACACGAATGTGCCTGAAAGCGACGAAGGGTTACTAATGAAAAGGCGGTGGGAAGCACCGAAAGAGTGGGAGCTGAGGAACAGCGTTCATCTGTCCTTCCTATCCCACGAAGCCATCGCACAAGACACCCAAACTTTCGTCTCAGAGACTCTGTTGTATCAATCAGCGCTGTCACAATTAGCACAAAAGTGATACCAACTCCGAGGTCAATAGTAGAAGCAAGGCAAGGGTCACATACCCAACAGTGGGAGACCGCGCTACAGATTGAATGCCAGGCATTAGTCGCTAATGATACATGTGAAATAGTACTATACCTAAAAGTTGCAAATATTAGGGTGTCACTGGGTATTTGATGTAAAGTATAACCCAGACGGCACAGTTGAGCGGCTTAAAGCAAGATTTGGTGTAAGGGGAAATACCCACACTCAGGGTTTTGATTTAATTAGATATTCCACCGGTAGCTAGATACAAATCACTGCGATTACTACTGCCATCTACTATAAATGATCTACACGTCCACCTAATGGGTGTTTCTACGGCGTTCCTTAATGGATCGCTCATTGGGGATATTTATACGCAACAACCGCATGGGTTTAGGCACGGTGACGCGTCTAGCGTGTGAAAACTAAAGAAGAGTCTATATGGGCTCAAACAGGCCCCACGTATATGGTTTGCGCTCCTCAATTAGTTCTTGGTAAGCATAAGATTTTGGTAATGAGTACTGTTTGTACCGTCAAAAGTGGGAGGTTAATGGAGCGACGCATATAGTACCCGTCTGCTTCTATGTGGATGATATTACTATCGCTGCGAGTAGTATGATATTGATTAAAAAAGGTGAAAGCCCAATTGGCGTTGAGATTTACTACGAAGGACCTGGGCGATATCAGCTATCTCCTGAAAATGAAGATTAAGCGGGACCGGGCCAATAGGAAGCCAAGCATGTGCCAACACAAATATGTTATGGACTTACTACAAAAGTTTGATATGACTGAGTGTAAGCCAGAGCCAACTCCGCAGGCAAAAAATGTAGTACTTGAGAAAGTGGAGAAGTTAAGCCCAGAGCAAATATCAGCTCAACCATTCGATTTTAGGGATTTAGTGGGATTATTGATGTACTTGTTCGTCGTACACTTCCTGATATAGCAAATGCTGTCAGAGAGTTGAGTAAGTTTCTGGCATGCTATGATAAGAGCCATTACAAGGCAGCCCAGAGAGTACTAAAGTATCTGAAATGAACGTCGACGTACGGTCTCAGATTTATTTGGCGGGAAATGTAAGGAAGTGATGTATAAACTGTACACAGGCGCGAGCTTCGCAGATGCTAATGAAAACAGAAAGTCAGTGACTGGGTATGTAAATATTATGGCAGATGCGTTATTTCAAGTTCAAGACAAAGTACTGTGAGCCTCCACACAGTGCGGCAGAGCTAATAGCTGTTAATGAAGGGATTAAAGAGAGAGAGTGGCTATGGGTATTATTAGAGGAACTGGGATTTAAACAAACTCAGCCCATAGTAGATTGGTGTGATAATAAGGATGCGATTAGTATTATTAGGGACCCAGCTAACCATACATCAACAAAACATATTGATATTAAAGGGCTAATATTCTAGGGAGATCCATGATAAGGGACGAGATAGTATTATCATACCGCAAAACTAATGATATGATAGCCAGATGTCCTCACGATGGCATTGCCTCAGTCTCAGTTTGAGAAACTTAGAAGTCTTATTGGGGGTTAAGAACTCCCCTTTCCACATAGGTTTTGGGTATGTGTACTGTCGTTGCATCGGATTAGAAGATACTTCGAAGTTAAAGATCCGCCACGTGGCTTAATCCAAAGCCATCCGGCTCAACTTGAAGTCTAAAGATACTTCTCAAAGTTGAAGGTCCACCATGCGGCATATCCAGAGCCGTCCGGCTCAAGCTTTTGGTTTTGAGATACTTCTTAAAGTTGAAGAACAAGGATACTGCTCAAGTTGAAGTGCACCAAGGGCTAAGACTTACGCGGGTAAAGCGAACAATAAGATATGATATTGGTTATCTCTCAGTTGCGTAAAAGTTCAAAGGCTAAAGATTAGACTACGACACAACATGATAACATGGCACAAGCACCGACACTCGTTCGTCGTAGATTTCGACGTAGCTCACGAGAACTGTGCATGGGTCCCAGCGCGCTTTTGTTCGCGACTTCAGTAAACAAACCCTGGCAGATTCTTGGAATCAAACCTCGTTGATCGGATGTCGTCAGTACTTGTAGCGTTTGAGTCACTATCGTTGCCATTAACACTGGTCGATGCCGGCAAAGACGCACGACCGTCGCTGCTCCCATCATAGTGTACGTTTTACCTGCACCTGGTTGTCCATACGTGAAGCCAAAGCAGTTAGACCCTGGAACAGAGTTTGACGAGCTAGGCGTACTCGCGTTCAAGCGCGAGTACGCCCAGCTCGTCGAAAATTGAGCTTTGTGGGGATACGTGGTGCGCTCTAGAGCCGACCGTTGACCGCATCCGGAGTTGTTATAATAATGCGGCGAATTTGAACCGTGCCACGCGCGCTCCCCCGGCCTCTGGATGGCGGTGCCACAGGATTGCTCCTGTTTTTTTAACTGCGTTTGTCGTAGTCATACACACACACCCCTCCCTGAAGGATTTGAAAGAGGCCACAGTCGCTTAGTACAACCAGAGCTTGTGATTGCAAATTTGAAAGTGGATGAGCTGGTGGTAAGTGCTGCCAGCAAGTCACACAGGAGAGAGGCACTAAAAGGCAGAGACCATAAGGAATTAGGTATTTGATGAGGACACAAATGTTGTGGTGTTACAATTTAGGGAATAGGTTATTGGTAATATGGAGTCACAAAAGTTGAGTGATGCAAACGATAATAGGAACCATCAATTCTGGATTGACTAATCTGCGAAAGGTCGCGACACGAAGAGTCGCATTTTATTTTTGAGAAATCGCAAGTGATTTAGGTAACGCCTTTTCATATGGGATTAACGATAGGATAGGATTGGGATGTGCTTACTCTTCTCCAGCGGCAGGTCTCAAAGGCGGTTTTAACTTAAAAGTAACCCGTTTAATACGTGACCGAGTTAACGTCTCCATCGGCAGGTTCTAACACTGGTTTTAACTTCACCAGGGTCTATCCGTTGAGTCTCGAGTCTTAAAATAAGACTCGAGTTTTAAGCTGAGATGGGTACAACCATCAATCGCCGCGAGAAAGATCGTTTGGCAGCATAGGAAGGGATCAGGATGGAGCCATGCCGAGACTATGCAGCTTTGTTTCGAGTGGCTAGCGACTTCGGAGGACCCGATACGCTCGACTGGTCAAAAGAAGACATCCTTCTTCGACCGCGTCTATCCGCATTGGCTCGAGAAGAAGCCTTCGGAGACGGATGATCGCTCGGCGACCGAGAACTTCCGTGCTTGCGCTCATTGGAGCCGTCTTCCCCGCCAGGATACGATCCTGGTGTGAGCGTCTGGCAACCCCTCCATTCAGCTCTCTTCTCAACGCTTTCCACAACTGGATAGAAAAACACGAAACGGCATGCGTTAAGACTTGGGGTAAGACTTCCCGCTGGAGAATGGCAACGACTCCGAGGTCGTAATTTAAACTCGCAGTCTTTAAAAGCTCGGCTAAGCCTTAGAATAAGACTTACCGCTGGAGATGCTCTAAGAGCCAACGGTTTTTGCGATGTAATCCTGCGAAACGAAAGGTCGCATGGTATTTTGGGAAAGGTCGCAACTTGATTTAGGATAAGGCAAGTCATATGGGACCACAAAAGGGATGTCTTGAACTTTTAGTGGGAGTGTTACGTGCTGTTTTGATTAGTCAAAAGTGTAGCCAATAGAAAGACTTCACTCATCTTACTTTATAAGGAATACTACTAAGTAGCATATATATTGCGGAGGGATATTAGTGGCGAGGAGGACGCGTGTCCTCCTCACTTAAAAACTGATGGATTAATAGCCAGATGGTCTAATAAGTACTAACTATAGCCTCACTGATCTTGCGCTATGTCAACGCATCAATACATTTCCTCACCCGTCCGGCATCGCCGTTATGTCGTCGTTTAGCCTCCATGCCAGCGGATGGATTCTGCCTTGCGAGTTCTCACCCGATTTTGATATTTAAATAATTAGCCCGGATAAGACTTGATTACCATATTTCCAGCAACCGTTCTTCTTCTGGCACCTCCGCCAAACTTCCCGACTTGGCCCTTCTTCTTTGATTTGTTTCTCCCCTGCATCTCTTGTTACCCTTTCCTGCGTTATCACTACTAGAATTGACATTACTTCGTATATTCCGGTTGGCAGGGGGCATTCTTTGCCGAACCAAAGCAAGCACGTGGCACCTATCGGTGACATTTCCTTCCAGGCCCTCCGCATGCAACGGGGGCGTGCATTACTTGTGGTGAGGCTGACAGAGCTAATGCAGCGAAGTGTCGCGAAAACTGTCGCACCACTTCGTGATGTATCCTCGACACATTGCCCAGCAGAATATCCGTGAACTCTTCATCAGTAATCCATTTTCTGAATGCTGAATCCCGCGCCTCAGTAACTTCATCTCTATCAACCAGTCACTCATATTTACCTCGAGTATACTGGTTTGAGTAGAGTTGTTTGCGTGTGAAGATTGGTTGGCATGCTCACGCTTCGCTTGCTTATTCTCAAAGCAGGGTCACAAACATTTGGCAGGCGATTCGGGGCAATCATCTCTGTATCTGACTCGGGGACTCTACGCAATATCGCATTCTTAGCAGCATTATCTCGAGCATCTAGCCCAGTACGTGTTTGGTTTTATTGAGGCAGGTTACTGTACTATCAACACAACGCAATATAAGAGCGCAACACGCAGCTGACAAACCTGGTAAACTTTGACGTGCATCCCCCCCCGAGAAAATGAAGTAACATCTTCGTTTGTACCCCTTGGCCGGGCTCACGCGGTGAATGTCACTTGTGTTACGTGGGCTCGGTCGTAATTGTGGGAGAGAAATCCTTCAGATAGATTTGCATGACCCCAGGTTCTGCAGAATCACATATTTATCTGATTTATATCCATAAATATAAGTTATTGGGCTGTGACTATTGCCTATACTGTATGGGGGCCACCTCGTATCAATCGTAGTTTCCCGTCTGTGTGTCTGTACAATCCTGCCTGGCCGCGTGCACCTTCCTTTCAGCATGGCTTGTGTTGGGTTTTGGTACCGGTATTGACCCATATAATCGAACCCGACTATCTTCCAGACTCGACAAACTATGACAGAAGTTGCAAAAATGGTCATGGATTCTTAGTTAAATCCCTTCTCATTTGTCAAAAATCTATGTGCTTTTTATTTGAAGCCAAGCGCAGCGAGGTGGAACAGCGAGTGGAACGGATCGGACGTGATAGGAGTAGCGCAACGAGCCGGGACAGCGATCGGAACAGGCTTGGACGCGATAGGAGTAGTGCTGCGAGCCTGAACGGCGATCGGAACGGGGTGGGATGCGACAGGAGTAGGGTAGCGAGCTGGAACGGTGATCGGAACAGGGTGGGACGCGACAGTAGTAGGGTAGCGTGCTGGAACAACGAGAGGAACGGGTTAGGAGCTAACCCCCAAAAATGCACCATCACAGCCCGCAAAGCGGGCGGCGCTCGCCTAGTCCTAAACCTCAACGAGAGCAATGTGTCTGGTTTGCGTGTTAGACGTCAGCAGTAACATTTCTTATTTCCGTCATGCTTTTTAAGCCATTCTGCTGGATAAAAATGCTGCCGAGTGGAGCGAAGGCAGTGCCGCGAGTGGATAATATGCTGCCGAGCAAAGCGATGACGGCGCCGCCATTAAACCTCTTTGTGTCTATTGTAGCGGGACCGGAGGCCTGCCAATCCTACCGAAGCTAGCGGCGTAGGTAGCTCACGTAGTATTTTGACCCGGTGAGTAGTGCGATCCCTGCGAGCAGAGCACACGCGCTCGCTACCGAAGCAAAGCGTAAGTAGCTTTTCTTAGTAGCGGAGTGAGATGTGGATCGAGCGAAACGGGCACCAGCTAAACTTCAAAACCGCCGCGTAGCGGTGGCGCATGGCTAGTAGTCATAAGGGTATAGCCCATTATGGGCTATACCTTTGTGATTTATTTCCCTCTAGTGCTGCAATGTCATGCAGGCGAATTGCAGAACTGGGTGTTCGTTCGAAAGTTAGGTGCAGTGCTCTTATAGGTCTGGTATTAATAATTAATTATGTCGTACATGAGGCATCGCGATTTGTTTTAAAGAGTGGTTGCTGTAACCGGCTGGCCCATCACCCTTTGCGTCGACGATTTGAAACCTACCCCCCCACACACACACACTATTGTCACTTAAAAAAAGATTGCATCCGTACAGCGGACGGTATACATGTATATCATCGTTCAAAACCACTCATTCGTGGTCCGCACCACAACAGGAAAGGGGGGAAATGGATCGCCAACCCCGCAGCGGACAGAAGCGCTGCCAACCTAGCGCTCCTGTGATCAGGGCGAAGAGGAGGAGGAGACGTACGAGTTGAGGAGTTCTAACCAAATTTGCAACGCCAAGGTGACTGCGTTTCAGCGATCACGACCGGGGCTGTCCGAGCAGGAAATCTGTTGAAATGGTGGGTGTGAGCATCTTTACCACGGGGACACTGATACTTGTTAAGAAATGGCATCGTGCTATGAAATACATTAAGGAACGCTGCGCTGGATCTCCATGATTGATTTAACGTATCTACACGACACACCCCTTCCACACTCAAATGGATCACAGTCTGCCATCCAAGTTGAAAGCGCTCCCGCTTAAATCCGAGGATTTACGTACTGCAAGATGGAACCCCCCCCATGTGACGTATAGCATACGCTTTTGGTATGATGATATATAGGTAAATGTGCTTGACTTGGCGGCTCGTGGACCACTCGAAGACTCAACCATGCGTACTATTTTGCATAAGTTGTTCGGGGGTAACACTGCAGTGGTAGTGATTGATCCAGCGACGGTGTATGTCACCATCCATGATGGTTTCAGGATAGACTAAGAGGGGCTAACCAACATTCTGTTTGCTGGGGTGGCTGGTGTCTTCAATGAACGCATCTTGGTTCCGATTAATTGTAACGGTAATCACTGGACTGCGATTATTGTGAACCCGGACGACAACTAGGTACTACATGTAATGATGCGCTCAAGTCATACGGCAAGTGTCCAAGCCGTGGTGCAACGTTTGCTGCATTTTCTTCCTCGCTAAGATGGAGGGTTATCGCGTGCGCACGCACGAATCTACGCAAGGTATACAGACCGATAGCTATAACTGCGGGATGTACGTCCTTATGACACTAGAAATATTGCGCGGGGTTGATCCATTAGGACCATTTAACAATGGGTACTGCAAGGCCTCCGCTACAGGTATCTTACCATGCGCCTTTGAATGCATTTAATTCGATTTATAAATGACTGTTTGAACATGTTGGTCTTCTCTGTCTTGAGATCTGCAGCCGCTAACGCACAGATTCGTATTTTTATAAGCGGCAACTTAAACTCGTCTTCAATTGGCCGCCGACACACATTGAAAATGCTCTTAGGATGCAGCGGTCGATATCGTCCCTCGCCAAATGGCTATACCTTTCGGCTATACAGGGCGGTTGCGTATAGTTTGGTCACGCATCAAATGATGACATCTCTCTGGCGCTCCCTCCAGTCGGTCTAAGTCGAGAATAATTAAAAACATTTGAACAGGCATGGAAAACACACTATAAATAGACCTGGCACACACATCCATGGCAAGTCACCACTGGATCTTAGGGTGTCTGTGCTTTTGCCCCGCCATCGGTTGATTGGAATTCTTCACAGCAAGAGATTGATCTACATGCGTAAGCATTCCAGACCGCGATGAAGCCCACTGTTGTGGACCTAGACAATGGATGCGCGGCACCACTGTGCTCTAGCCACATAGAGCAAGGGGTCGTGACGATGCTGGATGGACGAGCGTGAGCGACGGCGTGGTTTATTCATCGGACATCCAGACAAGCATGCCGGCCCTGGTAGACCTTGTAAACAGCACTGACGATAGCAATGATGCTTGCCAAGCCGCTCCAGCTGCTTCAAACGACCTGCTCCATCTCCCCAAACTGGATAAGGCTAATGCGCTTACAGAAAGCAGCGACCGCGGTGAAAAACGAGGCTGGCGCAGCAGCATTAGACATTTTGCTAAAGACAGATGCATATCCCGATCTACGGGAGAGGGCTAAGAAAATGAAGCTGAAAAATATCCCACATCCGCAACCCTACGTCTCACCTCCGGAAATGTCAGGCACGACGCAAGCTGGTGAAATAAGTGTTTCATTTACCGACAATTCAATTCGCCTTTCTTGGGGGTTTCGAGAGCTTCCTGACCTGTGAAGCGCTTGAGGCTTCAATATCGATTTGGTGTAGAATCGAAAGCAGTGGCGGTTCAGCTTCTCCCAGAACCAGGTCCGAGCGTAGATCCTGGGAACGCTCTGAATGATATCGGAGGCTCCCCGGCACGCAATGTAACGCAGGTTGAAGTTACACGACCTGCTGGTACAGATTTTGCGGGAAATGACGATGGTTCGCCGGACACTTGGCCAAGGCACGTGAAGTACCTGACCAAATGTATCAATGATATGCGTTAACAGATATTGAGCATTTGATCCATGCGAATACAGACTCGATTGCTTTTACAAAGACTGCCCCAACACAGCAGCTGCCTACTATTGTACCCCAAGCTCGTGTGCTTTGAACAGCAGATGTTTAAATTCAATGTACGAGCATTCTGGAGGTTGAAATTCTGGCAACCCAACATGGTTTCGGGTTAAAGGCAACGGAGAGCATCCGGGTGGCGCGTTCATCGGCGAATACAACGGGATTTTAACGACCCACGATTTCGAGAAGGAGACTCGTCAGAATGAATACGTATTGGAGGTGCATGTAAAAGACAACATCTCGCAAAACAGCTTACATTGACGCAGAAAGCTGTGGTGGAATGACAAGATTTGCGAACCATTCGTGCGCACCCAACTGTTATTTCGTAAGCGTCGGCCTGTTCACGTCGCAATCCTAGTCATTGTCGAAATAGCAGCAGGGGAGGAGATGACAGTGTACTATGGCAAGAACCTCTGGTTTGAATGTAGCTGCAATCAGCCAGTCTGCGTGGGACCCATGCGTCCCGAGGGAAAAACCGCTGATTGACATTGATAACGCGGCCACGTTGCTTATACATAAATATATTATATATAAAGTATCCACATATGCACGACGTGGGATGTGTACGTATAGCGGCAGCACCATAGCATGTAATTCCAATGGGTTACAGCTCTGCTGAATAGTTCTTATAGTGTATAACCGGCAATACACAGTGATCCTTCCGTGGTATTGTGGAATGGAAGCATGAGACAAATGTTAACTGAGATGTATTGATCACATGGGAGCTCCTAACTCCATGAAACCTTGTGAGCGTAAATGCTGACGTATGTTGTAACTCGAGCACAGCCACTCTATGTAGCCGATATCATTAGAAAGCGGCAATACAACGTGTAGCTCGATGCGATATTTCATATTTGTAGTGGTCTACGGTTCTGTCCAGGTCATATTGATGACGTGGGACGCCTGCGAACGATTTATTCCATCGCCAGAGCATGCCCACTCATTGTAGGTCGCCAGTTGTTTGTAAATTGGTCCGGCGCAGCTATCGCGACGTGCTTCGATTAACTAGCATCTCGTTTCCGTTGCAGTCGACAGAACAGCGGTGCCGCATTGCAAATAGAGGTGCACCCATCCCGAAGCCTTTTTGTAATAGCGTCAAACTCCATCCTGGCGTAGTTAACTCCCATTTGTGCCGTGATCGAAAGTGTCTCGTCTGTGCCGTCTTTTAGCTTGGGTGTAGATACGCTCCGCCGGAAATGAGAGCACCTTCACAATAGAAGACGCATCAAACGAAGACTCGGATGAATTCGAATTTTGTAACAGGAAATTTGTCTCCATTTCCCGAGATGTCCTGACCAGCTGATCAGTGGCTTTAGCGGTCGTGCCAAATAAGTGGTCTGGTCACTCTCATTTCTGCAGCAGACCTGCAGTTGCTGCAGCAATGCGCCCTTCTTCAACTTCGCACGTAATGTGTAATCGCGTTTGAGGACATGATTGAACTGCTCTGCTGGGTTGCTCGTAGTTGCAAACGCACTTAGTGTCTGGAAGCGTTGCCAACGGACAAATATTCCACTTAATCACACCGTTTTGAAGTACTCAGCAAATGTAGCGGTAGTGACTTCACTTCTCCAGCGTGACAATATGGCGCACCACATGCGACAAAATCCGCAGGACTTTCGGCAAAGTGAAGGTCATAAATGTCTTTGCGTATTTCATTCGCCGTACGGTTGTCCAGTACCTTAAGTCTTTCGTTACGTTTTTCATCACATGGAAAAGCACATCAGCATGTTATACTGGTTGTCGCGACCAATTACCGCGTCGACAGCATTGAGTTTAGCATCATCTGCATCACCCATCACCTGGAAAATTCTCAGTGGTTGTGAGGAACAGCAGCAAACACGCGCCGCAATGCGGCTAAAACCTTGGTTTACATACCCTCCACGATCTGGGAGAGCATTACCATCGCTGACAAATGAAATCGACCTGGAGGTCCGACATTCCAACTACCAGCACTGGATAGCTAACTTGATCTGCTTAAACGCGGTATCGATGAGCACGATGAACAATCTGGGTCTCGGTCCAGCCGCTCTTCATCACCGTACGCGACGCCCACTTAAAATGGTCTCGTATCCGATCCTCGCCAACAAACGGTTTGTTGTGATCATCCAGATCCCATCCAAACATGAAACGGCTGCGTTTCCTCTTCCTGGCCCGTAAGTGCTGTGTCCTGAACCATCTTCATGATTTTACTGGAGCGATCGTTGTTGCCAAGTGTCGCTCGCGAATAATAGTTCGCAAGGCTCTGCACCATACGAAGTGTGGGTGCAGCAGCCCCAGCTAGTTGCATCTTGATTTTTAAGGTGTTGCGAATCCGTCCTGGTTTAGACCTTGAGCAGCCAGCTCCTTACAAAACTATTTGTGTCGAAGCGGTATCATCTTCTTACGCGCGTCTGCAGAAATCATAAAATAGTCGTACAGCTTAAAAACTGCCATGGTATTTGATCGCTCGCATATCAACACTTTTCCGCGCCAAGGGCACTTAGTTGTCGGCGCGAATTTCTCGCACTTCCCCGAAGCACACACCAACAACATGTACTGCATAGAATGCAGCAATGGGTTCGTGCAAATGGAGTAAGTACTAGGTTGACTGGGTGAGACCTGGAAAGTCTTAAGCATCTCCAGGAACTCGTTTCCGTCGCTGATGCTCACGCCTACTACTCTGCCCAGGGTAGCTTGCTTGGTATGGTTGCCTCCGGTGCCTCCTCTGTATCTGGCACGCGCTGCTCCTCTTCTCATCGTCGCCGTCCTTGGATCAACCCCGTGTTCTTCTCTTCCCGCGCCTCTCTTCTTGACTGCTCCCTCCGTGTGCTCCACCCAAATGAACGTGTTCGATGGCTATAATTCACAAAAAGATAGATCGGCCATTCACTGGAAGGCTTAATGTTAGGGTTCGCACAGTGCTGTGTAATCAATGTTTTGTACTGTGTGCGGTCACAGTTATGTGTGAAGATCCCTATTCTTTCTGTTTTTTTTTTTCAGAGTTTACTGTGCTGCCCCGCACGGATGGATTCGGGGACGCAGTGTAAGATATTTTTTAATAGGTTGTCGTCGGAGTGGGTCAAACTGGTCGCAATAGCCTTGTCACATGTCCCTCAGCCGGTAGCAGCAACACGTGCTATTTTTTAAACATAATTTCTTTGAAGTCTGGGACCTCCTTAAATTTTGTGGGTTTGCTTCCAGACTTCATGGCTTTGCCGATAGAAATCATGAGCTTAGTTTTGTCGCCTCCGGAAAAAATGATTGCGGTTTTAGACTTTTTGCCATAGTAACATTGTTGTGTTGCTCACGTAAAATTTGTGCAGGCACATGTAGTGTCCCAGGAGGACATCCCTCTATGGTATCCGTCCTTGATGCCAGTGTCAAGAGGACACTCGTAGGAACTCGTACCTACCAACTCGCTACCCATTTTGAACCCTAACGCTGCTGCAGAACCTGTAGAGCCAACTCGATGTTGGTCCGAGCCATTTCCAGGAACGATGGCGTTTTCGAGACGGTGTCGAAGTTCCGAAGCGTGAAAGCAAAACATTCGTCTCGCAGCGTCGGGGAATTGTGCTGGTCGGCGGCCTGAAGGATACTCGAGACATTGTCGACGCACACTGATTTGAGGAGCTTTTTAGCGCAAAGCCGCTTGAGACTCTCGATGCCATACTATTCACAAAAAAATATTAGTTAATCGGCATATTGCAGGTCTCAAAGTCACACGTACCCGGTCAGCAGCAACGAATAGTTCTTTAACATCATCATCCGCAACGGCGAGACGATCAGTATATACATACTCTAGCAGCGAAAGGAATGTCGTCCGACTAACGTCCGAAATTGCTACTTCACGAGCAGTGCTTTCCTTCATCTATTAACGCGAGAAAACGTCATCCTTAGTTAACGGACCCATTAAGTAAAATAGCTTGCCACTCGTACCTCTCCAGTAAACATGGCCTTGAAGTAGTTGCAGCGTACACAGAGACTCTTGTGGCCGAAAATCGGTTCCCCTCCGACTAGACAAAACAAGCAGAGAAAGGTACTGTTAGGTTTATCGAAGCACACTACGAGCTTGGTTCAATATTACTTACTCATGAAAGTCACGTCGCTCATAAGTTGATTGTTGACGAGTAAACGCAAGTGGGCCATCGCGGTCCCCTCTTGATCGGGATCCAGGTCCTCCTGGTGTTTGGCTTTGGTCTTCCTCTCTGGCAACTGAATCTGCTTGAAGCTGACAACATCGTCGTGTCCACTCAGTACGACCAAGTTGTCGTCGTGCACGCAGCCAGCAGGAGCGCTGGTCTTGGGAGACGAACCAGCGTAATCAACCGTAGTCCACGTGTTTGAATCTTCAGGCATATAGGATAAAGTCAGCGACAACCCTTCCACTTCATGATCATACTCCTTCATACCTAGGTCGAGCTGGTACAGATTTGAATCCGTCTTTCCGCCAAAAACAATCAAAGAATTGTGGTGGAGGGCTACAAGCGGGTGATGACAACCTGTCGGTGCCGTGCCCTTTGTCTCTAAACTTGACCAAACTCGGGTCTCTGTCGAGATCAAAGGAACCAATAGACGTTGGTGAGTTTTAAGCACACTCAAATTCCATCCCCTATCAGCACGATACAACTACAGTAGACAAACGCTTACCAAAGTTGAAGACGTGGACGTCATTGAGGTAGCCCAAGTCGTGGTCATATCCTCCAAACAACAAACAGTTTTTCTTGTACACAATCATCGAAGCTCCCTCACTAGTACCAGACGAGGCCAACCAAAACAAGATTATCAGTTCTTCTCCAAACTCGTTCAGGGGGATCTACACGCGGTAGTATTACCGAGGGTACGGAACCTCTCCGGTGGTGCGAATCAATGACCACGAATTCGTTTCTGGTACACCGAAAAGCGACAAGATTTTAATGAGGCGATCGAACATTCTCTTGAGTTTCACTCTAACCACGTACCCAAGTTAAACGAGTGCATGTCGTTGACGTGGCGGCCCGAGTCTAATCTGCCGTACTCGCTGGAGCTACGGCTTGACATCGACTCGCGGTCGTAGTGACTGTCACTTCCACCGAAGATGTACATGGCGTTGTCTACATTTAAGCAAAAGATTAATTAGACATGTGGCCGGCCCCTCCGTAGCTGCATCAATGTAAATCGTACCATACACCACCGCGGCGTGGCCGTATCTCGGCGTCGGTTGCTGTCCAGCATTGACGAAAACATTGGTCCAAGTTTGCGTCACTGCATTTCCATACAATACAGTACGTGAGTAACTGATTAATATCACGAGATCACGCACATACTTCTAGTAATGCGTGCAACTCACGAAAGTTGTAGGAGAAAAAGTCGTTTAAGCGTCGATCGCCGTCATATCCGCCAAAGACATAGAACGAGTCTTTGTAGACTACAGCCGAGTGGCTCTTGCGTTGGCTCGGAGCTACACCGTTGCCCAAGACGGTGGACCATTCTTTCCTAGTCAAGTTAAACTCGTAGAAGTTGTTGGTAGAGCGGAACACGGAGCTGCTGCGTGTGGGGACCGCGGGAAGGTTGCGTTCTACCCATGCAAATAAACACACTTCAGTCAGTCCGCCCCTGAAGCACAGAGATGTCCCTGAGCACTGTGTAGAAAGAACGGCGATGTTCCGCCCCTCACCAGGATGTTCTTACCTCCGAAAATGTAAAGCGAGCCTTTACGCACAGCGCAGGCGTGGCCAGTGCCAATGAGTGGGGCCTCTCTTGGTTTCACGCAGGGCACGGTGACCCAGGCTGGTCGCTCGATGTCTCCATTTCTTGTCATTTTACAAAGTGATTAAACGATTCCGCGACGTCGGAACTGGGACGCGAATCAAAAGTGTACGCACGCAGCAGCACGAGGCCACGTTACGAGTCGTTCGATCGAAAGGGTCGCCTGACCTCCGGTCGGCTGGTGCTTACTGACTTGTAAGGCTCGCGCACAACGAGGCAACACGGAGATTTTGCTCGGGTGATTGGCAATTGGCGCGAAGGAGCTCGTCTGGAAAACATGCGAGAGCCCTATGCACGTTTCAACTGTTTAAACGGAACGCGACCATCTGAATTGGCAGGAATAGATTCCTATCTAGGGGTGACTTTGGAGGCGGTTGGGCGAAGACCTCGCTTTTACTTGTGACAAACAAGACCCAGCGCCTTGTCGAGCTGCGACGGATAGCTCGCCTCGACGATCACGTCTCGTGATCTGTGACGACCCAAGACGTTGCGATGGGTCGGAATTTGAGTCCGTGATCACCGCAAGCTCCTCGAGAGGAGGAACTATATTCCGTACCTTCGAGAAGCATAAACACCGCGAGTCTGCCAGCTCTGTATTTGCCCCATAGATTAAATTGCAACTGCTCGATAACTTTGACGACAATTTGCCGAGATCGTAGCACTCGTGTGTTGTCGAACAAGTTATTTCCCGACTTGAACACCGTCGTCATTCAGCTCGTACTACATTGTTCGACTCGTTGTAGTCATGTATTCCACTATTCGAGAGGCTGAGGTTGGATACGAGCAGTCCTGAGTTGTCCAGGAAGCGGTACGCCATCTGCTTGGTCGAAGCCGCAGACATGAATGTAGCCATCTCTTATTTCGTCGCATGTCAACGATTTAGCACGAGCTCGTCTAACAGTTACCTTTAATTCCTCTCTCTAATTGAAGTGGTCAATAATCAGTCATAAATCTTCATATACATGGCTGTCCCTCTCCAGCGCACGCGCGTGCTGCGCGGGGGTCTCTCGTGGCCTGCCGTCCGTGGTGCTCGTCTGCTGCGTGCCTTGACATCCGCCAGTCGTGGTCGAGAAGAAGAAGAGGAAGATCAAGGAGAAGACGCAGGGGACTTCCCTTATGACCTCGAGCTTTGCGTGCAGACGGCCGGTCACGTCGCTTTTGTGTTGGTAAGGAAACCCCCGGGGGTACAATTAATTTCCCCTGTGACTCGCAGCAATACGCAGCCTGTGGCCCCCACCGGTCCCGCGCCAGCAGCTCCACGTGTCGTGTACGTGCTGGATGCGCTGCCTCCGTCAAGACGAAAGGCTCCTGAGGATACGAAAGCGCCTAAGTCGAGGAAAAACATAATCCCGGGGGCACAATTACCTCTTCAGCAAGTGGACGAATTGGAGCTGCTCGAGGAGCTCTTTGCACCGCATACTCGAGCTGCAGGGGGCAAAGATGGGAGCGTGTTGATCAAGGCCCCAGTGCTGTGTGCGAGGTTTGACTGTCGGGTGGTCTCTATCCGGTTTATCCGCAGTGGAGGAGGGCTGTCGAATCCTCCGAAACGGAATCGCAGTGGGAGTCGAGGACTAAACGATTCTTCCACGTCATTCAGTTCGTCGGGGACTGCGTCGTCGACGGTGGTTGGAACGGCGGCGCCGTTGAGGTGTGTTGTGGCCAGGGAGGACGGCATGGCGTTTCTGTGGGAGTGGCAGGCGGATCTGTGTCAGTGGGTGTTTCTAAACAGGTTGTGCTTCTTGGAGAACCCGAACCTGAAGTGGACACGGCCCGTTGCAGCTTTTACTACGGCGGATTTACCACTGGACAGCACCATGACCGGGTCGAGTGATACTGGAAGTAGTAGTAACAGTGGCTCGGGCTCCAGTGGCGCGACGGAATTGGCGTGGTGGTCGACAGCGACGAAGCACGAGCCCAGGCTGAAACTGCGACGATTGCGCTTTGAACGCGCGACCGACGCCTTGCGCGCTACTGATGTGGTGGTTGGCAGTGCGTTTACTCCGAAGCCCATGTGCGAGGACGTTGTCAAGCTGCTGAGCTCCAAGCTCGGCCTCTTTGCGATTTCTAAGACTCAAGGCATATTCTTCCGGAGTTCAACGGCTTCTCTGCGGACGGTGGCCTTGAGTTGGCACGATATTTTCTCGATAAATGATGGAAGTGCTGCTCCAGAGATGTCAGAAACGGCGCTGTGTCTTCATACGGTGACTGGCGAGCTTGTGATTCTACATCGGGGATCTGGAGAACTATACCTCGTAACGCCGAAGTCCCGCGGCGTATCTTCTTCTTCGACCGGTGAAGCAGTGAGCAACGATGCGAGCGACACTGGGCCGTGTACCACGCTTTTTGCGCGAAAGCTAGCGACTTTGGAGCGTTGGCAGCAACCAAGTCAAGACAGCAAGGACGACGAAGTGCTGGATGTTGCGGCACATCGCCACGTTTTCTTGGTGCTGACTCGCAGTGTGCTTCATGTATACACTCTCATTGCTGGCGAACTGCTTGAGACTATAAGCTTGCCAGATGCGATTGCTGGTACTTCTCAGCCACGTGGAGGTGGAACATGCAATTTTTGGACAATTTCAGGCAGTGCCAGCTCAGTGGGTCTATGGGCTCCATGTGGATTCTGGTCAATCCGTCTGCCTCCAGCAAAGGCAGTTGCAGCGGCACTGGATCAGCCGCAGTCCACAATGCAAGGAAGCACAAGTGAAAAGAACCCCGAGGCGGCATTTCTAGCAGTGAAGGATTATAGCACAGGTGACATGCATTTAGAGGCAGTACGTTACGCGCTCGAGGTATTGGAACGAGTCACTCCTTCGGCAATGGATCCAACTCGAAGTCATCCAGAAGCCTGGGAAGCCGTATGGCACACTGTGTCTAGTCCAGCATTACTCTTGGCATTGCTGGATAATCGAGCTACATCAGAGCACGTCGTTCACGAGCTGGCTCAACACGTAGCCGCGATATACAAAACTGCAAGCGGGATTCGTTCATACGGGCGCTTGGATGGAGCAGGCGCCACAAGCAACAATGAAAACCATTTGCTTCGACTAACGCCAGCTAACCTCGAATCGCTCCACCATCTCTCCAATTGGATCGTTCTGGCGAAGCGAAAGCTGGTTCGTTTGGAAGCAAGCAGCGATGATAACTTGAAGGAATCATCACCCACGGACGTCTCGGGTAACCGACGAATTCGAGCAGTGAGTGAACTTACTACTGTGCTCGCCAACAAAGATGATTTGTCAACGGCTCAGGACGAGGGAAACGACCATGCACGTAAGGATTCGATAATTGACCCTGAAGATGCGCGCAATTTCCGATTGAGTCGAAAGCTGCGTCCTATGAGCAGTTTGCGTTTTGCTGCCGGTTGTAGCACCAGTTCCGAGCGACAGGGACGGCAGTGGCTTCTGCAGCTGGAGTCTTTCCTCTTGGACGGTGTGGCTTTCAAGGAACAGCAGCTGTCCAGTGGCGTGCGTCGAGTGATCAGAGCAGAGGCAACTCCCAGTCATCGCCTGTTCCATTGTGAACGAATGTTGGCAGATTTTCGCCATGTTGCGGCGTCTTCATTTTCGAAGCACATGTACTTGGAGTCGATGAGTCGCTTGTATCTGCTGTATGAACCTGAATCACTGCTCCCCTTCATCCAATGCGTCGAGCGTTTCTGCCCTCGTCTCTTCTCATTGTCTGGTCATCAACCGTTGGCTCGATCACACGCAGAGCGGGCATTGACACTCTTCCCGCCGCTTGAGAATTTCACGATCAAAGTCGTTGAAGGAAAAGAAAGCAAGGCTGGGCAAGCAGCTAAGGCTTCGCTGTTAGCATACGTGGATCTGTTGAGCTACTGCGGCCACCACACTGAAGCCTGCAGAGCACTTCTTCAGTGTCGTCTTTATGAAGAAAGCAAGCAGAAATTCTTGCTGTTGTTGAAGGGCCCTCAAGATGCACAAACTCCCGGTGAAGATGAGCAAGAAGAGGAAATTCGGGCGCGTGCTAGCGCTTCAAGTTCAGTTTATTTTTTGCTTCTGGAATATTGCATGAGACACCGTGACGCCACGGAGCTCAAGGTGTTATTGATGCTCAAGCCAGAGCACGTGGATATGCTGCATGTACTTCGAGCCCTCCGCACCTCCTTTTCGTCTAGCAGTAACCAGCAGAAGGGTGAAGGAGGCGCCACCGGTGTGACAGTTGGCGACTTGCGATCGGTGCTTGTTGCACTGATGCAGCAGCGGCGTATTGGGGTGGCGAAGTGATTAATAGGAAGGCGGCATTCGTGTTCAGTATGCAAAAAAGGCAACTAAGTGGAATAAGGCGTGTGCCAATGTTGTGATGCTTTGTGATAAGCAAGCACGGATCAGTGTGCTTTTGAAAAGCAAAACGGGTATATTTCACCAATGACATTCAGAAATGAAGCAAGCTACAGCAAGAAAAAATTCCGTAATGGTTGTGAAATTTTGCTAGCTACTCATCTTAGCAACAATGGGAAATGTGTTTTGTTTTGACTGAATGAACGGTGCGCTTCTCCACAAACGAACGCCTACGCTTTGGACGAGGTTTCCGGTGCAATGGCCTTGTATGGCGTGTTGGGCATCGGAAAGAGCTCGAGGGCTCATTGAAGCTCGTCTGCATCTTTTCACTCTCTTTTCTACACAGTGCATCAGGCAAGACTTGTCTTCTTGGTCATTCGTGATGATCATCGGCGCATCCAGATTGAGGTGTTTCTTTATCATCCTTCGGCTTTTTCGGCGTGGGGTGGCGCTCGTACTTTGTCGGCTTTGGAGTCGGGTAGTGTTGTTGCCCTCAGTAGTCGGGTAGTTATCACTATCCACTTACGTGCCAACCTTCCTTGCAAGTCTTCGAAGATGCAACGCGTTTAGCTTCACGCCGGCGAAGGACAAATAGCAATCCGCAAGTTTCAGCACGAAGAGGTCTGTGCTCAGCGCACGGCAGGCGCCAGAGGCACATAGCGAAAGGTTTTCGCTTTAATCTGTGGAGTTGCCAGCTTTCTTTTAACAAAGGTCAACAACAGTAACGTCGAAAAGAGACAGCATAGTAGACACCAAATTGCGCTGTCTTAAGTTTTTTATGATCCAGTCACTACCAGGTTGTATCAGTTCAAATAAATGCAACATACCAAATTAGGAAAAGCTAATCAAACAAAGACTTCGAAACACTTAATCGAAAATGTATCCCTCCCATTCATGGATGCCTACGCATTAAAATCTACGCCAGCAACTCCCAGAGCACAAGTGCCACCGAACGCTGCACCCATTGCGTTTTCGGGAATGCAGCATCCTCAACATTAACCGCCACGGAGAAGAATAAAGTATCGCGCTTGCTGTTCGAGTACACCGGAAGCAGTCGAAGATGCTCAGTTTCCTCGCTCCGCGGAGCCCAACGAAGGTGCAGGGCGGACAGGCTGTTGCGAATTTCGTTCGACGGTGCAAATCCGGTGAAGTTCCACGTTGCACCTTCAAGCAGAAGTCCACGAGCGGTAAATCCACCAGCTGCTGAAGCCGAAGGATCCTCCACATCGGCAAGCAGACGCAGCTCGTCCAGCGAGCAGCCAAGATCCGCTGCAGCGCTTTGGCGTGCAGCCGTCACGAAAGCCTCCGGCGAGAAGAATCCACCCAGCCAGATACCGCCGGGCTGCTGCAGAATTTCCGTCGGAGCGACGAGTGCCAAGGCATTCAACTGGTGAACGCGTCGAGATAAGTCCGTGAGCCATTCGCTCAAGCTGAGGTCATTAGAGACACGATACAGTTGTGCCCATTGCTCAGGCACCTGCTCCCGGTAGAGTGTACGCATGGCTTCGCGCGTTTCATTGGACGGCTTGGTCTTGTAAGCGCACACTTGCTGCACTGTCCGTAGCAAGCCAACCACATTGCCTAGAAATTTTGCTCCGAGTTCCAGTTCACGGAACATGCAGCGATAAACAGGGTTACCGAAGTGTACCGGGTCCCGCACAATCGGCATGGTAAGTCCATCCGCTGGGAATAGCTCCAACCAAGCTCCAACACGACGGTCCAGGTCCTTTACCCACTTGGGTCGGGCATCTTCGCCATGGGCAGCAGCGGTACCCAGCACCATCTTACTCTCATCATCTGCGCCAGCGCTATCATCTCCGCTTTCACTTCCGTAGAAGTCCTGCATCACCTGCAAGTTACGCAGCATGCGCGCCCCCTGACTGATGAGCACCATCGTCTCCGCCGATCGTGGCAGACCCATCCACGAAGGTGGGTTCGTGGTCGGGAGAGCCAGAACCCAGTCCATAAACTGCGCCTTGGTCTTGCCCTCGGCAATCACAAGACCAGCATCCTTTTCTTCACCAGGCGCTACAAGTTCGAAGGTGTTCTCGTAGCTGGCTGCTGTGAAAACATGCTCCAAAAGCGTGTCCATCAGTTCCTGGTCGAATGTGTTGTCCACGCGGCCACCGTAGACCGACTCTTTCAACGTAATTCGAATTGCTGTCCACGGGATTTTATCCGGAGCAACATGCGCGCGTCCACTAGCCACCGAGTCCACCCAGCGATCAATCACATCGCACGCACCACGGAAGTCAGACTGACTGAACTCGTACGTTTTCGACCAGCCAATTGGTACGAAACGCAGTCGCTCATGTACCAGAGCGTGGAACCAAGCAAGTAGCAAATACAGACGAGCACGTTCAGCAGGTGAGCGGTTCATGCGATCAGCTACCACTGTATCAAGCGATCGCACCATGCTCAGCTTCATGCCGCTCGGCGGCTCAAACACAAAGATATCGCACATTCGGACGAGATTCACCGGCAAGTTCGGGTTAATCTCGCTCGTCAAAAACAGACGAAAGTTGGGGTGCACACTCTCGCGCGCATTGTAGAGCTTCTTCTCCACACTAACAAGCCACGACGGACACAAATGCACATTACGCAGCAGCAGCCACGTTCCGTGCTTTAAAGCCGTGTTCAGACCCTTTTCGGCGGCATCGAACCCCTCTGATGAACCCATGGACACCGAATTATATTTCTTCTGCTGGACCGCCGCAAGCTCGTCAATCTGTGCGCTTGGATCAAATCCCGTCGTTGAGCACAAAAGCACTCCACGTGTTGCCTGAGTGTCTTCCTCAACGTTCTTGGAAAGCTCGATCTCACCACGCCATGGGAACGATGCTGTGAACACCAGCTCGATGTATCGCTCCGACGCGAACATGATACGATCGGGGCGTAAGAAATGAATTACAATAACGTTTCGGAAGGCTGCACGACGTGGACTCGCCGAAGCTGCAACGTATTCAGAATCCCAGTCCGCCGGCAGAGCTTTTTCGGCTAATGGGGCCTTCACGAAGACATTCCACTCTGCAGCGTGTTCGCGCACATGTGTCTCAAGGTGCTTGAACGTTGACAGCTTCATCAGCTTCAACAACTGGTCCATTTCAGTCTTTGAGAAAGCCGGCAGCAACTGTTCAAGCTCGCTGCGGTGGGCACCGCTATCAGCCTTGAAGAAAGTTGTCGAGCTTCCAAGAAGCATATCCATGTCGTCATCCGTAGGTCTATCAAATGCACTGCTGTCATCCATAGTCGTCTTCGCTTCAGCGACTGCAGCACTGTGCTGCTCCAGCTCCAGGTAAATCTGAGATAGTCGCAGTGCAAACATGAGCTTGTCGTTCTCAGCCAGACCTCTACTCACGCGCCGAGCAAGCTGCACGAAGAGTCCACTAGAAATGCTGGCTAGGCGAGCCGAATCTCCTCCTTCAGCAGGCTGAGCCAATACCTTGGCCAGTAAGGAGAGGAAGAAGTCGAGCGAGTACTGGTACAGGAAGTGCACCGAGGACAAGTTCTCCAGCGCAAAGAACAAGCGTGAACTTGCCTTCGCAAGCGGGCGATAGCGACTCGTCGCTTCCTCCACCATTGCCATCGTGGTTTCTGTTTCCGCCACTTGATGCGAGATTTGGGCAGCCTCTGCCTTCATACTTTCCAGAGCATTGATGACCCGATCGTCGTCCAGAATATTACCCTGCACATTGTTAATCTGCTGCAGGAGAGAGTCCTCTAGCTCACGCAGCTTTGCCTGGTACTCGCCCTGCAACTTCAGAAGATTATTACGCTTCTCCTCTGCTTCAGGCTGTTCACTCTTGAGAAGAATGCTCAGTCCCTGACTCTCTAAAGAGCTCGGGGTGACAGTGAAATTGACAAACGTCACACGGCTACAAATATCAGGCGAGAAACGACACGATGGGTCTCTCGTAATCAAAAAGAGTCGGAAGTCCGGGGAGTAGTCAATTTCCTCGCCAGCGAGGCGAATCAATACGCGACCACCTGTCTTGTAAAGTTCACGGTTCAGCACAGGATTCAGGATTGGGTCGATATTCTCCACTTCGTGCACCAAAAGGGCAGTACCGAAGCGAATAGCACTGGCTAGCACCTTCATAAAAGAACTGTCCAGGAACGACGTTTGCGCAATCTTCGTACTAGTCTTAAGGCTGTAGTACTTCATGATGAAATTGTTTGCTTGCCCAGAAGGATCAATAATCAACGGGAAACGGTGGAAGCGCTGCAGAATAATCGCGTTCTCGTAGCACAATTCATCCGAGGGCAAGTCGCTCATCTGCCACTCCAACTGTTCATTCGGTCGCGACAGATAGTCCACGAAGCTCAACTGCGGCTTTGTGTTGATGCCCATCGAGTCCAAAATATCACGCCAATCCTGAACCAAAATCTTTCGCTGCTGGAAATCAAGGAAACCGATGTAAGTGAGAAATGCAGATGACAACAATGTGTCGCCCACAAGCGTCTTCATCTGAGTGTCGAAGTCATTAGAGCCAGCTTCCCATCGCTCACTCTCTTGCAGCAGACTCTTCAGCAGCGCCACGGAACGCTCCACCTTCTTGGACACAGAAGCCATATCATTCGTGATAATCTGCGCCTCATTGATCAATGCCGCATACTCGTGCTTGAAGTTTTCAATACGAATCTCGAGCGCATCAATAGTATTTTTGGCCTGCTCGTATCGCTCACGCAGATCCGATGACGTGTCGATTAGTGTCTGCACCTCGTTTCGCAACGGTTGAATCTTATGCAGGATATTTGTGTAGTTAAGCTGCGAAACAATCCATTTGTAAAGAGGACCGCAAGCTTTCGACGCACGATTCACCTTTTCGTAATCAAATTCATCAACCTTGTCAACGTAGTTCATCTGAATCGTGTGCCGCTGGCGAGCCGTCAGCTTTTCAGAGTCGAAGTTCACAACCTGGGAGATAAAGTCCTCTTTTCGAATAAAACGACGTAAGTCAGCCCATTCCAAGCTCGACTCGCCGAGCATCACCGCCACTGCCTCCATGGTCATTCGGACGGCAGCAGGAGGGCGTGCGAGTGCTCGGATTTCATCAAGCTGGGCCTTACGAATCGAGTTCACAGACGCCTGGGCATCCAGAAGTGCAGGCTCGGCCTGTGCAAGATCTGCCTCGACAACTTCCTTCCGAGAGCGGATCTCTTCGTCCTTGCTTGCAAGATCAGCAGCAAGTGCCTCGGTATCCTTCTTCTTTTCTTGGGCCTCGTTTTGCTCCTGCACCATCTGCTGGAGTTTTTCGTTCGCTTCCACGTCCTTCTTCTTTAGTTCCTTCTCCTTTAGACTGAGCTGGCCTTGCAACTCCGCCACTTGCTCATGGGTTGCCTGCAGCTTTTGAACGCCCACATTCAAGTGAAGTTGCTGGTCCTCCAGTTGTGCACGCTTCTCTGAATACAGCGACACAAAGTGGCGAATGAATTCGAGATAGTCTCGAGGAGAAATATGATTGTACTTCATGTGGCGCTTCTGAAGACGCCGCATGTGAAGCAAAACAGCATGGTGGAACTGAACGATGCTTCCAACCAGTACATCACGGAATATTCCTGTAGTAACGTGCGGGATCAATTTCGTCAAGACGTCGGTAGCAGTATCCGGGACAACGAAGTCCGATGATCCAGCAAGATCCAGCGTATTGGTAAATTCGTACGCCACCTGCGCTAGCGCATGGTCATTCCATGTGCCGAACCAGTCAACCACGCATCGGTTGAAGAGAGCAGGAGACGTGTTGGTACGGTTCTGGAAGTCACCCGACGCTGGATTCATGGTGAACACTACGTGAAGATTTCGCTGCACCTGCTTGGTGAAATACCGGAAGAGTTCGTCCTCGGTGTTCTCCACTATGACCCCGTCACGCTGCACTGCTTCACGGCAAGCATGCATGAGTGACGTGTATTCATCATCTTCGAAAAGGCCAGGCACTTCACCGGATGCAAGTAGAGCGTTCATGCGTTCCAAGAAAGCAGAATCCAGCACGTTGGATTCGTCAAAGATGAAGCAGATCTTCTCAGCTTCACAGCCGCATCGTTTAAGCACAACGCGGAGGTCGTCATCGAAGTTGTCCAGGGTATAGTTTGATGTAAGCTTGATTTGGAACACGGACATACCGTTCATCCAGCTAACGAAACGGGACAGAACGGTCTTTCCTGCGCCACTTTCTCCAACGAGCAGCAAGTGGCCAAGCGGCTGGCGTAGCACGCGATCAATGCGAAGAACATGGTCGATCACCGAATCGAAAACAACCAGCTGAACGTTCAGCTCTTCTTCGTAAAAGACGCGCAAGCGAGCTTCAATATGCTTGCGGAGATCAGTCGTCGTGGCTTCAGTGTAGTTCTTGGAAAGCCATGTACTGAACAAAATTGGGTGTTGGCCTCCGTATTCCACCACTTCCAACGCAGTTGCGCTCTGTGGGAAATGGTTCCTCAGTGTCTCCTTCACCATATGAAAACACCACTTTTGCTCATCTGATGTCACCAAGCGATCCATGAAAAGACGCAGAGCTTCGTGGAAGACCAGCTTGACCAGTGTTTCGATGTCAATTTCATATTCCAACGGTTCAATTGCTTCGTACAGCGCACGCATCCATCTCGATAGCTCTCGGGGACTGTAAATGTAGTGCGGTTGCATTTCCGCTGTGAATTTCTTCTGATTGCTATCATACACGTCAACCATCGCATCAGTAAGCGGCAGCACGTACGACCGAAGCGAAGGTGTCAGCTTCAGCAGAGCACGGTTGAACGTTCCATAAATCTGTTTCAACGAAGGATACGACGGGAAATCAACCAGAAGCACAGGCGCATGACGTAGGAGACGGAGAGAAATTGGCACACGTCCTGGATCCGTCGGCGGGTTGCAGGCACCAACAAACTGAATGCGTTCCAAACGCACCCAGGTGTTCTTGCCGCCCAGCCAAAAGCCACCTTGCTCAATCAGTTGTCTCAAGAATGTGATCACGCGCTGTGTTCCGTACCGATCAGCCTCCGGAAGATTGATCTCATCACAGAACACAACAAGCCATTTCTCCGGAGCATTCGGTGCCACCAGCATTCCGTTAGGAGTACGCTTGTACTCACAATACTGAGAGAACGTCTTCAAAATAAGATCAGGAGAAGTACCAGACGAGAAATTGAGGCTCGCAAATTCAAATTCAGGGAGTGAGCTGATCGTTGACGTCAAGGTCATCGTCTTACCACTACCGGGAGGGCCACACAGAATGAGTGGACGATGCTGGGAAAGCCATCCTCGCAGCACTTCAACGTGACGAATTGTATCCACTGTTGTCACGACGACATCAGTTGATAATACTTGATGGCTCTCAAGATCCAGCTGCGGGATCGATCGTAACCACTGGCGCCATTCGCCGTCATCAATATTAACTTCGTACTCAAGCAGACTGTTGTCCGAACTCGACGACCCCGAAACAGGGAATATCAAGCGGTTTTCAAGCGTTTGCACAACGAAATCACACAAGATCATACGATTTGCCGAGTCCATCGAGCCCCCGAAGCCCCACAGGATAGAGAATACAAACCACTTCGGAATAAAGCGTGACATCTGGTCAACCGTCATTGGGAAGTCCGAGTGGCCTTCGTTGTACTCGTTAATGCGAGACAATCCCCGTCCCAGTAATGTAAACATCGACATTAGCAGGCGTAGTGTCGTGACCTCCATGATGTGTGTTTGGCCCATCGCCTGCTCCAAACAAATCTCGATCAACGAGAGCATGCCATCGCCACGGTCAATCAGGTCTCGGAGAAGAGCGACATAGGTGTGCGCGGTCTTCTTTGCGAGCTCATTTTCACTCGGTTGGAGTGAGAATGATGAAACAACAGATACGTCATCCCGCATCTTCAGCAGATAGTGCTCTACGATATGGCACGTCTTGACCGTATCATGCGAAAACCAAACCATGCCACAGCGACTGACAGTCGCCAGAGTCGCATAGCGCAGTGTTTCTGTTTCCATCATGATCCACACATTCGGCGGAATCTCAAGACGTTCGCCTGACGGAAGTGTCAGCAGGCGGTTGTCATCCAGCACGGAGTTCAAATTCTCAGCCCACTCTGGGTCCACGTCGCCATCAAAAATAATCCAGTGTCGCTTCTCACTTTCACCTCGCACACTATTCAGCACCTGCCGGAGCAAATGTGTGAACACACCGTCTGTCCACTCAAGTGTTGTGTTATCAAGAACACCATAGAGGTGCTCCTTCGAGAGGGCCTTCGGGTCAATCACGTGTGCCTCGCCCTTGACGCCATCAACAAGTTCCATAGCATCCATCAGCACCCGCCACGCGCTCGACTTTCCTGTTCCAGATGCGCCAACGAGCATTACGCCGTGACGAAGTTGCATGACCTGGTATAACTGTAGAGCCTTTTCAACCCATTGACCATTTGCAACGTAGTTCTCCTTCTTCGCGAGTTCAACGATCTTCGCACGAAGGTTATCTTCTTCAATACGATGAGCTTCAGTGCCCGGGAATACTCCCTTCAGAAGTGTCTCAAACACTGGAACATCGTGGGAAACTAGCTTTGGTAAAATCGTGTCTGTAATCGAACCGATCAGCGCCTTCGTCTCCAGCTCCTCAACGTTTGCCGGAGTCGCACCATCTTGCGATTGGGTGATCTTTCGCTTGAGCTGGCCAGCACTCACCAGAACACTCTTTAAGGCGCGAAGTCCGAAATCATAGTGGGGTTGCTTCGACAGCTGGTCTTCGCAGAGGTTGAACAAAAGTACAACCTTGGCCGAGATTTGCTCCGCTGTGGTAATTCCTTGCGAAAACAACATCACCTGTGCGATCAATTCGCGATCCGGGGCGACCATTGCAATGCTACGGAACAGTTGCTTCAGGTTGTCCGGTAGATTCGATCGCCCAGCGTAACCCGGGTTCATCGTCACAAAGATACCCACGTCAGGGTTTAGCTTAACGCTCTTGCTCAGCAACTCGATGGTAACGGTGGCACTGCTACTCTTCGTGAGCGCCTGCGAGTTGTCAGCAGTCTTACAGACCTTCAATGAAGACACTCCACTCTGGATCGCCAAAATTTGTTGGGACACAGCAGAAAGCACGCGTTCCTCAAGACGGTTAAACTCATCAAAACATCCCCAAGCTCCGACTTGACACAAACCAACAAAAATTCGGCCCATCGCTTGGAAATCAAAGTGTTCGTCACAGTTGAAGACCAACACAAAGCGACCCAAGTGGGATCCTAGAGCCTTAACCGACTCAGTCTTACCTGTGCCAGCAGGACCAAATGGATTTCCGCCCATTCCAAAGTCCAGCGCCTGAGTCAGCGTGAGGTAACAACGTTCTGTTAGAGGTGTTTGTACGAGCCTCTCACCAACGCCAAAGTATTCAAATCCATACGAGAAGCTGGCGTTCGAAATCTGGATAGTAAGCTTCTTGAGTGGGTCCGACTCCTTTGCTTGAAAGTAGTGGCGCATATGATACAACCAACGGAAGTCCTCTGCGCTGCTCACATTGCTCTGGTTCAAGCGCTTGGTGACGCTCTTCTGATGCACAAGCTCAGTAATCAGTTGTTCATACTTTTTCCGCACATCGTTCTTCACATCCGTCAGAACGCGCTCACTCAAAATGAGAAGCAGCTTATCCAACTGTTCAGTTATCACCGACAGATTATCACCCCCTGTCTTCAAGACGGTTTCGACTTCATTTGACCATTGAACCTGGGTAGCAAGAATTACCACTTGAGCCGGAAACTCTGACACCCATTTCAAATATGTGTCGGCACTGTTATCTGTCGGGTAGGAACGCACGGCTTCTTCCAAAAGCAGCGATAACGTTTTGCGCATCTGGTCCTCCACCTTGCCCAGCCACACGTTAATTCGGGTATCTTCGGCCGTCTTCACGGGTTCCTTGAAGTGCACGACTTCGCCTTCACGTGACGCCATTCCCAGGATCACACCGGTGCTGTTGTCCATTTCTAACGAGGAAATACCAGCAAACATCTTCGAAAGGTGGCGCTGAATCTGCATCGGCTCCTTGCTGTTACCTATCATTTCCAGCAAATCTTCATCGCCTACAAAGTAGAAGCGAGGGAAAGCAGCTCGCTGGCGCTCCAAGTAATCACCAAGGGCACGCTGGACGTTACCCATCATGTCTTGCTGACGCTCCAGCGAATGATACAAGTTCGGGATGTTGGCAACATCCACGATCATTGGCTTGTGTGCAACGCGCTTCATCGTAGAAGTAAACTCGTTGTCAACGCTTTGGAAACGCGCAAACTCCTTTGGCAACTGCTGTTTAATATCCGCCGATCCAAAAAAGATGCCTTCGAGGTATACCCAGCGTCTTTGAACATCGATCCAGAAGTCCAGGATGCTACGGATCCTAGTGAGTTTGTCTTCCCAGCTTGTAGCTAGCTCGGCAAACACACGATAGTACGGGGACTGTTTCATACTGCTCAAACTGTTGAGATGCTCATCAAGCTTCGCAAACATCTCGTCCCAACCGCGAATAACTCGGCAGCGGTTTTGGTAGTTGACCAAGTCTAGCTGGTAGTTGGTCCAGTGATCGGATACTTGGCGCAAAAACTCATCAAGTGCCATTTCCCCCTGAGCCGTACGAATAATCGACTTTAACTCGTTGTCGTTGGCGGAGATTTTGGATTCCCAGAAGCTGCGCAGGGTCAACTCAGTAAACGGAGATGAAATATTCAGCAGCCGCAAAATCTGCTTCCAGTGGCGGTCGCGAACAGCATCCGACTTCAGTTCCGAAAGCAAAGAATTCATAGACTTACGCGACTGAATAACCGAGGCGTAGTACTCAAAGGCTTCGTACTGTTGCACCCGAGCAGGGAAGCGGCGCATTTCATCGACAAATTCATCAAGCTGCTTCCGGACTTTGCGGGGGTGGACCGCAGACCACAGCGTGTCTTGTAGCTCATCGACGTGAGTCCAAACCTTCGAAATGCTCTTCCAGACCTCGTCCAACCCGGCTAGTTCCTCCATGGCTCTCGAAAGATCACTGTGCGAACTTCGGTCGTCGTCAATTGAAGAACCTCCCATTCCGGACACGTACGAAATGTTCAAAGCATCCAACGCCGCATTCATTTTGTCCTGTTCAGCCCGCAGCAGTTTGAAGCGAGTATCGTAAACGATCAGCGATTCTGTAGCCGCCTTTGGTGATTGACCACCTTGCAGTGGTTTGGCATTGTCCCATTCAGCCACTGCCTTGCTAATCTTATTGTCCAGTGTGCTCTTCTCTTCCATGATCTTGGCCTGTAGCTGCGGTAACTGGCTTTCCATCGCAGCGGTTTTTCGCTCTAGAAGTTGAACAAAAGCTTCCCACTCTCCTTCCACATTCGCCAGTGACGGCCAATCTGCCGAAAATCTATATCGCTGCTTTTTCAGCAAGCGCTCTCCCTGTTCGAACGACTCCACAGCTTCTTCCCACTGGAATCGCATCTGACGCATTTCTTGAATTAGCGTGATTGCAGCAACCACTTGTGCGGTGGCAGCTTCCAGTGCATGTTGCTCCAAAAGTGTTCGCTTGGACGAAATTGTCGAATAGAACGAGTTGATTTGGTCACGAAGCAGATCACCAAAATACGCAAGGAACTCGTTGTGCCATGCATCATACTTCACATTCACTTGCGCTTGCACTTGCTGGTAGTTAATCACCATCGGACCAAATCGCTTCGTGTTGAAGACGACATCAAACGCATTACGCTCATTTTTGATCTCCACCAGAATTTGTTGCCATTTCCGAAGGTCCTCTCCAACACTGTTTAAGGCAGTCTGGGCGTCCATATCCCACAACGCTTGGTATTGAAGCCACGTTGACGCATACTTTTCCACATCATTTATAGTGACATCCAGTACACTGAACGCTTTAATGAGCAAGTCGAGTGGCACTTTGCTTAGCGCCTCCTTGAACACAGCCTCGCGTCGCTTTGAACTCGCGCTTTTCCGGGGTGGTGACGATAAAGCTGATACAGTCGACTTCCCATACACATTTTCATACGACGATGTCTGAATCTTGGGCAAATCGCACACAGAGTTCAGCAAGTTTTGAAGCTGAGCAAGCCAATCCCGACGCGCATCGCCAACAGAAGGCTCCAAATACAACACTTGGTTTTTCAGTAGTATTTGGTGAGTCGTGACAGTAAGTCCGGCCTCGGCAAGAGCAGCTTGGAAGGACTTTTCGTCAGGCTGAGGGCCAAAGCAAGCAACCCAACGCTGCAGCAAGACCTCGAGCTTTTGGCCCAGAATCTCACTAATCAATGTGTTCAAGTTTTTCACAAATATATGCAAGTTCGCATATCCAGCCAAACTCAACTCGTCGATCTGCGCTTGAACTTTCACCAACACAGCATGAACATCTCCAGCCTGGAAGTCCGAACTTATCCGAACACTTTCCAGAAGAGTATCAATTTCACTCGTCTTCTGCAGCAATTCATCCACCTTGTCGTGCAAACGCTCTACCTTGGTAGCAAGATCAGTGACATACTCACCCAATCCATCTGCATGCCATCGCATTTCATTGCCCTTGGTAAACGTTTTGCCAATGGTAGCGCGCACGTCACGAACATAAGCCGCCGTTAAAGCTTCGAAAATTGGCTGGATGCGTCGGCACGAGCTTGTATACGTCTTGAGACTGGCGTCAAGAGACATTGCAAACGGGTACTTCGACTTCGCGTCTTCAGCTATCATCTTAAGCGTGAAAGGCACACGGTAACCCAACCACTCCAGGTTTCGTACTTCCTTGAACAATGTCACAATTTGCTGGTTGAATGCTACCACCAACTTTTTCTTTTCACCTTGCGGCGTCTCTTCCGTCACAATGTTCAAAATAATGTTTTTGATGTCAAAGATGGGCATTGACGCCAAATCGTTCACCCACTGGTCGAAGATCAGCTGCGGGTTGAGTTTAGCAATAAACGCTTCAGCCGCTGCCTTAAGCGCCTTACCTTCCACGTGCTGCTCCCAGCCAACGCCAAGGACACTTTCAACACGCGACAGCAACATTTTCAGTTTGCGCTCAATTTGCTTCGCCCACATCACCGCACCAGCTATCGGAGGGATATCGCGCAGTTTGCTGGTGCGAGACGCCTCTGAGTAAGCATAATGCGCACGGAACTTGGCTTGGAGGTTGCTCACGTCCTCCTTGACGTTTTCAATAAGTTGCATCTGAAATTGTTGCACAGCGCTGCGAATGCGTGGACGGAAAAATAGCGCGTTGTACTTGGAAAACACGCGGAACATTTCATCAGCGTTTGAGGTAGCACTCAGCCGACTGGTAAGGCTGTTAATAATACGTCCTTCAACGCGATCAATGCACAGATCATATGTCTTGCGCAGGTTCTTCCAAGCCGTCATGCCTTCACCAGAAACATCAAGAGGATCCAATGAATTCAGCTGGGCGTAAGCCGAATTGATTTCCGTGAGTGCGTCATTCGTGCCGTCACCGCCACGAGCATCGTCCAGTCCAATGGTTTTCGAGCCACCCAGCACTCTCTGAATCACATCACGCAGTTTCTCGTGCTGTTCCCGGAATTCATACAGCTCTAGCAGTCGCTCTTCAATCGCAACATGTTCCATCTGCAACTCAGAAAGCAGCGGAAGCTTTTCGGTGTTAATAGAACCACCTCGTCGTTTAAAGAGCTCCTTGGTGAGATCATAGAGCGTCGCAACCTGACGGTGCCAGTTTGTAAAAAGCTCCTTGCACGAAGAAATCAGCTGCTCAAACTGGTTGAAAGGAATCTCAATGAGGCTGTAGACGCGCAGCAGGCTGATGACCTGTTGGGTGAGATCACTCGACATGACCTCCACTAAATGCAGTAGGCGTGATAGGTTGTACGAATCAGCCACGCGGATCTTCTTCAAATGGGTGAAGACAAGCGTTACACCCTGGTTCAGCTGGTTGATATCCGTGGCCGACAAAATGGAGTTCATCGGGAACTCCTTCATGAGCGTCATAACACTCGACACCTGCTGAAGCGCCGGACCCAAGTTATGGTCAGTGCTGAACGAAACCGTAGCCAGATATCTCTTCGCTCGCTGCAGCACTGCCAGCGTAATCTCAACCTCCGGTGATTTAAGTTTCTCTTGAACGGCAAGCAGGGCGCGGTTCAAATCGCACCAAAAGTTGATCTCCTGCATCGCTGTCCCTGGCAGTGGTTCGTTAACCAGGCGCGTGACCTTTTGGATTTCCTTAATCCATTTGCTAACTCCTCCCTGAATAGTGTTCACGAAGGTCACATCGTTCACCTTGTCCTCCAGTTCAAGCGCTTCCACATCAATCAGCACGCCTTTCTCGCGGACCAGATCTGCTGCGTGCTGAATGACCGGGTGGAAGACCAGGTTCACCTCTGGAATCTCAATGTTCTGCTGGTACTGGAGCAAGGCCAGCTCTAACTCCTTCATCCTGCGTCGGATAGCCGGTAGTCCTCTCGTACCTTCGTTCAGATTCGTCAGCTCACTCTGCGGCATGTGAACTTTCGAGTACTCGTTCACAAGTGGCGTGAACGACTGATGGACGTAATTGTACACGACAGAGAGCAGGTTGCCTCTACCTTCGTCCTCCTCCTCGGTGTTCTCGCCGCTGCTGATGGTGGTGGCCGTGTCCGAGTCCGTCTTGTCCACTTCAATGGCGTTCCTGCCGAGCCCAAGCGTCATGACCTGTAGCTGATGGTTGAGCGTCTGGTCTTTGGCCAGCGGCGCGCTGAAGCGCTTGATGAAGCACACCACGTCGTGGCCGCTCTTCTTGCCGGGCGCGTACTCGATGCCCAGGTTCACACGCAGGCGGAAGCCGGTGGAGCCGTCCATGGGGCTGTCCTCGTCTGCACGCGCGGGGAAGCAATGCACCTGCAGCACGCGTGTAGCCGAATCCGATACGAACTGGTCCAGAGTGTTGGTCGCGTCCAAGCCCTCGAGTCCGGCCTTGAAGCCCTCCACACTAATGGCCGAGCCTTCGCCGAAGAGCGGCATGCATGTGGCCAGCAGGTAGCGCTGGAAGTCGACCACGGGCAGTACATCGGCCGCCGCGGCGGGTGGTGCCGTCGCATCCGTGCTACTCGCCATGCGACTGCGCTCTCGCTCTGGCTTCGAAGGGCCGTGTAGATTGACTTAGTCTTTGTAACGAGAACGGCAACACGCCCTCCGCGCCAGTGTCTCGCTTTCCCTATCCGGACGCCGAAGCTTTCCGCCTTCCCGTCGATCTTTCCGTTGAGGGGGAGTGCGGTGGACGCTCGACGCATCAGATCCGCGGTTAAGTTGCGCTAGAATCAGATTATGTTGCGGAGAGGTAGGTTGCTATTGCAAGTTCGGAAAAGGCGGGAAAAAATGGCCGCAGGTAGGCCGACAAGGGCGCGCGTGTGTGGGGGGGGAGCTAACAATAACTCATATTTACTAATATACGCGACGCAAGAGCGCGGCGCGATCGCTGAAATGGGAGAGTGAGGTTATGGGCGTACGCTGACACGGAATCTCTGGCGCTCTACAGCGGCATCCGCTTCTTGTTCTGCTTGTTAATGAGGTTCTTGTGGATATGCGGGATGACGCCGCCGCCAGCGATCGTGGCCTTGATCAGCGTATCTAGCTCCTCGTCTCCGCGGATGGCGAGCTGCAAGTGGCGCGGCGTGATGCGCTTCACCTTAAGGTCTTTAGATGCGTTGCCTGCCAGCTCCAGCACCTCGGCTGTCAGGTACTCCATGATAGCGGCGGCGTACACGGCTGCAGTGGCGCCCACGCGCTGGTTATTGGCCACACGCTTCTTCAAGAAGCGATGGATTCGCCCCACGGGGAACTGGTAGCAATCAACGAGGGTCAGCAACGCGTTATGTAACATCGTTACGTGCATTGAATTACCTGGAGCCCTGCGCGCTGCGATCGCGACTGGGGCGCCCGCTTGGCCGTAACGCCCTTTCCACCTTTTCCTCCCTTGCCGCCTTTGCCGCCGATGCCTGACTGTATTTGAAAGATGAGGAATACGTTAGCATACGACGACACCCGCGGCCGGCAACGCGACGCACCATATTTCCACTCGCGTATAATTTCGAAATGATCCGAAACCCCCTCGTTCAAAAAAGGCAGTCGGAAGAGGGAAACAAAGAATGACTTTTGAATCGTTGATTGGTTAATATTGTTAGATAAATTGTTTAAATTTACTTGCAAAGCCGCCTATTGGTAGAAACGTATTTTCTCAACGTGAATCTACCAACTTTTGACCAATCGAGCGCCCTTCCCGTTGCTACGATCCAGGAAGTTCCTGTCAGGAAATCAGTAGTGTACAGTATTCGTATTCGATCACTTTAGCCCGTGGTCGTCGCGATGGCGCTGCAGCCCAGCTCGCGTTCCTGGGTCCCCGTGGCGTGCGAGAACCCGTCGGCAGCGCCGTGTCATCGCTCTCTGCACGTGTGCGCCGTGCGCAAGGATTCGCTCTACATCTTCGGAGGTTGGTCGCCTGAATCAGGCCTGGCTGTGCAGAGGAACGCTACTGTAGCGGGAACGATGCTCGTGCTGTTGCTAATTGGTTGTGGCTCTTCGTCTGCTGCCGCTTGGCTATCGCTGCGCAGGCTACGATGGGTCGAACCGCATCAACGACTTCTATGAGTTCAACTTTAAGCGCAAGCTCTGGTCGGTGGTGCTCGCCATCGGCTCGGCTCCGAGCCCGCGCGACCGTCACGTGGCCGTGGTCTACAAGGATTCTTTCTTCGTTTTCGCGGGCTTCGACGGCAGCTCACGCGTCAACGACTTTATCGAGTATAATTTCTGTACGTCACGATTATGATGCATTAGGGTTGTTAGCGTGTATTAACTGTTTGTTTTGCAATGGCATGCATGCAGTGACGCAGAGGTGGAGCAACGTTGTGGTAAATGCTGGACTGCCACCAACGGCGAGACACAGTCATGCTGCAGTGGTGTATGGTACGCTTTACAGCCTTTGTCGTCACTGAAAGCTGTTGAACATAATCTGACGAACATTCGTGGCGAATTACTTCGGTTGGTGTGCGGTTGCTCCCCAGACAAATCGATGTACTGCTTCGGAGGATATGACGGCAGCTACAGAAACGATTTTCACGAGTTTAACTTTGGTAAATTGTCGTTTGATTTGCATCTAAAACAACTGCGCGCTGACTTTTTCTATTTCATTCGCTTGCCATACCCAGAAACAAGCACGTGGTCGTTAGTGGCAGCTACAGGACGCGTCCCTAGACCTCGGTAAGCTATGATAAGCCCGTGATGATGGCAAACTAAGGCTAACTTTCAAAGCGCGTTTGCTCCGTCAGATATCGATCCTCGTTAGTAGTGCATAACCACACGTGCGTGCTATTTGGTGGTCATGACGGTTCGCGCCACCTGAACGATGTCCACGTGTATGATTTTGGTATGCCCTCCAGCAGTTCGCGTTAGATATTTATATTATCTGTTGACTGACTAAGTATGCTGTGTGTTTGAATTTGGCCTTAGATACTCGTGTATGGTCGCTGCTCACAACAGAGGGCCCAGCTCCTATTGCTCGTGATAGTCATGTTGCGGTTATCTACTCGAACTCCATGTACATATTCGGTGGCAGCACGGGCACTGCAGTGAACGACTTCTACGAGCTCAACTTGGGTAAGGGGTGCTGAGTATGGCGTTGCGTTTGATGTTCAGTTGATTTTTTTAGTTTTTCTAACTTGTTGCATATCCCTACACTCATTTGCTCAGAATCAAATATTTGGCAACCGATGCAATTTAACGGACAACCGCCAGGACAGCGCTTCTGCCACGTTGGCACCGTTTACGAATCGAATCTAATCATCTTCGGTGGCTATGATGGAAGTAGTCGACTGAACGACTTCAAGCAATTCCGTTTTGGAGAGGATGAATTACATTTGGAGATTCCTGAGAGCACACTCGTTAATGATCTGAGGACATTGGTGAATAACGACATAATGAGTGATGTGACGTTTATCGGTACGTCCGTGAAGTTGCACTCGTCTGTTGTTGGCAGTATCTATTCTAACAAAGTATGATATACGCAATGGAATTGAATAGTTGAAGGGGTTCCCGTTTACGGGCATAAAATCTTGTGTATCCGCTGCAACTACTTTAACGCGATGCTGACAGGAGAGGTAAGTTGCAGAAAGGATGGCTAGGTTCATTGATACAAGTCTAACTGTTCGCTTGTATTGAACCGTGCAGATGCTGGAAAGTCGTGCGCGCGAGATTGAGATCACCGACGTCCGTCGCCCAATCTTTATTTCGTTGATGGAGTATCTCTACACAGATTACTTGGACGTCGCCGTGGATGTTGCAATGGAACTATTTGTTACTGCAGACCGGGTACGCTCATCAAGCAAAGTAGATGTTTATCCTCTTATGCTAACATGTCTATCCGTGACGTGAAAACAGTATGGTGTTGAACGCTTGAAGCGCATTTGCGAAAGTAAAATGCTCGGTTCGCTGTGCATTGAGAATGCTGCTAGCATTTTCCACGCTGCTGACCTGCACAACGCGACAGTGTTGCGAGACCAGTGCGTCGCCTTCATGCTGCACAACTTCGATGCGGTAACGAAGACCGATGCCTTTGAAGAAATGGGCCGAACAAACGTTGAATTGGTCTTCGAACTACTGAAGCGGCGTTAACGCACTTCGCTGAGCACGCATTGAATACGAAGTGTACGGAGCAGCTTTTGCTTTTACTATCGTGCCCGAATTTATAGAATATAAGTACAAACGAACGCTTTTTTCTGGAAATTATCAACATATTTCAGTAGCAAACATGGCTTGTATTGCAGTTCTAAGAATTCTTAAAGATGCCTCACCGACTAAGGGTTGTAACGCGAATGGTACGATAGTGGCTCTCCACGACACTAGCCTTGCCGTCGCTGTGGCTATCATTGGTTTGCGTCTCCATTATTTCAAGCCTCATGCCAAGTTCAGCCAGAGTTCGGCGTGCCAACGGCTCCTGTTCTTTCCAGATGAGCAGCTTCTCTGATGCAGATGCATCGGGGCCTGCTAGCTTTATGATATTCACCATGGACCGCAGGCGCTCGACAAGCGGTCGTTCCCATACGTCTAGCGCGTGGGTCAGGAAACGGTCGACATGCAGACGGGGGAATGGGATGGCACCTGGGGCACGCTCTGTCGTAGGGTCAATACCGTGGAAATCCGAACCACCCATCTGATAAATTGAAGTACATAGATATGTTAGCAAGTATGGCTTGCTTAATAGGCGCATTCTCGTGTGTACATACCCTTAGCAAGCCGGATTCCTTCGCCAAGGCACCATACATGTCGATTTTATTCGTGTCATGGTAAACCTCGATGCCCTACACATGGAAGCAAAGTTACATTAGACGTCACGGTCGCGATTGTAGTTTGGTGGCAGCAGTCGCAGTACCTGAATGCCCAACTTTGCCAGCTCTGGAACTAAGTTCATCGGATCCTGTTGTGCGAGTCATGAATTAGCGTTAGGAAAAGGTGATGCTCCAAACAGCATTCAATCAGCGAGGCAATAGTAAACCAACCTTGCAGCACCATGGGTGGGCAAGTACAGAGACTCCGCCAGCGCTAGCAATTAGCTTGATCGCTTCTTCTGGTGGGAAATGCTCACCCTGGAACATGGAACACGGAATGTAGGGTAAGCTCTGACCAATCATGCTGCACTGTAAGGAAACAATTAAATACCTCGACGTATGCAGGGCCGTCGTTGTGCAGGTACCGCGCAAATGCCTGGCGGAAGTTGGCGACGTGACCCGCTTCCACAAGGGCTTCGGCAACGTGTGGTCGACCTGGTGCGGCTTCTCCAGCAATCTCGAGCACGCGTTCCCACTTGAGGTTAATGCCCATTGCCTCCTATAAACGAATTTCGTATAAACCATCAGATCCATTAAAAGCACACTTGCAGCAACGATCCAGCCGTCACACATACGAGCTTCTTGAGCATCCCCTTGCCGCGCTTGTGTCTGCCCGTGCGGATCTTCAGCAGCTGCTTCTCCAGCTCGGCACTGTTCGATCCTGGGTAAAAGTACCCCAGGACGTGCAAGTTCTCGCCGCCTTTCACTTCTGCACTGATCTCGACGCCCGGGAACACCAGCACGCCTAGCTTCTGCGCCTCAGCAAGGGCCTCATTCACTCCTGCCATGGTGTCGTGATCCGTAAGGGACATGTACGTGACGCCGCTCGCCGCCGCCTTGGCGATCACCTCACTCGGCTTGAATTTGCCGTCACTACATACGCTGCTCCGTAATACACACCATTCCGATGATCCGTATCGAAAATCACCATCTACCACGTCAGTACACCCGAATGCCTCAACTAAGAAAATAAAATGAGTACAATTATGATTCATGTCACACCTGTGTAAATGGAAGTCGCCGCATGCTGCGTCACCTACGTCAGGAGAGTCACGGGCCTCAGCATGAGCCACGGAGTGGTGGACATCATTGGACGGGAACATGGCGTCGCTCAGCGCCTCATAGGCCGCGTCAGACGGTGCACTACGAGCCGTGGCGAGCGAACACTTACGGTTGAAGTTGACCTGCAGGTTCACGGGCTTGCGCTTGCCGCTCTTCTTGGTCTTCTTCTTCTTACGATGACCGCTTGACGACGCCGACACCATTGCGACTGCAAGAGTGCGCGTCAACCAGGTATGTTGGTATGAAGTCCCACAGGTCCACTTTATTATAAAATCATAGAGGTTTGTCAAACTAGGAATGATGGTCATTGCAATGAAGCACTCTACACCCACCATTTCCAGATCTGCTGGCCGGGACCACCATGCTGCGCTCAAGTCTGCGCAATGCGGCGCGCTCGCAGCGGCTGCTACATTACACGGGGGCGATACCTCCACATGCCCAGGCTCCGACCCGTCTGGCACCACTCTCGAGCTTCCGTGATATCTCCCAGCCGCCGGCAATGTCGGCTCTAACGCTGCCGCAGTACTCGCCGCTGCTGTTCCGCGCGCAGACCCGCGGGTTTGCCGCACTTCCCACGAAGCCTTCAACGACCCCGCCAACTGCCGCCCCCACTCCCGCGGAGACTGCTGCACTCAAGAAGAAGATCGCAGCCGCCAGACGCCGCCGCAGCAAGATCCGCGTGCAAGAGGAGAAGCTTGAGTCCGCTTTAGAGAAGGGCGGCGAGCGCCGCATGATTCGCGTCGAGGACGTGGAGAAGGAGCTTCCCAAGGTACCTGAGCGCGCCGTCACCCTGCTCAAGCGCACGCCGCAGCTCACCATGCAGGGCGTCAAGGCGGTGGCTCGTGCCCTGCAAGTGCTGGTCACGGACCCGGCCGCTGTGAAGGAGTGGCTCATCAAGATGAAGGGCAAGGCCAAACATGAACTAGATCACTACTGGCTCGGCACCAAGCTGCTGTACGCCGACGTGTCCACGTCCACGCGCATACTGCGTCGTCTGCTCAAGGGCAATGCGCTCTCGCGGCGTGAACGCAAGCAGCTGCAGCGCACGGTGGTGGATCTGCTCCGTCTGGTGCCGTTTGCGTTCTTCGTCATCGTGCCGTTCATGGAGCTGCTGCTACCCGTAGCGCTCAAGGTTTTCCCTAACATGCTGCCAAGCACGTATAAAGACTCATTCCAGCGCGAAGAGGCAATGAAGCGTCAGCTGCAGCTACGTGTTGCGCTAGCAGGCTTTCTGCAGGATACCGTGAAGGAAATTATGCAGGACACGCGCGACACGGAGGGTGTGTCAGAGGAGCGCAAGGCTACGGCCAGTGAGGTCATGAACTTCGTAGAGCGTGCTCAGCGGGGTGAGCCTTTGACGGCGGAAGAGACACTTCAGGTAGCGAAGCTGTTCAGCGATGAACTGATGCTGGACAATATTTCGCGACCGCAGCTTGTGGGCATGTGCCGATACATGGGTGTGCAGCACTATGGCAATGACAACCTGCTTCGTTTCCAGCTGCGTAACCGTATTCGTCAGCTGAAGAAGGACGACCAGGACATTATTTGGGAAGGTCTGGACTCGCTTGACAAGGAAGAGCTGCAGATGGCTTGTATGGAACGTGGCATGCGCGCTACGGGACTGACCAAGGCCGGCTATGTTCGTCAAATGCGCCAGTGGCTCGACCTGTCCATTAACAAGAACGTACCGGCGTCGCTGCTCATCATGTCGCGGGCGCTGAACATTACGGCTACGGACAACTTGGAGGAGGCACTGGCTACTTCAATGTCGTCCATGGACGAAGAGGTGGTGACAGAGGTGGCTCTGGCGGCCAAGGCATCCACGGAGGGGGAAACCGCTGAAATGCGTAAGCTAAAGCTCGACAGTATCCGATACCAGAATGAGATGATTGCGGACGAAGAGAAGTTCCGTGACGCGGCCCAAAAGAAGGAGTCAGAGGCCCAGAAGCAGGCTGAGAGCGACGCAGCAGCGACCCAGGCCGCTGCCACAGCTGCTTCTGAGCCGCAAACCGAGGTGGAGCAGGTAATTGCGGATGTGATCATGGAGAGGGCCCAGGCACAAGCGACGTCAGCTTCCGCCACAATTTCAGGCGCAGCTACTGAGGCTAAACCTGAGGAAGAAGCGCCTGTGGTGCCGAAGTCTATCGAAAACATCGTCAGCTTGGAGGAGCTGAGTGCTCTGGAGTCGCTGGCGTTCAAGTCGTTAGTTGAGAAGGAGCGTCAGACGGTAAGCCAGCTTAAGCAGAACAAGTACGACATGGATGTCGAGGGTCTACTGGCGGCTGGTCGTATTGGTGCTCAGTCTACGGAGAACAAGACTGCTGGCCGCATGATGAAGAAGCTTGAGTCGATGTTATCCAACCTAGAGGTGGAGATTGAAGAGGTTGACCGTCACGTCGGTGACCGCCTGAACATCCTTGACCGCGATAGTGATGGTGTGCTTTCGGCTGAGGAGCTTCGTGACGCTGTTATGACGATTCTGCGCAAGGCCAACACCCAGGAGGATGTGGAATGGGTCATTTCGCTCATCGATGAAGACAATGATGGCAAAAGTACGTTGTCCTGCTGGCGTGTTGAAGTGGGGGGTGTTTTTTTTTGTGTGCAGGGGTACTGACATTTTATTTTTCTTGTTTCTTTGCAGTTGCTCTGGAGGAGCTGGTAGCCTGGATTGCCAAGTGTCGCGAGAGTCTAGAGGCCACGGGCCGCATTGCGCTTCAAGAGCCGGCGGACGCTAATGCCGAAGCTGCTGCAGCAGCAGAAGCAGAAAAGGTGAAGGTGGAAAAGGCGGAGAAGGCAGAGAAGGCTAAGGTCAAGCGAGCGAACAGCCGTAAGAAGAAGGAGAAGGAACAGTAATCCTTCCGGCACTTGTTAAGGATAGAAGCCACTTGTTATGCCTTTATTGCACATAGTGCGCTGATGAGCCTCGGTCATCGCTTAACTCACCTCAATAGATATATTGCCGACTCCTTGGGGAATGCAGTTGGTAGTGAGGTGAAGTCGGCTCGACAGCAAACTCGCTTGCCGGCAGACCGAAAATGTGCTCACATTGTCGTGCTGTCATCGAATTATTCAAAACATGTCGTAAAATATCTACTGTATCGTCAATTCCTGTGCTCGGGACTTGTTGGAAACGGACTGGGGTTCTTTTATTCCGTGGTTTCGGCACGCTATCTTCTCTGGACTAATTCCGAGTCACGGAGATCGGTCTCGAGTGCAACGCGGACGTGGTGCCTGCTTGCTGGGAGGGCAGTACCGCATCGCATAGTTCACGCATTTATCAGAAATCTTTTTGCGGAACGATCCAATCAAAGCAGCATAATTTCCGTGCCGCAAGAATTCAATTCTTAGAATTGACGATTGATGTCGTTAGATTTGGTCAATAAAAACACAATCCGTCGTGCATTAAATTGATTCTGTGCACCCATCCAGTTACGTTGCTTTCCTTTCTCGTGTTTCCCTTTCTCATTCATTACCGAAATGGCGCAGCAGAAGACAAGCAGGAAGGCGAAGAAGACTAAGAACATGGCGAAGATGATGAATGAGACAGAGCGTACTCGAAATCCTCGTGTGCCAGTCTTACCTGCGTGTGAACCTCCAAAGACTTGATCGCGGCCATGGTGACTGCCGGCGCTGAAAAGGAGGAACTAGAGGGCGAAGACTTGCGAATAGTCCGCATTGATGGCGTCCAGTCGAAAGCTTGGCAAGTGTACGAGACTTGGGCTTGCTCTCTCGGAGAGTTTGATTCCATCGTGCAAGCGGCTTCGCTCCAGTGCCTGCAATCGCTGCGTCGAGTTTGTGCCCTCCGCTCACAGTTGTTGGCCCTCTCTGGAGCCCACAGCATCATAAATCTGATGGCTCCTCTTCTCATTGACGACCTTCCGGCTGGGGGGATTTCAGTGCTTCCGGGACCTCTTCAAGCTCCAAATTGGTTGCCAAACGTCCACCACGCGAAGGTTATTGTTACCGCCTTGCTTCAGGTTCTCTCGAATCCAGGAGCGAAATTTTCCCGTTATCAGTGCTCTTCACATGGGCATTACATTTGCCATGTAGCCTACACGTGGAGAGGTATGGTTATCACGGTGTCTGTCTTCAGATCGTGACACCCTTACATCAGTATCATAAGGTAGGAAATGTTTTGACCAAGCACTACAAGACAATCAATAAATTTTGATTTCAATCCAAAATGTCCTGTATCACAAGTTATCCTATTTGGTCGCAAGATAGCCGGGATTTGGTCCATATTTAAACAAACCGCACACACCAGTACTTTAATAAATCGTCTGTTAAAAAAAAAACTTAAGAGTACATCACAGCACCCCGTCCCAGCCCAGTAAAATAAAATTCCTGGCAAATCTGCCAACTTTTTACTGCCGCGGTCAGGTCAAATTTGTATCAAATATCACTTTTATCCCGGGAATGACCCAAATGCTTAAGTCCAAGAAATAACCTACCGTATTTAAGATCTCATACTACGTAATGGGAGTACCTACATAAAGACACGAGTTGTTTGCCATATCTCTGAGTACATTTGACTTCAATTTACTCTATATCTTATGCCATAACGTGTAAGTGGTCGGGTAAGTACGAGGGGGATGCGCGTCGGAACCGTGGGGTTTTCCGAACCGGGACAGAACGGAGAAAGCTAGCCATTCGCCGTTAGTCTCTCTCGAGCTCAGAGCTCCAGAATCAGCAGAGCTCAGAGCTCCAGGAAGACGCAGGCAGACTGTCCAAAGTTTTTTTTTGAAGATTCATGATCTCGATTGCATTCAAGCTATTCCCCATGCCAGCGCCTCTCCACGGACGCAGCGCTGCGGGGCACGACTGTATGGCTGGAGGCCCCTAACGAACCCCCCGGCGAGTGGGCTGGCCCCGTTTGCGCGACACTGGATCGCGAGACGAAGATGCTGTCCCCCACTGACACCGGTCCGTTCATCGCTGAAGACGACAACGTCCGCCGGCCCGCCTGGCAGGCCACGCTCATCATCATGCGTCATGACCAGCGTCGCGAAGACCTTCCATCCGAGCTCCAGGAGCACGTCGACATGGAGTACTGGATTCCGCATTGGCGCCTGACCATGCCGTCGCGAAACTATTCGGACGAGTTGGCGCAGCGCCCCCTCTTGTCGGTATTTCGCTTCGTCCGCGTTTCCAATTCTACCTGGCGTCGCCCCGGTGTGATACCAAGTTCATACGCCGGACGTCTGATGTCTTCGTCTACGGCCAAGTGCTGACATACCAGCCCTGTTTGATTTGTCCCTGGTCGATGACATCGACGTGCTATTAGAGCCTGGCTCCGGCTACACATGCATGCTGGCACTTCGTCGACATGCCGACGAGCCCCGCCAAATTGTCGCCATCCCGCTCGATGATGAGCGCACGCACCACGTTTCTTGCGCGGAGTTTATGCTCGGCTACTACCAGGGCCTCCCGGCTGCCGTCGAGCCTCCCAACTTCAATCGGACCTGATCCACAATTCCTTTGGGGGTGTATCCGATACACCTTCGCTCCGGACGCGTCTCACTTCGGCTTTCCCCTCGTCAGGCGGGGGTGGGTCCACCGCGGTGGACCTGACCCAACGGACCGTCTCGTACGTTACCCCCCCCCCCGAGGCGAGAAGGCTGCGACCGTCCCCCTCGCTTATGTGCGCAGCATTACGGCATTGCTGTCATCTGAGGCCAATTATACCGCAGGGGCTGGCCGGTATGCCCACTCCTCACGCGCGGGGACACGCTTTTGCCCCCTTCGGACACGTTCGATGACCAACCACGACAGGCAACCGTGTCCTGGTCTTCTGACCCACGCTGTGCGGACCCCAGTCCAGAACCTTCCCTACCGCCCATGGCTTCGGCAGCGCCTGGCGCTGGCTTCCCATCCCTACCTACGTCAATAGCACAGGCGCCTGGCGCCGCCTTGCTGCAGATGTTGGATCCCACTGACTCCTTGTTGTCGGCGCTCATGGAGCAACAGCGTGCCGCGACGGCTGCCACGCAAGCACGCTTGCGCCAAGTCTCGGACTTGACCACATTGGTCCACTTCAACCAGGTCCCAGTTCCCCAGCCTTCGCTTCCGCCTCGGGACCATCCTCCACAAGCTTTGGTCCAGGACCAGCCTCTTGCACCCCCATCCCGCCTGCGAACCGATCCTCCAGAACCGCATTCAACCCGCGGGGACCTGGTCGCCGACCCATTACCAGACGCGTTCCTTCGACGCAACCGTTCCCGATTGGGATCACCGCGGCGCCACTACTCTTCTCGCCGGCGTGGGCGTTCGAACCCGCGCCACCGGTCTCCGCGTCAGACGCGTTTTTGGACGCGCAGTCGCAGTCAGCGCCAGCTGCGACCCCGCTGGCGTAGTTGCAGCCAGTGTACGTTGCGTTATTGTTTTCGCAGCCGCAGTTCGCGGCGGCGTGGTCTCGTTCGAGGGGCCGTCAGTCACGCTCTAGAAACCGTGACTCATTCCGCCGATCGCGGTCGCGTTCCCGTGGTCAATCGCCCCGGGGGCATCGTCCCACAGGCAATAGTATCTTCCGTCCGACGGAGAAGAGGCGGTTGTTCATAGCATCGCCCGCGTGGGTCCTCTGCCCGCTCGGCCCTCTCCAGGTATGAACGAGGACTTTTCCCCCTTTCTGTCTATGCCCGCACAGAATAGGGTCTGCTCCATGTTCCAGCATGAACGTTTCGCAAGTGACCAAAGTGACCACCAAGATACTGTACGCGGTTAAATTCAGCAGTCGGCCTCGGCCACTTATTATCCTCAGAGGATCCAGGCGCGTATCAGCAAGAGCGCACGGTCGTCCATGACAATACGCAATGGGGGGGGGACCTGAATTCGGTCCTCACTTCCGAATCCGCCAGCGGACCAGCTCCATCATGTCCTTCATGTCTTCCAAGAGGCTGCTGATGAATGGTATCCTCCAGACATCGCGGTTGTTTTCCGAATGGTTCATGGAGACGCGGTTCATAACGTACCCCACCGAGCGCCGCAACAGGTCGTGCATGCCCGATGCAACCTGTACGAAGCCGTGCTTGGCGAGCTATTCAACGACATGCTGCACGGCATGGATAGCCGCGACCTGACCAACGGGCGCTCCGGATCCTGAGCAGTGACTTTCGAGAGCACCAGCACTATATATCCCGTGTCCTAAATGACGCCGTGATGCGCAGCGTATTCAACGGTACTGGGAGCCATTTTCGACGAGAACAACCCCCGCGACACTGTCGTGCGGTCCAGGCGCGGCTTTCCCAGACTGGCGGACGTCGTCCAGAGACAACGGTCATCCCGCCCGCGACACGGGCTCAGATCCCGCTCGTCCACGGCACCCAGGTGTGCATGCATGCGCTTCAGGCAGCGTCCGACTGCTCGTTTCCTACGTGTCACCATGCTCACGTACTCCACCGATTGCCGCCTGACGTCCTCCAATGAGTATTCTCTCGTCACAGGACTCTCAAGCGAGACCATCCGCAGTTCATTTAAAGGCGCGGGGGTGGCCACGCCCGCGGTTCAACGTTTTTCGGTGATAATTTGCACCTTGCGCTTACTTGCCCTCCCGCGTTGTCCGTTCTGTCCACCGTTCCTTCGTCTGGTGATTTCTTGCCAGGCACCGGTCCCATCACTTCGACCATATCGACATGGAGGACAGCTACTCCGCCCGCGCCTGGTGCCTTGTCATCAGATGCCATTATGCTTGGCATCAGCCAGAGGGCTTCGACCATGTCGACTAAGTGGGCCAGCGGCTCCGTCGGCGCCTGGCGCCTTGTCATCAGATGACATTGTGCCTATCACCAGCCACAGGGCTTCGACCATGTCGACAAGGAGCACAGCTGCTCCGTCGGCACCTGACACCTTGTCATCAGGTGATATTGTGTCTGGCACTAGCCATTGGTCTTCGACAAGGAGCCCATCGGCTCCGACTGCGCCTGGCCCCTCCGCCTCTATCCTGGCTGAACCATGCGTTATGGCTACCTTTGACGGCGGTCATCGCGCCTACGACGGACGCAGCGCTTACGCGTTGTGCGTCTGGTCCACATTCCATCGCCCTCGCCATCGGAAAGCGCGCAAATATCGCAGATTCCCCGACGAATAACGCGATGGAGGCCCACGGTCTCTTGGCCTGTCTTCGCTGGCTCAGGCTGCACGTACCACGTGTGATAGCATACGTGTTTGGCGACTTCAGTTGATCATCAATCAGACATTGACATCACACGCCTGCAACTCGTCGCGTCTCTATCCATGGCTTGCTGCTATTCGCTCCCTGGGGGCGGGGATGTCCCTCATATATTGCGGCACATGCGTCAGGGACACAACGGTGCGTCAGACGTACTTTGCAACTGAATCATGGACTCCGTTCTCCCGGCAGTGAACCACGCGGTTCACGACATCAGGTGGCGCGCCCTCCATCGTATCCCTCCGCTCAGAGCCCGGCTAATTCGTTGGCATTCACACCGTTCCATCCGCGTCCCGAGGACATTACCGCGTACACGGCAGCAGCCTAGTCACTTGTGCTCCAGGAGCTGGCCGCTGTGGCCCATTTAGTCACGGCTCGCTTCGCGCCGGGGATGCCTAGCCTCTCGAATTTCCGATCCGTCGTGCTTCCAACGCCACCGGCGTGCGTCAATACTGCAGCCCGCAGGCTCCACTCTGAGTTCGACACTATGGCCACGCGAACCGCGGTCGTTGACGAGTGCCTTCGCCGTGTTCCAATGGACATTTTTGTACGCCGTCCCCAGGAAGAGGCAGACCGGCTTATGGTTGCGTTTCTACTGGACACTGCCTTTCTCGCTGCTGGGCCAGCACCACTTCGGATACCGCTCGTCGATGCCAAGCTTCTTGACGCCCTCATCGCGGATCTCTAGCTGGGCATGGATGGCACACTTGAACTGTTCCGGGGTCAGACCTCTACCGATTCGGGCCCCAACAAGGCTATCCGACCGTGGTTGTACCGGGCCCATTTACCAACGTATCCACAACTCCAGCTCTTGTGTGATATTGCGGAGCAAGACATTCGTCCTCCGTGGATCAAGCCTTACCAGCGTTCGGCGTACAACCCCTCCCGGAAAATACATCGGGGCAGTCAGTGGTGCTTCGATCGTGACTGACAAACTCCTCGCGGATTACTACAAAGGCGTTGTCTTATCGCGTCGCTGGCCGTCCTATAGACCGACCCTAAATTCCATTCGAGCCCGTTCGCCCTGGTGCCTAAGCAGGACAAACGTCTTCACGTTGACGGCCGCAATCATCCATGTTCTGTCGCCTCCTGCTGGAGTTGCCAACGACTTGACCGACTCACCCGCGTCACAGACGCCACATGGGATCCGTTTCTGTCAATTGCGCTGCGTATTTGCGACCTACGTCGCCGGTACACATGGTACGCTCTCTATGCCATGGTCGAGGATATCGCCGATGCCTTCCATCACGTTCTGGTACATGCTCACCACGCATCGGCCTTTGGGGAAATTACCTCGCTCCTCTCATGGCATAATCTCAGACGTGGCTGTATTCGGTTGGACATCATCGCCGGGCTTCGCTGTGTTCGGGAAAGCGGTTCGACACTACCAGCGCACCGGCGCATCCAGCGTCTTGGTCTTTACAGAGCCATTCTGGATATTCCAGTGGGTCGACGACATCGTCCCCATGAAGTCGTCATCGGCACCGCTTTCAGAAGGCAGAGAAGCGTCTCAGATACGGCGTTAATCTCGTAACGTCAGACGGCTGGCACGAAGGCAAGTTCTCGACCTGGTAGCGAACATTTCGCACATGACTGGAACATCCCAGCCGAGTTCTTCTCAGTTCCGCAGAGAAAGTTGGACAAGACTCACAAAGCGCTTGCACACATCATGGACAAACCGTTCGTCTCATTGAACAGCTGGACAGTTCGGTGGTGGTATTGAGACGCGTGATCGGATTTATCCCTACCATCAAACCATTTGTACAACGCTTGATAGCAGTGCAAACCCGGTGCCGAAAAGGCCGCAGGACGGGAGTTGCTATGTCGAGGTTCCTTCAGAAGAATCTGATCTGGTGGAAATACTTGATCATTCAGAACGAGTCCGCTGGTACCCTATTGAGACTGCTCGACCACAACCGAGTGTTGAACAACATTTGGCTAGTACAGATAGACGAACAGAGGATTTTTGTCACTAGCATGGCTCTCCGAGAGCGTGTACGGATTGCTCAGAGCAATCTAACTGAGCAGGCTCTGTAGTCGCCAAGATACTTTCAAGAGTGATCACAGTCTGGGGATCACGACTGGACCGACAACGCCTGACGTCATATCACGATTCACAGCGACCGCCGTTGGGTCACCAGGATAATTGATAAGACGAATTGCCGAACTGCCGAAGGACAGGAAGCACTGCGTCAGTGCGCTTTGAGCCAGGCTCAGCATCGACTACAATTCTCGACCCACACTTTCGCCAGGAGCATGGAGCAGGCACCTAACTGTGATGCCCACACCGATACTAATTATTGCACATGACACAGACTGTGCGCGAAGACAGCGAATCGAGAACAAGACGACACAATTCAAGAGATCGTCCGTCACCGAAGGAACACTCGGACGATACAGCAGAAACTTCAAATCCTGGGAGTCGTTCTGCAACGACTTCGAATTCCCCGTGTGGATTGACGAATTGCCTAGGGCACAACAAGCGCGGATGGTCGGGCTATTCGCCGGACTGTGTGCTTAAGAAGTACATAACCGATGCAAGACCGGGAACAAGTACCAGACCTTCGACAGAAAGATGGCAGCTGTGGCATTCGCACACAAGGCAATACGGAATGCCAAGTTTGATTACCATGATCCGGAATTTGAGCTCATCGCTCAAGGATACTAGCACACGAACAGTAGTGTGGACCGAAGCAACCAGTTACTACACCGACGCTGCGCAAGATGCGCTTTTCTGGGGATTGATTATCCTCGAGTTCTTCTTCTTAGACAGATGCCTAGAGCTCTGGGATCCAGTGACGGTCGACAAGTCCACCGGGGTGGACAGAATATACTATGTCAACGCGCACAACGTAATCATACGGAACAGCCACGGGGAGCAAGTGAGTCCAGCGGCCATGAACGGCACTCAGTGAATATTGTGTATGCGTTTCACAAAGCAGACCGCTCCGGACAAGGAGTCACCATCCGACATTACAAGTCGAACGACATGTTATTGTGTAGGAGTCACCATCCGACATTACAAGTCGAACGACATGTTATTGTGTCGAGTTACGGCAGCCCAGGACTGCTTGCGAGTGCGTGTAACGTGGCGATCGGAGAAGGTAACCCTGTGTCCATATCTCACGTCCATCTCACGTGGAGATACAATCAAGAACGGTAAGGTCGCCAGCCTCATTAAAGCAGCAGCAACAAGCATGGGACTGTCTTTAGAAGATTACTCTTCTCATTCATTACGAATTGGAGGAGCATGCGCACTGCTGGCAGCCGGCAAAGGCGACCTAGTCAACTGGCTAATGGGCAGGTGGTCAAGCTGCTTCACAGTGTACACCAGACTACGACCGGGCATGATTCGAGACGCGGCAAGCAGCATGATCAAAGCATCTACCTGGGAATGTCACGAGCCAGGCCTTATGCCTATCGAGGGAGAAGTCCAGCGAGCCTAACTCTCCGAGCTAATCAAGTCAGCTTGTTCCATTCACAATGTTGAACCGAAGGAGGAAAGTGGTCGGTTAAGTACGAGGGGGACACACGTCGGAACCGTGGGTTTCCGAACCGGTCCAGAATGGAGAATTCTGGTCATTCGCCGTTGAGCTCCAGAACCAGCAGAGCTCAGAGCTCCAGGGAATCTCACGCAGACTGCCCGAAGATTTTTTTCTTGTCTTGCAAGACTTGATTGGCGACTGATGTAGAAGTCCTTCTAGGACGGGTTTTTCACCTTTTATAAGGGTTTGTCCCGTGATAGGACTAAGAAGTAAGAAGTAGGAAGTCCAGCGATCCTAGCTCTCTGAGCTAATCAAGTCAACTTGCCCCATTCATAATTCCGAAGGAGGATATGTATTGAGTCCATCCTTTTACTCTAACCCTAACGAATCGTTGCGTCGCCGAAATCAACAGCTGAATATTAGAAACGTTTAGAAACAACGTTTATACCTACTATCGATAGCAAATTAAGAGGGAAACCGTCAATACGTATATGCGTTTGAAACGTTCTGACAAAAGAGGTTGCAAAACGTCAGTATGTGTATGCTAGTTTGTCGGTTTTGACAGTATCTGAGCTCCTTAGAATTGCGCCACAATGTGTATGAAAGCTGGGTCATGGTTGTCACAACGTGAGGGGCGAGCTTCGTATCATCCCCACGTTATGATGTCCTGTGGTCATCATCGCTGCTGCCATACAAAACTAGGACCCCCATCAGAGGTAACAGGCAATCCACCAGGAGAGAGCTGCACTTCGGCAGCTCGCTAAGTGACAAAGCGTGAGAATATGTGAGAATAGGAAGAAACGCATGATAGTCTCGCTAACGCTCAACATAACAGTCTTGAATTGCCAACAAGAACCAAAGCTTAGCACACTCACGTCGCCTACCTCAAGCGAATCTTCTCCGACGCAATTATGGCTCCATTCTGGCCGGCAGCTGTCAGGTTGACTAAATCCTCCATGACCGAAGGGCTTCTTCTTCTTGCCAAGACTCTGCTACAGTTTTGCCCAGCCTCAAGACCGGAGATCTCGACAAACAGCCCCCCCTCGGCAGCGGTATATACTGGTGCGCTTCATCACACTACGTCGATATGCCCGCGTAAAATTCACAGACAGCTGCTCTCCGCGGTATATATCGTTTCTGGCGAGACTTGGTTTTGAAATAGCCGATCTTGGTGGTGCGGGCAACGTGGAAGAGGCTCTGTAGCCCTGAATACGTCGGTACCTTACTCTTCGTCGATATCTGCGCCATTGCTATAATACATCTTCACTCAGTCACATAGTGCGTGGTGCGTTGAAATATTGCGATGGATCTATTAACGCGGGCCTTTTTCCCATTGGCGAACGCCGGGGTTCAGCTCAAGTGACCTGGCTGTCGCAACATACGTCAGTACGTGTATGTAGTTAAAACTTGGTCGGTTATCATCACTCGTGCTCACCCCAACGCATGTTTCCCCGGCGCATACACGTGTTGACGTTTTCCCGAATTAAGATGGACGAGTCTGCTGCCCGAATCTGAGAGACCAATTTCGGTAGTCGTTCCCGATTCCGCCCGAATCTAGACCGGACTAATCAAAAGTTGACAGGATATAGATGCAGCGTTGTACACACAACAAAGTTGAAGTATATGAATGTTTGTCGCCAATTTCCGATATTTCTGAATTTTGAAGGCGTTCCTTTTGGATCCGATTGGTGAGGCCCTATCTCGATAGGAAGGTGTTGTGTTTGCTCGCCGAGTAGAAGTATAGTAATACAGAAATCTTCATTATCTTGTGTTCGGTTTCGGTGTGCTGAAAACCGAGCAGGGTTTCACCCCCCTGAACTACTTGAGTCGTACGGCATGGAGTACGTAGAGAGCAGAGGTTTTGATCCAGTTTAACAACATGTATTTTTGTAGATTAATGCTGCTCAACACTATTAGTCAAACAGTGCATGCACCATATACCTGTAGCGAAAAATAGTTGCCGCGATCTTGCTGTTGTAGGGTGCTGGATCGATTTTGCGCAAATGAGTTCCAATGCCATCAAGGTGAAGACTCCGCAGTTGTAGCCATCGTACTGCTCCATGCTCTCTAGTGTAGTCCATTGTATCTTTATACCAGGTGGAATAAACGGCGACATAAGCGCTGAAATGTGCTTCGTGACCGCATCACAGTGTGCATTGAACGGGTCATATACGTAGACTCGTACGGATCCTTTTCAACATGCACGACGACACCACACCAGTGCATTTCAGCTTTCATATTCATTGCGGACACGGAAGTGGAGCCCATAAATTTGGCTAGTACGCCATTCATCTCAAGCATGACGGGACGACTTTCATGTACCGCTTCTTTTCATCGTTGCTCACATCTGGGATGGATGTCGCGTACACGGGGATAACTTCGGACCTTGTTGCCTTGGCTATTAAGCGGAGGGATCTCATCATGCACTCGTCATCGAGATATATCTTACCTCCGTAACGCACGAGGCTGACACGGCTTGAGTACGTCAATGTTCTCCATCGCCTTTACTATTACATCGTGCGCGGTGTTGAAATCTTGAAATGCTCTTGAAGCAGGAACGAATACCCTGTGTGGTTTCTGATCCAGCCATGAAACACACGCCTCAACGTCCACGAACTTTTGAGTCGCTTTATGCCATTTACGCATTGCTAAAAGCATATTCGCAGTGTATTGCTGTTTCTTTCAGGGTATGTGCAACCTCGGCAGATAGGAGTGGTCTATTCCATTATTTCTTGTACTTCTCGGAACATTGGTTTGCCGTGACTCGAAAGTTTTCGAGAAGGCTAGGAGACAATATTTGGTCAATGGATCGAGGGTCACGAAATTCGCGAGTCGGAGACAATATTTGGTCAATGGATCGAGGGTCACGAAATTCGCGAGTCGGTTTCTTGACAGTAGGCTTAAGAATGTTGTTAGGTGGCGTAACCTGAAATCTCCGCAGAAAAAACCCGCAACCTCCAAGCGAGACGAGATTATCATCAAATATATCCATGTGCTCTTATAAATTGACGGGTCTCTTTCCGTAGGCACGCTTCTTGGTCGCAGGTATCCGAGCTTGTTTTAGTTGCTTTACCTTCTTGAAATTGTTTTTCCGGCGACCACTTCGCTTTGTTGTGGCTGCAATTTGGAAGGAAGGGTTCGTGCTCATATTCCCACCGTAGTCTGTCGACTCGAATCCTAGCAGACCGTCTTCAACCGCGGGCGCGCCTACTAGAGGTTCGGTCGGTCCTGTTGCCGACTGGACGGATTCGATATCAAGCTCGGGAGATTCGGAACTTTACTCGGGTGTCTTGGTAGTAGACTCGGTCAACTCGGTCGTTGATTCGGTCAATTCTGTCGGAGTATCGGTGGACTCGGTCGTAGACTCGGCGGACTCGGTTGCAACGTCTACTGTTTTGGTTTGATCCTTGGTACAAAATTGGAATGGGTTGCTCGGAAACGGGTTCAGGTGCGGCTGTCTCCACTCTTAATCACAGCTTTCGTATCCTCACAGAAGGCCAGCACTTCGAGGAACCCCGTGATCCTAACATTGCCGCAATCTCGGAAATCTCCATCATGGTACACCGCAGCGTGTTAAACTTACCCACAGATGTGAGCGGTGTATCTGTGGCTCTTCTTCGCCTCGTGATTCCAAAATGCGTCAGGATCGTCTGGCAACAGTACAGTCGTGTCATGTATACGCCGCACACCACTGAGCAGCCAACGGGGGAAAGATTCGGTGGAACGGCAGGTTTCAACGCCATATCATGCCTGATGTGGATAATACGACGGCGTGGCAATAAATGTGTTGCCATAAGAGTACAACTGCACCTCCACGATCTCAAGTTCACCGTGTACTCGACACGAACATCATCGTCTGCAGTCGTGGTCTCAAGCACGGATGCTGAGCGCACGTACTGTATCATCTTCAGGTGTGGAACAGCAGTATATCTATTGTAACGGTGCTTCATGGCCGCGTCGTACTGCTCCCGGACAAGATCAAATGGTTTTTTTTGACAGAAGCTGAGCACGTTGCTGCAACTCTATGTCCACTCCAACTGTTGTCACAACTGATATTTCTCTCAGCTTGCGGTTCCAGTCTTGCTCGATCCGGCGCTGAAAGTGCATGATTGCAACAATGCATTCATCGAGATACATGTATCGTTTTATCTCTCGCTTCAGGTTCGGCCAACTTTTTTTTTTTTCCAACCTGTTATTTTTCGTGTTGCCGAGATGTGGGACGTTGGCGCGCTCGAATTTGGCCTACATATCGCGGCATTTGTCCCAATTTGTGTCGAATAGGATTTCCATTTCTCTCGACCCGTTTCAGACTGAAATGTAACGTACATTTCCTTCTTGAAAAGCTCGTATGTTGACTCTGATGACGCATCCACAAGTATGTTGACAAGAGCTTCCAATTCGGAGCGTTCAAACGCGGAGAACTCATACTGGACCGATCGCAAATTTCGTTTGAAAGGTAAGTTTTTACATGCCACTCACAGAGCAGAACACGTGATCCAGGAAACTGCTCGTGCAAAGTGGTAATTTCCGACATTGACTTGTCAACGAGGATACATTTAATTCGGTTCCACGACTCATTAGCATCCTTAAACGCTTCGCAGACAGCGCGGAGCGTTTTTTTGCATTATTTGCTACAAGCATGCTACAAATGCATGTGAGACACAAACATACTTGTAAATGTATTGCTGGAGATAAATTGATTCGAATCTGACCGTCCAACCGAATCCTCTAATCCACCAAAATCCACTCGAATGCAATCAATGCTGGGTAAGGTCCGGGTTATATAGAATATATAGCGGATGCTGCCCTTTGCCGAATTTGTCATGCACCATGAAACTGAAGAGCTTGTAGTTCGAGTCGTTGGCCCCATGCGTAGCATCGATCAGTATGACTTCTGGGAACAATGAAAACATACGTCGCGTATGAGAGGACTGCGTGGCAATACCAATCGCAACCGACTGCTTTAAACAAGAAAATATATAGCTTCAGTAAAAATGTCAGTACACAGCACACACCTCTTTTCGTACCTCCTCGTCCTGGACGACACGCGCTGTGTTACAGTCGTCGACACAGAAATCGCGGAAGTACTTGTCAATTCTTCCCTCGAGCGTAGGCGATGAATAGTTCTGCCTTGCCAGTCGCGCCACGAGATTATTCATGTCTTTCATTGACAGCTCGCTATGTGTGTTTTCAAGAACAAAATGCCAATTCGAGCGACGCTCGCTATGGTGAGAGAGCATTTGGTCCACGTGACCAACCACACCAATAGGCAAAGTCGTCCGGGCGCGGCTGTACTGCTTGTAGACGTCATCGATGAGACGATGGTTGTGCGCGCGAGAGTGTATCGTAACACATACTTGCCAGTCGTAGCCGTCAAACGGGACACAGACACTCATCTAGCACAACATAATATCAGTTCAACGAGGAAAATTACCAGTTAGTCGAGTTAACGTACTCGAGCCGTGATTTTTTGTCTGGGTCTCTCGGCACTTCCTCTGTGCCGAGGCCGTCCGTAGTGCGTGCAGCGTAGGAGCTTATTATGGTATTTGAATCGAGTTACTAGAATAACGCGCGGCAATTGTTCGTCGTGTCCTTTCTGCCGTCCTTGTTCCGCGCTGTTGATTTCATTGAAGTCTCACCGCAGTAGAGCTTATCGGTGGTTAGTATGAAGAAAGAGTGTTCGACGACAGTGAGGTAAACGAACCTGGAACGTCGCCGCTTGATAGCGCTCAAGAGACGTGTGGAAGTCGAGCCACGCGTCAAAACTAGTCTGATCCATTTCTGGGGTAGTCAAGCTGATGGCCGCTGATGCTGCGCCACCCACAGTCTCTGATAGGGGGCTTGAAGCTCATTGTCCTCGTTGTCCGTATCCAGTCTGCGATTGGCCTTCGTTGTCCTCGTCGCTAATTTCCTAGAGCCCATGCTCGCGCTGTGGGGGGGAGGGGGGGGGGCTGAATTTAAACCCGGGATTTTCTTGAATGGGGAGCCGAGCAACGACAGCTCTCCATGTTCAAACTTTTGGACTCCTCAAATTTGCTCCCGAGAAAGAAGTGATGGTCCTTGATTGGTTAGGGCTAAAGTTCAAAGAGTGTTCAGGGAGTTGCACAAATCACACTGTTTCTACCCATCGCCAGATTCGGGCAGCAGCCACTTCGAATTAAGATACCGTATTCCCCCTGTTAGAAGCGTCACCATTGTACACGTCCGGGCTAGGTGTACACGTCTCCGTTGAAGGTGTAATGTGCACGTACCTAGCAAACTGTATACGGTAATGCAATCACCCATACCGTCGAATAGGGATAGAAAATGGTCGTGTGCATGCGGCTTTTTAGGGGTGGCTGCGGCGACGATGATGCGCTTTGTAATTCATCTACACTGGGATGATAACTAGCGGTATATACAATCTCACGTCTGTAGCGTTCATGTGGACTAACTTGCACGGATCATGATTTCGCGTGCTATATAGAAATGACAAGCATGAAATTAAGTTGGCAACGCATTGAAGTTTTACCCTTCGACACCAGTCTCGGAGCAACACGCCTTCGCTGTTGCTGCTGCTAAGGCCTTCATCGCTGCGCAAACATCGCCTTATTCGTGGCCTCTCATGTCTTGCACCTTTCGAAAAGCGAGCGGATCTGACGCTTGTGACAAAGCGGAAACCAAAATATTAACCCTTTCGTGACAAAAGGGTGCTCACTGCGCCATTTAAGGAGGTTATCAAAACACGATAGGATAATGACCTCTAAAATGGCGCAGTGAGCGCCCTTTACATACTTTACCGGGTTCACAACCTTGTTTTGATTTCTGCCAATCATACTCCTGTGATATAAACATCGATGCGGTAAACTATCGTGTCATGTCAACAATATCAGAGCAAAGACAAAACACTCCCATCCTATTCCTATCCTGGGTATCGGGTGCCATTCGTTTCCCATACAAATTTATTGATATTTGCCCCGCAAGGTCCACAAGCGGTCACGTTATACGGTGGCATACAAACCTGAAGAGAGATGCACTAATCTCGAAGCTGCTGGCGTGAATGGGTGAGTACCTCCAGATGACATGTACGGTTGCGCTAAAATTTAAAATGCTGATGTTAGTTTGCGATGTGTGGGCTGCGTATGAGCTGGCACTTGCGACTGAGTTGGGTACGGCGTGCGTATGCAATATCCGCCTTGCTGTTAATGGCAACATGATTATTGAATATAGCGCTGTTGCCGATGTTAGGATGCCAATACTGGCTAAAACCATCATCATATTTGATGATGAGATCATAACCGAGAGTAATATTGATCTTATAAGCATTCTTCTGGATCTCAAGTACGTTCTCGAGCTTGTCGTAGAATTCACCAGCCTGGATACCTGCATATTAGTGGGACTCCATGTGTGGCCATTTGTAAACGCGATATTTTGTGTCGGTCTTATAGCCATCAGATATGCACTTCTTCAGCTTGTCGATGCCGGCATTATAGAGCGATAATCGCAGGAAGTTTATTTCCGAAAATCGTTCTATGGAATTAGCACAAGCTCCACTACCCATCGATTGGATACAAGCGCAGGGCCTGGTTCCAAGATTTATATTTATCATCGCAAGCATGCCCTTGGCCATAGCAGCGCTATCATTCCCAAGATCACCCGCGCCCCAACAAGCATGTAATTAACGTTCATAAGACAAGCAATAAGTGCGTCTTTCACTGTATTGCCTACTACACCCGATTAGATCCGAAGAAAGGTTATCGGAGGACACAGGTGAAGGAGGCATTCAATCGCTACTGCTCTAATAAAGGGCTTAGCTATTCGATGAAGCTCTCACGTAATCTTACCAATCGATTTTCTGCAGCTAGATGAGATGGAGGATTGCTTCAAGCTCAGCATCAATGTATATACGATGGATGTGGAGTCGGGAAAAGATGGATGCATCCGGCCGTCGAATAAAAAATATGAACGTCCCATAATTTTATCTCATGAGAGAGGTCATGCTCTCTACATCAGTAATCTGACATGCTTCGAAGAAAATATCAGTGTCCTACGTGTGAGATGATTTTCGCTAAATCCGACAAGATTAAAATCATAACAAGAACAAATGTGAGATTGTCAGTTTTGGTAGTTATCCAGCTAAGCCAACTATCTACATGCTCTCCTTTCTAGGAGCTAAAGCATGGGAGCATGTTCATGCCCCGACAGCCGTGAAAGGCTTTCGCGAAGCCTAGCTCTTGTCAGTTGGTCCCCGCGATAAAAATGGCGTGTTGGGACGTATCTACGTCCGTTACCAGAGGTCGCCATTATTGACGAAGCCGAAGCTAATGATCAATAGACATGCATAACAGTACCATTTTTTCTTCAATTATTATATGATGATGTGTACAAGTAGATGACCACTCGGTCCAAAAAAGGCTTCAGAGGTAAGGTGTCACCCTCATATTCTCTGTTGTCGCACTGGACCAGATTGTCGCACCGGTCCCGATAATTACGGTAGACTCTAAATAAAAAGAATGTATACGAACTACTTAGATGGGAGCTTGTTAAAATACGTCGAGAGTTATGGATCATTCAGGAAGTAAGCCGCATTAAAAACGAGTTGCTGAATCTTGATGCTGTATCCAGTTTCCGCACAACTGGTGTCATCGTAAATATCAACGTGAATTCGAAGCTTTTTTGGCGTTCCGTTTCGATGCATTAAGGGGAGATATTTTAAACTTTTAAAAGAGAGAAACACCATCTGTCATACATATCTCCCCTACCGACGTGATTCAGTTATGCCGAGTTTTTGGTAATTATAAGTACTCATGTTTTATTATACGTATGATATAGCCACAATGCTCCCCAAATTCCTCGCTCAGAGAGAGCAAAACCGACAGTCGAGCTCAGCGACACGCTAGATAAGCTAACATCAAGCGCGATATGTATGGTGGTGCATCGTGGGGCAGTGATGCCGATAAAACAATTAACCTGGATAAGACACTATAATACACATCAGTTCATACAGATTCGTTTGATTCCTTAAAAAAAAAAACGCAGAGTGATAAATTCTCCCAGACAAACCCTGAGGTCTCATCAATTCCTGAAGTAAATGTTAGTCCAGTTATGATTGACGCCGAAGGTGATAATAGTGCTAGAACAAAGAGGACATTTACGAATACAAATTGACTCAATATGACGGATCATAAAGTACAGGCTCGACCTAAAACATATGATGTTGGTGTTAACAATACTCCACAAATGTCGAATGCTGAAACTGAGACGGACTTTCTGTCGAGTCCAATAATGACTAATGTTGCAATTTGAACTAAAACAGATTCAAATTAAAATAATGTTGGTATAAAAGAGCAAGTTCAGTCCAGTAATTGGATTGAAAATCTGTATATAGAAGATCCAAACTGGGTTTCTATTGGAGTTCATCCCATTAGGAAAAATACTGGTACACAAGAAACGAAGTATGCAATTAGCGAAAAAAGTTCTCTCAGGACAGTAGCTACTGGGAAGAAATACAAGGATATAAGCATATTGACTAGATGGCTACTGAAGAAAGACTCAGAAAGATATTGTATGAGGGTGAAAGCAACTCAATCGATGAAGTTTGAGTCATGCGTGATGAGAAAATTCGGGCGCGACCACTCACGCGTTTAAATAAAAGTAAGTGAGCTGGCGAGGAATTAGAGGAGCTCGATGTTATCCTTAATAAATAGACTACCTGACATTCACTTCGGTAAGAAATCAACGTTGACGACAGCTGACAATGAACACAGCCGGTTCCAGTTGCTTATGATTATTCATTGGATTGGCGGGAGCAAAAAACATGGAATATCAAAATATCTAATGGCCTGATACAGAGTGTTGTGCCAATTTATAAAGAGACGGATAAAAATCTGACTGAAACAACCTCAAACAATTCTTTGGTTAAAAAAAAAGGATGTATCGATATGTATGGGAAAGAATCAAATTTGAAACATCCAGCATCAGACAACAAGGTTGATTGGCAATCAACACCCAGAGCCTTTTTTTTGGAAATGGTGAAGAGCAATGGGTTTAGAACTCTGTATGGTGGGAAAAGTGCATGATGAAGGGGTTGTTAAATCATATGAAGCTACTGCTGATGATGGCGAGACATGACATGGTGTTAAATGTGGCATAGACGAAGACTTGGATCAGAATTTATCTATCCCCGACAGTGAAGCTAAGAAAATGCTGTACGAGTATTATCATAAAATTATTGGTGAGAAGGTTATGATTCTAGCTGGGGCGCTAGAATCATAACCTTCTCATCAAGAATCTGGGGAGCTAGAATCATAACCTTCTCATCAAGAATCTGGGGAGCTAGAATCATAACCTTCTCATCAAGAATCTTATGATAATACCCGTACAGCATTTTCTGAGCTTCACTGTCGGGTAGGTAAATACGACCTGTTGTAGATCCTAGAAATGGTGTTAAACGCACCCAACCTATTATTTCGGTGCCCCAATGCGCGATCATACTCTAAAAATCAGAAATAATGACAGTAGAATTATTTACGGACAAGCTTTGACTGATGTGATGAAGACTATTCGATGGATGGATACGTTCAATCTACTAATAAATGAGTTAGAAGATGTACATCAGGCTGTGAGTAATGCTCCAGCAACCAAAGAAGAACTGAACATTATTGATATTGTAAATGCCAATTTCAAGATTATTCGTGAAGTCATCTTTAGCAACGCATCTGATATATAAGTGCAAAGTGCTGAGCCATATGATCATGACGACCTTTTACAAAAGCTCAATGACTGATGCTGAAAGGGCTTACCAGGAGTATGGTAAGGCTGAGAAACATCTCGAAATAGTCCAGAAATAGATGGCAAACCCCCCAAAACCGCCGAGAGGTTCTAGTTCTCAGCGCACCAAATCAGGATTGAAAGCAATAAGATCGGCGTTTCGAGCCGCTAAAGCAGCAGTAAGCGCTACTAAGATGGTTTATACCGTTAATGCAAAGAAGTATCATAAAATGGGACATGAGTTGGATGAACGAGCAGCTGATGGGATAAAGAAAGGCCGAATTGTAGGTCGCGGGCTAAGAGGCGCTGGTGTAACTTCACTGGATGGAGTAGTCAGACGCGGTAGGACCTACAACTTGAACGATATTCAGGGCTTACCTACCCCGTCTGCATGCGCATCGCCATCTTGGTAGCAAGTACATTCATTTGCCTGTTCTAGATGCTAAGCCACTCGAAGTGGTAGCCTAATCGTCAAAAATGTGGTCCTAAATGTTAGATCAGTGATAATCTCAAGCTATGACCAAGTCCTCGTATACAAGCAACATATCTATCTAGCTGCTTACGATAATCTCAGCATCGACAGCAAAAATTGTACAAGGCGATCCTTGCCATCGCCCATCTCCAGTATAATTTCCACGATAAGCTCGAGAACCCGCTTCAGACTCTCGTAGCCGAGTATGATAAGCTTAAAGGAGAGTTTGAATTAGGCAATGACGCTCCAAGCATCATAAAACAGCTAAAGCCTCTTACTGTAGATATGTACAGCAATGAAACTATCAGTGATAACGAATTTAGAGATATTTTCGTTCGCCTGCTATACTTAGAGATCATGTTTTTTTTCAATCCGCGCATTATTTCCAGATCAGGTGGTACTTATGGAGACAATATCGAGCTTAACGCGTTGTTGACCTAAGCCATAATGCATTCATGATCGACCTCAGAAGGCACAAGCAGCTGTTTGGGCGACAGATTTAGACAAACTAACAAGAAGGTGAATGCATCGACTCATACTCAAGGTGGGGGAGTGTGGACTTACCAACCAAAGAAAAATATAAAACTGTAAAAACGTTTGCCATCTAACTTATTCCATTTCTCGTGAGTTTAATTTCGTATCCACCAGACAGCGGTGCTGTTCGACTTGTCGGCAATGGTTGCGCCCCTTACCAACGGTAATATACGTAAATCTTTATCACTAATATTAATCTCAAGTATTACAGATTCCCCATCAGGACTCTGCGTGGGGAGAACACGCTAGAGAGCGGGCGGAGCCCCTCCCGGGCGGCATATAGCCTGCCATCACCTAAAACTATGATTTGATCAGCTTTCAATAAAGTCGAACCAATGATTGGACTTGGTTCATCGGTAGTCAGGTTAGCTCTGAGGTCTTTACTATGTCCGCAACTCATGATTATATTAGCTCCAAAGAAATTGATTACTGAACCAGTCAGTTGTGCATTTGCAATCATCGCGTTTGTAGTATAGACCTCGTCGGTTCTTACCATTGTCAAAGACACTAAGCTTATCTTTATTATCGCCCGCAAATTCTCAATCTCTCTAAGTAAATACTGAATCATCTTCATATTGTATGTAGCTATACGACTACAATCGATATTGAGCTGCTGCTTGGCTGGCACTAGTGAAGCGTCCTCTCCCTCCCCCCGATATCGTTTCAATAGAAATCCGATACCAAACCAGTCAGATGAGCTGAAACAAGATCTTGAGCGATGAGCCCGACCTCCTGTCCTTGACGATTCTTCGTGTACGACATACATCAACACTGTCATAGAATCGTTTGATACGATCAAGAGGTGCAATTGTTTTTTGAATATTATTTTTAATTCTTCGATGACTTGTCATTGCCATTGCTGTACAGGCGATGTATCTACCAAATACAGCACTGACCGAATAGCCAATAGGACCCAGAGTACTCTCAGTAATACCACTGTCCGTTCGCAGTCTATAAACAGTACCACTACCCGTCGCAAATGAGAAAAAGACTACGCCAGGGCTTGAAGATGGTCATTGGAAGAAGTTGATCCGATTCCGACTCTTCCACCTGCCGTCGATATCATTGCGGTGCCGCCATTAACTCCGAATCGATTGTTAGTCTTCGTTCCAATCCATGCAGCGTTCGTTGAGGTTGTAGTAGCTCCATTATGAATCTCTATTTGAAATTCCACCGGCGTCGCGTAAGACCCACAAAACGAGCCATGCGTGTGTAAGGTCCATCAAGATAGTCAAACCCTGACCCATTAATGTAAAAATACTCAGTCGACGGCAATGAATTTATGCCGAGGTCGTAAGAGCTCCTACCGATGTAATATAAGATTGGCTGCCGTACCCCAAGAATCCATTGAGCATCCCACTCGAAGTTACGTTGCCAGATACGCTTCGAGAAGCCAGCGTACCAACACTCGTAATATTAGGCTAAGGTACAGTCTGGAGCGTACCTGTAAGCTATGTAGCAGATATCGTACCAATATTTGAAATATTGCGAATTGATGATATCACTGTCGTATAATCGATTCGAAGCGATCCGAAGTCGCCAATCGTGCCAGAAGTATTCGTAGTACCATTGACGGCGCAGCCGATAATGAATTACCTGATAAGTCTTTCGTTGAATTGAGCCCTAGAACTATTAGCAACGCCTCTGTTATGCTGAGGTAGTACGCCTGGATAAATGTAGTTAAGCCAGTACGCCATCCCAAAACTTCAACGATGGTATCTGTAAGCCTGTTCCAGCTATCGCCAGCGTCAGCGATGAGAGGGTACCGACAGATGTAATTTGATGGCTGAGCTGCCGTTTGATGCTCCCGTAAATGTTGGTAGCAGTGAGCGAGCAGATAGTAGCAATAGCGCCTGAGCCGTCCACTATCAGGTCGTTTTCACTAGCGGCTGTACCTGGAGTTGATGTCCATGACGTAATCAGGTGCAGATGATGGAGCCATTGGCAGTTATACTGCTACAACATAGTGCCTCAATACCACCAACATCTTTGCTTCTACCCGGTACGAGGGCTACACCTTGTGTTGCTGTTCCTGGCGTACCTGAAATATATGTCAAGCGATAATCATTTCTATTGAGAAAAGAGTCAGCGCATACTCGTAGGTCAGTTATCCACTGGCATCCGACGAAAGATAGAATGCAGGATTGTAGATCGGTGATGTAAATATTGGCTGAGGGTACAAGAAACCAGAACTCATGTTTGTTTTATCTCAACCTGTAGATCCATCGATTAAAAGAGACACCATGAGCGCTATTCCAGATTTTGGTGCTTCGTTGCCGAAAAAATTCAAGTCTGCCGGCAAAGGTGGCACTCGTGCGCTTGACGTTAAGAAGCTACTAGACTGGTTATCCTTGGTCCCTCATTCAGTGGGGGGAAGAAAAATCTATGTATGTCATTCTCAAGCATTCTCTCCACGTATTCGCTCTTTAACGATTATTGCTCGTAACTCCCACCAAGTATTGTATGAGTACCTTCGCGACAAGCTTGAAGATTTCATTACTTTTGCTGACCCAGATACACCCCCGGAAGTTGATTAAGTCCGTCATACACCCATGTGCTCTAACAAACCTGAGCTTGCTATCATAGACGACTACACAAACTACTCCAGAAGAATATATGTTCCCACTATTCACAAGTGGAAGACACTTCAAGCTTTAACCTTAATAGCTTGAAGTGTATATTTCTGAGTCACAGCTATTTTGCAACCGATAAGATGATTAGGTTACATTCTGAGTATGTAGTAATTATAAAGGCCAATTCGAAGCGAGATTTGCAAATGGTTGTAAAGGATTTAAATATCAAAGGCGTTAGTGATCGCTCAATCGACTATGATTGTTACAAGGCAACTGAACGAAATGGTCAGACGTTGTTCATCGATTCTGTAAACGGACAAGTCAGGTACAACTTCGATAAACCAGTCGAGACTAAAAAATATGAATAAATATCATCTATACTTGACTATAATTATATACTTCAACATGGCGAGCTTCTTGAAAATCGATAGCGACTCTCGTAGAAAACGGATACAACTTGTCGTGGAAATATCCGCTTCCAGGATCGGCGGCTGACTTACGTGAAGTTGTTTGTGCGATCCAATCGATTGACCTCTTTAATAGCAATTATAACATCGATTCTATCCAAGTCCAGAATACGACCATCCAACTCGAAGTTCCGACGGCCGCAACCACTTCTACACTCAGTATTACATTTCGACATGGGCTAATATGGTCATGATGACATTAACCGAAGTATTCAGACAAGTACCGTTAATACAGGAGCATATTCAATCGATGGTTCTGAAAATAACGTTTTCTTTATCAAGGTTAGTGAGAATAGTGTGTATTACGCATGTCAGCTCGATTTCTCTCCAACTCCTTCGAGTCTTCCACTTGGATACACGAGATCTGCTACTGGTCTATATTGAGATGGAGGTACTGGATTGCCTACTACCACCCGCGTTCCTCGTTTGATCGTCAATAATGCTGCTTTTGGTTCGGTAGTTGGTCTGACTGCAGCCACCTGTCCGGCTACCCCAGCGACAGTTGCCAGCGCCCACGTATTTAATATAGTTCCACAAATACACCCAATGAACTCATACATAGTTCGCTGTGATCTGATCAAAAATGAGTATGTTGCTTCTGATGATATCCTAAGCACTTTCGATAGAGGCGACGCCAGTATTGACCAGTTCACCAGCTATAAACCATTCCAGTATGCGTGGATGAATTGCGATAATGGCTCGTGATCGACTATCACAATTAGTATATATAACCAAATAGACCAGAAAGTGAAATTCCGAGATATTTCATTTTAATCATGCTCTTGCTACGATCAAAAACATAATTGATGCATTTTTTCTAAATATCCCCCTGTCTTCTTCATCTAGCGAATCTTGGCCATGTGATCACGAGCTTCTTGCGAACCTTTTGCAATCATCTTGCTCTTTGGTATAACAACGTCTATTCCATAATGACGACGGACTTCACCATGTAGCGACTTTATTATAATATTCGTGCTGAGGCTGGGTTGCCGAGGAAAGGAAGTACTTTCTCCAGCATCTGTAAGTATACCCTTGCGCTTCGAGTAAGCGAGATCACGTTCGCTCCAATATTTAACACCATAAAACAGAGGTTCCCGTCCGTCGGTCCGTCACACTTGCGTACCGGTTTAGTCGTTCTGCGATTGTTCAAAATTCGCCGCCGAGCGCAGCGAAGGCAGCCTCCCATTGGCTGAAACTCATTTTTTGCTGCCAAGCGAAGCGAAGGCGGCGCCGCCATTAACCTTTTCGTGTATAGCGGGACCAGAGATACCGAAGCCGAAAGCTTTGATACCTCACTTTGTATCCTAAAACGGCGAGTAGTGCAGCGAGCCTCGGCGAGGGGAGAGGAGGCATTCACTACCTGAGCGAAGTATATGTAGCTTTCTCAGTATTGGAGCGAGCTTTTGAGCGAGCGAAACGGGTGGGGACCCAACAAATAGGGGCTAAAAACGTCCCTAGAAAGTATTCTAAATGCACTAAAAATCCTTAAGGTACAGATGAAAGTTACAGTTATTAGAGCTGTTCTTAGATCTGAGCGGATTTCGTATAGAGCACACCGGGGGATTAAAACAAAATGAGAAACGTTAGAGCAATTAGAACGAACTAACAATTCCCTTCGCGTGATCTATCACTCGAACGCGAAAAAGTCGTCGGGGATGCGAGGCTCGATGAGCTGCAGATGCGGTGGTGGCTCGCGACGGTGATGCTTGGCGTCGTCGATCAGCTGCAAGAAACGACGAGCCTCTGCCTTCGCTGTCTCAACAAATGCGAGCAGACTAGGATGCTTGACAGTAAATTTGTCGCCAAAATCTCTGTTGTAGGTTTCTTGCGGGTTGTTCGTGCGATTGTGCTGTCAATAATTTGCCGCAGCCATGCTGTGAAAGTTCCATAAGTCTGCTCCGTACGTTGACATCCAGGTCTTGCGGAAGTACCGTTAGAAGCTGTCCCACTTGGTCTTGTTACTCGTCTCGCTAATCTTGCTCCGGACGAATCTGATTCCCTAAAATAGCCAAACACAAATTAGAACCCACATACCAGAACAAAACTAAATGGGTACAATAATAACGGGTACCTTGTCAGAAATTTGGTCCACCGGGATAATAGTCAGCACGTCAATGACACCTGGGCGGAGGGCTGCAGAGATCTGCGAAACTGGAATCCGTAGCTCGACCAACTGCCGTCGAACTGCATGCTTCCAATGAAACAAGCACCCCATAATCTTGACCAGCGGATCTGCTCCGTGATGGCGTTCATTAGGCCCCTTTCAAAGTCACAAGTGACTGTTGCAGGCTCTAGCAGACGTCCTGTATGGATAATTACGTAGCTGAGAGCGTTCCAATACGCATCCTGCTGCTTTGAATTCATTAAAACGTACATGGCGGGCACGTAAATTTCCACTCCGGGGTCCTTGGTCATCACGATAAAGCACTGCGTGAAGGGGCGAGGAACCATCTCGAGCGTCGATGAAGATGGACGAGCTTGGGTAGCGAAGCAGCCTTACGAGATCTGGATGATCAAATCCAAAATACCTGTGTGATCCACATCCGATAGTGTGCACCGCACTGAACTGGAGAAATGGTCGAGGGTCAGCTTCTGACACGTTTCTTGTCGGCACGCTCTCGATTGCACGGAAGCGTCACACCCAGTGGTTTGTACCCTAGCGTACTTGATGATGGAGATGCTGGGTAGTCTAGGGAACGTTTTTAAAATATTTGCAATTTAAAAATTAATATCAAATAATTAATATAAAACATAAATAGTGTTTGATCATGGCTCAAAACAAATGCTATCGGGACACATGCAAGCTGACCGTTATTAAAACATTGCGAACGGGTGAGTAACACGTGAATTATCTATCTTATAAACAGAATAATTATTTTTTTAAAAAAATACTTAATAAATCAATTAAAGTTCTTAACATGAAAAGTGAGTTTGCGCAATTTAGTTAAATTTAAAAAAAATCAAATTGTTTTTCTAAAAAACTAAAAAAACTTAAAGTTATTTTACAACATATAATTGAATTTGTTTTAGATTTGTAAAACATATTGTTTGTTTTGGTTTTGCTATTATATTTTATTCTCTGCTGGATGGGCTTCACGAAGCGAAGCCACTACTTGCTCCCACACCATACTTGGAGGCAACGACAGATTAGAGAGACCGGCTTCCTGCGGTGCTGTCCTCATCTCGCGACGTACGTCAGTGACGGCTGAGGCTTTATCTACATCGTTGTCGCACATGTGGTCGTTGCGTGACTTCACAATGTCGTCGCGGACGACGAGGCGGGCCCTGTAGCCTGCACGGTAGCGAGAGCAGATGTAGTAGGAAGTGCCGGTCTGCGCAATCTTTCGCTGACAGTAGAAACTGTGGCTGTCGTAGTGCATTGTAACATGTGAATGCGACAGGTAGTGTTAAAGCAAAAACCTAAACTTGCAAATGGCTGGCTACGCACTGTTAAGGCAATGACTTGAATTCATTATTAGAAACTGATTCCCTGTTTCGTACTTTAAAACATTTTTTAGGTCAAACTCGCTAAAGAGTCTGTATTTTTGAAATATATTTTAGAACTTTAGAGCAGTATTAGGGACGTTTTAATCGGCGTCAACAAATACACACCGCCCGCAAAGCGAGCGGCGCTCGACTAGTTAATATCAGACATGGTCAGTCGTCTCCCGTCCATACATCAGAATCATAAATTCTTATTCCCGTCATAGAACGGATAGCAGCTCTGGCTTGGATGGCAGCAGTTGGTTGACCTGCATACGTAGCCAGGGTAGGTACAGCGGCATCAGCAAATCGAGATATTTCCTATGTCATAACGAATTTATAATCTGTCTTTACCCCACCCCAAATTTGCCCCAAATGCTGGCTCCGTGCATACCACCTTGCATGTGATTGAACGGACAGCCGGTCTCTTTTTTAGTGATAGCTAACCGCGTTCCCTAACCAGATTTACGATCTCGAAGACAGTATCGTATTCAGGGTGAGGTAGAGTGTAGCATCACCACCATTCAACTCGTCTTTACTCAATGATAGAGTACTGGTCTTGAATGCTCTCTTGAGCTTGACTCAGGGATTGTCGATAAAACTCTAACTTTTGAACGTCGTCATTATATTAATCGTATAAGAGAAAAACTGATTTTATTCAAAGTTGATGTCCTTAAATCTACCTAGAAAAGGGTAAATTCATCTTATTCTTTTGACGACAGTACAACCAGAGCATACACCTTATTCCACGTATGTTCCTTGGTATTGTGTATTATTGTATTTTCCGATCCCATACTTGGTAGAACCTGCCTCACCCATACTATTAAAGTATTCTCCATTATGAACGCATGTCCACTGTCCCACGTCACGGTTAGGGTTTTTTAAAAGAACTAGATAGGTACCTTTCTTTGAAATTGGTTTCGTTATTCGCTTGATTCATATATAATTATCCATATGTACTCCTATTCGATCTGTAAGCTCAATGAGATCATGATCGTTGGTGATTGGCTAATAAGATCGCTCATTATATTTATGTTCCTCAAAGTATATTAAAAAACATATATATTCAACAAATGAGTGTGTAGAAATATCTTGATCTCTTCACCAATATTTAAATTCGGTTGATTGAGTACCCATCGACAATAACCAGGATCAGAAGACTATACTTCTTCAGTCTGGGTGTCCTTGTATTTTCCAAAGTAGATTCGCTCGACATGTTTTCGGTTGGGTGTATCTATCTATATACATAGCCCCTTTATTTTTGAGATAATTTTACTAATTGAATCGATCTCGGACTTAAGGATTGACTTAATTTTAGCTTTGACTCGATGTAGATGATCTGTAGTTTATGCGACAACGTGTAACGTATTAAGTCTATCCTTTTACTCTCACCCTAAGGAATCATTGCGCCGTCAAAATCAACAGCTGAATATTAGAAACGTTTAGAAACGTGTATACCTACATGTACTCTGGATACCGAATTAAAAAAAGAAAAAACCAAAAATTACAAAATGTAGACGTAATGTTTTATATGTTAGTATTCCTATCGACAAGTTCATGTTGAGGCGACACGCACTCCAGTACAAAATCTTCGTCGCGATCGTCTTCGACATCCTGCTCCGACAATCCTTCACCGATGTCCATCGCGTGGACCTCACGGCTGTGTTGGCCTTCACACTCGTCTTGCGTCGCTTGGACTGTGCAGCATCTGCAGTTAGGACAGCACTCCCTTCTGCAGTGTGCCTTGATAAATACTCCGCCCACTTGGTACGCACGTACTCCTGGACGTGCACTTGAAATATTGAGACGTCCGCCATCTCGAAAGCCGCAATATGATTGGCTTTTTTTCTTCCAATTTACTTAAGCGTTGTGTCCTTCTCCCTCTTGCCGCCTCAGTCCTAGCTTTAGCTAGCGTCGCGTTCTTCTACCGTTCTGTCCGCCTGCACCCCTTTTCCTCATCACGCTGTAAACACATATAGATAAAATAGTACGAGTTAGAAGGGATCAAGACCATCCAAATCGCATACCTCGTACCACTTCTTCTTGCCTTCGTCGTATCTCTGTTTTCTCCTTTTGATCTGCGTGACCGCGGGCCCTTGATGAATGGCATTTTGAATATTTCTAAAAAGAGCCTCCCATCCCAAACTATGTTTTTGCGGATCGTCCCAGATCGAAAAACAGATCCCATACTTCGAGAGCCCGTAAAACACGCAAGGGATAAAAAGATAAAATATCTTTAAATAGTTAAGCTAAAAAGATATTTATCTTTTCAACAAATAATTCAAAAACATATTTAAGGGGGGATCCTTTTCTAAAAAGAATATTTTTTTGTGATACAAAGAAAATTTTATTTCTGCTAAAAAAATACGTTTAAATCAAAACAAATTAATCGAGATATATTTTTCCGGTATCAGCAGAACTTCTCGTAGTTGCGCTTCACGCACGGTAACATTTGCTTACAGTGTATGGATGGATACACCATACATTACGAATACAGCCTACATTTTGGAAGTAGGGTACGTTAAAGCTATCTTTGTACAACTTTAGTACCTTTTGCTATCAGCGTACATTCTGGGTACGGAATATTCTCACCGTTCTGAAGTACTTAAGCGGGAACAATACAAACTTTAACTCGAACGCTGCAAATCTCCCGACAATGTGCCAAATATACAATATTCAGGTATGTAGGATAAATGAGGTGCTCTGATTGGACCAATCTGAGGACGGATGTCATGCCAAGCATGCCTGTAGTTTGCATGCCGTGTGCCTAGCACGCGGATGCAAACCCAAGACCCAGCATTGACCTCTTCGCAAGTGGAGGCGTCGCGTGCGAGCCGTAGCGGGCTTAGGGTTCTGTCACCTGCGAGCGTAGCGAGCATTTGGTTTGATTGGTTTAGGGAGAGGGGACAGATTATATATTACACACCTTCTTTTAGCATATTTACGTAGCTGTCGGAAAGTGTAGGGATGTCGGAACCGTCACGATATGATGATTTATTTACAAAACAAGGTAGGGTTGCTAAAATAACGTTGGCTTGAAAATAACGGACCCGATGCCAATTACAGTATTTTAAATAACGGATCCGAAACACGATACATGGATGCCCCTTCGAGTATAGTATCAGGGAGCGCCCTCCTTTGGCAAGGCGCAGAGCGATCTTCTCCGCACTCAGATTTCAACGAAAGATACCGAACATAGGCTCCAGTGCACTGAGTAGTAGTGTGGTGACAGCTTCGTGAGTTGATATCCCCTATACTGTAAACCACTGGGCGTCATCGTACTTCAAGGGAGGCCTTCGGACTTGCGCTATCCGTGACGCCTCACTCTACGTTTTCGGAGGTTCTGCTTTAACTAGGTCAGGCTACTTACCGCGCAGTTTCCAGCCATTTTATAAGCCAAATGATTTTGTCGCGACAACAGATTTGACAACTTTGTACGAGTTCAGCTTCCAGCGGAAGTCTTGGTATCTCCGCCAAAGCGTCGTCAGGGATACACGGGGGGGGGGGGGTATAAAAACTGTTTCTACGTGTTTGGCGGAAACGACATTTCGACGAGTAGTCCAGTCGCAGATGACTTTATCCAGTACGATTTCAGTACGTTGCATGTCACCTGTCAGTGCTCAGTCTTCCGAATCGAGCGCAACGTATTATTGCAGCTAACATATTGCCATTATCCAGCGACTCGAACGTGGAGTGATGTGGTTATTGATGCTGAAAGCCTGTCTCCCCAAAATCTGGGTTTGCTACTGCATTCTACGGTAAGGATTTGACACAAGTATCGTTGTTTGTGACTTAGCAATACTGTAAGGTAACAGTGCGTGTGTGTGCGTTATGAGCAGGGAATGTTATGTATTCTCTTAAGCGAACGCCGTCACCGGAAACAGGTTCCAATCGGACCTCACTCGGCCGGCAACAACAAGGACGGGTTGCGTTTGGCCAGCCCCAGCCGATACAGTGCGAACTTCACATGTTTGACTTAGGTACGTATGGTTTACGTTTGGGCGCCAGCAGCTTTTCAATGACCAAGACTTGTATTATGCTGAAACGAAATTTTTTGTATTTTGTGATAGATTCTAAGACTTGGTCGATGCCCACGACAACAGGAGAAGTCCTCGGTAAATTTTATGCGAGTCAAGTGCCGTACCGATTGACAATCAAACTGATGAATACTATATACGTTGATGCATGAAGAAGGTCGTACACAAGTGAAGTCGTGCACAAGGCTAAGTGGGTGCTATTGGGGGGATCGCAAAACGCCTACAATCAAGTGTACACTTTTAACTTTGGTACGATCAAAGCTACATGCAGCTCCTTATGCACCCGACTTACAAAATTATTGTTCAGAGCTGCACAACTGGTCTTACGCTTCGATCACGGGTTATCAGCCACCCATTATTGGGCGTAGCGCTATTGTGGCACATTCCGACTCTGCGCTAGTTTTTGGTGGAAGGCAAGCTGCCGATAATACGTTTTATGAATTCGATATTGGTGAGCCTTACACGTGCTCGTCGGTGACTAGAAACATTGCTGAAATACTGACAGTTGTTCTTGTAGAAACGAAAACATGGTACACGATCTACTGTGACAATGAACCATCGCTTGAGTGTGGATTCATTGGTGGAGTCTACAACAATAATTCGATTGTCTTCGAACGGAGGAGAGCAGCAACTGTGGGTTCCTGCTATACCAGCTTCAGCTGATAAATGGGGGAACCCGGGAAATGAAAGCCCACACAGCTACGTCCGAGCGAACATCAAGCAATTATGTGCTTTCACTAATCAACAAGGCGAAGCTCAGCGACGTGATATTTCTAGGTATGTGATAAATCATTGAATTGCGATCCGTACGCCAGCAATCTTAGCTTTTCTCGTGACATTTTCTGCAGTGGAAGGTACCAAAATACGGCCACAAGAGTCTCTGTGCGCGTTACTACTCATTCGAAGCTATGTTCGCAAGAGAGGTAAACCTACTTCAGTATTTGTTGCATTTTCAAGCGCTTAATGTGGACTTGCTGTTCCTGCTTGTTAGGTGCAAGAAACTCAATCGCAGGAAATCGAAATCACGGACATGAGTCGAGCGACCTTCTTACTGCTCAATGGAATACGTGTATACCGACCACGTCGAAATATTAAGTGAGGCCGCGGTTGAGTTGTACATAGCAGCCGGGTCGGGTGAGTGGAGATCAAGTATGTTGGAATAGCTTTCTGTGAGGCTCTCATCTTCATTTTTATTCTGAATTCGGACGATACATCAGTTTGGAATTGATGGTCTAAAGCAACATTGCGCGAACTCAGTACGCCAGGCGTTGACCGTCGAAACTGCTGCCGAGATGCTGAAACTTGTCGACCTACACCGCGCAACAGAGCTGCAGAATGAATGTGTGGCTATGATCATTGCCAACTTCGACGTTGTGTCAAGAACCCAAGCATTTCGAAGCTTGCTTGCCACAAACGCGTCGCTGATTTTGGAGATATTGAAGCGCCGCTAGGCCACACTTCGGTTTCTTGGCGTGCAGTTGCCGTCACCGCAGCCCTAATGGGACCACATTACGTTGCTTATCCTGACAAATTTCATTATGTTTTTTACGCTTTCATTTAAACTGTATTCTTACTATCCATATCCATCTCGTAACTCAACCAAACTGAATTTCAAGACTAAGCACCCTCATTCCGATATCAGTGAAGTTTTGGGTGTGTGAGATAACCGTTAATCCGATTCATTTTTGCACACTTTGCAAGTAAAAAGTATCATTGTACAATCGACGTTGGTTGATGATAAATGTTTCGTTCAAGGACCATTCATCGGAGGGATCGAGCCCAACTTCGACGCTCTGTCAAACAGGCTACGGTTTCAAAGCTCCTTAAAACTGATGCCGAGCTAATGAAGCTACAAACGATGTCCTAGCTGGCCAGAAAAGAGTTCTCCCTAGATTAGTTGTACTTATGGCGATACCTACTATTTTCATCTTCTCGAATTTGTGTCATTACAAATCCTCAGCTTCAATGCAACATATCTGCAGCTTCACTAACTCTGTTCCTTAGCAGAACGCCATCGTGCAGAGTAGAATACCTGTAGCTTATGGCGTGATTGCGTGCTTGTGGGCGTAGTGACCACCGTGCGTAGGACTCGCCTTGTCGCCCTTGAGCTTGTCCTTCACCTCGTTCACCGCCTCCTTTGCACGCTCCACGAACGACGGCGACGACGACAGAGACTTCTCGGCGACGGTGATCTGGTGGCTCAGCGCGCTAAGGTTAAAATTGTCGCGCAGAGTTGACTTGACCAGCGTCTCGACCGTGTCGGAGCTGCCAAGAGCGCCGCCGCTGTGGCCGTCGTGGCGGTGGTCGGTCTTCCCTCCGAGCACGCCTCCACCACGCTTGTTGTCCTTGTCGTGATCGCTCTTGCCGAAAAGTCCGGTGTGCTTGTCATCCTTGTCCTTATCGCTCTTGCCGAAGAGTCCGCCGACCTTGGACTCCTTGTTCTCCTTGTTGTCGCTCTTACCGAGAAGTCCCGTATGTTTGTCATCTTTGTCCTTGTCACTCTTACCTAAAAGCCCCGTGTGCTTATCATCCTTGCTCTTGTGATCTTTGTCGAAGAGACCTCCCTCCTTCTCGTGCTTTTCCTTGTCGTTGTTGCCCACGACGTTGTCGATGGCACCCTTAACGCCCTTGGAGCGGCCGTTCTGCTGGTCGTAGTTGCGCGCCGTCGTATGCAGAACATCCATGGCCTTGGCCGTCGCGCCCATCATATTGCGTGCCGAGTGGATCTCCGACTCGGACGGTTGCGGGCTCTTGCTGATCTGGTGCGCGACATGCTTCATGTCGGCCGCCGTGTCCTTGGCGGTACGCATGTCGCTCCGCATGTACGAGGCGGCGGTGTTGATGAAGTGGTTGCCATGCTGACTGTCGTAGTCAGAGAGGTTCTTCTTGAGCACCTTGAGGCATCTCGCGGCGTCGTCAGCGGTCTGGTTAAGCACCTTCTCGAGAGAAGCGAACTCTTGTTGGGCGATGGCGTTGCGGTCGGACTTGCCCATGTTTTATAGTTTTGCTTGTGCGGTTGGTGGCTCTTGGTTCGTTGGGTGGCTTGTGAGGTTGATATCACGTTTTGAAATGAGCAAGAGATTGTCGAGCCCGATTGAGTCGGGTCTGGGCGAGTTAGTACTGTAGTGGCTGTATGTATCTTTCTGCATGTCTACCAACTAAAGACGTCGTCAGATATTGAGACACGATAGCTTGAGTAGCGTACCCATTTGAGTAAGTAGTGCGACTGCTGGAATTGTTTTCTGTTTTACGCTGTCTGCCACCGGACTACCTTACTATCAGTTGTCGCCATCGCATAAGGATGTGGCTGCTTGGGTTTCCTGAGTTACTACTTGACTACGTGATGTACATGTCAGTTAATGGAGTATTTTATGAAGAATTTCTCTGATACAGCAGAATCTCAAGAATTTTCCAAACTACATGCATGCTGTGATGGAAATGGCTTACGAAAATTGCTGTTCTTCTTCTAACAGTTGAGACCTTTTTTTTCATGACCCATGTTTCCAGGTTTGATTTTAAAAACAAATAATTGGATCGCACAGTTTGTTACCAATGTAATTTCCGATACGATTGAATTTGCGGTTGCTGCCTACGAAGAAGCATGTTGGCATCTATTTCAGCAGTTCTATAGTTGAACAGATAGCGACAAGCAAACCCGTGATCTGCACAACGGCGCGCTCTACCGGAAAAAAAGTGATGTCGCACGCGCCAGCAGCCATTATTTTTTTGGAGCGAAATCCGGTGCAACATAGCTATTCGCAGGCCTTACCACTTTGCTACGTGATCGCAAGCACGAAACCCACAATACTAACTCGATATATCAGTAATACACATGGGCAGGTCCGACAGTAGCATCGCCGCCGAATTCTTCAAGCTCGAGCTACTGCTGATCCAGACGGCAGATGATGAGAGAAAGTGCCTCAAGGCTTTGAAAGCTAACCTCACTGACTTCGATACTCGCCATGGGCTGCACTTTGTCAACACTTCCATGTCGTTTATGAGAGGTAATATTCGTGCGGCGAAGGACGCGGCTTCAGAGCTGCGACTCGCGGCAGACCAAGTTGCCAAATGCAAGTTCCTTTCGGAATGGGAAATCGCCGCGGCTCGTAACAAGATGAACGCTGCCTCCTATTCCATGAAAGAATTGAAGAAGCAGGCTCGCGTGTACGACGAAATGAACGGGAAACCGAAGGGTATTACCCGCATCATCGACAACGTGCTCGCCGGAAAGCATGACAAGAAGAAAGAAAACCAAGACAACAACGTACTAGAAACTGTTGACATGGCGGAAACAGTGGTGAAGCTCACGATCCGCACCACGTTTAGCGGGTTCACAGCCTTAAAACGCCAGATCTCCACCGCCGAGAAGTCGCTTTCTCCCTCGCTAGTAGAGCGCGCCAAAGATGTGGTAGAGGACGTGGTGATCAAGTTAAAGGGCACCCCCAATACTCGCAGTGTGAGTATCTGACTTAGGGAGCAAAAACAGTAAATCTAGGCAAGGACAAAGGTAGCATAAATTGCACGAATTTCAACTAACATTAGTACAAATACGTAGCACCATTTTATATCGCTGCTAATGGTCGACGCTAAAGTTTATTGTACAAGTAAATGCATGTGTACATATATTATCAATAGGACAGTGGCCTAAGGCCACACCGACCAAGGTGTCTCAATCTCTTACAATGCCTTTTGATGGGAGAAGTCGGCAGCCAACAAACTAAACATGACGCCTTCTCTGCAAAAAGATAAAATTCATGCAGCCACCAACTCGGAGACCAGATTCAATCTCTCGACAATCTCTTGCTCATTTCAAAACGTGATATCAACCTCACAAGCCACCCAACGAACCAAGAGCCACCAACCGCACAAGCAAAACTATAAAACATGGGCAAGTCCGACCGCAACGCCATCGCCCAACAAGAGTTCGCTTCTCTCGAGAAGGTGCTTAACCAGACCGCTGACGACGCCGCGAGATGCCTCAAGGTGCTCAAGAAGAACCTCTCTGACTACGACAGTCAGCATGGCAACCACTTCATCAACACCGCCGCCTCGTACATGCGGAGCGACATGCGTACCGCCAAGGACACGGCGGCCGACATGAAGCATGTCGCGCACCAGATCAGCAAGAGCCCGCAACCGTCCGAGTCGGAGATCCACTCGGCACGCAATATGATGGGCGCGACGGCCAAGGCCATGGATGTTCTGCATACGACGGCGCGCAACTACGACCAGCAGAACGGCCGCTCCAAGGGCGTTAAGGGTGCCATCGACAACGTCGTGGGCAACAACGACAAGGAAAAGCACGAGAAGGAGGGAGGTCTCTTCGACAAAGATCACAAGAGCAAGGATGATAAGCACACGGGGCTTTTAGGTAAGAGTGACAAGGACAAAGATGACAAACATACGGGACTTCTCGGTAAGAGCGACAACAAGGAGAACAAGGAGTCCAAGGTCGGCGGACTCTTCGGCAAGAGCGATAAGGACAAGGATGACAAGCACACCGGACTTTTCGGCAAGAGCGATCACGACAAGGACAACAAGCGTGGTGGAGGCGTGCTCGGAGGGAAGACCGACCACCGCCACGACGGCCACAGCGGCGGCGCTCTTGGCAGCTCCGACACGGTCGAGACGCTGGTCAAGTCAACTCTGCGCGACAATTTTAACCTTAGCGCGCTGAGCCACCAGATCACCGTCGCCGAGAAGTCTCTGTCGTCGTCGCCGTCGTTCGTGGAGCGTGCAAAGGAGGCGGTGAACGAGGTGAAGGACAAGCTCAAGGGCGACAAGGCGAGTCCTACGCACGGTGGTCACTACGCCCACAAGCACGCAATCACGCCATAAGCTACAGGTATTCTACTCTGCACGATGGCGTTCTGCTAAGGAACAGAGTTAGTGAAGCTGCAGATATGTTGCATTGAAGCTGAGGATTTGTAATGACACAAATTCGAGAAGATGAAAATAGTAGGTATCGCCATAAGTACAACTAATCTAGGGAGAACTCTTTTCTGGCCAGCTAGGACATCGTTTGTAGCTTCATTAGCTCGGCATCAGTTTTAAGGAGCTTTGAAACCGTAGCCTGTTTGACAGAGCGTCGAAGTTGGGCTCGATCCCTCCGATGAATGGTCCTTGAACGAAACATTTATCATCAACCAACGTCGATTGTACAATGATACTTTTTACTTGCAAAGTGTGCAAAAATGAATCGGATTAACGGTTATCTCACACACCCAAAACTTCACTGATATCGGAATGAGGGTGCTTAGTCTTGAAATTCAGTTTGGTTGAGTTACGAGATGGATATGGATAGTAAGAATACAGTTTAAATGAAAGCGTAAAAAACATAATGAAATTTGTCAGGATAAGCAACGTAATGTGGTCCCATTAGGGCTGCGGTGACGGCAACTGCACGCCAAGAAACCGAAGTGTGGCCTAGCGGCGCTTCAATATCTCCAAAATCAGCGACGCGTTTGTGGCAAGCAAGCTTCGAAATGCTTGGGTTCTTGACACAACGTCGAAGTTGGCAATGATCATAGCCACACATTCATTCTGCAGCTCTGTTGCGCGGTGTAGGTCGACAAGTTTCAGCATCTCGGCAGCAGTTTCGACGGTCAACGCCTGGCGTACTGAGTTCGCGCAATGTTGCTTTAGACCATCAATTCCAAACTGATGTATCGTCCGAATTCAGAATAAAAATGAAGATGAGAGCCTCACAGAAAGCTATTCCAACATACTTGATCTCCACTCACCCGACCCGGCTGCTATGTACAACTCAACCGCGGCCTCACTTAATATTTCGACGTGGTCGGTATACACGTATTCCATTGAGCAGTAAGAAGGTCGCTCGACTCATGTCCGTGATTTCGATTTCCTGCGATTGAGTTTCTTGCACCTAACAAGCAGGAACAGCAAGTCCACATTAAGCGCTTGAAAATGCAACAAATACTGAAGTAGGTTTACCTCTCTTGCGAACATAGCTTCGAATGAGTAGTAACGCGCACAGAGACTCTTGTGGCCGTATTTTTGGTACCTTCCACTGCAGAAAATGTCACGAGAAAAGCTAAGATTGCTGGCGTACGGCCCAAGCTTATCACGCCACCGCATTTCATCACCTTCAGTACGGGCCCACGCAAATGCATCGGCATGCGTCTTGCTCTGCTCGAGATGAAGACCGTCATGACGGTATTTTACAGTCGCTTCGACATCGAGACGGTGGAAGACCCGTTCGAAATCACCTACGATTTCTCCTTTGTACTCCCTGTGAAAGACCCATTGGCCGTCCGAGCTCGTGAGCGCATCGCAGTGTCTAAACCTACAACATCATCGAGCGTGTTGAGAGACTTTACGTGGGTAAGAAATACATTTTTAAGTCCAGTAGACTGCTCGTGTTTTTAGTGAGAACCAAAATGGATGTGTTCATTCCCCTGCTACATTTTTGACGCTTCATTCTTTGTGGAGGTCGTTCCCCGTCTTGGCTGGTAGTTTGTTCTTCTCACCATGTATGAAAGGCAGAAGCAGCAGGTAAGACAGTCGGGGTGAATTCTTGTTGCTGTTAAAATGTGTTCGGGCTGACCTGTTTTTGCCTCGACAGCTACGTGATGATCTGCAGTTCGCTATCATGAAGGCGGAACAACTTTCTGTGCTAGATTCCAAAGCCCCCATAGGGTCATAAAGAAACCCGATGGACATCAAGTCATTAGTGGATATATTCGCTGTGTTTGGCTTCTCGGCAGATGACTTATCAACAAACATGACCAGTGCACCAACTTTCAGAAAATTCGAGCCGGAGCTGGATGAGCTGCTCCTGGATCTGTCCCGGAATACCACCAGACAAGGCTATCCTGTTGTGCGACCGATTACGTCTTATCAAGCGTGAATTCGCGCAGATGGAGGCAGCGTACGCGAGTCAAGAAATAAGAAGGAGGAACAGCAGTTCAGTCGCGGTATTGGACTCGCTAAGCAGCGTAGCGACGGTCAATACGCAGCCCAAATGGACGCGTGTGAACGAGGTAAAGCACCACCAGGAGCAGCAGAAGAAAACACACCAAGTTGAACGTGCACAGCTCGAAACGTACCTGAACAAGTTACAGGAACCCCATGTGAAATATTTCACGCTATTACTCGATTTCAGAAACACAGAAGAGTCTGGCGAGACTTAAGCTGTCCGAAGACGCCAAAAACGTGTTCGCCCGCGCAGATGTCAAGGAACGCGACCAGCGCGAAATTAATAGCGCAAAAATTTGAGAGAATTAAGGAGAACAAGCTCGATCTGCTAACACAGAAGCACAACAGGAACTAGCAGAGGCGGCAGAAAAACTCACCGAGAAGCACCACGTGGTCATGCGAGCAACCGAAAACCATCGAAAACGCAAGTCATTGATCGGGCTTGAGCTGCAGTGACAATGCTGATAGACTGACACTTTTGCTCGTTTGTCGATTGATAGCACAGAATGCCCCTCATTTGACCGTGCAAAATTGTTGATGATGGCGTTGCTTATATTTGGAACCTTTTCATTAGGAAACCTACGTCTCGACTACATTCCAAGAAATTCGTCGCCGTCTCGAACACAATACTGACGCCTCATCTGCAGCATCGGCCACGAAGTCATCGACTCGAGATTCTTGAGCCTTACACAGCAAGCTTGACCAGAGGAGATTCCGACTTCGTGCGAAGTTGATCTAGCACCCAATCATCTTTCCAACATACTGCGTCACGGGGATCTTGATTTCCTTTGTGCGGTTCTTCCCGTCCGTATTTTTGTAGGGTTGGACAGTAAAACCGTCGTAGATTCCGTTCGAGATGATGGAGAGAAGGATGTGCGTATAGCTTCGAAACACTTGGCGCTGCGCCACATTCATATAGACATCTTCCAAGTGTTGGTATTTGGTGGGATGAGCTCTGCCCACTGTCGACGGGCGTAGATAATACGACGAGCTTTTGGGACAACAAGCACACCATCAATTGCTGGAAAAGTCTTCAAAAGCGGGATTTACAGCACCAATTCATTCCGGATTTCGGTTGACGCTTGAATGATCTTGGACACTGCATTGAATGAACCATGCGTTGTGACAGTTCCAACGTTTTTTCCTTCGAGTGATTTCATCCAAAACTCGCTGGTGGCAATGTCTTGCATCAGAAACTTCTCGATTTCTTTGCCCTCGCCACTGCAAATTCGGGGATGAATTCTGCAACAACGAGCGAATTACATCGGTTCATCCAACTGGATAACGCACGTTCATGATCGCCTCGACTTCCAAAGATGAATACGCCAAGAAGCAGACATTGGGAGCATTTGCATCGTAGAATAAACCAAACATAATGTGCTTCATTCGATCATCGAATACATTTTGCTGGTTTCATTTCCATAAAAACCATCGTAGGTTCTCCCAGCACACACGTATCCGAAACCATGTAGCCATTCGTCAAGCGGGCGGTAGGCGATATCTTTCTTCTTCGTCATGAACAGTAGTTGCAAAAACACCCAAACACTGACTTCCCAATTCCAGGACTGCCAACCACAAGAATTCTATGGAGCGATCGATCTGACGCTAATCGTTGCTTGATGATATTATAGAAGTCCCAATATTCCTGTCGGATGTACAGACCATTGTCGAATGCTGTACTAAAGATTGTCGTCGGAGTATTCAATACTTTTCCACCTTGAGTTCCTTGGCACCCTGAAGTTGTTGTGCAACTGGGGCCAATTCAGTCAAATAACGAGGATCAATGTTTTCCGTTCTCTGCCTTTTTTCGCCTGGCACCAAATGCTTCGGCTCCATCGAAACGGTATCCACTTGACGCTGCGCCGGTACTATGAGGGCATCCTTCATCGAGTCGCCAAACAATCCAATCGGCGAATCTTCATCCAACGCCTGATTCGCGCGGTATACGCCGCCCGGTTTGGGAAAACTGTGAGGTCGGACGCGATGACATTCACAGGGAAAGCACGAGAGACTTTAGCAAACACTGCGTCTCGGAAAGCAACAACATCCTCCATATCCACGGATACAAGCATCAGCCGAGGTCACCGCGTTGCCGTCCTCGCCCACCACCAGCTCAAACCGTTTCCGCGCAATTATTTCAACCCCACACGGGGAATTCGAGGTTGACTGTAAATGAACACTCGCGAAATAACCTCAACTGAGATTTAATACTTAATGTTCGTCTGGTCACAAATTGTTAGGTCTATACCCTCCTCAAGTCGATACTGATACCTAAATTTATTGGTCACCGATCCGATCCACATTATCAAATTCAGTACCCTGGCGAACTCGTTGTTAGTGAAGTCGTGTTTCTTGCGTTTCTCGCTTTCGCCGCTATTAGAATTTTGAATAGTAAAATCTCGTCATTACTCGTCATTTAAGAAATATGCCCGCAAAAGACGCAATCGTTGCACTCTTTATGTAATAATCTAAGTCTCGTACTCCCATAGAAGAAAAAATGTTTGACCATATATAACTGCTCGACCATATATAGCTGCTCAAAAAAGTAGATATTTAATACGTCTATGAAATAACTTCCGAGCCTGCAATTAAAAAAAGATTAGGCGTAGGTCATCAATACCTATCGACATTAATAATGGAGATATCGAGATGTCGTGTCCATCCTGGACTCTTCGTTCAGACGTACCGTATTCCTTATGTGATTGACAACGCTCAGTCATTAGCGACAAAATCCTTCAGCCAATCATAGTGCTTTAAGTATCGTGTCGTCGCGCTTTATGTGCTGGGCGACAGATCGAACACGGATAGCCATTGCATTGCATTTGGCAATCGGATTCGGCGCAATGCCGCAGTACGAAGGGCGCCCACGTACCAGCGGAACGGGCCGTAAGAGCCCAATCACAGCCGCAGCAGCTTCACAATCCGACACAAGCTCAAGGTCACCAAGCACTTTATCGACGGGGGGAGCATGCAGCAGACGCTGCAAAAATTCTATCCGTCTCTGAGCGTCGACGCCAAGGAATAACGACGCAAGCTCGTCTACAAATGGCGGAAGATAGTATCGGTGTTAGAGGAGCGCTGCCAATCGGTAACTATGCCAGATGTGAGGTATGTTAGGGAGGCTGGTACCGCAACCATACTGCTTCGAAATGCGGAGGCGGCCATTGTGCAGTGGGTAAACTTGTAGCGAAAAGAGGGAGTACCGGTAAGCTCGACGATGTTGCGCCTGAACGGCCCTGAGTTAGCCGAGGACCTGGGGATTGTAGCATTTCTGGGCTTGGCACTGGCAGGAGAGTTTTCTCTCCGACTCAGCTTTCGCGACCGCACGCGCCAAGGACAGGTGACACCAGATGCTGCAGACGAGGTGGCCGTTGCATTTGGTATTGAAGTGCAACAAAAATTGCTAGAGCTCAGTCTTCAAAAAGTGTTTAACGCAATACAAACTGGCACGATTATATTGCAATCCACTGTGTTAGTTCCGTTATTTCTAACAACTAATGCATGTGCAGGTGTATTTTTAATATCTTCCGAAGCCTACAAATTAGTACACGTGGTTCAAAACTGTGTGGGTACGTCATGGCGGGAGGAACAAGGAGCGTGTGACCGCCATGCTTTTGGGCGACTCAGACGGAGGAAAGTATCCTCCGTTTCTGGTGCTCGAGTCGAATCGCTCAACTGTATTGGCCGGGGCCCAAGCCAATTGGGAGAAGAAGGCGCGGATTTGGCATTTATGTTGGAAGGAAGCAAAAGCGATCATGGAGACTAGCGACGTGGAGCTGTATGCTAATCCATCAGCTTGGTGGTACGAGCTGATCCATATTGAGTGGCTTAAGGCAATGTTTGGCGACCCACCACGGCCTAGACAGCCTGTCATCCTGCTGGTCGATGCTTTTTCAGGGCACTGGACCCCTGCTATGAAAGACTACGCTAGCACAGTCGATGTGCACCTCATGCCTGTTCCGCCGTCCTGCACAGCAACCGGCCAGCCAGCGGATACAGCGTGGAATATGCCTTTTAAAACTTATCTTCGTGGCGAGTGGGTGGCGATGCTGCGCCGGCAACTGCGGGATCACGAGGGATCTACATGTGCTTTGAGTGCAAGCCACCGAAGCGGCCTACCGTTTGCGAATGGGCATGTACGAGCTGGAGTAAGTTCTCTGCATCGATAATCAAGAACGGCTTCCGGCGTGCCCCCATTTTGACACCGCATCCGACTCAAGAGCAGCCACAAGAAGAGCCTCGGCTACCAGAGGTGAGTTCTGTTGATGATCAGGAGTTGAGGTTGATAGACGACACTGTCAGAGATAGTTTGTCGGACGATGAGCTGAGCTTCTCGTCATAGAATCGGATAACGATGCTGTTAGCGTTTCGGTTTAATATTTTTTGCACACGTCTCGTATTTTCTTGCGCACGTCACATATTTTTTCAATGCAGGTAACTTTCACGCTCGCGGATAACCCCAGCTCACTTAAAAAATATGCCTGTCCTCAATCACATAAATAATTCGGTAATATGTAAGCTTAAATGGAGTGTGCCAAATTAGTGCATAAAATGGAGAGGTATGAGTGCGTCATCGCATGTATAGTAATGTGCGTAAATAAACGTATGGTGTGAATAAGAATTGACAGTCTATTCAGGCCCACCAGACGTGATAGATGGTTCAACATTTGAACCGACGGCAGAGACACCTGCCAAAAATAACATGTACCATTATCTAGAAAAAATGTCGTTCACCACCTTCAAATTACCAAGATTTTTTAGGACGATTTTACCATTTAAAACTGTGACAAAGGATGTCCGTCGTGTGCTGGTCAGCAGCTGTCACAACGTTGGTCACCAAAACTTCAAATCAGCAGGAGAAGCACATGCCAACGATAATCAGATTAGTACAGTGTACCTTATCAAGAAAATTGTCGTCATTCCTGTGATCTAACCCTATCGAATGGTTGTGTCGGCGGAATCAACGTCTGGATATTAGAAACGCTTAGAAACGTTTATACCTATTCTCGATACGGATAAGAAATAGCGGGACTAAAAACGTTCACGTTATGTGCTGAATTATCTTGCCACTGCTTTACAAATGGTGTACATGACGGTTAATATTTTGATTTGGCAGGCACTATGGCGTTGCTCCGTTGATGCATGCTACTGTACCTACTAGAGAATCTCGCATGGTTTCGTGCGTTCCTCGCCCCAGCGTCGAAACGCAACGGCGCCCCAGCCCTGCAAACAATCACGCCGCCATTGCTGCTTGCTGGTTGGGTTCCAAATTGGGGATGGTGGTTTGTACCAATACCTGAGTGGGGCATATATATTGTTGGAGTGACAACGTCAGCTCTTTGTTAAAGCCTAATACTCCTTTCAAGAGTCAATCATCTACGCTTATCAACAAGTCTAAGATTATATTGTGGCTCCCTGAAATCAGGTTCATGTCAACCCACTGTATCAAGGATTTATATATACCAGTGCGAATATTTTTATGATCTAATATATTCTAAGCTTCAAGAATATCGCCTCGGTTGATAGCGGCGTCGATTGTCGCTGGTTGTATCACTATTAGATCATTTGATGCCTTGTAGAGCTTAGGGACATTTCTGGACTTAATTAGTACTCGGTAAACATCCATTCCAACGACCGTATACACAGCGTTGCTCCAGCGAGCTGACGCTTTGTTGAATGTTTGCTTCTTGAGTCGGTATAGCACATTTGTTTCAACTATAAATTGGTTGTCACTTTTAGCCTCGGCTTGATTATGGTCCAGCTCCGGCTCTATGACCTTACCTTTCGTCTCGTTTGGGGTCATTCCAATATGTGGATAATATCGTTATGGTTATCAATAATGTCGCTGACAAGCGTTTGCGTAATCTTCTTGGGTGATATTAGTTAGTCTCTGTTTTAGCGTTCTGTTGAATCCCTCGATTTTTCCCATCGTTCTGTGATCTCCTGGCTCGTTGTTATAGTGATCGGCGTTTTTGATATTAAGCCATGCTTGTGCTTGTTTGTTCACGAAATCGCTACCATTGCAACCGGTGATAATGTCTACCTTGTGGGATCGAATGGAAGCTTTTTAGTGCCGTTAACACGGTCGATGCATTCTTATGTTTGAGTAACTAGCGTAGTGAATTCGTGAGTTGATTTTGATAACGGTCAGTATGGGCGCTTCCCCCCCCCCCCCAAAAAAAAAGCCAAGATTCATCTGCCATGAATTTGGGTTATCTTGAACCCATTGTATTGTGTTCTCTGCTCCAAGAAGCGTTGAATATTTGACTGAGTTCCATTTCATTCCTTCAATATTATAAACGTTATGTTTGGGTCTAACGCTCTCGCTTTTTCAAATAGAGCTCGAGCAGCAACATATCCGGTTTCTGAATCGTAGTAGAGTTTCTTTATGAGCTCAGCCATCCTATGTATATTTTGATCAAATAAAAATATCAGGCTTTCTGTTTTCGACCGAAGCATACTCCCTAAACATTTAGCGGGATAGTTGATATGCCATCTGAAAGCACCTGTCGTTGGTCGTAGAAATATGACAAAGCAGTTTTCTCCTGGGAGTAAGTAATGATTGATTTGAATTCCCTTCTGATACGAAAGCTCTTCTTGGAGCGTGATTCGATTGCGAACCACAGTCTCGAACCCAACAAGGGAATTGAGTACGTCGGATTTTTTACTACCACTCTGCTTCACGCCCTTGGCTGAAACCTTGACCTTATTTTGGCTATCAGGCATCACCTCGTCGAGCGCTTCGCGCAGCTTTCATGAGGAGAAAACGCGTTGTTCGAACTGGCATTTCTAAAGGAGTACGTCTTTGTGATCTTGATCCATGAGATATATACCATTTGAAATGCGGCGCGTAGATTATAATCTTTTCACCGAAGTAATTACCAATTAAATTTGCAGGCTGGCTTCGCTCGGCTTATTTCACGAGTCTGGTTATACTCATATATGTGCGAGCCAAAGATGGTATCATCGGTGCAATCGGTTAGCGTATTCTTTAAATTTGGTGTCATCTCACTGAAGTAATCTTTCAGATGATCTGGGGTACAGATTAGCGATCGGAAAAAATATTCAATATACAATATATTCTGCATTGTTTGACGGAATAACTTATTATTGAGAAATCGCCCGATTCGTAAAATATCTAATTGGACCAGTAATAACAGTATTTATCTCCAACATTGCTCTATTAGGGAAGCCAACATTGGTTGGTTCTCGGTGGCCCCAAGGCTCAAGCAGCCCCGATACTTGATGCCCTTTGCATCATTCTCAAACTTTCAACCGACCCGCCCCCATGTCTTCCAAGGCTATCTGCAACGTTTTCTTCGCTGTCTGCGGCGACGGCGTCTTCAAGTGCAAGAGCTGCGGCACCACGCGCAAGCAGACCATATGCACAGGTTATTCAAACCTAATGAGCCATCTCGTCGACAAGCACCCGGACCATGCTGAGATCTTCGCTGCTAGTCAGCACCCACGCTCCGGCACGCTAGCACAACACGGCTTCGTCGACGAAAATACGATGGAGATCTACAAGTGGATGGAGTGGGTTGTCATGCCCAACCACGCTCTTGCTGAGGTCGACGACCCAGTTACCCGATCGATGTCGCGTCTCCAACCGATCTCATCGAAGACCCTGCCGCGCTACATCACCCATGTGTCAAGAAACGTTGGCACCAAGCTTGCTGGTCGCATGGGGGACTGCTTCGGTCTCATGTTCGACGGATGGACGTGCAGACCGATCCACTTTGTGGCGATCTACGCAGTGTATGCCAAGAACGAAGAGCGAGAGCAGCCACTGTTGGCAATCTCGCCAGCCGAGGACGGTCAGACCGCGGACGCTCATATCGAGATGATCGAGAATGTGCTCGGGGTCTACCACAAGCGACTTGACATGATCCAGTTTTGTGTGGGCGACAACTGCGTCACGAACCAAGCGATGCGACTCGTCTGCCCCTTGTCGGATGTGCGAGCCATCGCTTTACCTCGCCGTGGCACGCTTCATCGCCGAACATAATGACATCGTGGGCGAGGTTCAAGACCTGGTTCCTCGCCCAAGGTCCCATGGGAAAACTGTTCAGCTCACCAGCCAGGTGAAAGAACTCGACAGCGCGTGCGTCCAGCCGCAGAGCGAACAATGATCGTTGGCGGATGTGCGCGTACTCTTCGACGCCGTTATGACCAAGTATCCGTCGACGGCGGCGTACTTGAAGTCGGACGCACGCATCGTCCACTCACCAAAGTTTGAGAATGCGGTTGTCAAGCTCCTTCGTGACCAACGTCTCTCAGCCGCCGACGAGCAGGCAATCTTTTTTGTAGTCGGTTCGAGCTATCAGCGCTACAGCCAACAAGACGAAGCGCGTCAAGGAGAACTTTGCTGCTGTTGCTCTCCGCCAAGCGAGGCGTCCGTGCATGGCCACTACGGTTACGTACCAGAACACTGTGCATTTAATTCCCCCGACCAGCAACCGGCTTGAGCGACTTTTCTCCCAGTGCAAGCTGGTGATGATGTCACAGCGCGGTCGTCTTCTTCCGGCTCATTTCGAAATGAATGTGCTTTTTCGTGCCAACCGTGCTCTCTGGAGCTACAACTCGCTTGCCATCTGTGAGAGTGGGGTGGCCGACAACCACAATTAGAGCACAAGTAACACGTAGCTAGCAAACCGAATGGTAAAACACGGGATTCATCTAGTTAATAAATGACTGCTCCTCTCCTTCACAGTCATGATTCACCCCTCAGCATGTCCTCGGGGAATAAATTCCCACGCACAACGCCTACCATCTATCATGGACCCAAACACGCGGTAGCTAACCCGTGTCGGATGTGTTATATCTTACTAATCTCAAAAACGTGATTTGTGTAAGTGTTTTACTTGGGGCACACATCGATTCCACCGCAGTCATGATAATATTCAAAAATTACATACCGGTACAATGGGATATTATTACGGATATTACTGAATAATTATTATTGCGACATCGGGTATTGCCCTTATTATTATTGCTTTGACGAGCCTCCCAATCAATTTTTATAGTGAATTGTCCTATCGCTGGTTCAGATGTCATATTCAAAAATTCCAAATATCTCAACAGCCTTGATGTCGTCGACGATACCGTGATACGTATCGATGGTAGTCAATCACGCCCACCGTATCTCATTACCGAGGGCCCGTAAGCGTAGCGCGTTAGCGTCGTAACCGATGATCTTTTTCACAAGCTTACCGCCACGAGCTTAGTCTCGTTGCGCTTGGCGTACCGATTGAAGGTAATTGATGGCCGGCAAGCAATGTTAGCCTTCATTTAACTGCAGGTGTATGTCTCCTCGCGATCTTTCGAATAAACAAGTATGTCTGAGTTGAGCTCTAGCAGCTTCTTGAACCTCTACCACTAGAGAGACACGACGTTGAATTCAACTTAAGATATGAGAACAATACCGTGAATATGCCCCAATTACTTTTTGATACGAACCACCATCCCCAATTTGGAACCCAACCAGCAAGCAGCAATGGCGGCGTGATTGTTTGCAGGGCTGGGGCGCCGTTGCGTTTCGACGCTGGGGCGAGGAACGCACGAAACCATGCGAGATTCTCTAGTAGGTACAGTAGCATGCATCAACGGAGCAACGCCATAGTGCCTGCCAAATCAAAATATTAACCGTCATGTACACCATTTGTAAAGCAGTGGCAAGATAATTCAGCACATAACGTGAACGTTTTTAGTCCCGCTATTTCTTATCCGTATCGAGAATAGGTATAAACGTTTCTAAGCGTTTCTAATATCCAGACGTTGATTCCGCCGACACAACCATTCGATAGGGTTAGATCACAGGAATGACGACAATTTTCTTGATAAGGTACACTGTACTAATCTGATTATCGTTGGCATGTGCTTCTCCTGCTGATTTGAAGTTTTGGTGACCAACGTTGTGACAGCTGCTGACCAGCACACGACGGACATCCTTTGTCACAGTTTTAAATGGTAAAATCGTCCTAAAAAATCTTGGTAATTTGAAGGTGGTGAACGACATTTTTTCTAGATAATGGTACATGTTATTTTTGGCAGGTGTCTCTGCCGTCGGTTCAAATGTTGAACCATCTATCACGTCTGGTGGGCCTGAATAGACTGTCAATTCTTATTCACACCATACGTTTATTTACGCACATTACTATACATGCGATGACGCACTCATACCTCTCCATTTCATGCACTAATTTGGCACATTCCTTTTAAGCTTACATGTTTTCGTCAGAACTAGGAGTCCAGGATGGACACGACATCTTGACATCTCGATTATTAATGTCAAAAGATAATGACCTACGACCCATCGATTATTACAGGCTCGGAAGTCCATAGCCGTATTCAATATTGTTTTGAGCTTTTATATATGATCAAACATATTTCATAAACTCTTACATAGCGTGTACGACGATTGTGTCATTTGCGATACATATTTTTATGTGACGTGTAATGACGAGCCTCACCCTTCAATTAATTTATAAGACAGAGTATGGAAGCAAGTCTTTTACTATACAAATTCCTAATAGGGGCGAGCGAGAAACGCAAGAAAGATGACTTTAACTAACAGCGAATTGGCCGGGGTATTGAATTTGATAGTCTGGATCGCCTTAGTCACCAAAAGGCTTTTAAATTTTAGTGTCAGTATCGGTTGAGGAGAGTATAAACCTAACCTGACAGTATGTGACTATGCTAACTTCTAAGTATTAAACCTCAGCTGAGGTTATTTCGCGGTTTTCATTGACAGTCACTAGACGAGCGCCACCGCTACACGGCGATGGGTTTAATTTTGGTCCCAGTATGTGGGCCTGCCTGAAGATCCTTCATGCAAGGAGTGCCTTGCAGCACCGCACTTGCAGCGCCAGCGCCAGCCCCGCATGTTCGAGCGACGGCATTATCACTCGCGTCTCGCACACCCTGCATGTGAAGTTCTCCATGAAACGACGTGGGCTAAAACAATCTGTCAATTTTCAACAAATCGTTTTATTTAGTTTGCCACTAGAGGCCGCCTTCGGCGGAAGGTTGTTTTAGCGAATGAGGGCCGCCACCCAATGAGAATGCGGCTAGAAATCACGTTATAGCGTGCCGTTATGGCGTGATAGACGGACGGACGGTGGGAAATTAGTGTTGAGGTTTTTTGGACTAGCCGAACGCCGACCGCTTTACGGACCGTGTCTGTTTGTTTGGGTCACAACCTGTTCCGCTCGCTGTTTCAGCTTGCTACACTACTCATATCTCGTCCCACCCGTTTCGCTCGCTGTTCCAGCTCGCTTCATTACTCCCATCGTGTCCCACTCCGTTTCGTTCGCTCTTCCAGCTCGCTTCACTGCTCCTATCTCGCCCCACCCCATTCCGCTAGCTGTTCCAGCTCGCTGCACTACTTCTGTCGCGTAGGGTGGCCGCCTTCGCATGTTCGGCATCTAACTACGCATTGATGTACCAATATCCAACCCACATTAAATGTAGCCAATGAAAGGCCGCCTTCGCTTCGCTCGTCAGCAAAATACACTTTGAGCCAATGGGAGGACGCCTCGCTGCACTTGGCAGCAAATAATAAAATCATAATAGTTAGGGCAAACAGAAGGGGTTTCAGGCATAGGTTTTCGAGTCGGAAAGATAGTGGGATTTGAGTCTATGGGTTAGTAGCGGTACTAAATCCACAGCCAAGCAGTGCCGAGAGTGAGTTGCAGGCGGGCAGGCAGGATTCGGACAGAGAAACACACAGAAAGTTTGGAAGGGTCTCGTCTCGTGCCTTCAAGATCTCGCTCCACTGTAACGCACGTCCCCGCCTTCGCTTCGATCAGCGGGGACGGATTTCCCAGTGATATATAGGAAGTTGTATCACACACAAAGTGAACATGTATTTGAAAAATGATAAATGCAATGTCCTTTTTCTCCCTACCACTCATTGTCTCAAATATCTGTCTGTACATGATGTTGTTGGTGTACATTCCGTCCTCTTCCTCCAGCTCTGGATATTCAATCAACGCCTTGAATACGGACCTCAATGTCACTCTCGATATAGCCACATAAATGACGACAAATATAACCCCAGGTTCTCGACCGTCTGACCTTGGGCCTTCTTAATCGTCATCGCAAAAGCAGGCTGGACTGGAAATTGTTTACGACGCAAGCGGAAGGGAAAGTCTCGAGGATTGTCGCCACTAATGAAGACAATCCCCGGGATCAACGCGTCCTCGCCTTGGTGCTCACCAGTCATGATCCTCGCATTGGCCACTTGGGGTTTGAGCTCGACAATCCGGAGTTGCAGTTCCGTTGCACAATTCAACGTCTGGGTTCAGGCTTCGCATCATCATGATGGGGGCGCCCTTTTTCAACGTTAGCTTGTGGAGGAATTCCATTAATATTAACGGAGTGCAGAACTTCTGGTTCGAAATTTTTTCCTTCGTTGAGTTCATGACGGAGTCATTGGAATAATATTCGTGGGGATCCCCGTCCAAACGCGACGCCACAGCCTGGTTGATGCGTTGCACTACCGCGTTCCCTGTCGTCAGAATGGTACGGCTTGAAAATATGCGTCGGTAGCAATTTCAGGATTTCCGATGCCAGCATACATCGTGTCGATGATCCTGTCGAGCCCCTTCGGTATGACCCCGGGTCGTATCTCCTCGTCTGGATCGTTTTCATCTACTAGGTTTTCGAACAGCATATCTCTGGGAATTTTCAAATAATCTCTCCCTAGATGCGGGTTGACCTGGTGTCTGCCCTCTCCGATGTCAAGAAGATACTCTGTAAAGGCTGCCAGCCCCGCGGTCGAGTTTTCGATCTCGATGGATTGCACCCGCATGTTCTCAGTTAGCCGAACCTGCCGAAAGTGCGGCTACAACGTAGAGGACTTCAGACACGCGTCATTCGTTTCAGCAGGAGTGCCTCCTACTACCACCGGAAGAATCTGCCGAAAATCCCCCGACACAACGAATATCAATCTCCCAAAAGGTTCTTGGCCATTGTCCGTCAAGTCGCGCAATGTTCGCTCGATCGCCTCAAATGCGTAGCGGTGTGCCATGGGCGTTTCGTCCCAGATAACCAAGCTAGCTCTCCTGATCAGTTTATGCAATTTACTCCGCTTGGAAATGTTACATGTCGCTTATCGTGAAGCCGGAGGGTATCTTGGAGGTGGAATGGGCCGCCCGTCCACCCATGAGCAGTAGATAAGTAATCGCGCTTGACCGCCACCGCGATCGCGATCTTCCCCCGTAACCGTATTTTTGCGAGAATATGTTTGAGGAGCGTAGACTTTCCTGCGACGCCTTGTCCATCAATGAAATAAAGCTTGCTGGAGGGAGACGGAGCCTCAACCGCATCCATGATTTGGTTGTAGATAGCTTGTTGGCCACCATTAAGCTGGGCTGCCTGATTGACGATCTCGTGGAGTACATCGCGATCACAGTCTTGTAATTCGTGACGAATAAGATTGTTCTGGAGTTGGGACCGCTCCAGCAGCATCGAAAAGTCGCTCAGCTGCGGAAGCTCACGGTAGCGGTCCAGACTAGATCCACTAACCATCAACAGTTCGTGGAGGCTATATAATTTTTTAAACTTGATCGTGTGATCTTGTTCCTCGGGTTGCATGTCGCAGTTCATGTGTGCGTAGTCCTCCGAAAGGTCCCTATAGAACGGATCCCACAGCCGGCGAATGTTGCCCAGCTGGGAGTACACGAATATCGTCGTAAAGAGCTGACGAAGTTGGAACGGTTTTTGAAATGCAGCTGCTTCGCGCATACATGCTACCCTTTCGCATCGTCCTCTACATATCCGGCCGCGTAAGGCAGCCTCGCGATACGTGTCGCACCCCATCGACGGTCCGCAGATCTTCGAACGACGTCGGTCCTTCTCTGTGGCAAAGCAGAACGCGCAAGTAGAAGCGTTCAGCGTCGATCGGAGACACATGGACCATGCGACCAAGAGCGGCTGGACACGTTTTTCGGCGGATCCATTGCTTCAACCGGGCTTTCCAGCGGATATTCTTGCAGAATATCTTGGTACAGCATGTTTTCGTTACTTGTTTTTCGAGGATCTCGCTTCCGCACAACTCGCAAAATCTGGTCAACGCCGTATGTTGCCCTCGCGTGACAACACGTTCGGGGTCATCGATGGACCGAAACGTCACCATTTGCTCTCCATCCAGATGGATTTTCCCTTGCACGAAGTTGTCTAGGAGCCTCATGCAAACCTCCACCGGCAATATATACATCGCGTTAAGGTAGCGAAGGATATCATTGGGCTCCTTTGTGCAGACGCACCCTCTCCGCGCACGCTTTCAACGTAATGACTGCACGTCGGAACCCTTGTACACGTATTTATAGAGATATTTCACTGCTGTGATCGCCGTACACACTTCCACGTTAATGTGGCAGTTGTACTTCTGCGATAGGTACGGGTTGTAAGGAACAACCCACTTGTTCACCGTAGAGTTATCGTATTCTTTTCCTTTCAATCTGAGGACTCCGTCCTGGGGCCGTCTTCTTCTATAACGCGGGTATCCATCTTCACCATCCTGTGTAACCTCGACAAATTGCTTGGGGTATCCTTTGCTCGATTTTCCATCCTTCATGCATGGCCGCGACGTTGTATGCGCGGGCCCGCACGGACCATGCATCATACACGTCATTACCGTTTCGAAGAGCTGCGGGTTTGCTTCCATATTGGGGACTTCCGCGGATACCAATTTATCGATCATCTCTCTGGTTCGAGGATTGTCCTCTCCGCCAGTATGATCAATACATGCACACGCGGCAGGCCGCGTTTTTGGAATTCAACAACGTAGATCCGAGCTTGGACGCGACCTAGAACACCTTCATCCAGGTCCTTTAACAGCGCGGAGAACTTTTCCTGCCACATCGGCGCCACGATGTCCGGTCGATCCTGAGCAGTCTGATTTGCGAAGGGGATCTTTCTTCCCTCGATCTTTCCCACTTGGGATTGCACGTCATTTTAACAAAAATGTCTGGTTTTCCGTACGCTCGGACAATCTCATAGAGTCTTGGTACGATTTATACATAGCCTACGAGCTGCCCGAGTGTGTAGAAGGAAACATCACACGCTTGCCAATTTGGTTTAAAAAGTGTGTGGATCGGCGTTCGGGCCGGTCAGGGTGCCCCAAGGTATGTGTTTCTCGGTCATACAGTAAGGAGCCCCTCCCCATCCTCCAATACAACGGTACTTGCATTCAGAAGTGCGCCTCGGAACCCGCGGTACTGTTCAGCACGAATCTCGGCCTGGTGCGAGGCCACTCCTCGAAGCTTTCCTGCCCGCATTTGGCCCACTGGTCGAGGCACCCGTCGACTGCTGAAAGCACCGCCCATCTTGACGTAGCGCGGAGCGGTCATCGTCCTTCTGTCACATTCGATATGCAAGTTAACTTTGTGACGTGCTCGCGATTTGGGAGCTGGAACTCCCGGCAAAACAACCCTGTATTGCTTAGTGTTGGTTGCCTGACGCAAATTGCAAAGTGAGCTGTCTAATCTAACTCGAAAGCGCACCCGTCTGCCGCGTCGGCAGTCCAGGGGGGGGGGGGGGGCTTGCAGCTTGCTGCTGATTGCGTCCAGGTGTAATCAGCAGCAGCTGGCCTTGATTGTCCATGTGAAGATCTGCTTCGCTAGCTGGGTTTGCCTCAGCTGCGCTGGCTACGGGTTGGAAGAGCTGGCGTAAGATGTGTCCATGGCATCACCCCAGCGGTAGGTGATATCGTTTTTCTTCGTCATGAACAGTAGTTGCAAAAACACCCCAAACACTGACTTCCCAATTCCAGGACTGACAACCACAAGAATTCTACGGAGCGATCGATCTGACGCTAATCGTTGCTTGATGATATTATAGAGGTCCCAATATCCCTGTCGGATGTACAGACCATTGTCGAATGCTGTACTAAAGCTTGGCGTCGGAGTATTCAAAACTGTTCCAACCTTAAGTTCCTTGGCCCCTCAAGTTGTTGTGCAACTGGGGCCAATTCAGTCAAATAACGAGGATTAACGGTTTCCATTCTCTGCCTCTTTTCACCTAGCACCAATGCATTGGCTCCTTCCAAACGGTATCCACTTGACGCTGCGTCGGCATTGCCACGATGGGGGCATCCTTCATTGAGCCACCAAACGATCCAATCGGCGAATCTTCTTCCAACGCCTGCTTTGCTTCGTACCCGCCCTATCCGTTAAGACTGTGAGGTCGGCCGCATCAACGGTTGCAGGAGCGTTCGAACACTTGACCTTCACTGCGTCCCACAAAGCAACAGCGTCTTTTATATACACGAATACAGATGCAGCCGAGGTCACCGCGTTGCCGTCCTTGCCCACCAGCTGGAACCATTTCCGCGCCATCACTTCAATCCCATACGGAGAATTCGAGAATCTTATACGTCAATTGTAGTGATATAACAACATTAATCAGACTTTCCCGTCCGTCCGTTCTCGTCAGCCAATCACACCCGTAACTTTTTTTCGATTTGTCAAAACTTGCCGCCGAGTGACGCGATTGGCTAAAACTCCATTTTTGCTGCCGAGCGAAGCGAAGGCGGCGCCGCCTAAAACCTTTTCGTGTATAGCGGGACCGGAGGGCCCGCCCTTCCTACCGAAGCCGAAGGCCGAGGTAGATCACTTAGTATCCTAACACGGCGAGTGGTGCAGGAGCCTCTGCGAGCGGAGCGGAGGCGCTACTAACGGAGCGTAGCGTAGGTAGCTTTTCTCAATTGGGGAGCGAGCTCTTGATCGAGCGGAACGGGCATCATCCAAACTTTCACTACCACCCGCATTGCGGGCGGCGCTCGCCTAAGCTTATAAATCAATTATAGTAACGCATATGTCTGTGTTACACTTCCTGCCTGGCCGGTTGCACCTCCCATTCTGCATTGCTTCGTTTTTGTGTTTAGTACCGCTACCAACCCATAAAATAGAATGCCACTACCTTTCCGATAAGGAAAACTATCCTTGAAATTGCAAAAATACCCTTGCATCACGTTTAAACCCCTTCTCATTGTCCAAAATTGATGTAAATGTTTAGTTGATGCCGAGCGCAGCGAGGCGGCATCTCATGGCTACAATTAAGTGTGTGGTTACACCAATGCGTACTTAGCGTGCTTTGCTGCAGAGCGTAGCGAAGGCGGCCTCCCGACGCGAAATGAATAGTGAAGCGACCTGGAACAGCGAGCGAGACAGAATGGGACCAAGTAAGAGTATTGAAGCGAGCTGGAACAGCGAGCGGAACGGAGTGCTACGCGGTGGGAGTAGTGAAGCGAGCTTGAACAGCGAGCGGAAGTGGTTGTGACCCGACTAATACACACCGCCCTCAAAGCGGGTGGCGCTCAGCTAGTCCTAAAACTCAACACTAACGTACCTTTGTCCGTCTGTCACGCCATAACATGATTTCAGGCTGCAATCGCATTTGCTGCTGAGCGCAGCGAAGGTGGCCCTCATTAGCTAAAACAATCTTCTGCCGAATGCGGCCATTGTGGAAATGTAAATAGAACGATTGATTGGAAATTGAAATATATTTTTAAGCCGCTTCCTTTCATTCCAAAAATTTAGGACTTCACATGGAGGGTGTGCGAGACGCAAGTGGTGGAACCCCCGCTCGATCTTGACTGCGGCTGCGCATGGGCAGACCCACCTACTTGGTCCACAACCAAGCGTACGCGGTGGCGCTCGGTTAGTGACAGTCAATGAACACTCGTAAATAACCTCAGCTGAGGTTTAATACTTAAGAGTTAGCATAGTCACATACTGTCAGGTTTATACCTTCCTCAAGACGATACTGGTACCTAAATTTAAAATCTTTGGTGACTGAGCGATTCATACCATTAAATTATATACCCTGGCAAATGCGTTGTTAGCCAAAGTCGTCTTTCTTGCGTTTCTCGCTTTCGCCGCTATTAGGAATTTGAATAGTAAAATGCTTGCTTTCCAGACTCTGTCTTATAAATTGTTTGAAGTGTGAGGCTCGTCATTGCACGTCACGTATAGTTATGCGTCGCAAAAGACAATCATCACACTTTTTATGTAATAATCTAAGTATGGTACTCCCATAGAAGAAAATATGTTTGACCGTATATAGCTGCTCGACATATATAACCAGGCATACATGTATATAGAAATGCCAAAATGGGCAACGGTCCCACCTCCTAATCTTAGAAATGCCCAGTATAAGGCACTGGGGGGGGGGAGAATTCCGGTTATGTGTACACACCTGGGTTGGTTGATGGAATCGCCCGAGTAATCGACAGACGTTTCCCATCGGCCAAATTGATTTGAGGCAGCAAGACCTCCGTATTGATTATCTCCGTTGTGACTCTCTCGCTACCGCGCTGTACCCTCGCTCCGTCTGGCTATGTCTCTCGTGCTGTGTCGCTGTGGCTTTCGCGCTGCTCAGCTTCTCCAGAATATCCTGAAACGAAGGTCCACCAGCAACGAAGGGGTCAAGCGCATTACCAGAGGTGTCGTGATCCCCTACAGTTTCCCTCACAATAGGCTGCACGACCAGGCGACAGATGTTAGAGGTCGCAGGCTCGTAGACTGCGCTGGACACGGGGCTTCGACGGCGCTCTGGGTATGGGGACACTCGACGCGATCATGTGCTGATGGCGCTGGTGATGTTGGTGTCATTCTTGAAACAGGATTCCTCATGACATTCTTATGTTGCGTATGCTATTTATGTGGTGGGGCGATTGGCCGCGCGATTGTGCTGCGCGATACAATCAATCGCCCAGGGAAATATTTTGAGTAGAGACCAGAATAAGACGTGATTGCTGAAAATATGCAAAGACTTATTCAGCTTCAACCTGAGCGGGATTCAGACAACCTGCTCATTGAAAGCGATCCGTCTCCGGTATGACCCCGTCATCTGGTCAGTTTGAGGGGTTGCGATATGTCTGCACTCATTGCTCGGCATAGCGCGCGCACGACCAGGCACTGGGAGGAGTCCGATCTCGATCAAATCGAGCAGGAGCACTCAGCAGTGCGGCAAATGTACGCTTCCAACCCTGCGTTCCGCGCCAAGGTGGAGCAAAACGTCACGCTCGACTTTGAGAACTCGCTGGATACTCATTATCCTTCGTAGACGCGGTTTGCGGGCGGCCTATCCACCATATTTCCTGGAACATCGACCGTCGAGAGCGATTTCTCGCTACTAAAGTGGGAGAAGCCGTCGTACTAGAGTCGACTGACCGATTTCACTCTCGAAGGCGCTCTCCACACCAAGCCGTTTGAGGACCTGGACAGCATTCCGCTTGATTAGATCGTAGTCAATCGCGAGGCTCCGCCTGGATCTCTTATATTCTGTATGGTGCCCTCTAATTGCCCTCCAATCCCCTTCCAAACCACGCGATTTGCCCACTTAGCTTATTTTCGTACAATTCGGCAAATGCTAATCATATATATGCGTGTATATAACCGCTCAAAAAATAGTATTTAAAACTCTATGAATAACTTCCGAGCCTGTAATAATCGATGAGGCGTAAGTCATCACCTCTCGACATTGATATCGAGATACCAAGATGTCGTGTCCATCCTGGACTCTTGCTTCAGACGTAATATGTATGTAAGCCTTAATATCTATCACCAACCCTAATTGTACCACGAAACGGTTCCACGCGTGGAATAGCTGCAATTTTAATAAACTATACAAAACGCAAGATGTTTATATTATCGGTTATACCATTACAAAAATTAACACGAATTGTTTAGCACGATACAGATGAAGATGCTGTTCGTAGAAATTCCGCTTCGCTCCCAAGCCGCACAACGGATAGAACGTGTCCTTCGTCGGTTGCGAACAAATAGCAATGCGTGACGTTAAAAGCCCTTCTCATTCGCCAAAAAAATGTAATTTTTTATTTGCTGCCGAGGCAGCGCGGCGGCCTCCAATTGGCTCAAGCTTTGTTTCACTGACGAGCGAAGGAAGGCGGCCTCATTGGCTACAATCAATGTGCGTGGGTACAACAATTCGTACTTAAATGCCGAGCAAAGCGAAGGCGGCCACCTTACGAGATAGAGTAGTGATGCGAGCCGGAACAACGAGCGAACGGAGTGATACCAAGATAAGAGTAGTGCAGTGAGCGGGAGGAGACGGACAATATGAGTTAGTGAAGCGAACTGGAACAGCGAACGCAACGGGTGGAACCCGACAAACACACACCGCCCGCAAAGCGAGCGACGCTCGGCTAGTCCTACATCAAGTGTAATATTGCCGTCCGTCCATTAGTCCGTCACACTTCCGTACCGTTTTCTTGCGATTGGTCAAATTTGCCGCCGAGCGAAGCGAAGGCGGCTTCCCATTGGCTGAAATTGCTGCTGAGCGAAGCGAAGCCGGCGCCGCCATTAAACCTTTTTCTGTATAGCGGGCCCGGAGGGCACGCCCTTCCTATCGAAGCTGATGGCGCAGGTAGCTCACTTAGTATCCTATACGGTGGGTAGCGCAGCGAACCTCTGCGTGCGGAGCGGAGGCGCTACTACCGGAGCGTAGCGTTGGTAGCTTTCTCAGTAATGGAGCGAGTTCTTGAGAGAACGAAACGGGCTCCTTCCAAACTTTCACTACCGCCCGCAGAGCGAACTGCGCTCGGCTGGTCCTACCACAATTGTAGTAACGCGTGTGTACGTGTTACACTTCCTGCCCGGTCGCCTGCGCCTCCCATTCGGCATGACTTGGCTTTGCATTTGATACCGCTACCAACCCACATACCGTAAAACTTATGTGCAAACGGACACGGCGTGTTCCTGAAGGCTCATCTATACCGTTTTCTGGAAGTCTGAAATATTACTTTATTGACCGCATATTGAAGAACTGGCAGCTCGACTAGTTAAACCGGTTTGCTTATTGAGGGCCTTTAGTTGGCCTGGGTTCGAATCCCACCAAGAATAAAGAAGCAGGGTCTGCTGCTCGTTGTTTGTTATCCATCAATAGACGAGTTTGCGCTTCAAGTCTCTCTATATGGAGCTCGGCGTGCAAATCATTTGGCTACCGTTTTTTTAGTGCAACAACGTATTTGCACTCACAATAATACTTCAGCCTTCGTGTTCCATGTGTGTATATGTGTTGGCTTCGTTCGCCACTCTGTCAGATGAGGTCGGCCTGGTGGCTTGGTCTTGGGCATTATGCTTTGTGTTGACGGCTTCTTGACTGACTGACTGACTGAGCTCGTTCCAGCAGTTTGGTTAAATTACCGAATTGTGTCCTCAATATTACGATCGCTGATTGGCCACGTTGAAGGTGTCCGTAAATGCCAGCGTCTGCTTGCACATAAGTTTTACGGTAATCGAATCCCATTATCTTTTCGAATCGAAAAACTATGACTTAAATTGCAAAACTAGGCTTGCATCACGTTTAAAGCCCCTTCTCATTGGCCAAATATTTTTTATATGCCGCCTCCCATTGGATGTAATACATTTATGTGGCTAACATTATATCGTACTTAGAGAGAGCCCATCGTACCTAAAAAGAGAAGTAAGGTGTGAATGTGATAACGGCGCCATTTTCAAACTCCAAAGCGCGCGACGGGACCCCGAGGTCAAGGTACACTGCGTGTATGCATGTTTGCTTGAAGTACCGCCACCATTGCCATGGTGGTCTGAGGTCCCTGGGGGAGGGTTAGAATAAAGTGTAATTGCCTGGATGGAAGTGGGGTTCTCCCGTCCAGGAGACGCGAGCTAAGGGGCTTCAGCCCACCGCCCAGTCTGACATAGTGTCCGCCTATTGGCCAGACCTTTCCGACACTTTCTCCCAGTAGAAGCCGAGCAATTCCTTAAGCCCTCGATCGTTTTACTAAGGGTTAAACCCCGAAAACTATAAAAACGTTCGTAGGTGGAGTTTGCCAAGGACCACCCCCACCACACGCACGCCCAACCTGGCAATGTCAATAGCACTATGTGCAACGAATACCACCCCGGACCGTGAGGTTCGTCGAGGTCGAGAAAATGATTGACTTATTAAGGAAAGGGGCTTGGCGGTCGTGCGTCAACGAAATACCAATACGACTATAAAACCATCCAATCCATCAAGGACCTGGCGGTTCTCGCTGTATGGGGACGAGAGGAGAGATAGACGATACGGCTTTCGCTGGGTTGTCCTATCAGTATCCTCCTTCCTACGGCTACAGTACCTCTATTTGCATTGTTCAGTATTTACGCGGTCTTTGGTCTGTGCGGCCCTTCACCGTCTGTGATGCCAAGGACGGATCCGTTCCCAAACAAAGCAAAAAGTCCAAAATTCTGACCGATTACCCCTTACAACAAAAGGTTAAAGCCTGGGCCTCGAGGTCGGTGGCATCAAGCCGTCAGTTCACCACGGTTGCCAAAGGAAGTGACCAGAAAACAACGTGATAACTGCTCGCGCTTCAGCATAAAAACTGAAGCTTCGATCCAAAAAGGTATTGAGATGTTGCGCTAAATCACGAGAGCTTAAGGTGTAACAGTGGAGGTGAGGTACCAAAAGACGAACGGGGTATTACTTGGCTAATTAAATGTTCTATGGTCGCATCGGATCGCGGAACGCGTGCAATTCTGAATAATGCTGGAGCTTCTGCTGCTCGAGAGGGGGGGGGGCGGCATTGAAGGGGTAGCTGGTGCGTCGTGCATAATTCGTGCTTTGGCGAAATCATACAGTTAGTTCCATGGGCGCTACCTTCAGATGCCCATCTATTTCAAGCCTCCAAGACCGGCAACTCCTACGTGCAGTGTACTTAGACTTTACGTCTAACGAGTCGCGCGACTTTGTTTCGTGTTCGCAGCCGGCTATGCCGAGAGGGAAACGGACCCGCCAAGAGATTGAGGAAGCGCTGCGCGAGAATGAGCGTGTTAACTCAACCCATACTGCTCCGGAGGAACCCGCCGCGAAGAAGCTCCACGCAAGACGAAGTACCAGGAAGTACAACCTAAACAAGGTGTTGAAAGCGATTCAGATCGGTGAAGAGACGGGGTTAGCGATACCGAACACACACGCAAACCAGGCAAAACCGTCGGGGGCACACAGTAGGGATCCAAATCTGGTGGCCCAACTGCGCCGCCAACGAGACGCCAAGCGTCAACGTCAACGGAGAGCTGCCATATCAGCATCACAGCAAGAACGTATTCGGGCGTGAAACACCGAAAGGAATCGAGCACGACGCGCCAACATGTCATCGCCTGAAAGAGAACGCGCGCGGCTGAGAGACGCAGAACGGCGGTGCGCCAGTAGGGCTCGGCGCTCGTTACAAGAAAGAGGAGTTGAGCGGGAGCGAAACCGCTTGCGCCAAGAGGTATCACGGCAAATCGAACAGAAGAGGAGGTGAACGCCGAGCGGGAGCTCGCTTGAGTACGCCGTGCTTAGCACGTGTAGAGGTCACGCTCTCTGCAATCATCAAGACTTCGAGGATTCTATGGTTACTGGACCAAATGTACTCAATGGACGTCATAGGCTACCTGCAACTACGGTTTGTGACCACTGCAAGTGTGGAAATGGCCTGCCGAGTCGAAAAAAAAGTGTTGCCCGGAAGGAGCGGTCAAGCTTCTCTCTGTCGCCTGCGCCACCCCGTCTTTTGCAGCTATATGGGGACCCAGAGTTCTGGCGTCACATACGTTCGTACAACCAGGCCTTCGCCTTCACCTCCATTGGCGCATCGTGCAGCGACCGGAGCACGATCGAGGATGTGACCAAGACACCAGTGTGGCTAGGCAACAGGGAGTCTACACGTACCGGATCCAAGGATCCATGAGCCACTTTCTCGGCTCCTTACTTCCTTACACTGATCCCTACACGCACCAACCAGCGCAACCCAAGTTTGCGCAGATCTACACCGTAAACCCGAGCATACAGCAGTGCGCAGAGTGTCGTAGGGGGATTTTCAGTGACTTGGACCCCGTAGCGTTGGGTGACGTCGAGACGATGGTGGCTGAACGTACCTCGTTCGCACAGCAGTTCCTCACCTTCGGGGAAAAGCTTCGTGAGCACCGCGCTAATGGGGGGACGTTGCTGACGTGAAGTACCGCCTACACGAGAAGCGTTCGCAACCTGGCACGTGCAACTTGCCCACTGTCTCCGATATTGGTGCTACTTTAACTAAAGACGGAAACCTCGACAAACCGCGTGATATTATACTTTACGAAAAAAGACCACACTTCAGGCGTCTTTTCGAGACACACTCATCGTATGATCCTCTTCAATACCCATTACACCCTAGACTCCATCCGTACGGAGAGCTGGGGTGGACATTCACTGATACATACGACGGCGTTATAGTACGAAGGAATAAGTGAAATTTCCCTTCGTGAACACGTCAAGTTCCTTTCGGAATGGGAAATCGCCGCGCTCATACCAAGATGAATGCTGCCTCCTGTTCCATGAAAGAATAGAAGAAGCAGGCTCGCGTCTATGACGAAATGAACGGGAAACCGAAGCGTATTACCCGCATCATCGACATCGTGCTCGCCGGAAAGCATGATAAGAAGAAAGAAAACCAAGATAACAACGTGCTAGAAACTGTTGACATGGCGGAAACAGTGGTGAAGCTCACGATCCGCACCATGTTTAGCGGGTTCACAGCCTTAGTCAGATCTCCACCGCCGAGAAGTCGCTATCTCCCTTCTAGTAGAGTGCGCCAATAATGTGGTAGAGGACGTGGTGATCAAGTTAAAGGGCACCCCCAATACTCGCAGGGTAAGTACAGATTGCGACGTATTGTTACAATGTGGATTTTCCTTAAAGTATTGGGAGCGAAAAAAAGGGTTAGCGACAAAAAGCTGTTACAGTTTGATTTTCGACCTATCGCTGTACCGTATGGTCTTAGTGCTTAGCTACAGCGCACAAACGCTGGGGCGCCAAAAGAAGCAACTCAAGTCCGGGAAAATGTTGGAACTGGGCTGTACAAGATGCGATTGAGCTGTACTACCGCGTCGTGGCAGCGGGAAAGACATGTCTGGATGTCCAAAGATCCGGCAACAAAAGGATACACGTGGGAGACGCTGCGCAAGTACAACCACCTCGTGTATCGGAACCGAAGCCTCCAACCCGATGGGATCAGGCCATCCTGCTGAAAGGCTTTGGGTTTGGCCAGGTGAGTGGCGAGTTGGTGGTGGTGGACCCGGACTACCTGCTCTCGACGCTGTCTGCTGAGACCTTCCAGAAGTACTCGACCCGTCGCGAGGAGCGTCTGATCAAGATGAACACACACGTGCATAGCGATTACCGCCACTGTTATATCAATGGACATCACCATACCCGCCAGGCCCCACAAAATCATGTTGCGAACGTGAGGTGCTTGGACAGCACGCTCGTGAAGAAGGCGGGCCACATGTTGACGAAGTCGATGATCACCGTACCCACGCGCGAGTCCGAGATGCCGACGTCCGAGAAGATACTGCCCAAATTGTAGAACACGGCGTTGATACCCGAAAGCTGCTGCGCGCACGACAACATGATGCCGCCCAGCAGCTGCATGCTGTAGCGAGGTGCGAACATGGATTCCTTCTTGGGCGTCGAGTCGATGAGACCCTCCTTGGCGCTAATTGCTCACCTCGAGTCGCGACAGAGCCGTCTGCACGTGCTCCTCGGCGTACAGGCGAGCGATGGTCTGCTTAGCCTTCTCAATGCGTCCCTGGTCCAGAAGCCACGCTGGACTCTCCACGCACATGGACGGCGCCAGCAGCAGGTAGATGGCCGCCAGCGCGATGGGGAACGCAGCCAGGTAGCGCCACCCCAAGCTCGTGTTGGCGAAGAAGAACGTGATGGCAGGGAACAAAAAACCGATGGTCGTGAAGATTTCCAGGGAACAAAATACCGATGATTGTAAAATCTCCAGGCTCAGACTGAGCGTGTTGCGTATGTGCGGGGCGACAGCCCGTTGATGTAGCCACCGATGGTGGCTGTAGCCGTACCGGACGAGGACCGGCAATGAGACTGCGCAGAGCGAGCAGCCAAATGTTCGACACCGACGCCTGCACCACACCGCCGACGATCATGAAGAGACAGTCGCCAATGAGGGCTTTCTTGCGGTCTTACTTGTCGATGGAGTGTCCGCAACACAGCGAACCCACCATCGCGCTCAAGATGACCAAGGTGTGGAGCCAGCTGGGCATCCAGGCCGACAGGGGCTGAGCCCGCGGACTTGCTGCTGGTGCCGGTCAAGAACGGAACGGATGAAGAGGACGAATTCTACGCTTCCATTAACTAGACCTGCCTTTTTAGGCTTTCGTTACTGTATCGGTACTTATAAAGTACCACGCCTTAATGACTCGCTCCGCTATCGCTCTCCGTTTCTCGGCAGCCGATCGATTCATTTTTGCTAGCAACCGCTGGCGAAGTGTTGTGCCTTTGTTGCTTCGCATTGCATCAATGTCAGACTGAAGCGCTAGATAGCGAACCCGCTGCTTGAATGGACCCATGATACCGACGTCCAGCGGCTGCAGTACAGATGTTGAGTTGGCTGGTAGCGGCACGGTTTCGGCGCCATGTTCTTGCAGCAAGGAAACGGACTCATCAGATACATGACACTTTAAGTTGTCGACGTAAGGTGCTAATGAATTAGGGTATTCCTCAGAAATGTAAGCAGCCCAAACCTTCTCGACAAAACCACTCTGCCAAGTTGCTGCGTCCATCCACCCGTTTTCCTGCACAGCATAGACGGCTTCCTTCGGTACCTTTGCACACTCTGCCTCCACACACACACACACACCGATTGAGCTTTAAAAATGATCAGAGGCTTGAGCTTGGCCCCGCTGCCGAGACCACCAGAAGCACTGACGCTCGGTACGAATGCCGGCGCCCTCGCACCTTCACGTTGAATAGCTTGCCCTTCCTCGCAATGATTGAGCCGGCATCGTTACCATGATATACACCGGTCTCATCTACAATTGGGTCCGAACTGTCTTGGCAACAGTCGTCTTCAGAAGAATCGTCCGCAAGCAGCTGCGAGCTGCTGTCATCAATTACTCGCCATTGACGGATTTGTGCTTCAACTGGGTCCATGTAGTATTCGACAGTCGCAACATGAATGGCATGCGCCCGTCGATGAGCTATACTACCGATTGGCTAAAAATTTTGTATGAGGAGGAAATTTGGGACTTGCCGAAAAACTTCACTGTAACATCATTATGTATGTAATATCACTACGAAGCAATCTGTATTTTACTTCTGAATAATAGGGAGCAAAAACCAGTAAATCTAGGCAAGAACAAAGGTAGCATAAATTGCACGAATTTCAATACGCACAGACAACGACGCATAAATCCGGCATCGCTGAATGCCATCCCCCATAGTAACGGAAGATTCACTGCACCCGACAAAAAATATGGCACGAACAAATATAAAGGCGTGATTGGTAGAATATAGCATTATTAGAGTAGAAAAAAACAAAGATCATGCGGTCGGATAAAAAAAGTGCTTTGATTAGACTGAAACCCCAGGATGGTGACTACGAATCATTGCATGCGGGGTGATGGTATTGTAGGCAATAATTGAAGACTTAATTGCACCGAGGTGTTTTTCTTTTGCGGTGCCTCCGCTACGTCTAGCACTATTTCTTAGCTTCGCCTTAAGTGGTTCCATTACACCGACGTCAAGAGGTTGACAAACCGACGTACTGTTCGGTGGTAGTGGGACCACAGTAGCGTTAGCTTCGTCTGCTACAACCCGCTGTCCTTCCTCCGAAACATGACACTCAAAGTTGTAAAGGAGAAGAGCAGCGAGACCATCTATTTCATATTTTAACAACTTTTCTACATATAGCTTCCAAATGTCCATCCGGGTATGTTTCTAGCTCGTCCTGCTCAATTTTCCCTCCAGGAACGCCGCGTGCAACAAATAGAATCGGTATTTTTTTCTAACATTCATAATAATATATCACAGAATATTAATAGATAAAAAATATTAGCAAATAAAATAAAATTGCCATCACCTCGAACAGTCAGAACAGCAGTCAATCGACCCGGTGTTTGTCCATTCCGAAATGCGTTCTGAGTCTCTGCGCCCCTTCAGTGCCCAGCTTTTGGTCGGCGGCATATCAAACAAAATGGCGGTTTCGTCTGCGTCCAATATGCCCACACCTTCGTACGTTCCGTACTTAACCCAAACGTCTAGTGAAAAGCCGCCCGGACTTCTTCGAGCTCCTCAAGTGACTTTTTCGCAGCCTGTGGCTTCTGCGCATAAAATTCATAACTTCAATACAATAAGATAAAGTAAAAACGTCATCATGGTAAATTAGCATTAATTGAATTTAATCAATATATACGTACCGGTTTGCTATCCGCTGCACTATGCGCTTAAGTGAGACCTCACCGTTCTCTTTGCCATCGAGATAGAGAGTCATCCAGCCCGGGAGAATCCTCCACATGAATTCAATCATTCTAGAGGTTTAGAAGAATCTAACGTGTACAGTTAAGAAAAATACTTATTATATAGTTAGTCACAATTTCCGTTAATTAGGTCGATAGTTATAATATATAAGCTTACGGTTTCGTCCTGTCGAACGTCTTTCATGTAGGTTACAAGGGCAGGGACTCCAGGAAAAGTTCATTTCGTCCCTGTCCTTTCAAAGTCTTCGACGATGCATTGCCCTTGAATTCGCGGATGGCCCTGGCTTGCTTGGTTCACCATGTACTGTTCCACGGGCAACGCTAAGCGTCCGTGCCACCTCCTCAATGCCGACTTGCTCGTATGACCGCTAACGCCTTGCGCTTCTTCTTAATGCTGAAGCTGCGCCTGGCATCTCTAATGCAGTCTTACTTAGAGCAATTCATTATTACCTGTTCGTAATTAGATTTAAATTTCTAATCGACATGATTTGATTGGTCAAAACGAATAATGGCATTAGTATGGGATTTGAAAAGTGACACCGTTCAATGCCCTATTTTTTGTGGTGCCGGATTTATGCGTCGTTGTCTGTAACGTTATCCACTGTAGTTTAAATACGTAGCATCATTTTATCTCGCTGCTAATAATGGTCAACGCTAAAATTTACTGTACAAGTAAATGCATGTGTACATATATTATCAATAGGACAGTGGCCTAAGGCCACACCGACCAAGGTGTCTCAATCTCTTACAATGCCTTTTGATGGGAGAAGTCGGCAGCCAACAAACTAAACATGACGCCTTCTCTGCAAAAAGATAAAATTCATGCAGCCACCAACTCGGAGACCAGATTCAATCTCTCGACAATCTCTTGCTCATTTCAAAACGTGATATCAACCTCACAAGCCACCCAACGAACCAAGAGCCACCAACCGCACAAGCAAAACTATAAAACATGGGCAAGTCCGACCGCAACGCCATCGCCCAACAAGAGTTCGCTTCTCTCGAGAAGGTGCTTAACCAGACCGCTGACGACGCCGCGAGATGCCTCAAGGTGCTCAAGAAGAACCTCTCTGACTACGACAGTCAGCATGGCAACCACTTCATCAACACCGCCGCCTCGTACATGCGGAGCGACATGCGCACCGCCAAGGACACGGCGGCCGACATGAAGCACGTCGCGCACCAGATCAGCAAGAGCCCGCAACCGTCCGAGTCGGAGATCCACTCGGCACGCAATATGATGGGCGCGACGGCCAAGGCCATGGATGTTCTGCATACGACGGCGCGCAACTACGACCAGCAGAACGGCCGCTCCAAGGGCGTTAAGGGTGCCATCGACAACGTCGTGGGCAACAACGACAAGGAAAAGCACGAGAAGGAGGGAGGTCTCTTCGACAAAGATCACAAGAGCAAGGATGATAAGCACACGGGGCTTTTAGGTAAGAGTGACAAGGACAAAGATGACAAACATACGGGACTTCTCGGTAAGAGCGACAACAAGGAGAACAAGGAGTCCAAGGTCGGCGGACTCTTCGGCAAGAGCGAAAAGGACAAGGATGATAAGCACACCGGACTTTTCGGCAAGAGCGATCACGACAAGGACAACAAGCGTGGTGGAGGCGTGCTCGGAGGGAAGACCGACCACCGCCACGACGGCCACAGCGGCGGCGCTCTTGGCAGCTCCGACACGGTCGAGACGCTGGTCAAGTCAACTCTGCGCGACAATTTCAACCTTAGCGCGCTGAGCCATCAGATCACCGTCGCCGAGAAGTCTCTGTCATCGTCGCCGTCGTTCGTGGAGCGTGCAAAGGAGGCGGTGAACGAGGTGAAGGACAAGCTCAAGGGCGACAAGACGAGTCCTACGCACGGTGGCCACCACGCCCACAAGAACGCGATCACGCCATAAGCTAGGTAGTATCCATCGCAGTATGGAGCTGTAGCGTTACCTAAGGCATCTATATAAGAATATGAATGATTCTTTGCCCAAACTGGCAGTTGTTGAATGGCAGCCGTCAAGTTGAAGTGCACATAATATGACGTCTGCCACATTACTAACTTACTGAGGAAAAGATCATCAGACGCCCACAAGCTGATTCGGCTCCCTGCAGTAACCATGGCGCGCTTCACATCGGCACTACGCAGTCCTAACGCGCTCTACAACAGCCAACGCGGCCTACCCGTCCCCCGCTTCTTGCCCGCCGCCGTACTCTTCTCTCTAGCCGCTTTGTTCGCGATTTCCACGTGGGCAATCGCCCCGCCAATCCAAGATCCGCTCCACCTCCAGTTCGACTCGGACACTTTGTGGACTATTTCCACGGACCAAATTGCTCTCGATAGCGCCCAATTCAAAATCCAAGTGCTGAACTCTGTGCCGGATTTGGTCCCCGCTGACGTGAAATGTGTCAAGACCAAATATTGTGACAAAAAGGGCGTATGCGCAATTGTGTGCAAGCACGGTAGTGTGCAGATGGACCAATGGCTACAGAGGGCCCTGAAACTGCAACGGAAACTCGCGTACCGTCGCAACTTTTGCTCTGCAACGCTGCCCGGTACACACAATTCCGCCATCAATTTGGCTGATGGGTACGGTGTAGAGGACCATGTGTTTGAGGGATATTTGCACTATGTTTCGTGGTTCAAGAAGGGGATGAAGGTTCACACGAATGACCAGCTCTTCTCGCTCACGGACCAATTGCAGATGGGCGTGAGGTTCATCGAGCTGGACGTGCATTGGTTTGATGGGGATCTGCGGATTGCTCATTGTGGAGGGTTTAAGTCGAGGTTACTGGACGGATTGGTCGAAGTATTCAATGAGATCGCGAAAATGCTAGGCACGGGCATTGAGTGGGATTCCGAGACCATTGGGTGCAAGCCCAGCTTGAGTAGCATCCCGTCGAAAGAGCAGAGACCGCTGAAGGAAGCGTTGCATGAGCTGGCGATGTGGCTGCATGCCCCGGAGCATAAGGACGAGTTCTTGATGGTATTCTTCGATGATGAGACGGATCTCATGAAGTGGAAGAAAGTCAGCAAGCTGGTGGACTATTTGAAGGAATACTTCCCGGAAGAGGAGATTCTGCGACCGATTGAATTGGCGGTGAGTTTTCTATTGGTTGTTGCTGACAAAAAAAACTAATTTTGTGCATGTTTGGCTTGTGGTGCTAGTACGACACAAAGTGGCCTACGATTGAAGAGCTGCTTCGCGTTGGGAAGCGTATAGTATTCATGAGCGGCGTCGACTACCTAACTTATGGAGAAGAGATCCTATTCGTGAAGGACACTGTTTGCAACTGGCAAGAGCCGCCGCTGCCTCTTGCCCCGTTCCCCGAGTGCCGATTCAGTGAGTCAAAGAGAGATATCGGAGTTCCGGACGAGAACTTTACCATTTTTCGTCCAGAAACCAGCGAAATCGAGTATGGTTTTCTCAATGCGGACGGTCAGATCGGCACGAACAAAAACTTGTTGAACGAGGAATCTCTTCCAGGCGTAGCAGACTGTGGTGTAAACTTGCCATCACCGGACAACATCACCCCGAAACGGATGGAGGCTACAATCTGGGCTGTGCCGAAGGGACACGAGTTGGATCCTAAGCTGTGCGTGGCGCTCATGCGCGAGTCAAAGTCTTGGCAGAGCGTGGATTGCCAAACTGCCAACCTTGTGCCAGCATGTGTTGATGTAAAGAACCCGCGTCACTGGCAGCTTGGAAGTTCGTCGGTCGTTGAAGCCGACGCCGACGCCGCCTGCGCAGCTCTATCCTTCGCAACAACGGAGTACTCTGTCCCAGCTTCTGGTTATGAAAATGGGCTCTTGCACAGCCAACTGATGCAGCACGCTTCCAGTTCGATTTCTGGGGTGTGGCTGAACGCAAAAGCTTTTGTCTCGGAGGTCTATTCTCCGGGGCAGTACCAGATTGTCGCTGCAGTAGCGCAAGAGGCCAGGGTATCACCTATTGACGACATTATCTCTGTGGAGTAAGTAAAACAAGTGAAGTAATGAAGACGATTGCGAAAATCCATCTTGTGCGTTGGGAACAGTAATGGAAACAACACGTGAGCAACCATAAAAACTCGAACAATTTAGCAGAAGGACGTTGCATTGTTTCCAGAAGCAATCAATATTTTCATCAATGGTATTGTATACGTCCACAAATGAAGCAAGCGAAAGCAAATTGTATTTTTTCGTTGTGATCTGTGGAGATATAGCTAGCTAGTTAGCTACTCATGATAGCAGCGCTGGACTTAGTGAACGTGTGGTTCGTGGACGAGATGAATTTAGGGGGTTTGACCACAATCAAACGCCTACCTACGCCTTGGACGAGGATTCTGGCACTGTGATTTTGTACGTCGTGTTGGGCATCGGGAAGAGCTCGAGGGAGGTGCTGTTCATTGGAGGTTCCAACTCGCCCGCATCTTCCGAACTCCCGTTTCTAGCACAGTGCCTCAGACAAAATTTGTCTTTTTGACCATTCCTGACAATCATCGGCTCATCCAGTTTGAAGTGGTCTGTACCGTTCGTCGCCTTCGGCGTGGGATGGCGCTCGTTATCTTTGGTCGGCTTTGGAGTCGGGTAGTATTTACCGCCCTCAGTAGGTTTCGCGGTCGGATAATGCTCATCGTACTTGCTAGGCTTGGGAGTGAGATAGTGCTCCTTATTTACAGTCGGCTTTGGGGTTGGGTGGTGCTTGTCGTCGGTGGGCTTCGGAGTCGGATGGTGCTTATCGTCTTCGTGATCCTTTTCCGTTCCAAGCTTGCAATAGTTTTTGAAGCTGGACGCCATCTTGTAGGCGTTCAGCTTCACACCGGCGAAGGACAAGTAGCAATCCATAGGCTTGAGCGCAATGACGTCTTTGATCAGCGCACGGCAGGCTTCAGAAGCGCACATGGCCTTGACTTGCGCGTTCGTGGGGTAGCCCATAGGCGGATCCATGGAGAAACCAGCTGAGACGTTCTGGCACGGATACAGGTGCGGGTTGGCAGAAAGCTCGGCGAATTTCACGATCTCTTCCGGGGGACACGCATCTCCGGCGGCAGCTCTGAACGCCGAGAGCAGGAGGAAGAAGAACATACCGAGTTGCATGGCTGTCTGAGTTGTTAAAAGCGGAGAAAGACGGTGGAGCTTGAGATTCCTTGTGGGTTTTTGGAGTCAGGTTGCCAACTTGGAAGCAGATTGGAGAATGAAGGAACGCAGACAACGAGAGCTTTTCGCTTGGAGCTATGGAGATGCCAGTTTTCTTTGAGAAAGGTCGACAACATTCTCTTGCAACAAAGGTGAAGAACAATCAAAGTGAGAAGAGACTACAGGGGCTCTCTGTCCTGTTGAAGAGACTGAAAGCACCCGAGAGGGCCACGAATGACTAAGGGTTGCATAGCTGGAATACTGTGATCAGTTCAGGATTACAAATTGCACTCAAGTGCTGGGGTAGGCGTCCTCAAACGGTGTCGGTGTTGGGTGTTCAGATGCAAGACAAGAGGAAAGATGGTGTCAGTCTTTCCGACCTTTGCACCCTTGACCCCACCTCGACGGCTACTCGCTCAAACTTCCGTCGGCGACGCTGAGCGTTCACAGTGCCAAGACATGCGGCTAGTATCCTCGTGGATGGCTGAAACAATAGCGTGAATGCCCATCAATTGAGGTGAAGAAAGACAATGGGGCAGTCGAACAACCGGGTTGCATGGTGGCCTTGCAGTTGGTTTAAGAAGAGAACAGAGCGTCAGGCCTTCCACCCTGGGTGTCATGTGAGACGAAGTCGTGGCAGACGCGAGCAAGCTGTGGAAAGCGACGTGCAGGAGAAACCTCACGTTGGGGCCACGTTTTGCTGCTCATGCACTCGCTGCCGAGGTGCCAAAAAGGATCTGCGCGCGAGACATCGAGAAGCAAGTGAAGGAGGAACACTAAAGAGCGGTGACCGGACAATAGAAATCAACTCTTGTTATTTGACGCGGGCTGAAAACAACGCCCAGTGACTGACGTACTTCCAATTGTCGTTGTATATCCGTGGACGTCATTCGAGTCAGCGACGCCATCTCCAGCTTGGTTATTGCCTACAACCGTCTACAGTACGTGCATTTAGCGGCAAAGATCCATCACGCTACTAACTACTACGTCGCGGATCGTGCTCATTATCACGAAGGACGGAGTGGATGTAATAGGGGGTTTCAGACATCTCATTTCTCGCGAAAAATCACAGCAAAAAATAAGCTCAATGATGAGACGATAAAAGTGTATCCATTATCTGAAACCTCAAAATTGCTCCTGCGTCGAGCGGCATAGCGCGTGGCGCCACGTGCTGACAGCAACAGCGCTGGTGAACGACGCTGTGGAGAGCCCCTGGGGTCGGATCTAGCCCATCAGAACGCTGAGAAGCAACAGGTAGAGCTGCTGATGCTTCCCAGGATTTCATCAGCTGACGCAATGCTCTGATGTACTCAAAGGCAGTCCGACCTCATCCCAAAAAATTTCGTCGCTCAGGCTCTCCGTGGCCAGGTCTTCTCGTGGGGACAGCGATATCGCTGCTGCAAGGCTCCCTCTTACACTGAAGCTCCACTTCATTGTCTGCGTGTGCTGCAAGGTACGAAGATTAGAACAGCGACGTCGTTCTCGTGAACTGCTAACCTGCAGCCTTCCCGCAACAATTTCTAAATGTATGTTGTAGAGCTCGTGCGAGGAGATGCTTGCCACCGAGAACAGTAAAGTCGTCAGCGCCATATCAAGCGCGCTGCTTCAAGCTGTTCCGCCCGAAGACGACGGTAGTGATAGCGATAGCTGTGACGTAGGAGACAATGAAGAACTGCGTGGAGGAAACGAAGCGTGGGTGATGTCTGATGAGAAGCGAGTGAAGTATCGGAGCTAGCTGATCTTTATACTGGTCTAACGCAGACGAGGTACATCAAGCCATACAGAAAGGAGACCAGATCTACTGTGCACAGATACAATTTTTTCGACCAAACCCCAAAGGAATTCCGATAATCGGTTCGTGTAGATGGAGTGACGTTCGACTACGTACTCGGCCTGATTGTGAGAGACTCTGTTTTCTACAACGACAGTAAGAACCCGCAAACCGATATAGCGATCCAACCAGTCGCGACGCTGTAATGATGTGGAACGTTTGGAAGTGGAAATTACTGTGGGAGAATTGATCGTTCGTATGGACTGGGAGCTGGTACGGTATCCGAGTTTGTTCATCACGTTCGCAAATCATCGCTCCGGCACTATTCGCGGTTTGTTGCGTGGCCGTCAGCGACGAAGCGGGCGACTTCATCGGCTTTTCATCGTGAGCGATATGGCTTTGGTGGCGTCGCTGGGTTTGTGGACGGGACCTACGTAAAATTCACTCAGAAGTCCCAAATCGATGGTCATCTCTTCTTCACGAGCAAGAAACGTTATGGGCTGAACACTCAGGTTTTCGGTGATGAAGATCAACGCATTCTGCACGCTTACGTGGGATGGCCAGGCTCGTATGGTGATGCTATGATCTTCTCTCGCTCGCCAGGTGGTAAACATCCCGAGCAGTACTTCTCGGACGATGAATATTTGATTGGTGACAGTGGATATGCTCTCGGAGCGCTTCGTTATGCCGTACAAGATGCCGCGAGCCGCTCAACCCGAAAACGCGTGCCCCTCAACACCATTCTTTCGAGCACACGAGTGGTAAATGAAATTGCATTGGATCACTGAAGAACCATTTGTCTTCTCTTTTTGGCGTACGCACCCAGATCAAGGAAAAAGATGACTTCGGAAAAGTGAACAACCACATACTCCTGTACGTCCTTCAATATCACTCTGGAAGTGGATGATCCTTGGACGGCTGGAGATCGTGAAGACTTTTCTGCTGCTGAAGCTGAAAGTGATGACGAAGATAACGACGATTCTTGCTGCATTCTGGTTCCAGCTCCGACTAAGAATGCTGAGGAGCAGCGCGAGATGATTAAACGCCAGGCGTTGTGGTACGATTAGAACGTAAAGCCGGATCCAACGTAACCGAGAGACGCAATCGGAAACCAGAAACAAAGCTAACGTACCAGCTGAGCTGGTCGCTGTTGCACTACTCGAACGGCTCGGCTTCGGAGCTGCTCGTGGTTGCTGGCGTCGGGTCGGGGAAGAACTTGTTCTCTATCTTCTCAACCTCACTCAGTGGTTTGCCCGCCTTAAGAAGCTCGAGTGTCCTAGTATGCTTGGACTGGATGCGCAGGATAGTTTTCTTCTGTTGAAGCTCCCTTGCGCGACCTTGTCTCTCCAACTTCTTTTTCACGCCGGTCCTCCATAAGAATTTTCTCTTTCCACTCATCTGCACCTTAACTCTTTTCCTCATTGAACGCTTGATGCTTCTTGGATGCTTCCGTATAGACACAGCCAAAATCCTTGCGCTTGAGGTCCGCGGCTTTATCGACCCCTTTGGCATCGGCAGCTGTGGTTGACTTCGGTTTTGATGCACTTTTGTATGATTTTGGATTCGTGGTCTTCTTGTTCTTGCCGATGGTAGCACTAGCCGCTACAGAGCTGATTCCAGTCTCAACAAGACGACCGGATGAAGTTGCCAGCACGGCGGCGCCAAATCTAGGCGCATCAATAAACTGGGAGTTGGGTCGACATTCTCCTGCTCGGCTGTGGCGTCAATAGTGGTGCTGTCCTGACTCGAAGTCATGCCGTGGGCGCGCGCATCATCGCCGCTAAGAGAAGGATCATCTTAGGCTGGAAACCAATCCGAGTCGATGAATGATGGCTCACTGAGCTCTGATGGAGGCGTCACATTCGCATTCGCCCCGAATAACTTATCGATCCGTTTAAAGCAAGGGCAGCACTCCTCCGCGAGATCCTCCACAGTCTTTCCTGCTGCGACCACTTCCTCGGTCAGCCAAATCCAGTCTGGTTATCCAGCTTTGCTTTTACCGCGCGATAGCGCCTGAAGATTGAGTTCTAGCGGCTCTGGCACTGCTTCGCCTCCCATTCACCGGCAATTTTTGTGTGAAGAAACGTTGTCCACCACCGTGTGCCATCATTTTGCCGTGCGTCGAGTCCCCTGCTATAATGTTGTAGTTTGCAGGGACTTCCAGCCAACGAACCATGGCGTCGATCTGGTGGGGAGTGGTATGATATCGAGTTCCAGAGACGTCCTCTTCTTGCTAGCGGGGCTGCAGCGAAACACGTGTTGCAGCCGGCTTTTTAGCCTGCTTCTTCGTTTCCTTCTGGTGTCGTTTCGGCGCCATCTTGCCTTGGGAGCACATCATATATGAGCAGCAATCTAGTCAGCCCAAGTGACTGCATGTCTTAGAAGTACACATAGCGAGCTTACCCGTGGTGAACTCGAATGGACGTCACTTTGACTTCACGTAGGCACTGCAGGATTTGAAGCCTGGCGACCAAGCACTTGGGGGTCTACGAGATGTGACGAGGGCTTGATTAGGGAGGTGCCCGCCCTGCAGAGTTGTGTGTGACTGCCGTACTCGTCTTTGAGGCAATTTCCGCACTGCGTTGAGTTTCGCACTCCGCACTGGAAGTTGAAGTGCAACCCATCAAAACAAATATACCTACTATATAGCATGCATTTGAAATATGCTTTGTAGGATCGATCAAACGATGAGAGCTCCAAGCGATGTGAGACAACGATGAGCCCGGCGAGGGTTATTTTTAGCCTCATCGTTTGCAAACGATGACACCAAAGATGAGACTGAAGCGCAAAAATGTCTGAAACCCCCTAATACATCAACACCTGCTGGCAGACTCTTTTGTGTATCGTAGGAAATGTCGGAAAAGTACGTTCTCGTCATTTCCCCAAGGTGCAAGTTTTTTCTCGAATTTCGTCTGGTCACCGACTCTTTCCATTGGCTTGTATGATGCCACTTTCCCATTCGCCGAAATGCTTTTTAACTCAGTTCTGATCCCCACGTAAGCACTCGACAAGTCACTCAGCAACTTCCAACATCAGCGGCAGTGACGGACTCTAAGAGCTCCACTTCGTCATTGCGTCATCCCCCCCCCCCCCCCGGCAACTCTCAACGCTCGATTCTATCGCTCGGCTTTATCCGTAGTGTCGGCATCTATTGACGCTTCGTTCAGCCCTTAATTTCCGCGGAATACCAAGAAAAGCGATCGGAGTGCGAGTGAATCCAGCTCCAAGCGATACATATCTGCCTCTCGTTTATAGCCGGTAATTCCGACCATTTCCACGCATTCCAAATCCCTAAAACATGACTAACGACGACAGCATGAGGTCCGCCTTGCTGCGCTTCGACCTCTTCTTCGCCGGTGCTGATCCCGCCAGGCAGAAGCGATTGCAGAAGGCGCTGGACGTGATTCGCAGCGCCATCGACATCTTCGGCCTGGAAGGCGTTTGCTTCAGTTTCAACGGGGGAAAAGACTCGACCGTAGTGCTGCACCTGCTTCGCATTGTGGTGGCCAAGCACGTGCTAGAGGAGGCGCAGCTCGCGCACATGAAGGCCCAGCAGGAAGTCGAGCACGGCATCAAGACGACTGTTACATCGCCACGAAACAGTTTTGTCTCAGCTGACTTGCTACAGGAAGAGGAGCTGGAAACTCGTGTTAAGACTCAATTACAGCGTGTGCCAGTCATGTATTTCGACTCGTACAACCAGTTTCCGGAGGTGCGCGAGTTCACGGAGGAGTGCACTAAGACGTATGCGCTCAGTTGCCACGTGTATAAGTGCTCATTTGTGGAGGGGGTAAAGGACATTTTGGAGAAGCTCAAGATTAAGGGCGTCTACATGGGTGTGCGCGGTGGTGACCCGTACACGGAGGATATGGAACATTTCTCGCCGAGCAGCCCTGGATGGCCGCCTTTCCTGCGTGTGAACCCGATCTTGCAGTGGACATATGCTGATGTGTGGAGTTTCCTGCGCGATTGTCAGTTAGAGTACTGCTCGTTGTACGACCACGGATACACGTCGCTAGGAAACATTTTTGATACCGTGCAGAACCCGGAACTCTGGCGGAAGGGTGAAGACGGCAATGAGGGATACTACCTGCCTGCCTACGAGCTTAAGGACGGTAGTTCCGAGCGCTGCGGACGACAGAAGAAGGCCCACACGACATCAAAATCTGACTAAGAAATGAGGGAGAGATGAGAGACAAGATGCTTGTAAAAGCTCGCCACTTTTGCTATATCTAATAGACCCAGAAAGGAATTTAGCATGAGAATCGTCGGATCCAGGCTACAATCCTGTACACCACTACAGTAGTAATCGTGATTAATAACGATGGCGCGATCGCGAACGAGAACGCGAACGCCTCCTAGGAGCTGAGGACACAGAAGATGGCCGACGGCAATGGCGACGATATCGGTTAGAAGGGATACCAGGCGACCGCGAACGGCCACGAGAGTCCTCTGATACCTGCGTGCATCTGGCAGAACTCTCGTACCTACGACGGTCAACTGGTGATCTTGAACGAGATCGGAATCGTCCGCTCCGGTGTTGCTGGCTCGCAGAGCGCGATCGGCGACTTTGCCGGGACGGTGAACGAGAGCTAGATCGTGGGCGACGTCCTGCATTGTCGTTATCCTTGCGATGGTGGTGGTGACGATGGGGACGCAGCTTGGCATCGTCTTCCTCATCCGAATCATGAATATGGTGGCGTCTCACCTTCTTCTCCTTCTTGCGCTCCTTCTTTTCCTTCTTCTTCAGTTTCCTCGCTGTTTTCTCAACGTTGCGCGCCTCCTTCCGTGCCGCCTTTGCCTCACTGTCCGTCGTCTGCTCCTTAATGGTTCCTGGCAACGCATATGTCGTATCGGCTCTGCCACTGGCAAGTTGGTCCTTGTATCTCTCCGCCAGCGTGCGCTTCGGGCCCGTCTCGAAGCCGGTAGCCTCCACAGGCGCTGCTCCGAGCCCTTCAATACGTTCCACGTCCATGCCGTCGCGTTCCGCTTCTCCCCGCTTCAGCAGCTCCTTCATCTCCGACGCACTCAAACCTTCAACAGGTTCGTGGCGCTTCTTCGGTGCAATGCCCCTATCCACGTGAAACATCATCGCCAGCTCGTTATCTTCAATACCAACAACTATGTAGAGTCACTCTTCACTCTCAAGCGACGTACAGAGCTTCGTTCATGAGATCTTCGTCGCGTTGTTTGGCCAGCGCCAGCTCCGCCTGCAGTGCCTCGGCCCGCTGCGACTGTTTATTCTTGGCATACCATGCTAGATCCTTGCCCTGCTGCCAGCGACCCACGGGCGCTTGCACCGAGTGGCCCAGGTAATTCTCCCGGTACTTGTCGTTCTTGACGTCCTCCCACTTAAACTCTTAGCGCGGCAATACATCAGAAAATTGACCTACAGTTAGTAAACTTAACTAACAACCACCAAACTACAGTAAGCAGCTTGTCCGCGACGTACGGTCGGCGCCGCCGCGCGTGCCACCGACGCGGTAGTTGGTCTTCCCGAAGCTCATAGCGAGCTCTCTCCACTGAAGACTGTGTTCATTACACCAAAAAACGATGTTGGTTCTGTGCTGTAACGCGTCATGCCACCATTCATCCGGTGATGCTAGCCGTGGTATCTTCTATCTATCGGGACTCTTCCGTACTGCATTTTCATTCGATAAATCTTCGCAACCACGAGCTCCAAGGAGGGGGAACGGAGCGCCTTGCTGGGGCCTCGAGTCGCCATGTCAGGCAGCAATGGCACCAATAACGGCGGCGGTATCTTCGCTGCTGGTGATAGCGACGGCGTCACAGGCGGAGGACCAGATTCATCCAGCCTCAACAACTACAGCACCTTCTTCGCCGCGGATCCTGTGCGTTAACTACCGCTAGCAGTATATCTGTGTAGCCAATATGATCCTACATGTAAAAGCTGACTAATTGATTGTGTACGACTTGTGTATCAATAGAGCGTGCGGTCGCTGATGCGCACGTCGGACAACATCGAGCGCACACGTCGCACTATGGCCGAGTCGGAGGAGGTGGCCAAGAACGTGCTCGTGGACCTGGAGCTGCAACGCTCGCAGCTGCACGACATGAAGGGCATGGTATCCGAGACCTCGAGCATGACGGGCCAGGTGCGCCACCTGCTGCAGATCATCGCCGACCGCTCGTATCGGAAGAAGATCTGTCTATACGTGGTCATTGTGGCGCTGTCTATCACCGACACCCTGGTCTTCTATCTATTGTTTATCCGTTAAAGAGTGTCCAGGAACGAGGAAATACAGCAGCATTAATTACAGCTTGTGTTGTGTCTGTGGGTTTCTCGGTTTATTATGACTCAAGTGAGCGGGGAGTAGATGGACTGGTGGGGGAAATAAACTACTTACGCATCCGCCTACCTTCTTACTGCTCGGGCATGCTGCCACCGCCCATCTGCTTGCCAGCACGCATAACCTCATCGACAAGCAGCAGCTGCGAAGCCAGCGTCGTCGCGAGGTGGATAAACTGACGCTTCACCCGGTAGTTGTCCCAGATACCCTCCTGCTCTGGCAGCATGGGCTCACCCGAGAAGAGGTCGATCCCCACGGGCATGCCCGAGTTCTGGTGCTCCTCCTGCACGGCGATCAGACTGTCCTGCACGTCCAGACCCGAGTTTTCCGCCAGCACCTTAGGGATCACCAGCAGAGCGTCCGCGAAAGCCTGCACACCAAGCTTGGCACGGCCCTTCACCGTACCCTTGAACTTGTTGAGCGCCTCGTTGGCAGTCAGCTCGAATGCAGCAGCACCAGGAACGACGCCCTTGTCCTCGATAGCGTTGTTGACAGCACGGACACCGTCGCGGATGGCGTCCTTAATCTGAGCAATCGTGTGCTCGTTAGGGCCCTTAATCAGGATCGTGCACGACTTCGGGTGCTGCACGTCCTCCACGAACGTGTAGCGCTCCTCGCCTAGAGTCTGCTCGTACACCTTGCCGGCGTAACCCAGCATAGACACGTCCATGTCGTCCGTCGAGTTAATGGGCATACCGCCGCAAGCAAGCGTTATCCGCTCCATGTTACGACGCTTGGCGCGACGCAGAGCCAGAATGCCCTCCTTGGCCAGCATGTCCAGCGACAGGGGGTCAATGCCCTTCTGGTTGATGATCACGAAGCTCTTCTTGTTCTCCTCCGTGCACACCTCACGCTTCAGCTCAATAATCTGACGCACCTTGTCGTCTGTGAACTTGCGCTCAGCTTCCACCATCTTCTCACGCTGGTCGGCGTTGCTGTAAAAAAAGCCCGAGTTTACCTCGCTCTTCTCGTACTCGAGAGACACGTTGCACGTCATGATGTAGCAGTTCTCCAGCGACGTGGGCATGTCCGGGTGGCGCGAGCCGTGGTCCAGCACCAGCCCCTTCACGAGACGGGTATCGCTGCTACTCTGGTGCATCATCTGTACAAACCCCACCAATGTAACAGTCAAAGAGTCAGTATCTCCAGTTACGCCCTACCATCAAATTCAAGCCAGCAACGCGCCACGTACGTGCATGATCTCGATCATGTGCAGGTCGATAGGGCGATCGGGCATGGCGATGGTCAGCACAGCATCCGTGATGATCTCCGTAAGTTGGTCAGCGAGCTTCTGGTCCAGCTTGGTACGCAGCGAAGTGCGCGCGACGCTGCAGAGCAACTCACGGTCCTTAAGCATGTCCTCAGGTATGGTCTTCATGCCGTCCAGGACGCGCAGAGCCTCGTCCTTGGCGAGCTCAAAGCCCTCCGACAAGATGCGCGGATGCAGGCCGTCGGCCAGGAAGCGCTCCGCCTGCTTGAGCAACTCGCCTATGAAAAGCACCGTGGACGTGGTACCGTCACCCGTCACGTCGTCCTGCGCGGTGGCAGCGCGCGCGATCAGCGCCGCCGTTGGGTGCTGGATCTGCATCTCGTGGAGCAGCACGTTGCCATCCTTAGTGAGCTTGATCTGACCGGCACCACCCACAAGCATCTTGAGTGTGCCGCGCGGGCCTGTAACAAGGTAGAAATAGTGGTTAGGAGATCTTTTGATGCTGGCTGTCAACAGTCCGTTGGTTTGGGACGGAAGCACGCACCGAGGTTGGACTTGAGCACGCCCTGGAGGCCCTTGGCGGCGCTCACGTTGACCATGAGCGCCTGCGACTTGCTCACAATCTCTGCGTTGGGGTTCATGCCGCGGTAGCTCATGGCGGCGGGGTGAGTTGTCTAGGCTTCGCTGTGTCTGAGGCGAGGGGTGGATTGCGATCTCGCTGGTGGCGCCGCGGCCTGCGACTACGTACCGTCATGTCGGTACAGTGGCGTGGCGTACACAAACTAAATTTGACATAGCTCGGTCATACCATGTGAGGTCCATATGAGGTGAATGTAGCCTGCCTGAAATAATCAATCAAAATCAACATAGGATTTCGACATGCTACCGGGATACCGACGTTTTTGGTATAGTTCGTAACCAAGCAATATACCGGATATATTACCGGTTTAATAAATTTGGATTATTAATAGTGTGTTTCGACGAAAACGGCGCACACCGTTCACAGCTAGACAATAAATTAACCGTGCCCAACGCAGCAGGAATCCTCAGATTTGAAGAAGACATTTCGACCGGCATCTCCGACGTCTCCCGACGAAAGCTGGTCGGGTCGGTGATTCGAAATAGGGACAACATTGAAGAAGAAAAGAAGGAAGGCGCCGAAAAGGCAATACTAAATAATATAGGTACTGTACTGGTGTCATGCCTTTCTGCGACAACGCCCTCCATTTTAGGGTCCTAAGTAGGAGGAGGAGTCTTACGAAAGCCCTCCTAACTGACTACAACTCCGTCCCAGAAATGTTGCACAGGGGCATCTATTTTGTCGTAATCACAAAATACACTGCATTCCATTATGCCTAGTGACACTGCTTCTGTGCTGCTACGACACAATTTGTCAAACTCAGGTGAGCATTGCACGCTTACTGGGAGTCTCCACTCCAGTTCGAGTCTTGCCTTCGCCATGTGACGAGACATGAATGCATTGCCCCCGTCATCCTTGAAGCACGAGTCCATGCAGCACTGAAGACTCAAAAACATCGGTTCAACGGCGTCGACGGTAGCTCCCAGTACGCGTCCATGACAGCTTGCACAAGCTCGTCAATGTTTTTTGGCGCGCGAAGTCGTTGACGAGCGATGAACACGCCTGGACCAAGCAGTTGAGGTTGGGCAAGCTAGGTGACTGACAGCGTAGTTCAACGTTCAAGCCCTCCTGGTAGGTTGCAAAGGCGCTGTCAGTGGGTCGAGTTGATATCGGCGGGTGGATTATCCTGTTGAACAATGGTGCGTTCGCGGCAGCTGTTCGTAGGCCACCTCTCGCGGATAGCAGGTATCCCCAGCGTACGCAATTCGGACCTAATTTGGCGTGTCGGAAATTAATCGTAAGTGCCTTTCTACAGCTCGTGATTAGACGTATCGTAAGTAGAATTAAAGAAGAGATCCCATTTTCTTGATTGAGAATTGTTTGGTTGGCAGAGTAGCTCATCAACGAGAAAACGACTTGAGGGAACTACGATGTCAGAACTCATGTTGATGGATTCTGGCCAAACACGTCAAACCCCACACAATTCGGACCTGTCCGGACCATATAAAATCTACTACTAAGTGATCATACCACGACACTAGCTCCAAACGAACTGGCCACCATCAGCAAACTCTGAACATCTTCGCGACGCAAGTCGACACAGGAATTTTGCATGGCTGTAGAGCCAGCGTGTTAATCAAGCTCAAGTGTGTCTCCCCTGACTTACTCTCGCCTTTGTCGTTTTTTTTTTGCTCTCGGTGCCTTTGTTTTCGCTTGCTTCTTAATGGCAGCCGTCGCTGCGCGCTCTCTCGCCTTCAGTTCCTTGGTCAGAGCAGCTTTCTCTTTAACCTTCAGTTCTCTGAGTGCTTCTTAAGAGCCATCTCCTTTGCTAATACGGCTTTCACTTCTGCCTTCTGCATGCGAGCTGCTTCATCCGCTAAAACCGAATGAAACATTTCGGGGCGTGTCATAAGAACACCGCCTTCAACGAAAGTACGCTGGCTCTTAGGTTGCGGTTCTGGCATTTTATTGCGAGTTGCTGAAGCCCTAAGAACGCAGCAGAGAACGCGTCAAGGGATACCCTCTCTCTGTGTTTAGCTTCCGTTTCTGCCGTTCGGTCAGGTTCGGCGCATCAAGCACGAAGTTCACGCTCGGTAAGTCGTCCACACTCGATTTACGGCCAACGATGCGGCCAATCATAACGTCTAGAGACAAAGGCAATATTCCGGTGTTCTGAAATGCTGCGATACAATGTTCGCTGCCCACAGCACTTTTACACCCCTTTGATTTGCGCTCTTCATTTTCTGCCGTTCCAAACAAATCGTCCGAAGGTTCGAGAAATCCGAGCCAAGCCTTACTGATGAGTCCCTGCTAGATCATGCTTGATTGGTTAGGGTCTGTGACACACGACAGGAAATAAACTCAACAGTCTCTCATAGTTGCGCGTCAGGACCGAAAAACCCTGTCATCCAATGGGTCTGTGAAGTGGCTGGTATGCCCCGGAAGAAAACAAAAGTGTTGATGGCATTTCTGACTGCATAGTCAAGAACTCGACCGTTGATGTGCGAAAAGTGTGCGTCCAGAAATAATAACGCAAGACGGGGCGCTTGCTTCTTGCTCAGTTGCCCGTTGAAAACTTGAGCCACTTAAGAAAAGGAAGCCGTTGATATTAGAAGAGTCCGTCACCGCGCACACCGCGCCGTCTACAGCACCATCCACCCACTCTTAGTACATTTTTCTTGCCTTTAGATAAAAATTGGAGGGAGGTGGTCACCAGCAGCGTTCACATTCGCCATAACCGATACGTTCTCTCGATCTTTAGACCGAAGGACGTTAGCTTCCATGCTCTTCCTGCAAATGACTCGCGGGGGCTTTCTTCCCTGCGGACAAAACCCAAGACTCGTCACAGTTCAAAATTTGATCAGGGATCGATCCATGCATGGCTTCTTGCAACTTGGAGGAGTAAGATCGTATGTGTTCCTCTGTTGACATGTTATACCCCTTATATCCAAGATTTGCGATCTTTTGCCTATAAGTCGATCAAGGTGGCGAGCCACAAAGCGCGCCGATCACCGTTCGGAAGGGAATAAGGCAGGGGACTGGCTTGCCCATGCCTAAAGCGACCTTGCGCGCAAGCAGACGAAGCTCACCATCGGTCATGCAGATGCCGCGCTTTGACGTATACAATATCACCTCAATAATGCATTCTTCGTCACCACTCGATAGAAGCGATTTGCGACCAGGCCTTGCAGCAACGCCCACCTTCTTCGCCAGCCACCTTTGAAGATTCGTCTTCGACACGCCGAATGAAGTTGCTGCTCTTGCCAGCGATATGCCTTCCTACCATTCGCATTGCACCTTCGTAACGTTTTACTGGGACTTCCTGCTGATTTGATCCCGTTGTGTTGATCACCATGCGTCTTGATGTTGTTTCGAGGAGGTCGATTTTGAATTGACCAAAGCATAGCGAGTTTCCGCTCGTTTTGGGTCGGGTAAAAGGGAGAGGTATCAGTTGTATATCCTCTCCCTCAGGAGCAAAGCTGAGTTCCCAGCAGACGAAATTTGGAAGCGATAAGAAAAATCAATGACAGACTCTTTTATTAGATTTTGTATCGGTCCGAGTTGTGGTCCGGTCCGGCACAATTCTGTCACTTTCCAATTCGCTCAATTGCCTGTTTAATAGATTGAAAATGGAGTGGTACTCATGCGAGTGTCACTACTAACTTTTGCATTGCCGTGAGGAGCGATGCCGCAGTCGGCATCTCCATTGGCCTCTCTGCAAACACAGCTCCTGAATTGCGAGCTCGGGCGGATGATTTAGCATAGTGGTTGTTGTAAAAGATAGCCGACGCCCCAAATATCCACTTTGACCGAATGCGACGGTGCAATCTCCTGAGCATACAACTTCGGATTCAAGTACAGTGCTGACTCGTCGCGATCTTGTTGGTACTTCTACACATTGTTCCATCGCAAACCGCGATGCATCAGCTTGACTTTGGGCGGCGTCACCAGGGCCTTGAGTATATCATGCAACGCGTCTTGTGCAAGCTGCTTGACGACCGAGGGTGGTGTAACAAGGCCAACGGTCTCCAACAATGTGTCTTTTCTTCAGATTGGCCTTTTCGCCAAGGTCACTACGTTGGGCACAGAATGCTCCTTCATTTCGTCGCCGTATCGGAGTACAATACTGACGCCTCGTCTGCATCATAGGCACGAAGTCAACGACTTGAGTTTCTTGAGCCTTACACAGCAAGCTTGACCAGAGGAGATTCTGACTTCGCGCGAAGTTGATCTAGCGCCCAATGATCTTTCCAACATACTGCGCTACGGGAATCTTGATTTCCTTTGTGTGGTTCTTCCCATCCGTATTTTTGTAGGCTTGGACAGTAAAACCGTCGTAGATTTCGTTCGAGACGATGAAGAGAAGGATGTGCGTAGAGCTTCGAAACGCTTGGCGCTGCGCCACATTCATATAGCCAGCTTCCAAGTGTTGGTATTTGATGGGATGAGCTTTGCCCACTGTCGACTGGGCGTAGATAATACGACGAGCTTTTGGGACAACAAGCACACCATCAATTGCTGGAAAAGTCTTCGAAAGCGGGATGTACAGCACCAATTCATTCCGGATTTCGGATGACGCTTGAATGATCTTGAACGCTGCATTGAATGGACCATGCGTTGGGACAGTTCTGACGTTTTTATCCATCGAGCGATTCATACAAAACTCGCTGGTGGCAAGGTCTTGCATCAGAAACTTCTCGATTTCTTTGCCTCGCCACGACTGCAAATCCGGGGATGGAGTCTGCAACAACGAGCTTTATCGTCCCATCCAACTTGATAACGGCGTTCATGATCGCCTCGACTGCCAAAGTGAATACACCAGGTAGCGGACACTGGGATATTTTGCATTGCGGAATAAACTGAACATAATGTGCTTCATTCGATCATCGAATACATTTTGCTGAAAAAGTCTAATCAGGTCCTTGAGCTCATCAACACTGTGGGGAACCTCATCCTTCACACGTCTCACCAAGCGATCGAACGTTTGCGTTGACGAAAAAAACGAGTCTTGGTTTACCACCAACGAGATTAACCCTTCGTAACCAATCTTCTTGGTCCTCCAAGTGAATCGCATCGGCGAATCTCTGGCACTCCGCTTTGGTCCATGGATCCATGTACACCTTGAAGCAGTCCTCCTTGACAAACTCGTTGTAATTCTTCGTGCGTGGGCTGGCGAACAGAAACGCATGCTCGAAGGCATCCAACACCAATGCTTCACCGGTTTCATTGCCATCAAATAATCCGTTGTAGCTCCTCTCAGCACGCGGCGTCTTCGAAACCACGTAACCATCTGTGCTGCTTCAAGTTAAATAGATCACTGGAAGACAAAACAGGTGGTAGGCGATATCATTTTTTTCTCGTCATAAACAGAAGCAACATACAGATGCCAAACACGGACTTGCCTAGGCCTGGACTGCCAGTGACCAGAATGCTACGATTTGACGTTTTCGCTATGATACTGTAGCGATCCAGATACTCTCGTCGGATGTACAAACCGTTGCGCCAATTTATCCCAAACACCGACTCTGGCGTCTCCAAAACAGTACCCACTTCGGCCTGAAACAGTTTCTGTGTAGTGCTGGCCAGTTTAATCAATTTGGGGAAACGGTATCAACTCGACGCTGCGGCAGCACTGCCACGATGAGAGCATCCTTCTTCGAACCGCCCAACAATCCAATCGGCGAATCTTCATCCAACCCCTGATTCGCGCGGTACGCCGCCCGGTTTGGGAAAACTGTGAGGTCGGACGCGATGACATTCACAGGGAAAGCACGAGAGACTTTAGCAAACACTGCATCTCGGAAAGCAACAACATCCTCCATATCCACGGATACAGCATCAGCCGAGGTCACCGCGTTGCCGTCCTCGCCCACCACCAGCTCAAACCATTTCCGCGCCATTACATGTACTTCAATCACACACAAATCGAGAGTGAATACTCGCGAAATATCCTCAACTGAGGTTTAATACTTCAAGTTCGTATGGTCACATACTGTTAGGTTTATGCCTTCCTCAAATCGATACTGATACCTAATTTTTAAATCCTTTTGGTCACCGATTCGATCCATACTATTAAGTTCAATACCCTGGTGAATTCGTTGTTAGCTGAAGTAGTGTTTCTTGCGATTCTCGTTTTCGTCGCTATTAGGAATTTAAATAGTAAAATGCTTGCTTCCAGACTGTCTTATAAATTGATTAAAGGGTGGGGCTCGTCATGACACGTCACCAAAAAAATATGCCGCGCAAAAGACACAATCGTCGCACTCTTTATGTAATAACCTTAGTCTCGTACTCCCATAGAAGAAAATATGTTTGACCATATATAACTGCTCGACCATATATTGTTGACGTCACATGATATGCCCTATTTTTTTGCAAATCGACCGCTTTATAGCCAATTTAGGCTCTATATATACGACATAGCCCTTTTTTATCTATAAAAAAGGGCTATGTCGTTATAAATAGAACGTCAGTCCGATTGGTTGGATCCCAGCCCCTGTTCATATATCACATGTTGCCGTCAATTTAGCGTCAACTGGCTTCGAATGCCCATTTAACACTGGGCACTCGAAGCCATCGCTATATATGTAAACGATGTCGGTGTCGCTATTATCATTTAAACAAGGGATAATATAGGCATTACGATTGAAAAAGATTAAAATGAATACGTATGCATCTCTCAAGTATGTTAGGAATGAAAATGTCTTCATTTGGGGAGCAGTCTCTGAACTATTTGCTCATTCGAGACTCGATCCGCGCAAGGCTATTTTAATAGCGGAGCTATAAAAGCTCGTGGTGTTCTATGCTGTATATTTGCCCTATGGACGTTTTACATCCAGAACTCAGATTTAATTTTTCTCCTACCCTATTTTAGTACGTTTTTTACCCATCCAAAACGGCCTAACCGGGCTGGATATAGTGGTCGGTTTTCACAATATAAATTACCGTATTCCTTCTGTGCTTACCGACACCATATTCACGATTTGACTAGTGTACTACCACTGAACAGGAACGTTAGCTTCACAAAAAATAGAGAGGCCTTCTGCTAACTCAGCACCCTTGAGACACAACATGGTGGCGCTGACGGGCACACCGTCTTTCCGCAGCAGGTTGATTCACTGTACTAGCGATGCTTCAGCTTCTTGGGGTAGAAAGTTGGCGATCGAGATGCTCGCACGTACTTCATATCCGCCACCGTTGCGCTCTTACAGCGTCTTCACGCACCGACAACTCTTTCCGCCACTGGTAGATGAGATTACGTCGTGTTGCTCTTTTCCATCGTCAGATAAGTTAGAGTAAAAGAAATGCAGAATCCCTGCTATTTTCTTGCAGCTATTGAAATGAAGCACCACTTCAGCTTGTGCCGGTTTGTGAAGCTAGCGCGCCTGTGCTTCAGCTTCTTGCGGCCGCTCCCGGTTAGCCGCTGCCGCCCTTGGTGCTGCGGCATCGCAGCCAGTCGAAGAATGCGGTATGCTTTCTGTCCCTCGCTGAATCTGTCAGTTAGCACATAAGGCACAACGGTACAGCAATTTTTGACTTGTGATTTGCTGCTTGGATTGTCAGTAATGAGTGCCCGTCAGTAAGCACAGAAGGAATACGGTATAACTTATATATGGTCGAGCAGTTATATATGGTCAAACATATAAGTTATAAGTTATATATTGGTCCAGCAGTAGAAACGTATGGCGTCTCCAGTACTGATTAAACGCCACAAGGAAACCGCCTCAAATGGGCTCGCGAGAAGGTGACGTGGGACGTTACAAAGTGGTGCCAGGTCGTTTTCTCTGACGAGAAAAGTTTAACTTAGATAGCCCCGATGGGATACAGTTTTACTGGCACGATCTGAGGTTCGAATTGCAGATCTACTCGCGGCGCCAAAATGGAAGTGGTAGTGCGATGGTTTGGGGGGGGGCTGATGGGATGAGTGAATTAGTGATTTTGGAGGGAGCACGAGACAGTGAACGATACATCTACACCTTGTCGGAGCATCTACTACCTTTTTTATCGATTCTCTACGATCGAGATTGTATTTTCCAGCAGGACAACGCTTCCATTCACTCATCCCGGGCCACAACTAGCTTTCTCAAGGAAGAGAAGGTGACGGACATGGTGTGACGGGGTCACATGCACCCTGGCCTGAGGAAGCGTAGCTTCTAACCGAGACAGACGCCCTGCGTCTCTGTCTTCTAATCGCACGAGGAAATCCTGGCTTTCCTATAGTCCGTGGGACAGGGTTCCCACGACTTGCGAATTTCTAGGTTAAATTTTTAACTGAGTCTTTATTAGCATACTCCTATGTTCCTACTTACTGTAAACTGCCTAATTAATGTATCCCCTAAGTCGCCGGTTTCTCAGTGGGTGATTCTCAAGCCATATCTCCTCGCTAAGTGCGATTCGTGCCTAAAGGTGTCTCTCACCTAGGTACTATTCGTACCTAACTGTGTGTCTCGTTTAAGTGCGACCCGTACTTAGTGGTGCGTTTCTCTCCTAGATACCGTACCTAGTGAGTGGGAGCCCCATAGTGTGTGGTCACACCAACTGGTCATGGGCCATCCATCAGGAACACGCCCCATTACACATGGATGGCCTGCGAAGTCACCTGATCTCAACCCCATAGTGAACATGGGGGGCGTGCTTGCGCGGGCTGTGTATTCCAACGGGCGCCGGTCTTAGACTCGGGCTCCCTCATTGCGACTATCAAGCGGTATTGGGCTGAAATCACTTTTGAATACACCAAGAAGCTGTTAAACTCGATGCCAAAGACGTGTGTAGCGGTCCTAGAGCTCCATGGGGTAAGGATAAAGTATAGATAGCCCCTAGAACATCAAATGATAACAAAGAGGTGACATTTGGTTAGTGGCAGTATAGTTATCGCTGTACATGTTGAAGTTGAAGTTGACATTTCTGAGGATTCTGCAGCAAGTTTGCAATGAATTTGAGCGTGTGAGCCACCAAACGATGTGGTTTAATGTGAGGTTTCTAACGTTCCCCAACTCTTAATTTGAAACAGTGAAGTAGATAAAACACGCCAAAAGGTCTGGGTGGCACTAGAATTCCGCCCGCACTGTATATTTGACGACGTTCAAGTCACAAAAGTGTAAAAAAAAAACTTTTCGTACTTACTGCCGGCCGAGCAGACAAGCGTTTGCAAAGTTGCACCATGGGCCCGTACAGATGGAATTATGTGGAACAAAAAGTACGTCGATTCAAAGAAAGTGTGCCAGAGGACAACAGGCATCACATAAAATGCAGGATGCAGGCAGTGCTCAGTCTTGTTCATCGTCGGCATCTTCTGCACACCCACTCAGCTGAAGCTCTCGTCTGGACTTCTTCCGGGCACCTGTTTCCTGCCCCGGTCGCCGTATAATGACTCTCTTCCAAGCTTGGTAGAAATAGCTTTCCCGCAGTCAAAATCGTCATGCCATATTTCAAAACACGGCTTGGCGAAACCCTTGTACTGCCGGAGGATCTTGTTGCACAGCCAGTACCTCGCATCATTAACTGAACAACGCTCGCAGAAAAGTCGTGGCGAACGACTTCTTTTTGCGGTCCATGCGCAGGAGCGCGCACACCTTGCACGATCGCTGCCGACGTTTCTGGACACCGCTAGTGACCCAGTCTTCCGACTGCTCCAGCTCGTGCGTAAGCCGGATAGTGGCGCGCATCCGCCTGAGACTTGAAGACGGTGGAGTTGTCACGACTCCAACGAAATCAGCTCTCTTCAGCTGCAGAAGCTGGTTTTGCAAAGTCCCGTACCACTCGCCCCGAGTCATGACGGTGGCTCCGAGAATCGGCATTGTCTCCTTGTACGAAATGTACGCGTGCGTTCACCATCACCATGTCCACAAAGCCCAAGCAAGCTCTTGTAGTATTTCTTGAGCTTTGTAGACGTCTGGAGCGAGCACGTCTTCAGGCGGAGTTAATCGTTGGACATCAACTCCGCCCATGCAATTCTGGTAATAATTCACGGCTGCCGGACACGGCACCGTGGTGTGTCCGACTTGATTGATAATTCTTCCAATCGAGAAGCAGTCAATGGCGAGCCCGTGCACAAACATTGCACGGGCTTTCGATCCCACCAGTGAAATGCAACCGTGCTCGGGATAGCCACCCGTGTTTTCATTCGACGAAGAGTGCTTCAATCGGCGTCGAAGCGCAATACTACCAGGATGTTCATGACCGACAAACCGCATTGGTACGGATCGAAAATGTTCATGACGTGTGACTCCAGAACCGTGTACTGTCACAGGTGCGTTTTTTTTCTTTTTTTGGCATGGCGTAAAATATGACATTTCAAAAGAATCGGGCACCGTATTATACTAGATTTGAATGTATGCTGGGAAACGAAGATCAAGTGAGGGTGAACCAAGTGCATCTGATCATAAGAGGGTGCCGCAGCAGTCATCCGCAAACCTGAAGGTCGTGCTTGGTCCCAGCACGAGACGCCTGCGGTATGCAGTCGTAATCGACAGATTTTACTCTTCTATTTGCTGGCTATTGAGCTACTTCACAGGAACGTCTATACAATTGGGACGATTCTGACCAACCGGCTCGGGTATGACGCGAACATCAAGGAGAAGCGCAAGTCACGTCCCGCTGGCATTCCCCGTGGGACTTCCACGTTTTCCCGATCTCGCCTGCGTGAGGGTATTGAGGCACGCTGTGGATTAAAACGAATGTATTCAGTTTTATATACAGTCATATAGAATCTTATCGGATTCGGGTAAATAAAGTGAAAGTTGGATCCGCGAACTCGGTTCTCAGTGGCGTGCACGTTTTGGAAGCGCGTATGACTCGCGGGCTCGTGCCTTTAGCTGCCGGTGTCGCCTCGAGCGTCTTGTGCTTGAGTTCACTTCAGTTGGTGAGGTTTCTTGCAAAGAAGGCGGCGATATATCCGCCGGGAATTCCATATTCCGTTCCCCGGCCGCCTGACAATTGACTGAGTGTTTAGTTTGCCTGACCTGCCTGTAGCAGCATGAGATCTGAATTCAGGCTGCATATCAATGCAGACAGGCACAATGCCGATTAAGCGGACCCATCAACCGTATGACATTCTTCTTCGGTAGAATCATCGTCTTCGGTCTAGGTCTCGGAGCGTAGCGGCTCAACATATGCTCCAGACGCGTGTGGTTTCTAGCAAGGTGGGGGGACCAGCACTCATGCAGCTTTTCAGCTCGACTAAAAGCGGTTTTTAGTCGCTTGGGTACGCTCGGCACATTGTCGAAAGGGCTCATTGAAAGAACGTATCCTATCCTTGACAAATCTAACCGAGAAACTAACTCGGTTGGTTTGGCACGCTTGCTGTCCTTTATCAGCTTGAGCGTGTAGTGGTAAGTCTTCTACGGGTTGTTCATAGACGCAAAGCCCTTTGCGTGTTGTAGCCTGCCACCAAGTAAAACGTGGCCCTAAAATCCACAATTTTATCAGGTGATTCACAATTCGCTTCACACGAGGGCCCAACTAACCGGCGCCATGCCAAGAACGAACCACAAACGCACATTTCGCATGTAATCAGCTTTAGTCACAGCAAAATGCAAATCGTACAAATCCCGAAAACGTTTTTTGCTTTGTTACCTCATCCAGGTTTTCATCATGTGCATGTTTGTGCACGTTCTGAGAGATATGAAACCAGCACATTAGAATCAAACTGTCTAGTAGCTCACCCAGGCTCAATAGCATCTCCGATCGATGTGGCAAGTTTCTGCCGTACAACGGGCAGAAACTTGCCACATCGATCGGAGATGCCCACAACAAAACCGGGGTATTTCTTTTGACAACGCTGTGCGTACTGTCCAGGTGCATCACCGTTGAAAGCGTTGGATCACGCTGCAACTGTATATAACTCTCGAGCAGAGCCATGCAGATTAATCCAATGCGAAATGGGTTGGCTGCAGATCCAGTACCCATTGATGGCTCTATTACGCCATCCACAACTTTTGTATCACAAACACCAGCAAGCTGTCACGGGTACGGTCTGCAACGCCAGCATCATACATTGCCGACAAATCTCAATCAGGGGCTCCATGCTGTCGGGCTTGTTTTTGCTTCGCTAAGTTTTGACAAAGTTCGGCACTTTCCTCAACTCTGGGGCTCGGCCAGAAATCCGCCCGCTGTTGATCCCGCGACACAGAAACAAGTACACCAATTGGGCAACCATGGATGGTACCTCTTCCAGCTTGGCGACAACGTACGCCTTCATCACATCAGTCAATGTAGCGGTAGTGAGAGGTGAAGGAGGGGCGTCAACAGCCATCGTGTGCTCGCCCTGCTCGTAGATAACAACGTAATCCACTTCCATTCATTTCAATATCTTGTAGCGGCCTCGACACGTATCACCAGAGCCCAGACAGCGCTGAGACGTGTAATTTCTAAGAATGCAGAGCATCTTGTGTCGATTAGCGGCCTGCGAATCCTCGCAGAGCTCGCCGTGATCCATTGTACACTTCAGCAAGTCATTTTGGTCACGAACAAAGCGAGGTAAGCCTGCCTCGAAGGTGTTGTAGGGCGTCTCATCACCAGTTTCACATCTCCTGCCACGGAAGCGCTCTCGACGCCGCGCAGGCTCCGCAGAGCTCGAGAAATCTTCGAAAATGAATTTGCTGCAGCTTATGTTTTATTATTAACTTGATGTGTCCATGCCAATTGCAGCCTCGCCTTGACTAGTGGTGGTGAGCTTAATTATAATGGTGAAATCCGCCTTCGTCAGTTTTGCTTTCCTATTTTGAAGTGAGTGCCCTTTCCGATATCACGAGCGATCATCTGCCTCTTTTTTAGTGCTGGCTACCGATCGACTGTTTGTCAGTACTGTAGTAAAAAGGAGGCCCTCGCATTTAACGGGTGAATCACCACAGTTCGGCATGCCTGCAGCTGCAAATTTAATACTGCAAACAAAAATTCTGAATGTGGAATGAATGTTGACTGAATTTACCGTGGAACTAGATCGTCTGCGACGTAGCTGGGAATACCAACAATTTATTTTGGCACGCATTGAACAGGTGAATCACCCACATAGTCTGAAGAATTGGACTTCGGCTGATGCCGTACAGGTGCGTCAGTGAAAAATTTACTAACCACCAACGGGAGCAACCTGTCGGTCGGTCTGTCTGTCTGTCGGTTAGACTGCCAGCAGTACTTATTAACTTATCGTCACGCTTATTAGGACTTTCTATTGGACAAAAAGGCTGCCGAGCAGAGCGAAGGCGTCGCCGGGATTGGCTAAAATGCTGCCGAGTGAAGCGAAGGCGGCTCCGCCATTAAATCTTTTCGTATCAAGCTGGACCGGAGGGGATGCGCGTCCTACCGAAGCCGAAGGCGTAGGTAGCTCACTTAGTATCCTAACACGGCGAGTAGTGCAGCGATGACGAAAGCTAACGTTGATGGGATAGATTTTAAATTATCCATCAAAATGCGAGCGAGCGGGGACGTTTACTACCGGAGCGTAGCGTAGGTAGCTTTTCTAGTAGTGGATCAAGCTGTTGAGAGAGCGAAATGGGCACTCTCCGAACTTTTACAACCGCCGCGTAGCAGCGCCGCATGGCTAGTTCAAAACAAATTCAGTAACACGTTTGTTGCTGCAACATTCTGAATGTGGTGTGAATGTTGATTGAATTGAATGTGGTATGAATGCACCAGAATCCAGACCCGTAATACTTCACCTCACCTTACCCTAGTTCAGAAGATGGAAGCGCACCTCCTTCCTTCCTGGGATCACCCGTGATATTGATGCTGAGCTCGCGACTCTTGTCACGGGTCATTAGCACTTCCCGTCTTATCAGGGATAATAAAGTATTAATAAAAATGATAAGGTTTATATCGTATATGTCATTTGCATCGAGTTTACTTGCAGTTACTTGAACCCCCTGGCATTGGCGAAACAGCATTCTTAACTCTCTGCTCGCCCTGCCTCAACCCGCTCATATATTGTCGAGATAATTTATTGGTTTTCTTTACGCCACACTAGTATTTTACACTATCTGATCAGGATTTATATGCTCGACTCGGTTAGGAGCTCCTCCACATCGTGGTCATCGATCTCGACTTTCTCGTCATTGAACGCAATCTGGCGCTTCTCAATTTCCTCCTTCACAAAGCGGTCGGCTTCCTCCTCGAGCATATGATCTAGTGTAGCATCCTCATCCACCAACGCTGATGCCTGCTCGTCCACACGCTGGCGGACGTCACGCGGGCGGAACGCCTCTGTGGGGCGCTGGCGACGCACGCCCGTGACATTTGAGGCGTCGTCCCGCGAGGCCGGCTCCTGCTCTGGCTCAGTAGTAGCAGGGACTGCTGCTGTTGTGGCCACAGGCATCGTTTGCGTTGTGGCCTGGGCGGTGGTGTTGTTGTCAGCCTGCGTCGGTAGCTGATATCTGCAGGTAGGGCAAACGTTGTGCTCCACGAGCCACGTCATGCCGCAGTCCTTGTGAAAGGTATGACCACATGGGAGCGAAATGACCTTGTCGTTCTTCTCGTAGTCGCTCAGGCAGATGACGCACTCGGTGTGCGTCTCCGTCTTCTGCATATCTTGGGTCCAGATCTTGATCGGCAACTTGTCCAAAAACGGCTTGCTGGTTGGTGGTGGGCCGTGCTGCTGCGCCTGCGCGCGCTGGAACAGCTCGTTCAGAACGTCCATGAAACCATCGCTACCGTTGCTGCTGCCGTCAGCGCTGGGCATCGATCCGAACAGCGGAACGCCGCTCAACATCGACTGCAGGTACCGCACCGGGGACGGAGTGAAGGCCACCTGCGTGCCGTCGTTAAACTGCATCCAGACGGTGGGCGGTGGCGGGATGAAGAAGACGAAGTTGCCGTGCGGCTGGCCCGGCTGCTGTGGCTGCTGTGTGACCGTCGGCCCGCTTTGTGCGTTGCCATTGCTTGTGTTCATTGTTGGCGCCTTTCTTGCTGTATATTTCACCTGCTTGTTTTGCTTGCTGCAAATTGTAGAATGGCAAACCCGAACAGCAGCGCTTGATGATCCACTGCAACTCGGTCGGGTATGCGAAAAGGGCAATGTTTTTGCAGCAGACTTCTCCGAGGACAGGATTGGCGGAAAATACATAGAGGTGATCTGCGATTGGCCCGCGCGAGGATTCTCTGAATCGAATATTCTATTCTTACCTTCGAACGTCGTAAACAAAGGCAACATGTCTGGTGTTGGCCCGTCGAAAGTTCACGAACATCTGCAGAGCAAGTACTGTGTGGAGAGGCACATTGACCAGTAACCGAGGCCCTACTCTGCTAGCGTCTGTCGCACGCAGGACGTCGACGAGAGTGCGAGGGTTTTTCCAATCGCAGCGTGTCAACTCGAGCTGAAACACTTGTTACGAACAGATGACTAAAGACGACACAAATGCCAAAAATAGCACAGTCACCGGCTAGTGATCTTGTATCTTGTCTTGTAGACAACCAAACCACGTCCGAACTCGCAGTTGAAGCTCTGAGCGGGCCTACGAAAACATGGAGGTATTGGCGTCGGAATCGCGACCATCGATGTGATCCACGAGGTGGCGGCGTATCCAGAAGGTGGCTCCTGCATGTACAAGTATGTAGTCGATATACTAATGAAGAGCCTAACGGAGTATGGGTGGCTGTGTGTTTCAGCACACGGAGATCAGAGGATTCGAAGTTTTTTTACTTTTTCTAAAGAACCACGACAGACTCGCCATTAAATCATTGTCCTTTATCGGTGCTGTTTATGCTTTTGATACCGTTTAGGTTCGGTCGTTAACGAGTCGCAACTGTAGAGGGGGAAACGGCGCGAATAGAATGCGCTGGTTGTGTGTGTCAACAGACCCGGCAAAAGACAGCGATGCAGCGTTCGTCCACAATGATCTTTTGACTTACGGCGTGGATTGCTCGCTTGCGACCATCGAGGACGAAGGGAGTATGCCCATCTCGGTACGTGGCAGGAGTAGCGGAATTGTCGGATGAGATTCTTTTGGTAAACGCTGTTGTGACTGCCAGTTCATCCTTTCAAGTCGCTCGAGGGGGTCCCGCATCATCGTGAACTTTCAAAATCTTGCCGAGCTGAGCTTCAAGGCGTTCGTAAAGCAAATCTCGCTGTACCGTGATGCAGCTTAAGAGAACACAAAGAAGCCATTGTGGTTTCACTTTGAAGGCCGTAAGTTGGAAGAAGCTAAAATAATGATGCTTCACCTGCGAGAAAATATGCCCACAGCTAAAATCTCCGTTGAGATTGAAGCACTGCGCAATGACTGGGGTTGCGCTATGAAGTAAGTTGGTCATTGTTGTCATATATTATAGTAGTATGATCTCACAATAACATCGTTGTGAATTCTCGTTCAGGCTAATTTGCTGGTGGACTACGCATTCATATCCAAGGACTACGTCCACGAAAAGCTTGGTTTCAGAGCGCTGGACGATTTTGGAGGCTGTATTGGCGACGCGATGGGGGTGTCAGTTGACACAGCACACGACGGCCTTTATTTGCCGTCGGGAAGCCGATGGTGTCGATTACCCGGGTCGGAGGTACATCACTTGCCTGCTACTTGTCTTGACAAAGTGGTGGGGACGATTGGTGCGGGTGATTCTTTTATCGGTCTACCCTGGCGGGATTGTCGCGTGGAAAATGTAGCGCTAGATGTTGTACTGAAAGCCTCTTGTGGAGTGGCAGGTGCCAAATGCGCGAAACAAGGCTTCGCGCTGTCCCTGAAAGATAGATTAACGGGGCAGAAGGAGTTCCAGTGGGTGGGAGGCAGTGTAGTGCAAACGCAGCTTAATAACGAAGCTAAATTCAAACCACTGTTTTTAAAAGAAACAAAAAAATGAGGACCTCCCCACTCTGACTATCATTGCATTTGCATATTTCGATTGAGCTTAACGTGATTGGGATGTGCTATGGAGTTTTTCGGTTCTTTTCGTTGTTAAAGTATGTTTATAATTGTTTGAGTGTACACCTCGGGTTAAGGTTTAGGCAATTTTGATTGCAATAAGAGTTATATCTGAGTTGAATATTTGTTAAAATCCCTAAAATTCATGACAACTTTGCTTGGCGTCATAGCCAACTATGGCAGGGCAAGGCGTAGAGGTGGGGTATTCCGTGTGTCAAAACACTTCTACGTAGTGAAGTGATCTCGATCTACGGATAATATATGTTGCTTACAGTTTGACGAAAATATTACCCCCGCTGCCATCGTGAACACCGGTGGCTATCAATAGGCGTTGAGAAGCGATATCAGGTAAGCATTCGAAACTGAGTCAACGCTCATGAAAAGAATAATTAGTGGCCATATTATTTACTGGAATGCGCTTATTGTTGAACTAACGAACCCTGAAAATGGCATAACAAGTACACTACGTTTTGCCCCCTGCAGCCGCAGGGGTACACGTACATGTAGATATTAAGACTGCCTTGTTTCCTGAGCTCAATTGTACAAGAAAGCTTTCTTACAATTTTTTTGCTCCTCACGCAACTACAAAAATCGCGTGACGGAGTGCTGATACTTTCTTCCGTTTGACGTTATTGTCGTCGTTTATAAACATCGCCACCCATGACTACTCTATTTGAACTGAGTATTTTATAAAGCCTTCCCGTTTATAGGTCGAGACGGAGAATTTTTTGGGCTTTGATTCAAATGACGAAATAACCTTTGAATCAGGCACGCAATTGTACCTTGGTCATTGAATATTCATGTATGAGCTGAAGGATGACGACGATCTCGATATACATGTACTCACTGAATCCTCACGCATACACGACGCTTTAATTGGCAGGCTTTGCTACAAAAATGCTGCTGCGTTATCAAAGTGACGCGCTCGATGGATTCTCAATACAATCGTTCTACAAGGACTCTTCGCTCGGGTACAGAGAAATGCTTGTGGATACCTGGTATTTGAAGTGGAAATTTTCATTGCGACCTCGTATGACGTAAGAAGGCAACCTGTCTTTCTACATGTATTAGCGAAGTATATTTTTGCTGTTTGTTGTTCTCGATAAAACGCAGCCACGTGTTTTACTTCAAGCTACAGAACAAAGTGTAATACCATCCCGATTAACGTGAATTGCAACTGTTGATTTTAATCTTTTAAAACCGTGAGAAGTGCATAGTATCTTCAGACGTACAAATTAGAACATTGTGTGTGATTCCAGTCCTACGAGATTTCTTTAACATGCTACACTCGGACTGGATAATGTTCAGTGTTGGTATCGCTGGATGTGACAGATGAGCCCGAAGCCGGCGAAGTCATTCCCGAGTGATGTGTCTCAGGATCGCTACCACCACTGCAATGCTCGCTTTTCGTCTTGTCAGTTCGCTTCGCAGCATTCTTGAGCCGGCGTGCTAACTCGAGCGCAGGACTCTCACGCAGGATCCCGACTGTATCCGGCGTCGTCAGTGGGCGCAGCTGGTGGTCGGCCCCGATCATGTCGCACAAAAGATCGATGAATTCGTCTGCACGGCACTCAGGGGGCTGCATCTTGTTGATCGGCCAGTCATGCAGACGCATTTTGCCTTTCATACCACTGGGCTCCACTGTTACGTCAATACGTCGCCACGGAAGTACCTGCTGCAGACGGCACAACATCTCGTGCGGGAACTCCACCTCATGCTTGTTGTCACAGTCAAATCCTTCAATACTGGGGTATCTTGGAGCACAGCTTGCATCGAGTCCTAGTTCATGTTTTTCAATCTCAATCGAAGTATCAATCTTCGAGTTCAATCGCTCCAACAATGTTGCGTACGCGGGGTGGTCATCACCTCCGGTGAAACCAGAGTGGCGGATATGCCATCGCCAATCCATAAAACGCTCCGTCAAGAAAGTGCTAACGTAGGGACTATAACTGCGCATGGAGGCCGAGGGATACGGCACAACCAAGTCGCCGTCCGTCATCGCTACCAGTGTTCCATTGCGGAAACGTTTGAGCGAACGTACAAACTCCGAGTCGGGGTCGCTCATAACTTCAAGCAGCGGACGAGCCGGCGCCACCGTCTCTACATCTGTCAATCCCTCTAGTTGTTGTACTTGTGCTGCATTCCTCCCCCACACAGTTCATCACACTGGTCGATCAGTACGTATCGATCGAATAATACGAATTATTGCACGATAGGACAACTCACCATCCAGCAACAGATCAATGCCAGTATGTCCGTATATCGATCGCGACGCCAGTACCTTATGCACTCCAAGGCGAAGAATATTCTGTATGAACACCAACGCCAATACTGCATTAGTTCACAATGTGCCAACTGCATCCGCTATCAAGAGCAGCAAACCTTCATCGTAGACGGTCCTCTCGCCCGTCTCGAGCCCAAATGGGGCGTGCAAATGGTCACAAAGTCGACGTATTCCATGTGCAAGCAGCTCAGCGCGCCCATGACCTGGACGAGCGCGTACCTCGCATAGAGTCCGCCCAATGAATGGCCGATGACCGACAGCTTGTAGCTGCTCACGACGGGGCTCAGATCGTACTCGAACACGGTCTCGACGACCTCCTTGGCGAGCCTCGTGCCGCCGATCTCCACGCCCAGTGACGTATCCGTCTCGTTGGCTTTGGACTTGATGATTAGCATCTGGCGGTCCCCAAACTTGGCGAGCAGCGCCGCCTCCACGGCGTCAAAGTCGGCGGCCGAGCCGTTGTTACCGTGCACGAGCACGACGATGTGCTGTGGTAGATAAACGGAGCGCGCGCCGGTGCGCAGCGACTCGCTGGTGGCCATAGCAAGCTGTATCTGCGTGGGAAATTGACCTTTTGACTTGCCGCGGCGCATCTGCCGAGCTGTGGGGCGTTTCTTGGCGGCGTTAGACACGCGATGGATTGGCATGCACAGACCTAAGAATACGGCAGTGAATCAGGTACTGCATAGTGGGTGGGCAGGGGTTAAAGGGCACTTACCTTCCGGGTAGGGACTGGAGTCTTCCTTTTGCCCAACCGAAATCTGGAACTGGTCTCTGCAGTGTGGCGTTGTCTGACGGGATTACGCTCTCTGCGCGGTAGGAAGCAGTAAGGCGGTAAATTCGGCTAAAACAACGGGGGTTGGCTAATTTCTGACGAGGTAGCGTCAGAAATACGAGCTTGTCACTCAAGTGCAGCCTGGTCATCCACCGCGCTGCCTTGATCGTTCTGCTTGGATCCTGCGCTTCGCGACATTTGTATCATGCAGTGGACGGGCACTTTAGTAGATGAATGCAGGGTTTCGCAAAAAGTGCGGCTGCTCCACAAGGGCAGGAGTACTGTACGATAATATCGTGATGATGGAAAGCGCAACACAATGAAGAAGGCTAGCAACGGCGAGGTGGTGCTTCAACCGGATCATCAGATTGATGCTGATGATGTTTGCTGCGCTTAACATGGGCCTCGAGTCTTCCTCAATAGGACTATAAAATAACAGTGGTTCAAACGGGACGCTGAATTGCGTCTTTTGCAGCCCCGATTCAACATTGAGGCACAATGGACAAATTTTGCCCTGTGCCACAATAATAGGCAAAGTCCATTACAGTATATTGTCGTTTACAGACTGCGTTGAGTGAAAAGCCGCGCGACCGGTCGCTGCGATCAAAGAGCGAAATCTAATCTACTGTACCCAGCATATTTCTTCATGCAGCAGCAGGGTTTGCCCAACAGGGGATATGTTCATGTTGCAGCTACCATTCGTCATCATCGTGTCTGGTAGCAGCGATTACTGACCACCGGAACCAACAAGCACAACCTCAAGCTTGGACTCAGGCAGCAATAGCAGCAAGCAATAGAAACATGACGATCGGTAAGCAAGTCTAGATGACGGCAGGCAATAAATTAGCAACTGATTATTTCACAGCTTTATCTCTTTCTCTCCTTCAATACTGTATGCTTTTCTTTGACCTGTCTTCCCCCGCGTGCGGGCCAAGCTGCACCCGCACCGAGCGCCGACTGTCCACTCCCTCGAAAATCTTCTGCCTCAATGAAGACGTGGGGTGAGCGCGGCGACGACAAGACCGTTGCTATCCTGTGCCATCCTAGCCCGATGCCGCCTGCTTGCGCTTGTAGTCCGAGATGGCGGCCTTAATGGCGTCCTCCGCCAGCATACTGCAGTGCAGCTTAACAGGCGGCAGCTTCAAGTGCGACGCGATATCCGTGTTTTTAATCTTGAGGCAGTCTTCCACGCTCTTGCCTTTAAGCCACTCGGTGGCCACCGACGAAGACGCGATGGCCGAGCCGCAGCCGAACGTCTTAAACTTGGAGTCCACGATCGTGCCGTTCTCGTCCACCTGAATCTGCAGTTTCATCACATCGCCGCAGGCGGGGGCGCCTACGAGGCCCGTGCCGACGTCTTTGGCATTCTTGTCCATCGCACCCACGTTGCGCGGGTTCTCGTAGTGGTCGATCACGTTCTCGTGGTACATGCGCGCCTGACCAAAGGCCGCCACGTTAGCGACTGGCCGGGCGGCAGAGAAGGCGCTTAGCGAGCGCTTGAGAGCCGTGCGTGCGATCATGTTGCTTTGCGAGTGAATGTAGATCTTCGGTAGCGTTCTCCTCCGATGAATTCGTTTTGCGAAGTGACGGACGGGGTCGCTCGAGGGCGAGCGGTCTCGTGTGTACCACATAAGCCGAGAGGGGGCGCGTGCCTCTGACCAATCAAATCGCTTATACTGCTACAACTAATTTTATCGATTGTGGCAAGCAGCTAAATACTAGAGCGACGATTGGTCGGATACACGGGTTGGCCAATCAGTAACATCGACCGATGACGCATCCTCGCCGTTTAACAAAAAAATGCAGGAATGAATGTAAGAGGAAGCCAACACCACCGGAAGCTAGCATGCCTCTTGCTTCAGTAGACAGTGTTAGCAGTAGCGCGGGTGTCTGCCAGACACCGTGCTACTGCTGGTCCTCAGACGAACCAGCCGCGTGAGGGGTCTCACGCACGATCTAAGAACGAAGGTCAGTACAGTATCAGTCCAGAAGGATTGTTTAAACCTTGGAACGCGAACTGTTTTATCGCTCCTGTGATGTCTGAGGGATTCGTCTCGATGGGGAACCGAGAGCGCATTATCACTGGTGGATTGGCGGGGAGGGGGGGGCTTAACAATTCTATATGTATTTGCTAATAGGGTATTGCTACAGTCTTCATACATGACTACTTTTGTTGTTTTGTTCCTTTACTGTATAAGCTTACATGTAGCTACGCTGTATGCGGTGCGATAAAACACGCATTTCGCTTGGCGAAAACATGCAAAACCACTGCCTTATGAAGAGCTATGCGTTTTAAGCCCGCGACCAATTCACGTTGCGGTAGAGTACTGAGTGGCCACGTGCACTCAAGTTTCATTAGCTGTGGGCACACGCCAGCATGGTTCTGCACGACTGCAAAAACGAGCAGCATGGCCGCATACAACTCTAGTGACCTGTTTTATTCTACGTTAACGCCACTGTACGAAAGTCCTCCGATTCGAGGACTGTATGGAGGCTGTAGCTTGCTACTCATCCCACGTACATCGACGGTTAATCTGATGTTGTCTCGATGAACCAGCTGTCGCCTACCAGGTCTACATTTCTTCAAGACATCCAACACAAAGGTGAGGTTGTACGCTAGTTGTCGCATTATGATGTCGAGGTGACTAGTTAAAAATTCAAAGTGCATAGTTAATAATATGCACCCAACGCGAAGGCCACGCCATCATGCGAGTATATAGCCCCCAATGTCTTTGCCAGTTGCGCTGCGAGTCACAATTCGCACTGTTTCAATGCTTGTGACTTCTGCCTTTGCGCTACTACCCATCCCTAAAGCAGCAGCATTCGCTGCAGATTATCGGATCCCATTGCTGTACAACAAGGATTGCTGCCTCCGTTAAAACCTCTGCCGCGAGCAATACATTTCGACAGTAGAAGAAATTTGCCCGCTTATAAGCCCCGGTATCTCCTGTAAACTACGATAGCGCAAGTTTGCGGTTAAATTCCGCTGTGGACGTTGGCCAAGGCGATGTCTCGGTCAACACGTGAACGTTGCTGTAAACCGATTGTGTCGTCATTGCTTTGCTGTTTAGGCTCATTGCCATGTTGCGTATGTCCACCCTTTGACGTCACCATTGCGCTAAGTCAATCGATCACAGCAGCGCAGCTCCCTCGCCGTCCCTTGCAAACACACTTGACCTCGCCACGACAATCTGTACTAGCGTCGAGGCAGTCCGTTTCTCATTTAGTCAAGCGGTTGCTGAATCGATCGTCATCATCGCTGGTGTGGCGAAGGTTTTGCATGACGTTGTATTGTATTGGGACGTATAACGTCATGCAAAACCTTCGCCACATCGGCCCACCTAGGGCTTTCCTTGCACAATTTCTTGCGGGACACCTGGCTAACAATTGGCAACACGCGGCTGTCTCGTTGTCAGAGCGATTTGGCGCGCTGTAGCGCTTGGTGCAGATAGCCACAAGTACTGATGCGACATAATACGTGTAATTTGCTGGCAGGACCGGTAGCAGTGGTCCACGGTAATGTATCATCTTGACATCGAAACATTTCTCGAAAACGCCGGTACTGATACGTGAAACGAAAAGGAAAAATGTTGTAAGGCCCCTTTATTCGCGGCTTCCCATTGGCTGAAAACAGAAGCTTCAAATTTGCAATCCAACGTATTGCGGCAATTCCGAATTTTTGGGAACACAACTGAGTTTGCCAGCGTCGCTTTGGCAAGTGTATCCGGTTAAGTGGCAAACGGTGGCAAGCGCTTCTGGATAGGTTCATCTCAGCCATTACTCAAGCCGCCCTCACTGCCAAAAACCTTCGGACTTAAGGGACGCAATGAGCGACTCGTCGTCTATGAACGGGGCGCTGGTCGCCGCGGGTGTGTGCGTGCTGCTGTTGTTCTGCGTGATCGTACTGTGCGCCAGCTACTGCCACAACCTGGACGACGACGTGGCCATTGACTCGGTGGATCTACGTAGTCTGCAACTACGGGAGGACCTGGTGGATACAGTGCTGGATTCGGGCCGTAGCGAGTGGCAGTGTCTGGTTTGTGCGCATATGAACCACCCGAACCATGAGCTGTGTCAGCTGTGTGGCACGTCGGCCGAGTTCTCCACGATGGAGGAAATGGTAGAAGACCCTAACACGCACATGAGGACGCGGCGTGTGGCCAGAACCACCTTCCTGGGTACGGACAACGGCACGTTGCTGAGCTCCACACTATTGGAAAACCTGGTGGTCAGCACGGAGTCCAACCCCGCAGTATGGGGAGATACAGGAGAACCAAAGACTTCGGCCACGCTACACAAGGCGAAGACGTTGCCTATGTTGCGCAGTGGCTCGTCGTTTGGAGACACAGCACAGGACCTGGAGGCGACGACCAGCATGAGACAGCGAGCACTGCGCTACAGGAGACTGAACGAGATGCAGCTGAATCAGAAGCAGAGAGGCGCAAGCAGGAGACGACTGTGGCAACGCGTGCCATTGCCCAACGGAGGCTTCGTGTGGGTCAGGACCATGGAACCTGCGGCGCCCGGATCAATGTTTGCTCGAGCGGATTCGCTAGTGACTAAACTACGAAACAACTCGTTCCTGTCCAAGAACCCGCAGGCGAAGCATTTGCACGGAGATTTGGCCGAGCAACTGCATCGGAAGAACGCGGCGTCGATGGGATTTTTCACTGAGCTCAATGCGTCGGGCACTGCTGTGGCGTGGAGGAAAACCGACTCGGTTGCGTTGGATGTGGATCCGAAAGGATGGGATGGAGAGCCGTTGCTGGACTTTGAAGGTGTGCTGGCCATGACGTGGAGAGAGAAAAAACGGTGGTTTCTTAAGCAGATCACCAATCTTGCTGTGCCATATACGGAATCTATGTTCAAAATCGACGTGCGTCGTTGTGCCATCTTGGACGACTCATTGCCGCAGCTGGCTGGGGCGGAAGTTGACAAATCGAGGATGCAGGAACATTTGAATATCGGGTTTATCGGCGAACCAGCTCTGGATGCTGGTGGTGTTCTGCGTGAGTGGTTTGGACTTGTGTGCAAGGAGCTTTTCAGCTCGGAACGTGGCCTTTTCGTGACAACCCACGCACAAGACTCGAGCTATTGGATCAACTCAGAGTCGGCCAAGAGCGTGTCCGAAGGACAGGATCATTTACAGTATTTTACGTTCGCTGGAAGACTTCTGGGCAAGGCCATTCTGGATGGCCTAGTGCTTGAAGTAAGCATGTCGCTGCCGTTATTGAAACACCTCTTAGGTGTCCCAATTACCTTCTCCGACTTGGAATTTCTGGACGAGGAACTTTTTAAACACTTGTGTTGGGTACGGGACAATGATCACGTGAATGCTTTGTGTGTGACTTTCAGCATTCGGACACCCTCAGGTGACGTGGTGGAGCTCAAACCTGGTGGAGAGAGCATTGATGTGACCGATGAGAACAAGATTGAGTACTTAACGCTCGTGCTGCGCTACCGCATGTTGGACAGTGTGGCGGATCAGCTCACAGCGCTACTCAAGGGACTATACGAGGTGATCCCGAAATCCCTCCTCACTATCTTTGACTATCAGGAATTGGACTTCTACCTCAGTGGATTACCCACGCTCAATGTGACGGATTGGCAAAACAACTCTCGCGTTCGACATGCAGCCCAGGACGACGATTCCGAAGGAATCGAGCAAGAGCTTGAGGTGATCCAGTGGTTCTGGGATGTCGTCGTGTCTTTCACAGATGACCAGCGGGCACGACTATTGCAGTTTGCTACAGGTTGCTCGCGTGTACCCGTAGAGGGTTTTAGGGCGCTCACTAGTGCCAGTGGCATTGTGCATCCATTCACGCTGCAGATGGTACCTACTGGCACGCCTCCGCTTGGACTGTGTCCGCGTGCGCACACATGCTTTAACCGCATCGATTTGCCCGTATATGAGACCAAGGAGGATCTCACCTCATATCTATCACTGGTAAGTTGTTGATTTGGGAGGCTCCAAGTGCTGTTTTTTTCTTTTTATTCATTTTGCTTGTCGTCTGTCTGTCTTCAGGTGATTCAAATGGAGATCACTGGCTTTGGCTTCGAGTAGTGTAGCTGCATTAAGATGCTACAGGGATGAGAAGCTACATGGTGAAGTATGTAAATGATGAAAGCTGGATTAGTGAAGTGTACGTGACGTTTTATGCTGGGACAGTGTTTTGATAGTACCCTGTATACTGAGTTCCTGCAATGGTTTCACCACAAGCTACTGTACCTGTGTACTATTATTGTAAGATCTCCCGTCGGTTAACGCTGGCTGGGAACAGATAGGAATACTTGTTTTGGAGCTTTACTTTGGCACCACGACAACTCGTATACACGAACAACAGCGTGGGTAGCGATGACCAAGCGAGGAAAGAAGAAGATTGGAAAGAAAAATAGCGAGGTGCCCCAAAGCGACGGAGGGCGTGACGGAAACAATGTTCCTGGTACAATCGCTGCACAACCAAATGAACCTGGGGGTCCAACAACGGGGCATAGCGTTGATTTATCCTTTTTCCGCTCGAATGTTCGACTATATGGAGAACTGCACCAACATCTAAGCCGTGTGGATGGGGAAGGCTACACGGAAGCAAGTGTATCACAAACTGGGAGGCAAATACTTCAAGCTCTTGATGACGTAGCAGACACTGTGGATCCGCGGTCCGAGTCAAAAAGCTCGTGTCCGTTTGTAATGCTTTTGTCAATGTTATTGCCAACACTTCGGAAATATCTGGTGTGGACGCACGCGACTCGATCACTGTGGGGTAGCGCTCTTCGGCATCAGGGTACAGCGTCTGACGGAGGACAATACAAAGGAGAGGCAGATACCGTGCTCTGGGCGATGGTGGCTCAGCACGACATTCTCACACGACTCGCACTTCAGACTGCTCATATATTGCGCCTTATTGATAGTAATGAAAGTATCGATCATGATGGCACTCAACCCAAGCGACCCACTCAGCAGTCCAAGACACCAAAGCCAGCATCGCAAACATCGTCGGCGTCTTCTTCTTGTTCCTCTGTGGCGTCGACGCCTCGAGATCCAATGGATTCCGGTACCGTCCGCACCCCGCGAGTTCCTCGAGACAAGCCCGTCTTAATTCCTCAGATCCGTCACATTTCCGTGGAATTATTAGATGTCGATGCCGAATGCAAGATCCATCTCGCTGATTTGACTGAAAGTCTCGTTGACGTCGTTGAGATGGTGTGTTTTGTATTGCTAAAGTTCATCGTCGACTTGTTCGTTTACTGACACCGCTTAATGTTGGCTATCGCGTAGATTGCCAAGCACATGTGCACACCCACAGCAAGTAAGAGAGCCGGCAAATCTCAGATCTCCGCAGTGAGTTAATTTACTTAACTATAAGGTTTCCTCGAGGTATCACAGTTACTCCTAACATTGTCGTTCGTATATGCAGAGAGAATTTATCGAGCGCCTTGTGCAGCACCTCTTCGAGCCTATTGGACAGCGTATGCTGGCCGAACCTTCATCATCTTACGTTGATTTGTTCCCCCGACTACTTGAGCAGGGCATCGCCGTTATCATCGAGTGCGTCGGTTTCTTAGTTTGCTGATATATTCTCGTTTTTCTGACGTTGTTTTCTTTTGATACGTTTGTTCTTCTCCATCGCAGCAACTTTGCACGGAGTAATGGGAAACAAAACGAGCTTCAAGCAGCTCCATTTGAAGCAGGCGTCATGTATCTCCGTAGCTGGTGTTTCAAGCTCGAAGTTGAGTACAACACGCTCATGAGATCATTGAGCAATAGTAGCAACAACACTGATTCCGGCACGGATACGGACACGCTTAATAGTACAGCTGTGAGTACCGCATACACTCCAAAGAATCGTTTGGACCTCATGGGTTTGGGTGGCTTCAAACGTCTGGAAACTACGTTGAGTTCGTGGTTGCATGCTTCGTCAACCCCAGCTGGACCAGACATAGGAAGCGGGAATTCTGCGAGATCGTGGGGTGTTACGAGCTTAGCTGGTGGAATTCGCAGCACGTTGGTGCGGACCTTCTCTGGGAAGGCAACATTTGGCGGTCCTCCAGTATAGAAAATACTTGAAGTAATTCAATGAACATTGAAGGAATAAGCAAAACTTGTGTTGACTTTCACTTTGGAACTGAACGCAAAAATATGCTCGTCGTGGTATCATCGTAGAAGACATCACTGAGAGAGCCATGCAAGGTTAGTATTCCACACCCGCTGCGTGGTCTCAACACCCAGCTACGTACCTGGCCGTATTATTTCTTAATCGCCAGGTTTTCTAGTTCCGTCAACTGAAATTAAGTTATTGATATTGATATATTGAGTTTTTGTTGTCCCAGTTCATCAAGCGGGGTTGTATATCTCCCTACAAATCACTAAACTTTTCCTACACAACAATTGCGTTCCGCATTCCGCTTCGACTGAAACAGTCCCGTACCGGTATACACATCCGACTCACACATGCAGTGAAAGAGCCCCTATTAAAAAAATTATTGCATAGTACGAAACTCGTTCATACAACGGAACAAAGCGTACCGGCACATTGTAGATGTATTCCACCAGGAAGGACGCTGCTCGCCATAGTTGCGTATTGTATCCGCGCAGTCTGATCGCATGCCTTTAAGATAAAGATTGTGCCACAGCCCCGCTTGGCAACTTTGGGGTTAGAAGAATATTCCAGTGCTGGGCCTGACTTCAGGTTTCATCATCGCCATCCTGCTGCTTTGCTGATTTCCTACGACTTGCCGCAGGCCTCCGAGGCACAACAACATCTCCGTCATGATCCTCCTCTAGTGTCAAAAGCTCCGATGAAACAGAGTGTGTTACTCATCCAGCCTTAGAATAAGAGTTCAATTTGGGCCGCAAGTGACGCCCTTGGTTTGTATGGTCTCATCTGGCTCGACAGCAAAAAACAAATCATTAGCACGATTCGGTGGATAAAATCGCATTATGAGACGGTTAATTCAAAACTACTTAGACACATCCATGTCGTCAGAACATCCTGAATGCTGGAGAATTTGCTGCCACTTCAAGAGCTTGTCGGTGGGGAGCTTAAACCCGTGCTGTGAGCACTTTACAGTCGCTACGTCACACGCAGTCTTCAAAACAAGGTGAAGCGGGGCAGCGCCACGAGATAACCCCGCAAGAGTAGCTCCGATAAAAGAATCTCCTGCTCCGTTGGATTCCACCACTTGATCAAGGTGAGCAGCGGGAATATGATGCACCGTTGAGCCAGCCATTTCCAGATAATACACGCCATCCGAACACCAAGGACAGATAAATGCCTTGACCCATTGCTTCCAGTTCTCACCCCATTGTTGCGCGAGAATGGATTTGAAAAACCCTTTGGCGGTGGGAATGTGGATGTTGTCGCGCAGATAATCCTTGGACAGGAACACATAGTCTGCTAGTGACGCGAGCCTACACACACAGCCGAATACATCGATCAGAGAGACCCAAAACCTGCTTATACACCCTAAATCTGGTGCTCTTACGTCTTCGCAAGACTCCAGGGATATCTCGGGAACTCAATCTCAACCGACAGCTTTGCTTGAGGTGCATGCTCTCGGACATAAAGCATCATCTTTCTCACAATTTCCATATTGCGTCCTTCAAAGTGAAACAACACGGGTGCATTCACATCTTGTCGGATCTCCTTCAGGTACAGTTCAATTTGTCCTGCAAAAGCTTCAAAAGTCAATTCTGCAATCGAACGGGAGTGCACGATCGTCCTCGAACCCGTCGCTCTACTAGCAATAATGTACTATCATCCCAAAGCACATAGCCAAGTTAGAACGTAGCACATCAGAAGACAGTATTTTCCACATCAATACCCAAACTCACCGATACCGGCATGCTGCCCAACTTCTCAATGACTGCTAGTGAGCAGTCCACATTGAACGCAGCGAGGTCAGCGTGAATAAACGCGGCGTCACTGTCGTTTTCCGGGTCAGTCGACGTACTCAACCAGTGACAGCAACCACCAAGTTGCGAGCAAACCACCTGTGTAGTGAGATTAGTTATCTTTTTGCCTATAATTGTACATAAAGAGAGAGATTGTGGTCAATTACCAATACATTTGCAGCGTTTCCGCCTCTGCACTTGTATGCCGCCAACGATCGCGCCTTGGTGTCCTCTACAACGGAAATTGTCAGTCATTGCACTCGTCATCTACGCAAGCCGAAACCACGAACCTTCCGGATATACAGCCACTTCGTGGACCACGTCGATGGCTGCGGTGCCGACTGCGATCACCTCCATTGGGATGTATTATACTGTACTCTCGATATCGTAAATTCGTTATTGTGTGTTTTAACGTTTTTACCGACTGTGGCTACAAGAACGGCATCCATCCGATATACATTTGGGCGAGGTTTTCATGCGATGTAGCCTCATGGATGAGCTTTTCAACTTGGCCTTGCACCGATAGTGGCAATGTTTCAGTCTCCGGGAGGATGCTGCGGTGTGATGACGGCACGAGCGGGCGGATAGCATCACCCAGGTTGTAGATGCCTCGCAACCGATCGTCGATGGTCTTTAGGACAAGTCGGGTTTCTTGCTTGCTGCGCTCGCTGGACAGCTCGGCTGCGGATTTACCTGAGCTAGCGCTGCTTTGTGTAGCTTTGCCACGACGACCCCACTCGACTAGTGGGTCGTGGATAAAGGATTCCAACACGCTGCGCAGGGTCGCCTTGTTCTCTCGAAGCAATTGCATCGTCACCTCGCTTACGCGACGAAATACCCCTTCGTACCCCGTGATCCCGAAAGCGTCAATGATGTTGGGCGTCAAACGGAATGGCACAATCTCGGGCTTTGCCAGCTTGAGGCCCTTGTCGAATAGGCAGTCAAAATCCACATGCACGCACTCGCCATTTGTGCAGTCGATCAGTATGTTTTCTCCATGACGATCACCAAGGCCAACAATGTGCCCCACCATGGACCACACGGCTGCCGACCGCGAGAACATAAGCCTAGCCTCGAACCACGCAGTCGGGTCGGCGAAATTGTTGTAAAACCATTGATGGAACCTTGGTGTGAAAACCGGCGTCGACAGCACCTTGCGACGATAGTACCGAGCCATGGCGGGAGGATCGTTCGCGAACTTCTTTTGCATATTCATAAAACACTCCTTGATTTCATGCGTTAGCCGAACAGGCTGTATATAGCCACATTCAGTCTTGTGAATCTGGCCGATGAGCTGCCGCATGGCCTTCGTATGTCGCACCCACTCCATCAGTCCGCTCTCTTCATTCAAGCACACGACGGCGTAGGTACGCAATCGCAGCTTGCGCTTGCGGCCTTCTCGGTCCTTTTGAAGGAGCTTGTTGATCATCGAGTTAAACTCCATCATACGCGCGTCCTTGCGAAGATCGCCGGTCTTTTCACGCTTGCACAGAAATGGGTATAATTGCCCGTCGGTGCCCAGAATTTCGATGCGCTTGGGTTTCTCCTTGGTCATCATTACATCCGCCTTGTCACTGAAAGCCTTAATGTAAATCTGCGCGTTTGATGAGAAGGCAACGTGAAGTTCGTCGCGGGGCGCAAGCCCAGATGTCGGCAGGATCGTGGTCAGAGCCGCCTGGATTGGGACCAGAATTTTAGTTCGAATCCGGCTCAGTCGAATGTGGATCTTGCGTTGGCTTTTACCGGGGTCATGGGCGGCAAGACTAATAAGCTCTTCGGCCATTTTCATGCCCTCGGAGAAGCTATCTGCAATTTCTTTAAGTCCCTGTGACAGAAACTGCTGCTGTGCGCTTGAGATAATCTCACGCGCACGACTTCGTCGCTGGGGATTCAATGACCGCGACAGACCTAGCAGTGACCACATCGCCTGCGTTGGATAAGCCAGGAGCACACGAACCATGATTTTTTTTACACCGTTGACTACATCCGGATTGGGGTGGCAAACTCGCGATGTTACTTGTGGAAAGCACACCAGCCATTCATACGCAGGCAAGGTTTCAGCAGCTTGATTCACAACTTGAGTAATATCGTCGAGTACCTTCTGCTCATCAGTGGACTGGCTCAGCCCGATTTCAATCTGCCTTAGAGTCTTGTTCACCTTGTGGCTAGATCGCCCACGAGTGCTTCCGTACAGTACTTCTCCGTATTCGAACCACAGCGTTAAAAGTCGTGGAAGTGACTGAAAAACGAACTTCGTTCCGTGAGCTAGTGCTAGCACATAATTCTTCATCAAATCGATCAAATGGGTGTGAAACACCGAATCAACCAGAAGTCCGGCCGCCTCGTCACTACTCATTGACCCATTGAGAGCGTCTGGGTGGCTCATGCTTAGCAAATACTCGTAGTACTTTGCCAGAAAAAAATATCCTTTCTCCCACGTTGGATCAAAGTGAATAACCGCTTCATATCGCTCAATCACCTTTTTACCTTGGCGTTGGCCCGATTCCTGCATCCAGTTGGTCGCCAAAAGCAAATTCTTGGCGCAAAGGTGAGGATCATCAACATCGAAATCCAACGTAGACGCGTCGATATCAAGGGGCTCGAGAACTTGCAACGCCTCGTACATTCGATCTTGGCTCACGAGCAGCTTTGCCTTTTCTATCAGGGCATACTGGTTGTTCATTGCATGGGCATGCATCACCGCGCTGGTGGCTGTTCGAATATACCCTTCTTTTCTGGCTAACTTAGCGTACACTAGCCAATTTTCCGATACTTCGTTTCGAAGCCCTGCCTCGTGCAAAATTACTCGCCGTAGTGCAAGTATCGGGTCACGGTACTTGAGCTGCGTCGCCATCGCATCATAGCGCACATTCCAAGGGGTCTGTTTTCTCCAGAGAAGACTGCGTCGACTGAGGTCATCGCACTCCTTCGTGTTTTGCAGAAATATGAATCCTTGCTCTGCCTCGTGTAGAAAGTGAAGATCGTGTAGAAGGGGATACGCGCGTTGGTATGACTCAGCCGATGCCGCGGCGAGCGGTCCCATCACTTCCAGTCGTGCTGCCCTCAAGTGGCGCTGAAATTCTTCCTGTTGGCCACCGTGTAAGCTATGTAGCACGCGAACCAGCATCAGTTGCGAAACGTCTAAGCCCTTCAGCCGAGTGTTTGCTATGTCATCAGAAGAGCTTCCCGAGAAGTGCAGTAGTGGGGTTTGCTTTTCAGCACTCAGTAAATCTGTGAGTAGCTCCCATCGTGATAACCGCCACGAACACTCGAGCGCATAGGGATACATCGTAGCCATGAATTGAGGTTCTTGGGTAATGATGCCATTGATATGTTGCAATGCACTTTCAAGGCGCCCAAGTTGAATAAGACAGCCAATCATCCCCGCATATAGTTTGGGCTTTATCATATCTGGATCTTTGAGTGCGTTTTCCGCATCCAAAATTTGCGCAGGGGGCTGCATCATCGCGAGTTGGCTATAAAGCGGTCTGCTTGGAGGCAACGATCTGGATGATAATGCAGACTGGATTTCTTGAATTGCTTGCTCATAGCAAGCCAGTGCGTCTTCCCATTGTGCAAGCTGCTCGTGATCGACAATCTGATGCATCATATCAGTGAGATTCAGGCCCTCATCTTGACTCTCGCCTTGCAGGTCTGCTCCGGCATCATTGTGCCGACATGCGTCGTACATGCGGCGCAACGATGCTAAACCCATCAGTGAGTCCGGCTCGTCTACGCTCTTGTAGAGCTGCTGGAGATAAATAGCATTATTAGAGACCAACGAGAGACGGATCGGGCCAGCCACCTCAACATTGGTGCTTCTTGTTTCCGTCTCCTTAAACTCTTCCTGCCGCAGATGGACTTCAAAATATTGAATTGCCCGAGCATATGCTTTGATTTGGTATGCCGCATTCGATAGTGATCGACTGGGAATATCTTTTAGAAACTCCTCTAGATAATCTTTTTCGTGATCATCAGTTTCTGAGGCCACGTCACTGCGACCAGAAGCAGACGTTTGGCGACTTGCAGCACTACCACTTAGAGCAAGACGTTTCTTCTCGCTTGTCCAGATCCACTCATTCAGTTCATCAATCGTCGAAAAAATGGTTTGGGAGCATTGGTCGTGGCGACGAAAGAAATCGCCAACGGCTTTTCCGGACTTACCACCAGTGCTGTCGAGAGAGTCATTCGTATGCTCTGATTCAGTCGGAACCATTAGAGCATCATCCACTAAAATACCACAATCCTGGTCGTCTAAAACTGCCATGACTTCTCTCTTGAGCTCTTCTCCAACTTCAGATCTTCCTGACCGAAGTACATTTTGTATCAGATAAGGCAGCAAAAATTGGGATATGTGAGGGCATGTTGGGAGTGCAGTTCTGCACGCCTGGAAAATCTTCCTCTCAGGTGGCTGGGAAAGAGAAATTAATCGTCTGCACCACATCAGTATCCAATCTTCATACGACGTCCCATATTTTTCATAAAACGACATGTCATCTCGCGCCGGATTCAGGTTCCGCTCAGTACTTGCTGATGATCGGTGGTCAGATCCACTGATACCGTTTCGGCGCGACGATCGGCCACCTGACAGGGAGTAATTTGTTGACCAATAGGGCCCAATAAACTGAAGAACATCTTTTCGTTCAAATCGTCTTTTCATCCATTCGGGCATGGGGGAACGGGGGTCTCGTCTTGCCTTATACGACGAACCAACCGTGCTCGTCGATACCAGGCTTTGTCCGCTATGCTGTGGATCTGCCGTCAGTTCTGCGAGAAATTTCAGCAATTCCTGGATAGCAAATGCTAACGAATCCGTGTTCTCGGGAGCTGCACGTAACTCCTTTACCAGCCATGTCTCGATTAGTACACATGCTAAGTCCTTCGTAGAATACTCGATCTTTTGGTACTGCTTTTCTTTTGCGACTGCAGCGCCTCCTTGAGGTCCAGAAGTATAAAACATGTTTAACGGCACGCGGGCACCATCAATTGCCCCCAATGCCCCCAAACATCGAGCGCAAAGGAGTTTAATAGGGTCATGGCTCTCCGTGCGAGAAAGCTGCAAAATAGACTGCACTACGCTAGCAACTGCTGTGTCGATAAATATGTCTCCTTCGTTCTGCATGAGAGCCTCTAACTCAGCGCCACGCACAACCAAGCAGCGCAGCAGCTGCGTTAGCGCCATTTCACGAACTGCTACGTCAAGATGATTGACGTAAGCCGATAGGTTCATCAAATATTCGCGCAAAGGCCGGCATCTTGGGTCTCCGTCTTGCTCGTAAAGAATAACGTAAATCTCATCAAGTTCTGGAATGGACGGTAGCAACGGGATCTTCGGGAAATATGGCTTCATCTCAGCTCCCATTTCAATAAACAAATAGCGCAATATACTCACCGCCGCTGCCATGCTTTTGGTGTGAGCCTCGCCTCGATTGCCTTGGTGACGTACTTGACCAGGGCCATCGTGCCTAAAATGCTCCAAAGACTCGACATTCCAACATTGGCTACCAATATCAGATCCATCCTCAATCAAAATTGCCGACGTTTCGTGACCAAGACATGGAAGCAAGCTGACGACGATAGAGCTCAAGTTCGCTTCTAAAGCTTTTGTTGACAGCATTCGTAGAAAATTCCCCCACGCTTGTATTGCATGCTCTTGTAATCCCCGTTCTGTCAGACCGACTTTTAGAGTCGCCATCACTTTGGGCACAAAAGGATCGACGACTCCATTGTTTTGTGTACTGCTCGGGTCTGCCGAGGAGCTACTGTAAAGTTCCAGCAAATGGTCGATGCTTTTGATCGCGCGAACTTTCATAGCGGACGGATTTTTGCCACTAATTCGATTACCTAGATCCGTCATGAGCGCGAGAAAATATCGGCGCGGCATGCAACCCACCCCAGGCTGTAGGTTATCTACACGTTCACTACTTTCTGCTTCCCCCGAGTCTTCATTTAACCAGTTTGCTACCTCACGTATCGCTCGCTTAGCCATGCGAGATTGAGGCCCACCAAGCTCCCAAGCCAATAAGTTCATTAGTCGCATCGGGGACCGCGTTATCACATCACGGACGGTCGAGTTCTCTGGCAGGAATTTGAACAAAAACTCCCACTCCGCCAACCGGTTTTTGTTCGACACTGCTTGCACCTGATGGATAATCAGATCCTTCAGCACGCAATCGAGATGATTCAAGAGAAGATTAGTGATATTCATGGGCGGTTCTTCATCTGAATCATTGTCAACCATTACAACGTCTTCACCTGCCCCGTTAAACACGTCAACATACGCGTGAAGCATCCGCTCATTTTGCTGGACAACGTATTTCGGAAGGACGTAAGGTGCACTCGACTTCAAGAAAACTTTCGTATCAACTTTTACGTCCATGAATGTATGAAGAAACAGCTTCAGGGTTCGTGTTTCCAGCAGTTCATCGATAAGGGGAAAGTAGAGCAGTTCAGGGAAATCAACGCACAATCCTCTCCATGATACTCTGTGGTGCGTCGTGATTCGGCAAATCTGGGTGTAAGCAATTGCCGCAATTCGCGAACGATTCGCAACCACGAATCGGTTCCACAGAGATACTAGCCGTAAAAGTATCCATGTGCAATTATCTCCGCGATCGCCTTGCTGCGGGTCACATTCGCAACCAATGGAACCCGATGTCAACATCATTGCAGCGATGTCACTATCACTATTGCTTTCTTCAGCAGCCGTCATACGACTCTCCAGCCGTTCCATCAGTCCAGCAAGACCCTCTTTCGCCGGATCAATCATCGCATCAAGTAGACATGGTTGGCGGACAACCGCTTCAACTACTGCTTGACGGACACGTTCCGAACCATGCTCAAAGCACGTTAGAAGGTACTCCACGAATCGTATCGCTGTCTGGTCTTTTCCGTAATCAACTTCGGAATGCTCGAATACGCTCGAAAGTGCATTAACTTTGACAACTTGAACGCTTTCGGAAGCACTGCCTGTCTCACAACAAATAATGGGCTCGAATAAAGCTAGTGGGATCGGCATCGCTTGGCAGCCCTTAGAAATTTGTCGACACTGACAATTTTTGCTGAAAGAATAGACGGCACTACTTTTTCTATCGCAGAGGTTGTTTTCTCCCTCAACGGATGCTTGGCCGTACGCCGTTGCGCAAAGCACTGCTCCGCACGCTTGTACTATTGCCGACAAAATCGTATCTGACGCCGCGCGTTGAATTTTCCCACTAAAAGCTTCCATGAGGCAAGACGCCATCTTTTTCGGGGAGGATAGCGACCCAGATACGACAAAGAAAGCAAGAAGGGGGGTCATTGCAAGATAAGAACGCGCTGCCGCATCAAGTGATGTTTCTTGCAAAATGGCTCGATATGCAACCTTCCATGGAAGAGCATTCCTCCATGAATCCTCGTCGACAATATTGAGCGTCACAGGGCGTGACCACACAAAGTATACCAAGAATGGACCACGGAGAGCCACAGATTTGCGGAAAAGAACGTCAATCACAGCGTCGGCGCTACGAAGGTAGTCGTACGACACTTCGGCAAGCCTCTCCGTTGGAGATATGTCGTGGCATTTGGGATGACGCTGGTACAATCCTAAGAAATCCAGGTACTCCCAACAGTCTGGCACCCCAAATGTTTTATCCCGTTCTACACTACGTGCAAATATCTCCTGTGTTTCTACACTTCCCACAACTTTGGTGAGCAAGTCGCGATACTTTTCGAGCTCGTGATCGTCAAAATATCGCAGCAAGATGATCCACAAATCCAAATATTCACTTGTGAGAGAGGTAAGCGACGGCGCGTGGGTGTTCACAATCAAATCGACACGCTGAAGTATCGCTCGGAATATTGAAAAACTTTCAAGTCGAGCAAAGGCTACAATATAGCGCCGAAGAGGCAAAATCACCCGCAAAGCAGTGGTAAATCCCACTATGCTCTTCCGTTCACTGCCATTCCCAATGAAGAGAAGGTCAAGTATCCATCGGCCTAAATCTTCGTGCAACTCGGAGTTGTTTTCACGACGCAAAATTGATGATGGACCCTGCCTATCCAGATGCATCTCATTTCGTTTTCGCTTCTTTGTTGTGTTGGCAATTTGACTTGAACTAACCGTATGTGGTCGGTTCCTCACCAGTTCGTTGGATATGAAGCGTGCCACTTTCGTCAGCAAATCCTTCGTTGACAGCACATGGTAAATGGTATCAATGATACTCGAAATCATTGCTGGAATAGATACTGTTACATCAACATGCTCCAACAACTCGACAAACAACGAAGCGGAAGATGCAGTACTGGACTGACGAGTGTATAAGCCTAAAATTGAAAACACTGCCATCCAAATTGTGTCCACGGTGTTTTTGCTTCCACAATTTCTATCACAAACCAGACCCATATTCCCATATATCCACGACTCGAAAGGTGGCCATAGGGCATCAGTGGCAAACTTCGAGAGACGAGGGTAAGCGTCACCAATCAATAGAAGTATGGCAGCGCAGGCTTTCAATGCCCGCGGGTTAGCTTCGCGAAGAAAGCCAGCATTTAGGTACATCAACGTCAAGCGGACAAACCGCCTTTCTGACGATATACTGGCCTGCAACATCGTATGCAGCAACCGAAGTGTGCTTCGAGAAACTTCGTCCGCGTCTTGGCTTGACACGGCGCCGATCACGTGCGCCTCATCGGCGTTTTTCACAAGCTCGTCGTTTTTGATAACAAATAATTCCACGAGTTGGCATAGCCTGTCAAAAGACTGGTCTTCTCCCAGCATCGCGCTATGCTCGCGAATGATCTGGTCCGCTAGAACAACCACCGATTGCCGAAGCACCACAACCATTCGATACGAGCTGACATGAATAGACGGTAGCATCTCCATCAACTGCTTCCTGCGTACGTAAAGTTGGTTCGCATCTGTAATTGGCATGCAGCCACATAGCATAACATTGCTTTTCGCGCCCAACGGTCCTTCTGCATCCTGGTAAACGTGAATTGCCGTATCCAAGTAGCACGCAATGCTCGCTCCCCCAGGTAAAATTTCTATCGATTCTCTGTTTTTCAGTGATTCCTCCAGTAAGAAGCAGTCCTCCAATAGCTGCACTGTGTCTCGGAAGAAGTGAATGAACCCATATACATCGTTCCTCTGCAGGAACAGCACCATTTGCAGCGTCACGTTGCGCACGTCTCGCTGTGCCTGTCGCAGCCTCTCATTCGTGTAAAACGACACCATGTAGAACAGCATGGTGGCCATCGTCGGGTAGGATGGGAATCCCGAGACCGCCGGGTTCTCGCTGCGTGCGACGGCCTTGTTGCCCTCCATAAAGAGCGTCATCGAGTGCGGACACGCGCCGCCACCCAGCAGCAGAGTCAGAAGGTGGCACAAATCCTGCAGTACGGGCCCGGCTCTATCCGTCGGCAGCGTCGCGATGGGTCGCATGAGCTTGGGCAGCAGCTTGCGCAGCTTCGTCAACATGGTCTTGCAGCGGCGGATGGCGGCAAGCGTGCTCGAGTCATACGCTTCGTCGTCATGCTGTCTTTGGTGGGCGCGCACGACCCGCAGCAAACTGTCCACGTCGCCCTTCTCGGTTTCTTCAGCGCTAGAGCGCGACGCCATGGAGCTCACCTCAACGAGTGCGCACTATTGGCGGCAAGTTCGAGGCACGTAGGAGTGATGATCATTACTTCAACGCACTTAAGCGGATATTGTGGTGTGGTACACAGCGGTCCTCAAAGCCAAACGATTCACCCACCGCACGCTCAATTGAAGACAGGATGGCGACCAAGGGCGTATGGCAGCTCAAGAAGGTGACGGTCCGGTACTGCCAGCACGGCGGCAGCAGCCGCTACGTACGACAGCTTCTGGGCGACGAGCGCTTCCTCAAGTTCGTGGAGGAGAACCCGCAGGTGCATTTTGAGACGGAGCTCAAGGGCGCCCGCCATCCTATCCTCGTCGGAGACTACGGTGTGTACAGGCTTGACAGCAGTTCTCGCTGTAACTTTAAGCTGGAATCACGATTCTAAATGTTGTGCTACCGCGTTATTGCAGTGACAAATGAGCGCAAGGTGTCGGATATCAAGAACCAGGACATCCCCTTTATCATGAAGCAGGTGCGGCTCGTGCATAATAACCACACAGCAATTGCAGCAGTGCACTTCCGAATATTTTAGTATTTCTAGTCCTGCAGGTACTAACCATATATTTTCGCGAATATATTGTTGATATGGTTCTGCAGCTGGAGCGTCTTCGCAACTCAAGCGGGCGCAAAATGACGCTCATCAAGAAGCCGGTCATCTCGAAGCGTCCGACCATCCAGGGCATTTGGCAACCGGACCTCGATTTCCCGGAGTTCAAGATTAACGACCGCACGTAAGCGTTGGGTGCTGCTATTCACGGAGTGCGATTCAGATGCCGGTGCATCGTCGTTCTTGTGTCTGTTTCTATATCGAAGTGTAGCTGCACCAGAGCAGGTGTGATGGAAACACTGAAGGTTGCAATAGCAATACACTGAGCTCTCTCAACAACTGAAGCATCAAATATATTCCTTCAATAACTGCAGAGAAATTGGAAGAGAGGTCTGCCACCTCGCTCCCTCCTCCCTTCGCACCTAACTCTTTCGGATCGACGAGCCAACAATCGTCGTCGCGACGCTGAGGCCGGCGGCAGCTAAAAGTTACAGCACCTGGGCCACTACAACCGGCTTAGAAACCGTGGAGCACCACCTGGGCGTCCGTGCAGATTTCCTGGTCCAGCAGGAACTCGCGGATGTTAGTTCGCTGGTCGCCCGACAACTGGATGATCTCGCCCAGCTCGTCGTCCTTGACGATAGCACCGTTGCAGCTGAAGTTCTTCTTGAAGGCCTTGAGGATACGCTTAACGTCCAGGTCATCGGCCAGACCCTGCACGGTCGTCAGACATTTACGGCCATTGCGCTGCTGCACCCGCACGTGCACCTTGCCGCCGCCGATGCTAGAATCGTCCTTGGCGTCCGCAAAGGCGTCTGTAGGGCGAAATAAAATCATTAAACGTATCAGCACGTTGGTCGGGTCTACCTGACAGCATAATACCCTTAATATCGCCCATTTATCACCACGAGAACATACCGAAGGTCTGGAAGTTCTGGATGTCGGCCATATTCGCTGCGTGTACGCTTGGTATTTGAGTGGCGCGGATTCTCCCGTGGCCTTCTTGCGCAGCGTGATTGGTCGGAAATAAGCTTGCCACCACACAACTCGTACAGTCATAAAACTCATATTCATTGGTGAAAATACCGTCGTTGAAGACGCGAAAGGGTGCAATCATCATCACAACATGGGCAACGCTCTGCTACTAGCGGCCGTGAAGGATCGGCAGGCTGTGGCATTAGCCGACGCCATCCTGCCATTCGACAACCTGCGGGTGCATGAGGTTGAGGCGTTCTGGCGCGCGTTCTACGACTCGGCGACGAGCTTCGCGCTGTCCAAGAGCCAGTTGCGCTCCATCTGCTGTCGAGCGGTTGCCTCCGGCGTCTCCAGCCTTCAGAACTCTAATGCGCGCGTTGCAGAGTATGCCGACGCTGCCTTTGAGCTATTTGCTGACCCATTGACGCAGAGACGGTGGCAGCAAGTGCAGCTGGGAGCTCGGGCCCTTCAGAGCCATCAGTACCAGAGTACGCCCGACGACTTGGCAGCGATTGACGCACTCGAGTTCCTCTCCGCTATTGCATTCATCGCTGCCATTCCGCTGGGCGAGAAAGTCGATTTGCTGTTTGATTCGTGGGATATGTCGGAGGACGGAGCGTTGGACTTGGATGAGTTCACGATCTCATTGAAGTCAACGCTGTCGGGACTAGCGAAAATCCTCCAGCCAACTTCAAGCAGTAGCGGTACGAGCTTGGATGCAATGATGAACGAAGATGACATTATTATGCTAGCCGAATCTACATTCCAAGAAATTTCGAACTGTGGAGCTTCATTGCTGAAAGAGAGAGGGTCAGAGCAAGGGTCGACTACGATCACATGCGAGCAATTTCGGGACTTTTGCGTGAAAAACAAGAGAGCCAGCGAACTTTTTGATTTGCTCGACGTGGTTGATGCTAGTCCTGGGAGGCGTGAACTTGATTCGGTGGCGGTGGAGATTGCTGAAACGCCTGAACTGGTAGCCAAACTAGAGAAGCATTCTGAGACCTCGGTTTCTTCGACAGTCATGGATACGCCAGTGGACGGTATGCAGGATAATATTGGTGATATGTTCTTAGCAGTCAAGCCGTGGATTGGAGCGATTGTGCCTCCAAGCAAAATTCCACGACTCTCAAAGGGAGCTCCATTGGTGTCGGTTAAGCTGGATTGGATATTCGGCTATAACGCACAAGATTGTAAAAATAATGTACGCTACACAGCAACTACGGCAAGTGCTAAGGCTGGACGCTTCGAAGAAATAGTCTATCCCGCTGCAGCAGCATGCGTTGTGCTAAACACAAGGTCTATGAAGCAACGCCATCATCTTTCTCATACAGATGATGTGCTGAGTATATGTCTGCACTCACGTCTCCCGCTAGCTGCAAGTGGTGAGATTGGGAAACAGCCAAAGATTATTATATGGGATTTGGACTCAATAGAGGTGCAATGCGTCCTTCAAGGGTTTCACAAGCGCGGTATTTTACAGCTAGCATTCCTAAGTCCGGAAATGCTGGTATCAATTGGTGGAGATGACGATCACAGCCTTGCAATCTACGAGTCGAGCAGCAATTGGAAGTCTGCAGTGCTGAAGATATCGGTGAAAGGCAACAAAGCGGCCCCGTTCCACATCACTACAAACCCTCGCTTATCTAGCGAATTTGTTACGTGTGGCCAAAAATACGTCGAGTTTTGGTCCCTTGAAGGAAAAGAACTCGTATCGAAGAAAGGTGTGCTGGGAAAAAAGGGATCTCTCCAGTCTTTTCCTGTGGCTCAATATCTCGAGACGGCAGACCAGGCAGTAGTTGTTGGAACGAGCGATGGGTGTTTGTATCTCTTTGTGGGGAGGCAACTGACAAATGTCGTAAAGGCACACGAAGGAGCGATCACCGCTCTGTTTTACGCGTCAGGGCTGTTGCTTTCGGGGGGCCGAGATGGCCAACTCATTCAATGGGCGGACAAGCTGAAACAAGTAGGCACTCCTATTCAGATCCCGCTTGAATCGTCATCACTCCCGCAGTGCAAGGGAATACGAAGCTGCTGCTATTCTCCTGATAGGCGATCGATTCTTGTCGGCACACCAACATCTGAGATTTATGAGCTGGACGCCAGGACGGGACGAAATATCCACTCTGGGGCACTGATTAAGGGGCACTTTCAAGGAGAACTCTGGGGTTTAGCTGTTCACCCAACAAAGCAACAGTGTTGTACGGTTGGAGATGATCAAACGCTTCGCATTTGGGATTTGGTGGCACAGCACGAGCTGGGATTCCTCATGTTGCCAATACCGGGACGTACTTGCGCTTATTCTGGAGATGGCAAATTAATTGCGGTGGGTCTTGGTATTGAGGATTCTGGAAAGTCCGCAAACGGGTCGCAAGTGAAATCAACATCCAATGCGAAGAAAAGGCAGCCTAAGGGAGGGTTTGTAGTGTATAGCGCTATTGATTTATCCTGTGCAAAAGAACCCTGCTTTGATGCTAAACGATGGGTGAATGATATCAAGTTCTCGCCTGACAATCGAACATTAGCTGTAGCAAGCCATGACTCTAAGATCTACTTGTACAATGTACTCAAGGGTTTTTCACGGACTCATGTATTTAACAAGCACTCAAGCTACATCACGCATATTGACTTCTCATTGGATGGAAATTATTTGCAAAGCACTTCAGGTGGGTACGAGCTGTTATTCACTGAGGTGAAAACGGGTAAACACATCACGAATGCTTCAACCTTTCGAGATGAGTTATGGCATACAATGACCAGCACGTTAGGATGGTCGGTGCAAGGCATTTGGGAAGCGGAGAGTGATGGCACAGACGTGAACGCTGTCGACCGATCTAACAACGGAAAGTTACTGGTTACAGGCGATGATTTTGGAAAGGTTAAGATTTTCCAGAGCCCTTGTGCCTTAGAAATAGCTTCATTTCTCGAGCTACGCGGTCATGCTTCTCACGTCACCAACGTCAGATGGTCTTTTGATGATAGCTACATTGTTTCTGTTGGTGGAAATGACAGATGTGTCTTTGTCTGGAAGTACGACCAGCAACTCGATGAAAAGGACAGTTTCAAACGTCCTAGTGAGACTGATAGTTTTAGCGACAAATTTGACTTACTTGATAAAAGAGCTGATGATCCGTTGCAAAGGATGGCTTCGAATGACGACGATATAGGTGATGAATTTATGGCAGTACGACCGTGGCTAGGGGCTGTAGTGGCACCTTCGAAAGCTGCAACAGTGAAAATGGACAGCTCGTCTCCAAATACTAGGCTTGAACTGGAGCGAGTGCATGGCTATCAAGCTCAAACAGCCTCGAACAACGCCCGATATGATTCAAATGGCAAGATAGTGTATCATACTGCTGCCCTTGGCATCGTGTTTGACAAAGCTGCTCAGCGTCAATCCTTTTTCAGAAGTCACGACGACGATGTCGTTGCCATGTGTGCTCATCCGAATGGCACAACATTTGCAACTTCACAAATGGGTAAGAAACCCAAAATCTATGTCTGGGATTCTACAAGCGGAAATGCTGTAGCACCTTGTCTTGAAGGATTTCACCAGCATTTTGTGAATGGTATTTGTTTTTCAAGTGATGGTACAAAACTTGGGAGCGTGGGTGGCGATGACGACCATTCCATCGCGATTTATAGTTGGCAAAGTGGAGTGTTGTCATCGCAATCTCGTGGGGAGCGTAATAATGTACGTGGTATCTGTTATCATCCTGCTACGAAGGAATGGGTGACATGCGGAGACAAGCATATTCGTTTCTGGACGGAACAAGGGAAGAATCTCACTTCAAAGAAAGCAATTTTCGGGAACAAGACGTTTCAAATTGGTAAAGTGCCGACCGTATTTGAATGTGTCGTATCGTTTGGACAAATGGTTGTTGCAGGTGCTTCGACTGGTCATCTAGTAATATTCCAAAGCTCAGTGGATGTCACTAAGGCTGTCCAAGCACACAACAGTACCATCCTAGCACTCTACGCAACGGAAAGAGAATTAATTAGTGGCGGAAAGGACTCCAAGATTGTTGTTTGGGACTCGCAGTTCACCAGCATGGCTGTTTTCGATATGAAGGAGCACACTCTTCAAGGCGCCAAACTCTTGAATTCCGAAATTCGAAGTGTTTGTTCCAGTCGAGTTTCTCCCAGACTTTTCTTAGTAGGTACGGGGGGTAGCGATCTGCTCGAATTCGATGCCGGTCGGACTCAGCCAGCGCTATCGACAATTACTCGTGGCCATTGTAAAATGGAGGTCTGGGGTCTCGCTTGCCACCCAACGAAGACAGAGTACTGCACTGTTGGAGATGATCAGACTATTCGAGTATGGTGTCTGATTAAGAAAACTCAGCTAAGGGTTCAGAGACTTGAATGTGTCGCCCGAGCGTGTGCACTAACAGATTCGGCCGATATCGTCGCGATAGGATTCGGCGGGCGTAATGCGGTCACCGGGCTATCAAAGGCAGCTCAAGCGAAAACAGGCGGCATTGTTCTGCTTTGCTATAGTGACTTGACGAAAAAGGTGTTTGAAGACCGACCGTCCAAGCAAGCTATCAGCGAGATAAAGTTTTCACCCAATGGTTCCGTTCTTGCAGTCGGTTCACACGATCACAAGATTTATCTGTATCGACTTGATCGCAATACCACCAAGGTCGTGAAGACAGGAGTATTTGATAAGCACCAGAGCTACATCACCCACTTTGATTTCTCAGCGGACGGCCAAGTCTTACAGAGTAATTGTGGTGCCTACGAGCTTCTATTTAGTAACGGTACCACCGGTAAGCACATTACGTCTGCGAGCAGCACAAGAGATACCCAATGGCATTCCTGGACATGCGTGCTTGGGTGGCCTGTGCAAGGCATTTGGCCACCATGTTCCGATGGCACTGATGTAAATGCTGTCGCTCGCAATTCGCACGGAAACCTTTTGGTCACGTCAGACGATTTTGGTCTCGTCAAGCTTTATCGCTATCCCTGCCTGGCAAAGAATGCGAGCTCGGCTGACCACCGCGGACATTCGTCTCACGTGACTAATGTACGGTGGTCTCATGATGACAGCTATGTTGTAAGTATTGGTGGAAATGATCGATCCGTCATGGAGTGGAGAGTCTTGAGCGAGAACGAACGAGTTCCAGCAGACTCTGGAAAACAATTTCATCTACTGGCACAAGAAGAAGCAACCGATTCGTCAGCAGAATCAGAGGAGGCATTTGACGACCCTATTGGGGACGAATTTATGGCAGTGAAGCCGTGGATAGGAGCGATCGTTGCCCCCACGAATGCTGCCACGCCTAACTCTCGTGAACCAAGCTTGAGTGTTGAGCTGGACTGGGTATACGGCTATCAATCCGAGTTTTCACAACAGAATTTGGTATACAATGTGCAGGACGAGATTGTTTATCACACGGCAGCAGTGGGGATCATCTATGACTCAGCGAATCATCTGCAAAAGCACCACATTGGACATAACGACGACATTATTAGCTTTGCGCTTTGTGACGCTAAACGCAATCTGATCGCGACAGGAGAACGCGGAAAGAAGCCTGCAGTCAGAGTATGGGATGCCCACACGGGGGAGCTACGCTGCGAAATGAAGGAGTTTCATACGCGCGGGATCGTGTCGCTTGCCTTCAGTAGTGATTCCACGAGACTTGTCAGCGTCGGAGATGACGACGATCACTCGTTGGCGGTTTGGATAGATGCCAGCAATGGATCGTGGACTTTGGCCAAACTCCTGGCTACAGGCAAAGGCGACAAGGCCATAAATCGCTTTGCTTGCTTCGGGACAAAAGCTGATACTATTATCACAGGTGGGGTCAAACACGTACTTTTCTGGTCAATCCAAGGAAAAACCATCGTTTCGAAGAAAGGAATTGTCGGCACAAAAGGTAGTTTACAGACGTATCCGACAGGATGTAACTTTGGCGGTGATTTTGTGACGGGGACAGCTAGTGGAGAGCTTTATATATGGAGAGGCAATGATCTCTCAAGAACGGTTAAAGCACACGCCGGAGAGGTTCGAGTCGTGGCTAGTACGAATTCTACTGATAACCCTGCTGGTAACTCCTCCGTGTTGCTATCAGGCGGAAAAGATGGTCGTGTTGTGATGTGGAATTCAGCGTATCAGTCGCTTAAGTGTTTCGATTTGGACGCGATGCATGTCGGAAGCTTTGGCAAAGCCATTAACAGCGTGTTTTTAAACTCCACAGGCAGAAAACTTCTTGTTGGAACTTGCTCGAGTGACATCATCGAGATAGATGTGGCAAGCGGAGGGGTTCTTAACGGTGGCCAGCCGCTATTCTCTGGCCATTTCGCGATGGAATTATGGGGTTTAGCTGTTCATCCTTCTAAGCGAGAGTTCATAACGGTTGGTGATGACCGAACATTGCGTGTGTGGGATATGGAGGCGAAACGATTGATACAAGCGCGTTTCCTCCCGGCGAAGGCTCGTACATGCGCCTACTCACCGGATTCCGAGCTGCTAGCGATAGGATTTGGTGGCGACAATGGTGTCCGACGGAGGAAAAAGCCGGCACTGAAGCAGGCCCAAACACAATCGAGAGAAGGAGGGTTTGCTGTCTTGCAAACACACGATCTGGATACGGAGAAAGTGGTGTTTCAAGACAAACCAGCGAAGGAATGGATCAGTGACATCAAGTTCTCGCCTAGTGGAGACATTCTCGCCCTTGGTTCTCATGACAATTTAATCTACCTCTACTCGGTAGGTTCCGGGGCGTCCGAATTTAAGAAGCAGAAACCATTTAGCAAGCACAACAGTTACATCACGCATTTTGACTTTTCAGACGACAGCAAGTACATTCAGTCAAACTGTGGCGCTTATGAGTACCTCTTTTGCGATACAGCGTCGAGCAGTCAAGTTAGCCGGGCGTCATCCATGCGGGATGTGAAGTGGGCGACGTGGACCTGCACGCTGGGGTGGCCCGTACAAGGAATTTGGCCAGACTGTGCTGATGGTACCGACATTAATGCTGTTAGTGCGTCTGCGTCACGTACAATCCTCGCGTCCGGAGATGACTCCGGCAACGTCAAGTTCTTCCGCTATCCGTGCATTCCAAAAGGGGTACCTGGGGCTCAGCTAACACGAAACCCCATGCCTGCCATCTCATATTTTGTGTGTTTGTATTTGTAGTCAAAATTCGTCGCCTGCCGAGGCCATTCGTCCCACGTCGCCAACGTGCGCTTCAGCTTCGATGACAAGTACCTGATCTCAGTTGGAGGAAACGACAGGTCAATATTCCAGTGGAAATTGGCGTAGCGTGAGCTTTGTACGAACGTACATGCCCTTCTCCGGGCACGAGCTAACATGCATTCATTTCTATTCGCGCTTAATCCCGTTGAACTGACCTGTGTGGAAGCTGCTGCCACTCCTTGATTCCGTCGTCTTACTTGGCCTCCTCTAGGTTCTTGCGGGAGAAGACACGCTTGATGAACGGCAACGTGGCCAGCGTGAAGGGAAGGCGGATGACCTCAATGCACTCGTTGACAAGCACCGCAATGGCGATGTTACCGTAGGTCGGGTCAAGTCGGGTCGGGTCGATGAACCTGTCCAGGCCTATCTGCATGATGAAGTCAATGATGCTAGATCCCGACACCAGGCCCGTGTCTAGCGCCATGTAGATCGACACGCCTGAAGCCAGGTAAAGCGTCGTCCACCAGGCGAAGAAGGGCAGACCGTACTGCTGCAGCGTGCCAAGGAACTTGTTGGGCTTCTTGGCCAGCTCGACCTTAAGCGTCTCCACTTCCTTCTTCAGTGCCGCGTTCTCCTCCATCAATTCCTGGATCTGCTGCTTCTTGCTCTTGCCGCTGCTGTTGTGCAGCTGCTCGTCGTTGTCGCGACCCGGGACCGAGGCAAACGTCTGAACCTGCAGACACGCGGCGAACGGGCTCTGCGTACCGAAGCGCAGGCGATTGGACGCATCAAGCAGCGAGAATGACGACGAAGGGCGCGCCAGACGATGCGCCAGCATCGATAAACGGCTGCACTGCGTGGCGCCGCGGAACAGCGAGCGGATAGCGACACTCTGCAGCATTATGGTGTACAAAGGATTAGTGATGGGTGCGCCACACGTCCGCAAGTGGAGCGCACTAATTGGAAAATGTCGGTACGTACATACAATTTTCCGTTTCACAATGATGATCATTTAAAATACATGTGTACATGTATTTAATATACTTTATCAATTTATGAAATAATCCCCTGGTCAGTTTTCTTAGGTGGTTGCATTTAACCCACGCAAAATGGTTGTGCATTTAACCCCGCAGAACTTAAGCTGCTGTACATGTAAATGCAACTCTGTCGCGATGACTCCACTAAAACTGGATCGTCGCTGCTAACGGAATAGCAAGTAGCATAACATCAACAAATAAAAGTTAAATTACCCACAAGAAGCAAAGATTGAAGTTATTCACTGGCTAGGCAAGACCACCATGCTGGATTTCTACCATGCCTGACAACGAGATCTTTGCGCTAATGGTGACGAGAGCTCTCGTCTCGGAAAATATCCAGGTGATGGCTATAATATTTGAGGTTATCGAGATCTTTTTGCTGCTGAAGGAAGCGTTGTGTTCTTTTTCCATTCAGTCAAATCTGCTGCTTGGTTCCCGAACTAAAAAAATAAAAAAAAGGAAAGAAAGTGCTGCGCAGCCATAATGGTCACCAGTTGTTGCCGTCCGGCCGTTTCGGCAGAGAGTGGAAAGACGAAAAGAGGCCCAAGATATCAGTCAACGACGCTGTCCGGCGGTCGCCGAACGAAAGACCGGAACGCTCTTCTCACTTCCAGCTACACGCAAAGCCGCTCAAGGTCCTCCCTAGTACTCACAAAAAGCCTTGAACGAAGCCCGTTTGGCGCCTCATGACCGGCGCCATGGAAGTTTGCCGACGCGCGGTGGACGTCCCACCAGCCCCTGCGAGCGACAATGACGTATCCGGCGCCATGTCGGTGGTCGTCGCCGTCGAGAAGTCGCTGCTGCGTACGCTGGCCTTCGTGCTCTACCAACTGGACCGGAACTGCGCCAAGTATTGCGCCTCGTCCATCCTGCAATGGTACATGCAGCTCCAGACGCAGCTGCCCGTGGCGGCGTTGGACTCACTCGACAGGGTGGCCGACTCGGTCATCTCGCTCTCAGATGCGCAGTTCACGGAGTTCTGGCGATCTCTCGTCGCTAAAGAGCTCGAGGAGGCCTCGTACACAGGGCAGCAGATTCTTCGCCACAGGCATCTTCACATTGAGGACGATGCGTCCTCGACTGAAATTGATAATGACGTGGATGATCAGGATCAGCATGTAGTCAAACGGCTGTACCAGCAGCTTTTCCTAGGCATCCAGAGGTTTTTCGCGGCGGAGCCTTCGGACACAGGACGGACACAGACGCCATGCACGTCTCCGGTGGACCTCATGGACGCAAGCCACAGACAACCGCAGTATACCTCACGGCATCAAAGCCATGGAAAACACGATGCAACTTACGAGGCTGAATGCAGTCTCAGTGACGTTGAAAGGAGCGACGATGAGTCCGAACCTGGCTGGGCTGTGGAGTATATGGAGCAGGCCTCAAGCATCTCCTTCGAGATGTCTCGACGGATGGCAGAGATGATGTACTCGAACGTGCCTGCGAACCTCTTCCGGGCCACAGTCACCATCAGCGGATGCGATGACGATGACCCGGGGATCAACTACTGCATGGGTGCCGTCACTCCCGGGTCTTTTCCACCGACTCCGATTACAAGAGACCTGCAGACACGACGTATGAACCACTACACTATTACCGTACTGGATCATGCTACCCTTACGCTTCGGCTGCTGAATGAGGAAAATTACGGCACTTGAGCAACAGAATTAAGGGCAAACTGAAGCAGGAGGCTACTGGCACTTCCAATCTGGGAGCTTTATGTATTGAAGCACAACTTATTATTCTCGCCGACGAGCGCAATGATGTATGTAAGGCAAAAAATTGACGTGAGCTGAAAAGTCTTGTGGCTGTCAGATTAGTTAGCTTTTCTTTTCCAGTTAGGAGCAGAAGAGCTTTGGGTTCCTTTTGCTACATCAAAGGAAACCCAGAGTAGTAATGCCGCACCCATACTGGCAAACAACAATGTCACGGAGCTCACAATCCAATCCAAAGGAAGATAGCCCACAGGTGTAAGAGCCTGCAAAACTGGAAGAGGGAATACTGGTACCAGGTGAAGCCAGTAGCTGCCGGTGCGCGAAGTCACTTGTTCAGACAAGCCCCAGGTCTGTTGGTCAAATGGCAAGACCAGTACGATCAGTAAGAGCGCAATAACGATTTTAATCGATCGTATAAGTTGCTTACCTGAAGGTAGTTTTGCAGACTATCATGGTCCAACGATTTTAGCTTTTCCGTGGAAGAACGATCTCCATCTCGACAAAATAGGAAAATGTCGGGAGCAATGACGGATGCTTGACGATACAATTCGCTTTCTGACGGGGCTTGATATCGGAAGTGAATCGGGAATTCAATGTGCACTTGGTTGGTTAGTGGACTACGAACACATCACAATACAAGTAAAACATCCGACAATACTTTAAGAAAAAAAAAACAATGGGCACGAACATCGTAAACTCTAGACCAACGACATGCTGCGAGGAAACAGGTGAAGGTCGCTCGATTTCGATGTGTTTCGTGAAGGACAGAAGTCTAAGCCCACCAAAGCGCTCCATTCTCTATAACGACATCCACATATCAAGCACATTATGGGACCTGTCCGCCACATTCTAGTTTGCGGAACGTACCCGAATCTCGTCCAAATCGATATACGCAGTGTTAGAGATTGGGACGCGCACAAGGATCGTTTTATCCTTGGCAACTACACCACAGACCGCAGACTCAAGGAGCTCCACATCCATGACATATCGACGATGGAAGCCTTTTCCAACGATATCTGCTTGCACCGAGGCTGCTACTGAAGTCTTTGAAACTTGGACATCTAGGACAGATGGAAGAGATGTAGACGCAACGACTTTGCCGTCTCGTTGAAGCCAAACGTGCTCAAGTTTGTCAAGATCCAGCTCGCGAGTAATCGATGCTACAACAAGCACGTCGATTGTAGTCTCGCCGATTGGGAAAGAAGCTCTCCATGATGCCTTCGTGTTCGACGATCCTGTAGCCCACACTTCCAAATACTCTGACTCGATAGCTGAAGAAGATACTGGACCACGACCAAGTTTCATCACTGTCAACCTGTGTCCTTTTGAGAGGACCGTACTCAACCTTCGCTTTGTTTCAAGCAGAGCGCGCTCGACCGCTGACTTTCCAGAATCAACCGCGCCAGGAATAATATTGGTGTAAAATGACCCACCATTGTTCTTTGACGAGAAAGGGAACGATGAAGAGAAGGAGATTCTTGGTGATCTGGCAACAGGATTGCGAAGAATCTCCTCAAGCGGATTACTCGTCTGCCAAGCGCGGAAGTCGCACAAAGACCTAGCCAAGAACCCTGCAAGATAGACAATCGATACAGAATGTCAGCCATACCACTCGTGATATAGTGTTGACATCCTGCAAGCACCTAGCGCAGACCTTTCGACAAACTTGGGAGAATTTCAATCGAGGGTACCGTGTTCTGCAAGATTTCACGGACATTAGACTCAATCCGTTCGTGGTGCGTCTCGTTAATTGCACCCCAGGCAGCTTCCTCGTGCAGCTTAACTTGCAGATGAATACCAACTGCATTCATCCTATCGAACCGTGGCGAGTTCGACAAAAATCGATCAAACGTCGAGCTCTGTGCATCTGCAGCCGATACCCATGTGATCTAAAGCAACATAGATACCTGTTCTCAGTGGATAGCTCCATCTCGGCTTAAGATACCCGCTTCCTCTACCTCAATTGCATCGATCAGGGGATCGAGAGGCTCCTATCAACACAATGTGAGCTCAATTCCATTGCCATCGCCAATACCCAAGCACATTCACTCATAGTACATTTGACTGGGTGTCCATCTTCATATTGAACGTGGCGAGAGCTCCTCCATGCGAGGCCTTGACGACGGTCGTCCCATCTGAAGCAACGAGTAAAAAGTGTCAGTTACTCGAGCATTCTTTTAACGGCAGCGCAACGCCATGAACTTAACTCATACCTGTTGCACCGGAGAGTGATAGTGTTGCGTCAACTTGCCGCGGCCACAGTGCGAAGGTTGCGTGGCTGGCTGCGTCGACTCCCAGACTGCCAACGGCGAGGATACCTGCCCATAGACGCATTAATATTTCTTGCTTTTGCAAATTAGCAACACACGCAGATTTAGTGCTGTTTCTGTAAATTATGTGCATGTATCGTGAGCATTTATGTTATTTGTGGAACAACACGGCATGGTTTTATCTAAAGCTGCCATACTTTTACTCGAATTCAGGTATTTTCTATGTAGCGGATTTGCGCCGTCACAATTCATAAAATCATAAAAGGATCGTGTCATTGAGGAAAATCTCAATCTACATGCTATGTGTTACTGGCATACCTAATACGTATGTCATCTTCGCCAAAACTCAGCTAGTTAATTTTGCAGGTCAGTATCATTTACTACGCTGCAAGCGTCCTTACACATCACTTCTTTACATTGCACGCAACCAAGATGCCCACCACCGCCAGCCAAGTCGTCGACCGCCGAGGCTATAAACGCCCTCTCGAACCACAAGAGCTTAGGCGACAACACGCGATACCCTAAAGGAAGAAGCAGCCGATTCTGCAACGACTATCACCGCTAAGTGCGGATTTGAACTGAATTTTCTTTTGCTAATGGTACTTCAGCTACAAATGTGAGAACTTTTTTCATGGGATCGTGCTTATGCTAGCAGTAACGGGTGATTCAAATCTGCTAGAAATAACGCGCTCAATGCGGGAACTGACATGAGTAATCTTCGGAGCATCGAACTTGAGAGCATCGGAGTACAAAAAGTGCGGGCGTGCGCTGTAGGCTACAGTGTAGTAGCGCGCCCACATTCGAGAAGCCGATGTTAACAAAACGGACGATTCATGAATATATATAAAAAAACAGACAACTAGAGAAGACTGGTGAGAGAACTGCGATCTCCTCTTTCGTTCGCCCTTCCAGCCGCACGCCAAGTCGTACAATATCGTCTCTTCACGATACAAGCCTATGATCGGATCACTGTCGCCCATGTGCAGGCAGGCCTCACATGTTGGCGACCAGGTCGCTCATGATGTCGGACAGCTCGCCCTTCTTGGTGGTCAGCTCGCCCGCGATCCCGGACAGCGCGCCCACGCCGCTGGCAGCATCCTAGGATCCGACATCATAACGACCTGGTCGCCAACATGACAGGCTGGCCTGCAACATGGGCGACAATGATACGATCATGGGCTTGCATCGTGGAGAGACGATGTTGTACGACGTGGCGTGCGGCTCGGAAGGGTGAGCGAAAGTGGAGATCGCAGTCCTCTCGGCAGTCTTCTCTAGTTGTCTGTTTTTTTTAAATATATTTACATGAATCGTTCGTTTTGTTAACATCGGTTTCTCGAATGTGGGCGCGCTACTACAGCACATGCCCGGACGTTTTGTGCTCCGATGCTCCAAGTTTGATGCTCCGAAGATTTCCCCAACTGACATCTGTAAGTTGAATGGTGCTTCTCCAGTAGAACATTCTTTGGGACACTTACTCGCTGCACCCCTGCTTTCTACTCACTGCACCCCCTACGTGACGGTTCGGGTTATTTCCAGCTGTTCGCCTCGGCGACGCTTCACGCTAATAAGATCCGTGCTTCGCGCCCGCCGTCGGCAGTCTCACTTAGTGCATACGATGATTGCCATCTCGTTCGAGCAACTTCTCTACCTTGATCCTGACCCTGCTGGTTAAGCCGTCGAGCACGTACAGGTCAGCGAGCACATACAGATTGGCGAGCAAGTACAGGTCGGCGAGCAAGTGCAGGTTGACGGGTAAGAGCTAGAGGAGTTCACCAACCAAGGTCTGGTGTTGTTCGGCGAGCCAGAAGATAGGCTTCCGCCTGTTGGACAGGCGGAGGGCGATCAAATGTCGTCGACGGTCTCTGAGCAGGTACGGGTTAGCGAGCAAGCGCGGATACTGGTCCATGCTCAGCAGGCTGATAAAACAACGACAGTCACAGCGACACCAGGAACGTAAGAGACGCCGTGGAAGCGGGGTGAATGACACTTGGCGGTTGCCGTCACTCTTTCAGCGAAGCATACAGCACCTACCCTAACGAGTGCAACTACAACCTGCATTGGCTTCGTCCGAAGAATCTCTATGGACGAAACAGCATATACGCTGTTGTCATCAATACGATAATTGTGCGAGTAGACAGGACAACCATTTTCTTCATTACTTTTAGCATGGTTGCTTGACTCTTTCCTAGGTAGTTTGGCGTACATCAGGAGCGTCTGCGTCTTCGACCGTCCGTTGCGATTAATGTATGCGCGCTGGTAGCGCGGTGATCAGCAGCACATTTACCCGAGGAGGTAATTGCTCCCGTATGATTAGGCGCATATGATCAAAAATTTCACGCCACGCGCGAGCAGGACCAGCGTTCAGGATGTCGGCAGCTGCGACGCCTTTTAAGGGTACGACGACCCAACATGCCGCACTTTTTCACGAAAAACTGAAATTTTCACCAACGAAAGCGGATGGGCGCGATCCAATGGTAGGGCATAAAGCTCTGAATGTCAGCTAAACGATGCTATTTCCATTTTGAGAAACCAGTAAGAAGAGACGATGTACCAGCAAAATGAAAATGTTCACATACTTTTCTTAACTCTCCTCTGACCCGACCCAACATGCCCCACCCGTTCTACACGTTCACAAAAAAAGCGACAATATCTGAGTCTGAACCTACATGAACGGCCTGGGAGATGGAAATTGTTTCGATCTCGATAGACACAGTATGCTCCTGGGCAACTGAGGCCGGAGGCCGGCGTGTCCGGTCCGGATTGCCGTTTGTTCTGCTTACGTGGTTGTTTCGTGCTTCGTACATTCATTCCGCGAACTTGCCGCTTGCTTTTTTTTTCAGGACGGCCACCTTCTTGCGCGCCACTGCTTCGGTGCGTTTCCGAGCTCTTTCGGCTGCATTTAAAAGCTTCCGGGATTCGAGCTCCATATTCTTACTGCGTTAGTCTTCCGCTCGCGTGAGTGCATTTCAGCAGCCTCTTTCTTTCCGCGTTCTTTTTTTTCTTCTTCAGCCATGCAGTCTACATGTGTTAGCAAACGCTTTGTTCCCAGTTTGATTAGCGTCTTTGTTGGAAATCGGCGCTTAATGGTTGCAGTCGGGTTGAGGTCCCACATCACAATAGTAAAGGTTCGAAACCCGGAGACGTCAATATCATTTTTTTCCAACCGCTTCAGGCTACGTTCGTCAATTTCGTGTAATGGAAGAGGGCACGGACAGAAATAATGGGTGAATATGGTGCCTCGAGCATCGTGCCCTTCGCACATATATTACCAATCGTAGAAAGAGGCCTATTTAAATCAACCGGCCACATACCTGTTGATTTCCATGATCCTGTAATATTCTTCGGTGTAAATGCTTCCATAAGTGCGTCTCCAATTACCTCCGGTCGACAATGCTTAGCCAGGCTCTACCCCTGATACATTTCTGCCCAGGTCGCAATTTTGTCCCTCCACGATGATTTGAACGATCGGAAGCAGCCCGCGTCTAGCGGCTGAAGAAGGTGGCACTTTCGTCGAAGTGATTTTTCCAAAATGAGTAGCACTGGTCGGGTAGGTGGAATATGCCGGACAAAATGGTCGATCCAATTTTCGAAGGAATCACTGTCGATGAACGCGCTGCTCATAACAGCTCCAACGCTACCATTAGGAAAATCGTCCATAAAGTCCGATGGAAAGTCGACGCCCTTGAACACGAACAGAGGTGGAATCCAAGCGCCTGTTGCACTCACAGTTAGGAGGCAAGTTGTGTTTTTTCTGTCTGGACCGCGATAGACAGCGACCATCTTAACCCCCTTCTTGGTGATCACCTTCTTGGGTGTACCACCTTGAGTATCAACACCAGTTTCGTCGCAATTGTAGATCTGGGCTGGATCTAAAGAATGTCTCTTTAAAAAGTCGATGTATTCTTTAAAGACGTACTCAATCTCGGTCTTGCCAGCTGCGTTCACCCGGATGCTATCCAAACTCCTGGCCTTCCTCACGGTTAATACATCTGAATGACACTCTAAAAATAGAGAACCCACTTGTCGGACGGACCACGATCGCCAAATTGGTGTTGTCGGCCATCATTAATTATATCGAGGACCATCGTCTTAAAATTAAAGCGTGTGGCTGGAAATCCACGTCGGACCCGGTCGAGGAGGCCTTGTACTAATCTATCTTCTTCGACCACGGTAAGCGCACTTGAACGGCCTGGAGCGACTCCAACGTCTTGCCCATCGATATACCGTTTGATGGTGCGGCTGGAACGCTATATACACGCTCTGCAGCGCGCATGGACAAATGGCCATGTCCTGCGTGCATACAGCAGCCACGGTAGCTTCCAAATCAGCGGATGTTCATGCAGCGTAGAATCCAGGAGGCTTGCTAGACTCGTCCGTGGTCTCTGGTTCGTGTTGCGCCATAGGAAGGTTGCGATATAATGATGCATTTGTTGGTTATAACTCAACCCTGCCTAAACGATAGTGCGGCATATTGGTCGTCGTACCCTTACACTGCTGCCGATGAGATAGTAAGTCCTGATATTTTCCAGTAGCCGCGAGGAAGCTCGAGGAGATAACCATCTCACAAAACGCTTGGTTATTGTAGTCACAGGAAGTAACTCGCCGCTATCGGGTCACGTGGCAAAATCCTTGTCCTTATCAAATACTTGCAGTAGTCGCGCAATCCGTGGCCCGAGAATCGACGGCATTAAAATTGCGGATAATAGTACACCACGCCCTCTCCTGCAAGCAGTACCTCGGACGGAAGCTAGAACCCACATTGATCGTGCGGGCTAATCGCACGAGAGCTCCCATCGCTCAAAGATCACAGACTGAGAGCAGGGATGCCCCACCTGATCTTGCACAGGTGCACGTAACCATCCTGAAGAGTCGCCTCCTGAACGCTCGCTTTCAATTGCTCCCAACATCTCTTTGATTCGGAATACATCTGATTTCCCTCAAAACATTATACAATACGACAAGGCCAACCTTTTTAGTCCGTTGTCTATCGGGGCTACAAATTTTTTTGGATGACACAATAAGCTCGGGTGGGGTACACCATTACAAGCGCGTTTACCGGTAACTACGAATATTTGCCTCCAAAAATGGTAGCGTCAACAGGATCTGGATGAAGAGTGCTGCAAAGATAAGTTGATCCAGCAGAATCATCGTGAGTCCTAATGACGTACTTTCGCCTTTAAAACTCACGGTGCTCCATGTATAACAGCACTCTTGTGTCTTCCATGACCTTGTCCGTATGGGCCTCAGACGAGTCTGGAATCTGAAGATAATTTTTGGCGGATCGCTTCGTCCTGGGGTCAAGCCGCAACGCCATTCCCAGCTGAACAGCCGAATTAGGCAGTCTAAAAGATACTTGATGGAGAGTTCTGGCGATACAGCGGTGCCCAAGCTTGGATATCTTGTTAAATTTTAACTCCACACGTGGAAAGTTGGTCTCGTTGGTGTCCTCATCTTTCGGCCCATTGAGCTGGTGTGCGGCAAATTTGAACGCGTTCATGTGAGCAGAGGCAACCCTTACCAGAGCATACAACGTGGAGGATAGCATGCTGGCCGCATGGGACTCCACTAGGGCAAGCTCGGCTACTCAATGCACAATGGCCTCCACTTCAATTACTAGGTTCCAGTCTGCCCCCGAGATGCACGTGAAAACGGCTTTGTCTTTCCTGGCCTCTTTCACACTCTGAAAGTACCACTGGTACGATTTGTAGTTGGCAATGGATCGCCGGAAAGTTTAACCAGTGACGCCACTCGTACATTATTGTCAATAAGACCATCTAATTTTGGCAATCCGTGGAGTTGCTGAATTCAGTCAACGCATGACCACGTTGGACGGCCGTGCTGCTCGCGAAATATTTGTTGAGAGATCGTAGCTTTCGAATAACTTGTAAACCCTGGCCGAATTCACCTCCTTCTGTCACAACTACGCGCTTTTTCAGCTGAGTGCTGGGGTCGGGGCATTCAAACGCTTGCACGTTCTATTTGAGACCAACACCGTAAACGATTCAAGCAATGTATTGCACAGTCTGTCTGCAGGGTCGTATCAAACTGCCGTGAGACCTTATGAGCCGCTGGAGCAGTGTCGGAAATTGTAAACTTAACGGTAGTTTCCGCATCCAACCAGATAAAATGCTCAGCTTGGTATCGATCCGCCCCGCCACATCAATTGAATCATGCCCGTCGATTTTCGTCACGGCTAGCAATACTAAGTATACGAATCTCCAGTTGTGATCTTTAATGCCCCGACGATGCAGTTCTTTTGAGGTATTTGTCCACAGATCATGCATAAAGTTCATAAACCGTATGTCATACAGCAGCCTAAACTCTGATTGCAGCAATTCAGAAGTGTCTTTGAGGAAGGTCTGGTACAGAACATCCAGAATCTCATTGTGAGTCTTTGAGGACGGCGTGGTAGCTATGGGGTCTCCAGTTAAGCTACGAAAAAGCTCCTTAAATGCGGGCCTCTGCGTCATATTGAACGCGTGGCCTGACCAAACATCCGAATAAGTTAGACTATATTAGTCAGCAACTCATGTAAGTTAACGACGCACCATCTTGAACCAACCACCGCGAAACAAGACCAGCTTTCTGCGTTTTGGTCAGCACAAAATGGCTTCTGATGATTTGGATGGTACTCGTCGCTCTTGTCATCTGCACCTCCTGGTTTCCCAACCTCATCTACGAGAAACGTCTGAGCTCTCTTCGATCGGTTTGGTTGTTCTTTGTCTGCCAGTTCATGGCCGGGATATGCGAGCATATGACTTTTTGCGTTGGAGCTGTGGGCATAAATGCACAGGGCTTCTTCCACGGCTTTGTTTTCGCACATATAATGCAGATATGCGTGTACGTCTTGCCCTTAATCGTCACAGGCGTCTTCAGGATGTGAACTCACGCTTCACACGGGGTCGCGAGCTTTAACAGCCCTGTAATGATCGGATATCATCAGGGACACCAACGACACCTTGTCGGCCGGGGTGATCTACAGTGGACTCAGCGAGTTCGGCCAGATCGACTTCGGTGGCTTGGCTGGACACAGAGATTCTGACTACTGACAGGTGAGGCTTGATCTCTCGATTTGCCCTCGTTCTTGTGGGTGGGTGTGAACGCATTCTAGGCTGCAAAACCTACGAGGACGTATGATCCATTAAAAAATAGGCAAATTTCGCGCTGTAGTCTGGGAATCTACCTTTTTGAGATATCAGCGCCGTCGCAGAGCTCATTACTGCATAAACGGTGAACAGGCCGAGCACAAACACAGCAAGGGGTCGTTCCCCGTACGTCTTTCGAAACAGCAGTCAGCCTTGGAGCACTTCATTCGTGCTGGTCTTCCTCTTAAGCCGGAGAACTGCCAAATGAGTGGGAAAATGATAGAAGGAGCCACTCTTTTAATAGAGGCCACCCATAAGAATATACGCGGGTCCCGGATATTAGTAGAGTATTTATTACTAAATTCTCGGGTTTCAACTACTAACTAGAACTATTACTCACTATTTAATTTAGAGTTTGTAATAAGTACTATTGCTAATAGTATTTGGGCGAAGCCCCATTACTGTGAACTCGTATGAAAATTTTCGGCGTTCCTCGTTTTACTTGCTAATCTTCAAACAACTCCCGGTCTTTGCCTTGATTGCGTTTCCTAAAAGGACGAGACAGGTTAGAGGACCTGGGACCTCCGATCGACCGTGGTGTCCCGGGTGGGTATGACTTTAAAGACATTTACAGATAAGGGTTTGCTTCGCACTTGGTTCTATTATGAGCGTTCTTAGCTCAAAAAGTCATTAAACACACACACACACACCCCACCCCATCTGGGATAAGAAGTATATATAGGGTTAGCAAGGCTGTACGCTGAAGGATTCGCCATTATTCGTGGGGCTAGGCTGGGGTAAGGTCGTAAGGATGGTGATAATAAGGACAGTTACAGTACAATATTGTACTGTAAAACCTGCGATACTTCCCCATGGGGCACTACGTTAGCTTACATGAAGCAATATTATCGGCGGGGCATACTAAAGGGATGGGGCTTGAATCTTGACTCCTTGGCGAAGTCGGACGACTTCCCGTTGACGTCCTTGGCCCCACGGAATCCGATTCTCGTGTTGCGATTGTGATAAAGGAACACAGCAGTCTTATTCATGTTGTAAATATTCGAGTACAAATGTTGTACTGTACTCCTTGATCACCTACTGCACGTGCTTGAGTCTTCTTGTCGAGCTTATGCTTCTTCGTAACCGGACGCTCGAAGCATCGAGTTCTTGGACTACAGAGAGCTTATTTTCCACCATGAACTTGGGTTTCATCAACACGACCCGAAATTGACAAGAAAGGTGAAAAATTCTGCTCCTAGAACTCGACCGGCGTCACCACTTGATGTTGACACCGTAGCAACTCGCCAATAAAAAACTTAAGAAAAAAAAAACGGTTTGTGCTCTGCACTTTGTTGGAACGAGGCGAACATAAAAAGGCGAGCGAACCTAAGCAACTGCACAGTTCGTTTGCAGCGGAATTCCAAGAATGTATGTATTGAATCTGACTGCAAAATGAGTGCCTCTGTACTTGCAGTTTGCCGCCACCAAAGAAAACTTCAACGCGGCGGTGAATCATCAACCAAGGTAACGTTATGAGGGACGACACGCACCCTCTCCTGGCGCCGCCGCTTGACGTAGAGGTACCCGATGCAGGATACCAGACGCCAGACGAACAGCAGCCGACTTCGTTGCGGCACATGAATGCGCAAGAGGCCGTGAACATTGGCCGAGCGCCGCGCAAAATCAAGAACTGGACGACCAATTTTGAGGCTCAAGAAGCCGTTCTTGAGTCGTACGCACTCGCCGAGGGCCACATCGCCATTTACGGGACTTCTGGCAAGCGGATCGGGCAAGCTGCGCAGCATCTACAGACTCGATGGGGCTTTATAGTGAACCCACGGACCATGGTAAAGTGGGTGACCGAAATGCTGGACAAACATGAAACCCGCGAGGCCCGACTTGACGGTGAAACTGGCCTTGAACATGCTTGTTCGGAAGAAAAGGTATGGTGGGCGGTTTCTGGTTATTTTCAATGGATTTAATCTTCGTATAGAATCGTGTTCGAGATAAACTCGATGAAATGGCTGAAGGCATGCGCGACTTTATCGCGGAGAAGACGTCGGGGGCAGATAAACGACAGCGAGAAGAGGAGCTGCGACAGGCCGGGCTACAACATCGAGAAGCGGTGGCTCATGCCATGATAGGCGGCCAAGAAACGGAGATTGGTAGGCCTGCTGTTTGTCTGGGCGCTGCTGGTGTCGTTGAGGCCGTGTCTGAAGAGAACCCAACTCAGAAACGCAAGCGTCGCGGCCGCAATCCACGCCACCATCAAGCCGTGGAAGAGCTCCTGAATAGTGAAAACGCTGAGAAGGCCTAAGATGAAGAGCGTTGACTCGAGTTCGAACGTGAGAAGTTTAAAGCAGAGCAAGAATGGAAGCACAACGAGATCGAGGCCAGACGAAAAGAGATTGAATTGAAGGAGGCGCAAACCAACGCATTTTTTGAACTATAACGTATGAAGCTCGAGATGGAGCGCGACGAGAACACACTCCATCATGCTTAATATCACGTAGAACACGACTTGAAGTTCCGGAAGCTTGAGCTGCTGATGTTTCAGCTGAAAGGACACGACGCTAATTGAGGTGGAAATCGTCGAGATACTCTTCCAACGCCTGCGGGTTGCACTCCAAGTAGTCGGAGATGAGATTGGAACCCCAGCGGCATGTGTGACAGTTCGTATGAAATACACCCACGTGCCAGATCGCTTCGACTGGCAGCAACTCAAGCTTCAGCTGTCTCTTCCAATCAACATAGGCAAAGTTGTTGCATATTTGCGCGTACCCCCACTCGACAGATATACGAACGCTCGCCATGGTTTTGTTGAACACCTGGGACCACCCCGGTTGATTCCGGCCTCGAAACATTGAGATCATGACGTTGTTGTTGGGGTACGCTGAATCTCCAAAAACGACGTAAAGTGGCTCGGTGATCTCTGGTTTTGCCGTCAAGAAGGGAAGGAGCTCTGACTGACGGAGAATATACCCGTCCCCTCGTCGCCCATCGGCACACCTATAACAATGAGCAATTAGCCCTAAAAAAACATCGTCAGATTTTGCAATCAGCAATTAAGTATTGGAAGTGGCCTTTACCGTCTGGCGTCTGTAGTGTCTGGTACTTGAAGCAATGGTATTTCTTGTGCCCACTGTATTGAGCGCTTTGGTTCGTTGTTGGGCGGCAAGTCGCGACTTCCTTCACGTCGAGTATGCTCCAAAATCGCAGGTTACGATGGACGCCTCGTGCCCAGAAAGCCCGTGCGTACCGCACCAGTCTCTCTGGAATTGTTGCTTGTGAGAAGAGAATCTTCTCGTTACTGGATGTCAAAACAAGGTGTAGCATGTAGAGAAAGATCCGGCTGATGGCTGAGACGTGCCGATCGTAGCGCTCGGAGAGATTCTCCCACTGGTGTGGGTACGTCATTCAATCCAACACCAAGCAGACACCTTCAAGCGCCTAGAAGCGGTCGCCGTAGTGCGGACACGATCAGAACGTTTGGAATTTGCATACGAACCACAAATGCTTTGATTCCGGCGTGGTCAAATTGAAAACGGGTCCGACAGTCGTAGTCCATTGCGTTGATATCGAACGCAAATCCTGGAAGAAGCGGCAAGTCCATGTGAAGAAAGAATCCCGTACGTAGAGCCGCACGCCACGCTTGATCGACGTCTCCAGCTCGCACATGCGCAAGAGAACCACGGCATCTTCATCGCGAAGAACGCGAGCTACTCCTCTCCTGTCGTGTGCCGCGACAATCGCAGTCCTAGGGCCGGGAAGGCGCAGAAGCTGCCGCATGAACTGCGCCGCTACCAGCTCGCCATGCGCTGGTGCGTTGTCGACGACTATACTGTCCACAGTTGAGCTCCTTAGTTGCATCGTGGTTTTCCCCGCCGTGTGCGCACCAAGTGCAATCGTTACAGTTTTCTTCGATGTTCAAGGGGCTCTCGCACTATGCAGTTGTCAGTGTAAAATTGGAGCAGTAGATCCGCCGCCTTCAAGGTCGAAGGCGACCTTGTCTAACCAGATTGCAAAGTTCGCTGCACACTGCAAACCGTCTCTTAAGCTCCCTAATGGCAATTAATTTATGCTGACTCCGATCTGAAAATTCTGAGAATTCTGATAATTAAAATCAGACTAAAAGAGTGGGCACTACACTTCCGGACAGAATATTACAGCCACTAAGTGTTTTTGCTATAGCTTTTATGCTACTGAGAGTTGGAGCTTCCTGTTTAGATATGTGGTGTAGACACTCCAGAGAAGCATAGTTACGACGAGAAGTTTGCGAAGTTCGCGCTGTGAAGGGAGGCTCACATACAACAACAAAAAACGTATAGTGGACCCGGTCACAATTTACGGCCGGACATGCATACAAAATTCAAGTAAAACGGCACGAAATGATAGAATCATTATCTGTTAGTAGTGCGTGGTGTTACCCTGTTGGGAGATGACTTGGATGCAGCGTCCTGGTATCGAGGCCACGAGCTTGCGCAAGTAAGCGAGATCAAGGGCTTCCCACGCCGCTGGATCATGATGGTTCAGATCGTCTACCACAATGGAAAGCAGTACGAGAGCGTCGTGGATTTGACAGCAGCCATTCTAGCGGCGTGGGAAGCCCTTGATCTCGCTTACTTGCGCAAGCTCGTGGCCTCGATACCAGGACGCTGCATCCAAGTCATCTCCCAACAGGGTAACACCACGCACTACTAACAGATAATGATTCTATCATTTCGTGCCGTTTTACTTGAATTTTGTATGCATGTCCGGCCGTAAATTGTGACCGGGTCCACTATACGTTTTTTGTTGTTGTATGTGAGCCTCCCTTCACAGCGCGAACTTCGCAAACTTCTCGTCGTAACTATGCTTCTCTGGAGTGTCTACACCACATATCTAAACAGGAAGCTCCAACTCTCAGTAGCATAAAAGCTATAGCAAAAACACTTAGTGGCTGTAATATTCTGTCCGGGAGTGTACGTTTACCGTATCGTAAGGCGGGTGGGTATTATTAGAGGGATTGGGCACAATCCTTGAGAAGCTCCTCTGGTAACTCTGGTTAATCGATCGTGAGAGCATGGCTCTTCGGGTTCATCACACTCGCATCTGATACTTTAGAAGGCCTGCGCCGCTAGCCGCCCTAGATGCTCTTCATATGGGCGGGGGGACGAGTTGTTAATGCGCTCTGCACATTATGGACAGCCGCTTTCCAACAACGTTTGGTGGACATCTAGTATACTATTAGTAGTCTGCAGTATTATCCTCAGATATATAATTAATACCAAACCCTGCACTGACTGATATGATCTGCCGCCGGCGGTGCTCCCGGTGGTGCTCCCTCTCTGATTGGCGAATATGCCGCATCTCCTCGTCTTTGGCGAGGAGGCCGACTAGGCCGAAACACCAGAATTGCAAAACCACGCGGTCCAGAAACCGGTTTTTCGTGTCTTTGCGGCGGCGGCGAGAATACGCGGACCAGCACCTTCATTTTATTTCGCTCGCGGCTCCCTGGCGATAGAAGCTTCAATGACCGAATTCAAACGAAAAGTGTATGCGAGTAGCACCGACAATATCTCCGCTTGAATGACTTTTGGTTATACGAACTATAGGCAATCGACCTTCTCTACTGGCAGTACGACTGGTACTACGACGTTTCGCGCCGCGTATCTCCAGCACTCTGCTCGTGTCTACGGCACGCGGGCATGTGTGGTTCTCTAGCTGGCGTGCTCTTGAAGGCCTTCATTCCCCAACTTCCTATTACGTGAACGCACGAGTGCCTGCTCCATCCTCCTTTATAGCGTCACCATGGTCCAAGTCGTCAAGCGCCAGGGCTACAAGCTACTCAACCTCTGGACCACGGACAAGGGAACCTTTCCCGTCGTCTTCTGCGCTGCTTTCGCCGCCGTGGCTGCCACGGGCGTATCGCTGCGATACCTTTTTCAGAACCCCGACGTGTATGTAAACAAGGAGGAGCGGTTCACTTCGCTGCACCACACGCTGGAGCCGCGTGAGGACCGCGGGTCTGCGTGGCGGCAGTTCCGCTTCCGCATGGCGAACCTGAAGCGCAACCCGATTAACCAGTCTCGTCAATTCGATGATCTATTCGCGAAGGAAGAAAACAAGAGCGTCAAAAGATAAATAATGTTTGCACGCGAGTTCCAGTGCAGGGATTCATCACTTAGATCACCTCGTGCCGGTAACTTCGCCAGTTGTCTTTCTTTTCGTTTTCTCAGTTAGTCACAGAGTTGTCGGTCGTTCCGAACAAGTCTCTTGAAAATATATATATATTGTGCAGTATTGCGAACTTCTAGGCTTGTGTTGTCTACTCGGGGTCAAATTCAGGATAGCCGTACATCGCGACGCTCACTACTCGTGGTAGATGAAAGAAGATATAGACTTGAGTTCCAGCGTCGATTCGTACTTGTCCAATATTGACGTCAGCTGAAACTGTCCCAATTCTTTTCTGAGTGTGGGTATTCGAGCGTGAAACATTGCGCAGGTCGCTCGGTCCTGAGTTTAGAGATGCCGATGATCGAGTCGAACATGCCGGACACGATGCCTCGATGGTGATACGACAGCTTGATCACCTTCGTGTAGAATCCTCGCTGTCAGCATCAAAGCACGACGGTCAGCAGCAAAGCGGGTCCAAGGCTTGTTTAACAAAAATGCAACGCACCTTTGCAAGCAATCGACGCATCCAGAGTTGAATGTATCTGCACGCTGCGAGGGCTTCGGCATCCAGTAGCTTGGTCTTGCACTCATCGATTGCCGACGTCAGTAACTGCACCGATCGCTCGAAGAAGCGAAGCCAACGCTCAAACGAGTCAAGATTGGGTTGGTAGAATGGTGGATGCAGCAACTTCCACTCTCGCTCCACCTTCTCGCGGCAGAACGTCATCTGGCAATAGATAGGGTCTAAGTGAGCTAGCACCTGACGCCGCCACTTTAGCGGCACGACACGCGCGTGCACCCACAGAGTCATGTCCTCCATCTCGGCATCAAGCTCGCGAGCGTCGAACAGCGCTTCTTGGGTGCGTTCGGCCATCGCCACGCACTTTTCGGACACCAACTTCCTGTCCAATGGTGGCTTCGAAGGCGGCCTCGATACTAAAGGCGCGGCCAAGGAATACACGCGATTCGCCTGGCCTCCCTCGGAGTTCCCTCGTCGACGGATATCTCCACCGCGGACAACCGATTTCGTGCCCTGATCACGAGAGGCCCTTAACACGTAGCCTTTGCCTTCTCCCAGGGTGCGGACCCCATTGCGAACATCGGGGGGCGCGATCGAGTTCCATTCCTTGCTGCCATTCGCTGCCATCGCGAGCAGTCTCGTTGAAGTGCCGTTTCAACGTCACTATAAAACGTCATTCTCGCGGGGGATTCGAACAAGATGGCGGCGCTGAGCTCGTGCTTGCGTCGGCAGTGGAGACCGTTGTCGGCTTCGTGGCTTCGAGGGCTGCGAGGGTTCTGCACGGCGGACGAGGACAAGTACTTGGAGCTCAAGCAGCTCAAGGACATTAAAAGGTGCAGTGTTTGTTGCGTTCGGGTGATTGATTGCGGGTCCTCCCTCGGTGTTGACCATTTGTTCTTCGGACAGTGAAGAGTTTTATGACCGGCAAGGCCAGAAGCGGAGATACTTTTACTACATTGATTTGCAGGTGGGTCCAGTAGGGGTAGACTAGCTAGTAGACTGGTAACGATATCCTGAGAGTATTTCATTTTGCTTATGCTGCACAGGGGCGTCTGTTTTTGGAAGACACGCGTCCGAAGAACATCGCAACGTCACTCAAGAGCGCCAAATTCTTGCGGTTCTTCTTCATGCAAATACGGCAGAATGGCGTTGCACAGTGCAAGTCAAAGGAAGAGGAGGAGTTCCTCGACTACCCCTTCCGGTCCCCATGCGGCAAGGAGATGAACTTCATTAAGTGCGCAGACCGTCCGTTTGTGTTCGAAGACTTGCGCCGCGATGATAGTAGCGGCGAGTGGACGCTCGTATTTGGCGGCGGAGAGCTCACGATGCCTTTCCTTCCGGGAACAATGCGGATCTCGCTCTCGACGGGGAGGCTCTATCACGATGTGCAGACCAAACACGTCGACATAGGAACACTTGCAGGCGTCGCCCTCGTGCGATCTCATCTCGCTGTGGAGCTCGGCAAACACATCGACGTCCACGACTTCCCCGACGAAGTCGACGCACTGCAGGACGTGAGTGATCTGGTGATAGGCGACTTCATGTGGGACAACAAGCACTATGCCATTCACGCCATCGAATAACGTGCGTGTATCGGCGGAAAGTTACTGCGTAGTTCTGCGGGCAACTTCAATTACCTTAGTCCAAACGAAAGTCTCATTTTGTGTCAATTTTGGTTAAATTGAGTCAAATGCGACAAAAATGGTCACTTCTTCTCTCACCACCATGACGTCGAGCGCCGCCGTATCGACGGGTAACCGCGTGGCGCAGTTCATCGTAATTACTGCCGTTATCAGCGTCCTGTACCAGCTCTTGACTCGTCCTGCTGTGGTCTCCACTTTGTCGCCTCCTCCTTCTGCGTCTCCACTGGGTTCTGGATATCGCAAGGGTGAGGACTCGCGGCGGTTCACGTCGTCCGAGGTCACTGGCTTCCTGTTGTTTCTGGGGCTCTTCGGGTTGCTCCAGCACAAGAAAAAGCAGGAAAAGAAAGCAGGCATCGAGGCCGAGCAGAGTCGGATCGCCAGAATAGTGAGAAGTCAGAACAGGGGGTTCTCCAAGACTCCTGGGGCGTCGGTGACCAACCTGCCGCGCGACGTCCTGCACGAGCTGCTGCTGTTCCTCTCCCCTAAAGAATTAACCATTTGTCCCGTGGTATGCAGAGCCTGGGAACGGAATATCGGAGACGCTGCTGAGGCGCTCTGGAGACGCGTCTTCCAGCGCGACTTCTGTGAAGCGGGGGACCGGTTCGGTCAAGTCTTCCGCATTGACTGTTGGCGGCAGTTTTACTTCCAACACCACTTGTCGCGAGCAGTGGAGATCGCTAGGTTGCTGGGCATTACGGAAGATCGCAAGTGCGTGGCAATTGAAGGCCAAGTGTACGATATCACGGATTTCCTGGACCTGCATCCTGGAGGACCTCATGTGATCGGAGATGCGGTGGGCACCGATGCTACGGCGATCTGGGATCAATTCCGGCATTCAGATGAGGCCAAGGAGAGCATGCAGCAGTTTCTGGTGTATGATGAAGTGCTCGCGAGGCCAGAGAGTGAGAAACTGCACGGTAATCTCGAGGCAGTGGTGGCTCGCTGGCGTAAGGTATTGTGGGCGCTCTCGCACTCGCACTGCTTTGGACATATGGCCGCACAATTTGCTAACGCTATCTTCCGCTTTCATTCGCGACGAAGGCTGAATGGAGGCAAGTGGTTGCGTGATTGAATTGGATTAAGTATGAATGAATAATTTTTCAAGGAGGAATAAACTCCTGGCGTTTGTTAATTAAAGAAAGCAACGTAAGGTGACACTGATCCTCGGCTCGCGGCATCGCGCCATCTTGGGCACTGCGTGCTTGTGTGTTCTCTGTGTTGTTCCTCCCATTATCATCAGGTCACCGTCCTCCATCTGCAGCTCCAAGCGCGCCACCGCGTCGTCATCATCTTGAGCGAGCCTCTTCGATGTCTTGTTCCTGAACACAAAGCGTCGAGTGGCACCTAAGGACAGCGTCACAATGGGACTACACGCCATCATATCCCGCTCATCATCTGCGTGCTGTCCGATGTAGTGATCTCCATTATCGTACCAATTCACAAGACCCCCAGTGAGTCTCGTGTGATGCGTAGTGGGGTCTTCCACCATCCGTTGCATGTGCTGCACAGCGTGCCTCAGACCCGGTGGATATTTCTTCTGCGCTTCGAACGTCTTCCCAGAGTAGCGATAGCTCCCCATTTCACCGCAAAGCTGCTGGAACCTCGGGAGCTTCCTTGGTTTACCAAACATCACGATGGTATCGTAGTCCTTCGGGTGCGCCTCCCACGCTTGTTTGAACATCGTCTTCCACGTGGCAGGTGACTCTTCTATATCTTCGTAAGCTGAGCGGAGATCCTCAGCCGTGGCGTACTTGAATACATGCCAGTACCATCGGGGCACACGGTAGACCCAACTTTTGCGGTCCGTCGTGAGGTACGAAATCGTCGCGTCCGTTTCAAAGAGCCTCGATACGACGATCTCCGGTAGATGGGCGTGCTCTGCAGTAGCCTTCTTGACGTTGGCCACAACTGTCTCCAGCGAAAACTCCTCTTGATTTGGTAGCGGTGACGCCTTCGCGCGCTTGGTGCGGTCACCAGTATCTCGTTGAGAGGATTCGTGGCGCTTGGGCATTCTTGACGGCGTCTTTGTTTTGCCTGTACGGTGCATTTAGTAAAGAAATACTGGTATAACAACGTTGTGGACTGTCCCATAATAGTTGATTAAACAAATACACATTTCCACTCATTCACAATAATTTTCGACAACGTTTAATGGTGCCTGCTGTGCTTCTTTACTCCCCCTCTAGCCAATGTCTACATCTGTGACACCCATCGCGTTGACCCATCGCGGCGGATGTGGAAGCAAGCAAACTCTTTTCTCGGTGTTGCTGCCTTGTCTTGTCCGTCCAGTACGCACACTTACGTGTCCTACTCCCCCGCCCCTCCCTCCCCGCTTCGCTAAAATAAATACTCTGCCCCGCAACGTTGTTGAAGCTTACTCGATGGTAAAGCCAGTGATGTCCATCTGCACGATCAACTTGACGTACTCCGCTAGAATCTCCTTTGAACTATAGATTGGCAAATCCAGACGGTTGAAGCACGTGTGGGCCTTCGGGAAGAGGAACGACTGGTTTGTGCCAGCGAAAGCGACATTGAAGCGCCGCACACGACCGTCGCTGCTGATCAATCCCTTGAAACCCTGCGCCGGGACACGGCTAGTGCCCGTCGCAAACTGCAGCAAACGCACACGGTCCTCGTTTCTCATCTCCTCCACCACTTCCCAAAACCATTCGATGTTATTAAGCTCGAGTTCAGTAGGAAAGTTGTGCGTGAAGAACTTGAAGTCTGTGTGCTTTTTCCAGTCCTCGACGTCGATGGACGGCACACCACACATGAGCAGCTCGAGCTCCTGGTAATCGAAGAGCTTAAGCAACCCCTCGGGCACCACATCGTACAGCGCCGTAAGAAATGACAGCAGTTGGTCGCTCACGCTGCCCAATACGTGATACTTGAACAGTGCATCCAAATAGCGTGAACGATTCTCCCTTGTTACGTCGATGTTGGCACCTCCTTCGACGAGCTCCACGATCTCCGGCTTGCCATCCACAACGCGGGTGGCTGTAAAGTCCAGACACAGCGGTTCAATATCGTCAATCTTTTTCACCATCAACGCGCTATTGTAAATTTCGTCGTCAAGGAACTGCAAATCCGAGAAAGAGATCGGCACGCCCAGGATGTGCTTGAGGAATGGCAGCGCGAGATGCACCGGCATCAAATGCTCCTCTAAAATGGCTTTACCAACAAGCCGTCCCGCAAACTCGAAGTAGGCCAAGTGGTCTTCCTCGCCAAGCAACAAATCTGAGCTGGCGTTAATCCAGTAACTTCTCTCGTCTCCCACGGTGCTCACGAAAAGTCCAAACACAGGGTCAAAAAGTTCACCAAACAGAAGCGTGAACCACTCGCGCATGACGCCACCTGCATCCAACGCCGGTTCTCCATCAAATACCACACGCCACCTCTGCCTCAACTGGTAGGGCTTCATAGCTGCTACAAGTTCGAAAGAGTCCTGCAATAAATGATCCCGTCGCACCACTAGTTCTGCATGTCCAGACTCCCAAGGTAGCCACAGTCGATGGATCTCCGTCGAGAACCAGCGGATCTTGTCCGGAAAGGGCAAGTTATGCACTCCCTCAAGGTTCATAATCAGCTCGGAGCTACCTGTTCCGTCCAGAATATTAATTCTGTAGTGGAAATCTGTTGCCACCACGTCGCTCTCGTTCAACACCAATCTTCCCAACGAGTCTCTCACTCTAATGTATCCGACCGACAAGTTGCTGTCTCGGTCGGTCGAGTCCAAATACCTGTTGAGTGACATCCTTCCTCCAGGGTCACTCTCCATCGAGTCCCGCTGCCCTGCTCGTGACTGCCCGCGTGCAGACTGTTGCCTCACCCAGCGATGCAGGCCGTCGGTCGTCGGCATTCTCTTCCACTGTTGTCTTCGACTCGCAGCTAGCTGCAGCTTGCTCATTTTATTCCTTGGCTTCTTTTTCCTCGAAAACTCGAAACTCGGTCGTCCAAACGACCCGCCGATAGCGTCATCAGCATGTGCAGATGAGAAGGCCTCCGTCTCGCCGATTCGTCCCATTCTTTGGGCAGAACTGGAGCTCAAACTACCTCGTGAATAGCTGTTGCGTGTAGAGCTTGAGTGCCTCTTGCTGCCTGCCACGTCTCGTTCTGCGCCCCTTAATGTCTGGCACAGATCGCAGAGCTTGCGCTCTGGGTGGTTGAGGAACTTGCACACGCCGCAGCGCCACAGTGCCTGCTCCATGAAGCTGTCATTGAGCTCTTCGCGGTAAATGTCAGTCGGCTCCTGGATGAATACGAGCGATTCACGCTCACGCTGCACCTGGATGCGACGGCAGAAGAAGAGCAGCATGACGATGGCTCCCACGAAGAGCAGTACGCTAAGCGCCACGAGCACCGCCAGGCCCGCCGTCATGTCAGTTGAGCCCCCTGTTCTCGCTCGCGGATTGGCTCAAGTCTTGATCCTTCCTGAAGGCGCCTAAAGGACCGCCGCGCGAGACAGTGCCCCGGAACCTCCTTGCGCTGGCTGGTGGGTCGTCCTGGTTGTGGGAGAGGAGCGGGGCCTAGCCCTGGAAGAGTCAGACGAAATGTTGGACTGAGTATTCCGGCTAGATTGGGAAATTTTTATTGACAGGTCAAAGGGGATTGGACAGTGTGAATGATTAAACTCCCTAACTGTAGGATAAATATTTGTTAATGGGCTACAATTGTAATTTAATGTTCCCACCAGCCGCCCACGCTGTCGGTCTTTCGCAATGCAGAAAGCAATTGACTGCCGTATGGCAGCCTGCCGCTGGCAGGATGACGTGCTGCGATCGGAGCTGTGATCGTAGGAGCTGCTTCGGCGCAGTGTGTAAGGCTTTCGCTGCCTCGACAAGGGTTGCGGTTGATTGGTCAAAAATACTCCTTGCTGCATACAAACGCTAAGAATAAATTCCGAACTCACCCGGGCGCTTCTGATTGGCCCTTCGATCTTGAAGTGAGGGCCATAGTGCCAGTCCTGCAAAAGGCTTTATGTTGCTTGTTACAGTCCTCGAAAACCGCTCAGCGTTATCCTGCGGCAGATGCGGGTCGCTGACTGCCATCTCGTTGGGGTCTAGCGCCGTGGTCCTACTTCGTGGTTGCCGCCGATCCCTCTTCGGGCCAACACATTCTCTGCCTTCGTCGACGTTCAATTGATAGAAACGGCTACAACTGATGCCGCGCTGATGCAGCAGCGATCTAACATGGTAATTAAACTTCGTGCAAACTGACTCAATTGCTAGACGAAACAAGACTTTAACGACACCATCGTACGTTGTTAAATGCTCGCTATGTGTGAGTACGTAAGGTTCATATAACGGATGTATGGCGCGGTTTGGTCTCAACTAGCAGGCTCACATGGCGCAGTCCAGCAAGCCAGTCGTAGCGTAGGTGGTGTCACCAGAGACGCTGTCGTTCTGGACGACAGAGGCGCTGAAAGCGTCTCCCGCGAGACGCTTAAAGAGTCATCGGCGGCGCTTGTTCGAGCAGCGTTCGTCGTACAGCGAAGTCGACCCTGATAAGGGACTATTAGCCACCTCGCCTACTGCCTAATTTTGGATGATTAAGTCGGAATCTGCCGACTTTGCACTCGCGCTGGCAGTGTTTAATCCACCATGGTTTGGGCCACTACATTCTGGACGCTCTCACTTGCAGACGGCTTGTCGGTAGGAGTCGGTGTATATGCATGTACCAGCAGCAGTTGTGGCGGAAGGTGACAGCAGGGGGGCAGCAGTGCCACCTGCCAGTGGTGATTGATGGTGGAGCGGCTGACGCGACTTGGTCCACTTTCGACGGCTGAACGTCGAAAGTGGGTCAAGTCACGTCAGCTCGACAATAACGTAGCCGTCTTCGCTTATAAAGTCTCGACCCGCCAGTAAAGAATGTTGTGTCGTCCGTCCCACAAAAACCTACGACAAGCCCCGAGTGTGATCCAGTCTTAAGGTAAATGATCAGTTTAGTAGCCCGGAGCATGGTCTACACAAAAATGGTGATAACGTTAAGAGGAATGGTCAGATTGAGGAGCCACTTGCGACATTGGAAAGCGGAAATGCAGGCCGATTTTTGAGATTTTTTATGCGTCGTGCGCTGTAGGTTGAAGACGTCTGCACGGTCAACATTGTGGCGCATCGAATGGAAGCTCTTGCCAGTTTAATAGCCGATTTAGACTGATTTCACTATGGTTCGCTGATTGTCGGAATGACCCGCGTTGCTTTAGGGTTAGGGAAATGAAAACCTCTCTCAGATCATATTGTCAGAAGCTCACCGCTTTGATGAGTTTATCAATAGCGAAAGACAAAACCCACGCTTCCTGACCACCGCTCGCTGCGCCCCCATCACTTGATGTGCCTCTATTGCTGGCAATACCCCTCTGGTAGCAGTGCTGCAATCGCTTTCTGCGCTTGAATCGCGAAGAAGATCCTTTCCTTTGCTTAGTACGCTTGCTCGATGTATCCTCTTCGAGACGCTGCGGGTCAGGATTTTTCCCCTGTGATCTTACGCTTTCTCTAGGTACTTTTAGGACTAGGAAGTCTTGCCGCACACTATTGGAGACTATAAGCCAGGCTGCTCTGAGCGATGTGGGCAGTCCATTGCGCTCAAAGTTTCCCAGCTTCGAATGCATATTCAAACGTGAGAGCGGAAATATACCGCAGCTGCTGAAACCAGCAGCAAGGTTGCTGCACAAACACGTATAGTTCCAGGCCAATGCCGCTACACCCAATGATGTCTGCTTGTTGACGCTTCCGACGCCAATACTAGGCAGCAGCTTGTCAAGTAGGAGCTTGAAACTGGTCTTAAATGGAGAGAATACTGCCACATCCAAAGGCTGCAGGAAATGGTTCCGTCAGGCGGCAGGCAAACAAGAATAATTCCGCTGCATCCACAATTGTCAAGGAAATGTGCGAGGAACACCCATCCATGAGAAGTAGTAGCGGCCTTTTAATTGCTATATGTAGCGCGAAGCTGCCCCATAGCCGCCGAGAAGAGGCAAGGACGCGAGCTTTGGCTTGGAAAAGGCGCGAAGCGAACCGGTCCAGTTACCAAGTGCTAGAGGTTTTCACTCAAAAGCCGACTGGGTTTGTTTTGACGAATCCAATCGACAAACGGGTGGGTACACCAGCAGCATTGGCTGAAAACGGAGTGGCAACGAGACTGGCAGTGGCTACGAAACTGACCATTTACCTTACATATTCTCTCGCCCGTGAGCATACGCCACCCGAGTCATACTGGAAGGCACTCGAACCACTGTATAGGAAAATCGTACATGGTCTGCTTGTCCAGGGTATCCTCGTGGCGCCAGTGTGAGTGTCTTCACGAAGCAGTTCATGGCCAGCGCGCCAGCGTCAGCCACGCCAACGTCGAAATGTGTGCAAAAGCTCAACGCATTTTCCTGTACGTATCGATAGTTCACACTGCCCCGAGTCAATGGAGTAGGCGGCGTATCCTCCACAACAGCCGCTGTTTCCGTCCTCAGCGTCGCAGCTAAGAACTGTTGTCGGACAAGCCTTGAAGCGGATGCTAACCACGCAGTAGCCTGACTCCATCATCGCTATGGTCGAGAAGTCCAGCAAGCACTACACTCTTCCTGATCCTTGACAGCCGTGACGAATTCAGCTTGTTCCCAATCCACCGTGTAGCCCGACGCTGCTGATGAGGTAATGATGTTGCCACTTGACCTGGTAGTGGTCGTGCACTGGTATCAGTCTTGACTCCAGGTCGATAGTGTAGCGGTTGACATAGGCGAGGAATTCCTCTGAGGTCAAAGGTACCAAAGGCGGGTTGATCGAAAATTGATGTGACGGTGCAGTTCCTGGAGTTCCGCGATGATAGCAGCCAAGGCCTGGTTGAATTTCAGTGATGGTCGTGACAGTCGTTGACGGTTCCGAAGACGACCACGACGTGATCATAACGCTGGATCCAGCCGACCCCGACGGCGAAGGGATCTGGATCGTGTCATTGGTTTTGAATGAGCCCACACCACTTCACCGCCCGAGCTGAAACTACCAGAAATACCGTCTTGACGACCCGTCGACCTGATTATAGTGGCTAGACTGCCTGCACTCGGTGTAAATCGGGTGGGCATCTCTACTCTGGATCGCCACTAAGGGAAAGGGATGGCGCCCCACTGAACCAACGCGCCCATCTACAACACGAGCTTCGTGCTTACTTGAATTAAGCAGTGCTGATAGTAGTGTCTGACCACAGACGACTAAAACGTAAAGGACGTCTAAACCCTTTTACATACAGGCAATCCTCTCGGTCGTGACACCCTGAATTGTGATTCAATCCACGGAGAAGAACGAGGAGAGTTCCCAATGACCGACACCATACAAGCGCAAGTCAAACGTGCCTATACCCTCTACTTACCGTTTTGTGATAAAAAAGCCTCCATTATCACTACGCAAAGGTACTTAACCATTGCTAAGGTCCGTTCGGTGCAGAACGTCCGAAGAAGTCGAGCATCGCCTTTTGCTGCTTGCCACCGTGCTTACGCGCAAACTCCTCTCTAAACACTCTGCATCGTTCGAAGTCCGTGATCTCTTTTGAAGGCATCCACACCGCATCGAAGCTAACGAAAAGTTGTGTCATCCATTGAAGACGTTCATTTAGCTCCTCTGTGGACAGTTTCTCCGGGTCGGATCGGTAGAAGCAGCATTATCGTCTGAGACCGCCTACATCGCCCTTTTGCACGCAACTGTTCTCGCTCAGTGGAGGCTCACACAGCAGCAACCTTCGTCCATTGGCTCATCCGCGAGGATGTTCTATTCCGGTGGGCTCAACAGCTTTTCGACTGACATCGCATTCGATGGGTGCAGACGCGACAGCATCTCTACCAGCTCGTTCATGATGCCGTCCTCCGCGTCCAGCTCCGCGTACTCGCACGTGTAGTAGTCAAGCAAGCCTGCCTTCTTCCAGCAGTTAATGAACACGTTGGGAAGCAAAGCGTCCCAACCTCGATGCTCCACAACACGGCCTGCAGCACGTCGACGCTGTAGAGCTTGGCGACGCTACTTAGGTCTATGCTTCAAGCTTGTCAAGGGCGTGCTGCACTTGCCGCCGCCGGTAATGGCGCTTAAAAGCGGAAATTCTGCTTGCGACTAGAGGTTGCCGTTTGTTCGTCGTGTTGGGCGCCGAAACAGGTCACAACGAGCCGGAAATCAGAATGTACTACCTCCGAGAGGAAGCGATACCCTTGCAAAATTGATTCAGTTTGAATTTTAATCTCCCGCTCTCGGATCCCGATTTACGATCCCTCCCGTTACCCTCCCTCAGTTCAGAGATAACGCGTCCTGCCCAAGATGAAAGCACCGACAAAGTGCGCCAAGCCGTCTGGGAGTATCTGCGCCTTTGGAGCACGAATGATGTGCTCAAGCGCGGGGGAACTGCTTTTACTGATGCCTACTTCACCTTAGTCACTTCACTGTAGCTCGAATCTTGCAGCGAGGAATCAGCTCGATGGGTCACCGAGTCCAGGTAGAGCGCCCATGGGGGAAAAAAGCTGGACCGCATAGCTCTGTGTATGCACGTTGCTGACGGTCCTGTAAATATTCGTGAGACCCAGCGCCGTGTCAAAGCGGAGTCTGCTGTAAGCGCATACCTCGTCCAGCACCTGCTCAAGGAGGGGTATCTGTGCTGTGCACTGCGTCAAATGCGGCCGTTTGCTGACGTCTTTACACAAGTTAGCCCGCCTTAAATTCTGTGTGGAGCACGTACAACCAGGAGGAAACGGGGGATACTCTTTCGATCCATGAAAAGCAGCGGGTGCAACGACTTTCAGCTTAGCATATGCACAAGATCAAGCCGCTTGGGGCCGATATATTTCCAGTGACGCTCTCTTGTGGTACTCAGACCCTCGAGCGATCACCTGGACATTGCCATGTTATCTGCTCTACAAGCGGTTCCTCCACTAAACCCCTCTGCTAGTGTGTAGCCCTCTGTATTGCTGCCTGTCGAGGCGTCTTCCGATCTCAATCCATTTTTATCTCTAGTAAGACACGTACCTTCGCATATCTTATATCCCAAAAATGAACCTATGCGCGTTTTTTCGAAAGTTGCAGTATTTTAATAACGGAGGTAGTACCAGTTTTAAGGCACATTTCTGGCTTGTAATGACTCCTGCTAGTAATAATGTGTTGGGTACCGACACTATCACATTGGAGAGGATTGTCTGTACTACATGTAGTGTTCTAAAAGAGGCTCATTTTCATGTAGAGAAGTAGACTTCTGTGCTACAGCGCTATGATCGATTAAACCCGCTTTCGGTGCACGCTGGGTGACTTTTGTATCTAATGCCTGGCTGGATTTAACACAACGACGCAAGCATAATGTAACACAACAATATACATCGAGTTCACATCGCCATTACACTGCTCGTGTCGTTCACGGCAAGCAGACAGACCAGCTGCGCTCGCACTCTATTTGTCCTTCTTGCTCTCCTCGGCCTTCTTTTCGACCTCCTCCTGCTCCTGCTCCAGGTCCTCATCCTCTTCTTCGCTATCACTGGAGTCCGCGGCATTCATCACCTGCTCAAACAGCGTGGGCTCGTTATCTAACTCCATATCTTCCGGGTGCGGCGTGTAGACCGGCAGTGTAGATGCGGGGGCAACGTTGAACTGCAGCATGACATAAAAAAAAACAAATAGACAGTTAGTTAAACCTGCTGGGTGGTAACAAATTGATTCCAAGAGTCTCAAGAAAACGAACCTTGGCAACAGCGCGCAGGTCCATGCCAATGTATGAGTCGCTCTTGACGAAAATGTCCAACTGGTAGGTGCCAGCCTTAGGCGGCGCCTGTAACTGCAGTTTCTGTTCAGCCACGCGCTCCTGCGATGTCATCTTGGCGAAAGCGTGCAAGTGGTTCATTTTAACGTCACCCACCACGCAGTACCAGCGCTCCATCTTCGGGTACGGGAAGCGCGGGGCGTACACCAGGTCGCACGTGTCGCCTTCCTTTACGTTATTACGGGTAAGCTTGACAGTGACCGTCATGATGTCACCCTCAGCAATAAATTCTTCATCCTCCACGCCAATCGAGATCTGCAGCTCCATGTGGGGCATCATCTCCAGTACGGTGTTCACCTCCTGCCGGTCCTCCTCCGATAGTCCGCTCAGACCTTTGCGCTCCTCAGGCTTCATGGCAATGTACTGGTGCATACTACGCACGGCGTTCTTACCCGTGACGATGTGTTTAACCTCAGCCTCCGTCAGGTGCGGCAGCTGCAGGAACGGCGGGTCCTTGAACCATAGTCCCTGCGTCAGGAACTGCTGCATCTCCATGAGGTTAAGCGTGGTCTGCAGCCACGACTTCATGACCGAGATCTCGAGCATGCCGTCCACGAGCTGGATGGCCTTCTTAAGCATCATGTTGAGGTCACCCTGCAGCGTGGGGCTCAGCTTCTCGCGCAGGAAATGCGCATGCAGTAGCAGATTAGCTTTGGCAATGGCGGGGTGGTTGAACTTGGGCTTGGCCATCATGTCCGACTGCTTGAGCTTCTTAAACAGTCCACCAAGCTCCGCATCGTCGGTAGTGCGCCGCGGAATCTCGCGGAACTCGGCCGAGCCGGCAAGGATCTCAGGTAGCATGCGCGGGTGCGAGTGCTGAGACATGGCGAAGTTGTAAAAGCCGTACGTGTCGTACATGATCATGCTGTCGCCGTACTTCTTCGAGTGCGAGTACCAGAGCGCGACGCAGCTCGGGATGGCCACAACAAGAATGATCAGGTACAGGAACAGCACAATGTTGTGGTTGGCCGGGTCCAGCAGGAAAGTGGGCAGGCCGATGGAGAGCTGCATGGCCTGGCGCCCGTCCGGGTTGCCAAACTTCTCGTAATTGGCCTTGGCCACCTCGTCAGTCAGCGCCTCATAGGCCTTGGCCACAAGCATGAACTTCTGCTCAGCAACGGCGTCGCCCTGGTTTTTGTCCGGGTGGTACAGCAGACTCATCTTGCGGTAGGCGCGCTTGATCTCGCGCTCACTGACGCCCGCGGCGATGCCGAGGATGGCGAAAGGATCGAACGACTTGATCTCCGAGTCGTCTTTGAGTAGCAGCGTCATGCGCACGAGCGCGTACCAGACACTGGCCAGCACCAGCAGGTTGAAAACGAAGGGAAGCGAGAAGACATTGCGTAATGCCGTCTTTTCGGCCTGTAGCTGCTTGAGCTTGCGCAGCTCGCGATCGCAACGCACGTGGCTCTTGTCGAGGAGCCGGTCCTTAAGGAATACGCCGTAGAGGATGCGGCGCAGCGACAGGAAGGTCACGGGCACTACATACAGTGCGCAGAGCGACACTGAGAAGTAGTAAAAGGCCGAGTTGTCGTACTCCAACATGTTGCTTGGCGGCGGGAAGGGCGACGATACGCGAATGGCAGCGTTGATGACTGCTGCCTTTGGTTTATACCGGTATGGGAGGATTGGCACGACACGTGGAGCCTTGGGCAGCGGAAAACGGATGGCACCCCTGAACACGCAACTGAGCAACGGAATCTGTAGGATTAGGTTGCTACTTAAGGGGATATACTAATACTATAAGTACGATTGGGAAGAATGTTTTATATGTTTTGCGACGGAATTTGGGTACATGTAGCTCGAGCAGGTCAAGTGACAGATGCCGACCACCATCAAACTGAAAACAAGTATCTATTTCGGCGGGTTTTCATGAAAATATTTCACTTGGTTTCACTATGCCCGGGCATAAGACCTGTCCTTTAAAGTTTTGACAATCATGTCGGCTCTGACGTGGCGCTCCTCGTGGTCCTGCACCTCAGATGGCTCCGTCGACATGCAGCTTATGCCCGATGCCCGCTGCGGCGTGGCATCCCTTTCCTCGCTGCAGCTAACCCGCCCTGTATCGGGTGTTTCTGTCCCATGCCAAGTGTCGTTGCTCTGGTCGCCGCAGCCGCTGCGCTGCACCCAGCTCCAGCTTGAGGTACAATGCTCGGCCCGCCATGTGGAGCTGCACGCCGAGGGCACACGCCGCAACATGCTTGGCGAGGAGGATCAGGGCGAGGTGTATCTTGGCACGTTCCGAGGCTCCAAGCAGAGCAGTGGGAGCAGCCCCGAGCCGCAGATATTCACCATGTCGCCAGCCTTCAAGCAGAACGACCGCGACTGCGACGTCCTCAAGAGTCTGCAGACGCTCAAGGTCAAGTTTGTGTCGCTCACGGGGGACAAGAGCGTGCTGACGTTGCAAGCGCTTCGGTGTGTGTTTGTGCCCATGGAGCCTGTTGCAACAGTTGACACGAGGTGAGAGGACAGTAGTTTTGAGAGGGGCAACGAGGTTTGGCGCCAGATTAACGGTAATATGGTTGCTGTTTGTTGTAGTGCTGCCAGTTTGGCAGCTACTATGGCAGGATTAGGGATGGATAGGGCTGCGGGTTCTGCTCCGGACGTGCCGATGATCCTGAAGGGCTTTCAGCAGACGCTGGAGCGCGAGATGGAGACCAAAATTGCACGGGCGATCGATGCAAAGTTGTCGACTTTGTCTCAACGGTTGTCGTTCTCGGAGCAGGCGCTGTTCCAATTGCACAAGAGGATGGACGCGAAGGGCACGCAGGTGCAGGATAGACTTGCTCAGATCCAGCACAAGTTCTCGCAGTTAGAAGATCAGTTGAGTCAACTCAGTGACGCGCAAAAAGTGGACAAGGAGAAAGATTCGGATGGAGTGAAATCGGCAGCGATGGAGCCGACGAATGATGCAGGCTTTGACAATGGGACACAAGAGGAACTAGCTGAATCAGAAGTTGTCGCAGAGGATGAGTAACAAACAGGAAGTTAAGTGTCATTTCTTCGCTGTCGGAGGTAACCTTCGAGCGCCGTCTTGATTCGCGTGCTGCAGCCATCTCATGCACAGCAGATTGCGATAGCGCAGCGAGTCAAAGAGCTCGGAATACTTGTCGAACGATTGCGCCGTTGGAAAGATTCGCTTGAAGTGTCCGCAACGATGGAGTTCTTCCTCCATTTCTTTCACAAGTTGGAGGTCGTCGCCCTCGATTTGGGACAGCATATCACTGCTCAATGATCCTTGCGCGAGCTCTTTGAACGTACGCCGTCGTCGCTGTGCATCTTTTTCCTTTAGGAGAATCGTTGGAGTGACTCCCGTGCTTGATTGTCGCGGCTGCTTGATTCCGTGGAGACGGTCATGCCTGACCTTATCCAGCTGCTGAGCTCCTCTCTGTGCATCGACGAAGGGAATCCCCACGAGCTGAAGCAAGTCGCTGACCAAGACAGTTTTGATACGTTTGTCCATGGGCGACGAGCTGCTGAGAGACGGGAAAACGTTCACCTCTAGTAGACGAGGCTTGATGTCTTCGCCCTCGAGCAGCACGTCGAACCCATAGAGCTCAAACCCGTTGCGACGACTGCTGCTAGCATTGGAGGCAGCTGCCAGCTTCTCTTCGACAGCTATCAAAGTCTTCACGATCAAGTCATCGAGTGCTTGCTGGAAGGTCTCAAGCTCACGAGCTTTGCCGTGGTCACGTAAGTATTTGAACAGCATTTGCAGACTCCATTTGCTACTTGAGAGCACCTGAGCTTCGTCCGCCTGAGCATCATCTTGATTCTTCTGAAAGACAGCAGCATTCTTCTTGTTGATGCTGTAGTTGGTGAGATGGCCAAAGGGGTTCTGCAAACTGCTCTTACTTGTCGAGTATTTCTCCGTGCAAAAGCGGACTAACCCGTCGTGGAAGAGATAAATGCGAAGTGGATCGTACGACGTCACTGCCACGTAGACGCGAAGATCAAATTTGAGACCATTGATCAGGAAGGGATTGGCAATGTAGCGTTGCACGACGTAAGCTTTCTTCTTCGAGAGTTTGGGAGCCGCGTGAGTACTGGCCGACACGAGTTTAATGCCTCGACCGCAGGACAAATTGGGCGGCTTTAGGATCCAGACAACGTTTGGTTCGGCGTGGAAGCGTGTCAAAAACTGTTGCCGGTCGTAGTCACTTGAGGCGAGAAACGTCTCGGGGATGACGTCCGCGTAGGCATTTGGGTGCTTCTTTCTCATACGCAGAAGGTGTGAGCACAGTCGGTCCTTGCGACCTAACTCGAAGCTGTCTGGGAAGTGATTCACACGCTGGAAAGGCAGCAACGCAGCCAAGTCTGGCGCTTTAAGATGTTCGCCCCAGAAGATGTTCCAGGTGTTGCTGGATGTGGTCTTTCGACGGACATTGGACGCGCGGAGAGAGTTCGTGACGGCGTTATACAGAAAACGTTTGGTACCTGCGAACGAGAACCGCAGATCCGATTCGTTTGCAGAGATTTCGTGGACTACAAGACAAGGCATCAAATGCGTCAGTAGAGTGCAAGCCAATGAACGGACAGACGGGACGATTCGCTTGCCTTCGTATCCAGGGGGACATCGTCTCTCGAGTTGCACGGCAGCAGGGTACGGGAAGAACAGCACTGGCTGTGAGGACGGATCGAGCTTGGAGACCAGCACGAAGCTTGTGGGATCCCGTTTGACTTGAGGTTCTCGCTGCATGGGACCCTACGAAAGCTGCAAAGCCCCCGTTTAATGATGTTGGAATGGGATTGTCAATAGCACAAGTAGCGCAGCAGTCAAGTGATGAAATGGGCACCTTTGTGTGTCCTATTTTCGACCAGCAAGTCGCGTGTATACCGTGATGGTGAGAACTTTACTATTTGAGGCGTCCTCCTCGTTTCAAAAGGTTCCGTCCGTCACGATATTAAACCATGACACGAGAGTCGTGGATGCAGAATGCTGAAGAGCGCGGCTCCTTCAAGAGGGTTCTGGGAGGTGAGCGAAGGTTCAGTGTCGTATCTGGTACATTGTCGCTTCGAACTGGAAGTAAAATCGAGTTGCAAGGATCGGCGAGGGCTTTACAGCTATCTCAGCTAGAGCAGCAGCAGTCACAGAAGCCATTGTCACAACAGAGTGAAGCTCCAGTGATAAACTCGGGTCGGACGGCTCTCGCACACGTCCCAACGACATCTCACCGTGACTCGATGCTGGGTTCACTCAAGGCGTATTACCGCAAGTTGCGCACTTTCAAGGGCACTGTCCGAGCGCTGATCAGTCTGAAGCGGACTCCGCTGTCCCTACTTAACATCGTCAAGGCCAGAGCTCCGACTCTGTCGAGCCAAAGCGAGGAACTACGAAGGTCAGCTAAAGGTACTCGATTTGCGGGAACTGAATGAAACCTCATTGTTGATGTTCGTGATGAATTTTCAGTGCTGGCCTAGAAGTAGCACGAATTTCGGCCACCGCTGCGTCTACAGTACAAGCTCAAGTCCACAAGCTGATAGCCGAAGGGTGTCATTTGCAGTGTGCAAACTGACGGAGGAATTCACCTCTAACTGGCTGTATTGTGGACTGTGCAGGCATGTTGTGGCTGAAATCGATACGACATCCGGCGTGGAGGTCACATACCGCCAGCAAGGCAATTTAGAGCACTATACTGAGGTAAACGCATCAACTTTAACTACTCGGCTTCACTACAACGCCTCATAGTTGATTCGTAGGACAATCTAGCGAAACGCGTGAGCCTCCAGCAGCATCCACACATGATCGCACTCACACAGCGTCTTTGGAACTGTGCCCTGCGAAATGGAGACAAGAAACTTCAGTTTCCTGAGTACGAGACGTTCATGTTGTGTCTGCACCGCTTGATCCTGCCTGAATTCGATCTCGATGCATCCAAAGCGCTAGTCATGGACGACTGGAAGCGAGATAGTGGTGAGCAGGACCAGCTGGACTATGCCTTCTTTCATCTGTCAATGTTCGAGCTAGTCGGTGCGTATAGTGCTGCCTTCAGTGGCTCATTCTGATCTTCTTTGCTGAGAGTTTTGACTTGGATTGTTGTGCTACGAACTGTAGATCTGTGGACCGACACCATTGACTCCGAAGATGTACGTACAATGTCTTGCTACTGCGTTGGGAGAAACACGTATAGTAATGCTGATACTTCTTCATCACTGTGTTGGCAGTACGTATCTTTGTTGTATTGCATTACCCACTGCTTAACATACCTCCTCAATGATCGGTACATGCTGAAATCTCTTCAAGGTCGCTACACTTCTCGCCAATAGGTTTGCCAACAACAAATGATCGAGGGATCGACATTGCTGATCATAGTTATGATGGCTTTTACATGTAGATGTATCCATTGTTGATATTTTAGAAGAGTCGAAGGGAGTGACAATGAACGGCATTAAGCTCGACTTGCAACGAGAGTTAACGAGTGACGCGTTCGCGTATCATCGGGACCAGGTCAAACTTGCAGCTGAGGCCCATCGAAATGCCGGGCGAAGAGCGATTGCGCCTAGCAGTCCAAGGCGGGAGTCGCATAGCCAACAAGGAGGTCGACGAAGGTTATCAATACCCCAATCGCACGACCATAAGCGCTTGTCAGCGAGGAACAGAGGAAGAGATAGAAACGTTTCGAAAGGTGCGCACGCTTCTTCCTCTCCATGTTGTGTTTCTTCTGATTTGTTCGTCCGCGATCGTCTATTAAGACTCGGAGTCGTTATCTAAACATCGTCCGAGCCGATCTGGGAGCGGCGCTTTCGGTCCGGATTCCCCAAGGCGAAAGTTCTCGGTTCAGACCAGTACAAATGCGGTCAACGCTAGAGCAGATCCATTTGGTACGGCACTTTTACAGTACTTCGTATTGAGCCACTCGACTGATTCATAATATTTCGTTGTTTGCAGGATCAGACAGTGTCAACTCAAAGTCTCCGCCTTTACCCGCGCAAAACTGCCCAACTGAGTTGATACCAGCGTCTCCGAGACGAGAAACTGGAGTACCACGAGCCAATTCGCCTCAAGTGTTCGCTCATAACGGAGGAGTCATTCTCACTATTGGCAAGATGGATGACATGGTGATCTCACAATCGATTGCAGATAACAAACCTACAGTCGCAGTATCAACTGCAGGTATGGCCGCATTTCCACGACAAAGGTCCCGAAGCACGTCACATTCTAGCCAGCCCCGCCGCGATCAGAGTATGCACGCGATGTCCGGCAAAGTCGACAGCACCTGCGAGGCGGCTCTATCATCGGAACTGCAACTGAGTCAACCTGAAGCGTCAGGGTCAGTCTTCCGCATGAGGACGCAAGCCCACAACGCTCCAGGCAATCTCGTGATCCCAGTAGGCTGTGGAATCCCCCGAAAGCCTTTTACGGCTCGTGCTGATGCTGTCACGGAGGCAGCAGCCAACCTGACGGCTCCCACGAACACTCGACATCCGTTGTTAGTCCAAAAGACACAACACCAACTGCAGCAACGCACGGCGCAGTCGGACTCGGATGGAACGGCGATCTCTCTACCAGGTAAAGCAACGACAAACATCCCACCGAATTTCTTCATTACCACGAGCAGCCTGGCCACACCCTTGATGACGATGGTTAGTAGTAAGACACCCCCTCCGAACGCGTCGACCAACAACATTCATCTGCAACTGCAGGAGACCCCGGAGCCGCACGCTGCACGACCGCAGACGCCGTTCGGGGGTCTATTGGGAACATCAATACCGTCGCCACGAGCCAGTACTGCTCAGGTTTCAGGTATATTTATCGCCGTACAGCGACCTGGTAAGCCCGCACTGTCTCCGCGTCCAATACTCGTTCAACGCCCTGGAAACACCTTGAGCAGCGAGTATCAACCTCCAAGGATTCCAAAACAGGACGGTGCAAAAGGTAGTTCGCGAATCCGGCAGCAGCCTTCCAGTCTAGCCAGCGGCACCGCAACAAGCCAGAAGCGACTGCAACGTCATCCGTCTGGGCTCGCCATCGAATTTGGCAAGATAGGATTGTAATATGGTGCTGAGTAGTGGCAGCGACAGGTTGTTAAAGGGGCCACCATTGAGAGCTTCAACTACTGATCAAGCACGGGTACAAACCACTTGGTACTATATCCCCATAAAATGGAACATGATTATGGTGGAGCGACGGCCACCACCCAAACTTACACAACCGCCGCGGAGCGGCAGCCCATGGCTATTGGTTGATGTCCGAAAAAAAAGCGGATCGGTACGATAAGCCGAGGCCGGACTACTACATCCACGCTTCTAGAAGGATCAATTTGTTGCTGAAACGCCTCAAACAAACGCAAAAACACGAACCTGATGATTACCACGGCAACTTATACGCGGCATTATTCGAGAAGTGGTTTGAAAATTTATGCATCACGCTTAAGGCCACTACGGAGAGTGCAACATACATATGGATGGGGCAGGATTCCACACACCAACTGAAACGAGAACCCTACTACGATTTCCAAACGAGCTTCGCTGGAAATTTTTCTGATCAAATATGGTTAGTGACTTGATTTTACTATGCAGATTTTCTGACTGGTTTTTGACTAATTAATTTGTAGCACGTTTCGTGTTCAGGAGGGACGTCAACAAAGACGTTCTCTATAACTTGGTCAGACTTAACAAGGAGCCCTATGTGTACGCGGCCACCACGATTGCGAGGAAGTATTAACACTATCTGCACTTCATGCCCCTATATCACCCCATACTTCAGCCAGCTGAGCTGATCTGGGAGAAAACGTGGTTTTCATAGAGTCAAATAGCGTTTTCACAGACCATGCGTCAACAGTACAGAAGCCATAGAAGGGCGACAATAATGTTAACCCTTTCGCGGACAAGGGAGGTATTTTGACCCCATCGAGCGTTTTTCAAAAGGAGGTGGAGAATGACCCCCTCGATGGAAGTAAAATGCCTCCTTTGGCCGAAAGGTCGTCAAGCATGTCGTGTTTTGATTTTAGACAGTCAAATCGTAGCGGGTAGGCAATGGATAGGGTAAATTAATGCCTCTCCACTCCGACCTCTCTAAAAACGCTTCAAACCCTTCTGAAGATGATGAATTTTACTCTTAAATGACTGAATCAAGCGGCGTCTCGGAAAATTTAGCGCAGCTGCCTTTAACCAGCCCATCAACCGTTTCAGGCACCGGCCAAGCTTGCGCTCAGACTCAAGTCAATAGAACACGGTTCTTTAACTGCGAGGCCGTCACTGCTGTATAACCTGTTTTCGCCGCGGTGATAGCAAAAAAAGCTATGGCGAAGCCATCGCCTCGCGGTAACGCTCAACAACGTATTCGCGCATTGCAACCCGCCGTCGTACAGACGGCCGCAGAAGTTTTTTTTTGCCGACATTAGCATGTTACGGCCGAGATAGATCGCCGCTGGTTGTCTTGACCAGCTTCACTACAGTGGCAGGAATAAGCACGGCAAAATCATTAGGCCAGGGAACATGCATAGCAACTAATTCCTGCAGAGCCTCGTATAAGAACTAATGATAGTATTATTCCAAATTTTCTATGTACGGTATTGGCCCTACGTCAGTCTCCGCTGCTCTACTCGGTGACCGCTAATACGTGCATTTAGCACACGGTCAGGGCCTCAAAGCTTGGTCAAGTTGAGCTCGTTCCCCATGATGTCGAGCTCATTCATTGCCGTCCATAAATTCTCAACATTGTTGAACTGTGACTCCTACACTTCGCCCTCGAAATGAGTTTATTGAACGACACCACGAGGAACGGATCCGTCCGCCTTTATCGCGATGTATCGCTTAATATGGGTATCGAGAAACCCCGCCTCCTTGACTAGGAAGTCCTTTAGGAATCGCAAGCGGTCGAAAATCATTTCCCGTGTTATCTAGCACAATCAGACGAGTTTCGTCCATTAGCTTGCATGATTTGACGTGCTGGTAAAGAAAACTCAACTACTGTACCTCTGAAAGCTCCATGCATGTCTGCAGCCAGAGCATCATGTACAAGAAATCATGTACATGACTCTCCCCCAAGCAAACGTCTTTATGCTCAGTATGCATTTCCTTTATAGACAAGATCTCGACGAAGTCGTCAACGTCTGGGGTAGATCCGAAGTCAGGCTCGAAAATCTTAAGAACAGAACGCGTTTGTTATTCCTCAGTTGTGCTAGTTTGACGATGACACCTTACCCGATTATTAGTCGGCACAAAGACAGGGGGCAAGAAGTCGAAATTGACTTTGCGGTGGCCGCCGAAATAAGTAAGAGCTGATAAGAGTGCGCTGCTTTTGTAGATTAGTTTGCCATTCCGTGCAGGCTTCCCTGATATAAACGGTAACTGCCAATTCGCATGTCAGAGAAAATATCACTAACAAGGACAGGAATTGGTACTACCTTTATAATTTCTACGCGACGATCCGTGGCTGGCTAGAAGTCTTGCCTCTCGTCAACGGACCTCCCAGGGACATAGGCTTTTGAAGAATGGTAAAGAGGGTAGCTGGGTCGCCCGCCGGCAGTGGGATCAAGCGCTGCGTGGTCTTCTATGGATCTTGTGAATCTTCGTGAGCATCGCGAGAAGTTTTTCATGTGGCTGGTTCTATTGTGAAGGCTGTCGCCACCAATACTGCTTGTTGAACAATCCAAGACGAGCTTTATTTAAATCAAATATTAGAATAATATTCAAATGATGGTAGATGAACTGCGCATTAGATGTTTGACATATCTAAGGCACACAGATTCTCTTGGAGTAACGTAGCAAGTATATATATACCCCCCCCTCCCCCCCTGAGAGCCCGCCTACGAGGGCCTCGTTTTTTTTCGACGACGAATTGGATCCGTAGTAGCAACAGCTTGCTCAGGTGCGTATCGCGATCGGAGGCGACTTGGCCACGAAGCAGCATCACTGTCGGCAGTATCAGGGCCGCTGGCTTCACCTACTACAGCATTGCTGCATAGAGAGATGACGGGAGCGGGTAGCAACAATGACAGCATTGCGCCCAGTAACATAGTATCACCACAAGATGTGATGAGTGACCTGCAACAGTGCCATGGTCGGCATCACAGGTAACAGTATGATACTCAACGGCGTACAGGCGGCCGGCGGCCGATTGGCCACGTAGGAGTAGCGGCATCGCCATCAGCATCACGGTGATCCCTGTCGTAGCTCGGCGATGGGTTGGTCATGTAACAGCATCATTACAAAAGCATTACACCCGGCAGCACCACTTTCAGTCAAAAATCGACGCGATCGGCGACGGGTTGTCCACGTAGCAGTACACTATGTACAGCCCGCATAGTGTCGCTCGACGACGGAGGGAACGGGCACCAGCAGCATCGTAGCCGGCAGCATCTCGTCGAGCAATATAGGGATGCTCGCTAAAGTGATCGTGGGCGGCATCGCCAACAGCATGTTCAGCAACATATTGCCGCTATGCGGCATGGTGAGCGAACAGCAGCAGCATTAAGTTCAGTAGCATACCAGCGATCGGCGACGTAGTAGCAACGTCATGTTAAGCAGCAGCATGTCCTGCATCATAGTGACATTTAGCGGTGGCGGGAGCGTGCAGCATCACGTCGAGCAGCATCACATCCAGCAATATAGCGATGGTAGGCAACATGGTGCACGATCGGTAGCGGTATCATGTCCGGCGGCAGAATCCCCAACGGCATACCAGCGATCGGCGACGGGTTAACCACGTAGGAGTAGTGTCGTGGTCAGGTCATACGACCATCCATGTCGACACTCGACGTATGAGGGGTGGTGGCCATGCAGCAGCAACAGAGCCGAAGGGCATCACGCCCAGCAGCATCATGTCTATCGGCATGATGACGCTCAGCGACGGCGAGAACGAGCAGCAGCAGCATCGTAGCCGGCAACATTCGCGTCGAGCAGCATAGTGGTGCTGATTAACGTGGTGGTCAGCGAGTACCACCACCAGCTTGCCCAGCAGCATCGCGCCCAGTAGCTTACCGGCGATCGGTGAGAGGAAGGCAGAGTGGCAGCAGCATCGTGACTGCCGCATCATACCCAGCAGCGTACCGAAGATCGGCGATGGGGTGGATTTGTAGCGGCAGCACGGCCGGAAGAATGGTGGCCCCGATGGGGCGAGCGAGCAGCAGCATGACGTCGCTCTGAATCATCGGAGCGGCTTCTTCTAATGATGGGGGTGTAAATTGAAGTACTTCATGGTCGTGGCGGGGGGGAGGGGGGAGAATGTGGCGTTTTTTTTGGAAATGAAGTCGGAATAGGAATTGCGACCAAATGATCGTCGCACGAGGACACACTGAAGCTCTTTACGTTCCGCCAATTACATCGCGCCATTTAGTCGTTCCGCCAATCATATATCATCGTTTCGCAGTCGAGCAAACGATAGGCTACTCACCGACAAAGCGAGCCTCGAGGAAAAGCCGCAAGCGACCTTGCAACTTCAACTTCCCGCCTCTTTCTGCGTACTTCTCTGTTCCATCATAGTATGACCATTGGGATTTTATGTGGTCCACATATGGTAAATTTAGCCAATTAGAAATCATTAGTTTTGTAATTATGATTATATCCTCGTAACACTTCAATAAACCTCGTTTTGAGCGCCTTGTTCTAGACATCTAGTGAGGTTTAGAGTGTATGCAAGGATTACTACGTAGTCTAATTTTGCGATCCTGAAAACCCTAGCTAATATCGTTTTTAGAAAATAACTACAAAACAAACTCATTTGCGAACCAAATGACGCAAAAATCAAGTTATCTTCTTCGATATCAATTGATTGGTTCAGAAAGTTTTTTTGCAGCATTTGCGCAAACGCTTTCATTTTGGTGTTTTTTGTGTGAGAATCGGTAAGAAAACAATACGTTGTTGCAGTGTACGTGAAATGGCCATTTACGGTGGACCAGAGACGTATTTGCCCGGATCCAATTTAAGAAGCATGGCTACTAAATCGCCACAACAGATAACCCCAATACGCTAAATATTTACCAGTCCGATGGAAAATATTTAGCGTGTTGGGGTTACAGGTCGCTGTAGCCATATCTAACACATCTCTCGAGCTTTGCAACAAATAAAAAAATGTCGTACAAATAGTAGCCGAAGGAAATACCATGCCACCGCCGACCCCCTTGGCATAGGTCGCTGCCGGTAGTATTAGCTAACAGCTAACTTCACCTGTTGTGGCCGTAATTGCTACGGTGATGCTATCGCACGCTCGATAGCGCCTCCAGCCGCTGCAATACCACCTCGTTCAACTCGTCGCTGATGCCCATTTTGCTAGCCTCGACTTGCCACATCCGTCGTCTTCACGTCTAGTTGCCGCCCGCAGGCTTCGCCAACTCCCCCACCACGGCCGCAATTGCTACGGTGAAGTTATAGCAGAGGGGGTTGTACCCAATAGCGTATTCACCTTGGTGCCAATTTTGCCACAACCGTCGCCTTGAACCCCCTGCACCGTTTACCGTGTATATCAGTATTACTATTAACCTTATCCCAGCCCCTTTTGCCACAACCGTCACCAAGGCGACCAAGGCGACGGATGTGGCAAAATTGGCACCAAGGTGAATACGCTATTGGGTACAACCCCCTCTGCTATAACTTCACCGTAGCAATTGCGGCCGTGGTGGGGGAGTTGGCGAAGCCTGCGGGCGGCAACTAGACGTGAAGACGACGGATGTGGCAAGTCGAGGCTAGCAAAATGGGCATCAGCGACGAGTTGAACGAGGTGGTATTGCAGCGGCTGGAGGCGCTATCGAGCGTGCGATAGCATCACCGTAGCAATTACGGCCACAACAGGTGAAGTTAGCTGTTAGCTAATACTACCGGCAGCGACCTATGCCAAGGGGGTCGGCGGTGGCATGGTATTTCCTTCGGCTACTATTTGTACGACATTTTTTTATTTGTTGCAAAGCTCGAGAGATGTGTTAGATATGGCTACAGCGACCTGTAACCCCAACACGCTAAATATTTTCCATCGGACTGGTAAATATTTAGCGTATTGGGGTTATCTGTTGTGGCGATTTAGTAGCCATGCTTCTTAAATTGGATCCGGGCAAATACGTCTCTGGTCCACCGTAAATGGCCATTTCACGTACACTGCAACAACGTATTGTTTTCTTACCGATTCTCACACAAAAAACACCAAAATGAAAGCGTTTGCGCAAATGCTGCAAAAAAACTTTCTGAACCAGTCAATTGATATCGAAGAAGATAACTTGATTTTTGCGTCATTTGGTTCGCAAATGAGTTTGTTTTGTAGTTATTTTCTAAAAACGATATTAGCTAGGGTTTTCAGGATCGCAAAATTAGACTACGTAGTAATCCTTGCATACACTCTAAACCTCACTAGATGTCTAGAACAAGGCGCTCAAAACGAGGTTTATTGAAGTGTTACGAGGATATAATCATAATTACAAAACTAATGATTTCTAATTGGCTAAATTTACCATATGTGGACCACATAAAATCCCAATGGTCATACTATGATGGAACAGAGAAGTACGCAGAAAGAGGCGGGAAGTTGAAGTTGCAAGGTCGCTTGCGGCTTTTCCTCGAGGCTCGCTTTGTCGGTGAGTAGCCTATCGTTTGCTCGACTGCGAAACGATGATATATGATTGGCGGAACGACTAAATGGCGCGATGTAATTGGCGGAACGTAAAGAGCTTCAGTGTGTCCTCGTGCGACGATCATTTGGTCGCAATTCCTATTCCGACTTCATTTCCAAAAAAAACGCCACATTCTCCCCCCTCCCCCCCGCCACGACCATGAAGTACTTCAATTTACACCCCCATCATTAGAAGAAGCCGCTCCGATGATTCAGAGCGACGTCATGCTGCTGCTCGCTCGCCCCATCGGGGCCACCATTCTTCCGGCCGTGCTGCCGCTACAAATCCACCCCATCGCCGATCTTCGGTACGCTGCTGGGTATGATGCGGCAGTCACGATGCTGCTGCCACTCTGCCTTCCTCTCACCGATCGCCGGTAAGCTACTGGGCGCGATGCTGCTGGGCAAGCTGGTGGTGGTACTCGCTGACCACCACGTTAATCAGCACCACTATGCTGCTCGACGCGAATGTTGCCGGCTACGATGCTGCTGCTGCTCGTTCTCGCCGTCGCTGAGCGTCATCATGCCGATAGACATGATGCTGCTGGGCGTGATGCCCTTCGGCTCTGTTGCTGCTGCATGGCCACCACCCCTCATACGTCGAGTGTCGACATGGATGGTCGTATGACCTGACCACGACACTACTCCTACGTGGTTAACCCGTCGCCGATCGCTGGTATGCCGTTGGGGATTCTGCCGCCGGACATGATACCGCTACCGATCGTGCACCATGTTGCCTACCATCGCTATATTGCTGGATGTGATGCTGCTCGACGTGATGCTGCACGCTCCCGCCACCGCTAAATGTCACTATGATGCAGGACATGCTGCTGCTTAACATGACGTTGCTACTACGTCGCCGATCGCTGGTATGCTACTGAACTTAATGCTGCTGCTGTTCGCTCACCATGCCGCATAGCGGCAATATGTTGCTGAACATGCTGTTGGTGATGCCTCCCACCACCACGTCAATGAATATCCCCATGCTGCTCGGGACAATAGTGACGGTCATGTTGCAGCTGCGAACTCACCCATCGATGAACGCCGAGTGCGTGGCGCTGCCGAAGATGACGTTGCTGTTGCTCCGCCTACCTCGCGCAGATGCTTGTACCCTGTTGTGTGTGATACTGTCGGGCATGATGCTGATGCTGGGTTTTCGATGAGATGATGGTTGGGACGCTGATGGGCGTCATCGGTGATAATGGATTGCCCTATCGCTGACTGTCGCCTAGCGGTTGGACCAGATGCATCTATTGCAATGGATGCCGTTCATGCTAGTCATGATGACCACACTGATAGACTATATATCTGAGGTGTGTGCTGGTTGAAGTTGGCCACGCTGATGGTGAGGTGCATTTGGTAACTTGATCACGCTGCTGGACTTTCATCAAGGACAGCTCATGCGTAGGGCAGATGAGGTCGACTACACCAATAAAAAGGCGAGCATACTTGTAGCGGCGGATGTCGTGTCGCCTGGCGTCCAGGGCGTGCGTGCTTAGAGCGATGCAGTACCCGCATATTTACTTCATGAGGAAGCGTTTGCTTCCGGCTCGAAAAGCATCAGCAAGTATTTAGCTAACTCGAAATGGCAGCGTTGTGACTATTTAGACAAAAGCACTCTCAAGAGATCTAGCTGCCCGCACTTGTTGTCCTGGCTCAAGTTCGTCCGTAGACTTTTGTGCAGCCCCCTTAAGCTTGTACAGCTCTGCTAGTTTGCGAATGTTTCCTTTATCAGAGAAAAGGCTGTTAAGAAGATAGTACCTATGGAATTTCTCTCAGCAAGTGAGATCGATATCTGGACACATGTAGTCCTTAGGTTGTAGCGGATACACTCCTCGACAGAGGCATACGTTATGATTACCGCAGTAATCTTTCTTTTCTGTTGATCATCGATCCTCCCAGCGACAAACAACACACCCTCTTCGCGTTCTACCACAGTCATTTAGTATTTGGAGTGGTAATACTGCTGTACAGCGTTTTTGTGGACTTCCATCGGACCTCACTGATACAAATATCTCACGGAGACTTCCGTTTGGTGAGTCATCGACGCCTATACCGGTGGCTTCAAAAGCCATTCTGCCATCACTTGGGGCCTCTGCCCACTTTCCTGATATCAATTCTGATGCAAGCTCAATCATAAAGCTGCGGTGAGGACTCGTTGCTTTGGCATGTCGACCACAAGGCGGCGAGTCAAGTATGCATTTGATCTCGCGATGTAGATAAGCTAACGCCAATTTTCTGTGCCATTTTTGTATGAACGACCATCCGCTATTGAAAACCGGCCACGTATTTGGCCAAGGTGATCCACACCTGGCATGTACTTATTGTACTGTTTCACGCATGCTGGCGCTGGATATGTTTGATCAGTCCCCCCGACTTGTCGCTCAACATGGGTTACCGAAGATGCATCAGCATTTGATACCATCTGAACAATGCTTCCGTCACACCATGACGCTGCTACAATGCAATAATCTGCAGATGCTCCCTGTCGAAAGTCACCCCGAGATGCACTACCCTTATCCAGTACTGTGTGCTTAGGAAAGCGCTTACTTGAACCCCGCATGGTGTCGCCTGCATACAATCCTCGAATACGCGAAGCCTGCAACAACTGCACCGATTTATAATAGTTATCCATGTTGATGACTCGGTTAGAGCCGTAGAGAGGTCTCGTCACCTCAAAAACCAGCCTCCAAATGGACGACACCTTTGCTTTGATCCACACATCGTGAAGTTCCAAAGTTTCTTCGGGAGGGGCCGCACCGTCAAGCCTGTCCGTGATATCGCTATTACAGTAAACTCGAAAATTAACAGCTACCCATGCTGTAGCACAACACAGCATGTATAGCCGAAAGTGACATTGGGTTAAAGACAATGATATGCCGGCCAAAACGGGGCCGGCAAGCCACACTGTACTCGTCTAGAGCGACGTCATGGCCCATGCCAACGTAAAGTCCCCCCGTACACTTCAAGAGACTGAGTCGTGACCGAATTCATGCAGCCGGATCACGCTGTGTCGGTGATGAAGATGCGCGAAAGCAGAATCATTTCCGGATCAACTTAAATCGTCGCAAAGTCATTACGTTTTCCAGGCCAGATGAGTTGTGGTTGCCAAGTATGGCATCCTTGGGTTGCACGCCCCAATAGTTTGTGTATTCTCCCATATCGTTTATGCTCATGAAGACCAAAATGCCGATAAACTTCATCGGTTCCGAAAGTGTAACGGGAGGTAATAATTGGGCTCCCTTCAGCACTGCGTACGCATTTGTTTCGTTCACGACCTGTTGCCAAAAGTACACAGGAGCATACGCAAGAAAACCGGACGATGTAGAATGCGTGAAAATATGAGTGCATTTGGGGCGCACTCGTGTTGTACTGGACCCATCGTTATGACTGTAGAGATCGGTCGGTGCATCCATCTCGATCCTTGGATCAACCTTCATGTTTCTCACAGTCTCCACCTCTTGTAGCGTTGTTGGGACCAGCTGGCCTGGGTCGAATTCGGTGATCCCCTCAATCTCCACAAGGTTCTTGAAGACAGCTTGAGTTGGGGTATCTTCACCTTCTGGTGCAGTTGTTAGCGCATTCCAGGTAGGTTTCGCTGTTGTTCGAGTTAGGGCGTGTAGTTCTCGATACCGTGCTGGAGAACGCCAATAGATATAAGTGGATATGCTTCTGGAACCAACTATCGAGCCAGCGAACCTCATAGAGAACGACTTGTTGGTGTATGACTGTTTACAAACACAAGCCACAAATATACGCAGTTCCGACCTGTCTAAACACTGGTGCTATTTTTTTGTCATCATCCACTTTTCTTTCGTAGGGGTATAAGTAACCAAACTGTCCACAGACACCACAGGGCTTCGAGGTGCCGGCGTCTCCTCCTCACTGCCAGCCGCATCAGCACTACCTCCTCCAGCTCGCGACCCATCGTCGTCAATGCCTGGTCCACCACCACCGCAACGCCGTATCCCTTTCCCCGGCCAGCACCACCACGAACACGTACGCCGTCTGCCTCACTTTCAACGCCACCAGTCCGACCGACACTTGCCTCGACACTAGACCCACCATCGTGTACACCGTGGTTTTCGACGCCTGCTCCACGACCACCACTCCGACATTTTCCTTTTCCCCGGCCACCACCACCTCCAAAGCGGTCGACAGCCACCTCACTTTCAACGCCACCACCACGGGCAACACTAGCCCCAGCACTAGCCCCACCAGCGCGCGCCCCGTTGTCGTCAATACCTTCTCCACGACCCTGCTACGTACTTTTTTTTGCGCAGCGAGGGCGACCACAAATACGTACGTATGCCTTACTTTTAACGACCTCAACCTGGGCAAGCCTAGTCGCAGCTCCGGATCCATCATCATGTGAACACGCATCGTCAACGCCTGGTCCGCAACCTCCGTTTTGGCGGTTCCAAATCCACTTACGCAACCAGCGCTACGCAACCGCTCTATATCAATACAGCTTTCGAGTTCGGCGTCAAGACGGCCGCTTTTGCCAGGATCAAGATTAACGCTGGTGCCGACATGGCGTGCATCTGCCTCTGCATTGTCTCCACAAGTACTTGAGCCAACTCCGTCGCCACCTTCATCCCCCTCAACGCCATGCTGCTCAGCACTAACACTGAGACCGCCATGAGCACCGCTGCTAGTACCCTCCTCCACTTGACATACCCGTCATAGAGCGACTCCCCCTCGCGTAACAACGGGCAACTCAATTGAAGGTAGTACTCTCACTATATCTCCATCACATTGAATTATTTGATCGGTTTGCACACAATAGAAGCAAACCCTAACAAGCGCTCGTTCCCAGCAGACAATCGACTCCTTCTTCCCGGTCAGGATTTGTAGCCGGGTTGACATAACGAAATCAGCTATCCAGGCTACGAAGAGACGACGGTTTAGCTGTCCATCCATCACGGCGTAGAGCACGCCAAATTTCTTTGAAGAAAATGCTATCATCTGTAAGCAAACAATCAAGGTCAGTTTGTATCCGCAACGTTTGTATGCCACTAAACGAACCCACTACTCTCGCGAGGCAGCAGATTTATCGGCACCCATACCCCGAGGCGGTATCAGCCGACGCTTAGCGAAGCTTTCAAAATCCAAGGGGGGAGGGGGGCTCCGTTTTCTTCCGCGTGGCATCTTCACCGTTTTTCGAAAGTGAGAGCTTCTAATCATTGGTGAATATAAATATGGAGTTACCGCAAAAATGATTGAAACCGAAATGGAAGGTAATTAATTATAAGCTGGAAATATGGTGGCTGCTGCAACGCATCAGAATGAGATCAGCATGCGTACCTCCTGAAAGATATTGCGAAGATACGCAGCTCCCACTGCTTCCGTGGAGGCCTGCATGCGAATGCACTTGCCGCCCCAGCCAATCACATGAAGGCGGTGACTTTTCAAATCGACGTCCTTGAAAAAAAAATTGTTTTGACCAATTAGCGCTATCTATCAGAAGTACCGTGGCTTCATGGATGGAGGCATTTTGCCTCCATCGGATCTTCAACAGTAGCCGACGTACTTAAACGAAAGCAGTCGATGGGCCTCCATTCATTTGCTAACATCTTGATTTTGTATAGTATACTAAATCGACGTGGTCGCGAAAGGGTTAAGAACGAGTTACGTTAACTTGTAAAAGGTCATTATTTCGCATTTGTAACGCCTTAAGTAGTTTTGTCATCACCGCAGAATTGCCAGCAGAGGTTCACTTGCCTTCATTATAGTCCAATTCTGCCGGCAGACAAGCTGAAAGAGTTAACTTGCCTTCTGTATAGTCCAATCCTGCCGGCAGACAAGCTGTAGAGCTAACTTGCCTTCCGTATAGTCCAATTCGGCCGGAAGACAAGCTGCAGAGACTTACTTGCCTTCGGTATAGTGCAATTCTGCCGGTAGAGTTGCCAGCAAAGGCTCACTTGCCCTCAGTATAGTCTAATTCGGCCGGTAGAACTGCATGCAGAATGTTGGCTTTAATATAGTAGCAATGAAGACGGACGATTGACCTTATCCATTCACCTTCACACTCTTGTTTAGTTTTATAGACTATATATATAAACATCTATCAGTGAATCACGCTCCTTTGAGGGTGGATCTAAGCTTGGGCCTCTTTGCGTAGAATTCAACGTTCAGTCATGCGCGTCCACGAAGCAATGTGGAAGTTTGCAGAGGTGGACGGCAACACGCACGCAAAACAAATATGCCAAGAAGAAAACACTCATCGAATCAGAACTACGACGTGAAGGTACAAATTGGCTACTAGGGCGAGGCGGTACGCGTCTTCTTCGAAGTCACGGCTTGCGCTATCAGCGCGGACACGGGAAAATCTCTTCGCGGAAACTCCAGATTACAGTTTTCACTTCGACTTGTCGGGTGCTTTGGACGAGCGCTGCTCAAAAAAAAAACTCAGTGTGGGTGTCTACTATTTCGCCCAATCCTAACTATCGTGAAGGAAATAACACTGCTGGCGAAGAGCAAAAACGAATCATGATGGAAGCACAAAAACGTTTTGAGTCGGCTCGCTTCAAAATACTACGAAGTTGCTTCAAAAGAAGAATTTTCGTAGTATATTGATCAGGCTTCAAATCGCATACGACACTAGTAATCTGGCTGGTGTATTCGAAGCAGCTATATCCAGTGTTGAGAATGCATGCTCGGTACAAGGATAAAGCAGCCTCTAATAAAGATGCATTTAATGCAGTCGCAATTCGGCTTTCGGATGTGTTTGCTACTATTCAAAGTCTGACTCAATTTTAACCAGAGCTCGGATCGGATGGGCCCTCGGAAGTTTTTGCAGCTGCGCGCATTGATTCCGCTAGAACGAACTACAAGGAAGCGCTGCAACATTTACATTCAGTACTCAGGCGTTGACGCGAGTAATAGTTATTTTGTTGGTGAACATGAGTTTTTTGTAGTCTCTAACAACGTTAGGCGCTGCGCGAGCGGACATGGCAAATACCACGGTTAACACAGATCGCTCGCGGCATACTTTCAGAAGCCCTTGGAATAACGGATTCAATCTCAACCGTCTCAATGAGTGCTGATTTTTTAGCTGGCGGTTGAAGTACACCATGCCGCGAACGCCAAGCATAAGGAAGGTGGTGGCGCGCACTCTAGGCAGGAGGGGGCGGCGAGCACGTACAACAGGATCAGGGAGCCACCGAAACAGTATAAACGCGCTGCTATTTTCTTCTCCATAAGCTCAACGTAATAGCGTTCTACGATGCGGTCGTTCCTAAGGACAATCCAGACCGGGTACACTTACAACATTATTTCTGCACTGCCAGTGGGTGCCTCGCCAACTCATTCCTTTAACCCAGGCTCGAGCTCGCGAACTAATTACTAAAGGGATTTATGCACCTGTTGATCAGCGTTGTAGACTCGGTCTACATCTAGTTCCATCATTTTCTCTCGAGCCTCTCCGGTGGTTTGTGGCCCTGGCGAGTCCGGAGCCAAATGGACAGTTTGTTTTGCTGGAGAAATGGAAAGTCCATGTTTGGGGCGCCGCGAACTTGACCTCGGTCAAATCATAAAAATCCTTAGCATGCATGCGAAGCATAGTGCTTGACGCAGGAATGCCTTCTTTTCCAAAGCGTTTAGTTACAAACTGGTTACAGCGCCATCGATATACCTAACATTATGCCCTTGCTGCGAAACCCGCATCCCGTTTCACATATGTCAATGATGAAAGTTTTGCTGATTTAAACATGCCGCTTCTTCGGTTTAGCTTGGTCCGGCGTGAGAGATGGGTAGCAATGATTGAGTGGCATGAATTTTGTCTTTATGTTCAGCAGCCTAGCAGCGATTTTAAACATCGTTTGCCAGTGCCCCAAGAAATCATCAAGCAAAGTATAATAGGCGCATCCACGTGAAAAAGATAAATCAAAATTTAAATTGTCAAATTGGCATTCCACCACTCAGCATCGTTGCGATAAACCTGAACACCATCATGCTCTCCTTTCAGCTCCTGCCAAAAGTCGGGTTCTAAATCCTAGCTGAAAAATTTGTTTTCCCAAGCCCGCTCGGAAATCGTCGATGGTCTCGTTAGAAAGGCCCATAAAAGGTCGTACTTTTACTCTGTACTGTCTCCCAGATAGCATCGATGTTACACGTTCTTCGGCCTCTCCGAACGACGAGATATTTGATGCGTCTGATGCGAAGTAAGCCTTCTCCGAGGCGAAGAGGTATTTCAACAAACGGAGCAGAGCTTGGCCGAGTCGACTATGCACGAAGAAGCAGATGCACTAATGGACAAGTGGCTCGCGGATCGATGGAGTGGGCAGAAGTTGCGAATCATCAATACACCGACGCGGACGAGCGTACTGCAGTACTAGGCAAGCTGTCAATGGTCTTGCCTAATGACCGACAAGTTTGGAATGTGGAGCGGTTGTACCAGTACATTGACGTCCGCCGCTGGTTTGTTGATACTGGCGAGCTTGCATTTCCAACCGCTTTTTGGCTTGCTCGAGTCTGGCTGGCCGCAGCTCGTCCACAGCCTTTCAAGGAAAGGGCATTTTCCACAGGAGTTTTCGTCATGAGCCCTCTGCGCACGCGTACAAACAGTGAGCGATTCCAGCGACAGCTTATACTTCATCACAACCGCCAAGAGATTGAGCGCGTGAAGGAGTATAAGCGCAACCTGTGGTAGATTATTTTAGTAGTCTAAATCTATGTTAGTAGATCCAATTAATAATATTACAGTTGTGATACCTCCAATTACTAATAGTAATACGTTTAGTAAGTGGAAATGACTCCCCAACTAATATTATTACTAAGTGACTGAAAACCATTCTACTACCAAACCCTAATTATGAAGGCCTCTGAACCAGAGGCGGCGACTTCCTCCTTATCGAACATCATTAGTAAAAATGGACGATGTACAATGCGCGAGCTCACCGTTTTAGGATAATGCTAGGTGTACTGCGTAGTTGACGGGATTAATAGCAAAGTGATGTTCATCTGTTTAAGTAAGCTGAAGCTGAAATTAGTGTTTTCACTGGTCTAATACTCGGTGTTATCCTCTGACAAATAGCCCTCGCGGTCTACTGCACCAATAGCAGTTTCGAGGCGCAGCTCACATCTTCTTCGTGCTCGGCGGTTCGTTTCCGGATGTCGCTCTCTCCGTTCAGCACCGATGGAGTACAGGCGCCGCAAGTGAAGGAATGGTATACCACGCGCGGCAAGTAAGCCATGACGGATGTCAATAGCAACGCCAATAGGTACGCTCCGTAAAATACTTCGCCCAAACGTCCTGTCATAGCCATCACCGCCTCTCTAATCGCTCGACCATAACGGCGGCACGCTCTACAAGCCACGTCAACGGCGTCCGGCGAACAAATGCAGAGTGTGTGTTGGCACGCATAGCACCCCAAGTACTCCACATGTGCCCGAACGCTCCAAAGTCAGGTACGTAGTCCCGCAGCACGGCCATAGGTACCATCAGTAGCATAACGACCATCGGCCACGCATACTCAGTAGGACGCATTGCCGGCACACGTATGGAGGAAGAACACGAGACCAGCGCCGCCATCGTGCACACTCGTCAGGAAAACTAGTGCAAAAATATTCCGCAGCGGGGCAGTAAATACCCATAGCGCCACACTGAGAACGCACCACGCCGTCGTAGGAAAGTTTCCCCAAGCGGTAGAGACGTTTTGGAGACGAGAAACTTCAACACCTCCTCCCAAGCAATCATGTCGGCCACGCTTCCCTTTCTCGTCCTTAAAGCCGAATGCAGAGTGATCGAACTGCCCTTCCGTTAGTTCAGCTGGGATCACGGACTGTTAATACAGCCCGTTCTCAGACGCGACACCCTAAGCTCCTTCAATCACCGAGCTTTCTTCGAACGCTCGTAGTCCAGTACCATCAGTGGTCAGCGGAACGTCTCCCGCATTCGCTTTCATCATTCACTAATTTGCTGTCATTCCCACACGAGTCGTCACGCCCCCCAGCAACATGGTCAAGACCTACACGCCCACCGAAATCCGCGACTTCATGGCCTTCCTAGCGGACCTGCTAGAGCGTAAAGCGGGCGGATCCCGTCCGCAGTCAATCCGTACGGCGCAAGAAGCGTTCTGGGCACGGTTGTGGGCCCTGATCACTGTCAACGGCTTGTCGTCCGCCGTCGACCTGCTTGACGAGCTCGCTCGCTCTGTCATTGAAGGGCGAACGGACGTTGCCCTTACCGGCACAGTCCTGTTGCCCCCTGAGTCACCCGTTCCATCGGCCGTAAGAGCTCTACCCGTCAAGTCGTCCGCGGGTAAAGGTCGCCTCACTTCCAAATGGGCGGCCTCAACTTCCAACGCCCCTGCGAAGTCGTCGCCGGCGCTCAAGAAACGCCGCACGGCCAGTCGTGCGCAAGCGCTGTCTGCTCCTTCGCCCCCCTCGCCGGTCGCCGTCCTTCTTGACGTGAACCCGTCCGTTCCGCTTGAGGTGCGTGAAGCCATCACAGACGTTCTTCGTCGCGCTGAGCAGCAGGGCAAGAAACCCTGGCGGCTGGCGTTCCCCTGGGGAGGACGTCGTCTATGGTACGACCCCGCCCAGTATGAAGACCTCTATCGCGCCCATTGGCGTTTCTGGATGGCCCATCGCCGAACGTTCTGGGATTGGGCGCTCCACGCCCCTCTTCGCGATGCCACCGACACTTCAGCTCACCGAAAACACAAACTACGTGCCATCCAGGCGCGGCTTCAATTCTGAGTCTGTGCATCGAGACCTTCGGTTTATACGGTCTGCTGGAACAACTCGAAGGTCACGAAGACCTCTTCTGGCTAGGAGGTCAGCCCAGCAAAGGCGGGGCCGAAGCGTCGAGCTACGACGGCCCCTCGCTGAAGACCTGGCCACCCGCTTCCGTCAGGACAAGACCCGCTTCGAGTTTGTCTGCGAGCACGCTCTGGACCCGGCCCATACAGGCGACTTCGGCTACCGCAGCAATCCGAGCGTTCCTAGCGTCTACCGAGGCTCTCAACCCGGCCTCCCACCGGAGTACCGCCTCACGGACACGGCCTTGGCCAGAGTTCGCATCGACATTGCCTCTAGTTGCGTCGTTCCAGACACCTGGGTCGGTCCACGGCAGAAGGACCCGTGAAAAAAAATTATTAACCACTTCCGTATCAAGAGAGAGCAGGACGCGATCAGGCCGTCCCTTTTAGACGCTTCCTTTTGAACCTCCCACTTCTCACCGCCAAGGAACAAGATCTCGAAGACTTGTCCGATGCCGAGGACAACGGACTCGCTACAGCGCTTCCACCGCTTCCCAAGTCCACTCCCAATACACCGTCAGCTCTTCCGTCCTCAGGCCAAGAAGCCGACGAGGATCCCGACGAGGCCTCCTCCGGCGACGATGCTTAGTCGAGCCACTAATCATCTGTCCTTTAATTTACTCATATACGTTCTTCTATCCGCCCCTGCTTTCGTTCCGTTCCTTCCTTGTACTTCAGACTTTCAATCACTACTGAGGAACGCGAACTTGCGCGAGTCCAATCCACCATTTTCAATATTCAAACTAAATGCAATTCTCACAATCTCGATTCTTCTCCAAAAACCTCGACATCTCACCATTCACTCACTTCTCTTGACAAACGCCCCAAGCGATTCGTCCCTAGAACAAGAATTCATCCTCGTCGACCGTGGCGTTCGCCTCCATCAAACGCGCTCCGCGACGCAACTCCGGCAAGTTCCTCTTCTTTCGGTCGGCGTTCTCGAACGTCGTTATCAGAGCGTTGTGATCAGGCGCCAAGGTAGCACGCGGCAACCAGAACGTCTCGAACGTGGCCGTTAGCACCAAATACTGCACTTTCCGCCCTCAATCCTTTTTGCCACCATACCGACGATCGGCGAACTCACTCCAGAAATGCCGTCTCTTCTCCTCCGGTAGAGAGATGTTCAGCGAAGCTCGTCGAAGGCAGGTCGCCCGCTCCCAAAGGCCTCTCGTCCATAGCGTCCTCCGCTTCAACAACGCCCTCAGGTACTTCATCCGCATACGGTCGACTCCAACGACCCTTGAGCTTCATCAGTCGGTTCACATTTACCGTGACCACTCGATTGGGGTGGGTGGTACAGCAATCCGGTAAGCGTTCTCCCCGACTTGGCCGACGACCTGGTAAGGGCCATGCCAAGAGAACGCCAACTTCTTCGTCCTCTTTTCCCCTCGCTTCGCCTTGAAGTACTGGCTTACCCAAACAACGTCTCCGTCCACGGCCACGTACTCCACTTGCTTCTGCCCACTCATTCGTTTCTCGTGGCGGTCTTGAGCCTTGATCAACTGTCGCTCGACCAGTTGGCGAGAGTTCCTTAACGGCTCATATAACTTCCTCTCGTAGACGGCCATCTCATTACTCTTCCAGTCTTTGCTCGTGTTAAGGAACACCAAATTCAACGGTAACTTCGGGTCTCGACCGTATAAGTTGAAGAACGGAGAATCCCCCAACGCCTCATGATAGGACGTTCTGTAGGCAAACAGGACTCGGGGCAAATACATATCCCAGTCAGTCTGCGATTCTTGCACGAACACTTCAGCATCCTAGGGGGGCAACGTTCCGCTGAAGCGCTCGACTAACCCCTGCGTCTGAGGGTGATAGGCAGCGCTGAACAGCTTTTTAATACCAAGCGTCTCATACGGCGAACGCTTTAGATCCGATGGACATAGGCCCCGCTAGCGGAGTTGTCAAGTGGCGAAAGCAGCTTAGGGGCACCGAATATCAGGGCGGAAAAATGATCGCACTGAGTGCGACGGCAGTTCGGGACTGGGTGCTCACTGAGAGCAGACAGAAGCAGACAGTCGACGACCTGCTTCAGAAGCAAGAGTTGGTCCGCAGACCCAGTGGTTCCTGATACAGTCTCGCCGGCGCCTAAGGTGCGCGAGGGAATGTGGGCAACTGACCGCCCCTGGACGACGCTGTTATTCGCACACCCGCAACTGAACAATGGAGAAGAGCGAAAACATACACAAGAACTGCGGCGGGGGATGCGCCACAGCAATGGGCTCAGCACACGGTGGCAGAACGAAGGACTGGCTGTCTCATGCAAAGGCAACCTGCGACTAGCCATGGCTCGCTAGAACGACAGCGAGCGCGAGTGCGCGGTACCGTCCAACCAGCAGTCGTTATGGAGCTACCCCTCCGATCAGTCTGGATATGGACCTCACAAGGAGTTGAAAGGCTGTGGGGAGAATTCAAGAGGCTAGTGCTGTCCACGAGGAAGGCACGAATTAAAGACCTGATGGTGATACAGTGGATAGGTGCGGGAAGGTAGTGTGCAGGGCAACTCAACTCAAGATACCGATGTCCAGTTGCGTTGCGACGCTATTCCGGGAAGTGGTATTGTTCTCTTAGCTAAATACCCCGAGATGGACTTCCAGGCACCAGAGGTCGACCTGGTGCACGTACGCCACTGCATGAAAGACCCCCACCACGTTTTCATGCTTGAAGCGGGGACGGATATAGGGATGTTACACGTGGGGGGGGGCAAGCACGAACGAAACGACATGGACCCGCGAAAGCGAATCACTGGCTCATCCATTGGCGATGAAGCTGGACGTGGAGGTCGGTTTGGTGTGGGGTTACCCTCGGAGTGGACAGATCACCTAGTGTGCTCTTGCTCAGATGCCGAGGCGCACTGGGACGCGTTACTCATGCGGTGGGGAGGAAGACGAAGGGGCTTAAGAGAAATGGCGTCAAGACGGGATAAAGTGATGACAGATATTTTCAGCTATTCACTTGATAACACGTCGCACTGGCTGGTGGAGAAAGCCAATCGCGCGCAGCTGGAATACTGGGAATCCCTACACCACGGTACAGGACATGTGGGTCGTGGCATCTGCCGTCACGGTGACCGCTATTTGGAGGTGGAATGTGGATAGAATTTACCCAGATGGGCGAAAACAACGGACACCTGAAGAGGCCACCCAGGGGTTACTCATGGAAGTTGAGAGAGGCGCTAGTAAGGTTCTTCATAGGGCTCTACATTCACGCAACGCTCGGCGCCACAAATACAGGAGGTCGAGTAAGTGGCCCCGCGATGGGCTGCGGAGGATCTGCAGTATCGAGACATGCAGGCTGATGACTCCGTGAGATTTTTATGTAGGCTCGAGAGGAAAGCCGGGCCCTGGAGGAAGCGGCAGTGTTGTGATCGAATTAGGACAGAATGCGGAGGAGACAATGGTGCTATGGGCAGCGTCGACGACGAATAACGTAGCAGAATTTATAGGGCTTCAACGACTATTGGTGGCGGCCAAGAGACACATTGGAGTGAAATACACGTAGTTGGGGATAGCGCGCTTATCCTGCGGATGATGCAGACAAGAACGGCGCCCAAGTCCGTTAAGTTGCATATTGGTTCAGACAGGTGAGACGGTTGGCAGATCTCATTGAGATGCGGAATCACTTCCGGCGCCACAACAAAATGGCGGACTGGCTCGACAATCATGCTACAATTGCAGACAGAAGCTCGATGTGGACGAGGATGTACGAGTCGGACGTTCAGGGACTGATCGAATGGGTGCATAAACAAATGCAAGTGGACACGCAGCACTGGGCAACCAAGGATAATGAGAGGACACAGAATTTGGTGCAGGTGGCGTTAACGATCACAGCAGTAGGGCGGAGCATCAGAGGGAAGGACGAAGCCGGTGAAACAAGCTAGGCAGCGCAGCTAGCGGGATTGGTGATTAGAGTTCATTCTTGGCAGCAAAGACAGTAGCACAATACATCGTACCATTATTATTACTGTATGCTAGTAAAATCATATTCTGGTTTGAAGCTAGATTTCGAGGTCAAGTTTGTAAAGTCTGTCCGACCTAGAGGTCGATCGAAAACGAACCATGACGCTCCGAGATCTACGTTGGCAAACACAAGTCCGTTTTGTCTATATATATTGGTAGAAACGAATGATCGTAACGTGGTTTACCAGTTACCAGCGGTATGTTAACCAGCCCCGACCCCTAGTGTGTGTGTGCAGACCAGCAGCCATAGCTAACCAATCAAAAGACGCGAATTTATTTTTAAGCGGCTTGGCGTCATTTCTGAGCAGCCAATTGCCACCGAGTTATGAGACGGTCATGAGAGCTGAAAGTCATTTTTCTAACCGACTGATCAGTTGGTTGACCATTTGGCTCCATATAAATTATCCGTGCGCGATCAGTTCCGGACCACCCTTTAAAACAAAGTTCTATATAAAGTCTTTTTGCTAAATCGGAAGCGGAGCCTTCATCTTTGGCTAGTGCGATCTGGTCGGAGTGGGCTGTTGGTTACGATGCTATTTTCCGCCTTGGTGATGCTCATATAGAGGGACAACTGGACCAGGATGGCAAGTGCTTCAGTTTCGACTAGGGTTGCAAGCTCAGCGTACCTGCATATGAAGTCGGCGCCGTCGACGTACACAATCATGTATGCGAAGAAGTCACGGGGGAACATTAATGTGGCGTGCTAGGTTTGCTATCGAGCGGTGATAGCAATTTGTTGCCGAGTCGGAGTGAGAGTCTCGTTTATCGAAGTAGAAGTCGGATCAGGGGGGGGTTCGTCGTTGCCGACGACCTGCTCGAGCACGGAGAGAAGTTTGTCGCAGTTGACGGTGTCAAAGCACGTGAGAGGTCGGTTCTTGAGGATATGGAACCGTTCCTTGTATCTCTGGATACGCGCTGTTATCCATCTGTGCATCAGCAGTACTTCTATTGGGCCGAAACCCTCTTTAGTGCGGAAATATAAAACGTTCGACCTTCGGGGAAATGCCGTTCAACATCACGAGCGAGATTGCCTTGCGTTGCTGTATAGAAGCACGATGGGTCGGAGCATGGTGCACTGACCAACCGCTTGTTTGGCTTCGGGGGTCCATGTAGAATAGATGAATGTTGTCTCCAATTGAAATCCGTGGTTGAAACTGTCGGCGAGTGGCTGGGCTAGAATTGTCGACCCGTACTTGAGTTGCTCGGCGGGGATGGCGTCCGGGTCAGTGGCGCGTCCATTGCGTAAGCATCTGAATGCGCGGTTTGCTCTTCGGCGGTGATGGGGTTGTCCAGGGGTCGTTTTAGTCCTTCGTCGGCAACGGGCTCTTCGTTGGATCTTCCAATCGGTCTTGGAAATGCTGTTTGATCTTGATACCTTTTCTTTGCGGCTGAGCATGTATTTGCCTTTCGAATCACTAACGATGTTAGTGTTGTACGCGTTCGGAAAAAAGCTCGAGTTGCTTCAAACATTCGCGCCGACGGGCGGGGGTGGTCAATGACGGTTAGGTTCTCCTCAATTGTGGCGTTATCATGTGAATTTCTGCGCTCTCTGATCTGGTAAAGTAAACGGGTGTGTTGATCGCGGAGGGTAGTACGTCCTTCTCGTGGTCGTTGTACATATGTAGGGCGGAGTTTGCGTTGTTTGTACGAGTGGCGAGATAGCTCGATGTCGGCCTGTTTGGCGCTGTTGACGAGTAACAGGTATCCAACAGTCTGCAGGCGCTTCCAATGCTGTATTCATCGTGGCTACCCATCACAGGTCCGCAGGTTCGCGCGGACGTGGCAGGCCTGTGATCATCGTTGTAACCCGTGTCTGATATTGCGTACGGGATTTGCGGTCGTGCACAAGGACCGAGGTGGAAGGGGGAGGTGGGAGGGGGAGGTGCGTCGCAAGGAGGGTTTCGTGGAATACGTCGTAGCGAAGTACCGACACGATGCATCGGTGAATCGTGTCGGTACTTCGCTACGACGTATTCTATGGAGTGCGCGGAGGTTGAAGTCGAGCATGACGAGTTTGTGATCGGACGACAAGAGCGGTCATCCGCATGGTTGCGTGTTAACGCCAAAAAAAACTGTTCCGTTGACAGCAGATGATGTATGTAATCGATTTGATTATAGATTCAGTGGTCCTTGAGTCGGTGTGTCCATTCCGTGATGTTGCAGGCGCGCATCTTAAATGGTGTGTTGGAAATAAACAAAAGGTTAGCGTCACTAAATGAGGCGAGGACGTGGCCGTTGCGATTGCGTCGGCCGCGTCCACAGTTTCCTAGTTTCCTAAGAAGGCTTCTTGGTCTCGGTGTTGACCGATTTTTACGTTGAAGGCTCCAAAGACGAATGTTGCGTCTCGTTGCGGAGGTTTCGAGAGCGCTGCGTTAAGTTCCTCGTAAAAACTGTCGATCTCAGTGGAGGCACATCTGCTGTGTGGGGAGTACGCGTTGATAATGTTGACTCAATAAGATGTGGGCAGACGTAGCTAGAGAACTTCGATGCGGTCTGTAATGGCCCAGTATTGTGAATGAACCTGTCGAGATAGGGTGCAACTGCAAAACCAATGCCATGCCAGCGGTTTGTCGTCGGCAGAGATAGGTGACAGTACATACCTTCCGCTCGCTTTGGTAGGTCATTCAAGTCACGTGGAGCCCCAAGATGTCGAACTCGTATGTCGGCAGGTTGGCTCTATGCTGTTGCGATGGGGGCCAATGGATTGCAATTAGCCGGCGATTTCGCTTATGCTTCTCCTGTCGGGGGCGGGGTGTCGTGGCTGCGTAATTGCGAGCTGGGGGTGGGAGGGCGTTGTAGAGGGAGAGACCCGTTCAATACTACAGACACGATGGAACGTCTGCCGGAAGCGTTGGACTAGCGTCATGCTAGTCCAAGCTTCCCGGGAGGGCTTGACCCCAACCGTACCAGGATACATGTAGCTGGACTTCGTAAACGACGCTTTTGTTTATTTTTCGTAAGCTTACAGTAGAATCCATGGCAAATCCAACGAAGGGGGGGAGGTCTAGCATTTTTTCGGCCTTCACGCTATTGTCCGCTCGCTAATCCCTGTCGTCCGCTGCAAAGGTACTGATGTCCAGTATTGGTCACCGCTCGTTATCACTCATCCACAAGTCCCAGACGGTTAGTACCGTCGTACCCCGTACACTACGCCTAGGCGCTCTATTCGAATATTCAAGTTTTAAAATCAAAGCGACAGATTCGATTACAGCGCTCGTCGAAGTATAACGCTGATTGTATTATTCTGCTTAAGTTTGGTTCTCGTGAAATGAGCAGTAACAGTCAATGACTTGGCTTGCAGCGATCGAGTGCACATCATCATCACTCAATGCACAAAAGGGTCCATCTCTGATGCTATAAATCGCATTCTCATTCTGCAGCGACAACGACAGCCGAACCCAAACAGAAAAACCGGAGCTAAATCAGCAAGGGCAAGATGGTCATCATTGCAGAGCACAAAGAAGGCGTCGCCGGCAGTGGCTTCCATGCGCTCGATATCAAGCGTGGAGTCGCATCGTGAACGATGAGAGGATGGTGGAAAGAACAATCGAACTACATGGAGGACTTCAAGAATCGCCAAGCGCAACTCGGGCGGTGCGGCGTTTAGGACGTGGGGGGGGGGAGTACGGAGAAGTGAGGAGCGGCTCCACGCTTGGGTCCTCGGCAGGAGTGCCAAGGCCCTACGGGGAAGGACAGCTACATACGACCGCAAGCCCAGTACATTACTGCAAGCTGCACTGCCACGATGCACCTAAATTCGACTCGTCGACGGGATGGCTGGCGCGTTCAAGAAAGGAAGCAGCTCGTCTCGCGTCGACAGATAACCACCCACACGCTTGCTGAATATGTTGCAGAAGCCTGCCGCCTCTTTATTCAGAGGGTTTAACAACTCATGCTGCGCACAACATCCAGCCGAGTAACATCATCAGCATGGATCAAGAACCCCGCTACTCTGATACGGAACCTAAGGCTACCATTCGCACGAAAGGTTTACATGAGGTGCCGGTACGGAAGAGCAGAACAAGTCACAAAGGGTTTCCGGTCACTTACTCTATCACCACGGCCGGCACGATGCTCCCTCTGCACATTTTCTACTCCACGTTGAGGAACAAGACCGCGATGCAGCAGGTGCGATCGTAGATGTGAATCGCACGGGCGTGCGGGGCGACGACATTCTGTTAAACCATGCCAAGAAGGTCATGTGCAGCCGCAAGGAAACTCAGCTTTACCGCGAGCCAGTGCTCTACTTGATTGACACGTACGCGCGCCACGTGAAGCTGATAAAATCAAGCCGGCTGGTGCGATACAATATATTCGTAGTGACCATCCCGCCTAACGTTACCAGCATCTTACAGCCGCTCGATGTTGCAGTAACTCACAGCGTCCAGGATTATTACAGGGGCCAGTACGATGAGTACGTCGGCAGAGCACTCCAGGGCCCAACGGTGTAAGCTCGAGCAGGAAACCCTAGGTCCCCAATTATAATGTCGTTGGGCCGTGAACTCTCGCCTGGACGGCGACGCGGACTTCAGACGACATCAAAAAGGCGCTCCAGCTGTGAGGTCAGGTGCCCAAAGGAAACCTTGAGCGAGGAAAAGCTGCATCCTCCTCTCCAATATCTCCTCGCACGGGACTTCGACTTGAAGTGCTGGAACATGTCCAACCAACACTTACTGGAGCATTCGGATGACAGTTTTTAGCAGCTTTGCCCAGCAGCACCTGGGTGGGTACCTCCCCGACGACGAGCGCTCAAGCATCTTCTATTGCATCATCCACGAGGGCGCGACGACTTCATCGCTTATCTATGTGACTAAATGGCCACGTTGGATGTCTGGTTGATGCGTGGACTCTATCAGAAACGGTGGTGACGATCCTGGAAAGCTTGAGGTTTATCCTGCGCCCAAGCTGCAAAACTGGAGTATCCAGGTCAAGACCGTTAACACGACGACAACGTAGTATCGACGTTCGCTTATAATCTTGAAGACCCTGAAAAGCTGGTGCAGCTTGTGCGCAGTGACTCATTCTTCGCTATCAAGGTAGATGTTCACTTGTTTTAGATTGAGCGTAACTCTCGCAATACAACAATCATATTCTGCTTTAATAAAATATGTTCACCTATAATTGAAATAATTAAACGAATTGTAGTCAATTCGGCAAAACCTTCCTATTCAACACAGCCGCCGACAAAGAAAAGACCCTTACACACTCTTTGTGAACTGCACGAAAGGCGGTTTGAATCCAGTCAGTCGCGTGTGAGGGTCAGACCTAAACGACTGATCTAGATTTAGGACCCGATTTAACAACCTTCAGATATTGTAAAAATTTCGTTACATTACGCCTAGGCGCTCAATCCGAAGATTTATTTTGCGTATTAGGATTTGTAGCATAGCGCCTGGAGTAAGACTGTAGTGCCAAGCAGTCGCGACGACATCGCACATCCAAGGCCTCCTGTTAGAACTAGAATGCAGACCTGGCCGTAGCACTTCACACTTCCTGCCCCCCGCCCCCATCTTCGCGAACGAAGTCAGCCCGTATACTTTGCATGTGCATCGTTGTTGTCGCTAAGCCACAGGATACAACTGATGCAGCTGATTCATGTGCTTCGTCAGTAGTCTGTGAGACTGTTATGCTGTTGTCCTCATTCACGATTAGTAGCACTTTCATTATTTTGCAGAAGCTAGCGAACTTCACCTCTCTAAGGTCACTTATCACCTTTAATTCCGTGCTGATGTGTTGTGTTGTCAGGAGATACAGTTTTATGTTGCACCGCATTATGTGCCGCAGGGTTCAATGTCGATCATCTACATTACAGATTAAAACTATGCTGAACCGATGCAAACCAGGCTGAGCTAATGCGAAATTGTGCGGTTGCGGAATGGCGTAGGTGGTGGATGCATGAGTATGCACTAAAAACCTACTGTAAAGATTGTCATATTTTTAGAAAACGACGAGAAAACCTTGAATCTAAACCAGCTGTACTTGCAAGTGAACCATCAGACTGACGATTAAACTAAAGATGCCCAAATCGCGGTTACGTCATATGCTGCGTAACCCCGGAGATTTACTAAGGCCGCGTTGGGTCGACTACGCCAAGGAGGACGGCACTGCTTGCATGGAGAACAATTCGGGCAAGCTTGGTCACGTCAATTACGACGCTATCCATCGGCCAACACAGCGCAAACGGCGCACATATAACCAATCGGTTCTAATCACTGCTGATTGTGGCGAGGATGAGATGAAGAGCACCAAGTTCATGATGAACTACTTGGCCATCATATCGCAGAGTAAGCCGTGCGCAGAACAAAATGATGTCATCGCACCTCTTTTAAGAGTTGTGATGCCTTAATTTTAAAAGTGTTTAAACCTCTCAATCAAACTGCTGACGACATATATCATTAAAAGTCAATCCATTGTGTCATATTCCAACTTATCTAGCTCTCACTTCTCAATTCCGGTTCAAGCGCGCTAGCCCTCAACGACTCTATGACTCGCCACCCTAGCCACGGATTCCCGGGCTCAACTGATGCATGTTGCAGATGGACGAAGGGTGTCTCGAAAGCAGGACGACGGGTCACAAGAGAGAAGAAGGTAATGCTGCCTGGGTGCGAGATCAGAAAGCATGCATTGTCGATATTGCATAGCCGACGAAGTGGCAAAGGCAAATCATCGTTCATGCAGTTGGGCCTTATGCGGAAGGTTTGCGTTGATATGGAAGGCTTCACAACAAACACATAACGTCGTGAGCTCATCACACATGCGAGAATTGTCAACTAATCTAGTGAAAATTGTGATTGCACGGTGGGTTCATCTATCACGCCCGCATCAGAAGTCGAACCACCAGTCAACAAGCCAGAAGCTTGGAATGTTTTTTCGATCGTTGATCGAGTAACTGCTGGACGGAGGTTTCGTTACCGGGTAAAGTGGCATGATGAACCGGACGGGCATCGGTGGGAGGATACATGGGAACTTGGTTCATGCTTCGTACGGACGGGTTTCAAGATGCATGCCGCATTGTTGACATGTGGAAAGCTTCAGATTGGGCGGACTTTTAAACTGTTGCTCTGAAATGGCCATGCTCGTCAAATTGGGGCCTCTCCCAAAGGCTTGTGTGTGAGGTTGGGGTAGCCGCGGACTTGCTGAATATTGATGTGCGGAATTCCTCAAGTGTCTTGCAGCAATTTATAAAAGCCTGTGCGGACAAAGGACACCCTCTTTCTCAGAGAGGGTTGACCTATGGTGAACTGAGGCACTATGTCAGATTTGTGAATAGTCAGCGTGGTGATCTTGGGCAGATCAGTATGGCTACCCTCGATAATAACTTGTTGGGGGGTGTCAAAGGAAAATCGGTAATACCGCGCCTGCGATCATTTGTACCAGATGATGCAGTCTTCATATGTACTGCGTTTAGCTCGATGGGACTTGGCCATTGCATTGCAATTCAAGTGATCAGCGGCGAAAAGTACATCTACGACGAAGATCATCAATCCATCCCATTCCCTGACTATGATCTTTCTTGGATTTATTGAGTTTCATTTCTTAGACGGGTGTCATTATATAAATGGTGCTCCATTACTTGATCGTGGTTCATCAGCTTTGCAATACATAACAATTAAGTCATTTAAATATATATATATATTGCATGAATCGCGGAGTAATTACTCCAGTATGCTGAAGTCTATTACAATGTATTCAGACTGATCACTCAAACACAACACTTCGGCGTTTATGCGTAATTCATAAGATTAGACCAATATAAATATGTGTGCATGTGTGATGGGCGCACAGGTTCGAAGCTGGAGATTTAATTATAGACGAGGTGGGTTGACACGTCCTCGGTTGAAGCAAGATAATATATTAACGATGCATACTCTGGTTTTATAGCATGAGTGTTTATAAACCCATTGCATTATTCTCCAGATCCGCGATCGGTCGATAAGGAAGTATCGATGCGGCTGCATGACGCTATATCGGTTCGCCGAGACGCATGGAAATGACCACGCAAGATCGTATGCTGTCAAACGTAAGCAGCTTGGGGGGATGATCTAAAGCTCAAGGATTCGAAGTGGCTCCGCGGTCATGGAGGGATTCGTCTGTGCTCGATGTGGAAATCACTTAGGCAGGCTCATCAAAAAAAATCAGTTGATGGTTGAAACGTGCGACAAGAGCTTTCCTGCTGGTACCGATGGAGTTCATGACGAGAGGTTCAAATTTGTCGGAAAACGTAGCACCGCTTAGAGAAGTGATAGAGATGCAGATACCTCCAGAAATTTGCGCGGGCTCGGACGTTCGTCGAGGAGACAAGAAAAAAGAGTCCAGGAAGGGTGAAATCATTGCAAAGATAGAATTGGCACGCGCTCAATACATGCTGTGATATGCAAGGAGCAGAGCTTTGGTAGCTCTACATTACGACCGTGGGAGTATGGCTGGAGTTATGAAGGCAATCGTAGTTGGCGTGCAGAACACCGTTCAGCTTGCCCCGGCAAAGGACCGTGCTTCAACCGCAGGTGATGCGTATGCTGCTATTGCCACACGTCTGACAGACGTGTTCGCATCGGCGTTAGGGATTGCAAGTTTTGACCCCGAGTCACACAGCAGCGAGGACGCCCCATCAGTGGAATACTCGATTGGCAGTAATGCAAAAACCGTTTGAAGTTTCGAATCGGCTAAACGAGCAGCCAAACAAGCTACCGATAAACCCCTCCTGATCAAGGACGCCATATTGGAGGAAGCGTATGTCTACTTCGGAAAGGTGACCAAAATTCAAACACTTAAGTAGGTCGATGATGATGATAGAGGCTCAATGATTGTGTATGCTTCAGGAATATATGGGTTGAAAGTCTTTTTTATGTTAACGGCTTCTTGATTAAATTCGAGATAGGGCATGAGTAATTGTGCGAAGACGCCCAACTTGCGCAGATAAGCCGGAGCTTGTAAACGCATCTCGACTTCGGCTTCGTCCCCGCCCGCCTCTTCCACGTCCTCCACGGGCACCACTACCCCGCTCTCCGCGCCCTCCCATCCACTCCCACCACGACCTCCACGTCCTTCAGGATATCGGCTCGATATTTCAATCGATGAAATGGAATTAACCGTCACGCGTCAATCGTCAAAAATGCGGGAAGGATTCTTCCAAACTCTATCGCCAAATTCCGTTTCCGCATGGCTGCCAATAAATGAACGCAATTAGCATATTTGAAGAACGCGCGGCACTGACACGTACGCTGCGTAACGTTCACCTCCCACCCGTTAATCAACCGCTTGGTTATAACTCTTTAATTTAGTGTCTCTTGAAAATATAACTTATATAAGGAAATATTGGAGTTTAGCGAAGTGCGAAATTGGCTGTTTTATACACGTAGTAAAACTGAAAGCAAGTCAAATTAATATGAGTTAAACCGGTTTTATGTCAAAATCGGAACCTGTACTTTGTTCGATTGAAACGCACTCAAACGAAGCCTATTAAAACCAGGAAAAACACGTGAAATTCCTTCAACGCCACAAATATCGCCTATGCAATTAAAACTCTCTCGATCTGTGAGGAAAGTTATGGTTGCCCAAAGTGGATCTTCTGTGATCCAGACTAAACTGGTCGTTTTACCTTATCACAATCATATTCATTGTGGAGTGGTCGTATTGTATATTACGAAGTACGTGACATTGAATTATTCCTGGAGTACGTATGTACTCTAGCAACCAGTGCCTCCGGCAATCACCAGACACGACGTGCTGTCGAACACAGCCAGCGTGTTAACCGTAATGGACCAAACAAGCGAGAAAGCTAGGTAAAAGATAGTGATTCCGCCCAAGATCTTATTAGACCCGCCAGTGCGTGCGAGCTCCTGCGTTTCTTCCTTCTGACGTGGCAGCAGGTACAGAAACACCCATGAGAAGATCGTCATGGCGTACGAGATGATAATCGTATACGTGATGTCCACGCGAACGGAATGGTCATCAGTTTGAACGCGAGCATTCGTGATGTTAAACGGACCGTCGATCAGAAGCGTAATCGTTGTGGCGAACGGCGTCGCCAGGTTACCAACCGTGGTCACCAGACCATACACCGCACCTTCATTGCCGACGCCGGCAATCTCGACCGTCACAAACAGTGCAATGATCCAAGCCACGCCGCTGGGGATTTGTACAGCGATAGGAGGGCCGAGCCAGAACCACTGGTTGCGGAACACGTCCCACACGGTAATAAGAGCGACAGCGCAGTCGATAACGATGACGACGATGCCTGTAACGACAATCATTCCACGCCAGTTCCAGTGGAGGCCGTACTTGGACGTCATCATGATACCGATCAAGAAACACACGTGACCGAGGACATCGTTTAGCGTGCTGTTAATGGGCGTCACATCCACCATATATGACTTCACAGGTGAACTGGCAGTGTACGAGATGCCGGAGAAAATACCAGCGAAAAAGTGATACGCGATGATCTGGTACACGACGCGTTTGCAAAGCAGGTCCCAGAATTCGTTAATGTACTTGTGAAAGTCTTGACGCTCCGTCTTCTCTTCGTAGATGAAGAACCAAGCAATCGGAAGGATGGGCGCAGTAAGCACGGTCATGATGATCATGAGCTGGGGGAAGCTTAGCGAGAAGTTAAAGTCGCCGCCGTACTCCTCTCCATTGAAACAGAAGCCAACAAGCAGTTCGCCGAGGATCACGACCACATAACGTACGGCGTAAATGGCCGACTGGGTCTTGCCACGCTTTGCCAGTGGCTCTTGTTGCGCCAGTTCGCACACAATACTGTCGGAACACACATCCGCAAGCACGTAACCAACTGCAGCAAAGAACATGATCACAATGTACTTGGCACCTTCGCCTGGAGCGTCATAGTTGATACGAGCTTCGATCTCCGGCGTGTACTCCGACGTGTCGACATCGCGGTCCGCTGCGACCGTGTAGTACGGCTTGCCGATTGGCATGATAGCCATGACCAAGAGCATCAACAGGCACACCGTCCAACCGATCATCATGTACGGGCGACGACGGTAGCCCCAGATCGGGAAGCAATCGGACAGAATACCGAAAAAGACCTTGAAACTCCAGGGCAGCACCACAAGTTCTTTGGCGGCAGCGACCTGAGCACCACTACAGTTAAGATACTCCTGCATGAACGGGTAGATGGTCTCGGGAAGCATGCCGTAGACGATTCCGACCGCAGCATACTGGAAAAGTAGGCCCATGTACTTCTTGCTGGTCAGCACAGGCATGCCGCCGGGGCGCAGAGCGCCATCTTCCAGAATCCCCGGATTGGCATCGGGCGTCTTCATGCCAGCGTAGCTGCTCTGGTCGAGGTCCTTGGCAATGCTTAAGGCGGACAGACGCTCCAGATCATGCACATTTCTTCCGCTTGGTGTCACCATCATTGGCGACGCCAGCTCGAACAGTTTCTTGGTTAGCACTTGCGTCGCTCGGAACAAAACGAGGAATGAGCTTAATCATGAGAGAGGCAGGAGCTCGTGTGTAAGGTGTGCACCGTGACTGTCGGTGGGCGAGACAGCGGACGCTACACGCACGGGCGGACAGTCCATGCCAACCGCCAGCAATTCGAGTGCATGCAACAAGATCTGCTGAGCACAGCCAACAATGCAAACCGGGCGGAGCATCTTCTCGCCAATCGGCAGCCCTGCAGCTCCGGAACGCCTGTGACAGTCGCGGTACGAGTGTGGAGACGGGGCTTTGACAGGTGCACCACTTTATCACTCGTGCCTTGCCCAATCCGCCACTTGGACGGCGCCGACGTCAAACTAACAGCGGCGAATCGCTCGCGAATATTAATCCACGAGGCGTGCACTCCGTTTTTGTAACGATTGGTGACCATGGTCGTCTGCATAGCTGAACAGGGTTCCCTTCCTTGCTTAGCATCGCCAAGACATTCCTGTCCGACAGCTAATGACACAACAGTCGTTAATGACCTACCTCATCACTCTTACTTTTGTTTGAGGACACTGTACAAGACAATGGAGGCTGCTAGTTTGCGATCATTTCGGACAGGCGTAACAAGGTCCAATGTCAAATAAGTGATAGATAGGTTACGATCATAAGGGTACAGTTTGACAAACAGCTTACGGCAACTTTAATTGGCGAACACTCTTGCAGGTCAATTTGACATCAGTGGGAGAGCACAAGAGCATGCGCCAAGCGGAATCATGTACTTGGGCCAAGAAGATTTCTCAGGCGCAATTTGTAGCAATATTTTAGTTTTCTAACGAAATGTGAGCCCGAGTTTCGCGACGCTTGCACTTTCAGGACCCCCTCCCTGTCTGTAGCTTACTAGAGTACAAATTCGAATATTTGTTGTGGAAGGACTGGAAGCGGGCGCGGATCGGATGATCGTGGGAGGAGTTATCAGGTCTGGCGACCCCGACATGGCATCAAAATTAGCTCGTGCCTGTTAGAACGAATACGCGTCGTTTCACGATAAGAATAAAGGGACTTGGGAGCCGACCAAGATGCTTTCACGGGAAAACCTTCGCTAACCTGAACACCGATTAATATATCGCTGCATGTTTGTCCTGGATGATTTCGCTTGCGACCCATGTGCCGTTCAACAACAAAAAAACACTACCACTGCGGTACTGCTACGTGTTCTTGCTCACCATGATCATGATGTCACCGCTGTACAGCGGCAAACTTTTCATTTAGATGCCCTTGTCACGATTATCAACGTGGCAGCAGCCCTTCCAGTTAGTAACAGCTTTCATACTATACAATATCGTTGTAAGCTCAGTTCGCTGTTCCGTAAGAAGTTGAAGATAACCGTCCGTCGTTTCAATTGGTCGAAAATCGCGCATCTGATTCCTAAACTTCCGACACGTCGCACCCATACTGAACACAAGTCATTGCGCGCATTCCTCCATCTTCTCGCCAATATGCGCAGCCGTTGGGTTGACTCGCTCAAGCGCGGTATCTCAGCGTCCCCACGTCCGGATGAACGCTCGCCTCAGCCCTCGCGGACCACGTCCGCACCCACACCGAGCTCCACGCTATCTTCTGTGTCCGTGCATAGCCTCGGCAGCGCCGAGAACCCCGCCTACGTACACGACGCCGACCGCTGCGACTGCGTCGGCACCTGCAGTGTCGCGCGCGTACTGGAGAACTGCGTGTTGCAAGGTGGTGTTCACCACACGCATATGCACTTGCTGACGTACTTGGGACGGCCGCTGCGCTCAGACTGCTGCTGCTATCCCGTAGCCGTGCAGTGGTTCCGGGCCGTAGGGGAACAAGACGACTTCCAAGTCATTCCCGGTGCTTGTGACGAGTGGTACACGCCCACCGCCGACGATATTGGCACCAGGATACTGGCCAAGGTCATGATCGAGGATGAGGACGTGCTCAAGACTAAGATGCTCGAATACGGACCTATTAAAGAAGATCCCGAGGTCCGCAGCAAGGTCGAGATGTACTTGGAGAGGAAGTCCGTGCTCTTCATGGGGCTGAGGAGTATCTCAGTGCAAGACGGCAGCGAGTACTTGAATGAGGAAGAATTGAGAGTACGACGCCGGGGCTGAGAAGGACAGTGAAGGTGGAGAAGACTTATTCATTTCTGTTTGTGTATTTTTTTATAGGAGAGCTGGACGCTGTTAATCGACGATCGAAGGGTCAGGTTGACGTGCGAGTCTTCGCTGATCCCGCCATTCGAGAGTCTTTACACTCCAGATATCAAGGTAAGAAGAGGACGCCATTGGAACACCCTCTGCTCTGTCTTGTTGTTAGAGTCTCATGTGCATTCGTGAATTGTTTATTTGATCTCGATGGATCCACCGCACGATGTCTCGATTACCAACTGTTGCGACTGGCTATCGTGGATGTGTGTGACTGCAGCTGGAGATGGTTCGTGGCACTCCCAACGAATTCTACCTTTATCTGGCTCAGGGATGCTACGTGCGACTTCGTGCCGAATCCAACACGGTGCGGGATATTATCGTTCTTACGCTGCGATCCTTTTGCAAGATGGCTGTCTCGGATGAGGCTACGTACGACGCTGTCGCTCGCGGATTGTCCCCGATGCTGACGATACGCAAGATCGCGCAGGAGAAAGAGGCCAAGAAGCAGCCCCCAGTAGGTGTCAGAACAAACTTTGGCGGATTGCTGGGATTAAGTTGCATGCTGAGGTTGTACACGCCGTCTCTTGATTTCGACCAGCAGACTCAGGAAGCCTCTCCTTCTCTGCCAGTGCCACCACCAGTGTACGATCTGCCGTGGAACCGTTCCGCGAGTAACTCGTTCAGCATGGATCCACCTGAGTCCACTGCTACGAGCACTGTGTTTGAAGAACTGGATGCGGAGTCGCTTGGCTCAGGCAGCAGACGACCAAGTGTATCAAGCAGCATGGGAATAGGAGGTGAGGGATGGCAGCACAGCGACAGCCTCGATGATTCTTTGCTGATGGACGCTGAGGCGCTGATCGGCAATGCACAGAAAATGGGTATCCAATACCAGATCCTGCCTCGCGCTCCCAAGCGGATCTCGATCTTGGATATTCCTGACTTACAGATCATTGAATCAATGGAAGCGTTGAATGACCAGACCATTCCAGGAAGCACAATTTTTCCTCAAGAAGAAGAAAAAATACGGCAACAGCAGCGAGACCAGCGCCGTCTTCGAGGAAGTAATGGTACCACTGGCGACAGCGACCCAGAAGATCATCATGAACAACTTGGAAGTGGCAACAATGTCGACGGAAGCGTTGTTGGTGGGATGCCCGAGATGATCGATGCAAGTTGCATTGATAAAGCGATCGAGGACTTCATGGCGGATAGCGACTGGATCAAGGCCAGTGCGGGCGTAGGAGCATTACGGGACCGCTACGTTGCAATTTTCTGTTTGTTGCAGCGCGAGCTGCACACGTACAAGCAGCGCGTAGTGGTGTTGTCCAGGGAGCTCGAGGAGAAACAAGAACTCAACTCGAGCTTCCGCAAAGACATTGAATCCTTACGCAGTGCGCTCACATCGATGCAGCTAGCTGATAAAGTATACGACTTGGTGTCTACAGACCTGCAGCAGCTCGTGAAGCGCACGGCTGCCGAAGCTGCACCGCCCACCTCCAACATATCGTACTAATAACAAGTCCTGAACAAGTAGAATACTATGATACCCCAGCTCGAGTCAAATAGAGAGTTGCCAACACAGCTACAAAATGATAGAAAGTCATTAGCCACCCGCACGTATGTCCTCGTCGTCGTCCGGGCCTCCATTATTTGGGCATCCTTTCCTCTTGCTTTCCCTCTCTACTGACTCTTCTCGAGGGCCTCGATCCGCTTGGTTAGCGCCGCGTTCTGCGCGATCATCTCGTCCTTGAGGCTGCCAACAGAGCTCTGGATCTGCTGCGTGGACTTCTCCACATCCTCCGATAGCACGTAGAGCCCGTAGCCGGCGCCCGCGGCCACCCCTACGGCGAACGATACGATGCGTTGCATGAAAGAGCTACCTCCCTTCTTGACCACAACGGGAGCAGGCGTGGGAGCCTTGATAGCTTCCTCCTTGGCCTCTGAGGCGAAGCAACGCACGAGGCTCCGCGACTTGGCGACCTTGACGACCTGAGAGCGCAACATCTTCTTGACTTGTTCACGTCGGGCCGAGATAACAAATTGTGGGGCGTGTGGCTCAAAGGAGAAAAAATCACAAGTTCTGGTCCAATTTAGTCCTGGCAACTCTAAAATGGGTACAATCGTCCGGATGTTGCATCTGGCGTCAACTCCGGCCGAGTCTCGGCTGCCATTTTCGTTTTTGCCACCGCGTGAAACTGTGGCAAATGGCAACAGCACCGAATTGTGAGGTTTTTGGCTACATCGACAATGTCCTCCCGTCTTGCGGCTTCATTGCCTTCCGCGCTGGGTTGTCACGGGTCGGTATGAACGCGCTGAAAGCGGCATGCGAGCATCGCAGCGGATCGTGCAGCGTTCTCGGACTGCAACTGCGAGACCAGTTTATTAACCTGCTGTGGGAAAGCTGCTTGGATGCGACGAAGAAAGAGGCGTCAATTGTGTCAACGCAATACGGAGGCCAAAACCCAGACTCGCCCAGCTCCACCGCAACTTCAAAGAGTTAACTGAAAGAAACAAAAGACTGGCAAGGTGCAAAACATCCAGTTGCTTCATAACAAAGAGAAGACACTGATGGATGAGATTTTAGAGGAAGTCAAACGCTACGGAGAGAGAATCAGAAGCTCGTAGAGAATCAACAGCATCCCACTGAGAATCAGCAGCAGCTCACTCAAAAGCACGCGGAACTTATGGAGATCGTGCAGCGACTGCAGTCTCAACTCGATATATGTGACCGCCTTCTGTGCACAAAGTACGACCGGCAGAGATCTTCAGGAGTGCTGCAGCCATTGCACTTTGTTTTCCCGAATTACCTGGTGTCGAGCAAGTAATGCGTACGGAACAGACCAAAGGCAATCAATGCTGAACAGCAACTGCGAGGACACACCCGAGCTAAGAATTTTTGGATCGCAAGAGCGGTCTTAAATGTTTTGCACTACTTAAATAAGTTGAAGTTATCCGTTACTATTGTTGCCGTTTTTGGCCCGAATTCAGGTGTTTTTCACGCCTAGCGTCGTTTTGACATGTTGTTAGAATTGTTTTCCTTTCTCGTTGCCATAAAGATGCACCCGACCGGAGGCAACAATGGAGCGGACCTTACGCAGCTACAGCGCGAGTACCGCAACATGGAGCTTAACCGCAAGGTGTACGCTGATGAGAGTCACCAGGTGATGCGCAGACAACAAGCAGTGATTGAGAAGCTCCGGAAGGACAATGACGAGATGAAAGCCGAGTTGACACTGGCAGAGCGCCACATTAATGAAGGAACAGTGGCCCAGCAACAGGAACAAATCGCTCGGTTGCAAGACCAAATCGACAACTACAATCGCAAGAACATGACGGAGAGCAAGAGGCTCGAGACTCTGACACAGCAGATTCAAGTCATGCGACACAAGGTGCTACACCAGAAGAAGCACATGGGTGGGGTGAATGCCGCCAGAGAGAACCAGCAAATGGTAAGCAAGCAGATCCGTATCCTCGAGAACCGACTGGACAAGTCATTGATTAAGTTCAATGAAGCTCTCGCACAGAACAAAATGTTACGAGAAGAAATTGACAATTTGCGTCGAGAACGCGTCGTATTTGACACTATTTATCGCAAACTTGAGCGCGAACATGGTGACAAAAAGCGGCAAATGGCACAAACAATCGAGCTGAGCAACCAGGCTTACGAACAGCGAGACACCGCACAACTCGAGCTACGAGGTCTTCAGGATGAAAATCGTGCCGAACTGGAAGCTCATCGACGCGCTCTATCTGAGCTGATGGAAAGACTTGAAGAAAATAAAATGCTTGCTAGTAGTGGTGAGACGACCAGCTATCATCGACGTGGTGCATCTTCAGCTGGAGGAGCTCCTGGTGGCGGGCCGTCTGGCGTCTATGCTGGAAACATGTCGATCGAGGAAGAAAACGAACTGAAGCGGAAGGTGCAGAAGGGAACATGGGGAGTGGCAAAGGAGAAGGTCCACGTGCAAGTTTCCATTGAGCGTGTGCAAAACTTTGAAGAAGCTTTCATGAAAATCAAGGCGGCAACACGAATCGATGATCTGGAACAGCTTGTGACGTCGTTTATTAAGAAGGAAGACCAGAACTTCTCGTTGTTTAACTACGTCAACGAGCAGAGCAATGAAATTGAAAAACTCGAAGAGTGGATCGCAGCGTTACGAGACGAAGAGCGTCGTTACACTGGCAATGCCGGCGGTGCAAGTGGAGCGTCAGCGGGAGGCGACGATGGTGTTGGTCAACACAAGCAGCTACTACGTGAACTCGAGGCACGACTCGCACTCATGGAACAAGCAGCAGAAAAGTGCGAGGCGCGTTGTGCGGAAGCTCAAAAGACTGTCAACGCCGTCAAGCGCGCCATCCAGAGCTTGTTCACGAAAACTGGGTGCAACGCTCAAGCCATGGTGGAGATGCTGGGCGATTCTGTAGTCACAGAAGCCAACATGATGGCTTACCTGGGTGTCATCGAGCAGAAGACTAACGAAATCCTGCACCACTACGCTACATCCAGCGCCAAGCAGCAAGCGGACGCCCAGAAGAACAAGAGTACCAGTGATGCCTATGACCGCGAATCACAGTTCGCAGCCAATGTCATGTCTGGCAATCCGGCAGCAGTTGGAACTGCAGGTGGCACGAACGGAGCTGTGACGACGTTGCATTCGATTCTTGGGGTTGGGCCAATTACACCAATGGGTCAGGAACCACTACAGATCAATCCGCCCAACCTTGACGATTATTCGTCGGAGGATGACGAGAGCGCCGACAACGAAGACACGATGCATCCTCTCACACGGGACGAACTCAAAGTACGCACGCTCAAGGGCATGCGTCGCCTAAACCATGCAAATATTTCCCCATCTGCAGCCGTCAACATCAAAGAGGCCAAGCGTGGCGCGACCAACTCGACGTTCGCGAGTCCCAAGTACCGGAAACAATAGCACAATTGTCAGGCGCTGTGCGCTTCAGTTACTCATGTATTTGCTATCGGATTTCTTGCTTCAGGCATCTCGCCGTCAGGTTTCACCTTGCCTGTCTGGCTTGGTCTTCTTCTAATTGGCTTCTTGTTTGTACTCGTACACTTCGTTGTTCTCCATTTCTGTTGCGTTTGGCTGTTGTGAGCGTAGTTTTGTGTTGTTGCTTGTTCTATCAATCCGAGTCGCAATAAAGATAGAGTCTCGAGAATGGCACGCGCAGATCGAGGTGCACTGCACAGAACGGGCAAATAGCTCGGCCATTAGGCATGAGCAGCGATGAATAGTGGTGTGCCAGCTTGGTACTGATGGCATGGCCGCATGGATTGAATACGCACTCAGGAATTACGTGCTGTTCCTCTGTAGACTGCAGTTGCGAGTTCTCTTTAAGTAGCAGCTGTACCAGTGACCCAGGAGTCCGACAGAGAGGGCATGTGTGCGAACTGGCAATACGCTTTTCATAGCCGAAAACGTGTCCACACGCAGGAAACACATGCGGAATCTGGTCTAGTGGGACCTCTTCACCGGGAGCCGGGCGCGTGAAACGCAGCGAGTGTAACTGGACTGGACACTGAACGTTCAGCCGTTCGAGCTGGGTGCTAATGGAGGACAACGTTGCCCGCCCGTAGACGACGGGCGCCTCAAGCAGTTCACTGTTGTCTGCTTTAGCCTCGAGCTCGCAACGGTAACTGGTCTGGAACTGCAATTGAACACCGCCAAGGTCAATTACAGCGCCGTCCGTCAATATTGGGGGTAGATCCTCAGCGCTAGTCATTGGACGGTTGAATGCGCCACTCCGTGACCGCAACTTGTCGCCGTGACGGCGCCGACGATCGGAGTTGGAGCTTAATGGAGCTTTCGCAGCGGCGTCCGCAATGCGTGACTCAATCGCGTACAATCGACCATTCACCGACACTTCAAACCACTGTTTCTGTTCAGGAAGCCACACGCGCACACCGTTCTTCGTCAGTCCGTCTAGCGGCAGTTCGCTCGCGTCTCGCACATCCAGCTCAAAATGCTCCAGCGGTCCGTCCTCAGGGGTTTCATCGATATAATGCTTCACGTTTCCGTTCAACAGTCTGTTACTGCTCGTTTTGCTGCGACCAAAGACGGTTCTATCCCCCTCGTCTTCTCGGACGTGTTCCATCAGTGTCGTCATGACGCACGTGTGGTCCGTCCCCACCCGTTTCGACCACGCGCCGCATCGCGCACAATGTTTCAGTGCATGTCCTGCCGTGCTCATACGTCGCGCCGCGTCAAAGCCTCCGGCAAAGATACGGCACTCAAATGGCGGCTCACGTGAGCACACAATTCTCGCCGCATAGCGAGAAATCGTCCCGGACGCGCCGACTCTCGGCCCTGGGATCACGAAATCGTTTTGACGGCACGGCATGCGGCCGATCTGAAACATGTCGACACTCGGATCGGCATGGAACTCTGTGACACTGGCGAACGGGTCCTTGTCGTTCATCGGGACGCACAGTTGGTACGGCGCGACGGCCCGCGGCGGAAAAGCCGCTCCGTCCTCGGCTTGATTGTCGACGCTTGGGTGACGGCGAGCCGCCTCGATGCGCTGCATCATGCGCGACGTGACATCCTTGAGCTCTTTGGCCACAGTTCCGTTAGGCTTGCTGCCATTGAACCCCTCAATAGGAATAATTTGGTGGAAACGATGAAGTCGGACCCCATTGGCCCTTGGACGTTTCTCCAGTACGTAGTGGGCGTTCTGGTCGCCCAGCGGCTTCCAGAGCTGGCCGAGAGAGCGCTTGCGGTTTATTGACGAGGAGGAGGCTCCGTCCGCCTCGTCAGCAGCGTCTGCGAGCCCGAAGGACGGCGGGGCGAGCTCCAAGCTGCCGCTGCGAGGGCGTCGCACCGTGTCCACGCGGTAGCTGCTATAGCCGAGCACCACGAGACGTCCGTACTCCATCGTCGCGACCAGTTAAGGAATGACAGAGGCGCGACCTGGCAGATGCAAAACAAGCTGGACTTAGACCCGGAATGACAAAAAGTCGTTTTGGCCAAAAAACAAGTTTTCTTCTGCAATAGGGAAGGAACCCGTGCGGAACGGAGTGGCTCTTTTAGGTATATTTCCACAGTGCTGAGCGAGTGGTAATGATGAAAAGAACACTGTTTTGTATGTGTGATATGACAAAAAGATTCGGAGAAAATTATCGTCTACAAATCAACGAAATGTCGTCCCGTGATCAAATAAATATCCGCACCGGGATTTTTCCTCCTTCTTGGCTTGGTTGGTATTAAAATCATGAAAACGTGTCATTATGCTCTGCGTCGAACTCGTCGGTAAGGGGACGAGGAGAGTGGCCATTGGGGAAAATATTAGTGTCAAATTCATCCTCTTCGTCCTCGAATGCCTCAAAGTCGACTGGCGCTGCTTGCAGTTTCTCAACCACTTGCGAAAACTGCAACAACGTGTCCTACACAAATGAAAAATAAAGTTAGGGACTAGAAAATGTTGTGTAGAACGGAGGGAAAAGGGGATACCATGATAGCGAAACTCTTTTGCTCGATCGACTGATCAATACGTCCGGGACTTCGGTGTACGGGCCGGCTGGACGTTGCCGACGGCTTGGACCCTTTAGTGAGCGAGGATTTGCGCTGCATTGTGTCGAAGGAAGTGGTGGTGGCCGCGTCCAAGGTGCGCTGCAGGTTTAAAAAAGTTTTCCTCATGCTCTCGAATTCCTGAGCGATCGTTAAGTGCTCCTCCGAAAGCATGAACGGCTCGGGTTTTCGAGCCGAATGGTGCTTGGTCACTTGCTTGTATTGCGACACGATAGTGATGGTAGTCTTGGTACGCCACGAAATGGACGAGCCACCCTGAGAGAGAACCATGACGGAGGTGAGTGGCATGACATTTCTACCGTCCGGTGAGGCTCTAGCAAGCAAACACTATGTATGTACCTGCTTGATGACCATTTTTTCCAGGTGCTTTTCGTACAGTGAGTAGAACTGTGTTCCTACCAGCGATAGAGGCATCGCTGAGTAAATAGTTGCAGCAATGATCACGAGCACACCGAAGAATTTCCCTATGGATGTCCTTGGTACCAAGTCGCCATATCCAACCGAAGTCAGCCTTTTTTTTAATACAAAAAATAGCGTTAGAAAAACCGAGTGACCACGCATTATAATCAACTACTGTACTTCTTACGTTGTATATGATAGCCATGTCGAGCGTATCATGTCAACAATCGTAGCTTTCACCTTATCTTGAATCAAGATGCGCTTCCTAGTTGGAAGCCCTGCTGCCAGCTCTGGTGTAAGGACGTTCTTGTTCCACCACATGCAGGTTTCGCCTACAAAGCATTCTTTCCCGCGTTCGATTTCGTAAAACATCGCGCCGGCAATAATACAACCTGTAAACAGGAAGAAGAGCTGTAATAAAAGTGAGAACACTTACTAGTCACTATCTGATCGACTATTATCTTACTGGGATAACCAAAGGCTTCCAGATTTTTATCGCAGTTGAAGCCAAGACTTTAGTCCCTCGGAAATGCTAAAAGACAGTTAGTAGTGTGCAACTAGAAGTTGCCAAAAACATACCAAACCCAGAGAAGAAAATCGTATCGTACCCGTGTCAGTTTAAGGATTCGCATAATCTTCAATACACGAATCACCGAAAGAATCGACGGTGATGTGGCAACGATCGCGTAGTCTGGCCGGATCCGCGCAAAGAGAAGTTCAATAACCTCGACAAAGAACGGCAGGATGGCAAGCGCGTCAAAAAATACGTAGAAGTCTTTCCAGAACTGCTTGCGGTTCTGCGACACATAAAACCGGAGGCCCAGCTCCAACGTGAACACGATGCCGAAATACCACTCAAAATAAATCCAGTATGGGCCCATGTCGAAGAGCATAGTTCCAGATGCTCGACATTGCTGACGGTAACACACAAAATCTACACTCTCTTCAAGAAAGGCGTCTTGGCACGGCAACGCTGAGGCGTTCAGTGACCCAAAGTTGTACCCGTTGCCGTAGCATTCTCGTGATTCGGTTACACTAGAGCAAGAAAACTGAAGTCGCTGTGCGAAATCACTCGTGCCGTTTTCCAGACGCAAAAAGCACGCGGGATCAAGTTTATCAAATCCTTCTTCCCTGCAGTAGCTCTTGACGACAGTTCTGCAGCCGTGCGTGTCAACGCCACTTGCTGCCAGCTCCTGCAGCGACTCTGTGAAAAATAACATGATGCTGACAAGTGCAAACGCGACCATAGCTTGGTTCACTATCGTGGCGAGACGCGAGGAATCTGGTACTTCTAGCAGTAACCAAAGCCGGCCTCTAAGTGTTTGAGAAGCTATCCGTGGGTCAATAACAGCGGAGTGTTGACCCGAATTCACCTTTGCTTTGGTCATAGCCCGTTTTGCCTTCGCGTACATGTTACCTAACAGTCCTTGGGACCGGGGATCTAGTGTCATCTGAATCGATCTTCGTCGGTGAGGAATGAAAATTTGTAGGAGAATGACAGCTTCATCGTGAACTTCCAGCAAGCGGGCAATGCCTTCCTTTATTTTGCTTTGACGGTCAGCCTCTGATTCGAGCATTTCCATTGTCATTGTCATCGACTGCGTGCTCCTCATATTTGAACGCGCGATGCCGGAAATGTGGTTGTGCACAACTGACCACACGTGCAATAAATGGTATTGTACATCACAAAGTCGCCTAGCATGACTATGCAGTCTCTGACAATCGAAGGGAGAAAGCGACGCATCTAGATAGCGAGATTTTTTCTTCTTGTCCATCTGAAAATTCTCGTACGTCAGTTGAAAGTTAGTGCCAATAATTGCCACAGGCATCGAGAAATAGATCTGCCCAAGAATCATTGCAACCATTGTTAACATGAGCGATGCTGGATTCTTCAATGATGGTGCCTGACGACCATACCCCACGGTCGCGACCCTGAAAAAATGATATCCACCACAAACATGTAAGTTTCTGGACTAGCAACCACAAAAAACTGATAACATTCTCATTAATTTAAGATACTCACGTAACCATCACAAAATACGCCGAGTTGAAAATATCAGTAAAGGTGCAAATCTCCACGTTGTAGCAGGGCTCAGCATAGAAAATTGCAGTAGCAAGTATCATAACCAGCGTGAACAGGAAAAACAGCATGATGCTCAGAGGACGCAAGCTGGCTTTGATGGCGAGGTACATGATCTTTGTTTGCTCATAGTGCCGCAAGATACGTGCCAATCGCACAGTGCGGACCAAGCGAAGCAGGTGAAAAGAGTGCTTAACGTCGAAGTCCACCTCCATAGCCTCCAAAATCTGTAACAAATACCATGGAGAGATCCCGATGAAATCTAACCACATGTATGGATCATGCGCAGTTGCGCGAAGATTTCTGGTTTGGATAATGCGTCCGAGAAACTCCAATGTAAACAGCCCCGTCAGCACGCCGTCCAAAATGTCATGATCATCTTCAGATGGTAAATACGGATATCCTGGATCTGTGCTTCCCATGTGCGGTCCATCGCACGTTTCCATAGCAAGGCCCATATTCCCGAGTAGAATGAGAATAAACACTACGCGATTAAACCGACGTCCCCATAGCGACACAGGTGGCAAGACAAACAACTCGCTCAGCTCTTTCTTGGTACGAAAGTAAATCATGCGATGAATCGACGGGTCAATCGGCTGCTGAGAACTGGCTGGAGAAGCCGCTACGGCGGAATTATTTCTTGACGTGACGCGCACCCTGTGCAGTGACAATCTCTTGCTCACTATGGATGCCATATCGTGTTCCTCGAAGCTCGAGTTTCGATCCGATGCGTCACTGAGGACTCTATCAAATGATCCTCGACGACCTCTGCTCTTTCCCCCGGCACCATGAGAATCAACAGGGTGTACTCTGGAATTTCTAACGCTGCCACCTTCAGAACCACTTCTCATTAGCGACGACCGCTTCACAAGACGCTGAAGCTGACCAGACGTCTCCGTCTGAGATTCAGAAGCTATTTGGCCTTGCGTAAACACCCTGTCGTTTTCTTCCATCGCCCGCTCTGTTGCTGCCGGTACTACAGGGATATCTATGGGTGCTGTGGTCTCCGATTTCCACGAATTGGTCCTTGTCGTGATACTTTGGTACCTGGAGAAGCCTGGCCTGGCGGACGAGCGGGCAGATTCCTCACCAATCCCAGCAGGAACGGAGCTAGGTAGCTGTGCGATGTCGCTGAATCCAAGACGAACAGAAGGATTGAACCTTCCTGGGACCGGCTCATTGAGATCCGACGACAACTTGATGCTGCCATCAGACATTTGATGAAGTGGGGGCAGCGCCCCACTCCGGAACTTTGATGTCTCCACTCTGTCGGCCTGTTTGGAACGGGCTCGCCCGTTTCCCGCCTCTCTCTGTGTGCTTGGTCGCGGTCAACCAACTCCGTCGGGACGTGTACGAAGTCACGGATGCTCTGAATCAGGTCTATTCCCGCCGCGCATGAAGGTGCTACTAGTGTACACGACCGCGGAGGCGCGAGTTGTCGTTGGGAAGCGCAGCGCGCGCTCAATACACCAAGCCGCTGTAACGCTCCAGCGACCCGTGCACAAAACTAACGCGCAAATAGTTCTTGGTGTCCTGCATGACCCTCGCGAAACGGACACTCTTCAGCATGTCAACAAAAATGAACAATCACTCTGCATCCATAGCATTTTGATACTGTAAATTCTTATTTGAGTTCAAATATGACCTCTAGTATCTGGTGAGCTTGTCATAACGAAAGTATTTGAGAATATGCGATCCGGACAGGTAAATATTTTGTGAGGTTTTTCACTGCCATCATGAGGTTTTTCGTGTTGGCTGGCTGAGCTGGTTTCCCAAAGCGGCGCCGATTGACCTCCATTCGTGCACTTCCCCATCATCAGTACGCTGCCCCGGGCCTTCCACCTCTAGCTACAGCAGCGACTGACCTCTCTATTGCCATGGCGGGCGATAAGAGCTCGAAGAAGAAGGCTAGCAAGACCAAGGCCTATGTGAACGAGTGGCCGTCCACGAACCCGTCTTCCTGCTCGCGCTCGGTGCCTACCAAGACGTACGACCATCACTCTTGACGTTTCCTGTCAACTTAAGACAAAAATACTAATATGGTTCTTTGTATGTGCAACTGCAATAAATATCAACAGCAATGACAAGTTGCAGAAGCTTGTGGCGCCGCACCTGGACTCGTTCAACTTCTTCCTGACCGAGGGTCTGGACCTGGCCGTCGCCGACATGTGTAAGATGCCTGTAGAGCTCCCTAATCAGCATCGGATGGACTTCTGGATCGAGAATGCGCAGATTGGCTACCCTACGACGGAGAACCAGATCACTGGAGAGCAGAAGCTGCTGCCTAGCGAGTGTCGCCAGCGCGGCGTCTCGTATACGGCTCCACTGGTCGTGACGCTCGCGCGTTCTTTCGGCGGCTCCCAGAACGTTGAGCGCATCCAGCGCGTGGTAGGTGAGATCCCCATCATGGTGCGATCGAAGCGCTGCCACCTCAACGGCAAGTCGCCCTCTGAGCTCGTCAAAGCCCGCGAGGAGGCCAACGAGATGGGTGGCTACTTTATCTGTAATGGTAACGAGCGCTGCGTGCGTCTACTCCAGATGCCGCGTCGCCACCACATCATGGCCGTGCGTCGTGGCGCCTTTGCCAACCGTGGTGACCTATACACGGAGCTGGCTGTGTTTATGAAGTGCGTCAAGCGCGACCAGTCCGCTGTGACGGTCACCGTGCACTACTTGCAGGATGGTAATGCTACCGTGCGTTTTGGTGTCAAGAAACAGGAGTTTATGATCCCCGTGGGTCTTGTACTCAAGGCACTGTACCCACTTACGGACCGTGAGATTTACGAGCGTGTGTTGCGTGGAGATCACGAGAACACGTACCTATCTGCTCGTGTGGAGCTGATTCTGCGTGAAGCCAAGAAGTTCTCCCTCTACTCGCGTGACGAGGCGTTGGCATACTTGGGCAAACACTTTCGTTTTGCCATGCCATATGTGTACGAAAACATGAGCAACGTGGAGGTTGGGAGCAAGCTTTTGGACGAATTCCTGTTTGTGCACATTCCCAAGGGCGAGAAGGGACGCACACAGAAGGTGGAACTGCTGTGTTTGATGCTGCGCAAGCTGTACGCATTTGCGAAGGGCGACATTCCTGAAGACAACGCCGATTCCGTCATGAACCACGAGCTGCTGCTGCCTGGTCACCTCTACCTTATGATCATGAAGGAGAAGCTGCAGGAATCTCTCATGTTGATGCGCGCAAACATCCTGAAGGAAACACAGAGCAAGAAGAAGGCTGTCGTGATGGACCAGGCTTTCCTGCGCAAGATGTGGGAACGTACCCCGAATATCGGTAACGCTATGACGTACTTCCTGAACACGGGCAACCTTCGTTCGTCTAGTGGTCTCGATCTGCTGCAGGTTGCGGGTTACACCATTGTCGCCGAGAAGCTGAACTATTACCGTTACTTCTCACACTTCCGCTCCGTTCACCGTGGTCAATTCTTCACTGAAATGAAGACAACAGCTGTGCGTAAACTGCTGCCCGACTCGTGGGGGTTCTTGTGCCCTGTGCACACTCCCGATGGATCTCCTTGCGGTTTGCTGAACCACTTGGCTGTGGAGTGTGAACTTGTTTGCCACCCGGCGTTCAAGGCAGATGACTACCTACAACAAGAAGTCAAGCTGTCCCGCTTCCTGGCAAGCCTGGGTATGATCCCTACCTCGGGTTACGCTGATGGTGCTCTTATCGTCCCGTACTCGTACCTGCCTGTGATGATGAACGGTAAGGTGCTTGGTGGAGCCCCTGCGGAGGTTTGCAAGCGAATCGCGGATGTTTTGCGCAAGATCAAGTCTGCTGAAAGCTCGGAGGAGCGCGATGCCAACGGCATTGTCTCGAACCTTGAGGTGTGTCTCATCCTGCCTACTCGCGGTGGACCTTTCCCGGGACTGTATTTGTCAGCCGATGCTGCGCGTATGTCGCGTCCGGTGATGCAGATGGACACCAAGCGCATTGAGTACATTGGACCAATGGAGCAGGTGTTTATGGACATCGCGTGTACGAAGGATGATATCCGACCGGCTACGACTCACATGGAGATCAAGCCCACAAACATGCTGTCGCTTGTGGCCTCGCTGACGCCCTTCTCCGACTACAATCAGTCTCCTCGTAACATGTACCAGTGCCAGATGGCCAAGCAGACGATGGGCACGCCTGCCCACTCAATCGTACACCGTTCGGACAACAAGATGTACCGTATCCAGTCGCCACAGATTCCGATCGTGCAGAATGAGCGTCTGCGTGAGTACCAGCTTGATGAGTATCCGCTGGGTACCAACGCGGTGGTGGCTGTGATTTCGTACACGGGTTTCGATATGGAGGATGCTATGATTCTGAACAAATCTTCGTACGAACGTGGTTTCGCTCACGCTTCAGTGTACAAGCAGCTAACGGTGGACATTAGTTCCGGTGGTAAACAGGGCAGTTCGACGTCCAAGAAGTACTTTTCCAACATCAAGACGGATGGCAGCGAAGAGTTCTGCTCTACGAAGCTGGACCGCGATGGGTTCCCTCACATTGGCCAAATCGTAAACTACGGCGACCCGATTGCAAGCTGGATCGACGAGACCACCGGCCTGCCATCGTTCCAAAAGCACAAGGAGACCGAACCGGCTATCATTGAGCAGGTTAACATGATTGGTAGTTCGTCGCAGGCATCGGAGTTCACCAAGGCCAGCATTAAATTGCGTTTCTGCCGTAACCCGACGATTGGTGACAAGTTCTCATCGCGTCATGGACAGAAGGGTGTTATGAGTATTTTGTGGCCTCAGGCCGACATGCCGTTCTCGGAGTCAGGCATCTCCCCGGACATTATCATTAACCCGCACGCTTTCCCGTCACGTATGACCATCGGTATGCTTATCGAGTCGATGGCCGCTAAGACGGGTGCTCTGAAGGGCAAGTACATGGATGCCACGCCGTTCAAGTTCAGCGAGAAGGACCGTGTGATTGACTACTTTGGCTCGCAGCTGAAAGAGCACGGCTACAATTACATGGGCAGTGAGCCTTTGTACTCAGGTATCTCCGGTACCATCATGCAGGCGGATATTTACATTGGTGTCGTGTACTATCAGCGTCTGCGTCATATGGTTAGCGACAAGAGTCAAGTGCGTGCTACGGGTCCAATGAACTCATTGACCCGTCAGCCCGTCAAGGGCCGTAAGAAAGGTGGAGGTATCCGTCTCGGTGAGATGGAGCGCGATTCGCTGCTTGCCCATGGCTGTGCGTTCCTGCTGCAGGATCGTCTGTTGAACTGTTCCGACAAGCACATCGCCACAGTGTGCACAAACTGTGGCAGTCTGTTGTCGAATGCCACACAGCGGTCGACAGTCGAGACTGCTGGCCAGGGAGAGATCGCCGTCGCCATGAAGTCCAAGACCCAATGGTACTGTACAGTTTGCCAAACGGGCGAGAGCTGTGAACCTGTCGCCATGCCCTACGTCTTCCGCTACCTTGCCAACGAGCTGGCTGCAATGAACATTAAGATGTCTCTTACTCTGAAGGGATGCTAACGGGTGTGCTGCAACCAAGGGGGGGGAAGCATTCAGGTATGCGGTTCGCCCAAACAAATAGATTTATTTGATCGTAGACTCAGCCTCGCGTCATCGTGGTGTGAACTTATCCGTTTTCCTTGATCACTGCAGTTTCCAGCCGAGACGGGTGTGTCGTGTATCTGTTTCATTAGAGTTTCAAGGGGCGCGACCGGACAGGAGGTACAACGCCGTTCTGTGGATTACCAGCTTCATTCCACGAGCAACGTCCTGACCGAGATGAGGAGCACCAGCGACTTCAACGCGTCGCTGCGTCAATCCCGGAGTCCAAGCGGGACGGCACCGCGCGCTGCCAGTGTTTATAACAGCCGTGGGGGTCACCCGTATGCTCAAGGCATGAGCATCAGCGTGTCCTCGGCTTCGAGTTCACCGTCCGGCAGTGCACGTTCATCCCCGCACGGTAGTACGTTGTCTCCGAGTCATACGACACGTCGAGCCCAACCACTACAACAGCAACAGCATCAGTACTATGCCCCACCAGCGCCAGCTACTGCTGCCATGGCGTACCTCCAACGGACAGCCATATCCAACGCCTACAACTCGACTGGAGGTTCTCGCAGCAGTGAAGATACCGAGACAGCGTCGACCTCTTCTGACGGATTCCTCGGAGACCGCCCTACGTCGCCGGCACACAGCATCGCCAGCAACTCGAGTCGATACGCCGCCGAACGCGGAAGCAATTTTAAGGTGGTGATTCGTGTGCGTCCTCCGCTGCCGCGTGAGCTTCACGGTGACCGACCGTTTCAGAACGTCATCAACGTGGATCAACAAGGTCACGTGCTGACTGTATCGGAGAACCTCAGTGCACTGGCCTTTAATGGAGGCAATGGGGGAAATGGAGACAACGAGTCCAGTACACCAGGTGCGTACGGCAATCACGTCTTCTCGTTCGACCATGTGTACGACCAACAATGCACTCAAAGCACCGTGTACGAGAATACTGCCAAGGCTGTGGTGGAGTCGTCGCTCGAAGGGTACAATGCCACCATATTCGCCTACGGACAAACTGGAACTGGCAAGACGTACACGATGGAGGGGTTCAACAGCGGCTCTGGCAGCGTCGAAGAGCGGGGAATTATCCCGCGCGCTATCGAACAGATTTTTTGCCATATCCAGGCCAATGTGTCAGCGCGCTGCCGCTTCCTCGTACGCGCGTCATATCTGCAAATTTATAACGAATCTATCTCGGATCTGCTGAAGCCTGAGCGAAGCAACTTGACTATCCGAGAAGATCGACGACGTGGGGTATTTGTCGAGGGGTTATCTGAATGGGTGGTGCGATCACCGGAGGAAATTTACGGACTTATGGAACGCGGTGGTGCAATGCGTGCTACTGGTAGTACGAAGATGAACGAGTTATCGTCTCGTAGCCACGCCGTGTTCATCATTATCGCTGAGCAGAGCAAGACAACATATGTGGATTCGAAAGGGAACGATGTGGCACAGGAGGAGTTCATGGCGCTTGTTAATGCTTACCAGGCGCGTCACGGTGGAGGAAATGCTCCTGCTAATGGTGGCACAGGTGGCAAGACTCCGAATGGAGCCAATGGCAACGGCACAGCAGCTTTACACCCAAAGCTTGAGGCGATGGTGCGGCAAAGCTTCAAAGTTGGTAAACTGAACCTGGTAGATCTTGCTGGCTCGGAGCGAGTGCGGCTGTCAGGCGCTACAGGTCAACGGCTGGAAGAAAGCAAGAAAATTAACCAGTCTCTTTCGGCGCTAGGAAACGTCATCTCGGCATTAACCGACGCACGCGGACGTCAACACATCCCGTACCGCGATAGTAAACTCACCCGAATCTTGGAGGACTCGCTAGGTGGCAACTGCAAAACGACCATGATGGCTATGATTTCACCCGCGTTGGAGGCGATGACCGAGTCTCTTTCTACCCTCAAGTTTGCCAATCGTGCCAAACACATCAAGAATGAGGCACGAGTGAATGAAGACTTGGATCAGAAATCGCTGCTTCGAAAGTATGAACGTGAGCTGAAGCGACTGCGAGCCGAGCTGGAAGAGCGTTCACGTAACGTTGTGGACAAGCGCCGGTTACTGGAGCTCGACGAACAGCGCCGCCGGGCTGAAGAAGACAAAATGGCAGCGATCCGTGCCCTTGAGGAACGCTCGCGTGAATTCATGCGGGAGAAAGAAGAGAAAAAGCGCCTTGAGCAGCGCATCTCAGCACTGACATCTCAAATGCTGATGAGCAACCAGAGACGTCTCACACCTTCTGGCGGCCTTAGCGGTGCTGACGGCGAGACCTTAAATGTTGAGGATCCATTGATACGTGTTGCAATCAAGGAGCACCAGGATCGAATCCGTCAGGAGTATGAGTGCCGTCTAGCTGACCTCGAAAAGGAACGAGAGACTATCGAGGAAGAGAAGGCTCAGGTGGATCGCTACAAGCAGCTACTGCTCAAGCAGCGTGATATCATGATTGCACTAACTCAGCGACTGAATGAGCGCGACGAGCAGATCACAGCATTGCAGGATGAGCTAGATGCTTATGACCGCCACCAGAAGGAGCTCGAGGAGAAACTCGATGAGAAGACGGCGCACCTTATTCACTTGCAGCGTGTGGCTATGGAACACAACGCAAGTTCTCCGGGTAAAATTGATGCCGAGTTGCTCAAGGCGCTTGGTGATTGGGGAGGCGGCGCAGCACAAACTGCAAAGACATCTTCATCTTGTTCTATAGTGTCGGAGACGGCTGCTGAGCTGCTTATCACACACAAACAGTTCCGACCTCATCCGGTAGACCCCGTTATCATGAACGATAACAACTGCAACAGCGGGAACAACAATTCATTTCACACTGGAAGCAGTGGATCCAGTCTGCTTTCTGCCGAAGAGAAGATCCAAGAACTACGCGCGCTGGTGGACGCGCAGGTTGCAGAGCACCAAAGGATGGCCAAAGAGTTGGAGGACGTCAAGTCGGAAAAGGTCTCGGTGGAGTTTCAAATGCGCGAAAAACTGGACAAGCTCGTGCAGGTGGAACTCGAGGCGCGCACCAAAGATCTTAACCGCGCCGAGAGCACCAGGGACAAGCAACAGCTTGTCAACCTACAGCGGCAATTAGAACAACTGATGGCGGAGAATCATCAACTCCAGATCCGTGCTGTTACCGACGACCAGATGCAGCTACAAGCGCGATGTGAAACTCTCTTGAAGGAACGGCGAGCTGTTCAGACCATTATGGAGCACAAGATTAAGGCTCTCGTGACAGCTATCGGTGAAGCATCCGATGCCACGCTTCAGACTGCGGGTGGAGCTGACAAGCTTGGCGAACCTGCAAAATGGCTGGCACGAGAGGTGAATGCGCTTCAAAGACTTGTCAACGCTTCAATTGTCGCGTTGCGCAACGCTGACGCTGGGATCGGCGATGCTTCGAGTGGAAAACTTTCAAAGGAGTCGAGCAGCAGCCAGCCTACGCTTATGACGGCAACTACAGGTCCCAGTAGCAATCGGGAGTTGAGTGATAAACCTAATTCCTCTACGATGATGTTTCCAGCAGCAACTGCCGCCATCCAACCCGTGAATTTATCAGTGGATGAACTCATTGAACAGAGGAGAGCGCAACTTCAGCAGCAGCGCGAACGATACCCCAGTGTATGAAACGACTCACGAGTAGACAGAAGCTTCGTCGAGACCATCCGTCCAAGGCCAACACGAACATGTACTGAATTTATAGCGGACTTACACTTTTCACCGACGCGTCACCTTGAGGTGGCGGTGGCGGCCGTAAGCCAGCGACGACGTCCTGACCGATCCACCGCTTCTCACTGTCGTTTGCGATCGCAGGCAGGAACTTGAGCTGGGTATCGTCCCTCTTCAGGTACGAATCGACGACCCAGAACTGGGCCGAGTTGCAACATCCTGGGATCGCGAGCATCACAAGAGACAATTGCAGGTGTCGGTGGTGCCTAAAAGTCGAAAACAAGTTCGTGGCAAAGTACGCAATATCTGGGAAAAAAGTCCAGAGAATCAACACGTCGACCAGCTTCATGAGCGAGATTGCTGTCAGGTACGCGGCCAACTGCGTCCACCAGATCCGCATCTGGGGCGGGTCACCGTAGTCACCGCAGCATGCGAGATCCAAGAGTCCCAAGCGTGCTGCGACTTTGTCGATCGTACGAAGAAACACGATCATGATGAAGGCGCCCCATGTCGTGTCGATCAAATACGTGACAAAGTAGACCCCGCACTGTCATGATGGCGTTATGTAAGATTCTTTATCATTGATGATGAGGTAGTAAGTGGAAACACTGTACCTCGTCGTAGTCTTCGGCTGACGTAGCGACCATGACGATTGACAAGATGACACTGGCGCAATGAATGAACAAAGCACCGAACGACTGCTTGCTCACGTCTAGCACCCAAACTTTTATGGGGCGGATGGGGAACTCGAGTTTGCGCTTGATGTAGAGTATGAACACGGCGATGCATGCCAATGACAGCTGCAACACGCGACCGAACGCATCTGTGAACAAGTGGCAGCGATCGTCGTTGGAATCGGCCGCCATGGTCTTGAAAAAGGATAATGAGACCGTCGGATCTAACATTTGCGCCCTTTCGGGATCATTTTAATGGTCCCGAAAGGACGCAAATGCTTTAAAACGACTTCAACCAGTATTTGTACTACGTGCTTAGGATATACTTCGAAGTACACATGACTTAAGGGCTTTTTCTTTTCTCTCTCGGTCTCAGACTTGGGCGTGTCAGGTTGATTACTACTGTACATGTGCTAGTACGCATCACCGCCCACGTGCAGGAAGTTTCTGCCTGTGGCTTCGCCCGTGTCTTGGTTGCCCTGGTAGTCGACGACAAAGTCGTTGGGCTTCGAGCCATCCGGGAGTGGCACGCCCCAGTCGCAGTCCTGCTCAATGCCGAGATTATTGTGGTGCATCTGGATGCGGAACCAGCCATTCTCTCCCCAGTACGTTCCCCAGGAGTTGCGTCCGATCCCTGTCATGAGATAAACAAAAATAATCAATCACCATAGCCACCTAAAAGAGGCACTGCAGGCAGTACGCACAATATTCCGTGTCCGTCTCCTCGTCATAGCCCCAGCCAGCGACAGAAATCTCGTGATTGATCAGGGGGAACATGACGTGCTCCGAATAGATGCCGCCCGTGTAAGCCTCAAACTTCGTCGTGGCGTGAACACCGCAGCCGATGGGACCACGTTTGTAGATCTCAGCCTTCATGCGGTCAGCACCGCTCACCGAGCCATACTCGGACACGTAGTACTTGGAAAACTTTTTGATGGATTCGCACACACCAGGAGTAAACGACTCTTTCGACGGCCAGCACCTAAGTGCACAAATCAAAAAAAGTCACAATGGTCTAAAAGGACGAATACGGCCAACGAAGGTCATACAAATACTCACGTTTCACAGATAGCAAACTGGTCGCATTGCAAGTTCTTGGCCTGATAAGCTTGGCACGTTTGGTCGGGAATACCGTGACGGTGCGCATATTCGTACACCAAACCAGGGTTTCCGCCATTGCAAGTACCACCGGCGTGGCAATTGATGAGGACCTGCGGCGATAGTGCAATTTCCGGCCATGATGCTGAAGCGTTTCAACGTAAACATGATCAGATATCTAATAAGTCACTGAGCCTGAAGGATTCTACCATTTCAACACGTACCATTTCTCATAATAGAGATTCGATCCGACAAAGCGCTGGTCGTGCCCTGGGCCCAGCAACTGCCACAATAATGCGGAATGTGCTGGTTTTTGTCCCACGTGACGTAGTTCCTTCCGTTAACATCGCGCCAGTCCCAGTTCTTTGGGAGATCCTTGTCGTCCATTGTTTCGTGAGGCAACGGCGAGATTACACGCTCGCCACCAGCAAAATGCAGCTTCTGGCGGCAGCCCCCCAGCTTCGATTCCACCGACTTGTCCTCATTATCAGTGTCCTCAGCATTTTCTTTTTCCTCCACCTTCTCTGCCTTCTCAATCGAGACCGGGGTCGGCCATCCGTCGTCCTTGGGCACGCCAAAGGCGCACTCACCTTCGACACCGACATTGTTCACTCCTCGAATGAGGCGCATCCAGCCATCTTCGCCCCAGAAACTCCCCCAACTGTTGCGTAGAACCCAATAGGGTACACCATTTTCCTCTCCCCAGCCAGCAATTGAGATGGCGTGATCCACGTCCGTAGCATTGGTCTTGTCGTCAAAGATACCTCCCGAGTACTTAAGAAACTCGTCGGTAACCGCGACACTGCAGGCAATAGGTCCTCGAGCGTAGATCTCGGCCATCATCTGCTGCTCGCCCAGCGTCGTGCCAAACTCTGAAACATAATACTTATCGTACGACTTCTGCGAGAAACAGCCTTTAAACGGCAAGCAGTTCTCACACACATCCACATCCGTGCACGTGTTACCGGTATCATGTCCGGTTGCTGCGTAGCGCTGGCATCCTTCTTCGGGGACTCCGTTCTTCTGTATATAGCGATACGCTTCCAGCTGGTCGCCGCCATGACACCCGTTGTCTTTCTTATCACAGTTGAGAAGCACCTGCGGCGACAGCACCACCTCCCTGTGCACTTCAACTGACGGCTTGCTGTTCGGACTGCGCGCTTTGGCGATGAGGATGCGATCCGCCAAAGCCGATGTCGCCGCTGATATTACAATTTAACAAATGAGAGGATTATGACTGCGGGCGAGGGTTTATCAACTTCAAGGAGGTTTGGGCGTACCGAAGGACCAGCACGAGCCGCAGTAGTGCGGGATATGCTGGTTGCGCGAGATGGTCACGTAGCGGGTGCCGTTAACGTTGCGCCAGTCGAAGTTCTTGGGCAGCTTGGACACATCGAGGTAGTCGTGCGGAAGGGGCGACGTGAGCGACACGGAGCGGTCTGGACTGCGCACGTATCCGTAGCCGCCGTCGCTCGTGTGTCCGGGAAGCGAGACCGACGACGCGGAGGCGGTGGAAGCCGCAAGGGCGAGGATAATAGAGACTCGCATGGCTGCGATGGATGCTGGGGCTCTTCGCGCTTGACGTCAGGATGAAGAGTGGTCGACGCTTCTTCAACGAGAGAGGGGGGACGTGACCGATCTTCTCGATCGGTTTGACCAGGTGTTGACTGCAGAACAATACGAAGATTAACACATTTGTGAAAGGAGATAAATTAATTTTGGTTTGCGTATTTATAATTGTTGGCTCTGTTGTACAGCCTGTTATACTTGATCAACGTAGTAAAATAAGCATTGACTTCAACCTATATACTGTGTAAGCTGATATTCAGCGACTGTGATTGTCAAATCAGATCATGACCGTTGACGTTCCTACCGTTGTGCTGCCCAGCGGGGCGCGGATGCCCATGGTTGGGCTGGGCACGTATAAGGCCGCAGCCGGCGATGAAGCCTACGAGTCGGTGCTGTCGGCCTTGCACCTGGGCTACCGCCACATTGACACCGCGCGTCTGTACGAGAACGAGGCGGATGTGGGGCGTGCCGTGCGGGATTCGGGAATCCCTCGGGAGCAAATCTTCATCACAAGCAAACTGCGGGAGTTTTCATGGGGCTACGACCAGGCGCTGGAGGGGGGGCGCTCCAGCAACGAACTCATTGGTTGCGGCTACATCGACCTGTTCCTGCTGCACCAGCCGTTCGACCCCAAGCTGCGCGCCGACACTTGGCGCGCGCTCGAAGACTTGCAGAGAGGCGGGGTACTGCGCGACATTGGCGTCTCTAATTTCGGGGAGCCGCATCTGGCCAAGCTGGCGGAGACGTGGAGAGTCAAGCCAGCGGTGAACCAGATCGAACTGCACCCATGGCTCACAAGGCAGTCGTTGGTCATGTACTGCGAGGAGAACGGTATCCACCTTCAAGCTTTCTCGCCTCTGGCGAGAATGAAGAAGATCAACGATCCGAGAATTGGTGAACTCGCCAAGGAGGTGCAGGCGGCAAGCCCATCCCAGGTGCTGATTGCTTGGGATCTGGCCAAGGGATACACTACGCTGCCCAAGTCAGTCCACAAGGCGAGGCAGAAAGAGAATTTAGAGGCGGTCAATGTGAAGTTGACGCCGGAACAAGTTGCACGTCTGGATGCGTTCAACGAAGACTTTTTCTCGGGTACGGACCACGTGAGCAACTCGGCTGTCTAAGACAGCACCAATTTCACATTCAGTTTAGCATCGTGAGAGCCTCCAGTTCGTACGTGGTTTACCAACTGGAGGCTGAACGCGTATGCGTTTTGTCTAACACGTTGACGACATATATTCTCCCACCAGCAATGTGCTGCTCCCTTCACCGTCTGCTTATAGATGATCTTCGCTGGACGTGATGAGGGACTGCGGCAAGTGACCGGTCTCGTTCACGGCCGTGACCTTGGTAGGCCGATTGGCGCACACATCAATGCGAGTGACGCCGCAGTGATTAATCTCGAAGTGGCCCCACGTGTTGGCGGGGCCAATACCAAGTGCACGACACAAGAAGAACCGGATCAGGTTGGCATGACATACTAGTACGCAGTACGACTCCTCGTCGCTCTCGTCTTGGGCTTCACCCGAGCTCAAAAAGAAGTAGTTGAATGCCTTCTGCATCCGCTCGACATCGATACGACTCCGTTCCTGCATTGCGCTATACGCACTGTTGTTGGTTGCATTACAGGTTCCACTTAGTGAAATATCGGTAGAGTACGGCGTTCCGGGCCAGCCTTCGCGCAACAACGGACTCGGGTTGAGTGAAATCTCGCCAAAGTTGTTGGCGATGATAGTGGCTGTCTCCACTGCCCGTGTCATATCACTGTGGTAGATAGTGACGTCATGCCGCGTGGGAACGCGGTTGTGCGCTAGTCCAAGACATTTACCAGTAAGCTCAGCCTGCTGCCTTCCCATCTGTGAGAGTACTTGCTTCGAGTCCGAAACTTGAGGCACATGAGCATTAATGTAGTGGCCATGACGGACCAGAATAATATGCTTGGTCCTTGGTGGCGTGGAGAACACAAAGTCTCCCAGGGAAGACTGTACTTGCTGCAGGCGCTCTTCAGTCTGCTTTGTCTGTTGATTCTGCTGGTCTCCACCCCGTTCATTCGTGCCTCTTCTCCCTTGCTGCATTCTTGTAGCTACGGAATCAGCGTTCTCGTCGGAATTATTGGCAATTCTTTCTCGCTCGTTCTCTCTAGGCGTTTGGAACCTGAGGATACCCTTAACCCACTCGATATATTCCTCTGTCGTCGAGGCCGTGAAGGCGTACGACGGTGCTCGCAGCGCATTGCCACTATCGCTCAGCCCACTGTGTCGATATTGTAGTTGGAACTTGTGGTCCTTCTTAAATGGCTCATGCACGAGGTCCATGGCGTTCACATCCAATACAATAGTGTGATGGCTATCCTTCGACACCGTCTCCAGGGTAAATCCGGTGCGCTTTCTCACCAACACGCAGTAAATCTGCATCGCGCGCACACATAACACCCCGTTAGCATTAATACAGAGGTAGGCGATCTCCTATCGACAGTGTAGCTCCTCACCGATCCGAGCGTCCAGAAGACCGGCGGGTCCTGCTGCCCCCTGCCGACCTGTTCCGCGACGACCAGCAGCCCCTCGACCTCCACCACTTCGCCTTCGCGCCGCCTCTCGACTGGCATAGACGCCAGTAGCGGGCGCTTATTGCCGCGCTTCTTATCCGACGGCAGTTCTGCCGCCAGCGTCGTCAGGTCCGTGGGCACAGTTCCGCTGGCAGGTCGGTGCTTGCGCTTGGGCGAGCTGCGCGTGGCCTCCTGGACCTCGCCCGCCAGCGACAGCACCTGAACGCGCACGGCCTCCGTCACGGAGCAGTCGCCGCCGCCCTTGCCGCGCCCGGGCGCAGGGGTCACGGCGAAGTCCAGTGACATGACCAGCAGAGGCGCGACTTGTGAATGATGATGACGAATTGAAAATGAACGTTTCTAACGTTAAAGTGAAAATTGGCGTTCTGGTGAAAATCTGGCGGGTGAGACATCGGGTAATCGGGTGCTTGTGTGGACTTCGGCTCGATTGTAATAACTCTGGCACGCAAGCCGCACTATCGACCCAGTAATGCAAAGCGAACTTTTCGAACACATCGGAGGATTGTTTGACGTGTTTGGACTGGACGACCGTCGTAAAAGTCCGGAAATGTGGACATTTTAGAGCGGAGAGCTACAAGGCAGTCATCGGTGGGGCACATCTATCCACCACGGTTGATAATCAATACTTTAAGTAAATATCGAATGTTGCAACAGCTGCTGTCGTGCATCGACGGTAAAACGAGCAGCGCTAGACAGAAACGGGCAGCGCTGCTCGCCAGGATGGCAGACAGGATTGGGTTTGGTGAGCGCAGCGAAGCGCAAGCCTTGAAGCTGGATGTGTGGCGGCATGTGCTTTACATGTACCGGTATGATACCGCAGCTTGACGACGCTTGTTTGCCGATTTTTCACCTATAATATTAAATAATACAAGCGAGAAATTCACCAAAACCCTTGACGCTTCTTTGCGGCGAGAAAGCCGGAGCCTAAGAATCTGATCGATGTATAGTGGACAGTGTCCACCAGACTACGACAAAATTGGGGCCTTGACATGAATGAGGGCCGTGCCTCATGGGTCGCCGATGCTGCCTCAACCTGCACCTCCAATTAGCTGCAGGTTTTCCTGCGTCAGGACTCCCTCCCTAAACGTGGGAGAATTGCAGAGAGAGAGAGCAAGCTGGTGCCGCTTCGCTACGTCCGCCACGTACTTGACGTTCAGGCTGACATGCATTCTGCAAGTCACCACTTTTTTTTTTTTTTTTACACCAATTGTGGCCATACTTTGTTCAAGAGAGCCACCAAAAAGTGGCAACGACTTCGTCGACTGCTGACCACAATGTGGTCACCACATGCAGCAGCTCCGCCGAAGTCCGAGTCGCAACCTGCGCTGGCCACACGCGAAAAAGCCCCCGGAAGAGAGAAAGAGATGGCGCCAGGAAATGAGAAATCCATGGAGGCGATTCCCAGCGGCGACGCGTTCGTGGGCTACAACGAGTGGGCGGCCGAGACGCTCAAAGTGCAGATCTCCACGGACTTCGTGTACGAGACGCAGGAGGGCGCGTGCGAGGCCGAGCGCGGTGTGTTCATCGCTGAGGACGTGACGCCGCACACGGAGGTATTTAGCATCCCGCTGGACTCGGTGCTGTCGGTTAAAAGTCTACAGGAGAACGCCGTGCTGCAGAGCATCGCCTTCTTCCAGCAGCTCTCGCCCGAGCGCGAGGACGACCAGCTGGCTATCGCACTGCTCTACGAGAGGTTCGTGCGCTCTGACATGTCCAAGTGGGCCAAGCACATCGAACTCCTGCCTAAGACGTACCACAACGCACTGTACTTTGGACAGGAGGAGCTCAAGGCGCTGGAAGGCAGCAACCTCTTTTTCATTGCCCAGCAGATGGAGGAGAAGGTGGGCGCCGATTTCGCCAGACTGAAGGAGTCGGTGCTGTTCGAGCTCTTTGAGAACATCACGGAAGGCATTAACGTCGACTTGTTTGATGAGTTCTTCTCGTTTGAGAACTACAAGTGGGCGCTGTCGACCATCTGGAGCCGTTTTGTCTCGTTGCGACTGGACGAAGCTTCACCTGCTTTGGAGGAGCAAGACGGACGGGTAGCGGGAAATGCGGTGCCGGCAAGTAAAGCCAGTAGCGCCCCAGTGGCGCAGCATTCATTCAAGGCGATGGTCCCGGTGTTTGACATGTTGAACCACGACCCGGAAGCAGAGATGTCGCACTTTTTTGACATGGAAACTCAGCAATTCAAGCTGGTGAGCCATCAGCACTGGGATGCCGGCGCTCAGATGTTCATCAACTACGGACCGCTGTCGAACCACAAGCTGCTCTCGTTGTACGGCTTCGTGATAATCGGAAACCCGTTCGATGCTGTGGAGATGTGGCTGCCGATGAATAAAGCATCTACGATGTTTTTCCAGGAGAAGGAACAGTTGCTTCTCACCAACGGGCTAGACCACGCGACGAACCCGTTTGAGCTTGTTGCAGATGAATGCAACGATCTGCTTCTCATGGCTGCCCGGATACAGGAAATTGACTGCGAGACAGTAGAGGAGTTCGAAGCTCTGGCAAACAAGGCGCTGAATTTCGAAATGGTGAGCCTAGAAAACGAACAGGAAGCTCTTGCGCGTCTGATTTACACGCTGGAGAAGACGCTGGAGGCTTTTCCGACTTCAATCGAGGAGGACGACAAACTGCTCGAGTCCTGGGAAGATGATTGGGCCCAGCAACGGAACAACCGGAACGACAGCTTGAATCATGAGCGGATGGCTGTTGCTGTGCGTCGGTCAGATAAGTACATCCTCTCCGAAAACATTAACATGTTGAAGTGGAAACTCTTGGACATTCTTCCGAAGAGTTAAGTGTGCTCAGCGCGAATACACACTCAAAGCGTACGATGTAAACAGATACAGTCATCAACTACACGTCTCCACGTCTATGAATCAGTTGTTTATCACTTTTTGTGTTCGCTCTTCGTGTTCGAACCGTCATCTTTTCTCTACAAATCGGGCGTCTTGTAGATTTTGACATGCTTGCAGTTCTTTCCGAGCACAAGTACCTCAAATCCATCAGGCGAGAACGTGGCACGATTGATAGGATCTTCGATCGCGTTTTCGATGATGTAGAACTCTTTGTTGTCGCTGGTCCGAACGAACACGAGATCCATACCTCGCACCATGGCCAACATCTGCACGAACAATGGCAACACCAAAAGCCCGACTCGATGAGATACTTTCTCATAACTAGTTTGCACGAATAATAAACGCAATGGCGCACCTTTCCGTTAGGAGCGAAGTCGACAGCCTGGAACGATTGATCTCCGCTGGCATTGAACGATGACAACACCTTGGGGTCTTCCTGTACAGTGTATCGAACTGTTCATCATAGAAATATATCATCATATAGCATCAATAACATCGTTATGTCATCCGGTACACACTAATTACCGTTGCAGATATTACAAACCCACCGTTAATATCCCACAAACGGACTGATGCGTCCTTGGAAATGGTTACAACACGGTTCACTGGAAGCGCATCTGAGCCATCGAAAGCAAGATCCATCACACCCGTCTGCAAGCCAAGCATCAGCAACAGTTCTACCAACCGATTGACACTGCTTGGTATAGTCTTACCCTGTGTCCTTGAAGCGTCATAATCTTGTTAACCTTCTTGAAGGCGCCCGTCTTCTCGCGCGCAATCTCATAAATCTTGACCTCCGGCGTGTACGCTGCAACAGCAACGTATCGATTATCCTTGGACCCGACGCAGTGGTAATTAGCCACCTGGTTCGTGTTCACCGTCTGTAGCAACTCGCCGCTCAAATTCCAGAACTTGACGTCCGTGTCCGAGTCACCCGCGCACGTGATGATCACTGCCCACTAAAGCATAGCAAAAATACAGTTAGCACGATCACAACACTCTCGCAAGAAGGGCTTCTCCACAAACTGACGTTGCCAATATCGTTCATGAGCACCGAGTGCACATCCGTCTTGTGCGTAACCGCGAAGTCTGCCACAACCTCCGGCTTGACTCGCAGCTTTTCTGTAAGAGAACCAAAGCATGAACAGCACATCAGCTCCAACCCCAACTGAAACCTCACAATACAGAGCCAAACGTACGATAGACTTTCACGTTGCCGCCCTCGGTTGCAACCACGAGGCTGCGTCCGTCGGAGCTAAAGCACATCGCCGTGGCGTGGTCGTACTCAATATTAATCTGGTGCAACTTGGGGTTCTTGTCCTTAAGCGTGTCGCGGAAGTAGAGGCGGATGGTGCGGTCCGAGCTAGCAGTGGCCAGGAAGCGGCCATTGGGGCTGTAGGCGGTGGCTGTAACGCCGTACTTGTGGCCCTTGAGCACTTGAAGAATGTCCGGGCGCTCCTCGCCTGCCTCGTGCGTCACCACCTGCGCCTTCTTCTTCTTGAGCTCTGCGGTCACGTCCACCTTCTTTTTCGCCTTGCCCTTGGGCTTCTTGCCATTAAGCGCGTGGAACTGCTGTCGCGCCAGCTCCTCCTTTTCTTTTTGCAGCTTCATCTCCTGCTGCTTAGCCTCCTCCAGCCGCTGCATGTACATGTAGGCGGCGCCCACGAGCACAAGCAGCAGCGCTAACACCCACGCGAGCTCCATGGGGTCCGACCAAAATGAAATGAAAAGATACGTGGCATCTGTGTTAATTTACACCAATAAACTGTCAAATCGAATGCGTCAACGCCGGCAATGCAGGGGGCTTCGCTCGCAGCTATGACAGCATCGATCAGACTCTAGCCCAGCCCCCATTGTGCGCCGACGATGTCAGATCTATTGTTGAGATAAAGATTCTGCTTACAGCAAGTTAATCTCAGCTAGTAGCTCGCTGCTAACATTTAGCCAATGGACCCCTCTGTATAATACGGAGTGGATGGTGGGAAACTGATGATGCAGCATTTGAGCAACGCCACCTTCAACACCACTTTCACTTCAACGAGCCATGGTGCAGTCTTGTTAAGAGGTTCAACCCCAAAGCAATAATCGGCACTGCCGCCAGCCGTTGTCATGCCGGAACACAGTTCAATGCTGAGAGACAGTCAGTTCACGTCAACAGGAATTCCCGCAGCCTTCGACAGTCAGAGTTCACTTATCAATCGCGACTGTCGAGGTCAAGTGCACGGCAGCCCCCAAGACCCCAAAGACACCCACTCCCCGCTCACTCCCCGCCAGTATGGAGTTCCACGAGGCTGTTGCGATTGTGACGGGCGGCGGTCGCGGCTTTGGCCGTGCGTTCGCGGAGGAGATCCTGGCCGGTCAGGGCAAGGTCATGATCACGGACGTGAACGTGCACGATCTCCAGGCCACGGGCAAGGAGCTGCAGTGCAAGTACGGCGAGCAGAACGTGTGCTGGGACCGCCAGAACGTGACCGAGAAGGATAGCTTCCCTCGCGCTTTCGCGTACGCCAGCAAGTACTTTAACCGGCCCGTGAACGTGCTCGTCAATAACGCCGGCATCGCCGGCGACATGACCTTCTACGAGCCCGAGAGCACTAACTGGGAGGCTGTCGTAGCCATCGACCTGACCGCGCTGATCCGCGGCACCAAGTTCGCCATCTGCGAGTTTAAGCGCACACTCAACGGCAAAGAGGGCGTGATTGTGAACCTCGGCAGCATGGCCGGCCTCACCACCTCTCCATTTGGACCCGAGTATGCGGCGGCCAAGGCCGGCGTCGTGGGCTTCACGCGCTCGCTATACCAGCTCAAGAAATCGGACAACATTCGATGCTTTTGCATGTGTCCGGGCTTTGCCGAAACGGACATGGGGCGTCAGGCCAACGAGGAGATCCCCGAGTACACTAACATGATGGGCGGCCTCCTGCCAGTCAAAGTCGTGGTGGATGCCTTTGCCGCTGGTATGCGTGAGCCCGACAACGCTGGCCGTGTGCAACGCATCATGAAGAAGAGCACAGCCTACTACCGCTTCCCCGGTGACAAGGTGCTGTTCCCGAACTCGAAGCTGTAGAATTTGATGACGAATCGGGACAACTCTGCATTCAAAGACAGAGCTAGTGAGCGATACGAGCTGTAATTCGGTACTTGAATTGAATTACTTAGTACTGTTTGTGTTTCAATATACTGTATTGATTCGACGACGTAACGATATCTATACTTGTAGTTGTAGTACTAGAAGTATTATTTAGCGTGCAAGAAGCAGAAAGTGAAAGTGGACGTTGCCTGACGAGGAATCGAGCAGCCAGACCGAGCAACGTAAACTAGTGCAAGCCGAATGTATACTAAACTAAAGGCGACGTCAAAGGTGAAAGATCGCAATCCGGTGACCTAATACTATGCGAGATCGAAGGAGCTCTGCAGTTCTTGACCTCCTCCTCCGCATGTTCGTGATAAATAGAAATGCATGACCTTATCGACCATACTTTCTTGCTGGCACTCTCCTTGGCTCCTCGTTCGTGCACGTCCCCTCTACTTTGCATGGAGCTCGCCCTGCTTGCTCTCGCTGCACCATCACCAATTCTCAGTCCATCTTCATCATCGACCTCCTTCAAGCATGCAGCGGTATCGTCTAAAACTCGGCAAAAGGGTCCTTGCCGTTGTAAACGGGAACAATCGCATCCTCCATCGAGTCCGGGTATGGATCGAAATTGGACGTGTCGTTGGCCGTGCCGACACGTGGGATAATTGGTGCTGCACCCTTTCGCGCAAGTAGGTCGTCCCAATTGACACCGGCGAAGAACTTGTGCTTCTTGATGTCCTCGACTCCGTTCTTCAGACAACCATATCGCTTCGTAAGGTCGGCCGTGAGCATACGCTTAATAAGTCCCTTAGCGTTGCGGTCGAAGAAACGCGGGAAGTTGAGTTTTCCTGAAAGAATTTGCTGGTAAATGCCCATGGGGTCGTCGTCACAGAACGGCGGCTGCCCTGCCAGCATTTCATAGAGCAAGATGCCGAGTGTCCACCAATCCACGCCCTTGCCGTGTCCTTTGTTTAGTAACACTTCTGGCGCGATGTACTCGGGTGTACCACAAAGCGTGTATGTCTTGAACGCCACTCGTTTGGCAAATCCGAAGTCGGTGATCTTGATGTAGCCTTCGCTGTCTAGCAGGAGATTCTCGGGCTTCAAGTCACGGTAGATGAAATCTTGGCTGTGCATGTACTCGAAAATTGACACTACCTGCGCAGCATAGAACTTCGCCGCGTTGTTGTCAAAGCGCCCGGCTTTCCGCAAGTGTGTGAAGAATTCGCCGCCGATAACGTACTCAAGCACCATGTACAAGTACTTGGTGTCCTGGTACGTGCCAGCCAGGTTGACGATGAATGGATGGTCCAAACATAGCAAGATGGACTTCTCCGAAAGCATGTGCTCGACCTGCTGTAGCCGAATGATCTCGGCCTTCTTTAGAATCTTGATAGCCCAGTACGTGTTGGTCGCCTATCCATAAAACACCAAACACAATTGTCAATATACCTCGAGTCGACATCACTAGTCGCTGCCACTTACTTTATGCGTTGCGAAGCGCACACGACCGAAGGAGCCCGTACCCAGCGTCACGCCCATCTCGAATTGTGAGCCATCGAGTGGAGCTGCGAACTTGTGCGAGTTCTTGACGGCCGGTACCGTCGCGTCCGGGGTAGCCATCTTGCTGTGTTGCTGCTGTCTACTGCTGCCGTGTCCAGCGGTGGTTGAATGCGTCAATCCTTTGCGCGAGTAGGCGGCGTCTGCGTGCGTATGAGTGAAACTCCAGCGGCCTTGTTACTCGCGTCTTTTTTGGGCTATGGGGCTATGGGCGCGTGCACGCAGGTATCGGCGGCGAGGGCGACAGCGGGATCAGATTGGCCGAGCCAAAACAACAGGCGGTGGTTATACACGCAGCCACTCGTAGGTATTTTTGTCCCGCGCTCGCCAGCAGCTTTCTCCGTTTTCACCTCCACACTCGCAGCCAGCGCGACAGGAATAGCAATGACGCAAATAGACGTCCGTCCGGCGCCGGGTACTGGGCGGACCTGGATATAACCAACATGAACCCGAAGAGCCGCGAGCGTATTTAATAATTATAGAAAAAAGCAAGATAGGGCCGGCCATCGCGCACGCCTAGCCGTGACTTGTGGGCGGCGGCCTTCTTCCATTATTATTTGGCTGAGATGATTACAGTAGGCATTGATCTGCGGGACTTGAGCGCCAGTGAGTCGCCGTGTGCTGGGCGGTGCCTGTCGGCATCGAACCCGCACGGAAAGCAATGGTGGAAAGGCCGCTTTGCCATTAAATGAACGATAGGTGGCGTAGTCCGTCGTCGAGTGAGTCGTCCGGTGTAGATTTTAGCTGCAAACCTTTCGAAGATAGAAGAGTCTGCAGCATCTAAAAGTTAAGGTGCAGGCGACTCGTCCACCAAAGCTGCAATCGACTGAAGGTTACCTGCTGGCTGCAGAATGCAGTGCAGTAGCCCGCCTGCGGAATGGCAGCGAACTCCCTGGCTTGTCTCAATGATTGATACATTTATTATAACTAGCATCCCGCCAAAATTATTGTGACTGCTTAGTCAGGTCGAATTCGAAAAGTATGGCGAACACTGTTTAGTACATGTACACAGCTCAACAAGCTTACCGGTCTCATTGCAGATCACATAACCTTGCCTGATCTTAGAACCTTAGTAAACTGAGCGCGGGCTCGCAACATTCGTGGTGCCCGTCGTACAGACGTATGACACTTAATTCTTGCGCGTTAGCCAGAAAAAAGTTTCTTCAAAGTTGAAGCAGTCAAATTGAAGTGGAAATGTTGCGCGTAGGTGATTTGTACGTACACCACACCACGTTCCACACAGAAACGGGCCAATAGTCTCAGCTCGCTTGGCGGGCAGTCAATTTCTTCACGATGGGGATCAGACCGTCGCGCGTTCACGCCGTCTCCGGCCCGCGGCGACTGCGGCTGCTCTCCGTCCTGATCGTTGCCGCTTTGATCCTGTCATGCTGCTCCGCGCAAAATACCAAGGCAAAGTCGAAAGACCCCGCGACGGTGGCACCCGAAAGCGTCGTAGAGCCAAACGAGGGCGCGTTCGCCACCATCATGTACGACTTCGGCGAGGACAGCGAGGCACTGCTGCTGGCCACGCGCGTACTCATGCGCAGCATCAAGGAATCCAACACCAAGTACCGACGCATGGTGATCGTGCCGCAGGACGGACTACAGGAGAGCAGCGAGCGGGCGCTTAAGGGGGACGACCCGGACCTGGAGATCGTGCGCACTAACATCCCCAATGTGTTCGCACACATGCCTCTCACCGACTACCGTACGCAGCTGCTGCACATGCGCAATAAGCTTGTCGTATGGGACGATCCGCAGATTTCCTCGCTCAAGCGCGTCGTCTATTTGGACCCGGAGAACCTAGTGTTACGCAACCTGGACGAAATCTTCGCGTGCCACCAGTTCTGCGCAGTGGACAACGGCCAATCGGTCGTGTATTCGAATGGTTTGCTAGTCATCTCCCCCGATAGTATCGCGGCGAGGAACTTGTACTCGGATGCTATCGATGGCTTTATGATCACTGGGCGCGAGTACAACTACATCGGCATCATCCAGGGCTTCATGCCCGGACTTTTTGAGGCGTTTGAGGAGAGTCCGCTGTTCTTTCTTGGGTGGGATGGGGACGATAATGAAGAGGAAAGTGATGGAGCAGATGATGGCGATGACGCAGTGGAAGCAGTGGATACTTCCGTCGTCCACCGCTTGCCGTTCTACTACAGCATCAACCACATGGTCTTCTACGAGCGCATGAACTGGGACTTGTACAAATGCAAAGACAAGAACCTGGCAACGGGAGAGATCCCCGGCCCCCTGCTGAGCTACAAATACAGTGGCGCTACGGTGAAGCCGTGGTTTTGGCTGCCGTACACGTACTTCCAGGTGTTCTGGTACTGGCAGGATGTACGTGCACGGTTGGGTGAAGATCATTTCGGCTTCTTCCTAGGCAAGGTGGTGTCATTCTCGGTGATTTTTGCATTTATCTGGTTCGCCTATGTCTCGTTGTGCTTGAAGTTGTTCACTGAACCCAACGGACGCCCGCGCCGTTTATCAAGCTGGGGACTTCCCACTCCTGGCAACGCACAACCGCTTTCCATTGACGTGTTCAACTCTCGTGTCGTGCGACGAGCCTGCCAGTTCTCATGCAGCGCTCTTTATGCTGTTGCGTCGATGCCCCTGGTGTCAAGCGTCTCCATCGTTGTCCTGCTTACCGGGTGCAGCATTCAGGTTATCCCGATCACAATGGAGCCCAGCTATGCAGGAAAGCTCTGGGTCATTGCCCACGATTTCATGCTAACAACGCTGCTGCTGATTTTTGCGGTTGCGCACACCTTGCGCATAGCGCAATGGAAGAAGGACGAGGTGCCTGCGACTTCGGAGCTGCTCCTGGGTGGCATCTGGTGGTGCGTCAAGAAACTCCCGCTGCTGGTGCTTGCGCAGCTCCAGTTCCTGTACATGGTTGGCCGTACCGATTGGTTCCAGAACCCTGTGCTACGTCCTATCATGACTTTCGCCTTTTTCGCGACGGCCGCCTTCGTGGAAGGTCGTATTCTCGTTGTTGAGATGCACCGTATCACGCGGAACTGATCGTCGACATCGTCGTTGTAAGAAGCGAAGATACCCTGCCGACTTTAGACATAGGGAATACCACCGAGGACGGAGACATCAGAGACACGGTAGCGATCAGTTCGTAGGGTACGACCTCGATAGCAACAAATGCCAATAGAAAAAGGAACTAAAAACCATGAATATTAGTCATCTAGTAGTCCGAGCGGCGTTTCTTCTGAGGGGCAGACACAAAACACACAACGGAGTTCGCTGTCAGTCCGATGCATCTAGACCAATAGACAGAGAAGACGGTGGCGGAGTGCGGACCAGGCGAGTCAAGCATCTGGCGCTCGTTTCTGCTTCTTTCGACACACCTGACTGACCTGGAGTTCCTGGGTCGACAGGGGCTGCTTGCCGCCCGTGAAAGTCCGTTCCCGCGGCGCTTCCGTCTGTTGATGCTGCTGCTCTGCTGCGTCTTTGCGCAGGTCTTTAACCACTGCAGCAAGCGCCTCCGGGTTGACGCCCTTCTGAATGAGCGCCATGAGGATCGCCAGAGTGTCGCGATCCAGACCAGTGTTGAGCAGGCGCGAGAGCTCGTATACGGCTGCAAAATGGACGAACATGTTAGCGGAAGTGGCGAGCGCAGGAGGTAGATGTGATAGGCCGTCGTACTCTCCATCACTTCCGCGCGAGACGCGGTGACGCCGTCGCTCATGTTGCTGGGCTTGTCTGGAGGTGCAAATATATCCGGATAACAAGGACATCCGGATAAAGACAAATTTGGTACAATTAACGTATAATAGCGAATACAATTCCCTTAATAAATACATGAGTGCGATTGAATATAGTAGTGCCAGAATGCTGTCGAATTCACTTACCAGCATTACAGAATACAGCTGAATTCTCTCCAAACAGCAGCGTTCTCCACCAGTCGTTCACGAAGACGTAAAGAGTCTGTTACCTCAGTTTCCATTTGCCATGCTCCCTCAACGCTAGCTTGTCGAAATAAGTCACAAGCAACAGGCCATCGACTGGATTGAAACGGAAGATGGCGGGTTGCGGAGCCACACTTTCGACGCTTGGATGACGAGTTTGTGCGTCGGCATTTCGGAGGTGATGGCGAGATCGCGAGCAGATTCGTGCCGAGGCTGGTTCCCGTTGTCGTATTGTCGGTGGTAGCAGGAAACCGCTACTCGGTGCCGTGAAAGACTCGTTAGTCGATCTGCTATACGACAAGCGCCTTCGAAAGGAAAGTGTAACTCGCGAGTGGATAGCTGCTACTGCTATTTAGCTTTTCCACGCGAGCCACACGGAGGAAGAGCACAAAGAAAGCCCCGTTCGATTTGTCGCGTCGGATTTTTGGGTGCAGGGATTTATGGCTCGAAACAACCTCACGCTCAGAAAGCGCACGAACTTGACCACCCTGATCGTTTGTGGGCAGAGCTGTCGCCTACCTGGCTTACGCGAAAGAACCATCTTGATGGATGAAACTGCTGTCTACTTTGAAGATGCCCCCACCCACTGCTGATGAAGTTGGAGCTCGGCATGTGGTGATCTGCTCAACAGGGTTCTCGTTCATGCGCATCACGACAGCTCTTTCTTTGGCGGCTTCTGGCAAAAAATCGCCACCGTGTCGTATCTGGAAGCGCAAAACACGAGGGTCGATTGAGAGGATTGGAGGATGCTACGCTGCTTACTAGGAACGAGCTTGGGTGGACCAAACCTTTCTTATCAGTTGGTTGGACTTGTACTTCCCTGAGGTTGCCAAGTCGTCTGTGCAGTGCATCGTTTGGGAATCTATGAGAGCCCACATTGGCAAGACGTGAAGCGGCGCTGCGGTGAGAAGGACATCAAGATGGTAGTGATTCCAGGCGGTCTGGCTCCTTATCTCCAAGCTGGAAACATAGGGATCTACAAGTCGGTCAAGGACAACCTCTGCACGCTTATCAACGAGTGGAAGGAGTCGAACATGGTTCGCTACACTAAAGGTGGAAATCCAAGGCAGCCTGAGATGGAGCTAGTGGCTTCCTGGGTGGTGAAGGCGTGGAGGCAGACACCGGATGCTGTCGTCGAGAAAAGTGTCGCTATGTCGGATTCAGCGATGACCCTGCCTCATGACGCATTGCCCGACACAAAGTATACGGCAGCAAGTTCCGGGTGGCGTGGGAGCAGCAAGACGGCACGACCGTTGACAACGACGAGACCATCGGTGAACTTATGGAAACGCTAGATGATATTGTTTTTTTCGAGCAATGATTGACTCTAGTAAAAAGAGATGTTAGTCGAGGGAGCTTGCAGTTAGGGGGGGGGGGGTGACAATACAACACAGAGACTTCCCCTTTTAGCGTGGAGAAAACGTGTTCGATGGGACTCGAACCGGCGACAACCCTGTTCCCCATATGGGGCCCTCAATAAACCCAGGTGTCTTAGCCTCCTGAGCTGTCAGCGCTGTTGTAAAATAGTGTGCGCAATAAATAAATGGCTCATATTTGGTCTCTGTAAAAACAGAGTGTCGCATTCTATTGCGTTTTATACGTTAGTCAACTACCGCATTTTGCATGTAGAGAGCTGCACTTGGTTAAGAGCCACACCCTATTATCAATCAATCACAAAACATTCATTAAACTCGGAGAAATCGCATTTAGCGACTCTCTACGTATGTGTGGCTCTCTAGTAGAGAGCCACACATACATTTTACCAGTATACCCGTAATGCTTACACAAAAATGAGCCTGCAGTTCATTGGCGCAGGCCGACATTCCCAGCAGTTTAAGGTCACCGCAAAGTCTTTTTATAAGAAGCTTGCTGTTATAGACTATCTAGCGAACGGTGCGCAGATGCATAATATCACACTTTTGTCCTAACCTTGCCTCCTCTGCCTACAACTCCAAACGCTCGACCGTCTATCGCTGGGCACGCAGTCGTGCCATCTTGGAGGCTGCTCTAGCTGAAGGTAAGGGTGTCCATACGAAGGTGCGCTGCGTGGGCGGGGGGACGACCTGTCGCAGGACAGCGAGTCCGATATCGAGAATGGGTATGAGAGCTTCTCGGTGACGGCATCCCCGTCTCAACGATGATGCTGACTGAGAGGCGCTATAGGTGGCTGAGGAGACAGTCGTACAGGACTTCAAGGCGTCCGACAAGTGGGTGGTGGGCTTTAAGCGTCGCTTCAAGTTCAGTCTGCGTAGTTCTACGCGACAGGGCCAGTTCAGCCCCTGAAACATCAATATGATCGCTGCCGACTTTGCTGCGCTGGTGGAGGCGACAGTTCGCAACCTCGGGATAAAACGCGTGTTAAACGCCGATCAAACAGGTATTATATCATTTAACTGCATCTCATTGGCATTAACGCGCAAGCAACACCTCTATTTGGCTCTGGGTTTTACTACATGCAGCGGTGTTCTTCGAGCACGTAGCCAAAACAAAAACGCTGAACAAACGTGGCCAAACGACCGTGTGGGAGAAATGCAGCGTGGCGTTCAAGGAGCGCGCAACCTGATGCTGCTGGGTGACAGCGACCGCAATCGCTGTACGCCATTTGTTGTGTTTAAAGTGAAGCCATCAATGATTCAAGAAGAGAACAATCTACGGCACTACGGTTTTGGCTACCGAAACTGGCAGGGCGTGCACCGTATTCGACAATCCACCGGGCTCGAAGTTTACGGGATTCTAAAGGTATGTTTACTGAGCTATCAAATTTTCGGTTGAAGTTAACTATAACTGAAACAACTTGCTGTAGTGTTTTTGGCTGGTAATGAAAACGTTATCCGTTACATTTCTAAAGTATTACTTTGCTGACCGCGTCCCACAAGAGCAAGATCGGCTCCCGTGGGACGATTTTAATGAGCATTGGGCAGAGAAGGTCACCGCATATGCCGCGTCAATCAGCGTTGTGCTCCTAAAAGTTCAGCCTCACGCTACGCCTGTCTCACAGTCTGTGTTGAATCTCCCGCTCAAGATCAGGCTTCGACAGTGCTGGCACGCAGACATGCAGGCACAAATAAGAGCGCCACGAGCACCAGGCAAGGTGTTCAAGCTGAAGAAGCCTGATCGCGCAAAATGTTGTGGCTGGGTGATGCAGTCGTGGAACAGCTCTCTACGGGTACTATTTCTAACGGGTTTCGTGCCAGTGGGCTGCTGCCAAGCCCTAACCGCATTGAATTTGCAGACCTAATTGCGGACTAGGAAATCTATCTCTGGTCGAAGCCCCCCCCCCCTGTAGGACTTCGAGTTTGAAGACATCGTAGACGAATCTGTCTTATGGCTAAAAATAGATGCATTTGCTTTTTGGGGTCTTGCAGTTTGTTTTTGGGCAGGACTGTTCCTAAACCTATGACATGGGGGCAGCGTTGATCGACTTGGAAAAAATATTTTACATTATTAAGTAAAAATTGGTTAATAACGCTATTTACATATATTATTACTTTTTACGTAAACAATGTAAAAAGTGACCTGCTTGAAGTTGGGCTGCTTTGCGATCTTTCCTCGCTGCATCGCTCACTTAGTTTCTTTCCTTCAAGCCCCCCCCCTCACTATACCTTCAGAGTGTTGATGATCGTCGTTCGGCCCAAGGCAAAGTCAGGACGCCCTCCTATTCAGCGAGCTTGGGCTCATTCATTCCTCACGGAGAAACCAGACTCACGTGGATAAAACTGAAGCAGCAGATTGTTCGCCAGCACGTGCGTGAAGTCAATCGTGTCTAAAACCCCAAGAAAGTCGAACGCATGCGCACGGACAAAGCGACAGCACCACTTAATCCTACCGAGCTGCCTTGCACATTGACATCTGACCGAGACGATAACGTACATGTATTAGAGCATGCTTGTCAACCTGGACCAGCCGTCGTCCAACATTCGACGCCAGGGCGCCGCGACGGTAACCAAATCGTGCAAACAGGTGCCAAATCGGGATTAAGCGCTGATATGTTCATCACTCCTCAACGGCGAGTACCTTATAGTACCGAGAGCACGAGCCGTCGTAGCTCACAGCACCGATCTGCCGTATCAACTACGTCTGGCCGTAATCCTGGTGCAACGCCAACCCACAATACCAGATTTGGGATGCAGCATCTTCTTCCTCAAGTGCAAGACGTTTTTTATATTGCGGAGCCGGCAATCTGTCAGTGCTACAAGACTCACCAGATCATGAGTTAGCACGTTCAGTATATTCGCTGTCGCGTGCCTTACAAGACGAATTTGCCGTTGTTCAAGACGATCGCGATGACTCACCTGACGGTGAAACGGGAGGGGAAGTCGACGATGATGAAGTTTGCATTAGCGTCTGGGCTAATGCAATCCCCGACACGTCAGTTGCAAACGATGCTAAATCAGAGAGAGTGTTGGCGTCGAGAAGAACGGAACCAGATTTTGGCATTTACATGGACGACATTCCGCCACCTGATCGCAGAGAATTGCCGACAGAGAATGTCCCCAATTATCCCGAAAAATTCATTCTGATAGGAATTCGAGCTCGCAAGGTAGCGCTGAAGGTGTTATTTCCTATCGTCCAAGCAACACAACGCTTGTGAGCGCGTTGTGGTAAGCAACAAACATTGTTTTAGAAAGTTAACCTCCTCAACTTACTTGTGAATGCAAAGGAGTGTTTAAGCTACTCACCGCTTTTACGGTTTCACACTTTTAGCGACCATCTCCTGTCCAGGCCGTGCTGCTTCCTCGCTGTAATTTCTCCAGATCCTGAAGCATAAAAACCGTTTGTGGTATCAGGCGATTCTGCTGCGTCCGCAAACAGCTTGGATACAACGCGAGCTCGCGTTGGGCGAGAAGCGGACAGTTGATAAAGCTTGACGGCACGTTGCTGATGTTCTGTATGGCAGGCGTCGAACTTGCACAGGTTGAAGTCCTTGTTGGCCATCAGGATGGGGAACGGCCGCGTCTGGCGGTAGTCCACGCTCAGGGTGCGCTTATGGCGGCCCACGATCTCGGCGATGCTGGCGCCCGTGTTCCACTTGAAGACGCGCGCCATGGGGCTGCGCCCATTACCCAAGGCTACGATGCCGTGCTGTCTGGTCCCACGAGAGGTCCTTGATCTTGCCGGCGAGCACCGGGATCTCCGACTTGAGCGTGTGCTCTGGTTGTCGTACGACCACACATGCACCTTGCGACACGTCGCCCGACTCCACCCAGAAGCCATTGAGCGAGAACTTGGCCCCGTCCTGGGCTCGTGGTGGGCCTGGTAACGAATGTGTCGGCCGGATCCTCTAATCGGCGCATCATCACGAGCTTGCCGCTGCAGTAGATGAGCTTGGACTTCTTGGGGCACGGTAAGAACGCTGGGGTTGGTGTTGGGCTGGGGCCCACGGTTACCTGTGTGAGATAATAAATAACAATAAAACATCACACATAATGAAATAGCAGTAGTTTCAACTGGATGGAGGGCCATTCAGGGAGTTAAATGCGCTGCAGTTGGGGGGTGAACATTTAGCGGCGGGGGGAGGGGCACCTTCTCCGTGGGGTGCTTGGGCGTGGCCACGGCGGGCTCAAGGGCATGTCCATGGCGGATGAAAGTTACGTGTCGATGCTTGAAAATTGGCAATGCAGTGGTGTTAACGCTCGATTTTTACTTACTAAGTTCAATTTCTACATTTTTACCAAGCCTTTTTACGTTAATAAGAAAAATTAGGTAAATAAACAACACTGATGGGGGGGTAGCTCTTTACATGCGAAATGCGGTAGTTGCAAAATTTCGCACTAGCCGTGTCAATAGCACCACTCGTAACACTACTAGTTACTAGTCTACCTGGATCTTTGAAAGGGTGGTTCTCTGGCCTCTCCCTCCTCGTCGCTCCGCTCATTTCGAAAAGATTCACTCGAGACTCACGACTCGCAGCCGATGACGTGCGCGAAGATTGACTGCAATTGGGGGATCGTTCTGGAGACCTCTCCTTGATGTGTCTGCGCCTGCCACGTGCACCATTTATGCAACAGACGAGCTCTGTATCACTGCAGAGCTTTTTAATAGGTAACCTACCAACCTGTACCTGTTTGATCCCTCTCGTCTCGAGCTGACAGCACCGATTTGCAGGTTCTGCAGCCACAAGTGTCTAAAAATGAAGTTCTATACGTTGATATCGATTTCGCAGGAGTCACACCGAGTAGCTCTTCCGAGAGATCATTTTCGAGCGACACGCTGATCGACCTTGCGCAAAATGAGGAGGAGGAAAAGGAAACAGATACACCAAGTTGTATTTCAGGACACCTTGTCCACGGTCTTCTAACAAATTCGACACACTTAGGGTTTGGGAATTCATCCATCGCCTATATACGAGCCTGTCACGTATAGGGGCAAGTCATTTACCCACATTTGTCTACTGTGCGTGGAAACAAATAGTCGGAAAGAGTCACTGTGTCGTGCCAGGTACACCTCAAACGAACAAGCGCACGTGCTAGCTGCTCATAAGGAACACACGTTGGTCAATTGGCCACCAGTAGCTGTGGCACCGCCTTAAGCGCACCAATCACTACACATTAAAGGTGGCCACGAAATGAGAAGTGGAGAACCCTGAACCTAATGATGAAACCAACGCAGACAACAAACAGCCTGTGAAACGCCAGAAAGATTGGTGGAAGGCCCCTGCTAGCCACGATTAAATCACGGGCTATATCGCGCAGTGGCTAATTCGTGATGGTGCGCAGCTCAGTTGCTGTTATCATTGATTCTTGGTTTCACGTGCTTGCTTGGTGTAAGTAGGGCTGCCCTACAATGTTGTGACGACGCCAGCCTTTCGGGAATACGCTGCTGAAACCCGAGATGCAGTATACATTTCTGTTTTCCGGGATCCAAATCTGTAGTTCTAACCCCAAAAAGCACACGTTTCAGACCGCAACGTAAACTAAATATCTTACTCTCTTTCTCTCTTGTGATGATTTTTGTTTACTGCCCCCCCCCCGCTGTTCGAAACATGTGGCATTCTTCGATCCCTCTCAGCCGTTCATTTAGGACAGATCGAGAATCCAGCTTGATTGACACGCGTACGCATGGTGAGAGCGCAGGCCTTACCTTGCCTCCCGCCGCCGCTGCTCTTAACGACAACTGCAGACCTGTCCGTTTATCCATGACGTGTATACAGGATTTTGATTCTAGCGAAGGCATCGATGCCGGAGTGTAGGACCTCCTCCGCGAGCACGAATACTTGAGGAGCAGGGATCTTCACGGCAATGAAACAAAGGAGGACCGGCAGCACCAGTTGCGAGTCTTCGGGGACGTCTCATACAAAGCAAACGCTTGCGCGAGAAACTGGAAGCACTTGAGCAGAAGCGCCGAGAAGCTTACGGGCTGAAGATAGTGGACTACAACCGCACACTAATGCTGGATTTAGAGCGGGTGTTAGGGTTCCGAGGCGAAGCGAGAGCGACGGCGCCTGATACGATGGAGCAGGCGGGGGGGGGGGGGGGAGGGGACGGCGACGGAAGCGAAGGAACAGGAGGGCAGTTGGATGGGAAGGCGGCGGACGCGATTAAGTAGGCGGAAGGTATGGATGTGTAAAGGAAGGTGGTAGACAAGGTGAAATTGGTGAGGATCCATATCGAAGGCGTCGGAGAGTTTAACATTGGCTGCGGACACGGAGAAGAAGGAGAAGACGACGGCGGCGGACCCTGTAAACGTGCACGTTGGCACGTACAAGCGGAATAGGATTGTGGCGCAGGTGACGATTGATGGAGATGGTCTAAACAAAATTAGCAAGCGCCGCCGTGAAGGTGGGACCGGTATTTCGACAACACTAAAAAGGTCACGTGCGAATACAGAAAACTATATCGATGGTTACACAAACTCCTACAGTGAAAATTGTCAGCTCAGGTGAAGTGCCTAAGATGGACGCTGTTTTCGACGAACTGGCGTGGGATGCTGAGTGTGCGTTTGAAGGAGCTTTGAGGCCGACGCAGCTGATCTGGACGACACTGACGACGGAGAAAATTGTGCCGGAGAGTGACGAACGAATGCCTTCCAAGTCTGCAAAATGCTACCGCGTTTGATGTGTGGCTACGCGCGTTTCAAATCGCGTCGCCTTGAGCAACGCAAAGGTGCAGGCGAGGACGGCAGTTTGGTGTCAAGGCAGCGAGTGAATTTTACTTCTATGTCGGCGCTGACGGAGGTGAAGTCGAACTCACTCGCGCTGAGAAGTAGTTCTACTGGACCAGACGCAATACAGGAATTCATACCGATTTCGTCATAGAATACGGACCTGATATCGAAGAGACTGTCGATCGCCTGCTGACTATGAACACGACAGTACCGATGGTGTATTGTTTGGAGATTTTCCAAATCATTGGTATTCATGGAGTCGCTTTCATGAAAATTTCGACACTTTATGGCAAATTCTTATCAACGGTTTGCCGTTCGCTCCACAACATCGGTGGCAAAGCGGAATAGACAGATTTCGGCTGCTTTAAAGAAGAGGAAGACAACAAAATCAAACAGAAAAGTTACAAAGGAACGTGAACCCAAGCCGAAAAACAATGATTCGCGACATGTGAGGGTTGAAGGGAAAGATGAAAATGTGGACCTGGGAAATCTAGGTTATGACAGCGCTAAAACGATGGAATATGAAGCGTTTGACTGCGAACTGCGAACTGCCGAATGGAAAGTGTACTCCAAGACCTTGAAATGCACGCATGGTAAGCAATCTGCTCGAGGGGACGGATATCGCGTTCATCGCTTGGTGCGGTTTACAAACGGTACAGCTCAGGTTACAGCTACACTTACGCGCGCCATTGGCGGTAGATTGTATGTGTACCTGAGAGCTAAAGGCAGCCGTAACCATTCTATTTCAGCAGAGCTGTGGAAATACTACGCTGAAAACCGCAGAATTCTAGATCCGCTTGTGCTTCAAACGGTCGGCGAAATGCGTAAGAGTGGTTCCAGCGCAAACGGAATGCTAGCATACTTACGTACGCGAACAGGTAAGGTGGCGAATATGTCTGCTGGTTTGATGTAATTTGTGGTGTGATTTCAAAGTTCCGTCTTTCTAATTTAGGGAAGCTTACTACGCTTCGAGACGTGCACATCATGTTCCAAGGCATCCGAAACGAGAGGCGTGGGGACATTCCGGACTCTAAGCGCTTTGAGTACGTGCTGCATGAATTGTGGAGCAACAGCGAGGGAACTCAGCGCGTATTTACGTTGAAAGCGGCTCTCAAATTGCGGTTGCGGTTGTCTTCCAGTCCGCACGGATGAAACGGCTATTTCTAAGCTTTTCCTGAGGTGGTTCTAGTCGATACTACCCATGGCACGAACGCCAACAAATACAAGCTGTTCAGCTTTGCTGTGACCGATTTTTTCGGGAAGGTAACTCTCCACGCAGAATTTCATACCGGAAACCACAATTTTTTCTTACAATATTCGTATGGCTGAACATGTGTGATGTTGTATATTGATAGGGGCAGTATGTGCAATACGCATTGGTGAAAGCGGAAACGAAGGAAAACCTGCGCTGCGTTATTGAGTTTTTCAAAGAAAGAAACCCTTGCTGGAAAAAGGTCAAAGTCTTTGTGACGGATAAGGCTTTCCATGAGAAGGCCGTCTTGGCCGAGAATCTTTAAATCGCGGAAGCTCTTGTGTATCTTCCACGCTGTGACGTGGCTACAAGGGCGGGCAGCGGCGTTGTCGAAAGGATCACAGGAGCATAAGGACAACCTGAAGGCGGCTTTACCGGCGATCGTGATGTCCATGAGTGAATCTGAATACGAACAAGGAAGAAAGTACCTACTTCACTTGCTAGACGGGAACGAGAGGCACGATCTCTACCTGACGTTCATGAAAAACTGGGATGGATGCAGAAAAGAATGGGCACTATTCGAACGAGGCAACGTCCCCCATCTTGGGAACAATACGAACAACAGGTTGGAGTCTAAGTGGGGGAAATCAAACAGGTCGTGACTAAAGATGATGCTATCGGCGACCTCATCTCGACACTCATAGTTTTGCAGGAAGTCGCTGAGGATGAATATCTCCGCGATATCACCGGGTTGGATCTAGACCCGTCCAGGACGAAGATCCTGAACTGACCGCCCTTGCGTTAAGTCTGAGCCGGTTCGCGTTCGACCTCGTCAGAGAGAGCATTTCTACGCAACGAGCGGCCAAGCGGACTACGCTATGCGGATTGAGAGTGGGATGGCAACGTTGGAGAGTCGACGGACCGGATACTACCACACTGTGGATACAAAGGTAACCTTACGATTCCCGGTGTATTTTGTCTATTATTCTATTTTGTCTATTATTTTTGTGTGTGACAATGTTCGGCATAAATATGTGGATTGTCTATTGAATTGACATTCTGTTTGTTCGTTTGTACAGCTGTATACCTGTGACTGCGTATTTAGACAGACGTATCTCCTCCCATGCCGCCGTGTGATGTTCTTCCGACTGGAGAATTTAAGCGAGACAGTGCTCCCGCCTTACAGCTCAATTACCCAGCACTGGATGCGAGGGTGTCCCGCCAACAACATTACCGAAGGCGACGTAGGGTGAAGGAGAGATAGACATTCAGCATGTCCAAAGACCGCACAGTCAGAGGCCCTACCTCCGGATCGTAAATACATGGAGACAAAGGCCCGTGTGGAGAATATTGTGACTGTACTGAAAGTCCAAAGCACACCGACCTTCCAAGCTGCCTTATCTTTTCTGGATCAATCGCTAAAGCTCTTCATAATGGACGGTTTGCTGAATTTTCAGCTGGGTTAACAATCCAAGTGAAACACCTGATCACAATTGTTCCAGCTTCAATCTTCAAACAGTACCGGTCCAAGTGATAACGTGGAAAATTTGAAACGAGACAAGCCGCATTATGAAAACGCTGCATCATCGGCAGATGGGTCGCATCCGACTCGAGCATCGAACCTAGAGTCTCGGTCGGATCAAACTCAAAAGGCTAGACAACCAACGTGCACTCTGGAATCAACCTTTTCCTTTCCCTCACCTCCAAAAACGCCGGATTTAACGCGAAAGCAACAGAAACAAGTAAAACGGGCTGCCAAAATTCGCGCAACTCAAGATTGAAGCTAAGGAGCTTACTCAAGTACCTGGTTCTGTCTCCTTCGAAGACATGCAGAAATTACTGGCGGACGGATACTGATGGACAAGTACGAATTCGGTGATGGGAGAAATGCAGTTAGAAGTGCGCAACGTCCAGTCCTCGGTAGGTGTTCGACTATTACGATTAAACGAGCCTATTCCAGAAGTTACATGGCTCCTGGAACAAAAGAAGATTCACGAAGCAAAGGAGTTTGGGTGTATCACACAGGAACAATTGCCTGTTATGGAGCGAGTTATCGCAGTCAAAAATATTTTGCGAGACGTTAGCTACACTTTGGATTGGATCGGGAAGGTAGCATGGAAAGAGGCTGACCTCCGCGCTGTACAAACCCCGTTCGGAGATGAGCATCAGCTAACAAAGGTAAGATTTTGTTTCTACAGATATTGATCCGGAAATTTACATATAGAAGAGCCGAATTATTATCCGTTCTGACATTGGACCATCCTGTCTGTATACGGTTGAATAGAACGAACGCAAGGCCACTGTCATGAATACGAACTTGGGGGTGAAATAACTAGACACGGAGGCGACGAATGGGTCTTCCTTGCTGGCGTACAGAGAAGATTTATGGCTCAACTCGAGCTGCATGATTACGGGGATGCTGTATCTGCAAGATGAGTACACTGATATCGGAGTCGTGAGTCCATCTTTTTTCATTTTAAGAAGCTCAAAGAGGATCAAGATAGCTTCTGCTTTCCAGCCGTTTACAACGGCAAAACGTCGAGTGATAGGAGTGCTAAACGTGTCGGGCTCACACTGGGTTTCATATTTGATCAACCGGGACACTAGTACATGCTACATGTTCGATCCGATTCAAGGCCACATGAAGAAGGCGAAGAAGGCACTATGCGAGATTGTCGTGCCCTTAATGGACATAGATGGAGACGTGACTTACGATATTGTGGATTAGTGCATGCAAAAGGACCCCAATTCTTGTGGAGTTTTGTGTCTCGCCGTGGTTGAACTTCTTCTTGCAGAGAAGCGATGGGAAGATGAATTGCATTTGCTGATCCCATAACTGCGGCTTCGCTATCTTACAAAAGCATTACACTTTTAGAGCAAGGTAGAGAGCAAAGAGGAGTCAGATTGTAGCTCAACTTGTTGTTGCACGAAGTCTAATATGTTTTGTAAGCTTTAACGTAACATTTTCACACGCACTCGCGTGATACCAAGGTCGATGACGACGCGAATGGAGTGGGTGGAAGACCGCCGAAATTCGGTATAAAATCCTGACTAAAAACAACAAGTTGCTACACTTTTATGAAGTTATTATTCTATCAATCGTTGGAAAGCCGGATGCGGATTCCATTGAGTACTGCAGGTGCGAGTAAATTACGATGAGCAATCCGTAAGAAAACCACGGGATACCATATGTCTGCAACGGAGTAGCTGATCTACCAATACTACCCTAAGATTTTCGATATTTTTTCGGTATCACTAACACGAGCCGGCTTTTCGTGATATCCAAGCCGGTTTACTGGGGACGCTACCGTTGCCATGCCATCCAGCAAAACTACAATGATATCCTTCTATGCGAGCGCAGGTCCAGGGGTGATACAGCTACTTCTGCTTCGAGCTCACCTCGTGAAGACGGCAACAGCAGCTCGGACACTGAAGCGGGGGGAAGAGGTATCGCAACCGGCCGAGGAGAGCACTGCTGACGCTTCGCTAAACGCGAAAGCCGATGCATTATTGGAAGTGTGGCTTGGGCTTCGAGCTGAGTGGGCTGAAGTGGTGAAGAGGCATACACGAACAAGGACGAGCTCGATGAGGTTTAAGCCAAGCTGAGCGTGCGTGATCGGAAGCGAAACGTTCATGTGTGGAACGTGGACCAGTTGTGCGGGGACATTGACATTTACCATTGGTTTGCAAAGGTAGGCCAGGACACATACCCATCGATAGCCAAACTATCACGCGTCTGACTGGGACGGGGTTGCTCGACTGCGTTCCAGGGGCGGGTGTTTTTTTAAAGGCTCGTTTGTAATGTGCCCACTGCAAACACGAACGGAACGGACAACGAGCGGTCCCATCGGCAACTGATACTGCGCCACAATCGTATTGAAATCAGGCCAATAGTGGAAGAAAGCGAGAGTTGTGTCGGGTGCCGATGTAGCCAATGCTAGGTATCAAACTATTACTATAGTATTACTATATTATTGTTATTTACTATCGCCACCACTAGACTACTAGTAGCATTAGTAGACAGTATTTCCCTGAGTGTGCTAATAATTGTAGTAGCACTATTAGTCAAAATTCTCACTATTACCAATCCCTGCCTACGAGGATAAGAAGTTCAAGTACTGTAGACATCTGCACTATCATGTGGTAAGCACCGCTAATTTGGAGGGCAGCAACACTATAAAAGTAGGGCTGGTCCAAGGGAAATAACCGTGGACAACCCCAAGACGTGACCAGGACACGTCCAGGACTGAAATTATGCGCAAGTTCACGCTGTCCCCCCGGAAAATTCGCGCGTATCTTCCCCTATGTATAACCAGTTTCGAAGACGAAGCAGATGGATGTAGATTGATCGTCCTTCTTCCGACAGATCCACCAATGACAGTGGACTAGCAACGTGTATTGCCATTTTTAGCGATTACTACACGGTTGCGTAAGCAAAGACCTCTAGATCAATCATGACAGTAGCACTGCACTCACCTCAGTGGAAGTAGAGCCTACGTCTCCAGGCGATGGTGCCGCCGGCACGTCCTGGATCTGGCTCACCGCACGTCCTGTTGGCTCGGCTGCGCTTCTTCGGTGTAGGCGCTAGGTGCAACGTGGCTCTTGGGCGAGGGCGAGGATATGGTATCGACCACCTGAAGGAACTGGAAGCCTGCACCGTTGCCTGCAGAAGAGGATCACGCGATCCACTTGACACTTACTCGCTCCGCTGGTTCCCGGTCGTGGTAGTGCTAATTGAACACGTGCTTTCATCGTTGTTGCGCTTGAGCCCTGAACACATGCTATCCTTGCAAGGCCTTCACCTAGCGGGTAGCGCACACTCATCGGTTTGCGAACCCGCAGTACCTCAACCTTGCCAGTCAGAATATAGTCAACAAGCTCGAATCGGCGCGCGACCATAGTGCTGGCGGCGAACAAACTGAATGCATTGTCAACAACGAGGCTTATAAACACCCAGCATACGAAGACACCACATTTGTAGGCGTTCCTCTGGAACGGCTTGTTTAACGCCACGACGTCGAACTCTCGCAACTCCAACCGCTTGATGGTGTTGATGATGTCCCTCATATGCCCTGAGATCGCCGCTGCAGAAGGGAGTCGTGGTAGAAGATCGCATCTCCGCCGACTTCACGATGACTGCACACCAGTGTGCATCCTTGAAGTTGACAGAGAACAGCACGGTTTCCACATTACCAATACCGACAGCTTCCTTCACCTTCGCCAATATGCACGGGTCCACCACCTGGAGCTGGCGGTTACATTTGCGCTTCGCCTGTTGCTTTGCATTATGTATGCCGGCGATGCGAGCTGACAGAAAGTCCCAAACTAGACGCTCACACAGCGAGCGGATACAGGAGTCGCTAAGCCATACAGGGGGTGCGGCACGATACAGCATCGAAACGTCGCGATCAGGAACAGCTTCTATTCCAGCAATTTTGGCGTACGGGTATTTTCGACACGAGGTCGGCGACCGTACGCACCTCACTGTGCATATGCGCATCGACAGAACCAATGACTTCCTGCAACAACCACGCTTTCAAATTCCCTCCGAGATCGCATACATTCAGATTCTCAACTCGCCGGAATAACTCGATTTGGGCTCTCGTGAAGTAGCCGAGGTCCTTGGTGTGTACAACTTGAATTGACTAGGCACTACAGGGGACAGCACAATCTGCTTCGTCGTAAAAAGCGATCGCCTCTTCCTCGCTGTTGGCGACCGGGAATACATCCAACACGCTTTGAAAAGACGGGAGAAGGAGGTAGAACGCGTCCAGAATGAGTACAGGATTTCTAGCAATTTGTACGATACCTTCTTCTGTCCCGTGGCTGCGCCCTTAACGATAACACAAGCAAGTCGCTCACTTGTTTCTGTTAGGCTAGGCTGCTGTCGGTCGAGCGCGTCCATCAGTTCCCTTAGGCTACGATACCCAGCGTTGTCTTTGGCCTCCTCAGACGCCTGGTACCACCAACGGCTTGCACGCTCGTCGACCACAGATTGCTTCTTGTCCTTTTTCTTTCGTCCTGGACGAATAGCCTTCACGCTCAACTGCAATGCGTGACGCTCAAACATTCTCCTCTCTCTACTACAAACCGAACCACTTGCATCTTCCGGAGCGTTTGGCCTTCACTGAGAGGTTGGGCTTCACCACCTATCGATTCCTGAGGCCCTCCTTGCGGTCTCCCTGCTTTGAGATTGCGCCGCATGTCCTGGACCCAGTCGAGTGCCATGTAGAATGCGTCTGGATCGTCAATGTCAGCGAGTTGACTGGAGATCATCTGTGGGGCACGAACCACCTCTCTGAAATGCTCTACGTGAGTCCGCAGCTTTTACTTTACGCGCCTGGCCTCATCCACATCGAACAGACTGTACTCGAATTGTTGACGGGCTTAATCGACGCGTCCACACTCATCCATCTGCAGATAATGACAATATGGTAAGTTCGTTAACGCATGCAACGCGGATGAAGACTTACCTCTCGTCGATTCCTATCCACGGAACCCCCCCCCCCCCCCCCGGCGTCTGCACGTCTGCAAGTACTTTCGGTACGCGATGGCATGGCGACACGGAAGTCGCATCGATAGCGCGAAGCTGCAGTCGCAGCGCCAGTCGCTTACATGAAGCCAGCGTGTATGGCGCTCTCCGTGCACAAGAATGATAGAGTCGTCTATGGTTAAAAAAACGTATTTCGCCGCCTTCTCCTACCCAGCCGCGTACTCGGGCTGTAACCGTTCCACCGTGCAGTGCGTCGTGGCGCGCAACACGTTGCTTTTCTCTTCACTAAATCCAGCGTATGTTCGTCGACCGATTGTTTAGATCTTGTATTGATACTCCTTCTTTTCGCCCAAGTCATAGCTGCAGAGGGCGCATCCATGTTTATGCTGGAGCTGACGTGCGCGTTCTTAAGTTTCCCAAAAAAGTTTTCAAGCCTGTTGCTTGTGTGGTTCTTAAAGAGCTGGAGCTTTGCGTGATGATGAATGACCCACATGTCCTGAGAGGCGTCCCAATTGGTCTCGAAGTAGTCGAAGAACGCCTCTATCCTTACGCAAGAGCAGATATCTTTCAGCGCCGAGTGGTGTTTGTCATAGACCTCTGCGCTGGGAGCGTATACCATCGCGTGGATAGCTCCCTCAATCAGCTTGGCGTCTTCCGAGGAGACCTTTCCATACTCGGGTTTGCTGCGCTTCTCTTTCAGTCACTTTATGACGTGAAATTGGCAGATTAGGACATGGGCTTCTGGAAATTCGTTTTTAATACCCGGATCTCGCTCAGGTCCTTGTCAACGATTATCACTCTAAGCAATTTCAAGTCGTCGGGATTTGCGCGCTTGAAGTGTTCAATAGCTTGAAGCATGTGCCAGTCACTACTCGACTCCATCAGAGAATGTCGAACCACAGACCCTTTGCCGAACTGGCTCATTACCATGAATGTGAGAAGCTGGTAGTCGTGCCTGTGCACGAGTCGTAGTCTGGAATCGATCCCCGACCAACGCGAACCTTACGCACCGGTTCGTCGTGTGACTTGAGTCAACCGCAACACCACCGAAAAGCGACTGAACATCTTACGCATGTATGCGGTGGACAGTAATATCACTCCCACACTACCTGCCTGGCATGACTCGCAGCTTCCATCCTACTTGAGTGTGCTGCCACTGCCACTGCACAACGAACCTAAACGTGCACCCTGCTGAGCGGATATGCTGCCGAGGGGCTTACCTTGTGCGCGCGACTTCCACAGCTTCCACCCGTGCGTACAAATGTGCACGCGCATGTACATGCGAGACATCCTCGGGAAACAACTCAACTTCGCCCTGCTTGCCTTTTTCGACTTCATGATGCGGCGGTTCCGCTCAGCGTGGCCTTGCGACTCCGACACTGGGAGGACTTGCATAGAACGACGATAATAGTCTTTGAAACATTTATTCCACGCGTCCCAGTGGTCGTTCCAGATCTGCGGCGGGTCGACACGCATCCTGCATTCCTCGTCACTAACTTCATGGATGGATGACCGTGATCGGGGTCGCCATCATCTTGGCCCGCGTCATTCTTCGACTCGTCGGCATCCTCCTTGCCGGCACTCCTGACTGAATCCTGGACGTCATCGCCTTCGTCCTGGTCGTCCATATCTTCAGCCACAAGAATCGCAACCTTCTTTTCCGCAAATCCTTCGCCTTGCTCAGCACCACCGTCCTCCTCTGAGACCACTTTTGATTCGGATACTTCGTGTAGACTGGTAGCAGCTCGACCTTGGCCATGACCTCGCAACTCGGCACATGGCCCGGACCGATCGACAAATGGCGTAATTCAGGTAAGGAACACGACGCTACGCGTGGGCGTAGCTGAACGGTTGCTGGAGCTAAAGAGAGCGATTCCCAAACTGCGACGACCAGAAGCCATGGGACGGTCGTTGAGCTGACAAAAGGGCGGCTAGTTTTTCCAAAGTTCGACATCCAGAAGCCATGGACGGTTGTTGAGCTGGCAAATGGCGGCTGGTACAGCGACGCTTTAACAGTTAGATAAAAACCGCCAGGACAGCGGGGTGGCGCGCACGTCGCGGACGGCTGGGTGGCGGCACGACGGGGAGCAGCGCACGGCGAGTGGCAGCGCTGGTCGGTGGGCGGCGATGCATGCTTGAGGCTCCGCTGGGCCAACTGGCTTGCTGTCAACTTCCTCGCTTCTGTTAGGGAGATCATATTCTACGTCCTGGAAATATCCCGTTCCTGTCTTAGACATAAACCTTGATTTATAAATCCGTGGTCGCGAGGGCAGCGTAAAAGTAGTCGCAGGCATTTACCATAGGATGCAGCATACAAAACATCGGGTTGTAGTGCAGTACCCGATGCCTGGCATTCAGCACTATATGACGTGGGCCGCCACTGAACAATGAGAGTGGCTGCTGCTCCAGACTGGAAACCACCTGGACATTGTGATTCAAACCTAACTCTACCTAACCAGCCCTTGCAACTCGACCTGCAACTTATATCGTATACGCTATACGTTCGTCGCCAGGAATATTTTCAAAACGGACCATCAACCACTAGCGATGGAAACAGAGCGGCATTCGTGGACGACGGCTCGGATGGAAAGCGTAGGTGGGAGAAAGCGTTCAGCGCACGATACGGGTAGTAGAGACAATTTGGGGACTCTGGGGAGTATCGAAGACGAAGCCACACAGGAAGAGTTTGACAAGACCGATGAAGACTACAGTGCTAATGGTAGTTCGTGGTACGAAGCGTCAGAGACGTCGTCGCCGGTGCTTCGGGAGGAGCAAGCCCAAACGCCTGCACAAACTAGGAATGGTAGTGGCCCAGTTGCTGCTTCCTCGAGCGCAATAGCTCCGGGAGATATCGGGCCAGATCTGGAAAAGAGTCAATTCAGCTCTTGGCTTAAATCCCATTTGTACATGGAGGCGTATCAGACAAGAACCTCCGGGTACAGTTTTCTAGTTATATCTCTTACTAACTCGTCTATAGCTAACTCGTATGTCGCTGTGCAGAGTTTTCGGTCGAGGACGAACAAGTTGGTAGTTGCACGCACAAGAAAGTTAAGAACCCATCAAAACTAGTTCCAGAGTCATTTCAGCATTATTCCAAGCAACTTGAGTGCACACGCGGGGACGTACACGCCCAGGGGCAAAGGCAAGCGACAGCGTCAGGGAAGCTGTCGAATTGGATGTCCTGCCCAGGTTAGTTTTTTTTAGTCTGGAATTGGTGTCGCTTTCAGGAACCTTGGCAACACATACAGACTAGCCCTTCCTGACACTAATACTTGTGACGATGCTTACAGATTAACGCATGCGTTCAGCTCGTGGTGGAGGAGAATCCACCATGAATTCTGTGTATTACCAAGAAAACGATGTTACAACATAACCACATTGCACGTAAGAAGACGTTCGACGGCTACCTCCAAAACAGACTCGCGATCTCTCCTGAAGTCGTGGGGGACAGTTGATATTTTGCAGAAAGCTGGGGCAAAGACGAAAGCAATCCACCAGTATATTCTTGAACACTCCGACTGCATACCAACGAGCCGTGACGTTCACAGTTTGATCCGGACATTGAAGTTAAAAACATTTTGCGAATACGACAAGAGTGGAGAGATTGAAGCGCTGGATGAAGGAGTTCAGCGAGCAGCCCGGTAATATCGCCAGAAAAAAAAAAAAATTATTGATACTGTCAACAACAAGGTATGCTATCATCGTTTGCTGTTTGTGGTCGCTGTTACTAAACTTTATTTTCTATGATGCTTCGAGCAGAAAGTCGCGACGTGCCTAACGATGCAGACTAATTGGATGCGAGATATGTTTTCACGTTTCTCTGAGGTCCTCTTGATAGATGCTATGCATGGAACAAATGAATCCAAGCACAAGGTATTTTCTTTTATGGTGCATGATGTCTTCGGCAAAGAACAATTTGTGCAGCATGCACTGCTTAAAAACGAGCGCTCGGAAACGTTGCTGACTGCAATCGATGAGTTCAAACTTAACAATCCTGCTTGGTCGCGAATTCAATGTGTGATTATTGATAAAGATTTTACAGTGATGTCGGTGCTCCAGACATCCCTTCCGAATGCAAGATTACTTCTGTGCCAGTTTCATGTAATTAAGTACCCCAGCGAAGAGATTGCTAGCGGTACCTATCGTTTTACTACGTGGCAGAAGGATCAATTACGGGACGTCATACGTCTGTTTGGTCTACGTAAAGAGTGAACAGGAGTACAAGCGACATCAAAAGTATATGACGCATTTGATTGAGGTGGGGAATGGGAATCATCCGAGTTTCAGCCGTGAAAATAACAGCTCTGTGTTGGAGCAGAAGTAGACCGAATTCATCCTTTCCAGCAGTACTTCTTGCGCAAATTGGGATAATTGAAGAGACCTTTGGTGTTCCTACACGAGACAAAATGCAGTCATATTAGGGAATAACTAGGGAATAACACGAACAACCGATTGGAGGCATCATGGAAACAAATCAAAGATGTCGTGATCTCGAGTATGGGCCTCGATGAATGTGTAGCAGCTATTATGATGTACCAATCTCGCGCAGAAGAGTATTTAAACGGCCTGGTGCACAGATTGACTGTTGTTCATCACAGCGGCTACGACGCAAAAATGTCTGTCATGGTTAGCGAGCACGCATGCGAGCTTATTAATGAACAGTACGCATATGCTATAAGCCGAGGCTCTTACCGATACTATGAGGCCTTTCTTGGTGTGAATCTCATCGTCAACACTGAGAAAGATATTAACACATTGGATGAACCAAACGCAGAATATTCAATTCGGAAAGCAACTTGGCAGTGCTCCTGCCTGTTCATGACGACAACACTGTTGCCGTGTCGCCACATATTTTGTACGCAGAGATATGAAGTTAGACACTATCATACCAGCCAAACTACTACAGCCGCGGTCGTTGTTATCCACGTTACGTTCCTCCTCATCGAATCTTCCTCTTCCAGGAACTCCTTTTCATATTGGCAACATAATCGCAATTACAACATAATCGCCATTTCGAGATCAACTCCCTGGGATTCAAATAGGAATTTTTGAGAAGCCCGGGATACTAGGCGATATCGCTAGTAACTTGAGTGACTTAGTAATGGCTGGGTATAACAGAGTTTTGATGGCACTCAAAAACGAGTACGTGCGATGATCGAAGCTAAACGATTCGACGCACTTATCCAATGTTCTACAGTCATAATCTCACATTGTAATGGCGAAACAACTCCATCGCCAAACATAGAAGAACATGACAAAAGTAAGGACAACTCAGGATCGCTACTATTTGATTCTGCTAGTGATTACAGCCTTGAAGAAATATTTAGCGATGTCGACATGAATATGGGTTCTCAACCTAGCGACGAACAGTCAGCCGGTCGTCCTGAAAGTGGTACCGCGGGAGAAACAATATTTTTCAATGCGATTCAACAAGCACTCCCGTATTGCGACGATACGAACACGCACGCGTATAATTTAACCGATACACATGAAGACACTGCTAGCCGTTCAATAGTGAGCACAACGCTGGCTTCACTAGAGTCACTAGACGACGAGTAGGAGATAATTTCGTCAGCACGTGCTCGTGGTCGCCCAAAAACAAAGCCCAAATCAAAAAGAAAAAAGCTGAGCAAAGCAATTCAAATGACAAGGGTGGGTTCCGACCTGCACAGCATGAATATGAGTCTAGCTTCCGTTGAGTCAACCTTGAACGGTCAAGAAACGTACACTACTGCACAATCACTACGTCAATTCCAGGAATTTGGCTTGAAGACAAAACTCAAGCCGCCAATAGCACACAAATTGTCTGGATTACCTGCATCAAAACCCTTGATCACGCCAGATGAGTTTCAGCGTATCATCACTAAGAAGTATATTGAGTGTTGCGATGCGAAGGTTACTGTACTCCAACGAATATCCCCGGGCCTAGCAGAGAAAGATGTGACAGTCGAAATACCCGGAGTCGGGACATTTAGCACGTCGACACTGATGATTATGAAAAATTGGCATCGTGCGATGAAAGCTGTGGCAACTATGGAAACAGCACTTGAATGGCTTCGCATGATTGATTATACTATTCAGCTTCCTGTGCACTTTATGGTCGTGTACAATGATGAGAGGCCCTCAAAGATAAAGATCAGCTCCCTATCGCGTGATAATGTAAGCCACATTATTAGTTTGATGATTGCATTGTTTTTCTAACATTTGTTGCTTTGCAGATATAGTATTTGACCTTGCTGAACAGGTTTCTCCTAAACGTCTATGTTGCTGATCAGATGCCTCATCTGACCAATTCGTGTTGGCCGCGCCTTCTTCTTGTTGCCGCCGTTCTTGGAAGAGCACTGTGCTTCGAGCTTGTCCTTGTCGTGTAACCACCGCACAGGAGCTTCCTTCTAAATTCGAAAGTGTCGCCGCGTCTGTCTTAATAGCAATCGGTACTGTACCGGTAGAAATGTATGTATACGTTTGCCGCGGAACATATACGCGGAACTTAACACCTTTAATACCTGAGTTTTAACCCCGTGGCGTGGGTTAAAACTCAGGTATCGAAGGTTTTAGATCGGTATACCGGTTTGACAATCCGTGAACGACATCGGTATACTGGTGTTGGACTATCGTTCCTATCTCAGTATACATAATTGATATAGTGAGAAAATATCGACTTCAAACAATTAAACGATTGTGAAATATAATATCCATTTCAAATTGTCTACCGCTTGGCTTGAACAATTGTCAATTCTTTTTGAGCAGAAAAAATGCCGTTTCGAACGCCTAAGTGGTGCGCCCTGCATGTCCTCCCTTCACCTGATCTCCCCACTGCACCTAATCTCATCGCTTTCTCTGTGATCAGGGCGACGACTCCGGTGGGACACAATCGTCAGGCCACGCTGCAGGTGGAAAAGGGGGATCAACGCATTGAGCAGATCCCTCTTGGGTCGCGCTCGTGCTACATCCTGGGGCGCAGCGAGGAGCTGAGCGACGTCTGGCTGCAGCACTCGTCCATCTCCCGACAGCACGCGGTCGTCGCACACGACGGTCAGGGGCGGGTCTGCCTCATGGACTTGGGCTCGGCCCAGGGGACGTTCGTGAACGACCGAGAAATCGAGCCGAATGAGCCTCGAGAGCTCAAGATTGGAGACCGCATTAAGTTTGGAGCCAGTACGAGGACATATGTGTTCCAGAATCCGGAGAAGGAGGAGAAGGCTAAACAGAAGCAGAGCGATGAGACAGGAGCAGCTACGCAAGACCCGGAGCTCCAGCGGATGATGCGCGAAATGCAGAGCTTTGGAGATAACCACCATCAGAAGCACAAGAACAGCGAGAAACAGGTTGCGGACGCTAGTGCTAAGGCTCAGGAACGGAAGCAGGTGAGTTTCTACTACTGCTTAGTGCTGAAGTGGTGAGCGCTGGGTGTATTGTTGCTGATTGTTTTGTATGCTTAGAGGCAAGCAGAGATCGCAGCAATGACTGCGCAAATGATGCACGAGCCCCCACAAGTCTCTGAGAGTACTGGTGCTGAGGAGGAAACGGTGCACGACAGAGTTGACAAGGCTTTAGTGCCAAAGGCGGAGGATAATGATGATGATGACAATGAAGACGATGACAATGAGGATAACAATGTTGCCCTCCGCTACGGTTTGCCAAAGTCTCACGAAGTAGATCTCAAGAGCCACACGAAAGGAGTGGCTTGTATTGCAGTGGATGCTCCTGGTGCTCGAGTGGCGACTGGATCTACCGATTACCACGTCAAACTGTGGGATTTTGCCGGTATGGCGCGTCACGTGCGTCCGTTCCGTGATATTGAGGTGGATGCAGGTCATCCGCTTGTAGCTGTGAGCTACAGTCCTTCAGGTGATCGTCTGCTTACAGTCACGGGGTCGTCTCAGCCGAAGGTGCTCACACGCGAAGGTGTGGAAGAGCTGCAGTTCGCGATGGGTGACATGTATGTGGTCGACATGGCCAATACTAACGGGCATACACACACAGCCACCGGCGGTCAATGGCATCCGACAGTACGCGATCAGATGATTACTAGTTCGTTGGACGGCACAGTGCGTCTCTGGAGCCTTGGTGGCAAACAGACATTCGGCAAGCTCATTAATACGTCCGTATTAAAGTTTAAGGATCGTAGAGGTCGACGCTGCGGGGTGACGGCCTGTCGATTTAACTCGGATGGTTCACTGATCGCAGGAGCAACGATGGATGGTCAATTACAGTGCATTGATCCACGCAAGGCTTATGCTGGTGCTGCGTTTACTATACGCGATGCGCATGCGGACGGTGGAGGTGACGTAGGGGTTTCTTCGATTCGGTTTTCGCCTGATAGTCGGTACATGGCTTCGCGCTCGTGTGCAGACGACATGATCAAAATCTGGGATGTACGAAAACCGAAGCAGAGCTTGAAGGAGTTTCGTGGTATCGAAGGTGTCTTCGGAACGTGCAACCTCGCCTTTAACCACAACGGCACTGCAATTGCTGCCGGAACGTGCGTTCGAAAAGGCAAAGGCCTTAAGGGAAAAGTGGTGTTTCTGGATGTACACACGCCTGGTCTCGAAGAGCCTGTCGCTTCTGTTGATATGCAGGAAGACGAAAGTGCCTTGTGCGTGGAATGGCATCATGGCATTAACCAGATTTTTGTCGGATCTTCTACGGGAACTTGCCGGGTCTTGTACGACCCTCAGCAAAGTACAAAGGGTGTGCTTTTGAGTGCCACAAAGAAGCTAAAAGTGCAGAATAATGATTCCGGAGTGCGTATTGATAGCGCTGGTAAAGTGTACAACCCTCACGCACTGCCCATGTACCGTGAGGAGATGTCAGGCTCTCATAAGCGCAAGTTCGAGAAGGTTCGGGCTGACCCGAAAAAGTCCCATGCACCAGAAAAACCCATCACGGGTCCAGGCATGGGTGGCAAGATCAGTGGCACTACTACTTTCACACAGTACTTTATGAGCAGTCATATCAAGTCTTCATTCCGAGAGGAAGACCCGCGAGAGGCCATTCTCAAGTACGCCGAGAAGGCTGAAAAGGATCCGCAGTTCTTGGGCGTCGCCTACAAAAAAGAAAAGCTGGACCCGCGCTATCAGTTGGCTAAGCAAACACTAGAGGAGGAGAAGCTTGCCAAGGAGGAAGAAGATCGCCGACTATTGCAGCCCTAGGCAACTTTCAGGTCGGTGTGTGTATTCATCATGGAAGTGGTTGATATGCGGCAGCAGGATTGGACTCAGAATGGTACAAATGGGACGAAGATTACAGAGTATGGAGAATGGATTGGTATAGTTATCGTTGGCTTTCGATGGCATGTGTATGTTCCTCGTACAGAGTGGGCTACTATCGGATACATCCCTTGCGACTTTGTCGAGGCGTAGCTACTGCAGCTATACGTAAAAGCTGAGCGGTTTGACTCGTTTCGCTGGTCCGAGCGGTTGCTTTGCCATAGCTGAAGATTCTGCCTGCCTCTTGTGACGACCGCAGAGGCCGCTACAACGAGCAACTCGCGAGCACTCGTCGACGCAGCACCTCCGCGAGGCATGCGTGGCACATTTTCCTTGGCGCTGGGCCCCTTTCTTGCAGCCGGGGGCAGTGCACAACTTGCCGCCACCGTGTGCGCGGCACAAGCCTCCACCTTGGCTACTTGTAGTGCATCCGTCAACCTTGCAGCGTGCACCACCGCCATGGCGTTTGCACCGCCCCATTGTCTGCGCTCCACGAGTGCAACCTTCGACGAGACAACGTCTTCCGCCGCCATGCCGGATGCACCTTCCGTTGCTTTGCTTCTTCGTGTTGCACCCCGCGACCTCACATACGCCTCGGGGTTTGTTGGACGTTAGGTGCTTGTTCTTGCTCTTGTCTTGCAATAGAGACTCGGTCTGTTCCCACAAGAACTCGGAAGGTATCTGCCAGCCAGGATACTCATCTGGTAGTGGTTGAGGCAATGACTCCATGAATCCAGGCGACAGGTATGCGAGTGTGTTGCAGCTGTTATCAGGAGGCAAGAGCGTGTCGCTCCCGGGTATCACCAACTGCAGCAAGGCCAAGAGTTCGTTGCTGTTCGGAATCGTATCACAGCTAACGTCGGGTGTTGGAAATGGTCGATGATCGAATGTATTAAGCTGAAAGATGTTCATCTCGATGTGGCTGGGAGGAGAGAATTTGCAGAGTGACGGACTAGGTTGGTTGCCGCTAAAGTGGACAACAGGGCGAATACCAGCCACAAACCGAGTCAAGTGTCGACAATGTGCAGAAGTGATGGGCAGCCTAGGAATCAATTGCAGTCTAAGTCTCTTTGGAATCTGCCACTTCCAGTCACACGTTACTAACGACTACCCGTAGAAAGTTTTGGGGCAGCAGGTCAATTTTGTATGACCTCAGGGAATTATATATATATATATCTTTGGTCTTAAGAATGACAATTATGTAAGGTGTCAGATTACAAGCGTTTTCTGTTCAAAGCCGAATCACAATATGTAATGGTCCTTGTGAGTCTGTTCCACATTTGCCTGGAATACTGACGTACGTATGTAAGATGCTGTCATTATGTTAGCAATATTTTCTATTCGGTCTCATGGGTATAACCCCGCGCGATGCCGGTGCTGCCCTCGACGGCGGCGTGTGCAGGTGTCTTGCCAATGCGTGGATCCAGACCCTGATACTCTCTCGTAGCTAGATAATCGGCGGCGTCGCTGCGGTATGTTGTAAGCTCTGTGCGCTCGTTCTTGACCTGCAAGGCAGTGGATGCGTCCGGCCCACCAGATGCAGTGATAGCATAGGTAGTTGCTTCGCGGTCGCTGGCCGCGGCCGAGTGTGAAGCACTCTTGTACGTCCCCGAAACCAGTGAGAAGAATGGCTTGTCGGCATCAGCATCCTCACTATCGCCAGCCTGTTCCACGCTTTGGGCAGTCTTTTCCAGGGCTGGTATCACCTCACTGAAGTCCGTCTTGTATTGTCCATCCCACTCCTCGGAGGGGGACAGAGCAAGCTGGAGCTCGTACGGTGTCACGATGGGCTTGTAGTATTCCTTACTGTCCATGAGGGTGTTCTGCTGACATGCCACGAGCACAAAGGCATCGATCTCGGCGTAGTTCGCAAGTTTAGGCACATTGACCTTGCCCACCACGAATAAGTACGACTTGCGTCCGCTTCTGCGAAGTTCACAACAAGATTTAGCGTTTAGATAGCTCTATAGTATAGCTGCGCCACCTACTTTTTGATCAGCTTCTGGAGTCCGTGCACCACGTCAAGATACTTATTGACGCCAAGCGTGCCCATCAAAATACCAAAGATTTGCGCCTCCTTGGCTTGCTGGACAAGGTAGAACCTGCAAGACACAACATACGTTAAATAATGTTAGTTTTAGCGGCCAGGCTGACAGCAAAACAAACCCAAAACAACTTGCCGCCTCATGAGCGCGCGGTTGACCGTTGCACCCTCCTTGCGACTCGACATCAGCGCTGGATTGTAAGAGAAGCAGTCGACAGTGCTGTAGCGCATCAAGATGCTAGTAAGATGCGCCGACTCCGCTCCAATGTACAGCAGCGCAAACGTTTCCGGGGTGATTTCTGCATTCTCAGCCTCCACCGAAACCTCCTGTCCACCAATGGTTAACACCGTCATGGAAGAACTGTCATCAACCTTCGTCGTCTCCTCCGTCGGATCGTAGAATGTCTTCATGGTTCCAAACACCAGCTTCCACTCCCCGAACGTCGTCTTCAGTCCTTCAAACACAGCGCCGCTGGCATGGTGGTAGCGGGGCTCGTACAGCAGCACCAACGTTTTCGTCGCGTCCACAGAAGCAATCCGCTCGCTCAGATGCTGCACACAGTCGTCGACCTTAATCGGCGCGTTGCCGAACGCGTATATCACCGGAATCTTTGTCGTCGCGCTCAGACACGTGCGCCCGTAGTGCACGATGCAGTCGGCAATAAGATGCTGTGCTGCGACCTCATCCACACAGCAGTTGCCGTACGACGTGTCTCCCAGCACAAACACACGCTCCCATTGACCGACCAGTCCGTCCTTGAGCTCCTGCTGCACCTGCGGCGCATCCGGCAACAGCGAGTCTGGGAACTGCAGCGCGATTTTCTTGTATCCACCGCCCCGGATGCGTTCCACGGTGCGCGTGATATCGTAGTACTCGTGCAGGTCACAGTCCTCAGTGCGCACGCCGTCGCTCTCCTGCACCTGTACGTGCATCTCGATGGCGCGTGAGCCATCGTCGCTCTCGAAAGCCAAAGCTACCGTCATTGTTGAATAAAAAGTGGCCAGCCATTCTGACACAAATCCATTCTCACAGGATTTTGTAAGGTCCAATTAGAGTGCATTCACAAGGGTATTAGTTTTTTCTAGACATCAAGCGACGTCACCGCCTTGGTGGTCGTACGCTGACGTAGCGAGGTTGTGCTATCGTGCTGCTCGTCGAGCGAGTCCACGAGGTTCTTGAGCTCCTTGTCCTTCATGTACTCGCGGCTAATGAGCTTGCCCATGGTGTCACCGGCCTTGATGCCCTCGCTGGCCTCCTTGAGCATATCCTTGAGCACCTGGCGACCGTAGCCCTCGCCCGTCACGGGGCCGCTGCTGCCGAAGCCCACGGCAAGCGTCAGCTTCATCTTGGGCAGCGACAGCACCACCTCGTGTTCATCGATAGACGACACCGTGGCACCCGAGGCCAGGTCCTCCGTCACACTGCCGTAGTACAGTGCAAGCTGACGCGCACCGTCGAAGCACTCTTCGTTCACGAAAGCGATGAGGTTTGTGCGGGCCTCGGCGTCCAGGTACGGCACGAACGAGTTATTTTTTTGATTCAGGTACAACGTGATCAGCAGGAAGATGTTCGTGAGTTGAAGCATGAGCGAGCTCATCGTGGTCGACGGGTACGTGTTGAAGGCGTACTCGTTGTTCAGTAGTGCCGCCATCTTGAGCAGCAGCGGCAGATCCGAGCACCAAAGCAAGTACGGGAACGTCGGGTAGTACCACGAATAGAACTGGTAGTGCAGCGTGCGCGCAAACACGATGCCGGTGAAGTTCATTACGAACAGCGACGTCACAATAATCTCGCTCTGGATCGGGAACGGCTCATAGATGGCAAACGGCTTCATCATTACGGCGCGGATGGTGCCAATGATATTGAAGTGCTTGTCCAGGAACAGCACCATGAAGAACAGGTGACCCAGCAACAAGAGGATGGCGAATCCGCCCGACACGAACGTTTCCTCGTCAAGGAACCTCCAGTTCACCGTCCACTTGAACGTGAAGACGCGGCTGAGCTCGAAGGCCTTGTTCATGTAGCTCCACCAGTTGTGTTTGAGGAATGGGTAGCCCAGTGCGATCTGAATCGCAGCGCAGATGAACAGATACCATGCCGTACGCAGAATACCGCACGACTGCAGCAGCAGGAAGAAGAGTGCCGGCGCGAACAGCAAAACGTTCATCTTGATGGACACCGCGACACTAAAGAACACACAGCCCCAACGCCAGCGCTGGCGAGCGAACAAGTACACAGCCATGAACAGAAGCATCATTGCCACGCCGTCATTGAACATGCGCAGAAGGAAGATCGAGTGCAGCCGCTTGGACATGCACAGGAACACGGTGGCCCACGGGGGCAGCACCCGAGCGCGGTAGTAGATGGCCAACACTGTGGCGATCATGGCGAGGTAGAAGCCCAAGAAAATATACTGGGCGCGTCGGATATTCTGTCCATCGTCCGTCACTGAGTGCAGGAAAGAGAAGACGTAAAGAAATCCTGCGGGGTAGACAAGTGGTCCCGTATCGCCACGGATCTGCATATAGTCGCGCTCTCCGGCCTTGAACAACTCCACCTGCTGCATGTACGTGGACCAGTCGATCTCCGTGTAGGGTACCTTTTGGATAATGAGGTAGCCAACGCACGCCTCGACGAGCAGCAGACAGCAGGCCAGCTGCGTGAAGTAGCGGTAGCTGCACATGAAGTCGTTCAGGAAGGACAACACGCGGCTGTGCTTAAGCGTGGTCTTGACATCCTTGTCGATGCGCGTCGCGCGCTTCGTGTTGGATGTGGACGTGGAAGTCTTCTTGCGCGCCATGGCGATCGGCGATAATCCAGTTGTGAGACGGACTGTCAAGCAGACCACGTGGAGGGATGAAGCAAGATAGGTTTGACCTGTCTTATTTCATATCCTGAAGCTTGTTTTACAGTTATGGAGCACCTTCTTCATGAGAGGTGATCAAAAAACATCAATTTGCACATGCAGCCTCACCAAGAGGGAAGTGTTGATTATCTTGTAAGACTACATCATCAAAAACTGTTTCTAGGAACATGTCCATTTACCTTCCATTATTAAATGAAAAACGCTGGTGGGAATTTCATTACCAGGGGCCACAATCCATCACATACTTCACCAGCATCATCAGTTGCTGTCACGATTGGTGACTTTTCAGTGGAAATCCATACTAGCGATTTTTGGCAAAGCTACTGGAGCGTCTGAAAAGGTAAGGAGCACCCTAGGGACAAATAGAACAGCCAGATGGCAGCTTCGTGCCAGACGATTCCACCAATTTCAATCTCGCAAATTGATAGAGAGAGGCAGACTAGTCTATTTAACCTTTAGCGCTCTGGTACGTCTGAGCCTAGTTAGCAACGCCGGCGTCTCCATGAGGTTCGGTGGTTGTACGGGGCTTGTCACTGTTGATGACTGCTCTCTGGGCTGGTCTTCCATTGCTTGTTGACATAGCAGAAGCCGAGTCCCTTGAATTATTTGTTTCGGCCTCCGCCGCTCCTGCTTCGCGAGCGCCGTTATTTGCCGCATTCCGGTTGAGCAGAATTCATTGACACTTCCTTCAACAGTGACCTCTTCCTGCTGAAACACGACCCGGTTCCTCTGGATCCATAAAGTAGTGACGCATACACTGATGAGTATGTGCCACATCCGTTTCCATACGTTCACGAATTGTGCCTCATTATCTGGGTGTTCTTCTTTGATTCGTGCTCCGATGTCTTTGGCCATAGCTGGCGCCCTTCTGTTGGCACAATTACCTAGGAATTGTCTAAGGTTTCCGGCCTCTCATTGTTCTCTGGTCCAGTGACTGATGAGCTTCTGCCGGCAGGCTTGGGCGCATGGGCAATCCCAAAAGTTGTGCTTCAGTGTCTCCTTGGTTCCGTGGCAGTCCTGCAACTTTCTGCAACTGTTGCCCTCCTGGAGTTCCGCGTGATACAAGCTTAGGTATGCTACCGCTACTCTGTACCCGACCCATATTTGATACACCGTGAGTTCTTGTCCCTGAGCCCATACTGTCTTGGGTGATTGGTTCATCACCGCTGCCTGCCAGCCACAGCCTCGTGTCATCCTTGTAACTTTGTTATTTGGCTCCTTAACCCTGCTTCCGCTCCCTTGTACCGTCGAACAGGCTGCTTCTTGATAGCCATTAGGATGTGCGTGTTTGCGATGTTGTCCGGGGCGCTCCATTGGAACCCATGGGCGTAAGGATGCGCGTAAAAGACGACGCTCTTTCTGTCTTGGTTTTCCGCAACTTTCGGCTATCTGCATTGGTCCCGAGGTCTTCCGATTTGGGTTCGGTTCCACTACTCTCTAGTGAATCCTGTTGGTACATTTGTTCCACTACTATCGTACCTGGGTACCCTCCTTCTTGATCCGTTCTTGTCCCTGCGGCGCGCCCTAGAGCTGTGTACTCCCAGTTATACTTGTGCTCCAACTTGGGCTGGTGTTGGAGTTTCATCACTGTTCGCATGTGCCATCCATGTGCTATCGGCGGCGTACTCAACAGAATAGCGATACCCCATCTTCGTAACTTTGCTTGTTGATGCTCCTTGCCCCTGCATGTGGTATCTTCATCGCGTACGTCCGCTCCCCCCATCCCCCCCGTGCGTTGGGTGTCTAGATTAGCAATTGGGCATTCCCGTATTCTGTCGGTTTTGCGCGTTATGAGCATTTAACCCTTCAAATCGACAATCCACGGTTATCCTACCAGCTATACGTCGGCCAGAATCCTGTCTCTTCCTGTGTCCACACCCTAGTCGATCCTGGCAGTTGATGCAGCAGTTTCACTACCCATTCCTCCGCAGTGGACCAGCTGATTGCCTCCTGCGCTAGGTCCGTCAGCTGTGTACTGATTCTTCTCGTCCTCTGTAGTTGGGACTGCAGGCTGTAGCCATTCCCCCATTATCTGCAGTAGTGCTTTGGCAGGCATCGGCTGAGCTGTGCTCGTTTGTCGACCCAGATCTTGTCGTGGCGAAATGTTCCCGGTCCATGACTTTGGAATTCCCCTGAACACCCATGACTGCCATGCACATAGTAAATGTCTCTGCGCTGAATTAACCATTGCATGGTGTGCTTTACCCGCTGCGTTTTGCACGCTACTTGTACCAAAGCGAGCTCCACTCCTCCGGCTTCTTTTGGGTATATAATAGCGCTGGGTTTATCTTATGGCCTGCTGGATTCCGTGGTCGTTGCCTGGTGCCATAAAAATTGTTTCTGGATGTTCCGTAGCTGGCTGTCCGCTCACTGGGGTAATTTAAATACTGCGGCCGTAAACAGGATGGACGGTATCATTATCACATTGAGTTACAATACACGCGATTCCACGCTGGTCGCGATTTGTGTCGCGGTTGGTAGCCGCCTCTGGATATTCCTAATCCTCGTCGGCCAGTTGATCGCCGCAGAGGGACCGTGCCTATCGCGTAACCCTGATACCTCACAGTCACCATGCTTTAGCACCGGGATACCTTAGTATTCCTTCTTGTCGATTGCCGTGTTCAAAAATATAAAACAGCTTTTCGTTGGTTGAACTTGGAGACCGGACAACCGCCAAAACTGCTCCACAATGTTCAGGACCCGGGGTAATTGCCCCGCCTCGCTTTAAAAAACTGTGAAGTCGTCCACAAAGGCTGAAAACTTGTGTTTTGACCCAGACCCGCCTGGTACCTCTATACATGGGATCTCCGTGTCTTGTCTTATTGCTAACGCTAATATTTCGGCCGCTAGGAGGAACAGTAGAGGTGCTAATGGGCTTCCCTGTCGGATCCCAGATATAGCGGCCTGCGGTTCGGATAATTACCCGTTCACTAAAAAATTGTGCAGTGGTACCGTCGCGTAGTCTTCGAATCATTGCCACGAATTCAGGCGAGAAATCAAACCGAAGTAGCGCAAGGAACAGGAACTCACGCGCGACCGTATCATAGGCTTTTCGAAAGTCGAGCAACAGGATTAGCTGACTCATCGCTGCTGCTCGCTCCGGCTGTGCTGTTTGTAAAACAGGTAGCATCATCATCACTGTTTTTAGCATTTGCCGGCCGTGCACGGACCCCTGTTGAGAATCCCCAATGGGCTTTCCAAGCACCCGTTGAGCTCGTGTGAGGAGAACATCTTGTATCCTGTTTGTAGCACGGAGATCGGTCTGAAGTCCATGGCGTCTGGCGAGTCGCCTTTCTTTCGCAACGGGAATATCAACCCCTCAAGGAAGGAGTGGGGTGGCTCCGCTCCATTGAGTAACTCATTTCCGATGGTCACCATTGCCGGGACGAGTACCGCTTGGTTGTCTTTGAAGCAATCATTGTTGAATCCATTCCCCCCGGCGGCCTTGTGCCGATTGAGGGCATGAAAAGCCTGGATAACTTCCTCTTGCACAATCTCTTTCATGCGTTCCTCGTTATGTTTTGGCGAAACTAGTTTGTCTGCCGAGATTTTCACGAATCTATTAAATTCCTGCTCCAAGGCCGCTCCGTGCACCATGTTGTGGTTGCGTCCGAACACTGGTTTCCACTCAGAAGCGAATCTGCCCGCTACATTAAGGTCTCGAGTGAATTCCGCCCCGTTGATCCGCTCTATCGTTGAGATTGTTTGATCCTTTTCCCAATTTGATACTCGTTTGAAATTCCAACGTAACTGGTCCATCGACCTCTCCATGTGCTGACCAAGCCGCATAAGATGCTCTTTTCTCATATCTTCCTCCGTTAGCGCTAGCAGTTCTTTCTTGGTTATTAAATGCGCCCTATTCTGGGCGTTAATCGTATGCAGTATTGCCTTTCTCCTTACTGATTCACGCGCCTCGATCTATTTAATGCAATCCACACACACTATCGCTGTTTGATCCCCCCCCATCGTGACCACATTTCCCACTTCCGTTTCGTTAGCTCGTCCAGCTACTCCATCTGCACTCGCTCTGGCTGCGATGATTTAATCGGGTGTGCGACCCCTCGCTTCCGTCTCCGTCGTGGTTTAACCTGCTTGTCGTCGCGCAGATGCAAACGCACTCGTTGATGGTCTGATGGCGCGGCCGGTTTCTCGACTTCTACCCGCTGCACTACAGCCGTCCACTTGTTGGGCACATAATATCTGTCAATCTGCTCGCTGAGTCTGCGCCAAAACGTGAAGAACACCGTTGGGTCCTGTTCTTCTTCTTCATTGTCGGCGTGTTTCTCGAGTATGCGGACATCCTCAACCTGCAAGCTTTGCACCAACCTGCTCAGCGCCCTACTTCTGGTCGCCCGGATCTGCTGCCCCCCCCCCAATCGATCACGGGGAGGGCTCTGCACACTATTGAAAATTCCCAGCGATAACTGTCTTCTGGTGCTGCCATGGCCATGTCTCTAACTCGGCGAAGATTGCTTCACTCTCTTTGTGGTCATTGTGCGCGTACACGTTGGACAGCTGCATCCTCCCGATTTGACTATATAATATCACTCCGTTTGTCCACCTTTCCTGTTGCCAAGGCGTCGCTGTGGCTGCTACATTTGGATCCAGCAAGATGGCTACCCCTCCCTGTCGGCTGTCATGCACACTCTAGTACGACAAGATGGGTCCGTTCTGTTGGTGTTTTCGCCCCCAAAGCCTCTGCCATGTGTCCGGTAAGTCCTCCGCTTCCTCTACCGAACTGGCGTGGGTCTCCTGCAAGAGCCATGCCATCGGTCTATCTTGTAGTGGTGTCCGCCTCCATGCTCCAACCACTTCTGTCTACTTTCCTTGGTAACCCCCCGCACATTCTTCGTTTCCAGTCTCTGCTGACTATTCCTGCTTTTCCTGCTGGGCTTCCGTCCTTGTGTCTCCGTTCCGTTCCTCAGGTATATATGGCGCCCGTAGGCGTCGACTGCCGCACCAACTTCCCATCTGCTCGGCTCCGCAGTTGAGGCCTCCTGGTTACCCTTCATATGGATTGTATGGATCAGGTCCCCGTTGCACCAGCGCTGTCGAAAAGTATTGCGCTACTCCAAACCAGTCAACCCTGTGTGTATCGGCTGAGTATGCCTTTTGGTACTCCTCGATCGTCCGTAGAGCGAGAAGATGTCGAGTCAGCCGGGTGAGAGCTTCCTTCTCTCCTTCCTCCTCCTTTCCTGTCAGCGCTCTTATCACTTTCGTAAATCAGCGCTCATATGATGTGTTGGGCAGGGCGCAGCATATTTCCAACGTCACATAGTTTTAGGATCTCATCATCTCCGTAACCGTTGCCGCATCTCGGTTCTCAAGCCACGGCGCTAGGTTGTGCGGCGCCGGTCTGGAGAACTTGGCTTTCCAGTCGTTTATCCAACTTGAGTGCTCTTGTCTTTGGTCTGGCCAAGGGTACACCGCCAACCGGCCGTGTAAGCACTCTCTGCGCCAGGCCATCGTCCAGGCTTCGAGTACCTTCTGGATCACGAGACGAGGAACTCTTTCGGGAACGGGAATTGCTGCGCCAGTCGTACCAATCTCGCCGGCTCGCCTTGGGCTACTGCCATCCACTGTTCCGCACTGCTGGTTTCCAGGGGAATTCCGTCGTTGCTGTGGTCGACCATGAGCTTTCCATCCTCTGCCACAGCTCCGGCTAAGCATCTCTTGTTGCTGGCTGTTCTTCCATCGCCTCGAGGCCCCATATCCTGCATCAGTGTTGGCTTCTCCTCTCCCTTTTGGTTTTCCAATTTGGATCACATCACCTGGCGGATCTGCTCACCCTCTATAGGTGTGATCGAATGGGGCCGCTTCTGCGTCTTGAGTTGGTGTCTGACACGTTGTCGTGTGCTACTTGCTGTGGAAGGTATGTACACTGAGTCCAAATCCTCTTCCCCTGCTGCTCCATATCCTCCCTCGCCGACTCCGCTGCCGATTTCTGCCATAAGCGCAAAACCTCCATTGGGATTTGAAAGTATTGCAGCATGTGCCGTACCTCAGCGTCTGTCTCGTCCGTTATATTCATATTCAGCAGGTTGTCCCTTTCCTCGAGCGATAACTGCGTGGCAGTGTTCACTAGAAACGCTAGCAGTTCCGAGTAGCGATCTGGTTCCGCTCGCTCTAGAACTAAATGAATCTCACATTTTAGGTCATAGGGAATCGTCATTCCTGTCAGCTGTTGGCGGAGCCCGTCGATATTACTGGCCCATTGACTCGGATTCCATGGGTCCGGGTCGGATCCCTGCTCCCGTCTACGTGATAGTTTTCCTGGGCTCTTCCGCTCAGTGTCGCTATCCTCCCCTGTCTTGCCCTCATGCGTGGCCATCTTCCCTGGAATGGCCAGTGCTGTTATCTCCATAGGTCCTGTGTGCACGAAAGCAGCATAGTGTTCTTCCCAGAATCGAACGATGAGGGGTGGTATCTTATCCCTGCGTTTGGCCTTCCGAATCTCCGCCAAGCAACGTCCGACCTGCAGAGGTACTTGCTGGCCCGTATCAAACATCTTCCGTCCGCGCGTCGTCGTACTAGGTCTGTACTTCGAGCAGTACCATTGTTGCTTGTGATCCGTATTGTATGCCAAGACAAAGATCGATCGTTGCAAGAAATTCGCCGCAACTGCCATGAGTTCGCTGCTTCCCCAGTTGTATCTCGGGATCATCGCCTGTCGACTCGAGGAGGACGCCGCGTACTCCTCTAGGTACCACTTAAACTGTTTACTCGAGTCTCGGGCGTCCATCCCTTCCCACCCTCGCTCTACATTCGTCAGCGTGGTGGTCCTGGTGAAATGGTCAAATTGTTCTGTACAGTTGAGCAGTCCGGTCCATTGGATTCCCCTTTTGATCGTTGCCGTTATTTCTTCCAGGCTTGTGTCGTAGGCCGCGAAATCATGATCCGCCACTGCTTGCGCTAACGCCATGGCCATGCAATTGCCAGAGGGTTGTCACTTGTCTAATTCCGAGGGCTTCTATGTCCGCAAAGGTCGTTATTTCCTCAATCCATTTTTACTACACTCGGGAGTTACGACCTCCGGATTGGGCGATGTGATCGCCTGCTGGCTGTAGCGCCAATCGTTCCCGTTGCTTAGCGCCACAAGCTGCGGTGCTTCCGGCTGCTTGACCGGTTTTGTTCCAACTAGGTGCAATTTGGCCTTCTTCTCTGTGGTTCTTTGATTTCTCCTCGTTCTCGTCTCCGATGAGTTTTCAACTACAGGTTGGTTCGGTTGTGAGGCCGGCCATTTCTCGTTTTGATCCTCGTTCTCCTCAATATCGTCAACCAGTTCCGCATATCGCGATGGAGCTCCTACAGTTCTCTGCTGTAATGTAGCCTGATGCGCGTAGAGCTTTCTTCCTCATGATAAAGATATTGTTACCCACGGTCGTTTTGGCACCGGTGGCCCCGGCTGATCCTCGGTTTTACCTTCCTGAGCGGTTGCTGCTCCCGACGCGTTAGTTTATCCTGGTTATGCTTTCCGGTGGTGAGCGCGGTGCTTCTGCCGACGGCACTACCGCTTCCTGCGTCTTACGGTTTGCTGCCTTTTGCAGCAATAGTCGCTTAGCCGAGGAAGTCTTCACTTCTTCCAGGCTCCGGAACGGCTTCGCCGTGTCTTCCAGTCTAGCTACTTCGCGCTCTAGAGCTACTCCGCTTCCTTCTCCTTTGAGTTGGCCATCTGTGTATCTCCATCTGGCCATCGTGTGGCCTACATTGCCACATATTTTTTGCAGGCACTGCAATCTTTGCTTGATGGCCGAGTGTTTAAGGATCATAGGTCTACCATACCAGATCAGTCTTACAATGCCTCGTAGAAATTCCGGGCACTCCGCTGTCTTAATAGTTAGTCTCCACACTGTCGATGTACGAGAGTCTGGTGTGCATGAATCCATGTCCTCCAGCTCAATTTCAGCCTCGAGATGTCCTTATAGGTACGCGGTCAACCTCCCCACGTCCGTAAACGGGTTACATTGTAAATTCGACTTCGTATTCGCGTTGGTTTTCCGTCCGTATTCCGTCTTGTCCAAGTTGCCTAGCCCATACTGACCCGGTGTCCGGTCTGTGCATGTTGCCCCGTTTGTAAATCGATCCCTTGAATGACACTTGCGTGTCCTGAAATTTCCGAGCAGTCGCTCGATCAAACGTGTAAAAGTGATGCTGTGTAGCACGTGATTATAGCTGCTTGTCTTGGCCAGGTGAAACAGTTGGCGTAGGTCCGTTTGGTTCACCCCTGCTTCTTCCGCCGCCAGCAAAATATCCTCCTTGATCGCCCTTTTTGGTTGTCAGCTCGGTTTGACCATAATCCGACCGCGTAGCTGCATTACTTCGCCTTCAACTTGCTTCTGGTTGTCCTATATAGTCGTATTCGTTCCTTTGAGTCTAGGACACTTTTCAGGAAAGCTGACATACGTCGGCATACAATGCTGCCTTCGGCCATGCCGCTGATGATCTTCAATTCCTCTTTCATGCCTTCGCGTAGACGTCGGCCACTTCTAGCTGCAGTTGGCTGTTCACATCTCTCTCATGACTATGATGTCCGATTTGGAGAATATAACTGGGTTGAACATATAGGTCTGGTAGCCAGTATTGGCTCTAACCTCCTCGTCTCGCGTCGTTGACGGTACTGCACCCGTTCCGGCCTTGACTTTGTCTGCCCATTGATTCATTGGCTTCGCTCGGGCCCACTTCACCTTACTTATCATATTCTGCACTATAGTCTTGAATGACCAACTTGTGTTGTACAAGTCCTGAGCCACCGCCGTCGCATATCTCTTCCAGTCCAGGTAGCCTCCGTCCGAATTCACGCCGGCCTTCCGGAACAGTTTACACAGTCAGGCTTTCTCGTCGCCCCTTAGGTTCGGGTAACGCTGCTTGCTTGTTGGTACTAGGTCCTCGTCGATACTTATCGTATCGTGCACAGTCTTGTAGAGCTCCGCAATGGTCGTCGTCCACGCCGCCCTCGACTGTTCCTGTGGCGCGACCTTCATTGCTGCTCCAATCGCCTCGAACATTTCCTCCGGTCTCGCGACTGGGGCTGGTATCGCTGGCTTAGTTTCTTGCGGTGATTGTTTTTGCTCTGGGGTGCTGAGGAGCTGCTTTCGCCTGCCTGCTTTTATCCTCCGATCTCATGGCGTCATTGGATATTTCTTCTTGTTTCTCCGTTTCCCACTGTTGAACTTCATCATCCTGGGACGTCTGCGTCTCCGTCACGATCGAGTCTTGCGCTCTCATGTCTTTCCGCTGAAATCTGCTCAACCTGGTTATGCCGCCTGCCTTCGCCTGGGTTGGGCGGCCTCGCTGCCAGTCCTGGTTGCTCGCCCTGCCCAGGATCCGCTGAGGCCGTCATGGTGCTCTTCGATCGGGGTAAGGTTGATATAATCAGATCTAGTAAGTCTGAAGCCAGTTCTTTGTACTCTCGATCCTCCACTCCCGCCAGCTGGTACTAGGCTGTCGGGGCTCTGCGTATAGCACTGCTAAATCGGAAGTGATCTCTCGCAAATAGATCTCGCTTCTAAGATGTGGAGACTGTTCCGTAACGGTTCAGCACCTGCAACACAGCAGAGGTTCTTCAAAGTCGACCCATCCGCCTATTCGAAGCGATGACACGCAGCGCTAGCTCATCGACATCACAATTCATCTGGAAGTACTGCCTCCTTTTTGAACAAAAAGGCGAGGTTCCACGCATGGACCAAGAGATACAAGTTCAGCTTATCACGACTTAAAGCTGTTCGTAGGTGGGCGTAAGCTACCAGGCAATTTAAGACTATGTTTCAACTCGATAGGAATTTCACTTGGTCGTTGATCATCGCGTAAGCTTCGTTAGGGAAAGCCTCCTACTTGATCGGCTGTTGCATCACCTCATTCTCCTGCTGCATGTCGCGTTCTACACCAAAAGCCGCTGTTCTCCTCCTGCACGTTGTCTTTCACATGATGCGCGTTTTTTTTTAATTCGCACCAGGTCGTTCTCATGCAACGTTTTATCAGGGTCTCAGACGGGACCGCCTACGAGTTCTAACACTACTTCCTGTGCGGTCAACATGACAACTTCCGTCCCACGCAGTTCACCTAGACATGGCGCTGGGATTGTTTTCTCCAGGATGTTCGCATCATCTTAGACGCACCGTACTGGATGATCAGCACCGTGTTTGTTCAGGACACCCTTCACGAACTGTGACGCATATCCATATGCTTTGCTTACACGGACGAGCCCTCTCCTTCAATTTGGGCAATCGCCGGCTTGATTGTCTCTATGTCCACGCTAGTGCCAGTGTCGAGGATGTCGTCCAACGAGAGTTGCGCAGTTTACGTCGGCTTTTACGTAGGGACAGCTATCCTGGTAACACCGCTGGAAATTCAGCGACACCAAGATGTTGTGCAGTTGGTGGCTCACAACCCTCCCGACTACCTGGCCCCGTCTAATGCCTTCTCGAGCATCAACGTCAGGTCGTACTTGCTCTCCACGCACAGAGCTTAAGCTGTTCCTGCAGGAATGCCATGCCTTTGGGGGTGAAGAGGAGAATGGCAAGCTTTTTCTCCTTCTGCGCCTTCCCATACGCACTTGAAACATCTCCGCGACGCTCCGGAACCCCTTCCCCCCAGATGCCTGACACAACCTGTGTGATCTTGCTAGACGTGTAAGTATAGTCCACGCCATATTCCTGCTCGTGGGTCCGCGAGCTACAAGGCGCGCCTTATACCGTTCGATGGTGCTGTCGGTTTGTGTCATCATCTTGGACACCCACTAGCTTTGTAGAAACTTTGCCCTACAGCTTCTTCACCACTTTCCACGAGCCATTCTGCTCCAGGGCGTCAATTTCCTCTCTTACGGTTTCTACCATTTCTCTGCATGCAGATCGTCCATCGCTTGCGATAGTCTTTCGGGTCCTTCTGCACAACCGCGTTGGCCCTGCCTACCGACACACGCTTCGCGCCCATGCCGCGCGTGCGCTTTCGAGTGTATTGATATTTCCAGATGTTAGACAGTCTTCGCCATCGTCAGCTTCTCCCGTTTTTGCAGCGTCGGCTACTGCTGTGCGCTTCTTCTTGCACCTTTTCTACGACCTCTTACTGTGACTCGTCGTCTTTGACTAGACCGTCAACTCGCTGCTTATGGGGATTTCCGTCGTCTCGTGGTCTGTGGCTGCACCGTGTTCGCTTCCTTCCGCTTTCGGACCCCTCTAGATCGTTTTGACAGGTATTTTAACTTTGTATCCGATGCTCGAGGTGCGCTTGCAGCTGCGTGTTTTGCTTGTCATCCAGGGTTCTTGATGCTCTTGGTGTGCTGATTGGTGATCACAATCCTAGGTAGACGTTGGCGCAATATTCCCCCCCCACACACACGAACGTACCAACTTGTATTCCTGGCTGCTGCGCCTTCTTACCAGGGTCACTGTAAGCATGCACGGGCACCCGAACGCGACGATGTCGGTCAAGTTCACCACCGTTCCATTAACATCTCCAACAGTGCCATGCACTTGGGATTCGCACTACACGGTATCCTGTTAAGTACGAAAGCGGTATACTTCACCACCTCTTCCCAGAAGTACAGGTGTAGTCCGTTTGCGAACACCATGCATCTCGCGACATTCAGCACGGTTCGGTACATTCTTTCTGCCTTATCATTTGAATCTTGATTATCGGCTGTATTGATCACCTGCCTCCTTGCAGAACGCGTCTGCGTGGACGTATTCATTATCCGTTAGTGCGCACCACGTGGAGCTTACAGTTGGATATCTTCAAAAATAAACAAAGAAGTTGTTAAACTGCTTTGTGGCTTCGTCCTTGTTCTTGGCAAGAAACACATGCACATAGTTTGTCGAGTAGTCCACGAGTTGACGAAGTACCTGCCGCTGCACCTCTCTTTTGGCGTCATGGGCCCACTACCGACGCCGCCAACCTTGTCAATCGGCGCGTTCGCAACCGTCTCTTTCTTGGACTGTTTGTTCTTGCCCTGCTCGCCCTGAGCGCAGGATAACCAGTTGAGGCGCTCTACTTGTCAGCCGGATACAAGATCCAATAGTGTCCACCATACGTTTAACCGTGTCGTATGCATGATGTCCTAGTCCCGTGTAGCTTTAGCAGTGTCGTCTCGGTCACTGTATTCTGAAGCGATTGGGTACGAGTGGATGGAGAGGGCGAAATACTTGAGGAGCTGAGTACACTGGCTACTCCGACGCGGCACGAGACCTCAAAGGATGACGCGGCATGATCAGACTGGGGGAAGTCGTTACTGCTGCTTTTGCTAGCACAAAACACCGTTTGGCTAGTCTTCTTGATATCTAGGCAATGCGGACCATATCACCGTTCAAGAAGTCGTACTTGCCCGTGGAGATGGTGGACTCAATCCGTTCGCGTGCATAACTTTATTTTCAGTCGTGGAGTAGCCAGCGCTGGGGGGGGGGGGGGGTAGCACGTCGTGTCCGATCTGTCGCAGCAACACGACCAGCTCGTACGCAAAGAACCGGCAAGACCAAAGTATAAGATGAACCCGAAGTACAGACCTTGCACTCCCTGCATGCACACGTACGCAAGTTGTAGTATTCCGTCTGATCTCAAAACAATCCACCCCAACCAACACCATGCTTTGCCGTATAACTGAAGTCACTCAAGTCACTTAAAACCTGTTAAAACCCTTTTGTCTAGAAGTCCTCCAATAGCTTTCAAATTTCCGGTATAACCTTGCCAGGATTTGCATGGCTATATTGTGTTGTCCATAACGCCAACGCGGTAAATTATTAAATGCATATTGAATCGTCGTCCTTCACTTGACATTCGTCAAACTGTTAGTGCTGACGTTATGTAGACTACGTAGTATATTGTTCAGGGCACGTGTTGCTGCTCCAGACTATAAAAAATGAGACGAATCTATTGTTCCAGATTGGTCCCCGAGTCGATCCAAACTATGCCTATTAATCCCGACTGCTACCAGACTGGCCCCCGATACGATAGAGCGAGTTAAGACATATGAGTGGGCTCGGGTATACACGTCCGGTTAATATGTTTCAGATGTAGGATGGCTGAGTTGTTGTCGTAGGGCTGCCGAAATTGTAAGGCTCGAAATTAGTTGCGTTGTATGGATCATTGTTTGAACTAAACATATCTGAGATGTCCCACTATGTTTTGCTAGATAGTACCACCGAGTATTTGCCAATGAGCGAGACCATACAACTTTTTCGTAAGAAGAAAATGATTGTATGTCTGACCGATCTAGTAGCACAGGCTTAAGCACTGTATCGAAGGTATGGTAGTGTTTTTCTGTCTACGTGGCCGAACGTTGGTGCTCTTGTCAAGTGTTCGAATCCCAGCAGGACGTAAAAACCACAATTGTAGTTGTCAGTCTGGATCCCTACATCTGTGACGTACTCTTGTATCTCGCAGCGTACACCTGGTAAAACGACTCGAAGCAACGCTGATAGCTTCTCGGCTACAGATCGAACGTAAGTCGCGTATTTCGAGTTCATGGGGTCGTAGAAGTTAAAGTACACGTGCTCCGGCGTGAATTCAATCATGATACTACACCAATGATTCGCGTTGCAGTTTACATGAATGAGGACAAATTCGCTGGAAGTAGATGCTAAGATGTTGTATCCCCTGGGTATCGTTCATGATTTCTCCATTAAGGACAACGCCTAACGCAGAATGGATCCACGAGTGTGATACGGCGATCAAATCCAAACAAATTATTCGCTACGGTCATCATTGTATCGTCTCCTAGACAGCCTCTAGCAGCGAGGTCATCATGCGTCGCTACGCGCGGCGACCCAGTCGCCTCATCTCCCTCAGAGAATGGCCTGTTGGCTCTCCTTCTTTGCGGAGTACAACTTCGAGGTGAAGTACAAGCCTGGCAGGCAGAACGCCTTGGCCCATGCATTATCATGCAGGCCAGACTATGAGATCGCTCACGTCACGACGGTGACTTCGTCTGTGACAGACTTGATCCGCAGTGCATACGCGCGTGACGAGTCTTGCGTCGCTCTGCTACATGCGCTAGGAAGCGCGGATTTTGCTAACTCAGACATTAAGCTATCAGCGCGGTTGCGCGCGAGGCGACATCGATACACTCTCGGTGATGGCCTAGTGTACTACGGTACTGATTCAGAAGAGACCCCACGTGTCGTGGTTACTCACGAAGAGGATCTCAAGTACCGTATCCTCTATGAGGCACATGATACCCCCACTTGACGGTCATCTCGATCGAGAAAAGCCCTACAGCTCGGTGAGCTCCCACTACTGGTGGCCGAAGCTTTACAAGTGGGTCAGTACGTATGTACGCACGTGTAAAGCGTGTCAACAGGTTAAAACCTCGCCACACTCGCCCTGCGCCGTTGGCCAGCTTGCCTGTACCCGCGGGGTGTTGCAATTCATGAGTATGGACTTTGTGTTCGGCCTGCGACGGGAGACGGCGGGCAACACGGGCATCGTGGTCTTTGTCGACCGATTGAGCAAGCTGGCTCATTTAGCGGCGGTGCCGGACTCCATCGATGGAGAAAGAACAGCCACGCTGTTCATGGATTGTGTCTTTCGACAGCATGGTCTGCCAGAGGCAATTGTCTCGGATCGAGATCCCCGTTTCACGGGTAAGTTTTGGATGTCGGTCTTTAAGGTGCCCGGCACTCGACTCGACATGTCCACAGCGGACAATCCGCAGACCGACGGTCAGACTGAACGCGAGAATCGCGTAGTCGAAGAGATGCTACGGAGCGTCTGTGCAGACAGACCCAAGCAATGGAGTTCGATGCTCCCACTCGTTGAGTTTGCATTGAACAATGCGGTGCATGCCTCAACTGGCTTCACCCCGTTTTATGTGAACGGTCTCACTCACCCTCGCATCCCGTTGACGCTACCACTCCGTGGTTCAGGGCTTGATGGGGGAGGAATAGCCGAAGGGCTCGCTGATGTCAGCCCTGTTGCGGCTCGCAACCAAGTTGACGCGTTCTTGTCAACGTATTTGAATGTCTTAAGACATGTACGACGCGATGGCTTTTGAGAGCCAAGACGTTCAGAAGGAACAGGCGGATGCCAGAGGCAGAGGAAATGTGGAAGAGTTTACGGTCGGTGACCAAGCTTTATTAAACGCTAAAAACCTACCGACACATGCAGTGTCTGCGGTCTTTAAGACCAAGTTGCGCCCGCGCTTCATCGAACCTTTCAAGATCGTGGCCAAGAAAGGCCTTGCGGACACGCTCAACCTTCCAAAGAAGATGTGTACACACCCTTTGTTCTACATAGGGCTCCTCAAGCCGTATTGGGACCCGGCTCAGGTGAGCGCGGAGGCGTTGGCGCCTCGGAGCCCACTCGGGGCGCAGACCGTGCCACGGGTAGTGGCTGCTGGACAGAGCGCTGGAGGCGCACAAAGAGGTCCACTTGACCACGACGCTCGACGAGCGGTCACTCCACTGCTTCGAGACGACGAGCCGCTGGCCGCGCCAGAGCCACCACGCGGCGCGCAGATGATTCTGCAGACTCTAACCAGCCGACTCGCTGATGAACAGCTTCGAGTTCGTCAACTGGGCGAGAGCGATGCTCATCCACATCGCGGAACTACGCATGGTGATACCATACCAGAGTTCTAAGCGACTCCAGCTTCACCTGACGCGCAGCGCGAGGGTCAAGCGGACCGGAGGCCGCCTCCACCATTGATCGATGAGCAGGGAGAACTCCACTATCATGTGGAAAGCCTAGTGGCGCGGCGTCGCCGCAAGGGTCGAACCCAGTACCTTGTGAAGTGGAGATATCCCCATTCAGAGAACTCATGGGAGTATGAGGTGACCCTCCGGCAAGACTGCCCTGACGTCGTCGACAGTTTTGATCGTCACGATCGACATGGCCCCGAAGGCCGGCGACCACTGCGTCGCCACGAGTGTCCCAGCACTAGCTCGGGATGAGCCAAGGTCAGCCTGAAGGCTTCCGATCTGACCTTGGGACAAGGTAGCCAGCATGTCACAAACGAGAGTACGGCAGGCTGCGGAAGCAGATGCACATGGTGCATTAGCTCTAGAGGAGCGAGAAAGCGAGGCCTGAGACCGCCGGAAGTTGACGTCGTCGTCGGTGTCCAAGACACAGTTGGGTTGGACCCAGACGATATAGGCCTTCGGTGGAATCGAACCACCGGCCTTGCGCTTATGAAGCGAGTGCTCTACCACTGAGTTAACTGGGTTGAAAGTCAGCGAGCTGTGGGCATGAGGAATCCGTCAGGGGTTGAGCGCTCTTGGAGAGAAGTTTCCGTGGTCAAAACCACAGAACGTGGGTACCCTCGTGGATACGATATGTCCACGATTTAGTGGGGGAGAGTGTAACGGGGTTATACGAAGGTTACACGAGTGTAGCCGTGATACGTGTCACCTTGCAGTAAGTGGTACTCGGTACCACTTGGATTAACAGGGTTCCAGTACGTGGCCACAGGGCCACTCGATATGCATTTGACTAGGTTAAACTATGGCAGATAGTTAGAGTCATACATTTACACCACAGGCGGTTTTGGCGCAGATAAGCAAACAATATAACAGTTCAGTTTTAGCATCAAAGAGAGTATTGCCCTAGGTTTAGATATACTGACTCTTTGAGTCTCTAGTGGTATAACTAGAGTGATCTAAGTCTCGGTGGAGACCTTAGGGTTTAGGATAACCACAGCTAAGACTCGGCGAGTCATACGTCTTCCTCTGACGCCCTATGCTACGCAGCCTCGCTGCATTCACCACGTCGACTCCTCCTCGCTGCGAACTCTCGTCGCTCCTGTTTCCTGGTGGCGACGATGCTTCCTTTGCTGTTGATGTTCGACCACTGAAACTCGTTGCAGCGTTGACGAGGGTTGCATTGGCACTACGAGAGCTTCCACGTAATTCGACGTAGATGCGGTTGTGATACCAACGATTATTCGGCCATCTCGATATTGCCTGCGTCCAATGATGTCGCAAGAGATTATCTACTACGCGACTCTATGTCGGGATCTTCAATTTCGTCAATATAACTCATGCGGCTACGTCGTAAAGCATCATTGCAAGATCGGCAGGATCAAGCGTACTGAAATTATCACTAGTGTCTTCGGTTTCACTCTCCGTTTCCTCCGCTCGTGCTGTGCCTTCCCCTTCTAGCTTAAGTGAAGAAACAAAAGTTAGAGACACCGACGATTCAAGCGAAAGGGAATTACAAGTCTGAATTCGCAGTACTGATCGCCCTGTGGTTGGTCGAAGCAACAGTTATCGGGAAGATGTTGAGGTCGAAACTGTAGCTGCTGTTCGACTTGATGTAGATTCGTATGAATGCGCGCAAGAATCTAACTCAAGTGATAGCATTTAAATATGAGAGGGACATAGACACTTGCCTAATACAAACAAAATGTTTTTTAGTGAAACGTTTTCTTAGTCGTTAGCTAGTCATTTCGGGAAATCCGGCGGGTTTTCCGAAGTTTTTGGTGTGGTATGTGAGCAAAGGTTCATCTGGATCATCATCATTAGGACATACGGCGTACAGCTCCTTAAGCGTGGCTTTGTATTTGTCTCTTGCCCGATCAATTCTGGCATTCGCGAATGCCTCTGAAGGAGCTTCATCCATGTTTTCTGGATCCGGGTCAAATAGTGCCATGCATTTGAATGATGCGAACAATCATATGGGTCGCAATTGCGACGATTACCTCTTGAGAATCGTCGATCTTGTCTTTCAGCCGTGCAAGTTGGATAGTGCTCTCCACACTAGTGGTAAACGCGTTTAAAACGCCAATCATCAAACTGGAATCATAGACAATCTGAGCAAGCACACGATTTTCTTTTAGCAAAGTAGCATGTAACTGAAATATCGCGTTTTGAAGCCTACGATGATGACCAATGACCAGTAGGATATTCCACCTTTCACCAACATATACACGATCAACGTGCGAATCGCCAGCAATCTCCATGCCATGAGTTGACGTTCGATTGGTACCGATTGACCCGGTGTCTACTTCAGCAACTAAAGGCCGTTGTGCTTTCTGTAGTGCGTGCTGAGCCTTGCAGCGACCCATCCATGTTGAACGCTCGTCCAGAATTCCGGTCACACTTGCCTTAAAATGAGAGTCAGGTGTCGCTTCCATTAACATGCGTCGAGTCTCCTAGAGTAGCTGAAGCCACGCCTTTCGAAGGCGTACTCCGCCTTTTCCAAGAAGCCATTTTCTGTCTCGTGTTATGCTATCGGACATGTTGAGGTCGAAAGGTTTGCGGGCATATTCCTGAGCATACTCATTTCCTTGTTCTTGCTCATATTGCCAAATTGTTGCCTAGATTTGCATCGGCTGTGCGGTCTTCTGTCGTGTCACCAAAATGGTGAGTGGATAATATAATAGAAAAAGATTTTCTTTGGAATATCATCCAGGTTCCGCTACTACAAGATACAAATAGACTGGTAAAATACGCTGGCCAAAATAGATTGGCATAATTAGGCTGGTCTAAGGAGACTGGTGAAAATAGGATGGCCTAAATAGGCTCGAGAAAACAAGCTGGATGTTTCAAATGGTATTCATAAGATTTCAAGTCGCAGGCATAAATAGATAAGCTAAAATGTAATTCGCCGGCCTTCTCTGTATCAACCTTTTTATATCTGTTGTTAGCGCTTATGGATACACTACATCCAACCAGATGGAATTAACGAAATGCGCAGACGATAGATGATGACATTGCCGTTTCCGTTATTATCAAGTCAGTGACGAAAATGCCCCGACTTCCTTCTTCTTCAACCTACGTGTCAGTCTAGCTGCGCGCCACTCGTTTGTTGAATACCTTGAATGACCGGATGACAGAATAATAGTTGATCCAGCTTGCAGACTTAACGGGCTTGCCTTTATCTCCGTCATACACAAGACGACGCTTTCCAGCAACTTGAAGCACAAATGCATGCCCGACGAACTGATGGTTGTAAAATCAACCAACTACAATCCATCATATAAGTCAAGCTCATGGATCACCCGAGCACCTCGGCACCAGCAATAGCAAATTGTTTTCCTCCATAACGTTAAACGCAAAATCGCGACCACAATCACGAAGGCGACGCAAAAACACAAGGAAAACTTTCCATGTCGTCCCCTCGGAACGATCAACATCATAATTCCGTCGGGAATCCGAGATAAATCCATCGATATTCTGGTCTGAGATGATATCTGGACGATCTGCTATAGCTGGGGCTTTTTAAATGCCTCATAAAGGCCCAAACCTTTCAAACCAGCGCCGATAGTATGCTTTCCAAAAGGGTCATCCTTACAAAACTTATCAAACTGTTTTCCTCCGCTCTGTCTCCAGCTATCCACCATGTTAAGCTCGTTGTCAAACCATCCTCAAGCAATGCCATCAGAGGCTCCCATGTCTTTTGATAGAAGCTTCGATCTGTCCGGCGTCTGTGAAGCCGAAATGTTCGATACTTCACACCTCCTTCATTAACACGCCGATCCACTATCCTAGCTACATGCCAAGTTTACGGGTAGTAATATACCCCTCCCCCATCACAAGTTGTACGCTGCGATCCATAACGAGAAATATTCTCCATCAAGTCCTCCCTTTCAGCAGCGTGCTCTCGAGGGTACACGACTCGGCTGCGTGCGCGGCACACTTTGCATTGTCAGCTTCGCCATAATTAGCAATGGCTGATGATTGACAAACGCCGATTGTACTAACGATCATGTAATCACATACGGTAACTTCGCATTGATTGTGTACGTGACCAACTGTGACCTGATATGGGTGTGGCCTGAAAAGAAGGTACTATCATTGTCGCTGCGCTCGGGCTGATTGGGGACCTTGGTCGTTGCGCCGCTGCGAACGGTGCAACCTTTGCGATGTGGTATCGCAACTGCCACTTGGTCAAGCCCGTGGCAGACTATACCGACCGTCTGTCACCAGAACCGCGAAGTGGGAATGTGAGGAAGATTGTATGTTCCTGCCTCGGTAGTGGCGTGTACATATGTGCACTGGGACGGTTTTGTTGCAGTTATTATACATTATTTAGTGTGTAGTTTCTCGCTAACAGAGGGGGTCGTCATTTCAATGCAGTTGTCTTCCGTCGCCCAACCAAACGAATTTACATCATACCGTCCGCTACAGATAACGACGGAAAAACCCGTCGACAAATGTGCCGAAGTTTTCATACAAGGTTAAGTCTAATGGTCGTGCATTGTATGACTTTCATTAAGGGTTTTTGCTGTTCCGATATATATACATACATATATATGTTATAATATATCCAACATATAATATGTACTGGATATGCAATTTTCTAGATATGATATTTCGAGTACAGTAGCTCGTCCGTGTGGTCCACCCTCGCTTCTCGAACCGTGCCTCATAGTACTGAATTATCCTTGTCAGTACACGTTCCCATTTTTATCTTCCGACGTGCGCAGAAAGCCGTGACGTCCGCCGAACCAACAGAAGCATGTGGACGCTCCTGGAACAGGCCGCTAAGAACGCGTCGGTCAACGCTTCGGGCTACGTGAACTCCGTGCACGAGAAGGCGCAGAGTCTGGCGGCGGCCGTACAGGACGAGGCCACGACGCTGCTCTCAAGCGCCATGGGTTCGGCCCGCTCCGGCCCTGTAGACGAGATCCTATACGAGGAGCTGGCAGATTTCAAGGAGTTTTCGGCCTTCTTCTCGGCCGAGGAGCATACGCACGAGATCACGCGCGCTGTGGACGAGGACGCCGAGATCCGCGAGTTATATGACGCGTTGGTGCCGCTGGAGCTGAGCTATGACGAGTTCTGGCGCCGCTATTTCTTCCGCCAACAGCAGAGTGAGACGCTCGAGCGAGAGAGACAGAGACGCACTGTGAAGGGCAAGGAGACGTCTCTTGAGGAGAAGTTGGAAGAGGACGAGGATGCGCTGGACGGAGACGACGAGCACAAGTCAGAAGAGCAGAAACAATCGCCGCTTGCTGCTGGACAGAGAAGGGAGGATGCCGGCAGTGAGGACCAGGAGGGAATGTGGCTAGTGAAAGCCGCGAGGGACGCAGAGCGACGCGCAGCGACGCAGTGGAGACAGAAGGCCAGGGACTTGCATATGCAGCTTCAGGAGACCAAGCAGAGATATGACGAGAAGGAGCAGAAGGCACTTCAAGAGTGGGAGGAACAGCTGCAGGCACTATGTGATACGTATGAGACTAAGATGACGGCGATCACAGTTCAGCTTGATGAAGCAAGGGCGACAGGATTTGAGGAAGGAGTTCGCGAGAGTCAAGCGATTATAAAGAGTGTGACACAAAAAGCAGAAGAAGATATGACGCGACTTCGGATGGAGATCACAGAGGGCATATCTAATGTATCGACTGATGAGAGAATATCTGCGTTAATGAAGGAGAAGGAGGAGCTGCAGAAGACGCTTCAAGCTGCTCGTGAACACGAAGAGAAAGAACGTGCAGCAGCTCTTGTCGAGATGACCAAGGAGAAGGATCTGTGGCGTATACGTGCGCTCAAGATGAAGAAGCTCAAGGACCTGGTGCAAGCCGAACTCACGACGTTGCGGCAGCAGCGCGATGCTGATGCTCCTGTTCGTACACAAGCTGGAGGCTCGGACGATCACAGCAAGCTCCAGGCTCGGATGAATGAGCTACAGACCCAGCTAGCAAGTGCTCTGGCTGATGCTGAAGCACGTACGCGTGAAGCGTATGAAAAGGGGATTGAGGAGGGCAAGGCTGACGCAGAGCAACACACGAAGCAAGAACGCGACCAAGCCTTCCACGAGGGCTACAAGAAAGCTCAAGCTGAAGCCAAGAGTGAGCTGGGTGTATTGAAGGCCGAACTGGGAATGTTTCGTGCATTCCATGAGAGTGCAGCTCATTGTGCCGAACACGTCGGTGCGAGCACTGAAGGTCTGCTGGATGACTCGCTTGACGACATTTCACTGGCTGATGGACAACCTTTATGTTCTCCAACCTCCTCGGTTTCTGTATTTACCGAGAACGGCAAGAACGACCATCCGGAAACTCTCAAGTCCACAGACGACTGGGGTGACTGGTAAGTTGTACGAGTTATCTGATCCGTGTTGCTGTATGCAGCGAACCCTGAGCGCGTCACTGTGAGATCCTGTTTATTATCTTCTTGAATGAACCGGTCAATTGCGCCGCGTATGGAATTTTAAGTATTGGTATTACTGAAATCAATGCTTGGACGCACGAGCAGATGCAGATTTCCGGTTGAAGAAGGCTTCGTTTTCCTGTACCCAGTCACTGAAGATCCTCTCGATCTCTGGTCGTGGATGTTTCCACTGTGTAGACCTACTCCAAATTGAAACGGTTAGCACGCACTCAAGTTACTCAACATCGATCGAACTAGGTCCGTACCGGTTGGCGTGATTGCAAAAGTACGGTCTTCCTTTCTCCGTGAATCGAGTCTCCCAACCTTCCGGAAGGTTCAGCACAAGAAACTTTTTTAAGTCCTGCCAGCTCATCTTTGAGCGCATATTTGAAGCTCGTACAGGAGATGCAATAGGAGATACTGGTCTCTGAACGGGAGGTGGGGTCGGCTATGGCAACAGAAGAAGGAAAAAAGGTAAGTACACTTTCTTAATGGTGGAGAAGCAGTAAGAAACTTACCGTGAAAATGACTGGTTCTAGGGTTTCTTCTACTGCGACTGGGCTGTTTGGCTCTGGTGCTGGTGACTGCGGTCGTGGTGGTCGGAGCTTTTCGCACGCTTCCGCATCACCGCAAAGCTTCATAAAGAAATCTACACGTGGAACAGTTGGCTTAGATACTGACACTGCTGGAAGTTCACAAATTAACACGAAAGTCACCTTCAATGCTCACACGACCGACCATTTCTGAGTCAAAGAGGTTTGACAAAGTTGATCGATGGTCCGATGAAAGCGCAAGGCCGAAATCTCCAAGAACATCGTTGAGCACAGCAAACGTTACCTAAAAGCCAGAAGACAAGCAAAATGAGTGAAAAGGTACTGCGAGGTGTGTATATAGTTCCCCTGACCTTGCCCGGAACTTCGGCCTCAGCAGCGAGAGCTTTCTTCAAACCATTGTAAGGTCGCTCAGGACACCGATTTATCAAAATTCCCCTCATCGCCGAGAGGAGGTCCTGTGCTGATGCGTCTGCTGCAACTCTGCAGTCTCGTAAGTTTGATGCATCACGATGGCGAAAGGTATTCTTTTGCTTTTCATTTTCTTCACTCAAGTGCCGAATTTCTTCTTGAAGAGCGACCAATCTACATTTGTTTTTTTTTATCAAAAATAAAAACAAATTAATTCAAAGCATAAGAAAATTTCGATAAAAGAAAATCTCACCTTGCTGCATGATATTCCTCCTTTTCGACCTGTTTCTGCCTTGTTTTCCACCTTTCGGCTGTATCTTGTGACATTTTGCTTGATAATTGTCCAACTTTATTATGAAGTTGTTTCATTTGCTCTTGGGCTTCCAGCTTAGAAAGTTCCATCGAAGCGATCGTGGCTTCCAGCTGCTTCACTCGATCGTCATTTACCGGGAAAGATTCCGTCCGTGGTGTCCCAATTTCTCCCATTAAATATTGGGCACCGAGCTTAATCGGCACTAAAGTTCCTGTATCTAAGCGTCTCTTGTCTTTTGTCACGTGGTCCAACATCGCTGGCGCCTTTTTCACATCAAAACGAAAGGTTAAAGCTGCCACTCCAGCATCAGTTATACTTGACTTTACTGTGGACGGATGAAGCGCGACGCGTTCTTCAAAAATATAACCTTCCTGTACGACCGCTGACCCGATAGAAACTTGGCATTCTCCGATTAATTTGTCGGTTTTTGGCTGTTTATTGAACACTGAAAGAGTGAGTTTGGGAGTAATCGTCTCTCCGAGACGCATCATGCCCAACATTGTTTGCCACTGACACTCGAACAACGGATTCGCCGTCACGTCAAAGAAATCGATACACCAATCGGAAGGGTAACCTTCCACCGCGTAGTCGCATGAGGTCAGTGGGTCATATGCTGTGCAGTAAAGTCTTGGTGTCGGAGATTCCGGGCCAGAAGGTAAAGCTCTGCGAACATTAACCACCACAAAATGGCCAGGCATTTCACTTTTCTCCCCGATAAGAAATTTAATATTTTGATCAGAAGACGTATGTCCCGGAATGCACGAAACTTTAACCGTATCTGTGAAAACAAAGGGGCGGTCGATACGATGATCGCATCGCTTCGGTTCTTCCATCTTTACGAGCGTCTTAAAATTCCAGTGTACTGCTCCAGATCCACTTGCTTGAGCTACGTGTGTTGTAAACAATGAGCCTTGAGGATGGAGCGTCATGACAGCATACACATTTTGGTATCCTGAAATGAAATCTTGGAACTCTTGCCAGCTCGTTTCAACGTTAGCGTGCATACCGACAATTTCATACACAACGTGTAATGACGACGCTGTATGCGCTACAAACGTCGCTAAAGCTCGCAGCGTTGGGGATAGTTGAGATCCGCGCAGCGAAAAGGTATTTGCGACTAGTTGTTGGAAATTTGGTTTGTTTTGCTGTTCTAGAAACTCTTTATCGATGGAAAGCACCAACTTCCGAGATGATACCGACCAGAAGAATGGCAGCTCGTTCTGGGCAAGTAAATTCCGCAGCGTGGCTATAAACGAGTCGCTTTCCACCATTGACAAGCTCAGTACGTGCAATCTCGAGTTGTATGACGCATTTGTGGTATTCCGACTCCTAAGATCTGCACGGAGTCGCTCGATGATAGTAAGCAAGGAAGTGTGTAATTCGGGGTAGAAATCCATCGTAATGAGACCGTGTGGAGATTTCGTGAAGCTCAGTTCTCGAGAAACGTCGTGCACTTTTTGCTGTCGGTTCTCGAAATTTACAGATCCGACTTGGATAATAAGATTTTCATAGTCGTATTCATCTTCTCGAAATTTAAGATCGGCCGAAATTTTAAATACTGGATCTCTAGCGCGAACCACGAGGTTACGGCCGTCATCAAGCGCTATCGTCACGAGAAACTGCTGCTCTCCTCGACATAATTGCAAGAAATTTGTGAGCGCGTGATTAAATTTGAGTTCGATCTCTTTTATCTTTTCGAGGCGCATGATTAACCGAAATAAATTGAAGTTAATCACTGATTTTGCCAATAAAGAAGGCACCGGTTGTACTTGACATTCGACTCGTACTGCATCAACAGCGAGCGAGAGCAGCACAGACGTAATAACTCGATCATTTGGGGTAATCTCAAGTTGAGCCGACCCATTTTCAGCACGTATAAGAAACCCAGTTTTCAAAATTCCACTTACAAAATCACGTAAATCAACGACGTCAGCAGTGGCTGCTCCAAAAACGTTCTTCCATATAGTTGTTTTGCTTTTCGTGCCGCTACGCGCCTGTAAATGGGTCGAGAGCTCGCCACAAACCGATCCAGGATCAAAATTTTTCACGTACTTCATCAATTCTTCAGATTCTGAGAGGAGTATTCTAGACAAAATATCACCACTTGATTTTACTGAAGAATGCCGATCAACGCTTTCTTTTACCGACGAAGAGGTCACACTGCGTTCTGCTACTTCATAATCAACCGCCAAATTCACCGCAAGGGAGTTTAACTCATCCACAGTGACGACCAACGCTGCCGTCTCGTCAAGAGTTCTGCAAACCTGTAGCAAATCTTTCGGATTCATATTTTCATGCAGTTCGTGGAGCTCACTCTGAAGTAATTCACGAGCAGCTGGACTAGTTTGATCAAATTCATCCAACTTTACCAGAATTTTACTAAGACTGGTCACTTGGATACGACGAGAAGTTCTGGTACTCATCTGCTCAACATATTTAATGAAAATCGCCTTTTCAATTGTGATTCTACCATCTCGTGTCCCTGCGGCGCCCAAGCGGTTCATCAGTAATCTCGTATCTTCTGAATTTAGGTGAATTCCCAATGAAACCAGCAACTGGGTGAACTCAAAGTAGTCGAGACTTCCATTTCCGTCTCCATCCACCTGTTCAAACACTTTCTCTGCGGCACTAAACTCTCCTGCACATGTAATCCCGAAATTAACCACTCGCTGAAAAAGAATCACACCCGATTCTCCAGTGTGTGGAACGTTTGTAGTTTGGCACTCCATTGTGGTAGTACTAGTCGAGTGAGACCACGACCCAATAGTTGAGCTGAATGTGTAAGCGTCGTAGGCGATATCTATGATCTCCTCACATAGAGGGGTTATGACAGTATCAAAAACTTCTGTAGCAGTCTGCGACTTAGTTTCTGGGCTTGGTGATAACACTAACGATTCCTCCCACACGTGATCTCTTAAAATCCAATGTTTAAACTCCGTTAGACTAATTTCGCCGTCCCCATTCGCATCAAACTGGTCGACTAGAAAAGCTTTCTGCCCTTGCGTGAGTGCTGGTTGAATCATTAATAACTCCAGCATTTTCTCAAATTCTGAAGGACTTAAAGCCCCCGATCCATCCCCATCAAAAGAACGAAAAACTGCCTCTAAATGTGCGCGCTGCTGGTCGGAAGCGCCGACTTTTTCGATTAAAATCACTCGGAGCTGCTCTCCAAAGGTTTCGGGTGGCGAAACTTCGTGTCGATAGCATTCTTCGCACAATTTGCTGCTTAAGGGCAATAAAGCGTAGCACGGAGAACAAAATACATGGACACAATTAGCGCCGTTGCACGGGTAGCTCCCAGCATTTTGAGACGTTACTGGTGGTTGATTTGAACGCCCAACCACAAGCACATGAGCTTGACAATCGATACACTTGACGTGACTTGAGCCGCTCTTGGTCCCACCAATGAGACGAGGGAGCGACGCAGTTTTCTCGGCATCACCCAGCGCTTGTTGTTTCTGCTCAAGCAGCATCAAAAGTCTGGCTGATCGTTTCGTTTCGAGATCTCGGAGACGCTTGCTCCTATGCAGTTCGAGCGCGTTTAAAGGCGCAGGGGCGAGTGTCCACCCTGGAGAGTTTTTCGGAGACAATAGTGGGAAAGATAGCGACATTTCGGCTCGTTTCGAGTAGACTACGGGTGTGCCACTACCAGCCATGGTCGAGTCAAGTACTTCGTCCGATACGGAGCCGGATATACTCCGAGTAGCATATTCTTTGTCAAGTAGGTCGTAAAACGCAGCCACAGGAGTTGCGTTCAATAGTTTTGGCCGCATTAATCCTTCTTGAGTTTGTTTAAACGAAGCATAGCGAGTCTTCGCCAATAATGGCGACTTTGTCGCGAAATGACGAAGGCGCCACGCCATTGATGGATCTCGATCCAAAATTTCAGATGCGAGTCGTCGACGAAGAGAAAGTTGGGCCAGTGAGAATATAGGAGTTAAGATCGAGACCTTCCGCTGGACCAGAGACTGTCGTTTTTCACCGATTACGAGGCCACTTGCTCCGTGTAATTCAATCTCTAGAATCCCTTCCCGGTGTATACTATCAGGGATCTCTCCGTCTTCTTCCATATCTGGAAGCTCACAAGCCACTTTCTCTCCTTCGATATCTATGGTAAATAACTGTAGAATTCGGTCGGTCCGAATCATTATGTTCCTTGAGCCTTCGTCAAATAATAATCCAATTTTTTCATCGTCCCAGCTTGCAACGTTAAAGCCAAGTCGTTGTAGTTTGTGTCTGCATTCTCCTTTCGTAACTTTTGGTGTTTTTGTAAACTCTGCACTCAGTTCCCGAAGACCGATTCCGAATCGTTTCATTTGTCTTAAAAGTTCCTCTTTTTCGTCTTCAAACATCCGTCGGTTGTCAGCGTTACCTGGTGCCACAATCGTGTCCGACTTTTTGCCCAAACTAGCGACGGAAACTCGTCTGTCTAAGGAACCTGCACTGCTGCTCGAATTCAAGCGAGATTGATCACCTGTGCCTTCGTCTCCTTCTTCTTCCTCGACGATTTTCTCTCCTCCTTCCAACCGAAATGTTGCTTTATCGGAATACACCGAGATCCAGAAATTGCCTACGTTGGTATTTCCAGTCACCTTATCCTGTATGTTAAACAGTTAGATAAAATACGCACACACAAAATTAGTTTAAGATAAAAAAACGTACCGTTCTCATGTACATACTGGGAATAATGCAGTATCTGCCAGGTTCCATGGTAGCCTCCACCTAAATAATAAATCTTTGTGATATTGGGTCGAAGAAAGTGGCTACAGCCGTACAAAATGAATCGACTTACCGATACAGCTTGTTTAAATGTGTAAGCAGCTTGTGGAACCCCGTCGTCATCAATGCCAGGGATTACTGTCCCGGGGATAATTGCCGGTGGAAGCGGTTCCAACCGTTTGCCAGTCTGAAAACTTTCACGATCCGCTGGCTTGTACAATCGATAATACGCATCCAATTTCTTAAATGGTTCTCGGATCTCAAACTTGTCGGAGACATTGCCAACTTGGCTCAGCGAACAGATATGAAAACCAACCGGAACGATCTTTCGGTTCTCGCTTCCACGGGGGTCTTCCTGGCTCAACGAGATAAAAATACGCGCACGCTGCTCGAGTACCAGTTCAAAGTGGGGGTTGTTTATCCATGTACTTTTGGTCGTATTTCCACCGCAATTTGCTTCGTTCCAGCTCCCTTCTGATCGACGACCGTGCCAGGAATCCGGAAAGTCTGTAGAAAAGCTAGTGTTAGACCGCATTCCAAGGGTTTGTTTTACAGAATTTAAGATCCAAATATTTGGCTTACCGATGCCAGCAAAAAAGTGAGTAAATGACTGCATCCATGCGTCAAAGGACATGAAGAAAGTGCCGTCGTTGGCGTTGATTTCGACCACCTCTTCGTGGGAAATCTCCTCGGCGCTTACCATTCCTTGGGCGTTGAGAGTCATGAAGACTTTCTTGTCTGCATTGGCACCAACTTTACGTGTCATCATTCGAAAAAACTTTTCGATCGCATCCTCGTTTCCTGCCCGTTCCTCACTGGAATCTGACCACGGCCCAGTCTTTAAAAAAAATAAAAGTCGTTAGACTAATTCATCAAAAATACTCCCATTTTCCTTACATATTCTCCCATTCCCCAAGGATTTCGTAGTTTCACCAATCGCACATATTCTCCTTTCGTTGTTTTGATCTCAGCAGCATCCACGAGAGCGTATGCATGCTTGAAGAACAGCCCATTTCCTGCACTCGATTCGACTGCGACCTCTTTGCTTGAGGTTACAGGCGGTTGAATAGAGCACCCCATAAGTGTTCCAGAATTCTTGTAACGTGAAATTTTTTCCCAGAACGGATCTCCGTGCTTCTGCTGCGGTTTTGCAGGGATATAGGGATTTTCACTAAATCCAGGGAACCCTTCTTGCAAGATCACTTGCTCTGCGCACATGCCAGTCAGGTCGTTCAAAGCACAGTCCACGAATCCTCCGATAAGAGCCTCATAGCTTCCGTGTAGCTTCGCGTAAGCTTTTTCAAGCAGCGCTACCCTGTTCAGATAGATCATCGTATGGTTAATTTTCCCTTTGTAGGAAAAAAAAATAGTATTTTTTGAATTCACCAAAGTTCGTTCGGATTGCGACAGCGAGCGAAGTAGGGCTTCCCGGCCTTCTTGTCAGTAAACCCGAAGACTGGCAAACGATCGTCAATAAGCACGTAGTTCCAGACAAAATTCTAGACACCATAAATCTGTTTAGATTATTTATAGTGAGGTAGCAAAGAGAGCAAGCACCAAACGAACAAACCTTCATAAATTTGCAAACGAACAGCCCTTTCGACTTGTGCTGGTCGCTTCGCCAGAATGTTTGCTCTAATAGGTCGGATCTCGTTGCAACAACACTCAATGCACCTGACACAGCAACCAACTTTGTTACGAGATAAGTTTCATAGCAAAAGGCACAATTGGGTACACTTACTCAGAAACCAGCAATCGCCCAAATTTCCCTGAATAACGTCTCCAGATGACACCCCGTCGGCAAATAACGTCGCATTCGAAGAAAACACGTTGCCAGTCGGCGACATGGCGTAGAGATCGTCCTCATCTTCTTCCTGCAGACTGTAAAACAAATTACCATTAAGTTATTACCAATCGAAAGTTTAGAAAGCATTTTTTTCCGTTTCTAGGAATTTCGTACCTGTTGTCATCTTCCTCTTGCTCCTGCGCGAAAAGCGGCCGTTCCCAGCGGATTTTTCCGCGCTGAAGCAAGCCAAGAACCTTGGCTTGATGCTGCGAGCCCCCCTTGGACGGGATGACTCCACCAGCTTTACAAATGGCTGCTGCTCCGTCGGGGTCACTGCTGGAAGGTCCAAATGTCGGGTCCGTGAAGAGTTTTGTAGCAGGATCGGTGCAAGTTTTGATCGCATGTTTTATCTTCTCCTGCAGTAATTGGTCAGCCAGCCGCAATCCACGTACAAGAGCTCGACCTGCCAGGCCTTTGATCTTGACCGAGATGACAGTGTCTTGGCGACCCGAAACGACGCTGATACCCAGCTTTTTCAGCTCTTCCTGCAGCGTCTGGACATCTCCAGCCCCGCCATTATTCAGTGTGGCTCGCATATAGCACGAGTCACCTCTGGATATGTCTAACAGTGACTGTTGGCAAATAATTCACGAAAGGTCGAGTCATACAGGTAAACTCTGAAATGGATAAAACCTATTTGATATTTCTTGTTTGCTAAACATGAAAAAGCATTGACAAGCGTAATGAGATAAAGCTATGGCAAAATAGATAAATTGGGCACTTACATATGAAGAATGAATAACCCCCAGGGCACGACAATCAATACTGCTATAAGGAACATAAGCCAACGAGGAATTGGGTCGGGGTCAACATATCCCATGCTCTCCTTCAGATTCTTCAAGCACTCGGCTTTTGCTCGGGTTAAGTCGGTGGTTGAATCGGGGAAAGCAGCTCGACATGGTTCCTTGCCATAACCTGGTAGTAATCCACGCAGTTGATTCTGTATAGTACGGGTCCTCAAACGAGGTCTTGAGATGACAGTGGTGCTGGGAGTTGCCTGGCTCAGAGTGTGATAACTCCTCCTTGAAGTTGCAGTGATTGCTGTATTATCTGGCGTCGGCTGGATGAATCTTTGATTGGTGATGGAAATTCCTCTTGGCCTCGAAATTGGATCAGCAGGGACTGTGCTTTGATGACCACGAAGATGAGAAACTGTTCCTTCGGTCTGCACGGTGTTTTGTGGCATCAGGCGGATCTGTGGACAAAGTTAGGAGATAAATCGTCATTGAAAATATAATATTATAGTGCAGAGTGTGTGTACCTCTGCTGGTCGTGGAGAAAATCGGACACTGGTATCATCCATTGCCATTGCAATGAGCGTTTTCCTGAAAGCTGAGAATTTCTAAGCCAACAAAAAAAAATAACCAAGAGTTATCCGCTAAGTGATGACCACAAATCACCAAAAGCCAGTCGAACGTACCGCTAGCTCCACCTTAAAGGCAACTAGATTGATTCCACCTAATCCAGCGACACACTTAATAAAGACAAAGCTCACGCCTTTATCTTCAACAAATTCAATCCTCTCCATGCAGTTGTACGGGATGTTGTGCACAATTGTGTCTTGTGGCAGACGACGGTAAAACGTCAGTGTTGTCCGCCCAAAATCGAGCCATTCATCCACCCAAATCGGCATCTATTAAAAACAACAATCCAACACGTACGTTGTCCAAAGTTTAAATCAGAGGGACTCCACTTGACGTACCAACTTGTCTTTCCCACAAGAAGAGACCCAGCATTTCCTGACAATATACGTTTGACAAATATTGGTAATCCTGTTCAGTGCATTCACTTGTTTCCGCGTCCACAAGGCTGTAGCCTATCCAAATAACAGCAACAGCGCATAATGCATATCCAGTGTCAAGTTCCTCCCTTGCATTCGATTCTACAGTAGTCGACCTACTCACCGGGTCCGTCACTTGGACAATTTCGTCCAAAGGCAAAACGTTGAGCAGAACTTTATCCAATTGTCGTAGATTCTCACGAAAGTGCTCTCGCACTTTGAAAGTTTGCTCACTGTGTCTGGTATTCAGAGTACTGAGCAAACTCGTCAACGACATGAACAATAACTGCTGTAGCGGGACGTAGGACGTGTACAGCAGTGCGTCTGCCAGCTTCACCACCAGATGCTGCTGCGTTCTCATTAATATGACGACGTCATTCAAGTCCAGGCGAGTCATTTTCTCTCTCATCTCGAGCGCCAGCTTGAGCCTCGTACTCAGCGCCACATTCTCGTTAGTGGCTTGGTTCATGAGAAGTACCAGAATTGACGCTTGGGTTGTTTTCGGCTTCGGATTACGACAGAAAACTCGAGTCTCCAAGCGTTTGCGCTTCAGTCGTCTCCGTTCTTGCAGCTTGTACTCGGCGTATAAGGCGGTTGACATGTGAGAAAAAGAAAATAAGGACTCCCGATCCCGAAAATTAAACTTTTTTGAACCAAAACAACTATAATACTTGTAAAACAAGGATTTGCTTTTTCAAAAAAAAACGTTTAAACAAAAAATAGTCCCTTAAGCTGCTAAGATTTACCATTCAAGCGCATGGATCTCACGCATACAGCTGCTGAGCTCAACACAGACGCGTTGGACTGCCCGAATGAGAACCTTATTTCGGGATCCTGCGCTTCCTGCTATTTAAGCTGGAGCCCACGGCGACTGAAGTGCATAACGAGTGGAGAGTTCTACTAGAGCGTCGTGTCATCTCGCTCACTCTTGAATGTACACGTAATAATGTCGCTGTTGCTAGTCGATGGTGGCACCACAAGACAAAGCCAAGCTCAAGTGAGTCGTCCAAGTCCGTTCACAGCTTTAAACGACCCGTATTCTGAGTTAAAGCTTTGTGATTTCTGGGCATTGTAGGCACTGCTGCTAAATCTAGTGGAGCAACGAGTGTTACCGGACGGATGGTGGCAAATATTCCGCATAACTATTGGCAACGTGTCCCTGCGCGTTGTATTACTAATTTTATTCTGAAATGGAATATCTCTGACAAACTTAGTATTTTCCAGTGTTGTCGACCTGCTGTGGCGACTATCTATGCAGAAATGAAGACAACTATTGCGTGCGAGTTCCCGTCGTATCAGCTGTGTCCTCCACCTGCAGCTGACGGTGTAAATAATACTGAAGCATTGAAGGCGATTAATGTACTGTACAATGTGGCGCGATTATTTGTATTTACTTTTTGAAATTGGTTTTAACGCTCAGTATGTCGGTAGGCGCAGTTCGCTGCGAAGACTCACCATCTAAAGCAGCAGTGCGTAGCTCGCAGTCGTGCTCAGCAGCAATGGTGCAGCTTCGCCGCTGACATTTTGAGCCAAATGATGGAGATTACTGCACAACAAAAGAAAATTGATGAAGCACGTTGCAGTTTAAGGGCTGAGAGGGGTGAGCATGCTGGATTGGTGCGCTGCGTACCTAAAAGCGATCTAAAACTGTACTAAAAGCTCCTAAAAACCCTGGGATAATTATTTTAGGTCCGTTTTAGGACAAAACACGATGTATGGGTAGTTTATTATAGTTGAATCGGATGTATAACATTTAGTGGGACATTGCTAAATGATCCAGCCGCGCTTCGCTTGGCTCGGCGACCCTTCGGCCCCTTCGTCGCCCCCGCGGTTCGCTTCGCTCGCGATAATAATATTGTACTTTCGTGTAAGTGCAATGCGCGGCTCGCTGAGGAGCTCGAGGCTGGGCTCTCCTCGCACTAAGCCCCACGTTTAATAATAAGCAAACAAATCAAATTTCAAAAAAAGCTACACTAGGAGATTGTTCTTAAGAGCCTAATAGTTAGTACTTCACTATGCCCTGGACGAGTGCGTGGAGCACATCCGTGGCGGTCACTTTCGGTGGCGCGAACCAGTTGCGCCACAAGTACTCGCCCAAGTACATGGGCAGCAGCGACTTTTTCATGCCTCGCATACCCTGTCCCACACAATGTAGGCATTAGTATCACTGCGTACGATAACTAGTCAAACGCTTACCATAATGTAGTGATTGACCCGGATCTCCTAGGCGTCCTTCACGCGGCTCGTGTAGGCGCCGATGACCGGGTCTACGTACTTCTCACTGTGGTTGACCCACAAGTGAGTGCATTTTTGCCCGCGCAAGTCTGTTGTTGGCGAGTGTGTGCTCGATGTTGTCGCTCATGATGGCTAGTGCTGCAAATATTTAGATGCATTATTTTTATAGTGAAATCCAGTCAAATAAAATAGCTACTTACCCAGGTCGAATGTGCTTCTTAATGAGCTTTGACAGAGTTGGCTTCGTCCTGTCCTCGTAGGTGATGACCCTGAACCAACGGTTGGTCGTCCTGTTGACGCCCCCAAATAGCCTAGTAGTCCACGTAGAACCGCCCGCGGTTGTACTTGGACTTTTTCTTCAGCGATGTCTCGTCAATTTCCACTTCGTGGCCCTCGCCATCCACTTCCATAGGAATGGAGAGCATCTCCTTGGAGCAGCTTCGCGGCAGTACGCATACCACTGCATGATCGCTTGCTGGTGCACGCCCACCATGGTGGCCGTCGTCGTCACCGGGGTGCGCGCGCACCACTGACAAAGGAACCGCGCAGCTTCCCGAGCAGCAGCCTGCTCTTCGCAAAGAAGGAGCCTGTGTGCACGCTGCGCTCCGTGCGGCACGATGCGCGCGAGCAGCGCCACCTCTCGTGTTCGATGTACAGGCGCATGGACGTCGTGCACTTGGGGCAGCAAGTGCACCGATATGGCCCACTCCACGGTCGACACAGCGCTGGACGTGATGTCCATCAATGCGTCGAACGTGGTGCTGGCGAGTCCGCCGGTAGCCCTCACGTCTACCGCGGTAGAATGCGGTAGACGTGGGGGCTCCTGATCCGATAGCGGCTACGGGGCGGGAGGGCATGTTAATGGTCAGTGGCCTGGTGGGGGGGGGGAGAAACGAAGTGGGGAACCGAGCACCGATTTGCTCTCGAAGTGCCCGCTCGCTGAGCTGTCCACTGCCGTTTTGTTTCAATGTAGGATTCAGGCCAAATCACTGCTCCAGCGGACTTGCGCATTATTGAATATATTGACTGCTAACTAAATCTAGTTTTATCTAAATGTGGGGCTATATCCGAGGAGAGCCCGGCGCTAGGCCCGCCTCCTTAAATACCGCGCGGCCATGCTTCACGGGCTCCCCACACGGGTTTGCTTTGGCTACGCGCGCTTGCACCCGCTCGCCTTAGTTAACCGTGGCTTTTATGTTTTCGGTAATTTAGGTCCGTATTAGCTAAAATTGGACGTCCGTTTTTTTTTTTAGAACCCAATCGGTACTTAATTTAGGTCTGTTTTAGGTACTTTATGGACGTTTTAGGTCTTTTAGGTACGTTTTAGATCGATTTTAGGTCTGCTGCAAAATCTCCCGAGCAGGCTTATCAGAAGAATAAACTTTGGAGATACGACTGGAGGAGATGGTAGCATTTACAAGTCGCTGAAGTCCATTGGAGAGTGTCTTAATGGCGTCTCAGTCAAGACACATTACAGATGCTACAACTGCAATTTGATGATAATAACCCGAAAAAATTCATTGCCTCCAAGCTCGATAAAACATACAAGCTGGAAACAAAGTGGAGCTTGAGGACGTCGTTAAGAATGCTAGGAAATGTGCTCAGGACATTCGAAAATGTATTGAGAGACATCTTTCAGCGCTTGCTAGAGGCGCAGAAGACTTAGAATCGAAGTCATTGCATGACCAGAACAAACAACAGGTTACGATTCTATCTGAAAATGGTCGAAAAGCTGCAGCAGCGTCTTACTCAAGACAAGATCGACTTCGCATAAAATTTACCAACAGAGACGGAGGAACAAACGATGCCGAAATGTACAAAATGCTACAACACTCACAAGCTCGAGCACAGTCAGTGTATTTAGATAATCTGGAGTTCGTCCATCTTTGCAGCTAAAGCACGCTCGTGGCGGTCAGTAAGCTGCATGATCCGTTCACTAGCGAGAGCTCGTTCCTGCTCAAAAAGTGTCTCCATACGCACACGCTCACGACGGTCAGTACTTGCTTGGTGTAAAAGATGCTCCCTTTGTTCTTCAGCATGATGCTCTTCTTCCAGAACGTTTAGTAGCTCCTCGTTTTGTTGTCTTCGAAGTTCATTCACTGCAGCGACTCGCTTGTCGTCCTCAAATGTGTCTGGATTCTGCTTGATATCGCCGGCACTGTAAGGACCGACGTCCGACAGGTTTGTGCGTTCACGGCTTGTAACAGGTCGATAGCCACTTGACATTGCAGCGGCACTACGTGGACGCCGTGCTGAAGCACTCATTGGTCTCTTGCTGGTCCTTGGCAGCCGGTCTGTAACTTTGATCGTACCATCCACCACTGTAAGTGACTGGGTACGCAACATTGTTCCTGAGGCTGAACGTGGTCGCTCGAGATTAATACTCGCTGCAAAATGTTTAGGGAATTCAAACTTCTTGGTAACTTTCATCTTGTAAAAACTTTCCAAAATCTCGTGCTTCTGGCGGCTCGCCGTTTGTTTAATTTGCTGTCGACGACGAATAAGGTTCGCACGTTGCTCTTTGAGCTGCTGCGTGCGTTGGTTGTCATTCTCGATTCGAGAGAGTAACAGGTTGGTACGGTACTCTTCCTGCTTGTTCTTTCGCATCAGAGCCGTTTGAATCTCTTCCTCGCGTAGTTTTGCCTCGTGGAGTCGTGTTCGCACAGACGCATGCTTCTGTTGCAGCATCATATGCGCTACCAGTGCCTTCTCTTCTGTCTTACGTATGATCGCAGATTGTTTTTTGGAAAGTTGCGACTCCATGCGCATATACGCACGACGACGTTCACGTTCTAGTCGTCGCTCTTCCCGTTGTTGAGCTTCAAGCTGCTGCTGTTTCTCGTGTTCACGCTGCATTAGTCGTATCTGAGCCTGCCGTTCTTGTTGACGTAGTCGTTCACGACGCTCGTCCTCGATTAACGCGAGCTGGTTTTGGACGTTCTCGATCGTCTCTTTCTTCCGTAGTGCTTGAATCCGTTCTTCTTCTTCTTTCACCTTCCTCTCTTCTTCAAGTGCACGACGACGTTCTTCACTGTGTTGCTGTTTCCGAGCTGCTTCTTCCAGTTGATTCTTCCGCTGCTGATCTTTTTCTTGCAGTACATTAGCAATTCGAGCTGCGTTTCGAGCTTGTTTTTCTGCCAGTTCTCGAGCTTTGGCATGTCTGTGTCGCTCTCGCTCCTGCATGAGTCTCTCTTCGCGCTCTTGCATCTCCTGGAGCTTGCGTACAGCCTCTCGCTCTTGTGCAAGCTGGTACAGTTCGTTCTGCATCCGTGCTTCCTCTTTGTGCCGGATCCGTTCTTTTTCGCTCAGCTGAGCATCGCGCAGTCTGCGTGCTTCTTCAAGCTGAAGACGCTGTTCACGTCGCATGGTCTCCGTATGCCTTTCCTGGGCTTGTTTCCTTGCCAATTCGAGCTCAACACGATGCTGTTCGACTTTGTCCATCTCTTTCTTCCGTCTGAGTTCTTCAGCTTGACGTTGTCGTTGAGTACGTTCTTTTGCCCACAATTCTTCTCGACGCTTTTGATTGCGCTCCTTCCTCTCACGCTCTTGATGAAGCTCGGCCATCTTGAGTTCAAAATTGAGCATCTGCTGCATCTCGATCGCTTGACGCTGTTGAATCCGCTCCAGTTCTCGTTTCTCGCGCTCGATCACCGAAAATTCCGGGTGGACACTCGAGCAATTAATTGTTCTTGTTAAACCTAATCGAGCTGCCCCCACTGGAGAGCGACAGAAGCTGCGTGTTCTCAGCGACATATTGCCATGAATTCCTACGAGCTGAGCTTCAAGTAGCTCCTGGCGTTGCGCACGCACATTGCGAAGCTGGAGTTGCCGGTTCTTTTCGTATCGAGCAGCTCGTTTCGCGACAAAATCACGAGCTTCGGCTCGCCCAGAGCGGATAAAATACTCAAGTGGTCGTCGGATCAGCTCGTCCGGCTCAATTCCAAGCATCCGACAAGCCTAGAAAAATAAAAAGTAACGTTAGTACATATATATTTTATTTTTTCAAAATAAAAGCAATAGGTACTTCAATGGAGCGCGGGCTTTTGAGGATCGGGTCGGCCAATGCATCGTTTTCATCGAAGTTGTCCAGAGTAATCACCTCGTCTTCGTCCATATGTCGTACGTTTTCTTCACTGGGACCACTACTCGCTAACGTGACTTCCTCTTGGATGCTGTCGCGGCCTCGAGAGACCATTCCGGAGCCCAAATTGCAATATTTCTCTGTCAAAATCTCTAAACGTGGTGGTGTGAAGATTACACACGCATTAAGTTCCATTTCCGTCGCATTCGTATTTTTAGCGGACTATTGTCCAGCCTTGTGCCATGACATCCATCCTACGCCCCTTCGTATCATGCGTGATGCAAAAAAAAAAAAAAACGGCCGGTCAGAGAGCAAGAAAGCGACAGAATTATCGCATTATCCTTTTGAAACATGGCCATGAGTTTCTCTTCCGTCGGGTCGTCGAGATATGTGGATGTGAGTGGAACAGAGGGCGACGCACACGTCCCAGTAAGCAGCACCGACGAGTTGGACCCGAGTCTTGGTACGTTTCAGTGGCTTTTGGTTGATTTTTTTTTGCTTGAGTCCATTAGCTGAGCTTGTCGGCACTGCAGCCGGCGGCTTCCGAGTGATCTACGACCGAGAAACGCCGTTTGAACTGCGTATTCAGGTAAACGACTGTGTAAGTAGTGAAATTTTTAAGTAAAACTTGACAAGAACAAAAAAAATCTCCAATGTTGTGTAAACAGGATGCCGATAATACTCCACAACAGATCGGAACCCTTGAAGCCATCAAGGTGAAGATCTTGATCCTGGTACGAGCACTCAGCACGAAAAATCAAACTCCATGAATCTGACGATAGCAATTTTCTTTATAGGGAAGTGACACTGATATTCACGTGGTGCGAGTGGAGCTCTCAACCGAAAGCGACCTCTTCTTCTTGTACACCCACACATGTGACTTGGAGAGTTTCCAAGCAATGCAGGAGCAACAGAAACTCATGGTGGATTTCGCCGACTACGCCAACGTGCTGATCCGCATGCTCAACAACTGCATCAAAGAGCCGCATAACCACCTCGCAGTGTATCTCATGCAAGTCGATGGTCAAGCGCGACTCGACTTCATCCAGAACATGGAGTACAAGTTCATTGAGCTGCTCTCCGTCGACTTTATGCGCGCTTCAGAGGACACAATCCGTCAGCATATTACCTTCCGCTACACCTCCATGAAGTCACGTCTTCAAGTGCTGCAGACGCGGCTCCATGTAAGTCTCTTAGTCCAGAATTACGGTACCTTTACCATCTAACATTTTGGGGCTATAGGAGGTCAACAGCATCGTCAAGACCAAGAACCCATCGTTACTGCTCCAGGTACAGAAAACAGGCAAAGAAACAAAGCAAACAATGTTCCTGTCCTGCGAGGCTGGTAGCTACACTAGCTGACTTGTTTCAATTGATCTGTTGTCTCTCAGTTGCAGAAGACTGTCCCATCGCCATCGTCGTCCAGGAACCGCTACCTCACGCATTGACATCAATCGGCTGTGCAGCTTTTTCTTCTTATAACGGCGCAATCGAATCTGCGTCTGCCATCCCTTCCGTCTGACCATTTCGCGTATATTCGCGAAATTCCCTCTCGTCTAGCGTGCGTTTATGCTACACGTCGCCGCTTCCTGGCCGACGATGGGTCTTCCTCTCTCTTGATCTCTGTTTTCACTGATATTTCTGCACCATCTTTCGTATTGCTCTGCCTTGTTCGACCTCCACTGCTCGCCCCAGGAGGACTGACTGGACGTGAGGTTCGCGTCCCAGCGACTCCGGTGTTGCTGTTGCCGTGGTGGTTAGCGCCTCCACCGTTCAGCTGCTTTGCCTGCTCGCGGCGGATCTTCTTCGTCTGATACTCGTGTGACGGAGGGAGGTTTGTGATAGGAGGAAGCCTTTTGGGGTCATCTGGGGCATAGGGGCGCACTTGGAAGTACAGCGCCTTGAGACAATCTGCCGCAGTCAAGCGCTGCTCCGGGTCCAGAACCAGCAGCGCCTCAATTAACTCGAGAGCGCCCTTCGGTAATATCCTCTTTCGCGCAGTGGTTTCGCGCATTAAGTATTCACGCAGACGTTTCGGCTTTGGCTTGTCAGGGACAAATGTGCTGCTATGTGTCAGAAACTTGTAGTCGGGCCACGACTCGGTAGTCGGCGTCCCGCAAATGTCGAAAATCTTGGTGATTTGCTCGAGCTCCGTCTTGCCTTGGAAGATTGGGTGGCCAATATACAACTCGGCAAAGACGCAGCCGATGCTCCACATATCAATGCTGGCGTCGTAGCTGGTGGCACCAAGAAGCAGCTCTGGCGGTCGGTACCATAGTGTGACCACCTTGTTCGTGAAAAGCTGGTCCCCACGCAAAGAGCGTGCCAGGCCAAAGTCTGCTACCTTGAGCATGTGGTCCCTTGTCATCAACAGGTTGGAGCACTTGATATCCCTGGACGTAGATGATTCTATTAGAAGCCAAGATAAAAGGTCTACTTCCTTTACATGTGACGATGACCACATACCGATGGATAATGTCGATGGAATGCATGTACTTCATGACGTCGAGCAGTTGCTTCATCAAGCATTTAATCTCAGTATCGTCAAACCTGCCAAGCAGCACAGCAAAGATATAAGTCTCTAAGCTTTCAAACCCTCCTTACTTTCAGGAACCACTCAGCGACGCACGGATGCTGCCGGTCAATCAGGCCTGTCAAATCGTGTTCCAAGTATTCCAGCACCAAGTAGATCGAGCCATGGCAATAGTCCAGCGGTTCATCCTTGTCCGTGAACTCGACTGAAAGTCGCATACACACAAAGTTAGGCGCCGCCAGTTCAGTCTTGTAGCCCAAGCGCTTTGCTCACCGTCGTCGTCATCGTTTTCAGACGACACCACGACTTCCTTCATGTCCACGATGTTGGGGTGGTCCAGACACTTGAGCACTTTAATCTCACGGATCGTCGTCACCGGCAGCTACGCAACAGGAAACAGTTAGTCTCGCCACTAAATAACTGCTAAATAGCAGCTGCTTGAGCTTACGCCCTGCACTTCGTTAAGGCTGCGGATCTTCTTGATGGCCACCACTTCCCCCGTCGCCTTGTCCTTGGCCATATACACTTGGCTACACAGACAGACACAAGACCATTCATTGGCTGTAGCTCTCTTCAGCCTGGTAGGAAGACGTCAGCATACCCGTAGGTCCCTGCACCGATACACTCCAGCTTCTCGTAGGCATCCATTCCCCGGGTGCCCCAGTGGTGCTTGGGCAGGTGAAGACTCATAGCGACCCCGACCACTTGCCGATTGTACACTGACGCCGTGGCTACCTAATTAGGTGAAAGTCTCGGGTACCGTATTATCTCTACTAGGTACGACAACTACCTGGCCTCACAAAGTATCAACTTGGCTAGCGTCGGTCGGTCACTATGGGGCTCTGGCGGAAGGCGCTGACGTCGATGAACGCGACGATCCTGAGCTCTAAGCAATGCACGGCGATTGTGTCAGGAATTGCATTGTCTATTGCGTTGAGGTGCTGACTGTGGAGCTGTGGTGTGCTTTGCGTGTTGTGTCGTCGACAGCGCTCGGTCTTCAGCTTAAGCTGCAGCCGGAGAAGGACATGTTCCTGTTCAATGCCAAGGAATCGGTGGCTAACTGGGTCGCGTCCAGTGATAGATCGATTGGGGGTATGGAATATGTGTCTACATTGCGAGATCGAGCTTGCATTGGAGCTGGTACAGCTGCTCACTTGCTTGTTGTGGTACTTGCAGGAGTGTCGGAATGTCAGTGGGGATTTTACAATGGCGAGCACCCAACGGACGCAACGCATGAGGAGAAGAATCCGTCTAGGAGTCTTATTTACCATGTGAAGAACCAAGATAATGTCCCATCCGGTCAGTTCGAAGGTCGATATCTGTGCTGCGTGTGAGTCTTTTTGCTGACTAGAATGCTGGGAAATAGCGGTGTTTGCTGGGCACTTGAGCATGGATTGCCAGCCGACGGAAGTTGGCGTGGTTCGGAGTGGCTACTGCGCGGTGCGGGCTTCGGTACCGCCGGAGCTACTACTCCATGGATACGAAGGAATTACCATGCGAATTATGACGGACGGCCGCGAGTACCGCATGAACGTGCAAATGGAGAGCTGGAACCCGTTCAACTTGTACATGGGCTTTCTCCGAACACCACCCAATAAATGGGTGGATGTTACTGTGCGTGCTCGCTTGCGTTTTATCGCTCTGAATGTCTGATCTAACGTGACGGTATTTTCTTACTACAGCTGCCGTTCCGCGACTTCTTGCTGACGGCCAAGGGCTTCGTGAAACTTGACGACGAGACGGAACTCGATCCTTCCAAGCTTAAAAGTGTACGATTTAGCCCGCGGCCCACACTGCTACTACCGCTTATGAGTTATTTCGTTGTTGTGTTTTTGTAGGTCGGCTTTGCTATTGCTGACCAAAAGGAAGGTGACTTCGAGCTGCGTATCCAGTGGATTAAGGCCGTCGCACAGTTAGGACCGTCGGACAAAGATGAATACAACGACGATAATGACGATGGCCGGTACGCCATGATGCCTCTATTAAGAGTGACATAACAACTAACTTTTTTCGTGTCCTGCTCGATTGTAGCCACGATAACTCCAAGAACAAAACGGACTACTTCCGGAAGCCGGCAGATTTATTCATTTAAAGAGCGGGCTGATGAATCTGCAAAGTCCTTGTCTTTGATGGAATATTGAGAGCTTTAAAAAAAAAGGTTGCACGGAAATATTACTGTAGTAATGAACCTAGTTTTGGGCACGTCTCGAGCTGCTGCGAGATCGAAAGAGACGGGCATGTTTGTATATATTTATTATCAGGGAGTGGGGTCCCTCGCATCTTCACCTCATTGCCCTTAGACCTCGTCCTCGTTCAGCAACATGTTGGGGATGCCGTCGATGATGGGGAAGACGCGGCCAGACTCGGGGCACACGAGTTTGCCCTGCTTCACGTGCACCTCCAGCAGCGCGTGGTGGATCTTGCGCAGTGTCTCTTCGTCCGTGGCATCCTCTTCTGCGCTTGGCAGCGTATCTGGGAGGCCATCCGCGAGCTTGAGATTCTTTGCGCCGGCGAGGAACGCGCTCCAGTCCAGCTTGGTCAGCATCTTGCGCACGAATGCGGCCTGGAAGTCACAGGTCACGACATCGACCTCCTCAGCCTCAACGATCAGCGGGTAGCCATTCTCCACGCCTTTCTTGTTGCATATGAGCAGGTTGTGTGTGATGAGACGCATTGCGGCAAACTGATGGGTGCACTGGTGGAGGAGACCAGGTAAATTTGCTGCGGTTGGCCGAATATTAGGTAAAGTTCATATGTTAGGTGTATTCCTAGTGTAGTACATGAACTCGTAAGTCGTAAGTCCTACACTAGGACGCGATTTGTAGCCCATTCGTTCGTTTGGCAATTTGAAGTTGCATTGCGCGCTGCTGGCGAGACGGAGTCAAGAATATTACTTCGAAGTATCACTGTGTTTGACGTCTGCTAGCCCAATGTGTGAGGTATGACTACCTATAAGTATGTTATATGATAAAGATATACTACGCGTCGACGCGTGGTGCTACGGGTGGTGTAATGACTCCCCTTCTTCGGAGCTTCTCGCCACGCACGGGAACGTCGTCGCCTGCTCGTAGTTTCAGCAAGTGCGGTATGCGCATGATACAAACAATTTACATAAGGATATCCACATGGACCTGTCCATGCATCATTGTAGCATGAGTTGGACTCACTCTATGACGACTCACGTGTTCTGCTCCCACATGGAGAAGAAGACGAGCAATAAGATGATAGAGATCATGCCGACGAATAAGGCAAAGATGATGCGTCGCTGATTCCTCCTGTTGAGTTCTTCAAGTTTTTCGTTATAAAACGGAGTCGGGCCGATTTCGAGATCAGGGCGAACTCGGTATAGCTCCGCTTTCTCTTCAAACGTCAGGCGGCTGCACAATCGCAAGTATTGCAGGATAACCAGACACAGTCACACAAAGTCAGAAAATGTTAGCCCCTCCCCCATGTCCACAGCCTCAACAAACATACCGCGGTTCTCGCCCGATCGAAGACGTGCTGGCGTGGATGCTCTGCGCCGCCTGCTGGTGCGCGTGGTCAAGAACGAACTCCACGGACGCGCTTTTCCTCAGTCCGTTGCCGCTTGGGGTTTTGCTGGCGCTCATGCGCAAGATGGAATGCCGACGTTGCATTGAGCCGTATCCCTGTGGCGAATCCGCCTCGCTCTGCACGTCGTTCTTTACCGTCTGCGGGCTGCCAGACAGCAGCGCCGTTGTGACGCCGTCGCGGGTGCGTGGTACGGGCTCCGAGCGCACCGCCGCGGCGTATAGCGTCGTAGACGTCATCATGGCGGACTCGGTGATGAAGGTGATCGAGCCCGGCTCCGTGGACACCCACGGGTACACGAGTTCAGCGTTGGGTGGCTGCATGGTCGGCTCGGTGGCCACAGTCAGTTGAAACGGCGGTGGCTTGACGATCAGGGCACTGCCCTTTCCGCTGGCGAGGCTGTTCCGTTGCGTGTCCTCCTCTTCTGGCTCCTCCTCGTCGGGGCGTATATCACACACTGAGAGTGCCGCTTGGTGCTCTGCCATCGCCTCGGGGGTCTCACGACTGAGGGGGCGAAGCTGAAGGCTCTTTGGAGCCCGTGGAATGGATTTCACGCAACGAGAAACGTCGTATCCGGCCTGGTGTGCGCCACATGACGAGCAGGTTCTTTGCACCACAGCATGTTGAAGTGGAGCATTAATGTGATACAGTAGCATTTCTTCATCTCCAAATTTTGCACTTGTAGTTTGAACTACATAGAATCGAGGTCAATTATTTTGGTGTGCTAATGGTGTCCTGATCCACCGAGTGGCAGATATATTTCGATGTACCTGCCAGGAAGGGCAGCTCCGAAAGCAACACGCGTGCATAAAGTTCCTAAGTAATAACATGTGAGATTGCCAACACAAACCTAGAGAAGCATACAACTAGGGTTAGGATCGACTAGCCCATTTTAAGTTATTAGGGGGTTTCAAAGTACCCATTGTTGAGGATTATCTTTAGGGAAAAATCAGGCTAATCTTTCAATCAACACTGCCAACTCTTCAGCATTGAAACGCCCTAATAATTAGCTTTGCGCTAAGCGCATTGCACAGCCTGCAGCCCCAGAACCAAGTGCAGCGGGGGTGACTCCCCCAGGACCACCGCCAGCAGCACCAAAGCCAGGGCAGACCCCGCCACGCCACCTTATCCAGGACCAGGGCCGCCGTCTCCAGAGACACTCCATCGGGACCGCCTTCTTCAGGACCAGGGCCGCCGTCTCCAGGGAACACTCCGTCGGGACCGCCTTCTCTAGGACCAGGGCCGCCACCTCGGACAGCAAGTTTGTCGCACGCTGTGGTACCGCAGCACCGCCAGACGCAACAGGACCAGGGCCGCCACCTCTAGCGGGACCAGGAGACTGTCCAGCGGGCCCGCCACCGCTGGCAGAAGATCGTCGGAAGGTATCGTAAGTCGCAGTATTAGCACGATACCTTCAAGTGACCGGAAGAAAATGCTCACGTGGCTTAACGAGCAATTGTTATTGCTGGAAATTTACGAGATGACGGTGGATTGGCGTTCGGAAGAGGCGAAGTGAATCACATCACAGTCCAATGACTTCATGGCATGGGTTGCATATAAGTAAAGTATGCGCACGTTATTGGCACCAGAACCAATCGAGTAGAGCACCAGTTACTCTGAAATGGTCTTCCGCCTTCCTGAAAAGGAGTTCAGGCAAGCTGTTCGCATTGAAAAGCATTCTTTACGGAGCTTGCAGTGATCATTGCCAAGGGTGTGGTGTTCTGCTCTCGCAGCCAAAACTACCAGAGGACCGTGCACATTCAGTTGGCGATGACACTGGAGCGATTGGGCACGTATGTCAACGGTGGCTCGACTGGTAGAGTTTGCGCGAGCGTACGGGATTGGCACAGGAGCGGTGACATTGTACGCCAAACGAGTTGTTGCAGCCTTGCTGCGTCGCTATGGTGAATTTCGTTGCCTGGCCAAGTAAGCAAACACGGCATGTTACCGTAACATTTTGCGGAGACCGCTACGGCATTAGCGGAGCTGTCGGATTTGTCGACGGTACACACTTCAACTTCAGTCAGAATCCCGGTGTCGACGGAGAGGCGTATTTCAACCGGAAAAAAAGCGCTACTCCATCAGCGCAATAGTGGTCTGCGACCAAGGCAAACGTATTATCTTCGCGTTAGCTGAGTGGCCTGGATCATGCGCCAGGACTGTGGAGTCTTCTCGAAGTCGCGCATTGCTGCTCACCAAGAGGTTTTTTTCTCGCAAGGGCAATATCTAGTAGGCGACTCGGGGTATCAGCTTACCGGGCGAATGCTGGTTCCATACAAGAAACCCAATGCACTGCAGCCCGACAATTTGGTGTTCAACACCACTTTGGCGTCGGCTCGTGTCGTTAACGAAAACTGTATCGGCTTGCTGAAGAACCGATGGGCTTTCTGAAAGGCATATCTACTCAAATCAAAGTGAAGCCGGACTTCGCATGGTAAATGAGCAGTACATGGCATGTGTGATGCTGCACAACTTCGCGTTGGCATATTACGATTTCGATCCCTTCCATGATTCAGATAGTGACGAGGAAGATGAGCCAGACAACGATGAAAATGCCGAGTCATTGCCGAGAACTGAGACGCATGAAGGTGAAACCTTACGAGAGAGTGTGAAAGCGGCCGTATTATATGGCATGTAAAACCTGGGCTAATGAAGTGTGCTAAATCGGTGCCAACTTATATACAATTGCGAGTGCTTCTACCTCTGTTTTTCCACGCTCTAGCAACTTGAGCAACATGTTCTGCCGCAGTGCAGACTGTGATTCATTGAGCTGCAGCTCGCGTTCGGCTCTTCGGTCGCCCCGTTCTTGCTGCCTTAGTTCTTGATCAGCCAGGCGGCTGGCCTTGGCTTTTGCTAGCTCATCTCGGCGCCACCGCGACTCTGCCTGAAGCCGTTTCTCACTAAACTCACGAAAGGTGGAGGCGAAATCGCGATTTCGGGTCTAGTCCGCTTTATCTGCCCCTGCATCTCTGGCTGAGCGAGTTGTGCTTGAGCTTCTTGTCGTAGTAGTCGATGGAGTAGCCGAACCACTTGACCGTGTCGTACTTGATGCGGCAGGGCTTCTGATAGGGGTGTCTTCGCTACGGTTGCGGTCAAAACTTCGGCGCCGCAAGTCGTCGAGTCTGGCGACCGGCGATAAAAACTGCACCGCCGTCTTGCTGCGAATTGTGGTCATCCTCACATGGTGTTGGTGACAACGCAGTAGCCGACAAACCCTGCGCCAAATTAAGGCTCAGAGACGGAGACGGAGAGAAAACCTCAGTAGATTCCGCCGAAAGCAAATCTCCATTGTTTAGCTCATCTTGATCGTTTGGGTCTTCTGTTGAAACCACACTAGCTTCCATTGCAGCACTATCCATCACGGAATGAGGCCGCACATTCTGGCGCTCACCGAAAAGGATACCCAGCCGGAAGAAATACGGGCATACCGCTTCAATTGCTACCTCTAAAGTCTTGCCCTCATCGATTTTCTTCTGTGTCAAGCCGAAACCGGTCTGCGAGTCTACGCGCGCCTTGGTTTTCTTGGACACCTTAACGTAGGAAGTTCATCTTCTTTGACAGATAGCAGCCCCCCGTTTTGTAGTGTACTTAGGTGGCACGCCTGGCCTTCATCGGTAAACGCATTGATACAAGATGTATACACGTAGTAAGCCATAAGCCAAACCCAGCAATCTTCGTTTGCGCTCCACCAAAGAATTTAGAACGTTCGTCAGCCGATTTGCCAACAATGATATTGAACTGGGTCGGGACTTCTAGCCATTCTACCATAAACTGCTTTTGCAGCAAGGTCGTGTGCCCAGCACCAGCATTTCCAGCACCGCTAGAACCCGCCGGAACTACCAGCACCACCAGCGACGCAAGCAGCTCGCCAACACACCATCTTGTCAACTGTCAAGACTTCGGGCCACTCATAGAGATAGCGTAGTTACTCGTTGTAAAAAGTTCGTAAGAAACAATAAAAATCAGCCGGCAAAAAAATTACTCCGAGCGATGCGTCTCGAGGGACTTATCTTTTACGCGAGCAAATCCTGTTTCTTGCAAATGATTTTCCTCATTAATGGGTGCTTTAAAAAAACCTATTCATTGCAGTCAGTGACGGAAATTAAAATGAGCGGGTCGAGGCACCACATGTCTGCCAACTGAGAGTATATACTAATCGTAGTCGTAATAATGGACCTTGGCCTTCATCTTTAGATGCCGTCTTGTCGGATGTGGACTCCAGGCATGACTGAATGGATGGTGGAGTGGCACTTTATTTACAGCAGTACAGTACTGTACTTCAAAGAAAAAAATCGACAGAAACATTTCACAAATACCAAAGGTCTTTATAATATTACCGGTATGTACCGCTGCGATACCGGTTGCGTCGAATTTGGCTGGCGGGCGCGTTGTCCATCATCACCAGCGACTCATAGCAACTTGTAGCGACGATGGAGCAGTTCGACGGCGACGCGCCGCGTAACCACGTCGAGGCGGAATTCCGCGAGGAGAAGAAGAATCACCGCAAGGACAAACCGTGGGACAGCGATGATATCGACCACTGGAAGATCGATCCATGGCAGGACGAGCTGGTGGACGAGAAGAACGCCGGCAAGAAGGTGAAGATGCCCGGTCTGCTGGAGGAGAGCTCGTTTGCCACGCTCTTCCCAAAGTACCGCGAGAAATACCTTCGCGAGGTATGGCCCATCGTCACCAAGGCACTGGATGCGCACAAGATTTCGTGCGAGCTCAACCTCGTGGAAGGCAGCATGACGGTGCGAACCACGCGCAAGACCACGGACCCGTACATTGTGCTCAAGGCGCGCGACCTCATCAAGCTGCTCGCGCGTAGTATACCCGTGAATCAGGCGACCAAGATCTTAGAGGACGACGTGCAGTGCGACATCATCAAGATCGGCGGCCTCGTGCGCAACAAGGAGCGTTTCGTGAAGCGCCGCCAGCGTCTCGTGGGTCCCGACGGAGCCACGCTCAAGGCCATCGAGCTGCTCACCAACTGCTATGTGCTCGTGCAGGGTAACACAGTGTCGGCAATGGGTAGCTACCACGGTCTTCGCAATGTGCGCAAGATCGTGGAGGACTGCTTTGCCAACGTGCACCCGATCTACAACGTGAAGCGTCTCATGATCAAACGTGAGCTGGCCAAGGACCCGAAGCTTAAAGACGAGAACTGGGAGCGCTTCTTACCTACGTTCAAGAAGCAGAACGTGCAGACCAAGAAGCCCAAGAGGGTGCGCGAGAAGAAGGAGTACACGCCGTTCCCACCGGCGCCCACGGCCAGCAAGGTGGACAAGGAGATCGAGAGTGGTGAGTACTTTATGAAGGAGCACGAGCGCAAGGCGATGAAGAAGGCCAAGGTGCACGAGGAGAAGCTGCAGGTGTTACAGAAGCGAAAGTCCGACAAGATGGCCGAGTACGTGGCGCCGAGCGAGAAGGAGGCTAACAAGAAGCGCAAGAAACAGAAGGGCGAGGCCCAGGAGGAGAACATGCGCGCTACTTCCGTCGAGACTCTCAAGCAGAAGTTCCTCAGTCAAAAGGTGAGTCATGATTGTGTTCTGTGCTTTTCTAGGCCGATTGATCCTTATTAACACTGCTATTACTGTTATTTATTGTAATACAGAGGGCGACGACATCCGAGCCGAAGGCTGCTGCTTCGGTGAACGACTACTTGGCTGTTCCGTCCAAGAAGAAATTAAAGAAGACCGACGCGTAACTAGACTCAATACATTCATGACATTTTTTTCTTAGCCTACCTGTCGCTTCCATGGTTTTATCGGTTGATTGCCTTGATTTACAAATTCTACGGTACTGTCGATCATGTTGAAGTTTTTTGAAAGGGCGTGAATACTTCGGATATTACAGAAAGTCAAGCGAGCGCAGGATCTGCTTTACCTCGCAAATCAAAGACCGATCCGGATGTCCAGACATCAAAATCGAAGCGGAGTTTGGGTCTTCGGACGCTCGCCTTCGTCTTCTCCACACGCCTCAGACGTCAACGAAAGTCCCGGCGACGCGCTCAAACCAGAACCTAATCAGTCGCCATTGCCGACCTCTTCCGAGGCTTCGTCCAAGTTTGACACGCAAGTGGCAGTTTTACCAATTCGATTCCAGGCAATGACTCGGATAACAGCAGCCCATATGATGTCGCAGAGCGGATCGAGGCTAGAACTTCAGGATCATTCCGATAATGACAGGGGTCATGGAGCAGACACCAGTGACAAAGAAACCAGCGATGACTCGCAGCGTGAAGCTCGAAAATTCAACATTGATGGAGATCATAGTCGTCTTAAGGTACGGAGCGAGAAAGCCATGAACGCTGAGCAGCCAATTGGGCTGTTGTTGGCGCTTTTCCACGACGGTTTTGTCTGTCGCCATATCAACAAGGAAAATGAAGGAGTCGAGGGCTTCGCGCAGCCTTACGACGCTGAATCCAGGTGCGTACAATAATCTAAAAGACTATTAGAGAGTTTGGTCTAAAACGCATCCATTTTGGATTGTTTCAGTTATTTTCTCGCCTGTATCGATAACGGACGAGTCCCCGAAGGACTTCCCGATATGGTTTGCAAATGTTATTTGGATCCCCTCGATCTTCTTTGCTGTTCATCTCGTAGCAATAACATGCTTTCTTTTCTGTTGTACGACGTAGATTGCGTGTGCGCATCACAATGGGAGTGTGTTGGCCGAGATTCGCGACTACAGAGAGATGCGAACCGCGTTGTGCCCCGTGTCATCTGCGTTTTTGCCCGCTGCATCGGCACTTCTCGTCGCAAACTCTGAGCTTGGGTCTGGTTGTCGTATTTGGGAGACATTGCTCCTGCCGGGCAAAAGTCCATTACCGATTCATGCCCAAACTTCTCATTTCGAGCCACCGACACTAAAGTCAATGTTTGACCACTTTCCGGATGTCACCCCAGGCGAGCTGGAGACACTGGCAATGGATGCCAAGAGACAACTACTAGAGGAAGAAGACGTATTACTTTCGTCTTCATCTACAGAATCCTCGTCCCCACGCAATGACTCACGTGGATTTGGATTTTTCCCAGCGGAACCGCACGAAATGGTTAAGGCTCGTACGAACGGAGACCGTGACGTTTCGGGATCGACAACGACACCAACTACCCGGTCGCGCTCGCACAATGGGTTGGAGGTTTCTCCATCAGCATCATTGTTGTCTCCTATTGAACGAAAAAGTGCGCGACCCAGTCTACATGAAGAAAACAATGCAACGAAGCGGTGCAAGCGACAAATTCACACAAAAGTGAAAAGGTCCTGCCAGCAACCACCAGAACAGACTGATATTCACCTGAAAGCTGAAAGCGCAACAGCCTCGCGTGGGCCTGATTGTAGTGGTTCTCGCAATCAAAAGATGGAGTTGTGCGACTCAGATAGGTATCTTCGATCTGAAAAGCCTCGACGGGGTTTTAGTGGACTTCTGGTCGAAGACACAGCACAAATCACGCCACTACCAGCAACACAATTGTTCTTATCGAAGCTGAAAGGAAAGCGGCGAAAGCCAGATAACAATGAATTGCTTTATGGCAAGCCTGCGTGGGTGACCATTGCCCACGTTGGGAGATTCTTTCGCGCTGCTACACGTTTGGAACGTGAACACTCCCGCTTTCTTCATGTCAGGAGCGCTGTCATAAGTTTTTACTGCATTTCCACCCTCGCAAACTGAAACTCACGTCTGTTATTGCTGTTTTCTTGTATTGTAAAGGCGAATGCACGGCGGTTAATGCAAGCGGAGAAAACCTCTCCAGCAGAAACGGAAGTAAGGTCGTCTTTTTGCTTTTCAATAATTGTGGCAAATTAGGCTAACCGAAGTATTTTTTTTATCCAGCACGTAGCTGGAAGTATGCGCTACCTCGCGCGGCAGCTCGGTGATCTGTCTCGACCGAGTGACGTTATTGCGGTAGCATGCGCTAGAGGACTAAACACGGCAGAAGACGAGGGTCAGGAGCTTTGCGCGCCAGATTGGGTGGGTACTGAAGAGCGCAGTTCATCCCCGACTTGGCAACCAGCAGAGGCTTCAGCCGCGTTAGTCTTTCCAGACAACGAGCCTGCTTTGCATGTCCAGCGTTTAGACGAAGATGAAGACATACTTTTGGGGCATTTCTTCGAACTCGCGACCGACACCGCCAGCTTGATTAAGGGCTCCCAACCGACAGTAGCAGCGCCGCACTTTAACGCCTTCGACGACGATGGCAACCTTCAAGCCCAATCTACGTAGCTACAATTTAGATACTTGTCACTGCATGTCCAGATTAGTAACACAACAAAATACTCAGGCAAAAAGATCCATGATCCAGTGTGTGCATTTCTCCAGTCCGTCTTCAAGTTGAAGACGACTTAAGCTCCTACGATGTCTTTCTGGTCACAATATGGTCATAAAGGCCGTCGCAGGCGTCCTCCAGTAGATCCAGGACGTGGTCGAAGCCACCTTCGTACCATGGATCCGGGACACGCGTGGCGTCCTTGAAGGTCTTGCAGTAGTCGGTCATCATGGAGATCTTCTGGTTGGCGACGTCGCGGCACGCGGTGCCACCCCAGGCGTTCGCGGCCTCCAGCACCGCCGTCTTGTTCTTGTCTTCCATGCAGATAATATAGTCAAACTCGTCGATGTCCTCCTTGTTCAACGGACGTGCGCGCGACGTCATGATGTAGCCGCGTTTCTTGGCCTCCTTGGTCATCCGCGGGTCTGCGGCGTCGCCTTCGTGGTACGACCAGCCGCCGACGCCGTACCAGTTCGGGTTGCCGCCCCCAGTGCCACACGAGTCGATGTGGAATGAGGCCGCGTCGGCGCCCGCCTTCGTGGCCACGATGCCCTTGAGCACGGCCTCGCCCGCCGGACTGCGGCAAATGTTGCCCAGACACACGAACAGCACGCTCACCATAGTGAAATGCAGTGTATTGCTGGAAGTGCGCCATCAGAAGTTTGTGTGCGTTACATATTCGTTTGTGTTTGCCACACCACGATAACAGCAATAACGGATCGCGGCAGACGGTCGAGGCAACTATGGGCAAGAAGAAACGGCGCGATGACGGCAGCGCCGGCGGCGAGGCCCCGCAGCGACGCATCTTTTGCTACTACTGCGACCGAAACTTCGACGACGAGAAGGTTCTGATCGTGCACCAGAAGGCGCGTCACTTCAAGTGCCCCACGTGCCACAAGAAGCTCAGCACCATTAGCGGCATGATCATCCACACCCAGCAGGTGCACAAGGAGGCGCTCAAGAGCATCCCGAACGCGAAACCGGGCAAGGAAAGTGTAGAGGTCGAGGTCTACGGCATGGAAGGCGTGCCAGGTCAGTCGCATGTCGTCGTTTTGCATGGTGCAATGCATCGGATAGGAGGACTTAATTTTATAATTTCGTTCTTACGATACAGGCGAAGCTGGAGGCGTTACGAAGAAGCCACGGCTCGACGTACCATCCATGCCTATGGTGGGCGCATATCCTGGTCGAGGTATTCCGCCGCCGTTTATCGGCGGTCGACCGCCTCCTCCGATGCAGTTTCCGGGCGGGATGGCGCCTCCAGGTGTCGGTATGCAGATGCGACCTCCGCCCCCGGGCATTGGAGGTGCAATCCCACCGCTTCCACCTAGAGGTTTCCCTGGGGGTGTCATGCCGCCTCCTCGTATGGCGGTACCGCAAGGCTACTTGCCGTATGCTGGTATGCCGCAGCATTGGGCAAGAGGTCCTCCGCCGCAAGCTGCACTTGGATACCCGAGCCAACAGGCGGGTGTACCGCCAATTGGAGTAGGAGCTGGAGTTCCTATGCAAGGTGCAACAGTCAGCAATACGAACATGTTCAATGGTGCAGCACAGAAAGCGGTGAACGACCTGGGACTTGTGTATGCAGACGAAAACGTATCCATGGTACGTGACCATCACTTGCGTTGTACAGTTAGTATTATTTTCTTTAAGCTAACAGTGTACCTTTACTTGAGTGTATAGGAGGAAAAGCGTGCACTTCGACCGAAGTACGCTTACAAGCCTCTTGGGGCGACTGGAAGCGGGGTGGCCTGAGGAGGGTGCCACTTATGGGACAGAAATGACTGGATCCATCTCATGCAAGCCTTTCACGGTCTTTGAGTTTCTGGTGTCGATGGATGGTACGGTTTGTTTTCGATATTGGATGACACATGGCCAAGGGCTTAAAGAAACTTTCCTTTTCCTCACGCACTCACTAGTTGTTAATGGCTGGCTGTGGCTGCTGTTGCGCCGTTCAAAGCGTGCTAAGCCTGAAAACGCGGCGCCTATGTGAGTTCTGCGTTGCTAGCAGTGTGGATCTCTCTCCTGCGTTTGTTCTTATGTGCTGGTTTTGATATGCTATAGCCACGACAGACACGATAGATTCATGGCTGGACTTGATGTTGACTACAAGTCTGGGTAACCGCCGTATTTGGAGCAGTAGGTCTTGAAAGACGCCGACACGGGGCTTGGGATCTGCTCCTGCTCGTTCTCATGCTCATTGTTGTCATCCGAGTTGTTTCCGGTTTGTATATCGGGCTCAACGTTTGCTTGACTCCAGTTCATCGTCGGGCCGGGTACGTTGATCTCCATCCTCGTTGGTCGGGGGCTCCTGCACACGCTGCCCGTGCTGCTAGAGAATGAAGACGCTGATTGAACTCCTTGGTTCTCGTCATTGTTATTCGTGGCAGCCGCCATTTTGAAAGCACCGCCCATCGACTGGAAGGCTGCAAGGTCAAAAGCTCGTCTCGAGCTATATCCACTCTCATCTCCATTAGCACTGCCGGTGCTTCCAACAGATCGACTGTGCCCCCTCCAGCGACTGAGACCGAGAGAATTGTTTTGACCCAGTGAGTTGTCGCGGCCAATGGAGCCACTGTTGCCAGGGTAGTAGCGTGACGCACTCCGTCGCGCATTGGCTGGTGAGTCGTAAATGCGGAGAAACACGTTCGTCGGCGACGCCACAGAGTCTCGTTGGTCCGGAATCGGGTCCGGCAAAGCGGACGGAGGCACAGGCCTAAGCGGTGGTGTCGTGGGAGGCAGTTGATAATCTGTTCCTTCAGTGTAGTGACTTCTGAGGAACGAGCGACGCATGATCCTCATGTGCGTCTTCACCTCCTCCTGGGTCACATTGCGGTTCTTGCCTTCCTCTTCACCATTACTGGCATTGAGATCAACAAAAATGCCTGTTAGGCTCATAACTAGCACAAGGCTCGGCATCGTAAGTGGGGTGATCACGAAGAGCGACAACGCCGGGAAAATCACCATAAGAGCTAACAGTGCTGTTCCACCACCATTGAACACTGACGAGTCCGACATGCTGCTAATCTCCACAAGCGAAAGCCACACCAAGTAGAAAGCTTGTCCAATCGTGGCAAACTGAAAGAGTCGCAGCAAGAGCTTTGGACTGTTAAACCAGAATCGGTCATCATGATAGTGTAGCTGTCGGTGGCAGAGCGCTGACATCTGCATCCGAATCATAGCACGGACAGCGAGCGCTGCCGCCTTGAACTTCATCGGAGCCTTTTTGCGCCGAACCTGTAAAGTACCATCGTCAGCAGTGGGATCAGAGTCTTCCTCTGTCGAGTCCTCAGCAGATGCAGGCGCAGATTCTGAACCAGAGTCATTGTTGTGCCCACGTTTGCGTCCTCGATTGCGTGTTCCCGAGTGTTTGAGCGCCTTATCGAGCTTGGCTTGAATGTCTCTCATCGTAATGACACGGAGACGGTCGTCAACGATGCCGCGCAGGATCTTCAACACTTTGAAGAAGATGACAACGTTCACAAGCAGCAACAAGCCGCCCACACCGATGAAGATCCAATGATCTTGTTCGGGAAAAATCGACGGCAACAGACAAATGACGAGCAGGATCAGGAATGCGCTTGGATGGATGTTCGTCATGTGGTACAGCAAGTTGCGCATGCACAGGACATGGTACTTGGCATAAGTCATACGATTTGCGTCGTCTTGGCGGTCGCTATTCTCCTCTTCTTGGGTACCGCCTTGTTGTTCTGCCCACGAATGTCCTTGAGCCGCTGACCGGACACCAAATAGACGCTCCATCTCGACTGGGTTTTTGTAGATGTAGCCGCTCCTATTCTGGCAAATGTTGTAGGCGAGGATTTCAAAGCTTTTCCAGAGATTCCATTGCTTGCGGATGTTGAAGTGGAAGCACCAGCCTTCGCGCTGATACCGTTGAAGCAGTAGACTGTACGCTCGAGAACCCATGACAAGATCCATACCGGATAGAGCTCTCGTTCTCATTGCCATCGTCCGATACACACCGTCTCCATCGGAGCGTTGTCGAGCTCGCATGGCAACGTAGTAGTCGTCGGTCGGTGTATCGAGCGTCCGGTCGCCATCATCCATGAAGCTGCTGCCCGAGCTGTGAGGGTTAACAACGCGAGCCAACGACGACACGTCTCGGATGAACGAGTGCCTCATACGGCGGTTACTACCACAGTCGTCACGGTCGCTGATGCTGCCGACGATGCTCGGGTATTGAGGGTCGTACGTGTCGTCGTGGATGTCGCTGATGCTCTCTCGACGCTGATCCGATTGGTTCTTAATCTCCCATACGAGCTTGGGCACGACAGTACCGATAAAGAGCAGCAGTAGCACGATGACGATGAAGTAAATCATCGTCAGGAACACAATGTAGTGGAAAAACTCGTAGAAATGCAGCTGCTCCGAAGCCGTGAGGTTGTTGAGCGCGAGCGACTTCATGGCTCCACTCGTGTTAAGCGTAAAGATGACCATGGACAGGAAACCCATGATCATGACCTCCTCAAAGATGCGGTTCACAATTTTACGAAGTTGCGGACACTTGATGGCAGCGCGAACGTAATTAATAAGGCGGTCGACACCGATCGACACGGCGACGATCACTGCCAAGAGGAACACGGCCGTGCGGAAGTTCTCATGCAGACACTGGGTGTTGCCTACGCCCAGGAACGAGGCCGGATTGTGACAGTACGGGTTGCCTTCTTCGTTTCCGCCACTGGCCAGTAGTCGCTGTACGTCGTTGTCCATGTCCAGAGGTCTTCGAAGAGCAGCAGCAGCGGAAACTCCAGCCGTCTGGCCATTAAGTTCGTCCAGCGTGAAGAGAAGAGCTGCAAGCAGCGCCGAAGACTTAACAGGGACGCGAAAGCCGGTGGGACGAGCTCGCCGCCGCCGAGTGAGACGCGGCAAGTCAATGTTCATTGTTAAGTGCGATGTTTTTTGTGTGAAAGGTCGCGAGTGCGCAATGAAGCAGAAGCCAAAATGGGGACTGAGTCTAATACGGTCGTCGTGCTGTCTGCCGCTTCGAACGTCAAACGATCAAGGCGGAAGCTCGTTGGTTACAGCTGGCACCGTACAGCAGTGCGTTCGGACAACGACTGGACTGCCACATTCCTGTTTGAAGCGGAAGGCCCCATTTAGGTCGCTGCCCCTTATCCCCACGGCACTGGCGGTCGTCTGGTGGCAGAATCCAGACGCTCGAGATAGTTGGGGGGTGGCAATCGGACAACCTACTGTACATGGTGTTGCACCTGGTTTTTTCGCGACGTGCAAGACTTCCAAGATGGGAGAAGGTGCCGTTGGAAAGGAGTTTGGGCTCGCGTTTTGCCGTGCAGAAGATGACGACAGGCTCTTTTGCTAAGAGATTTATTTAAACTGGGTTTTTTTCAGGCTTAAAAGACAGGAGCAAGTGGCGGCGCTGGACTTGTTAATGACTTCGTCCTCTTGCGAACCAGACGCTCGCATGAGGTGGCACTGTTGAATATGTCGGACGAAATCTGCGTGTCGTTATGGCTATGTATCCATTTGTCTGCATCCTGCCCATCCTCTATTAGCGCCACAATCTTCCGACCGTTATGTTGTGTCAAAAGATGTGAATTCTAACATGGAGTCTCCATTGGAGATGGACGCACTTCGTTTACTGTGTACATGTGTACATGACTGCAGCCAGTGTCGTCACTTTTCGGCCAATGCTCATGTGCCACCGCATGCCGAGACCGCTAAATGCAAGCGTGGATGACGCCACAGGAAGGAGTTGCAAGATCTCATTATTCAAGTTACGCTGCAATCCAAGACTAGCACCAAGATGACGACTCGTGCTCCTACTGTGAACGAGCGACTACTGGCTTCGTCCAGAGCGCACATTAAAATGTTGGGCGACGCGGCCGAGGACGCCTTTTACACCATCGACTTGTGCCACGTCGCGAACCAGTACCGACGTATGGTGACGCAGCTGCCGCGTGTGTTGCCCTTTTACACTGTTAAGTGCCACCTGGACACTCGCGTCTTGTCGCTACTGGCTCAACTTGGTGCTGGCGTGGACTGTGCCAGTCAATCGGAGGTGGCGCTGTCACTGATCCATGGCGTACCGCCGGAGCGTATCATCTTTGCCAACACGATGAAGCAGCGCTCGCACTTGCGCTTCGCTCGAGAGCGCAACGTGCCGCTCACGGTGTTCGACTCGAGCGACGAGCTTGTCAAGATCAAGTCCGAGTTCCCGAAGGCGAAGCTGATGCTGCGACTACAAGTCGATGACTTCAAGGCACGCCACCAGTTTGGCCCCAAATTTGGCGTCTCTATGGCGAATGTTCCGACACTGCTGGAGACAGCGAAAGAACTGGAGCTCAACGTTGTCGGCGTGTGCTTCCACGTGGGTGTCGGCGTGCTACAAGCGAGCGCGTTCGTAGATGCGATTGTGCGCGCTAAACAGGCATTCATAATGGGGCTCGATGCTGGTTACCACTTCACACTGCTGAACCTGGGCGGCGGCTTTGCTGGGGACGACTTGGGTCCTGTCACGTTCGAAGCGGCGGCGCAAGCGATCAACGAAGCGCTGGACGAGCTTTTCCCTGAAGATAGCGGCGTGAAGGTCATCTCCGAGCCAGGACGGTACTTTGTGTCAGCCTGCGCCACACTCACAGTCAACGTGATTGGACGGAAGGTGGACCCAGAGCTTACAGAGCGTGCACACGTCTCCGCTGACGAGCCCAATCCAGAGCTGCCACGCTACATGTACATCGTGAACGACGGCAGACACGGCTCCTTCAGTACGCCCCATCTATGCGTAGTATCGATGCCAGTGGTGCTTAAGACTGCTATCGTTGAGGACTCGAAGCCAGTACCGTGCAGTGTATGGGGACCAACGATGGACGGCAAAGATGTCATTACCCGGGAGACGTCACTTCCAGTTCTACAAGTCGGTGACTGGATCACGTTCCCGTGTATGGGCGCTTATAGCTTCGCGACGGGCTCCAGCTTCAATGGGTTCTCATTACCAAGCCATATTTACATCGAGGAGGAAGAGGATATCCAATAATTGGGCGAAGCCCCATTACTGTGAGCTCGTTTGACGAGTTTTCGGCGTCCCTCGCTTTACTTGCTAATCTTCGAATACCTCCTGATCTTTGCCTTGATTTTGTTTCCTAAAGCTGGAGAGGGGTTAGGACGAGTCGCTAAACAGAGGACCTGAGACCTGCGATCGGCCGTGGTGTCCTGGTGGGTATGACTTAAAAACCTTTTCAGATAAGGTTTTGCTTCTCACTTGGTTTCTACTATGAGCGTTCTTACAAAAAGTCATTAGACACCCACCCATCTGGATAAGAAGTATATAGGGTTAGCAAGACTGTATGCTGGAGGATTCGCCATTAGTAGTTGTCAGAGTTGGATACAAGTCGTGTTTCCAATAAACCTTATAGCCAATGACAGCATCCTAACTTTGACTACCTTTCCGAGCTCGCTGGATCCAATGAGTGCGACCTTTCGGTTCAGCCAGCAAAATGCCAACTCGAAGTCGCAAGATAAGAGTGCTGAGCGTGCTTCGGAAGCTATGGAACATAGCACTAGACAGCCAGCTAGATGGTGAAGATGGTGGCTCCAGTGCGGACGAGGAACAAGACGAGCTTGCAACGATATATATCGTCTTGAAAACGAAGCGGTATATTACCCCCCCCCGCGCCGTCGAGTTCCTCGCCCTCCCTCAAGAATCCATTATTTCCTCACCGAAATGCCGGACGCTGAGTTCAAGCTCCACTTTCACGTCCGTACTTTTTGGAATGGCCGACGGCGAAGGCTATTCAGCTGACTCTTTGTCAGTAGGCGGCCATACGCCTGAGGATGTACTGGCTAAGCGGGTGATACGAGCACTCAATAGTTTCAGAAGAAAGGTGATCATGTGGCCTGATACTGACGAGAGACGCGAAATATCGTGTAGAATCAAGATTTCTACAGCCTTGCCTCAATGTATTGGTATGAGTAACGGAACTCTTTTTCCGCTGCTAACGCGACCCCAGGACCGTGGTGAAGACTACTACTCGCGCAAGGCGTCCTACGCCATCAATGATTTGGTTGTATGCGACGATTTGTGCCATATGCGCTACGAGAATGTTGGCTGGCCCGGATCCAGCCACGATAATCGCGTTTGGCGAAACTGCAAAGTCGCGCAACACGAAGATCGGTAACTCAATGAGGAGCAGTATTTACTAGGTGACTCTGCGTATCAGGCTTCACGTGTACTGGTCCCGGCGTTTAAAACTTTGCAGGGTGGGTACCTTGATGTAAGAAATTCGGATTCGCGTTGAGCACTGTATCGGAATACTCAAAGGCCAATCTCGCTGCTAAGAAAACTACGTTGCAGACTGCAGAACCGAAAAGAATTGAAGAATACCATTGAATTAATTCGGGCGTGTACGATTCTACACAACATGGTTATCGCAGATCCTGTCCCGAGAGAATGGATTCAACCTGAACCTGGTTCTGAAGATGATGCAGACGAACCATACGAACCCTTGACGTGCAATGCGCCGAATGGTTTTGAACGGCGCGAGTACTTGCGTGATTTGGTATTCGACAAGTGGTTTTAACTCGCTGCTTGCGGCGGGCCCTGGATCACGCTGGGGGAGGTAGCAGACGATCGACTTCAGCGACTGAGACTCCGTTGTCTAGAAGCTGCTTGCGTGCAAGTACAAGTTGCACCAAAGCGTCGCGCTGAGCAACTTCCAGCTGAACCCTTTTCAGGGCTAAATCAACATTGGCTTGGTTCCCCTTCAACTTAACCTCACGGTGTTAAGTTCCAACTTCGTTTCCTGAAGCCTTAGCAAATGATTAGTTTTCTGCGCTCATTGTTTGCACGCCTTACTCTGCTGGTCCAGCAACCGGTCGACTGGGTCTGACTTTTGCCGCTTAGATTCCAAACCATCATCTACATGCGCAAGCGGGCGCTTCTCACCAAATTGGGCGATGCTGCCAAGGCTATCTGCGGTCTCGTCTTCTTCGTCGATCTCATCCGAGGTAACCCGTGGACAGACCGAGGGGCAGGATTCAAACACATCAACCAGCTTGTAGTAGTAGGGACAGCGTTTGAGGATTCGCCTCGGAGAGTCGACTCGCTCGTGATACCGGAGCCAGTTTGTGCCTGAAAGTCGACAGCCTCGCAAAATTGCCTCTCAATCGAATTAATTTTCTCACGGACATCAGCTGTTGAGCGATATGTGATCCCAACAGCTTTTTAGCTCAAACACAATTTCTTTCAGTAAGGCCTCCTTTGGTGTTGTCGTTGATGCGATCGCTTCCCCGCCATTTGATGTAGTTAGTCTCCGTCGAGAGCCAGTCCAGGACGACCTGCAGGGAGAACTTGCTGTCTTTTTTTCCATCGCGGTCCAGAAGATCGGCTTTTTCTTGACGCGTGTTGTCGTCGCGCTCATTCGCTTGCGTTGAGATCTTCGCCCGTAGTTTTGATGTGTCACACACCCCTTGTAATGCAAGCGATCTCTTGGAAAGAAAAAGCTGGGGTAAGATCTCATGGATTGCAGAAAAATTTTGTCCAATGTTGTGACGGGGTTCTTCTTGGAAAAAGGCTTGCATTCAACTCTGACAACCACTATTTTTTGTGCGGCTAGGCTGGGGTAAGGTCGTAAGGATGGTGATAATAAAGGCAGATGTATGAACATATATATGTACAACGTCCAATATTGTACTGTAAAACCTGCGATACTGCCCCGTGGGGCACTACGTTACATGTAGCTTACATGGTGCACTATAACAGGTGTGGTACTATTAAAGGGATGGGGTATTGAATCTTGACACCCTTCGCGAATATGGACGACTTCACGTTGACGTCCTTGGACCCATGAAATTCGATTCTCGTGTTGCGATTGTGATAAATGGACACAGCAGTCTCATTCATGTTGTAAATGTTCGAGTACTAAATGTTGTACTGTACTCCTTGATCACTCTGCTACACGTGCTCGATGTATTCCTGTCGAGAGTATGCTTCTTCGTGCCTCCAGTTCTTGGACGACAAACAGCTTCTTTTCCACCATGAACTTGTCTTTCATCAGCAAAAAAAGGTGAAAGTCTGCTCCCTAAGCTCGACCGGCGTCGCCACTTGCTGTTGACTTACGATAGCAACTCGCAAATGGCAATTAATTTATGCTGGCTCCGATCTGACAATTCTGATAATTTAAATTAGACTAAAAGTGTGGGGCACTACATTTCCCACACGGGGGGGGGGGATTATTCGAGGGATTGGGCACAATCCCACGTTTTACAGTAGATTGAGAAGACTCCGTCACTGGCAACTCTGGTTAACGGCAGAGCATGGCTCTTCGGGTTCATCACACTCGCATTCTGGTACCCTAGGAGACTCAACATTTGGTGGACATATAGTAGATAATGAAGCTCAAGCTGACGTTGAAGTCAACATGTTGTTTTCAATGTTGCATTAAAGTTGCACTTCATTCTTCAAGCAACTTATCCGGTTTCATTCTCCAAAAAAAGAGAACCGACTCGCTTACTGCGTCCGTAGCTTCGCGGCGGTATGAACGACCCGTTCTTCGACGAGGTACGAACCTTCGCGTCTCCTGTCTGCACTCTACACAGCCTCATTTAACTCTCTACACATACATGTTTTTCCCGTCTGGATACTCCCCAGGATGACGGAGAATTCGACGACCTGTACGAGAACCCTCGTCCGTCATCCTCCCCCGCTGAGAGGCGGAAGCCCCGCAATAATGGGGCTCCAGCCGCTCGTCCAGTGACGTCAGCGGGTAGACCTTCTACTAGAAGTCCTGCGGGCTCCAGCAGCGCCGTCTCCATGTCCTACGCTCGGGACAGAGCAGGCTCGTCGACGACGGACCTGGGGGCCTCTGGAAGTCAGGACAAGAGGCGCAACAGGCATGGGAAGTCTCGTCGCAAAGGCAGTCAAGAACTGTTTGACGTACAGTGGCAGTCAGACGTGCAAGTAGCCAGCTGCATCCTTTGCAAGGCCGACTTCTCGCTCGTGAGACGCAAACACCATTGTCGTCACTGCGGCCGCGTCATGTGCTCCGACTGCTCGTCCTTCCTGTACTTTGAGTTCTCACACCGCAAGCACCGAGTATGTGCGACGTGTAATAATCAGTTGCTGGCTGAACAGGAAGCATATGATCGAGAAACATTCGATGCAGGCAGTCAAAAGCGAAATACGAACTTGTTGGATGACTTAAGCGAAGACGGCCGGCTTTCTACAGTCAGTAAGGCCCCAGTGTCGTCCATGTCTGGTGATGTTCAGCATAATGGAGATGATGAGAAGGAGAGAAGGAAACAGGAGAAGAAAGAACGCAAGGACCGAAAGAAAAAAGAAAAGCTGGAGAAAAAGAGGTACACCGCACAAGTTACTACGACAGTAGTGACGCCTTCTCAGAAACGAGCAGACAGTGAAGACAAGCCGTCGTCTACACTCTTTGATGGTGCGGATGACGATTGGTTTACAGATGTGCCGAAGCAACACGCGCGTTCTCGTGATAGCGGCGACGAATTCAATGATCAGGACGGATCGAAGGGGTCACACTGGAGAGATCGCGTGAAGGATACGTATACAGTCATAGCTGCGAGCGAGCAGACGTCCGTGCTTGCACCGATGACGGGCAGCACGTTGACTGCTGGAATCACAGGCAAGGGCTACATCTCGGACCAGTTCCGGTATGATGATGTGGGTGGACCTGGCCTTGGACATGACGATGACCACTCCATGGCGATGCCTCAGCCGAAGCAACAGTCTGTGACGAGGACGTACACTGATCAGAGTGTCAAACCCAGTCGTGTTAGTGGAAATGGCTACTTCTCTGAGCAATTTCAATACGATGTGGCTGGTCCAGGACTGGGCCATGACGACGATCGTTCCGTGGCGATGCCTCGGCCCAAGCAACAGCTACTGACTGCATATGACGGTGCAATGCCCTGTCAAAGACAGTCGAAGTCTCGAGCCCGAGGAAGTGAAAACATGACCCTGGATGAGCTGAATTCGTCCTACTCGTCGGATGATGAACCTCTTATGCTCGCGTCGGCAATGCCACGTCCTACCGTGACAACCGCTCAGCCCACATTTTACGACAAGGAAGCTGACAAACGAGTTATTGATGACTCGCCAGGGTTCTTCGAGTCAAGTATTGCAGAGCGACAAGCACAATACAAGAAGGAAGAGGAACAACAACAGCAACTTGCAAGTGACATGGCTTGCATTAACAACTCAGCGTTGCCATCCAGCGTTCCAGCACATCGTTTTTCAAGTGGTCAAGAATCCTACAGTATTGTGGATCATCCGTCATCGAACTCCCCAGTACAAAGTCGTCAAGGTGGTAAAGCTGGTGAAATTGCTGCTGGTAACGCGAAAGGTGGCTTCACTGGTGCTTTAAAGCGGTTCTTTGGTATGGGATCGAAGTCAGCTGGAAAGAAGGCGATTACTCCGCCAAAAGCTGTTAAGGTCTCACCTCCACGTGCTGGAATTGTACCAGAGAAGGAGAGCGTTGACAAGCACAAGTCGGACAAACCTGACAACAAGCCTGGTAGCCCCATAGAGTCAGCTTTGGATGGGTTAGAGCGACATACTATGTTGGATTTCGGAGTTACTGGAGAAAACAAAGAATCTGCTTTACAGGAGAACTTTCGACACATCACGGCAGGCTACGTCGATCCCAGAGATGCTAGCTCGCGGTTTGAGGCTCCTATGGCGTCACGAACGGGTGTCAGCCAAGGCTACGAGGATGTCCAACAAGTGTCGGAGCGTAAACGTCGGGGTACGTTTGATGATCTTTTCGAGTCTCCCAAGAACAACGTATCCGTTACCAATGCAGACCGTGGATGGACTGCTCGTGTTGATGAGGGCGCAACCACTGATCGAGCGTCGTACGGTGCTACTGCCGTTGGTGTGTCGCGTTTTGATCATCGGAGATCTGTTGATGAAGCTGATGTTTTTATGCTTGGAAATGAACCGCAGTCAGTTGATCCCCTGACAGGTGCTAACAAACCTATCGAGGAATGGAGACGATCGACAGTCATTTCGTTGCTGGATGACCGTAAAGATGCAACTCAGTCGGAGGGACCTGGTTTCACTTGGAGCAATGTACAATCAGCTTCTGCATTTGGATCGGCGACGTATGCTGTTCCGACGAGGCTTCAACCTCGTACAGTTTATGAAGGTGACCGCAGCACATTACTTTCAACTGCCTTACTGGATGCTACTCCTGGAAACATTATGGACGACCTGAAACGTGGCTCTACTTCAAAGAAGGCGCAAGGTCAGGAGTCTGTCGATGAGTTCTTCGCTGAGTTTGAAGAACCCAATGACTACGTGTTCGACCCGGCTACAGGTGGCTACGTGGCAGCTCGATTTCCGCGTCGTGCAGCAGTTTCTCGCCATGTTACTCGCTCAGAGTCGGCAGAATTGATTCCTGCGCGGACTGTACTGGACAAGGCAGTCCGTAGTAATAGTGAACGCGATTACAATGCTTCGTCTATACCGACTGCAAGTTCCACGGCTCGTACCATCATATCCAAGGACGGCGACGAAGCAGTTCAAGATGAGGTTGAAGAAATTATTGTGGACAAGATTAGTTCTCTGGAAAGCGAGTTGGCAGCATTGAAGCACCTGATTCGCACTCGAAAAGGAACGGGAGGTAGCAAGAAGCCGCAGCTTAACCACGGCTCAAGGGTTCGGAAAGAGAGTATTTTCGACAATGACAGCAGCGACGAAGAGCCCAGCAACGCCTACGCTTCAAGGATTCGGCCAGTGGCAACCCGGGAGAGCAAACGAAGACCTCCAAGTTCCAAAAAGCACGTTAAGAAACGCAAAGATTCATTTGCTGATCTGTTCGAAGACAGTCCGAATGAAAAGGAAGCTCTTGGTGGTGTTACGAGCTACGAAGCTCTCTTTCAGACAGAAGCTAAGGTGGCAGATGCCAGCAAAGAAGAGGATAGTGACGATGACGCAGAACTTGCCCTCAAACCGACTAAAACGAAGGCGACATCGCGAAGTCGATTAAGTCGCCCAGCCCAAGATGACGCCGATGATGATCCCGAGCTCACATCATTAAGCGGACGACGTGGTAAGCAATCATCTCGACGGAAGGTTGACGACGTGGATGATGCTCCTACTAACCTGACCTCTGAAGAGACGTTGGTACTGCCGTCTTCGGTTGATATTGTTCCTGTTGTAAAGCTTGTGAAGGAGCAAGCCGAGGAGGATCCGATCGATGCTCTGTTCGACACAGCAAATGATCGTGATGTTACCAAATTATACGGTGGAGATGACGGTCATGATTCAGAGGACAAGAATCTCACGTCCGAGTCGAAGTCTGCACCAATTTTGAAGAGTAAAAGTCCGTTATTCACCCAGGCGCCTTCAACGTCCTTAACGGATGAGGAGGAAAGTGAGATGTCATCCAGTACTGTGAAATCTGTGGCACCAGTGAGCAAAGCCACTGGCGTGTTAGCCGACTCCTTGGATTCACAAGACTCAGATGTAGCCGACGAAGCGGAAGACTTTTCAATTAACTGGACAAAGATGCGGAAGGTTAAATCCCGAAGACACAAGTCACGCAGAAGCACATCTGGTTCATCACAAACGGTTGATATTGTCACAACGGAAGATCTTATGGAGACAAACTTACTGGATATGAGCTCGGAGGCTAAGGCGAGAGTTCCTCGAGAGCATGAGAGTCCCCGAGGTTCCGTTCCAAGCACGAATTGGATATCTGTCAGTACATTGAGAGATGAGACTGTACAGATTAGCCGTCCTAGTGATGGAGAGTTGGGGTGTCTTCTGGACGGAAACAGTCACGTGGAGTCAGCCAATGTTTTGCTCATGAACGAGCACAAGAATGAGGATAATCTGGATGTCACGTCAGCGTCTCTTTTGATGGATAACCAAGCACCAATGGAAGAAGTGGGAACACCAATTTCAAGCACAAATAATGTGATTTTAACTGGAGAAAGTAATGACCTGGCGGAGAACTCACCGGTATTCACGGTAAACGTAGTGGGAGAAGTCACAGACGCTGCAACGGTGAAGAAGGTCCAGGAGGAAGATGCTGCTTTCGACATTTTTGACAAGTCTAGAGACGTGGATTTGTTATCAGGATCTTCACCACTGGACTTGAAAGCGTTTGATCATGAACGTGGTGACAGCGAGGATGACGGCAAGGAATCGCTTTCGGGAGATGATGAGGCTTTGAGTTTAGAGATCAAGACCCCATTGAAGCGGCCTTTTGTGCTAGAATTGCCGACAAGCAGTTCCAGAGCTCTCTCTTTGTCCGAAAGTAGAGAATCATCGTCTCTTCGGTCCCCGGCGTCAGCGGATGAGAACGTCGAGCTCGGTGAGTACGCGGCGTCTACGAGACCATCGTCCTCGCGTACCCCGTCGATCGATGGCAGTCTCGAGGATCTAGACGACGTACCGGGGGATGACGAACCCGCACTGGGGCAAGTCGAATCGCAAGCTTTCGACACGGATTGGCAACAAATGCAAGCGAAGGAAAAAGAGCGCAAGAAACGATTGCAACTCAAGCAGCGTCAAGCTCAGCGAGATAAGGTGCTACGCAAGCAAAGTGTGTCGTCAAGGTCGCTCTCTGCTACTCCTGGCGCAAGCAAAAGCAAGTCCAAGAGCAAGATGAAGAAGAAAGAGAAGGACGATTCGGCTTCATCTTCTTCGCATCACAAGAAGAGCAGCTCGTTACGAAAGCACCGCCATCGTGACAAAGGGGAGGGATATCCCCATGCATCGGAGCCTACGCGATCATTAACAGAACTGTGATTTCACTGCGTAGTACTTCAAGTATTTGCGAGCAGGCAATGATCAACCAAAAAGGTACTCACCAAGTATTATAACATAGATACAGTACGACCCATCGTCTGGGGTGGTAGACGCTTTAGAGCTTCGTGTGCTTGAGAGGCTTTTGGTGCATCGCTAGCAGCCATAAACGATGGACACAAGGGATAATATCCTCGACAGCGACACGCTCACTTGGATTAGCAGCCCAGCCAGCCTCGAGGATTTCAGCACAAGCTTTCGGGATAGTAGGAAGCAGTGGAGGTCTCTCCCCATGAGCTACTGCCCGATAGACTTCAAGATGAGACTTGGCTTCCCATGGACTGCGACTAGGCACCATAATCTGCCAGAGCGTGATCATCAGACTATAAACGTCGACAGCTGTGCCGTACCGCGCCGTCTTGCCGCCTTTGATCATCTCAGGGGCCATATAGTCGACTGTGCCGGCAATCGTCATGGTGCCATCTGTCCGTGGCCGCAGCAAGTTGGCTTCACCAAAATCTGCGAGCTTGATGAGGAAATCCTGGCCTACCAAGAAGTTATCCGTTTTGATGTCGCGGTGGAGGAGCGGGGGCGAGAAACTGTGCAGATAAGCGACGGCACGACACGCATCCAGCCACGCTTTAAGCTTCGCTGCTAGTGTCCAAATCTCGGGGTTTTCACGCAACGTCACGTCCAGCGCGCCATACTCGCAAAACTCAAAGATAAGAGAGATCGACGGGGGCACAACGCAGAGACCAAAGAAGCGCACGACGTTCGGGTGCGACAATTGCACATTCAGCGCCGTTTCTCGTGAGAATCGCTGCACCTCGTCGTTCGTGACTTGCACATCGGTATAAATCTTGAGCGCAATTGGCTCCGGACTGCTCCGACGCATTGTGCCACGCATTACAATGGACGTGGCACCCTGCGCGATAATGCACTCGAGCGCCAGAGCCGAGAAATCGACCACATTATGTCGGTGTTCCTCAATCATTTGATGCACATCATACACTGACGTCCGTGTGGAGAAATTCGTGATCATGCCGCGCTCCGAGAGCAAATTCATGTACCGGCGCATTGCGCTTGACGACGCTGTCATACCCGATCCATTGTCATCAATGGCCAGCCAGTAGCGGGTATCGGCACGCAGCGATAGCAAGACGGCGACGACAATTAAAGAGTCCAGTCCAGTGACCACACAGTGAATAACTGGCAGCGCAGAGGTCGCGTCAATGTGCGCGAGGCCCATGATGGCACTCGCGATATTGGCGAGCGACGTGACCACCGCAGCGACGAAGAAGAAGTCGAAAGTGGCGCGTGCGTGGAAGACGAACTTGGCCCACAAGTAGAACAGGAGCAAGAGCACGTGAATGGTCATTGCGATCGCATCTGCAATATCGTGGCCAACCTTGAAGAGCGTCATGTAGCAGACCACAAAGATCACACACACGGCACCAGAGTACAGGATTGCACGCAGTACTGCTTCTTGGGAGACACTGCGCTGGATCATGAGCATTGGGAGCAGCTGCAGCACCCAGACGGATGGCATGGTGACGAGACTGCACGGGTATTTTGGGTCGTCGTCCAAAGTCAACGCGTTATACGTCTTGCCGCTCTCGCTCTTGTACGCTTGAAAGCTGACAAAATACAGCACCAATCCAGCAGCTGACAGTGCGGCGATAGTATACCAGATCGCTTCATAGCATGGGAGCATGAACGCCGATTCTGTTTGTTATAAAATAAAAAATAACAATACGGAGTTCGTGAGTACGAAATATCACAATAGAGCAATACAAAACAAACATTGAGACGTACTCAAGTTGGAGCTGATGCTGCATGGTGCACTCCGTAGTACACGCTTGCGACTGCAACTACAGAGTAGACCGAGCCAAAGCGACATAATGAAGAAGACCAAGTTGTTGGTAGTTGGAATCAATACTCCAGCCAAGTACGCCGTCGACGCCGTGTAGCTCTCCATACGTCCAGGAACTGCACATCGCGTAACCATGTGGACGTGTTCGGGCGCTGCATCGGATAGCACCTTGGCGATGATCACTGCTAGAACCACACCCAGTATGGCCATTATTAAGGCCACATTAAGCACAAGCGAGTCCCAATTGGGCATCAAGCGACTCCAGAGCGACACGGCTCGCTGTCTCAATCGCCATCGATGCACATGTCGACACTGACACTTGAGGCACTTACGGAGTCTCAACGCCCATCGTGCACCACGTTCCACGGGCTGCATTGGCGGGATCCCGTCCAGGAAACTGCTGCGTGACCGTGTGTTCTCACTGGGCGTGTTGTGGTCCATAATGTCTCCTTCAAACGACACGTTCCGTCCGGACACGTTGGTCGAGCTGGTGAGTCGGCTGCCTCGTCCTTCGCCCTTCTGCTCCATCACTGAATGAAGGATTGAAGAGCCTGCCTGTTGTAGCCCCGGTCGCTGTCCTGCGTCTTGTGCCGCGGCCTGCTGTACGTCCGTGTCGATGAGGATCGAGGCCTCTCTCGTGGGCATGATGTTGGCTGGGTTAGTGAAGACGCTGGTCCCCGTCATGGGGAACAAGTCGCTGATAGAGTCCAGACGCCGGCGGTTGCCGCGCTCGCGCTCGCCGTCGCCGTCGCTGCGGGCCGACGGCGTGGGCGGGTACAGACGGCGCAACGAGTGTAGGGACTGAGGCGCACGGTACGTTCCCGGTTGAGTACGCAGAAGTCCGCCGTCGCTGTGCGTGCTGCGGAGCAGACCGGGCGAGAGTTGGCCGTCGCTCTCCAGCAGCACGAAGCTCGTGCGCGGCGACGCGGCGCCGGTGCCGCGATGTCCTGGAGACACCATTGCGGCGTATAAGGTCGGTAAAAGTTACTGTACTGCTTGCTGCTGCTTAAGTATAAAACGAGTACGGTATGCATTCCATGATGTGTTGAAGAAGTGTGATTAACTGTAAAATGGAAAGTGCGGACTTAGAGGAGGGGAGGGAGGTGAACCCTAAAAAAGGCGAGACAGTGGATTTGTCCATCACCATTTCAAACTGGCACTTGATCTCTACAAAGAGTGCTGCAATAATTGCCAATCAATAAACCAAATTATTATAGTGCAGGGCACGACAATGCCGTTCACAGAAATATTTGCAATACTACGTGCAACGGCACTGAAACATCCACAACTTGAAGTTGGCCTTCGACCACGAGCACAGACTACTGCTGCGCGAACTTACTCGTCGCCTCCCTGGTTGTGATCACTAATAACGATGACGAGATACGCCGTAGCCGTCTTCAGGAACATGTTGAAATTGTCGTGCAGTTCCAGCGTCAGGACGGCTGGCGCCGTACCAGCGGGAGCAAGAGCGATGGCTGGAATGGACGCCGCCGCTTGGTCAGGTTGATCCGTAGTACCAGAAGACTGTAGAGCGTTTATCGGGGTCGTCGTCGTTGACAATAGTTGCGATAGAGCGCTGGCTGATAGCGAGACCTGGGCAGCAATTACCGCGTTGACGGACTCCGTGTTAAGCTCATCTTCGACTTGTGATCGCTGTAGTGCCCCCGTTACCAAAAATTCGTTGACACTTGCAGGCTCCACTCTATAGCTAGACATGTCTCCTGTTCGTACAATTTTAGTCACAAACAGATAAAAGTTAGTGCTGCGCGAGTTGTGAAGAAGATGCTATAACCAAATCATACCTGAGATCAGACTACACGCCCCGACATGCGGAAAGCCACAAGCGAAAACCGTGAGCGCTCTTCAATGATCTTGTCTCAGTCCTGCTCGCTTGATGGGGCCGTCTTGAGGTCACCGGTGAAGCCTGTCACATGTTTGAACTGCTCGAATGATTGGATCAGCTGCAAGTGCTTGTCCTTAAACTCTTCTGCATAAAGCAGCCGAATCGTGAGTGATAAACAACGCCACACGATGCAACTCACTAAAGCCTTGCCCTCATTGAAGCTCTTGCAAAGCTGATTAAGCTGCTTGGTCACGTCGTGCCACACTTCGAGTTTGGTGCCGTTCTCGACGGACTTTTCTCGGTCAACTTTAGCTCACCAGCAAAAACAACGCCAATTTCTCCTCGCGAAGGCCCCAGCTAAAGAGCTGTCCACGCGCCCTTTTGGCGTCGGGCAACGCACCAATCGGCCCATTCGCCCGCTTCACGGGCAGCACTGTGGTGGTCCGGGCATGAGGCGACTGTTTAACCTCCACCACTTCTTCCTTCCCAGTAGCAATACGACGGCAAATATCAGCATGGGGAGGCCTGACTCCTTGAGTAAATGCAGTCGTTTAGCGTTGTCAGGCATGTCGAGGATGAGCTTGTCCCAGTCCTGCTCACTCAAGTTGCGATCCCCACCCATGTCCCGGAATAACTCGTAGTCCATCATAAGCGCGCATACTTGGACCTCAGCTGGTCTGTAACGTTAGTTAAACGATATGAGCAATAACCTTATTGTGTCTTGTGTTGGTATTTGGAACGCACCAACGTTAAAAGTGCTCTTGCGCATTCGTTGACCTGCTCGGCGACGCTGTCCCAGCCCCGGGCCTTCAGTCGAGCTGGCCCAGCAAGAGTCCTTCTTCTCACCGTGGGGCGTTGGCGGCATCTCGTCGTCAACAAATGAAGATCTGGAAAAGCATAGTGACACATTGTGTGGAAGTATCGTGCAGTACATGCCCGTGCAGAACCAACGAGCCGACTTCCTCTACGCAAACGGCAAGGCGATGCTGAATCCGTTCCCCGTGGCGATGGACAAACTGGGCATGGCCACGCACAACGTGCTGTTCAACACGAACCCGACACATATTACGCCCCGCCAGCGGCGCAAACCCAACGGCCGCACGCGCTCGGGCTGGAAAGGCGATTACGCCATGGAATGTCTCGTGGGGTTTGGCGCCGAGCCTCTGCCCGAGAAGTTTGCTCCCCAATTGCTGCGTCGCCGTATGTTCTACTTTGGCATCCGCATGGGCGTGTTGTCTGCGCTCGACCAGTGCTTTCCGTTCGATGGCATGGTCTAGATTCTTAACTCCGATGCCTAACAAACAGAACACTTAGAGATACATAAAAAGGTAGCACGCGTCGAGCTTTGCTCGAGTTTGATCGATCGCTGACTGCCAGCTTCAAGCCGGTGACTGCCCATCGGAAACCATTATTTCGTGTTGGCTTGCCGAAGACGTAAGCCACACCATCCTGTGCTAAGGGAGAGGAATGTGACATCGGAAAGAAAAGTCGTCGTGGTGTCAAGGCCTCGACGCCTCGTGAGGTCACTAAATGGCGGAAACTACTTCGAAGTAGTTGTTTCAAACTACAAGCGAGGACTGGTCGGCATCAAGCGTCCTGCATGACAAACTGACAATGCATGTGTTTGTGTCATACAGCTGCCGTATCATATGGCCCGTATGACAACAGCAACTCGCCCTCATCAAGCTGCAGGGTCGACTGTCAATTTACGTCCCGATTTTGTAGCTATGTGCAAACTGTCGGTATCATTAGCTACCGCAGGGTACCAAATTTCCCATTTTCCTGTTTGTGCTGGTTCGTATTGATGATCGACTAAGCGAATAACTTCTTTCACTGGATAATCAATTCCCAGGTCGTTTACTGAACCCAAGGGAGTTGCGACGCTCGAAGACACTTGTGCCAATTGTGTCATTCCGAAAAATTTGCTATGCCCAGTGCGACCGAACCCATCGACGACGACGACCTGATCGCGGAGGTGGAGGCCTCGCTGCTTCTCGATGGAAGCAAAGCCGTCGCGACGCCACCGCGCAGCCACCGCAAGCTGCTGGTCGTGCTGCTGCTGCTCGTGGTCGCCGGTATGACGGCTGTCGCGCTGGCAACGGGATATCTCGGCAGCGACAGCAGGAGCAGTAGCAGCAGCAGAAGCTTCGCCAGGTTCGGGTCATCCACGCCCGGCATGGTCAAGAATCAGCTCAGGCGTGGTCAAAATGCAACTGCCTGGGGTGCACCGGAAGACCGTGACATCGAGATCCCCCATCCGGCCTCGCCCTACTACCAGCGCGGCGAGCAGTTCGACCGCAATGTCATGCGCGACCGTGCCATCATGATCTGCATGCACGACGGCGTGCTGGCAATGGGCTTGTCGCTCATTCGCGAGCTCCGGTGTTTGGGCAACGACGAGCTGGTGCAGGTGTATCACTGCGGTCAGGACGAACTGTCAGCCGAGTCGAAAAACATACTGTTCGCGTCGGACAACCGCATTGAACTTGTCGATGTGTGCTCGGATCTGGTAAACAAGAAGATCATTACTGCGGACCTAGCCGATAAATTCAAGAACTGGTGGATCAAGCCCTTGGCAATATATCACACGGACGTGCGCCACGTCATGCTCATGGATGTGGACGATATTTTCGTCAAGAACCCCTCAGCTCTGCGTGAGCTGGACGGATACAACCAAACGGGGACAATGTTCTTTTACGACCGTGTGTTTGCCAACTGCAAGGATTTTGTGAACGGCGACGACAAGAAGGAGAAGTATCTGCCCAAGCTGTTCCGTACGTTCAACTACAACACGTTTAACATCACGGAAGGCGAGGACGCGTCAGAACACGTGCTGGATTCGTTTGCGTACAGAGGCAAAACGTGCCACGAGATGGACTCGTCGTTGGTGCTTATCGACAAGAGGCGCGCTGGGCTAACCGTGTTCGAAGTCATGCTGTGGTTCATCACGAAGGAGCGCTTTCGCTATAGATACTCCCATGGAGATAAGGAGACATTTTGGCTCTCATTTGAGTTGGCGCACGTGCCGTACTACTTTTCGCCGTGGGGTGTGAGTGTTGTGTCTTCGACGCCTAACAAGGACATGATAAAGCACCCAGATTCGCTGTGTGGTAGCATCCTCCAGTATACGCCCGTCGCTTCTGGAGACGCCGAGATGCTATACGTCAATGGCAAGGCGCTGTTGGACCCGTACCCGCAGGGCATCGACTATGTGCCCAAGGCTCAGTGGAACAACATGTTCAACGTGTTCCCAACTCACATGACGCCACGTCAGCCGCGGACGGAACTTAACAAGGCCGGTCATGGAAAAATGTACACCGAGTGCCTCATCGGTCTGGGTGCTACGCCATTGCCCGACACGTTTGCCGGTATGCTGCTGCGCCGCCGTCTTCACTATTTGGGGGCCAGGACCGGTGTACTTGGCTCGCTGGAGCACTGCGAGACGTTCCAGCTGCGTCGACTGCTCGACGTATAACGTAAGATATTAGTAAATAGTTTGTGCGTCAATACCGACGTCTTCAAGGTGTATTATATGCGATCGTAAACAGCATTTTACAGTTAAGTAGCTGGCGCATTTCGTACGTTTCGCAGTGTTGCAGAGCCCCAATACTGTATTTGGTTTTTGCCCCCAAGTAAAACAGTCGTCATTGCAGCAAGTGGCCAGAAAAGTCATGCGTAAGCGTAGCTCTGCCCAGTCCGATGGGTCATTCGCTGTAGAACTTAGTCTCGGGGTGGACTTAATGCTCCTTTAATAAGATATCATCGATTTCCATTATTAGTACATGGTATTCGTTGGAACTCAAACCAGTTCTTGAACGTCTATTCTATCAGTGCTTGAAAATTAGGGACCAAACCTTGAACTTGGTTCACACACCAATAAGAAATACATATATTTTCATGATCTGAGAACAATAATGAATGAAATGGAGGAATACATGTACATATTCTAGTGTGCCTTCACTGCAAGCATTACCCTACTATAGTTTTCGTCAGTATCACCAACATTAAATGAATCAGATGGCAAATGAATTCGCTGTCTAGTGGTATCTGAAGATTATTGGACGTCAAGAACCCAACGGAAAAGACTATTGATTACAAAAACTGAAATTGTTTTTGTTTTGCCTTCAGCTCTTGATGTAATATTGAATATTAGTGAATACTATTAATACGCTATGCTGTCAACAAACAATGATACTTCGAAGTATATACAGGTAGAAATATTAATGGTATTTTATAATAAATTTTTGGTTCTTGGCACTGAATCTAGATGGCCAGTCCTATCGCAAATATTTCCACGGCTTGCTAGACGTCCACGATCTTCGTCAAGGGTGGACAGCAGGTCTCTCGCGTCGCCTGAGACCTCGCCGGGACCGCAGTGGTACTCCTGAATCGGCTCCTAGTTGCTGCGACAGCACATCTCTCGAATTGAGTGGTACGCCCATCGACAAGGAGGGAATCATAAAAACAGACACGATATATCACTACACGGACACGCGCCATGAAAACAGACATTCGTAGTTTGGGTAACCTACCCTGGCAGATGCCGACTGCCTAGTCCAGCACTCAGTTTCAGATTAGCGTCGTTGACAAGAAGCCCAAGTCGTCACCTCTTTGTCATCAGCCCTGTGGTTCGAATGCACCACGGACGCCTCTGAGGAGGAGGCGAAGTGGCTCGCGCTTTTGAAGGAAATGGTTAACCAGGAGCTTGCATACGACGTAACGGGGGCACGCTCACAGCCGTGTTTCTTCTCGTTCGCAGCGTATTTCTTCTCGCTCGCAGCTAACCAGCTCGCAGCTAAGCAGCTAATCCTCGCTCGAAGCTGACTGTCAGATGCCTCCAAAGGCTGCCGCCGTTGGATCACTGGCGTTTCTAGGCCCGCCGCAAGTGCCGGATCTGACCGAGTTTCACTACGTGCGGGTCTCTCAAGTCGATGTGGCGAAAGCGCGCGTAACATTGCTCGAACCCGACGGCGCCGATGAGGATTTCTCAGAGTCAATCAACATGGGCATAGTACGTCGCTGACTTGTCAGCAATGAGGAAAGCAAGTTTTCTCCGGGAAGGTTCGTGAGTAATCCAGTGGCATTCATTGAAACTGACGTCATCAACACGGACGCTTGGTCGTATGCGGTCGCCACCGGGTACAGTATGTCTGGGAACGATCCAATCCTGCATCTCCGCCAGGCCAAGGGGCCTACAAGATCTGGATACTCCCGTCAATATGCACAAGGTGGAATGGGTTGATTTACCTTCTCCAAGTACCAACTCGACTGCTCGATGCGCTGAGTTGGCGGATAAACTGTCTGAAGTCCGTGCGATCTGCGCGAAGAGTACTCAGTCGGGGTTATCGGCAAAAGCGGCGTATGAGTTGACGATGCCGTTTGTTCCCATGGAAAGCGTACCGGTGAATCGGCCTGATACACTCGAATAGTGTCGGTTCCCCGCCAGCACCTCCTGGATTGCGCCATGCAGCGGAAAGCCAAGAAAGGGGCTAGCCTGTTCGTGGCCCCACCGGAGACTGGTCGCACGAAAGCCAGCAAACGGAAAGCGACACGCAGCAGTGGCGGGATGCGTCCCCCAAAGCACCAAAAGTACTCGAGCGATCTGTCAAGCAACGAGTCTGGCGGCGAGTTGCCCCGGACATCGCCACTCGCGATCGAGGACGTGGAAGCAGACAAGCTGACTGTGCGCGTCAAAACCGCTCGATGGACAACGCGCGGGCGGATAACGCCAATCTCTTACTGGACATGATCGGCGAGACTTGCGTACGCAGCGCCACAACGTTCCAAACGACTGCACTCGAGATGCAAATTCACGGCGCAATTGGTCACTTTGATCACAAAGGTAAGGATCCTCAATGTATTCTTGAGTATGAAGAGCAGGCTCGTGACTACCTCCTGGGGGGTCCACCTGTTCTGCGGGACGCATACGATTTCGGATTCTATGTTCGCGGTCTATTCGCGAGGATCACTCGGGCGATGATGCTCGATGACCCGACTTCGGGGGCAAATATGACTGATTTCTCTCAGGAAAAAAACATCCAACCAGCCAGCCGAGCGCCTTCCTACAAAGGAGTTACTGGGTGCGCTTACTAACCTCCGCCAATTTGGACGCAGTTTCTACAACGACGAAACCGGGAGGCAACGGGGTTACGGGCAAGTGCTTTTCCGCCAAACGGACCCACTTTCGCCCGAAAATATTGTCGGATGCTGCAAAGGAGCACATAGCCAAGAACATTGATATCGCTAAGTGGATATTTACTACGAAGGGGATATCCTGACGCCCGGATTATTATCAAGCTTGGTGATGTGGCGGGGGCATTTCAGCACGTGCCGATACATACAGACCACGTACACATGTTCGCATTTGCATCGGAGATCTCCTAGTCATTGATTTGGCGTGCGGGTTTGGCTGGTGTGGCTCTCCGGCCTGGTATTTCCCCGGTTCGCTCATCAACGAACTATATGAACGAGGACTATCAATAGCGATCATCGTACCGCCTCCGGTGGGGTCATTCTGGTCTGATGACCACACATATACTGAAGTAGACTAAGGACTCCGCTGCTTCGTGGCCGACCTTTCCCTACGCAGGCTATGGCTACAGTCCTGAGATCGGCAAACGTTAACGAGCAAGTTTACAGAGTGGGGGGAATCAGTGCGTGCATTGGGGCATCTCTGGGATACACGAAGGTGACGTGATCATTACACTGGAAAAGACTGAGAAGGCCTTGCACCGGGTTCAGGACATCCTCGACGCCCGAGGCGCAACCAAGACGCCACTCCTGAGGCTTCTAGGAAACTTATGCCACGTCATAACATGTTGCACGTCTGCCCGATCGTTTTCCAGAGGGTACAGTCCATGGCTACGGCGTTTAGGCGTCATGATGTCCGCAGGCTAATAAAGTGGCTCATTTTGCTCACGTTATGTCTCCAGTGGTGCACGTGCACATTGACGCATCAGACGACGGACTCTGCGTTCTTTAACGCACACTCCGCCAATTCATCTGCGTGCGTTTTACGAAAGCCATGCAGAAAGGGTTCAAGGCAGACAAGGCCGTCAATTCCACCAACGTGCGTGAATTGCAAGCGGCGTATTTGCGGCTCTGCTCTGGGGGCCAATCTGGTCACGAACCCATTCACAAAAGCCAATTCATGTATGCTTTTGGATTGACAACATCAGTGTGGTGTCATGGACGCAGCGACGTGCCAGTCTCCATCCGAGGGTCCAGCTTTACAATAGGCTATTGCCCTTAGCGGAGATCCAGTACTCCCTCATTTGCACCGCCCAGCACGTGTCTGGTGTGCAGAACGTGATGGCCGATGCCGGGTCATGAGCCTGGTCGTATGATCACTCCCTTCTCTAACATAAACTAACCTATCACATCGATGGACGCATGTTCCGGTTCCAGCACCTTACGAGAATCTCTGCCAGTTATGGGAGAAATGCACCGCGAACAAGCCATTACAGGGCATACTTCTCTCAAGTACCGAGGCCACTGGTTGAAATGGCGCCATTTCTCACGTCTGATGGAATGGTCCGAGTGGATGGACGAAGACACGAACTCATCAAACTCAAAGCTGGCATTGTTTGCAATTTACTGTTAGCGGTACGGATGGAATGCAGAACGACATGGAAACCAATACAGCACGGTCCAATTGAAGTTGTCCAGTATCCGTTGGTACCACCGACGACACCTGAGTCTCGAGCTTAGCCTTACGCCAACGCTCGAGGTACTTATTCGGGGAATCGCAAGAATGTCGATCTCGGCATCGAAAAAACAGCCAATCTGTCCGACATTATTGCGTCTGCTCTATCGGCGCCCGATTTAGCGCAGCCCCGTAGCCGACTACTATGGGGCTCCGTCCTGCTAGGCTACTTTTTCCTATTGCGACGGTCTCAGTACCTGCGAATTGGGTCGCAACGACATACGTATTGCCTCACGGCAGCCGACGCGTTTTTCTCAGACGTGAACGGAGTTCCAACATCGTACCAAACAGCGACGTCGGTCATAATAGGGCTAACTGGATGCAAGAATGACCAATACGATCGTGGCGTCTGGAGAACGATGCATGCCGCCGGAGACTCGCTTCTCTGTCCAAAGGTGCCGCTCAATCACATCAAAACGACAAGGCGTGAAATGAAATGTGGAGATCACGTATTAATGTGCGCGGATTTGGATGCGTCGGGGGTAGTGCGGGCGTCAAGGCACTGGCCTCGCAGATTGGGGTACCGCGGAATAACTACTCGACGCATTCGATCAGGATTGGTGGCGCTACGGCGCTCCTGAACGGGAAGGAAGACTCTCTTTCTATCAAGCTACCGGGGGAGATGAATGAATAACTGCTTCGAAGTGCACCCCGTGCTCGCTGCCAAGGCGACAGTCGGACTCGCACGCAGGATTATTGAGCCTCTCTCAGTGGCCAGCACCCAAGCTTGAACTCGAGTCAAGCATATTTTATGTTGGGGCGGCTCACATCGCCCTCAAGCATGGTCGGTGAGGTCAACACGTCTGAGTTTACCCCATCACAAAAGTGTCTTGCGCGGAGAAATGCAAGGTATCCATAGGGATATCTGCTTTTCCCTACGACAAGTATCCTTTCCCACGAACAAGGCTCAAGTGAACATCGCCGAAGGCTAGGTCGTGTGACCATCAGAACTAGTTCATAGCGTAGCAACCCAGAGCTGCTCACTCGTGTTTCTTCTCGCTCGCGGCTTACCCGTCCACCGCGCCCTCAAACATGGCCGGTGAGGCCACCACGTTTGAGTTTGCCCCATCACAAAGGTGTCTTGCGTGGGGAAACCATAAAAACAGACACGATGTGTCACTACACGGACACGCGACAGGAAAACAGACATTCGTGATTTGGGTAACATACCTTGGCAAATGCCGACTGCCTAATCCAGCGCTCAGTTTCAGATTAGCGTCGTTGACAAGAAGCCCGATGTCGTCACCTCCTTGGCCCTCAGCCCTGCCGTACGCATGTACCACGGACGCCGCTGAGGAGGAGGCGAAGTGGCTCGCGCTTTTGAAGGAAATGGTTGACCAGGAGCTTGGAGACGAAGTAGCGGGGCTTGTGTTTCCCGCTCCGAAGTCTACCATCTGGCCATACGAGGCCAACTGGACCTTAGGTATTCAAAATCCGTTCGTGAACGAGCAGCCTGATACCACCGAGCAGGTGCTGCTGCCTGTTTCATTCACATCAGAGAGGGGCAGGTAATGACATCTCCGGCGAGCGATCCGGCTGGTGCAAGCATCGACTCGGCCGTCGAAACTTGCGAAGGCGTGGAACCTGTGATTGAAAGTCAACTTATTCAACGGAATGATTGTATGGACATAGAACTGATCGATTCCGATGACGACGTGACTCCTGTGGTTATCGACGGCTTCGGCCACAGAGAGATATAAAGTCCGAGAATGATCACACCGAAGAGGTCTTTGATGTATACATGGCAGACGCTTAGCAAATGACGCTGCCGCAGCTACTGGATCCGCATCTAGACCTGGCGAGGCCTACCACCCCACACTTGTTTGGCATATTTGGGCCATCATGGACCGCCGATACGAGAAGTCTTACGAAGCGTATCTCGTGCAGTGGTGTCATAAGGAGAATTATTCTGCGCCACATGGGTGTGGACGACTACTCTTAGTGAAGATGACTTCTCAAAGGAGATGTTACGTATTGACCTGTGGAAAACCAAGTACCATCACCTTACCTATGCCGAGTTTAACAATAATCCCGTCAACATATATGGCATCTGCGGACAGCAAGTGTTTCTTCAAGGCAATGAGGATTGCGTGTCATGTCTCGGTAATACCGATCTTGTGCCGCTCTTTATCGTCGAGGAGTTAGAAAAAAAACAAGGTCATGCGACGGCAGATGTGGATGTGTCAAAGGAAGGAATGCCGGACGAAGACTTCAAGTCCTCCATGATCTTCTTACGGGAGCGGCGTGCTCTACTCGGCCTGCAACGAGTTTGCAATGAACAAAGCGGACAAGTCGTTCATCGGGGTGGAGGCCGCTAAGAAGTTCCTGTTATAGTCGGGTGTTTACGTTGTGGGGGCTTCATGCAAGCGCAGAATCATACATTGCTTCGTGCTGCGTGTCGACGAGGAAAATCGCCCGCGCCATGTGTTCGATCGGTGGTATGAAGGCGGCGAGGACCACGAAGTTTTCGAAAAGCCCTGGCGAACCTGAAGTGGATTCAGAGCTGCAACTTCATCCGTCGCTTCGAGCGCGTTGGCAAGGTTCGGCGTAAGAGATTAGTGCAAAACAAGAGGAAGAAAAATCAAGAATAGTGATCCAAAAAAAAGTGTCTACGTCTCCCCTTTAAATTCTTTTGTATGAGGTTTTGTATATCATCCATAAATTCAGGTATAGTACGGCCTAACCACCAATGGTAATATCACTCAAACTACGGTACGATTTCAAAATACCGTAAGTTGTGCCTTAGTACCGAGACCGGCGTAATAGGACTGTATGGATCCTATCCAGTCATTAGAATAGGATATACTCCGTATTGACGTGTCATTTGTAATTCTGCGCTAACCATGGACGGCCAATTCTGGGTGTTTTGCTGGAGACTCGGGGACAGTAGCGTGAGAAATACGTATGGTCTCGGCAGGATCAGTCAAAGGAGGGGTGCGCCATACTAGATGAGCGATTCCTTAAGAGTGGGCGGGGTAACGCATGCGCTCAAGATTCTTGCAAAGCAGTCGCGTTAGTAACGGAGAGAGTGAAGATGAAGTTCCAAGTGGTGAAGTCCAGCTACTATCAATGTGCGTTCGAGACACGGAAGAAGAGATTTGTGCGGCTTCGGACTCGATACTCCTGAAACGTGCCCGGAGCGGATAACTTCGACGTTTGGAGAAGGCTCACGGAGGAAGGGACCAGCTGAGCGTCTTGATCAACACAACATGCGTAACGCCATGACCAACGCATCTTGCTAGAGCGATTTAGGGAAAACAGCCACGAGCGAGATTCCCTCAACGACATTCAATGAAGAGCACCATGCCAGCTTGAGCCGGCAAAATTAAGATTAAAATAGATTGCCGGTCATGATACTGAGGAAGCCGTCAACGCATTGGTAGATGTAAAACGAATCGGTATTGGTCTGCCTTACTATCCCATCTACCCATACGAAAGTGCGTGTCCAACTGCCGCACTCCTTCCTTTTCGCTTTCGACTTCGGTTTACGAAACGCTTTTTCCTGTTTTCTCGCCTGGCATGGGCATTCCCGTTGAGCGTAGGACTGCAAGTACATGAACACAGAATGGATATTTGTACCTCGAGCGGCACAGGCAGACCTTACCTTCTGTATCGACACACCATCCCCCCCCCCCCCCTGACTGATCCAGTGTCTCGATGCGGTGCTTGTTGCACTGACCTGTTTCTTCTTCTCTTTTGCTTGATCTTCTTTTGCTAGATCGGGTGTCGGGGGGGGGGGGGGGGGGGGTCGGTGGCCCGCGCTGGTACACATAAGCTATATGTGCTTGGCTTGGACCGCGGAGAAGGAACGTTAATCCGTGCTTGTGGGGTTGAATAACGCTGAGCCGTCCTTGCTCCAGAAGATACTTGAAGCGGTCTTGAAGTTCTCGGTTTGGCTTCGACTCCAAATTAAAGAGTATCGTCCCCCTCGAGCGATGACGGCACATCAGAATAAGCTGGTCAGTAAGAGCCACCAACTTCAACAGCGTTCTTAGTGAATAGCCCCTCTTGATCGCGTTGTTTAACGGCTCTACAGGATTGTTTGTCTTCTCGAATCCCGATGGAGAATGATAGCAATCCCAGTTGCAGAATGGGGCGTCGATCCACTGCTTTTTTAATTATCCAGCGAAGCAGATGAGTTAGGACGAGCAGTCCAAGCTGCTAACGCCAACTCGGTATGGGCTCCAAACTCCACAGCATCCCGGGCGTAGTGCGTGCTATAAAGGTGCTTGAAATCCAAGGACACTGTATCCACTACGAAAGAAGAGATTCGATCCGCTACATTCTTGACCACGTGGAAAAAACATTAAGAACGTCACTGCGCTTGGTAGGTGCGATATCCATTACAGTTACAGTGAGCTTTGTCAGCGTCGCGCATACAGTAGCGAGTGCTTCGGTATTCTCCAGCGATACTCTTGCACTTGTCCAACACACTGTGAAGAGCCGTACCTATTAGCTCCCCTGTCTATTGAGATTTCATGAACATGGTCACCGGGTGGAATGAGTGAGCCTGATCGGAGATGCCGATGATGAGAACCGGTTATCCCGATTGGTCGAGTTTATAGGTAGTATCGATGTGAAATACATAGTCTGCCGCGTATCGCAACAACTTCATCATATAAGGAGTGGACATTCCAACAATTGTTGGGTCCTTGTCCACGCCTTCACCAATAGCAGGGCTACCCTCTTCACTGAATCGGTAACCGAAAAAATTGTCGCGTTGTCCTGCATGTCCTGCGCGAACTGTGGCTTTTTCACAGCTTCACCGTATCGTCCACAAGTCGGTAGCATTGCGGTATGCGCAATTAAAGTGGCCGACAATGCTTGGACTTGCGAAGGATGTGTGACTCGCGCTCCGTGGCCGAAATAGTCGAACATATTGTTGTATATACGATTAGGCTTCATTATCATTAGAATTAGCGGCTCGCATACGACTTCATCTCTCGAGTAAATTTCGACTTACGGGGCGATGCAATGTCCATTAGGTGTCGTCCGTGCTGATACATGTTGCGCAATTGTATTGTCTGGCACGTCAAAATTTTCTACCGCCATGTGCACTTATCTCCGACAAATGCCTTGCAGGTTCCGGACGTGCATTCAATCATTCATAATCTCATTTTGTGATTATCGTTGTTGATATTGCACAGTTGATATCGCTCAGTGTGGCTTGTCGGAGTCCGGGGAAGGTACTACAGCGATCCGTCCATCGATTGACTTCTTGCCTATTGTTTAGTAGCTAGTCCAATCCAGACGTAGGAAGGTGCCATTCGTGTGGAGGTAGGCGGGGGCTTGCGGAAAAGGGGGGGGGGGATATGTATGCTGGCCACTGAATCGGCGCCCCGCTAAAACGCCAGCCGAGCCCCTAAATTTGAGTTTAACTTTGAATTGAGCTAATCTTTCCGTATCGTTGATAATACGTAGGTGGCTGTGTTGGATTTGTAACCTTCTGTGCGCTCGTGGCCCCCTTCGTCCATTTCACTGCTTTGCTCGATTATCTACCAGTGTGTGTGGGGTTGACTTTCTGTCTATGTGTAACGCCTCATGTTTTGTCGATTACAATACTGCTCTCATTGACAGACATGCACACGAGCACGTTTCGGTCTCTGCTGAGATTGAGGTCGAGGTGGATAAGAGCGCGTGTGTAGACAAATGCTAACAACCATCGGCTTGCTCAGCTCTAGCGTATCCAATAAAGGGTAGGCCACCTCGACGTCGTTGGGGATGCGAGAGGACCAAGGCGGGGCTCAGCTGGAACTCCAAGACGCCAGTGTCTTCTTTTCGGTGTGCTGTTGCTCAGGATGAACTCGTTGAGATGGCCGCCGCGCACTCCTGGTACACAAAGTGATAATGTCTGACGTATTTAACTGTAAAAAATGCTTTTACATTTGTTTTCAGTTTAGTTCGTCAAAACTCTTTTAAGTATTTAAAATGCATGCCGTGGTGGGATTAATGCTAGATCTTTAACCTGCATAGATTGCATCACGGCAAATATCCCATCTTTATTGAGCAACCGATGTTATCAGCGTTTCGGTCGAAAGCGCATTAGAGATCAAGTCTTCCAAAAAAGAGCACCCGGTTCGCGAAAAATACGGTTACATACGTGTAAACAGAGCTTACAGCGTGACAATCGTCAACTCATACAATATGATGTATTTGCCTAGAAAGCCACACTACTCTGTACAATTCCTGAAGTGCTACCTCAGCATTCCTGGCTCAGCTGTTGACTAAGCTGTGTCAAAGCGTCCTCGCTAGCGTCGTTTTCTCCCCCCAACTCCCCTACCTCAGTCGAGACGTCTGCGCTTTTTAACACGATACTTTTCTTGTGCTAGCCGACGTTTTTCCTTGATCTTTAAGCCCAGTTGGATCAATTTGTGCTGTGACTGGCGGCTTCAGTCACCGTGCTGCTCGCGCAGCGGGTTTATCGACTCGTGAAAGTTGGTCAGTGCAACAGACAGTCGAAATACGTCATCGTACATACCTCATTCCACCGATACTTGCCGGCCGTGATGCGCCGCAGCATGTTGAGACGTCCAAAATAATTCTCCACAATGACGCGATCACTGGATCATCTGGTCGTTGCAGGTCTGTTCTGCACAGCTCAGCGACCTCCGTTTCTTGGGGTGGATGCAGCGTAGGTAATTGGCTAACCCCTGGTATCCCTTGTCAGGACCGCCCACTCGTCTGGGAACTTTCCTTGAGCGGGCCGTCGTCGTGCAGCATCTCTTCACCTGGCAGCTTAGACATCTAGGCCTGGTGAAACGACTTGTTGTCTTTGAGCATTGAAATGTCGTGCGTCACTCCCTTCGCATGCTCGTAGCAGTTTATAGCGAACCCTCTTGTGTCCACGGACATCTCCACCTTCAAACCATACAAGTGGTGCTTGCCACTGTAGTACTTGCCATTCTCTTGAATGGAACCACCGGGGCGCCAACTCTGTTGCTGTGGGGAAGGTCACGTCTACGGCGTATAATGCGCACGGTAAGTTGCTGAAAGTATTGCCGGACGTGGCTACAGCTCGCATCTTGGCTTCGTCACAACGGTTTTCAACTTGATCAACATACAGCTTATGGGCATTAAGCTGTATGAACTTTGTCACTGCTCCATGAACGACGTCGACGGGGGCCTAAATATCTCCGAGAGGTGCTGCCATATCCCCCCTTCCTTTAACATGACGAGCGTCATGAAAGACGCATCCTTCCCGCTAATAGACGAGCGGCGACCTCTGCCAACGTTGTAGTTCACAACGACGAAGTCGCGAATTGTGAGCCACAGCTCGTTGAATTCGCGCGTGGTAAAGTTGGTCATGTCTTTCACAGCAGCAGAACCACCCACGTCACGATTGCGGTCAAAATGCGGCGTGTCTGTGTCATCATCATCGACGTCATGGAGTCGAGTGGTTGGATACTGACCCACGTCTTGTTCTCTGGCGATGCGTCGCTCAACCATCGCGCTAATGACGGACTGCACGTGGTCTCGTTCGGCCTGTGCAGCACGAGCAGCTTGAGTGTCGCGTGAGACCTGCCGGGCACGAGCATTATGTCTGGCATCAACAACGAGGGCACCCTCGGAATCGCGGTACTGCTGAGCTTCGCGAGTTGGTTGGCGAAACATAGGGACTCCCTTGGTCTTGTATGTGCGGACGTGAAAGACGAGGATGATCGGGTAATGAGCATCAGTATTCCCGGGAATTCAAAGCGCTCGGGATAGATATGAACGTTCGCCTGGCGAGAGCTCTCCCGTGAAGAAGCAAGTGTTTTTCAGTCCAGCAGGTTCTCCCCGCTGTTATTGATTTATGGCTACTAACGGCGTTTCTCGGTCGGCAACACATGCACTTTAAGCTCATCATCCGCTCTTTATGCTAGAACATACTAACTCGAGAAGCGACCTACTGTACAGTAGAAATTCCTCTGTCACACTATACGATTTTAAGGGCGGGCCCAGCCCAAGCTAAATCTAGATTGATGTGTTATTAACTCACGCCGGCGTTTTCTATTAGCAAATCAGTAGTACCTGCTTGTATTATTTTAATACATGATACAGTACGCTACCTTAATTAAGGACTTGATAAGCAACCCTTTTAAAACTGGGCAAAAATGCCTCCATACCTATTTTCGCGACTCTGGATAGGTATTTTCATGGCAGCCTAATTAGGCACTTAACTGCCAAAGATATGGAAAATCCGGCAGATCCTAAATTAGGCACTCCAGCAGCATAAAAAAATCAAGTCAATTTTCGCGGGGTCAAGCGCGGCTGTTTTCGTGTCAACCGTGGCGCTCACCTCGTCGGCTATAGCAAGCAACTTAAAGTACTGTTTCGCCTGATGCTGCCCTTCAATGGCGTAGTTGCTCATGGAGGAACGCTGGGCGTTCTTGATCTGCTTCAAGGCGCTTAATTCACCCTCAACAGAGTGCGTACCAGGGGAAATGGCGGCGAGCCCAGCAAGAAACGACGTTAAGCGCGTGAACTGGCGCTCCAGGTCCACACCTGGCCATAAATCATTAAATGGTAGCCTCATCCCCCCATCCACACGCCGCTGGAAGGTTGTATCGTTCTGGTACATAGCGATCAGCTTCGTTCGCTACTGCCAAATGTCGTTTGCAGCAGTGATTCCGTAGCGAGTGGTCAGACGAGTATCATGATGCTTGATCAGGCCTCTGGATGTCGTATCGTCGCACTGCATAATAAATGTGTAGTGGCGGCGACGACATCGAGATCCACCTATGTGTGGACGCCAGATAATCACCGGGTATTAACTATGCACTTTCGTAGCGTGACTCCAAAGTACTTTGGCACACGCGAAGCTTCAAGCATTTATAACGGCGTACGAAAGCTATTTTGACGCGAGGAAACTGCTGTGCGATCCATGTTGTAACCAATCTTGACTCTGCTGAAACTCCTTTCAGATGAGCACTTTGGAAACCCAGGAATAGGTACAACGGCTTTTCTCTTGACACTATACCTACTAAAAGGCCCTGTCGATAAGCAAAATAGATTAGTGGTTATCACGGTTGGAAAATTAAGTAAGTAAAATGTTTCATCGTCCAATCATTAAAACCTTCCAAGGTTGCCAATACGTCCCTTCAAAACGAGAAGTTTAAAAGTAGGGCCGCAGGCATAATCTGATTGGCTGTTCACAGAAGTAGCTGGTTTGATTTTATTGGAAGAAATATGTGTCCCCAACTGGTGGCTGTGTTGCCACCTCACAAGCACGTGAAGTACCATAGCTCCTTTGCCGACATTGCCGACATGGGGAACAAACGCTGGTCAGAGGCGGAGGAATACGCTCTGATAGATTACATTGGTGCGAACTTCAAGAACCACATGACTGGTGTTAAAACCAAGTTCTACTCCAGCGCTAGCGCCCCTCTCAGGACAAAAACATCTACACAAGTGAAGTCCAAGTGCATTGAACTGGTAGGATTTTACAAAGAGTTCAAGGCGAAGCTTAGCCGGTCTGGGTTTGGAGTGAAGGAAAGTGATCCATCAAGTATTAAAGGTATCGTGTATTTTCAACGCTATGGGTGCTGTTTAAATTGGCTAGAACGCCAACGTTCTGGACTTCTTACTTTCCCGATGATAGAGCTGCTGGCCAAAACATGCAAGTACTTCTGCCAAGTAGACGAAATATTTGGTGCTCAGCACAATATTGTGCCTCCTGTGATAATGGAGCCAGGTCGCACGGAGCGCAGCCTTCAAGGCGGCACCAAACGGTCGTCTTCCGAGGCCGGTTTGAGCGATCCAGATGGGTCCAACCACACGGACGTGGAGGGGTCTGATGCTGGCAAAACGGCCGGAAGAAACCCGTCCTCATCGGGGAACAGTACGAAGTCGGGCGTCATGCGGAGTCCTCCGCCCGTCGCAAGAATGCTAGACCGCCTTCGCGAAAATCGCGAAAGGAAATCGGCCAAAAGACACAAGACGGATATTGAGCTTCGGGAGAGGGAACTGGCGCTAAAGCAAGAGCATTTTGCTCTGTACAAGGAAGAGCTTGGTCTTAAGGAGAAAAAGATGGATCAGCAGTTTGAGCTACTAACTCAGCAAATTGCTCTTCTACACAAACAACTGGAACTTAAACTCGTCAAGCGCTCTTAGAGTCGCTAACACAAACAACATAAAAATCTTTCGCAAAAGAAATAAACTGTATTTGCATTTGCATGTTACGCGAAACCGTTTCGCTGAAGCACCACCTCCTGGACACACACGCGCAAGTCTTCGCTGCTATCCGCAGTCCAACCTTGATCGTCTTCTTCCTCGTCCAATGCAGCAGTAGGAGGTTCAATCTCAATTGCATCGTCCTACGACGATATGCACACGTTGTGCAAGACAAAACATCACACGACCTTCTTAAATACGAGTTGCAAGTCACCGTCGCACGTAATTCTGTCCCTAAGGCAGCTTAAAATTGGGAATCTTTCCGTCATCATGCCAATTGCATGCTCCACATTAATACGCTGCTTCGCAAGCAACCATTTAAACGTGCGGTTCCTGGGAATAGAGCTTGATTGCATTTTGTAGGGCGTCACAATAAACAGGAAGCTGCAGGTGTACGCGCTATCACCAAGCACGTACTCCCCGGGCTTGAAAAAAATGGCGGGCTCTGCAGCAATACGCGTCAAGCTCATTGATCTAGCATCATGCAGCGAACCTGGCACACCAACCAATTACAATTGCTAGCACTTTTTATTAGCTCAGAAACTCGAGCCATGTTTTACGTTACCTGATAGAAAATAATTTGGCGGCAGCGGTCACAAAATACCTGTGCCCCTACGCAATAGTCAGACTTGCGAGAATAGTAGCACTCTGCGTTCGTTCCTGGAGCATACAACAGCTTAAACGTGGTCCCATCGACACAACCAACGCATGGTGGGAGCCCTGAAACGCCCTCAAAGTACGCCTGAACGTTGGCCTTCTTGGCTGTCGAAGGCCATGCGAGAAAATCATCTTCGAGACTCAAAATCGCTTCAATAGCTCCTCCACTATATTTATAGACATAGCCTAAACAATAATAACGTTAGTCAACTTTGTATGATGCAGCAAGAAACAGCTCAGCACGATTACCTTCAGCGACGCCAAATGCTGCGTAACTTGATGGACAGTCAGTGGCTGGAGTGAATACAGGAAAACCTCGAGCTGGAGCTGGGGCGGGGCTTGCTCTTGTTTGCCTGGGGGGCGCATGAAGACAGGGTGCTCACGGAGTCGCTCGAGCAAGAGCACAAACGTCTCAGAATGCATTCATAGATCACCCTGTGCTCGCAATAGATCCATCCTATTAACTCGCTTTGAATCCCACACGCCCGTCTTCCTCTACCGACCCGCGCTCCAGGTAGCGGTTGCTGCTTATTGCCTCGTATAACAAGGCTTCCTCATCGCCTCCTATTCCGCCCTCTAGCTCGTAGACCACCATTGCAGCCACAAGCCACTCTAGTGCGATAGCGCGCTCACTGCGTGTCATGATGCTGCGATTCGATAAACGAGTGGTGAACTAGGAAACAGGTTGCCTGCTGGGTCGCAGAATGCGGGCACTCACGGTTAAAACATGAAGGGTTGATTTGATTGGATACTCAAACTTACTTACTCCGTTATACTTCCCAACCGTGATAACCACTATTATAAAAGAATGTATGATTGGTTAATGTCAATGTATTTATGCTTGAAGCTGATCCAAGAAATGCATAGCCAAGACGAAATTAGCATTATTGCGTAAAACTTAAACCGTAGAATAGCGGGGAACTGACTTTTCAAAGGCCCTCTTGATTCCTCGCCTATCAGCTCCCACACCACGATAAGCGCGGTGTGCGATAGTGCGCGGTGTGGGAGGTGATAGGCGAGGAATCAAGAGGGTCTTTAGGCGCTGGTCTGGGACAGGCTCTAGTCCTACTTCTTTTTCTGAAGTGTAGCACATTTTTCTAAAGTTCATTACGCGCTGCATCAATCAGAAAGCAAGCACTTCGCTATCTATTCGGATTGGGTAGCATAGTTTTTTCTTTATAAACTTCTCTCATGTCGTATCTTGACGTCGGCGGGGGGAGGGGGGGGGCACTGTCGTTGCCTCTACCGTAAGGCACGTGTTGCTGTGCCCATCTGGGGAAAAAGCAATAACGAGGCAACAGTGCCCATCCCATCTGACACCACCCGACACCATATTCGCCCATCCGAGACCAAAACTGAGCACGCTTCATGCCCATCTGTCCCCATCTGGCTACAAGAGCTGGAAGTGGTATTTGTTGAGTCTGTTTGGTATACGCGTTTGTGACGTATAGCCGGAAGTGCCTGATGGTGGTGGTCAAAGGTTTTCACGGAGGTGCACTTATCTCCAGCGAAATCAAATGCATTCGTCCCGTAAATGCAACATTACTCGAGTTTCCAATAACTGTTGCGTCTTCTTGTCGACGTGCCCCGGTGAAATCGCGCCTGCAAACATCTCAAAGGCGAGTAGAACGTAAATGCCACAACTATAGCTATCCGTTTGAACCCGAGATGGTACCCATAGCCTTGAACACGACACCAATCCAGCCGTCGCTCTGGAATCAGTTGCTTTACCACTTCGTGTCAAACTGACTGGACGTGCCCGAGTTGTGGGCGCTCGAGTCTCCAGATAGCGTTGTCCACTCAGCATCACTATTACCGCTGTCTCTATCGTCGTGGGCAGCCACATGTTGCCGGCGGTTCTTCGGCAAGCGCTCCATGCTCGACGCTCCAGTTTCTGCTTGAAATGCTCGACTGGGGGGAGAGGGAGCCTGGCGCCATTCGTTTCGCCAAGTATACACGCCCCGATGAAACCAGTCTGGTATACGCCATCAGACAGGAGCGCACAAAAAAAGATTATGCTCAGATGGGCACAGGAACCACTCTAATTAGTGATACACTTCGAGGACGATCTTCGCAAAGCAACAGGTTGTGGATGCTCCCGCGACTCGCTGCAACAGCAACACATCCCACTCTCTCCCTCTCTCTCTCTCCAACTGACAAATAGAACACGGCAACTTTGGGGCGACACTAGAGTGGAAATATGGAACACGGCAACTCTGCTGTGTGACACCAGAGTTGACGTACCCTACATTTCCGTTGAGAGCGGCACGTGTTGCCAACCTGTATTGGTTGTTGTTGGACACTATACCTTGCTGGCCGGTCTTAACTGTGCACAGGCCATGTCCGCCATGTGCTTTATGTGCGTGTTCCCGTTAAATCTGTAGCTGGATGCGTGCTGCTCACTTCGATTTGACGATCAATCGATCCGCGCACATCTCACAGATATGGCTGGAGATTATCCGCGCACGCTGGTCAATTGCACCCCAAAAATTTTAGCGCCTGGGTCCCAATCGCTAAATATTCCGCAGACCACTCACCAAACACCATGACGGATTCCGCTGCTTTGCCTGCCGACGTCGAGACTGCGCGACTGTTCTCCGGCTCCAGGCGCTCGGTCTCGTCACCGCCAGTGGCCCGTAAACTATTGGCCTGTATGCCCGTGCTGGTACTCGCAACGGTGACGACCATGGTGGGTATGACGGTCGTCATCAACTCGGGCGGCGTCGACTTCGGTACGAGCAACAGCATCATGGCCTCCGTCAGCAGCTCCGCGACGTTCCTGGCCGCCGATGTGTCCGTCAACGTCTCCCATCTACACTCGCAATGGTATCAGCGCAGTGCCCGCTTCGATGAGACTGTTAAGCGTGACCGCGGCATTGTCACGTGCATGCACGATGGCGTGCTGCCACTGGGTCTCTCACTCGTCCGGGAGCTCCGATGCCTCGATAATCGCGAGCTCATTCAGGTATACCATTGCGGCCAGCAGGAACTGTCTAACACATCCAAGGAGCTTCTACTCGGGGCGGACGACCGACTGGAGTTGGTGGACGTGTGCTCGGACCTGGTCGAGCGCGGCGTGCTGAGCGACAACATGGCGGGACGGTTCCGGAGCTGGTGGATCAAGCCGCTGGCCATGTACCATACGGATGTTCGCCACGTGATGCTGGTGGACGTGGACGACATTTTCATGAAAAATCCCGCTGTCCTCCGCGATTTGGAAGGGTACACACACACGGGCACGACGTTCTTCTATGACCGCGTGGTAAAGTATTGCAGGAAGTTCATGAGCGGCATGGACGGTGGCTTGCAGTATATGGACAAACTGATCTCGACCTTCGACTACGAGCGATTCAACATTACAGGAGATGCCAAGCCGTCCGAGAATGCCTTGAAGTCGTTTGCGTACAACAACAACACTTGCCACGAAATGGACTCGTCGCTTGTATTAGTTGACAAGCAACGCGTTGGACAAGCTGCGATGGATGTCATGCTATGGTTCATCACGGAAGAACGCTTCAGGTACGAGTTCTCATTCGGGGACAAAGAGACCTTCTGGCTCAGTATGGAGATAGCCCATGTTCCCTACTTCTTCTCGCCCTGGGGTGTTAGTGTGGTGTCATCATCGCCCAACAAGGACATGCAGAAGCATCCTGATACCCTCTGTGGTAGTATTCTTCAGTACATGCCCGTAGACGACAATAATCCCGAGATGCTGTACGTGAACGGCAAGGCGTTGGTGGATCCCTACCCTTCAGGTGTCGAACGTGTCGCCACAGCACGCCGGCAAAACCTCTACAACACGTTCCCTACGCACATGGTCCCGCGACAGAAACGGACACCGATCAAGTTTTCTCGCGAGCAATTCACCATTGAATGTATGGTGGGGCTGGGCTCGACTCCGCTGCCCGACTCATTCGCCGGTGCCTTGCTGCGCCGGCGACTGCATTTCCTAGGCGTCACCACAGGTGTACTGGGCTCGTTGCAGCATTGCGAGACATATGAACTTGACTTTTGAGTGGATTATCGGCTTGGAATACTAAAATGCGCATTGTCTGGTTAAGTTGCCCATGGCTTCCACCATTTGGGGTACCACAACTGAAATTATTAGGGGGTGTCAGAATTGACGAATTGACGCAGAGATCGCATGCGATTTCGCCCTAAAATGGCATGAGATCTTCGGACAAATGACATGCCATTTCGAAGTTCGTCCAGGGGGTATCAGAATTCTGCGCATGAAAACCGCCCAGACAAGAACCCAACCCAACAATCACGGTGTTGCAATGCTAAATACCAGTGACCACCAGTTTTTAATCGCCGAGGTCGTATACCTCCTCGTTCTCGTTATCCTAGAGTTCGACAAAACCATCGGTGGGAACTCTCCTGGACTGGATTGAGTTCTTCCCAGTCGAGTCTACAGTGGAGGAGCTGTAGGTTCTTGCGCGGCGCTACCTGACAGCGAGATCAAACTCAGCTGTGAGGCGATGCCTACACCGCGTTATGGTTTCGGTGGTCACAGACAGATAGCGATAGTAGCAGCCTCGCAGCAACGACGGCGTCAGGGAAGCTTCTTCCCCTTGATGATGCCGGTGCCGTTTGCCGTATGGGATATTGTTTGCAAATCGTATGTGCTATTTCGTGAAATCGCCCACGTCTGGAGGTTGGTAAAAAAAAAAAAATGGCATGTTATTTGCCCTAAAATCGCATGCCATTTCGAGTCGAAATCGCATGCGATTTCAGCGGCAGCTTTATTAATTCTGACCCCCTATCGGGAGAGTTTGTTGCTATCCGGATATTTGTTGCTAAGAGAATTATGGAATTGAAGCAGAGGTTCAGGCCTGAGCGAAAAAAATATTCACGATTAACCTGAAAATGTCCATGCTGATGCTTGAAATAACTGCCGAGGACACTTGAGCTCCGAGTCGACTTAAAGCTCCAGTTTTCCATCTTGGAAGGCAGCCTCCGCCTCTCTGCGAGCGTCATCCAGCAGGTTCTGCAGTCACAACCATCACAATAATTAATACATGTCCAGCCAGGTGACGGACCACAAGAAACAAATACATAAGTAGCGTACCCTGCGTACTGGATCATTCTCGGGAATGACTTTCTTGATGTTGACCTTTCGCTTCTCTTCAAGCTTACGACCCGCCGTTCCAGCGTCGGGAGCTGCAGCTTGGCTACCCTGAGCTTTCGTTGATTCGTGGTCGGTGTCCGGGACGGCTGCGTCTTTTGCGAGGTCCAGGGCGGCGGAGAAGCCAGCCTGGCACGCGTGTTGGCGGTCGCTCGGCGGGACACCCTTCAGTGAGCTGCAAGCGTCGAGACGCAGCGACTTCATCACTCCCAGCGCAGGAACCTCCTTGCAAAAACCTTCACATCCAGCAGTCTTGCCCTTGTTAAATCCCTGACCGCAGTGGTTGAACAGATCCGGACGTGGCAGCCTCTCGCGCCATTTCTGGCAAGCCTCCTCCCGGAAGTGGACGAGCTGCGACTGACACGCCGACTTGCAGGTTGCAGCAACCGGATCCATAAGCGCAGCGGCGACCACTACGAGGGTCGTGAGGAACGCAGTCCACGACGTCTTCATCCTTCTGTGCTGCGCTGTGTCTTCGACTTGAGGAGGGAAAACGCTACTGAGGGATCCCAGCAAAAGATCCGCTCAAACAACCGGTCGCGCCCGCTCGCTCGACGACCGACCTTTCGCCACGCACGACTCCCGATCTAATGTGCACCACTTCACAATGAAGTCGTGTCCTGTTGAACCCACTGATCCAGAGTCATGTAAATCTCATCCATCGATGGTCGACGCAAAGGATGCACGTCAAAGCACTGCTCCATCAGTTGGCGATGTGGCGTCGGGACTGACGACGGGATGGGGACGTGGTGACCTTCTAGGATCAACGCCGCTGCCTCTCGCGACGATAAGTTCGGGAACGGAGGCTGGCCACTGAAAATCTCGTACAGCAGCACTCCAAACATGTATGAGTCCGAGTATATCGAGAACAGATACGGCGGTGTGATGGATTCAGGCGCCATCCACTTGAGCGGGCCAAAGCCGTACCGATCGTCGTCAAACAAGAAGCTTTGCAGGGACCCACGAGTGCCGACGGTAGATCCGCCTAGTCGCCGAGACAGCCCGAAATCGCATACTTTGACACTGAAATCGGCGTCGACCAAGCAGTTTCGTGCTGCAATATCGCGGTGCAAAAAGTTGCCCTGATGGATATTCGCCAGGCCGTGGGCAGCATCTCGCGCCATGACTGTACGGGAAAACAAACCGACTGGACTTGCCGCTAAAGGTGCGGAGCAGGGGCTGGTGATGGCCAAAACATCCTCCACGCTGCCGTTAGGCAGATATTCGGTAACCAGTGAAATCTGTTGCGAGTTGGCGTCGCTCTGGCCGGACCCGAGCGTGCTGCTCACACCTAACAGCTCGACGACGTGTGGGTGTTTTCCTAGCAAATTCATCACGGTTGCTTCGTGCTGGAACTCAGCGAGTGTGTCAGCACTACGATACACGTCATGGTTCATCATTTTAACGACCACGTCTTGCGATTTGCTCTTCCAGCGTGCAAGAACCGCGTCGCCAAATGCCCCATGACCAATTGGTCGGACGAGCTCGAGATCTTCCTCCGGAATGTCTAGTACGTTCGAAGCTATATGCTCCAAGTGAGCATCCAAGAAAGAGAGATTGGACGAACTTGTCACACCCGCAGTAGCATTGTCGTACGAGTGGGCAGCAATTGCATGTAGTCGGATGTATAGCAACGAGACCTTGGTTCCAGCCACGATCTTGGCGATGCAAACGTCGTCAGTCTCACTGTCGTCTTCGTATGCTAAACGTGTCGTGATGCGGAAAAGGTCAAACGATACCCCGGTGATGTCTCCATGCCATCGAAACGACTTACAGCCCTCGCCTGTTATGCCAAAGCGCACGCTGGGCTCAATTGACACAGTCACTAGCGTACCTCGTTCAATATGAAGCGGCTGAACGCGCTGCCCGCTTTCAACATCATTGTGCTCAAGCGCCACCTCCAGCATCGACTCACGCTGCTGCTTCAAATACGCCCAAATATCGATGCGGAAGCTATCACACAATGCAACTTGTGCTGGTCCAAATGCACTAAAGTGCACTGCATCTTGTGAGGTATCCCTGTCGTATCCAAACACTCCCTGCTCGTGTTCCGCAGTTGCAGATAAGCTTCGTCGTCGTTTGAATGCATCTGAGTAGCTTGACTGCGAGTGACTTGTGTTCTCGCTCCGTTCGTCCACTAGTTCCTGTTGCAACGAGCGAACGACCTCCTTCTGAAGAGCTCGGACGTTATCACTATTATGGAAACTCGACAGTGATGGCTGGTTTCCCTCAGTCGGAAGCGATATGAACTCCCCTTCACTGTCTTCTTCCGATAACCGATCAACGTCATCTTCAGCTTCAAAGTTGTCGTATGACACCGATCTGGGGACATAAAAGCTTGGAAATTCGTAATCGAACTCGTCGTAGGTTCTCCAGCTTTTCACGTCTCCATCTTGGTACAGACTGTTCTCGGGCGGAACGGTGTACAAATGTCGCCGCTGTTCTCTATTATCGCTGCCAGCTTGCGGAACGAGCGAATGCCCGACTGGCACGGGGACGGGAAGTGGTCCTCTTCGCAGCACGCCGTTCGGAACGTACAGTCTCGATCGTGTGTATATGCGGCGCGTTGGCCTCTGCGGATATCAGGCACGCGTTAGAGCATAACCAAGTATGCTGAAGAATTAGGTGAAAACGTACCCGGTTGCGTTGGCGCGAGCTCTCTGCTTCCTCTTCTTCCTCTGTGCGCTTCACGTCCGGAACTTCGTGAATTTGTCTGAACCAATCCATCATACAAAGCGCAGCTAATTTCCACAACAATGATTTGTACCACGCATGCCGTGCCTCCGGTGTTGTCAAAGTTAAGTCCATCTTGTGCGTGGTGTGAAGAAAATCCACTTGGCGCAACCATTTGCGTGCCAACAGATCTCGCACACTAAGTTTCATGGCTACAAACAAACTTAAGTAAGTCTTGACCATCGAAAACTCACCCAGATAACACTTACTCAGACAGTCAAGCAGCAGGTCGTGGCACGCAGGTGACAGGTGGTCTAACTGGTCTTCAATAGTTCCTTCCGCGTAGCGAATATCGATTGCTCGTTCTCGTGAGCGTGGCATCATGGCGATCTGAAACATGAACATGCCAATTGCAGCGCTTGCATCGTGTTTGCATATAAATCCTATTAGTCATGATTAAAAGTTGCAACAATATATATAGAGAGACTAGCCCCATACAGCATACGTACACATCTGCAGCTAGATTCCTTTTCGTTGCAGGCATGAGGATGCACCCGCTCAGGATCAAATCCAGGTGCAGCAAGAGCGTCACCTGATCGTCTGCCATCTATATATCGAATCAAAGAGATAACCGTCAATAAAAGCTTCAATAATCTTTGCCAGTTTGCTAGCAATACTAACCACCAAGTCGTAGTGCACTAGCTCGCCGGCCAAGCTCAGTCCGTATCTGTGCAGGAAGTGCACGATCGCAGCCACTTGGAACACCGCTTGCCTTAACTTCTCCTCTGTAAACGTTATCGGATTGGAAAACACCTCCCTCATGGTCGTCCACTCGGATCGTAGCTCCTGCACCAGCACCCAAGTGTTGCCAGCATCCCAGATCTGCAGCAAGTTCTGGAACACATTCGGTTGCCTCTCCAGCGTCATCATCACGCGCCCCACATGCTCCAATTGCCTACAACATCAGTCCCACACAATAACATTAGGGTGGCAGCAATTGCGTCACTTTTTGATATATTGCAGAGCCTTCTCACCACTCCGTCACCGACGGCTTTGAGAAGCTCGAGAGTAGCACCTGTCGCCTGTGTCGGGGAGCCATCAGGTCCTCTGCAACCACGGCATGTCGGCGCTGCAGCGGCCTCGAATGCATCGACGACTCGTGCGAGCGTATGCATAAGTATCTGGAGGCTGGGAAGCGCCGGAACGGAGCCGTAAACGGCGAATACATCGACTCTATCGTAGTAGCGCCATGTCTCGTTCGGTCTGAGGCTCGTAGGGAGGTGCAGGAGACCGGAATTGTGGTATTTAAAGAGGTAGTGCGAGACTTGGAATGAAGTTGATGAGTTACTAGGCTCAGGAGGCCGGCGGGGGCGCGCAGAGACGCATCAACAGCCCCCGAGGTAGACGTCGCCATCACCTGCATACGATCGAAGGGAATGTTGGTGGGTGATTTGAGTTTCGTGGGTGAATTAAGTTTCGGCGAAATTTAACGGCCTATAAACGCTGAAACATTAGCCTTAATTATTGTATATATTATGCCGGTGCCCCGTCTTGTTCTAGTCGAAGTAAATACAGCTACATACCTACATGTGTGCAGCGTCTACTGCATTTACACATCAACTGATGAGATCCATTGCTGCCACACATATTTCCAGTGGATTTTTCTTATTAAAACCTGTCTCGGTCGGTCCCTGACAGACGATGGACGCTCGCCCTGGACTTCAAATTCATGCACATTTTCGGCCAATCCAGTTTGCGTTCTTTTTTCACCCGTGTAACACAACTATACACAAAAATTGGTCTCTTCTCTGCTGTCCTGGGTTCATTGCCCGTTTTGCGACTCGCCACCTACCCAGCAGCAGCTACTGTAGCCATCATGAAGGCATTACGGGCTGCTGTGTCGGGCTCGCGCGTGCGGTTCATGCAGGACGGGTTCGACCTGGACCTGACGTACATCACGCCCAAGCTACTTGCCATGGGCTACCCTGCTTCGGGCGTCGAGAAGACCTACCGCAACGACATCAACGAGGTAGCCGCCTTCCTCAACTCGCGGCACCCGGACGCCTATCGCGTCTACAACCTCAGCGAGCGCTCGTACGACTACAGCAAGTTTGAGGGCCGTGTGAGCGAGTGCGGCTTCCCGGATCATCACCCGCCGCCTCTGCAGCTGCTGCTGGACATTATGAACGACATGATCGAGTGGGTGGCCAAGAGTCCCAAGCACGTCGTCGTTGTGCACTGCCTGGCCGGTAAAGGACGAACAGGCGTGGTATGCTCATGTTACCTACTGCTCACGGGTTATTACGGTAGCGTATTTAAGTTGCGCAAGGAGCGGGAGCTCCGGGAGCTGGCCAACTCGAGCATCCGCGACTTCTGGAATGCCCGAGGCCAAGGTGTGCGATTCCCCAGTCAGGCGCTGTATATTTATTACTTCATCAAGGTGCTGCGGAGGCTGGGGCGCATGCCCACGCAGATCCCGCCGCTTCGACCAGCCAAGAAGATGGTGCTCAGAAGCATCGTGATGAACGGAGTGCCCGACTTTGAAGCCCCACCGAGAGGAGGCTGTACGCCGTTTCTTCAGGTGCTTCCCGCGCCCTCGCAGCATCATCAGCCGCATTTGTTGTACAACAGCTCGTGGCAACGACCTAAGTTTGAGACGTACATGGCCGACCCGAACGGATCAATCATGTTTGAGGTGAGTAGTGGGGGAGGGAGAGATGATGGAGGCAGAGACGTGACCAATATATGGTATTGTGTTATTGCAGGTGAATGCGGAGGTACAGGGCGACGTGTTGGTGAGGTGTTTCCATGCTAACACGACCAACATTTTGGGCAAGCACATGGTCAAAATGTTCCATTTTACGTTCAACACCGACTTCTTCCATAATTACGTACGTGGCGTTATGCTGTTACTGCGCTAAATTACTTGATGTATTAATGCGTTTAATTTACTCCAACAGAGCAACTTGTATCGCTTGCCAAAGGTCGAAGTGGACGAGGCCACAGGCAACCAACGGTACCCAGATAATTTCCAGGTCGTCTGTCATGTGGAGATGCTGGACCCGAATGGAACCCCTTTCCCGCCGAAATCGTCGTCATCATCTTCAGTGTTGCAGTCGGAGAGTAGCAGCAGCATTGCTGACGATGAGGTTGAGCAAACTCGGACGGTGCGACCGCAGTCTGCGCCACAACAGCGGCGAATGACGGTGCCGGCCCACCACCCCTATTACGATAAGCAGATTCAACCGCACTCATCTTGGAGACCGGAGGAATCAACGCCTACCATGCAGGGTTGGCTGTATAAGCAGGGTGGTTTTGTTAAGAACTGGAAGAAACGATGGTTTGTAGCACGGGAGGGGAAAATGATGTATTATCACGGAATTTCGGACGCTACGCCTCTAGGCGTCGTAAATTTGCGACGCGTTACTGTGGAAATATGTGAAGCCCATGAGGTAAACGCACGGAATAAGTGTTTGCACTTTTTCAAGGTTGTCCCTCCCAGTGCTGGCCAGCGTACTTACTTTTTCGGTGCCGAGTCCGAGCAGGACTTGGTGAGTTGGATTCACGTACTCGGTGCTCAGTCCGCTTACGGTATCGTGTTGCAACGGAGACCTTCTATGCCGCGCAACAACACATTCACTATACGTGCGTCGTACCAGCAGGGGTTTCAGGCACACAATCGTGGTACAAATCGGCAACGTCCTAGCAGTGATGGCAGCCGAAGTTGTCACCTGCGTGACACCAGGTCATCGTTGCCAGCAATGACTGCGTCTACACCGGCTTCTGCGTTCAACACATTGCACGACGTACGCCCATCAGCGCAGCTGAGCGCCACAGAGCTTGCGTTCCAACTCACACCGAGTGAGGCGAGTCTCATTCCCGAACCATCCGAAGCTGCCGCACCAACGACAAGCAAAACAGGAAGACGTGAAAGCATGCCGAGTGTTTTTTCTGGGGCTGCGCAGCGCGGACTGGACATGCGTTCTCTGTCTTTCAACGACAACGAAGATCTCGAGGGCGACCGTTTGTCGTCGACATCAGCTTCGGGCATGCCTCAGTGCGTCCCAGCAGAGCCTGTGGCTGATTTGACGAATACGCTTTCAGCGCGAGAGCAAGCGTTGCTTTTGCAAGAAGTCAATGGATTCGAGGCTGGAATCTACATTTACTCGGCGGACGAGCTGCAGGAGGCTGCACTTCTCCAAAAATACATGCGCGAGACACGCGGTGCTGCTCGTACCGGAACTGACCCAGATCCCGACCCGGACCCGACGTTCTCAGCCGCTCACCGCCTCAAGGCCTCACCTCCGGGTTCGCTGAGTCGTCAGCTACACCAATACGTGGTGCAAAAGCGCATGGGTGAGGCTGAGCAATTGCTGACTGAGCTTGTATTAACAAAATTTCCAAGGCTCATTGATGCAATGGATCACGACCCGCTGGCGTTCACTCAGCTGATTGCCGGCGGAGACATTTCTCTAGTAAGCCACCGACTCCAAGACCAGGAAGACGTGACGGCACCCGCAGTTAGGCAAGACTCAAATGGTAATCGTCGGGCGGTTTTCTTTTAGAGCTGTGTAGCTGCTTCAATTTGTACTATCAGAATAGTTTGTTGATTTTAGGCTAAAGGAGAGAACTTGCTGTCTAATTGCTGCAACTTAATACAGTACGTAGTACTTGATCTATGAGGTATTTTGTTATTGAAGGATACATTTGTTCCGGTTTGCCTATTGTACCGTACATCTCCAAAATATTCTAAGAATAAAATTATATGCAATATATATAAAACTATCGCATACATGTATTAGTCGGGCTATCAACAATGAAATATCCGATTTCTGCAGAATACAGGCTGAAAGAATTATGAAATATCCGACTGATCCACAGTTATTGCTCAAGGTTGGAAAACAAGTCAGGAATGCCTCGGAATCGGTACAGAGTTGTACATCGCAACGGGACGGAAGCGGATCACGCTTACCTTGGTAGTGTCCCAGTGTATTTCTACGAAGTGTGGGTTGGCGACAGGGATGAAAAAGCGGTTATTGGTGAATGAAACAATGGAATATTTGGGCAACCCATTCACCCTTAGATGAAAAAAAAAGCGAATTTGCAGAATGTATTGGTTGCATTAACATGAAGTAATCTGAGCGTGCTGCCAAGCGCCTGGTGAGTTAGCTAAGATGGCGCTGCGAGCTGTAAACAGTTGCACATGTGAGTGTATCGTTGTGATGTGGTGGTCTCTCGGTCTAAGAGATGGCTAAGGACTACCACGTCGAACACTCTACTGGCTCCATATGTCTTTCTGTAAGCCGGAGTGCATACAGAGAAAACGTGAGCATTCACTGTAGATATCTGGAAAACACCGTAGCGCCAACACCATAAAAAAAAGCAGTGCCAGCATAGGAGTAAAATATGCACACCTTTGCTGGTGTGTGGAACAGGCCAGCAACCACTTCTCTCGTTTTAGGCGAGGCGACCTTCCAGGATGTGGACCACACACTCCAAGAAATCTCTGGCAGCTCAGACGCCACCATCCGTCCAGGAAGCGACCAGGTTGGCGCTGCGTCTTCCGCTCTACTAAGCACCCACGCGATTCCAGAACCCGCCAAAGACCTCTACAGCAGCGCAACACGCCCGCCTCGGTGCTCCTTGTCATGGATACTCGCCACAGCTTCTTTTGATTGTTGGACAGACCCGAAAGGGCTACCGGCAGGCTGCCACTTCATCAAATCAAGCCACGAGCTGCTCAAACTTAAATCTCGAGCAAGCTGAGCTGCAGCAAGGTTGTTGGACAGTGGACCGTACAATATTCCTATAATACGGGGGTGTAGTTGCAGTGAGAGGTGAAGTAGCGGGTAAGCGCGATGCTAGGCGATCTGGCAGAGAATGGAATCAACAACTCATGTCAAATGCTATTGAAATTAACGCAATAGTTCGCTATGCTGCCTTCGTTTCGTTTCCTGTTTGCATTGGCAGCATTCTAATACGCTGATGCAACTCAGCACGGTTCTTCGCTGCAATGCCAGCGTTGAAGCTCCCCTTCGTCCATCAACCAAGTTTCTATCATATCGAAGGTGGCTTCGGCACAGACTGTGGCTTCATCATTTTTTGCTTCATATGCGGTCCATTCAGGATGCAACTTCCACTGCCTCAGCAACGCGATTCGATGCTTCTCGGTTCTCTGCAGACACACGCGTCTCATCATAAGAGCTTGTCCACCTTTTGTATCTCTGAATGGGATCTGCGCGCGAGCGCAGCCACTCATTTTATGTATCAGATTTCATCAGATTCAGAACAACTCGCGCAAGTTAATAAAATTATTATTATGAATTAGCGCTAAGATTCAGAATACTCGCGCGAGTTGATGTGAATTGGTGATGTGATTCAGAACAACTCACGCGAATTAATACGAACTAGCGGTGTGATTCAGAACAACTCGCTCGCGTAGATAGGAATTGGGCGGCTCTAACTATGATAAAGCGGAGATAGTTATGAATCGCCAGCTTGGTCATACATCTCATAACCTACATATAAATAGATCTGCGTCATTTCTTGTCTTTGTGATGGATATTGTTAAAGTAACCAGCGCATGCAGTGAGATGCGACTCAGTATGCCCACTTCAGCGTTGTGCCTGCCTTCGTTACGGATACACCTTCGGTTTGGCGGAGGTGGGCCAAATTGGAATCAACAGAAACCTCACTAGGTCGTAGTTGCAGCTGAGTAATCTGACCGGATGTTCTACGGGAGTCGGTCCCGATTTCTTAATGTGAGATCGTGGCCACATAATAATACATTTACAGACAGCGTTGTAATCATTCTTAATCAGCCTTACTAGAAGGTCAACGCCGGGAACACGTGACGATCTCGTCCGCTTTGCGATCCCGCTATTGTGATACGTTGCTGTTGCTTTTTTCGACTCACAAGTACTTCTCTTTCTCCGCCGTCAACCCGACTAGTCACTCGTAAAGCGTACAGGACGTGAATATAGGTTCCAAATGCAAAGTGAAACTTACAGGGACACCACTGATACTGCAAATTCACAGGCCACCCAGTCAAAGGTTGGTGTAAGACTTCCATCCTCGCGTAGTTCGCACCCATCTGGGCCGAAACAGCGATGCCTACCTCAGTTCGCTTGGCGGGATTTTACTGTATGCGTTGAGCGGGCCACGATAGTACGTTAACGATCATTTGACCATCGGTTGTCATACAAACGACATCTCCCTGCCCCGATATTTGCTGTACGTTCTCACGAGCCATCTCTCTGACTCGTCGGGTCAGAGAGGCTGATGGGATAATTGCATCGAGGAACGGTGCAATTTGGAGCAATCGTGCTGGCAACATGATTCAAGTTCCCGTAAAAGAATCCCCATCTCAACCTCCGTCGCACCGTGTAGACTGTTTTAAGGACGCTGTTAGAAGTCTCAACCGGATTGTTAATTGTTGCGAATCCACTTGGAGTGCAAAGCGCTAGCCAATTGCTGTAACGTCCAAATACCCACTGACGCCTCATATAATTTGCAAACGTTTTCAAGCCAGGTTGTATCATCCAGTTTTGAAAAACTTACTCCTGCACTACGACAAATTCATTTTGGCTGCCAGCAAAATGCATGTCATAAATGCCTGCAACCACGCTCGCGTGCACATGCGAGGGGAGCCCTTTTAGCATCTTGTAGACATTTTCATCACGTGAGAAAAACACATTAGAAACTGGAATAGTGGGTTGGCACCAATACACAACAAAATGCATTATATTCTGCTTGATCTGCATCACCCAAGGCGTAACAAACTGTCAAGCATTTTGCGGTGATCCACGTAAAAAGTCGACTCAGCACACGAAGGGCCGACTCGTACAATTCTTGGGTCTCTTGAGACACTATGAAAACGGCAACCAAGTGGAACCCACGCGAGCGATCCGACACTCCTACGACCACAACAGGATAATCGAGTTGGTTGAGCTTGTACGTTGCATCAATATGTAAAACAAAAGTACCAGGCGGAATAGCGAGACGTAGCATCATAGTTTTTGACGATATCCCTACGAGAGAGGATTTTCATCTGATCCGTTGCAAACCACTGGTTTTCCATTCGTACCAACATTCCACGAGAACGTGAAGGGCTGTGTCACCAATTGAACGCTCTCTCATCGACCCACTTCCTAATGTCGGCAACCGGTCGTGGTTGTCGAGTTGCGTGCGCGCGTCATTGTTGACGTAGTTTTGGAAAGTAGCAAGACTTGGAATAATATCGAGCGAAACGCTAAACTTCCAGGACAAGGCTTGCCGAATCCGCATTGGTTTCAATCGCTCTTCGGTTAACTCTCGACAAAACGTCGTTTGAGCGCTATGTAGCTTTAGTCGCTTGAGCGACGACACCAAATTAAAGTGCTCGCCGAAATCATAGATAGAGGAGCGACCTGTTGTAAGACATACCAGTAGTGTGGTATTGCAGAGCCCGTAAGATATATGTTGACCGGTAGACGGAAGTTTCACGTCGCCAGTGGCAGCCATACCATATAACCGACCGGAGGACCTCTCCGACCTGTATCCGTAAAATGGCACGTTGTGTTGTTACATACTAAACAGACTTAGACGGGATTTTATTGTACTACAAGGGTTAGGTGAATCAGACCGGATGGGCTGCGTGGATCTAACAAGCTTGTTCATAGGCGCATGGAAACGGCCTGAATGGCCTGTGGGCTGAGAAATCAGCCCTTTTTTTAACACAAATTTGGCGCTAGAGCCATGTGCTCCCCAGCCGTCAAATTCAACAATGAGGGCCGATCGCCGGTTGGGGGCCGTACTAAGGTAGATTCGGCCACGTGTCCTCCATCCCATTGGACAAATTATCTGCCAATAGAAGCATGCACATATAGAGTCTATAAACACGCGGCCAGTTAGTGGCTGTCGTGCTGAGTCGTTGCCGACAGCTTTGCTTCGCTCTCACTCTTCTTTTTTAAAGTCCAAGTGCCCAAGTCGCCTACCCTCTCAGGCCGTACAGGCCTCACAGCCCATACAGACCTCGTAGCCCGTACAGGCGTCGCAGCCGTCCGGCTCGTCCAGAGTTTGCCTCCCTCCTCCGCCACCACTCACAGACGACGAAGCTCATCGGAAGAGCGCACGGCTTGCCCTGAGGTTGCTGGTTCGACTCCAGTCGTCGCAATGACTTACTCTGTATCTTGGATTCGTTGTGGATGGCTAACGTTGCGCTAATCATGTAATATCTGCTATCTTTGACACCTTATGCTGCTGCTAGCTATTGCTATGCTTCTTGTGTGGGTTATGTTGTCTAGATTGCGGTTGCTAATGGTTCAAGGGCGTCTTGGCGGTCTGGGTGTTGAATGGCAGAAGCTCGGCAAAGCTGTAGGTGGCGTGCAATCATGTCGTTGAGCTCACCCTTCCTGTACAGCTAGTGTAGGTGCTTGCGGATAGCTTTGGAGCCGCGCGACTTGATCTTGCGGGCGTTGAGGAAGGCCAACACGGCAGCCTCCGCCTTCCCGAGCGCGAGGAAGCCGTCGGTGCTTGGGTCCAGCATCAAGTCGTTGGCGACGAAGAGCTTCATCAAGGCCATGAGCTGCTTCGCGTTCGAGCGCTGCCGCTTCGGCGCATCCGCCATCCAGTGCGGTTCCTGCGCGTACCACGCGAACCACGTCGCGTGAAGGTAAGTCTCCGATGTCCGTCGTCGCTTGGGCTTCTCTTGGTCTTGGCTCGGTTCTAGCTGACGCTTGTTGCTCTTGTCTTGTGCTGGGCTCCGTCCATTTCAGTAGGTTGTCGAGACGCTCATCTTGGCGCTTGATGTGCGCCGCTAAATGGTTAATCACACTGCTTTGATGGTCGATGATCTTGCTCTGGCTGGTTTGTTGCTTGTGTGTGTCAGCTGCTTGTTCTTGGCTTGGCTTGGTGCTTCCACAGGTGGCGAGGTGTGAAGGCCATGCGAGTAGCTCAGCGACTGACGCGCCGCCATTCACTGCTGCCGTCTGCAGGCGTTTAACGGCAAGCGCATCAACATCAAGCCTCTTCATCAGGGGGTAGTGCAAGACGAAGTAAGCTGTAAGCACATCGGCAACTTTCTGACTCACGTTGTACTTGGAGTTCTCCATCTTGTAGCAGGTCGTGAACAACGAGCGCTGGACAGATGCAATCTCCGCTTGTGTCTCTGTGTCGAACAGCTTCAAGTCGAGGGGCTCTACGCGAGCCTTGGTGGCATGTCGGCTGAGTGCTTTGCTAACCATGTGATCTTCTCTGCTTGTGTTGAAGATGTAGTTGAATCTCTTGTTTATTGTAGTCATGTTCCAGGCACCACGGTCGAAAAGATCCAGCGTTCTGTGAGGCCATCACACGCGTTCACGTGCTGGGCGCCGCCGCGCCGAAACGCGTGCGACGTCAGCGGTGCTAGGACTCCAGCAGAACGCGCGACTCGGTCGAGAAGCCGGTTGACGTGCGAGTAGATGATCGGGACAACAGCGGCGGGCTTGGAAGTGACAGCGGCAGTTGGACCGGCGGGGGCAAGGGCAGCGAACTCGTCAGGGTGGTTCAACACCTCCGCCAAAGGCATCGCCGGCGACAGCTTGACGGCGGCTTCCACCAGGATCTCGGGCAAGTTGTCCAACACGGCAACGGACGGAGGCGACTGCGTGATGAGCGCCACTGCGATCGCGTGCAGCGGGCAGGATACGAAGTCGGCGTCCGGGAACAGCGACAATCCTTGTTCCTCGGACGTCTTCATGCGGATGAAGCCCTGGCTGTGTCGGCGGAGAGATTCTGCTTGCGGACGAGCGACAGATCGGAAGCTCGTCCAAACAGGTACCACAACAGACACAGCAACGCCGCATCTTGGTAATCACTGGAGGATCATGCATTCTTATACAAATACATCATACTTTTTGAGCATGGTGGAGCTTTGTTAACTACCTTTCCATCTCGCTTCATACAGAAGATTCGAGCGTCTTCCCCATGCTAAGCACATATTTCTCGTGTCCCTCCGACCCGATATGTCGGAATGGCTGGCTTAGAGGACCTACCTAATCTGCCACATTCTGATTGGCTGATGTTAACTGATAGAAGGATTTTGATTGGGTCAAATTAAAACAAATCATTCGTTGATCGTTATTAAGCCTCCGTGCCCTATACAAAAGATAAGTATGGTCGGATAAGTCGTCATATTCATCCATAACAGTGTCAAGGTGATGGATCCGTCCCGTGGGGGAAGGTCTAAGTACTAGATCCGATCAGTCTAGTGCACACCAGGTTGAAGATCCGTAGTTAAAGGGAGCTGGTGTGGAGACGAGTGACCAGGAATAGGTCAGAGATGGGATACTGGGTTATAAGTAATCCGTAGGATAGGTTTTGGGATGGGATCCGAAGGTAGATAGGCTATGTATAAATGAGAACCGAATTTGCACGGGAAGACAGACTTGACTATAGTATAGGGGATTTCTATTGGCCCAAACATAAACCAAGTCTAAACTTTGGCAATCTTCCTGCAGACGTGGCAGCCCCCTGGATAGCTTGGTCAGGTCACGCGCGCCCTTTGGTTTCTCAACCCCCCTCAAGATCCCGCAATTGAAGGCGGCAAGCATCGCAAAGGAACAAGGACAACTCCGATAAGGAGCAAGGACACCTCAAGAAGGAACTACTCCGGATCTCGTATTTCTATTATGGGTCCACAAGGTCTACGCAAAGAGCTTAAGACCAAACCAATACCGGATCTCGTGCGCAGGAATACCGCGCATATCCACCCCCTCCCAAGTCCCCACAAGGACGTCCAAGGCCCACCAAGTGCGCATCTCGTGTCAACGAGAGAGCAGCCAGCCCGCCGACGGGTACACAAGGGGACCACTCAGCAACTACACGGCCGTCGGAGTATCCCCCCGCCGTTAGTCGGGGTCTGGGCGCAGTGCGTGATCCTACTGAAATTCAGTTGATCCACTCCACCACAGTAGCTTGCCCCGCCAAGAGCACGGACGAGCTGTACCAACCTCGCAATTCGTAGACGTACAGCTTAAAAGCCTGTAGCGCATTTTATGTGAGTCACCGTCACAAATTGTGAAATTTGCGGGTTCGCTTTTGCCTATCTTGTGTGACTTGAGACTTGCACGCAAAGCGTCCATTTCCTCTGCAGTCTGGTTGATGGCGACTTCTCGCCATGGAACGCGCTTTGGCATCTTCTCTGGGGGTTGTGGGCTGCGGCGCCTTGCACGAAGGTGAGCCCCCTCCTCCCCCTCTCAACTTTTTTTGAAGCGGAGCCACACAATTCTGGCCCATCACTCTGCGTGTCAGTGTTTTGCAAATTTACAGTACTGACACACATTTATGGTGTCAGTACATCACTGTATGGTAATCCTCACGGTTCTCGTACATACAATACATTTCTTACCTACCATCGTATTGGGTAGAGCAGTTGGGATTGCAAATGAGATTCGCGCTACCTCATTGGTTGAAACTTTTGTATTGGCACAATAGCCGGACTTTGATTTTGGGACGCTAAATTCAGGCAAGTCAACTTCAAGCTACATTCAGTATTAGTAGAATCTCATTGGTAAAGAGGGATAAAAGTAGGATTTGAGATTGAAGGTTTTAGGAGAGGACCTGGATACTTGTACGTATCTATTGCCAGGTATTGGTGGCTGTCCTAACTGGAAGCCACGCCATTAATCAGGTCTTGTATTTCGCGCAGTGTAAGCGAAGCCACACTAAGCTTCGAAGGCTTTTATCTAGGACGGCGGTGACACACGTGTTCCTGCCGACATAATGATACAAATGAGCAAATTGAAGTCCACCTAAGGAGATAGATACTGTCAATTTGTTCAGTCCATTCACATTAACGGCGCGCTTAATTGACAGCTTTGAATTGAAACCTGCGATTCGGCTCCGAGAGCAGGAAGATTCGCACTGGATGCTTGGTGACAACGAATAAATGAGCAGAAAGGCATTTACCACGCTGTCAATAGCAGCATCGACTCGAAGTCTGTCAAGTTGCTCGTCGTCATGTCCTGCGACCGTAATGAAGGGCGGAGGCTCCGTACACAGTTTGAAGGGACATCATAATAAAACCAGGTATGTAATAAGCTAACTTCACTTTTATCAATAGATTTGGCTTAAACAGGATAATAGACGAGGGCAGTGCATGAACGCTTTGCAAAGTCTCCGCATAGCCCCGCTAGCGAGCATCGTGGCGCTACCAGCGTCCTCCATTCGCGCGCGAGCTTTGACGTCACCGGCTTTTGGTGATTGATTGGGCGATACACCGCGTGATAAGGCAGACGCATGAGCCCGATCTTGCTTTGCCATAATAATATTTCGGAGTTTTCAAGGACTGCTCCCAACGGCAAATATCAAGGCTGACCGCCGAGTGCCGAGTTTCACGATGACAAAGTATTGATTATCGCAGGCTAAATGAGCTGGTCGAGCCAGAGCCTGCGCTGGCTGTGCTCAGTACATGAGACTGGCGATCGTGCACAGGCTGTGCTCGCATGTGTTCTTTAACTTGTTCGATGGTTGCCAGCCCTGCCGGGGATCCCATTGCATTAAATAATAATATTTTCGATTAACATATTATGTTAATCGACCAGAACTTTACGGGTTCATTCCGCTTTCTGTCTCGGGCTGCACAAGTGACCAAGTTTCAGAGCTCGCTCGTTCCATTAAGCTCGGTTTCGTCGCAATGGCCCCAACTCCCAGTGGCCACAATGTGCACGACCTGCAGCGCCTGTCGGTCGTGAGTATAACTAAGGAGAGTGTGACCAAGGACGTCGAGGGAAGCTACGTTGGTATTAAGACGCCCGATGGCACCTCGGAACTGCTCGAAGACGGCGCCATCCGCCCAGGTGGGATGCCTAACTTGCTGACCCGCGACCACATCGGTCTGCTGTTCCAGTATGCTGCGGTCGGTGTCGTCTACGGCATGCTCCCCGAAACGGTATACCCGTTCATGCAGCAGTACCTCAATTGTAGTGGTGCTCAGGTTGCTGCCGCCAAAGAGCTCGTCACCCTGCCATGGAGTTTCAAGGTCTTTTACGGTATCATGTCGGACTGTTTCCCGCTTTTCGGCTATCGTCGTCGTCCGTACATGGTCATCGGCTGGGCTATCTGCATTGCGATGCTGTTGCTCATGGCGATAATGCCCATTGGCCAGCCGTACTACACCGTCGCGTCGGACCGGGACGTTGACGTGGCCGCCTACACCCCGGAGATTGAAGCCCGTATCAACTATAACGCTCCTAGCGAAGGCGCCAAGTACGTCGTCATCATGTTCTTCGCCGCGTTTGGCTACGTGCTGTCCGACGTGTGCTCCGACAGTATCGTGTGCGAGCTCGCCCAGCAGGAACCCATGGCCAAGCGTGGTAAGACTCAGTCTGCCATCTACACGGTTCGCACAACCCTCGTAATTCTTGGTGAGCTGCTCGTTGGCTTCTGTTTCAACGGCAAAGACTACGGCGGTGACTTCGACTTCTCGCTCAGCTTCCCCGAGCTGATGATTATCATGGTGGTGCTTACTGTCCCGGCAGTCCCTCTCACGTGGTATTTCATCAGGGAGGAGAAGGCCGAGCGCGCCAACTTTTCCAAGTACATCAAGGAGTTTTGGAACCTGCTCTGCAAGCGTGTCGTGTACCAGGTCATTGCCCACCACTTCTTCGCTGGTATCTTCTCGAGCATTTCGTACACGGGTAATTCCCCGGTACAGTCATACATGGTTGGCGTCACCCCCATCAACAACACGCTGAACGACGTCCTCGGCCATCTGTGCTTCATGACTGGTATTATGGTCACGTCCAACTACGGTCTCCACTGGAACTGGCGACTCATGATCGTTGCTACGGGCATCGTTGTAATTATCGTGGACTGCTCTGTTGCTCTCATCACGGTTTGGGATATCTTCCGCAACCAATGGTTCTGGCTCGGCCCTCCTATCGCTGTTCAAGTTCCCAGCGGTGTTGCTTGGATCATTGCCCTGTTCGTCACGGTCGAGATTGCCGGCGTTGGCAACGAAGGTGCCGTGTACGGACTGATGACTACGGTCGGGAATCTGGCCACACCGTTTGCTACCACGCTGACTCTGCTCATCGATGGTCCGTTCAACATCACGAACGCTCGTGTTCAGACTGATGATCACTCCATCCGTACGGATCTCACGTACACTATCATCATCTCGTACGTCATGAAGATAGTCTCGTGGTCGTTCTTGGTCCTGCTGCCGCGTCAGAAGAAGGAGACCCAGGAACTCGCTCGCACTGGTGGCTCCAGCAAGTTTTTCGGTGGTCTGACCGTGGCCTACCTGTCGTTCGCGCTGGTGTGGTCCCTGGTGGCCAACACCCTGGCCATCTTCGACAGCACCTCGTGCCTGCTGATTGCCGGAGGCAAGGGTTGTTAAATGCGTTATACCTGTAGCCAAAAATAAAGTACACATAAGTTGATTTTTATCTTGTTTCACACGAGAAGCTTTTATGTTTAAATTCTTCACAGAAGTTTATGTTTAAAACTATAACCTTTTTTTTTAAAACAAACGCAATAAAAAAAGGTCTGTAGCCGCGATCCACGCAGAAAACAACATTCTGGCGCCGACCACCTAGTGCGTACTTTAGCACTGAGTCTGCATGCGTTGGCAGCTGGCACAGCTACGTACTTCGAAATATATAATAATAATACATTTTCATTTCTCACTTTGCATGTAATATGGTACATGTACACAATGCATGCAAAATGGTACAGCGTACCACTTACTCTATCGAATCATTCCCCTCGCTCGCCATTTTGCCAATTGCCACAGATAATTGACGCTCACACCTCAGATGGAGCTGGAGGCGCTGCAGCTCGTGGAGTTCGCTTACAACCGGCAGCGCGGAGAGCCGCGCTACATCCGCTTCCGGCACCGCGGGGTGCCGCCGCGCTACCCTGCTTTCGAGCTTCAGCTGCCTGTGTTGCTGCTGCCCTGGGACGACGAGCGCGGCGGCGTCATGTGCTTTGCGCACCCGCTGCATCATGCGCCGCTGGCGTCGGACGTGGCCAATCAGGACGAGACGGCGCTGCTGAGCGTGTGTCGCTGCGGCGTCGTACGCTTTGCTAAGTATTTCCAGCGCGGACGACTCGGAGCCGCCCCCACGTACGACGTGGCGCTTAAAGTCATGGACAAAACGCAGCTCAAGCTGCAGCACGACGATGCGCTCAACGAGGTGCGCGTCATGGCACAGCTGCAGCCACCGGGCTTCGCCGGCGTCTACCACTCGCCGCACTTGTCGCAATGGGAGTGTCTGGCGGACGAGCACAACGAGTACATCGCCATGGACTGGGCTGCCAACGGGAGCCTCATCATGTACGCCAAGCGGCGACTCACGGACTATAAACGCTTCGCCGTGGAGCGGCTGGTGAACCGCATGACGTCGCTGCCTGAGCTCGAGCAGGCTGTCAATATCTTTGTGGCCAGGGCTTGGATGCTCGAGGCGTTGCACGTGTTCGAAGGTGTGCTCAAGGGACTCGCCTACATGCACGCACAGAATGTGTGCCATCTGGACGTGGACCCGTGCAACGTCGTAATTGATGCGGCGTGTAACCCGAGGGTTATTGACTTTGGCAGCTCCGAGATCATGACGAATAACGGTCGTGCAGGGGCGGACGACCGACTGATCAAGTTCAAGCCGCTGTATGTTGCAGAAGAAGTGAGGGTACACAACCAATATCCACCCCCGCGTCCCGGATTTTTGGGGGCTCCCGCGGATATGTGGTCCGCTGGTGTATTGGTAAGTGGATATGGAGATCCGGCTAGGGAATTTGCTTGTGAGCAACAACTAATTGAGTTTGTACTGTGCTGCATTTGTTGTTGCAGTTGTACCAGTTGCTGTGCTTTGGATACCCTAAGGGTCACTTGGCGCTCGTGTGTGACACGAACTGGACTACTAACCTGCTCGCCCACGCGAACCAACCGGGTTACGACACATGTCTCGGACCGGAAGGCTGCCTCATTTGCTTCCGCCACATCGAGTTCCCAGACATAATTTATGAAATCTTCCGCGGCTTGCTGCTTGCGGACCGCCCTACCGAGCGACTTACGGCCGTGGAAGCAGCTAACCTGCTTCAACCGCTGCTTGTCGACTACGACGTCGACTTTAACCGCCGGTCTCAATCCGTTCTCGACACGCTCGGGTGATCAACTGCTGTACCCCCCTTACAGTGAATTACATCCGAAGTCACGCCGCCGAGCTACAGTCCAAAAAGAGTTGTAAACAAACGCGAAGCCTCGGCCTTCGAAGAACTTTATCAAGTTTTTATCAAGACGGCTTGAGCTGAGGCATCACCGGATTTATAAATCATCCGAGACTATCAGGACTCGGCAGACGACGAACTAGAAGCAGCAACGCGCGCTGATAGACAACAAGATGCATGGAGACTAGGTAGAAGATAGATAATGAATGCCTCCAAATCACCTGCCTAAAGTATTGTCTCTGATCTGCCTCCGATTCGCCGAAAACTCGTATCGTCTCTAATCTGCCTCCGATTCGCCGAAAACTCGGACATGGTCCGACGTGACAAACGTCAGCATATTCCCTAATTTTGAGTCACAGTCACAGTCACTTGGCCACTATGACCATCTCTGACGAGACGTCTCCACTACTTCTTCTGTCGACCGAGCCCCTTTCATCCGATCGAAGGCATCGCCATCGCCGTGAATCGTTCGAGACGGGGTTCCCACTCGTTGTCGCCGAAGAGATCGACGTCCAGACGACGGTGCAGGGGCTGGAAGTGTCCGAGGCGAAACCGGCAGCCTCCACGTCGCCCTGCCAATGGTTGGGACGCAGTTGCGCCGTGCCGTTCACGTTGCTCATGTCGGCGATTGGGGCCGGCACTCTGGCGGTGCCCTATACTTTCGTGCTGCTGTCGCCTGTCCAGGCAGTGCTGGTGCTGGGCTGCGTGGGGCTGGCGATGGCCTTTACGGCCGATACACTCGTAGACGTTCATGTGGCGGTGGCGACGAAGAATGGCGACGGACTACAGGAGAGTCGGGAGACGTACCAGCATCTGGCGTCGCGAGCTGGTGGCAAACCGCTGGCCCGAGTGACTGGAGCCTTGACGGCGTTCGCGGTCTTTGGCGCCTGTGTGGGCTGTGTGCGCGTGGTGAAGGACATGGCGCCGGTGATGCTATCGGCGACGGTTGCAGGCTTTGAACAACGGACACTGGAAGAGCAGCAGCACACAGTGGTAATCGTTGTTTGGGTCGTGGTGCTGGTTGTGGTGCTGCCGCTCGGGTGTTTGACGAAGATTTCGGCACTGCGCTATTCGTCGTACTTCGGAGTGGCATTTTCGCTTTATCTGGTGGGTGTTGTAGCGTACCGTGCTGCTGCGGGAGGCGTTGAGGACGGAGAGCTTGGAAATGTTGGAAATCCATCGCCAGCAGTGAAGAATGAAGCGTCGTTGTTCTGGCGCGTCTCTGAGGTTGTGGGCATTTACAACTTCACGTTCATGCTCCATCTGAACGTGATTCCGCTGCTTGCACAACTTGTGGCTGCTGAGGCGGTGACAAGACGGGAGTCTCACGACAAGGAGATTGAGACCCTTACTAGTGCTGTGCAGTTGTTGCAAGCTGCTGGACGGACCATGCGACGTCACGTGGCTCTGGCTGTAGGCGCGTGCATCCTGCTCTACGCGACTTTCGGCGTTTGCGCAGCACAGATTTATGGGAACAAAACGCAGGGCAACATTCTGCTGAACCTATCGAACGACCGCATTATGGCGGTGCCTCGCGTGATTGTTTTGCTGACAATTCTGTTGTCATTCCCGTTGCTATTTCACCCACTTCGTTCGCTAGTGCTCGAGATGTACGTGGCCTGTACTTCCCGTAGCGAAGAAGGAGAGGGCAAAGAAGAGGAGGAAGAACAAGCCCCGTCACAAGTTGTGCAAGCCATTGTGACTGTGCTACTGCTGATTGCCCAGATTATTTGTGCCTTACGCGTTCCTGGACTTCAGGTGGTGTTCTCCTTCGTGGGTGCGAGTATATTGCTGATGCTCTGCTACTTGTTCCCACTGATCTTCTACGTACAATTGGCCCCGTGGCGTTCAAGTCGCAAGAAAATGATCCGATTAATTGTCCTGTCAGCGTTGGGCATGGTCGCAACCGTCTTTTGTGTCGCAGCTACTCTTCAACTCGTGCTACCGGCATGAGAAGTCTACAGCATTTTTCAGAAAGCTTTACTTGACGTCTTCCATAGAGCTTGTTATTATACCTGGTGAAACATCGGAATATAAGTGGTTGAACAACTCGTTGCCTTCATTTGTGAGGCTAGCTCAATCGCGAGACGATCGCTCTAACACGGCTAACGCAGGAACACAGCAGCCAACGAAGTGCTTTCGTTCCGGTTTAGGAGTAACGTTAGCGTCGTTACCGGTAAAGGTAAGCTCGCCCTATGTTCACAAAATTTGTAGAATGTTAATCTCGGGTAATAAAGAACACGGGGTACACACAGGGGTTGCGCTTATGAAATACAGATATGAGAGAGCACTTATAAAACAAACCTCATGTGTGGCTTAGTGACTTCGGAAATTGTGGCTCTGAAGTGATCTCACTGCCAAACCCTCCACGTTTAAGATGATGTTTTACGAAAGTTGCCTAATGGAACACATGTTATTTTGATACTAACTTTCGCAAACATAAGGAAAACCTGTCGTGAAACTATTGCTCAATATCCGTTTCTGTTATTGAACATTCTCTTCCTGTCGGATTCATCCTCGAAGCTCAAGACCACACAAGTTCACAACGAAAATTTCATCGGCATCGCCGTAAAATTTTCACGCTTTTCGTGTGTGTCCGGCCACATGAAGTGCTGCCACCAATATACATCCATCCAAGAGTCATTTTCGCCCGCAAACTTCGCAGGCTTGAAAATGGACAATCAATTCTCCGATGCGAGCTTGAATGCAGTCGTCACAGGGCATCTTGGCGAGAATTATGCGTCTCTATTCACTATGTGGTTTGCTCTCGACCTACTTTACCAGCGACCGCGTGCACTTGATTTTCTTTGAAAGATCGTCCCACTCCTTCATAGTATCAATATCTTGCATTGAGAACATTTCAAATATCTAAAATATGCACGGCAATGTAGGTGCACGAGTTTATTTGTGCGCTCTCGAAACACAACATTTTCCCCTGCGGCTGCCGGTTTGTTCATCAGCACTTCAGGTAGGACATAGCGGATACGCTCTCAGTTTGCAATATTTCTCCGGGACTTTTTACACGTGATTTTGGTCACTTGTAGATCATCTTCTGGTACATCGGGCAAAAAATTGGCTGAAAGTACTGGTTCACCGACGAGAGTGAGACTCTCTCGCCAACGTACTCTCGAAGCGTGGCTAGCGTTACATCACACAAAATGTTTAGTTGATTTGCAAATACTGTAGCTTTTTTTGTTTTGTTTTGGTCCTTCAGAAGGCTTGCTGGCGGGCTTCAATTCGACAATCAGATCTTGATCGTCCCTTGGCCACAGCGCCGAGGTTTTCGCTGTTATAACTTTATACCAGCCATCTTCGTGTTGCGCTCGATGCCGTTGCTATTTTTGCGCTGGAAACCACTTCACCAACTATATCTAAATTGGTAACCATTACACCAACTATAGCTGAATCGGTGACCGCATTGGTGACAACCACACCAACTATCGACGTAAGCTCAGCCATGCCATCGTCAGGTCCATCACGTAAGTGAGGAATGCTGGCCAAATTTGTCAAGTCAGCATCAGTGTCACCAACTGTATTTAGATTGGCGTTGAATTGGTGACGGGTTTCATCAAATATCTCGATCGTCGTACGTGTCTTCATTTCACGAGGGTCATGGTGAATTATGTTTCATTCAGATCAGAAAGGTACGTGATAACAAGAGGTCCTCTAAGGTCGAACGTGACTAGATAGTTTTATTTTCCGAAGTATTAAATAACTAGATGTCCACCAAACGTTGTTGGAAAGGGGCTGTCCATAATGTGCAGAGCCCCCCCCCGCCCATATGAAGAGCGTCTAGGGCGTCTAGTGGTACATGCGTGGATACCAACATGTCTAGAGCTTTAGAGACTGCAGGCCGAAACTTCTCGGGCTACGAGTTTGTTGAGAAACTCTGTAAAGCAGACAACCGCGAATACGTGGGACCATCCTTCCAGACAATTTTCCAAATGTCGTACCTATCTCACCAAGAACCATTTTGTGGAAAACGTCACGCTAAAACGCAAATACGCCAAACGGGTTTGCCTTTACGACTTGGGTATACACAAAGTTCAAGGTCTAGCATGCGACTGGTTCGTATTTTATTTGATCCTACCAATCTCCCGTCATCGACGTTTGCCTACGTCGTTCAGAAAAGACAAAATATCATTCTTACCTCGCCTATCCTGTTCAAATGATCCCCTCGCTAAGCATAGTGTCGGGAACAAAAATATTTATTTATTCTTAAGGGTATCCTCGTCGACGGACAGCAGGTATGCGTACCACCTATCAGTACATGAAGTCATTTGTGCTTAACCTCTTGGCCGCGGAGGGGTGACAAGGACAGGCTACTAAATCCCTTATACCCTCCGGGAGGGTATAAGGAATCTTATTGATTAAAGTATGCAATAGTTTAGCAAAGTAGCTAAATGTACCTTTTGAGTCACACTTGTTGCTAACCTCCCTGACGATAATTCCGCTAGAGCGTAGAGGTATGATCTGCGGAAAAAATCCTCCAATGAACTCATCGCAACAGCTTTTATGCAATCCCGAGATTTAGAAAACTCTCAGCTAGCGCATGTGTGGCCCACACAGTCACACATTCATCAGGGGAGTTGAGCAAAGTGATCGAAAGACAAGAGAGCGAAGTGCGGTGGAATGGGAGCCTGCATGAAGAAGGTGGAAGCAGACACTATGTTAGGAGGTCAATTGAATGCATTCGATTAGGGCTTAGCTAAGCTACGATCGCGAGTGTGTGTTGTTGAAGGCGAAAACTCGCCATTCTACCAAATTATGTGCCAGATTTGTGCGCATGTCATTACCTCGTTCTCTGGGTGTCGTCTGACCTTGTTGCACAGTGTCACCACTCCTTTCTTGCCCTCGGAGCACTTCGGGCAGTATAATGTCGGCGTGCCACCCCGCTTCTTACCTGCCGGCTTGTAGTGCGAGCACACTTTGCATTGGCGCTGCCGAAGTCTCTGTGCACCGTTGCTCATTTTCGTAGCGGATGTCTGCATGAGCGTGTGGTCGCCTTGAAGAGTGATGGCTTGCTCCGGCGCGAAACTTGTGGTTTCTGCACCCGACTTCCCGTGAAACCCTTCTCAGTCTGGCAAATCAGCTGCTCGTGTAGGCGTGCGAGAAATCTGTAGTGATTGAGCCGTTTCTTCCGCTGTTTCTCCCATATTTGAGTGTGCACGATGTATGCATTGACGATCGCCATATCCACGAGCCCAAAAAGGAGGCTCTTGTAGTACTTCTGGAACCTGCATGACAAAATACACCTTGTCAGCATAACAACCCGATGCATAAGTTGACAAAGTCACCGTACGCAACTTATCGTGTTGAAAGCTGCATCGAGTAGGACTGAAGCCTCAACTGATCATGGCGGTCCACACCACCCATGTATCGCTGGTACTCGTCGACAATTCCAGGACAAGGGACCGGGTTCTGCTCACCAGTTTTCTCGCGTCGCAGCACAGTTGTCATGTCAGCAGCAACTTGAGAAGCGATGAAATAGACAGCCTTGTTGTCGTGCCCCCCCCAACGCAACGAACCCGGGACTGCTTTCAGCGACCGCTATCTTGAATGTGCCTCTTGGCACGTCTTCGAGTCTCTTCTTGAACGGAAACTCCACCTCTTTGCACCATCCTTTGCGATTCGTTTGAATGGTACCCACAAAGTTGAAACCCATTGTCCGTAGCTGTTGAGCAAGAGGGATGGAGGTGTACAACAATGTCTGCCATTACCAGACGTCTTCCTTCGTACGGAAGCCCTCGAAACACACACGCAATATTTCGGATCACAGCGGCAGGACCACTCTTCGTGTCCATCGATTGTGAGCCCTCCTTGTCTTTCTTACGCCCCACATCCAGCTCCACCCTAGCATGTATCCATATTCACAGTGTCAGCATATTATAAAAACGACAGGTTGACAGCATCAGCATTACCTTTTGCAGTAGCCGGAAGTTGCGCAACAAGTCATCACGCACTTGGAACCCCACTTATGGGGCTTGTCTCTCATGTACATCCGAGTGGGGTTCCCCAGTTGTGGGAAGGCAGCATACTCTCGTCAATTGCCACGCGAGATCCAAGCACATAGCCTTCCTTGAACGTCTTCTTCAGAATTGCTAGCACCGGTCTGATCTTCCACGCACGGTCTTTACTAGCGCCAGCATCTTCGTTGTCGAAAAGTGAAAGAATCTCGTGATATTGCCGAAGCGACCTCGGGACATTATTTTGCCAAACGTGCCCGCAGGGATGACACAATCTTCGTCCGTGTTCCAGTGCATCTCCAAGCTCTTGCGAGGATGTAACGCATGCGCTAGCATCAACCCTACCCATTGTATGATCTCATGGGGCAAAATCTTGTCAAATGTTTCCAACTTCCTGCGCAACTTGCTCTACTCTGCTGGGGTCGATGCGTCATCTCACTCTCCTTCGCGATGGCTTTCTCCAGCCGTGATTCCAACGTCTGCTTCCAGTAGCGATTGGACTCGCTAGCGACGTGCTGCCAGAAGCTTTTGGGCAGGAAGTAAAAGAAGAGGGTGATCGGCGACTTCGCGGCAGCCTGGATGTCTTGAGAAGGCCCACAGTATCCTTCGTACATCCTGTCCATATCACCGTTGTTGCTCAGCACTGGTGTCGCATTGTCAGGAAGAATGTTCCATCCGCTGATTGCCATGTCCGCCAGCTGATTTGAGTCATAGATTTCAGACGAATCTGTCAGCATAACAATAGTTTCGTAGCCCGATCATGACTTCCAGTGCCTCCGTACTATGACGTACCTTGAACGTGCATATGAAGCAGCTCAACTTCAGCCGGGGTCATCAAGTCAGTAACACGAGCAACTTCGTCGGACACGTCCTCGATCGTGCTGTTACTATCGCTGGCGGTGTCCGATTCAAGTGGACCTCCTTCTGCGGCTTGAACAGAGTCATCTGACCCCTCGCCATCAGAAACCAGGTACTCTTCATCAGATCTATGAACCAAATTGGGGTCCGTCGTCCCCAACTGCGTGAAATCGGCCATGTGACGAGGCATGTAGCGAAAACTTGCATCTTCGCCGTGTTTGCGACGAAGATTCCTTTCCAAACATGCGCTGGCGCCAGCGCCATATCGGAAGTTGCCAGCGACTTTAACACCTTGCGCATCTCCTCCGTGGCTTTTTCTACGGCCTCAGTAGCAGGGCGTGCGCATGAATGCGTGTTGACTTCTTCGAGAGTGCCGTAAGAATTGGCGATTAGACGCTCGGGCCAGCTCGCCAAGCGGTAGTGATTACAGATGTAGTACACGGTCCTGTTGTAGCGGCTCGACGGAGTAGATTAGGCTCCATCACTGAGAATCCTGAGTGCCTAGTCCTCGTCAACTTACTCCGTGCCACCACAAACGAATGGTTCTCGCTGAAGGCAGCGGTAATTTCTAAGTTGCGCCTTTGTTGCGCTTAAGTTGCTAATATGTTGCTATTTTTAGGACACTTTACCCTTTTGTCTGCTGACACCGCGCTTATTCGTGACTCAAAGTGTGCCCGGGATCTGGCTCGAGAGGACGTACGATCTCTCTGGCGACCTCGTTTTCACTCGTATCACTGTCTTCTGCCTCGCTGTCGGATCCTTGTTCACTTTCGCCGTTGTCTTCGTAGGCACTGTCATCCGAGGCATCGACGCTTGCTTCACTATCAGTGTCAAGCCGCTCGGGTGTACTCATCTGCATTTCCACGTCTGCATTATCTACAAAGCACGCCCGTCAACCAAACATCCACTGTCAACATAGTAATGCAAACTTATACCTGTCTTGTCAGCATTTCTTGACCTATTCTTGTCAGCAGACACCATTTCACCAGTGTCAGCAGGCGCGTCCGTGTCAACATTTCGTATAGCGTCCGTGTCAGCGATGGCTACAACATGGACACTTCGAGTCAGTATACGTGCCATACACATGCGCTATACCGTTCGCTTCAGCATCGTTCTGCCCGCACGATGCTTCGTATATCAGGACAACCGGAGGCGCTACAGGGCGTCCTTTGGAACTTGCACATACACTGTTAGCTTGAGTTTTCCCCATATCGCTTGAAAGCTTGCCCACCTTGTACATTGTCGGATCTCCATACGTTAGCGAACGAACAGAGCTCACGGCGCCGATCTGCTGCATCCTGCGCGAATTGCTTCTTCGTAGTTTTCTCCGGTTTGGCTGGTATTTTCGTTGCAGCCTTAGCACCGCGTGCTTTCGGTCGCTTTGCTTTGGGCTCCTTCGGCTTAGCAGGCGCCCTTTTCTTGCGCGTAGCCACAGATGCCTGTGTGACTGGTGTTGCTTGGGATCTGCGCAGCAACACGGAACAGCTCTGTCAGCAACAACACAGCACCGCCCTCCCGCTAAAACTAACGCGCGTACTCACCGTGGGAGCACACCATCACGTTAGTGATATGGAGGCGCTCGCACAACTCCTTGGCTGTTTCACGTAGGCGAGCAGCGTATCCCCCGTTGAAGTAGTCGACCCCTATTCTTGCCTCCACGAAGCTTGCGCCCGGACTTCACGTAGTTTGAGCTAAGACAGAATACGAGCACGTCAGTTGCATATCTACCCCCACATTTAAAGGTCACGTACTGGATCTGAAGGCCTTTCGCTGGCTTCCACGTCCAACCATCTTTCCAAAGCAGTGGCCACACCGCAATGAAATCCATCATGAACGCCATGTCTTCTTCTTGCCGCGCGAAATGAAGAATGAGTGGCAGCGGCAAAAGGGGGAACCGATATTTGGATATTTCTGAAATACGGCCCACGCTTATGCGCGGTAGTACAAACCACATGTTATTGACGTCTAATAGAGTAACGCTATTATAACACGTGGACCAATCGCCCCTCGTATATATGGGAAGGGACGAAGCTCTCGTTTTGCAGAAATTTTGCAAAAATAAAGGCATAGTAAATCAAGTCATTTTTATGCTGACCGAACAGCATAAAACCGTGTTGCAAGGCTCCGCAACCAAGGGGTTAACAAGCACAGCAAGACAGCCCTTCACCCTTGCTGCTTCCCGACGGGGCAGTATCGCAGGTCTTACAGTATAATATTGGACGTTGTACATACATCTGCCTTATAATCACCATCCTTATTACCTTACCCCAGCCTATACCCCACGAATAGTGGCGAATCCTTCATCGTACAGCCTTGCTAACCCTATATATACTTCTTATCCCAGATGGGGGGGGGTCTTTAATGTCGTTTTGAGCTAATAAAGCTGGTAGTAGAAATCAAGTGCGAACCAAATCCTTAACTGTAAATGACTTTAAAGTCATACCCACCCGGGATACCACTGCCGATTGCAGGTCCCAGATCCTTTGTTTAGCGACTCGTCCTAACACGCATCTAGCTTTAACATACGCAATCAAGGCAAAGATCGGGAGTCCCTCGAAGATTAGTAAGTAAAGCGAGGGACGCCGAAAACTCCTCAAACGAGCTCACAGCAATGGTGCTTCGCTTAATAATATTGATTTACATATATTAAAAAATAGTAACTTATTTACAATTACATATATTTGAATTAAAATATAATAGTGTTATACTTTAAAAATACAGAATATATTGTATTTGTTGATATATAGCTGAAAGCTAAGGCTATAGTTGAAAAGTATAAACAAAAATCAATCAAATTTATTATGAATACACCATTTTAAATTTTTAATACTCGTTTGTATGTGATAACAAAGATATGTCGGTCAATATCGAATGTAGCCAAGGCAAAGTGTTTCTCAAGAAAGATAGAGGAGGACTAACGATATTCTTTCAGATGGGATACATTGTTATCTACTAGAGCTTCGAATACCTTTTCTACATGGAGATTAAAACAACGACCACGCACATCACTATCACACGGATCCCGGGTATGGAAATAATATTTATTGAAGACCCGATCGCAGCATAAATTATGACAGCGGCTTCGTATCAACGGAACATACATAACGAAATCATACCAGGCAGACAATAAATAATGTCATAACGAAGAGCACGCAACCAATACAATACCACATTTGCAGTCATCTCCTCGTCTCGTCAACCGTGCGAGCTGTCCAATACTCGATGTTCTGTCTTAAAACGAGGGCCATCACGAAAGTGATCCGCTGCAATCGATGGCGCTCCAGCCCATAAGTCATCCTCATGACACAGAAGAAACGCTCTATAATGTTCGACGTGGGCGTAATCGTGTTGAGCAGGGCATAGCGCTGCTCTACGACAGCTAACCGGCGGCGCTCCTGAAGATGTGCGACAAATGAGCCTTCCTTATCGCTGTCGCTTGCTTTCTCTGCGGCATCACCATACATGCATCGGAACGGCAGCCATGCCGCCTTCTCCACCCGCGTCAGACAACTGGTTTTCCTGACGAGAACGCACACACACCCGACTCAACGTCGGGGCTATGGACAACTTCAGCGCAGCGTCAGAGCGCATAGACAATTAGAAGTAATACCAGACTAAATGCCAGTGTAATGCACTTGTAGTGGTGCTTACATAGAAAACGGGCGTACTGTGGCTTGGTGGCCATCCGACCATCAAACCACACACACACACGTGTTAAACAGAATGACGTCTTTTCCTTGGAGATCATTCGACACAGACTCGATCTTCTCGAGGCCCTCTAGAAGTGCGAACAGCCTCTTGTATGATGCTGTCGCCGATAGAACGTCCACTATATTCTCTCCGTTGAATCCAGGTGCTCTAAGAGCTGCACATAACGATACACTAGGTCGAACATCGAGTGTCCTGTCAAATCACGGGGCGGAGATCGGTCATGAACATAAAATATTACCAGCATTACAATAAATACTGAGATTACAATACGAATTGCAATATTTCAAAAGCAAAATTGCAAACCATACCTGAATTTTACCGACTGCTTCAACGTGCGAAGTCTCAGTATGAGGGCCTGAACAGCAGCCAGATCGTATTCGTACTGCTCCATATTGATTTGAACAGCTCTGTCGAGCCGGTGGCTGGTGCAACCAACGAGAAGGACGCCGACGAGCGTGGCCAGCAGGCGCTAGACAGAACAAATATCCCCAACTAGAAACAGAATTTGAGTGGGTTGCTTGGCGGAAGCGCGGGGCAGCATGTTTGCAAGGAACTTAAAGTGACCACGCACCAAGAGGTCGCCAGGCCATTCAGGAGTGGGGCCAAACAGAGGGGCGGAGTCTAGATTGCTCCGTCGACCTCGTATTACGCGAAAACAGCGATATATGCTCTGACGCGTGGATCCAGTCTTCGAACATGAGGCCGAATCGGTCCGGCATCTCGGTGGCGATCGAGCGCTCCACAACCCTAGCGGGACGATACATGAATGAAGCAGGTGTCTCGACTCAAATCGGTTCCGAGTTAAAATAGGTAGACAAAATTCGTCTACCTATTTAATAGACAACACAAAAATTAGTTTGACTATAAAATACTATACATTTGTAGTATACCGCCACCAGCTTACCGCCTCACCATTTGGTTTTCGCAGACGGCAAGCAGAAGGCAAGCGGGAGATTGTTTCTGATGATCCTGATAAATCAATCGTAGACATTTAGAGTTGAGTTGCGCACGTAGCTCAACACGGTGCCCGTCTCTGCAGTTGGCGCTACGAGCATGACAGCCACGTAGTCGTAGTCCGAGTGCTCCCGGCGAACATATTGCAATAGACGTTACGACAGTTCTGTTTCCGAACCGTGACTCAACGGCAACGAAATTACTCTAAGATGGCCTCGTCGTTGTTAACGCACACGGAGGGAAGTAGAAGCCAGTGACTTGAACGGGACGTGTAAGGTCGCGTTGCGTGGCCAGGTGACGATAAAAATGACTGTTGATGGGTTGTGGGAAGTAGCGTGCGCTGAGTCGTTTTAACCGGAATCAAAGAAGGACTGACTGGTAGAGCTACTCTGAACGAGAGCTGGGAGAACTGTTAATCGCGACCGGCTTGGGCGATTAGGACTTTGGCGAGAGGCCCATAATTTAAAAAAAATAATGGATTTTAGTTATAATCAATTATCTGTTTCATTTAGAAGTTACAAATAATTAATTGGAGGGACTCACAAACAATTATTGGGTCGAACCATGCCAGAATCGGGGAGCCTAATTGTCGTCGGCATCTGACCAGCTAGATACTATATTCTGTTTGTTCTGGGGGTCTCCCTCGTTTTGCCAGCAACCGCAGCTGCAGCGCCATCTTCTGTAAATTCATCTCTGGTTGCGGCCCCTGTGATAGGCACTGTACTCAGAAAGCGCCCGTCGGAGACATTCACTGCCGAGGTGCTTACTTGCCCAGTGATCGCCGTCAACGAGATCTCCCAAAAAGAGCGGAGCATCGGCCTACATGCCGCCGTTGGAGTCATTATATAGTGACAGAGCGAGAGAGAGAGAGAGTAGGAGAGAGACGGCGACGACACTCCCTCTTTCGCCCTTTTATGCATGGTCGGCGGGTCAGATATGTTAAGGTATGCCCTTGCTTGCCAACCTTCCAAGAGCCCCCCCCCCCGCTATATATCGACCGTCACCCTAGACACTACCAAACGCCAGCGTGAAGAAGAGGCGTTGCGACCGCTCGTCGCCTCTCCATGGAGACGTTGGGAGAGGAGCAAGAGAAGTCCCGCAGAGCAAGAGGTCGAGGAAGGAGGTACTGTTGAAGGAAATGCTGCTGAAGCTAAAGGATAAGGAGTTGCGAGATAGAAAGGAAACTCGGGAGCACATGACGGAGCTGCATGAAGCCGACCGAGCGCATATGCTAGCGGTAGTGGCAGTCTCTAATAACATTGTAGAGTTAATTGGTCAGAGCAAGAGGGACTAAGCAAAATTCAGCTAAGCCGGGGAATTGTGTTTATGGAGTTAAGTAGTCAACTAAGGAAGGTGGGTCTATGCCAAAATACTCACTAATTTGGTTACCACCACAATAGCAGCAGTGATAGTTTAGAATAAGCATGCTAACTAATACGCACTATCCTACTCGTGATAGACGGATCTTGAGTGACTTCTTGTAGTCTACAAATGCAAACAGGGTCTTGAGGTCGCCAAATTTCCACTCCACCGCTTCTCGTACTGAGCTCATCAGCATGTTGAACTTCTTTTTCTAATCAGTCAAGCAGGTCCCCTTGAAGCCAGACACTAGGAATGACTGGATCCTGTAAGCGGGATCTCCATACAGAACGTAGCCATCGAAGATGTCGTTGTTGGTACCAACGTAATCTGCGAGCTTGCTCTCACATAAAATTGTAATGTCGTGTCGCCGCCCTTCCATGGGCCCCCAGCAATGAATTGAGAAACATCGGGTACGACTGCTGCCTGAGCGTTCATACAATGGACGCGCTTATGACCGGAGTATACTTTCTTCTGCAGGTTTTCATTCCTGCCAGGACGGGACTCGGCCGACAGACCGGAATCTTAATTCCGTCGATGAAGCCGTATACGTTCTTCATCGGGGAGCCGCAAGCACAAACCGCATCACAGTACATTAGTATGCGCTCAGCACAAAGTCGCTTGTGGAAATATATGAGTTCATTGCATCTAGCATAAAGATACAGCACTGCAAGCAGCATACTAAGCTCGATTAGCTCGTCAAGCAGCAAGGCTCGCTCGTTTTCGTCCTTCGAGACACCTGTGGCGGCCAGGCTCTTTTCGTTTTCCAGTCGTCTCGCTGAGATGAGCTTGTCAAAGCGAGACTGCGCATTTTTTCCGCTCAGCTTGAGCCGAGGAAAGGATTCGTCTGCCACAAGCTTGGCAGCGATATCACCCCACGCGGCGCTGATCTTGCCTCGCTGTGCCTGAAAAGGACGCTCGCTGAGAACCTGACGTAGCAGCATAACATCCGCTTCTTCAGAGTAGGTCTGGCGCTTTTCGTCTGCCATGCTTGGGGTGTTCACTTGGAAAGACTAAGAAGGGAATGTAGTAGCCAGTCGTCTGTGGCAAGTCTCCCACAGATGTCGGTTTTCCGCAGGAGATTTCCCACAGAGCGGTGCTAAGTGGATGCTTTTTTAATGTAGTCTACGAGATCAACATACGGGAATGGATGTGGGAAACTGTGCTGGGAAATCTCTCTAATATTTCCCGCGGAATCTACACAATAGGTCAGTATAGCCACGTATGCAGAAAAAAATCACCCCAAAACTGTATTAAGAAAAGCAGGAAAAAATCCTACAGCGCATGAACAGCAAACGAACCTCTCAGAGGGAAACGGTTGCTTTTGGGCCTTCTTGGAAACTGATTTGACCAGCTTCAGCCCTTCAAGAAGCGGCTTGAGGCGCTTGGTTGCAGCGGCGACGAGAGAAAGGCTGACCAGCGCATCATCATCACGATTAAAATGGACAGCCAACTGGAAGTAACGATTACCAATTTGGAACATGGAGATCTGACGGGTGTCCTGGTGCAATACTGGGCGGAGAGGCTTACAAATTTAAACACATAACAACAGTCAGTTAATGTGTATCGCTAGCATAGAAGACCAGACATCTACCTGAGCTTGGCAGCTTGCTTGAGTGTGCGCAGCTTGATCATCGGCTTCTCGAGCGCATCTGGAATGGGCTCACGTTGACGCGTGAGCTACTTGGTCGCGAGATTCAAGCGGCAGCCCCCGCATCTCCCAGCGTAACGTCCTTCCGCCTTGCCAACTTCTTGTCCACAGAACAATTATTGCCAGTTAGAACGACGCATCTCTCCAGATGTTTTCCAGACATTGCCAACGCTTCCGCAATTGCGATGCGGTGCGACTTGGCGGAGTGACCATCATCGGCTCTTCGATCACAAGCACAATCGAGAGGAACGGTGTGTGGACCACACCGTCGATCTAGTTCGACGCGAACATGCAAGATCGTGCTCGGAGTTATGCGACCAGTCATCAAAGATGATGGCAAACTGGCCCGACAACTCCTCTGGAATCTTAAGCTCGACCATCCGAGCTGAAACGAAGCATGTTTTCACGAAGAATCGAAGCCGACATAGTTGCAAGAGTGGTGTTTACATTTACAAAAATATACTTAGATCCAATATTGATTTAGAATAGAACGTCTCACCTGCGGTAACCGACTTTTCATAGAAGGTGAATGGTAGATTTTTTCGACGGTGGACTGGATCCATGCAAATCGCATCTGCGCCTTGTGCCCACCCACGAGCGAACCGATCCCATCTCCGCAGGCACCGCTGTTTCAAGTTGGGTCTCATAGGTTGGATGATGCGCGCCGACGTGTTGGATGAGGTTCGATGTGCCCCGCCTCACCCAGTGCTTGTACGAGCGCTGGCAGACCTTGCAGCGCCGGTAGCCCGTCGCCTAGTTGTGGCTGTCACGGAGCTGCGAGAAGAAGAGGTGTGAGGTCTGCTCCTTACTGCATTCTGAGGTGTCGACAGAAGAAGGGAGTTCACAGTTAAATGAAAAGTGCGACAAACAGAGCGCAGAAGCCTCCGGCGTCTCTAGCGCCGGGTGTCCACCCATTCGCTAGCTCGCTCAATACCGTACAAACGAGATAATGTATATACGTTCCGCATTTTACTTACTTGCCAAAATGCATTATTCGTTTTCAAAGGATAACCAGAACTAAATTATTATAGGAGATCCGTATAAACTATTTGGAATGAATAGTTTATTGGGGCGCCCTGCCGTCACCATTATTTCCAGCCGGAGCGCGAACGATCTGAGGTTTAAAATAAAAAATGCTTATCGGAGACGATTTATCCGTTACACAAAATATGTTCGCTCTTTAGTTTGGCGCATCCGCACTAACATGTCCTGAAGCAAAGATATGCCGCTAAATATTTAAGATACGTACCCTGATTGACTGGATACGAAATATTGGTGTTGTGCAGTCTATTTTGCATTCGGTATTGCTGCAGTCCATAAATTGGAAAACCCCATTAGATGTCAAGCGACGCAAGGTATCGATTTACTAATATGGGTACGGCCATAGGCCACGTCATCAACTATTATTCCGGCTACCGAACCTCGGACAGACTTTACACTACCTCTCCTGTTATAAAACCTATAACAACAGTTGAGTGTATGGTTTAAAAATGGGTGAGAATCCAAATTTGTGGTCAGTTGTTGCGATTTCGGAGCCCTTCCCTTCTAATCTGCTAGTAGAAAGTGCAAGTAAAATATCGTGTTTTTGTTTGCGATCGCCTGATTGCCACATAGGTATCTTGACTGGTTGAAGACAAAACCAGCTGCGTTTTCCGCATCGTAATAGAAAATACTGTCATTAAAAAAAGGGTGGCCATAAAACGTGTTTCTGAAAAAATACTAATCTTGTTAGAAATTCTCGCCAACGTAATATGCACTGTGAATAAACCACCCGATGGGCCATTCGCTGCCCTCATCGTCCTCGTCGGCTTCGCAGTCACTTCGGTGCCGTCAGATACCAGCGCACACTGACATTCGTACCGGTATACGCGTTAGTCCAAGTATCCGACGTCTGCGAATCAAAGCCTGGTTAAATTTTGAAGAAAGCTCGATCATGTCGGATGCATGGTCATCAGCAATCTGCTCTTTGATATCCGCCCATATGAGCTCCATAGCCTGACGCTCTGGGAGATACGGCTGCATATATTACTGCAAGTGGTCGTGCGATGGCGCTATCTCAGTAGCTCGGTCGACAGGCTTCGGTTCGGCTTGCTCGCACAAACAAGCATCATTAGCTCTGTTTTTGGGTTGGCTACATCGTATCATACATCTAAATAACACACCGAAAAAACGAATTAATTGTTGGACCCATTAACAATATAAAAAAACACTTACTATATTCTTATCGGCACTCCTGAATGTCATGTTTGAGCGTCTTGGTGGTGGTGCTGGGTTCAGTTGGTTCTTGTGATAACTGGCGCTGTCCATATGAATTTTACAGGCCAAACCTAGCTGCCAATGTTCGCTCAGATGTTCGAACCACTTGTCGAGCAGCTCCGTGTTAAGCTTTCCGTCGTAATCACCACCGTCCTTGCGCCTTAAATTGGACTGCCAAATTTCGCGTAAGCTCTTGACAAGCCCTCCAACAATTCCGTGCTTCTTACGAGAAGACATCAGCAGCTACAATACAAAACCTTGCATTTCATAAACGTTAACGGGATAAATATAACAAATATATTTGAAAGTACACCTACTTCGGGTCGCGACTGTTTTCTATACCGCGCCTTGTCTTCAGCTACTCAAGAGGTGAGCCGTTCGGTGTAAATTGCAAAAGAGTATCTCTACATAAACGTCGGGTCGAGGGGAGTTCCACCGGTTCAATTCGCGTCGTTCTTCTGCAAATATTGCTCGCGAAAGACAACATTTGCTACCGATGCTGCCATTATGTTGCGAGGTTTACCTTTGTTAAATAGCATACCCATTTGTCCGAGCACGCGACGGAGGGACCTTACAGAAACAAAAATGCTATACTCTTCTTTAAGAACCGTTACTAAAGGTTCTTCATGAAAAATGTTCCTCCCGATTATCCGCTGGTACAGATGGCTTGTTTTCTCGGCTACAAAGCCAAAGGTTTGGGGAGGACGGTCTGAGTTACTCGGGAGTGACGCGTAATGACATTTTGAGCATCATGAGCATATCGACTTCGTCACTGTAGCGGCTGTTGTTACGGACAGCACGGCCACAAATGAGTTTGTTTGGTTGACATTGCAGCAGATGCAGCCCAATACCTTTTTCCACAGCTGCATTTCCCATGTCCTCCACCTGGCAGTGAAGGATCTGGCCGACAGACTGCCTTGGCCGGGAAAAGCTTGCTACAAACTCGGGCAGCTGGTTCGTTTCCTGAAGAAAAGTCAACAACTCTGGTTTGATTTGAAGCGCCTGCAACACATGAAGGGCAAGCCAAGTTTGGTGCTGCTGCAGATACGTGCGAGGATACTATCCAGAAGTGTTTTGCGGCGGTGTTTGCTTCCGAGATGATTCTCCGTGCGTTCGGCACTGCGCGAGAGTTTCTTCGTGGGCGGACTAAGGAGCGGAAAGCCAAGCGTCGCCACGCGTACGACACGATTGTGGCAAAGGACTTCGTCAAGCAGCTGAAATAAAAGGCGCTCAAGCTCCTTGAGGTTCTGTCAACGTACCAGAAGGCTTTCGAGAAGAACTCGAAGCCACCGTCGGACGTCTACCACATGTTCATAACACTCCCGGAAGCGTACAGGAAGATGGAATGCCTATTTCGGAGTTGGGGAAGATGCAACAGGCTCTGGGCGAGCGCTTCGATTTCATCTACGGTGATGCTCACGGTGTCGCCTACCTTCTGGATCCCCGTTACTTATAAAAGGGGGTGGACGAAGATACTCGGGCGAATGTGCAGGACTTCGTCGCGCAGTGGCACGGCGGCAACAGTGAAGACGCGACGGTCATGGATCTGATCAAGTATCTTGGCGGACCTCGCGACACCTCTCTCGATGTCAAGCTGATTCGCCAGCTGAAACTAATCGTGCCCCAGTATTGGCGCGGGTTTCGCAGTTCCCGCTGCTACAGGAGATCGCGCGAAGGGTGTTTGCTTCCAGCTGCTCAAGTGCTGTGGCTGAGCGCAACTTTCTAGCGCACTAGTACGTCCACTTAAGCTCGTAACCGTCTCTAGGACAAGTCCGTCGAGAATTCAATTCAATTCAATTCAATTCAAAGAACTTCGATACGGAAGATACTGCGCTCTACGATCTGTTCAAAGACTTAACGAACGACAGCAGTGAAGGGGAGGAAGTCTATATCAACAGCGAATTCGAATATCACTGAGAGTAGGTCGGGAAAATACCAAGTGTATTCCTTTAATACAACTGGTCTCACATACCTTTTCAGCTTCAAAACGCTCAGCGAAGAACGGCGTGCCATGCGAGTCGGATCGGATGTAGAGGGACTATAGGAAGTATTTTTGTCCTCGAAGAGAAGCACGTACGTGATTCCGGCTTTTCCGTTGATGTCGGTGTACCCGTCGTGACCTTCGTTCTCTTCAGAAAAAGCACCATCCTCGAGCAAGACTCGTCGTAGTTCCATCGAGCAGCGTCGTAACCAGCTGGGGCGATTGGGGATGCTGACAGATGGCTTCAGAATTCGCAAGGCATCCCCAAGCGTATGATGCGCTGCCTTCTGGAAGGGCATGCCGGTGGAATAGAACCAGAAAGTAAAGAGCAGCTGAAATTCGCGAATCTTGACCGGGGACAATGCAGCTTGAAACACGGACGTGATGAGCGAAGTCTTGAGCTTGGAGCACTTCTTCTCGAAATGGTAGTGCACGCGCTCGACATGCGTCTTACCTGAAGTGCGAATGATCTCTTCACACTTCAAACACGACACGATGACGTCGTCAACGAGGACTTGGTACCAGATGGTGTCTTGAGGACGCCCACACGTCGAACAGGTGGCTGCGCTTGGGAATCGCCGACAATACAGACGGTAGGTGTTGGCGAAGCAACCGGAGATCGAAAAGTGTCCATGACGGGTGAAGAGAAGCGTCTAGTGTGATGTAGCTTGGCGTTGAGGCTGTATAAATAAAATGAGGCTATTGTTCGCCTAGATAACGACGTATGTCGCGGTGGACTGCGGTGGGTGTAGCTTCCAACAATATTCACTGCACGCTGTGAGCAATGATCCAAGATTGGATTTAATAACCCACCCCGATTTCATCAAGAATGTGGAATTTTCCATCCCTGCTTGGCGGCGATTTGCTGCCAGACAGCAATCAGTGGTGGAAAAATTCCACTTTTTACGGAAGTTGGAGTGGGTGACAGGACGACTAGGGAGAGTACACCACGAAAATGAGCCCATACCCAAATTTGTGATCCCAAAATAAACTATCTACGGACGGTGTCTTCGTGAGCCTGGACGACCAGCACCCCTTCCTGCAATTTCACTACGGCTACGCTCACGCGGTCGTAATATAGTGCATGATCGGGTTTGCGCACCCGGATCTGCTTCGTCTGCTCAAATACGCCAAGAACCCGCTCTTCTCGACTGCACTTTCGAGGTTTGCCCATAGCCGTTTTCCGAGCTCGCCATCGTGATGGGCTATAATCCTGCCTACGATCTCTACTTGTCTGGTTTCTACGTGCTACTGCCGGACAAGCTGGAAGATACCTACTAGCGCCTGCTCGACAATGATATCATGAAAACTCCAGATTGACCCTAGCTACGTCACGTGTGACTTCGAGATGGGGTTGCTGGACGCTGTACGCCAACGGTGGTCCGGGGTTCCTATCGTAGACTGCCTCTTCAACTGGAAACAGACCTTACGCCGCAAGCTGATCGACCTGCACATTCCGAAGGAGACGGTCAGTCACATCATGGCGTCCGGTGTCTTAGATGTGCTGACCGTCATCCCGATTGCTATATATGCAGAAAAGGGTATTCGTCCGCAGTCGTGTTGATGAGTCAAATGGGACACTTTTAGGCTAAACTTCAAGTGCACATGGATGCGCAACTACGATCCGGGGATGTGGTACGTCAACGCAATTGCGGAGACCACCGATATCATGAACTGCACCGACAATGCGGTTGGGCGGTTCAACAGGGACCTCAACAAGCGCTTCACGACGGCCCACCCTAATCTGCTCGCCTTTGTAGCTGTGATTAAGGAAAAGTCGAAGAGCTATGTTGAACTGATCGAGGGCATCCTCCACAATCGCCAACAGGCACCGTCGCATGGCAACCTGGTCAATGTGACGATCCTATCGAGTATCGCCGCTTTTGCGAGCAACCAGACCGCGAGTAGCACAACTAGCGCAACGCTGCTAGAGTTGAGCAGGCGACGTTCTTGAAAATACACCTACTTTGAGGATCCATATAGGGACATTTTGCTGCAGACCTAAAATCGATGTAAAACGTACCTAAAAGACATAAAAATGTCCATAATCACCTAAGACAAACCTAAGTTAAGTACCGATGGAGTTCTAAAACGGACCTTAAAAGAGTCCAACTTAACCTAAAACCTAAATTTATCCTGCACATAACCTCAGCTTCGACGTGCGATTTTAAAATTAGGCTCCGTGTGATCTCAGCTCTCTGATAGTCAACGTGCAATGTCCAGCTCAATAGTGTTGAGTGTAGACTCACACTAGCAACGCGTGCGCAGTTCTGACCTAACCTAAGAATATCACTCTTGCTTGCAATATTCCTTTCACACTTTCAATACAGCCTGACACAGCAAACACTACACCGACACCTGCCATGGAGTACGAAGGCCACAAATACAACGTAAAGGTCGAATACGAGGGCACTCGGTACTACAGCTGCGCCAAGTACAGGAAGACCAGGTGCTTGGCGAAGATCGTCGTATACCCGCCCCAGGCTAGCACCGGTGACACTCAAGAATGCGCTGACTCAGAAGTAACTGAAAACATGGACAGAGACAAGTCTCAGCCCACGATAAGCTATTGGGAGTCTCACACGTGTGACGACACCCCAACCGCGTCACCTCGCAATGTTGTAGAAGAGATGCGGATCCTGATCAAGAGAAGGGCAGTTGAAGACCAGATATTGACTGGGCGGACGTGTTGGGGTGGGCTCGTAATAATTGATTACAAGCTACGGAAAGAACATCGGCCACAAGTTACTACACAAGCGACCCGGTCTGATCTAGGCTACCGTGCTAGACAAGACGCCACGGGTGCTGACATTTTCCGCCTGCTGGAAATGGCTCCCTTTCGTTTTCTCAGCCCGCTAGACGACCGCCTCTTTATGGAATTCAACGATACGTACACCAGCAAAAACGATATTTTTCGAATTACCGGCATTCCTCTTGCCGGTCTACTGTATCTTCTCAACTATCTAAAGATTCAGCTGTTTGTCGATGGGACGTTGCATATTGCACCGAGTCCGTTTAAGCAGGTGGTAACTATGATGGTTTTCAACCACGGCCAACAGATATTTGTGGTACTTGTTTTACAATCTAGCTCAATCTCAGTCGGACTGGACCTATTGGCACATCTTGCACTGGATCAGGGTTCAGAGCGGCATAAAGCTAGATCCTGCTACTCTTTGCTGCGACTTTGAGCTGGCCCTGCTTCAAGGCGTGAAGGACCAGTTTGCCGTAGCAAAAACAGTCGGCTGCCTGTTCCACTGGAAACAGGCAATCCGGCGCAAGTTGGTATCGCTGCGTATCCATGAGGATAAAACTTAGCGGATTATGGCCCGCCGTGACCTGAATACGCTTAATGTACGACCTTTGGAGAAGTTAGAAAAAAGGAGTATACCTCCGAATTAGTATCTCCTACGCACGGCGACAAAAAATGGCACGACTTCTGGATACATTTCCTCTCCACCTGGCTCAAGCACTGCGAGCTAAGCACGTGGAACGTACACCACATGCTGACCGAGAACACAGCTCGTGGCCAAGACGAATAACGCCCTCGAATCGTACAAACGGTTTTCGCCGAAAGATTTAAGCGATCCCACCAAAGTCTCATTACGTTCGTACATGTGTGTAAGGACGGGTTCATGCGCTTCTTCGAACGCATCCGTCGCATTGAAGATGGCTCACAGCTCACCCTGTTAAGGTGTAGGACCGAGGTTGGAAGAGACTTAGGTAGAAGGATGTAACAGAAGTTATGATTGAGTTGTTAGGAAGCACAAGCAACTAGAACCAACTAGAACTGATATTCAATGAACGATAGATGGATACCTTATGTGACTACACCATTTGCGTGTAGATAACAATGAGAGGTTGTGTATTTAACAAAGTCGTCCTCAGCTGCTCTTTTTTCCAACAGCCTCTCGGCGGCTGAGGGAGGTATGAGGTTTGTCCTTGGCCGTGGAGAGATCAATGGTCTGCTTATCCAAGTGACGTTATCGTCCCAGAGGTGGCAGTTGCGGGCAAACCGCGCCACCGTGCCAATGAGGTGCAATGCTGTAGGTTTCGTTTTCTGACAGGACTTTTGTTCGGGACACAGTATATAATGTATCATAATGTTAATAGTAAAAAATGGGACAGTGGTATCGTCAGTTGGAGTTGCAATTGCTTCGTTCGTACTATTGCTGGACTCTCTTAAGATGTCATGTACTTAGCGTTTGCTGTAGAAAATCATATTTGGTTTCGCTATCTGAGAACATGTAGAGTCTATTTAGGTGCTAGCCATTGTTGGCTGCTTTCGAGGCTGCAGCATTGTCGATGGGATGTTACAAGGTATGTGAGATAATTTAGATGGGATGTGTACGCGATGCAGTAGCATGCGATGAACCAAAAGTGCGATATAACACGAAAGTGCATGCTTCTTTGTTATTATGCATGTATATAACAGTGAGTGAGCTTTGAATTGAATCATTTCCGATTCTTCTCGCATAAAGCTCCCCCTCTGCTACAAGTTCTTAAGGTTCGAATATTATTTACTTTGTATTATTTTTAGCAAGTTGATGCTTGGCGGTAGACTACCTGGCATGAGTTGCTTCTTACAGGGCCTTTTTGGTCACGAACGGATTCGTAGCTTCTCAAATGCTGGGGTTTTTTATTATCAAGTTGGCTTTATTGATTATTTCCTTATGATGCTCTATATTAATACTTTTATCCTGCACATTTATTAGATGCCAAGGAGAACCCGGCTTCGGGTTAAATATCAAACCCAATCGGCTACCCGGTAAGTACTCGTACTGTTGGTTATACTACGTCAACAACGCTTTGCAGGAGGTTGATTTTCTGACCCCGTAAGTAATGAAGAGACTTTTGACTCGGCTGGCCAAGGTTGAATCACATGTCGATCATGGTCATGAGCGCTACGGGGAATATATACGACTCAGGCCCTTCATTTGGCTTTGCAGAAAAGCTGTAAGCAACTTTGCTACCTTAACCGACAACTCCCCGGTTTTAAGAAAAGGGGGCTGCGCACTGGGCTTGTTGCAGATTGTCAACATGCCTCTCTCCTCATCATTTCATTGGCCGTCGTCCTGGACAGCTCAGGGTACTTGGCACTGTATTGCGTGTGTCAAGGTTGGTGATCGCTTTGTATGACGAGTACCATGTTTTTCCTAGCAGGAAAGAGCAACTTCGCCACTATTTCCATGAGCTTGATGGAGTGTATGCTACCGAGGACATGACGTCCAACCGTGTAAAGTAGTAATATTACTTTTATGTCGTTCAATTCAATAGTAAAAACACATTTTTGTATGAATTTAATTGTTATTTATTTATTTATTTAATATAACATTTTTGTTATAATTTGTTATTGCAATCATTTTGCTTAATTCTTTTGATTGGTTTTATTTTAAATTGCCCCGTATATTTTGGAATATTTTGCTGATAATTTCCATTACATTACTGGAGCGGTACAAAGAGCATTTCGTAGCCGTATGAATATTGGCTTTGTAAGCGATATTGTAAAAATGTCTGCTACCATTTCTTTGGTGTTGCAGTATTCTATGCTGAATTCCTTGCGTTCCCACCTGTTCTTGTATGAAATGGAAACGAACGTCTATGTGTTTTGATCTGCCGTGGAGCTCTGCATGTACGAGAGTTTGATGCAGCTCTGATTGTCTTCGTAGAGTGTGATGGCGTTTGGACTGTCATGCTTTAGTTCAGCGAGTAATAGTCTAAGGAAAATGAATTCCTAATGAATTCCTGCATGCGGTGGCATAGAGAAATGTACTCTAGCTTCGGTTGTGGACAACACGACTGAGTGATGTTTTCTGGATTGCCAGGAGATTGGACTACCACACATGTAGGTCACAAAGCCTCCTACTGATCGCCTAGTATCTTGACAGTTTGCATAGTGTCTGAGAACGCAGTGAGATAGCGTTATGCTTTATACAACTCTACCTTTCTTAGCCCTCCCAAGGTAATGCCGACGTTTTGTGTACCATTAAGGTACTTAAGGCCTCTCTTAACTGCATTACAGTGGAGATTTCCTGGATTGGCAAGGAACTGACTAACTTCACGAAGAAAAGGGCTAGGTCAGGCCTGGTCCCCATGATTAAGTACATGAAGCTACCTACTGCCTCTCTGTACGGGATCGCTGTCATCTCATCTTTTTCTGCCTGCGTTGCAGGGCACATGTCGAGTGAGAGTTTGACACTCGGGTCGGTCGGCGTACCGACGGGGTATGAATTAGGTGGAAGAATCGATCCGGTACTTCGGTAGCGTAATTCTCTTGGTGGATAAAGACGGACCTGTTTTTGCGGTCACGTATTATTGACCATCCAAGGAGATACTGGGCTTCCAAGGTCGGTCATTTTTAATCGCGTTTTGAGCGCGTCCTTGATGGAGGTAGTGGTAGCAACAGTAGGTGCAATGATGAGGAGGTTATCGACTTAGAAAAGAATGTAGCATGTATGCCCATCGACTTCACCGACAAAAACACATTGGTCTTTGACGAGTTTGCGAAATTTCATCGTCATCAAAAAGGTACAAAGTGTGAGATACCAGATTCGATATGCTTGTTTAAAGCCGTATAGGCTCTTCACTAATTTACACACCAAGTGTTCTTTGCCTCTAGTAGCAAAACCTTCGGGTTGTGTCATGTAGATCTCTTCGTCTAAGAAGCCATTGAGGAAAGCTGTTTTTACGTCCATTTGATGGATCTCAAGATCGAGAAGGGCTGCTATGGTGAGTAGAAGACGGAGGACTTCCATGCGGATGACGGGTGGGAATATCTTGTCGTAGTCAATGCCATATCTTTGAAGGAAACCTTTAATTACCAATCGTGCTTTGTATCGATCGATGGCGCCGCCGCCTTTGTATTTAACGACAAACACCCAGCGGCATTGTAATGCTCGGCGGCCTCTTATGAGTTTAGTGAGTGTCCATGTTTTGTTTTCCAATAGGGATTTATACTCAAACCGGGAGGCACCTTCCAGTGGAGTGCTTCGGGTAGTTGGAGTGCTTCTCGTTACGTTTTCGGCACCGAAATGTGTCGAATAGCTAGCAATGTGTGGATTTGCGTAAGCTACGCCTTGCGTTGTTCCACGTCAAGTGGGTCGTCTAGTAAACTTGTGTTGATTGTGCGTTTTGGAGCGTGGTTTGCCTTTTTGTTGAGACCGCTGGGCTCGTCAGCTGTAAGGACGGTTGCATTGCGTTTAAGCATGTCAAATAGTGGGAAGACGCTGTGACTGTGGTACCGGTGCTGTTGTTTTATTTTGGGACTGAGTAAATTCACGGAATTTTATGTCTCTGCTGTAGATACACGATTCTCAGTTTATTAAGAAGTCTGTACCCCTTCTTATTGGAAGGAATCCCCAGATACATGCACTTCTTAGTTCGTTTTTCGAGCTTGTTGCGATAACGTTCTGCAATTTGCGCGTATGCCGCGCATCTGAATACTTTGATGTAGGGTGCGGATGGTTTACGATTGAATCACTTTTCGTGGGAGCGATAATGTCCGTAACAAAGATCGGAGTTTATGTTGAGGAGGTCAGCAACGTGTTTAACGCATTCTCCCCAGCGAACGTGGGAAAAATTTCCATCAATTACGAAAGCTCTTGTTCGTTCAAGCAGCGTGCGCATACTCCTATCTGCTACACCATTTGTTAGTGTGTGTAGGCATTTGTGAATTGAGAGTATGTGTTGTACTTCTCGAAGATAATTCTTCCGAGCTTTCATACTCACGGGCGTTGTCGCTTTGGAGGTTTCGGATCTCTTCGTTATACATGTTCTCGGTGTATTCGAACTGGCCTACATCGGCGCGAAACATGTTTCGGCCTTTCTTTCGGAAATCCTCATCGCATTCGTACAGGTCTGACTTTCGCTTAATGATGTAGATGTAACATATAGCGTGAGAAGTCATCGATGAAAGTGAGGGTGTAGTGGCAGCCCGAGAGTGTTGCAACTGGCAATGGTTGTCGGTATGAAACTTCTCAAGAGGAAATTTTGTCCTTTCAACTGATCGTTTAATAAATGGGTTACGTTTAGATTCTGCGCATGTGCATGATGAGCATAAGTAGTCTTTGCTGGAGTCGAATCTCAACAGTCCCATGTCCTTGACTTTCTTGGCCTTAGCCAGATCCTGCATAACGCGAAAGTTAGGATAACCCATTCGTTTGTGCCAGAGTATAATATTGCAGACGTACCGGATTTGGCCACGTGGACACTTGGTTAGTTCTCGCAGGGCGAGCATTGAATTCGTAGAGGCGAGTGCCATCTTCAGTCTTGGGTTCGAATTTGGTTCCACGGTCGAAGAACAGAACCCATGTCTTGGCGTCGGGATAGTTGGTCTTGTAGTCCTTTTCAACAGCTTGGCCCACCGAGAGCAAGTTGAACTTGAGTTCAGGAGCGTACAGCAGGTTGGTCGGGGTAATGACTCGATCGTTTCCCTTTGTGTCCTTGATAGTCAACTTCACGTCACCAGTTCCTGTAATGGGTATTTGGTGATTGCCTCCGATTGTGATGGACTTGCCCGTGGTCGGCTTACGGTCTCAAACCTGTGCTGGGACGTGACGTGGCGAGTGCATCCGGAATCGATCGTCCATGTTGGATCGTGGTGTCCTACTTGAGCAGTAAGCTCACGTCCTCGGTTTGCCGTGTAAGGCCGAGTGTTGTGATGGTAGTTATGCCATACTCACTATTGTCGGATCCGTTGCCTTCTTGGTTGCGTCGACCGTGAAATTTGTTTCGTTTTCCTTGGTCGCTACGACCGTCATTTCCAGGGCGATCTTCCAAGTCGATGATGAACGCCACGAGATCGGCGCCTTCCTCGTACTTGAGGGTCATCAGATACGACTGGGTGTAGACGGATCGCCGTGGACGGCGGCACCTTCTTACTTTCTACAGATCGTGTGAATTTTTTTATACGCCGTAGTCTTGTCCTTCACCATGAGAATGTGTTGATCGTCAATGGTTTTGATGAGGAACGCTTTGGCTTTGGCTTCATCGAGCCTTAGCTTCTTCGAGTTCAGCTTCAGGCTCTTGGCCTTCAGCTTCTCAGCCCGCTTCAGTTCATCACACTTTTTTACAGTGAATGACTGGATTAAGGGTGGTTGTACCTGCCCCATTTCCACGTCGCCGTCGTCTCCAGCGGTGACGGCCTCCGAACTTGAGTCGGAGGAGGACTCACTCCATGAGGAGTCCCCCGATGTCGTTGGCATTGGCGCCCCAGCGGCGTCTAGCGCGGCCTCCATTTCGTCCATGTCAGCCAGCGCAGGGTTGGGGTCTTCACCAGAGGAGAAGTCGTAGTCCTTGTCGCCTGCGTAGCCGGCTTGGTGACGAAGCCGATGACGTTCTTGCCTTCGAGGGTGGCGGTCACTCGTGTCTTCCAGATGACGAAGTTCCGGCCGTTAAGGCGCGCAAAATCGCGGTCGTCGGCGCTTGAGTCTTGCGTTTGGGCTCATAATCTGTTTAGGTGTAGGACCTAGATTGGAAGAGACTTGGGTAGAAGGATGTAACAGAAGTTATGATTGAGTTGTTAGGAAGGCACAAGCAACTAGAACCAACTAGAACTGATATTCAATGAACGATAGATGGATACCTTATGTGGGTACACCATTTGCATGTAGACAACACATAAGCACATTTATACATCGTATAAGTATATATGAGAGGTTGTGTATTAAACATAGTCGTCCTCAGCTGCTCATTTCTCCAACACACCCAGGTATCATATCCTGTCGTCCCTCCGAAGCTGTAGGACTGATTAGCGGTACCGTCTGGCGGATAAAGCAGTGGCGTGGGTTCGGTGGGTAAATTTGCATTTTCCGAACAACTATATTCATTCCGATTTCAACTATAACAACAAATACCCATATACCGTATTTTGTTCCAAAACGGACCTAAAATAAGTATGTTTCCTAGGGCTATTAGGTACTTTTAGTACAGTTTTAGATCGATTTAGGTACGCAGCGCACCATTCCTCCCTATATGAGACAAAGGCAACAAAAAGTTACTAACATGCCATTGAGAGTTATCGTGATATTCGGCATTGAAGTTGCCCAATAGAAATTCGTACGTAAGCGAAGTTTGGAGAATCCGCCTTTCGTAAATTCAAAACCTTAACGGGGTGTATCGACGCTTTCAACCAGATCGAGAATCACTACAATGCAGAGCCACCAGTCGCGCAATACCCCGCCACCTCGCGACCCACCTGCTGCTGCAGCCCCCCCCCCCCGATCTGAAAGAGACGAGGACCAGTACCAGTCTAGGCCTGTGGTGCATGTCGCCAGCCACAGCGGAGGTGATTCACCGTGTGAAGAAAGTATCGAGGGCTGTACGGGTGCGGAGGATGAGACCGGTTCGAGTGAAGAGTATGAAGATAGTGGCGATGAAGACTTCTCGCCTCAGTCGGGCGAGAATAGTGATGAAGAGGTTTTGACAGCAGAGAGTGAAGCAAGCGCTGCTGTGTCGGAGGGTGACTTGAACAACTTTTTATTTGACGTTGATCTCACGGTTCAGTGACTGGGATTATCAACTCAGACTCATGCGAGAACTGCTGCGTGCGTGGTAAGGCGAAGGAGCTGTCTTCTCTATTGTGTTCATTGTCACAGATGACAAAGGAGAAGAATACGAGTTGGCACACTGCTAGCCGTGCTCATGCAAGTATCGGTCCACCGCAAGCGGGGAAGTGGTGATCGAGAGAGATTTAACTAGTATCTCCCGTTCGTTGGCCAAGTGTGTCGCCCAATCTTCGCCCGCTGCTACGGAGTTGTACCGATGATCCTGCAGAGGTACAAGACCCGCATTCGTGATGGCAGCATGGCAGTCAAGGACATGGAAATAAGCTCAACAAGAACGCGTCGCAAGTAGACGTCGTGTTTGGCTAGTGCAGTGGTCTACATTTTTTGCGGAGGAGGTGGGAGAGGTGGTCTTAGTGCGCGTTTGGATGCAAGAAGATCGCCAAAAATACTACAGCAGTGACAAGTACGTACTGCTACCCGCGCACTTCACTTGGGACGCAATTTGGGATGGGATGCACGCCTTTGTGGAGTCTGTCCTGAGAGTGCGTGAGCCTGCGCGAGCCACGATGCGGAAGCCCTTTACACTGCACTGTCCTATGATACGGATTCGGTCTCCGCGCAACAATGTATGCGCCCTTTGCGCTATTTACCACACCGGGATGCGAGGTGGCGTCACGACGGAGAAGACGGAAGCAGTCGGCGTCATACTGAATCAGCTCGGCACATGAAATAAAATTTGCTGAGGGACGAAAGCAACATTTTATTATCCTCGGTATAATGTGATGTGGATGTTGATAAATTTTTAATTACTTACAGGCGAAAACACAAGCAAGACAAGTCGCCGTGGTCCAGAGAGCATCCTGTCATTGTCCTGCAGAACCTGACTATTCCTAGCGTTGCCAATACACCGTCACAATGGTAGTTTTGCTCGCTGCTGTCAGTGAGCTGCTTCGGTATTTACCACGAGAACGGCAACGACCAGACGAACTGCATCAACGCCGAAAATACCAGTGGCAAAGGCAGCAATAAAGTCGACTCCTTGCTGGCTAACTTTGTCGAGACAAAGCTTGTGCCGTCCGGCAAAACCAGACTTATTGTGTATGCGGACAATTGCTCGGGTCAAAATAAGATTAACTATGTTATCAAGTTCCTGCTGACCCTCGTCAACATGGTACTTTTGAGCACGTGGACTTCAAGTTCTTCGTAAAGTGTCATACGAATAACTTGTGCAACCGCGGCTTTGGGCATCTTCGCATGGCCACCGCTGAGTGCTGGACAATGAGCCACGTCGTAAAAGCAGTCAATGTGGCTGTATTAAACTCTGTCACGGTTCATGTGCCGCGTGATAGATTTTTGTTTTAGTCGTAGAAGCCATTCTTGACTGAGCTCTACAAACCAGTTTAAGGCGTGGAGCAGTATCACATTTTTTCTATGGATAGCGCTAAGCCCGGGGTTGTGACGTGCAAGAAGGATTCACAGTCCGCCGCGGAGGATAAGGATTTATGGCGGAAGATCGATGGTGTTATGACGGCGAAGAAGAAGGTGGTACGAATCATGACCTACCACATTGAACTCCTGCCTGCCCCCCCCTATAAACGCCGAAAAGAGATGCAAATGTACAAGTCGATACAGCCGTACGTCTCGCAAGCGTTCCAGAACGACCCTTTGTACACAAAGCCGAGTGAGAACGAGGGCGCTGCCGCGAAGACGTCTATGCGAGCACGCTTAGCGCACCGTTCTGCTATGGCGGTGGTAGCGAAGAAGAACCAAGATCAGCGTGGAATGGCTTACAAATTCTCATACGCGGAACTTTTCGAATAATAAGGAGAGGGCACCGCAGAGAACGAGCAGCTGCAAGCAAGATGGGTACGGCAAACAGCAAGACGCGCAAGGCTCCGGTGGGAAGACAAGTCCTAGGCTTCGAAGGGAAGTCAAACAATTTGTTATGTATGCCCACTGGCTAATGAAAATGTTCCCTAAGACTGCATTTAAATTTTTGATATTCAAAATATAACGCCCGAGATTTGAAGTGACCTGCTAAAAAAAATATTCTTCGACATGTTACAGTTCGTTTTAGTGAATTCTGAGACTATGAGCGGATTCCGCACGCGCTATTCCCCCTAAAACATTTATAAGATATTTTTGAGTTCTCGAGCCGAACATGGAGATATATATTTCTACGGACCTCACGCTCGGCTTCCTCCGCACGTAAATAACTGTGGGTGGGCTCAAACAAAAGCTAAGACAGCCCTCTTTCACATGGGGTACCCAAATCGCGATTCGTACCTTTGTTGATAAGTATTTGTTTGTCTGACGTTGTCTCATATATTGCCTGTGCCAGAAATGTTCCCAACAGGAAGTTCCGAATGTGTACCCAACACCACGATCCCAAGAACGTTCCTAATAGCTCTATTAAAAACGCACCGCGCAGGTTTATCATATCCCAAAAGCGTGCCCAAGAAGTTACTCTCCTTCGGATGTTTTTGGGTTTGGGTACGTTTTCGGGATGGATTCTCGGCTATCGACAGGACGGGAATCCCGTTTTTTTCATCATGTTTTGTGTTGTCCCTTAGTGATTACCCTGAGGTAAAAACTAAGGGACAACCAAACAGAGATGATAGTTTTTTTTTCTTACCTAAAACCCAAGGGACAATACAACACATGGATGACTTTACACTGAGGTATAAACTAAGGGACAATACAAAACATGGATGGATGGCTCCCCGTGTAGGAAGTTGTGGTTGTCCGCTGGTATGCTGCTTCCTGCATCGCTAGCGCTACCAGAGGCCATTTCTTCTTTGTATCCTCGATAAAAAGGCCCACTCCACTCCTCACCTTCAATGGACTCCTTATCCGCTTCGAATATATTGTCTTCGATGAGAAGTGTCGATCGCGCTGCGAGAGCTTAATGCACCAGCACCGCATCTAATGGCATCAGCTGTCGCTGGTACGTTGACAGCGAAAACGACGGTGACAAATTTATCGTCAGAGGGGGAACGGCAAACGCGCTACCGGCACCGAGCATTGCAGTACGTCGCCAAATAAGCAAATATATTATTATCTGGTTCAGTAGGAAGGGTTCGGCGACGTCAATGGAAACCGACAGCCAAGCTGCCGTGGGACCTGACGACAAGATTTGCTGCTGCAAATAGGCACTCGGGTTGGGACTACCAGTCCACTCGATGAAGACGCCGGCAGCTGAGAGCTGACAGCCCGACACGCAGAGCGGCATGCCTCCGAGGTATGTGTTTTACTTATGTTTTTATGGCTTCGTTGTTGCACTAACACTACTGTTGTCTCAGTCGTCAGCCCGCTGCGGCGCCAGCTGAGCTAGAGTCCTGTTCTACGCCGACTGCTTCTACTTAACATTTTCTAACGAGACAATAAATCCTTTAAATTCATGTTGTGATGGCGATGGGTGGGCACTACCACAAAACAACTTCTTTCCTAAAACCAAAAATTCCCTGGTTCTCATCTCTGTCTGCAATGCATGCACTATATTGTTCCGGCAGGGATCCGGCTCGATCTAGGCGACGGACCCGTCCGTCTTCTCGATGAGACCTCTCGCGGTCGACGTCAACTCTTCAGCGACCCCGCTTATCCGATGTTGTTGGACCAGCACCTAGAGATTGGCGCCGGTGACTTCTTCCACTGGTGCAACAATATATTGGATACGTGCCAAAATCTCTGCGAATCGTACTTAATCGAAAATACCTTTAAATCTTAGTAGGTTTTGCCGCTGACCGGTGCGGGGAGCCAAGCCAAGCCCGCTTTTCTTCCCGCTCCGCTTTGGCTCTCGCTCACCTCCGCATCACTGCGGTGTATAGATAGAACGTTCAGGTGGACTCTGCGGTCTAGGTGCTCACTGGGTATGTAAAGATATCCTGATCTAGCTACACAAGTCGAGCTGGATATTCGCAAACGCATGATAAGTACTACTTCTTCGAGCTGCTCACTATGGCTGACAATATGGAAGTAGTGGGTACCAACGTTAATCGACGACCCAGGAGGGTCAAATACTGAGATTTACCAAAGTCGACGGTTCCAAGATCACCAAGCACGTTGCTGACAGGGGGCCATGTCCACCACCAGCTGGGTTTCATCGCCTTCGGATCGAGGTGCTACGTCGAGTGGCACAACTCTCCCCTGAGCGACATCACAAATGCGTTGCCCGCCGCGGTGACGCCGCCGGTGGCAGTTTGGAGCCGGCAGAGTATTATCCCGGCCAAGAAGCCTCGGGCGGAAATGGTAATTTAAAGCTTCAAAATTTAAGCAGTACGATTCCTGACAACCATTGCTCAAATTAAATGGGATCACTCACATTAGAAAGCTAAGTGACTAAGGTTTTTTACAGAGCTACATGCAACAGGTAGCTCGGTCTCCATAAGTCAAATGGCGGCCAGTAAAAAATTACCTGCTGCCCAAAAGCGGCTGGTGGTGAGGACCTCAGAATAAATCCGCGCTAAGTAGGCCTCGGCGCCGCACCTATCGAAAGATGATGTGCGCAATCATGTTCATCAGTGTTTGGATTTCGCGAAGATCATTATTATTTTTAATCTGGGCTGCCTGGGAGAAACACCATGACCCCGACATCAGCTCGGTAGGTCGTCAACTGACGTGTTGCTTAACAATTCTAGCATTTCATTGGTCGAAATGTGATATGTAATAGACGGAAGGTCCCATGCCATTTGATCGACCAGGCAAGCACGGGGAGAGTCTGCACCCGAATTAGCGACCAAAATGAACTCTTGAGGCACCTAAACCGGTAAAGGTGGATGAAAATAACTGCAATAAATGAATAGCTGATTTTATCATTTTTTTATTATTGGGTTCGCCTCGTCCAATACAACACCAAATAGCCCCAATTGCTGGCAATAAATATGGCAATGACTGGCCTCTGGGGCCCCACCAGCCGATCATAGCTCGAGGATTCCACAGGGCAGCTACGATGACATCACTGGTGGAGTTCTCCACCACTTCCACGCCAACAGTGCCTGACTGGCTAGGAATGCTATTAGAGCTGCCTCTCGCTGCAATTCCGCACAGCGCTCGAGCCCGTAAAGACACCATAATCAAGCTTCCCATCAGCTACATTGGTCTCAACAATCATATTTTTTCTGCCTTCTTTTCGCTTCGCTCGGTCAAGGCCAGTTCCACTGAAACCTGTGCGGCAACAAACGACATTTGGCGTCTCTATTGCATCAAGAGGATAACCATATATATATGTGCAAATAACCCGTATCCCACCTAGCGCAAACGTTCATCTTCTATTCTATCGGCATAAATTTTAGCTTGTTTGTCTATCTGTATTGCTCAATGAGACCCGGAATTTGGTCAAGGTTTTCGATTGGTTCCCATGTAGCATCGCTTCTTGATTCACCCAGCCACCAAGTCTAGTACTGAAGTTTCTTTTCACACGCCGATGGCCAATGACTTCCTGTAATAGTTGACCTTCTGATCCATCCGTCAATAACACCCTGCTGACCTTTTGACGACGTGAATTGTCCTTGCGATATGGCTTCAGTAGCGACGTGTGGAATACTGGATGCAGCTTTAGTCCTATCGTCAATTTGAGTTCTTACGAGTCTCGCTGACATTTCTTCACTATAGGGTACGGTCCAATGAATCTTGGCGCAAGTTTCTTCGCCTGGGCAAACCCCCTGTGTCGAATGTCAAGAATGTCAACAATTCGACCATTAAGGAGTGCTAATTCTCCATCCGTAATGTTTGTAATGTTTGAGCGAGCTTGTTCGTATCGTAATATGACTTCATCCACGTCTGGGCCTCACTCATCGCATCTTGCGCTATCTTCAGGATTACCTCTTGTTTAAGAAGGAATTCTTGTGTAGACTTGTTTAGCTGCTCATATTCTGGGTCCCTTGTTACATCGTCTGGCATAAAGGGTACATAATCCAGATCAGCTTCATATGTAGCATATCAATTGAGGCGTGTGCACGTCCGTTTGTAGGCGAACTCCTCCAGATGCAAATACTCATCCCAACCGCTCTGGGAAGGGTTGACAACACCTCGTAGATAATCTTCGACAAACCGATTAGTACGCTCGGTCTGACCATCGGTCTGCGGCGAAAAGAAGATGATAGTTTGTGTGTCGTTTCTAGCGTCGTGATCACCGATGATAGTTTGTGTGTCGTTTCTGATCACTTCTTGCCAAGCCTTAGACGCGAATTTCGAATTAATGTTCGAAATTATCGGCTTAAGCGCGCCATTATCTTTCACATGATTAGCCATGAACAGCTCAGCAGTCTCTGCAGCTGTCGCTGACGTATTGGTTGCAATAAACTTTGCACGCTTGGTCAACCGGTCCACGATAACCATAATGATACCCTTTCCAGCTTGTTGTTCGAGGCAGCGCAGTCATGAAGTCCATCGAATATCAACCCATCGACCTTCCGGGACCTCCAACGGCTGAAGTTTTCCTAGCGACTTGGTTTGACTTGCCTTAATGCGCTGACAAAGCTCTCATATGCTCACATAGCGCTGAACATATTTTGATTTCTTGGGCCAGTAATACTTCTTCTGGACCCCTAAGTATATTTTGAAGTACATCGGGCGCCCTGCCGTGACTTTCACAAATAACACGGTTTTTCAGATCTTCGTTGTCAGGAATCACCAGTGGCGGATTTACATCATCGTGTGTCTGGTAGTACAGTACCCCCATTCTCTACAGAGTGTCGCGGTACCTCTTTACCGCTATTAATACCCTGCATTATCTTCTGGACGCGACGGTCCGTGGAGTAACGTTGTTTGGCCGAGTGCGTCACAGTTACACACGTCTTTTGCATACTAGCAACTATTTCGCGATTGCGAGCTGCTTCAATGAGCTCAGTTAGGCTGACCTGGGCGGTTTTGTGCTCAAACAATGGGTTTCGAGACACTGCATCGGACGCTTGATTGCTGTGGCCTGGAATCCACTTGAACTGTGAGTAGCTTTCAGCTAGCTCATCGAACCACAGGCAACACGGCGTTAGTCGTCTTCTGCGTTAAGATTGTCTCGATACCCTTGTGATCAGTTTCCACTGTAAATGGACGATCAAGCAAATAACGCGCCATACGCCGAGTGCATGCATAATGGCCAGTAGTTCCTACTCCCGTACAGAATAGTTTAGTTCGGCCAGTTGTGAGTGAATGCAATTGAATCATCCACCCCTTCCCTGTTTTGAAACAGAACTCCTCCAATGACAAAATTCGAGCCATGCATACGAATACCAAATGGTTTGTCGAAGTCAGAAAGCTGTAATACAGGAGGTGTGGATAGTCGACGCGCTTGAGCTCGTTGAAACATTCTAGCTGTTGGTCGGAAAGCTGCAAGATTAGACTTCCTTCGAGCGTAAGCCTTTGGTACACTCGTACAATGGGCCTGCGAACTGTGCAAGTCAGCACAGAGGCGCGAGACATACACCATCGTACCCAGGAAGCTCTCAATTTGTTTCTTGGTTCGAGGTATCGGCCATTCCTTGATGTTGAGTATTTTGTCTGGATCCATCCGTACACCGGTTGGGTATACAAAATCCCCAAGACAAGGAATTTCTCAAACGCAAATTTGAATGTTGACAGCACGACGTACAATCTCTGCTCTAGGTAGCGCATAAGAACATGATCCGACGCTTCAATATGCTTCTGGACATCATGCTCCTGTGTGTATACGTAGATGCCATTAAAACACATGGGTATGACATAGCGTAAATTGCTAAAAACACGCTGAGCAACCGGTTAAATGTTCCCGGACTACCACTTAAAGCCATAGAGGTTACAAGGTAATCAAACAGCCCATCAGTCGTCGAAAAGGCAGTGAAGGGAATATTGGATTCAAGGTGTTTCACCTGATAGTATCCCCACAGAAAAACCGTACAGGAAAACCAGTAGCTGCCACTCATGGCATCAAACGTATCATCCTTCCTCGGCATCGGAGCGGCCGGCCAAATGGTGACGTTGTTAAGCTGTTGATAGTCGTGTACGATACGTCATCCAACAGGTTCATGACACAGAAGGTTAGTGAGCTAAATGGTGATATGCTTGGACGAATGGTACCTGCATGCACCATTTCTTTGGACCATTCTTGAATCACCTTGCGCTGATCCGGTCTTTGATGCCGTTGCTGGTGAATTCACCGATATCGGTTGCGTTCCCGGTTGAAGCTGTAATTCGTGTTCAATACCTTCACGAACGGGGGACGTTGAGTTCGGCAGCTCAGTACGGAACACAGTATCGCGGTACATGAGCCAAACTTCATAAGCCGGATTGCTCACCAATGCCTCCCATCCTTGTTGCTTTCCTCCCGCCATCACTCGAATCCCGTCTTGGGACTGGCTTCGATCCATGAATTTTTTTGTATTGCTAATCCCACTCACCGAAGGCTTGGAAGGAAACGAACCTCCCGTGGACCCCTTACAAGGCCGTCCCCGTAATAACCAAACTCAAAGTTTGTGGCAATCTCAATGACTTCGCGTAGAAATCGGGGACTCAGCTCTTTCACTTTCTTCGCAGTTTCGGTACGAAGCCCATTCTGAAAATAGAACCGCTTCTCCATTTCAGATATGTCCAGTTCGGAATGAGACATCAAATCCTGAAATGAAGACACAACTCGTGGATGGTCCTGTGCTGCTTTAGCTGAAATAGGCGTTCGCGTAGGATGTACTCGAAGTCCTTTGGACGGAAACGGTCACGCAGTTTGGCCTTGAATAGCTGCCAAGTTTTATGCACTCCCGCAGCTTCACAATCAGACGAGAAGTCGCGATACCAGTTCAGCCCAGACTTGCCTAAACCGCTTGATATCATTGTCACAAAATCTGACGTGTCGGCTTCCACTAATCCTCATTTGTTGGCATAGTATTCTTCTATGACGAATATCCATAGTTCTAAGTCTTCGCCAAAGGTTCCCTTATAAATAGGATGGCCTTTTCCGTCTTTCGCCTTGGGAGCCCAAGCAAGTGCTCAAATCGGCTATTTTCTTGCTGCATCTGAAACTGAGTTTGCATCTGATTTTAATACATTTGTTGCTGTTGTGTTATCAACAGCATCAACTGTTGCATCGATATCGATTCAGGCGCGTTGTTGATCCGTCACTAGGAGCTGATTGAGGTGTAGTTTCTTCCGACTGATCCGTCCGCGGGACTTGACGTGGCCGCGGATAAGGCGATTAACTCTGAGTCGCCATACTCCTTGTCATAGGCACTAGGGGTAGAGCAAATGGACTTTTCGGCGAACAATCCGTATTTACGGTACAACTAAACGGATATGGGAACTAAGCTCAAAAAGTGTTTTCCTACAGCTATTGCTCTGCAGCTTAACGTGAATAATGCACTTAAGTTTCGCAATAATGCTGTCTTCGTAGTCTAAGAGCTTGAGGAACGTTAAGTTTAGTAGACCGTTAGCCTGCTTTTCGATTTTGTCTTCCTTAAGCAAAGTAGTCTCCTTACGGAATATCACAATAATCCGCTTAGCTCTCTTCACTTGATTTATGAGATCGAGTTGTAACTTAACGATCTTCTCAGCGTCTTTCTTCGTCCAGAATAGGTCAGTGGCAATAGCAGCGATCGGCTGAGGAGGAAACGTTGGCAGAGATGTCGATGCGACTTTGACACCCTGTTATTTCCTCTTACTCGGCTTACTACTGCTTTTAATATGGCCCTTTTTGTGACGGGTCATATACCAATTCGGTAGGTTGGGAAAAAGGCAAAAGGATACCACCGGGTAACCAAGGATATAGTTATACACACCAACGTTCCGCGTTAGCAAACAGTGATGAAGGCACCCTGGCACTGAACCGACTTCTAGTGGTATTCCAACGCAACTCTGGAGTGTCGACACTACCAATTTAGGCGGAGGCTAGGACCCTAACTGGTATTTCCAGCAGTCACTCGGTGTGGGTGTGTCATTACTCTCAAAAAGCGTACCCAGTTGATGAGCACGTTCGCAGCCTAGCGCTTCCCCAACATGTGGCTGTCTCCAAAAGTTACAGGTAAGACACGCTTCCCTTATGTGGCCACGAGCAACCCTTCTTGACTTGAACCGAAGCTTGAAAAGGCAAGTGCTACTGTGTAACACAAACTCATGCGAGGACCCGAAGCTCGTAGTGCACCGAGCACTTGCGAAGATAAATGGAATTTGAAAACTTATTGATTGATTGGCTTAGCTTAAATCGTCTAGCGCTGGCCACGCAGTCATAGCTGTCTATTTCAATATCTCGAAATCATCTGCGTTGCACGCGTATTGCTCTTGATAGATGTGCCGAAAGGCAAGGTGAACGGAGAGTTCGGTCAGTCCGTTCAGTCTCTCGCGGACATTCTTAATCACGTGAAAAAAAACACATCAAATACGATGCTTCTATTGTCGACGCGATAACTCGGTTGAATGCAATATACTGCGTCCTCAGCGTCCGCCATAAAGTACTTCATCTGGAATCTACTTCCTACCACAGCGAGGAATTGATCCGATATAGCCGCCAGCGCTGCGGAGTATTGCGTTTCAGTCCTCTGCGAGACGATGAAAAGAGCGACAACATGAAATACCCGCGCAGCATCCGAGATACCGCACACGAAAACAGGAAACCATCGCTTAGTCAACTTAAATGTGGCGTCCATGTGGAATATGAAGGTTTCAGGATCACGATCAAGCTGTTTTAACATCGTCTTTGTGGAAAAAGCAAGAACACAAGGGTTGTCGTCAGATCCAGTCGGATTCCATCTTCATCCAGCGGATATCCGAAGGTGAATGCGGTAGATTTACCCAAGTCAGCACTGTATTGTGCATTCCCCGATACCGCAATGACATCATCAACGATGTCGCTGCGGAACAGAATGGACTTCTTGTAGATGTACACAAATTTTGGATCGTCTTCAAGCTTGAAACTGTCAACCTTGTCAATCCTATTTGGTCTATCAAGCGTTTCGGATTCGCGGGGGTGGCATCGAGTTGTGGACATTGCGCGAGCCTTGAACTTCATCACACGGGTAAACGGTCTGTCCTTGGGAATTCCGACAGCACTAGTATGTTCGCCCTGCTCGAAAAAAAAGTCTTGGATATCTTTCTCAAGACAAGCGTGAACCTTCACCCAATATGGACACAAAATCCCCAGTACCGCAGCAGGTCGACGAGGCACAGTACCATATTTTGTAGCGCATATTGTGCCCGTTGTAGTTTGTGAGGCAGACTGTGCATCTCTTCAGAAGGTTGTCGTACTTGAGAATTGTGCGCAGCTCGTCGAGGGTTTTGTCAGCAGCCACTTCTTCAATCCGACGTTCACAACTAAACCAATCATACTCGAAAGGCATGCTGGTTGGCTGACTGGATCGCTAGCTAGAAGGTAATTCGGGCTGTCGGCTAGGCTAATCTTGGTATACTTGGAGAATCGGGAACTTCCTATTTGGGAAGTATGAGATTGCAGGGCAGTTACAAAACGAATGAATCCCGGCGTCATGATAAACTTGATACGAGTGGTTACGCTTTTGCTTCGCAGGGATACAGAGCGAATAGGTTGATGGTTCACACCTAAGTTGGTGTAAGGTGACACGGTTTGATATGTGGCCGATTGGTTGGAGTTCAAGTAGCTTAGTTATAAATAGGTCATTGGTATATGTGTCAGGATACTTGGTTCAGATTAACCCCACCGTTACCAACGTCGTAAGTTACGACTTAAGGGAGGACGAAAGTCGTAAGTTACGACGTAGTTTCCCGCTTAATATAGTAAATGGCTCGCAAAAAAACGTTTAATACTTTAATCAAGTCAATTTCTCCACCAAAAAAATATAAGTGGGAGAGGTTTTTGAGACACATAGAAAAAAGGGGGATAACTATTGGGATGGGTTGCGAAAGTGATAGGCCGTCGAAAAAGATGGGACATTCGAATTAGTGGCTGAGGGCTCATTTGCAAACTTGCCTGGTATGGCACGGATCCGGGCAAGCGGGAAAACTAGGAAGTCGGCGGTCGCAGTCGTGGCGCGCGACGTCGACTTCAAGCACCTCTGTCGACAGCTCTCAGCGGCGGAGTGGACGACCAAGCGCCCCTCGGGTCCCCTCGCCGACGACTGGACGTATACGTCACTGGACAGCGAGGATTTTATCGGTTATTGGAATGTTTGATGACTATTACATATTCTTTTTCTAACATTTACTAATCCCTTACGTTTTAAAGGCGAGGCCGAAGTAGTGGCACACGGGATTTCGACCGGTCTCCCAGAGGACACAAGAAGCCCAATGACGCGGACAACGGCCAAGGTGAAGAGAATGAGCGGAAGCAAGGCGAAGGCGAAGAGCACGAGCGGGAGTGAGACGATGAAGACCGGCGCTGCGGCTCTTAGCGCCGGCACGGCAGCGAATGGTGCATCGGGAGCGGTATTTGCGGGTTGTGAGGGTGGCAGCCTGGCGACGTGCCGCTGGTGTCGTCACAGGCCGTTACGGCCTCCCAGATCGACACGTCCATCGGGTTGTCAGCGAACACGTTGCACGATATTTTCGGGTCTGAGAGTAGTGAAGACGCCAACAACGGTGGACATGTCGTCGGAGCCTTCACCCTTCTCTTGTGGGGGGGGCGAGTCCAACGTGGACTCGGAAGTTTGTGGTGGAAATATAGAAGTGCTCATGGACTCGAACGCTGGTACCTCCAGATATGCTATTGAGGACAATAAAATGATCCCAAAATTGCTGTGTCGGTGAATGATGTAAACGTGCTTGCAAATGGAGAAAACTCACGACGAGTATGAATCAATTGGTTCCAGTGGTAATGAGGACAGTGACAACGATTTTGAGAATGCAGTTGAACCCCGTGGATATCCTGAAAACGACAACCTTTGGGATGCTGAAGTTGAACATATGGATGATGCATTTATCCAGTCTATGGGCGGGAGTCTGACCTTGCAAGGCATAGACAAAGCCGCTCTTCAAGGGTTCCGTTGGGGCCCGCTGTCGTCCGAGGTTGAGGCAGTGGTGAACGAGTATGCGCAAATGGCCCGCGATGTTGGGGCACCTGAGCCCGAGCTGCAGAAAATCTATGACTCACCTATGGTGTTATTTTTTTTATTTTTTGCCGAAGAACTTGTGGGTGCAAATAACGAAATCGACAAACCTATACAAGATGCAGACAGTCAACGCAAGGGCTACAAGGTTTCGGTTGGGCCAGAAGAAGCGACAAGCTGATCGAGCGGCGCTTGCGTGGGGTGCCAAGGTATGAGGTGCATGAGCTGCTGCATATCATCGGCTTGCTTGTTGCGCGCATGTGGAACTTTACATCGAGCCGCTTCTCGAAACACTGGGCGATGAGCGACGATGGCGCGATTCCTGCCGGTACGTTCGGCAAAATTATGGCGCGGAACAGATGTATATCCATTCTGTGGGACCTTCACTTTGTGAACAACGAGGCGCTGCGTGTCCGCGACGAGTTGTCGAAGCTGCGACCAGTGGTAAATATTCTGCAGTCAACGTTTCTGTCCGGTTGGAGTTTGCCGGTAAGATTTCTTTTGATGAAGGTGTTCTTCCTCCCAGGTCGAAGCGGAACACGACACGCATGTTCATACCCGACAAGCCACATCGATATGGGACCAAGATGTTCATGGTGTGTGACTCTGTGAGCGCGTACTGCCACCGGTACGTGATTTTCTTTTTTCACTTTTTTAAGTCGTAAGTTCCGACTTTCATTATTTTGATTGCCTAACAAGTCGTATGTTACTGCTTCAGCTTTGAAGTTTACGTAGGTAAAAGATAACAAGAAGACACTAATCAAGAAGCATTTGATAATAAGACTGGCGCCGCTGCAGTCGTTCGCAATATGAAAATTGTCCTTGGAGAGAATTCTCCGGGGTATCGCTTGATAGTAATTGACCAGTTTTATTCCTCGGTGGCGCTAGCGATCGAGCTGCTGACGATGGGAGGACTGTACGTCTTGGGCACCATCGTCACCGACCAGATTGGCTTTGGCAAGCGAGTCCATGAGAAGCGTCAAAAGCGGCCGCAGGGTATCGAGCGCGGTTATTTCCAGTTTTCGCGCTCCATTGCCATACCGACTATGGTGGCGTGCCACTGGTGGGACAGGAAGCCGGTGCATTATCTTGCTACCGGTCCATCCATCGCTGAGGATTCAATCCGCCGGTACTTAAAGGGAACTCGAAAGGAGTTTTTAAATGTCCAAGCTTGTCACCGACTACCAGCGCTGGATGAGGGGAGTTGATGTCCATAATCAACTCCGCCTCCAGTCATATTCTGTGCAGTCTTCGCTACGGTTCAAGAAGTATTACAAGTCGCTTTTCATGGGCCTCGTGGTTATGGCGTTCGTCAACGCGTATATCACGCACAAGATGACCGCCGCGATCAAGCGGGAAGTGCCAATGGACCGTGGAGATTGGTACACGCAGTTACACAAGCAGCTGCGGGAACTAAAGCTGGAAGACTTCGCGGACGCGCACAAGGTGCCGGATGAGATGACCCCATGTCCCGCAAGCGCCGGCGCGGGGTCGGACACAAGCACACCCAGTTCGACGAAGGGGTGATTGTGACTGGGGTCCAAAAGCGCCGGCAGCGCGCCTGCAAGGTTTGCACGCTTCTGCGCGGGAATCGAAAGAAGTTGTTCCAGACTACATGGTACTGCGTGGAGTGCTCGCGGCCGGACGCCAAGTGTTTCTGTGCCCGAAGGCGCGCCGCATGTACGGTGGCTTCCCCAAGACATGTTACCATTTGCACGAGGATTTCGACAGCGGCTCCGCTATACCTCCCGCGCTAGGAAACCGTGCCGTGCTGCGTCGCTCGGGCAAGATCGGAATTCGTAAGCCCACTCGTCGTGAGCTGCTCCAGGTTCAAGCAGGTGATGACGCCGACAGCGAGGAAGAGGAGGAGCAGAAATCGGGTGGTTGAGACCCAGACGCTTGAATTCACAGTGTCGGAGTGTGTCTCATCTTGCATTTCATTGAATACACATGTCATTTCTTTGAACCTACGCAGTGCTTTGTTCTGTTTTCGGTCTGGCTTACTTGCGCTTCGACAGATCATAAGCTTTGGCTCTCTTTTGTTTAGCCAGGTTATTTGATATGTCGTAAGTTACGGGTCTGAACATCGTATAAAAGTCTGTAAGTCGTAAGGCATACGACTTAGTAAAAAACCTCTACTTATCCATACATTCATTGGGGTCCATCTTGGCGATAACAGTGCAGCACCGTACAAATTTCAATATTAAAAAAGTCGTAAGTTACGACGTAAAATAAGCCGTTCCAGCATCGATTTTACGGTAACGGAGGGGTTACAGGCTTCTCAGAAAACGACGAACACATATTCACCGCAGGAGAGTTGCATTGTGGAGCACCCTAAACATGTTGTCTCGCATTCGTATTTTGCTGAAGGCAGCCCGTCTACAATGACAACCAGTAGGGAGAGGCACTTTTCTTGTCGTATCCATGTTGCCGACCAAACCCATAGGGATGGTGTTGCTGCGCGAGCGGCTCTTTGGAGATGCACTTCACGCTTGATGGCTTGCGCATCTGGAGATGTATTGCGCACGTGTCTGTGCCCCCGGAATCGGGTTGCACAATGATAAGCTTGAATTAATGGCAAGCCTATCACTACGACTAAGCTACAGTTCTAGTCCATCCAGCACAAGTTCATTTTTGTTTTGCAGACAGCTCATTCTGTAACTGCTAGAGTCTTTATACATCAGTCAGTGGTAAATGCATGTTTCTTTGGTGGAGACAACAACTGCCTCGGTGTATCGGATTACGGCGAAATTTGACTTCTAATTCAGTAGGACGGCCCTGTTGTAGCTAAGGATTATATAAAGAAAGCGATCGCAAAATAGCATTCTTCTCAAAACTATAAGAAGATAGAAGATTGCGGGGTTCTTAAATACAATGTATAGCTATGTGGAATCGCAACTGCTTGACTATCGGCTTTGTTATCGTTGTCCTCACTGGCGCTAGCCATACCAAACTTTGACGTCTTCACATGCCGTCTCGACCCTGTCATAACCACCGACCAAATCTACTACGTCTGCTATACAATTGCTGGCCTCAATTCGCCCCAATTGATTTGCGTTAGTTTAGGTGCACACCGACGCTGAAACCTTCTCAGTAGGCAAACTGTTTCTCAGCTTCGAGTGTACAAACCCGAACGACAATAAGTTGCTTTCAGATGCCGCACTTAACGCGACCAACGAGAAGGCCCAGAGAGCTATTGAGTGTAACTCTGGTCATGCCGATCTCCCGTACCACCAATACACTGCAGACTAGTCACTAGATCTTTCATCTTTCTGACCAAGCACAGAAGAATCAACGCAGTTTCTCTTTCGCATATCGAGTGCCTCAAGAGGAAACTCTGTGTACAATGCAGTAAGTGTTTTTGTCATTCGGCGGACGTACATCTGTTCTCAGAGGTGAACACACTCAAAACCGATTCTGCATTCAGCTGCACCGTACGAGACATATCATTCGCGCAGAAAGCAAGGGTCTTGTATACTGTCCATACCATGCGCAATTCCATACCCGAACTTTAACCGTGACGCCGCTAACGTCATCAAGTATTTTCTGTCCTGCTCTGAGAGTCGGGCTATGGCCTCTGAACGTGGCCGGAGCTTCGAATACTTGATACACCTCTGAAACCGGGACAGCGTCGCTCTTAAAAGCCGCGATAAACTTATCAAAGGCAGAAAAAGTTGCCAGTGAAGCTAACTTATTGTTAGAGTAATACTTGCTTTTGAGCTCGAGGCGCTTACTCTTCGCGCTCCCTGAAACGAAGTCGCGGTGGGCTACTCACCTTGTCAACACACTCGTAGATTGATTAATGGCATCTTTGCAGGCTTCATCACCACCTTCGGCACAGACATAATGAGTGTATAGTTCCTGCGTTGTCTTATACACTTTCCAGACGTGCTTTAGAAATGAGGTTATAAATGAAAAAAAAACATATTTGCACAAGGCTGCAAACACCAGCAAATATTCGAAGATGTAGCCGATCGGATATTGTTTTGCCGTGCCATCTACACGTGACTTGTGTAACGCTTTCCGCTTGAAAGAAACTTGGAACGCTGTAATAGGGAAGCTTGCACTTCCTAAAGTGTTGATAGCCGAGTTAATTCCAGAGTGAGGAAAGCAACTCAATCTGCTGACCTCTGCTTTCCACCAAGCTAGCAGTTCTATTTCTCTACTATGGAGACAAATACTATAAGGTTGCCGGATAATTGACCTTCGCCATGATCCTCCGGCTAGAGTACAAACATACGAGATCCGGTTGATGGATGGCGCTAAAACTAACCGGTGCAAATCGAGAAAGTATTCGCCAGCTCAAAGCAAATTCGTGCGTGAGGTGAACAGCAAGTTAGTTGAACTGTGCTGGGTTTATAGGAACCAAAGCAGCATATGATCTGGTCCTGCTCTACCAGTCAGGAAGCCAGGCACGGATGAATTACAGCAAACAAGTGACTATAAGCCCGTCAATTCTATGACAGCGCCTATAGCACGGTAATGCCGAATCTCGACGCAAAGCTGCACCACGCCAGACACAAGAAGCACTACGGATTATTTGATTTTATCGAAATCTTTTTTTTGCAACTTCCGCTGGCAAAGGCCATCCAGGAGATCCTATCGTATGCTACAGACGAAGGCATTTTCAAGCCCATATTGGTACCGCAGGGCAGTTGCGACGCAGCTCTACACTTTCTTACAGTTCCAAGTTACGATGGAAGAGTGTTTCGCAGACTTAGTATACAAGTCGGTACTGATCTGGATAGACGCTTTATGCAGACACAATTGGGGAATATTCGGCTGCATAGGAGACTCTGTTCGACAAGATTGATCATTATGGGTTATATCATGACGGGTTAACCCTTTGAGGACGGTACTCCGTATAATACAGAATATGGAACTATGCAGGACATTATATCTAGGAAAGTTGTATTCAGTAGCAAACGCGGCATATAGATATTTGTATGACAGGAGGTTGTGGGTTCGCATCAAGAACGATCTATGCAGGTGAGATAGACAGGGATATTCCGTGAGCAAAAAAAGGAGTATAAAACTGTGAGAGGTTCCCTCTCCCCCGCCTTTCATTTCAGGAAAATGAATCGTCCGGATGAGAAGACCTTCAAGGAACTGTAGCGTGAGCCCAGTGCAGCGGGATGGAGATCGCGCAGGCCGAAAGGCTTGAGCCGCCGCTACACCTACGTGAAGCCCTGCGTGAGGGCCGTCTCAATAGCTACAGACACGGCGAAGATTACTTTATTGGTACGCTTGCTTGATACGAGTGTACGCTTCGATGTGCTAACTGTGTTTGAATATAGGCGAAGAAGAGCTTATGACTCACGGTCGGAAGACTGGAATCCTTAAACTACCCGGATTCGGGCGTACTCTACCCGTCGGGAAGCTGGCTTCATACGCTGCTGCTGGTGCTCAACTTCCTCAGCTTCCACACCAAGCGGTAACGAGTCGCATGCGCCAGACACTACTGCACGTTCTCCTGAGAGCAGCTCTGCTGCTGCTACAGCTGTTGCGTCATCTACGCCGAGTGGTGAAGCCAGTTCAACCACCGCTCTCGTTGGGACGCCGGATTCGCTTCCTGCTCCAGCCAGTATACCTAGTGGAATTGCTGATACACAAGTGAAGACGATGACAACCTCCCGCTGGTTGCCTCGGAGACAGCTAGAATTGACGTGTTTGATAACGATCAATTTATCGATGCAATGCGAGCCGAGAACTAGTTTGGCCCGGTACCAGACGACGACGTGAACGTTAGCGACCTTCCTATTCCTGTTAATGACGAATCGAGCCAAATAGTGATGCTTTGGAGGCACCCTCGCATGACTACGAAAGTGATGTGGAGTCAGACGATGAATTTGAAGACACAAGCCGTATTTTCAACAAGACGATGGTGGGATGCGCGAGATGGCGACTTCGGCCTGGGATATATATGATGAAGCCCATTCTGGTAAGTCTGTCGGCTACAGAATACCTTTACGCCAACTCTATAATTCTGTACTATACAGAATGAACTGGTCTGTATAAGCACCGATTTGCTAACTGCTGTTCCCGTTACTCTGTATTATTATCAATATAGATCAGCTTCAACTGGATGCTGCCGACGACTTGTACAGCGTGTCTTGGGGCCCAACAAAGTACGCTGCAGCATTGGTCGCTCTCCGCTCGGCCTGCTATTCTACTTCGTTCCGAAGAAACTCTGGTTGCATATTGCAGCGGAGACTGAGGACTCTCGCAAGAACTCAATTCTGGCTATCGCCGAGCGGATTCGTGCCAAGCCGCTTCAAGATCAAGCCAGGGACCCCTCCAAGAGCATGCAGCCTCTCGAAGAACTGGTGGAAAACTACGTCGGACGAAGCCAATCCAAGCTCATGAAATTGTCCACATGGTTTGGCTTCTGATAGCCCGATCACTTTGCTGTCATATCGACGGCTTGGATAAGCATTGGGCAACATCTGAAGATGGTGCTGTTCCACCCGGCACGTTTGGAAGCTATATGTCGCGTGACCGCTTCAGACTGTGACTCGTTACTTGCACTTTGCTAGCAAGCCCACTGACACCGCCCCAAGCGATAAAGCCTGGCAAGTGAGGCCCGTGCTGCAAGTTCTGGAGAGCACGTTTCGCGGGGGATATCGAATGGGCCCGCGGATCAGCTTTGACGAGGAGACTATACCCAATTCGAAGCAAGTTTAACCCTGTCCGCGTTTTTACAAGGACCGGCCGCATCGAAACGGCACGAAGGTGTACATGACGTGTTGCGCATCGAGTGGCTATTGCTCAAGGTACGACAGCTTGGTCTGTCATGTACAGAATAGCTGCTCTGTATGATACAGATTTGTTATTCTGTACGGTACCGAGTAGGTACTCTGTAGGCTACAGAATATGCTAAAAAAGCTGGTGTTATTGTTTTGATGTGATATACAGATTAGACATCTACATGGGGGCATCAGAGAACGCACGAAACGCGCAGACAGCAGCGGAGCAAAGGGCGGCAAAGGAGGAGGCAAAAAGTGTCGCCCAGAAAGCAGTTATTCGCAACGTCTCAAAGGCTCTGGTTGGTCAACCAGGCAAGCGGTTGATAATTGCTGACAACTTCTACACTTCCTTTGCGCTTTCACTTGCGCGATGGTACATGGACTACTACTACGTTGGCACGCATCGGAACGATCGGCTTGGGTGGCCACCGTCGCTTCCGTTTGCACAAAAGACCCGCCCGAAAAGCATGCCACGAGAGACCTACCGGATTGCACAGTGTCGAGCTGGTGGCTGTGGCCTGGATGGACCGAAAGCCCATGCACATGATCGCAACGGGTTGCGCAACGACGCCTGCGACCGTCTTGCGAAGGGAGAAAGGCTCTATGGTGCGCCAAACGGTGCCATGTCCACAGTTGATCGCGGATTATCATAGCGTCATGGGAGGCGTAGACCAGCACGAACAACTTCGCTTTCAGCGATACTCCGTTCAGCGCTGTGTGGCGTTTCGAAAGTACTATCGGCAGCTACTCATGGGCATTCTTGACATGGCTATTGTCAACAGGTTCATCATACACAAGATCATCATGAAGAAGAGGGGCTGCGCGTGCTCAGCCACGCTGAGTACATGCGGCAGCTCCATGTAGCACTACCAGGATCATGAAATCAAGCCTGAGCACCAACGAAAACACTGAAGATTTAGCATCTGCACCGATTTCTAGCAGCGAGCACAGCTGCAACACAAAAAAAAGGGGGACTACTACACTAAGAACGGCCAGAACAAACGTCGCCAATTCATTTACAAGGTGTGCTCGACGCTGGCAACGCCTCAAAGCAAGAGTTTCGAGACAAGCTTTTTCTGTCAGAGGTGTACTGACCGGCATGGAGGGTACGTCCCGCTGTGCAACCGCGTCTGTCGTCAGGAAACTGTCAACGAGATGACGTGCAGCCAGGTCTGGCATCGCACATGGGTCAACGGCACGGGGATCCCTCAGTATCTACAAAAGCGCATCCGGTTCCGCAAACGCCAACGTGTCGGGGAGGGGAAAAAATCAAAGAGACTGATAACAGCTAATAGCAATCCTCGTTAGTGATGGCCTTTATTCCTTGTTGTAGCATGTCGAGCACCAACGTTTCGGCCTGTTCTAGACTAGAAGAAGTAGAAGAAGAACCTGTGTAGAACTGGCCGAAAGGTTGGTGCGTGAACTTGCGCACAACCTACGACGCCACTCCTTCTTCAACCTCATGTGGCAATCGGGATGATGGAGGATTTCATTATTAGAGCTGGTGGTCTCGACGCAATGTTTTGTCACGCAACAATGGCGATCGGCTTACAATAGCTAAAGTCTGGCAACGAAAGGTGCATACTTTATTCAAGTGTTTCCCTTATTCTGTAGGATACAGAATAAATCCCCGTCCTCAAAGGGTTAAATTTAGCGCGAAGAAAACTCGCCTATGCCAAAAGTCGGTGACGTGTTGTGGCAAATTCATTTCGTCTGGAGGAATTACACATCACCAAAACTGGATTGCAGCTCTGTCGAACATGCCTCCACCGGCAAACGGCAGGAGAGTTGAAGCAGCTTATATGCGCTTCCAATTGGGTGAGGGATAGTCTAGTTGACTGCGCCTGAACTGTTCACCTTCTACAGCATTGCTTAGACCGATCTCTCGATGGAAACGGAAGACAAAGCGAGTGGCTTCGGGATTACGGTGCAACTGACTGAATCGGAACTGGTTACTTTTAAGCAAGCAAAAAAGGCTTCTGATGAACACGACCATGCTCGCACACCCGAAGGACAACGCGACTTTCGCATTATTTTGTGATGCGTCGAACGGAGGATGGTCCGCCATTCTGACCCAAGCAACGGCGACCGATACTGAGGCCGCTCGACAAAACTTCGTTTATCGTTTATCTGGCCCACGATCAATGAAATTGCGACCGCACAGTATGCCCATGTACGTCAGAAACCAGCGACTTGCACAGAAGATTCCAGTGGCGTTTATCGATACAACAACAAGATTTGGATACCCGAGACGGCAAGCGTTTGTTTTAATCCAAATATTTATTGTATCTCATTGTGGCCCGCAAGGTTATCGTGGGGAAGCCGTCATGCTCAACCACATCAAGCGACTTTTCGTTTTCGACAGCATGGCAGCAAGGGCGCGATGTTTTTTGAAAAGCTGCTTGTTGTGCCGTCATGTCAAGGGAGGAGGAGTGATCCCACAACCGTGGGGCCAGTATTTCGATCTGCAGTTCGGAATAAAGCTATAATGGGATTTTCTGTTTCTTGGAGAGAGTTTTGGATCAAGCAAATATTTTTTTATCATCGAAGACAATTTCTTTTATTTTTGCGAGCTCATAACTTGTGATGCACTGACAAGTCGAGAGGCTGCAGAGTCGATGATATGGTGGCATAGTCGATTTGGGGTACCTAGAACATGGATCAGCGGCAACGCTACTCATTTCAAGAGCCAAGAGCTGGCTCACCTCAGCAAGACTATGAAATCTAATCAAGTTTTGTCGTGGCTTATAGCCGTGGCTGATTGGTTCTGTTGAGCGAGTCAACAGAGATATATTGCAGGTATTGAGAGCGATGATACTCGGTACTCGATATCACACCAATCGTGGGTTTATTTAATTCCTCTCGTAGAAGCAAACCTTAACCATTCTCCGGTGCAGTCACTGGCGGGGGAAGCGCCAATCGAGATTTTCACGGGACGACAATGCCAAAGCCAGATACTAACGAAAATGTTCACCCACCTCGGTGGATATCTCAACACGTCATATTGATGAGTCATTGGCAGCTTTGAGAAGTACCATGAAAACGTTACATCGAGAGATGACAGATCAGCGCGCGTAAAGGGCATTGCTGAATAAGAAACGAGCAGAAGGCCACCAAATGATAGACTTCTCCGTTGGAGATTTTGGTTAAGGTTTAGAGTGGACGACAAGAAGCAGAATAAGCTGCTAGTGACGTGGGTTGGTCCGTACGTTGTCACAACGCGGGATGCTCATTCTTCCACTGTCAAACGCCTCATTACCGGGAAGGAGAGCAAGGTGCATGCCTCTCGGCTGAAGGTTTTTGCAGTGAGCGATCTAGAAGTTAAGAAGGAGCTCCAAGAACACATCGCAGCACAAGGTATCATATTGAAGGTGCAGTCCATTCTCAAACACTGATAGAGTGCTTGCTGATATACGTGACTATGAGCTGCTCAGTAGCTGGGAAGGTCTAAAGGTTATAGGGAATTCATGGGAGCCTTTGAAGACCATGCATCGGGACATAGAGGTGCTCGTAAACACACACGTGAAGAAGGCCAAGGATGATGAATTATCGGCGCACTACACCCCTATGAGGACGTAATATTGATTCAGTTCAATGCACACAAAGCTACGACTAGAGATACACAGTGTGTACTAGAGTCATAATCGACACCAGAGTCACCTCGTTGGTGATAAAATCGTTAAGGGAAGTACAGTCACTTTGTCGTGCTAGAGTTGTTAAATTTGCATGTAAATTGTAACAAGCTACACTGTATCCAGAATCTGTAACCAGTTGGGTACACAGGTTACTGTAGCCATTCCAGAGGTAACTACCGTTCTTCCCATAGAGCCGAGTGTGAGCAAGGCTTGGGAGTGAATTGTAGTGCGGGATGGATATTCAAGCCTTGTCCGCACTCACTGGGGTTATGCACTGCCGTGGTTTATCACAGCTGGCGCTTGTAATTCAACATTCATGGAGTCCGTGAATGTTCAACCTGAAGTTGGGGTGCGCTTTCGCACTAATTCCTCCAACTCTCCCCAATGAGCTTCAGGGAATCCCGCCTCGATAGCAACTCCCACAGGCTAAATTAGTCGCATCACTATCTCCGATGAATCTGGGTTTTCACTTCGGTTGTCGACGACATTTCCTATGGATCGCAGTCGTCATGAACTTGTGGTTGAGCAAGTTGCTCTAGCAGTCTATCGACATCGATCCCCAACGAATTCAATAGGTCCTTGTGGACGATGAACTCAGCATCGTCATCGCCAATCAATAAACTCTAGATATGTTGCCGAGGCTCCACGATACCCGCGGCTGTACCTCATTGGATGGTCAGATCTATATCTCTATTAGATTCGACTCAATTCCCGTCAAAAGCAAGACCCATTATCGGTTCTCGCAATGGCCGTATCGACACTTCCTAGTCCATTACCGCTTTGAGTACTCTCAGAGCGTTAGATCTGATCAAACACCGGTCTGATCTGGTGTCTGCAGTGAGGTATACGAAGGGCACCATTCATCAGAATAGTCATGATACTTACACTCGTCACATTTGGCTCCGGGCAGCATGTTTCGAGTAGTTTCCGGTCGAACGAGTCCTTCACCCACCTTGTAACTACTGTATAGTCTTCTCCCGTTGTCTGGCATCGGGTCGCCATGATGTCTTCGTAAACCTTCTGTTCCTTGCGCCACTTGACCAATGCGGCATGGAAGGTTGACAAAATTCAGGAGGCAGCACCGGCGTAAAGATCGGGTGATCAGCACCCTGCTCTCGTTTATGTCCCGTGCTGTTCTCCTGCCTTGGTCCGGTCTCCATTTTCTTCAGCGAGCATTTCTCACTAAAGTCGACTTTGTAACGCGTTCCGCTTGAAAAAATCTGGGAACACTGTAATAGGGAAGCTGGCACTTCCTAAAGTGTTGGTGACCGAGTAAATTCCAGAGTGAGGAAGGCAACCCAATTTGCTGATCTTCCCTTTTCTCCAAGCTAGCAGTTCTAGTTCTATACCATGGATAAGACATTTCTATAGGGTTGCTGCACCCCAACTTCAGATTGAACATACACGGACTCCATGAATGTTGTATTACAGCGCCAGCTGGGATAAAGCAGGCCGTGCAAAACCCCAGCGAGTGTGGACAAGGCTTCAATAGCCATCTCGCACTACATTTGATAGCACCACAAATGTCCTTCACCAGCCGATGTAGGCACAACCATGAAAGAACTTTATCGGGAAACTTGTGTTGGAGCAGCAGCAAAGCGATTTGGTTGGGCCGGGTGCTATCCGTAACACGTAGGTCCATCTGTCGGATGGCCCGTTTCCTCATGCGCCGCCCGGCTCTTTCAAACCGCCTAACGATATGCATTGAGCGGGTGTACAACTGTTACGTAGTTGCCGTTAGCGGCAGATCTTGCCGCCAAGAGCATCTACGTCAGTTTGCAGCTGAAGAGACAGTTGCAGCCTTTTGTGGTTCTAAAATTTTAGGATATCAATCTGGGATAGGAAACATGCCATAATCATTTATGTGATTGGTCTAAGATCATATAAGATAGGCAAGAATCCAGACAGGTATCTGGATTAGCTAGATTGAGCCACAAATACGCGGAAGTTTAATCAAGGCGATTGGTCGGATAGCTACCAACTGGGATTAGAGAATGATAGTTTAGGATAGCCAATAGATACTTCTGAAAGAGCCACTGGGGCACTAGTTAGCCGCAGGGCAATCCATAAGCTTTTTAAGCTCAATCTTAATCCTTTCTCAATTTTGCTTCTAAAGCAACAGCTACCTCTCCTCCTCCGACCTCACCCAGCTCGCCAACCAAACCCCGCCGAAAGGCCATTCACACCAACCGCTTCCTCCACGCTAGTGTTACATGGTAGCACTTGTTGCTCAAGTTCAAGAGTTCAAGGCGAGGATGCTCGTGGCCACATACACTCCCGGACAGAATATTACGGTCACTAAGTTTTTTTGCTATAACTTTTCTGCTACTGAGAGCTGGAGCTTGCTGTTTAGACATGTGGTGTAGACACTCCAGAGAAGCATAGCTACGATGAGAAGTTTTCGAAGTTCGCGCTACGAGGGGAGGCTCACATACCAAAAAAACGTATAGTGGACCCGGGCACAATTCACGGCCGGTCTTATGCATACCCAATTCAAGTCAAACGTCACGGAATGATAGAATCATTAATTAAAGCCACCAGTTGGCTGGCAGGCTGTAGGCGCTCCCCGCATGGCCTACTTGTGCTCTTGCTGCCATTCAACAACTCAATGGGTCGAGGACCATCGCTGACCGAGGCGGAGCGCGGGCGGATCCACGGGCTGAGCGAGGGCGGCTTCAGCATCCGAGCTATCGCCATGAAGACCAAGCGCTTAAGGGACTGTATATTGCGAGCACTGAAGACAAGAAGCCTTCGTTGCAGCTATTGGCGACTTCAGCTCCATGCGCCTGAAGGAGGAGCTTTCGTGCACGTACACAGATCGAACGATTCGACGCCTTCTGGCTGGCGTTGACTGACTGGATTACACCAAGATGGACAACACTCTCCCCCTCACCAAGCAGCATAAGTTGGCTCGACTGGATTGGGCTAGGCCAGCCGGACATGTGGCCCCAGGTCGTCTTCTTCGACGAGAAGAAGTTCAACCTCGATGGTCCAGATGGTTTGCGCCAACACTGTCGTGACATACGACGACCTACAAGACAGACTGTGCGGCGATAGAATGGCGGTGGATCGGTAATGGCTTGGGGAAGCTTCAGCGCAGCTGGAAAGTCGAAGCTCGCAGTGCTCCAAGGGCGGCAGGCGTCGGAGCACTACGTCAACTCAGTGTCGGAGTACATGCTTCAATTTGCGCATCTCCATCATGGTGTAGACTACATCTAGCAGCAGGACAACCCCTTCATCCACGGCTCCAAGTTCATGACTGAGTTCTTCGCGGACGAAGGCATTCGCGATCTCGATTGGCCTGCTCGCTCGCCGGACTTGAACCCGATCGAGAATGTCTGGACCATGATGGCCCAGATCGTCTACCACAATGGAAAGCAGTACGAAAGCGTCGCGGATTTGACAGCAACCATTCTAGCGGCGTGGGAAGCTCTTGATCTCGCTTACTTGCGCAAGCTCGTGGCCTCGATACCAGGACGCTGCATCGAAGTCATCTCCCAGCAGGGTAACACCACGCACTACTAACAGATAAGGATTCTATCATTTCGTGACGTTTGACTTGAACTTCGTATGCATAAGACCGGCCGTAAATTGTGCCCAACTATACGGGTTTTTTGTATGTGAACCTCCCCTCTCAGTGCGAACTTCGCAAACTTCTCATCGTGACTATGCTTCTCTGGAGTGTCTACACCACATATCCAAACAGCAAGCTCTAACTCTCAGTAGCAGAAACGTTATTGCAAAGAAACTTAGTGGTCGTAATATTCTGTCCGGGAATGTAGTGGGGAGCGGGTGTCCTGTGGTTATTGGTGCGAGCTACATAGTGGGGAGCACTAGGTCACAAAGGATAGTCTTTAGCAGCACGAACTCAACGTTCAGTGGCTAGTTGGTGTGGCTGCACGCCAGTTTAGTACATACATCTGGAGGTCCTTCGGTAGGCCTGTGGTTTAGTGCTTTTTTCCTTTGGTGGGTCCTGCTACTGAAAAACACGGAGAATAACTTCTTGATAGCTACCCACTTGATTTAGCTTGATCTACATCCATTGCTACTGAGCTTTTGCCTTGTATGGGTAAATAAAAGACTCGTGAACCCGAATCTCCGTTTTATGATAATACCACCGAGTCCGTTACCGACCGTACAAGGAGCTAGACAAGCTTCGAAAGGACTTGTGGTTAACAACGGTAAAGCAGCTGAAGCTCGTCCAACTGATCCGGAACGAAATCCCGGATTGTAAGGATGCAAGTGCCAAGAACGTTGTTCACGACACTACAGATCAACTGAAGCACCGGATTCAGCAAACTCAAGGAATTTTGGAAGGTTCATTTGACCACTCCATCCAACGTAATAAGAAGCGTAAACTGTACAAAAAAAACAGAATTTAATCAGTTACCCTTTTCAATTTTAGCTTTAGATAGGGTTTCGGTAGATTTCTAAAATGAGCGCTGAGAAGTCCAGCAAGTATGGCCCAAAGAGGAGGTCGTACGGCTGAGCGCCCGTCTCCGAACCCTAGACTTCGTCAACAGAGCAGAACGAGCGCTCCTGACGACACTGAAGCTTCACAGCCAACGTCGCGCCCAAGTACACGAGCGCAGACGCCGCAAAATGCAGCAAGTGCCAATGACCAACCTGATACGGCCGCCCAGGCTACCGCAACTCCTTTTGCACTGCAGTACATGACACATTGTCCATGCAGCAACTGCTGCTGTATCTTACGCAACAACAACAGCGGTATCAAGCCCAAGTGCAAGCTCAAATGCAAGCCCAGAACAGGCTAACGAGCGCTTCGAGTTTCTTGTCGCATCAAGAGGGGAGCAGAAGAAGAAGGATCCTCCTGGTTACGAGGGAAAGTTCGGTGAAGACATTGAACTATGGATCTTCGCAACGGAACAATACTACGCTCACAAGCGTCACCTGATGGTAGCAGAGTTGTCAGACTTTGTGACGCTAATCTCGAACAAATTGGGCAAGTCCGTGTTGAATTGGTATCGTGCCTTTATAGCGGACTGTGAGCACATGAGCGTGCACAAGACATGGGCACTGTTGAAAACCCAATTGCGCACACGCTTCAGACCCAATGAATTTGAGTATGATCTTCGAGAACGGATGTTTACCTAAACAGAAAGAAACTATCCATGAATACGTCTCTAAGTTCCAGGACTTGTTGTCTCAAACTGAATTAGAGATCAGTGAACTAGAGAAGCGGCTCTTTTTCCAGAATGGATTCGGGAAGAAACAGAGAAGAAGATCAAGGAAGAGAGTCCAATTACTCTCCAAGAGGCTATTAAAATCTCCTCTAACTTCGAGTTTGCACATTACTCGGGTAAACCACCTCGTGTTCCGACCAAGTCGTCTAAGTCAACGCCAGTGGAATCGGGCTTTCGTTCGAGCAAGTCACGACCCCAGAAACCTAAGCGCTTCGAAACGAAGAAGGACGAAGAATGACGACTGGATTAAAACAGCGACATGCAACAATTGTGGCGTCGTTGGTCACATTTCTCCAAAATGTACTGCTCCAAAACGTAAGGAAGCAAATCGATACATTATTGGCGCGCTGTATGCTATCCTCGAAGCGGAAGCTCAAGCTTTCAAAAGTGCTGGTCAAGAGAGACCCGTCACCGTCTCATCGATAATGGATGCAGCCTAAACGGCGTATCCGAGGAATTGGTGCAGAAACTTGAGCTAGATGTCACCGAGGGTGAGATAATGCAAATTGACCGTGGTTACGATCAGGTTGTTCACCGTCCGCGTCGAACCGTGCAAATGAATCTACTAATACCGGACTCCCATTGACAAAGGGAACATTCCAGGTTATGCCTGTTCCGGAGAACAAGGATGTTATCCTATGCATGATGTGGCTTCGTGAGCAAAACCCGGATGTCGACTGGAGTACAGGACGCGTGACACCTCGTATCAAAACGGAACACCGCGAAGAGGTTCAACTAGAACTGCCGAAGCAGCGTCCAGTCAGATGAGCTGCTGGACAGCGCAGAGCTCGCATAGATCAGAGACGGGAGATCTTCAATTACTATCGGCAGCAAGGTCACCATGGCCTCTATGGTATGGCGCATCTTGCTTCTTCTCACCAGCTCCTGAGAATGTTGAGTCACGACAAGGACATTGAATCTGTCTTTGTCATCAATCCGCATGATTCGGAGAAGGCCGAACGCTTTAAGAATTAAGGGTGAGAAGCTTTCAAGGACAATCCGGCGTATGCAACTCTACGTAAGTATACGGATACTGTCTTTCGCACGGAGCTTCCGAACGAGACACCTCCAGTACGGGAGGTAATTGAGCACCAAATTCTGCTCAAGCCTGGTACCAAGCCTATGTCAGTCAAGCAATGGCGCCAGAGTCCAATCCAAGAATGGACCAAAGAGATGGTTCAAGCAGGCATTATACGACCCAGTACGGCTGCCTTTTCGGCGCCGACGTTCTGTGTCAAGAAGCCTGTTTGTTGGCGCATTGTAGATGATATCGTCAGCTAAATCTAGCGACGCCGGCAATACCAATGCCGCGCAAGGAAGACACTTTTGACGCCATGTCCGGCAGTCACTGGTTTTCGTTTATGCACCTTCTTTGGGTTTACTACCAGGTTAAACTACGCGAATCTAATATTCCCTTCACCGCTTTTTCGGCTCCTGATGGTCTATTCGAGTAGCTGGTTACTCCCATGGGACTTAGCGGAAGCCACGGTACGTTTAACCGGCTTTTGCAGAAAGTCTTTCGAGACTTAAGGGACGTGATGAGGATCTACTTCGACGACATCTACGTGTTCACGCAAAGTGAAGACGTTGCAGAGCACGTTGCGGCTTCAGACCGTGAGAAGCCAAAGGACGAGCACCCTGACCTGGTCAAGCTATCCAGGGCTGCCACGTGTGCAGGAATTCGTCAAAGTCTAGACTTGGTCTATGTATGGGGCCAAAAAAAAACCTATACTATAGTCAAGTCTGTCTTCCAGTGCGAACTCGGTTCCGATTTACACTTTAGCCTATCTACATTCGGATCCCATCCCAAGACGTATCCTATAGACTACATATAACTCAGGATCCCATCTCTGACCTATTCCTGGCCATCCGTCTCCACTCTACCTCCTTTTAGCTACGTATCTTCAAACCGGTGTGCACTAAACTGATCGGATCTAGTACTTAAGACCTCACCCCACAGGACGGGTCCAGGATCCGTACCACATACAGACCAGGCGTGTCGCACGGTCCGGATCCATCAGCATCGACGCTGTTATGGCTGCCGCTGGCGACGTGGATCATCCAGCTGCCGGTCAACTTCCATCTTATCCGGATCTGCAATACCACAGAAGCGAGCTGGAACAGCGAGCGGAACGGAGTGGGACGAGATAGGAGTACTGGAGCGAGCGGGATCAGCGAGCGGAACGGAGTGTTGACGTGATTGGAGTAGTGAAGGGAGCTAGAACAGCGAGCGGAACGGGATGGGACCAGGCAAACACACACCGCCCGCAAGCGGGCGGCGCTCGACTAGTCCTAAACATCAACGGGAGCAACCTGTCGGTCCCTCTGCCTGTCTGTCTGTCTGTCAGGACTCCTTTTTTTATTCCCGTCGGGCTTTTTAATTCATGTTATTGTACAAAACGTTGCGGAGCGGAACGAAGGCGGCGCCGCAATTCGCTAAAATGCTGTCGAGCGAAGCGAAGACGACGCCGCCATTTACCTCATATCTAGCGGGACCGGCGGTCCCGCCCATCCTATCGAAGCCAAAGGCGTAAGTAGCTCACTTAGTATCCTAACAGGACGAGTAGTGAAGCGAGGCCCTGCGAGAGGAGCGGAGGCGATCAATACCGGAGCGTAGCGTAGGTAGCTTTTTTAGTAGTGGATCGAGCTCGTGGCCGAGCAAAATAGGTACCCCCGGACTTTCACCACAGCCGCGTAGCGGCGGAGCATGGACAATAGGCACATGTAAATTTCATTTCGTACTTAAAGAAGACTGAAATTCACACTATACAGTAATCTGCCTCAAATAAAGGAGTCACAACAAGTTCTACCCTCAATAACATTATATCATAATTTTAGTAATTTGGTTGAGTTTTGCCCAAGACACTTTAATTTTTTTGTCTTTAAGTACCTATGCAGGGCATGACTTCTTTATTGGGTCAGATTACTGCACTACATATGCCGGAAACCACAAGTGGCATAGTACTGGCAGCTGAAGTTTGTCGGATTTACCGGCTTCTCGCTTCCGACAACGTCTAGCTTCCGACAGCACTATTCAACCAATTGCATGAGCCGAATTGTTTGAGAATGTCACTTTACCGTCGACGTACTTTTAGCTTCCGACAGTCCTAGTTTTGGCCTAATCTAGGGACATACATAAGGTTGTCTACATATTATCTGAAACGCACGTCGGAAGCGCACCAAAATCGCAATGGCCCGCCAGCGCCCAGGTCGAAAGCGCGGCCAAAATGGCAAAGGGAAACACAGCCATAAGTTCAAACGAAGCGCGGAACCGTACTTGGTCAAGCTGATAGCTATCAACCACTATCGTCCCCGCAAAACATGAGCGACATTCTCGCTCGGTTTTTCCCTGGAGGGCAAGCTTCAGCAGACCAATCGTAAACTAATCTATTTGTGGGAGTCGGTGTGGACTGAGATCGAGGCGATGTGTGAAATGACGAAAGGGGGCAAGCTGAAATACATCCGGGATTTGGGGACTGCGACGATGCTATCACCGACATTAAATGGTGAGGTGGATTGGCAATCTGCGCGGTGAAAGGGAGCCTGTCTCGCCTTCATGCTTCAGGCAAATGTGTTCAAACGGCTGCTAGAGAATGACTGTTGTCGGACGTGTTTAAGGCCTCGTGAACGTTTCGCAAGGGTTTTGGCCGTCACTTGTTATCCTTCGCCGTCATACGCGGCAGGGCGGAAGCCACCAGCTGATAGAGATGCGGCCAGGATGGTGTTCCGTGAAAAAGTGTCGCGGCTCATGCTGGAACACTGCGTCGATCGTGTTTATAACGCTGATCAGACTGCCGTGTTCTTTAAATACTTGCCAAAGCACACAAATCGGCACGGGGAGCAAAACCCTTGCAGGCTCGGTGCGCCGGAAAGAGAAAGGGCGGGTGACTGTAATGCTCTTCGGCGACTCTTGTGGCACATGCTACACATCGTTTGTATCGCGAAGTCAAAACCCCAGAAAAGAAGGAGGCAGCTGCGGTGAGCAAATCAATTCGCCATGGATTCGGTCTGGTGTGTGGATAGAGGTCGGTGGGCTACAAAATCGTCTCGATGTCGTCATGTATGACAATAGGTGAAAAGGCGAGCTGTCATTGACATTTCTGCGCCATCATTTCGTTTGTCTCTCCAAACGAGACCAGCCGGTGTCACTACTCTGGGACGATCTGCCAGCGCACTGGACAGATGATGTCCGTGTTTGTGCAAAAGATTTAAGGTTGTGCTTCTTAATATGTCACTTACAAATATCTAGTGTATCCTCGGTTCTGACATGATGCTACAACACGTTTGCAAATGATGGTAAGGACGAAATTTAGTTTGGGCCTTGAGGAGTTAATGGACATGAATTTGCACTTAATTACTAGTTTGCTGTCTTCTCGGTGACAGAACAGCTGCCGGCGGCGTCCGTGGGATTCAGGCATCAGGTGCTATCGCCTCTGGAAAGAGTAGTGGAGACATCGGTGAACGATGGATAGGAGGTCTGTATCTGTCCACCTTGGTGGCGGGTTAATCAACGGAAACTTCACCCAACGTGATATGCCAACGCAGGCTTCCGTTCCTAATGTATCAGTGGTTGTGTATGTTATCCCGCCGCTCGCATGGGAATCATCAATGGCTTCTACAGCCCCCCATCACGGATTTGTCGGCCTCCTCGTCGACTACCGACGCCTCAGAGCCCGTCGAAGATGACGTGTACAATCCGGAGATGAAAGCGACGCTGAAATCGGAGCGTTGCTGGATGGAATATTTGCGGCTCCTTCACCGCCTCTACCTCGGTCTGGATCAACAGTTGTCATCATCAAGGGCACCAGTACACGCGACCTGCTCGCTCGCGCGTCAGACCACCTATCATTGTAGCTGCTATCGTCGGTTCTCCTGCCGAGGCAAGTGCGAGCTGTTAGCTGGATCCAACGTGTACACCAACTTCATTCCGTACTATTGCCAAGCCATTGCGGTGGGTGGTGCTGTTATCCAAAACATCAGGGCCGAGATGGAAGAGCGTGTTGACGTCATGGTCATAACCCGCTATGAGCAATCCGCAAACCAGAGTTGGGGCTTGATTAACACTTTTTGAGTTTTACCTCGGCTACGAGAACACGGTTCTAGTTGGACTCACTAGGGGACAAGTGACAACGTACCGTGCTCGTCGCCTTAACTTTGTGAGGATGTACAAGGCCAAATCGAAGTCGAGCCGCTAGCAATGCTCACGGAAAAAAACTCAGCTTCTTCCAATTCCACTACAGCTACAGTGATGGCGAGACACTTGGGCGCTTCATCGGATGGGATGAACCGTCCCTTCTTTGGTTTCTCAAATATCGCCCACTGACTCTCTTTATTAATGGTACCTTCCGATGCGTCCCTTCCCATTTGTCCAGTGCAAGATGATCACGTGTCATGACGCCGCAACGAATACTAGGTCCCGGTCTTCTACTCGCTTGCAACCAGGCGCTCGCACACCACGTACTGGAACATCCTGCACTTCCTCATCGTGACGACAGATAATCAACTTGACCATGAATCGATCATTTGCGACTATGGATCCGCCTTGATTTCGGCTATTCGCGACCAGCTACCCAACATTACCATCAACGTTGCCCCTTTCGGTGGAAGTAGGCAATCCTCCAACGCATGAAGTCTCTGCGGATTTGCGAGCGAAAGGCTCGCTTTCAATGGAGCGTGGAGCAATTGGCATTCTCAAAGTTGTTCCAGTTGGACAAGTTCGACGCTTACGAAAATCTTTGTAAATATTATATTCAGCGTCGGTGCCAGGAGCGCGTGGTGTACGCCACGGAAAAGTGGTCTTCTTTCTGGTCATACTTTGACCGCACGTGTCTAATCGCGTATCCGATTGATCTGTGGAACGTGCATCGCATCCAGCACACGGTGATCAATAGTACTAACAACCCGCTGGAGCGGTTCAGCAGGGAACTGAATGGCCTATCACTACCCCACACCCCAGTCTTCCAATTCCATCACGATGATCGACCAAATCTCGCGCTTGCGCGTCCGGTTCCGCTCTGGTCTACTAGCCCGTCGTGCTAAGGCACCCCACCACTCCCCATACGAGTTTCTAATCGCAGGCCGGCTTACTTAGCACTGCGCGCCGTAACAGCCACGATCACAGCCCGCCAAACTCGCTCACCATCACATGACACGGGCCCGCCATCAACGCAGCTTTCATGCGCGTTTGCAGTGCGCTCGACCAACCAAGCCAACGACCAGTCGGTAGTTGGTATCCTTTTTTAAACGTTCTTTATATATGTGCTTTGCGGGTGCACGCACTTACAGTCAGCGCAAGCGGCGTAAGGTCCTAATCAACTCGGCTTCTGAATTCACACGCGTTGGTGAAATGGAAACTTATGCATCTTGGAGCCAAAATCCTTCAACTATTGTCACACCACGACACAGATGTACAACGGCAGCGCCAACCACGATGCGAGCCTACTACGGCAGCTCCGGTGCCTTCGCCGACTGCATCACTCCCACTGCGACTCATGACAGAGAGACGACTACGCCCCTCGCGCCGGAGCGAACGATGGAGCCACCGACATCAGAGACAACGATTTCGGCGACGACCACTCCATGCCCGATATAAACGGAGCCAGCTACTTTAGAGCCCCATGACAGCTCCAGCTACGCCATGTTCCGAGACGATCCGCCAACAAATGCGAGTCGTGTCTAACCACGACCCTGCAAAGCCTGCAAATGCCATTGCAAACTACCCCAGAGACGGACTCACTGATCCTCCGACGAGGCTGTGACAGTACACGACTGAGGAGGCAATTCCATGTCCGATGACGTTATGCGCTCTCACAACAAACGACGAAACCGCCAAAACCTTGCCCGACAACCACATGTCCAAATACGAGAGAGCCTGTCACAACGCTGTTGATGAGCTGTACCCTTAGCAAACCAGCTCGCGCTGGCAGGACGCACCTTCACTACTTCCCGCGCAGATCGTCATCGTCGATCTCCGCGCCTTGTCGGAATAAAGGCAGATGATTAAATGAGTTTATCGCAAGAGTGCTACCCGAACGACGTTTATCCCTTTTCACAAATCGAAGATGGACCACATTTTCTTGCGTGTCACAGATAATCGGTTGTTTTGGCGAGGAATTACCTTATCTAAGTGAAAATCTACTTAGACTTGCAGCCATACGATTTCAAATGTGAAGTACCTACTAAGTAGATTTCAACAGACCGGTAAGTTCGCACGACCACCAAATATATTTGGTGTTTGTGCGGCCATACCATGACCGTCGCGCCAAAGCAAGCCCCGCACTTGCTGGAAATGCGCGAAAGCGATCGCGCAGCCTGCCGACCTCCGTCGCCGCCTTGCCAAGAACATCAAGGGCGACAAGAAATCCAGAAGGGCTCAGCGTGACGCGCGCAAGTCCGCCAGCCCCGTTTCGAGCCGGGTTCATTACCCCAAGCCAAAGCTGGAGCGCGCAGGCGGCATCATGGTCGAAGAAAACGGAAAGCAGGTGTGAAGGAGCCTAATTCAGCCCTGGCGCAGGCTAAGGCCCTAGCTAAGGTAGACTTTAGCAACCTTATCGACCTCCGCTGACGGCGGTAATACAGTACACACATGATACCACCCCTGCAAATTTGATACAAATGTTAAGTTATATCTGTGTCATTTTGTGGATACTTTTCCAAATGTGATCAGACAATTGCTCTGGGTTACAATGACATGCCTGTATTTGGTCAGAGTCACTCTATATTTTTACTTTTACTTCTATATATGTCCCCCAAAAGAGTTTTAAATTGCACGAAAGGTCGAAATGAAATCCCAAAGAATGATCAGATAACTTTGTGTCAGAAATACTGAATAATACATACTACCAAGGCAACAACTTCGAAGTACCCCTCGTACTATTTATCATCACCTTTTGCTTTTTTGCGTTTGTGCTTGGATTTAGGTCCTGTCTTCAATCCACGTTTCCCCTTTTCTTGTGTAGGTTCAGCAATGGGGGGCATGTTGATCGACGTATCCCTTTCAAGCTGCACATTAGCGGTCATGGTATAAAAGGGGGGACATTGCACGTGTTTCCGAAATGATTTACAGTAAGCCGCGATGCATCATACAGAGTTGCGATAGAAGTTCCGTCCATCACTGCAGCTTTTAAGGCATGCACGCACGGAAATTCAGTTTTCAAAGGTGCAATCATTATGAGGTAGGTCAATTTGTCTCCAGTGGTGGATGTACCCACTTTCCTTAGTAGGTCCAAGGAATTGATGCTTGACCCAGTATTTAGAATCTAGTTTTCGAGATGTTGTACAGCTTTTGACCAGTCCAGCCTTAAACAAATTAACGTCGTTCTCGCGATCGCTGCGAACCATTTTGCAAATGAGGCTGCGATCTTCGCTTGTCAGCGGTGTACCCCCTCTTGTAATGTTGCCCATCATGTGCCCTAAACCAAACCGGTGTCCGGCGTCGGGGAGAGCGCCGTGCACCGCGGAGCGAAGTTCCTTCTACTGATCGGACACAACAGTAAATCTACCGATGTCCCCCAGGGTCTCTTTCATCACGGACAGGAAACTTTTCGTATTTCTCTTTCGGGGCTATTCCAAAACGGAAAGGAAGAATGGACTTGTATGGCCCTTGGAGGTCGCAACAAGAAATACACCATACTGATTCATATCATCTTTTAGATGAGCCTTATCAAATCCAAACAAGCGGCGTGAGCTGCGCGCTACGTGTGACCCGACACTAATAACAAGCACGCCCTTCTAAACTGCCCGCCAGCAAACCTTTTGAAACGCCATACACATCCTGGGGTCTTAGCAACCAGAAGTATCGGTAAGCTTCTAGCTTTTGGTAACTCTCGAGTCGATCCCCATGCAAACCTTCATCATCTGCCCCTTAATTCGAGACACGACAGTACGGGCAACCGATATCCCTTTTCCTTTCAGGAACGTCGTAATTGCGACTCCATTCATTGCATCTGTCGAGTAATTATATGCCGGTGGCATATCTCGTTCAATCAGCGCAACCATTTCTGTAGTTTGGATCGTGGAGTTACGCAGGGTCGTAGCCGCTTCAGTGGCAGACCCTTCTGCACAAGGAGGGGTAGTAAAGCCGACAATTGTGCGTGATTATGATTAAAATTGGCCTTCGTGACTTTCCAATAGCCATCAGTGCCATACACATGACGAAGAATGGGCATCGTAGCTTGCCGCTCGGCTGAGTAGTGCCATGGAACTGTTGACTGTGCAGAAACTCGCAGCAGTATTTAGCGTTTCCAGAGCCGTCTGATTTCGTGCTGTTGAACATCACGGAAATCTGGAAGCCTCAAATTGCTTAACGCAGCCAGTTGAGTCCAGCAAAGTGTCACTCGCAATACTTCAGCTTGTTGTATGCGGTTCCGAATCAAGGCTCGTCTGGAGAGATTTCATTAGGCTAATATCCGGCCGCAAATACCCATTGCAATAGCTTCTTTCACGTGTGCACGATCCAAGGTAAAGGGCGCGTTTCCAAAGGGGTGCTTTTGAACAAAATCTCCATCGGTCGGCATTCTAAGTTTACCAAGCAATTGAATTTAACGTAATGAGTGTAAGCCGGTATCGACAAGTCTGGACTTGTAAATGGAACCTTGTCGTTCTGGCACGGATTGTGCAAGCTTTCCTAGACGCTGGGAGAAATAAAAAAAAAAAAATAAATAAATAAAACTGTGTGAATATACATTGCAACATTTATCGCGATCCGAGTTTATTCCTAGACCAGGACACGTAGAAAGCGAAGTTCACACATGCAACCTTATCTTGGAATAGTGACATAGAGACATAAATTGAAAATCGTTCTGGTCATAGTTTTTTGTGTCCGACTATTTTGCTCATACTAATTCAGCTTAAGTTCGTATGAACGTAATATGGCGGTTTATACTATATTTCACTTAGCATCGACCAAAAACGACATCTGGAATCTGCATCCAAGTAGATTTTCACTTAAATATGGTAATTCCTCTTGGCGTTTTTGGTAGATCGAGATTAGGTCAGTATACCCAAAGTAGACCTGACCCATATATACCCGCAAAAAACTTATCCACGGGCTGGTAGCGATGGATTCGAGTCTGAAGACAATCACGACTGGCAATCACGATGATTTTGAAAAGGGCCCGTCAGCAGGGATTAATAGTATCTGACGTAATAGTACTCTGCATTATTACTACTACCACCTTTTTGCAATACTCTTACTCATACCCTATAGTGGAGTATGCAATATGAGTAGTAGAAACCGTCCCGGACACCAGTACTATCGTAGAATGAAAGTAATATTTGAAAAGGACCCTGAAGGAGCAGGCTCAGTCCTCATTGTGCAATTCTAGATTGACTGGCCCCCTCACGGACGATCATCCTTCTCGATTCGCACCGTGAGACAACGATGGAACATGGGCTGGGCTGTGCAGGAATACCAGGAGAGTGATGGACTCAAGACGGATCCACGTACCGTGCGGGGAAAGCTCATACACCACATGTGCGTAATTGGTCTATTCGAAGGCACTGACTCGGCGCTGAACGAGAGGTAGTATACTCGTTCTCTTTCTACTTCTCCTGGGCCTTCCTAGCTCACACTAATCTGTAGATTTTACTGTCAATCTTGTCTGCAATTAGTCTGCCCCAGCCACGGGCAAGCGGCTCGAGCAGTGTCGTCCGCTGAAGATCCCCCTGTTGTCTGCAAAACGTTTCTCCGAAAGCACCCTCGAGTAACATTTGGACTGGATCCGACTCTGACTTCCTGCATCACCAGATCTCCCTGCTAGTAGAGATGGCTCAAGTACAGAACGTGTTGTCAAGCCTCGGAAGACAGCAACGGGCTGGAAGAACCGGAAGCCCGCGGCGGAGTCTAAGTCGGGGGCAAGTGATACTTCTCTCGCCGAAAAAAACGGACAGTATCTCAGGTGGAGCTCGAGAGCCCTGCTGTCGGGCATCTGCCAACATCACCCCCGTCGCCCCCGCCATCTCCAGTATCGACGTACCTGTTTTCGTCAAGCATTTGAGGAAGGCGGGCTCGACTGACGATGTTTGGTGCTTGATTCACACATTGAGAAGCCGGACAGGAAGCCGAACCTACCGAAGCCCTCTTCGCAGGTCTATCACAACCTTGCGTGTTGTACTGCCTTACAATTAAAGATCGGGTCAAAACTAATCGCTACAGTTGGGAAGAGGCCTTGCGAAACTCGGGGAACGCCACCAACGCAAAGGATCACATCAAGGTGAATCACGCAAGCCACCCCGTGGTGGTATTAGCGGAGCAGAAGACCACACAGAATCCAAGGTGGACGTCGTCAACGCTGAAACCGAAGTCGCTTTAGGAGGTCTTAGGAGGTCGCTTTAGCGTCGACTGTGACGATGAGGGCGCCTCAACTACTAGTGGATCGCCATCCTCAACTACTTCCATGGCGTCCATGCCGGCGTCGTCGCCAAACCGTTCTTCAGAACGAAGGAGAAGACTCTGAATGTGTTTATTTCGAAGTGGCTGATCAATCAAGGCCTGCCCTACACAGTATGTTCTTCGACGTCGTTCCAGGATGTAGTGCGCGCGGCCACAGGCAACGCCACGTACCCGCGCTTAAGTCGAGATAGGCACGACCGGCTGCTGAACGGACAATTCCAGCTATTCTGCGAGCTTGTAGGCGCTGTTGGTCTCCGAGTTTGACCAGGCACGTCAGCTCAAGTTTCTCAATCTCATGTACCACATTTAGACTAGCTGCGGGAAGACAGTATCGACGGTGCATCGATTGCATTCATCGACAGTTCGTCGAGGTTTCGATTCATCGCGATGATTGCTACCGTTAAGTGCGAGGGGCATAACGCTCCTCTTGTGGCGAAGGTGATCGAAAGTGGCTTCGAATGAAAGTATGACATCGATTAACTTGCTTTACGATGTCGGATACCACTCCGTCTGCAATGAATGTAGCTGATCAAATCCACACCTAGCAAGAAGACTGCTGCATGCATCTGCTAAATCTGTGCATAGGCTATGGTCTCGGACTCAAGGACAACATTCAGACGGTGTGTGTGTGGAACGACTCCAGCCACTCGCGGGACAAGGTTGTCACGTCGTTCATACCAGGAGGATCCCTCAACGAGCGGGAATGTCATTCGAAAGCTCGGCAAACTAAATTAGTGCTTCAAGTCCCCCAAGCACCGCAACGCTTTGTGGCAGATCCAATAAGCACTATCGTACCCCGATCTCGATCCAATGACTGGCATGGATGTACGCTTACACATGTAAGCTGATCCGACGATCGGCCGTCAACTACTCAGTTTTTGACCCACAAATGCTCTACTAGTGTGTGGACAGCACGCACAGCAAGTAATTGGATTCCGGCAGTAGAAATGGTCGCGATATCGAGTTTCATTGCCAGCCTTGTGTTGGTCGAAACCCAGAGTGCGAACCTAGTATCCTCCTACATGGTAGTTTCCGTCGGCTGGACCAGAACAGCTTTTCAATTTTGATGCTATGGCGGTGGAGGCGCCTAAATGGAGATATGGAAACGAGACAAGTCGTCGCCGAGTAGTAAGAACACGAGATCAGGTTTCTGCAGCCGGCAAACCGGGTCTGAAATGAAGCTGCTTCAGCTGCAAGCGCGCTTCCCCGAGGAGACCAAGCGGCGATGACATACGTGCTGCTCGACCCGCGAACGAAGTCTAGCGCCAAAAAGATTGCAGCCGTCGGCAATACATCTCGGAAGGAGCAGAAGGCTCATCTATAAAGCGGCGTTAACTACCTGCGCGATGAGCACCGGAGAATTTTTACGCAGATGACCAAGTTCGACAAGATACCTCTATGTTAGCAGACGTCCTCACAGAGCAGCTTACTCACCCAAGACCTATCATCCCCGTGTTCATCACCCGCTTCAACTGGGTGGGATGACGGAGATGAGCTGCTGATGGGGACCCCAATCCGGGCGAGCAAGACGAGGGAGGAGGTGAAGGAGTCCGAGATCAACACGAGACGCGGGCGCCACCATGAAATAATGATCCGGGTTAGAGCCTGATTGGCTGGAGGTTGCCCAGCGCCAGAACCCAGCCAAGACCGAGGAGGCTCTGTCCAAAGACATGGCCATCGATTGGGACAACGGTATGTACTGGGAATTACTGGGGCTGTTGACGTGCTGAAGTGGTTCCGTGACAAGGGCGAGGGAAATTTTCCCTCCTTTCCCTCTATTGTTCTGTTAGCTCGCATCCATCTCGGCAAGATCTCGTCATCAGCGTTCCAGGAACGGGTATTTTCAATAGGAGGGAAAGTCATGGGCCCCCTACGGACCAGGACGGACAACAGACGCGTGGAGAAGCCACTGTTGCTATGCCACAACAGAGACGAGATCGTAAAGATGAAGCAGGATGCGCGAAAGGCTAGTGATGATTAAGTAGTACTGAGAGTAGTAGTACTAATATGACTACGACTACTACCCCTTTTTGAAATCAGTATTAATATGTGTAATTAATATGAGTACGAGTCTGTGAAAAATGCCCGAGTAGTTCCAGTAATACTACTACTCGGGCATTTCTTACAGTATCTCCTCGCTACTACTAAGTTAATGGTAGCGAGAAAATATCTCAACTCATGCCAATGAGATTGAGGGTTCGTTCATAAGAGTACAAAGCGGATCGCGTGGACGAAGAGTTTAACGCAATCCGGAAAACTGCAGGGGAGAAGTTTAACGCGAGAGATCTTGATCTCCGTGCTGTTAAAAGGTTGCAGAGTCTTCAAGGAATGGTTCGCGTCATGGACCTCGTTTCCGGTACCACGTTGTACATCTAGAGACGGCTATCCGCACAAGCAAGTGACTCACTTGAGTCTCACTTGAAGTGATACATGAACTCAAGAATGAACGACCTGATCTATTGAATCTAGGAAACTGGTGGTTGTTGTTAACTCCGTGACTCAACAACAACACACGTCCCGTAATCCACACTTTCACGAACAATCACAATATCCGGTCGGTTTTTGCCCGACTATTTCTCTCCCCCTCTCACAACTGAACTGCGGATCAGTAACAATGGCATCGGATCTTTGGTGGGTTGGTGTGCTGGTCGCCGGCATCGTCGTGGGCGTCTCCCTCGTGGTAAGCCCCTTCCCCCTGCTCTGTCAGGTACTACAATGCTAATCTTCTCCGTACTAACTCCCGTTACAGTCGTTTGTGGTGACGAAGCTCCGCGCTCCAGGCTTTAAAGTGGAGGGCAAACACGTGTTCATCACTGGCGGCAGCTCCGGTCTGGGCCTGGCACTGGCAAAGAAGTACGCGCAGCAGGGTGCCAAAGTGTCGATTGTGGCGCGTGGTCTGGACAAGCTGGAGGAGTCCAAGAAGGAGATTGAGGGTGTTCGCAAGAACACTGACACCGGCGTCTTCATCCAGTCTTGCGACGTGGCGGATTTCGCTAGCGTCCAGAAGGCGGTGGACGCTGCCAACACGTTTCATGGCCGCGCCACGGACCACTTGGTGTGCTCGGCGGGCTTCGCGGCCCCCGGCTACTTCTTGGATCAGGATGTGAGTCTTTACAAGAAGATTATGGACGTCAACTACTTTGGCACGTTGCACACCATTAAGGCGGCGCTGCCAGCCATGGTGCAGCGATCGGAGGAAGGAGGAGAAGGCGGCCAGATTGTGTTTGTGAGCTCCGGCCTCGGCCTCATCTCGTGGATCGGCTACGCGCAGTACGCTGCCCCCAAGTACGCACTGCGTGGACTGGCCGAGTCGTTGCGTAACGAGCTTAAACTGTTCGGTATTCGTGTAAGCATCTTCTACCCGGGTAATATTGACTCTCCCGGCTTTGTGGAGGAGAACCGCACCAAGCCGCCCGAGACCAAGACCATTGAAGGTGTGAGCGAGCCGCTGCATCCGGACAAGGTGGCGCAGTCGCTGATCAATGGCGTGAGCGACGGCCAGTTCAGCATCACGAATGATCCTATGATCTTCATCTTGCGCGTCCTGGCTAACGGTGTTGCACCGCGTTCCAACACGATGATAGAAACTGTGATGTTGCCTCTGCTCATTCCTATTCAGGTGGGCTTTGGCTTCTTCATGGATTTCATCGTGTGGCAGACCAAGCGTGCGCGCGAGCGGAAGCCCAAGGACCAGTAAGGCATCAATCAGCGAGGACTCTTGTAACAAAGGGGAGGGTAGCAGAAGCAGAGGTCTCCGGAAGTACGCATTGTTAATCGTTTAGCTGTTTTCTTTTTTATTGTTTGTGCTTGCCTAAGCTCGCTCTATAAAATGCCAATAGACACAGGATCCACTTGCTTAAGTATCTCTGCAGTGGTGAGCTTAGCCCCTACGCTTACTGAGACGCCAGGAATCAGGCGGATTAAAGCGGTCATATAGCGGCTCAATCTTCTCGTTGCGTTTGCGCTTCGAGAGCTTGGTGGGATCGCCCTTCTTGAAGAAGGCAGGCGCCAATTCCACAAGCCACTTGGGCTCGATTGTCATGATGTTACGCATGTACTCCTTGGTTGTGAGCACAAGTTCATGGTAGAGCACCCATTCTGGGCTCTTGTTAAACAGTGCACTCGACGGGTGAATGTACACGGGTTGGCCCTCAACCATGGTACGATATCCCTCCTGTGGGTCTTTCTTCGCTGTGTTAGCAAAGTATCCTGCAACGATTGCACGCCGGACCTTGTTGAAATTCTTACCGCAGGAAACCACGTCCATTTTGTAGCGGTCTAGAATGGAAAGCAACTGCTTACGCACATCTTGCGCTCTGCGGATAGCACGTGCCTGGATGAAGTTCTCGTAGCACCATGGGTTGGAAAATTTGGAGTTCGCCCAAGCCTCGTACACCGCCAACAAAGTCAAGTGGTCACCTTCGGGCTGGTGAAACTTTGCCTTCTTCTGGTCAGCCTGAGCCTGCTTTTCCTTTGGACGAAAAAAGACCGACTCCACCGACATCATCGCCACAATGGTCAACACTTCCTCTGCACAGCCAAGCACCACAGAGGTCAGCAGCACCTTGGCATTCTTCGGCTCCACCGGGAACTCGGCCATCTTCTTGCCTAGTCGCGTCAATAGGCCTTCGTCATCCAGCGCACCTAGCGCATACAAGTTCTCCAGCGCCATGACGAGGGCATCTTGTGGCGGTGGGTCCATGAAGTCGAACCCCATGAGGTCGTTAATACCCATAGCCTTTAACTGTAGCACAACAGAACCGAGGTTCGCTCGTTGAATCTCGGGCACAGTCGTCGGCAGCATCTCATTCTTGTACGCATTCTCTGTGTACAATCGGTAGCATTTACCGGGGCCAGTTCGACCAGCACGTCCGGCACGTTGACGTGCTGAAGCCTGTGAGCATGGCACAACCACCAGAGAATCCATTCCAATCTTCGAATTGAAAGCATTCTGTTTGCAAAAGCCAGGATCCACGACGTAGTAAATGCCATCAATCGTGAGCGATGCCTCTGCAATATTGGTCGCCACCACACACTTGCGTGAGCCCCTGGGTGCCGGTTCAAAAATACGCGACTGCATTTCTGAAGGAAGTGCACCATACACTGGGAGAATAATGAGTTCTGGGGCCAGCGCGCGCTCTTGCAAAGCCTTAATGCGTTGATATAGTACTTCGCAGGCTGTATCGATTTCTTCTTGACCAGTTAAGAAGAGCAAGATATCGCCTTCCGGCTCGGATAGATGAATCTGCATCACACAGAGTAAAGAAGCGTCCAAGTAGTCCAGCTCCGGTTCCTTCGTATACAGAATTTCCACGGGGAAGGTACGGCCAGGGATTGTGAAAATCGGGCAGTCAAAGAAGTATCGCGAGAACTTCTCAGCATCTAGGGTTGCAGAGGTCACAATAATTTTGAGGTCCTTCCGCTTACGTACCAGCTCCTTCAGCAACCCGAACAATACATCAGTGTTAATTGTCCGCTCGTGTGCTTCGTCAAGCATGAGCGCGCTGTACTTTGACAGAGTAGAGTCAGCTAGATACTCGCGCAGCAGCATACCTTCTGTCATGTACTTGATCACTGTTTCCGGACTGGTAACATCCTCGAATCGCATGGAATAACCCACTTCCTGTCCAAGCTCACAGCCAAACTCCTCGGCTACACGCTTCGCTACGGATGAAGCAGCAACACGACGAGGCTGAGTACAGCCGATCATACCAGTGGAAGTCAATCCCATTTCGGCCATGTATTGGGTCATCTGAGTTGTCTTGCCCGAACCAGTTTCTCCGATGACCACAAGAACCTGGTTTTCAGCAATTGCCTTCATTAGTTGACGCTTGAGCTTGAAGACAGGAAGGCTCTCACGTTGCTCAAGAATGGACTTGTTAGACACAATACCATATGAAAGGTTCTTTCCCACCGACTTTTGCTTCCATTCTGGCAGCTCGAAAGTCGATCCCATGTTCATGCCACGCAGTTCTTGGGCGAAGTGACGTTCTCCAGCCTCCGGCATAGGATCTTCCCACGGACGATTGAGGTCCTTCGGGATGGAATCAATCAGCTGGTTTGCTTGTGTTTGGCGTAGCTCACGGCGCTCCTTAGCTAGGTTAGATTGTGTCATGGCAGCGCGCTGCATTGATCCATCCGGGTTCTTTACAATCTTCACAGGCGATATATCGCGACTCAATTGTGTTTGGCCACGCAAGAATACTGGTTCATCTTCATTAAGCTCCACTTCAAAATCCTCTTCAGTGGTTTCAGTGTTTAGCAAACCATGCTCTTCGTCGAAAGTCGGGTAGTCTTCAACAGATAGCACACCCGAGTTAATAAGCTGCTGCACCTCCCACCGCTCAGGAGAAGACATGCGCTTGGCAGCACGCTGCGGCTTGCTGTCATCTTCATCCAGCTGCTGCGAGCTTTGCATCCCCGGCGCGGACGGGTTGATCCACGACCGTGAGTCCGAAGACTTACTCTCTTGTCGTGCGCGTTCAGCACCATCACTTGAGCGCTGTGGCATCAGATCCTTCCCCGTTTTCTGATCCACATCTCGCATAGACATCGACAGTTTGGTTCCTGCAATTGAAATAAGTTTCACCTTCACACGATCGCCGCGCTTAGCAAATTCCTTGACGTTGCTTACACGATTCGCCGACAGGTTCGACACGTGTACCAAACCTTCTTTCTTCTCTCGTGATAATCCCTCCAGCTCCACAAACACGCCAAAATCCATAACTTTCGTCACAAGACCGTCATAAATGCCATACAGCTCCAGCTCTCTCGGCTGGTCATCTCTTCCTCGTCCGTCATAATCCCGATCATCCCGACGCGAGCGAGACGAGCCGTAACGATCATTCCGATCGCGATCACGTCCACGACTACGATCTCTCTCCCTGTCACGTCGATCCCCTCGCCGGCCTTCCGACCGCGATCTAGATCTCGACCGTCTGCTTCTCCTGGCACGGTCTTCATCGCGCCCTCGATCTCTGTCGCGTCCGTAGCGGTCGCTCTCTCTCGATCGTTCTCTGGTATGGAAATGACCACCACTTTCCCCGATACGATGTCTGGTAGACGTCGACTTGGCGTCCGTCTTGTGCTTCCTGTCGTCCTCGTCGTCCTTAGTGGACGCGCCAGGGATATCCGCGGCCGTGAGCTGCTCGTCGTCTTCAATCTGGTGCCGCTTGTCCTTAATCTGGTCTTCCATAGCCACCTGCTTACCCTTATTCATCTTGCGTGGCGCCATGGCCTGCACGATGCGGTAAAGGTTCTCTGCCAGCGCGGGGGGCAGCGGCAGCTCGTCCTTCTTAATGGACGCCAGGAAGGCGGCACAGCTTGAGCTGCTGCGCACCAGATCGATAACAAACTCGGCCAGCGTCTTATCGCTCATGCCGAGGTGGTTCTCCAGCGCCTGACACACCTTGGACACGAGGCTCAACTCCTGTAATTTCTCCATCTTGACCTCGTTGACCTCCACTCCACAAGTGTCGGACGGTCGGCGAGAGTGATTGTCGCTAGGAGGGTCACTTTGATGTATAATACACTAAACATGCGTACCGCTGGTGGTGGGATGGGCTTGATTTACTGAGCGCATTTTGGCCAATAATCGCTCGACAAAATTCTTGCGTTCCCAAATTCAACTTGCCTTCGTGATCGCGGCGATTCACTGCGTTGCCTCATATTGGGCACCCACATTTTGTATTCGACTACGCGGCAATGGACGCCAGACAGCACCACTTGGCCATGGCAGGTGCGTATCTGCCCGCGGGCGTGGACCTTCACGCGATGGCAGTCGTGCAGCCGCTGCCGCCGCCAGTCAACACCAGCATGGGCATGACCATGACCGCCGCCGGAGACATGCTCACCGACGTCAAGCTAGGCCGCCACGAGCCGGCGTCGCCAGCACCGTCATCCGTCTCTTCAAAAGAAAAATGGCAGCAGAAACGTCACGTGTGCGAGACGCCTCACTGCGGCAAGAGCTTCGACTCCAAGTGGGCACTCATCCGGTACGTTATTGTTGACGGTGCTTCGGTGCTTGGCACGAATAAACCTGATTATTGTTTACTGCTGTCATTGTAGACACATTCGTGTCCACACGGGCGAGAAGCCGTTTCCATGCACGTATCCGTCGTGTGATAAGTCCTTTGCCGAGAAATCTGCCATGACACGGTACGCTTTTGCTGTTGTTAAACGGATCTTGAGAGGGTGTGGAGTTGAAGTTGTGTGCTCACTAATGTGTACATGGTTTGTCATCGACAGCCACCTGCAGACGCATTCTCGGGATAAACCGTACAAGTGCACGTATGCGGATTGCACTAAGAGCTTCAAGGGGAAAGACTACCTCGAGTTCCATTTGAAAATTCATGCGGAAGGCAATCCGTATGCCTGCGATCATCCGACGTGTTCGAAGACCTTCTGCAGTCCCAAAAGTCTTAAGAAGCACATCAGGTTGTGGCACAACCCTGGAGGCAAGAGCACCTCCATGGAGCAGCAGCTTAGGGAACGCATCATCAAGATGGCCACCCGCAATAAGGAGAAGACACGCAAGTTTGAGTCAACAATTCGAACGCTCATGGAGGAGAACGAGGCACTCAAAAGGAGGATTGTTGAACTCGAAAGCGTTCAACAGGTACAACAACAGCAGCAGCAGCAACAACGGTTGTAGCGGGGAGCGAATCCTATTCCTCGGTCTACTGTATGTACGAATGATTTATTGGAGAAACCAGAGACCAGGAGAAGAAGCATTATGAGTTCAGTTTGTGCCGGCCAGGAAGCCGTGGGGGGGTCACTATTCGAATATGTACTCGAGACTGACCCATCTTTTGTTTCGTTTGATACTGCATTCCTGAAGAGCGTTGCCGGATTAGATGAAACAGATGCATACGCTGACTGATACTTACACGCGTGCGATATGAAGGCTTCATTTCGATATTGAATAAACTACCTGAGCGAGGAAACGAAGGAAAAGGCGAAACACCAATCAAGCTGCAAACGCATGAGGTATCGGATCGCTCTTCCTTACATGCCTCGCGGCTTAGGTCCGCCAGCCGCCTTGGCCATGATGATCTGGTCCACACGGAGCACCGTGATGGCAGCGTCAGCACCGAGACGAATAGCCGACATCTTAGTCTGAAGGTGGTCCCAGATGCCCTTGTCCAACGCGTCCGGAATTACGTGCGACTCATGCTCATTCTGCAACACGACAAAGACACGTCATTAAAAAGTCAGTAGAAAATTTGAAACAAGTTCTACCAAGCAGAAAAATACACTTACGTCCACATCCACTCCGGCACTAACATTGCCCGCCGCGTGAGCAGCGTACAGGCTAGAGATGACCTCGGTGGCCATCTGGCCCGAGTTCTCAGCCAGAATCCGGGGCACAACCTCAATAGCGTCACCGAACTTCTTGATGGCGTACTGGTCAAGACCAGGCGTGGCCTCGCCGTAGCTCTTAATCTGACGCGACAGCTCGATCTCCGTGGAACCGGCACCAGAGACAAATCGGCCATCCCGACACACAGATTTCACACAGTTCACACCATCGTCAATAGCACGCTCAATATCGTTCAGCACGTTGTCTGTGCTGGCACGCAGCACAATCGTCGAAATCTTGGCGTCTTCCTCGTCTTGCTGAAAGACAGTCACCTTCTTGCCACCAATCTCCTTGACCGTCACGTTGTCACAGAAGCCCATTTCATCCGGCGTGGGAGCGCCCAGACGAACCAGAGCGTTAGCGTTCACGGCACGGCACAGACGGCGGAGTTCCCACTTAGACTGAATCTTCACGGCCATGAGGTTGTACTTCTCCAGGAAGTGCAGCGCCATCTCACTGATGCTACCACCCGAGACGACCACTGTAGCGCCCGACTCGCTGATAGCGCGCACAGCCTCCTCCAGGTGCTTCTCCTCGCCCTTGTTGTAGTTCATGAGCTCGTCCGCGTCCTTAATGAGCACGGTGCTCTTGGCTTCCGTGGATGAGATCTCCAGACCACAGCCAAACACCGCAATCTTCGCCTTAAGGGCCTTCTTTACGTTGCCTTCGGTGTTGCGCTGGATGACCATGCCGCGGATGACCGTCGAGTCGTGCAGGTTGCCGCCCATAATCTTGGCCACGCGGATATTGTCCACGTTGATGGACGGCTTCTTGGGGGCCGCAGGCATGACGTTCAGGCAGGCCTCAGCCACAAGTTTGGCCAGCAGGTCTTCGTATCCGTACTGCTTGGAAGCTAGCGACGTCTTGATGGCCTTCTGCAGCTCCACTTGGTTGCGCGGGTCCTTGATCTGCACGCTCTGCAGCTTCTGCAAGATTTCCTGGCACTTATCGTGCGCCTTCTGGTAGCCAGTGACAATCTCGCTCGCGTGCAGGCCCATGCGAAGCAGACTGGCGGCCTCCATGAGCAGCTCACCCGCCAGCGCTACCACGAGGCACGTGCCGTCGCCGTAGTCGTTCTCCTGCATCTTGGCAGCCATGACGACCATGCGCGCGGCTGGGTGGATGACCTCGAGCTCCTTGACGATGGTGGCCGTATCGCTCGTGACGAAAATGCGCTCCAGGTGGTTGATCACGAGTTTGTTCATGCCGTTAGGGCCCAGCGACGAGCGTGTGATGGCCGCCAGCTGCTTCACGGCGTCGATGTTCTTGGCCACAGCCTCATCCACGCCCTCGAAGTGTTTGTGGCCATCCTTCAGCAGCGACGACAGACCGCCGGCCACATTCAGCCCCATCGACTTAGACATGATTGCTCTGCGCTACTTGACTTGGCTGGTCGCCTCGGCTTTTTGCTTGGTGTAAAAGATTCCCCTCCATGGCGTGGCGCCACAGAAGAGATACCTCTTCACGATTGGCCGGAACGAACGACCTAATTCCAACCAATCCGATTCCATTTCTAAAGGAAACAGCTCGTGACCAGCAAACGCTGCAGTCGTTGAACAGCTCCAACCACCGACAACTATGGAGGGTTTCTCGCTGAACATCTCAGCGTCCACTGGCGCACGTAAGCCTACCAAGAAGAAGAACACCTTCCGTGCCAAGCAACAGGCCAAGCGTGCTAAAGCAAAATCCAGCAAGTCCGGTAAGGTGCCTCCGAAGCCGCACGGCCAGCAGTCTGAAGGACAGAGTCACCGCCACAGACCGAATGCGCCGCGCGATGCTGGCCATGGGCACGATCAACCAAAACCTGTAGCACCAAAGATGCAGCCGAAGATTGACGCACCGAAGGTTGAAGCTGTCGCTACCATGCATGAAGAAGCGGTGGAAGTAGAGCCCGTTCACCATGAAGAGCCAGCGGAGGACTTCGCGAAGGACAAGGACGCGTTAGAAGAAGAGACGGAGAAGCCGATGGAGACGGAGGAGAAAGCTGAAAGCGGTGGTGAAGTTGAAGATGCTGAGAAGTCGGCGGAGGTGAAGCCAAAGTTGTTTGGCACGCGTCGCAACCCCAACAAGGAGGGCTACACCGTGGAGAAGTTCACTCAGCCGCGTGTCAAGATCGACAATATGCTGTCCAAGCCATTGACATCGTCATCGAGCGAGAAGATTTTCGCTGCAAACACGTTCGAGTCAATGCAGATGGTGGAGAAGTTGGCGAGTCTGCTAAAGAAGGATGCAGGGAGCCGTGGCTTTGGATTCGCGAGACCGACCAACGTGCAGGTGCAAACGATTCCATCAGTGTTGAAGGGCAATGATATCTTGGTGAAAAGTGAAACGGGATCCGGTAAGACGCTAGCATATCTGCTGCCTATCGTCCAGAAGTTGCAGGCAGTATCGCCACGTATCCAGCGACATGACGGTTGCGTGGCGCTGGTGCTGGCGCCTACGCGTGAGTTGTGTACGCAGATTTTGGAAACTGCTAACAAGCTCATCCAGCCTTTTGTGTTCCTGGTGCCGGGGGCCATTATTGGTGGTGAAAAGAAGAAGGCGGAGAAGGCACGACTGCGCAAGGGCATTACGATCTTGATCGCTACTCCTGGTCGTCTTGCAGACCACTTGGTGAACACTCAATCGTTCAACTATTCCCGCCTGCAATTTTTGGTGCTGGATGAGGCTGATCGTCTGCTGGATATGGGCTTCGAGAAGCAAATTACGCAGATCCTGACCATTCTGGATGGCAAGAAAACGTCCCAGAAGCGACAAAACATTTTGGTGTCTGCAACTATTAACAGCGGTGTGCAGCAGCTGGCCAATATGAGTCTATCGAACCCTGTGTTGATCGACGCGGACGCGGGTACTAGCTGCGATGAACCACCGTCGAAGACCAGGCCTGGTAGTCAGGAGAAATTCTCTACTCCCCATCAGCTGATGCAGCACTTCATGCTCGTCCCAGCGAAGGCGCGTCTGTGTGCACTAACTTGCTTCTTGCGTGAAGAACTGCGCTATGCTCCTCGTGATAAAAAGAAAGATGCTGACATCGATAAATGCAAGATTGTGGTTTTCTTGTCCACGTGTGATGCCGTGGACTTTCACTACGCGCTATTCTGCAAGTGCGCCTGGCCGTCAGGCAAGGGCCCGACGGAGGAAGCTGAAAGCAGTGGAGACAGTGGTGTGGCGTCACTTTTCGGCAGCCAGGGTCCTGTCTTCCGCCTGCACGGTAATATTCCTCAGCAAGAGCGTGTGACCACTTTCAAGAGCTTTTGCTCTTCAAGCTCAGGCGTGTTGTTGTGTACAGATGTTGCCGCCCGTGGTCTTAACTTGCCTACGGTCAAGTGGATCGTCCAATATGATCCGCCAACCGAGACACGTGACTACGTGCACCGTGTGGGTCGTACTGCCCGAAGTGGAAATCAAGGTAGTAGTTTGCTGTTCCTGATGCCCTCCGAGTCGGAATACCTTGATTATCTGAGCAAGCAGGGCCTGAAGCTGAATGCTCTGAGTCTAGAGAAGACCGTCGCACGTGTTAGCAAGCACGGTGGATTCACGACCACTTCTCGCAAGAAACTGTTTCATGAGGTTGTGCAGAGCGATTTGCAATTTCTGTATGAGCAGACGCTTTTGGCAGACAAGGAGTTGTTTGAGTTAGCCTGTCAAGCCTTCCGCTCATTTGTGCGTAGTTACGCTACGCACTCGTCAGACACGCGAAACATTTTTCACGTCCGAAGTCTGCACTTCGGGCACGTTGCCAAGAGTTTCGCTCTACGCGAACCGCCTGCGTCTTCAAAGCTGCGTGACACTGGAAGAAACGCCAAGAAGGGCACGCTCCATAAACGCAAGGAGCGCGATGACAAGCAACAGGCCGTGATTGCCAAGAAGCAGAAGAAGATGCGCGACGAAAAGCGCCGATATTCACAGAATGTGTCCGAATTTGCCGGTTAGTAACTGTTAAAGCATCTCCAGTAACAAAAATCATAGAGCGCTACATGTTTCGACTGATTCCGTATGAATTGCATTTGGAGTGGATAAAATTATCATATATCGATCTCCTTAGGTGCTCTTCCTCTTCTTAGACTTCTGCTGATTGGTTCCTTTTTTGGCAGGCTCCTGCTTCTGCACAGACTTTTTCTTGTTCTTGTTGTTCGTCTTTGGAGCAAACAGCGGTGCGAAGACTTCAGCGACGTCCGTGTCCTCATCAATCTCTACGACCTTGGCATCAACAGCGATCGGCAGCTTCGGGAAAGCACTAAACAACACACACGCACAAAGTGTCAGCAGCACTAGTTAAATTACTTGTCGCCATGCATCTTTTGCAACAAAAGCAACTAACCGGAGCAGTGTCTGCAGCGCGAAGGCAGCACTGAAGCATTGCTGGGCCAATGTGGCCTCCCCGGGCTTGTGGCCATTCACCTGCAAGAAGTGCTGCACCACCTGCTTGGCCGCAAGTGGGTTCTCTAGCTGCAGCTCAACGAAGCGCGAGAACTCATGTACCACCGCTTCGCGCTCCTGCATCCACTGAACCTTCTGCACCGCGAACACTCGATTCTCCACGTCGAAGGTCCCGATCACTTGGGGTTCCAAATATTCCCCATCCTCCTCTTCTTCGTCCGTGCTTTCTTCGCTCTCCTGCATCTTGGGAGCCCTGTCGCCGTTTGGCTTTTGGCTGCGCACCAGCGTGAGCAGCGTTTGTCGCTGCTCCTCTGTCTTGCACCGCGACAGAATCAGGTCCAGACCATATTCCACGCCCTTAGGAAGCACTTGGGGACGCAATGAAGGTGCCAGTGTCGACACGACGCCCTGCAGCTGCTGCACTGCGGCCAGCGGGTCACTTGCCATGTTGTCGTTCAGTGGTGACGAAAAGACTGACAACAATTGGTTGAGACGGCTTTCAATTTCTAGCGACAAAAATAGTCCTTGCCAACCCATATTTGACTTGATCTTTGTATTGTGTCACAATTTTGACACAAATCCTTTGCAACTATGATGGCAGCGGCGCTGCCCATGAAGGGCGAGGGCGCGGTGGATGTGCAGCTGATTCGGCGGCGAATGCAGCAAGGTCTTCCGCCTCAAGATGTTCAGGAGTATCTGTGGCGAGTGAGGCTCGAGGCGGAAGGCATCCCTGACGTCGTAGTGGCTACAGACGTCGACCCGAGGCAGTTTGATGCCCAACAGACCAGCAACATGCCCAATCTGCAGGCTTTTGGCCTCGAGAAGACAGATCCAGAGCGGATCCCAGACGACAAGTGGAAGAGAGAATTACTTGCAGATTTTGCAGAGCTCAGGCAGTTAATTGCCCGATGGGAAGCCATCGGACCGCCCAAAGCGGAGACCGTGAGAAATGGAGAAGTTCCCATTGAGATTCTGCACACTAAGGTGCCCAGAATGAGTGACGAAGACGGATGGATCGCCTTCTTCTTCGGTAAACCAGGGACAGAGACGTCGGCGACTCCTCCGCATTTGAGACTATTGCTGCAGTTTGATCAGGTGCTGACCAGGAGGCTGCTGGACTACCATGCGGCGTGGCTCAGTGAGGAGGTGGTAGGGCCGCTCTCTCGAGCGCGAGTAGTGTGGATTTATGCATTGCTGGCTAGGTTAGATAAACCAGTTCATGCTAATGTGGCAGCTACGATTCGACAGATTCTACGACGCTGCTGGACTTTGAGGTGCGAACTGGAGGCTCCGTCAGCGATTCATCTCAAGTCATTGAACATTCTTATTGTTATTACCGGGGATTTCTTTGGTCAGTTGCACGACTTGGAGTAGTAAGGCCCCTCACTAAGAGAATATCGATACCATTAATGCAAACCTCTCCATAAGCTTAACACGTCTACTATCTCGTCCTCCACCAAATTGTCCTAATGGCGTGTGCGAAGTGTCCGACCGACGAAGACAACTTAAGAAAATTGTTAATGGATATTTGGCCAAATCATTTTTTCCATACATCTTCAGCGACCCCTGGTTGGAAGATACCGGTACCATCCAGCACGTGATTGACATCGAGGTAGCAGGCTGCTACTACTAGCAGCATGAAGCCGACCGAGTTGTCACCTCTTAAGCGCAGCGAGCAGGAGTTTTTACAGCAGACTGCACGCCAGCGTATAACTACGTATGACGGTAATACATGGGAGTACTATGATTCGGGGAGGCTCAGTGATGCGAATGCTGGGCGGCCACCATTAGTGTGTCTTCCAGGCACGAGTGGAGTCGCGCTGTCATTTCATTTGCAACTGCGAGAGCTGGCGGCTAAAGGTTTCCGCGTTCTAGCTGTGAGAGCTTAGGTAGCACGTGATAACTATATATGGTGTGTGTATTGCTAACGAGTTACCAACTGCGGCAAACAGATCCAGCACCCCGTTGTTTGGACGCATGAGGAGTGGATCCACAGCTTCGACCGGTTTCTCAATGCAATGAATTTATCCGGGGTACTGACAATTTGGGCTGGCGGCGTACCCTGACGGATAAACTGACAAAACTGGGTATGTATGTTGATAGATCCACGTGTATGCTGTGTCACTTGGCGCGTACTTGATACAGGTTTGAATGCCAAATAGAGGCTGAGTTTTTGTCATGAGGTCTGACTGGTGCACTGGATCTGCAGCGTTATATGGCGCTCTATCCGCAACGGGTCGAGTCCTTAGCCATGACGCAAGGATTTTGTGATACGCAAGTCTTCGAAGCAAGCGCTCCGTGCATTAAAATGTAAGTATGTCCAGCTTATCCTTAATCGAGTTTGGTGACGTGCTAGTAAACTCTTTGGTGTTGGAGGCTCCCTTACATGCCAGACTTCTATGTGAGAAAGTAAGTGAAAAAAAAACTATCGTTTACAAATTACCATGGGGCTAAACTTAATTATTTCGTTTTTTCGAGATGCAGATACATACTCGAGCGCTTTCCGAAGCCGAGTCCACACATGAACGCTCAGAATCAAGCAATCGAATACATGATGGATCAGGTGAGATTCCATGTTATTCTCAACTGACTTCAAGATGGAGGAAAAATACCGACATCACCTTTGTGTTGGCCGTACCTACAGCTTGGGGCTCTGTCTCAACAGGAAATTGCCTCGCGCTTGACTCTCAATTGCCTCTCTTGCGACCCTGAAAGCTGGAAAATTTTCCTGCCGGATGAAAATATCACGCACATTGACGTAAGTGCAAAGCACAACAGCTGTCTTACAATCGCCAACCTTTTCTATTACTGCAGAGCTACGAAGACACAAGTCTTCCGACCAACCTTAAGGACCAAATCGGTTGCCGCTACCCACGTGCCAAACAGGTATCATTCGTCTTGGTGGAATAGTCCTTTATCAAGAGCATTAAACAATTCGATTTGATAATTTCGTTTAAAATGCTCAGGCAATGATCAAGAACGGAGGCGAATTCCCATTCCTTTCGCACCATGACGAGGTCACCATGCACCTCCAAGTCCATTTACGTGCCAACGGCGTCTTTATTGCATGAATTAAAGCGCAAGTTGTGCACTATAACAAAATTCAATTTACTGCCAATTAAAAAACTCGTAATTTATTGCTCTCTTTGGTAGCCATCAAATATGCTGTGGTCTAGCTTTGCAGCTCTTCGCAAGGACGTGGCGCGATGGAGCGATGATGCACTGAAGCGCGACATTACGGTGGAGGGTCAATTAATGCATCAGCGCCGCATCAGCCGCAAATGTTCATTCTTCGACTTGGCGTCGGTCGCCACGGGGTCGGACGGCGAGCGGGAACGACTTGAAGTGATTTTCAAGATCATCGATGGCGAGTTGTCAGTGGAAGAGATCGATACTATGCGATACAGAGTCAAGGTGGGTGATATCGTCAATGTCCGGGGGTTTGTGGAGCGGCTTGAGTGCGGAAACTCAATTTTGGTTCATGCACGCGGCATTACCATCATCCGAGCGTGGAAGGATGAAAACCCCGGGGTGACGTTCCTCCCGCTGCCTACGGTTGTCATGACTTCACGGCTGTCTGTCGATGGGGGGAAGCGAGGTACGGGTGTTGAGAACGAGGAAAAGGAGTCTGGTGTGGAAGAAAGCATTACCGTGGCTGCAAGGGAGCGAGTGCACTGCAAATTCTGGATCAACTCGAAGACATGTCAGCATGGGGATAACTGCGAGTTTTTTCACGTCAGTGACTCTGAGCGAAAGACGGAGCGTGCCAAGTGGCTGAAAGAGCGGTTGCATCTCAAGCGCGTCCGAGCTCACATTGATGAAGACCCTCTGGACCCCCACGGGAAAATTGGAAAGCAGCAACGTGCACAGGTTTTCGTCGAGTGGCTTGTAGAAACGTTTGGCGCGAAATACCTGGCATCTGGCAAAGGTGTTGTAGACGTTGCAGGAGGTAGAGGCAGTGTGTCGTTCGAGCTGTGGAACAAACGGCGACTGCCTTGCACTCTCATCGAACCAGTACGTCGTCGCCTGATCCTGTTCTTCTTGCTAAACTTCAAATGCCAGACTAACACAAACTTGCGTATAAACAGCGTCCGATGAAGCTTTCAAAGCAGCAACACAAGTACTTGAAAAAGCGTAAGAAGGAGCGTACGCAGTCTGGTGAAGTAGACGTTTCGCTTACTGAGTCGCTTGTTCCGCAAATTACGACGTTCTTCAACACGGACTCCTTCCTGGACAACGCAGATAATGTCCAGCTTATCGAGCAAGCGTCACTTCTCCTCGGTATGCACCCTGACGAGGCCACCGACTCCATCTTTGACGTAGCCATCAAATTCAGCAAGCCTTTCGCAGTGGTACCCTGCTGCGTGTTTGGGCAACAGTTTCCTGATCGACGACTCGCGGACGGAAGCAAAGTCTTATCGTATGAAAACTTCGTCGAGTATCTCACTGCAAAGCATCCAGAAATCGAAAAGGCATTCTTACCATTTGATGGGAAAAACTTGGTGCTCTTTCGGCGACCTCGCGTGTCCGAAGATCGGACCGAAGCTGGGTCATGATTTGCAGTACTGTACAACACAGATAATGCTAGCAATATGAACAGTCTATTTCATTTTCTGTTTTGGTTTGTGTGTGTACACGCGGTAGTTTGGCGACGCGTTGAGCGGGCACTACTGCTGGGTCGTGAGCTCGATTGGGAACATGTTTATTGTCTCTGGGAACACGATAGCTCCGCTTTGTTGCGTAGTTCTGGCGTCGTTGCCATTGAGAAAAACCAAATCGACGGGAAAATCTAGCGCTACGTTGCCAGTTCTGCTAAACGATGCAGCGCTTGATTGATTTACGCGCTCTTGCCCTCGAAAAATAGCTACTTCGCCATCAACACCCATGCAGATCCATGCAAAATCGGACGGCTTCGCCACCAAGGTCGACATCTGCACCTTTACAGGCAATAGTTTTGCAACAGGGAACGATACCTGGGCCCACATTTTTACAGCGAAGCGAAAGTCAGGCATATCCTTCGATACGGTGTCTTCCTGACAGCTCACGAGGCGATAGATTATTCTGCCACGCAGTAAAACCACACTATTAGTCATCCTACACACAGTACTCGTCTTAGCGTCAAAGTCGGTGCTCACCCTTCCTCTCCGGCCGCCAGCACGACGTCCACATCTCCAACTGAAAAGCTCGCCAGCGTTGTAATCGGCGTGCTGGTGGGAATCGCGCCGAAGTCTTTGCCACGGTGAGTCACCAGTAAATATTTCTGTCCAGTAGCTACGAGAACATAGTTCGACAGCGTCCTCTCGACGTCCAGCAGTTTAGCGGGCGCGATCGCCAGCACTGTCGGCTGGGCGGTGGATGGGTAGAAGGACTGCGCTGCAACATCGTCTCTCTGTGAGATAGCAAGCAGTCGTCTCTATTGGCAGCAGCAGTCGATCAACATTAATTCACATCGCACGACAGCAACTCTATCATTGCCCACCTTCCAAAGAATCTCGTACTGCGTCACGCCGTAGAGGTTGTCCAACATGTCCCCGACGATAAACTCGCCGTCCCGATCGTAACATATATGCTGCACGGCGCTCTCCAACTGGAAACGCCGCAGCTCCTATCCGTAGCAGCAAGAGTTGTCAGAGCAGCAAGAGTTGTCAGAGCACTGCTGCCCAGCTATCAGCTTTCCGAGGCAGTCTCACCAGCTCCTCGCATAGCACCACCAACTCTCCGCCGGCGCTGCCGACCAGCAGGAGCGTGTCCTTGTCCTGCTCATCCGCTTCAATGCCGCAAAGACTCTGCAAACAGCAACAACCCATTCTGCGTCAGTCCCTGACGCCACAAGTACGAACCCCCGCCCACTACTGACACCCTTGCAATCAATGCAAGTTGCATCCATCTTACGGTCACGGCATGCGCACACACGCGGATGTTCCAGAGCGCGTGCTCCAGCTGCAGCTCGGCGCCGGCTGATTCTCCCGAGGCGTTCGCGGCGATCGCGCGCACGCTTCCGTCCGCGATCCCCACATAAACGCGGCCGGTGCGGCAGCCCAGTGCGCACGTCAGCTCGCCGCGCGCGCGGGCGTCTGTATTGATGTTGTCCATTTGCAGTAATCGTAAGGTTCCGAGGCAACCTGCACTTGCACCTGCGCCGGTAGGCAATGGGGATCCTAGGCTTTTTTTCTACAAAAACACATCTCCTAAGTCGCACTTTGAGTTTGTATACCGTGGGCGGGTTTTGCAGGTGTGTTTTTAGGAGATCTGTTGCGGTCATAAAGTAAATGACGGAAGGTTCGCAGCAAGTGATCCGAATCAGGAGCGTTGAAGCATAACTTGCAGCGGTTCTTTTAGATCTTAGCAAGGAAACGATTGAGCGGTGATGGTGACGGGGTCCTGCCCATGCGATTGGATTAAATAGTAGTGTGTCCTATCCTGACTGAGTACGCGGCGATGGCTTAGGGTCCCTAGGCTAGGATGTCGGCCGCTGGGTGGCGCCGCTGCTCTCGATGGGGCCTCTGGACCAGAAGCGCAGCGAGAACTTCTTCTTGCTCTTCATGGCGTCGTTGGAGCTCATGGAGAACCCGCGCATCTTGCCGTTAGGGCGATGCGCGTTCCAGGACTCGGCGTGCGGCGAGGCCGCCCAGTTGTCGGCTCCAGTGGGTGTCGTCGGTGTGATCGGCGCCACGTTGCTGCAATCCCAGGACGCCGGCGTCCGCAGCTCATGCAGCTGCTGCGGTTCTTCACTACCGAACGCAGCACGGATCTGAGGGAAGCGCACGAGGAAGTTGGCCATGAACGGCTGGAAAGCATAAATGAAGGCATTGCTGTCGTTGAAAGCGGGGTCACTGTCTCCCACGGGCGTGCCGCTGAGCGTATGCTGCAAGATCTTGGCGATCTGCACTCCCACGGGAAGCGACTGCGGTGTGTGTGCAGGGAAGTCGAACATCTCGGGTTTCACGAGAGCAGGACAGACTATCCGCAGGAAGAGCAGGCTGCCCACGACGATGCGCACGTCGTGCTTGCACTCTGGGAAGGCCTTGCGGAACTCGGTGAGCATGTAGTGGCAGCCGGCCCGCAGCACGAGCGGCGCGAAGTGGATGGCCTTGGCCAGTCGCTGAATGACGCTCTTGGCATACGCGCACACCTGCTTCGTTGAGGGTGGCCCACGGGCCTCGTACAATCTTGACTTCTCGCCGAACACATCGCGGAGCACGTAGCGGAAGTATGCGCGGCCCTGCGTGCGGCCTAGCTTCTTCATGAGCGAAGTGAGCTCGGACGTGGAGCGCAAGAAGAGCTCCTCGCGCCCGCGAACGTCCTTGATCTCGGCCTGCACGGCGCACTCCAGCTCGTGCAGGCGCGGCAGCTCGCTGTGCGAGCGCCTCCGCTGGAGGTTCCACTTGCCCATCGTCTGATCGTACCGCTCTGCCGCTGCTGAAGCTGGAGCTGTTGTTGTGGTTGCTGAGGCTGTTATCGTACTCGATACGCACGGGGCTGGCCGTAGCTGGCTGGCCCTCGAGTCTACTTTGTGGGTTTCCTGCTGCTGAGGACCCGCTTGCTGTTTGGGCGGCGCAGCGAGTTCTACAATGAGAAGCAACGGGCGAGTGGCGTTACCTTTGCGAGATGAGACGCCACCGTCGATGATCTTTTTTGGCGTTCCGAGTGCAGGTGGCCAGCGGATAAGCTAGCTGCAACTATGCTGGCGAAGGAGAGACTGGAAGGCGCGCGGCAGCTTACGGCGGGTGCTGCGGCGTGAGGCGCTACTGCTCAAGTGTGGGCGCCGGCGCGCTGCACGCTTCGCGGAAGGTGATTAGGAGACGGGGACAGCTTCGAGGAATTCAGTTCGGCTCTGCACTTTTAAAAGTAATAGTATCTCAGATAGCAGTGCATCGTTCTATAGAGGGAAGTTAACTTATACTGTATCTGTATCCGTAGTTTATTACTCTTAGTGCAGCTAACGGAGGTTGTACAAGGGATATAGAGTTTTGCTGGAACCGCCCGTTTCTACGCCGAAGTGAGTGTCGAGCAGATGGGCCAGCCGGAAACAGCGCGAGTTCCAGGCAGCAGAAAAACGGCGCGTTGTCATAAGCTCAACCACTGGTGGGCAGCAATTCCTGTAAAATGGCAACTTTCACGGCAACAATGCCATCTTGGTTGTTGCCACCAGCACCGCCTGGCAATGCTAAGCCATGGCTTAGCAGCGCTACAGTACGTTGCCGTCTGCCCCTCCACTTGCACATCCGCGTGGCTTCAGCGAACGTTCGCAGGCCCATTGAGTCCGTGTTTCAATTGCTTTGCACGCGCACTCGTCGATGATGGCCGGCTATGGCTGCTGCAGCGACAGCCTGCAGGTTGATCTCTGTGTATGCGTCGCAGCTGGCGTACACTTGCCGGCGTTTTCTGTGAAGACTGCTCGGTATGATGGAAGCGGAATTTTTCGAGTCCGAGGCATGACGTCATGGATTGAATTTGCAAAGCCATTTTGACGGTCTACCGGTAGTTAATCCACCCGAGCTAAGAGCTTGCTCGACGCAGCTGTATTTTAATACTGTAGCAACCATAATAGACGGACACCTCGCCAAGCGGGTCGCGCTCCGTCTTAAAAGGCATGGGCTGGGATCTGGGATCGATCAGCTTAATGGGACGACGGGTGTCCATGCATTACGCCAGCTCGCAGTACTCAGGATAACGCTGCACCAGGATTTTCAATCCAATAATATAAGTACAAATTTGGTCCAAACAATGTAGTCAATTGCGCAGCAACAAGAAGATTTTTTTCTTGCAGCTAGTAAAAAATATTTTCCAGGCCTCTGATTCGTCAGAATCTTTTTTTCGACCAACTGCACCAAAACTCGAACGGTTAGGCGTGCAGCAACAAGAAGAACTTGTTTTGGCGCGCGGTGAAGTGATCAAGCTGCGGGTCTGATGGGCCGACAGAAGAAGCCACGCGGGTCTGGATGGAAACGCGCTAATACATGTAGCGACCAACCTGGCGCCCTAAGGAAGGTTGCAGCAGGTAACGCGGTTGCTAGTCTGCACACAAGTATACGGCATCCAGCACTTCTCGGTTATGAGCCTTGAAATATCACACGGAAAGAGCAGCATACGTACTGACGAGCAAGCTCAGCAACGCGCAGGCTACGAAATACCTACAGCAGATGATGTCCCCTTGTCAACGCGACCCAAAACCGATGACAATAGTTGTGCCTCGGAACAAAAAATCCTACTCGCCCCTGGGAGACCAACATCCACGGTCAAATGCGACACGTGATATTCCCACCAGGTCATTCGTGGGATCTTACAAGAACCGGCGCTCAATTACAGAAACGCCGGGATGGTTCGGGAAGCAAGGAAACGGCAAGTCGGCGGCTGGCCGTTCTGCCACTCAGAAATCGATCGCCTCCCCCACAGTACAACGCGAGGAGTATTTCGGCAGCTCATCGAGCTTCCTCGCTGCAGATTCTGATGGCAGCGACTCAGAAGGGCACGCTAACGAGAAGATTAACAAGGTTGCAGTCATAGTGATTTTGCAGGTGGAAATGAGGCTCTCCGGGCCAGAGGATTACCCTGCTTGGCGTCTGCGCGTACTAAGCGGTCTCGATGTGTCTCATATGGCGCAGCCGGCCATCAGCAAGGGACCCTTTGGCGACAGCTGGCCTCATCGTATGAAAAGTGTTGGCGTATCCGCTGCCGCAAGGCAAATGGTCTGCTCATCCCAGCAATCTCTGATGAAGTTCTCATGCCTATCAGGCTGTAGTGAACCAAGCGGATCCAAACGAGTTCTGGTGAGTCCTAGCAAAATATTTCGGTCAAGGACTGAAATATTTAACACAGTGTTAACGCCACGTCCTAGACAGAAATATTTTGCTAAGACTCACCAGAACTCGGTTACAGGTACTCAGTGTAATGCTCGTGGCAGACTGGAAAGTGACGAGAATGAGCGGCAGGGCGGAACTTACAGTGCTGGAAACAGTAACCACCGCAATCTCAAGCGAATGCATTGCATCATTACCGCAACAATGACAAAGGTCCCCAACGATCTCAGTCACGCCAGCGAGGCGCAAGTATGGGGACACAGGAGCAACAGTAGTTCTATGTTTGAGTCAATCAAGTCCATGAGTCGTGCTGACACAATGGCTAAGAAGAAGTCGAAGTGCAATGTTGTGGCGAAAGGACATTGGCGTGGAGACGCTGTATAAGTGGTATTTTTTGTTTAAGCAGAAAAGAGCGAAGCGATGGTACGGGGGGGGGGGGTAAGGACCTTATTCTGCGACTAAACACGCAATTCGAAAAAGCCGGACGCGCAGCGACGGTACTGCTTCAGATCAAGGAGGCGAGTTCACGGATGAAGAGCTACGGCAGTTTTGCTCAAGCAAGGACAACATGAAACAAGTTCATCAATGCATACTTGCCTGGCGAGAACTGTATCAAAAGACTTGAGTGGTTTAGAGGAAAATGCAAAGTGAGTTGATTGAGCTCCTTAGTTCGTAACCCTGTACTATCTCTAAGCCTACTAGATACTCCTAATGGGTACACTCTACTGGATTCTCGACTGAATACTGAGTTATCTTATCCAATCAGCGATTGCCACTTGGATCCCATCTTGTACCCACAATCTTGTACCCACGTGTTCCGTAGTCCCCGTAGCGTAACCAGCGTCGCATTATCAATCATTCTGTAATTACATGAATGATTGCGGTACCACTGAGTGAAGATTATACCGGTATCTACCGAAATTACGCAGCTGGTTAAGGCTTCATCTTGCCAACAGTCTTGACAACAATATCGTGGGGTGACGGGGCACACAACACCTTGCGCACAGGAAAGTGTGGCTTCCGGAGAGTATACAAACTCTCAGTGAACGGCAGTTCACTATTCCCTGGCCTGTGGGACTGTACCAAAATAAGCTAGATTTAAGACTGAATATATTTATAGGTGACCTTTTAATGCGTCTACATATACTAACTACTAGTCACCTATAAAGTACCGTAGATGTTATTCTATTCAGTGGCTCTGAGGTCTTTGTACCATATCTGTGGTACCTATCTATGACGTCATTACCGCCGACGTCATAGTGATGTTCAGCTACATCGCTTAGTGTACTTGGGTACACTTGCTCTGAAGAGTGACTTGGCACTCTTCATGTAACCCCGTTACATCCCCCATTTAGGTTCGGTTTACCGACCATCCACGGCGAGTGAAAGGAAGTCGCCGCCTTTCACTCTCCAAGTCGAATTACATCGACTTCGCTGCGGTTGGTTTCCGCAGCCGGCTCATTTCTTTTTGAGCCCGAGCACTTCCGCGTGCTCTTCTTTTTTTCGGCTTCCACGTCAGTCTCAAGCATGACCAAGACTCGGTCTGGCAGCGGTGCGAAAGCGCTTGCCAAGCCTGTTGCTTCCTACAGCAGCAGGCTAAGAGCTCTAAACCGTCCGGCAAAGTCTCTGCCGCTAGGGATCCACCAAGGTGGCATCCAAGGTGACCCCCAAGGCACATGAACCGCCTGAGAAGGACCCTGTACTCCTCGTGGACTATGAGTAGGTCTTGAACACGTATTCCATGTCCTGGGGCGATAACGAGATCCCGGCTCGTCGAGGCGTCTGACGGCGGCCCGAGTCAGTCAGACTCGCTTAGGTCCCGTACCCCGCTGACTAGCCACAAGGGCGACGATAGCGACGCACCGAAGACGTCCGAGCGCCAGGGGAGCCCGTGCTCACCCAAGGACGACAAAGAGAAACCTCGTTCTCCGGTCAAGAACTTGACGCTCGCTGAGGCAACTGCCTGCGTCAACGCTGCTAAGGCTGCAGCAGCCTCGGAAGTCAGCCGTAAGCGGCGGGCTGCTTCCAGTTCTCCGATCCGTGAAGGGTATGGGACCCTCCCTCTCACGAAAAGGACCTCTTCAGTTCTCTTCTGACGAAGAGGAAGAGGGCCAAGTCGGCGGGGAGATCTCCAACGATCTCGACGGGCAGCAAGTGGAGTACCAAACTACTCGACATAAGGGAATGCGGGCCCCGGCGACCCGGTCGCCTGTGAAGTACTCTTCACCGGTTCGTGGGGGACCGCCTTACGCTCCGGGGGTACTTCCCTCCTCAGAAGTCCCACGGAGCCGACGCCTACATGAGTCAGCTCCAGCCGCCTCGCGTGCTTCGTGGCGGGCGCTCTTCTCGGGGTGCTTATAGGCGCCACCTGGTGGACAAGCAGCCCCTGGTCCAAAATGTGAGCATCAATCGGTGCGTGCTCCTGGCATCGCATAATATCCTGCTCAAAACGTTCACGAGCCGGCGAAAGAAGCCAGAGCTCCGGTCGGGACTGCGACCTGTGTGGGGCTATCCAGCCATGGTGCCCCCACACTGTGACTCCTTCCAAGAGGCCGAGGCCGTCTTTTAAAAGTGGACAGCTACGCGCTGCTCACAAGGGCAACTCGAGGTTTTCCGGCAGGATCTTACACTGGAGACCATCCTTGACCCCCGAGATCTGCGTATTGAGTTTGCCTATGTGGTAGGCAAACGGCAGCTCTCTCGAGAATTGCAGAAGCATTCCGTTTCTACCGCTCATGATGAGCGCGGGTATGCTCTTGGCTCTACGACCGCACCCCGTTCGGGCAAGAAAGCCCGAACTACTTACGAGCCGCCGCCGATTGTGTTCCCAGATCGCGAAAGCCTTCGGGCAGTCAGCCTGGAACCGTTCGTACGGCTCCCAGCCATGCGAAGCTGGCGCTTTACCGTGAGCACGCCGCTCCTGGTGCACACATCCACGTCGTAATGAGTCTCCCCATTACGGTCGAGGAGAGCCGGTGGTGCCCTCGAACGAGTACGAGTATGAGGCGCCACCCGTCCGGCCCGGTTAGGACCTGGTGTGCCGCATCTGGCTTCACCTCGGGTTGTTGAAGACGCCGCTCTCCGTCGTCGAGTCCTTGCGCTGGAGAGATTGCGCTTGGACTGGGTGAGGGCGGGACTGCTGCCGACCGGGGGTGCTGGGGTCCTTGGGCGATTCGGTACGACGTGGATCATCTGGTCGATGACTTGTCGGCCCTTGAAGGCCGGGCCGACCGTCGTACGTATGACATGGACGAGATCTTCCGACGTCTGGATTCCGTTTGGGCGACCATGGACCGAGTCCAACGGAAGTTGTCTCTCGTTCGGGACCTCCTGCTACCTGTGCCCCAGGCGGGAGCGCCTCCTGCGTACTCCCACCTGTATCACTATGGCTCATACTCGGCGTATGCAGCTGGGGTTCCTTCGTATTGTCCCTTTCCGCGGTCCCGTAAGGGAACTGGGCTTCTGACTCTGGTCGCACTCAGAGATTGTTGCTGGGGCGTGTGAGCCTTACGGATCATGGTACCGCTTCAGACGGCCCACGTAGAACGTCGGGTGGGTCATCATCGACTTAGGCAGGCCAATGGTATATGTTGCACCATGCCTGGCCAGGACCGCGAAGGGTCCAATGAAGCGGTTCTTCAGCTTGTTGCTCCCAACGGAACTTACCGTGGCGAGGAGCAAGTTCCTAGTGTCTAGTAGGAATAACCCACCCACACTAAAACGTTTCAGTTTCCTCTTCCATTCTTATCAGAGTACTCCTTTGTTTGTCCTGTGCCGCTGCCATGGCATCACGGACACGGCCGATTACATTCAGCCTGGTGTCTATAAAAGGCTCCACTTGTTTCCGCAAGGAAACCGGTCTAATGTCCGAGACCTGGGAGGAAAGCGCTATCCGAGCCTCTCCCCCACTAAACTGAAGACGGGGTGTTGCCTCGCAGGGTGAGCGGCACCCGCGGATGGCGTAAGCCATTCAGATAGAACGGAGTATACGGTCGATGCGTGAACCGCATTGTTGAGTGCAAACTCAAATACGGGCAGGCGTTCTGACCAAGTGCGAGGGCGTCCGCATAGACACTGCGTAGAGTGTCCTCAAGCACTCGGTTGACACGCTCCGTCTGCCCATCCGTCTGAGGATGATCGGCAGTGGACATGTGCAGCCTCGTTCCAAGTAGCTGGAACAGCGTTTGCCAGAACGCGGCGGTAAACCGCGGGTCACGATCCGAGCCATTTGTCTCCGGCAGACCATGTGGAGGAAAACACCATCCAGGAACAGCTTCGCAGCCTGTTCCCCGGTCACTGTGTCTTTGACCGGAGCAAGACGCACCATCTTGCTCAGACGGCACGCGAACACCAAGATGCCGGTGTTTCCGTGGCCATTCGACTGGAAGTCCAAAGATGAAGTCCAGGCTCATCGACTTCCAGCAGTCCGCTGTAACGGGCAGGCTCTGCAAGGGAGCCGAGGTGTGCCCGGAGGGTTTCACCCGCTGACATGTTTCACACACGTACTGTGAGACCCACTTGTACATGTGGGTCCACCAAAAGTACTGAGAGACCGATTGGAAGGTCTTCTCGCGGCCTAAGTGACCGCTGGATGGTGCATCGTGCGCCTCCTGTAGGATGTCAAACTTGAGATCCTCGTCGCTTGGAACGACTACCCGAGGGGTTTCGTGGGGCTTCACTCAATAGTAGAGCAGGCCATCGGCCCACTCGTTCGATGTAGCCGGGCTCTCTGACGTGGTGAGAGCCACTCGGCCTTGGCTTCCTTGCCAGCGTCCAGGAAACGCACCAAAGGTGCCAGGGCTTCGTCGCCCCGATACGTCATGCGTATCGGATCATATAGATCGGTCGTGGCGCGAGTTATGTTCGCCAGCTCATAGTCCGGTCTGGGTGACAACGCATCGGCAAGAACGTTGAGCTTGCCAGGCTTGTACTCGACGCGGAAGTTATATTCCACGAAGAAAGGCAGCCACCTCGCCATCCGTTGGGACAAATGGGGCGAATTCGTCGCCGTCCGTAAGAATGCGTGATCTGCGTAGATCACAAAGGGCTGAGAGCCCAGGAGGTGCACCCGGAACTTGGCAAGGGCGTACTTCACGGCAAGCAGCTCCTTGTCATGAACGGAGTAGTTCCTACTTTCAGCAGCCTTGAGCTGCCTGACACTGAAATGAGATCACTCGTTCACGTCCTCCAGCATCGTGCTGCAGCAATGCACATCCGATTGCATCATCGAATGCATCGCAGACGGCGCTAAACGGCTTCGTCTCGTCCGGCAGTACCAGGACAGGCGCCTTCTGAAGGCTTGCCTTGTCATTGTCAAAGGCTTCCTGGTGCTCACGTCCCCAGTGCCAGTCGGTATCCTTCTTTAGAAGATCCGACAAGAGTCTAGCCAGACCGTGTACTCTTCGCTGTACTTAGGGAGGTAGTTGACCAAGCCCAGCCACTTCTCAGGTCCTTCGTGGACCTTGTCGTTGGCCAAGCAGAAATGGCCTTGACCTTCCCCGGGACGGGTCGAACGCCGACGTTGCTAACGAGGCAACCCAGAACTTTTATCTCTTGCGCCGCGGGAAGACGCACTTGTCGATGTTGGTATAGAGCTTGTTCGCTCTCATGACCTCCAACACTCGACGGAGGTGCTCCAAATGCACCTCCATAGCCGTCTTGCCTCCCTCGGCACGGCTATGGACGAAGATGTCGTCGAAGTACGACTGTGCGTACGCACGCTGTCGTCTAAACAACTGCGCGATCAGGCGATTGAACATCGCCGGGGCTTTAGACAGGCCCTGGGGCATCACAAGCCACTCCCAGAGCATACCGCTCGGGCCGATCGCTGCGGTGAGCGGGATGTCGTTCTCGCGCATCAGGATCCGATAGTATCCATCCACCAGATCCAGGGCGCTGTGTAACTCGCACCCGACCATGTTGTTTATCAGCACATTCTTTCGCGGGATGGGTGTCTGGGCGGGCACCGCTGCGCTGTTCAGCTTGTTAAAAATATGAACCCGATGCCACTTCCCGTTCGGCTTCCAAATGCAGAAGGTTGGCGTTAAGTGCGGGGATTTCGATTCTTGCACCATGCCTGCCTTGGCCTTTGCGGCGAAGAAGCATCAATGACCTCGCGCTGCTCTTGAGGCAGTGGCCATTGTCTGGTGACACAATACTTTGTGCCCGGCACGAGATCAATCTCGTGCCTGATCCACGATCCGGTCGGAGTTGAGACGGTGGATCCTTGGATACCACGTCCTCGAACTCCTTCATTAAAGGATACACTAGATCGTTTGGGTCCTTGAGGATCTCATAACCCAAACGCGAGGCACGCTGGGAGGAGAATACCTCCAGGACGCCCTCGTCCATAACCGAGGAAGAATTCAGTTCTTCTGGAGTGGACTCTTGCTTCCTGCCTTCAGCAGCGGCTCTAGCTGGATGCCGCCTGCCTTGCCCGATGGCAGGTCTCGCCGTCGAGGATGTGATAACACCCTTCGACTGGTCGCGTCGGAGGAACCCGGGCCCTGGGTTCCGAGTTCGCTTGAAGCGACTCCAGTCTGAAATGACTTCAGACTCGACTTGCGGTGTCGATTATGTCGTCGACGGCGAACGTAACGTGGTACTTCGTTACCCACGTCTGTGGACGTCTTATTGACGACGTCCAAAGCCTCTAGGGCTTCGTGTGGAACATCGTTAACCACACAAGAAGTGCATTCCGCCACTTCTTCTTCAGGTATGGTCTGGGCGACCTAGTGTGGAACAAGGTTTACCACACAGGAAGAGCATTCTGCGCCTTCGTTGCCAATTTCTCTCTGGGTGACTCGGTGTGGAACATGGTTACCCACACAGGAAGCGCCTCGCGCGTCTTCCTCGCCAATTTCGGTCTGGGTGACTTGATGTGAACTCTTGAAGCCTCAGCCGCCGGTCTAGATTCTGGCGGGGGTCAAGGGCTATCCTGCAAGGACTGCCGCACTCGACGAGGTGCAGCTTCTGCTGCCACCGCTTCTAGGGAGTCGCTCAATACGTCGGCGGCTCCCAAAAATTCACTGGATGCTCTTGCATCCCGGCGCCCCTTCGGACGTCCCAGTTCTTGGGAGAGGTGGTAACATGACTCACCAATGCTCTGCCAGTAACTGCGGGCCGACTGGCCCCGATGGCTTTATTTCACCAATCGATCCATGGCTCATGTTTCTCGAGCCAGGGCATGCACAGGGTCAAGTCATACTTGTCCATCTCTAGGACATTAAACTGCTCCATGCTGTCGAAGTCCTCGAACTTCACAGCTAGATCCACATGGAACTTGGGAACAGTAAATCACCGTTCCGTCGGCGAGTTGTACTGACACTGTCCCATTGCCTTTGCTTTCTCGTAAAGCATCGGCCAGCTTGTTGCTGTTCTCCGCAACAGTCTGGCGGTGTGCGAAGTTCTTTGACGCCCCGGAGTCTATTAAGACTCGAAGGGATGGGTATATCCCCGTACACTTACGTGTACTATTAGCAGCCCAACACTGCCCTTTTTCGATTCGAGAGTACAAAGACTCCCAAGGGCTAAGTCTGCATGATGCGCGCCACCCGCACACCGCTCATGAAGACTTAGATCTTCCCAGTAGGGTGCCCGCCCCTACTGATGTCCTGGGTTCCCCTGCCCGTGGGGTCGTGGCTTTGCCAGCGACCCTTGAGCGCGATGAGTTTTGGAGGGAAACGCTTTCGTTTTCCCCACGCAGAACAGGCACGTGCCATGTGCCCTAGCTTACCACAGCTATAGCAGCGAATATCATGCTGCTCGGCGAGCCCAAGTTCCATGGGAACTGGCCCGCCTGGGGCCCCGCGACCTGGTGTCGCAGCCCCTGGCCACATCGCCGCCGGCGTGTGCACCTGGCGGTGGCGTGTCGCCTGGCGGTGACTGTACTCCTTTTGGAGGGCGACTTGGATCGCCTCTCCCAGAGTATTGGCCTGCATCCGAAATAGCTGGGTGCGGGCCGGGCCTACGCTTAGGACGTCCATGAATACCGTCACCTTGATGTGTTCATGGAGTGGGTTTCCACGAGGGATGCGGTGAGCTCCCGCATCTCCTGGATGTACTCGTGCAGCTCACGTCTTCCCTGTTTACAGGACAGGAAGCGTAACCGCCGGCGGTACTCATAGTTCGCCGGGAGGAACGCGGCTCTAAGCTGTTCACACAGATGAGCCCAGGATGCGAAGCATCCAGGCGTTGTCGCTTCCCGCGTATACGCCCAACTCTTAGCACGCCCGCTAAGGTTGGAGAGGACGAAAGCCACTCAGAGGTGCTCCGAGGAGATGAGAGCTGCATCCATTGCGAACTCTACTTCTCGCACCAAGAAGTGAAGGTTTTCACCTTCAGCCTCAGCGGCTTGGGGTAGAGCGGTTCAGGCTCTGCGGCCGGAATTTGCAGGTTGCTCCGAACATGTTCGATGAGCCCCTGCTCATACATGTCGAACGCGGTCACGCGCTCGACCTGCTCAGCTTGCGTTGACGACGCCAAGCTGCGTCCAAGGCATCCATACCAAAGATGCCAGCCATCTTACGAACGGACTCGAACTGTACGTCGGTCAAATGAGAAACTTATTCCGGTCCATGTTGCTAGGACCCAGACGTTTCAGGTAGCAACCCGCGTTGGCGTGGATTGACTACAAGTTCTACCAAGTGTGACTGGGCACACAACACCTTGCGCACAGGAAGTATGACTTTCGAGAATATACAAACTTTCAGTGAACGGCAGTTCACCTGTCCCTGGCCTGTGGGACTGTTACCAAAATTAGGTAGATTTATGACTGAATATATTTATAGGTGACCTTTTAATGCGTCTACATATACTACTACTAGTCACCTATAAAGTACCGTAGATGTTATTCTATTCAGTGGCTCTGAGGTCTTTGTACCATATCTGTGGTACCTATCTATGACGTCATTACCGCCGACGTCATAGTGATGTTCAGCTACATCACTTAGTGTATTTGGGTACACTTGCTCTGAAGAGTGACTTGGCACTCTTCATGTAACCCCGTTACATTGACGCAGCGAGTGGTGCTGTTATTGGAGAAGAAGTGAGGCTGATCCCAGGGTTATTGGCTTTACGACGAAGGCGCTAATACGGCGTCTGCAACTGGCCAGTGATTTCATACGGCACATCGACGCGACATTTAAATTGAGCAGTAAAGGTTTTCCTGTTGGTGTTATTGGAGTGTCCGAAATGTGGCGCCAATTTCATCCCATATCCTTCTTTCTGATGTCCGACTTGAAGGCACCACAGTGGAGCAGTATACTTCGAGCTACATTTGAGTTGTACCAGCTCATTTCCGCAAGTCGTTTGGCTGCTAAATTCATCGTGATGGATGCAGATGATGCACAACGCAGAGCATTTGAGGATGTAGCTCGGGAAATGCTGCCTGAAGACAGACAACCAAAGTTTCTGATGTGCTTTTCCATGTTACGACAAACGCTCGGAAATATATCACGCCACACGACAATCAGACATTTTACAGACATGTTTACCGCATTCATTATGCACGATCAAGTGATGATAAAGAACGTCGTGTGACTGAAGCTTTGGAATCGTGGCAAACTACTCTTAATTACAGAGCTTTCGCTTCCCACTTCGAGAAACAATGGTTCGGAGCTAGGTATTGGCATTGCTGTGAGACTATTAAAGACATGAAAAATTAACAGCAATGAATGGCCCTCTTCTGTTGCGAATGTCGTATATACGATACGTCTTACGATATATCAATTGCTGAGCTGGTCTTTAGATCGATCTGATTGTATAATACCTAGTATAACTAAGATCTTCTCTGAACTATGAGACTTAAATAGGTATTGCCCGACGACTGGTTGAAAAACAAAGTTCTACAGATGGGCCCCGATCTAGATTAAAGGCCACCATTTGAGAAATCACCCTAAACTCGACTTGAATAGGCTATAGCGCCGATCAGACGCCCGTTTGTTTCGAGGATGTGGTCAAGCGGACGCTCAATGCTCAAGGTGCACTTACAGTATAGGTTTGCTCGGTGGCAAAGGGAAGGAGCGAATCACTTACATGCTGTTTGGCTTATGTCACGGCAGAAAGCTTACACCATTTTTCGTCATCAAAATGCGGGCATTAGTGAGGGAGACTGCAGAGCAGAAGGTATCGATATAAAAGCAGTTATGGAAGAAGGTCAAGGACCTAAAGAAATTGCCCGGCGTTCAGATCTACGGGAACAGCACTGGATTGTGGATGCCTGAGCTCTTGATCAAGCGGCTTGACAACAACTTCAAGCGCCGGACCAAAAGGCTCTAGAAAACCTCTCAAAATGTCCGGAACGTTCACTCCAAACGGAATGACCGAAATTTGCTGAATGCATTCACCATTTGATCTAAATTCCACTACTCCACGCTGAAGAAACTATCGATTACTTATTGTTGCTTCACTTCAGTGGAGGTTAATGCGATTGTTGCCAGGTCTTGTGCTACGCGTTGTTGAGGCCGCCGAACCGTTTCCAACTCGGAGATGGTACCGCCGAATGCAATCCGTTCATCGCCTCAAGTACACCTAAGGCCGGTGGTCGTGTCAAATTTGAAAAGCACTGAACGTATTACCACGTTGGTGGATCGATGGGTAGCTTTAACGCTTTCCTTCGTGTGATATTTTCTGACTTCACATCTGCTACGTTTACCGACTCTCATCTCGTGTGTCAGCCCGTACCTTTCCACGCAATCGAGATCACCTCTATCGCACACCTCCCCTACAGCAACTTCAGCAAGAATACCGCTCTGCCGACGGTTTGTCCGTGTTTTATTTAGCGCCCGAGTTCCACAGGCTGCGCCTCGGCGCTACTGCAGAATGTGCCCTTTCCCCGGACCGCAGGAGGATGATGAGCCTCTGCTCCGTCTTTGGTTCGACAAGCCCATGGTAATGGCAATACGGGCATTTTGGTATTCGTGTGTCGATTGAGCACGATGGTCCATATTGCTCCAATTCCGGGCCCAGCCACTGGGAAACACACCGCCCGGCTATTCCTGGATGACGTATTCCGCTATCACGACTTCCCAAGGCTATAGACCAGGTTCAACGCAACCTTCAGGCGATCGCTGCCCCAATTACTGAAACGACGTTGCTCAGTATGAAGCATTCCAACCTAGTGCTCGAGGGGCCTCTGCGTACATTTAACATTTGTGCTGAGACGGTTCGCACACGGTTAGGGCACCCCCCGATGGTTGAGCTTGTCCTCAACAATGCGGTGCACGCATTAACGGAAGTTTCTAATCGGTTACGCCACCCTAATGCGCCTCGCAATTAATGTGGAAACACCGAGGCTTCCGTTCTAAATGGGAGGAAGCCCAGAGAACACTTTTCCCTAAAGTACCTGAGGTAAGATCGGTCTCCTTGCTGAAAAGGTCACAGGTAATCGTTGACACCGAGTTGAGCTTCGCCAGCCGAGGTCGCGATGCGATGGCGAATGCACAGAACGAAAAGCTGGAATACTCAGGCAAGCATAGATGCAGAAACTTAAACGTGTTTAATGGGATGGCTTACGCCTACTCAACACTTTAAGTAAGAAACATCACACCACTAAATATGACTGGCTTGGTCGGAGCAACAAACTGAAGCGCCGCTTCGTCAGACTCTTGGCGGGCTTAGGAAGCCTAGGAGGCACGGTACTGACTACGCCATCGACCTTCATATGTCAAGGACGATGATCCTTGTTGTCGTATGTAAGCCCCAGTCGGTAGAGGATACGAACCTGGAGGCAGTGCGGTCACCTTCTGAAAGAGCGATTGAGTATTGGGCACAAAGAGCGACGGGACCGGCATCTGAGCCAGCCCAAGAGGGTTCGTCAGGCCCCTTGAAAAAACATACAACGGTCAATTGCCGTACGGTGGGGCAGCCTAATTTGGAATGTGGCCGGAACAAACACCTTCTATCCTGCCTTTGTCACGAGCGCCGGACTGAGCGCACTACGCTTCCAGCCATCCATGTCGGAATAAAGTAGACGCTTACCATCGAGATGCACGAACCGATTCCGATAATCGCAGCAGTCCAACATGTAGGACAGCACACGACCTTCCCCGAGCAACAGCGACAAGTTTCCCAAGCGTTCAAGAAACGCGAGCTCGCCGTGATGAAGCGCCGACTATCAATTCCCTCGCGTTCACACAAGGACGACGCCATGATGATGGATACGTCCACATACACCGGGTCGGGTCCCGGATAGACTACCGCTGAATCACTGGTTCCGCGAAATCGGCATTATTATCGCATCAAGACTGATCGAGGCGCCCGCCGGAAAAGTACAACATCCTGCTATCCCGATTATCCGGGAAGGTCAAGGAGTGGGCCCTCGGTAAGCTCGTCGTCGACCCGCAGGCGTTCCCCATTCAGGAATCGATCCAACGTGATCTGCATATTGCGTTCGAACACCTGCAAAACGAGTCGCGTGGCAAGCGAGCTTTTTGGCCCTTAAACAAGGCAAACGTCGATGCGCGACTACGTCCAGAAGACACGACACCACGCGACATGTAGCGTCATGAACCCGATCGACATGGCCTCGCAGGTCCATGTCTTAATATTCGGCATGCGAGAGGTCTTGACGAGGCATAGTCTCACTCGGGCCGAACCCGCCAAGCTGGAGAAGGCCTTAGCCCTCGCGCGGCGCGATGATTATGTGGCGATGTCGTCGTGCGCGAAGCCCATGACAGCTGACACACCGGCGAGCGCGCAGGAGGTCATGGAGATCGATACGGTCGCGGTGTCCAGCTGTCGCCAGTGGTCGGCTCCCCCCAACGGACGAGAAGGTCAGAGTGTCTGCCCGATAACATGCTTACGCTGTCGGAAGTCGGGCCATCGTTCTCGGCCGTTTTCCGCGCGCCAGCTCCCGTTTTCGTGAACACCGTCGATGGCAATTCGGTGATCTCACTCTGACCGTCTCATAAAAATACCGTTAGGCCAGTAGGTGTGGGGCCCTACTGGTTTCAATGAAGGTCCGGGTTCACCGGTGGCAGCCCACCCTTTCAGACCCCCTGTGCTACACGGCCACTTCAATGCCACAACCGCGAGCGACGACTCGAGGCTGTCATAGTCAGTCTCATGGCGCCGGTGCCATGCGTCGACTCGCCGCCCGGACCATCACCGGTGCGAACACTCTCAGGAAGCACCGGCAAACACGACGCGCGAAGGAAACAGCTAGACGCTACTGAGTCGAAAAGCGCGCACACATTTGACAAAAATCCTGAAGGCCTACAACAGGCAAGATGTTTATGGCTGCTGGACACCTCAATCGACCAGCGAGTCGAACACTAAGGAAAAATTCATCGTGACTGGTACAAAGCTGCCATGTCGGGAGATAGTCGGGTCACTCCATCTGACTCGCGGCCAGACGCTGTGCGCCATCTTGGCAGGTACGTCTCGTGTTTTGAACACCAACACTACCGTGAAGCTCAGTGATTTTTGCGTTGTCTCGAGCAGACACGTGATTGCACATGGACGTCGTGTCAGTGATGGTGTTGAAGTTTTTGTATTTCTGACAGTGATACGCCAACGACCCGGATGATTCCAAATTGATCTCGGGATACATCATGTTCCATGATGACAGCGTTTTCTCGTACGGACGGGGGGGGGAGACGACGCCATTATTACGTGGCGACAATCAGGCAGCTCTATACTTAACAGCGAAATCAGGCAAGCATGCAACAAAGCACATATATAACAATACCATCTCATCCGCCATCTTGTTGAAGATGGAGAGCTCCAAATGCAGCATGTGTCTACAAACGACAATATTGCAGACATTATGGACAAGGCATTGACCAACGATAAGTTCACCAAGTTCCGCGAGCAAATAGAGGTCCTACCCATTTAGGCATGCAGCTTGCCCAGCAGCCAAGCTAATCATACGAGCTGCCATAATTGCGCCGTGGGCAGTGTTCGCTCGCGTAACGTCCAAGGTACCGGCATCAGGCTGCCGTCTGTGTGGCCAACCATTTTGACGTGTATCATGATCGAAGGGGAGTATGAGGTACCAGCGGTACCAGATATGCTCAGCATATGCGGAGCACACAATCGCAGTAGGTGCTCAGGAAACTGCGGTGTGGCCGAGAGGTCGCAGCCCGTCCTCGTCTTGCGCAACAGCGGTTGCCAACCGCCAGCAACAGAAGCAGTTGCAGCAGCAATAGAAGACAAGAGCAGTTAAGGAACCGCTCAATAATAACATGGGTTCCAGGGCAGCTGCGCTGCAGTATCTCACTTCCACATTGTCCACATTGTGGAGCAATCTACCACATTTGTTGTTCCCGCCGTGGCATTATGCTAAGGCGACGTTGTCTGTTGGCTCCCCTTTTCTTCCCCAGTGCGGCGATAGCCCTCGTCATGCTGACGGCTGCTAGTCTACACACAAGTACACGGCATCGAGCACTTCTCCGGCGAGGACGCGGTCGCACTTCACGCTGAAAAGGCCTCCTACTATTTAGCTGATCGACAACAAAGAAGGCGAGGCGTCCGAGGGACGTCACTGAGAGATGATAACGACAAAAATCAAGCAGACCGACGTATTACTTGTGGGCTCACCCGCGCCTTCGACCAGGGATGCAACGCCTGCCCAATGGACATTGCGTCCGGCACACTGTCAGCAAAGCTCGAATGGTGTCTCTCGCGACATCTAGACTTTGTCAGTGTGGGAAGCACGTCTTGCTGCAATCGTTAATCTTGTCAACCCCAAGTTACAAAGTTGATACTGGATCGTATACATACGGATGTATCAATCGCAATAGGTGGCACTGAAAATGGATCCATTATTCAAGCAATTCCGGTCGATAAAAGCACGTGTAGATCACTGATGGTATCAGTGTGGATGGCGGCACCCCAGATGACCCATGAGCTGTCAATAGGGTTAATCTGTGACGGTATCGAAAGCAATTCATGGTAAGCGCTGCGGATCCATGACGAAAGCAATCAGAATCTTTGAAATGTGTTGTGATGCAATAATACGAATCAACCAGAGGTAACTGAAGCATTGCGGAATAAAATTACGGTCAACGATTTTCAGCACCTCTAGCACTTGTGGGCGTCGTATGTTTCTCTTGAATGCACCCAGGATGACCAGCAAATTCGCGTTCGCGGGCAGTATGATCATAGCTGGTGCATATCTCCGCGCGTGCCTCTCAATGGCCGCAGTCGTCTCGGCCAGCTCAAAATGGCAGTGAAGGTATTCCGCTTGGTTGCCTCGAAGGATCTGGACAATGGTCCGCATCTCGCGAAGCGAACACAGCCATACGCTCGGAGATAGGCGGATTGCCAATGACTATGATTAGGTAATTATACATGTTTAGCAGGTCGTGTCGTCGTCGGTCTCGCGGAGCCACTATTCGCGGGAAGAGCAGCAACATCACGCAGAATGATGTCGATCGCCTCCACGCTCACTATACGTGCACGACGCGGATTCAACAGGCCGCTCAGTATGGTGATCTAGGTCGGAAACGAGCGGAGCTCATGACGGCCGTGGTGCTCGTGTTGCCTCGCGGTCGACTTGCGTTGTGTGCGATTTGAACGGGAGGTCATGGATGGCCGTCGGCGGTCATGATTGACTGTCGCCGCGGGTAAAAAATACTTTTTTTTGCGAAAACACAAGTTTCATGTCTCTGCTGACACGACCATTCCATGCAAATCAGCATCTTGCTGTTTGTATTAATGCTCGCTGAAGCTAGCGCACGCGTGCTGCCAAAATCTCCTCGCGGCGTCGATAAGCGAATGGCAGCCGTCGACGTGCCCTCGTGCTGACTCGACGGAGGCCACAAGTAGCGTCAGTGAGAATGCAACGGGCCAGGTAATTGTCCGCTACTCGCTTATACGTAGTGGCGATGAAGGGCGCAACGGTGGCGACTAATTTTAAGTCCGGGGTAAATCCACTCTGTTTTAGTGTTAGGAGAAGGCGGCTGTCACGGCCTCAGGTGAACCACACAAAATCAGTTCAACGCCTGATAGGAAAATAACTGGTCAGACTCCCCAATTACCAGCAATCCGCGGATGACACTTCCGCGCCCGCTAGCCGGATGTGGCCATGATTACTTATGAAATATGTAGATATGTTTTAAGTAATCTGTTTGCGTTTACGCAACATAAACGAAAATATTACTTAAAAGAAAACCCGAAGAGAGACTAGAAGAAATTCCGGAGACGATTGAGGGGGACGGCACTCGCAAACCCGAGCGACACATGACGATGGATGAACAGCAGACGGTCACAGCACAGCCCAAGGGGAACGCAATGAGGGCGTGCATCCTCATTGCGTCCACTGCTGGCGTGGTCGTGCTTCGCACAACCCTGATGGACAACGAGCTTGCTTAATGGGACCTATACGACGTTACGCTGGACCCCTTGAAGAACGCATCCGTGGCTTCCGAGCGACGCGTCGGGGAAGGGGGCCGAGGAAACTGGACATGATGCATTGCGGCGTTCATGGTATGCCTTCATTCGACGCTGGAACCGATTACCCGCAAAGACAAGAGCTTCGTGTTATGGGTGGCGTATCGCGAGGAGATTTTGGAGAGACATTCCGTCGTGGAGTCGCGCCAGGGCGTCTGCAATGGCGCGTGGGATCACGGTCGGTTCTGCTACGTTCATGTAATGGAGGGACGCACGTCGTGTGAAACTTCGTCGCGATATGAGACAAGCACCTTGCGAGCGCCCCCTTCGGCACCATGGTGCCAGTGTGGACCGGGAAGTACAGCCATACCCTCTCCGAGATGTTTCGGGCTTCTAGTTGAGACGGCCCCCGCCGCGATTGCTCGAGGCGCAACCGGTCTCCTTCGTGTTAGGAGCAAGTGGGCTTCCGTGTACGCGTGGTGTCTCTCTCTCTCACACCGACTCGACAGCATTGGCGGTCTCACCATCGTTCACCGCGGGGTGTCCCGTGGAATCACCCGCCGCCACGAGGGCTGTCTCATAGTCGTGGGGAACATCTGAACGAGGCGAAGGAGGTTGGCACAGGGCTCCCGTGTATCGTCCGTGGGAGGAAACCATCGAACGCGATAGCTACGCACGGCCGACACCGCATGACAGGTGGGGCTGCGGTCGGGAACACGCTTGCGCGTAGCAGGAGCATGGTCACGCACGCCAGAAACCTGTCCGCGGGAACCGCGAGGATCCTCATTGTCAACGATACGCTCCACAATCCAGCGCACTTCACCCACCAAGTCAACAAACGGCGGAGACCTTCACCCCGCTGCGGATGGTTCATGACACGGCAGCTTCGTTGCGAGTGGGTTCGATATATGCTCCGCCGCCAAGAGATGGCGGCGGAGAACGGAATCTCAGCCGGACGGTAACGCGCGAGGCGCCTGACATAGAAGTTCGGGTGGAGACGCAGTGATGGCGGGATGCCCAGTGTGTATGCACCTTCGGGACCTTGAAGGGCGCTGCTCGCTTCCAAGTTAGTCACAACTGAGGATATAGGCCTTCTGTAGATAATAACACGCGGACGCCGGTGTGAAAAAAAAATTAAGTTATTGCGGCCTCTCTGGTCTGCCTTTTCCTTCTGTTTGTCCACTGCCGCGTTCAGTGCGTCGCGCACGAAGGACGCAATGGACTGTCGCTGCAGGACAAAGCCCGAGACTGCCGAGTGGCCGACCGATTGCGCCAATGGTTCGGGCGTAGTTGGCGAGAGATGCATCATGTCGAAGTGTTGCGAAGTCACCGATGGGAGTGAAGAGAGTGCGATCCATCCATTCTACAAGCGAGGTCACAGCGCCGCACGGCGTTTCCAGTATCATCTCTGCATGTGCCCACGTCACGGCGTCGGTGCTGACTTCACTCTGATGCTGCAGCTGCGACGCCGGAGGGATAGCCGGTGTTGCGCTTGAATTATCGACCCCCCCACCGCCCCAAGCATGGTATACCGTGGGGTGGCCCCGGAAAGTATCGTAGGAACGCGCGGATGTCGCGCGGATATCGCGAAAAATGAGCTCAACCCCGTCGACACGTGCTCGGCGTTGTTCAAGTCAAACGTTGCGAGGGGTACGAGCGAGCTCCAATTCGTGAACGACGTCGCGTAACTGCGAAGCGTTCTCGATAAACCTGTTAGCCCTGTTGCCGCGTTAAGCCCTCCCGTCTTCGGATGTGCCGCAGTCTCACGCATCAGAAGCTTCGTACCCAGGTTTCGAACAGCTTGCACCATCACGCGGAGTGAACCGCGCGTCACGATAAGGGATTATGAATTCCGAAAGGCCATTGTGTCGAAAGATCGTCGACAAAATATACTGCGGACTCTCTCGCGGTGACCGAAGTGGGCACGGGTACGGGTGTGCCATGTTGCTGAATCTGTCGACCAACACGAGAACGCGCCCGTCGGAGTCGGTCGGGAGCTCAAAACGTCCATGGAGACCGAACGCCAGGTTTCCGTGTCAACCGGAAGAGGGTACACGGGAGCTTGCGAAGACGCAGAAAGCTTCACGCGCTGGCACGTCTCGCAAGTGCACACCGACTTCTGCACCTACTAATCTCGCGGACGACATCGTCAGGTTCAGGTCTGACGCCATGCAGAAGGCGCCGACATCTTCGTCGTCTGTCTAGCGAGTTGCTTCGCGGCCCAGCCCCCTCATGTCAACATGAGGGGGCTGGACTCCCGCATAAACCGGACGCCGAGACAATGCGTCAGCGCAAATGTTGTACTTGCCGGGCTTGTGGCGCACCACGAAGTTGTAGTCGGAGAAGAATGACAGCTAGCGCGCCCATCCGCTGTGACAGACAAGGGCTCTTCATTGCTGTCTGCGGTGGTCTATGGTCGATGTAGGCTTCGAATGTTTGCACTCCGAGCAAGTAGGCGCTGAGTTGAATTAGAGCGTAGCGCATCGCGAGGCGTTCCTTATATGATAGTTCTGTTCTGCCGGCTTTAGCTGGCGGGACCGGTAGCTGACGACTTGTTCTCGGCCCTCGTCGTCGAACTTCATCGGGGCACACCCGACGACGGAGCCGTTGACATAGACGACGTGGAATGGCTTCGAGTCGTCCGCGATTTTCAAAATCGGCGCGGACGATAGAATCTTCTGCATCGAGTCGAAGGCTTCTCGGTGTTCGGGACGTCACTCTTGTGTGATGTCCTTCTTTAGAAGTGATGACAGCGGGTGGATAATGCCGGCGTAGTCTTTCGTGTTTTTTTTTTTCTTGTGCTAGTAGTTTGCCAGACCCAACCATTGACGTAGCTCATTGGGGTTCGTAGGAGTCCGTCACGAACAGATGTGCGATGTCTTCTCCGTGTCAGCGCGGACTTTATTCTTGCTCACGCAGCAGCCCAACAACGAAATCTTCGGTGCGCAGAAGACACACTTCTTTAGGTTCGCATACCGCTTGTTCTCTCGCATCACTTAGAATACTGCCTTAAGTGCTTCAAGTGGAATTCCATAGCGCTGAGCTCGCCCTCGGCGCGACTGTGTACAAAGCTATCGTCGAAGTAACTCGGTGCGAAGTCGCGATTCGGACGCAGCATGTGAGAGACAATGGGATTGAAGGTGGCAGGCACGTACGTCAATCCCACAGGCATGACAATCCACTCGCCCAGAGCATGCCGCTCGGAATACTCACCGCCATGAGAGGTATGTCGACACTCTCATCAGGATCTGATAGCACCCATTGGTCAAGTTGATGGCGCGGTAATGACTGACCGCCATGTAGTCCAGCACCACGTCCTTCGCGGGACCGGCGTATGCGCGGGGACGGTTGCATTGTTGAACTTCTTGAAAGCGTGGACGACGCGCCCACCGTTGTGGCCTTCGTCATGCAGAAGTTTGGGCTCGAGTATGGTGAGATACTCTCACGCGCATCCCAGCCTTGCGGCGCCCTCTAATATTCGTCGATAGACTTGACTTGATCGCGGGGTAGAGGGCACTGCCGCGTAACCAGCACTTCGTTACAGGCGCGAGGCCGATCTGGTGACAAACGATTCGGTCTACTGGTAGCTCGGCGGGTATCTTGTCCGGAAAGACGTCTTCGTACTCGCAGCCGGTACCGTAGACCGCGTTATCCGACTCACGCAGAGCTTCCCATGACTGCGCCGCGAAGCGTTCCTCGTGAGTCGGGTTGGTTCGGCTCTCTTCGGTCGCGACGACGATTCGCCGTCGGATACCGCGTTAAAAACAAAACGTCGTGGCTCATGTATCGACGTCGGTTATCAATCCCCAATAAAATTATAAGTAAATCAAAATTTATATTATTCTTCGATGTTCGCCTGTCTTAAGGTCGCGCAGGAAATGCTTCTGCGACAACACTGGAAGACCCGTTGGTAAGGATACGTCGCGACGCGGACTCGCGACTTCGACAACATGGCTTCGCTGAGGAGCGCCTTCCACATCCTCGACGGCGTGGACGGCTCTAATAAATGTGATTCAGCCGGTAAGAAAGGAATGGCCTCGAGGCTTCAGCCGATGACGCTTGGACTTCTTCCTGTGCTTCGAGCCCATGCTCGAAGATGATGGCTCACTGTCCCTGGGCAATGGGGATATACCCTCCTCTAGGTGTGGAAACCAGCTCGTTCACACCAAAAAGACTCCACCGCATCGCCGCCTTGGGGACCCCCTTCTCGATCACATCTTACTCTGTGGGAGCCCCTGCTCGTCCATGAACTTACTCTGCGGGAACCCATGCTCGACCGCTGTTTTGTTCTTCGGCGAGAATCCATGTTCGACAGCACACTTGTACTGCGGGAGCCTCTGCTTCACCGCAACGCCGTCGTCATCATCTCGTCGGCGCGGTGAACCTGCATTGTCTAGCACTACTGCGCAAGTAGCACATAGAGAGCCATCGATCACTCAGTGTGCTTCGCGCGTGATAGCAGTCTTCTCAATGACAGAAACGTGCGGTCAGTCTCTGGTGACACCATGAGATGGGTGACGACCCCGCTTAAGTCGTAGCTACGACAACGACGGACAGACTGGTCAACCAGTAAACTCTGCTGATAGCGCGCGAGCCGTGTTATACCAAAAATGCAATCAAACGCGTATGATCTCGACTACCAAAAAGTCGTCATTGCTGCGGAATCTGTCAAATGTATCCGGCAGGTTCACCCCACGCAACGTGACGCAGCCCGACTTATTATCCTCCAGCGGGACGACGACGTTAATAGACAATCTCGTTGTGTGTCCTGTCAATTGTTATCTCAATACCAAGCAGGAACTTCACCTCACCCATGCTCGTGAGGGTGAACACCTCTTGGGTTTGTCAGCAATCTTCGCGCACATCTAGCGAGGTTCCCATTAGAAGAAGGTCATCCATGTATACAGTGAGCATCATCTCACTTCTCTGTCAACACCGTAAATCGCGTGGAGTTCGTAGTCGCTATTTAAGCGTATAGATCCAATCGTTTTTAGTCAGTAGTGTGCGAAGCGTCTTCTTCCATACAGCAGGTGCTTGCTTCAGACCGTACAGAGACTAAGCACTGGCCTTCGTTTTTTTCGAATCCAGTAGGCTGTTCCAGGAAGGTGCGTTCTCCTAGAAGGCCGTACGAGAACGATATATTGACGTCAAACAGTAAAACTTGCCAGGCTACTTCACAGCATACACAATGACAGCCCTGATGGTATCGAAGCGAATGACGCGGCAAACATCTCAATATATCCAAGCCATTTCTTCTTGAATCCATGGATCAGTAAGCGAGTTTGAATCGCAGTATCCGGCCCTTGGCGCCATACCTCACCGCAAAGACCCAGCGGTTGGTTATGACTTCCTGGTGTTTGAATTGTGCTCGTGCGACAAGTTTCCGCGTGTCATGCTCCCGCAAAGACACCATCTCTTCCCCCATTGCTGATATTTTTTTTACCCAAGCAATCTATGCTCACCTTGGCTTGCTTGTATTTGTTTGGTATCGAAATCTTAGCTACAGAGTTATGGATTGAGCCAACGACGTAATCGCGGAAATATGCGGTAACTTCCTCTTCCTGTCTGGGCTAGCGGTGCGCGGAGGCACCGAGAGTGCTTTCTTGGTTGATGGCGTAAATTCGTTGCTGGGTCCACCATCATAGCGGGAGACACACTGGCCTTTTCGTTTCTTCGGTGCAGGTTTCACTGCCGCGAGCTAAGCGGGCTCCCTCCATTGATGCTCCCACTGCATCGGAAAATCATTGCTGACTCCCTTTCTAGAGGCAGGGGTGACATGTTGGATGCTGCGGGTATCCTTGAAGCTGCTCCTGGTTCCGGAAATAAGCGGTCTTTCAATGCTGAATTAATCGGCACCACTGGAATTCCATTTGTGAGATCATGTGCACCGCGATGGTACATTTTCAGGAGCAGTCGACGCGCGTAACCGCATGCCACAATAACCTTCTCGTGAAAATGCACATTTTTTTTCACTGCGTTTGGGCGTCCTTGATCCTGTTCGAAGATCCATTAGGTTGTATCCAGTAGTTTCCGTGCTAGCCGAGAAATAACGAGAGCGTAGACCGCGGGGCTAGCTTCGCCCTTGTTGTACGCGTTTCGGGTGGCACATAGGCATGTGCGAGGCAACCCATGTTCGTCAGTGGTACATCACCGGTACAGAAACGAATAGCTTCTCGTGCGGCGACTCGCCACTCAGGGGAGCAGGTTCATCGTGTCTACCCATGGAGGGATCTTCTTCCCATGGTAGTTGGGCAAGTTCATGGCATGAAATACAGTGCGAAGCCGGGGAAGCAACATCCGTTCACCCACTCCACGTGCAACGGGGTTACATGAAGTGTGCCAAGTCACTCTTCAGAGCAAGTGTACCCAAGTACACTAAGTGATGTAGTTGAACATCGCTATGACGTCGGCGGTAATGACGTCATAGATAGGTACCACAGATATGGTACAAAGACCTCAGAGCCACTGAATAGAATAACATCTACGGTACTTTATAGGTGACTAGTAGTAGTATATGTAGACGCATTAAAAGGTCACCTATAAATATATTCAGTCTTAAATCTACCTAATTTTGGTAACAGTCCCACAGGCCAGGGACAGGTGAACTGCCGTTCACTGAGAGTTTGTATATTCTCGAAAGTCATACTTCCTGTGCGCAAGGTGTTGTGTGCCCCGTCACAGTCAAACTTGAAACCATAACGAAACCTGTGGTTAAATCGGACTGATATCGGTGCTTTGATGCCGTAGCAGCCGTAACATCGACGCAGTCGCTGGCAAGCAAGAATGTCTTCCTATAGGAACGAACTAACGACTGGATACGAGATAATAGTTTTTTTTTCTTGTCCGTACCCTCAGGTAAACCCAAGTCTCCAACCAACCAACCATCGTGTTCATTATATGAGCAGGTTGACTACACAACCCCCCAGAGCGCGTTCCTTCACATAGCGCTTCATTGTGCAATTCAACTCTATGGCAGGCGTGAAGAGGAGGTGGCCGAGATCTGCGCGCTATCTTGGTAAGCAATCGTAACTTGTGTTAGTGCAGAACCTGTAGAATCCATGAACACTTGACCCTACACAGTGCTTTTGCGCAGCTATCATCTGCGCAGGTGAAAAGTCTATAGCGCATTAAGTGCGCGTCAAGATTCAGCTCACAAACTGTGTAGATCTCCAGTTGACTCTCATTTTTATTCCAGCACTTCTGCTTATCGCGATATTCCTCGAGTTGTACCTCATTCTCGCAAGAGAGCGCAACCATCCATTCGTATTTTCGACGTCGTCGTCCCATTCCTTTGCCAGCAAGTTGAGCTATGTCCAATCAGTTCGAGGGGCAGTGAGCGGTTGTTAAACTCTACAGGCGATATAACAACCACCATTCTCGATTCATCTAAAGGCATCCACATACCATTAGATAAAAGAAGTAACCGTTCCTACCTTCCTCCGCTTAAAAAACAATTTGTGTAACCCCCCCCCACACACACACACTATCTTCAGCGCAACCTTCCAGACACGAATAACCCTCTCTCCACCGATGAAACGCGCTTGGCCTTCTTGAGGACAGTTCCAGCTATCCACCGCACTACAACACCCGCATACCATTAGATGAAGAGTATTCGCTTGTCGTGCGACGAAAGGTCCTCCGGGCATGCGCTATCATCGTGTGGCGCGTGATAACGGGTTATGGGGTTTTAGCTTAACCATGATATGTGTGTACCGGACAACCGCAGCTCTGTATAAGTGGACGCTGATCGCTGATTGCACGGCGGTGTTTGTAGCTAAGCTCAAGCTCTGTAGTTTTGCCGTAGCGTCTGTGAAGTCGCTATCTTCTTATGTGATTGGGACGCACTCTCCTGATATATGGCTGGTAAAGAACCGGGTTGGCCGTAATCCGCCGAGCAGTGGGGCAGATGCAGTGGCAAAAGTACTGGAACATCTGGATGCGGTAACATCCACGGAATGGCTTGCATGATTTCACCAGGTGCAGGAGATTTAGGATCAATGTCTTGTCATTTCAGGCACGCAATAGTAACACTGCATATTTCGATAAATGATTTGCTGCATTTTTGCCACTGCATCACCGCGATTTGAGCTCTGCGACAGCACAATGCCCCTTTTCGCACAACACATATGTTTGTAGGGTCTCCACCAATCCGATCGCTGTATTTTGCCTCGTCTCATTCCCGAAAATTGCCGGTCCCCGAGTGGCCACTTTCGAAGGCATCTAGCTTGAAAACGGCTTAGTATCGGTTAAAATGAACCTCAAATACGGATTCTCCACGTAATTTTGCCCTATATATCTAAATATCACTATAGGTTTTCCTAGAGCTAGTACCTCTTATACCCGCCGACATTCTGGCACATTGCTCAATGTCGAGTATAATAGTTAATAAGGGTTCCCCCGGATAAAAGACCTCACCCGGACAGAAAACCCGGCACAAAAAATGGTCCAACTACCTGCTAAATAGAGTAACTGTTAGTGGTGTTGCCACCACTAACAGACTACTGCAGCGAAAATTTCCTTGTTTGGGACACTGTAAGAGCCCACATTTCGAAAGCTACGAAGGCTAAGTGCGTGGAGAAAAAGATGGGCATGTGCGTGATTCCAGGCGGCTTAACGCCGTATCTGCAAGAGGAGATATCGGAATCTATAGCTCCTTCAAGGCCAAGCTGTCACAGTTCATCAATGTCTGGAAGCTATCGGACGACGTGAAGTACACACGAGGCGGGAACCCGCGCCGCCTTCAGTGGAGCGCATGCCGTCGTGGGTGCGGAGTGCGTGAAAGGCTGTACCTGACTCAGTGATCAGCAAGTCTGTTGCTGCTGCGGGGTTTTCGAGTGATGAAACGCAGTGGCATATCGCTCGTCATGATGTATATGGTGAGTTATTTCGTGTGAAATGGGCTGACCGTGAGAGAGAGTGTGTTGCGGATGCTTCTGTTGAGCAGAGCTTCCTTGATGCGCTCGACGAGTTCACGATAATAGAAACGGCTTAGCACCAATTCCTTGTAGCTTGTCAGATAGGGCTTCTATTGAATAATGTTAAACGACAGAACCGGACAGAAAAACGGAGTGCCACACAGATATGTGCCATCACGTAAGGCGATGGGCATCCGCAAAGCTGGTATTTCGGCACATTCAATAAACGGGGAGCACACCCTACTCCGCAAGGACACACCATTGCAAGTGAATCTACACCAGCAAATCTGGCGAATCGTTGGCGAGAACGAAGCCAGCTTTTATTCTATAGTACGTGTGCACGTGAGCTCGATCCTGCCGTAGTCTGAAAGCGAGATATTCATATTTGAAACCTCAGAACTTCGAGCACTAACGTCACTATCGACTCCGATCCAAGCTGACCCCAACGTACAGCTGGACAACTACATTCCTCGTGTGGACTTCCTGCTGCTCATGGAGGACATGAAGTCCTTCATCATCGACAAGATCCATCTGGTTCCATGCGTCATGCGTGCCCTTACCTCTCGCACAAGATGCGCTACCAGTTGCTGAGGTGTTCCTCGGAAATATGAAAGGCAGCTACCCGGTACGGCGCGTGCCGTTGTCTTGCACAAGAGTTGACGTGTCAAGAACTCAACGGAGTGACGATCCTGGAAACGGGCGCCAATGAGACTCTCATCAGGGCGCATCGCAAGCCACAACTTACCTCACGATTGAATGACTATGGCCGCGAGATGACGACTCGAGGGTTGAAACCGGATCGCATTCGCATGGGATGGCTGGGCGCTTTGGCCTGGCAGAGAACGAGTTGCCATCGCTGCGCAAAATCCAATGGTGTATAAGCTACTTCATCAAGACCAAGCTGCACCGCCACGACCAGTACGACGACGTCCTCAACCAGATCGAGCACCTGGTATACGGCCCAGCAACGACTGACACGCAGCCATTTTCATTCGCATGCGAACGAGGCGTCAATGGAAAACCCGATGTCGGCAATGGATCTGACGAGAACCATTTTTGGTTGGTCTCACTTTCAAGCGGCGTCTTCTCAATGCGGCGCGTGATCCAGCATCCTTTGTATTCCACATTGACGCAACCTTCAAGCTCAATCAGCTGGCTTACCCGGTCGTCGTTTGTGGCGTGTCGGACAGGTGCCGTCCATTCCATCTGGTCGCGCTGTTTATCAACTCTTAACGCTGGAGTCACTATACGTGAAAGCGCTAATGGCTCTTCGCAAGCGTTCACAGCCGTATCCGACCAGCAGCTTCTGGTGCGATACAGCATGGCAGACGCAGAGGTCGCCCAACAAAACGCATGTGGCCGCATCTTCGGAGTGGACTCGGATTACGCATACCTCATGTGTTTCTACCACGTCATGGTCAAGCTCCACAAGAAGCTGAAGGACGTGCCGCAAAAGTTTCAGATCGTAGATCTGCATCTCGCTGAAAGTCAAGTCGAGATGATGGAAGTTACGTTGGCGAAGTGGTCGCAGAATACTGTGCTCGCCGGGTTTCGGAGTTATTTTGAGCACGCGTGGGTTTGGAGCACGTTAACCGCGGGGCAGTGCGTCCACATATCAAGTGGATACGCGACAAAGAACAATCTGGTTGAACAGTTTAACCGGCTGATTGAGCGAGACTACACGCTATTGACAAAATACAAGATTGGCACCCTACTGCAGCTGCTCGCAGATTGTTCCGGACACCAGTCTGTTACACCCAAGACATACCGGGAAGAAACCGAGCCAACCCAGCAGCTTAAGTCTAGAGACAAGGAGTTTCGTCAGCGCGAACTAATTGTCGACGTGACTCCCAGCCGATCTAGCATCCAGTTTCTGCTGGTCTCAACCAACCCCAACGTTGTCCGCGTGCTTTCGTGGGGTTGCGTCGGCGTGTATCTGCCCGATCTGGGTCGCAGCCGAGAAACAGCTCCGGTTTCAGCCCAAATGGGAGCCAACTACGCGCGCATGGAGCTGGAGGGGCAGCCAGAGTGTGGTTGGAGCGTCGATGCGGTTGCCCGTACGTACGGCTGTAAGTACTTTTTTAAGTTTGCTGTGTGCATACATGTACTATTCGGCCTACAGCTGAAATTACACGACCTCGACGGCAAACGGACGCTAGTGGACCGCTCAGTCCCACCCAAGCGTCGCCACACAACGGCTACGGGCACTAGAGCGACCGCCCTGGCCGGGCGCTTACTAACGGTCGCGCGCTTTCTACTGAGTAGTGCTGCTAGTAGCCTAGTAAGTGTTTCTGTAACGACCAACAAATTAATACTACGCATTCCCATGAAACTCACGCTATGTAATCAACGTGTTTTGGAGGAAGGCCTGGAAGGTCACTTCCCAAAAGCCGCAATTGTGCCGACCGACCAGCCCCGACATTGAAGCGCCGCCCACAATGTTTCACCCTCTTTTAGAATGGAGCAAGCAGCACCTGTGTGAGCGCGGTGGGGCAGGCTGGACGAAGCAGCCGCTCGGTATCTGAAGACGTGGGGCCTCCTCGAGAGGGACCCCTCCACCAGCGTGGGATCGGCCATTCACCGACTGCTGAATGCGGTGCCCCACGCCTGCATCACGAAGGGCCGGCTCATCGAAGCAGCCGCCCAAAGAGAATATGCAGGCGAAGCAGAATGGGTGCTTCTAGCTGGCGTCGACCTCGTCGGACGCCTAACATACCAGATGCGGACCATTCTTGCGGTCGAGAGGATCAACGGCCGCGTGATGTTCTTTACATCTGGACTCCACGTGGGCACCGGCCGCCAATCTGCCGTCTGGTGAGATTCGCAAGTATCGCAAGCGCCAGCAAACTCGTGTCGAGCGCCGCCACATCGAGGCGGGAGCGGATTAAGACAGAACAGAAAGAGAAGCAACTACGGCATCAGCTTCACATAATTTCGTTTAATACACAGTTTCTATTCACCAGCTAGCAACTATGCGTCGCCGAAGTGGGCTATCTGCAGTACCTATACCAGCCCGATCCCCGGCGGCTATCCGCTGGAGCGGTACAAGGTCAAGGCCCGTCAACTCGCTCCGCACAAGCCGCCTCAGCCCCGGGAGCATACGCGCACCACACCTTGCTGCGAATGCCAGCATCTTCTTGGCCCCGACGACGCCGTCATCGTGGGCCGCCGCTGTCGTCCTTGCGCCTCGGTTCTCCCCGCTCCTTGGAAAATCTGGAAGTTAGGCCGGGAAAGCGAGGGCGATCGAGGCGGGATGGATGGGCTTCGTCTTTGCCCGGCCTCGTCCTCATGTCTCACCTTATGTGGCCACCCAGCTCCTTGGGTGGTCACTGCATGTCATGGTGTAAAATTACTATTTTGTCTTAATAAAAATTATCGGCTACAACCTGCCGGTCTGTCTGTCTGTCTGTCTGTCTGTCTGTCTGTCTGTCTGTCTGTCTGTCTGTCTGTCTGTCTGTCTGTCTGTTAGACGGTCGGCAGTACCTTTTTTCCGTCGCGCTTTTTAAGGCACTCCATTAGACAAATAGCTCCGGGTGGAGCGAAGGCGGCGCATCGATTGGCTGAAATGCTGCCGAACTAAGCGAAGACTATGCCGCTACTAAACTTCGTATCTAGCGGGAGCGGAAAGCCCGTCCATCCTACCGAAGCCGAAGGCGTGCTTATTTGTAATCTACTGTAGTAATACGGAGCGGAGGCGATTACTACCGGAGCAAAGCGTAGGCAACCTTGCACCACCCAAACTTAAACAATCGCTGCGCAGCGGCGGCAATAGTCAGCAACAGGAATATGTTTGTGATAAAAGAGGTAGATAAATGACGAAGCTATGATCGGTTTGCACATCATAACCATAATAATATATTGATATCTGATATGAATTTAATATCCTAACCCTATCTTAAGGCCCTAGTCCAAGTACGGGAACGCGTTCTGGGGCATATGTTAACTTTCATCCCATTGGCTAGGAGAAATGGTACCGCGTACCATAAACCTGATTCAGTATTCTCAAAACGAGTTTTTCAAAACGCCAGTCGGAGGTGTTCTGAATCCAGAATTTGATTCTGCAATAGACGATCAAGCCGAAAAGACCGCTGTCTTCTCGGGTGGTCTGTGCCTGTGTCAGCGTTGCGTCCGCTCTGGTCACCGACGGGCGCTTGCACGGGACACCCCGGGTAAACGTTTCAACGTTCCCCACCGAGCCGTTGGAGATGGCGTCGGCAGCCCCCCATACCAAATGGTTTAACCATCTACTACACTGCTACAGGGCCTCCTTTATATCGATCTACAAGACTCTACTCATGCACGGCCAGCAAAGCCACACCACAACACTAAACATTTCGTCCTGTGGCGCGTAGCACTAACCATGCTTTATCTAGCGCAGGGCGGATCAATGGAACAGGCAGGAGCAGTGCTTGGTATCTCGCACACACGTGCTGTAGCCTACATGAACGAAACTCAGAGCGTAATAGTAAGTTTGGCAGCCACTGAGATCCCGATGCCGGCTGCTGACGAGCTCCAAACAATCGAGGAGGGCTTCTACAGCCTCGCATGGTCCCCCGGGGTCGTTGGTGCAGTGGACGGCACCTTGGTCCACATACCACGGCCCGCCGATTTCGAGGGCTGGTATTGCAGGAAGGGCTATCCGGTGGTAAATGGCCAGGCCGTCGTCGACCACCGCGGCGCCTTCCGCTCTCTATCAATTCGTGCTGGTTCAGCAAACGAGTAAAGTCTGTGGAACGGTTCGGGCGTGCGACAACGGTAGTGCATTGTTAGATTCTGCATGCATTTGCTTGTCTATTCGAGAATGTCTTCCTACTTCCCCACAGGCAAGCATATACTGGGCGATGCCGGCTACAAGGTGTGGGGGCGTCTGCTAGCCCCATACCCTGAGGCCGCAGCAGCCCGGGACCGACGGATACGGTGCTACAACTACAAGCACTCTCGCCCTCGCATTGTCGTCGAGTGTGCGTTCGGACGGCTTAAGAGCCGCTTCCGCATCCTACTAGGCAAGCTCGAGGAAAAATCGTCTGCTCGTATTTCCAATGTTATTATAGCAGATTTTGTCCTGCATAACTTGCTATGGAAGCTGCGCGATACTTACTTGGTTACTGGCGACGATCCGTTCCTGCCCGACGCACCAACAGTGACTGCTGGGGACAATCAAGATGCTGAAATACCAGTCTCATACTTGCGCGGGTTAACTAAAACAGATGACATACCAAAGCTATTTCAAATGTGAGTCTACGTTGCTAGCTTAGTTCACATTCTTGTCTGTTACTGCTTGCTATCGAAGTAATGCGCTAACTTTGCTAGCATGTCAATTTGGCGCTCCTGAAGCCGTTTGCTTTCGGCGTACTGGCGATCTAATCTCGCCACGAGGTCGCTAAGCTCCGTGGGGGGATTAGCCTTGGCAGCAAATGACGCCGCAATGGCTTCCATTCCTGCTTGCATGGCGGTCACGAGCTGGACAAGAAGCGGCTTCTTTTCCTTTGCGTCGCGCTGTCCGGCGTCGCGGTGTTCTTCTTGAGCATCGTCCTCCTTTGATTCCTCCATGTTGGAATCAACATAATCTCGCCACTAATGCCGAGGCGGCTTGAAAAGGCATCGTTCAAAATTCCCCAATAGGCATCGTCCATTTCTCGATGGGATTATTACTTGTGGCCTGCATCCCCTCGCTTATGTTTCCTATATTCACATTTCATCTTGCGATATTTGGTTGTCACCTGTACGTATACATCAAGCACTCAAAGGCATGGTTAGCTAGCGTCACAACATTGGATTATGACAGCACAGCCTTGTATAAATACCTGCTCGCTAGTTATGACGCTGTCGAGCCTAACCGAGAGAACGTTGGCAAAAAAACTGCCATGCGATAGTCTTCTTTACCTTGGTGTCGGCGGTGTCAAGCTTTCGGCCGGCCGGGCCCTCACGGAAACGAAGTTGTAGCAGGGCAGCCGTCCTGTCATTAGTCCACTTGAGACGGCGGGGGCCTTTTGCTTTCCACGACGGATTTTTCGGCTGCGTCGGCCCTTGGACCTGCAGCTTCCGTCTCACGAGCTAAAGACGCAGCTGTCGAGGCTGACAACGAAACCACTGACGTTGGCGGTGCTGAATCTGGAGCCGCCGATATCGGTGCTGCTGACGCTTGGACTGCTATCCCGCCTTGTCGGCGTAATGATGGCGAGGGCATGTCCGAAGGCTTGGCTTGAGCGAGGATGCCGCTTGTGAAGGAAATCCAGAATGCGGGGGATGATTTCTACAAGCAAAGACACGTGGAAGTGCCCAAGGTCTGTATCTGGACCAGAACGAGAATGTTAGGCTAAGCCTCGAGAGCCTTGGAGTGACTAACCCTATTCCTTGCGATCTGCTTTCCCTTAGAACGCGTTCCCTTACTTGGACTAGGGTCTAAGCATCACAAGTTTTTATGATATTTATCCCTGCTACTAATATTAGTAAAAAATATTAATATGATATTTGTGATAGGTTACAGTGCGGGCACTTATTATACTGCCACCCATGAAAACGGTCAAATTTCAGCCAATAGTTCTTTAGCGACCATGGCGTTCTTACCAATGAAAAGAGCGCTCGAAATTAAGGCGAACACCATTGGAAGCGCTCCATTTCGACAAATACTCGCTGTGAGCCAAGCCGACAACGATCGCGACGTCTTGTAGAAGGGGAACAAGCTATACTGCCACTGCGTACATTACGAGCTAAGTGGCGTTGCTTATGCATGATGCCTATACGTGGCGCAGTCGCTGATTTTGCGCGTTTGCTCATCCATTTGGTGTCTGCCGCTATATTTTTTTCTTAGCGCTAGCATGCCTAGAGGAACGACCCTCACAACGAATGAGCAGACAGCGATTTTAGCCCTCTACAGACGCGGTATGAGCGAGCGAGCAATCGCACAGGACCTAGGGCGCTCGCGACCTGCAATCCACACCTTTCTGAACTCTCCGAAGTCTTACAACACTACCAAGCGGCCCGGGCGCCCGCCAAAGCTGACCCCCGCTGCCAAGCGGCGCCTCTTGCGCGAGGCGTCGAAAGGGGATTTGAGCGCCAGAGGACTGCAGGAGCAGCTTGAGCTGCCTGTTGGAGTACGCCGAGTCAAGCAGGTGCTTCAGGAGAGCACGCACTTGACGTACGCTAAGCGCAAGGCGTCGCCAGTGCTGACCAAGAAGCACAAGGAGGATCGGCTCAAGTGAGCCCGTGACAAGGTGACCTGGGACGAGGCCAAGTGGTCCAAGTGCTTCTTTTCCGACGAGAAGAAGTTCAACTTGGACGGCCCGGACGGTCTCCAGTAAGAAGAACTTTTTCTCGACGCGCCAGAGTGGCGGCGGCAGCGTCATGGTGTGGGGTGCGTTTTGCTCTCACGGTAAAAGCGACCTCGTGATTTTGGACGGTACGCAAGACAGCGAGGGATACATCCTCACCCTGTCAGAGCATCTTTTGCCTTTTATCGATCGTTTGTACGGGCGCGACTGCATTTCTCAACAGGATAATGCGTCGATCCACTCGTCGGGGACTACCAAAGCGTTCCTCCAAGAGCAAAACGTCGAGCTTATGGAGTGGCCAGCGAAGTCGCCGGATCTAAATCCTATCGAGAACATGTGGGGCGTCCTCGCCCGTGCAGTTTAGCCCCGCAAAGCGAATTTGCGGAAATGGAGCGCTTCCAACGATGTTCGTCTTGTTTGGACAAGCTATTTCCATTAGTTAGAAAACCAAATTCTAAATCGAACTACCCGCTGAAATTGGATAGTTTTCATCGGTGGCAGTATAATTAATGCCCGCACTGTAGGATATTTTATAAAATATGTATGGTCCTTATGATAAGGTTGTATAAGAATCTCCTAAGCCCATCATAACCATCAGCTAGAATTATGATGATAATTATGATATTTGTGATAAGGTTAGGATATCAATTTAGTATTTTATCTAAAATATCTTAGCTTGACATCTTTTGCTGTAGTCCGCGTTCTGGTTTCACGTCTTCTCCGTTAAATCACGAACCATCTGTTGCATTATCGTCGGTGAGGCAGTCTAGTCATACGATCACTTCGATTTCCAGGAGGAGCAGCAACCACAACAGTGCCATGAGATCGAAAAGTAGACCAAACCCAAGCAAACATGCAACTTTGTTCGTAATAGACTCCTTTCGCGGTACAACCCCGTGATCAACACGGAAATTAGCCTGGAGAGCGAAAATATCGTACTTTTCACCTGTAGTGAGAGCTCCATCACGGTGTGCCTTCACGTAGCTTTGGCGCGGGCGGCCTCTTTATCTTCTCGCCGAGCTTTCTTCCCGCGCTCGTCCTTCAGTGGCATCCCCTGAAATGCTGAAATGTGACTTTCTGGACTATTTTTGTCCGGCTCCAACCCCGATTTGTCCAGCAAAAATACTATACCTGTACAATCACATAAACTTATAGACGTCACTTATGAAAGTTTATAGATCTGTACAGGTAGAATTAGCCATTGCTACTGCTCAAAAGGCGACAAGGGTTGCGGCACAATCAAAAGAATATACAGAGTCAAAGGTTTTGCGAAGGGAAACGGATGGAATACCACATTTGTTGCCATGTGGTTGGACTCACCAGCCTGTGAGTTTTCAAACCGATCAGAGGATATTTGACATCCCTACAGTGAAAAGCGTCCTCGACGCTGTCAACCACTGTGAAATCCAAAATTTCAGCTGTGCCGGTTTTCCATCACAAATATTTTAAATGGGGCCTGAGAGCGACGCGTCGGCGCTGCTCTGGTGGGACAAGGAGCTCGCCCAGCCCCGCGTGTCCTTCCGCTCCGGCTTGTTCCCCGAGCTGCTGCGCGCCTGTGACCCGCAGTCGCTGCCGCCTGAGCTTTCGCGCGACGAATTGCGCGTCGTGGCGCACTTTTGCGTCTCTGGCGATGCGCATCAAAGCGACGAAGTGACGAAAGAAGACGTAAGTGGCTCAAAATGCACTACAAACTGCCAGTTTTAACCCCAGTATTTCTTACTGTGCTAATGCATGCTCCGTGTCGTTATCATCGCTGCAGTTCCGTCGGTTTATTGCCCGCTTCGGGCCACTCGAGCTGAGCCTGTCCAAGCTGGTGGCGTGTTTCTGCGTGAACCGCGAGCTTGTGCCTTGGTTCCATGGAGAACTCGGGAGGGAAGAAGCCGAGAGAGTGCTCGCGACCAGAGAGCGCAGCGATGGGGCGTTTCTAGTGAGGTTTTCCGAGTCGCATCCGACGAAATTCACACTTACGTACCTCAAAGTGCACTCGGCAAACTCGAGTACACCTGGACGACGGGAAATAAAGAACTGTCTGGTCAGGAATCTAGGAGTGGCGGGGTATGCACTTACAGAAGTTGTAACGCGTGGTAGAGGCGTGGATGCGAGTGTGAGACAGCGTGCGTATCCGTCCATTGGAGCGTTTATCCAGTCCAGCTCCACCAGACTCCAATACGGGGTGCGTTTGCTTTGTGAGCTAAGTTCGGAGACGATGCTGACGTTGTGAGTGCTGATGCAGGTCGCGTCCGAGTTCTCTGCCAAGTGCAACCAGGAGCTGGCGGCGGTGAGAGCACTACAAGATCAGCAGAGCGACTCATATGCAGCATTTAGTACGGAATCATTTGAGAGCCCCAAGCCGCCACCCAACGGGTCTGCAATGCTGTTTTCGAGGTCTCCACCGTCGCAATCGTCATTCCTCAGTATGTCATTCAACACGAACGCTGACAAAAGTGGAGCGATCTCCGACAGCTACGCAAGTTTCACATTGGATTCCCTTACGTCGCCTGAAGCGCATCGAATGGAAATCCCGGAGCATGGGCCATCTGCTGGCTATTTGGAAGACAAGAACCCACAATGGAGCGATGGAAAAGTAGCGTCTGTGTCGGGATCGTTTGCTAGCAGTGACTACGGGAGTTTTGCATCGTTTGCACACCAGGAACAGCCAGAGGAAGAAGCTCAGCCCAGTCCAGCCATGCAAAGGGCTACTACCAGCAGTACAGAGTCACTTCTCCATCTTCATCGTACACATGTTGCGACAGTCTCGGACGAATATGCCTCATTTGCGAGTTTGACGGCCACCTATTCGCAGGAGTCGCAGCAAGTGGCAGCACGAACGCAACACGCCATTACGTTGTCCAAGTCTCTACCATGTACAATTCAACCGGGGTTTGCCAACACTGGAGCTTACGGGTCGTTTGCAAGTGTAGCTGTAACTAAGCCAACAACTGCATCTCCAGTGGTTGCGACAGTGTTTACGAGCAAGATCTCAATCCCAAGTCCAGAGACAGGGGACTATGGCAGCTTTGCCTCACTCGCAAACGATCTCGAGGACAAAATACCTCAATGGGAACAAACGCTTAGTCCCCCTCCTCCTCTGGTCGTGAAATCCAGCTTTGACGGCAAAAACGCGTCATTAAACACCAACATTTACGGGAATTTTGCGACGCTATCACTCGCTGCAACTCAAGCAAAGGCACCTTCACCGCAGTCGCTGCCACTTCCGGCTCGACCAACTCCACCACCAGCTTCAATTTCGGACGTGTACGGCTCATTTGACCCGACGATAAACCCAGTGATCACTACTACTCCGATCATCTCAGCACTGGACGAGCTCAACGTTGGCATGGAATTTTACAAGCAAAAACGGCTGGACGACGCCCTCCTCCGCTTCATGTTGGCACAAGAAATGGCACGTGCCACGGGGGATCACGTCGTGGAAGCACGCGCGTTGGGCAACCTGGGCACTGTATACTTAGACAAGAAGAACCCGCGGCAGGCTGTGCGTTGCTACCAGCAGTGTCTCGACATCACACGCGCCATTGAGGACACCAAGCGCGAACGCACTATCCTCAACAATCTGGTTCTTGCGTTAGTGGCGAGCGAAGACTTCAAACGTGCGCTCGCGTGCTGCCAAGTGCAGCTCGAAACCACGTCAAATGCCATCAACCGACGCAAAATTATCTCCCGTATGAGTCTGCTTCGCGAGAAAATGGCGCGTCAAACCACAGCGTAGCAAGAAACAACCCCTCATACTGAACGTGGGATGTTGTGGTTCGATCGACCATGCAGAGGACAGTTAATGTCCAGCTTCGAGACTCGTTGCGTTGAACTACAAGGCGACCGACGCCTGTGTTATTGCTCCCGATGGGTCATGGGGTGAGGGTGCCACTACAACGGCAGCGGGTAGTGGCGGAAGTGCCTCAAAGAAGAGCTGGTCCAAAGACAAGCTCAGAGCCTCGTCAGGTTTGTCTTGGTGACTGCCAATGCTGCCGCGCCCTTGAAACTGATGCAGTTGCTCCAACTCATCTACAGCCAATTCGTGGTCAAGTATCTCCCTCCAGTCGACCGCAAACGCCTCCCATTCGTCTTGACTACAGAGTAATTCTTCTGGGTGGCTCGCTTGCAAGAGATCTGGTAGAATGTTTATCCCATCAGAGACGGCGTCAGGACGATTTGTTCTTTTTAAGCTGGTTGCAAAGCCCACATGAAGAAGGAGCTCGACCTGCTTGGGACGGTCAGTAGTCTGTGCGACAGAAGGCAGAAACCCAATGCCACGAACCAAGCGACGAAGATCAGCACAGGCCAACGCGACTGCGTACACACGACAGCATAGCGCACATATCTCCGGGTGTGAGTCCGACACGAACGAATAAAATGACGACACATCTGTGTAGCAATTTGTCGTCTCGGCGTCGAACGGGAACTGACGGAGCTGGTACGCTTGAAGGATCGATTCGACCTTGTTGCTAGATATCGGAGTCAAGTCCGTCGCTTTGCTTGCTGCTTGGCCCTGCCTTTCTCGTGGTGTTTGACAGAACCAGCGCTGGAAGTAAAGCTGGAAGTATGACGACACGGACTTCCATTGTAGCGCATTGTTGCTCATATCGAGCCGTTCAGTGTCCACGTGAAAGTCGAATACATAGGCGAGCACCATCGTGGGCAGGTCATATCGCTGCCACATAGCATCCAACACTTCGTGAAGCCGATGTGCCACGACTGCCGCATCCTCGTCAGTAGTAGTCAAGCTCGAAGACATGGTTGCAGGGTCTGCGAGAGCCGCGTACTGCTGACTCATGCGGCCAAGCTGGTACATGACGTGAGCGAGGGTCAGTCCTCCATGCACCGTGGTCGCGCAGTCGTCCTCATTGTCGTCTTCACTGTTGAGTTCATCCTGCTTCGGATTGGACTGGAACACGAGGCTATACGCTTCTTGGAGTGGCGCTAGAAGCACAGCCAGTTCCCGCAGCGTTTTCCAGAGTCGATTATTAGAACCAAGAACGAGTTCACGCAGTGCCAATGGCGCCAAAGCGGTGCCTCCTTCCTCTTGACTTGAGCACAGCGCAGTGATCGCGTCACTGTAGTGAAGTACCTTCGTTAGACAAGCTACGAACGAAAACCAGTGTTCTCGTGTCGGGAGTGGGAGACGTGCGTCGTCCTCACCGGATATGGCACGGAGAGATGCCTGCAGTCGTGCATTGGAAAAATATGCGGCCAACTCTACAAGCTGCCCTACCGTATCCCGGTATGCCTCGTGTGTCAAGACGCTGCCAGCCAGCGACGTGAGCAACGCGGACATACAGGGAACAACCAGTAGAGATCGCCAACGTGCGTGGCGACACACTCGCTTGGCTGCACTCAGTGCTATAGCCGAGTCAGCTACAATTGCCATAACGCTAATGTTCTTCTCGTTCAGGTCGTGCAAAACGTCCTTGATGGCGTGAGCAAGCGGCAGTAGTTGTGCTGGGCGCAGTAGTGACATTGGAGACGTGGTGCTGGTGTCGTCGTCAACAGAATGCTGCGGGATGTGTCCTCCCACGTCTTCTACACGCACACAAGCGGCGTCTCCATTCGAGTTGACGAGTGTGAACGCCACCAAGTGCTGTAGATCCAAGGTGCGCCAGCAGGTCACGCTCAGTGTAAGACCGCTCTTAATCGTCGAGTTCAGCATGCCTTCTTTCACACGATCCAGCTGACGATGAGCCAGCTTCGCCGCCGTCTCTTCCAAAAACGTCGAACTCCCCACGCTGCTAACGAGTTCCTCACTGTTCATCCTCACGGGGCTTAAAACCTGCAGTAAGTCTTGAAATTCACTTGTCTGGAAAGCCGAAAAGGGGATACCCGCCGCCACTGCCGTCTGTAGCAAGCTCGTTTTCCATCTCATCACTGAATCCTCCGTCGTGTTACCGCTATCCGTGCGTCCACGCTTCGTGGGTATAGTCAAGAACCCGGCAGGTTCTCCATTAGCACATACAACGTTCTGTCCACCTTTAAACGTCGCTTTCTTGTCTGTATCTGCACTAATGTCCACACGAGCGAGACGTGACATCTCGACGGCCGACGTGCCGTCCGCCAGCGCTTCACTCACCGTCCTCTTGCCACCACCTCGAGCGCCTTCTGTCTCTGTCCCTGCAGCAATGAGTGGCGCTGCCTCATCGGCCCGTGTCGGCTGCTCTTGCATTGTTGTAGCAGTACTAGCAACAGCGGACGCTGTCACCGCGTCTAAGAGCAGCGCTTGATCCTCGTCTACAGCTTCATGCAGACTGGTGCTGTCTGTATCGACATTTCCATTGCTACTATTGCCGTTCGCCTTCTTCTTGGCGTGTGTATCCCGCTCTCGTCGACTGCATTGCTCTTTAACTGTGTCCACCACCTTGCGCGGACAGTTGGGACAACTCTCGAGGTGACGGAGCATGTCGGAGGATACTCCGCGTGTGGGCGGCACCTGGCCCGCGCCATGACGAGCCACACAGTAGGAACAGTACGCGTGGTGATGGTAGCGGTTACGCTTCTCTCCTCGGTGGAAGTGTGCCCACAGAGGATGCATGGGCCGCCCCGTACGCTTAAGTGTCGGCGGCATCGTGTCCTTCGGGAGCTCCATATTTCGCTGGTTACGAGGTGGTGATGTACCCTGATGGTAGCCCCAGTAATACTCGTTTGAGTGACCCATACAAATACCAGGTAGCTCACGATAGTGCCCATTTGACAAATTGTTTTTGGTCCGACTCTTCCAATCAGCCATTGTTATCCTCGCCGCCATTGCCAATGGAGAACGCCGCGCCCGCTCCTTCGTGCTCCGTGTCAGGCTCGCAGCGACGCAACCACCAGGCGGACGCTGATGCCGACTCGTTCAACCAGCTAGCGCCCGAGGCGCAGCAGCAGCCGGAGCACGACATGTTCGGAGGTGGGTCTTTCTTTGCGTCATCTTAAAGTGGTTACACGAGTGTAGTAGGTAGAAGCTCACCCTTTCTTGCTGTGGCAGACTGGAACCTTAACACGTTCATGATGTTCATGCTGTTGCTGCACTTCATGCAGTACGCGATGCGCCAGCCTTGCGGCTGCTAAGAGCGTCGCCAGTCTAGCAACGAGACGATATCTGATCCCGACTCGGTACCATTGAGATCATGAGCTCCCCGCCTGCCTCAGCAGCACACGCCCCTTTCAGTTGTCGTTCCATGTTTCTGTGTCTTTTGATTTTAATTATCTGTTGAGTGTTGGGTGTAACCTTGAACACGAAATACACGCACACCGATCCTGTCTGTTGTTATACCTAGAAGCACTTTCGATCCAGAATGGCTTCGTGATATTCTTCCCACTCTTGCTTAGTGATGTGGATGTCGCGGAACGTGTCAAGAGAAGCAAACATGGATCCTCCGATCCATGCGGCGATCTTCCGCTGTGAATTGTAACCTCGTTCTCGAACTACTGGATCCGGGACGACGTTCACTTTGGCGCCGCCGCCGGTGAGTTGCAGAACGGACTGGAGCTCGTCCCGGAAACGGCGGGAGAAACCAGGCAACATGGTCGTGCCCCCGGCGAGCACGACAGCGTTGAGCAAATCGCTTTGCAGATCCTTGTCGCACATGGCAATGCTCGCAGCCGCACACTCGTGTAGACCTCTATCTGGGTGAAGCGGGTGTTCGTCGCCAAGCTCTTGCGGTTTGAACAGTACTTCTGCCGGCATCGTCTGAGTGTGGCTATCTACCTGCAATATTGTCCCGTCAGGCAGCTCGAATGGCTTAATCGCTTCATCCTGTTGATTCTGTTCTTGCTGGTTCGTGCCGTTCCCCATCACACAGGCGGACTCTTTAATTTCGTCGATCGTATGCAGCGGAAACGAGTGGAAAGATACCCCACGCTTGGATAGCAGCAGATGAAGGCGGTGGCTGATGTCGATGCCGCCGGCATTGTAGTGCAGCGCTGCGTGAGGCAGCGCGTAACCCTCAAAGATGGGGATCGCGTGGCTCGACCCGTGACCCACTTCCACCACGAGTCCGCGAGTGCGTCCTGCAGCAAATAGTGACAACACACACTGCTGCATAAAGTAAGATCCGCAAACCTTCTGGGACTCGAACATCAGCTGCGCCATGCGTTCCTGCTGCTTCTTGCACCCAGACGGTGAGTTAATGCAGAGTACAGGCAGCGCCGCAGTCTCCGGGTCCACACGTAGCTCTTGAGCAAACACGAACTCCCAGATGCGCTCCAACGCGTCCCAGTCCTCTACAACACCGCGATTAATCGGGTTTGAAAGCTCCAGGAAGTCTCGATACATCTGACACTCCGTTCCAACGAACGTCTCGCGGTCGCGTAGCTCCGCCTTCCAGTTGGGCGCCTGCGATGCAAACCACTCGGGGTTCTTCACTCGTCCTGTGCACGTTGTGAACGTCGTCCGCGGCGTGTCTTCGCCCGAAAAGCCCGCCTTCAGTATCCCCGAGCCATTGTCCAGCACAATTGCCTCCATGAGAGTCTTAATAGTACCGGAAGATCGATGTATCACAAATGTAGCCATCCCTTACGACCTTTCGCCGAAAATGCATTTTCGTCCAATGAGATGGCATCTCCAGGCTCCATTATGAGCGCGCAAGTGTTCAGGACCGAGGTGTGTCGCGTCTGGACGGGGGCCCTAGGCACGCCTCTGCACGCCATCGAGGAAGCCGAGCAGCATGAGCTGGACAATACCCCCTTTAGCCTTCATATCTGGCTCAAGTCGCAGCCTATAATTACGTCCTTGGATGTCCAGAGCTCGACGCAGCAAGGTCTCTACCTGGTCAAGAGTCCGCCTTATGGTACCAATCCGACGCACTTGCATCAAAACTCTAGCATTTTGCTGCCTCTTAATGCATTATCCTGCTTCTCTGTATACAGGTGAGTATTATTGTCATTGAAATTTAACTTACCTTGTACTAATTACTAACGAAATGTTTGTTTTGTTAGCCCGTCGCCTTTTGTGTCGAGCGTTCTGGTGGTGCTGGACGTAGATGACAAACGGCAACAAGGATATTTCTTCAGTCGGGTTCAGCGAGTCACGTTGGGGTCGGGGACAGACGGAATGATGGGTCACATCGAAGAAATTGGCGCGTTCTACGATACGGAGGTGGCCGAGGAGCTGTTGGCTGCGTTGCATACAGCGTTCCCTACCGTGCAACTATCCATCTCTGCAAAAGAATGTCTTGTGAAACGAGAGAAGACTGGAACGAAGACTGGTGAGATGGTTAAGCGCAGAAAAACGCTGTCTGCGGAAGCGTTTTACGGACCAAATGCTGTCAAGTCGAGAGTCTCAAGTCTTTCGGATGGCCATGTGTCGGATAATCGTTGGCGTTCATTCTATGAGAAGCTGCAGTTCAGAGTCTCACATTCATTGATGTGCCAGCTCCAAGGTACAGCGCCCATTTCGTCGTCGTTCCCTCGACAGCACGAAGCGTTCGAGTTCGCAGATCAAGTTGCTGGGCTTCGACGACGTGTGAAAGCTTCCTGCGGTGCCTCTCCGACGATAAGATACGACAATGATATCGCGCCCCGTGTGTTTTCTTTCGAGAGTGCAGGTGATGGCAAACGGCGTTTCCTTGTTGCAAGCTTTGCAGAATTCTGGAAAAACTACAAGAAAACCCGCACCGAGCAGCGTCACGTCTATGAAATCATCCGTGAGGGTGTACCATGCAGACTTTACTTTGACCTGGAGTTTAAGCGCGGCATTAATCCTCATGTGGATGGCAATTTACTTGTGGCGAGACTCGTGTCTTTACTCCAACTCCAGTTATATGTAAGTATTTGTTTTCGGATACGTTACAAGCGGAAATTTCGAGTCTAACGGAGGTTTTTTGCAGCGCAGGTATGGAATTCGGGTGGATCAACGCGATATTTATCATTTGGACTCGTCAACATTTGCCAAATTCAGTCGCCATCTCATCGTACGTGCACTAAAGCATTTGATTCTCGCTACAATCACTAACTCTTCTGTTATTTCTCGTTCAGTTCCACTTTCCTGACGGCCATCTCTTTATTGATAACCTTCATGCCGGAGCAGTAAGAGTATCATTTTATTCCTTCTGATCGATACAATATCTGACATTCACGTTGTGATTATTGTAGTTTGTGCGCGAGTTCATCTACGACCTCGTGGGTTTCAATAGTGAAGACTCCGGAATTGCGGAAGCGTCTGATCTGCTAACACCATTTCTCGTCAACACCGAGTCTATGAATGATCCTCCAAGCAAGAAACAACTCTTCATCGATACAGGGGTGTATACTCGAAATCGCATGTTCCGGGTGCTGGGCTCGTCAAAATTCAAGAAGCACGCGGTCTTACGTCCGCTTAATGCGTCACCGTCCGCTGTAACCGAGCTTGATCTCGATTTGTTTGTGAACACCCTGGTGTGTCCATATCCGTCTGTTGAAGCCATGAAGCTGACTCGAGAGCCTAAGGACCACCGTCTTCTTCGCTGTGAGCCATCCCCTGCATCGTCAGCACACCGCCGGCGTTTCACGACTTCTAGAATGAAGAGTCTAACTACTTCTTCAGTTGAATGCCGGAGCTCGATCTACTCCGCTCTGGATGCTTTCATTCGCTCCCAAGCGACTACGGGTGGTGTCCAAGGCGAAATTCGTGCAATTCAAATGCTAATGACGACCAATTCGGCCCCGTTAGCTGTCCTACCTAAGCAAGAATCTTCCAGACAGCAATTTGAGGATATTAACACAACTTCGCAACCTCATCCTTGGATGATCATCTATCACATGGCACACAATCGTTGGTGTGCGAATATTGGTCGACCACACAAGAGCAACAACATCATGTTTATCGTGGATATTAATCAACGAGTATTGTATCAAAAGTGCCACGATCCAGCTTGCCAAGCAATAGATTTCAGGTACGATAAGCATTTCGCCATATTTCCACATATTTTGTAACATTGTTTTTACCTCATAATGTGTAGGTCTCCACCTCAATCACTTCCTCCACACATAAACTTCACCGCAGAGGCAGTAGAACGCCACACTAAACACGACGGATATCATGAGGCATGACAAGTTTACGGGAAGACTTGCACCGCAGCGACAACGACACAAGAGATGATACCAGCAAGGCCAGTTGCAATGCTAATGGTGGGGAAAAGCTTCATGAGTAGCCAACCGCCTCGGTCCTCGTCGTCATCCCCCACACTCAACTTTACGTGGCAAGCTGCAGGTAGAATGAACAACAGCGAGAGTCCAGCGATCACACCGGTCGCACTCATTGCCTTAGCGATCGTATATCGCGTAAAAATCGCTGTCTGCGCGAGTGTAAACACTGCCACGATGGTGATCAACTTGCTCTTCCAGTCGAAAGTGGATCGGACGTCACTATCCCGTCTTGGAGCTCCAGATTTGAGTCGTGACGATGCAGTTTGGGACCAAAAGAGGATATCATTCTTCTTCAACTGATCATTATTGGCTCTTGAGAAGTACAAGAAGGTGTGCCGCGAGACAACAACCTGAAGCACCATACAGCATAGTGGTCAATCAGCTTATCAAGATTCAATAAAGCGTCAAACTTCGCGTCTTACCTCTAATGCGATGCATACGATAGCGGAGAAAGGGATCATGATCCAGAACGCCCAGCTTGTCTTTGAAGATGACACGTCGTCTCCAACGCTGATGTAGTTTTGGAGGAGATCCGCTTTTGTGTCTGAAAGGAACGACAAGTACCCGCCAACCCCAAATCCTAGTGCCCAGAAGATTGATATCAACGTGGACCAGATTGATAAGCGTGCGAATGAGCCGATTGAACGCTCTTGAAGTGCGTAGAACGAATGGAAAACATGGTGCGGACTTACAAACGCCGTCGCTAGGATTGCCATTGAGTGACAAATTGCCACGTGCATTGCGAGATAATCGTCTGAAAACCCTCGTGAGAACAGCGGCAGTTGATGCTCGTGGAGAGACGGAGTATTGAAAACAACGAAGCCACAGGCGACAAACAATGCCAGAGCTACCAACATACACGACCGCTTCAACATTGAGTGAGACGACCATCCGAGACAGAAAGGAATCACTACTCCTGCTGTCTGTAGAGGGAAGATATAGTAGTACGTTAGAAGATGGACAAGAACGACTCAACGACTATGCTGCTGCCAACGTACCAAGAGCTCGGCAAACCGTACATGGTCCTGGAGAAACCAGACCGCAAACGGAGATCTGGTTGACATGTCATCGCCGTCCAGTCTTAGCTCGAGAGCCTGAGCCAATAACACTGGCGTGTCCTGGAAGAGAATGGCGAAATACGTGGCAATGAGACCACCTGAGACTGTGAGTTGGAGCAGCCCAGACAGAATTGCCCCCTTTGACCCAAACGCCGTTGCTGCAAGCCCATGAAGCGAGTAAACTCCATGCGAAATGCCAAGTTGTACGAGCCGCAGCTTTAAAGCACAAGCCACGAAGGCAAAAATTGGCAGCAGCACGAAGGTGAGCAGGAACCCGCCCAGCAAGAAGACATAAGGCATCACGAGAGCTGTCGGACCAACACATGCTGCAGCTTGAATAATAGCGACGCCGAGAGCGGAACAGTCTCCTGGTGCAAGGTCACACAGCTCGACGAACGTGTCAGGATCTTCAAGCAGATCCTCTTCGGTTGTGCTGCCGTCGAAAGAAGACGCTTTGGACCCCGACTTGATGGTGGCATAAGCGTAACTAGATTTCGAGCTACTCTTCATGCAAATCAAGTGGCAAAGGCTCGGATCAACAAGGAATTATCAAGCTTTGACGGGCTGTGTGGACAGTCAAGGCACCGGACGACTCTTCGCTACTGCGATCTTGCACGCTGTCTGTCCGTCATCGTCTCGGGATATTGATGCGACTCTTGCGGTGGGGTTGAGTCTACATCATGCAACGACGAGCGCGAACGGCGGCGATGATCGCAGGACTGCTACTTGGCGCTGCAGCCTACGTGTCAGCAGTCCAGTTCGATGACGCTCCGTCCGGAGATGCTGCAGTCGAGATCGCGGAAGCGTTTGACAGTGAGAACGTGACGGAATTTCGGACATCGCTACAAAGTGAGAAGCTTGCGCCACCATCAGCGGAGACGCGTGATTTGAGACCAATCCAAGTCTTCACGACGAAGCACTACACAGAAGATCTCCTTATAAGTCTTCCGTACGGAGGTGCTTTAGTCGCGCTGGAAGCCACGGCTCTTCTAGTCGCTGGAGCTACGATCGTCGTGCTAGTAATTGCCAAGGTCAAATCGCGTTCTACGATGAACTACAGTGAAGGTGCGGGCGCCTGTACTGATGTGTTGGTTGTGAATATCTTGGCGAAAGTGTCTTTCTTACTCACTTATTGTCTTCCGTTCTTCAGACCACATGGACCCAATGCTACAGTCGCTACTATACAGCGACATGGACTATGCTGCGATTTAAGCAGACAACAAGGTCAATAGGCTCGAGATCGCACTTTACACTTGTTCCAGACTTCAATCCAGTGCCGTAATTCAGTTTGGTTTCGGATCGTCCCCGATCCCGAAAGCCGCTTGACAGTTCTGGTACACTGCGGCAGCTAGTACATCAACTGGTACACCTCGAATCTGCGCCGCGGTCTGCAGTGCGAGTTTCACGATTGCCGGTTCATTCAAATCCGTCGAGTCCCCTTGTAACACCAGCGGAGTTTCCTCATCTTGCGCCATCTCGCCGCCAAACAATTTCTCTATCTGCTCAATGGAAGGAGCTTGATCAGGGGAATCAGTCTCGAGCAGCAGAGTTTCTAGCGGCAGCTTCTTGCAACAAGTTGCAGCTTTTTTCATTTGCAGGTCCGTCAACTGCTTGGCGTTTAGTGAAAAGAAAACTTTCGTGCCTCCTAGCGCGAGGAACGACCCTATCATGTCTGGTGAGCCGCTGTACGAGTGCATCACAAGCACTGGCGGTAATCTCCCACCGACACGCCCGACACCTTGCAGGATCTCCAGTAGCTTGCCGTAATACCCGACGCAGTGCAGCACGCAGGTCCGGTCTAACTCTGCCGCCAGCTCCAGCTGCGCTCGGAACGCCTCCACCTGCACATTAATCGGCACCTGCCTCCCCCGAACGCTCTTACACAGGCCAATCTCCCCTACCTACAGCAATGCATTGGATACTATGGTCAAGCAACTTCAACTTTGAAGTTGTAATCAGATTATTGCTAGTCGTACGCTTGCTGTCGGATACCGTGTCAACGTGTCCCGGAGGGGCCTCAAGCTGTCCGGAGATATCGGCGATAGCTCCTGGACCCACCATGGATGCACACCAAAGGCTGGGATGATCTTCGGTGAGCTTACGTCCTTCTGCTGCTCCATCAACTGCTCTAGGACGCGCCAGTCCTTTGCGTGCGTGGCGCAAGACACGACATGACTCACATGAGCGTTGCGGGCTCTAGAGAGCACGCCTTCAAACGTGTGACGGATTGGCGGAGATCCATTCGACCACAGTCGCTCGTCGTGCAAGTGGCAATGTGCATCGATGAGTGGCAGCGTCATGAAGCAGCGATGAAGACGAGGAATCGATGTATGGAGGCGTCGAAGCAGCTAGTCCATTAAAAATTCCGCAGATGAGGAAATATCCTGTCGAACAGCATAATATTATGATACCGCACCTGTCAAACAGCTTAAAATCTTTGCCGTGTTGCCTCAAAGAAAAAATAATAATACAATGAGTGGGAGACGTGCTGCATGGGAACCCGCCACGGAGCAGGCGCTGTTGGAGCTGTTCGAGAAGGCACGCCAGGACCCAGAGGCACGCACTGGCCGCGGCGTCAAGCCAATCGCGTGGTCGGATATCGCCACGGAGATTAATAGTCGCTGCAAGACCTCGTTCGTCGTTGGTAAGCAATAATCCTTTTTTGTGATTTTGAAATTATGGCGTTTGCTTATCAAAATAATGAATATTGTACAGACCAAATCAAGTCCAAATATGCGCGGATTATGATGGACTACGAGCTGTTCACAGAGGTCGGTGGAGAGGGATTAAACAGCGATGAGGATTGGGACAAACTCATCGCTGCGCGGCCCGAGCACGCGTCCAGGTTTCGCATGTTCAAGGAGCACGGCTGCCCCCATATGGACATTTGTCGCCGCATTGCTGCAAGCAAAGAGGAGACGGAGGGGACGCCAGTCGAGCGGAAGCCCAAGGCAGAACGCAAGCCCCGAGTCAAGCGAGCGACACGGTCGGAAAATGTTTTGCCGGAGCCCAAGAAAACTCGCACTGGCAACGGCGCCGGGTGGCGCTGTCTGGAAGAGAAGCTGTTGCTCTTTTTGTGCTGGAAAGCTAAGAACGGACAGGACGTGCTCGGAAATGATGGGTTAAAGCCACAAGGCTGGACGGACATCACTGTGGAGCTCAACAAGGTCAGCACGGCCAATTTCAACGAGAGTAAGTGCTGTTGTGGTCTGTTGTATAGTGTTAATTTTGCTGCTTACTGGTACCTCTTGGGGTGGGTGGTTAGAGGAAGTCAAGGACAAGTACGTGGAGCTGATGCAGCGCTACAACCGGTTCAAAATTGCAACCGGTTTCTCAGGTAATCTCTCGATGGCCCCCAAGGACGAGATGGACTGGGAACGGCTGATTCGAGAACGCCCAGGACACTACACGGAGCTCGAAAAGCTGAAGGATTCCGGCGGCTTTCCCTATGTCGAAGTGTGCAGTTTGATTAAGGGTGAGTAGAACGGGCTGAAGTGTCCCTGTCTATATTATCTGACGCGTGTGTTTCACGCCTGGATTTGTCTTCATACTAGGCGACACGCCGCCTAATGGAATGGGCCCAGCAAACACCAATGATTATTTGGCGACTGGAACGGTGCAGCTTCCGGCATCTACTCCGATTCCCAGCCAGGCCCAGTCGGCCCATGCCATCGCAAGTGCTCAAGCATCCCTGTCGGCTACCGCTCTCTCGTATCTGCTGCCGGCGACGGCCAACATGGTGACTTCCATGGCCCCGTCTGCGGCGAATGGCCACCAAGGACCACCAAGTGTAGCTGGCCAACCTAATGTTGCAGGGGTGGTCCCAGGTGTCAGTGCCGTACCAGGGGCTCCAGCCGTCTTCAGCCAAGAGCTGCACGACAACCTCAACATGTTCCTGAAGACAGCTACCGCCTATCTCGTGATGCTCATCAATGAGCACAGCCAGGAAAGAGAGTTGTAGACCCTACGACTCGTACTGCAGTCGTGCAGCCGGAACGTTCAGATTGTGTGTGTCGGGGTGAGGGTCTTTTGCATAGCTGCCGCTTTACGATAATTGAGTCGATAGTTTTTGGTCTACTATAACACGCTGAAACTACCTGTGTATAAACAGCATATAGTACAGAGGAGACCGTTACCTATCCAACAGCTTAGTAATCATATCCTTGCATTACTGAAGGCATTTTATGAGCAATGAGCAAAGAGAGCAAGCAACCGTGGGGCTACCAACGAGCTGTGTGGGATCTCGCCAGAGAGCGAGTACTGCTGGATGTCTTCGACAAGACCCGTCAGGATTCACAGCTGCGGACGGGCCGACTCAAACGAGATCCAGAAGGTTTCCTTGTCCCCGTAAGAGAATTCACGCCGGAACCGCTCCTCCGTAATGAGCCAAAACATGATTGTCATGGCTTGGCCTGAGCAGGACTTGTCAATGACGAGTGACGAGTCCTGCTCGTGCGACGTCATGCCGCGGTACGCGTATGACCTTTTAAGCCGATTCGACGGCTGATGGCCAGCCTCAAGCCCGTACTTGGCATAGTCGAAGTCGTTCAGCATGCGCTTGAGGTACGAGGTGCCATTCACATTCTGGTAGAAGAACTCACGGCTAAACAGCACGCAGTCGTAAAAGAATGTTGTACCTGTCTTCTCATAGCCTTCTGTGGTGCGCACTACGGCTGGATCATACATGAACACGTCGTCGATGTCCAGCAGCATGACCTCGGTGATGTCAGTATGGTACATTGCCAGCGGCTTAATCCACCAGTTGCGGAACTTCTCCACCACTTCCTGCGTCAAAACTTTCCTCTCCACGAGGTCGGTGCACACGTCCACGATCTCCAGATGGTTGTCAGCGCCGAGCAGCAGCGCGCGATTCTCCTCCGACATCTCCGCAGGGAAGCAGTGGTAGACCTGCACGAGCTCCTGGTTGCCAAGACAGCGCAGCTCGCGAACAAGCGACATCCCCATAGCAACCGCGTCGTTGTGCATGCACATGATGATGCCCTTGTCGCGCTTGACGGCCGAATCAAACTTAGCACCCTGTTGACTGGACGACTACATGTGGGTGACCAGATCCGCAGCCATTAGATTATCATGATAAATATTCCGTTGCGGCTTCCCGTCCAGATCGTTGGCTGGAATTTGATGTACCGAGGGAGGCATCATGACGTACATGATGGTGACTACCAGCACGAACGTCACGATGTACGTCCACGTGCGACAGGATCTGCGACCTGGCGCGGCCGGTGCCCGCGGAGGTCTCCCCGCCTCCATTGCATCGGTATGGGAGTTTTCGTCGTCGTTGCTGCCGCCGCCGCGACTGACCAACGTGCTGGAGTCGTGCATTGGCAAATGAGTCCTACTGGTGAGTCAGGAAGAGTAGGAATGAAAAGTAGGTACATAAAAAGGATCATTTTGTAGGCTATCCCAATCTACAATCTGACCAAATACGCCACCTGATAAACTCTATCCACCATTTGATAACGTATGATTGGCTAAGACTCAAATTTGTACTACGCCATTCCATATTATACTGTTCAGGAGCAAGAGCTCTCAAGTCTTACTACATGTATAGTGTGGTGTGCTGAACGGGGGCAATGTTGACGCGATTTCAGCTGTCTTTGGCGAAGTCTATCCTCCCGCTCCAGCCGCTGTTTTCCGATGTGAGGTGGCTTGAAGTCATTGTCGCCGTTGGCTTGGATACACAAGTCCATAAAGCTCTGCAATGTTACGAAAGCAGCATTCACACCCGGGCGGCAGCTCCCTATACGCTTCAGTTGTTGTGGCCACGATAAGGCCATCAAGGTTGCGTACTGGCTTATCCCTCTGTCGAGCCTGGATAGCTGTAAAAATTCCTAGGTCACAGCAATTCATGTCGGGACTGTTACGGGGTTGGCAGCGCAGGTCCACCTGCTTATTGCAGCGCTCAGCAGCAACCGCAAATTCACGGTCGGACGGGGAGATGTTAGTTGGAGCGTTGTCTTGTTGGAGGATATCCCGACCGTTGCCATCTAGCACACATTGATGGCAAAACGTTTGAAACCAGCTTCTCGCGATACGTCTATTTAGTCACAGAAACCGCCTTCGGCTAGAGCGTTCCAGCAGGTCGATGCGCACTAGATCGTTTAGCCGCCACTTGCTTCGTAAAGGCCCAAATTCCGAGTTTTGCATCGAAAAAGCTTCCGTCGGTGTAGTGAGGCCCACCGATGGCTGCTAACATCATCACAAGAGTCACGAAACCGCTTGCTCTTCTCACGCCTCGTTGGTGCAGTTCATCAGGTATCAACAAGAAGCGCCGTTGTGGTTCCGTAATGTAGAAAATCTTTTCATCAAGATGCACAGTGTTATACATACCGGAAAAGAGCAAACATGTCTTGTCAACGTGCCCAAGTAAAACGACAGCCGCGCTGGCTTGTTGTCGTCGGTCAGCAGTGGCCGGACGACGCGGTTATGTGAGCGCAGACTGCCGCGCATTAATACCTGGAAAAGCGTTGTTGGAGGAAGACTACATGCTTCAGCAGCAGAACGAACAGTTGAGCGTGGAGCAAGATGTGTCTGACGCAGAGTCTCCAAAGCTTGGCTGTGGTCTCGGCGCCGTCGCCCGCTGTTGTGCATACGGGAGACGGCGCGGTAAACCCCCGATCGCTGCCTCTCGAGCTCAGCACGTTTCCAGACGCGGTACATCGTTTTGGCGTGCAAGTCAAGGAGGTTAGCTACCTCAGCCTTGGCTCCTTTTCGTGGTGACTCATTCTTCAAACGCGTCAGTAGGCACTGGACCACCTGGTCGAGCCCACGAGCCGTAAGGTTGCGGGTACGGCGACGGGAAGGATGGGAAGCAGTCATAATTGCGGCTGTCGGTATGGCAGTCTCAGTCGCGTTACGTCTTCGTCCGCCCTCTCCAAAATAGTGTCATGTTCGTGAAAGCCATGGGTACGGTGGTCGAGTGCATCCCATACCTAGAAGCGGCTGAATCCAGTGCGGGAGTGGTCGAGCCCGGCGTGTACGTGGTCGAGTCAGCGCGGGCGTGGTCGGGTCTGGATTGGCGCGGTCGAGTCCAGCGCAGACGTGGGCAGCGTGGGCGTAGTCTTGGGTGATGTGAGTAAAACGGACCAAGTCATGGTTGGAGATGTTAGCGCGACTTGGTCGGGAGGAGCGAAATCTTATAATGGCAGCACTTTTCTATAGTGGAAGAAGCGCGCCGCTCACGCTTTTCAACAAGTTGGCGCCAAAACGTGACGTCTTGTGGAGCTGCGCACATGGAATGAATGGTGGCGGTAAGCCGCATCTTTCGGTCTATGGTTCATCCCCTGTTCTGGTTCAAATCAAGCATAATTCGCACCTTGTTCTGGTAGGGAGCTTATAAATTGGAATGGAGTAGTTGCTCAAAAAAGGACATCTATTTTTTTGATAGTGTAAGGTATATTGTGTTACTGTTTCCATTTCTAGGAACGAACTCTAATGACCATTCCTGTCAAGCTTCGCATCCTGACCGGTACTTCCTCTCCACCCTGTAGCTGTGAATCCCTGTTCATCTTCGCCTGCTCTTCTTCCCTATATAAAAAGCCTCCCACCATCCTCTCCTCCAGTCCTTTGTATTTCTGTGCTTTTTGAGGTCCTCACCGAACGTCAGCATCACACTCCTCCTTCTGTCCATGGTTAGATTGGCTAACCGATCTGCCATCTTGTTGTAACGTCGATAATGGTGTGCCCAACTTGGCACTCCACATACGTTTGCGAGTCTACACACTGCAGTGTACCAATGTCGCAACCTCGTGGCTTGGCGGCTTCCTGTTTCTCATCATTATCAATATCATGTCACTACCCCCAGCAACATGCAAGTTCTTCCATCCTTGCACCGCCGCGTACGCCAATAATCTATTGAGTCCGACGAATTTGCCCCATTTTTCGTCATTTTTCCTCTGCCTCGCGCGGTGGCTGCCACCAACACCGGCATCGTGCTGCCTGATATCCGACCCTGCGCAATAACCACGCTGCCACTCTCACCTGGTCCAGGATTGCCTCTGCCCTTCATCAAAGAATCCAACGCGTATGGCCGCCTCCTCCACTCTGTCTCCCACATTCTCCTCTCCGTTGATCCAGTGCTATCTTATGCACTTAGCCACCTTTATTCGCGGCTCTAAGCAGTGTGAGAGGAGGTACATCACCAATTTGTACCGCGCATATGCCTCTTTGACAGCGCTGCTCGCCCCTGCCATCGCCTCTGCAGTGCTTTCATCTTCCGTCCGATTGATGTATTCTGTCACTTTTTTTCCAGCTCCAAATCGTCGTCATCATTACGGCCACCCCGACTTTCCACATAGCCTGTGCTGTAGTGTGCATAATCTCCCATGGCTCGAACTTCGATTGTTGTCTCCACCTCACTATCCATTCCGGAATTCTAGTGAGTTTTGAAACCAAGACTGTCAGCAACCTTCACCTTCTCTTCCTGCGCTGAGGGCTAACCCCACCTTGTGCGTAATTTTGCCCAGAACGGTCTTGGTTCCGGGCATCCCCGAACCACATGTACCCCCCCCCTTGGCCTAGCCTGTCCGCATCCGTCCGCCATGCATCTAAACCCATGCTCCGCGCCGGCCCATATTCGTAACCTGTTCACCTTTAATTCTACGATTGTCTGTGTTTGATACGGCGATACACCGTCCATTCGGGATACTTGTTTCCATTTGAGCGACCGGAGTGCTTGCGCCACCCCCTCATGTTCTCGCGTGAGTTTGGTATATCCTCCTCCGCCCTTCGCCCTCCCCCCACCCTCTGCCGCTTCATCTCGTGCTTTACTCATGAGGGCCTTGTATATCTTTCCCGACTCCTTCCATTGCCGCCATCCTGCCCATATGGGCCTTCGAGCGATGTCCAACTGGAAACATAGGTGATTTTTGCAATTGAGAACATTTTTCAGATAGCAAAAAAGTAGGTAAGTAAGTCATCGCGAAGTCCAAGTTAAAGCCACCTACTTTTACCGCAACCTTTGAAACAGAACAAGCTGTTTGATAGGTGGTTTCCTTTCACTTCAACGTGCCCGCACCCTTGAGCGCGTACGGCTTCGAAGCACTCCCCCAGTGCGCAGCATGGCGCCAGCCGACGACGCCGCCACTCCTCGTCCCATTGATTTGAGTTCCAAAAGACTTTGGTGTGCGCACGGTTTTACGATGTGCCTTCCGCGAGCGTTGAGCTTTCAACTTGGGGAAGAAGTCAGACCGCACTGCTATCTTTTCACCTCTTGGGCATCGCAGCGATCGCCAATCCAGTTGGCAGATCACCTCCCCCACCATGATGACGGGCATCACGAGCATGATCACCTCCGCCTTATCGAGATCACTGAGTATATTTGAAACGGCGGTCATCTCTGTCAGCGTCTCCCTGCCGTTTATGAGTGCGTCCTCCATGTCAAGCTCGTGCCAAGCACGTCACAAGCCTCTTGCGCAACGTCCTCAACGCCAGCCCGCGCTTTTCATACCTCCAGCGTGGTGCTGGCGCCGCGACTAGCGGCAGCCATCGCGTCCCGCGCTTCAAATTGTCTCAACTGACAGAATAAGTCGGCACCCCTACAAAAAGCAGGCGCCGCACCTACTTACTTTCGTCAGCTTATAAGTCGGCAAAACAAAGGCCGACTTATTCTCAGCGTGTTCTGGTTTGGACAAAGTCGGTGAAAAACGTAAGCGATTTTCCATTTGGACATCGCTATTATCCTTGTTAGCCCCGGATGTGGCGTGATCATAACCGCGGCAGGTGCTACCTCCTGAAATGCAGCCACTACTGAGCCCACCTCAGCCTCATCTGCGTTCCATTTCACTCGTCGCGAATGATTCCCCAAGTATGCTCAATGGTGCCGTTATCTACTCCGCTGAGTTCGAAAATGTGGTGCTTATTCTCCAGCTGGTGGGCCACGTGAAGCATATTGGTCTCCGTGAGCCGGATGATCAATTCCGGGTAATTAACCATATTATTCAAGTACAACCCCCGAAAGCTGTGTGCTACCCCACTCTTCATCGGAATTTGGTGGGTTGTGGGCTTGAAAGTGACCCTCCCATCTCTTTCGTCTGTATTTCCAGCACATGGCTTAATCTCACTCCTGTACATTGGGGTGCAAGTCCGGAATTTGTTTCACCTACACTCTGCTCCTTGTGCGTTTCCGATCCACAGTTGGGTGAGACCTACTTCCGGTAGTGAGCTTACCAGGCAAGCTCCATGTTCCTCATTTCTTTTCTGTTTCTTTTGCACCATTAGTTCTCTCGCGCTTCCCTCACATTCAGTTATCAGCCCCGTTGTCGTCCAGCGCGTGGCCACCCCATTGCTGTGCCGGAGCCCTGCCCGCCATTTTGCTATTTCTGTAGTATCCTCCTTTGGACTTAGTCATAGAATAGAGCTCTGCCCACGACCTCCCCGCGCCCTACAGCGAGCTCCGCATTCCCTTGAGTGGACGTCGACTGCTAGGTACTAGCGGAGCCGCGTCTCCTCTGTCTCTGATTTGCAATATGTCTCCTACCCGATGTCTCTGCTTGCGCGTCGATAGAGCCCATGCCCCTACTACCGATGCACTGTGGGTCATTAGTTCCGTTTGTATGTTGGGGGCCCCCATGCCTCTTTGGTGTAATAACTGCTCCGCGAGTGGCGATCGCATCCATCCTGTCGGCGCTCTATCCGGCACCCGAAAAGTCGATCTCCACACATAGTTGCGTATGCATATGTCTTTAACACTCGCGGGGGGCTCAATACCATGCACCTCATAGTGTTCTTTAGATCACCCGCTTTCTTGAAGATTTTTTCCGTTGGTCATGGGTGCCGCGCAACATACAGCATCTTGGGTACGATGATTGCGGGCCGCTATCGCCGCTCTCTGTTATACCGCGTTCGTCTTAGCTTCCGCCAGTACGAGTCCCACCCTCCATGCCGCGAACGCTTTTCCCCATGCTTCTGTGGTCGTACTGAGTGTTCCTGGGATGTGACCCAGGTATCTCGTACACTCCGTTACCTCCACTAGTTGCTGTTCGTCTCCAGCTTCTTCCGAGTTAGGGCCCACTTGTCCTACATACGAATTGCTCAGTTGTCGATCTGAGTCGCCTAAGTTTATTGCTGCGCATATTTTTGAAATTGAGCGTAAGCCCGGTACTGCCGAGAATTGCTGTACCGACTGAATTGCCTGTCTCTGCACGTACTTACGTGCGATGTATATCGCCATGTGATCCGCGTATCCCGCTACATTAAATTGAATAGTGGGTGTTGTACACCCAATTGGAATGCCTCTTAGTCCCTTCTCACTCCCGATCACATCATACAGCAGGTCCACGGCAATAATGAACAGCAGAGATGCTAGTGAACTTCCTTGCCGTATGCCACTCGTTACCGACATTCTCTCTGATAGATGTCCGTTCGCCATGGACCGCACTGTAGTATTTGCGTGAACGGTTTGCATGATGGTGCATAGATTTGATGGGAACCCTTTGTTTTTTTAACCCTGCTATCAGAAAGTGCCTGTCTAGCGAGTCGTAGACTTTAGCAAAGTAGAGTAGTAGCACCTGCGCCTCCGACGGTTCATCATTAGTTCTGCATATTTCCTTGGCTGCCTCCAGCGTGTCTATCATCTCATGTATCGTTCGCCAGGCACGAAGCCGCGTTGTCGGTTGCTGGTCAGCCTCGACACGTACTATCTTACCCGCCAAGCCAATATGCGCGTAAACATCTTGTAATCAGTGTTCAGCAATGCGATTGGCCTGTGGCTGAGCGGGTTGAGGAATATCCCTCTTTGGTGACGCTGAAAATAAACACCTCCAGGAAGCTGGATGGGATGTGCCCCTGGTCCATCCATTCATTGAATAGTTTTGTCATCACAGGAGTAAGCAGTGAGCTGTGATGTTTGTACAAGTCATTCCCTAGATCCTTTCCTGCCGTATACATGCCGCTACCACTGCCGTCACCTCGGCCTCCGTAATTTCTGCATCCAGGTCCGTCATGTCCACTTCAGCCCACCTTTTACTGTACTGTGTGATGAAGTCCTCTATTGATGCCTTGTCGTCCGCCTCTCCATTTAAATATCCGTCCAACTATCTGCCAGTATGTTGGCCTTGTCGTGCTCGTCTCTGTGCTTTCCTTTTGTCGTCACCACCAACGTTTGGATGGTATTATCGCCGAATTTTGTACATATCCTCCTGAAAAGTGCCGCGTTGATGCCTTGGCACTCCTGTATTTCGCGCTACAAGCGCCCTCCTCTTCAAGGCTCTCCGTGCTTCCTGAAGCTGTTGCAATGCATCCAGCATCTTGCTTCTGGACGGTTGACCTCCTCCTCATCTTGGCCGCATCTCGCCAGCCTAGCTTTTATCCGTTTTCCTTTCTGACGTAATCCCATCGTCATTGTGGATCGGGCTTCCTTTTTTAATTGCCTCATCTGTGCTTTCACCGTCTGCTTGAAGGCCTCCCACACTTTTAACGCTGGAAAGCAGACCGAAGGCGGACTCGGCAGAAGTGTGGGAGGACTCAAGCCGGCGGCGGGGATATTTCGGTCTTCTCCTCATTCTTATTTTTTATTATGCCTTTCGGCGAGTGGAGTTCAAGCAATACCGCTCTGTTGTCAGTCCTGCATTGGCCTCCTCCGTCTTATGCCTCTCATATAGACGGGGGAGGCCCAATGCAGGACTGACCACTTTTTAGTACTGACAGTCACGTAGAATATGTCCAGCCTCGACGAGCCTTGCAATCCTCCTGCCGCTGAGTGGAAATGCGTGTGGTATGCTAAGCATACACACTGATCGCCTGTTCTCCATTGACTGTTCGTGATAGTCTTCAGCGTCAACAAGCCCCACCTTGTCCATAAATCGTTTTAATTTATTCGCCCCCATATCTGCTGTGTTCGCTCCTATTTTTCGACCCCCACGGATGTCAAGTGCGCAATTGAAATCTCCTCCGCGGATCAATTCGACATCCACTGGCACCTCTATCTGGTTGAGTCTCCGAAAGAAATTGATGCGCACCCCTCCGTTTGTCGGTGCATAAATGTTAATGAACATCACGTTTCGTCCGGCTAGCTAGCGTCGTCATGCTAATGTGTTCCGTCCATTCCTCCTGCTGCCATGACCTCATATTTTTACCGTCCCATTGGGTTGACCAGTATTGCCATCCCTGCTCTCCTGCCCTCCCCAGACGCCCAGAATGAGTATTGTTCCGCCGGTGTGGTTTAATCCCACATTGCAGCGTGCTGCCTTGCTGCCGCATCATGTTCAGCTGGGTTGAGGTGGGTCTCCTGTATGAGGGTGACGTCACGGTTGCCGCTGAGGTGTTGTTCCTTAAATCCTTGTAGCTTCTGTCGCGGTTTCTGTATGTGGTGGCTAATCCTCTCACATTTTCGAGTAGTTATCCCAATTGTTCGATCCTTTGATGTTGATCACTGCTTGTCATCCTATTTTCCTGTGCTGCTTGCTCCTTTTCTTTCTCACCCCGCGTGCGTGCGCCATGTATTCCGTACGATTACTTTATCATGCCCCTCCCGCGAACGCCACATGAAGTGTTGATATAGCATGTCCCTTCTGTTGCCCTGGTTACCTGTCTCGCCCACTTCGGCCGCTGTGTAGTCTGCCACCGTCATTTACAGCGAATCCATCCCGTGTCCGCCGTTAAATGCAGCTCCTGCGGCTCCGATGCGATCCTGAAGGCGATGCGCTCCGTTGCGAGGCTGCAGTTGCGGGCATTGGGCGCCCCTTTCCTACCACCTCGCATTGCTCCCTCGGCAGTGTCTTCCATGCCCGTCGTTTGGACGCCTCCGCCCCACTGGCTTCCGGTATACCAGCTTGCTATTGATTTGTAACTGCTTGCATCTTGGTCACCTGAGTCATTGGATAGATCTGTGTCACACTGTCCCGTTTTGTCATGCTGTTTTCGATTAGTTGGGGGACCCTCGGTCCGTCCACGGTTGCTTCTTGCCCCTTGACCTGTTTGCGCACCGCCGTTAGCACCTTGGCCGCCGCCTTCGCCGTTTTGACCGGGTCGTACTCAATCGTATCGGGCGCCTTCCAGCCGTGTGCCTCCAGTATATCATGCCTTGTTACCGATAGTGTTGTGATGCTCTGCGCATATTTTGCATGCGCTTCGGGGGGATAGTGTACTACTTGGAAATGGTTTCCGGCCGCGCTCCACCTTAGTACCATTACCGGCGGTCGAATGCCGGCCTCAGCTAGTTCCTGGAGCAGATTCATTGCCTGGTACGCTGGGACAGGGCATACCGTTCCTGTCTCCACTTTGTCTGCGTCTCCTTGACATTATGGAATGCATAAGCCTGAAGCCTTGTCTACCCACCGTCTTGCACGTCTAGTATGTTAAATAGTTTGTCTGGCATGCTGCGCCATCGCCTTGAGATGCATCGGCTGTACCCAAAAGTGCATCGGTAACTGCGCCTTTACGGTTTTGTCCCTCTGGGCTGCAAAATGGTTGGCAAGCGCACGGATTTGCCCCTCATACTGACCCTATGCCGCCTTTAAATATTCACACGCTCTCAGCTCCGCACATACGTCTACTGGATGTAGCCTCGCTTCCTCCACTATATTCGCTATCACTTCATTGAGAACCTGCTTTTTGAGCAGGTTCGCCATCTCCACTACTTTTGCTGTTGGTTTCTCCAATCCGTCCGCTTCGTTGTATAGTGCTGCATAGTATGCAAGCCGCCCACAATGTCTATTCATAGCTACATTCATTACTAATCCTCCCAGTACATCAAGCCATTTGGACAACGGCGCCCCCTCGTCCGTGGGCGGTGTGATTGCCACAATGGAGCATCCATTTGTCTCCGCGCTGTCCTATACAATCTTGTGTGAATCTGTTCCGGCCTCTTCCGTTAGGGTTAGCCCCGCGGCCTGTTTGTCATCCTTGTTCCTTGTAATTTCTCCACTCTCTTCTGCGTCGAGTCTCCCTTTTTCATCTTACATCTCCATTTCGCCCCGTCACAGCAGTCATGATTTTTTTGAATGAACTTCTGCAGAGTTATGTCTCCGCCCGTTCCGGTGCTTTCAATGGTCATGCGTTTGGATGAGAGGGATCTCGTCAGCCCCGACCGGCCTTCGGACTCGTTGGGGTCATCTTCGTCAAGAACATCTCAAGAAAGCAGTTACCGTAAAACCTGTGTAGTATCCGACACACTTTTGACTTCGGGGTTTGGCCCCCCTTAAAATCAATAATTCAAAATCCATACGGAATAGCAGACACTTTACTAAAAAACACCGATTTAGCACTCGGGAGTGCTTCCATTAGATTCAGGGGGGGGGGTATCATGAAAACCCTCCCACTGCGGGGAGCGACTAACAAACAAGTATTACACTTGCCCTAGACGCTTACCTCTCCTCTGATCATCACTTCTACTATGTCCTCTTCATCATCGACCTCACCAACCTCAGGATCAAGAAGCTCATGCGCTTTAGTTACTCAGCGAGAACATTAGAGACGATGCCTCAAATGTTGGGTCGACAGATGGCACGGGGAGAATGCCCTTAAAACCGTTCAAGATCGTCGAAGCGGATAGCTCGTTGGCTGGCGACCCAGCCAACCACTTCATCCCTGGACGGTGCCTTAACCACGCTGCCGCTCTCCTGGCTCGCCAGCTTATTCGTTAGCCAGTGGATCCAGCGTTGCGCGGACGCTGCTTCAATTACGGCTCCAAGCAATGCCCACCGGCTGGCAGACGCCTGTGTGCCCTGCTGGTACGTCCAGCAAGTGAAAGTTGAGGCTGTAAGCGCGAGAACGCACCTCAGGCGTCCAAATGCGCAGAAAAGCCGTCGAGTAGTAGAAGGACTGGCTTTTTCTGGATGCTGGCGTCCACCGAAATGATACTCTAGCCAAATGAGGGACAGTGACGTGTTGCACCAAACCATGCTGATAAAGTAAATTTGGACGCCGTGTGTGTCCTGGAATCTCTTGATCTGCTTCCAGAGGTGCTTGCCGAATCCGTGTCGCAGCGCCACGTTATCTGCATGCATCGCTGCGATCTTGGATGGTCGGCCCTTCAGCACCGAAAACGGTGCCTGCTTCTCGCCAAACGAGGGGCCAAGCAGCATGCACGTAAACATTTCCTTGTCTTGCGGCATGTACGGACCCACACTGTACGCGCACGACGTTTAACAAGCGTGGTGCGCGGCACGTACTCAAGACAACGGGTGTTTGGTCATCATTGAAGGCGACATCCACGCCAAGGCGATGCATGTCTTCCCGCATTGTGGTATTGAAAGCACGTAGAGCAGGCCCGCTATCAGCGGGGCTGTTCTGACCTTGGCGCGTGCGTGTACGGAACCGCAACGCATGGCGGTGCAAGTGCCAGCCCGCCAAGCCCATGTGCCGGTGAAGACACCGCGCGGTATTCAGCTGCTGACGCATACTCTCGAGCCTTGAGTTCAAGCATTAGAGCTGAGACAGGTTCCCCATCTGCTCGATAGTCGTTGACGCAGCGAACCAGCTGGGTCTCCGTCTCAGGCGAGAGCACCGTAGCTCTTCCAGTAGGCCTGAGCTTGCGCAGCGCGCAGGACGAGCTGCTCTTTCCAGCGTTCTTGATCGTGACGCGGCGCTTTCTCCACAGGTAGATATTCTTGCGCTTGGTCTCGCGCGAGGTACCGGTGGCGTCTGGGTAGAACTTAGTGAGCGCACAGGGCACACCATGAGCATCACAGTGCTGGATGACATGGAGCAGGAACTCGTACGTTGGTGTAGAGCGCTTGTACAGCCGACCGCGGCGACCTCGACCTGCACTGGCCCGTGTGCGGCCCATGGAGAGTTGAGGAATGACTGAACTTTGCATGGCTGGTGCCTAACTTTTAGCGAGCCGTGGCCACCTATTTTGGAGCTATCGGAAATGACAACAATTCAGATGTGTCCAAATTACTGGCGTCTGATTGGCTTATTTGGCGTGTCGGATATAGCATTCTGCCGGATACTACACAGGTTTTACGGTATGTACGTAATCAGACACAAAATCAAAGCAAATTCATTGTTATATTAACACCCATAACTTTGAAACGAGGACAAACACAATTTTAGTGAAGTAACCAAGTATATTTAAGTGGCTAAAATGCGTTCGCAGTAGTCCGTCTGAAACTTACATTCAACCAATCATCTCTTTCTTAAGCCTTGTGGTTTACTACAGTAGTACCGGTATCGGCCATTCACTGTCATGCTGCGCCTTCCACTGCAGTGTGGCCAGCGGCCGCTGCTTGCGCTCACTCGGGGGTTCGCAGCGGCACCGGAGAAGCTCGTACGGAATGCAGTTGCCGCACGTCGACAGCAATCGAACTTCTACGCGCGGATCATGCGCAAGTACCCGTCCCAAGTCGGACGGCTGTCCATGGAGGCGGTTGACCGAACCGCTCGCTACTTAACGAGTCGAGGTCTGAGCCAGACGCGGGCACTACGAGTCATTTCCCTTCATGTCATGGTAGGTCTATAGCGGTTGAACGGGTATTTGGTGTAATATTGAGGGTGTTCACTATTGGGAACTGCTACAACGCTCAGATCACCACCTACTCTCACGAAATGATGGAGAAGAAGGTACGAGCTGTTGGATATATATAATTGGTTGCAAGCGATCCAATACGTAACGCTATTTTGGTATGTGTGCATTAACAGATTGAGTGGTTGAGTAACTTGGGCCTCAGTGACGATAAGATCAACGACGCTATCGTGCGCCACCCGAACATTCTGGGATTCTCGTTTGAGAAACTTGAAGCAGTTGTCGACTGGTTTATTTCTCACGGGGTGCCAGAAGACAAAGTGAGTGGCGCTTGGTGGTTCAAGAGCCTTTTTAGCGAGTACTGACTCATTCATGGTTGTGTATTTCCTCCAGATGGCTTACGTGTTCAACGTTTTTCCAGCAGGTGCATCATTCAGCAAAAATTTGGACGTGAAAGTGGACTTTTTCAAAGAGATTGGATGCGGTGATGGTCAAATCGCTCGCATTCTTACGATGGCCCCGCAGACGCTCGCTTACAGCGTTGACAAGCTACATGCCAATGTGGATTATTTGGAGGAGCTGGGCGTTCCTTCAGAGCACCTCCCTGCCGTCATTGCGAGAGTGCCTCAGTGCCTTGGATTGAAGGTCACTCGAATCCAGGAGACAGTGGACGCGGTGGACGAGATGTTTGGTGAAGGGGCTGGCGTTCGAGCTCTGATCCGGAACTCGCGCATTGTCATGCACAGCATAAGCGGCATGCGTCGATCCTACAACTTTCTCATTTCGATCGGCTTCGCTAGCGAACGACTGGAGCAATGCACGAGGTTTGTCATGCGCAATACGAATCGTCTCCTCCGCCCGCGTGTCCAGTTTTTGAAGGCGAAGGGTGTGGATGTGGTTGACGATGTCTCGTGGATCCTGATGGCGGAAGGTCGCTTTATCGAAAAGTACCCTGACTACCTTGCATACCTGACGCAGTACAAGGCAAGGCTGAAGAAGAAGAAGAAGCAAGTATAACGTTGTGGTGGAGCTGCAAGCTGACCTCAACCTTTCTCGATCGCCGATTCTTTGTGAATATTGTAACTCAATAAGTGCAGACAAACTCGCGCCAATCGTGGTTAATACCAATCGCTTAAAACCTTAGCTAAACAGTCGGTATACTTTGCGCTGATAGAGACGAAGTTCTTGTGGAGCGAGCGGAAGGCTTCTGGCGAGAACTCGCAGACAACTGCTGTAAAGTCGAAACGGTGAAGAAAGGTAATGCAGTACAACCACGCGGCTTCAGAAAATGATAATGTTACGGGTAGGCTTGCAATTAAGCGTGATCGGGGTATCATAGATTGCCTCGTGGATCATCTTGTTGAAGTTGTCAATCGACTCTTAAGTATTCTAAGTAAGTCTCTGCTTTTTCATTTTGGTCTCGGAAAGATCTTCTCTATTCTGTATCGCAGAAAATATTCAATCTTTAAGACGCGGGTCGAAAACTCTTACTTCTAGGGAATTCGCCGTGCATACCTGCCGTTTTGTATGGAATTCTGGGTGCGCTTTGAACGATGAATTCCACGAATGCAAAAATGGCAGACATACAAAAGACAAGTGAAACACCCTAAATGGCAAAATAAACTGCAATTCGCCGTGCAATTTGCACGACGCAAACACGCGGGCATATTAAAAATGCCGGAGTGTACCAGGCATCATGTTCTAACAAATAAGCGAGCCGACCGCCAGGGTTCAACTCGATGGCAGAATGAGGAAGGAGCTACAGCTCACGATGAAGCGCATGGAGTTAGAGAGATGGATGTAACCAAGTCAAAGATGCAGAGAAGGCCAACAGCAAAGCCGCACTACCTAGCTGCCGGGTGAAGCCAGCGTCTACACGCAGCACTTCGTGGCGTTAAGACAGTACAAAGGACGACATCCACCAGCATACGATTTCGTTGAAGGCAATAATGACGTGGGGAAAATCCCCGTGCGAGCCCAGCATGAAGGTAATACCTGAGCAGACAGTAAATCAAATGCTGTTTAATTCGTAGGTAGAGTTACCTCGCGTGCTAAAATACGCCATGGTAGATGCTCTAGCCTGCGCGATCTTCCCTTGTCGGATGTAGACCTAAACGGTAAACGAGATTTCACCTGCTCAAAGAGAAGCCCAGCAGTTTCGGTAGAACGGCGTGCTGGCCGACCTCCCCCCTCGTTAAAAGAGCTTCAATTACCAGCATCAATCGCTGTAGCTCATCCTGACGAATCTTTGCCAATGACGTCGCCATATCGTGTTTCGTGAGTAGTCTAAGGGGTAGCTGGCCAACACATCAGCGCTGCGCTGTAGATTACGCGAAGAGTTCCAGGCGGTAGTTTGAAGGCGTTAGGAAGTCGAAGGAAACTACCATTCCACGAATATCAGACTGTAATGGAGTAGCTGGATGCACATTGCTTTCGATAATTTGATCTGACACGCGTGGCTGCAGTGCTTTCCTTACGCTCTCGAGAGAACCACTCAGCTGGTAAAACCCACCACAAACTCGCCTCTGGGCCCTTGAAGCTGGCGAAGCGCTTCTGAAAAGAGAAGTACTCAACGATCTGCATCCGCATTACAGAACTGCCACTCCACAAAGCGAGAAAGGGCTCGGAGGTAGACGTACTCGGTGGTCTCAGCTGTCGTATTGCTCAACAGGCGCATCATCGCGATGTGTGCCTCTCCAATTCGTTAGAAGTTAAAATAGAAACTCTTCCTAAGGTTTCTAAAGTCCCTACGTTCGTTTTGCAAGACGAATTCCATTTATCTATACAAGTAAAATTCTAGGGCGGCAACGCGGACTGATCGACTAACAACTGAAGGGGGGCGGGGGGGGGGGGGCAACCAAAGGTAGTTTCTTGCCTGAGCATTCGCATGCTGCTTCAAGTAGTGACACGTGGCGATTTTTCATGATAACGTTTGCTGCCTGTCAGCAAGCAACGCCCCCACTGAACCATTAGCTTTCCTCGTGGCGTCTCAACGAGCAACGTACCGAGCTTGAACGATCTAGCACCAGCCTGGCTTGAGGCTGTCTGACCGCAATCCAATGCTTTTATCCTTGCTCATCATCGAATGTACTTCCGAAAAGTTTGCGGCATCAGGCAAATCGCAGGATCTCGAACAAACAGCCAACAATACTTGGCACACACTGCTGCGAGGTATAATACTCCATTCCAGCCTTGGACCCCAATGTAAGGTTTCTCAAGCAGCCATAGCATTTCGAGGACTGATTCACTGCCAGTAGCCCAGTGGAAGTCGTTTATTACATGTAGTATCGGTCTGCTCTAGCCCTGAGCGCAGATATGCTAAACCAATTCCGTTCTTTAATACACTATGCCGCAACCCTACCCCATCTATTGAGGGATGGCTACAGAGCCTTCACAACTGGACACCATCCGGTAGATTATCTCCTGGCTGAAGGAACAAGCACTTTCCATTCCGCCGACGAGGACACACTTGCGTTGGTCAGTCTTTCTTACTGTTGCAAGTGACGACAATGTCGTCTCGTCACGGCAACCACAAGACGCTCATGTGGCTGCTGGCCTGCGTGTGCTGCTTCGCGCTGGGGCTTCTCTCGTCCTACGCAAGCAACTTCTCGCTCGCCTCCTTCCAGCAGCAAGCCATGCAGGTCAGGACCAACTGGCTGCGCGTCAAGCCGTCGTCGTGGCATCTCCCGCAGAGTCTGCACCAGGCGCAGGAGCAGCCGCAACGTGAGTCCCAGGGCTTCTCCGTCGCATCCGAAGACATCTACGCGCGCGGTATCATCTTATGCCTGCACAACGGCATTGTAGCCATGGGTGTGTCGCTCATTCGGGAGCTGCGCTGCCTCGGGAACACGGAGATCATCCAGGTTTATCACTGCTTCCCCGACGAGATCTCGGACGACAACAGGGCGCTGCTCACGCGCAATGACTCGAGGGTGGAGATCATCGACGTGTGCACGGAGATCCTGTCCAAGAAAGGCCCCGAGAACCTTTTTCTGGGCGATGTGAAGACGGCCGAAGCCTTTCAAAACTACTGGATTAAACCGCTGGCGTTGTACCATAGCAAGCTCAAAGAGGTGATCCTCGTGGATGGAGACGCCGTAATGTTGAGAGACCCGGCGGTGCTGCGGTTCATGTCCGGGTACCAACGCACCGGTACGACATTCTTCCGGGATCGCATCGCCAAGATGAACAGGTTCCTGAACAAAAAGACGGACGATGGCAAGCCATATATTAAGTACCTGATCGACTCGTTCCCATATGAAAAGCTGGGACTTACGGGCCCGGAACCGTCCGAGCAGCTGAAGCAAACGTTTTCATGGAGAGGAGCTACTGGACACGAGATGGACTCGTCCATGGTGCTCGTGGATAAGACGAGAGCGGGCAAGGCGATGGAAATCTTAAAGGAACTGATCTTTAACACGCGCTTCCATTTACAGTTTTCTTGGGGAGATAAGGAGGCGTTCTGGCTCGCGTACGAGCTGGCACATCAAGACTATTTTTTCTCGCCGTGGGGACTGAGTCTGCTGGAGTCTGTGCCGAACAACGATCTTGCACACCCGAACACGATGTGTGGCAGCATGGCGCATTTCTTGCCTACAGAGAACGAAACAGAAACGTCTGAGCTACTTTACGTCAATGGCAAGGCGCTGTTGGAGCCGTTCCCGTCCGGAGTGGAGAAGACCGTCAAGGGCAAGCGTTCGCGAATGTTTAACTTAAATCCGACACACCTGACGCCGCGGTACCATCATGACGCATTCGACCTGGCAAGTTCCAAGTCGTTCGAGTGCATGGACAATCTGGGATCTGTTCCGCTTCCCCATTACTTTTTCAGTCGTCTGCTCCGCCGCCGGTTCCACTACTTCGCAGCAGAAACAAACGCATATGAGGCATTGGATGATTGTCCGGAACGGATAGATTGGACTGCTAGGTAGAGTGTGCAAACATACACTCGTCCCGTCCAGTCCCTTAGAGAGAGGGTCTCAATCCGTCGTGTCGCTTTCGGCCCTAGAGTGATTCAATGCATATGTTCAAACCTCTTCGAATATTGTGCCAAAACCATCAACTCTCGAGTTCATTCTGCATTTGGAAGCTGAGGCGGCAGGAGCAAGATCGATAACAACTGGCATGGAAGCAAAAGGCGACATACCCGTAAGCATCGGGCGGTGTAAGAACTGTGGCAAGCCTTCTCGCAAGCGTTGCAGTCGATGCAAGGCCTTCGCCGTCTGTAGTCAAACGTGCATGGTGGCTGTATGGGGCAGACACCAAATCGACTGTAACAAAGTGGTGGAAGCGCGGAAGCAGCTAGAACAGGCCGAGTATTCCACGTCTGGTGTTCCCTGTATGATTGACCCAGAGGCTTTGCGTCGCCTCAACCGTCGAGCCTTGGACGTATATCAGAAGCATGGCGTGGATAAACCACCAGGACGCGAATCGAAAATGGATGTGACCAAGAAGCTGGCGTTTTTCCTGGACGTTCTGAAGGAGCACGACAGCTCGTCGCCCGAGAACAAAGACCTTCCTCTAGCCGAGCAAATGTTCCTCAACCGCCGTTACAACAACACTTACCTCCACGCTGCGGAGACATTCACGCCGCACGAGATCGTTCGACTGAATACGCTGATGCGAACGCACAATGTTGGTGCAACGAACCGCTTGTTTTGAACGACCAATAGGCCCATGACGTGGTCGAAATGAACGGAAGAAGTGTGCGGAAGACCAAGATACTGGGTTGACTGTGAAGTTTGGTTGTTGAGTCTAGTCGTTACCACAAGCGATAGGGACGAAGATTCCCCGTGAACACAACGGAAATCTGCGAAAGTGATTGAACAAGAATTAATCTGTCGCGCCACATCGCCTGATAGTATTATGCGCTATAGTATTTTACTACTTGCAGTACATGTAGTAATAAATAAGATGAGCGAAAAGCTAAAGCAATAAATTTTGCTACGTGTACAATAACGGACGGTTTTCCAGACTGTTTTCATTGGTACAGTTACGTATGCAATACAAGTAGTACTGAAGTACATATTATTTTGATTCTTAATGATGTTTTAATCAGTAATTTCATTGCTGCTTGAGTATACGGTACTTACTACATGCACACAAGTATGAATTTATGTTGCTACGATTTTTGACTTCAATATTTTTTTGGTTAAGACCACCCATTATCCGATTTAAAGTACCAGACGAAGGATGCCTGATCATCCCATTAGCCTTTGCGAAAACTGCGGCAAGCTTTCGCAGCAGCGTTGTAATCGTTGCAAAGCGTTCTTCACCTGCAGTCAGGAGTGTATGAAGGCCGTGTGGCGCCGACACAAGCCGGACTGTGACAAGATTGTAGAGGCGACGAAATATGTTGAGTCTATTGACGATCAAGGGTCTGGCGTGCCATGCATGATCTCGGCTGGGGACAAGCTCCTTTTGGATAGTCGCTGTGTTGCTGTCTACCAAAAATATGGCGTGGATGAATTGCCAGACCAAAACTCGTCACTAAAGGCATCCAAGAAGTACGAACTGTTCTTGGACATTTTGCGCGAGAATGATACATGCTTCGCTGCTAACAGGGACAGACCGTTGCCTGAAAAGCTCATCTTGAATCGTTACTACAACGTTATGTACCAGCGTGCCAAGGAGGTCTTCTCGTCTAATCAATTTGCGGAGCTTGATGCGCAAATTAAGGCGGATCATGCAGAAATCGCTCACGAATAAGCGGAGAATTCGCAGTCGAAAGCTTACCGGGGTGATGGAAAAGGATGAGTTTACATGAAAAATGATTTTTTTTAGGTTTTACTGGATTATGCCTTTATTTTGTATTTTTCGATGTAAGTTTCAAACGTACAATGCAGTCGTAGTGGTTGGCAGAACAGTTGTGTGGCAATCTCGATTACAGCAGGAAGAAAAGCTCTGCTAGAGATGTTTATGGTACGCGTGAGCGTCGTGTACTGTACATGTATGCATTCGTTCAGCTATGCTGATTGGTTGGTAGATATGAAACAGAAGGCTTTCCTAAGTAGCGCCTACATATCGGATCCGTAGTAATCATGCTTAGTCACTGGTCCCATCTCTAGCTATCGGCTCTCACTTTTGAGTTTAGCGAGTCGGCGACAACAATTTGCGCGTTGAACGCAATAGACTTATATGGTTGTTGGCCTGTATGTGCTGCTTCACCACCGGAGTCATCATGCGCTATATAGGCATCATTTCATTAACCTCTATTCATCAGAAGGCCTTGCTGAGATCCGCCTGGCCGCGAACCAAAACCGTTAACGTTAAATCTCTCCCAGCAGCACCAGCTTCTGGGCGACGATTCCACGCTTTGACCTCTCGAGCTCCGAGACTTTTGAATGTATAGACAACATGGGGTCTATTCCACCGCCGCCGTAATTTTTCACGCATTTGCTTCGACGACGCTTCCACTACTTCGCAGCAGAAACGAACGTGTACAAAAGCCTTGGATGCTTGTCCGATGCAGATAGATTGAAGAATAAGCAGGTTAGTAAAAATGTAGCTGTATCAGTCCTGCTTTAGTTTCCTAAATATTTTTTTTCAAGGCCAGTGTGATCTGAGTGACGCTAAGTAGAAACTAGCCGCATCATAAAGGTTGTATAAGGAACGGGGATCGGTTCCATAGATATCTGGAAGAATGACCCCGCAAGGGACAAGAACTAAGGAACAGAGACTTTTTCCTATCCAAACGTGGCAGAAATTCTCGACGGGCTCATTTCTCTTTTGGCGTATGGCAGTAGAAGAACTGCGTTTTTGCATTTCCAGTTGTATAGCTAGAGAGAGAGATTCAGAATGTCTCAATTTACTTAGTTTGTTGCAAAAATTATGGTATAGTTGAAGCCAGGACTACATAGCTGTGCCTTTGTGATCCGGTGACTGAACGTGGCCGGTCTTCTGTTCGTCGGCGTTCGCGTTTCGCTATGGCCTCAAGCTGCCTGACTCCCGTCTTCCCAAAAGCTTTGAGCGCTGGCCTGTTGTGTGACGGTAGCGGCTCTAAAACTCCGTTGACTCTCTACAGCTACAGCCTTGTCATTCCGATAGTGCATGGGAGATAATACTCTCCAAATGTGCTTCCATTCCGCGGCAAACGCTCGGTATCCTCTGGATATCGTTGTCGGAAGAGACTCCTATTGCTTGGCGGGACAGCCATTGTTCCAAGTCTATGGTCCGACTTATATGTACATACACAGATTGTATTATCGGTAAACAGTAATTAAGAATAACATGCCTTGTAGGCCTGGTCGTCCAGGCCCCGGCTCAACCACAGCGTCTTCTTCAACGACTACGTGATCTCCTCCATGGCCGTTTCCACCTACTGCTCCTCCCCCAGTGGGGCCTTCACAGCGGGAGGACCCCCTCGACCTCGGCCGTCTTAATAATAACGTTCGTGTCGCTCATATCAAGCTCTAAATTTAATTACTAATTTAAAGCTGGCACAAGAGGGTGATACCGGTAATGCCACTGATGATCAAGGTCACTTTTACTAGTCATCTGCGCTGTACTTGGTAGTCCTGATCTGCTGAGTTGATCAATCCGATGTGAACCCGTATTTCTGACTTTTGCCTAGAATTACGGGGTAGATCGATAAATTGCCGTTTTCCTCAATAACAAATCAGTTTCAGATTCATTCACGAGGTTTATGTACTCCTCTCTTGTAAGATTATTTATTCCTATTAAGAGCAACCCCACCGGCAGCGCTATTTTTATTTTAAATATGGCAGGCAACAGCAGCTGGAATCCTATGTTGCCGAAGCACTTCATCGCCCATCCAGCGGTTAGCTCTATCTTCCACAGCTGTCGCTTGTAATCCCGGATTGTCAACAATGGATGCCGCCGCTTCCGATCACTGATTGCACGACTTACTTCCAGAGACTGATGCAGCCGAAGCTGTGTTAGTCACGACAATGGTCCTTGAAGCCGTCGCAGACTACAATCTTCGAGTGTGGCATTGCAACTTTGGCTCGATCCTTAAACGGCATAAACATCCCGAACCATTCTTCACTCTTCAATGACATCTTAAAAGGAGATGCCCCACGTGCGGAGTTTTCCGTTTCAGGTAAAGCTAAAGCCCCAGGCTGTTTTTTATTTTAAATTCACACTAGCTAGCAGGGTCAATTGTTTCACAGGTAACAGGCATTTCATGCTTACCTTCTGGTTGATGTCATTTACCCAGAGTGGCCGGTTTTCGCCAAACCGCTCTCGTGCCTCATTGGCAAAAAACAGAAGCTGTATACTTGGCTTCAAGAGGCATGTCGGAAGGACGTCGAAAGATGTTTGGTGTACTACAAGCATTTGTTCGCATTTTGGATACGCCGTGCCGTTGGGGAACGAAAATGCGATCACTACAGTAGCATCGTCTTTTCCAATATGATTGTGGAAGACGAGCATATCGATCCAGAGTTTAAAGGCCATGATTATCTATTTTGAGATCAGCTCAGCCGGGCGGTGTACGGGGTTACACGAAGGTGGCACGAAGTGTAGCCATGGTACGTGTCACCTTGCAGCAATTGGTACTTGGTACTTGGTACCACGGATTGACAGGATTTCAGTACGTGGCCACAGGGCCACTCGATATGTATTTGACTAGGTTTAATTATGGTAGATAGTTAGAGTCATACATTTACACCATAGGCTGCTTTGCCGCAGATAAGGAAACAAATAACAGTTCAGTTTTAGCATCAAAGAGAGTATCGTCCTCGGTTTAGGAATACTGACTCTTTGAGTCTCTAGTGGTATAACTAGAGGGAACTAAGCCTCTGCGGAGACCATAGGGGTTAGGATAACCGCAGCTAAGACTCGGGGAGTCATACGTTATCCGTCAGCCATGAGACTCACGGCGGCTGATGCTTCTAGCATGGCGAGTGAAGAGACTCCTGGTGATAGCGAGCAGCTATATTTACACCCATCAACGAGTGACAGGGGAAGTCGATGGCGACATCAGTCTAGAGACTATGCCCACTACGGACGCTCTGTTGGAGCTGGACGAGATGTCCATTGCCGAGTTCGGCGACGCCTTGAAGGCTGGCGAATTAGCCGAGTTGGTCATTCTACGACCTGAGGAGGAGTTAAACTCGTCGCCGCTTTTTGGATAAAGCAGTCCTTGAGAACACTAAGAAGGCGATGAATGTGCGGGCAGGATCCCTGATCCTCAAGGACCCCTCGGATCGGTACTACCCTTTGGTGAAGGAGTATCCAGACGTGGTCTCGAACGAATCTCCCACGAGGGTACCTCCTGATCGAGGTGTACGTTGACCTGGTTCCTGGAACCAAAAACTGCGTGACAAGGCAATGACCTTTGCCACGGCAACAGTGTGACGTCATTGACGCGTTTTTCCGTGCTAAGCACGAGGCGGATATGGTGCGCGAGAGCAAGTCTCCACACTCAACGCCTACGTTCTGTGTCAGAAACCCTAATGGCAAGTGGCGAATCGTTCATGCTTTTAACAAGCTCAACGCGGCCACCATTCCGGCGTAGACGCCTATGCTTAGGAATGACGTTCTCCAGAACAACATGACGGGGTGTACGGTGTACAGTGCCCTCGACTTGGTCGATGGATATTATCAATTGCCCATGCGAGCAAGCGTATTCTGCTTACGGCGGTCATCACTCCGAGCGGTATGTTCTGAGAGTGGCTAGTAGTGCCCCAAGGGCTGTCAAATGCGCCTGCGACGTTCAATCGTCTTGTGACGCAACTGTTCAGGCCCCACAGGGGTATGCTCATACATACTTCAACGGTGTATTCGTTCACAGTCGTGCGGAGCAAGGAAAGACTGATGTGGAGAACCACATTGAGCACCTGCGAGCGGTGCTCGAGTGCATGCGCACACACAAGTTGTATGCCGACATTGACAAGTGTGTCTTAGGCGCTGAAGGAATCCCCTTTCTGCGATGCTTCATTGGAAAGTGAGGTTTCGAGCGGATGCCGCTAAGGTCAAGGCCATTTTGTGGCAAGGCCACTGTCAAATCTCCTTAAGAAGGATGTGGACTGGTGTTGGGACACCGGACATCAAGCGGCGTTTGAAGCCATTAAGGAAAGTCGCCTTCAGGCGCCGATCCTTCTAAATCGAAGTGGATGCATCCCCACAGATATTGAGCATCAAGCACTCAGATTGTACGAGTTCACGGATATTAACGGCAAGTTTCGTTTTCTGCAGTACTGGTATATTCTCAAGCTTTCTCCTAAGTGGGGCGCGTAGCGCGCACAAAAGGTGGCGAGGCAAACACGAACAAAGCCGCGTCCTCTATCTAAACAGAAGTCGACTATAGGGTCTGCCACTACTACCTGTCACACAGCTGAGTCTGCGATTTTCGGGCAGACTAAAGCGACTACAGACCGACGCCCTACGTGACAAAAACGCACGAAGCTGTTGGGGAGGAACCAGTTTTGCTCGCGCGGCAAGTCCAAGCAGCAGATCGCATGGCAATCAACAGAGAAGCTCGAAACCGTGTACCCCGAGAGCAAGTGGACCTGAACATATTCAACATGAAACCAAACTCAGAGGATGTAGATGCCGTTGAGTATGTGACGCTGCAGAGAAAACGCATCCTTGCTCGAGTCCGTAATGAGGCTGCTGCATTGGAGACCAACGGATCGCCATCGCATATGAACAGCAAATCGCGCCTTGAACAAAGTTCTAACGTGCGCAGTGACGCAATTTCGACAACCACGGCCTCCATTGACGTGATGACAACCACCAGCTCGGAAGGTTACAACATTAACACCCAAGAAAATCTCTACATCCTGAGTAGCAGCACTGCAGAGTACTCGTCCACTGTTACCACACTTGATGAGCACACCAGCGCTCTTAGTGACGCTTCAATTATACTAACGCTTTGACCTGACAGTTTTCACAGCAAACACAAAAACACAATGAAAATCTACATCTAATCGATTGAATAAAAATGTACGGTTGTATTTGAAAAGATCTCCTACCAGTTTTTAAAACCTAGTTCTCTTGTCCATGTCGCTCCAACAAATGGGCTACGAGAGGTCATGGAGGTGCAATACTGTCGCCAATTGTGAATTTTGTGCGAATTGGCGATGCGATCCGCCACTGTTGCCGGGTGATGAAGTACTGGAGGGTGTGACACCGCGAATATAGGGTTCCCGTCCCGTCTGCAGCGATGCTGCGTAGCGTAGTGCGTCAGAGGAAGACGTATGACTCCCCGAGTCTTAGCTGCGGTTATCCTAACCCCTATGGTCTCCGCAGAGGCTTAGTTCCCTCTAGTTATACCACTAGAGACTCAAAGAGTCAGTATTCCTAAACCGAGGACGATACTCTCTTTGATGCTAAAACTGAACTGTTATTTGTTTCCTTATCTGCGGCAAAGCAGCCTATGGTGTAAATGTATGACTCTAACTATCTACCATAATTAAACCTAGTCAAATACATATCGAGTGGCCCTGTGGCCACGTACTGAAATCCTGTCAATCCGTGGTACCAAGTACCAAGTACCGATTGCTGCAAGGTGACACGTACCATGGCTACACTTCGTGTCACCTTCATGTAACCCCGTTACACTCTCCTTTACTAAACTGTGGACACACCGTATCCACGAGGGCACATGTCCTTTGGTTTTGACCATGGACACTCCGCTCCAAGAGAGCTCAACCCCTGATGGCATCCTCATGCCCACAGCTCGCTGGCCTTCAACCCAACTAGCTCAGTGGTAGTGCACTCGCTTCATAAGCGCAAGGTCGATGGTTACATTCTACCAAATACCTATATCATGTGGGTCCAACCCAACCATGTCTTGGACACCGCCGCCGACGTCAACTTCCAGCGGCCTCAGGCCTAGCTGTATCGCTCCTCTAGCGCTAATGCACCGTGTGTATCTGCTCTGCAGCCTGCCGTACTCCAGTTTGTGACATGCTGGCTACCTTGTCCCAAGGTCAGGTTGGAAGCCATCGGGCTGGCCTTGGCTCATCCCGAGCTAGTACCGGGACACTCGTGGCGACCGACGCAGTGGTCGCTGGCTCTCGGGGCAATGCCGATCGTGACGATCAAAAGCGTCGACGACGTCAAGGCAGTTTTACCGGAGGGGCACCTCATACTCCCATGAGTTCTGTGAGTGGGGATATCCTCTCCGCTTCACAAGGTACTGGGTTCGACCCATGCGGTAACGCCGCACCACTAGGCGTTCCACATGATAGTGGAGTTCTCTGCTCATCGAGCAATGGTGGAGGCAGCCTCCAGTCCGCCAGATTCTCGCGCTGCGCGTCAGGTGAAGCTGGAGTCGCTTCAAACTCTGGCATGGTATCACCACGCGTAGTTCTGGGATGCGAATGAGCATCACTCACGTCCTGTTGACGAACTCAAAGCTGTTCATCAGCGAGTCGACTGGTTGGAGTCTGCAGCTCATCGGTGCGCCGCGTGGTAGCTCTGGCGCGGCCAGACGCTCGTCGTATCGACGCAGTGGAGTGATCGCTCGTCGAGCTTCGTGGTCAGATGGACCCCTTTGTGCGCCTCCAGCGCTCTGGTCAGCAGCCACAACCCGTGGCACCGTCTGCGTCCCGACTGGGATCCGAGCTCCCACGCCTCTACGCTCACCTCAGCCGGGTCCCGATACGGCTTGATGAAACATACCTAATACACAGGGTGTGTACGCATCTTCTTGGAAGGTTGAGCGTGTACGCGAGGCCCTTCTTCGTCACGACCTGAAAGTTCCGATGAAGCGCGGGCGCAACGTGGACTTAAAGACCGCAGAGACTGCATGGGCAAGTAGGTTTTTCGCGCTTAATAAAACTTGGTCACCGACCTTATATCTTCTACAATTCCTCTGCCTCTGGCATCCGCCTGTTCCTTGTGAACGTCTTGGCTCTCAGCCATCGCGTCGCGTACATGGCTTAAGACATTCAAACGCGTTGACAAGAACGCGTCAACTTGGTCGCGAACCGTAACAGGGCTGACATCAGCGAGCCCGTCGGCGAGTCCTCCCCCACCAAGCCCTGAACCACGGAGTGGTAGCGTCAACGCGATGCGAGGGTGAGTGAGACCGTTCACATAGAAGGGGGTGAAGCCAGTTGAGGCATGCACCGCATTGTTCAATGCAAACTCAACGAGTGGAGCATCAAGCTCCATTGCTTGGGTCTATTTGCACAGACGCTCCGAAGCATGTCTTCGACTACGCGATTCACGCGTTCAGTCTGACCATCGGTATGCGGATGGTCCGTTGTGGACATGTCGAGTCGAGCGCCGAGAACCTTAAAGCCGGACGTCCAAAACTCACCTGTGAAACGGAGATCTCGATCCGAGAAATTTTCCTCTGGCATACTATGCTGTCGAAATGCACGATCCATGAACAGCGTGGCTGTTCCTTCTCCATCGTCGATGGAGTCCGGTACCGGTACCGCCGTTAAATGAGCCATCTTGTTCAATCGGTCGACAAAGACCTTGATGCCCGTCTTGCCCGCCGCACCCATGGCAGGCCGAACACAAAAGTCCATACTCATGGATTGCCAGCCCCCGTGGGTACAACAAGCTGGCCAACGACGCAGCCGCGTGTGGCGAGGGTTAACCCGCTGACACGTCTCACACGTGCGTACATACGTACTGACCCACTTGTAAAGCTTCGGCCACCAGTAGTGGGAACCCACGAGCTGTAGCGCTTTTCTCGACCGAGATGACTGTCAAGTGGGGTATCATGGGCCTCATAGATGATACGATGCTTGAGATCCTCTTCAGGAGGAACCACTACACGTGGAGTGTCTTCTGGACCAGTACCGTAGTACAATAGGCCATCATCGAGAGCGTATCGATATAGCCTCGCGCGCAAACTTAATGTCTGAGTTAGCAAACTCCGCGCTTCCTAGCGCATGCAGCAGAGCTACGCAGCACTCGTCACGCGCGTACGCAGCGCGGATCAATTCTGTCACAGACGAAGTCACCGTCGTGACGTGAGCGATCTCATAGTCGGGCCTGCGTGATAACGCATCGGCCAAGACGTTCTTCCTACCAGGCTTGGACTTCACCTCGAAGTTGTACTGCGCAAAGCAGTACAGCCAACGGGCCATTCTCTGAGAGCGATGAGGCGACTGCATCGCAGTGGGTAGCGATGCATGATCAGGTTAGATCACAAACGGCTTGAGCCGAGCAGGTGAACCTTGAATTTGACGGGCGCATACTTGATCGGCAAGTAGCTCTTTGTCATGAACTGGATAGTTCTTCTCAGCGGCCTTAAGCTGGCGAGATTCGACGCAATCACGCGTTCGCGCCCTTCAGCGTCTGCTTGCAACAAAGCACTGCCGATGGCAAAGTCCGACGCGTCACAGACGACATTGAAAGGACGATCGGGTCTGGCAGGGCGAGCGGTCCCCTTATCATAACAGGTAACGAACATGGACACGTCGCGAGAAATGATGCCAAAGCGAGAGCTGAGAGAATTAAGATGTTGCTCCGCAATCCATTCGTTGTTTTTGCGTGGAGCACATCGTCAAGTATCAATTTCACGCGCTTGTAAAAGTCCTCCACTGTCTGGTTTGTGTCAAGCCTGCCGTTTTCACTCGTGTTGATCCAAGCCTGGCACAACACCATGTCTTCGACTAAGCCAAAGTCCGGTCCGCGAGGGAGAGCTTTGGTGGTCTTTGTTGTCATCCTGATGAGCGATCTTGAGCAATGCCGACTCTCCGCATCGAACCAGACGTCCTTTACTCGCGGTCTAGCCGCTATATTCATCGGTAGATTTAACGATAAAATAGCTTCGAGATGCCCTCCGCTAAATTTGAAGAACCTATAACGAAACCGATGGCTCGACAACATGGCAAATTCTCGCCAAATCTGGTTTAAAGCAGACGGATAATGCTATTGTTGTGGTTGCTCTAAGGACTTGAAAACTGCTTTACTTAAGTATTATCTACTGCGCTCCGGTCCACTGACTGATTAGTTTGCTCCACACGGCCGAGGTCAGTGGACATGCCCAGAATGTCCATCGGACCAAATATTCAGCTGATGCGATGCGATCCGATACATAGTCCAGACTTTATAATATGAGACTCCATTCCTCTGGTGCCACAAGTCCGCGGGCGTTTGATTCATCACTGCAGAGTGCCAGGTATTCGCGTCCGCTCGTGCTTGCAGTCGTGATAAGGCCTGTCCAAAGGGCAGTGCAAGTCCTTTTTGGACAGTTTGTATGGTAATCGTTTGAAAACCTCTGCTGTCCGGGTGGTTGCTGTCGCCGACGGCACTGATCAGGGAAACCTATGAAGCCTTGGGTACGCCAAAGACTAGCCCGTTATTTTCCATTTGCTGGTGATAGAACTCTGCAAGTGCTGGCGTCTCCGCTCTAACTGCCAGCATTTGGCTTGACTTGACCAGTGAATCCCACTCTCCAACTGCTCCACCCAGGGATGTCAAAAAATAAATTGAAGCAGCAATGATTACAATAGATGTCAACCAATAATTTATTGCAGTCGTTACCGGTTCATTACCGGATATTTCGGGAGGAGTTTTTCATTTCAATAATGTATTATGACGTCCTGGCAATCAACCATCCTTTGGTAAATCAATGTTGGTACGAAACACTCCTCTCCACTCTCACCGCATTTGTACATTCAGGGGCAAGCCCCTCCAGCCGTCCCAAGAAGCCCAAAGATGCTCGCTCCCACCCGACCCCTACTCCCGCCACCTTGACGAACAAGCAAGTGACCAACTCTACTTTCGGCCGTGCCGCAACCAGTACGACGAGGTGATTTTCGAGTACTATCGTTGCCGGTGTGGCGCGGGTCCGAAACCGTATGAATGGCACGGGGTACCCAAACCTGATGCAGCACATCAGGCGCGAGCACCCTCAGTTCTCCGAGTAACTGATGGCGGCGACGCCCGGCGAGACGGGCTCGCTCTCACATTATGTTTGCCACTCAACCCAGAACCGCTTCGGGTGGTTTAAGTACCTGATTAACAAATGCAACTTGTCGCTCTCGTTTGGCGAGAACACGCGCTGAAAAGGCGGTGCTGGAGCCTTCTGTGGTGGCGGCGACGGGTGAGTGTTGGTAGGAGGAGGAGGAGCGCGTTTCCTTTGTCGGGCGACTGCAGAAGCGCCGCAGGCTCGAGGAGCGGCAGCCAACGTACGAGCTGCTGGCGAATATTCCGCCGAAGTCAAACGTGGTCGAGCGAGGTTTTAGTGTCGCTCGAACCACGTTTGGTTAGCAGCGTCACGCTTTGCAGCCGTACACCCTCGATATGCTGATATTCCTTCGGCAGAAGGCCGACTATTGGGATGCCCGTACTGTCCAGAGCTACGAGTGATCGACAGGTAGCTAATGCAATATACTGGATTATATCAATAATCTATTCGCTCGTTTTGCTCGCTTCAATAACACTTTGCCGCTCACTTTGCCGCACGCTTCACTTATCTATTTGATGTGCTTGCTTGCAATAGATATCAATGCAATATTTGGCAACCCTGGCTTCACCTGCACCCTTGGGACGCTCCGGTTTGGATCCGATATCGGGTTTCTCGAGATGGTACAGAATCTCTCGATTATCTACTCGTACACATGTTAAACGGCGGTGGTTCCGCAACACGGGTGGCGTGTCGATAGACAACCTCCAGGTTCGGGGATGCTAGCTGAATGGCCGTTGCCCATCGGTGTAGTTTCACCTGGGAATAACGACACGCCTCTGCTCCTCTTCTGATACCGCAAAACACGTATTCTGCCATCCCAGAGCGCGGTATACTTCATACTTGAATTGGTTTGCCCTCCAGTCGGCCATATTTCGTGGTTTGAGCGGTTGGTTGTCCATTTCGAGAATCCAAGGTTGTTAGTCCATCCGAAAGTCTCCAAGAACTGCTTGATCTCCGGCTGCCACTACTTGGTCGTCCATGGTCGTTAAGAATGCTTCCGCATAATACAGTCCCATTCTTCTCCCTCCCACCAACTCTAAGCCTTCTTTACGAGACGTTGGTGATGCTCGTTATTCGTTTGCAAGATAAATTGGTCTTGCCAGGGCTATGATGCTGTCCGATCGCCTAATGCGTCATTAAGTAGTCGGCCTGGTTGCCAGTGTGCCCGCGGCGTTTACCTCGCCCTTGGCCACCGTCGTGTGACCACGACCTTCTGTTCATGGTGATACCCCTGCTCGCCCAGGTCGTCCACGCATCCCTGTACTTATCAGGTCTTCGTATAAGCCACTGCATGGCGTGGATCATCCTTTCCGTTTTCACCGCTGCTCTGACGGATATCAACCCCACTCCTCCAGCTTTGAGTGGTGCGTCCAGCAAACCCGGGTTTATTTTGTGTCGGCTGGCTTCAGCCCTAGCAGAGAGTTGCCAAATGAATTGCTTGTAGAGATTGTCTAATTGCTTCTTCGCCCACTCCGGAAACTCAAACATTAAAATATGTTTTGCTGCATGTATGCAGGTCGGGTCCACCTCAGGTGTTACGACCTGTCGGCGACGTTTCGCGGCGATATTTTTGTTGATCAGAGTTTAGGTCGAGCTGCTCGAGCTAATGCAGACACAAGGAAAAGGTAACATCTGGGCGGCAGAACGCTCATTCTTATATTTTGCGACTCAACTTCATTCGGCAACTTCAAGGAACGGTACGCGTACATGTTCCCGCTGCACCGACGATTGCCATGCCGACGATTGCGCGTGGCGATTATTGCACCCCATCACAGTTTTAGCCATTCCGCTGCCGCAAGCTATACGAATTTGTTGCACCGTATACGAGTATATTTGGGAAATTTTGTTCCATGTACAGTTGTGAGCAGACGTCATCATCGCGTTGTTTAGCCATCTTAGCAATGGAGTTTCCTAGAGTCGGGTTAATCAAACGAAACCTCACCCAACGTGGTCTGATAAGTTGGCTGGCGGAGCGTAGCCCTCGGCATGAAACCCCAAAGAGCCACCACACTTGCCCCGGTGGTACGTTGCCACCATTCCTCAATTTGCCTTCGACCGAACGGGCAGAATGGCACGCCAGTGCAAGAACACCCGCCGCTAACACATTTCAGCTGCGCGGAACCAGACTCGCCGACCACAAGCGACAGCTTCGACAATGCATCTGGGCCCAAGAAGCATCTGCCCTTGGCGGCAGCATCAACGCTGACAGCGACACCTCCAACGCAGGCTTCCATTCCTGATCTACCAGTGGTTGTCTGCTACCCCGCCGTTCGCATGTAAATCATTAATGACTTGTACATCCCCATCACGGATTCGTCGGCCTACACATCAACTACCACGTCTCCGAGCCCGTCCAATGTGGTCGTGTACAATCCGGAGATAAAAGTGACGCTGAAATCAGAGCGTTTCTTGATGGAATCTTTGCGGCTCCTCCACCGCCTATTCGTCGGTCTGGATCAACCGTTATCAACATCAGCGGGCTCCAGTACACGCGCTGTGCTAGCTCGCGCATCAGGATCAACAATCGCCGTAGCTTCTATCGTCTGTTCTCCTGCCGAGGTAAGTGCGAGCTGTTAGCTGGATCCGACGTGTATACCAACTTCATCCCGCACTCTTGCCAAGCCACTGTTGCGGATGATGCGGTTGCCCGAAACATTAGGGCCGAGCTAGAAGAGCGTGTTGACGTCATGGCCGTAACCTGCCTAGAGCAGACCGCAAACCAAATTTGGACCTTGATTATCAACGAGATTTACCTCGGCCACGAGAACACGGTTCTAGTTGGATCACTAGACCAAGTGACATCGTGTGTTTACCGTACTCGTCGCCTTCACGTTTGTGGAGATGTCCACGGCTAGATCGAATTCGAGCGGCTGGCTACGGTCACGGGAATAAACCTAAGCTTCTTCCAATTCCACTACAGCTACCGTATTGGCGTGAAACTTGACCGCATCATCGGATGGACTCACCCTTCACTTCTTCGGCTGCTTAAATATCGATAAACGACTCCCTTTATTGATGGTACCTTCCGATGCGTCCTTTCCCCATTTGTCCAGCGCGTGTTGGTCATGTGTCACGACGCCGCGACGAGCTGCTACGCTCGATCTTCTACCGCTTGCAATCCGGGCGCTCGTACACCACGTACTGGAACATCCTGCACTTTCTCATCGTGGCGATCGATCACAACTCGACCCTGGATCTATCACTTGCGACGATGAAGCCGCCTTGATTTCGGCTATTCGAGACCAGCTTCCCAACACGACCATCAACGGTTGCATCTTCTACAGGAAGCAGGCAATCTACCGACGCATGAAGTCTCTGCGAATCTGCGAGCCACAGGCTCGCTTCGTAATGGAGCGTGAGGCAATTGATATGCTCATAGTTACCCCAGCGGAACAAGTTTCGACGCTTGGGAAAACATTTATCAAGTCGTACATTCAACGTCGGTGCCAGAAAGAGCGCGTTTGTATTCCACGGAAAAATGGTATTCCTTCTGGTCATACTGTGATCGCATGTGGCTAGTCACGTACCCGATTGAGCTGTGAAACGTGCATGCCATCCATTACGTGGTGATCAATAGGACTAACAACGCGCTGGAGCGGATTAACAGGGAACTGAATTCCCAAATCTCCACCTTACACCCGAGTCTTCCAATTTTCATCAGGACGATCGATCGAATTCCGCGCTTGCGCGTCCAGTTCCTCGATGATGTACTAGCGTGTCGTACTGGTGTGCCGCACCACCCGTCATATGGGATTCCAACCGCAGCCCGGTTTAGTTAACGCCGCGCACCATAACAACCATGATCACAGCCCGCCTATATCACTCACCACCTGTTGACGGGGGCCCGTCACCAAAACGCAGCTTTCATGCGCGTTCGCAGTAAGCTCGACCAACCAACCAATTACCAATCGGTGCTCGGTGTCTTTAAGCATTTATATACATTTGCTTCGCGGGTGCACGCACTTACTATCAGCGTAAGCGACGTAAGATCCTAATCAACTCGTTTTCTGAGTTCACACGGGTTGATGAAATGGAACTAATGCCTCTTGGCGCCAAGACCTTTCAACTATTGCCACACCACAACAAATATCTACAATAGCAGCGCCAACCACGACGCGAACCTACTACAGCAGCTCCGGTGCCTTCGACGACTGCACCATCCTACCGCGCCTCATGTCCCAGTCACGACCACGCCCGTCGCGAGGGAGCCACCTATGGAGCCGCCGACACCAGATTCAACGACGGCGGCGACGACCGCTCCGTGCCTGATACAAAGGAGCCAGCTAATTTAGAGCCCCATGATGCCAGCTTCAACTACGCCTTGTTCCGAAACGGATCCGCCAACAACTGCGATGTCGTGTCCAACCACGACAAAGCCTGGAACTCACTGCCAACGACCTCAGAGATCCACCGATTCTCCTCCGTCGCTGTGTCCGTTCACGACTGAGGCGGCAATTCCGTCTCCGACGCCGTCATGCCCACCAACGATGACCGATGAAACCGGCAACCTTCCCCGACAACCACACGCCCAAATGCGAGAGAGCCTGCCACAATGCTTCTGATGCGCTTTACCTTTAGCAAATCAGCTCGCGCTGCGCAGGACGCACCACCACAACCCCCCGCTCAGGTTACCATCGTTCATTTCCCCTTGTCCGAGTGAAGGTAAATGATTAAATGAGTCTATCGCAAAGGGTTTACCCAAACGACGGTTTATTCCTTTCCAACAGGTCAAAGATGGATCATGCTTCTTGCGTGTCCCAGCTAATCGTTTTTTTTTTATATCGAGATTTAGGTCGGTATACATAAAGTGGACTCGACTCGTATCTGGCTCGCAAAAAAGCTTATCCAAACATTGCCTCCGTGAGCAGGACCGCTAGAAGGACAATCACATTCATAAGGAGGGCTCTGTTCTTCACGCTGGTGGCTACCTTGGTTGCTACATTCCTTCTGCGAACTGCCCAGTTACAGTCGCGTACCTGCCCTGTCCCGATTTAATATCCGATATATCGCGTCGTGTCTTCTGGTCCAACTACTGCGGTGTCTGCGTACTCTTGAGGCCCACTGCCGCACTGAGAAAACAAATTCTGGCTTTTTGCCGGCTGCACTAGTAGGTCGGATAGCTTCTTAAATGTCGTGACGAGCAGCACGCCGGGTGAATTTGGCGTGCATATCGCAAGAACATCGTTGACTCATCGACACACGATGAGTATTTGTATTCAGTACCGTATGACTGTAGTTCTAAGCGTCGTTTAGTTCTAAGAGTCAGTTAGCAGACAGGCAATAACAGACGTCTATTTTTGAACATATGGCTCCATTACTGCCTCTTTTGTCTCCTTTAGTTTTATGCTCTAGTACTGGTAAAAGGAGTCTTGCACTCATTGGCCAAGTGTCGCGCAGGAGCACTCATCATTGGACGGCCACGAATCAATGGGAGAAGAAAGAAGCGGAACAAGTTCCAGCGCATGGCGGTGGAGTACCAACACAAGGTGGACGTTCTCAACTACAAAGACGGCGGGTACGACTCGACAAGTCGATTGCGCACTTCTACGGAGACTTGACTGATATCGAAGGCAGAGCCAAGAAGAAGCAAGAAGCAAATAAATAAGTAGATAAAGCAAAGCAAAACAATTCGGGAAGCATGCGACAGCGGTCGAGGACGTCACCAAAATCTGAGAAGACTGGGCGACCCAGCTGTACATTCTCGAGGAGCAGAAACCGATATTGTACTGATCTTTCCGTAAAGACGCATCCCCAGTGTCCAGGTTGATGCCGCAACACAGACAATGGAAATCGCTGCTGCGTGTGACCTTAGCGAAACATTGCGGCTTCTCCTACATGGATTAACTATTTGTAGAATCAGCTTTCTCTTCAAGCTCGGATTAGGGAAGGCAAACTACACCTGAAGACGCTCTTGTGGTAGCTCAAGAGCTTAAGGAGGTGGTTCGAAGAACCATTGCTGAGCAAAAATGCGTCAAAGAAAATAATGCTGATCAGACAGGTATGCCCATTATTTTTGTGTGATAACTCTATCAATAAATAACGTCCAGTAGCTGTATGTTGTTTTGAGTATTTGCCTAAACAGACAATTTCAAAACGAGGTGTGAATACCGTGTGGGTAAAGCGCGAAAATTAAAGAGAAAGCAAGGCAACCGCTATGGTTTTAGGTGATTGGGGAAATACTAAACACCCGACCTTTCTTCTCTCTAAAAGCATCCCGGCACAAACCAAAGAAAAAAACAAACGAAAAACAACGAGCTGCGTCATGGCTTTGGAGCAACCGTTTGGAGACGTGACGTTAATGTTTTCCAGGGCCAGAACGACTGTTTAAATTTATGGCAATAAGTGCGCATGGTGGAACGCCGAACTCTGGCTAAGGTTTCTATAGTTTCATTTTGCCCACCGACCCAACGTGACGATAACGTGTTGCTATTATGGGATGATTTCGGCGAGCATTGGACCGATGACGTCGTCAATTACGCGGCTACGATAAATGTCATCCTACTCAAAATCCTCCCGCGCTACACGTACGTCTGCGAACCGGTAAGCGGTTTATGGAACAGACCGTCCAAATCTGGACTTCGCTAGCTTTGGATCATGTGCCTCCGCAAAACTAGTGGCGTACCGCGCTGGGGCTATGATACGTGAAGAAAAACGTACTAAACTGAAGAAAGTCATTCTAAAAGCACGGAAAGAACTTGCACAAGCTGAGGCGGATGCCGAGGTTGCCAGACTACACGATAACCACTCAGAAGAAACGTTCAAGCTGAAGCCACCGAGCGTCACCGTCGTTACGCAGTGGATGTCGAAATGCTGGGCAGATTTGACAAAGAAGACGGTCATCAACGGCTTTAGCAAGGTCGGGATACTAAATGCTACTCGTGTGGCCGAACATGTAGCTGATTCCCAGCAGATTGAAAACAGTATTGTAGCTGGAAAGCTGCGACCTTGCTAGTGGAGAAGTTGTGTCTGATGACAATATCGGATCCGGCGACGACATCACCGGTGATAGCGAAGACGATACCGATAAGTAAAACACACTGCTTTACCTAATAAAAATACGATTTTCTTCCATCTGTTGATTCTAAGATTTGTCGAATGTGCTACTTCGATGACGCCTAGGACTACGATCATACGGTATTCGGTTTTTCCAAAGATCTTCTGGTGGGTCAAATGTAATGTATGGTTCCGTTGCCTGAGAGTGACGTGGAGGGTTAGCTTTAGCCTATAAATCAAACTGGTTGATTTCTAGGCTAAAGATAACCCTCCATGCCACTCCAATAGTCCTCTTCATTAATAAGCATAGTACTGTCGGATAAAGGTCAAACGAGAGTGCTTCCCCTGCGATATGCAATTGTCAGCTGAGTATCTTAGTATCAATTCCCTCGGGCTGCAGGAGAGCAGGGATGATTGGTGCACTACAGGATGGCATAAGAACGGAGGTAGTTCCGGTAGGATGCTGATATCATTTCGCAAATATCTATCTGCCAACTATCCACCGATCGTTTCCTCATCTTTAAGGCCCCCTGCCGCTCGAACGACTACCCGCGCTTCTCACACTTTGCCCCCGCGGCGACCCGCCCAACTCAAGGCTAAATGGAGTCCACGGGTTCCCACCGAGGGTTTGACGGCAATTATGCACATCGTGCTTACCTGCAGCTTCAGGGCCGAGCGGCTGACGGTGTTAGCAACCGTGCACGCCGCCACTTGGTATGTTGCCTACTAGCGACGGCGACGAGGCCTCGCCCTGACCCAGTGCTTGATACTTTCCGCGATATTATCTTCATTGAGGCGTGCTCCGCATGATAAATTTCATTCCGTCCGAGATTGTGAGTTTGGATGGGTTCGTCAGCGACTTCATGTCGACGAGGTGAAATGTGCACAGGGTAAACGATGAACAAAGACGGCTATGTACGTGTTCTTTATGACACTTAGTGCGGTGGTGAGTGCTCCGTCTTAGCAAAGTTCTTTGGAGTCAAGCCCGCTGCATTTGAAAAAATGATCGTGCATTTCCTCGAGCTGCTGTTGCCCCACCTGCACCTGTACACGTTGTACGTGGAGGACGCGGCCAAAACCGACTCTATGAGGAGGGTGGTACTAAACAGACATGCATTTCGTCACTACCCTGTCGCTCGCTACGCGGTCGACATAACGTTTCAGCAGTCCACGATGAAGAGCGGCTCGAAAGAGGAGCGCGCTGTATTCTACAGTGTGCAAAACATAACGTCATAGATACAAGCCCGAGCACTCTGTAACTCCCACCGAGATATTCATAAACTGCTCCCTGCATTTCGCGGCTCGGTGGTGACATCACCATATTTCGCCACAACGAGGCATTCCACCAAGCCGCTGCAAGCAAATATGCATTTGAAGAAACGCTGCCTGATGATGGTACTCCCCCCGAAGAATACCATCCTCGTGGACTATTCTAGCCGTAAAAGATACCAAGGCCTAGCCGAAACGTATCGTGTTGTTCATCCCAAGCGCCGTCTCTACAGCACCCCCTAACGCTCGACGAGGCAACAAACCGCAATATTTCGTCAGCCAGAATCATAGTCGAGAACTATTTCGGTAGGCTCTGTTCGCTATGGGCCTAATGCAGCAATAAATACCGTTGGAAAGAGGAGAAGTACGAAATGTACTTCAGAGCATGCGTGTCCTTGACCAACGTCCAGGCCCGAGCGCATACCCCTCTTCAGCACACTGATACAACTACCGAGACTATCTGCGCCGGTTGAACCACATTGGGACGACGCGACTCGCGAAGAGACGAGAGGCGCACCGCCGCGCTCCAGAGAGACGGTATCTGCATCTAGCGACAGCGGTGCCGCCTGATGACTCGGAGGACGACGACGACGACGAAGTCCCAGCAGCGGCATGGAGGACGCAGCTACGCAATTAAGCACCGCCTACTAGACGTTCCAATTAGTTGATGAGTGTGCATTCAATGCCTGAAGCTCCTTGTTTAATCAGATAAGAGATGTCTTCAATAGGATCATCCCAGTTAGTTTGCCTCCGTTACTATAACATGTTTCTCAGTTCTTACAATGCCGCTCAGCGACTGCGCACATCAGCAGCGCTCAAACTAAGTGAGGGGGTCTATTAGCAGTGCAGTAGCAGCCTGAAATGACATTATCTGGTTTAGAGGAATAATGACCCAGAATGACCGCGGAGCCGGCACGATTGTCGGGTTGTGTCCCCATGATGACTGGCTATTGTGCTGCGCGCGTATAGACATGCCTCGCAGATCCGGAAGACAGATTCCCCGCCGACTGCGTTGACGGGTAATCCGCCATTTCCAAGGATCTTCTCGTCGGGACAAATATAATGTATTACTCCGTTGGTTGGGACTGTCGTGGATGATCCCCATCTTGATAATTCCTTAATGGCGCTCACTGGCACATTTGGGCCGGCATACCTGCAGAGACTTCCGACCTAAACGCAGGATAGTCTTCAAAGCATGAGGACGCCCGCCCGAGCAATTGATGATGAGCCTATCTGCTCCTGCGTTGTGCAGCTTGGTAGCACGGCCGATACGCACTGAGTGAGTTGAGAAACGACTAGCATCGAGCCCTGCCTCAGATGCTACAGTCTGGACGATCACCTCAACCTGGCTAGATGATAATCCGCCAGATCTGCCCGTCTTGAGGGCTGGTTCATCGAGTCCCGTTCCGAGTCGTTTCGCTGCCTGCTTGATCCGCTGTGTGACCCGCACTGGACATAGCATCCATGCGCGCTGGAATCGGAGCGCCTCACGTTCAAACGGGTTGTTCTAGGCGCCACAAAGCAGTATCTCACACACCGTCGCTTGCCTCGACTTGACAATACGCCCTTCATTATAGCAGAGCTGGATGTCGCCCAAACGGAGAACAAACGGGTGGTAATTCTTACCATGAACAAACACGCCGACTTGTGAGCAGAAAGAAATAGCTCAGAACAAACCATCCCAAACCCGTTGGTTAGTAGGCTGGTGGATGTCCAATCGATTGTAAATCTGCCGGAGTAAACTTGCTGACAAGGGTAGTTGCTTGAGGACGGACAGGTAGGCCAACGAAAGCCGCGGAGCATCAAGGAGTGATGGGAAGCCACGCCGGGGTCGTATCCGCGCTTTAAACGATGGCGCCAGCGAACAGCGCACAACTTCGAGCAGATGATGCCATAAGATTTCCAAGCTGGTGGTTCATACCAAACTTCCAGAGGAAAACAGCGAAACCACCCAGCTGCGCGTGAACGCCGATGTTGCATCGCGAGGCAACCACGTCGAATACTGTATAAACTAACATCAAGATTCTCGCTTGCTCCACGCGCGCGAGTACGCCCGTTGCGATTAAGCCGCTAGAGATCACGTATGGAGCAGCGCTCCCAGACCTGCGAGTGTTTGCGCGAGCTCGGAGGGATCGTAACCTGACACCAACCCGCACACAAGTTAATAAACACATGGGTGTTTTTTCCGCGACTCCCAAACGCGGCTGTGCATCCGCCATGATGATCTACACCCCGGAATGTGCTCACCAGACAGGTAAAAATGATGCCAGGCTGCTTGTAGCGCAAGAAGTCAGAGCAGCATCCGCGCGAACCGATTTTGGGTCAATCGCTTGTTGTTCCAGGCTATGGCGGATGTGTTGTCGATTCGCAGGCGGACATGCACCTCTTGATTGGGAGAGCAGGCAGCCCAGTGATGGCCCCACGTGAGAGCTGCGGAGACAGCGCTCGTCAGATCGCGAATATGGATACCAAACTTGTAGTCGTGGCCCCGTTTCTGCTAGCGGATGGCTGTGGGTTCTTCTCCATCGAAACGAACCTGAAGGTACTCCCATCGAGCCGGTAAAAGAGCGCACGGTCCAGAGTTACTAGCGTTTATTAAACCTCCACCAACGGGGCTTGTGAGTTGGTAAACCGCGCGAGGGGGGAAGGCATTCAAATGCGTCGCAGACAGGATCGCCATAAACCAATGTAAATCATCAACAGCGGAGTTGGACAACGGGACGATGCCAAATGTCTTGGTGCGGCGTTGCGCGTCAGCCAGACGCTGGGAAATGGTACGGCTGGACGCACACAGGTAACCACGTGTCGTAAGGAATCCAGAGAGCGGTTGAGCTATGACTTCGACGAACGGGGACGACCTGGTAGTGCTCGTACGCACCGGCGAGCTTTCTACCGCGGCCATCGATACATTGCGCCGCTAAAATCCTAGCGAAGGCCGCGTACAGACCCCCAAACAAATCACTCGAACGAACCGAGAATGTAAACCATCGACGGGCTGAGCCCCTCCGCAGCCTCGCGTAGCCGTGCACGTGTGGTCATCACATCACACCTTTCCATCGAAAGTGGACGCGCCTGGTTTCGGTTGCAGTGCCCATGTTGGACGTGCAGCGGAGTATAAATGATTGGCAGCTCCGCCAGCGACTGCATAAGACGCGGGTGCGTTTTTTTTAGCCAGAGGGGTAGCATAAACCCATTACGGGAGCGCCAAGTTCCGAGATGGTGCCGGTGAACTTACCACAGTGATAAGCGTGAAGGGGAATGTGCCGAAACGCGTCACTAACATTCCCGGACATCATACGAGCCAGACCGGGTAGTGCATGCTCGACCTCTTCAATCAGAGAAGCAATAGCGTGGGCGCCATCGTAACTGACATTGACCTTTGTAGCCGGGAGGGTAAATCCTTAATGAATCGATTTTCGGGGAAGGAAAGGTAGTGAATAACGCATACGTCTTCAGATAGATGTTTGTCACCCTTCGATACCGCACCGAAAGGGCTGCAAAGACCACATCGGAACGGCCGAGGAAATCAATGTCCAGCAAAAGACATCGATCCTCATCCTGGCCTTTCGGAAGTTCTTGATAAAGGCATTGATCGCCCGGCGACGGTTAGGATGTGGTGCGGACGATGGCGATACCAATACTCCTCTCCTTGGAGAAGTACTAACTCCAATCGTGTGATCGCTCGGTCCATGCAAACCACCACGAACCAACAGCCAGCAGAACGACGACCCGAAAAACTTCCCGGTATCGGGTCAAGGTGCACTGGTGATCCATCAAGTTTGCAGGTGCCGTCCGCTTGTATTATCGGGTTAAACGGAGCTGGAACCGGACTTGTAACTTGGCGGTATGCCCGCATCTCCCTTCTCGCGGCGCTCTCCGTTGTGGGTGATAGAGGTGGCAGATCGTCAACCGGCCGACAGACCTTTAGCCGTTCGCTTCGGCACCATCCCAGGCCGCGAAACTCGGGTTTCAAACCACTGTAGTTGGCTTCGATAAAATCCCGCACAGTCCCAGCCAAGGTTCGTGGCCGGAAAATCTCCTCGTGCATTGTACGTACACGGAGGTCCGCGAGCACGGCATTCTTGGTTGGGGAGGAACCGCATGCAGATCTTCTTTCCGTTCTCACTCGGCAGTGCCCGAAGGGCTCAGGGACCCGTTTCGCACCGGAGCTCGGACGCGCCCGGCCACTTCCATCAGTCTTCACACCGCCAAACGAATGTGTGCGTGGCCCAGGGTGCCCGTGCGCGAGATTAGTAAGCCGACGCTCGTGCAAGGCGTTCTGGACTTGGACGAATTGCTCATGAGCCACATTAAATTCACCCTCGATACTGTTGCAGCGATCAATAGAACCCACCGCCACGAAGGTCCTGATTTTCTCGAGAGTCTATTCAAAAGACGAGGTCCGCTATGCTCTCGAAGTCAGCCGTGCTGCAGAAAGTTTTCTGCTGAAGAAAGAACTTTCGGGGCGGTGTGAGGACTTCCCGACGAATGGGCGGGAGACTTCTTCCACGATGAGAGATAGCACATCCAGGGCGGCTAGAATGTCGTCCACAGATTCACCTTTCACCGGGACAATTAACCTATTACTGCTCGAAAAGTCACACATATCGTGCTTGCCCAGCATCTTTCGGCGGGACATCGTATCCAGCCGTCCTAAATGCACGATTGACAGATTTCGCGTTCCGAATTCGCACGCAAAGTAGCCTTGAGTACAGCGGGGTGAGGCAGGAATGCCAGCAACTCGGTTTGGGCCTGCATATGATCAACAAATAGGAGGGGGTCCGTACTAGCGTACGTACCTTTCATAATCGCTTGGTGTACCGTGTTCTGGTGTCGTGAAGACCGAAATTGAACCTTGCAAACGCCTTCACCTGGGAATGACCCCCGAAGGCGTTGGCGTGAACGTAGAACGGAGTCTGCGTCGAGATGGGCCAGCCGCGGGTGGATGTGAGCTCGATACCGATCTTCATGAGATCATTCTCGCGCAGGCGTTGCGCGAGGGCCCAAGCCGTAGAGACCATAGTGCTAGTGCTGTCCTCGCCAGAGTCACTATCTTCATCGGATTCTTGGGATGGGTCGAGTAAGGCGGGAGTCGCCGGCCGAGGCTGTCTGGTGGGCAGCTCAGGCGTTCCAACTGGTTGGTTATCGATTTCATCGAAGATAGACTAACCCAGTTTCACAGAAGCTGGAGCTCGACGTTGCCCGTCACGATGAAACACGTAAACCAGCACGTATTTCGCCGCAGCCTGGGACACCTGCATACTCGCGACGTCAAGTAAGGGAACGACCACTTTTCAGCTAGGGGGTTGACGCCGACCTTGGTACAGACGGAAGCAATATATCGCAGCGCCAACGTCCCACGGATTTAAAGAATGGATAGGCTTCCTCATGGATGGATCGCATCTCGGCTGGCATCAGCGCTATTGTCAACTGTCCTTCGTACAGACACAACGCGTATGTTTCGGCGAGCAAGTCTTGCGTGCGATCCGAGCCGTACACGAAGTCAAAGTTGTCGACTGGGGCCTTGACGTGGAGAACACATCGTTCCGGAGTATCATTCCGATGATATCCAGTCACGACACTGTAGCTCCATCTCTCCGTTGCGCCGTTCCAGCGATGAGCCATGCATGCACAGCTCCGGATGTAGGATCCCAGACCCATTTGCGCCTCCAACCTGGACACTTCACGTCCCCGTATGGTAGCCAGAGGTAACCTCACAGAGTGGGAATCCAAGTCGCCCCATCGTCACCCGGTGTAAATCGATCTCGTCTTCTCAGCCGGTTGGCCGGAAGAGTAAGCAAGCCCGGCGGTGTCCAAACTGTCCGGCTTAAAATAGTAGTAGTGCGTCGAGTTCCACCTGAGATCCGGAGCCGAAGGGTTTCGGTTCGAAGGATATTAGCTTTAGCCTAGAAATCAAGCAATGACCGAGAAGGGCCGCAGATCCTGCACTGGGTTGTCGGTTTGTGTATCTACGACGACTAGCTGTTGTGCTGCGTGCGTTTAGACATGTCTCGCAGATGCGGAAAGACAAACTCACCGCCGACTGCGTCGACGGGTAATCCATCATTCCAGCCCTGTAACTGAGGCGATTGCTGCACTAGTTTCCCCAGAATTCCACTAGTAATAAGAACAACAGCGACGCGAGCGGGCATCCGTGACGAATGCCTGACTTCGGCATCGCCTCCGACATGATATCATTTGCGAAAAATCTCGCTGTTGTGTCGCGTGCAATCTGACGAGTAGAACGAAGGCTTCCGAAAACCCGAAGTATCGTAGCACTTTTAGGAAAAATGCTCTGTCTACGGTATCATACATTTTTTTTAGTCGAGGAACAGGATGAGACGACTAGAATTGGTGTTACTACCTCTTCGGGGGCTGCCGAGAGAAGCCATGCGAACATCATGACACAGCTTTCCGCTTTTGCCGTCAGTGCACGAACTCTGTTGAGTGTCTCCTATGACGTGTGGCTGGATTGCTTGATTTTACGAGTCGCCACGACCTTAGCAAAACATTGTACGCCGTTTGCAAGAGGGATATTGGCCGGTAGTCCATCGGCCGGGTCTCATTTCTTGCGCAGGGGTATTATCAGTGCTTCCGTATAGCTAGGCATTAGGGTATTGTGAATTGCGTCTAAAATTGCCTGTCTTGGTCGGTTGGGCGAATCATCTACAAATCGACTTGATTGGCCAAAAGCTGCTATCGAATCAGCTTTAACCCTTCTTAGACCTAGTTAATATGCTTCGATCGCTCTGATGTTACGACAGTTGGATTTTAAAAACCATTAACCCTATTCTTCTTGTGAAAGCCAAAAAAGCTGTCGGTATAATTTCCAATATTTACTATCCTTACTTTACGGATATTACACTTTTGCCCCGGTCCAAAGCGGTGCTAATGCAGAGCAATACGATTTCTTACAAATTTAAACTGAATTTTGAAATTTAAAAAGGAGAATACGAAATTACATTGAAACCTAGAGCAAAGCGGTGGAGCCGTTATTGACACCCCCGATTAAGTGCCGTATTGCATGCCTTCCGTACGCTCAGCGGCGGCAGATTATGCTGGATATGCAGAGCTTGTTAACCAGACGAAGGTCCATGCAACTGATGTTGTGGCGAGCAGCGTCTTCCAAAATCATCATGCGAGTCTCCGCATTCTTGCGACGCGGTCGAACAGCCACCAGATCTTCGCCCACCAACGCGAGGTCTGCCTTGATCCGCGCCTTGAGTACTCTGAAGCAACCCTCATAGGGTTGCACACCGGCGAGTATGGTGCTAGGCGAAGAAGCACCAGGTCGTCTTGCTCCACGACATGGTCTTTTGTTCGGCTGTTCGCCGGTGCGTTGTCGAGACCGACCACAATCTGCTTCCCTTGAAGTTTGTCAACGTACATTTGCGAGGCCTTCACGTTCGCGTAGATCTCATCCACGAAGGCCGCGTTGACGACCATCCGGATACTGCCGCGTTCCAGTCTATGATGGACCAGTCCGACCTCAGTCGAAACAGTGCACTGTACCTGAAGGTTGGCGACCTTCGCCAGTGGCTGCACAACTGTCGCACGCTCGCTCACTTTGGCGTGCCCTTGCGTGTGCTTGCAGTAAATGTTGAAGTTTGTCTCGTCGTAATACATGATGAAGTCGTCAGTCGCATGTGGATGAGCAAGTCCTTAGCAAACTGCTTTCGTTTATCCTTGGTTAGATCATTGTTGCATGTCTGGGGTTCGACACGCACCTAGGATATAAATTAGTAATAGTAAATACCAGCCAGATTAAAGATGAATACTCTTCAAAATAAATAATAAATCCATCTCCATCTTGTAATGTTAGTTAGGCTGTACGATGCAGCTTACCTGTTTTAGTGTGTACAGCATGCCGATCAGCTTGCCGGATATGGTGGACGTGCGATGTCCAGACCGAAGTCAAACATGCCCATGTCGTTCATCGCTTGCAGTGTAGGTGCAGTTGTCGTCTAGGTTCCCCTCCAGCGCTGCCACGATCTGGGGGGGCACACTTGACGCAGGAGCTACGGAATCCACCGCGAGGAGCGGCTGACTCTTTTGACGATCCGACGTGCCGCCGACGGGGAGATGCCGTGTGCGCAGCGACGCGAGCATCCGATCCCCGCCGGCACGGTACTCCTCGAGCATACGTGCTCGGGCAACAACAGAGTGGGCCGGACTCAGAATTCTTCTGGATGGGGATACATGAGAGCACGGAGGGGTGTTATAGGGGCAGGCGGCGGGTGACAGGGCCTGGCTTGAGGGTACGGCGGGTCGTTAAAGGGCCGGGCAAGGCGAGTGAAACGTCGTTGCCGGGGGGGGGGGGGGGAAGCTTGAGGTGCAGACTGAAAAAAGGAAGTGTGTCTGGCAGCCCACCGCTTTGGCCTCCCCAAAGACCGCTTGGTCTGCGTTTTAGAGTTTTTTGCAAACATACTAGAAAAGTAACAAATTTTTAATTTCATTTCTTGCAGGCCCTCCGAAAATACGACTGCAATGAAACTTAGGCAGCTCATAGAAGTCAGTAATCGTAGGGGAGATCTTAGTATTATGCAATACCTTATTTCATTGGTAAGGCCAATACCCCTCTACTACCTTGTCCTCACTTGTTATCGTTGACGACATCAGCAACCGTCTTCACATTCCAAAGGTGGCAGTTCACCTTGAGAAACAAAATCACCTCAAGGTTGATCGGGAGTAATCATTGGCTGTGGCTGCCGAGTCCAGGCTTCACCTGACGAAGAAGCGCTCGCAAATGTTTGAAGTAGGAGGAACTACTGCATTGCCAGGGTACTCACACGGCTGCTCGCGCAGCATTTTTCACTTTTTCAGCACTCGGTCGGCGAAACCAAGTGTCTTATCCTTGACCTGCATCCGGAGTTGCTGACGCTGCAAACGGAAGCAGCAGAGTACGCTGCTGCTGGGTAAGGCTGTCTCAGAACTGTGGCGCAGGCATCTTCGAAGTCAGGCTACTGGACGATAGCAGCTTCTGGCCATAGGTAGACTTCAACACTAGGATGCTCGGCGATCAGCGCGTCGAAAATATCGCGAACCTCAAGCAGCGATAGACCATCAGCGCTTTGCAGTTTTCTTGATAAGGATTCGAACGCCTTCAACTCGTCGAGAAGCCCCTTGGGCTGGTTCTCCTCTCAGCGGGTTGGAGAAACGCAGCTATCGCGTCGTCCAGCGTGCTAATTGCGTCTTTTAGCGCAAAGTATCGTTGAACCATGTGGAAGCTCGATGAAATCCGGGTTGCCTGACGCAGTACTTGTCTCAGCTTTGTTTTTCTAATTGACAAAAAATATAAGTTAGTAACCGATATACAATATTGAGATATTGGACTAACCGAAGACTGTCCAACGCGTTGAAACCGCTAAAATTTTACGCATCAATGCCTGCAACTTCTCCAGCAGCGTCTCGTAACTCTCCATATAGTCCATGACAGCCAAGTTGAGTCTGTGGCTGGCGCATCCTACAAAGGGCACCTTCATTTTCGACGCAATGCAGCCGTTCGTGGGGCAGTTGTCGGCCATGATGTAGAGCACGTCAGAAAGAGAGCGCTTGAAAAACCCCAGAATGGTCCGAAGGAATTTCACGTCGGCGGGTGCAGAGTGGTCGACGATATCGTCGTCCATGAGGGGGGGGGGGGGCATAGCGAGCAGGATCTTCTCTATATTGGCGTAGTGCAGGAACGTCGCAAATACCGCAATATAGTGCTCCGAGCGAAAAGAGCAGCCGTCCTATACGATCCCAAACTTCTCGGGGAGAACTTCAGCGATGATGTTCTCGAGGGCATTTGCCAGAAGATTCATGTACTTTTCGAGGGACTCGGTTGAGATCGAAGAGATAGCTGCAACAGAGAGATAGCTGTCAGGTGGTTGGCTGTCAGCTTTGCGCTTGGTGGTGACAGCAATGGCTGCTTGATAGGAGTTTGACTAACGCAGCATGTGGTACAAAATTACGTTTAGCGGTACTGGACATAAGTAATTCACCTTTACGGTACTATCCGAAAAATCCATTATTCATTACAAATATTGCAATACTATTTCACTTCATCGTATTATTCGGAGGGCCTGATTTTTTGCGCACCGGATTGCTCTGGATACAGAAAACGACGGAGAAATCCGGCCGACACACAAATCCGGCTTTTGACAGTGGCACCATAGAAACACAAACTGTTTCTTAGCCAATCCGTAAGCAATTCCAATTAAATGTCCATCCTTTTCTGGATAGCATATGTAATGTTGATCGTTTTTTGTGCTTTCATGACCCTTTTTGACGAATCAAATCCGGTGCCGAACTATTTTGTCGGGACCAGTGATTGCATTTTTAGTATGGAGGGAGACATTCAGCGGTGCCGGATAACCTTAGTTATGGCACACACCTGATCTGCAGTGTGGAGACCAGTTTTTGGTATGCCCCGGCTACCGGAATATGCAGGCTCATGTCTGCAAAGGCATCGTGTTAATATGAGAACAAGTGCAAAGCGAACTTTATTGATCTATTACTGCCATGAAGCGAAAGAGCTCGTCAAAGTCCTCTTCAAGGCCGAAAAAAAAACTCAGCTTGGGTATGATCGATCATATTCGAGTGGAGCATAGCGTCGCAAATGGCTTCGTCCGCATGCACCAATGTCATGCTTTCTTCCGGGAAGTCACCAGGTTCATCGCGTTCGACTATGCCGCAGTGCAAGAAGCCTGCACGAATCGTTGACGGCAGCACATTATCCCAGGCGGAGTCAATACAGCCACACGATGAAGCTCGGCTCGCGGCTGCAGCTTAAAAGGCTGTCCAGGCACTCGGGCTGCCAATTGGGAACGCAAGCCTTCAATCCATGCATTCCGAAACCTGTTTTTGACGGGGCCGTTCCACATGGCGTCTGCTGGCTGTGACACGGAGTTGCGATCGGTGGTATCTTCATTAAGGTCGCCTTATTAGCTTTTGCATACTCGACGACTTCGTCAGTCCAGTGGCCTGAGAAGTCGTCTAGTAATAGCAGCACAGATTTATCATGCTCACAGCAATTGCCGAAATGAAAACGCAGAAATTCCACAGTCAATTCCCCGTTCCATCAGCCTACATTGCAACAGTACCACAATACGTTAGTTATCTTCAATATCAACTTCATTTTCGTCGACTTGATTTACCTTTCCATTTCCGTAGACTTGCATGCCGCCCTCCGTTTGAACTTTGGAAATAGACTTCCAAATTTTGAATGCCAAAGCCATGGCGGAGGCGATTGTTTTGCTCTTGGCGCTTTGGAAGACTGCACCTTGAAGATGACGAACGGAGGAAGCTTTAACCCGTCTGAATTACCCAGTAGCATCACCGTAGCCCGCTCTTTGATTTTCCTGCACATTTTACCCACGCAGTCTTACTACCTCTCTTGGCTACTGTGTGCTTTTTTGGGGTATATTCGAAGTTGACAGCTAGTGAATTCATAGATGCATTCGCGCACTGTTAGTGATAATAGAATCAATATCAGCGAGAGTTTCCACTTACCGGTTTGGTCTGCATTGTAGATCGTTGTGACACCAAGAGACTTGGCCTTCTCTTGGACTTCTTTGGCAAACTGCTTCGCAATTTCGGTAAGTTCGGGTGGGCGAATTTGCATCTGCCGAGTCTTCGCAAGCAAAGCTAAGCAGTGCCGCGCCTTAAATAGACGCTGCCAGCACCAAGACGCTTTGAAATGGCTGATGCCGGCAGAGTCCGCCTCGGTCAACGCCTGGGTCCGCAGCATCATAGGGGTGACAGGAACATCCTCATCACGTAGATCGTTAACCCAACACACAAGGTTTGCTCCAGGTGGGGAGGCAACACGGTGGCTGCACCGTGCAGTCGCGCCTTTTTCTTGCTGCCTCGGCCGGGTGCAACACAGTCAACCACGATCTTGTCCAGCTTGCGGCGCCAGGAGAGAATAAGAGCTCGGCGGCTTATTGTACTTAGCCGCAGGCAGCATAGGGTAGAATGTTGAGATTGTTAGCGCAATGTCGTCGTGCTTATCCAAATTCTGCAGCACTTTCAGCTTGTGCCGGGCCGTGTAGGCTGTGACTTTGCCTTTGTTGAGTTGGCGGCCATGGCTACCAGGAAAGCATGGTCTTCCCTTCGGCAGTCTGCGTGACTTAGGCGACATTCATGGTCTTCGAGAAGTGAAGGGAACAGGCGGAAAGTATATGTACGCGATAGCAAAGGGTGCACGGCTTAGCTTCCCGCGCCTGTCTGGATTGGCTCAGAGTGGGTATATGTCATAACAAACAGCTCGCCATAAATGAAGTTATTCGGTAGCAGCTTTGGACCGGCAAAGGCGTACAGCAGTACTAATTTTCCTTAGGCCTCTTTTTCCCTACACTCTTGTATAACGTCGCTAGCGTGGATGAATCTTTGTACATGTAGGCATCGCCGATTGACAAAATCGTCACATTTATTCATATATTACGTATATGTTGGTGGTTGTTTGTCGAAAAAGAGTTCCGAGAAACATGTGCGCCTCACCTTATATCGTTGTTTGCGCCTACGTAGTTTGTAATATCTGCACACTACTGAAAACGATAATAACGAAATGTAGCTAGAAACATTTATTCTGTTCCGGTCGTCGAGGGGAGACATACGGCGCAGCCAACACGCAGTCGCGAGAGATTAAAGTGATGATAAGCCGCTCGCTGCAGAAACTCAAGAAATTATTTTCCAACACTCAGAGTAGCCGCCCAGCACCCTATTCGTCCCTTTAACCAGTTCCGAAATCGACGCAGAGTTTGGTCTCGTCCCTCTTGACTTACTCACAAGCCACTGCAGGGCGGCAGTTGTTCTGCCACAGCCGACGTCGCGCATAGCACGTAGGGGAAGATGAGGACGACCATGGACCCGTGTAGGTGCTGGCGTAGATCCACCCGTGGTCGTCCCCTCTTTTGGTGGAATAAGCCCATCCGGATCCTTCGAGACCTGCGGGGACGTCCGGGGCCACGTGGTCAAAGTTGTCCGAAGACGTCTGGAGGTCAAAGGTGCTCCAATGGCGACGCTCGTTGTTGTGCGAGGGCGTCCACTTGCCGTCCACGTAGTCCTCATTCTCCCAGACACATAAAGTCCTCTGTCCATCTGTCTCCTGGGCGAAGCAAATGTCCAACTGGATGGTCGTCTTCTGGTCCGGCGACTTAGACGCGGCCTTTAAGGTAGCAGGCACCGTGAGCTCGTAGGTCTCGACGATGGCCTCGTTAGGACGACGCTCAAATGTGGATAGCGGGAGACGCAGCTCCCCCAGCAGGTCATCCGTCTTGAAGCGGTCGTTATCCACCACCTGCACCATCAGCTGCCGCTCGGTGTTCTGCGAACTGGGCGGCGCCTCCAGCTCGAAGGTCTCGGCCGGCTGCCACACGGGGTCCAGCGCCTCGCTCTTGCAAGAGGAGCGCAGGTACTCGTCGCCCAGCTGGAAGGTCACGAAGGGGTCGCTCGCGCTACCCTGTACGAAGGTGTCGGCCACGGGCAGGTTGCTGGCGCGCAGCAGGGTCACGATGAGCTGGGGCATGGCTATTTGTTTGGCAGGTTGGATATTGTGATGGCGGCAAGTCTGACGTGACTGACGCACATTAAACAATATTAGTTTTATCCCACGTAACATGTTTACAGAGGTAGTTTAATACTATCCTGGCACTGTGTAAGGATCATATAAGAGAGATGTATGTGATATAATAGGATGATACATAAGACTGATAAAATATGAGATGCAAACTCAAGTTGAAGTGACATTCTCCTAATTGATAGTTAAGAGCTCTGCATTCAGTCTGCGCCACTAGCCTTGGCAGTAAAGATCCTTACTGCTATGCTGTGTCGGCACCTCATTATCCAAGGTCGTCGGTGCAGGAGTACTAATACCCATGTTTTCCTCGCTGCCACTACTAGACATTTGAGACTGATCCGTCTTGTCGTCACCCTTGGGAATCGTCGGGGCTGGAGTCGCACTATCGTCCTCATTGGTCCCTTGGCTCTCTTCATTCTGATCAATGCTTTCTTCGCTACCCCCGCTCGAGTTGCTAGCGTCGCCGTCGTTACCATGAATCTTTGCGTGCAGCTCAATCTTTCCTCCTTCTGACGCGTGCGGTACCCACATTAACAGCGATCCGCCAGCAGAACTTGGGACACCGAGAAGACCCACGCGCCAACGATCCAAGTACAACGTCTTGTCCTGAAGCTCCTTCACTGTCGAGTTCCAGTACACACTCTTGCCACTTCCCACCTTCACTTTCGCTACCGTATCGCCACCAGAATGGATCTGGACCGTCACATCTTTCGTGTCCGAACTCTCAAAGATGATGGTCACAGAACCATCTCCAGACTTGCTCCATGTACCGTAACTCCCATTGAAGACATAATCTTTCGTCGTGAGCGCCAGTGCATCATCCAAGGAACCGTTGTCAATCTCGCCCAGGAACGTCGTGGGTCCGCAAATGGGCTGGATGAATGTGGACATCATGGCAGCAATACCAGTTGAGTCGAACATGGCGATGACGTCCAGTCCCATATCAGCCACCTTAGCAAGGTAATCTGACGTTGAGATTGATTTGCCCTCGTCGTCCATTGCGCCATCGATGAGACCGTCGATGATGGTGCTCATAACTGTTCGCAGACTATCGCGAGTACTGAAGGCGTCGTCCGTAAGGTTTCGAATGCAGTTGTTGGTTACAGCAGGGATGTCCGTCACGAAAAGCTCTGACACGCTGAGTGCCTGGCGGATGCTGCTAACGGCGGCGGTGGGGTCCCCGCTCTTGATGTCGGCCACGAACTGTGTCACCTTGTGGATAATCGTTAGTAGCTTTGTGCCGCACGAAGCACCAGACGTCATAATATCTTGAAGTTGAGTGAGACTATCCTTGTCGAGGTCTTTGACAGAGTCGTCGACACCAAGGTCTTTAATAAACGCCAAGAAATTGCTGGGGTTCAGCAACGACGTGCCATCCTCCACCGCCGTTGTCACAATTTGCGTGACAGTTTTAGTTATTTGAGCTCTCAATTCCAGGTTGTCGGTATTGACAGGAATGCCTAGGCACGTACAGACAGCTGTAGGCACTTCATTAACAACAAGATCCGACTGGTTCACCAGGCTCAGCAACTGTTGGCTCTGGGTTTCATTGGCCTGCAGTTCGTCTATATAGCTCACGAGGGAGCGCGTCGCGGTGAAGAGTTTCAGCCCACACTTGACACCGAGTTGGATGACTTGACTCGCCTTGAGCAACTCGCCAAATACACCTGACGTTGCAGCACTGAGCGCCACCGTAGCCACCGATTTAACCTTGGTAAGCACTTCCAAAGTGCAGTCTGAGCTCTGTGGGATGCACTCCATACCGCACTCGACAGGATAATTTAACGGACATTGCGCCCAACAGGTAGCTACGTCATCGGACTCGTAGCCTGTAACGCAGGTCTTCGAAGACAGGTATGTCTTGCGGTAGCAGGCGGACTCGGCCGCGTTGACAGGGCTCACCCAGTTGGGGGCGTTGGCATCAGTCTCGGTTGAAGCCGTCGCGATAGCGATGGATGCAACAACCAGCAGTGCTATTAGCCGAACCGAAGAATGTCGACATTTTATAGCCATCGCGTGGAAATGTCACGCGCCTTGAGGCTATTGGGGCGAGATTAAGAATGGAATAGTTTTGCGATATTAAGAAAAGTGTAATGTTGGCTGATCAGAGCGACAGAGACCCCACCCCATCTGTACCTTGGCAACGACGAAGGAACGACAAACACCATCCGTCGACGAGAACAACAAGGATGGGGCGTCAACTCTTCGCTACCAGCCAAGTCCGGTATGTACAGTTGCAGTTGTATGGTGGTTGATTTCCACCCGCCAACATACGGGTCTACAGCACGAAACTACTGGGTGGATATCCAGACGGATAAGGTTTTATCCATGTTACAGCAGCGAGTGCTCTGGTCGAACTCGATAGTCGATGATCTCGAGATCCTGGATGTCGCTATAAAAACACGTATTTATTACTTCTTCTGATATATTGACTCGTATATATACACAGATGGTCCCCTCAACGTGAACCCCCAGTCGTGGAATACACTCAACAGGAATGAAAGATTCCCGATGAGCAGAAGTATACAGTAGTTGAACGTAATATGGAATACAAATCGCCAAGAAATCCAGTCTTAACGTGCCTAGCTATACGAGAAGTCACTCTTGTGCAGGATGTCTAGCGAGAATGTCTGCTGCATATGCCCTTGCGTCCTGCCTAGTTCCTCTCGTAGGTCTTGATGCATCTCACTACAGTAATCCCATCACAGACCTGTTCGACTTTCTCGTTGCAGTAGCGCGGATTGGAAGCTTGGCGACCCACTTCAGGCGATCCTTTATATCTTCAGTCTGAAGCTCGACATCAGCACGCCCTCCGTCGTATCCATTGGCTCGTCATCGTCAGCGCCTTGACACCGCAGAAGTTTTCGTCAGTGGGCTCGTATTTCGTGTTCATCTGTGGTGGATTAAGAAGCTCTGTCACTGCCTTCGGGGTTAAGGTATGGACGCGTGGGAGCATGGCTAAACTGTATCTGCGGTGAATTGTCGAAGGGCTTCGAGGACATGACTACGAGTATCAAATAGGTGGTACTATCGGCTGTCTGTATACATTGAATACCCTTTAAGATGAAGAATTAATAGTTGGTCACTGATGCTATGATTAGCGAGGGGATAATACATAACATCATTTCCACCATTATCGAAGTTGGTACACATGTTTATCGGGTGCGCGGATGGCATTACTTCACAATTTTGCAATGCCACATTGCAAACACATGTTTAAGCACGCTCCTGCAGGATGAGAGCCCCGACGGTATATTGGGGAAGGTGGCCAGTATGTCAACCAAGCAACGGCACATGTAGTACATGTGCTGTGAATTTCATCCATTTAGCACAAAATGGAAATCTCCGCTAAGCAGAAGAGCAGATACAATAAGAGATATATTTATGTATCCCCAAAGCCCCGTTATAAAGCGCACCTTCAGTTTTGCCACTTTTCAAAAAGGTAAAAATGACTGGCCTAGTTCACCCCGTGCGTCTTAGACTCATTAACACACTTGCGGCTCCGCCATGCCTTACAGTGAGATATTTGGTAGCGAGCCGTTCGCCTATGCACGTTTATGACGTCTCAAGTTTGTACATGTCCAAGCTGTTGAGACCAAATTCCTCAGCAATAACAATAGTTTCGACAGCTACAATGTGTATTATTATCCTTTTCGTGTCTAGCGGCCCGGAGGGCCCGCGCATCCCACCGAATCCGAAGGCGTAGGTAGCTCAATATCTAACCTAACACGGAGAGTATCGGAGCGACCTCCTGCCAACGGAGCGGGGGCGTTTCTACGGGAGCGTAGCGTAGGTAACTTTCTTAGTAATGGAGCTGGCTCTTGAGCGAGCGAACCGACCAAACTTTCACTACCGCCGCGTTACGGGTAGCGGTGGCGTATGGCTAGTACATGTAATACTCAATTCGACTTCAACGTTTGAAATTTAGTTTAGGGGTGTTTCATTTGAGAATAATAAGAATTAATACTGTAGGTATACTGTAATAGCTGATGCAGTCTGCGTCCTACATGTATTACTTGAAGTAGACGGTAGATTTACACGGGGTAAGAACGGATTCTATTTGCGGAACTATGACCTAAGGCACAACGATGCTAGCTTTCGAAGAGTCTTATAAATTGGAGGAGGGTGCTTTGAAGAGATTGTGACATTTAGGCGGAGCTAAGTGGCCTCCACATTACGAGGGCGACCCGAACCCTATAGCTTTCCGTGCTTAGGATAAGGCAGAAAATGACGTGTCATTAGCCACAGTGCTGGATTCTTGCTACGCTTGAATTCTGCTCCAGCAACCAAGCCGCGCAGTATCATCATGTCCTGGACGGGGAAAGATCTTTCCAAAGACTTCAACGGTGCATTAATCTTCATCAGAACAGAAGGTACGATGAAGCTCAATGCACGTTGAAGTGTGCTGAGCAGTTAGACGCTCCAACTGGTCACAATGAGATACTAAACTGTTGTTAGCAACGCTTCTTTGGCTTCGTACTCGAAATGCCTCAGTCTAAACCATGCGTTGATATTTGATTTGAGTGTGCATCCTAGCTCGACCAGCCGCAGGACTGCTGGGTTCCGTAAGAGAACATCTTCGGCCGCGGCCGCCACCACCACCAGCCAGGAAAGCTTCGTTAGGTTTCGCCGCTTGTAGTGGTTTCTCACTGTCTGGATCCAAAGAATACAAAAGTGATCTAGTTGGGTTCAGCTTTTGGAAAATCTCCTTGAACGAATCAAACTCCCGTTCGGCCTTGTGGCGACTGGCTGTGTGGAATGCCACCCTCGCGTCAACAAGGTCGGTATGAGGTGTCTCGTCGTCAGGGAGTTGAACGTACAGATATCCAAACTCGCTGCAGCTGATTTTGGGGATTTCCCACTTGTAGAATTCGAAACGCTCCAAATACTGGTGCAAAACGGCTTCGCGGTGCTCGGGCGGGATTACTGCAGAAATCACCCGGATGGCCTCGTGCACTTTAATAAGAGCTCCAGATGCACGTCTACGCATTTTAACGAACACGGTAACGTACACGGCCCACACGATATTTACGAGCGTGAAGAACCCGCACGAAAAGCCCAAGAGGCTGTTCTCCTGCCAGCTTTCCCGTCTAGGGAATAGGTCCACGAAAAGCGGGAAGAGCGCGTTCTCAATTGCCACCAAACATGAGACGATGAAGCAGAAAAACACGTACTGGTCCAGCGTCGTGAAGTATGAGATCTGCGGTGTCAGCGATGCTACCATGTTCTTGAACGTCACGGCCGTCAGCAACAGTGTCAGTACGATCTGAACGCGGTCACCAGTGTCCATGAGCGACCCGTTCGACAGCGGCGCGTACGAGATGAAGCACAAATACGTGATGATACCGGCCGGAATCGCCACATTCGTCACGTAGTAGCCGGGTCGACGCTCTAGCATCATCTCAAAGCGGATTCCTTTCTTGTCGCCTTCAATGTCAATCTCACCGACGAAAACCTTATCGTGGTGCACCACATCGAACACGTTGCCCAGCTTGTAGTTAGCAATGGCAAATGTACCCGCATCCACCGCTCCCGGTATGAGACGCAGAGACTTCCGCACGCCAGTGCCCGTCGAAAATGCGAACGTGAGTTTCTGCTGGTCCACGGGGAAGCTGCGCAGCGTCATCTCCTCGCTGAACACGGCCACGACGCGTCGGCTGAACTGTAAATGATTTAGATACTCCGATGTAGACTTGAGCGGCAACGCCAGACTGGTCGAGTCAGTGAAATGCGCAGGGCCAGCTGGCGACAGACTCGAGGTCATGTCGCGCTCCTCTTGCATTAAGTTGACATTCGTGAACTCGAACTGGTTTTCGTCGAACTCGAGGATATCCATCAGTTCACGCAGTACCGAGTCCTCACGGATCGTGGTGATAGCCGGCATCGTGACTTCCCACGTCACGTCGGCCGTGAACGTTTGTCCGACCGTGTCCACTGCCATGATGGCATTCACCTCGATCTGCACCTCAAGAGGCGAAAAGCCTGCCATCAAATGTGCCGTCAAGGGACCAGGGTGACTACTACCGATGCTGTCACTGTCATGAGGGGGCGTCACGTCACGAAGGAACCAGTGCTGATTGTGCCCCCACTTGCCGAGCTGCATCTTCCAAGGGAATAGAGTTGGTGGCAAGTCTTCCGCCTCCGCAGCCGCCAAAGTGGAGCTCTGTGCCTCGGCTCGATCGCTAAACCTCCCGGCCGCCTCCACCTTCTTGGCTAATTCTTCTACCTCTACATGGTTCATCTCGGTCTTGCGCCACGACATGCAGTGCACCTTGCGATTGCTGTCACTCATGTGCATGATCTTCCAGATGCCACCCACGGGCCACGTCAGCGTCATATATTCCAGATTGGCAAGGTATGGTTCTGGGATCGGGTGCTCTAGCTCGAGATGCAGATGGTATTGGACGCGGTCGGTGTTGATGTCGACAGCGACGTGCTCGAGCGTGAGTTTGTCTTTGAGCACAATACTCGACCACGACTGCGTCTCCTCGATGGTGGCCGTGGTGGAGGCCTGGAGACTTGCCTTGGCATTCATCTCGGGAAGTCCGCAGTCGGCGCTGACGGTCGCTTACGGGACTGCAGATACGAGCGTGAAAGGACTGCATCTGATCACCGTGCATTAGTGACACCCCTTCCGGTTGTAAATCTTTAAAAATTACAAAAATTGAGTTAATAGGAAGGATGACATTTCTTACCTACATTTAGAAGCCTAAGGCAAATCTCCTGGGCACCAAATCGACTGGCGTGGACAGTTTGGAATTGCTCGACGCGCCGGCGTCGCAGACGCAGTGCGGTGTCGACAACACTGATCAGATGCTGGTTATTGGGTTTGACTTAATGTGCCGTGATAGCACTGCCGTCTCGCAGGGGTCTCGAAACCGTGCCACAATGGCAATTTAGCATACATGCATTAATACGTCGACGAAGACTCAGATTTACACTTGTTTTCTGTATGTCCTCCGTCAACCTACGATAGTGAATTTTCTCCATTTTGAAGAATGTTCCTTGCTCAGATCTGATCCCATCTCGAAGTTGGTAAGATGCCCTACAGTCTCCGGACATTCCAGCTAATGCAGCTCTCTTCGTGCTGGTCGTGGGCTCCGCCGCGCCGCGCGCTGTACACTTTGCTCTTCGTTGCCAGCCAGTTGCGCAGGGCGCTAATTACAGCCACCTCCACCGCCAAAGGTGAGGGCAATTTCCAATCGCCTGGAGGTCGTTTCAATCGACTGACTCTTGCATTATTTCTGTCTTCGATCTACTTGACGTCTGCGCGATTCCCAGCTGCCAAGACACGCATGGAGATCCGCGAGCAAGACTTCTCCTTCCAAGGTGCTGAGACTCTGGGTTGATCCCGTCGCTCTAAGGCTTCACTCACTAAATAACTGGCTTCTATCCGTTGTGCTCGACGCCACTCGGCTCCGTCTTGGGTTGATTTTGCATACAATTTCGCTGTAGATGGCGCCCGGGAGCGGCCAGTTATTGAGGTGGTCACGAAAGACGTGAGGACGGCGGACATTTTCAACATTATGCAAGGTACGGACGCTGTGGTGCACGTCGAAACGATTTGCATGGTGCTTTATACTGATGGAAAATACGCTGTTGCGCTCTGCATGTTCTCAGCTATTGGGGGCGACGTGGAGGTTGTTGAAGAGAAAACAGTGTCATGGTGGAAGGACGCAGTCACGGAGGAATTCACAAGGCAGGACGTCGTCGTGCTGGTGCTGATCACAGTGTGCATCCTTCGCTTGGTGGTTTTTGTGGTCCAAGTGATGTGGAAGCTTGTGAGACTACCGTTGCAATGGTATGACGCGATGAATGAGGCAGCGGACGGCGATTTTGAGGCGGAGAGCGCGAGCAAATGTAGCGAGGAGACTGCGATGCGATTGAGAAAACAGTTGGCGATTGTCCGCTTCTGCCATTTGCAGTTCTTGCTAGTGATCGACAAGTTGAAGCGCGAAATGAAAGATGACAAGATAGAAGACACGCAACAAATGGTGGCGTCGCTCGCACTATCTCAGCACAAAGAGGGCAAAGTGGTGACGCTAACAGAAATTTTAGCAACTTTGCAGAAGATTCAGACCAAGGACAGCAGCTTTGACACGAGCGAGGTCGAAGAGCACCTTGTGGATATTAAGCAAGACGTGGAAGATGAGGAGGACATCGTTTCAGGCCTGCCAGAAGCATGGGATCGATTGCAGGAAATCTACGCTTCGTTTCTTCGAATTCAAGCAACGATTATTCGTCGGCAACAGCACCGGAAGACATGGCGGTGGCAGATGCAGCAGCACGAGGAGACAGGTCCTCGACGGCGCCAGCGTCGGCTTCCGAGCAGCGAAGACCGTACTGATGAAGTTGTGCAAGAGCTACAGGAGCTGACCAAGGAGCTACCGCAAGGATTTACGGCCGACATGTTCACGTCGCTGGGCAATGCTATGCACGAAAAAATGGTAGCAGTCGAGCCTGAGACAAGTCCCTCACCTACTCTACAGCTGGAGACCAAGCCACCGCGCGCTGTCAGCACAGCTTACACGTCGGGCGTGCATGCAATAGTCAAATACAGCGCAACAGCGCAGAAGGCGGCGTAAGAAGCCACTTTTGAGGGGCGGGAAGACCGAGTAGGAAGTAGGAAGTAGACAGCGATAGGGCCAGTAGAACGTAGGCAAGCCGTAGGCGGAGGAAACCGTGTAACATACCGAGCATAAACTTAAGCAGCATCCGGGGGGGGTTTCGAGCCCCAGCACACATCGCGTTGCTGACTGCGAGCCCGACGGGCAAATCCCAAAAAACGTCTGCTTCAACTTGTCCGGTCACTAAATTGAGGTGAAATATCAGCATGACTTGCATATCAGGTCTATACATTGCATGTCCTCTGATAATATATATGCACCATTAATCAAGATATTGCGCGAAAAAAGTTATCGTGTTTAAATTACCTGCAATATCGTATTAATGTCAGTAGATCTTGATTCAGGCACGGTACTGTATCGTTAGCGAAACCAACACAGTGAGGTCTCATACATGGGGAGTTTTGGCGCGGGATGGTTCGGGGAAACAGCCCAATGGAATCAGGCGCCGCGACGCGGACGCGGCACTTCGCCTTGGAGATCGAGAGACGCAAGATGCAGACCCCCGCGCGACTTCGACTGCGGCTGGGACCCAGCGGCGCCACCTTGAGCTGTGCGCGGCGGCTGCTAACCGTCGCCTTCCTGTTGCTCAGCGCCAGCGACGCGCGCCGCGCCGTGGCCGAGCGCTCGCACCGTACGTCACGTAGCAGCAGTACCGTGATTTTTAGTATTGTTTCTGTGTGTTTAATGGCTTATGTTGACTTCTTTCTTTCTCGTATTACAGCGTACCGACGCGTGGAGATCCGCGTCGAGGACTTCTCGTTCTCAGATGGACCGGAGGAGAAGCAGCAGGTTGCCATTGAGGCCCATGATATTAAGGGCTCGCAGCTTGAGCCGTGGCCAGACGGAGACGTCCATGTTGTGACCTGGGAGACGACACACGAGACGCTGGAAGTAGAGAAGAAGCAGGAGAAGAAGCTGCCAGCTGCAGCTGCAACTGCAACTCCAGCTTCGACTTTTGCTGAAGAAGAGGAAGATAATGACGACGAGGAGTTCCTGGACGTGGACGACTTTGCAATCAAAGCTGCAATTGCCAAGGCCAAAGACGACGCGGCGCTGAATAGATATGCTTCGTACCGCACAGCGGTGTGGTGGTGGAGTCATGACAAGATGGAGTTGACGACGCAGGAACAGGCAGCCGTGCTGGCTGTGGTGGTGACGATGCTGACTGTACTTGGACTTGGTGCTGCGCTCGTGTGGAACTTGGGCTGGGTCGCCTGGCGGTTCTACCGTGAACACCGGACGCTGAATAAATTGTTCACTCAAGAGGACGCCGAGGTTCTGGAGCAGGAGCTGCGCAAATTTCCTGAGGATCTCCTGTCCCTGAGGATTAAGCAGATTGCGTGTGTGAGGCTCCGACACTTGCAGGTGCTATCGAACGCCAACGACTTCAAGCTGCAACTCGAAGCGGTGGAGTTCCGTGAAACTGAAATGGATCTAGTGAATCTACCACTTCATCCCACGACGAAGAAGGAGATGACATTCGGGGAGATTATGACTGCAGTGGAAGAGATTGTGTGCAGAGGAGAACAGGTTGCAGTGGAAATGATGCAGCTGGTAGTACCTCCTCGATGGAAGAGCTACGTCGACGAGGGATCGTGGCTGAAGGTCCAAGATGAGAGTTTACAGAGCTTGCATTTGGAGAATTCACGCGTTCAGCAGCTTTCCGACCAAATTTCGGAGTTGATAGTCGCGAAGATGAATTCGAGCGACCCCTTGCCAAAGCCCGTCTTCCTTTTGCTACTCGCTTCGCTCCGTCAGAATTCTGGCACTCCGCCCCAGAATGGTGCTAATGGAAATGCAACATCAAGTGAGATGGATGCATTTGCAAGGTGCTGGAGCGGAAGCATGACCATGAGTGGCAGTGTGAGCAATCTTGGTAGTCAGAAGGACAAGGATGAATTCAACTTCTTGCTTAAGGCGTTTGAGGAAAAGTCCGAGCAGCAAAAAGTGCAGCAAGAACTGCAGAATGCTATCGAATATTTCCAGTCAGCGCACGAACCAGAGCACGAGCAATTGCTACTGCTTGAAAATGCGGATAGTTCGAGCAGCAGTCAGATTATTCGACGGGCAAAGCAGCTTGGCGCTACTGCAGCTGCCAGTAGTGGAGCTACAGCCGCGTCCATGCGTCGCTTAGAGCGCTGGGTGGACCAAGCCGAGATGATGGAGATGACGTACGTCGAGGAGGTGGAAAGTGCGCAGTTCATGTTGGAAGACGCCCGACGCGACAGCTTCTGTGCGGCTGTCGTCAGCAATGAAGGTAAAGGACTCGATAGTGTCCAGACCTTGGCAACGAACTTTGTTGCGCTTGGCGCCAAGCGCGAAGATGCGATCCTGAAAGCTGGCGAGATTTTGGCAAACCGCTCGAATATGATGCTTTTGGTCAACAGTCTTCGCACGATGTTTGATCAGCTGCGCAAACGTGATATCATGAAGATGACGGAGCGTCGAAACCGTGATCGTTCCAAAGCTCAAGAAAAGCGTGACCGCATGACCCAGAAGTTCCACAATAAGCAGCGGCTGATTGCTGAAAAGATTGACCGCAATCGCGAGGCGCAACGCCAGCGGGAAGAAGAGGCACGGCTTCAACGACGAAGGGAGGAGCTGAAGGAGTGGCGGGCTCAAAATGCACGGGACCGTGCATCCTTCGTGTGGACAATAACGAAAACTGATGTGCTCGTGGTGCTCGTAATTATGGCAATTGTATTCTTCGAAAACCTGCGCGAGGTGGCTTTCGTGAAACCTTTGTGCCAGCCGGATGACGAGCACCACTGGTGGATGGTATCATGGTGGGCACCGACATCGCTTCAGGTTTTCGGGTGTGAAGTGGCGTACGGTATGAAGATCTTGGGGATTCTTGTGGCGTTAGGAGTATTCTTCTTCGCCGTAGCGCAGCTGAACCTGGTGGCTATCATGCTGCCTGTGCTGGGTGCGATCGCCCTATACTACGTGCGTGACGAATGGATGAACATGCTCTTCCGCCTCCCGCTTTTGCTAGTCATTTACGGCTTCAATTCAGGAATTCTGTATCTGTTCAACCGCTTGGAAGCTCGCAGCAACGATGGCCATGTGGTCCAGGAAGGGGATAAGGATGCTGCCGTCAATGCTACCAAGCAGCGGAGTATGGTGCTGTACCTAGTATTCCCGCTCTTTTCGCTTTTTCTGACAGTGGTAACAGCAGTCGGCATCGCTTGCGATACTCCAGAGCAGTGTGTCGCCTCAGCATATGCGGCTACAACTCCCGTGGTTGCAGGTTTGTGGGAGCTCGCGCGCGGAGCTTATCGATTGTAGTGCACGGACGTTAGAGCGTCGAGGGACGATAGGATTAGCACGAAGATCGTGCGATATTTTGCTGGCTCATTGACCAGGGATTTTTTAATTTGAAAATGTGTACTGCTACATAGAATCAAAGCTGGCGTAAAAGGCCGAAGAAGTGCTCAAAGGTCTGCTAACGTTAGCTGAAAAGCTCGAAGTGAACTCACATATTTTTTTCGTCAGTGGATGAAACGTTTGTATGGTTATAAAGGTTATTTAGCAGGGCAATTTCGGGATACATGGATAAGCGCTTAAAACCGTGAGGGCTCTCCTTTGATCGCCCTCTAAGCTGAGTCATCAGGCATGGGGCAGAAAGGAACCTATTGTACCGTTTAACCGCTGAGCTCGCTGGGTTCGACTCATAATAAATTCACCGAAATTGGCAAAACCAACCGCAGGATAGAGCTCAGGTTACATGTACAAAATTAATTCTCGGGCGATGGAGATTACGATGGAATCCAGCAGTGCACGTATCGGGCGCTGTGCGCTTTCAACATGGAGACTATGAGTATGATCAGTCTCGATTCGCTGCCGGAGGTGGTGGCAAAAAGTTGTACGTAAAGCACATGAGGGCTAGGAGGAGGATCTGGTCAGAAGAAAGTGATGACACTATTTTTGTGGGGTAAACACCTGTCATTGACATTGTCTACTTGACAATGTCAAGTAGCTGGTCGTTCACACCTCCTGTCATTTGATTAAGCTCATAATGGTGCTGGTGAGGAAATGTGTCCGCCTTTATCTTGTCAGGTGAAGAAGACACGGAGAACAACAGCCGGTGCACCAGCTGCAACGGCGATACGCAGACTACGGCTTTTCGTTTGCCCAGTCCTGATTATCAGCACCTTCCCGTCCCCAAATGCAGCTTGACGATGCGGCTTCGAACGCGACCTAGCGCACCGGGTAGCATTCACCGGCCCAGTTTTCGACGTGTCCTCACGTTTATTGCGCTTACGTAGTGAGCGTGACTAGGGAATGCACCATTATCTTCCTTTGCCACTACAGCATCATCCAACCCCCAGACTTCTTGCTTTCCCCTAGATAGCTTGGGTGATATACATATAAATACATCTAGAGTACATATTATGGCTCGTGTCCACGCCGGTACGAAAATGTATTTCATGGACGTTTGAGACAATGGGCAGCCCATGATAAACTGAGCCCATAGCAACGCAAAGACATTTGGTGGGTGGACTACAGTACAAGTCGTGATCCACTCGACCAATGGAATTGACCCGCGTGTTCAAATCCCGTGGTCATAATCATCTCGTACACTCTTCGCCTGTCCATGATGCTTGGTGAGCCGGTCCACCGGAAGCTACAGCCTGCGTTGGGCGTCTTCGCTCTGCTAGTGGCCCTCTCCATGACTTCCTCCGAGTCCGTTAGCTATCTGCTGCATGTGCTGGTGTTACTGTACCTGCTTCTGTCCTGTCTGGACGTCTTGTTGACCCGCTACCATCGCTGGGATTTCTCATCGTCGGAGCCCAAGCCTCAAGTCAACCATGTCGCGCTGGTCACGGGGGCGTCGTCCGGGCTAGGCAAGGAGATGGCGTTCCAATTAGCTGGAAAGGGTCATTCCCTGCTACTGGCAGCGAGGAGTGAGTCGCTGCTGGAGCGGATGCAGGCGGAGATCGGACAGGTTCACGAAGATGTCAAGGTGTCGTTCTGCACATGCGACTTGGCCACCGAGACGGGGGTTAACGCTCTGGTGGCGTTTGCGGCGCAGAACAAATTGCTGGTCGACATCCTCGTAAACTGCGCCGGGTTTTCCATCACGAAAGACTTTGTCGACCTCTCACAGGCGCAGGTGACGCAGATCATGGCACTGGATATGGCGGCGGTAGTGCAGCTCACGCACGCGTTCGTGCCGCAAATGGTGGACCGTGGGGTGGGGCGAGTGCTCAACATGGGCTCCATGGCCGGCTCGATCGTGTCGCCTTCGGCTGCTTTGTACAGCAGCGCCAAGGCCTTTATTATCAACTTCAGCCAGGGACTGGACTACGAGCTGCGCGCCACGGGAGTGACCGTCACGTGCTTCTGTCCCGGCCCAGTGCATACGAATTTCGGTAGTACGGCGGACTGCGACGACGCCATTTACATGAATATTCCTGGAACGGCGTGCACGCCGAAGAACTGTGCGACTTTGGCGCTGCAGGCAATGTTTCGAGGTCAGACGCTGGCGTACGACACATGGTTCGCGTACATTTCGGCGTTTCTTGGTGCGTGCGTGTGCCCGAGACGCCTTCTCGCTGGGTTTTGTGCCGTGTGTATGAATACGCCGAGCAAGGTGATGCAAATGCTTCGCTGCTAAGTGTGGACATCCGTTAGGAAGGCAGTCAAAGCCAAAGTCGAGACAAAAGGTTTGATCAAAATCATACTTTTTATTGAAAAAATACGAACATCACGCTCTCTGTGACTAAATGAGCATTTGGGCTTTAAACCAGCTCGAGGGCGTCAAACACAACCGAGGAGGACAGGAACTTCTGAGCCGGGTCACTAGCACCACTACCAATGGACAGTGTGATCGTGTTAAGGCCCGCTTGGAGAGCAGACGACGGGATCACGTAAGGGTAGAGCTTGTAGTTGCCGACCGTCACGCCGCGAGTAACACCACGCGTCTTGACAGCCACAGAGTCAGGAACCTCGGCAGTCCAGTTGTTTACAGTGACACTGGAGCGAGCGCTGGCCTGAGCGAGCGCCAGCCCAATCTTGAGCGTCCTGGACTCTGAAGCTTGAGCGTCCGTCAGATCGAAAGTGATCTTGATGCCGTCGTTCGCAGCACGAAATTGAGCCATGGGGAACTTGCTGCTGTCGTCCGAGCAAGCAGCAAACGTGATCGGCTCCCATGCAGCCATGCGAGAGTCGCTCGGGTGCATCTTGTGGATTTTGTCGGCGTTCAGGAAGCCGTCGGGGGTGCCGTCCCACTCGCCGATCCGCCAAATGGGGTTCTTGACGAGCTCGAACGTCACGTCAATGGTTTGCATCGTGGACGTGCCCTCCGTCACGGTCACCGAAGCCGTGCCCACCACCAACTGCTTCTTATAGACGATGGCTTTGTAGGTTCCCGGCTTCATCTTGGGCGACGTGAAGGTCTTGGATCCAGCCGCAGCCTTGACCCAATACTGGGCATCTGCATTGGAGAATCCCACGACGACGTCCGAGTCCCCAAGAACATCGTTGGCGTCCGTGATCGTACCGGCGACTTGACCGCGCTTGGCATCCGGGACAAACCCAGTGAGGTTTTGGTCCTGGAAAAAGCTAAAGTCGAGTGATGACGCCGATGGCGCGGCGCCACTGGTGAACGCGAGCGCATAGGGTCCGTGGAACCCGTAGCGGTATTCCTCGATACGGGTGTGATCCGAGTTCATGTAGAACGTGAGCTCGTTCGAGACGTCCAATTTGTTGTTGATGTCACGGAAGAACGGCCCACCGCTCGACGTCTCGTAGCCGTGCTCGGAGATTACAAAGTAGACACCGGCAGCGGCGCTGTTGACGCCGTGGACGTCGTCGTCAATGAACGGCACACCCGAGTAGAACTTGGAGCGGGTGATCCCTGCGCTGTTCTGCATGACGTCTTCTGCCTCAATGACTGTCATACCCGACTCAATCGTTGCCTCCAGAATGCCCTGGTCCACGACGGTCTTGTCCAAGCGCGCTAAGAACCGCAATTCCGGCAGCACCAGATCGTTCGAATGGTACGTGCCCATGTAGATGACGTTCTCGTTGGGACGGATGAAGTACGACTGTTCCAGTCCGGTTTTTTTACAGTTGATATGGATGGTCTTCTTGTCGTCGTTCAAGGACTCGATAGTTGATGTCACGCTTGAGCCCAAGCCCGAGTTTACGTGCGTACCCATGGACTTGTATTGCAATTCCTTGCCATTGTAATTAATGGAGACGATATCGCACGTCGACTGCCTCATGGAAATTGTCAAACCCCCTCCAGTGTTGATGACGTACTTGTCAGAGCTCGTGGTATAACCAAAATCCGTAGCAGCAGAGGCCGTCGCTGTCAATGATGCAGCCGCTAAAGCGGCAAGAAGACGGCAAGACAACATTTTTTCTCGGAGTGGGGTCTGTGCGATGATGGACTTGCCCCGCACACGGATTTTTACCAAATGAACTCAGCTTGACGCCGGACAAGTGGAAGAGCGGGGTCAACTAAGGCATCGGCTGGATCTGCCGGCGACGACTGCACGGTGAAACGTTTCGCGATTCCTTCTTTTCCTGTGCAGCATCCGACGTCAGTCGTGAACAGTTGTATTAAGGCGCAAGGCTCACATCATTTGATTTTTTTGAAACTTAACCGACAGTACAGTACCTGTACCAAATCGATGGTGGTATACTATCCATTAACATTTGACACATCATCGGCTATCAACACCCTACAGTGTAGTATCCGGACAGGGTACATGTACAGGGCCCCCTTGCCAATTTAATACCTTCGGTGGAAGTTATTCGTATTATGTACAACAACTTATTAGCTATCAAAGTGGGATAGTCAATACGAACAACAGTGCGGAACAAAGTTGTTGGATGCCTCAGCACTGCAAGCTAATAATGACTTAAAGGTGCAATGCACTCATTGCATAAACAGTACAGTTTCTCCTCGCCAATTTAATAGCTGTGCAAAGGCTTTGACTGAGTCATGTACTTAGTAATGCAGCTGGTACGCGAGAAGCAGTACGTCGAGTTATCGCCATTAAACCCACCTCATGGATGATGAAATCCGCGATTTGTCTCGACAAGTTGTGCTGCCGGACATCCCAGCGTAAGCGAGGCTTGAACTCTACCTAACAAGCACCTTCGACGGACCTAGACGCCTATACGCGATTCGTATCGTGAAGCTCGTGTTTCAATGAGCATCATGTTGATAAATTCATTAACCTCCAAGTTGACAACAACTCGCTGCACGACAGTACAAGCTACGAACTCACTCGGTAGTTCCTCGTCCTTAGCTCGTCCTTTGCTGCCTTGACGCAGCGGCGATCCATACACGCAGTATACACTTCACGGACATATCGCCCACCCTTAACTTCCTTTTTATTCGCGCTTGAGACCACCGGCTTCAAGTCGTTCGACGTGATGGCGCACGTGCCGAATCTCGAGCAAAAGCTCCTCGAATCCGGTCTTCATGTGATCCCAGCGAGCTTGCGCGCGGTCATTTCTGCGCAAAATCGCTTTAAGCACTTCACCCCAGAACGCGCTGTTAAATGCAACGGCACCAACCACGAGCCACTGGAACCACGGAATGTACTCAAAACCAAAGATATCGTCCATAATGACAGGGACGTTGGTCACCAGGATAGTCAGAATCAACGACATGCACGCCGCAAGCTGCATGTAGCCATTTGCCAGCATCCGCACGAACACAGGCTCCGTAAAGTGGCGTACCGTGTAGGCTCGCAATACTTCCGTGAAGGCCAGCCCCAAGAACACCATAGTCTGTGCACGTCCCAAGCCCGCAGGAACGCAGTCGTAGTCGCCTCCCTCGCAGTAGCTCGTCGAGTTCTCGAACGAAGTCATGCCAGCAACTTCATCGCCGAAAATGTACGTACCGTCAGCGTACTGAGCGGCACAGTTGCCGTACGTTTTCCATCCGTCGTTCACGCCTTGCCAGCGTTGGCACGTCACGTCCGTGTAGTCGGTCCCGTCGGAACCGCCGCCAGCGTTGTATATATCGTTTGTCAGCAGCTCCCCGAAATTCCAGTAGAGTCCCAAGAGGAACGTGGTCGACGCACCCACGAGTAGCAGAAAGGCATTGAAGAGCACAAGCAACCAGAGTCGACCCTGGATCAATGAAGTATGTTTGTTTCGAGGCTTCTCGTCCATAATCTGCGGGTCGCCCTTCTCCAAGCTCAACGCTACGGCAGGCATGCCGTCTGTAAAGAGGTTGAGAAGCAGAATGTGTAGTGCTTCTAATGGTAGTGGGAACCCGCCAGCCACTGACAGCAAGATTAATATAATCTCGCCAATGTTCGTGGACAGCAAGAACATGACGAACTTCTGGATGTTGGCGTAGATGACACGGCCCTTCTCCACTGCAGACACAATGCTGCAGAAATTGTCGTCAGTTAGGATCATATCCGACGCCCCCTTCGCGACTTCTGTACCGGAAATGCCCATGGCCACACCAATATCAGACTCCTTAAGAGCAGGCGCATCATTAACACCGTCACCAGTCATAGCAGCGATGAGACCTTGGCGTTGAAGTGACTTGACGATTTCAATCTTATCTTCCGGCTTGGCACGGGCGAAAACCAGCGTGCGTGATGTGATCTCGTCGATATCGGCTGGAGGTAAGTATACATCACCACTCGGGCGGAGCTGTGTGCAGTCCGTAGCTTGCGCTTCAGGATCGGCGCCAACTTGAAGCAAGTCGATGTTCTTGGCGATAGCAACAGCAGTGGCGAGGTAATCTCCCGTGATCATGACGGTGCGGATGGAAGCTGCACGTGCAGTTGCAATGGCATCGCGTACACCGTCACGCTCGGGATCAATCGATGCCACAAGCCCCAGGAATACCAATGGCTTCGACAAGACGGCAAACTTCTCGTCAACATCGTCGCAGTCCTTCCCATAAGGCAGTTCTTGCATCGGCTGAATAGCTACAGCTAGAACACGTAAAGCTTGCGACGATAATGCATCCACAGCCTCCAAAATCTCATTGCGCTGCACGTTATTCAGTGTCTCGATCGTCCCATCCTTCCGACAGTATTGCGAGCAATTTTTTAAAATATAATTGGGTGCACCCTTAATATTGGCCACAAGCTTCGGTGGTCGGTCACCAGGTAGCGTCAATATATCGAACATTGCGATGCCATTGACAACTGGAACCGCGTTCACAGTGATCATCATCTTACGTGAAGAGCTGAAAGGCACTTCCGCGATGCGTGGATAGCCTTCAAGAAGACGGTCTTCCCAAATACCCGCTTTAGCAGCTGCGACGATCAACGGAGCCTCGGATGAGTTGCCAAACGGGACCCAACGTGGCATTTCCCCGTCGTCAGCTTCCACTTGTTTGAGTTGCGTGTTACTGCAGAGCACAGAAGCCATCAAAGTAGCGCGTAGTTGAACGTTACCGGCTTCCGGTTCGGCCTGGTTGACTCCGTCAGCGGATAAAATGGAGCCCTCGGGCGTGAACCCCTTGCCAGTAATGGTATATTCGCGGAAATCGCCCCAAAGCTTCACAGCTGTCATTTTACCTTCCGTCAGCGTGCCAGTCTTGTCTGTGCAGATAACTGAAGCGGCACCAAGCGTCTCGACCGAGGCAAGTTTGCGCACGAGCACGTTCTTCTTGACCATCTCGGCAGTACCCGACGACAAGCAAATAGTCACCACCATCGGTAAACCTTCCGGAACAGCACTCACAGCCACTGACACGGCGGCCATAATCATAGTAAGGTATACCGGACGATCAGGATGGCGTGGGTCTTCAGTGCCACGGATCATGCCGACGATGAAGACGAGGATAGCGACTCCTACCGCAATGAGGCCCATGACATAACCAGTGTGGTGTAAAGCCCTTTGCAGAGGCGTGAGCTTCGGGCGGTGCTTGGCAATGCAGTCGCCAATCGGGTTCCGAATCCACTTTTTCTCTTGCGCCGCGTCATCGGAACCACTCTGAGCTTGCAGCAGCGCTGCAATGGAACCCACGCGGGTGTTCATACCGGTTTCCACGACGATACCGCGTGCGTTACCGGCCGTAATTGTCGTCGAAGAGAACACCATGTTGCTAGCTGTCAGTTTGGCAGGCTTACCAGCGCCAGCGGGGTGGAGCGGAGCATTGTATTTCTTGGCGACGTCTTTAGACTCGCCTGTGAGCAGCATTTCATTACACTTGAGATCGACACTCGTGAACAACCGAATGTCAGCAGGGACAACGTCACCCGTGACGAGGATGACAATGTCACCAGGCACCAGCTGCTTACTGTCAAGTACCTGCTGCATACCGTCACGAACGACAAGCGACTGCGGACTCGATAGACTTGCCAGTGCTGCTAACGCATTACTGGCTGAATGTTCTTGGTATGTCGCTACAGCTGCATTAAGCGTGACGATAGCAAGGATAGCGATACCCTCGACCCACTCTTGAAGAGCCAGAGACGCCAATGCCGCAAATAAGAGCATGGCGATGATAAGGTTGTAGAACTGCAGTAGGAAGATCACGATCACTGGCGTCTTGGCTTCTTCCTCCAGTGCGTTGTATCCGTAGCGTAGTATCCGGCGCTCCACGTCCATCCCGTTCAGTCCTCGCTCGAGGTTCGTGTTAAGCATCTTAGAGATGAGCTCGGTGGATCGCTGGTGCCACGTCTTCTCGTCCGTCTCGTTGAGTGTCGCGAAGGACTCGCGTGTAGGCACGGGATTGGCAGCGAGCAGCAGCTCTCCATCGCTCAAGAAGCGCGAGCGGTGGTCAGGTAGCGGGGTACTAGGTCCGACTTTGACCGAGTTGGTGTTAGCCGCCATCTTCGCGTCGGCATGGTACAAGTCGGCGGTGGAGAAGGAACGCGCACCGCCGGACACGTCTACAACGAGGTGCGCCGGCAGATCGACGGAGCGCGAGGAGGCACGAGGCGTCTCCAGGCTCGTATAGTTGGCGCTGTCGCGCAGCGAGCGTGAGGGCTGCGAAGCTCCACTCTCGTAGCCCGACATGGTAGTTAAGTGGATAGGTACTATATGGAAGACGGTCTCAGCTCTCGTTATAGTGTGGAGGCTTGCTGCAGTGAAGAGAGATGTGAGGCCTAGGAAGCCAAATTGGAAATGAACCTCGTTCAACGAAGTCGCTTTATTCAAGTGCAGGTCTTAGATAAGCTCGGACTCTACGGGATGGGGGGAAGGGTGATGGCTGCGCACTTCAACGCGCAGCCTGCGAAGCGCACGTGCGCGATCCAAAAGGGCAACGTGATGGGTCTGCGAGCGGATTGGTTAATTTCCTTGATGACGCGATCTGATTCGCGTTTCGCTGGACGAGACCATCACTCATACTGGGATACTGTTCAACGGCTATTTGCTAGTCGCTCGGGCCGTGGACACTTTGCGATTACTGTAAGTCCTGGCTGGTTTTGTTTTGTGCTCGGCTCGGCTGGCGTGTTTGGGTGTGTGGAGGGGGTCACACTGGTACTGCACAGTGTAGGCGTTATCGAAGGAGACGTGCAAATCTCGAAGATAAGGCGCCGTGCAACGTCTGCCCATTTTCGAAGGTGGCTGAGGGAGGATGGGACTCATGCCGCAAGAGATACAACGCCGTTTCCACGCGGTGAAAATGGCGTTAAAAGAGAGGATTCCTACTGTAGGAAGGAAGGATAATTCCGTCTGCAGGCGCGCTTGCGCAGACTTGACACAGCAGGGAGTTCATGTTCAACAGTCGAACGTGTTGGTCGCTACGCGACGTGCATACTGCCGATACGGATCTCGCTAGAGGTGCTGCGACACTCGCTGACTGCTTGGAACTTGCAATGTCTCTCTTCCAGCGCTATCTTGTTGGGAGTGTCTTCCCGTCGTCCAAGCAAACCCGTCCAGCTCTGCGCGTGGGTTAACTTTAATGCTGGCGCCGATACCATGAGCAATGCGCATTGCGCATCAAGTCAGCTCCAGCTGTGTGTGACAGCCAGATAGCCAAGCCAAGTGCATGTTGAAGCGGTCCGAATCTCTTACGTGTTCCTTCCTTCCTTCACTCAAGCGCTTGAGGCGCTTGCCTGCAAGCTTTGGCGATGTGCCGGTGTTTTCATTCATGCGTGCTATCTTCGGGATGGTGCAGTCTACACAGCAGATGCCCAAGTGGTTGCCTTATGGTTGTAGTTAAAGGAGTCAATAATAATACAGTACATACAGTACAGTGCAGTTCGGCACATCGGGCATAACTGAATCGCACCCAAGATTACCCTCCCTTCTATGGGTATGCGAAGCTCGTCGCGAGGCGTTCTGGCTCGTTCGCCGCACGAGGAGTCCTCGGAGGACAGGTTCCGAGATGGCCAGCAACGCTATTATACATTTTTTTAAGGTTGCAAGTCAACGCTAACTACAGTAGACGACTGGTTCTAAAAGCACACAACCGGCACAACGTGCTTCGACTTCCACGAATTAATTAATCGCTAAACGATGAGGACACTGGTCAACTTGATATGTGGAGATCTCGCTCTGTTGCTTGCTGCAAATCTTCGCACATGCTACTAACCGAACTGCAACGAAAACCTTTCCTGGCACCGACGCTGGTCACTGTCTCCTTCAACCAATAACCCAAGTGAGTACCTTTGCTGAATTCGTTTGGCGCTTTGAATGACCGCAAGTGCGCTGATCCTTTCCTCGGGATTAAAGCAGCACATGCGCTCGACCAGTTGCCACTCGACCTCAACAAATGTGGCTGGACGTGGTGGAAGTTGCTGCTTTTCAGTCACCTTGTTCTTCACCGCGTCATCTCTCATAGTATTCCCCCACGGATATTCTTCACTAATCGCTTTAATTATACACATCCCGAGCGAATAGATATCCGACGCGAATGTTGGAGAAGACCCGAGCAAAACCTCAGGAGCTTTCCATCTGAATGCGCCACCACCGTTACGATCACCGGTAAGATGGATTGGTCGCCAAGACACTTGAGCCGAAGTCTGCCAACTTTACGGTATACTCGTTCTCGCCCACGAGGATATTGTTGCCCTTGAGATCGCCATGAACATTTCCACGCTCATAGAGGTAGCTAAGCCCCCATGCAGCATACCCGCCATATTGTCGTGCGTTTTTTCCCTTGAGAAACGATATGAGCGTTCCTCCGGTTGCACGCTCACACACGAAGAAAGGTCGGCCTTCATGACATGCTCCAAACAACTTGATCAAGTTGGGATGGTTTAGTGCAGACCACAGATCGAGTTCGTGGCGGAACTGCTCTCGATTTTTACGCTTGGCTAGGTCGGTAAGCACCTGCTTAATCACTACGTCGGCGCCGAGCCATCGCCTCGATATGCAGAACCAAAAGATCCATCAGCAATATGCTCTTCAATCTCTACTTGATACGAGGGGATAAACCATCGAGGAAGCACAATGGCACCCGAGGTAGCGAAGCCTACGGCTTCATATTGAACCACTGCAGCTGTTTCAGCCTTGTTATTTTCACTTGACAGCTCATCTAGACACTTCCACGGGTTTTTTTAGGACACTTGAACACATGGACGTTGTTTCTGTTAAAAGTTTCTCCAGTCTGGTTGCCAACGGTGAATTGGACGGTTCGAATCTAGCATGGAGGATCCTAAAATCAGACGGTCAATGGCATGGTGAAGACCGAAATTGCGGTTAGCAATGGTCCGTGTCGCGCACAAACTCACCGTTGTGTTGTAGCCATTACATGACGCTTGCTCCAGTCTGTTGAGAAATCGCCACAAGATCAAGCAGAAGTCGCCAAATGTGACTGCAGGTAGGTTTATTCCCAGTCTAAATTGCTGATGCAAGTCGTACAGCCGATCAAGTACTCGCCGATTCAATTCAGCAAGTCCCCGCTCTTCATTGATTAACTTGCCTGCATCTTGTATCATTTCGTTGACGGTTTGACCAGATAGAGGAAATATGTACGCATTCACATCATCCATTAGTTCTAGCTCAGCATCTTTCCACTTTGGAGCTTCAGCCTCATTTCATTGCGGGCAAGATCCTCTATCACCTCTACCACCTCAACAATATCCACCCTAGTGTCTGCCTCAGCAGTACACATCGCGCAAAGTAGATTCCATTCCTTTCTAGCGAGATATTCAGGTTGAGCAGCTGGAAGAGCTTCAACCGTAATCTTGTCAGCTGGTCTCCGATCACGAGCGAATAGCTTATGCACTGAAATCCCGAACACGTGAACATCGTTTTGTTTACTGGGTGGACCAACGGGATTATCGGGTAAGTGCCACAAATGTGTGCCACCAAGCTGTCCCTTGCCTCCGGACGATAGAATGTTAAACTCTTCTGTGGACTCTGATGCAGAAGCTTACGCTCATGTAGGTATCCCAGTCCAAGCGCACACCGTGGAGTATCATCCAAGATACGCTCTTCGAAACTGGAACACTGTGCTCGTGAAAGAAGAACTGTTTTCCCACGTGACTTGCACCGTAAAATCGCGTGCTCCAGCATCCTCACGTGTGGATGCTGGAGCGGTGACCAGATAGCTGCCTGCCGCAGACAACCCTCTTCGCTTCGGAATAGGCTTCTCGGCACACTCCCATTAATAGGTTGTATGTAGTGGTGAACTATGGTGGAACAACCCCCACGACTACATCCAAACGACTGGAGATCCAGTCATACACTGCAGAAACCACATCCAGCTCGCGTGACAGGAGCATCCCTCCATGATCCATTATTCCATGTTACAACAGTGTCAGTACCTCGAGTTGTTGGGTTTCGTCTGCGACTTCTTGTGCAAGATCTTCGAGAGGATCGTTTCGAAAGCCCAGCTTTACGAGACGTCACGGCCAAATCCACCTGCCTTACCGCGCGATTTGTAGAGCTTAGTTACCAGGGACTCGAATATGGCGAGACGACGCTCCCGTTCTTGCTCCAGCTCCTTCCTCCATAGTTCCGCAGTAGCTGAATCGCGGATACCCAACATGTCGAGCGATGTCTTGATCGCGTCGTGGAGGATCTTCATCACTCGGCCAGTGTCCGCCAGCTTGACAAGCACGCGCGGTTGTTGCTCATAGTCCCGTAAACGCTTTACAAGATCCCACCCCAAGTTAATGAGCTCTATATTACCTCGTGTGGTTTTCGCTGCGTCGCGTAAATTCGCGACTAATGAATCACCAGTGGCGTGTGGAGTTCGAACCAGCCCGACTTGGGATGAGTGCCACCTTTGTCGCCTGGCCCGAGCGGGTCCACGGCTCCTCCCCACGAGAAATTAAGCCACGCGCGGTCGAACCGCTCCTCCATCGATGCACTGAGATTTTACTACAGTGCTGGCACTTATTATACTGCCACCCATGAAAACGGTCAAATTTCAGCCAATAGTTCTTTAGCGACCATGGCGTTCTTACCAATGAAAAGAGCGCTCGAAATTAAGGCGAACACCATTGGAAGCGCTCCATTTCGACAAATACTCGCTGTGAGCCAAGCCGACAACGATCGCGACGTCTTGTAGAAGGGGAACAAGCTATACTGCCACTGCGTACATTACGAGCTAAATGGCATTGCTTCTGCGTGATGCTATACGTGGCGCAGTCGCTGATTTTGCGCGTTTGCTCATCATAATTTGGTGTCTGCCGCTATATTTTTTTCTTAGCGCTAGCATGCCTAGAGGAACGACCCTCACAACGGATGAGCAGACAGCGATTTTAGCCCTCTATAGACGCGGTATGAGCGAGCGAGCAATCGCACAGGACCTAGGGCGCTCGCGACCTGCAATCCACACCTTTCTGAACTCTCCGAAGTCTTACAACACTACCAAGCGGCCCGGCCGCCCGCCAAGCTGACCCCCGCTGCCAAGCGGCGCCTCTTGCGCGAGGCGTCGAAAGGGGATTTGAGCGCCAGAGGACTGCAGGAGCAGCTAGAGCTGCCTGTTGGAGTACGCCGAGTCAAGCAGGTGCTTCAGGAGAGCACGCACTTGACGTACGCTAAGCGCAAGGCGTCGCCAGTGCTGACCAAGAAGCACAAGGAGGATCGGCTCAAGTGGGCGCGTGACAAGGTGACCTGGGACGAGGCCAAGTGGGCCAAGTGCGTCTTTTCCGACGAGAAGAAGTTCAACTTGGACGGCCCGGACGGTCTCCAGTACTACTGGCATGACCTCCGCCGCGAGAAAAAGTTCTTCTCGACGCGCCAGAGTGGCGGCGGCAGCGTCATGGTGTGGGGTGCGTTTTGCTCTCACGGTAAAAGCGACCTCGTGATTTTGGACGGTACGCAAGACAGCGAGGGATACATCCTCACCCTGTCAGAGCATCTTTTGCCTTTTATCGATCGTTTGTACGGGCGCGACTGCATTTTTCAGCAGGATAATGCGTCGCTCCACTCGTCGGGGACTACCAAAGCGTTCTTCCAAGAGCAAAACGTCGAGCTTACGGAGTGGCCAGCGAAGTCGCCGGATCTAAATCCTATCGAGAACATGTGGGGCGTCCTCGCCCGTGCAGTTTACGCTAACGGGCGGCAATTTTCAACCCGGGCAGACCTCATTGCGGCCATTCAAGACTCATGGGCAAAGATCGGGTCAGAGCTCATCGCCAAGTTGCTCAAGTCGATGCCCAAGCGGTGCATCGAAGTTCTTGAGCGTCGTGGAGCCAAAACTAAATAATAGCGGGAGCACAATGCGCTTGTGGTGGACGAAAATGGCAACGGCAGCATAGCTTTTTCCCGCTTTTCATTTGACTGTGACGGTTTTGCTTGCCCCGCAAAGAGAATTTGCTGAAATGGAGCGCTTCCAACGATGTTCGCCTTGTTTGGACAAGCTATTTCCATTAGTTAGAAAACCAAATTCTAAATCGAACTACCCGCTGAAATTGGACAGTTTTCATCGGTGGCAGTATAATTAATGCCCGCACTGTAAGATCATCTATGAGATCAGATCTGTACTGAAATAAACGTTATATCTGGGTCTGTACTGAAATATAATAACTTATATCGGTTCTCCTTGCACCTAAATCAAATGCTTTGCTGGTCAATAACCGGGGAAACTCCTGGACAGCTCCGGGAATTGTGCCCTGGGCCACGGCATTTCTTGCACAGCCGAATACGTTGTGGCACTGCACCTTGTTCTGCATCGACTAGCTGCGCTTGATCCCCACCAATCGAGACCATAGTAGCTGGTTCAGGTGCTGGACGCTTGGTTCCGCGGCTGGGTACTGAATTGAAGTCCTCATCGTTTAAACTGGCACACGTTCTCGCGCGTCGAGAGGGCGGAGTGTTCATGGGAGGAGCACACGCAGGGTCTTCATTAATAGCCGAGTGAAGCGGCAGTTCGACTGCTTTTCCCCTGAACGCCAATGCGAAGTTCTCCACGAGGTAGCCCGGAGCAAAGCGTTCAATGACTGAATCCATTTGCTCGCAGAAGAGCAACACGGCGATGAGGTGACGACATGGAATAGCATACTGGCCGATGAAAGCACATGTGCAGGTGCTGGCTTGCAAGTCAACGCGACGACGCTGGCTCGGATCCTTGTCCATCTTCGTCACGAATGCCACTGTTTCTGAGGCACGACTTACTTTGTACTCACCAATTCGCTTGCACTGCGCGTCATACAGATCTTGGGCTCCTTGAGTCACTTTTCGATTCTGCGACTTCCACTTCCCTGCCAACGTGCTGCGCTCAAACGCGTCGTCCACAAAAGACGTCATGATGGCTTCAAAAAACGTAAAAGGCAGCATATCCCGGTATCGGTCAACTCCTTGAGCACTGCCCATGCCATCTGAGCTCCCAGTCCGCGTATCGAAGCTCGGCGTAATAGCGGCTGCAGCTAGATTCGCCCCGCTATCAATACCACGGCTCCCTCCAAGACCCAGGCCATCGACACCGAGTCCGTTTCCTGCCCCACCAACCACTTGCTGTTCTTGCTCCGAGGTCTCGAAAAAGGTCCGACTTCGCCATCCGTACATCGCTACTTTCCCAATATTCCCGGCAACAACCCAGCGTTCGATAGGAAACTGTCGGATGTAATTCTCCACTCCAGGTCCGCAGGTCGTGCCCATCCACTCAAGACGATTGTTGTACTCCATCTGGGTCTCTGATCCTTGCAGCCCCCACACAAGCGCATGGTGATGTTTGTTAAACGATCCAATCTGCGCCAACTCATGCTCTATGATGTACCTCGTGCAATAGCGAAGCGTAAGTCCCAACTCACTCTCCACAGCCATCAGCTCGGCGTCAATAGCACACAGCACGGGGCAGTACCTCAAATTCACGCCGCTTTCTCCCACGCACCGGAAGAACCACCGATAATTCTCACTCGACGGCGCGTCACAACATGCCACCGCAATAGTCACATTGCGCATGTTGCCGTCTTTGCCGAGCAGGAAGAGCTGCACCCCTTGGTAGTTCGCTTCGCTGTTGTTGCACGGCACCACCTCAAACCCGTAGATCTGCTGGTTAAAACTCGTCGATTGCGTGAACGCAAAGCAGCTCAAGAAAGCTCTGGAAAAAGCCCCGGGCACTTTGCTCTGCAGGCACCCGACTTCGTATCTCGTGAAGGACCCTGGATTTAACTCGGCGAAGTTTCGTAAGAGCGACGGGATCTTCCGGAACGAGTTGCCCACTTGGGTCAGTAGTTCCTGCTTCATGATCTGCTTGGCCCGGTATATCGTGCGGAGATTTGCTCGACCCTGAAGTTGCTGCAGCAGTTGCGCAGCCGTGCCATTGGGCGTGGCCGCTAGCGCTTGCTGGAAGCTCGGACTCTCCACCAATTGACGCTGCGTGGGCTTGGCGGTCGACGTGCACTCAGACGAGTGTGTCAGATCGGCACTGGACACATACCAAGTGTGGTCCGTCTTGGAGTTGTGCAGGTAGAGCTGCACGAAGAATGGGCAGGGCTCGGTGGACGCGCACACCATTCGGCGGTGTTTGCCTCCGCGTCGCGCAACTTTAACTTGTTTGTTGTGGTAGAGCGCATAATCTTGAACACCATAGAACGCGGTCTTGCTATCCTTGAAGCGCTTGCCCTTGAAGAGTGTCGGCGCGGGCAGTGAAGAGGAGAAGGCGGAGGCAGTAGCGGCGTCGGACTTGGGCTCCATTGCTCGAGGTGTCTACTGTATATGGTCAGAAGGCGAGTATATAGTGGGAACCAAACACCTGGATTGATTATGGGGGCACAGTTTGTCGGGCGAACTTAAACGAGTTCAAAGTTCGTACGAAGTATACAATACATGTACCAAGCTTTCGAGATAATTATACTGTATTTAGACAACAGAAAAATCACAACAGCATTCAAGTTAGAAAACGAAATGAAAGAACCAAAAGTAACAAAAGCAAAAATAACAGTGAAGGCAAGCAAACCCAAGTGCAAATTAAAATTAATGAATGCAAAATAAGACAGCTACCATCCTGACTTACTGTCCGTAGACCATATCCTGCATCAAGTTGACAGCATTGACAGTGCCGCGCGTGTTCAGCTCCATCTTCGTGACATCATCGGCGTGATGTATTTGATGGTGGCGTGGGCAGCGCGCTCTAGGAAACGCATATTATTCCTTGATCGTCAGGATATTGCCGTCGCTGTCCGTGAGGTCGCTACAACCACAGATCACGTCACGGTTCAGTGCCGATATGCTTCTTTCACGTGCGCCTTTAAAACCGAAAAGTAATCCTAGATAGGGTTGCGCATGGGTAGGGAGTCAGGCGCAGTAGCACCAAGTCGCTGTGCGGAATCACATTGTGATCCGTTTAACGGTGCGCTGGGCGTGCTGTTACCAAACGCTTTGTGAGAAAGTCACCAACACATTCATGGCTGGAGCTAGAGCAACACCCTGAATACATCGTACTTGTTCATGTTCGTCCTGTGCGTGGCATCCATGCACAGGGCTTCTGGAATCTTGCGGGTCATTCTTCTCATATGCGCCGTCTGGAAGGTGATACAGCTCGTGAGATTCGTACTTGGGTCGCGGAAGATGTTTACCGCGTTTCCCGGACCTTCACGAAAACCTGTCAGCAACTCGGAAACACGGACGTTGACGTCGGGCGAAGTATAAGTCTCTCGCCGCATCTCAGCAACCATGTTATCCACATCCTTCGGCTAAATGGGTTTACCATAGGCCTCTTTCAAGTAGCGCAGAGTGTTTTTGCGCTTCGAGACACCTATAAATTAAAGCAACAAACTAATTTTAGCAACAACCACAGTTTGTAGATAGTCCAAGTGAAAGGTTACCTTGCCACATCGTTTTAGCGACGCCCTTGATACCAGGAGATACAATCTTCTGCGTTTCAGCGTATGAGTAGTACGCATCAGGACCAATGGTTGTGGGTCGAGTTGTGCTTTGTGTCCGAACAATGCACACGCCGTTCTCTCGATTCAACACAGTATTTAATCTCGCCATGCATCCAATCCCTCGGACCGTGTGATTCGTGCGCCCGTCCTTCCACGCGGTTTGAATTGCCACCCATGTGTGCAAATTTACGCCTTTGAATAGAACACAAGCGACTTGTCGAGCAGGTCGGGGTCACTCCCCGAGTGGGCGGCACGTTTGCGGCTCTCGCTATTTCGGTGGCAAATTTTGTTGCTTGTCCGTAGCTTATAGATTTGATATGTCTCCTCTTGGTACCTGCAGTATTCAGTTCTAGTGAGCAACAACCAAATTTAAGCACAACCGACACAAAGGCTCGTCGTACTTGGCAAACGCAGCCTTCAGCCCTTCCCAAGATGCAAGCTCGCCCTCAAAGCGAGTAATGTCACTGCAACCGTCGGTCCAGTTGAGGCGTTTTCGCTGGGGCCCTCCACATAATTCGTAGTTTACATGAGAAGATGACGGGAAAGTGCAGAGTAGAGGACTGACAGGATTGGTGGGACGAAGCCAGGGGGGGGGGGGCAAGCTATAGGGGGCTGTCGCTGGCTGGAGGGAAGTGTCGATCACTAGCTTCCTATTTTTTTTAAATTATGATTTGGAAATTCTGGTCATACCGAAAAAACTGAGGTAAGAGTTCGGTCCAGTATGTGGACCTTTTACAACGAAAAACTTGGTGAACGTAGGCACTTCCATATATTATCAATGGTTAGAGCGCATGTTGTACGAAGGTAGCGATGGTGAAGATAGTCTCCGTGTCGGCTAAGAAAGACGTGAGAATATTTTCCCTTCCATGCAGTAGAAGTTGTTCGTTAGCGCTATCTTGGGTCGCTGTAGATACAAAACTGGTGGCTATCTTGGCGACAGTTGTGGTGGTTGCGCTTACGCCCGCTGCTAACAGATCCACATTCGGGCGGATCCTTAAAGCGCTACTCAGTGTGGGTGTTCTTGGAGGTTGCAGACTTAGGATAGTGTTCCTGTCGGCACTTGAAAACTACACACATAAAAGCATTTTTTTCAATGTAGTAGAAGTTGTTAGTTGGTGATATCTTGGGTCCCTGTGGATACAATACGTATTAGTGGTCATCTTGAAAATGTTTGCGGTGGTTGCCGCAAACAGTTTTAGCGGTTTAAATGTTCCACTCGTTCCGGCTTTTGCTCTAACTACTGAAAAGTGTCAAGGCCTTACCGTGAACACAGTGGTGATTGGATCGCTCTGACACCACACAAGGCGCAACCTCAACGCGCCTCCTTCTACCTCGCTGTCACCCGCGTCAAATTCATCCAGAACATGTTTCTCATGGTGTCGCTCACTGGAATTTCTTAAGTACTTCATTCTTTCCCAGCCTGTACTTTGTGAAATACTTCATCTTCAGTGACTTGAGCAAGAGTGATATCATTGCGATCCAAATAAGATTCAGGATATAAAGTCCATAAAATTTCTGAGCTTCCTCGTGCGTCGCGCGACCTTGTTTATAATATTTAAGTACGTACTTTTAATATTGAAAACACCAAAAAATTGAAGACCCAACTGAGTCTGATGATATTGAGCATGATGATAGCAATAGAGACTTTGAGTCAGCAGAGCTTAACTTTGTTGAGTCCGGCACATCATCACGCAAGGTTGTTTTTTTTTGTTTATCTCCAGAAACGCATTACTCTCTTTTAATGAGTTCATTGCGGCTTGGCTTGATCTTGCTTTGCAAATTGACCGCCAGTCAGGAGACAAATGAACGTGCAAAGAGCATGATGACCTTGTATTTCCATATTCATTCAAACTCAAAGCATCGAATGAACAATGAGCATGTTGGATCGGGATATACTTTATTTTTTTTGTTTCAGGCCTGCCATACCAAATCATTTCATTTCCGCACTACCATTCTCAATGCCTATCAGTGGACGGCACTCCGAATTGCTTACTTAGTACTTAGTTTTTATGTAGCATCAGTAGCCTGCTTTGTGAGCTTGTCTTGTGCTTTCCGCAATCTGCTGTCCAGAGTGAGCATTTCGGACATTGATTCCATGAGTTCGCGCTTGGTCTTATCCAGCTTTTGCTGCATCGCAGTTTGCTGTTTCTCAAAAGCTGCAAGCAACTCAGATTCCTTTGCTGCTGCAGCCTGTGCGGTGGCTCGAACTTCGCCTTGTAGTTGTACAATTGACGCCTTGGCATTTGAGAGGGCTTCATTCGTATCTTCAAGGCGATCGAACGCTTCTTCAAGCTGTTGTTTTCGGGTAGCTAGCTCTGCTTCAGTTTGATGAGCTCGTGATTCCAAGATGTTGCGCTGCTCGCCTGCCTCCTTCGCTAACAGCTCTTGACGGTTGGCTAATTGCACCATTTCATATCGCGCAGCCATGGCAAGTGTGACAAGACGATCCTTCCGCTCGTTTTCCTGCATTAATTACAAGCGTTAGGAAAACCCCAGCAGCGACTTCAAGTTGACACGATAGACCTTAGTAAGAGCAGCAATTTTCTTGATTTCTCCTGCTAGTAAGAGCGATACCCGGTCACGTTCCTACAATACACGAACCTAGCATCAATGAAAAATAGCACCAATCCGTACATTTATGTAGCAAGTACCCGTTTGAGGTCATCTTCACCTTCTTGCTGCAAGGCCAGTGTGCTGCTCAGGTGCTGTGATTTCCAGCACAGATTTCGTTAGATGACAAAAAAAATGTTGCAGCGATTAACGCAATCCTCTTACTTTGTACATGTTAGTCATGAGCTCCACGCTTAATTTGACTTCGTCGAACGTCTTACTGGTGTTGAGCATTAGGTCTTCAAGCTGTTCAGGTACAACTTGAGCACGCCAGACTTTGAACGCTGTATGAAATCAAGCTTTACCTTCTGAATCTTGGGCACAAACCACTTCTTCCCGTTCAGGTGGACCCTCTTCTCCTCGTCAAATTTGGTTTGCAAATGGGCCAGGTCGTCTTCAAGCTGTGAGTTGGTCAGCATCAGCTTTGAGTTGGTGGATCTCAACTCGGCCACCTCTCGCTTCAGCTTTTGCATTGTAAAGTGGACATCTTCGACTAACATGTCAGACTTCACCTCGCTGGTGGCCTTTGCCGGTAATACCACATGCGACTCCATCGATATTGCACCCAAACCTTCCGCTTCTGCGATAGGTATCACAGGCTGTTGACTTTTTGCAGTGACCCGCTCACGCTTTTCCTTTTGTAAGTCTTGCAGGGCCTGCATGAGAATGACGTAAACACAAATAAAAAGACGGGATTGCCATCGAGACGCTCAGGATACCATCGTGGTAAGCCAAGTTTCTTACAAGCATGGAATGAAAGTATGGGGTGAAAAGGATATATAAAGTTGCGTATCCCACGACGCGAGCGCGTCTTTCTCCGTTGTTGCATTAATGCCGTTGCCGAGGCTGTCGCTGGCTAGCGCTTCTGGGTTGCTACAGTACACATGACAAGCCAAACGAGGTGAGTAATCCACTGTCGACATGATCACGCCTCCGATGACGTGGTCCAGGTCCACGTTATCGCACCCAACTTCAACATCCAATTGCTTTTTCTCCTTGACGAGGTCCTCTGAGATTCGGCTCATGATGTCTCGACGCATTTCAAAAAGCTCCAAAGCAAGAGCCGACTGCTCCTGCTTGCCCCCCATCTTTTCCTTCTTGGTACTTTTGTCGATGAACGCCTTAAGTTGTTTCTAAGGGTGCGAGAGCAAACTAAGGCTAAGAACTTTGTCCAGCACAAGGCAACAAGCACAAAGTGTGCATACCGTTTCGTCCTCGAGGGCAGAGAGGGGTGCTGGGTCCTTCTCGCCACGTTGGCGCACATACTGCACCCGGAAGTCCTGGAGCAGACGCAGATCCGATCGTAGACAGCGTAATCGCGATCCTTCGGCTTCTTCCTGTTGCTTCTGGGCAGAGGAACTCAACAGCGAGTGCGCGTAGTGCGAACGCAAGGCGCGACTGTGCTGCAGCTGGAGATCGATATGCTTGGCCAGTGCTGTCACGTCGCCGCGCCAGTCCATAGTCTTCTTGGCAAATCGTAGCGCATCTTTCCGTGCTGCAGCGAGATTACTGCGACCACCGAAGGTAGACGCACTTGCTACTGCATCCTGCTGCACTCGGAGGGCAGCCGAGATCTCTTCATTCAGTTCCTCGAACTTCTTGTGCAGATCATTCACTTGCGCCTGGTTGCTCTCCATTGCTAGTGCCTAGCGACTACAGATATGAAGAGACGCGTAAAACCAACAACAGTGCTATTATCAAATTTTGTCTTGATTAGATAGATTAGCTACTCTTACTACCTGGTGTTGGGGATACGCTCCGACTCGAGTCACCGGCATAAATATCAACGCATCTACGCACTCGACGGCAGCTTACTAAAAAAATTGCATGTCCGCCGGGGATGCATTCCGTCTGCTCACCTCGTCGCTCGCAGCGCCTTTACAAAAATGAGGACGAGCTGAAGGCATCCAGATCCTCGCTCAGTGTGGCGTCGTGGAGCTCGACATCGTCGTCTCGAGCCAGCTTTTCGCGTTCCATTGCTAGCTGAGTTACACGAGCACGCTCCGCCTCGCGAGCACGCTCTTCTCGAATACGATTCTCCTCAGCGAGTTTTGCCGCTTGTTCGTGTTCGTGTTTCCGTTGTTCAGCTTGCTCACGCAACTTCTCCTTCTCGCGCTGTTCGATCTCGCGGCGTTTCTGAGCTTCTCGTTCCTTTGTGCGCTCCTTCTCCTTCTGCTGAATTTTCTGCTGCTTGATTTGTTCCATCGAGCGCGCAGAAAGCCATAACGAGCTCGTCGACTGGCTACCGTCGTTGGAGTGTGCCGATGGAGTCCCATTAGGAGTTTCCTTCTTGGCAAGCATGCTCCAAGCCCCGCGGTTTTCCACACGGAGAGGCTCCGAACTCGACAGCTGCTCGTCGCGAATCTTCTTGGCATCAGCTATTGCATACACACCACAAGGGCAACATAAGCTCCATGTTCGCCTTCATTGATCGATTCAACGCCACTAACCGGAGTGGACGGAGGCAGAGAGGTCGAGCTGAGACAAACTCGGAGCACTTGAAAGCGGAGGGGACTGTGGCATGACATGAAAGAGCGTTAATTAATATGTGACTGGAACCACATCAGCACTTTATGACTCGTTCGCTCAATTACATCTCACAAACCCACCCTTTCCAGAGGAGCACCGCCGTTGTCGTCCGAATCGGATTCACTATCGCTATCACTATCCGAGTCTGACGACTCGGAAGAGCTAGACGAACTCTCCGAAAAGTTGCAGCCGTCCCTCTTTGCAGCACTAGCTTCAGTATCAGCATCCACATCCGTCATGGCGACATCTTGATCTAAGCGTCGGTCACTATTTTCGCCAGCAACCACACGCGCCACGCTGGTTACATCGCGATCGATTGCGGCCAGCTCGCTCTTAAGCTCCTCCTTGCGGTGGCGGATATTCAATGCCGCCACCTTGGCAGACTTGAGCCGCTTTTCAGGTGGCGGCATCTTGGAATTCTTGGCCGGGCGCTTCCGCTTGCGGCCAATCCCGTTTTCCTACAAGAGGATAAAAGTAAGCACTTTAGTACTGGCGCGGCTAAGTAGCTCGAAGAGGCGTGAGTTTCTTACCCTAACATATCCTTCCAGCATTCGCAAGCATCGGGTATCGAACGCGTTGATGTCTAACTCTACTTCATCATTCTCGTTAGCCAGCTTCGCTACCGGAACGGCTTCGGCAATGATCTGAAGGACACGATTAATTTTGTCCTGCGGAAGCAATTTGATGTCGGAACTCAAACGAGCCTTGTCCATTTGGCTCATAGGCTCGTTGAGCTCCTCCTCTGTCAAATCTTCCATCTTAAATGGTCTGCGCAAAACAGAAGAGTGCAGTAATCAACCTGTTAGTGCACACAGACAGCTGCGGACTGGAAAGTAGAGGACCACAACGTACTTGGCAGCAGCCTTTGAGGTCTTGGACGTAACCGCCTTCGCCATGCTCGGTTGCAGCTGTTCCAGAGTTGCTTTCAGGCGCTCGATATCCTCCTTCAACGACATGATCAACCCCGTCTCTTCGCCAGACATGTGACGCTTGGTGTTACCTTTCGTACCCTTGCCGCCTCGGACCTTCTTCGAGGAGTGAATTGCGTCATCTTTCCGGTCCTTCTTTGACTTCAAATCTGAGTGCTTGTTCTTGGTAGAAAGCTTAAGATTGAGACTCTTGAACCGCCGTTCGAAGTCGTCCATGAGCTTGCGAGCGTAAATATGTACTTGGCTATGGGCAGCGTTGTAGAGCATCGCATTCCGAAATGTTAGACGCACATGCTCAGCAAAAGCCGACGGGCTGTCGTAGAAACCGGTCTCCAAGTTGTTCCGAATGGTACCGAGATCCATCGGCTCCTTAATTACATGGAAATAGTCAGGGATACCCAACGCAACAGGATCCACGGGTGCCAAGAAAGGTGCCGACTTGGGGCTAGCCATCAGACCCTTCAGGATACCCAGGCATTTTTTCATGCTCATCGGGGCATAATCTAGCTCGAGAATATTATCTTCACGGAGGTGAGCAGGGATTGAACGTTTCCGCTCCGAACGGCCTAGTACCAAAGACGGCGACAAGTAATCCGAACTCGGATTGCCCACCTTTCGCGGAGCGACAATAGTAGGAGCAGCCAGAGGGGTTACGATCTTAACGACATCAACCGATGGCGTAATGGCAGCCACACCTGGCGCGGAAATCGAAAGTGCCTTTACTTCACGCTTCACAGCCGGTGTAACCGCCCGGGCTGATCTAGCCCGGCGCGGGAGTGTGCGCTTTACAGGCTCCTTCGGCTTGTAGACCTTGTACAATCTCAACTCATTCGACTCCTTATCCAGAAAGCCGTGCAGCGTGAACTTGCCAAATCGGTTCTCGCCCAAGCCGGAAACCACAAACTGCGATGGGTCGGTGGCGTCGTGAACAAATCGGATCTCCACGTCGTGCTCCGCCACGGTCTGGTGCTTACCCTTCGTTGCCTGGATCTGGAATGATCCGCTGTACTTTCCCTGGAATGGCATAGCCGATCGCACATTCGCATCCGTTTCGTACCCCAAATACACAGGCGACACTTCGCTAACTGCTGCGTTCGTCATCCTGGACGAGCGCGCTAGTGCCGATCCCCACATGGACGGATGAACGCTGACTGCCGAGCCAGAGCATATCGGGATGGACACATCCTCTTGAGACTTCATCTCGAACGTGCTAATAATGCCGTTGGGTCCGAACGCTGCCTCATTCATGCCCCACATGCCGGACCACACGGCGTGCTTGTCTTGAATGTAATACTTGCCGACGAGCAGCGGTGCATACTGCAATACCTCGCGCGGAAGATCCGGCACGGGCGCGATCCTCTTCTTGCTGACCACGTTCTCCGTCTTCACAGCCACCTCTGGCGTCTTATTGCTCGCGTTGGCGCTTATAATTTTGGTTGGTAACGGCTGGGCTGTTGCGATGTTGTTGGGCTCCTGCTTGATCGTGATGGCACGCCCGTTGTCCTTATTGGTGGTGGAAGCAGGTGCCGCGTTCTGTTGCGCCTGCTGCTCGACCATCATGACGCAGACGTGCACGCTGGCAACGCTGTTTTGCTGCGGTTGGGGGCTGCCAGTGACGCTGTCGAGGTGCCCTCGGGGCGTGCCCGAGGTCCACGGGGTGGCGCTGTCGCTGGGGCTCACCACTTCAATGCGCGCCGTCTGAAACACCGCACTCTTGTCTCCTTTCGCCGCCTTGTCGGGATGAACCACCTCGTCCCGAGGATCGTCCAGTGTTAAATCGCCTATGGTGGCTGCGGGCGCCAGCTTAGTCGAAGCCGGCCGCGTGCTGCTGAAGCTGCTGCTAGTGGAGGTAGCAGCCGGGGATGGAGAGGCAACAGACGACAAAAGTGCTGTCGTTAGCTGCGTCACTGCGATGCCCAGGCGGCTGCTGGTCGGCGCCGGTGGGTCCGCGGGCTTTGCACTCTTTTGAGGAATGACCCCAAGTTGCCGTGGCGCGCGAATTTGGACAGTGCCTCCAGAGTGATGGTCACTCCAAAAGAGGGCGCAGGGGCGTGTATTCGGGGGGCCTCGCCTGCCACCGCTCGCTTGCTTTCGAAAATGACTGAAATTCGTTTCTGGGAAAACGAAGGAAAGAAGAACGACCCCAATAAAACCTCGGCGACTGACCACGTGACTTGGCCTCAGTATTCCGAGTTGAAAAACCTCGACCTTCGCCATATCACATTTGGCAGGGATAGTTGTCTTGCCCCCCCAAAGCCGATTACTGCCCTGTTTTCTTCGCTCTTTTAGCCCGAAATGTGCTGCGAGACAGCTAAAAGATCCAAGACAGCCTTGCTTTTACTGCAACCATGACAAAGGCGAAGGGGATGGCGTCGGCATTCGAACAGGGCCCTCAACGCCCTTGCCGCCCTCGCCGCCTGCTTTAGCCCCCACTCGCCAGTCGCATGCCCCGCCGTTTGCTGCTGCAGCCGTTTGGGTGGGACCCCCAACCCAAACTGCCAGCACCTTGAACTCAGATTGAAACCCCCCTCCCAGACGACTGCTCTCGGATTGGCCAAAAGTGCGCACCTCCAAGCGGGCCGTTTGCAAAAGACTGCGCCATAAGTGGCAAGTGATGACCCTCCGGCCGTCCCAGATCTGATGAGAGCTATTGGCCTAATCACTTCGGTACACGCTGTGCGGGTTTCGGCCTGTCACGCGGCGCGCCAACCCGTCTGGTGTGCTCGCCATCCATTTCACGTACCCAGCAAAAGAACAACGGTTCGAGAAGGGAGGAGGCGTGAAATGAGACGTCGCATGCAGCAGTCGGCGGAGCAGGGGGCTGATGGAGGTGGTTGTCATCGTGGATGGCGCTCCGCATAAACACAGGTGCAGGAGCAGGTTGTCGTCGACGCATACCAGGTTACCGGGCGCAGGCGGATGAGGAGCTGCATGCTTCCGCCGTCCGCTGGTCAAAAGAAACGCCAGTGAAATGTCGCCACGTGCAGGGTTTCGGTTGGTTGCTCTTATAGAGGGATCTCTTTTAAAAGAGCTCATCACGCCACCTTCTCAAAATCAATTGCTGCGATTGTGCAACTACCAATGACTCATGGGATATATATTGGAACGACTAGCAGGAGTGACTAGCCCCATTGAGGCATCCAGCATACCATAGCGGGTATGTAGCCTCTGAATGGCGGGATTTTTACGTTGCGGTGGGCCACAGAAGATCGCGTCGCTTTGCGCAAAAGATTTAATCGAAAAGTCTTCGATATCTTGAGCAGATCTTGTCGCTGAGATCCGCTGCAAGGTCGAATTTGCACTTCAATTGTGTATCCAAGGCAATCGATTTTGATCGTTATTTTTTCAGTTATCGAGAGCCCTAAAAAAAACGCTGACTCAGTGGCGGCTCATTCTTGATGACGACAGCGCCGCCGGTCAGAACGCGTTGCGGACGAGGTCCTGCACCATGTTTTTGTGGTGCGACTCGTTGGTGCCTCCGCCGATCTCCAGCAGCTTGGAGTCACGCCAGAGGCGCTCCACATTGTACTCGCCAACGTATCCGTATCCGCCCAACGTTTGGATGGCGCGGTCCGCTACACGCTTTGCCATGTCGCCGCAGTACAACTTTACGCCATCCGTGTCCACGCGGTTGCCCACCGAGTCCAGCTTCAGCTTCCTGCCGCGATGCACCCACATACGTCAAAGGATTGTTAGCATAGCATACCTTCAACACAGCAGTCACCAACCCAACTCAGCTCACCTCGCCGTGTTGTACACGTAGGCACGTCCAGCCATATACTCCGCGTACGACTCGGCAATGTTCTTCTGAATCTGCCCAAAATTGTTCAGCGGTCGACCGAAGGCCTCGCGCTCCTTTGCGTAGTTGGACATGATCTCCAGTGAGCGTCGAGCAATGCCCAGGCTCATGGCAGCCAGCGTCGCGCGCTCGATCTCGAGGTTGCGCATCATGCAGAGCACGGCGCTGCCCTCTGAGCCTACAATGTTCTCCGCCGGCACCTTGCAGTTATCGAACACCAGCTCGGCCGTGTTGGACGCTCGCATGCCGCATTTGTCCTTGATACGCTGACCTAAAGAGAACCCTTCGGAGCCCTTTTCGACGATAAACGACGAGAAGTCCTGCTTGGCCTCTCCCGAGTTGCCAGTGCGTGCATAGACCAAGAAGGTGTCGCCCAGCTCAGTGTCATTTAGAGCACCGTTCGTAATCCACATTCTGAATGTGGGCAGCAAGACAGCGTGAGACTCCTGTTTGAGTGATTAGAAGTGAGGGGGAAATTCAACAGCTACAACACGTACTTGGTTCCGTTTAGTAGATAAAACTTGCCACAGTCAGACTTCTTCGCCGTTGTACGCATGCCCAGGACGTCGGTACCGACCGAGGGCTCACTCATGGCCATTCCGCAGATCTTAGCACCCGAGCAGGCGTCAGGAAGGTACTTCTGGCACTGAAGGTCTGACGCATTGCGCGCGACGTTGTTCACGAACAGCATCGAGTGCGCCAAGAAGGACAGGCAGAAGGCTGGGTCGCTGGACGATAGCTCCTCGTGCGCGATCACAGCCGCAAGTGCATCCATCTCCGAGCCGCCGTATCTGGCATCACATTAACATGCACACAGCAGCTGAGACTCAGATCCTTTGTACAATAGTAAATCAAGCTAGACACGAACTTTTCAGGTGCCGTGATGCCCAGCAGTCCCAAGTCTCCCAGTTCTCGGAAGAGCTTGACGTTGAATTTCTCTTCGCGGTCGTGCTCCAAAGCCTGCGGTTCCACCTTTGTCTTTACGAATCCTGCTAGCATATCGCGTAGCGCACCATGCTCCTCGGTCGGCGTGAACAGATCCAGGTCCCTGCTGCTCGACTGTTAACAAGCATTTATCCGTTAGCACCTTACTTTCTTCATTCGCTCTGGTCAGAGCAATGCCAGCACGCACCATCGTGCGGAGAAGTCCGCATTCGGTCGCAGTGCAGGCCCTGCGGGCAGTGAGCATGGGGTGGCGAAGTTGACGGAGCATTGATGTGATGTGATGTTAACAAAGGGAATCGACGAGTGACGTCGCCCAACTTCAAGCGGATGCCCAGGTGGTGTGTATTATATCAACTTGAAGTCGGGAAACGCATCGCGGCAATCGCAATGAGCCAAACCAAATATAATGCCCAAGAAACTCCCAGTATATTCACAACTTTCGCTATAGAATGCAGCGACAACGCGGTGCCGACCGGCGTCGAGCGCATGGTACGGACATGCCACCAGATAAGTGAGTTTTTAGAGGATAACTGATAGAGTGGCTGGTTGTCTCGCAGCGAGGTCAAGAGGCTCCAACAACGATCAGGAGGACACACGGGTATGAACTGCGATTACTTGTTGGCTGCTGGTCAATAGCTACTAACCTCTATACATTGCGATAGTTGCCGCTTGCAGTGGCCAGGAAGCTGAGCGTGCTGCCTCTCAAAGACCCGGTGTCTTGTTCATCATCACCTCAGCAGGAGGACGAGGACCAGGACAATCACCGAGAGGACCAGGAAAAACTCGAGTCTCGCTCTCAAGCAGGCAGTAGTGCTAGTCATCGCAGCACTGGTAGCAGCATATATGACTATCTAGACGCGCTGGAGAGTGATTCTGCAGGGCAGTTGCCATCGATCTCGAGTCGGGCATCCTCTGCGTCATCAAATCATGCGAGACAGGCGAGAAGAACACCCAAGGAGTTTGCATGGGAGGACGACTCAGGGCGGCCAGACGGAGGCAGTCAGTTTGGAGATGGAGAGCGCTCCCCACTGCAGTCCTGTCGCTCGACTTTCAGTCGCCGAGACGACGGCAACAATTCTCATCAGTACTATGTCGGCATCAAGGAGAAGCTGGCGACCATCATGATCGAGTTGAATGTGAGGACACTACTCAGATATATGACAATGATAAGATTTGAGAGCTAATACATACATGCACGTCTCACCCGTTAGGACAAGACGAAGACAATCGAGCTGCTGAAGATGGCGCGTAAGAAAGATGCCGTCAAGACGAAGCATCTGCTGGCACAAGCTGAAGAGCACATGAAGCAGGGACTTTCTGCACAACAGCAGAAGTTGAACAATGAGCTCGAGAAGCAAATGAATTTTGCTCAAAACCTGGTGACAGAAAAGGTAAGATGGCTTGTTGGCTTGAATGCCCCTTACGGATTCTCGCTAATCTCTCTCTCTCTATCTCTTATACATACATGTACTTTGTTGCATAACGTATAGTCCGACCTGGCAAAGCGTTGCGATGAGTTGGTGGCGGAGACGCAGAAAGCCAATGCGAATGCTGCACGCGAAGCTGAGCGCTTCAAGATGAAGCTCAAGGATGCAAAAGAGAGGTGGGCAGTGCAGGAAAAGCTTCGACGAGACCAATGGATCGTTAAAAAGACCGAGGAGATCAAGAAATCGACCGTCGCAGCGCTGGAACCCGACATTCAGCTTATCCTAGCCAAGGGCAAGACAGATCTAGAGAAAGCGCACGAGGCAGCCAGCGAGGAACGCCGGAAACTTAAAGTGCAGCTCGAAAAAGAGCGTGATATTGGCCTACAGCGATTGAAAGACGACTATGAACGGAAGTTAGTCGATGCCAGGGAGAAAGAACGCGCCAAACTGATGACGCGGTTGGACGCCGCTGATGCCGAGTTGCAGCAACAGCTCAGCACACAACGCCGACGACTGCAGGAGGAGGGCGAGGCGACACGAAACGAACAGTATGCTGAAATGCGTGCAGCCAAGCTGGCGCATGCCCGAGAAATGGACGAACTCAAGGAGCAGAACATGCAGAAACTATTGTCTGCAGCCGAAAAGTTGCAGAAGGAGAAGCAGGACCTCATGGCGAAATATGAGACCGATTTTATGGCTCTGCGCGAGCAAACGAGCATCGAGTGCGAGCAGTTCAAGGCGCAGCTTACTAGCAAATTACGCGATGAAATGGCAAAAGAGAAGCAGGAGCTGGAGAAGCAGATGCTGCAGTCACGCAATGCGAAGATCGAGCTGGTGATCGAAAAGCTTCAGGAAGAGAGCAGGCAGATGGTCGAGCGTGCTGAGCGGAAGTCCCAGAAGAAGTTCAGCCAAGAGCGAGCCGAGTACGAGCGCAAGCTCAAGCAAACGGGCGAGATCGAGGGCGTGTGGATGGAGAAGAATAGGGAGCTGCATGATAAGTTAAGCAAGCTGGAGCGACTGCACGACGAGTTGAGGCGCGAGAACGACGCTCTTGGTCAAGATTTGCGTCAAGCAGGCGAGAAAACGAGCGACTTGGCACGTCGACTGCACGAGGAGCGTCGACAACACGAAAACTCAGTGGCGCAGATGGAGAAACGCTGCAGCTCTATGCAATCCGACAGCGAGTATGCTCAGCAGCAGCAGAGCATCGAGATCACCTCGCTCCGAGAGAAGCAGGCAACGGTGGAAAGCCACTTCCAGCAGCAAGTCCAGAAGCTGCGCGACGAGCACGACATGGCGCTGACGAACCTGCACGACCGCGTAAAGGCAACCATAGCAAGGAAAGATCAGGTCATCGTCGACTTGCAGGAGGAGATGCATCTGTTGCAAGTGAAGCTCGATAAGAGTCACGCTCTTATTGAGGAACAGCGGTTACAGCTCTTCAGTCAGTAGATAATACACATATCTTCAATACAGATGGATGAAAAAAAGGCAAATTGAATAGGATTCCATTCGGAATAATAAGAATAAAGGGGGCTGTCGAGGCACGGCACCGCGGCCTCCATCGTACACGAACTAGTAAGAGGACATTGTGACGGTTGGCAGTGTAGCTTACTTCTTCGCAGTCTTGGTGGTCTTCTTGGCTGCCGACTTCTTCACCACTTTCTTCTTGGTGGTCTTCGGTTTCTTAGCCGACACCTTCTTGGTAGCCCTCTTGGTGACAGGCTTCTTGGCACTCTTTGTTGTCTTTTTGGCAGCCGACTTCTTGACAGCGGGCTTTTTGGAGGCCTTGGCGGCAGTCTTCTTAGCAGCAGGCTTCTTAGCAGTCTTGGGTGATGCCTTCTTCGTCGGCATAGCGGCCTTCTTAGCAGTGGGCTTGGAGGCCAGCTTCTTAGCCTCCTTCTTCTCCTCAGCGGCGAGCTTAAACGAGCCCTTAACAGGCACAAGCTTGCCGGTCTCGACGCCGCGCTTCAGCGCAATGTTCAGGCGCGACTTCGAGTAGCTGGCGCCTTTCTTGGCAGCCACGTACTTGTCGATAGCGTGGCGTGACGAGCCCGAGCGCTCCTTGAGCGAAAGTACGGCCTCCTTAATGAGGTCGTAGTAGCCGGGACCGGCGTTGGCCTTCTTCGTGGACGGAGCGGACGGCATCTTGGTGGTAAGGTGGGGGTGGGGTGCTTGAGTTGGAGTCAGGAAATTCCGTTGTAAGGGACGGTTTTAGCCGATAAAAAAAAATCTCACTTTACTTGTCTTTCGACAGGCCCGTTGAAGTGAGCTTTGACTTGGTCTTTGTAAGCCTGTTGAACTCTCGCGCTTAAATTCAAATGTACTTTCATAAAGCTCCACCAATCAGCGCGTCGAGCGCGACGACACTGAGAAAACAACGGCTTGCGTCTCCACCAATCAGCGCATCTGGATCGCTGGGTGCAGAAAAGCGCCGGCTTCCTCGCTCCACTGCTCGTCGTTGTCGTCAGGAACGCCAGTGAATACACTGGATGTATGGAACCAGGATGGAGGGGCGTCAAAGGGAGGGGGGTCACGTAGGAATCGCCCGAGACAGTCCGTGGAATGCCACGCGGCCCGGCAGGCTCAGCCCCTAGCGGGCGGTACCTCACCGCGCGCGCGTGTACGTATTGCTCTATGCGTGCTTGACGCGAGGGTTATACCCGTGTCGCCGTGGCATGCGCCGTTGCCACGTCCGAGTGGCCGTCACCGAAATATTTTCCGACTTCCATTAAGGGCGGTCTGACCCGTAAATGTCACCCGTCCCATAATGACCCATTGAGATTCCAGGCGGAGCGACAACGGAGCAGGCCAGCTGTCGGCCTCTGTATTTGTCTAGCGATTGAAACCCGTGCACACTGATGCCCAAGACGGAGACGAATCACCCTATGTATTTCTTGTTGGCTAAATCGGTCCGGAGCATGTGGCAGTGGCCACGGAATCTACCCTTCTTCCATTTCCATTTACGTCGCTCAGAGACACCGCGTCCGCGGCCAAGAAAAGGCCTATCAGAACACAACCGTCTCTCGATTTGACACGGTGATACAATGATACACTACGAGACGGAGTTGCCTGCCCAGTTTGGGCTTCCCATTCGAGCTCCAGCCACACACAGGGGCCGAAGGCGCATCGAGGAAACCTCCTTCGGCCTTCCTAGTGTTCACATCCGTCCGGCAAAAAAAAAGGTTTAGCAAACGCTACTGAATCAAATACATGTACTAAACTCCAACACGGCCACTGCAGAAAAACCTTGCTATCTAGACTGCATCAATTTTCATGCGCGCCGACACCTCCTTGCCCTCCTCAATGCACTGGCACCGGCGCTTGCGCATTTCCCCTTCGCCACAAGAAAGCTCTCACACAAAAGCCCTTCGCAAGAAACAGGCTCTGTTGTTTAAAACATAACCCGTTTCTATGGAACGACAGTTTTGGGAGCTGATGGAGTGCAACCAATAAAAACCTTCCTATCCACCACACGAGGTTATCGGGGCGGTGTTAGAGTGCTAGTGCTTCGTTCACTCAAATATAGCTGCTGCAAGGTAACAGACACCCAACGTATAGGAGCATTTTGTTCACGAAATAGCTGTTATAAAAATAATCTTCATGCAGCTATTACAGTAATCCCCATGCTAAGATGAGAAAGCGCTTCGACTTAGCTCCGTGATGACGCAGTGTGTATCTCATTTACGCTGGCGGGTACGAAGCCAAAATGAAATGAATATGTTGTGGCGCAAAGTGTAGAAGGCAATCGAAAAGCTTCGGGGCGACGAGTGATTGTGGATTACTCCGAACTTCGCAGCCTGAAGTGTTGTTGTATGTCAGACCATCTTGCATACCAACAGCTACTGGCAGCGGCGTTGCAGATAGGAATATGACGGGTATTACATGTACACGCAAAACAAAATCACAGTTTTAAGTAATATCTAAACTTTTCCATCCAATATTAAACTTGCAAATGTCAGCAAACAACATAATATTGTTTCATTTGTTCCGGCGATTGATTGGAAGATCCATTGCGTTTTAAACATAAAAATCTAATAGCCCCGATTAGCGGCGTGTTGCTTGGATGCACTAGCACGTCACTCCCGAAAATCCTCGGCCCACGATTCCCAGTTGCGACCATGCTCGCCCGCCGCTTCTTCCTCCCGTCCACGCGCAGCTTCGGCACCAAGGCCGCGGCCGGCCAGTGGTTGACCAACGTCCCCATGGGCCCTGCCGACCCCATCCTGGGTCTGACTGAGCGCTTCAACAAGGTGCGCTACGAGCTCCAAATGATCCCATACTTTGGTATTGTCTGACAGACAGGTGGCGATACTTGCTGTGCGTAGGACACGGATTCGCGTAAGATCTCGCTGGGTGTGGGTGCTTACCGCGACGACAACGGCAAGCCGTACGTGCTACCGTCCGTGCTCGAGGCCGAGAAGCGCATCATGGCCGCCGGCAAGAACAAGGAGTACGCGGGCATTGCCGGCATGAAAGACTTCGTGGACTTGTCGCTGCAGTTCGCCTACGGCGAAGACTGCAAGGCCTTGAAGGAAGGCCGCGTCACGGGCGTGCAGACCATCTCTGGCACGGGCGGCGTTCGTCTTGCCGGTGAGTTCTTTGCCAAGTTCTTAGGCCAGGGCACCCCCATCTACATGCCCAACCCGACGTGGGGTAACCATATCCCCATCATGAAGAATGCTGGCATGGAAGTGCGTCGCTACACGTACTACGAGCCTGCCTCGCGTGGCTTGGACTTCTCTGGACTGGTTAACGACCTGGAAGGCGCTCCCGACGGATCAGTCTTCCTGTTGCACGCTTGTGCCCACAACCCCACGGGCGTGGACCCCACGCTTGAGCAGTGGAAACAGATTTCAGACGTCATGAAGGCCAAGAAGCACATTCCATTTTTCGACTGCGCGTACCAGGGCTTCGCCTCGGGCGACGCCACGCGTGACGCTGCTGCCATCCGCCACTTCGTGAAAGAAGGCCACAACATCATCCTGTCGCAGTCGTATGCTAAGAACTTTGGTTTGTACGGCGAGCGTGTGGGTGCTCTGAGCGTCGTCACCGCCGACAGGGAGGAGGCCGACCGCGTCCAGTCGCAGCTCAAGATTATTATCCGTCCGATGTACTCGAACCCGCCCATCCACGGTTCGCTGATCGTATCCACGATCCTGTCGGACGCCCAGCTTAAGAAGCAGTGGTACAGCGAGTGTAAGGGCATGGCTGACCGCATTATCTCCATGCGTTCGGCGCTCCGCTCGGCTATCGAGAAGATCGAGAAGGATAATGGCGTCAAGTCGGACTGGCGCCACATCACGGACCAGATCGGCATGTTCTGCTACACTGGTCTGACGGAGCCCCAGGTGACGCGCATGATCGAGACTCACCATATCTATCTGACCAAGGACGGCCGCGTGAGCATGGCTGGTGTGACGTCCAAGAACGTTGAGTACCTCGCACAGTCGATCGCCGAGGTCGTGCTGAACGCTTAAGCATGCTTACGATATCGGCTGGGCGATGATGCTGATTCTCCCATTCGTAGCAAAGTCTGCCGCTGGTAGCTGCAGTGACAAGGAGTGTAAAAAAGACACAGACCGAGCAATACACAAGCTGAAAGGTTTGACACTTTTAATCATTTTTATTGAGGAGTCTTCATGAGTGATTACTGATCGAATATTTAGTGTCAGATTGACTAAACGCAATGTGTATATATCGGAAAAAGTGCTTCAATGGAAATGCTACACATACATTTGAGCTGCGCGGGAGTTCCCTACAACTGACAATCCTCCGTGCTTGACACTGACTCGGAAGTGGGTGGCGATGAGGTACTGACACTCTCTTCGCCTTGGAGAAACTCGGATTTCCGAACGAAACGGCCTCTGATGCGAGGGCAAGAGTTGGCAAGACGCTTACGACAGTCGTATTTGATACGCTTGTGGTACACACGAAGCTTCCGCTTCTCGTGGAAGCGCTTCAGTCGCTCGCGGCGCTCGGCAGGCGAATAGATGCCAATCTTGCGCTTCGGTGTCTCGTACTGGAGCTGGAAGTGCTGGTTCAACGGCTGCTGTGGCTGCTGCAAGCTCACTTGGTGATGAGTGAGGCGATAAAGGTTGGTACCGCTGTAACCCATCGGCGTGGAGGAATGCATCGGGCTCCACAACTTGGGCTGAATCCCGTGTAAACCCTCCGTGTGCCCCAAATACCATCGCGGATCGAAGGCTGGTGCACACCATGCGGATTGATCCAGACTCGTGGTCTTTCTTAGAGCTCGAACAGCGTGGTCATCGATGTCACCTTCAAGAGACGCACAGTGTTTAATGTGTTGGCAATGCATTGTTCGTGGTACGGAAAGGGTTGGAGCAGGGCAAACTTTGGCCATTTTGGTGTGATGCCCCAACCGTTGGGAGCTCTTCAACGCTCCTTTCCGTCTATTGAGTGTTCTCATGTTAGCCACTGAGAAGAGTCTCAGGTCATTGTCCGTCACAAGCATCTTCCTGTGAACCGTCGTCGGCGAGACCACGTTCACCTGGTTCTTGATGTTCGCAACAAGGTCTTCATCAATGCACGTACTAGCGTGGACAAGAAGTGGCTTCAGCTTTCCATGGCTCGACTCTGAAGATGGTGACTTCGATGCAGCAACCACCTTGTCAGTGAAGACATCGTCGGCGACGAAGGTCGAGAACTCGCTCGTGGCAGCTTCACTTGTTGACATATCCTGCCAATAGGCCCCAGATCGAAAGGCTAGAGGTCTCACTGTATCATCAAACTCTGAAGAGTACTCGATCTCACACTCGTGAAGACAGGAGGAGTACTTTCTCGACGAGTCCTGGAAGCAAGAACGAGTAGAGGTCACAACTGGATCTGGTAGCAGGTAATCCACATCGTGCAGATCCCAAGACTGTGGCGATGCTGCTGATGCTTTAGAGCTTGTGAAAAACGGTGACACATTGGCTCTGCTCACAAATTGCTGATCATCCCGATCCAACTCCATGTTAAGACCGGTGATTAGCAAATTGTATGGCTGGAAATCGCCGCTCGGAATCAGAGGGAGGACGTCGTGCGCAGGACTCGTCGAGCTCGAGAATGACTACAAAGCAGATCCTAATGGTATGGCACGACCTGGCCGACGCTTCGCGCGCTTATTCGAAAAAACAAGGGCTCACAGCGCAAGCGGTCGCTGCTGAGGATCGCGAGGGCGACTATCTGGGCCTAGCAGATCGTACCGGATTCAACTTGACCGCGATCACGTGAAGATGTCGTGATGCCTAAGCTTTCAACGTCGTACGCGCCTCTAGATTCTAGACCGCCCTCGCTCGCCTTGCGCAAGTTGCTGGATGCGAAGGTCAATCGATAGGGTGCCAGACCCCATCATCCAGACCAATGCGCAGCCTGCGGCAGGCCTTCCGACTGTGGGTTTGACCAGGAAAAAAACATGATCCAAAGATCCCCGGATCGAAATTCAAATTGAAGTTGACAGCCAATTGGATCGGGCGTTTTCCATTGTGAAAAACAATACAAAATTTGTGAGGTTCGCCTCATGCGAAGTCCTAGTTTAATACGATTCCAAGCAGGTAAGATTTCACCTTAATGGCCGGTAAAACGCTGGATGTTTAGCTATAGCCGATGCCGATCTACAGTCAGTGCGAAACTTGTTGACGATTCGCAAATTGCGAGGCCTGTTGTTTGCTGAGAACTCCTCAATGAGGGAGAACTCGCGTGTTGCATGCCTTTCAACCTTGTCTACAACGCGCGTTCAGACTGGAATTTTTCGATACAATGTGTAACTGTAGAGCGGCTTCCTTCCCCCACCACTCATCCCATCGCAACGACGGAGGTTTAATTATTTGTTCAAGTATTTGATAGATGGTGCTGAATGCATCTGCAAAAAATGCTCCTATCTGATCAACATCAATCCCAACGCTAGTCATAGTCAACTAACTACCACTTTATTAATTGTAGCGCCATCTTTAGGAAAGTCGGGTGGAAAAAAGAAGAAGAAAGGTGCCAGGATTATGATCTAGGTCTTTAGCGACCGTTATCTAAATACCTTCCACGCTTCAGTCTGGAATCCCCGCGAAGACAAGTTTGTTGCGGAAATTTCTCGCACGTTGACCAGTTTGACTACGTTGTCGCGGTCGTGGAGGCTGACTTTGAACATTCAGGTACGGTTTACTGGTGTGCCTCTCCTCACATGACAAAGCAAAAATCTGTGTGATGTCAATACTACGGAGCCCACACTTATTCGTATCGTAGCTTTACTGGAAAGACCTTCGTCCTTCTAAGCAACGAGGCAGCCACCTTGCTTTGACAAGGTGTCTATCTACATGTCAAATCGGAGCATCGTCAAGTGGTGAAGTCGTAGTTACTAAGTATACACAGCGCATCACGACTTCTCGTAGACGCACCTTTGCCTACAGTGTTAACAGGCTATGATGTCACATTGTCACACTCTCACTTGCCCACTGACCACTTACTTTTCTTGCGCGGCTTGACGCGGGTTTTTTGCTTCCGCGCATATGCAACCCAGGCGATGATTTCAGGGTGCTGCATGATCTTATCAAGCGTGTTGTACTCACGCGCTAGCGTCTTGTTGTCCTCGACGGAATGGATCTTGCTATGACACTGACGACAGATCAGGATACAAGTGTTGAGAAACTCTTTTGTGTAGCCCTTGCGCAAATACTTGGCATGGGTGACCCGCGGAATGACATGGTGCGCAGTCATGTTCATGGGTCGCTCACACATCTCACACAAACCCGTCATATCTTCAGCGTCTTCACGGCCCGCAATATCTTCATCCAGCACCACCTCATTCTCTCGGACAATCTGCTTCTTGCCGAACTCGATGAACTCCACTTCCACTTCAATAGCCTGGTCGTCACTAACTGCATTATCACAGTCACTACCTTCCAGCTCCCCAATGTGCTTGGTGATTCGTGCGGGATGCCAAGCGTCGTCCTCGTCTAGCACCACCAGACAACTCTTGCCGATAGCAAACTGCGTTTCCAGTCGCTCTTTGCGTAGTCGACTGACAGCGTGGCTCTCTTGGTCCCTCCCAACGCCATTCTCATCACTGCCGAGCAACGCATCTGCCAGCTGCTCTGCGATTATTGGTAATTGAGGTATATCCAGGAGCTTGGTTTCCGGCAGCACCTCGACAAAGGCGGTGACGAGCGTGGATCGGTCTGGAGTCGACATCTCCTCCTCGGCAGTGGCGATCAGCAGTTCCGCCGTGTACTCGAGCTCCTCCGAGGTAGCGCCACCCCTTGCAAAAGACTCCAGCACCGACACAACCCGCTGGGATGTCTCCTCGGACATGGCGTGCGGCAATTGGCAAGTGCGAGTGAGACTCAAAACAAACCTGCCTTTTGCGTGAGTGTTGGTCGCTTAAAATGGATTCATTAAATGTGCATCACATCACACTGAGGTGCCCAACACGAAATAGAGTTTTCGAGAGCCGCCCAGACCAGCTCCACGTCCTCTACCAGATCCTCCGACCTAGTGATCTTCATGGCGACTACGCAGCCCCCGCGTGTGTTCGGCGTCGACTTCGTGCGTGAACTGCCTCGCCGTTTTCGTGCAGTGTCAACGGTGGCTGCTGCACACCTCAACTCGCTCTGATCACTGATTAATTTAATGATTTATATGCTGACAGGGCGCGCAACGATGCGTCGTAGCCGAGAGCAATGGCGACGTGGTACTTAACGAGCTTGGCGCAATGACCACAGCCACACTGGTTTCCTTTAAGGGAGAGGAGCGCCTTGTTGGCGAGTCAGCCGTACTCTCGTCCAGCACGAACCCTCGCAACACCGTCGGCTTCCTGTCCGGCCTTGTGGGTAAGCGTCAACTGGCGGACGTACAGCGCGAGCTCGAGCGGCTGCCTGGACAGCAACCCGCCTTCCAGATGGACAAGGCCGGTTGCGTGGTGGTCTCGGTGGATTACGGCAAAGACGGCAGCAAGACGGAGTTCACGGTGGAACAGCTCACGGGCATGCTGTTCGCCAATCTGGCCACACAGATGAAGAAGCGCTTCCAGGATGAACCTTTCCACGTGACGTTGGCTGTGCCGTCAGTGTGGGGCGACGAGGAGAAGCGCGCGGTACATGTGGCTGCTAAGATTGCCGGTATCCAGAGCTTGGCTATCACCTCGCGCGACGCCGCGCTGGCGCGCTGTTTCCACCGTAAGCATCCCGTGAAAGCTCCTGTTTCATCTCCTTCTTCCTCTACTGATGGAGACGTCCCTATGGAGGCGGAGAGTGCTCGTTACATTGCGATTGTCGACATGGGTCATACCAGCACCAGCGTAGAGGTGGTGAAGCTCACGCCCGAGGGCGAGACGCTACTGGCGACGGAGGCTGATGTGGAACTTGGTGCCGAGACGCTTGGTCGCCGACTATTTGAGCACTTTCAGAAGGAGATGCAGACGAAGCATCAGCTGAGCGTGACGTTTCACTCGAAAGAGGGCAAGCGTCTGTTTCAGGCTTGTGAGAAGCTCAAGAAGCTACTGTCTACTATCGGTGAGGCCAGCGTGACGGTGGAGAACCTTGCTCCTGAGAGGGACATTAACATTTCGATCTCTCGCCAAGTGTTCGAGGAGCTGTGTGTTGGTGAGCGTGCTCGTGTCACGGAGATGCTGCAGAAGGCTCTGGAGACGGCCAAGGAGAGTGTCTCTAGTGCTGACATCGCGTCGGTGGAAATCGTAGGGGGTGGTACTCGTGTCCCGTTCGTGCAGGAGGCCATTATCGCTGCTTTTCCTCCGGAGCAGCAGCGTAACAGCGCGTTCATCGGTCGTATGCTGGATTCTACTACGGCCGTTGCCCAGGGTGCCGCGTTTTTGAATGAGGTGGCTGCCATTGGAGCAACAACTCTCGCCGAGACTGACGAGGATGTGACCGAGTTAGCGCGCTATATCGCGCTGGAGCAGGAGTTCCAGGCACGTGATGCTGAACTGACTGCTATCGCTCACGAGCGTAATGCCATCGAGGCTTTTGTGTACGAGATGCGCTCCAAGAGCAGTGGGAAACATGGAGACAAGCTCGACCTGTCGAAGTTGAATCCACTCCTGGAGGCTGCTGAGGACTGGATCTATTCAGAGGAGGCTGAGGCTGCACCGTTGGACTCTATTCGCGCGAAGCACCAGTCGATTGAAACGGAGGTTCGCTCTGCTTGTGAGGCTTACTTCTCGGCTGTTGAGGCCGATGAACGTGCGTTGGAGCAGCAGCTTGATGAGGAGTCACAGAAGGCTGAGGCTGAGCGTCAGGCCGAGGGTGGGGACGAGGACCACGACACCCGGAAGCTTAAGAAACCCGAGCGCATGCGCATGGTGGTGAAGAACAAAGAGGAGGGCAATGAGCTTTTCCGTGACGGTAACTATAAGCACGCTGCAGCTCGCTACGTGAAGGCTTTGACCCATGCCTCCAAGTTCTTTGACCTTGCGGAAGCTGACGAGAAGGAGGTGGACGCCATTAAGCTCAGTCTGTACTTGAATCTTGCGCAATGCTATCTCAAGATGGAGAACTACACTAGAGCGGTGTCGAACTGCAATGAAGCGTTGGCTCTAGACGCTAAGAATGTCAAGGCACTGTACCGCCGCGCCATGGCGTACGAGAAGGAGAATAAGCTAGAGCAGGCGGCTGACGACGTCAAGGCTGCGCTGGTTGTTGCCCCTCAGGACCGTGCCGTGGTCAAGCTGGATGAACGTCTTAAGCTTCGCCTTCGCCGCCAGCTCGACAAGGAAAAGAAAATGTGGAGCAAGGCATTCGCATGAGCACCGTCTTCACGTCGCGTTGATGCGAAAACATAGCAATAGGAGACACAAAGAGAAGAGCTATGAACAAGAAATGTGGTAAAACGTCACAACTACAGTGTTCCAATTCTTACGCCGAAGGTGCAGACAGATCGTCCGTGCTGCTTCCACTCACAACTCTGCTCGCAACACACGCCCTATTCATTCAGGTCGTCACTGTCGCAATGCTGCTGTGTATCTTCTCCTTCTTCGATGTCGTTGAGATCTTCCTAGCTCTTCAACATGTAGACTGACGCACCGGCTCGCGGCGTCCTTCAGTGCGCTCGTGTATCTGCCTTCATTCCTTCTGCTATGCATGAGGAGGACAATCGGTGGATGAAACAGCCCTCGATACTTATTGATTGTCCGGAGCTGTGCATCTATTGAGCCACTTGCGCCGCCGCACCATGGCTAATGTAAAGGGGTCCTTCTGCCAGGGTCCGGAGAAGGACGGCGCATAGATCCAGCCATTGTCATCTCCCTGCGAGACGTCGAGAGTCCACCCTTCTGCATTGAGATGACTGGGCACCTTGGGCGCAACCTCCTCGAACGAGTTGGACGAGATGTTGCCGTCTGTGACAGAACTCCAGCGCTTGCGCTCGTTGGACCCCGAGATGTGCGTGTCTGTGGTCCATTTCTTGACGATGTGGTAGCGCTGGTTCTCCCACAGCTCGAGCACCTGGTCTACGCGTTCGTTAGGAGTGACTTTAATCTCCAGAAAGAGCACAGACTTGCGCTTCTGCTTGTCGTAGTCGGGCGGCACCTCGAGCTCGTAGGACACGACCTCGGACTGCTTCTTCTCAAGGAACGGGGCCAAGGCGAGGTTGGCATTGCCGATACAGTCGTCCTTCATAAAGCGGTCGTAGTCCATGACGTGCACCTCGAGACACTTTTCTTTGGGGCGGTCCACCTGGAATTGGAACGTCTCGGCAGGTTCCCAGCGCGGGTTAAGACTGCTCGGCACTACGGAGCTCTTCTGGCTCACGCGCCCCACCTTGAACACAACGTACGGGTCGCTCTTGCCACCGATGCCCATGAAGCCAAAGTCGCTGGCCGCCAAGTCGCCAGCGCGCACCAGCGTCACCTGGAGCGTGTGCATGCCGCTCATGATCTGTTACTGCCTATTCCGCTGCTTGTCTATGAGTAAGGAGGTCGGGATCAGAAGGCGCCTGGATGGGAAGGGGGTGCTCGCTGCCAGGCGTTGACCAGAGGCTCGAGTACGTACAGTACACGACGGATCGGAACGAAGCCTGCGTCCACGCGGTCCAGATACGGAGTGCGACTGACGGTGCGTCTCGCAGAGCATGATATGTTGCCTTCTTGTAAGAACGCGGTATGAAAGAAGAGAACGCGATTGGATGAAATGTAGTGTGATCACGAGTGAAGAGTGGCGAAAAACATAGTTGAGCTTAAGTACGATTTGGGTCGTGGTTAACCTACACTTCACAATAAAGACTTTAAACTCGATACCCTCGCAGACTCGACCTGGTGCTGTCGCGTTAAAATTATTCACACGTGCTGAAGATCATTCACCTCTTTAAATATATCATATTGAAGTGCTTCAAATTCAAGCACCAGCTGTATCCGTACACATTTTTAGTGGATTTCCAGCAAACTTCAATATCACTGCGTTTGGGGCTCCTGCACCCTGACGGCCCTGCTCCACCGGCACTGTACCCGCAGTGTTAGGTCGCATTGCCTCTTCTCGCCTGAATGCATGCTACTGCGTGCAAGCCGATGCAGTCAACATCGCTTTCGCCGTGCGTCTGATTCCCTGTCGCAAAAGCGCCTGTCTTAGCCCTCAGCCGATTGATTGCGGACGAACTGCTCGCCAAAGCTCCATCACAATAGCCCGTACGATACGAAGCAAAAAGCTGCCTGGATTCAGTGAATACCCTGTCCAGTTTGTACCTAAAACTAAATGGCTACAGTGCTTCCTTGCATGAATTCCGCTATTAGAACATCAGCACCGTAAGTCCTCGCTAGTAGCGTGTTTCGGTGCATTTCAGTTCTGTACACACGCTTCTGTCCAGTTTAAAATGTTCAGCGGTATTATAAAGTTGCTCGTCTTCCCGCCTTTCCTTCTACGCAACTTAAGCGCTTGAATATCGCACTAGAGTCGTCATTCGTGAAAAGCTCCACAGCGTATCACCCAAGTGGCACCAGTCCCCCCCATCTAAGTCACTTCCACCAGCCTTTATTGCAATGCACGCCGTTCACGTGACGCTTGTCAAGGCTGTGGACCTACCATCCGCCGACTTCAACGGTAAGAGCGACCCGTACGTGGTCTTCAAGCTGGCCAACACGACGCACAAGAGTTCCATGATTCCGGCCAACCTAAACCCGGAGTGGGACCCGGAAGAGACCTTTGCCTTCATCGCTGACGACCCCAAGGCGGCCGTGCTGGACGTGGAGGTATTTGATCACGACCGGATCTCCAAGGACGACAAGATCGGCTTCTGCTCTGTGCCACTCGCGCCTTTCCTAGACAAGCCCGAATCCGAGGTGCTCATGTTCGAGCTTGAAGTGCCCACGGCCTTCGCCAAGCAGAAGCGCAAGAGCGCCATCATGCTCGAGATCAAGCTCGAGAAGGAGGACTAGACGCGGGACTGTACACGAGACAGCAACGACCTGGCTGTCGTCATGGCTGCCTGGTAGGTGGTTTTAATGAACTAAAGAGTTTTCAGTTTAATGTCCGAATGAGCTGGTGTGCTATCTATTGCTGCCACACCAACGGCGCGCTTGCTGCAGTGATGCGGGCCGATGGACGTGCCGGTTAACTGCTACGTAATGCCAAATTTCCTTGGGAAAGTGCTGCTGATGTTGGCCGTGTCGGCACTTGCCACTATGACGGCGACGAGCATCCGGGACGGGGCGTCGCTTTTCTCGCCTCTATTGAGTTTTTTTTTCCCAGCGAATTAACAAGGTCGTCGATACTGGTTGTAGTCCCAAACCATCTCGCTTTTCTCTCGTCGAGCTGCAGTCCTCGCCAGGTCCCGGACGGCGGCTCCCAGAGCGCTTTCTGTCGATGGTTCGGCGTCTCCATTGGCTTGACGGCTGCCACGCACGTCGCTCCCCCACCCAATTTTTTTGCGGCTTTCTTGCAAGTCTCTCTCGGGCCTATTGCCATCTCCAGCGCGACGGACGTGCTCGCCAAACCTCATTCTTTAATCCAACTGCTGCGACGAAGCTCCAACCGACGACGAGCTTCCAGACGTCCAGGCACTTTGAAGCGAGCAATACTGCAGGAAGGATGAAAAGCAGGTCGCGTCCATTGCCATTCTCGTCTCCTAACACACAGTCCATGACCCGATCAAGTGACAGCAACGCCTACAAGGATACCAAGCCTAACTTCCCCAAGTTTAGTGAACTTCTCCACGCAGCTTCGCACTCCCCAGAAGATGAGGATCTCGTTGACTCGTGGCCTTCCGACAACTCAAGCACCTCGGAGACGGATGACGACTTTGAGCACGAATATGATGTTGAAGGTGCAGCCGAGGATGAACAAGCCAATGTGAATACTACAGAGATCATGTGCCGCTCTTCGGGGTGTTCAAACGCAGCGCGTAGTCGTGGCCTGTGCCCGACTCATGGAGGAGGAACTCGGTGTCGTATTCAAGGCTGCAAGAAACACATCGTCTCTGGAGGCTTGTGTGTGGCTCATGGTGGAGGTCGTCGATGCCGTGGCTCGCCTAGTTGCACCAACAGTGCTGCAAGTCGTGGACTCTGCGTACAACATGGCGGCGGACGGAAATGCAGTCAAGAAGGTTGCAACAAACACGTAGCTTCCGGTGGCTTGTGTCGAACTCACGGAGGAGGACGGCGGTGCCAGGTTCCGGCTTGTACAAGTAGCGCCCAAAGTCGTGGCCTTTGCTACGTTCACGGCGGTGGAGGACGTTGTCAACGTGAAGGATGCGGGTCTAGCGCCAAGAAGGGAGGGTTCTGTATCGCACACGGTGGAGGACATCGCTGTCAAGTGACAGGTTGTACCAGTAGTGCAGTGAGTGGTGCTCGTTGTCGGGCTCATGGAGGTGGTCGTCGATGCGCTGTTGAAAGCTGTACGAGCAGTGCGAAGACTGGAGGACGCTGCATTGCACATGGAGGTGGGAAGCGCTGCACAGTTAGTGGCTGTTCTAGCAGTGCACAACGTCTTGGACTGTGTAAAGCTCATGGCGGCGGACGACGATGTGTGGTGGAAAACTGTACCAATAGTTCTGTCAGTCGAGGTCGCTGTATTGGTCATGGTGGAGGAAAGCGATGCGTCTTCGAAGGTTGTGTGACTACAGCTCGTAAAGGTGGCTTTTGCTTCGCTCATGGTGGTAGATCCACACCGGCAAGTACCCGAAGTAAGGTGATCTCTCCTTCTTCTTCGTTCTCAACGACACCATCCACGGTCTCTGCCAAGGCGCGTCCATGGGAAGCTGAAGTGCGTTCGCCTATTCCAGCGCTCAGCCTCCCTCCACGCAGATTGTTACCTCCGATTAACACGATGCTGATGGCGAACCGTCCTGGTATCCTTCGCCGCTACACGCCGATTCCTCCTATCCGTAGACCTGTTGTCTCGTTCGAGCGACAAGGACCGAACCATGCGCAAAACATGTTCGGTGGAGACTGGTCGGAGTCCAACAATTATGGTTTTACTTGGCAACGAGAAGATGCAAACCGTCCGGCATTTCCAGAGTTCCACGGCCAAACACCGCGGACTCCAACCTCGTCTTCCATTCGGTCTGGTTACTCGTGGCAGCGACTACAAGAGACAATCCGTCGCGAATCTCGTGTCCATGGTATAGCAAATGAAGAAGATGAGCCGATATATGAAGACAAGGCTTCTTGCAAGGTGAAAGACAGCGAGAAACAGACTGGCAATGCGCCGACGACTAGCACCGGGGTTACCTGGACGCGACGCCGCGGCCCAACGTCATCGTGAGGCAACAAACCTGAATACTAAACCACAGAGACCGTGACACTGAAAAGGTGAGAGCTGCGATCGGTCCTACACACTCACGTCGTGCGACCCAAGAGAACCCCAGCAAGTCGACTTTGCTTGCATCATTCTTATCTATTCACATGAATGAACGTATTCATTGTCAAATTCATAAAGCATATACAATAACACGTAACAGATCAACATACATAGACTTCGTTCATGGTAATGCCATTGCTCTCGTCGTCCACACTTCTATTTGCTAGCTTTACTACTGACCTACTGAATGGAGCAGTACGACCAAAACGACCGTTTTTGGTTGCGCTGGCGCGAAAGCATCGACTCCTGCGAGGCTACATCCAAGTGGTTGCGCCCTCTGGTAAACCGTCGAAGCCGGATCTCATTATCCTCGCGAACCTTGTCGAGTTCATCCGGGTTCTCTTTCAAATACTTCTGCAATTGTGCCAGCGCTTTCTCCGTTTCGGTCTGTCCTTGTTTCTCAAAATCCGACTTGGAAATCAAGTGACTGTGGCGTCCAGGCTTTTCGAAATGGTACCAGTAGTACGCAATTGTTGCAATGATCTCAAAGACGCGCGTGAGTGATACCATAAGGATCAACAGCAACGAGGCTTCTGTGGAAGAAGTACTGTAAAACAGCAGCGTCATCCCCACTAACTTCAGAGAGCGCGAGATGATAAGTTGCAAGCTCGTTGGCGGAGGTGGCTCGTCATCCAAGTATCCAATCTCTTCAATCTCTTCTTCATCCTGTGGCTCAGTCTCCGACCTAGCTGATGCTCCCCATTGATACCACCACACTAACACGCATCCAAGGAGAGCGAAACACACAAAATAGATCTTGCCCAGATGTGGAATACCGAAAAGAACGTCGCGATTCCACAAGTACCCCAAGTACGAGATTGCCCACGATCCAAGTCGATAAAGGTTAGGCATGATCACAAAGCCCGTGATTGGCACCGCCACGGTTGCAACTGATGCGAGTGACGAAACAAGCTGAGCACCAGGCAACATCTTGGTCGTATTCCGAGCCTGGCGCTGGACGAGATACACTGCAAGAACTGCTGAGAAAAAGACGCCCACAGCAGCACCCAGTAGATAGTGGAAAGTACGCGCGCGCGAAAGCCATTCCGATAGATAAAATAGCAGCAGACCCAAGATGAAGTTCTGGGCGTACACCCACGACAAATCTGCAATGGAATACAGCATTAAATGGTAAACACGCGCACAAATGTTGCAGGAATCTGACAGATACGTACATGTATAGAACGTGAAATCAAAACTGAACGTTGGTCTTGTCGTCGAGATGAATGGCTGCGGGGGGCCTGTGACCGTGATGCATGGCGCATGGTACGGGCTGAGTTCAAGTGTGCACTTATCTTCACTCTCCTCTTCTCGGCACTTAAGAGAACAACCACCCACACAATTCTCACACACCAATTTGGCTACTCAGAACACAAATAGAAGGTCATCAATGTCAGAGACGCTACAGTATAAAACTTAAGCAATTGGTGCAACACGTACATGCCACAAATAGGAAATTTTCCACCACATCGACCACATATAGCGGTACATATTTCTCAAGTGCTGGCGTCAGGTGGGCGGCCTTTAACACACTACGACACAATAGCCCTGGCGTTCTAAACACAAAGAATAAAACACAAATAAATAAGAAATCATGCGCCTTTATCTCTTTGATTGAAGTGTGGCAAACCGTACCGTGCGAACGTGAAGCTTAATTGGTCGACCTTGGGGCTCCTCACCACAACACGCAGCTCACTCCAAGCCCAGAAGACTGGTCGCAGCGGCCACGCAACGCTCTGCAAGTACCACAACGTGGCGTTGGTCATGTTGAACAGCGCATTGGCCTCTCGCGACTGTCCCAGCGTCTGAATCAGCGCCGGCTGTAGCGTGCTACATCCACAACCCAGTAACAGCACACATAGCACCACCCGTCAGTTCTCTCTCTCTTTACCGCAATTTATCACGCAAGTCAGCCGCGTTCACCTGTTGAGCGGGTCCATGCGGATGTTCAGCGACGAGTTCTCGTAGAAACAAAAGCTCTGCTGCTGTCCCCACTCGCGCACTTTTCCCAAGATGGTGACGCCCTCGTCCAGCCATCGGAAGCGTTTGCGGTCGGCTTCGGACGCCACGTTCTCGTCTGGTAGGAGAGTGAAGCCAATGCAATCTCACAGTTAGACACGACAGAGACAGAGAGGAAGATGCCATGCAGATAACGTACGACTTGGCTTGACACTGGGCCCTCCGAGCGCCTGAGACCAACAGATCAAGAGCGCCAGCAGCAGCAGCGTCCGGGTCGAGTGCGCCATCGCCAACACAGACGTCACTTAACTTTTCAAATGCTAAATCGCGAATCAGTACCGAGGATGGACTGCGCGAGGAGGTGTGGTGCACATAATGCATCTTGTGGAAAAATTCCAGGAATAAGCTAAATGTGGTGACTTGTGAATTGGACTGATTGACGATTGATTCCTGGCGCTCAAACTTTGGTCCGTCCTCGCCTGCTTCTCTAGTAGATACGGTAATCGGCTCAACGTGATAGAGGTCCGACCTTCGCTCGCTTGTGCACAAAATAACCTTGATGAGTGATACAACTTCGAGTGACTCTTTAGACCAGGCTGTTCAAGATACGCCTGTGAGCTGCCCGGAATGCATAAGTTTCTTGTAAAAAAAAAAGTGTAGTATGGTAAGAACTTACTTACCAACAAACGCAACTACCAGTAATTATTCTGAAGAGAACCTTACAGTCTGCACAACATGGTTTATATTTTGATAGATAGGGTACTGTACATGACGAGCTAATGACCGTCGAGTAGATACCTTCGGACCATGCGCAAACTAGATGCCGATGCCCAGTCGTAGCCGTAAGTTCGGGTGGAGGGCCTCAGCCTCCTCCAAAGCGAGGCGGTTGGCGGTGGTCTCGGAGTTATCGCTTCTGTCGCTGCTAGCGGACGAGTACGTCACTGTACCGTAGCCGTTATCGCCTGGCTTCACCGTCGTGAGGGAGATCTCGTTTGCTGCTTGGACGCGCCCTGCTCCTAAACCCCATGGCGTCGTTGCCGACGTCGCGGCGCTGCCATCAAGCGTAGCTACCACCAGCAATGCAGTTGTTGTCATACACCACTGTGCACCGCGCATTATACTGCCTCACGCGTCACCAGGAGCTACCGGCCTTAGTCTTCAGTCTTCAGTCTGCTGTGTCCGAGAATGAGGGACGAGTTGCTCCGAGTCGCCTAGCACGTGGAAAGGAAGATGCGATGGGAACTGGTGGGTACGATACACGCCGGCCTTGAGGCTGAAATTGTTCATGGTCGAGCGGTGGATAGACACAGATAAGACCACCGACCCCATTTCCTAGCCTCAACACCAGGCTCTGAAGTTCATAATCTGATTGCCACGCCGTCTATTGGAGCCTTTACATGCAAAGGCACGACTGAAAATGTACTCACCCAGCGTCATATTCCTGTCATTATGAATCATAGACTCAGACAGTGCAACGTTTCAGCTTTACTTAAGATACCTACCTTCTAGCATATCCTCAAACAGCACTATCCAATGCCTTTAGAAAACGCTCTTGTGCTTCCTCTGCTCGTGCTCAATACTCTCGAACTTGGCCGCGCGCGCAATAAATAACACCATCTCAATGACCATCATGGCAATAGCACCACCGAGTCCAGCGACAAGTCTCTGCGAGCTCAACAACGGATCAGTACGAGTTCATGACCTCGATATCCTGCCAGACCCAACGCACCGCTGTCTCGTTCTCCGTAATGTTTCGGGCCACAAAGTACATAGCGATGAAGGCCGTGATCCGAGCCATGACCATATTGGCACCGACCGACAGATGCTGGCGCACGTTCGTCTGGTGGTGCGCCAGCTCCGTGGCTGCCGACTGCGGCTTGACGTTGCGTACCATGCCGCCGTAGCGCATCTCCTCGTCCAGGCGCTGCAGCTTCCGGCGGCGCTTGGCCAGGTACTGGTCCCTCTTCTCCTTAGCCTCTTCGTCCACCTCCTCTTCGTGTGCGACCACTGCACGGGCCTGAACTCCTCGTCCTTGCCGTAGTAGCGACATTAGACTTGGGGTGGACGGGTCGGCGATGCGCAACTCGCCCAAGAGATTCGACACTTGACGGAATTCACTGGTCGTCAGCACGTCCTTCTGCTCGACTAGAAGCAGATTCTTCACGTCCACGCGGTCTAACAGCTCTCCGGCCAAGTGCGTCGCCAGGAACATGCGCAGCGCGCCGGCGCCGTCGCCGTGGAGCTGCAGGTTGCGCGACATCGGTTTGTAACAGAAAAGATCTAGCCGTTAGTAAAATATAACCCGATCATATCCTGTCTGACCTATCCTACAGACTATTGTAGTGATTGAAAATAACCTCTCCAACGACGACGACGTATTGGCCATTTCGAGGCGGTCTCAGATGCTGCCGCGTCAGCCGCGCTCGTGTCCTGGCGGCTTCGCCGCCTCGCCTCGCGTTCCACATGACTCGTCGATTGCTGCAATGAGGCATGTATATACCTGTGCATTTCTGCTCTCTATCGCACTACTTTGCGTCTCCAGCAGTGCCGCCCAAGCCGAGATCCAAGCGAAACACACCGCCGACGCACAGACCTCGGCACTGTCGCACTTCAACGGACTGCACACGCTCTCTGGGGCCAGCTATCGGGCCTTTAAGAACCGTCTGAAGCGACAGATGCGTGGCGAGAGCTGCTTACGCCACCACGTGGCCGGGGCTTGGTGGCACTACGAGTGGTGCTTCGACCGCCATGTGCGGCAGTTCCACCCGCTGACGAAAGACCCGCACGCCAAGGAACAAAGTATTCTACTCGGAGAGTTCGACCCAGAAAAGCCGCAGCCGCTGCGGGTCCTTCCCGTGGACAACCTGGCCAGACTCACAGACCCGGACCGTATGGGCTACATGGCCCAGCAACGATACAGCTCGGGCGACTTTTGCGAAGCTCGAGGCGCTCCTCGATCTGTGAAACTTCAAGTGAAATGCTGTGTATTCCATGATAATGAGACGTACGTGGACTCGGTCGAAGAACGGTCTCCATGCGAGTATGAGGTGAATGTGTGCTCTCCTGTGGCGTGTGGGCTGATGCAACGAGATCAGTTTGTGCTGACGGCACCGATGTATATGGAGGAGGAAGAGCGCAAGGCACTGGCCAAGACAGTGAAGGAAATGTTCTACCATGCGTACAATGGGTACTTGACGTACGCATTCCCACAGGATGATTTGCTCCCTTTATCGTGTAAAGGTGGAGAGTTCGAACTCGGTCGCTTGCCGATGCTTACGCTGATCGATACGTTAGACACTTTGGCTCTATTGGAAGATGCTACCGAGTTCCGGAGAGCCGTGGAGCTTGTGGTGATGAATGCAGACTTTGACTTGGATACAGAGGTGTCGGTGTTTGAGACCACGATCCGATTGCTAGGTGGGCTGCTGTCGGCACATCTTTTCGCGGTGAATACGGACCTCAAGTTGTTCCCAGAAGGTGGTTATGATGGCGCCTTGCTGCGACTCGCAGTGGATCTAGGAGATCGTATCATGCCGGCGTTTGATACCGTGACGGGGATTCCATACGGCACTGTGAACCTGAAGCACGGCGTGCCCAAGGGGGAAACGCCAATCGCGTCGACTGCTGGTGCTGGATCACTCTCAATTGAGTTTACAATGTTGAGTGTATTGACAGGAAAGCCCAAGTATGCTGCTGCATCGCGAGGAGCTGTACGTGCGCTTTTCCAGCGTCGCTCGAAGATTGGACTGCTTGGAAAGCACATTAACACAAAGACTGGTGACTGGACAGAGACATCGTCCGGCCCAGGGTCAAATTCGGATAGCTTTTACGAGTATCTACTGAAGATGTATGAACTCTTTGGCGACCGTGAGTCCTTGGAGATGTTTGCGCAAGTTTACCCGGCGATACTGGCTCATAACAAGCATGGAGACTGGTACACTGATGTGTCCATGTATACAGGCTGTCATCATCACAGTGGAAGCTCAGCTGTCGTCTTTGAAAGCCTTGCAGCTTTTTGGCCAGGTATGCAAGTTGCTGCTGGTGATTTAAATGCTGCAGCAGAATCCATGAACGCGTTTTATCGCGTCTGGCGAGATTATGGATTTCTCTCGGAGCAATTCAATGTTGGTGACTGGAAGCCTGTCAAGTCACGAGGTGGAGGTGGAGCACGGTATCCGCTACGTCCAGAGCTGATCGAATCGACATTTTACATGCACGAAGCCACCAATGACTCGTCCTGGCTTCGAGCTGGGGCTCATGTGGTTCATTCGCTGCAAAAGTACGCTAAGACTCCATGTGGCTATGCCAGTATCGCCGATGTGGAGTCTAAGAAACAAGAAGACTATATGCCTTCGTTCTTTCTCTCCGAGACGTGTAAGTATCTCTATTTGTTATTTAATACGACCCACTTCTTTCGTCAGGGCAAGTACGTGATGAGCACAGAGGCGCATCCACTGCCGATCCTCCCGACGAAGCTCGTGGAACCAATATTGCACGCAGCTGATGCAGACGTGAGCGCTAGCGACGTTGCGTATGACAATCGGTTCTCACCTGAACGAGTTATGCGATGTGAAGCACCCAAGTTCTACGATCTCATTAACTATTCTGTTCATTACGAAGGCAAGGTCGTGTCTCGTACGTTGCGTTGCTCTCCAGTTCCACCATCTCCTGCTACACTCCGGAAGGCGTCCAAGTTAGCAGTCGAGAAGATTGCTATGGCTGCAGTGGAAAATAATGTGATGTCTGACGTTGAACAAATTGCAATGGCTGCTTCTGACAACGCGAAGCCTACAAAGTCTGTGGACACAGAGAATGTGGCGTCGGATGTGCTACAGGAATGGCTTCCAGCGTTGGAGGAGAAGCTCCGTAAGATTGGTGGTAAGAATATTGATGACCAATGGCTTGAGCAGTTTCTGAAAGGGAATTCTCTTGGCTCGACACGCCGTCAACCTGCAACCGAACAGGAAACTCAAGGTCAAGGAATGCAGTTCTTGTATGGTGGCAGCCAGCTCGGTGAGTTCCGAGTCGAGCAACTTCTGGGACGCGTACGCGTTACTCGAGAAGAAACTGGTGATTGGATTGAAGCATCAGGGGTTCTTGACGCCAGTCACATGATTATTGGATTAGGCCTGAACGATGGTAGTGATGAGGATGCTGGAGCTGATTCCTACACTTTCGACGAGCCGAAAAGTGACAAGATCGAACCAAGGGATGCTGGTTATCCGCCGTATCTGTCGTGGAATAACGTGTACAAGGTCAACGATGACTTGACGCTATCTGTAGATCAACGCTGCTCACTCCGCGTTCAAGTGGGCTATAAACCGTATCCTGGAGAGCTACAAGACAATAATCCTCATGTTCAAGGCGATGCCAAGGGGAAACCTAACGTGTGGCTGACTGTACCTTGTGTTGGTGCAGGCTTCGGTGTGACGAATACTTTCAAGGTATCTCGTGCGTTCCCAGATAGGGAACTCGTTCTCGCTGACCCTATCGATGCTTGCAACGAGGTGTCCAATTTGCCTAAAGAAAGTGTCCAAGACAAGATTGTGCTCGTCCAGAGAGGCGAATGCTACTTCGAAGTGAAAGCACGGAACGCAGCGAAATGGGGCGCAGCGGGTGTCATTGTCATTAACACTGAAGACGACGATCTTGTGATGGTTATGGGCGGCATGGAAGAGAATAATGAAGATGATAGTGATGAATCGCTGGATGTGCCAGTCGTGATGGTCGCACAGCGTCTAGGCGAGTGGTTCGAGACCCACGTGACGGAATCAGAAGCGTCTTCGCTGTCTCCGGTGAAAGTTAGTATCGAGCTCACTGTGCGCCACCATGACCGCAATAGTGACATTAACCGAAGAAGAATCTCTGGAGACAGATCGTTCCCCAGAGTGGAAGGCACTGCCGACAAGATGAAGGTTTATGGTCCATTATGGGGAATGGAACTCGTCACAATAAGCTCAGACAGAGAAAAACAAGAACAAGACGAGTACCACAAAGAGAGCTTCACTATTGCCATCATCGGCACACCACCATGGCAGCATTAGAGAAGATGGAGACGAACTCCATAGAATAGAGCAAGGAATTCACGAAAAAAATGGTTTGCATTGTTACGTGTGCTTGATCTCTCTCGTCCAGTACAACTAACACTTTGCTGCCGTGTTGCCTCTGTCCCTTCATCATTCTTTGACGCATTTCTTATTTCGAAACTGCAACGTCTAGGCAAGAAGCTTCTTCCGCTTGCCCTGATCCTCCTTGCCGCGTTGCACAGCTGTGATACGGTCACCTAAGCTGAGCGCAATGCCTTGAGTTTTACTGCGGATGCGGATGTAACCTGCAATGCGCCCATTGTCCTGCTTTTCCACGCTGAGGTTGACAAGCGCATCTTCACCAAATACACTCTTGGCGTACAAGTTGGCAGCCAGAAAGTTCGTGTCCCCACCCAGTGTTGCCGTCGGCGTCATGCAACGCATGTTTGTCTTGTCTACCACGTGCTGCAAGAACTCAAACACGTTCGAGAGCTCCGTGTGGACAGCCACTTTGTTCTCCCACTCGAATTCGGCCCACATAGCACGGAAGGCTGCGTCTGTGCACGTGGCAGGCTTGATGTAGTCCATAATATCCAGATGGATGTCATTCATGTTCACGTACGTCTTCTCAGCTCCTGAAGCCGAGTCATACACGATAGTACCGAAGATGTGGCCCGTTTCAGTCGAGCTAACCTTGATATTGGCACGGATCGTACGCTGATCGAGTGGCCCAATGGTTTGCGGCTGAGGGCGCTCCACGAGCTTGAGGTCGCCAATTGTGGACAGGTCCACCGTGAGGTTACTGAGTGTCTGAGGAATGCGGTTTACTACCAAAATTTCCAGCACAATATCGTAGTCATGGACTGTGACATAGGCCTCAGCGTACACAGGGTCCGCGAAACCTGTCAATTGGTGCACGTGACGCATCGCACCGGCATACTCGTTGTCCGAACCGTCTCCCTGCTGACCAAGGGCGCGGTTAATATCGGCGCCATCATCGATATCAATATCCGTCGAGCCCAGGGCCTTTTTGCCACGTAACTGTCGGAAGTTAATCAGAGCATCTGCCTGAGTCGCCGGCTCACCGTCGGCACCTCCAGCTGCAGCACGCGCTGCTTCTGCTTCCTGTGCCTTTTGTGTGTCGAGAAGGTGGCGATACGCAGCACGGCACTCCTCTGTGATGATCGCGTGCGTGGCCTGGGCACTTGCGGGGTCAAGTAACACACGCACACCCATGAGGATACGGCGTGCAGAGTCTTGGTCAATCTCCTGCTTGCTTGCCTTCGACTGTCCGTACGCGACAATGGCACACATGCAACGAGTAGAATCCACCACCAGCTTCTTGATCGCAGCGCTCCGAGCCGTCGCGCTAGCAACATCGCCGTTTGATACACGGAGGCATAACTTGGTCAAAGTCGAAGCCACAGCCGCGCCAAGGAAAAAGTCACCGTTCAACAACAGTCGTCGCAAGCCAGGCACGTTCTCTTCTTCAGTCACACCAGTCTTCGCAACTGAAGTAGAGTATGAAGTTTCAGTGGCATAGGTACCGTCTGCCAGCACAACGCTCTTGGTAACAGGTTTCGAGTAAGCTGTACCAGTAGTAACCGGGTCTTCGGCAACTTCGGGGTTCTCAGTGGGCACCTTAAGCATCGCTTCCGTGGCCAGCGGCAGACTGCCGATAGCGACAAAAATGGTACTAGCCGCCTCAAAGATAGACATTTCGCTTTCTGTGCCGTCTTCAGGCGGCAGCGTAGCATATTCTCCAAGGATCCAAAGACCAACACGGTACACCTTTGCCAATGAGATATCTGTGAACGAAATCATCAGCTTTTGCAGGATACTTTCACGCAGCTCTGGGTAACTTTCGCACATTGCGCGCACAAAGAGCACAACATCCATGGCGCCATCCGGTTGGTTGAGGAATTCCATCAGCAGATGCACCACAGCGTTGGCAACTTCAGGGAACTTGACGGCACAGGCGTGAATAGCCTTGATCAGCAGATGACGGTACTCTCCGGCCTTTTCACGGGTCTTGTCCTGCGTTTTAACCACCTCCCGCTTCAGGTGGGTCACTACTTCGTCAATGTTACGAACCGAGACGAGATCCATCGCAATCTCCAGCACCTTCTTGCAAATGTCAAGGTTGGGCGAGCTGAGCGCGCGCATTATGTCCATCAAAATCTCCTGCAACACCTTCGTGTGGTGTTTCTTGAGGTCGGCGAGACGATCCAGTACGATGAGCTTGACGTTGTTGTCACTCTGTGAGTTCAGCAACCCGCAGTAGGTCTTGGCAGCTGCACGGACAGCAGTTGGTGCTGCTGACAGCGTCACGAGCGTCCAGGCCGCCTCGTAGCTGACGGCGGGAGACGACGAGTTCAGGAGCTGGAACACACAGCGCACAAAGCGCGACTTCTGCGCAGGGTCCTGACGACACACTTTCCGTGTCATTTCAAGGATGACGAGCGAGAATCCGTCTCCAAACTTGGGGACCTGGTCCATGGCGTTCATGAGGAAGGTCACGGCTCTGTCCTGGGCGCAGTCATTGAGCATAATGAAGGCGTTGCGTCTGGCTCCAGCGTCGCTCTCATTCAGGATAAAGCGCTCAATGAGCTCAGGGGCGTCAGGGATGAGCACGTCCCCGAAAGTCTTATACATGGTGTAGACCGTCATGACGGCATTCTTGCGCACGTATGAGTGGCGGTGCTCTAGGTTGCTCTTGACGGCGTCCTTGAGCGGCTCTAGGATGTCCTTATCCTTGATCTTGCATAGGAAGCGCAGCATACAGCCGCGGATATACTCGTTCGGGTGGTTCAGATCGTTCAGCAGCGCGTTGCACACGAGGATCATCTCGGGCAGGAGCTTGGGCGGGGCTTTGGGCGCGCCCGTCTCGCCTACTGGAGGGTGCTCGTACTTTGGGGCGATCTCCCAGTATACCATTAGCAGCTTCTTGAGCGTATGGTCACTCTGTGTAGAGCAGAAGCGGATGATGTGCATGAGCACCTTGGGCAGCTTCTCGCCTTGGAGAAGGGCGAGAATGGCGCCTTTGACAGCGCGGATCTTGAGCTCCACCTTGGGCGACTCGAGGCCCTTAAGGATCTCGTCCTGCGATGGGGGAAGCGCCTTCTCTCCCGTCACCTGCTGCAGCAGTACCGTGCAGTAGCGCTCGTTCGTCACGCCTGCCATGGTCGGTCGACTCTCACTCTCTTGGATCCTTCCACGCGGTCGAGCTACTAAGTATGTGAAGGGGGGAACGATGCGGCGGCAAAGTGGCGTCTGATAATTGGCTGAAACTGTAATTGAAGTAAAAGGATATCGACCAATGAGGAACAACACAAGAGTGATTGTTAATTCCGCACTCGACTCACAGATGCAACCGCGTGTGGGCGTCGTGTACACGAGAGAGAGCGCGCTGTCGCGCGAGGACGCGCAGCTGGCACAGTACGTGGCGCTCTGTCTTGCTGCCAGCGGTCGTTGCGCCAAGACGTGGCTTGTGGGGCTCAAGAATGACGACAGGGGCGTCGACATGAGCAAGATCAATACTGGTGCCGTGGCGCTGCGCTGCGACGGCACCGTGTTGGACAGCGACAAACTGCCGACAGATATTTACGAGGAGACAGGGGACTTTAAGGCGCTGGAGCAGTGCGACCTGTGGCTGTTGTTGGTAGAGGCGGACGCGACGCTGCAAGTCGCCGAGTTCCTGCACAAGAAGCTGGGCAAGATGGACGACAAGCGGCCCAAGCGCGTGGTGCTTAGTCTGCAGACGACGATGCGCCGTCTCGCGCAGCTTAACTCGGCGTACAGCGGAAGTTCTGACATACTGGGTATAGATAAGGTGCTGACTGGGGACTTACTGTGGTGCTTAGACTGCCGGAAGCCATCGTGCTGCACGGAGGAGCTGCTTTTCAGGTTGTGAAGGACGCCAAGGGCGCTCTGAGACCGTTGTCAAATGGGTGCTTCTTCGTGGAGAGGCTATCGTGAGTGCACCTGGCTGGGTTACGGTGAAGGTTCTTGGCGCTGCTGAGCAAGTTTGTGGTGTAGGAAGGAGAAGACGTCGGCTCTTTATGCGTTGGACGTGCTGGAAGCAACGGGCGTCCAGGTGCTCAGTCGTCACAACATTCAAGGTGAGGAGACGTATGCTTAATAATAATTATTCTGGTATAAATTGGTGTCTAATGCTCTAATACGATATTTGTCTTTGTTTGTGTGTGTACCTGTAGCGATGAAGTGGGGGTGCACGATGCTGCGCAGTTTCTACTATATCAATGCGCTGACGGGAAGAAGTGTTCTCGACGGTCTTCGTGACCGAAAAACGCGTTTCCTTTTCCTTCAGGCGCTGGTGGAGATGGACGAATTGTTTCGAGTCGTGCTGGCAAGTGTGGCTGCAGCCAACAACAAGTCTGGCCGTGGGGGCGGGGACTCGAATCCTGATACTAGCGCTGCCACGGTGTTCCCTGTGCGGTCGCTGATGGTGCTACTTCCTCTTCCTGATTGGATCTTTAACAGCTTCGTTCTTAGTGTGTTCGATCTCGGTCTGAATGTTCCCTCCTGTGAAGACGTGTCTGTTATCATGGTACATCACTTGCCTACATGTATTTGTTTCCATTTACTCTGTTGCTAACTCTGCATTTATAATTAATTTGTTGGGTTGTAGTCCGACTTAATGTCAAGCCCGCCGTTGCAGACCAACTTTGAAGCTGAATTCCGCGATGTTTTCGAGTTAGCAACAGGACGCAACATAGCACTGCCACTTTTGGAGATGCTGCAGAAGACGCTCTCGTCGATTAGAAAGCAGCAACTTCGGGAGCAGAAGGATGGGATCATCTCTAAAACGCCGCTCCGGATCGAGAGTGGTGTGCTGCTCGCAGAGGTGAAAATATCTCCTCACTGTACTGCGGCTTCCCGCACCTTTTTCCTGAAAGTTTTCGCTACGTTCGTGCTCACTTTGCTGCTGGGACTCTACCTCTTTGTTTGGTAAAATACTGGTACATTACACGAGACGATTGAGCTTTCAGTCGGAAACGTTTTACACAGTCTCACATTTACCGACTCTCGCTATGAGTTTCAATTAACTGACTCATGTTTGCGAGAGATCTGGTTGCGTTTGATTCTCTTCTTCGACTTTGACCAATTGTAGAGCCTGTTTTGCTTGTGTTCGAACCTTGGCTTGCTCCTGTAGAGGTAGCTGTTCTTCTGCATACTTGATTTACTGCTAACTTGTGTATCTGCACTTTAGTGTGAGCTTGTGAAAATGATATTAGAAGCCAAAATTCGCGTCATAAAAGAAACCAGTGGCAGCTTTCCATTATGAAGACCCATGTACTGCACAATTACTTCGACATGTTGGCGACGCATCGCTACTCCAGCTCAAAACTATCCCCCCAGCGCACAATCACGTACGTTTTGCTGCAATTGCATTAAAGGGCTACCTGAAATTCGGTTGACCCTTTCACTAGTCCTCCAGATCCACAAGCGCGTTGGCGTCGACATCATTAGCAATTGGAAACTGCTCCTGTTTTGTTGAGATTCTTCGTCCTGCGCGGCTAGCTTTCACGAGCAGTATTAACGTTTTTGGCGAAGGAGAGCTGCTGTTGTTCTTAAGACCGTCGCAAAACGCTCGTAGCTCACGACTGTCCATGACGCCCAATTTATCCACGTCAAACTGTTTGAAGGCATACTGCAGCAATACGCTCTTTGACCATGTTGCGACGGTCGTCACACAGATTACGAAATCATCGAAGCTCAACCTCTTGATATCAGGGAAGACCAACTGCATCAAAGATACCTTTTGTGAGCTGACGAGGTTGCTCACGCAGCATCGTGAAGAACTCGCCAGTGGTGATTTCTCCAGTTCCCAGCTGCTCTTCGACTTTGAACGCGCGATGCAGAGCCATCACGTGACGCATTTGAAGTCCAAATGAAACGCAAATATTTTCGGCACGTTTTGTCTGAAATAATCCACAGTAGTGGCCACTTGCAAACCCCACTCCATCGACTTCTGTTGGAGAAATGTTCGAGGCGGAGACCGTGCACCTGCACCAATTATGGAGCTACCGCCACCAGTTCGTTGCTTGACTTGAATTCTTCGTGGTTGTGTCTTCGGCTGTGAAGTTGTACGATTCCTTGGAGATTTTTTCTTTGGACTCCTTGATGCTCCATCGGTTTGTTTTGATGCCTTCGGGTTTGTCATTGCTACTTGAGTACTGACCACTAGTTATGACCGCTTTGTGTGATTAAAATACTGTCGGCTACGGAAAATACTTATTCCATGACGAGAAGCTGCGGCCGCAAACGGATAGGCCTTGCTGCGGGAATGGCACAATCTCGGTGTTTTTTATGTCCTCAAGGCGTTGCGAAGAAATGAGTGCAAGATTCTTGTCGAAGTGCTAAAAAGCTAGCAGAGACAGTGGCTCCATAGTTGTTGGAGCTTGACCCAAGATATGCCATTCCAACGTTCTCAACGTCAGCAGGAAAGAAACGCGTGTGTCCATGAATAATGATCGTCTAGTTAAAAGCAAGAAAATGTGCAAACGCCTTGGGGCGTGGAGGTTTCCGGCGTCTCCGTTGAAATGTTGACATGGAGGATGACACCAACCGCGATATCCGTGCCTATAAGTGGACTAGCAAGAATATCTCGGACCTTTAACGTTTTGAGTGTGTTGATGTGAGTTAACGAAGTAGACACTAAATTATTGTGGATTAGATTAATCCATCGTTTTTGGGAGCTGGTTTTGGTTGGTCCTCTTCTTGGATCTGTGCCAACGCCAGCTTTTCGTCTTCTGCTCGAGCATGAGCTTGCTCCTGCCAAATTCGCTCTTCTTCAGCAAACTTGAGCACTGCCAACCTTTGCACCACTAATTGTGAATTAGCTTCTGAATATGGCAGCAAATACGCCGTGATTTTTTTCGAAATCGAGAAAGACGGCAACTTCCCATTATGAATCCGCATGTAATGCACGATGACTTCAATCTCCTGACGTTGCTGGGCGACTTTGGCCCACACACGCTCTCCAGGGGCACACGCACGTACATTTTGCTGCAACTGCAACAAAGGGTAAAAAGCCACTTGGAATTCTGTGGATCCTTTCGCCAAATCTTTCAAATCCATCAGCGCATTGGCCTCAATATTATTCTCGATCTGAGCTTGACTGGACGTATCTTTATTGTGCCGATAGTTGGTATTCCGATCTCGTAAGACAAGTTTTTCACGAGCTATATTGACATTCTTGGCGAAGTAGAAACTACTATCGTTCTTAAGACCCTCACAGAAGGCGCGAAGCTCACGAGCATCCATAACTCCAGATTCATCTACATCAAATTGGTTGAAAGCGTAGTGTAACAGCTCGCTCTTAGACCACGTCGCGATGGTCGCAATACAGACAACGAAGTCATCAAAGCGCAGTCTTCGAAGATCGCGGGCAAGACCAACCGCTTCAAAAAGACCTTTTGTGAGCTGCCGCGGTTGTTCATTCAACATGGACAAGAACTCGCCAGTGGTGATATCCCCCGTTCCGAGTTGTTCTTCACGCTTGAAAGCACGGAACATGGCCTCCACATGCCGTTTCTGCAGTGCTAACGAAAGACACAACTTCTCAGCTCGCTTTGTCTCCAGTAACAAACCGTACGACCCAGTTGCGAATCCTCCCGTTTCATCAACTATCAAAGCTGCAGCGTCAGCATCACGAGTCGAATCGCTGATAGCGATAGTGGAGCTACCAGTGTCCAAAAGAGTACTAAATGATCGCTGTTTCACGTGCACTTTTCGTTGGAGGGCCTTATTTTGAACCTGAGCTTGAACTTCTACCTCGCGGCCGGTGTCGGCATTTCCGCTGGTTTCATTGCCACTTTTCGGCGTCTTTCGCTTCTTGGACGTCTTTGTGTCTCCAACTTTCGAGTTTTTGCTGCTCGCGTTGCTATTTTCCGGGATTTTCTTCTTTTTTTTCTTCTTCCGAGGCTCTGAAGCGTGTGCAGACGACTCGTCACTCTGCTTCAATGCCTTTGAGCTGTCTGATCGCTGCGTGGGTATCCTTCTTGAACTACCAGGCTTAACATCTTCGCAGGCTTGAGCACCAGTCATGAACATTGAATGGAATGGATTAATTTGGAAAGGTATTAAAACGATCTGGCAAAAATATACAATATTTACCGTTAAAAATGGTGACATCCAGTAGTTATATTTATGTCATTCCGAGTACTCGACTTCGCATACGCAGTGGCGATTACTCGAGTTCTACGACAAAATGAGCATCAAGCGCATATCGTGGGTCAAAATCCAGCGTCGATCTCTCAAGCCAACGAAGATCGTAGTTCAAGCCGCGAAAGCTCAATCACCACATTTAACCTCAACACACAGGGTGTCTCTTGTATCCGCAATCTACGGTCGTCTGCTTGCAAGTGCCGAGGCTGAACAAATTTATGCAAACGCTTGGAATGACTCGGAACGACGTGCACAAACTACATCGAAAGTTCGACGATGAGGATGGCTCACGCAGCGACACGGTAACGCTGCGTGGCTTTTTCCACTTGATCAATGACGACAAAGCCTTCGAGCGGTCTCAGGTCCTGACCAAGGAACTCTTACGCCTCTCCAATGTCACGACTGCAGTAACCCGAGTGACGTTTGATCAGTTTCTTCGTGTCGTGTGCACATTTGCAGCTTTCTCCGAGACGCAACTTTGGCGCTTCTTCTACGACGCATTTTTCACTGGAGGAATCGACACCATGAACGCACACCGACTTGGGGAGGTGCTACAGGCAGCTGGAGGGTCTTACGCGCGCAACATTGAAGTAGCTGCTCGACATTTCATGGCCAGCGCGAAATCGCCGTTGGCAAGCTTGACTTCATCGTTAACTTTTGAAGATTTCCAGGAGCTTGTACATCGACACCCCGTCGTCTTCTTCCCACTCGTCCAATTACAGCGCAATGTACGCGAACGAACGCTAGGAGAGAACTACTGGGAGCGAAAGGTACGAGAGCAAACCCTCATTGTACCTTTCGTAGCGTACCTGCAACTCCATCGCGGGAAGCTGCCCCGATTGAGTTTAAAAGACTGGATATTGAGTGTTCTGCTTTGTGGGACGACTGTGATGGCTCGGGCTCGAACGTTGGCTCGCCGACAGTACTTAGCAGAGGCTCGCTTGACACATTAATCCACGTCGACCTCTTCGATACTCAGACGACGATGTTGTGCGAGCTCAAGGGCGTAGAGCTCGCTAGCTCGCTTACGAATGTTAAATCTCTCGCTGGAGAAAAAAATTGCGACACTTTCCCAAAAGGTAAGCTGCGGTATCGCTCCTTGGTGACGACGCATGTAGCTTACCAGTTCTTGAACTTTGAGTTTATTGGCCGTGATATGAGACCAGCGAGACTCGCCTAGTGTGGACGTTCGAACATTCTTCTGCATGTTCATGATCGGGTAGAAGGCCACCGGGAAATTTTTGGCAAATTTCATGAACTCGTCGAAATCTACCAGTCCGTCGTCAGGGGCAAATGCAGCACGATTTTCTTTTCCCTCGAGTATTTTAATGGCCATAGCAACATTTGCAGAGAAATGGAACTGCTTGCTTTGAAGTTCCAAACTCATTTTGGCAAATTCACGCTCATCTAGAGCGCCAGACTGGTCGTCGTCATACAGATCGAAGACGAACTGATAGAGTTCGGGCTTTGTAAGAGCGGCAAAGTTCACAACGCAATTCAAATACTGGTCGAAAGACAAGAACTTTTGCGACTCCGGAACGTCAGCAAACTTGAATAGGCCCAGTGTTAGTGGCCTTCGCTCCTCGTTTAGCATAAAGAAGAACTCTGCTTGAGTGATTTCGCCACTGTCAAGCAAAACAAACAAGCAATACCGTTTGTTTTCAGCCCACAGTATCGTTAATTGGGTGAAGAGAAGACACGGTACGAAACGTACGAATGATACATGTCGTTGTCGTCATACTTGCGCTTCATCTTACGGACATCACTCGATGTAAGACCAAGCCCCGCGCACAGCTCTTCACATCGACGCGTTTGCACTAGAATACCAAAAAGACCTTTGGCATCTTCGTGATAGTCCTTGACGTCTTGTGCTGCAGTTATCGAGTTCATACCAGAGCTATTGCTGCGTTTCGGAGGTCCAGTTATTGGCGGATCGGTTTGCTTTTGTACGCCTGCACTGCTGCTTCGCTTTGAGAGTGTTAGGATCTGCTTACTACCAGCACTGAAAGAGTTCGTAGCCTTGTGGCTGTCCACCTCGGAAACGATTTCGTTCGCCATGTGTGCAGAGACACCAGGCACTACCCTGTCGCCGCGAGGTTGTGGAGGAAGACCCTTGGCCATCAGCTTCTCGCGGCTTAAGGCATCGCTGAAGTCCTTCGACATGTCTGACTGCTTCTGCTTCATCGCTGTGGGTTTTTCTAGAATCAATGGCGACCCGCTTGAGTCTTCCAAGTCGATGACAAGGACGTCCATGCGGTGTCATCCCTGCCAAAATAGCAACATGGCTACATCAACTTCAAGTCCGTTCCAGAAATTTCTAAACGCGTAAATTTTAAACTTGCATCCCATACTAAATATTCTGGCATTTCAGATTCGCGGATCATCCTGCAACTCCAAAGGACAAGATGCGTCGTCGTCCCGGTCACCCTAGCGCCAACGCGGCAGGTACATGGCTCTCTGCAGTCGCATCTGCTGCGTCTGCGTCTCGTGCCTATGCTGCCACATTTATTTCTGCTTTGTAACCTTCTGCTTTACTAATTATCGCTGGTCTACCGAATGTATCAATCCCTCCCCCCCAGACTCCGACGCCGTTCAACGCGCTCGCTATGCCAATGAAGAGGGGGATCCGGGCGTCGCGCTGGTCAGAGCTGTGGCTAGACGTGCCCTCAAGTCCCCCAAGGTTCGCGTGGGGCTCGTGCTCTGGGCCGTCGGTCTCTTCTTCATGCTACTGGCTCCTGGCCTTCACACTGTGACCCCAGAGATGAAGACTACATACGAGGGCATGGTCGTGGAGGCTGCCAACATGCCAGAGTACCATGAAGCCTACGCCAAGTATACGGAGGCTCAGGCATACGCTGACGAGGCCAAAGTCTGGTTCTGGCGCTTCCGTGAGCCGTATAAGTCGATGGTGGACCAACGCCAGCCAGTGGCCGACAGATGGGCGGCCGAAGTGGCGAGAACGGAGCAGGAACGTGAAAACAAAATGAAGAAAGCTCGATCGTACGTGGGACTTTGGTCAGATTTCGGACTGGCGGATGTGCGCGCTAGATTCTGGAACGCGTTTGAGAAGGGCAAGATGTTCGCACAGCAGCAGACGTTCTACCACATGATCATGCGGGTGCTAACGGCGCGAGATGAAGACATGTTGAGCATGGTCCTCAACTGGGTGTTTGTGGCTGTCATGAACTTCACGACGGGGTTACTGGGCGCCCTCTTTTACTTCTTCTTCTCGCTCGTGAACATGGTGTTCTCGTATCAACCGGATCCGCTCAGTGCGACAGCGTTCGTGGTGCTCGGATTTATTGGTGCAGCGAGTGTTGTGGCATCGTATCTATTCGCAATCTATGGGATGGTGGCTAGCGGCGTCTATGTGGTGGGCAAGGTCGTCGTGCGCGATGCTATTGAACAAGAACGTCGCCAGCAGCAACTACGGGGCGAACGACAGGAATGGTAGATCCGATAGAGAAAGGATTGGCCATAGGAACGTGACGAAACAAACAAGAGCATTTTTCGTAATGCGGAAAAATCAAGCTACAAATTAAATGTTCAACGTAGCAGTACCAGGTGCTACCGTCCTGGGTATTTTAACAACTACGGCCAAACTGAATCTTGGGTCTCAATTGTCAACTGAAGACGGAGGTTGGTGTATCCCAACGTTGCAAATACTAGAATAGCAGCTTGGGATGCAGAAATATCTTCTCGTTTTTATTTTCCGTTGAATGGTATCTGTTCACTCGTGTAATACTGCTGTAGTACATGATCACGCCCGTAAGTTTCATTACGGCATTCCAGGTGTTGCCAGTTATTATTTTCATTTTTTTTTAGGATCATAGTTTAAGCACGACACGGCAAACTTGAGATGAAGTGTTGTAAAGGAGCCGTGGAGGCTGCCCTGTGTTATGAAGACAAACCCGTTTCAGGAAGTCGTTGTCTTGTCATTGTGGTAAATACAAACGTATTTTTCAGGTTCTACTTCTTGCCACAGTATGTGCTCTGATCAGTACATGTCATTGCCTTACAGCTTGGCTCCAACCGTGCCATACGGAGGGTTGTTCTCATGGGCTGGCACGTCAAGCAGAGGACCAAGCAGATGCCAGCCGCCGTCAACGTGCATCGTATCCCCCGTAACGTACGCTCCGGCGGGCGACAAGTAATACAACACACCAGCCGAGACTTCCTCGACACTCCCGACGCGCTTCGCCGCAGTGGCGACCCTGGCGGCAGTGTGGAACTGCTCAGCGCCGCCCTCGTAATTGTCCACGCCGCTTGACAGGATGATCCCCTATCATATCCAGCCACAACATTGAGCTCAGATTTGCACAACAATTTCCCTGGTAGTGATGACATTTACACGTACCGGAGCGACACAATTCAGCGTGATACCCGACGCGGCCCACTCGACCGACAACGATTTGGCGAGATTCTCGATCGCAGCACGAGCAGCGCCACTGTGCGCCATCAGAGGGTATCCCTTGTCAATCACGAGAATGATATTGACAATCCTGCCCCCGTGCTTTTTCATGTACGCGTGATACGCCTTCTTGGTCACCATGAAGGTGCCATTCCTGATCAGAACCACCATTATTACAACATATTGCCTCGATATAGACGAATAACTGAGCGTACAAGTTCGTGCGCATGATGGCCTCCCACCCCTTGAGGGTCACGTTCTCAATCGGGGCACGGAATTGCCCACCGGCTAGAAATGTCATCACCAAATGAGTACAAGACAATCCAAACCAACAATAAACAACACACATGACACAAGAGCTCACCGTTATTGACGAGGAAGTCAATACGCTTGTACTTGGCCAGCGTCTCGTCCACCAGGTTGTTCACCTGATCCTCCTTGCGGATATCGCACACGATCGGGTGGATGACGTCCTTCAGGTCGCGGCCAGCGGCGTCCAACTGACTGCGGATCGTCTCTGCTGCTGCGCGGAGTCGCCCCTCATTCCTGGCCGCGATCACCACCGAGCAGCCGAGCGTCGCCAACTCGTGAGCAATGCACCGGCCGATTCCCGTTCCGCCGCCGGTCACAATGGCCTAAAAGATCCAAAAAGATCTTAGGATTTAGGAGACAAATAGGACGGGTTTTAAAAAAAACGAGATAGGACGCACCACTTTGCCTTGAAAGAGGTCGGGACGGTAGATGCTCGAGGCAGTTGGGGCGCGGATCATGACCGTGTGCAATAAGAGAAGCAAATCCGGTTGTGTCAATCCGTTGATGTGGATGAAAAGCTGTTGATGCATCAAACGCAGCAGCTTCAACTTTCAATTCAAAAATGAATTGCATGACTTTTTATTTAACAAAATAATCAAGGTCTCTTATTGCAATTGCTGCAGTAGCTTTTAGCCGCCGATCTATTCGTCAACGTGCGTTTGTGTCTACTTGTCCATGGAGCTTCAGCAGTTCACCTACCGACTCGCTGAGCGTGGACGGATTTCGTGTCGGTTTCTCCATCAAACTCTTGGTGAATGAAATACTACAGTATCTCCGGACGCTTGAAGCATTATAACACAAACCTGCTTGGATTCTCTTAAGAGTTTGCCTAAGCTACAGTCAATACTCTTGTCTACGTAGTATCCTATGCGGCAGGCAATGCCATCTTTTTCTTCTACCGTTCGCTTTCTTCCTGCAATAGCCAGAACCTCCAGCGATAGCTTTAATGAGCTGCTGGTGCAGCTGGTGCTTACCTGAGATGAACCAAAAGTCCCAGATTTATCTCACGGCGTCATAGCGTTCCAGACGCTTCTTAGAAAAGACAATCTGCACGAGCTGAATGGTACGCGCACGGAAGCCGGCGGCGCAGTACTGCAGGTAGAAGTCCCACATACGGCAGAATACCTCTGGGCGGTCGATGTCGCCCTTCTTGAGGTGGTCCTGGAAGCGCTCGTACCAGCACATGAGCGTCTTGTCATAGTCTGGGCCTAGGTTATGGACGTCCTCCACAATAAGTTTGCGCTCTGAAAAGGTCACCATCTGCGCAATGGACGGCAGGAAGCCGTTGGGAAAGATGTACTTGAGGATCCAGAGCTGGATCGGCACCTCAATGGAGCGGTTGGCGGCGATACCGTGCACCAGAGCAAGACCGCCATCCTTCAGGCAGCGCTTAATCACGTTGTAGTACTCGTCCAGGTTTTTAAAGCCGACTGCCTCAATCATGGCAATGGAGACCACACGGTCGAACTGGCCGTGCATCTTGCGGTAGTCGCAGTACTCAAAGCTGGTGAGGTCGCTGACGCCCTCACGCTTGGCCCACTCGCGGGCACCCTTGAGCTGCTCGTTGGAGATGGTGATGCCCGTGACGTGCACGCCGTACTCCTTGGCAAGAAAGCAGCCAAGGCCACCCCAACCGCATCCGATCTCGAGCACGCGCATGCCCGGCTCGAGCTTGAGCTTCTTGGCGATCAGATGCAGCTTGTTGCGTTGTGCTGCATCCAGGTCGTGCCTGTCCTCGACGCCCTTCCAGTAGGCACACGAGTACTGCATGTACGGGTCAAGCCAGAGCTTGAAAAAGTCGTTGCCCAAGTCATAGTGATGAGCACCGACAATACCAGCCCGAGAGGGCGACTGGTAGTTGAAGATCTTGCCGCCTAATGCGACAAACTTGGCGTTCCAGGCCTTGAAGATCTTGCGGCGCTTGTCGGCGGGCAACGACAGCAAGCGGGTGAGCAGCTCGTCCAGCGGGATGATGGCGTCCCACTTCTTGGCCATGTAGGACTCGCCAATCGCCAGCATGCCGCGATGCACCCAGTCAAGGAAAATGTCCTCGTCGTACACGCGGATGTCGCGGTCAATGATGATGTCGGCGTCCGCCAGCATGCTCTTAAAAAACGTGGCGGCGCGCGCGCGCAGCACGGGCCGCATGGCCACTCGCAGCAGGTACGAGCCTGCGGTCACGCCCGTGACGGCGGCGGCGGCGATTAAAGCGGTCTTTTGCTTGTCCGACATGATAGCGACGATCAGGAGTTCTACTTCGTCGAGGGGATCTTGGATTGTGAGCGCATTGACACGTCGACAACGCCCGGAGGACTCGTGGTTTGGCTCGGCTTTGGCGGATACCGTGCAGAAAATCTGAGGACAGGAACATATGTATAAAGTATTGCAGGGGTGTGTTTGTATGGTTTTGACTTGGAAATGGGCAGTTGGAAAGACCAAACGTTAATTAAATTGCAGAGAGAAGCAGTTGGTTTGATGAATGATGCCAGCGGTCGGAGAGTCCCGGCAGACAAGAGCGTGAAATGGATTCATGACGCAGGCGCCGCGGCAGCCTGAGGGTGTGGAGCTCGCTTATTAATGAGCATTGCTTTGCAGAATCGGCTCAAAATATGCAGGCTTTGGCTGTAGTCGGCGGTGATTCACAGCCAAAGAGCTCGGATGCAAAACATGTACTTCAAAGGCCTACCTTAGCGCAAAGCCGGACTTACCGCCAATGCTGCATCAATCCCCATCTTTGATGTGACCGTTCTTGCTCATGGTATCGCGCTTGCTGAGGTGGCGCTGTGTCAGTGGTGTACCGAGCGTGCCGCCGGTCTTCACGCAACTTTAACAGCTTTGACGGCCCCCGGTCCATGACATCATCTGCCTCACGCGATCTTATTAATTTCACCCAATTTGCTTGCTGTGCACAACAATTCAAATTGAAACCAAAGTTTGCCACGTACGCAGCCGTTTGGTGTACGCTTTGAAGGTCAGAGCTCTCGAGCTCCTCTCGATATTGCCGGTGTGGGCAACGTGCTGGTACCATTAATACGAGGTCAAGCCTCTCCCGGGCCTCGACCAAAGGTACCCCCATATGATCGTCAGATGGATACATTCCCTTCTCCCGTCATACCAGAAAACGTGACCTTTTCAAAAGCATACTGAGTTCATCCTCGGTAACCCATTCCTCGAAATTTGCGGCTCAAAGAGCACGGCGAGCCCGACGTGAGCTGGCAGATACAGACCCCAGAGCAGCATGGGCGCCAAGCAGTCGCGCCTGGCGACGTCCGATGCGGCGTCGGAACTGCGTCCGGAGGACGAGCATGAGACGGAGACGCGGGCCTCGATTCGCCTCACGCCGGCACTTATCCACCAAATCAACGGCACGCAGGACGCCTCTAACCCGGCAAAGCAGGCGGTCGGCATCAACGCGCAGTACGGGGTACAAATTAATATCCTGACGCAGTCTTACTATTTACTGACGTATATACTACTCAGACAGCAAGCGGCCATAAAGAAGCAGCTGCAGGTGGCTTATGCCAAGGTGCGACGACGTCGGTGGATCACTTTGCGAACTGCTGACTGACGACGGATCTCTTGGTTGATACAGGGTGCTGATGACTACCGGAAGAAGATGGAGGTGGAGCTCAAGCAGCAACACGAGAAGCTGGAGGCCACCGGCGCGTCCAGTCTCGCGCAGCAGGCACAGCGCGCTAAGGAGCAGGAGGAGCGCGAGAACGAGCGCGTGGAGCAGCTCGTGGCCGATATCAACAAGAAGAAGTACCGCGCGCCACTTCGCGACGTGCAGTGCTCGCCCGAGCGCGAGGCGTGCTTGCAGTGCTATAGAGACCAGAAAGGTGACGTCTTGAAGTGCAAGGAAGTGGCCGACGCCTTCGTGCGATGTGCTCGGCAAAACACCGAGGTGCGTACACCAGCGACAGGAGCTTGTTGATCCTGTGATCTGACACTTTGTGCTTTGATTACTGCAGAAATTCGTCGGAGAGAATTGAAATCATAACATGAAGCGGACTTTACAGTTCGCAGCGGCGACGACGAACTTGGACGCTATTTTTGTTTGGATTCATTGAGCCTTTCTTTAGGCGCTGGCGAGTCCTACCAGGAGAAAATCATACTACTTCCTAAAAAGAAAGATGGCAACGTAATAAACGCCTGGCTAGGATGGAATGCAATGCTCGACATGCGTCAGAATACAGATTTTTCTTCCTGGCACAAACTTGTTTACACTATGTAACTTCGAACTGAACTGCACGTCTAACGTGATACTGTCATTAGACGTTTGGGGTTTCTGTCTTCTCCTACTGTCAGAGTTCCTAATCTCACGGTCTCTTGGCCTTCACTAGTACTACTACTAGTAGTTCATTTCAACCGCCTTACCGTCTTAGTTCTTCTTGTCGAAGATGTTCCCGATCATGCCTGGGCGCACGTAGTCCTTGGGCTTGCCGATCTCATCACCAAGGCCATCAAAGCTGTCCACCTGGATGATTACCTCGCGTGCAGCTTCAACTTCGTCAATAAACATCTGCTCGTCAATCGTAGCATTGCGCTTCTGCTTGCGCAATGCGGTAAGCGTGCGATCGGCTTTCACAGCCTTGGGCAGCGTCGCGTTCAGAAGTGCCACGCGGTCCTCCGGGTCTTTCGATACGAACACGTTGTCGCTCAGCAAGTTACGCACGGCCGAGTCGGTGGAGATCAGCTCGGAAACCTGGCGCATTTGTTTGTCCGACGGTGAAGCGTACGGCAGGCCGAATGGGAACGATAATCCGCGCATGATTGGGCCAACACCAGGCACAGGGAAGTTCTTGCTAATACCCACGATGCCCTGTTGCGCTTCGTAGCAAAGCTGGCTCATAGCGTAGTCGAAAATCACATCAATGCCCTCAACATGACGGTTGTTCTTGTAGAACCACATCGTCGAGTATCCCAAGTAGAGACTCGAAAACACATCCGCAAACCGACCCGAGATCATTTCAGCAAACTTGAGCTTGCCACCAAGCACCAGCGATAGATCTGCGCACATAGCAAAGTTCTTTGCCAACTTGTCCATCTGAGATTCGTAGTGAGGCAGCAGATTGCTTTGCTTTTTGAAGCGCGAGCGTGTGACAGCCGTCTTGAGCGAGCCCGCCGAGTTCGTAACGCCGTGTTGTACCAGCTTCACTAGCTCTTTCTTGAATCCTTCCAGGTCGTCACCGTGCTGGATCGTCTTAATAAGCTCATACAGGTGCGGGTGAGCACGCGTGAGACCCTGACCGAAGATGATGAGCGAGCGTGTCAGAATGTTCGCACCTTCCACTGTGATCACCACAGGCAGCGAGGTGTAAATGTTAGCAAGGAAGTTGTTGGGACCTTTGCAAATTCCGGCTCCACCAAGGACATCCATGGCACGGATGACCGTATCACGACCACGATCCGTAATCTGCTGCTTGCACACGCCACTAATGACGGCAGGCTGCTCGTGCTGGTTGATCATAGCGTTCACCATGTGCTGGCCACTTGTCATGATGAAGGCATTGCTGCCCATAGTAGCAAGCTGCTCCTGGATACCCTCGAGACTAGCAATGGGCACTTTAAACTGCTTGCGGATGCGAGCGTAGGCACCAACAGCATTCACAGACAACTTGGCACCAGCAACTGCTGAAGCCGGTAGACTGATGGAGCGTCCTTCAGCCAGGCAATCCATAAGCATGTTCCAGCCATAGCCAACACGCTCCTGGCCACCGATGATCTTGGACATCGGGATGAACACGTCCTGACCAGTCACAGGGCCGTTCATGAATGGGATTGAGATGGTATCATGACGCTTACCCATCTGAAGTCCGGGGTGATTGCGCTCAAGCAGTGCCACCGTGATGCCCGGATTGCCCTTGCCCTTCAGGAGTCCGTGAGGGTCCTTGACGTCAACAGCCAAGCCCACACATGTTGCAACAGGTGCCAGAGTGATGTAGCGCTTGTTAAACGTGGCTCGGATGCCCAATACGCCGTCCTGCTCGCACACAATGCCAGTGTCGCGCATGGCAGCAGCGTCCGATCCCGACGACGGGCCCGTGAGACCGAAGCAGGGCAAGTGCTTGCCGTTAGCCAAACCAGGCAGGAAATAGTCCTTCTGCTCTTCGGTTCCGTACCGGAGCAGCAGCTCAGCAGGTCCAAGAGAGTTGGGCACACACACAGTAACAGCGGCAGTGGCGCTGCGTGTGGCAATCTTGGTGATCACGACCGAGTGGCCGTGCGCGCTGAACTGCTTGCCGCCGTACTGCTTGGGGATGATCATGCCCAGGAAACCCTTCTCCTTGACAAACTGCCAGACTTTAAGGGGCATGTCCTGGTCGCGGGTGACGCCATAGTCGTCAATCATCTCGCAAAGCTGTTGCACCTCGTTGTCCATGAAGGCCTGCTCCTCGGCACTGAGCTGCGCCGAGTACTTGTCCAGCGTGGTCAGCGACGGCGTGCCCGAGAAGATGTCGCGATCAAAGCCCACGGTACCACTTTCCAGTGCCGCCTTCTCCGTGTTGGACATGCGCGGCATCACACGTTTGGCCAGCTTGTACAGCTGCTTGGAAACGAATGTGCGCGACTGCGTCTGGTGCAGCACCTGCACGGCCGGCAGCGCCGAGCGGGCAGTCACGAGCCGCAGGCCACCGAGACGCGTTGAGCTCTTGAGAAGCGCCGGGGACAGCATGAGAAGACTTCGAGTTATAGAGGAGATCCTTGTGTCGGCTAGCGCGTCGATTCGGAAGTGTGGACTCGAGTCGAAGGCGTTGAAGTGAGAGGGCATGTCCTCGATTGTGATTGGCCAATTTGTACTCACATTGGAGCTCTCCAAGATTCCGACGTGAACTATGTGGTGCACACAACGTTGCAGCGAGTTGAAGCCGAAGTGAACAAATGTCTACGCGCTCGTTGGTATCGCGCTTGATCCCGCCACTCGCGGCGCACTGGCACAAGGGCCAACAAGGTGTGTAGATGCTATACGTCTTTCTCTATCTGGTCGTGGTCCTGACGGTACTGAGATTGCGGTTTTGCAGGCCGTGTGGGCATCCTTGGCGGATCGTTTGAGTACACTGGCGCTCCATTCTACGCCGGCGTCTCGAGTCTCAAGACTGGGGCGGATCTATGCCATCTGTTCTGCGTGGAGGAGGCCGCTATCCCTATTAAGAGTTACAGCCCGGAGCTGATCGTGCACCCTCTGCTGCGCTCGGACGCGGCGTTGGAGACATTTGAGAGGTCGAAGCGCGCTCAAGTCTTGGATGAGGCGGTGGAGAAGATCGCGTTGGTGCTGCCGAGACTAGACACGCTGGTGATTGGCCCCGGACTTGGACGAGACGCTAGTGTACAAGAGATCACTCGACAAGTGATCGCTAAGGCCAAGGAGGCCAATCTGCCGCTGGTTCTGGACGGCGACGCACTTTTCCTCGTCAGTATGGAGCCGGACATTGTGAAGGGATACAAAAAAGCAATTCTCACGCCAAATGCAGTAAGTACTGGCGCAGGTCAGAGTTGTGGAGTGCTTGTGTGGGTATTGATAGAGCGGACGATGTGGTGATTAGATGGAGTATGCACGACTGTGTGCCGCTGCGCGATTGCTGCCGGACATTGATGTCGCTCAAGCTGCGAAGATTTCGCCGGCCGTGCTCAGTGAAGCGTAAGTATCTTCATGTGTTGCGAGAGGCGGTTTTTATTCCTATACCGAAACGTGTGACTCTTTGATGCATTACATTATGCTTGTTCACAGGTTAGGATTCCTGGTTGTCATTCAGAAGGGAAATGTCGATACGTTTACGGACGGCACAATCAGTACGGGGGAGCTTAACGTCTTGACAGAGCGAGCTGATTTGCTTGTCCGGCGATTTAAATGCGTGCTAATTTGCCTTGCGGCTGAATTATGTAGCTTTGAAGAACGATGAATTTGGGTGTCCGCGACGATGCGGTGGACAAGGAGATGTACGACTGCATTCGACCTCTAGCAAGTTTGCTGGTACCTTGGAATATTAACCGAACCGCTGGTGTCTGCGTAGGTTCTTTCTGGAGCCATTGGCACATTTGCGGCGTGGACGAAGCATGCTGATCTGTACGTCCTGATGTCTATCTGTAATGTGGAATCGCCATAATGGAATGATCCCTCACTTCTGCTTGGCAAAATGCTACTGTACTGTTTTTCAGGGACGACTTCAAGGGCAATCCGCTGTTGCTTGCTGCCTACGGAGGTTCTCTTGTGACGCGCGCCAGGTTTGTTACCGTAACCTTTATTTCCATTGACAGGGAGCAACGTCTGACTGGCTTGTGTGTTTTAGTTCGTCTCTGGCTTTTGCCGAGCATCAGCGCTCAATGACGGCGCCCGACGTCTTGCACAGCGTTGGCAAAGGCTTTCTCAAGGCATTTCCCAATTCGTCTATGTAGGTTCCAGTCGGTTGGAGGAACAGGCGTTGGAATTGCAGCCGTAGCGAGTAAATCGCAGTCTTCGTATTGACACGTCTGGTTTCAGTTGTGGTGCGCTTAGGCGCGCGCCCACCTTCAACAATGTCGACGATTTGCGGCTTTACGTGGCATTAAACATTTTACAATAGCCATCGAGCTCCAAAGCTCGCGAACGTAGGCTGAAACTTAAGACGACCTCGTTCTACCATCGTTCCTCTCAAGCCACGATAGCAGGCATCCGTCAAGAGGCCAAAGTGCCTCTGTCTCTACACTTTTTCTCTCTCTTTTGGCAATCTTCCACAGTTGTATCCATCATCAAATGACCACCCCCGTTTGCTCTCACGTGCTAATCTAACAAATGGCGTTAATGGTCTTGTAGAGATCGCCAGCGAGCTTTTTAGTCGACTCTTTCTGCGAGAGCGTCAAGATGTCACGAAGTATTTCAGGCAACCGAGGCAGCTCCAAGCTAACGAGTGCAGCAAAAACAGGATGGTGAGTTAGACGTCCGGAGCTCTGGAATACAAACACTCATTCTAACTGCACTTACTCGTTGAGGGTCGAGATGTCATCAGCGAAGTTCAAGATAGTGTAAATGGCGAATCGCACGATATCTTCGTTGTCATCCTTGAGCATTGACTGCAACCCCGTGACAAACTGTTCCTTGAGTAGGTCAGCGAGAGCGCGACGGTTGGAGTCGTACTGACAGAGTTCTTTCAGGCGCTTGGCCACCTCGTAGCGCGTGAAGGGCGCAGACTCCGAGTTGATTTCGAGAAGCAGCATCGACAGCTCCTGTGAGTCTACCGTGAGAGACCCTGAGAAAAGTTCCCCAGACATTGACCAATCTGCCATGATATCAAAGCTGCTCACAAAGAAAGAAAGACAGACACCACGGCGACCAGACGGGATCCGACGGCGCAACGCACGTGCAATACATCGACTTGCGTTAAGACCAATTCTTCCACTTATGCAAGGACAAGCTCGCAGTTTGCTGAATTCCAGCAACACAGCGGTGTACGAAGCATGATAAAACAAGAAAATGCTTTAAAAGCAAGATGTACCGACCTTAGTTCGGGCAGTCCGAACATGTCCTTGTCGATTGCTCTGCATTCCTTGCGAATGGAATCCGTCAATCCAAGGAACTTGAACTCGTCGCCCTGCAACAAACCAGCATGAACGTAGCATCAAATTTCTTTCGCCAACAGGGAGTGGAGGGGGGGGGGGGGGAGGGTACAAGGACTAGCAACTACGAACAAGCAATACGAACCGAGCGCAAATTGAAGTCCACGCGAATGGTCGACTTCATGGCCAAGCGGTGCAGATGCACGTTGAAGAACACCTCTTCAGCCGCGACCAACGCATACGCGTCCATCTACCAGCAAGTACCCACACTGACGTCAGTCACCAGAACCCTTCAGTTTACAAAAAGGTGAAAAATTGTGGCAGCTGGCTCTGATAACCACATACCGTCCAGTCAGGATTACACGAAAACTCAACGTCTTGCGCTCTCATCGCCTTGTGCAGCATGCGGAAGATGACGTCGGCAGGCTCGCACGACTCGAACATGGGGTTCACTTGACGATAGGCCACCTCGCGTGCATCAGGCACCTCTCCAGTGGGCACGAAGACCTGCGATTTCATCGTTTTTCCCGCCCCTGACCCAGCATCATTGCCAAAGCCCTTGGGTTTAACCTGCATGGGATCGAGACCCAGCACAGTTGAAGAGCCGTCCTCCAGGTCTTCTAGTGTGGCTGGATTGGTGGCAAACACCACTTTTCCCGGCGATGGCGGCGCGAAGACGTCCTCTGTCTGTATAGAGGCCAAGCGACGAATTAGACGGCGAGTTTTAGCCCATTTTAGCGGAGACAAAAGGGTCTCCAGACCTGCGAGTCGAAGCGCGACGTCATGAATTGTGTCTCTACGTGGGCGCGGCGGTAGGTCACCTCGCGGTCGGGAATCTCGAGCGCACTCATGCTCTGCTGATAAGTTCACGGCATATTTCACTTGAGTTCAGTATGCACAACCGTTATGGACGCGTTAACTGACCCACAAAAGTGGCCTGCGTTTGCGTCGCCAGGATGAGAACGACACGCGAGCATTCGCGGGCCTGGGCAAGAGCGCACGCAGCAGAGGCAGAACAGGGGACTCACCTCGTCCAGAACGAAGCCCTCGCGGTGCTGTACCTCATCGATCCAGTCGTCTTCATGGTCGCTCCTCGACATATTCGTTCCTACCGGTAGTCTTTTCGTCCGTTTTGTATCGCAATTCCGCGAAAACCCTCTGTACGGAACATAGTATTCTCTTGTATACATTGGAGACCATCACTCACTGGATCGTTTATAACCTTAACGGGTATGTTTACTAACCATTGGGACCGGGGTCTACCAGAACAAATTTTGAATTACCGTGTTGTCGTAGTCCTAGGCGTCACTTCAATAGCAAGGATGGCAATCATTAATGCATTCAAATCATGTTTTTGCAAAGGGGTGTATTACAATTTACCGGTACTGCAATAGTTAGTCCTCTTCGCTATGCTGCTTGAATCGTCACCTGATCCGATATCATCGTCCGAGTCAACTTGCCCGTCGGCAATGTTGCAGTTCTCCATCTCTTCAACAATGCTGTTATCAATCTGATAAATATCAGCGACGTGATGTGGTGTTCGCGAGTCATTCAAAATGCCAACCCTGGCAAATCCACTCACAATTGTCTGTGTTGATAGTCCGTCCCAGCATGCTGACACCCACTCAGCAATTTCCGCCCGGTCTGGTGCTTTGAGTTTAAACGGATCTTCTGTCTATAATGCTCGAAGCCGCTCTACCTCGATATCTGCTTCCTTTTGGACCAAATTCTTACGAGCACGTGTAACCTCGGTCTCGATGGCCTCACGCTTCTGCTGCCGCTTCGATTCTCCGGCACGATAAACAACAAGTTGGCTTCGCAATAGATTAATTCACATAGCACGTAGACGTGCTTTCAGAGGTTTATTCCACGGTATGTCTGCCGGTTGGCAGACATATGTGTACCTTGGCGGTACTTTGAGAAGATCCACGTTAATTGACACAGCATAATCGTTAATACCATAGCAGTAGGATATTGTCGTCTCTCATGGGGCGCTCAGCGAAATGAAACCGCAGAAATTCCACTGATAAATCTGCATTCCACCAGGTACACCTGTTACCGTAAATATGGCAGCCAGTACGTTCTTGTAGTGAACGAATTTAAACGATTCCACATGGTTGGACTAAACCCATGACGCAGCTCGTCATTCTCGTCGCGTTTTTCTGGGATGGTCGATGATGCGCACTTAGATAAAAGAAATAGAGCCAATTTGTTACCCTCCCATTCAGCCAAAACCATCGCTGTCGCTCTTGCTTTTTCTTTATTTGAGCACTTGACCCAAACAGTCGTAACACCCCGTTTTGATATAGTCTGTTTAGGCAAGAATTCAAAAATTACAGCTAAAACAAGTTTAATTAGCAATAAAATCAATAAAAGTAATATAGGAAGGGTATACCTGTCTGATCAGTATTATACACTTGTACACACTTCTTTTCCACAATTGTCTGCAACACCAGTGCACGGATCGCCGTTGCTGCAGCTTGGGCGTCCTGGGGCATCGTTTGTCCCTGTCGTGTACGTGCACGAAGCGAGAACTTGTGACGTCGCAAAAACAGTTTTATCCAGGTCGGTGACACCGCAAATTTTGTGCCCAGACCATTTTCAGCAGCTACTTCTTTTGATTGAAGCTGTAACATTAGCCCCGAGACAGGGGCTCCATCCTTCCGGAGCGAGTCAGCCAAATGACGAGCCCTTCTTCAGCGTCTTTTGACAGAGCAGTTGCTTCACCTAGATTGCGTAGATTTTGGTGGCGCCCCCGGCCGGAGGCACATGCTGCCTGGATAGTGGCGGACTGTTTAACCTACTTCTTAATTTGTTTCTTCTTAGCACGAATGTCAGTGCTTTTCAGCTTCCCATAGAAATTTGCGATGGTTTCGTCGAGGTTCCGGCTAGTTTCAATGTACTCCAGGACGTCTCTCTTGTGTGAATATGACACAGCTGTTCGCTTATACGACTTCCGCTTCTTGCCCTGGCCATTGATGCGAGGGCGGCCCATTCTTCTGTCTTGTCGGGCGGTTCTTGAGAGTGCTGCACGGACTAGTCCACGTGGGTCGTTCTTTTATCTGTGGGAGAGCCTGAAATAACCTCATTCAGTAGCGTTAGTAATATACCATCTGCTGTAGGATCGTTAGTTTAATTGGTCGGTTTGCTGCTGACCCTTAGCAGTAAACGACGCCTAGGACTACGACAATACGGTATTTCAATTTTCATCGCGGTGGTTGTAGCAGCAAGCAGGTCGAGCATCTCCATCAGGACCGACGTCTTCATCGGAGACCACAACTTGAACAACGCGTTAAGCTCTCCCTACTTCGTGGCCATCGCGGGTTCATTGCAGTCACCAACATTCACCAACTACATCTCGAATACCATGTCATTGGTCTAGCTCCATATAGAGCTTCAATGTGTCGCTCAGGTGGTGCCTAACCGTCTGACGAACTGGAATTTTGTAGGATGGCTCCAGCATAGCGCAGAAAGCGATGAACTTGGGCTGCCCCACGATAGAAAACGCCAGCAATTTTTTAACAATACAGTTGACTAGAGCACAGTCGGCTGCGACCTTCGAGAACTCGGCTTGCGTGCGATGCTGTACGCTTCTGCTAAAACGGTATAACAAATGATTCTGTCGAGCATAAACGCCGACACACTCACTCGGATGATTCTAGGTGGATTATCATAGTCATGTGCTCTAGAGTTCCATATCTGTATGTCCGCGAGTACAGCACCTGCACGTATAGTATCGCTAGAAGATTCCTCAATGAAGTCCCTCATATCGGAGCGCTTTCGACTTCTCTGCTCGCTCGGAGTTTTCGTCGACTCTGCGATGTGCTTTTTTCTGCAGCCTCACTTTCGTGACCAACTTCCTCTGCAAATTTTCTTGATCGGCCACGTCGTCCTTGCTGTCCGAGTGTCTGCCACGCGAAGAAGGGAGTCTGGAGGCACCAACAGGGAGTCGTTCTGACGGTAAACTTTGGAGACAGAAGGATAGGATGAGGAGGGGGAGGGAATAAGGGACAAGACTACCGACTGCCTCCGCTTGTAGAGGACAATACCATATAAGAATTGCCAATTAGATTGCAGGATTTCGAGAACCTTTTGAGTTCCACCTATAAGTTTTGAAACAAACTTATAGATTGATTTCTACGGTTTAATCCTGTTACTTCAATTAGGCCGCCCAAACGATCGCCATTCATTTGGCAATGCCAGTAGTACCACTCAGGACATCTTGCTCTCAGCGCAGGGAGTCCTTCACTGCAGGTGAGAAGCTGGAAGCCGCCAACGCGCTCAAGGCATGCAAGTCCGAAAAAGTAATTAAGGAGTGCTTCCACCACCTAAGCGACGACGCCTATGAAGGGCGACGAAAGCTTCTCTTAAGATGGCTACGAGAAAAGGGCAAGCTGGAAGGCAGTGTTCAGCCAAGAACGACAGCAAGAAGAAGAAGGCGCGACCAAGTGAAATGTACCAAACTACCTGGGGAAGCAGAAGGTGATCTTGTTAAGTGAGTTAATGACATTCGCAAAGAATGTGTTCCCATTTCTTCGAAGATGCTGGCGCTAGAGGCTAAGGTGGCTGCTTCTGACTACGGCGTGGAAGGGTTCGAGGCGTCGTGGAGATGGGAGCGCGCCTACAAAAGGCGCCACCGACTGTCGATGCGGGCAAGGACGCGGACGGGGCAGAAGACACCTGCTGATCTCGACGACATTGCAAGTGCCTTCGCTGTGAAGGTGAGCGAGCGATGCTTGTCCTCGGAGTCAAAAGAGTATACAACGCGTACCACACAGGTGATTATAACACAAGTTTATATGGTTGTTTGTATCATACCTAATATTGTGATGTGCAGCCGCCTTTTTTGAGTTTCTGCCAACCAAGAGTATTAACGCCACGGGTATCAAGACGGTTCAGGTGCGTTGCGCAGGTAAAACAAAGGAAAGGGCTACGGTGATGCTACTGAGATATTCAGAAGCCCGTTTGTGTTTTTTAAAGCCGAGCTATCGCATATTCCTGCGACGGCCGAAAAAAACCAGCGCCTGCGCTACGGTTTTGGCAAGACGATGTGGAAGAATGTGAGTGTGGCCCACCGGGATCAGCGACTAGAAATCTACGGCAATATGAAAGGTGCGGTAATATTGATTTTGATGCTGCGTCGCTTGTTCTAATTCTAGTGTTAATGGTTTCCAGGCTGGTGGAACCGCATACTTTCAGTTCAATTTCTGAGATATCATTTCGCCGCTCGAATTGATATGCATATCCTAGTCTTATTGCTTTGGGACGACTTCTCGGATCATTGGACTGATGAAGTCGTCGCCTATGCAAATTCAATCAATGTGGTGCTTCTGAAGGTGCCGAAGAGCGCGGCTTCAGTGAGTCAATCTGCGGATGTCGCGTGGAACTATCCGTTTAAGGTGCGTTTGCGTGACAGCTGGGTCGAGTATTTACGTAAGCAGTTACGTGCGCATACAACGGGCAAGAAGTTCGGTATTTCAGTCCCAGATGGGACGATGGTGGCATGGTGGATCCGTCAGGCTTGGAACGGCCTAACTCGAACGACTATTGCAAATGGGTATCGCATGGCTTATGGGAATTTTCTTGGTAACGCTGGTGTTGCCGCAGCAGATTTATTCGAGGATCTCGCTCGACATTGTGTTATTGATGCAGGTGTTGGCGAGGTCGATTAAGACGATGATAAAGGAGACGCAAAAAAGTAGACGACTTTTCACTGCCGAACTGATACCGATTACCGAAACCGGAACGTCATATTTGGAGGATGGTACACTGTACCGGTACGTGACCTGTCCACTACAAGCGGCGGCAGTCGGTAAGGAGGCTAATTTCCAAAGAGGGTCATTTCATAGGAACGGACAGTTTGTTCGGACTTCGTAAAAATCCAGATCAGCTAGATACTATCCAAGGAAGCGTACAAAAAAATAATACAAAATGCAGCGTGTCCGTCGCATTTTTGACAAGGCCGCTACACATACAACATGAGGGTAAATTGAAACCATGTCCGTTACATCAAAAACCGTGTCCATTGATTTCTGAAATGGCGCCCAAGACCAAACAACCTATTCCAGCCTGCGGATACTTGGTCACCGGACTCCACATCCACCCCGGTGTCGTCAAGAAGCTGCAAAAGGAGGCGGTATCTCTCACTTAAGTGCCCGTCGTCAAGGACCCGTGGGAGGCCGCGCAGACAACAGGCGCCGTGAACAATCTCGCTTGAAGAAGTCTTCAGGGGCAATCGTACAACTGAAGATTGCACTATGTATCGTGACAAAAAGCCGCAACGATGCGTGGAAGCCGACTACATTTTCGTCCATGCGGTCGCATCCCAACGGAGGCAACCAAGAATCTCAACAAGACTATTCGCGCGCCATCATTGCTGCTGCTAAGAAGAAGCGTGCCGATCGCATCCCAGCCAGTATGATTTACGCTTTGAAGGAAGGTACACGTCTGCGTTTTTCCATTTCTACTTCGTTGTCCGCGACGATAATGCCGCCAGGGTCGTGGGAATTCAAGTGGGCTACTGCGCCATTTTACGTGGAGATCTGGTACACAGGGGCGTTGAATTCGACCGCGAGAACCATCGAATCCAGAGCTACCTATTTTATCAAGGTTTGAAGTGGAACCTGACGTGGTAAACTGTGTTCTTCCTCGTCATAAATTTTGATTAAATAAAAATCAATCTAAATTAAAATCCTTTTTAAAAAATTGAAGATATTTTACCTTATTTACCACTTGCAACTTCTGTGGTTACAAGTGTCTGAAAATCTAACGATTTTCGTATACACCGCCGCTACTGCGCCAAGAATCCTGGTTATGCAGAGAACCAGAAAAGCTTCATCGCACGGACAACCAGGTGGGTGGGCGCAAGTGCAATGTGTGCGATAAGATCTACACGAAGAGTAGCTCATCCAGGTCGCACGTGATAGCTCTATTATCTAGCAAACGCAAGAATGGTCTAAGAACGCTTATTCAAATGCATAAGATACTGGGGGGTAGTTCCTACCTGCGTATCCCGAATCATGCAGGGATGTGGGCTTGTCAAAAAACACATTTTCAGGACCGTAGCGTGAGTCACTACAGCCGACGGGTGGAATCGCGGTCACCAACGACTCATTGAAATGCGGTGTCGCGCCGACCAAAACAGGTCGGGCCGCAGAGTGCTTCGGATTCACTCTCTTAAATAGCATCGGGTCTCTCTTGCGTTTAATGGGAAGGTTCTAGATCGGCGTGATTTAAGCGAAGCGCGTCAACGTCGGAGTTCAACCGACTCTTCGTCGTATGGCGCCTCTTCAATTCGCGACGGGACCGCACCGGCCTGGTTACGGTTGATCCACCACTGCAAGTCGAAATCGGATGCGACCATCCCAGCTTAACCAGTTGAATCCGATAGCGCTTCAAGACTTGGTGCCTTCTCAGACAGGGGTAAGAGGGAGGCTGATAAACTCGAGTCGGCCTGCAAAGACTATTGTCTTGCGCCACCCTCGGAGAACGGTTAGAAAGCGAACAAACCACTTGGATCGATGGCGTCAGCTGACTGCGAGAGCGGGGGACTTATCTTGCAACTTTTCCCTAGGCTGTTGACAAGGGTAGAATTGGATGTCGGCAGTCAGTGGCGAAGAGATGAGCTCGCTGGAACCGGTGGGCGAAGCAGGGTCGAGTAAGACGGATACTTTTATGTTTATTGGTGTTAAAGTTTTTTTTTTTGTTTAAGCTTGAGCGTTGCTGGACATCTGGTGAAGTGAGCCTGATACTGTTTAGGCGAGGGTGTTTTTCAACCGAGAGAACTTGTCGAATATGGACAGGATACGGCGTATCTCGCCTGTAAATAGCTTGGTTTAGTCTCGGCCTCTGCATTGTGTCTTCGATTATTACCGTGCAAAGGAGGCCTGAGCGCTACCTTCTCTTTCGACAATATATATAAATATATATATTTTCTCTGCAACGAACACGTTGAATTTTGTATTAGTTTTTTGTATGCTATCCTTGGATAGTATCCAGCTGATCTAAAGTTTTCAAAGTCCGAACAAACTGTCCTTTCCTATGAAATGATCCTCCTTAAAAATGGCCCTCATTAGTCTTGCCGGGGAATGCGTTGTGGGGTGGTTTATTCGGATCCGGGTGAGCACAAAGAATCGACTCAAACTGTCTCGATCGGAGTCGATCGAAAACGTTTCGGCGATCGTTAAAACGAGTGAAATCGTCTTGCGTACTATACACATTTCGACGGAAGATGCGGCCTGTAGATGGTTATGGCCTATGCCATTCTTGTCAAGTCTTCCGGAACGTTCACTACAATAACCAATACAGTCGAACTGGAAACGGATGGCTTTTTGTGTTTGACATTTTACCATCTTCTGTCATTACATTTTCGAGATGGAGTATGGCATCAGCGGGTGTTTCGTCCGAGCTGACACGTGTATGTTGTGGTTGCGAAGGTGGTTTCCGTCATATTTGCTTCAATGACGCCCTCGACATTCTAGGCGTCGAAGCAGATCTAGATGTCTCTTTTTGTTCTGTTTCTATCTATTTCTATGTATGCTGAGGCTGAAAATTCAAGTGTCAGTACGGAAACCACACGGCCTCATCGCAGAAGTTACACATTCAAGTTTAAGCGCGAAGTACTGCTAGATATGAAGTGCATGTCAACCTACGCTGCAGGGAAAAAGCACGGAGAGCCCTGCAGGACCATACGAAATTGGGAGAAGCCATTTGTTTTTTTTTTTTTTTTTTTTCGTTCGAAGGCTCAGAGAAGTGCTGAGCGGCACGGGTGGGAGAGCTGAGATTATCCCATTTGCCGCTGACTTTGTGACTATATGAAAGATTGACGTCATTTATAGAAAATATACTTTTTGTGTTTTTGTCCAAGAGTTTTTCTGTCAAAACGTAACTAATTTTAATTTTTATATTTAGGTCCTTTGCACTGTGACCTTGGATCAATTTATTAAAAGTGATCGTACAGAGTGGCTACAAAACTAAATGACCCGCAACAAAATTCCCATACAACATCCTTATCAAGTTGCTGCAACGATTCGCTTTGCGGCATGGCCTCGCGCGCAAAGCTCCACGAAAAAGACTTGTTTTATTTTCGTTTTTTGTTGTAGTAACGACTTAATATTGTGAATATATTTTTTATATTACTTTGTAACTTCCTTCACCTGAACTTTTTAAAATTCGCGACGAATTTGGCAGTAAGTTTTGGAATACTTTTACTCGCCTAGTCAGATTTACAGCGCTGATGAAACGGGTATGTGCTACGAAATACCTCCTGCAAAGAGCTGCGCCGAAAAAGGGAAATCAACGAAAATCCTTGCTAGTGTAAACACTCAGCTCGGTTAACAGCATTATTGACGATACGAGCAGATGGTAAGAATTCATTGCTCAGAAATGATTTAATTCGATGTTTTCTATATTTTTATTTGGTGCAGGTAAAAACTACCTATCCTTTTCATTTTTAAGACGGTGCTGCACGGAATAATTGAAACAAATGAGCTGTCAAAATATCCGAAGGGTAAGCTATTTATATATTACTAAACACCAACGGAACAATCTGTCAGTCGGTCTGCCGGTTTGTCTGTTAGATCGTCAGTAGTACCATTTTATTTCCATCACGCTTTTAAGCCATACCATTGGACCATTGCTGCCGAGCGTAGCGAAGGCGGCGCCGCCATTAAACCTCTTTGTATCTGCCGGGACCGGAGGGCTCGCCCATTCTCCCGAAGCCGAAGGCGTAGGTAGATTACTTAGCTCCCTAACACGGCGAGTAGTGCAGCGAGCCCCTGCGACCGAAGCGGAGGCGCTCACTACCGGAGCGAAGCGTAGGTAGCTTTGCTTAATAGTGGAGCGAGCTCTTGAGCGAGCGAAACGGGCACCTTCCAAACGTTTACTACCACCGCGTAGCGGCGGCGCGTGGCTAGTATATATACTAGGGGCGCTATTAGTTTGTTGGGAAATACTTATATTTTGTGCAGGTCATGTGCTATCATGCACAGGAGAATGCATGGATGAAGACGCAGATTTGGCACTGTACTTCAGAGAGCCACGCATATTCGACATAAAAGATCTCTCGTTGCTCTTGGTGGATAACTTAAATTACCACGTCTCAGAAGTGTCCCAAAATATAGTTGCCGGCGAGCTAAGCTGTGTTGCGAACGCTGCCCCCGAAATCAACATCCGTGTGTCAGCCACTTGACGTCAGGGTCACTGGTCCGACTAAGTCAATTCTGAGAACGAGGTGGCTGGCAAAGGACAATCCTGAGGATGCAACGACCCATCAGAAACGGCGTACTATGCTCGACAGGTGATTCGCGTGTGGGAAGCGCTAGATCAGGAATAATTCGTAAGAGTCTCACAAGGCATTCCCCTTTGCCGAGCTCTAAAAATTAAACCTTTTTTTTGCATTTCTTAAAACTTATATGGCCAATTTGATTGGCGCGTATTCGTCAAAACTATGCAAATTTGTAACCAATCCGGGTGATAGGCCATAGCCAACCTTTGTAGTTTGCGCTTGCACAGAGTTTTGTATAGGATCGCGTTTTGGCCCCTGGTCATATCTTCCGTCGATACCGTATTCGAGATCTCCTACTTCGTACCAAGGCTATTTGATTTTGTGTTGTTGCAAAGTGGACACGATATGTACGTGTACCGGTGCATCTATGAACAACTGCACTACTGCGTTTTAGTTTGAGGGCTATTAGCCCTCGCTGACTGCTTCCTCTACGCTAGTGTATCTATGTCTTTAGATACATCTACCTCGTGGCTCACTAATTGAATCTCCTCCGAAAGTCTGTTAAATAATTCCCAGTACTGCTCCGAGCCGAGTAGATTCTGCTCAGCATCAGTTGATCCGCCGTCCAGTTTTGGGATGATGTTCACTTCACAAACCCGTTTATGACGACTGCAATTGTCAGCGAGGCCCACGCTGCCTTCACCAACGAAATCAATTTCGGTCTCATCGGTGTTTTAAGCTTGAATAGCGGCGTCGCCGTAGATATCCTTAATTGTACAATGTTGCTAACCCAGTTCTTTCGCAGAGCATTCTTCAATGGCTTATTCCATGATATACCCGCCGATTGACACGCAAATGCGTAACCGGCGGTTATCGGCTCGGCGTTAAGGGCGCCAGAAAATCATCCAGCAGGAGCAACACGGTATTGCTCATATTGATCCTGTGGATAAAATGGTGCCTTAAAAATTGAATCATCATCTCGTTCTTCCACCAGCCTGCTCGATTTCTGTAAATTTGCACGCCGTCCTGTTCCCGATGAAGCTGCCACCATTGTAGTGCGCCAAATCCATGCTGGAACGCAGTATTCTCCAACGCGCGGTGCGCGTCAACCGATTGCTCGTCTTAAAGACCAAGGACGGATCGTACTTCCGACCGTGACTATCACCCAGCAGCATCAACGTAACGCAATCCTTGCCCCTTCCTGCGCTTTTCATCCAATCCGGCCGTGTTCTTGTCGATGATATAGTCGTTGTTGGCAGATATTCATAGCTTATTGCCGCTCGAAGCAACATAGTTAGTAAAATATTACAGCACAGATGAAAGATACACATTTTTCTCTTACTTGTTCGGTCCGCATTATATACTCGGTCGACGCCAAGTTCTGCCATCCTCTCCCGCACCTTCCTGCCGAAATCCGCAGCAACCTCAGCCGCATCTTCAGGTGTCTTCTGGATCTGGTGGGTGTGGCGGCGAATTGGTAGCTTGTCTGAGCGGCTCCAAATTTGCCAGGAGGAGCCCAGCGCTATCATACACGTCCTTAGCCTGCATTCGGACCATCAATCGGGCCACTGGAACCCCCTCCATTCGGAGCGAGAATCCACAGCACAATTTGCTGCTCTAGCGGGTGGGCCAAGGTCGCAGATGCGCCAGCACTGCGGTCGTTGCAGTGGAACCCGCAACCGGTCTCGCATTTCTTGACAATGAGAGTGCGTTGCTTCAGCCAATTATAGATCTGCCGTTTCTTGCCTGTCACTTGCTCGCGTGCTAGCCTGAAAAAAACTGTCCGACAGTCATCTGCATCTTGTCCTTCGACACTATCGCGCCGTAAAACTTTATCACCTCCTGCTTGAAGCGGAAGGAGATGGCAACGCGCTTGAACTGCTTCGGCGCTTTCCCATTGCCCATCGCCCTTCTGATCCCCTTCTGCTGGCCTGGAGCGCGCGTCATGGTGCCTTTCTGACAATGAATGACTGTCCTCTATCACTTACCAGGTCACCATTCTAGATCTCCTTATTCAGCGTTTTTGGACCCTGAATAAGAAGATCTAGAGTGGTGACCTGGTCACTGCGCTCGCTTCTATTAGCTAATGTGAGATGTGAATTAGAAAATCTCTGAAGTAGGAGATCTCGAATACGGTATGTGTATTTAGCTGTAATATAACATATTAAGTATAGGCTAAACTGAAATTGTATAGCAAGTCATGTGGCAAGGCGGAATCGATCCGAGCGGATTTGTCTGGGAGTCGAATCGATGGATTGCTTTGCGACTCGAGTGAAAGGGGTGCAAATCCTATCTGTTCATCATAGCCAATCGAAACGATTTAAATTTTCACATCTTCTCTGAACACAATACAAATCTAGTATACAGAATATGCTCTTCAATAATTTAGTTGAGTTGGTGTAACCCCCAACAGCAGTGTTGGCACTTTGGTTTTACATTTTTACGTTTTTTTTACGTAGAAAGGAGTATCTACGCTATTAAGACATTTTCACTGAGATCTTTTATATTGTTGACGTAGAACATGTATGGTTGAAACGCCGTGCTCACTTCATTCATTTCAGTGATTTTCCTCGGAGAGAAGTGACAACCTTATTCTCCTGCCAATGACCCAACCTTTCCTCAAGAACCGACAACTTATTCTCCTGACAAGACCCAACCTTTCCTCAAGAAAAATGATTGACAGAATCCGAGCATGAAAGACAAGTCTGGCGTCGCTGGTTAATCGATAACTCTGATGGCATGTAGTTGAGGGTTTAAATCGGCAGCTGCTTGCGCGGTAGTTAGCAGTATCGGTTCGTGTAGTAGCAACGATTTGAGTTTGCATATCAAGCTGATAAATGTGAGATGTACAACCTTGTCGACGGTCAATGAGGTGAGCCTAACATGACTGATGGCGTCATGCCCAAGAAACCCCCTCAGGAATGTGATGGACTTGATTGATGGAGAAGTCTGAGTGAAGCTAGGGCTAAACGCAGGTAGTTAGTGTAGTAAGCCTTCATCCTCCTCTAATACATTCTCATTCTTACCCATACCGCCGTAAGTCCTTCCAGTAAGCCTTCCGGAGCCGATAGCCCCTGTGCAAGCCAAGGGCGCGTCATTTTGATCGATTAAATCTGAATCGGAATCAAAGGGAATTAAAACTAATCAAGCATGAGGTATCAAGACAAGGACGAAGTGGTGACGTACACAGTGGTGCTCACGCCGGCCCAAGATGGGATACCTGTCAGCATCATGAAGGCCAAAGATCAAGAATTCAAGAGTGGTAGTCCGCGTGATCGGTTCAAGGGAGCTGCCAATTCCGGAGTCTGGCCAATATGAAAGGCTGGCACGACGCACAGAAGAGCAAGAATGTGATAGCCCTTACCGATGGCGACCTGACACGGGGTGTGAAGCTTGTGGTAGCTTCTGCCGAAGATGAAAATTGGAGCTTCGACTAATTCTACAGTGCAGTAGGGTTGCTGTCTGTGCCCGAAGACTTCAGCGAAGATCTGGACAACGATATGTGGACCATGAGAAAGGGCCGCGACGAGAGCGTTCTCAAGTTATCGCAACGTCTTCGTGAAAACGTGCGCAATTTTGTTAAGCTCCCACAGAATGCAGAAGTGACCCCAGAGGTGCAGATATGCCGTTACTTCAAGCGGGGAATGCCGATAGTGTGGCAAGAAAAGCTCGCTTCGTCTGGAGTCACCCACGACACGCTGAACGAAACGATGCTCTACTTCTCCCGTATTGAATAGCATGAGCGACTGAGTAAGACGGTAGCTTCGCGCGAAGGCCGTAACAATCAGCACGGTCGCGAGCGAGACAAACTTATACCGGGAAGAAGCCTGAGGCAAAGGGCAGCCGCCAGAGTAACTTCAGAAAAAATGTTCAACAAGTCGCCGCCGAAGGGCACTGGTGACGAGAAGTGGCGTTCTCATCACAAAACGAGCTCGCACAACAACAGCGATTGATTTGCCCTAACAAAAACAAATGAGAAACAAAAACAGATGGAAGTCAAAATCGAAAAGGAGAAATACCCCAGCATACATGATGCGGGCGATTCAAGTAGCGACGACAAGTGCAAGTTCATAGGGTTAGTAGAACCAACTGCTGAGAATCCTGAAAAGCCACTCCGCATAATAGTGCGTCTTCGCGGAGACCAGCAACAGTTCGAAGCGTTGCTTGACAGTGGAGCCTCTCGAAGCATCATCAACAAGACATTCATTGATGCCAACACAAAATTGGGGCGCAAGTTGGTACCATTTTCACATACGGTGCTTGAGACAATGGCATTCGATATTCTTAGTGAAGGAACCATGGTAGCACAGCTCCGCTTCCCGAAGCTGAAGTCAGACTCGGTATTCACTCGTCGCTTCCAAGTATTGGAACAAAGCAAGGACGTGATGGTGATAGATTAAGATTTGATGAAAGCACTTGGTATCATCATTAACTTTCAGGAAGATGCAGTACAGTGGGATGCCCAATCCCTTAAGGTGAACACTGGCCGGTGAAAAACGCGAGAGCGGCTCAAGTCGACGACGAGTTCAAGGAGGTCTCTGATTCCGCAGTGGAGCCAAAAGATTTGCTTCCCGATAATCTCCCGGCTTCACTCACGATGCTCTATCTGGAGCTACTTGAGACGTATCGTCAGCTGTACGACGGGCACTTAGGGCGAATGCAGTTCGACGACACGCGTTACCATTGTCACCGGGGCACAAACCAGAGCACGCAAAACCGTATCCGATCCCGCGCAGTATAGACGATAAGGTCAAAGCCGAGATACGCTGTCTAATTAATCTCGATGTACTCGAGCAGATCCATGACTCGGAGTGGCGTCTCCCGCATCTTTTTCTGGCCAAACCGAATGGATCTCTACTTGATTGACTTCCGCCGTTGAAGAAGTACCTGTGTCGAAGCCCTTATTATGTACCGCGGATCCGGATACTGTTACATCTTGCCAAGGCTAAGTGCATAACAACTCCTGACGCCAACATGGGATACTATGCCAGGCGTTTGGATCGACAAAGTCGATCTTTTTTTCTTACAGCTTTTTGCTTACCATTTGGCAAGTAGCCAGTTTAAGTGTATCCCAATCGGGATCTCCATCGCGCCTGATGAGTTTCAAGCTTGCATGGAAAAATTGTTTGGTGAACTGGAATATGTCGTAGTCTATTTGGACGATCTTCTGGTGTTTTCAAGCGATGAAAAAGAACATCTTGAGCATTTACAGGTGGTTTTCGGGAGATTAAACAAGTATGGTATCACTCTTAACGGAAAGAAATACCACATCCTGCACAAGGAAGTGGATTACCTCGGCTATTCTCTCACATCCGAAGGAATTAAGCCGCTTGCAAAAACGATCCAGCCATTCAACAGATCGCGGTTCCAAAGAACCGCAAAGTGCTACGCCGGTCCCTGGGTATGATCAACTCTACCGGGACATGGTGCCGAATATGGCGACGCTGCGCCAGCCATTTGCATCGCTTGACGACCTCGAATACTCCGTTCACCTGGTCACCTAGCGACACCAACGCGTTTCGAGCAATTCAAAAGGCATTTGATGAAGTTGTATTACTTCCTTCCCCGACTTTGACGAGCCGTTCCATCTATACGCAGATGCAAGTGGGACACAGCTTGGAGGAAAAATCATGCAAGGACTAAAGTTTTGGCGTGCTACTCACGCACTTTGAACAAGCGCCACCTCAATCGCACGACTATGGAGTTGGAGCTGTTGTCGATCGTTGAAGTTCTTCGTGAATATCGAACTATGCGTGTAAGGTTTCTAGTTGTGATCAATAAAGATCATAAAAACTTGATCTATCCCACAGAAAAAAACTTACGAGATAAGAGATGGAAGCTACTTCTCTCAGAATATCGCCTGAATATGCACTATGTCAAAGGCAAAAAGAACATCGGGGGGCTGATGCGTTCTCCTGCATAAAGATCGAGACCTCACAAGATGACCCAGCGCTATCTGATGAAGTTTATGCTGCCAACGACGACCCGCCATGTGTCATGGTCGGTGCTTCGCGATTACTCAGACACCATGATCCAAAAATAGAGTCTGCATGTCTGGCCGGCTCTAACAACCCGGACCATCAACTCATGCCTCTTCTGGGATGTACTTTGGTGGCCGACTAGAAACGAGTAATCGTCCCCGGCAAGCTTCGTGAAGATTTAATCCACTGGTACTGGCAGACTCTCGGTCATCCGGCCCGCGAGCGCCAATACGAGACTATGCGTCAGATTTTGTACTGGCCCAGCATGGAAGTTACAGTAGTGGAACTCATCAAGAAAAATATGACGTGCAAACGTGACAAGGTGCATGGTGGCAAACAAGAGTACGGTCTACTCTCGCCCCGCATTTGAAGACAGCGAACCCATTTGATGTAGTCCACGTGGATCTCATCGGGCCTTATGGAAATGGTAGTTACGGAATCACTATGATTGATCAGGCTACGAGATGGCTCGAGTTGGGTGTTCAAGCCGACAAACTCGCGCTGACTACGGCAGACAGTTTTGATTGCGAGTGACTTTGTCGTTATCCACGACCACGAGAGGAGGTTGTCCACGACAAAGGCAGTGAGTTTACAGGTCAAGAGTTTCAAGAACTACTAAGCAACTATGGCATTAAATGCCAATCATGTCGAAAAACCCTCAAGCCAACGCCATCTGTGAGCGGGTCCAGTAAGATATCCTCAACACCATCCGTTGTTATGATGACGTCGACTGGAAAAAAATCAATCTAGTATGCTGCTTTTGCCATTCGTGCCAGTTATCATAGCAACCTGAACGCGTCTCCCGGACAGCTGCTATTCGGCCAAGATATAATTACAAGACAACTCTACGAAGCGAACTGGAGTAATTTATCTAAACGGCGGTTCGAAACGATACTCGCCGAAAACGATCGGGAGAACAACAAGAGCTTGAAGTACTTCTACAAGTCAGACGATCACGTCATACTCCGACTGCCGAAACACTTCCGCGCAAACACACGGGCTACGTCGAGCGTACCGTTTCCGTTCGTAACAGTACACGATAGCGGCACGGTAACCATCGGCAAAGGTGCAGCGACCGAACAAGTCAGTATCCGCCGCATATTCTCGTGCTAAAACCCAGTTGCTTCATGGGGGTAGTATGACATGACTGATGGCGCCATGCCCAAGAACACCCTTCAGGGATGTGATTGACCTGATTGATAGAGAACGCTGGATGAAGCTAAGGCTAAGCACGGGTAGTTAGTGTAGCAGGCCTTCACCCTCCTCTAATACATTCTCATTCTTACCAATAACTCCGTAAGTCCTTCCAGCAAGCTTTCCGGAGCCGATAGTTCCTCTGCAAGACAAGGGCGCGTCAAGCCATACACCCAGTACGTTCTGGATGTTGTACAAGAAATTGTTGAGCGGGAAGATCAAGTTCCTCCTTCTCTTCCGCGCTCAGGTACATGTGGGTGGTGTACCATCTAGGTCTTGAACATGTTCCTGATCTCCACGTGGAGCATGCCTCAGCGCGTGCCTGTCTTGCGTCTCTACCGGGCTGTCTTCTCGTACTGATGCTGTAGTGGTGGCTTCTCTTCATCATTGCTGCCGGATCCGGTATGTTACTCTTCAGCTTGCACGCAGTGCCGCTCGAACAATGTCACGATACCGTCCAAGTCATTCAGAAAGTTGTTCTTGAGCGTAAATTCCATCATTCTCGCCCTTCTGCAAACATTGCTGATGTTGGTTTTTCACGAACAGACACAGCTGTCGGTCAGTAGCAACGTATGTCGCTGGTGTTGAGCATAATTCGCTTGTCCATCGCACGGCTCCGGATTTGTATGCTCACTAGGCTTCGCTTCACTAGGATGAAACAGTTGGCAAGAAGAATTTGCCGAGTCGTCGCCGCATCACACAAATCGTCGCTGGGAGCGCACAATGTCGCATCAGCTGGTTTCATGCTCCACTTCTGCTTCACTGAAGTGGAGCATGATACTGCTGCGGTCGGGGGCAGGCTGCCGATGGTAGTCAAGGACCTGATATATTCCACCAATTTTCATGTTTTAATCGGATTTTACTTTTTAACAGGGGTTTCCACTTAACTTAACCCCAGGGGGACATTTTTGGTAGGACAAATGGAAGGACCAAACGGCGGGCGTCGCGCTTGACGCGAAATCATGTCCAATGCATGCAAACAATGCACTACCATGAAGAGATGAGAGCTATCAATACGGTAACATGAGATAAAGTCGAGCTCTTACGAATTCGAGTTACTGTCGTTCATACTAGTACGACAAGTACTTCAAGCGTGAATGTCGGTTTGTCCTAGCCGCTAGGACAAAAATTGAGAGAGCTACTACCACCATGACAAAGTTTTCATGCTCAACGCATCAGCAACCAAGCTGACCGGCGGCGAGCCTTGGACACTAGTCTGGTAACTCATCGCTCGTTCGGCTCAACGGTTGACTGCGATCGTTTTCGAGATGGTGGCGGCGGGCGAATCTGTCTAGGCTGCTCCGTTATTTCTTGGCAGGCACTTGATAGCTTGGGGGCCGAGTGGAATCTATCAAAGCAAGACTCATCGTTCCCCCAGCGCGGCGTGCGGCACAATGCCACCTCGCATACGGTGCATTGGTACCGAAACTTGTACCCTTTTCGACTGTGCGGCACATTTTCCGTGCCGTGGCTTAGTTGACAGCACAAAATGCAGCAGAGTTGTTTGGTTCCCTCAACTAATGTCTGCATAACATTATGCGCACAGCTAAACCCTTCGAGAGATCTAACCATGAACGATCACGCAGTCAGCTTACCGGGTGACGGATCTGTCGCATTGAGAGCCGCAGCTTGCGCCATTATGGATCGCTGTTAAAGTGTTCACTCTTCCGGTATGCGAACGTGGGGCTTCGAGCTGACGAGCCCCTCCATTTGATCAATAGTGGCCACGCTTTCAACTTGTGCTGTATGAGTCTCCGGGTTGCGCTTGTTAAAAAGCTCAGGTAGAGATCGCGGCAAAATGCGCTAAACGTGGAGTTCTCGCACTTGAACTGCTGATAGGTACTGAATGATGAGCAATGATCGACATCCATCAGAAACGCGTAGCTCTAACAATGTATGCACCGAATAGGTAGTTAGAATTAGTCTTTTTTTTACAGCAATACTGTCAGAGGTGCGACGTACTTGCAGCAGCTGAATGGATTGGTACGCTTTGTAGAGGAGAGTAATCAAAATCCGGATCCAGATTGCTGGAAGTGGAGACAAGTGGAAGTGACGCGCTGTCACACTTTTGAGCGTAATAGACATCAATGTTTCCTTTCACTCGGTTCCATGTAGCATTACAGATGAATGATATGCTTTGCAGGTGGAGGTGGTCGACCGCGCTCATCACTAATTGCGACCAACGCTCGCCACGAGTTCAAATGCTGCTTGAGGGTCTCCATATTGCCACAGTGACCTAGTTCCTCGGATGAAACGACGGTACTGAACGCTCTGGGTGCAGATCCAGTCTAAGCACGGCTCTTTGACACTCGAAAGCGCAAGGAGATACGCTTCCGCGACGTCCTCACCCACGACAACATGAACCACGCGAATAATTGCAGTTTGGGACGCGTAGACCCTGAAGCCGTCCTTCAGCGACGCACAGACTATGTTGTGCAAAAGTTGAGACCGATGCTCTTGATCTGGAAGCAGCTCCTTGAACCTTTCACTATCTGCTAGGGAAGGGCGTAATTGTAGCAAAGTAACCCCACTTTTTAATGAGCGCCTTCTCCATCTCAATGGTGTTCGTTTTAGTTCTCGTCTTATACCCCAACACGGCGAAAATGCGAACTGTGGCGACACAACCACAGCAATATCATCGGGAGAAAACGCAAGATACTTCTGATCGGACCTACATCCAACGAGATAAGTTAGCACTCCACACCAGCATTGTCGTTCCTCTGAGCACCTAGTGCATTCAACACTGCAAAATATCGCCTCGATTTAATCGCACGCGTCACCGGAGGGTACAGCATCTTGTTCAGTGGATCGTAGAAGACTTTGGCCGACACAGCGTAGAAACTCAGCCACAGTTCAACCTGAAGAAATTCATTTAGCTCTGAGTCCGAAATGAATGCATTTGGGTCAAGGTTGGCATTGATATGTTGCCTCGCAACCGTGAGCATCGTCGGGTCCATCCATACTTTCATCACGTAATTGTAGCCACATCCTCTGGAAGGCGGCATTGCGTGCCGTACATTCGCATCATAAGACGATCAGTCACACGCTGTGTCTCCTCCCTGGCTTTATCTAGCAGGAATATTTCCACATCATCGATACGAAGCTAGATAGAGGATTTGTCAATGAATCTTCACTTGCGAGACTCCGCTCCAGCAGTGTCGTCCTGTTCGTGCTGGTGATGCTCATCTCCGAACAATGTGCAGCTCCCCTCACTGTCTAACATCATTTTGCACAACTGTAGATGGAATGCTTTTAGGCGAGGCGGTTAATCTGGCGTTCGCGACTCGAGGAGCTCCAGGGGGCCTGCAGATACCCGTGCTCACAAGAGCACACGTTATTGCAAGCACGATGCGCCGCCTCCCCCAGATGCGTAAGTACTTACCAGTGAATGCTGAGTCACTTGTTGTGGCGCTAAAACCACCACAACAAGTGACTCAGCATTCACTGGCGAGACTTGGTGCTCGTGACGGCACGAAGGTTGAAATTTCCTTTTGCGTGCGGAGTGGAAGTACGATCGATATTTGTCCTATGCTGTTTGACACCATAGGACAAAATCGAACTGGGTGTTTTTTAGCGTGGACCTATTTGATCCTTTGTCCTGGACAAATGTCACTGAGGTTAAGTAAAAAGGCACGTAAAAAGCCAACACTGCTAACAGGTTCAAATTCACAGTTGACAGTTGGTGGGTGAGCCGAGGTCGGGCTTCGCTTTGGTGCGAAACAGGGCCAATCGCGGCATTCCCCGAACCCGCATGCAATTTAACCGCCAAAATAAAAATGAAGTGCAAGCTCAATGGTGCCACCAGAAGCTCAGACTAGTTCGACGGTGTTCGTCGCGTCAACGTCTCGTAACGTGAACAGAACAAGCTTGTGAGCTCCAACGTCTCTGCAATTATGAACGTTCAACCATTACTATATCTCGATGGTAAGCAACAACAACCAGGTCAAGCCGTACGTAGTCGGCTTCAGTACGACAAACCATAGTTCATCGATACAAAGTAAAATTAAATACAGCTCGGTTGTCAATACAAGGTAAAATCAACTAAACACGGCTTATGATCATCTGGCGAAACTTAGCTCGTATGGGAATCGTATGCCCCGAATTTGGTTATCCTACTCAACCTGCGTGGGTGCGGTCATGGACCAACAAGGTCTCGGCACGAGGCCTCTGTCAGCTTTCTGGCTGATGTGTTAAGCTACTACAAGATAAGAGCAGTTCTCTTTTGCCAGATCCACTCACTATATACATGTAAATCCAAGTTGCTTATTTGAGTTTAGCAGCACAGCAGGATCTTCCAACTACGAGTTAAGGCAAATAGCCGGGCCATAATCAGAACGAGGCAGGATCGGAGGAACGCCCGCCCATTCACCGAAAAGGACTGCAATGGGTGCGCACTCACTCTTCAAGTGGCGGCCTGAGCAACAAGTCCAACAAATGCCGCCGCACACCGCGTCTCCATCTTCGCCCATGGCTGCCGGCGGCGTGCGCCATGATCTGCTGCTGTACGTGAACGGACAGCGCATCCAGATCGCCGAGAAGGACGTACGCCCAGAGCAGACGCTGCTTCAGTTCCTGCGCCAGAACTTGGGGCTCACTGGCACCAAGCTCGGCTGTGGTGAGGGCGGCTGTGGCGCCTGCACCGTCATGGTCTCCAAGTTTGATGTGGCCACGGGGCGTGTGCGCCACGTGTCGGTAAACTCGTGTCTGGCTCCGCTCTGCGCCATGGACACCTGCGCCGTCACGACCGTCGAGGGCGTGGGCGCCATCACGGGTGCCATGGACCAGTCCACGGGTCTGCACGAGGTGCAGAAAGCCCTGGCTGAGTCGCACGCCTCGCAATGCGGCTACTGCACGCCCGGCTTCGTCATGGCGCTGTACTCGATGATCAAGCAGCGAGAAACGGCCGTAGAGCTCACGATGGAGGACATCGAGCACGGCATGGATGGGAACCTGTGTCGCTGTACGGGGTATCGCCCCATTCTGGATGCGGCCAAGAGCTTTGGTGATGATGCAGGTGAGGCCCACTGCAAGGACGCGTGTCCAGGCTGCCCTAATGCACATAAGAACGGCAACGCAGTAGTTGATATTGAAGACCTACGTCAAGGCAAGCCCAAGGAGCTTACTAGCTGCTCGTCGCGCAAGATCCGAGATATGTCCAAGCAGCGCAAACTGCGTGAAAAGGATGGTGCTGATGCATTGACCAGTGATTCGAAGAAAGCTGCTGCTCTGTCGGTGTCTTCGTTTCCCAATGAGTTGGTGAAGAAGGCGCTGACACCGCAAGTAATGCAGATCGATGGTAAACACATTCAGTGGTTTGCTCCCGTGACGATGTCCCACCTACTTCAACTCAAGAGTCAACATCCTGATGCGAAAATCTCTGTAGGCAACACGGAAATGGGGATTGAGACGAAGTTCAAAGGCTTCAAGTACGCGCATCTCATCCACGTGAACCGCATTCCAGAGCTAATGGCTACAAAAGATGTGACCCCGACCGACCATATCAATCAAACGGTTTTCGCTGGAGCAGAACCATTTGAAGGCATCAGGTTTGGTGCAGCCGTGACGCTCACAGAGGTGAAACAGCAGCTATCGGAGCTTATTCAGACCTTGCCATCATACCAAACGCGCGGTTTTGAGTCGATAGTCAAGATGCTTAAGTGGTTTGCGAGTACGCATATCCGAAATGTGGCGTGTATCGCCGGCAATCTCGTCACGGCTAGCCCGATCTCAGACATGAACCCCCTGCTTGCAGCGATGGATGCTTACATCGAGCTGCAATCTACAAGAGGCGCACGCTACACTCGAGTGCGTGATTTCTTTCTCTCTTACCGTAAGGTAGGAATGGACCCGGATGAGATCGTCAGCGCTGTATATGTTCCGTACACGAAGAAGTGGGAATATATGCTCCCTTTCAAGCAGGCGCGCCGTCGAGAGGATGATATCAGTATCGTAACCGCGGGAATTCGTGTGAGGCTTGAATCTTCACGAGATACCGGGGCTTGGACTATCCAGGATGCCTCTGCGGTGTACGGCGGCATGGCGCCGACCACGAAGCCCGCATCTGAGACGGAGCATTTTCTAATTGGTAAGACATTTGACGCTTCAACGTTTGATGAGGCGTGCGATGTGCTACACTCGAGCGATTTCAAGCTTCCTGACAGTGTTCCGGGTGGAATGGCGAAGTACAGGGAGAGCTTGTGCTCGTCATTCCTGTTCAAGTTCTTTGTTGCATCGTCAGATCAACTTCAGCTCGATTTACAGGCGAAAAAGGCTGCAGCTTCCCTGCTCCCCGCGGCGCCAACTGTTGATGACGAGGTTCATTCCGCAGGCAAATCGTTTTTACATCATGTACGCCCTGTTTCTCATGGAATACAAACCTTCGGAATGGAAGCTGGTGGTCTTCAAAACTCAAAGCACCAACAAGTGGGTGATACCATGACGAAGAGAGGGCCAGTGGGAGACCCACTCATGCATAAATCGGCGTACTTGCAAGTGAGCGGTGAAGCACGTTACACCGACGACATTCCAAACACGCCTGGAACGCTTCATGGAGCTTTGGTTCTGTCTACATGTGTTCATGGACTCATTAAGAGCATCGATGCATGTGAAGCACTGAGTATGGAAGGTGTCCACCGTTTCTTCGACGCCTCTGTTTTCGAGACAGAGAGGCTTGGCTCAAATAAAATTGGTCCTGTGCTCAAGGACGAGGAATGCTTTGCATCCAAGGAGGTACTTTGCGTCGGTCAACCTGTTGGCATTATCGTTGCGGACACGCACGAGCTAGCAATGGTGGCTGCTGACAAAGTCAAGGTCGTCTACGAGGAGCTGCCATCCGTGACCACAATTGAGGATGCCATTCGTGAGAAGTCGTTTATTCTTCCAGTGCACACAATTGATAGTGGCAACGTTAAGAAGGGGCTGGAAGAATCCGACATTGTGCTGGAGGGTGAGGTGCACATGGGTGGCCAGGAGCAGTTCTACTTTGAGACCAACGTCTCCCTTTGCACTCCCCAAGAAGGTGGAATGAAAATCATTTCATCGACGCAAGCTGCGACGAAGGCACAAGTGCTGGCAGCCAGAGTGCTGGGTATTAATTCCAATCGGATTACGAGCATGACCAAACGAATTGGTGGTGGCTTTGGTGGAAAGGAGACCCGCACGGTGTTTGTCACTTGCGCTGCTGCTGTCGCAGCTCACGTTATGAAGCGGCCAGTAAAGTGTCTTCTGGAACGGCACGTTGATATGCTAACTACTGGTGGCCGACACCCATTCTACGCAAAATACAAGGTCGGTATCAAACGCGATGGCACCATTTTAGCCCTGGACGTGGACATGTACAACAACGCAGGCTACTCGATGGATCTATCCTTGGCGGTAATGGATCGCGCGCTTTTCCACTGCGAAAATTCGTACAAGATCCCGAATCTTCGCTGCAATGGCACCGTGTGCCGCACCAATCTCGCAACAAATACTGCCTTTCGCGGGTTTGGTGGGCCCCAGGGTCTCTTCATAGCTGAGACGTACATTGATCACATTGCACGCACGGTGAAGCTCACTCCGGAAGAGGTTCGCTCCCGCAATATGTACGTCGAGAGCCAAACGACGCACTATGGCCAGCCGCTAGAAGACTTCAACTTGCGGACGTTGTGGCAACACACGATTGATCGCAGCGGATTTGAATCCAAGAAAGCGGAGATCGAGACATTCAACAGGAGTAACCGATGGAAAAAGCGTGGCGTTGCGCTCCTCCCAACGAAGTTTGGCATTAGCTTTACCTCGAAGTTTATGAACCAAGGTGGTTCTTTGGTTCACGTGTACGTGGATGGAAGTGTACTGATATCGCACGGTGGAGTGGAAATGGGACAAGGCCTTCATACCAAAGTGATCCAGGTAGCTGCGCGCGCCTTTGGGATTCCTCATGACCAGGTGCATATTGAAGAGACATCGACCAACAAGGTCCCAAACTCACAGCCGTCAGCAGCCTCCATGAGCACGGATCTGTACGGAATGGCGACACTGGACGCGTGTGAGCAGATCCTGGCGCGTTTGGCACCTATTCGTGAACGACTTGGTCCAGACGCATCATTTAGCGAGGTCACAAATGCCGCCTACTTTGAACGCGTTAACATGTCGGCTCAAGGGTTCTACATCGTTCCGAAGGAGCGTTGTGGCTACGACTTCTCCAAGTCGGTGGCTGAAAATATTGAAGTGGGCACAGCATTCAACTACTTCACCACGGGTGTGGCCTGCACGGTAATGGAACTGGACGTGCTTACGGGAGACTTCCACATGCTAAGCGTTGACATCCTCATGGATCTCGGTGCCAGTATCAACCCTGCTATCGACATTGGCCAGATTGAAGGCGCGTTCATGCAAGGATTCGGACTGTTCGCACTGGAAGAGTTAGTGTGGGGCGATGACGGACACCCTTGGGTGAAGCGAGGCAATCTTTTTACTCGGGGTCCCGGTGCGTACAAAATCCCCAGTGCTAATGACGTGCCGTTGGACTTCCGCGTGTGGCTCGAATCCAACCAGAAGAACAAGTTTGCAGTGCACTCGAGTAAGGCCGTCGGAGAGCCGCCACTGTTCTTGGGCTCCAGTGCCTTCTTCGCTGTCAAAGAGGCGATTTATGCAGCTAGGGCGGACGCTGGCCATCATGGATACTTTGAGTTGCGCAGCCCCGTGACCCCTGAGCGAGCTCGAATGGCATGCGCTGATAAGATGCTGAAGAAAGTTTTCGGAGCACGTGAAGCCGACATGGTTAGTTACCAACCAAGTGGAAGTTTTTAAGGGAACGACACAATGCATGTTTGAGCGTAAGTTCCTAAGTTTTACCTCGTAATATATTGACACCCTGCAGTCCTGCACATTTGAGTAACTCCCCGCATCAAACAAAGGTTCAGTTGGACGTATTATCCTAATAAATGGTCTTCTGTTCTGAAGAAGTTCTCCCAACGTATCCATCCTGTTCAAATGTGTATTGCAGAGCAGATGTCAGATGAAAAGCACCCAGTTGTAAAGCTTTTAAGAGAGCGTTCATGGAACCCCCACTGCAGGTCAACCTAGGTTGGTGTCAAGTATTCCGTGCACTTGCAGAGACCACGATCGTACTCTGCTCCAACAAGGAACTCGACGTCCGGAGTTGAGGATGAAATGTGATAAATCTGCAACCGAGAATGCAGAAGTATCAGCGAGTTAGGGTCAACAATTTGATATCGAGCGACAGAATTAGTTAAAAATGCACATACCTTGTATCTCCCCCACGTAATAGACCCAGTAACTGTAGCGTTAATCCGAAAGATGAGCTCATTTTTGCTAAAATCCTTCCAGAGAGCAATCCCCTCAGCATATCCAGGGGTAATATTGATCCCCGCAATCATATCACTGATTGAACCGGCCTTAGCCTCCCATGGCTTGTCGAGCTCCCACTTGCCCACCAATGTCGAGTTATGGTAAATGTCAGCGCTTCCTGACTCTAGCACGAAGCCGAAGCGGTTCTCATTGATCACACTCACGAGTACTTGATACTCCACTTTTGGCTCTAAGCCCATGATACTGTGCAGAATGGACTCCCATTCAAACTCGCGGTTGCACACATTGTAGTCTGGCATACGCGGGTAGAACATGAGCGCAAGTACCGTCAGCGAGATAAGCACTGTGAGCCACGTGACTCGCCCAGCAAACGCTTGCCAGTTGAACTGCCGCTCGTCCTGTTCGTAACGGGTACGGAGACGCTCAAGTGACGCCTGGTCCACGTCGTTCTCGAACAACCTCACTTCACCCTCTCGGATTTCACCCAGCAGCAAAGGCTGCCTCTGAGCCTGCGCACGTTCCTCGTCATCTCTATTGATCACATAGCGTCGCAACCCCGACACATGAGCCCGGTACGATTAAAACCAAATGTAAGGTACATCCAGTCGCACCTCAGTGTCGTTTTCTTCTTTCGCTTGTCTGTCTCCAATGCCACCACGAGATTGGCGTGTCGCGACGCTGGTCGCTTGCCGCGACAGAAGACCGAGCAGATTGCCGAGAGACCGCAGAAGCAGCAGGTCAGCGTCACCATCAGACACAGCACAGCGATAACCACTGACGGTGGCGGACCGTAGCCCACGTACTGCGGGTCCGACCGCTCGCAGTCTGCAACGAACACGAGACAACAGAGTGTCAATGCACAAGAGCAAAAAGCAGAGAAGGCGCATTCGAGGCCTCTGACCTTCAAGGTGGTGGCAAACCGAGACGCCGACTGGACAGCCGAATGGGGAACCGATGGCATGGCACTGAAAGTCGCTCTTGCAGAAGTGACAGGCGTAGCTGGCATTCAGACACGAGTCGCAGTCCTTGTGCGAGGCGCAGGCGTCCCATTGGAGATTGTCATGGCCACCATTACCAGCGTCCATAGGCGCCACCGCCGTGTCCTCCTCGAGCAGATCCTGCAGCACCACGGGCGCATGCGTCTGCTCCATCATGTCGTACTCGATACAACAAGGTAGTGGCAGCTCGTCTGGGACTTCGCTTTTCTTCCGATGGCTCGGGCTTCAACCTCCCCCGATCCAGTGACACAGAAAACGATGGCAGATCTTTCGTCTTCAAAAGACAGCACCATAAAATGATGTCATATATATATCCTCGACTCTATCATTACATCACACCATCCACTGTAGCATCCAAAATACAACGCCCACCGCGCTCTATTCGAGTCGTCTGTTGGCAGCGCGGACACAAAACGCCATTAGACATCTCGGTCGGTCGCCAGGAGGTCCTTCTTTAGCGCTCTATTTCTCGGCCTGCAGGCGTCGCTCGACCCCCCAAAGCAAACCTACGATGGAGAGGAAGGAGAGCCGCGCCGATTGGGTGGCCGTGGAGGCGCAATTCCAGAATGGTGAGGCTGGCGGCGCCCACCAGCCCGCCAAGGCCAAGACGGCCTACCAGTTGTATCAGAAGCACGTCATGGACGACGTCAAGCGCGACGTGGCGGCCAAGGCGGCCGAGCTTAACGAGCCCATGGAGCTGGGGAGTATATCCAAGGAGATTAGCGCGCGTTGGGCGCAGCTTTCGGCCGGCGAGCGCGAGGAGTTCGTGGAGCTTGCGGCCCAGGACAAGCAGCGCTATGAAGACGAGTGCCGCGCGCGTGACGAGGAGGTTGAGAGAGAGCGCGCGCGCAAACGAGAGGAGATGTACGGTGTCGTAGAGGGCAAACGCGAGCGCAAGAAGGTGCGTAAGAAGAGCCATGTCGAGCAGAACTCTCGATGTTGTTAAGAGTCACGTTCTGACGAGTTTATTGATTTTTTTTTATGCTTTTTGAGCAGTCTCAAGTGGTGATTGAGGAGACGCGACCCAAGCGACAGGCTCGGGAGCTCACGGGGAAGCAGTTAGAAGCCAAGAGGCTCCGACGGGAGATCCGCCAACAGGAGATTGACGAGCGAGATGAGCTCAAGGCCGAGGAAGTGCGTCAAAAAGAGGCACTTGCCAAGAAGAAGTCCGAGATTGCATCAGCCAGACTCCAGTACCTTCTATCGCAGAGCGACATCTTCGCTCACTTCAGCGGACAGGTCAAGAACGACAAAAAGAAGAGCAAGAAGGGCGCGACGTTGGATGCTGATGATGTTGAAACAGGTGCGGAAAGTGCCGAAGATACGGACTCCAAGAAGGGCAAGAAGAAAAGCAAGAAGCGTGCTGGTAATGACGATGAGGATGAGCTGGACTCGTCGCAGCATGTGGGAGTTCGTATCACTCAACAACCGTCCGTGATTAAATTCGGTACGATGCGTGCGTATCAACTTGAAGGACTGAACTGGATGGTCAACCTCGCACACCAAGGAATCAATGGGATCCTAGCTGATGAGATGGGGCTTGGCAAGACGTTGCAGACCATTTCAGTGCTGGCGTATTTCTACGAGTTTGAGAACATTTCAGGCCCACACATTGTATTGGTGCCCAAGTCGACGCTGAGTAACTGGCTGGCCGAATTTGAGCGCTGGTGCCCCTCACTACGTGCTGTTAAGTTCCATGGCAACAAGGAGGAACGTCAACGGGTCGTGCAGGAAGTTTTATGTCCTGGCTTACCTGACGACAAGCGAAAGTTTGACGTATGTGTGACAACCTTCGAGATGTGTCTGAAGGAAAAGACGGCGTTGTGCAAGTTTGCTTGGCGATATCTAGTGATTGATGAAGCTCATCGTATTAAGAACGAAAGCTCTCAATTCTCCACGGTCGTCCGGATGCTTGATACGGAGCATCGGTTGTTGCTCACGGGCACTCCTCTCCAGAATAACCTGCACGAACTGTGGGCGTTGCTTAATTTCTTGCTACCTGATGTGTTTGCATCCTCGCAGGAGTTTGACGACTGGTTCAATCTGGATGTGGATGATGACGAAGCAAAGAAGCAAATGATCAGTCAATTGCACAAGATTCTGCGTCCATTCATGCTGCGTCGTCTTAAAGCAGATGTAGAGAAAAGTCTCCCGCCGAAGAAGGAAACGCTGCTGTTTGTGGGGATGTCGGAAATGCAGAAAGTACTGTACAAGTCGCTTCTGCTGCGTGATATGAACACGATCATGGGTGGATCAGGTGGTGTCTCGAAGAGTGCGCTGCAGAACATTGTGATGCAGTTGCGGAAGTGCTGTGGTCACCCGTATCTATTTGAAGGGCAGGAGGATCGATCGTTGGATCCGTTAGGAGAACACGTGGTCGAAAATTGCGGGAAAATGGTGCTACTCGATAGACTGCTGAAGAAGCTGAAGCAGCGTGGCTCGCGTGTGCTTATTTTCACGCAGATGACTCGTGTTTTGGATATTATGGAGGACTTCAGTCGCATGCGTCAGTATGAATACTGCCGTATCGATGGTCAGACGTCGTACGAGGATCGCGAGAGCTCCATTGACGAGTACAACAAACCAAATTCGTCCAAGTTTCTGTTCCTGCTGTCCACACGTGCTGGTGGTCTCGGTATTAATTTGTACACGGCAGATGTTGTCATTCTATACGACTCGGACTGGAACCCGCAAGCTGATCTACAGGCCCAGGATCGTGCGCATCGTATCGGTCAAAAGAAGGAGGTGAATGTGTACCGTTTCGTGACGACGGATTCGGTCGAGGAAAAGATCATTGAGCGTGCTCAACAGAAATTGAAACTGGACGCGATGGTTGTGCAGCAAGGTCGTCTTCAAGAGAAACAAAGCAAGCTGACGAAGAACGATATGCTCGAGATGATTCGCTTTGGCGCTGATCAAGTTTTCCGCACTACAGACTCGACCATTACTGACGAGGATATCGATGCTATCCTTGCCAAGGGGGAGCAACGCACGGAGGAAATGAAACAAAAGATGCAAGTGCACGACAAAGGGGATATGCTTGACTTTAAGCTGGATGGTGGAGGCTGCCAGAACCACGACGGTATCGACTACTCGAACGAGAAGGAACGTCAAGAGGAACTAAAGCGTCTGGCCGATGCAGAACTTGCGCGCCAGATGGCAGAAGGTATGGGCAAGCGGGAACGTCGTACTGTGCTTCGTCATAGTCACGTGTCCGCAGAGAGCAAACATAGGACGAAGCAGAAACAGTTGCCGAAAGCTTTGCGCTTGCCCCGTATCGATGAATGGCAGTTCTACAACCGCAAACGACTCCTTGAACTGCACGAAATTGAGTGTGCTAACTATGAGCAAGCCAAGAGTGAGATGGAAAAGCCGCCGCTTCCACCTCATGCTCAATATCTCACGGACGACGAGTTGCAGGAGAAGGAGCAACTGCTGACCGAGGGGTTCAGCGATTGGAACAAGCCCCAGTTCTTCCTCTTCATCAAGTTGCTTGCTCGTTATGGTCGTGGCAATATCGAAGCTGTGGCCCGCGAAATGATGAAACCTCTGGAGGAAATTGAGCGATACTCGCAGATTTTCCTTGCCCGCGGCCAGGACGAGCTAAGTGACTGGCCCAAAATCATGAAATCTATTGAGAAAGGAGAGTCGAAGCTACTTGAAATTGAACGTTTGACTGAGGAAACGGCGCGTAAGGTGAAGCGCTACGCGAATCCATGGGAAGACATGCCGATTAATTATCAAGGTAAGGGTGGCAAAGTGTTTACAGAAGAAGAGGATCGTGTACTGTTGTGTCTAGTGAACCAGTTCGGTTATGGAGCTTGGGATCGCATCAAGCAGGAAATCTGCAGCATGGAGATGTTTGCGTTCGATTATTATCTTCGCTCGCGCACTGCAGCCGAGATTGGACGTCGCTGCGACTCGCTCATGCGTATTTGTGAGAAGGACAATGCGGATTTGGAGATTCGGGAGAAGAAGGAGCACGATGTGCGTCATGTTTTGCAACAGCAGCGTGCCAAACTGGATCAGCAGCTAGCTGCGGCTCGTGCAGATGTCAAGCAACATCAATCCCGCGTGGATGAACTTATTATGAAGGAGGCGAAGCGCATGCAGAGACAGCGTGAGGCCAAGCGCGCGAAGAAACGCAAGGAACGCGACGAGAACGAGGAAATGGTTGACCAGCACACGGAGGCGTTGGTGTCTTTCTTACTGCAGGCAACGAGTAAAGATGCGGCTAAAGTTGCGCTTGACTTTTGCGCGAAGATGAGACAGGAGAAGAATGAGGACTTGCAGCCGTCGTACGTGCTTAAGAAGATTCGTCAGGTGGCGGAACTGGACGAGAATGCCACGAAAGGTGCTCTTGCGTGGACGATCAAGGCCGAGTTTGCTCATGTCGAGAAGCTGAATGTCAAGAAGGAGAGCAAGCTGCTTAAGCAGGAGCACATGACTGACGTCAGTGGGGGAGTTACACCTGTGAAGACTGAGGACAAGAGCCGCTTGCCTCGGTCTCCATGGTCGCCGACAGCTATGAAACACCAGCCTCAACGAGGCAAGAAGGAGAAGAAAGTAAAAAAAGAGGGGACTTTGAGCAGTGTACGTAAACCTCGTAGTGCGTACGTACAGTTCAGTATGGCCAGCCGGATGGAAGTGAAGCGGTCACTCGGAGAGGACGCGCAGATGGTTGACGTCATGAAAGAGCTCGTGCAGCTGTGGAAAGAGATGACTCCCGAACAAAAGGCGCCGTGGGTGGAAGCGGCCAAGCTGGACAAGCTGCGTTACGAGCGCGAGATGAATGAGACGACGGCGTAAGTTTGCAGAGTTGAGGTGAGAAGTACATACACCGGCATATACATTTGTTTTCAAGCACTTTGTGTTGAAGTTCATGTAAGAATTAGAGTTAATAGTGCTGGGATCTTGAACGGTAGCATATTACTTATCGCCTTCCGCTCGCAGCTTGCCGTTGAAGATGGAGGCAGCGTTATCGTCCGCGTCGGTGAAGGTCTCGGCCGAGTTTAGGAGGGTTTGTAGGTTTGCGTTGAGCTGGTCGTTGGCTGCTGCGTTGCTGTTGGCCTGGGCGACGATTTGCTTGATAGCTTCCTGGAGCTGGCCGTCGATGGGATTGATCCGGGCGAGAGCAGCACTGACAGAGTCGGCGATGGCCGACGTGACCGCAGCCTTGCTCACTGCGTCAGACCCAAGCTGAGCGATCAGAGTGGCGGCATCTTGGCCGGCCGACGGATCGAACTGTCCAGCGACTAGAGCGACGAGCAAGGCAACAGACTTGAAGAACTGCATGATGACTGACTTTGAGAACGACTTGCGACTCGAGAGGAAATCGCGGAATGACAGGCAGACAGCAATTTGGATATGAGCTGCTGTACCCATTATTCGTTGAAGTCATGACTAGGTTATGATATGCTATTGGTCTGCAGTCAGTAGGTTATAATATTAGATGTCCACCAAACGTTAGTTGGAAAGGGGCTGTCCATAATGTGCAGAGCGCATCAAGAACTCGCCCCCCGCTATGAAGAAAAAAAAAGAGCGTCTAGGGCGTCTAGCGGCACGGGTCTCCTAGAGTATCAGAATGCGAGTGTGATGAACCCGAAGAGCCATGCTCTCACGATCCATTAACAGTGACGGAGCTTCTCAATCTACTGTAAAACCTTGGATTGTGCCCAATCCCTCTAATAATGCCCCACCCGGAGGGCTTCGGGTGGGGTCTTGCGATAAATGTAGTGCCCACTCTTTTAGACTGATTTAATTCTCAGAATTCTCAGAATTGTCAGATCGGAGCCAGCGTAAACTATTGCCATTGGCGACTTGCTACCGTAGGTTGGTCGAGCTCAGGGAGCAGCTTTTTTTTCACCTTTCATTATCAATTCAAGTCTTGCTGATGAAATCCAAGTCATGGCGGAAAATAAGTTGCATGTAATCCAAGAACTGGAGGCTTCGAGCGTCCGGTTACGAAGAAGTATAAGCTCGACAGGAAGACATCGAGCACGTGCAGCAGGTGATCAAGGAGTACCGTACAACATTTAGTACTCGAACATTTATAACATGAATGAGACTGCTGTGTTCCTTTATCACAATCGCAATACGAGAATTGAATTCCGTGGGGCCGAGGACGTCAACGTGAAGTCGTTCGTCTTCGCACGGGGTCAAGATGCAATACCCCATCCCTTTAATAGTGCCCCACCAGTAGTAGTGCCCCACCAGTAGTAGTGCCCCACCAGTAGTAGTGCCCCACCAGTAGTAGTGCCCCACCAGTAGTAGTGCCCCACCAGTAGTAGTGCCCCATGTAAGCTAACGTGGGGCAGTATCGCAGATCACAGTACAATATTGGACGTTGTATATATATGCCCTTATAATCACGACCTTACCCCAGCCTAGCCTCGCGAATAATGGCGAATCCTTGAGCCTACAGCCTTGCTAACCCTATACTTCTTATCCCAGATGGGGGGGGTTAATGACTTTTTGAGCAAAGAACTAATAGTAAAAACCAAGTGCGAAGCAGAACCTTATCTGTAAATGTTGTTTAAGTCATACCCACCCGCGACCCACGGCCGATCGCAGGTCCCAGATCCTCAGTTCAGCGACTGGTCCTAACCTTGTCCAGCTTTGGGAAACGAAATCAAGGCAAAGTTCGGGAGTTGTTCGAAGATTAGCAAGTAAAGCGACGGATGCCGAAAACTCCTCAAACGAGCTCACAGTAATGGGGCTTCGGCCAAATGATATTATCATAATCTACGTATTTTCTCTTCTTACACTACTTTTCATGCATAATTCACTGTCTATAAACATGCAGATCTATTGCTCCAGCAACTTAAGACTTCGACTCACGAGCACGACTCCGAGTTGCTCTTGCCGAAGTCCTGGGTCCAGTAATGTTTGTACGTGCTGTCGGCGTTGTATGCATACGCGCAGCCGAACATCGTGACGGTGGAGCTCAGAATGTTGGCCTTGTGACCGGGAGAGTTCATCCAGGCCGCCATCACCGCTTCGACGTCCGTTTGACCGGCGGCGACGTTCTCCGCAATGGAATTCCAGTCGTAACCTGAGTCACGAATACGCGCTGACATCGTAGAGCCACTGGAGCCCGTGTGGCTCATGAAATCGTGAGCTGCCATGTCATCCGAGTGGCCTTGAGCTGCCAACTGCAGCTCCAAGTTGGCACAAAGCGCCGAGAGACCCGCCGCCTCGCGTTGCTGGTTGACAGCAGCCAACATTTGCGTCTGCATCGTGTCCGACTGCGCAGCAGACGGAGCGGCCATCGGAGCTTTCGTCGTGGATGATGGTGTCTTTGTCGTGACAGCGGGCGCCTTGGTAGCAGGTGATGTTGTGTCGGAGCCTCGATCGGTGGTAGAAGAGCACGACTCGCTGCTGCCAGCACCAAAGTCTTGAGTCCAGTGATGCTTGTACGTGCTCGTAAGGCTGTAAGCGTAACCACAGCCGAACATTGTAAACTCACTGTTTAGAATGTTCTTCTTGTGTCCAGCAGAGTTCATCCAGGACTTCATCACTGCCGTCACGTCCTTCTGGCCGGCCGCAACGTTCTCCGCGATGGCCGTCCAGTCGAAGCCTGTGACGGTGATACGCTGCGACATTGAGGATCCGTCTGAGCCCGTATGACTTAAGTAATTGTTTGTCGCCATATCATTCGAGTGTTTTTGAGCTGAAGACTGAAGCTTACTACTCATACAGAGCGACGCAAGACCGCGTGTGGCACGCTCTTTGTTCACCGCAGCGAGTAGAAGCGACTGGAAATCGGTTGGCGAGTATGTTTGCAGGTTACGTGTAGTGACGTTAGCGGAGTTATTCATCTCTTGGGCGATAGCGTCGCCGATAGCCCTGGGTGAGAGGCTCTCAATTGCCCAGGCGGCATGGCAGATCGAACTGACAATCAGTCCAATAAGCAGGAAGGTCGCTCTCTGGTGCTGATGGCGCTGCATGGAGGTCGACATGGGACAACAGGTGCAGCTTCAGGTGCAGGTTCAAGTCGAAGGCGGTAAAAGGGAGAATGACACAAAAGAATCGGCATAAAGTTGCCAGGCTCATGGTCACGAGGTTGGATCGAGAGGGCGTGGTTGACAGTAAAGCTTTACTCGATTTGGTGGCGTGGCGGTGGCCGGCTTCAGCTCAGCTTCAGGGGCCTGTCGCCCGACGCGACAAGGTCAGCGTCCATTCAGTACACAAGATATTTGGACTTACTACCATTCGCGTTTGTGGCCACGGAGCTGCAAAGGACAGGCAACAGATTTAGACACTAGCGAGGAAATAGCGAAGGCAGGGAATTGTGCAGTGCATCGTATATACCAATACCTAGGAGGACTGCAAACCAGCTGCAGACTGGAAATATCATCTTCGACGTGCCTATTCAGTTAGGTAACGACGAGTTTTAGTGTGTGCTTCGGGTGTGGCGTGCCACGAAACACAGACATACACGTGCAATTGTGTCAGATTGCCGCTTGATTCATGGCTATCGCCGTCCTTGAACGCTTTAAGATGCTTGTGAACCAAGGAGTGTGGTGCCATCTCCTCGACCAGGACATCGCGCACCGAGCGCAACGTCCAGATTGACCTGCTTGTCGCCCGTCTGTATTAGTTCGGCACCGCAGTCGTACGCTGCTCATCCTGCAAGCTCATGGCTGGAACGCTTTGCTCGGCGACTATTAATAATAAATCTTGGGGAACGAATTATCTGTCGATTCAGATGGCGAGCAGGCTACTTGTATGAAGCTGCAACAGCCATATGAGGAGTCGTTACCGACCGTTTCAGACAGCTCACAGTTTTTACATATAGTGTTCCCTTTCACCAGCTTGCACCAGTCTAAGGCCAAACAGTTCGTGCCCCTTAACAGCTTTCGTTGAACGCTCGCACGTGGTCTACAGATGCTGCTTCTAATTGTACGAGTCATAGGAATCAACTTCAGCTGCTGCTGGTGTTCATCCTCAGGCGAGAACTGCAGGTGACCCAGCTGCTTTTGCGGCAGCAAGGATAGCATTTACCGCCATCGATTAAACTCTGACGCAGACTTCCTCGGCAACGGCGGGCGTTAATTAGAACCCCACAATCGTGCTGGTATCGGCTCACCGGGCCGTCCCTGTTCACATCGTGCTAACCGGTTATGACATAGCGAAAAGACGGCAAATGCCAGCGATCCCGTGAAAATGAGGGAGTCTACGTTGACACGACTTCAGAACGCGTCTGTGTCTGGCACGGGTCTACGTTATACAGGAGTCCCACCGTGTCTATGGCTTCGATAACCTCGATAAAGACGCCACTCGGGTTTAGCAATTCGATAGTGGAGACCCGCGACGTCCAGCTGGTTTGCGAGCAACTTTTGCCATCCGGAAGCTGGTCAGATGGAGACTCCATTTGCCGCTACTACCGGCGCCAGACTCGTACCGTATCAGTAGACAGACACTTGTTCGCCTGCAGGGCACCCCCTCTGCCCGTCGTCTTATCTTCCGCCTGTTTGCTGTTTGTGCACCATGCTGGCGCTCACTTCCCATTTTGCCGTCTCGAAGCAACCCTAACGAGAAAAACAACACCAATATTTCCATAATGACCATCACCCGCTCCTCACTTGTCCTCCTGCTTGTGGTTGCCGCTATCTCGTCGGACAGTTCGACGGCCTTCAGCAACCTGCGCACGAACCCACGCAAGTTGCAAACGTACTCGAGCTACGATGCGTACTACCAGCAGATGCTCGACGCTGTGAACACCGAGCGAGCTAAAGCGGGTCTTTCGGCATTGTGCACGAATAAAAAGCTGGCTGCTGCTGCCAAGCGCCACTCGGACGACATGGCAAAGAACAACTTCATGGCCCACGATGGCTCGGACGGCTCCACCATGTCGCAGCGTATCACGGATGCCGGGTACGAGTGGACTGCGGTTGCGGAGAACGTCGCCGCCGGTCAGGAGGATGTCGCGTCGGTCATGGAGTCCTGGATGAACTCGGAAGGCCACCGCGCTAACATCCTTGGGACCGACTACACCATGTTCGGAACGGCGTATGCCTACGTCGAGAGCAGCACGTACAAACACTATTGGACGCAGGACTTTGGAGCTGGTGACACTGAAGCATGTGACAGCGGCGACTCCGCTACGAAGTCGACCGACCAGACCCAGCAGCAGACGCAGCAGCAGTCGCAGCAGGATGAAGTTGCAGGGGAGGCTTCGACTTCGCAGGACTACACCACGACGCCGTCCACCACGGCCCCGACCACGAAGGCCCCTCCTGCCACCACTGCTCCTCCGGCTACGACCGCCCCGGTTGCTACTGAAATCCCCGTTACGGAGGCCCCCGTCACAAAAATTCCCGCCACACAGACGCCTGGTTGCAAGGCCAAAAAGTAAACGGAATGATCCCTTCAGTGTTTAAGTTGGGGATTGAGGACGATAGTTTAGTGTCTACCCTCCTCCCAAGCCTATGTGAACCAAACTAAACTGTAGTAGGCAGCTTTGAAGCTGCTCTTGCGTCAAGATCATAGCGTGTGTGCAATAGACTTTCTTATGGACATCGCGCTTAGCTTTCGTTGTTGACCCCTGCAAATCCCAAGATCCCAAGTGATGACTTCAAGACGTCATATTTTGAGTCTGGAATTTGTGGCCGGGTGGAATTGACATGGAGACTTGATGCGTCGACGCCCAGCTATCAATAGGCCCTTCCCCGGACAGTTATTCAATACTAGTATGAATTTTCCTCAGACAGATAAGAGAGGACCACAACGAGCAAGCGTTTGACACACGGGCCTGTATGACACCACGCAGCCAAAACCAGTCGCCACGAAGCTACTCGGGTGATGTCGGCGGCGCACTCCACTTGCACATGCCTTCCACAACGTGCAAAACAAAATACTGATACTGTATAAGTAAAATAAAAATAAAAATTATTTATGGATTTTTATCCAGAGTTGTTAGGGCGATACGAGTGCCAGTACTAATCACAATAGAAACGAATAGCTTGTATATATTTATGCTTTTTCGCTACCTATTTGCTCCAAAACGTCCTTACATTACCTTTATGATTTGGTACCTGTATGGATTACAAATAATATCCCCATTGCGAATGTTGCTTGAGTCTTTTACGGTCAACCTTCGCGCAACAAAGCAACGTGTATTTTTATTATGAAAGAACAAAGATTCTTGGGACGGTGGCGTAAGAAAGTTTCTTTAATATGAAAGAACCAAAAGCTGCCCCTGGTATTTTGGTATTCGTTGTCATTGCTACATTGACCAGCCCAGAAGACACCATCTAATGGAAACTAAGCACAATAATCAAGCAAATTATTGATGTCGCTTCTGCGGCAACTGCAGCAAGCTTACGCAGCAGAGCTGCGTGAAGAAACCATCACCACGGTCGACGCTATGCGTATTCGGGTAGGAATCGAAGGATCCACTCGTGGTGTTTTCCGTCTGAACGATTAAACTTCATTTTCCAATCAAAAGGACTACTAGAACGTTCAATGTCACGGTAACTCAGGTGCCGCTCATACCAGCCTTCGCGATCACTAGCGACAAGTGCCAAGGACTAACGGTGAAAAAAAAAAGGTTCAGGGTCCATTGCGACATCCAACCCGCCACAAATCCATAGCGGTCCCCGTTCTACGTTGCGAGTGAAAGCAATGAAGCAGCTATAGTTCATGGAGCCGCTGACATTAGATTTCCTGCAATATTTCAGACCGACAGACGAGGCCCTGGCAGAAACCGCGAGCTTGTTCAAGATGGAACGAAGTCATAATACTACATAAACAACCAGAGCTTCTCCGTGCCTTGGCATGGCTTAATTTATTGACGTCGAGGGATGTGTCCCTAATGCCTGCTGAGCAAACCATTTTTTAAAATAACTGGAGCAGAGTTGCAGCCCGGAAGCTGTTGCGACCCGTGCCCGTGAAATCTGGACAGTGTTCTTCGTGTAACAGGCTGACAGCCAACTATAAAATAGACGATGGTCTCTTTTCCCGAGAAACAGCAGTGACTACGGTAGATGAATCGTTCGTCCAAGCGGTAGAAAAAGCCCAAGGACCAGTAAAGCAGATCTGCATCGACACTCGCTTCGAACGCCAAACGAGTGTGAGCGTTTCTTCTCCGCTGCAGAACTCACGTATCGACGACTCCGACAAAGCCTAGAGAAGACGCCCTTCGAGGACATCCTGATTCTTCGCTACAAGGCACTCTGGAGCAGGGCCCCGCAAATGGTTATGAACTATGGATGGGGCGTCCAAATCTCGCTTCCATCCATTAGTGATGGATGGAAGCGAGAATTCTCTGCCGAATAGCTGTGTCCGGCTCTGGGTTCCACTTCCTCAGCTTATCGAGATCATCAGAGGTAAGTTCGGGCGGTCTGATTGCCTATCAGCCATTACGGCTTGTAGGTCATAATAATATGGCCATCACTTTCGAACAGCAGCACAAAAATCACTTTCGTTCGTAATTCCAGCTCCTGTAGCAGACAAGAAATCTCCGGTCTCGCGAACTGCTTCTCCAAGATGTTAAACTTCTCCCGGACGCCGGCGCAATCACGATGTTTAATGCCCGAGCATTTCCTCTCCAAGATATCCAAGAGGCGCCGACACAATTTGAAGATCGAAAGGAACGATGAAGCCAAGCGAAGGTGGCGCATCAAGTAGCTTGAGGGAGACGTCTGTACTGCCATCTGGGATACCTGTCGGCATGTCCAGGAAGAAGCAGAAGGAAGACAAGGCTGCTATCCCAAGCCACCTCGAACGACAACGCGAGCAGGAAAGAAACACCCATTTCTTGGGACTCTGACGGCATTGACGGGGCGAAGTCGTCGATGCGCGTTGTGCTAGATTGGATGACGGATCAAGCCAACTACGACAAGTGGCGAGGAGGCGACCGTAACAACGGCAATGCAAAGGAAGTCCTACTGAAGGAGATTGTGCAGCAGTTGGAGAAAGGGGGTGAGATCTCTTGGAAGCCAAGATAAATTTAGCCAATGAAGACGAATGGAGGGGGATTTGTTATCTTGGAAACCACGCTTGTATCCAACTCGGACTACCACTATTATGGGCCCATTGTACATAATGTAAACGCCATATACTTCAAATACCTCAAATGGTGTCCGATGGGTTACTGCACAGCTATAGCCGATCCAAATAGCGTCTGCTGGCGCTTGTGTTTTCTGGTTTCGCTAAATGACCCACGAGGTTTGTGTAACCTTTGTTTAGTGGCTGAGGAAATGCGCCCGAGAACAACTTGCATTTCCAGTTTGTGGCTGATTCCTGCTCAAATAGGGCATGGACGAAACCTTTATTCGAGGAATGTTCACACTGGTTTGGCAGCAGGACTGTTTCGCTGGGTTTGTTGCTGAAGCATAAAAAACTGAATAAGTTAAAGCAGGGGGAATCAGGGAGTTTGCACCTACCTGCAGCTTGAGATACAAATGGATGGATGACAGACTCACGCGGTAATGTCTTGGTGTATCTATGGAGTCAATCCATTTTGGCTCCGTCCATCCATTATGGCCCTAATTATGGCCTTCGCATGAACATACCAGGCATTTTTGCGGACCCCTGCTCAGAAGTCGCCACAGTGCTGGAATATATTCTACGAATACTTCAAAATATTTTATTATTTATTTTGTGCGAGTACAAAAAGGATTCCTAAAATGTTAAATACTAGGAGCCTGGTTGTACCGCAGATGTCATTGAACGTCGGAGGCGCATTATAAACCACCGCGCAGAGTTGCTCATTATTCAATTCACGCCTTGGAGTAACATTGTATCTGTATTGTTTTTCTTTTGAAACAACGCATTGGCTGTACGGAAAGCGCAACACTTCGCCCAAGCGAAATCTTCTTATTGCTGTACTGGTACCATCAACCTGAACAGTTTTCTTACTGTAGAGATGTAACTAAGCTAGATGCATCACGCTCAGCGTTGCCTCAATTTTAATTGCAATGATTACATTGAACAAATTGTCCAAAGCAAGTACAAATTTTCATTGCCGGACAATGTGATAATTGCATTGGTGGACAGCGAAGCGCACGGTTCATTAACCGCACACAGATCGTTGGAGCAGAGAGGTCGAGGTCTACGCTCCAATGCAGCGGCACCCTTACACGCTCCACTCCAACAGACACAACTCATTCCCATATCACGGGCACACTCTGCTCCATCATGGTGCTTCAAGTAGAGTGATCTACCAAGCTTGGTTTCAACCGGACGTCGTTGATTCCAGCTTTCATCACTGTACCTGCGGCAAAGTGTATTAACAAGACATCAAAGCCGGCTACTCCAACCTACTCCAGTACCTCCGTACAACGCACAAAGGCCACGAGGGACTCACCAATTCGAACGGCACCCTGCACCCTGCTATAACGGGGTTACTTCAAGTTAACAAGAGCGACTCGCTCAACAAGTGGGCCAACTGGATTGTAATGAAGGCGCTGCCGCTCAGCTTCTGCGAGGATCCCCACACTAGGTCGTGTTCCAAACTACCACGTGTTTCTCGGAGGATACTGAAAGTGCACATGTTCGCCATAATGAAGAAGATGGAAACGTTTATTCGTGAGAGCCCCCATTCTTTTGGCCTTGTCCTTGATGGGTGGACAACGGCTGGAATCCACTGCGTTGGCGTATTCGCTGTGTTTCCAGCAACGCAAGCGATCCTTGAGGGTCGTGTTCTGCTGGCATTTTCCCCGCTGGAAGATGAGAGCGACTTAAGTGCACAAAGCATGAGTGATTTTCTTGCCGACACGCTCAGCGAATTTGAGCGCCGTTGGTCCTGTATGCTGTTCGTCTTGGTGACATCTGTTCTGGCAACCGGTACCTTGGTGACCGGGGAGGCATACCCTTCATTGAATGCGCCAGCCATAGGTTTAACCTAGCTGTTCAACTATTTCTCGAAGATCACACCACGCTCATTAATAGAGCCAATAAGTTGATGCTCAAGTTGGCGACGGTAAAGGGTCGAGCGTGTCTAGCGAAGGTTACTGGTGAATATCCGAAGTTCAAAATGAAACCAGGTGGAGCAGTACAATGAAGTTGCTCAAACGATGTGATAAGCTTATACCAGTTCTTCGTCAAATGTGTACAACAGATGCCGTAAAATGTGGCGTGGATCAGCTAATGCTAACGGCCACGGAAGCTATGGCAGTTTCGGAGTTGATGAAGACTTAATCAAGCTTGACAGTATCACCATTGAACTTCAAGGTGAGTCAATAACTATGCTGGAGGTGCGTGGTCTATTTGACCACACTATTGAGAACTATCCTATCACAAAGAAGTATTTCAGTGCCAATGCTTCTATCATCAACAACCCGACGTATGAGCGCGCGCTAGTCGAATGCACTCCGGCCGAAAGTTGACGTCAGCCGAAAGGTCTACCAGCACCAGATTTCTTGTAACACGTGAGAATGAGCCGGAGAAGGAGCTCAACGACGCAGAAAAGAAGATGTCGTTCGCTTAGCAGGCATTGAAGCGCCGCCACTTTTCAAGCCCTAAGTAGATTGCATCGGCACCAACTTCATCCCTCCAACGTCCAACATCTGTGAGAGATTGTTTTTTCACTCCAAGCTCGTTTTCACCGATCAGCGCCGCGCGATGAAGCCGGCGACGCTGGAAATGCTCGTATTCTCAGAGCTAACCGCAGTATATGGTAGGGATGCGGGTCAGTGGACGCAGTGTGTAAGGAGCAATACAATGTTGGCATTGAACAATTTACATTGGGGCTCGACTACGTATCCCAATCATTTTTTAATGTAAATTGGCACAACGCTGATCACGCTGCAGTACATGTAGGCGATGCATGGTGTCAAGCGTGTTAGCTCATCGGATTTTCGGGAAGCCGCTGCTACCACCGAATTCAAGATCCAACTTCAGTGTGATTTGTTTCGGATTCGGTTAAATTTCAGTGGAGCAGATAGATCCGGTTTCTTGGGTTCAGGATGAACTTGCTGACCGAAGATAAACAAAGCTTACCGAGACGAGGTCCAGTTCTTATTTTTTTTCAAAAAATGAACGCTACGCGCCAAACAACTGGCATTCGTCGATCCTCCTCTTTGGAGCACATGCAAGCGTGAAGGTCATGGGGATGGTTGGCACAGTACGTTCTCTCTATCTACATGGCCTTGTGTGGCTGTACTGCTAAACCTCGCTAGCGTTCCTTTCTATTTGACAACGAAAAGATCGCTTGCTGACGGAGCCCCCCGAAAAATGGCGATGCGCCAGCAATGCAGGTCCACACGACTGTCTCGGAGGTGGCCCGAGTACGTGAGGAGCGGCAAATCTTCGAGAAGGGACCTTGCTGAGCATTCCCCGCAACCAGTCTACGGCCGCGCGAAGTTGGACGGGCACCGGACGGAGAATCAAGCTCGGGCATGTCTGTACAAGCAGGCGACACAGCTCGTGCTGGCAGGCCGGAATATGCTGACTCACAGTAGAAAAGCTGCGCTGCGGAAAGCAAATAAGAATTGGCCTGGTCCAAGAGTGCGCTGGACGGCGTGTGATACTTTACATTTCGTCCGATTCGGATGACAGCGCCTTGAACGAAGCCCTCTCTGAATTAGATAAACCGACCGCAGGCACTTTTTGAATGATAACAGCAATGCTGCTTATGTAGAGAAGGCCCCTCTTCCGCCCGATGGTGATGATGACACTGGTTCGGCAAACGCAATGTCGAGCGCGAGACATCCGGAGCAACCAACGATGAAGACTGTGTTGGAGCAGTAGACGTGCGCGAAGATAGCGAGGAGGAAACTGACGATCTTGCTATTGGCTGTACCAGATGTATACACCGAGATTCCCCCAAAAGCTCGATTTTCGTGTCAATGCTGCTGGGTCCAATGCGGTCGTACGACTTAAAGACGAGGTTTGATTCGTGGGAGGAGTTCCACGAGGCATTTAACCAGTTTGAACGGTAACGTTCCAGCAGTTTTTAATGCGCACGAATACATCGGTCAAACTGAGAATTAAACAGATCCTCCGTTCGGCCGAGGCAAGAAGGCATACTGGAGACGCTGATTAGTCACTTTTCGTGGGATGGCTATCTGTACAGCCTGGTGCCTTATTTCCGCACGCGATTTTTGTACAAGGCTATAACTTTCGTAGGAAAGGAGGCAGCTTAAAAAGTTAACTGTAACGTCATGCATGTTCCCTTTCGGCGCGATCGAATCATCTAATTTTGGTGACACCGAAATGCTGACGAAAATACACAAGATGGGTGCACGAAAACACGCCAAGTCCGTGCACAATTCCCAAATCTAGCTTTGAGCCGAAATGACTGACACAATTTGATGTTCGTTGCGCACACCAAAACGAAGATAAAGTAAATTTACCCTAGATGATGGGTAATGAAATTCGCATTGTTTTCAGCTGCCAAAGCCAAGACATGCGTATCGTTTAAAGGCAAATAATGTCCGTCTAGATTCGGTGGTAATAGCAACTTGCAACTTGCTACTTGCAACTTGCTACTTGCTATTACCACCGAATCTAGACGGACATTATGTATTAGTAATATCGTCCGGATTTTCGGCGCACGGGCTCGCCTATCCCGCACGCTCTTCCAGCCAATCATATGGTTCGTTGGAATAGCATTTGTACATTTGGCACTTCCATTATTAATAGTTCCCGAACCATATCAGTTGACTTGCGCTCACTATGCACTTATTTACCCATGACTCAAAAAATGTGCACTTCCGTAGTTTTTCTTCCGAAAACAGAGGGGGAGGAGACTCTCAGCTACAGCGCAGACACCACACACAAAACTCTGTTGCAGGACGACGACTGCGCGGTCTGACCTCTCTACGCGCCCAGAGCATTCTTGAAGCCCGCTAGCTGGCGGCATTGCGCGCAAAAGACACCGAACTGCCTCGCGGTGAAAATATCAGCGGCGGAGGCGCGCCATTTGTCGAGATACGGCGTTCCTGAACAAGCCCACGACCGTTCCCATGAGGGTGAGCGTCGGCGATGAGAAACGCAGCAAGCGGAAACTTCCGGATTCTGTAGCTGCTGCGGGAGGAGGAGAAGTGAAGCTGTTTGAGGATAAAACGCTAATTACGCATCACTCGAAGCTGCAGCTTAATTGCAAGGACGGCACAACGTTCGACGTGACGTACGAGCAGGCGATGATGTCATCCACACTCTGGGTACTGATGCAAGGTAAGCGAGCTCGAGAATCCTTGCCATATTGCCGAAGAGAGGACTGATCTATGGTTCAATGCTTATTATCGAAGATGTGGCCGGGAAGAAGCCCAAGAATGGCATCAAGCAGCACGTCATCCCCATTTTCGACGTGCCTACAGAAAGTGTCGAACGTGCGCTGGACTATTGCAGGTATTTGTTTTTTTGTGGCGACTAAATGGGTTTAATGCATGTGCTGATTGTGCTACTCCGCGACGCTTTGTAGTTGTCTGTACAAGCAGCAGGTGGATCGCGTGGAAACGGCGATGCTGGATTGGGAGGACGAGTTTGTCGGGTTGGAGTCGAAGGAGCTGTGCGACCTGGCGAAGGTTGCATCGAACTTGGATATCCAGCCGCTTGTAGACCTCACGTGTCGGTCCATTGCACAGATCATGTCAGCGACGTCGGAGGCGGGCGAACTGCGGAAAAAATTTGGCCTGGAGGCCCCGCCTGATGTCGAATGTAGTTGTGAGCTGCGAAGTGATATGACAGGGTTTGATTTTGACATGTTCAACACACTTGATCATGACCTTTCCACAGAGGAGTACGAGCTGGTGGAGTTCGACCAACCAAGTGTCGACGAGTTAGTTAGTTTCATCAATGGCAGCGGCAGCAATCCTAACGCTACGCCAAATCAAATCCAGCCACAGCAGACAGCAGCAACGACTACGAAGCACTGCCATCTACATGGAGAGAGCTTGTCGGATCCCGGTGACTTCAACAGCAGCAGCACTATTTCCAGTAAAAAGAAGCGCAAGAAACGCAAAAAGAAAAAATCACCGCCTGCTTCAAGCGAGACAATCGACCACGTCGACTTGATGACATCTGCTGCGATTGAGAAGAGTGCAATAGGGTCAAATATGCACAGCCAAGATTCGAGTAGCAGTGACGAGAAGGAAGAACCTAATCCGACGGCGACAAAGTCGTCCAGTTTTCGAAACGGGAAGAGCAACAAACCGCAGACTTTGGAAGAAAAAGTTCGTTTAGCACGCCAAAATCCGAGTGCAGTATTCAAGGAATCACAATTCGAAGACGATGATGACGAAGACATGGCAAAGGTGATTAAGATGTTCGAGTTGAACCTTGAGTCCGCATACCGCGACTGTGACAAGAAGAAGAAGCCCCGTCTAGACTTTGCACCGCGCGAAGTGTTTCGGTCCTCCGTTGTGCGGTCGTCACAGTTTGAGTATGTCCAACGCCGTCTTTCAGCCACGATGACGTAGTGAACGCAGCTCAAAACAACACAAATGCCTGACTTGAATTGTCGTCTGGCTGGCTCGCACATATTCAGCTGTTGCTATGTAACCAAGTGAGGACCCGAAGGAAGGACGAGCAAGACGCCGTCAATAATGTTTTATGCGTGGCCATCATTCCCTAAACTATGCCGATCGCCGTCCGTACTAATATTGAATATGACAAACATTCTCACGTGAAACTCTACAAATGTGCATTATTTTCTTAGCGGAGATAGTACTACAGGTAGCAGAATGTAGAGCGCAGTAGAACATACTACCGGTAGTACATGTTGTTCGAGAACGAGGCTCTATTGATTTGTACTGTAGGCTAAAAAGCCTAATCGGCGGTGGCATCCACGCGCCATCTGTCAATCTTGAGGTTCTGCAGGAATTGAATGCGGCGATAGAAGAAGAGCAGCCAGACGACACCGATCGCTAAGCAAATGACAGTCTCCACGTAGAAGCCATCACGGACGACGAGACACTCGCCACCAGCGTCAACGCAGGCTTGACGTGCTTCGGCGTCCGAGCATGTGACGGATCCGATGTCCAGCACTTCGTCCTGGAAGTAGCCGCCCAGACACTCACGCGTGGTAAGATGATCCACGACGGCGAGGCTGAGCGAGTTGGGCCATTTGGAGCCCAAGTTCGTGACCGTGTTGAGGAAAGTCATGTACGTGCCACCAATGGACGGATCGCTGATCCGAGCGTAGAAGGCCATCTGCGGGACGTACATCATGTTGGCGGCGACCTCGTGTAGCGCCCCAATTGCTAGAATCATACCGTAGAATACAAAGTGGGAACTCTCGTCTTGCGCCATGGCCATGGGCGTGAGGTACACGATTCCGGCGTACAACAGTCCCACTGCAAGTCGCACGGGGTAACCCCAGAGGAACAAGTTGAGCGGCTGCGATGGTTTGATCCACCGCCCGATCAAAACCGGGATGACGATTCCAAGCGGAACAAGGATCGGCGTCAACAGTGCCAGCTTCTCCTTCTTCATACCGTACTCCACAAGCTTCAGCGACGCGACACTCTCTGCAGCAGCAAAGCCAATCTTGCTCGTAAGTAGCACCACAGACAGCGAGATAACACTCGGCAGACGCAGTACTGAGTACAACTGCGAGTACGTCTGGGCGATGGTCAGCCGCTCGCTGCCTTCATCCTCAGGTTTCTCGTGCTTGAAGAGCCAGACGCCCAAAGTAGTGAAAAACATGACCCATCCCCAAAAACTCATGAAGCCAGGCAGCGACACCATGCCTTCGTCTTCTGGTTCGCTGCGCAGGTAGCTGTTGCAAGTGGCCGAATCATTAAGCGCCAGGAAACCCACGTACGCCACAAAGTAGCCGATTGTCTGACCCACTGTATTGCATGTAGATGCGTGGCCCACATTCTTTTCGGAAAGCATAGTAATAGCCCAGCCGTCCACGGCGATGTCCTGCGTGGCCATCATGAAGTAGAGCACGAAGAAGAAGACCGTGAGGTATATGACGTGCGGCTTCTGACCCTCGCCCTCACCCAGCAGGTCGCTCATGAACCAACTGCCTATTACCATGAGCGCAGCGCAAGTGAACTGCACGGGGATGAGCCACGACTTGCGGCGGCCGAAGCGCTCGCTGTAGAGCGAGTCCACGAACGGCGCCCAAAGCAGCTTGAGGCTGAATGGCCAGGACACGAGACTGAAGGTGGCCTGGTCTCCGTAGCCGACTTTCTCCTGCAGGATGAATGGGATGCTACTGGATAGACCCATGGGGATGCCCTGCAACGTGTACAACAGCAGAAGGAGCAGGATGGAGGGCCAGTCATTGGCTTCGTCCTCGTCGTTCTTGGGCTGCGCAGAATCTACAGACGTCGCAAGGGTCTCATCCGACGCGGAGGACGACGCACTTACTGTCGTGGAAGACAGGGTGTCGTCCTGGGCGGTCTTACGCTGCCGCAGTGACACCATGTCGGTGGTGTCGCTCTGTGTTCCAGTACGTTAACTTGGTAAGTGACGTGTTCCGTCGAGGAGTGTGTTCATCTGACAAGATGTGATTGGACAAAATAGTTTAGTGCGTTTTGATCAATGCGACTAAAGACGGTGATAAACATCACTTTCTTCCACGGTAACTCACCTCTCCACAATGGCTACGCTGTTCGGTAGCCTCCCGTCGGCGGCCATGCGCAACCATGGCCGCAGCACGGCGCTCGTGAGTACAGCGGGAGGTGGCAGCGAGCGTGCGCTGCAATGGGTATTCGACGACGAGACAAGCAATTGCATGCACTGTAATACGCCCTTCACAGTGCTCACGCGCAAGGTACAGGGCCTATAGCTAGCAATTATTTACTGTACATCGAGTATTTACATTGGGTATGTCATTGTGTGAATTGCAGCACCACTGCCGACGATGCGGCAACGTCGTGTGTCATAACTGCTCGCCGCACAAGCGCCGTATCTCGTCTACGGACCCCTTCGTACGCTGCGCAATGGAGTGCAAGGGGGGGGGGGGGGGTATCCTTACCTATTGCTGACGTTTCGTGTTCATTTTACTAGCCTATGCGGGTGTGCAACACATGCTATGCTGCGGTGGACGAGCACTTTGCGTCGCTAGAGTGGTCGGGCCACTCTTCGACAGAGGTACGCAGAGGAAGTATGATTTTGGTTGTCACGGTGATTACCATGGACTGATGCAATTATCGATGCAATTACGGATTAGATTCAAAGCAAACCTGATCCCGTGATTGAGGGGCGTGTGCATATCGGACAGCTGTATGTCAAGGTGGTCGAGGCCATCGGCCTACCGTCCACGGATTCGATCACCAGCGACCCGTTCGTGCGCGTGATGCTTACAGGCAAGTGGTCACACGGACAGGAGTGGGGCAACGACCTGAAGAACATCAAATGCACGAAGAAGAAGTCGCGCACGCTCAACCCGCGCTGGCATGAAACATTTGTGTTCAATGTGTGCGCTCCTGGTGCTGAGCTAGTGCTTGAAGTGTATAACTATGGCCAACTGAGTCAGCCGACGAAACTGGGCGAGGCTACGATCCCACTTTCTCAAATTATGGACCAGCGGAGACATAACAAGTGGCTGGATCTGCTGCTTCCGGAGAAGCTTCATCGTGCTGGACTCAACAACGACGCGCGAGCGGGACGCATCCACGTTCTACTACACTACAAGTTTTCACGAATGGCCGAATTTTGTAGCTACTTCTCGGCCGAGCAGGATTGCGTCTATGAGTGGCCCGAGTTTCAGGCAGCCCAGCTATACAGCAATTTCTGGGTGCTACTGGACAACCTCTGGCCGTATTTGGAAGTGACATGGCAAATTTTGCCAACTCTCAACTGGGAGCATCCGACGCACTCGTTCATGTGCTTCGCGCTGTGCGTGTGGCTCTGTCTCTCGCTGCAGTGGCTGCCGGTGGTAATCCATCTGGCTCTGATTGCTTTCGTGCTGCGCAACTACTTCGAGCTAAACTTCCACTCATTTACAGCAGCGAATGACGCGAAGGACCACCCGGGTAGCGCGAGCGTGAACCTGGACAACGATATGAGCAACGGTTCGTTCCGACAGTACAATCTGCCGTCAGGCTTCAACCACCTGATGAATAAGATGACCCACGTTACTATCGACCATGAGACGAAGCGAACATTGCAGTCTCTGCAGAACAACATGGCTTGGTGGTCGAGCATCATCAACAACCTCGAGCTCATGTTCTCATGGGAAGACACGTTTTACACCGCACGCATTCTGCTCTACCTCATCGTGAGCTGTGTGCTGCACATCGTGATCCCAAACAAGTACCTGCTGCTGGCGTTCGTAGTCTACCTCTTCATCCAGTGGACTGTGCCGTTCATGTGGTTCATGCACTTCATCTACGCGATCCGCCAGTCCATCCGCTCTCTGGTGCATCAACACCGTCTTCGGAGCTCGATGGCGCAGGCGGATTTGAACGCTCGGTTGCCTGGTGTCGGTCTGGTCGGCGGCCTTAGTCTTAATGATCAGTCGCGCGGCATGCGCCGCACAGTCTCCAACGCCAGCGCGCGTGCCCACGCACGTGTATCCAAGAAAGAAGAGGCTTTCGGTGCGGCTGCCTCGGCGATCTCCGAAAGGTTCGTCGTTTCCGGTGGGCCCGTGCTCCGTAAGCGGCAGTGACGAGCGCTGATCTTAATTAATTTGATCGCGCGAGATAGAAGACATAGTCATGTAGTAGATAGCTGCGGTTCTGTCGTATTCGTTCTCGAGTAAAGTATCTGTACAGCTCATCGAAGAGATGGCTACATTTTATACTACTGTGTCGGACGGATGCGTCGTCAGGTTGTATTAGTAGTGGTCAAAAGTACCAAAACTCTGGTACACGGCACCATTAAGTGACGGTGAAACGCCCAACGTTCAGTCCCGGTCTGTGTGCCTGTCGCCATCGCCGCTGCTGCTGAACAAAAGTGTAGCTCATCCTGTTGTTGCTATCTGCTGTCCGTCTCAGCGATTTTTCGGATCGTGATGCTGCTGCAACGCCTCGTGGTAATGCTCTACTCGCTGTCGGCGCTGCTGCAGCGTGTCAAGCACAAGAAATGGTTCCTGCTTGTGTTCGTCAGTTTCTATATGGGCCTGCGCTCCACGCAGAAAGACCCAGCGGTGGGGAAGCCGCGCGACGTGTTCATTAACCAAATGATCACTGAGACCAAGGACGACGGTTTCCACATGGCGCCAACGCCCGTGCTGGCGCCATGGACCAACGCCAGCTTCGAGTGCGTGGGCTGGAAGCGCATCCAGTCGTGCAAGGAGGAGAAGCCTGAGGACGAAGAAGAAGAGACGCCGGAGCCGGAGAAGGATTTTCTCGGATGCTTGGAGGAGATCGGGACGCAAATGGCGGGTTACTGCATCGTGCGGAACCGCACGTCGGGAGATCTGTACAAACTTATGGTAAGCGGCTGCGATTCGCTGCCGACGGGGTATTACACGTGCGATATGGCCCGTGATTTCTCCGAGTTCGGGTACCACTCGGCCAAGTATGAACATAAGCCCGTGGCGGCGTCGTTGGCGTTGCCGTATGCGGCGACTAGCAAGCGACAACCTACGAATGGTGTGTTGATGATCATTTATGACCGTGTGCTGCCGTCAGCGTATGCTACAATTCGGATGCTGCGTGTGGAAGGCTGCGAGCTGCCTGTAGAGCTGTGGTATCGGCCAGATGAAATGTCGATTGACAATCCAATCATTCACAAATTGTTGTCCGACTACAACGTGCGAATGCGACCAATCTTCGACCGTCGGGCAATGGGATTCCACGTGAAACCGTACGCGGTGTACTACAGCAACTTTGACAACGTGCTGCTGCTGGACGCCGATAATTTGCCTGCAAAAGACCCAACGTATCTGTTCGAGGAACCGGAATTCCTACGCACGGGCGCTATCTTCTGGCCTGACTACTGGCAACCGTCCAATTCTCTTTTCCAGCTATCAAACACAAGTTTGCTATGGCAACTCACGGGCGTAAATTACGTGGACATGTTCGAGCAGGAGAGTGGCCAAGTGCTGATCGATCGACTGCGTAGCAAGCGCGCGCTAGACAAACTCATGTATTATTCGACACACCAGCCTCGGTTACTGGAGCAATTGCATCTCATTTGGGGAGACAAGGACCTCTTCCGACTGGCATGGCTGAATGCTAGTCAGCCATTCCACTTTATTAAGTACCCACCTGCAGTGGGAGGACTGGACCTGCAGAAGGAGAAAGGCGTGTTCTGCGGTCTCGCCATGATTCAGCACGACGTGCAGGGCAACCTCGTCTTCTTCCACCGGAACTCCATTAAGCTGGACGGCAAACCGGACCAGCCGCGCATTATGAGTCATATCCAGGAGTACTCTCTAGAGGGTAACCCACGTGACTACCGCATCTTTCAAGCCGTGTATGCGCACAAGGAGTGCTGCTATTACATTGGCACGGACTCATTGCCTGACGGTCGACCAGCGACACAGGTCACGCCAATCGACTCGACTATCTACGCGTCAATCGAGGATCTGGCGATCCAGTTCTCTGTTGAGGCCCGACAACTGCTGATCGACGACGCGATGGCGAATGATCTCGGCTTTCGGTCCATGCGCGTACAGTACATCGTAGCGCTGTTTTTGCTGGCCTACGTGTTGGCCATCATCGCGTTCGTATGGTGCAAGGGCCGCCCGGCACGAGAACGATTGCCCAGCCGTTGGAAACCCATGGAGTCCAAGGAGAGCTAGTGACACAGAAAGTGGGAGATAGGAACTAAGCGTTTTCTTCTTTAGAGAAATGGACGCCACAAGTATAATGCATCGCCGTAGGATCAAATTTGACCTAGCACAGCAGTCGCGTTTGCAGATACTCGTCAAAATTACTTTTCAAGCTATGATTGGTCAAAACCATGCATCTTCAAAGGTTTATCATTTTTCCAGGATGAAGTTAAAGAGTACTGGGACAAGGTTGAAGTTCGCTTCCCTTTTGCCCCACCCTCACTCGCCAAATTCTCTAAGCGCCGTTTAACATCGGGAGACTCGGAGTCCTCCTTCCCGGTGGTGGCCCATGCAGACCGTGTTGCGAGCGCGAGGCCGTGCTCTGGCCGCCGCACGGCAGCCCCGACCGTCGCGCTCGCCCCCCGCGGCGTTCGTGGCCTCGCGGTCGTGGATGCAGCCCGCCGGCGCGCAGCGAGCGGCCTTCTCGACTCCGCCCTCGTCAACACCGACTGGTCAGAATCAGAATACCGATTTTCCAGGTTCAGAGATCGATCGCAGTGAGGGTGGCAGCCGGGTGTGGGCTGGACTGGCGCTGGCGGCGGTGGGTATGGCGTTTGTGGCGACGGAGGCGGCTGCAGACGCAAAGGAGCCGGCGGAGAAGGCGAAGGAGGACCCCAAGCAGATCGCAAAGCACATCCAGGAGCGCAAGGAGGACGTTAAGGCGGCTACGACGAAGAACATGAGCAAGAAACGGACGCTGCGCAAGAGGAAGACCAGCGTGGGAGGCGGCAACATGGTGGTAAGCACAGCGGCTGTTCGGGGCGACCGCGCATACATGGAAGACACGTCGTATGTTTCTTCCTGCAAGCGGTTCGCTGCAGTGTACGACGGACATGGAGGCTCCGCCGTCTCGCACTATCTCCGCAACCAGCTCTTTTCGATGATCGCACCGGAGCTGGCACAACTCGATCAGCAGATTTTATCGGACAACAAGGACGAGAACAGCGTGACGGCGAAGTCGAATCGACGCCTGAAGGTTGCGACGATATTGCGCGACGCGGTGCACAAGCTGGACCAGGATGTGATTGCCAAGAACGAGTGGAAGTTCCAAGGCTCGACGGCGGTGGGGGTGTTGCTGTTTGATGACGTGCTGTACTCGCTGAACGTGGGAGACAGTCGCGCAGTATTGTGCCGAGGTGGAGACGTGGTTGAGCTCACACGGGATCACAAGCCTAACGATCCCCAGGAGCGTGCTAGGATCGAGTCACTTGGTGGTCGGGTGCAGTGGTTTGGTTATGTAGATGCACAGGGTGAGCCCATTGAACCGTACGGAGCATACCGGGTGAACGGTAACTTGGCTGTAGCTCGAGCTATTGGTGACCGCGACGCGCGGCCATTTGTGATCGGAGAGGCAGAGATCCGCCAGTACGACATTGAGTACGACAAGGATGATTTCATTGTGATCGCGTCGGACGGGCTTTGGGACGTGTTCACCAGTAGCGAGGTGGTCGAGTTCGTGCTAGATGTCATGAGTGGCGAACTGGGCGGGCGCGAGGCCTGGAGCAGCGGCGGTCATAGCGACACCCGCGTGCCCATTTTTGAGTGGTCGCAGCAGTACACAAGCGACAGGTCGATGATCAAGGCGGCACGTAGGCGACGAAAGGTGCAGATAGCCAACTACCTGGTGCAGGAGGCGCTTTTTCGTGGCACGTCCGACAACGTTTCTGTGGTTGTGGTGTGGCTGCGCTGAAAGACGCTCTCAACTATAGGTCCAAGTTGCTGTTTACTTGGGGCCGATATCTACACGAGCTGGCGGTGAGCAACTTATGAGACAGCAGCAGAAATTATTCGTGCATGACGTAAGCCTGTATTCTGATGAAACTTCAAATTCTTGTCTCCGCATGTGGCAAAATCTAATGGATTTTGGTGGAATTCGTGTGCAATACACATCCATCGTCATTGGTGAAAAAGATCACAGCAGGTGCCGTCAACGTCTCTGCTTCCTTGACGTCAGGTGAGCGCTACGCGTGCGTCTTGAGCGTGCCTCTTTCGAATTAGCAGCACAGCGTTGTCCCCCGTCGGAATAAGTTGCTGCGTCCCAGCCCAGCTTGCGATCGGTCGGAACGTTCGTCTGGTCGACGATGTCGCACTTGATCTCAGTATGGCCAGCGTCAACATGACCATCACTCATGCAGGTGGATTTTCGTCCAATGGAAGCGCAGTTCATTGCGAATTTTCTCTTGTGTAGAAAAGTCAAGTTTGCCTCATTACCAATTTGCCCGACTCCAGCGCAAGGCAGTCGCACTTCAATACTTTAACACACAATGAACAGTCCCACCGTGTCCTCTACAAGCAGCTCCGTGGATGGCGCTGGCAGCAGCAACCCTACTACTATCCCCTTCTTCCAGGTTCAGAGCGATTTCGACGACGAATTGCAGCTCCAGTTCGCGCCTGCTCCGGACAGCACGACGGTATATGTCGCTGGCGAGGTAACGTCCCCTATGACGCAGTACCGCGACGTCCCATTCCAGTTCACCACCGCATCCATGGGTCGGCTGGAAGAGCTGGACAGTTTTAGCTTCTATCCTGGCAAACAACAGCCGGCGATGGAGTTCGAGATGATCCCGTCCGCCAAACCGAAGCAGGTCGCAGTGTCCCCGCTGTCGCCATCGGCGGCCGTGGAGATTCCGGTCAAGGAAGGATGGGACTCGTTTTTTGGCTCGCCGTTCCCGTGCTTTTCATCCTTTGCGGACCCCGAGCAGATCATGGCGACACTCCAGGACGCTCTGAAACCTTTTGAGTGCTCGGTGCGCGTCGAGAACCGCTGGACGCTACGAGTGTCGTGGCTCTGTGTCGCCGAGGAGATCGCATTCTCTATTTCGCTCTCGAAGGAGCAGGGCAACGAAAACAAGTACGAATTGACGTTTCGTCGCGAATTTGGAGACGAGATGGTCTTCCACCAGTTGGTTGAGTGTATTCGCGCTCGCTGTGGCGAGGTCGATGCCGAGCCGCTGTTTTTCGCTGAGTCAACACTCGAGCCGTGGCTGGATGCTAAGCAGGAACTGAAAGGTCGTCGCTATGCCATTCGCGATACCGAAGCCGCGCAACTTATCAAGGAGATGAACGCGGAGCTGGATGCAGACACGCTTTACGAGGTGGCCAAGATGGTAAAGAACCACTGCCGGCATCACGGTAACCGTCGTCTCTTCCTCAAAGCAGACCGCTCCGGCTTCGTTCAAGCTATTAAGTCGATGCTAGCAGATTCTGAAGTTCTCGCGCGGTTTGCAGCGTTCATCCTGCTGCAGTATGCGAAGGAATCGTCGGATGGCGACAACATTGAGCTTTTTTCGTCGGCTTTCGAGCGAAACTCAGTCGAGCTGTTGCTCTCCGAGCTCGAGTGCCGTGAAACCGGCAGTGCCTGTTCCCCATTTACAATTCCCATGTTTGCCGAGATCCAGCAGAGCCGGATATTGGTCTAAAAAGCGAGCATCCGAGTTGTGTTCTACCTCAGAACTCGCTGATGGAAAACTATTGGTACAATACCATCGACCGTACATTATCCAGTCTCAGGTCTGCCTAGTTTAGTGCATACCTCAGCACTTTGTTTTGCCTCCCCCGCTAATTTATCCGGTAAACGAAAATATACTAATACAGATCGATTTGCAACACAATCTCGTTTCACCATGTCGTTCTTAACCTTCACTCACCTGACAGCCTGATTACAAAGTCGGCACACTTGTTTTGGAGCTGTAACCATCCGACCAACACTAACCTGCCTGACTGTTTGCAAAGCTGGTGGCGGAGTGCTACAGTAGACCCGCGTTCGAATGAGGAGGAAACAATAAATATATACTCATCACGTATCGTAGTATCGATCGTTGAAATAGACACAAATTCCCCTCAACCTGATTCTAAAGCAACATCTTCAGATGTTGCTTTTTTTATTCAACTACTGGAGCCTGAACCCCGTATCACGCTACCGGCAAGAGAGCAAAGCGTCCTTGGACGCCTTACGACATGGAGAACGAAACTTTCCGATGCCTTGTTCGCATTGCAAATTACTCATTCCGACTGCATATATTCGCACTACAGAATACATTCTACCCACGTGTCATTTTTTGAACCCTCTTCTCCAAAATCGTACCTATTGCTGACGGGAACAGATACGTCAATGCACGAACGGTTTAAACATTTCTACCAAATTTAGTTGAAGCTGTTCACTCATGCTATCTTTCTTACGGTATCACCTGAATCAAAGATGATCCTTGAGAGGTATAGCGTTGTTCTTTTGGATCGCATGACAGATGATTCAAAAACCTTCACACAAGAATGCTCGCCAATTCACGAAAAATATCGCTAATATCAATGTCTGCTTTGATTTTACAATGGAAAGAAGGAATTCAACGCGTACGCCGAGAAGTATAAATTGAATCCAGATGAGTGCTTCCGAAACCTACTGTGTCCCCTGATAATCTACGCATCCCCACGAATCACTCGAAATCCTATTCACGACCGAGTTCCTTGTTCTTACCGAGTATCTTACAACACCTCGTTAATGTTCACGAACTCAGCGCGAAGTGCCATACTGCGATGGCCGATACCACCGCAGAGAAAGTCATTGGAATGGCTTAGAACGCAGTGACTTACGGGATGCAAGATTGTGTGTCCTTCGAGGTGCTCGCGCAATTGGGATCCAAGCGCTATGCCTTACGTTTTGTGGCATCAAACGTACCTCAGTTCAGAAAAAAGATAATTCAACTCGATTTTGATAATGACAGTGATGTCTTGATGGTGGCAGTGCAGGTTGCAATTGACACAATGGCACTTACATGGTAATAACAAAACGTTCAACACGGAGCAGGCTGAAGGTCGGAGGTTATAACCAAATCACAGCGATCACAAACTTTTTGCCAAAATTGCCAGCAAGTTATTTACGTCGGTGGTTTTCCGCAAAACTTGCGATAAATCCGTCATTCGAGGTCGTGTCGCCTACGTTTTCTCCAACGGCGATGAACGAACGTCTTCGCAAACACCTGAAAGAGGCGGCGACGAAGGCCACTAAAGCTTGGTTTGCTGTACAGATCACACACTACGGAGGCAAATATTCGATCGAGCGGATGCTGGCACTTGAAGAGTATACTCGAAAAACGTCATTATTTCATGTGCTATGTGTGGTCATTAGTACGCCACTGCCCACTCTCGCTATGGTATTATGCCAAGAAAGCATTCCACTTCAAGACCCTGCAGAAGGCTGGAGCGTCAATTATGGATTTTGGATTCGAATGGGGATAGTAGGATTCGGAGAAGGATGTGCAACGTCAATTCAGACAAGGTTCTTCCTGGATGGAATGGCACTCTCGGTGAGACAGACGGCGTTGTTAGGCGTTTGTGTGGCGGTCGGTCTCACAACAGCAGCGATGCTAGTTGCAGCTTATTGGATGTTTCCGACCCCTTTCCTCACTTTTACCCTGGCGATTGCTTTGTTCACGACTTACGTGGCAACACTCCGTCTCATGGTAGGGAAACAACGTTTCAATCACATACTTTCTCAGCGAGAAAATCTTCGACAATGCGCTAAGTTCTTGTTCGTTCAATTGATTATGGTCAGTATTTATCCTGCTTACCAAGCTTTATTTGATTTTGTATCTCATACGAACTACGAGATCCCAGTGCTCATGCTGCTCCCTGTCCTTAAACTTGTCATGAGAAACATTCTCACTTTCACAATTTGGCACATGGAAGACGCAACTCCCGAGCAGGTCATATTCACTGTCGATTTCTTTGATGCTTTTTACTTAGCCACGTGCATGCAAACATCATCGTCTATCACAACAGTGATAGCGATAATGGTTGTTGACTTCTTGCAAAAAGCAGCCGACCTCACGGAATTATATCAACGAACTCAAGACATTCAAACACGACTTGGAGATAGGAAAATGAACAACAATTTACTCGCCACAGCGCGTTCGCAGTGTTATTCCCTTGAGACGTTTCGTAACCCAACGCTCGCGAGTCTTCAAGTGCGTTCGTGTATCTTCCACGACGTGTCACCTGAAGGCAGAGCTGTACTCAGCAATATCGACAGTCTGCTCGTCAAGACATCTCGAAGCTCTATTTTGCTTTCACGCAGTGTGACCCATGTCATATCGAATGTTTTGTCGTTGACTTCAGTTCCTCCAAGGTTGGCGGCATTCCTGACTTTTCGTTCAGTCGTCCAGCCTACGGACAGTGTGGTGCCGAGTACAAACCCGGGACCAGCGATCTCTACAAAATGCACCGTTGACAGCACTGACACGAGCTGGAATGGAGATATCCTCCATGATTCACTCGAGGTGCTCTTCACTGCTGAGTGCCTCGTTCTCACGGAATATCTGGAAACATTTATCCCCATAATCTATGCAGTCTTTATCCTTGTTATGGCTCACCTCCCGAGTGCACAATATCATACCGAAATGGACGGAGTAACCACTGAGAACGTTGTTGGCAAGGTTCAGAACGTATTCATCTACGCGGCGTTGGAATTGGTGTCACTCGCTGTGCTTGCAGTTATCACGTGGCGGAATTGTGCAATTCGAGCGCTCTATCAGTTAGCTTTTGTTCTCGAAACGCAGGCAGCAGTAGTGCAAACCAAGTTGGTGCTCTGGGTGCTGATTATTCTAACTTACCGCGTTGCTCACTTTGGTATGTACATTGATGGAGGCCAAGATGCTGCATCGACTTGACCAATTCGTGAACTGATCAGTGCTCACAAAAAAAAGCTTTTTAGGAATCACGTGGATCGGACACTAAAAACCACATTGAGTAGAATGTGTCAGGCTACAAAACACGATCTTTACCACATCTCTTGTAGTATTGCCAGATTCCCTGAGTCTTGTCATACCTCTGAGACTTTCCTATTGCAGCCACCAACAACCCGTCTCCGATACGTGTCTCTATACTATTGATCGATAGGGGGTCGGTCACCTTCCAAGCGATACGAATGAACAACCAGCGACACTTACTTAAGCGAGCTCCTTGTCCAGACCGCGGAAGTAGGCTGGTCTGCGCACCCACGTGCGGGGCACTACTTCCTCGTTCGTGGCCAGACGTAGCGTGCGGGTCTCGTCACGCACAAGCAGGTATTTCTTCTTGTGAGTAATGTCCTTGACTGCCAGACGGAACTTGGCCTTGGTCTCGCTGTTCTTGGGGTTGGCAAAGCTCTTTTGCAGCTCGATCTTGTTGTTGCCCGCCAGTCGCTGCAGCTCCAGTGCCTCCTCCGGGTACAGCTGGTCCGTGTGTCCGTGCTTGCCCATGCGGCGGACGAGAGGCGGATAACCGTCGAACTCGTCGCTAAGGAAAAAGAATTCCGGGTTCCGGAAGGTCTCGTCGTCGATGCCCATGAGCATGGCCTCCTGTTCGGAGTCGATCTCATAGTCGGGCTCGGTAGCCTCCTGTTCCTGTCGTGCATTTTTTTTAAGACGGGCGGCCTCCTTCTCGTTGCCGGCGGTCTCAGCGTCCGCGAGCTTCTTGGCCTGTTCATCCATCTCCTTTTGCGCTTCGGCCTTGGCCTCTTGTACCATCGTACGGAACTCCTCGGGCGTGAGCTCGGCCTCCATACGTTTCATCCAGATAATTGCCTCCACTCGGGGCTTGGACAGATTGAACTTTCGCGATAGCGTCTTGGGCGTCCATCGCAGCGGGTTCTCCATAAACAACTCCATTATCAGATCGTCCAGCTCGTCGTCCTCCTCGACACCGCCCTTGTTCACGTCCGGGATTTCGTCCACCTCGATGTCTCCATCCTGTCCCTCGGTGTCCTCCTGATCCTCTTCTTCATCACCATCTTCCATATCGCCCTCTTCACCCTCCCCTTCGTCCTTCTTGGTCTTCTCCTCATCCGCTAAGCTCAGGAAACGCGACGGCGTCGACTCGGAAGACTCGAAGCGTACGGTGCCCGTGCAGCGCGCCACGGCGCGAGACAACGGAGCGGCAGAGCGCAGCTGCGATGCCACACGTGCGCCGGTGAGAGCGCTGCGGCTGCTGCGGCGCGCCACGCGCACCAGGATCCGGCCCCAAGCATGCTGCATCTTCACTTGATAAAGCTGCGGTGGCAAAGTGAGCTGCTGCCAACAACGGGAGGCTCCGAGCCTTCCGCTATAGAATCAGAATTCTCAGAAACCAATTCAGAGCTAGACTCAGACGACCAAAACTCCGGTTTCGTACCGGTAGAACCGTTGACAGCTCTTCAATCGCAATGTCACAAAATTCCGCCAATACTGGTTGTTGCTCAAGCCAATAGAACAAATCGGCACTTTAAGAGCATTTTGCCCTTAAACCGTCTTCAGTCATACCCTGTTCATTCATTACCTCCTCTCATGATGCCCGTGAAGGCCTGGGTGGCGCGCTTCCTGCGGCGGCACCTGGTGCTGGTCCTGTTCCTCTTCGTCAGTTCCATTATCGCGTCCATCGTATATGATGTGACCGGCGGCGGGAAGCCCAAGGCCTGGACGTACGACGCACCGCAGCTCGATGGCGTGGACCTGGAGGGTCCCGACCGACCTAGCTCGCTCTGGACGGCCGACGACTTCGAGTGTTTGGGCTGGAGAGCCACACATAACTGTGACCCGTACGGACCGCGGGATGAAGCCCGCGACCGCAAGTGCGGGGAGCCTATGCCGCGCTCCAGTGGCTTCTGTGAGGTGCGCAACCGCACGAGCGGTCAGATTTTGCGCGTCATGCTGGCTACTTGCAAGAGCTGGCAGTGGTATCTCGTACCAACACTCTCGTGCAATGACGCACGAAACTTCACAGACTTCAGCATCCAAGCGGCGAGGTACAGCCACCCACCGCCAGAGCTGCCGCCTCCTCAACCGGCGGGGCGAACCTCGGAAGATGACACTGTCGACAAGAGAGGCATCGTCATGATCGCCTACCCCAAGGTGGTGGCGGGGCTTTATGCCATTGTGAGAACGCTCAGATCTCTAGGATGTGCACTGCCAGTGGAGGTTTGGATCGACCCGACGGAGATGCGAGCCAAGCATTCTGTGCTTGTGGAGCTGGTCAAGTACTACAATGTGCTTGTGAGGGTCATTCGAGACCCAAATGCGTCCAAGTTCCATGCCAAACCGTACGCGATCTATCATTCCAGGTTCGAGAGCGTGTTGTGGCTAGACTCGGATAATATCCCTGTTCGCGACCCGACTTATTTATTTGAGGCGCCAGAGTTCGTTAAACATGGAGCTATGTTCTGGCCCGATTTCTGGAGACCGGCCACCAATACGCCGTTTAATGTACAGCAGCAGAGCGCGTTGTGGACGCTGCTAAATATGCCGTTTACAGACATGTTTGAACAAGAAAGTGGACAGCTGCTGGTAAACCGATCGAGGTCGCACGAGGCGCTGAGCAAGCTCATGTTCTACTCGTCCCACATGCCAAGACTGATCACGGATTGGCAGCTAGTATGGGGTGACAAGGATCTCTTCCGTTTAGCGTGGTTGAACACGTCGACACCGTTCTACATGGTGCAGCATCTCGTGGCGTTGGGGGGACTTTATGATGAGGATGAAGACCTTTTCTGCGGGGTGTCGATGATTCAGCGTGACCCACAGGGCGACATCATATTTATGCATCGCAACCAAGCGAAACTTACAGGACGGCGCGATCAAAAACCATTAATCACGCACTTGCAGAAATTTACGGGTGGTGATGGCACTGCGGCTTCCCTTGCACGCGACTTGGATAAATATCGAGTGCAGTGTAAGATGCGTCGGCTGGGACAGTACACGTGCTTCATGTTGAACCCTCGTACACCCGACGGTAATGGCACACCGTCATTGATTCTCAGTCTTGAAAATACGAAGTACTTGCCGATAGAGCAGCATGCTATCGGTTTTTCGATAGAAGGTCGCGGGCTCTTCAGCAAGGAAGAAGAGGCTGAGGTAGCAAAGATTGAGACCGACGTGCAAACAACGCAGGACGAGGAGGCTGCAGCGATTGTTAGAGCGAGAGAACGATCAGAGACACGGACACGTGGAGTTTTTGGTTTTGTTGTGGTCGTCGCACTCGGGCTTTGGCTGCGATGGCAATGGATGCGGCGGTGTAGGAGAAATCAACCAAGGCTCGAAACGAAGAACTCGTCAGTGGCAGTATCGGGAGAAGACTCTACGTCTCACGTCTCACTTGCGGTAGATCCTTCTTCCCCAGAAACTTCTGGATCATCGACTGCCCTGTTTTCAGCGACATCATACAGTTCTCGACGACGCAACTCGTCCTTTCACCTTGACGACAAATGAGCGACGTATGCCAATACAACATAGATCTTTGAAAAGCCTAATGTATTAGACAATATCTCATCAAGCTTCAACTTACTCTTGAAACCTATGCGTTTTCAGTCCATGTAGTGCAAATGACATCAACTACATGTATATGTCTGCTAGCGGACAATCGCGGCTTGTGTTGTCATGTGTAAAAAGTCAGTCTTTCGCAATATACATGTACTACGGTAGTAACACATACTGAACAACCTATGTTGCAATATATGCAGAAATTTAGTTGTAATTGTAATAAAACGGTTTACAACGTATTTCCATCATAACCTAAAACCCTAGTTGAGCCGTAGCAGTGACTCAAGTAAGAAACATAGGAAGAAGAACACCAAAAGGTCCAGAGCTAACATACATGTAAATACTTGCCCCCCGTAGTGTGGGATTTGAAACGCAAACCAAACATCGGAGTGGTTATCCACGTATCTCTTCAATCGACTGCGGGGTTGCTTGTTGATAGAGGCAAGCCTATCTAGCTAGGTCATCCTAGAGTAAAACGTTTGCTACTAGACCTTGCCCAAAGCAATGCCATCCACGCTGTACGCCCACATATTGTTTACCTGTCCAAATTGCTTCAGTAAAATCGCTGCACTCACACTGTACTTAGTACTGCACTTACTGTGCGTTGCACTATACTGAAGACTACAGTACACTGTACCATCCACTTTAAGTGCACCTTTTAAGCTGTACGACTGAAGGTACATAAATGCCGTTAGTCACAGCTAGTGTACTGTAATTACTATGGTAGTCGGTAAGTGATAGTATTGTATTGTTTCGGGACTTTTTAAAAGAAAAAAGCAGACTAATAGTAGCAGGGCGCCGTCTCTCGCTAGTTCTACCCCCGAGGCTGAGCTCTTCTTCCTCTGTTGAAAAAACTGAGACCCTGCTGCTACAATCTGAGTAGTTAAATCCTGTATGTCCAGGACCTCGGCGCCGACTCGCCGGGTGCAATGGTAAGTTGTCCTTGCTCTTTGTCTTCACTCTTTCAGTCGAGCGTTCGGTTGCTCTAGTGCACAAACTGCTGCTGGTCATCCGCCACGAAATTCGAGTCGAAGTAAATCTTCTGTGGACGCTGGAAGCCGTTGAAGTCCGAGCCGGCAGCGCACGTGTAGGCGCCCATGCTCGGGAACAGGATCCACTGTCCGATGTTCATCAGCGGCATCTCCACCTCCTTCATGATGCAGTCCATGCCGTCGCAAGTCGGACCCCAGAGACTAGCCTTGTACATCGGGGTGGCGTCCGGCGAGGCGGCATCCGACATGATTACAGGCTGAATCGATGGATGGTCATAAACCATGCAGTTAAACGACGCGTATAAGCCGTCGTTCACAAAATACATATAGTTGGGTACTTGTCCCGCAGCAGCGGCTGCGCTGGCGAGCACAGGTGGCTGGCCGGGGACATCAAAAGTAGGCGCCACTTTGCGGCCAATCACGTTGACGGCCAGCGTGTGGGTAGACGCGGCGAAGAAGCGGCCAGGCTCCGAGATGACCTGCACCCCGCTGCCCTGTGGGAAGTGAATAGCAAGCGACTTCTTGAGCTCGCGAGCGCAGTCCTCGAACCGAATCGGGGCGTTCTCCGTTCCGGGAAAGCCGCCGCCGATGTCTAGCAGGTTGAAGTTGAAGCCGATCGAGTGGCCGATGTCGAAGACCTTACGGGCGCGGGCCACAGCATTCGAGTAAGCCTCGACGTTAAAACAGCCGCTGCCAACGTGGAAGCTAACGCCGACCACATCAAGGTTCAGAGCCTTGGCATGGTTGAGGATATCCGGGACATCGTGCACCATTGCACCGAACTTGGTGCCGAGGCGGCAGATAGAGTTCGAGTCATCCACGTAAACCCGCAGCACGAGCTTGGCGTTGGGATTAAGGCCGTGGATCTTGGTAAGCTCATCCTGCGAGTCGAAGGTCATCATGTCGACGCCGTGGGATTGGGCGTAGGCGATCTGGGAGCCTTGCTTGCACGGGTTGGCGTAGATAATGTCGCTGGCAGGGACGCCGTTGCCAAGCACGGAGCTGATCTCCGTCTGGCTGGCGCAGTCAAAGCCTGCTCCGAGGCGGGCCAAGCCTTCAATGAGGACCGGATCCGGGTTGCACTTGACGGCATAGTAAGGCCGCACCTCGGGCAGGTACTGGTGCCAGAGTTTAAAACGATCCTCGACGGCGGCCGTGTCCACGACGTAGAAGGCGTCGCGCTGGCTGTCGGGGGCGTTTCCGAGACTCTGGATCTGGGTCTGCAGCTGCGTCAGGATGGCGGCGTTGAGCTGCAGACGCTGCAGCTCAGGCGGCGGCTTGGCGTTCGTGGAGGCCGTGGCCAGGTCGCTGGGCAGCAGCGTGGCGCGAGCCGCCTGTGTGCTCATCATGCAGCGCGCGGCGGCGGATCGCTCGTGGCCAAATCGGCTGGCCAGGCGCGACGCGCTCGAAAGCGCCGCGCGGCTGGCGCGAGAGCCTCGGAAGAGCAGAGCCATCTCGAGCGGGTCGGGGCGGACTTGCGGGCGGGGAGCGGACGCGGAATGCGCAGGCGCGGGCCAATTAGGAAATGAAAGCGAGAGCGGCGAGGCTCGCGTGGCTTAACGGATGGAGGCAAAACCCAACCGCCGTCAGGTTGCAGTGACTGCAGGGCCGATGACACCGTTGTGGGAGCCAAACACGGCGGTCGGATCTTTGACCTGACGTAAAGTATGGGGAGCCGCCCGTGCTGATTGGCTGCTAGCCAGCCGTTACGCGTTGAAGCTTTGTACGAAAAAAGGAACCGAGCCAAACTTGTACATGTACTACATGTTGTAGGTGCCTTCGGAGAGTAAGTTGGTTTCAGCGAAGTCAAGATCCCCCTCCCGCTTGCTTGCTCGCTTGCGATCGGTTTTGCTCAGTTGATCTGCCAGTATTTTTACTCTGTGCCCGTCCCAGTGCGACGGGCCTAAGTTAGTGGATTTTGCGTCGCACTGCGACGGGCATTATCCATTCCAAGCGATTGTTCGTCGGTTTTGACGAGCAAGGCGGAGCTCCTTACTCACCCTCGTTCGTGCCGCGAACATGCCGTCCGGTCCTGCTAAATTTGAGCAGCATGACAAGGTCGCATAACCACGCAAATTCTTTTGTACATTTCCCGGTGCTTTTTGACACCGAAAAAGGCCTGACTGAAAATCTTACCGCCTCGGCGTATCTGAAGCTGAAGTTTACATTTAAGTGCATATTCGAATCTTACCGCATCCGCATCGGCCAAAAAAAACTTTGATCCACCTAAGATGCGTTCTTAGCTTGATGCATGTTCCATCCCTTACAACGCGTTGTCCCCGCCTTAGCGCGCATCGACCTCGGGGCATCATCTCCTGCTCGCGCGTGCTGTTGCCCATAGCAGAATGCTTGTCGAATATTTGGGGAGAAAGCAGTTTCCAGAGTGTGTTGACGTTACCATGGGGAGGGGGCCGGCCTGTCTTCATTCCGACACGTCCCGATTAGAGCACTGCTGAAGCTGAGCACTTATAATGGCGCTCGACTTCGCAGGAAACTGCTCTCCCCCGCATTCCCATCTATAGCAAGCCAATGAAAAGGGCGTCTTCGGTGGCTGCTAGTGTTGCATCGACCCAATTTTTCGTGGGACATCGTCGACGCATACCGCCAAAGCCGAGGATAGTTTGCTCACCAAATTATACGCGCGATCAACCTACTGCAGTTATATTTCTATGGCGACAAGTACTCGCTGACCTCCATTGACTCCTCCTGCTCTTCCGGGTCCATCTGTTCTATGCTGTTGCTCAGCTCGTCTGGGTCCTCGCCATGCATTAACTTGTCCAGACGATCCAGCCCCTGCAGCGCCTTGGTCGATCCCGGGTTTAGTCGCAGCGCTTGGTGGAAGTACTTCAAGGCTTCCGCGTACTGCTTGTCCATCGAGTACACACACGCCAGCTTAGTAAAGACTTCTTCCCGCGGGTGGCGCTCCCCTAATGCTTGCAGTCTAGCGAACGAAACAGAGGCAGCCATGTTAATACGAAACACAGAAGGCGTGTCATCAGGACTGTAGCGTACTTATCCATAGCACCACGAAAGTTTCCCTCCTCGACCAGCAAGTCGACCAGCGCAAAATTGGTGGAGAGCTTGCGAGGTTCCATAGACAATGCCTTTTCCAGAGCCTGACGCGCTTGTTCTCGGTGTTCTGAGCTCAACGCGAGCACGCTGCCAAAAAGCACGAAGCTCTGCGCCTTCTGTGGGAACAACTTCACGACGCTCTTGGCAGTTGCAAAGGCCTCCTTGTACCGGTTTACACCAACTGCGTACAGGTCACAATAGCTGGTAATTATGCCGGTGTAGGCCTCTAAAGACCGAGTAAGTCGGCACGCTGTCCAGAATGATTTCAACGCAGGCTGTGGACGATGCATCCGAAGCAAAACTTCACCTCGTAGCAAATGAGCCGGCGCGTGGCGATGCTGCTCCGCGATGGCGCGCTCGGAGAACTGTAAGGCCGTCTCGTAGTCGCCTTTCATGTCATTATAGTAAGCAGCGGCAAGCCACGACTCCGCGCACGTACTACTGATCTTGAACAGCTCCTGCACCAAGTCATTGAGGTTGGTACGAGAATTTCCTTTTCGCAAGCAGTTCGCATAGCGGTCCATGAACGACAGGTTCAAGTCATCCACTTGCCGTGCGCGTTTGAATGTTACATGAGCTTGATGTAGCAGCTCCAGGTCAATTTCAACAGCTCCCTTGCGCAGCAGGCAATGGAGATTCTTAGGAAAGACTCGGTCTACCGCGTTAAACGATTCGACGGCCGCTGTAAGATGATAAGCACAAATGGCAGTACTGCGCATTAGATCGCAGCGTAAGGACAAATTTTAAATATTCGTTGTGACGTACATCGATAGTTTCCCCGCTCGGCGGCCATGTGAGCTGCCACTAGCGTTTGCATCCACGAAGCGTCTACTTGAGATAGGCTTTTGCCTGCCGTCCTAGTTTCCGCTGCGACGTCGGTGTAGAACCGTTCAATTTCATGCTGCCTGACAGCGGCCCCTACCGATCGTATACTGTCACCTGCTTTCGTTACTCCATCCGAACCTGCAAATGCATCCGGCGATGCATCCTTTGCTGCTGCCAGTTCGGTGAGAGCTAAAGCCGCCTCTACTGCGTAAGGATTCTGTCGCAGAGCAGCAGTATAGCTCTCTTCCGCCTTGTTTTGCAGTCCCTCGTCCACGTACAACTTCCCTAGCAGCAAGTTCATGCTTAAGCTCCGTCCTTCAGGTGGTGTCGATCTCAACTGGACACAATAGCATTTTCGATCAGTTCGTCGCTGCAAGTACCATTTCAGTTAGCATATACCCAGCAGTTATCAATCTACTGTACCACTTCAATAGCTTCGTGAATACACTCGAGCTGCACGTAGCATCTAGCCACCTTGAGCTTTACGTCCAGCTCCTGCTCAATCGTCACGACACTCATATCCCTGCAGCTGTGGTGATAATACCGCTGTGACAACCAGCAAATAACACCGTTAATAACGCACCGAAACGCTCACCGCCATAATCCTTTGCTCTCGCACTTGCTACTCACAATAGCGCGTTTAAATTCGAGCTTGGCGAGCATTAAATCTGCAAAAAGGCGCAGAGTCTTAGCGTGGAAGGCAGACGACAGCCTCCTGACGTCATTTGCCACAGATTCGACGCTCTCATCGTGTCTGCGATAGAGAAAACTCTCGTCTGCTCCTGTGTGGACCTCGCTCCTGCTTCTGTGAGTCTCTAAATCAGATGGGAATAGCGCAACGGAGACCAGCAATTCGCCCAAAATCTGGGCCGAATCCACGTCCCCGCTGCGGACGAAAAGCTCCAGTTGCTGCTGCATCATATTGGCATCGAAGCTCGCGGGCTGTCGGTCGCTGGCATGGGCTGTGTCGCCCTTTAGACGAGATGGAAGCAGCTCATTAGCACGCCGCTTCTTAGTGGGCCGCTCCATTTTTCAAACTGCGTTAAGTTCGGTTTAGGTTCGCACACACTTCTAAGTGTGAAAAGGGTATGCATTAATACAACATTTTGAAGGTGCGCTAGCATTCTTTGTTTGCATTGATGTAAAGTTGTTTTGCTCGATAAGCAGGACGAGATGGAGGATGCAATCTTGATCGTCCTAAGCATAGCGAGCTTATACTTCGAAGTACAATGCAACTTTTTAAAGTAAAAACATGTACACGACTCGTTTTTTTTTATGCTACAAGTTTTTAAATCAATCCAATCCACGAAATGTTCCTTAGTTTTCCGTTAACCTTTATTGATCGAGTTTCGTCAGGGAAAACATGAGCTCCAGAGCCAAAAATCTTAGTAAGAAACACACGCTACATAAATGCTTAAAGGCGGAGGGCATCGGAACAACCACGTCACATTCTCAGTTTATGATTCCTCTCTTCGGAGCGCTACTGCTATCAACGGTGTATGAAGGACAATTGCGGTTGTCTACAGCTCGTCGCTCTGGCGCTTGATGTCGAGCAGCTCGACGTCGAAGACCAGCGTCGCCTTGCCAGGGATCTTGGGAGGCGAGCCGCGGTTGCCGTAGGCCAGGTCCGACGGGATCGTCAGGCGACGCTTCTCACTGCAAATTTACGCAACAGCAACAGCCAAAGTGCGTGTCAGTACAAGTGTAGGCCCTCGCTACACAAACACCAAATCGTTCACGTACCCGATGCACATGTCCACAAGTCTGAAGTTGTTTGGAAAAACATCACGACACACCACACAGCAGTCGACATTAGCCCCAAGATGCTATAAATTAACAAGAAGCTCAAATCTGAACGCACCCTCGGTCCCAGCCCTGCTCGCATCAAGCATACAACACCCACCGAAACGACAATAGTGACGTCAGTACAATGCACCACACATGTACATACCCCCTAACAATAGGCACCTATAACCGACCTTGATGACGCGGCCAGCACCAAGCGGAAACTCAAAGGGCTGATTGCGGTCCAGACTCGAGTCGAACTTGGAGCCATCCTTGCGCAGTGTGCCCGTGTAGTGCATGGACAGCGTGTCGCCCAGCTGACTCTTCAAGGTGCATTCTTCGGGACGGTGCTTGACACCGATGCGCAGCTGTGCATCCGGCGGGAGGTCATCCTTTGCCTGCACCTGCACGGCCGCCATCACTGCCGCCACTAGAAACGCTGTCCACTTCATGTTGCGTTCTTCGAGTTTTCGATAGTGACCAGAAGGCGATTAAAGCGTATTTCGAGCTCCAAGTGGTCAGTTTTCATTGGTCTAAATTAATAGCCAATTAAAGAAGCGTTTATACGATCCACTTCAACGTCGCTTCGGCTTCGACTTCGTTATCGCCTACTGCCATGGCGTGGCCATGGATTAAAGAGTTTACTCGTGCGGTGGAGAGCGGTTCAGGTATGCCTAGTACATAACGATTATACGCGGCAGCTCTGCGCTTACAGAGCGGATTGTTCGCAGCGGATCTGGACTTTGTGGAGGCTCGCGAGGAAGCTGAAGGCAGGATTCGAGCTGTTCTGGCAGAGGTTGGGGTGGTGCTATACCCCACAGTAGAGCAAGATGAAGGTATGCTTTCGTCGTACAATCTAATTTTTATCCGGCCAGTATTGATACTTATCTGTAATCTGTGCTTAGCGATCTATCGCCTTTTGGACGCTTGCAGAGTGTTCATGCGAGACCGAAGAGGCATCGAGAAACTATTATCCGCTGAAGTATGATGTTGTATACTGCACACGTGAGTATATTGATGCCTAACATTGGTGCTACAGTCGGTAGACAGCTTTTTGCTTCTTGCTGAAAACCATTCTTGGAGCTCTCGTGTGCGCGAAGAGGCTCTTAAGTGTGTCGTCAATTCGGTATACTCGCGGCCAGAGTTTGCATCCGAGACTCTTATTACCAAGGGTTTTATCTCGAGGTTGCTAATGCTAGCGACGCATGAAGACACGGCTTCATTGCACTGGCTGATCTGGAAAGTCGTACTGGTCTCTTGTGAAGCACCTGAAGTGCCACGACATTTGAGCAGCTCATGCGAAGCCTGGCAGCTGATCTACGCGGTAACATGACTGTTAGGCTGGCGTTATTGAAGCGATTGTTACTTATTTGTTTTGTGATCTTGATTTTGTTATAGACACTTTTTTACGGCTTCACGCACGGAAACCAGGCTGATATTGTCGCTGGGGTCCGCTCAACTTTGGTTCTCGACCTAGTAAAGTTGGTCACTGTGCTTATAAACGACATGCAATGGACAGCAGAGCAGGAAAAGCTGCAACCAGATGTGTTCCGTACTGTCCATCAGTATGAAATCGTTCTGCGTTTGTACATGCTGTCAATTGATCTAACCAACGTTTGGTTTGAACAGACTTGGAGGTCTGTTACTGGAGATTCTGCATTTTAAGCATCCGGATGTATCATTGCTACACGACAACCTCATCGAGCTGAAAAACAAAGCGATGGAGGTGTTTATGATCCTACCTGGAACTCTCCTAGCAACTTTCATTCGACAGGAGCACAGCACCAAGAAGATAACTTCTGAGGACGGATCTTTGCTTGCACCACTGCTTGATCATCTCCAAGTCATGTTGCTGGCTGTGCGGATTGAGAAAACGAGGTACCTAGTGAAGAGGTGGAAGGGTGGAGCTGCTGTCAAGTTTATCCTAACGTTTGAGCTGATGTTTCTCTTAGACCACTTAACGATATGCTGCCAACGCTCATAGTGTGCCACAATCTTGCGAAGACTGGTAACCGGGACATCTTAGCTTGCTTCAAGCAAGCTATTCTACCAGCAACACAGCTCACTGATGGGGTGATTTCAGCCTTTGAGCGGCTGAAAACGTTTTTCTTCAAGCAGTTGAAGTTTTTCCTTACGAGCCTCAACCCCGACGTCCGTCGCTACACATCCGAGTGGCTGTTCCTGCTTTGCGATGAAGACGGTAGGAATTTCTTCTTACTTCTCAATTTTTCGTTAAGTGTATGGGGTTCATCCTATGCTTTCGTTCCAAATTTGCTTCATGCTGTCCCCTTTTTCGAATAAGGTAGTAACGTTTTCTCTGTGTCTTGGTACCCAGCGAAGGACTACACGCACCACACCGGAGTGGGCAACGCAATCGGCTTGCTGCGCATAAAAGGTCTAGCGTAGGACCTGCACGTGTCGTCGAAACCGCCCTAAATATCCCCGACGCTGCCCATGGAAAGCATTCGCTGCTTGCGAATGTGGCTGCTCATCCCCATCTCTTGTAAAAGCTGAAATAAATCTCCGGAGTTCTTGATAAAGTATGGCGCTTGCGAGAGTTTGCGGCCAAGTGTGCACACAAACGTGTTGACTGGAAAGCGATACCGACCGTCCTCGGCCTCGGGTTCGTCTGTAGATACCGACGTCGTTTGGCTGACTGGCTCACCCTCCGCGAGCTCTTTTGCCCTGATGGTCTTAGGCGACTTGCATTCTGTCTCGCGTCCAGTCTGCTCCACGCCAGTACTCGTGGTATTGCCTTCATTATTACCACGGCTTTCAATCGGAGCTGAGTTGCCCAAACCCATTGTTGCAGTAGGACCATCAGTGATAGATGGCTTCCCATCTGACAATGCCAGAAAACTACTGCTCTGTCCTGCCATGCGGTCTTCCAGCTTTGCGCGCCCACTGGGCGGGCGAACAAGTGCCCAACACGCCGCTGGTGTGTCTGGAAGTCTATGGATGCCAAAGTTGTCGCCATACTTAACCTTCATAGCCTTGAACAATGCAGCAGACGGCGGGAAGTCACGACGAGGTGCAAACTTGTTCTTCTCGGTAATTTCGTCGCGCCGAGGATTGGATGATCGGTTCAGCATCTCCCCAGGTTCAGAGATTGAAGACTTCGCGAGAGGCGGCAACTTGCCCATATTGTCTCCCAACATCAAGAAATTAGCATCGTTTGACTGCCGAGCCTTTGAAGCAGCAGCCAATAGACCTCTTCGCTCCCCATATCCTGAAGGATGTGACGTGGTGCTGCCATCTCTCTCCAGCAGCCGTCGAAAAGTATTGTAAGACACGTCATCACTAATATCACCAAAGCTCGATGAGCCTATCCCACCCTCACCATCTCCAGCGTCCACTATTAAACTTCGACGTTGGGAAAATGAAGAAGTCGATTCATTTGAGCCGGGTTCGGTAGACTGGGGATAGTATTCCGGGGGCTGAAGGCGGTAAGCCTCCAGATCGATTGGTGGCGGCACGAGGAACGCGAACAGATCTTCGTCAGTTCGGTCATCACCCGAGGCGATGACCAAAACAAAATCAACAGGCTGTTTCTCGTGCTTACCATCAAACTGACCAGAAGTCAGCGCTCCAGTATCCATGTTGAAGTTGACAGAATCCTTCCGTTCTGAACGAACTACATCACTTCCAGCATCTAACGACAATACCGTCACATCATCATCGTCAGCCGGATCATTGTAAGATCCACGTGGTTTCATCATCGGCGATGAAGACAGGTGGACGGGTTCTCCAAAATATTTTGTCGTCACGGAATCCTCATCGGGAAAGAGCACAGACCAGTTCATAAACTCCCATATGCGTCCGAACAGTGTAGCTTTGCTAGCTTTTTGTGGCCGAATCTCTAGATACCGGTTACCCGGGTACACTGACACAGGGAGTGACCGTGTAATCTCCCGCAACGAAACCAACAGTTCGCTTGCTTGCCACAAGCCGTGGTCCAGATCGCAGTCGCGGTAGTGCCATGCCACTGAGCTCTCTTTGCGCTCAATATACGCGCCTGGAGTGCGTTCTGTGTAGTACTCCAGCAACGGCACAACATGTTCCCACCAACTCATGTCCATATTCGGCACCATGCAGTGCCAATACTCATTTTCACCAACCCACTTCACGTAAACGCCGTACTCTGCTGCGAGAACAAGATTTCCAGACAGCCCAGCAAACCACTGTTCACAGACTGACATGCTACGAGCACTTACGAGCACCACAGTATTGCGTGGGTCCTTCGTCAGCATCGACAACTGCCAAATAAGCTCTTGCGGTGGATACGCCAGCTCCGGGATCGACGCCTCAGCTGCAAGCACACCCTCGTAGTTAATGAAAACCAAACGCCGTGACGATCGTGAGTAGGCTGAAGTCATATCCTGACGGCTTAACTCGCGTCCTGAAACAGACAGTGCATTCTCTTCGCTGCATTCGTGAAGCTGCTCCAAAAAGTTGTCCGCCCAACGCCGCGAGGTAAACGAACTCACGTAGCTGTACATGTGCTGGTGAGCACGCATGACTTCATCATTATCCTGGAGGGATTCTTGCAAAGCAGCCGTGAGTTCTTCAGTATTCCAGGGGTTCACAAGCCGCGCTCCACGCAAGGATTGGGCGCACCCTGCAAACTCGCTCAGGATCACTCGGGCTCGCTTCTTCGTGGCCTCACGGCACACTATATACCCAAAGGGAACAGTATTCATACCGTCGCGGGCAGGCGTAATCACCAGCGCGTCTGCCAACGCATACAACGCGATCAGAGCCTCCAAGGCAATCTCTTTATTCAAAAACTGCACAGGTCCTTCAGTACCGATATCTTGTAGCTTGCTATTAATGCGAGATACAAGTGATTCCACCTGAGCCTCAAGCGCCGACCCAAACACTGACGCACCCGTAACAATTTGCAAAAACACCACCTCCTTTGCAAGTTCCGGTTTTCGAGTGAATAGCTCCTCGACTGCTAGTAATTTATGTACAAGCCCTTTCGTCTGATCCAGTTGATCCACGCCCAGGATGACCCTCTTGTCAGAAAATTGACTAGCTAATTGCTTCACCTGTTCCTGAACGGCATCAGATTTCACCATTGCGATGTACTTGTCGGCATCAATTCCCACGGGGCAAACAGTCACGCGTGCAAAATGTCCATTAAAGTCCACACCTTTGTGACTGCTCTCCAGTCCGAGCAATCGCACGCAGGCACTTTGAAAATGCCGAGCATAATCGTACGTTTGAAATCCGATCAAATCAGCACCCAGAATTCCCGTCAAGATCTCCTCGCGATTGTTAAGTATCCGATATAGTTCTGCCGATGGGAACGGAATATGCATGAAGAACCCCACACAAATATTATCGTTCGGGAATAAGTTCTGAACCATTTGCGGCACCAGCGTCAAGTGATATCCCTGGACCCAGATCAAGTCGCCCTCTTCGTAAACTTCTTGCACCGCATCGGCAAATGCCTGGTTGGCCGCCACATACGCCTGCCACATTTTCTCCATGCTTCGTTCATCCTCCTGACCTCCTTCCATCAGTTCATGCTGTATAATCTGATCATCCGTCGTAGGTGGACTCGAGTGGAACAGAGGCCACATGACAGTCTTGCAGAAACCCTCATAGTATAGCCGCTCTCTCTTTTCATCCAAAAACACTGGATAATAATTACGATCCTGCAGCAACTGTTCCTTCAGTGTGTTCTGCTCGCTTGGCTCAATTTCTCCGTGCACTGATCCGATCCAGACACAGTCGTAACTCTCATGCAGCGACTGGAAGATCTCCATCGCCCCGTTAATACTCGCGTGCTCGGAGAACTCGGCGCGCCATTGCGACTGCGCATCCTCGGACACGAGCCAGAAGGGCAACGTGCGGGTGACCAGCAGCACACGTCGGCGTCGTGAGCCATTGGCCTCGTCGTCCGCGTCCTTGTCGTTGGCTCCCCCGGTGCCACTCTCATGCTCCTCCTTAACGCGTTTCTCGCGCACCTGGTTAAGCTTCGTGTAGAGTGCCGAAAGCTCCCGTAAGAGCGCCGTCTCGCGCTCCTTGAAACTCGTGCCCTCGGTCATGGCGTCTAATTGCGTTGTGAGAGCGATGGATGGGGATACAAGTGGAGAAGAAGCGACGAGGCGCGAGCGGGACGAGGCGTTGGCAGCTGCAGTTCCAACGGGTAGAACTAAAGATACAAGCTGCTGCACCTATCAATTGAGGTAAATACAGCGAAGATTATACGCCAGCGGCGTGATGACCTGGGGCCGAAGTCGTGGGCGGCCGCTTGGAATTGAGAAATGGCTGCGAGAAAATGACGTGGCCTGTTGTAACGCATAATTTATCGCGGAAATGAGGAACGAGAGGTTCAACTATAGCAGGTGATTCTAAGCTTCTCAAGTCTTATCTATGAGATATTCTGGCGAGCGAATCTATCGAGGCGGTATCATTGGGAGCGAAGGTTGAAGATGTTGGCGTTGCCAGCGCCTACTACTACTACTATAGTAGGCGCTGGCAACGCCAGCATCTTCAAGGGTTTAGTACTACATAGTAGGCAGATGCTGGGTGCGATGGTACGCCGACAGTTTCTTCTAATGTATTATCTAGTGGTTAATAAAAAGCATACAGTGGGCGGACGTTCCCGGCTCTTCGATGCAGCCGTGCCAGCCCCTGTACCAACCTTCTTCCTAGGAGGTCTTCGACATTCACAGGTTACATTTGAGAGACGAGGTAGTAGAAGACGATCATCATGAGCAAGACGAGTGACGCGCCCAGGATGGAAAACATAAGTTTACGCTGGCGCTGTCGCCGCATCTCCTCGAGCTCCGAGAGCAGCAGCACCGTGGGCACTAGCTCCAAGTCGGGGCGCACCTGGTACAGCGCCGCCTTCTCCTCGATAGTGAGGCGGCGCGGCATGCAGCGCGCGGCGCACGAGCCGTCGAGCTTCCGCTTCGTGACCTCGTCCTCGTCGCTGCCGATGTCCAGAGCAAACTCGACCGATACCTGCTTCTTGAGGCTGCGGCATGAAAAGTCGGCCGAAGGTATTCTCAGGATGGACTGCAGCGAGCCCGACGTGCTGCTGGCTGTGCAGCTACCGTCGCTGTCGCTCTCCGTCTCGCTCTGGTTGCTGTGCGGATCACTGCCGCCGAGCAGCGCGTCCGATTCGGTGGGTCGTGGGGCAACGGGCACGCCGCTCTTCCTGGTTGAACTACCGGCGGCGGCCATGGAGCCGTATACGGCGGTGAGCTGTCGGCGGTTGCCACTCGGGTCTAACTTGAGCGCGAAGGACACGTAACCCGCGCGCTGGTATGGCGACTGTGATAGCTGATCGCTACCCGAGTGTTTGCCGTGGTTGTACGTATTGTCGCGGGCGGAGGACGAGCCGGCCTCTAGCGCCAAGAGAGGCAGGACCTCCTCGGCCTCCCGCATGCGAGAGTCCATTCTGCCGGTCATGACTGGGGTGCGATGACTGTGCTGTTGACAACTCCGGCAGCTATTTCACTTGTGAGCGCCCGGCAATTATTAGGCGGCGACGGGTTCCCTGGGGCCCATGCGGACGCCAGCCCAGCGCAACCGCCGCCGACTGACGGTCACATCTTTCTATATTGTGGTTGTCATGCGGCAACTACTCTGGTGGCATACAACAATACAGATAACGCAACAGTTGAAATGCACCCTCATTGCGCAACTGGGCTATCTTTCCGAAACCAAGTTTCCCGGGATTTAGGACAGAGTCAGGCGCGCCCAAAGGTGTTCCGCGACTGGCATCTGTAGGTAACGACAGTAGATGCTTCAGCTCATGACGACAAGAACGACCTTATCTTCGCTCTGAGGTTAGTGCAGTACAACAAGTTAACAACACGATTGCTAGCGGCCGACCAGCGTACATATCGCTGCTGCTTGGACCACTTCGGCCCTCTCCCACTCTCGGCTTTTGTATGGACCTTTTTTGTATGGCCCTGAAACTCAGATCTTGTCGTCATAGCCGAGCCAGAAAGATCCTATGGTCAGCTTCAACATGCGGCGCGCGAGCGACTGGCTCGGAGCCAGGCGATATACCGTGGGGTCAAGCACATTTGCAGCCTGACGGGTACGTATAAGTTTCGCCACGGACTATCCTACTGCGTAGCTCTGCGCCCATACGAAACCGTGGCGGCAGCTTGTTTTGTTTTAGGCTTCTGCCCACAGATTTGCGCCACTGTGCAGCTATTCAAAAGCGTAATGGAGAGACCAAACAGCATCAGTTGAAGCTAGCGAACAACCGGACAAAGCAGCTTGGACAACCTCCCGTAGTGATTACAGTGTGGTACCGCGCAGCTTGATGTTGTCCTACCAGAACTGGCTAACCACGAGCTAAGGTGTCTAGTAACGGTAAGGTAGCGATATTTCGGCGGGGTGGTGGGCCCCTAAAGTAGCACAAAGGATTACTTAAGTACAGTAATTATTCTGTAATTTTCTACAAAGTATCAGTAATTTATTTTCCCCAAACGGCTATTCCAGTTATTTATTGCGGCAGTTGCTGACAGCCAACCATGTTCCAGCAACATTACTCTAAGCACAAGAAGTTCATTTCCAAATAGAAATGGCGGAAAAAGCAGCACGATACCTCCAACAAGTAGTTCCTCTCTGCGATCGAGTTGGATGCACCGACTGGATAGAGCTGGACCAAGCTCTTCGTTACTCGAAGGGCTCTACGGGCGCACGATCGACTTTTTTCCAGCGCTGTTCCGCTCCTCTGACAGGAGAGTAAACCTGAGCAAGGCTCGTGACTGATGGAAGAAACGCACTGAAACAGCGGCCAGCCTCGAAGTCTCACGGCAGCTCAAGTCCGCAACCAGTCGGCAGCGAAATCGATACTAGTTCGTCGGAAAGACGCTTGAAGAGAGGGGAAAGGGGCTTGGTGAGCACTGGGATTGGCCCTACCCACTGTTGCTGGCAGAGTTCCAGCGACTTCGTGCAGGTGTCAAGCTCTCCAACAAAGTCGTGGCTGAAATGGGCGTCGTCTTTATTGAAGTCAGCGAGCATCCGCGCTTTAACGCCCGTTACACCGTTAAGAACAAGCCGCTCACAAGCTTGCTGCAGCCTCGTCGGGCTCAAGACTTTCTCGAGCGCTACAATATAGTCTACCGGCGCCACAAAGACAAGAAGCAGGTCAGCGCAGAGAAGCAGATGCAGATTGACAAAAAAAGTGGCAAAGCATTTGGGTCAGCTGTAGCGCTAATTTGAGGACGGCGCGCTGGATCCGGACCAATAGTACAACATGGACAAGACCACTTCGTCATCGATCTCGACGATGGTAAGACACTTGACTTTGCGGGGGCTCAGACGGTGAAGTATCGTAGCATTGTGTCACGTACGCTATGTGAGTGATTATATGTTAATTGTATTACACTTACTTTATTGTGTTATTGCTATGGGACAGCACGTGAGGGCATCACCATGTGTGTCCTGCTGAAGCGAGGAACTGACGCGCGCATCCTTTGTCTGATGCTTATCTTCAAGAACAAGAACGCCAGCTATCCCATATAGACTCCACCAGATAATACCCCTGGTGTATGCTACAGGGCTTCACCCAGCGCATTCATCAACGGACGGCTCATGTGTGAGTGGCTTCGCGAACCGCGATGCTGGGGACCTGGTGGCCCGTTTGCAAGCTCGCGGGTGCTCTGGATGGACAATGGCAGTGGACACTGTGGCGATGGCGTCGAAGACACGGCTCGTGAGCTACGAACCAAGGTGAACCTTTTCCCTCCCAATGCCGCGGACAAAGTGCAGCCTGCAGATCGCTTTCCGATTCAACGCATTAAGGAGCACTGGCGTCGGCTAGCAGAGCTGTGCAACACGGAAGCCATTTGGAATGGTTACTGGATGACAGGAACTCTTCGTCCGGTACGCTCACAAACTCTGGCGAGAAGTTCTTCGTTGAGCTGGCAGCTGAGCGTCAGTATCGTCAACCTGGAGAAGTCAAGAACGAGCGACAACTGGGCCAAGAAGCTATGATGCAGTGCGGCCGGGACGTTTCTCGTGATTGAGTGTGGACGGTCGCGCAGCTCAGTCGGGAGCTGAAGGAGGTGATCGCTACGTACCCGTACTCTTTTGAGGAGGGATACCAGGAAGGCGCGACGTCGGCGGTCATCTAGGTGTCGGCTGGTTCTCTTTCATTTTGCATAATATTTTTTTTCTTTCGTAAGAAATGGACTTACATGGCGGTTTAAGATATCCCGATTGGGACCTCTCTGTGTTATCACTGCACGCAGACTCGGGCCCGCGGTATAGCGCGTGGCGCAACGCGGCTAAACCACTCCATCAATGCCATTGATGTGCAAAAATTGTGATACTCTGTCGGCCTTTCCCCGAATAAACCGAATATAGTCGTGCACCGTAATTGCTCGTGCACCAAAAATCGTCATGCACAATATGAGCGTCCACACACTACGGTAAATAGTCGTGCCACGGCTAATTAGGGTGAACGGTGTACCGATGGACGTCAAAGACCCATCAGTCGTGTCGAACTTGTAGGTGTAGAAGCCCTTGCCGGTTCCGACCATCCACCCTTCGTCGCGAGTGTGTGTTGCGGCAAACAAATTGGCTGCGATGCGCTTTGCTCCGTTGTGTCAACAAGAACATTGCTGCCACCCGTAGCGGGAACGGCGAACGCAAAAAAGAAAACTTAGTACACGCATCTTAAGTGTAGTATCCGGATAAAACGTGCTCTTGGGTTCGCGAAGAAAAGTAAATGTGAGGCAGCAGCACAATTGGGAGATCTCGTGTGCCTTGCCGTGTCGTCGCTCTAGGATTACTCTAAATGTACTCTTTGTCGCGAGAAGTGGCCTTCCCTTGTGCAGTAAATAATTATGCCGTTAGGAGATTCCGCTGATCGCACTGGCGTTTGGTTTAGCCAGTGACTCCGCTTTTACGAAACACAATCTTGTTGTGCTACAGCTCCAAGCATACGTACAATATTGAACCGCATCGTACCCATTGCGATATGTAAACGGCGGCTGTTACAGGGCCTCTGAAACTAGCATTTGCAATAAATTACATGTATTTGCATAATCATTTTACAGTCACCAATATTTTCGCCAGATAAATGCAATTTCACTACCAAATTTAAACCGCTGTTTATTACTTGCTGAATTTAAAAAAACTCGCCATTTGCGTGCTGCTGATCGCTCATTTTTGACTTCCCCCTCCTCTCTGTCGTTGTCTCTGTTGCTGCGGCCTCTGGTCGTCACCCGCTCCCCCTACGCTGCTCTATCTGCTACCGGCCTCGTTGCGCTGGTCACTCGTCTAGCGGGCGCTGTCCCCAATCCAAACGTGATCCAGCGCGCCCGTGCCAACACTGAAGCGCTGGACCACAGTAATTCAGACGCTGATACCCAAGGAAAAGCGCTGGTTTCGACCGGCAAATCGTTCGCGGTTAGCTTTCTCCCATTTCATGGCACGCTTGCGACGCGGGCTGGCTTAGAGTCGAGTTTTGAGCGGTACGTTAGCCTTTGATATGTGCATCTTCTCGTCCGCTCTTTTAACCGGTGCGTGACCGTTGCAGATACCAAACGGAGACTCATCAGATCTATTGGTTGCGGACAAGCAATTCCGTTAGTGACAGGAACCGAGGTCGAACCAAACGAGCCGCTTTATCGGGGAGTAAGCCTCTGCTATACGATGAGAATCTGCAGTACTACTCGAAGACCTTCGTCTGCACTCACGGATGGGATTTCGATCCTCGCGGAAATGGGAGACGGACAAACCACACCGTCCAGGGAATTGGGTGCAAGGCGAGGTTGAACACATTGCTATCTCTGGCCGAAGATGGCACGTACAGTATTCGAGTAACTAAGCACAACTCAAGCTACAAGCACAATGCTGGCCCCGGCGAGTACAACTCGTACGACGAGGTGTGAAAAGATCGATTCTCCAGGTATCAAGAGCGTTGTTAAAACAATGTGGCAAGATAGGTTGCAGTATGTACGTATAAAACCATTGTCACTGGGCTGCTTCGTGTATGCGTTTGTTTACAGGTGGTTTCAAGCGCAAAAATATCCTGCCCTACTTAAAAGAAGCCTATGAGAAGCCAATTCAGCCGAAAGATGTGGAGAACATGATTTCGCAGATGCACCGGGAGACATACACGACAACGTCCGCGTTTCACAGCTATTGGAGGACTTCGGATAAGGACGAGGAAATGCTGTGAACGTCTTCCGCGACACGGCCACGTGTTTGACGAGCTTCATCAGTTTACAGTAGCGCACATGAAAAGGATGACGCGAAAGTTTCCTGAGGTGCTCTGTATCGATGCCACACACGGTCGTACTTAACAGGTACAGCGAGTTCATTCATCGTTCTAGCTAGTTTTTTTGGGCGTGTTCACCGACACATTGGTGTGTTTGTAAACAAAAACTTCTATTTGGTTCCATAATTGACCAATTGTTAACCATCGTTTGTTCAGTTCATGGTTACCGATAAATTTGGTTGCGGACTTTCGCCCAGCATTCGCTGATCGATGGAGATCCCAAGCTCAACTTGAAGTGTGCGTTCAGGGCGTTTAAGCTGAACAACTCAACGCGGAAGGACATGAAGTGGTTATTATCGATAAAGATTTTACGGAGCTTGATGCACTTGCTGAAGAACTTCCTGATGCCACGGTGATTCTGTGTCATTTCCACGTCGTCGATTATCTAAAACGCGAGATAAGCAAGAGGGCGTATGGTTTACATCGTTCGAGAAGACTCACATCAAGAATTTGATCACTATGATGGTGTGGACCGCCGATAAAAGAGAATTTGATCACGATTATGGTGCGGACCGCGGATGAAAGAGAATTGATCGCTAACTTCAAGTAGTTCAGGTGCTCTGTAAGGGTAAGCCAGCTTTCTATGAATACATGGAGACCAATTGGTTGAGCTGCAAGCCGTTGGGTGTATAGTTTTGCGCGGGAGTATCCCTTGCGTGGATAACAACACGATCAACTGGTTAGAAGCTAGCTGGGGGGGGGGGGGCGCTAAAGATATTAAAGATATTCTTGATCGTCACATGCCCATGGACGAGTGTATCGATCACCTGTTTTTTCTGCAACAAACCGCTGAAGACAAATATTAATTCATGACGAACCGTATTGGTTTCCGATACAATAAGAACTACGACGAGGAACTCCAAATCCTAGCGAAGATTGCAACTCACGATGCATGTGATGTGGTGGAAAGTCAATACACAGCCAACAAAGAAGCGGATTACACAGTCGAATCGGGTGAGACATCCTCTTCAGTCTTCACCTTGACAAGCAAGATGTCATAGAGTCAATATGCGGTAACGCTTTGAGATGAATGTTGTTTGTAAGAGCATGATGATAACTTGATATTTGTTCCTGCCTTCAGGTGAGTTTGAGTCCAACAACTGCAGCTGTATATTCAACCAAACGCTGCTGCTTTCATGTCGACATATTATGTTTTTGCGACGTGAGGAGCCGTCGTTTTGGTCCGCAATTCCCTTCGACGCTATCCCTGAGCGGCGGTCAATCGCGGATGATTGCGACGAAGGCGAGAACAGAGAATGAGAAGAAGAATATGAGGACGTGTGACTGTGGATGTCGTAGAATTTGACGAAACTAAGCGTGCCCTATCACATAACGAGAAATACCGGGCTGTCATTGCCGTTTGCCATCGTATATGTTGCGGAGGGTGTTGCTGATAAAGGAACGGGGGTTAACGAAGTGGAAGAATCACTTGCAAGTTGCCGAGCGCATAGTCTGTGACGATTAAGATCCTCCAGTCTTGGAACCGCAAGTGATTTAACGAAGCGCGTTGGCATCCCCGATAGTGCAATCACTGGAAACCTTGGTGAGGTCGGTGGGCTTACCAACAAGACCACACAGCGTGACGATAACTTCACCGACGAAGAAAACATATCTGCACTCCCGACAAAACGAAAGCTTGTAATGGACAGCGCTGCCGAAGCAAAACCCTCGAAAAAAGCGTAAATGACAGAAAACAAGAATCTCGTGGACTTGAACCCAGCAAGCCGTCCATCGGGTAGACCCAAGCTGAAAGAAAGCTTCAAAAACGCGAAGCGAAAAAAGGAGATCGAAGACACTATAGCCTTTGTGGACACTGTCGTTACTGTCAGAGATGTTGAAGTCGAAGCCCGTCTCGATCGCTGCAATTGGAGAAACACTGGATTGCATTCGACGCATGCACTGTGCAGCGGTTTTCAAGCGTCCGAAAGCGTATACCTGATCAAAGAGACCCCACACGTGTTGTCGAGACCAACGTTCGCTTCGTGCTTCCCGGTATGTACTACCTTTCATGCGTTCATACTGTTTTGATGAGATGGGTGATGATCTCACCAATATGTACCAATTACCACATGTACTCACCAAACTCGTGTACTTTGATAGAGACTTTGGTGCTCAAATGCATAGATTCAGCTACAAGCCTTAAGATTCGAGAGCAGCTATTCGACGAAACGACTGTCTCGACAACTGAAATCGCTGTCTCTATTTTGAACGTCGGTAATTTCGGGCTTGTGGATGAGGAGAGGATGAACCGTGGTACGAGGTATCCGAAAAGATTGCGAAGCCGCGAAAGTTGATAAAGTTGTGGAGAGGTCAGCAATTGAGGAAGCTCATAAAGAAAACCAACGCCAACATATTTTCGTACCATCCCACACATAAATGTGGACAGGAGTTTTAGCGTCGCCGGACACGATATTTCGTTCACGGAGCTGGCAGGATACGGAGGGGAGCAATGGTTGAGCGACAATTACGTCTATATTGCTTCTGTCCGTATTGCAGAAGAGGCTATGAAGTTCACCTGGCGACAACCTATGCATATAACGTTAGTGGATTCCCATCTATATGCAGATGACAGATATGGAGCGAGGGGATGAGTATATTGACACTCAAGACCACCTGACTACCCAGCTTCATTCTAACCGTATCGTGTGCTGTCCTACGTACGTCGACGTGGACTTCCCTCACTGGTGTGGCATCATTTTCGACATGGAGCGGCAAATTGTGTGGAAGAAGGACCCATTCCATAAGCAATCAATTTAGATGAACTGGAGGCAACTATCAGTAGTGTGTACATAAAGTGCACCCTGAGCTCACGATGGAATTTCTAACGTTTCCCGGATGGGTTCAGTGAGACGGATATAGTTGAAGTGTTTTGGTTGGGCACTGGTTCAAGATGTACTCGCAAGTCGCACGAACGTCACCGCCATCGCTAGCATTCCAGTTGCCGACGGAGATAAGATATCCCAGAAGCAGTTGTCTTATGAACGGTACAAGCACTTCCCTTACGTTTCAATAGTGTAGTTACGGATTGAGAGCGATCAATATTACATCCATCTTACCTTTGAATCTTGAACGAGGGTAGTTCTCATTACAATGCAACTCCTTATGCGTGCGCTGATAGTTAGTTGCATATTCTACATTAGGTGTATGCAACACAAAAGTAGACAAAATACTTAAGTACCACATGGGAACCGGTATTCAATTTGCCTCTACCGAGACACTGATGTCCGTTCTTTGTGCAAAGTATTGGTTACAGTAGGTAGAGCATAAAAAAATTAAGTTATGCATTTCGGCCCCACTCGGTCCTCTTTGCAGTAATATATTTATTGAGAAAGTGATTCAATCATTTATGACAGGTGATTTTGGAAATTATCATCCAGTCATTCTCCGGTTCTAGACTTTCTGCCTGTTCCCCATGCAACAAACCCCATTTTTCACTTCTCGGCAGTCCACGAAGCCCGCTCCCCAAATTTCCAGTATCTTCACGGTTCGTGTGACCTGCTGCTCCCCTCACCCAACCTACTGTAACACGCAAGTTGCTGGTTTCTACTTTCGGCCGTGTCACAACGGGAACAACGAAGTGATTCCTGAGTACTTTGGATGCCGTTGGGGCACGGCGAAAGCAAACTCATTGGAATGGGTACTCAAATCTGATGCAACATGTGAATAGAGAGCATCATGGCTATGAGGCTGTAATACTGGACGCGTTAATATCGGAGACCGGGTCTCTGAATAACGTCGTGCGTCATTCAGCTCTATATTTGTACGGGTGGATGGTTTGGATTGTTCAATGCTACATGCCGCTCTTTTTGTGAGGCCGCGAAGCGCGATGGTAAGTTTATACTTGATTTTACTATGTGTAACCTATCAAGGTATTTTGTCGGTGTATGCTATCAGCTACTCGACCCTTGACCCTCTCTTGCAGGACACGTTCTGGGCGGGCATGGACGGCGCCATCCCAACCGCGGAGGAGCTTCCCAGCGTTCTTTGGCGTCATGGTTGATGGCTTGACGCATGCGTCCGAAGATCATATTGCCGTGTTTGCCTGCTATGAGGTGAACGTTCGCTAGAAGACGACGCTGCTCAGTATGGCCCCACTGCTCGACGTGTGGACGACGACCTTACAGCAGGGAGTCACCGCGTCTTCCTCGCCGCTCTGCTGCCGCCCGACTATAGGTGCAGCTGGAGCAGTATCGTGACGTCGTCGACGACAACTGCTCCGTGAACCGCCTGCTGGCGACCCTTATGGGAGCGCCGCCGCTGTGAGTTGTGCAAGCCATCGGCTAGACCTTGCTGTTCAAGCAGACATGGCCTCCCACGAAGACGACTTGGCTGCCGCATACGCGCTGATGGAGAAGCTGAATTGACCCAGTCGGCAAAACTACGGTAAGCTGACTTTGTGTAGATTTTGTGTGGTTGCTTTCGACTAACCTAACCTTGTGACTTCGTTGTATATTTTTGTTTAAAGCTTGACGACCAACCTCCGGCCTGTCATCCGTCAAGACACCGCTGGAACTCGACTTTTGCAATGGTCGACCGCTATGTTCAAGCTACTCGAGTTCGTTGATGTTCGTTGATGTCGAGGACGATGATATCATGGATCTGCTGCCCTCTCCAGCTGCAACAAGCAGCTTCGCCCCCTTATGCAATAATTACGCGACATCAAATCGGTGTTTAGGGCCTTACAAGTCTACGATGGCGTCCTACTCGACGTGCGCTAGCGAAGGCGAAATTCACGCGCACTCTGAGTAAGGTCATCTATATATACTCACTAGTGTATGTGCTATCATGATAAATGGGTTCGTAATGTTGAACAGATTCCTAAGCCAACATAGTTCACAGTCCCGACTCTGAGTCGAGCTGTGTCCGGGTGCTCCGTGCAAGAACCGACCGCCTCACTCGAGCCGAAAAGTCGGCGCTGCTACCATTGTAGCGGCCAGCCAAAGCGCCGAGTCCGTTAATGCAGCAGAGGACACCGCGTCTTCATCGAGAGCCTTCGCAAGCGGCGCCGTCTGGCTGAAGCCGAAGTGGAGTAAGATCACGTAAGAAGCATCCCACCCACCTCGAATGCTATCGGGCGCTTCTTCAGTATCGCACTGGCGATGTTTAGGCAGCAGCGCAACGGTTTGCTGCCACTCAGTCTCGAGACGATTCTTTTCCTGCGAGCAAATTGCTCGTACTGGGACACGAGCACGTTTAATAGGCTGTTCTAGATGCTAGATCTTAGTGTTAAGGTGGTACACACAACACTGTATAAATAATGGGAAAGTTGATTGTCTTGTGCTACGGCAGCATTTATTGCGGCGTCAGGATGAGCTTTATCACATAATGTACTGTATGCCCTGCGTTCCTGCCGTGTTGGCATCATCTGCTTACACTATTTCAAGCTGTTCTAGCGCGGTAATTTTTGTGAGGACCGAAGTTCAAAATACGAAATCAAGAAGCCTGTTATACATATCAGGAGCAAAAAGTGCACGTGTTTCCATGTAAATTGAGCATAATGTGGTGACTTGTCCCAACTTGGGTGACACTTTATTCATCATTTTCACCGTTCCAAGCAATTTCGAAAAGTCTGCTCTCCTTGCTGACAACTCAGCTTTTCACAAGCGACGGTAATCCGCCATTGTCCAATAGCACGAACAAATACGCTCTCAATACGGATGACAATATCCCCAAATCCAAGGATAAAGAAGCGAATCACTATCTCTGCCTCGAAGTTGCTTTTCTCCACGGCGAAATTATGGAACCTATTTTGTGGAGTCGGATAGCTGAATAGGCAAGAGTTGCTGATCCAAGTAAACACTTCGGTAACGCCGAGGTGCGTTGAGTGGTGAAGGCTTAGTCGGCGATTTCAGGGCGTGAAAGGGCCGAGCTGCCTGTATGGAGCTGCATTACTGTATCATACTCGTGGCGGGAGACGGAAAAATGACTGAATACCAAACCAATTTTGCCTGGGAAGCTAGGAAAAATGAAATACCTGAGAAAAACTGCAAATCTCAGCGTCGTGATCCTTCCCGCACAGTTTCCACCGTAGAGGCAGACGGATGTTACGAGTTTCCAGTGTACGATAGCAAACCCAGCTCGATGTCCGGCGCAGCAGAAAAATAAATGGCTCCTTTCATTACTGGAATCAATATTCCCAATAAATATATAGAGGAGGATTAAGGAAATCAGTAACATTTTTATTGAGGGTGTCTGTCCACCCTCGTCATCCACCGATTTCCTTCGTTCCTATACATCCAATCGATCTCTTTACTAAGTTCACTTGTGGTCTCGAACTCCGATCCTTTTGCGCATTCCCATTTCCTCTGCCCTCCGAGATATGCTGTCTGCCTTTGCAGCCTTTCCCCCAATCGGCAGGTCTGTTTTTCTTCCAGCAGTGCCGCGACGAAGACATACCAGAGTATTATCCTTGCCATTGCGGCACGGCGGAAGATGACCGCTAGCAACGGGTGGATTACCCTAATGCAGCTTGTACGCCGCGAGCACCCCAACTTTGAGGCGGAAATGATCGCGGTAACTCTAGCGGAGACAGGCTTTGCTTTTTGATCTACTACCCCAATGCAGCATGTACCCCGCGAGCACTCCAACCTTGAGGCGGAAGCAGCTCCCGGCAACTCCAGCTGAGACAGGCTTTGTATTTACCTGCGTCGTTTAGCTCAGAATATATTTAGCTGGCTTCATTGGATCGCCATGAGCAATCTCCCCTCTCGTTCTGTGAGAACGTAAAGTCCAGGGCGGTATACATTGTAGCTATTCATAAGTTTTTCAGTATGATGTCACGAATTTAATTTTGCAGATGCCTTTGTACACTACTCAAACTTCAAGCCAGTCTGAGTGGGACGTTGCGCTCGGCTGTGATCGGTATGACCAGGGCAGTCGAGGCTGCGATCGCTCCTGACCGCTTTGGGTTCATTTGCGACGGATAGACTCATATTTGTAGCTGTGTTCGCTTGCTACGAAGTTGCGGGTGTGGTGAAGCGACTGCACATCGGCACGAACCCCATCGTCGATAGTCCAACGAAAGCCACTCGGCCCAGACGCACCGAGAGTTTCTGGCACAATGCTGCGGCGTGATTACGGCAAGGGGATCAAGCAGTGTCTCTTTCTTGTCGGAGACAACTGCTCAGTTAATCGCCGCCTGGCCACGCCGATGCATGTTCCATTGGTCGGCTGCGCAAGACATGGCCTGAACCGTGCCTCCCAGAGGGCATGCGTCAGCACGAAGACGACCCCGCTGCTGTCCAGAAAAAACACCAAAACCATCTGCAGAATTTGGAAGGCAGCACCACATTTTGTATGACACTACCAATGGAGAGGAGCGACGCAGTTACCCATAGCCAGGGCATCAACGGAGGCGAGCGAGTGCGATTGCGCATAGTAATAAAAACGCGCGCAGTGAGCCCGCGAAGCAGGGCCGCACAGTATTTGCGGAGGCGGGCCCAGCGCCGAGCCTATCTGCGAGACGAGCACCGTTCTTGGCCGAACCTACAGATTCTAAATCGTGAGCGAAGCGATCAGCGGGGGTCCCTTTTCCTGTAATTTCCTGCAATCTACGATTATTTTTTCTGCGATATCCAGTATCCATACTTTAGACAAGTCAAAAGGATTTGAAGGTGCTGACAGCGCAATATTCGCTGCGAAGGATCCATCCTCCTGTCCAAACCCTCATGGCGAATTGAGGACGCTGACCCATGCGACGCACCTCAAGTATGTTTGTTAATAAATATTAATTATATATTTGAAAACTGGTAGTTCATATTGTAATTTGTGTGCAAGTTTGTAGCGTCGCTTCGTCCAATCATCTACCAAGAGACAAGATGGAGCTCGACCAATAACTCACTTTACTCTTCTCGAGTACCTCGACTCAAACGTCGACGAAATCGCCTAGCTTCTGCCGTCTCCCGCACGCAACCGATGGCTAAGAGAGGTGCTGAAGTCGCTCAAGAACGTGACGTCAGTGGTAAAGGCGCATCAGGATGAATCGACAACGTTGGCGGACGTCCACGTGCGTTTTGATGGTATAATCGAGGTCAACCCCACGTATGCTTCCTAGATTGGTACGTATGTAGGTCCGACAGCTACACGCTTTGTATATGACTAACTATCACTTTGTATATACTTATATGTAGGACCTCGAGCCGCTATAATTCACAGCCTCGACTTTGATGGGGCTGGATGCGTACGAGTACTGAACAGCAAGGGTCCAAGACTGACGCCCGCCGAGATAGCGGCGTTGTGACCGTTTGAAGTCTCGCCCGGCGCTGCTGCTGCTCCACCGACAGAGGGAGAAGGTGGTGTCGTGCACGCGGAATCGTTCGTACAGAGGTTGCAGAAGAAGTGCCAACTTGAGACGACAGCGACCAAGTTTCGGTTTATTGGCTCCGTCCCTCCGACAATCAATGCTATTGAGCGTTTTTTCAGCGTGGCAAGAGCGACATTCTGCCATCAACGCCATCCGCCCCGCCCCCCCCCACTGGAAATACTGCCATTTTTAGGCAGAACGAGCCATACTGGAACGTGCACATCGTCGCAGCCCTTGAATAAGGAAGCGCTGTTAGATTTAAGTGAGGTATGCGAGGTTATGCAATACCTTACTGGTCACTTTGCCAGCTCGTGTCCCATTATTTATGCTTTGTTGGTGGTCACAATAAATAACAGTATCATTAATGGCTGCCCTATCGATGTCCACTGTGAACACGAACATGCTTTTGAGTACGCGTTGGTCACAATAGCGCAACTGGTCAACCTGAAACATGGAGATGAGAGGAATTTCCACAATCCAGTACATATGTACTGGTTGTCCCAGTCTGCCAATGTAACTGAGCGCTGATGGACCCGAAACAGGACAGTCATCCTAAGAGCGGTTGAATTAGCGACAACGACACAAAAAAGCCGGGGGTATTGAGTAATACCCAATCTAACAAGCTGTGACATAAAAACACGGACTATTACTAGCAAAGGATCTGGTTGGTTAGAATGAATTCAAGTAGAAAAGAAAACGAGCAATAGAGATTCTGTGATTAGACGATTGTCGAATCGTACCAAGGAATCGCTGCAATAGATGTCTTGAAGCTACTAATTACGTCCTCAGCAGAAAAGTTTTCTCAAGCAGCAATCGTGATCTTTATGATCCGGATTAGTTTTCGAGGGTCCGAGATTCCCTTAATTGAAAACGTATTTGCCTCGGATTCGAGCTTTTAGTGGTCCCATGAGCCCCACATCGAGTGGCTGGCAAAACTACGTGTTATTTGGGAGCAAGGGGACCACCGTAGCGCATGCCTCCTTGACCACCACGCGCTCTGACACATGACAAATGAAATTGTCAGCGTGGAGAAGGGCGGTGAGTCAATTTCATATTTGAGATACTTTATACGTAGAAAACCCAACCCGTAGCATCCATCTAACCTGACTCCGCACATTGTAGAAATGACATTTGGGAAGTTTGCTCAACTCGTCTGAGTCGATTACTCCCCTAGCTTGCCTCGCAGAATGAACAAAACTGGAAGTTTTTTTTTCTGGAAACAAAATAACGTGAGTTAGTGAATAAGACAACATCAAAATCATCCAAAAGCGTACCATCAGATCGAATTGTTAGGACGGCTGTCTTGCGACCGCAGTGTTTGTTAAGACCTTGAACCTTCGCCAAACCCTTCCGACCCTTGATGTCTCACATTCTGGTTGGTGGCATGTCGAACTGGATGGCGGTCTCGTCGACGTTATAAATCTCGTTGGTGGAGTGCGAGCCGTAGGTGCTCCAGAAGTCCAACGCGAACTCCGTTTTAATCCGCTGAGGTCAATGCTAATCAGTTTTGTCTGTTAGTATGTTCGAGTTTGAATCCTGTACCTTAATTCGATACAATACAGACGATACACACATTATTCAGTACATGAGCACCAAAAATATTGAAACAAGAAATATTACCGTTGTGATTCGCTGAAGCAGGCGCGAAATTTATCGGCGACTGCTTTCTTTGGACTTCTTCGTTGGAAGTAGTTATTAAACCCCTCTTCGTATTTCTCTTGAATAAAGGCTATCAGAATTAAAGTAGTATGCCACTGAATCAGTTCACACAACAGTAGCTAGATACTATATCTAAAAAAAATGGTCGTCGCGGCGTGTGTCATGAAGGTGACGAGTGCTGGAGTGAAAGGTAAGCTTTCATCCCGCCCCTGTCCTTTCATGGTTTTCACAAACTTGTTCCCCTTGTACATCCGCAGCTTGGCTCGCGCCTGCCACCAGCCATGCACGGTTCCGTACGGGTACCCGAGCTGCTCAATAGTGGCAGTTAGGCCAATGAGCTCAATGAGTTCCAAGGGTACCATCTGAACCTTGACAATGCAGCCCCGCTGCTTTCTCCCCCATTGTGAACGTATAAAGTGAGCGGAGGCACACAGCGAAGCTCTCATCATTACAACATGTAATTGTTGCTTCTTTCCAACCAATTTTTACAATAGAGATGGAAAAAAATATTAAAAATCTCCCTCTTTTAAATTGGTTGAAATGTTAGTACGGGGCCAGACAATTTTCCGAGTATAGTGTTCCCCGGATTTGGGCCGTTGTCTGTAATACCCCCGTACACTTAAGCATCGAGGCTCACTTTGGTTTTTATATACGGCTCAAACTTAGACATCTCTTTCCGGGCCACATGCGATGCAGCGAAAGCTACAATTAAAATATATATATAGCTTTCACTTACCCTTTTAAGCCCACTTCTATTTCCTTGGCACAATTGCCTCGCCTTGTACGGACACGGGTCCCAAATCTACCCAAGCAGCTACGATCAAGTATGGCAACGCTCTTTTTGTTGTCAATGCTTCCGATATCCAGACCACACGCGACGTGGGGCTTCTCTGTGGAAACGTCATGCTACAAATCAAAAAATATGGGATTGAAAACAACGGGACGCTTCTGACCGACAATAAAAGCTGTCTGACCTTGAATTTTAATCTCAAAAGGTAGCTCGAGCAACTTCCAAAGACTTTGTTGTACGCTGTGGTTTCCTAGGATTTGTAAAACAAACGAGCATGAAGCTAAGCAATTCCGGGAATGCTAAGGGCGGGTCTTGTATGTCGTAGGATTTAGGGTTTATGATGGGGCGGCGTGCAAGTGACACGCGCGCGAGGAACCTCGGCCAGGATGGGTGACATCTTTCCTGAGACCGGCCGTAGTAGTAAACATGCCAACTCGTCCTCGCAATCGACTGAAGTTCCGACGAAGTCGGTTTCTGCTGATGCTCTTGCTGGTGCGCTCGCGCCGCCGCAACAGCGCATCTGTGCATGAGCGCATGGATTGGGAGAAGGAGGTGATCACGCTGCAGACAGAGAAGGAGTTCGAGAGGACTTATCGGATGACGCTGGAGTCGTTCGACTGCAAGTGCTTATCGCCCCTGCACTGGAGCGGTCGCCACATTCTTGGCTGAATCGCGATCCTATTCCACCGACGTCAAGCTACAGGTCATGCTCGACTACCTGGCTGGGGGCATTGTCAACGATATTCGACGTATTAGCGATGTGAGCCACGCCTCTTCTACGAGATCTTATACGATACCATGGACGCGATCACCACCACCCACGAGCTTCAGATTAACTTCCCGACAACATCCACCGAGCGCGAGCATGCTAGCAAGGCCTTCGCGCTTCGTAGTAAAAATGGGATGATTGGCGGCTGCGTTGCAGCTATGGATAGCTGGCTCTGCAAAGTTCGCACGCCGATGTCGAAGCTATGTGATGGCGCCGGCTCTCGCGAATATTTCAGCGGGCACTACGTCCGCATGGGTACTAATGTGCAGGCGTGCTGTGATGCTCTGCGCCGCTTCGTCTACTTGGATACGAGCCATCCTGAAGGTGTCAACGATACCCGTGCATACTGCGAGAGCTGCCTTCCAGAAGTCCTTGAGAGCATTGAGGATGGGCTTTACGTTGTTGTTGGCAATGCCTACAAGAAAATACGGACAATCTGCTCATGCCATTCCTTCGAACGGAGCTGGACGACGGCTACAAGGACTCGTATAATTTCCATCTGTCCCAATTGCGCATACGCATTGAAACGTCATTCGAACTCAAGTGGGGCAACTTCCAGCGCCCACTGCAGAACAGTCTAGCCAACGACACCAATATCATCCATTCTGCAGCTATCCTTCACAACTACGTGATCTCCGAACGTCTTCGGGACAGCCATGATCCTGTGCACGCTGAGCTTACCTCTGCTGCGGCCTTAAGTCACGTGAGATTCGACGATATCTTAACGTACGCGGCAAGCGATTAAAGCAACCTTGCGCCGATAAGAAGTATTCAACGGGACGCTTTAGTAGAAAGGCTACGCAGCTGACTTAACTATGGCCGGACTCGCGATGGCTATGCTAATCCGAGCTGGTTCCCGAAGCATTCTTTATCGCAGCTAATTATCTAGCTAGTAGCGGGTTCATTGACTGCTGCACGGACATAATATACGCGTCTTCAACGCCAACTTCCTCGAGGTCCTTGACGACTTTCATACCTTGTGCACAGCATCCGCTAGATCCGCTGCGTCGCGGACAGAAGGCTCTGTAGCTACGCTCTCTTGCTCATGCTCCAGCATGTCGATGATTCTGTCCTCCAAGGTAGCTGATACCGCTCGGCGACGATTGTTGTTGCTGCGATGTTGCTCAGATATCGCGGCGGCTCTCTTTGCCATCAGCATGTTGATACGTACCTCCTCGGGTAGATGACCAATGACCAAAACCTCGTAGCACTGGCGCGCTTCCAAGCAGTCATGCAAGTAGAGGACATCTAGCCGTCCATCACAACAGAGAGAGAAGTCTTCGTCATTTGTCCCGAAGGCGACCGAGTTCTGTTTGGTAGTGCTATAAAGGGCGCGCTCCTCCTTCCACATCTTCTCCAGTTTCTCGGATGAAAGCAGCTGCGCTTCGCCGGGGCGGATATCCTGGTACGCCACTCGGATGACGATAAGACGGCCAAGAGAGTTGTCCCTACTCGTAAAGATCGTCGCCACAGCTTGCCAGTACAAGCCCATCCCATTCATAGAACCGGTGTCTATCGCGTTGCGCCCAGGGACTCCATCGATCTCCGCTATGCGTTCGATGAGCGCTTCACCACAAATGCAATTAGCGAGGCGAAAGCGGCTGTTCTGAGAAGCCCTCTCCGCAGTTGGCAAAGTCGTGGTCTTTTGGGGCCCCGACATGGCCGACGCGATTTCTTCCCACCGCTGGTGTCGAAACAAGCGCAGCATCTCGATGTAACCTTCCTTGTTGTTCGTCTGAGGGTCGGCTTGGGGATTGCGATGGAGCCTAGTGCACGCCGCCCTCAGCTCCTTGGCTTGGCATACGGTCAAAGCGCGGACGAGGTCCGCGTCCGGGGCATCATGTGGGAAGCTTTTCACCATTTGGGCAACGATAGACTTCTTCGCCACCATAACTTGCTTCGTGCTGCAGGCCTTCGCGTTGCGCTGTCAGATTGCCTATGAACACGACCCAATGGACCTCGATGGGAGGGACAGCTCGACTGGCAGGTCTCTCCTCCTCCACGGTCAATCCTAGACTACGTGCGATGTGTCTCAGCTTAAGCTAGGCACTGTCAGTCAGCGCGAATCCGGCCATCTCATTGTCATGCCTAAATCCTAGGCGCATACAAGACCCGGTCTAAGTATCAGTCCAAAAGCTAAACGGAGCGGAGTTTTTGTTTTATTAAGACATGCCTTTGGATAAGATTGAGTGTCCATATTTCGTGAATGTGTTTGGATTCAACGGGAAATGGATGGTAACAAAGATGATTTTGGCGCACAACCACGCGAAGTACGTGGGTTTCACCAAAGCTCCACTTATGGAAGAGTCTGTGGCTATACCTGCTACAGCCTTGCAGCATTACTACTAAGCCGATTCAAAATCTTAGAGCTCTAGTGATGTCAGGTATGCTCCTCATGCATGGTCGCTCTACTTCAACACTCACCGGGCAAGCAATCCATAAATTTTCTAAAGGACACTCTTGGGAAAAGCGCGATATATCGGATGAAATTCGATATAGAGGACAGGATGCGCGGTGATCTGGCTGAAATTTACCAGAAACTTGGATCATATTTCCAGGTTATGACGGTGAACCCCCAGCTCAGTCTCGAAACTCGACAGAGAACATGACGGGAGGACGATCCGACGAGCTCGTTTCGTTCTGAACCTTAGTATTCAAATTGCCAAAATGTCCAAGGCATTGATTGGTTTGTATGGAGCACACTTGAACCGTGAATGAACAAGAGATGCTTCTTCTTGTAGCAACAGAAAAGGACTACAACAGCCATGTTTTCCATTTTCCCTAGGTCTAGTTTAAATTACGAACTGTCATTGGTTAATAAAGTGTGTGAAATAGGCAACAGACTTTAAAAATTTACAGCTCTATTCGATCGACAAAAATGCTTGATCTCTGCGGTGTCTGAAGTCGTTCCATCTGCCGGACATTTACGTCACATTACGGACAGCATTAACCGTGCCGGAGCAAAACTTTCTTCAATTGACATGCATACAATTTATTGTATGGCACGAAGCGACTGCGAAAATGACTACACAAGCGCACTAGCTAATTCCTAGCCTTGTGTAGCCAAGTATATCTATGAAATTAAAGAAGAGCACTGGGTCAAGTACAAATTCCGTGAAAACGTTTGACATGCCAACATTTAACGAGATAACGTCAAATTTGTCGGAGCAAGCCAACAACTGAATGGGAAATGAACTGCGAAGTTTCAAACCATTGGATGCCTTTTAATGTGCTTCAAGCGTTAAGTGTGCTCATGTCTGTAAAACGACACATGACGGCAAAGTGGAAAAGAAGAGCTCCGGCTGGGGACGCTTGGTGCCAATTTTGCGAAAGCAGCTTCAAGACCGAACAAAAGTTGTGTCAATATGTGCTATCACAATATCCAGTACATATGTACTGGATTGTGAAAATTCTTCATGGAAATGGAGTTGTGACCGTGATTCGAGGTGCACAGGAACTTGCCATTCGTCGAAAGGTGGATGTCAATGATATTGTCAGTATTCGTCGATGAGTTGGTGAACACAGCAGGCAACACTTTGATGTTCTGGATACGGCTGTGCTCTGCTATAACTTAGTCGAGTGATTGGTATCGTAAACGATCACCGTGTTGAGATCTTGTCTATGACGTACGCAAAGCACCACTGGGCGGAGCCGTGTGTCGAGGCCAAGCGGCGGTGAACAGCCCCCAGAGGTATCAGGACTTGGACGGTTAGGTCAAGATCGTATTGGTGTAGTTCATCGTTTCCCAAACCGGCTACGGCGGCGTGCGTCGAGTCACCTAGCCACATCGAGCTGTGCGGATGCCGCTCACTCTGCCAAGCGACAACGACGTGACTACCGCTAGGTGGTCCGTCTCGGCAGCGAATGAGTATTCGTCCTAGTTTGTGAGACTGCCAGCATAGTTGATCACAACAATGAAGTCCTCTTGGGGGCTCAATGAGATGTGTCGGCAGGTTCCTCGAGTCTCAAGAGTGTTGAGGGGATCTAGGGACCGATTGGGCTGCATCATCACTGCCGCAAAACCGATCACCGTCCCGGAAATGTCCTTCGATTTGCCGCTTAGTTGATGTCGTACAGGACTTTCTTGACTTTGGAAAACGTTTTCGTGGATTTCACGTATGAACAACGGATTGACTCCAACCGGGTGACTCCAAACGGCGTCAAAGTACATCGCTCGTACTGAACTTGTACGTGTAGATTCCTCCTTCGGTGCCAGGGTCCTTCGCGGTTTTTTTTTTTATGTCCCAGCGAACAAATCGGTTGCGTGCTTGTTCGTTACGGTTAGAAACCTGCCGCAGCAACCGTGGTGGAGGCAATGAAGGCGAAAGAAGACCGGGGAGATGCACGGTGCCGACTTGAAAGTGCAATTTGATTGTTTGTGCTCGATACAGTGAAGCGAAAACTGAGAGTGAGCTGAAGGGGACCAAAGCTAGGTCACAGTGCTGACTCGGCATCACACCATGATCGTGATTCATGAAACGCATGTACAGGAGTTGTTGGACAGAGCAAGAGGCGCAGTAGACGTGTTGGACTGCACGCCGAGACCGTCGGCTTCAGTGATTAATGCTTACTGTACGTCCCTTTGAATGCCATCTGTGACCTCTTTTGGCGGATGATTGGTTATGTAGTCCTGCACAAATAGCAAATGGTTGCTCCAGGGTAGGAGGCTGCTTCTCAGCAAACCGCTTTCCAGCCGAGACTTTACTTCGAAGTACGCACACCATGCTCTCCTTCTTACGCTCGAAGCTACAGCTTGAGCGGCACAGACACGACGTATCACATGTGGCATTTTTTAAGACAGAGAAGTAAGTACAGTAGTAAGAGTATGTGAGCATGAACGCTAGTGTATTCACACAGTATTGAATTTGTTGATGGAAAACAATGAGCAACGATAGCGCGTTTTCAGTGAAATAAACTCGAAATCTAGTACTCGGCAACATAAAGACTCACAGCTCCGTCAATCTTGTACGAGTTGCCAGTGTACGTCAAGGCACCACTCTTTCCGTTCACCTTGAACACATACATGTCGTCTGAGCCTTGGTTCGCCACAATCAGCCAATTTTGGTAGATCGTGAAGCCACGAGGAGTCACACCACGCGAACTCTCCCAGTTAAGAGCCTTCAACGTGCCAGCGGTATTGATCTTGTAGGTGACAATCGAGTTGTGGCCGCGGTTCGACACGTACACAAACTTTCCGTTGCTAGAAAGATGAATATCGGCAGCCGCGCTTGTATTAGTGAAGCCAGCGGGTAACGTCGTGATGTTCTGCACGGCTGTACTCGACAGCAGCGCCGCCTTCTTGTCGATCGTGTAGACACCGACAGTGTTCGACAGCTCGTCGGTAACGTAGGCAATGCCTCCGTTGGGGTGGAGTGCCATATGACGAGGTCCTGATCCAGGTGGGCGCTTGACAGTCTCAAGGCTCTTCAGAGTCTTCTTGGTAGTGTCCAGCTCGTACTGAAGGACCTCGTCACCGCCCAGGTTGGCAGCAATGACGTGGTTCGAATTGGGCAGCCACGTGGTGCTGTGAACATGACCCGTGGCTTGATTGTCCATGACGACCTTGCTACCGACCGGGAAGTCCTGGTAAAAACTCTCAGCACCGACGGAGCCGTCAGCATTCAGCGGGAACAGGGAGACACTGCCGACGTAGTTCGCTACCGAAACGAAGTCCTCTTTAGGGCTGAGGGCAACATGGGCTGGGGAACCGCCTTTCATTTCCTGCGTGTTGATGACCTTCAGAGTGCCGTTCGTTTGTAGAGTCATCGCCGACACGTAGCCAGTCGTGGACCCACGGTTCAGGGCGTAGATGACACGCTCGCCATTCGAGAATGTCTTCGTTGAGCCCTGAACGTACGTCGGATTGAGGCCCTTGGCAGCGAAGCTGAGGGGAGTGATGCCGTAGGGCGTCAGGGAACCATCGGCCGTGTTCAGCTTGAAAGTGTTGATACCGTTCGTGGTCTCCTTCGTCCAGGTAGCAACGAACAGAATCGGCTGCTTAGCGGACTGGCTGGCAGCTGCAGAAGTACCGGCCACGACGGCAACGAGGCAGATGAAGAGACTAGGGAGGCGCATGCTTGAGGTGATCGATCCGGCGGTAGTGGGCTCGACGCGTCGAATAGAAATGTAAACCCTCCCTCCCGCCGGGAATTTCCGGTTCTCTCGTTCACTGTGCTCGCGCTCGTCGGTGTTCGACAGGCAAGAGCGCATCTGGAGATCCAACAGTTGTTTTTGCGGTTGCCGTTCATACATGTATCGATTGCGAGACCTCTACTGCCCAATTCATCCCATCATGTTCACGGGCACCCTGGGGTGACTCCAGTCGCTGGGCCATTGGGGTCGTCATCCGGAGTCCGGACCGGACATCTTCAGCTGCAGCATGTGGGAGCACTCGCAATGCTTTATATTGTGGGCATTGCTGTGAGGTCGTGAATCACGATTCGTGATCTTGTTGTTCTGTGCTTTTTTTAACCCCTCTATTACCAACGTCGTAAGTTACGACATAGAAAATCTGCTAAATAGGAAATGGCTTGAAAAAAACATTCCATACTTTAATCAAGTTGATATTGCGAAAAAAAATATAAAATCGGATCCAAGATTTGGGCTCATCCCGAAATTTGGCGCGAAACCCGCAGGACACATTATGGCTAGAACAAGACCAAGCCCGCGAACAAAAAGAGCGGCGGCGGTCCGAGTCGTGGATTTCCGTCATCTTTGGCGACAACTCGTGGCACGCGGATGGGAGGCAAAGAAGCCCACCAGGCTTTCGATGGACTGGAAGTATTACAAGCCGAACGTCGGCGGTAACGAGTTTATAGAAGGGACTAACGTGTTTACAGGTATGCATAGTTTATTAATTTGGTGATTATAATGGTTATTTAATAGTGTCTGTGTATTATAATGCAGGAGAAGACGCAATTGTCTCATTCGTAATTGAAACGGGGCTGATAGATCTGAACCAGGCTGGATAATCTGAATCTGGAGGTGACGTGGACGCTGGCGGTGTAGACGTTCATAATGGAGGTAAGATCGGTGGTGAAGACGTGTGAAGTGGTGGTGGAGGTGAGGGCGGAGGTAAAGACGTGCAGAGTGGTGATATGCGGAGTGATGATATGCAGAATGGTGATATGCAGAATGATGGTATGCAAAGTGGTGATATGCAGAGTGGTGGGGGGGGACGGAGGTAAGGATGTGCAGTGTGGTGATATGCAGAGTGGTGATCTTCCAATCGTTTCCGTTTCGCAAATTGATTGCTCTTTGGAGTTGTCAGCTCCAACGTTAAAGTCAATATTTGATCCAGCAATGTCTAACACTGAGTTTCTATCGCAAGGTGCCGTGGGGCGGGCATTTGATGTATCGCAGATTTTAAAACTGGAAGAGTCCGACCAAGAATTTGTAGTCGGAGCCTTTCAGCGGATGCTGTCTGAAGCCGAGAATGAAGAGAAAAACGAGGACGGGAGCAAGTGCTAGGGAGATGAGGCTATGCAAGTGCCGTGTGAAGAAGCGATCTACGTACCTGTGATGATGTGAATGTTGTGAAAGATGAGGATAACTTTGACGCGTATGAGAGTCTAGAGTCTAGTGCAAGTAAGGGAGAGCTAGGAGGTGAAGAGCCGGAAGTGGAGCTTCGAGAATTTCCCGAAGATGATGACCTGTCAAGCACTGAATTGGAAATGGTGGATGAAGCGTTCATTGAGTCTGTTGGTGAGTCCCTTGATAATATAGACAGGGATGCTTTACGGGCTACTGCATGGGGCCCAACGTCTTCAACGTTCGAGGCTGGACCAACGAAGCTACCCCAATCTATGTGACGACGTTGCGACGCCAATTTTCTAATCTACAAGCCGCTGCTGACTCCCCACTAACTCTATTTTTGTATTTTTTGCCGGAGTCGCTGTGGGTGCAGATTGCAACTGAGACTAACTGGTACATGCGACAGAGTGTTGAATCACGGGCAACGAGAATGCGGGTGAGCCAGGTGCGTCTGCGTCGGCCTTCGACTCCCGAAACGTTGCAGCAAATTCGCCGGCGTTTGCGCAGTGAAAAGCCGTATGACGCAAGCGAGCTACTACATGGATTGGACTTCTCGTTGGCGCATATCTTGTGCCCCGACAAACGAGCATTTTCGGGACACTGGTTGATGACAGACGACGGGGCTATTCCTACCGGGATTTACAGGTACATGACGCGCAACCGATGCACCTCCATCCTCCGAGACTTGCATTTGCTGATAATGAGGCGCCTCGTAATCGCGACAAGTTATGGAAGTTATGAAGAGTCGTCAATGTACTACAAGCTCAATGTCTGTCAGCGTTGGTTGCTGCCAGTGGTTTTTTCTTTCGACGACGGAATGCTGCCGTCTACTTTGCGAAGGAAAACTACGCGCATGTTCATGCCCGATAAGCCGCACCGCTACGGAACAAAAATGATTATGGTTTGTGATTCGAAGACAGCTTTTTGCCACCGGTACGTTCGTTTTTTTTGGTTGACTTTTTATGTCGTAACTTAGCTCTTACATGATGCTAACTTACACGTGCCCTCGTCTTCACGGCCTCCAGATCGACCTCAAGCATGGCCAAGCCTCGGTCTAGCAGCGGTGCGCAAGCGTAGAGCTCTTAGCCTGCGGCTTGACAGCCTGTTGCTGCCAAGTCGCAGGCTAAGAGCTCTACGCCGTCTGGCAAAGACTCCGCTTCGAGGGATCCACCAAGGTGACATCCAAGGTGGTATCCGAGGCGCCCGAGTCGCCTTCGGAGGGCCCTGTGCTCATTGTGAAATATGAAGATGAATTAGTCAAGTTTCCTATGTCCTGGGGCAACAATGACCTCCGGGACCAGCTCGTCGAGGAGTCAGACGATGGCCCAAGCCAGTCTGATTCGCCTGGGTTGCGTATGCCGCCATCGAGCTGGCATGGGGGCGATGGCGACGCGCACAAAATGCCTGAACGTCAAGGAGGTTTTTGGCTCACCCAAGGACGACGAGAGAAACCTCGCCCTCCGGTCTAGAACTTGACGCTCACTGAGGCCTCTGACCGCGTCGAGGCTGCGAAGGCAGCAGCAGCAGCAGCCTAGAACGTCAGCCGTAAGGGACGGGCTGCTTCCCGGTCTCCATTCCGCGAAGCATTGGGGGGCCATCTGTTGTATGACTGAGAGGTGTCTCTTTAGCCCTTTTTCCGACGAGGAGAAAGGGGGCCAAGCGGGCCGAGAGATCCCTAACGATGTCGACGGGCGGCAGTCAGAATACCAGGCTGTTCGTCAAAAGGGAGCGCGTACCCCGGCCACCCAGTCGCCTGTGAAGAAGTATTCTTCGCCTCTCCGTGCTGACGACATCGCCTTACTATTGGGAGCTGCTCCCGTACTTCCCTCTAGAGAAGCCCCATGGAGCTGATGCATACTTGGATCATCTCCCGACACCTCAGGTGCTCCTCGGTGGGCGCTCTTCCAAGGGCGCGTATGAATGCCACCTGGTGGTCAAGGAGCCCCTGTTCCAGGACTTGTGTGCTACGAGATGCGTGCTCTTGGAACCGCATCGCATCCCTCTCAAGAAGTTCACGATCCGGCGAAAGAAGCCAGAGCTCCGGTCGGGATTTCGATCTGTGTGGGGTTACCCTTTTGTAAAGCCCTCACACTGTGGAGACTGTTTCGAGGAGGCTGAGTCCTTGTTCTGGAAGTGGCAGCTACTCGCTGCTCATAAGGTCAGCTCGATGTTCTCCGACGGGATCTCACATCGATGGACGTCCTCGACCTCCATGATATCCGCATTAAGTTTGCTCATATGGTAGGCAATGTCAGCTTTCTAAAGAACTACAGAAGCATTCTGCTTCTAGCGCTCATGATGAGCGCGTATATGATCTTAGCTCCACGACCACATCCCGTTCGGGGAAGAAAGCTCGAACTACTTACGAAGCCGTCGCCGATTCTGTTCCAAGATCGCGACAGCCTTCGGGCAGTCAGCCTGGAGCCGTTCTATCGGCTCCCACGACCTCTCAGCCTCTGCGTTCCCTCTCCTCTTCACGCGGAGCTGGCGCTTCTCGTGAACGCGCCGCTCCTGGAGCAGACGTGGTGGTGGGTCTCCCATTACGTTCGGGGAGATGCGGTTAGGCCCTCCCTCGTACGAGTACGAGTATGCGGCACCACCCCTACCGTCCGGTTCAGGACCTGATGTGCCGCCCTTCGGCCTCGACGCTCTCCGTCGTCGAGTCCTTACGCTGGAGATTGCACTTGGCGTTGGTGAGGGAGGGAGGGTAGCCGCCCAGGCCGGGGACTTTCGGGTCCGTGGGCCGGTCCATGATACTTCAGTCGTCTGGCAAGCGACTTGTCGTCCTTGAAGTTCGGGTCGAACGTCGGACCAATGACGTGGGCGAGGCTTTCCGACGTCCGAATATCCTTTGGACGTCTGCGGACGGTGTCCAGAGGGAGATGCAACTCCTTCGATGCCTCTTGCGGCGTGTGCCTCAGGCGGGAGCTACTTTTGCGTACTCCCACCCTTAACGCTATGGCTCAGACGCGTCGTATACAGCCGGGGTCCCTTCGTATGTAGCCCCTTCCGCGGTCTCGCAAGGGATCTGGGTTTCTGGCCCTGGACACTCTCAGAGGAAAGAGTCGCATCCTCACTTTGAAGAGCTGGGGCCTGCGGGGATGCCGGGCCCTGCGGTTCATGATATCAGACGGCCCACGTAGAACGTCGGGTGGGTCGTCATCGACTTAGCCAGATCGATGGTGTACGCCGCACCCTGCCTGGCCAGGCCGTGAAGGGTCCGATGAAGCGTGCTTCAACTTGTTGCTCTCTACTGTGGCTAGTGGTAGGTTCCTAGTGTCTAGTGGGATTAACTCCCTCACATTAAATACGTTTAAGTTTTTCTTCCATTCCGTTTGTTTGTCGTGTACCTCTGTCATGGCATCACGGACACGGCTGAATACGTTCAACTTGGTGGTCATAAGAGACGTCATACGTTTCCACAAGGAAACCGGTCTCATGTCCGAGAGGGAGGAAAGCGCTTTCCGAGCCTCTCCCCACTGAACCGAAGATAGGGTGCTGCCTCATGGAGTGAGCGGCCCCCGTTGATGACGTAAAAAGCCATTCGGGTAGAACGGGTATACCCGGTCGATGCGTGAACCGCGTTGTTGAGTGCAAACTCAACTACCGGAGGACGTTCTGACCAAGTGCGAGGAGACTCCGCACAGATGCTGCGTAGAGTGTCCTTAAGCACTCGGTTGACACGCTCCGTCTGCCCATCTGTTTGAGGATGATCGGTAGTATATGTGCAGCCTCGTTCCAAGCAGTTACAACAACGCTAGCCAGAACGCAGCGGTAAACCGCGGATCACGATCGGAGACAATTGGCTCCGGCAGACCATGATGGCGGAAAACGCCATCCAGGAACAGCTACGCAGCACCATCTTGTTCAGACGGCACACGAACACCAAGATGCCGGTGTTTCCGTGGCCGTCGGCTGTAAGTCCAATATGACGTCCAGACTCATCAACTTCCATCATTTCGCTGGAACGGGCAGGCTCTGCGAAGGAGCCGACGCGATCCCCGTGGGTTTCACCCGCTGACATGTCTCACATGTCGTCACGTACTATGCGACCCAATTGTACATGTGTGTCCACCAATAGTACTGTGAGACCGATTGGAAGGTCTTCTCGCGGCCCAAGTGACCGCTGGACGATGCATCTTGCGCCTCCTGAAGTATGTCAAACTTGAGCTCCTCGTCGAATTGTACGACTACCGGTGAGGGCTTATGGGGCACTACTCGGTAGTAAAGCAGGCCATCGTGCCATCTATCGATGGAGCCGGACTCTCTGACGTGACATGAGCCAGTCGGCATTGGCTGCCTTGCCAGCGGCCAGGAACCGTACCAGAGGTGACAGGACTCCGATACGCCATGCGTATCCGACCATATAGATCGGTCGTGCCACGACTGATATCTGCCCGCTCGTAGTTCGGCAAGCACATAGAGCTCGCGGGGCTTGTACTCGACGCGGAAGATGTATTCCGCGTAGAAAGACAGTCACCTCGCCATTCTTTGGGACAAATGGGGCGAATTCACCGCTGTCCGTAAGGATAAGTGGTCAGTGTAGTTCACAATGGTCTGGGAGCCCAGGGGGTGTACCCGGAAGTTGACAAGGGCTTACTTCGTGGCAAGCATCTCCTTGTCATGAACGGGGTAGTTCCGTTGGGCAGCCTTGAGCTTCTTGGACTGAAACGATATCACTCGTCCACGTCCTGCAGCGTTTTTCTGCAGCAATGCACTTCCGGTTTGCATAATCGGATGCAACGCAGACGATGTTGAACGGCCTCGTCTCGTCCGGCAGTGCCAGGGCAGGGGCCTTCCATTTGTCAAAGGCTTCTTGGTGACCACGCCCCCTGTGCCAGACGGTATCCTTATTCAGAAGATCCGACAAGGGTCTAACCAGACCCGCGTACCCTTCACTGACCTTTGTGAGGTAGTTGGCCAAGCCCAGCCACTTCCTCAGGTATTCTGGGGCGTAAGCGTTAACCAACACAAAACGGCCTTGACCTTCTCCAGGTCGGCTCGAACGCCGCCGTTGTTGACGAAGTAACCGAGAACTTTGATTTCTGCGCTGCGAAGACGCACTTGTCGATGTTGTCATAGAGCTTTTTCGTTCTCATGACCTCTGACGCTCGACGAGGTGCTCCAAATGCACCTCCATAGCGTCTTGGCTTTCTCGGCACGGCTATAGACGAAGCTGTCGCCAAAATACGACTGTGCGTACGCACGCAACGGTCTAAACAACTGCGTGACCAGACGACTGAACGTTGTCGGGGCATTTGGACAGGACCGGCGGCATCACAAAGCCACTCCCAGAACATACCGCTCGGTGTGCTCACTGCGTTGAGCGGGTTGTCGCTCTCGCGCAGCAGGATCTAGCAGTATCCGTCAACCAGATCCAGGGCGCTGTACAACTCGCACCCGCCTATGTTGGTTAAGAACACATCCTTCCGCGACTGTGTCCATTCTTACTGGTGCTGAATCGTGTGTCTGCGTCCCGTATTTCTTGTTAAGAGATTCTGGATATCATAACACGCAGTATACGGTTACCACTTTCAATATTGCCCAGACTGAAGCTGATGCTGTCGTTAAACCGTTTAATAAAAGGCTGAGTAGGCTGAGTAATGCGCGCTATCGCGTGGAGTGTGCGCTCGGCCGGCTGAAGTGTCGACGACATTCTGCTAAAAGAAATCATTCTTGACATTACTGTCGCGCATGACATCGTGTAAGCGCTGTGCTCATTCAGAACGTTTTGATTGATCGCGCTGACACGTTCGGTTTCAGTGCAGAAGAACACCATCATCTACTGAGCAAAATACGAAGTCCAATTTCCACAACTAAGAAACCGAAACCGAATCAGTTGCTGGCGGCAACACCGAGATGAACTGAAAAATGGTTTGCTTTCAAATTAAGGATTGCCGCGTAGGAAGGTAAATATGCAGTGAAGAGCAACATGTTCACACTACTTACATCTACCAGCGCTTTTACTCAGAGCCACCATCAGCTCTTTCATCAGCGCCCTTTGCTCAGCGTGCTGCTTGGGCCGTTCTCCTATCTCTTCTTGCTGCAGCGTCTCAGTACGAGCAAACAGAGCTTCCGACCGCTCTTGCAGTATTTCCCTTATGCCTTATGCTCCGACTTTCTGCTGCGCTTCCGTTTGGTGTCTTTTCTCCTGGAGTTGTGCGGGTCCTTACCCTCGCCGATGCTGCTCGTTTCTGGGTGGCGGGGCCGAATACATCGTTGGTAGCGTCACCACATTGGACGGCGTCATGGAAGCGTGCTTGGGCGCTAAAAGTGGACAGAAGGGGATCGGTGTCCGGCTGTTTGCCGAAGAAGGTTCAGCATATCAAACACGTCTTGGCTCCGGTTTGGACTCTTAATTCGGTGGCGACGACTGTGACATCAGCAGAAATAACACTACAACTTAGTACCGATCGGATGTTAATATAACATGACAGCAAACATTTCTATGACGAACCGAAGCTTAATCTTTTTTCTTTTGCTCAGATAGAACCACTCGGGTTTGCCCGTGCATCCTGCGTCCGATTAGCGTTGACGTCAATGGTGAAGCGAAACATCTCTCGGAGAGATCTTCAACGGCCTTTTTGGAGTGCTTAGAGGTTGGGAATGCAGCTTTAAACTCGCCATAAATTTTCTGGCTCACCATTGTTGTTTGCTCGTCCTTGCGTCGCTCACCGGTGAACTTTCATCCACGCTCGCACAAGCGCAAGCGTAGTTTCGTCGGTCCAGTTGCTCTTTTCGAATTGGGATGTCTGAGTTGCGGGATGGTCGATCTCACCACTGCAAAGTGAAGGCGTGGGGGTCATCTCTCCATGAAGATGTGCATTGCTAGTTTCTTTCATATCCGGCTGGGTGCAGATCTTGTTGTGAGTGCGGGGTGCGAAGCATTGATGGCAGCAGGCGATTGAGTTCCACGAGTTCCAGGTCCCAGTGATCTCTTGGCGTCCCTGGGAAAAAAGAACTGAAGCGGGGCTTTCTTGGAACTTATAGTGTCATTTGTACGCGGTTTTAGGGTGAATTTAGCGATGCTAAACACGAAATCCTGGAACCCGGACAGAGTTAGCCAGTTTCCGGGGTCCAAGCGTTGACACCAGTGAATCACTATTCAGGATATCAATAACGAGAGGATTGTCCGTATTTCCAAACATAGATGCACATGTAGTAGTAGCATTGCGATTTACTTCTAGTACTGTAGTATCAAAATAATAAAATACTATAGTACTAGAAGTCAATTACTTCTGAGTCCGAAACTTAAAAAGTTTCGGCGGTGCTATTGCTTACATTTACTACTGTAGTACTGTAAAACCTGAGATTATGCCCCCACCATCTAATAATGCCCCTCCCCAAATATGGATTATGAGTCGGGACATGGCATAATGCCCCATCCCTCTAATAATGCCCCCACCTCTGATTTTAATTATTAAGTATCTGAATTTTCAGATTTATTTTATCGAAATCATTGGCCATGGGGTACTACTTTCCCATTGTGCAGCCAAGCACCATTCTACTCGTCGTTGACTCTGCTTTATCGGGTCAGACGGTCAACTGTCGCTCGCGACCCACTCCGTCTAGGGGAAAGCTTTCGCGGAATTGCTTGGTAAGCACCGTGCTGTGGCTGCAATCTCCAACGAAACCAGCGAAGTGGTATCGATTAGCAGCGACTCCCCCGATGGCGAGGCTGTCGATGCGATTGCCGAGATCGATCTCTAACGATATGCTCGAAGTGCATGAAACTACGACTTTCTAACGGAACATGACTCATATTGACATATTCCACACGTTTAGTACCCTATCCCTTTAATAGTGCCCCATCTGTAATAGTGCCCCATGAGGACCAGTCTCATGTTTTACTACTACGTAGTATACCGGTACTTCGAAGTGAGCAATAGCACCGCCGCCTCGCAAACAATAAATTAAGGTCTGCGTAAGTTATGCTCAGTCGATGTAGCTCGATCAATCGATTGCTCACTTCAAAATATGCAGCGCACAGATAAACTTACAGTAGTGAGGCTTTAATTTTTTCCTTATCGATTGATGCAACTCCATTCAACAAGCAGGTGCTCCAAGCTCTTTAATATTCAGCGACGTACAGGCACACCGCCGTGCCAATCTCGTACGAGTTGCCCGTGTACTTCAGCAGACCCGTTTTGCTGTTAACCTCGAACACGTACATGTCGTTCGAGTATTGGTTCGCCACAATCAGCCAGTTGCCGTAAATCGTGAAGCCACGGGGGCCGTTACCACGAGTGCTCTCCCAGCCCAGCGACGTTAGCGTACCGTTCTTCTCATCGATCTTGAACATCGCAATGGAATCGTGGCCACGGTTCGACGTGTACAGAAACTTGCCGTTGCTAGACAGGTGAATGTCAGCACTTGTGCTGCTATTCGTGAAGTCGTGCGGCAGCGTCGTGATTCTCTGCAGGGCTGTGCTCGAGAGCAAAGCGGCCTTCTTGTTGATTTTATACACGCCCACAGTGTTCGAGATTTCATCCACAACGTACGCGATGTTTCCGTCAGGATGGAGAGCCATGTGACGCGGCCCTGATCCAGGCGGACGGTTGACGGTCCTAAGGCTCTTGAGCATCTGCTTCTTCTCGTCAAGCTTGTACTGCAGCAGCTCATCGCTGCCCAGGTTAGCAGCAACGACGTGCTTGGAGTTAGGCAGCCACGTGGTGCTGTGGATGTGGCCGGTGGCCTGCTGGTCCATAACGACCTTGCTTCCGTTCTGGAACTCCTGGTGGAAGGTCTCGTTGGCGAGAGAGCCATCGCCGTTCAAGGGAAACATGGAGACGCTACCAGCATAGTTGGAGATGACAACGAAATCTTCGTCAGGACTCAGCGAGATGTGAGTCGGCGATCCACCGTGGGTTTCGAGCGTATTAAGCAGCTCGAGTGTGCCGTCCTTTTTCAAAGTGAGAGCTGATACGAATCCAGTTTGGGTACCGGGGTGCTCGGTGGACTCGTCGCTGACGGCGTTGATGGCATAAATCACACGCTCGCCCGTGTTGAACGCCTTGGTAGTTCCCTGGACGTACATGGGGTTGATGCCGAGCGGCGTGACGCCCCATGGTGTGAGAGATCCGGCGGTTGTGTCGAACTTGTACGTGTAGATGCCCTTACCAGTGCCGTTGATCCAGCCTTCGTCGCGCGTGTAGGTTGCAGCGAACAAAATAGATTGTGAATCGGTTTGCTGCTGTTGGGGCGAGCCGGCCGAAACTCCCGTCACGGCGGCAGCGAAGGTGAGTAACAGACTCTGGAGGTGCATGTTGCCACTAAGGTGATTCAGTGTGCACGATCCCGCAAATAGAGAAATGAGATGATTTTTTGTCGTTCGACCCCGCACTCGCTGTGTCATCACCCAAGCACGGGTACGGCCCCTGGCCCCTCATCTTGACCGATAGAAAATGCATGGACACATCCATTTCCATATCATGTTTGGACCTTCCATCTCCGCAAATGTAAAGATTGTTTGCATCTGCGGTCGACAACTTGTCGACAAGAACAGCCGCAGAGCTGCTCAGAGCTGATTTAGCTGAACTTTGCAACAGTTTGGCTCAAAGCGGGTTTACTGCAGTGTCACGTGACAATGACAACTGTATAACGACAAAATATAGGTGTTGTTCGCTGGAACGATGCGGCCCATAAACTTTTCGCTATTACTAGTAATTAAGACTAGACTGCGGTCTTAGTAAACCACTGTTTGCCACGTTGCTGACGATAGGCTGTCCATCCGGAGCGATCCCAAGCTCCCTACAAGCATCCGATACCGCATGACCCCATTGCATTTGGCTGCATTCTGTATCATACGTCTCCAACACGTGCGTGCTGCCTTAGGCCTGTACACTCCTACGTTCCGTGCAGCGTACCAACATGTATTAATACATGTATTAATAATATGTGTACCATGGTAGAGAATATAAACCGATGGTTGATACACGTATACGACAACGCGTGCACAACTTCTTTCCATACTTATAGGCCAAGATTTCGGATGCTGAATTTTATAGAATATCACAGCATAGTGCGGCTGTTCTGCGAGGGCGAACAGCTAAACTCATTTTAATCGACGTAGGTTAGCCTTGTGTCAAGACTTTGCCCAGAAGGCCCAGTCTTGTCATCATCATCGTTATCATCCCCGGTGGTAGCCCCTTGGACAACTGACGCCCACTGCGCCATTTTCTTCATGCCATCAATGGTCAGCAGTTCCACAAATTCTGGGTGCGCCTGCCACGCGAACAACCACTCCTGCTCCCGGATGTAGTCGTCCTGATCGAGGTCAGCTTCACGGAAGATTTGATTCACGGCAAGAGGAATTTCTTTTTCCACCTCCTCCATCAGATTCTCGATGGCCTGGATGCCGCTCGCCACAGCAGCGTCCTGGACGGAAGATAGCTCTTCGACCTGCTCGTTCGCCATTTGGATTTGCACTTGGTCACGCAGCAGTTTGGGGAACAGCTTCTTCACGGCGCGAATTCGGCGCTGCATCGCCTGGGTGAGCTCCTCACGCGTGATTTTGCCATCCCCCGTTTTGTTGACGACCTCGAACAGGTTATGAGCCTTCTGCTCAAACGTGCCCCTAGTCATTAAATACACGCCCACCACGAACTCATCCAGCGTGAGCCAATCCTTTGGCATGGCATGGGTTTCAAAACTGGAAAATACCGCTCCAGCAAGCGCGGTACTCTCACTGATGTCCCTCATGTCCTCGTACTTATCGCTCAGCGCCACACATGCAGCTGTAAATCCACCATAATAGAGCTTGCCATGCTTGTCGGCGTAGTCGTCGAAAACGGCCTCCAGGTCGCTGTAATTTTGGGTAGAAATCCCACCTTTGATGCGGCGCGATGCCCTGACTTTCGCCTCGCGTCTAGCAGTTTCGTCATCATCGTCAGTCGCCGCCTTTGCAGCACCATTGCCATTGCCCTCCGTCGCTGGGGTTTTCGCATTAGACCCTTCCGGCAGCGGCGTCGGTCCTGCCTTCACAGGAGTTTGCGGAGCTAATCGGGGCGCCGTCCCGTACATCTTTCGCGCACGTCCGATGAATGCATTGAGTTGTGTAAGTGCGACGTCATCGAAGAAGAGCTGGATAGCATTCGCGTGCAGGAACGACGACACCTCAAACGTCACTCTAAAGACGACTTCGCAACTTCCAGGCGTAGTGCATGGCTTAAACACCCACTCACTATCGGCACCAACGAACAAATACACTTTAAGTTTCGTGACTATGTAGCGCACCCTAGTTCCATACCAACGAACCTCTCGATTCGCTTAAACGTCGGCGAGTCAATCGCCTTCGTCGCGATCTTGTTGGGTCTAGCAAGGGTCCACACCGCACAGACATACAGCGACGAGAGCCACAACGAACATCATCAGTCTCTTCAACTCTAGAGCTCACGGCTCATTGACTGTTCCCTCGAAGCAGAAAGACACACGGAAGACGCACCGGATCATGAGCACGCGGGACGTGTAGGACTCAGTGAAGATATTAAAACCCACGCGCAGCGCCGCCTCCATGACGTTCTCGTTGGGCCTCCGTAGCACGCGCGACTCGACGCAGAAGGGCAGGAACTCGCTGTAGCGATCCACGTCCGCTACCACGTCAAACATCTCAGAGCAGGAGAAGGGCACGACGCGCGTCTCAGTGTGCGATTTGATGAGCGAGCGGGAAGGCGACGGAAACGAGAAGAAGGATGCACGGCTGGCCAGGAACGGAGTTCTGGCCATCATCGCGCCCCGCATGCGGCGCAGGGGCCCAAAGCGTTGCAGCATCGCCATCGCCTCGCAATTGGCATAGTGAGACGTTTGTGTGACTGACTTGGGCAAACAGGTTTTCAGCCAATGAGAACGCGAGCCATTTCATGGCTGCCACTTAAAAGCTACCGGAACTGAGGCGTCTGTGCGCAGAGGTGCGTGGCTCGGAATGGCGGCATTGACGCTGCAGTTTTGTGGGGCTGATAGCTCATGAGGAGGGCGATGCGATCCGTGATCAAAATTAATCGGTGCGATTGAGAGGCTGACGCGTTTGTTGCAGCGGATAGTCGACGAAGATGTCGAACTTCTTCCCAGAGGTGCGTCGCGGGCGGGTTGCAGTTGGTTCGACGACTGCAACGGAGAAAATGACGACGTTTTTGATTGCTTCGGCGCAGACGATCGTGCCGACGGTTCCGTTGACGAAGGATCTTGAGGCGCTCCTTGAGTTCCTGACGCACCAGAAGCCTGCGCTGGCGGCGGGCGACCGCGAGTTCAATGGTTGGTGTCCGTGCTGCTGCGTTTTGGTTGAGCTGCCATGTTGATTGCTAACCAATCCTGCAGAGCTGTTGCGACTGAGCGAGAAAGAGCTGGGCACGAAGATCCGCGAGCTCGAAAACTGGAACTTCCGGCTTAACCTCGACGAAGGTGCGTGGTGTTAAGAACACTTCGCCTTTAACGCCAACATTGACGGTGTCTTTGCGGTGGTAACCTCCAGCGAAAGAGATGCAGGACAGTATCAGCCTCGGGATTGTCGAGAGCGACAAGCACCAGCCACCCGTCTAAAATTCCGATAGTTTCTCCACATTCTTCATTGCGTCTGAAGCTCGAGCTCATGTAAAAGCACCTCGTGCATTGATTCCAGCCGCGTCATCGGAAACTTGACAAAGGCACTTATTGACATGCGTACCTCGAAATTCAAGTTGACTTGAAGGCGACTTCAGCGTACCCATCATTTTGCATTAACGATATCGTACTTAGCGCAACTCCAAAATGTTCGGGCGGTGCTGACACCGCACATTTTCGTCAACGTTCGACGCATGCAAACACGGCGACCGTCCGGCGCCGGCAACGACAGCAGCTCCATGGACGCTGTAGCTTCGTCTCCAGTGCTGACGATCGCACTGGCGACTTCTCCTAAAGCGACCAGCAAGAAGCGCACGCGACGCCAATGCTCCCATCTCGAGTGCACCAAGGTGGATGCTGGCGGTGGCTTCTGCGTGGCCCATGGAGGCGGCAGGAAGTGTTCGTTCCCGGGGTGCACGAAAGGTTACCAGACCGGAGGCTTCTGCAGACAGCACGGAGGTGGTGCGCGTTGTCAGATGACAGGGTGCGGAAAGGTGGACGCTGGCAGGGGCCTGTGCAGAGCGCATGGTGGCGGCAAGCGCTGCCAAATCGCTGGGTGCCCGAAGGCTGACGTGGGTGGAGGGTTCTGCACGGCCCATGGAGGCGGTAAGCGCTGTTCGGAGCGTGGATGCACCAAAATCGACCAGGGCGGAGGCAAATGTCGAGCTCACGGCGGCGCGAGACGATGTCGACGACGCAACTGCCAGCAACCAGCTCGGGGTGTCACGGGGTTCTGCACGGAGCATGGTGGCGCCCGTGTGTGCGCTGTATTGAGCTGTAGAAGACTGGTTCGCTCGCCGAATGAGACAGGAACGATTTGTGTGACTTGTGCGAGGAGTCAAAAGCAGAGAGCAGCAGTGAAGTTAACGCAGGTAGAGGCAGACGAAAGCACCGCAAACAGCGATCATTCAGACAGCAGCCTGCGACACAGCGCGATGGCAACTACAAATGGCTCGGGAGCGGGACTATTGGCGTCGTTACCACCAATGTCTCCGAATTCAGCAAACGCGCGATGTGACGGTTCACATGTTACCAACTGCTTGGACAATGGCTGTGCGCGTAGTTTTGGAGGTGACTGTAATTGTGTCGAGAACTGCACGTGCAATAGTCCAACGTCACTGTCTACGTCACGTATGGTTCCAATGCTGAGGAGTAGTAACACCATCACATGCGTTGCTACATCCATGAACCAGACAATCACCTCCAGTGTCAACGACTTTGAACCTCTTACCCGAAACATTGACCCATCGACCCCAAGAGCCACAACGATAACGCGCTTTGTACTTCGGATCAATCCATCTTCGAGTTTAATAGGGATCGACACCATCATGGCGATGTTGACGACGATATCGGAAGTAAGGAGTGTGCATCTGATTCCAGAGAACTCTGCTCAACCGTCTTCCACTGATTTTGACCCGAAAAGCGGGAAGGTGGTAGCTGATTCTACGCCAAGTACAATTTCATCGTCTCGACTCGTTGCAGTGCGTGGAGAACATTTACTAGATCTAGATAAATCCCTGACGCCCCTGAAGAACCTTCAGATTGCCGAGCTCACCGTCATCAAACAGTCGGCAACTGCATGGACGCGAAAAGAAGTGGTGCTATGTGTGCCTGATATGATGTGTCCCGGAAACTGCGGTACGTCAGTGCTCAATGCAGTACGGGCAGTGGAAGGGGTGGAGGCCGTAAGGCTGCGCTTCGAGCAGCGTCAAGTTGTTATACGTGGAGATATAAATGTCGATGCCATTCGAGCAGCTGTAACGGAAATTGGTTTTGACTCGGAAGTAAATGCTGACACTCCACTACCTCGACGATTTCGATTCCGTGTCGATGATTTAAGTGATGAGGGTTTAAACGGCGCTAAACTCAAACATGCCTTGAAGGCGGTGGAAGGTGTGGAAAATTTGGTGCTTTTGACGGATCGCGTTGAAGTCCTGGTGGTAGCAATGCTCTTGGACTCAATCCCACTCATAGAAGCTGCGGAGCGTGTTGGTTTTGAGATGCTGGAGTTGTCAGAAGAAGCCTGGGGAATACCGTCGGAGGTTGCGCCGCCTCCTCTTGGATCAGCAGAATCCAACTCTTCGAGTGAGTATCATCAGCTTCACAAGTGTGATATGCGAATTTGTCCTCAGAATGGTTGTTCGAGGTACATGATGACGGTAGCACACACCGCAGCATTAGCTGTTGGCTGGGCCGTGCCTGGCTGCGGTATGGCATCTGGAGGAGAGTGCACATGTGGCGACAGCTGCAAGTGCGAAGGTTGTCCAGAGCATAACCCTGCGACTTGAGCGTCAGCTGCAGAACCGCGGTTGCTCTAATTTCTTCGTTAACGTGTTGTTTACCATCTCAAACTCATCCCGATAAGTTAAATATTTTTCCTCCATGCTGGAACCGCTCTCGGCTGAATTGGTATGTGCCCGAAGCTCTTGAACTTTACGTCAGGTATTGCTCGCTTGCCAGGAATGTAAGCGTCATGTGCACTTTGCCGCTCTCTCCGTCGTGCCTTCCTCCGAATCTCTTCCTTACTGTAATCACGCGCTTTGGAGGCTTCGGTCGCGTTGAGCACCATTGCTCGTTTTGGCGAGGTGTCGCCATCTTTGTTGGTAGCCTTGGGGTCAGGACGAGGGGGAAGCTGTAGCTTCTTTTGTTTTCGCTCTCCGATTTGTTGAAGCCTCAGACGTTTCGCCTTTGCGTACTCAATTGCGATCCGAGAGCGCTCGACTAAATCCTCCTTGGAGGTCTTCCTCATAAAAGCCATAGAATGTAATCGGATAAGCAAGATGCAACAAGCAGCAATACAAATTATTGATAGTAACGTACCGGAGATGAAAATGGCACGGTTCCAAGTGGAAGGCCATCGTCTGTAGCACTATCCTGTCCAAGCCTTGTCGCGCGGTTTAATATCATCATCTCTTGCTCTTTCTGTAATTTGTACATCAATATTTTTTGCTTGGCATCCAATTGCTCTTGCTTCCGCTAGTCCACGTACAACAACATGTTTTAGCCAAGTAATGCAACACATGGTCAAAGCTTATTGTTAGTTTAGTTACCTTTGCTTCAACCGCGTCGCGCTTCGTTTGGATCTCACGTCCTCGTTTTTCCTGCTCTTCTTCTTTCTGTTTCTTTTCTCGTTTCCACTGTTCTAACAGACGCTCTGTCTTCTTTCGCGTTTTTTGCTTTGCCCTACCGGAAGAAATTTCATGACTAGCTTCTGGCGTTCGGTCACAATCTAAATCTTCAGCCACGTTTCCATCGGCTTCAAAACCACACTGAATAATTTGCTGGCGTTCATCTTCTTTTCGCTTTTTCCATTCGTGTATCACGCGCTTTTTCTCCTCAACAAGCTCGAGGTGACGAAGGTACCACTCGAAATGCGACCGCACGGAGATCTCTGTCTGAGTAACAACCTTTCGCATGCACTTGCGAAGAAATCGCGCAACTCGCGTTTCATAATCGCTCCTGCCACTGGTTTGAGATTTGTCCTCGAGGTAAAAATCTTGATTTGTAGTTCTATGCCGCAATGCGTTAGTTTCCGAGTTTTCAGGGGACAAATGCCGAAGTAACACATCGTCACTGAGACCGAATTTTACCAATAACATGGTAAACGTGGCATGCTCCCGATTATCCCAGCCACCCTTTAATCCACCCGACCGAAGAATCGCTTCGTTTAGCCAACGGACCCGATTCACCATTCCAGTCTCATCAGGAGTACCTATTCTCACTCTTCGATCCTCCTCTTGATTACCTTGGTTACCGCTGCTGTAATCTCGGCTCTCATCGTCGTTATTGTTGTTACCTTGCCCTCGAGAACTGAGGACGTACCGCGAATTCAATGAGCTCTTGCTGTTCAAATGCGTCAACCTCGACCCCAGAGACCCAGAATTAATGCCACCTCGACTTAGCTGTGGCGGGGTCCCGTTGTCCCAGCGCTCCATTTTCTCCATATGTGCTACGAGCTCTTTCTCGAGCACTTTTTCCTCTAGTACATACGCCTCGAACTGCTGTCGTTGTGCCATCCGAAACTTTGCTAGTGCTGCTTCCATTGCCTCAATTCTGTCCTGGAGTTCCGTAAAAAATTGAGCGCCATTCGCTATCTCCCCCACCTTCACCTGTACTTCGTTCACTATGTTACCCAGCTTCCTCAATTGATTCTCCATCTTATGAACATCCTCTTCCCTTAACGTGTCCATCTCCTCAATCAGCTTATTCAGCTCAGCTGCCGAAATTAAACCCGTCGAAGGAGCCGAAGCCCCCGCATCAGCGAAGAAGCTTTGCCACGCAGCTCTACACTCTTTCTCCAGCGTCGCCACCCTCATTTTGTACTGCATCTGCTTCTCGGCCCACTCGGCCTCCTGCTTCCCCATCCTATGTCTACCAACACTCCTCTCTTCTTCAGTATATACAGTCCCTCGTCTCCTTACAGCGGCGATCTTCCTCGTCGTCTTGATCTTCTCCGTTGGGCGCAGCTCATCCCCCGGCCTCTCGATGCACTCTGTATGCAACCCTCGACGTGCAGCAGCCACTTTTTCTCGTAGTCTAGCAGAAGTGGAGACGTTTCCTCTGTTTTGCACTCGCTCTTGCACAATGGCATCCACAGTGCGTGATGAGAGGGAATCTAGATGCTGCTGGGTGTTGTAGATGGAGGCGGAGACGTCTCTGCTGTGCCCTAGGTGGTGCTGACGCACCTCGTTGTCGCTGGCCTCGCGCAGTTGACGCAAATGATGAAGCTGCTGGCCACCAAGAGGACGCGGGCGCATGAACTGGTGCATGGCGCGCTTGACAGGAGTGAATGTCAGAGTCGCTTCAACTGCCGGAACTAACGTTAGATTGGCTAAAACGCTCGCTCTTTTCAAAACAACGTTTGGTTAGCGTTAGATTCAGCAGAGTATCAAGTGATCTCCGAAGGAGAGGATGGAGGCGACTGCAATGATAGACGTCGTCGTGGTCTACCAACGCCATGAGTGCGTCAAATAGCGACTATCCACCGTCTCAAGATGTTTCAGTACTAACCTGCAACGTTTATTTGTGCCGTACCGCCGCTGTTGCTCGCTGCGCAGATATTACGTGTCAACACAAGCTTCTTCTGATCGGAAGACGCTTCTGGTGGATTTACTGCAATACCAGCTGTTGTCGCTCATAGGAGTGGTGCCGGACGAGCAGATAATGATGTCCTCCACTGGAGATGTGCTGTATTCTCCTATGAAGAGCGACATGACCACCATTGCGGTATCGACGGAGCCACGTCCTCGCTTCTTTCTCTTCTCCAGTTCTGGATTCACGGCCGAGGCACCGGCGATGGCGAGCGACTGGAGACAGATCTGCACAAAGAGCACGTTCGGAGACGCGGAAGTATTGCAACCGGCTTTCCGGAAAATCGCGCCTATTGGGTGTGATCCACTGGCTACGCTCATCTGCGAGCCGTGTACCAGGACCTGTACGACAGGTAAATGAGGTGTATATCGTGTTTGTCTATGGATATGACCCCTTACTGATGCGTTGCTGGTGATGGCAACAGCGTTCCAGCCAGTGAGTCCAATGGAATGGACTGCGTCTAAGGTGATGGCGTCACGGTTCATCTCGGATGTCACTGTTGTCGCTGGCGATGTGGACATCGCTGCGCCGCCAGGCTTCACGAAGCTGCCTGTCGATTTGAACTACTCTGCGTCGGGGGACTATGTGTATCTGTGTACAAAGCGTGGTGGACCGCGTCCACTGACGCAGCTTCATGTTTTCAGTGAGCAACTTGGTGGAGACGTATCGTCTAGCGCGGATGCTTCCACTTCATGTAAGGCTGAGAAGGTAATTGCTATCGGCTATAATAACGGTAGTGCTACTCCACATGCGACTGCAGCGAATATGCAGATTGGATATGATTCGGTGCAGCTCAAAGGAGATATGGAGCAGCTCGAGACGCTGGCTATCACTGATGTCGCTGTTGTTATCGGCGAACAACCCGCTCCATCCTCGGCATATATTAAGATTACCCGGAATTTGAACGAAGCCGTGCTGGGTTCTCAACCTGTTTTCTTGTACTACCGACTATCGCCTCTTGGCGGATTCATGTGCGATTCGAGCCGGGATCATAGCGAATTTGGTGAATGCCTGTTTGCAGCCCGTCATTTAACTGGAGTGAAAAGTTTTCTCGATTTAAAAGAACGACAATTGACTACTGCACAAGCTGCTTTGACAGTCGAACGAAAGCGTGGAGATGCTGCTATTATGAAAGCTCATTATCGCCAATATCAGCCAAACATGCTGAAACGGCTGCAGAGCGGGCTGCAACGAGCACAGTCATACGAAAACAAGCAAATGCAAGAGGAGGCGCTGATACGTATCCCAGTGGAGAAGCTACATGAACGCGCGCGGGCTAACCCGTCGCCGATGCCGCTTTACCAGGATGAGCTACTCAAGCAGCTACTACACTGGTTCAAGCGCGAATTTTTTACGTGGATGAATCGACCTCGTTGCTCATCTTGTAACCACGAAAAGACACGATCTGTGCGAACGGAGGGGCCCAGCACTCCCGAGGAAATAGCTGGAAAAGCAAGCCGTGTAGAGGTTTATGCGTGCCCAGCTTGCGGGGCCTGTACTCGATTTCCTCGCTACAATGACCCAGTAAAGCTGCTGGATACTCGTACTGGCCGTTGCGGTGAATGGGCAAACTGTTTTACTCTTTGCTGTCGCGCCATGGGATTCGAGGCACGTTACGTTTTGGATGTCACGGACCACGTATGGACTGAGGTGTACTCCGCGCACTTCAAACGGTGGCTGCACTGTGATTCCTGTGAAGATCAACTTGATTGCCCTCTGACGTATGAGGTTGGCTGGGGGAAAAAGCTGTCGTACATATTTTCATTTGCTCATGATGAAGTAGTTGACACGGCTAGGCGGTATACCCAGGACTGGGCAGAAATGCGCGCAAGACGTCAAGAGGTGAGCGAAGCTTGGCTCCAGACGACTATCAGTCAAATTAACCAGGGTCTATGGGAACGGCAAACCCCTGAAAGAGTAGCAGTTCTGACGGCACGAGCAACAAGCGAGCGTGAAGAGCTTCTTCGTGGACGTTCTGTTCAAAAGTCGGAGGTCAAGGGCCGTGTATCGGGTTCTGTTGAATGGAAAAGCCAACGTAATGAAGACGGGAAGCAAGAAGAGGCTACAAGCACTACCACTACTTCGTCTTCAACGAAGACATCCATTTCTGCGCCAGCTGCAGAGATTTTGCAACAGATTTTTAGAAACTTGGTGGTTGGTTGCCAATCTCCAGAGTGCTCGAATCCTTATTGCTTCACTGGTCACGCTGGAGTTAACATTCCGGATGCACTCTCTGATGTCAACGAGCGAGCTGCACAAGCTATCCAAGCGGTGACAACTCTGGGCTCAAAAGGGTTTGCATCAGAATCTCTGGTGCTGCTGCAGTGCTCAAGAAGACCAACGGAGCTTCGAAGCTTTTTGTGGAAAACCAAACCGCTATTGTACTTGCCGCTGCAAGATCCCTCCTCCAGAGATGGCGGTGCGATTCTTATTGACATTTCGGGTCATAACAATCACATAGAAAACTCGCAGCACTGCGCACTGCGCAAGCCATTCCGGATTCCACATTCAGGCCAGACAATTGATACTGCTGGCGAAGCTGGAAGTCAAAGCGAAGACGGAGCGTTCGGTATGCAACTGCTTGGGGGCAAATTCTTATCAATTCCCGGAGAATTTGTTCAACACACCACCGGCTTCGTGTTGTCATTTCTTGTTCGCATCGATCACTATGAGGCGCTCGAAGCAAAATACGCAGGTGTAGTAGAAGTTCTCAGCGTCCAGTTTGGCGCTCCCAACATTACAACCTCGATGAAATTTTGTGTATGCTGGAATCAAGTTAAACGGGAGTTTTCTTGTGAACTTGAAGTTGGAAACAAGATTCCGAAGACAAGTGTGCGTGCCACATCGTTAGCTTTTGGCCAATATGCACACTTCGCTATTCTGCGAGGCGTACAATCTGTCGTGATTTACGTCAACGGAATTGAAACAGAAGTGATGGATGGAGAATACCAGGCGAGTAAGCAAGACATTACTGTCCAGGGACCTCCTAGTGGTTCGTTGATCACCGCTGCTGTTATAAGCCATACGGTTGTAATTCCTGCGAAATCCCCAGAGGAGATGAAGGAATTTTGCGCCGATATGAAAAAGAATTTTGTGTCTGCTCCACCTTTGAAGGCATTTGGACCGAATGGAGAGCTCAACGGAGAAAGCTGTTCTGAAGTTGCAGCAGGAGCACAATCAGGATATCGTGTGGCACGGGTTTTGAGTACGCTGACTATTTGATTGTTTGGTAAAGACCTCTTTGCATGGATTCTAACGTGACTTGTTTATCTTGTGATAAAACGAAGTGTGGGGCGGGGAATTTTTTGATGGTCTTCAGTTCGTGTACGAAAAGTTTCCAACATCCGACGGCACGACCGCAACGCCGGAGTCTGCCGTGTACGGTACGCTGGTGGGAAACGCCAATGCAAAACGCCACGCATCACAGCCGACAATCACCCTTGAGCTGCTCCCGGACGAGATAGTTACAGGGCTGAGTGGGCGCAAGGGCGCTTGGACTGACAACATCAGCTTGTACACCAATTTTGGGCATACGATTACGTGTGGAGGTAAGGGAGGAGGCGACTTTACGGTGCCAACACCTGCAGGGACGGAAATCCGTTCAATCTCATTCGCGGTTGGCGACCATTTGACCGATCTTTGTGCCTTCCTACTTGAGTCTTCGCCGATCAAGTCAATCGAAGGTCCGTACATCGTCTAGCTTGTTTGATATATTACGTGTCATGTGGTTACAAACTCAATGCGACAGACAAAACGTTGGAAGAGCTCATGGAACTGCTGTCGTTGAGCGAGTCTTCATCTCACCAAAACGCAATTTCTGCAGGTATGTGTCCGTGTATTTTTTCAGGAAGCTGCTGCTATTACATATCTGACCATGTCTCGTCCTGATATCACGTAGCGTTGCGCTATCTTGACAACATTGCGCGACAACCAGAGGAGCTCAAGTTCCAACGTATCCGCGCCAGTAACAAGTTTTTTGCTTCTAACGTGGGTCCGCTAGGTGATGAAGTTGGCAAGTCCTTCATGCTCTGGTGCGGCTTCGAAGAGATCTACGAGCAAGGAGAGCAGTTCTTCACTTTCAAGCCATCGCAACTGCAAAAGAAGCTATCTCCGCAACAGGTGGCTTCGGAGGCCTACAAACGAATTCAGTTTCTCAAGAATGTCGGTACGCAGTAGGGTGCATACAGATAGCGACTAGTGACGTGGTGTATAGCTTCAAACACGGTAAGACGTCGGCCACGACCGACGTCTTTTTTCGGAAACCACCGTCGTTAATCAATCGTCATGCGTGCGTCATGCCAAGCCGCTTGGATGTACCACCGAAATACGATAGATGAGACAGTTCAGGGTACCATTGAGGCTAAGGATCGTCTACTCCCCACCGTTCCGCTGCTTGATCCCGTCATGTAGCTATTCCTGGTGCAAACTTAACTAAAAAATCCATTCTGCGCAACTGGGTACACTTTCGCACGTTGCTGGACTTACCACTGTGGAACACAATCATGATCGTAATCCTACATAGGACTGGAGCCATCTCCGTTTGATGCTCACGCGCGCAGCATAGCTTCATTCTCAAGCCATTATATTAATCGGGCCACCTTACCACTGCTGCTGAGGTTGTTTTATCGTGCTGAACGTAGAGTGTGAGTGTTGGTACTGTAGCTTCCAGGCGTTGGTAAATCACACCCGAGCTCCAGTAAAGCGGCGGAATATCAATTTAGTAGTCATTTTGCCTGGAAGAGCACACTTGCTAATCGACAACGCTTTGTCATGGCCTACGAAACGTCACGACCGATATCGGCGCCCACAATCAGCGCCACGGATGTGTCCGGCCTATTGGCGCGCGGGTCGTCGCCTAAGCGCAATGAAACAGTGCAGATTGGCAAGTGTCCACCGCCAAGGACGCGTCGTCCACGGACACCTATCGCACTAACAAAAGAGGACATGCGCACACTCAGTGCGGATGAGATTCGCAAAAAGAAGAACCGCGTGTCAGCGCAGCGCGACCGCGATCGCAAGAAGCAGCATACCCAGGACCTGGAAGACATGGTGTGTGAGCTTTGGAAGCGAGTTCAGTACCTTGAGGGCATCATCACATCGATGCACCCCAACCAAGACCTGAGCGGTTTGTACCAGTCGTACGAGCCGTACGCGGTGTCACGGAACTTGCAGCCCCTCACCGGGAGTGCTCTACACGGTGGACTCAATGAGGTCGACATGACCGAGCTTGCTTGGCTGCTCGACTCAATACCGATGGATTTAAGCAATCAAGATGAGCCGATGTAAGGGATGGAGAGTCTGCACCTGCCTAGAACGAAATTCAAAGTTAAGTAGCTATATAAATTCAATTCACCGATGAACACGGCGTGAGAACAGTAAAACAGCGGCCTGTATAAGTTCAAACGCATCCGCGGTGAAATGATTGAGTGTGGCTGAATGCAATGCTCTGACTGAATTAAGTTGTCAGGAATTCAGCAAGGTCTGAACATTACCAGCCTTTGACGCATCGTGCCGACACAAGGCACATCGAAGGTGCTCATGCAATGGAACTAATTCCGCAGGGCGACCATCACGCAGCACACCCGGCTCTGTAGGCAGGAACATGCCAGTTCTAAACTCCTATTGGCCTTGCACGACTTGGAATCGATCCTCCTCGCACCATCACTCTCTTCTGAGAGTGATGGTCGACTCACTTTCGTGCTCTTACTTAATCCCCGATTGAACGACGTATACTACGTCCTACAGTAAAATATGTCTGTATCCACCACGTGAAGGATCTTATATTTTAAATTATAATATTCAGCGATGCCTCCATGTATCGATCGCCCTTTTTTTCGGACCTCGACGCCGTACCATTTCAGTCGTGAACCCAAGCGAGCAATGGAGTATGTCAAGTGAAGCAGTAACGTTAAGGTATTTTCCAACTTGCCTTGTGCCGCACAGTCCGTTTACGATTTTCCATCCACATCTAGCAGATAATGAACGTCAACGTGAACGCCAACTCCATCGCCGCATTGCTTGGACCTGCTGCATCCTCCAGGGCACAGCACGAGCTGGTTCAAGTTGGCAAGTATCGTAGGTCCACGCGCAGTCGTCGACCGCGCGAAACTATCGAGCTCGAGCTCACCGAAGAAGACCGGCGCTTGCTGAGTCCAGACGAGATCCGAAAGCTCAAGAACCGGGTGGCTGCCAAGCGCGCTCGCGGGCGAGCGCAGCAGCGCACCACCGACCTGGAGAACACCGTGTGCGAGCTCTGGAAGCGTGTGCAGTACCTTGAACGGGTCATCACGCTGCTGCACCCCTACGAACCCATGGAGTATCTCTATAGCAAGTACGTGATGTACGCCGACTCACCCAATCTCGAGCCCCTGACCAAAAATGTCGCCGACAATGGCAACGTCGCCCTCAACATGCACGATCTCGAATGGCTCTTTAACACAACACCTTCCTCTAGTACGAGTGACGTTGACATGAAAGATTAAACTGCGTAAGAACCCCACAACGTGGTCCACTAAGACCTCATAAACACATCACACAACAACGTAAAACGTTTGTTTCGGAGCATGCGCCCACTACATACGTGGTACTTGATTCCGGCAGTCATCATGACTACAGTTTGTTTGTCAGTCCAGTATTATATCTATATTCCCCTGAAAACATCCACTATCGATCAGATGCTCTCTGCTGTACTGGAACGGTGGGTACAATAAGCACCTACCCCATTATGCCTTGTTGGTCTCCGCTAAAGTATTCGGGTCTGAACCCACTACCCATTATTGCCTATATTGCGCACCTCGATGCCGTCGGACTCGGACCAGACAGAAGTCAACCGGCCAGTATTGGCTCAAACAATCAGTGTGAACGACGTGTCGGCGTTGCTGAGTATGAACACGTCGCCATCTTCGTCTCTTGAGCGAGTACGAATCGGGAAATGCCCTCCAACGCCCTGTTCGCGCAGACCGCGAAAAACCATTACGCTCACACCTCAGGATATGCAAACGCTCAGCGCAGACGAAGTACGCAAGAAGAAGAACGCAATCGCAGCGCAACGAGCACGAGACCACAAGGAGCAACGCACTAGGGACTTGGAGGACATGGTGCGAGAACTCTGGAAGCGCGTGCACTATCTCGAGTCCGTGATCCAAGCGCTACACCCGAACGATTCCATGGACAACCTGTACAGCCAATACGAGCCCTATGCTGTTGAAGGCGATGGGGAGCGATTACCCTCGTCGAGCAACATGACGGAGCTGGCCTGGCTGATGGTGGGGCAGTCGAAACGCTTAAACAAATGACACAACGTTTGGACTGGACGAGCTCTTCCAAACTGACTATAAAATTATAGTCACAAGCATAAGACTCAAAAAGTGCGGTAGCGTACTGTCCACACAGAACAAAAATAAAAACTGTTGATCAGGTTTGCTGAATGAGGCACTCCTAAGTAAGTAAGACGTTTCATGTGTCCACGGCGTTAACACGGAAATTAGTTTAAGCCTAAAATAGGACTTAAGTATGGATGAATATGATCAGGCGTCTTGAAAGTAGGCATTGGGTCCAGAAAAAGGTACGAGTGCCTATTCCTAATCTTTCAGAATGCCTACCCGAAAAAATAGCGATGCCACATGCCTAAACGACGATCGGTATTTATGGGTTCCATCCATGATTGCAGCGTCACACAAAAATATCCATTCTATTCTTATCATTAGCAGACACTGTGGCCGTTGGTGTCCCGACTTGCCAGTCTTGAATCTCCCGTAGCATAGTCAAAATGGCAAAAGGAGCAGGAAACAACTCTGCCGATCGTCCTATCGCTACGTCAGGACGCCATAGTAAAGCACAAGTTTGATTCATCAGCACTGTGCTTGTCCAGCAAATATTCAGCGTGTCAGTCCAGAGCCAAAGGTGGCTACCAAAGTACGAGGTGGAGCTGGGTCTACGACCGCTCCGAGCAGGTTGTGCTAGCGAGGTAAATGAGGCGTGGCGCAAATTTTGTGAGTGTTTGGACTTGAAGACGCTCCAGGTGAAAGTCAGACGGACTCCGCCGGCCTTCTCAAACAGAAGCAGCGCATGAAAACACGCAATACTAAAACGTTATCATCCTTTCGGCGCGACAACATCGTGAAACATCTCGTCAATCAGCACCCAACCAAGTGGGTCGCCTTCCAGAACATTCCTGCAAATGACGAGCTTTGACGCGTATTCTTCCGCAAGGTGCCTATCTCTGCTCATGTAGCTTATGATATAATCTTGCAGTGGGCGCTTTCCTGGACCAACTGGACCAACTAGTTTGCTTTCGGTCGTGTCTTGGAGCCGAAATCTCGCTCACCAGGACTCACGAATTACTCCGGGCAACTATCGGTCAATGTCAACATTCGCAACGACGAGGTGTGTATGTGTGTGTGTGTGTGAGGGGGGGGGGGGATACACGACTCCACGACTCTTGGCATTTCTTGGCGATGAATTACGAAGCAATAATTCGAGACCAAGCTGATAAACAACGCCCATACTTAAGCGACTCGTGGTGGTAGTGCCTATTTGCTGTTGCTGACATTTCTGAGCATATTCAGCATTGTTTCAAGAAATGCAGTACGAATGGTGACCATCTAGGGTCAATATGGGTGATGGGCGAACGTGTGAGGCGCGGTAGCCGAAGATGCACCCCTCGTCTTTCCTCGAGAGCGGGGCATCACGTCGCGAGGGCTGATCGTGGTATTAAAGCACATGCGCGACTCCACAAAGCCGGACACCCCAGCGACATGATTCGGCGCTACCAGCAGTTGGGGTTATCGTAGACCCACGCTCATAGTATTCTTGCGATAACGTCGTCTTCCACGTCGCCTATATATCGATGACGAACCAAAAGAAGACAACTTGCTATTCCCTGCTTGGCTTGTTCGCAGAAATCGCAGTTCCATTGATGATGGTGCCATTTAAGTATTGGGTCATTCGAATACCAGCTCGCCAGAGAACATTATGGGGATAATCCAGAAACTGATACAGAAACTGGTCCAGATACAGATATCTGGACGGGCGTCACTAGCGACGTAGACCAGCGATCCAGTTAACTCATGATGGCCGCCAGTGTGCTCTCGACCACAACCCCGACGGCGTGCCGGCTGAATTTCCTAACAAACGCTGGTTCCAGCGCTTCGTCAAGTGGCACAAAGCCGATATGTCCTACCGAAAGCCGCAGATCCTGGACGGCAAGAGAGCGAAGCACTCTAAGGAAGCGGTAGTGAGGGGGTATGCTTTTCGACTAGAGAAAGCACTGCGGGGTCTGCCTCCCGAGTGCGTGTGGAACTGCGATGAGACGGGCACGTGCGCCCAAGGAACGACAAGAGTTCGTGTCCTCTCCTCTCGCGGCCTCGCAGCAAATACCCGTCGCTCTCGTGACCGAGAAAACGTGTCGATGATGGGCTGCATCAGTGCTGCAGGCGAGTGGATCCTGCCCATATACATTTTCGCTGGAGAGAATTTGAAAAACGAGTGGCTGGATGAGGCCGTTGATGGATCGACGTGTGCAATGCCCAGGAGCAGTAACGTCAATGGAAACGTCTTCTTCTACTGGCCCAAGTTTTCCGTTGGCAAGATTGGCCCCGCTCGCCCACAGCTTCTCGTTATGGACGGTCACTGCTCTCAACTTTCACAGCGCAGCGTGGGAGTTGCGCTCGCTAATAACATCAAGCTGTTCTTGTTGCCCTCGCATACATCTCATTTTCTTCAGCCACTAGATGTCGGCGTATTTGGTGACTGCAAAGAGAATACGGGTTAGCTGTGGCGGTATTTCCAGCGAGCAAAGGCCTGGGGGATGCAGCATTACCGGTTCGAGATGAGTGCCAGCTCTCTTGCGTGTTCCATTCCTCCGGTCATTTTCGAAGACAAGGATTCGTGGCGCTTTTTCCAAGACGGGTATTTACCCCTTCGATGTGGACATTATGATCTCGATGCTTTTCGAGTAGTTGCGTATCATCCAAAGACGGTTGTAATGCCTCAGGAGAAGCCTCGCCCGCGCGGAACCGTCATCATGCCCAATACGACAGAAGGTGTTCTCCTACCAGTCAGGATGTGGTGGACGTGATCAATATGAATGCAGAGTAGAAAGCCATGCGACTCGAAGATGCAGCCTCCCGGCGGCTACGCAGAGCCACCCTACGCGAGGAGACCGAGAAAGCCAAAGCTATAAAGCAGGTTGTGGCAGCGCGAGAGTCGAAGAGCGCAGGGACATGCGGGGTGAAGATGTTGCTGCTCGCCGGATCCGCAGCTTCACCAAGCGGGAAGCGGCGAAGCGGCGCACGGCGGAGAAGCAGCAGGCAGCCAGGTTGGACGAGCTACCATCCGAGCGGCGCGCAAGCTCATGAAGCAGCCCGCAGCTTCGTCGGAACAGCGCAAGCGGCGTGCGCTTGGTGACATCACCAATGAGTGCTTCGTTTAGTTGTCGCGGGGTGTACCCGCCAAACTCTCCCTATGCATAGTTAAGCCAAGTCAAACAAAACGTGCCTCGTTCGATGTCGCACACGGATAATGCGACGGAAATGAAGTGGCTACGTCAGCATATTGCTTGCCGAAATTATCAAGAAAGTGATCTCATGACTCCAACGGGGATTCCTCCGCACGCAGGCATAATGGTGGCGTTGCCAGACTACAAAGGAGAACTCGAGGATATGCGCGAAGGGGGCTTACCGTGGACTTTAAACGCTCCCTCAAGCGCCATATTAACGGATCGCTTATGACCATGAAGGCTATAGAGACTGCATTTGATTTTGCTTTGGTGCAGTCTAGTTTGTATCAGCTGCAACGTGTCAGATCAAATCATCGAAAGCACTGTGCTTCCAGCTACTCCATTACAGTCTGAGATTTCGTGGAATGGTAGTTTCCATCGACTTCCTAACACCTTTAACCTACCGCCTGGAACTCTTCGCGTAACCTGGCAGCGCTGGTGTGCTGGCCCGCCACCCCTTAGACTGCTCACAAAACACGATATGGCGACGACATTGGCAAAGATTCGTCTGACTGAGCTACGGTGATTGATGCTTTTTTTGAAGCTCTTTTAACGAGGGAGGAGGTCGGCCAAGCACGCCGTTCTACCGAAGCTGCTAGGCTTCTCTTTGAGCAGGCCAAATCTCGTTTACCTTTTAGGTCCACATCCGGCAAGGGAAGATCGCGCAGGCTAAAGCAGCTATCATGGCGTAGTTTAGCACGCGAGGTAACTCTAACTACTAATTAAACAGCTTCAGCATTTGATTTACTGTCCGCTCAGGTATTGCCTTCATGCTGGGCTCGCACAGGGCTTTTCCCCACTTCATTACGGCCTTCAACCAGATCGTATGCTGGCGGATTTCGTCCTTTGTACTGTCTTAACGCCACAAAATGCTGCGTGTAGGCGCTGGCTTCACCCGGCAGCGGGATAGTCGGCTTTGCTGTTGGCCTTATCTGCTTCTTTGACTTGGTTACATCCATCTCTCTAACTCCAACTGCTTCACCTTGAGCTGCAGCTCCTTCCTCATTCTACCATCGAGTTGAACCCTGGCGGTCGGCTCGCTGATTTATTGGAACATGATGCCTGGTACACTCCGGCATTTCTAATATGCCCGCGTGCTTGCGTCGTGCAAATAACACGGCGAATTCACGTGCATTTTGCAATTTAGGGGGAGGTCGGAGTACAAAAGAGCATAACCAAAAGGGCATTGAATTAAGTTGAGCACCGGGGTAGAATACCTGATTTTACCTAGCTCTACCGGTACCTCTCATTCTCGAGCTCCCCTGATGGAAACTCAGCGTGGCGGCGCGAAGAGCTCGCCCCTGGCTCACAACGCTGTGGATGGCACGGCACACGAGGACGCGCAGCCGTCGACCTCTTCAGACACGAGGCCACATCAAGACTCTGCTAACGCTAGCACCAAGGCCACAGCCATCAAACCGCCTCGCCTGATCTGGACTGAGGAGCGGTTGCGAACGCTTCTTCGTGCGCATGGTTGCCATTGTGTCGGTCAGCAAGTACAATATAGCCGAAGGCAGCTGACTGTACTGTGGTGCAAAGCTCATCCCAGGTTCAACGAGGAGCATGGCACTAAGGCTCTCGTCGATCAGCTGCGAAACAAATGATTTTTGTTTTATTAGAAAAAAACCTCAATGCGGCCAAGGCATTGTTCGGCCAGATTCGGGCGGATGATATCGCCACTGGTAATCGCTCGAAGCCCGTCTCGTACCCAAGCTATTGGCCTATCTTAGTGGAATTTTTTGCGGACAAGAAGGGGCTCCGGAACGAAGATTTCGGGCATCCCCACCACTGAAGGTAAGGATAGGCCCGAATCGGGCACGGCAGACACCTCGCATCCCGCTGCCGTCGATCATGAAAAAGAGAGGCATGATCACATGAGGAAGAAACAGAAGATGGCGCTCCCAGAAGCGTTGGTCTCAATGGGAGCGACGATTGTCCAAGCAGTGGCGACACCGGAACCCCTTCAGGATCAACCAAACGTCGCCCAGCAGCTCACTGAATTCTAGAAACACAACAACAAATCGTGACTGCTCTTCAGCAGTCAGCTGACGTGAGCGCCCAGCTACTTGACTTTCTTGAGAGTAAGATGGGATAGTTAGACAGCTAAATACGCGGAATATAGCCTGTCTCTCTAATTATGTCACGCTCTGCATGTCCTTCAGTATCCCTTGATATTATGTCAGTTTCGCCTTTGTCTAAATGAAGCAGCATCCACTTTCAAACTCGAAATCTCTGCTGTCCTTGAATTCGATAAGCCAATTATGTAGCACTAGCGTGACAACTATTATCCGAGCCATGCACTCCGGGGATTGCTACAGCAGCGGCTGCTTGTAAATACGAAACATCCCTTTGAGACGCCCGAATGAGCGCTCCATCACTATACGCGTGTGAGTGTGCACGTAATTGTAGCGACTATTCCTCATTGACATGTCATACCACGATTGAATAAGAAGTCATGATCTGCTTTGTCAACTCGTAGCCGGCGTCACCGAGGCAATGTGCACCCGGGGGGAGGCTCGCAACGTGCTGCTGCCCAAATCGAGAACGATTAATAACTGACTGGTTGTTCTGTGCCCCCATTGCGAATCGAAAATGTTGTAAATCGTAGCTAGTTGTCGGCAACAGCCATGACGTTAAAAGATGGAAAACCTGTTGTGCAATAGAAGCCGTCGTAATCTTCAAAGCGCTTGATTTTATGAGGGTCCCATTATACTGCCCCCACCACGCCAGGAAACCCGAGCATTTCTCTAAGGCCAGCCATCACTCCCGCCAATTCTTCAGCTGAAGAAGACAGCCGTACTGTCTCTGACGAGAAAGTGGTCATCACTTGCACGACTTGCCTGATATAGAGCAGCGCTTGTGTTTTGCCAGCACCAACGATCTGACCAACGTCGTATGCAGATCCACCATGAGTAAGGTAGTAGAGAGCGACAGCTACCCTGTCCTTGATTGTGAAGCGTTATGGCGCGGGGCAGGACGAACATGCTACCACCTCAGCTCCACGCGAGTCACGATCGCGAGGAACGTCGCTCGGTTGCATCGGAAGTGCATCGGGAACCATACCTCCGCAAAAGCTGGATCAGCAAGAACACGTTGCCAGGTTGTGCTTCACACAGAGAAGCAGCGGGATGGCTTCCTAGGCCACGTCGTTTGTCGCTAGCGAGACTTGCCACAGCAGCGAAGACATGGAGAGCGCAGCCAACCTTTTCTTCCGGTGAAAAACGCGCATATCGTTCTTTGCAGATCCTTTTTCAAGAAAGACCAAGGCGTGGTCATTAAAGCAAAGAAATAAGTGCAATAGCACCCACCAATCAGACGCGCGAAAGCTATTGCAGATTTTGCTCTTTTTGTACTCCAACCTCCCCGCCTTAGGGTGTCTCACTTGTCTTTTGTATGTGCCATTTTTGCATTGGTGGAACTCATCGTGCAAAGAGCATCCAGAATTCCATACAAAACGGCAGGTATGCACCCTAGAAGTATACATGTACTATTACCATGGATCGAACTAGACTGTCGTCAGAACTGCACGTGAAGAAACTTTTCCATCTCCTCAGATATAGAAAGCGTTAAGCAGCCTTTCACTTATAGCGATGAATATTGTGCTTCTAAAGGCTGCCAGCACACGGCATATATAAGCGTATCATGCAGGACATTAGCATTGTCATTAGCTATAAATCTTTAATGAACCTCAAATGAAGAGGAAGGGAAAAGTACACAGCTCTTCGCAATGCTCACAACGTCTACTACGTCCATCTATTGCTCGTATGCTGGAAACGAATTGTAGCCCTCGAGGCCCTTCTTCGCGTCCCAATAGAACTCATAAGCCGACGGCTCAGCCAGGGGCCAGTCGTTGCGGAAGCGTGCTGGAAGGTCCGGGTTCACGAGGAACGCGCAGCTGAAGCCCACGAGGTCGGCCACTCCAGCATGCAGCACACCCTCAGCTTGATCGCGCGGTGTAGCTGCATGTGGCCATGACGTGCCCTTGAAAAGCGTCTTCAACTCGAACAGGGTGAAGACGCGGCTCTTGTCAGAGCGTCCAAAACCAAAGCCGTCGTGCATGGCGAGGTACGCGAGTTCCATCTTTCCAAGCTCCGAGATAGCGTACGAGAACGTTTCGTAGTTGTCCTCACTATCCATGCCCCCAAATGCGCCGTTGGGTGCCAGACGGACACCCACGCGGTTTGCGGGGTTCACGGTGGTGACTGCGTCGATTATCTCGTGCAGAAAGCGGAACCGGTTCTCAACAGACCCGCCGTACCGATCCGAGCGCTTGTTGGTGCTGGACTGCAAGAACTCGTCAATGAGGTATCCGCCAGCGCCGTGAAATTCAACGCCATCAAATCCAGCGGTCTTGGCACGTTCGGCGCACTTGCGATAGTCTTCCACAACCTGCTTCACCTCATCCAGCGTCATAGCGCGGGTAGTAGAGAAGCTCGTAGGGTTTCCCTGTTCATCGTGTGTGCGGCTCTCGGCGTAGCACGACGATGAGTACGAAACTACCTCGCTGCTCGGGTGGAAGGATGGGTGTGACTGACGACCATGTGCCAGAGCTGCAGGAACGTCTTGCCGCCTTTAGCGTGCACTTCGTCGACGACCTTGCGCCATCCCTCCTGCTGCGCGTTCGGGTATAGCGCCGGTGCACCGTACCAGCCGTAGGCCTGTTCAGATACGGCACAGCCCTCCGACACGATGAGGCCGGCGGACGCGCGTTGGGCGTAGTATTTGGCGTTCTCGGCAGTTGGCACACGGGTCTCGATATCGGAGCGAGCGCGCGTGCAAGGCCCGAAAACGATACGGTTCGTCAGGTTGAGTCCCGAAGCAAACTCAATGGCGCGAAGAGCTTGTAGTCGGCAAGGTTGGTGGACATGGTGTGGTGTGGGCCTTTGGTGGCAAGTTGGTTGCTGTGGTTCGACGTGAATCGAAAAGCGAGACGAGTTCATTTCGGAGCAAATATGCGTCGTTGACGACGCCCCCGAACCTGAGCGTGCCAAAGTGGTTCTATTTGTACTTACATCTACAAAACGAGCTTTACGGGTTAACCCTTTCGCTTGACGAGTCTTTTTGTCTATCAATTTTCTACGTGTTTGAAAACGTAGACTATTTCCGGGAAAATAAAATGTACGATGCTTCGTGTACCTTCTGTGCGGCTGGTAGTCAGTCGATCGTAAACAACAGACTGGAAGGATAAGTCACAAACGCCCTACGCATGGATCTACATGTACCACGGTATTATTTGCACGACGACTTTTGTCGGCAAGCAGCTCTGCCAGAGTTATCCACGTGACGGTCATCAACACAAATGGAAACATACCATGTGTCGTTGGCTATTGTAGCCATTGCATTGTTATCCGATTATACGTCGTCAACGACGCATATTTGCTCCGAAATGAACTCGTCTCGCTTTTCGATTCACGTCGAACCACAGCAACCAACTTGCCACCAAAGGCCCACACCACACCATGTCCGCCAACCTTGCCGACTACAAGCTCTTCGCGCCATTGAGTTTGCTTCGGGACTCAACCTGACGAACCGTATCGTTTTCGGGCCTTGCACGCGCGCTCGCTCCGATATCGAGACCCGTGTGCCAACTGCCGAGAACGCCAAATACTACGCCCAACGCGCGTCCGCCGGCCTCATCGTGTCGGAGGGCTGTGCCGTATCTGAACAGGCCTACGGCTGGTACGGTGCACCGGCGCTATACCCGAACGCGCAGCAGGAGGGATGGCGCAAGGTCGTCGACGAAGTGCACGCTAAAGGCGGCAAGACGTTCCTGCAGCTCTGGCACATGGTCGTCAGTCACACCCATCCTTCCACCCGAGCAGCGAGGTAGTTTCGTACTCATCGTCGTGCTACGCCGAGAGCCGCACACACGATGAACAGGGAAACCCTACGAGCTTCTCTACTACCCGCGCTATGACGCTGGATGAGGTGAAGCAGGTTGTGGAAGACTATCGCAAGTGCGCCGAACGTGCCAAGACCGCTGGATTTGATGGCGTTGAATTTCACGGCGCTGGCGGATACCTCATTGACGAGTTCTTGCAGTCCAGCACCAACAAGCGCTCGGATCGGTACGGCGGGTCTGTTGAGAACCGGTTCCGCTTTCTGCACGAGATAATCGACGCAGTCACCACCGTGAACCCCGCAAACCGCGTGGGTGTCCGTCTGGCACCCAACGGCGCATTTGGGGGCATGGATAGTGAGGACAACTACGAAACGTTCTCGTACGCTATCTCGGAGCTTGGAAAGATGGAACTCGCGTACCTCGCCATGCACGACGGCTTTGGTTTTGGACGCTCTGACAAGAGCCGCGTCTTCACCCTGTTCGAGTTGAAGACGCTTTTCAAGGGCACGTCATGGCCACATGCAGCTACACCGCGCGATCAAGCTGAGGGTGTGCTGCATGCTGGAGTGGCCGACCTCGTGGGCTTCAGCTGCGCGTTCCTCGTGAACCCGGACCTTCCAGCACGCTTCCGCAACGACTGGCCCCTGGCTGAGCCGTCGGCTTATGAGTTCTATTGGGACGCGAAGAAGGGCCTCGAGGGCTACAATTCGTTTCCAGCATACGAGCAATAGATGGACGTAGTAGACGTTGTGAGCATTGCGAAGAGCTGTGTACTTTTCCCTTCCTCTTCATTTGAGGTTCATTAAAGATTTATAGCTAATGACAATGCTAATGTCCTGCATGATACGCTTATATATGCCGTGTGCTGGCAGCCTTTAGAAGCACAATATTCATCGCTATAAGTGAAAGGCTGCTTAACGCTTTCTATATCTGAGGAGATGGAAAAGTTTCTTCACGTGCAGTTCTGACGACAGTCTAGTTCGATCCATGGTAATAGTACATGTATACTTCTAGGGTGCATACCTGCCGTTTTGTATGGAATTCTGGATGCTCTTTGCACGATGAGTTCCACCAATGCAAAAATGGCACATACAAAAGACAAGTGAGACACCCTAAGGCGGGGAGGTTGGAGTACAAAAAGAGCAAAATCTGCAATAGCTTTCGCGCGTCTGATTGGTGGGTGCTATTGCACTTATTTCTTTGCTTTAATGACCACGCCTTGGTCTTTCTTGAAAAAGGATCTGCAAAGAACGATATGCGCGTTTTTCACCGGAAGAAAAGGTTGGCTGCGCTCTCCATGTCTTCGCTGCTGTGGCAAGTCTCGCTAGCGACAAACGACGTGGCCTAGGAAGCCATCCCGCTGCTTCTCTGTGTGAAGCACAACCTGGCAACGTGTTCTTGCTGATCCAGCTTTTGCGGAGGTATGGTTCCCGATGCACTTCCGATGCAACCGAGCGACGTTCCTCGCGATCGTGACTCGCGTGGAGCTGAGGTGGTAGCATGTTCGTCCTGCCCCGCGCCATAACGCTTCACAATCAAGGACAGGGTAGCTGTCGCTCTCTACTACCTTACTCATGGTGGATCTGCATACGACGTTGGTCAGATCGTTGGTGCTGGCAAAACACAAGCGCTGCTCTATATCAGGCAAGTCGTGCAAGTGATGACCACTTTCTCGTCAGAGACAGTACGGCTGTCTTCTTCAGCTGAAGAATTGGCGGGAGTGATGGCTGGCCTTAGAGAAATGCTCGGGTTTCCTGGCGTGGTGGGGGCAGTATAATGGGACCCTCATAAAATCAAGCGCTTTGAAGATTACGACGGCTTCTATTGCACAACAGGTTTTCCATCTTTTAACGTCATGGCTGTTGCCGACAACTAGCTACGATTTACAACATTTTCGATTCGCAATGGGGGCACAGAACAACCAGTCAGTTATTAATCGTTCTCGATTTGGGCAGCAGCACGTTGCGAGCCTCCCCCCGGGTGCACATTGCCTCGGTGACGCCGGCTACGAGTTGACAAAGCAGATCATGACTTCTTATTCAATCGTGGTATGACATGTCAATGAGGAATAGTCGCTACAATTACGTGCACACTCACACGCGTATAGTGATGGAGCGCTCATTCGGGCGTCTCAAAGGGATGTTTCGTATTTACAAGCAGCCGCTGCTGTAGCAATCCCCGGAGTGCATGGCTCGGATAATAGTTGTCACGCTAGTGCTACATAATTGGCTTATCGAATTCAAAGACAGCAGAGATTTCGAGTTTGAAAGTGGATGCTGCTTCATTTAGACAAAGGCGAAACTGACATAATATCAAGGGATACTGAAGGACATGCAGAGCGTGACATAATTAGAGAGACAGGCTATATTCCGCGTATTTAGCTGTCTAACTATCCCATCTTACTCTCAAGAAAGTCAAGTAGCTGGGCGCTCACGTCAGCTGACTGCTGAAGAGCAGTCACGATTTGTTGTTGTGTTTCTAGAATTCAGTGAGCTGCTGGGCGACGTTTGGTTGATCCTGAAGGGGTTCCGGTGTCGCCACTGCTTGGACAATCGTCGCTCCCATTGAGACCAACGCTTCTGGGAGCGCCATCTTCTGTTTCTTCCTCATGTGATCATGCCTCTCTTTTTCATGATCGACGGCAGCGGGATGCGAGGTGTCTGCCGTGCCCGATTCGGGCCTATCCTTACCTTCAGTGGTGGGGATGCCCGAAATCTTCGTTCCGGAGCCCCTTCTTGTCCGCAAAAAATTCCACTAAGATAGGCCAATAGCTTGGGTACGAGACGGGCTTCGAGCGATTACCAGTGGCGATATCATCCGCCCGAATCTGGCCGAACAATGCCTTGGCCGCATTGAGGTTTTTTTCTAATAAAACAAAAATCATTTGTTTCGCAGCTGATCGACGAGAGCCTTAGTGCCATGCTCCTCGTTGAACCTGGGATGAGCTTTGCACCACAGTACAGTCAGCTGCCTTCGGCTATATTGTACTTGCTGACCGACACAATGGCAACCATGCGCACGAAGAAGCGTTCGCAACCGCTCCTCAGTCCAGATCAGGCGAGGCGGTTTGATGGCTGTGGCCTTGGTGCTAGCGTTAGCAGAGTCTTGATGTGGCCTCGTGTCTGAAGAGGTCGACGGCTGCGCGTCCTCGTGTGCCGTGCCATCCACAGCGTTGTGAGCCAGGGGCGAGCTCTTCGCGCCGCCACGCTGAGTTTCCATCAGGGGAGCTCGAGAATGAGAGGTACCGGTAGAGCTAGGTAAAATCAGGTATTCTACCCCGGTGCTCAACTTAATTCAATGCCCTTTTGGTTATGCTCTTTTGTACTCCGACCTCCCCCTAAATTGCAAAATGCACGTGAATTCGCCGTGTTATTTGCACGACGCAAGCACGCGGGCATATTAGAAATGCCGGAGTGTACCAGGCATCATGTTCCAATAAATCAGCGAGCCGACCGCCAGGGTTCAACTCGATGGTAGAATGAGGAAGGAGCTGCAGCTCAAGGTGAAGCAGTTGGAGTTAGAGAGATGGATGTAACCAAGTCAAAGAAGCAGATAAGGCCAACAGCAAAGCCGACTATCCCGCTGCCGGGTGAAGCCAGCGCCTACACGCAGCATTTTGTGGCGTTAAGACAGTACAAAGGACGAAATCCGCCAGCATACGATCTGGTTGAAGGCCGTAATGAAGTGGGGAAAAGCCCTGTGCGAGCCCAGCATGAAGGCAATACCTGAGCGGACAGTAAATCAAATGCTGAAGCTGTTTAATTAGTAGTTAGAGTTACCTCGCGTGCTAAACTACGCCATGATAGCTGCTTTAGCCTGCGCGATCTTCCCTTGCCGGATGTGGACCTAAAAGGTAAACGAGATTTGGCCTGCTCAAAGAGAAGCCTAGCAGCTTCGGTAGAACGGCGTGCTTGGCCGACCTCCTCCCTCGTTAAAAGAGCTTCAAAAAAAGCATCAATCACCGTAGCTCAGTCAGACGAATCTTTGCCAATGTCGTCGCCATATCGTGTTTTGTGAGCAGTCTAAGGGGTGGCGGGCCAGCACACCAGCGCTGCCAGGTTACGCGAAGAGTTCCAGGCGGTAGGTTAAAGGTGTTAGGAAGTCGATGGAAACTACCATTCCACGAAATCTCAGACTGTAATGGAGTAGCTGGAAGCACAGTGCTTTCGATGATTTGATCTGACACGTTGCAGCTGATACAAACTAGACTGCACCAAAGCAAAATCAAATGCAGTCTCTATAGCCTTCATGGTCATAAGCGATCCGTTAATATGGCGCTTGAGGGAGCGTTTAAAGTCCACGGTAAGCCCCCTTCGCGCATATCCTCGAGTTCTCCTTTGTAGTCTGGCAACGCCACCATTATGCCTGCGTGCGGAGGAATCCCCGTTGGAGTCATGAGATCACTTTCTTGATAATTTCGGCAAGCAATATGCTGACGTAGCCACTTCATTTCCGTCGCATTATCCGTGTGCGACATCGAACGAGGCACGTTTTGTTTGACTTGGCTTAACTATGCATAGGGAGAGTTTGGCGGGTACACCCCGCGACAACTAAACGAAGCACTCATTGGTGATGTCACCAAGCGCACGCCGCTTGCGCTGTTCCGACGAAGCTGCGGGCTGCTTCATGAGCTTGCGCGCCGCTCGGATGGTAGCTCGTCCAACCTGGCTGCCTGCTGCTTCTCCGCCGTGCGCCGCTTCGCCGCTTCCCGCTTGGTGAAGCTGCGGATCCGGCGAGCAGCAACATCTTCACCCCGCATGTCCCTGCGCTCTTCGACTCTCGCGCTGCCACAACCTGCTTTATAGCTTTGGCTTTCTCGGTCTCCTCGCGTAGGGTGGCTCTGCGTAGCCGCCGGGAGGCTGCATCTTCGAGTCGCATGGCTTTCTACTCTGCATTCATATTGATCACGTCCACCACATCCTGACTGGTAGGAGAACACCTTCTGTCGTATTGGGCATGATGACGGTTCCGCGCGGGCGAGGCTTCTCCTGAGGCATTACAACCGTCTTTGGATGATACGCAACTACTCGAAAAGCATCGAGATCATAATGTCCACATCGAAGGGGTAAATACCCGTCTTGGAAAAAGCGCCACGAATCCTTGTCTTCGAAAATGACCGGAGGAATGGAACACGCAAGAGAGCTGGCACTCATCTCGAACCGGTAATGCTGCATCCCCCAGGCCTTTGCTCGCTGGAAATACCGCCACAGCTAACCCGTATTCTCTTTGCAGTCACCAAATACGCCGACATCTAGTGGCTGAAGAAAATGAGATGTATGCGAGGGCAACAAGAACAGCTTGATGTTATTAGCGAGCGCAACTCCCACGCTGCGCTGTGAAAGTTGAGAGCAGTGACCGTCCATAACGAGAAGCTGTGGGCGAGCGGGGCCAATCTTGCCAACGGAAAACTTGGGCCAGTAGAAGAAGACGTTTCCATTGACGTTACTGCTCCTGGGCATTGCACACGTCGATCCATCAACGGCCTCATCCAGCCACTCGTTTTTCAAATTCTCTCCAGCGAAAATGTATATGGGCAGGATCCACTCGCCTGCAGCACTGATGCAGCCCATCATCGACACGTTTTCTCGGTCACGAGAGCGACGGGTATTTGCTGCGAGGCCGCGAGAGGAGAGGACACGAACTCTTGTCGTTCCTTGGGCGCACGTGCCCGTCTCATCGCAGTTCCACACGCACTCGGGAGGCAGACCCCGCAGTGCTTTCTCTAGTCGAAAAGCATACCCCCTCACTACCGCTTCCTTAGAGTGCTTCGCTCTCTTGCCGTCCAGGATCTGCGGCTTTCGGTAGGACATATCGGCTTTGTGCCACTTGACGAAGCGCTGGAACCAGCGTTTGTTAGGAAATTCAGCCGGCACGCCGTCGGGGTTGTGGTCGAGAGCACACTGGCGAATCATACAGTGTAGTTCCGGCTCCTCGAGGCAGAATCCCATGCGCGAGCGTGCCTCAATCACCTCTGCTAACCCTTTCTCATAGCCCCGTGACAAGTATTTTTGCTGTCCCCCTTATCGTGCGTGGATTGCCACCGTGCCATGAAGGCGCCGCCGCAAGGCTTCTGGATCCAACCGGAACATCCTGGCCGCCCTACGGATGGACTCGCCGTCCAGCACAGCGCGTAGCGCTTGCTCCCACGGAGGCTCACTTGAGGTCATCACGGGATCTCCCTGGCAAATCTTGAACTGACTATACGAGGGGTTTTCTCATTATTTTTCGAATCGAGTGCCTCGAAACATGGCACGCCTCGTTCGATGTCGCATACGGATACTAGATGTGAATAGTGGCGTGGCAAACAGTAAATATGTGGGAGGCAATGATTGCCGTACAAAGGACTTGTGGTACAGTATCGAAGCGAGACCAAACTGGCAGACCATTTTTTTTTCAACTCGACGGTACACCGGGGAAAATCGATGACATGGCGGGTTCAATATGATGCAGTAGTTTCGGCCGTTCATCTTCTTGTACGCTATGCAAATCGAAAAAAAAATGGCGGCATTGTGGCAAATTTGGGAGAGTCAAATGGAAGCCCCGCAACATAGCGACCAACGACCATGTAGCCGGCGGCCTCAAACCTGAGGTACTTATCCTGAACACCGGGAAAAGTCCATCCAGCTCGAAGCCAAATCGAAGCTGCTGAGGGGCCTGACGTAGAACAACTACTCACGTACGTAGCAGCACCTTTCCGTGCTGAGTGTGTTCCAAAGCCCTCAGGCTCTAATCCAAATCCCACCAAAACTGCTCGAACAATTTCACTACCAAGCACATTCTTAAAACACTTTGAGAAATCGAGTGTACTGGTTGCTACCGGGAATAATTTACCGGCCTGGTCCAAAGACAGCAAAATAAATTCCTAGTCCTAATACAGGACAAATTTTAGGCATTGTCGGGTTCGCGTACACATGACGAGGATCCCCCGGACGGCTTCCATCCTGATCATTTTTCATGTGCGCGAAGGTAATCGATATTGAATTTTCATGCCACGTGATATGAGCATGTCGAATTGATTCTGCGCTCTTTGCGGGACACATTGGGTTCCAGCAAACGAGGCGAAACGAATGGCCGAATAAATCTTGTTTTCTGGTAGACTGCAGCATTGCCTTAGCCACTGTTCTGATCATCGAAATGATGAACGACTCTTTCCCCTCACAAAAAAGAACATTACTCCCTTGAGTTACTCTAGTCACAGTATGATGGAGTCCCTTGAAAAGCGCCGTAGCACGATTGAATGTCTCATTACGCCATTCGCCGTTGGAGTAGTGCGCTGATTGGGTTCTGATCGCATCGTACATCCGATAAACGTTTACCGCGGCTGTTGTTCATCGAACCGGTCCGGGGTTTCTTGACATTCGTATTGAGGTACGTGCGTTCCATTGTGTCAAGGACGAACGGGATCTACGGGGTGTCTTTGTCAAACATTCATGTCTTCACTGATGGACAGTAGCGTATGCGTGTTGTGCTGACATTTTTTCAGGTACCCCACCAACTACTCCCCTGACTTGTGATAGTTATACACCGCACGAAGGTAGTACAACTTCTCTGCTTGCTTTCAATTTGCTAAAATGGCGCGGTTGGTGGGCTTCACAGCTACGTCGAAGCGGTGGGATCACCTGTGGCTACCCAGTGGAGAGGTGATATCCGTGCAGAATCGAGCGCACATCGGTAATTATGTCTGAACATCGTCCGTAGGCCACCGGCAGTGAAGGTGATCGGTTTCAAGTTGGTGATTACTCTGACACACGATGAGCATGACAACAGTACTCGTTACAAGACCCGCACCATCGCACCGGGATTTTGGCAGACGTTTGGGATCGTCTATTCCGCAACTTTCGCTCCGGTTGTTAGCTTGGCAACAATTCGAGTTTACCTGGCAATATGTTGTCAACTTGCATACCACAAATATACAATTCGACATCGAAACAGCGTTCAGCAACTACAAAACGAGTTCTCGAGGAGGTGATGTACATGAAAGCGTCGCACGGCATCAACGTTGGGGTGAATTGGTTCGTCGGCTACGGAAATGTCCTTTATGGATTGAAACAAACAGTCGATGAGTCGTACAGAATAATTCGCTAGGTGTCCCTCAACGACGAAGTTCAACTGTGTCCCTCCGACCAATCTCCCTTTGCCCTCGCCAACACTCATGGCCCTATGTCGGTTATTCTTGACGTCGATCACCTTCTCGTCGAATGCGAAACGCAGCTGAACCAAACCGTGTGGAGAATATCCTGGCCGGACACTGCAATGTGAACGAACCAGGCGAACGAGGTTTATCCTTGGTACAGTACAATCTTGAGACCCCACTACGTCTTCATGCCGATGCAGTTTACCGACAGGATGCTGAAGAACTCTGACCAATTGGAGTCGCATGCGGTTAGAAACCCGAATGGGCCTGGTCTGGACCTTCACTCGGTGAGCAGAACGTTTGGCGACGTTGAACAAGCCGCATCATGATTAACTGACTCGCTGCTCTACGTCGCTGATGACGCCCGTCCAGATTGTTCTGTATCTGGACCGGTTTCCTGTATCAGTTTCTGAATTATCCCCATGATGTTCTCTGGCGAGCTGGTATTCGAATGATCCAATACTTAAATGGCCCCATCGTTAATGGAACTGCGATTCTCCGAACAAGCCAAGCGGTGGGCATACGGCGTGGCGTAAACAGGGGAGGAGACATAGTATCGGGCCGTTCAACCTCTGATGTATTGGCCGATATCATTCGTGGTCTGTTGTCTTCAAACCGAAACGCTAGATGTCGTCGCATTGCCTGCTACTGAATGATAGTACAAAGCATTGGTACCTGACCTCGCTGTTCCTTTTATGTGACGGAAAATGCACGTCAGCAGGTCTAGCTTTGCCTTTTATTGTCGTTGTATGGCATGCCACCTCATCGCGTTACTACCGCAATTATTATACAAACATGTCTGAGGCCCAACTCTCTGCACATTTTTAAACGGGGTTACACAAAGGTAACACGAGTGTAGCCGTGCTACGTATCACCTTGCAGTAAGTGGTACTTGGTACCACTTGGATTAAAAGGATTTCAGTACGTGGCCCAGGGCCACTCGATATGCATTCGACTAGGTTTAACTATGGTAGATAGAGTCATACAGGTACACCCAGGCGGCTTTGCCGCAGATAAACAAACAAATAACAGTACGGTGTTAGCATCAAAGAGAGTATTGCTCTAGGTTTAAAAATACTGACTCTTTGAGTCTCTAGTGGTATAACTAGAAGGATCTAAACCTCTGTGGAGACCTTAGGGGTTAGGATAACCTCAGCTAAGACTCGAGGAGTCATACGGCTTCCTCTGACGCACTACGCTACGCATCCCCGCTGCACCTGGTAGCACTTGTAGTCAATCCCGTTATTGGACTATTCCTCAGTGAGAATGGAGCAGACAGTGTTTTATAGACTGTCCCAGAAATGCCTATGTCTTTGCCCGTCCTTGAGGGAATAACGCATCTTGATTCGCAAGGACCGGACGCTGTGAACGCGTGTTTGGAGGCGTTCTCAAGCCACTAGAAGCTCTGTTGGAGCATCTACAGCAGAGGATGTCGGCGCACCGACGTCGACGACTTCGCAGGATGGGTCCTCCCGGCCTAAACCGCTCATCGTGAGCGTCAAGACTTTCGAAGGAAAGGAGGGGGAGAACCTCATGTTGTGGATCCGTGAGATCGAAATGGCGATGGGATCGGCCATGCCCCGTACTGAGCAACAGCGCGAGGCGCTAGCGATCTCGAAGTTCGGTGGCCGAGCGAGAGAATGGTCACTCACGTGCGGCACGTCGGTGGACACTGTATTCCCGATCTGGAAGGAGCTGAAACTCCAGCTTTCGCAAGTTTTCGCTCCGCCTAATCGGGCGTACCGCGTGAGGTCACGCTTTCTGAGTACCCGCCAGGGTAAGAAGGACTTGGTGGACTTCGTCCAGGAGTTGCGAACTCTGATCGCCAGCATAGCGGCCGATCCGCTGCTAGAGGCAGTGACTGTGGCAGTCTTTATTGAGGCTCTCCGCACTGGCAGGACCAGGACGGAAGTCTTCTACACTCACCCTTCCTCTTTTGAAAAGGCCGTGAGAGTGGCGTTAAACGCCGAGTTCAACTTCAAGTCTTCTCGACTTCGTTGGGGCGTTGCTAACGCTATGCCCCAACGAAGTCGAGAAGACTTGAAGTTGAACTCGATCCTATCGATCTCAGCTATGTTGAAGGTGAGGACCTTCACGCTGCCGAGCAGCGAATGGGTGTTCGTCGGTGCTTCACCTGCCAAAGCACCACCCATTTGATGGCAAAGTGCCCGTCGCGCAGGTCGCGCCAAGCTCCTACGAGCTTTCGCTCTGCATCGAGCCAAGCCATTGGCTTGGCGCGGGGAAACGGAGGCACTGAGTAGGCACGGGGCGCCCTGCTAGGGAAGAACTGAGTGCTGATGAGCCTTATGGAGGTGGAGGGCAACAGGGCCCAGCCCCGGAGAGAGCCGTACTCTCCAATACGGAACGGGTATGCAGCCGGGTTTGCTCGTCGTCGGGGCAACGGTGAAGAGCTTTGAGAAGCCACGGATCATCTTGATCGATTCCGGAGCGTCGGGAAACTATGCTGGACGATCCACGATGGAGCGAAGTCAGCAGTACGCTGTGACGCTCGGAGAGCGCACGACTGACATCATCATTTGTTCACCTTGCGACGGGGACCCGTGTCACGGTGCCCGAGGTTCCTGTGAACCTGGGCGTAAAGTTTTTCGACTTCGATAGCGTGGAACGCTGTCTGGTCCTGGACCTGGATTCGAGGTTCGACCTCATCCTGGGCATGCCATCGCTGGAACGTCATGAGCCATGGATTGATTGGAAGTCGAAGACGTTGGGCGCAACGCGCTTTACTCCTGATGGAGCTTTGGTGAGTCATGAACCCACCTCTGCTAGGAAGCAAAAGCGCTTTCGGCGCGGGAACTGGACCGAGCCGGTCAACGTGTGGACAGCGGAGTATCCGAACTTGTAGACACTGAAGGTGCTGAGGTTAAAACTCCCGAGCAGCGCTCGTGGGCTGTGACTGGAGCGGCAGGAAACCCGCTGGGTGACACGTGTGACATGCATCACGACAACGACACTCGTCACAGTGACGGGTTGTCGCTACACGCCATGCGTGGTGTGCCCGGCCGTGGGCCGGGCCATCAAGGCCGAGGGCCCACGGATGGAGGTGACGTGGCACTTAAACCACGGGCTGGAGACTGCGAGCATCGCCGCTCTGCGACGGCTGTGGATCAAGACATACCAGTCTCGGATGAGACGCACACGATGTTATCATGTAGAGACGAAGCTGATGTGACTATTAGGACCTCCCCGAGGCAACCAGTCTCAGCGGGGAGAAGACTACACGGCGTCAGCCATGCGACGCAGGGCGTCTGATGCGTCTAGCATGACGAGTGAAGAGACTCCTGGTAATGGCGAGCAGCTATATACACTCGTCAACGGAATGACAGGGGAAGTCAATGGCGACATGAGTCTAGAGACTATGCCCACTGCGGACGCTCTGTTGGAGCCGGACGAGATGTCCATGGCCGAGTTCGGCGGCGCCTTGAAGGCCGGCGAGTTAGCCGAGTTGGTCATTCTGCGACCTTAGGAAGAGTTAAACTCGTCGTCGTTTTAGATAAAGCAGTCCTTGAGAACACCAAGTAGGTTCTGAATGCGCGGTCAAGATCCTCGATCCTCAACGACCACTCCGATCCGTACTACCCTTTGATGAAGGAGTATCAAGACGTGGTCTCGAAAGAACCTCCCTCGAGGCTACCTCCGGTTCGAGGTGTACGTCATGAGATTGACCTGGTTCCTGGGATTAAATACTGCGTGACAAGGCAATGGTCTTTGCCACGAGAACAGTGTGACGTCATTGACGCGTTCTTCCGTGCTAAGCACGAGGCTGGTACGGTGCGCGAGAGCAAGTCTCCGCACTCAACGCCTACGTTTAGTGTCAGAAAGCCGAATGGCAAGTGGCGAATCGTTCGTGCTTTTTATAAGCTCAACGCGGCCACCATTCCGGCGCAAACGCCTAGTCCTAGGAAGGACGTTCTCCAGAACAACTTTACGGGGTGTACGGTGTACAGTGCTCTCAACTTGGTCGATGGATACTATCAATTGCTCATGCGAGCAAGCGATATTCCGCTTACGGCGGTCTGCACTCCGAGCGGTATGCTTTGGGAGTGGCTAGTATTGCCCCAAGGGCTGTCGAACGCGCCTGCGACGCTCAGTCGTCTTGTGACGCAACTGTTCAGGCCCACAGGGTGTATGCTCAGATATACTTCGACGATATATTTGTTCACAGTCGTGCGGAGCACGGAAAGGCTGATGTGGAGAACCACATTGAGTACCTGCGAGCGGTGCTCGAGTGCATGCGCACACACAAGTTGTATGCCAACATTGACAAGTGTGTCTTTGGCGTTGAAGATATATCCTTTCTGGGATGCATCATTGGGAAGCAAGGCCTTCGAGCGGATCCCGCTACGGTCAAGACCATTGTAGACTGACCGGTTCCAAAGAACCAGAAAGACTTACCGAAGTGACTTGGCCTGGGCAACTACTTGCACAATTACAACGAGAGCTATGCTGAGGTGGCAAGGTCACTGTCCAATCTGCTTAAGAAGGATGTGAACTGGTGTTGGGACACCGAACATGAAGTGGCTTTTGAAACCACTAAGAAGAGTCTCCTTCAGGCGCCGACCCTGGCGCTGCCAGATCCCGATCGTCCTTTCAGTGTCGTCTGTGCCGCGTCGGACTTTGCTATCGGCAGTGCTTTGTTGCAAGCATACGCTGAAGGACGTGGACGCGTGATCGCGTTTGAATCTCGCCACCTTAAGGATGCTGAAAAGAACTATCCCGTTCATGACAAAGAGCTACACGCGATGAAGTATGCGCTCGTCAAATTCAAGGTTCACCTGCTCGGCCCAAGCCGTTTGTAACCTACACTGATCATGCATCGCTACGCACTGCGACGCAGTCGCCTCACCTCTCTCAGAGAATGGCCCGTTGGCTCTTCTTCTTTGCGGAGTACAACTTCGAGGTGAAGTACAAGCCTGGCAGGCAGAACGTCTTGGCCGATGCGTTTCACGCAGGCCAGACAATGAGATCGCTCACGTCACGACGGTGACTACGTCTGTGACAGACTTGATCCGCGCGGCGTACGCGCATGACGAGTCATCCGTAGCTCTGCTACATGCGCTAGGCAGCGCGGAGTTTGCTAACTCAGACATTAAGCTGTCAGCGCGGTTGCGCGCGAGGCTACATCGATACGCGCTCAATGATATCTATTGTACTACGGTACTGGTCCAGAAGACGCCCCACGTGTCGTGGTTCCTCACGAAGAGGATCTTAAATATCGTATCCTCTATGAGGCACATGATACCCCACTTGGCGGTCATCTCGGCCGAGAAAAGACCTACAGCTCGGTGAGCTCCCACTACTGGTGGTCGAAGCTTTACAAGTGGGTCAGTACATATGTACGCACGTGTGAGACGTGTCAATGGGTTAAACCCTCGCCACACTCGGCTGCGTCGCTGGCCAGCTTGCCTGTACCCACGGGGTGTTGACAATCCATGCGTATGGACTTCGTGTTCGGCCTGCCACGGGATGCGGCGGGCAACACGGGCTTCGTGGTCATTGTCGACCGATTGAGCAAGATGGCTCATTTCGCGGTGGTGCCGGACTCCATCGATGGAGAAGGAATAGCCGAGCTGTTCATGGATCGTGTCTTTCGACAGCATGGTCTGCCAGAGGCAATTGTCTCGGATCGAGATCCCCGCTTCACGGGGAAGTATTGGACGTCGGTCTTTAAGGTGCTCGGCACTCGACTCGGCATGTCCACAGCGGGGCAACCGCAGACCGATGGCCAGACGGAACGCGTGAATCGTGTTGTCGATGACATGCCTCGGAGTGTCTGTGCGTACAGACCCAAGCAATGGAGCGCCATGCTCCCACCCGTTGAGTTTGCATTGAACAATGAGGTGCATGCCTCGACAGGCTTCACCCCGTTCTACTTGAACGGTCTGGCACACCCTCGCGTCCCGCTGACACCACCACTCCGTGGTACTGGGCTTAGTGGGGGAGGGATTGCCGATGGGGTAGCTGATATCAGCCCAGCTGCAGTTCGCAAGCAAGTTGACACGTTCGTGTTTACGCGTTTAAGTGTCTTACGACAAGTATGCGATGCGATGGCTGAAAGCCAAGATATTCAGAAGGAACAGGCTGATGCACAGGGCAGAGCAACATGAAGTGTTTAAGGTCGGTGACACAGTTTTATTAGACGCTAAAACTCTACCTACACAGGCAGTGTATGCGGTCTTTAAGACCAACTCTACCTACACATGCAGTATCTGCGGTCATTAAGACCAAATTGCGCTTCATTGGACCTTTTAAGTTCGTGGCCAGGAAGGGCCTTTCGTACATCTTCCGAAGAAGATTCGTAATACACCGCATGTTTTACGTTGGCTTCCTTAAGCCATATCGATACCCGGCTCGGGTGAGCACGGATGCCTTGGAGTCACAGCCGGTAGCTGACCAAAGCGCTGGAGCCGCACGAGGAGGTCCAACTGATCATGTAAATCAGCGAGGGAATGGTCCAGCGCTTCGAAGCGACGAGCAGATGACTGCTTCAGGAGCTCCAGGCGGTTGGCAACCGAGACAGGAGACTGAAACTAGTCGAACCGATGATGCACAGCATCGATCTCGTCAGCGAGACAGGTCACAGTGACTCGTCGTCCACTGCAGCGAATCGAACAGGGTCTGCACCGGCCTATCGACCGCTAACAGATCACCGCGATTCGCAGCGCGAGGACCCAGCCGCTCATCGACCTCCGCCGCCGTTGCTCGATGAGCAAAGGGCTTCCCACTATCATGTGGAGCGCTTAGTGGCGCGGCGTCGGTGCCAGGGTGGTACCCAATATCCTGTGAAGTGGAGAAGTTACCCGCATTCACAGAATGCCTGTGAGTACGAGGTTCCCCTCGGGCAAGATTGTCCTGACGTCGTGGACACTTTCGATCGACGCGATCGGTAGCGCCCCGAGGGTCAGCGACCGAGGCGTCGCTCGACTGGCGCTTCCCCCTGTAATATGTGCTGGGGGGGGGGGCACGGCCAGCACCAGAGCTGTCGCTTTGGTCTTGGGAAGGGGCGGCCTCACGTGCGTGGGAGCCGCTAACTGTGACAGCAGAAGCACCGAGTGGGAGAGAGCCGTGTGGGCGAGGCCGGTAGGCAGTGGGTAACTGGCGTTTCGCCTTGAAGTTCCCGAACTCGAAACGGAGTCTACGTTCGACTCGAACATTCGTTTCACTGAAACTAGCCCGAAGGGCATCAATAGAAGAGAGCTTGCGAGCTCCTTCAACCCAACTTCGGAATTGACCCTCGTCTTCCCGAGACGTCTCTCGTGACAGGAGCACGAGTGGGTAAATCCGCATCGGTGGGACCGAGCCGTGCCGAGCTTGCACTTGCAGGCGCTCACGATTCTCGCGCTGAGTAGTTAGTTGAGGAATCAAGTATCTCTCTCCGAGAGACTTTCGGCGGCGAGCTCGTCGGGCGTTGCGGCCGCCGGACCAATAACATATGTGTTAAGCAAGTCTGATGCAGCTCGGCGAGCCACTTCGCTGGGATCGCGAGGCTCGAAGCCATAGTCACGACGTGGCGGGGTATGTAATGGCTGAGCCATAGGCCGCCTCGAGCTTGGGAGTTGCGGATCAGCAGCAAATTGTTACTCCATGCCTTCATCCAAAGGATTGGTGACAACACCAGATCCCATGGGATCATCTTCTGTTCCCCGCGATAGTAGCGGAGGCGCATTGTGTAGGTCTCGTGGAGTCGAGAGTTCGAACGGATTCGGGGCTCGCAGTTGGCGGCGCGGGCTCGGCGAGCGGACAGGCTACTACCGGCCATGGACTCAGTGTAGGCGACCTCTTCTTCTCCTTCTTCAAGATCGTCAAAGAGGGCGCCTCGTGCAAAGCGCACGGGGGCACTGCTTCCAGCAGCTTACCCGCCTCAATTCATGGTCTTCTGACCGTATCGGCACTTGTGCGCTGAGTGATACTCTCGCACCGGGAGCCTCGAGGGTACGGGTGGTGCGCGGTCAAAGACCTCTCCCGTACGATGTGACGAGGATAACGAGAGTGTCGGAGGCACAGAGGGGCTTAGCCCGCGGCGAGAGCTGTTGTCGCGAGGCGAACGAGGAGGTAGAAAAAAGGCTACACTCGTGTTACCTTGCAGTAAGTGGTACTTGGTACCATTTGGATTAAAAGGATTTCAGTACGTGGCCCCAGGGCCACTTTCGATATGCATTCGACTAGGTTTAACTATGGTAGATAGAGTCATACAGGTACACCCAGGCGGCTTTGCCGCAGATAAACAAACAAATAACAGTACGGTGTTAGCATCAAAGAGAGTATTGCCCTAGGTTTAAAAATACTGACTCTTTGAGTCTCTAGTGGTATAACTAGAAGGATCTAAACCTCTGTGGAGACCTTAGGGGTTAGGATAACCTCAGCTAAGACTCGAGGAGTCATACGAACAGCCTTTTGTGTGTGGCGTAATCCTCTGCCGAGTAGCGCTTCCTCATGACATCATCAATCGTCTGTTGAGCGTGCGCACGCACAGGGACTACATCACTTAGCGAGGAGACAAACGATCGCAACCATTGTGCTAACCAGAGAATTTCGTTTGTTTTGGCGTTTAAATTTATATTTCCTCGGGGGGGGGGGGGGACACCGGCCTGAATACGCCGACGGTAGCGCGTGCTCGGGGGATAGAGATTCCGTTAACTTGACACCAAGCATCACGTTTAATACGTCCAACCCGAAGCAGGTAGTAAGTAAAGATCTGCCCCGCACCAGTCCGCGACGACGCACTACCGTATCCGTCTTCATTAGCAGCGCCTGCGCCGTAACATTGTTCGGCTTCTTCTCCTGGGAGCTCATGTGGTCGATAGAACGCAAGGCGTTTTCTAGCATGGCCGTTGACCCTCGAAGCCAGTGCTCTTTGCACTGATCGTCTTGAATCAAATTCGTGACTCGCGAGCGTAGATCATCGTCAATTGAAATGATGATTTCATCTCCATCGATTCGACACTGGAATCGTGGCCACCACCTTCGTCCACCCCGACATCCTCAGGTGTAGATATGTCGCTGATTCCGTCCGACAAGGGTTCACACCCACTGCGTCTGAACCTTCAGCCACCTCGTCGTCTGGGTCACTCCGTAGAGAGCCAAGGCGCTGCCTGCCTCCGATGCTCACTCTCACTGGAGGTATCCACCGGGTTGACCTCTGGAAGCGCGCTGTTGACCGTCTTTGTATCCACTACGGAATATACGATGCCGCTGGCCTGCACCGTGTCAGCACTGGTCGTGCGGTATCAGTATTGGTGGGGTCAGGGAGGGCGACAGTGCTGTCTGCGAGGGACGAGTTCTCAGGAAACGCGGTGGTGCCTGCCCGCGGGGGCGGTATGCGTGCAGTGGTGGTCATTGATCCTCGAGAAACGAAAATATACTGAGGATACACATGCTTTAAATTGTGACTTCGCCAAACATCGCCCCCAGTAGTATATAGCTGTTAAGTTCGGTTTTGGTTGGCCAAATTTTGAGAGCGTTTTTTCACGGAAAAGCAAATGATGGCTTTGTGTGCGTCTTTTGTTTGGCGGAGTCTCATATGCCGACCACAACGCCGTGATGGAAGCTTTTAGAAGCACCAATATCATTCGATCAGTGAAAGACCGCCTCATGCGTTCCATATCTGAAGGGATGGGGAAGTTTCATCACTGTGCAGTTTTGATGACAGTCTAGTTCGATTCATGACAACAGTACATGCCGCGAGGCTGCGTAGCGTAGCGTAGCGCGTCAGAGGAAGAGACCGTGGACTCGGTCACATCACGACGACATTCAGACGGGAGGACGAGTGGACTAGGGGGAAACTACTGAAGATGGTGAAAGCCGCGTCCAATCCCGCGTTGGTGTACGAGTCAAAAGGCACCTTGGCGCTAAAAGTGTTCCGGGACATCGTACAGAAAGCATACACGGATCTGAAGATAGGGCAAAGCTGTCAGCCCGTCGGAATAACTACGTCTAAACCGCGCGTCGTCTCGGGTCGTGTGGGTCAAGATAGCAACGTGGTTGAACAAGATCTACGTTGTTGAGTTGAGGTTCAACTTGGGCATTGCGGAGCGGTGGACCAAGTGATCATGGTCGTAGGTTGGGAAGCTGCAGTTCAAGCTGCGACCTAGCTTGCCCTGTTGGACGCTAGTTGGTTGACTGCTGAGACTGCAGGACTATCAGCAGCATGCATTTTGTAGGCGCTCAAGCCGAGCAACGTAACTAATCAGTCTTCATTTTCCATCGCCGAGCTCGAGTGCCCAGACGACCCCGCAATCTAACATAACGCGTCGCCCCTACGATGGCATTGATACGGATGAAACTATAGTACGCGGCCTCTTCGAGGGCTACCTGGACTATCTACAGCCATCCTGCCCAACCTTGAAAACAAAACTGCAGATGCACAGTAAGGTGCTCCCATACGTCCCTAGGCGTATGCTTCAGACCCGCTCTACGACGCACCCGACGATGAAGAAGAGAAGAAAGCGGATGCAGATAGGGTGCGTCGTAAAGCCGCAGGAAAATAGAAGAAAGATGCCACCACTGCAGCTCAAGCCAAAGAAACCACGTCAGAGCCGGCAGAGGAGGAGCAGAAGATACACCGAGCTTACTGGGAGTGAAGCTACACCACTTAAATCGGCTACTAATAAATGCCGACGCGTGCGGGAAAAGTAAACCAGTATCCATTCAGACACGGGTCGGGACACATTTCGGGTCACTTACTACACATCCAACATCACACTAAACTGCACAGAAAGGCCATCTATCCTTCGGTTGATATTTTTGCAACCGTTTGTCCTTCGAACTTGAAGTTTTGGGAACAGAGAGAGCATACAGGTCCCTCTGATTTGGCGCTACGCTGGCCCGTTCTCGCGGAAATAGCCCACCCAAAATTCACGGAGGAAAAGGGTCTCACACATTTTTGTTTGAGGGAATCACGATCATTTGGTTCGGCCTGTGCATAGTCGCATATATTTTTGTATGGGGCCCGATATGTGTCCGGTCTGGTCGCAGTGATTATGTACTGTAAAAGCTGAATTACAATCCCCTCTCTGTATTATACCTCGCTATTTAAGCCACCGTTTGGGACATGATCACCTTTTAGAAGCCCCCTTCTATTAAAGCCCCGTACTGAATTAGGTTCTGGAAGGCCTTTTATTCTAGAATTGTCTCTCGAAAACAACAGTCTTGCACCACATGTGGAGTGAATTTTTTAATCGCACTCGGGCACCATTCTAGCATTTACCATGCGTCGGAGGATGTTGTGCCGCCATCCATCCGCCGCAGCTTCCGCAGCTGCTTTATGGGCGCTTACGCTGAGCTGGCTCTTGCTCGTCACGAGCACTACGCCTTGCGTTTTGCCGCCTTCTCGCTGGCGAAGAGCCTGAAGAGATCGTGAGACGAGGTATCTCAGCTTCTTATCGTTGACAAAGGCAGTGACATGGACATCGACGACGTCGAACTCTACTTCGCGTAGAGACACCGAGCGGTAGGCTCGTCATAGCAATATGACTTGTCTTAGTAAATGTTTTGTTTTGCGGTGCCTTAAAACTGTAACTGAACCCCCTCTGTATGTTTTTATTTATATATTATTTGAAGCTCGGTTGGGGAGGGCCTTCTAGCATTAGAGAGAGAGTATTGTGACCGACTGGACCATGGCACATCAGAACAAGCAAGGAAAGTTCCGTGCTTTAACCCGAACCCGAATCTGGTTAAAGCACGGAACTTTCCTTGCTTGTTCTGATGTGCCATGGTCCAGTAAACGACGATGTGGGCGACGACGGGGTCTGGGCGCTGGCGAATATGATCAGGACTCGGAACCCAGCTGGGAAGTCGAATCCGAAAGAGAAGAGGCCTTGGGCGAGTCGGGTGACTCGAGGTGGTGCGTGGGAGACTTCAGCGAAGCGTCCAAGGCCGAAAGCAGGTCGATTGAAGATCCTGGCGCCGAAGAATCCCTCCAAGTGCTGTGCCCTGACCTCGAACAGACACAATTTGGGTCGTGGGAAGCGTTTCACGCATATCTGGACGGCACTCAAAAGAAGACGTTCCAGGTAAGCTCGAAGGAGGAGTGTATGATGTTGATGTGCATTATATTCACGCGTTTTGGTACAGATATTTCGCAATCGATCTTCCACAAGCTTCGCGAATCCGAACCAGGCGATCAAAGTAGCAAGAAGTTCTTCGTCGGCGGGGATCCCGGGCGAATGGGAGACGTACGCAAATACCTTAATTTGCACGCACGGGGTAAGTACAGATACCGCGAGGAAAATGGAAGTTCGACCGATTGACTGCAAAGTACAGGTGAGTCGGTCAGATCAGTCTGTGGTGATCGTATCTAGTTGGTGGCTTTTTCTAACTTTCAAATGTGTGTGGCTAGCTCAACGTATGCGTGTTCGTGACGTGGCCAATTCGCCGTCGAAGTTTGCGGTCTGTGTGACCAAGAAATTTCTCACGCACAATCACAGGCTTGGTTTGCGGTTCTATAAGAAGTATTCAGCTAATCGAATGTCAGTGGACGATGGTGCTACGGATACGGTTAAATCGCTTCGAAAAGCTGGGCACAAGCCAAGAGTATCCTGGAGTTCCTCGTGGAGAATACGGACAGCAATCCGACGCCACAAGACGTTCGGAATCTAATTCAAACCCTAAAAAAACGTGAAAGAGGCTCCATGTCATGCGCTCAGCGACTGAAGCGTTGGACGCGCCAGTTCTGCGCCGAGCCAGGAAATCGGGCACATCTACGTGCAACGAGCTGCCAATGGAAATGTTCGGAGCGCTGGTGGATGAATGCGACTGTGTGCTTGACCAAAATTAACGATACTCTTTTGGAGTGGTCAGAAATTTGTCACTTGTATCACCCTGCTGACCAAATGTATGATGGATATCTATCGCCGCTTTCCTGGTGGTTGATGCGACGCACAGCACAAATATTTCGAAATATAAGTTTTTTGTTCATGGCACGCGACGTCTTTGTGCAAGGTCAGTACGTCCAGCTTGCAATACTGGAGAATGAACGCAGTGAGACTCTTTTCATGGCCATCGAGGAGTTAAAGAAAAATAATCCAGCGTGGACAAAGTTGCAGTATGTCATCGTCGGCAAGACTTTACTGAGGTCGGAGTTTTGAGGGCGGCACTTCCGCATGTGCGATGAATATGTTGGTGTATGCGCGAAGTGAGCGTGAGTACGAGAAGCATCGGTGGGTTTTAAAACATTTGACCTCAATTGGTTCGGGTCGAGTAGTTCGCGACGAAAATGTGGAGACAGTGGCAGTCGATCAAGTAGATACCGACCTGGGTGTGGCGTCGGGTGCAGTCGGTATAGCGGGTGACATGAACGACTCTACCCACCCTTTTAAAGCATATTTCACCAAAAACTGGGATAACTGTCGAACCATGTAGTGCTTCTACAAGGGGCAGAAGAATACCGTCACTCTCGGGAATAACATCAACAACCGACTGGAGTCGTCGTGGAAGCATATGAAAGAAGTTGTAAAGTCATCGTTGGGGCTGGACGGCGTGCTTGACAGCGATTATAGTTTATCAGAACCAAGCGGAACAGCTGCTGTATGATCGAGCGTCGAAGGTTTCATTGGTTCACCATGGGGATTGTGACAAGGAGATTGGCGTTGTTGCTAACTTGGTTAGCGAGCGCGTGTGTTAGCTAATTCATAATCAATATGCATATGGAACTGGGCCGGCTATCTACACTTTCTAGGAGGTATGTCCAGGGTTGCTTTTTTTTATTAAGAACGCTTTGGTCGATGAAACCGTCTAGATGAGCCGTCTGTGGAGTACACCGTGAGAAGGGCGACGTGGGGGTGCTCGTGTTTGTTCATGAGTACGCTTCTTCTGCGGTGTCAACACGAATTCTACATTCCAAAAAGCCTAGAAATAGGACGATTATACCTACCCAGCTGCTGAATCCGCGTTGGCTCTTAGCAACTATGCACGAGTCTCAATTCCCAGTGACGATTTCGTTGAATTCATTGGCTGTAAGTGCCGTTTTGCCCCAACCAAAACATCCCTGGGATTCCAACCGAAAATGCCGCCGATACTGATCATCTTGCCAGAAATATTTGTGAGTCCGTGAGCAGTTCGGGGATGCCTGAGTTCCGCAATGCGATCAAGGCATTATCGAAAGTGTCTATCATCTTCAAACCAAAGCGGTTTTGCGAACTCTCCGCCATACCAATCGACGGTGGCAACCCATCGACGTTGGATGGACCCGACAACAACACCCGCAACACAGATATTAGTACTCAGCAGTTCGTGGACAATGTTGGAGTACGCATTGATCAGTCAGTGGAGCAGTCGGTGGAGTCGGTGGAGCAGTCGGTCGAATCGATCGAGCAGTCGGTGGAGTCGGTGGAGCCGTCGGTGGAGTCGATGGAGCAGTCGGTGGAGTCGGTGGAATCGGTTAAACAGTCGGTGGAGCAGTTGGTAACGGTTGGGACCGAAATGCTTTCCCCCGAGCCGCTTGATACAGAGGATGTTGGGTTTGAGATAGCAAGCCCGGTCAAAGCTCGCGGACGCCTGAAGCAGAAACCGAAGGCCAAAAAGGCAAAACGAAATATAGCAATTCGGATGGCGGTTGATTTTTCGGAGCTACACGACAAGCAGCTGAACGTTTCGTCGATTACGGAACTCCTCACGCACGAAACAACTAACGCCATGTGAGGAGACCATCTCAAGCAGTTCAATTGTTTGTATTTGCGAAGAAAAAAAACGAAGCCCCCTATGGCCCACCTACTTGACAAGTCACCCTCTGGCAAGGCGCTATTAGGTCCGTCGAAAATCTCGCGCTTCTGGCCGAAGATCTTCTCACGAGAGCACAAAAAAAGTTGACCACCCTCCAAAAGAAGCACTCGGGTTTGGCAGAAAGCAATATTGCGGTTGGTATTATTGTCACTGCTGCACTAGCGAAATGAAGTCGTTCCACAAAGCGGTGGGGGCACTGTACACCATAGACATGGCTCGAGTCTGAACAACAACGATCGATTTTTTTTGTGGATTTCCCACCGAGTCCTAACCCGCGCTAAGCTTTAAGAAACGCGAGAACGGGAGTTGTTCGAAAACTCTTCAGACGAGCTCACACTAATGGGGCTTCGCCTAATAAGCCCCGGGCAAATAATACCGCTTTTACACTACATCCATACTCTAATCACGACTCTTCGTAATGTAACCCGTTATATGTCCCACACGGATCGGAGTAGACGCTATATTGATCCTTCGGTGCATTTAATTAAGACACATTAGTCCCACTGGACCCGATTGTTGTGTACTTTGTAGTTACGTACTTTGTAGCACCATCAAATGGCAATAATGTTATCGTGCTTTTGACAATCCCAAGCTCGACCAAAGAAGCAAAGCGAACGGCCGCGGCAAATGACCCTGTTAGTTCATAGGGCCTCTCCTTTACAGTACTGAAGGATTCAGTGAAGCCTGCTGCTAAGGAGCATACGGAGAGCAAAGCTCGTTTCAAACTCGTCTTGATTGCGTTTTTTGCAGCTCATGGGCACGAGCTTTGGGATGCGAATTGGGCTGACTCTTTGTAGAAGTGTTCATTGCACTTCGCAACTACCCACCTTGAGGAACGAAGGCTCTCAACAAGGCTATAATGCTTACCGCTCCGCTCATCCGTGCTGCGTTGCTGCTCACGGGTGGTTTGTTAGCTGTGGCATACGCAGACACAACAACGAACCTGAACTTTAACTCGGTAGAAGAACGAGGGGCGACCACGAGTTTCGGTTACAAGGAGGATGGTGCGTCGTGGGTGATCGATTCAGGCGCAGGCCTTATCGTGAAGGTCAACCAGGGCTCTTGCGACATCACGTCGATGGTCTGGAACAAGGCGGAGCTACAGATTACCAAGAAGATGACGCACATCAACTCTGGTCTTGGAAAAGTGAAGAGCTCCATTGAGTCACTGAAGGACAAGACTATCAAGATCTCCTGCAAGGCTACAGGCCTTGAACACACCTATCTTTTCCGGCCCAACGAGAACGCCATCTACATGGGCACACACCACACGAAGGAATTGGAGCTTGGGGAGCTGCGTTTCCTCGCTCGTCTTGACCGCAAGCCACTCAACAAACCCATGGTCGCCGAGTCAAACATCGACGGCATGGATGCTATCGAGGCGCACGATGTGTACGCAGATTCGAAGGGTGTGACTGCCTCAAAATTCTATTCAGGCATCCCGTTCATTGATGACAACGTTCACGGAGTGACGGGCGACGCTGGGGGCGTGTTCTTCATCATGTCTGACTACGCCTATGAGAGATCTGTGGGTGGGCCATTCTTCCGTGATATCAACAACCAGTGTACTGAGGCCAACGAGCTGACGTTTTACATGTTCTCGGATCATACGCGTGCCGAGGACTACCGCTACGGTTTCCATGGTCCCTACGCTCTTGTTTTTACCGACGGAAAGCAACCTGCCGTCTCCGATGTCGACTTCGACTTCTTCCAGGATCTCAAGCTTACTGGTTTCGTGCCTGAGGCGGAGCGTGGTTCGTGGACCGGAACTATCACCGATAAGAGCGGTGTGCTGAGCAAATCGAGTATCGTTGTTGGCTTCTCCAATTCCGACGCCCAGTACTGGGTGAAGGTAAAGTCCACGACGGAGCCGTTTACGTCGCCTAAGATGGTTGCCGGCAGCTATAATGCCACCATCTACAAGAACCAACTCCCTGTCAGTTCCGAGGCGATCAGCATCACTGGTGGCTCGGCTCCGACTCAATCCTCCTCCCAGGCTTCTCCACCAGCGGCTGCTCCGGCTTCGAACGAAAACAAGCCGCGTAGAGCTCTGAGTGCGCAGGGTGCGCAGACTTTGACGGTGACGTATGAGCCCGTGGCTGAACCGGTGTGGCGCATTGGCGAGTGGGACGGTACGCCGGACGGGTTTCTGAATGCCGACATGATTCACACCTCTCACCCTAGCGATTCTCGCATGAGGCCCTGGAAGCCGCTAAACTTCACTATTGGTACGGACAAGGACTCAATTTTCCCGATGGCGATGTTCCGTGCTGTGAACGACCCGATCACGATCAACTTCGAGCTGAAGAAGGAGCAGGTCGGGAAGGATCGCACTCTGAAGCTCGGCATCCCTCTTTCTCAGAACAACGGCCGCTGCAGCGTGACAGTGAACAAATTCAGCGCCAAGACGCCTCTGAGTGCTGCCGTGAAGACTCGCGGCGTTACTCGAGGTGTGATCGTGGGCAAATACATGTTCTACGACTACGCTATTCCGAAGACTGCGCTTATTGAGGGCGCCAACACTGTTGTGCTATCGATTGTCAGCGGCAACAAAGATTCGCTGGGAAAATGGCTGTCTGCGTCTGTTGTATTCGATGCACTCGAGCTTGTCTAATGACACGTAGCAACCGGATTCCACAACAGAAGTTTTGACATCGAAGTGTAGCACCCGTAAAGTTCTCTGGCTATTTATATCCAGAGTTTTAGGGCGAATCGAGAAACGTCGAGGATCCTGTATGAACGTATAATTGGTCACCGATGTAATTAGCCAATACGTAGTCGATTACAGTTTCCTAAACAAAGTGACGAAACAACTGATAATTTGTCACATTGCATCCAAAAGAGGTGAATGTTGACCCAGTTGGACTAGAACAACATTCGTGCGACCCTATCGAGGATGTTGACCCAGACGGCCTAGTACAACGTTCGTGCGACCGCACGGGAATGTTGACCCAGTCGACCTATAGCAACATTCGTGCAACAAACCGCGAGAGTTATCCCCAGTCGGCCAAGAGGAACAGTTGCAGCAGCCTTGGCATGTTTTAAATGTCGTGTACCGGTACATGCTCATGTCGCATGTAAAGATAATCTCTCTCGATATTTCGCAAGTCCCTATGGTACCTGCATACTCGCTAACAACCGAGAAGTGTCAAGGCCTCACCGTACATAAGATGATTCTCGGGCCTCTCCGACATCCAAAACGTCGAACCCCTCAGCTTTCATCGTTTTACATGGCTCTCACTCCAGTCACAACGTTAAAGCAGCTTACTTGATGGCTCCGCTGACGAAGAAATTATTAAGTACTTCATCCCAAGCGAGAACACCTTGCGAGAAAGCAACCGCTTGCATGTTATTGAAGAAGATCAACGTTGTAAGCGCTAGTCTGAATCAAAAGAAGAGGTCACATCCCCTGTCATAAATATCCAGTGCTTTCTGGGCGAAGCACGGCATTAGTTTTTTTTTTCAGTAAACAGAAAATAAAAAAGGGCACAAAAAAACTCGTCAAGCGAAAGGCTAATATTCAAATTGAACCCTTCTCCGGGAAAAGTTGTCCCCCAAAGCCCAAGTCCGAAGACATCGTCAACGACGCTTGTCCCGTAAACTCTCTGTTAACTATCGATTCGCGTCCAACCACAACAACCAACTTGCCACCAAAGGCCAACGTCACATCATATCCGCCAACCGTGCCGGCTACAAGCTCCTCTCGCCGATTGAGTTTACCCCGGGACTCAACCTGACGAACCGCATCGGGTTCGGACCTTACACGGCAAAACATGCTCAATTTTCTGCTAAATCGCGTATGTATTTAAAACTTCGCAGCATTGGACGGAAACCAACACTTCTGGCACCCTGTAATTGGGTTACATGAAGAGTGACAAGTCACTCTTCAGAGCAAGTGTACCCAAGTACACTAAGTAATGTTGCCAAACATCACTATTACGTCGACGTCAATGACGTCATGGATAGGTACCACAGATATGGTACAAAGACCTCATAGCCACTCATAGGATAATATCTAGGGAACTTTATAGGTGACTAATAGTTAGTATGTAGATGCATTAAGAGGGGTCAGCTATAAATATATTCAGTCTAAAATCTACCTATTTTTGGTAGCAGTCCCACAGGCCAGGGACTAGTGAACTGCCGTTCACTGGGAGTTTGTATACTCTCCGGAAGTCACACTTCCTGTGCGCAAGGTGTTGTGTGCCCTGTCACACACCTTGAGGTCGGGGTGATGAACAGCAAGAAGATAGTGGGTACTGGGATCTAATAGCTGCAGCTTGGGTGGCGTGGACAACACGCTACCGCTGCATCTTCCAGCGGAGAAGCTTGGTCGGGCGGGAGGGCTGTTGAAGGTGTCGGTGTGCAAGCCGTAAATATGGGTACGGGTTGCAAGTTTGGCTTCGTCGGACTGTGATTCGCGAGCTTGCGGATGGGAAGATTGCCTTCGTGCGGTTTAGTAAACAGGAGCCGGGCGATTTGGGGTGGCGCAGAAGGAGGGAAGAGTAGAGCGGGTAGATAAATATCAATATCACTTCCGTTTTGTGCATCTGAACTAACAATCCCCACGGGAAGCGTTTCGCGGAGCGCGTGCGGGCTACGGTCATTGTTTAACAAGCACTATGGCGGGAAGTCAACGATGTGGACGAGAGGGTTTTATCTCGCTTTTCTATAAAATTAACCCTCTAAGAAGGATGTTTAATTTGATTAGAGGCATAATTTTACATGTGTAGGGGGGGTCTGATCTTGGCACCTTGGTCGTCCGACGTCCGACGTCTGTCAGGTACGGGTTCACAATTTGGAAATTCGTACGGGCCCAATAGTATTGGACCTCTGCGTGAACTCAATAATTAATATGTACAAAACCAATTTCGGAGGCTTTCAGTTTTATACGACGAAACCGATTGTTGCTCGTAGCTCGGGCAACCTTGATTCAGTTGTCATTCTCCAATGAGCCGCCCGTCCGCATCCCGATATGGCCGCGCTTCTTCCGTTCTCCCCGCGCAGGAGACGGATACGCTCGTTCTGCGCGCTACACCCTCCATTAAGCGCTACAACATCGCGCGTTTTGACGTGCCAGATCTGCCGCACTTCGGCTCGTGCGCGCAGCCAGTAATGATGTACCGCGAGCCGGAGCGTGTGGACGAGGAGGAGGAGAAAGAGGACGAGACCCCTGTGGGCTACAACCCAGCGCTGCGTAAGCGCCGCCGCCGTCGCCGCAGGGACACACGTACGGCCGGCTGGGTGATCGAGGACAGCGAAGGCAAGAACAAGTACAACGGTACCTTCGAGGGCGGCCAGTCGTCCACGTACATGCTCCTGGTCAAGAACCGCCACAACGACGAGTTTAGCGTCATGCCCGTAGAGCAGTGGTTTCGCTTCAAGAAGCCGCTTAACTACCGCACGCTGACTCTGGACGAGGCCGAGGAGATGAATAACGAGAAGAAACGCGCCGTCGAGCGCTGGCTCATGAAGCACAAGCTCGCGGGCGAGGACAAGAACGAGGCCGCTGGAGATACAGTCAGTGCCCCGCGCGTCCGCACGGGCGCGCTGGCTACGGCCCCGGCGGCGTCCAAGGTTAAAACCGAGGGCGATGACATCTTTGGGTCGACGGAGGCGAAACCTCGCCGTGTCGCGCGTCCTAAAGCCCGTGGTGAAGGTGCGACAGGCGAAGATGGAGGAGACTTTGAGGAGAAATTCGATGACGACGAGAGCGACGCTGAGATTCATAATGACCAACCGCAGGGAATCGAATCAGACTCGGAGGAGGACGAGTTCGAGGTCGACCCGGAAGGAACTGGCAAGCTGACTGAGACTGGGCAGGCCATGAAGGACCTGCTCAAGCGCGCGCAGAATGGGGAGATGCTGGAGAACAACAAGGACAAGGAAGATGACGATGATGACGAGGAGGAAGACGGATACACGGCCAAAGATATGGATGTCATCAAGCGCGATCTGGGTGGAAACATCATCCGTGACCGCTCTACTGCGGCAGTAGACAGTGTAGCGTCTGGTGATGCGAAGCCTGTAGCAGGTACCACGGATAGTAATACTGCTGACTCGAACGTCAAGACGAAGACTTCTGCGGCTGTCGGTGCTGGTACTGTTACCGGCAAGCGCAAGAATCCTGATAGCCGCACGAAGGATGAAACGCCGTCGAAGGTTCAGAAGCCGTCGGCCCCTTCCTCGCAGAACAAGCTCACGGAGGCTGGTGTGCAGCAGGAGCTGATTCGTTACGGCGGTCGTATGCGCACGCGTGATCTGCTGCGAAAGCTGAAGAAGCTGATTATCACGGACAACGATAAGGCGCTGCTCAAGGATATTCTGCGCACCATTTGCGACGTGGAGGTGGATGCAATTGACGGCCGTCTTCTGGTACTGAAGTCTCAGTTCCGTTAAGAAACTTGAGGATGGAGGGTCGCGAGAATCACTAGCATCAAATCAGGTGTCAAGACAAAAAATGCTTTTCAGATGTTGGCTCCGTAGCTTTTTCGAAGTAGCTTTAAATCAAGAGAGAGTGCTGCACCCAATTGAAAAAGGAGGGGGTGAATGTCACATAAAACGACCAACGGAGGAGAGCGGTTGCGGGCGCGCGTACCCCCGCGCGGGGTTCTCGCGAAGCAGGGCCGCGCGGTAGCTGCGGAGGTGGGCCCAGCGCCGAGCCTTCCAGCGAGCCGAGCACTGTAGCGGGCCCAACATAAAATATTTTCCTCGCAGGAGCGCAGCGACTGCCTTTGCGAAGTAAAGCCCAAGACCGCGATGCCAGTCGCCCCCAGAACGGGTAGGGTTAGCATTGATGTGAGACAATCAATACAAAACGTAAGCTTAAGCTAAAAATGTGACGCGGTGAGTTGGGTGCAGCAACGCGTGCCTTAAATCAAAGCTTTTTTTCGTGGTCATTGATAAGCGAATACAGTTGGGTGTACCATCATTTCCGACGGAGGAAGTACGCATATCGACGGAAGATATGGCCTGTACGAAGCTTATGGCCTATACACTCTTGTCAAATCTTCCCGATGTTCACTTGGAAAATATTTTAACTAATCACAGTCGGACCACACTTTTTATGCGTCGAAGTAGATGTTCAAATTTATCTTGTATTTTGAGTTCATTATGTTAATCCTGCACATGGTAAGAATGTTGTGTTCATACTTCTAATTGCCACTTGACATTACCATTTGATGCAGGTAAAAAGCTGCTTATCCTTTTCATTTGAAAGCAATAGCGAACAGAATAATGAAACTAATTGTCGCGAGCCGCCCTCACATGGGATGGTCTGGGTAGTATTAAAGCACAGTGCAAGTTAAAGGTAGACTCTTGTAAAGAAACACAACCGCTAATCAGTGAAACTAGCAACTTGCATTCCTTACTCTGAGGAAAATTCACGACTGACCTTCCGTTGCATTCCTACGTCTCTCTCTCTCTCTCTCTCTAGCGCCGCCACATAGCTGCGCACTCGCTTACCTGATCAGGACCTGCACGCGAACCCCTCCTGGACGCTTCATTAAACCAAGCACAAGACAACCGTAGACACCATCATGACATCCGTCCGACGCGGGCGCACACGAACCCAGCAAAACCTCGCGGCCGGTCCGCAGCAGCCCGGATGCCACCACAGCTTCGGGAGGACAGGGCGACATCTAAGAGACGGCCAACTACTGGGCCGTGAATTCATCCGTGTCGGCACTATGATGCGCCCGTCCACACACACCTTAGCAGCCAACTCGATGCGCATGGTCAGGACCGTGCCCGAGACGGTCGGTATCCATCGTTTCGATTCGGGACATAATGAGATCTCAAACTATCGAAATGTACGATTTTAAATTTAGGTACGATATTACTGTGAAAGAATACTAAATATTTGGACGGTTACTTGTATTGTGTATGAGTACATGATAATGAATGCACCTGTCGAGTATCTCCGAGATCGACGACAATAAACAGTTTGTAGTCTTTACAATCTCGCCGAGTTATAAATATTTTATAATTTTGAAGGAGGTCAATTTCGATTGGTGCCTATTCGTCAAAACAAAGATAATTAATATCCAATCACAATGATAAACCATAACCAACGTCCTTTCTAGTCTGCGCTTGCAATGAGATTTTGTACGGGATAGCATTTCTGTCCACTGGCCATATCTTCCGTCGATAAGTGTATTAATGGTCACTTATCTTGGTATACCTGCTACATTCGGTCACCGTTAGTACAACACTTTGAACACCTAAGTGTTGTGAAGGTTCACTCTGTCAGCAGCGGGGCGGTGACCCCGACACAGACGTCGACACGACCGTGGACCTCATTGAGAGCGACGTCGGTACATCGTAAAGAAGCAAGATGCTTCTGCTAGGGCAAAATTCAACATCTTTCTGAACAAGCACGCTGGCAAAAGTTTACGTTGGTGAAGCTCAGTGCATCGCACGTAACGAAGGAGATGTTGGTGAGCTACTTTCCTTTTAATTTAAGGACCCTGCTATTTCCTTAAACTACGTGAGCTCCATCAAGCGACAACTCGAGGAGACCACAGGAACGAACGTGTATCGCACGGATCCCGACTGATACCGCGCTGTAGTCGGCACCTGCAGAAACAGTACATCATGATCGCAATATCGACCGGCAAGAAGCTCAAAGAGCAAGCGCCACCCGTGACGATGGACGACTTGCGCTCCATTTCTATCATACTCTTTCTCAGACACGACAAGAAAGCTCTCCTCGATCGCACGCTACTCAACAAGCAATGGCTCGCAACTGGTCAGCTCCGATGTCGGCACGATTCATTTCTCCGACTTGCACTGGCATGACATTTTTTCCTTATTGGCGTAGCTCGGTAGGTGTAAAATGATTTGTTGAATTAGAAGGTCGCTATTTTATGACTATTGTGCTTTAACTGCCAACATGAAAGCTCGGAGCATCTCATTTTCTGCTCTTGGATATGCTGGAGCATCGATCCTTTCCATGCCCTGGCGTCGTAACGCCTTGTCGATCCCTACAATGCATCGCTGAGGGTGTTTTCTAAAATGCTAGAAACAAATACAGACGCGCATGTCGCGGCATACAGCAATGAATGATTAAGCCTTTTGCAAGTATGACAACGATTCTGCGTTAACGAGAAGACTTCTACACTTCGCAAAAGTGGCCCTAAAAGGCTTTGCCGATGGTCTTACCGTTAATGTACTATCGCGACACATTAAATGGATTTTCCGCTATGAAAGATATGGATGAATAACTATATCTCTCCGACCAAACTTGACCATAGTATAGTGCATATTAGCCAATAAGATCATTCTCCGATTCGATTTAGCCAGTGAAAACCAACTTCAAAGTTTTTGGCGAGTCAAATCGCTTCAAACTGTTCAGTTTCATCCAATAAGAACGCGAGTAGAGGTTGCAGTCGGAAGCAGAGCGATTCCGACGTATATGGGCGGAGCTGATGCCCAGATATGTGTGCCGTGCTACAAACGTGTGGTGGGCCACATATCACTCGCATATTTACCGCTACTCCGACCAATAACGATGAGCCTGAACAACTTTGAAGCCCGCCAACACCAAGCGCGTGCGAGTGACGGCCATGAAGGCGTTCAAGCGCTTCCTTTCCGCTGAAAGCACGAGCATAGATCATGTTAGGGCTATAGCCGTCGCGAACCCAAGCCGCGCAGGCGGTACTTGATGACGCTAATGGACAAGTTTGGTGTGTGCCTGGCATTTCACGCAGGAGCACGGGGGCAGCACCTGTCGCGTCACTCCGTCGCAATACTTCCGCCACGTGAAGTGCTGGCTTCTGGACGGATGTCCTGTCCAAGGCGGCACTGTAGCACGGCAGCTGCTGAGCATGGGGCGCACGCTTGAGCAGCACTGCGTCAAGCGCGAAAGGGGTGGATTTGTCAAGAAGGCGGTTGCATGCACGAAGGAAGATCTCAAGAAGATGACAAGGTATCTGTATTCAACGGCTAGTTGTGCGCCGGACTACCAAGATGTAGCTCTGTTAGCTCTCTTGTGGTACAGTTTGGCCGCGCTTCGGACCTGACCTTCCTTCGGAAGCAGCAGCTCTCCATAGGTGCTGGCGGCGTGTTTTTCATCCGCTTCATCCGTATGAAGACGTCCGACGAGCAGGCACTGTCGCTATTCCCCGATGCTGACTTGTCCGCTGCTGGCGCTCAGCTGGCTTTGGTCACCCAGAGTCGCCGTGCGCAGCGCTCCTCAACCACTTGCCAGTGCAGTACAAAAACGTTTCCGTTGCGCTGACCGATCACCCGTTGCTGGACCTGCTTGAGGAAACCGACACCGTGGGTCCTTCTCAGGCGTGGAGAAGCAGCACAGTCCACACGACGCCGACGATTGGTATCCACTCTCTTGTCAACCGCTTGCTCGATCGTGTCGCTGGACCCACTAAAGTCGAAGATCCGCTAACCTCTCGTTCGTCGCGACGCGGCGGTGCCCAGCATGCCAACGCGTGCTCGGAGCTGACGGCGCAGTGGATCCGCGATCGGGAGCCTGGAACTTGATCACGACGAGGAAAGCCGCCGCCTACGTCTTCAATACTCCGAAAGAAGATCATCAAGTCGCGAAGGTACTGAACGGAATGGCGCCAAAACAAGCCTATGTTCTTCCATCGCTGAAAGGCTTCGACTCGGCAACACAAGTTCCGATTAGGGAGGTTAGCCACAAGCTCTTCAACGTGAAAAATGCAAGGCCTTTAACGACTGCGCTGTTGTGAGAGACATGCTGACAGCAACCATCATCATCTACTACCCGTCGGTGATGAAGACAAACGCGCAGGGGTTAGCGATGACGACGATCCGGCGCTGCGCCAAGGCCTCTGGTGTGACCACGTCGAACCTTCTTGCTTGGTCAGTGCAACTTACGAGGTCTGCTAATCCCGCTCACTCCGCCGCAGTCGACCTGACGGAAGGAAACATGAAGGCCATAGTTACGTGCGATCATCAGACTGCATTGATAGAAAGCTTAATCGCGGTCAACTGTCGTCTCGAGGCTCTAGTTAACTTGCTAGAAGCTACAAACATCAATACTGGAGGTAACACATCAGAATACCGCAGTGAGCAGACAAAGCGACCAAGAGATGAAGATTAAAACGTACCAGTGAAGCGCCGATGTCGATTGAAAACGATACCTCTCGTCGACACGTGGTTTGCGTGGTACACGGCAGTTCCGCGTGAATGGCTGAGTACTATCAAACCACAAGAAGTCGGACGCCAAGCACCTCGTAGCCTCCATGAAGCTCTTCATTGAAGACGGATGCGCACTCGACGAGTCGCCACCGAGCTACAAGGATAATGTCCGCCAGTTTGGAGAGATTAGCATTAAACAAAGTCGTGGCGTACCTCGTCCCGAAAACGTACCGTCAACGGGGTCTGACGATGTGCTCAAGGGGCTTCATCATCTGCGTCGCGAAGGAAGCCTCAATGGCCTCATCAGCGCCTACGTCTTGCAATCGGTAGAGTTGTAGACCCTGCGCCACTCCATCACCAAGGCACACTCTGGCCGCTTCTGTAATACCACACGCCGTATTCACCCGTATCCTTGTGGTCGGTGCTTCCGTAGATGTCGCTCGCTTGGAGGTCTGCCACAGTCAATAGAGTATAGAGAAATTTACCGGTGGGTAGAATCGAAGTACCTCCTTTCCTTTCGGGGGCTCTTCCATTGAGCTACGTCGGTGGTGGGTAGTGGGGAGGGGGGGGGGTAAACGACAGCATCGCAGGAGATATTCAGCTGTAGGATCAAGGGGAAATTAACGACCACGGTTCTTTGTGGAAGCGACAACCCTCTTAGAAGTGCCATGGGCACAACCCCTCAATTCACCAGGCCAGGCGGTCAATCGATCACTGAGGTTGCAGAGCAAAATGGCGCAGTCAATATTGCACGTGTGCCACTCATTTGCAAGATGTAATTACGCCTGCCACCTATCATTGAGCCAGTCATTGCGAGGGGATCTTTCAGGGGCTGAATGTCATTTTACGAAAGCCTCCACAACTTAATGCGATATAAAGTTCTGCGATATGGTCGGATGCTAGTCGGAGATGCGGCGACGGTCGGAGTCGTCATGATATGGCGAATTAGCGTGAGGCTGCGTTAGTAAACGGATTTCTCAAAGCTGCAGCTGGAGCACGAAAACGCAGGCGATCCGGAAAGCTTACGGGTATTGTCAAGGCATGGAGTGAGTTGAACGATTCACAGCGAGCAGCCTTCAATGCTTCCGATTTTCAGCGGTTCATTCAGCTCAGCATTAACGATGAGCTTTCTTAGGTAAGGCGCGGATATAGTCGGATATCATCAACTAAAAACAAATGACCCAATGTTGCTCCACACGTTTCCAGCGAATTCAATTTACGTTAGAAGTTTCTCAACAAGTCTGCCCATGTCCACCATGAAGTCCAACCTGACCGCCGAGGCGACGTCAGTTTTGGCGGCAGAGAAGAACATCACACAGGTCGAAAACACGGTCCATGAGCACGCTAGCAGCCACGCGCTCCACTAGCCCTCACGCACGACGCCGAGGCACTCCAGGAGCACGATGCCGAGGCAGCCTCCCTACAGTCAAGAAGCACTCCAGCGAGACATCCCTCCACACGGTTCACAAAGCCCGGCAGCGAGGGCGCGCTCCACCAGCTCTCATGCACAACGCCGAGACAACACTCCACATGATTCAGGAAGCACGACGCCGAGGCAGCATCCTCACAGTCCACAAGCACGCCAGCGAGACAGCTCTCCACACAGTTCATAACCACTCCTGCGAGACAGCTCTCCACACAGTTCACAACCACTCCTGCGAGACAGCCCTCTACATGGTCCACAAGCATGCTAGCGACCGCGCGCTCGACACAATTATCACGCCCATCGCTTAGGCAGTACTTCACACGGTCCAGAAAGCACGATTCCGAGGAATCCCTCCCCACAATCAAGGATCACACACGCCAGCGAGACAGCCCTCCGCACGGTCCACGGCGCGCTAGCGAACGCGCGCTCCACACAGTCCTCACACACGACGCGGTGCAGCACTACACATAGTCCGCACGGCCGAGCCCCACTTGTTGCCGAGCATTTGCCACTGATCAGTGGCCAGCTCCACCAGCAATATTGTTACGAATCCAAGACTTAGGCCATGTTGCTGATATCTTTATGTATTGTGAAACTAAGTATCAACAGACGCCTGGAAATAATTGCTATTTTCAGCCACGGTTTGATAGACTTCGAGGTCGAAGACAAGCCGACGATAAGCGGTACAGTATTTGGAAATATTCGTAATTACGTATAATTGCTTTATTACTATTATTAAGCTTTCTACTCAAAACTTCCGTGCGCGATTCAATGTCCGGCATTATTTGGCCTATTCAGCCGGCAAGTTGGATTTACCGGATGTTTCTGGTCCTCTTGATGGTGCCGATATACATGAAACAACCAAATTATTTCGGTGATGGTTATGACCATATCTGCAAGCTCAAGCATGAGCATATACGTCCCCAGGCAGGCGCCAACAATTGGTACAAGATTCGCGGCGATTACTTACGAAAATGTGGTCCCAAACGTTTGGAGATGGATACCGGCGTAAACGTCTAAAATGAGGAAACAAAAGATCTGTAACTGTATATCGACAATTTGTTTATTGTTGGCACTGACGCCGACACTGAAATAGCGCTAGCTGAGCTCAAGAGCGAATTGAAGATTAAGGACTTAGGCAATTTAAATCGTTTGCAAGGAATGGAGATAACGTGCGTGACCGGACGCATACTGGCGATTTCCCAAAAGACATACTCGGATTAGATTATAGCTCACTGCAAGATGGATAAGGGTAAACTACAATATCTGGTGCAATGTACACGCCCAGACATTGCCAATGCTGCATGAACGGTAGAAAATATCTAAATTACAATACTTGCGAGCATATATATCCGCCAAGGTGGCACTGCGTTACTTGAGAGGGAAATCCGATTACGGATTTGTATGGACAAGAATCAACAAGCCGGACTTACAGGTTCTGGTGTATGTGAATGCATGGAAACCACGTATCCCGGTGGTGCAAATAGATTGTCTTGTGCAGATGCGGATCTGGAAAATAAGAAAGATGATCGTAAGTCTATATCTGGATACGTGCTGCAGATGGACAATTGTACCTACATGTATTTAAGCCACAAGCAGCGTCTTATCGGCATGGTGCGCAGGTTTGGTAGATTTGGATGGAAAATAAGGATATAGTAAAATAAAATAAAAGAGGTGAATGTTACCCGCGGAGCAAATTTGGGATTGAGGAGGAGAAAACCACGAAGGTGAACAACCCCTTTTGATAGACTAGGACTCTATACTAACGGGCAGATGTAATCACGACAATGGCACGGCCCAGTCGGAGACACGACCATTGTCACACTTATGACAGACAATACTCGAACTTCAACGCAAGAAAACAATTTTGTATAATGACAAGCAAACGGCAGCGGCGGTCATTAAAGCGAACCCACAAGATGAAAGTACTCATCTCGAATACCGTAATTTCGTGACTACTATGAGCGAGGCGAGGTTTCGTAGGCGTACTGCCCATCTAAAGAGATACTTGAAGAAATATTGACCAAACGTCTATGCCCACGCAGTTCAAAAGGTTGCTGCAGCTTTTGAACATTGTACCTGTACCGAAACTACGACGATGAGAGACAAGAGTTCAAAGAGAGATGAGGAACAGAGTTAACCAACAGCGACGATTATCAGCGCAATGGAGTGGGATGCGAGACGGAAACATGTACATACATGTAAGATGGGGGGGGGCTGATACACTGAGAATGTATCTATATGAGAGCTGGAGACACTGGAAAGTACATTCGCGCACCTCGTTTTCGGCACGGGTACCTCTCCATAACCTGCATGACCTAATGATGATGTACTTTGGTTGCGCAACGAAGCTATGGGCAGCTTGCGCATCACCTTTGCCACAAACTTAACCTCAAGAGATCCCCCCCTCCTCGAGGAGGGATGGCACGCATCAGCGATCTGCTTTCAAAGCTTGGCGCGAAGGCATCCAATACAACGAGCCATTTTCGTTTTCCTTTTTTAACCATCACGGAACGTCGCCCGTCCTGCTATACTACATTGAGTCTTGCGAAAAAGCGTACAGTAAAATATGTGGCTATTCGAGACCGGAGTGCGACAGCAGGAGCGACAGGACGAAGGAAAGACAACCACCGGTGACCACGCGGGGAACGACGATGACGCCAGCGAGCCAGCTTGTCAGGGACTGACCCGCTGGAAAGGCAAGCCGCCTGGGGTATGGAGACTTGCACCCTGGCGCCAGACAGTAGCAGCAACGGAAAAAGGTAGACACAGACGGCAGGAACAGGCGAAGACCGAGGCGGGATTCAAGGACGATGGCCGCGGAGTGTGGATGGAGCACACGGGAGGCTAAGTGAGCAGCTGCGAGCGGCCGCACGATGGACGTGCGAAGGAGGTGAGCGACAGGACGGCACGAGCAACGACTCAATGTGCGGCTGGGAAGCGACGTCAACGGGCGCCCAGCAAAAGCTCGCCGGCGTGAAGGGACGGAGCGCCCAAGGACAGCGAAGTGGATCCGTGGATGGATCGCAAAGACGCAACAGTGTTACATTTGCCGGCAAAGACGCTGCCGATGTTGTATTTGCCGAACAAGGCTTAAGTGCTGGATTTGCCGAGTGAAGCTCAAGTGTTAGAGTTGTCACGAAGTAGGCAAGTGGACGCACCCATCGCGAGAAGGCATACGCCAGAGTGTCGCCGTCGAGTATCGGTGCGCAGCACAGAGCGGGATGGTGGTGGTTGTCAAGTGAGGGATAGCTTCTTGTACTCAGTACGAAATGTCTAAGGGAGAGCCGTCGTCGTCTCACTTTAAGCTTGCTGATTGTGCCACCAAGCACTTCAAGACTCCCTTAGCTGTCGAGTGCTCTACTATTTAAAACATTCTAAAGAGGTCAGCGGACTTTGCGGATTTTCCGGACGCCCACAACTGCCGAAAACGTCAATTTTTTACCATCCGCACTACGTGCATTATACGACAACATCATGCGTCGAATCTATGTGTATATGGTCTAGCAAGACAACGACACCATTACAGGCCCCAACTGCTAAAAATCGCGTCGCGTGAGGGCGTGTGGCTACCCAGCGGCAGTTCACAGAGCCATGAGTGATTGTATCGCTTTCAGCAGCGCACTCGGCTATGGTTCTCTATGCGCCGTGGCGAGGGCGGCTAGTCGGACGACGAATCGGTGGAGGAAGGGACCAAGGCGCTTCAAACCACAATCTCACACTATCACCCTCGTGACGTCTATAATATGGACGAGACGGCGTTATTTTACAAAAGAGAGCCGAGAGGTTCGCTTACGGTCGACAAGAAGGAAAAAGGGAAGAAGCAGAGCAAGCACAGAATCACGGTATGCGTGGCTACCACGCTGACGGCACTGAAAGGCTTCCGATGCACTTAGAGGAAGCGCAAGGTACCACACACTTTGAAGAATCGCAGTATATTCGCTGAGATCGAGGCTACCTACACAAATACGGTTAAAGCTTGGATGAATACGGAGAAGTATTGTGAATGACTTACGGGCTTAAGCAAACGGATGCAGCTGGAACAAAGACACATATTGCTTCTCATCGACAATGTGTCATCCCATAACGACGATCCTGTCTAACCGTCCAATGTGGTGATCCACAAGCTTCCGCGGGACACAACAGCTGCCCTTCAGTCTATGACGCACAGGACCATCAAGTCTCTAAGGTATGAGTACCAGAACAAGAAGCAGGACGCATAGCTCGACATGCTCTACAGCAACATTCCGTACTCGACCGTTGATAGTTACACTGTAATGAACTGATTATCTGAAGGGTGGAGCGATGTATACACGCAAACCGTTCGGAACGGTTTGTGCCATATGTTGGATGGTACATGTAATGCTTTTGAAACTAGTAAGACATGCGATCAGTGAGTAACATCATGGAATCGCGATCACAATTATACACTTTTGGTATGGAAATTTCGAGTACAATCATGCATCTTTCCAAATTGCCCAGTCCTTCATTGGTCTTGGTCGTTCCGTTAATCTTTGAAGTGCCAATATTGCTATGGGATAGTGACACAAATTTCATCAGTTAAGCTTTGAACCATTCTCAGCCAGTTCCTCCGGTCATATGCTTTCAAATACGAACTTTTTGTGATTGGGAAGATACCCATTGGGCTGCATGTGCCCATGACTTCGTTTTATGAAAAAGAACATTGCAGTGCTGTCGTCCTGCCTGCGGTGCTTACCGTCGCTGAAAGGAAGTACGTGAAGAACATCAACAAGGCTGTGTAGGGGGCCGAGTAATCGGGAGCCCATGCGAAATGCCTGCTTCTTGAAAGGGATCTAAGAAAAATGCCTTCCATTGGAAGGGGGTTGGTATAATATTTTTCTTTGATGCAGAACCCGCAAGGAAAAGATATCGCTAGGCCGCGACGCTCGGGTTATACAGGGACTAGCCGAGCTGGATTCTACCGAACCGTTCTTGCTGTCTTACGAGCTATCTTATAGGTGGCTTTAATATTTTTACGTGCACACGATGAAATGGGTGTGTCGCTGCCGGCTTAAGCTTGATTCGCACGGAAGGTGCTCTGCCGGATTGTATTGGCGCCCTGTTGGTCGGTTGTGACCTTTTCGAGTACCCGTAGTACCCTGTGTAGTCGGTTGTGACCTTTTCGAGTACCCGTAGTACCCTGTGTAGTCGAGTTTTTTTTTTTTGTGGGGGCATTGACGGTAGTTCAAGCGATCAGATAATTAGAATTCTTCCTCAGTAATGCCAATTTAAATTAAAATGTTCTTCGGTATACTCGTTAATAAGTGTGGACTTCTAAAAAGGCTCCTGCATCAGTTTGAAAAACACCCCGGTGTTTATTAATGCTTGGATACGTCTGCATAATTTCTGGGTCGGATATAACAAAGTGGGAAGCCAAATTTGTAACCTGAGTCTATGTTTACCTATACTTTCACCCGTGTTTTCTCTAACCCATGTCAGCTTAGGGGGGACAACCTGCAAGGTCGATTCTTCTGATGAAGCACGCACTTCATCCATCTGCGATGTTGCTGTTCGGGCGGCGGCGTCTCTGCGGAGTTCACATTAACGTAATCTACCAAGTGTTGCACTTTAGACTATTTATTAAATGGGTCCGATCATGTCATGTGGGTATACCGATCGTATACTAACATAGTCAATGGGTATTAAAGAAAGATAATTGGGCTAAAAGAGGGGAAATAGTCAAAACAGCTTGTCATCCATACGGCAAAAACTCTACCCAAAAACGAACTTGAGGATAAGATAATATTATCCTTGGTATTTGCGTCCATCTGGTGCAGAGACCCGAAGTCAGGTCATGGGAGTGGACGGGCAGGAACCGAACTGCATTACCAACTTGTTACCTATATATCCCAGACAAATTGAGAATATGCTGAGACTTCTTTAACTTGCCCGAATCTCTTGTTTCTTAATTAGTTGAATCATATTAATACTGCCCAAAGGCTAGTGTTGAACACTGACAACCAATTGCATCCGCTTATAGTGAGCATGGCGCATACCGGTACAGTGTACCATTCTCCAATGTGATGTTCAGATTGTGATAACCGGTATTAGAGAGCTTTGCATTCAGGGTTCTCATCCGGTTCCAGAAGCTGATAACGGACACGGACACTGCCAAGAAAACAGTCCTAGCGTTTTCAGAGACAAACCTCATCCAGCCAATAGGGAAGAATAATACTATCATTTTGTTTGTAAGTGTGTATTACGCTAATTCGCTACCAGTCAACGACGCATTCGCCAATTTTCTCTGTCGCTCCGTCGCGCTCTCGCCACCAGCATGCCACCTAACAACGATAAACCTTCTAAGACGCCCGTTGATGTCTCATCAACAAGGTCGGCCCTCGTGTCTTCTGAGACCCCCCCTTGAATAAAGCGCACAGGAAGTTTAGCAAAGAAGACGACCTCGTTTTGCTACGCCAGGTTCAAGCCGATCGTCAATTTGCAGCTGATAGGGTCCATCATGGAGGGTTCGGCAGTTAATGCTGAGAAGGTGAAGGGGGTTAACGGTTTTGCCAAGCATAATTTGACCAACAAGTCGACACAGGCACGCCTCAACGTACTACTAAATTCCAATAAAGCCTTCAACGACAAGTCTGCGAAGGCGTCAGTCGTTTCGGAGGAGTACACGGAGAAGCGTCAACTTCTAGATGAGGTCACTGCTGCGGTTGAAGACACGTTCACAATGAAGCGCAACGTATTCGCGATATCAAGGACAAATCAAAGCGGATGAGGATGCAGACGAAGCGATGCGCATTGCCTCTTCGGCTCGCATGAAGAACTGCAAGACTGAAACCGCCAATTACTTAACTAAACGTCGTAGATTGAACGTCGGCACTGTCGTTGACCCTATTCGTGAGGATTCGGAGAAATAGAGAGAAGTACATCGGCGCCGTTGGGAGGAGCAACAGGAGGGGGGTGCCACTGACCGTGAATGAATGAACGCAAGTGGAACAACGAGCGAAAGGACTGTGAAGAAGAGCGCAAGTATCGGCTCGAGCTGGCTCGCTTGGAGATTGAACGTCTAGACAAGATGCTTATGCTTTCTACAATGGAGTCTCCTATGCATTCTACTATGGCTGACAACGTGCTGAACTAATATAAGCCTTCATAGATGGAGGTCTCGTTTTGAAATAAGAGCTGATCTGGTTGGGACTGTAGCAGCTGTGGCAGTCCGTAAGTAGCATTGCTACCTTGACAAATTTACCTACAGGTGAAAGGCGAGCTTTTTTTTAGTCAATGTACGGCTACAGCGTCTTCATGACCTTGAGATTACACTCGATAGACTCAAGTACACTACTCATTTCGCGGTTGAACTCTCGCTCAATAGGATCGTTCACGTTATCTTTGAATCCGCTAAAAATGTATTTTTGCAGCCCGTAGGCGGGAGCCCCATACACAGCGCGTCCACTACGGTCAGAATGACCATCGAAGTACTTGAGCAGTTTGTTAGCGTGAAGCATTGCAGAATCGTGGCGTCTTCCTTTCCACTGGACCCCAAAAATGCACACATATTCCATCAGCAGCTGTAACGGCTTAATAACTGAAGCAATGGTAGCGTTTGTGACCGCTGTACACATGCAGCTGAATGCTTTCACCACGGACACCCTGACGTGGTGAGGGCCGAGCAATTGCGACCTTAGTTCCATCGGGAAATCCAAAACTGCTTTTCATTGGGGTATCTTTGGCATTCACAGCGTCACAGTAGGTTTGCATCCTCTCCGCCAAGAAATAATGGGAGGCAAATATAACTTCAGCAAATGTGTCGTGAATGAGGTCGACCATGAGCAAAAAGACCCTCGACGTGGCCGGAAATCAATCGGCTGGAGGTTTTCATCATGTCGAAATATCGCTTCGGGAACGCCTGTCTTGACAGACTTATACAGGGTGTTTCGATGGCTGGCACTCAATAGCTGATGACGACTTCACGAGGTACTCGAAGGAGCTCTACAGCTCTCGTATGGCTGAAATATTGAAGCGGAACTCTAGCTCAGAATTAGCGTCAGTGTATTCATTGAGGTTGAACTGGACATCTAGAACCTCGGATTGCTCGACGAAGTCAAGACCATAAAAGTACAGAGGTTTCATGTTACATTTCATTTAGTCGTTCTTCTATACGTTCCAGGTCAAAATATCAGGAGCGTCATCATTTCCATCATCAGACAGCAAATCAATCGCCAAGCCAGCCATCTCGTCTTCCGAGCAGGAAAGTTCCTCGCACATGACGGCGTACTCCACGCCAGCCAGTTCATCATCGATCGGAGATGAACAGGTCATCGCACTCCACGGTATACTTCCTATCGGACACTTCTGCATTCACCTAGCCAGAATCCATCGCGGACAACTCTGCGCTCTCCAGGCCTGCCCGCCCTGCGCTCTCTCTCTCACGTTCACCACACCGGACAGTCCGTTGCTCTCCACCGCGCAATCTGCACCGGACAGCTCGAGGATCTCCGCCGCGCTATCCACACCGGACCGTTTAGTACTCTCGACCATATTTTCCACACCGAAAAGCTCGGGGCTCTCCAGCTCGGTGCTCTTCGCCATGTTTCCTGGTCATACAGCTCTAGGCCAAATCGGATCAAAGTTCAGAGGTTTCCAACTAGGATTCCATTCCTGGTTGATCGGCTATTCCCCGGACTATTAACCCTTTCGCGGTAAAAGGCCACATATTTCGCCCTTTAAGGGTGTTAGCAAATCACGGTGCGAAAGTGCGCTCTTCAATGGCGCATTTTGTGCCCTTTTAGCTGTGAAGCCTGTCGGCGCTATCGTCTTTTGTTTCTGCCAATCGGATTTGAGGGTATAGGCGTGTGCGGAGATCTGGCTCGTAAAGTATCGTGCCACGTCGCCGGAATCGCCTGATTACGGCCATAAACCGGGGATCCCCATGATTGATTATATCTTACCCCCTCCGTCTCAGACACTCAGCGCCAGTCTTGCTAGCTATACAAACAGCAAGATACATACATCACAAAGCGACCGTGCAGCCAGAGTCAAATCAAGTGACACGCCGGTATGCGCACCAGCTTCCTCGACTGGGACGACAAACAGTTAGTACAGATCGCCCATGAGTTTGAAAAGGAAGGCATCCGGGTGGCGTGGGAGTACATGGTCCGGCGTATGGCCAACTCCAATCGGACGTCTAAGCAGCTACGGGTGCGCCTCGCGGCTCTCAAGCGAACCTACGGCAAGAGGGTCAAAGATTTCCCTATCTGCTTCTTCAGTGAATCTGCACCAGGGCATAATGTGCTGTCGTCGGGGTGTATGCATTCCTCCTGCTAGGTCTAGGCATTCGCTGCCGACTCAACTATCGCCGTCAGCTAGGGCACCAGTGCCGCAGATGCCGAAACGGGGATCGGCAATTGCTGAGAAGGATCCGCCTGCGGCTGTACCGGTGGTGACGTCCGTGGCACTGATAACAGCTCTGGATGCTAGCATCGTACAGGCGACCGTGTTCAGCGACATCGCCGCGAATGATATTCGCCAGGAGTCGGGCAAGACCCAAAACAACGCGGGCGAACTGCTGGCATCGGGCGTCGCCGCGATGCTTGCCGCGATGGGGCCGCTGGACGAAGATGATGTGTTCCTGGGCGTCGGCGCTGGGATTGGCAACGTTCTGGTTCAAGTCGCGCTGGCTACGAATGTCAGCGGGTGCCTTGGTATAGAGGTACACGCTGACCTATGCTAGCCCGTCGTGCAGCATATGCAGCGATACGCTGACGCCTACCCGCTACTTCGCAAGGTGGCCATGATAGCGGCTGATGTGCGCGACGCACTGCTATCTACGCAGGCTCCTACGTCTGAAGTGTCTGCGGGTCAGCGGCAGCTCGTCGTTCTTTGTCTCAGGTCGAAATATCCTGTCCAATGGCAGCTCGGCCACCTCGCCCAGTGTCCGCGTCCGACGGCAGCTCAGCCACCTATTTTTTAGTGTCCGCGCCAGCGTCCACGGCGGCGACAGCTGGGCCTACTTCGACTCGCTCGTGATCTAACGTCCAGCGGCAGCTCGACCACATTCTCGTGCGGGCACCATCCTCACGGCAGCAGCTGGCATAGTTCACGTGCACCAAAACCTCTGCCACGCCATTTTGAGTGTGGAACTGCACTGCCCCCATCCGCACCAGTTCGACCATCTCCACCGGCCACACCAGCTCGGTCGCCACATTTCCGGCAGTGATTACAGGACAATTTGACGCACGACATCAGACTTTGGGGTGCAATGACTAGGTTCAGCTAGACTGAGGTTTGCAGGATCGATGCCAGTAGCAGCGCTCTTCAATTGAGCAAGCAATGATCCCTGGCGGATATTCCCTTTCGTCGGGAATAGGTTCTGGAGCAAATAAAACTGGTGGTATTTATCCCAGCATGTTCATGATTGCTGTGGACCCATCCACGTTGTTGGTGATGTTTCATTCACTTCTCGACATAAGCACACACCATGAGTGAGGCAGTATGTTGTCACCTCCGTCGGGTAGCCGTCTTCCCATCGGCAAACTATACATCTACGTCGTTTCCTGCTCTTCTTATCCTGAATTTGCTTAGAGGCTACGGCAATGCACCGCCGGTGTGGACTGCCGTCGCTGTGAGTTGACCGTTGAGATGGCGTTACGCTGGAATCTCCACCGCCATTCACTCCGAAATTTTCGTCTAACAAACGTGCTCCGTAGATCATACGGCCCTCGCTGAGAGCTTCGACCCACTTGCCGTTCATGAGCTCACTAGCCAAATCCATAACGAATTGCCGATGTAGGTCATGCACGGTTGGGTCTGGTTTTGCCAGTCGAGATGTCAAGTACGCGTTCAAACGTGCAATGTCAATCATGGACAGAGCAAACTGTCCATGATTGACATTGCACGTTTGATGCCATATCTTGTAAGAGTGGCCGTCTGCAATAGAAAATCTATATCGGATCTGATCTAATCTGTCCACACCTTGCATGTTCTGATTGTACTCGCCAATGCATGTGGGGGCTGCGAATTCAGTCGACGCATTACCAACAGAGCCTAGTGGCAGGTTTAATAATTGATGCGTCGGCGTTTGACACCATGTCGACGACATCCCCGTCGCACCACGAGGCAGCAATCATACTGTAATCCCGGGAGATGGCCTGGCAGAGATCACAGCGAGTACATTTGGTATCATCTAGAATCGTGTGGCGAGGGAAATGCTTGCTGTTCGATTTGATGGTTCCCCGACCACACAGACCCTTTAGCTCAATCTCTTGAAGCAGTTGAACTGAGGTGTAGTAGTTGTCCACACTGACGATGCGTTTGGAGCCGAACAACGGCCTCGCGACTTCCAATACATGCTGGCGAATCTTCGACACCTTATCAAATTCTGCCCGCAGAGACGGCGCTTCTTCATGTCCAACAACACCATCAAGTCGGTCTCCAATATCACATCTATTACAATGCAGCGTATAGTTTAGTGCTATCCAAGTAGAAGAGCAGCAGACAGTGTAGAATCGAAAATGATACTTCCCTCTTGGCTTCATCGGATTAAATACAATCATGTGTCTTCCTTGCCGAGATTGACACGCTACGTTGGCTTCGTCCAGAGCGACATTCCGTCCAACCTTGATGTAGAGGCCGCCAGTGACTTTAAGTAAATTTAGCGGAGGTCCTATACGAGCAGCAGCTTCGCGATCAAGCGTTGTTGGCACAGCGTTAAAACTCAAACATCGTCGCAGCAGTTTGTACCGATTGAAAGACATCACACTATCCAACGATATTGAGTTCCCACCAAATATCATATCTTCCGGTTGCTGGCCCCAGAATTTTGCGTAACCTCCTTTGTCATTCAAAGCCATGTAGAACATGATGCCTAGTAATTCCATCCGCCCCGCGAGTGTGAACGAAGCTGAAACTTTGATGTCGTGGGCAACAGCGTATTTGTTCGACTCGAACAGTACTTGGCACCAAAAGTACAGAGTCAAGTAGGCGAAAAAGCCCGAGGTGGCTGATTGTTCAAACAGGTGCCTATAGGCAGGTAGGAGAACCGTATTTGTTGTGCCGTCGGCATGCTGGTAAAGATCGGCCGGTGCATTTCACTTCTCCGCTAGGTTCAAATCGCAAGTTTTGAATGGCTTCCACTTCTTCCAAACTGGCCGGAAGCAAGGTACCAGGATCAAATTCTGCGTAGTCGTCGGCCACTTGCAAGTCGTCGTCATCATCCACGTCAATGTCGTCGTTAACATCACCAGTCACCAACTCTTTCCAGTCCGGGTTACCCTTCAACCGGGTAAGTGCCTCGTAATTATCCAAACCGCGTTGAACGCAGCCGACGCTGATGTGCTCCACAGCGCTCTGAAATTGGCTATCAAGTCAGCAAATTTCGAAAAGGGAAGCGAACATGCCTCGCATCGGTCGTCGACAAACACGCCCGGCAACGTGTGCTATTCCGACAGGGCGATAGAGCTTGGATTTCATCCATGCCTCTCGCTTTGGGGTGAATGCCACTAATTTATCCAGGTATACTCCTTGCAGCATTATTGGGTGTGTCCTCGTCGCTGGCATCCGACGTGAATAGTCAGGCATCTGCCTGCGAGCTGTAGCCACGGACTCCTGAGGTGTCCCGGGCGAGGCATTTGTCTGTTGAGAGCCCCTTGGTTCCGGGTCAACTATACAAAGCTCATATTAATACACACATGGTGAGCACTTGCAACACACACGACAAAAGAAAGTGTCTTACCTGCCGCCACGCCGCGGCCCGCACTGCGTCCTCCCTCTCGGCGGGCTCCGGCTCCTCATCCACCGGAAGCTCTACGGTCGACTAGCTCTCGCCCTTCCTACGCCGTCGCCGGCATCTGCGGCACGGCCGTGCACTGATTGTGCACGCCCTGAATCTGCGCTGTCATCGGTCGTACTGGCTGCGACTGCTGCTAGATAACCCAACGAAGCGTTGGGTTGGCACACACACACACGAAGACAACAGAAAGCAAACAACGCACCTGCCGATGCAGCAGCGTATTGGTGGACCGCACGCTATCCGAGAAAGAAGTCGACGCCTTCCTGGCCGTCTGGGTCGCCTTCCGGGCGAATGTAACGATATCGAGGGTCCAACTCCGCCTGGGGGGCGGCTTCGAGTGCCAGCCTGCGCGCCTTAGCCATGCCCATGCACCGTTGAAGGCGACAACGCCCCCCAAATCACTCGAGGCAGGAGTCTATCTCGGCGTCCTCCGCCGCCGCCACCCGCTTCTTCCCGCGCCCCTTTCATCAAACTCCCTCGGGAGCACGTTCATTTGTGTGGCCAGGCGTGGTAGCGTGCCATGTCTCAAAAGAATATATTGATACGGGTATGTCTATCTATATAACTAAGTTATTTGAAAAATTGATTCAATCGTTTTGGGGAGGCATTTACTTTACAGGTTCGCGTCAGAATTTCGCGCCAGGATCTCTTGCCGTACATTGCACAGTAAGATAAAGATATTTACACACATCGAAGCTTATCATGGGAGAGGGAACAGTCGGTATGACCAATCACATGCACATTCAGAAGCGCAACTATCACTGAAGCGCAGTATACACCATAATAAGATCAAGATACTTGCACACATCGGTGCTTATACTGCTTACCGCAGTACACAGCATAGTAATATTAAGATACTTACACACATCAGTGGTTATCGAGCAGGAATACCTGAAGACCAACAACAACAGTTTTGCACGCATCTCTCGCTGGTAACATACCTTATAAAAACAGCTCTCCGGTATATTCTATTGCCAATCTGCCTCTCAATCTCTGCACAACATCGGCTAGCCTGCCGCTCTAACCCACCGCTTCTAGCTCGTCGACAATTAGATCCGTCGTGGTGACACGTACGCGTACGCAACTTCATCAAGCGCGTCATCGTGTGGAGACGGGACTGGTATGGTAAACTACGAAGGTGTCGATTTCTTACTGCAAAAATATGTAGCATTTAAATCAATAACGTCAATCCGTTTAGTTGCCGCAAGAAAATAGTAATATTAGCCAATCCGGCGTGCTCTTGAGAACTACCGTGAATATCTAAAAGGGCGTTTTTTGCGCCGTTTTAGACCTTATGCCTTTCTTTACTCTGCATCCGGGAGGATTGTGGTCAGTATTTAGGCCTCAGGCGAGTACCATGAATACGTTAAAGGGCGAATGTTGTGCCCTTTTGGAACGGATTATCTTGACCTTGTATAGTATAGTTTAGGCAAGGGGCGCGCGAAAGGATTAAGTACCGAAGTCCTACTTGTAACCCTACTCCCCAATAATCGTCTTTATACGGTTTTCTCCTGAACCGGACTAGGAAACATGACCGCGAAAAATCTTTATTAACACTAGAACTAGTTCATCAGCCGCTAAGCAAAATCCTCTATTTTGCTATACATGTCCTATTTCGTCTTCTCTGTCGACCTGCATCAATGACACAATGTTGGGTGAATTCTCGATTAACTCCGCCAAAGTAACATCACTACTGTCGAAAAGAGTACCGAAAGAGGCCTCGTGATACCCTGCCACAGTTGTCCTTCGTGAGCTGAGAGCTCAAATTGCTCGACAAAAAATATTGTGAAGCACGTAGACAGCGTTAACAGGTTGACTCGTTCTCGTCGCGCTTGTCGGTACCTTCATAAAAACATCATGAAGATCTTATTTGCATAGTCGACGACTTTATAGGTCCAATGACCGCAGAAGTCGTCCCAGATCACTAAATCGGAAAGTGCTAAATTAGTGGATCAGCGAATGATATAAGAAATAGACAGTACACATAACAGTATGGAATTGGGCTAGACAGTAAATCATTACATATAGCACTATAACAAATGGAACAGCATTAAAATCAACGGTAATACACTTTTCAAGTTGTCGTAGACTTTTTGTCCTGCTCACATGGGCCATCCTCACGTCCTTCAACATCGTCTTGGCAAAACTGTAGAAGAGGCGCTTGTTTTCGTCGATTCACAGGTATCTTTGCTTTTTGGCTTAAGAAACTACAAATGGGCTATACTGCTCACCGTATGTGTCTGTCAACAGCATCACAGTAGCCTTGGATTTTATAGTCTGGCCTGTTTGGTCCGCTTGTATATTGTGTTGATTCTGAGATCAAGCATATCGCTGCGTCCACCTTCACGGCGAAGCCACACAGAATGTTATTGAAATAAGCAGGTGTAATTTGCCCTGGGCGTCATAGACAGCTGGTGGCGCATTTTTAAGGCGAGCTCCCACAGCCATGACGCCTCGAACACTTCTACGCTGGATTACCTCATTATCGACATTTTCGCAAAGATCTGAACGCTTGCTGCCCAAGTTTTCCAAGTCAAACGAATGGAACAGAAAGAGACCTTACAAATTTAACGCAGAAAGTGTTCGGATCTTTCCAACTCTAAACTTACATATCATTTTCTAAAAACCACCGACATTAAAGCGATCTATGCGTCCGCTGGCAAGCACCAGCGCTTATTCTCCAAGATGGGGTCGCAAGGGATACCACTCCACGACAACAACCCCTTTCACATAAGCGTAGGCGATGCGTTCGTCGCGTGACCACGCTGGGGGTCTGGGTCATTGCTCGCAACCGCTTCCTACGGTCGTTTACCGTGATGTCCTGGCCGGCCTAATCGGCAAGCTGCGGGAGCCAGGCCGTCAGGGGAAGCTCACACTTAAGGTAGTGACCGCATGACTGAATGATTGAGTATGAAGGCATGATCGCCACGAGAGAGAAATACCTGCGCAGGGAGCGCTATATCATCATATAGTCATGATATATTTATGGCTCAGGAGATCACGCCTCAATTTTTCGAGAAGAAAGATTGTCAATACAGCGATTTGCTATGCGTATGCATCACGTCGCTGTTGCAGCGTTGATCTAACCGCTAATATATATCGTTTAGGTTTATGGATAGCAATCATCTTATACTCCGCTGTGTGAATACCCGTGGCACGAAGACCAGGAGGACATGCTCGTTTAAACGGCGAAATCTGTGACGAGGTTTGGCGTGTTATATCGGGGACTGTGGTGGCACTAAACACAGGTGTCAACCGTCGAAGTATGGTCTTCAACATGGACCAAACAGTGATTTCTTCTTCACACGGTCACACCACCGTGGACGAAATTGGCGTTCGTATGGTGCCGGCGCTGACGGCTGGTTCAGACATACGGTGCATCACCATGGCCGTATTAGTGCGTGCTGATGGTCTCGTGCTGCCTCCACACTTCGTCTTCAAGGGTCAGTCAGGTGGTGAGAAGTGCGGGTGTACGTACCACCTCACGTGATAATGTGCTCTCCCAGTGCAGGAGAATACCTGGTTTGATGAACAAGTGATGCTCGTGTGGATAAAAGCAGTCGTTTAAACCTTACGTAACTAGTTCTCTGTCTGTGCTCGAGGCTTTGAACCACTCACAAGATGGACAGCGTGCTGGATGAGCTGGGGGCCATGGGGACCAGCGTGCACTTCGTTCCCGGGGCTGCATTGGAATAGTGCAACCTCTCGACGTGGGGGCGATGTACCCATTGAAAACGCATATGCGCCAGACCTGTGCTCTAGCCGACGTGATGAACGCCATGCCCACAAAAACCTCAGCGGAGCGCCGCCGTTACATGTTCGATGATGCAATAAAACCCTCGGCAAGATAATCTCGGACACCGTTCGTCATGCGTTTGACAAAGCAGGTCTCTTCTTCGGTTGTACCACTACCACGGACGTGCAAAGCATGCTGGACGACGCGAACCTTCTCAGTGTGAAAATTTTATTGGCCAAAACATTGTGCCGTAGGTTTTTCCAAGTCAACGATTGTAGAGCGAATTCTTTGTAATCTCGAAGTTCAGCTAGCGTTCAGATCTTTTCGCCGTTCAGATCTTTGCGAATATGTCGGTAGCTTCCATAATAACGATAACCTATACAAGGTAATGGGAGCACCGTTTTACGAAGGCCTGGGTGTTTATCCCACTTAGGCCCAGGTCGCTGCGCTGGTGGGTCTGGGAATAAACGCCAAAATTCCCAGACGAGAGTTCTCGAGTGCTGTGTCTCGGATTTTCCCTCTGTGTGTATACCCAAACCTGCTGACTCGTGCTGCACCATCCGTTCAGCCCTGAGCCCCATTGAGCCAATGGTTTAGCGCTTTGACGCGACAGGATCCCCACGCGGCGCTCCCTCGATAGCGGAACTACTGTCGCCAATGGCGGCGCTGACTACCCGCGAAATGATGCTGCTCTTAAGCTTTTTCTTGCCCCACCACGGCGAAGAGAGGGCGGCCGGCTAAAGGCACCGTTGAAGTGTGGCCAACGGACGCCACTAAAGCATTGTTCATGGCGATATAAGATGCTTACTCTCTTCACATATATTATGTTAATGCTCACGTGGTCGACTACTTTTTGTGGTGCAATTCTGCATTACTGCAAAAGCCACTTTTGTGAACGCTCGAAACCATGCTGCGGTGGGGGCTGTGTGGATCCGAGTGGCTACACTTGTGAGCAAGTCCACCTGTACAGCTTCTCCGTAATGCAGTGCAAGGACAGGGTTTAAAACGCTTAGCATGTTCAGTGTTCGATTGTTAATTCAGCTTTGAACGTGTACATGTAATTGCAACGTGTTTAGATAAAAATGGTTTCGACGCAAGTGGGCTTTACCGACAGGATCGCACGACCATCGGAAACGTACCGAAGCAACCTGAGCCACCTTGTCTCGACTTGATACTGTATCACTGGGCTCCGCATGAAGGCCTACAAATCACGACGCTATGTGATAGCACCACTGGATTATCAAATTATCCTTTAGCTACTTTTTACTTATCAAATCATGCATATTTTAAAACTCCATGATCCAGAGTTTGAGGATGCTGATGGCGCCGTGGAGACCGATTCCGACGACAACGGTTCCCGGCGTAATAAACGCAAGAAAACAAACGACGAGTGCGTCGAAGCAGGTATTTTATGGTCGGTTCAAGTAGTATAAAACTCGACTCTAAACTTCAATGCTGCTTGCTGCTATAGGATTGCGCGCGTTAGCTGATGGTATGCATAGTGTTAGTGACGCAATGAAGAACAAGTCTCCGTCTTCAGACGAGTCTGCACTTACCAGGGATATTGTGGCTGCTCTTCATCGCCAAGAAGCAGCTCTCGGCCAACAAACGGCTGCAATCAATGAGCTCATACAAACGCTTCGCGTGGCAGCTAAGTTCTATTTGACTGAAGTTCTTTAGCGGCTCCCTACCTAGGATAAAATAAACGTGCAAGCGCGTCACGTTTAGCTCTACTGATTTCTCATGTGTCAGTGTTCTCATACAGTTCATAAATGCTTTTGTCTTGCGAATCGATTGCATTGCCGTCCACAGTGTCGTCCTCGAGGTCAATCAAAATATTATGGAACATCGTAGCAGCTAAAATCCATATTGTACAGTTGCTGATAGACTTTTGCTCTAACTGTCTTAAAATCAAACAAAATTTCTGCTTTAGCATTCCGAATGCACACTCAACTGCCATTCTTGAAGCGCTGAGGATGTAGTTAAAACGTTCTTGACGCCGAGTGAGCTCTGCGCCTTCTTCTCGAGGGTTGTAGGGTGTCATAACTTCGCATAGGAGCTTGAATCCAACATCACCAATGAGATGACAACCAGCCGGAAGGATACTTGACACCGAAGCTCCTAATGTAAATACACTCCACGTCTTCTTGTCACTACGAACCGGACCGCATATCATAGTCCATGAAACGCCGCTTCGCGTCGCAAATTGTCTGCATATTTATTGCCGGGTAAAAATCCTTACATTACCAGCCTTCATACTCTGCAGGACGTGCGATCTCGAACAGAGAACAGTCAATTGCGCCCCACACAAACGGAAACCCTCTCACCGCTTCGAATCTGTCCATGACGTCTTCCCAATCCGTTTCTGACGACGGCATCTTGATGTACACCCCACCGCGCCCGCAAATAGCCCGCAGCACCTCGATAATGTTTTTTACCGCGCACGACTTTGATATTCCGATGGCATTGCCAGCCTCTTTCATGCTGTCCGACGACGCTAAATAGTAAAGCATGAGCCCCACTTTTTTCTCGTACGAATGCTCAGTTCCACTGAGAATCACGTCGCTTGCAAATGGCGGAAACAAGCTACAAATGGTCACAAAGTTCTGCTGTGAGCATCGCAAATTCGTCCTAAACCAACCGTAAAAACGAGGAGACGAGAGTAGCTTGTCGAAATCGAGGTGAGTCAAAGTTAGCTGGTTCTGAACCTTCTCGTTCATCTTTACGGAGGCCACAGCTGCGGCTGCTGTAGCAATTGCTTTCAGGAGCACCACGATCGACTCGTCTTCTTCGTCCATTCGCAACTGCCTTCGATAATCAACATCTACCTCGGAATAAAGTCTTATTTTATTCCCACCCCCTCAGAAATAGGAATAAATGACTTGTCAAGGAATAAACCACTGACCAATCATAGCCGTTTGCCCTAATTCCCAGACCCAGACACCGGCGCATCGACCAAGACATTAGCCTTTGTTGAAACTTCTTTATTGAGGCAGATTACTGTATACACCTTTTACTAGACAGGTTGAATGTTTTCACGAGCTTGTGCAACTTAGGAATTCAACGACGAAAGGACACTTGTCAGGCAAAGTGGTTTTCTGATATATGTTTCCCCTGCAAAGTGGTTTCTACCAAAGCTACTTTCCTAGCTCCATATCTTCCCCGCGCTCGGCAAGGAAAATGCGTTTGAAGCAGTGTCGATCCTTATGCCAGACCAATCGCTGCGTAATGACTATCTTGCTGCTTTATACGGCCTCCTTCATGAGCGCCATTCTGTTCGCAGCCAGCGATTTATACTGGCCTCGCACTAGCAACTCACGCCACTTGGCTGCGAGATGCAACTTCATTTGCGCCTTCAGCGTACTGAAGCAGCCCTCGATTGCATTGCACATAGGGTTGTACGGTGCTAACCGTACAATGACCAAATTGCTGTTGACGATGCTATCAGTAACATATTGCTCGCGTGCCAGTGTCTCTACATGTGGGCGGGGGCGTTGTCGGTGACCACGACAACCTTCTTGCTCACGCAACACTCCTTGTACTCGTCGCGGTTGAGCTCAGCCACGAACAGGTCCCAGATAAAGAGCGCGTTCGCTTCCATGTGAACGGTGCCGTCATGAGTGCGCAGCAATACGAGCCTGTTGCCCGGCGACAGACCGCACTGCCCGCGGAGACTCCGGAATCGTCTCGACTGTACGCTTGCCTGCACGAGCCCAACCTTGGTTGCGAGACAGGTAGATGTTGAAATTGATTTCATTGAGGTACACAATCATCTCCCCGGCGGCCACGTGCATCTTCAGCGCTTTGGCGAACTCCATCCGCTTCTTCTTGTTCACTGCATTGTTCATGGCGGCCTTCTCGATTCGTAGGCCCTTGACCGTGTACAGCATGCCGTGCATTGTGCGGTGGATGGAAGTGATGCTCATGTCCACCGACATGTCGCTCAGCAGTCTGTCCTTCATGATAGTCATGGTCATGCCCGCCTGCTCGTCCAGATACTCCTCGAGCTTGGACATGACCTCGACCGTCATCTTTACGCACGCAGTCCGCACGCCGCCACGTGGCTGCTGCTCGATACTACCCTTAATTGCGATGCGCCGTGCAGTAGTGACAGACACATCATTGCTAGCAGCAACGCCTAGCCAATCTTGCCCTGCTTAAAAAGCGTCGAGCACGCGCTTCTTCGCGCTGTTGCGCTCGAATGCTTGGCCTCACGGGACTCAAGGGGCGGTGTTAGGGGCGTCCGCTAGGTGGGCGGCGGGACCATTGATGGAGAGCTGCTGGGGGAGGCTTGTGAAGGAGGCAGCTAATATGCGAATAAGTGAGTGCCGGTGCAGTGGCTGAGAACGGCTTTGCCAGTGTAGAGTAGCTGTTGTTGTTTCCCGCCACCACGCCACTTTGGTTGGGAAAAAGTTGGCGCCAAACCGCTTTGGTTGTAAACCTAATTTTAGATGATTTGAAGAAACCTCGCTTGACCGTTTTGCTTGTGAAAACACTCAACCTGCTGATAAAAGGTGTACAACAATTTATTCCAAGCAGAACCCCTTTTCTGCATTACCCAAAAACAAAGGCTTACGTGTACGTTGTGTCCCGTGAGTGCTGGTCCCTTGTGTAGCCTTCCATCATCTATGAGAATCCAAACGACATCCAGTAGGATATGACACAGCGCGGTAGTCATCAGCGCGTCAAGCTGTCGTGGCAGGAAGCAATGGGCGTGGAAGCGGTAGCAGAAGCAACCGCTGCAGCGCAAAATGAGAAGATTAAGAAGCCGAGCCCCAAGCCGCAGCTGAATGAGGTAAAGCCCAAGCGCAACAAGCGGCACCCGAACGACGTGAGGACCAAGCAAGACCATGACGCGGTCGCGGACTTCGATGAAAGCTCGGATAGCGAGCTGGAAGAGGAGATCGACACGTTCGGTGGCGCAGGCTTCGTCCTGGTGGATATGGAGAGCGAGATGGAGGAGCTGGCACTCGTGGCTACGGAGGAAGGTTTCGCTAGTGTCCGGGTGGGCAGCAAAAAGAAGGGGAAAAAGAAGAAACAGAGAAGTGGGAATAGGACGAAGCAAGAGGTAGCAGCGGTGGTGGAAACGCCGAAAGATGCCAAGAAGAAAGCCAAGAAGGCGCAGAAACTGCCGGAGACGGTGGAGGTGATGACGGCAGCAGAGCAGACGAGTAATAAACAAAAGAAGAAGAAGATGAATGTTAAGAAGGGAAAACAGGAAGCTGCCAATGTGGCCGCTGTAGCTGCGGCTGCAGGGAAGCCGGCTCAAGGTAATACAAAGGCGACGAAGATGAAGAAAAAGGAAAAACATAGCGAGGAGGCGAAACGCACTGCGAAGGGAAATACCGACGATGCTGCTAAGAATGATAAGAAACACAAGAACAAGGCAGCTAAGAAGCAGCAGCCGATGAAATTGGAGGAGACAGAAACCCAACCTTTGAAGCGTGGGACTGACGGGAACTCTAAGAAATCAGCGAAGAGGGATGCGCCTGGGAGTGGTCAAGTGACTACGTACTTGGAGTACTTGGACCATGACGTAGTTAATCGTGGATTGGAGACAGGAGGGTTACTTCAAGGCAAGCTTCGCGTCAATACGATGTACCGCATGGATGGATACATCACGGTAAATGGTTTGTCAATGGATGTGCTGGTAAAGGGGATGCAGGATCGCAATCGTGCACTGGACGGGGATCTTGTAGCAATTCGGCTACATCCGGAATCGGAATGGAAACCTTTGAACGACGAAGGCGAGAGAAGAGCGGTTAATGCTCCTAAATCGATGCCAATGTCTTCGAGCGCAGCAGTCGATCAGAACGCGTTGCACGCTCTTTGGCGCCCTAGCGTGGAGACCGACAAATGTTTCTTCACACGTTCAGCTGATGAAGAAAACTCGGTGGATATGCTCAAGCAGAGCATGGCTCGCCTAAACGAGCGCATTAAAGACTCCCGCCATCGCCCGACAGCGTCTGTTGTGTATATCTTAGCCCAGGGCAATTCGAACGGTTTTATTGGATCGCTAGAGGCTGCTACTAAGGTGAAAGACTTGAATTCTTCGCTGTCAAGCAACGATAACTATGCGTACTTCAACGCTGATGACCTACGACTACCCCGTCGCATTCGAATTCCGAGACTGCAACTTCCGGACGAATTTATCAGCCGTCCCTTGCTGTATTCGAAGACGATGCTTTGCTTTTGCCGAATCAAAACGTGGTCAACAAGGCACCAAAGTCCCATGGGTGAATTTGTCAAGACAGTGGGTGAGTACACAGGTATTGAAACGGGCATCTCGGCAATTTTGTCCAAACATGGTCTGCAAGCGCACACACTGGACTTCGATAGCTCGATTTTAAACGAGCTAGACGAAAAATACGGTACGAGCGGCGAGAAGTGGGAAGTCCCTGTCGATGAGTTCCAGAAGCGCCGGGATTTCCGCAATACTCAAATTTTCAGTATTGACCCGTACAATGCCCGTGATTTGGATGACGCGCTCCACATTCGTGCCCTTGATGATGCTCGCACGAAATTCGAGATCGGTGTACACATTGCGGATGTAACCTATTTCATTGAGCATAACTCGCTGTTAGATTACGAAGCTCGGTCACGAGCTACCAGTGTGTATCTCGCCAACCGCGTGCTGCCGATGCTGCCTCGTATCCTCTGCGAAAAGCTGTGTTCGCTACAACCGCAAGTGGATCGGCTGGCATTCTCAGTAGTGTGGCAAATGAACGTGGATGGCACACTTGTTGACGGTGTCAAACCGTGGTTTGGTAAGTCCATCATTCGTTCGTGCTGCAAGCTCGACTACGCCTCTGCCCAGAAGATGCTCGACGGAGTAATCATCAGCGACGATGTCGACGAGTGGGAAGAAGATCGGCGGCCGATCCTAAATGCCAACCCCAACATCACCAACGCAACAGTGATTCAGAGCGTCAAGGACCTGTGGAGCATCGGTCAGAATCGTCGCGCCTTGCGTTTCGAGACGGGTGCGGTGAGTTTAAACGACGTGAAGCTGGTATTTTCGCTGGATGCGAAGGGGAACCCGACTCGGTACGGATCGTATGAGTTGAAGGACAGCAATCGCCTGGTGGAGGAGTACATGCTGTTGGCGAACTACCTTGTTGCGCAGCAGTTGCTTCATGCACACGGGCCGCTTGCGTTTTTGCGTCATCACCCTCCTCCGGTATCACGGTCAATGGACCAGGCGCTGGAGCAATTGGGCAAGAGCGATATCGAGGTGGACGGGAGGTCTACAAAGCAGCTTACCGAGTCTCTGGAGCGTGTTCGGCAAGATCGAGGTGAAACGACGTTTGTCATCGTGCAAGCGTTGATCATCAAACCGATGAAGCCTGCTGAGTATATCGTGGCCGGCATTGGCGCGTCTCCTGAGTCTTGGCGACACTATGCCCTGAACATCCCATACTACACCCACTTCACATCGCCCATTCGTCGATATGCTGACGTTGTTGTTCACCGCCTGCTTCAGGAAAGTTTGGTGGGCGCATCATCTCTCGATGTAGCTGTGTCTGATAGTGAGTCGCTGGAACCCAGAATGGTCGAGTTTTCCTCTGTTGCTCAGAGCTGCAACGAGAAGAAGATGACGTCCAAGAACGCAGAAAAGGAGTGCGACAAGGTGTTCTTATGTGCGTATGTTCAGCACCATGGGGACGTTGAAGTGACTGGTGTCGTGTTGAGCATGGGTCAGAAAAGCTTTACGGTTTATATCCTGGAGCTTGGCTTAGAGCAGCGACTGTTCCTCCAGGAAACCAATCTAAAGGGGTCATGGAACGAGAAAACCTCGCAGCTTTCAATCCGACTGCCAGCACCACACAAGAAAAGGGAAGAAGAGAAGGACAACGTCGGAAACGACGATCAAGAGGCTCCGACTGAGAATGCGAAGATGAATGCTCCATCAGAGATGATCAAACTGTCGTTCATGAAGCAGCTTCGGATGCGCATGTCGACTACGAAACAGATGCCGCTGTCCCTGACCTTCTTCGTCATTGAAGAGAAGAATTGATGCTCTTTCGACTGGAGGACCGCTATTAAAACCAAATTTCCGTCTTGATAGTAATATTTCATTTGAAAACAAATACAAAAATTTGCATGTCGTAGAGTAATTCTGATGAGAATGACAGTAAAACGTCTTGTGAGAACGCTGCACTATGAATTATGTTGTACCGTAGTATCACATACTTCGTAGCCTTTCGACCGAAAATACGACACACTGCGTGCGTTACTATACGTTGCTACCGATTCATTGTCGAGTGGTGGTGGCTTTTTGAGTTAAATATCCTGTGGCTTAAGATGGTCTGATTACGGAGTATTTGCGTGCTGGGTCTGTTAGACAAGCGACGCATACGCCGTTACTTAACGACTGCATCGTTTCATCGAACTTTTCGCTTCGTCTATCAGAAAAAAAAGTGACTATACACATGCATCTACAGTACATATAAATGCTTCGTGCACCACGGTTCTTCGTCACCTGTCACCATTGTAGATCACATTGTAAAAGTTTTCTATATTCAACTACAGGACGCATTGATACCGGCTGCAGCGATGGCGATCCTAGACGCGATTGCAAGCTGCGGATCTACAGCTGGTCTCTGCTTGGTAAAAGTTTCGGTAGTTTGCGCTATATCGTCGCAAAACCTGCTATTGTACCGGTATTGGTGCAGTATTTCCCGCACATGCTTGCTATCCGATATGGTGAGCATCCGGAAGATGTTCCGGTTTCCGATGAAGCGATAACGGGACTTTAGAGATCAGAAACTAGGAATCCCAGCAACGGACAGACAGCAAGGGCAGTCCAGAGCTCACTTCCGAATTTTCCTCGTCCAGATAACTTCCACGCTTCTCCTCTGTAGCCTTCCTTCAACGTCGTCGCTATGGCCTACCCGTTGCCGCCGGTGCGACTGTCTTCGTTGGACCAGCCCACGTTCCGGCACTTGAAGGTTCGCGTACCTATTGATAGTCAATGTACACGGCACGACGGCCACCGTTCGTCGAACAGGGCCTGACGACAGGGAGGCGGCCCCTGAATTCCATGTGAAGGTTTCCCTACTGCGCCATCGGGTAGTGAGCAGGGAGGAGGCCGACCTATGACCCGGTTTATACGTCGGCCATCCAATTCCATTTGTACAAACAAGTGGAGAAGTTAACGACCAGTGGGCGTATGGGTTGGTTACCGGTTACAGCATGCAAGGCAGTTTGGCTCTACTACACGTCCACTTCAACAGCCAGGCTCTTCGAGTACAGCTTGCGACGCCTTCGGCAGTGTTCGCCGTTGAGCGCCTAAACTATGCTCTCCGTACAGGTGCCATCATCAATGTGACGAAATTAAGTGCGGTCGAGTTGCTCGACCGTCAAAATGAAGTTATCGTGGCTTGCGGTAAGAGCAGGTCCGGTATCCCAGCATGTGTTACGTCAACGATGTCAGTGTGCCATTCAAACCCAACGAGCGCGTCCATCTCATCCACCCTGACATGCTTGAAATAGTCTCCGTTCGCCGCCAGCACATTGTGGTCTGCGAGCTGAACGGCCACAATAACAACCCCGCTGATATCTTCACAGACCCCCAGTCTAACACGGACGTGATGCACTTAGAACCCTCTGGTGATGTGGTTAACAGCATTAACCTTACCTTGAGTGATTCAGATGACGATGGTAAAACTGAGGACCAGCTTGGTGAGCAGGCCGACATCAACAGCGTTCGTCTCCAGAACCTCCCCCTACGCAAACGTCGTCGGGTGGGGACTTCGACCGAACACAATGGACTGTCTCCAGATGCTGTCGAGGTACCTGTATTACCGACGACGAGCGAAGTACACGCATCGGCTATCCGCCCCTCAGCAATGGAGAGGATTGTCCACGACGCGGTGGCGTACCCCTCCTTAATCGGTAAGAGTGTACACTTTGCCATTGAATCTGCACAAACAAGGTCCATGGACCAAGTTTCTGACTACCCCTCCTGTGCTCCGATCGGCGTACGACCTCAGCTTCGGTATCCGAGGTCTGTCGCTGATGCATTTCCGACGATTCATTCATGAGCTCGAGCCGGCGATATGACAAACTTCGGAAGATCGAATTCGCTGCTGTCTCCGATCCACCGACCAATAGCTGTGAGATCGTCGAAGCGTCCGATACGTTGCTCATCTTTGCCGAAGGATTCTACAACAACACAGTCATTGAATTCATCAAGACCGGCGTGGCATTCATGGCACGAATGGCGATGCTGTCACAGCCCGACGCAGCCACCTGCATTATTTTGGTGTTCTGGATTAATTCCAAACTGGGTAAATTCCGCAGTGCGGTGTTCGCATCTAGTCTCCAGAGTGCGGTCCTCATCGGACAAGAATTTACTAGGAATGACGACCACTTCATAGAATTGTATCAAGCCCTCCATGAAAAGCAAGTAGTACCCAAGCAAGTTCGAGATCAACTCGAGCTGTTACCACGGGCCGGCTTTATCAACAGCGAACAGCAAAGATTTCGACGGTACCTCGCGAACTACTCTCTATGTTGCCGAAACAGGGCAATAAAATGCTGTGCATGCGCTTTCTGTCGAAGAAGGGCTGCCAGGGACCATCACCTGGCCATTGCTTTGATCCAAACCGAGCCCACTTCAAGCCTCTGGCGCTTCCCGCCGACGCAAAGGCTCATATCGACAAGAATTCCCACGGTCTGGCGCCTGCGTTCCAGGACTTGTGACGCCAGATCCTAGCAAACATCGAGGAACTGAGCGAACAGAATGTGAAGACGTCCCCCTCATCGGCAAGGGTCAGAAATGTTCAATTTCAGTCAACAATAACGGGTATAGACTCCGACTCCAACCAATGCATTACCAGGAGTACAGGCTCGTAGGCATCAGACATCAGTACCAGCCTCTAATTATACAGTACAAACCATTTCTCCATCCGTATCAGAAGTCGCGGAATTTATACAGCGACACTGCGATGCCCACAACAAATTCAGTAGGCCCCAGCTCTCCATCCGCCACAAAAATAGCAACAGAACGGGAGAAATTTACACTCAGGTCGCGGCTCAGTTCGATGTGAAGGTCCCACACACAACCCCAGTTTACAACACCAACTCGATCAAGAACGGATTCGGGCTGATTCATTACTGGCTCGGCGCTCGCGTTTGCAACTGGCTCGTTTGTTCGGATTTATCGGCATCAAACGCCGATCGACGCCAGACCGAACAAAGATTTATTCGAGCTCCAACTTCCACCAGAACCCTGACTTCATGATCTTACAACCTAATGGAACGCCATCGTGCACGACGGTGTCCAGCCAGAATGTAAACCAAATCGACCGCTGGTTTAGCTTGCACGACCACCGAATCATAAAGCTACTAACAACACATCCAGCAAGTACGAGAACACATCACCAAGGGCCAGCGCAACGGTCGATACCTCATCGTGGAATCCGACTTGCTCGACCAATGGCCCGAGATATTCATCAGCCCAATCGGAGTCGTCGACAAATCAGATACGCCGGCAGTGATTCGTGTATAAACGACTATTCCTTCCGCGAAGGTAGTTCTGTGAACGATTTTACAGACCAACAAATTTCCAAGAGATATGCTACAACCCCCCACGGGACATTGCTCGTCGACTTTTCAAGCTACGTACCAGATTTCCTGATCATCCGATTCTAATGATGCTGGGCCACGTGTCGGGTACTTTTCGGCACACTCTCCGTTGCGGGATCAATGATCAACAGGCTATATTCAGTTACAACAACCACAACGGCCACTAGCGCCGCTGGATCAGTTCTTTCGTTGGAAACACTTGGTGAGATGACTACACAAGATCGAGATCGACAAGGGTACGCGGTGTGCGGAAGCTAAGTTGGCATTACGCAAAGCAATGGCGAATGTACTGGGCCCTACAGCAATCAACGGAGAAAAACTCACAGTATGGTCATCTCAGCTAAAGGCGTTAGGCTTGATGCGGGATACAAAGGCTGGCACGGTCGCGATTCCCGAAGATAAAATCACCAAGGCTCGCCTGCGTATTACAGCATTGAATGAGAATGGGGTGTGCACGCTACCGTCGATCAACAAGCTCTTTGGGAGTCTGCGCTACGTTTCCACATGTTTCCCAGCAGCTCGAGCATTCTATCAGAAGATCCAAGTATTCGCAACAAAGTTTTGCCGCCGTTTTACACACCGTCGAATACCCAAGGACGTCAAAGACGACATGAGGTGGTTCCTCGTGGTGTTGGTGCGTCAGCAACAGTTATATTCTATTCCTGTCGAGCACTTTGCTCGACTTCAACTACCGTCCCGACATGTGGTCATGGACGCGTCTGACACTGGAGCTTGCGTGTTGGAATTGCACCTCAAGCAGTACATCTGCGTAAAATTTAGCGAAGCAGTACGAGCAACGTTTGCGCGCACAAAAGCTGATAACTCGATCGACGTGCGCGATTTGATGGGTGTCGCCCTTGCCTCACTGCACTGGGGACCAAGGTGGGCATCCACTGGGCGAGATCGCACACACGCTAGGATGTGGTTCGATAACACCAGTGCTGTGGCCTGGCTAGAAAAACGTGCAAGTCGTCAGCCGATAGCCCGAGCATACAATCGGATCATTTCCCTTTCGGAATTTCGGTGTTCATTTTCGTGCTCCGTACAGCATCTACGGGGAGAGCACAACACGATGGCTGACGCCGGGTCCAGAGCGCGGAATGCTGATCATCGTTTGCGTGAGGTATGGACTAACTTGTCCGATTCTTGGACGCAGGTACAAATTCGGACACCGTTCGACAATCTCTTGTGTCTCTGGGAGACGTTCTCCGTGAGCATGCTCTCACAGGATCAACTTCCGGGAAGTACTCTACACACAGAAACAATGATGCGAGTTTTCAAGCCAGCTCGGCTCGTCCCCTTGGCTCTCACGACCCGGGAGATCGGCCAACAAGAAACTCTGATGTTTCGCAGTTTACTGTTGGAAACATGGATGGAATCAGGCACATAGAGGCAACACCTTTTGCACCATCAAGCTCAAGCTAGCCAGCATTAGGTGATATCACAGGCGGCACCGGTATTGATCTAACCACATCGCCCGATTTCACAATACTGCTGCAAGGAATCAAACGCCTGTCTCCGGTTCACAAGCTCCAACCGATTACGCCTGCTTTCCTGCGACTACTATATCGCCGGTTGGATATCCGGCAGCCACAGCACCGCCTATTGTGGGACAGTGTAGTCATCAGCTTTTTCTTTCTTCTCCGGAGCTCGAAGTATAATCGGACAAACCCGACACTTCTACTGCTTGAAATATCAAGACGTGTTCTTCTCGGACGCAGAAGGGAAATCAACACACAAGGCTAACGTGACGTCAGTCACCATCGGTCTGGAAGGAGCGAAGAATGACCAGTTTGGTAGTGGAGCATGGCGCACCATGCACGCGTCTGGAGACCCAATCATATGCCCAGTCATCGCACTTAGACATCTCAATATCGCCCGAAGAAAAACGGCACAAAAGAGCCCATATTTCTGTGGCGACCTCACGTCGACGACGGTGACCAAGGCGTTCAACGCGGTGGCGAATTGGAGTTCCAGAGGCCAACTATTCGACTCACTCGGTACGCGTAGGAGGTGCTACCGCGCTGCTGAGAGGACAGGCAAGCAACACGACGATCAAACTATTAGGGCGCTGGATCTCGAACTGCTTCGAACAATAGCCGACACAAACCGCAAATTCAACGACGACTCTCTCACAGCGAATGATGGGAACATACGAGCGACAAGCCCGCTCGTAAGGGCTCGCGAGCACATTTTTCGGGGCAGGGGGGGGAGGGCTCACCACGCCCTTACTCAAGGCTGGTCGAGGCCAATGAACATTTGCCCTCTACAACTGAGTTAAATCCTTGGAAATGGTGAGCACCTGAGGATGTTCCGGTTTCCGGATGAAGCCATAGGAGTTCGTAATCTACGGGATTCTCAGAGATCAGAAACTAGGACTCCCAGCAACGGACAGACAGCTAGGGCAGGCCAGAGCTCACTTCCAAATTTTCCTTGTCCAGATAACCCGCTTCACCACGCCCTTACTAAAGGCTGGTCGAGGCCAATGAACATTTGCCGCCTACAACTGAGTTAGATCCTTGAAAACCAACTGAGCCTTTGGCACGCCCAGCGCATCAGTTCGCCCGCAGAACTACGGAAACGCCGTGTAGGTCTGCAACGGCCTGTAGCAGGGATTCCGAAAAATATACCGTGGTTGCAATAAATTTATATATATTGGTCAAATTATTTATTCGACTTGCAGGTTGAGGCTTCTCGGGTAATTTATTTGTTTAGCGTAGTGCTATTCGTTATTTTATTGCTTCAGCGCGGACTGTGCTGCGCCATGAGCGCTCCCGACTCTCGTCCATGGCGCTTGAGATGATGTTGTTCTTAAAGATCAACTCGGCGTACAGGAGTATGGCCACTGTTGCAAGCTGCACCTAAGTACGACTAAGTTGGTAGTACTTACCGTTGAACACGATGCAACCTCGTTGGCACTAATGCTCCTGTTTATTTATTGTTGGCGGCCATACATGACCTGGGCGATACGTATTGCTGGCAAGTGGTCAAGTAAGATATGTATTGTATTTTCGGGATGCCTGCCCTGTAGCCTTAAGAAGCATGCGGTACTAAGTTTTTTCCGAGTCGGACTCCGATTGCCCGATGCATTAGCACTTCACTTGCTTTTCTCTTTTCGAACCAACCTTTCTTTTCGGAACACATTTATTTCGGCCAATAGTTATCCATTTATCAATATGAACGTCTTGACAGCTGCGGACTTGAGCACCGATGGCGCGCCGCTGTTGCGCACTGGCGCGGGCGACGACGAGGAATTCCTGCTGGCTAGTTTCAGTAATGTGGAGATCCACGCGTCGGCCGGTGACATGGGCGAGGACGACGACGGAGACGCGCAGACGTTGGCGCACAGCGGCTCGGCTGGCGTGTTGTTCGTGACCACAAGCCGCGTCATCTGGTTAGGCGCGGCGGTGGGGGTACACGTAGGCTACGCGTGGAAGATGAGTTCGGTGATACTGCACGCTATCTCCAGAGACCCTCTGGCTTTCCCGAAGCCCTGTTTGTACTGCCAGATGAGCAGCCAGGGCGTGTCGGAAGTGCGCTTCGTGCCGGCGGACGACAAGACGCGTACGTACTACTGGAGCTGCTGTTAAATTAATGCTGAAATGCTGACCTTTATTTATTCTGCTTCCTCAGTGCAACAGGTGTTTGACGCCTTCTGCAAGTCTGCGGAGATGAATCCAGACGACGACGACGAAGATGATGACGATGGCTGGATCTGTGACGAGGACGAAGTGGCCGACGGCGCCCGAGAAGCTCAGCTGGCTGCGGATTTTGACTCGATGTTGCAAGTGTCGCTGGGGTTGGAGAACGATGCGGCGGAAGCTGGTCAGTTTGACGACGCTGATGAGGATGACAGACTGCTGTAGTCACCAGCCAGGGACGCAGAGTAGTGATAGGAGTGCTTTCGAGACGCCATGTGTTACGCACGCGATACTGTATCAAGGGCATACTGCAAGAGCCACAAACACTTGCGTCAATTGCCGCTGCATTTGTTTTCTTTCATTTTTAGGTTGCCAGGCAACAGATCCGTCAATCCGCAGCTGAAGCCACGAACATTGTGCTACCAGCATGTTTAGATCTTGTGGATCATGTTCTCTTTGTTGACTAAGTGGCACGTAGTCTCTACCAGACGTAGCAGCTGAGAAATATCCGCTGCAAACGAAAAAGTACACAATACAAGTTAGTATGATGGACATATTAAAGACGAGTTGCCAAAACTCGGAACGCATGTGAACGTACCCGACCAGTTGGAGAGCTGTTCTTCAGGTGAAAGAGGTCTGTGGAAAGAAACAAGCTTGGCAGGTCGGTCGATCTTAGCGTAAATGGATCCGTCGCTCACCAGGGTCGAGATGCTGCCCTCCGTCAACTGTTATCCACGCATAGATCGTTAGTTTTCCAAAATACCATAAAAAAGAATATGCATTGTAAAAACGTACGTCTTCTGAGAGACCAATCATATTCGCGAGATGGGGCAGCTGGATACGATCGTAGTGCTCGGCCACTACGCGGATGTTGTGCTCGACGACGCGCGTGTGCAGGCTTTTCCACCACTCGGCGCCACGCTCGACGTGGTTAAAGATCGGGTGGCTTTTCAACACATCGTTCTGCTCCATCGGAAATCCAATAATCTCCCTAGTGGTGAATTTCTTCAACACGGCCGCGTAATCGGGGACCTTCTCGACGAGTTTCTCCCGTGCCAGCTTGTGCAGCAGGTCGTTCTGCAAGTTCGAGTAGGCCGACAGCACGACAAAGATCGTCGCGTGTTCGAGTGCCTTCTTCCACATCTCTTCCTTCTCCTTAACCATTTCCGTATTGAAGATGGCCAACCAGTGGCGACATAGTTCCAGCGTGTTCTTTTCGTGGGTATCATACTCGATCATGAGGTGGTAGAACTTAAGCTTGCACTCCTGGAAGTCCTTCTCTTCCAGCGTGCGACGCAGGATCTTCTTGGCTAGGATATTAGCCCGTACGTAGTCCTTCTTGGCCAGCGTGAGCCGCACCTGCTCGAGGATGTACTCGGTCTTCTCCAACTTGGTCATGGCGCCGTACGTCTCCACGTGCACCTCCTGTAGAATGGTGGCAGCCTCGTCGATTTCGCCGCGCGCCTCTTTCATACGGGATAGCATCTGCGTCAGTGTGGCGCGCTCCTTCTCCAGGAAGATCTTGCCCTCGGCGACCGTGCGCAGCGCGTTGATGAGCTCCATCTTGACAGCATCTGACGGCGTTTCGGCCAAAAACTCCATGGCGCGCTGCACCACGACGGTGATCGCTCCCGACTTCTGAGCGCGGCGCTTAGAAAGTAGCGCCACGTGATCCTTGAGCAACTCCCAGCGTTTGTGCTGAGCGCAGAGCGTGAGGATGGAACCCACCGCCTCCTTTAGCGTTGCCACGTCGTTGGCCAAACGTGCCTGCTTCTCCAGCGCCAACAGCATCTCGCAGGCTCGCGCCACGTCGCCGCTGGACGCCACGGCCTGCGCCTGCGGCAGCACGCGCTGGTACTCGGGCCCTAGGTCCGCCTTCTTGCCAATCTCCTCCGTGCTGCTCATAGTCGTAAGCTGTAACTAGGAAATCTTCGTATTAGATCCTCCCTCAATAAACGTGGTGTGGTGCACACATTTGACCCATTCGTATTTACTCCAGCTTTGTGTGGTGGACATAATATATGCGTCTTCACATTCTTTTTGATATGCCCTTGTGGAGGTTCAATGTATGACGACTAAGTTGAAGCTTTTTACTCTTTCGTTTTTTGGGAATAGCCATGTACGTGTATTACCAGTATGCATGTATGTGCACACGTTTAACTCAACACACTTTCTCGCCGTAACACGTCGTGTCTTATTTTTGTATGGGTAATTTAGGGTACTTTAATGTCAATGATTGGGGAGCAATCAACACGACATTTAGCTGCAAAGCCAACACTGAATTTGGACGGCTGAGCTTGATGCTACTTGTGGGCCACAAGCGGCACAATTGACCCACAAGTAGCATCAAGCTCAACCGTCCAAATTCAATATTGGCTCTCTGACAAGTGCAAGTTGTGGCACTTGTCTAGTGCCGAACTTTCTGCCGGACTCGAGGCACGTGTATCGTTTCGGTCTGCGAAGGGACGGTCACAACTCGTGCTCGTGACTCATGAGTGAGACTGCGACTGATGTTGAACAATACTACTTAGCTACACTCACGAAAGCTTAGTCGCTGAAGTTCTTATCTGAGTGCTCTATACGGATACGGGGTCGCACGAGTGGGTAAACGGATAAAAAACGTTTTTGTGGGCGTTGTCGTCTATTGTATATTAGTACCTGGCAGCCTTGGTGCTGTGCCTTAATTGAGTTGCCTCCTTGGCCTAAAGGCCTAGTCGACTTCGAATGGGTGGGCGGGTAGACGCGATAGATAGGCCAGGTATGCGTTCCTGCGTTCTGAGGTCCCTCATTGACTCTAACAGAGGATATGAAAAATGATCATGGTTTTAGTATTCCGGTTGTCGGTGCTCCTCGAGCGGAGGCGACTCGCTCCCATCCGAGAACGAGTCATATCTTCGTTTTCGCGGGGTTCCGTCCATGGAACCGCCACTGCCCGTGCTACCACTCGACATCTTAAGCTTGCGGCTTCTTAAATAGGTGAGCGCATTGCGCAGCTGAATCTTTGTAGGCATGAGGTCGGAGCCGAACGCACCCTGCTCGTGTAGCGCTGTAAGCTCCTTGTAGATGGCCATGGGCTTCACATCGGGGTTATCTTGCAGCATACGCACAATATGTGTTTTCATCTCCTCGGTCACGGACGTCTGCAGGGGCTCGGCCGAGTCGTGCTCCTCGCTCAAATGTTGATAAGCCTGGCAGATGATGCCGGCGTACGTGAGCTGGCACGTGGACATACGGACCTGCACGGGGCACACGCGCGGCTTGCCCTGCTCACCGATCTCATTCTGGTTGTTGCCCTTGGGGTGGCACAGCGCAGAGGTGCACTTGGTCCACTGGACCTTCATTTTGTGTTCGGTGTTCGCGACGTCCACGCCAAGATTCTCGTGGTTCATAGTGCAGTTCACAAGGTGCGTATTGATGATGGCGTTGCGCTTGAGTGAGCGGCGGAAGTCGTTCATCTCGGCCTCGCTCTTGGTCTCGCCGATGATATACCAGCCGCCGTCGTCCGGGTTGTGCAGCAGTCGGCGGATATCCATGGTGAGGTGGCAGAAAAATTGGTCGATTGGTCGATCTTTTGAGTACGCGCGGTCGGTGTGTCCGATTCCAGAATGAGGCGATCGCGGGGCGGTGAGGTGTGGTGTGGTGCGAGGGTGGGAAAGGCTGTGGTTGTGGGCGGATGCTTGTCACACTCGGTGCTCTTGTCAAACGCACCGGCGTCTCTTGGAATCGGCTGGGTGGGGCGAAATTTGGGGCGGCGGGATTCGTTCGCGAAGGTTTCGTGCGCGTGTGGGTGGTGCCGCTTTGGCGGTCGGGCCGATGATGAGCTGGCGTGGCCGGCTGGTTCGACGTGGTGCGCTGCACTTGTCAGCGACGGTCGAAATTGGAAACTGAAGGAGGCGTTCGTTCCCCACCGAGGAACAAGGCTGAGCCGCAGGCTACATGGTCAGCGCGATGGTGATGGAGGTCGTGCAAAGAACAGAGGACGCTCAGCTACCGGTCACCGGCTGACGGCGAGAGCGCCGCCACCGCGCACATGGAGAGTGCCCGCTATCAGACGCCGAGAGACAATCCACGAACTTGGCGTTTGCCATCCACATGATCGTCAACGGTTCAACGGCGCAAACTTCCGCCGGGATTGCGATCCGCTGGCCGGTATCCCACGGATGCCAGCGGATCCCCAGCCTACTCTTGGTTGCTCATTACAGGCGGCTTGGCGCTTGCAATTGCCGCCCATTGTCGGCAGTTAGCGGTTCAGAGCAACGGCCGGCAACGATCCGTTGCCGTGACCGGGCACGCCACGATGGATCGAGAGGTCGAGAACCAGTCGAGGTTACACACGAAGCTGTACGAGAAGGTCGCTGAAAACTGTACGTAAGTATGGCGTTTGCCAGATTGGGGCCGCGTACTACCATATTAAGCACCAAGTGTCGGGCACCGCCGCTGTCCGAGGTTGCCGTTTATCGGCGGCTCTCTGGTCTCGGCATTTATAACCGGACCACTCTGTGACTGGTGCTTGCAAGAAATGGACAGACGTTTTCAGCATGGATTTCGGGAACCCAGGATCTCAAAGTCGAGTCCGTCTTTGTCGCCCTCTGGCCGACGTCCGGACCGATGGCGGGTTGTCATCGCGTCGGTTGGAGAGATCTGCGAACGTCGCAGCATCTCTATTACTGTAGTCGCGGCTGGCGGATTGTCAGTCAGGTGCACAATACCATTTTATCCACATTTTGGTATCTTATACACTAGTCTAGAAGCAAACTAAATACATGTATAATGCTTATTAATACTTATTAGGCAAAATACACAACAGCATGTTAATCCTGCAGCCAGTTCTTGCGACCGCTGCCCCCTGCGCAAAATATCAATACGGTAATATACTTCACAAGTACACGAGGATCCGGTGCGGCGTGGTGCGCTATGCACGGCCTGATCTTGGGATCCACGACTCCGTTGTATCGAAAACCCTTTACCCAGCGATAGACGAGCGCCGTCCGGTGCTAACTAATGCAAAGCTGACGGTGCAACCGGCCGGCGCGGTGCGAAGTAACGGTGCGTCGCGCGAAGATTTGTTCATCCGGTTCTGAGGCATGCCAGGTACGTACTGCATCTGATGTCGCGTGTCGTTAGGGCGAGCGCGACGACAATTTCTACGTTCCAAGTTTTGGAAACTCGCGTGGGTACACAATAATTGGCACTGTTGTCTTCAAGAGTACTCTTTACAATCGTGTGGGCTGACAATCTCGCATGGAGTGTCATGCTGCTTTAAACAAGCATACACGCAGCTTGGCCGTCATGTTGACGAGAGACCGCCAATTGCACTTTGTCGGCGTCATTCACGAAAAATCGTCAATCGATAGGGAAAGCTGCATGAAAACCATCCATATCCTCCAATCTGGGATAGCGTTAGCAACAATGCGAGTAAATCTTGAGCCTTTCGCATCAGCGCGCGCAATAACCCCGGCTGGCGGGCATCCGCGTTCTTAAGGCCCTGAGCGCCAACCAAGCTACATCGGTTAAGAAGCCCCCATCGTCATTGCCGCCCACATCTTCGATCACGCACCCGCTCAATGGCGTAAACGGATGAGTAGGGGGCGAACAACTTTTGCAAGCGAATCATATCATTCTCGAAGCTATGGATATTCGATAGAAGGCCATTGAGATCGAACGCCGTTCCGCCTCAGCAGACTAACAATACTATACATATTAGACAACCAGTCGAGCGGACGGTATGTAGCGCTATTACCTACCCTACATACCGTCCGCTCGACTGGTTGTCTCCGTATCCCAGTCATGACAGCGCGCTCTCTTCACGCCATCGCTTGGCAAGAGAAGACACAGCGGTAAACATGGCGAACATGGAGGCGATCAGCTGTCGAGATGCATGCAGTTCGGTGCAATTCCGGACCTCGTGACAATGCAGAGACTGAAGAGACTCGTCCCCACCCGTGGACGCCCCTGACTCTGGACTGCTTGAGCCTGTACATGTAGACGCAGCGGCGGCTATCGGTGGTTACGTACATGTATACTGTACATCATCGCTCCCTCTGAGGGTGTAGAGTCTAGGGGTACTCTCTATGCCCTCTTATGCACAGGTTGAGCGGACGGTGTAGCATAAACCAAACACTCGTCCGCTACCGTACGGAACGCGGGGAATTAGCGTGTTTAATGTTTCCACCTGTATATTGAAAGTTAGGTAAAAGCAATGCATGTTTCTCCAAAGTCCAAAATCGCCTAAAACAAGAGAACCAATTATTTTTTCCTGGGCGCCTCCATGCTCCATAGCTTTCTACATCAGAAGCATCATCATCATAGGAACGGCACAAAACTCCGCTGCATTGCATGGTTCCTGCCTCTTCCAGCATCCGTCACCATGGAGAATCTCCCAACACTGAGACCAGCAGCATTCAGAGCAGGTCCCCACACCAGCATGATCGGAACCGCAAGTAGTGCCTGCGTGATGACTCCATATTCGGCAATCGCTAAATGGTCGAAGAACTCCGATGATGGGATTCCTTCTGCCAATATCACAGGAGAATTGGCATTGACCGCAACAACCGGACCTGAAAATCAGGCTCGCAATGCACGCCAGACGCAGCAGCATTTGCTCCCTGTAGAATAGGAGCACCAGCAACTCCCAGACAAGCATAAATGTCGCATCGTCTGCCCAGCTGATCGCAATGTCGAGATCCTTTTCATCCCCCACCTCCGTCACAACGCGAGTCTTTGACGTCGGAATTCTTCTTCTTCTCACGTATTCTCTGTTTCTCTCTTGGAGGCGGTTGCACTATCCCGCCTTCTCCACTTTCTTGCACCATCGTTTGTTTCCGCGGGGAGATTGGCAGTTCTCAAACTGATTAGATATTCATGATCTGATTGGACAAAAAGGCATGAATTTCATGGAATGCGAAATTCTCGTCAAATAGAACTCACCTAAATAAAAGACGAAAAACCGGTCTCGCACCCATATTTCACTAAATAATCGCCGAGTTTCAAAAGGCAGTCAGATACATGTAAATTCTCGTTATCAGAAGCGATGATATCAGTTATGGAACTGCTCTGTTACTGATTTCAAATAGGCACGATTTGCTGCGCCCAACTTGCCGCATCACATTTTTAGCTTAAGCTTACGTTTGTATTGATTGTCACACATCATGGTTAACCCTAGCCTTCCCGGGACCGATGGCATCGCGGTCTTGGCTTTGCTTCGCAGGCAGTCGCTGCGCTCCTGCGAGGAAAAGATTCTATGTTCGGCCCGCTACAGTGCTCGGCTCGCTGGAAAGTTCGGCCCTGGGCCCGCCTCCGCAAATACCGCGCGGCCCTGCTTCGCGGGCACCCGCGTGAATTTGCTGTGACTACGCGCGCTCGCAACCACTCTCCTCCGATGATCGTTTTATGTGACTTTCACCCCCTCCCATTTCAGTTGGGCGCACTCACTCTCATTCAAATAAATGTTATCAGGTGGCCACGTCCAGCCCGTGAAAAAATTCCATTATACATTTTACACTTTTGATACTAGGACCCTTACCCCCTGACTTATTGTATATTTCTAATAGAATTAGAAAAAAGCTGGACAGCTGAACACTGCGAAATATAGATTGATCTAGAACTTCTGGCCATTGCGGTCAATGGTGTGATGTTGGCAGAAGGAATCCTATCATCGGAGTTCTTCGACCATTTAGCGATTGCCGAATATGGAGTCATCACGCAGGCACTACTTGCGGTTCCGATTATGCTGGTGTGACGACCTGCTCTGAATGCTGCTTGTCTCAGTGTTCGAAGATTCTAGAGGAAACCTAACTTTCACACTTACCCATCTGATCAACACACAACTTGCACCACATAAACGCAGAGACGGTGCGGAAAAGCTGTCCTGGTTAGCCAAGCGCTGGTGCGCTTGGTAGAAAAAGGCAGAGTTCAGAAGCCGGGGCAGATGTGCTGTAGGCCCCGTCAGGGTTTTCCGAGTATTACGTGAACGTAAAAGGAGTGGTGTACCCAACGCCTGAGACTGGGCCGACACACCACGATCCTTCTCGTAGCCTTAAACCGTGGCCAGCCGCGCACCACCCAGCACTCTCAGAAGCAGGATGCAAGGGCTTAGTGCGTCTGAGCTCCCACCGGAAAGTCTTCACGTGGGCGACAGGATCGAATATTACTCGATGGAATTCGTCTGTGGCGATCCTCGAGGACTTCGCGTCTCAGTCATTCTGCGCGTCATGGACGCTATGGACGAGCCTGCTTTCCGGTCGTTATCGACACCGGGGAACTGATACCACTCCATATGATGTTAAGGCGCCATGTCGATCGATTGGGCAATCGATTTAAGGACGAATTCGCCAAGTGGCGGAAGCTGAGGATATTCCGCCTGATAGCGGGTACCTGTGCGGATCCCACGCGGGCCAGTCTCTTTAATGTAACCGTTCAGGGTGCAATTAACCAGAGCGTTGAGACTTCGATGCGTCAGGTTCACAGCGCACGCGACGAAAGGGGGAGCACCGGTTCACAGAGGTCAGAAGATGACATGGAGAAGTTACGACGCAGTGATGATGCTTCACCTCCGCCCAGAGGATCAAAGTCGAAGACAACAGCACCTTCCCGGGGCTCAAAAAGCCTCGTGTGGTATACTCTCAACTGATCCAAGCGAGGATATAGAAAGCCAGTCAATGAATGAGTTTTTTTTTCGGACGATGTTGACGAAGTCTGTGACAGTATTGAACCTTCGCCACCTCCCAGCGCGGATAATTTGCCAAGTATGGCAGCACCAGATAGCGAACAAAGATCGCAGGGGCCATGCAACCCCCCTGTACGTGAGAATTTGACGTGCAGGCCGACGCAAAGGTTGGCAGATGTCGTCGATAATCTCCCCGACTATGAGGTACTTTCGCCGTCGACCAGATCAGCAGATGCACCACGGATTCCAGCTACTGATGGCGGTTCGTGTACACAAGGCGCAAGTACTGCAAGCGAGGAAATTGTGTTCGACACGGATAGTGGCCATACAGAAAAATTGGCCGCCGCCGAGAAGTATCTCATACCAATTCCTACCGTTGGGAGCGCTCGAAAATCCGGCACCAACCCAAGAAGCGACTGGGGTTTTGGTATGTGTCGCGTTCTCGCAAGGGAGATCTACCACGCACACACCTTCAAGGCCCAGAAGGCTAAGCAGCTACTGCTATTGACGAGGGTGAAAGATCGCCTTCGTGCCCTCCGTGCTCGCAGGCCGCGGTTCGAGGAGGTCAGGGTGCCCAGCGCTAGTGATGGGTCTAATTTGCTGGAAAAGTGGCCAGTGGACGTGAAGTACACCATTGAGTGCGTCATACCGGAGAAATTTCATTTTCAGATATTGGTGAGGGCGAACCTTGCGGTTGCGTTGGAGATTGCTTCATGGACACATGCAGCAATGCAGCGATTGTTGCGGGCTGGAGGCAGTTTGTCGTAACGCTACCCCTTCTCTTTCGACCATGAAAGTGTTTGACACCCACTGGGATGGACTAGGGTTTCTCACGACGACCTTCTTGAATGTCGGAGACGTCTTGGGTGAGTATGCCGGTAAATTGTGCGAGTACAATGCTGTCGTAGAAGGACAGCCGGATCAAGCAGTGAAGCAGAACAGTGATACACCATGCTTCTCCACGCAAAGTCGATGCGTAAGAAATTTATTTACATCGAGGCTCTCGAATTGGATTTTTGACACGATTCATGAGCCACTCGTGTACACCGAATGTCTCTTTCGTGGAAATGCAGAATGGTACTAGCGTGAAAGTGCTGGCTATCATGACCAAGGACGTCAAGGCAGGAACCCAGCTCACCGTCGACTATGGAGATGATATTTGGTGTAAGTGTGCCTGCGATGACTGCTGAGAGGGATCTGAAGATGGTTCGCAAGCGTGAGTTAGAAAATGCTCTAACGCACCGTAGGGATATATTGTTCTGGATGAGAGTATAAGTCGAGTAACTGAAGGATAAGAAGGTATGTAATCCTGGAAGGCCCTAGTTTTTTTTCAACATTCAACGATAGGGTGGTGCATGAATCTCACTTGAGTAGGCTACTAAAAGACCGTACGTACACCGTGAGCTATCCAGATGCAACGCGGATGATCGCTACTCTGTGCTGGATCACTCAAAACTCAGCGCTGCACAACTAAAGGCGGACACCATCCCTCATTCCGTGCATCTGCTGGCGCGGCTTGCGCTTCTTGCGTGTAACAAGGATCTCCCTGGCGCTACTGTCCAAATGTCTCGTGATTCTCAGTGCGAACAAAACGTGCACGCAAATTCCAAACGCGAAGAAGTGGTCGACGTCAACCGGCCAGCCTCCCCACGGTTGACCCTGAACCTCCATCCGCGCGTAATTGGCCCCCATCTGGGCGGAGACTGCAATCCCCTCTTCCGACCGCTTATTAGACGCTACGATAAGTCACTTCGCAAGACGACACGCCACAAGCACGATAGTGGGGCCTCCAGCATACGCATTTTTAACCGGTTCGTTATTCCAGAGGCCTAATAACTTTTCTCGCGTCAGCTCACCGACGCGTCGTATGAGGTTGCCGTGGGGACGGCGTCAAAACGGAACTCTCGGGTATTACCGGACTGGTTCTCGCAGCAGTCGCTAAGCTCACGCAATAAAGTGCCCATTTTCAAGTTCAAGCGGCGTCTCAGCGTGTAATCTCTCATTAGCAACGCATTGAAAGTTTCGGCAGGGTTATTCGTTGATGCGAAACCACAACGGGTTGCATACACCTGCCCCATGCTGAACCTCCCAAACAGCCACTGCGTACTGATATACTGGGCAAAATCTACCAGAAACGAATGAGCCGACCATTTCTGCAAAACGTAGTCGCGCATCCGAATAAACTCCAATTCGGTTCTCGCGAACTGCATATCGTACATGTCATGAACAATGGTAGCGGCCACGACGAGGGAAAGCCCTTAATCGCCTTCTGCACCTTCTCCATGACGTGAAAGAAACACACCAACGACCTAAATCGAGGGTTGCCCAAAACGAGATGCTTGCGCGCGATCCGAAAATACAAACGTTGAAGAGCCAGCAAGGCTGCTTCAATGACAGTTTGCGTCTCTTGGGAGATAACGAATAGCGTCACCACATGAAATCCTCTGACTGGTCAGAGATACCTACGAGCACAGGATACTCCCCACATTTCATCTTGTAAGTCGCGTCGACGTGAAGGATAAAAGACTCCGGCGATAGCATCATCCAAAGTATTAGCGCCTTCGTCGTAAGCCCTAAGGTCCGAGCCGTTTCCAACTACAGGCTTGTCCTCGGGATCTAATTCCCAACCAAACGTGAACGGGTCCGCCATTGCTTCGGTTCCAGTGAAAGTCCTCGCATGGATCCACTCCCTCAGTGTCTCTACACAATCATGGTTCTCAAGGTAGGTGCGAGAATAGTGGTTCACGAAGTTCTGGACGACTTTCAAATTAGGCAGATCCGCCAGGGGTGTGGACAACTTGCGGGCCAGCGCGTGCCGAATGCGCATCGGTCGGTGATGATGCTCTACCATCTCCATGCACAATTGCTTTTGCGTCTCCATTAACTTGTTGCGCTTCGGTGAGTCTGCCTCCGAGGTGTGCAGGGCAAACTCGTAAACGGATACGAGGTTTGTTTCGAGACAGGTTATCATTCGTCCGCGCCAGGCGCACTTGAAGTCGCTGGCATCATGGCAGGCGTCTGAGCTGCAATCTAGGCGTCTGTCGCGCGTCTTGTGGAGCTCCGCGACAATGCAATCAGTACATTTCGACGTATTGCTATTGGCGATGTCGAACGACTTCAGCATCTCGAGCACGGCATTTGCAGCGTCGGCATCGACAACGAGGGCTGTCTCCCGCCAGGGGTCCGCTTGGGCACGAGGGATTTCGGGTCTGAGCCACTTCAGCCTCGGTGGAGCCACAACCTGCAGCTAGTCTTGCTGGTGTTCAGAAGAGCTTTTTGACCACCAACGCGCGGCAAGCGACCAGTTGCGACAGGTTTGTTGAACGGTCGGTGATTGGCCGACGGATACCTACCCACCACTTGTCCGTGCACACACCAGAAAACGCCACATGATCAAAGCCGCCTCGGCGAAAGGTGCTAGTCAGCGGCGCTGCTGTGATGACACATTTATAAGGTGTCACAGCAGACGTTATGTGCGGACGCAACACGGGAGGGTGACCGTGAGGCGTTCTCGAGATTCTACATGGTGACGGATGCTGAAAGAGGCAGGAACCATGCAATGCAGCGGAGTTTTGTGCCGTTCCTATGATGATGATGCTTCTGATGTGGAAAGCTATGGAGCATGGAGGCGCCCAGGAAAAAATAATTGGTTCTCTTGTTTTAGGCGATTTTGGACTTTGGAGAAACATGCATTGCTTTTACCTAACTTTCAATATACAGGTGGAAACATTAAACACGCTAATTCCCCGCGTTCCGTACGGTAGCGGACGAGTGTTTGGTTTATGCTACACCGTCCGCTCAACCTGTGCATAAGAGGGCATAGAGAGTACCCCTAGACACGGGGCGATGATGTTCATGTATTTGCCAAGTCGTCCAGCCGAGTCAGCTCTTTCACGTCGAGGCCCACCAATACAAATAGGGGCATGGCTGCCTGCCAGTGAGGTGAGTGAGCAGCGTCACCACCGGCGACCTAAACACGACCAGGACCGCAATGATCCCTGCATGCGTCAGCGCCGCAGCCGCCTTTGCATTGCAAGCGTCAAGTTGACTGTTGACGGTCAACTGTACCATCGATTTGACGATACGTCCGACAGCAAGAATGTGTCCGCCGCGTCACAGTGTCGGTTGAACAATATCAGATCGCAATCCGCCGCACGGCCATGCAGCGTGTTGGTAGACGAGCCGAACGCACATAAGTTCCGGTCTCGCGACACTTACCGTCGTTATTAGCGCCGTCATCAGCGTGAGTCGTCGGTCTTGTTACAGTACAGCGCCTGTAATACGATGAATGCAGTGTGGTGGCTCCCTTCTCGTCTCCTGCGTACGACGTACAGTACCCACTCGGAGGTTGATGGAAGCGAAGGCCTACACTTCGTGGTATAACCTGGTAACCCCACCGAAAAACGATGTTGCTTAATGTGCGCAACTCCAACACGAAGTACATTGTATTCACTATGGCTAGCACAGTCATCACAGCTCCCGACGAGTGGGAATCTAGCAGAGCGGACGATGGATACAAGTTAATGACGTCATTATTCGTACATGTACACTGGAGAGCTTCAGTTTACTTCAGTTTCTGCGACGTGTGGGAAAGTGTAGCCATCTGGTGCACTGTTAGCTGGCCGCGGTGGGGTTTTGTAGCGTTTGCAGCTTCGACACGAGCACGCCCTCGGTCAGTTCGATAGCACGCTGTGGTATATGGATAAGGTAGCATTAGTTGCCGCAGATTCTGAGGGGTTCGTGACGACTTCGCACCTGGTGCAGCTGGATGAGCGACTTGAGATCCTCAGCGGACGAGTCTCCGAGGTGCGTTCCCTGCAGCTCGCAGATCCTGTTCAGAGTCATTCGCATTATATGTGATGAGTGATCACTAAGATACGAGTTGTAAATAGTATAGCAAACCCACGGACCGTTTCTCGTGGTCTGCTAGAGCTTCTTTCAGCTCTACGATCCGGCTCCGGATAGAAGTTGAAGACAACGTTGTCATGCTGCATTGCTGTTGGGCCCACATTGTAGTGCAATTGTGCATTAATACGGGGAAATTCAACGATGAAACGCGTCTTACTTACCAAAGCGACTAGCAGCCAGGCTGCGGTGACGAGTATCGTGTTCAATACCGCGCAGACCTGCAGCACTGCGATCTCGTGTTGGAAAAGTGGCGAAGCTGGAGCAATTTCCTCACACCTGCTCAACAGAGACCCAAGAGAGTATTTCAGCGTCGAGTTTGTTGTCAATGTCGATCGGTGCCTGTAGCTAGACACGTCTTACCATTTTGTGTCCGCTTGCTGAGCTCGACTCAGCCGGGGAGCTGACGGAGACCCGATGAGCAGCACCAGCAGAGCCGAGGAAAGTAGACCAGTCGCGGCTTGAAGCTTCGCATCATCAATAGTCTTAAAATTCAAATGTTGGCGTATGAGCTACACAAGCTACTAGAGTGTTCGTACCAGTCTGTACGAGGAGAGCTCTGTGGCGGTGTCACCACCTAAAGATTTGTATTCGTGGTGCGGGTTCATTTGACTTAGCTTCCTCATGAGGCCTATCAACACGCCAGTACATCGACCACATACAAACGCTTGATGTAAGGAGTTAATGAGAACAATTTTTACAGTGATGAGGATGATTCATGATAAAGCTTCCGTGGAGAAGGATATTTGAAGAGGATGAAGAAATTCTGCCGCGAACGGTTGGATCCTGCGCTGTATGCGCACAGGAAGCTGTCGAACTCTCGATTTGACGAGAAAGCTTTACCAGAGCGTAGATTCATAGCGTCCATCCAGCACATTCCTGTCACGATCCCTAAGATCATGACCACCGCTGCTTTCTCGCCGTCATGCTGCAAGATAGTCCAGCACATTGAATTTACTGCTTTGGTCGAGCCATCGCGAGTTTTCCGCTGTACGTTAACCCGCGAGGATCGTCGAGATGTAGCGTGGTCCGAGAAATACGCGTGTTGTTTGCGTCGTACTTGGTAGAAATCGCCGCTGATCTCATTCTCCACGAGATACCGCGCAATTGCAGTCGAGGACGACTTTTCTTCGTCCTGAAGGTGGAACATCTCAGTTATTGCGAACGGAGTTAAGTTCGTAGCATTGTCGGATCGATCTGGATCCTCTTGGTCGGAGTTGGCCTTGAATTCCGGTGTCATCGGCAGCTCTTGAACTCGTTGAGCTTCTTGTTGAAAATGACGTCGAGTTTTCTTGACTTTAGGTTTCTCATCTCTCTGCTTCTTCTTGCTCCTGTCCTTGCGCTCGAGTGGAGCAGAGTCCTTCGCACTATTGCTCTCACTCATTCGTAGCTTGTTTTGAAACGTCAGGACGTTGTGAACCGACACAGATCTTTCAGATTCATCGGACCTTTTGGAGAATGCCGACAGATACGTGCTATGATTTCCCCTTGCTTCGGGATGAAGTGAGCGCGATCGTGCAGGACGCCGTGCTCAGCGTGCTGGAAGGCAACGTGTACGACAACGCTAAGGTGATCCGAGCTAAGTTTTGGTGTTGTGCTGATGCTGGGATCGAGTTCTGACGTCGACAAGTCATCGATCAGGTTAATGACTGGGTCAACACGGTGACAAATGCATGCATCGAAGACTTGAAGCGTCTGTGTCCGGTACGTCTGGCCACACGTCCGTCATGTGGATGAGAGTCTTAAACTTGTCCGGCCGCTGCAGAATTTCAAGTACATCGTGACTTGCTTTATCCGGCAACGGAAAAGTGCAGGACTCGAGATCGGCAGGTATGATATTGAGTACTAGCTGGAGTTTGAAGCATTTTCTGACTTTGTGGGACTGAGTAGTGGCGCGTATTGGGATGAAAAATCTGATGGTTTGTTGAAAAATATTTGTTTTTAAGACGTTGGTGGTCTCGTTTTCTTCTACTAACCAGCGGTTGCAACGCCTCAATAGGGTCGTGTACCGTGTCATGGGAGAACGCTACCATCACAGCAGTCTTGTACGTCTATGGTCTGGCTATTTGATGGCGATCAGCATGGCAGCAGCAATGAACCGACGCAAAAATAATACTTCGAAGTATACGCTGTTGCTCACTTCCAACATTGACAACCGGTTTTCGGATACTCACTTGCCAGAACTCGGACGAGCGCACGAACAACATACAGTTAGCACGATTTGGTTTCCTTACTTTGTATGCTAAAGTAGTTTTTCATGTCGATCCCGATGGAGCTGTGCTCTAGAAAAAAAAACTAAAACTACTTTACTGTCGATGTAGCCGAGGCGGTGTGGTAGGCAAATCAGTGTGTGCTCCAGCTGATGAGACTATGACTCCAACCGAAGATCGAGCACAGCAACGTGAGTTGAACATTCTCACAACTTGAAGCAGCAATGGCAAAGTTTTACGACTCTAGAAAGCCAATAACGACAAAGCTCTACGCGCTGGGGGCAGCCAGTCCACCTTGAACAATTCTGAGTGTGGCGAGATCTTAGCTGGCTAAGAAAAGGAAAAGAATATGGGAAATGTTCCACAAGGAACAGAAGCCTGGAACTCTAATGAAAAATTTTGGGATGAAGACTACTAGGATGCCACGAGTTAGTTGGAATATCTAGAGGCCTTCAAGAAGTTATTGAAGTTCTCGAAGGACCAGAGCACACGTAATTGTTATCAATCGAGCTCCATTTTCGCGCACTGTCAATTCTGCAAAGTTACCACATGCCACACATACAAACTAATCCATCAGTTGCAACTAACAATATTTTTTCCGTCGTGGACGTCATACGGTCAGACACATCGATGATTTAATCTCCTCTGGATCAATACTCAGGCTGTGAGGGCTGGTACTTCAGCAGCAGACGGCGTTGGAATCACACTCTGCCTTGCCTCGATCTTGAGCGGGTCGATAGCTACAAGCCACGCCCGCAATTCCGACGATGTAGACGCCTGGAGCCACCAAACAGTAGACTGCTTTCTCCCGTCAACACACACGAGACGAAACGAGAACGGCACATCGGAAGAAGTCGTCACGATCAACTGACACAGCGACAAATCCATGACACCGGTTTGCTGCTTCCGCGCGAAGCTCTCGTACGCATACAAGAATGGACGCTTCAACACGAACCACTGCCGCTCCCACGACACATGGTGACCACCAGCTTTCGGAGGGGTCTTTGGTCGCACGATGTTGCTTCCTAGTGGTGCAACGACTGCTGCAGCCGTCTCCTCATCCAGTGACGATGACAGCGCAAGCATGAGGAAGCCACTCATTTCACCTCCCAATTGATCGCCACCCACTAATTGAGTTGGCTCCGATACGAAGTGAATCACGTGCTCCCTAAGCTTGAGTGATGAGTGTTCATGGGTCTCTGATGCGTTTTCGATACCTGTTACTGTGACCAGATCCACCACTTTTCCTGTGAAGATATTCATGAGCAGATCAGTTTGTCTTAAATGGCGAAGGAAGAGTTCGGGTGACTCGAACTGCACACACTCAAACACTTGAACTTCATCGTCTGTTCTTTTGAAAAGGTCGTCCAAGCAGAGATTCACCTTGGATGCTGTCAAAGAACCATTCAACCTCGTGTCGCCGCTACCTTCGTCTTGTGTAAGAACACGCAAGTTCATCATGATCCACACTTTCTGTCGAACACGTTCCAGCTGCATAGCGATCTCTAGTCGATGCAAATCACTGATGTAGTGGGCGATCACGGATTCGTTGAGTGAATCCACTTGAGCTTTGCTCTCAGGCTGGTTATCACTCTCTGGGTTGTCATTGTCTTCTAACGGCGAATCATCAATCATAATGTCTGCGGCGTACCAGGTCCCAAGCCGGTAACTGCGACTGAAACTTTCTTTGGCCCACCATGCCGTGCGTGAAGCCACCAATCCACGCGTAAACCTCTGGACGGCTGAAACACTGCTACCACAGACCTTGGCCACGAGACTCTTGGAGATAACAATGGGGACTCTAGACCAGCGAGTCGCAAACGCAATAGCTAGTCGGTACGTCGACCGGGCGCCGGCACTATTGATCGGTTCCAGATCGCTCTCAGGGGCGTGATTCCATCGTAAAATTGCACTGAGCGATCGACTAGCGTGGTCGACCCCACAGTCTCCTCGGAATTCAAGTACCTGCCATCTTGTTGGCCCCAATTCAAGCGACTGGGACTCACCAGAAGCTGACTCATCGCGATGTTCATACAGCATACGAGAAGATGGCAGCATTCTCTGCGTCGTTTTGCCCATCATTCTCGACATTGATGCTGTTCTGTTCACGGAAGGAGCATCAGGGGCTGCAATTCGAACGTGGACTATCTCGGACAGCGCGAATGGCTGTTGATCGGACTGAGTGACGCGAACCATGAGCCGCCGAGACCGATTAGCATGAAGACGTAACGCGCCATCGGGTTTTACAGCAACCGGATGATACAATCCGTCCACTTCTCGTTCCTCGACATCCACAGACACATAGAACTCCACCTGCTGGGTCTCTAATGCAGCATCAATCACCGGTTTGGGCTCAGCTACTGAAGACGCCATGTAGCGGGCCAGCTTGACATCGTATCCCCAAACTTCCAACAGCAAAGACTCTTCTTCAGCAGTGCGTTGACTGAACAGTTGTTTCTTCTTCGACGTGATTGTCGTTTCAAAGCTTTCTCTGATCAAGAACGTTTTTTGATCACCTGCCGCATTGGTCGAAGAAGACGCTTTATCACTAGTTGAATCTTGTATTGGTGGCACTCGTGGTGTCGAGAAGATCTTGGGTGTGGAACCTCCTTCTAGTGATAATTCCTTGCTTTTGAGACTTTTCAATTCCAAATGCACTTTTGACGCCGTCTCCTTTAGAGTGACTGAAATACCTGAGGCAGATATGAAGCTTTCTGCGTCAAACTCCATCTTCTCAAGATGGACTCGGATACGGTGAATCGAAGTTGTGGGCTCTTTCGGGGACAAAATGCTTTTTTTCTTGCCTGGTAATGAAACTTCTGAGACTCCTTCCAGCTGTGTTTCAAGTTTGCCGATAAACGCCCCAGAGAAGTCGTAGATAGCGACAAAGAGGGATACCATCGAGCTCGGTGATTGAGCTGCGAGATACACTCTTCCATAGCCGAGAAGGCGCAACGAAGGCGTCGTCTGAGGCCTCGACTTGTTCTGGTTGTTGTTATGCTTCTCGAGAACGTGTTTTTCGTCGACACAAGACGTTTTGCCAGCAGATAAACGACTTGGAAGCCGCGTAGCAGCGACTTTCGAAGCGGGCTCCGGGATCTGCAGATCTTCAAACTTGGGGGCTTCCTCGACTGTAAATGAGACCACATTTTCCAGTGAAGCTGCAAATTCACGCAAGAACTGGAGTTTCAGCTCTAGCATCGTCCGGTCCCAATGCACAATGCTGCAGCAAGATGCCTCCAACTTCTTCTTGACGATTACTGTCCCTGGTTTTTCATCGTTTCCCACTGCAAATTCAGTATTGAGGACCCACTTTGTACAAATTGCATTCGCTTCATCTACCAAAGCCTCAAGCTCCCGACCTTCGTCCTTGTCAATCTCAAGCTCAGGAGGGTTCTCGACTGCCTCTGCGATTCTTGGTGTCGATGTATGATACCCAGGTACTGGAAAAACAAACCATTCAACGTCGTACACGTCAGTATAACAAACCACATTTAAAAAAACTATGTTAAAGCGTACCATGAATACGGAAACAATAGGGTTTGCCAAGTCGAACTTGATCGCCATGATGCAGTTTCCTTGGGACTTCACTGCCGTACTCAAGGGGCTGGCCATTTACCAAAACTATCGCAGAGGGATCCAGTGATTCAAGTTCCACGATGTACTCAGTCGAATCATCGTCACCACTCATAAAGCCTTGCTCTTTTGACGCTCGCAGACACGTAAAACGAGCATGGCGAGGTAGAATTCTGCTTAGATCGCCCCCAGGCAGCTTACAGATTTGCATGACCGAGCGCTTATCAGCAGAAAGAGCCAAGATAACGTCCGATACATCCAGCTCTGATCCTGCGCGGGGAGTTTTGTCACTAGGAGTAGAAGTAGCATTTTTCGAAGAGCTTTTTCGTCGCCGCAATATGGTAGAAGTCCATGATCCCTGGCGTTTCTTTGACTTGGAAATTTTGTCTGCATTATCGCTACCTTTGGAGTTTTTCTCCTCAGATGCATCGTGATCATGAGGTATTTCCACAGTCTCATACTTAGTCATGTCGGGATTTGGATCAGAACCAAACAGTGTTGTCCCCTCCACGAGCACGTACGCTAGCGCTTCTCCAGGTACTAAATTGGCGCTCAGATTGACCAAGCTCGGCAGGCTGTCGCTTAAATGAATTGCACGGGGTGCGATATTCTCGGCCAAATATTTTTGTTGCGAGCGAAAGAACTCGACTTCTTTCTGCAATTCGCCGTAGAACGATTCGCGCTCCATTAAACTGGCGGAGATCCCAGCATTCACTTGTTCTTTGCCTGGACTTCCTTCTTTTCTCGCGAGTTGGACTCTCAGCTCCTCGATTTCTTGGCGAAGTTGGCGAATAATCCGGGCGTTCTTGTCTTCATTCACCACGGCGCGGTTCATCACCTTCTTCGCGGATTCTGCATATCGCAGGGTGCTCATTGTCTCGTCATAATTCTGCGCGATGAATGTCATAGAGATTATCAATTAGTTAAGAAAAAAAGGAGAAAAACCTCACAATAAATTGCATGGATCACATACGTCTGAAGACGGGCTGATCATAGCAAACATTGTTGTCTAAAAAGGTGACACAGTGAACAATATGGTCAGCCAGAAGTGTACTCCGATCCTAGACGATTAAATTCGGTACGTACTTTTGCGTTTCCTCCCAAACTTTCCTTAAGAAGCCACGTGAGTGTACTATCTCGGTAAGGAACTCGGTCTGAAGCCTGCCTGGATCACAGGAATATCCGTTCGTTTAGTAGGCATATCAATGAACGAATAAACCACCTGATCGTACTTGCTGAGCGCTGAAATGACGCGTCCAAGCGTGGTGAGGCTTTTGTTGATCATGGCGCCTTCTTTCAATCGGTCACCACTAGTACCTGACACATTTGCTCGCTCTGAGCCAGCAAGATCGATCATACTGATCTTTGAAGTCTAATAACATCCAACGATTCAAGAGCTAAGAGTTAAAGAGTCACATAACCTAAAGCTTGCACAGTAGAGAGCACAAACCTTATCGTTCGCGCATTGCGAAATGGGGTCGAACGTCGTCTGTATAAACGTAATCGTGAACACTGCGTGCGAGCGAGACGATACGGGGTTCATCAACGTCGACGCCACCGTCCGCAGCTTCTCTCCAGCGAGCATTTCTTCCGCAATATCAGCATATGACGTTACGGAGCGGATACTGAGTCCTTCGACAAAGGGACCCGTGACTGGATGCTCTCGCACTCTCAGTGTTCGCCTTGGGGTCCCATTCGCACTCGTCTCTGGCTCTCCACTCTGTGTCTGGGTCGTGAATGACGGTCTCCTCTTCACCAACGCTGCATTCCCTTCCATGTCGAGTAAATCGTTCACTTTCTCCTTGTAAATCTCACAGTAACTTACATGGGCGCTATAGATCGTCCGCTTAACTTCTTCTACTTCGCCATCGTCTTCATGAGCCATGGCCTCTTTATCCCTTCGAGCGTCAATCTCTTGAAACAACGCTTCACACACTCGTGGGATCACGCCTTTGCCACTCATAGAGTGATCCCCGACCATTGTATGAGTCTTACCGCTGCCTGTTTGGCCGTACGCTAACATGGTGCAGTTAAATCCTTGGAATGCCGACGCGATCACGGATTGGCCGATCTCGTCGAAGAGACGTTCTTGGTTTGGTCTCTGTGTCTCTTGGTCCACGTCCACGACGTCACGTTCCGAGCCTCTGAATGAAGGGCCGAAGCACCGATCGAAATGGAACGCACGGCATTCTCCGGCCTCCGTCGCGGCCTTGATGGCTGCAGGGCTTAGAGCGACCCCATTGACCCCCGCACTTGAAGACGAGGCAGCCTCGAGGAATGACGGGTCGGAAAACACGATGGGGTTCACGACGTGCACTCCCGTGCGACTGACGTTCACGACTACAGGCGTCTTGGCCTGCAGTTCCTTGTCGCTGAGCGGACGAGCGCGCACCACCACTCGGATGGCACAGGGCGCGTCCTCGTCGGTGGCTGGAGGCAGCCGAAGCGACGAGCGCTTGAACATGTTGCGAGAGTCGCGATGGCACGTGCGTAGGAGCTGGTGAATCTTTTTCTGGTCCAGACACTGCGTTCCGTTCCAAGTCCGGCGGGAGCAATCGAGTGGGAGGTAGATACGCAGTCGTGCGCCTCTTCAAGGACCGAACTCACTTGTGTTGAGTATTGACAGCCGTTTCGACGCGGTAAAAGGAGCGAATGGGGATTGATGATAGACAGTGTTGGGGGGTAGTGGGCACCTAAGTGTAGCGATGAGGGAGACGGTAGTGCCGAGGTGTTGCTGCATACTGTCGGACGGCTGTGCTGCAGCAGCGCGCAACACGTTGCAGCGCTGACTTCAAGTTGGTACCGGTGATCTCGGTATTTGTACCAGCTATACTGATTTGCCACGTTGAAGTACCGTACCGGTTTCTAACCGAAATGAAGTTTTTGACCTGTTCAATCCCAGATACCGGTATTCAGAAAGTCATTAGGGCTATGGTCTTTGTTGGAACCGATATGCCATCGGTTTGCCTGTGGTCATCATGCTGTGAGACTGATTTAGCACTGGTATACCGGTAATTAATTATTACCGACATAGGTATTTCATTTTTGTGCACGTGAGAAAAAAAAGAGATTTTCGAGTTTCTATAACGACTCTAATGCTTCACATTACGTTTGTTCGTTCTAACTCCGATAGTGCTCGCTAACTCCTTACACCAGCTCGAGGGCATCGAACACGACCGACGCCGACAGCCATTTTCCAAGTAAGTCCTTGTTACCGCTGACGATCGAAAGAACAATCTTGTTAGTTCCTTCGACCAAAGCAGTCTTGGGAATGGCATAGTCGTAAAACATGTACTTGCCCACGGTCACACCACGCGTGACGCCGCGCGTCTTCACGGCAGCACTCAACGGCACCTTTGCCTTGAAGTTAGTGTTCACAGTCACACTGCAGCGGCCATTGCTTTGAGCAAGAGGGATGCCGAGCTTCAGAGTGCGGTCCTTCCCGATCTGCTCCTTCTTCAGCTCGAAGTTGATCGTGATCGGGTCGTTCACAGCACGGAACATCGCCATCGGGAAAACTGAGTCCTTGTCCGTACCGATAGTGAAGTTTAGCGGCTTCCAGGGCTTCATGCGAGAATCGCTAGGGTGGGAGGTGTGAATCATATCGGCGTTCAGGAACCCATCAGGCGTACCGTCCCACTGGCCAATGCGCCAAACCGGTTCAGTCACGGGCTCATACGTCACCGTCAAAGTCTGTGCATCTTGCGCACTCAGAGCTCTACGTGGCTTGTTTCCGTTCGAAGCCGGAGCAGCCGCTGGTGGAGCAGCCTGGGAGGAGGATTGAGTCGGAGTCGAGCCACCAGTGATGGTGATCGCCTCGGAACTGACAGGGAGTTGGTTCTTGTAGATGGTGGCATTATAGCTGCCGGCAACCATCTTGGGCGACGTAAACGGCTCGGTGGCGGACTTCACCTTCACCCAGTACTGGGCGTCAGCATTGGAGAAGCCAACAACAATACTCGAGTTGCTCAGAACACCGTTCTTGTCGGTGATAGTTCCGGTCCAAGAACCACGCTCCGCCTCAGGCACGAAACCAGTAAGCTTAAGATCCTGGAAGAAGTCAAAGTTGACATCGGAGACGGCAGGTTGCTTTCCGTCATTGAAAATTAGAGCGTAAGGCCCGTGGAAACCGTAGCGGTAGTCTTCAGCACGCGTATGGTCCGAGAACATGCATAGCGTCAATTCATTGGCCTCAGTACACTGGTTGTTCATATCACGGAAGAATGGTCCGCCCACAGATCTCTCATAAGCGTAGTCAGACATGATGAAGAACACGCCCCCAGCGTCACCCGTAACGCCGTGAACCTTGTCATCAATGAACGGAATACCGGAGTAGAACTTGGAGGCTGTGATTCCCTTGGAATCAGCAAATACATCGTGCCCTTCGATGGCAGTCATGTTATCAATTTTGCACTCTGGAACCATGGGGTTGTTGATGGGTTTGCGGTCCAAACGTGCAATGAAACGGAGGTTTCCGAGCTCCATCTCTCTCGAGTGGTACGTGCCCATGTAAATGACATTTTCGTTCGGACGGAACAGATAAGTGTGCTCAAGTCCAGGAGTCTTGCACGAGATCTGGACCGTGTTGTCTTTCAGTGCCTCGATAGAAGCCTTGATCTTACCAAGTCCAGAGTTGATGTGCGTCTTCTTCTGCCAAATCTGCAGCTCCGCCTTGTTCCAGATCATCGACGTGATGTCACACGTGCTCTTGTCGACCTTCACAGTGAGGCCAGACCCGGAATCGATCACCCAGGACGCACCAACCTCCTTGTAACCGAAACTCGTGGCCGCCGCTTTTTCCTCTACCGACTTAAAGTTCAGGTTCGTTGTTTTGTCTGCGCATGTTACAGCCAACAAACCACTCGTGAGCAACAATGCAGCACGGAGAAGCGGGCCGGTTAGCATCCTCGTCTTCTTGGGAGTCTTCTTTCCTCGAGGTGGCAAGTTGCAAAGTGCCATGTTGATACTCTTGGGCGCTTCAGACAGGATAAACGGCAAAGAGTCAGCCCTGCTCGCAAAACTTGTGCCCACCAGATGCTAATCGCAAAACGAAGGAGCTTGAGACGAGCTTTGCTGTCCGTATGCTCCTTGAAGACAGCAGGCTTCACCCGTGTAAAGGAGAGGTCCCATGAAGCTAACAGGGTCATTTGTCACGGCCGTTTGCTTTTTGCTTCATTGGTCGAGCTTGGGATTTGTCATAAAAGTAAAAAAAACACGATAACAATATTGTTCCTTAAATGATGCTACAAAGTAAGGTTGAATGCCAATTGAGTTTGTGTCCACTTAGCAGCAGCTGCGGTGCCTTATGAGCCGGCCTCTATTCTAAGGAATACCCTGCACACCGTTCGAAGGAGCCGAAGCCGAAGCATACATGTATTTATAATATACCGGTGATCTTCGTCCGCCGAGAGCGATTCACAACGCGTGAGCGATCAGAAACTGCTTCTTGTTCATGGGATTGGTTCTTAAGGGTCAGAGACACGATTACAGCATACCGTATAAACCAAAAGGCGAAATACAGGAGTGCTATTAGCCCGCTGCGCTCTGAAGCATCTGGCCGCGAGGAACCAACAACTTTAACAGCAGTGTTAGGCAATAAAAAATCTTCGCAAAATGTAACAAAAAGCAATAAATTACCGTTGTGGTTGGAGAGCAAAGGCATTCTGTCGCGAGGACCACGGAGCTGCGGTGCGGTGTTGACGGCTCAAGTGGCAATGCTGTGGGCTGCTGTCGAAGTGGCCCATTGATTCATTCCGCTTGTGTCAATTGATGGTCCGCATGGAGAGAGCGAATGGGCTTCGTACCAAATAGTATGTACAAGCGTGTCTATTCAATCAGTCTAACGAATGTGCGCTAACATCTCTCTCTATTTTTCTTGCGTGTTTGGCACTGCGACCTCAGTGCACTCCACGACACGTTCTGCTGTTGTGGCCGTCAACACCACCGCATCTTCCGCATCATTACATCTCGCACTGCATGTTTGCGCTTCAACGACAATCTGAATGTAGAACAAAACCAAACATTCGTAGATTTGTACGGTATTTTACTGATTGAGTCAATTTTGCGAGAAATTTTGTTTTGAGTCAATTTCGGAATTTTCCTTATTTATTATTAAATATTAAGCATGGCCCGTATTATTATTAAAGGAAGCGGTTGCAGCGCCCAGCTAAGAAAGAGCGGGTGAAAGTACCATAAAACGATCAACAAAGTAGAGCAGTTGCGAGCGCGCGTAGCCACAGCAAACCCGTGCGGGGTGCCCGCGAAGCAGGGCCGCGCGGTATTGGCGGAGGCACGCCCAGTGCCGAGCTTTCCAGCGAGCTGAGCACTGTAGCAGGCCGAACTTAGGATCTTTTCCTCGCAAGAGCGTGGCGACTGCCTTCGCGAAGCAAAGCCCAAGATCGCGATGACATCTGTCCGCGGGAGGGGCAGGGGGACAGGGAGGTGGGAGGCCTCACATACAAAAGTAAGTTTAAACCAAAATGTGGCGTGGCGTGAGTCGGTGCAAGCAGCCTCTGTCAAGCAAAGTCGACACAAGAGGGCTCGGGTAAAGGGCGATGAGAGACCTATTTTACAAAATGGAGGTTTAACTATAAATGTGACGCGGCGAGTTGGGCGCTGCAACACGTGCCATAGTGAGTATGCATGAACGTTCCTGACTATGTACCCATTATGTTCGGATACACAGTATTATACATGTATACAACTCTGCAAAGTCACGGAAAAACGCATAGAAATTAGCCTAAGTTGCAGTTTGGCTGCGGCATGCAAGTCATCCAGCAGTTAAAAACAAATCACCCAGGAATCGGGTTGTCTCGAGGCTCGTGTAGAAGACGGTTCAGATGTGCAGCTGAGCTGTCTTTCGTTTCACTGTGGATCTACACTGTACTAGCAGTTTACGTGCATAAAGAACACGCTATGCCGTTTGACAGGGTTTGTGTGACTGGGCTCACAACATCTTGCGCGTCAGTGAACGGCAGCTCACAAGTCCCTGGTCTGTGGGGTCTGCTACCAAATTAAATAGATAAGACCGAATATATTTATAGGCGATCTCCTTATGTGAGATGCAGCCCTGCAGTGGCCAGACACTGTATAGAGCTGCAAATCGACATGAACAGCATGTGGCTAATATGTGTAGCGCCGTCGGAGATCCTCTGCGCGTGCCTGCGACGACAAGACAAGGTGTCTACACTTGAGTGTGTCAAGGACGATTGATGGAGCACAGTCATCGTGTTGTGCATCCCGCAAGATAGGACTAGACTTAGATTTAAAGTAGTTTGTATTGAATTCAGTATTGCTATACTAATCTACCTGCGGGGACCGGAGACTTGAGGTAAGCTTCACTCAATTGAGAACTTGACGCCTGCGGCGCCAGTGAAGCTCGCCCAAGCTCCGCTGTACCTGTCATGGCATTCTGCCTCGGCACATACGTGTTTACGCATTGCCTCTGTGATAGCCCTGTCAACATGACCGTTACTCTTTGCAGTGAAGGTCGCTGAGACGAGGCCGTGACGCGCCCTGCGTCACGGGTTATGAGCCCAATCAGATCGCAGGACGGCTCCGACGAGGACAAGGATTCGTCAGAATCTACTAATGAGCAAATGCCAGTTTCAACGATTCCACCACCAGATGCTGAAGACATTGCGAACGAGAAGAATTTTGCCGTCTATTGGTAGAAATGCCTGGCGTCTCTCTACTAACTATGCTAATTCAGGATTCTCACCAGCGGTTGGTCAAGCGCGTGCGCCAGTAGTGGCCCACGGTACACAATCGGGGCTACTTTTTAATGATTCCTTCTGAATGTATCAAAATCACGCTTAATCAATGATTTAATGAAAAGGTGTAAAATAAATATCTTGGACCACATCTCTCGATAGCAAATATGTAAAAGGAAATATTTTTAGTTTCAGAACTTCTCAATAGCGAAATATGGAAAGGAGCACAATTTAGTGAATTTAAGATACAATATTTTGCCTGTATGGATTTATCCAACTATCAAGACAAAAGAAACATAAAGACGTTCCATCCTAATAGATAAATATAAAGGTATAAAATATAATGAAAGTATTCACATATTAAATGTGATTCTATCGTCTTCATTGGGAGCTCAAACCAAACCACAACAGTTACACTGGAATTATGTTAGAGGTAATTACACCGCATAGTTAAGAACCGCAAGTCGTTTCGTACAATTTATGAACATTTTAAATATGGTGGGGTCGATAGTTTTGATATAAAATAGATCAGCCAGCATGAGATCACAAAAGGTATCGATATCTATGAGCATAATCAAGTGGCTATAAGCAATACCAAATGCATAAACAACCGCGAGCATTCATTTCGAATTGGGGAAGAGAAGCTCAATAACCTCCCAGAAAAAGTACGACCCGAGTAGAAAGATTCAATGTGAATGCGGCTAGATATATAGTCGATACAATAAGGGTAAGCATTTAGACAAAGAAGTACCAAAATTATATAACTCGAAGTGATTAAGCTAACAATTCTGAAATTCATAAATTATCATGAAATTCAGAATTGTTAGCTTAATCACTTCGAGTTAGATAGTTTTGGAAAATTTCTAGTCAAATTTTGGAAAATTTCTAAGAAAAAGTTAAGAGGCTATGTATATAGATACACCCAACTGATAAGATGTCGAGCGAACTAACTTTTGGAAAATACAAGGGCACCAAAATCGAAGAAGTATATACTTCTGATCTTGGTTATTGTCGATGGATATTCAACCAACCCAGTCTAAATATTAGTGAGGAAATCAAGATATTCCTCCACTCCAGGTTTCTTAACGATAATAACTCATATATGATGACTTGGGGCAAATATCGCGGTAAGACCCTCAAGCAGATTAGTCGAATGGATTCGAACTATATCGATTGGCTTCGTAAGAGTCAATCTGTTATTGAGAAGTGTCCTAAACTACGTCAAGAATTGAACTAAGCTATTGAGTATTTTTTTCTAAGCAGTGGTGAAATCTATTACTACCCCAATCAGTCTATCCAGAGTCAGCTCCTGCTCGCTAACCACGATCACGATCATGTTGGTACCTTGGCAACCCGCATTTACACCCTGGATCTTAATCGATTGGGGCACATCAAGCTCTGTGAGACGGCTCACATCGGCAGTGAGGACACGATTTGTTAGCGATCAAGTCTGATAGTCCAGAAGTCTATTCTCCAGCTCAGAGGTTAAATCACCGTTAATCGTTTTTTTTCCTTCTTTTACCTCATTAGTAAAGTGATGGAAGTCATAGTCATGACTGATATCAAAGGCCTGCAGGGAACCGATATGAACATTAAAGTTGCGGATACTCGAAGCAGGGTGAAGAGTCTAAGGAGCTGAATCAAACGGACTCTGAAACTTCTGAACAGCAGCAGAAGCAAAATTACCAGTCTGCTCAGCGAAAGGAAGGAGAATAACATATTTAGATATTTAGCATTCTTGACAGAAGTTGATAACTGTAGATCGAAAGCAGCATTGTGTTGAGTCGATTGCTTACCAATTCCAGCACGCTGATAAAACAGTTGTGCGTAGCAATCATTAAAGCGGACCTTCTTCACAGGCTTGGAATGATTGCTTGAGGGTTCTCAAGATGAACGAACGGTACATAAAGACGAGAAGTGGTGAAAGGCATATAAGTACCATCAATTGAAGGTTCAAGGGCATTAATGACAGGAACACAACCTACTGAACCCGGCAGAAGCAGCAAGGACACCAGCCCTGGGATTATCAGTCGATGAAGCAGAACCATCACCGGACAGGTATTGCCACTTGCGAGAGTAGTGCTGGTGAGAGACATACCCTTCGATGCGTCGACAGCAATAGTGGAAGTACCCTGGTTGACACGGAAGCGTAGGCAGATCTGAGGGTTCGCCATGAGGTCTAGATCCTTGAAAATGGGATGTAGATCAGTTAACTTTATCTTCAGCATGTAGTTTCATGTTCCCATAATTCCATTAGCTGTAGCCACACCAGATACAAAAGCAACACGTGCGGTTTAGTGTGAGATCGTAGTAGAAAATGCAACCGCGCCAAGTGAAGGCCACGACGTGAAGAAATCGGATCCAGTGATGGCGAGCGAGCTCAATGTGCCGATGACAGTTATATTCGGCTGGGAGGGAGTGGCTAGGGTGCCTGTTATTGACGTAGAACTGATCGTTGATAGACCGGTCAAAGCCCTTGAAGCGCCACTAAACGATAGATTGCCTGCAATAGTCAAAGCAGATAATGATCCAAGCGATGTGATATTAGGCTGTGCCGCCGCCTGGAGCCTACCGGTCAGCGAAGTAGCTGCCAGGGAAGTAATTGCTCCGATAGATCCAGATCCATCCAGCACGAGTGCTTTACCCGGAGTGGCAGTACCTGAGGTGATGTCGAGAGTGTATGCAGGAGTAGACGACACGATGAATCCATCCATTATCAAGCTTACACAAGATAGTGTCCCAATACCATTAATATCATTTTTAGTACCTGGAACAAGGACTACATCTTGTGTTGCAACTCCTGGGGTGCTACCAGAAATATATGTTAGTCGATAATCATTCTTATCGAGGTAAAGCGTCTGGAGAGACTCATAGGTCAGATAGCCGCTGGCATCCAACGTTAGATAGAATGCAGGATTGTAGATCGGTGATATGAATATTAGCTGAGGATATGAGAAAACAGAACTCATGTTTGTTTTTATCTCAATCTATATAGATCCAGCGATTAAAGACACGACCATGAGCGCTATTCCAGATTTCGCTGCTTTATTGGGTAAGAAGTACAAGACAGCTGGTATGGGCGATATCACTGCGCTTGACATTAAAAAGGTATTTAGAATGATTGTCCTTTGACCCTCTTTCAATGGGGAAAACAACCTATGCTTCTTCATTCTCAAACATGCACCCCACGTATTCGCCCATTTAATGATTATTGCTCGCAATCCCCACCAAGAACTGTATGAGTACCTTCGCGACAAGCTTGAAGAATTATTACTTTCACTGATCCAGATACAACTCCGAGCGTTGATCAAGTGCGTCGTACACCATTAAGTTCCAATAAACCTGAGATTGTTATCATAGACGATTACAGTAACGATAAGCTACTCCAGAAGAATACATTTCCCCACTATTATACTCGTGGAAGACACTTCAAGTTGAGTATCATATTCCTAAGCCACAGCTATTTTGCAGCTGATAAGATGGTACGATTGAACAGTGAGATTGTTGCTATTTTACGAGCAAATAGTAAAAGGGACTTGGAAATGATTGTCCGTGATTTCAATATAAATGGCATAGACGACAAAAAATAATGATTGCCTATAATAAAGCAATATCACGAGGCAAAGGTCAAATCTTACTTGTAGACAGCGTGAAAAGTCAACAACGATATAATCTTAATGAAGTAGTTAATCCAGCTGATCTTTAAGCTTGTTGATCGGTAAGACAGCGTCGATCCTTAATAGTTCGCTCATGCTGTGATTTTACTCGTCGTTGAATTCGTGATCCACAAGCACAGTCTATTTTTTCACCTGTCTTTGCTAAAATAGTGTCTCGAATAGCTCGATAATATTCCATATCTCATTTTCTTCTTGTCAATATGATCTTGACGGTATTGACGTCCTTGTTCACATAGTCGTTCCTTATTTTCTTGATAATATGTGCGCCCGTATTCAAGTTTTTGCTCGGTGGTACGGTATACCGAATATAAATTGACAGAAGATGTTTGATCGATAACAAGTTGTTAAAACTCATGCAATTGCTTATGATTTTCAATTTCGTGCTCGCTGATTAAATGAATACTAAATTTATCAATACCGTGTTCCTGGAAGTGAGGAAAAATCGCAGCTGGTCAACGATCAAGCTTGTCATCAATCCATCGATTATAATTTGCTTTATGACTCCACCATCTCTGTTGCAACGTCTTGGTTGTGCTACCAATATAGACTACGCTCTCATCGGCATTGGTGATCTTATATATACGACCAAACATAGCTATATAAAGATATTATATTTATTTGATTATCGCTTAAATATGTTTTTATGAATATACTAGCAAGATGGCCAGCTTTATCAAGCTCGATTCCACGAACCTCGTTCAAGGTGGGTACAACTTAACTTGGCATATAGTTTCCCGGGTTCTGCTGCCGATTTTCGCGATGTTGTTTGTGCCGTTCAATCAATAAGCATGTACAACTCCGAAGACAATATCGATGCGACTCAGGTCTGGAACAACACTTTCGAAATCGAAGTACCTACGGGTGTTACAGCATCCATTGTGAGTATCAATCTCTCGGATGGTATTTACACGTATGCCGATATCAATCGAGGCATCCAGACTGCTCTTGTTGATACTGGCGCCTATCTCATTGATCCATCTGGAAATAATGTTTTTTACATCCAATTTCCGGAAAATAGCGTATATTATACTGCTCAGTTTGATTTCAGCGCTACCCCAACAACTCTACCTACCGTTGGAGGTACCTGGACTAGACCTACTACTGGTCTATATAGCTCCGGCGGTTCTGGCTTGCCTACTACTAGGCGCGTTCCGCGCCTGATCATCGATAATGCTGAGTTTGGAAAGGTTGTTGAATTGACTTCTGGGACATATCCATCGTCCCCGGCACGGTTGCAAGCGCTCAACTTTCGAACACGTATCCCTCAGATCCACCCTACATGTTCATACATCGTACAATGCGATCTAAATTAAGAATGGATACGTTGCAAGTGGTGATATTCTGAGTGCATTCGATCGAGGTGATGCATCGGTTGGACAGCTAATTAGCTACAAGCCGAGTCAATATGCTTGGATGAACTGTCACAACGGTGCTCGTACGACGATTACGATCTCCATTTACAACCAGACTGATCAGAAGGTTACGTTTCGAGATACTTCGGTCTCGATCATGCTTTTGCTTCGACCAAAAAAATAAAGCCATTGCTTGTGTTTTTTTTTTGTTTTAGCGTAATGAGGCGGAAGTTACAATCTAAGCTCCCCGCTTGCATAGGCTTCTTCTTCATTGCACGGAGCTTAGCCATATGATTGCGAGCTTCCTGAGAACCTTTTGCCAATCGCTTTGCCTTGGAAAGCAGAAACTTCTCTCCGGCATCGACCGCATCAGTATTAATTCCCTTGCGCTTGTGTAAACGTGAGCACGTTTGGCCCCCTTCTTCACATCACTCATAGTTTGGCGTCTTCCTCCTTGTCGCTATCATAAACCCCGATACCCGTCATGGAGCGGATAGCAGCTCTCGCTGGAATAGCGCCCTGGGGAGCACCGAATGCAATTGCGAGAGCGGGAACAGCAGCATCTGCTGCTCCGCTAAGAATGCCAGTCTTTAGCAAATTTGAATGCCTTTTTGATGCCCCCATATCTTTCCCCAGATACTGCCCCCGTGCATGCCTCCACCTTACATATTATTGAAAGGATATCCGATCTCCTTTTTGGTAATAGCCAATCGCGTTCCTCTACCTGATTTGTGAGCTCGAATAGCTTAGCATACGATTCAGGATGAAGATGAAGCGTAGCACCAGAACCACTTAACTCATCTTTTGTCAAGGATAGAGTACCTGACTTGAATGCCCTCTTGAGCTTAGACTCAGGGGTGGATGATGACTGCTAACTCTCTGAACGCCATGATTATATTCATGACTGTTTTTTTATAGAATGGTTAAATTGAGGTCTTTGAATCGATTTAAATAGATTCATCTTATTTTTCTGCTTGCAATATAACCAGAGCATACACCATATTCCACAGTAATCTTCATACGTACCTTAATACTGTTTGGGATTGTACTTTCCGATTCCATATTTCGTTGGAGCTGCTTCGCCCATACTGTTAAAGAATTAATTATCATGAACGGCCTGCCAGTGTCATACATCAAGGTTAGGAGGCCTCAATTAGACCAAATACGTACCATTATTTGAGATCGGTTTCGATATTTCACTCGATTCGAATATACTATCCAGATGGACTCCTAATCGATCCGCGAGTTCAATTAAATCATGATCGTTTGTGATTGGCTTAATGAGATGAGCCATAATATTTAATTTCGATGAAAGTATATTAGAATCCATATAGATTCAACGATGAGCGAAACTCACTATCCGACCAATATGTGTACCAGAGCTCGCTCAAGAGCGACCCGGAGATCAAGGTACCTTCCAGAACCTTTCGTAATCGATCTCAATCAGGGATCGTATCAGAATGGTGCCATTACTATTGATGCTATTGCCCAAACTGAATTGGAGTGAAGGATTCGCTTGTCTTCGCGATGCCTACATCGTGCTACCGTACAAGGTCTTGATGAAAAACGGTAGTACTGCCCAGACTCTACCAGCTAACCGCTTCTGTTCTACGCTCAAATGTGGAAACTGGAATGTAATCGATAGCATGTCGCTTGCACTCAACGGGAAGACCGTTGTGAGTATGGCTGACTACAAGCTGTTTTTGGAACAATATCCGAGCACAGACAAGCTACAGTCCTCACTATGTTGAGAAGCATGGAGCTGAGTCGTTCCTTTATCCGGATGCCGCTCAGTCAGCTTTGTATAGTTCTGCTACATCATCATCTACTACGGGAGATGGTTACACTAACACTGCTGCCTTCTCATCTTCGTTTAGTTTAACGCTAGGTACGACAGTGATCAGCGAGGCAGAAATAGCGGTCCTTCATGGAGTAACCAAAGGCTCTGCGGGAGCCAATAATGCTCTTGTCTTAAACGCCAGCAGTAATATTAGTGGTATTAATGCACTGTCTGCATCATCTCTTAGTGTTACCCTTCAAACAGCGACTCAATCCAACATCACAAGTGTCGGTACTCTATCCGGATTATCAATCCGTGGCTCTCTAACAATATCCGGTTCATCACGAGTACTCTCTATTACTTGAGCATCCTCGTATATTGATTCGTCATCGTACAGACTCAGTGGAGTAGCTATCGATCTGAGCGTGTTGAACGGGGACTATGGCGTTCTCACGCCAAACAACGCTCTGATCTCCGATTCATTTAATGTGATCCGCGTTCGACTTGGTGTAGCTGGGTCAGGTTGTATCTCCTTTTACGGGAATACTCCAAACAAGGAAATAGTATATCTCTTTCGTGATTCTGACGAGGAGGGACTCACCATCGGGACCCTAGCTTCTACTATTCAGAAATGCAGTCCACTACTTCACCTTGTGATTGGGTAAGATCAATCGGGAGTAGGCACAGGCTCTGCTGAATACAAAGAGGTTATTCGTTCAGAGGACAAGCGCGTTGGCTACTAATTATCTATCCGGTTGGTTCCACAGCTATCTATTATGATCACAGGCATGGGGCGGGAATGCCGGAACTCAATTTTACAGTAGCTCTCCAGCTCTTAATATCGTATCAGGATCTTCGACGACAAACGCTTTCGCGTCATCAAACAATCTTGTTACTTCTTAATGATGGGAGAGCATGCCTAATACTACAACTCCATCGGGTTCATACCAGCTGACCCTAGATGGTTCAATTACATATAATGGAGCCTATATCGCTGGTGGATCTATTATGCTCCACCTATATAACAATATCCTAGTCGACGGTACTAGTTTTTCAAGTTGGGAAATATCCATTGGCGGAACAGTTCATAGCAGCGCAGCAGATAGCATGTACTGGTATAGTTATGGAGCAATAAGGATGATACTAACTTCCTGGGCGTCTCGGAATTGGTACTACGAGCCCTTCGAGTTATTTGCACATTGCATCTTCAAATCTGTTCACTTTTGGTATGGGCGGTAGTACTGTATATCGACTGAGAACTGACAACGGAGCTACAGAAAGCGCTCTCAGTCCGATCATCTACAACGTCTTTGCTGTCTTCTCGGGTTACATTTCGTGCCAAGCGATGGCAATGACCTCTGATCGACGACTTAAGCGAAATATTCGAAGTGCTCCTCTCGATCGCATCAGGTGTATCTACGACAACGTTGATATAGTTTTGTATGATTGGATTGAGTCTGAAAATCGACCAAGACAGGAGGTAGGGTTGTTAGCTTAAGGTCTTGTTTCTGCTAAATTAACAGATTTGACCAGTGTCTTCTATCGAGACGATATCGAGGAGGGAGCAGATCCGTCGCTCGAACCAGCAAAGCAACGGTTCAACGTTGACTACAGCAGGATTGCAGTATATAACATGAAGATGATTCAACCCCTTTTCGGTGAGATAGAAAAATTATTAAATCGTCTAGTTAATATATAATCATGGGCTGTAGGCGAGTAAGGAGCTTAAAACGAATGTAACTACAGATGATCCAAAGCAAATTGTGGGGTCGACGATGCTACACGCTGACAAAATCATTGTTCTTGGGGATAGCGTTTTTCTCCCCACACAGAGTCCTGATGGGGAGTCTGCAATACTTGAGATCAGTATAAGCGACAAAATATAGCATCTATCGAGGGTATCGAAATAGACTCGTGCGGAATGGTCTTGTTTAAATAGCGGGCGTAGGGTCGTGACCCGCGAGGCTTACAGCTTAAACGTCTTCACAGTTTTGTTTTTTTCTTTGGTTGGTAAGCCCACATGCGTCCTCCCTCAGTCTGAGTCGATACGTCCGCCTCTTGTTAGTTTTATCTAAATCTGTTGCCCAAACAGCTGCCTGTGTTTCTGAGGTCGATCATGGATGATTAGATTCTTCATGATAGCTTTTAGCTCAGCAACGTTGAGATCAGAGTTATCGCCATAGCTACCAACTGAGCTTGAAATGATGCGAGGATTAAAGAAGAACATGCTTGATTTATAGTAGGCGCGTTATAATTTCCTTAAACTCTTTGTCATCAATCAATCGATTGCTGTACATATCCACAGTGAGCGATTTCAGCTATTTGATGATGCTTGGATTTCGTTTCCTAAGCCAAGCTCGCCCTTTAGCTTATCATACTCAGCTCGAAGGGTCTCAAGTGGGTCCGTGAGCTTGTCATGGAATTATACTGGAGATGTGTGATGGCAAGAATCTCCTTAAACATCTTATTGCCGACGATGCTGAGCTTATCGTAAGCAGCTTGGTCAATGTGCTGCTTATACACAAGGGTCCTGATCATAGCTTGGAGACTATCGCTGATATTTCATTTAGGTCCGCAATTCCTTAGATTTGGTTGTATAATCACGAGTGTCTTTGCATCCAGATCAGGTAAACGTATGTACTTGCTACCAAGCTGACGATATATGTACGCGATTGGAGTTGTAAGCCCTGGATCTCATTGAGATTGGAAGTACGACCCCGTCGGACTACTCCATCCAGTGGAGTTACACTCGCGCCTTTAAGCCCACGCTCTCCCTAAATTAGAATTATATACTGACTTCGTAGCTCTCATCGTTGAGCGGCCTTCAGAGCTGATCGTAATGATTTTGAGTTTGAACCTCTCACGACGTCCTTAGCGGTTTCATATCGCTTCTGAGCCTCACCATATGGTTGGAAAGCTGTCTCGGCCTCGTCGTGAAGCTTCTGCATTTCATCTGGTCCCTCAACGTATTCCTCAGTACTTTGACGTTTGATGTCTTGAACGCAACCTAAGATAGTTTTATTTAGAATCTTAAGATTTTCATCAAGGTTTGCTCGCCTTTGTTTATCAAGTTTTTTCTCCTTCACCAGTTTGGCTGCTTCTTCATCATTTGATGGAAATTGGTATTCAACTCCGGAAAGGTAACAATCTAATTCTTCAGAGTAGTTCAATAACGATCTGAAAGTATCCATCCATTGGATGGTCTTCATGAGATCAGACCAAGCATTACCAGTTACTTGCTTATTTTTTTTTTCTGTTTCTGATATTTAATGGACGAGTGGGTGCTGGCTCACCGAAATAATAATCCGAATGAAGTTTTAACCCATTTTTAGTATCAACAATCGGCTTCGGGCGAAATGGGATAGCAACACGTTCGCTCGCCAACTACCTGTAAGAATCTGTTAGGATTCTTTTGGCGTCGTTGTCGGCGTTGGTCAGCTTTGGTTCCATATCTTTATCGGCGCCGCTCATTACTCCATGTCGGGCTTCCCCCTCACCTGGTGTGTCATTCTTCGCTACCTTATTCTCATCCTGCTTACCATTAATATCAGGTCAAGTCCTCTGGCGTTGGCCATATTTACAAACGATTGGAATGTGATTGCCCAATTGACTCTCTTAGTGATAGCAGGCTTCGTACAAATAATATCTTTACCAAATACACTAATGGAATTACCATCAATCCATATATATACATCTACATCAGCAGAAGGTGTTTTGCTCCTCCCAACGAGAATTGGAATAATTTTCTTTCTCAACCCCTTAGCTTCAAGCACCTCCTTATTCTGCTATTGGTCTAGAATAGTTTAATCTTGCTGTCAGTCTGGTCAGACGTTGTGGATACTGACTTATCGAATAGAAAACTATCATCAAGTCTTTGCTTCGTGCGATCTGCGTCACCCCCTCCCGAAATATTGAATCGTTTTTGCTTCGATCCAATAAGTTGCCATACCTGATAGGGGGTCGGCTTATCTTCTTTCCCCGTTTCACAGCGTACTACCTTTTCCGTTAGGTATGCGAGGAAGCGAACATCTTTAGTCAAAACTCCCCTAATATGATCGTACGTCTCAGACTAATCGATATTTGGTGCTAAAGATACTCTATTTAGCTTAATGCTATATGTCTTCGCATCTTTTCCAATGTAATATTTCGATAGCTGACGACCGTTGGAAGCAAGAGGATGAATACGTAAGTCTGCAAGAATCGGATAAACCTCAAATATTTGAGCAACTACTGTCTTAGATTGCTCTTGATCACATCTTCTTCGTTGAATAAATCCTTTTCCGCCAAGTCTTCCGCTACTTCAATCTGTGTTCCAATATCTGTAGTCTTAGGACAAATCTGAACTTTTTATTAGTCGTACGCACTCTGTTTGTATTAGTTTCACCATCAATTGGAACAGGGTGAGGTTCAGTGTTTGTTGCAACAGTTGATACCTCAGGGTTTGTCTGGGAGGATTCATCACTCACCGTTTTTTTAAAGACTCAGATGACGCGGTTGTCGAGTCCGTCTGAGTTGATTTCTTCGCTACAGTAGTTATGGCATTCGAGATATCACTAGCCCATGACGCACCTTCACACATCTCCCGCTTGACTTTGGCTTGCCGAACACGACGCTGAGTTTCTCAAGAAGCTCCTGTGCTTCTGCTCTCTCTGAGCGAGGAATGTGAAATTGGGGAACATTGTAAGTCTATATATCATTCTAATCATAAAAATATGAGAGGTTAAATACTCTCGCCAGTAGCTCGGCATAACTGAATCGTGGTGAAACGATGCGTACGAATGGCATATATGATTTCGCTCATTTAGTAGATTGAAATAGCGATCCTTGATGCAATGAAATGGGACGCCAAAGATGATTTCCAATTCTCGCTGGTATTTACGATTGACAACTGTTTTACGAAAGTTTACTATTGCATCAGGATTCAACAACTCGTTTTTAATGCGGCTCACTTCCTGAATGATCCATAGCTTTTAACGAAGCTTAGCAAGCTCACGTTCCCTTCTAAACAATTCGGACACATATTTTGGGTTGGGTTCTATATATCAAGTCAGATATAAAAATTGGATGTTTCATTTGTTGTGGCGCGCGAAACCAACACCGGAGCCGCTATGCGAGCTCTTTGAATTCCAGTACTCAGTCTCAAGGGTAGATCGCTTCTTTGCTTTTGTTGTTGATCAATCGGAGATTATCTTGTGGTTCCCAGGATAGATCGTCATGTCCAATCCATTTGACGAGATATTTGTATTTACCTGATTGCTCTTTCTTATGTCCATAACCTTCTCAACCTCGAATATTTGTTAATTCGTAATCTTTGCATTCATTATCGCGTCATTAACCAATTTGATATCATTTGGTGCCTTATAGAGTGTATGCCCATTCTTAGATCTAATTTGAACTCGACAGCCACTCGATGCCAACTATTTCATATATAGCCTTGCTCCATCTCGCCAATTCCTTTTCAAATTGCGTCTTCTTCAAACGATATAACACAGAAACTCCAATTGTAAGCCGATTCTCAAGCTTATCCATAGCGTTGTTGTTTTGATCTAATTCAGATTCAATAACCTGTTCAGATGCTTCATTCGGTGTCATTTTGATAGAGGTGTACTTAGTATTGTTATATTTGTCGATGACATCGCTTAGTAGCTTGAGCGTTGGTGGTTGCTTTATCTTCATCAATCTCGATTTAAGCGTACGGCTAAATCATTCAACCTTGCCCATCGTTCCATGATCACCCGGTTCGTTGTTCTAGTGAGTGATAGATTTGCTTTTGAAATAGGCTTGGGTATGCCTATTCATAAACTCAGAGCCATTGTCGGTAGTTAAAATATCAACTTTAAGTGATTCAAGAGATCTAATACCCTTATGGACACTACTCCAACGCTTGTCCGCTAATATCTTTGCAAATCCAATTCTGGAGTTAATATGATAGCCGTTACAATCGTCTTTCCTTTCCAAAATGCTAAATCTGCCTGCCAACTATTCGGATTGCTTGAAACAATCTTTAAATCATCAAATCGAGTTGCTTTGCCGTTGTAGGGTTGGATATCAGTCTGCTTGGCATACCACTCCTTTACATCCATGATAAAGCTTCAATAGTAGCCAGTCTATGGTCAATATTAAAATCAAAACAAATATGCAAAGAGTTCCCCCTAAATATCGAGCGGGATAGTAGAAATACCATCATCTAAAATCTTACGTTTGTCGTACAAATAGTTAAGGGCAGTTTTTGTTTGACTGTATACAATGATTGATTTAGTCTCTTAATAATGCGGAAACCCTTGTTAGTCCTCTGCGGGTTATACGATCGCGAACAACAGACTCGAAGTTCTCAGGCGATAGTAAATCATTGTTCTTGTTCTTTTGAATACCCTTTGCAGCAGCTTGAAATATTCGACTTTCCCATTATTAAGTCTTTCATCTTCTTGACCTAGTGTTCTTCATCTGGGATATAGCAAATGTAATTCTTGCTGGATAACATTTGAGGCATCACGCTGAGCCACTAAAGCGCATGGAGCTTCTTGATCCTGAGGTTGGTGAGGTCGATGATGAAGAGGACATAGTAGACATGATGAGCAAAGGAGAGGTAAGCGTCTAAGACAAGTGTACTACTTTGTGTTAATCGTTCCCCGCGGTGGGTACCCCCCCCCCCCTCCTGGATGTAATGGAAGCACTCCTAAGTGCTAAATCGGAGGTTTTAGTAACGTGTCTGTTTTTCCGTATAAATTGTGAATTATCGATATTTAAGGGGCCCAAACCCCAACGTCAAAAGTGTGTCGGATACTACACAGGTTTTACGGTATTTTCTATCACAGTCACACAATCAAATAAGCTGTTGGCAACTGGTCACGCGCACACGGAGATATCTCTGCGATGACTGCACCGACGACGCTGTGCTTTTGTATTCATCTGCATAAGTATGTACTCTAACTGCGCGTGCAATTTCAGGTCTGTAGCGAGTCTGTGGGCTAACTTCGATGGGTGGATTATTTTTGGGATGATAGTTATAATAGGAGTGGTAAATGGGCGTGTGCAAGCGAGGATATCTCTACTATGTATGCCGCGACGGTGCTGTGCTTTCGTTTTCAGCTACACAAGTATTTAATCTAACTGCGTGTGCAATTTCAAGTCTGTAACGTGTCTGTGGGTTATCTTCGACGGGTGATTTTTTCGGTTAGCAGTTCCAATGAAGATATGGGTGGTATACGTTCGTATTACTGACAAATCATCACTCTTTATTTCCTGTGTCGTCATCCGAATCGCCTTCGCCAAATGTGCATCAATAGAGCCGTATTTGGCAAGGCTTTCGATCAAGTCTGCTGCTGCGATGTCAGCTTCGTTGAGTAGAGCAATGAAGCATTTTTTATATATTCCATTCAAAAGTAGCTTTCGCCGAGATTCGTAGACATCAGGGCATTCATCGGGGAACAGCTCCTTAATAGCCTTTTGAACGTCCGTCGACTCTTCTAGCGCATGTGCAGCGTTGAGCTTCTCCTTTGCTGTAAAGGAAGCGCGGCGCTTTCCGGCGGAGGTACATGTACGAGGGGGTCGACAGGTGGCACGGCGAGGATGCCCTTAAACCGGTTCGAGATTGTCGAATCGGACAGCTCGTCCCCACGCGCTGGCAACCAAGCCAACCAGTTCATCCCTGGACGGCGCCTTAACCACGTTGCCGCTCTCCTGGTTCGCCAGCTTATCCGTCAGCCAGTCGACCCAGCGTTGGCGCAGACGCTGCTTCAACGTGCGGCTCCAAGCAATGTCCGCCGGCTGTACAGCCGAGGGTGGCGACCTCGACCCGCACTGGCTCGTGTGCGGCCCATGGAGAGTTGGTGAATAACTAAGCTTTGCATGGCTGGTGCCTAACTTTTAGCGTGCCATGGCCACCTACTTTGGAGCTGTCGGAAATGACAATAATTCAGATGGGTCCAAATTTGATGGCGTCTGATTGGCTTATTTGACGTGTCGGGTATAACATTCTGCCGGATACTGCACAGGTTTTACGGTATGTGCTTTGTATTACCGTACACACTTTTCTAAGTACACCTAAGCTACGTTCGGTAATTACGGTTACGCAGCGTCATTTTTGGAGTGTGATACCTTGTACCGGTACCTGACCTGTTTACTATAAGCGAAGGAAATCGGTACCATTGTCTCTAACGTGGACCAGTGGGCATCAGAGAGTTGAGGGAGATCTTGGCGAGACGGCATTCGACTTCCTGAGTCTTCCATACCCAAAGAGAACTTGATTGTTGTAGCGAATCCGCGACGGTCGAGGAATTGACTACATGTGCTACCAGGTGTGACGGGGGTCACACGCACCCTCGCCTGTGGAAGCGTAGCTTCTAACCGAGACAGACACCCTGCGTCTCTGACTTCTTGTCGCACAATGAAAGCATGGCTTTCCGATAGTCCGTGGGACAGGGTTCCCACGACTTGCGAACTTCTAGGTTAGATTTTAAACTGAGTCTTTATTAACATGTTCCAATGTTCCCACTTACTGTAAACTGCCTAATTAATGCATCCCTTAAGTCACCGGTAGTCACCGGTTTCACAATGGGTGGTTCTCAAGCCATGTATCCTTCCTAAGTGCGCTTCGTACCTAAAGGTGTCTCTCACCTAGGTACGATACGCACCTAACTGTGTCTCTCGTCTAAGTGCGATCCGTACTTAGTGATATGTCTTCTCTCCTAGATACGATCCGTACCTAGGGTGTGGGCGCCCATATTGTGTGGTCACACCAACTGGTCATGGGCCATCCATCAGGAACACACTGCATTACATCATGACTTTCTCGTTGTGTTGTTCTACATGGAGTTAGTGAATAAAGGCGAGTACAGCAAGGGAAGAGCAGGTCGAAACTTCGATATTTGGAGAACATCAGTTAGTCTTTATGGAATCATGCGTATCTGTCGGTTGAAGCAGCTCCGACAAGCATTTTGATTTCAGTGCGTTGAAGTGAACAAGGCTAGCTGTGACCAAGCAGCTAGAATCAGGCCTCTACTCAATGTGCTCAAATGACCGGCCCCAGGTATGTTGCTGCAGGATGAAACGTAGCTCTAGACGAAGCAAGTGCCGCGTGCAGGTCAAAGTATGGCAAGTCACTGAACGTATACAATCCTATGAAGCTTACAGGGAAGTACCATTTTCGCATTTATATGCTCTGCTGTTTCACCACGTGGAATTTCGCTCCATTTCGCTAAATTTTTGTCTGCCTGACAGAGCGATGTAACCAAGCGGCTAACAGGTATGACGACGCAAGCGGAGGCTCAAGCTCTGAGTGATGAAATAGCAGTATCTTCACCAGTGCGCCAGTGTGTACTGGAAATAGTTCGGTCATTGTATGGCGCCGGCGGCAATGCTAACTCCGACAACTACTACACCTCTGTACAGCTACTTGATGATATGCATCTAAAAGGGCCGTATGACGCGGGCACAGTGAGGAATTCTAGTGCACACTTTCCGAGGCACGTCGTGCTCGAGAAGAAGGATTGCACTCGTGGAACCTCTCGACTAGCGGTATCCGCTGATCGCAACGCAGTTGCAGCTTCGTGGTACGATAACTCCATCGTCACAGTGATTTCCAGTGCTGATGCATCAACACTCACTACTGACTCGCCAAGTCCGCTCCGAGAAGCGAACTTTCAGCGCCATAGCATGCATCAAAGTATAACCCAAACATGCAGGTCGTCAACCGACTTGACCAAGTCTGAAAGGTTTTTCTTTGGCGGATGATCATTCTTTCAGGAAGTGATATAAGAAGCTGGGGCTCGCGCTTGTGAATGTGGCGCGCTCCGATGGATAATTCACACAAAAGTTGAGTTCGGACACACTAACGATCGCGACTCTCCTCGCGATCTTATCGTCCAGCTCAGCTCTGAACTGCTGTCTGGAAAATGGAAAGAGGCGCCTAGTGAAAGGCGCATGTTTTACACCGACGTAGATTCATTCGATACCTCGGCGGAGGTGGCCGAAGAGACGTCAACGCCAAGTGCAGTGCGGCTTGCTGGTAGACGCGACACAGATGAAGTTCCCGGCAGCCCCCTGAAGCGGTGCTCTGCGATTTCCTCAAACCAGCTATACACAGTATCCAATCGGAAGTGACGGAAATGTGTAGTGTACAGATGGGATGACAGATACGCGACGGAGGGTAATGACTACTGCGTTCTTCACAACGTTCGTCTGTCAGCCCGTGTTCATGGTCACTAAGCCGCTCATGTGTCCAAAGCAGACATGGACGTGCTGGGAGAAGTACCATCGATTTTATCTTCCTCACAAAAACTGTTCTCAGACAAATGGCAAGGTACGCACGAGCTCGTAATTGTACAAGCTGAAGCACGAAAGCGTGGGTCAGCGCACTTGACCCCGGGACAAGAAGTAGCGACTGGAAACCGCCCAAATGTAGTGGGCTCGATCAACTTGTAGCTGCTATGTGTGCCAATATCTGGAAGTAGGTATATAAATGGTTGCAATCATCTTCGATAGATATCAAAGCCTTGCAAGTCATGTTGAAGTGTGTATTTATCTGCATTTTACAATAGAAATTACGCAGATCGGTATTATTAAAACGAACGATAGAAGTAAGCGCGCTGTGGCACGGCTTTCCAGCTGCAAGCAATATCTGCTTCTTTGAATAGCTCGAAAGAAGAACAGAATTCAGCGAAGCAAGGCTCGCGGTGTTGTGGGCAAACAGGAGTAGTGCATACGAAGAGACGCGCCTAAACCATCACAGAAAGCTAGCGTGTCACGTCTTCGGTCGTGACAGGCTCGAACAAGATGTTTGTTCCGAAACACGATTATAGCTTGTTCGTACGGAGGAATACGCGAGAAACAAAGGCCGGTAGTGTCGTTGCAGTAGAACTTAACTCGTTATTGAACATATCGGCCATGCGGGCTTTTGGCAATCATTTCCACGCCAAATTTGTAGACATGCACACGCATCTCGATGCCAATAACCTTCGTTACCTTGGTCGCGAGCACGACTTGAGCGATGGCATTTCCAAGAACCGCACCATATAAAAAGACGTCACTTGCATTGATATTACCTAGCTCTCGTAGTCGTGTTGTGACCTCCGACGGGAGCACTTCTCCAACATTCAGGTTGGGACTGGCACCAACATGAGCAACTGCACCACGCGGTACGATAGCAGACATTGAAGTCACCGCTTGATCCGCTCTCGATGGAGACTGACACAGTTTGAGCCGAAAATATTACCGTAGATGGAACAGTAGCTTTTTTAGCTTCTTGCCTACTCTCGTTTGGCCCTTCATAATCAGCGCTGTACGTTTGAGTCACCAGTCGGCGCGGGATGGACTTGACACCGCGGTGGTTGGAAATGTGCGTTCTTCAGACCGCGTAGCAGCAGCTGCTAGCCTTGGCTCTGGAGTATGTTCTGCTACAGATGTCGTTGTTTTTCCTGCTGATCTTGTTTGGTGGGGTTGGAACCTGTCGTGCTGCACGTTTCCAAGCAGCTCCTGCTGGGCTTGATCTTGGCAGCGCTACTGCCTGTCGCTCTTCACAAGGCGGTTAAGCATCTGGACGAGCTCCAGACGTGACTGCGGCTCCTGTTTGGCGTGATCCTCCTGGCGGTGAACGTGCAGCGAGGTTTCGAAACTGCTGCGTTATGGCATGAGGGTGACCACGTGGTCGCCGAACCACTGTGAAGTAATTGGCAGGAAAGTGCGTGATATATCTGCCCCACGTTCGGAAGAGCGACTGGAGCCTCTGGCGTAGAGCGGCTGCTGAGTGCCCGGTGGAAACCATGCGCCGAGCGACCTCCTTGCGCTTCACGACACAGCATCTCCGTAATTCCGAGCTAGCTGGTCAGAGAAAATGTCAAAAGGCGTGGTCAGGGCCTGTCCAAACGACAATTCCCGAATCTCGTGACAGAACACGTAGTAGATCGATGTCATTGACAGAATCCGTCCCGTGCGTCAAAACACGTGGTACCGAGATATACTGTGCCAGATCTCGTGGGTGCTGTTGGACCCGGCTGTCCACTCAAACAATGGGCTCTATAGCGGGTTTGACCCGCGCGCGTACTTCAATCCCCTTCATCACGGGGAAGATAAGCAAAAATATGACGATCGCTTGCATATTGTCCGTTTGTCTATGAGTAAGAGCATCGAGTAGTCGTCGACGTCTGAAGTTGACGAACCGCCATCCGGGGAATATTGCTTGTGTCGAGGCTATCAGTTGGTTAGGAATTCGACCGGGGTATCGATGCGGTGTACGAGGTGCAGGACCATGACCTTCATGAGGGAAAGTCGGTCAGCGTTGCTCTCAGTAGCGGCAAAAAACGAACGATATATATATCAGAAGGTTGCAGTTTCTTCGTCTACATGTACCGTCGGAGCCGGGCAGACAAGACTCTCGGCGAGTGGCATCTAACAAGAATGGATTTTGAATCATCGTAATTACAGCGCAACGTCCAAGCCAACGAAGCGTCAGATGGTCGAAATACGGACATTCGCAAGTGCCGTGCGTGCCTCTGGGTCTGTATCTGCAGCTGCGCAATACTCCCAAGTCCACTATCGCGATCACGTTTCTATCGGCAAACAGAGGCGTACAGTTTACCGAGCTCATGAGGCAATCAATGAGGTAACGGGTGACATTTTTAACGCGCTCTGTAGGGAAAATACCATCGTTGCTTGAAGGATTCGCCCAGCTTAACCCCGGGTGCGTCGCGTTTGCAGAAAAGGATGAAAGCGATATCTTTAAAATAGCTATTGTGATTGTACACGTATTCGCCACAGCGGTTGGAGCACGCCAGCGCATTCTGGGTATTGATTGTGCGCATAGTAAATGTCCTGTGTACTCTGCGGTTCAAATGATGCTTGTGGGATAAGATGACAACCTCAAGAACACAACAATCGCGTTCGCCCTTGTCCTCAGCTGAAGAAGGTGAAAACTACGTCTGTTTTTTTTTAGCATAGTTTACGTTGCGGTACCATTTGTCAGGGATATCAATGTTTTGCGATCGTGGAAGTGGCTTACTCTCTGTTGCGGAAGACTTCGATTTGAACATGAAATTTTGCACGCTGCACATTATTCGAAACATAGTCCACCAGTCCGGAAAGCTGTCGCAAGCCCAAAAGACCAAGTGTGGCGCTTTCAGGCTGCGACAACACGTGAAGAGTACGACGGCATTCTAGCCATAGTTGGTTTAGATGTCGGCTTGAGTGTAATGGACTACGTGGCTGCCATTGAACCTGTGGGGTGGGGTGTCCATACCGACATAAGAATGGCGTCCTTCTTTGGCTGGAGAACATCCGTCTTCGTAGAGAATGTCTTTGGATCCTTGTTAGTCGTTGATTTCCGCAGTATGCATCGGTTTGAGTTTCTTTAAACAATGTGCTCGCGTATGATGGAGGTGTGTTACAAACGCGATGAACGCAGAAAGTGGACGACCCAAGGTTTAGAAGTCACGCCTGGTGCGTGAGGTGTCTATGACAAGTAGGTATCTCGATTGGGAGCGTATGCTGTTCAGAACGCTTCAACTGACGTGAGTTACGTGTGCAATGGTTCAGTATTCCCTCGAAATCGCCGGCACGTGGCCCTGTCAACGAAGCACTGCACCTGCGGCTACACATATCAATACGGAATCCCGTTTAGGCATATTGCTGCCGCGCTTGCCTTTTAGACGAGTTAAGCTTGGTATTCTCGAAGTTTAACAGGTGCTATTTGACAAAGAGTTACACAGAAGCATTCCGTCACCAGTTCTATTGGTTTTCAATTGAATCTGAAATCACCTACGACGCATACCTGGCTCCCCGCCTTTCTTGAACGGCGCTTAGGACGACGAAATCAACGTGGAATTCGCAGCAATGGGGAGGAGAGACCAGGAGAGCATCCAGCACGTCTCATTGCAGTCGCTGCGGCTTGGGGGGGGGGGGGGGCACAATTGCCAAACCTGCACTCAGAATTGAGTCTCTCAGTCACGGATCGGTCGGAGTGCAAAACTAATCGATATAGTTATGTTCCCACTGGAATGCGCTTCGAACGGCGGTACCACGCACGCGCGCTAGTTGTAACTAGTTAGTAAGTAAAAAGTAATAAACGAACTCCCTCACGCACAATTCGAAAGGAATGCATCAACAATTCGAAAGGAATACATCATTTGATGTATTAGTCTGTTATCTGCGATTCTAACGGTACTACGCATGGGTACTACTTGTAAATGATAATCACTCGCTTACTTCTGCTTCAACCTGAATAATCGATCTCAGTATTGCCATCACGACAATCAGGTGACCCGCAGGAGCACTCAAACCATAGATCGCCATATCTACCGTATATTATTGCCATGGTGCGACCTCTTGGACAGTAATAACTACAACAGCCACTCTCTTTCGGATATAAACTTCGAAAAAGTAGCAGTTGGAATCACAAAAGTGGTTAATATAGCGAGAAATAGGCGGTTGCGTGCCTCCGCGAACAGAACCTGTCCTCTTGCTGACCGCGTAGAAAGCTTGAGCGTATAATCGCTGATTTGGTTTGTATCGCCCTCGTAATCGTGCATCGTCAATTTTCCAGCGTACTCACCGACGATTGTTCCAGATGAGAAGTATCGCGTTGCAAGAACTCCCAAACTCGCGGTGTGTGTTCTAGTAGCAGACCGCTTTCCAGCTCCCGCGGTCGATTTCCGCAAAAAAGAACAACGCGGCAATTGTTTCCAGCACAGAACAGGTAGGCGAGCGCGTTCGAACAAGTATCTGGCTGAGAGCTACCAAGCATAGACACCAGTCCACAGATCCGACGTCTTTGAGAATGATGCAGTCCGGAATCTCTAGGTGAGGGATTCAAACCACAGTACCCGACCACGGTATACTCATCCTATGCAGTCTCTTCGTATATAATGCCTTCATCTTTCTCGCGCTCTTCCAAACAAATCCAAACGGTACATGCACAGCTTTCACTGTGCATTTCTAAAAAGGTGCTGGACATCAATCTTTTCATCCTCGTCACCGGAAAAGACCTTGCTCGATAGTTTGCCATTGATAATCAAATCCGATGGTGTCGTCACTAGTTCGACAATGCTGGGCTCGTAATCGCATCCAGCATGAGCACTGACAAAGGCTTGGGATATCCAAATAGGCTCTCTCTCAGCATATACCATCTCAAATCCAACAGAGCGGTTTGTAAATAAGTTTTATCCAGAGGAATTGACGCACTTGACCGCAATACCAAATCTACGGCAATGTGGCCTTCTGCAACGTCATCGTCGGTATGGACCATGACATACTGTCGTTTGACAGTGATACCGCTGTGTAATTAATCGCTTCTTCATCTGTGTAGAGGTCGTCACCCAGACCGTGGCGCCCATCGGCTCTGGTTTTCGCGATCCGAGTAGCCGTCGGACTGGTGTAGCACACACCCTTCACCAGTACATGATTCTCGCTTAGTTTACGCGCCGTGATGACCAGTCCTGTTCTGTAGACACGCCTGCTGTCACGAACAAGTCCTCGCCGACGGTCATAGCGCGCTAGACGACTCTTGGGCAGGTCGTAGCTTGTACGTGTCGTACGCCGCTTGTGAAAGTCGCTTCGCGGCACCACGATATGTGTCAACCGAAGCGAATGCAGCCGCTGCGTCGACAGCGCCACATGCGTTTGGCGCGGCCATAGCATGGTGAAGCGGGAGAAAGAACACGAGATGCGTCCGATATTTTCCACCATCACGGAGAAACGAAGGCAGGAGGGCCCGCACGGGTCGAGCAGAATGCGTAAATGGGCTGAGACCCTTCATCGCCTTGTACCATCAGTATGGTACACGGATCGCCGTTAAATACCGAAACCGTGGTACTTATAGCATACGTGGGCCCAACGCCGCTGAGATTACTCTCACTCTCGTCGCTAACGACCACGCATTATGCACATAATTTTCCCAGACCACACCTGACATTTTCCCGCTGGACAAGTCTTGTCGTCGTCGACTGTAAACATGGTTCGCATGGTAGAACAAAATCCGCAATGGCAGCGAGAAGCTTTTTAGTATTGAAAGGACTGATATTCAGTGGGGGAATGATCGCTTATGCAGGACGGGGTGATTATTGCTGACGTAATCTCGAACTTTAGTGTATATAATCGCACTTACATGCATATATTTCAGTGGTGTACCGTATAACCGGTGTTGTTTCCGACATAGAAATGTTGAAGGGGTAAAAGGTACATTTATACTGTTTTTTAAGCGTATAGGCGGGGCTAGGCTAAGAATAACATATGTCCCTTCATTTTAGAAAGGATAAAACTCCGAATTATAAAATTTGGAGCTCTGATTCGAGATCAGGGGGGGGGGGGTACAACAAGAACACTCCCGGCGCGCACAACTGAACAGACGAAGTCCTACAACGTAGCTTCGGGAGACCAGTGCCTTCAGAACAGATCCCACAGCAACCCGATCGGGAGCTCCTGATGCCCCCGGCCCTAGAAATGATAGTCCAGCCAGACCACCAACAGCCGCGAGTTCCACCATCCACACGTGCTGCCGTAGATTTGTACGACATACTCGTCTTGAAGGCGCTCGATCGTCTTCCACATGAACTTGCCGAAGCCATGACGGAGGCGGTCGTTCCCTGCCTGCGTCTCTGGAAACTTTGACGGCGCAGGCTTGATCACAAGTATCGGCATTCTTTTCTGACCAAACGACGAGCCCAGTAGCATGCACGCCATCCGCTCTTTTTCTTTGCCGCTTGTTCGGATCCATACAGTCTCAACGCCCTTCTTCTCAATGGTCGTCTTCGGCACGTATTCAATGAGATCGGCGTCTGGTCGGCATTGAGTGCCACATGGACACCCAAGCGGTGCATCTCCGACCGCAGCTTGACGTTTAGCTCCTGGACAGCGGCCAAACTATCTGCAGGCGAGATCTACCCTTGTCTTGTCCTCGCGTGTGCAGCGAGTGACGACGCAAAAAAAAAAAAAAACACGCCGTGACCAAGTGGCGGTGAAGAGGTCTGACCGGATTCCGGTCGGTTGGCAAACTCGCACGCCTTGAGCTGCAGCATCAGACTTGACACTAATGCTCCGTCGTCTCGGTACGCGTGATCCAGCGCACCAGCTCTAATTCAGTATCCGCCGAGAAATGGTCGCCGTGCCTGGCGCTCGGATTATCTTCAGCGACTTGGAGCAGCCCGCTGCTTCAATTTTGGCGAAGTTCTTGGTCTAGTGTAAATTTTCTTGCGGGGGTGTCCAGCGCGGTGCCGGCCAGAGGATAGAAACGCTGCAGCGTCTTGCGATTGAGGTCGCTATAAATAATTGACGACTTACTGCTTCTTGCTCCGTCTCCATTTTCGCGGAGCCGTTGACGCTTTTATTTTCGCATGGAAATCCCGGGAGTGATCAATACATTTTTAGGCCTTGATTGTGTCATGTCGGATATAACTCGAGTACACTGTACCGAAAATGGATGGTCTGATTGGCAGTTTCGTTTTATCGGAATAACACCGAGTCGGATACAACACCGGTTATACGGTACGCAACACTGTAAGTTATCGAGCGGTAGGGAACGAAGAACGCGATGCACATGGCCATTACAAAAGTAGGTGGTGTGGTGGTTGAACTTCCACCAAAGGGGAATTTTGTCCCCTTTCATGGCCGATTCTCTCGCGTCTTTTGACTCGACCTTCAAAGAGCGAAGAAGTGCCTCTGTTGACCACGAAAGGGTAGAAGTCTTACGCTGTCTCGCGCAATCCGATTTATATGGTAGTACAAGGCATTGTAATTACGTTCATGCTGCTATGTAGTGTACATTGGGTAGCGGCAATAGTCACAGGTCCAACGATTCAGCGTCTGAGATGATGGAATCCTTCTACTTCAGCATATCGTGGTAAAGACGTTTTCGATGAGGATTGTAATGCTTCCACCCAGTCGCTCCGCTTGGTCTTCTTGACTTCTGGGTACTCACCGTCTGCAATCTGGCAGCAAAACAAATCGCAATCGAGAAAGTTTTAGTTCTGAGGTTCTACCTTCGAAAGCTCCGTCTTGTGGAGTTCATGCTCCGTAGTACAAATTGTATTGGTAGTACACAATCCCTGAATTCAAAGTTTTCTAATTGGGCCTCTTCGTAACATTTGATGCACAGCTGCCAACACTGTTGAATCAAGGTTCAAGCTTTTGTGGCAGAGCTGACAAGATGAACCTTCCAGATGGAAAGTAACATGACTGAATTGGTGTCGTTTGGACGTTGCGGTGTCGAGGGTGCACAAGGCCGGCCTTACCGTACTGCTTGAGCTGCTACATTTCCAACTGTCGATAGGGTAGGAGCGCCACGCGACCAGCACATCATACATAGGTATCTTGCGATGTCCGGACGCGCCATTCACGAACACCGCATGGCAAGCACCTTTTTCATTTCTATTCCTTCCCCTTCTCTACAGACCGGACTTCTCACTCCGCAATTTCGAGTCCTCTCAAGCAGTGTCACAAAGTCGTTCAAGCCCGAGATGCTTTGTCGACTCTACATCGCTGCTCTGGCGGTTGCATCCGTTCTAACGGCGGCGGCTTCGATGGTCTCGGCTGCCACGAATTTCGGATACACCACCAGCTCCGACAAGTACATTGTCAGTACAGGGAAGGGTCTGACCGTCACTATGAAGCAATCGACATGCGATATCACGTCCATCAACTACAATGGCAAGGAGCTGCAGTACAAGTCCAAGGCCACTCACGTGAATTCTGGTCTTGGTACGGTGACCTCGTCCATTAAGACTCTGAGCGACTCCAAGAAGACCATCCGCGTCATCTGCAAGAAAACTGGTCTTGAGCAGACGTACCTCTTCCGCCCCAATGAGAACGTCATGTACATGGGCACGTACCACTCAGACGACCTTGTGCTACCGGAACTTCGTTTCCTGGCACGTCTGGACAAGAGCGTCGTCAACACTGGCATCTCGGAGGCCACTATTGAGCTGGGCATGACTGCTATCGAGGCTGAAGACGTCGTGAAGAACAAGAAGGGTCACACGCGCTCGAAATTCTACTCTGGTGTGCCGTTCATCGACAACGCCATCCACGGCGTGAACAGCAGTGCTGCCGGTGTTTACTTCGTGATCTCGGATCTTGGCTACGAGACTTCGAGTGGCGGTCCGTTCTTCCGCGACATTAACAACAAGTTTGACGTCTCGAACGAGCTCACGTTCTACATGAACTCAGACCACACTCGTATCGAGGATTACCGCTATGGTTTCCACGGACCATACGCGCTCGCGATCACGAATGGTGGTGTGCCATCGGCTTCGTCGCTGGACTTCAGCTTTTTCCAGGGCCTCGGCCTCACCGGGTTTGTTCCTTCGACGAAGCGAGGAAAAATGACGGGTACGATCATCGACTCGAAGGACGTTCTGGGCAACTCGGACGTTGTCGTTGGGTTTTCCAATGCCGCCGCTCAGTATTGGGTGAAAGTGGCCGCTGGAAAGAAGACATTCACGTCGCCATATATGAAGGCTGGCCGCTACACCGCCACAGTGTATAAAAAGCAGTTGGCTGTCGGCACATCATCCGTCCTCATCACTGCAGGGGCGACGAAGACTCAAAGCATTTCGGTATCATATAATATGACCTCGAAGCCCATTTGGCGCATCGGCGAATGGGACGGAACGGCCGATGGGTTCCTGAACGCCGATAAGATTCACAAGATGCATCCGAGTGACAACCGCATGTCGGACTGGAAGGCGATCACCTTCAAGGCCGGCATAGACGCCGACAATGCGTTTCCGATGGCCCAGTTCCGTGGAGTGAACGACCCCATTACGATCAGCTTCAGCCTGACCTCGTCGCAAGCGAAGACGTCCAGAACACTGAAGATCGGTTTGACCCTGGCGCAAAGCAGTGGTCGTTCCAGTGTGACTGTAAACGGAAAATGGACTGCTGCAGTACCTGCTTCTGTTGCTGTAAAGACTCGCGGCGTCACCCGAGGTGTCACGGTGGGCAACTACAAGATGTATGAGTACATCATTCCGTCTTCGGCATTCATCAAGGGTACCAACACGATCAAGCTCACTGTTGCAAGCGGTGCGACAGACCCGTCCGAGAAGTTCCTGGCAGCGTCTGTCGTCTTTGATGCTCTCGAGTTGGTTTAAGGCAAATGCGTGGTCGTCTAAGCTTACTGTAGATGGTTTGCGTGGTGGCGTTCAATCCAATTGTTGTAGTGGAATCGACAAAGCGTTCCGAACGAAAAGGAGCCTACCATCACCAGAAATGTTCCTGTGAAATTAGGGATTTTTTCAAATGAGGTTGGCTTATTCAGCGATACAGCTGAGTCAAAGTTGAGGGTAAAACGCCCCGGATTGGCTACGTAGTTGATAATTATGGGATGTTCTATCCTTTTGGGCATTGTAAGTATAAGACTTAAAAAAAAAAAAGTTAAACTGTCAGGGAAATTCTGGTGCGCCGTTTGAAAAAAGTTGCTGCATATTCATGGCAGCACACTAAAGTTGCGCCAAGTCAATTACTTGACAGTCACACTTCACAAGAACCATGAGCGGTCCTAGGATCGCCTTCATCGACTGTTCCGCAGGCATCGCCGGCGACATGCTCTTGGGCGCGCTTATCGACGCAGTACGTCCCGATTCCTCTTCTTCGCGTCATAGCTCTCGTCGTGCCAATACGTTATCCGTGTGTCATTCGTAGGGCGCCCCATTGGCCGAGATCAAACGCGGCCTCGAGTCTCTGCACGGGATCAAGGATGAGTGGGAGCTGAGCACCACCAGAGCATGGAAGGGACCCGGTAGTATTGCTGGCACCCAGGCACATGTGGGTTCCATCTATCAGCACAAGGAGGCAGAGGCTCCCACTACACCGATTGACGCTGTGCAGCTCGACCACGGACATGGACACAGTCATAGCCACAGTCATGGACATGGACACAGTCATACTCACAGTCACAATCATGATGATACGCACAGTCATGACGACGATGAAGTCGGGGTGGATACCTCTTCGGTCGAAATGAGTCATGGCCATGAGCACGACCACTCGCATGAGCATGCCCATGATGAAGAAGGGGAGCCTCTGCGCAATCTGGACGATATTAAGGCGTTAATTCGCGAGAGTGATCTGTCGGACTGGGTAAAGGAGAACAGTGTCGCAGTTTTCACGCTGCTGGCGCAGGCGGAGGCGCACACGCACGGGACGTCGCTGGAGGAGATTCATTTTCACGAAGTGGGAGCGATTGACAGCATTGTCGACACCATTGGCTCTGTGATCGCGCTGGATCTACTTGGTGTGCGGGAGGTGCACGCGTCGTTCTTGCCATTTTCATCGGGAACTGTCAAGTGTATGCATGGCGTTCTACCAGTGCCCCCGCCAGCGACGTTCCGCTTGATGATTGGCGTTCCTGTGTGTCCTGCTCCAAAAGGGTACGTTCATGCTCCATTTTTACATTTTTTTTAGCGTAATGGAGGCACTTACTTATTGTCACAGAGCAAAGGGAGAACTTGTGACGCCGACGGGAATCAGTCTTGTGAAGGCGTTAGCGTCCACATTTGGTGAGCCACCCGCGTTCATTCCGACGCACACCGGAGTTGGTGCTGGTACCAAGGACTTTCCAGAGCATGCCAACATCGTCCGTGTCGCAATTGGAACAAAGATCGACCCGATGGCAATCGAAAAGAGCTACGTCAACGTCGCAGCCGACGACTTGAGGTCTGCCAAGTCTCCCTCTTGTCCCTATACCACAGAGAAAGTCGTCGTTCTTGAGACCAATCTGGATGATTTGAACCCGCAGGTAATCGGCTTCGTCTCGGAGCGACTACTCTCGGAGCATCACGCGCTTGACGTTTGGAAGCGACCCATTCAGATGAAGAAGAACCGACCTGGCGTTTGCCTCAGGTACTACTGAAAGTTTGTTGCATTTCTTGGTTGGTGACCGTCATTTCTAAACGTGTTTGTCTGGATCATATGCTCAGCATTTTGTGTCGCGCTGAGCACGAACACGAAATTTTAGAAATACTCTTCCGTGAGACTACAACACTCGGTGTCCGTCGGTATGTACTACTACCGACTTCATTTTTATGACCAAAATGGATCAATCGCTTTACTAATAAATTTGTGAATGCCTTAACCTGTAACAATAAAATATCTATTGAGCAGCCATGTGATGGATCGCGTCTTCCTCTCTCGCAAGTTCGTTTCAGTCTCCGCTTTCGGTCGCTCTGTGGACGTTAAAGTAGCATTTCTTGGCAGCGAGGCTGTGAACTTGCACCCGGAGTTTGAGCATTGCAAGGCAATCGCGATGGAGCTGAACATTCCTTTGCTTCAAGTGATTGACGAGGTGAAAAGTCTCGCGTGCACTCAAATAGGCACACAAACACCCAAATGACCTGCTCAGCAACTGAAGTTCACCAGTTTATCTCGTGACCATCTGCCAGACACTCTTAAGCTCGTGCATTCCAGCGCCAAAGCAACAAGCAGCTAGACGACCTGGGATAACGGACTGCACCAGATTTGCAGACAAGTAGGCGAACCACGTGTCGTAAACAAGCACCTCGCCGTTGAACATGGCATCCAGCGCCATCTTGGCCGTGTCCTTGGCATCCGCCGTCAGTCCCGGTAATGTCATACACAATGCCTTGTCAAGGTTCGCCGTCTTCCTGAAGTTAGTATTCACCGGTCCGGGACATACACACGTGACTGTAACACCCGTAGAGCGCAGCTCATAGCTCAACGCCTGACTGAAGTTGGTCACGAAGGCTTTGCTGCTGCCGTACAGCGCCGCCGTGGGGACAGCAAACGCTCCTGCAATAGAGCTTATGTTCAGTACACGACCAACCTTGTGCTTCACCATCTGCGGTATAATTGCGCGTGAAAGCTTGACCATGGCGTGCATGTCGAGTGTCATGAGCTCGTCAATCTCCGTCTCCTTCAACTCCGTAAAGTCCTTTGTCAAACAGACCCCAGCGTTGTTCACAAGGATGTCAACGACCAACTCCTTGTCCTGTACGAACTTTATCAACTTGTCGATACCTTCAATCGTCGCCAGGTCGCATACGCAAACCAACACTTCGGTGGGGTGGTTCACGAGCTCAATTTCGGCGCGCATGCGCTCCAGCACCGACTCGGAGCGCGCAGCTAGCACGAGCGAATACTTTTGCTCAGACAAAAGGTAGCTCATCTCCCTCCCGAGCCCTGAGGACGCGCCAGTTACCAGCGCATAACGCTTGAGCTTGGGGGTCGTGGGCTCGAACGTCCAGAGGTGGTAGCGCGTCAGCGCCAAGTCCAAACTCGCCATCGCGAAGTACAAGAAGAGCAGCACGCGTACCACGCGAGCGACGGTCACCACGTCCACGAAGGCCAACGTCAGCACCAACACGCCCGCCAGATGCGCAGGCTTCCAGACCACGTTCACTCGCTCTCGACGTCTCGGGGCCGTGGCCGACATACTGTATTTATACGTGACTTGAACTGTGATGATGTATAATACTTGATTGAAACGACTCATCTCCCTAACCGGAATTTACTGTTGCATCAGTAAGTTTTCTATGCTGATGCAATTGCTTTTTAAAATGTCTTTTAAGGCAAATACCTGTATATAGCAGTATAAGGCATCAAAGATTCATACGCGGTTGACGTGTCATTCCCGATCAAGCGATCCCTTGCTTAAGGTGAAAGATGCTGGAGCTGCTAACGTATAAGATCTATGGGGCGCCGGCCTACATGGTGGTGCCCTTCGTCATACTTGTGGCTGTGTATGTGGTGCTGGTGGCGCGCTTCATCATGCACATGCGCGGTCTCAACGTGAGTTTCACGGGCAAGAAGAAGAAAATGGCGCTGCTGCTGGGCCCGCGCCACGCCGGCAAGACGAGCTTCTTCCATCTCATTCGCGATGGCGAGCACGTGGACACTGTGAGTTCCATGAAGGAGCAGACCTTCCGCTTCATGGTGCATTCCAAATACAATCCGGACAAGTTTGACGCTGAGCTCACGGTCGTCGACTACCCCGGCCACGAGCGCCTCCGCTCGTAAGACAACACGCACGCTTTGTTGCTATTGCAACACTTGACTGATGAGTATTATGTTGTATTACAGGCGTGTGGCAGACTTTTACCCCGTGGCAGGATGCATCGCTTTTTTCGTGGATGCCAGTGACGTGCCGTCGTTCCGCAAGGCTGCCGAGTACGTTGCTGTATGCTGCGATCTTGTCACAATAGTAGAGAGACGATGGACTAATAGTCGCACTTTATGTTGGTTAATTGCAGGTTCCTATACGATATTTTTGCCAACAAGAAGGTGAATGACCAGACGCCTCCGATCATGGTAGTGTGCAACAAGAGCGAGGCTTCTGGAGCTGCCAGCCCGCAAGCAGTGCGTGATGCGCTGGAGAAGGAGCTGACGCAGCTCAAGACCACGCGCTCATCCCTAGAGATGGAGGGAGACGATGACGAGCAGGACCTATCGCAGGTACCGGTCGGTCGTGACAGCGCTCCGTTCCAGTTTGATGTGGACTCGCCCTGCGAGATCTCGTTCGTCAAGTGCAGCGTTAAAGATGCCGACATCCACGAGGTAGTGCGCTTCATCCAGCAGCATTAAGACGGATAGGCTACGGAGACATCAAGACTATGAGATCAACGGTAGTTCGTTGGACCAGCACGGCATGCACATCAAGCGTATACAATCTGTGTGGAGCAAAAGGAGACAAGCGATAAGAGTCTATAGCTAATTCACGCTTGTACTGTCTGTTCTGGTAGATGGTTGATTGTCGTGTTATTTGCAAGTTCTTCCACGGCTGGTGTTGGTTTTAGCCTCCTAGTCTATTGACCCAAGTTCGCAATGCTGTTGCCCAGTCCGTAAAGTTGACCAGAGTATTTGGCTGCGTTCTCGACGTTGTTTTCGAAAAAGACCTCGACCATCTTGAAGAAAGTAGCGGCCGTGAGCAGTGCGTCTGAGCCAGCCTGATGCATTGTGCCTATTCTCTCCACCTTAAGGTCCTCAGCCAAACGACTGAGTCCTCCCACCTTGTCGAAGTCCATACCCACGTGCTTGAGGTCGTACGTCGCGGGGAAGTACGTATGCAACAAGTCGAAGAACGTATCTTCTTCAGCAGGCAGTGGAGCGCAAGTCAGCACCTTAAGCAGATAGCCGAAGTCCGACGAGCCGTGGAACGAGACCCACTTCACGTGGTCGCCTAGCACGAGCCCTGACGGCACCAGCAGCTCTCCAAACCTGGCCACCTCAATTCCTTGTTCCTCGTGCTTGGCAAAGTCAATTCCTGCCTGCTTAAGGATCTCGATCGAGTCTTGTGCGTACATGTCTTCGCTGAGACTGAACTTGAAGTTGAACTGCCACACGGGCAGGTCTTCCATGTACGAGCCGTCCTCGTTGAAGAAGGCCACGCCCAGCTGGATGATGCGCAGTAAATCTACGTTGCAGCGTAGCGTCTGGTACTGGTAGTCTGACGAGGTCGTGAAGGAGCCAATGGGGCGCGCCACGACGCCCGGATACTCCGTGTCCATGGCCACGTAACATCCCTTCGTTACCACCTCACGGATGGTCTTCATTGTCTCCTCCAGGTTTGTCTCCCACACGTCGCGGATCTCCACCTCGGCGGGCATGGGGCGGGCCGACAGCATGGTACTGTAGTTCGGGGTGTAGACTGAGCTGGTACCTGAGCTTTAGATATCTACTGCGAGACGAGCAGACGTCGGCAGACGACGGGAGAGGGAGGAGTACAACTGCACGCGTCTAGAGATGAAGATTCAGCAGGCAGGTAGAGGAACACGAGCACGACAAGAGCTGCACACGCCCGCGGAGTAGAGCGTCACCCTGGTCGAGCGTCCTTCTGCTTGCTTTGCCTCCGGGGAGCTACTGTTATAAGTTCCGTTAGTGCTCGTACTTAATAATTTTTTTCTCAGCTTCTACCAGTAACAAACCAGTATTCTGTTCATTTCAGCGAATAAAATTGAAGCGAATTTGGGCCAATAATACAGCGCTGAATAATTGGCATCCAGCGTCGGCCACACATTAAGATGCTGTCGCAGTCGCTCGTGGCCGTGCGCTATCGGCTGCTGCGAGCTCCTCGAGCCGCCCGCTGCACCTGCATCGCTGCTCGCTCGATTCTCAGCAATATCAACACCATCCCCGCCCAATCAAGGCACTTCCAAGTGTCTAAATTCCGTGCATTTTCGACGATCGACAGCCCGAAAGATGAAGATGACAACAAGGACGAAGATTTGAGCCTGGAAGACGAGGAGCAGGACCAAACCAACGGCGAGATGAGCCCACTCGAACGCCTCCTGCGGCACTCGCAGCAGTTCCGACTAGACATGGAACTGGATGACGATGGCGACGATGGAGCAGGCAACGATTCCGAAGGCGGCGAGGGCCTTAACGTTAGCTCTAGGCAGCAGGAGAGCAGAAGTTTTAAGAGCAAGAGCCAGAGCTTCAGTCCCGGAGCCTTTAAGCGCAACACGTCCCGTCGTCCTGAGAACTCGGTGAACCATTCTGCGCTTGGGCGACGGGCCGAGGGCCACCTGATTTATAAGGACATGGACGAGATCGACTACGAAGCCGAGCTGGAGAACGTGTGGGACGAGGAAGAGCTCAAGAAGCGCAAGTTCCATCAGGCACTGCGTCGAGAACAGGACAAGGACCATGTGTGCACCAATTGTGGTGAACGGGGCCATCGTTCGAGGAACTGCCTGATCCCGCGCATCTGCCCCAACTGCGGCAACATGGGCCACACAGCGCGATGGTGCAAGTACAGTAGAACCCCGGACTCGATCGATGAGTTTTTGATGGAGAACGAGGAGATTCAGAAGAAGAAGAAGAAGAGTCAGAAGCTCAAGAAGAAAGCAGCCAAAGCGGCCAAGAACCCGTTCTTGCCACGTCCGAAAGAAGTGCCCACGAGCGATTTCAACAAGCGTAACGAGAGTCTCCGCAAGGAGTTGGACGATGAGCTTGATGCTTATGCTGACATGCTGGAGAAAAAGAGTCGGAAGCGTAAAGAACAAAAGGCACAGAAGGAAGAGGAAGAAAACTCAACGTCGACATTTGAGCATTAGAGAAAAGAGGACAATGAAAAAACTTGATGTGTTAAAGTCACAGCTATTACTTCCTCTTGTACAGTAGCTCAATTGCTCTCTTCTACATGTAGTCGCGAGCATGACCTGTATAAGACAATGGTCACTTAGTTGGCAGCTCCAAAGCCGCCGCCGCCAGGCGTGTACAACGTCAAGATCTCGCCAGGCAGTACGTCGACCGTGTTCTTGCCTCCCAGGTTGACCGTACGGCCACCTTGACGCTTGAGTAAATTAATACCACGAGCACCCGGTGCACCGCCCTCCAGACCGTACGGCTGGAAGGCACGACGCTCCGAAAGAATACTGACAGTCATCCCCTCAAGGAACTCGAGCTGACGCACCACCCCGTCACCTCCACGGAATTTGCCGGCACCACCCGAGCCTTCACGCAGGTGGAAAGCATGCAGAAGCACGGGATAACGCTTCTCCAGAATTTCAGGGTCCGTAATACGCGTGTTGGTCATATGTGTGTGAACGCCGCTACGTCCACTCCAAGATGGGCCAGCACCGGCGCCACCGGCAATCGTCTCGTAGTAGCCGCCCAGTGTAGCGCTGCCAAACGTGAGATTGTTCATGCAGCCCTGGGAAGCTGCACACGCACCGAAAGCCTTAAGGATCACATCCGTGATGCGCTGACTGGTCAGTACATTACCGCCAACGACAGCAGCATTATCGCTGGGGTTCAGAATGCTGCCTTCCTTCGGGAAACGCACCTCAATGGGCGTCAAGCAGCCTTGATTAAGCGGTAAATCTTCGCCAGGTAGCAAGCAACGCAGGCAGTAAATGATCGCAGAGTAAGTGACTGCTGGCGGCGTGTTAACATTCCCAAACACTTCTGGTCCAGTGCCAGCAAAGTCGAAGATCGCAGAGTTCGTGCGACGGTCAATCGAGATCTGCAGTGAAATCCTCGTGCCATCGTCCATGAAATCTTCAGCACGTACTACACCAACTTCGGGCAGTTTTCGCTGTAGTGAAAACTCGTGCAACATGTTGCGAACCGCAAGCTCCGCAGCTTGTTGGATGAAGTTCATGTAGGCAGTCACTACCGGCAGCGAGTACTCGGCGCAAAGCTCGTGCATGAGCACTACACCACGCTGGTTGGCTGCTACCTGTGCTCGGAGATCGGACAGATTGTCGCGTAAGTTGCGCGTGCCGATGCAAGGTCGTCCCTGGTCGTCCACACGTCCCTTCTGCAAGAGAATGTCAGTGATCTCCTTCTCGCGGAATTCACCAACTTTGTCCTCCACCAGTTTGAAGGCCACAATGGCTGCACCTTCTTCAGACAACGTCTTCGACAAAGGAGGCATCGAGCCAGGTGAGATGCCACCGATGTCGGCATGATGACCACGACTAGCCACGAAGAACTCGATTTGGCCGCTTGCTTGGTCGAACACAGGTGTAATAACAGTAATGTCTGGTAGATGTGAACCGCCTGCGAGTTGCGGGTGGTTCGACACCAAAACATCTCCATCATGAAGATCATCACCCCAGAACTTTAGCTGGTGACGTACAGCTTGCTGCATTGCACCCAAGTGGACAGGGAGATGCGGTGCATTCGCTACAAGTCCACCGTCCGGACCAAACAGAGCACACGAGAAGTCCAAACGCTCCTTGATATTCACCGACACCGACGTGCGGGCCAACGTGCGACCCATTTGTTCGGCTATGCCCATGAATCGGTGCGAGAACACTGACAGTTGAATGGGGTCCAGCAGGACATCTTCGGACCGCAGAACGGGACGGTCCTTCTCCAGATCTGTAGCTTCGGTAGTAGACACTAAGAACAGGTCGCCGCTGGGCATAATCTGCACCTCCCAGTTGGGCTCCACAACAACTGTGGCAGTGCCCTGCATGATGATGGCGGGTCCGCTGTACTTGGCACCACGTTTCTCTAATAGTTCTTCATGGAGATAAACAGGAATCTGCTTCCAAGTCTTTTCTTTCTCGAAGTAAAACAGAGTCATCGAGTGAGGCGGACATGGCTCAACAGCATCACAAGTGGCAGCAGGCTTCAGCACGGGGTCTTTCAGATCAGGGGACACTGTAGCACGCACACGGACGTCGTCAATGAGAATGACACGATTCTGTAGCACAAATCCGAACTCGCGCTGATATTTCAGCACAAAACTGCCATCGAAATCAAATGCTACAAGGGCATCTGCACTGATTAAAGGAGATTCGCCCTTTACACCCACCGGACCGCGTGTCATGACAGCGTTGTCAGTGCCTTCGTACCGCATATTCAGGAAGTACTGCACCTGTACATCCTCGGGTTGGAATCCATCAGCAACCAGCTCATTCACGGCTTCGTCGGCAATTTTCGTAAGACTGTTAACCAATTCCGGCTTAGTTTCAGCGCTGTATTCCGCTGAAGAGGGAAGCTGCTTGTCCACAACGCTATCTGCCACACTCAAGCCATACGCCGAGAGAATCCCGCTATAGCGATGGATATAAACCTTCGACATACCCAACGCTTGTGCGATGGAGCAGGCATGCTGCGGACCAGCTCCTCCAAAGCATGCTAGAATGTGTGTACTGATGTCGTAACCCTTGTTTTGCGTTAGGTTTCGGATGGGGCGGCACATCGCTTCGTTGGCTACACGCAGGAAGCCCGAGGCCACCTCTTCCATTGTGTACGTCGCTCTGTTGGCACCAGCGGAGGCATTAATTTCTCTAGTAAGTTCTTCAAAAGCTTTCTTCGAGCCAGACACATCCAGTGGTTCGTCTTCGTTCGGACCAAATATCTTTGGGAAGAAATCTGGCAGAATGCGTCCTGTCACAAGATTGGCATCAGTGACACTCAAGTGGCCGTTCTTACGGTAGCACACGGGTCCGGGGTGCGCACGAACGGACTCGGGGCCAACAAGGAAGAGCCCATTCTTGTAAAATAACCTAGAGCCGCCACCTGCAGCCACCGTCTGGATGTCCAGCTGAGGAGCACGTACAGTCACATTGGCCGTCACGCTCTCAAGAACGTGCTCAAATTTGCCGTCAAAACGAGACACATCTGTCGAAGTACCACCCATATCAAAGCCAATAACCGCAGGTTGCACCGAAGCAGCCCTAGTTGTCTCGAGTGGCCGTGTTGTGCGTGCGTATCCCACCACACCGCCGGCAGGTCCTGAAAGAATCGCGCGATGGCCGTGGAAATGTTTCATACGCGCCAGTCCGCCATCGCTCTGCATAAAACTAATATTCACCTTGTCCAAACCTGCGTCAAAGCCAGCACAGAACGACGCCACATACTTCTTGATCACGGGGGTGAGATAAGCGTCAGCACAAGTGGTGAAACCACGCGGCACGACCTTCACCATGGGCATCACTTCTGACGATAGCGAGATCTGCGTGAATCCCAGCTTCGTTGCAACATCACGGACCTTCTCTTCGTGTCGCGGGAATGTGTATGAGTGTAGCAGTACAATGGCTACACTCTCTACGCCATCATCACGTGCAACCTGGAGCTTCTTCGTGAGGTCACCGACGTCCAGATCCTTGAGCACACGGATGTAGTCGCCACTGATGCCCTTCTCGTCCGTCGGTAGCCTGTCCGTCTCGTTGTTTACAAGCTGAAGCCGCTCGTCCACCTCAATTACCGAGTCGTAAAGCGTCTGCAGCACCACAAATCACACACATACACAAAATACACATCAGTACTTTGATCCATAATAAATTAAGAGCACGATAGTTACTGACGTCGGGCATGTGGATCTCAAGGTCGAAGATCTTGGGACGGGACTGGTTGCCAATGTATAGCAGATCGTGGAAGCCCTTAGTGGTGACCAGTACCGTGCGTTCTCCGTTGCGCTCCAGCAACGCATTGGTGGCTACCGTCGTGCCCATGCGTATGCTCTGGATCTTTGACGTGTCCACAGGCTGATCGCGCGGGTGCTGGACGCCCGTCATGACCTCCAGGACGCGGCGAATGCCCTCTCTAATTACATTGTTAGCATGGTTTTACCCTCCCATGGCTGTATACTTAAATGGTAAAATATACGTACCGAGGTGCGTCCGGATAGTTCGCCGGATCTTCCGAGAGCAGCTTGATGACCTTGGGCACAACGTCCACGACGTCACCCTGGGCGTCCAGCACGTCCATCTCGGCGTAGACGTCCGTGAAGGTACCGCCACGGTCGATGGCAAAGCGGAACACACGCATGGTCGGCTGTTGGGATGGAAGAACTTCGGTGCTTATGCGACGGGGCGCAAAATCCACAATAACGATGAAGGTCGTGATGCGCAGAGCCTATTCAAGTTCTAATTGGTTAACTAGTTTGGGATTTGTCGGGTCGTCATCAGTTGACCTTTGAATAAGTTTTTAACCCTAATATAGTACTTCCTCGCGGCGCTTACTGGAGAACCAGTCTTGTATCTCGCGGGCTGCGGGCTGGCACCAATCATAGCACGAGTAGGCGGAACAAGCCATCCCGATTTAGGGGTGATACCCCCTCTTGACCCGCGGGGTGCTTGTGTGGCACGGTTCATGATTACACAAAAATATTTGACGGAGGCGTCGTCAACGCTGGACACTCGGCAAGACGCAAAACCAATGGCTCAGAGGCATTGGCTCTCAATCGGCTTCATGCGGTCTGATGCTGTGCTGTAGCTGTCAAGTTCGCGTTCGCTTTCTCCTCCTCGCTACTAGGCAAGATGGCTTCAACGGATCCAGTCACCGACATCGTGAAGCGTATCGCGAGTCCTCAACCTGGAGAAACTGTGAGCGTTTCTGACGTGCTACACGGTCAAGGAACTACGCTCCGTCGGCAAGATCTTTAGCGTCAAGTTCCGCTCCAATCTGGACAACAAGACGGGCTACAATTTTGCTCCACTTTATATGCTCGCCCCGGGGATGGGGAGAAAGCCGCGGCCGATCAGCGTAACAAGTTGTTGCAGGGGTCGAAGGTGCAACGGACACTTGCCCTGGTCAGCACTCGCAAAACGAGGTACTGCAGCTTTTGGCTGCCGAATGTGCTCTTCAGCGAGAAGTTCTGCGATCGCCTGGACGAGATGGGTGCACAGCCTGTGCGACGTGAGCTAGCGCTGGGGCTGTTGGTGGCCTGAAATCATATTGGAGGGAGGTGGCAGCAGAATTCGTCAAGTAGCGATCTGAGTACGCCGGGCTCGTGTCGAGAGACGCGCGATTTTTTGGCATCGACCCTGGGCGCATGGTGCCCCACGACAGTACCATGCTTAAGCAGATGTGGCAGGACACGACGGCCAAGTATGCTGCCGCATACGCTCGGGCTACGCAGTCAGGGACGTATGAAACTGACTTTTTTATTTTCGCATGGGTCAGCTGGATACTCTTTACGTGAGTGCGTGGTTGCTGGTCGGTCGCAGGCGTTCAGTGTTGCTGTGGGCAGCATGCCCAAGCACCGTCAACTTCACACGCTAGAAGAGCGGTCACCATCCGACGAAGGCCCATGCACGACGCCCAACAGCAGCAAGAAGCCGGGCAACTCCAAGAAGCGTGTGTCCGAGACTGACACGGTGATTGCCTTTCTGGAGTCAAGGTTTGGCTCGATCGAGACGAAAGTGCAGCTGAAAGAGAGAAAGAGGCAGGAAACGTCAGCAAGGCAACTTTCTATCGCATCATGTGGTAAATGGTGGATCCAATCATCGTGACAAGTGAATTGAGGCTAGCGTTCCCCCGGTCACCGAAGCGGCAGCAACCGCGTTTAGGACACTGAGTGCGGAAGGCGTATTCTCGGGCTGCGCGGGCTGTCTAGATTGTTAGCTTTGCGCGACCAGAGCACCACGAATGATGGAGACAGACGGCGTTGGACCGCAGCACTACTAAAGCGGACACTACCGCTGCTACAGAGTAAACGTCTAAGCATGTTGCGACTACCGTTGCCGCTTTACGTACGTCACAGTTTCGCAGCCCGGTAGCTGCAACGACAGCAGAGCTTTTCAGCAGAGTGGGCTGCATGGAGCAATGGAAATGTTTGAAAACGGCTTGTATCTGTTAGGCGGCAACGCGTACGTGAGCAGCTCATACATGCTCATGCCGTTTACACGCGCAGAGAGGACGGACTTACATCGCGACTCCTCCGACTTCTATCTCTCCCAGCTAAGGCTCCGCATAGAGATGTCGTTCGGGCTGCTGGTTGAGCGTTGGCAGATATTCGCCCGTCCGTGTCTGGCGGCACTGGACAAGGTGGCCTGCATTGTTGGAGCTGCTGCTCGTTTGCACAATTTCGTGCAGAAATCGGGGCATGTACAAAGTGAAACGGCCGTCAACTTTGACATGCCTCCGGGTCGAATGTGGGCGGGAAGAGGTCGCACGGACCCAGCGAGGATCGCGAATACGACGAAGCATAATGGTCTACTTACGGCAGTGCTAACAATCCGAGCTGACGGTATTTTATTGGGTATTATGGCTATATGTATCGTATTTGTTACTAATTATGAATAGCTAACGAAAAATGCTGCCTATTTTGTTCATTTTTTTGCGTTGCAACCATGGCGGTCGCATTGAAACCACCGAGTTGGACGAGTACCCAGCGGGTCACTTCTACACTGTTCAGGAAAGCGAGTGGATGGGTACAGTATCGTGGGAGGTCTATGTAGAGCAGCTGCTAAAATATGAAGTCTACGGACTCGCTGTTCTCCTTCTTGACAATTTTGATTGCCATGTGTCCAATGCAAGACTGCGATCGTATCTGAAGTTGCGAATACTTCTGCGGTCCCATCGCCCGCAAACTGTACGGCTTACTATCAAAAGATGGATGGTGGGGGTGATGGACTGTTAAAAGCGCAGATGCGGAGTAACTGATCTGGTATCACTGTGTTACTGCCAAGGCCAAGCGAATCCGAGCCGTACGAGCAACCATTGCTGCTTGGGATGCAATTCCAACGAGCACCGTAATTCGTAGCTTCGACAAGGCTATACTGCAGTATCCTGAAAGTAACGTTTGAATGTGAGGTATTTGCTTTGAAAAACATACGGAAAGTTGAACGTTCTATATATGGCTGCACTTTAATCTAGCCGATAAAATATCGCTGCCGGATATCCGTCATGTTGTTTAACTATGGAGGATGACCGCAAGCCACGCCGACTTTATCCGTCGTGTCTGTAGTAAGTTTAAAGGCCCGAAGGTGCTTTTGTATTGGAGTCAGGAAAATAAGAAGAAGGACTTGCGGAAGGTGGAGAGTTATCTCCACCAACCACTCCAACTCATGTACACTATACTGCACACTATCGTGTCTACGTCTGCTAGCACATATGCTGATGCATAAAATGTACGTAATCAATGTATGCTTTGATAGCCTCCAGTTAGCTCATTCTTCATCCCCCCCTCCCGACAGCCGCCGCGTTCCGTGGAGCAGCAGGTGATATGCCATTGTGATTGGTCATAATATATTATGAGGCATAGCCCATTAGGAGAAGGCGTGCACACTTCGTTGAGGAAACTCTATGCTGGATGATGTGGTAGGGTGACTGGAGGACGCGAGCTGGGCCAGGGGGGGACGGCCCTCACTTCAAACTGACGGTCTAAACTACAAGCCAACATTTCAGATACGTACGAAAGACGTATAGCCCATGAGCAACGGACACATAAGGAGTGGACAACTGCTATGGCTAGAGAATTCTCTGAAAATATCGGGGAGTGCATGATGTGGAGGGATAAGATCCTGAAGCGCATTTGAAACGTAGATCAAGAGTACGGTCGGCAGATGTTGGAAAGGATCAACCTGGCCCCACTGTGCTCACGATTGACTTCTTGGACGCTACACCAGAGAAACCAGTCATCGCGGTGGAGGGGGAAACCTCTAAGGAAGATGCGAAGAGTCAGCGTTGGCGGCTGCAACACTGGACTCGGGCTCACATTACGACGTTGAACCTTCTTCAATCAGTCGCTACCAAATGTTTTCCTCTCGGGACTGCCTGACTAGGTGTCACGGATGAAGCTGTGTGACATCTGGAAGGAGCTCGAGCTGAAGTGCGGACTCGGGGGTGCGGGTGGGGTTATTGAACTATTAGCGGCAGTGGGAGCGGCTGACCTTGGCCAACTGGAGTGACCTTGGAACCCTGTTCTCCCAGCTGAAAAAGCTGCGCAATGGCATCAACCAAAATATAAGAAGTCTGGTTGGGAAGGATATGATTACCGAACCCTGGCTGTGCATGGAAGTTCTCTCTACTTCCAAGCGAGTTCTGGGGGAGTTGCATCAGCATGACGGAAGAGTGGTTCACGATTGTGAACATCGAGATGGACCTACGGCGTGTTTTCGGCGTCCGTTCAAGCAAGGAGATCAGCATGTTAACTGAGAAGAGGCGTCCACTATTCATTAATGTGGCAAAGAAGTACTCGGGCAAGAAGAGCAGCCAGAATGACCATCAAGTGGCGCTAGTGGGTGCTTCTACTGCTTCGAAGAAGGACACATGAAGGCTGTGTGTCCAGTGAAGATGAAAGATCACGATTTTTCAACCGTCATGGGGGACCGCTGTTTCGTGCCAACATCCAGACAGCACCAGGAGGCAAGAAACAACGGCTGATGACTGTGGCCAAGGCGGCTGGTAAGGTAGCACCAGTTGCGCAACGGACTGAGCGGACTTCAGCTGAGGATATACTGTTCGATAACGACCGAAAAGGCGCTGGCCGATGCTGACGAGCTGGGGTACAATGATATTGTCCCAATGAGTGAAGGTGACGATGAGTCAACCAGGCACAAAGGTAAATTACCCCCGCAAGGGTATAAGTACGGATGAAAAGAAACTCCGGTGTATACTTGATTATAGTATACAATGTAGCCATTTGACTTACAGCTGGTATTTGCGTCTGATGCCGATGGCCAGACCGTGAAAAAATGATTGTCTTTGATTGATCAAAGACCAGGATCGCCAAGGACACTCGTCCAAAAAGCTGGGCACCTTCGTCTTCTTCATCCCGCGCTCGCTCTTCATGCGGGCTTTCATCTTCACTTCCCGGACGCCCTCGATGCGGTTGATACACGCACCAGTGACAGGATCCATGAAGGTTTTCGAGTGGTTCACCACTGGTGCGTGTACCGCATGCCGGCGAGTCACTTGTTGTTCTCGAGCGTGTAATGCGTGCCCTTGCGGCGGCCGATCAGCACCTCGGTGACGTAGGACTTGAGCTGGTCCGTCATGATCAGTGTAACGGGGTTACACGGAGGTAACACGAGTGTGGCCGTGCTACGTGTCACCTTGTAGAAAGTGGTACTTGGTACCACTTGGATTAACTGGATTTCAGTACGTGGCCACAGGCCACTCTAAATGCATTTGTCTAGGTTTAACTATGGTAGATAGTTAGAGTCATACAATTACACCACAGGCGGCTTTGCCGCAGATAAGCGAACAAATAACAGTTCAGTTTTAGCATTAAGGAAAGTATTGCCCTAGGTTTAGGAATACTGACACTTTGAGTCTCTAGTGGTATAAGTAGAGTGATCTAAGCCTCTGCGGATACCTTAGGGGTTAGGATAATCACAGCTAAGACTCGGGGAGTCATACGTCTTCCTCTGACGCACTACGCTACGCAGCCCCGCTGCAATCAGAGTTCTAGCCAATAATATAATTAAGATCAGCAGTTGTACCAGCAAACATGACAAAACATTTACCCTATCTTGATGTACGTCTTGATACATCGAGACAGTGTTGGCTTGGTGTGATCGTCGTACACGACCTCCGCAAACCATTTCTTGGTCGTATGATCAATGCTGCCGACAACCCAGTAGTCAGAATGTTTTTGCCGCGCTAGTATTCTTGTTTGTTGTACTAGTTTCGTTTATTTCAACGATACGTCCATCCTCACCGACCTACACATCGAGACAAACCAGTCAGAGTATTACACATATCCATGCAATGTGACGAATAGCTCACCTGCTTATAACATCGCAGCATCTCCACCGTACAGATGGCGCGCGTACGCGTACCATTGGCCGGCCGTCTTCGGGGCGAAGCTCGCGTGCTGGGCGACTTCCATGACGTGGGTGCCGCTGGCCCAGAAGAAGAGGATCTTGGGCAGCTTGGACAGAGGGGCGGTGGATCGGGCGAAGACGTTATTCATGGGCACGCCCCGCTCCACCCTGCAACTGGACCAGTTGCAGCGCCAGAGCGCTCCTGTGCGCCGCATGGCGCACGCGCATTTGGGGCAGGACGCAGACGCGGCGATGAGCCCAACTCGCATGCACCATCAGAGCTCTCTCCTCCGTGGCGCATGCGAGCATCACGGCGTTGAGCGTGTATGCCTCCGGCTCGACGTTGACGTCGTACTCGTACGTGGTCATTGGGGTGCGGAGTGGAGTGGCCGGCTTGTGAGGTGCGGGGGCTCCTTGCGAATGGGCCTGTGGTGGCGAGCCATCCAGCACGTTTTGGCGCGAAAGCGCTTGTCTAGATTTGGTGTATGGGTTCACAACCTATAAGTATAGTATACAAACTCGTACTTGTATACCCTTGCGGGGAATATTTACCTTTGTACCGTCAACCACAAACCCGTTGGATATGAACAATGAGGTAAGGCGTAATTTTGGAATATCTATCCAAGCTGAAGAGGTTGAAAGTGACTGACGATCTTTGGGTCGTGGATACTGGAGCAGGACATGTTATAAGCTCCGACCAACGGTGGTTCAGCAACCCCCACAAAGGTGATGCCCATATTTGTGAATACGTCAACCGAGGCACTCCAGCAAGCACACTTCAGGGGGCAGTTAGGATCCGCGTACTCAATCCAAACGGGTACTACGATAGCATTTCAATAGATAATGTTGCTTATGATAAAGAGTGTGGCAGTAATGTGTTGAGTGCGTACTACTTAGCGACGCAAAAATACCGCCACATCCAATCCAAGCCGGGAGCATACCTGTGCTTTTGGATAAGAATAACCGCTTTGTATTTGATGCTGTAGCAATAGATGAGGTTTACAATCTTCCTAGTAAACTGTAAATACAGACGGTAGAAGTGCTACTGGCAACTAAAGCAACAGCTCAAGCCATATTGCAAGAATGGCACCTGAGGCTTGGTCATGTAGGCAAAGACAGACTGATCAGAATCTTGGCGGGCCAGGTGATTAATGGAACACCGCAACTCGAATGTAAAAATATTGAAAAACCGATCTTCTTTTGTCGCACGTGTGCTCTAGCGAAATCGAAACGGATGTCATACCGTAGCATAAAAGGCGGGAGGGGACCAGAACCGTTGCACACGTTGCACATGGACTCACTGTGTAAAATGAATGTGAAGGGCCGGTACAGCACAGACGGTCACAGGTATGCCCTGGAAATTGTCGATGATGCAACGGCGTACAAATGGTATTTTGTGTTAAGTCACTTAAAGGGTGGGAGCAAAAGTCTGGCACATTGTTACACAACTAGAAAAGCAATTTCTATACACGGCAAATCGGATAAGGACGGATGGAGGTACTGTGTTTGTCAATGAAGTGCTAAAGCACTATTGCCCAAAAGAAGGAATTATGTACCAGCAATCCAACGCCGAATCTTAGGAAGAGAATGGGGCGGCTGAGCGAGCACACACCCCATACTGTCATGGGCAATGCGCGATGTGCTCTCGTTGAATCAGGCATGGCTGCCAAATGGTGGCCTGAGGCTTTAATGTACATGACAGTTGTGTCAAATCGACGGGAAGAGGCAGAGCGGCTTGCCATTACGGATATGGGGAAGCACGTGCTACGCACGTGTACCCAAATCCAAACGACCAAATAAAAGCTCAATGATAGAGCTACTGAGTGTAAGCGGTTAGGTTTGTTTGAGAACTACAAAGGCTACCACACCTGGATATTAAACGAAATATGTACCTCATAGCAAGGGACGTGAAGTTTGACAGTTCATCAACAGCGCGTCTGGTCACCAAATCGTTCCCACCAGAGACATTTGAACTCACCACGTAGGCGCTAAACGAGGTCAGTGAATTACGCAAGAGGGCAAGAGTAGACTAGCCAGACGGTTTTACAAAGAGGCGCCGTTCTGAAGAGACTCAAACTATCGCCCCAATGAGTACAACAGCAGTGGGATCCTTGAACGGCGAAGCAGATGTAACGAGTGATCCCCCCATTCCATGGCCTCAACGGAACCTGCACCTAATTCCCGCCACAGGGATTACGTTATTGTGATAAGTGCAATCACAGTCAGTGCAAAAGTGATATCGATTCCAAGGTCGGTTAAGGATGCACGCTCAGGGCCTTATCCTGAACAGTGGGAGGCAGCCTTGCAAGTAGTATCAAGCTCTAGTAGCAAATCAGACATTGGAACTTGTCTGCCTACCAAAGGGTCGTTAAAACTACTAGGGTGTCATTTGGGTATTTGACGTGAAATATAACCCTGACGGCAATGTTGACCGCGTTACGGCTAGGCTAGTCGTTGAAGGTAATACTCAAGTCCAGGGGTAGATTGCAATGAGATCCTTTCGCCTGTGGCTCGTACGAGTCTCTACGTCTACTACTCACTATTACCACAATCAAGGATTCACACGTTCATCAAATAGACGTGTCGACGGCGTCCCTTAATGGGACGCGCTCTTCAAGGAAATCTACATGCAACAACCTCATGGATTTTGCCATGCCAACGCTTCACGTGTGTGCAAGTTAAAGAAAATATATGGTCTGAAACAGGCTCCACGGATTTGGTATGCACTACTTAACCAGGTTTTGGGAAAACTTGGTTTGTCGGTGCAGAAAGGAGTACTGTTTGTACCGTCAAAATGAGAGGTAAATGGAGTAACGCATATAGTACTCATCTGTGTGTACGTGGATGATATTACTATCGGTTCGACTAGCGAAGTGAAGGCGCAATCATCAGCGTGGTTCACAATGAAGGATTTAGGGGAAATCCACAATATCCTGAATATGGAAATAAAACGTGACAGGTCAAATAAGATCCTGAGTATGTCACAACACAAGTACATTTTGGACTTGTTGCAAAAGTTTAGTATGGCTGCATGTGAGACAGAGGCAACACCTCAAGCAAAACGCGTGGATCTACTGAAAGAGGAAAAGCTTACCCAGAATAAGTAGCAGCCCAGCCGTTTGAATATATGAGATTGATTGAATCGCTATGTATCTTGTACGGGGCACACGCCCTGATGATTATTGCATATGCTGTTAGAGAACTAAGTAAATTCCTGTCTTGCTACAACAACGAGAGTCATTATAGAGCAGCCCAGAGAGTACTAAAGAATCTGAAAGGGACGTCGATGTATGGACTCGTATTTGACGAAAAAGTGATGAAGTAGTTTACGAGCTATACATAGACGCGAGCTTCGCGAATGCTAATGAGAATCGAAAGTCGGTTACTGGGCATGTCAGTATAATGGCGGATGCGTGTATCACATGGAAAACTTCAAGACAAAGTACGGGTCAATCTTCACATAGATCAGGCGGAACTAAACGCTGCAAGTGAGGGAGCCAAAGAAAGTGAATGACTATGGGTTTTGCTCGAAGAGCCTGGATTCAAGCAGTAAAGCCTGTAATGTGCTGGTGCGATAATAAAGGAGCAATCAGTATTATTCTGGATCCTTAAAGTCATGCCTTAACAAAATCACATTGAAACAAAAGTACTATACGCTAGAGAAATCCATGATAAGGGCAGAATAGTAGTAAAACGCTGCAACACAAATGATATGGTGGACGATACCCTACCAAAACCCTGCCCCGTACTCAGTTAGAGAAAACGAGGACACTTATTGGGGATAAGGTACATAAGCCCACAGTCGATAGTAACGTAACTGGATCCAGACGATAAGACTGATACCAAACCATGCCATATAACCACTAGGTCATAAGGTGCGACCAGGTCATCATTCATCCACATGGCATAAGGTGCTAGAAGGTCATAAAAAGGTCACCCGGACTGCAGAACCAGATGACATAAGGCCATAGGGAATACGACACTGATAAGAGTTGAAGCTGGAGTGCATGTTGTAAGACTTAAAGTAAAACACAAGGAGTTTTGGGAACACACATTACTTAACGTTATCTTATTGTATGACACTGGAATGGCATAATAGTCATGGCTATACTAGACTAACGTGTCATGGGATGACTTAATAAACACAGCAAGAGGGTCCATTGACCGCTGCTAGGAAGGGAGGGTATTACCCAGTCATGGCGAATTGGAACTATGCCGCTCCGCTCCCTAGCCTCTGGATGGGATCTACGACAGGCATTACTCGGTGGCATTGTAACTGTGTTCACGCTAGCCTCCCGAAGATTTGATAGAAGCCATAGACTCAAAGTCGAACCGCCAAAAATGTAAATCCAAGTGTGAGTTGTGCTAATCCCCCGCTCACTGCTGATACTAAAATTGATTTAAACCTTGGGGCGCCAAGGGACGACCTGTAGCCGTAACGGACTTTGTGGTAAGAAAGGAGAGCAATCATAAGATAAGATTTGAAGAATTAATAAGATTCAGAGGAGTGTGCAAGCCTTAGTGGGAGTGTTATGCCGTTGTGATTGGTCCATAATAATTATGAGGCATAGCCCAATAGGAGAAGGCGTGCAAGCTTCGTTTAGGAAACGCTATGCTGGATGATGCGGTAGGGTGACTGGAGGACACGAGCTAGGGAAATTGCCCCAGCCACATCGTCCTCCTCACCTCAAAACTGACGGCCCAAATTTCAAGCCATAGCGGGCATCTTGAAGGTCATGCGCGAAATGAAGGAGCACCTCGAGGCATACTTAAGTGACAACTGCTGGTGCACCTGGAAACCATGCACAGCATGCTCACGTTCGACATAGGCATCCAGGTCACCACGTCGACAACAATCCACTATCTGCTGGACGGTCAAGCAAACCCGGGTTGAGCTGATGACCTGCAACTCTTCAACAACAAGGTCAAGCGCACAACTTAGCTCGACTGCTACAACTGCACCAAAAGCGATGGCGACTGTACCGTTTATTTCGACGATTCGAACGTCAACGTCTTCTGCATGCGCGCAACGGCCGTGATGCTGCCTTCTAATGGCGCCAACGGGGGAGGTGGCCACGGCGCTGGGCGTCGTGCTGTACCGGCAAGAGAGCACCCGGATGGAGCAGACCGCGACGTTCCTCGAGGACATATAAAATACGGTACGGTCGTCCGCGCCCTTTCAGGATAACTACGGCGGGAATAAATTGTGGTGGTCCCATATATTCACAATGTTTGATTGAAAGCCTTTGATGCTACAAGGTACCGTCTGTTCAGTTTTATGGTAACAGATAAGTTCGGCAGTGGGACGTTCGCCCACCACGTTTTAATCGATCGGGAAGCGAAGCTGAACACATGAAGAGTGCATTCAAAGCGTTCAAGGGAACAATTCTGCGTGGGTGGATATGAAAGTGGTGATTATTGATGAAGATTTTACTGATTTGGACGTACTAGCTGAGGAACTGCAAGACGCCACCGTAATGCTTTGCCATTTTCACGTTATCGACTATCTTAAACGCGAGCCAAGCAAGAAAGCGTATGGATTCACGTTGTTTGAGAAGGAGAGCATGTCAAGAACTTTATTTCGATGATGGTGCGGACGGACGACGACCTAGCTTTCGATCGCTACCTACAAGCTATCCAAGTGCTATGCAAGGAGAAACCAGCCTTTTCCGCGTAACTGGAATCCAATTGGTTGAGTTGCAAACCACTATGGCGTTCATTTTTGCGCGGGAGCATCCCACATCTTGACAATAACACCAACCACGGACTGGAGGCTAGTTGCGGCGCTGCCAAAGATATCCTCAATCGCTATTGCCCATAGACGAGTGTGTTGACCACCTTCTCTTTCTTCAGCAGATCGCAGAAGATAAGTATCACTACAAGACGAAGCGTGTTGGGTTTCGCTACAATACCAAGTATGATGAAAAGCTCCAGATCCTCGCCAAAACTGCAACGCACCACGCGTGTGACCTGGTAGAAAAACAGTAAACAACCGGCAAAGGCGCGGATTATGTAGTTGAACCAGCCAAGACGGTGCCAGGAGTATACACACTAACGAGTACGATTTCTTCGGATCAATACGCGGTAAGACGGAGATTCGGCGGAATGTTGATCAACTGATGATTCTAACCAGACTTCATATCTTTTATACAGGTGAGCTTGACGACTAATAATTGTAGCTGCATGTTTAATCAAACGCCCTTGCTGCCGTGCCGACACATCATGTTCTTGCGGCGAGGTGACGATTGAATTCAGTCCGCGATTCCTTTTGACTCCATCCCTGATCGATGATCAATTGCTGATGATTGCAGTGGAGGCGAAAATGAACCACTGGACGCAGAGAATGAGACGGTCAGTGTGATAGCTAAAGATGTCGAAATTGGCGCTAAAAAGCGTGTGTTGTCGTACAATAAAAAAAGAGAAATATCGGGCTGCCTTCGCTGTGTGCCAGCGTATTGCGGAGGGTATCGCAGATAAAGGGATGTGGGGGTTCGATATGTGGCGTGAGAGCTTGCATAATTTAGAGCGATGTGTCCGTGACAACAAATACCGGTCCTCTGTCATCCTGCAATCATTTGATGGATCATCAATCAGTACCCCAAGAAGTGGATGTCATGGTGATCCTGGGGAGGTGGTCACAACCGTACGATTGGTGATGATATCACCAATACCCAATCGTAAATACGCTTGGTGGAAATGGCACCTCCCGATCCGTCAGCAGCACAGAGTTATCGTCGGTGGTCGCGGAGGTGTTAGGCGCAACAGGAAAAAGAGACCTGGACGGTAAAAGCAGCAAAGCGAAACTTAAAATGGACGACACAGCGAAAGATAACCCACCGCCAGATATGGCGACGACTGAAAGGATACTATTGTGGATCTGAACCCTGCCAGCAGTGCATCAGGGAGGCCACAACAAAAGACGAGTTTCAAGAAGGCGAAGATGACAGAGAATATTCAAGATACGATGGTATTTGTGGACACTGTTGTGACTATCGGAGATGTAACCCTGGAAACCTTTGCCGAACGGTCAAAGAAAAAGACCTCTCGATAGCAGAGATTGGAGATACGTTAAGCGCTATTAGACGAATGTTGCCGTTTTCAAGCGTCCAAAAGCTTTCTTGATCGCCAGTGACCCAACTCGATCAATCGATACAAATATCCGCTTCGTGCTTCCAGGTATGTACTTCAATTCTGATCATTTAATACCAATACTCCGAGCTGTGCGGTATGATGCTATTCTCACCAATGGGCTGATGGATTTGGTGGGATCATCACCAAACACCAACTACTCGTACTAACATTTTTGATAGAATCTTTGGTGATTAAATGTATAGATTCAGCTCAAAACGTAAAAGTTCGAGAAATATTACTCTCTGACACTACCGTCATTAACAACGACATAGCTGTCTCGATATTGACCGTCGGCACGTTCAGTCTGGTGGATATCGAACGGGTGAGATTATGTCATGAAGTCTCGGCAAAATTGCTAGTGCTCGAAGACTGGTTAAGTTCGTAGAGCGGGCAGCTATCCATGCGGATCACGATGAGGATCAGGTCGACGGATCCTGCGTACAATTCCTCACATGAGCGTCGACAATATCTTCAAGGCAGCAGGACACGATCTCCCACTCAAGGAATTGACTGGGTATGGAGGCGAAAACTGGCTGAACGCTAAACGATAGTGCGTTTATGTTGCAGCACTCCTCATCGCAGAAGCGGCGTCGAAGCTGGATTGGCGAAGGCCCACGCATGAACATGTGGTCGACCCAATCCACGTTCAGATGGCGGACGAAAATACAAGAAAACGGTTCCTCGATACCAAGAACAATATTTTCAGCAAGACGCAAAGCAACTGGATTGTCTACTGTCCAGCGTATATAACGTGATTTTCCCTTAATGGTTTGGTATCATTATCGACATGGAGAGACATATTGCGAGGAAGTACGACCCGTTTCGCAAGAAGCCATTTTTGGACGAAGTTGAGGCGATATTACTAGCCCTTTCATGTCAATAATGAAGTCTGTGTCTGAGATGCAAATCGAAACGTTCCCAGGATTGCCCCAGCAAGATGGCTACAGCTGCGGTGTATGTACTGTACAGTTGTTTGAACAGTACTTGTCGGTAACTCGAAAACTCTCCCTGATACGAGGATTCCGATGGCCCATGAAGTTAAGCTGGACCCCATGCAGTTGGAGTATGAGCGATATAAGCAGTTCTCGAAGGTTTCTGATAGCATAGTTACGGATATTAACATCGAATAATAATACTCCGCGCTTTGATTAATCAATAGTTTGGAAAATTTGCAGCTTAACGCGTAGAGCGAGTTGAAGAGACCGCACTATTCGTAGTTGTCGAAGGCCAGCCGCGCAAAACCCTTTGGTAGAGCATTACATTCGCCGATCTGCAACCTCGAGTAGAACACCGTGGACGGTCTTGACGGTTTGCGCTTCTCCGTCTTCTGATCGCAGCAGGGAGAGTGGCGGAGGACGTGGCTCGACTTGGTAACGAGACGAGCGGGAAGAAAATACATGGTGATACTGGATCCAGTTTGAAAGAACAGGCCGTGATGAACGGCGTCGTGTGGATCTATTCGTGTAAGCGACATAAAGGTAGACATGATTCTCTAAATACCGCATTTGAACCGGTATTTCGTTAACATCAAACTTAACATATGGTTGCCAATTTCGTCCGTTTTATAACGAAAACTTGGTGACTGTAGGTAGAGCCTTAATATATTACAGATTTCCCCTCCTAATCTACACCTGCGGCCAGCTTTATCCCTCGCACAGATAGTTAATGGCTGTGCCGGCTGTTGGGTGCATAATCAGAACATGTACTGATATAAATGAAAGCTGGAGGGAAAGTATCGTCGCGCGGGAAGCATGCTTGCATGCATTAGTTGCTGGATTGCAGTGGCAAATGAAAGGCTGACAATGAACATTATGTATTACGGTGACGTTTTGCGTGCATGCTGGCAGGCTCATTCGCTAACGTCTCCATGCCCTCACAACCCAAGAACCAGCACCAGAAGGTGTATGTGCGCCTCATATTCGGTCAGAAGATCGAGCTTTGCAAAGTTGTTGCCATGTGCCCTCGGGACATGCACGCTCTAGCAGAATGGGCTACGCGTGCATTGGACATGCCTCAGCCTCCGTCGGAATGCACTCTCTACAATATTCTTCGGGACGAGGCCAAGCTTCGCAAGCTGTCCAAGGACACCTACAAGCGCAAGATGATCGCCGATCCTGTCATCGACGCTCTTGACCGCGCGCTTATCGGAGAGATCGATTAGATGGCGCTACAGATTGGGTCACTGACGGACTACGGGCTCATGTATCGCTCCAAGTTGTTCGTTGAGGCAAATTACACGCATCGTTCGGCGGGAAAGCGACCCGGTTCCAAGGGCTGGGTTTATCGCTTTAGAAAGCGCCACGGCATTCGTTGCCACCGGAACCACGGCGAGAAAGGGTCGGTCGACATGGGCACCGTCGTCGACGGGCCTGGCCGTGTGGAAGCTTACGGACCTCTACGCACTGAGTACATCTATAACCTGGATAAGACTGCGTTCTTCTACCACGCGGAGTCCCCACGAACGTTGTCGAGGCTGAGCCAAGTTTCGCGGTACAAGGCCGACAAGACTCGCATAACCACGGCTGTGACAACAAACACTGATGGAAGCGACAAGATGGACCTGCTGTTCATCGGGAGGTCGGTGAACCCCCGCGCATTCAAGGGGCATGACGTAGCTGCCGTGTTTGGCGTTGAGTACACGAGCAGCAAAAAGGGTGGATGAATGGTTACATTTTCTTCGACTGGCTACATAAGCTGAACCTGCGTATGCAGCAGGAGGATCGCTATATATGTCTGCTTATAGATAACGCCAGCTCGCACAGGAGACCTCAAGTCCCGCTCACAAACGTGCGGCTTGAATTTGTTTCTAAGAACATAACGAGCATCCTGCAGTCTCTAGATTAAGGCATTATTGCCTGCATCAAAAGAAGATTCAACCGCGTTAAGTCGGAGGACAGCATCGACCGCTACGTTGCAGGGCTGTCGCAGCAGATGATCTCAACTTTGACAGCTTTGGATTGGGCATCAAAGGCTCGGAACCAAGTCACTCCAGATATTATGATAATAATTAAGAACTGCTGGGTGCACTCGGGTATCGTACCACGACCGACTTCGACAATGTCGATTCACCGCATTCTCTGCTACTAGTGGACAATTCGTAATAAATCAGTACATTTACCTATCCGTGACTCCTCTGTAACGTTTGTTTTCTTCGCAGTCTTTATTGGTCCGAACTTTGTAGATTTGCCGGGGAAACCTGGTCTTAGAGTGATGGGGTGACGACACTGGCAACATAAACGTAATGTATCAGTTTCTTCGGGTATTACTTCATCTATCGCTCACGGTACTTGCTCTATTTACATTTAGTATACAACCTCTTTCAACTTGTATGTAAACTGTGAAATAGTTTTACCGGATATTCTTTTTTTTGGAAAATCATACGTCCACTGCGATCCTGTCTTAGCACTACTCTGAGAATATATTTCAGATAATTTTCGTTACTCTGTTATTGGATTTACTTTTTCTACACTAATAACCTCTCCCCGCCTAGCAGTGTAAGGCTATCCGAGGTGGGACATCGCGACAACTTCTCTGATGGGTATTCCAAATCTTATATCATTTTGTTCGAATCAAGGAAGGTTGCGAAATGTAGCCGTGTTACAGTAAGCACACCCTGGAACGTGCCCTTTCATCGGGGTTTTAAAAGACATGCCAACAGCGCGTTTCGAAACAACAAACGGAAACTTCGACACGCCGATGGCCTACATTTTTTTCTTTGGTTTTGACATTTCCTGAGGTCTCCTTTGGATGCAGTGATGTTATGTCGACGATGATATATACCTATAACCTTAGGATATTTATTTTGGGCTGTACACTTTTGAATTTATAACTGGTCACTTCAGCACCCTGCAGATTCAACTAGCCACGTTTTATTTATTGAGTACGCACTTTTTAGAATAAAATTTACTCTAGCGAAGGCGATCCTTGCGAGCCGTGAGGGGTATAGGGATAGTGCGGAGCGCGTGGTTAGGGTGTAAAAGCTAAGAGAGAGAAACACCGCCTGTGGTTTAAACCCGTGTAGCACGCGGTCTTAAACCCAGATTAACTGCTTATGAGATGCTAGGTGCATTTTGCAGCCTCGTTTTAATTTCCAACTAGTCGCTGCTGGCGTGCGAGCTAGCTACTTGGAACTAGTTGACAACGCAAATGTGACATGTGACGCATTATGACGTCGAAGTGACTAGTTAAAAATTCAAAAGTGCATTGTTGAAAATATGCACCCATAACATTATATCGCGTCAGATCGTAGCCACCATTACTTCAGCACCATACACACTCAACTAGCCAATTTATTTTTTGAGTGCTCACTTCTTAGAAGTATCCCGTTGGGTGCGACGATTTTGAAGTCTCGAATTTCCGAGAAGATAGAGATGGAGAAGAGGAGACGCGATCGCCGAACTCGCAAGGTTGCGGCTCTAGTGAGTGCATACCACGCATATACGTATATATATATATGTCGCGTGCCGTGCAATATCTCGATGCATACGGGTCGAATATACATGGATGAGCTGCGGGGAGGCTCCAGCGTCCGCTTCTTTCGCGCGATGCGCATGAACCAGCGCACATTCGACGCCATCTTGCAACAAGCGGTTGATGCGCAGGCCGTTATTTTAAGTGCCAACGTCGACGTCGACGAGCAGCTTGGGATCTTAGTTGGTGACGCCCACCTCCGTGAATTGAATCAAACTGGCCATATGTACGTAGACATCACGTTTGCACAGAACAGTTGGCAATAGTGTACGCTGCTTGCTTTGTAGACCAATAAACGCAGGAGAAATTCACAATTACGCCACTCATCCCTTCGAAATGTGATTGAACGGGCCTCCGGCGTACGCGTCCTTCGGTCGGCTGCAGCTTCGATACGCAAGTTGAGATGGTCATCGCATCGAGTGCGGTACACAATCTGATCCGTGAGCTTAACTACTATGACGACCAGATTCTGATTGATATAGATCATCAACCCGATGCTATCAGTCCAACACCAATGACAGAAATGCACGCATATACGGACAAAAACAACCGCGAAGCAAATGCAACAAGGTATTGGATTCTCAACGCTACATGGGCTTATACCAAGAATATCTCAACACACCACGGCCGCATCGAGTTCAGGTCACCCACTACGCAGGCGAGATCAGTAGTGAAGATTGCAAATCATATTTATCAACGAAGTAGACGGCAATTACAGAAACCTAAGGAATTTTGTTGCGTAAAACCCACTCACACTCCATTGCATAGGGCCTCGCTCATCGTTACGTTCAGCCAGAGATCTCGAAGGTTTTCGTTTTCCAGGCGGCAAAATCTACGTGCCTTGGCTTCGACAGAAAGGATACGCACGGCACTGACAGTTTCGTGCGGACAAACTTCTCTTTGTATCGCTTCTAAAGAAGCCGCAGCACTTTCTCACTTGCTTCCGCCTCGCGCCGGGTTTCCTGTCCTTATCTCGAATCGCAGATGCAATTGACAGTCCTGGGTTTCGTATCTTCTGTCTCTGGTGGTGGTGGTGGGGGGGGGGACGATTGCGCCGCGTTGTCGTCGATGAACCATCCGTTATGGTGCTATATCGGCGGATTCGATTGCTTGAGCACTGTCATTGCCATCGGTGCTCCGTTAGGCGTCATCTGAGACGACTTCGGGTTTGCTCAGTGGGTTATGATTGGCACGGCAGACGAAATTGCGTGACGTCCAGGTAGATGTGACCCGTGACGGCTCCATCGAGCAGATCGAAGAGAGCAATGGGTGCGTGCGATAGTGTGCAGCTTTAGGATACGACTACAAGCCGTGCCTTTCTCGTCAGTTGTGACCAAGCTGAGCTCGCGGCGCAAAATAACTCGATGTACTCATCCCAAGACACATTCATTGCCGTCCCAATTTTCGTGGCGTCGTCCCACTCGAATCCGCTCGCGTTGCAAAGCTGCTTGACAACTTAATATTGCGGATTCAAGTTCTGGATCGAGCGTTGTCAGAAAATACGTCTAGGTTGCGTGGAAGCGAGAAAGAGAACGCATAACACGCGAACTATCTGGTGGATGAAGCTCTTCATCTGTCCCTTTGTCCGCGACATATTGAACTGACGATTCAGTGCCGCTGTCGCGGCGTTCACGCCCTGCCACTTCAGGCCATTATCACCTTAATTTCCAGCACGCCGGCACTCGACGAGTAGGTTGGCAAACGCTCCGACATCGCGTCCGACCGTTGCGCTCTCGGAGGCATTGCTTTCCTATCGATTCTTTGCGTGTTCGTTGCTTTCCGATGGCACAAAAACGCAGAATCCAACACCGATGTTCTGGACTACCCTACCGCTGATCGCAAATATTTATCTCGCGAGGGAATTTTTGTATAGCCGGATACGCGATATTCTATCTCTTCTCGCCCGAGATTTATCACCGTCCAAACACGACTGCGATATGCAGGATGTCACTCCCGCGCAAAAAGGGACGAATGAATTCATCAAAACCAGTGCGCATCAAATGATTAGCCCCAAGTTTGGTGCAGACTTTTGTCGATATCCCGGCTAGTAGGTCGAACTAGCTGCTACTGTTTAAATATGTTGTTGCCTCAATGCATATTAACCATTTCGCGGTAGTAGGGCGCAATTTTCGCTCGTTAAGGCCAATTCCTATAGTGGGCGGGGAATCGCCTTCTTAAAGGGCGATAAATCCGCCCTTTAAGCTTTACAGCTGTTCGCGCCTACCCAGTATGTTGCTACCAATCACAATGCACGAGTCGGAAGGGTTTGGCGTATTTTTTACAGCCGTCGGATAAATTCTCTGCTGGCCTGCTTAGTCTTACGATTAAGCAGGCCAGCAGAGAATGTGCCACGTCGCCCACATCACCCGGTTTTGCTACCAAAAACGTGATTTCCCCATCAATCCTTTATATTTCAGGACATAGGATGCAGAGATCAGATCTCAAGTTTATCTTGCAGACCTGTTGTCCGCACCACTGGTGGCCACCCATAGCCCCACTCAGATATTTGGGATAACGCGACAGAGGTGAATGACACAGAGGAAGATATTTTAAGGTTTCATGCTCTGGATTAGTTCGCCGCGAGTTTGGCAGTCGATTGGTTTTAGCATCTACAACAACAACTAATCCAAGGAAGACCGAAATCACATATTGAATGCTACCCATATTTTCCGTAATATACTGCGAGGTGGGAGAGCTGTTATTGCTCAAAATGATCGATGTACTCCATGTTTTACATAGGATCATTCACTCAGTCTCATCTGGCATATTGATGTCGTGAAGAACCGACTCGATCATGGTTTTCCGCGACTGAAGACTCTGCTCATAATCCTCCATCCGACGTCCATATGCTTCCCAGTCTTGTCGAAGCAGGCTGACCTCGGTGATGCACGCGTTCAAGCAGGTAAGAGCTAAATGAGTCGACTGGCCAAGACTGTTACTTGCCTCTATTCGTATATCACTTGCTCTCAAGAGCCTTAATATGCGCGAAGGTGGTGGTGCGCTAATTAAGCCGTCCCAAGTGGAGCGATCAAGGTTACGAGTCACCTCATTCGCCAACATACGCCACACAACAGCCTCACCATCGTACTTCCCCCCCCCCACGGGTCCTGTAGGCGACCTACAACCTCCCAAAACGAAACTTTCTCAGTTGCGCCAGCCCTGTCTGTCTCAGTCGGGCGGACACACGCTTTCATAAACGTTCACGATCTTGCTTCCTTCCTATTCTGTTCCCGTACTCGTCAATAAGGAGTGTTACAGTCTTAGCGTGCGTAAGATGAAGCCAGGTGTTCCAGTCTCCATCTGACTTTGGGTTGTCAACGATGTGTTTCTTGACCTTCAACACCATGAATTGGCCCGACTCGTCATCGTAGGTAGGCTCAATAGTCCAGGAATTGTCAGTCTTCACTGCCCGCCCTTTGACATTAAAGCTGAATTGCTCCCACAGCTTCTCCAGAATATCTTGAAACGAATTTCTACCAGCAACGAAGGGGCAAGTGCATTGCCAGAGGTGTCGCGCTCGCCTACAGTTGTCTTCACAATCGGCTGCACGACCAGGCGATACATGTTAAGAGGTCGCAGGCTCGTAGACGGCAGTGAACACGGGGCTTCGACGACGCTCTGGGTATGGGGACACTCGAACGCGATCCTGTTTTGCTGGCGCTGGTGATATTGGTGTCATTCTTGAAAGAATGCCCGGATTCTCAAGAAACACTCTTATGTTGCATATGTTATTTAGTGGAGGGGCGATTTGCCGCGCGATTATGCTGGCGCGATTAATCGCCCCGGGAAATTTTGAGTAGAACCAACAATATTGGGTAGAAGTTTCTCAATGCGAAAGTGCGTCATCAGAGACCTGTCTCGTCGTGGGACGAGGCGTTGTCGACAAGCAGCAGGTTGTTTCTGTTGTTGCGCGCCATTTCTTCTTCAAGATGTACCAACCACTGTTGGTACATCCACGTCGTCATCCAGCCTTTATTCGTCCCCATGTACTGCAGCTGGTATGCTTTTCTTGGCGAGTTGCATTGCATAGAATTTATCATGTAGCCGCTGAGGCAAATGACCTCCAGCTTAGCCAACTTGACGAACTCTACGACGTTCGCGTCGATCCGAAGCTGTAAATCAGAAGCTCTCTTCTTCTCTTTGCCGTTCTCGCTGTGCTGCCGACGGAGAGCCTCACGCGACGTGATGCGGCTGATTGTGCACTTGCTTGGAAGGGCGGGTAGACCAAACGTGCGTGTCGCCCATCGTGCCAGGTCTATGTATGAGGGGATAGGCGAGTCGTTGGCTTTCTTGCAGAGTAGTAGGTTGTGGTGGAGATTCAGGCGAGTCCTTCTTGTAGGTGCATTCCTCATGGTTGATAGAAAGCATCTGGTCTAGTAATCATGAACGCGTATTCATGCCAAAACACCATAACTCACGCAAAAACCCACACATGCACAACATATGCAAACCAGCATTTCAACACACGCAACATCACCTGCCAACACTCTCCCTTGATGTGCGTGCGTGCTGCTTCCTCATTCTTCCATGCGAAGTCCTATGACGAACTTGCGGTGCTTGTCACGCGCTAGCGCCTTTGTCATGCCATCAGCAATCATCTCATCGGTTGGCTTGTACTCCAAAGTGATAAAGCGCACTCAATCTTCTCACGCAGAAAGTGGAACTTGATATCGATGTGCTTCGTGCCTGTGTGATACACTGAGTTCTTGGCCAGTGCGATGCACCCTTCATTATCTTGATATATTTTCGTAGCACCTCGGTCCTTGTAGCCCATGTCCTTGAGCAGTAGTCGTAGCCACACAGCTTCTTAAGTCGCACTGTAGGGACTCATGTACTCTGCTTCAGTACTTGATGTGGCCACAGTGGGTTGGCGCTTGGACTTCCACGATATCGCGCTGCCGTTCAGAAAAAAATACGTAAGCAGTAGTCGAGCGTCGCGTGTCAAGGTCGCCAGCCCAGTTTGCGTCCGCAAAACCCACAAGCTCTCTCTTGACCTAACCATTAAACACAACTCCGAGCTCTTGGGTCGTCTTCAGATACTTCATAATGCGCTTCGCTGCCACCCAATGGCTTTTGTTATGGCGCTCGCAAAACGTGGCCACTTTGCCCACTGCGTGTCAAATATCTGGACGTGTGCAAGTTGCCACGTACATCAGTGCACCCACTAGTTCGCGATACGGGTACTTTGAGACGCACACATCATCGTCCTATACCTTAACCAGTCTCGAGTTGCTGTCAGCCGGCGTATGCGTATCCTTGCATTTTTCCACACCAAACTTCTCTGAGAGTCGCTTAATGTACGCGCGCTGGTTCAACATGATAATTTTATTTTTCACGTCTGCGGTGGATCTGGATGCCGAGGCAATACTTAAGCTCTCCGAGTTCCTTGATGCTAAACTCGGACTTGAACGCTTGCTTGATCTTCTCGATGTCGTGTTTCGTTTTGCCAAAGATCATCAAATTGTCCACATAGATAACCACGATTGTGTACTCGATGCTTGACTTTCGCATATACACACACGGGTCTGCATCAGAGCGCGGCTTTGAAACCTTGACCTTCCAGGTGGCAATTTAGCTTGTTGTTCCATTGACGCACCGCCTGTTTTCGTGCCGTAAAGCGCTTTCTCAAGCAAACATTTCTGGGTGGGGTTGAACTGGTCTTCGAAACCGTCCGGATGGTCCATATAGATCTCCTCTTCGACATCGCCATACAGGAAAGCCGTATCCACGTCCACATTTTCAGCCTCCAGATCTTCTTCCGCTGCAACCGCCAATGACGCGTTTATATACTCTTTCCGAGCAACTGGGGCAAACGTCTCGGTGTAATCGATACCTGGACGCTGCGTGAATCCTTTAGCCACAAGCTGAGCCTTGAACTTCACAATGTTTCCTCTTGGATCGCGCTTGTCCGAAACACCCACTTGCACCCCACAGCCTTCTTCCCGGAGGGCATATCCACCAACTTCCAGGTGCGGTGGGTTTCTAGCGACTGGTGGTGAATATCTTTGTGAAGTTACGTGCGAATAGATTCCGCGCCCAAATTCAAATCGATACAGTCCATGTGACTGGCGGAATTGTAAGTCACTGTCCAATGAGAAATGTTAAAGCAGTCAGTTTCAGCCAATCGTGGAGAGATGAGTGGCAGAAACCCAAATCCCATCTCGTGTCCTTCCTGGCACGTTTATAAGTTCTCCCAGTATATTCGCTATTGCCCCGTTGTTTATCGAGGCACATTACTGTAAACCGTCACTGTAATGATGTCATGGACGTGTACCGCACATATGGTACAAGATCCTCAGAAACACCCAATAGGATAACATCTAGGATACTTTGTAGGTGACTTAGAGTTGGTATGTAGACGCATTAGGGAGAACACCTGTAAATATATTCAATCTTATATCTACATACTTGGATAACAGTCCCCTCAGACCAGGATTTGTGAACTGCCGTTCACAGAGCGTTTGGTGTTGTGTTCCCCGTGGCGCTCACGGTCGCCAGTACCGCACTGTTGACCAACTCGAGGGTGCAATCCTGGCGGCACGGGACTCCACCGAGCATGAGTACTTGCTCAAGTTCATGTCTCGCCACTGCCTCGCTGCAAAAAGGAGATCTCAGTAAGGCCCACTCTAAAACAACTGCATGCGGCCGCATCAGTTGAGAACGAAAATGCCGCCGCATTTGGAACGTACTCCACGCTCAGCCTGATGGTGCGAGTGGACGATACTTTTTAAACTCACTTTCGGAAACACCCCACGCAGTGAGAAGTAGCTTCTCGAATCCTGCGTGACTCATCCGATAATACTGCTTGAACTCCTTTCCCAACAGAAGCCGCTGGGCATGGGAGTTCCGATTCAGACTCCGATGGACAACATGGATAGCCCTGGGCTTCGTTTGTTCGGCAACGGCGAGTACTGCAGTTACCACAGGCCGACAACTCCATAGAACCCATCGTCTTCGCTGATACAGTACGACTAGATATACTGTTTTTCATGGCAGCAAACGCTCAACGACGATGCAAAAGACAAGTGAGCATGCCTATAGGATCGAAGCAGTGAAGACAGTGAATAATATGTTGAAGCTGTAGCAGATGATGCGCTTTGATTGGCTGGTCCTCATGCGCCCCCTACCCTGTTGCGTGGCAGCTTGGACGCATGCGACGAAATGGACGCATGAGCGCCTGTTCTTTCTCCCCGACGCTTGCGGCCATCAAGTTGGCCAATCAAGCGATCGTATTTGGACGTATGCGGCCGCATAAGAAGTTTGAGAGTGAGCCTAAGTCGTCACTTTTAGTATATACGTTTATGGTGTTGCATAAAGGTGTCTGTTTTGTCAGAAAAAGGGATGGTATCGCACCGCCCGAAACCTGCCGTATGTATGGCAGCCATGCCAAGGATTTTGAATTCGCAGTAGTTAGAACAAGTAGAGTATTATATGCATTGAGACAACAACATATGTATCTAAACAGTAGTAGCTAGTAACCATTTGACGGGCACTGTGTTACAGATTTGGACCGAAAGATGCGCTAGATTTTCTATTGTATACTGAAAGCTATGGACACAAAGAGTGACATTTGTAGCCAACCTTGATATTTAACCAATCAGAACTCGAAGACTAAATTTTAGAACGCATAGGAAAAAAAACTTTCGTACCAACAAAATGTCGCTCTGGGGCTCGACCGGTTTGCGACCTCAGTTTTTATTGAAGTGACGAGGGTTCAATTCCCCCAACTGCAAAGTTAATCGTCTGAAAAGGGTGACCTTGGTGCTGGGGTTACAAGGCAGTAGTTGCATCTGCTGACGACCCCGCCCTATCTGGTGAGTCTATTGCAGATCTGCTTTTTGGTAAGCCCTCTTAACGCTGCCCTCACTAACTGTGTCTCACGCTTTGACGACGCGATTCACAAGCCGTTTGCGCTTCTCCGGGCCGACAGCTTCTGTAGCTTCAGCAATCGCCCGCGCAGTGACAGGTTGTTGCTCGAGGCTCCCACCGCGCTGAGCCCGTAGGAAAACGCGATCGCGCGGAGCTTCTGCTTGAATGATCCCATGACTCCAACGTCCAGTGGTTGGAGGACAGAAGTGGTGTTTTTCGGCAGCGGCACCACCTCCATGCCCCCTGCTGCCAACGCTTCCTGCGATTCCGTGCTCACCTGGCATTTGAGGTTATCGACGTAGAGACCAAGCGGGTCCGGTTGCACGTTACATCCAAAGCCACCCCATGCCTCCTCCACAATGACTTTTCTCCATACTTGAGGATCCATCCACGCACTTGCTTGCATCGCCGTCATCACCTTGTTCGATATATTATGCACCTCCTTCTCCACAAGGCCTCCAGGCTGCCCCTTGAAAATGATGACGGGTCCAACTTCTTTTGACCCGAGGCGGACACATCAACAAAACGCTCGCTCGCTCCGAGTGCGTACGGCCCTTAATCTTCACGTCTAATTTTGGCCCCTCTCTCGCTGATGATGCGAGTGGGGGTGTCATCGTAGAGGACCGCCGTATCATCAGCGTTGAATACGCAAGCTCTAGCGTACGTGGCGTTCACTTGGGTTTCGACGCCACTGGAAAACTTGCGCTGCTCTGTCGCGAGGTCCTGTGTCGAAAGAATTGATTTCGTGGGGCGGCAATAATCGAACCCATGCTTGTGAATTATACGCCCCATCATGCGGTCTAGGCTATCTTCTTTGTTTTTGGCGGACGTTCGCCGCCGTGAATTCACTGTACACTGTACTCCTCCTCCATGATCACTAACACGTGCGACGTCTTCAACGGGAAGTCGTCTCAACACATCTGCTTAATCCATTGCACTAGTTCATCACAATGGGAAAACAGTTTAACCCTCCCTTGACCACCAACGCTGCATTTAGACCTCTTCTTGTTGTCATACGCTTCTCTAATCTTGTCACCTGCTTTGTTCCACCATGCACAGCAATCCTTCCGCGACTTGATGCCGTGAATTCTTGCAGCTTCAGTGATGCTTAGACCGGCACTAACATTGTCCAGCACCTTCACCTTCAGGGCGTTGGGATATGCATTTCGACGGTCTCGAACTTTCACGTGGATATCGCTGCCATCAACCTCAGCAACGACATCATCTGAATCACCGCTCTGCGTTCCATTATCAGCCACACTCTTTTGCCGGAAGCGCGCAGTAGCGCTGTCCTCCGCGGCGTCCTCCATTTCACTTCTAATTTTGAGTGGACTTTAGCGCCACGCAACTCTTGCGACCTCGTTTGCTAAAATTGTTGTATAGGCACGTTCAACAAAAACCCAATGTGTCATTGTTTTGCGTCCGTCGTATCTTTCCGTCCAAATATGTATCGCACCCAAACAACGAGCCATGAACCTTAATTTTCTTCTTTACGAAAAGTGCGAAAATATCCATTTTAAGGAGTCCTGAAAGATAAAAAAATCTAGGATGCCAGCTACCAATTGGCATAGAGAATTAGTGCGGAAATAAACGAGTTGGTATGGCAGACATGAATTTTGGCTAGATCTCAATATCCCGTTTTTGCGGCATGCGGATGTGGCGCATCGTAGTTCCCTGTTGTGAGGGTTTAAATGGTGCTTGTTGACCATACGGCTTTGGGATACCCAAGTCCTCTGGAATGTACGCATTCGGTCGAGCCTCAGCGGTTGTATACGTGAGCTGCGATGGGAAGTTAGCAGCGTGTGCGGCTGCAGCTTTTGCCAAATCTTTTGCAGCTCGCACCTCGTTGTTCTGGAGCTTCTGAGTTTGCAACCGTACAAGTTGTTGCTCGCAGAAGACGCTTGGCGCATAACCCGCAATAGCGCGCTTCTGGCATCCCTCAACATCAACGGAAGCATCGTGCTTCTCTTGCTGGAGCTTCATTGCTGTAGCTTGGTACATCGAAAGCTCCGAAACAACAGCCATCATGCGACGCGTTGTCTCCTTGATACGACCTTGAAAATCGTTGACTCGCTTAGCAAGCTCCAAAGTCTCACCTCTGCGTGCAGAGGCTTGTGTTCGAAGCTTATTAGATAGGCCTGTGATTTCTTCAAGTAGCAGCTCTTTCTCAAGAAGCTGCTCCTTTTTGTGATGGTATCGTTCCTCCATGTACACGAGTTTGGCTGCAAGCTGCTCTTCGTCCGGGTCATCTCCACCGAGAGCACGCCACCGATCGCTATTTTTCGGAGTTTCGAGATCACGGCACAGTAATTCCGTCACATCCTTCTCTTGCTTTAAGTCTTCTTGCAGAACTAGGATGCGCTGGGCAAGCTCAGGCAGGTGTGGCAATTGTCTCCGCGCATTTTCAAGCTGACGCTGGAGATCAGCAAGCTGCATTCTGAGCACTCGGATCTCTTGGTCTTTATGTGTTAGCCCGTTCTCTCCTGCGCTGAGGGCCTGCTCTTCAAGATTCGACTTTTCGTAAAGAATACACAGCTCGTCATTGCGATCAATAAGCTGTACACCAGTTGAGTTCCGTGCATCCACTGAGAGTTCATACTTCTTCTTCAAGCGCAGCAACTCCTTTTCCGTATGCGTAATAATACCGTTGAGCTTGTCAATTTCGACAATTTGTTGTTCAACTTGCTCTTGTTTCGTCCGGTACGCATCGTGTGACTTGTTGGTGTCGAGACGCAGCGAGTCGCGCGAGCATTGCGCTGTTGCGTGTGCTAACTTTTCTTTCACGAGTGCCTTGTCCTTTGCCAATGACTCGTTGCGAAGCACCTCGACTTCATTGTTGAGAATCTTGATTTTTTCCTTCATCTCGGCTAGTGCTTGCGTAGATGCCTGAATGAGGTTCACGTACTTGTTGCGTTCATTCTTAACGACGTCATATAGTGCTGAAAATTCACGCAGGTGATTTGTCGTCTCGTTCCACTTTTTTGCCAAATCGAAAATCACGAGCTCCTTGGTCTTAAGCTCCTGCTGAGTTTGGCGCTCAGCCGTCAGTGCTGATGTGGCTTCGCGGGCTTTCAGCTCGCGTTGCGCAGTGAGCATCGTCACCAGCTTTTTCTGCTTGCTCTCCTCAACTAACCACTGTGCGACTTCAGCTTCAAGTTCGGTGACTTGGGCCGATAGTGCTTCTAGTTCTCCACTTTGAGCCTTCTCGCCGTCCTCCTGTTTCAAGAAACGAGCGATGAGTAGGTCTACCTGCTGCTTCACATCCAGTTGGCGCTGGGCTTGATCCTTGTTTTCAGAGCGCAATGCTGACACCTGATGCTGTACATCAACCACTTGCGCTCGAAGATTTGGCAGCAACGCCTTGCTGCTATCCAGCATGAAAATTTGCTTTTTGAGTTCACGTTTCAAGCGGTCATAGTCTTTTTGTGCTTTTGCACACCTCTCACTTTCCCGACGTGCGGCGGCATCCAGCGACTTCGCGCGCATATCAAGCCGCGTCTTCTCGCTAAGCCGCATGACATTGACATTCTGCTCTTCACGAAGGTGCAGTGTCACATGATCCACATCACGCTGACGCTGGTCGATCGTCTCTCGATGCACGTCCAATTTTTGTGCGAGTTCTCGTTGAACCTCATCGCCATCGTGTAATTTTGAAGCAGTAGCCTCCACAGCAGCTTGCAGCTCCACAGCGCGCACCTTATCCTTATTGCTCTCCCTTTCTAGCCCTGCGACGGCACGTGCGACAACGTCTGCTTGTTTCTGCATACGATCAGGGTCTCCTTGAAGCTGAGTGAGGCGCTTGGATTCAGCCGCACCAGTTTGCTCGAGCCGTGCATTTTCTTGATGCAAGAAGTCTAAACGCGCTAGGTACTCCCGCTTGCGCTGCATATCCTTCACCAACTCGCTATCTAGGCGATGTGTCTCGTCCGTAAGCCCTGCAATCTCGGTCGTCAGCTGCCGCACTTCAGGTTCAATGAGCTTCGCGTGGGCTGCTAGAATGGCCTCCTTCTCCGCCACCAAATCGGCGTATTCACGCTGCAGCTCTGTGATCTCGAAGGTCAACACGGCATCACGATCGACTCCTTCAGCCATCTCCTTCAACGCGCGGTCCTTTTCGCGCTCTACAGACGAGAATGCTGCCATCTCTTCTGCCTTGCGGATCGCCTGCTTCTCCACTTGAATCTTCTCCCCAAGGAGGTTTCGATTAAGTGCCTTCGCCTCCTTCAGCAGCTGCTTCTCGTGTTTGTACGTCGCCAAAACGCAAGAGTGAAGCTTGGTGTATTTCTCCTTGTGGAACTGCAGCTGGTCGAGAGTCAGCATATCCGCCTCGAAATACTGCTCCAGTAGGCGGAAGGCTGACGCCCTCGCCGACATGGCGGACGCAGGTGCGCCCATGGCAGTGCCAACTGCTCCTCCAGCGGCGTTTCGACCTCCAAGAGCGCCATACTCTTCGTCGTCCAGTCCCTCGTTCTCTAGTAACTCGCCATTGTTGCTCAGGGGATTACTGCGGGTGTTCGCGAGGCTGTTGCTGCTGGAGAGCGACGGCGATGCGGACTCTGGGAGAGGGCCGTCAACGTTCTGGGGCTCGACCATCGTCTTTACTCGCTATTATAGTGTCTACGAAGGCGCTGACACACAAAGAGAAGACAGCAGCTCCATTTTTAGGCGGCAAGTGCGCATTCCCGTGTACGGTTTCCCCAAGTTGAAGTGACCATCACTCCGATTTTTTGCCCTGATAATGGTGTATGCCACGCAGTATATTCATCCGCATGCGACATGAGTTTGACTATCCAATCATCAACACTCGGCGTCATCGCCTCAATTCAATTCCTGCCGGACGAGCTCCTTTACCCGCAAGGCAAGGCTCGTCGTCGAGCTGCGCTAGAGCTTATTTCTTTCTCCGTAGCGAGAGAGAGAGAACGTCATCTCCCCCCAGGATTTTCCTCCGGATGTCGACATTGAGCGTGCAAATTTGCCGTCGCAAGAGCTGCACGCGCCTGGACTTGGACTGGAGCTGTGGACTGCCGCACGAGCCCATGGAGATTAACAGCGTCACCGTTGAGGACCTAGACGAGTACATTGAGCCAGGCGACACGAATAAGCTGCAAGGCGTCGTGACGTCTGGCGCCTGGAGCACGGATATCATCACGTCCGAGTCGTCTGAGTTTGAAGATGCTCCGTTCGCAGTGCACTCGCGCGAGATCCGGAAGATGTGGACCGAGCCGGACACCCACGACGTCCAGGTGCGCGGCAAAACGTACATGGAAGACCAGGTCAAGGTACCCGCTGGAAAGGCCATCGGCAAGCTGCTGCACGTGGATCTGTGGAAATTCTACACGGCCGAAGAACGCCACCATCTCGCTATGAAGGAGGAGACACGCTCTAATAGCGTGCTAACCTATTGCCGGGAGAAGTTTCCAGAATCGCGTGTGTTCATCGTGAACATGGAGCTGCCGAATGCAGACAACCTGAGTCTTGTGATCTATTGGCTCCTGCCGCCAGCACCCAAGAACCCCGAGGAAGAAGACGACACTACAGCGTTCCATCGTCTGCTCAACAGGTTTTGCGACGAAGGAGACGACGAGTTCCGCAACAACCGCTTCAAGCTCATCCCAAACCTCGTTGAGGGTCCGTGGATCTTGCAGACGCTGGTGCCGAATTGCCCCGCACTCACGGGCAACAAGCTTACACAGCGCTACTTCTGTCGCAGCAACTACTTTGAGCTGGATTTGGACGTGGCCTCTAGCACCACGGCACAATACATTGGGTCCATGTGTCAAAGCTGGTCTGGATACCTGCGGATGCATCTCTACTTGACTCTTCAAGGTGAGAATGAAGACGAACTCCAGGAACGAATTTTAGGCGGTGTCGACGTCTCGTATCTAAATCTCGAGCTCGCGACAGAATTCAGTTAGTTTAGTGTTCTACACGTATACAACCCGCGCTGCTGGAGAATCTACAGTAGAGTTCGTTCACACCTCGGATGTACTTGGTTGGCGGTCAATTGGTCATTTTATTGGTCTCTGGATAGACCTCGTAGGGATTCAAAGTCCCCTTATGGTCATGTTCTTCATCTGTTGGCAACACAGCGCAACAGACTGTTGCATAAGCTTTATGCGTTATCAGACTTGGACGGATAATGGTACGTGTGTTTGTGCTCCGCACAAATGCTGCCGCGAGACTTGGCGTCCACTCGGAGATGAACGACCCCAACGCGGTCATCATCGAGATAATCAGATGCCGTAGTACACACTACAAGCTTGCCCGGTTTCGTCCTCGATTTTACTAATTCAAAGTATGTTTAGTATTGCGCAAACGGCAACGACACGATAAACAACTGCTTCAGCTTGTGCATGGCGCTTAAACAGTCATGGAGAGTGCCAACAACCGGAACCACTTCAACACCCAGCACAGTACCATAAGTTGAACCGTAATGTAGCAATCAGACCGCCGGCACGTTACCACCGACCTGACATGTTCCCTTTGACGTTCTGTGATTGTGCTTCGCAACGTAGTTGTCCAGGTTCTCCAGGATCAACGGCACACGCTTGTACCAGGCGTCATCAGAAGATACAGCAACTTGTCGGCCGCAAGTAACGCTCATGGAGCACATGCGCATCCATAACGACGAGAACCCGCACTTCTGCCGCGCCCGTGGCTGCAGGAAGGCTCTTCAGCACCACGGGTAACCTGTCCCGGTATCGCTTTGTTGGCGCCATCGATGCACGCGGATGTTAAGTTGACAGCAAGTAGAAATATTAGTTTGAGCACTCAACATTCAATGTGTTGACGGCTCAGGAGGTAAGATTGTGGATTGGTGTCCAGCAGGTCCATGATCAATCCCGGAAGTTGAAGTTGGAGGTCATGCACAGTGCTATTAGCCACTTCATTCCTCGACTTATAGCATTGTACAAGTGTTTGTTGGAAAGTACTTAAGTAAGAAACTACCATTGTGCCAGGTTCGTAGGGCAGTCGAGCTCGTTGAGTCGGTTCATCCGGTGCTACCGTAGATGCAAGAACTGTGTTTATCCGCATAAAGAACCACCAACACGTTGGATGTTCACTTTGCCGATGATAGCGGTCTAGGCATTAGGGTGCTCTTAGTCACACAGAGTTATGTTTCAGTAGCGCATGCAAGGTTACATTTTGGCTTACCGAATAAGCCGCACCAACCTTACGCCTTAGCGGGAAGAACCTTGTACGGGTTGAGGATTCCCTTGGGGTCCATCATCTGCTTCATTTGCCTCATGAGTTGAATCGAGTTGTCCGACTTGGACAGGTGAAGGTACGACGGCTTGTGCGTGCCGATGCCATGCTCCGAGCTGATGCTTCCGCGGTACTTGGAAGTCCACTCGAAGACGTACGGCTCCAGCGCGTTAAACACCTTGTCGTTGTATTCGGGTGTGGAGATGTTAAGGTGTAGGTTGCAGTCACCCATGTGGCCAAATCCGACCACCTCAGCGCCAAGAGGTACCATCTTCTCACGAACATCTTCCACGATCTTGTAGTACTGCTTCATGGGCAGCGATATATCGTACTTGTACACATATCCACGAGAACTAAGCGACATCGAAATGTCTTCGCGCAGCATAAACAATTTGTGTGCCTGGGCCTCATCCTGAGCGACCGTGCCATCAGCCACAACACCAGATCCCATGATATCTTCCAAATACGCCTCCAGTTTTTCCATATCGTGCCCAGCGTTGCTTCCCGACGTCTCAATCAGCACGTAGAATGGGCTAGGCGTCTCGAGGGGGTCTTTTGTCCAATCTTGCTGGGTCAGAACCATGTCTAGCGACTGACGGTCCATGAACTCCACAGCCGACAACACTTCGCCCAGGTTCTTCTTCGCCTCTACGAAGGCCTTTTGGCAAGCCTCAAAGTCTTCGCACGCCAACAGAGCGACATTCTTGGAAGATGAACGCGGCGGCGTCAGGATCGAAACCTTTGTCACCACGCCCAGGGTGCCCTCCGATCCGATAAACAGCTGCTTCAGATCGTAGCCCGTGTTATCCTTGCGCATCGTGCTCAGACAGTCAATTACCGTACCGTCCACTAGCACAGCCTCAATTCCCAATACTGTACCATGCAGCGATCCATACCTCAACAGACGCAGGCCACCAGCGTTGGCAGCCACATTGCCTCCAATCTGACAAGTGCCTTTAGCAGCAAGATCCAAAGGCATCATGTAGCCGTGCTTAGCCACGTAGTTGTCCAGGTTTTCCAGGATGCAGCCGGCCTCGCACACCAAAATACCAGACACCTCGTCGAAGGAGATCACATTGCTCATCGCACTCGTCGACAAAACGATCTCGTCGTACACCGGTACGCTGCCGCCCACCAAGCCTGTATTGCCTCCCTGCGGCACCACCGGAAGGTTGCGCTCATTGCAGTACTTGAGGATGGCGGAGACATGCTCTGTTGTCTTAGGCTTAAGTACCATCTGGTGGCTGCTCCGCGCCTTGTATTTCTTGAGCCAGTCCACCGTGTATGCCTCAGTGTCGTCTGAATCGGTGAGCACGCTCTCGGGCTTAAGCAGTTGCTGGAAGTAAGCCTTGTCGTCGTCGGTCCAGGAGGCGAGCGCGGGGTTTCGTGGGGGCGTGGAGAAAGCTCGAGCAGCGGCGGATTTGGCAAAGGTCTGGGCAACAGAGACGCCGCCGATGTGGCGGCGGGCCGTACGCAAGAGCGCAGGAAGTATCATAGCAGCCAAGGGGCTTCTTCTGGGTGTGGAGCTTGAGGAGTGTTGCGCTGGTGCGGACACCTGCGCTAAAGACAAGTCGATGGTTCGCGTCGCGCAAACAAAGTTGGCAAATGTTGCGCGAACGTTACATGTAGTGTATAATTGATGTGGTGGACCAACCTGGGGGCATTCTTTTCCGGACATAAGTGCGGGCCAACCGATTGGCGTATCATCGCTGAAAAGTTCCTCTGATTCCAAGGGCAACAGCGGAAGACATCGACCGCGTCGACCGCCTATCACTACAGCCATGTTTACGTGCACAGCTTGCCGCCTGGAGTTTGCGTCGCCTGTGGAGCAGAAGGATCACTTCCGCATGGATTGGCACCGCTATAACCTCAAGCGCAAGGTGGTGGAGCTGCCGCCTGTGTCCGAGGAGCAGTTCGAATTCCGCATGCGCAAGGTGCGCGAGGAGAAGGAGGCGCAGACCGCCAATGACCCCAAGGAGAAGCAGCGCGCCCGCAAGGAGCAGATTAAGAAGGCGGGTGTCAAGACATTACTCAAGTGCGTGTCGTGTAACAAGACGTTCACGACCACGAACGCGCACGAGAATCACTTGGCATCCAAGAAGCACTTGGCCAACGCCAAGAAGAACCCCGAGATCGCCTCGGGGGTGGAGACCGTGGAGAAGAAAATGGAGGTTGTCTCTCTGGACGATAACACGCTGGCCAGTGAGCCCAAGGAGATGACGGAGGAGGAGCTGGCTAAAGAGATCGAGGAGTACAAGAAGCAGGTGCCGCTGGAGAAGGAGGATTGCATTTTCTGCGTGCACCACGCGGCGGACTTTGACTCGTGCCTGACGCACATGCTAAAGGAGCACGGCTTCTTCATCCCGGACGTGGAGTTCTTGGTGGACCTGGAGGGTTTGATTAGCTACTTGTCTGAGAAGGTCAAGGTCGGATTCTTTTGCCTGTACTGCAACGGCAAGGGCAAAGCCTTCCACTGTCACCAGGATGTGCAGAAGCACATGACGTCACTATCTCATTGCAAATTGCGCTATGACGACGAGGATCTGGACGAGCTAGTGGAGTTCTACGACTTCTCGGCGCAGTACAAGAAGAACAAGGCTGTTGCTGAGGAGGAGAATGTCGAGTGGGAAACTGACAGCGAGGCGAGCATCGAGAGTGACGAGGAGGTCATTGAGGAGGACAAACTGGAGTATGACGAGGAGGAGGAGGATGACGAGAACTCCATCGGCGTGTCCGAGACGGGCGAGCTGGTGCTGGCCAGCGGCCGCCGCCTTGGTCGTCGCGAGTTCCGCCGCTACTACAAGCAGCATTTCCGTCCGGAGGAGTCACGCGCATCGGTGCTTGCTGCCCACAAGGAGTACCTGCTACTGGCGTACCATACTGCGGGTGTCGATCCTCGCGGCGGCAGCACGGCCTTATCGACGGCATTTGTGGCCAACTTCCTCAAGAAGCGCAACAACATTGCCGGTGGCATGTCCATCGTTGAGGCTAAGCGCAAGAATTTCTGGCACGAGAAAAACCGCTCGCGTCTGGATAACCGTAGTCACAAGCTGCAGAGGAACCCGAACCGTCGAGCAATGGTGACGGTCTAAGTAGATGAAAGTAATGCATACCACTACCAACAATACAAGTCCATTTACAGCAGCAACAGGGGTCGTATGTCTATCCGCGCGATTGCGAAAGCCTCACCATCTAATTGACCCCACATACGTACGAAATGTACAGCTGAGCCAGATATGTGAGCTCCGCTCCTGTCCAGCCATTTCGCGTCGCGCACGATGGTTTGCTTTGTCGCGTACGGGCCCATCTTCGTTAGTCAGAAAGTGCCAACAACTCCGATATCGGTAACGCATATAAGCCCAATGTTAATGCACAAATGGGTCTGAAGCCTCTCGGCGTGGTACATGTAACATCCGCGGAGGCAAGCAATTCCATGCATTATTTCTACCATGCCGACAGGCTGATCACCGTCATGACAATCATCTTCATGGTTGTCGGCGGCGCTGCCGTCCTTTAGCACTGCGATGACGCGAGCCGCTAGACCACCCAGCACTTGGCTTCTGTCGATCTCGATCTTGGCTTCGACTGGAACCTGGACAGCAGGAATGCTTGCTATCCACACATCCAACAGTTAATCAACGAAGATCAGGGATTAAGCGCTACTTGCTCGAGAACGTAGCCTCAGCTTTCGACTCAGAAAAGCAGGAGGAAAATCTGCGTGAGCCTCTCTCTCTCTCGCTCGCTCTATGGTGCTTCCTGAGAACATGTTGAAGAGCTCAAGCTCAAGCCCAGCTGCAGCGCAGTAACAGCGAATCCCAGTGTTATCAAATTGGCTCATGGCGTTGGCAGGTGTTGAAGTGCATTTAGCGCTTGTGATGTCATCCCGAGCAGTCTCGGATCTGAGCTTGCCCCGTACCCTTCCCCAAGCATACGTACCATGCGTCGAAGAAGGTCCGCGATAACGGCTATAACCATACTTTATTTAAGTCCAAATCACCACAATGGCCCGTCGCCTGGACACTGTCGTCGATCGCGGTATGTCGCTTGTGAGTCCGGGTTGCAGTCCCAAGATCGATCGCCGGTGGTGAGTGCGACGCGCTGGCCTGTGAGCCATCTCGCATTTTAACGGCGGAGACGAAGAACAGCACTGACTCCTCCCAAGCGTCGGCAGCGAGAGTGACCAAGCGAACACGTCCGTGAGAACCACTGCGCTCTGTACCGCGCAGAGAAGAATCAGACCCAAATTTCTCACGCGTTTGGCGCCCTACACGCGAGCTCAGTAGACAGTAAACGATGAACCGCGTCAACACCTTCTTCTGGTCCAGGCTGAACCCCACAGGCGAGCTTGTGCGCTCCGTGGACGTGCTCCTGCGCGAGCTGGTGCCGGATGACAAGCTAGACGCGGCGTTCCAGAGTCTCAGCATCGCAGCGAGCTCGGGCGCGGCCCTGGTAGAGCGTAAGCCCGAGGGCGACGAGGACGTTGCTGAGGCGGAGGAAGCGCCCAGCGGGGATGGAGACGTGGCTAGCGCTTGCGAACAGGACTATGACAGCAACCCGCCACCCGAGGAAGAGTCAAGCGACGAGGAGGCGGCCTCCGAGAAGACAGTGCCCGGCGAGCTCGAGCGCAAGTGGGCCAAAATTCGGGCTGTCTTCCACGACTGGGACGAAGAGCAGGGCGACCGCGAGAAGAAGATGGACGACATGGCTGAGTTGCTGCTGCGCTACCGCGTGCTGGAGAAGGTGCTGATGCCCAAGGTGCTGGGCCAATTGACATTCGAGACGCGCAAGTACGTGGGCAACGTGTTCCGGGCTCTGACCGTGCACAATCTACGCGGTTTTATTGAACTGATCGGTGACCGACCGGACATCATGCGATGGCTTGTCGAAGGCTACCGAAACAACGAAACAGCACTGATCTGCGGGTCGATGCTACGCGACTGCTTCGAGCACCAGACGCTTACAATGATTTTCCTCAAGGATCTCGAGCCAGAGTTTGAATTCCTATTCAAGGTCACAATGGAGAACAGCAACTTTGACATCTCAGCCGACGCGCTCATCAACATCTCGCGATTACTGACGGTGCACAAGAAGGCGACTGTGCAAATTCTGGACGAGTCGTTTGACCGCGTTTTCGGACTGCTGAATGGCTTGCTTTCGTCGGAAAACTACGCCACCAAGAGGCAGTCGCTGCAGTTGCTGTCGGAGCTGCTACTCGACCCTGTGAACTTTACTGTGATGCAGCGGTACGTTGCCTCGCGCAACAACTTAAAACAGGTGATGCTCTTGCTGCGTGAGCCGAGCGAGGCCTTGCGCATGGACGCTTTCCATGTGTTCAAGATCTTCGTGGCCAACCCGAACAAGTCGCCCGAGGTGGAGCAACTTCTGGTGCGCAACTGCGAAAAACTGCTGGCGTTTGTGAGCGATTTCGGTAAGGCCGAGTCTAGCCGCGACTTCCTTCAAGAAAGGTCGCTGCTGGTGTTCGCGCTGGAGCGAATGGCCGAAAAGGCGGACACGCAGGAAAAGACACAGGAGCTGGTCACGCGACCGGCGTCCTTGTCGAATGCGGAGCGTATCCCGCTCTCGGGGCCCGTATCGGAGGTGTGTGCGAATCAAAAGTAGGCATCGCTGTCAACACAGTACAAGATAGTATTTAAAAGTATAGGGACATTTTGCCAAGCATGCGCCAGGTTGAGCGCGACCAAGTCTTAAGCTACAATGGCAATAACAATCAAGAACTCTGGCTCATGATGTCCATCCTTGCCGCAACTGCCAAAAGCCGTTCGGGCATCGAAACGTCACGTTGGCCACAGGTGCTGGAAGCTTTTCGAACGATGAACTGGGGTGCCACCATGGATATCGGACGAATACTTCGCCTTCCAGCTTGGAGTTACCGGTGAGGTTTCAAGGGCGTGAACTGCCTCGTCGACTGTGCATTTTCGCAACGAGGCCAGAATGGCCGCTACACAGATGGCTACACTGCTGGTGCGACATTGGCGCAACATGCGACCCATCATCCGAATTTTGGCCAAGACGCTTCTGTTTTTCCCATACTCTGTCGTGCAGTCGAAGAACGAGGACGAGGCTGCGCAGGAAAGTCTCGTCGGTCAATCACCTTGGTGGCCGCGCGCAGCTCCAGCCAGCAGCGCGTGGTGTTATCGTCTTCGAGCGCCCCCGTACGCCCCATACGTGGCAGACCAACATGATTGATGAAGATTCCATCTCGGTCGTGATCACGGCGTCCAAGGAGATTGAGGGCGGCGACACGCTCGACAGCGACGATGGTGGCGCCAAGCTCCACACTAAGGGCCACAAATACACCATGTACACGGTATTCGTGCGCAATGTCACGAGCGGAGGCAAATGCGTCGTGCGGAGGCGCTACTCGGACTTCTATAAGCTACGCAAGGAGCTCATGGAGCTCGTGTCCTGGGGACACTGCGGCTTCTGCGAGCAGTATCTGCAGCAGATAGCGGACTACCCGTTCCCACGCCGACGGCTGCTGCGTTCGAGCCGTGCGGCCGTCGTGAAGGAGCGCATGGACAGTCTGGGGCTCTTTTTGAGGCACATGCTGCTGTGCATCATGGCGCGAAGCTTTGATAATTGCCCCCAGGCTAGCGAAAACATTGAGAACTGCATCTTGAAGTCCTTTTTGCAGATGGAGCAGACGGAGACACTTTTTCCTACCGTGGCGTCCAAGCAGCGCCCCATTGAGATCCTGCAGGCAATGGAGGAAAAGCGCCAGCAGCAGATTAAGGCTGCGGGCCTCCGCACCAAGAGCCTGGCATACACGACCCTTTCGGACCAGAGTGACCAGTCCAGGCTGTCACGCAACCAGCGCCAGGTCGGCACGGATACGTGCCATCTCTGCCTGCAGAAATGGACACACTGCTATTGCAACAGTGACCAGGACTGCGTGTATCCTGTCAACGTCGCCGCAGTGAGCGACGGTGTCGATAGTCCTGCGCACGAGCGTCCCAGCGCCTCGATGGCCGACAGCGATGCTAGTCGATGCAGTCGCTGCGAGAATGACTGGAATCACTGTTATTGCTGTCAGCAAGTGTCTCCAACAGCCTCGTCGGTATGTACGGACCGTTGAGCGCAGAATCATAAGTAAGCACCCGCAGCTGAGCAGCCGGTGGATGCTGTTCATGTCCCCTCCACCCAATTATTGTTAGACCCATTCTAATGGAGTCCCCAAAACATATTGTTATTCCTGATTGGTTAATTAAAATTCAATTATGGGCAAAGCTCGCTCGGATAATTGGACGTCACTTCAAAATGAGTGGGCGCAGGAACGCAGTACCGTGGCTCGACTGGGCTGAGTGGCAGGAGGTGCATGTGGGCCTTTTCAGCAGCGACCCGTATGCGCAGCAGCGCGTCGTCTCCCGCGTGGCTTCATGGCGCAGTCGCGTTCAGCTCCCCGTGGCCATTAACACCACGGCGCAGCTGGTGGAGCTGCAGCTTCATGAGACTATGGCACAGCACCACCATCACGCAGTGGGCGCCAGCTCGCGCTCGCATATGGAACTTTCGCTGTTGTACGCAGGCGTCATCGTACGCTGCGTGAACGGCCTGGTTGACGGTTCCCAGAAGGGTGCGTACGCTCTGGCCGTCAGCACGCTGGCGCAGCGCATTGGCATCCCGCTCTGGGTCGTGGACCTCCGCCATGAGTCCACGCATAATCAGCTGCCGTCACTGCCGGTACTGCGCTTCGCTGCTCGCCACCTCCTGGCATGGCTTCGTGCCAACTATTGGGGGGCTCAGGAGGACTTGATTCGAGGCCAGGTGCATCACGTGGCGCAGTGGTTGTTTGAGCAACTGCCTCATCTGAAGAAGCATCCAGGACATGCAGAGATTCAAACGGATTCGGCACAAGAGAACCAGGTAGCTTCGAAGCCGGCGCTGGACGCAGACAGCCTGCGCAATGTAGTCGTGTCGTTGCTGGTGGTTGGAGAGCAGTACAGCGAGCGGGTGGCGCCGACTGGACTGCTGTTCCTCGAAGCACCAACGCTTCCGAAAGGCGAAAATATTAAGGATGGTGCGGAGATTTTCCAAAAGGAGGTGTTCATAGCTTTGTTGCTGCAACTGCAGCCGTTGTGGAGGGGATTTAGTGCCTCGTTGCTGGCGAGTTTGTGTCGGAAGGTGTTCGACGCGATCAGCCCGCCGAAGTCTCGTCATCAAACTGAAGAAGAGGAAGATGAGCTTGCGCAAGACGAACAAGATTTTCAGCTGAATGAGTTCGACATGGTGCTGCAGTGGATTAAGTTTATGGTGAGCAGCGAATACCGCCAGAGGGTAAAGCTCCAAATCGGCCCAATTGAAGATTTATGCCGATGCGGGGCTGAGATGCTCGTTTTTGCCGAGACGCTTAAGGCAGCAGGAGATCGCGCGGAGCTGCTAGAAAACCTTCTGGCTGCTTTGAGGTCGAGCAAGAGCGTGAGAAATCACTCAACACTCGCCACCGAAGCCTCAATCACTACCAGTTTGGCAGTCGAATCAGAAGCAGGCTGGAGCCAGTTGCCTGCTTGGGTGGAGAGCCCCCTTGGGCTTCGTCATTGCTACTCAAGTTACCACAGTTCCAACCTGCGGCAAGTGTGTGAGTTTTCACTTGATGATGACATGCTGATGCCAAACAGCACGGCGTTCGTCGCCCCTGACGAAGATGAGGACGAACATATGAACCAAACCGACCCCAATGATGCAGAAAAGACTATGGATGCGCTCATGGAGGACTTAGATGCAGCTTACGACACCGCGCTTCAGCGCAACCTTGATCTGCAGATCGCAATCGCTCGTGACGGCCTTCGGCAAGGTGATAGCACGACAGTGCTTCCCAAGCAAGAACTGCAGCGTATTCAGGAGGAGATAGAGATCTGGTAGACATCAGATAGCGTGTATTTAGATTTTCAATCAAATTAACTCGCCGTATCTTTCGACAACTTGAAATCTTGATGCCAGTACTAGTAATGCAAAGTTACCAATAATAATATGCATGAACTAAAGTTTAGGTAGGACACACGAATCATCTTCCATTATTTGATCGGGTCAATGAAAGCTCAAGAGGTGAGCTGGCTGCTTCCATGATCTACAAAATAAACTTGGAGAGGTCTGTCTTCTTCATGAGCTTGCCGACGCGCTCAAGCACAAACTCTTTCGTGATAGTGACAGTGGATCCAGGGGTCATCTCGGAACTGTCGAAACTAATGTCTTCCACTACCTTTTCCACCACTGTGTGCAGTCGTCGAGCTCCAATGTTCTCCACGGTTTGGTTAATCTCCGCAGCAACGCGAGCGATCTCGCGGACAGCATCCTCTCTGAAGTTCAGATTAACACCCTCCGTCTTGATAAGCTCAGTCTGCTGTTTGATCAGGTTCGTCACGGGCTCTGTCAGAATACGGTGCAGGTCTTCCTCCGTGAGTCCCTTAAGCTCAACGCGGATGGGCAGACGGCCCTGCAGCTCAGCAAGCAGGTCTGACGGCTTCGACGAGTGGAAAGCACCAGAGCCGACGAACAGAATGTGGTCCGTATTGACGTTGCCGTGCTTGGTAGAGATGACGCTGCCTTCAATCAGAGGCAGCAGGTCGCGCTGCACACCTTCACTACTCGGATCCGAGGAGCGACGGAAGTCTCCGCTGGAACAGATCTTATCGATCTCATCGATGAAGACAATGCCGTTCTCCTCTGTCTCTTGGATGGCTTCACGCACGACATCCGACATATCAATGGCGTTCTCCATCTCCATCTCCTCGAAAACACCACGGGACTCAGCGATGGTCATGCGCTTGCGCTCCGTTTTCTTCTCACCAAACGCTCGGCCGAACACTTCCATGGAAATGCCCTTTCCTTCGCCACCGACGAACGAGATGGGCTGACCGCCGGGGGTTTTAGCGGCAGGGACGTCTATCTCAATAATACGGTCCTCCAGCTCTCCGGCACGCAGCAGACGCTCGAACGTGGCGCGCGAGCGCTCCGTGACATTAGCGCCCGTGAGCACGTCCAAGATGCGGCTCTCCACGAGGTGCTGCACTTGCTTGCGCAGACGCTCCTTGCGGTGCTTCTTGACCATGTTGATGGCGTTCTCCACGAGGTCGCGAATGATCTGGTCCACATCGCGGCCGTGGAAGCCCACCTCAGTGAACTTGGTGGCCTCCACTTTGACGAACGGTGCCTCCGACAGCTTCGCTAGCCGGCGCGCAATCTCCGTTTTGCCGCAGCCCGTAGGACCGATCATCAGAATGTTCTTGGGGCTCACCTCCTGACGCAGCTCGTCCGAGATCTTCTGACGGCGCCAGCGGTTGCGCAGCGCAATGGCCACAGCGCGCTTCGCGTCGGCCTGCCCCACGATGTACTTGTTAAGCTGCTCCACGACCTCGCGCGGCTTGAGCTTGCGGCCAATGTCGTCCTCGTCTTCCTCCTCGGCTGTGACCTCCTCCACCACCTGTACGGGGACACTGGCGTCCTCCTCCGAGGCCTTGGGCGCGGCGGTGGAGAACACGCGCGTCGACTGGAACAGCGCGCGCGACTGGATGTGCGAGAGGGACGGACCAGCGCAGGGAGCTACCGTCTGCTGCGCGCGGCGCGTAAGGCTCTTGAACGCCTGTGAGTGCATTGCGCGACGCATGGCTCCTACAGTCTGGCGGCGGAAGTGTCCTAGCGTGCCTTGAGCGCTTTTTGACGAATGCTCTCGTCCCCTCCTTCTTCTGCCGATGCGACGGAAGATACAGGCACACCGCGTACCTGTAAATATCACACATCAGAAATACAACCTGAGATACTCGATATCGTCAAAATTCAAAACGTTGCAGACCCTGCGTCATCTAATGTATTTGGATTTCTATTTTCTACATGTTCGAGCAAGATATCTGAAATGATAGACAAAGATGCATGCGCCTCTTGACCAATAAGCGCTAATTAAACCTATTTTCTTCCAATCGCACCCATCAAGTTAATAAGTGGACCACCCGAAACAAACCATCACTCACGCGTGTCAGTTTTCGCCAACCACGTCGCGCTGATCCCAGAGTCGAATCCGCGCGGAACGTCACGAAGTAGCTACCGTCGCCGCTATGGCCCCTAAGAAGAACAAGCAGCGCGAGAAGATGGAGCAAAGCCGAGCGTCCTCCAGCGCGCGTGCGCACCAGTCGCTGCTAGCCAGCTCTGGTTCGGCTACAGCGGGGCCCGCCTTCATTGGCTTCGCGAGCTTCGCGCAGCCGGCGCCGAACGCCGTGCAGGCCACGCCCAAGGCCGGCGCGCTCTACGTAAAGCCCGTGGTGCAGAGCATCTACGACGGATCTGACCATGATATCGCGCTGGCGCTCAAGATGCTGGCCAAGAAGGGCACGGTGACCAAGATAAAGGCCTTGCAGGCCTTCCTCACAGACGTGCTACCACCACGCCAGCCGGCCGAGATCCGCCCCATGCTTGGCCACTTCACGCAGCTCTACACCTTCGAGATGCGCGACCAAAATGACCGCAAAGTCCGCCAGCTGCTCAACGAGGTGCTGGCTGCGCTGGCTGACAAGATGCGGCCGCGTGCCTTTGTCCCGCACTTGCAGCGGCTTCTGCCTTACTGGTATCTGGCCATGCACGAGGCCAATGCGGACGTGGCTGCAGTGGCCAAGAAGGCGTTCAACACGTTGTTCGAGGAGACAGAGATGCAGAAGACGGTGCTGGAAGAACACCTGTCGATCATGATGGAGGAGTTCCGGAGCTTCTTTACCAAAACACCAGAGACATTCGAGGGCATCCCGCTGCAGCCCGACGAGAAGGAGGAAAGGTACGAGAGATGCATCGCCGCCGCGGTGCTTAGCATTGATGCGGTTGTCAATTTTTTCTCTGAGCAAGGGATGACGGACAAGTTAGGCGACGAGGATGCGAGTTGCTCGGTGGCAAAAGTCGTGTCATCCGATAACTTCACGCGTCTTGCGACTGCTTCATCGAAGCATCCGAACTTCTCGCGTGACATTGTAAGGAGAGCGATGTATGTGGTGCTTGTGACGTTGTGTAGGAAAGCCAAGTCGATTGTTGCTGCACGTGAAGAATCTTTTGGCAAGGTGGTCCTCGGAGTTCTCGGCGATAAGAGTCCGGCTAACCACGAAGCAATGTGGAATGCCGTGCTCACATTCCTGCAGACCTTCCCCACAGTGTGGAATTCGACTGCCAGCTTCCCAAAATTCGTCGTCAGCGCTATTTACCCGCGCCTTTTTGCACAGATCCGCCATGGATTTTACGGGTCCGGAAGATTTTCATTTCCTACGCTGCTGCCGTTCTTGTCGATGGTTCCCTTGAATGTGGCAATTGATCCTGTCAAGGGCCACTCTGCGCTGTATACAGGGGTGCTGGAGCAGTGTTGGAAGTTTATCAAGTCGAAAGATGCACGATTCTGTGAACCACCAGCGATTACAGCGTTCTTCGAGTGTTTTACAGGCTTTTTCAGCATTTTCTTGAACGAGAGTGCGAATGCTGCTTGGTTAAGCCAACAAGACACACGAGTTTTCGAGGCCAACTATGTGCATCAGTTTGAGAAGGTGTTTGTGTCTTCACTCACAACGGCGCTCAGTTCGCCGGAGTTTCCAGAGGGAGAAGTCGCACTTTTCGCTAAGTGTATGCTGAAAATGAGTAGCCGACTGCACAGTTTTACAAGCAATTCCGCTGTGGGCAGTACTTTGAGGGATGACTTTACGGAGAAATTCCACTCATGGACTAGACAAGCTATCAGCTCAATGGTGTCCAGATTATCTTTCATGCCTTCGAGGGTGAACACATTAATATGTGTAGGCGTCGCTGATGCTAACGACAGAAGTGGAGTTCACGAGGCTGTGCAGTGGTTATTGACGAGCAAGGAACTCTACGGACAAGCTCTCGACCAGGTTGACACCATTTTGGCTGAGCCCATGTTTTCTCCAGTTAAGAACACATCGATTACCAAGTTGTTGGAGGTGATAAACGGCGTTTGCAAAGCTTACTCGGTGGATTTGCTGGTTTTGAATGGAACCAGTACACCGGTGGAGACGCATTTTGATGGTCACTATCGTCCTGTGCTTCGCGCACTTGCCGAATGGAAGAGATCCAGCAACAACAAGAGCGTAACTAAAGCGATGCATGTCGCTCTGGAACTCACCCGACCGTTTTTCCTGGCTGCAAAGGAGAAGAAACAGTTTTTGTTGCAGCTTTTCCAAGATTGCGACGTTCAGTTCGGCGATATGGCAGAGGCGAGCGACATTATTCAGTACGGACTGCAATTCCCGATTACGACACAGGGTAATAAGCTGTGGCTATCCTGCGGAAGCTGGCAAACTCGTTATGAAAGTGGACAAACGATCAGCGATCAGTCAGATCCGGTACTGGCTGTGCTTCAAGCAATCTGGCAAGGCAAGCTGCTTGATGAGTTCTTGATGATCAGTTTGAAGGGGCGACTCGATGATTTGGATGCTAACGCTTTTGCTACTCTACTGAAAGCGTGTCTTGGTGGCCTGTCCAACTCTCCTGTTGTAAGTTCGGATGCAGTGGTGATCTTGTGTCACTTTGTGATTCAAAACAGTTCCGACAGCAGCAATGCAGTTGTGGTGCAGATTCTGACACAGCTTTGCGAACTGTTTTTTAAACTTAACGGAGAACTTCCCGCTGAACTTGAAGCTGTCGAGGATCAGCTATACAAGCAACTCTTCCATCTGTCGGCGAGGGGCTGCTACCGAGCTGAAGCAACTGCTCTGTGGTCTCGAACTGTGCGCCACTCTCTCAAGAAATGGTCATCAACACGAACGGAGGCGTTTGTGAACGATTTGGCCTGGCATATCAATAGTTATCTTCTTGCAGATTTGCCGGCAGGGACTGTGTCATTTAACACCAAGCTCTTTGCAGCGTTTGTCAAGAGTTACGTGCAGCTTGGCGCTGACCAGGCATTTTTCACTGTTTCGCAGCTTGTGGAGAAACTAGATGCGATCAATTTGCGATGCATTGAGGACTCCCAGAAGAAGCTGTTTTATAGCCGCGTTCTGTCGAGTTTGGGAGACATATGCGAGGATGAACAAGTCGTTGATGTTCTGCAAGTGTACTTCACCTCGTTGGCATCGGAGAATGAAGAAAAGGCGGTGCGTCTTGTTGCGAAGCTGGTGGACGTTGATGTTACCCATGCGTTGACCTGGGTAGTGTTCCATTCTGATGACCACATTCAAAGAGGCGTCGACATTGTGGAGATTATGGAGAGTTATTTGACTCTGGAGCACTTGTATGAAGCACTGAAGCTGTCTTCAGTCATTTTAGACAAGGTACTTGCAACTGCTCTCGCTACCTGTCAGGGTGAGCACAAGCGCGCAAGTGTAGAGTATCGCGACATTGTGTTCTTAAGCAAGAGTCCGAGTGCTTCTGTTACGGACCAAAACTTGAGCTTGCTTACGCAAGAGCAACGCAGGAAGTTGGATGAACTTTCTGTCGCAGTATTGTCGATCTACAGCTCCGTTGGAGCACGAACATTGTTCATTCAGGAGCTAGTGGATCAAAAGAGCGAGTGGAAATCAAAAGCCACCCAAAATGTTGCTATCTCGCTACTCGCTGCGATTTACTCGGACAAGGACGCAAGCGACCACGTCGTTTTGGCTCTTAAGAGCTTCTTCACTTTATGCTATCGTGACGCTATCGCGAATCCTGCGACTGGATTATTCGAGTACTTGCGATTGATGACGTGGGCAATCAAGGAAGAAAACAAACTATCCGGTGTCCACGGCATTACCAAGCAACAAGTTATTAATCTCTCGACCCAAGAATCTATTTTGCCGCAGCTTATGGAACTGCTTGCGCCGAGCGCGCTAACTGTTGTGGAAGTCGATCAATGGATTGCTGTCACGGAATACATGGGGGCTCTCGCTCAGTATTTACCGGATGCGACTTCGGAAATCCGTGATGCATGGGAGAACCTGGCACGTTTGATCGTGACGCATGCGATTGCGGGCAAGTCAGCGATTGCCAAGACTGCTGGGCTCAAGATCCAAAAGCGCGGCTCAGGTGATCGTAGGATACTTAAGAGCGACGAGGAGCGAATTGGGCTTGGTTACTCGAATGAGCTAGCCACTGCTCGCTTGGCTTTGATGGATCTCGTGAGTATGATGTACGACTCGAACCCCGACGCGCTACAGGAGCTTGCCGCGCATCATCGAGAAGCTCTTCTATCCACGGTGCTCTGCGCACTTTCAGAGAGTGCCGAGCTGAAGGCAAGTATCGTAACCACGTACGTGGCAATAGCGTCTCCATCGCAGTGTTTCGAGCTCGTAAATCTTTGGTTCACTGTGGAAAAGGTTCTCGTGAGTACACTCCCGGCGTTACGATCGACCCTTACGAGTATTCATGATGTTGATCACGTGAACCGGCTTGTGCTGGAGTCATTCGGTGGCATTGAAACTCTAGCGTCACTCTTTAACGGCAAGAGTTACCCACTACCGCCAGTGCTGCGCGTGTTGCTGTACATTCTCGCTTCGTACAGCGGAGCACTCCGCTTGTGTCATTACGATGCGAGTGCAATTGATGTGAACGCTGAGGACGAGGCAGCGACGGAGTCGGCTCTTGCCAAGGTGCTTATTCCTAAGGCGTTGCGCTCAGCGCTGCGTGCTATGTTTGCTGATAAGAATGGCGAGAGCAGCGCGGCCAACATTCGCATGCGCAGTCGTAAGCAAAAGGTGCAAGAGCGAGAGGACATCACGGGAAAGCTGCTTCTCTGGGACCTTTTCCTGCAGCTATTTCCTTCGAGCGGAAACGGAGGTGAGGGAACTAGTGACGGCGAAGGTGCTTCGTCCACGTTAATAGCGTCGTCGTTGAGCTCGTACGTCGCCCGCCATGGAATGCTCACGAATTTCCTGAACTTCAGTTCCGCACTGCTGTCGCAAGAACCGCAGTCTGCATCGAAGGCTGCCGCCTTGGAACTACAAGACACCGCGCTCTTTAACGTGACAGACTTGGAAAAGAAGGAGGAGGATGAGATGTGGAGCCTGGAGAAGACGCGCGTGTTCCACCTTGGCACTCGCGTCTTCTTCCGTACAGTGGTTCGCCTACCAGCGATGGTGCGCTCTTGGTGGAACGATGATTGCTCCCGGGCCACGCGAAGCTGGGCTGCCAAATACTTTGAGGACCACATCACACCGTCAGTGCTTGCAGCCGAGCTGCAACTTATTCAAAAGGCGGGTGAGAGCACATCGGCTTCTGGCGAGTCTTGGGACGACGAAGAGATGACTGTGAAGGGTAGTCGTGTGTCGCGCGAAATCACGACGACCTACATGAAGGATGAGTGCGCATTAGAAATGGTGGTGCGTGTGCCGTCTTCCTACCCGCTGCGCTGTGTGGAGGTGGAATGCACGAAGCGTATCGGCATTTCGGAAGATCGCTGGCGACGATGGGTGCTTCAGATTATCCGTGTGACGTCGTCTCGTGATGGCTCGTTGCTGGACGCCGTGCTGCTATGGAAGCACAACGTGGACAAGGAGTTCGAGGGTGTGGAACCGTGTCCGATCTGCTACTCCATCTTGAATCCCAAGAATATGGGACTACCATCGCTGCCTTGCAAGACTTGCAACAACAAGTATCACAACTCGTGTCTGTACAAGTGGTTTAACCAGTCTGGCAAGAACAAGTGTCCGATCTGTCAACAGCCCTTCTGCTAAGCAGAAAAGAACAAAAGCGAAGAAAACGAAAGAGTCCTCGGTTAGTTATTTCAAATAACTTAGTGCTAAACAGGAGTCAGAGATAGAGAGCGCGACGTGTGGGTGAATATGCGCACGTATGTTTGTGTACATGGGGCGAGTCCTAACAGAGAACGCAACCGCAACCCGCTGACTCCACCGTCTTGGCGGCCGTGTGGCCGCGCGTGGGTTCTATAGCAGCAGAGCAGCAGCAACGAAGCAGCAACAATCAGCTCCCCACCCACTGCCGAAGTTTCCGCAGAAGAGCGTGCGTACCTCGCACCGCCTGCTGCGACTTGTGGAAAACCGAGACGTTCACGGGCGTCGGGTGTGTGTCGAAGGACGGGACAGCGGATCCCAGGGTGTGCGAGTCCTGCAAGATGCCGCGCCCCATGCAGATTAGGCGGACGAACTTGGCGTCTTCGGCGGGTGGCACATCTAAACGCAACATTGATTATTGAGGTGTATCATTGTGTAAGAATAATACATGGCGACTAGGGGGGTTTTGACGACGACGTACTTTGGGGCCAGGTGCGCATGAGCTGCGCCTTGGCTTCGGCCACGGTCGTGGACTTGGGAAAATTCAGCTCCACGTGCACACCGTCCTGGTTGGCAAAGAGAAACTTGAGCCTCAGCTCGTGCTCCGTGTTGCCGGCTATGCTGCCCATACTGCTGGTCTCGTCGCAGCGAAAATGATAATGTCGGTTCCAAGAAAAAAAGTCTGCTGGTAGAGTTCTGATTGGACAAATTAGAGACAGCGGAGACATATGATTGGGTCGCAAGATATTCTGTCGCAGGGGATTTTTGTCTGGCAATTATAGTTGCAGAATTTCGCCGGTCTTCACTGCCTACATGGCCGTTTCGTTCCACAAAAATACAAGGCGACATACTGAACCTTCGTACCGTCATATTCTTCTTTAAAGTATATCCAGTATGTGCAGCCATCCTCGTTGAAACCGCCCTTCAAATCTGTTCCAATTACTTTCCCGTTAATTTTGTATAAGTCGCTGCCGATTTTCCGCCCATTTTCGTTCTGTTTTCTAGCGATCAAATCTCACGTTGTTTAGTGCACAGCACGTCGCAGACCATCACTCCTTCCGTAATGGACACCTCCTCCTCTCCGTCGCGGCGCCGCGCTAAGCGTCCGGCCGACGGTCTCCACTCTGCATCTGCATCGCCGTCTACGTCGCCCTCTTCGCAGTGGATCCGCTCTATTCAGAACCAGAGCTTCCAGCCCAAGCCCACGGCCTACTCGCCGCACTCGCTCGAGGACGAGGACCCGCTCATGCTGCAGCAGCGCCAGTGCAGGGACAAGCTCCGAGCCCTCAGGCAGGTGCGCGAGCGCATTAGGTTCTACCCGCTGCAGCCGCTGGACAAGCGGAGACCCGACGGCAACGGCGGGGACGCAGCCTCGTACTCGATGAAGATCTCTACTAGTATGATTCTCTCAGGCAAGGACGAGTCGCTGGACTGGCAAAAAGATACAGATCGATCAGATAATACACGTCAGAATGTCGGCATCGACGAGCTCGGAGGCCTCGAGATGCTGCTGTTCGCATTCTTCGCCAGGCAGGAATTGCTTCGTGTCAGTGGCGTCTGCAGTGCGTGGAGGGCCTTGGCAAGGGACGATTTATTCTGGGAGCCGCTGCTGGTCACGCCGTTGGAGAGGTATCCGCTCCGGCCGCTACTGGGACTGGAGCGAGACCCGACGCGTCCGCATGAGGACGTACCTGCCATCCTGGTTTACATGGTGTATCAAAAACTGAAAATTGCTCAGGCTGCGTATACAGCGCAGTGTAGTGCCACAACAGCTACGGCGACGAATGCTACAGCAACGAGGTATAATGGCAGATTTCTGGAGTTGTTTCAGACGCTCAACAGACAGGGACAGGTCGGTGCGCTTCCAAGGTCGCGGGGGATATCGAGAGTGCGAGGAGATGAACCAGTCTCGAGCGTGCATCTCGTGTGTGTGAACTTTAACGCGGCGTCTTCGGTGCTACGGACACAGGAGGACCAAGACGTGGCGCAGATGGCAGCGGAATTGCATCTCCAGGCTCAGGTAGAAGAAGGTCAAGCTGCTCCTGCGGCTGATGTACCAAATGCAGCAGTATTGGTACCAGGTCAACAGCAACATGTGGTGAATGCTCAGAATGGTGCTGGTGCTGCTGATGACGAAGATGTTTACAGCGTGGCGGACGGACAGGATCGGGTGACGTTAAGCGGATGGCTTTCAACAAAACGCCGTGTGAGTGAGCGCACATTGCGTTCATTGTTGCGTCAAATGCTGCTTGCGGTCGACGCTCTCGAGCGATCGAACTGTGAGCATGCTGACATTTCGCCTGTGAACATTGTGGTGCACAGCGAGCCGCGATCTCACACATCTGAATCGTCACGAAATGTTCCGAGTATACAGCTTGAAGAAAGCGAGGAGGAAGACGGAGCTAATGATGACGATGTGTACATGCTAGAGGCACCTAGGCTGAAGGCTAAGGTTCTGCACGGCCAGCATCAGCATGTCAGGCGACGTACTCCTTTGTTCCAGCTATTCCTCAGCCGTAGGAATTGCCAACACACAGTTGGAACTCGAGGTCGGGCGCTTGACCCTGCTCTTGCAGTTGGCGCGGATGTGAATATGGCTGCACCTATGCTCGATCCTAACGGCGGGACCGCACAACAGCGTCAGAGACTTGCAGTAGCAGAAGCTGGGGGTGGTGGGAACGGTGGTAATGCTGCTGCCATTATCGCTGCATTTCGCAACCGCGCTCTTGGCCACCCCACGATGGTGAGTTCTGTAATTCAAACTGCCATGACCGTGTGGGCACGTGGGCGGTTTATGGCTCCAACTGCGTCGACTATGCTGGTCCTGCTACTGCGTTTTCCTGACAGCTTCACGAGCGGCCTGCGGTCTTTCCTGGAGTATGCCAAGTACCTTATCATCACCCACTCGGCCTCGGCATCCAAGTTGCTTCGTCACGAGTATCTTCAATGCCCAGGGGCTGAACGAGATCGTCATTCGTCACCGCATTGGTCAACAACGCCAATCAATGACATTAATGAGTACAAAAACAAGCTCGTGGCGTATTACGGCAGCTTGCCATCCCGTGTGGAGGGGCTTCTGGATGACAACTCCAGTTGGACTGTCAGTCCTCAGGTGCTTGACGAGCTCATGCCGAGGACAAACCTTGGTCTGCAATACTTCGCCAGGGCCCTGGAAGAGGGTAAGCTTTCGTCCGAGCGTTTTGTCAGCGTCGTCGCACCGTCGACTGCATCATCATCGTGGGTGCGCAAGCTAGCGTGCACGCAGACCTGTACTCTACAGCGTTTGGATCTCTCGTGCGCACGCGTGCCGACGTCTGTGCTTTTGCGAGAGTTGGCCACACTGCCGCGTGTAACGCACCTCCGTCTACCGCGACAGATATTGCGTGACGAGAACCTGGAGCATCTCGTGGCTGCGTTGGCTTACGCGAACTTCCTACCTCAGCTTCGAGGACTCGATGAGAACGTCCGCCACGCCATGGACCGCATGGAGAAATCCTATCTCATGCAGCTCGACATGGTCACGTTTCTACTTCAAAGACCTAGTGGGTCTGACGTCGCACCTGCAGCCCGTACAGGAGCTTAGAGCTTTGTCGTAAACAGCATAGCACAATGTGTAAACAAGTTCAGTCGGTTCCCAAGTGGCCGTGAGTGCACTATTCATGGGGCACCCTCGCCTACTTGAGTCCTCTTTCTGGTAATTACCTCGCTAATTCTTCCGCGAAGAGCGCTTCGTGAAGAGGTCGACCATCGGGATCTCCTCGAGCTCGCGACGTGAGCATAGATACTCGCCCAGAACGATCGTCACACTCGCAGCCACGAAGTGCACGAGCCACCAGTCCCACATCTTGGGGAATTCCTGCAGCACAAAATGCAGCAATTAACGTCAGTCCACGTGTCTTCCTGTATTTGTCGTGAGCACACGACGCACCGAATAGAAACATTGGACTAGAAAGTCGATGAAATAGAGCGTCACGCCAAAGTCCAGACACTTCTTGGCGCGCTCCACGAAGAGTGCGAGGCATACGGCGCTGCAGTAACAGATTGACAAGTGTGAGCCAAAAGATCACGAACGTTCTGGGACTTTAGGAGCTCGGGACGGACCTGACGAAGCTTGCAGCGACAATAGCGAAGCAGTTCTTGAGACCATCGACAGTCACGACCGTTTGCGTGTGGTAGGCGAAGAACTGGTCCAGCGTCACGTGCGCGCCGTGGCAGATGCCCAGAACGAGGCCCTGAGAAACGTAGTGCGAGCACTACAGACGGCGGAAACACCGTAGCGTAAGAAAATCAAGTTTTTAGGAGACAGAAATATTATGGATGGATAGAGAAGACAGAGGAGTAGCAACGGCAACGTGCCTGCATGCACAGCATCTGCAGGAGGATGAGCTTGGGCGCCCACCGCGCGGCGCCGTAGAACTTGGGCATCGTCTTTTGTGAGCTGTCCTAATTGACATAATACGTGTTCTATACCTCAACACATGTGGCCCACACAATACCTTATCAAATCTTTTCACGTCAATCTTTGCTGATAACTTGTACGCACGTCCTGACTGTACTCACGTCAACGTCAACAACTAGCGCGCAACATGCCAGTCGAGGAGATGACGCCTGAGGAGACGAACGAACTCCTGCGGTTACGAGAGCAGCAGTCTCGACAGTATGCCAAGGAGACGGAGGTGTCAGATGACGAGGGCTTCGGCGGCATCGGTGGGTTCAAGCGGCGCACTTGGGTGCTTTTTAGCATCATGGGCGGCCTCATCTACGGCTACAACGTCAGTCTGGCAGCTACCTTGCAATACATACGGGACGATCTGCACCTGACATCGACACAGGAGGAGGCTCTAAGTGCTACAGCAACTCTGAGCGATGCCAGCTCCATGCTCGTAGGCGGCTACCTGGCCGACCGCTTCGGACGCAAGGTAACGGCCATGTTTGCCTGCTCGTGCTCCATTGTGGGGGCGTTATTGGTTGCAGCGGCGAGTCCCAGCTTTTCGTGGATTGTGCTATGGCGACTGTGCTCCGGAGTGGGCAACGGACTGTCGATCCTGCTTATCCCCATGTACATTAGTGAGTGTGTAGACGCTACGAGTCGTGGAACATTCCTCACGCTCTTTCAGCTCGGGTAAGTGAACTCTGTTCTGATGACGCGTTGTGGTGAGTAAATGCTGACGATGTTGCTGGATGTAGAGTGAATTCGGGTGTAGCTGTGCCATATCTCTTTATGATTACCGTAAGCGAGAACTGGAGAGCTTGTCTGGCATTTGGCAGCTTACCGGCATTGTACGTACTCTACAACTTCCATTTCCACTTCCCGGAGAGTATCAAATGGCTCCGCTGGAAGAAAAACCCGACGACGGATTTGGAAGATGGAGTGACGGATGTCTCAGATGAAGAAAGTGTTGACAGTGCTGCTCCTTCGATCACAATTAAACGATCAGGAAATGGAAACTACCAGCGTCCGTCCGAACAGGATGCGTCAACGTCGCCATCGTCCATGACATCGAGAGCTTCTTCCAGAACGACGATGTCTCCCAACCCTCACCTTGAGCTCGTGATTGGCATCTTACTAGCCTATGTGAACAACTGTGTCGACGCGTCTCTCTTCTATGGACCAGAGATCATCGCCAAGACCAGTTCTTCCTATTCCCGTCGAGATGCCAACATCTTTGGCTTTCTCTGTTCGCTCGTGGCTGTCATGTCGGTGCTTTTCGCTGGACGATTCGTTATTGCGAGGTTCTCCCGGCGGCAAGTGTACTTAATCTGCCTTGCTGTCGTCTGCGTCTGCTTCGTTGTGAGTGGTGGGATCTTTGCGCGTTACTCTACCGACGATTTCGCACATAATTCGGCGGCATCAACGAGTATCATGGCCACATTCGCTGTGCTCAATGTGTTTGCTGCTGTTGGTCCCAGTATCTTGTTTGTAGTCATCCTCAGTGAACTGTTTCAAGACAACAGTTACCGTGCGCGGTACATGAGCTACTGTACATTCACCATGTCACTCATTTCGTTGCTCGTGAACGGTTCCATGCTTACATTGTTCGAAACATTCGGCACCGCGACGACTTTCCTTGCGTACGGGACCACATACATGGCATGTTTTGTCTTCTTCTGGACATACCTCCCGGAAACCAAGCAACGCCAGTTAGTGTAATTAAACACACTAACATTCCTAAGCAGGACACCACAAAAGTACTCAGTAAATAGATTAATCCAGGCGGAATAACATGTGTGTTCCTTAGTCTGCCTACTGTGACCGAACAGCTCCGTTTGTTCGGGCTGGTACTCGAATACCAGAGTTACCAATCACACCATTCGTGATTGAATCATCCAGCGCCCCATACTGAATAGCATATCGCTCAACGCTATGCTGAAGCTGCATGTTCTCCGTCATAAGCCCAGTCAAATGGTCATTAAGCACCATGATCTTTTCCTCCAGCAGGTCTTTGGAGCGGCGAGATCCATTAACAGCAGCTGAAGCACTGCTGCTCTTAAGTCTGTGATTCCGAAGACCTTGGAGCTGCATATCCTTCTCCACCACTTGGTTCGTAAGCTTCTCCACCTCCTTCACGAGAGCCTTCACGTCGGCCTTCGAGAAACGGCTTTCCTTAAGCTTCTTGTTGGCGTTTTCCAGCTCACGTACGCGGTGCTTGAGCTTCGTACACCTGCCTTCCCACTCCCGAGCTGCTTCAGCACTTCCCTCGTCATTTGAACTCTCTATGGGGTTTTCACGCAGCTCGTGGTTCTCCAGTTTCAGTCTAGAGACTTCCTCACTCATACTGTCCACTTGCAACTGGAGCGACTTGTCCCTTCCTCTCAACTCATCGCGCTTGCTCAGCTCGTCCAACGCAACTTTGAGCTCGTGAATCTGCTTTTCTTTACGGTGGATCAGCGCGTCCTGATGGGTCTCACGGTCCTGGTAGCTTCGGAGAAGAGCTGAGATCTCCATAATACCGCGGTGGAAGGCACTGTCGTCGATGCTGTTACCGTCAACCGTTGATCCTTGAGCACTGAACTCAATGTTCAACTTCCTCATCTCGCGACGGAACTGGGTGAGCAGACCCGACCTCGTGTCTTCCAGGTGAGCGATTTGTGATGAAAGCTCCTGCTCGCGCTGCACGGATTGTTCATAGGCCTCCTCCAGCTCTTTCAATGCTGTTTCCCGAGCCGCAGCATCAGCTTCAGCGGAATGCTTCGACGAGAGCTTGGCCTGAGCAACGCGCTTCAGTTGCTCTCGGAATTTCGAATTTTGTTGCTTTAGTGAAGCAACTTCGTCTTCCTTTTCGTGCATCTTGTCTTGAAGATGGCGCTTCATCTCATCTTCGGCATCCCGTGCATGCTGCACTTCTTCCTCCTTTGCGGCCAACTCAGCATCATGTTGACGAGCTTGTTGATCGCGATGAGCGAGCACATCTTGCAATTCCTCCAGCTTCATTGTAAGCTGCTCAGATACGTGCAAGTGACCACGCGCATTATCCATCTCGGCCGTATTGTCCCGAATTTCCTCGTGCAATCGCTCGATCTCCTCGTTCAACTGGTCAATCTCTTGATGCAAATGGTCGATCTCTTCTAATTTCAAATCCAATTTCTTGAGAGAGGCTGCATTTTCAGCTGCTAAACTGTCGTACCGAGCTTCAAGAGCTCGGTGTTCCCGTTCTTTTTGAAGTTTTTCGTGCATGACACTCTGCTCTCTTCCTGTCCTGGACTGCTCACTGACTTGTAGCGCGTGCTCCAGTCGCTCAACTGACGCCTCCAGCTCCTTCACCCGAACCTGTTGCTCTTGATCGGCCGTAGACTGCTCAGTGACTTTGTGCTGAAGTTCTTTCATTGAAACTTCCAGTTCTTTCACGCGCGCCTGCTGTTCCTTCTCAATCTGAGACTTTTCAGCCAGTTCCTTGGCGTGTTCTTGCTTCTCAGAACGAGAACGGTCCATTAGATGACGCGTCATCTCCTTCTCTTGGTCCAACTTGGACTGTAACTCGGTCATCTCGTCTCGTAACTCAGTCGCCTCGCTTTCCTTTTGTTTCAGTTGGGCCAAGATCTCCTGCTTGAACTCTTCATGCGTTGTCTTCAACGCGTTATGCTCATCGTCAAGATGTTTCAAGTCTTCAGCTGCATTGGTTCGTGCCCATTTGTCTTCTTCATGGGCCACAATCGTTTGCTGCATCTCGTTTAAAGCACGCTCCTGTTCCTCCCGTTCGCGTTGTAGCTGCAGAAGCTCCGAGTCTAGTTTCTCCAACTCCGCAGCATAAGTTTCGAGTTGTTGCTGGAGCCTAGATTTCTCCTCCTCGAGCTTGGCTCTCTCGTCACTCGAATGCTGCAGTTGCGTGTCAAGCTTTGAGTCCAAAACGGCCTGCAAATGAATCGCCTTATCACTTTCTTCCTGCACACGTCGATCCATCTCACGAGCAAATCGTTCCAGTCTTTGACAAAGATCCTCTTCCATCCCTGGTTGACCCTCACGTAGGATAGAGGAGCTATGTTGTCGAATCACTTGCTCTAGCCCGCGCTTCTCGTTATGAAGAGATTCCATCTGGATACTCAGCTGCTCATTCTTCATCTGCAAACTGTCATATTCGTACTGCTGAGTGTGGATCTTTTCTTCCAAGGCTCGAACCGTGTCCTGTATGTTGCGCAGTTGCTGGTGGCCATCGCTCATCTGTGCGTCACGTTGAACGAGCTGTGCTGTCAGTTTTTGCAGTTGAGTCCGGCCATCCTCAGTTACCATCGCTGCCGATTTCTTTTGCGTCTCAATTTGTTCCGTCGCCTGCTGCATCACTTGTTGCAATCGAAGCTCCAGCCCTCGCTTATCATTCTCGAGTTGATGCACAGATGCCTTCCAACGTTCAATCTCAGTCCGGGCCTGAACTTCCAACGTCGACTTCTCTGTAGACAATGCCGCTAAATTCCGATTCATCGCTTCCTTCTCCTCGCATAGCAAACGGACTGTGTTTTCGTGAGCAGTTTCCTGTTCAAGATAGCGATCATGGACCTGGTGTGCTTCCTCCATTGTAGCATTGGCGTCAGCTCTGGTCTCTTCAATTAGTCGTTGGAGTTCCTGGTTTTGTTCTTCCAAGCGTGCACGCTCTCCCTGCAGTAATTCCACTTCTTTTGTTCGCTCGTGATCAGGAGACAGAAAGTGCTCGATTTGAGCACTTAACTCGGCGATCTCCTTATTCCTTGCCTCAATCTCTTGTAGACGATGCTCAAGCTCGCGCTTTAGCGACTCATTTTCACGAGAACCTTCATTGAATTGGTGCTGAAGCCTCTCGCACTCGGTACGCCATTTACCGATCTCCTCTCCTTCCGCCGCCGACTGTCCTTCATACATTCCCAGTTTCCTTGCTGCCTCCTCAAGATCAGCTCGAAGTTGCTCATTTTCTCGAGTCATTTCGTTGAATTGCGTCTCAACTTGAGAGACAAAGTCATTGTACTGGTTCTCGAACTCAACAGACTGTAACTTCATCGCTTCCTCACGAGCAGCGTCTTTAGCAGCTAGGTCCTTCGATAGCGTCTCAACTTGATGCTTTGATCGTGCCACCTTCTCCGTAAGCTGCTGCATTCTCTGAACGTCCACGGTCCGCGACAGGTTTTGCTGTTCAGCCTCTTGACAAGTTGCCATTAATCGACCGATCTCTGTGCTCTTGCGTCGGTTAATGTCCTTCAGATTATCTACAGAAGCCCGTAACTCGATGTTCTCCTGGTTAATTTTGCTAAACTGGTGCTGCAGCTCTTCTTCCACTCGAGCCTTTTCATCTAACAATTGCTGTTCACGTTGCTTCATTGCAGCCATAGCCTGCGCTTCAATCTGCGCACGCACGTCTCCAGCCTCCTTTTTCAGACTCTGGAAACGTACGGACTCTTGCTGAAGAGTTTGCGTGAGTTTTTGTCGCTCTGCTTCAACTTCACTGCGGTATTTGTGCTGCTCAGCAAGTTGCTTCTCGTGCTCCTGCGCCATCCTAGTCACGTGGGCCTGCAGTTTGCGATTTTCGGTCATTAGGTGCTCGAATTTCCCCTCATTTTGTCCCAGTTCTTGTCTGCCGTGGCGAAGAACGTCCTCCAGTTCACCCACTTGGTGCTCCTTCTCTTCATACTTTGCCTGCCACGATGCCACGTCCTGCTCCAGCTCCTTGGTCTTGCTTAGCACTGACTCATAGTGCTCGCGTATTCCATTGATCTGCTGTTCAAGAGCACGCATTACGTTCGACTGGTGTGCTCCTTGCTGCTTCAACGTTGTGTTCTCGTGCATAATTGTCGAATTATCGTGCTCCATCTGCTCCAACTGGGAGTGCAGCGTATCGTTGCTCTTCTTCAGCGACGCGAGCGACGCATCTCGCTCCTTGCGCTTATTCTCTACATCTACACCTGCTTGTCTAAGCATTGCCACCTCCGACTGTAGCTGCTGGACCTGGTAAGTGCCTTGTTTCTTGAGCGACTCCACCTCTTGAGCTGCAAGATGGTACTTCTCTTCCCACTGTTGCTTCTCCACTGTGACTTCTGCAATCTGCAGCTCCTGCTTCTGGATGGTTTCTCCCAGCTCTCGGATGAGCTCCAAGTTCTGTTGTGCCTCTTCAATGGCCAAGTCCAGTTCCTTGCCCTTCCAGCGGTCGATGTGTCTCTTCTGGGACTCAATTACAGCTCCGAGCTCTGCAAACCTCTGGATAATGACTGGCATGAGTGTGTGCTCCTGTTGGTGCTCCTCCTGTTCCTCCAAAGGCACCAAAACACGCGAGAAATGGCTCTAAGTCGTCGAATTTCACCTCATAAAACCCTCGAGAGCCCTTAAAACGTACCAGAAAGTGCAGAAAGTCGGCGAACGAGCGCACAGCCGCCTTAACCTTGCTGGGTGAATATCGCGCGGGCGATTCCTCAAGCCCCGTAGCTGCTTGACGGCCTCTGGACGTCGAGAGGCGACGACGTGAGGGCTCCGGCGTGACGCTGAACTCAAAGCCGCCGCTCGCCTGTTGCTGCCGCCGACGCGGCGTCGACAAACCCGCGGGCATGGGCGGCACCGAGTCGCCCATCTCCTCCTCTCCGTCCTCCTCGTGCTTGGACTCACCGCCCATTACCACGTCCTGCGCGCTCCGCATCATGGTCTGCGATCGAACGCGCGAAAAAGAAAGATGATAATTTGGTTTAATATCGGTTTATCCGGGAAATTGGGACGTGGTGTGATCCACATTTCGGACAAGTTCATATTTTAACTCCTGTTAAAATATTATTATTGTGTGTTCATATTATTATGTTAGCAGCATTTCTTCTCTCTTTGTACACTATCCATGCTCTCTCCCTGTTTGTCTGGCAGGAAGGAATCTACTCATAATTCGCCTTGGGCGAGGTGCTACTACGTTCAAAACTGGGGCGTCGCAGGCGTTTGCTGCGTTTGGGAAGTACTTTCGTTTGATGACCGGGACGTACGCTCGGGGTCGGAGAAGGTGAAGCTGTAGCCAGAGTCCTCATTGCCAGCTTCGACGAAGCTTCGCCGTGAGTACGGATCGTAGGACAATGAGGAAGCGCGGGGCATGTCCATGGGCGACCGCTGCGCCTTCACGTACATGAAGTGGCCCGACTCGTCAGAGCCGTGAGCCGAGGTGGGCGAGTCTGTGGGGAGCTCATTGGTGTTTGACAGCGGACGGAAGCCAAAGAAACTGTACCGGCGTTCTTTCTGCTGCGTGGCCTCGTGTGCAACTCGTTGGCGGCGGATAACTGCGAATCCCAACGCGGCAAGACAGATGACTGAGGCACAGCCCAGTGTCAAGCCAAGAATGAGACCAACATGAGAATTGGAGCTGTCGCTGGTGTCAGCTGCTGCTGAGGACGCGGTGACGGTCATACGCATGAACGTGACCACGTCGAACCGGAGGTCGTCCCCATTTGGCACCACAACATGCGCCATAAGTGCGTACGTTCCTTCACTCGGAATATTGATTTTTGTAGAGAACAGGGCCTCGCCACTCCTCTCAGAAAAGTTCCTGGGCTGCGCAGAATACGCCAACGTCTTCATCTCTGAGAACGGCGAGCACGTTGTATCGTTGCAATAGTATACGTTTACCTGTGCCAGGTTCACATAGTTGCCAGTAGACTCATCGTAGACTGTCGTGGTGTTCACAACCACCTCATCTGGACCACTATACGAGGTCTGCTTCGCCACGGCCCAACTTACTAGGGCACCAGCCTCCACCGTAAACGTCGTCGTGGAGACGGTCATACTCACCCTGTACGGACAGTTGGTGCTGTTCCCTGAGAATACCACACTTGTGGCGTCAACGTCCTTATCATGGGCAGCAGCAACAACTTCCCAGCAGTAAGACTCACTGCCATCGTTTGCATACGCATCACTCCCGTCCTGCTTTGCCACGCTCTCTTGAGCTACGAAGACTTCGAAGTACTTGACAAAGTCGTATCTCTGCGAGTCTGGGTCGGGTCCTGCGAGCGTCACTTGGACAAAGCCCACGTACCAGCCTGTAGAGGGAACGACAATGCCGCTGGCATTGAACGTCGCGGTGTCAGCCGACGTAAAGTTCGTGGAATAATCGGCCGATGACGCGGTGACAGTGCTTGAATACTCATCGCAGCGCACGTCGCGCTCGCACAGCTTCACGACCGAGTTCACAATGGTGTAATACCCCCTCTTTTCCGTGCCGTCATCGTCTAGTACGTAAATGGCTTCCAGGGGTGAAGGTAGCTGGAGCTTCTTGGACGAGTTACGTGTCAGCGTGGCTGTCCACACGATGTCAAAGGCCTGGTTGGCCAACACAATGTCGTTGATGTCAATCTCCACCTCGATCTCGGAGCTATCGCTGCTGGCAAACAGCACGTTAGAGTTCAGCTGCTTCTCTAACGGATTCTGGGCCGTCACGCGGCAATAGGTCGAGGCGCTATCGTAATCCCTGTAAAAATCATACCCCCGCCTCCGGTCAGTCCTCATGTTATCCACGGCATATCCATCAAAGCTGTAAGCAACTCACACAGCCTCCTGTTCGACCTCTTTGACGATAATGTCCGCGAATGCCTGGAAATAATACAATAATGTAGATTTGTTGGCGTTGGCAAGCACAGCGACGGCTGCCACCGTGTAATTCCCTTCTTCAGCGAAGGAGAGATCATCCAGCGTCTCGAAGTAGGTCGCGTCGGAGCTGGAGAAGTTCCCAGACTGGACGGTCGTAAACGTATCTTCGCCCAGGATGCTTGGGGCGCACTGTAGGCGCGAGGCGCATGTCCGTACGTACGTGGAGAGGATCTGTACGGTGAAGCCGGCGTTGTCAGAGCTGAGCGTGGCCATCGTGTCGGGAGGCATAGGCACCTCCATGGCGTTAACCGAATCGGCGTCGATTTGCACGCCCCAAAGCAGCGAGACGCTCACGTTGGGCGCGTAGGAGGCGGCCACTAGCGGGATCGTCACGTCCACGGCACAGGCCGAGCCTGTGTAGGCGGCCAGCGCTGTCGTGAGCGACGCCGAGCCGTCGATCTCCCAGCAGCTCGTCTCGTCGGTAGCCGCCGAAACATCGGAAAGCAGCAGCGGCAGCGCCGCCCCCAGGACCCGGAGGGAGCGCATGGGCGTCAAGCAGCAGCTGTAAAGCCCGTCCTAGCCAAACAAGAAGTGGCAGGAGCAGACCAGCTTAGGCCGAGCCAGAAAGGCCCTGTCTGCTTCAACTGTGGCTCTGGTCACAGTGGTCTTCAGCAGTCTTAGAAGTCGAGGGAAATAAAACGGTGATTGTATGTTAGCCAATATCACTAACGTCCCTAAAGCGAGTTTATTTTGACTAAGTGCGACTTCCGGCAAAACATACTGACCGCTACGGTACTCCAGAGGATGTACCGTTCGCCTTGTCATGATCATAGACATGGCTGTCGATTCAAAGATTGCCAAAAGTGGAGCAGATGAAGTGGGTGCGACGCCTTTACCTAGCCAATCACTGGGATTTCGTATGTAAGAATAAGGACCAATCGTAACGATCAGTTGACCTGCGTATCCACTTGCTGCGAGAGAACAGCCATTCTGCCTCAACTTTGGTGGGGTCGACCGACGACAGGCTCGGGCTACCAGTAAAGATGATCCGGGTCACCGCAAAATTCAGAAGCCAAATTTGGATTTTTTTTTTTGGTGGCAGGTTCACTACCAAGAAGCATAAGCGACCCACCACAAGAAGCGAGGCGACAAAGCTCGGGCGGATCATGACAAACAACCCCTCGTAAGAGATACACTTGCGAGAGCGACCAAGTCCACTCGAGCGTGCAGGGAACACCCTAGGTGATGATGCCGTCAAGCAGCTCCAGTAAACGTACCAGGCTTTGGATTCCAAGTGGGGAGGGGGAGAACATGACCAAGCAGAAGGTATGGTGCTTACCTTAATTCGCCAGGGAGTGCCGGACGCCCAGATTCGCGCATTTTTGTGTAGGTGGTTCTATCGTAGCTCGGCGGAAGGCCGTGATGCAAACAGCGTGGATACTTTACGCACACGCCGTCATGGTAAACGAACCAAACACGCACTTTCGGATAATGAAACTATTTCTTCTTGGAAACAAGTAGATCATGGGAGCTAGAAGACAGGTCTCCGTATGCCCATCGGCGCCCCGTCGATACTTGGTGGAGCCTGGCGTAACGTGGTCTAGTTTCTGGGAGCGATACAAACAGCAAGCGATACAGCTCAGGTTCGAGCAATGAAGTACCCCCGGCGGACACAATACGTGCATTTCCATTTTCCGGGCATCAAATTGACTAAGTCGAAAGAAGATCTATGCGATGCGTGTGTCCGAATTGATACGGCGTTATCGAAATCTAACCTGGACGAAGTCGAAAGAGAGCAGCTAGAGGCTGAGAAGAAGATGTACTTCGATGCGGCTATCGGCCAGCGACGCGCTATGTCTGAGATCGTGCGGCAGTACGTTGATGGTGTAGCACCTCAGCAGGAAATGCCATCGGAGATAATTCCAGACCACGTGGAATTACCTTTGCGACCCCGCCAGTTCAACATCACAACTTGCCTTTCATTCAGATTCAAATCGGGGATTTGGAGGCAGCTTCCCTGATGAACCCTGGCAGGGTTCATCAACACGAGACCATCAGCGGACTACTCTAATTCAAACCTGATGATGCACAATTTTGGCGTGGCCGATATCACTAATGGAATAAATCACATTCTTCTCTATGACGAAAGAGCACAAGGCAAAGGGGCAGATGCGTTGTGCACCCTTCGCTTCCTGTATCATCTTGACCTCCGCAAGATGTACATGAGCCGAGGACAAGTGGACCGGAACGCCCGCACACACTTCTTTAAGTTCTCGACAACTGCGTCGGTCAGAACAAGTCTCGATCAGTCTTTATGTTCTACGAATTGCTATCCATCGTATTCTATAGGATGGTGGTGCTGCTGTATTTGCTTCCTGGCAATTCGCATAATGCAGCAAATCGAGTTGTTGCGTGGTGTCGAGATAAGATGAAAGGAGTCAACGTGTACAGCCCCAAACAGCCCGTCTCGAGGATGAACGAAACGGATTCAGTGCGAGCTCAATTTCTGTATCATACCCGTAGTGACCGACCTTTTTACTGTGGAAGGGACGCACCGCTATATATTTCAAGCGCATGCCAGCTAATTACACTGGAAACTATTTCTTTGAAATCGACAGTGGGGGCGTCACAATGAAGCATCTGGTATCAGCAGCCGAGGTGGATGCGTTTTTTTCCTCGTCGGCACGGGCGATTCACACATAATTCGTCGCGCTATCCTTACTGACCTTTTTGGTGCTGGATACGACATCGATACTGTGACGATGAACGACGTCCATTTGGAACGTCAACCCTTACTGCATTTGACAATGAAAAAGCTGAATTCTCTGTCACTAAGGTATTGTTCGATCCCTGATGAATTTCTCTCGTACTACCCAAAGGAACATGAGATACTGCCAACGAAGATAACGAACGAAGGAACAGAGTGCCACCAACACGAACACTAAAACAAAGGGTTGCAGTCGGTGTTCTAGCTCCATCTAAAGGCGTGTCGGGAGGCCCCGAAAAGCACCAAATTTCAGTCACTCTACACCCGTCCATTTTGTCGTTTTTAAGCCGTTAAATTTGAAGGGTTCGCGCAAGAATTCATCCTGCAATTCCGCCTCAGATACATCGGACAGCTCCATCACGATGAGCATCGCGACGAACACCAACACGGTGTCCAACAGCGCAACGAGTGGAGACACAACCTCAATCACCGCAACGAGTGCAGCCGCCGGCAGTGCAACGAGCGCAGACGCAAACCCGAGCGCTGCAACGAGTGCAGACGGCAGCACCACAGAGGTCGCCAACACGATCACCAGCGCTGCTGAAAGCAAAACCTGAACAGCGACAGAGGATCATAACATTTCAATCCTACATCACTGACTATGCATTTGTTTAGGATTTGTGAGCCCCGGGTCAGTTTGGTGACCCGGGTCGTCGCCAACTGGTTCATTGGCAGATTCCGGACCGGAATCCAGAACCTGCAATAGAGTCACTCGTAGAGACACCCTACGAGTGACTCTATTGCAGGTTCTGGATTCCAAAAGCCTCTCGCTAATCAGCGCCGACTTACTCATAGTGGAAAGGGGCAGATTTCGTACTTCATGGAAATATACACATTCTTTCCACTTGTGTTCTCCGCCATTCGGCGTTCTTCGGCCCAGCAGACACCACGCCGGACAGCGGACTGCGACATCTGCACCGGCGCGACGGAAAGCGGCAGGCGGACATCGGACAACGGGACCGGCAGGATGAACAGTGGTCCGGCGGACTACAGACAGCGGCACGGCGGACAGCCAGCTGCGCGATGGACGGCGAACGGCTGTGTGTCACTGTGGCGCTGCGAGAGGCAAGTAGATTTTCGAGGTAATCTTGATGTACCCCCCCCCCCCTCCATACACACGCTGGGGTAGCTCAGTGGTAGAGCAGGAAGCACCACTTCCAGGTCGCTGGTTCGAATCCGGCATCCGGCATCCTAATTGGTTTAATGTATGTGTATATGTATGATGTGTTGTATGTTTTATTATATGTATTGAGAGCTTATGATGCAGAGATTTAGGCAAGATCGTTAGGTGTCCACTGATACGAAGCAGGCGTGCACGAGTCGGAGACGGTGCCGCTGGCCTTCAACGCAAGATACTGCGCTCCCAGCGATTTGTATGCCGTCGGATGCGAAGCTCGTAGCCCCCTCCATTGATTGTGAAGTGACGAAGCCTTTGTGGATGACTTCCTACCGTCGATTAAATGCAAGCACTCGTTTGTTGTGCGGCCAAGCTCGCGAGCAAGGTCTCAGAGATTGTACGTCCAGGCTCGGTCGGCGTCGGCGTCAGACCGCGGCGGCCGCTCGGTAATGGTGCACGGTGTCTGATACAGCACAAGCATGATGTTGACGGCGACCTTAGCATCTGCTAGCCTGTTCTGTTCTCGCTTACCCTTAACGGTTTCCCAGATTCTGCTTGTGTACCAGTTCAGCGCACAATCTACAAGCTTGGATGTCATCGTTGGAGCTGGAAGAGAAGCATGACACAGCAACAAGGACGCGTTTTGTGGTGTAGCTGAAAGAGACGCGTCTGGTACGACGGAGGATGACTTAAGTACTGTATCTTCTAGTCGAGCCAACCTATCATTGATCTGAGCTAACTGCTTGAGCATGGTTTCCATTGTCGATGCAAGAAGAGGGTCCCCATCTGTGACAGCATGGCTAACTCGGGCATGGTTTGCTGTTATCCAGCGTTCTGTAAAGTGTCCCCCCACCCGAAGCATGTTATTGTGCTGATGTGGCAGCCAAGACGCGAGTTCGTGGCGGAGATCGCACGATGCAGCTGGTATTCATACCGTGTGAGTTGTACGGCGCTGATTCGGCTGGTCTCAAGGACGCTCTTCATACGCATAAGCAACGCCGCGAACGTGGCATCTACGACAGCGAGAGACACGTTGTGCCGTGCGTCGGGAATCCATGGACATGCTGGTATGACACGTCGTGGAGGGTTAGTAGTTGACCGTACACCGCAACCGAGAGACGCTGCTGGAGATCACCTACAGTCGGTGTCGATACAGGTATGTTGGCGCTTCGTAACCTCCTAGTACCTTTCCTACGCTCTGATCTCCCGTGTTGTTGTACCTATGTATGCGAAGGCCTTTGTGAGCGATTCAAGCAGCAAAGCCCCCCCCCCCCTGGTAGAGATCCATTGAATGGCCAACATGAGAGATGCATTCGCGTACGCTGCGGATCCCCGCCGGAGAGAGTGGCTGGTCATGTTCGGGGTCATGTCTTGCTGTTGCGACGACCGCATCTCCTTCAACGTGTCGCGGATAACTTCGGTAATATAGCTTGCAACAATGGGGCGCTTGCGCTCTCGTTTTGCTGCTGGTTTCGTTTCGCTTTCAAAATCACTTTGCAGGCTCTCCCAGTATATCAGAGCTTCCTCCAGGGTGTATATATGTCCTCTTGGTAGATCTGATACCGCGGATCTGGGTATGAGAGGAAATAGAATGTCGGAGGGCTCATCGTAACGCACGAAGAGCAAACCAAATGTATGTAGCATGCACTGTTGCCAACGCTCCGGCGCTTTGTAGATAGACACGCCTTGCACTACCGAGGTTTTAATTCGCGCAATTTTCAGGAACAGCTCACCTGAAGCTGCCAGCGATAGTTGCTGCTTTCGGGCAAAGCAAGCATCAATTGCCCTCCCAACGTGTGCCACATCATAATGAGAAAGTGCTCCATCATGTATAGATTTGAGCCCCGTGGCAGCATCTCCATGTACTACTAAGTGCTCCACCAAGAAACACAGATCGTGTATAGTACAGCCAGGTGCATCATTTGTCTGGACGTTTACTCGAAGATTGTGCTCCTCGATTGAGCTGGCCATTTTGTCTCGAATCTTGACTACGCGCTTTGAGTTGGAGAGGTCTTCTCTATAGCGCCCATGGAGCAGATTATTAATTTGCGAGAAGTAGCCCAATACTGTAGCTTTCGCAAGAAAAAAAAATCAGCAGCACCAGCTTTGTCACTTTTCTTTGTCTATAAAAATATTGAGAAAGCTGTTAGCAGTGAATAGAAATTCTGCGTGGGTAAGCTACTCTGCTACGAGAGAGAGGAATGCATCCTGTCTAACCTTTCACTGTTGAGTTCAGCTGACTCCAGAAAGTCGATGAGAACCTTAAGTGCAGCGACCTCTTACCCGAGCGTAGCCGATGGCGTATCGAGCCCTCGAGGTGCTCTCCTCATAGTTCTTCGTAAACTCGTAATTTAAGAAGTGTTGACTCCTTGCCGAGCACACAGGCGAGTACGTCAATGGAAAAAATTTCCGGATCAATGTGCACTTATCCCTAGGCTAGCTCATGTCTTGGCTCCACTATGATGAATTATTTTCAGATGCTGGGAATTGCCGGACGATTCCAGAAATTAGCTGGAATAGCCTGTACCTAACCCTAATGAACCGTGATTGGACGAATATGCTAAACGGATTGTCGTGACGTATCTTCATTGGCTGCAACTTGGAAACTGCTTTAATACGGCTTGGGTTTCCGTACCGAATATAGTTATCCTAAGGTAAATACCAATTATGGCACGGTTTCGATTGGCTTAGAAACTGTAGTGTAGTACCTTAATTTATGAAACTTGTGTATAAAAGCTATATTGTTGGAAGGAGGATTCACAAGCAGAGCTGATAAACACAGTAGGAGACCCTGGCTCCCTTTTGTACACACGGAAGCGACAGGCAAAGTCGATAGAAATATACAGGAAAATCTCTGGTCCAGTTCGTGGCAGGGTTCATACAAACTTAGGTCAATTAGGTCAATTCAAATTTTCTAGAATATCTTATACTTCCGGAAGGGCTACGTTTGGCGAAAAATGTACTGAAACCAAGCTTAAAAGTGTGCCTTAATTGGCCGTACCACAATTGGCATTTTACTTCACAATAAGTTTGCAATGTGCATGGTGACCTCCATTATTATTGGCAATAAGGCCCTGTTCGAGGAACAGTGGTTTTGAATTCAGTGGTTTCATGTTAAAATGAAGCGATACGCAAGTCCACCGCCTCAGTTTTTCTTTGAGAAATTAAATTAAAACTTAATTTAATTTAAAAGCCACCGGTTTTGGCCAGACTAGCGGCTAGCATTTCCATAACCAGCAATCTCGTCGGAATGGAAATTTGCCAGCTCGCAGTTGCAATTGCCACCGCTGCCGCCGCCGCCGTCGAAGCTGCTGCAATTGCTGAGCGGGCTACTCCTGATAATACTATCACCCTTCACAGCATCGACTTGAATGAGATACTCTCTCAAGACGAGTATGATGCTTGGTTTTGCTGTCATCTCCGCTACAGTCAAGCCTCTTTTCGGGCTATATGCATCATCCTTCGCAGCGTCCTGCACGACTACAACTTGGATACTTTCAACAAGTTGCACGGATATGAGAACAAGTGACAATGCTGCTCCACGTCTTGGCGTCTGGAAAAGGCTACAGAGGAACGGGTCTTGCGTTGAGAGTGTCGGGGTCATGGGCAAGTGAAGTGATCGGCCTTTTGTCCAAGGAGGTTCGCAAGTCGCGCAGCAGTTCACACGTCTCCCTCGCACTGCTGCTCAGTGGGGTGAGGTTAAAGCATGTTTCGACAAAAGCGAGGGCTTCCTGATGTCGTTGGGGCAGTTGACGGCTCCCTGTTTGCGATCAACAGGCCTGCAGACTAGGATGGATTCTACTGTAAAAAGTTTTATCCAGCGCTCAACATGCAAGCGGTGGTCGACCACAGATCCATCTTCATCAGCATTAATATTCAGCCTGGATAGAAATCACTTTTACCTACCTGTTGACTTAAGCGAAGATAGTGATGACGAAGATCTAGATGAAGGTCTTTATCAAGTCATTAGACAGATCGCCGTTAACAAGCGTGATGACATCGCCCGTAATCTACTCTAGAGCTAATCATTTTTGTTCTTCAAGTACTGAAGCCGCGCCTCAATACTGTTATTTTGCTTGCGAATAGCAGCCAAAATCTCGTCAGACTTGTCTGACGTGGCAGTGCTCGACCCCATGCGCTCACCGATCGTGCGTAAGCCTTCACCCACCGCCACTAGTCCGCGTTCAATGTGTTCGCCTTGGGTCGGTTTGTTGCGCTTGATGTTGGCTACACGTGCCGAAGATAGAGCTCTCTTGATAGATTTGCCAGTGTATGCACTTGCGGAGCTACTGGTTTCAGCATCGCTGGTAGTGGCACCAGCTGTCTGCTGCCCTAGTTGCAATGCCGATGGCGCTGCAGCGAAATTGAGCGAGCGGTCAACGTCACTTGACTGTTCGTTCAAGTTCGTCGCATCAGTCTCCAACGTGCTAAGTAGCGACACGTTTCCCATACCCGCTGAGTCACGCCAGTACTCAGCCATTACGTCCATGTGCTTTGGGTCTCGCGGCGCAGGTTGGTCACCGGTCTCGGTGGCGCCAGTACTCAGTCATTACGTCCATGTGCTTTGGGTCTCGCGGTGCAAGTTGGTTACCGGTCTCGGTGGCAGCCCTACGAGCAGCTGTCCAGCGCTGCTTCATGTTCCGCATCTAGAATATACATGATCATGCTGTGTTAGTATGAATTCCGAAGCATTAGAAGCACAAGTCCAGTCTGCATACCTTGGCTCGGCACTGAGTAGTCGTTAGCATTTTTGCCCCACTGACGGACAACTGACTAGCAACAGTGACCATGTCTCGTTAACCTGCTTTGATGTCTTGGCTCCTTTAAAGCTCCCCGCCATGGTAGAGAGCGGAGCTCGAACAGCAGACGGCTTCGTGGGTCTGCGTCGTCCCACGAAGCCGCCACAACTTCTGTGTCCTGCTTCCGAGGGCGACCACGTCCGCGTTTGGTGGCACCTGCTTCCTGCGGGGGAGGGGGGGGGGTCATTGATGCGCGGTGACTGGGAGACTGATGGATGAGAGACTGGTGGTTTTACTGTCGGCCTCCGAACGCTTTATCGATTTTGCCAGGGGGAAGGAAAACCAGTGGTTTTAACAGTCTTTCCCGAACAGGGCCTAATAGAAGTCACCATGCACGTTGCAAAACTTATTGCAGGATAAGTATATTCGGCATTATTATATTCTCCGTTATTATTGACAATAATAGAGGAGGTCACCATGCAGATTGTAAAACTGCCTTTAGCTGCAGTGAGTCACTGTCAGTGACAAGGGGTACGTGTTGAAGTACCCAACTAAAATAAATGTGACGTCAACCAACCGTTCCCAGCGAGATCCAGATTTGGTCATTACACCAGATGCAAACCTACCAATAAAATAGCAGGTGAAACAAGATGTTCGAAACTACTATACGGCACCGTACAGATGCACGATACGGAGCGCAATTGGCAGTACTTTGCACTTCATTTGTAGCTTGCCATGGAAATCATTATCGTGTCCTTCAGGAAGAGGACGGCGTTACATGTGCCATTTTATTCATAAACCAAGCCGAAGTGGAGGCTTACAGCAGATGAGGAGACGCTATGCTTTTTCTTGATTGGCCTTACAATGTGAATAATATCGGTTCTCTTCTGGGTAAGTTGGTGTGTTCATTCCAATATTTGTACGGCGTTCTTGTGCTATCCATGATGGTTATAGATTGTTAGGTGGACTGACGGTCATTTCGTCTAAGGGAAAAGGACTTTAGGTATACGAGATGCCAGTTGCAAACCAACAAATGCAGACAATTTGAACCTGCTTGCATTTCTTCAAGCAGGTAGTGGGTAAGTTCTTCACTGAGTCTATCTCGATAGATAAAGACTGCAAAAAGTGGGGGTCTAACGGAATTGTTTGCAAACACAAAGGTACGTTTGCTATGGCTAGTATGCTGGCTGTGGGTTTGGGCGCAATGTTGTTCGTCACCATCAGGTTCTGTGGAATTTAATGTAGGTTGTGCTCTGTCAGTTCCGCGCAATTACTGCTGTGAAGATTAAGCTAGCCGACCCAAAATTTGGGAAACTGCATCGTGATCAAATCGAACGCGCCTGGTGCGCAGCGATATACTCTCCTTGTAAGGTCACATTCGATCAGGAATGGGCAGCTTTGCGTGCTAAAGCCCGAGGATATGGCATGGGCTTCGCAGAAAATACTTTGAAGATAACTGGTACGATTGTCGCAAAATGTGGGCAACTCACCTTCGAAAGAAGACGTTCACTGCAGCCAGTACCACTAATAAGAGCCAGGAGGTGACATGGGAACAATGAAGCCGCTGATAAATCTGACCTGCCGCTTGACCAGTGCATCGGAGGCATTCTTTTGCACCAGAACGCTACGCTTAGAGAGCTGCGCGGAGATGTAATTCACCTCCGGCTGCATGACCATTTCAATCGTCGCGATGCTACCGTTATCATAGCCTCTTGGAGGCAAGTGCAGAAAATGGGTATGCATGCATCTCCAAACCAGCTTTCAGACAATACGAAGTGAAACGTCGTAGGTTTCATGTGCTGTAGAGTACCGACGAGAACGTCAAGCTACACGAACGAGGAGGAAGTGAGCGCTGCATATCTGGCGACGATTATACGTGTACATGCGATTATTGCTTGTACTGCCGGCTACCCTGCTGTCATCTATTACGTAGTGCTGGACGTTCGCCGCTTGGAGTATTTGCCGGACGATATCATACGGCAACGGTGGGAACACAACACCATTGGGTCTATTCTCGCCATCCTAAAGAAAAGTATTAACGACAACGAACATCTGTGCAAGCTCTTGTCGGCTCGATCGATGGGATTGTCGTGACAGACGTGCCGAGAAGTTTCCTAAATAACTCTGCACATGACAAGAAGCGGGTTGGCTTCATAAACCAAAGCTTGGCGAGCTGTCTAAAGGCAACTACTTGTGAAAACTGATGTCGTGAAAACATGACATAGCACTGGATATGCTGGCGCCAATAATTTAGAATATGGTGCAGTCGTCATCCGAAGTCTCTTTTAGAAGCTAGATACGGTTGAAAATGCGGTCATTCGCCGACTATACACACTGGCAAAGATTAGCCTGCACTCGATTGAGACAGCGAACCCATCGCTGAGACTGAAGATCTGCATCACAGACCGGGATATAATGACGACTTGGGGGAGGGCGGTGTTTTAGAGGACGCCGACGCCGTCAAGGATGTCCATAGTTCTGAGGACTCCGGTGTTTTAGTCAACAACGAGATCGTGCAAAATGAACTAACTCCTCAGAAAGAAGATGCCCTGCAGAATGCCGAGCGGCTAAATGAGTCCGATGAGGAGCTCGCTGCTCACTGAACTCGAATCATCAGGCAAAACACTAGTTTCCCGAAATTCACAAAACGATTGAGCACGTAGCATAGGTGATCTACGCGAATATTCACACGATGTCATTTGTCGGCAGACCAAAACAAACGTGGGTAGAAGAGAGCCGAATCGACCATGATAGAAAAGCCAAAAGCGTTTTTTTAAGTTGGTGGGACGTGCGTCAATAGCGCTGATCAACTGCAGTCGGCGTCAACGGTGCTGATCAACCTACTCTGGGCGTCGATAGTCTGATCCATCTGTATCAATGCACGACATTTCCTGTTTATTGGACATCATGCCTAAAACAAACAGAACCTCCAACAAACTGTGAGCGAAAAAGGAATTACAATATCAGTTTTCAGTATTCTCGCTTCCATGCCAAAATCAAGAAGGTGGTGAAGCCTTATCCAGTTGCTTAAAATCATCCAAGGATGCAAGGACAAGCGTCATCGACGACGCAAACAAGGTATAAGGTGCCGCTACGTATAATGGCGTTTTCTTCGGATATACATTTGTCCAGAATGCTTTGGCAATCCTCATTCTCCCCTCAAAGGTATATATATTCCCGTCCGCGGTTCGCGCTTCAACTCCTACCCGATCAGACGCCATACCACGAGTACATAACCCACTCCCAGAGCATACCGCTCGGAGTGCTGACCGCCTTCTAACCTGTCCCAGAGCCAGCAAGACGCGCTGGAAAGCTTATGTCTTCGCTGGGCTCTGAGGGCATAACGCATCTTGCTTCGCAAGGACCGGACGCGGTGAACGCACATCTGGAAGCGTTCTCAAGCTACGAGAATGCTCTGTTGGAGCACCTCCAGCAGAGGATATCGGCGTCAGCACCGACATCGACGACATCGCAGGATGGGGCCTCCCGGCCTAAACAGCTCATCGTTAGCGTCAAGACTTTCAAAGGAAAGGAGGGGGAGAACCCTCATGTTGTGGATCCGTGAGAGCGAAATGGCGATAGGATCGGCCCTGCTCCGTACTGAGCAACAGCGCGTGGCGCTAGCGATCTCGAAGCTCGGTGGCCGAGCACGAGAATGGGCGCTCACATGCGGCATGTCGGTGGACGCGGCCTTCCCGAGCTGGGAGGAGCTGAAACCCCAGCTTTCGCAAGTGTTCACTCCGCCAAATCAGGCGTACCGAGTGAGGTCAGGCTTTCTGAGTACCCTCCAGGGTAAGAAGGATTTGGTGGACTTCGTCCAGGAGTTGCGAACTCTGATCGCAGGAATTGCAGCCGATCCTCTGCCAGAGGCAGTGACTGTGGCAGTCTTATGTATGGCCTCCGCAATGGCGAGGGCAGGATGGAAGTCTTCCGCACTCATCCTTCCTCTTTTGAAGAGGCCGTGAGAGTGACGTTGAACGCCGAGTTCAACTTTAAGTCGTCTCGACTTGGCTGGGGCGTTGCTAACGCTACTCCGTCCGACGGACCGGTCCCTATGGACCTCAACTACGCTGAAGATGAGGAAGCTGAGCTTCATGGTGCCGAGCAGCGTATTGGTGCTCCTCGGTGCTTCATCTGCCGAAGCACCACCCATTTGAACGCAACCTGCCCGTCGCGCAGGTTGCGTCAAGCTCCTACGAGCCATTGCTCTGCATCGAGCCAAGCCATCGGCTCATCGCGGGAGACGGCGACATTCAGTAGGCGCGGGGCGCCCTGCTGGAGAAGAACTGAGTTCTGTTGAACCTCATGGAGGTGGAGGTCAACAGGGCCCAGCCCGGAGAGAGCCGTACTCTTTAACACGGAACGTGTATGCAAGCCGGGCTTGCTCATCGTCGAGGCGACGGTGAAGGGCTTTGAGAATACATGAATCATCTTGATTGATGCCGGAGCGTCGGGCAACTACGCTCGACGCTCCACGGTGGAAGGAAGTCAGCAGTACGCCGAGGCGCTTAGGGAGCGCAGGAGTGACATCATCACTGTTCGCCTAGCGACGAGGACCCGTGTCACGGTGCCCAAGGTTCATGTGAACCTGGGCGTGAAGGTTCTCGACTTCGATAGCGTGGAACTCTGTCTGGTACTGGACCTGGATTCGAGATACGACCTCATCCTGGGCATGGCATGGCTGGAACGCCATGGGCCATGGACTGATTGGAGGTCGAAGGCTTTGTGAGCAACGCTCTTTACGCCTGGTGGAGCACTTTTGGCGCGGGTACTGGATCGAGTCGGTCAACGTGCTGGACATCGGAGTATCCGAACTTGTAGACACTAAAGGTGTCGAGGACAAAAGTCCCGAGCAGTGCTCGTGGGCTGTGATTGGGGCGGCAGTAACCCGCTGGGTGACACAGGTGCATGTGTCACGACAACGACACTCGTCACGATGACGGGGAATCGTTACACGCCATGCGTGGCGTGGCCGACAGTATGTCGGGGCATCAAGGCCGCGGGCCTTAGGGGCGGCAGGTAATCCTCTAGGTAACCGACGTCATGGTGACATTGGTCACGACGTGACACTCGTCACGACGACGAGTTGTCACTACACTCCATGCGTAAAGTGGCCGGCCATGGGCCCACTGATGAAGGTGACGTGGCACGTAATCCACGGGGTAGAGACTGCAGCATCGCAGCTCCGTAACGGTTGTCGGTCAAGGCATACCAGTCTCGGGTAAGACGCACACGGTACAAGCACCTGTAGACGCAGCTGATCTGACTGTTAGGACCTCTCCGAGACAAACAGTCTTCAGCGGGGAGAAGGCTACGACATTGATCGTTAGCCATGAGACGTAGGGCGTCTGATGCGTCTAGCATGACGAGTGAAGAGACTCATGGCGATAGCGAGCAGCTATATACACTCGTTAACGGAGTGACTGGGGAAGTCGATGGCGACGTCAGTCTCGAGACTATGCCCACTGCGGACGCTCTGTTGGAGCTGGACGAGATGTCCATTGCCGAGTTTGGCGACGCCTTGAAGGGCGGTGATAGTTAGCCGAATTGGTCATTCTACGACCTGAAGATAAGTTAAACTCGTCGTCGCTTTTGGATAAAGCAGTCCTTGAGGACACCAAGAAGGCGCTGAATGCGCGGGCAGGATCCTCGATCCTCAAGGGGCCCTCGGATCCGTACTACCCTTTAGTGAAGGAGTATAAGACGTGGTCTCGAAAGATCCTCCCACGAGGCTACCTCCGGATCGAGGTGTACGTCATGAGATTGACTTGGTTCCTGGAACCAAATACTGCGTGACAAGGCAGTGGCTTTGCCACGAGAACTGTGTGACGTCATTGACGCGTTTTTCCGTGCTAAGCACGAGGCAGGCATGGTGCGCGAGAGCAAGTTCTCACACTCAACGCCTACGTTCTTTGTCAGAAACCCGAATGGCAAGTGGCGAATCGTTCATGCTTTTAACAAGCTCAACGCGGCAGCCATTCCGGCGCAGACGCCTATTCCTAGAAGGACGTTCTCCAGAACAACATGTACGGTGTACAGTGTCCTCGACTTGGTCGATGGATACTATCAATTGTTTATGCGAGCAAGCGATATCCCGCTTATGCTCCATCCTCACCGAGGAATAGCCCTAAGACTCAGGTGCGGGATTGACTACAAGTGCAGGGGCAGCGGGGCTGCGTAGCGTAGTGCGTCAGAGGAAGACGTATGACTTTCCGAATCTTAGCTGTGGTTCTCTTAACCCCTAATGTCTCCGCAGAGGCTTAGATCACTGTAGTTATACCAAAAGATACTCAAAGAGTCAGTACTCCTAAACCTAGGACGATACTCTCTTTGATGCTAAGACTGAACTGTTATTTGTTTGCTTATCTGCGGCAAAGCCGCCTGTGTGTAAATGTATGACTCTAACTATCTGCCATAGTTAAACCTAGACAAATGCATTTAGAGTGGCCCTGTGGCCACGTACTGAAATCCAGTTAATCCAAGTGGTACCAAGTACCACTTGCTGCATGGTGACACATAGCATGACTAACCCGTTACACTACCTTAAACAGCTAAACTGCGTTAGTTATTCGATACTATGTAAAACAACGCATTTAAGACTATTTAATTATATACTAGTAGTATTTCGATAAATCCTTCCAGTATTATAGTCATCTGGGTGGCTACAGTACCGTACCGAAGCAGAAGTGTCATGGCTTCATTTGTCTCTTCAAGTGCGGTCGCTGAGTCAGCGTCGCTGACCAGCAGACTTGACTGGCGAAACCGTCGGTGCAAACGAGCACGTTCTATCCAAATGAAATCGCTGCTCATGGTTTGATCGGCCATGACCATGGTACTGTGGCGCGGCACTAACATGTACTTAGTACTCCTCCAATGCAGAAGCATTTAATGCTGACCAGGAACCACGAATATTCGCACTTACTTGGAAACAAGCAGTACAACGTGACTACCTTCTATGTTTTGGTGGAGTGGCACGCACATGACCGTAGCGCGAACTGGCGTTCTAGATATTCAGTCTGCACACACGTCTTATCTCACTTACTCTTACACATATAGGGGACTGCGGGAAGGGCGCCATCCGAAGTCCAAGGCGGCCACCAGTTACCCAGTTCCGCTGTCGTCGCATTTCGTTCGCGCCCCGTAAGCCTCCAGGCAGTCCAGCAGCCCTCGAGCTCTCTAGCGTTCGGCCACCATGTACGTCTGTCGACAAGCAAGACTGTCCTTAGGTCTTAGACTCTTAGGTTTAACCTGCTCCTGCTGCTAATGCAGGGTGACGTACAAAATGGACGGTAGTACGACGTACTGCTATTACATCTCGGAGAAGTACTTACAGAAGCAGCCCGTGGAGGACGACGTATTGGTGCAGGATCAGGGCAGCTCTTGCCCCATAACGATCCGCGTGGACATCGCCGACGAGCTGGAGAAGAACGCGCTCATCCCGCTGCGCTACACCGCCACACTGGACACGTCGTCGGCCGACGCCAATTTCGAGTTCCCGAACCCCATTGTGCGCGTACCCGTGCCCGACTATCTACTCGGCAACACGAACGCGTCGGCTGAGTCCTCGGGCAGCATGAACACGACAACGTACGACGTGGCGGTGGCCAATGTCGTCCTGTGTGACTGGCGTTCGTGCGATCTCTTCTCCACGGCTAGCGATAGCGCGACGTATTACGCATCAAGCAACAACCCGAACGATTTCAGCGACAACGTGGCCGTCTTTGGCTCTGAGGAGCTCGTGATCCCCAAGGACGGAAAGTACACAGGCTATGTGCATCTCGTGGTCAACATTGCCGGCAACTCACGCGCCGACTTCGTGACGTTTTTCCCTGTACAGATCGGCGATGTCGCTGGTACGTCACCGACGAGTATTACCACGGACGGCATCACCACGTACTGCTGGACTGCCGAGGATGTGTCCGTGTTCGACCCCAGTGTCGCGGGTGACCTCACCATTCGGACGGGCGAATTCTGCCCTGGTGCGATGTCAATGTCGCTCTCGTCCACGGACGTATACGTCGGTGATACGATTGCCATCGCCTGGATGCTCGACATGTCGGACTCGTCGACTGACGACTCGACGCTTATCGCTGAGGTGTCGACCACGGATGCTATCAGGGACCCGCGTACCGGCATTTACTCTGTCGTGCCCGTGTCAGTCTTCAGCGGCTGCCAGCGTAATGTGGACGGTGCTAACTGCTCCACCTACACAGGCGACGAATCGTCCACTTTTGCCATCGCGGCATACGACGATATGAACCTCACAAGCGACGCTGTCAGCTACTCAACGAACTACACTTTTGACAAGTCAGGCCAGTACACGATGTTCGGTCGAGTTGCGATGGTGACTGTGGATGGCGAACGTATTGACATGGCCATCTACTCGAGTGTGACAGTTTCCGTTGACGGTGGCAGCAGCGGCAGCTACTTGTTTCTTTACATTGGTATTGGTATTGGTGCGGCCATTTTGCTAGCGGGCATGCTCTTCTGCTACATGAAGAAGCGCCGAAACAATGTGAGTACCAAGGACATCCCCTTCCGTCAGCCTGTAAGCGTCCTGGAGCGCTCGAGCGACTACACTTTGGCGTCTTCGAACTTCCAAGGGCACAAGACGCCTGCACAGCTGCAAGGCCTGGATTTGAGCGGTGCCTACAGCACTGGCAATGCTGCTCCGTGTTACCTTGCGGTTAACGCTGCCGATAGCGGCGTATTCGACAAAACGATTCGCGCGGAGCCTGGTGAGATGGCTGGATCAGTGGAAAGCAGCGAGTCATTCTCCCTGAACCCGTACGATCGTGCTAGTTTTGCAGATTTAAGTGACGACGTTGCAAGCTCCCGGCCTTCCGATACGAGCAAGTTTTCGTTCCAGTCTGGTTATGATGACGAGACGGAGTGGGAATATGACACCCGACCGACTCGAGGTCCTGAGAGCGGCAGCGACTTCAGTGACTTCACGTCGGACCCTGGCACCAGCTTGGCTGCATCTGGCACGTACGAAATAGGTCGCAGTATGCCCATCTTGGAGGAGGATGACCTGGACGAGCACCACGATTTCAACAACGACCAGCAGCAGCCGTCGAGCTCTATAGTCAACCCGCGTAGTACGACCAGTTCGGGTTGGACTGTGAACTAATGGCGTAGTAGTTGAATGCATTGCGAGCTAAACATGTAGATCCGTGGGCTCGCAGCTGTGAGGATGACGACGCTTTGTTCCGCAAAGCACGTGGATAAATGATGTCGTACTACAAGTTTTTATTATTATCAAGCATGTGGGCGAATGCAAGTTGCAGGTGATGCGATCATGTTAGCAGTCCGGAGAGGAGGCTAGCGCCTAGGGATCTCCTTTGCATTTCCTTTCCTATAAGCAATTTAGAGATTGTCAAGTCTAAATGACACGTGCGTCTAGCTATTTCATCTTGCTTTTTGTATTAAAGCCAAGGTAATACCTAACTTTCCCTACTTAACAGTAAGTACAACTTCACTAAACTAAACAGCGATATGCTCGTGGTCATCCGACCCGTGCATTACCGGCGGGCTGGCCAACTCGTCATCGGCTTCTTCAATGGTGCCATACGCATCAGGCTGGATAGCGAGTAATAGAGCCCGATCGGTGGCAGACGTCGAAGACGGCGCTGAGTACTGAGATGGACGCTCGTTGGATGAGTATGACGAAGATACCGACTCATGGCGCGTACGACCCCGACTGACAGTCTCAACGTCCACCGACAAAAGCGATGAGAGCGACGCCATGCGATCCTGCTCCTTAAACGAGTCCACATGCCCAACCGAGTGAAAATGCGCTTGTAAGATAACCTTGAGCTCGTCCTGAATACACAAGATGCGCGCCTCAAGATCCACATCGTTCGCATCAGCTCCAAAAGGACATTCAATCGACGAAGCTACATTGTCCAATGCAAAGAGCAGCACCGCAGCGATGCCCACGTAGAGCGGCGTCATCCACCTCATCACCGGAGCCAGCGCTGCTCCCATCAGTAACAAATAGCCACCAAAACACACGTGCAAGCATTGCGCCAAGTTAAATGCAATTGGCACATTGCACAGGTTGAAGATCCTCGTGTACATCTGCGGGAGCGTCGTCACGATCTTGTTAAGCTCCATGGCCTGTTCCACTGTGACGTAGCTTTTCCTCCTCGCACGGTTGATCGTGCGTCGCAGCCACAGCTCCACAATAGCTGCACGCATCTTATTGGCCGACCCGACCACATTACGCTCCCTGTTCCACGTGTGCTCACCCAGCGTCAGTACCTCCGTGCTTGAGAACTCGTCCGCTTCTTTCTGTGTCAATAGCGCGCGCAACTCCAGGGGGGCATCGCTTTCGTTACAGTCGTGGAACACCAGTGTCACATACAACAGAATGTATCGCTTAACGTCGCGGATGAACTGGCATTTATTGCGGATCTGCGCGCGGTCGGCCACGCCCTTACGCGAGAAGTGCACAAAGGCGCAGGCGGTGGCCGTAAGCGTGCGCGCGGCATCTGCGATGGCGCTGACGCCCGCCACACCTCGCTGCCATTGGCGCAGCGCTGCAAAAAGTCGTAAGCCCAGCAGAACCGCCAGGAAGGCCGACGCAGAGAGCAGCAGCTGATCCAGCGACTCGGTGGGCAGCAGCGTCGGCTTCTCGTGGTGCAGAGCGACCAGCACCACCGACAGAGCTGCCACGATCGCCGCACGGCCAAATGTGGAGACAGAGGCGATGGACGATCCGTGCGCATGCAGCAGCAGACGCCACAGGATGCGGTTGCTGTAGTAGATCATGGTCAGCGGAATCTGGGGACTTGGTACAAATATCAAATGTGAGCTGTTTATTAGAGGGCGGAACGAAATCATTGTGCTCGTTGGAATCAGGACCTGCGCTACAGCGTAATCATTCCAGAAGACAGGCTTGCGCATTCGTCAAGAAGACAATGCGAAGGTGCCAGCAGTGCCGCCGGTCGCTCGAGAGCGAGCTGCTTAGCGCGCCAGGTAGTTTCTCTCCGTGTGCATCACGTAGCTGTGTGTGTTCTCGTTGTTCTGAACTCCTTTGTACCTATTATTTACCATGCTTCGAGCAGTATTGGGCGAGTCATACGTGCTTCTCCCAACCGCCAGTGCGTCCCAGAGCATGTTGCTGCTACAGAAGCTACCAACGAGCGCCGCGACGCCGCCAGAGATGGATGAGTCTGGAGCCTTCGGGGATGACTTGTATGCCAGTGCACGCTACAATTTGTCGCTGCAGCAGCAGCAGCAGCAGGAACAGAGACGACAGCTGGCCCAACGGAGGCAGAAGCTGCAGCAACGGCAGCGTCGCCAGCAGCAGAGGATGATGGACAGCTTCACTGCTGCTGGAAAGTATTTTGAGGCTCATGTGGGCCGAGCCAGCAACGAGGAAGAGAACCCAGAAATGGAAGATAGTATGGTGGCCGTGCCGACCTATGCGGACTTGAGTCATCATGTCCAGTTGCTCACAACGCAGCAGGCTCATTGGTGAGAGTTGTAAGGTGCAGTGCATTGTGATGTGGAGTTGATTCTTCTGACGTGTAGATGCGTGCAGCGCTGGGCTGCCCGTAACGACGCCAGTGTGCACAGAGTGTATGGACGGCATGGTCACAATGATCGATGGGTGCGATCTTTGGCTATCCAATCCGCATCTTTTGCTACACACTAACTTTTTTTGCAGGCAAGCCGAGCGTGCTCGATACGAGAAGCGTTGCTTCACGGGTTTTCTGCACAACATGACAAGCACAACTGTTCACAGCGAAAATATCGAACAGATTGACGACAAGATCCGTTTTGTACGGAGAATGGTAGTGTCTGCTTGCTTCATATTGTTGCACTAACATTGTTTGTGTGTTTTTACGATATGGGCAGTATGAGAATGAGTTGAATGCGTTGGAGGAGAACTTAAAGTTAATGGAGAGCGAGAGGGAAGTCCTTGCTCAGCAGCAGGAAGCGATGAATGAAGAGGAGAAGGCTATAATTTACGAAGAAGCAGATCTATGGGGCCAATTTAACGGGCTGCAACTGCAAGAAACCGTATTTCAAGAGATTCGGGACGCTGGTACGACGCAAATTGATGCAATGGAGCGTAAGGTGTCGTCGGCCAAACATTTGAACATCCTCACGGACATGTTCGTTATCGGTTATGATGGTGCATTTGGCACCATCAACCAGTTTCGCATGGGTCAGTCTGCATCGCTAGCCTTGGAGTGGAATGAGATCAATGCTGCATTCGGCGAGAGTGCGTTGCTGCTGCAGACGTTAGCGAATATGGTCGGCCTGGAGTTCTCAGAGTACGTCCAACGTCCCCAAAGCATAAATGTAAGCCTCATTGTAATTGTACTAATCCGCTCTTGTGTGCTTTGCCGTATTTTCAGCTTCAAGATTGTACCGCTGGGCAGTTTTTCAAAGATGATCCGAACAAGCAATCTCCGCATGGAGTACTGTCTGTACGTTGTTCTGTTGTCGAAACTTAGCGTAGCATATTGCTACTGAATTTTTACCGTGCTGTGTATTGGCACTTTCTGCTCTGTAGACACGGTTCGGACCAGCAAAACTTTGCTGAATCGCACTTCAACTTGGGTCTGGGAGCTTGGATCACATGTCTCGGCCAGTTGATGGCATTCGTCCGAGCCCGAGATCCGTCCATCCGACTGCCGTATAAGGTTTCAAAGCACTCCATTGGTGGTTATTCCGTTCTCTTTCTGAAAAATAAGCACAAGGAGTGGACGAAGGCGCTCAAATACGCGTTAACCAACCTAAAGTGGTTGCTCACGTGGGTTTCCACCCGAGGATACAGTATTTCCGCGCCTCATGCGGTCGCTTCTATCGTTGTTTCTGTTCCAAACAAAGCTGCTCTCGCTTTTGTTGCCAATCCCACCATTGTGCGCAACAGCGGCACGAAGGAGGGCGTTATGATCATGGAGCACTTCTCGTAAACATGCGTCATGAATATGTACAATTGGCGAATTCATGCGTCTAAGTCTGCCTTTCTTTTGTCCGTCTTCAACTACGCTACAACTACCAGATCAGTCAGATGCGCTTGCTTCCTCGTTTCTTTCCGTGTGGTTGTCTTGTAAATATGTGGAAGTGCGGCGTCGCTCTTTGGACCCTCGAGTCGTAATCGCCTAAATAATCTCGCGGAGCGGTGCGCACGGTTCAATCCGTGAGGGTGTTGACCTCGACCGCCTGTCGTTTGGTCTGCGGCGAGGCAGCATCTTGTTTGTCTGGTGACTTGTCGTCCTTAGTCGCATCAGTCTTATCCACGTTGGTTACGCTCGACAGCGGTCGCTTCTTACCAAGTTTTCCGCTCAGGTCAATGCTGAGGCTACCAGAAGTGGCTTTCTTCTCCGTATTCTTCTCTTCTTCCGGCTCCTCTTCGGAGCCCGTATCATGTGCCTCAGAGAAGAAGTGCAGCAGTAGTCTCGCGTCTTCAGACTTGGGCTGCGGCATGGGGGCCAACATATGCTGGTGCCTGTCGCCATGCTTCATGTTTGGCAGGATCTTGCGGCCGCGGACTGACACGGCGAGGGAGGACGGTAACGGCGCGGACGACATATGCTGCGTGCCTGGGCCAACACCGCTGCCACTGATCGACTTGAGGAAGCGAGCTTCCATGGCAGCCAACTCTTCGCGGACGCGTCGAATAGTCTGGCGGATGGCGGGTGTGTGCTCCATGGCGCGGAAGATTTGCTTGCCAAGGGAGCTGTTGCCCTTGAGCTTCTTGGTCACGCGCATTGCCTCGCAGTTCAGACGCTTCGCAAGATACCAGCGGAGCGAGGTTCCATCCTCCACGTCCAAAAGCCCGCGCTTGAAATAGTGGATAAGCAGGTTGGAGAAATCCTCTTCTTCTACTGTCCACTTACCGCTGCGTAGACCTGGAGAGCACTTGGACTTGGTTGACCGCTTCTTCGGACCGGTGGCAGCAGCAGCCGGCATCTCGGCGCGCGACACCGCAGTGAGCACCGCAGCGGCATTATTGGTTGCGCTGCTGACATGCTGGTGATGCCGCGTCTGACTGTGAGGGTCTTGGTTGTCTCGTGGCTGCTGGAATGAATGCTGCAGAGCCAGCGGGCTGTGCTGGTGGTGTACACCGAGCTTCTGCGAATTGCTGCTTCCGCTGTGGGCCAAGCTCACGATGGCGTGTGCGATGGACGTTCCGGAGCTCATGCCGGTACTTGTACTGCTGGTGTTGGTACTGCTGCCAGCGTTGTTGCCGACGGGCTGGCTGCTATTTACCATGGACAGCATCGTCTCGGACGGAATGGTATTGGGGTTACTGTGACGTCGCTCTTCTAGAATGAAGCTGGATGCGTGGACGTTGAAGCTCGCTAGACAATGCAGCTCCAGTCAGGTTAAGCGTGGCTTTATCCGGATCCAATCCTCCTTATCCTCGTCGTCGCTTCCGAGCTCTTGTTTGCTTGAAGCGAACTGCTGGAGTGCTTTGTGCCTGAATTGAAGTTGGTGGCTCCTAGAGATTCTAAAGTGAAGTGGCGAGGCCAGAGGCTTCAAGTACATCGACAGAGAAGAGAGTCAGCCGAGCGGACGAACACACGTCCGCCATTCAAACGCACAGATGCAGAAAAGGAGCATACATCCTCCACAGCCCTGCTGGTTTTCTCAGCTTACCTGGCTTTTCACTGGGGCTTTGTATGTTGGGACAGACACCGAACACCGCTGTGCTTTGCTCTTCACTTCAGCTCGATTGGTCCAATCTGCTTGCAGCCTGCAGCACCAAACCCGCCACAAATCACGAGAAATATGGATCAATCAGGTGGTCGTGGGAGGGAGAAAAACACACCAAACCATTTAGACACAGTCCACCATGTGCGCACCAAGGACGGCAAAGACTGATGCCTTGGGACGGAGAGCCGTCACTTCAACTTACCTACAGTACTGGCTGCGTTGATTGACACCGACCCCTGGCACGGCGGAGATGGCAAAGTGAAGTTGGGGTCGCTACTGCTGCTGATGGTGACTCGACTCGGAGATTGACTTGACCCGCTAACTGAACGACCGTCAGGCAGCTCTGAGGTAGTCTTATCTCGGCGTGCTTCGACTTCGATAATGGAGGCTTTTCTTCTTCTGGTTCTGGCCGAGGGCGGCAAGCGCTGTACCCTTTCGCAACTGGGAATTGATTGGCGAAAATTCGTTTTGACCAATGAGGAGAGTGAATTTGAAGTTGAAGTTGCTGGTTTTGGCGAATGGCAGCGCGGCAAATATAGGACTTCAACTTGGCGAGAATTCGGAGGCGTGACATAGCGTCCTCTTCTCGCCGTCCCAGGAAGGCGGGAACAGCGTCCTGAAGGACCAAGTGATCAGAGGGTTAATTTGCTCGTCTCCAAGCTGCGTGGGAGTATTTTCGCACCTACGACTCAGCCCGCTAACTAAGGCACTCTGGTTTTGACCCCACTTCAAGCTCAGACTTGGAGTTTGTATGCTGGCACTAACGATTGGCGGCGATTGCACAAGCACAACGCGGCGACGGTTTACAAATCATCCGGGAAGTCCCTAGCCCGCATGCTGCCGCCGGCCATGAAGGTCACGCGCTACTCACTGCCTGCCAACTCGGCCGCTCTTTATAATAAATAAAATAATACATGTAGCGGTGACATCGGCACTCAATCAGGTACAAACCCTACATCTTTTAAAGCCTTTTTACCAAGCTTAATGTCGCGCTAAAAATGGCACCGAACGATGCGACGAAGAGCGTGTCACACTTTGAAGTTGGCTCTGTAGGCCATTGCCAAGCTGGCACTGCCAGAGCTAGACTCGTCTGCATCAGCTGCGAGTCCCCGTACTGGTAGTGAGTCGCCAAGGACAATGTCAATGTCTGACCAACACGACTCCAAACTTATCAGCCAGTTAGATACATGAACTGTAGTTATCTTCAGCGCTGCCGTTCAACTAATGCAACCGCCACCGACAGTGAACCGGCCCAGTCCGATAGACCCACGCAGCGACCATCGGTGTTAGTACACACGCGGTACTGGTATCTCTGTGTGCGCCAACACGTGGCGCTGCTATTTTTCGCCATGTGCTAGGGAGGAAGGTGAATCTGGTGAACAGGCTCTGAGCGCTTAAAGCAGTCCAGATGGTTGCTGTATACTGTACGAAAAAAAAACGTCGAAGTTGACCATGAACTCCGCTATGGTGTCGACGTCGCTGCTTCTCGCAGCCACGTCGAACCACCAGTCGTATTAGAGACCTTCGAAAGAGTAAGCAGACAAAACCAGCGCAATGCTCGACAGCAAACTAGACACAAGTTCGCTTAATGCGTTGGCGCCGAGCGCGATCAGCGCCGCTTTCGCGAGGATTTCGACGCGGGACTGGATTTCACCGGTCTGCCTGTCCACAGACCCTCTCTTCAGCGTTGACATACCCCGCTGCTCATATAAAGACGCCGGTCTGAACCTGTGAGTAGCATGGCGTTTTGCATCCGTCCGAGCAAAATTGTAGAAGGTTGTTTGAAGCAGTCTACGCCCTTTGAAGATCTCCTGTCATCCAATCACTGAATTTCGCCGATGGGTCGAAACGCATCGATTGGGTGAAAGCGTCGAAACGACTCGATCCTTTCAACACGCCTGGAGCATGTTGTTGTTCTTGCGCATTACTCTCTCCATGGAAGGAAGACGGAAAGCTAGACACTTTCGATGCCTATATCGCGCCCCTGCAGTCTCCAGAAGAACTCACAATTCAATTGCTCGCACCTCGTGCATCCAGTTGTTTGAGCACGAATCATTTTACAGCACCACCATTACCTCGAAGTTATTGATCCCTAGTAGCTAATCGACCTCCAGTTGTCGTCACGTCCTGCTAACAACAAAACTCCTCGACACCATGTCGTCTCAAGGAAGCAGTGGGTCGTTCATCATCGATGCCACGGTGGCAAATGCTACCGTCTTACCGACACCCAGTCCGGAAGAAGCTGTGGCCAAGCAGGCGATACTGGCCTACCTATTGTCCCGCTTCCACACGTTGCAACTCTTCCTGTTGCTCGGCTACGGCATCATGTGTCTGCTTTGTGTGACCCTCGTGATCTATTTGCGGTTCAACCGGAACACGGCTTTACGTGGTGATGCCACGGCAGCTCGGAAAATCATTTTGCCAGCCTACGAACCGCTCTTGTGGGTACTCGGATGCACTACCGGGATCTACACGGGATTCTTCTGTTCAGCATTGGCTACGGGACTCTACACGTACGACATCTCCAAGCTAGCGACCGAGGTGTTCTACTCCGGTCGACAATTCGTCTTTCTTAGTGTCATCGTGTTCATGCTCCAGAAGAGTGTGTCGGGTCCGGCACTTCGGCGTACGTTGGTGATCACGCTTGTTCTGTCGACCTATACCATTCCTCTCGTTTGGGTCATCACGACTTACTACCCAGCGTCCAACTTGTACGCTCCGTTGACAGCCACACGCGCTCTGCTACTGTTGCTCTACTCGTATGTACTCATCCGTCCCCCAGCACGAGCCAGCAAGCGCACACTGCGAGAGTATTGTGCATTCGCGTATCTCTACTATGCACTCTTGTTCGCGTACAATGAATGTTTTCGACAAGGTCGGTTGGAGACAGGGTTCTATCTCACATACTCGAACCTGCTCTGCGGTTCGCTCTGTCCGCTTGTGATCTGGCGCGTCCTGCGTGCAGACACAGAGCACTGGCGGGGCATGGGCCAGCGTGCTGTAGCACTACAGAGACTATTTTGCCAGACTCGTGGAATGCCAGAGCGGGTGTCATCCAAAGGCCTTCACATTCTGATTGAGATGCACCGCAAGTTCATCATCGACTTTGCGTATCTAGAGCTGCAGCAACGCATTGGCGTGGGAGCTAGTGCAGTTGTCTTCAAAGGAGTACTGCGTTCATCAATGGACGTCGCTGCTAAAGTCTATACTCCGACAGACTTCACAGAAGACACCGTGGCCGCTTTCTCGCAAGAAGCGGCGCTTTGTGGTGCACTGCATCATCCGAACATTGTTGCATTTTATGGCATGTGCGTGTGCCCGCCCACCATTTGCCTTGTCAACGAGCTTTGCATTGGGAGTTTGGAAGACGTCACTATCGCTGCCGCAAGACGACGCACTAGAGTGAGCGAGCACGATCACAACCGTCAGCAACTGCTACTGAACGTCGCCTATATGCTGGATGCGGCTCGAGCTGTGGCGTATCTGCACAGCTTCCGTCCACCGTTCTTGCACCGTGACATTAAACCAACCAACTTCCTGGTGGATGCGAACAGTAACGTCAAACTCACCGATTTTGGCGAGTCTCGCTCGCTACCTCGCGCACAAGTCGTCAGCAATGGCCTTGTTAGTGCACCTGGTGCTACACAGCGAAGTAGTCTGGGCGGATTCGGCAGCGAAAAGGCTTCAACTGTGGCAATGCTGGCCAGCGACGACGCCAACGCAAAGGCTCCAGCAGAGCGTGCCAGTATCGAAATTGCTGTCGTCGGATCTGCTAACCTGCAGCAACTTCGAGGATCGACGGGAATGGACGCGAAAACCATCGCGAAGGATGACGGTGACATTAACGCAGTCCGTATGACAGTCAAGGGCACCGTCGACTACATGGCCCCTGAAGTAATCAACGGACGGGCTGGACTTGCTGCGTACGGTGAAGCCGCCGACGTGTACTCGTTGGGTATCACCATGTGGGACGTGTTAAACCCCGGCCAGGACAAATTCCCTGGGACTGGCAGTAATCATTTCCGCGTGTTTGATCTCGTCCTCGAAGGTCAGCGCCCCGAGCTGGATCTCCGACTCCATCCTAGCATTCGTGCTATCCTCGAGAGCTCCTGGCATCACGAGCCACGACTGCGTCCTTCAGCACACAGTGTGGTGAGCACGTTAGAGAGCATTCAAGAGGAACTAAGTGCCGCCTTTGCACTCGAGCTGGCCGACGAGTTGGAAGATGCCATGCGTCTAGCAAGACCCATCGACGCATCAAGTGCGCCACTGGCGGCTCCACAAGGTTTTTCTGGTCAAGAATCTATTTCCCACATGTGTCAGCTACAGTATGTCGACACAACAAGTGAAGCTGTGCGCTTGGGCAATGCACTCATGGACTCTGGGTTACTCCACCATAGCAAACATGCTCGTCCGTTTGAGGAATCTAAGGAAGTCTATTTCTTCGACAACGACAACATCAATCTCTGTCAACCATTAGTCGTTGGCGCTTACACTCATGACCACACTATGAAGCTCGACGCAGAGAGCGCGACGGTGATCAGTTCGTCCACTCGCCCTTCGCGACGCACTTCGCATCGCTCAGATTCCACGAACCCGTTCACCAGTGCGGATCGCGCTCGTAGCGACAGCTCCCAATCCCAATCGGAGCGAACATTGCTGGAAAACGGAGTCTGCGCCTGCCGCAAGTTGGGACAGCGTCTCAACCAGCCCAAACCGTCCAAGTCTCGCCACCGATTCCGTCGAAGAGGGAGAGGGAAGGGCAAAAAAGAAGTGCCAGTCATGGTAGCCAGTAATGCAACGGAGCAACTGCAAACGAGGCTTCTGCTCGAGTCCCCGCACGAGTTGCACGAATTCGACAGCTTTGATGCAGGTCCCTCACCCGCTTAGATGCAAGTTGAAGTTGCAGCATGTCACATATTCCTTTCCTTTTCTACATATATTTTTTATATAACTTGAATAAAGTATACCATTGCAATCCTCTGGCATTGATCAATGTCAATAATGAACGACACGAATAAATATTTAAAGATATTCTGGAGTTGCTACTCGAACTCGCGGAAGTGGAGATTAAAGAGAAGGGTTTACGATGGAAGTACCACATTGATGCGAGCTGCCACTGGGGAAAACCGAGAAGCTGTGCTCTTGCTCTTACAAGTTGGGGTAGTGTAGGGGGAACGGTATTGCTACTACCGGCAGATAGTGGAAGCTTCAAAGCAAATCATGCACTGATCAGGCATGACGGTATGTGGCTGTTGCTGATTACGCAGGTATCACCCCGCTTATGACAGCATCTCTTCGGGGACGCTCCAAACTATGCTCGACTTCTTTTCTTAAAAATGGGGTACTAACGTGAATTCGCAGCCAAGTAATGCGGACTGTTCGAGTGGCTCGTCCGCACGGTCGTTATTCTGTTGCAACTTTTCCACCTTGCGCTTGTAGCAGTAATGGCAGATTGATTTTCTCCATGCTCAACCAAATTGGAGCGATGATGAGAGATAAACGGTGGAAAAATTGAATCGACAATTCAAAATACCAATAACTCGCTTGACAAAATTGCGCGCTGGCGGGTGGCGATGGTAGCTCAGAACGGTTATGTTTTATGGTCGGCAACGGCGGTCGTTCGACACTGCACACCACGGTATGGGATCAAAACTTGAGCTGTTAGCAGGTAGCCAGCATCCGCAAGTACGGGGTGGTCTTGAGAAAGATCAGCAAGTAGACCGCTCAACGAGAGCACCAGCGAATCGAGCGATCACCCTCCGCCCCGCATGAACGTAACAAATGTTCAAGATCCAATCGCTGAAACTCAGGACGTTGGTTGTGATAGTGTTCTTCCGGCTTCGAACCTCGTTGGCATCTGCTGCTGCGACAGTGACCTTCACGTGAGTCCCATAGCGTGGAAACGTTGCAGGCGCCGGCGCCACGGGCAACTAGGCTGCAGGTAATCACAGGCCCCTAGCCCTAGCTTCGTACTCGGGGTGGGCGTGCGCAGATGAACTTGCACATCCTCGAGGGGGCTAAGCCGCTCATTGATGCCGACCAACTGACTTAATATGTTCTCTAGATTTGATGATAGCAGCGTATCCCGTCCTGCTATCATATATCTGACCTGCGCGTGATTCATGGCCTGCCAGTGAGCGCTTAGATGCGCCACCCACTCGCGCGAGTTTCTGTGGAGATACCGGCCCTAAGGCGATCAATAGTGGTAGCGATTCTGCGTTCCAGAGCGTACATACAGCGTGGCACAAAGACCGGAGTTGTGCTCGCGCTGACTGTTGTGGCAAGGACGTTTTTTAAATGCATCAGTAGCGAGGCCATGGTGGCGTCAACAACGTGCAGAATAACGTTGAAGCGAGCGTCCTTGAAGCCTAGCACGTGACGGTAGGCTTACGTAGGGTGATCAGCTGGCTATACTCCAGCACGGACAGTCGCTGTTGTAGGTCAGCGGATTGTTGGTGTTGCAACGGGTAGGTCTGGTGCTGAATATCTGCTAACATTTGGCTACACTCTGATCCTCTTTTGTCGTCGTCCCTATATAGGCGAACGCCTTCGCCTTCGTTAACGACTCTAACAACCATGCCCCACGAGTTGATATCCAGCTTCGACGACGCGTTAGCCTACGCGGTGGCTCCTCGATGTAACGAGTGGCCGGTCATGCCGGGCGTCACGATGCGACTTACCGCGGGCGGCATCAGCTTCAAGGTACCTCTGATGACTTCGGAAATATAGCTGGCGATATTTGGTCTCTTCTTTTCATGCTTCTGCGGTGGCGCAGAGTTGTTGCCCTCCTCGTCTAGCCGCTTACCCCAGTACATGGCAGGTTCCTCCTGAGAGTATGGCTGGTTTCCAGGAAGGCCGGAATCGGCAAAACGCGGAGCAAGCGGGTATAAGTACTCAGAAGGCTCGTCGTAGAAGAAAAATAGCAGATCAAACGCGTGCAGCATGCACTGTTGCCATCTCTCTGGCGACTTGTATATCGGCACTCCCTGCACTACTGAAGTCTTGATTCGTGCAGTATGTAGAAAAAGCCTCCCCACCAGAAACAGCAATAGAGAGTTGTTGCTTCCGACGAAGCAGGTATCGACTGATCTTCCAGAGGTATGACACATCATAATCAAGAGAACAGCATCATGTATCGCCTTGAGACACGTAGATACGTCAGCACGAGTGACTAAAATTTTATCATTACACTTAGGTCGTTGACTGAACATCCCGGGGCGTCGTTGGTTTGCACATTAGCGCGCAGGTTGCGCTTCTCAATGTGGCTAGCCGTTCTGTCACGAATTTTAGCAATTCTCTTAAAGTCATTGAGCGACGTAGAATAGCGCTCACGCAGCATGTTCACCACGTGCGAAAAATATCCAAGCACTGTAGCTTTGAACAGTAGACCATCCTAAGCTCGGGCTTTGTTGCTCTTTCGTTTGAACAAAAATGGAGAAAGTTGTTAGAAGTGAGTACATATTCTGAGTGGGCAGGCTAGCTGCTTCGCTATGAGCCTTATGAATGCCATTTAAGTCAGCTTTCGACACGCCTATTGATCTGAGGAATTCATCAAACATCTTTCAGCTGCCAGCTCCTGCCCAACAGTTCGCTGAGGGGTGTCAATGCCGCGCGAAGCCCTCTTCATCGTGACTGTCCGCTTAGCAGTCTAAGTTGTAATGGCGTTGGAGTAAGCGGCGCACTCTATATTTGCTTTACTTCTGGCCTGCTTTACAAGCCAGCAACCGCATCGACTTGAAGAGTTACTTCGTCGCAGAGTACAATTATACGATAATCCAGCTTTTGTCTTCGTATTAGTATACTGAATTATTTCCAACATTTGGAATATTCTGAACTATTCCAGAAATAAGCAGGATAAGTTCCCCTATCCGTAACGTAATATGATTGGACAAAACTGCATTATGACACTGTTTGGATCTCCCCCATTGGCTGTGGGGAGGAAAATATTTTATTATGGGCCGGTCTTCCGGACTGGATATAGTTATCATGCAATAAAGCCGCTAGTGCCGGTCAAGGCTTGACATTTCAATAATGTAAATGTGCCTCCATTATAGCGGCCAGATCTCCACTGCTGTAGTCATGATGTGATGGGGCACACAACAAAGTGCACAGGAAATGTGACTTCCGGAGAGTATACAAACTCTCAGTGAACGGCAGCTCGCTAAGTCCCTGGCCTGTGGGATTGCTACCAAAATTTGGTAGATTTAAGACTCAATATATTTATATGTGACCCCTTTTAATGCGTCTACATACAAACTATTAGTCACCTATAAAGTACCCTACCTGTTATCCTATTGAGAGGCTCTGAGGTCTTCGTACCATATCTGAGGTACCTATCCGTGACGTCATTACCGTTGACGTCATAGTGATGTTGGCTGCATCACTTAGTGTTCTTGGGTACACATGCTCTGAAGAGTGACGGAGTACTCTTCATGTAACCCCGTTACACCCTCCCCCACTTAGGTTCGGTTTACCGACAACCCAGGGCGAGTGAACGAAGTCGCCGCCTTTCACGGTCCAAGTCGAATTGCATCGACTTTGCTGCGGTTGGTTTCCGCAGCCGGATCATTTCCTTTGGAGCCCCGAGCACTTTCACGTCCTGTTCTTCTTCTCGGCTTCCACGTCAGTCTCAAGCATGGCTAAGACTCGGTCTGGCAGCGGTGCGAAAGCGCCTGCGAAGCCTGTTGGTTCCAAGCAGCAGGCTAAGAGCTCTAAGCCGTCCGGCAAAGGCTCTTCCGCTAAGGATCCACCAAGTGACCCCCAAGGCTGCCTGAGCCGCATGTGGATAATCCTGGGCTTCTCGTGGACTATGGGGAGGAATCTCCAATATCCTGGGGTGACAACGAAATCCCGCTCGTCAAGGGGTCTGACGGCGAGCAGAGTCAGTCCGATTCGCTTGGGTCTCATACCCCGCTTTCTAGCCATCATGGCGACGAGCCGAAGACGCCCGAAGTTCAGGGGAGTCCAGGCCGATCAAGAACTCGACGCTCGCGGAGACAACTGCCCGCGTCAAGGCTGCGGAGGCAGCAGCAGCCTCGGGAGTCAGTCGTAAGCAGCGGACTGCTTCTCCACTCCGTGAAGAGCTGGGGACTATCGCATAAACGAGTAAGGGCTCTTTAGCTCCTCTTCCGACGAGGAGGAAGAGGGCCAAGTCGGCCGAGAGATCTTTAATGATCTCGACAGCCGGCAGCCGGAGTACCAGGCTGCTCGTCCTAAGGGAGCGCGTGCCCGGCGACCCGGTTGCCTGTGCTGAAGTATTCTTCACCTGTCCGTGGGGAGGGGGCTCCTTACGCCCCCGGGTACTTCCGTCCTGAGGATTCCCACGGAGCCGACACCTACATGGGTCAGTTCTAACCGCCTCGCGTGCTTCTTGGTGGGCTCTCTTCTCGGGGCGCTTATGAGCGCCACCTGGTGGCCAAGCAGCCCCTGTTTCAAACGTAAGCATTGCTCGATGCGTGCTCCTGGCACCACAATAACATCCCGCTCAAGGAGTTCACGAGCCGGCGAAAGCAACCAGAGCTCCGGTCTGGACTGTGACCTGCGTGGGGCTATCCTGTCGCGATGTCCCAACACTGTGACTCTTTCCAAGAGACCGAGGCCGTCTTTTGAGAGTAGGCAGCTACGCGATGCTCACAAGGACAACTCGAGGTTCTTCGGCAGGATCTCACGCTGGAGGCCATTCTTGACCTCCGAGATCGGCGTATTGAGTTTGCCCATATGGTGGCCAATCGGCAGCTCTATCGAAACTGCAGAAGCATTCCGCATCTAGCGCTCATGAAAGAGCACGGGTATTGTCTTGGCTCTACGACCACACACCCTTCGGGAAAGAGAGCCTGGACTACTTACGAAGCCGCCGCCGATTCTGTTCCCAGATCGCGACAGTCTTCGGGCAGTCACCCTGGAGCTGTTCGTACGGCTCCCAGGAGCACTCAGCCTCCGAGTACCCCCTTCACTCCGGCGCTTCCCGTGAACGCGCCGCTCGTGGAGCACACGCTCCACGTGGAAGTGGGTCTCCATAGTACGGTCAAGGAGAGGCGGTGGTGTCCTCGGACGAGTACGAGTATGAGGCGCCGCGCCTCCGGTCCGGTTGAGGACCTGGTGTGCCGCCTTCGGCTCCATCTCGGACGACCGTCCTACGAATGACGTAGACGAGGTCTTCCAACGTCTGGATGCCTTTAGGGCGTCCATGAACCGAGTCCATGGGAGTTGTCTCTCGTTCGGGACCTCCTGCGGCTTGTGCCCCAGGCGGGAGCGCCTCCTGGGTACTCCCAGCCGTATCACTATGGCTCATACTCGGCGTATGCAGCCGGGGATCCTTCGTACGGAGCCCCTCCGCGGTCCCGCATGGGACCTGGGCTTCTCGCTCTGGGCGCGCTCAGAGAGAAGAGTCGCAGCCTCGCTTTGAAGTGCCGGGGTCTGTTAGCCCTGTGGATCATGGTACCGCTTCAGACGGCCCACGTAGAACGTCGGGTGGGTCGTCATCGACTTAGGCAGGTCAATGGTATATGCCGCATCATACCTAGCCAGGATCACGAAGGGTCCAATGTGTTTCAGCTTGTTGCTCCCAACGGAACTTACTGTGACGAGTGGTAAGTTCCTAGTGTCTAGTAGGACTAATTCACCCACTTTAAACACGTTTACGTTTCCTCTTCCTTGTTTGTCTGAGTACTCCTTTTGTTTGTCCGGTGCCGCTGACATGGCATCACGGACACGGCTGATTACATTCAGCCTGGTGTCTATAAAGCCTCCACTTATTTCCGCAAGTAAACCGGTCTCATGTCCGAGACCTGGGGAAAAAATATAAATTATATATAATGTTAGTTTTATTAATTTTTAGTATATACAAAATTAAGAGTTTTTGAATATTAAAGCGCTTTCCGAGCCTATCCCCCTCGTAGAACTGAAGCGGGTGTGCTGTCTCGCAAAGTGAGCGACACCCGTGGATGAAGCAAGCCATTCAGATAGAACGGGGTATGCCCGGTCGATGCGTGAACCGCATTGTTGAGTGCAAACTCAACTACTGGCAGGCGTTCTGAACAAGCGCAAAAAGCCTCCGAACAGACACTGCGTAGAGTATCCTCAAGCACTCTGTTGACACGCTCATCTGACCATCCGTCTGAGGATGATCGGCAGTGGACATGTGCAGCCTCGTTTCAAGTAGTTGGAACAGCGTTCGCCAAAACGCAACGGTAACCGCGGGTCACGATCTGAGACAATTGTCTCCGGCTGACCATGATGGCGGAAAACGCCATCCAGGAGCAGCTTCGCAGCCTGTTCCCCGGTCGCGGTGTCTTTAATCGGAGCAAGACGCGCCGTCTTGCTCAAACAGCACACGAACATCAAGACGGAGGTGTTTCCGTGGCCATCCGCTGGAAGTCCGAAGATGAAGTCCAGACTCATCGACTTCCAGCAGTCCGCTGGTACGGGCAGGCTGTACAAGGGAGCCGAGGCGCAACGGGCGGGTTTCACCCGCTGACATGTTTCACATGTCTTCACGTACTGAGAGACCGACTGGAAGGTCTTCTCGTGGCCCAAGCGACCGCTGGACGGCACATCGTGCGCCTCCTGTGGGGGGGGATGTCGAACTTGAGACCCTCGTCGCTTGGAATGGCCACCCATGGGAGTTCATGGGGCTCCACTCGACAGTAGAGCAGACCATCGGCCCACTCGTATTCATCGAGCCGGGCTCTCTGACGTGGCGTGAGCCACTCGACCTTGGCTTACTTGACAGCGGCCAGGAAACGCACCAGAGGTGCCAGAGCTTCATCGCCCCGATACGCCATGCGTATCTGATCGTACAGAACGGTCATGTCACGGCTTACGTGCGCCAGCCCATAGTCCGGCTTGCGTGACAACGCATCGGCAAGCCCGTTGTGCTTGCCAGGCTTGTACTTGACGCGGAAGTTGTATTCCGCGAAGGAGGACAGTCACATCTCCATCCTTTGGGACAAATGGGGCGAATTTGTCGCTGCCCGTAGGGATGCGTGATCTGTGTAGATCACAAAGGGATGTGAGCCCAGGAGGTGCACCCGAAACCTACAAGGGCGTACCTCATGGAAACCAGCTCCTTGTCATGAACGCGGTAGTTCTGTTCAGCAGCCTTTGAGCTGCCTGGACTGAAACGATCACTCGTTCACGTCCTGCTGCATCGTGCTGCAGCAATGCACATCCGATTGCATTATCGGATGCATCGCAGACGACGCTGAACGGCTTCATCTCGTCCGGCAGTGCCAGGACAGGCGCACTCTGAAAGCTTACCTTGCCATTGTCAAAGGCTCCCTGGTGCTCACGCCCTCAGTGCCAGTCGGTATCCTTCTTCAGAAGATCGGACAAGGGTCTTGCCAGACCCGCGTACCCTTCGCTGTACTTATGGAGGTAGTTGGCTAAGCTCAGCCGCTTCCTCGGGTCCTTCTGGGACCTTGGCGTTGACCAAGCCGAAATGGCCTTGACCTTGTCCGGGTCGGCTCGAACGCCGACGTTGCTAACGAAGCAACCGAAAACTTTAATCTCTTGCGCCGCGAAGCAGCACTTGTCGATGCTGGCACAGAGCTTGTTCGATCTCATGACCTTTAACACTCGACGGAGGTGCTTCAAATGCACCTCCATAGCCGCCTTGCCTCCCTCGGCACGGCTATAGATGAAGGTGTCGTCGACTACGACTATGCGTACGCACGCAGTGGTCTAAACGACTGCGTGACCAGGCGATTGGACGTCGCCGGGGCATTAGACAGGCCCTGTGACATCACCATCCACTCCCAGAGCATACCTCTCGGGTACTCACTGCATTGAGCGGGATGTCGCTCTCGCGCATCAGGATCCAGTAGTATCCATCCACCAGATCCAGGGCGCTGTATAACGCGCACCCGGCCATGTTGTTTAACAATACATCCTTTCGCGGGATGCGCCTGGGCCAGCACCGTTGCGCTGTTCAGTTTATTAAAAGCATGAACCAGACGTCACTTTACTGTTCGGCTTCCGACCGCAAGGTTGGCGTCGAGTGTGGTGGTTTCGATTCCCGCACCATGCCTGCCTTGGCCTTTGCGGCGAAGAAGGCATCAATGACCTCGCAATGCTCTCGAGGCAGTGGCTATTGTCTAGTGATACAGTACTTTGTGCCCGGCACGAGATCAATCTTGTGGCTGATCCCATGATCCGGTCGGAGTTGAGACGGTGGATCGTTGGACACCACTTTCTCGAACGCCTTCATTAAAGGATACACTGGATCCTTCGGGTTCTTCAGAAACTCAGAACCCGAGCGAGAGGAACGCTGGGAGGTGAATACTTCCAGGACGTCCTCGTCCATAACCGAAGAGGAATTCAATCCCTCTGGAATGGACTCTTGCTTTAAGAGTACCACCTCCGCGATTTCTCCTGCCTTCAGGTCGGCTAGGAAATCTGCCGGCGCCAACTCCTTGAGGTTCAGGAGCTCTGACACCTCTGGCAGCGGCTCTAGCTGGATGCCACCTGCCTCGACCTGATGGACGGTCTCGCCGTCGAGGATGTAATAACACCCTTCGACTGGGACCCGGAAGAACCCGGGTCCTGGGTTCCGAGGCTCTTAAAGTGACTCCAGTTTGAAACGACTTCAGACTCGACTTGCGGTGTTATTATGTCGTCGATGGCGGCCGTGACGTGACGTGTACTTCGTTACCCACGTCTGTGGACATCTCATTGACGACGTCCAAAGCCGCTAGGGCTTCGAGTGGAACATGGTTACCCACAGAAGTGCATTCCGCCACTTCTTCTTCAGTTATGGTCTGGGCGACCTGGTGTGGAACAAGGTTACCCACACAGAAAGCGCATTTTTCTACACCTTCAGCGCCTCGCGCGTCTTCCTCGCCAGTTTCCGTCTGGGTGACTCGGTGTGGACCTAGGTTACCCATCTGGTCGGTGCCACCCGCCATTGCCACTCTTGAAGCCTTAGCCGCTGGTCTAGATTCCGGCTGAGGTCGAGAGCTATCTGGTAAGGACTGCCAGACTCGACCAGTGCAGCCTCTGCTGCCACCGCTTCTAGGGAGTCGCCCAATACGTCGGCGGCTCCCAAAATTCACTGGATGCTCCTGCATTCCGGCGCCACTTTTGGACGCCCAGTTCCTGGCAGAGGTGGGAACATGACTCACCAATACTCTGCCAGTAAGTGCGGGCCGGCTGACCCCGATGGCTTTGTTTCGCCAATCGATCTATGGCTCATGTTTCTCGAGCCAGGGTAGACCCACATGGATTTTGGAAGAGGTAATCACCGTTTCGTCGGCTAGGTGTATCGACACCGTTCCGTTGCCTTTTCTTTCTCGTAAAACATCGTCCAACTTGTTGCTATTCTCCGCAACGGTCTGCGAAATTCGTCGACGCCCCGTAGTCTATCAAGACTCGGAAGGATGGGTATATCCCCGTACACTTACGTGTACTACTAGCAGCCCAACGCTGCCCTTCTTTGATTCGAGAGTGCAACACTCTTAGGGATAAGTGTCCATCGTGCGCGCCACCCGCGCACCGCTCATGAAGACTTTGATCTTCCCCAGTAGGGCGCCCCGACCCTATTGGTGTCCTGCGTTTCCCTTCCCGTGGGGTAGAGACCTTTGCCAGCGATCTTTGAGCGCGATGGGCCTGGGAGTGAAACGCTTTCCTTGTCCCCCCGCAGGACAGGCACGTGCTACGTGCTCTAGCTATACCACAGTTATAGCAGCGAATATCATGCTGCTCGGCGAGCCCATGTTCCATGGAAACTGGCGCGCTGGGGCCTCCGCGACTTGATGTCGCTTCACCTGACCACATCGCCGCCGGCGTACGCGCTTGGTGGTGACTGTACTTTTCTTAGAGGGCGACTTGGATCGCCTCTCCCAGAGTATTGGCCTGCACCCGAAACAGCTGGGTGCGGGCCAGACCAACTCTTAGGCCGTCCATGAGCACCGCCTTGACGTGTTCATGAAGTGGGTTTCCCATGAGGGATGCGGTAAGCTCCCGCATCTCCTGGATGTACTCGTGTAGCTCACGTCTTCCCTGTTTACATGACAGAAAGCATGACCGCTGGCGGTACTCATAGTTCGCCGGGAGCAACGCGGCTCTAAGCTGTTCACACAGCTGATCCAAGGATGCGAAGCATCAAGGAGTTGTCGCTTCCCGCGTATATGCCCAACCCTTAGCACGCCCTAAGGTTGTAGAGGGCGAAAGCCTCTCGGAGGTGCTCGGAAGCGATGAGAGTCGCATCTAGTGCGAGCTCTACTTTTCGCACTCAGAAGTGAAGGTTTTCGCATTCCTTCCCTTCATAAGGGTTTACCTTCAGCTTCAACGGCTTGGGGTAGACCGGTTCGGCTCTGCGGCCGGAACCTGGCAGGTTGCTCTGAACATGTTCGATGAGCCCCCGCTTATACATGTCGAATGTGGTCACGCGTTCGACCTGCTCAGCTTGCGTTGACGACGCCAAGCTGCGCAAGGCATCGATGCCAAAGATGCGGGTCATCTGACGAACGGCTTCAAACTGTGAGTGGTTCAGATGAGGAAATTCATTCCGGTCCATGTGGCTAGGACTCAGAGGTTTCAGATAGTAACCCGCGTAGGCGTGGATTGACTACAAGTGCTACCGAGTGTGACGGGGCACACAGCAATATCACAGAAAGTGGGACTTCCGGAGAGTATACAAACTCTCAGCGAACGGCAGTTCACAAGTTCCTGGTCTACTGTTACCAAATTAGGTAGATATAAAACTGAATGTATTTATAGATGGCCCCTTTACAGCGTCTACATACTAACTATTGGTCACCTATAAGTACCCTCCCTACCTGTTATCCTATTGGGTGGTTCTGAGGTCTTTGCACCGTACGTGTGGCACCTATCCGTGACGTCATTACATAGTAATGTTGGCTACATCACTTAGAGTACTTAGGTACACCATTCCGAAGAGTGCCAAGTCACTCTTCATGTAACCCCGTTACACATGATCTCTTGAAGCGAGCCTTTGCCGTCGTAACGTACCCGCGTATACCTACAGCCTAGGATTGTTTGGCGGCAGGTGTCCGAAGGAGGGGGGGGGGGGACAACTTAAATAACCGTTCTCAATCGCTGAGGCTACATAAAACAATACTTGCGACGCGGTGCGGTGCGATGGGTTGAAAATTGAGATGAGCCTTAGCCGACCAAACTTCGATGTGGATTCGATAGTCAAGTTTGGGGAAGCCCAATTCGCTCGCGTGGCGCAAGTTTGGATATAATCAACAATAATATATGATCTATTCAAGTTGAAGTGCCCAGTTGCCCGTACTTGGTAAATCCCCACTTGTAGGTTAATCTACAAATATGTCCCACACACGCAACCTGCAGACAGTAGTGTAGCCACGTTGAGCGTGTGGCTACAGCCCCACATTAGCAGGCTCGCTACAACTTGTACCCATTGTCACTATGTAGAGATGAAAGACGAACTGAGATACAGCCCCTCAAAGAGGGGACAAATTCAAAAGCGCCCGCACTTGAGCAAGCTTTCATTGGGATCTCATTGCAAACTTCTGCAGTGAGTCCAAGCCCCAGCTGTCACTCCCCTCTCCATCCAGCAAGCCCTCTTGGCGCACGCCTTCTTCCAACGCCAGGGTGGCGGCGGCGGCGGCATCATGCCCACGGCTATCACGTCCAGTCGACGTGCATGCAGCCCGTGGCCTGCAACACACCACGTACGACGGCGTGATGGACATCACGTCCACCGCGTCGACCACGTTGGAGTGGTGCACGACGATAATAAATTTTAACGACCACTTCGCTTCTTATGTATCGGTGAACAGCAAGCACACACTGGCCACCAACCCTGTGCTACGCAGCATAAAGTACAACCATCTGTGGGTCAACCACAGCGAGACTACGCACCCCGGTCACCGGTGCCCACACGAACCGCATCGAGGGCGCCTGGGAGATCCGGGTCAAGCAACACGTGAGGGTCCGTTAGATTTGGCTATGCGGGAGATGAAGAATGCGCTTCTTACCATGTACCTTGACGAGTATCTGTGGCGAAGCTGGTTCACTCCGGCAGAGGCGACGCCGACGCAGGTGCTACACGCGCTGATAGCTGGTATCGTGAAGTATTAAACTGAGTAGTAGGAGGTAGCATAATCTGTAATGAAATGCTTGATGCTTTTATAGGTTCGAATCTGAATTGTAGATTGGCGTTATCCGCTCAGTTCACAGAAATGTGTTGTCATCTAATTATAATCCTCGCAAAATGGCGCAAATTTCAATTTCGTCCGTCTTGCACGACCACCAAAAATCTCAGGAGTCAACATGGCCCGGCGTGGCATCTTCTTGCTCTTCGAGGGCGTCGACCGCTGCGGCAAGACGACGCAGACCAAGCTTCTCCACGAAGCCCTAAACTCGTCCTTGCCTTCGCAGCCCTCCGCCTTGCTGCACTTCCCTGACCGCAGTACAGCCATCGGCAAGAGCATCCATTCATACCTCACGAGCTCCGAGGCCATGGACGACCACGCCATCCACTTGCTCTTCTCGGCTAATCGTTGGGAGGCGGCAAGCAAGATCGAGTCTCTCCTGGCCAGCGGTCAGCACATCATCATGGACCGCTACTCGTTCAGCGGCGTGGCCTTCTCCGCCGCTAAGAACGGCATGTCGCTCGACTGGTGCTGGGCGCCCGAGATGGGGCTACCTAAGCCCGACGCCGTCATCTTCCTGGACGTCCCAGTGACGCAGGCGTCGACCCGTGCCGACTTCGGACAGGAACGGTACGAGACGTCGGCCTTCCAGGAGAAAGTCTACCGCAACTTCTACGACATCATGGACCGCACGACGCCCAAGTGGCACGTCGTGGACGCCACAGGCACCATCGAACAGGTACACGAGAAGGTGCTGGCGATTGCCAGAGAGACTATTGAGAAATACACAGAGTCAGCGTTAAACCACTTCGAAAAGTTGTGAGACAAAGAAAATATACGACGAAGACAAATTAGTGAGTAGTATGGGCGTTTTCTAAAGTTATTTTTTATTTGTTCGTGTTCTTTTGTCGTTGTTTATGCTAAAGCTTCGCTACAGTTAGCTGATGTTCCGTCGGATAAACGAGCAGAAGCTTTTGGGCGGGATGGGATCGTGTGCAGACTGGAAGTTGTCGACATTGTCGTAGAGCTTGGCGCTGAGAAGCGCGTGCTGGGTGTTGGGGTTTGGTGGAGGAATTTGTGCATAAGTGCGAAGTCGGCACGCAAACTTGTCCCGTCGGGGCTGCGGTGATACCGGCGGGTACCAGCACTACCTTGAGTAAATGGACGACGTTTAAGCTGCGCTGTGGTTGTGGCTGCTGTCGGAGATTGCTGCAGTTCTTGGGTGCGACTAGAGAGGCAAGTATTGACATGGATATTGGCAGCAAGAGAGTCGGGACGATGTTTGTCTCGATCTCGACTTCCTAGTAGCGATAACCGGCCGAGGCTAATATTGCCGATGTTAATGTGCGTCGAGTTGCTGGTGTGTGAGTCAGTCATTTCATCTTGGAGATCACCTTGTCGACCTCGTCGGAAACGCTCTCCTTCCAGCCACATTTGCGACTGCATTTGGCTGAGAAATACTTCCCATGCTAGGAGTATTTTTACGGGAAAACAGAACCGAAGCCAGCCGATCGCCTCTTGTGACGTGAAGCTGGAGTGTTTCATCAGGTAGCAGCCAATGCATGTAGCGGCCGACACACATCCAGAGCCACTTGAGGCATTGACGGCAATCAGACCATCCGTGCCTTCACAAGCTTCCAAAAATCTGTTCATTACTACTTCATCCGAACGAGGAAATGTATCACCAAGTGATATCGTCGATGAAATATCCACAACTTCCAATCCTCGTGCTGCAAAAGCATTAACGTCATTAGGTACTTTACTCAGCATGACCACGAGCGAAACCCTTCGACGCTTCAAGGCTGAAATAGTACCATCCAGTAGTGCAGATTCATCGTCGTGCTTGGCCTCAGAATTCTTTTGTTCGGTCTCAGCAAATGTTCTACTGAATACGATGAAGCGTCGCGACACTGTCCAAAGATTTGGTTCATCATCGCCTTGCTGTCTAATTGAATCCCAGGCTGTAGCATTTCGAGGACCTAAAAGCTCCATCTCGAGACCTTTTGCGATTCCTGCGAGTGAGAGCAGCAGATTGGGCGGAAGAAATGAATCGGATGTTGACAAGAAAGACGAGAAAAGATAGGGAAGATGCTCGAAAGGAGCCAAGGCTTCGTGTGGCGGCAATTGAAGGTACAGCAGTCTCCATCTGCATATGAGATGAATAACTTGAAGTTCTTCTCGAAGATGCCGCCTTTGCAGGAAAAAATAGTGCACATTTTCAGAATCATTTCCTCTTATCGGATGTCGAAGTGCTGAGTCGTCGACAAGTTGTGAAGCTGTGGCCTCACTCAAGATGCTGGTCAGAAACGAGTTAAAGCGAATCGTCTGAGGAATCCCAAGGACGATTTCGCTGCTGCTTGGTATACTGGGAAGAAGTTGTTCCTGAAGGGATACGAAGTGAATGCCTGGTGTTCTTGGAAAAAGATGCCGCCCTGAAGTTGGTTGTGAATTGGAGACGTCGCAATTTGTGTCCTTTGTGCGATGAATTGAGCAGGTCGTTCGCTCTCGAACCACCACCAGATAGAATCGTCGAGGGAGAAACTCGATGGGAACAGGTGAGAGACCTGACCGACGCCTCATGTTTGCCGACCGAACTGGTCTTGATGGTTGAAAACGCGAAGAAAACCTGCGCTGCTGCAAGCTAAAATACTCGTAGCATGAGCTGACAATGTTAAGAAGCTCAATTGAGCTTGGACGAGATAGTTAGGGTGGAGGCAAAGCTGCCAGCCTAATGCTGGCGGTTGCCTAAAAATACGGAAAGCGTTCGCATACGCTAAAACGGAATCAGGAAATGCTCACGTTTTAAGTGATCAGGTGGTTCATTCAAGGGTAAAAAACTCTTGTAATGTCGAGCTTAGTGTCATTGCGGGTCCCTCTTTCAAAGGGAAAACGGGGGAAATCCAAGAGATATATCACTGGCGACCACGTCAGCGACGGCAGTAGCCCATACAAATCACTGGGAAAAGCCCATTCACGAAAGGAAAAGTTGAGGGAGGATGCCGGTTGCCATGATCATTCTAAAGTCGATCCCCAGCTTTGTCATCAGTATCAAGAGGCCTTGCGCCAACGTGACTTTCGACAAGTTTTGTGGATGATCACAAACGGTGATATACCTGCCAACTACGAGACAAAAACTGGCGAGACCGCGCTACTTGCTGCAGTATCTGCGAAAAATTCGGATGTTTTTGCGATTTTAATGGCAAGGTAACATCCTGTGTAGGGTTTGATCTTTGATTGCTTGTAGGAGGTGGATTAATGGGCATATTGCTTGTTGATTTTCAGCGGAGTTTCCATTGATACACCCAACCGGAGAGGTTACACAGCGCTAATGAAAGCTATTGCAGCAGCTGTGCCACAACACAGACCTCTTCTCAATCGAGTACACGGTTTCGATAGCCTTGTCATATCGAACAACAATGTTGAGCTTGAACACACCAGCACAACGAAGAATGAGATGGATACTGGTATTTTTGAGAATAATATTGTCGCGAGCGTCCTCGAATTTGAACCAAATTTGTTCCAAACGGATAAATCTGGGAGGACCGCGTGCGACTGGGCGAAGCTCACGGGTAATACACAAGCGCTTGACTGGCTGGAGAAACGACAGCAGGAGAAGTCCATAGCGCATCAAAGCCTCGCTAACTGCCAGGAGCAAGTGGCGCAATGCCAAGAGCTTTTCAATTGTCATGAAATCTGTATCCAGCGCATTGAAAATTTGATTGCGCCTCAGTTCTTCGATGAAAATGAACTGGTCAAGTTCCTCAAAGCGACGACAATAACCTCATTCGAGTTCGTCAGAGCTCTAAACGACCTCAAGACGTTGAATGGCACCTGCAGTCCTCGTCCATTTCGTTCACAATTCTTTGTCAATATTGAAACCCGTCAAGGGTGGACACCACTGACAAAATGCGCAGCTTTTGGATATCTGAGTGGGGTCCAGGAATTGCTAGCGATGGGTGCAGATCTTCACTACGAGACAAAACTCCGACACACAGCGATGACGTGGGCATCCTATTGCGGACACGAGGCTGTGGTCCTGCACTTGCTTCGTATTGGCGTGGACGTGAACCAGAAAACACGGGATGGAAAAACTGCGATAATGCATGCAATCAGTAACTCACAAGCCAAGATTGTGCGTCATTTACTCATCGCTATGAGGGGCCAGTGTTTCCCTTCTCCACCAATTGAAACATTCTCTAATGAACTCACGAATTCAAAGATGCAGCCCCAGTCCAAGCATGTTTATTCTGGTCAGAAGCCGAACGAACTCAAGTCTGTCCAAACCGAATGGCACCAAACATTCTTAAAGACAATGCACTGGCAGGACGAAACTGGTAACGATGCCCTCAAGCTCGCGAAGGTTGCCGTAGAGCAAGCCGAGTTCATCTGTGGTGAGTTACTGGACGAATCGAGTTCGGACCGTGAAGAAGAGTTGCCACCTGCAATTCAAGTTCTTCGACAGGTTCAAACAGCGCTCAAGGAAGCCGAAGAACACAAGCGTTACGTGGAAATCCACGCCAATCGCACGCAACTCACAACGTGTTCCAATACTGGATGCGCTTTCATGGCTCCGAAAGACGTTTTGCCGACACACGAGCACCATCATTGCAGCAAGCGCACGATCACGTGTGACAACTGCAATTCTTTATTATGTTTTGAAGACCGAAGTCATCATGATACACAGCAGTGTCCGATGCGGCGCGTAGCATGCACTAACTTTCAGTACGGATGTCACGAGCAAATCCTCTTCCAGGACTTAGAGCACCATCTCAATCATCACTGTCGAAAACGAGCATTGGAATGTCGTCTCTTGTGTGGAACCACAGTGCAATGTGATAAACTGGAGGAGCATGAAAGTGCACAATGTCCTATGCGAATAATTACCTGTGATATCGGATGCCACGCGACTTTCACTGCAAATTTCAGAAAACGCCATCGACTTTATCAGTGTCCGAAGCGAATGGTCCCATGCACGAAAAAAAAAACGGGAGAAGGAGGCTGCGGCGTACAGGTGAAATTTGACGAGATGGAGTTTCACTTAACCACGTTATGTGAATTGCGAAAAATTGCGTGCAAATGGGCATCGTATGGCTGCGAGGAAACAATTTCTGGTGTGGCGGCAGCTCGATGGCATCATGAGACTCACGAATGTCCATTTCGTTTGGTATCGTGCCGCAACGGATGCGAATTGAGCGGAACATTTGTGGCATGCTTTGCTCAAGAGCATTATCACTGGCAATGTATGATCGAACGACAGTCGTGTCCAAACAAATGCCATGATAAGCTGAGTTCAAGTGTCTTACAGTTACCTAGACATTTACTCATGGTTCATAGCTTACAGGATGCAGGCGACTGTCCTTTAAGAGAGACGCCATGTCCGCTGGATTTGTGTGGCAAGCACATTCGACTGCTCGATACTGATCCGCAGTATCACGATGCTTTAAAGAGCAGCGACGGCGAGTTGGGACGAGTGGAAAAGCGAGCTGTCAGTTTAAGAGCACTGCAACAACGTGTCCACATGTACGAGGCCTTTCTAGACAAGCTAAAGAGCTGGCAGCACGCTAAGAGCACGGATTGTGTACCAAAACATTTTCAGAAACCAGAGACGGTGGCATTCCTCCTAGATTGGCTACAAGGCCTCCATGCGCAGTTGCAACCAGCATTGAAGGAACTCCAGCTACAGACATCCACTTGTTCACGACTGTGCCGGGTCTTGACCTTCGACTCGAGTAAATGGCAACATTTGCTTGAGTTTCCGGATGGCCGCTCGGTTTGGCTGACACTCGAACGACGTGAGTATGACATTATAGGCCTTCAAGACTTTCATTGTGGTCTTCGAACAGCTCAAACACTTGCTGCGCATATTCAAGAGGAGTGTTGTCATCGTCTAGTTCCTTGTCCGCTCAGCTGTGGCCAACGTCTTCCAGCGCATACGGTCGAGTGTCATCTGGCCCAGCACTGCAATATGCGAAACGCTGTTTGTCGACTCGGATGTGGTCAAATTCTGGCGTTTGGGCTCCTTTCGGAGCATGAAACAGATGATTGCCCACTACGAATTGGTTTTTGCGAATATTGCCACTTGTCACTTAATGTCGAAAATATACCGTTGCATCTTGACAAAGAGTGCAAACAACGACCTCGAGCGTGTCGACTGGGCTGCACTGACCAAGTTGCGTGGGCTGATACCGCTGAGCACGAATCCAGTGGCTGTTCGAAGCGTCTGATCCAATGCACACAATGCAACCAACAAATTTGGTTCAGCGAAAATGCGAGTCATGAAAAAGACGAATGTCCGTTGCGACTGTATGGCAAATGTGATAAAGGTTGCGGACAAACTTTACGCCAAAATGAAATTGCACATCATCTTATTTTCAGTTGCACGAAAAGAATTGTTGAGTGCAAGCAATGCCAACAGCGAATGCCGTTTGCCAATGTCCAAGAGCATCGTGAATTTCTCTGCTCTCAACGACTAGTGAACTGCCACAAAGGATGTGGGAGACGTTTCAAGGAACTTGATACCGAAATGCACGAGAGCGAAGAATGCGAGAAGCGGGTGGTATTTTGTGACAATCAGTGTGGACTGTATGTGCCGTGGTGCGAGTTGGAAGACCATTTAAAGTCAAAATGCTCAATGCGAGTCATGGCGTGCCCTACAGGCTGTCGTGAATGGATTTGTGCCTATCTCTATGACGAGCATTGGAAACGCTGTCGACAGCGACTTGTGCCTTGTGGTGTTGGTGGCAAATTGTGTGCGCGTCCTCTTCGAGTCTGGCACGTGGGAAATAAACTAGTGCGTTGTGCTGTCCATGGGGAGAATGCACTTCTCGGTGCTCTGAAATCCCAAGATCTGGATCTTGTGACGTATTTCTTGCAAAACGTCGACGCTTTTAACGTAGTGAATGAAGAATTTGCCAATGGGTTTTCGCCACTGGTACTCGCAGCTTCTTTAGAAAATGTCGATCTGGTCCAGCTTTTATTTCGTTTCGGAGCTGATGTCAATTTTGAAACATCACGTGGTCGAACGCCGCTGTCGGAGGCTTGTTGCGCTCAGGATGTAGTCACCGTCAAACTGTTGATTGAGAACCGAGCCAGTGTTACGTACACGAATCGTCAGGGTCGAAACTTGCTGCAAATGGTTCGTGCCTATGCAGAATCCGAGACCACGACCACTGACAACGTATCCACGAGTGGATCCAAGTGGCACGAGATCATCCAATTGTTGGAAGACCAGGCGGAACTCGAGCGTGCGCAGCGCGACCTATTTATCGCGATCGCTTGTTCAGACTACGACTATTTGCTCCAGTGTTTCAAATATTCTACCAAACTTACTACAACTCAAGCTGTATCTACCAACGTAAACCCGTTGGAAGTTCTTGAAAACTTAGTCACCGCGAAAGAAAAGCAAGCACAAGTCGTGCGTGCCGAATTGGATGAGGCCGTTCAAGTGTTTAACGAGAGTATCGCTGAAACAGAAGCCAAACGTGTTCAAGCTGTGGAATTGTCCTCTCAAGTCGACGATAGCTCTCGGCGACTGCAGACAGTGGAGAAAGCTGAGGAAACGTCCGATATTGACTCGAGTGCACTCGAAGCGGATATGCTCGTTATGATCCGTGAAATAACTGCGCAAGATATCGCTTTGCTACTGAATTCTCACGTTCCATCCGAGACGTCACTCGTCGTAGTGAAAGCTCTCTCTCTGTTGTGTGGAGTCGTTCCTCGAGGACGTCGAAACGCGACTGAATACACGGACATTGAATGGTGGAAGACAGCTCAAGCTTTGCTCATGGATCGGAGTTTGCTGCGTCGACTGCGAGGATATCGGCAAGATCCCGTTTCTCCCGATGTCATGGCCAAAGTGCGTCGAGAATGCTTGAAAACGCCCGCGTTTGCCGCATGCTCAGCTTCCTTTAAAGAAAACTGTGCGCGTTTCACTGTCGAAGCGGGAGAACGAAGCCTCAAGAGTAGAATTCCGTCTGTCGAGACACTTCGTGGAGACATTGTGGGCATTCTCGCGACGTGGGTGCAAGGAGTCGAAATGGAGTATAAAGCTCGAGCGGAACGTCAAGTTTTAGTGGAGCGCAAACGTCAGCTCGAGGTCGCGCTCTCCTTAGCGCGTGAGAAGCAGCAACACGCCCATTTTGAGGCTCAAGTGGAAGCTCGGTCGCTTCCTGCACGTCAAGAAGAAGTGGACAAAGTTCGCGTTCAGTGTGATCTCGTCGAGAAGGAGCTCGAGGTGGCCAAGAAGCGACTTCACACGTACAAACTACTGAATTATGTTGCTCTAAGTGGCCACACGCCACTGACCTTTGCGTGTGCGGTTGGGAACGAGGCGATTGTTCACATGTTGATTTCACACGGTGGCTGTAGTGGGCATCCATTCGAGGAGCAGGTGCTGTGTGCGTCTTTGATTCAAGTGCTCGTCCGAGACTATCAGTTCCGGAACAAATTTGAACGAGAACGTCGTCAAGAAGGGAGTGAACGGGGGATTAAACCTCGTTCCGATGTGGTCATTGAGGCACTTGTTCGGACAGTAGCCCATACGTTCATTGTTGGCCACTATAAACGTAAGCTTGTCCATTTCCGCCAGACTCACCGTGTTTCTCTTCACGAGGCTGTGATTAACGGACACTCCGAGATCGCCGCCATTTTACTATCCAAGGGGGCCAAGTTATGGCAAAAAACCTTCGTATTACCTGAGCGAGTTTATCCAGGGTCTCTGCTAGAAAATATTGCTCCGATCTCAAAGGAATCCAAGGAAATGGTAAAGCGACAAGGGAAATGGAAGCTACAACCGCTTGCAACAGAGCAAAGGAAGACTCGAGACGGTCAGGAAGACGGCACCGATGAGATAAACTTTGAAAAGCCCATGATAATCGCAGAAACGTTGAATTGTGCGTTAAAATACTACGATAGCACGTTGTTCAATCCTAGACAAGGCTGGGAGTCCGACGTGACGTCGTACTCAGCTACTGCTGAGCTCGTGAAGAATTCACTAGTGAACATGGAGACTGCAAGGAATCATTGGCAAAAAGAACGAACAATGAGAAGAAAAGTCATGCGGAAAACCGCTGAGCTTAAGGAAAAGCACGCGAGACTCGAGGTTGCAATTCTCGCTCGCGAATTCCTCGAAGTCGCACGTTTACTGGATGCTGGAGCCTATGCAGACTACGAGACAAGTAATGCGGGGCTTTCTGCTCTGATGGCTGCTTGTATTGAAGAGCTTTACGTTGAAAATGAAGAGGGAAAAGATGTGCTCGTTGTGGAATATCTCTTGGATCGTCCTACGAACCGTCCACTAGTAAACTTTGAAAGTTCTCGGGGGCTCACGGCATTAGGAACTGCCGCTTTTTACGGCACATCCAAGTGTGCTCAAGTATTGATCCAGCGTGGAGCAAGTATTAACCTCGCATCTCATTTGAATGGACGTACAGCACTCATAATCGCGGCAGATAATGGACAAGAAAGCTTTGTACGCTTCTTGTTGGCGTCCAAAGGACTTGACGTGTTTTTATATGATGCTAAAGGGAAAACAGCCTTGGATTACGCTCGATCTCAGGGGTCTATTGAGATCGCAGGACTATTAGAAGCAGCCATGGGCGCCAAACGAGGCCGTGCAGTGAGCACAGTATCGGGCTTGTACGGTATCTGTAAGTGGGGGTGTGGCCTCATGACTGAATTTGAGGGTCATCTCGTCCGTCAAACACAAATTGTTATGGACACGAACCCATTAGAAGAACATGAGCTGCTTTATTGCCCCAAACGCCATGTGAAATGTCCAAATCATTGTGGTATTGAAGAGTTATGGGCCGAAGAGGTGGAAGATCATCTTGAGCATACTTGTTCACGTCGACTTGTCCGTTGTTCAAGCCAGAAATGCATAGCTCGATACCAATTTCAAGATCGAGAGAGACATCTTCAAGAAGAATGCGAGTTTCGATTGGTAGTGTGTGAATGTGGTGAGAGTATGAGCTACCAACGTCACGTGTTGCATGCAAAGACGCAGTGTCCAGTGCGGCTCGTTCCCTGTCCATTGCAGTGCACTTTGTCAGCTCATGTGGATGATAATAACAGTTCAGAACTTCAAGTTTCCCAGCTCCGGTGGCAGGATCTAAAGCCTCATGTGACAGGAGATTGCCCACACCGCACTGTACGCTGTCGAAATGGATGTCCGATCAATGATTTAGTACTAAAAGACCGTCCTCATCATGAGACTTGTGTTTGTTTGCTCCGTCGAGTGGAGTGTAAATGGGGTTGCAACGAGACTGTATTTGCCAATTCTCAAGCAATACACGAGCGAGAGGAATGCGAACGACGGCAAATGAGTTGTCCGAATCGTTGTGGTCGGAATAATATTCCCGTTCTGGAGATGGAGAATCACGTGGCAACAAATTGCCCCCGTCGGCTTGTCTTGTGTTCATTGCGCTGTGGCCGACGAGTTCCGCTACATACAATGGACACTCACGTCATACAAACTTGTGGTAAACGCACTGTAACGTGTACACTTTGTCAGCTTTCGCTGCTAGAGGAGGAACAAGTGACGCACCAAAACTCGCACTGTCCGAATCGATTAACGGATTGTGCACTCTGCGGGCAAACAAACCTGACGCACGCACAAATGACTCGACATCGGATAGAGGAATGCAAGATGCGTCAGGTGACGTGTAAATATCAATGCTTTGTGAAGCTTTTGTTAGCTCATGAGAAAGAGCGTCATGAATTGTGGGAATGCGCTTTCCGACCGATTTGGTGTCCACTTGGTTGTGGCCAAGTCGTGATTTGCAATACACTGAAGAGACATCAACATTCGTGTTCCATGCGCTTTGTCGTGTGTGGACATGGCTGTGGGGAAGAGCTTCGAGAGAAGGATCGAGCTGAACATGAGCAACACTATTGTAGTCTTAACAAAGGTCAAGGGCGATAAGACAGTGGGCTGGTATTTGAAAAAGCATTTTTCTTGGAATGTGTGACATCCAATACCCGTGATATGCTTCCGAGTAGTACGTTGGGATTTTATTGTCCACCAAACTGCGGTTGACTCCACCGTAGCTAAGAGCCCAAGCTTTTTCAGGAAATTACAGGGTCTATGATAGTAAATTTTGCTATGTCCCGGCCACCAAACCTTGGACGAGCTTCTGCACAAATTTATGTTCACTTCCCGTTATAAAACCTATAACGATATTTAGATATATAGGGTAAAATCGCGTGCAGATTCCGATTTGGCGATCTGCTTCTGCGTATCTGAAGTCCTTTCACTTCATTTCGCAGCTGTAAATTGCCTCTATTTCTTGCGTTTTTGTTTGCAATTGAGGGGGTGCCACGTACGAGCATTTACTGCCATTGGTTGGCTCACATGAGATAAAAGCTAGAGATGTACCATCATAGAAGAAGATACCAGGTATAACCCCAAATCGGTCATACAGTGCGCGCCAAATCGTTAGGACCCCAATTTTCGGGGATACTTTTGCCGATATCTCGGCTTGTATGCATAGTCAGAAGCTGTTGTTTAGATATGCTGTTGTTAGTATGGATACCAAGAGGGGGTTTGTGCTAACGACGGGGAATTTTTGTTATGACGAGCTGTTGTTATGGCATACAGCCACTCTGAGCCAATCAAGATAGGCGCGGGAAGCTAAGCCGTGCCCCTTTGTTATCGCGTACATGTACTTTCCGCCTGTTCCCTTCACTCCTCAAAGACCACGAATGTCGCCTAAGCCACGCAGACTGCCGAAAGGAAGACTACGCCTTCCTGGTGGCCATGACCGCCAACGCAACAAAGGCAAAGTCACAGCCTACACCGCCCGACATAAGCTGAAAGTGCTGCAGTATTTGGATAAGTACGACGACGTTGGGCTAACATTCTCAACCTTTTACCCTACGCTGCCTGCGGCCAAGTACAACAGCCGCCGAACCCTTATTTTCTCCTGGCGCCGCAAGCTGGACAAGATCGTGGCTGACTGTGTTGCACCCGGTCGAGGCAGCAAGAAAAAAGCGCGGCCGCGTGGTGCCACCGTGTCGCCTCCTCACCTGGAGAAAAACCTTGTGCGTTCGGTTAACGATCTACGTGATAAGGGTGCTCCTGTCACCCCTACGATGCTGCGGATCCAGGTGTTGGCCGAGGCGAACGCTGCCGGTATCAATCATTTCAAAGCGTCTTGGTGCTGGTAGCGTCTGTTTAGGGCGCGGCACTGCTTAGCTTTGCGGGCGAAGACTCGGCAGGGGCAAATTCGCCCACCCGAACTTACGAAATTGCTTGCCAAGGAAGTCCAAGAGAAGACCAAGTCTCTTGGTGTCAAAACGATCTACAGTGCAGACCAAAATGGTAAGTGGGAATCTCGCTGATATTGTTTCTATTATCACTAACAGTGCGCGTGTGCATCTATGAATTCACTAGCTGTCAACTTCGAATATATCCCAAAGCACACGCTAGCCAATAGAGGTAGTAAGACTGTGCTGGTGAAATGTGCAGGAAAGTCAAAAGAGCGGGCTACGGTGATACTGCTGGGTAATTCAGACGGGTTGAAGCTTCCTCCGTTCGTCATCTTCAAGGTGCGGCCTTCCAAAGACACTGATCGCCAAGAGCAAAACAATCGCCTCCGCCATGGCTTTGGCATTCAAATTTGAAAGTATTTCCAAAACAAAAGCTCAAACGGAAGACGGCATGCAAGTCTACGGAAATGGAAATCAAGTCGACGAAAATGAAGTTGATATTGAAGATAACTAACGTATTGTGGTACTGTTGCAATGCAGGCTGGTGGAACGGGGAATTGACGTGGAATTTCTGCGTTTTCATTTCGGCAATCGATGTGAGCCTGATAAACCTGTGCTGCTGTTACTAGACGACTTCTCAGGCCACTGGACTGACGAAGTCGTCGAGTATGCAAAAGCTATTAAGGTAACCTTAATGAAGATACCACCGAACGCAACTCCATGTCACAGCCAGCGGACGTCACTTGGAACGGCCCCGTCAAAAAGAGGCTTCGGAATGCATGGATTGAAGACTTGCGTTCCCAATTGGCAGCCCGGGTGCCTGGGCAGCCTTTCAAGCTGCAGCCGCCGAGCCGAGCTTCATTGTGTGGCTGGATTGACTCCGCCTGGACCGTGCTGCCGTCAACTATTCGTGCAGGCATTTGCGTTGCGGAATAGTCGAACGCGATGAACCTGGTGACTTCCCGGAAGAAAGCGTGACATTGGTGCATCCGGACGAAGCCGTTTGCGACGCTATGCTCCAGTCGAATACGATCGGTCATATCCAAGCTGAGCTCGGCCTTGAAGAGGACTTTGACGAGCTCTTTCGCTCCATGACAGTTCTAGATCAATAAAGTTCGCTTTGCACTGTTCGCGTATCAACACGATGCCTTTGGTTTCTTGTAGACGTGAGCCTTCATATTCCGGTAGCCGGGACATGTCAAAAACAGATCTCTACACTGCAGATCAGGTGTGTACCATAACTAAGGTTATTCGGTAGTACCAGACCCTTTTCTGAAAAAACATACATTTTTTATGAAACTCACACAAACTTCTATATTAAAGTTAGTGCGTAGTGAAACCGCCCTTCTGCTTGATCACAGCAAGGCAGCGGCGAGGTATGGAATCTACGAGCTTGAGTAAATACTTCTGCTCGATGAAGGTCCAAGCAGCCATAATGTCTTTTTTGAGCTCGCTGATGGTACGGTACTGGCGGCAATGGGTGTACACACGAGCCGCCACTACAGACCAGACGTTCTCGATGGGGTTGCGGTCAGCGGAGCGGGCCGGCCAAACGATGGTGTTGACGTCGATTTCTTTCAAGAAGCTTGCCGTTTCACGCGAGGCGTGGATCGACGCGTTGTCTTGCTGAAAAACGAAGTCAACACCATGTTTTACGGTGAGCAAAAGGTAGCAAATACTCAGACACAGTGTAAATGTAGTGACCCAAGGTTTGAGGACCCCTCAGTATGGCCAACTCGCTTTTACCACAGGCACTGAACGCACCCAGACCATCACGCTGCCCCCACCGTTCTGGCGCCGCACGAACGACTGAGCTGGTTGGCGTATGTCACGCCAGTAGAACATGAACTCATCAGGGCCATCCAGGTTAAAAGTTTTTCATCAGAAAAAACCGTGTATTGCCATATCCCTACACGTAAAAAATGTCAGCAAAATTACCACAATATAGAAAAGAATAGAGGTAGACTTACCTGGATTGAGTATATGCTCTTCAGCCCAACTCACGCGTGCAGCCTTGTGAGCCGCTGTAAGAGGCAGTGTACAGTCCATCTTGGTATAAACCAGATGGTCCATATGCTGTAGGATCCTCTGTACGGTGCGTACTGACGCCTTCAACCTGAGCTGGGTCATGAGCTCCGCGGCAAAATGTTCGCCGGTCGCCGCCGTGCGAACGAGCAGCCGCACTTCCCTCTCCGTCGGTGCTGGCCGCCGCCATGCGCTTGGTCTGTCGCCCTCGCTGTCGCTCTGCGAGCCGCTCTTCGTCTGGATAGCCTTCCGCACCGACGTGCGCGAGCGGTCGTTTTTTAAATCTCGTGGAGAGAAACTCCGCCGTCGTGAACACGATGATCCACCAATGCTCTTGGTCCGTGAGGGCGTTCCCGCGGCCGATTCGAAAATGAAATGCTCCGATCCGCAGCGGACGCTACCAGCCAGTTAGCAAAAAAAAAACTTCATCAATCATCCACTTCCGTTTAAGTACGATATTTAATATAGAAGTTTGTATGCGTTTCACAAAAAGTGTGTGGTTTTTCAGAAAAGGGTTGGTACTATAGTTTTGTCGCTCCTGCCGAAACCGAGACTTTGTATGCCAGCCCTACCGAGGCCGTTGAAAATCCGGTCGTTAGCACAAACCCCCTCTTGGTATCTATAATAACAACAACATATCTAAACAACAGCTTCTGACTATACATACAAGCCGAGATAACGGCAAAAGTATCATCGAAAATTGGGGGTCCTAACGATTTGGCGCGCACTGTATATCATACTTCGAAGTATGAGTTCGAAAACCTACCCAATCAGATATGTTCTGGGTAAAAAACGACCGCATGAGACTTTTACCGTACACTGTGGTCTTCCACATCCTATCGTCAGGAATATTTCATAATTCGACCAGCGAAATGTTATACTGCAGCAGCAAGAAGCTCAGCCTACCGAGGCAAACGGCAGGTCGTGGTGCTTCTCCCAGAGCCCCTCCCCCTCTTGACGAAATGGTATTTGCTGCGAACCCGAGACAGTCTTTGGCATGATTGCGTACGTCTCCTTTCCACAGGGTTGGCGTAGCGGCTTCGTGGCCAGAATGTGATTATATGTCTTGTCCACAAGGTATATTTCACGCCCACAATAATAATTTCTTACCAGTCAGCATTTGTCAAATGGCGACCTTGCTGCGATATCGTGGTGCAAGTAGAGCTTTATTTGAACGATATTATTTCCAATCAGGGTAGCGGCAGTTAAATCTGGTGTCAGGTTGTCGAGAACCAGTCGATTAAAACAACCAGGGTTAGGTACGTTATAAAAAATGCGCCTTCAATTTTCAACGTGTGTGCTGGCTGTTGGCCCAAGTAGAAACCCACATTTTCGTGGTGGGCAGAACCCAACCAGATCATGGAGTATTCGCGGTTGCTTCCCCCCGTCGCGTCCGCCTTCAGCCCAAGACTAGACGTCAGCGGTGCTGACATCTCCAACGCCGTCTACGACGGTTCCCCAGCTCTATCTTGTCCCCCTTGATCATCGAGCGTCCATCCGCCGTGGCGCCGGTAACCGCGGCGAGATGATAGCAGCATAGCAGTTTGGTTGTTGTCCATCTCGGAATATTATTCTGAGTTCAAAACACCAGACGTTGGCCGTCTGAGAAGTGGCGTTACAGAACACGTACAGCAGGTACACTGTACCGTTTTCGTCTGGCCACTCAAATGCATTAGAGGTTTTTTTTAGCGCGGAACGCATTCTCGTTCTTGAACTAGGCCCTAAATATATACATGATCCAGGTCGTTGAAAACAAATCCTATAGAATGAGCCATCTTGAGGTCGAGGGTCACGTCGGAGCGAAAGCCACTATTACTTCCCTTGCGTAGAGTAGTACTTGGGCGATTAGCCCTCCCAGGGATTCCACCAATTCCTGGGGAGGGACTATCTCGCCTACCGGAACCGCGCAGCTGAACAAACAGCGACTGTCAAGTAGGTGTTCCGGTAAATCCTTGGTGTTGATTTCTGTGCTCAGCAGTATACCAGTCGTTACTGTGGACATTAGCAGCGCCGACCAGGCCGTGCTTGGCGTTGGCTATGGCGCCTTGGTGCTGTTGGCCATTCACTAGCCGAGCGCCGCCGCGTACGCGGCGGTGGGTTTAGTTTTGGACCCAGTAGGCGGACCTGCCTATGCGCTGCAGTCAAGACCGAGCAGGAGGGGAATGAAAGGACGCAGGCAAAAAACATATTTCAATTTTTTCAACCAATGGTTTTATTTATATTTTCCATCGATGGCCGGCTTCGACGGCAGAATGTTGTTTTAGCCAACGGGGGCCGCCTTCTCTGCGCTCGGTAGCCAATGAGATTGCGTCTAGAATCACGTTATTGCGTGGCAGAGGGACGGTCGGACGAAGCGACGTTAGCGTTGAATTTTAGGATGATCTGGATACCAACCAAAACGAGCGTTCGGGTATGGATCCTCACTGTTCGAACGCCAGAACGGGGTCGCGCAGGATGCTAAACAATAGGCTAGCGCAAGGAGTAATTCGTTTTTGGGTCAACCGCTGCGCAGGACAAATTTGGATCAACTCGCTTATGGGTCAAGCAAGGATCAAACTTGACCAGAATTCGACCCATAGGGAACATAGTATCTAGGTATTTGGGATACCGTCGAGGCGCCTTGAATTTGCATGGATGGGAGAATGTCCGAGAACAAATTCATGCAAGCCGTACAGTAAGAAAATAATTTATACTGGTGGTATGTGCGTGTCTTTTGCACCAAAGAGCTACCGTCTTCGAGCTGAAGGAAGCCGCAGTATTCAGTTTCGCATGAGTCGAAGAGGCCGTGAACTATCATCGTCACCGTCGGCTCTGCATTGCATGGTGTGCAACCCCAGTCGCATCGGGCTATACTCTCGGAGTAACGTCGGCAACGCCGTCTTGACCAACAAGTGGGCGTAGCGCGCCGGTTCGCAACCCAGAGAAAACGGTGCCAGATCGAGGAACTCGCTTGTGCTTGAGAGCATTCCAAGCTTTCGGCTGCAAAACGTGGTAGCATTTATGCATGTTTTAACACGGAAGAAAATATGTATTTGCAGCATCCATCGCTTGCATGAATTTGTTCTCAGACATGCATTTATTTCTTCCATCCATGCAAATTCAAGGCGCTTCGATGGTACCTTCATAAACAAACCGTAATATTAATATTTAGTTTTCCTGGAACATGCATTAATGCCGCTTGCTTTTTTTGCGTCCATTGGTACTCGGGAATGTTGTAAATGTAGCCTTCACCGTCCACCTTGATTATCTTGCCGTGATAGGTTAACTCTTTCAGGATAAACTGTTATCTCTCAGGCAGGGACTGAACTTTGCAGCTAAATATTAGAGTATTCCGATAGGGCTTGCGTCCATGTGACGGGGCACACACAACATCTTGCGCCCAGGAAGTGTGACTTCCGGAGAGTATACAAACTCTCAGTGAACGGCAGCTCGCTAAGTCCCTGGCCTGTGGGATTGCTACCAAACTTTGGTAGATTTAAGACTGGATATATCTATATGTGACCCCTTTTAATGCGTCTACATACAAACTATTAGTCACCTATAAAGTACTCTACATGTTATCCTATTGAGAGGCTCCGAGGTCTTCGTACCATATCTGAGGTACCTATCCATGACGTCATTATCGTTGACGTCATAGTGATGTTGGCTACATCACTTAGTGTACTTGGGTACACATGCTCTGAAGAGTGACTTGACACTCTTCATGTAACCCCGTTACACCCTCCCCCACTTAGGTTCGGTTTACCGACAACCCAGGGCGAGTGAACGAAGTCGCCGCCTTTCACGGTCCAAGTCGAATTGCATCGACTTTGCTGCGGTTGGTTTCCGCAGCCGGATCATTTCCTTTGGAGCCCCGAGCACTTTCACGTCCTCTTCTTCTTCTCGGCTTCCACGTCAGTCTCAAGCATGGCTAAGACTCGGTCTGGCAGCGGTGCGAAAGCGCCTGCGAAGCCTGTTGGTTCCAAGCAGCAGGCTAAGAGCTCTAAGCCGTCCGGCAAAGGCTCTTCCGCTAAGGATCCACCAAGTGACCCCCAAGGCTGCCTGAGCCGCATGTGGATAATCCTGGGCTTCTCGTGGACTATGGGGAGGAATCTCCAATATCCTGGGGTGACAACGAAATCCCGCTCGTCAAGGGGTCTGACGGCGAGCAGAGTCAGTCCGATTCGCTTGGGTCTCATACCCCGCTTTCTAGCCATCATGGCGACGAGCCGAAGACGCCCGAAGTTCAGGGGAGTCCAGGCCGATCAAGAACTCGACGCTCGCGGAGACAACTGCCCGCGTCAAGGCTGCGGAGGCAGCAGCAGCCTCGGAAGTCAGTCGTAAGCAGCGGACTGCTTCTCCACTCCGTGAAGAGCTGGGGACTATCGCATAAACGAGTAAGGGCTCTTTAGCTCCTCTTCCGACGAGGAGGAAGAGGGCCAAGTCGGCCGAGAGATCTTTAATGATTTCGACAGCCGGCAGCCGGAGTACCAGGCTGCTCGTCCTAAGGGAGCGCGTGCCCGGCGACCCGGTTGCCTGTGCTGAAGTATTCTTCACCTGTCCGTGGGGAGGGGGCTCCTTACGCCCCCGGGTACTTCCGTCCTGAGGATTCCCACGGAGCCGACACCTACATGGGTCAGTTCTAACCGCCTCGCGTGCTTCTTGGTGGGCTCTCTTCTCGGGGCGCTTATGAGCGCCACCTGGTGGCCAAGCAGCCCCTGTTTCAAACGTAAGCATTGCTCGATGCGTGCTCCTGGCACCACAATAACATCCCGCTCAAGGAGTTCACGAGCCGGCGAAAGCAACCAGAGCTCCGGTCTGGACTGTGACCTGCGTGGGGCTATCCTGTCGCGATGTCCCAACACTGTGACTCTTTCCAAGAGACCGAGGCCGTCTTTTGAGAGTAGGCAGCTACGCGATGCTCACAAGGACAACTCGAGGTTCTTCGGCAGGATCTCACGCTGGAGGCCATTCTTGACCTCCGAGATCGGCGTATTGAGTTTGCCCATATGGTGGCCAATCGGCAGCTCTCTCGAAACTGCAGAAGCATTCCGCATCTAGCGCTCATGAAAGAGCACGGGTATTGTCTTGGCTCTACGACCACACCCCCTTCGGGAAAGAAAGCCTGGACTACTTACGAAGCCGCCGCCGATTCTGTTCCCAGATCGCGACAGTCTTCGGGCAGTCACCCTGGAGCTGTTCGTACGGCTCCCAGGAGCACTCAGCCTCCGAGTACCCCCTTCACTCCGGCGCTTCCCGTGAACGCGCCGCTCGTGGAGCACACGCTCCACGTGGAAGTGGGTCTCCATAGTACGGTCAAGGAGAGGCGGTGGTGTCCTCGGACGAGTACGAGTATGAGGCGCCGCGCCTCCGGTCCGGTTGAGGACCTGGTGTGCCGCCTTCGGCTCCATCTCGGACGACCGTCCTACGAATGACGTAGACGAGGTCTTCCAACGTCTGGATGCCTTTAGGGCGTCCATGAACCGAGTCCATGGGAGTTGTCTCTCGTTCGGGACCTCCTGCGGCTTGTGCCCCAGGCGGGAGCGCCTCCTGGGTACTCCCAGCCGTATCACTATGGCTCATACTCGGCGTATGCAGCCGGGGATCCTTCGTATGGAGCCCCTCCGCGGTCCCGCATGGGACCTGGGCTTCTCGCTCTGGGCGCGCTCAGAGAGAAGAGTCGCAGCCTCGCTTTGAAGTGCCGGGGTCTGTTAGCCCTGTGGATCATGGTACCGCTTCAGACGGCCCACGTAGAACGTCGGGTGGGTCGTCATCGACTTAGGCAGGTCAATGGTATATGCCGCATCATACCTAGCCAGGATCACGAAGGGTCCAATGTGTTTCAGCTTGCTGCTCCCAACGGAACTTACTGTGACGAGTGGTAAGTTCCTAGTGTCTAGTAGGACTAATTCACCCACTTTAAACACGTTTACGTTTCCTCTTCCTTGTTTGTCTGAGTACTCCTTTTGTTTGTCCTGTGCCGCTGACATGGCATCACGGACACGGCTGATTACATTCAGCCTGGTGTCTATAAAGCCTCCACTTATTTCCGCAAGTAAACCGGTCTCATGTCCGAGACCTGGGGAAAAAAATATAAATTATATATAATGTTAGTTTTATTAATTTTTAGTATATACAAAATTAAGAGTTTTTGAATATTAAAGCGCTTTCCGAGCCTATCCCCCTCGTAGAACTGAAGCGGGTGTGCTGTCTCGCAAAGTGAGCGACACCCGTGGATGAAGCAAGCCATTCAGATAGAACGGGGTATGCCCGGTCGATGCGTGAACCGCATTGTTGAGTGCAAACTCAACTACTGGCAGGCGTTCTGAACAAGCGCAAAAAGCCTCCGAACAGACACTGCGTAGAGTATCCTCAAGCACTCTGTTGACACGCTCATCTGACCATCCGTCTGAGGATGATCGGCAGTGGACATGTGCAGCCTCGTTTCAAGTAGTTGGAACAGCGTTCGCCAAAACGCAACGGTAACCGCGGGTCACGATCTGAGACAATTGTCTCCGGCTGACCATGATGGCGGAAAACGCCATCCAGGAGCAGCTTCGCAGCCTGTTCCCCGGTCGCGGTGTCTTTAATCGGAGCAAGACGCGCCGTCTTGCTCAAACAGCACACGAACATCAAGACGGAGGTGTTTCCGTGGCCATCCGCTGGAAGTCCGAAGATGAAGTCCAGACTCATCGACTTCCAGCAGTCCGCTGGTACGGGCAGGCTCTACAAGGGAGCCGAGGCGCAACCGGCGGGTTTCACCCGCTGACATGTTTCACATGTCTTCACGTACTGAGAGACCGACTGGAAGGTCTTCTCGTGGCCCAAGCGACCGCTGGACGGCACATCGTGCGCCTCCTGTGGGGGGGGGATGTCGAACTTGAAACCCTCGTCGCTTGGAATGGCCACCCATGGGAGTTCATGGGGCTCCACTCGACAGTAGAGCAGACCATCGGCCCACTCGTATTCATCGAGCCGGGCTCTCTGACGTGGCGTGAGCCACTCGACCTTGGCTTACTTGACAGCGGCCAGGAAACGCACCAGAGGTGCCAGAGCTTCATCGCCCCGATACGCCATGCGTATCTGATCGTACAGAACGGTCATGTCACGGCTTACGTGCGCCAGCCCATAATCCGGCTTGCGTGACAACGCATCGGCAAGCCCGTTGTGCTTGCCAGGCTTGTACTTGACGCGGAAGTTGTATTCCGCGAAGGAGGACAGTCACATCTCCATCCTTTGGGACAAATGGGGCGAATTTGTCGCTGCCCGTAGGGATGCGTGATCTGTGTAGATCACAAAGGGATGTGAGCCCAGGAGGTGCACCCGAAACCTACAAGGGCGTACCTCATGGAAACCAGCTCCTTGTCATGAACGCGGTAGTTCTGTTCAGCAGCCTTTGAGCTGCCTGGACTGAAACGATCACTCGTTCACGTCCTGCTGCATCGTGCTGCAGCAATGCACATCCGATTGCATTATCGGATGCATCGCAGACGACGCTGAACGGCTTCGTCTCGTCCGGCAGTGCCAGGACAGGCGCACTCTGAAAGCTTACCTTGCCATTGTCAAAGGCTCCCTGGTGCTCACGCCCTCAGTGCCAGTCGGTATCCTTCTTCAGAAGATCGGACAAGGGTCTTGCCAGACCCGCGTACCCTTCGCTGTACTTATGGAGGTAGTTGGCTAAGCTCAGCCGCTTCCTCGGGTCCTTCTGGGACCTTGGCGTTGACCAAGCCGAAATGGCCTTGACCTTGTCCGGGTCGGCTCGAACGCCGACGTTGCTAACGAAGCAACCGAAAACTTTAATCTCTTGCGCCGCGAAGCAGCACTTGTCGATGCTGGCACAGAGCTTGTTCGATCTCATGACCTTTAACACTCGACGGAGGTGCTCCAAATGCACCTCCATAGCCGCCTTGCCTCCCTCGGCACGGCTATAGATGAAGGTGTCGTCGACTACGACTATGCGTACGCACGCAGTGGTCTAAACGACTGCGTGACCAGGCGATTGGACGTCGCCGGGGCATTAGACAGGCCCTGTGACATCACCATCCACTCCCAGAGCATACCTCTCGGGTACTCACTGCATTGAGCGGGATGTCGCTCTCGCGCATCAGGATCCAGTAGTATCCATCCACCAGATCCAGGGCGCTGTATAACGCGCACCCGGCCATGTTGTTTAACAATACATCCTTTCGCGGGATGCGCCTGGGCCAGCACCGTTGCGCTGTTCAGTTTATTAAAAGCATGAACCAGACGTCACTTTACTGTTCGGCTTCCGACCGCAAGGTTGGCGTCGAGTGTGGGGGTTTCGATTCCCGCACCATGCCTGCCTTGGCCTTTGCGGCGAAGAAGGCATCAATGACCTCGCAATGCTCTCGAGGCAGTGGCTATTGTCTAGTGATACAGTACTTTGTGCCCGGCACGAGATCAATCTTGTGGCTGATCCCACGATCCGGTCGGAGTTGAGACGGTGGATCGTTGGACACCACTTTCTCGAACTCCTTCATTAAAGGATACACTGGATCCTTCGGGTTCTTCAGAAACTCAGAACCCGAGCGAGAGGAACGCTGGGAGGTGAATACTTCCAGGACGTCCTCGTCCATAACCGAAGAGGAATTCAATCCCTCTGGAATGGACTCTTGCTTTAAGAGTACCACCTCCGCGATTTCTCCTGCCTTCAGGTCGGCTAGGAAATCTGCCGGCGCCAACTCCTTGAGGTTCAGGAGCTCTGACACCTCTGGCAGCGGCTCTAGCTGGATGCCACCTGCCTCGACCTGATGGACGGTCTCGCCGTCGAGGATGTAATAACACCCTTCGACTGGGACCCGGAAGAACCCGGGTCCTGGGTTCCGAGGCTCTTAAAGTGACTCCAGTTTGAAACGACTTCAGACTCGACTTGCGGTGTTGATTATGTCGTCGACGGCGGCCGTGACGTGACGTGTACTTCGTTACCCACGTCTGTGGACATCTCATTGACGACGTCCAAAGCCGCTAGGGCTTCAAGTGGAACATGGTTACCCACAGAAGTGCATTCCGCCACTTCTTCTTCAGTTATGGTCTGGGCGACCTGGTGTGGAACAAGGTTACCCACACAGAAAGCGCATTTTTCTACACCTTCAGCGCCTCGCGCGTCTTCCTCGCCAGTTCCAGTCTGGGTTACCTGGTGTGGAACGAGGATACCCACAAAAGGAAGCGCCTCGCGCGTCTTCCTCGCCAATTTCAGTCTGGGTGACTCGGTGTGGACCTAGGTTACCCACCTGGTCGGTGCCACCCGCCATTGCCACTCTTGAAGCCTTGACCGCTGGTCTAGATTCCGGCTGAGGTCGAGAGCTATCTGGTAAGGACTGCCAGACTCGACCAGTGCAGCCTCTGCTGCCACCGCTTCTAGGGAGTCGCCCAATACGTCGGCGGCTCCCAAAATTCACTGGATGCTCCTGCATTCCGGCACCACTTTTGGACGCCCAGTTCCTGGCAGAGGTGGGAACATGACTCACCAATACTCTGCCAGTAAGTGCGGGCCGGCTGACCCCGATGGCTTTGTTTCGCCAATCGATCTATGGCTCATGTTTCTCGAGCCAGGGCAATCCCAGGATCGAGTCATACTTGTCCATCTCTAAACCAGTAAAAACTGCTCCATGCTGTCGAAGTCCTCGACCTTCACAGCTAGACCCACATGGATCTTGGAAGAGGTAATCACCGTTTCGTCGGCTAGGTGTATCGACACCGTTCCGTTGCCTTTTCTTTCTCGTAAAATATCGTCCAACTTGTTGCTATTCTCCGCAATGGTCTGCGAAATCCGTCGACGCCCCGTAGTCTATCAAGACTCGGAAGGATGGGTATATCCCCGTACACTTACGTGTACTACTAGCAGCCCAACGCTGCCCTTCTTTGATTCGAGAGTGCAACACTCTTAGGGATAAGTGTCCATCGTGCGCGCCACCCGCGCACCGCTCATGAAGACTTTGATCTTCCCCAGTAGGGCGCCCCGACCCTATTGGTGTCCTGCGTTTCCCTTCCCGTGGGGTAGAGACCTTTGCCAGCGATCTTTGAGCGCGATGGGCCTGGGAGTGAAACGCTTTCCTTGTCCCCCCGCAGGACAGGCACGTGCTACGTGCTCTAGCTATACCACAGTTATAGCAGCGAATATCATGCTGCTCGGCGAGCCCATGTTCCATGGAAACTGGCGCGCTGGGGCCTCCGCGACTTGATGTCGCTTCACCTGACCACATCGCCGCCGGCGTACGCGCTTGGTGGTGACTGTACTTTTCTTAGAGGGCGACTTGGATCGCCTCTCCCAGAGTATTGGCCTGCACCCGAAACAGCTGGGTGCGGGCCAGACCAACTCTTAGGCCGTCCATGAGCACCGCCTTGACGTATTCATGGAGTGGGTTTCCCATGAGGGATGCGGTAAGCTCCCGCATCTCCTGGATGTACTCGTGTAGCTCACGTCTTCCTTGCTTACATGACAGAAAGCATGACCGCTGGCGGTACTCATAGTTCGCCGGGAGCAACGCGGCTCTAAGCTGTTCACACAGCTGATCCAAGGATGCGAAGCATCAAGGAGTTGTCGCTTCCCGCGTATATGCCCAACCCTTAGCACGCCCTAAGGTTGTAGAGGGCGAAAGCCACTCGGAGGTGCTCGGAAGCGATGAGAGTCGCATCTAGTGCGAGCTCTACTTTTCGCACTCAGAAGTGAAGGTTTTCGCATTCCTTCCCTTCATAAGGGTTTACCTTCAGCTTCAACGGCTTGGGGTAGACCGGTTCGGCTGTGCGGCCGGAACCTGCAGGTTGCTCTGAACATGTTCGATGAGCCCCGCTTATACATGTCGAATGTGGTCACGCGTTCGACCTGCTCAGCTTGCGTTGACGACGCCAAGCTGTGCAAGGCATCGATGCCAAAGATGCGGGTCATCTGACGAACGGCTTCAAACTGTGAGTCGTTCAGATGAGGAAACTCATTCCGGTCCATGCTGCTAGGACCTAGAGGTTTCAGATAGTAACCCATGCAGGCGTGGATTGACTATAATGCTACCAAGTGTGAGCGCACACAACACCTTGCGCACAGGAAGTGTGACTTCCGGAGTGTATACAAACTCTTCCTGAACGGCATTCGCAAGTTACTGGTCTACTGTTACCAAAATTTGGTATATTTAAGACTGGATATATTTATATGTGACCCCTTTTAATACGCCTACATACAAACTATTAGTCACCTATAAAGTACCCCTACATGTTATCCTATTGAGAGGCTCTGAGGTCTTCGTACCATATCTGAGGTACCTATCCATGACGTCATTATCGTTGACGTCATAGTGATGTTGGCTACATCACTTAGTGTACTTGGGTACACATGCTCTGAAGAGTGACTTGACACTCTTCATGTAAACCCGTGACAGTCTAGGCAGGCAGGTGTCTATCAGATGGCGTGGGTTGAAATCCCACACCTGTAGAGGAGCTCGATGCTTAATGTAAGTGTCGTGTGGAAGTCCTCCGTCAGATCTGAGATATAAACAAAGATTTGGGTCGTCTTCGGAACGAGCCTCATGTGATTCAGGCTGGCGGAAGGATCACGAGTAAAAATTACCGTGGGAATTCTGTCGCTAAGTCGCTTGGCGGACGGTAAAAATGTGATTATTCCCTGGCCACAAACGTCGAATGGCAAGAGCATCTACATTTACCAATTTAGTACACATTTTAGGTATACTGAAATCGAGCCATTTTTGCAACTTCACAAAAGGTTAGACCGAAACGTTTTGTGATAACTATATTTTGTAAAATTGAGCATACAAAAAATGTTTTGGGAAGTATACTTAACGAAAATGACTGGTATCTGAGTAGCGACTTAGCGTCCTAGTATTCTGGGAACACGGACCTGAGTGAATCAATATCGGGGTCAGAGCAGTCAGGGCCGTCAGAGTCGGATCCATTCACTTCTAAATTCAGAATCAGACTCAATTTCCATATCCGAATCAAACTTAAATCCTGGGGCGTGCTTGGTATCAGTGTGAGTTGGGGCGCGAGCTCTGCGACGCGAAATGCCATTCAACATACGGACGTTTTCGCGGCTTTGCCCCTCGATGGCACTGATGAAGCGAATGATGTCTGGGTGTGCGCCGGTAAAAGATGTTTCGAGTGCGGTTGTAGTGATCAAACGGATTATTTGTCCGATTGATGTCCTTACGCACACTATTAATATTCTACCACTCAGGTTTAAGCTTGTGGATCCAGATTTTTCCCGAAGTATTTCCAGTATTTTTTTCCTGTTGGCTCTGGAATAGTGATCCCCCCTGGAACGGCAGTCAGGCTTAATTATGGTTTGGACATCACTGACGCCCCGAAGGGTTATATACATGCGCCGCATTCTTGTCAGTCTGTCTATGCAGCATTTCCACATGGCCAATTGAACTTCAAGTTCCGCGATCTTCAGCTTCAACATCTTGCGTCGTAAAGCTAGCTTGAAGTGGAAACAGACGTCCCTCAATCCTCGATTCTGTAAATTGACACTGAGCAGCTTTAATCATTCTCACACAACGTGTACTGTGACCATTTTTCTCTTCGACGCAATATTGTTTTTTTTTTGATATTGTGGAACAGCCGATCGTACACTTGAGCAGTTTTTCCAGTCGTTAGTATGTACCAAAAATTGGAAATAAGCTCAGAAATGGAATCGTAAATCATATCAATCACCAATTGATAAAAAGGAGCCGGCAATCGGTACGTTGCGTCGACGAAGATGGAACTCTGACGCTGTTTCAAGCGATCCATTAGCTGTGGGTAGCCCACCCAATCAGGCGATGTTGCACTTCATCGTCGTAGTAAGTGACATGAACTGGAAGAACTTCAACCCGAGACTCTCTTTGAAATCACATGGTCGTTCGCACTCCAGGCGGCAAAAATCTCTCATCCAAAGGGTTTCGTTTTGGTCTGATATAGTCGACCCAAAACTTGCATTTCGCCGCGCCCCGAACTGTTCCCGTTGACACTGCCGTAGAGTTGGTCCCGAGCGATGCGCCATACTCGCGTGGGAGTCAGCGTGACGTCTCAGACACAAATGTTATCCGTCGCCAACAGCATTTGGTCCTTTCGGTTGATAGTAGCAGATGCTGATCCCGTTGGAGCTCAACGAAGTCAGGAATACAATTGGGCATATGGGTTCCAGTCTCCACGGCACCCAGGCTACTCGCGTGCAACGTTTCCTTGTATTGGTGCGTCGGTATGCGCTGCATCGATAACGAGTGGCTTCATCAGTAAAATGGTACTGAGCGTAGGCGTAGCCGCGAAATTGAATATTCGTCGTCCCAAAGTTGTAAGGATGTGGTTTGCAAATACGACACATTTTACATCGGTTACGTATGGGTAAAACCTTTGGTCCCGACACAATCGATATACGCACAGTCTGGTGCAGACGTAAAGTTTCGATCGTCCAAGGCAAAGGTCACGGGTTCGAGTCCCATCGATAAGACATTTTATTTTGCATAGTTTGCATAAATTGCACATAAGGAGGCGCCGCGCGACACCACGACATCTTCCAAGGATCACGTATGTGAACTACACTCATGGTACACGCAATCATTATCATGATGACGAAACCAGAGAATGTCCCAGAGTCTCCAGCTAATCAGATAGTCAATAGAGTGTGACGTGTAGGTTTGCATGTGATGTAGAGGAATGGTTGGTCACCGTGCGGAGAATATCCAGCGTGGCACAAAGGACACACAAGAGCCTCCATGGCGGCTTAGATATAGCGCTAGCGAACTAAGGACCGCCCAAAATGAATCACTTCCAAATTTCCTTCCTACTCGACAACTCCTTCTCCTTCTCCTCCGCCCCACATCATTACAAGTGGTAGCACTTGTTGGTCAAGTCTCGGAAGGGTCTGCAACTGCTCAAGAGGTCCCATCTGCGAAGTGGTTGACTGGGTGGCATACGCCGGAAGGTCTCCCTCGCACATCGAACAAGTTACTGGGTGGCATAGCCAGAAGGTGACTTGTTCCTACAAATCCTTGTCTGGTTTTCGGACTGGTTTGTGCCGTTGCTGGTGACAATCGCGCATCACATAGGGAACTCCAAGCTTTGGGTCTGTGGTTTAGTGCCGTGTGCCTGCCCCGCCATTGCTAACACGGAGGATAACTTCCCTATAGCGTGTCGTACACTAGCTGGTTGCGCAACAGTTGTCCGGATGGTTGGCAAGGTCACCCCTCTCGACCCCAAGCGTATGGGAAAGCGAAAAACCCGGGAAACGGAAGCCTGCTTTTGCAGAAGTACCGGGGATCTCTTTAAGTACCCTGGCGACAAAGCTAAAATCGATAAGCTTCGCCACGACCTATTGGCATCCTCGTCAAGCAACAAAAGCTTGTCAAGTTTATTCGGAACGAAATCCCCAACGCCAAGGATTCGGACGCCCGCAACCTGCTGCAAGAACTGACGGATCGCCTCAATCACCGTCTCGAGCAGGTCGAAGACTTACTCACCGCTTTCACGGACCGGCAGATCACCTCGTACAAGAAAATCCGCAGAAACAAGTCAGGAACTTCTAATAGGGCTTAATAATAAGCGCTCATTTTTTTGGTAAGCAAATTGGTATAGCAGAGCCCCAACAAAACAAAACAAAAGAAAAAAAAAAAACGAACATTCAAACAAAAGAGGCAATTAGGAAAATGAGTACCCTCGATCTAGTGAAACAAATGACAGAGCTCGCCGAAAGGCAGCAACAACTTATGGAGCAACTCGCACGCAAAGAAACGCGAGTCGAAGGCATCTCACTCCCACATTTTTCGGGTGAGATTGGAGAATCGGTCGATCTATACTTTGACCAAGTCATGCGGTTCCTTGAGGCCAAAAACATCAACTGGGAAGACCCAGTCAACGGCTCACGCATTGTGGCCATGATGAGCGCAAACTTCGGAGGAAATGCAGCCGCGTGGTACATGCTGAACCGCAGCAATGTCCATGACGTGCAAGACCTCATGCACTTACTCACGAATGAGTTTGTGCCTCGGGACAATCAGCGTCGGTTGCGTGACCAACTATACCAGTTGCGTCAGAATCGATGCAAGTCCCTCGAAGACTACATTGGCAGGTTCCGAATGTTGCTGACGCAAGTCAAAGACATTAGTGAACTGGACAAAATCACGTACTTTACGCGTGGACTTGTCGCCCAATTAGGCCGCGAAGTGGAATACCGCCAATGCGACACGATCTCGGAGTGCTTTGCAGTTGCCCTCGAGTACGAACGCACTCATTTCGGCGGATCGTTCAATCAACGGTATGACTGCCACCAGCGACCTCCACAAAGGTTCTCAAGTCAACCAAGGTATCAGCAACAAGCTCCCCAGTTCGCCAGGAACACGAAGTTTGGTCGACCATACCAGTCGCGTAATTCGGGTCCGGAACCCATGGAAATCGACAACGCACAAGTTCGGTATAATCCGCAACCATCACACCAGCCACGGAAAGTTTGTGCGTATTGCAAGAAGACTGGGCATCTCATCAGCGAATGCTACAAGAAGAAGAACAGCGAATGCTACAAGAAGAAGAACAGCGATGCACGCAGACAAAACAACGGTGCCCCTGCAAATCAGCCTTGGCGCAGAACGGCGGTCAATTACTTCGAACAGGAGGGAAACACCGAGGAGTATGGTACTCACGACATCGAAGAGTATGACACTCACAACACGGAAACCAACACCGTGGAATTCGTCGTCGATCCAACACCAAGTGCGAGAGAGGAGACTGTAGTGGAAGTTAACCACAACGCCCCCATCTCCAAGGAGGAATACGGGGAACATGAGTTAGTGCGTATCCCTGCCAAGTGCAACGGCAACGACGTGATAGTTATGTTCGACAGTGGAGCCACCGACAACATTGTGAAGCTTGGAGTACTCGGCCACCTGGCCACCTCCGACACATCAAGGTCAAGAGGTTCGATGGCACAACCACCACGACTCAAGAGGCCAAGCATGGATTGGTGGACCTCGAGGTAGGGGGTCGAAGTTTCAACATCCGCGTCATCGAGTGGAAAATGGGCGATGGACAAGACATGATCCTGGGAAAGCCCTTTTACCATCGGTACAATCCCCAGATCAACTATCCGACGCACGAAGTCAGCTTTGAGGAAGGCAACAATATAAGGTGGCCTTTGGGAATCGAACCCACACCAGGTGTATTGAATCCTGCTTAACCAACCGCTAAGCCAAGTTGGACATCGAATCCGACCATCGACCAGAAATATCACGAAAAGAACATGAACGCACACAATACGAGCAACCCGCAACACAAATTGCGATAATAATTGCGACACAAGTCTCCAGTGTGGAGTTTGCAAAAAGGCTCAAACAACAAAGCTACGAAGAGGTCTACCGCGTCAAGGTGTGCCAGGTCGATACGCAACTGTCAACTATACCAACACGCATCGAGTCGCTAATTGCGACGTATCAAGAAGTATTCCCCAAGGCATTACCAGACGGGTTACCACCTCACCGCCGCGTCGAGTTCGAGTTGACAACAAAACCAGACGCAAAACCAAGCAATCGTCCACCTTTTCGGTTGTCCAAGACGGAGCAAGACGCTCTCGACCTGTTTGTGGAAGAGAAGCTGAAGAAGGGATGGATTGAAATCTCCGATTCTCCCTGGGTGTCCAATGTGTTTGGTATTCCCAAAAAAGATCCGCAAACAGGGACACAACCTTCACGATCGGAGTGGGTGCGATCCGGGAATGCAACACTACCGATTCGTTGGGTTATTGACTATCGGTATGTTAATTCGCAAACCATAGTTCCAAGAATCCCTTTACCGCGAATGGAAGAGCTGTTCGACAACATGCACGGTGCTACGGTGTTCTCAGTGCTCGATCTCGCGCAGGGTTACCACCAAATGCGCATATCGCCTGAGTCTCGCAAATACACCGCATTCCGCACACACACAGAGACATATCAATGGTGTGTTGCACCAATGGGTCTTGCAGGCATGCCGGGCGTGTGGTCACGTCTCATGCGGGTTTTGTTTGGCAAATACTCATTTATTGTGGTCTATCTTGACGACATTTGCGTCTTCTCCAAGACTATGGACGAACACACTGGGCATCTAGAGACGCTGTTCCAAGTACTGCAACGCGAGAAATTGTACGCTCAAGTTACCAAGTGTCATTTTGGCGCAAAATCGGTTAACTTCCTCGGACACACCGTCTCCGCACAAGGCATCGCTGTCAACACGAAGAAGACGGAGGCTATCGCCAAATGGACGACACCAGCAAACACCAAAGAGCTTCAGAGCTTTCTAGGACTTGCAGGCTACTACCGTCGGTTTATCTGCAACTTCGCTACACTAGCGCTGCCTTTGAGCGCGTTAGTCAAGAAAGATGCAAAATGGGAATGGCATGCATCGCAAAACAACGCATTTCAAGCACTCAAAGACGCTCTGCAAATTGCGCCTGTGCTTAAATTGCCCGACTTCGAACGCGAATTTATTGTAACCACGGATGCGTCGGGACACTGTGTTGGTGGAGTTCTTTCGCAAAAATATGGCACAAACGACCATCCAATTGCGTTCTACTCGAAGAAGCTGGGACCACACGAGCTGAATTGGCCCACACACGAGAAGGAGTTATTCGCGATCAAAACAGGACTCGAGAAATGGCGTCACTACCTCTACGGACGGCCTTTTGTCCTCTTCACCGACAACAGCGCATGCTCATGGTTGTTGCACCATCCTAAAGTGTCTTCCAAGTTAGCACGCTATTTGACATTTTTCGCGCAATTCAACTTCCAGATCCATCATGTTAGCGGAAGTTTGAATGCGGTTGCAGACGCATTATCGCGACAACCCACCGACGTCAGCGCTATCCAGTTCCATAGTTGCTCGTATCAATGCAGGACGCATGCAATTGCGTATAAAGAAAGCTTTCGTGCCACACCCACGGCGAAGCAAATTGTCGGGGGAGCGTCTTTGCCTCAAATTTCCGCCATGACTGTGTCACACAGCTTTATGACACTCGCACCTTCCGTTCAAAAAATGTTTGTGCAAGGTTACAAAAGCGACAAGGACATCAAAGAAGGCATCAACTCCAACACATTCGAGATAATCGACGAGCTAGTATATTTACACACGCAGAGCAAGACATTGCGACTTTGTGTGCCGAACGACTACCAACTTCGCACAAATATCATCTCGGGTTTGCACGACGCAGCCATTGCAGCACATCCCGGAGTTCGGCGCACATTCCTTCGGGTTGCACAATGGTACTACTGGAAAACATGGAGAAAGACATCTACGGCTACGTCACAAGTTGCGAAACATGTGCAAGATGGAAACACAGCAACGCCAAGAAAAATGGGAAACTCGTTCCTATTCCAATCCCCAAAGAATGTTGGGAAGTGGTGTCAATGGACTTCATCACCGGCTTACCGGAATCCAACGGATTTGATGCGATCCTAACAGTCGTCGACAAACTCTCAAAACGTCCCAAGTACATCGCAGTGAATACAACGGACGACGCAGAGAAAACTGCCCACATCTTTTTCGACAATGTCGTGCGACACCATGGAATACCCGCAGTCATCATCAGCGATCGAGACCCGAAATTTACATTGAAATTTTGGCGTTCGCTCGCTAAAATTATGGGCATCAAATTGAACATGACAACCGCGCACCGAGCTCAGGCTGACGGCCAGACAGAGAGACAGAATCTCGTTCTGGAAGACGCACTTCGTTGTATGACTTCGTATCATGGCCAGGATTGGTCAGAAAAATTACCAACGACAGAGTATGCACACGCAACTCTAACTAGTGCCTCAACGGGACTGTCGCCGCTCGAAATCGACACGGGACGCAAAGAGCGACTACCTATCGGACTCCCAACAGCGCTAGCTACGAGCGCTAACAACCCCGAACTCGACATTGCCGAATTCGCGAAAACATTCCACGAAGATCGGCAGAAGCTCGTCGAACAAGCAAGAGTGCATTTAAAGCACGCACAAGAGTCACAAAAACGCTATTATGACCAAAAGCGCAATGACGTTGCGTTCAAAGTGGGCGAGTTGGTGATGCTCGACACTCGCCGTCTTCCCCTTCGACACGCAGCACAGGACATGGAAGTTAAACGTGCAAAACTTGCAGCAAGGAAGATCGGTCCATTCAAAATCGTCAAAATGATCGGGGAAAACGTCGCAAAACTCCAATTGCCCGCAAACATGCAGAGAATGAACCCCACATTTAATGTGGATATTTTAGCGCATTTTGTCCAAGATCACGAGCGGTTCAAGAGCCGACCAATACCCAAAACATCGCGGGTCGTCGTGGACGAGAACACCGGTGAAGAAATGTATTTCGTCGAAAAACTTTTTAAACACCGAATCGTGAACCGCAAGAAACAATGGTTGGTCAAGTGGAACGGATACCCAGACCACGAGGCAACATGGGAATATGAAAGCGACATCAACCACGTCTCCCACTGGAAGGTTCTCGTCGAAGAGTTCCACAAGCTTCGACTCGAAGTCACTCGCCGGAGGATGTAAGGATGTGGTTTGCAAATACGACACATTTTACATCGGTTACGTATGGGTAAAACCTTTGGTCCCGACACAATCGATATACGCACAGTCTGGTGCAGACGTAAAGTTTCTATCGTCCAAGGCAAAGGTCACGGGTTCGAGTCCCATCGATAACACATTTTATTTTGCATAGTTTGCATAAATTGCACATAAGGAGGCGCCGCGCGACACCACGACATCTTCCAAGGATCACGTATGTGAACTACACTCATGATACACGCAATCATTATCATGATGACGAAACCAGAGAATGTCCCAGAGTCTCCAGCCAATCAGATAGTCAATAGAGTGTGACGTGTAGGTTTGCATGTGATGTAGAGGAATGGTTGGTCACCGTGCGGAGAATATCCAGCGTGGCACAAAGGACACACAAGAGCCTCCATGGCGGCTTAGATATAGCGCTAGCGAACTAAGGACCGCCCAAAATGAATCACTTCCAAATTTCCTTCCTACTCGACAACTCCTTCTCCTTCTCCTCCGCCCCACATCATTACAAAAGTTGCGACGGGGAGATCAGCTGAATGAGTATCTTCGGTCAGAGAAGGCACTTCAACTTGGCGACCATCAATCTCTTCGGATGCCGAGCTTGATGATTAGCCCGACAGGATGATCGTATCGTCCGACGGCGCGTCGCTTAGGTCAGATCTGTCAAGCTGGAAGAGTTCGACATCGATTCGCCGGAGGCGTAGTCGAGGCTAATTGCGTGTGGTAATGAAGGAATCGTTTGGGTTCTTGGAGCTTGGTAAATTTCAAAGTGGTCCCTTGGGCGAAATACGACCAACAATATGGGTGGCGACCCGTGCTTGCGATGCCACGGTACAACTTAGCGAACGATCTAGCGACAGACGAGGGGGCGATGCAATGAAACGGTCGTCTGCAAACGCACGAAAGTCTAGCGAACAACTACTCGTGGCTCAACCACGTTTTATTTACCGAGCATGCACACACCTTTCGATTGCGATAAAATTTTAATCCCTAAAAATTGTCGACCTAGTTTGACAACTTTTGAACCTAAAGAAAGTGTTGACCCAAATTTGACGTTGACCACAAAAAAAGTTTTCTAAAGTAAAACTGTTTAATTTGAACGGCTTTCACGGACCGTGAATCACAGTGCAATAGTCTCTGTACTACGTGTACAGAGTCTGTAGTGATTCCAGGCACGAGGGCGTCAGTAAAAACCGAAGTGAGAACGAAAGGACTTTGTAGTCCTTGGCGAATTCCGAACTGACAGCTAAACCCACGACCTTCTCCTACGAATCTAGGCCGGCCATGATGGCCGCCATCTACTTACTAGCGAGGTTCAGTGATAAATCTGGTTCGCATCCGGACCACCCATACCCTCCTTGCAAGGCAAGTCTGGTTTGGTCTTCACCATTCAATATCTCGACAGCGAGGAAACGTATCCAATCCGAAAAAGTCCAGAGAAAGAGGGAGTTAGGCTATGCGCTTTTGTTTCCTTGCGCTTTCTTGTTTGCGGCCTTCGTTTGCCAAAAATCCCACACTGGAAGCTATATCCCATTCCCTATGACTCATAGGGAACGCAATGAGTCGCAAATGACGCCATTTTCCCCTGAATCGACAAATTGTGTTCGATGGAATTCAAGATCAAAAATAATGTAATCTGTGGGCATCGAACAGGTTTCAGTCTACTTTTACTTCAACCTCTCTAATTTTTCCAATTCGCCCAGCTGTTTGGTCCTATGGTTGAAGCCACGTCAGCAGTTATTTGCAAAATAGTCACGAAAGAATTGTGTTAAAATCTCGAATCGGCTTTTGACGACAAAATTACTTTTTGGAAAAAAACGTTGGTACCGGTATCGGCTGCGGGCCCGCCCCAAATACGGCGAGTGGAGCCACCATCTCTCAGAAGCCATCTCTCTAGAGCATCTCTCTGGAGCCATATCTCCACGACCACCGAAAGTACTGCGAGTAGCGGTCTCTATCTACGCATATCGCACGCTGCGGCCCCCACCTCCATTGGACCGCCTCGATGCGGCGGTGTGCTGCCCCAGAAAGCGGCAGCGAAAGCGGCAGGGTGCCTCAGCACCCCCGCTTGTCGACGAAACTGTGTGTCATCGCGGGTAAGCTAGGGGCAACGTGCAATGCCATGCGTGTCAACAACGTTCCGTGGTGTACCACAACACAGTTCGACTATGGGCCACTCGACGCTAAATTTTCCCGGTTTTCAACCAATCGCCCAGTTTCCTCATCGATGCAGGGGTCGTCACGGCCGAGCACTGGCACTTCAAGACGCCCACATAATTCATGCCCGCTTTCTGTTGGTCCCTCACAACTTGTTTGACCGGATTTACCAGGGTATATACATTTGCAATCGCTTCTGTATGACAAGCGGGCAGTCAGTCATATCAAGTTACGAAGTCGCGTCATGTGCTATGCACCCGCCACCGACAGAGCCATCAGCTCACTTAGCGTATGTACTGTACTGTAGCTGCCCGTAGCAGAAGCGCCTCATTCCCAAACACTTCGCTTGAGTCTCACGCGCATTGTCCGCCCCACACTACATAATATACCAGCTTTCCCTCATGCATCCGTCGTTAAACCTCGAGGCCCTGTGGCCGTCGCCGCCCAAGCGTGCGCTGCCGCGGCGCCGCAGCCGCAACCTGCTCTCCTCGCTGGCGCGCGCCGTGTTTCCGCGCGTCATGGAGTTTAAAGTCATCTCGCGCGAAAGCGAGAAGCACGAGTTCATGCCCGTTGTATACCTCATCGACCGCTCTCCCGCCTGGCGCCGCCGCGTTCCTGCGCTTGTGGAGAAGGCGCTTGTCGAGGACTACATCACGCCGCTCGTGGCCAAGATCCCGGACGTCGCCGATGCTACTGACCTGACGCGCACGTTGGCCGTCGTCCGTAAAGAGATGGAGCTGCGCGCCAATCTCATTGACGAGACGCAACTGGATGGCGTCAGCACTGTCGAGACGGACTATAAGATGGGCGTTCTTGTGGACTTTGCCCCCACGCCTGGCAACCCGGGCAAGGCGTCGCTTAACCGCGTCGTGTTTCAGATCGCCACTGCGCTGCGCGCAGCCTCCTACAGCCGCGCACTTGTCGTTCCCGTTGCAGTGCACTACTGTTCGGCTGCTTCTTTCCTGGACGTACGACGATACGCGGGCATTCGCTACGGCGCCCCCGTTCTGCTCGAGGAGCGCGAGGTAGCGATCTTTGGAGAGGATCCGACCGAGTTCACACAGCACTTTAGCGCGAGACTGCGCGCGTCGCTGACGATGTCCCCACCCCCGTCCGTTGCTCATATCGAGATGCTGCGCTTGACGCGCACGCTGCACGTGTACTGCGCCAAGGTCGTACGTGATGACTGTTTTTCTCGAAGGCAGCGTGCCTCGATGAACGAGGAGATTATGCAGATCCATTTCCGCACATCGAACCATCCCGCGATGCACGAACTGAAGCGCAATATGATGGCCTATTGTGCAACCCTCAAGCACTGGAAGCTCCGTGATGAGGATGTGAACTCGGCCAGCGTGGTGCTAGCCGTCGAGGATTTGCCAAAACACCCACTACACTTTGTCTGGCTTCTGGCTGCTGCATTGCGTTTTGCCTTCAAGCTACCAGGTCACCTGTTCTTGGCGAGTGTATGCGACCTCATTTACCGCTTCCCACCCCGGAAATCGCACAACAGGTCGCTGCCATTAGGTTCAGCAGCGGTTAAAGCAGCTCTGGGCTGCCTGGCACTTGGTGTGCTGGTCCGTGCTGTGCCTTCGAGCTTGCTTGGGTGGCTATGTGCACTGCTGCTGGCAGTCGTGTTGATCGTGGACGCAGTTACAGCCCACGCCGCCGCAGCGGATGTGCAACACCTGACCCAACATTGGAAGAAGCTCCAGTTCTACGTAATGGATGCTGATGAGTGGAAGCGACTGAAGGAGACGCGTGCCGTCCTGGCACGCAGTATTCACGACATTGTCGCGCGCTACATGTGCACTGACCTCCCCCCTCCGGTTTTGCAGGATGTGTCGAAGTCTGCAGTCTCACCAACTTCTGCCCTGCTGGACAACGACGAATACACGCTGAACGCGCATCACAAAATATTTATTAACGCGCCGCGATCGTTCCCGCTGTCCTTTGCTGCTAAGATGAAGGATTCCGAGACAGCTCGTCGTGTTATTTACGCGCCGAAGATGCTACGTGACGAAACCTGGCGTAACATTTATGAGACCCTAGCGCCTGGACACCTTCGTTTCCGTGAACTCTTAGCCGACAACAAGGGCGACAACCTCCCCATGGATGAGCTGCTCGCAACGCCCTTTTTTGGTGCGGTGCTGTCTGCCTATATCCTCTATAAGACTCGCTGTGTCGACGGTGATAGCTCGACCTCAAGCTCTAGTGGCGACGATGGGACGCACCTGATGAGCGACGAGGTGCAACAGGAGCAGGCTCCAGTCTGCAGCCAACCCGAGCGGGACGAGGCCGACCAAGTGCTTGGAGGGTACGGATCGATCCAGGATATTATCGACGCAGCTCTGCAGATAGCTCAGGATGAAGAAGAATTGACCGAATAAGTCAATTGAATAATACGTAATACGAATTCGACTATTGAAATGTTGATGAAGTGGTTGAAGCTGTTCCCAACATGCCATAATCTAGCAATCTGATGCCGACCTACCTGGAGCTCTGCTTGATCCGATGATCCCTCCCTCATAGCTCATAGGTGTAGTCCCGTGCAACCGTTGACTATCTAGCTTTCCACTTTTCATAGGCGAACTTGTCGTCATCAGAAGCTTATCGATAGTATCCCCAGTTCTGTTGGCGACAGAAATGATTAGAGCATAGTATATAAAATGTTCACACATTCATGCTTATTTGTTACCTTGCTGTCGGAGAATAGTTTCCAGCCTGCTGCAAGGGCAGCTTCGGAACGCCGAAAATGTCGAGCTGATCCCGCAGCTTGGCTTCCTCGGCTTCGAACATCCGAACGCGGTGAAAGTTACCGCGGGATACCTGGAGACATAGCAATACAAGAATTACCACTCATTTGCTCCCCATTGACTCCATGGGCCGGCTCACCTGTCCTTTGTAGCTGCTGGAGTAACCAGCAACGTCCTGAAAAGTGCTCGAACCACAGATAAACCCTTCGTCACTCGTGCTCAAATCACTTTTCCTGGCAGCACGAGAAGGACTGTCCATTCGATGCACTGGGTGTTCGGATACGTTGGTATGAGCTGGTGTGTTGCGCGCCAATTGAGCAGCCTGAAACTCGCGCAACTTGAGCTGCATCAAGTCTCCCAAGCGGTCTACAACGCCAAGGTCGGCGCAACATTCGTACATCAAGTTCATCTTGGAGTTCTATAATACGCACGGGTGATAGTCAGTTTTAGTTGCATCGAGCTTGAGAGTATATCGTATATCGTATGAAAGAACGTACGAGGCCATAAACCTCGCGCTGAAGCGTGTCATTGTGAGCCTTAAGTTCTCCGATGGCAATCCGACTTTCCATTGCCTAATCAGCGATTCCACTGTAAGAACAAGACAGTCTACCGCAAGCTCACACAAACTCACCTCACGCATCCATTGCCCTGCAGTAGGATCAAACTTCTTCCCATCGAGGCCATGCTCACCTCCTTGAGTCCGCGTTGAAAACATCGTGCTTCGCGACCAGATTTTCAAAACAACTCATTAATCTGGTGGCATATAGGTTATAATAAAATGGCGGACCGAACTCGTCCTCCCGTCATATATCTCCAGCGTATGATCCGCACTACAAAAATAGGCAAGTCTCACACCGCCTTGATGGTCAAAGGTGTGCAATTCAATCGTTCTAGTTGAAGCAAACTAGGTGGGGGTTGCAAAAACGGATTCTTGAGTGAAATATCGTAAGGGTTTAACCAGTGCAAGCGAGTTCTTGGCGCTGTACCGCACGGTCGATCAACACCGTTTGAGAGTACGGGTCGTAACGAGCTTGGAATGGCTTCTTCAGGTCCTCACAGAAGCCACGCATCTTTTCCTTCGCGTCGAACTTCAACGAGAGAAGAGAAACACTTACATCAATATACCACATCCCTTTTGCTTTCTGCTACCTAAACGGATCATCGTATCATTCCTTACCAAACTGTCAGCCACGTAGTACACAGGTTGGTACGTCGTAATGGGGTACTTCTGCTTGCAGGCTGAGAATGGGTCCCAAGGACGGTACTCAGGCACATCACTCCTTGCAGGGCGGTTGGTCGCACAAGCGTACTCCATCTCGCCGAAGCTCGAAAGCAGTCCAGCTCCGTAGGCCTACAGAAAGCGTGCGTGCACATTAATAATTGATAGAGGGATTCAACCTCATCGCGCATTTGTTGTACAAACCTTGTACTCGCCGCGTTGCTTCGTAATTCCGAACTCCACCGAAAACCAGTAGCACTGTTCACGTGCAGTAGCGTTAATCACCTTCACAGAAACCGTATTAGATTTATAAAGTGCGTTTGACATACCGTGGCAAGACGCTCAATCTCTTCGTCTGACGCTCCAAGAGATGCAAGGCCAACTTCGTGCGAGAAGTCCGCAAAGTCCGGGTCCTGTAGTGACAAGACATCCGTCAACACCTCTTGCAGCGTTGGAAAAGGCAGCATAAGGATACATACCGCAAACATCGGTGCGTGGCCCATCAGCTCGTGACAAATGTCAGGCTCCGGCGTATATAGCGGCATCGAGTGGTGACGAATGTACTTCAAACAACAACAAAAAGCATCACTGTCAACCATAAAAAAAAAAAAAAATCATCCTCGGGCTCGGTAGCACACACCACTGTTGAGCTCACCTGCGTTGAGAAGAAGACGCGAAACGCAAGTCCGTTGAGGAAGTCGCGCGATGATAGAAGGCCGCCCACCGGACGCAGCGTGAAGCCCGTGCATTCCTTAAGGAAGTTCGAGATGTCCTCTTGTTGCGGGATGTTGTCCTCAGCGTAGCCACAGTTGCTCTCAAGCAACGGGATAATGTAGTTGAACTCGTCGCACGCGTGCTGCTTCCACATCTCCTTCATACGCTTGTAGATGACCCCCCACGTTGTGATCTGTGTATACAGCAGCCACGCATCACACAAAAGATAAATCCACAGCCCAACTTGAAATGGCTAGTTGCTACGACGGACCTCATCTTGAGTGTAGTTTAGACGAGGAATTGGGTCTCCCTGACGGTGGTTCTGTGCAATCTCCGCGAACATGTTGCGGCGCTTGCGGTACTCTTGGTCCTGCACCACGCAAGAATGGTTAGCAAAATTGATAAATCAATTTGTTCCGGTGGTCGCGTTACCACGTACGCGGAAGCCAGGATGATCCGACTCAAGGTCCGTCCCGGCATCCAAGATATTGGCCACCGAGTGGTCCAGCTCGTTAATCTTGCGAGGAAACCACGGTACTGTCCCCACCACCCACCGATCATCACAGTTAGCTCCAAGACACCAACACAAACTGTCAACAGCCCACCGTCGCTTACCCTTCTTGTCGTGGAGCACCATGACATCCAGGCAGTTCTTCTTTAGGTCGGCCATAAGCTCGTCCACCTTGGTCTGCCCACTCTTGCCCTCAAAGTCGACGAAGAAGCTGTAATTCATGTTGTGGCCCTTGGCTGGGCGCGACTCGATTCGGGTCATGTTGACGTCGTGCTTCCAGAAAAACTTGAGCGTCTCCTGCAGCGCACCGGGACCGTCCTCTACCTGCAGCAAGATGGACGTCTTGTTGTCCTCGCGCTGAGAGCTGAAGAACCGCGTTTCGCTCTGCAGCAGCGCAGTTACTAGCAGTGGGCCGGCGTTGACAGGACGGACCTGCAGCATTGTGGCACACATTGTAACTTGTGTCAGAGCGAATGACCGCGAATTCGAGACTGCTTTTTAGGGGTGAAATATACGCACACCATGCGTGAGAAAGGAAGTGCGGGGAAGCAAGAGGAGTGATCGCAGCATTGCAAGGAGCAAGAAGGTGACGGGGAAGCGCTAAGTTGCTGAATGACCTCGACAATGCGTGCAGCTGGTCGTTGAAGTCTTTCGATTAGACGCGGGCCGGAGTGCTGGCGTCTCATCCATGTAAACCTATAAAGAAGTGATATAAGTTAACCTCTCGTACAATGATGACTTGAAAATTATTGATTCGTGACAACAAAAGGCCATCCGATTAACTGGTAGCTTGCTAAATTATATGATTGGGTGGTTGTAGAGACCGTGACAGGTCGCTAATAGATTCAGTTTGTACCTTGTTTTAGCGCAATAATGAGTGTTTTATTCTAATCGTATGTAAGTCAGAGGGAAATCTTTTCTTCTTCATAGAGTGGAAACGAACGAACGGCAGGACGACATGAAGCTGACGGTCAAGACGCTACAGGGTGTTGCTTTCTCCCTAGACGCAGAGCTCACGGACGCGGTAAGAAGGCACACTAACCTCTTCTCATCTTACTTGGTCACTAGCCTCCTTCGGTCACCATTTTAGACGAGTTATAGCAGGGGAACATATATTAAAGTCGTGACGACGGCTCTGACCCGTATCTTGTTCTATCTCGCAGGTTTCCGCCGTGAAGCAGAAGATTGAGGAGCTGCAGCAGTTTCCCGTGATCCAGCAGAAGCTCATCCACGCGGGAAAAGTGCTTAAGGACGACAGCACGCTCGCCGAGTACAACGTCAAGGAGAATGACTTCCTTGTCGTGATGGTTACCAAGCCCAAGGCGCCTAAGCCCTCGACCGCCGCTGCTGCCCCAGCTGCAGTCCCAGCGTCGACTCCCGCTGCTGCCGCCGCGGCCCCGGCCTCTGCTGCAACTGCTCCCGCCTCGACCTCTGTTTCAGCCGCGCCCAACACGTCGTCGGCGTCCAGCAGCTCTTCGGCCACTGCCCCGGCCGTGTCGACCTCGTCGGCAGCTCCAGCCACTACTACGGCCAGCTCCTCGTCGGGCGATGGCAGCGGCCTTGTGGCTGGCGAGCAGATGAGCGCCACGGTGCAGCAGCTCGTGGATATGGGTTTCCCGGAGGACCAGGTACGCAGTGCGCTGCGTGCGGCGTTCAACAACCCTGAGCGCGCCGTGGAGTACCTGATGACAGGCATTCCCGAGCAAGCCACGGCGCCACCGCAGACAGCAGCCCCGTCGGCTGGTACTACTGCTGCTGCTGTTGCTGCTGGAGCTGGCGCTAGTGGCGATGAATCGACCAACACGTTGGAGGCTCTCCGCAACCACCCGCAGTTCGACGCCTTGCGTCAGCTCGTGCAGTCGAACCCGGCTGCCTTGCCGGCGGTGCTGCAGCAGATCGGCGCGCAGAGTCCAGAGCTACTACGCCTTATCCACCAGAACCAGGACCGCTTTGTGCAGATGCTGAACGAGCCCATTGGCACCCGAGAGGCCGGATCGGTACCCAGTGGTGGCGCTGGCGCAGCATCTTTCGACCTGGGCATGGGAGGTGGTGGTGCCATGCCGACCCCTCAGCAAATTCAGCAGTTGGTGGACTCGCTTTCACCAGAGCAGCAAGCTCAGATGGCCACACAAATGGGAATGACGCCCGAGCAGCTCCGTGGGCTTTCCCAGATGCTTAGCAACTTGCCCCCTGGAGCGATGGAGCAGATGATGGCGTCTATGGGTGGCGGCAATGGCCTTGAAGGACTTGGTGGAGGTGCCGGCGCTGGTACTGGAGGCCACCGTATCATGCTGACGGAGGAGGAAGCGGCGGCGGTTGACCGACTGTGCGAGATGGGGTTCGAGCGCACGGATGTGATTCAAGCATATCTTGCTTGCGACAAGAATGAGGCGTTGGCGGCCAACTTTCTCATGGATAGCGGAGACAGCTTTGGCGGAGGTGCCGCTGGTGGCGCAGGAGGCCAGGGCGATGACAACGATGACATTTACGGCTAAATATCATACACATGAGCTAGCGAGCGCCCTATGGCTAGCTGGCTGGCAAGATGCGCGACACTCTTACTTTGTAGTTCGTATGTCGAGCTTCCTGTGATGTTCAGGCTTGCTGCCTTGCATTCGCTGACAAAAATACCGATGGGTTTTTGGCTGATGACATGGTAACTTTCTGTTGTAACTCTCCCTGAGGTGATCGAGCTACCAGCGTCCCATGGGGTCTGATCTGGCGGAGTTTGGCTTAAGTCGTGCTGTGCACGTTGTCCTTGAAGTTCGCAACAGGTTGGCATCAGGCCAGAATAGACGACGGAGCTGAGTAAAAATACTTGCTGAGCTTCGGCCACGTGGTACCGGTAAGTTCCTGACGGCATGCTCGTCCAAATTCGGTTTTGGTCTGGCTCGACTTGCTCTTCCGACGCGACGAGGTTAAAGTGACTTCCGGCGGTTCTGGCACGTTTTCTGCTAGATCAACAGTACTGTACCAGTCATGGGCGAGGAAGTCGAGAAGCACGTGTTGCGCAAGTACGAGTTGCTGCAGAAGCTGGGCAAAGGCGTAAGTGTAAATTGACAGCCTTCTTGTCCAATAGTAAGTCCTGGAGGAACTAATGCCAAAGGGTTGTTGTGTTTGCGCAGGCCTACGGCATCGTTTGGAAGGCCATCGACAAGAACAATCGGCAGGTAGTGGCTTTGAAAAAGTGCTTTGACGCCTTCCGCAATGCAACGGATGCGCAGCGCACCTTTCGTGAAGTCATGTACTTGCAAGAGCTGAATGGACACAGCAACATTATTCGCTTGTTGAACGTCGTCAAGGCCGACAATGACCGGGATATTTATCTCGTTTTCGACTTTATGGGTGAATGAGCTGGAAGAGCTGGGACTACCTGTCGTTTCTAGTTCTGACCGTGTTTTCAATGTCGCTGTTGCTTTTGTTTTTTTATGCTAGAAACTGACTTGCATGCTGTCATACGAGCCAATATTCTAGAAGAGATTCACAAGAAGTATATCATCTACCAGTTGCTGAAGTCGCTCAAGTACATGCATACGGCAGAGCTCTTGCACCGAGACATTAAGCCAAGCAACCTGCTCTTGAACTCGGACTGCCACACAAAGCTGTGCGACTTTGGTCTTTGCCGTTCCGTGGCTGAGATCAGCGGACCCAACCCTGTCCTCACAGACTACGTTGCAACACGATGGTACCGCGCGCCAGAGATTCTGCTGGGCTCCACAAGATACGCCAAGTCAGTGGACATGTGGGCCGTCGGCTGCATTGTGGCCGAAATGGCCACCGGTCGGCCAGCCTTCCCAGGAACCTCTACGATGAACCAGCTCGAGCGGATCCTGGACGTCACCGGGCCACCATCTCAAGAAGATATTGAGAGTATCAAGTCACCGTTCGCCAATACGATGCTGGAGAGTCTGCCAACGCCCAACCAGAAATCGTTGGAGGAGCTTTTCCCGAAGGCGTCACCAGAAGCGCTCGACCTCATCAAGCAGTGCTTCTGGGTTCGTGGGCAAATTTCACTGTTGCTATTGGATTTTTATTGTCGTAACCGTTGTATCTATATGTCTTATTGTGTTACCAGTTTGATCCGTCAAAGCGGATTTCGGTCATCGACGCGTTGAAGCACCCGTATGTGACCCAGTTCCATAACGAAAAGGACGAGCCCAGTGCACCAGCTCCTCTGCAGATCGTCGTGGACGACAACACCAAATATTCCGCCGCTGACTATCGCGACCGTCTTTATCGCGAGATTATTAAGAAGAAGAAGGAGGTTCGACGGAAAGCCGGCGAGCAAGATGCAGCAGTGACGACCATACAGTAGTCGTCCTGCATAGCCCAAATGCAGCAATAAAGTCATTTAATCTCATTTTAATGTGTTTAAATACTGGAAACAACAACCTCCCAAATACAATTTGTAGAACAGGACCCACCCTAATATTTTTTATGATCTGTACGTTTGGTTTACGTACATGTATTAAACAACAACAGAAACTCTCCAATACCATGGCAACGCGCCGCGTGCTCTCGGCCGCCGTGGCGGGTTGCTTAGCGTCTGCACAGCGCCTGCACCCCACGAGCCAACGCTTCCATAAGCTGGTAGCGCAGGAGAATGATGTGCCAGAGCGAATTCTCACCTCTGAGAGTCTCAGTGAGACGGAGTCCGCTCAGCCGACGCCGAAGACAGAGGGGGACCTCGTCCAGAACTTGCCGGGCCTGGACCCGACGGCCAAGGTGACGCAGCATGCGGGGCGCATTGCACTGCACCACAACGACAAGAACACTATATTCTACTGGCATTTTCAGGCCGCTAAAGACCCTGACAAAGTGCCGCTCGTCATATGGTATATGATCCATTGTGACATCGTTTTGATACTTTACTTTGTATCGCTAACTTTTATCGGCTTACAGGTTAAATGGCGGCCCTGGGTGCTCCAGTATGCAGGGTTTGTTCCTGGGTAATTCGCCGTTTTATTTGGTGGACGACTCGATCATTGGCAAGAACGAGCACAGCTGGCACAAGTTCGCCAATCTGCTCTTTGTGGACCAGCCACTGGGCACGGGCATGTCGTATACTCGAGGAAATGATTATCGGTCGGACGAGGGCGCGATCGCTGAGGACTTTTACGAGTTCTTGACCAAGTTCTTGCAGCGACACTCGGAATATCTTTCGAATGGGGACGATGGAGTGAAGCACTCGAGAGCTGTGTACATGTTTGGTGAGTCCCATGCGGGACGGTGGATTCCCCAGTTCTCGGAGCATATTTTGAAGCGGAACGGTGATCCAAACAACCAGATTAAGATCAGTCTCGATGGTGTAGGCATTGGCAACGGATGGGTGCATCCGAGAATTCAGTACGAGTACAGTGACTACGCTCACGGACTTGGTCTGCTGACTTTCGGTCAAGTGAGATCGCTCAAGGCATCATACGCTGTCTGTTTGGCTGCACTCGATGCTGGGACGTACTATTCTAAAAGTTGCATGGATAATATGGATGCTATTACGGGCAGTGTCAAGCCGGGTAATGGAGGAAACAGTCTGAACTTCTACGATGTGCGGCAGTATGTGCACAGCGTCGGAGCGTACCCGGCAGGACAGGACAACATTGTCAAGTACATGAACAAGAAGGAAGTGAGAAAAGCAGTGCATGGCAACGAGGACAATAACTTTCGATTCGATATCTGCAGTAATGGGGTATATAAGGCGCTGTCAAAGTTCGATGGCGTGAGTACGCTGGACAAGGTGGAGTCCCTTCTTCAGGGAGGTTTGCGGGTTCTCTTTTACAACGGACAATGGGATATGATGTGCAACCACTACGGAACGGAGAAGTTGTTGCTGAATCTTAACTGGAATGGCTCAGATGCTTACCAACAGGCTGATAAGTACACGTGGCGAGTACAAAGCCGCAAGGAGCCTGCTGGCTTTGCACAGCAGGGTGGCAATCTGACCTATGTCGTGGTCACTGGCGCAGGGCACATGGTACCGATGGATGTACCGGACGTGGCTGCAGACATGCTACATCGCTTTGTGAACAAGCTCGAGTTCGACGACAAAGAACAAAGCGTTGCAAATACGCGCCTGAATGCGACAGATCTCGAGGTTTCATTTTGCTACTCGACGTCGGGTACATCAGCTTCAGATACCTCGTACTCCGTACTTGACCAAACTGGCGGAAGCATCAACCAAGTGCACTTTGGCTTGGCATGGCTGTTGGTGGCGCTGGTCATCGCAACTGTTAGCAGTATCTTGGCGGTATGTGTTACCATTGCTTGCCTTCGCAGCAGAAGGTACGGACACAAGCATCACGAAATGGTTACCCAACTGAGCGATGATGAAGACGTAGAGCAGCGAGAAGATGATGACGAAGAAGAGTACTCCGACGAAGGTGAGGATGTCGGAGAGCACGTGTCCGTGGTTAGTGTGAGTCAGCGAGCTCCTAGTCCTCGTTCGCGAGTGACTGAGGTCTAAATGTTTTTTGTTGCGACTCTAGTTTCTGAGTATGATTGTTAGACATCCACAGTACATGTAGACCTAGACCATAGTTTTCACAAAACTGATGTCGGTTGCGGGTCTTGTGTCTTAATAGTGAGTAACTCATTTCCGAACGGAGGAAGTATTTCCCAATTCATCCCTCCGGTCGTAATTTTTAATGTCGACTTAAGAAAAAAAACGATAGATATGCAAGCATCAGGATCTTGTGAACCTCTCTGCTCGTGTTATAAAAATAGTGTAAATATTTTTTCGCGCCGTGACGAAGTTGTCTGACAAGATTCATACTAAGTGCTAAATTATAGTCGGGTATAATAACTCGGATTGAGCATGATGTCACAATATTCACATTGCCAAAGCATTCGAGTCAGCGGAAGAGCCCGACACGGCAATGAAAACAAACGGCCGTCCTGCTTTCTTTTTCAAATGAAATATCGGACACTGGTTGTGTAATGCTTAGTACATATACGCACCCCGTACGTATACTACGCTTTTAAAAACTCGATGTTAATCACTCACAAAAAGCAGTCCGCTGCTCCTCTGTAACTTATACCCCGGCCCCTCACCTTGCTGAAACTTTATCATTTCACGCGGTTTTACTGTTCAGAAAGAAAGTAAACGATGCTGTTTATTCAAAACCACTTAATTCGCCGTCCTCATCCTCACTACAGCGGAACGCACCCTTCGCGAAGAATGCAAGCTTCATCGGATAGGCAGCACATTGCACGACCTGGCACAAATTCGCAAGCTCTCGCCCCACCAGAAATTCCCTCGCACGCCTGCGCAGTAGTAGCCCAATCCCCGGCACGCCCAAAGTGCATTACATTTCGATCAGGCTGAGCGCGAGGAACTCCACTCAGATGAACATCCTTCCACGCCTGAGTCTCAGCTTGTATCTTCAAAGCAGGTTTGTTAGCCTTCACCAGCGGGTCAATAACCTTGAACCATTGCTCGAAAGTCCAATCTGCATCAGCCTCGAATGGCACACCATTCAACGTGTACATAGGCGTGCCGGACATGCCTCTGGAGCATGTATACTTCCAGGACTCCCGGGTATGGTCATCCACATCTGTTCCTCCATATCCAGTCATCTGTTCGTCCCACTGCTTGTCAGTCAACGACGGGAAAGTCTTTTGAGCCAGCGTCTTGAGCTTCCCTACCACCTGCACCGGACTCAGATCCTTGGCCACCTTGTTCCAGAATCTATAATACAAAATAATGTCAGCTCCATGCAGCACTACATCCCGACATAGCACTTACATGTCCTGGTTCGCGTAGATCGTCTCAAGCCACGTGGTGAAGCTCTTGTCTCCCAACGCCGTTGTAATAGCAAATGCCGCCTCCGCGGTAGCAAAGGCGTGCTGATGGTACGGCAACGGGAATAGCACCAAGCGAACACGAACGTCATCGACTTCGTAGTGCTCCACCAACTTTTTCAGTCCCGGGTAGGCCGATTTGCTGTCCGGACACAACTGTCACAATTATCAATCACATAAGTGCATCTATAAAATTTTATTTTGCGCTATAAAAATCTTACTAAGTCGATGTAAGACTCGAGCTGCACGCCAGCGTCAGGGCTGCCGCTGCCTAATGTGAATCCAGGCGGACGTCGGGGGATTCGCTGGGCGCAGTACAACCCACAGAGGGCCGTGGACATCAGAAGGAAGCGCAACAAGAACGTCCGGGTCGCCATCTCTCCAAGATCGAAGAAAAAATCTGATTGGAAATCAACCGCCAATCAGAATCGAATTTCCCATTTATCCAAGATCTCGAGTAATGATGACGAGGTCGTTGCTTATGTTCATCGCTGCCGTGTTGCACGTGGGCAGCGCCCAGGTGCCTATTCCAGCCGAGCCACCAGGTTTCACTATCGGGCGAGGAAACGGAGCCGCTAGAGTGCAGCTTGAGACGTATATCGACCTGCTCTGCCCCTTCAGCAAGGCCGCGTTCGAAGGTGTCAAAGCGCTGGCGGACCACTACGAGTCCAACGAGTTCCGGATCAAGGTCGTGATGTTCTCTTTGCCTTTCCACCAATCTGGCTTCACCGCGGCAGAATCGGTGTTTACTATTACATCGGCATTGGGTGATGACCACTTTTTGCCGTGGCTGGAAGTGCTCTACGAGAACCAAGAACGGTATTCAAGAAATTATGTTTGAGGACTGTTGAGGAGATACTGACATGAGTTATTATTTTACGTTTGGGGGTAGTTTTTGGAACAAGGCGACGAAGGATTTGAGCTCGGTACAAGTGACGAACGAGCTGAAAGAGTTGGCCAAGAAGACGTTTCCGGTTCTAACGGACGCGCAATGGCAAAAGGGTATGACGGGGTATGGCGGGACCGAGTCGGATCAACGTGCGAGAGTCACGTGGAAGTACGCCTGTACTCGTACTGTTACTGGCACGCCGCAGTACACGTTGAACGGAGTTCCATTTGAAGAAGCGGACTCGTCTTGGAAACTTGAGGATTGGCTCAAGGTCATCGACCCGCTTGTCAAGGCTGACAAACCGAAGGAGGATCTGTAAAGATTGTGCCTTGATCTTTAGCAAATTTAGCATCGTAATAAATCTTACTGAACTCAAAATATTTTCTCGAACATGACGAATCCCAAATCCCATTTGTTATTACTTAGTACATGTACCGGTATAGATAAAACGCAACAGAACACTTTATCGTACTATATCCGTTAAAGCGTCCGTAGAGTGCTGTTGCTTTGGTCTATAATAAACAAATAATTGGGACTTGGGATTTAAGGATTTAACGGTCCAGGCTCTCGCGTTCAATGGGTTAGTTAATCCCTTGAACCCCTTGAACGCGAGAGCCTGGACCGTACAGCAAAAGCTTAACTTGGACCGGCCCACTTTAAGCTTCCCTCACTTGGCGTTTGTATTGCGCCTTAGTCAATCAGGGGTAGGCCTTTTCCTCACAGGGGGCAAAATGCCCCATGTCATAAAAACAGTGGGTGAAAGGGAGCATTCTGCCCCATTTGATTTCTCTACCAATAGTAGACCGTCCCACCTGAGCAACAAATCTTCATCAAATTTTGGAGAAAAATCCCGCGAGATAAAAAAATCCCCCCTCCACCAATTCTTCACTTTTCTAGAATAGCGCGCGTACATGCTGGTGGGCCGGTGCCATGCTAACCCGGCTGCTGTTTGGACTGTGTTGTATAGGGAAATGTGCAGAGGTGATGAAGATGCGCGTTGCGAGCGGGGGAGCGCGCGCCGATCCTGAGGCCCGTGCCGCCGTTTGAAAGCAAGGTAGACGTTTGCGTTTGGTTTATGATAATGCAATTCAATGGCTTCCTGTTAGTGATCGATGCGCTTGAATGTGTATATCTAGATTGGGCTTGTGGTTCAACTTGCCGACCCGTGCAACACGTGGTGTAGCCCCCATTTGGCGCAAAAGTTACTCCGGCAAGAAGGACGATATCTTGGACAATACGCTTCAGTCGAAATAATAAATCGAGCGCGAGGAAGCAACCACAGTTCGCTCAGCACAAATAGCTTGACGCCGTCGACGAAGAGAAAGCTGTTCAGATACACGATCGACGCATGGACAGAATGGTGGCTGCGCGGACAGTCGACACTTCGTCGCGTCACCGTTCCTAAGCAAGACCTTCTTGAGCAATGGCTGCATATATGAATATCTGTTGATGAATTGGCAGCCAAGACTACACAAGTCGGGGCGGAAATAAATGACAATACAGCGTTTGTATAGGGGTCAGAAGTGCGACCTGCGCGATGACGTTGCCAATTCCGTCATTAATGTCGGGAAATATATCGTCAACACCAACGTGGATAATGACATCCAAAATGCTTGCCACAGCTTTTGCGGAAGATGCTCGCTTGTGTTCTGGTGTATTACGCCGGCCTTCTGACGAACACCAGATCTGATGAAGAAGGCGTGGCGTTGCCTGAAAATCCAGCACGTGGGTACATGACAGCTTAGATACCGATTGTTGCTGGATCATGACATGGGTATTGAACTTCCGAAGAAGCACGGAAAAGACTTTGCAAAGTCGACGTTGTGAGCGCGCTTGAGAGCTCGGAGTCGCGTATCAAGTTCCTTATTAATTTTCTTGATGCCGTGTTTGCGGAGCTTTCGTGCGAACTCAGACCACACAACCCGCCGTTTTTGCCGCGCATACTCGTACGCAAACTGGACTAGCAGCTTCAACTTCGTCGGAATACGTCAGAAGCATGAGGTGATCGGTGGGTTTGAAGTGCACGAGTGGGCCATACTTTAGTGAGATTTAACATTTATATAGTCTAACCAAGACGATTGCATAGATTCCGATGCTGCAATGGTTTTAGCACGCCATACAAACAACGAATGAAACCATGTATAATTAGATCCAGTCACTTACACGGATCTAGACTAGGACGAGCTTCTTGCTCGCCATCGACGCTTTGGGAGTCCACACGCATTACAGCTCCCACAAATGCAGTATCTGCTTCTAGTCAAGCCGCTTCTGCTACATCTGTCGAATCTCCTGCTGCGGTCGACCGCGCTGATGCTCGTGATCGCTGAGACGGTGGCCCCAGTCCTGGAAGTCGCTCTGTTGTAGTTGATTAGCACGGTGCTCTTGCGAGTAAATCGAGAAGCGTGACTCGAAATCGAATAAAGCCAGGGAAACTCATTGTCAGTCTGTCGATTTAATGCATCGCTGTCTCTTTCTGTTGCTCTGTAGCCATGATTAACTAACCAAAGATATATTGAGTGGTGACAAGCCAAATAAGCTCCGATATCACTTACACCGCTGAGCATTAAAAGCTGCAATCACTATGAAAACGCCAAACAAACGACTCCTCCTTTGAAGCACGGATTCACTGTACAACGAATGTAACTGCCGACGCCTTGATCTAAAGGATCATTTGCCCTCGTAGCGGATCTAACTTGTTCATCAGAGGCTTGCGGTGATGGCTGCCGTAAGTTCATCTTGAGCTGGTAACGCTGAGACGACTTCCGCAATCGGCCTTTACTGGAGAACAATTGCTGCTGGCGATAAAATTGGCGGAACTCACCCGACAGGTCCACGCAGCTTGGGGGAACATGTATGGTGCTGGCTCCGAGTGGAAATAGCCTTTGCACAGACACATACCGTGAATAACGCAATAGTCCATCACTTCCGTTTGGATATCTGTCTTCCCACCGACAACCAAAACACTGGCGGCGCTTGCGATTTTTGTCACTGAAGAACTGCTTTGATGCAACGGCTTGCAAGGCTTCTTGGGAGTGAGCTGACCACATATACGGGACTAACCGGAGCTAGTGACGGCAGTTCTACCGGGCAGCATTTGCGTTCGAGCAGAAAATCTTAGCTTCACTCGGTGTATCTGCCCATTCCCCCAATATAAATTCGGTTACCAGCTTCATCATGAAGATACTGTGAGGGCACGATTATTGACCGGTGTGTAAACCATTCTGCGAGTCAGTTCGGACGCTCCAGTTCCTGGCAGAGGTGGGAACATGACTCACCAATGCTCTGCCAGTAACTGCGGGCCGGCTGCCCATGATGGTCCACATGTTGCGTTTTACTGGATGACGTGACATCTGTCCTGGGTTCACCCTGTTCTCCTTAGGAGTCTGGCCTGGATTCGGATTGATATCCAGGCAATGATATTCAGACTTCCTAAACTTGGATTTGTGAACTCTGACTCGCGAACTTTCAGCGCACGACTTCGGGGTAGTTATATGAAGGAATACTGGGTAGTAATCCTGTTATTCACTCTGAAATACAGCAAGATGAGGTGTACTCTGGGATACGTTCTCCAGAGGCACTTTCCGCCACTTCTTATGCATTCATCGAAAAGGGAAAGTCCGGGGCTGGACAGTATGCTTATCTGCAATCCTGGGTATGCATCCCCAGGATGCGCATTTCCAGCTCGTTGGACCCATCTGCATTCAGGTGAAGAATCCTTCCACAGTTCTTAGTCGGCTACCGTGCCACATGGGTATAGCCGGGTCATATTCACAATTCAACCAATCATTTTCGTCGTAGAACTTGAAACAAAATGCTCTCCCGCGCCGCGCAGCAGTCAAGGTCGACACCACTGATTTGCCATCTGTGTCTATAATCATCGCTGATCCTTCTGAGACGGCGCCTGGAATCCAGATACGCTTCGTCTCAGATCTACGAAAACCGGTCCACACCGGGTTCCTGACTGCCAAGGTCAGGCAGGGCCCATCATACAGCTACCAATGATGCTATAGGGGAGGAACTCAAGTACTTGTCTGGTACAGAGTGTCTTATAACAACGCGCGTGCCTGCCAGGAGAACGCCACATGAGGTGATCTACGAATGCTGACCCTCAACGGGATCCTGATGGCCAAAGTCATGGCCCTCCTGTCGATCACACGGATACCAATGCTGCGATGTGGGAGGCACTAAAGTACGTGACTGATACGGTGTGCCTTACAGCAACGCGTCTGCTTGCCGGAAGAACACCACACGAGTGATCTACAAAAGCCGGCCCTCGATAAAATGTCTGAAGAGGTGAGGCAACGTCGTGTCCATTACGATTGCTATGCTGTCAAAGAAAAGGAAATAAATCTCAAGAAAAGGCTGAAATCGGCGTCCTGGTGGAATACAGCACCAAACGAAGGGGGACACCTACATGACGCCGAGACAGGGCTAACCAGGGGAACATGACATCCAAGAAAAATTGCACAATCAAGCAAGAGTATATTGAGCGATTACTCAAGAACGCTTAGGGTGATGGCGAGGCTACGCTACCCAAGGAGATCCCATATACCCGCATGCGGGGTGGGATGGAGGACCTAGCCAGTTCAACCAGGTGAGAGGCGCCGGTTGTGGAACTGCGTAATGAGTTCATTGTTTATGACCGGAAACCGGACGGTCCAGCTACGAGTGGTACCAAACAAACAAGTACAAGGAAAGTTCCAGTAGCAAAGGAAGAAAAGAAAAGGAGTTAGAGGTTCCAATATCAATTATGAAACATGCAAGCGTGATTGAGGTTTCAGTCGCCGGTACGAAGCACACGGAGGAGTTGGCGGATCCAGTTACAAGTGCAAACGAGTGGGGATCACAAGCAAAGAGGAGAGAAGCCAATGCTAGCAAGCTTACGCAAGAGAGGCGCATTACAACGAAGTATACTGTCAACGGTCGATAAAGACGGACGCGCAAGCAGCCAACCCATGTCGGACTACGAGATGTACGAGGTGCGCATCCCGACGAAGACCAAAGGAAGTCGGAGGTTCCGGGCATTCGTGAACCAGATTAATACTCTAATCCTGGAAGTCGCCAACATAAAGCTGACCGACCATTGTATGCGGATGCCATCAAAGCCATACAAAGAAGCCGTCAAAGACGTACATTATTCGTCGCATTGGTGGGCAGCCATGGAGGAGAAGATGGAGTCGTTGAAGCGCCACGATGTGTGGGTGCTCGTGCAAATACAGAGAGCACGAAGTCCATTATACGAACATATGGGTTTATGCAGTCAAGAAAGACGAACACGGTATGGCGAAACGATTAAAAACAAGGTAGGTTGTGCATGGATTTAGCTGCTTTTCGGCGTTAATATTATTCGAGAACTACGTGCCAGCAATCAGATTCGAGGCGATTCGTGTGGTGATCTATCTCGCTATTCAACGTAATCGGAAGATACTGCAGTACGATGTCAAGACACCGTTCCTGTACGTTACGTAGAAGAGGTGGTGTACATGGAGCAGCCCATCGGGTTTGCAGCAAACGGCGGAGCCACAATCTATCGGCGGATCAAGTCGCTGTACGGACTCAAACAGTTACTGATGGTGTAGAGCCAGACACTCCACGATCACGTGGTGGTGATGAGGGCCATGCGAATTGAAGCGGACAACGGTCTCTACTACGGAATCCAAAAGGAGTAGATACAATACGGACGGTATACGTCGACGACCTAATGCTCATGAGTCCGCAAGACCTGTGCATGAAAACAGCACTACAAATCCAAGAGGCGTTTGAACTGGTTGAGCTGGGGGCAGTTAAGTACCTACTTCGAGTATGTCAATGACCTGTTCTTCTCGAGAGAATCATATATTGAAGAGGTACTTAAGCGGTACGTGATACAGAAGAGCACGCCGTTGCAAGCACCAGAAGCAGATGTGATTATTGAAGGGGGGGAGGGTCGAAGAAAGACCCATGGAACCTGCAGTATCGCGAATAGTGGGAGCATTGCAGATTTGGTTTCCAGATTGAGACCAGACTTGGTACATGTGGTAGGCTAGTACACGAACAACTACACTGCGATGCATTACAGCCAATCGAAGCGAATATTACGTTATTTACGGAGGATGACCGACTGTTGCCTAGTGCTAATGGTGGCCGAATATCGCGCAATGGAGCCATGGACTTATTGGTCTACATTGATGCCGACTTTACAAACGATACTGAAGATCGACGCTGTACCAGCGAATACGTGACGTTACGGAATGGAGCAACAGTATCATTCGGCTCACGCAAACAAGGAATTAACGAGCTAAGCAACGTGGAAGCAGAGTATATTGCTAAAGGCGTTCGAGATATCCTCTGGATACGACGACTATGCAACGAGCTACACATTCACATACCAACGGTGATGTGCGGCAATAAAGCAGCGATCGTGCTTTCAACCAAGCCAGGCGAGCATCGCAAGTCGGAACGAGATTGACAACAAGTACCGCTTTATTCGGTTTCTCACTACGCAAGGAGAGCTACGCATTGATCACGTGGGAACCGACCACATGATCGCAGGCACGACGACGAAGGGGCTTGTGCGGGTGAAGTTCGAGAAGTTTCGTGAACTACTGGGCGTAGTTTTGCGGAGCGTGTTCGCGAAGACCAAGGCACACACATCGGAAACTGAGCCATGAAGTGGTCAGTCAGTGGGAGTACCAGACGAATGCATGGGCAAACACGTGGGGCCACACGAACCCAATGTGGCAATGCATTATATGCATGCACGCAATACACGGCATACTCTAGGCTGAGAAGCATTCTATGGGTGGTGATGCATGGCCGTTCTTAGTTGGTGGAGTGATTTGTTGGTTAATTCCGTTAACGAACGAGACCTCTGCGTGCTAAATAGTTCCGCTTACCATTTTTGGTAGGTGTGTGGACTTCTTAGAGGGACTTTTGGGTAATCAAACCAAAGGAAGTTGGAGGCAATAACAGGTCTGTGATGCCCTTAGATGTTCTGGGCCGCACGCGCGCTACACTGATGCGTTCAACGAGTATATAACCTTGATCGATAGGTCTGGGTAATCTTGTGAATGCGCATCGTGCTAGGGATAAACTGGTGCAATTTTCAGTCTTGAACGAGGAATTCCTAGTAAACGCAAGTCATCAGCTTGCATTGATTACGTCCCTGCCCTTTGTACACACCGCCCGTCGCACCTACCGATTGAATGACTCGGTGAAAAATTGGGACCGTGAGTATGTTTGCTTTATTGCGAGTGGATTAATGGGAACTTTGTCTAACCTCGCCATTTAGAGGAAGGTGAAGTCGTAACAAGGTTTCCGTAGGTGAACCTGCGGAAGGATCATTACCACACCTAAAAACAAGCGGCCAAACCCCAACCATCGTTCAAAAGGTCTCGTCGGCCCGGGGATTGAACTCTGGCCGCTTCCGTCCGACACTGGATGCTTAACCAGCTGAGCTATCTGAGCTTACTAGAAGTAGGTGGCACACCACCACCTGGTTCATCGGGTTATACTTGGTTTTTGTATAGACCACATCGGAAAGGTCCTGCAAATGTCCAACTCGGCCCAGAGACGTCTCGGGACGTCCACCAGTTTCCTCCTGGCCTAAAATGGGTCTTTCAGGGTACCCACTTTCGAGAAATGGACCTTTTTGGACACCAATTGGATACTTCGTACCCAAGTGTTGGGTCCACATAACCCAAATCGATCCAAAATAGCAAGTAGGGTAGCTAAGTAGGTTGCTTACTAGCCTTAAAGTGTAATGTATTGTTTTTGTTAATCTAGGCTGAGAAGCCACTGAGAGGACGCGCGAGAGGAAGTTTCGCAGCGGCGTGAGTGCGAGATGTTGAAAAGTCTAATCGGACGACTCAAGATCCCAGGACAGCAAGAGGGGTATTAGAAGGTGCAACGACGACTTGACTGCAACGACGACTTGGAGTGCAAGACGTGCTGGATTTGGAAGATACAGCAAGACACGCCTCCCTCGAGCTAGACCGGCACCAGGGCCATGCCGTTCGAGTGCCCATTACGGCATCTAACCTAACGGTGGGGCTAGCAACATGAAGTGTGAAAACGTGACGGGTGGAAGTTATCTGATCGCATGCAATGGAGGTAGCTCGCCGCAACTGCAAGGTAACTGTGCTGGCGTGTCCGTTGGAAACAGACACGTTACCACTGATATCTAACCTGCTAGTCGTAATATAGTATAATCTAAAGCAGGGCGTGTGGAAGGACGACTGAAGGGGTTGACCACCGGTCTTGCATGACACTCACAACCCAATATTCCAGACAGCACCCAAGATCGTCCGAGCCAAGCCCCCGGGAGCTGTTCTGGCCCCACTCGTCACCCAATTTGGGTTGTGAGTGCCATGCATGATCGGAGCCCAGCCCCTTCGCTCGTTCTTCCACACGCCCTGCTTTAGATTATACTATGTTAAGTAATAGGTTAGCTAGCTATCATTTATATAACGAACGTGTCCGGTTTTCAACGTACACGCCAGCACAGTTTACAGTACCTTGCAGTTGTGGCGAGCCACTCCATTGCATGCGATCAGGTAAGTTCTCCAACACTCCCACTTGGCTCTTGTCCGTAAACTTGCGCAGTCTGTTACGGATGAACTCGTTAGAATGCTGATACTTGATGTTACCCAGCTTTTTGTCTCGTAGCGAACAACCCGTTCTCTTCAGCTTTGGTTGCTTTGGCGGGAATCTTTGCCATTGAGGATTATCTATTCTAACAGGACATTCTACGTCATTCTGTTTGCTAGGCTTATCCATTTACACAATTTGAATTTGATTTTGTGTTCAGGTGCATTCGATTTGTTTTTTGTGTACATGTACTTGGTCTTGTAGAAAAGGTGAACACTTCCTTATACCGTAGTAATAGATACCAATCGCTTTCTCTTGATCCCAAACTGTACCATTTTAAGCTGTCACATCACAAGTTGTGGACAACATCCATCCTGGTATTATTTTTTATGTGACTCACTCACAACATATATTGTGTGACTAACTCACAACAATACCAGGATGGATGTTGTCCACCACGCCGCAGTGGGTGCTGTCGTGGCTGGCGGTGGATTAACTGTCGCGCAAAGTCTGCTTTCCCGACAACCCAAGCCCCCGAGCTCATTGGCGCTGTCGCTCGGGAGCTTCGTGGGTGTCTTTCGGCTGCTGGAAGGGACGACCCGTAAGCTTTCGACTCGAAACGAACAACGCTCCGCCGGTGCGTCTCTAGCAGCGGCAGCCGCTGCTATGGCGGCTCTAGTCCTCTTGGAATCCGAGCGAAGGACTGTCGTAGTATCGTACGCCGTTGTAAAGTCGGCAGAGACTCTGCTAAAAGAGTTTACGACCCTTCCAGACGCCAAGTACATCGGTATATGAACTTGCATTAAGTTTATGGCTTGACTGGATCGCTGTGTTTACTTGGTTGATCGTCCTGGTGTTGTGTTGTGCTTCTACGAGCAGATATTCCGGCAGGGATATTGGCGGCGGGACCGCTGATCGATTCATGGATCTACCAGAGCGACGCCATTGCGAAGTCGCAGCTGGCCGCGCTTGACAGCTTTTGTCAACTGCCTTCGAGTGTGCTGCGCCGCATGCGAGAGGAGATGCCGTCTGGGAAATTGGTGTCACGTTGCGACGTCTTTCATCGCGGCCGGACCTGTGCGCAGTTCCACGCGGACTACTTCGTCAAAGGGATGAAGTTCGCCATTCAACTGTACGTTCCCATTTACGCCGTGTCCGTTCTTGCCCCCAAGTACAAGCGGTGGATATGGGGTCCGCGACCGGCGCTGGGCCCGTTGGTGGTGCGCTACTTGCGCACTTGCTGCTGCCTCACGATGCTGTATCAAGTACCGCTATGCTTTTCATGTTTGTCACCGAGTGATCGACATCGTGCGACCGTCAGGATGGCCGGCGCGTTCACCACGCTGGCGTTTCTCGCCGAGCATGAGCGCCGACGGGGCAACGTCATGAAAGCAGTGGGCGTGTACAGTATGGGCGCGGTGGCCGCTCGAATTGTGGCCACGCTTGGCGTGCCGCCCAGGGCTGTGAAGCTGGGTCAACTCGTGCTGCTTTCGGTGTCCATGGCCGTGATCTTCCACCGCACAGCGCCAGACTCGTCTCGCATGACACGAATGCTCTACGGTTACAATGATAAACCCGCCTCAACGGAGGACGATGCCATGCGACGATCATGATGTAATGAGCTCGATTAGCAGAACAAATGTACACCGAAGGAGCATTCTAAGGGTGGACCAAGCGAATTGCAACTCGGGGTTCCAGGGCGACTCACATTGTACGTACGATACACTAGCGATAGACCACTTCTTTCCTACATGAAACCTTCCAACGCTGAGGGCACGACCCCACGTTGATCTCCTTCTCTTGCTCGATCTGTGATCGCGCCGTCGCGTCAGGTTCGCACGCTGCATTTGCATACGCAAGGCAGCGCTGCGCTATTAAAACGAAAAAGCGCCAGTCGCGCCGCAAGAATCAGCGAGGATGAGGTATCTGAGCGAGCTGGTCGAGTGCTAAATAAAAGCAGGACCAACCTCCCTCAGGCTAACCCACAGCGGAAGCCTGGCAACGATGTGCATTGCGTTGCCAATGCTCCGGCGGCAAACTACATCATCAGTTGTGGCAAGCACTGACATTTTTTTTTTGAACTGCACTGCTGGCAACAGCAGTGTTGCCGCCGTATCTCCAACACGTGTTGGGAGAGGATAGGGGCGTCGGGCGTCTGGTAAGTTCCATCACGAGCTGGCATTACTGCGCCCTCTGGCTGCCACTGAACAGCGCGCTCCCCCCTCCTCCTCCTCCCTCGCAGTCGCGATGGCCAGCAGAAGGCCACCAAGACGCATGAGGCGGTAGCTGCGCGCGCCGAGCGCCTCGTTGGTTACGGATAGACATTGACGTCAAGAGATGTCTGCCTCCTCGGGGCAAACTTGGCCACAGTATGTTGCACTGCGCCCGTCTATGCCCTTAGAGCAAGAGCAGACCGGGCAGCGGCGCGCGCGTGGCCGGGGCGTCGTTTTGTTGTTGTTCGTGCCGTGTGCCTGACTCCTTGTCATTCTCCGGCCGGCGCTCAAGATGCTCACCAGTGCCAATAAGCACATGCAGAGCAGCTCCACGACCGCGACCAGCAGCAGCAGCATGACCACCAGCCCCGGCACTAGCTTCACAGTCGCCACCGAAGCGGTGGGGGCTGCAATCTGGGAAGCCGAGGGCGCGCAGCACTCTATCATGCTGCCGTATGTGCGCGACCACGCTGACAAGATGACGGCACGTGTGCGGCAGGAGGACCCGCGCATTCACTTCATGGCGCTCAAGCAGGTGCACGACGTGTGCCTCTACAAGCGTATCACACAACCAGAGGAGGCGCTCAGTGCGGTCATGGCAAGCACAGCCACGTCGCCGCTGGGGACGTCACTCTCGTCGTCCTTCTCATCCTTGGCGTCGTCCTCGCGGCGCGGCATCAGCATCACGCGAGACGCAACGGAGGGTGCGCACGTGCCCAGCGACTTCGAGTTCCGCGGCATCACATGCGTGCCCGGCAGTGTCGACACGGTGCTGGACTTCCTGGCCAGCGAGTCGGCGCGAGAGAACTACTGGGTGGCACTCAACACGTTGCAGGACGTCAAGGCCACGGCGTTGCTTTCCAGCGCGCGCCTGCAGAGCCATTCGATGTCGTCGTCCATCACATCCGAGACCGAGACGGACACCACTGCCTTCCCACGCTGGAGCCGTAAGTACATGGCTACCAAGTTCACCAAGCACAACTCGCAGGTGCTGGACTGCTGCTACACCGAATACGCGACAAGGTGCACTGAGATCAACAACGAAGGACACTCACGGCACCGCGGATTCGTCTACCGTCGATCAGTATCAGAGCACGCGCTGAGCAACGCATCCAGCATGTCGGCCGAGCTGCTGGCCAAGGCAAAAATTCAAGGAGCAGCCAGATTCTTCATCCGCGACTGGCTCTTTGATGTTATTGAGACGCAGGAACCGCTGGTCTGCAAGTTGGTGCTGACCTGCACGGTGTTTGTCCCACCAACGTCGGGACGCGGAGCGACCGTGTCGAGATCGGAATTCCGAGAGTTCTGCACAGAGATGATGGTGGGTGCACGACGTGCATTGACCCACCAGTGGAAGGACCACGTCGCTCATGCTGGTGTGCGTTCGTCTTCGTCGTGGCGGCGGGAAGCTCGCTGTTGCATGGTGTGCTCGGCGCAGTTCTCGCTACTGCGGAAGCGCCACACGTGCCGTTCATGTGGATCTGGAGTATGCTCCAAGTGCTGCTTCAAGACTGCTCCTGGATCAATGGCGTCCAACTTCACTTCGGGTGGTTCGCTTATGGGATTCGGCAGTTCTATGGTATCCGGCGTGAGACCGCAGTTGCGTGGAGGTCAAAAGCGAGAGTGTCTTTTGTGCGCGCAGTTTGGTCCAGACAGCGGCCTTAATGCGTCCCGCGTTGGGGGATTAAATACTAGAGGCCGTCACCTTTCAACGTCCATGGCCTCTACAGCCACGTCCACCTCTCGACGGCTTACAACTTCTTCTCGAGGAGGGGCCCAGCTCGAGTTGGAGCAGGAAGAAATTGACCAGGTACACCCGGACCTAGAATCGCGCTCCACTGCATCTGTCTCTGGCTCAAGACGTCAACACAGCCAGCGGAGTCTCGGTAGCGTCGGTAGCCAGCGCAGCATTAGCGGACCGGATGATGACGATGACGAGTCCGACGAAGACGTTCGGTCACACACGCCGCGACTTGACGTGCGAGCTACAATGCCCAAGCTTCGAACGGAGTCCACCGATTCGATTCGTAGCTCGCGCAGCGTCCCCGGCATCGTCCTGTTGTCGGATCTGGAGACGTTGACGCTTTCAGGTAGTTTCCACCGTGCAGCCAGCATGTCTGCGCGATCATCACCTAGTTTGTGCGCGAGCTTATCCGCACGGTCACCGATTAGCACAGAGTCGCGGTTGCCAGCCAAATCGGCAGCACCTACTCCTGCAGCGTTGCAGACGCAGCAGTTGCAGCAGCGCCAGGACCGCGCTGCCTCAGAAGACAATGTTCTGCTCACGACTTCGGTCAAGCCTCGCGTCGGCATGAGGGAAGGACCACAAGAGAGCAGCGCTAGTACTGAAGAAGATGAAGAAGTATACTCAGAGGACGACCTGGCCAACTTCACCCTCAAGCTGCTGTAGGTATTGCAGTAAAGCGGTTCTTCATATTTCGTTGCCAGTTGCTTATTTAGTCAAGACTTCAGGGCCACGATCACAACCAAACAAAATCCTGAAACTCAACGCTAACGTCGCTCCGTCTGTCTGTCACGCCATAACGTGATTCTAGCCACAATCTCATAGAGCGCAGCGAAGGCGGCCCTCATTCGCTAAAACATTTTCCGCCGAAGGCGGCCATTGATGGAAATATAATTAAACGATTAGCTGAAAATTCAAATAATAATATATAGTTTTTTATGTGTGCCTGCCTGCCTCCGCTGCGCTCCGACGGGCTTTCAATATACTGGGACCAAAACTAAACCCACCGCCGCGTACGCGGCGGCTATGCTAATGCAAAGCAACTAGCCCAAGCAGCGTCATGTTTGTCTGTCTATTTCCGTCGTCGTCACTGTCGTTGCGTAGTGGGTAAAGACGAAAACGTTCATAGGTATTTTGATTCCGTAGCAGGCCCCAGAGGCCTTGAAGCTTACTCGGTCGTTATTAGTTTGAAATTCGTGCGGCGTAGACGATGCCGGCACGAAATCCCCGCATCTCGAATGCATCAGCTCAACATCTGCGTATAGAACTGGACGTAGTGGCACAAGTGGAGATGCGAGTGCAGCACCAGCGGTGGTGGTCTCTTCGGTTCGAGCATCCGGTCATGGAGAAACGTTTTCAGATTTATCACGAGGAGTCCTCGCTACGTTCAGGCAAATGGGCATGTGGCATCACGCTGGGATCAGCTGCAGCACTTCAAGCTGCTGTCTTCTACGATGTGTTCGTTCTCAATTCGCAGGAGAGAACGCCGTGGGTGTTTGTCAACGTCGCTGTTGCTGGCAATGCATTTCTATTGATGCTTTGGGGAATTTTCCTTTGGATAGCACATCGAGCCAAACGGCTTGGTGGGTATTTTCAGATCATGCTTTTCGCGCTAGGATTGAGCATGTTGATGCTCATTCTTGTTCTTGGACTCCCATTACCAGCTTTTGAGAATGACGCTGCCACAACTAGTGATCAGCAAGACTTGACGATCCTAGCCGATCTGGTTGAAGCTCGAAAAGCGCACGATGTTACCCGCACAATGTTTTTTCTGCTGATACTACTTGGAGCTATTGCCATGACGTGGTATGCTCAATTTCTCGCTTACTGCGCTTTGGCAATCTGTACGTTGCTGGCACTCGGAGGTTGGATTATTGGCTGTTCAGATTATCTTCGACGTCAATGGCACCTTGTTGTACTCTTCGTCTGTAGCGTGTTTCTTCTTGGTCGCGCGATTTACTGTGGCGAACGCGACTTGAGGCATAAGTTTCTTCGAGCACGTCATTTACTTCTTGAGAATCTGAAACTTTCTCGACAAAACTCCGTAATGCACCAGCAATTGAGTTGCCATGTCGACGCTGTCGGCATTGGACACGGACTTCGTGGTGATGAGTCGCGAACTGCCAACACTAGCACTGGGAGTCGTGTTCGTCCACACCAAGGATTACTGATTCAACCAAAGAATCCCCAAGGTCCGTCTGAACCGCCGGCAATTGGCGAAAGCTGGATGGAGAATGTGCTTCGTAGCCTTGTTCAATTGCGTAAACGTTATGAAGACGATGAGCAGGCAACTGGTGACCTGGACTTCGTTTTACAAACCCTTACTTCCGAGCATGATCTCTTCCTTGATACATGGTCCCGTCAACGGCGCGTGCCTACCTCCGGTACAGGAGAAAAAGTTGACACGGGTTGGCTTTCGCTCCTCGAAGAGAAACGCAATCGGCGAAGAAAAGTTGATGGAAAGCAGCAACTGCTCCCGTCGCCTATGACATTTTTGGCGAAAAGTCTCCGTCGGACTTCCTCGAACTGTCGTTTGAGTGTACTCGCACTACTTGAAAATTTTCTTCCTCACCCTGGTGGTATCAAACCGAGTGAACAAAAATTATGGACCCCGGACAAATTGCTAGCTCTGTCCGCGACGTCTCAAGAATTAGACTTGTTCGCGTTTGCGCATTCATGCACTCTACCACTAGCAACGCTGCTACTTACGACCTTAGAAAGTCATCATGTATTTGTCACTCTCCCATTACGAATTGAAAGTATTGCCGACTTTGCCCAAGAGATTGAAGCCCGTTATCAGCCAAAGAATCCCTATCACAACGCTTTGTACGTTTGATTCCCCAAACGATATAAACTGGCTGATCTAACCTGTTCGTTTTGGTTTTTATTACAACTGCCAACAGACACGCGGCTTCAGTCGTATGGGACGTAAACTTTTTCCTCCAGAAGCTTGAGGCGCCGAGGCTAACACCCGTGCAGCTCTTTTCGGCTTTGATCGCAGCGGCGGTGCATGATGTTAATCATCCTGGAGTCAACAATGCTTTTCTTGTCGCCACCACCGCTCCGTTGGCGATCAAATATTCGGATGATTCCGTCTTGGAGCGTATGCACTTAGCTGAGGCTTTTCAAACGTGTACTAAGGACGGATGCGATATCTTTGAGGCGTTTCCACCCGATCTACGTCGGCAGAGTCGGTTGCAGGTTATTTCTATGGTTCTCGCTACAGACCTCAGCGGTCATCTCACGCATGTGAATCGGCTCAAGAGCAAGTTGTATGCAGTGCACTCTGCTTCATCTGATGTGCCACTCAACCGAGAAGGATCTAGCGATCCCTGTAGTGCACCGGGACCTTTGCTGCCTGATGAGTTGGTTCTTCAGACAGTGATGATGATGGCAGATGTTGGACATGCGATGAAGTCATTCCCACTCCATTTGGCGTGGTCGGAGCGCGTTGCAGAAGAATTCTACCGGCAGGGCGATACAGAACGGCAGTTTGGATTGGCGATTTCACCTCTGTGTGACCGAGCGACAGGTGCTGCACGCTTCGAGAAGAACCAAATCGGATTTCTCGAATTTGTGGTGCTTCCTCTGTACACTACTGCACGTGATGTACTACCCCTTGCAGGCTTCGATGACGTGATTGCCAAGGTTCGCCAAAATGCTGCTACTTGGGAAAGGCGTGCTCAAGTAAAGAGCAACGCGCTTTCAGAAATTCCTTCTATCTCCTTATTGCCGATTCCGCCGACTGTTGCAGAAGCAGAGACAGGAGAAGAAGCAGACTCCTACACAGATATTGTTGTTGATGTGGGCAACGATTCTAAAACAGAGCAGGTCGGTTCTAGTGATAGTTCGCTGTGGGCGACGAATGGAAGAGTGACCCATTTTCAGTAGTCATGATCACCAATGACTTTGGGAGTACAGAAAGTTGTTTGATTGTACTAGCATGTGTTTTCCTTAACTTTGCCGGCGTAGGCCGGAACAATGTTGCCGTGTTGAAATACTCCGGTTGAGCCTCTCACGAATGAACGTCTGGGTAGTATCCGCCTCCAGCTTGTCTGAACTGCATTTTCAGCAATTTCAGCAACGAGTATTTAGCAATACAGTTAGGGAAAATGTGTGCAAACTTTAACTTGTGCTTGAAATAACTTTCACAACCCGGCTGTGTGTGTCCACGTTATTGGACCGAAGCGCCAGGAGTGTGAACCGCCTTGTAGGCTTGGTCAACGTCTTTGTAGCTTGGATTGGTGTTGTCTTCCTTCACGACGCCCTCCGCGTCTAGGGCGCTCAGCTCCTCCAGTGTCAGGCTCATCGTCTCCGGTACCCAAAATGAGAAGAGCAGACCGAAGAAGCAGCACGCCGCGAAGATGTACAGCACACCCTTGAAACCGAATGAGCCCTTCGCAATCACGGCGAAACACTGTGCAGCAATGATGGCACCGACCTTCCCGGATGCAGCGGAGATCCCGTGACCCGTCGAGCGCACCGCCGTCGGGAACACTTCAGCAGGGATGATGAATGTCGTGGTGTTGGGGCCGAAGTTAAAGAAAAACTGCGCGAACGCATACATCACGACGAAGACGGTCGTGCTTTCAGTCTTGAGCTCGTGGAAGAAGATGGCCATGAACAGGAAAAGCAGCGTGAGCAGCGAGAACCCCATGTATTGGATGGGCTTGCGGCCCCATTTGTCCACGAAGTAGACCGTGAACCAGTAGCCAGGCACCGTGCCCGCCAGGTTGATGATGGCCGTGCCGACCGAGCGATTCCACAGATCGTCGTAAATCTTCTGGTTGCCCGTGGACGACGCACTGCCGTAGCCGATGATTTCGAGCACAACCGATGTGTTGAGCGACGTGCCGTAGTAGCCGATGTCAAGGAAGAACCAGGCGGCGGCACAACCGATGAGCACTTTGAGATTGGCCCACTTGTTGAAGTAGGTCTTGAACGAATAGGAAAAGTTCTCGAAGAATCCGGTCTTTCCGTCGCCCTTGACATACATGTCGGTGGTGATCTTGTCCGACGCAAGGAACTGGGTCGCAGCGCGTGCGCCCTCCTCTGCATCTCCGAGCACGTCCATAGCGTATCGCGGGGTCTCCGGGATCTTGAGACGCCAGTAGACAGCAGCCAAGGCGGGGATGGCGCCGAAGGCGGCCAGCGTGCGCCAGCAGTAACCGAGCGACGAGGCGCCGTTCTCGAGGATGCTGTCTTTCGCGGCGGCCAACACGATAATGGACATGACGGCACCGGCAATGATGCCGAAGCCCTGCATGGCGAAAACGGTGGCAATCATGGTGCCACGGCGCTTGGCGGACGCGAACTCACTGGTGATGACGGCTGAGACGGGGTAGTCGCCACCGATGCCGACGCCAAGCACGAAGCGCCAGATGCTGAGCAGGATGAGCAGGTTGTTGCCCTCGCCGTTGACGGGCCATGTGGCGAAGGCGCAGAGCAGTGCGCCACCGATGAGCACCATGAGCTCGATGCCGTAGATGCGCTTACGGCCGAGGATGTCGCCGAGGATAGCGAAGGAGATCTGACCCACAGCGTTGCCGTAGGATGAGGCGGCCTTAACCCACCCATCGGCGCGCGATGAGAGACTGGACTTGCCGAAGTACTCGTAGGCGATCATGGGCACCATGAGGCCGATAACGAAGTTGTCGTACGAGTCGACGAAGAAGCCGGAGCCGGCCACGAGGATGGCCTTGACGTGGGCTTTGGAGAACTTGGCATTGTCGAGTGCGTTGAGCGCGTCGAAGCGATTCTTGTTAGTGGGGGAGTGGGTCACCTCAGCCATCTTGTTCTGATCTTGATGGTGCTGTGAGGCAGATTCGAGAATGAAGATGGTCTTCGAGGATGACATGTACAGGTCTGAAAATCGAGGAGATCAGCGAGTTCAGTTCTGCTGCTGTCCCGTCACACTGAGTGGGGGCGGTGACCTGAGGCGGACGGCGTTGAGGTGGGGTGTCAGACGCAACTGGGCGAGGGTCGGATGGCGAAGTTGGGTTTGGGCTCATCGCCACGCGGTGATGTACTTCGCGGATAACGTTTTCCATTGTAAGGTGCCATGAGTGCAGCCGCGTTGATTCGGGCGGTCAGGCGCTCCTATAATTGTCTAGTTCTAAACCCGATGGGCGAATCTGTCAAGTGGAGATGAGGAGTAGCGAGATTCGCCACGCTGTTGAAGCGATAGTGAAGACCTTCTAGGGTGCCCTGGCATGCTATCTGCAGGACACCATGAATCTCGCGCCAGTGGGACTTGCTTAGACGTCGAGTCATAGCCCTAATCGGCCATTGTTACCGTACATGTTGTGCCGAGCACGCCGTACAGCTCAGTGCAAGAAAACCGGCAGGCTCGAGTTGGTATCGCGGCCGCGCCAGTGGCTGCCTTAACAGCCAAGTCATATGCGGGAATGCAAGGATTAAACGGATTAAAAGCTTACTTCTGGGCAAAAGTGCGTTAACGGCAACTGGGTATAGACTGGACAGTTACGAACTATAGAATGTGAACCGTACACGTATACAGTACACTAAGTTTGTTTAGTCGCCTTCGCCTGCGAACTTAATGTACGATTTTATACATTTTACAGGATTGAAATAGAAAAGAGTCACACTAGGATACACTGTGCAATTATCACATTTTCAGTTTTGTGTTTGTATTTGCTTATGTAGAGCACGAGAACATGACGGAAGAGTACATATCTTTCTGAAATGAAGACATTTCCCATGACGGGAGACTACATCATGGTCGTGTCGGACTCGAAGCCATCTCTTCCCCGCCGATGTCCGATCGATCTGGTCTATGAGTAAAGGGTTAACGTCCATTTCGAACTGACCTTTAGTTCTACTACATGAAGTTCGCAGGCGAGGACTAAACAAACGCAGGCGAGGATTAAACAAACTTAATGTACTGTTGTTGTAGTTGATGTGTTGCTTTGGAGGCAAAGACCGACGTAAGTAGATTAGAATGGTTAAACCCTGTCCGTTATATCTCCCAAAATGCCTACCCCCTGTAGTCTTCCTTGGTATCTTCTTGTGTGCGCTTGTACAAACGCATGCTCTGGTCCTCCGAACCACCCAAGAGTGATCAACCAATCCGGGAACAATTCGTGGAATGAACCGTTCCCGTTGTTAGCATATGCTAGTGAACCATACAAAAGCGGTGCCACTTCAACACATGTACTGTGCACAGTCTACACCATTTCCCGATCAGTTTGCTAGCTGCCCACGAGCAAGCAAACTGGGTTTTACAAATAAAATAAAGTAGGTTTTATTACGAGAACAGTACGCTTCCCAGAAATGCAAATTTCGCCCTGACTGTCCAGCAGCCTTTTTTTGTTTGTGCATCGTGTGTACGGCCCGAGGAGCAGGAGGACCAGTTTCGAACCGTTGTCAATGCCGTCTGCCATAACCAAACGAATGGATTTAGTAGCACTTTAAAATCTTTGGACAACAACAAGACGCAATTTGCATTTCTGGGAAGCGTACTGTTCTCGTAATAAAACCTACTTTATTTTATTTGTAAAACCCAGTTTGCTTGCTCGTGGGCAGCTAGCAAACTGATCGGGAAATGGTGTAGACTGTGCACAGTACATGTGTTGAAGTGGCACCGCTTTTGTATGGTTCACTAGCATATGCTAACAACGGGAACGGTTCATTCCACGAATTGTTCCCGGATTGGTTGATCACTCTTGGGTGGTTCGGAGGACCAGAGCATGCGTTTGTACAAGCGCACACAAGAAGATACCAAGGAAGACTACAGGGGGTAGGCATTTTGGGAGATATAACGGACAGGGTTTAACCATTCTAATCTACTTACGTCGGTCTTTGCCTCCAAAGCAACACATCAACTACAACAACAGTACATTAAGTTTGTTTAATCCTCGCCTGCGTTTGTTTAGTCCTCGCCTGCGAACTTCATGTAGTAGAACTAAAGGTCAGTTCGAAATGGACGTTAACCCTTTACTCATAGACCAGATCGATCGGACATCGGCGGGGAAGAGATGGCTTCGAGTCCGACACGACCATGATGTAGTCTCCCGTCATGGGAAATGTCTTCATTTCAGAAAGATATGTACTCTTCCGTCATGTTCTCGTGCTCTACATAAGCAAATACAAACACAAAACTGAAAATGTGATAATTGCACAGTGTATCCTAGTGTGACTCTTTTCTATTTCAATCCTGTAAAATGTATAAAATCGTACATTAAGTTCGCAGGCGAAGGCGACTAAACAAACTTAGTGTACTGTATACGTGTACGGTTCACATTCTATAGTTCGTAACTGTCCAGTCTATACCCAGTTGCCGTTAACGCACTTTTGCCCAGAAGTAAGCTTTTAATCCGTTTAATCCTTGCATTCCCGCATATGACTTGGCTGTTAAGGCAGCCACTGGCGCGGCCGCGATACCAACTCGAGCCTGCCGGTTTTCTTGCACTGAGCTGTACGGCGTGCTCGGCACAACATGTACGGTAACAATGGCCGATTAGGGCTATGACTCGACGTCTAAGCAAGTCCCACTGGCGCGAGATTCATGGTGTCCTGCAGATAGCATGCCAGGGCACCCTAGAAGGTCTTCACTATCGCTTCAACAGCGTGGCGAATCTCGCTACTCCTCATCTCCACTTGACAGATTCGCCCATCGGGTTTAGAACTAGACAATTATAGGAGCGCCTGACCGCCCGAATCAACGCGGCTGCACTCATGGCACCTTACAATGGAAAACGTTATCCGCGAAGTACATCACCGCGTGGCGATGAGCCCAAACCCAACTTCGCCATCCGACCCTCGCCCAGTTGCGTCTGACACCCCACCTCAACGCCGTCCGCCTCAGGTCACCGCCCCCACTCAGTGTGACGGGACAGCAGCAGAACTGAACTCGCTGATCTCCTCGATTTTCAGACCTGTACATGTCATCCTCGAAGACCATCTTCATTCTCGAATCTGCCTCACAGCACCATCAAGATCAGAACAAGATGGCTGAGGTGACCCACTCCCCCACTAACAAGAATCGCTTCGACGCGCTCAACGCACTCGACAATGCCAAGTTCTCCAAAGCCCACGTCAAGGCCATCCTCGTGGCCGGCTCCGGCTTCTTCGTCGACTCGTACGACAACTTCGTTATCGGCCTCATGGTGCCCATGATCGCCTACGAGTACTTCGGCAAGTCCAGTCTCTCATCGCGCGCCGATGGGTGGGTTAAGGCCGCCTCATCCTACGGCAACGCTGTGGGTCAGATCTCCTTCGCTATCCTCGGCGACATCCTCGGCCGTAAGCGCATCTACGGCATCGAGCTCATGGTGCTCATCGGTGGCGCACTGCTCTGCGCCTTCGCCACATGGCCCGTCAACGGCGAGGGCAACAACCTGCTCATCCTGCTCAGCATCTGGCGCTTCGTGCTTGGCGTCGGCATCGGTGGCGACTACCCCGTCTCAGCCGTCATCACCAGTGAGTTCGCGTCCGCCAAGCGCCGTGGCACCATGATTGCCACCGTTTTCGCCATGCAGGGCTTCGGCATCATTGCCGGTGCCGTCATGTCCATTATCGTGTTGGCCGCCGCGAAAGACAGCATCCTCGAGAACGGCGCCTCGTCGCTCGGTTACTGCTGGCGCACGCTGGCCGCCTTCGGCGCCATCCCCGCCTTGGCTGCTGTCTACTGGCGTCTCAAGATCCCGGAGACCCCGCGATACGCTATGGACGTGCTCGGAGATGCAGAGGAGGGCGCACGCGCTGCGACCCAGTTCCTTGCGTCGGACAAGATCACCACCGACATGTATGTCAAGGGCGACGGAAAGACCGGATTCTTCGAGAACTTTTCCTATTCGTTCAAGACCTACTTCAACAAGTGGGCCAATCTCAAAGTGCTCATCGGTTGTGCCGCCGCCTGGTTCTTCCTTGACATCGGCTACTACGGCACGTCGCTCAACACATCGGTTGTGCTCGAAATCATCGGCTACGGCAGTGCGTCGTCCACGGGCAACCAGAAGATTTACGACGATCTGTGGAATCGCTCGGTCGGCACGGCCATCATCAACCTGGCGGGCACGGTGCCTGGCTACTGGTTCACGGTCTACTTCGTGGACAAATGGGGCCGCAAGCCCATCCAATACATGGGGTTCTCGCTGCTCACGCTGCTTTTCCTGTTCATGGCCATCTTCTTCCACGAGCTCAAGACTGAAAGCACGACCGTCTTCGTCGTGATGTATGCGTTCGCGCAGTTTTTCTTTAACTTCGGCCCCAACACCACGACATTCATCATCCCTGCTGAAGTGTTCCCGACGGCGGTGCGCTCGACGGGTCACGGGATCTCCGCTGCATCCGGGAAGGTCGGTGCCATCATTGCTGCACAGTGTTTCGCCGTGATTGCGAAGGGCTCATTCGGTTTCAAGGGTGTGCTGTACATCTTCGCGGCGTGCTGCTTCTTCGGTCTGCTCTTCTCATTTTGGGTACCGGAGACGATGAGCCTGACACTGGAGGAGCTGAGCGCCCTAGACGCGGAGGGCGTCGTGAAGGAAGACAACACCAATCCAAGCTACAAAGACGTTGACCAAGCCTACAAGGCGGTTCACACTCCTGGCGCTTCGGTCCAATAACGTGGACACACACAGCCGGGTTGTGAAAGTTATTTCAAGCACAAGTTAAAGTTTGCACACATTTTCCCTAACTGTATTGCTAAATACTCGTTGCTGGAAAATTACTATCAGTTCTCACGAAATCCGCACACACAAATTCCGATCATAGTACATGTATACTGGGCGGATATCGGGATAATTTCACCTCCGCGACATTTGAAACGTTTGGCTGTAACCCGGGTTACAGATCTAGGTTTTTCTAGTGTATGGAGACAGAAGCGGACTCAAAACATCGACATTTGTAGCCAACAGTGGTATTTAACCAATCAGAACTCGGGGAATAAATTAATCCTCGCATAACAAAACGTCGCTCTGACCGGTTTGCGACCACCTTATTAAGTGGCAAGGGTTCAGCTGCAAAGTTAACCACCCGAGTGGTGACCTTGGTGCCGGGGTTCCAAGGCAGTAGGTGCGAAGACCGACCTGATCACCAACAAGTTAGAGTGTGGCCACTATCTATAGCGATTGGAGCGTTTACTAACTTAAGCATAGACGAGCACTAATGAAGAAAGGAGCACTCACGTAGAAATTGACGGCTAGCACTAAAAGGGCTGCTTTCACCACTAAAGAAAGGAATACACTACCTTACAAGTGAGGATGATACCACTACTTTTGTACGAGCTAAACAACAATAAAACCAAAGTGTTTGCATTGTGTAACTTACAGCACTCAGCCGTCACCATAGCGCAGAACGTCCGTGGGCGTCGTGAACGCCGTCCTTGGCAAGAACTGTGGAGAACGGGAGATGAACTGACGTATAAGCAATTCAAAGCGCAACTCCCTTGATTTACGACAGGAAAAAATGATATTTTGCACTGCACCATGAATCACGTCGACCGTGAGGAGGACGGCCTAGCTTCAGCGTGGCACGGAATGCGGTTCAAAATGAGTAAATGTGCGTCCCAGCTGCAAAATGGCTCAGAAACGTGCAAGGCGAGATACAAGTAATTGAAATGTCAAGAAGTCCCCATGGCTATTTGGTCAGGTGAATATGTTATGGATGTAAATGTGCCACCTTCTCCTGTTGAGTGTAAATTGACTCAGGCTATGAAGAGTTACATTGACTCGAAACTGGAAGACACTCCGTCAATGATGGCCCAACTTGTGTAAGCCTTTGTCTGCGGTGAAATAAGGGCAGAGCGCGTCATCGGATCAGTTCCAGAGCTCAATAAAGTTCAAACTACGTTAAATCGTGGAAGAAAAAGCACAGACCGGATAGAATAGAACCACCGATTGAGATTTGCAGGCGGCAAATGCACGACTGTAATGACTCTTCTCGTGCTCGTGACTCTTTTCTGTTTTGTTTTGCGACGCAAAGTTGAAGCAGATGCAGCCTAGCCGATGTTAGGCACAGGATCTGAAGCAAACCCGTTTCGAATTGGATTGTCAAGCATGCAGCTAATTGAACGATACGTTGCTGTTCAACTGAATCCAAATCTAACTGGTATTATGCATTTGGACAGAACCACAGCATCGTTAGGCAGAAGTATCCGGTGTTTGTGGTTGGGATATCGGATCGCAGTGGTGTTTTTTTTTTCGATTGTGCATTACTGTACGTCCAAAGGCATGGCTGAGGACATTCGGTGGTGCATCGCTTTTCTGAAGCGTGTTGTATTGAACGAGTTTCAAGTGCATTTTTCACCAGATTTTGTGGTGATGGATGCAGACAAAGCTTAGTACAAGGCATGTGAGAAAGGGTTGCGTGGTAGCACTATCTTGGTGCGCTAGTTCCACGTCACGCAGAACGTACAAATGCGTGCTCATACTGCGAAGTTGGATTAGATATCGAAGCAGCTCCTTTTTCGAAATCTATATGATTTGCACTTTGCGGCCAACGAAGATGAATATTTTCGTAAACGAGACTATGTTTTCGCGTCCTGGCGTGGAGCAGGTGATTTATGCCCTCGATTTCGGAGTGTGGAAAACCATTTAATTAAGATGTGGTTGATATATTCCTGATTTTCATTGTGGCAACCGTACCTCACACCAGCTGGCTACGTGGCTACGTACAATCCTCTCGAAACCTACCACTACACGCTTAAGCTCTCGATGACAGCAAGCGCGCTACCCCTACCGAACTCGTAACCCGACTGGACTTGTCCCGGATGGGATTGCATAAGAATCCTCTATGACACTCGAGTTATGTGCACCTCCATGTCACCTCTAAAACCGTCCGGACACGCTCGTCGACGAGTAAAGGCCAGCGATAGACATAGTTTTGGTCGTCAATAGACAGGAAGGTAGGGCAAACAGTAGACACCCCGGCTTTGCTGTCAGTGAACCCGGCTAGATTTGATATGGGCATAGCCGTCGTGGCTTGACCCCGGACTTGAAGCGAGCGTGTCAGTCAGATGCACTTAAGCACGATGCTGGCGCTGCTGTCCCTTCTCTTCGTGCTGCTAGTGATCCCCCCCCCTCCCCTCGCGGAAGTTCCGCGATGCTACCAGTAGCACAGCTGAGCGTGTCGGCGGACATGGGATGAATGAAACGAAATGCCCCCCCCCCCCCCTAACGGCTACGGCACCTATTAATGCGTCACTAATATTGCTCTGTTTGTTGCGTTTGACGGCTCAATAGCTTCACCAACCGTCCGTTGCAGTCGTTAGACGCACATCCTCAGATAGCGATAGCGCAGGTACTCGAGCAGGCCATCATCGCAGTTAGCAGGGTTGCTAGCACCACAGAACATTTCGCAACCCAACCGCTCGAAGAGACCATAGTTGAAGCTGTCAACCCGCTCCTCCAAGGTAGCGACGTAGGGGTTAATGCGATACCTCCTTAATCCTGTCTCTACTCGAAGAGTAGAGACAATATCCTTGACAAGTTCTTCACACTTTCAGCGTATCTCGAGTACATTGGATCGTAGTAGCGTACCTGTGCTGTCCGGAGGTCGATCATGACACTGCACCAATGCACACCGTCGCAGTTGACTGGCACCAGTACGAGCTGGTCACGCAGACCGCAAAATGGCCTAGTCAAGGTCTTCTTATCAATCCGTGGGACTCCTTTTCTGACAGTACCGACTGACGTCGGCTTGATGACGAACACGCTAGGTCGTGCGTCGAAAAGAGTGACCATTTTGGCGTTCATTGTAGCATCACTGAACTGGCGTGTTCCAGCGATCTCTAAAAGCTCAATATAGTACTTAATTAGCTAGTATTAGCAAAATGGGGGATGAGCGGCAAACCAATTTCGGGAGCCAGTCACCGTACCTGGGAGGAGAACAATTGGAAACGCCGCCAGCCTGAAGTCAAAACCCGGATCATGTGTGATCTTGAAGTCAGGACTGACCTGAATATCGAATCGAATCTTATCAATCCACTCTATAGCTTCTGCGACCTGGCTAACCACCTTCACAGCGGTGTGCCACCTCTTTAATACTGCCAGGAAAACGCACGGGATAATGCCAAACCCTTCTACCTCTATATCCACGTCATTTTCACCCATGTGTTCCTGCTTCGCTTGACGGGCCGTAACCCGCCGCTGGCACCAGGTTATTGTCGGTCTAGTAAGAATTCGTGTAATCTGATCGGCGACCATGATCATTCCGCGCGGAACCTTTTTGGCTATGATCGCCGCCAGCTTCGGTTTTTGCGGACACTTGAAGAGCTTGAATTGGCGGAGGGCCGAGGCAGAGCTGTGGCTTGGGCTTTGGTACAGCCAATGGGTTAAAAAGGCGAAATTCACCTGCTCGCCAGCCTCGCTCACGTCCGTCTTCCAGCTCGCGAGCGGAAAGTCGCTGCTTCGCCCCGGCGCTGTGATTTCGTCAAGCGCTTGAATAGAAACTTCTATCTGGGCGCCTTCTTGCTCACTCTCCTCCGGGGCGCGCTCATTGCCCTCCGAGGACCCGAGCTCGCATACGGCATTATCAGAGGGCTCGGTAGTGGCGGATTCGTTGCCGCGGGTCGCGTGCACGGTGCAGTGTTGCTTGAAAGCGTCCGGCGCGACGACCAAATGGTCGGCGTCGATAGAGGGGGGCCTCTATCTCCATGGAGCTTGGCTCTGAGCCTTCAGAATCCTGCGCTCGCTGCTCAACGACATTAGAATCGACTTCCCTCATTGTGCTAGCTTGTTCGCCAGCGGGACTGTTCTTGGCAGCTCCGGGTGCGACGACAGCAATCTCTGGTGCAACGATTGGCCAATAATGGTGCATGAAACGCGTCACCCAACTTGACTTTGAATTGTCGTTTCGCGACGCAAAATCAGGAATTTGTCCGAAATAGTATAGCATCTCAGCATGTGTTACCTTGCCACCGTCCGCCAAGCAGTTCGGTAAAACTGAAGCAAGCGATCTTCGTATGGCTGAAGTTTCCTTGGTGGCCCTGAGCCCGACTTTCTAAATCTCTCGCCCGCATCCGCTGGTTCTTTGATGAATGAAAGGTTTTCATCAGAGAGTTGTTTTCTCCAGCCGAGTAGTGTCCTCTTCTTGACGCCCAGTTCCTTCGCCGCCATTGAAGGCGTCCATTGAGGATTTTGTTGCCACTCCTTGAGAATCCTCACTCTGTTTAGCATCGTATAGTGCCGCTTCTTCCCCATGGCCTGTACGTCTTCTTGGTAAATCTGAAATGAGAGGAGGGGGTGAGCGCGCACCACCAAAGTGAGAACGGTTAGCTTTTGAACCGGTTAAGCCCAGTGCAAGTTTACTCGACCGGCGACTTAATATGCACGGGGTGCAGGTTTACCCGACCGTCGACTTAATTTGAACCGCGGTTCAGGTTTACTCATCGACTTAATTTGCACCGTGGTGCAGACTTACTCGACTGTCGACTGAAATTGCACCGTGGTGCAGGTTTAATCAACCGTCGACTTAAAATGCAACAAACACCAATACATACCAACACAACGTGATGTTTCTTGAATGAACGAAAGCGGATCTACAGACATTAAAACGATCTTTGCGGTGACAGAACATAACAGGACAAGACCAGAGCATTGCAGATGATAGACAGGCACCCGATGAGGCGTTTACCGCAAACTACACCATACGTAACGTATTAGCGGCAAAAGCGACAGATCGGGAACAGTAATAAGGGCATCACGAGGAGAGGACGATCACTCAGTCTGGTCTGCAGGACCTTTCGCCGAGCAATGCGCGTCAACTGGACTTTACGATGGGCACGTGTGGCTTCCCATTATTCGGTTTAACGAGTACGAGCAACGTATTGCTTCTAACAAATATAGCAATATGCGTAGATGGCTGTGATTACAACATCAATGACCGCGGTCCGTTAGGTTCGGCGACGCGGCGTGAAACATCAGGCTTCTGCAGGCTATAGCTTCCTCTAGCTCCAGGTGGATAGAAAGCTTACGCCAGAGCTTAACGGCTCGGTTGCAACGGAACTCTTCCGTATAATACTAATGTTGGGGCGGACTAAGCGCACGCAAACGGTTAGATTTACAATCTTACCCACGCGGACACGCACATCTAATCATGAACACATCGACAAGTTCTAACTGAGTTACAGAGTTAGAGTGGGCAACACTATCCAGCACATTTACGCCTCCAACTTTGTGGCTCAGTGCTGATAATCCTGTTAGTCCTGTTAGCAGTTACCAACACCAACGCACATGATGGTTTGTCGGCAGAACGAAATCATCACGAAATTCTGGAGTGCGAGGTCCTCATTGTAACGGATATGAATTCAATAAGCTTGGTGATGAAGGAATCACAGGCGACGTTAGATATTCTAGCGAAGCAAGTACTGAATATCTAAGGCGGGCGAAACAAGACGTGGGCGGCCGATCTGCCGGTGATTAATGAGTTGTTCTTCTGGCGCGGGTTGGGTCGCGTGCAGGTAACTCCAAATGATTTGGTTGCATCGAAGGAGGCGTCCGTGCCGACAACAACGAATCTATGTCAAACCTAGAACTCCAGTTCTCAGAACTTTCAGCTGGGACGGTTGGGTTCGATTGTCTGCCTCCGTTAGTCAATACATTATGCTCGAATTTTGCCTCTAAACCATCGTCATCAACGTGCAGAAGTTCAACAGTTTCGAGTAGTGATCTTTCTCCACATGCACTGGAATACGCTTGGTGGCAACAAGAGTCGCCAACGTTATCGAACACACAATCATGAAGAAATGCCTGCATTGCCGAGCTCACTAGTTCAAATGGCTCCGATATATCATTGGTGATCTCAGATGTGCGTGCATTTCTAGGATGCTCCAGTAACTCAGTCGCTACAGCTTGTAATACAACGGCACGCGCATTTCGAGGCCCAACCTGGCCATTTCGTCGAATCCTGCGGTTCTTAAACGTCATGTGCAATCCAGCAACTTCTGGCACGCTAAGCCCAAACGCCATATGCCCGCAGATGACATGAGCGCACGAGAGAAATTTCTTAAAGTACGGACACGCACATTCAAATGTGTTTATGCGAACTACCCACTCACTCCTGTGCATCCTTGCATGATATGCTCGTCGGACAGACCATTTTACAGCCAAGCGATAAAAGTAGATGCTGACTGTATCGCTCATCAGTGAGGCATCCGGGCGAGGTATCCACTAGGCTTCCCTGTGCAATTTCTACGACTCGTGAACCACCAATGTTAGAAATAGTCTAAATGTCCCCGTCATCCCGGCAGTGATCGCCAAGGTAGCAAACTCGAACAACTGATTCTTCGTTTGTAGAGAAAACGGCAACGCGCTGTTGCCACCAGCACCTCGCTAGTTCTTGGCTTCCTGTGGCGGAGATGGTGGTGCAAAAATACTTGTAGGATGTATAGTAATCGAGCAGTCCTCAGCAATTGTCATCAATTTTAAAATAAGGCGGCGGGTGACTACAGCCTTTCGCAGCGTATACCGCTTAATGCTTGCGTTGAAAGCCTCGCATGGGTTATTTGTCGTTGCAAACGCACCAGGAGAATGAAACATTTGCCATCGCCAAAATCTGCTATCCAGCCACTGTGTATAGATATACTCAACAAAATTCCACAATGGAGTGTCGCCCCGCCAGACGGGACGACGCGCTTCCATATCGAGATCAAATCATCTCTGCTTAATGCGTTGTGCATGTCCAAGATTTCACGATATACTATCGCACGGAGCGAATCTGGTAAGTGATGGATCCGTTTCCCAACATTGTACAATACATGAAGAATTTGCGGTTCTCAAAACCATTAATCCTTAAAAGAGCATTGAGGTGCGCCGCCTCCGCATCATCCATGACCACATCGATTCTGAGGGGGTCTTCATGTGTTTTTAAACAGTTTATAGAAGGTTCCAATTGCCTCATAGTACTCACTTTCCATTCGTTGGCTGACAATGAATAAATCCGCAAGCTGGTAGACGCGATGTTTATCCGTGAACCCACAAGTTATCACAGGATACCCGAGATTACCGAGCTTAAAAGTGGCATCCAGATGAAAGATCGGAAAATGGCTCCTGCTCTTGAAGCGCCAAAATGCAGCGCATGAGATTCATGCTGGTTATACCCGTATAAGAGGCTGCTCGTCCTCTCTATTTCCAACGAAAGGGTAGCCGTCATCGTCTTCTTGGTTGCCAAATACAAAACCAGCATTGTCTTCTTCCGCACGAGCTCCTGCACACGTAGAATTGTTTTTTTTTTCATGCAACCACCTAATTTGCTTAACACTTCATCGAACCCGAGCGTAGGAATGATAGCCCAGCACTGGCTTCGGGATCTCGGGCGCGCGCAAAAGGTTGCTCCAGATGTTGCGGGGTGCCACCCCATTTTCATCCATCTGGCGAATGAACGCTTTCATTTCAGGTGTTACGTTTGGGCGCGGCGGCGGCACCGCCCACTCAACGTCTTCGCGAAGGTGGGCGGCTCCATTGCTGAGAACAATCTACGTCGACGATGTAGAGCCGTATCGGACTTACCAGTGGACAGCGCATTTTGTCGAGGGGTACCTGTTTCCACACGTCTCGCTCTTCCAGTGAAGATGGCGCTCTACCATTTCATGGTCCCCATGGCAAATAGCACAGACGAAAGGCCTTACACCGCTCACTACCGAGCAATAGAAGGCTTCCCAACGAAACTTCACATATTCATCTTCTGTTCAACTCTCCTGCAGCTTTGTCCATCTTTGCGATGGAGGCATGGCGGGATGCGAGAGCTCAGCTGAGTGTTGCTTGATGTCTGGATGAGGAATGACCCGAGACGAGAATGACTGGAGCACATCCTCTTTCGTTTGACCTGCCTGTGTCACGCGTACACGAAAATATGTGTCTAGAGCCTTGTCTACTGCACACCACCAATCTGCATACTCACGTCCTATCTAGGCGCTTGGTGTGGCTACTGTCGTCCATCTTTGTCTACTGCCGATCCGTTTGCTGTCTATCGACGCACCAACTCTGTCTATTGATGACCCAGACTCCTCGTCGACACAGTCAATCCACCGCTACTCACGCCACCACCGCCGCTCGTCAGCAGCACCGCACAGCCTACGCTCGACACATACGACCCACCATCAATCGACACGTCGCCTCCTGCTCCATGAGAGTTTGCAGATCCGACATTCTATACTTTCTGCACCGCTGACTAGCTATCCACAATGCGCCGACCAGATCCAAGTCGCCTCCACAGCACTGCTCTCCCCTTTAACGAGGCTCATGCTTCAGCTAGAATCGCCAAGGACAAAAACGCTGCTGCCAGCGGAACTGCTACCCGAGTCGTCGCTCAACACGTTCACATCGCTGACCAAGCCTCTGATCCCTGTAAACCTAGAGCGGCTGGATACACGAATAGCGCCGGACGCGCCGTCCATCGCGTCGCCAGACACAAACGACACATCGCCATAAGCAGACAAACACTAGCAGCTCCACCTTTAACCGACACAATACCGCTAAAGTCACTACCAATACCACTAAAACAGTCACCGCACCGCCCGTCGAAGAAATGATATATCCTCATACCACAGACACGCTGCTTCGCTCCTCCAGCCTGCGCAGACACGTCTCCGCTACTAGATACGTCCAAGGACCTAAAGTAAGTCAAAGTCACCATACCTGACCAAATGTCCACCGCCACTTCCAATCGTCGTCGAGCCACTCGAGATGCCCGCGCCGCTGCCACACCAGTCTTGCTCATGCCGCCGGTCAGACAAATGCCGCCTCCAGTAGCCACGCCCGTCGATATTACATCTTGTTTCACCCCTTCTGTATGCTTACAGACTAAAACTGTGCAAGAAGTACTGCATGAGCCTATATATTGTATCGCGCTCTCGTCTTCGTTTGCCAGTACGACTTTTTCTAGTGCTGTTCATCGGACATAGCATATTTTACGTGGAAACTTATTTCACAAAGAAAGAATGCCGTCGCGTAACGGATTTCTTCCTTTCCATCGATGACTTTCACATCCATTTTAGAACGATCGCTATTTGCTGACGCGCTGTTCTTTCCGCCCGTGAACGCTGGCGAATCTTAGTTGCAGAGCTATCGTAGCATGATCGTTCCCATGCGTTGACAAGTCGCTTCTATAGTATAGCATCCACTTTTTTGGTGTTTAAAGACAGATATCTGATAAATCTAGCACTATATTTTTGGTGCCAGCTGGTGGCGTGATTTAAATTAATAGTGCAGCTGGTCGAAACGAAGGTGCTTTTATTTGCTCCTCAGCAGGTGCACCTACTGACGCCCCCCCCCCCGCCCCCGCACTATCTGGTCAGTCTATAAGAGGCCAGCCTTACTCCACGCCTACTTTATGCTACTCTCACTAACCGCATCCCACTCAGCGATGATGCGTTCCACCAAGCACTTCAGCTTTTCTGGTGGAGCGCCGTCGCTGCGTGGGATGCGGTTACCAGTGGTAAGCGCTGCAGCTTGAGCAGACGTTTGCGGTGGGGTACTCGACTACTCTCTCTAACCGCTAGGCCAGTGTGAGGTCACGCATATTCTGCTTAAACGGGCCCATGACCCCACGTCTGGGGCACCGAGATGGCGTTCTTCTGCAGCGGCACCACCCTCGTACCCCAGGCCGTAAACGATTCCTGCACTGCATTCCATGCACTAATTTTAGGTGGCGACGGTGCGCTCACAAACCGATGATCTTATTGGTCACAATGACTGTATGGTGCGGCCAATGTATCTGTCATTGTTTTGTGTCCGTCACATCGTTCCGTTCCAATCTGTACCATCGTTCCGTCATCTGGGAAACATACTATCGTAGTATCGGGAGAAACTAACGAGCACAAAAGGTTTTGGCTCGGTAAGAGATTGTGCCAAATCTGCAGCTGATTGTCCCAGGACGGGAACTGGTACTACAGAGTTAATAATCGTCATGCCGCATCAAAATGGGCAGGCGTCAGCTTTAGTTGAGCATTTGACTCTATAATTTAGCTCAATTCGTGCACACATGGTCTGCCATGCACGGTGCGAAAGGATCAGAGCACACAGAGGGCTCTAATTGACCAAAAACGATTTCTTCAGCCTTTTTCCACAGCTCTTTCGGCTGCCTTGAGGACCCATAGTGTAAGAATTCGAACTGCAGCAGAATACAGCTGCACCTGTAGTCGATAGGGTGTGATTATTATGTTGCGCTCAGTCAACAAGCTGAGCGCAATGGCAGACGACTGCCACCAAGGCAGTAATTTTTAAACACTGTGAAGAGAACGCCACGCGAATTTTGAAGCCATCGTTTACACTTGGCATGAGTGCCTTGTACAGCAGATGTAGTTAGGTAGCCGGAGTGCGGGTATGATTTAGTCCAGCGCGTAACAAGTGAAGTTTTGAACTTCCACCAATGCTGGCCCAGATAACTAGCAAGAAGTGGACTAAATATGGCTAATGACGCTCGGCTCTTGTCAAATTCGGACTGAGTCGGATATAAGCTCCGTTGGCGTGGAGTTGGCAGGTCTGAAAGTGAGCTCCGAGAAAGAAGCAGCAATAAACACTAGATCGTGAGGAGGGCCAATCTAGTTATAAACGATCTTGCGCAGTACATATGCGTGTCACCACGACAGCCACGCCAATCTTATCTGCAGCTTCATTTACCGAGTCAATGCTCGTTAGTTTCTCTCGTTGTATCTTTTTCTGTATGAATATTATGTACGAATATTATGAAAGGTAATATTAAAACAAATGTTTAACTCAATATGCGAGCCACCCACAGGCATAATGGCTCCAATTTCAATCTGCGATAATCCTTCTTATAATAAATATTTCCGCTTGTCTTTTGTAAATGCGGTAAGCCAGGTTACCAAATGTTTCATTTGTTCCGACCTACTAAGTACTGTAAAAGCTGCGATACTGCCCCTGGGGCACCACGTTAGCCTTTCATGGGCCATTATTACAGGTGGGGCACTATTAAACGAATGGGGTGACACCTACGTCATCATAGAGGGCTTCATTTTACGCCCCGAAGCAGAAGCCACAAAGACGACGGTAACGCGTTTTTTTGTCAAAGTCGGACGACTTCACCTTGACGTAGAGTCGTTCGGCGTTGACGTCCTTGGCCCCGCAGAATTCGATGGCCGTGTTGCTATGCGGCCAAGGAACAGCAGTCTCATCCGTGTTGTAAATGTTCGAGTACTGAATGTTGTACGCCTTGATCAACTGCTGCACGTGCTCGGTGCCTTCCTTTCGAGCTTATTTTGAGACCCACTGTGTACACACGTCTCAGAAAACAGCAGCTGATGTATTCTTTGTATGCATCCGTCCGTTAGCCTGTAGCTAGGTTTGACTATGCTGCCGTTCTAAGGAGCTCATGTTCTCACACGACACCGCAATCCGAATCTGCGCTGTGTGGGCGAGTAAGGCTTCTCTTTGACTCTTTCTCTGTGGTGGCTAGCTACGGGTTGGTGCTGTGCGCATAGACATTTATGTGACCCCATGTGCGCTAGCCTTAACTTATGCTTCTTGGCAACTGGACGCGAGAAGCCTCCGTTTTTGGATTACAGACAACTTCTCTTCGACCGTGAACTTAGGCTTCGTCGCTACGACTCGAGATTGACAATTGAAGGTGAAAATCTTTTCCCTGAGCTCGAAATGCGTCGCCACCGAGGTTGGCGCGCCAATGGCAATTGGTTTATGCGGCTCCGATTTGGAAATTCTGATAATTCTGATAAATTATCAGAGGTGGGGTACAAAAGAGAGGGGGCTCTATGCCTTGTCCCCACTCAGACGCCATATTTTGGGGGTGGTGCATTATTAGAGGGATGGGACACAATCTCATGTTTTAGAGTATCTCTTCTTCGCCAGCAAAGTTAAATAAGGGCTCCTAGAATGGAACAACTTTCTTTACTCCCAACCTCATTGGCTATAATGGTCACCAGAAATGTGTCAGACTATCTATTGCCTTTTCCACTTGCACTTCGGCCGTCGACCGGACTTGCTGAAAGCTGTTCGTATATGATGCGCTAGACGATTATCGAAAGGTGACCTGTGTAATCTGCCTCTCTCCTGTTTCTTCGGATTTCTCCTCCTCCTACTGCTCCCTGGTGAGAACTAGCGGAGTCTGCTGCTTCGTTGTAGTGGCCGTCCTTGTGGCGCCGCTACAGTCTTTGACAAGTTGTGTCATCCACTGCTGCTGTAACATTACCTCTACCTCCTCAACCTCAACCTTTCGCGGTAACTACGGAACGATCTCGTTCATACCGACTGCCCACTGGTGTGAAAGAAGAGATCAGTCGTGAAAAAAGCCGTGGATCCAACAAGTTAATTCTTATATTTTGATTGTTGGTTATTCTAACTATCTACAAGCGTTCCGCTTCCATACACCTAGAAGACCCACTCAAGGACGGCTCGCGACAACTGGTGGAGAAGCAGGGTAGTGCCTTCGGTGTGAAACAGCGCGCATTGAGAGTTGACGGAGACTGGAGCGTGAAGTCTCCCCTTCGATTGTAGTGAACAATTTGGAACCTCCACTATCGGGGTGTAAGCCATGTCAAGCGCGTGCTGTGGGGTCGGTCCATTACACTATTGACCCTGCTCTACTCCGGCCGACAGTCCTGTCCACCCGGGGACTCGAACCCACAACCTCCCGGTCCCGAAGTGCGCGGTCCGACTACTGCACCAACCGGGATCGGTTTCGATTGTAGTGAACGTACGCATGGCAAGGGCCCCGTGCGCTATCAGCCGCGTCAGGACCCCCGTTGAAGGCTGCCTCACACTTGAAATGGGAGAGAACCGTACCAGGCAGGCCTAAAGAAGCACGGTCTCGGCGGAGCGTCGCCTAGAAATCGTCGGAAGTGAAGGAAGGTGAGCGTTTGGGATACGTGAGCGTGTGAAAGGATCAGTACGGAAGAGGTCAGACGGACAACTGATCCAAGTGGAGCTACGGTGAAAAGCTACAGTGAGTGTTTGGGATACGCGAGGGTGTGAAAGGATCAGTACGGCAGAGACCAAGACGGACAACTGATCCATGCGGAGCTAAGACTGAAGAGATGACGCGACTGTATGGAGAGCGCGCGGACGGAGACGAAGATGATGCCATGCCACGCCAGAACGAGGGCGGTCATGATGAAGACGGACAAGAGAGAACGGCCTCGGTAGTACGGTCGAAAGTAGAGCGACTGGAATCTGGCAGAAGTCGCCGGACCAGTCAAGGTCCTGAAGGCCATGGAGAAGGAATACCGCAGGACACTGGGGCCGAGAGACGCTTCAGAAGTAGCGTCGACCGCTCGAGCATGGTCTCGACCACGGCCGGACGCGAGGCGATGCAAGGAGAATTATGAGGAGCCTCTGTGCGACCGCGGGTGCGGATGCGAGTGAATACGTAGACCCATCCGAGGTTGAACCAGAAGAACAGAAGGAGAAGGAACGCCTGAAAGCGGATAGGAGGAAGTGTGGTGTGTCTAGAGGTTTTCAAGGAGAGACGGGCAGTCTTGCCGGAGATCGACCGCTAGACAGAGACGAGTTTGGTGTCGGTGGTTACCCTGCATATCATGAAGAAGAGTATGGAGATCCGTACGAGGAACAGTTCGACGACGAGTACACGAAGGCCTACAAGCAATTATCAGTGGAGGCTTCCCGGAAGATACAGAGTGGGTTCATATCTCTCTTCACTGGACCGGAAGCACGCATCTCGGACCGACCGACAGTGGGTTGGGAACGGTCGATAAAGCGTGCGTTTGGAGTTACACCAAGCCCTTAAGAGAAGAGAAGAGGCAGAAAGCTGAGTATCGATTGGGAAGACGGTGACCTCGAGTGGTGTTTCGGCACGAGTCTCGGCTCTGGGAAGCCCACCTAGCGGTCCCAGACAGTTGTCTAGCGGGTCAACCCCAGTTCCAACGTCTCGAAGAGTAGCTCGAGTAGTGAGTTCATCGGCAATTATGGGTCGGAGCGCTCAACCGACGCCTGGAAGTCGACAGACGGTGAGAAGCTCAGTGCAGACCATAAGCTCACAGCGGCCGGGACAGAACGCTCCACTAATGACTGGAGGTGCTCGACCTCGCTCACTCTGGACCTGTGGGAAGGAGGGCTAATGGTACGGATACGGTGGACAAGGAGGGGCTTCTTCCACCCGGACGGCCAGATCGTTCGCTATGTCAAGTCTAGTCTCGAATGCGATTACATGCTACCCATGTTTACTCGGACACGGCTATTGTCGAAAATGCCCGTGATTTCTGGGAATCTTTTGCATCTTATACCGAAGGGCTACCGGATCAGTCACGGTTGTTAGTGTTCCGTCAGAGGTTGAAGGGACGAGAAGCTGAACAATGGTTGGGGGGAATCGAGCACCACGACGTTCCGTACGCTGGAGGTACAATTCCACAACCATTCCTGAGCCGTGCCGCGGACGAGCTATGGGAACGCTTGCATTCCACGCGGCGTAGCGAATCTGTGGAGGGGTGGGGAGACCGTGTGTCGGATCTCTGTGACGCTTTAGATTGCCCGGACCCTCGCATGAAATACCTGCTTTTCCGTTGTGGTTTGAGGAACAAACGGTTGTTGACTACACTCGTTTCGAGCCCTGCGTGCGACATGCCAGAGGGGTGCGAATGGTTGATGTTCAAGGACATGTATTGCCCTATTGAGAAGGACGACGAGTTTGCTGACGAGGCTCCGACAAAAGCCCAACCTGCCCCCGCGCAGGCGGCAACTGATGAGCTAGCGTAGCAGATGCGTTACCTGTTTCCCACGGCAGCCGTGGGAGCGGCAGGTGACCACACAATGGCGAACGTCGCCGGATGTTGCTGCCACGGTTGAGGTCGTACAAGTTAACCGGCTACAGTGCGAGAAGGGCAAGGGAATGGACGACCATTCAGGGGCATCAGTATGGCTCCTGAGGATCGGACGCGTGACGGTATCAGTGTGTGTAGACGGTGTGATCGAAAGGGGTGCAATCGTGCTAATTGTTCTCGACAGAGACTGACTTGTCGTCGGTGCGGTCAGTTGGGACACTTCATTTTCTCTCGAGGATGTTACATTTATGAAGACCGTTGGCACGGAATCGCTGAGTGTCCTACGGTGCCTGGACTGCGAGAATTGGACAAGACGGCTGGGGGATCAAGAAGCTTACAGGCAACATGCATCCTACAGCGACTGAGGCATGCAGCTTAGAAAATGCGTCGTATGCTATGAGCAAAATACCAAATCAGCAACGCAATTCACGAATATATTTTTTCGGTGTCCCACCTTTTTGTGACCTCTTGTTGCAGACACGCCCTGTTAAGCACACCTCTGTAATTAGGGGCACCGATATCCATTTCCGAAAAACAGTTGAGCGTCCCCCAAAACATCCAATATGTCGTTGATCAAAGGCATAGGGTAGCAGTATTTTACAGTCACCGCATTTAACCTTCTGTAGTCAATACAGAAACGGATCCCACCGTCCGGTTTCCGTATCATTTAACACCGGACTAGCCCACGGACGCTTAGACGGACGGATCAGTCCCAGCTCTTCGTATTGCTGTATTTCTGCCTCCATGACTTATTTTCCGCTAATGACACACGGTACAGTTGTTACTGTATCTGCGCACTGTCCCCTGTATCGTCTTGAAGTGTAACACCTCCGTCCGACCCTGTATCTTCGAAGACTCCACAAACATATCCCGAAAACCATTCACTCGTCCTGAAAAAAAAACGCATCTGTTCTTCAGTAAGCTTAGACCCAGAGAAATCGACCACTAGCTCGTTTACCTTGTCAGGTGGGATCTCAGGCCGAGACGCCTTGACCTTCTCTTCTACGGTCTCATTCCGTTGCTCGACTCTGACGCGGTCGGCTACTGCTTTTTCCAACTCGCCAGGTTCCGTTGTTAGTCCAGTCGCTTCTCCTGGTTTGGGCGACCGTTCGAGGTCTAAAGCCTCTTCAGGGATCACAGATGAAGAAGCCACTATGGCGACCTTCCGGATCCAACACTCGCCCGTTGACGCGTTGCACATTTCCATGATTATTTTGCCATCCTCGACAGAGCTAAGCGGGCGGACGACAAGCCGAGTAGGATACAAGTCCAGAGAGTATTCCACGAGAACAGTAGCGCCCTTCATGATGTCCCAATCCACAAGAGCCGTCACTAGCGCCTGTCCCGCGGCGGAAGACGGATTAACGTGGCCATACTAGCCGTGTACGTCTGTTGCACAATCGTGACCCCCAAGGACATCACTTCTCCAGATCCTTTGAGTAACATAGTTCGCTCATCCACATCAATCACGGTCTTGAAGGCGCTTAAACTACCAACGGCACACACCACACGCCGTCCTCCTTTCACGATCTGTTGCAGTTCACGGTTATCATCTCCAGACTCGTGGTGTACCCCAAATCCGTTGGGAAAGCTGACGGTGACTATTTCCACTAGACCGGTCTTCTTTGACGGTTCCGCATGAACTCGATCGGGGTGCTACAACATTCACATAATGAGAAGCATCCTCACCGCACTCAGGCCTGATTTTCGCTCACGCAAGGCCTCGGCGCGGCTCTGGTACAGCGCCGAACAATCGAAACATACCGCCTTCTTCGTTCGCCTCCAAGGACGACTCCTCAGGGGATACGATCGTCGTTTCCATCTGTCGCACAACGCCTTCAATATCCGGATAGCGTTTCTCGCAAAGTAGCCCTCGGTCGAGTTCAGTACTCATTCCCAGCTCGGTTTAATCAGGTTCTGTTCCTTCATTACACGGCCCATATGCCAATCAACCATTCCAAGTCTATTTCAGGACGTTTATCTCCTAGCGGAGAGACTTTGGCTTCCTCTTCTTCATCGCGCGGCTCTTTCGACCAGAAATCTATCCTTCATACTCGTCTCATTCCTCCTTCAGCACCCAGAACACTGCTTGACGAGCGATAGCTCTCAACATTTTCGGACGGATGGCCTCCTTATCGTAGAGTCTCGGTAGAGGCACAGTCAGAGCGATTGAAGCTCCAAATTCTTTTTCAGCCTCTAACGAATGTACGATGTTCTCATTCACGACCTCTTCGCAATCCACTGCCTCTTCGACAATAACAGCAACGAAGCCCTCTTCGCCTTCTCCTCCCGAACCAGTTTCCGCGGCTTCCGCACAATTCGTAACTCCGATCTCAATAAAGTCAACTTCCACTCTCTTCACCCCGGACACTTGGTTCGTATTCGAATCGGTCACAGTCTCAGGGGCACTCACCAGACGAGCCACTTGGCTGAGCACAGACGGTAAAGTCTCGGTTTGCACGTTTCGCCTCGGCAGTGTTCCTCAAAGTCTCATGGAACCACTCTTGCCAATATTCGGGCGACGACATTCCTTCGGGCGACGTACTCCGTGTCCGTTCCAGTACTTCCGTCTCCAACCCGAGAAACCGTGCCATGTCCTCCAAGGATGGCTCTTTCTACGTCTCAGCCTTTTGCTTTATCCGTCGCTTCAGTTCGACTTCGTCGAGGGGATAGATCCGCTCTTCGATTTCCTTGTCATACTCCTCTTCTTCTACAGTGACTTCTTCTCCAGCTGGAACACTAGCTTTTTGGCTCGGCTCACATAGCTTCATCGCCTCTAACTCCGTGTTCGTGAACAAACGCGAGGAAAGGAGAGAGACTTTCTCTCTCGGTCCCCTCTGCTTCCTCGTCATTGTCGTCTTGAATATCTAAACAGGTATGTCCTTCACCGTGGTCGCACGCACTACTTCAGCCGTCATTAATTCTTCGTCGGACGACAACGGTTCCCTTTCGCGCTTGTAAAACCGAGTCCTTCCCTCGTACTAACGTCCTTCCATCCAATGACACAGTCAACAGCGTTATCGTTTCCTCTTCGTCAGAGGCACTCCCTTCAGCAATTTCTTCATCGTAGTTAACGCTGGGTTCCACACTCGTACTCGGTTCCTCATCTTCCTTCACGAAGCGGCAACCGACCGAGCCGTCGCTCTCCACTTCATCTTCCTCTACTGCATCTTCTTGGTCGATCCACTCTTTAACATAGTCATCCGAGTCTGAGATGAACACTTCCAACCCTTCTTCATCCTCATCACACACATCCTCAAAAAAAATCGGATTACCGTCCGCGCAACATTTCTTTCACGGTCAACCCGCGAGTCACTTCCTAGACAAGAGGAAAGAGTGACTCTCTTCTTCCCTTCCTCCCGCTACCGTCATTGTTGCGTAACAGGACGCACCGGAGCATTGCAATGTCGTTGACCTGGTTGGACGGCCGTTTGGAATTTAATGCCAAAATTTTCGAGATTTAGAGAATTTAAAGTCGCGAAGAGTTGTACTTCCTATACGTTTGCAATCTACCTCCCTTGACCGCTCCGATGAGAAGAATTGTCTATTTAGAGCATCTCCACCGGTCGTGTCTTACGCTAACAGCAGCAACCAAACCTGTGAATATTTATAACCGAGTATTTACCGGGCGAGGCATGGCTATATTTTTTGCTACTCGGCCGTTTCCATGTCTATGAGGGTCGCAATAGCACCGAGTAGCTATATCCATTGGACGCATTTTCCAAACAAAAGGAGAGCGAGGAAAGGGAGCAACCATGCCGCGCGGGAAGGCGTGGACGGATCGTTAAGACTCGAGCTTGTGCAATGCGTGGTGCGCGGCGTCAGAGGACCCAGTCAATGGAGCCGACCAGAAATTAGAGGCACTGTGGTCGAGCGTGCAGAAGAAGTATCGTGAATTGGAGCCAAGCAGCACACGTCGCTGTCTGCGTTGAAGAGCTGCTCAGTTGACATCAATCGGGAAGTCAATCGCTTTGTCGGCTCCGTCGCAATGGTCAACAACGCCAACGAGAGCGGTAAACTGCTAACGACCAACTTTGTGACGCGCTGAAGGTGTACAAGGCGCGGCAAGGTGACGCATTCGCGTTTCTTGCAGCTTACCAGATCTTATCAAGCAAGCCCAAGTGGAGCGCGACACAGAACAAGAAGCGCCCTGCTGAAAATGCACCAGACACTGACCCGACTGCAGTCGATAAATCGAAGCGGCCAGCTGGGACGAAGGCGGCGCTCGCGATTGCAAAGGTGGAGAAGTTGCTCAAGATGCAGTACAGCGCGTCCATTTCGATTGCAAAGTCGATGAAGCGCAAGAACGAGATCCTCAACTGGTGGGCGTGCATCGACTTGTTCAACATGCCAGACGTTGACCCGCAGCAGCGTAATCAGTTCTTCTCAATGCGAGGAGAAGAAGCTCGCGGAAATGAGAGCGATGGTGAACGGTGGCGATGATGATGATGCTCCTGACGGCACCAGTGTGGGCGTCACCAATATTGAAGGGCCTGCCGCTACCTTGCCAACACGTTCTACTGCCGGTGTAAGTGAGAGTGCTGCGTCCCCGTCTATTGCACGCGAAGCCACGATGAGCGCCAGCACCGTGCAGGAGTACGCCGATCTTTGACGACTAAGCACTTGACTAGTCAGACATACATTTGCATGCTTCGTTCGTTATGTACTCGAATTTCCTTTGGTTTCCCACACATGGTTGACCAAGTCGTTCCGCAGTTGATGTGCTCTTGCTCATTTCCTACTATCCCCCAAGTGGAGATCATTTCTTCGATCGCTGCTGGAGCGATGCTTGATCGTTGTCGCACGGCAAGTTGAAGTAGTAGGCCTCGTCTGCGTTGTTGGCCAGAAGATCGCGCCGACTCTCGACCACCATGTTGTGCAATATGGTACAGCAGTGCATCACATCGCAAAGTTGTTCGATACTACAAAACCGTGCTGGGGCTGCAACGATGCGCCACTGTTTCTGGAGCACTCCGAATGCACGTTCGATGTCTTTGCGCAAAGCAGAGTGCTGTTGCGTGTAGTATGACCCTTTCTGCGACATCGGAATCGCAATCCTCTTGGAAAAGACCGATCATTTCGGATAATACCATCCGCCAGAAGATACGGCAAGTCTCGAGTCGTACCGTTGATGTTGTAGTTGACTGCCAAGACCTCCCCCCCTCAATAAACAGCGGATAGCGACGATCGCTGCAATACGTTGACGTCGCTGTTGGGGCCGGCTGTTCCGAAGTCGGCATGCCAAATCCAAAGATCACCGGAGGTAATCGTCTCAGCACTAGCGTCGGCTTTTTCTAGCACCCTTTGTACTGGCCAGCATGTGCTCTGGGACCCAATGCCCACTCCCACTTCATGCAGTCAATGGCGCCGAGCATACCAGGGAAGCCACGCTTGCCGTTTTGAGCCGAGAGCATCTCGACGACATCACGAGTTGGGAAAAAAATTGCAGGTAGATCGCTCCGAAGCACTCGATCACAGCACGACAAAATTCCCTTAGCACTTGAAATGTGGTCGACTCGGAGATGTGACACAGCCGATCCAGCTCGTCACCGGCTTTTGCGTACGCCAGCACACGTATCGCTGCGGTAACTTTCAAAAGGCTGCTAATACCGAGCTTGCCGGCTGCATCACGGCGTTGTCGAAAGTAGGGACAGTTGGCGAGTAGAGTATCGTGGATCCACATGAAGACATTGGGCGGCATCCGGAATCGCCTTTCAAATAGGAAGTATCGCTGGACGAGCAGACTGTGAGCAGTGTCATAATCTCGGTCGCGGTTTGGCGCTCTACGGGGGAGTGACCGCCATGTCGTCGCTTCTTTCTCGGTCGTGGCGCAAGCAAGAGCGCACACGCGTACGTCTCGTCGTCGTCGTCCAGCGCTTCACGAAGGAGTCGGCTGCGCCACATAGGGACTGATCCGTAAATGGTGACTCTGTGTGTCTATGCTATATAGCAGCTGCCCAATCAGTGCGCTTTCTTTTTTTAGCCATAGCCGCTTCCAGTGGAGATGCTCTTAAAATGGAGAGTGACCGGGTTGACGCTACAAGACACAATGAAGGAGTAGAGCAGGAACGCTTCCGAAGCTAACGTGTGTTTGCAAGATAAAGCACAGCTTCGCAAAGTGGTGACCCCCTCCGCCGCCGCGCATGCCGCTCCTTGACTGCCTTGTCCCGGGTAGAGTTCAGCTCCAGCCGTTGGTGGACATCGGTGGATGCTCATCGGCCTTGGGCGTTTCCACACAATCGACATACCCAGTCAGCTGGGTATGTCGATTGTGCGAGTCATGCGATCGCACGCGTCCCTAATGCACTAAGTGGGTATGATTACGGTGTGGAAGGATGATGTTACATCCGATGTCACTCCTGCAAGATATCACCAAAGGTTTTCCCGAAAATCGGAATAACCGAAGAGGCACACAGTGAAGGCGTGTTGTTGCCGCGCTAGTACAGAAAAGGAAGTTGATAGAAGCGTCGCGCAAACATCGCAACCATAGGTTTGAAACACTCAGATTTGTAATGGTGCTAGTTACGTAGTGGTACTGGGAATACTGGTTTCAGTCAAAATATGCTGTTCTTTTGGTTTCATCTGACATTACGACAGCGATGCCTCAACTTATGCAGTGGGCAAACTACCAGCCAAATGTTGAGAAGGTGGCATATGTGCTCGACCAGTATCCGGTAATAATGACGTACAAGTAATTTTAAGCTCGGCCTCAGACCTGTAAGGTTGCCGCAAAGAACGACGGAGATACTCACTTGGATCGCTTTTTTGTGTGCCAGAGCCACTATTGAGAAAGCGAAGGCGGTGATGTTTCGAAAGCAAAGACAATTGGATCAGCAGGGGGGGAGAAAGCGCCATGCGGGCTTATCGTATCGTTGCGATCGGATCTTGTCGCGCTACACAGGTATGTGAGCATTCAACTTGCTAGTAGCGTGAGGCCCGAGAGTGATACGGAGCAAGGGTGTTAAGGGGTGTTCTACGAGTGATAGCGCGGCCGAAGACCCCAATAGCATTAGGGGGACCCCAAAACACTATCTGTGTGGATATAAATCTCAGGGCAAAAGGTTTACCTATTTCCTTTACAGAATGCGGAGTTACTGCATTATTAAGGCGCGAGCCAGTGGGTTTCTTCAGAAAATTGAATGGTTAAAGCAAGATAGGCGCTCGCTCCAAGCTCATTCCGAGGAGCATTTTGTCTGGAAACCAAAACAAATGGGTTGTTACACTCTCATGCGCTAAGGTTCATGAATCGCTTGCTGTGGATGTACCGAAATAGTACTCAATGCTGGCTCTATGGTGGAGTTGAAGACCAAATCGGGTGAATGTGTTGTTAAGTTTAATGTTGTCGCTGCCGGACTTCCGCCTGGGCCTAGACTAAACGACACAGTCATCGACATGGGAATCACCATTATTGCAGCAAGTTCGAAAGGATGCGTTGCATTTTCGTCGCTGACGCTCGCTTTGCGATGGCCGAAACTACCAGCCCAATGATTACCTGAGACACCATATCTGATTTATCAGTACATTTGAGCACGAATCACAGGGGATGATGGAGGTCGAGTTCCCGACAACACCGAAAGTGAATTTCTACCAACCATTCAATAAAACTGCCATCGTAACGACCTGAAGCAAGCGCGGAAGAAGCAGTTTCTACCATAAATGAAGAAATGGCATATTGACAATGGTGCGAAGAACCTTTTCCAAACGAGATCATTACGAAGTGGATCAGCGAGCCCGTTTAACCAGATCTACAAAGTTGTGGAGTAATGGTACTAGGGGAATGATGTACGCATATGTGCGCAATGCTCATCGATTGGAGCGCCTCAATGAGGCATACGCGAGTGTGATTAGATTGAGACTGGCAAGGATGTTGAAACTGGCATGGATGTTGGTGTGTACCAAGAAGCGGCTGCCGTCAAGCGAAGGAATTCGGCGGAGATGTACACGACGGGCCAGGCGATTAGCAAAGCTTTCGCAACACCACCATGAACAATTCGAATAGCACCGATGCAGGACATTTTGTTTAACGAAGCAGAAAAAGAAATCGAATTCTCTTCGCATTAACCACACAGCGGCCAGTTCTCTTCCTCATTTCTCCCAAATTTACCACATGTATGCACACGGCTTACGATCTCAACAACACGTCAAAGCAAAACCCCTACGACGGATCATAGCACCGTGATCCAGGTCTCCCTCCAATGCTCGCCATGAGCTCGCTGAAAACCTCCGCTTCGCATAGCTACATCGCCTTAATCTCCTCGCGTGCGTACTGAAGATCCCTCAGAGCCTCTGTGACATCAACTGCGTCTTGGGTCATGCAGCCCTGGAATTTCCTGTGCTCTCGAACGCATCAGCGCATGCGCCAACCCTAGTTGTTCATGCCCTAGTATCCGGGCGTAGTCGTGTGCTTAAACACAAAACGAAGGTCTCGAGCTCGCAAACATTATGATAAAGAAACCGCTATGGTGAAACTTCGCGTCCGTCGCTTCCATTGGTTTCCTCGGCTGGTTATTTAGTCACGTCGTTAAGGGCGTAGGGGTACTCTAAGGCTGTCATGTTGTTGTAGTTAAGGGTGTATTAACGCCATTTCATACATAACTGCATTTAACGAACTACGGATAGCGAAGGAAGAGAGGTGGGGCTGTCTCTCCGTTGCGAAAGTTAAAATAGCCCGTGTCCTGAAGAGAACAATAGCTAAATGGTTAAGAAACTCACATTATATCGTACTTTATCAACCATAAAATTGTCGAAAGAAATAATCTCGGACTGCAATTTTATCGAATTTATTTACTGTGTGATAAATCACAGAAGCCCGTTCTGTTGCTCTTCATCCATTATTGGTTGATGTGTGGGTTGCACTGTAGTAAACGACTCCTTAATATCGTGGTAGGAAGGAAAACCGTAAAAATAGGCTGACAAGTATGAACTTTCAATGCCACACAGAAAAATAAAGAGCTTGCCAAAAAGGGCCCTCTCGCCGCGTTCAAGCGACCCAAGACCGCGATCGCCTCCGAGAATAGCAGGAGCTTGTCCAGAGGCGCCGCCGCGTCCGTAAAGGTCGCCCTTTCTTAGGAAGGGCAGCACCAGCTTCGAGCGTTTGCGAAGGAAGACTAGCGAATCAGTAGAAGCCGCGCGAGCTGCAGGAGTCGTCGCCGCGCGCGCACCGCCTTAGTTTGGGGGATACCCGTCCAGCCAAGCTGGCGGCTGCCAGCAAAAGGCGCGGAGGCGGAAGCTCGTCGATGGAGGCCGGCGTGTACGCATCAGGCCGCTCACTGCCAGGACAAGCAGTAGAGGCTCGACGGAGATCGCTGCTTCGCCCTGAACAAGCAGAGCTACGGAAAGCTCCCAAGGAGTGCGTGCCGCCAGCAGGAAGGATACCAGGGCGTTCGCTCCATCTGGTAGTGACAAAGCGCTCGCATTTATAGCGACCAATTAGTGGCTTTTACTACGGCGCGTAAAAAAAAGAAAATATGAGTGAGGGATATGTGGGGCAGCTTCGCGTTACCGTGAGCTCTGGAGATTATGGCGATAAAAACTATCTACTTGCCGAACTCTACAAGCGCATTCTAAGGTCTCACGATCGTTACATTGCAGGTGGCTTCTCGTGGAATATGGCTGTAAAGGGTACCAGGGCAGGCAGTGCCCTGGTATTTCGCCAGACGTTGCAGGGTTTCAAAGAAAGAAGAAACTGCCAGATGATCCTAAGCACATTAACAAGCTTTTGGAAACAGAAGCTATTCCTACGTTTGTGAAAGAAGGCGCCCAAGTACGATGGGACGCAAACCAGAAGAGCCGACTAGACCAGTTGTCCGTCGATCTACGCGGCTACTATCCAAAAAATCGTCTGAACCGAATCGAGGCATGCGTCTAAGACTCAAAACGTTAGCTACAAGCTAGCAACCGCGAAACCCCAGTTCATCGTGACCACCGGCGGGGATCTTACATCCCACCCAGCGCTCGGCACTGCTTCAAGATTAATTATTCTTTTCACTGAACCACATCGACTTGTTCAAGTGGGTCAACAAGAGAAACGCCTTCAATCACACGCTAGAATGCACCTTGGCGGAGATGATTATAGGGTATCCTGGAGATGTGGTATATACAATTTGGTTCCGCATGCTGTGCTGCTCGGGTGTCGGCCACGGACGCCAGTTAAGGGCAAGTGGGGCGGCAGTTTGGGGGCGGGATTGTACGAGAGAGAGCCTGACTCGAGTCTTTCAGGTACGCGATAAGCAAATTCAGGTGAATTGTTTCGCAGAGGTTAAGCTCAACTCAACTTCAGCTTGGTTTGACGTATCCATGGTTTGCAGCCTCAAGATTAAATCGACGAGCTGTCCAATGCTGACACCTGATAAGTGCTTACTGAGAAATGCGCGGCACTTCCGCAGAAGTAAAGTCATCAAGATATTGTCTTCACTTCGTTTAAAAAACCGAAAACCGATCACAAACTTTGAATAGTTAAAGTTTCAGGCCCAATGCAACTGAAGTTCCGGCTTCCGTGCCTAGCAGGCAGAATACCGATTCGCTTGAGCATCTGAAGTAGTCGATTTCTCAATTCACTCTGCCGTCTGGGACCTCGATAAAAGTACGTCGAGAAACAACACATGCATGTTCTCGCATTTGCTTAGATAAATATGCTGAACTGCCCACGAAACCGCTCTACAAAACGCGATGCAGTCTGACGGGCTCTTTAATCTAGTCCAACACATAACGTGTAGAAAAGAACCGCCGGGCTTTACGATGCCTTCGTGTGGATAGCTTGGCACACTTCACACGCCTATCGACAAAGCGGCGCTCTATTCCTGGTCGGCCAGGAATTTTCTGGTTGGCGTGTTTCAACCAGGCAAGCGGGTGGACATAAGCTCCAAACTTGTAAAACAAAACTCGACTACGGCATGTTCCCTCCCCTAAATCCACTGTCCACCCACCATCGGCTGACAAAAACGCTTAATCGACGGTTGTTTCGTTCGTCTTCGTCAGCATTCTTCGCATTTCTTGGGGTCGAGCCAGCTGCGACCTTGGTATTCAATTGGTCGTCCACTGGGATCGTCCAACAAAAACTGCACGCTCTGACGAACTTGGTTGAACATTTTCCTTAACCTTGATCAACGGCTTCGTTCTAGCAATCAGTGTGGTCGATGGTTTGGCTTCAGAGCAAAGTTCGGGCGGGCGATAGAACAATGGCGACACATCGACAGCACCTTTGTGAGCAAAGCGCACGGCTTAATACTCGCAGTGTGTAATCGCGGTATATGACCTTGGTGAACTGCTCTACTGGTCGTTTGTCTTCGCAAACCCGGTGGGGGGCCTGAAATACTGCCACTTGCAAAACTTTGACTTGATCCATGTGCTGGCGAAGTATGCGGCATACCTTCTGAGCGCGGGGACGGCATGCCACAGAATATCAGGTGGCTACATTGTACAGCGAGTCCGGTGGTATCGCGACAGTAGTGTATCTCGTAGACGATAGATCAGGTACTTGGCATTGTTCGAGAGACTTGATACGCACTTCTTGACGTTTCCATCACATGCGGTAGATCCGGTAGTCCATGGGTGAACCCGCCGAAAGCTGACTCAGAACAGCTAGTGTTCGCTCGACTGTATTGAGCTGCGCGAACCCATGCAATAGCAGGCCACGAAATCTCACATCACTACCGACTTAAAATTTCCTTTGTGGATGCGGAGAGCGTACGTGCACTGCACGACAGGCCGTTGAGGTGTTGTGAAGAATATCATGGGGTAGAACTGAATTGCAGCGTCAGAGGCCCCGCAGATAATGGGAGGGTACGCACACGCGACGAGCTTGACGATGCGTCCATGTGGAATACGAAAGTGTCAGGATCTCTGGGAGAAGGCGCTAGCAAGAAACTCGTCGTAATACCAATCAGTAATGGATCATACTGCCATCGCCTATGGCCGGTGGGCCGTTCTCGTCCAAGGGGTGCCAAAAGGTAAATGGCGCAGGTTCCGGTAGTTCGTCCGGAGGCGAGCTCCAGCGGCATCTCTTCCATTTGGTCAACAATGTCGGTGTTCTTTAACTTGCCTTGTCTGTAGTTGTACACAAAGTTTTGGATGTGCTTCAACGCAGGCACAGCACCTGACGACAGCATGAAACTGTCGACCAGCTCGTCGCGAATACGATCTGGATTGGCGTTTTCCTTACCAGCTCGCGGATTGATGCTTTCATTTCGAGGAAGAGCTCCCTGCGTTTCTCAGGGCCCCTGGAAGAAGGGTGCTCGTCGTGTTGGTATATATGACACTAATGTGTGCGACCACATCACACGATTTTGAGCTTGTATTTGCAGACAGGTCGAGCAGGAGCGCACGACTCAGACTTGCAGCAGTAGATTCGGTAGCGCATGGGATGCTCGTCGACGTTGCCGGCGCAGTGTACAGCGTTTGAGCTGACTTGTAATCACTCCTATCGGATGCATGTGACGTCAGCTTTCGGTTGATGCGTTTCTCGTCGCGAAGGTTGTCGATAAGACACCAGTTATAGTACGATTGCATGGTCGTAATGTTTCCTGGGTTTTGAGTTCTTTAAACTGAGTTCACTTATGGCATCTACCGCTGATGATTGGACGGTCCGCTTTCGGGTATGTGTACGAAGAAACCCACAAGGCAATCATTCAAACCTACAAAACTAAGTTTTTGGCCATTACAAATGCCTCCTTTTCGTTTACAGAAGTCTGTCACTCTAGTTTAAAAAAATAAAAAGCAGTACCTGTTAGGTTCTGTAACTTAATTCCTGTGTCTCTTCTGTGCACTGAGCTCGTCACGCTTGTAGAATATCTTGTGTGCCGGGTTCTCCATTGCAGCACTGTCCTTTAGCTGGCGGTTCAGCAGCTTCATCACATGAGAACCTTCCTGAATGTTCTCAATAGTGAAAGCCATAGATTCGTTAATGAGGTCCAGCTTGTAGATACTCTCATCCAACGAGCCGTTCGATGTGCCCGTCAGCGCCGCTCGCAGCGAGGTATTGGACGTCTCTGGCAATATCAGCAGCACACACCAGCCTTAGTCTCAACACCACCTTCCTACGTAGCGACCACAAACCCTGGTAGGCAACTCACTGAGCATCTCGAGCTTCTTCTCCAGCGGCACCGGCAGCTGCTGCTCCTGCTGCTGGACAGCCGAGCTCTGCGCGCGGAAGACGAAAGATGACGATACTGGAACGGAGCTGGTAATGGAAGAGGCGGCGCGCGCAGCCGTCACGGCCGCCAGCTCCGTGCCGCGTTCCCTGGCCTCCTGCAGCTTCTTGAAGGCGAACTCGCGCAATGCTGCCGTGTCCATTTTGGCTTGCAAATCTGAATGTGGCGTTTGATTGGTTGGATTTATGGCGCCATTCTGAAAAATTTTACACTTTTGATTGACAATGCGCACGCGCATCTGGGAGGACGCCGCTGCCATGAGCGTAGTGAGCGTGCTGGGCTTCATCATGAACGAGGAGGGCGAGGTCGTGGGATCGGAGCGCACGCAAGTGCTGTGCAAGCTCATGCCGTCCATCCACACGCTGTCGCACCGCGCGATCCTGGCGCTGCTCATCACGCAGCTCAGCGACGCCGACGCCCAAGTGTGAGAGGCTGTCAACGGGTTTAAGCAAGGAGTAGGACTCGGGTTATTGAGAGCGGAGACTCACGTTACCATTTGATGTGAGGATCAGATTTTACGCGGAGGGCGGGCTGAAGGTGCTGAATGACTGGTTGGTGAATGGCGCCAAACGACGCGAGTCGGGGTTGTCTAAGGAGAAGAAGCGCATCGAGATGTTTTCCCAAGTGCGCGCGTTGCTGCGGGTAAGTGAGAAGCAGCTATTGGCAGATGCAGTGATGCTTAAAGCTAAGCTGAGCTAGGATTGTGCTGCTGGTTTAACTGGCACCGTTTTTTGCTGTCACTGTTGCCGTAGATTCTTGATGTGAATATACAGACGGACGTGCAGAGGAAGCAGAACTCGTACCTGACAGGCACATTCGTGAAGGTCATTGAGCTGCTGGATAATGCAGGGCCAGGTAATTTTCAAACCTACAGTGGTGTCGACAACTCTATTTGCTTGATGTTGACGGGAGACCTTGCTCTTTCGCTGATTGAACACAGAGTACGCGGCCGAATGGAGTCGTCTGAATATTTATCGTCGTCACTTTGAAAGCTCTTGCGGTGTGCCCTCAACCGTCAAGGACGGACGCAGTGAAGCTCGCCGGGCTGCCAACAGCTCTGGTAATGGCAACAGCTCTCGCAACGGTAAGCCTTCTGGCGAAAATTCGACGCAGCACTCGTTCATGTCTTTAACCTCGACTACTACAACGCCGACAACTACTGTATCAACGTCTCGGAAACCCACCGGTTCGGCATCTTTTACTGGAGCTACATCCACGTCAACTTCTTCCAGCACCAGCACGACGAGCCACCGGATCGCACCTTCCTCCGTGCTGCAGTACCAACCAAAGTCATTTCTGCAGAAAGATGCAGGTTCCAGCAAGCAAGACCAGGATGAACTCCAGGAATTTGTGGAAGATGACGATGAAGAAATGCTCTATGCCGACGAAGGTGTGATCACAAATGTGAGCCAAGCAGCTTTAAGTGCCTCATTAGAACAGAAAATCCGAGGGAATGGGCATGACATGCAGTATGGAGAACGTTCACCGTGCCGGAAGTGCAAGCGCATGGTTTCAAAGCGATGCACTCACTGCGAGTTCTGTGCAAAATGCGGACAGAAGGACAAGTGCGACCCGATTAGCGTTACGCCTGCAGCGCAGTCACCCAGCGGCAATGGCGACGACAGGAAGGCGGCAGGAAATGGCATTGGTGCGAAGTCGCTCTCGGTGAAGGACCGCAATGTACAAGTGCTCGGCTCTGTGATGGATGCGGCTATCTACCATGCCTTCCGTCAGGAAGATTTCCACTCTGTCTTTAGTCTAATCCAGAACGGCATGGACGTTAATTTTCAGCGCATTGAGTCGGACCGCTCGTCAGCTTTGATGGCGGCAGCACATCACGGTCGCGACGATGCTGCCAGCAAGCTGCTGAGACTGGGAGCAAATCCGTGCCTCGAAGACCACACAGGCAACAAGGCGTGGAACTTCGCTGAACGACGAGGACACACGGAGCTTATGGAAAAGCTCAAAAAGTGCTGCGATGAGTGGGAACCGCAACACAAGAATGCAGATGCCGAGAAACAGCCTTAGCTAGTTTTACTGCCAAGTGAGCATCTATGCCTTGATAACAGGATTGAGCAAGGCGATATACCAATTACGAGGAAAAATGAAATGCGCGGTGCCTTTTACTGTGCACAAGCTTGAAAATGACTGCAGAGCATTCTTCTTTATGATTTATGTGAGTGCTGTGCGTACCCTGCTTGTCAATCCCTGTCGAATCGTTCCTAAAATCAGAACTTCCAGTCGGGGTCCACGTCCATAGCCCACACGAATTTCTCCCGTAGCGTCTTGGAAAACACTGCAGAGATTGGCACTTCGTTCTGTAACAAATCAAACAAAAGCTCATCAGAAAAATGCGGCCAAAGAGCGTAGACATCAGTAGCGGAGCGTACTCTTTTGCACCATGCGACGGTGATGCGCGGATCCATGTAGTTAAGCTTGGACGTCCCGAGAGCAACCTCCTTGTTGTCCGTCTTGTCTTGAAGCCGAAGAGACAACGCCTTAATTTTCTTCTTCCAGTTTTCAATCTTCTTAGCAAGTTGGTCAGCCGAGGGCGTTCGCTGGAACAGATGAGCCTGGGCTTTCCTTGCCAGGGCATCCTCCTCCTTGTTATCGGATGCAGATTTTTCCTTCTTCAATTTAATGCTGCTAGACTTGCCCTTCGAAATCAGCGCCTGCATTTGCTTCAGATCCTTCAGTTGATCCTTTAGCTGATCGAGCTGTGCATTCATCTTGTCCAACGTAGTGTCGAAAGATTTCGGAGCCGTACGCTGGTGATTGCACAGAATAGCGACCTTCCGGTTGGCATCGTTATACAGCACAACCTTCGGCGCTACTTCCATCTTACCCTTAGAATCCAGCTCTTTTCCTGACGGTCCAGGAAGCTCCTTCTCTAACGTGAATGACGCATTGAACGTACGGAACACCTTCGCACTAAGCCCAGGCATAAGTGAGCTCAAATGCTTGTTCAGTTCCGTAACGGAGAGCTCGTGGAAAACTTCCTCGTTCTTCCCCTTTTTGGCGCAGAAGTTTTGTAGGTTTTGGTACACTTGCTTGCCGACGTCGCCATATTGCGCTAATTCAACAGTATTGTTGTAAGGCATCGAGTCTTTACCGAGGAACGATAGTGTTACGGCACAGTTCTCGTCGTTGAAGGACATGTGCTCCACACGCAGACTGCAGCAACCCACTGTATCAGCCTCGTCCTCACCCTTTTCGTTACCCACACGCAGTGCCAGAACATCAATGACCCACATAGCAGTAGAACGCTGCTTTGTGAACATTTCCTTGGTCTTGAGGCCCTTTGTATAGTCCCGACGAATTTTGTCAATACATTTCTTCAATCGCCGAGCCTTTTCGTACTTGGCCAGGTCCGACTTACCCTTGAAGCTCGAGCTAGCCGCAAAGAACACGTACTTGATTCCACCCATGACGTTTTCATTCCAGTATGCTAGCCACGAAACCGTATCACGGTGAATCACTTGTTTCCAGGCGTGTCCCGGGACATTGCAAATGGGTACACGATCCGAAATACCGACATTGACTGTCACGTCCTCAGGCATCACACGCTCCTTCAGAGTACCAGTCTTTGGGTGCTCACCACGACCGCGGAAAAGACCAGGTGGCTCAATGCGAAAATTGCCCACTTTCTCTAAATGACCATCTACAAACGCGAAGCCATTGGTAAATAGCTCCATCTCGCGTTTTTCCTTCTCCGGCAGTTTTTCCTCTTTCGTCATACTCTTCTTCTCCTCACGCAACTTCTCCAGGTGAGCAGCAATACGAGAAAAGTCACATCCTTCGAAGGTTTTGACTTCATGATGCTTACCTAGTATCTTCTTAAAGTCCGTAAAAAAGTTCTTGTTGAAGATCTTGGCCGTCTTCGGGTTGCCTAGCTGCGGCCCGTCCTTAGGGATAGCAGCATAAAAGCTGGCGACTTCTTCCTGGCTAGGGGTCAGCTCGATTTCCTTGCCCTTGTACAGCAGTGGTACGTGGTGGGACTTGTACGGAGGCGGAAACATAACGCCATTGTGCTCTAGCGTGCGCCACTGGATGCCCTCGGGCAGCTCCTCTGCATTCCACCAGCGAAAGGCTTTAATGGCCATGTCCAGTCGCTCACTCTTGGAGTGCACCTTGAGTTTGCGTACATTAATCCCCTTCTCCCTCTTCACCTTGGCCTTACCATTGGACGCCGAAGAGTTGGCCTTGGTTTTCCTACTCTTAGAGGGAAAAGAGGCGGAGGAATAGCTCGAAGCCTTCCGCTTGACGCCCGTCTCCTTCTTCACCACCGTCTTCTTCTTTTCTTTGTTTTTCCTACTGCTATTGGCCGCCACCTTCTTGCTGTCCGCAGCCTTCTTCTTGAGCTGCACCAGCGGTATACTGTCCGAGTCCGAGTCCTCGTCGATCATTCGCGGCGTCTCCTGCTTCACAGCACGTGCCGTGTTGCGCCTAGCCAAGAGTGACGAGCCCTGGGTCACCGAAGGCTTGCTCTTCTTGCGCAACATCGATATGGGGATCAAGTCGTCGTCGCTGCTGTCCATCGTGGTCGCGTTCTAATGACTACACAGATAGGATAGCACACAGTCAGACCACAATCCTTAGGAGTTAAAGGAGAGGTAATGCTCCTAGGACTGTAGACGATAGAAAGTCGCCTGCCTAACCCCCCCCCCCTGATGGGAACGCACCTCCGGGCCGCTTCCTGTCACTCGATTATTACTGGCGACGCTTGCCGGCGCTGTAAAATTCCGTCCACGGATCTTGCATCATATTACGTGCCCCACATGACAATATTGTGAAGGAAAACACTTCATATTACGTAAGATCTATGTACACTGTTTGAGCAATGACGGCAAGTTCTTGCGGTGGTCAAAGCTTCCGATCCTCGCACCAGCAGTACGTCAGTTTCGAACATGGGAGGCGGCAACTCGGACCTTTTGGCGCAGCGCGTGGCCACGCAGGTGGCAGTGGCGGCGGCAGGTGCAGCACTGGCCTACTACGTTGGCTCGCGTAGCAAGAACGCGAAGCGCTCGGCAGCCCAGCGCCGCGCCAAGGCAGTTGCCGCGGCCAAGGCGGCGGCGCTGCCCACGGATCTGGGGCGTCGTAAGCTCACGTCCGTGGTAGTGCGCGTGCCGGCCACGACGGCCAACATGGGTCCGGGCTTCGACACCATCGGTATGGCGCTGGATATCTGGACGGAGATCTCGGCTGAGGTCGTGGCACCGAAGGAGGGCGACGCGCCCAATGTGCGCCGCATCACGCTCACGAATGAAGGCGACGGCGCCAAGGAGCTGCCTACGGACGAGAGCAACCTCGTAATTGTGGGCATCAAGGCCGCTTTCAAGGCCGCGGGCGAGGAGATGCCGCGCCACCTCAAGGTGCACTGCAAGAACCGCATCCCCTTCGCGCGCGGACTCGGCAGCAGCTCGGCTGGCATCGTGGGCGGCATCATCGCTGGCCTTGCACTTGCTGGCATGCGTCTACCAGTGCACGGCCGTGAGGAACTTTTGCAGCTGGTATTGCGATTGGTGTGCTCCCACTTGTGAGTCTGATCTGACCTTGCTCTCCTCGTTTAATTTGTCCAGGCCTCGGAGATCGAGGGCCACCCTGACAACGTCGCTCCCGCCATCTACGGCGGCCTGCAGCTCGGTATCTTCGCTGACGACCGCTGGTACTCCTCGCGCGTGCAGATCCCGGACGGCCTGCAGTGCGTTGTGTTCATCCCCGACTCGACGGGCCCAACGAGCGTGGCCCGCGCTATTCTGCCCCCTAACGTTCCCCGCAAGGATGCCGTGTTTAACATCGGCCGTGCTGCCATCTTCGTGAACGCGTTCCGCTCGGGGAACCTCGACGAGCTTCGGTACGCTACGCAGGACATGCTGCACCAACCGCAGCGTGGGGCCGCACAGTACCCGCACCTAGATCCGCTCATGAAGGCGGCCCTGGGAGCTGGTGCGCACGGCTGCTTCTTGAGTGGCGCCGGCCCCACGGTCCTGGCAATCACCAGCGGCCGTGCCGGTGACATTTTCACACAGCAGCTGGCTGAGCGTCAGGAGAATAAGGTGGCCAACGCCATGCGCGAGGCGGCCGCTGCCATGGGCGTCTCGGGATGCGTGTTCATTACCAACCCGGACCACCGTGGCGCCTTCATTGTGCGTGCGGAGCCGCAGTTTTCGGACCGCTCTGTTGCGCGTTACGAGGGTGACATTGCCGACCTGTAGAGTGCTGGTATCAGTCAGGAGCTCATTGATGGACGAGTAAATGGCAAGCTGGAATGCGAATACGTTTGGTACTTTGTTAAATGACGTTTCTTGCTTCATGCGTAGACCTCTCAATGCTTACTAGCACGAAAAATCTTCTAGGTTTATAGATTGCTTAGACAGTACAGTAGTGTAATAAAACGCACTATGGTTGATATCGCCGTCGAGTTGGGTAATTTACGAGGTGATAGTCCTTCGAACGTTAAGCGGTCGGAGTGGGTTGAGCTTTTGAGACTTCTTGCGGTTCGTGATGATCAAAGCCGTCAGCATGCTGTTGGCATGGACTGCCTCGTGGCCGCCGGTCATAACACCCTGCTGTCCGTTCGAAATGGACAACAGAGAGGCACCTTGAGGGAAGGCACTCCCCGTTGCGTCAGCCACGGCATTCAGGTCGCCCTGCAGCACGCGGTCGTAACTCATGCCAACACTGAGGAAGCAGCCGATGACATCTTGAAGATCCATTGTGGGAATGGATACCCGAACAGCGTCACGTAGTCCACGACGCACCTTAGAAGCCACTCCTCGTGGAGAAAGAGTCATCATGTGCAATCGTTCGCCGAGACGCACCTCAGCGCCTAAGTGCAGAGAAAGATCACGTGCCGACGTCTCCGGTTGCAGCATTTGGTAGCGTGAACTATTCCGCTTGAGGCCACGGGGCACTGCACCACGTCGCTCACGTGCCACAGGATAGTAAGCTGGCAGCAAATTCGACTCGAGATTGAATTTTTCTGGTCGCTGCGTCATTTCCGTCAGCATGCCGTGTGTTGCCTCGTTAATAGCCTCCAGAGCGGGTTTGTGGTCCAGGGCAAACAAGTCACGGCCACTTGCCTTGGTGACGACAAAACTCTTATCTGTTGCATCGTAACACGTGAATAACGCGTGAGCCACCTCCACGCTCGGGCAGCAAATTGCAAAACATGCTCCGTGCTTCGTCACGCAGCCTACGTTGCCTCCTTCCGAGCACAACTGTGTGGCGTATCCACGTCTACTAGCAGCATGACGGGACGAGCTTCCACCGACGACAGAGTAGGAACAGTCGACGATCTCGTTCACAGCTCGCGTAACTTGCTCTTCCTCTCCGTCTCGCTGATCATCAACGTCGTAGGTATCATCCCCACCTCCCATCACAGTCCAGACGAAGTCCGGGCTCTCTTCAGGCTCCAATGATAGCATTTTCATGCCGCCAAGAAGACATCTCCTTGCAGCATCACGTGGGCTCTCACGATCCAAATCGGCATTCAAGATTGCGTAGGATCCTTCCGGGTCGTAAATTCCCCATAAACCAACAGTAGGGCCGTGGGATCCAGAGTTGTTTTGCTGCCACTGTCGCGAGTTGTTAATGCTGCTGCCACCGCTCTTGCTTAAACCCAATGCTGGTGCAGCAGCACCTACATATACACCACCACTGGAGGTACCGCCCATGAAAAGCGTATCAGGAGCTGCACGTGCAAGCGCTTCATACACTGCAGTACCACCATGATGGTGTGAATACGACACCAACATGAAGTGGGGGTTCTGATCGCCCAGAGCACTCACAAGTTTAGCAAATGCTGCTGTGGCTGCTGCAAAAGTGTCAGGATCATGAGACGCAGCACTTGCAACTTGTACATCACATTTATAAACGTTTGCCATGCGAGGCACGTGAGTAGAGCGACTGCCCGCGAGCTGACTCACAGTAAATTCATTGACCACTGATGAGAATCGCGACGAAGCACCAGCTGGAGAACGACTGGGGTCTCCATTTGGCGTAAGGTAGCTTCTGGCTTGCAAGGAGCAGCTTGTGCAAAGTCGCGCCTGTGTCTCGGCTTGAGCTCCAGGCTGCAAAGTCCATTTGCGGCTGCACTGTCCACAAACAGCTTCGCCGCAGGCCCGGCAGTGATGCTTGGATTTCACGATCGAGAAGGAGCAAATACAGATTGCGCACTTATTGCTGCGTGCTGGTTTCCACTGGGTTTTCGGAAGCACGGCAATGGGGCGGAAAAGCGTGTTAAAAAGTAGTTCGCGAATACCAATGAGCCGCTCCGTGAAGTTTTGGATGATCTTGACTCCTACAGAGCTTGCGAATTGCTTTTGAAAGTCGATCACCATCATGCAGGTCACTTCGTATGTGCCTGAGGCATCACCCGAGGGTGAAACCAGATAGACACCTTTATTGATCACCGCGCGCTTGCACTTGGCCACACTAGGAGGAATTGCTACATCTTCCCCAGCAAGCCGAATAGCCAGCTCGTCGCCCTTAAAAGATTCCACCGACCGAATATAACCGTAACCGCGTTTTCTTCCGTCGGCCATAGCTTCGATATTCGCGTACTCGACAAAAAAAAAGTCCACTGGCTTTACGAAGCGCCCCGCAAAGCGACTCGCATGCCACTTAACCTGCAGATGCGGAAACGATTCATTGGAATCCTCGTCAGCGCTAGATGTATCATCATGACTACCACTTGCCGTCGTCGTAGCCGATGTACCAGACGGGAAAAGTAGCGTCTGCCCGGAGTTTGCCATGGCTGCCGGCGCGCGTTCTGGCAGCTCCATGCGCTTAATAACCGCAGCGTGCAGAAGACCTGGGAACACTTGCGACTCAATGTCGAAATAGCTCTTGGAGTTGCTCGGTGTAAGATATTCCATAATCGTCCCTAGATGTGCCTTCACCTCGCACGACACGCGAAAGTACAGCTTCGTGGAGGCGTCCTCCTCCGACGGGAGCGTCGCTGGTCTGTAGACGTGTACATCCTGTGTGCGCTTGGCTAGTTTCCACGACACTTTGCCGCACAAGTTGGCCACATCGATGGCCTCGTGTGCCTTCTCCTCTAGCCTCAACGCAATGTTCGTCGCATCCTTATGCACGGATGAAGACGCCGGAGAGCTCGTTGTGATGTGTCTCTTGTAGTTTGAGGACGAGCCCAAGCCGCTATCATCGAGCTTCTGCGAGCTTGCGCTGTCCATAAGCTCATCTACGTGAAGTCTGCCCTTCTCACCCCGGCCAGTTCTTCTCCTGCTGCCGCTAGTGTCGTTATCGTCGTTATCGTCCTGGTTGCTGTTGTCCTGCTGGTCGCTGTCCCGGCTCAATCCCTGTGCGTGTGGGTAGCTGCCGAGCGAGAAGGTCATGTCGAAGGAGCTCGGGCGCATTGGCTCCACGGTGTCCACGCCGTCCTGGTCGACGCCGTCGAGGCGGAAGCGGTCCATTCGGCTGATTTGTCTAGGAAAACCGACGGGATGGGGGGCGGATTCGGTCGATATTCGTCTGTGTGCGCACTACACAATGCTGGGAGTGAGAGCTGCAAGATACGAGCGGAGATGGCGCTGGTTTAGATGGGGTCCGCGTTTTCTCGGCTGTTGAACGTCTCCAGACTCGCGGAAAGTGGAGGCAGCGGCGGCGGTTTCTTTCTCCTCCTCGCCGCAAGAATATAAAGTGACTGACATTGTGAAATCGTCGGTGCAAACTCTTGGATATAAAGTAGTATTCTACGCCCCATCACCGCACGGTCCGACCCCTAGCCGATTTTTCGTCCGATCGTGGGTCATTACGTTGCAGCGTGGCGGCGCTGTTGGCACGACATCCATGTCGTCGACAAGGCTACAGTAATAAGCCGCGTCACGCGGCGGCCCGCGCGAGCGCATTGGCAGCATCCACTGTGAATTCTGCCAAGAGTCGGGGGTGGCTGCTCGGTGCATGCAACAGGTTTCGGATCGAATCTCGGATGCCACTGATGCCACAAACAGTCGACGCATTGTACTTGAGTCAACCTTTCTCTGCATCTGCGGGGTGAGGCTACTACCAGTATTAGTGGTGGTCGCTGCTGCGATCGCGCTACGAGGAGTATAAAATCCGGTCGACGATCCTCGACACCTCGTCGGTACATGGCTGCCATGGCGCAAGAGTTGCACGCGCGTTGCCCTTGATCTGAAGATCGCGCGACAGATGGATTTCCGTCCACCACTCATTGTTCATGGACGAATCAACTCGTCACCCAGACTGCAAGTTTATCCACACGTCTTGCTGTGTACGTTTCCTGATGACGTGCCACCGAGGCGACGACTGACTGCCAGCCACCCTTGCCGGGATTTTCGACTCAAGTCAACTCGGCAACGTATGGCTAGTCGAGCTTGGTCATTCTACGCACGAGAGAGCGCCCGAAAATTTGGCTAGGATCTGGCGTGTTGCTCTATCTGGTATTAGTTGGTCTGTGTTAATGCACCCACCACTGTGGTGGCACCACATAAGACAACATTTATTGCTAGGCTAACGGGCCGAAAATACAATACATGTACATATACAATATTGTGAACGTCACATGATATGTCCTATTTCTTTTGCAAATCGACCCCATGCGCTAACCACAACCCTCACGCACTCAAAAACCGCCATCACGCAACACTCGCAAACACCGCAACCACGTGCCGCGCACACACAAACGGACCTCAATGCAGACCACCTGGCCTCGCTGAACAACCTCCTTCATCGATTGTCTCAGTCCGCGGCTGTCCAGACGAGTTATGGTCGACTCCACATCGTCCGTCCGAATGGTTCTGTTAACCTCCGCACTGAAGCAGCACTCGGTTACAGACCTTGCCGACGGCCTCACAACCCCTTGCTGAGACACTGTCGCTCAAGCCAGCCAGCATTGGCCGCCACCGTTCTGTCCCAGCGGGGCCGAGTGCGTGAGGAATCAAAGCACGGGTTCGTGGCACGTCCTCGGCCCTGTGATCGCAACCCGATTACGCTACGTTCTGCTAAGGCGGACCGTACGGCCCGCAATGCAGTTCTGCTGCTTAACTGCGTCCACAGCGAGAGCGTACTATTTGACAAATGTTGACATTGTAACTCGAGCAACGGTGGACTTGGACCAGCGCGAGGCGAGTCGGTTTTAGCAGGTTTGACCGAGCGGTCTGGGCGTACGGCAGGCGAAAATCCACGGAAGCATGTCAATACGCGAAACGCAAAAACGACGGCGCAAGAGCGACAAAAGAAACGAAGAGTTGGCCAATGTGGGATTCGAACCCACGCCCTTTCGGACCAGTGCCTTAAACTGGCGCCTTAGACCGCTCGGCCAATTGACCACCATGCGCTAACCACAACCCTCACGCACTCAAAAACCGCCATCACGCAACACTCGCAAACACCGCAACCACGTGCCGCGCACACACAAACGGACCTCAATGCAGACCACCTGGCCTCGCTGAACAACCTCCTTCATCGATTGTCTCAGTCCGCGGCTGTCCAGACGAGTTATGGTCGACTCCACATCGTCCGTCCGAATGGTTCTGTTAACCTCCGCACTGAAGCAGCACTCGGTTACAGACCTTGCCGACGGCCTCACAACCCCTTGCTGAGACACTGTCGCTCAAGCCAGCCAGCATTGGCCGCCACCGTTCTGTCCCAGCGGGGCCGAGTGCGTGAGGAATCAAAGCACGGGTTCGTGGCACGTCCTCGGCCCTGTGATCGCAACACCGATTACGCTACGTTCTGCTAAGGCGGACCGTACGGCCCGCAATACAGTTCTGTTGCTTGGCTGCGTCCACAGCGAGAGCGTACTATTTGACAAATGTTGACATTGTAACTCGAGCAACGGTGGACTTGGACCAGCGCGAGGCGAGTCGGTTTTAGCAGGTTGACCGAGCGGTCTGGGCGTACGGCAGGCGAAAATCCACGGAAGCATGTCAATACGCGAAACGCAAAAACGACGGCGCAAGAGCGACAAAAGAAACGAAGAGTTGGCCAATGTGGGATTCGAACCCACGCCCTTTCGGACCAGTGCCTTAAACTGGCGCCTTAGACCGCTCGGCCAATTGACCACCATGCGCTAACCACAACCCTCACGCACTCAAAAACCGCCATCACGCAACACTCGCAAACACCGCAACCACGTGCCGCGCACACACAAACGGACCTCAATGCAGACCACCTGGCCTCGCTGAACAACCTCCTTCATCGATTGTCTCAGTCCGCGGCTGTCCAGACGAGTTATGGTCGACTCCACATCGTCCGTCCGAATGGTTCTGTTAACCTCCGCACTGAAGCAGCACTCGGTTACAGACCTTGCCGACGGCCTCACAACCCCTTGCTGAGACACTGTCGCTCAAGCCAGCCAGCATTGGCCGCCACCGTTCTGTCCCAGCGGGGCCGAGTGCGTGAGGAATCAAAGCACGGGTTCGTGGCACGTCCTCGGCCCTGTGATCGCAACACCGATTACGCTACGTTCTGCTAAGGCGGACCGTAAAAACGGCCCGCAATGCAGTTCTGCTGCTTAACTGCGTCCACAGCGAGAGCGTACTATTTGACAAATGTTGACATTGTAACTCGAGCAACGGTGGACTTGGACCAGCGCGAGGCGAGTCGGTTTTAGCAGGTTGACCGAGCGGTCTGGGCGTACGGCAGGCGAAAATCCACGGAAGCATGTCAATACGCGAAACGCAAAAACGACGGCGCAAGAGCGACAAAGAAACGAAGAGTTGGCCAATGTGGGATTCGAACCCACGCCCTTTCGGACCAGTGCCTTAAACTGGCGCCTTAGACCGCTCGGCCAATTGACCACCATGCGCTAACCACAACCCTCACGCACTCAAAAACCGCCATCACGCAACACTCGCAAACACCGCAACCACGTGCCGCGCACACACAAACGGACCTCAATGCAGACCACCTGGCCTCGCTGAACAACCTCCTTCATCGATTGTCTCAGTCCGCGGCTGTCCAGACGAGTTATGGTCGACTCCACATCGTCCGTCCGAATGGTTCTGTTAACCTCCGCACTGAAGCAGCACTCGGTTACAGACCTTGCCGACGGCCTCACAACCCCTTGCTGAGACACTGTCGCTCAAGCCAGCCAGCATTGGCCGCCACCGTTCTGTCCCAGCGGGGCCGAGTGCGTGAGGAATCAAAGCACGGGTTCGTGGCACGTCCTCGGCCCTCTGATCGCAACACCGATTACGCTACGTTCTGCTAAGGCGGACCGTACGGCCCGCAATACAGTTCTGCTGCTCGGCTGCGTCCACAGCGAGAGCGTACTATTTGACAAATGTTGACATTGTAACTCGAGCAACGGTGGACTTGAACCAGCGCGAGGCGAGTCGATTTTAGCAGGTTGACCGAGCGGTCTGGGCGTACGGCAGGCGAAAATCCACGGAAGCATGTCAATACGCGAAACGCAAAAACGACGGCGCAAGAGCGACAAAAGAAACGAAGAGTTGGCCAATGTGGGATTCGAACCCACGCCCTTTCGGACCAGTGCCTTAAACTGGCGCCTTAGACCGCTCGGCCAATTGACCACCATGCGCTAACCACAACCCTCACGCACTCAAAAACCGCCATCACGCAACACTCGCAAACACCGCAACCACGTGCCGCGCACACACAAACGGACCTCAATGCAGACCACCTGGCCTCGCTGAACAACCTCCTTCATCGATTGTCTCAGTCCGCGGCTGTCCAGACGAGTTATGGTCGACTCCACATCGTCCGTCCGAATGGTTCTGTTAACCTCCGCACTGAAGCAGCACTCGGTTACAGACCTTGCCGACGGCCTCACAACCCCTTGCTGAGACACTGTCGCTCAAGCCAGCCAGCATTGGCCGCCACCGTTCTGTCCCAGCGGGGCCGAGTGCGTGAGGAATCAAAGCACGGGTTCGTGGCACGTCCTCGGCCCTGTGATCGCAACACCGATTACGCTACGTTCTGCTAAGGCGGACCGTACGGCCCGCAATGCAGTTCTGCTGCTTAACTGCGTCCACAGCGAGAGCGTACTATTTGACAAATGTTGACATTGTAACTCGAGCAACGGTGGACTTGGACCAGCGCGAGGCGAGTCGGTTTTAGCAGGTTGACCGAGCGGTCTGGGCGTACGGCAGGCGAAAATCCACGGAAGCATGTCAATACGCGAAACGCAGAAACGACGGCGCAAGAGCGACAAAAGAAACGAAGAGTTGGCCAATGTGGGATTCGAACCCACGCCCTTTCGGACCAGTGCCTTAAACTGGCGCCTTAGACCGCTCGGCCAATTGACCACCATGCGCTAACCACAACCCTCACGCACTCAAAAACCGCCATCACGCAACACTCGCAAACACCGCAACCACGTGCCGCGCACACACAAACGGACCTCAATGCAGACCACCTGGCCTCGCTGAACAACCTCCTTCATCGATTGTCTCAGTCCGCGGCTGTCCAGACGAGTTATGGTCGACTCCACATCGTCCGTCCGAATGGTTCTGTTAACCTCCGCACTGAAGCAGCACTCGGTTACAGACCTTGCCGACGGCCTCACAACCCCTTGCTGAGACACTGTCGCTCAAGCCAGCCAGCATTGGCCGCCACCGTTCTGTCCCAGCGGGGCCGAGTGCGTGAGGAATCAAAGCACGGGTTCGTGGCACGTCCTCGGCCCTGTGATCGCAACACCGATTACGCTACGTTCTGCTAAGGCGGACCGTACGGCCCGCAATGCAGTTCTGCTGCTTAACTGCGTCCACAGCGAGAGCGTACTATTTGACAAATGTTGACATTGTAACTCGAGCAACGGTGGACTTGGACCAGCGCGAGGCGAGTCGGTTTTAGCAGGTTGACCGAGCGGTCTGGGCGTACGGCAGGCGAAAATCCACGGAAGCATGTCAATACGCGAAACGCAGAAACGACGGCGCAAGAGCGACAAAAGAAACGAAGAGTTGGCCAATGTGGGATTCGAACCCACGCCCTTTCGGACCAGTGCCTTAAACTGGCGCCTTAGACCGCTCGGCCAATTGACCACCATGCGCTAACCACAACCCTCACGCACTCAAAAACCGCCATCACGCAACACTCGCAAACACCGCAACCACGTGCCGCGCACACACAAACGGACCTCAATGCAGACCACCTGGCCTCGCTGAACAACCTCCTTCATCGATTGTCTCAGTCCGCGGCTGTCCAGACGAGTTATGGTCGACTCCACATCGTCCGTCCGAATGGTTCTGTTAACCTCCGCACTGAAGCAGCACTCGGTTACAGACCTTGCCGACGGCCTCACAACCCCTTGCTGAGACACTGTCGCTCAAGCCAGCCAGCATTGGCCGCCACCGTTCTGTCCCAGCGGGGCCGAGTGCGTGAGGAATCAAAGCACGGGTTCGTGGCACGTCCTCGGCCCTGTGATCGCAACACCGATTACGCTACGTTCTGCTAAGGCGGACCGTACGGCCCGCAATGCAGTTCTGCTGCTTAACTGCGTCCACAGCGAGAGCGTACTATTTGACAAATGTTGACATTGTAACTCGAGCAACGGTGGACTTGGACCAGCGCGAGGCGAGTCGGTTTTAGCAGGTTGACCGAGCGGTCTGGGCGTACGGCAGGCGAAAATCCACGGAAGCATGTCAATACGCGAAACGCAGAAACGACGGCGCAAGAGCGACAAAAGAAACGAAGAGTTGGCCAATGTGGGATTCGAACCCACGCCCTTTCGGACCAGTGCCTTAAACTGGCGCCTTAGACCGCTCGGCCAATTGACCACCATGCGCTAACCACAACCCTCACGCACTCAAAAACCGCCATCACGCAACACTCGCAAACACCGCAACCACGTGCCGCGCACACACAAACGGACCTCAATGCAGACCACCTGGCCTCGCTGAACAACCTCCTTCATCGATTGTCTCAGTCCGCGGCTGTCCAGACGAGTTATGGTCGACTCCACATCGTCCGTCCGAATGGTTCTGTTAACCTCCGCACTGAAGCAGCACTCGGTTACAGACCTTGCCGACGGCCTCACAACCCCTTGCTGAGACACTGTCGCTCAAGCCAGCCAGCATTGGCCGCCACCGTTCTGTCCCAGCGGGGCCGAGTGCGTGAGGAATCAAAGCACGGGTTCGTGGCACGTCCTCGGCCCTGTGATCGCAACACCGATTACGCTACGTTCTGCTAAGGCGGACCGTACGGCCCGCAATGCAGTTCTGCTGCTTAACTGCGTCCACAGCGAGAGCGTACTATTTGACAAATGTTGACATTGTAACTCGAGCAACGGTGGACTTGGACCAGCGCGAGGCGAGTCGGTTTTAGCAGGTTGACCGAGCGGTCTGGGCGTACGGCAGGCGAAAATCCACGGAAGCATGTCAATACGCGAAACGCAGAAACGACGGCGCAAGAGCGACAAAAGAAACGAAGAGTTGGCCAATGTGGGATTCGAACCCACGCCCTTTCGGACCAGTGCCTTAAACTGGCGCCTTAGACCGCTCGGCCAATTGACCACCATGCGCTAACCACAACCCTCACGCACTCAAAAACCGCCATCACGCAACACTCGCAAACACCGCAACCACGTGCCGCGCACACACAAACGGACCTCAATGCAGACCACCTGGCCTCGCTGAACAACCTCCTTCATCAATTGTCTCAGTCCGCGGCTGTCCAGACGAGTTATGGTCGACTCCACATCGTCCGTCCGAATGGTTCTGTTAACCTCCGCACTGAAGCAGCACTCGGTTACAGACCTTGCCGACGGCCTCACAACCCCTTGCTGAGACACTGTCGCTCAAGCCAGCCAGCATTGGCCGCCACCGTTCTGTCCCAGCGGGGCCGAGTGCGTGAGGAATCAAAGCACGGGTTCGTGGCACGTCCTCGGCCCTGTGATCGCAACACCGATTACGCTACGTTCTGCTAAGGCGGACCGTACGGCCCGCAATGCAGTTCTGCTGCTTAACTGCGTCCACAGCGAGAGCGTACTATTTGACAAATGTTGACATTGTAACTCGAGCAACGGTGGACTTGGACCAGCGCGAGGCGAGTCGGTTTTAGCAGGTTGACCGAGCGGTCTGGGCGTACGGCAGGCGAAAATCCACGGAAGCATGTCAATACGCGAAACGCAGAAACGACGGCGCAAGAGCGACAAAAGAAACGAAGAGTTGGCCAATGTGGGATTCGAACCCACGCCCTTTCGGACCAGTGCCTTAAACTGGCGCCTTAGACCGCTCGGCCAATTGACCACCATGCGCTAACCACAACCCTCACGCACTCAAAAACCGCCATCACGCAACACTCGCAAACACCGCAACCACGTGCCGCGCACACACAAACGGACCTCAATGCAGACCACCTGGCCTCGCTGAACAACCTCCTTCATCGATTGTCTCAGTCCGCGGCTGTCCAGACGAGTTATGGTCGACTCCACATCGTCCGTCCGAATGGTTCTGTTAACCTCCGCACTGAAGCAGCACTCGGTTACAGACCTTGCCGACGGCCTCACAACCCCTTGCTGAGACACTGTCGCTCAAGCCAGCCAGCATTGGCCGCCACCGTTCTGTCCCAGCGGGGCCGAGTGCGTGAGGAATCAAAGCACGGGTTCGTGGCACGTCCTCGGCCCTGTGATCGCAACACCGATTACGCTACGTTCTGCTAAGGCGGACCGTACGGCCCGCAATGCAGTTCTGCTGCTTAACTGCGTCCACAGCGAGAGCGTACTATTTGACAAATGTTGACATTGTAACTCGAGCAACGGTGGACTTGGACCAGCGCGAGGCGAGTCGGTTTTAGCAGGTTGACCGAGCGGTCTGGGCGTACGGCAGGCGAAAATCCACGGAAGCATGTCAATACGCGAAACGCAGAAACGACGGCGCAAGAGCGACAAAAGAAACGAAGAGTTGGCCAATGTGGGATTCGAACCCACGCCCTTTCGGACCAGTGCCTTAAACTGGCGCCTTAGACCGCTCGGCCAATTGACCACCATGCGCTAACCACAACCCTCACGCACTCAAAAACCGCCATCACGCAACACTCGCAAACACCGCAACCACGTGCCGCGCACACACAAACGGACCTCAATGCAGACCACCTGGCCTCGCTGAACAACCTCCTTCATCGATTGTCTCAGTCCGCGGCTGTCCAGACGAGTTATGGTCGACTCCACATCGTCCGTCCGAATGGTTCTGTTAACCTCCGCACCGAAGCAGTACTCGGTTACAGACCTTGCCGACGGCCTCACAACCCCTTGCTGAGACACTGTCGCTCAAGCCAGCCAGCATTGGCCGCCACCGTTCTGTCCCAGCGGGGCCGAGTGCGTGAGGAATCAAAGCACGGGTTCGTGGCACGTCCTCGGCCCTGTGATCGCAACACCGATTACGCTACGTTCTGCTAAGGCGGACCGTACGGCCCGCAATGCAGTTCTGCTGCTTAACTGCGTCCACAGCGAGAGCGTACTATTTGACAAATGTTGACATTGTAACTCGAGCAACGGTGGACTTGGACCAGCGCGAGGCGAGTCGGTTTTAGCAGGTTGACCGAGCGGTCTGGGCGTACGGCAGGCGAAAATCCACGGAAGCATGTCAATACGCGAAACGCAGAAACGACGGCGCAAGAGCGACAAAAGAAACGAAGAGTTGGCCAATGTGGGATTCGAACCCACGCCCTTTCGGACCAGTGCCTTAAACTGGCGCCTTAGACCGCTCGGCCAATTGACCACCATGCGCTAACCACAACCCTCACGCACTCAAAAACCGCCATCACGCAACACTCGCAAACACCGCAACCACGTGCCGCGCACACACAAACGGACCTCAATGCAGACCACCTGGCCTCGCTGAACAACCTCCTTCATCGATTGTCTCAGTCCGCGGCTGTCCAGACGAGTTATGGTCGACTCCACATCGTCCGTCCGAATGGTTCTGTTAACCTCCGCACTGAAGCAGCACTCGGTTACAGACCTTGCCGACGGCCTCACAACCCCTTGCTGAGTCGCTCAAGCCAGCCAGCATTGGCCGCCACCGTTCTGTCCCAGCGGGGCCGAGTGCGTGAGGAATCAAAGCACGGGTTCGTGGCACGTCCTCGGCCCTGTGATCGCAACACCGATTACGCTACGTTCTGCTAAGGCGGACCGTACGGCCCGCAATGCAGTTCTGCTGCTTAACTGCGTCCACAGCGAGAGCGTACTATTTGACAAATGTTGACATTGTAACTCGAGCAACGGTGGACTTGGACCAGCGCGAGGCGAGTCGGTTTTAGCAGGTTGACCGAGCGGTCTGGGCGTACGGCAGGCGAAAATCCACGGAAGCATGTCAATACGCGAAACGCAGAAACGACGGCGCAAGAGCGACAAAAGAAACGAAGAGTTGGCCAATGTGGGATTCGAACCCACGCCCTTTCGGACCAGTGCCTTAAACTGGCGCCTTAGACCGCTCGGCCAATTGACCACCATGCGCTAACCACAACCCTCACGCACTCAAAAACCGCCATCACGCAACACTCGCAAACACCGCAACCACGTGCCGCGCACACACAAACGGACCTCAATGCAGACCACCTGGCCTCGCTGAACAACCTCCTTCATCGATTGTCTCAGTCCGCGGCTGTCCAGACGAGTTATGGTCGACTCCACATCGTCCGTCCGAATGGTTCTGTTAACCTCCGCACTGAAGCAGCACTCGGTTACAGACCTTGCCGACGGCCTCACAACCCCTTGCTGAGACACTGTCGCTCAAGCCAGCCAGCATTGGCCGCCACCGTTCTGTCCCAGCGGGGCCGAGTGCGTGAGGAATCAAAGCACGGGTTCGTGGCACGTCCTCGGCCCTGTGATCGCAACACCGATTACGCTACGTTCTGCTAAGGCGGACCGTACGGCCCGCAATGCAGTTCTGCTGCTCGGCTGCGTCCACAGCGAGAGCGTACTATTTGACAAATGTTGACATTGTAACTCGAGCAACGGTGGACTTGGACCAGCGCGAGGCGAGTCGGTTTTAGCAGGTTGACCGAGCGGTCTGGGCGTACGGCAGGCGAAAATCCACGGAAGCATGTCAATACGCGAAACGCAAAAACGACGGCGCAAGAGCGACAAAAGAAACGAAGAGTTGGCCAATGTGGGATACGAACCCACGCCCTTTCGGACCAGTGCCTTAAACTGGCGCCTTAGACCGCTCGGCCAATTGACCACCATGCGCTAACCACAACCCTCACGCACTCAAAAACCGCCATCACGCAACACTCGCAAACACCGCAACCACGTGCCGCGCACACACAAACGGACCTCAATGCAGACCACCTGGCCTCGCTGAACAACCTCCTTCATCGATTGTCTCAGTCCGCGGCTGTCCAGACGAGTTATGGTCGACTCCACATCGTCCGTCCGAATGGTTCTGTTAACCTCCGCACTGAAGCAGCACTCGGTTACAGACCTTGCCGACGGCCTCACAACCCCTTGCTGAGACACTGTCGCTCAAGCCAGCCAGCATTGGCCGCCACCGTTCTGTCCCAGCGGGGCCGAGTGCGTGAGGAATCAAAGCACGGGTTCGTGGCACATCCTCGGCCCTGTGATCGCAACACCGATTACGCTACGTTCTGCTAAGGCGGACCGTACGGCCCGCAATGCAGTTCTGCTGCTTAACTGCGTCCACAGCGAGAGCGTACTATTTGACAAATGTTGACATTGTAACTCGAGCAACGGTGGACTTGGACCAGCGCGAGGCGAGTCGGTTTTAGCAGGTTGACCGAGCGGTCTGGGCGTACGGCAGGCGAAAATCCACGGAAGCATGTCAATACGCGAAACGCAAAAACGACGGCGCAAGAGCGACAAAAGAAACGAAGAGTTGGCCAATGTGGGATTCGAACCCACGCCCTTTCGGACCAGTGCCTTAAACTGGCGCCTTAGACCGCTCGGCCAATTGACCACCATGCGCTAACCACAACCCTCACGCACTCAAAAACCGCCATCACGCAACACTCGCAAACACCGCAACCACGTGCCGCGCACACACAAACGGACCTCAATGCAGACCACCTGGCCTCGCTGAACAACCTCCTTCATCGATTGTCTCAGTCCGCGGCTGTCCAGACGAGTTATGGTCGACTCCACATCGTCCGTCCGAATGGTTCTGTTAACCTCCGCACCGAAGCAGTACTCGGTTACAGACCTTGCCGACGGCCTCACAACCCCTTGCTGAGACACTGTCGCTCAAGCCAGCCAGCATTGGCCGCCACCGTTCTGTCCCAGCGGGGCCGAGTGCGTGAGGAATCAAAGCACGGGTTCGTGGCACGTCCTCGGCCCTGTGATCGCAACACCGATTACGCTACGTTCTGCTAAGGCGGACCGTACGGCCCGCAATGCAGTTCTGCTGCTTAACTGCGTCCACAGCGAGAGCGTACTATTTGACAAATGTTGACATTGTAACTCGAGCAACGGTGGACTTGGACCAGCGCGAGGCGAGTCGGTTTTAGCAGGTTGACCGAGCGGTCTGGGCGTACGGCAGGCGAAAATCCACGGAAGCATGTCAATACGCGAAACGCAGAAACGACGGCGCAAGAGCGACAAAAGAAACGAAGAGTTGGCCAATGTGGGATTCGAACCCACGCCCTTTCGGACCAGTGCCTTAAACTGGCGCCTTAGACCGCTCGGCCAATTGACCACCATGCGCTAACCACAACCCTCACGCACTCAAAAACCGCCATCACGCAACACTCGCAAACACCGCAACCACGTGCCGCGCACACACAAACGGACCTCAATGCAGACCACCTGGCCTCGCTGAACAACCTCCTTCATCGATTGTCTCAGTCCGCGGCTGTCCAGACGAGTTATGGTCGACTCCACATCGTCCGTCCGAATGGTTCTGTTAACCTCCGCACTGAAGCAGCACTCGGTTACAGACCTTGCCGACGGCCTCACAACCCCTTGCTGAGTCGCTCAAGCCAGCCAGCATTGGCCGCCACCGTTCTGTCCCAGCGGGGCCGAGTGCGTGAGGAATCAAAGCACGGGTTCGTGGCACGTCCTCGGCCCTGTGATCGCAACACCGATTACGCTACGTTCTGCTAAGGCGGACCGTACGGCCCGCAATGCAGTTCTGCTGCTTAACTGCGTCCACAGCGAGAGCGTACTATTTGACAAATGTTGACATTGTAACTCGAGCAACGGTGGACTTGGACCAGCGCGAGGCGAGTCGGTTTTAGCAGGTTGACCGAGCGGTCTGGGCGTACGGCAGGCGAAAATCCACGGAAGCATGTCAATACGCGAAACGCAGAAACGACGGCGCAAGAGCGACAAAAGAAACGAAGAGTTGGCCAATGTGGGATTCGAACCCACGCCCTTTCGGACCAGTGCCTTAAACTGGCGCCTTAGACCGCTCGGCCAATTGACCACCATGCGCTAACCACAACCCTCACGCACTCAAAAACCGCCATCACGCAACACTCGCAAACACCGCAACCACGTGCCGCGCACACACAAACGGACCTCAATGCAGACCACCTGGCCTCGCTGAACAACCTCCTTCATCGATTGTCTCAGTCCGCGGCTGTCCAGACGAGTTATGGTCGACTCCACATCGTCCGTCCGAATGGTTCTGTTAACCTCCGCACTGAAGCAGCACTCGGTTACAGACCTTGCCGACGGCCTCACAACCCCTTGCTGAGACACTGTCGCTCAAGCCAGCCAGCATTGGCCGCCACCGTTCTGTCCCAGCGGGGCCGAGTGCGTGAGGAATCAAAGCACGGGTTCGTGGCACGTCCTCGGCCCTGTGATCGCAACACCGATTACGCTACGTTCTGCTAAGGCGGACCGTACGGCCCGCAATGCAGTTCTGCTGCTCGGCTGCGTCCACAGCGAGAGCGTACTATTTGACAAATGTTGACATTGTAACTCGAGCAACGGTGGACTTGGACCAGCGCGAGGCGAGTCGGTTTTAGCAGGTTGACCGAGCGGTCTGGGCGTACGGCAGGCGAAAATCCACGGAAGCATGTCAATACGCGAAACGCAAAAACGACGGCGCAAGAGCGACAAAAGAAACGAAGAGTTGGCCAATGTGGGATACGAACCCACGCCCTTTCGGACCAGTGCCTTAAACTGGCGCCTTAGACCGCTCGGCCAATTGACCACCATGCGCTAACCACAACCCTCACGCACTCAAAAACCGCCATCACGCAACACTCGCAAACACCGCAACCACGTGCCGCGCACACACAAACGGACCTCAATGCAGACCACCTGGCCTCGCTGAACAACCTCCTTCATCGATTGTCTCAGTCCGCGGCTGTCCAGACGAGTTATGGTCGACTCCACATCGTCCGTCCGAATGGTTCTGTTAACCTCCGCACTGAAGCAGCACTCGGTTACAGACCTTGCCGACGGCCTCACAACCCCTTGCTGAGACACTGTCGCTCAAGCCAGCCAGCATTGGCCGCCACCGTTCTGTCCCAGCGGGGCCGAGTGCGTGAGGAATCAAAGCACGGGTTCGTGGCACATCCTCGGCCCTGTGATCGCAACACCGATTACGCTACGTTCTGCTAAGGCGGACCGTACGGCCCGCAATGCAGTTCTGCTGCTTAACTGCGTCCACAGCGAGAGCGTACTATTTGACAAATGTTGACATTGTAACTCGAGCAACGGTGGACTTGGACCAGCGCGAGGCGAGTCGGTTTTAGCAGGTTGACCGAGCGGTCTGGGCGTACGGCAGGCGAAAATCCACGGAAGCATGTCAATACGCGAAACGCAAAAACGACGGCGCAAGAGCGACAAAAGAAACGAAGAGTTGGCCAATGTGGGATACGAACCCACGCCCTTTCGGACCAGTGCCTTAAACTGGCGCCTTAGACCGCTCGGCCAATTGACCACCATGCGCTAACCACAACCCTCACGCACTCAAAAACCGCCATCACGCAACACTCGCAAACACCGCAACCACGTGCCGCGCACACACAAACGGACCTCAATGCAGACCACCTGGCCTCGCTGAACAACCTCCTTCATCGATTGTCTCAGTCCGCGGCTGTCCAGACGAGTTATGGTCGACTCCACATCGTCCGTCCGAATGGTTCTGTTAACCTCCGCACTGAAGCAGCACTCGGTTACAGACCTTGCCGACGGCCTCACAACCCCTTGCTGAGACACTGTCGCTCAAGCCAGCCAGCATTGGCCGCCACCGTTCTGTCCCAGCGGGGCCGAGTGCGTGAGGAATCAAAGCACGGGTTCGTGGCACATCCTCGGCCCTGTGATCGCAACACCGATTACGCTACGTTCTGCTAAGGCGGACCGTACGGCCCGCAATGCAGTTCTGCTGCTTAACTGCGTCCACAGCGAGAGCGTACTATTTGACAAATGTTGACATTGTAACTCGAGCAACGGTGGACTTGGACCAGCGCGAGGCGAGTCGGTTTTAGCAGGTTGACCGAGCGGTCTGGGCGTACGGCAGGCGAAAATCCACGGAAGCATGTCAATACGCGAAACGCAAAAACGACGGCGCAAGAGCGACAAAAGAAACGAAGAGTTGGCCAATGTGGGATTCGAACCCACGCCCTTTCGGACCAGTGCCTTAAACTGGCGCCTTAGACCGCTCGGCCAATTGACCACCATGCGCTAACCACAACCCTCACGCACTCAAAAACCGCCATCACGCAACACTCGCAAACACCGCAACCACGTGCCGCGCACACACAAACGGACCTCAATGCAGACCACCTGGCCTCGCTGAACAACCTCCTTCATCGATTGTCTCAGTCCGCGGCTGTCCAGACGAGTTATGGTCGACTCCACATCGTCCGTCCGAATGGTTCTGTTAACCTCCGCACTGAAGCAGCACTCGGTTACAGACCTTGCCGACGGCCTCACAACCCCTTGCTGAGACACTGTCGCTCAAGCCAGCCAGCATTGGCCGCCACCGTTCTGTCCCAGCGGGGCCGAGTGCGTGAGGAATCAAAGCACGGGTTCGTGGCACGTCCTCGGCCCTGTGATCGCAACACCGATTACGCTACGTTCTGCTAAGGCGGACCGTACGGCCCGCAATGCAGTTCTGCTGCTTAACTGCGTCCACAGCGAGAGCGTACTATTTGACAAATGTTGACATTGTAACTCGAGCAACGGTGGACTTGGACCAGCGCGAGGCGAGTCGGTTTTAGCAGGTTGACCGAGCGGTCTGGGCGTACGGCAGGCGAAAATCCACGGAAGCATGTCAATACGCGAAACGCAGAAACGACGGCGCAAGAGCGACAAAAGAAACGAAGAGTTGGCCAATGTGGGATTCGAACCCACGCCCTTTCGGACCAGTGCCTTAAACTGGCGCCTTAGACCGCTCGGCCAATTGACCACCATGCGCTAACCACAACCCTCACGCACTCAAAAACCGCCATCACGCAACACTCGCAAACACCGCAACCACGTGCCGCGCACACACAAACGGACCTCAATGCAGACCACCTGGCCTCGCTGAACAACCTCCTTCATCGATTGTCTCAGTCCGCGGCTGTCCAGACGAGTTATGGTCGACTCCACATCGTCCGTCCGAATGGTTCTGTTAACCTCCGCACTGAAGCAGCACTCGGTTACAGACCTTGCCGACGGCCTCACAACCCCTTGCTGAGACACTGTCGCTCAAGCCAGCCAGCATTGGCCGCCACCGTTCTGTCCCAGCGGGGCCGAGTGCGTGAGGAATCAAAGCACGGGTTCGTGGCACGTCCTCGGCCCTGTGATCGCAACACCGATTACGCTACGTTCTGCTAAGGCGGACCGTACGGCCCGCAATGCAGTTCTGCTGCTTAACTGCGTCCACAGCGAGAGCGTACTATTTGACAAATGTTGACATTGTAACTCGAGCAACGGTGGACTTGGACCAGCGCGAGGCGAGTCGGTTTTAGCAGGTTGACCGAGCGGTCTGGGCGTACGGCAGGCGAAAATCCACGGAAGCATGTCAATACGCGAAACGCAAAAACGACGGCGCAAGAGCGACAAAAGAAACGAAGAGTTGGCCAATGTGGGATTCGAACCCACGCCCTTTCGGACCAGTGCCTTAAACTGGCGCCTTAGACCGCTCGGCCAATTGACCACCATGCGCTAACCACAACCCTCACGCACTCAAAAACCGCCATCACGCAACACTCGCAAACACCGCAACCACGTGCCGCGCACACACAAACGGACCTCAATGCAGACCACCTGGCCTCGCTGAACAACCTCCTTCATCGATTGTCTCAGTCCGCGGCTGTCCAGACGAGTTATGGTCGACTCCACATCGTCCGTCCGAATGGTTCTGTTAACCTCCGCACTGAAGCAGCACTCGGTTACAGACCTTGCCGACGGCCTCACAACCCCTTGCTGAGACACTGTCGCTCAAGCCAGCCAGCATTGGCCGCCACCGTTCTGTCCCAGCGGGGCCGAGTGCGTGAGGAATCAAAGCACGGGTTCGTGGCACGTCCTCGGCCCTGTGATCGCAACACCGATTACGCTACGTTCTGCTAAGGCGGACCGTACGGCCCGCAATGCAGTTCTGCTGCTTAACTGCGTCCACAGCGAGAGCGTACTATTTGACAAATGTTGACATTGTAACTCGAGCAACGGTGGACTTGGACCAGCGCGAGGCGAGTCGGTTTTAGCAGGTTGACCGAGCGGTCTGGGCGTACGGCAGGCGAAAATCCACGGAAGCATGTCAATACGCGAAACGCAGAAACGACGGCGCAAGAGCGACAAAAGAAACGAAGAGTTGGCCAATGTGGGATTCGAACCCACGCCCTTTCGGACCAGTGCCTTAAACTGGCGCCTTAGACCGCTCGGCCAATTGACCACCATGCGCTAACCACAACCCTCACGCACTCAAAAACCGCCATCACGCAACACTCGCAAACACCGCAACCACGTGCCGCGCACACACAAACGGACCTCAATGCAGACCACCTGGCCTCGCTGAACAACCTCCTTCATCGATTGTCTCAGTCCGCGGCTGTCCAGACGAGTTATGGTCGACTCCACATCGTCCGTCCGAATGGTTCTGTTAACCTCCGCACTGAAGCAGCACTCGGTTACAGACCTTGCCGACGGCCTCACAACCCCTTGCTGAGACACTGTCGCTCAAGCCAGCCAGCATTGGCCGCCACCGTTCTGTCCCAGCGGGGCCGAGTGCGTGAGGAATCAAAGCACGGGTTCGTGGCACGTCCTCGGCCCTGTGATCGCAACACCGATTACGCTACGTTCTGCTAAGGCGGACCGTACGGCCCGCAATGCAGTTCTGCTGCTTAACTGCGTCCACAGCGAGAGCGTACTATTTGACAAATGTTGACATTGTAACTCGAGCAACGGTGGACTTGGACCAGCGCGAGGCGAGTCGGTTTTAGCAGGTTGACCGAGCGGTCTGGGCGTACGGCAGGCGAAAATCCACGGAAGCATGTCAATACGCGAAACGCAGAAACGACGGCGCAAGAGCGACAAAAGAAACGAAGAGTTGGCCAATGTGGGATTCGAACCCACGCCCTTTCGGACCAGTGCCTTAAACTGGCGCCTTAGACCGCTCGGCCAATTGACCACCATGCGCTAACCACAACCCTCACGCACTCAAAAACCGCCATCACGCAACACTCGCAAACACCGCAACCACGTGCCGCGCACACACAAACGGACCTTAATGCAGACCACCTGGCCTCGCTGAACAACCTCCTTCATCGATTGTCTCAGTCCGCGGCTGTCCAGACGAGTTATGGTCGACTCCACATCGTCCGTCCGAATGGTTCTGTTAACCTCCGCACTGAAGCAGCACTCGGTTACAGACCTTGCCGACGGCCTCACAACCCCTTGCTGAGACACTGTCGCTCAAGCCAGCCAGCATTGGCCGCCACCGTTCTGTCCCAGCGGGGCCGAGTGCGTGAGGAATCAAAGCACGGGTTCGTGGCATGTCCTCGGCCCTGTGATCGCAACACCGATTACGCTACGTTCTGCTAAGGCGGACCGTACGGCCCGCAATGCAGTTCTGCTGCTTAACTGCGTCCACAGCGAGAGCGTACTATTTGACAAATGTTGACATTGTAACTCGAGCAACGGTGGACTTGGACCAGCGCGAGGCGAGTCGGTTTTAGCAGGTTGACCGAGCGGTCTGGGCGTACGGCAGGCGAAAATCCACGGAAGCATGTCAATACGCGAAACGCAGAAACGACGGCGCAAGAGCGACAAAAGAAACGAAGAGTTGGCCAATGTGGGATTCGAACCCACGCCCTTTCGGACCAGTGCCTTAAACTGGCGCCTTAGACCGCTCGGCCAATTGACCACCATGCGCTAACCACAACCCTCACGCACTCAAAAACCGCCATCACGCAACACTCGCAAACACCGCAACCACGTGCCGCGCACACACAAACGGACCTCAATGCAGACCACCTGGCCTCGCTGAACAACCTCCTTCATCGATTGTCTCAGTCCGCGGCTGTCCAGACGAGTTATGGTCGACTCCACATCGTCCGTCCGAATGGTTCTGTTAACCTCCGCACTGAAGCAGCACTCGGTTACAGACCTTGCCGACGGCCTCACAACCCCTTGCTGAGACACTGTCGCTCAAGCCAGCCAGCATTGGCCGCCACCGTTCTGTCCCAGCGGGGCCGAGTGCGTGAGGAATCAAAGCACGGGTTCGTGGCACGTCCTCGGCCCTGTGATCGCAACACCGATTACGCTACGTTCTGCTAAGGCGGACCGTACGGCCCGCAATGCAGTTCTGCTGCTTAACTGCGTCCACAGCGAGAGCGTACTATTTGACAAATGTTGACATTGTAACTCGAGCAACGGTGGACTTGGACCAGCGCGAGGCGAGTCGGTTTTAGCAGGTTGACCGAGCGGTCTGGGCGTACGGCAGGCGAAAATCCACGGAAGCATGTCAATACGCGAAACGCAAAAACGACGGCGCAAGAGCGACAAAAGAAACGAAGAGTTGGCCAATGTGGGATTCGAACCCACGCCCTTTCGGACCAGTGCCTTAAACTGGCGCCTTAGACCGCTCGGCCAATTGACCACCATGCGCTAACCACAACCCTCACGCACTCAAAAACCGCCATCACGCAACACTCGCAAACACCGCAACCACGTGCCGCGCACACACAAACGGACCTCAATGCAGACCACCTGGCCTCGCTGAACAACCTCCTTCATCGATTGTCTCAGTCCGCGGCTGTCCAGACGAGTTATGGTCGACTCCACATCGTCCGTCCGAATGGTTCTGTTAACCTCCGCACTGAAGCAGCACTCGGTTACAGACCTTGCCGACGGCCTCACAACCCCTTGCTGAGACACTGTCGCTCAAGCCAGCCAGCATTGGCCGCCACCGTTCTGTCCCAGCGGGGCCGAGTGCGTGAGGAATCAAAGCACGGGTTCGTGGCACGTCCTCGGCCCTGTGATCGCAACACCGATTACGCTACGTTCTGCTAAGGCGGACCGTACGGCCCGCAATGCAGTTCTGCTGCTTAACTGCGTCCACAGCGAGAGCGTACTATTTGACAAATGTTGACATTGTAACTCGAGCAACGGTGGACTTGGACCAGCGCGAGGCGAGTCGGTTTTAGCAGGTTGACCGAGCGGTCTGGGCGTACGGCAGGCGAAAATCCACGGAAGCATGTCAATACGCGAAACGCAAAAACGACGGCGCAAGAGCGACAAAAGAAACGAAGAGTTGGCCAATGTGGGATTCGAACCCACGCCCTTTCGGACCAGTGCCTTAAACTGGCGCCTTAGACCGCTCGGCCAATTGACCACCATGCGCTAACCACAACCCTCACGCACTCAAAAACCGCCATCACGCAACACTCGCAAACACCGCAACCACGTGCCGCGCACACACAAACGGACCTCAATGCAGACCACCTGGCCTCGCTGAACAACCTCCTTCATCGATTGTCTCAGTCCGCGGCTGTCCAGACGAGTTATGGTCGACTCCACATCGTCCGTCCGAATGGTTCTGTTAACCTCCGCACTGAAGCAGCACTCGGTTACAGACCTTGCCGACGGCCTCACAACCCCTTGCTGAGACACTGTCGCTCAAGCCAGCCAGCATTGGCCGCCACCGTTCTGTCCCAGCGGGGCCGAGTGCGTGAGGAATCAAAGCACGGGTTCGTGGCACGTCCTCGGCCCTGTGATCGCAACACCGATTACGCTACGTTCTGCTAAGGCGGACCGTACGGCCCGCAATGCAGTTCTGCTGCTTAACTGCGTCCACAGCGAGAGCGTACTATTTGACAAATGTTGACATTGTAACTCGAGCAACGGTGGACTTGGACCAGCGCGAGGCGAGTCGGTTTTAGCAGGTTGACCGAGCGGTCTGGGCGTACGGCAGGCGAAAATCCACGGAAGCATGTCAATACGCGAAACGCAGAAACGACGGCGCAAGAGCGACAAAAGAAACGAAGAGTTGGCCAATGTGGGATTCGAACCCACGCCCTTTCGGACCAGTGCCTTAAACTGGCGCCTTAGACCGCTCGGCCAATTGACCACCATGCGCTAACCACAACCCTCACGCACTCAAAAACCGCCATCACGCAACACTCGCAAACACCGCAACCACGTGCCGCGCACACACAAACGGACCTCAATGCAGACCACCTGGCCTCGCTGAACAACCTCCTTCATCGATTGTCTCAGTCCGCGGCTGTCCAGACGAGTTATGGTCGACTCCACATCGTCCGTCCGAATGGTTCTGTTAACCTCCGCACTGAAGCAGCACTCGGTTACAGACCTTGCCGACGGCCTCACAACCCCTTGCTGAGACACTGTCGCTCAAGCCAGCCAGCATTGGCCGCCACCGTTCTGTCCCAGCGGGGCCGAGTGCGTGAGGAATCAAAGCACGGGTTCGTGGCACGTCCTCGGCCCTGTGATCGCAACACCGATTACGCTACGTTCTGCTAAGGCGGACCGTACGGCCCGCAATGCAGTTCTGCTGCTTAACTGCGTCCACAGCGAGAGCGTACTATTTGACAAATGTTGACATTGTAACTCGAGCAACGGTGGACTTGGACCAGCGCGAGGCGAGTCGGTTTTAGCAGGTTGACCGAGCGGTCTGGGCGTACGGCAGGCGAAAATCCACGGAAGCATGTCAATACGCGAAACGCAAAAACGACGGCGCAAGAGCGACAAAAGAAACGAAGAGTTGGCCAATGTGGGATTCGAACCCACGCCCTTTCGGACCAGTGCCTTAAACTGGCGCCTTAGACCGCTCGGCCAATTGACCACCATGCGCTAACCACAACCCTCACGCACTCAAAAACCGCCATCACGCAACACTCGCAAACACCGCAACCACGTGCCGCGCACACACAAACGGACCTCAATGCAGACCACCTGGCCTCGCTGAACAACCTCCTTCATCGATTGTCTCAGTCCGCGGCTGTCCAGACGAGTTATGGTCGACTCCACATCGTCCGTCCGAATGGTTCTGTTAACCTCCGCACTGAAGCAGCACTCGGTTACAGAACAGACCTTGCCGACGGCCTCACAACCCCTTGCTGAGACACTGTCGCTCAAGCCAGCCAGCATTGGCCGCCACCGTTCTGTCCCAGCGGGGCCGAGTGCGTGAGGAATCAAAGCACGGGTTCGTGGCACGTCCTCGGCCCTGTGATCGCAACACCGATTACGCTACGTTCTGCTAAGGCGGACCGTACGGCCCGCAATGCAGTTCTGCTGCTTAACTGCGTCCACAGCGAGAGCGTACTATTTGACAAATGTTGACATTGTAACTCGAGCAACGGTGGACTTGGACCAGCGCGAGGCGAGTCGGTTTTAGCAGGTTGACCGAGCGGTCTGGGCGTACGGCAGGCGAAAATCCACGGAAGCATGTCAATACGCGAAACGCAAAAACGACGGCGCAAGAGCGACAAAAGAAACGAAGAGTTGGCCAATGTGGGATTCGAACCCACGCCCTTTCGGACCAGTGCCTTAAACTGGCGCCTTAGACCGCTCGGCCAATTGACCACCATGCGCTAACCACAACCCTCACGCACTCAAAAACCGCCATCACGCAACACTCGCAAACACCGCAACCACGTGCCGCGCACACACAAACGGACCTCAATGCAGACCACCTGGCCTCGCTGAACAACCTCCTTCATCGATTGTCTCAGTCCGCGGCTGTCCAGACGAGTTATGGTCGACTCCACATCGTCCGTCCGAATGGTTCTGTTAACCTCCGCACTGAAGCAGCACTCGGTTACAGAACAGACCTTGCCGACGGCCTCACAACCCCTTGCTGAGACACTGTCGCTCAAGCCAGCCAGCATTGGCCGCCACCGTTCTGTCCCAGCGGGGCCGAGTGCGTGAGGAATCAAAGCACGGGTTCGTGGCACGTCCTCGGCCCTGTGATCGCAACACCGATTACGCTACGTTCTGCTAAGGCGGACCGTACGGCCCGCAATGCAGTTCTGCTGCTTAACTGCGTCCACAGCGAGAGCGTACTATTTGACAAATGTTGACATTGTAACTCGAGCAACGGTGGACTTGGACCAGCGCGAGGCGAGTCGGTTTTAGCAGGTTGACCGAGCGGTCTGGGCGTACGGCAGGCGAAAATCCACGGAAGCATGTCAATACGCGAAACGCAAAAACGACGGCGCAAGAGCGACAAAAGAAACGAAGAGTTGGCCAATGTGGGATTCGAACCCACGCCCTTTCGGACCAGTGCCTTAAACTGGCGCCTTAGACCGCTCGGCCAATTGACCACCATGCGCTAACCACAACCCTCACGCACTCAAAAACCGCCATCACGCAACACTCGCAAACACCGCAACCACGTGCCGCGCACACACAAACGGACCTCAATGCAGACCACCTGGCCTCGCTGAACAACCTCCTTCATCGATTGTCTCAGTCCGCGGCTGTCCAGACGAGTTATGGTCGACTCCACATCGTCCGTCCGAATGGTTCTGTTAACCTCCGCACTGAAGCAGCACTCGGTTACAGACCTTGCCGACGGCCTCACAACCCCTTGCTGAGACACTGTCGCTCAAGCCAGCCAGCATTGGCCGCCACCGTTCTGTCCCAGCGGGGCCGAGTGCGTGAGGAATCAAAGCACGGGTTCGTGGCACGTCCTCGGCCCTGTGATCGCAACACCGATTACGCTACGTTCTGCTAAGGCGGACCGTACGGCCCGCAATGCAGTTCTGCTGCTTAACTGCGTCCACAGCGAGAGCGTACTATTTGACAAATGTTGACATTGTAACTCGAGCAACGGTGGACTTGGACCAGCGCGAGGCGAGTCGGTTTTAGCAGGTTGACCGAGCGGTCTGGGCGTACGGCAGGCGAAAATCCACGGAAGCATGTCAATACGCGAAACGCAGAAACGACGGCGCAAGAGCGACAAAAGAAACGAAGAGTTGGCCAATGTGGGATTCGAACCCACGCCCTTTCGGACCAGTGCCTTAAACTGGCGCCTTAGACCGCTCGGCCAATTGACCACCATGCGCTAACCACAACCCTCACGCACTCAAAAACCGCCATCACGCAACACTCGCAAACACCGCAACCACGTGCCGCGCACACACAAACGGACCTCAATGCAGACCACCTGGCCTCGCTGAACAACCTCCTTCATCGATTGTCTCAGTCCGCGGCTGTCCAGACGAGTTATGGTCGACTCCACATCGTCCGTCCGAATGGTTCTGTTAACCTCCGCACTGAAGCAGCACTCGGTTACAGACCTTGCCGACGGCCTCACAACCCCTTGCTGAGTCGCTCAAGCCAGCCAGCATTGGCCGCCACCGTTCTGTCCCAGCGGGGCCGAGTGCGTGAGGAATCAAAGCACGGGTTCGTGGCACGTCCTCGGCCCTGTGATCGCAACACCGATTACGCTACGTTCTGCTAAGGCGGACCGTACGGCCCGCAATGCAGTTCTGCTGCTTAACTGCGTCCACAGCGAGAGCGTACTATTTGACAAATGTTGACATTGTAACTCGAGCAACGGTGGACTTGGACCAGCGCGAGGCGAGTCGGTTTTAGCAGGTTGACCGAGCGGTCTGGGCGTACGGCAGGCGAAAATCCACGGAAGCATGTCAATACGCGAAACGCAGAAACGACGGCGCAAGAGCGACAAAAGAAACGAAGAGTTGGCCAATGTGGGATTCGAACCCACGCCCTTTCGGACCAGTGCCTTAAACTGGCGCCTTAGACCGCTCGGCCAATTGACCACCATGCGCTAACCACAACCCTCACGCACTCAAAAACCGCCATCACGCAACACTCGCAAACACCGCAACCACGTGCCGCGCACACACAAACGGACCTCAATGCAGACCACCTGGCCTCGCTGAACAACCTCCTTCATCGATTGTCTCAGTCCGCGGCTGTCCAGACGAGTTATGGTCGACTCCACATCGTCCGTCCGAATGGTTCTGTTAACCTCCGCACTGAAGCAGCACTCGGTTACAGACCTTGCCGACGGCCTCACAACCCCTTGCTGAGTCGCTCAAGCCAGCCAGCATTGGCCGCCACCGTTCTGTCCCAGCGGGGCCGAGTGCGTGAGGAATCAAAGCACGGGTTCGTGGCACGTCCTCGGCCCTGTGATCGCAACACCGATTACGCTACGTTCTGCTAAGGCGGACCGTACGGCCCGCAATGCAGTTCTGCTGCTTAACTGCGTCCACAGCGAGAGCGTACTATTTGACAAATGTTGACATTGTAACTCGAGCAACGGTGGACTTGGACCAGCGCGAGGCGAGTCGGTTTTAGCAGGTTGACCGAGCGGTCTGGGCGTACGGCAGGCGAAAATCCACGGAAGCATGTCAATACGCGAAACGCAGAAACGACGGCGCAAGAGCGACAAAAGAAACGAAGAGTTGGCCAATGTGGGATTCGAACCCACGCCCTTTCGGACCAGTGCCTTAAACTGGCGCCTTAGACCGCTCGGCCAATTGACCACCATGCGCTAACCACAACCCTCACGCACTCAAAAACCGCCATCACGCAACACTCGCAAACACCGCAACCACGTGCCGCGCACACACAAACGGACCTCAATGCAGACCACCTGGCCTCGCTGAACAACCTCCTTCATCGATTGTCTCAGTCCGCGGCTGTCCAGACGAGTTATGGTCGACTCCACATCGTCCGTCCGAATGGTTCTGTTAACCTCCGCACTGAAGCAGCACTCGGTTACAGACCTTGCCGACGGCCTCACAACCCCTTGCTGAGTCGCTCAAGCCAGCCAGCATTGGCCGCCACCGTTCTGTCCCAGCGGGGCCGAGTGCGTGAGGAATCAAAGCACGGGTTCGTGGCACGTCCTCGGCCCTGTGATCGCAACACCGATTACGCTACGTTCTGCTAAGGCGGACCGTACGGCCCGCAATGCAGTTCTGCTGCTTAACTGCGTCCACAGCGAGAGCGTACTATTTGACAAATGTTGACATTGTAACTCGAGCAACGGTGGACTTGGACCAGCGCGAGGCGAGTCGGTTTTAGCAGGTTGACCGAGCGGTCTGGGCGTACGGCAGGCGAAAATCCACGGAAGCATGTCAATACGCGAAACGCAAAAACGACGGCGCAAGAGCGACAAAAGAAACGAAGAGTTGGCCAATGTGGGATTCGAACCCACGCCCTTTCGGACCAGTGCCTTAAACTGGCGCCTTAGACCGCTCGGCCAATTGACCACCATGCGCTAACCACAACCCTCACGCACTCAAAAACCGCCATCACGCAACACTCGCAAACACCGCAACCACGTGCCGCGCACACACAAACGGACCTCAATGCAGACCACCTGGCCTCGCTGAACAACCTCCTTCATCGATTGTCTCAGTCCGCGGCTGTCCAGACGAGTTATGGTCGACTCCACATCGTCCGTCCGAATGGTTCTGTTAACCTCCGCACTGAAGCAGCACTCGGTTACAGACCTTGCCGACGGCCTCACAACCCCTTGCTGAGACACTGTCGCTCAAGCCAGCCAGCATTGGCCGCCACCGTTCTGTCCCAGCGGGGCCGAGTGCGTGAGGAATCAAAGCACGGGTTCGTGGCACGTCCTCGGCCCTGTGATCGCAACACCGATTACGCTACGTTCTGCTAAGGCGGACCATACGGCCCGCAATGCAGTTCTGCTGCTTAACTGCGTCCACAGCGAGATCGTACTATTTGACAAATGTTGACATTGTAACTCGAGCAACGGTGGACTTGGACCAGCGCGAGGCGAGTCGGTTTTAGCAGGTTGACCGAGCGGTCTGGGCGTACGGCAGGCGAAAATCCACGGAAGCATGTCAATACGCGAAACGCAGAAACGACGGCGCAAGAGCGACAAAAGAAACGAAGAGTTGGCCAATGTGGGATTCGAACCCACGCCCTTTCGGACCAGTGCCTTAAACTGGCGTCCTAGACCGCTCGGCCAATTGACCACCATGCGCTAACCACAACCCTCACGCACTCAAAAACCGCCATCACGCAACACTCGCAAACACCGCAACCACGTGCCGCGCACACACAAACGGACCTCAATGCAGACCACCTGGCCTCGCTGAACAACCTCCTTCATCGATTGTCTCAGTCCGCGGCTGTCCAGACGAGTTATGGTCGACTCCACATCGTCCGTCCGAATGGTTCTGTTAACCTCCGCACTGAAGCAGTACTCGGTTACAGACCTTGCCGACGGCCTCACAACCCCTTGCTGAGACACTGTCGCTCAAGCCAGCCAGCATTGGCCGCCACCGTTCTGTCCCAGCGGGGCCGAGTGCGTGAGGAATCAAAGCACGGGTTCGTGGCACGTCCTCGGCCCTGTGATCGCAACACCGAATACGCTACGTTCTGCTAAGGCGGACCGTACGGCCCGCAATGCAGTTCTGCTGCTTAACTGCGTCCACAGCGAGAGCGTACTATTTGACAAATGTTGACATTGTAACTCGAGCAACGGTGGACTTGGACCAGCGCGAGGCGAGTCGGTTTTAGCAGGTTGACCGAGCGGTCTGGGCGTACGGCAGGCGAAAATCCACGGAAGCATGTCAATACGCGAAACGCAGAAACGACGGCGCAAGAGCGACAAAAGAAACGAAGAGTTGGCCAATGTGGGATTCGAACCCACGCCCTTTCGGACCAGTGCCTTAAACTGGCGCCTTAGACCGCTCGGCCAATTGACCACCATGCGCTAACCACAACCCTCACGCACTCAAAAACCGCCATCACGCAACACTCGCAAACACCGCAACCACGTGCCGCGCACACACAAACGGACCTCAATGCAGACCACCTGGCCTCGCTGAACAACCTCCTTCATCGATTGTCTCAGTCCGCGGCTGTCCAGACGAGTTATGGTCGACTCCACATCGTCCGTCCGAATGGTTCTGTTAACCTCCGCACTGAAGCAGCACTCGGTTACAGACCTTGCCGACGGCCTCACAACCCCTTGCTGAGACACTGTCGCTCAAGCCAGCCAGCATTGGCCGCCACCGTTCTGTCCCAGCGGGGCCGAGTGCGTGAGGAATCAAAGCACGGGTTCGTGGCACGTCCTCGGCCCTGTGATCGCAACACCGATTACGCTACGTTCTGCTAAGGCGGACCGTACGGCCCGCAATGCAGTTCTGCTGCTCGGCTGCGTCCACAGCGAGAGCGTACTATTTGACAAATGTTGACATTGTAACTCGAGCAACGGTGGACTTGAACCAGCGCGAGGCGAGTCGGTTTTAGCAGGTTGACCGAGCGGTCTGGGCGTACGGCAGGCGAAAATCCACGGAAGCATGTCAATACGCGAAACGCAAAAACGACGGCGCAAGAGCGACAAAAGAAACGAAGAGTTGGCCAATGTGGGATTCGAACCCACGCCCTTTCGGACCAGTGCCTTAAACTGGCGCCTTAGACCGCTCGGCCAATTGACCACCATGCGCTAACCACAACCCTCACGCACTCAAAAACCGCCATCACGCAACACTCGCAAACACCGCAACCACGTGCCGCGCACACACAAACGGACCTCAATGCAGACCACCTGGCCTCGCTGAACAACCTCCTTCATCGATTGTCTCAGTCCGCGGCTGTCCAGACGAGTTATGGTCGACTCCACATCGTCCGTCCGAATGGTTCTGTTAACCTCCGCACTGAAGCAGCACTCGGTTACAGACCTTGCCGACGGCCTCACAACCCCTTGCTGAGACACTGTCGCTCAAGCCAGCCAGCATTGGCCGCCACCGTTCTGTCCCAGCGGGGCCGAGTGCGTGAGGAATCAAAGCACGGGTTCGTGGCACGTCCTCGGCCCTGTGATCGCAACACCGATTACGCTACGTTCTGCTAAGGCGGACCATACGGCCCGCAATGCAGTTCTGCTGCTTAACTGCGTCCACAGCGAGATCGTACTATTTGACAAATGTTGACATTGTAACTCGAGCAACGGTGGACTTGGACCAGCGCGAGGCGAGTCGGTTTTAGCAGGTTGACCGAGCGGTCTGGGCGTACGGCAGGCGAAAATCCACGGAAGCATGTCAATACGCGAAACGCAGAAACGACGGCGCAAGAGCGACAAAAGAAACGAAGAGTTGGCCAATGTGGGATTCGAACCCACGCCCTTTCGGACCAGTGCCTTAAACTGGCGCCCTAGACCGCTCGGCCAATTGACCACCATGCGCTAACCACAACCCTCACGCACTCAAAAACCGCCATCACGCAACACTCGCAAACACCGCAACCACGTGCCGCGCACACACAAACGGACCTCAATGCAGACCACCTGGCCTCGCTGAACAACCTCCTTCATCGATTGTCTCAGTCCGCGGCTGTCCAGACGAGTTATGGTCGACTCCACATCGTCCGTCCGAATGGTTCTGTTAACCTCCGCACTGAAGCAGTACTCGGTTACAGACCTTGCCGACGGCCTCACAACCCCTTGCTGAGACACTGTCGCTCAAGCCAGCCAGCATTGGCCGCCACCGTTCTGTCCCAGCGGGGCCGAGTGCGTGAGGAATCAAAGCACGGGTTCGTGGCACGTCCTCGGCCCTGTGATCGCAACACCGATTACGCTACGTTCTGCTAAGGCGGACCGTACGGCCCGCAATGCAGTTCTGCTGCTTAACTGCGTCCACAGCGAGAGCGTACTATTTGACAAATGTTGACATTGTAACTCGAGCAACGGTGGACTTGGACCAGCGCGAGGCGAGTCGGTTTTAGCAGGTTGACCGAGCGGTCTGGGCGTACGGCAGGCGAAAATCCACGGAAGCATGTCAATACGCGAAACGCAGAAACGACGGCGCAAGAGCGACAAAAGAAACGAAGAGTTGGCCAATGTGGGATTCGAACCCACGCCCTTTCGGACCAGTGCCTTAAACTGGCGCCCTAGACCGCTCGGCCAATTGACCACCATGCGCTAACCACAACCCTCACGCACTCAAAAACCGCCATCACGCAACACTCGCAAACACCGCAACCACGTGCCGCGCACACACAAACGGACCTCAATGCAGACCACCTGGCCTCGCTGAACAACCTCCTTCATCGATTGTCTCAGTCCGCGGCTGTCCAGACGAGTTATGGTCGACTCCACATCGTCCGTCCGAATGGTTCTGTTAACCTCCGCACTGAAGCAGTACTCGGTTACAGACCTTGCCGACGGCCTCACAACCCCTTGCTGAGACACTGTCGCTCAAGCCAGCCAGCATTGGCCGCCACCGTTCTGTCCCAGCGGGGCCGAGTGCGTGAGGAATCAAAGCACGGGTTCGTGGCACGTCCTCGGCCCTGTGATCGCAACACCGATTACGCTACGTTCTGCTAAGGCGGACCGTACGGCCCGCAATGCAGTTCTGCTGCTTAACTGCGTCCACAGCGAGAGCGTACTATTTGACAAATGTTGACATTGTAACTCGAGCAACGGTGGACTTGGACCAGCGCGAGGCGAGTCGGTTTTAGCAGGTTGACCGAGCGGTCTGGGCGTACGGCAGGCGAAAATCCACGGAAGCATGTCAATACGCGAAACGCAGAAACGACGGCGCAAGAGCGACAAAAGAAACGAAGAGTTGGCCAATGTGGGATTCGAACCCACGCCCTTTCGGACCAGTGCCTTAAACTGGCGCCTTAGACCGCTCGGCCAATTGACCACCATGCGCTAACCACAACCCTCACGCACTCAAAAACCGCCATCACGCAACACTCGCAAACACCGCAACCACGTGCCGCGCACACACAAACGGACCTCAATGCAGACCACCTGGCCTCGCTGAACAACCTCCTTCATCGATTGTCTCAGTCCGCGGCTGTCCAGACGAGTTATGGTCGACTCCACATCGTCCGTCCGAATGGTTCTGTTAACCTCCGCACTGAAGCAGCACTCGGTTACAGACCTTGCCGACGGCCTCACAACCCCTTGCTGAGACACTGTCGCTCAAGCCAGCCAGCATTGGCCGCCACCGTTCTGTCCCAGCGGGGCCGAGTGCGTGAGGAATCAAAGCACGGGTTCGTGGCACGTCCTCGGCCCTGTGATCGCAACACCGATTACGCTACGTTCTGCTAAGGCGGACCGTACGGCCCGCAATACAGTTCTGCTGCTCGGCTGCGTCCACAGCGAGAGCGTACTATTTGACAAATGTTGACATTGTAACTCGAGTAACGGTGGACTTGAACCAGCGCGAGGCGAGTCGGTTTTAGCAGGTTGACCGAGCGGTCTGGGCGTACGGCAGGCGAAAATCCACGGAAGCATGTCAATACGCGAAACGCAAAAACGACGGCGCAAGAGCGACAAAAGAAACGAAGAGTTGGCCAATGTGGGATTCGAACCCACGCCCTTTCGGACCAGTGCCTTAAACTGGCGCCTTAGACCGCTCGGCCAATTGACCACCATGCGCTAACCACAACCCTCACGCACTCAAAAACCGCCATCACGCAACACTCGCAAACACCGCAACCACGTGCCACGCACACACAAACGGACCTCAATGCAGACCACCTGGCCTCGCTGAACAACCTCCTTCATCGATTGTCTCAGTCCGCGGCTGTCCAGACGAGTTATGGTCGACTCCACATCGTCCGTCCGAATGGTTCTGTTAACCTCCGCACTGAAGCAGCACTCGGTTACAGAACAGACCTTGCCGACGGCCTCACAACCCCTTGCTGAGACACTGTCGCTCAAGCCAGCCAGCATTGGCCGCCACCGTTCTGTCCCAGCGGGGCCGAGTGCGTGAGGAATCAAAGCACGGGTTCGTGGCACGTCCTCGGCCCTGTGATCGCAACACCGATTACGCTACGTTCTGCTAAGGCGGACCGTACGGCCCGCAATACAGTTCTGCTGCTCGGCTGCGTCCACAGCGAGAGCGTACTATTTGACAAATGTTGACATTGTAACTCGAGCAACGGTGGACTTGGACCAGCGCGAGGCGAGTCGGTTTTAGCAGGTTGACCGAGCGGTCTGGGCGTACGGCAGGCGAAAATCCACGGAAGCATGTCAATACGCGAAACGCAAAAACGACGGCGCAAGAGCGACAAAAGAAACGAAGAGTTGGCCAATGTGGGATTCGAACCCACGCCCTTTCGGACCAGTGCCTTAAACTGGCGCCTTAGACCGCTCGGCCAATTGACCACCATGCGCTAACCACAACCCTCACGCACTCAAAAACCGCCATCACGCAACACTCGCAAACACCGCAACCACGTGCCGCGCACACACAAACGGACCTCAATGCAGACCACCTGGCCTCGCTGAACAACCTCCTTCATCGATTGTCTCAGTCCGCGGCTGTCCAGACGAGTTATGGTCGACTCCACATCGTCCGTCCGAATGGTTCTGTTAACCTCCGCACTGAAGCAGCACTCGGTTACAGACCTTGCCGACGGCCTCACAACCCCTTGCTGAGACACTGTCGCTCAAGCCAGCCAGCATTGGCCGCCACCGTTCTGTCCCAGCGGGGCCGAGTGCGTGAGGAATCAAAGCACGGGTTCGTGGCACGTCCTCGGCCCTGTGATCGCAACACCGATTACGCTACGTTCTGCTAAGGCGGACCGTACGGCCCGCAATACAGTTCTGCTGCTCGGCTGCGTCCACAGCGAGAGCGTACTATTTGACAAATGTTGACATTGTAACTCGAGTAACGGTGGACTTGAACCAGCGCGAGGCGAGTCGGTTTTAGCAGGTTGACCGAGCGGTCTGGGCGTACGGCAGGCGAAAATCCACGGAAGCATGTCAATACGCGAAACGCAAAAACGACGGCGCAAGAGCGACAAAAGAAACGAAGAGTTGGCCAATGTGGGATTCGAACCCACGCCCTTTCGGACCAGTGCCTTAAACTGGCGCCTTAGACCGCTCGGCCAATTGACCACCATGCGCTAACCACAACCCTCACGCACTCAAAAACCGCCATCACGCAACACTCGCAAACACCGCAACCACGTGCCGCGCACACACAAACGGACCTCAATGCAGACCACCTGGCCTCGCTGAACAACCTCCTTCATCGATTGTCTCAGTCCGCGGCTGTCCAGACGAGTTATGGTCGACTCCACATCGTCCGTCCGAATGGTTCTGTTAACCTCCGCACTGAAGCAGCACTCGGTTACAGACCTTGCCGACGGCCTCACAACCCCTTGCTGAGACACTGTCGCTCAAGCCAGCCAGCATTGGCCGCCACCGTTCTGTCCCAGCGGGGCCGAGTGCGTGAGGAATCAAAGCACGGGTTCGTGGCACGTCCTCGGCCCTGTGATCGCAACACCGATTACGCTACGTTCTGCTAAGGCGGACCGTACGGCCCGCAATACAGTTCTGCTGCTCGGCTGCGTCCACAGCGAGAGCGTACTATTTGACAAATGTTGACATTGTAACTCGAGTAACGGTGGACTTGAACCAGCGCGAGGCGAGTCGGTTTTAGCAGGTTGACCGAGCGGTCTGGGCGTACGGCAGGCGAAAATCCACGGAAGCATGTCAATACGCGAAACGCAAAAACGACGGCGCAAGAGCGACAAAAGAAACGAAGAGTTGGCCAATGTGGGATTCGAACCCACGCCCTTTCGGACCAGTGCCTTAAACTGGCGCCTTAGACCGCTCGGCCAATTGACCACCATGCGCTAACCACAACCCTCACGCACTCAAAAACCGCCATCACGCAACACTCGCAAACACCGCAACCACGTGCCACGCACACACAAACGGACCTCAATGCAGACCACCTGGCCTCGCTGAACAACCTCCTTCATCGATTGTCTCAGTCCGCGGCTGTCCAGACGAGTTATGGTCGACTCCACATCGTCCGTCCGAATGGTTCTGTTAACCTCCGCACTGAAGCAGCACTCGGTTACAGAACAGACCTTGCCGACGGCCTCACAACCCCTTGCTGAGACACTGTCGCTCAAGCCAGCCAGCATTGGCCGCCACCGTTCTGTCCCAGCGGGGCCGAGTGCGTGAGGAATCAAAGCACGGGTTCGTGGCACGTCCTCGGCCCTGTGATCGCAACACCGATTACGCTACGTTCTGCTAAGGCGGACCGTACGGCCCGCAATACAGTTCTGCTGCTCGGCTGCGTCCACAGCGAGAGCGTACTATTTGACAAATGTTGACATTGTAACTCGAGCAACGGTGGACTTGGACCAGCGCGAGGCGAGTCGGTTTTAGCAGGTTGACCGAGCGGTCTGGGCGTACGGCAGGCGAAAATCCACGGAAGCATGTCAATACGCGAAACGCAAAAACGACGGCGCAAGAGCGACAAAAGAAACGAAGAGTTGGCCAATGTGGGATTCGAACCCACGCCCTTTCGGACCAGTGCCTTAAACTGGCGCCTTAGACCGCTCGGCCAATTGACCACCATGCGCTAACCACAACCCTCACGCACTCAAAAACCGCCATCACGCAACACTCGCAAACACCGCAACCACGTGCCGCGCACACACAAACGGACCTCAATGCAGACCACCTGGCCTCGCTGAACAACCTCCTTCATCGATTGTCTCAGTCCGCGGCTGTCCAGACGAGTTATGGTCGACTCCACATCGTCCGTCCGAATGGTTCTGTTAACCTCCGCACTGAAGCAGCACTCGGTTACAGACCTTGCCGACGGCCTCACAACCCCTTGCTGAGACACTGTCGCTCAAGCCAGCCAGCATTGGCCGCCACCGTTCTGTCCCAGCGGGGCCGAGTGCGTGAGGAATCAAAGCACGGGTTCGTGGCACGTCCTCGGCCCTGTGATCGCAACACCGATTACGCTACGTTCTGCTAAGGCGGACCGTACGGCCCGCAATACAGTTCTGCTGCTCGGCTGCGTCCACAGCGAGAGCGTACTATTTGACAAATGTTGACATTGTAACTCGAGCAACGGTGGACTTGAACCAGCGCGAGGCGAGTCGGTTTTAGCAGGTTGACCGAGCGGTCTGGGCGTACGGCAGGCGAAAATCCACGGAAGCATGTCAATACGCGAAACGCAAAAACGACGGCGCAAGAGCGACAAAAGAAACGAAGAGTTGGCCAATGTGGGATTCGAACCCACGCCCTTTCGGACCAGTGCCTTAAACTGGCGCCTTAGACCGCTCGGCCAATTGACCACCATGCGCTAACCACAACCCTCACGCACTCAAAAACCGCCATCACGCAACACTCGCAAACACCGCAACCACGTGCCGCGCACACACAAACGGACCTCAATGCAGACCACCTGGCCTCGCTGAACAACCTCCTTCATCGATTGTCTCAGTCCGCGGCTGTCCAGACGAGTTATGGTCGACTCCACATCGTCCGTCCGAATGGTTCTGTTAACCTCCGCACTGAAGCAGCACTCGGTTACAGACCTTGCCGACGGCCTCACAACCCCTTGCTGAGACACTGTCGCTCAAGCCAGCCAGCATTGGCCGCCACCGTTCTGTCCCAGCGGGGCCGAGTGCGTGAGGAATCAAAGCACGGGTTCGTGGCACGTCCTCGGCCCTGTGATCGCAACACCGATTACGCTACGTTCTGCTAAGGCGGACCGTACGGCCCGCAATACAGTTCTGCTGCTCGGCTGCGTCCACAGCGAGAGCGTACTATTTGACAAATGTTGACATTGTAACTCGAGCAACGGTGGACTTGAACCAGCGCGAGGCGAGTCGGTTTTAGCAGGTTGACCGAGCGGTCTGGGCGTACGGCAGGCGAAAATCCACGGAAGCATGTCAATACGCGAAACGCAAAAACGACGGCGCAAGAGCGACAAAAGAAACGAAGAGTTGGCCAATGTGGGATTCGAACCCACGCCCTTTCGGACCAGTGCCTTAAACTGGCGCCTTAGACCGCTCGGCCAATTGACCACCATGCGCTAACCACAACCCTCACGCACTCAAAAACCGCCATCACGCAACACTCGCAAACACCGCAACCACGTGCCGCGCACACACAAACGGACCTCAATGCAGACCACCTGGCCTCGCTGAACAACCTCCTTCATCGATTGTCTCAGTCCGCGGCTGTCCAGACGAGTTATGGTCGACTTTACATCGTCCGTCCGAATGGTTCTGTTAACCTCCGCACTGAAGCAGCACTCGGTTACAGACCTTGCCGACGGCCTCACAACCCCTTGCTGAGACACTGTCGCTCAAGCCAGCCAGCATTGGCCGCCACCGTTCTGTCCCAGCGGGGCCGAGTGCGTGAGGAATCAAAGCACGGGTTCGTGGCACGTCCTCGGCCCTGTGATCGCAACACCGATTACGCTACGTTCTGCTAAGGCGGACCGTACGGCCCGCAATACAGTTCTGCTGCTCGGCTGCGTCCACAGCGAGAGCGTACTATTTGACAAATGTTGACATTGTAACTCGAGCAACGGTGGACTTGAACCAGCGCGAGGCGAGTCGGTTTTAGCAGGTTGACCGAGCGGTCTGGGCGTACGGCAGGCGAAAATCCACGGAAGCATGTCAATACGCGAAACGCAAAAACGACGGCGCAAGAGCGACAAAAGAAACGAAGAGTTGGCCAATGTGGGATTCGAACCCACGCCCTTTCGGACCAGTGCCTTAAACTGGCGCCTTAGACCGCTCGGCCAATTGACCACCATGCGCTAACCACAACCCTCACGCACTCAAAAACCGCCATCACGCAACACTCGCAAACACCGCAACCACGTGCCGCGCACACACAAACGGACCTCAATGCAGACCACCTGGCCTCGCTGAACAACCTCCTTCATCGATTGTCTCAGTCCGCGGCTGTCCAGACGAGTTATGGTCGACTCCACATCGTCCGTCCGAATGGTTCTGTTAACCTCCGCACTGAAGCAGCACTCGGTTACAGACCTTGCCGACGGCCTCACAACCCCTTGCTGAGACACTGTCGCTCAAGCCAGCCAGCATTGGCCGCCACCGTTCTGTCCCAGCGGGGCCGAGTGCGTGAGGAATCAAAGCACGGGTTCGTGGCACGTCCTCGGCCCTGTGATCGCAACACCGATTACGCTACGTTCTGCTAAGGCGGACCGTACGGCCCGCAATACAGTTCTGCTGCTCGGCTGCGTCCACAGCGAGAGCGTACTATTTGACAAATGTTGACATTGTAACTCGAGCAACGGTGGACTTGAACCAGCGCGAGGCGAGTCGGTTTTAGCAGGTTGACCGAGCGGTCTGGGCGTACGGCAGGCGAAAATCCACGGAAGCATGTCAATACGCGAAACGCAAAAACGACGGCGCAAGAGCGACAAAAGAAACGAAGAGTTGGCCAATGTGGGATACGAACCCACGCCCTTTCGGACCAGTGCCCTAAACTGGCGCCTTAGACCGCTCGGCCAATTGACCACCATGCGCTAACCACAACCCTCACGCACTCAAAAACCGCCATCACGCAACACTCGCAAACACCGCAACCACGTGCCGCGCACACACAAACGGACCTCAATGCAGACCACCTGGCCTCGCTGAACAACCTCCTTCATCGATTGTCTCAGTCCGCGGCTGTCCAGACGAGTTATGGTCGACTCCACATCGTCCGTCCGAATGGTTCTGTTAACCTCCGCACTGAAGCAGCACTCGGTTACAGACCTTGCCGACGGCCTCACAACCCCTTGCTGAGACACTGTCGCTCAAGCCAGCCAGCATTGGCCGCCACCGTTCTGTCCCAGCGGGGCCGAGTGCGTGAGGAATCAAAGCACGGGTTCGTGGCACGTCCTCGGCCCTGTGATCGCAACACCGATTACGCTACGTTCTGCTAAGGCGGACCGTACGGCCCGCAATACAGTTCTGCTGCTCGGCTGCGTCCACAGCGAGAGCGTACTATTTGACAAATGTTGACATTGTAACTCGAGCAACGGTGGACTTGAACCAGCGCGAGGCGAGTCGGTTTTAGCAGGTTGACCGAGCGGTCTGGGCGTACGGCAGGCGAAAATCCACGGAAGCATGTCAATACGCGAAACGCAAAAACGACGGCGCAAGAGCGACAAAAGAAACGAAGAGTTGGCCAATGTGGGATTCGAACCCACGCCCTTTCGGACCAGTGCCTTAAACTGGCGCCTTAGACCGCTCGGCCAATTGACCACCATGCGCTAACCACAACCCTCACGCACTCAAAAACCGCCATCACGCAACACTCGCAAACACCGCAACCACGTGCCGCGCACACACAAACGGACCTCAATGCAGACCACCTGGCCTCGCTGAACAACCTCCTTCATCGATTGTCTCAGTCCGCGGCTGTCCAGACGAGTTATGGTCGACTCCACATCGTCCGTCCGAATGGTTCTGTTAACCTCCGCACTGAAGCAGCACTCGGTTACAGACCTTGCCGACGGCCTCACAACCCCTTGCTGAGACACTGTCGCTCAAGCCAGCCAGCATTGGCCGCCACCGTTCTGTCCCAGCGGGGCCGAGTGCGTGAGGAATCAAAGCACGGGTTCGTGGCACGTCCTCGGCCCTGTGATCGCAACACCGATTACGCTACGTTCTGCTAAGGCGGACCGTACGGCCCGCAATGCAGTTCTGCTGCTCGGCTGCGTCCACAGCGAGAGCGTACTATTTGACAAATGTTGACATTGTAACTCGAGCAACGGTGGACTTGGACCAGCGCGAGGCGAGTCGGTTTTAGCAGGTTGACCGAGCGGTCTGGGCGTACGGCAGGCGAAAATCCACGGAAGCATGTCAATACGCGAAACGCAAAAACGACGGCGCAAGAGCGACAAAAGAAACGAAGAGTTGGCCAATGTGGGATTCGAACCCACGCCCTTTCGGACCAGTGCCTTAAACTGGCGCCTTAGACCGCTCGGCCAATTGACCACCATGCGCTAACCACAACCCTCACGCACTCAAAAACCGCCATCACGCAACACTCGCAAACACCGCAACCACGTGCCGCGCACACACAAACGGACCTCAATGCAGACCACCTGGCCTCGCTGAACAACCTCCTTCATCGATTGTCTCAGTCCGCGGCTGTCCAGACGAGTTATGGTCGACTCCACATCGTCCGTCCGAATGGTTCTGTTAACCTCCGCACTGAAGCAGCACTCGGTTACAGACCTTGCCGACGGCCTCACAACCCCTTGCTGAGACACTGTCGCTCAAGCCAGCCAGCATTGGCCGCCACCGTTCTGTCCCAGCGGGGCCGAGTGCGTGAGGAATCAAAGCACGGGTTCGTGGCACGTCCTCGGCCCTGTGATCGCAACACCGATTACGCTACGTTCTGCTAAGGCGGACCGTACGGCCCGCAATACAGTTCTGCTGCTCGGCTGCGTCCACAGCGAGAGCGTACTATTTGACAAATGTTGACATTGTAACTCGAGCAACGGTGGACTTGGACCAGCGCGAGGCGAGTCGGTTTTAGCAGGTTGACCGAGCGGTCTGGGCGTACGGCAGGCGAAAATCCACGGAAGCATGTCAATACGCGAAACGCAAAAACGACGGCGCAAGAGCGACAAAAGAAACGAAGAGTTGGCCAATGTGGGATTCGAACCCACGCCCTTTCGGACCAGTGCCTTAAACTGGCGCCTTAGACCGCTCGGCCAATTGACCACCATGCGCTAACCACAACCCTCACGCACTCAAAAACCGCCATCACGCAACACTCGCAAACACCGCAACCACGTGCCGCGCACACACAAACGGACCTCAATGCAGACCACCTGGCCTCGCTGAACAACCTCCTTCATCGATTGTCTCAGTCCGCGGCTGTCCAGACGAGTTATGGTCGACTCCACATCGTCCGTCCGAATGGTTCTGTTAACCTCCGCACTGAAGCAGCACTCGGTTACAGACCTTGCCGACGGCCTCACAACCCCTTGCTGAGACACTGTCGCTCAAGCCAGCCAGCATTGGCCGCCACCGTTCTGTCCCAGCGGGGCCGAGTGCGTGAGGAATCAAAGCACGGGTTCGTGGCACGTCCTCGGCCCTGTGATCGCAACACCGATTACGCTACGTTCTGCTAAGGCGGACCGTACGGCCCGCAATACAGTTCTGCTGCTCGGCTGCGTCCACAGCGAGAGCGTACTATTTGACAAATGTTGACATTGTAACTCGAGCAACGGTGGACTTGGACCAGCGCGAGGCGAGTCGGTTTTAGCAGGTTGACCGAGCGGTCTGGGCGTACGGCAGGCGAAAATCCACGGAAGCATGTCAATACGCGAAACGCAAAAACGACGGCGCAAGAGCGACAAAAGAAACGAAGAGTTGGCCAATGTGGGATTCGAACCCACGCCCTTTCGGACCAGTGCCTTAAACTGGCGCCTTAGACCGCTCGGCCAATTGACCACCATGCGCTAACCACAACCCTCACGCACTCAAAAACCGCCATCACGCAACACTCGCAAACACCGCAACCACGTGCCGCGCACACACAAACGGACCTCAATGCAGACCACCTGGCCTCGCTGAACAACCTCCTTCATCGATTGTCTCAGTCCGCGGCTGTCCAGACGAGTTATGGTCGACTCCACATCGTCCGTCCGAATGGTTCTGTTAACCTCCGCACTGAAGCAGCACTCGGTTACAGACCTTGCCGACGGCCTCACAACCCCTTGCTGAGACACTGTCGCTCAAGCCAGCCAGCATTGGCCGCCACCGTTCTGTCCCAGCGGGGCCGAGTGCGTGAGGAATCAAAGCACGGGTTCGTGGCACGTCCTCGGCCCTGTGATCGCAACACCGATTACGCTACGTTCTGCTAAGGCGGACCGTACGGCCCGCAATACAGTTCTGCTGCTCGGCTGCGTCCACAGCGAGAGCGTACTATTTGACAAATGTTGACATTGTAACTCGAGCAACGGTGGACTTGGACCAGCGCGAGGCGAGTCGGTTTTAGCAGGTTGACCGAGCGGTCTGGGCGTACGGCAGGCGAAAATCCACGGAAGCATGTCAATACGCGAAACGCAAAAACGACGGCGCAAGAGCGACAAAAGAAACGAAGAGTTGGCCAATGTGGGATTCGAACCCACGCCCTTTCGGACCAGTGCCTTAAACTGGCGCCTTAGACCGCTCGGCCAATTGACCACCATGCGCTAACCACAACCCTCACGCACTCAAAAACCGCCATCACGCAACACTCGCAAACACCGCAACCACGTGCCGCGCACACACAAACGGACCTCAATGCAGACCACCTGGCCTCGCTGAACAACCTCCTTCATCGATTGTCTCAGTCCGCGGCTGTCCAGACGAGTTATGGTCGACTCCACATCGTCCGTCCGAATGGTTCTGTTAACCTCCGCACTGAAGCAGCACTCGGTTACAGACCTTGCCGACGGCCTCACAACCCCTTGCTGAGACACTGTCGCTCAAGCCAGCCAGCATTGGCCGCCACCGTTCTGTCCCAGCGGGGCCGAGTGCGTGAGGAATCAAAGCACGGGTTCGTGGCACGTCCTCGGCCCTGTGATCGCAACACCGATTACGCTACGTTCTGCTAAGGCGGACCGTACGGCCCGCAATACAGTTCTGCTGCTCGGCTGCGTCCACAGCGAGAGCGTACTATTTGACAAATGTTGACATTGTAACTCGAGCAACGGTGGACTTGGACCAGCGCGAGGCGAGTCGGTTTTAGCAGGTTGACCGAGCGGTCTGGGCGTACGGCAGGCGAAAATCCACGGAAGCATGTCAATACGCGAAACGCAAAAACGACGGCGCAAGAGCGACAAAAGAAACGAAGAGTTGGCCAATGTGGGATTCGAACCCACGCCCTTTCGGACCAGTGCCTTAAACTGGCGCCTTAGACCGCTCGGCCAATTGACCACCATGCGCTAACCACAACCCTCACGCACTCAAAAACCGCCATCACGCAACACTCGCAAACACCGCAACCACGTGCCGCGCACACACAAACGGACCTCAATGCAGACCACCTGGCCTCGCTGAACAACCTCCTTCATCGATTGTCTCAGTCCGCGGCTGTCCAGACGAGTTATGGTCGACTCCACATCGTCCGTCCGAATGGTTCTGTTAACCTCCGCACTGAAGCAGCACTCGGTTACAGACCTTGCCGACGGCCTCACAACCCCTTGCTGAGACACTGTCGCTCAAGCCAGCCAGCATTGGCCGCCACCGTTCTGTCCCAGCGGGGCCGAGTGCGTGAGGAATCAAAGCACGGGTTCGTGGCACGTCCTCGGCCCTGTGATCGCAACACCGATTACGCTACGTTCTGCTAAGGCGGACCGTACGGCCCGCAATACAGTTCTGCTGCTCGGCTGCGTCCACAGCGAGAGCGTACTATTTGACAAATGTTGACATTGTAACTCGAGCAACGGTGGACTTGGACCAGCGCGAGGCGAGTCGGTTTTAGCAGGTTGACCGAGCGGTCTGGGCGTACGGCAGGCGAAAATCCACGGAAGCATGTCAATACGCGAAACGCAAAAACGACGGCGCAAGAGCGACAAAAGAAACGAAGAGTTGGCCAATGTGGGATTCGAACCCACGCCCTTTCGGACCAGTGCCTTAAACTGGCGCCTTAGACCGCTCGGCCAATTGACCACCATGCGCTAACCACAACCCTCACGCACTCAAAAACCGCCATCACGCAACACTCGCAAACACCGCAACCACGTGCCGCGCACACACAAACGGACCTCAATGCAGACCACCTGGCCTCGCTGAACAACCTCCTTCATCGATTGTCTCAGTCCGCGGCTGTCCAGACGAGTTATGGTCGACTCCACATCGTCCGTCCGAATGGTTCTGTTAACCTCCGCACTGAAGCAGCACTCGGTTACAGACCTTGCCGACGGCCTCACAACCCCTTGCTGAGACACTGTCGCTCAAGCCAGCCAGCATTGGCCGCCACCGTTCTGTCCCAGCGGGGCCGAGTGCGTGAGGAATCAAAGCACGGGTTCGTGGCACGTCCTCGGCCCTGTGATCGCAACACCGATTACGCTACGTTCTGCTAAGGCGGACCGTACGGCCCGCAATACAGTTCTGCTGCTCGGCTGCGTCCACAGCGAGAGCGTACTATTTGACAAATGTTGACATTGTAACTCGAGCAACGGTGGACTTGGACCAGCGCGAGGCGAGTCGGTTTTAGCAGGTTGACCGAGCGGTCTGGGCGTACGGCAGGCGAAAATCCACGGAAGCATGTCAATACGCGAAACGCAAAAACGACGGCGCAAGAGCGACAAAAGAAACGAAGAGTTGGCCAATGTGGGATTCGAACCCACGCCCTTTCGGACCAGTGCCTTAAACTGGCGCCTTAGACCGCTCGGCCAATTGACCACCATGCGCTAACCACAACCCTCACGCACTCAAAAACCGCCATCACGCAACACTCGCAAACACCGCAACCACGTGCCGCGCACACACAAACGGACCTCAATGCAGACCACCTGGCCTCGCTGAACAACCTCCTTCATCGATTGTCTCAGTCCGCGGCTGTCCAGACGAGTTATGGTCGACTTTACATCGTCCGTCCGAATGGTTCTGTTAACCTCCGCACTGAAGCAGCACTCGGTTACAGACCTTGCCGACGGCCTCACAACCCCTTGCTGAGACACTGTCGCTCAAGCCAGCCAGCATTGGCCGCCACCGTTCTGTCCCAGCGGGGCCGAGTGCGTGAGGAATCAAAGCACGGGTTCGTGGCACGTCCTCGGCCCTGTGATCGCAACACCGATTACGCTACGTTCTGCTAAGGCGGACCGTACGGCCCGCAATGCAGTTCTGCTGCTTAACTGCGTCCACAGCGAGAGCGTACTATTTGACAAATGCTGACATTGTAACTCGAGCAACGGTGGACTTGGACCAGCGCGAGGCGAGTCGGTTTTAGCAGGTTGACCGAGCGGTCTGGGCGTACGGCAGGCGAAAATCCACGGAAGCATGTCAATACGCGAAACGCAAAAACGACGGCGCAAGAGCGACAAAAGAAACGAAGAGTTGGCCAATGTGGGATTCGAACCCACGCCCTTTCGGACCAGTGCCTTAAACTGGCGCCTTAGACCGCTCGGCCAATTGACCACCATGCGCTAACCACAACCCTCACGCACTCAAAAACCGCCATCACGCAACACTCGCAAACACCGCAACCACGTGCCGCGCACACACAAACGGACCTCAATGCAGACCACCTGGCCTCGCTGAACAACCTCCTTCATCGATTGTCTCAGTCCGCGGCTGTCCAGACGAGTTATGGTCGACTCCACATCGTCCGTCCGAATGGTTCTGTTAACCTCCGCACTGAAGCAGCACTCGGTTACAGACCTTGCCGACGGCCTCACAACCCCTTGCTGAGACACTGTCGCTCAAGCCAGCCAGCATTGGCCGCCACCGTTCTGTCCCAGCGGGGCCGAGTGCGTGAGGAATCAAAGCACGGGTTCGTGGCACGTCCTCGGCCCTGTGATCGCAACACCGATTACGCTACGTTCTGCTAAGGCGGACCGTACGGCCCGCAATACAGTTCTGCTGCTCGGCTACGTCCACAGCGAGAGCGTACTATTTGACAAATGTTGACATTGTAACTCGAGCAACGGTGGACTTGAACCAGCGCGAGGCGAGTCGGTTTTAGCAGGTTGACCGAGCGGTCTGGGCGTACGGCAGGCGAAAATCCACGGAAGCATGTCAATACGCGAAACGCAAAAACGACGGCGCAAGAGCGACAAAAGAAACGAAGAGTTGGCCAATGTGGGATTCGAACCCACGCCCTTTCGGACCAGTGCCTTAAACTGGCGCCTTAGACCGCTCGGCCAATTGACCACCATGCGCTAACCACAACCCTCACGCACTCAAAAACCGCCATCACGCAACACTCGCAAACACCGCAACCACGTGCCGCGCACACACAAACGGACCTCAATGCAGACCACCTGGCCTCGCTGAACAACCTCCTTCATCGATTGTCTCAGTCCGCGGCTGTCCAGACGAGTTATGGTCGACTTTACATCGTCCGTCCGAATGGTTCTGTTAACCTCCGCACTGAAGCAGCACTCGGTTACAGACCTTGCCGACGGCCTCACAACCCCTTGCTGAGACACTGTCGCTCAAGCCAGCCAGCATTGGCCGCCACCGTTCTGTCCCAGCGGGGCCGAGTGCGTGAGGAATCAAAGCACGGGTTCGTGGCACGTCCTCGGCCCTGTGATCGCAACACCGATTACGCTACGTTCTGCTAAGGCGGACCGTACGGCCCGCAATACAGTTCTGCTGCTCGGCTGCGTCCACAGCGAGAGCGTACTATTTGACAAATGTTGACATTGTAACTCGAGCAACGGTGGACTTGGACCAGCGCGAGGCGAGTCGGTTTTAGCAGGTTGACCGAGCGGTCTGGGCGTACGGCAGGCGAAAATCCACGGAAGCATGTCAATACGCGAAACGCAAAAACGACGGCGCAAGAGCGACAAAAGAAACGAAGAGTTGGCCAATGTGGGATTCGAACCCACGCCCTTTCGGACCAGTGCCTTAAACTGGCGCCTTAGACCGCTCGGCCAATTGACCACCATGCGCTAACCACAACCCTCACGCACTCAAAAACCGCCATCACGCAACACTCGCAAACACCGCAACCACGTGCCGCGCACACACAAACGGACCTCAATGCAGACCACCTGGCCTCGCTGAACAACCTCCTTCATCGATTGTCTCAGTCCGCGGCTGTCCAGACGAGTTATGGTCGACTTTACATCGTCCGTCCGAATGGTTCTGTTAACCTCCGCACTGAAGCAGCACTCGGTTACAGACCTTGCCGACGGCCTCACAACCCCTTGCTGAGACACTGTCGCTCAAGCCAGCCAGCATTGGCCGCCACCGTTCTGTCCCAGCGGGGCCGAGTGCGTGAGGAATCAAAGCACGGGTTCGTGGCACGTCCTCGGCCCTGTGATCGCAACACCGATTACGCTACGTTCTGCTAAGGCGGACCGTACGGCCCGCAATGCAGTTCTGCTGCTTAACTGCGTCCACAGCGAGAGCGTACTATTTGACAAATGCTGACATTGTAACTCGAGCAACGGTGGACTTGGACCAGCGCGAGGCGAGTCGGTTTTAGCAGGTTGACCGAGCGGTCTGGGCGTACGGCAGGCGAAAATCCACGGAAGCATGTCAATACGCGAAACGCAAAAACGACGGCGCAAGAGCGACAAAAGAAACGAAGAGTTGGCCAATGTGGGATTCGAACCCACGCCCTTTCGGACCAGTGCCTTAAACTGGCGCCTTAGACCGCTCGGCCAATTGACCACCATGCGCTAACCACAACCCTCACGCACTCAAAAACCGCCATCACGCAACACTCGCAAACACCGCAACCACGTGCCGCGCACACACAAACGGACCTCAATGCAGACCACCTGGCCTCGCTGAACAACCTCCTTCATCGATTGTCTCAGTCCGCGGCTGTCCAGACGAGTTATGGTCGACTCCACATCGTCCGTCCGAATGGTTCTGTTAACCTCCGCACTGAAGCAGCACTCGGTTACAGACCTTGCCGACGGCCTCACAACCCCTTGCTGAGACACTGTCGCTCAAGCCAGCCAGCATTGGCCGCCACCGTTCTGTCCCAGCGGGGCCGAGTGCGTGAGGAATCAAAGCACGGGTTCGTGGCACGTCCTCGGCCCTGTGATCGCAACACCGATTACGCTACGTTCTGCTAAGGCGGACCGTACGGCCCGCAATACAGTTCTGCTGCTCGGCTGCGTCCACAGCGAGAGCGTACTATTTGACAAATGTTGACATTGTAACTCGAGCAACGGTGGACTTGGACCAGCGCGAGGCGAGTCGGTTTTAGCAGGTTGACCGAGCGGTCTGGGCGTACGGCAGGCGAAAATCCACGGAAGCATGTCAATACGCGAAACGCAAAAACGACGGCGCAAGAGCGACAAAAGAAACGAAGAGTTGGCCAATGTGGGATTCGAACCCACGCCCTTTCGGACCAGTGCCTTAAACTGGCGCCTTAGACCGCTCGGCCAATTGACCACCATGCGCTAACCACAACCCTCACGCACTCAAAAACCGCCATCACGCAACACTCGCAAACACCGCAACCACGTGCCGCGCACACACAAACGGACCTCAATGCAGACCACCTGGCCTCGCTGAACAACCTCCTTCATCGATTGTCTCAGTCCGCGGCTGTCCAGACGAGTTATGGTCGACTTTACATCGTCCGTCCGAATGGTTCTGTTAACCTCCGCACTGAAGCAGCACTCGGTTACAGACCTTGCCGACGGCCTCACAACCCCTTGCTGAGACACTGTCGCTCAAGCCAGCCAGCATTGGCCGCCTCCGTTCTGTCCCAGCGGGGCCGAGTGCGTGAGGAATCAAAGCACGGGTTCGTGGCACGTCCTCGGCCCTGTGATCGCAACACCGATTACGCTACGTTCTGCTAAGGCGGACCGTACGGCCCGCAATACAGTTCTGCTGCTCGGCTGCGTCCACAGCGAGAGCGTACTATTTGACAAATGTTGACATTGTAACTCGAGCAACGGTGGACTTGGACCAGCGCGAGGCGAGTCGGTTTTAGCAGGTTGACCGAGCGGTCTGGGCGTACGGCAGGCGAAAATCCACGGAAGCATGTCAATACGCGAAACGCAAAAACGACGGCGCAAGAGCGACAAAAGAAACGAAGAGTTGGCCAATGTGGGATACGAACCCACGCCCTTTCGGACCAGTGCCTTAAACTGGCGCCTTAGACCGCTCGGCCAATTGACCACCATGCGCTAACCACAACCCTCACGCACTCAAAAACCGCCATCACGCAACACTCGCAAACACCGCAACCACGTGCCGCGCACACACAAACGGACCTCAATGCAGACCACCTGGCCTCGCTGAACAACCTCCTTCATCGATTGTCTCAGTCCGCGGCTGTCCAGACGAGTTATGGTCGACTTTACATCGTCCGTCCGAATGGTTCTGTTAACCTCCGCACTGAAGCAGCACTCGGTTACAGACCTTGCCGACGGCCTCACAACCCCTTGCTGAGACACTGTCGCTCAAGCCAGCCAGCATTGGCCGCCACCGTTCTGTCCCAGCGGGGCCGAGTGCGTGAGGAATCAAAGCACGGGTTCGTGGCACGTCCTCGGCCCTGTGATCGCAACACCGATTACGCTACGTTCTGCTAAGGCGGACCGTACGGCCCGCAATACAGTTCTGCTGCTCGGCTGCGTCCACAGCGAGAGCGTACTATTTGACAAATGTTGACATTGTAACTCGAGCAACGGTGGACTTGGACCAGCGCGAGGCGAGTCGGTTTTAGCAGGTTGACCGAGCGGTCTGGGCGTACGGCAGGCGAAAATCCACGGAAGCATGTCAATACGCGAAACGCAAAAACGACGGCGCAAGAGCGACAAAAGAAACGAAGAGTTGGCCAATGTGGGATTCGAACCCACGCCCTTTCGGACCAGTGCCTTAAACTGGCGCCTTAGACCGCTCGGCCAATTGACCACCATGCGCTAACCACAACCCTCACGCACTCAAAAACCGCCATCACGCAACACTCGCAAACACCGCAACCACGTGCCGCGCACACACAAACGGACCTCAATGCAGACCACCTGGCCTCGCTGAACAACCTCCTTCATCGATTGTCTCAGTCCGCGGCTGTCCAGACGAGTTATGGTCGACTTTACATCGTCCGTCCGAATGGTTCTGTTAACCTCCGCACTGAAGCAGCACTCGGTTACAGACCTTGCCGACGGCCTCACAACCCCTTGCTGAGACACTGTCGCTCAAGCCAGCCAGCATTGGCCGCCACCGTTCTGTCCCAGCGGGGCCGAGTGCGTGAGGAATCAAAGCACGGGTTCGTGGCACGTCCTCGGCCCTGTGATCGCAACACCGATTACGCTACGTTCTGCTAAGGCGGACCGTACGGCCCGCAATGCAGTTCTGCTGCTTGGCTGCGTCCACAGCGAGAGCGTACTATTTGACAAATGTTGACATTGTAACTCGAGCAACGGTGGACTTGGACCAGCGCGAGGCGAGTCGGTTTTAGCAGGTTGACCGAGCGGTCTGGGCGTACGGCAGGCGAAAATCCACGGAAGCATGTCAATACGCGAAACGCAAAAACGACGGCGCAAGAGCGACAAAAGAAACGAAGAGTTGGCCAATGTGGGATTCGAACCCACGCCCTTTCGGACCAGTGCCTTAAACTGGCGCCTTAGACCGCTCGGCCAATTGACCACCATGCGCTAACCACAACCCTCACGCACTCAAAAACCGCCATCACGCAACACTCGCAAACACCGCAACCACGTGCCGCGCACACACAAACGGACCTCAATGCAGACCACCTGGCCTCGCTGAACAACCTCCTTCATCGATTGTCTCAGTCCGCGGCTGTCCAGACGAGTTATGGTCGACTTTACATCGTCCGTCCGAATGGTTCTGTTAACCTCCGCACTGAAGCAGCACTCGGTTACAGACCTTGCCGACGGCCTCACAACCCCTTGCTGAGACACTGTCGCTCAAGCCAGCCAGCATTGGCCGCCACCGTTCTGTCCCAGCGGGGCCGAGTGCGTGAGGAATCAAAGCACGGGTTCGTGGCACGTCCTCGGCCCTGTGATCGCAACACCGATTACGCTACGTTCTGCTAAGGCGGACCGTACGGCCCGCAATACAGTTCTGCTGCTCGGCTGCGTCCACAGCGAGAGCGTACTATTTGACAAATGTTGACATTGTAACTCGAGCAACGGTGGACTTGGACCAGCGCGAGGCGAGTCGGTTTTAGCAGGTTGACCGAGCGGTCTGGGCGTACGGCAGGCGAAAATCCACGGAAGCATGTCAATACGCGAAACGCAAAAACGACGGCGCAAGAGCGACAAAAGAAACGAAGAGTTGGCCAATGTGGGATTCGAACCCACGCCCTTTCGGACCAGTGCCTTAAACTGGCGCCTTAGACCGCTCGGCCAATTGACCACCATGCGCTAACCACAACCCTCACGCACTCAAAAACCGCCATCACGCAACACTCGCAAACACCGCAACCACGTGCCGCGCACACACAAACGGACCTCAATGCAGACCACCTGGCCTCGCTGAACAACCTCCTTCATCGATTGTCTCAGTCCGCGGCTGTCCAGACGAGTTATGGTCGACTTTACATCGTCCGTCCGAATGGTTCTGTTAACCTCCGCACTGAAGCAGCACTCGGTTACAGACCTTGCCGACGGCCTCACAACCCCTTGCTGAGACACTGTCGCTCAAGCCAGCCAGCATTGGCCGCCACCGTTCTGTCCCAGCGGGGCCGAGTGCGTGAGGAATCAAAGCACGGGTTCGTGGCACGTCCTCGGCCCTGTGATCGCAACACCGATTACGCTACGTTCTGCTAAGGCGGACCGTACGGCCCGCAATACAGTTCTGCTGCTCGGCTGCGTCCACAGCGAGAGCGTACTATTTGACAAATGTTGACATTGTAACTCGAGCAACGGTGGACTTGGACCAGCGCGAGGCGAGTCGGTTTTAGCAGGTTGACCGAGCGGTCTGGGCGTACGGCAGGCGAAAATCCACGGAAGCATGTCAATACGCGAAACGCAAAAACGACGGCGCAAGAGCGACAAAAGAAACGAAGAGTTGGCCAATGTGGGATTCGAACCCACGCCCTTTCGGACCAGTGCCTTAAACTGGCGCCTTAGACCGCTCGGCCAATTGACCACCATGCGCTAACCACAACCCTCACGCACTCAAAAACCGCCATCACGCAACACTCGCAAACACCGCAACCACGTGCCGCGCACACACAAACGGACCTCAATGCAGACCACCTGGCCTCGCTGAACAACCTCCTTCATCGATTGTCTCAGTCCGCGGCTGTCCAGACGAGTTATGGTCGACTTTACATCGTCCGTCCGAATGGTTCTGTTAACCTCCGCACTGAAGCAGCACTCGGTTACAGACCTTGCCGACGGCCTCACAACCCCTTGCTGAGACACTGTCGCTCAAGCCAGCCAGCATTGGCCGCCACCGTTCTGTCCCAGCGGGGCCGAGTGCGTGAGGAATCAAAGCACGGGTTCGTGGCACGTCCTCGGCCCTGTGATCGCAACACCGATTACGCTACGTTCTGCTAAGGCGGACCGTACGGCCCGCAATACAGTTCTGCTGCTCGGCTGCGTCCACAGCGAGAGCGTACTATTTGACAAATGTTGACATTGTAACTCGAGCAACGGTGGACTTGAACCAGCGCGAGGCGAGTCGGTTTTAGCAGGTTGACCGAGCGGTCTGGGCGTACGGCAGGCGAAAATCCACGGAAGCATGTCAATACGCGAAACGCAAAAACGACGGCGCAAGAGCGACAAAAGAAACGAAGAGTTGGCCAATGTGGGATTCGAACCCACGCCCTTTCGGACCAGTGCCTTAAACTGGCGCCTTAGACCGCTCGGCCAATTGACCACCATGCGCTAACCACAACCCTCACGCACTCAAAAACCGCCATCACGCAACACTCGCAAACACCGCAACCACGTGCCGCGCACACACAAACGGACCTCAATGCAGACCACCTGGCCTCGCTGAACAACCTCCTTCATCGATTGTCTCAGTCCGCGGCTGTCCAGACGAGTTATGGTCGACTTTACATCGTCCGTCCGAATGGTTCTGTTAACCTCCGCACTGAAGCAGCACTCGGTTACAGACCTTGCCGACGGCCTCACAACCCCTTGCTGAGACACTGTCGCTCAAGCCAGCCAGCATTGGCCGCCACCGTTCTGTCCCAGCGGGGCCGAGTGCGTGAGGAATCAAAGCACGGGTTCGTGGCACGTCCTCGGCCCTGTGATCGCAACACCGATTACGCTACGTTCTGCTAAGGCGGACCGTACGGCCCGCAATACAGTTCTGCTGCTCGGCTGCGTCCACAGCGAGAGCGTACTATTTGACAAATGTTGACATTGTAACTCGAGCAACGGTGGACTTGAACCAGCGCGAGGCGAGTCGGTTTTAGCAGGTTGACCGAGCGGTCTGGGCGTACGGCAGGCGAAAATCCACGGAAGCATGTCAATACGCGAAACGCAAAAACGACGGCGCAAGAGCGACAAAAGAAACGAAGAGTTGGCCAATGTGGGATTCGAACCCACGCCCTTTCGGACCAGTGCCTTAAACTGGCGCCTTAGACCGCTCGGCCAATTGACCACCATGCGCTAACCACAACCCTCACGCACTCAAAAACCGCCATCACGCAACACTCGCAAACACCGCAACCACGTGCCGCGCACACACAAACGGACCTCAATGCAGACCACCTGGCCTCGCTGAACAACCTCCTTCATCGATTGTCTCAGTCCGCGGCTGTCCAGACGAGTTATGGTCGACTCCACATCGTCCGTCCGAATGGTTCTGTTAACCTCCGCACTGAAGCAGCACTCGGTTACAGACCTTGCCGACGGCCTCACAACCCCTTGCTGAGACACTGTCGCTCAAGCCAGCCAGCATTGGCCGCCACCGTTCTGTCCCAGCGGGGCCGAGTGCGTGAGGAATCAAAGCACGGGTTCGTGGCACGTCCTCGGCCCTGTGATCGCAACACCGATTACGCTACGTTCTGCTAAGGCGGACCGTACGGCCCGCAATACAGTTCTGCTGCTCGGCTGCGTCCACAGCGAGAGCGTACTATTTGACAAATGTTGACATTGTAACTCGAGCAACGGTGGACTTGGACCAGCGCGAGGCGAGTCGGTTTTAGCAGGTTGACCGAGCGGTCTGGGCGTACGGCAGGCGAAAATCCACGGAAGCATGTCAATACGCGAAACGCAAAAACGACGGCGCAAGAGCGACAAAAGAAACGAAGAGTTGGCCAATGTGGGATTCGAACCCACGCCCTTTCGGACCAGTGCCTTAAACTGGCGCCTTAGACCGCTCGGCCAATTGACCACCATGCGCTAACCACAACCCTCACGCACTCAAAAACCGCCATCACGCAACACTCGCAAACACCGCAACCACGTGCCGCGCACACACAAACGGACCTCAATGCAGACCACCTGGCCTCGCTGAACAACCTCCTTCATCGATTGTCTCAGTCCGCGGCTGTCCAGACGAGTTATGGTCGACTCCACATCGTCCGTCCGAATGGTTCTGTTAACCTCCGCACTGAAGCAGCACTCGGTTACAGACCTTGCCGACGGCCTCACAACCCCTTGCTGAGACACTGTCGCTCAAGCCAGCCAGCATTGGCCGCCACCGTTCTGTCCCAGCGGGGCCGAGTGCGTGAGGAATCAAAGCACGGGTTCGTGGCACGTCCTCGGCCCTGTGATCGCAACACCGATTACGCTACGTTCTGCTAAGGCGGACCGTACGGCCCGCAATACAGTTCTGCTGCTCGGCTGCGTCCACAGCGAGAGCGTACTATTTGACAAATGTTGACATTGTAACTCGAGCAACGGTGGACTTGGACCAGCGCGAGGCGAGTCGGTTTTAGCAGGTTGACCGAGCGGTCTGGGCGTACGGCAGGCGAAAATCCACGGAAGCATGTCAATACGCGAAACGCAAAAACGACGGCGCAAGAGCGACAAAAGAAACGAAGAGTTGGCCAATGTGGGATTCGAACCCACGCCCTTTCGGACCAGTGCCTTAAACTGGCGCCTTAGACCGCTCGGCCAATTGACCACCATGCGCTAACCACAACCCTCACGCACTCAAAAACCGCCATCACGCAACACTCGCAAACACCGCAACCACGTGCCGCGCACACACAAACGGACCTCAATGCAGACCACCTGGCCTCGCTGAACAACCTCCTTCATCGATTGTCTCAGTCCGCGGCTGTCCAGACGAGTTATGGTCGACTTTACATCGTCCGTCCGAATGGTTCTGTTAACCTCCGCACTGAAGCAGCACTCGGTTACAGACCTTGCCGACGGCCTCACAACCCCTTGCTGAGACACTGTCGCTCAAGCCAGCCAGCATTGGCCGCCACCGTTCTGTCCCAGCGGGGCCGAGTGCGTGAGGAATCAAAGCACGGGTTCGTGGCACGTCCTCGGCCCTGTGATCGCAACACCGATTACGCTACGTTCTGCTAAGGCGGACCGTACGGCCCGCAATACAGTTCTGCTGCTCGGCTGCGTCCACAGCGAGAGCGTACTATTTGACAAATGTTGACATTGTAACTCGAGCAACGGTGGACTTGGACCAGCGCGAGGCGAGTCGGTTTTAGCAGGTTGACCGAGCGGTCTGGGCGTACGGCAGGCGAAAATCCACGGAAGCATGTCAATACGCGAAACGCAAAAACGACGGCGCAAGAGCGACAAAAGAAACGAAGAGTTGGCCAATGTGGGATTCGAACCCACGCCCTTTCGGACCAGTGCCTTAAACTGGCGCCTTAGACCGCTCGGCCAATTGACCACCATGCGCTAACCACAACCCTCACGCACTCAAAAACCGCCATCACGCAACACTCGCAAACACCGCAACCACGTGCCGCGCACACACAAACGGACCTCAATGCAGACCACCTGGCCTCGCTGAACAACCTCCTTCATCGATTGTCTCAGTCCGCGGCTGTCCAGACGAGTTATGGTCGACTTTACATCGTCCGTCCGAATGGTTCTGTTAACCTCCGCACTGAAGCAGCACTCGGTTACAGACCTTGCCGACGGCCTCACAACCCCTTGCTGAGACACTGTCGCTCAAGCCAGCCAGCATTGGCCGCCACCGTTCTGTCCCAGCGGGGCCGAGTGCGTGAGGAATCAAAGCACGGGTTCGTGGCACGTCCTCGGCCCTGTGATCGCAACACCGATTACGCTACGTTCTGCTAAGGCGGACCGTACGGCCCGCAATACAGTTCTGCTGCTCGGCTGCGTCCACAGCGAGAGCGTACTATTTGACAAATGTTGACATTGTAACTCGAGCAACGGTGGACTTGGACCAGCGCGAGGCGAGTCGGTTTTAGCAGGTTGACCGAGCGGTCTGGGCGTACGGCAGGCGAAAATCCACGGAAGCATGTCAATACGCGAAACGCAAAAACGACGGCGCAAGAGCGACAAAAGAAACGAAGAGTTGGCCAATGTGGGATTCGAACCCACGCCCTTTCGGACCAGTGCCTTAAACTGGCGCCTTAGACCGCTCGGCCAATTGACCACCATGCGCTAACCACAACCCTAACGCACTCAAAAACCGCCATCACGCAACACTCGCAAACACCGCAACCACGTGCCGCGCACACACAAACGGACCTCAATGCAGACCACCTGGCCTCGCTGAACAACCTCCTTCATCGATTGTCTCAGTCCGCGGCTGTCCAGACGAGTTATGGTCGACTTTACATCGTCCGTCCGAATGGTTCTGTTAACCTCCGCACTGAAGCAGCACTCGGTTACAGACCTTGCCGACGGCCTCACAACCCCTTGCTGAGACACTGTCGCTCAAGCCAGCCAGCATTGGCCGCCACCGTTCTGTCCCAGCGGGGCCGAGTGCGTGAGGAATCAAAGCACGGGTTCGTGGCACGTCCTCGGCCCTGTGATCGCAACACCGATTACGCTACGTTCTGCTAAGGCGGACCGTACGGCCCGCAATACAGTTCTGCTGCTCGGCTGCGTCCACAGCGAGAGCGTACTATTTGACAAATGTTGACATTGTAACTCGAGCAACGGTGGACTTGGACCAGCGCGAGGCGAGTCGGTTTTAGCAGGTTGACCGAGCGGTCTGGGCGTACGGCAGGCGAAAATCCACGGAAGCATGTCAATACGCGAAACGCAAAAACGACGGCGCAAGAGCGACAAAAGAAACGAAGAGTTGGCCAATGTGGGATTCGAACCCACGCCCTTTCGGACCAGTGCCTTAAACTGGCGCCTTAGACCGCTCGGCCAATTGACCACCATGCGCTAACCACAACCCTAACGCACTCAAAAACCGCCATCACGCAACACTCGCAAACACCGCAACCACGTGCCGCGCACACACAAACGGACCTCAATGCAGACCACCTGGCCTCGCTGAACAACCTCCTTCATCGATTGTCTCAGTCCGCGGCTGTCCAGACGAGTTATGGTCGACTTTACATCGTCCGTCCGAATGGTTCTGTTAACCTCCGCACTGAAGCAGCACTCGGTTACAGACCTTGCCGACGGCCTCACAACCCCTTGCTGAGACACTGTCGCTCAAGCCAGCCAGCATTGGCCGCCACCGTTCTGTCCCAGCGGGGCCGAGTGCGTGAGGAATCAAAGCACGGGTTCGTGGCACGTCCTCGGCCCTGTGATCGCAACACCGATTACGCTACGTTCTGCTAAGGCGGACCGTACGGCCCGCAATACAGTTCTGCTGCTCGGCTGCGTCCACAGCGAGAGCGTACTATTTGACAAATGTTGACATTGTAACTCGAGCAACGGTGGACTTGAACCAGCGCGAGGCGAGTCGGTTTTAGCAGGTTGACCGAGCGGTCTGGGCGTACGGCAGGCGAAAATCCACGGAAGCATGTCAATACGCGAAACGCAAAAACGACGGCGCAAGAGCGACAAAAGAAACGAAGAGTTGGCCAATGTGGGATTCGAACCCACGCCCTTTCGGACCAGTGCCTTAAACTGGCGCCTTAGACCGCTCGGCCAATTGACCACCATGCGCTAACCACAACCCTCACGCACTCAAAAACCGCCATCACGCAACACTCGCAAACACCGCAACCACGTGCCGCGCACACACAAACGGACCTCAATGCAGACCACCTGGCCTCGCTGAACAACCTCCTTCATCGATTGTCTCAGTCCGCGGCTGTCCAGACGAGTTATGGTCGACTTTACATCGTCCGTCCGAATGGTTCTGTTAACCTCCGCACTGAAGCAGCACTCGGTTACAGACCTTGCCGACGGCCTCACAACCCCTTGCTGAGACACTGTCGCTCAAGCCAGCCAGCATTGGCCGCCACCGTTCTGTCCCAGCGGGGCCGAGTGCGTGAGGAATCAAAGCACGGGTTCGTGGCACGTCCTCGGCCCTGTGATCGCAACACCGATTACGCTACGTTCTGCTAAGGCGGACCGTACGGCCCGCAATACAGTTCTGCTGCTCGGCTGCGTCCACAGCGAGAGCGTACTATTTGACAAATGTTGACATTGTAACTCGAGCAACGGTGGACTTGGACCAGCGCGAGGCGAGTCGGTTTTAGCAGGTTGACCGAGCGGTCTGGGCGTACGGCAGGCGAAAATCCACGGAAGCATGTCAATACGCGAAACGCAAAAACGACGGCGCAAGAGCGACAAAAGAAACGAAGAGTTGGCCAATGTGGGATTCGAACCCACGCCCTTTCGGACCAGTGCCTTAAACTGGCGCCTTAGACCGCTCGGCCAATTGACCACCATGCGCTAACCACAACCCTAACGCACTCAAAAACCGCCATCACGCAACACTCGCAAACACCGCAACCACGTGCCGCGCACACACAAACGGACCTCAATGCAGACCACCTGGCCTCGCTGAACAACCTCCTTCATCGATTGTCTCAGTCCGCGGCTGTCCAGACGAGTTATGGTCGACTTTACATCGTCCGTCCGAATGGTTCTGTTAACCTCCGCACTGAAGCAGCACTCGGTTACAGACCTTGCCGACGGCCTCACAACCCCTTGCTGAGACACTGTCGCTCAAGCCAGCCAGCATTGGCCGCCACCGTTCTGTCCCAGCGGGGCCGAGTGCGTGAGGAATCAAAGCACGGGTTCGTGGCACGTCCTCGGCCCTGTGATCGCAACACCGATTACGCTACGTTCTGCTAAGGCGGACCGTACGGCCCGCAATACAGTTCTGCTGCTCGGCTGCGTCCACAGCGAGAGCGTACTATTTGACAAATGTTGACATTGTAACTCGAGCAACGGTGGACTTGAACCAGCGCGAGGCGAGTCGGTTTTAGCAGGTTGACCGAGCGGTCTGGGCGTACGGCAGGCGAAAATCCACGGAAGCATGTCAATACGCGAAACGCAAAAACGACGGCGCAAGAGCGACAAAAGAAACGAAGAGTTGGCCAATGTGGGATTCGAACCCACGCCCTTTCGGACCAGTGCCTTAAACTGGCGCCTTAGACCGCTCGGCCAATTGACCACCATGCGCTAACCACAACCCTCACGCACTCAAAAACCGCCATCACGCAACACTCGCAAACACCGCAACCACGTGCCGCGCACACACAAACGGACCTCAATGCAGACCACCTGGCCTCGCTGAACAACCTCCTTCATCGATTGTCTCAGTCCGCGGCTGTCCAGACGAGTTATGGTCGACTTTACATCGTCCGTCCGAATGGTTCTGTTAACCTCCGCACTGAAGCAGCACTCGGTTACAGACCTTGCCGACGGCCTCACAACCCCTTGCTGAGACACTGTCGCTCAAGCCAGCCAGCATTGGCCGCCACCGTTCTGTCCCAGCGGGGCCGAGTGCGTGAGGAATCAAAGCACGGGTTCGTGGCACGTCCTCGGCCCTGTGATCGCAACACCGATTACGCTACGTTCTGCTAAGGCGGACCGTACGGCCCGCAATACAGTTCTGCTGCTCGGCTGCGTCCACAGCGAGAGCGTACTATTTGACAAATGTTGACATTGTAACTCGAGCAACGGTGGACTTGAACCAGCGCGAGGCGAGTCGGTTTTAGCAGGTTGACCGAGCGGTCTGGGCGTACGGCAGGCGAAAATCCACGGAAGCATGTCAATACGCGAAACGCAAAAACGACGGCGCAAGAGCGACAAAAGAAACGAAGAGTTGGCCAATGTGGGATTCGAACCCACGCCCTTTCGGACCAGTGCCTTAAACTGGCGCCTTAGACCGCTCGGCCAATTGACCACCATGCGCTAACCACAACCCTCACGCACTCAAAAACCGCCATCACGCAACACTCGCAAACACCGCAACCACGTGCCGCGCACACACAAACGGACCTCAATGCAGACCACCTGGCCTCGCTGAACAACCTCCTTCATCGATTGTCTCAGTCCGCGGCTGTCCAGACGAGTTATGGTCGACTTTACATCGTCCGTCCGAATGGTTCTGTTAACCTCCGCACTGAAGCAGCACTCGGTTACAGACCTTGCCGACGGCCTCACAACCCCTTGCTGAGACACTGTCGCTCAAGCCAGCCAGCATTGGCCGCCACCGTTCTGTCCCAGCGGGGCCGAGTGCGTGAGGAATCAAAGCACGGGTTCGTGGCACGTCCTCGGCCCTGTGATCGCAACACCGATTACGCTACGTTCTGCTAAGGCGGACCGTACGGCCCGCAATGCAGTTCTGCTGCTTGGCTGCGTCCACAGCGAGAGCGTACTATTTGACAAATGTTGACATTGTAACTCGAGCAACGGTGGACTTGGACCAGCGCGAGGCGAGTCGGTTTTAGCAGGTTGACCGAGCGGTCTGGGCGTACGGCAGGCGAAAATCCACGGAAGCATGTCAATACGCGAAACGCAAAAACGACGGCGCAAGAGCGACAAAAGAAACGAAGAGTTGGCCAATGTGGGATTCGAACCCACGCCCTTTCGGACCAGTGCCTTAAACTGGCGCCTTAGACCGCTCGGCCAATTGACCACCATGCGCTAACCACAACCCTCACGCACTCAATAACCGCCATCACGCAACACTCGCAAACACCGCAACCACGTGCCGCGCACACACAAACGGACCTCAATGCAGACCACCTGGCCTCGCTGAACAACCTCCTTCATCGATTGTCTCAGTCCGCGGCTGTCCAGACGAGTTATGGTCGACTTTACATCGTCCGTCCGAATGGTTCTGTTAACCTCCGCACTGAAGCAGCACTCGGTTACAGACCTTGCCGACGGCCTCACAACCCCTTGCTGAGACACTGTCGCTCAAGCCAGCCAGCATTGGCCGCCACCGTTCTGTCCCAGCGGGGCCGAGTGCGTGAGGAATCAAAGCACGGGTTCGTGGCACGTCCTCGGCCCTGTGATCGCAACACCGATTACGCTACGTTCTGCTAAGGCGGACCGTACGGCCCGCAATGCAGTTCTGCTGCTTGGCTGCGTCCACAGCGAGAGCGTACTATTTGACAAATGTTGACATTGTAACTCGAGCAACGGTGGACTTGGACCAGCGCGAGGCGAGTCGGTTTTAGCAGGTTGACCGAGCGGTCTGGGCGTACGGCAGGCGAAAATCCACGGAAGCATGTCAATACGCGAAACGCAAAAACGACGGCGCAAGAGCGACAAAAGAAACGAAGAGTTGGCCAATGTGGGATTCGAACCCACGCCCTTTCGGACCAGTGCCTTAAACTGGCGCCTTAGACCGCTCGGCCAATTGACCACCATGCGCTAACCACAACCCTCACGCACTCAAAAACCGCCATCACGCAACACTCGCAAACACCGCAACCACGTGCCGCGCACACACAAACGGACCTCAATGCAGACCACCTGGCCTCGCTGAACAACCTCCTTCATCGATTGTCTCAGTCCGCGGCTGTCCAGACGAGTTATGGTCGACTTTACATCGTCCGTCCGAATGGTTCTGTTAACCTCCGCACTGAAGCAGCACTCGGTTACAGACCTTGCCGACGGCCTCACAACCCCTTGCTGAGACACTGTCGCTCAAGCCAGCCAGCATTGGCCGCCACCGTTCTGTCCCAGCGGGGCCGAGTGCGTGAGGAATCAAAGCACGGGTTCGTGGCACGTCCTCGGCCCTGTGATCGCAACACCGATTACGCTACGTTCTGCTAAGGCGGACCGTACGGCCCGCAATGCAGTTCTGCTGCTTGGCTGCGTCCACAGCGAGAGCGTACTATTTGACAAATGTTGACATTGTAACTCGAGCAACGGTGGACTTGGACCAGCGCGAGGCGAGTCGGTTTTAGCAGGTTGACCGAGCGGTCTGGGCGTACGGCAGGCGAAAATCCACGGAAGCATGTCAATACGCGAAACGCAAAAACGACGGCGCAAGAGCGACAAAAGAAACGAAGAGTTGGCCAATGTGGGATTCGAACCCACGCCCTTTCGGACCAGTGCCTTAAACTGGCGCCTTAGACCGCTCGGCCAATTGACCACCATGCGCTAACCACAACCCTCACGCACTCAATAACCGCCATCACGCAACACTCGCAAACACCGCAACCACGTGCCGCGCACACACAAACGGACCTCAATGCAGACCACCTGGCCTCGCTGAACAACCTCCTTCATCGATTGTCTCAGTCCGCGGCTGTCCAGACGAGTTATGGTCGACTTTACATCGTCCGTCCGAATGGTTCTGTTAACCTCCGCACTGAAGCAGCACTCGGTTACAGACCTTGCCGACGGCCTCACAACCCCTTGCTGAGACACTGTCGCTCAAGCCAGCCAGCATTGGCCGCCACCGTTCTGTCCCAGCGGGGCCGAGTGCGTGAGGAATCAAAGCACGGGTTCGTGGCACGTCCTCGGCCCTGTGATCGCAACACCGATTACGCTACGTTCTGCTAAGGCGGACCGTACGGCCCGCAATGCAGTTCTGCTGCTTAACTGCGTCCACAGCGAGAGCGTACTATTTGACAAATGCTGACATTGTAACTCGAGCAACGGTGGACTTGAACCAGCGCGAGGCGAGTCGGTTTTAGCAGGTTGACCGAGCGGTCTGGGCGTACGGCAGGCGAAAATCCACGGAAGCATGTCAATACGCGAAACGCAAAAACGACGGCGCAAGAGCGACAAAAGAAACGAAGAGTTGGCCAATGTGGGATACGAACCCACGCCCTTTCGGACCAGTGCCTTAAACTGGCGCCTTAGACCGCTCGGCCAATTGACCACCATGCGCTAACCACAACCCTCACGCACTCAAAAACCGCCATCACGCAACACTCGCAAACACCGCAACCACGTGCCGCGCACACACAAACGGACCTCAATGCAGACCACCTGGCCTCGCTGAACAACCTCCTTCATCGATTGTCTCAGTCCGCGGCTGTCCAGACGAGTTATGGTCGACTCCACATCGTCCGTCCGAATGGTTCTGTTAACCTCCGCACTGAAGCAGCACTCGGTTACAGACCTTGCCGACGGCCTCACAACCCCTTGCTGAGACACTGTCGCTCAAGCCAGCCAGCATTGGCCGCCACCGTTCTGTCCCAGCGGGGCCGAGTGCGTGAGGAATCAAAGCACGGGTTCGTGGCACGTCCTCGGCCCTGTGATCGCAACACCGATTACGCTACGTTCTGCTAAGGCGGACCGTACGGCCCGCAATACAGTTCTGCTGCTCGGCTGCGTCCACAGCGAGAGCGTACTATTTGACAAATGTTGACATTGTAACTCGAGCAACGGTGGACTTGGACCAGCGCGAGGCGAGTCGGTTTTAGCAGGTTGACCGAGCGGTCTGGGCGTACGGCAGGCGAAAATCCACGGAAGCATGTCAATACGCGAAACGCAAAAACGACGGCGCAAGAGCGACAAATGAAACGAAGAGTTGGCCAATGTGGGATTCGAACCCACGCCCTTTCGGACCAGTGCCTTAAACTGGCGCCTTAGACCGCTCGGCCAATTGACCACCATGCGCTAACCACAACCCTCACGCACTCAAAAACCGCCATCACGCAACACTCGCAAACACCGCAACCACGTGCCGCGCACACACAAACGGACCTCAATGCAGACCACCTGGCCTCGCTGAACAACCTCCTTCATCGATTGTCTCAGTCCGCGGCTGTCCAGACGAGTTATGGTCGACTTTACATCGTCCGTCCGAATGGTTCTGTTAACCTCCGCACTGAAGCAGCACTCGGTTACAGACCTTGCCGACGGCCTCACAACCCCTTGCTGAGACACTGTCGCTCAAGCCAGCCAGCATTGGCCGCCACCGTTCTGTCCCAGCGGGGCCGAGTGCGTGAGGAATCAAAGCACGGGTTCGTGGCACGTCCTCGGCCCTGTGATCGCAACACCGATTACGCTACGTTCTGCTAAGGCGGACCGTACGGCCCGCAATGCAGTTCTGCTGCTTGGCTGCGTCCACAGCGAGAGCGTACTATTTGACAAATGTTGACATTGTAACTCGAGCAACGGTGGACTTGAACCAGCGCGAGGCGAGTCGGTTTTAGCAGGTTGACCGAGCGGTCTGGGCGTACGGCAGGCGAAAATCCACGGAAGCATGTCAATACGCGAAACGCAAAAACGACGGCGCAAGAGCGACAAAAGAAACGAAGAGTTGGCCAATGTGGGATTCGAACCCACGCCCTTTCGGACCAGTGCCTTAAACTGGCGCCTTAGACCGCTCGGCCAATTGACCACCATGCGCTAACCACAACCCTCACGCACTCAATAACCGCCATCACGCAACACTCGCAAACACCGCAACCACGTGCCGCGCACACACAAACGGACCTCAATGCAGACCACCTGGCCTCGCTGAACAACCTCCTTCATCGATTGTCTCAGTCCGCGGCTGTCCAGACGAGTTATGGTCGACTTTACATCGTCCGTCCGAATGGTTCTGTTAACCTCCGCACTGAAGCAGCACTCGGTTACAGACCTTGCCGACGGCCTCACAACCCCTTGCTGAGACACTGTCGCTCAAGCCAGCCAGCATTGGCCGCCACCGTTCTGTCCCAGCGGGGCCGAGTGCGTGAGGAATCAAAGCACGGGTTCGTGGCACGTCCTCGGCCCTGTGATCGCAACACCGATTACGCTACGTTCTGCTAAGGCGGACCGTACGGCCCGCAATGCAGTTCTGCTGCTTAACTGCGTCCACAGCGAGAGCGTACTATTTGACAAATGCTGACATTGTAACTCGAGCAACGGTGGACTTGAACCAGCGCGAGGCGAGTCGGTTTTAGCAGGTTGACCGAGCGGTCTGGGCGTACGGCAGGCGAAAATCCACGGAAGCATGTCAATACGCGAAACGCAAAAACGACGGCGCAAGAGCGACAAAAGAAACGAAGAGTTGGCCAATGTGGGATACGAACCCACGCCCTTTCGGACCAGTGCCTTAAACTGGCGCCTTAGACCGCTCGGCCAATTGACCACCATGCGCTAACCACAACCCTCACGCACTCAAAAACCGCCATCACGCAACACTCGCAAACACCGCAACCACGTGCCGCGCACACACAAACGGACCTCAATGCAGACCACCTGGCCTCGCTGAACAACCTCCTTCATCGATTGTCTCAGTCCGCGGCTGTCCAGACGAGTTATGGTCGACTTTACATCGTCCGTCCGAATGGTTCTGTTAACCTCCGCACTGAAGCAGCACTCGGTTACAGACCTTGCCGACGGCCTCACAACCCCTTGCTGAGACACTGTCGCTCAAGCCAGCCAGCATTGGCCGCCACCGTTCTGTCCCAGCGGGGCCGAGTGCGTGAGGAATCAAAGCACGGGTTCGTGGCACGTCCTCGGCCCTGTGATCGCAACACCGATTACGCTACGTTCTGCTAAGGCGGACCGTACGGCCCGCAATGCAGTTCTGCTGCTTGGCTGCGTCCACAGCGAGAGCGTACTATTTGACAAATGTTGACATTGTAACTCGAGCAACGGTGGACTTGAACCAGCGCGAGGCGAGTCGGTTTTAGCAGGTTGACCGAGCGGTCTGGGCGTACGGCAGGCGAAAATCCACGGAAGCATGTCAATACGCGAAACGCAAAAACGACGGCGCAAGAGCGACAAAAGAAACGAAGAGTTGGCCAATGTGGGATTCGAACCCACGCCCTTTCGGACCAGTGCCTTAAACTGGCGCCTTAGACCGCTCGGCCAATTGACCACCATGCGCTAACCACAACCCTCACGCACTCAAAAACCGCCATCACGCAACACTCGCAAACACCGCAACCACGTGCCGCGCACACACAAACGGACCTCAATGCAGACCACCTGGCCTCGCTGAACAACCTCCTTCATCGATTGTCTCAGTCCGCGGCTGTCCAGACGAGTTATGGTCGACTCCACATCGTCCGTCCGAATGGTTCTGTTAACCTCCGCACTGAAGCAGCACTCGGTTACAGACCTTGCCGACGGCCTCACAACCCCTTGCTGAGACACTGTCGCTCAAGCCAGCCAGCATTGGCCGCCACCGTTCTGTCCCAGCGGGGCCGAGTGCGTGAGGAATCAAAGCACGGGTTCGTGGCACGTCCTCGGCCCTGTGATCGCAACACCGATTACGCTACGTTCTGCTAAGGCGGACCGTACGGCCCGCAATGCAGTTCTGCTGCTTGGCTGCGTCCACAGCGAGAGCGTACTATTTGACAAATGTTGACATTGTAACTCGAGCAACGGTGGACTTGAACCAGCGCGAGGCGAGTCGGTTTTAGCAGGTTGACCGAGCGGTCTGGGCGTACGGCAGGCGAAAATCCACGGAAGCATGTCAATACGCGAAACGCAAAAACGACGGCGCAAGAGCGACAAAAGAAACGAAGAGTTGGCCAATGTGGATTCGAACCCACGCCCTTTCGGACCAGTGCCTTAAACTGGCGCCTTAGACCGCTCGGCCAATTGACCACCATGCGCTAACCACAACCCTCACGCACTCAAAAACCGCCATCACGCAACACTCGCAAACACCGCAACCACGTGCCGCGCACACACAAACGGACCTCAATGCAGACCACCTGGCCTCGCTGAACAACCTCCTTCATCGATTGTCTCAGTCCGCGGCTGTCCAGACGAGTTATGGTCGACTCCACATCGTCCGTCCGAATGGTTCTGTTAACCTCCGCACTGAAGCAGCACTCGGTTACAGACCTTGCCGACGGCCTCACAACCCCTTGCTGAGACACTGTCGCTCAAGCCAGCCAGCATTGGCCGCCACCGTTCTGTCCCAGCGGGGCCGAGTGCGTGAGGAATCAAAGCACGGGTTCGTGGCACGTCCTCGGCCCTGTTATCGCAACACCGATTACGCTACGTTCTGCTAAGGCGGACCGTACGGCCCGCAATGCAGTTCTGCTGCTTGGCTGCGTCCACAGCGAGAGCGTACTATTTGACAAATGTTGACATTGTAACTCGAGCAACGGTGGACTTGGACCAGCGCGAGGCGAGTCGGTTTTAGCAGGTTGACCGAGCGGTCTGGGCGTACGGCAGGCGAAAATCCACGGAAGCATGTCAATACGCGAAACGCAAAAACGACGGCGCAAGAGCGACAAATGAAACGAAGAGTTGGCCAATGTGGATTCGAACCCACGCCCTTTCGGACCAGTGCCTTAAACTGGCGCCTTAGACCGCTCGGCCAATTGACCACCATGCGCTAACCACAACCCTCACGCACTCAAAAACCGCCATCACGCAACACTCGCAAACACCGCAACCACGTGCCGCGCACACACAAACGGACCTCAATGCAGACCACCTGGCCTCGCTGAACAACCTCCTTCATCGATTGTCTCAGTCCGCGGCTGTCCAGACGAGTTATGGTCGACTCCACATCGTCCGTCCGAATGGTTCTGTTAACCTCCGCACTGAAGCAGCACTCGGTTACAGACCTTGCCGACGGCCTCACAACCCCTTGCTGAGACACTGTCGCTCAAGCCAGCCAGCATTGGCCGCCACCGTTCTGTCCCAGCGGGGCCGAGTGCGTGAGGAATCAAAGCACGGGTTCGTGGCACGTCCTCGGCCCTGTGATCGCAACACCGATTACGCTACGTTCTGCTAAGGCGGACCGTACGGCCCGCAATGCAGTTCTGCTGCTTGGCTGCGTCCACAGCGAGAGCGTACTATTTGACAAATGTTGACATTGTAACTCGAGCAACGGTGGACTTGGACCAGCGCGAGGCGAGTCGGTTTTAGCAGGTTGACCGAGCGGTCTGGGCGTACGGCAGGCGAAAATCCACGGAAGCATGTCAATACGCGAAACGCAAAAACGACGGCGCAAGAGCGACAAATGAAACGAAGAGTTGGCCAATGTGGGATTCGAACCCACGCCCTTTCGGACCAGTGCCTTAAACTGGCGCCTTAGACCGCTCGGCCAATTGACCACCATGCGCTAACCACAACCCTCACGCACTCAATAACCGCCATCACGCAACACTCGCAAACACCGCAACCACGTGCCGCGCACACACAAACGGACCTCAATGCAGACCACCTGGCCTCGCTGAACAACCTCCTTCATCGATTGTCTCAGTCCGCGGCTGTCCAGACGAGTTATGGTCGACTCCACATCGTCCGTCCGAATGGTTCTGTTAACCTCCGCACTGAAGCAGCACTCGGTTACAGACCTTGCCGACGGCCTCACAACCCCTTGCTGAGACACTGTCGCTCAAGCCAGCCAGCATTGGCCGCCACCGTTCTGTCCCAGCGGGGCCGAGTGCGTGAGGAATCAAAGCACGGGTTCGTGGCACGTCCTCGGCCCTGTGATCGCAACACCGATTACGCTACGTTCTGCTAAGGCGGACCGTACGGCCCGCAATGCAGTTCTGCTGCTTGGCTGCGTCCACAGCGAGAGCGTACTATTTGACAAATGTTGACATTGTAACTCGAGCAACGGTGGACTTGGACCAGCGCGAGGCGAGTCGGTTTTAGCAGGTTGACCGAGCGGTCTGGGCGTACGGCAGGCGAAAATCCACGGAAGCATGTCAATACGCGAAACGCAAAAACGACGGCGCAAGAGCGACAAAAGAAACGAAGAGTTGGCCAATGTGGGATTCGAACCCACGCCCTTTCGGACCAGTGCCTTAAACTGGCGCCTTAGACCGCTCGGCCAATTGACCACCATGCGCTAACCACAACCCTCACGCACTCAAAAACCGCCATCACGCAACACTCGCAAACACCGCAACCACGTGCCGCGCACACACAAACGGACCTCAATGCAGACCACCTGGCCTCGCTGAACAACCTCCTTCATCGATTGTCTCAGTCCGCGGCTGTCCAGACGAGTTATGGTCGACTCCACATCGTCCGTCCGAATGGTTCTGTTAACCTCCGCACTGAAGCAGCACTCGGTTACAGACCTTGCCGACGGCCTCACAACCCCTTGCTGAGACACTGTCGCTCAAGCCAGCCAGCATTGGCCGCCACCGTTCTGTCCCAGCGGGGCCGAGTGCGTGAGGAATCAAAGCACGGGTTCGTGGCACGTCCTCGGCCCTGTGATCGCAACACCGATTACGCTACGTTCTGCTAAGGCGGACCGTACGGCCCGCAATGCAGTTCTGCTGCTTAACTGCGTCCACAGCGAGAGCGTACTATTTGACAAATGCTGACATTGTAACTCGAGCAACGGTGGACTTGAACCAGCGCGAGGCGAGTCGGTTTTAGCAGGTTGACCGAGCGGTCTGGGCGTACGGCAGGCGAAAATCCACGGAAGCATGTCAATACGCGAAACGCAAAAACGACGGCGCAAGAGCGACAAAAGAAACGAAGAGTTGGCCAATGTGGGATACGAACCCACGCCCTTTCGGACCAGTGCCTTAAACTGGCGCCTTAGACCGCTCGGCCAATTGACCACCATGCGCTAACCACAACCCTCACGCACTCAAAAACCGCCATCACGCAACACTCGCTAACACCGCAACCACGTGCCGCGCACACACAAACGGACCTCAATGCAGACCACCTGGCCTCGCTGAACAACCTCCTTCATCGATTGTCTCAGTCCGCGGCTGTCCAGACGAGTTATGGTCGACTTTACATCGTCCGTCCGAATGGTTCTGTTAACCTCCGCACTGAAGCAGCACTCGGTTACAGACCTTGCCGACGGCCTCACAACCCCTTGCTGAGACACTGTCGCTCAAGCCAGCCAGCATTGGCCGCCACCGTTCTGTCCCAGCGGGGCCGAGTGCGTGAGGAATCAAAGCACGGGTTCGTGGCACGTCCTCGGCCCTGTGATCGCAACACCGATTACGCTACGTTCTGCTAAGGCGGACCGTACGGCCCGCAATGCAGTTCTGCTGCTTGGCTGCGTCCACAGCGAGAGCGTACTATTTGACAAATGTTGACATTGTAACTCGAGCAACGGTGGACTTGAACCAGCGCGAGGCGAGTCGGTTTTAGCAGGTTGACCGAGCGGTCTGGGCGTACGGCAGGCGAAAATCCACGGAAGCATGTCAATACGCGAAACGCAAAAACGACGGCGCAAGAGCGACAAAAGAAACGAAGAGTTGGCCAATGTGGGATACGAACCCACGCCCTTTCGGACCAGTGCCTTAAACTGGCGCCTTAGACCGCTCGGCCAATTGACCACCATGCGCTAACCACAACCCTCACGCACTCAAAAACCGCCATCACGCAACACTCGCAAACACCGCAACCACGTGCCGCGCACACACAAACGGACCTCAATGCAGACCACCTGGCCTCGCTGAACAACCTCCTTCATCGATTGTCTCAGTCCGCGGCTGTCCAGACGAGTTATGGTCGACTTTACATCGTCCGTCCGAATGGTTCTGTTAACCTCCGCACTGAAGCAGCACTCGGTTACAGACCTTGCCGACGGCCTCACAACCCCTTGCTGAGACACTGTCGCTCAAGCCAGCCAGCATTGGCCGCCACCGTTCTGTCCCAGCGGGGCCGAGTGCGTGAGGAATCAAAGCACGGGTTCGTGGCACGTCCTCGGCCCTGTGATCGCAACACCGATTACGCTACGTTCTGCTAAGGCGGACCGTACGGCCCGCAATGCAGTTCTGCTGCTTGGCTGCGTCCACAGCGAGAGCGTACTATTTGACAAATGTTGACATTGTAACTCGAGCAACGGTGGACTTGAACCAGCGCGAGGCGAGTCGGTTTTAGCAGGTTGACCGAGCGGTCTGGGCGTACGGCAGGCGAAAATCCACGGAAGCATGTCAATACGCGAAACGCAAAAACGACGGCGCAAGAGCGACAAAAGAAACGAAGAGTTGGCCAATGTGGGATACGAACCCACGCCCTTTCGGACCAGTGCCTTAAACTGGCGCCTTAGACCGCTCGGCCAATTGACCACCATGCGCTAACCACAACCCTCACGCACTCAAAAACCGCCATCACGCAACACTCGCTAACACCGCAACCACGTGCCGCGCACACACAAACGGACCTCAATGCAGACCACCTGGCCTCGCTGAACAACCTCCTTCATCGATTGTCTCAGTCCGCGGCTGTCCAGACGAGTTATGGTCGACTTTACATCGTCCGTCCGAATGGTTCTGTTAACCTCCGCACTGAAGCAGCACTCGGTTACAGACCTTGCCGACGGCCTCACAACCCCTTGCTGAGACACTGTCGCTCAAGCCAGCCAGCATTGGCCGCCACCGTTCTGTCCCAGCGGGGCCGAGTGCGTGAGGAATCAAAGCACGGGTTCGTGGCACGTCCTCGGCCCTGTGATCGCAACACCGATTACGCTACGTTCTGCTAAGGCGGACCGTACGGCCCGCAATACAGTTCTGCTGCTCGGCTGCGTCCACAGCGAGAGCGTACTATTTGACAAATGTTGACATTGTAACTCGAGCAACGGTGGACTTGAACCAGCGCGAGGCGAGTCGGTTTTAGCAGGTTGACCGAGCGGTCTGGGCGTACGGCAGGCGAAAATCCACGGAAGCATGTCAATACGCGAAACGCAAAAACGACGGCGCAAGAGCGACAAAAGAAACGAAGAGTTGGCCAATGTGGGATACGAACCCACGCCCTTTCGGACCAGTGCCTTAAACTGGCGCCTTAGACCGCTCGGCCAATTGACCACCATGCGCTAACCACAACCCTCACGCACTCAAAAACCGCCATCACGCAACACTCGCTAACACCGCAACCACGTGCCGCGCACACACAAACGGACCTCAATGCAGACCACCTGGCCTCGCTGAACAACCTCCTTCATCGATTGTCTCAGTCCGCGGCTGTCCAGACGAGTTATGGTCGACTTTACATCGTCCGTCCGAATGGTTCTGTTAACCTCCGCACTGAAGCAGCACTCGGTTACAGACCTTGCCGACGGCCTCACAACCCCTTGCTGAGACACTGTCGCTCAAGCCAGCCAGCATTGGCCGCCACCGTTCTGTCCCAGCGGGGCCGAGTGCGTGAGGAATCAAAGCACGGGTTCGTGGCACGTCCTCGGCCCTGTGATCGCAACACCGATTACGCTACGTTCTGCTAAGGCGGACCGTACGGCCCGCAATGCAGTTCTGCTGCTTGGCTGCGTCCACAGCGAGAGCGTACTATTTGACAAATGTTGACATTGTAACTCGAGCAACGGTGGACTTGAACCAGCGCGAGGCGAGTCGGTTTTAGCAGGTTGACCGAGCGGTCTGGGCGTACGGCAGGCGAAAATCCACGGAAGCATGTCAATACGCGAAACGCAAAAACGACGGCGCAAGAGCGACAAAAGAAACGAAGAGTTGGCCAATGTGGGATTCGAACCCACGCCCTTTCGGACCAGTGCCTTAAACTGGCGCCTTAGACCGCTCGGCCAATTGACCACCATGCGCTAACCACAACCCTCACGCACTCAAAAACCGCCATCACGCAACACTCGCAAACACCGCAACCACGTGCCGCGCACACACAAACGGACCTCAATGCAGACCACCTGGCCTCGCTGAACAACCTCCTTCATCGATTGTCTCAGTCCGCGGCTGTCCAGACGAGTTATGGTCGACTCCACATCGTCCGTCCGAATGGTTCTGTTAACCTCCGCACTGAAGCAGCACTCGGTTACAGACCTTGCCGACGGCCTCACAACCCCTTGCTGAGACACTGTCGCTCAAGCCAGCCAGCATTGGCCGCCACCGTTCTGTCCCAGCGGGGCCGAGTGCGTGAGGAATCAAAGCACGGGTTCGTGGCACGTCCTCGGCCCTGTGATCGCAACACCGATTACGCTACGTTCTGCTAAGGCGGACCGTACGGCCCGCAATGCAGTTCTGCTGCTTAACTGCGTCCACAGCGAGAGCGTACTATTTGACAAATGTTGACATTGTAACTCGAGCAACGGTGGACTTGGACCAGCGCGAGGCGAGTCGGTTTTAGCAGGTTGACCGAGCGGTCTGGGCGTACGGCAGGCGAAAATCCACGGAAGCATGTCAATACGCGAAACGCAAAAACGACGGCGCAAGAGCGACAAAAGAAACGAAGAGTTGGCCAATGTGGGATTCGAACCCACGCCCTTTCGGACCAGTGCCTTAAACTGGCGCCTTAGACCGCTCGGCCAATTGACCACCATGCGCTAACCACAACCCTCACGCACTCAAAAACCGCCATCACGCAACACTCGCAAACACCGCAACCACGTGCCGCGCACACACAAACGGACCTCAATGCAGACCACCTGGCCTCGCTGAACAACCTCCTTCATCGATTGTCTCAGTCCGCGGCTGTCCAGACGAGTTATGGTCGACTCCACATCGTCCGTCCGAATGGTTCTGTTAACCTCCGCACTGAAGCAGTACTCGGTTACAGACCTTGCCGACGGCCTCACAACCCCTTGCTGAGACACTGTCGCTCAAGCCAGCCAGCATTGGCCGCCACCGTTCTGTCCCAGCGGGGCCGAGTGCGTGAGGAATCAAAGCACGGGTTCGTGGCACGTCCTCGGCCCTGTGATCGCAACACCGATTACGCTACGTTCTGCTAAGGCGGACCGTACGGCCCGCAATACAGTTCTGCTGCTCGGCTGCGTCCACAGCGAGAGCGTACTATTTGACAAATGTTGACATTGTAACTCGAGCAACGGTGGACTTGAACCAGCGCGAGGCGAGTCGGTTTTAGCAGGTTGACCGAGCGGTCTGGGCGTACGGCAGGCGAAAATCCACGGAAGCATGTCAATACGCGAAACGCAAAAACGACGGCGCAAGAGCGACAAAAGAAACGAAGAGTTGGCCAATGTGGGATTCGAACCCACGCCCTTTCGGACCAGTGCCTTAAACTGGCGCCTTAGACCGCTCGGCCAATTGACCACCATGCGCTAACCACAACCCTCACGCACTCAAAAACCGCCATCACGCAACACTCGCAAACACCGCAACCACGTGCCGCGCACACACAAACGGACCTCAATGCAGACCACCTGGCCTCGCTGAACAACCTCCTTCATCGATTGTCTCAGTCCGCGGCTGTCCAGACGAGTTATGGTCGACTTTACATCGTCCGTCCGAATGGTTCTGTTAACCTCCGCACTGAAGCAGCACTCGGTTACAGACCTTGCCGACGGCCTCACAACCCCTTGCTGAGACACTGTCGCTCAAGCCAGCCAGCATTGGCCGCCACCGTTCTGTCCCAGCGGGGCCGAGTGCGTGAGGAATCAAAGCACGGGTTCGTGGCACGTCCTCGGCCCTGTGATCGCAACACCGATTACGCTACGTTCTGCTAAGGCGGACCGTACGGCCCGCAATACATTTCTGCTGCTCGGCTGCGTCCACAGCGAGAGCGTACTATTTGACAAATGTTGACATTGTAACTCGAGCAACGGTGGACTTGGACCAGCGCGAGGCGAGTCGGTTTTAGCAGGTTGACCGAGCGGTCTGGGCGTACGGCAGGCGAAAATCCACGGAAGCATGTCAATACGCGAAACGCAAAAACGACGGCGCAAGAGCGACAAAAGAAACGAAGAGTTGGCCAATGTGGGATACGAACCCACGCCCTTTCGGACCAGTGCCTTAAACTGGCGCCTTAGACCGCTCGGCCAATTGACCACCATGCGCTAACCACAACCCTCACGCACTCAAAAACCGCCATCACGCAACACTCGCAAACACCGCAACCACGTGCCGCGCACACACAAACGGACCTCAATGCAGACCACCTGGCCTCGCTGAACAACCTCCTTCATCGATTGTCTCAGTCCGCGGCTGTCCAGACGAGTTATGGTCGACTCCACATCGTCCGTCCGAATGGTTCTGTTAACCTCCGCACTGAAGCAGTACTCGGTTACAGACCTTGCCGACGGCCTCACAACCCCTTGCTGAGACACTGTCGCTCAAGCCAGCCAGCATTGGCCGCCACCGTTCTGTCCCAGCGGGGCCGAGTGCGTGAGGAATCAAAGCACGGGTTCGTGGCACGTCCTCGGCCCTGTGATCGCAACACCGATTACGCTACGTTCTGCTAAGGCGGACCGTACGGCCCGCAATACAGTTCTGCTGCTCGGCTGCGTCCACAGCGAGAGCGTACTATTTGACAAATGTTGACATTGTAACTCGAGCAACGGTGGACTTGAACCAGCGCGAGGCGAGTCGGTTTTAGCAGGTTGACCGAGCGGTCTGGGCGTACGGCAGGCGAAAATCCACGGAAGCATGTCAATACGCGAAACGCAAAAACGACGGCGCAAGAGCGACAAAAGAAACGAAGAGTTGGCCAATGTGGGATTCGAACCCACGCCCTTTCGGACCAGTGCCTTAAACTGGCGCCTTAGACCGCTCGGCCAATTGACCACCATGCGCTAACCACAACCCTCACGCACTCAAAAACCGCCATCACGCAACACTCGCAAACACCGCAACCACGTGCCGCGCACACACAAACGGACCTCAATGCAGACCACCTGGCCTCGCTGAACAACCTCCTTCATCGATTGTCTCAGTCCGCGGCTGTCCAGACGAGTTATGGTCGACTTTACATCGTCCGTCCGAATGGTTCTGTTAACCTCCGCACTGAAGCAGCACTCGGTTACAGACCTTGCCGACGGCCTCACAACCCCTTGCTGAGACACTGTCGCTCAAGCCAGCCAGCATTGGCCGCCACCGTTCTGTCCCAGCGGGGCCGAGTGCGTGAGGAATCAAAGCACGGGTTCGTGGCACGTCCTCGGCCCTGTGATCGCAACACCGATTACGCTACGTTCTGCTAAGGCGGACCGTACGGCCCGCAATACATTTCTGCTGCTCGGCTGCGTCCACAGCGAGAGCGTACTATTTGACAAATGTTGACATTGTAACTCGAGCAACGGTGGACTTGGACCAGCGCGAGGCGAGTCGGTTTTAGCAGGTTGACCGAGCGGTCTGGGCGTACGGCAGGCGAAAATCCACGGAAGCATGTCAATACGCGAAACGCAAAAACGACGGCGCAAGAGCGACAAAAGAAACGAAGAGTTGGCCAATGTGGGATACGAACCCACGCCCTTTCGGACCAGTGCCTTAAACTGGCGCCTTAGACCGCTCGGCCAATTGACCACCATGCGCTAACCACAACCCTCACGCACTCAAAAACCGCCATCACGCAACACTCGCAAACACCGCAACCACGTGCCGCGCACACACAAACGGACCTCAATGCAGACCACCTGGCCTCGCTGAACAACCTCCTTCATCGATTGTCTCAGTCCGCGGCTGTCCAGACGAGTTATGGTCGACTCCACATCGTCCGTCCGAATGGTTCTGTTAACCTCCGCACTGAAGCAGCACTCGGTTACAGACCTTGCCGACGGCCTCACAACCCCTTGCTGAGACACTGTCGCTCAAGCCAGCCAGCATTGGCCGCCACCGTTCTGTCCCAGCGGGGCCGAGTGCGTGAGGAATCAAAGCACGGGTTCGTGGCACGTCCTCGGCCCTGTGATCGCAACACCGATTACGCTACGTTCTGCTAAGGCGGACCGTACGGCCCGCAATGCAGTTCTGCTGCTTAACTGCGTCCACAGCGAGATCGTACTATTTGACAAATGTTGACATTGTAACTCGAGCAACGGTGGACTTGGACCAGCGCGAGGCGAGTCGGTTTTAGCAGGTTGACCGAGCGGTCTGGGCGTACGGCAGGCGAAAATCCACGGAAGCATGTCAATACGCGAAACGCAAAAACGACGGCGCAAGAGCGACAAAAGAAACGAAGAGTTGGCCAATGTGGGATTCGAACCCACGCCCTTTCGGACCAGTGCCTTAAACTGGCGCCTTAGACCGCTCGGCCAATTGACCACCATGCGCTAACCACAACCCTCACGCACTCAAAAACCGCCATCACGCAACACTCGCAAACACCGCAACCACGTGCCGCGCACACACAAACGGACCTCAATGCAGACCACCTGGCCTCGCTGAACAACCTCCTTCATCGATTGTCTCAGTCCGCGGCTGTCCAGACGAGTTATGGTCGACTCCACATCGTCCGTCCGAATGGTTCTGTTAACCTCCGCACTGAAGCAGCACTCGGTTACAGACCTTGCCGACGGCCTCACAACCCCTTGCTGAGACACTGTCGCTCAAGCCAGCCAGCATTGGCCGCCACCGTTCTGTCCCAGCGGGGCCGAGTGCGTGAGGAATCAAAGCACGGGTTCGTGGCACGTCCTCGGCCCTGTGATCGCAACACCGATTACGCTACGTTCTGCTAAGGCGGACCGTACGGCCCGCAATGCAGTTCTGCTGCTTAACTGCGTCCACAGCGAGAGCGTACTATTTGACAAATGTTGACATTGTAACTCGAGCAACGGTGGACTTGGACCAGCGCGAGGCGAGTCGGTTTTAGCAGGTTGACCGAGCGGTCTGGGCGTACGGCAGGCGAAAATCCACGGAAGCATGTCAATACGCGAAACGCAAAAACGACGGCGCAAGAGCGACAAAAGAAACGAAGAGTTGGCCAATGTGGGATTCGAACCCACGCCCTTTCGGACCAGTGCCTTAAACTGGCGCCTTAGACCGCTCGGCCAATTGACCACCATGCGCTAACCACAACCCTCACGCACTCAAAAACCGCCATCACGCAACACTCGCAAACACCGCAACCACGTGCCGCGCACACACAAACGGACCTCAATGCAGACCACCTGGCCTCGCTGAACAACCTCCTTCATCGATTGTCTCAGTCCGCGGCTGTCCAGACGAGTTATGGTCGACTCCACATCGTCCGTCCGAATGGTTCTGTTAACCTCCGCACTGAAGCAGTACTCGGTTACAGACCTTGCCGACGGCCTCACAACCCCTTGCTGAGACACTGTCGCTCAAGCCAGCCAGCATTGGCCGCCACCGTTCTGTCCCAGCGGGGCCGAGTGCGTGAGGAATCAAAGCACGGGTTCGTGGCACGTCCTCGGCCCTGTGATCGCAACACCGATTACGCTACGTTCTGCTAAGGCGGACCGTACGGCCCGCAATGCAGTTCTGCTGCTTAACTGCGTCCACAGCGAGAGCGTACTATTTGACAAATGTTGACATTGTAACTCGAGCAACGGTGGACTTGGACCAGCGCGAGGCGAGTCGGTTTTAGCAGGTTGACCGAGCGGTCTGGGCGTACGGCAGGCGAAAATCCACGGAAGCATGTCAATACGCGAAACGCAAAAACGACGGCGCAAGAGCGACAAAAGAAACGAAGAGTTGGCCAATGTGGGATTCGAACCCACGCCCTTTCGGACCAGTGCCTTAAACTGGCGCCTTAGACCGCTCGGCCAATTGACCACCATGCGCTAACCACAACCCTCACGCACTCAAAAACCGCCATCACGCAACACTCGCAAACACCGCAACCACGTGCCGCGCACACACAAACGGACCTCAATGCAGACCACCTGGCCTCGCTGAACAACCTCCTTCATCGATTGTCTCAGTCCGCGGCTGTCCAGACGAGTTATGGTCGACTCCACATCGTCCGTCCGAATGGTTCTGTTAACCTCCGCACTGAAGCAGTACTCGGTTACAGACCTTGCCGACGGCTTCACAACCCCTTGCTGAGACACTGTCGCTCAAGCCAGCCAGCATTGGCCGCCACCGTTCTGTCCCAGCGGGGCCGAGTGCGTGAGGAATCAAAGCACGGGTTCGTGGCACGTCCTCGGCCCTGTGATCGCAACACCGATTACGCTACGTTCTGCTAAGGCGGACCGTACGGCCCGCAATGCAGTTCTGCTGCTTAACTGCGTCCACAGCGAGAGCGTACTATTTGACAAATGCTGACATTGTAACTCGAGCAACGGTGGACTTGGACCAGCGCGAGGCGAGTCGGTTTTAGCAGGTTTGACCGAGCGGTCTGGGCGTACGGCAGGCGAAAATCCACGGAAGCATGTCAATACGCGAAACGCAAAAACGACGGCGCAAGAGCGACAAAAGAAACGAAGAGTTGGCCAATGTGGGATTCGAACCCACGCCCTTTCGGACCAGTGCCTTAAACTGGCGCCTTAGACCGCTCGGCCAATTGACCACCATGCGCTAACCACAACCCTCACGCACTCAATAACCGCCATCACGCAACACTCGCAAACACCGCAACCACGTGCCGCGCACACACAAACGGACCTCAATGCAGACCACCTGGCCTCGCTGAACAACCTCCTTCATCGATTGTCTCAGTCCGCGGCTGTCCAGACGAGTTATGGTCGACTCCACATCGTCCGTCCGAATGGTTCTGTTAACCTCCGCACTGAAGCAGTACTCGGTTACAGACCTTGCCGACGGCCTCACAACCCCTTGCTGAGACACTGTCGCTCAAGCCAGCCAGCATTGGCCGCCACCGTTCTGTCCCAGCGGGGCCGAGTGCGTGAGGAATCAAAGCACGGGTTCGTGGCACGTCCTCGGCCCTGTGATCGCAACACCGATTACGCTACGTTCTGCTAAGGCGGACCGTACGGCCCGCAATGCAGTTCTGCTGCTTAACTGCGTCCACAGCGAGAGCGTACTATTTGACAAATGCTGACATTGTAACTCGAGCAACGGTGGACTTGGACCAGCGCGAGGCGAGTCGGTTTTAGCAGGTTTGACCGAGCGGTCTGGGCGTACGGCAGGCGAAAATCCACGGAAGCATGTCAATACGCGAAACGCAAAAACGACGGCGCAAGAGCGACAAAAGAAACGAAGAGTTGGCCAATGTGGGATTCGAACCCACGCCCTTTCGGACCAGTGCCTTAAACTGGCGCCTTAGACCGCTCGGCCAATTGACCACCATGCGCTAACCACAACCCTCACGCACTCAATAACCGCCATCACGCAACACTCGCAAACACCGCAACCACGTGCCGCGCACACACAAACGGACCTCAATGCAGACCACCTGGCCTCGCTGAACAACCTCCTTCATCGATTGTCTCAGTCCGCGGCTGTCCAGACGAGTTATGGTCGACTCCACATCGTCCGTCCGAATGGTTCTGTTAACCTCCGCACTGAAGCAGTACTCGGTTACAGACCTTGCCGACGGCCTCACAACCCCTTGCTGAGACACTGTCGCTCAAGCCAGCCAGCATTGGCCGCCACCGTTCTGTCCCAGCGGGGCCGAGTGCGTGAGGAATCAAAGCACGGGTTCGTGGCACGTCCTCGGCCCTGTGATCGCAACACCGATTACGCTACGTTCTGCTAAGGCGGACCGTACGGCCCGCAATGCAGTTCTGCTGCTTAACTGCGTCCACAGCGAGAGCGTACTATTTGACAAATGCTGACATTGTAACTCGAGCAACGGTGGACTTGGACCAGCGCGAGGCGAGTCGGTTTTAGCAGGTTTGACCGAGCGGTCTGGGCGTACGGCAGGCGAAAATCCACGGAAGCATGTCAATACGCGAAACGCAAAAACGACGGCGCAAGAGCGACAAAAGAAACGAAGAGTTGGCCAATGTGGGATTCGAACCCACGCCCTTTCGGACCAGTGCCTTAAACTGGCGCCTTAGACCGCTCGGCCAATTGACCACCATGCGCTAACCACAACCCTCACGCACTCAATAACCGCCATCACGCAACACTCGCAAACACCGCAACCACGTGCCGCGCACACACAAACGGACCTCAATGCAGACCACCTGGCCTCGCTGAACAACCTCCTTCATCGATTGTCTCAGTCCGCGGCTGTCCAGACGAGTTATGGTCGACTCCACATCGTCCGTCCGAATGGTTCTGTTAACCTCCGCACTGAAGCAGTACTCGGTTACAGACCTTGCCGACGGCTTCACAACCCCTTGCTGAGACACTGTCGCTCAAGCCAGCCAGCATTGGCCGCCACCGTTCTGTCCCAGCGGGGCCGAGTGCGTGAGGAATCAAAGCACGGGTTCGTGGCACGTCCTCGGCCCTGTGATCGCAACACCGATTACGCTACGTTCTGCTAAGGCGGACCGTACGGCCCGCAATGCAGTTCTGCTGCTTAACTGCGTCCACAGCGAGAGCGTACTATTTGACAAATGCTGACATTGTAACTCGAGCAACGGTGGACTTGGACCAGCGCGAGGCGAGTCGGTTTTAGCAGGTTTGACCGAGCGGTCTGGGCGTACGGCAGGCGAAAATCCACGGAAGCATGTCAATACGCGAAACGCAAAAACGACGGCGCAAGAGCGACAAAAGAAACGAAGAGTTGGCCAATGTGGGATTCGAACCCACGCCCTTTCGGACCAGTGCCTTAAACTGGCGCCTTAGACCGCTCGGCCAATTGACCACCATGCGCTAACCACAACCCTCACGCACTCAATAACCGCCATCACGCAACACTCGCAAACACCGCAACCACGTGCCGCGCACACACAAACGGACCTCAATGCAGACCACCTGGCCTCGCTGAACAACCTCCTTCATCGATTGTCTCAGTCCGCGGCTGTCCAGACGAGTTATGGTCGACTCCACATCGTCCGTCCGAATGGTTCTGTTAACCTCCGCACTGAAGCAGTACTCGGTTACAGACCTTGCCGACGGCTTCACAACCCCTTGCTGAGACACTGTCGCTCAAGCCAGCCAGCATTGGCCGCCACCGTTCTGTCCCAGCGGGGCCGAGTGCGTGAGGAATCAAAGCACGGGTTCGTGGCACGTCCTCGGCCCTGTGATCGCAACACCGATTACGCTACGTTCTGCTAAGGCGGACCGTACGGCCCGCAATGCAGTTCTGCTGCTTAACTGCGTCCACAGCGAGAGCGTACTATTTGACAAATGCTGACATTGTAACTCGAGCAACGGTGGACTTGGACCAGCGCGAGGCGAGTCGGTTTTAGCAGGTTTGACCGAGCGGTCTGGGCGTACGGCAGGCGAAAATCCACGGAAGCATGTCAATACGCGAAACGCAAAAACGACGGCGCAAGAGCGACAAAAGAAACGAAGAGTTGGCCAATGTGGGATTCGAACCCACGCCCTTTCGGACCAGTGCCTTAAACTGGCGCCTTAGACCGCTCGGCCAATTGACCACCATGCGCTAACCACAACCCTCACGCACTCAATAACCGCCATCACGCAACACTCGCAAACACCGCAACCACGTGCCGCGCACACACAGACGGACCTCAATGCAGACCACCTGGCCTCGCTGAACAACCTCCTTCATCGATTGTCTCAGTCCGCGGCTGTCCAGACGAGTTATGGTCGACTCCACATCGTCCGTCCGAATGGTTCTGTTAACCTCCGCACTGAAGCAGTACTCGGTTACAGACCTTGCCGACGGCTTCACAACCCCTTGCTGAGACACTGTCGCTCAAGCCAGCCAGCATTGGCCGCCACCGTTCTGTCCCAGCGGGGCCGAGTGCGTGAGGAATCAAAGCACGGGTTCGTGGCACGTCCTCGGCCCTGTGATCGCAACACCGATTACGCTACGTTCTGCTAAGGCGGACCGTACGGCCCGCAATGCAGTTCTGCTGCTTAACTGCGTCCACAGCGAGAGCGTACTATTTGACAAATGTTGACATTGTAACTCGAGCAACGGTGGACTTGGACCAGCGCGAGGCGAGTCGGTTTTAGCAGGTTTGACCGAGCGGTCTGGGCGTACGGCAGGCGAAAATCCACGGAAGCATGTCAATACGCGAAACGCAAAAACGACGGCGCAAGAGCGACAAAAGAAACGAAGAGTTGGCCAATGTGGGATTCGAACCCACGCCCTTTCGGACCAGTGCCTTAAACTGGCGCCTTAGACCGCTCGGCCAATTGACCACCATGCGCTAACCACAACCCTCACGCACTCAATAACCGCCATCACGCAACACTCGCAAACACCGCAACCACGTGCCGCGCACACACAAACGGACCTCAATGCAGACCACCTGGCCTCGCTGAACAACCTCCTTCATCGATTGTCTCAGTCCGCGGCTGTCCAGACGAGTTATGGTCGACTCCACATCGTCCGTCCGAATGGTTCTGTTAACCTCCGCACTGAAGCAGTACTCGGTTACAGACCTTGCCGACGGCCTCACAACCCCTTGCTGAGACACTGTCGCTCAAGCCAGCCAGCATTGGCCGCCACCGTTCTGTCCCAGCGGGGCCGAGTGCGTGAGGAATCAAAGCACGGGTTCGTGGCACGTCCTCGGCCCTGTGATCGCAACACCGATTACGCTACGTTCTGCTAAGGCGGACCGTACGGCCCGCAATACAGTTCTGCTGCTCGGCTGCGTCCACAGCGAGAGCGTACTATTTGACAAATGTTGACATTGTAACTCGAGCAACGGTGGACTTGAACCAGCGCGAGGCGAGTCGGTTTTAGCAGGTTGGCCGAGCGGTCTGGGCGTACGGCAGGCGAAAATCCACGGAAGCATGTCAATACGCGAAACGCAAAAACGACGGCGCAAGAGCGACAAAAGAAACGAAGAGTTGGCCAATGTGGGATTCGAACCCACGCCCTTTCGGACCAGTGCCTTAAACTGGCGCCTTAGACCGCTCGGCCAATTGACCACCATGCGCTAACCACAACCCTCACGCACTCAAAAACCGCCATCACGCAACACTCGCAAACACCGCAACCACGTGCCGCGCACACACAAACGGACCTCAATGCAGACCACCTGGCCTCGCTGAACAACCTCCTTCATCGATTGTCTCAGTCCGCGGCTGTCCAGACGAGTTATGGTCGACTCCACATCGTCCGTCCGAATGGTTCTGTTAACCTCCGCACTGAAGCAGCACTCGGTTACAGACCTTGCCGACGGCCTCACAACCCCTTGCTGAGACACTGTCGCTCAAGCCAGCCAGCATTGGCCGCCACCGTTCTGTCCCAGCGGGGCCGAGTGCGTGAGGAATCAAAGCACGGGTTCGTGGCACGTCCTCGGCCCTGTGATCGCAACACCGATTACGCTACGTTCTGCTAAGGCGGACCGTACGGCCCGCAATGCAGTTCTGCTGCTTAACTGCGTCCACAGCGAGATCGTACTATTTGACAAATGTTGACATTGTAACTCGAGCAACGGTGGACTTGGACCAGCGCGAGGCGAGTCGGTTTTAGCAGGTTGACCGAGCGGTCTGGGCGTACGGCAGGCGAAAATCCACGGAAGCATGTCAATACGCGAAACGCAAAAACGACGGCGCAAGAGCGACAAAAGAAACGAAGAGTTGGCCAATGTGGGATACGAACCCACGCCCTTTCGGACCAGTGCCTTAAACTGGCGCCTTAGACCGCTCGGCCAATTGACCACCATGCGCTAACCACAACCCTCACGCACTCAAAAACCGCCATCACGCAACACTCGCAAACACCGCAACCACGTGCCGCGCACACACAAACGGACCTCAATGCAGACCACCTGGCCTCGCTGAACAACCTCCTTCATCGATTGTCTCAGTCCGCGGCTGTCCAGACGAGTTATGGTCGACTCCACATCGTCCGTCCGAATGGTTCTGTTAACCTCCGCACTGAAGCAGCACTCGGTTACAGACCTTGCCGACGGCCTCACAACCCCTTGCTGAGACACTGTCGCTCAAGCCAGCCAGCATTGGCCGCCACCGTTCTGTCCCAGCGGGGCCGAGTGCGTGAGGAATCAAAGCACGGGTTCGTGGCACGTCCTCGGCCCTGTGATCGCAACACCGATTACGCTACGTTCTGCTAAGGCGGACCGTACGGCCCGCAATGCAGTTCTGCTGCTTAACTGCGTCCACAGCGAGATCGTACTATTTGACAAATGTTGACATTGTAACTCGAGCAACGGTGGACTTGGACCAGCGCGAGGCGAGTCGGTTTTAGCAGGTTGACCGAGCGGTCTGGGCGTACGGCAGGCGAAAATCCACGGAAGCATGTCAATACGCGAAACGCAAAAACGACGGCGCAAGAGCGACAAAAGAAACGAAGAGTTGGCCAATGTGGGATTCGAACCCACGCCCTTTCGGACCAGTGCCTTAAACTGGCGCCTTAGACCGCTCGGCCAATTGACCACCATGCGCTAACCACAACCCTCACGCACTCAAAAACCGCCATCACGCAACACTCGCAAACACCGCAACCACGTGCCGCGCACACACAAACGGACCTCAATGCAGACCACCTGGCCTCGCTGAACAACCTCCTTCATCGATTGTCTCAGTCCGCGGCTGTCCAGACGAGTTATGGTCGACTCCACATCGTCCGTCCGAATGGTTCTGTTAACCTCCGCACTGAAGCAGCACTCGGTTACAGACCTTGCCGACGGCCTCACAACCCCTTGCTGAGACACTGTCGCTCAAGCCAGCCAGCATTGGCCGCCACCGTTCTGTCCCAGCGGGGCCGAGTGCGTGAGGAATCAAAGCACGGGTTCGTGGCACGTCCTCGGCCCTGTGATCGCAACACCGATTACGCTACGTTCTGCTAAGGCGGACCGTACGGCCCGCAATGCAGTTCTGCTGCTTAACTGCGTCCACAGCGAGATCGTACTATTTGACAAATGTTGACATTGTAACTCGAGCAACGGTGGACTTGGACCAGCGCGAGGCGAGTCGGTTTTAGCAGGTTGACCGAGCGGTCTGGGCGTACGGCAGGCGAAAATCCACGGAAGCATGTCAATACGCGAAACGCAAAAACGACGGCGCAAGAGCGACAAAAGAAACGAAGAGTTGGCCAATGTGGGATTCGAACCCACGCCCTTTCGGACCAGTGCCTTAAACTGGCGCCTTAGACCGCTCGGCCAATTGACCACCATGCGCTAACCACAACCCTCACGCACTCAATAACCGCCATCACGCAACACTCGCAAACACCGCAACCACGTGCCGCGCACACACAAACGGACCTCAATGCAGACCACCTGGCCTCGCTGAACAACCTCCTTCATCGATTGTCTCAGTCCGCGGCTGTCCAGACGAGTTATGGTCGACTCCACATCGTCCGTCCGAATGGTTCTGTTAACCTCCGCACTGAAGCAGTACTCGGTTACAGACCTTGCCGACGGCCTCACAACCCCTTGCTGAGACACTGTCGCTCAAGCCAGCCAGCATTGGCCGCCACCGTTCTGTCCCAGCGGGGCCGAGTGCGTGAGGAATCAAAGCACGGGTTCGTGGCACGTCCTCGGCCCTGTGATCGCAACACCGATTACGCTACGTTCTGCTAAGGCGGACCGTACGGCCCGCAATACAGTTCTGCTGCTCGGCTGCGTCCACAGCGAGAGCGTACTATTTGACAAATGTTGACATTGTAACTCGAGCAACGGTGGACTTGAACCAGCGCGAGGCGAGTCGGTTTTAGCAGGTTGGCCGAGCGGTCTGGGCGTACGGCAGGCGAAAATCCACGGAAGCATGTCAATACGCGAAACGCAAAAACGACGGCGCAAGAGCGACAAAAGAAACGAAGAGTTGGCCAATGTGGGATTCGAACCCACGCCCTTTCGGACCAGTGCCTTAAACTGGCGCCTTAGACCGCTCGGCCAATTGACCACCATGCGCTAACCACAACCCTCACGCACTCAAAAACCGCCATCACGCAACACTCGCAAACACCGCAACCACGTGCCGCGCACACACAAACGGACCTCAATGCAGACCACCTGGCCTCGCTGAACAACCTCCTTCATCGATTGTCTCAGTCCGCGGCTGTCCAGACGAGTTATGGTCGACTCCACATCGTCCGTCCGAATGGTTCTGTTAACCTCCGCACTGAAGCAGTACTCGGTTACAGACCTTGCCGACGGCCTCACAACCCCTTGCTGAGACACTGTCGCTCAAGCCAGCCAGCATTGGCCGCCACCGTTCTGTCCCAGCGGGGCCGAGTGCGTGAGGAATCAAAGCACGGGTTCGTGGCACGTCCTCGGCCCTGTGATCGCAACACCGATTACGCTACGTTCTGCTAAGGCGGACCGTACGGCCCGCAATACAGTTCTGCTGCTCGGCTGCGTCCACAGCGAGAGCGTACTATTTGACAAATGTTGACATTGTAACTCGAGCAACGGTGGACTTGAACCAGCGCGAGGCGAGTCGGTTTTAGCAGGTTGACCGAGCGGTCTGGGCGTACGGCAGGCGAAAATCCACGGAAGCATGTCAATACGCGAAACGCAAAAGCGACGGCGCAAGAGCGACAAAAGAAACGAAGAGTTGGCCAATGTGGGATTCGAACCCACGCCCTTTCGGACCAGTGCCTTAAACTGGCGCCTTAGACCGCTCGGCCAATTGACCACCATGCGCTAACCACAACCCTCACGCACTCAAAAACCGCCATCACGCAACACTCGCAAACACCGCAACCACGTGCCGCGCACACACAAACGGACCTCAATGCAGACCACCTGGCCTCGCTGAACAACCTCCTTCATCGATTGTCTCAGTCCGCGGCTGTCCAGACGAGTTATGGTCGACTCCACATCGTCCGTCCGAATGGTTCTGTTAACCTCCGCACTGAAGCAGCACTCGGTTACAGACCTTGCCGACGGCCTCACAACCCCTTGCTGAGACACTGTCGCTCAAGCCAGCCAGCATTGGCCGCCACCGTTCTGTCCCAGCGGGGCCGAGTGCGTGAGGAATCAAAGCACGGGTTCGTGGCACGTCCTCGGCCCTGTGATCGCAACACCGATTACGCTACGTTCTGCTAAGGCGGACCGTACGGCCCGCAATACAGTTCTGCTGCTCGGCTGCGTCCACAGCGAGAGCGTACTATTTGACAAATGTTGACATTGTAACTCGAGCAACGGTGGACTTGAACCAGCGCGAGGCGAGTCGGTTTTAGCAGGTTGACCGAGCGGTCTGGGCGTACGGCAGGCGAAAATCCACGGAAGCATGTCAATACGCGAAACGCAAAAACGACGGCGCAAGAGCGACAAAAGAAACGAAGAGTTGGCCAATGTGGGATTCGAACCCACGCCCTTTCGGACCAGTGCCTTAAACTGGCGCCTTAGACCGCTCGGCCAATTGACCACCATGCGCTAACCACAACCCTCACGCACTCAAAAACCGCCATCACGCAACACTCGCAAACACCGCAACCACGTGCCGCGCACACACAAACGGACCTCAATGCAGACCACCTGGCCTCGCTGAACAACCTCCTTCATCGATTGTCTCAGTCCGCGGCTGTCCAGACGAGTTATGGTCGACTCCACATCGTCCGTCCGAATGGTTCTGTTAACCTCCGCACTGAAGCAGTACTCGGTTACAGACCTTGCCGACGGCCTCACAACCCCTTGCTGAGACACTGTCGCTCAAGCCAGCCAGCATTGGCCGCCACCGTTCTGTCCCAGCGGGGCCGAGTGCGTGAGGAATCAAAGCACGGGTTCGTGGCACGTCCTCGGCCCTGTGATCGCAACACCGATTACGCTACGTTCTGCTAAGGCGGACCGTACGGCCCGCAATACAGTTCTGCTGCTCGGCTGCGTCCACAGCGAGAGCGTACTATTTGACAAATGTTGACATTGTAACTCGAGCAACGGTGGACTTGGACCAGCGCGAGGCGAGTCGGTTTTAGCAGGTTGACCGAGCGGTCTGGGCGTACGGCAGGCGAAAATCCACGGAAGCATGTCAATACGCGAAACGCAAAAACGACGGCGCAAGAGCGACAAAAGAAACGAAGAGTTGGCCAATGTGGGATACGAACCCACGCCCTTTCGGACCAGTGCCTTAAACTGGCGCCTTAGACCGCTCGGCCAATTGACCACCATGCGCTAACCACAACCCTCACGCACTCAAAAACCGCCATCACGCAACACTCGCAAACACCGCAACCACGTGCCGCGCACACACAAACGGACCTCAATGCAGACCACCTGGCCTCGCTGAACAACCTCCTTCATCGATTGTCTCAGTCCGCGGCTGTCCAGACGAGTTATGGTCGACTCCACATCGTCCGTCCGAATGGTTCTGTTAACCTCCGCACTGAAGCAGTACTCGGTTACAGACCTTGCCGACGGCCTCACAACCCCTTGCTGAGACACTGTCGCTCAAGCCAGCCAGCATTGGCCGCCACCGTTCTGTCCCAGCGGGGCCGAGTGCGTGAGGAATCAAAGCACGGGTTCGTGGCACGTCCTCGGCCCTGTGATCGCAACACCGATTACGCTACGTTCTGCTAAGGCGGACCGTACGGCCCGCAATACAGTTCTGCTGCTCGGCTGCGTCCACAGCGAGAGCGTACTATTTGACAAATGTTGACATTGTAACTCGAGCAACGGTGGACTTGGACCAGCGCGAGGCGAGTCGGTTTTAGCAGGTTGACCGAGCGGTCTGGGCGTACGGCAGGCGAAAATCCACGGAAGCATGTCAATACGCGAAACGCAAAAACGACGGCGCAAGAGCGACAAAAGAAACGAAGAGTTGGCCAATGTGGGATACGAACCCACGCCCTTTCGGACCAGTGCCTTAAACTGGCGCCTTAGACCGCTCGGCCAATTGACCACCATGCGCTAACCACAACCCTCACGCACTCAAAAACCGCCATCACGCAACACTCGCAAACACCGCAACCACGTGCCGCGCACACACAAACGGACCTCAATGCAGACCACCTGGCCTCGCTGAACAACCTCCTTCATCGATTGTCTCAGTCCGCGGCTGTCCAGACGAGTTATGGTCGACTCCACATCGTCCGTCCGAATGGTTCTGTTAACCTCCGCACTGAAGCAGTACTCGGTTACAGACCTTGCCGACGGCCTCACAACCCCTTGCTGAGACACTGTCGCTCAAGCCAGCCAGCATTGGCCGCCACCGTTCTGTCCCAGCGGGGCCGAGTGCGTGAGGAATCAAAGCACGGGTTCGTGGCACGTCCTCGGCCCTGTGATCGCAACACCGATTACGCTACGTTCTGCTAAGGCGGACCGTACGGCCCGCAATACAGTTCTGCTGCTCGGCTGCGTCCACAGCGAGAGCGTACTATTTGACAAATGTTGACATTGTAACTCGAGCAACGGTGGACTTGGACCAGCGCGAGGCGAGTCGGTTTTAGCAGGTTGACCGAGCGGTCTGGGCGTACGGCAGGCGAAAATCCACGGAAGCATGTCAATACGCGAAACGCAAAAACGACGGCGCAAGAGCGACAAAAGAAACGAAGAGTTGGCCAATGTGGGATACGAACCCACGCCCTTTCGGACCAGTGCCTTAAACTGGCGCCTTAGACCGCTCGGCCAATTGACCACCATGCGCTAACCACAACCCTCACGCACTCAAAAACCGCCATCACGCAACACTCGCAAACACCGCAACCACGTGCCGCGCACACACAAACGGACCTCAATGCAGACCACCTGGCCTCGCTGAACAACCTCCTTCATCGATTGTCTCAGTCCGCGGCTGTCCAGACGAGTTATGGTCGACTCCACATCGTCCGTCCGAATGGTTCTGTTAACCTCCGCACTGAAGCAGTACTCGGTTACAGACCTTGCCGACGGCCTCACAACCCCTTGCTGAGACACTGTCGCTCAAGCCAGCCAGCATTGGCCGCCACCGTTCTGTCCCAGCGGGGCCGAGTGCGTGAGGAATCAAAGCACGGGTTCGTGGCACGTCCTCGGCCCTGTGATCGCAACACCGATTACGCTACGTTCTGCTAAGGCGGACCGTACGGCCCGCAATACAGTTCTGCTGCTCGGCTGCGTCCACAGCGAGAGCGTACTATTTGACAAATGTTGACATTGTAACTCGAGCAACGGTGGACTTGGACCAGCGCGAGGCGAGTCGGTTTTAGCAGGTTGACCGAGCGGTCTGGGCGTACGGCAGGCGAAAATCCACGGAAGCATGTCAATACGCGAAACGCAAAAACGACGGCGCAAGAGCGACAAAAGAAACGAAGAGTTGGCCAATGTGGGATACGAACCCACGCCCTTTCGGACCAGTGCCTTAAACTGGCGCCTTAGACCGCTCGGCCAATTGACCACCATGCGCTAACCACAACCCTCACGCACTCAAAAACCGCCATCACGCAACACTCGCAAACACCGCAACCACGTGCCGCGCACACACAAACGGACCTCAATGCAGACCACCTGGCCTCGCTGAACAACCTCCTTCATCGATTGTCTCAGTCCGCGGCTGTCCAGACGAGTTATGGTCGACTCCACATCGTCCGTCCGAATGGTTCTGTTAACCTCCGCACTGAAGCAGTACTCGGTTACAGACCTTGCCGACGGCCTCACAACCCCTTGCTGAGACACTGTCGCTCAAGCCAGCCAGCATTGGCCGCCACCGTTCTGTCCCAGCGGGGCCGAGTGCGTGAGGAATCAAAGCACGGGTTCGTGGCACGTCCTCGGCCCTGTGATCGCAACACCGATTACGCTACGTTCTGCTAAGGCGGACCGTACGGCCCGCAATACAGTTCTGCTGCTCGGCTGCGTCCACAGCGAGAGCGTACTATTTGACAAATGTTGACATTGTAACTCGAGCAACGGTGGACTTGGACCAGCGCGAGGCGAGTCGGTTTTAGCAGGTTGACCGAGCGGTCTGGGCGTACGGCAGGCGAAAATCCACGGAAGCATGTCAATACGCGAAACGCAAAAACGACGGCGCAAGAGCGACAAAAGAAACGAAGAGTTGGCCAATGTGGGATTCGAACCCACGCCCTTTCGGACCAGTGCCTTAAACTGGCGCCTTAGACCGCTCGGCCAATTGACCACCATGCGCTAACCACAACCCTCACGCACTCAAAAACCGCCATCACGCAACACTCGCAAACACCGCAACCACGTGCCGCGCACACACAAACGGACCTCAATGCAGACCACCTGGCCTCGCTGAACAACCTCCTTCATCGATTGTCTCAGTCCGCGGCTGTCCAGACGAGTTATGGTCGACTCCACATCGTCCGTCCGAATGGTTCTGTTAACCTCCGCACTGAAGCAGTACTCGGTTACAGACCTTGCCGACGGCCTCACAACCCCTTGCTGAGACACTGTCGCTCAAGCCAGCCAGCATTGGCCGCCACCGTTCTGTCCCAGCGGGGCCGAGTGCGTGAGGAATCAAAGCACGGGTTCGTGGCACGTCCTCGGCCCTGTGATCGCAACACCGATTACGCTACGTTCTGCTAAGGCGGACCGTACGGCCCGCAATACAGTTCTGCTGCTCGGCTGCGTCCACAGCGAGAGCGTACTATTTGACAAATGTTGACATTGTAACTCGAGCAACGGTGGACTTGGACCAGCGCGAGGCGAGTCGGTTTTAGCAGGTTGACCGAGCGGTCTGGGCGTACGGCAGGCGAAAATCCACGGAAGCATGTCAATACGCGAAACGCAAAAACGACGGCGCAAGAGCGACAAAAGAAACGAAGAGTTGGCCAATGTGGGATTCGAACCCACGCCCTTTCGGACCAGTGCCTTAAACTGGCGCCTTAGACCGCTCGGCCAATTGACCACCATGCGCTAACCACAACCCTCACGCACTCAAAAACCGCCATCACGCAACACTCGCAAACACCGCAACCACGTGCCGCGCACACACAAACGGACCTCAATGCAGACCACCTGGCCTCGCTGAACAACCTCCTTCATCGATTGTCTCAGTCCGCGGCTGTCCAGACGAGTTATGGTCGACTCCACATCGTCCGTCCGAATGGTTCTGTTAACCTCCGCACTGAAGCAGTACTCGGTTACAGACCTTGCCGACGGCCTCACAACCCCTTGCTGAGACACTGTCGCTCAAGCCAGCCAGCATTGGCCGCCACCGTTCTGTCCCAGCGGGGCCGAGTGCGTGAGGAATCAAAGCACGGGTTCGTGGCACGTCCTCGGCCCTGTGATCGCAACACCGATTACGCTACGTTCTGCTAAGGCGGACCGTACGGCCCGCAATACAGTTCTGCTGCTCGGCTGCGTCCACAGCGAGAGCGTACTATTTGACAAATGTTGACATTGTAACTCGAGCAACGGTGGACTTGGACCAGCGCGAGGCGAGTCGGTTTTAGCAGGTTGACCGAGCGGTCTGGGCGTACGGCAGGCGAAAATCCACGGAAGCATGTCAATACGCGAAACGCAAAAACGACGGCGCAAGAGCGACAAAAGAAACGAAGAGTTGGCCAATGTGGGATTCGAACCCACGCCCTTTCGGACCAGTGCCTTAAACTGGCGCCTTAGACCGCTCGGCCAATTGACCACCATGCGCTAACCACAACCCTCACGCACTCAAAAACCGCCATCACGCAACACTCGCAAACACCGCAACCACGTGCCGCGCACACACAAACGGACCTCAATGCAGACCACCTGGCCTCGCTGAACAACCTCCTTCATCGATTGTCTCAGTCCGCGGCTGTCCAGACGAGTTATGGTCGACTCCACATCGTCCGTCCGAATGGTTCTGTTAACCTCCGCACTGAAGCAGTACTCGGTTACAGACCTTGCCGACGGCCTCACAACCCCTTGCTGAGACACTGTCGCTCAAGCCAGCCAGCATTGGCCGCCACCGTTCTGTCCCAGCGGGGCCGAGTGCGTGAGGAATCAAAGCACGGGTTCGTGGCACGTCCTCGGCCCTGTGATCGCAACACCGATTACGCTACGTTCTGCTAAGGCGGACCGTACGGCCCGCAATACAGTTCTGCTGCTCGGCTGCGTCCACAGCGAGAGCGTACTATTTGACAAATGTTGACATTGTAACTCGAGCAACGGTGGACTTGGACCAGCGCGAGGCGAGTCGGTTTTAGCAGGTTGACCGAGCGGTCTGGGCGTACGGCAGGCGAAAATCCACGGAAGCATGTCAATACGCGAAACGCAAAAACGACGGCGCAAGAGCGACAAAAGAAACGAAGAGTTGGCCAATGTGGGATACGAACCCACGCCCTTTCGGACCAGTGCCTTAAACTGGCGCCTTAGACCGCTCGGCCAATTGACCACCATGCGCTAACCACAACCCTCACGCACTCAAAAACCGCCATCACGCAACACTCGCAAACACCGCAACCACGTGCCGCGCACACACAAACGGACCTCAATGCAGACCACCTGGCCTCGCTGAACAACCTCCTTCATCGATTGTCTCAGTCCGCGGCTGTCCAGACGAGTTATGGTCGACTCCACATCGTCCGTCCGAATGGTTCTGTTAACCTCCGCACTGAAGCAGTACTCGGTTACAGACCTTGCCGACGGCCTCACAACCCCTTGCTGAGACACTGTCGCTCAAGCCAGCCAGCATTGGCCGCCACCGTTCTGTCCCAGCGGGGCCGAGTGCGTGAGGAATCAAAGCACGGGTTCGTGGCACGTCCTCGGCCCTGTGATCGCAACACCGATTACGCTACGTTCTGCTAAGGCGGACCGTACGGCCCGCAATACAGTTCTGCTGCTCGGCTGCGTCCACAGCGAGAGCGTACTATTTGACAAATGTTGACATTGTAACTCGAGCAACGGTGGACTTGGACCAGCGCGAGGCGAGTCGGTTTTAGCAGGTTGACCGAGCGGTCTGGGCGTACGGCAGGCGAAAATCCACGGAAGCATGTCAATACGCGAAACGCAAAAACGACGGCGCAAGAGCGACAAAAGAAACGAAGAGTTGGCCAATGTGGGATACGAACCCACGCCCTTTCGGACCAGTGCCTTAAACTGGCGCCTTAGACCGCTCGGCCAATTGACCACCATGCGCTAACCACAACCCTCACGCACTCAAAAACCGCCATCACGCAACACTCGCAAACACCGCAACCACGTGCCGCGCACACACAAACGGACCTCAATGCAGACCACCTGGCCTCGCTGAACAACCTCCTTCATCGATTGTCTCAGTCCGCGGCTGTCCAGACGAGTTATGGTCGACTCCACATCGTCCGTCCGAATGGTTCTGTTAACCTCCGCACTGAAGCAGTACTCGGTTACAGACCTTGCCGACGGCCTCACAACCCCTTGCTGAGACACTGTCGCTCAAGCCAGCCAGCATTGGCCGCCACCGTTCTGTCCCAGCGGGGCCGAGTGCGTGAGGAATCAAAGCACGGGTTCGTGGCACGTCCTCGGCCCTGTGATCGCAACACCGATTACGCTACGTTCTGCTAAGGCGGACCGTACGGCCCGCAATACAGTTCTGCTGCTCGGCTGCGTCCACAGCGAGAGCGTACTATTTGACAAATGTTGACATTGTAACTCGAGCAACGGTGGACTTGGACCAGCGCGAGGCGAGTCGGTTTTAGCAGGTTGACCGAGCGGTCTGGGCGTACGGCAGGCGAAAATCCACGGAAGCATGTCAATACGCGAAACGCAAAAACGACGGCGCAAGAGCGACAAAAGAAACGAAGAGTTGGCCAATGTGGGATTCGAACCCACGCCCTTTCGGACCAGTGCCTTAAACTGGCGCCTTAGACCGCTCGGCCAATTGACCACCATGCGCTAACCACAACCCTCACGCACTCAAAAACCGCCATCACGCAACACTCGCAAACACCGCAACCACGTGCCGCGCACACACAAACGGACCTCAATGCAGACCACCTGGCCTCGCTGAACAACCTCCTTCATCGATTGTCTCAGTCCGCGGCTGTCCAGACGAGTTATGGTCGACTCCACATCGTCCGTCCGAATGGTTCTGTTAACCTCCGCACTGAAGCAGTACTCGGTTACAGACCTTGCCGACGGCCTCACAACCCCTTGCTGAGACACTGTCGCTCAAGCCAGCCAGCATTGGCCGCCACCGTTCTGTCCCAGCGGGGCCGAGTGCGTGAGGAATCAAAGCACGGGTTCGTGGCACGTCCTCGGCCCTGTGATCGCAACACCGATTACGCTACGTTCTGCTAAGGCGGACCGTACGGCCCGCAATACAGTTCTGCTGCTCGGCTGCGTCCACAGCGAGAGCGTACTATTTGACAAATGTTGACATTGTAACTCGAGCAACGGTGGACTTGGACCAGCGCGAGGCGAGTCGGTTTTAGCAGGTTGACCGAGCGGTCTGGGCGTACGGCAGGCGAAAATCCACGGAAGCATGTCAATACGCGAAACGCAAAAACGACGGCGCAAGAGCGACAAAAGAAACGAAGAGTTGGCCAATGTGGGATTCGAACCCACGCCCTTTCGGACCAGTGCCTTAAACTGGCGCCTTAGACCGCTCGGCCAATTGACCACCATGCGCTAACCACAACCCTCACGCACTCAAAAACCGCCATCACGCAACACTCGCAAACACCGCAACCACGTGCCGCGCACACACAAACGGACCTCAATGCAGACCACCTGGCCTCGCTGAACAACCTCCTTCATCGATTGTCTCAGTCCGCGGCTGTCCAGACGAGTTATGGTCGACTCCACATCGTCCGTCCGAATGGTTCTGTTAACCTCCGCACTGAAGCAGTACTCGGTTACAGACCTTGCCGACGGCCTCACAACCCCTTGCTGAGACACTGTCGCTCAAGCCAGCCAGCATTGGCCGCCACCGTTCTGTCCCAGCGGGGCCGAGTGCGTGAGGAATCAAAGCACGGGTTCGTGGCACGTCCTCGGCCCTGTGATCGCAACACCGATTACGCTACGTTCTGCTAAGGCGGACCGTACGGCCCGCAATACAGTTCTGCTGCTCGGCTGCGTCCACAGCGAGAGCGTACTATTTGACAAATGTTGACATTGTAACTCGAGCAACGGTGGACTTGGACCAGCGCGAGGCGAGTCGGTTTTAGCAGGTTGACCGAGCGGTCTGGGCGTACGGCAGGCGAAAATCCACGGAAGCATGTCAATACGCGAAACGCAAAAACGACGGCGCAAGAGCGACAAAAGAAACGAAGAGTTGGCCAATGTGGGATACGAACCCACGCCCTTTCGGACCAGTGCCTTAAACTGGCGCCTTAGACCGCTCGGCCAATTGACCACCATGCGCTAACCACAACCCTCACGCACTCAAAAACCGCCATCACGCAACACTCGCAAACACCGCAACCACGTGCCGCGCACACACAAACGGACCTCAATGCAGACCACCTGGCCTCGCTGAACAACCTCCTTCATCGATTGTCTCAGTCCGCGGCTGTCCAGACGAGTTATGGTCGACTCCACATCGTCCGTCCGAATGGTTCTGTTAACCTCCGCACTGAAGCAGTACTCGGTTACAGACCTTGCCGACGGCCTCACAACCCCTTGCTGAGACACTGTCGCTCAAGCCAGCCAGCATTGGCCGCCACCGTTCTGTCCCAGCGGGGCCGAGTGCGTGAGGAATCAAAGCACGGGTTCGTGGCACGTCCTCGGCCCTGTGATCGCAACACCGATTACGCTACGTTCTGCTAAGGCGGACCGTACGGCCCGCAATACAGTTCTGCTGCTCGGCTGCGTCCACAGCGAGAGCGTACTATTTGACAAATGTTGACATTGTAACTCGAGCAACGGTGGACTTGGACCAGCGCGAGGCGAGTCGGTTTTAGCAGGTTGACCGAGCGGTCTGGGCGTACGGCAGGCGAAAATCCACGGAAGCATGTCAATACGCGAAACGCAAAAACGACGGCGCAAGAGCGACAAAAGAAACGAAGAGTTGGCCAATGTGGGATACGAACCCACGCCCTTTCGGACCAGTGCCTTAAACTGGCGCCTTAGACCGCTCGGCCAATTGACCACCATGCGCTAACCACAACCCTCACGCACTCAAAAACCGCCATCACGCAACACTCGCAAACACCGCAACCACGTGCCGCGCACACACAAACGGACCTCAATGCAGACCACCTGGCCTCGCTGAACAACCTCCTTCATCGATTGTCTCAGTCCGCGGCTGTCCAGACGAGTTATGGTCGACTCCACATCGTCCGTCCGAATGGTTCTGTTAACCTCCGCACTGAAGCAGTACTCGGTTACAGACCTTGCCGACGGCCTCACAACCCCTTGCTGAGACACTGTCGCTCAAGCCAGCCAGCATTGGCCGCCACCGTTCTGTCCCAGCGGGGCCGAGTGCGTGAGGAATCAAAGCACGGGTTCGTGGCACGTCCTCGGCCCTGTGATCGCAACACCGATTACGCTACGTTCTGCTAAGGCGGACCGTACGGCCCGCAATACAGTTCTGCTGCTCGGCTGCGTCCACAGCGAGAGCGTACTATTTGACAAATGTTGACATTGTAACTCGAGCAACGGTGGACTTGGACCAGCGCGAGGCGAGTCGGTTTTAGCAGGTTGACCGAGCGGTCTGGGCGTACGGCAGGCGAAAATCCACGGAAGCATGTCAATACGCGAAACGCAAAAACGACGGCGCAAGAGCGACAAAAGAAACGAAGAGTTGGCCAATGTGGGATACGAACCCACGCCCTTTCGGACCAGTGCCTTAAACTGGCGCCTTAGACCGCTCGGCCAATTGACCACCATGCGCTAACCACAACCCTCACGCACTCAAAAACCGCCATCACGCAACACTCGCAAACACCGCAACCACGTGCCGCGCACACACAAACGGACCTCAATGCAGACCACCTGGCCTCGCTGAACAACCTCCTTCATCGATTGTCTCAGTCCGCGGCTGTCCAGACGAGTTATGGTCGACTCCACATCGTCCGTCCGAATGGTTCTGTTAACCTCCGCACTGAAGCAGTACTCGGTTACAGACCTTGCCGACGGCCTCACAACCCCTTGCTGAGACACTGTCGCTCAAGCCAGCCAGCATTGGCCGCCACCGTTCTGTCCCAGCGGGGCCGAGTGCGTGAGGAATCAAAGCACGGGTTCGTGGCACGTCCTCGGCCCTGTGATCGCAACACCGATTACGCTACGTTCTGCTAAGGCGGACCGTACGGCCCGCAATACAGTTCTGCTGCTCGGCTGCGTCCACAGCGAGAGCGTACTATTTGACAAATGTTGACATTGTAACTCGAGCAACGGTGGACTTGGACCAGCGCGAGGCGAGTCGGTTTTAGCAGGTTGACCGAGCGGTCTGGGCGTACGGCAGGCGAAAATCCACGGAAGCATGTCAATACGCGAAACGCAAAAACGACGGCGCAAGAGCGACAAAAGAAACGAAGAGTTGGCCAATGTGGGATTCGAACCCACGCCCTTTCGGACCAGTGCCTTAAACTGGCGCCTTAGACCGCTCGGCCAATTGACCACCAAGTTTGCAATTTGCCGGCTACCCCACAAGTCCACATAGACAGGCCCATACCTGCTACTGCGCTTTCAAGCTTCGGTCCTTCCAGTCCCGTGTTGTCGTTTCTCCACCTCAGCCTATCTGTCGTGCTGTCGCCTCACCTGACTACCGGACCTTAAGACCCCGCCCCGCCCCGCGCCGCGACACCACCACCACGCTAAGCCGTCGTGCTGCTGCCGCCGAAGAACTAAGTCGTCGCGACTCCCAATCGAGCCGCTCCCTTGAAGCTGTTGCCGAGTTTGCGCCTGTGGCCCTAGGAGGTCAGAGGAGTACGGCCTAGCCCTACCGTAAAGGGGGGAACGTGACAGCTGCGAGAGAGCAGCTGGAAGAAGAAACGCCCGAACTGGTCCGCCAGCCTTCGCAGCCCATCATCATGGCGGCTCCTCGTCGTGACCAGACTTGGCATGCTGAGTGGCGAAACAAGGCCCCACAGGTCGAGTTCTCGTTGCCCACCGATGACGCACTCGCGTCAGCGGAAAAGGCAATGTTGGATCCCGAGCGCAACGCTGATGACAAGAAAGCAGCTGCTCTACGTGGAGTTCCCCAGCTCGTCTCGAGTGAGTTGACCTACTCCATGTGGATTCCTGCGCGAGACCTGACCGCCACGTTCTCTGTACGGAGATCATGACCTCGCTCGGATCGGATACGCAACCGGCCATCTGGTCGGCCAACGTCAGGCATCTGCGCGATTTCAAGACCATCCGGAACGCTGGCATCAGCTTTGTATGCACTGATCAAGCTATCGCATCCAAGTTGGGTGGCCAGACGCTGTCGATCTGTGACCGAAACTATCGGGTTCAACCGTACTCCAAGTACTCCAGCTGGTACTATGTCGACTTGCAGCGCCTGCCTGACGAGGTCGATGACAGCGAGATCTACGACTGTTCGCCGCACATGGGACACCACCGGTGTTCATCTGCCCTAGTCGTACGATTCGCGGTCTGAAGTCACGCAGCCGCCGAGTGTACTTCAACCACAAGTCCCCGCCCGAGTCGCTGATGCTTACGCCAACGACGCCGTTGCGAGAAATCAAGTTCGGTGACCATGGATACGCGGTGGTCAATCACCGCATCCGTGCGTTCAACCACGGCACGCCGCCCTTCCTGAAGGCGATGCACAAAGAAACGCAAGGCTCACCCATCAGCATCTAAGTCGGTCGACCATGCGGCACATCAGGCTTCCTCGAAGCCTGCTGTTGCCACGAGCGCCGAAGCCAATGGCACGCCTATGGAAACGTCGGACGCCGAGTACGAGCCATCCGAGCCTAATGGCTCAGAAGTGAGTGACTCGGAAGCCAGTTCAGGAAGCGCTATGGAAGGTGTTGAAGGAGAAACTGTCGGAGACGGGATCACAGTCCAGCTCAATTCTATCTGGCCGTCGGATGAAGAACCTCCAAATTTTCCCACTGGCTCGATCAAGCGAACGGACCGGGAGCCGGCGCGTATCTTGCGCGCCAAGCAACTTGTATTTGGCAGGATGTCCACTCCCACAGCCAAGGCAAAGGAACTACCCCCGTCCCAGACTGGCTATCCAGTACTGGCATCCACCAACCAGTATGAGTGGCTGAGTGAGGGAGATGGTGGCAATGTCCCACCTGATCAGGATATGACTCTCTGAAACAGTACTCAGATCCCGCCCTCCCCGGTTGCCTCGTATGTCAAGCTGTCCAAGCCTGCCGAAAAGATACTCAACAGCGCTGCGATCAAGTACCCTGCAGAGACGATCACCCTCAATGACCGCTGCGACGTCATCGAATCGTATCTGACGGAGTTCTCGAACACATCAGATGCCGATAGCAGCTTGTACGGGATCCAAGCCCAACCTAGCGTCCATCGCTTTTTATTAGACACCTCGGCTCCCGGTAACTATCAGAATCTTCGCAGCAAGACGTTTGGCCACGCAGTACTCCGAATGATCTCCACGAAGCTAGACTCCTCGGCGAATGACTACTCGCTCAAGAACAAGTTGGCCGAGCTCTTCCCGGACGCTGACGACCTAAGCCCATAAGTCGTGCTGCAGAGCCTTTGCTCTACCCCAAACGAGTTCTGGCTCCAAACGCGACTGGCCGAGTTTGATCTTGCGTTGCAAGTGATTGCTCCAAGCATCTATATGAATCCGGTCAAGGTCTGCGCTCTAACCAAGAAGAAGCTACTACGCTGCCCCATCCGATGTGGCACCTCTGGGACGATCGCACCCTAGGGGTACTGGTAACCTCGCCGTTGGCAACTCGACTCCTTGATGGCCCGTTGCCGGACGACTTACGCCAATGCATCGTTGATCTCCAACAAGCGGGTTCGGCAGTAGCCAACTCGGGTAGCCCTTCTCTCTAATGGGAATTGGGCCCTGAGAGGGTTCTCGCTGAACGCTAACGGCATGAACCGGACCTCAAGGAGCTCGCTGCAGTACTTCTCTAAGACCTTTCACATGATCGGTCTTCAGGAGACGTGCTTCACCGGGCCCTTCAACTACCAGCGCTTGAAACAGATCTGGAGGCAAACCTCGCGGTTTAATTCCAGCTTTTGGTCGCAAGAACATATGACTACATACACAGGGCACGCTGGTGTGGGCTTACTACTCACGCCGACATGCCCTGTTCAAGATATCCAAGACGTTACCCTCCGTCATGTTAGCTCGGCTGATATGATGATACATTCATGTGGTGTATGCCCCCGTTAAAGGCCAGAATCGGCCAACTTTCTTTAAGAACCTTCCAAGAGATTTCGACGATGATGTGCTGCACATTGTCATGGGCGACTTCAACACGGTGATGTCAAGCCAACTGGACCAAGCCAACCACACCGACCGAAATCGGTCGCGGGGACGAACCGAGCTGCTGGACTGGATGCAAGCTATCAACGTTGTGGATGCATGGCGCCTGGAACATCCGACGCTCGTCGAGTTCACCAGCCCCAACTCCAGCTCAAGGTTAGACTACGTGATGCTAAGCTCCCAGCTCTTCCACTCGGCCATGCAGGGCATTCTGCACGACTTTCGCAATCGCTCCAATATGGGTGACCACTGCGGCATCGACTTTCGACTCGGATCTGCTGTCTTTCGGCCGGCTAAGAGACCCCACTGGCGCTGCCCAGAATGGATCATCCAGCTTCCTGAAGCGCAGCAGTATCTCCAAGAATCTCTGATCAAGTTGGCAGACATGCTCCATGCACCAACGGACTCCCACTACAACCCGGGCTGCCTACTCGACGAGCACAAGCGTCGCGACAACATCTTTCTGCACGAGTTATTTGAATCCCGGAAGAATGCTCGCCAGCGCGAACTTGAGGAACTGCACCTGGAAATCAATGATCTGCAGCACCGCCAAGCGACGGAGCCTACCGATGATCAACGCCGGCGGCTGACTGAAAAGAGGGCACTACTGGAGGTCAAGATGAAGGTGAAAAAGTTCTACGCATCGAAGAAGAAGTTTGCCTCCGACCTCCATGATTTTGAGCGAGGTACCAAGTAGTTCTTCCGACCGCCTCAGATCCTGCACAACACTCCGATTCCTGTCAATTCGCCGGAGGAGCTGGAAGTCATGTGCCAGGAGTTCAACCAGTTTTGGTCCGGGATCTATCGTTCACCTTCAAGAGAGTTCCATCATGACAAGCCGAAATGGGATCGCATCAAGCTGGCCCAGATCCTTGAACACACGACTAAGCATCTGACGCCGAAGCGAGCTGCTTATCTTGACAGTCCACTCACAGCGAATGACTTCTACTGGGCTATCAAGCATACGTCGTCGGGGAAGGCACCAGGACCCGATGGGTTACCCGTGGCCTACTACCTAACTGATGTGCCACTTTGGAGCCGTATCCTGGAGATTGTCTACGCAGCTCAACTGGAGAAAGGCAGGATGTCCAAGTTCCAGCGTCGCGGCCAAGTCTGCTTGCTATACAAGAAGGGAGACCGTAAAGAGCCTGGAAACTACAGACCCATTACTCTCCTCAACGTCGATGCCAAGCTGGGCCCCAAGATACTGGCATACCGTCTGGGAACTGTGTTAGACAGTCTCCCATGCTCTGACCAGTATGGCTTCGTGCCTGGGCGCGATATTCGTCATGCTCACCTGCGACTTCAAGCACTCATGAAAGTGTATGAAGACGATGACGCGGTGGCTGGTGCTATCTTGATTGACTTTGCCAAGGCCTTCGACAGCGTGGTGTGGAATGACCTTGACATGATCCTCGAGCACTTCCGCTTTGGCGAAGTGTTTTGTCGCTGGGTACGCGTGATGTTTCCTGGGACTTTGGTGGCGCTACTATTCAACGGTAGCCCACTTTCGCCCTTTGAATTAGGGAGAGGCGTGCGGCAAGGAGACCCTCTCTCCCCGGGTCTGTTCGTGCTTTACGCGGAACCTTTGCTGAACTTGATTTGCGCCAAGATGAAGGATGCTGGACTTCGGTGTGGAGACTCTTCGGTAGTCCATACAGTTATCAGCTTTGCTGATGACTGCACTGGACTACTGAGGGACCTGCGGGATACTCAGCGTCTACTGGACTTGGTGGATCGCTTCTGTGAGGCATCGGGCATGGAGCTGAACAAGAACAAGACCGTGGTGCTGCCGTTCCACCCCTGGAACAGTGAAACCGATAGCATCCGCGAGGAACTACAGCAATTGGGACTAAAGGTTGTTGGGAACAACGACTCGGCCAAACTGCTTGGTATATACTACGGTCCCAAGCTCACAGACACGGCACGGCTACAGCACATATTGGCGGACATGCAGACAAGGTGTTCACTGTGGAAGTACCGGGCACGCACTCTGCGAGGACAAGTGGTTATCCTACAACAGATCATCTTGCCTGTTCTCTGGTACACGGCCAGTGTCTGCTACATACCTGAAACTGGTTTCCAAGACCAAGTCCAGGACATGATAGTACGGTTCATGACCCAGTCTTCTACGTCGAACATCGTGCCCCGAGCTTGGTGGACGTTGCCCATGCACATGGGAGGCCTCGGCTTAACGCCTGTGAAAACGATGATCGAGGGATTCCAACTACACATGCTCTGCAAGCTGCTCATGGCCGTACACCACTCACCGGATGATGTACCCTCATGGGCCGCCCCAGTCATTGCGCTGTTTGACTCCGTGATGAAACCTTGGGGACACGACTTTGACATCCTGTACGCGCCGGTCTGGAACAGCCCTCATCATGTGGTGTCTCGACGGCTAAGACGATGGAGACCGCTTGGTTTGTATTGGCACCATGTTCTCTTCCTTTGGAACACCAAACTGCGCCCCAAGATCACTCGCAACATGACCAAGTTTGACAAGTTGACAATGCCGCTGCTGGACAATGTGGATATCACGACAACCAAGACGCCCAAGACCCTGCGAGCCGCAAACCTGGGAATTGTCCAAGACCTTATTCGCTTAAAGGTTTATCGGATATCTGACTTGTTTGAGCTTAGTGGATACCCGCCTCAAGCCGCCAAGCTATCCCAAGTCATCCGTGAGCATGGCCAGCCTAGGCGTGCTAACAGCGTGAGCTTCTGCGGATCTTTCTTAACTAAGATTGACTCGCAGTTACGACCGTTGGCCAACATGCCCATTGGACCCCGCCCCAAGCCACACTACGACTGCGCACTCCATACTTGGAGCTTCAGTGGCTATGAAGTCGCTGATCTCACGGTGTCGTTAATACGCAAGCTCCTGGTTCAGTACAAGGTACCCGGCCTGCCAACGACTGCACTTGGCCTTGAATAAGCGCCTCCCGCAAATGTATGGGGCAGGGACCTAAAGATGAACAAGCACGTACTACCAGTGAACGCGGACTTGCTGTACAGACTTCAGGACAACGCACTTTGGGTGGGCTTTAGGCTGCAGCACGTGCAAGGCGCTATGACTCGCTGCCATCATGGGTGTGGAGTCATTGAAACCGTCTCCCATCTCTTTTGGTATTGTGACTTTGCGGCAACCGTATGGGCGGAATGGCTTGAGGTGTTCCAACAGTGGTTTGAGTCTCCCATTGAGTGGGCGACTGTGGTCTACTTCGCGGACATCATGCCTACGCCCCCAGCCAAAAAGGACTTTGGTTACAGCCTCTTTGCGGTCTTCCACATAGTGAGAGTTGTGGTACTTCGCTGCCTATGAACGCACCGCAATGACATCCGCTTCCACGAGTATGAACCAAGTCTCATCGGCGTCAAGGTTCGGGTGCACGCCCTGATTGACCTTCATGTTGCTGCCTTATGGCAGGCAACCCAGGCGCAAGCAATAAGACAGTCCACGCAGGTGAGTAGGCAACTACACACCTTATTGCGAGGACTGCCTGTGTCGGCACCCTTCGATGACAATGGCCCAAGCGACCAGAGGCGGAAGCCCGTCAGCGGGACTCCTTACTCGCGGACATGTTGAACCACGACAGGGAAGAGACGTCCGGAGCGTTGGCGCCCTTCACGACTGCAGATCCAAGCGATCGCGCGGTGGAAACCCGTCAGCGGGGCTCCTTTCCCGCGGCCATGTTGAACCGTAGCCGGGAAGAGACGCCTGTGGCCCGAAGGTAAGGCCACAAGCTTAAGGCTTCATCCTGATGTCTTACAATCCGCCGCCGGCGTGCTCGGCCATTACTGGCTTCAGTCTTCACCACTTTCACGCCCATACGCCAAGTTCCCGGCTCCATTTGCCGGTCGCTTAGCGGGCGTTGCCTTATGTCTGCACTGTACCCGAAGGCGGTGTGGATTTTTGAACCCAGGCGGGGCCCCACGTTAGCGGACAGGCGGGCGAAGAACGCGACACGCTACAGACGCTTACGCGTGTTATGGCATGCACGACATCACTAGACTACTCCTTGGATCGAGGTCTAGAGCGGCGCCACACTCCCGAGCCGCGCGTACTACCAGGCCTACAAGCCCATGAGACGACGACTGGGAGGCTTTGCCCCTCTAGACCACGACCCGCATCTCTCCTACTGAAGTGCTTGGTCAAGCAGTCTCAAGAACTACCGGGTCTAACCGTGCTTCCAGGCCTACAGCCCATGAGACGGCGCCCAGTAGCCCCAAGACCACCAGTCCAGTCACAAGACCAGATATCCCAACCTTCGCGGCCAAACCCCAACCATCGTCCGAAAGGTCTGGTCGGCCCGGGGATTGAACCCTGGCCGCTTCCGTCCGACACAGGATGCTTAACCAGCTGAGCTATCTGAGCTAACTAGAAGTAGGTGGCTCACCACCACCTGGTTCATCGGGTTATACTTGGTTTTTGTATAGACCCCATCGGAAAGGTCCTGCAAATGTCCAACTCGGCCCAGAGACGTCTCTGGACGTCCACCAGTTTCCTCCTGGACACTAAAATGGGTCCTTCAGGGTACCCACTTTCGAGAAAATGGACCTTTTTTGGACACCAATTGGATACTTCGTACCCAATTTTTGGGTCCGCATGACCCAAATCGATCCCAAATAGCAAGTAGGGTAGCTAAGTAGGTTGCTTACTAGCCTTAAAGTGTAATGTATTTTTTGTTAACCAATTGACCACCATGCGCTAACCACAACCCTCACGCACTCAAAAACCGCCATCACGTAACACTCGCAAACACCGCAACCACGTGCCGCGCACACACAAACGGACCTCAATGCAGACCACCTGGCCTCGCTGAACAACCTCCTTCATCGTTGTCTCAGTCCGCGGCTGTCCAGACGAGTTATGGTCGACTCCACATTGTCCGTCCGAATGGTTCTGTTAACCTCCGCACTGAAGCAGTACTCGGTTACAGACCTTGCCGACGGCTTCACAACCCCTTGCTGAGACACTGTCGCTCAAGCCAGCCAGCATTGGCCGCCACCGTTCTGTCCCAGCGGGCCGAGTGCGGCAGGAAGCGCATTCTGCGCCTTCCTCGCCAGTTTCAGTCTGAGTGACTTGGTGTGGACCTAGATTATCCACCTGGCCGGCGCTACCCGGCACCGCCACTCTTGAAGCCTTGGCCGCCGGTCTAGATTCCGGCGGGGGTCGAAGGCCGGGTTTTTTATCCGGTAAGGACTGCCGCACTCGACCAAGTACAGCTTCTGTTGCCACCGCCTCTAGGGAGTCGCTCAATACGTCGGCGGCTCCCAAACATTCACTGGATGCTCCTGCATTCTGGCGCCCTTCGGACGCCCCAGTTCCTGGAAGAGGTGGGAACATGACTCACCAATGCTCTGCCAGTAACTGCGGGCCGGCTGGTCCCCATAATCTGTTTGTTTCGCCAATCGATCCATGGCTCATGCTCCTCGAGCCAGGGCATGCCCAGGATCAAGTCATACTTGGTCCATCTCTAGGACAGTAAACTGCCCCATGCTGTCGAAGTGCTCGAACTTCACAGCTAGATCCACATGGATCTTGGGGACAGTAATCACCGTTCCGTCGGCCAGTTGTACCGACACTGTCCCGTGCCTTTGCTTTCTCGTAAAGCATCGGCCAACTTGTTGCTGTTCTTCGCAATCGTCTGGCGGCGTGCCAAGTTCTTCGACGCCCCGATGTCTATCAAGACTCGGAAGGGATGGGTATATCCCCGTACACTTACGTGAACTACTAGCAGCCCAACGCTGCCCTTCTTCGATTCGGGAGTGCAAAGACTCTCAGGGGTTAAGTCTCCATGGTGCGCGCCTCCCGCGCACCGCTCATGAAGACTTAGATCTTCCCCAGTAGGGCGCCCCGCCCCTACTGGTGTCCTGCGTTCCCCTGCCCGTGGGGTCGCGGCCTTTGCCAGCGACCCTTGAGCGCGATAGGCTTGGGAGGGAAACGCCTTCTTTGTCCCCCCGCAGGAAAGGCACGTGCCATGCGCCCTAGCTTACCACAGCTATAGCAGCGAATATCATGCTGCTCGGCGAGCCCAAGCTCCATGGGGACTGGCCCGCTTGGGGCCCGCAACTTGATGTCGCAGCCCATGGCCGCCGGCGTGCGCGCCTGGTGGTGACTGTACTCTTCTTGGAGGGCGACTTGGATCGCCTCCTCTTGTCCTGCACCCGAAACAGCTAAGTGCGGGCCGGGCCTACGCTTACGCCGTCTATGAACACCGTCACCTTGATGTGTTCATGGAGTGGCTTTTCCACGAGGGATGCGGTGAGCTCTCGCATCTGGATGTGCTCGTGCAGCTGACGTCTCCCTATTTACATGACAGGAAGCGCGACCGCTGGCGATACTCATAGTTCGCCGGGAGGAACGCGGCTCTAAGCTGTTCACACAGATGCGAAGCACCCAGGCGTTGTCGCTTCCCGGGTATATGCCCAATTCTTAGCATGCCCGCTAAGGTTGGAGAGGGCAAAAGCCACTCGGAGGTGCTCCGAAGAAATAAGAGCCGCATCCATTGCGAGCTCTACTTCTCGCACCCAGAAGTGAAAGTTTTCCCCCTCCTTCCCTTCGTACGGGTTTACCTTCAGCCTCAACGGCTTGAGGTAGACCGGTTTCGGCTCTGCGGCCGAAACTTGCAGGTTGCTCTGAACATGTTCGATCGGCCTCAGCTCGTACATGTCGAACGCGGTCACGCGTTCGACCTGCTCAGCTTGCGTTGACGACGCCAAGCTGCGCAAGGCATCCATACCAAAAATGACAGTCATCTTATGAACGGCCACTAACTGTCAGTCATCTAGATGAGGAAACTCATTCCGGTCCATGTTGCTAGGCCCAGAAGTTTCAGGTAGTAACCCGCGTAGGCGTGGATTCAGTACAAGTGCTACCAAGTGTGACGGCGCACATAATATTTATATGTGACCCCTTTAATGCGTCTACATGCTAACTAGTAGTTCTACAAAAGTACCCTAGATGATATCGCTCTGAGGTCTTTGTACCATATCTGTGGTACCTATCCGTGACGTCATTACTCTGACGTCATAGTGATGTTTTGCTACATCACTTAGGGTACTAATGTACACCATTCTGAAGTGACTTGACACTCTTCATGTAACCCCGTTACAATCACGACCCTTTGTTCGTTTGCGCGGCGGCGTTGTCGTCTGCGAACCTCCCTAATGTAGACGCGGCATGCTGGGTACCGAATGCGGGATACAGGGTATATGAAGAGCCTCGCTGCGTTTTGCGAAGCCCTCAAATTAGTTTTCCTGGTTTCATGTTGGGAAACCTCAAAATAAAAACAAAATATTCACGTCGCCCTCAATATCTGGTGAGGGGCACGAGAGTCTGACCAACCGCTTCAATTGTGAAGCCCATGTCGCCTCGACTTTTCAAAAAAGAACAAGTCTGTTGTTAAGAAATCCTGATGAGGTATACAATTAGTTCAGGGAGCACAGTTGAGGAAAAGCGATTGCTCACTAATTTTATCTTGACATTTCCAAACAATCTTGTTTTTATCCCTATGGTCCAATATCTGTAGGGTCCGGAAAATTGCTGATAAATATAGCAACTTCCCTTATTTGTACTGCATTTACGATCGCGAGAATCGACACAGAAGTCAATTTGTGCCGTGGTTGGTCGTCCACGCCTCATGGGGACGTCGAGCTTAGCGTTAACTCAAGACTACCCAACGGGAGAAGTGGCTGTTCGGCTCGACGACCTCGGTTGCGGCTTCTGCTAGTACGTGCTGAGCAGCTTTCAGACCGTCCCATGTCACGTACGCTAATCCAATGCTATTGCTCGTTTCCGATAGTTATGCATCGGGGCGAGTAGCAGCTAGTGCGAACAAGATTAACAACTACCAGCGGAGTTTCCAATTCTATGAGGACAACAAGAAGCGCACACTGTTGGCAACTGTAGATGAACACGCCGTAAGTACTGATGATTCCCCACAAAAAGCGTCATTTTCTCAACGTTTTTCTTTTTATGCCAAAGGTGGGGTCTGCTGGAAGACCTGGCGGCAAGAAAATGCTTCTTACTAAAGAGTCCGGAATCATTTTGGACGCCCAGGATGTCATCTTGAAGGTAGCTGCTCATGTCTATTTTTTACATGAACTTCATTCTAACCATGCAATTATATGCTATTGGTATTAGACCTGGAGCTGGGATCCCAAGGTGCGGAGAGCTGGCTCACCGCCATCGGATCCCGTTACAATCATCCTTAATGACAGCCTCGTATTCACTTATCGAGACCGTAGCTCGATCTCTGTCAAGTTCGCTCCGTGTCCTGGAATTTTGGTGGATTTTGCTTGTGGTAAATGCTTTCGCCGGACGGACACGTACTTCGACCATGCTCGCCGCTTGACCGAAGGACCCCGGCGCGGGCAACTGGTAATTGACCAAGAAGTAATAACCTTGCAGCAGCGACAAAAGCAAATAGAGCTTGAGTCGCTTAAAAAAAGAAGCAAAGCCAAGCCAAGAAGCAAAGACCTCGCCCATGATCAGATCAAGCAAATTGTTTTAGCGCTGGAAACAAAGTTTGATGGATATGAAGGGTGTCGTGTTGCTCCAGCAGCAGACAGAAACTGGCGGGAGAAGGCCCATCTGCAGAGTCTTCGCGAAATTCCCGTTTTGCCTGCTACAGGTTTCGAGGTTGGCCAAGTACCAACACTGTTCGGGTCAGCGGTACAAGCTAACGACGCCTCCGAGTCACTAAAACGTCTCAAGGACGAGCTCAATGGGAAGTGGCTCGGATCTGTAGAGATTCACAAGATGATCACTCAGGAAAACCCTGGATTCCCGCGAACTGGGTCTTTAACGAACGCAAGCGGGCGATACTCGCAAGAATTGCCAGTTGCCGGAGGTGGCACGAAGCCAGTAAATGAGCACTTGACCACTATTCGCGGTTCGAAGCTCGATTTATTCCTTCGCGAAAAGTGTACGAATGATGAGTTGGTGGTGGTTGCATGCCTACGTGCTGATGATCGCCAGTCACGTGCCGCGGAAGCAATGCTCGAGCAGGTTCAACTTATTCTCTCAGAGCGGAAACAAAAAACTGCGAGACCATCAGCAGCTTCGACCGAGTACTTGCGCCAATTCTTATGCTTTTCTCGCGACTGCTTCACTAACGATGAGTGCCCTTTATTTGCTATGCACTGAGTCAGAAACAAGTGTCGGCTAGTTAAGTGTGACCTCACTGAATCACCAGCGCTGGCTAATCGTTACCGGATTCACGCTGTGCCTACGTTCCTCATGTACGATATGCCCTCGTTTTTTAATTCGCGTCAGTACCCGAGTAGTTATTGGCGTTAATACGCAGGTTTTACGACTCTCGACTCGTAAATGTTTCAAGTTTTGGCGGGCTAACACTTCGTGTGGCTCCAACCACTAAAAACGCCAACTTATCTGGGCAAATGGACCACTTGCCATGTGTATTATTGGTGGAGAAGGTCGCTAAGCAGCAACTAGCCGTTGAAAATTTCCTGCGACGAGAGGGTTTTCAGTGGGACCTCGCGAGTAGCGGCGAGCAGGCCGTCGCGAACTTTACTCGGCAGTCCAGCTCAGGTGCTTTAGGAGACAGCGGTCCTACGTCTGGCTACGAGGTTATCATCCTCAGCGACTCGGTACGGTAGCTGTAGTGGATAACTCAAGCTCAGAACTGACATGATTTTTTTCAATGCTATCGTGCAGCTCACCGACAGTGAAGTGCGTGCTATCGACCGTTTTGTCGGTCAGAAGGAGCGCTTAAAGCGAAAGGCGGGACGCAGGCTGCTGGTTTGCGTAGTGATATCTGCGGCTGGACCGGCCATCGCATTTTCGAGGACAATGTGCCAGGCGTGCCGCCGGGCACAAGGCCGTCGGGTCAGTCAAGAACTGGCGGCATCAGCTAAGATTGGTTCCGGAGAACCACCTTTGATGGCCTGTCCTCATTGCAGTCTAGTAGGAGAGTCAAGTGCGAAGACAGCTCTTCTGTCTCCAGGTTTAGCTTCGTTGGCCCAGGTTATTGTGTATAAGCACGTGAAGGCTGCTACACTGCATCGACTCGCTGAAATGTGGGCTGCTGACGGAAGCAGCTCCGATCTCCTATCACATCGCAGGCCCCGACAGTTTGTGGATAATAGTTCTCATTTGGGACTTACGCCGTTCTCTTTCTTCTCCGAAGTAGACAAGCAAATCGCAGCTGCCAAGCGCGGCGCGTTCTTGCCCGAGCATCGCACTCCAGAGATGGCACTCAGCGCCAAAGACATTGTACTCTCTCAGGATTGCCAAGTGCCAGAAGGACTGGGCGTGCTTCAGACGGACCAGATGCGATCTGCATCCGCATAACACGACATATACAGTACTACAGTTGGAGCTTTATTAGGACAAACTGCTTCAACTTTGACTTCAATATGAAAATGAGCATGCAGTACCGTGCCACGGAGCAACACCTTTTGCCAGCAAGTCTCTATTGTGCGATAGTGAATTGCCGTGTACGTCCATACCAGCGAGACGGATCGATTCTCCACTATTGATGCAACGGCACAACACGTCCAGCTCGTATTGCAACTTGCAAGTTGCACACCGGCTTGTATGCACTGCGCAGTTCTTCAACCTGCTTCTCAGCAACCGACCTAAGCTTGTTCACGTCTTTCTGCCCCACTGGGTTCCCATTCTGTGGAGATATATTGGCATCCGCAACCCCCACGAACTAGTACATACTGGATCACAGAACGCACTTTTTCCGGGAAGGGCTGTACTTTTCCCGTCACTACCACCAATTGGCTGCAACCACATGCTTCTTTAAGCTTCAGATGACCACCCGCTCGTTGCATTACGGCATGATGCATTACGGAGGCGTGAACAGCTTGCATCCTTCACATGTCCGTAGAAATCCCAGCACTCCATGCTCACATTGTTGCATTTTTCTAACCTTGCAATGCGTTTACGCGAACAAGAAAATATCGCGAAAAGTGGGCAACTCATGCATGCGAGCTCAATTATTATACTCAGTATATTAAGGAGCTACAGTGTATTACACTGTAGCTCTTGTGGCATGCACTTACGCTGAGCCTTCTTTGATTGGGAACGAGTAAATGTACATTGTCCTTGACCTTTATTCTTACTCGTGTCAAGCATGACCTCTAGCATGAAAACTATCTTCAGTAGCTGTGAACTTCCGTCACGAACTGCTAGCGTAATAATGTAAGAGTTTAACAGTTACAATGGAATGAGCACTCTGGGGTCGAAAGAATACGTATGTCAATGTAATGTACTGTATTAACCACCAACTATTTGACATACCCATTTGACCAGTCCATGTAAATGGGACCATTTGCACTCAGCGTGTGTACACGGTCCAAGAGTGCAAAGTTCAGACACAGCAGACGCGACCGAACGACAGTCGACGCGAGCCAGCCACCTGTTGTTTGGCAGCATTGTAACATCGCTCAGTACGCTGAGCAAGTCTCAATTGCGACTCGCAATTTGCGAGTGACTATCTATCGCTCCGATCTGTCTCAAAATGGACAACTCGCTCGATCACAATGCGCGGCCGTCGATGCTGGAGCGGGTGTCGTCCAACAGCCACTCGCGCTTCCCACTGGCCGCCGACTTCTTTCCGACCGTGTCGTGCTCACCGGAGCAGCATGCGTTCCTCAAAGAGCAGGCCGACCAACTGTCCTCAGAGGCCACGCAGAAGGCCAAGTGGGCCATGAGCTATGAGGACGGCACCAACGGCTGGAAACTCTCCAACTCGCAGCGCCACTTCCGAGAAACGGGGATCCGCACCTACTGCCGACGACGTGACGCCCGCGACCTCAATGGCCACCGGCAGCTCGAGTTCCGGTGCATGGGCAAGGTGCAGATGTCGGTCGACAACTGCCTTAACACGCTTTACTCCGATAACACAACGGAGTTCCGCAGTAACTCGACGTTCCTTATTGAGAATGCACTGGATGCCGTCGTGCTCAACGCGCTGGAAACGAAGACGGAGGAAAAGCCGCGCCACTATCTCGGTCTCAACTGGTTGGCGAGTCGTTCCCCAGGTTTGTTTGCGAAGAGCCGAGACCTCTGCTACCTCAGAAGTACGGGAACGACACTGGACAATAACAAGACCAAGATTGGCTACTTAATTATTCAGTCCGTCGACCTCAAGGAGTGCGAGCCGCTGGAAAACATCCTGGGCCTCTTGCGCGGCAAAATGTCGGCCGTGCTATTATTTAAAGAGAACGCAGAGACTTGCTCTACAAACGTGCTATGGCAAGGATCAATGGGGTTGAGCGGCCACTCGTCCAGCAAACTCGTCAATTTCATTCATGAGACCTTTACATCCGTGGTCTCCAATATGAACAAGGTTCAAGAAGCTAAATACATGGCACAGCAGGTGGAAGGCCACAAGTTTCAGCGCATGATCGCCGGGTGCGTCAATAGCCTCGATCACAGCTTGTTATCGTATTTACTAACTGTATGCCTTTCATTGATGCCAATAGTGAGCGCAAGAACTGCCAGGTTTGCAACAGAAAATTCTCTCTGCTACGACCGCGCTCCCAATGCAGCGCCTGCGGCGAGAACATGTGCAAGGATTGCGAAGTATCAAGCCGAGCCAAGGCGTTCAACAGCAACAGTTTCGACGTGCCGACGCCGACCTCCAGTCGCCCGGAATTCGTGTTGTTTTGCAAAACGTGCGTGACCGCTGCACGTCGTGACATTTACAACCAAACAGAGGGAGGTAGCGCACGTGCAAATCCGTCGTTCCTTTTGTTCGACAACAACTTGTACGCAACTTCAGCGGAAGAGGGAGGCCAACGTTTATCGAACGCTGGCAAAACGTCCAACCAGAGCAGCAGCACCAGCACCAGCTCATTGCAAAAATTGGCAAGTGGTGGCCCAGCAGAAAGCAATGGCAAACGTCCGGACCGCACCCCATTGTACGTCGGAACGACGATTCACATGTCCAGTGAGGGCGAAGTGCCTATCAGTCCGCTATCTATCCGTACTCATCGCGAAAAGCGGCGTTCTCGGTTGGAGACTGACCCGATGGAGTCCTACGACGGGTTTGACAATCACAAGTACGGTGTCCCGTTGGAGACAGACGAATACGACCCGCAGGAGCCCAATCGCGAAAGTTGCAGCAGCTATAGTAGCTACAAGTACACGTCGTCAGACCGCCGCGGGTCGCAAGAAGCTCGCGACAATGACATGGCCAACCGGTTACGGGAGATCTCGCAGCGAGCGCAGGAGGCTCTGGAGGTGACCAAGCGCAACTCATGCATGATGAGCGACACGAGCAGTGCCCCGCGCTTGTCGGACCTGTCGGCGTTCAAGGATCTGGATAAGTCTATCGCTGAGCAGGCGGATTTGCTCAATGTCATCGGCTTCGTGAGCACCGGCCGCGTGTATATGGAGAATAACGGGCCCGAACAGGGCGGCGTACGTGTGAGTGAGTCGTCCAGCATCATGAGCGAGGATGAGCGGTTCGAAGTGATCACGTAGCTGAAGTAGTAACCAACAAAAAAATACTTTACAATAATCATGGCATAAACTTGGGCATCCACATCCCAGCTCGCAGTAGTGCAAACACGAGTGCGGGAGATTTCATTTAGAACAAGCATTAAATACCAACGATATACGTAGCCAAGTTGAATTAAGGTTACCAATTCTTTCCCAAAGTTACGGATCTATTTTGCGGAATTCTACTACTTTTCACAGTTCTAGATTTCTATCGAAAAAAGGTAGAGCTAACTATTAATAAGACCGCTAATCTGTCAGCTAAATTTTTCAAACATTAAGTTTTATTAGGGGGTTTCAGAATTGAGTGTGGCATTTGCTCTTCAAATGACATGGTATTTGGCAAATATTTCCAAACCATTTGAAGAGCAAAATATAGCTTTCCAAGAACTCGTGAGAAGGGGTATCAGAATCAAGCTGTTCTGCCAGAACTTGCTTTCTCAATCACATTCATTCTGCCTCTGTCATGCTCAAGACCAGCGAGTGTAAGCGTCTTATCTTATTGGCGAGGTGATTGACCTCCTTGCGCTCTCTATCCTAGAAGAAGAGTTCGACGATGACCACGGCGGGTCGTCCCCTTTCAATGACCCGATCGACTGTTTTCCTGTTAAGTTAAACGTCGACGAGCTGTACGAGATCCTTTCGCAAGTTCTCTCCCGTCGATACATGAGTGAAAGAGCAAAGAAGCCAAGAAGCTGTGAATTCGCGACCGAGTACTTCCGAAACCTCGATGATGAGGCTTTCCGACAGCTAACACGAGTCTAGAAGGAATCTTTCGACTATCGCCAGTGCAATCGGCCACCATCGCGTGTTTTTCAACAACAGCAAGCACGCTCAAACGCCGATTTGGCTCCAGCTTGCCGACCGCTTAGGCACGAACGGAAATGGAGCATCACTTGGACGCACGTCGAACATTTGGTTAGAAGGAGCAGGGATACTCGATCTGTTCACAGCTCGCGTTGTGATTGCACTGGTCAACATGTCAGATAATTACGTTAAGTAGCCCGATGAGGACGAGCGAAAGCGAATTTCACGACGAATGGGGGTTGAAGGCTTCCCGGATTGCGTCGGCTTCATTGATGGCACTACATTTCCGTTATCGCAGAACCCGGTGTCGACGACCAGTTCTCCTCGATAAACCTCGAATGGCCAAGTTATCTGGACGATAGACGTTGCATAATCTCGTTCTTCGGTGGATGGCCGGGGTCTAGTGCTGACAGCACACTCTATCGGGAGATGGCACTGGCCAAGGACGACTACAAACGATTCTTTTTTTCGAGGGGGGGGTATTTGCTGGCAGACTCTGCGAATCCAGAGGATAAGATCCGCAACACGATGATGCCAGCGTACAAGAAGAATTAGGCTGGGACGGACAACGAAGCATCTAACACGTGCGTTGCCCATGTGCGAGTTATTAATGAGCACACAATTGACGTTCTCAAAAGCAGGTGGTCGGCTCTATGAGAGCTTCGGGTCCAGATTAAAGTGAAAGAGATATTCAACGAGTGTTGCGGTGGATCAATGCGTGTGCAGTATTGCACAACATGCTGGTCAGTATTGGAGATGAGTGGTCCAGCTCAGAAGAAGAGGAATCGTCTGACGAAGAGGATCTAGATTGGGACGATGACGACACCTTTCCATTTCGTGGTCGTCTAAAAGCTGGTACCGTTTTACGCGGTTGTGAGCCCGGAGGTATTCTATGGCTACGAGGAGAATAGCTTCGTGTGCTCAAGTTGAGGTAGTTTTGAGGGGCACAGGAAAGCACTCATCCCCGTTAAACCAATTAAATATTTAATTAGACTAAGTAAAAATACTACAAAACAACAACAAATATTCACTGTTTGACTGGGAACTTCCATTTTACGAGCGCACCAACGCGATCGGAGAAAAATTATTCTTGATCGTTACTCGCGGATGTCGTAGATCTCAAGCATTTCATTAATCTCTGACGTTGACTTGCCTTGTTCGACCAGCGCAAGGAAAAACTGTGACGTTCACTAGCTTTACGGGATGCCGCTTCTTGATCCAACTGGAGTTGACGCTGCTTGTCCGCTTTTTCTTCAGTCCACTTCTGCTTAAAGAAAGCCAACTGATCGTACAGATATCCTTGCTGCATTTCCTGTTTTTTTAAGCTTACATTCAAATGAGCTTCAGCAGGAGATATGCATGTCTGGTGAGCTGAAGTCCTCGTTTTGGTTTTTCGCCATCTCTCTTCTTTGACTTGCTCTGTTCATCACTTGTCCTCTTTGAACCCGTATTCGAAGCACTTTTGGAACGATTAGTGTTGCTTGTACCAGTGCCTGATCGTGTCGGTTCTTTTCCTATCGACCCGTTAGATGTTAGTCATCGTGATGCCTCATTCACTTGATCGGACTCGCTGCTGCTTGAGATGCCAAATACTTGTTCAACCAAGCTGTGACTCCCCACATTTGTTGATTCTTCGTTTGTCTGTGACCGATGATGCTTATCAAAGTCGCCGCTCTGTACAGCGTCAAAAGTACTGGCTGGTGATATCAAGTTCTCTAAGACACAAGTAAGTACCGGTGAGAACAGTGGAAGGGGCTCCATCGAACTTCGATGAAGTTTGAATTCTTGTAGGCGTCTTCGTATGATAATTAGGCTGGCCACGCAGGATCTCTTCGCGGTAGTCGGTGCTTGCATCCGAATCATCATCAGCGTCATTGCCGGGAGACCCACCAAGCTTATGGTCACTGCTGGGATGATGACCATGAGCATTATCAGCATGACGCTTGGAAAAGGCTGCGGGAAGACCAAGTTCAACCGTGCCCGCTGGCTTCATGTTGGGAACTTCACCAAAAATCGCCTTCATCCGCAAGAACTGAGGACATTTCCGCTCCAGTTTGTCCTCGATCGTCATTCCTTTGGCCATTTCTTGTTTCGTTAAATCCATTTCAGTATCAGCCAGGCAGACGGCGAGCGTTGCCCTATATCGTTCATGTATTTCCGCCATCGACTCTGTATCTGCTCTCCGGTCAGCTTCGGCAATCGACCATTCTTCGAGTTGACGTCCAGATAGACGGCCATGTCCTTACACACGGACACTTTGTTCTGCTTTGGGGGTCCTCCAGCCTTCGGTTTTTATCCGTGCCATATATGGCCTTGAAGTTAGACTTGATCTCGATCTAGTCGACAAGAACCTCGTAGTCACAGAAGGTGTGTAGTTAGAATGTTTAGCGCACTACAAAACTCAAATAAAAGAAAGACCTACTGCTTGAAGGCGTGTGTATGAGCTACTAAAGGCGTTATTGCTGTGACGCAGTAGCTGCGCAAGCAATAGCTATAATATGCTCCGATCGTTTCCTCCAAATGCACCGCTCCGCCTTTGTACTCTCCGCGCGTGCGGATGGGTCTGCAGCTGAGCGACAAGAGTGAGCACAGAATGTGTACAAAAAAACGCTGCCTACGCGCAGTCAGCTGTCGGCTTCGTTGGTCAGGTGCCTTTTGGTTATATACGGCTGGTGGCTCTACCCCCCTGGTAGTGATGTCCACGGAGACGAGTTTGGCGTCTTTCCTCTAGACAAGGAAGAAGGCGACTGAGAAGCCGCTGGGTTTGGCGGATCACAGGTTACCATTCAAATGACACGACATTTCGCCAAATCACCCACCGCTAGCGGTGGGTGATTTCGAAGAGCAGTGAAATGCCATGTCCTTGGCCGAGAATTTTGTGGTATTTGGCACCCGGATAACCTTGTTCCACCAGGTCGCCCAGACCTTAACTAAAGAAGAAGCACTTCATCTGTGGGTAACCATGTTCCACACGAAGCCCTAGAGGCTTTGGACGTCGTCAATGATTCGTCCACAGACGTGGATAACGAAGTACCACGTCGCCGTCGCCATCAACGACATAGTCGAAGCGGCAAGTGGAGGCTGGAGCACTTCAGACTGAAGTCGCTTCAAGCGACTCGGAAACCAGGGCCCGGGTTCTTCCGACGTGGCCAGTCGAAGAGTGTTATCAAATCCTCGACAGTGAGACCGGCCATCGGGTCAAGGCAGGCGGCATCCAACTAGAGCCTCTGCCCGAGGTGTCAGAGCTCCTGAATCCCGAAAAGTTGACACCGGCAAATTTCCTGCCCGACCTGAAGGCTGGGGGAATCGCGGAGGTGGTACTCTTGAAGCAAGAGTCCACTCAAGAGGAATTGAACTCCTCCTCGATTAAGGGACGAGGGCGTCCTGGAGGCATTCTCCTCCCAGCGTGCCTCGCGCTTGGGTTCTGAGATTCTCAAAACCCCGAAGGATCCCGTGTATCCTTTGATGAAGGAGTTTGAGGACGCGGCTCCAAGGATCCACCGTCTCAACTTTTACGGGATCGTGGTATCAGGCACGAGATCAATCTCGTGCCGGGCACAAAGTACTGTGTCACCAGACAATGGCCATTGCCTCGCGAGCAGTGCGAGGTCATTGATACCTTCTTCGCCGCAAGGCAAGGCAGGCATGGTGCGGGAACCAAAATCCCCGCACTCGACGCGAACCTTCTGCGTTCGGAAGCCGAACGGGAAGTGGCGTCTGGTTCATGCTTTTAATAAGCTGAACAGCGCAACGGTGCTGGTCCGGACACCCATCCCGCGAAAGGACGTGTTATTAAACAACATGGCCGGGTCGAGTTATACAGCGCCCTGGATCTGGTGGACGGATATTACCAGATCCTGATGCTCCAGAGCGACATCCCTCTCCACGCAGTGAGCCGTCCAAGCGGTATTCTCTGGGAGGGACCTGTGATGCCACAGGGCTGTCTAATGCCCCGCTCCGGTGACGTTCAATTGCCTGGTTATGCAGTTGTTTAGACCGCTGCGTGCGTACGCACAGTCGTACTTCGAAAACATCTTCGTCCATAGCCGTGCCGAGGATGGCAAGACGGCTATGGATGTGCATTTGGAGCACGTCGTCATGTGTTGGAGGTCATGAGAGCGAACAATCTCTATGCCAATATCGACAAGTGTGTCTTCGCGGCGCAAGAGATCAAAGCTCTCAGTTGCTTCGTTAGCAACGTCGGCGTTCGAGCTGACCCGGAGAAGATCAAGGCCATCTCGGCGTGGCCAACGCCAAGGTCTCAGAAGGACCTGAGGAAGTGGCTGGGCTTGGCCAACTACCTCCATAAGTACAGCGAAGGGTACGCGAGTCTGGCTAGACCCTGGTCGGATCGTCTAAAGAAGGATACAGACTGGCACTGGGGGCGTGAGCACCAGGCCTGTGAGCCTTGCAGATCATGATACAGCTTCAGAAGGCCCACGTAAAATGTCGGGTGGGTCGTCATCGACTTAGGCAGGTCAATGGTATATGCCGCCATGCCTGGCGAGGACAGCGAAGGGTCCAATGTAGCGGTGCTTCAGCTTGTTGCTCCCAACAGAACTTACCGTGGCGAGTGGCAAGTTCCTAGTGTCTACCCACTTTAAACACGTTTAAGTTTTCTCTTCCTTGTTTGTCTGGGTACTCCTTTTGTTTTGTCCTGTGCCGTTGCCATGCCATCCCGGACACGGCTGATTACGTTCAGGGTGTTTATAAAAGACTCCACTTGTTTCCGCAAGGAAACCGCTCTTATGTCCGAGACCCGGGAGGAAAGCGCTTCCCGAGCCCCCCCCCCCCTCCCCCCCCGCTTCCGGCTTTTGGCGCGCTCAGAGAGAAGGGTCGCAGCCTCGCTTTGAAGAGCTGGGGCCTGGCAGCACTCCGTCTTCTGTTTTAAGTGGGGGGGGGGGGAGGGGGGGGGGGCTCGGGAAGCGCTTTCCTCCCGGGTCTCGGACATAAGAGCGGTTTCCTTGCGGAAACAAGTGGAGTCTTTTATAAACACCCTGAACGTAATCAGCCGTGTCCGGGATGGCATGGCAACGGCACAGGACAAAACAAAAGGAGTACCCAGACAAACAAGGAAGAGAAAACTTAAACGTGTTTAAAGTGGGTAGACACTAGGAACTTGCCACTCGCCACGGTAAGTTCTGTTGGGAGCAACAAGCTGAAGCACCGCTACATTGGACCCTTCGCTGTCCTCGCCAGGCATGGCGGCATATACCATTGACCTGCCTAAGTCGATGACGACCCACCCGACATTTTACGTGGGCCTTCTGAAGCTGTATCATGATCTGCAAGGCTCACAGGGGGGGGGGCTCGGGAAGCGCTTTCCTCCCGGGTCTCGGACATAAGAGCGGTTTCCTTGCGGAAACAAGTGGAGTCTTTTATAAACACCCTGAACGTAATCAGCCGTGTCCGGGATGGCATGGCAACGGCACAGGACAAAACAAAAGGAGTACCCAGACAAACAAGGAAGAGAAAACTTAAACGTGTTTAAAGTGGGTAGACACTAGGAACTTGCCACTCGCCACGGTAAGTTCTGTTGGGAGCAACAAGCTGAAGCACCGCTACATTGGACCCTTCGCTGTCCTCGCCAGGCATGGCGGCATATACCATTGACCTGCCTAAGTCGATGACGACCCACCCGACATTTTACGTGGGCCTTCTGAAGCTGTATCATGATCTGCAAGGCTCACAGGCCCCAGCTCTTCAAAGCGAGGCTGCGACCCTTCTCTCTGAGCGCGCCAAAAGCCGGAAGCCCAGGTCCCTTGTTGGGCCACGGAAGGGGCTTCATACGAAGGGATCCCGGCTGCATACGCCGAGTATGAACCATAGCGATACGGATGGGAGTACGCAGGAGTCGCTCCCGCCTGGGGCACAGGCCACAGGAGGTCCCAAAGGAGATACACCTCCCGCTGGGATCGGTCCATGGACACTTAAAAGGCATCCAGATGTCGGAAGGGCTCGTCCTCGTCATTCGTACGGCGGTCGACCCGATCTTCAAGGACCAAAAAGACGTCGGCCAGACGATTCACGTCGTCACGAATCAGCCCAAGCATCCCAGCGCTCCCGGCCTGGGCGGCGGCAGCCCCGCCCTCACCAAGTCGAAGCGCAATCTCAGCGCAAGGACTCGGCGACGAAGAGCGGCGTCTTCAACAACCCGAGGTGGAGCTGAAGGCGGCACACCAGGTCCTGAGCCGGACCGAAGGGGCGGCACCCCAAACTCGTACTCGTTCGAGGGCATCGCCGCCTCCTCGGCCGTAATGGGGAGACGGGGAGCGTGTGCTCCAGGAGCGGCGCGTTCCCGGAAAGCACCAGCTGCGGGTGAAGTGGAGGGGGGTACTCGGAGGCTGAGTGCTCCTGGGAGCCGTACGAACGGCTCCAGGCTGACTGCCGAAGGCTGTCGCGATCTGGGAACAAAATCGGCGGCGGGTTCGTAAGTAGTTCGGGCAAGAAAGCCCGAACGGGGTGTGGTCGTAGAGCCAAGGCCATACCCGCGCGCATCATGAGCGCTAGAAGCGGAATGCTTGTGCAGTTCTCGAGAGAGCTGCCGTTTGCCTATCACATTGGCAAATTCAATACGCAGATCTCGGAGGTCAAGGATGGCCTCCAGTGTTGTCCGAGTCCTCCTCATAGTCCCCTAGGAGCTCAGGGTCCTCCTCAGGCGGTTCAGGTACCTTGTGGGTCACCTAGGATGCCACTTTGGTGGATCCCTTAGCGGTCGATCCTTTACCAGACGGCTTAGAGCTCTTAGCCTGCTGCTTGGAAGCAACAGGCTTGGCAGGCGCTTTCGCAGCCAGACCGAGGCTTGGTCATGCTTCAGGGTGACGTGAAAGCCGAGAAGAAGAAGAGCACGCGGAAGTGCTCGGGCTCCAAAGGAAATGAGCCGCTGCGGAAACCAACCACAGCGAAGTCGCGATAATTCGATTTGGAGAGTGCAAGGCGGCGAACCCTAGTGCATGGTCGGTAAATCGAACCTAAGTGGGTGGATATAACGGGTTACATGAAGAATGTCAAGTCATTCTTCAGAATGGTGTACCAAGTACCCTAAGTGATGTAGCCAACATCACTATGACGTCGCGGGAATGACGTCACCGATAGGTACCATATATATGGTACAAAGACCTCAAAACTACCCAATAGGATAACAACTAGGATACTTTATAGGTGACTAATAGTTAGTATGTAGACGTATTAAAAAGGGTCACCTATAAATACATTCTGTCTTAAATTTACCTAATTTTGGTAACAGTCCCCCAGACCAAGGACTTGTGAACTGCCGTTCACTGAGAGTTTGTATACTATCTGGAAGTCGCACTTCCTGTGCGCAAGGTGTTGTGTGCCCGGTCACAGTGATCGAGAGGCAGCTGAAGATAACCGTGCTGTTAAGTATCTTGAGGGATGCGGTAAATCAGATGCGAGAGGGCAGGGACTCACGGGAACACGTTATGGAGGAAAGTTCCTGTAGGTGTCTATCGGGTTCGCGCGCAGGGCGTCGAAACGTGGCGCACACGCCGTCCTCAAGTGTAACCACGACATGCACTTAGTGACAAGGTTCTGTTCGTTTTCTCAATGAAGTACATTGTTGTCACTTAGCTTCTTTGGTTAACGACATCCTAAATGACCTTGTCGGCAGTTGTCTCTTACCACCTGCCCCCCTAGTGCGCTTTGCCTAAAGACTCTGCCTGCCTTTAAGGCGGTGCGGCCTCGAACTCCGAAAAGTTCTGTCTGATTGCGTCCGAGCCAATGATCAACGTCACTGACTGCGAAGTCGTAAATTTCGTCCCACGGCGAGCGAACCTCTAGCTGCGGTCGTGGTTGTTGCTGGACACTGCGACGCGAGTCTATAGCTATGTTGGCCAAGACGTCAGCCATCTTGTTGAACTCTCTTAGGTGGTGTTGCCACGACAACACCCCTATTTTGTCCGCTCATCTTCTGCTCTGCCGGTAAAGCCCCCGTAGGTGCGTGCCCGCGGTTGTGTACGTGTCACCTGCTGACGAATAACGATATTGCCGTCTCCAATTACGTGAAGCGGGGCCTAAAAAAAACCGTGGCGGGCGTAGGCCGTCAGCCCCATGCGAAGCCCCAGGTTCTCCGCCAAATGGTTGGTTGTTGTTGCCGCCCCAAACGACATGCTGCTTACCCAGCATAGTTCATATCCCACAACGCCTTCTCCTACGCGAACCACCACCGCTCCACTCCCGCCGGGCCCTGCACTACCCCGGGACCCTCCATAAAAAAGGAGAAAACGGTCGTTGCCGGTGGGACAGTAAGTCGTCGAAGGGTTCCATCCCTGGCATAGTCCTCGCCGCATTGCCCTCAGTGCACGTTCCAGCGTTATGTGGTGTACCCCTCCCCCCACTCATGTGCTAGTATACCGTGGCGTAATCAAGCCGCAGCCGAGCGGCTAATACGGATTTGTGGTACTCCACCGTCACATCATTTTCCAAGTCGAAGTGTGCAATTCTCTAGCGCCAAACGCCGTGGAACAGTAAAGCCGCTCCAAGTCGCCAGCAGCTTTCGGCCACATTTGTTGCCGCCTCGCTGAGCTTGACTGCTTCTGTATCGCTCAAGAGCGGAAACATCTGTTCAGCTACCTCCCATATCTCTGGCGGAACTTGTGGCTACATTAATCCAAAACATGCTTCTCCCAACCTTCTCCATTTGTAGTCCTGCTCGTTGCCGGCGCTGTGCGAAGACGTTCCGCAGTCCACCGCCGCCGGACAAGTACAAATACATGATGCATGTCTACTCGGGCCAGCCGTACGCAGATCGTATGTGTGCAACCGAGCTGTTCTCGGGAGTTGTCGTAGAGGGAGAAAGCTTGATTCTTCAACCGCAGTTGTCATTGCTCACCCCAGGGACCAAGCCCCACAATTCGTCGAATCCGCCGCCACTCAAGTAGCGAAATTTTCGCTGCTGCGCTAGTATTTGCTGTTGCCATATATGGTGGCGGTGTTAGCACTTTGGAAACCTCGGCGCCGGGACGCTGCCGATATTGCGTTCTTGAAATGTCGTCGAGATGGTGTCCTCCTCAGTGCGCCCACACAGACAGACCAATCGACTTATACGGGGATGAGAATGCACATATGTGACTTGCCCTTCCGGCAGCATTTGAGTTTCAACATATGTTGTCAGCTTTTTGTGACTTGTGATTGTGTCAAGTTTGGCCGGTGTGGCTGAAGCTACCGTGAGTATGACCACCGGCGGGAAAGTCAGAAGCATATCCACTATCACGGGGTGATCGTCAGGCTTTGCCAAAATCCTCAGTTCGCAACTGGGTGGTTTCTGTACAGCATGCGACGGAACGTGGCTACCAGGAGACGGACTAGCAACTCCAATTGGGTGGTGACAGCGAGAGTAAGTTGCTCGATGGAGAAGCGCGGTATATTGGTCAGCCTGCCTTCTCCATGACACCGCCAGTGTATGATGTCGCGCAACCGTGCCCCAAATTTACCAACATTGCTGAAGTATTTCTTGGTCCTAAAGATCCCCGTGGCTCCGTTATATATGAGAAGGTCAGCAATGTTGACGTATGGCAGCCATTCGAGGCATAGGGTGCTCAACTTTTTCCGTTCCGTGCTGATGAACATCCGGCTAAGGTTACCGCACAATGCGGATTCATCGACCTCTATTCTAACAGAATTCCAGCTGGTAATAAGTAGCTCAAAAAAATATTCACTGCCATCGTGTACATTGCCGCTGCTCTCAGTGGCAAGGATATAGAAGCTGTTAAATTACGCTGCTCCCTCTAACAGCGATGGCCATTATCCGTATTGAAATGAATGAAGAGTGAAGAGATCAGATAATGAATAATGCCATTACCACTCCCCAGGGCCGTGTTGTTCACGATGGCGGCAGTCGGCGAGAGGCGATGGTTGTGCTGCGGATAGCTCTGAATAACTAGGTCGAACAAACGGCGGGCGTCCGACAGCGTTAAGGTTGAGCGCTGTAGCGTCTTGTTGACCCCCTTGAAATTATCGAGCGCCTTCAGAAGCGCACGAGTCTTTTCCGACTCGGCTCTTCGAAGCAAGAGCGGCTGAATACTAAACTCAACAGGAGTGCCATGCCCCAGCGTCTTTAGCGCAGGCTCAAGTTTAGCATAGCACTGAACCATGGCGTGGGTACTAGACCACCTGGTGTCGTTGCCCATGAGAGGCGGCAGGTCCGTTACCGGACGAAGAATAGCACGCCCTTAATGGTTCTCAGCTTGATCATCAGGAATAGCACCTTCACGACTGCCGATGCATCGATTCACGCTGCAGTTGTCGGCAATCATGAAGTGCATAGCGTCCCAGGGCTGATTATAGCGCGAGAGCGTGTCAGCAATCAGATCAAAGAGGCTTTGAGCCCCAAGGTCTTCCTCCACGTCGAGAAGGCAAAAAGCCAGAAGTCGAAAGCGCCGGGTGTAGCAGTCGGTGTCCTCGTAGTAATCGGAGCTGTTCTGAGCCGGGCTTCCGGTGCATATGTGTGAATATGCTGACACAATGATTTTTTACACTAAAATCTGATTTAATATTCTATATGCAATATGTATTATAGCGTTATTATTTTTTACGGACCACTAGATTCTAGAAGGTGGATGGCGTCGCCCACACCGTCGCCCCTGACAATAATTGACGGAGCCTGGATTGACTTGGGTAGTTGTTCATTCTCGGTACGAGGACGATATGAAACGTGCAGATTCTGATGCGCGGACATTAAAGCTACTCGCGATTCACATAACATGTGCGCTTATACTTTCCTGGTGTGCTGCTAACCAGAACGTCTGAAGACGTGTGTGATTATTGAGTCCGTTTAGCGGGTTAAACAACGAGATTTGGGAGCTGCCCCCCCCCCCCGGCGAAGATGAACGTGTATTGTTTATCAGAAAGTAAGTTGTACAGTGCGCTATGTACTCTACTTGCGGATTCCAATCCGCGTCGCTCCTACCTGCTATAGTTCAGAGGAAGCTGCTCCAGCTCCAGTTTGTAAACAAAAACTTCCCGAAATCAGCCGCCCACACCTACATCCTTGTGAGTCCATGCGCATAAGTCCTGGCGCCATGATACTAACTGGGGTCTGCGTAACTATGCTTGAGCAGGGTTTACTCAGCTATGACGGCTGCTAGTTGGGGGAGCTGGTCAGACGCAGCCATGGCATCATCACACTGCCGCCCAAGTTTTTCAAGCTCGCAGGTGTACCTCCGTCAATCGTCCGCCATGCCTGCTTTACTCGAATATGTCTCGTCACATTCGGTGCAGAGGCAGTCCATCAACTCCAACGTTACCAGTCGTCTTCCGTAAGATTCGCAACAGCCCACCAGTAACCAATCACAGGTCACCAGCACCAATTATAGCCAATTAAAACGAAGTATCACTTGAAACTGCATTGTGTGGCGAAAAAAGATGCTCGGTCGACCTGTAACTACGTCTTCACATTTTTATCATTATGGTCGTTGGTGGCTGGCTCCAGTGCATCGTAAATCGTATGTTATCTCCACATACTTCCCAAACTGATCATCTACTTTGAAAGGAAACCATCGTAGCTCCGTCCATTTTTCAGGAAGAGCGCTGGTGTTTCTAGTAATCAATTGCCGCGGCCATGGTGCGTAGGAGAATATCATCATTTGTGCCCTGCGTGTACGCTCGCATACTTGTGGTACGTCCTCGCTCGTCGTCTTCAAATTCCCCCAGCAGTCCTCAGTCGTTTCGAGATCCAACCACTTGATCTTCACCTCCTACGTTTTCATCTCGTGGCCCATTCGGTGATCCACTATCGCCTCTACAGCCAGCACTGTTCCTTGAGACGTGATGTCCTCGGTTATATCATGCGAATTATCTGCATACAATTTCAAGCGAGATGGATGCACATCCATCTTGCTGTCATTAACCAAATGTTCGACCGTAAAGTAGTAGTCTCCACTCCCAACTACTCGATAAGGTCCGACTCACATTACCGTAGCCTTTAGCAATTTCTCGCAGACTCGTGAACGCAACACGTAACGGCCGACTGGAAAATTCACTTGCTGCTCGTAATGTGGTCGTGACCGGTACCCTGGGCTTGGCGAGTGCGTTCAACCTTCACAGCCTTGTGCCTATCCATGACGACACTTCTTAAATTTGCGAGATGCTGCTCTATTTTCGGTTGTGATTTCGGCACTGTAGCCACTCTACCCTTCCTGCAGCGGGGCAGCCGTAGCTTTAGCGTCAGAGTAAGACACAGACTCAGTGAATCTCATGTTTTAGGTGAATAGCCTTAGGTTCTATATAAGAACCAAGAACAACCCGTAGCATAACTACTGACGGACGCCAACAGTCAAAGCTACCTTAAACACGGCAAACGAACTCTTTACTTCAAACGAGAACCGAATGTATTCTTCTTATGCGCGGCAGAGCCGCCTGTGATATAAATGTATAAGACTACGTGACGAAGGTCATGGGTAGCCGATGCACCCGCGACATCCCAACTGCCAAAACACCAGCTGACGTTTCCGAGCCACTACCAGCGGTTTCATCCACGCGAAATTGACCGGGATGTCCCGGTGTATGTCTGCACATACTTCAATGGGATGGCTGAAACGACTCGATCGAATTCAGTTATCAGTGGAATAGCGGGATGGCCGACGTGCCAAACTCCATAGTGGTGCCAGACCCTGTGGGTATAAACGCGTCGCGCAGCAGGCACCGGAGTTCTGCATTACCAGCTGAAGGTACGGTAAACTCCATCCACCGTGCTCGAAAACGCGCTGTACCGCATAGAGGATGAGTGTCGCTGGCACTCCGTGGTGCCAGCCCACGATATATTTGTGACGAGTGATCAGAGAACCCCAGGCTTCCTTGGCCTGTAGCAGCACATGAGCCGGAAAATTATTCCGGTTGCCGAATCGCCACCATACACATGTAGTTTGAGGTTGTCGCAATGCCGCGCCCGATGACACAGTCGGTCGCATACGTCGTACCCAACGACTTGCCCGACGAGGAAAACGGCTTGAGTAGCCGTAACGAAACGGCGTGGATCCGTTCCACGACCTTCCGTTACGAAACCGCACGAAATGGAAGAGCAATAGGAGGGGCGGTCTCGCAATCCCGTGACAGATCGTCATGGAGTCTCATAAGCCTGTTGTACGGGATGACGATATTGCCGAGGCCGGACTCTGTGTCCTCCGTCGACTAAACGCTCGGTTCGCTGGGTCGTAGCGGCGATGAATGAGATCACACACCCAGCCAGGGCGTCGGCTTGAATCATCAACCTCTACTGGGCTAGCGTGCCCTGATTGAATGTGCCTCGCCTCGCGAAGGTGAGCGTAAACAAAACCGTCCTAGTCTCCCTCAGGAAGCCCCTGGGGGAACTCGAGTCTGGTAATGTTGCCTCGGGACTCAGCAGACTGCATGACTGAGCCGGGAGGGTTGCTATGTATCTCTGGGGTCCAGCTCCTTCTTCGATAGAGGCTCTGCGCCTGGACTTGATCCTGATGCCGGCTCACTGCCCAATAGGGGATCAGCCCTTGACCTTGGCGTCCGGTGTCCTCGGCGTCTGAAATACAATACGAATGCCGTGGTTATGTTGAGAAGCGGAAACATCCGGTCCGCTTCTCCTGTCCGCTGGAGCGGTTGCCGGACGGTGCACTTCTTGGCCCCACAGCAGTGCTTATCCTATTACCCATCTGTCCCTGCTTTCATTATCAACGCCCCTGATCTCAGTATCTCAGCAACGAAACTGAACCAGCAGACCATAGGGCTACCAAACAAAGAAAACCAGGCCGACCTGAGAAAAAGGAGGTCGAGTTAGTGCCCAGTCAGCTTTTAGGCTTGGCGAGAAGCCTTCAATACGAGCACTAGATAAACCCTCATGATAGCAAAACTTACCAAATAAACCGGATTCTTTTTTCAGCTAGCGGGGCAAGCGGGGACCACGAGACCGCCGCAAAACGTTTCAATCGCAAATCCCCCCCCCCGCGCCCCCGCATCAATCCCGATCTTTTCGTCTCACAGACAACATCGGTAGAATTAGAGATGTGAAAATTTAACTCGTCTCGATTGTCATTTCAGAGAATGAATCCTCCCTGTGTCCATTAAAAATTACTTTCTATTCTGAGCATAACATTTTGTCATGATGCCAATCTCGTTGTAATGCGCGTAACATCTACTGCCTTCTCGTATTTTGAAAGGCAATTAACGAAACAACTACCAAAAAAAGCACGCCAAGTTATAATCGTTTTGAGAGGCATAAAGTTAAGTTTTCGTTGTTCACTAATTTTTCGAGTTGGCCTCAACTAGAATGCGAGAATTATCGTGAACAGCGGCTGTTCATGCGGAAGGCTCGCTTCAGCGAAATAACGAATGAAACAGTAAATAATGGCACCCAATACAACGAATGATTTATTACTGGATAAGTTGAAATATGTCAAATCATGTATTTCATACTGCTGCAATATCAGCATGCCAAAAACTGCTGTTTTTTGCATGATAAACTAGCTAAATGCGAAGTATGAATTAAGTCTTAAAACATATTATAGAAATAAAAAGTGCATCCAGTGTTAATCCCAAATTTTCGTAGCCGACTGGCGGCATCCAAACTCCTTCGCCGCCGCTATTTGCTTCGCCACTTCTAACCGGACATCTCGGAACCAAGATGTTGGGCGTGACGCAGAGCTAAATTTCTAAGCGCATCGATAGACTGGTATACAACTAACTAAACTTTAAATCGCGACAATACTTTCGAACAAATTAATATCTTGATTTTAGTATGGTGAACAAAGGTATTTATCAATAATGTGTTTTGTCACCGTTCTTAGAGCAACCTCGAAGCACCTCGCCGGCATCGAGTCCATCAGCTTATGCAGCTCTTCACAGTAATCGAATCCCAAGCCTTCTTGATCGGGACAGCTAGCTCATCGACAGACGTATACTGCTTACCGTTGCTGTACACGCTTCTTACCAAAATTGTCCACACGTTTTTAATGGGATTTAAGTCGGGTGACCGTGCGGGCCAGTCAAGCACCATCACACTCTGCTCCTTGAAAAACTCCTAGACTCGTAGGGAGAGCGTTCTGTCCATTTTTGAATAAACAAGGAAATCGACATAGCCAGAAGTCTCTGAATGCTACGCACGCGGTTGAATGCTGCGAAGCTGAAGATTTCCCGTCGCCGACCCCCCCCCCCCCCCCTCCCACCGCACGATTTGTCGACACTGGCGATCTGTGAGACTCTTTGGCCTTCCGCACTTGACGGGTTTCTTGTCTGTGGTACGCAGCACATAGCTCACCCCGTCCGGCGACCTCTGGATCCGCAGAGGTCCCTGCTCCCCCCCCCTCCAGTCCAGCTTCGTGGGGGCCCTTGATCCTTCCACGCTCTTCGTCCATGATGGGGGGGGCGACCCATAGCAAAATACAGTAAAAACTGGTAGACACATAACTACATTCATTCGTTCACCATACTAATTAAGATATAAAATTGTCCGAAAGTATTGTCATAGTGTAAAATTTAGTTAGTTGTATACGAGCCTATCGACGCGCTTAGATATTTAGCTCCACGTCACACGCCCACTTAACGCAGTTTGATTGGAGCAACATATCTAAATAGCATGCTGTAACCCCTTCTAGAAACTGAGATATGGGTAAATATGTAGGTGTCCGAAACATTTTGTCGCGCAGTTAAATATTTAATGCGGCCCGGAGAGTAGTTATTCTGCTGACAGTAAATATCAGACGTAAAATGAAATATCAGCTGAATCAAAACAGCTCCAAACATTCCGGTATATGTTCAATAGATACACAAGCGTTTTCACCAAATGAGAATATCAACATATTGAATCTCTTGCAAAACCACTTGCAAGATTTTCAGTTTAACCTAACTTTTAACGGAACGGAGAAGTACCGAAGTACTTGCTAGACAACACCGCATTCGAATCTCTACCAAGTGTTGTCGTCTATATAGGGCTGTATCGCCGATTACTAAGTGCGGATGGCGAGCCAAGAGCTTACCTGCGTGGACGCTGAACGATCTGGGCACGCATTTGTCGTCTATATATCACTCAAGAATCTTATTATTACGCGCGCCCAGAAGACCTCCATTCATGACATGACGCGCGAAAATCTAACCCCTCTGAGATTTTTACATACAATGACACGGACGTTTGGCAAGACCATACAATATATACCTGACTCTACAAGATTTACCTGACTCTGCAAGATTTACCTGAACTACGCAAAATCCAAACGCAGTAAATAACTACCGAAACACATAGTTGGGCGGCAACGGTCGCCACAGCGAGCTGGCAGCGTACTGTTGCGACAGCATTCACTGGACGAGAGGAAGGCCATGATCCGTACGTTCATCACGAACATTGATGGATATGACAACTCATCGCTGGTGACAGCTCTGATGTTCACCCGTTTGTGGTTGCTGTGGCCACAAAATAACTCCTGCGATCCGCTAATCGAGACCATACCACTTTTGTTCTTCATGTGTACACCACCACGCTCAGCTCGACATGGCGATCTATCAGTGGTAGCGCGTACTATTTTTTGGCGGCGCAGGCACGCTGCTTCTTACGTCGCAGCTCGAAAATAGCATACACGGGTGCTCTGGCTGCACTGCATCTAAGTGTAATGTAGTTTGTTGATCTGGCTGCGCAGCAGGCTGTGTACGCAACAGTTGTCGGCGCCGACTTTATCTTAGGCGATGCAGACAAAGCTCAGTATAACGGGATGAAAAACAGTATTTGTGGTTGGCCGTGATTGCACCTACCTGATGTGCTACTACGATATCGTTGCCAAGATTTTTCTCGCACTGAAACAGCGAACCGTGGTGATCGCGTAGCAGAGGTGCATCACGGTATCTATGATCTGCGTTTTTTCGAGTAGCAAAGCTAAGTATGACACTCAGAAGCACAAGGTTCTATACGCCTGGAGCGAACACCCAGAGCTGGATAAATTTCGGCTGCACATGGAAAACAACGGCTTCAAGGTCACTTCAGCCATTGGCAAGCGTATATGACGCCGTGCGGATTCACGATGATGAACAATCATGCGAGACAAGTAGTCGATCCTTCAAGCGCTGCTACACACCGAGACACAAGCTGAAACTTTCAGTGCTCCTACAGCAAAAACGGGATTACTGCAGTCATCGGTCGATGTCGGCACTAGAGGTTGAGATAAAACGGGAAATGGGCAACCGGCTGCGGTCATGCAGTCCTATACTTCGCAGCCACAAGCTGATAAACTACAAGTGTAACCCCCCGTTTTGCATAAAGTGTAAGCATTGTGTCCGCCTTTTCGGGTTCATTGGTACTTAAAAAAAACGAAATTAGTTAACACTTAGCATGAGCAGCGAGCAGATGATGTGAGGAAGCTGATACATATGTGGGCCCAGTAGGCCCCTTTCGCTTTCCAAAGTGCCGCGAGTCTGTGTCATGGCGGCGATTAAGAGGGCAGGAAGACAAACAAAGAAAATATGCTGCACGTATTCTGGAGTGAACTCACCGTTCGCTTGACGATCAGTCGACACGTGTCACACGGGCCACCGCGTTCGACTCGGACGGTACCTTGAGCATGCCTCGTCGCATTTCTTGTGCGCACTTGCACCTTATCCGTGGGGTGCCCAGTAATTAATTATTTGTTTTGGTAAAAATGTATGCAAATTTGATTCCGACACTACGCTAGCGAGCACAAAGCGAGTCCCTCTCGCTAACGTATAGCGGCCGTGATGTCTTGAAGCATTTTAAGCTTTCGCTGCGGCCTGGAAACCTTGTCCTTGCGTGCTGCTGGACGACGTCTGCACTCTTGGCTGGCTGCTCGAAAAGCCGCCTTGGTTTCTGCGCAGCGGCCTTGCTCTTTGCTTTGCTCGCTCGTTCTTCTGTGAGCACCTGCGTTGCAGTTTGCCGCGCCGCCATTTCGTTTTGTCCACTTTGATGCACTTCGTATCGCACTGACGGAGGCAGTGCGACTCCGCGTCCTGGACTCGCATAACTTTGAGTTCTGCGTGGGCGTTAAACCCCTCATGCATATCGATGCTGAACAGGATAACCCCCTATGGCATTGGCGGGGTTACAAGGGACGCACGCGTTCCTGTCTTTACATGGAAGATCACCACGTATTCGCGTGGAAGGCTACCACAGTAATCGCATCGAAACCTAAGCCTTGGCGCTGCATCTGTTGCTTCGGAAGGGTGATGAACTGTAACCCCCCCCTCAAACGCCGAGGTTACTAAAGCTGTATAGTGCGGGAGTTGCTTCTTGTGCTGGGACGAAGCCGAACCGACCATCATTTCCAACATGATGTCGACGTCGAAGAAAAAAAATGCTCGGCTTGAAAATCCGCGGTGGATTGTAACGGGATAAAGGTCCGTTAATTAGGTTACACTGTTAGCGTAGGAAGCAGTAGTCAAATTTGATTCTGATTGATTGACGAGAGGGTGGCGAGTGTCACACCGTCTCAGCTATTAGATCTACTCTAAACGGTGATTGGCCATGGCAGCTGTGTGACAGAGGCCCGTCACACCTCCCCTGCACTTCAGATGAGAGAAGCCGGTCAGTTTGGATTCGAAGTCACGGAGCGTCAATGGACACGCAGGACAGCGACGCTGGCACGTACGCGGAACTTCTCGAGAGATGGCACTGCATGACTGCAATGACTTCGTGGACGCCCGCAACGAAGATGAAATGCGCAGCTTTTCCCAGGCGATGGAAAGCACAAATGTGCCACAGTGGCGCGTACTGTGACCATGTGATCGCTCGACAACGCTTGGACGTCATTCGTAACCAACTGGAATAAGGAAGGCGGGGCTGCGATCAAGAGAACGCTGCTGGCTCGTGAGGCAACTTAGGAGCGACTGTCGGTCAGGGCACTGGCTACTCGGATCTGCCGGCTCTCGTACGAGGAGGACGGTCAGTGCTGCTTCGCGCACATCGCAGATTGGTGTGTGCTCTGTAACGGGAACAAACGCCCGCGACCCAACGCTGCCGAATGGCAGCGTATCACCAACGAAGTTCCCATAACCGAAGCAGAGAGAGATGTGATTGAGCGCTTCCGGAGCGCCTTGGATGAGACTAGGCGCGGCGGGCGGCCGCACCTTCGCGCTGGTCTGCCACCGGTACGAGGCTTGCCTCGTACGCCGCCACCACATCAGGAACGTCCTGCTGAAGGATCTCGCGCGGCTCCCAACTGTCCAGCATCGGCCCAGCCAACGCACAAGGAAACGGCGATTGGGAGAGACCGACTCGTCTCGGCGACCCGTCGCCCCGACCCGTCAAGGTTCACGGACGCAATCTTCTCATCGTACCAGGGCCCCCTGCCGACGCCTATTGATATGCTACACCATGATTCCACCTCGTCGTCTATGACATGTAGCCGCGCGCTGGCGGCCCGTCATGTTCAGCCGCCACTCAAGGCGCTGCGGCGGTTCCCGAGATGAACATTATCGTGCTGCATGGTGGTACAGAATGTGCGCTACATAACGCTGCACAGATTCGCCGTTGCTGCACCTGCAACAGCAATGTAGCGATTTACAGAGATGTATCACATTCATGTTATTGGCGCTAATGTGTTTGTGTTATAATGTTTACTTGTTAGCTCTGCTGTAGCGCCTGTCCTGAACAGCGTGAGAATCATCATGCTCCAGGATATGATCCATGATATGGCGGATATTACCCGCGCTATCCATGAGAGGCGCGGGACCGTCGCGCTCGAATGGGGGATCGCGACGGCTGTGAGGACGCTGCGCTCGCGCAACGTCTCGATCGGCATTGCGCGGCGTCTGGACCAGGTGGAGCGCGAGAATCAGGGGCTTCGTTATCGCGTGCCGCGTCGGAATGACCGCGCAAGGGACCGGGGAACAGGGGCGCGGGTGATTACCCGCGTCACCGGGGATAGTCGCTGGATGATAGTGGTGCTGAAAGCACTATCTCCAAGCACAATAAAGCCTCCGGATCAAGTTGATCTCATTCTACCAATGGAGATCATCAGGGACTGCGACGTGGAGGGTTGCCGTTCTTCAAAAGAAGAAAACAAAGACCTGTCTGAGCAAGATGTTGCATTGGAGATCACTGGTTTTTGGATATTAGCTATGGGTACGATCTTAACCTTAAAGCACTGGTACTAGGCGATGAAGACATTCAATGACTTGACAATGGTCCTAGACTATATTACGCATATCAACTTCGAGGGCACCAGTTCATTCATCATTTCGCGTCTCGAAGGACCCACGCATTAACGAGCAGGTGAGGTCAATGCCGATATTCTCTCAAAAGGTACGCTACCTGCTTCGTAGGTACCTAAAGATAATACGACACTCCAAGCCATCGCACTTGATGCAGCTATCGCTGAAATCCAAGCTCCCCCCACAAAAGTAACCGGCACGAACCGCCGTAACGCAAGCATCCGCCTTCGCGTGAATGGATGCTGGGTTCGCTACGAAGTTGACGTACTCGATTTGCGAGCTAGCTGCTCTAGGGTTACCAGCTCACGACATCTTCACGGAGGGAGTCTTTCACGGCTATGAACCTGTTCAGCCACCTCAGGTTAATATCCCTGATGTCGATCACCAGCAAGGAGATAACGAGGCTGATGAACAATAAACCTTTCATTCATTCTCATTAAAAAGTTGCTCAAACGCTACATAAGACCACCTATGTCGTATCCGCAATGCCCGTAAAGATATAACGTGCCCGGAGCATCCGCAGATAAAAATTTACGCATGGCCACATTGAGAACTCCGTCGAGGTTCGCAGGGAATACCAAATTTGCGTAGCGTTGGATCCATGACCTGAAGCGGCCAAAACAGACCTCAATTGGGTTAAGTTGAGGCGCCGTACGGCGGCAAAAACAACAATCTTGCGCCAGCTTGATAGACGGCCTCCACTAACTCGGGATACATGTGGATGTTGGCGCTGTCCATAATAGCTATGGACCTGGGCAACGACCAGGGATTGAGCAAAGGAACTACCTTTCTGGAAAATGCTACGTGAAAGCTCCGCCTTGCGAACGTTCCCTCCGTTGTTTCCCAGACGGCAAAGCCTCGGTGGTCTAAGCAGGCCAAGATTTACTGCCGTTTGACACGGCGAAAGGGCAGCTTACCAACACGACGAGACCCCCTTGATGACCACCCATAGCGTCGATATGCGTGACACCCGTCCTTGGAGGTTTCATCTATGAACAGAAGCCGCTCTGAGAAAGAATATATCGCAGCCAGCTTAGCCATGTACGTAGCGACCTACAGAAAACATAAATACAAACCATTAATTATGTAAAATATGTAAAACAAACGAAACCAGCAATGATAATTACATCAGCAGGTATGCACTCTCTTGCAGCTCGCGTGAGGTGCTTTCTTGATAAATTGAGGTCAAAGTGAAGAGCGCGACACACCGTAGCCAGTGATAAATTCTTCAGCGAAGGATAATGTTGCATGAAATTGTAGAAGATAGGGTGATGCTTGACGTACGACGTCACGTGGGCGAGAACGTCTGTCGGCCAGCACTCTGTTCGCTGCGACGGCTTGTACAGCTTAACAGTGCCTTCAGTTAGAAATTGCTTATACCAGCGCCGTATCATCCTCGGCTTGGGACCAAGTACATTGCTAGTGAACTGCAAGTCCAGCCCATACACGAAGCGCAGGGAGACCGCCCGCCAGTGAAAGCCCGGGCTGTGCGTCATGCTTGGGTCCGCGTACGTTTTCGCAGTGACAGAAAGCGCGGACGTATGGGTGGCTGTGCCGAATTGCCAATCCCAAGCGGCAATTCGGCATTGTGCTCTCTAATCTTGAGCCTTATTACGACCTAACTCGAACTTCTCGTTTCTAAATCCGTGTTTGTTTTTTGTGCGTCGAGGTCGCCGTTCTCGGCTGTAAGCCGGCGGACATTGCGTGGAACCGCCCGTTGAAGCAGCGTCTGTGCCAACGCTGGGTCAACTAGCTGACCGATAAGCTGGCGAGACAGGAGAGCGGCAGTGTGGTTATGGGGCCGTCCAGGGATGAACTGGTTGGCTGGGTTGCCAGCGCGCGGAACGAGCTGTCCGATTCGACGATCTCGAACGGGTTTAAGGGCATCCTTGCCGCCACCTGTCGACCCAACATTTGAGGCATCGTCTAATGATCTCGCTGAGCAAGTAAAGCGCATGGAGCTTTTCCTGAGGTTGGTGAGGTCGATGATGAAGAGAACATAGCAGACATGATGATCAGAGGAGAGGTAAGCGTCTAAGTAAGTGTAATACTTCGTGTTAATTGTTCCCCGCGGTGGTAGGGTTCGTAGGGTAATTCTGGATCTAATGGAAGCACTCCTGAGTGCTAAATCGGTGGTTTTTATTAAAGTGTCTGTTTTTCCGTATGGATTGTGAATTATCGATTTTAAGGGGCCCAAACCCCAAAATCAAAAGTGGGTCGGATACTACACAAGTTTTACGGTACGGTATTTATTAAAATAGATCTGGCATTTCAGATTAGTTCATCAGGCACAAAGCCTGAAGGCCTTTTTGGCCAATCATCGCACTCAGTTTTACCCGTCGCGTCCCCACCAGCCAAAAAACTCGGTGGTGTTCGGCACAAGTGCGAAACGTAGTTTGCAAAATGGGCAAGACACGACGCAAGGGATCGAGCTCTTCAAAGGAGAAGGTGGCTAAGGCCAATGACGCCGTCGCCGCGACGATGCCGCAGATCGAAGCCGCTGCCGCTGCTGCAGTTTCTGCTTCTGCAGCTGAAGGTGTGGACACGAAGCAGCAGAAGTCGAAAAAGGGCAAGACGGACAAGAAGTCGGAGCCTGCCGAGGCTTTGAAGCAGGAAGAGCAGATCGTAGAGTCTAATGTGGATGATGAGCAGGACGAGGAGACGGAGCAGGCCATCGCTGAGGCCACCACCCTAGCCGAAAGCATCGTGGACGAGCGCTACTTCTCCAACGAGGAGTTCGCCTCGCTGCCGCTCTCCGAGCCCACACGCAAGGCGCTGGCCGACATGGGTTTCGCCAAGATGACCAAAATTCAGTCCAAGTCTATCCGTCCGCTGCTTGCCGGTCAAGATCTTCTCGGTGCGGCCAAGACGGGCTCCGGTAAGACGCTCTCATTTTTGATTCCTGCAATCGAATTGCTGCACAAGGTGCGCTTTACTGCACGCAAGGGTACGGGCTGCATTGTTATCTCGCCGACCCGCGAGCTCGCGCTGCAGATTTACGGTGTCGTACGGGACATCTGCAAGTACCACTCGCAGACGCACGGGATCGTTATGGGTGGTGCCAACCGCCGCGCCGAGGCGGAGCGCCTGGTGAAGGGTGTTAACATTTTGATCTCTACGCCTGGTCGTCTGCTGGATCACTTGCAGAACACGAAGGCGTTCATCTACCATAACCTACAAATTCTTGTGATCGATGAGGCTGACCGCATTCTGTCCATTGGTTTCGAGGAGGAAATGCGCCAGATCATTAAGTGCATTCCGAAGGAGCGCCAGACGATGCTGTTTAGTGCTACGCAAACGAAGAAGGTGGAGGATCTTGCTCGTCTTTCCATTAAGGAGAAGCCTGTGTACGTGGGCGTGGAAGAGGAGGACACCAAGGCCACCGTGGCTACACTGGAACAGGGCTACGTCGTGACCCCTAGCGACAAGCGTTTCCTCCTGTTGTTCACGTTCTTGAAGAAGAACCTGAAGAAAAAGGTGATGGTTTTCTTCTCGTCGTGCAGTGCTGTCAAATTTTACGGCGAACTGCTCAACTACATTGACATTCCCGTGCTGGATATTCACGGCAAGCAGAAACAGAACAAGCGTACGACTACTTTCTTCCAGTTTTGTAACGCGAAGACCGGTATCTTGCTCTGTACTGATGTGGCAGCGCGTGGTCTTGATATCCCGGCTGTGGACTGGATTATTCAGTTCGACCCGCCTGATGATCCCCGCGAGTACATCCACCGTGTGGGCCGTACTGCTCGTGGTGCTAAGGGTAAAGGTAAGGCACTACTTATGCTCCTGCCTGATGAGCTCGGCTTCCTGAAGTACCTGAAGGCTTCGAAGGTGGCGCTGAACGAGTATGAATTTCCCGTCTCGAAGATTGCCAACGTGGAGTCTCAGCTCATGAAGCTAGTGGAAAAAACGTACTATCTGCACAAGTCTGCGAAGGATGCCTACCGCGGATATTTGTTAGCGTACGCGTCGCATTCTTTGAAGGGTTTGTTCGATGTTGGTCGTCTCGACCTGCAAGGAGTGGCCAAGTCTTTCGGACTCCAGGTTCCACCCAAGGTGACTCTTCCTGTCAAGACGAATGGCAAGACCGGAAAGCGCAAGGGTGCGTCTTTCGACAACGACGGCAGCTCGCGCGGTGGTAAGTTCCAGCGCTCCGGTCACGCATTCAGTGCCGACAACCCGTACGGCAAGCGTGCCACGGGTGACCAGCGCCAGTTTTCTCACTGATAAGGTCTGCTGGATGGTACTATGTAAACAATGGCTTTTGCTCCTTCACGTCCCTTTTCAATATAGAGCGAGCAACTTACTTACCTACTTTAAGTACTTTGAAGTATGTTTCGTCACTTACGATGTAGTAGTATTTTAGTTTGCCATGCACACTGCGGTACCAAGAGTTACCGCAATGGCTCGACCTGTATCGACAAGGCGCTCCTCATGCTAACGCTTAGTACCCCGAAACAACAGCAAGCAAGCAAAAATTGGGATGCATTATTTCAGTCTGTGCTAAACATTTGCAACACATTTCAGCTATCATATACTTACTACAGTGTTGCGCTTAGTTGTTGAGCGCTCAGTTAGCCTGAAGGTTGAAGCCTCCTCCAAACGCATTACCGCCGCTAAAGCCGAGTTGCCCTCCAGTCGCAGCTGCAAACCCGTTGGTGCCAGCCTGACAAAGATCCCCATTGTGCCTTGACCGCCGAATCCGCCAAACGCGTTGCCACCTGGCGTACCGGAGCCCATCTGCTGACCGAAGCCACCGACACCGTTCCCGTTGAAGCCGCCGCCCATGCCAGCGCTAGGACCAAATCCAGCTCCGAACGCGTTGTTGTTACCTCCGAAGCCTGGCGAAGCTAGGATTCCGGCCATACCTGCGCCACCACCTTGGGGTGCGGTGACTTGTGCTCCTGGTAGCTGAGCACCAGAAGTACCTACGTTGGCCAGGCTAGTCGGTGCTGGCATGGCCCTCGATCTTCGAGTCGATGTAGCCGCCGGGGTTGCCGCTGGGCGTCTACTCAGTCTCGTTGGGGCGGGAGTCACAGGTTCAGGGACACCGAGTCCAGCCGGGACTCCAGGGGCCGCAGCGACGTTAGTGGAGGAATCGACGACAGCTGTGTTGGAGCTGGCGACCACCGTGGAAGGAACGCTGACTGGGACTGGAATGAACTGCGGCACCTCAACGGGAACGGGGACGGGGATGGCGATTTTCTTGACCTTCTTGACATGGTGGTGGTGATCCTTCCTGCTTTCGTCGTCTTCGACTGCAGGCGTATCAGCGCTGGATCGAAGACCACGAAGCGCCGGTGCAGCTTGAGTTCCGTCCGAGGCGACAAAAAAACTCAGCGCGAGGAAGGTGCGAATGCGACAGCATTTTTCATCTTGAATTAAGAGAGAAGGTGGTTGGTGTGATGGTGTGTTGCTCGTGAAATGTGGAATGAAGTACGAGGTGCGGCGCATGTGGCGATGGCATCACCCGTGACGACAGTGAGCCGGACGCGAGAAAGAAAGGAGGTGGCCGAATGTCAGCCTTAGATGTATCTCTTCCCTCCCATCTATCAGTTGATGGCGAGAATTCATCTAAACTTGTCAGCTAACCATTCGTGACGTCACACGGACAACAGTTGATGCATTTTGATTGAGAGCAGTTTGGTTATTAATGCAGAAGTCTGAAATTGAGGAGTTTCTTACTGTAGAAATATTTGAAGTACATGTAGCAATCGGTACGGCGGTGTTGGTTTCCGTAGCGTCAGTTTGCAATTTCCTACCCTAGCGATATCCATGAAGAACTCATGTGCGGTGGTCACAGCATTACTGCTTATGTCGGAGTGGTCATCAGGAGCTCGCTTACGACGTGCTCAAGACACTAGAGTTATTGCTACCAAGGAGATAGTCGTAGATCCGTCAGGCTCAAGTTTTTTCGTTGCTGAGACTGCTCAACCCGCAGTTATCAGACCTTGTCACATTAGAAGAGGTGACGAAGTACTCGTTTTCTCAGATGAAAACGTTGTTCCAGCGGATGGCAAGAGCACTGGCTCAGATGATCAAGACGAGGGTGATGAAAACGTGGCGTGCTGCACCTCAGATAGTAATGATGCAACGGCTTCGCCCACAGCTCCTCTACCTGAAGTCCATGCTATTGCAAATGTTACCGCTAACGGTAGCGCTGCTTATGGTTCCAGCTTGAACAATTCCCAGACCGTCCAGTTACTGCACACTGAAAATGCAACCTACGTCGGCACAAATACATTGAAGCTTGTTGCTCACGTTGCTGAAGAAGACGCTGAACCAGTATTGGATGCAAAGTTCCTCTATGGTACATCCGAGTATCATGCGACCCAAACCCGCGAAATATTCCCTCGGTTTGACGCTACTCGTGAAAAGTATTACAAGTATGACTGGCATGGACGAGGTTTCGAAGGCTTCGGGAGAAGAGCTCACTGGACTAGATGCAAGCCGATAGCCAGTTTGCCGGTCAACCCGTCGCGGGCGTCACGACTCCAGCTTCAACGTTGAGTCCTGACAGTTTGATGTCCTAGTACATGTACATGTAGTAAATCACTTCAGGAACTGCGTAAAAAAATACTTCAATTCGGTCCCTTGTGTAAAATGTCGCTGGTAAGACGCTGTTAATGCGGTTTTGGGCCAAACAAAAACAAGAAAGAACTCAATACTCGAAATAAAATCATGAGGTTACCGGCTTAGCGGAACTTACGAAGAAAAAAAAACCAACCAAAAGATCTCCACTACTGCTTCGCCGTCTTACGCATGAACTTCGGGTCAATGCTGTCTTCCTGCGGAGTATCTCAATGCGAGGTGCGTTGCTCTGGTCCCCATCGCTTACGCCTTCGAGCGCATCTCGTGTGGCGCGACAAACACCTTCAGGAAGCCGCTGTCCTTTTTGGCGATGCGTGAGTACGCTTCAGGCACCTCCTCCAAAGCAAGGCGGTGCGAAATCAGCACCGATGGATCAAGCTCACCACTTTCGATCGCATCAAATACCTGGGGATAGTACTTCTGGGCTGGGGTACGACCAGCATTCACGGTAACGCTCTTCATTGCAACATGACCAATGGGGAACGCTTGCACCGAGCACATATAGTCCGACACTATCGAAATGTGACCACACTTTCGCACAATCATCAGCATTTCCTTAAAAGTGTCCGTGGGCTCGGGCTGAGTTTCCATGCCGATCGTCTTCTCCAGTTTGGCCATCCAGCCGGTCGAAGTGGAACAGCCGCTTGCATCAATCACAGCGTCAGCACCGGAAGGTGGTAGCATTTGCTGTAGCTTCGCCACCACCTGAGCCCCAGACAAGTCCCGACGGTCGACCACCTCCAAATTCATGTGATCGTGTGCAAACTTGAGCCGATCAGCGCAGTGTTCAACTCCCAGCACAGTCTTGGCTCCACGAAGCTTGCACCAATGAGCAGCCTGAAGCCCGATAGGTCCCAAGCCCCAAATGACCACACAGTCGCCTTCCTTGACCTTGGCCATTTCGACAGCGTGCAACGCAGTAACGGTCGTCTCTACCCCCAGCAATGCCTTATCATCACTCACACCAGACGGAAGCTTAAAGCAATTGACGTCGCCGAACGGCACGCGGACGTATTCGGCCTGCACACCGGGAACGTTTCCCAACATACGAGTGCTGCCAAGAACAGCAGCAGGAGCCCAACCACCATAGGTCTGCTTAAACTCTTGAGATGCATTCGTGCAGTTGCATGCCGCGTACTCACGCCGACGGCAATGCTTGCAATCACCGCAAGCCAAAACGAAGCTGATAGCAACACGGTCACCAACCTTGACCTTGTTCACTTCTGCCCCCACGCTCTCCACGACGCCCACGGCCTCGCTACCAAGCACTTGACCCTTCTCCAGTCCTCCGGCCCCACCACCACTAACGTCAGTAGCGAAGTCAGGGCTCACGGAACAGGCAGTTACCTTCACCACCACATCCGACGCTTCCATGATCTTCGGCTTTGGAATGTGCTCCAGCTTAACGGACTTGCCAGTCCACAAGACTGCACGCATGCAGCCCGCCGGATCCTTGGAGCACGCATCTCGCCCGTGGGCGTGCGCACTGGACATCATCTTACTGGCAGTATCCATCTCAATCGACGTTTAGTTGCTCTGGATTTTGTTGCTCGTGTCTTCGAGGTAGCAAATGCAAATATGGTAAGCCTGAACAAGCTCGCGTTCGGAAGTCCAGCCTACCAGGGTAAAGCGACATGCCGACTCTCGTCCCAGAGCAACTGTGAAAGCGCTGTGCATACTCGCGCCAAAAGACCACCATTTTGAGGCAGAAGAAGATGTTCCATTGAAATGGTCTCGACAGGGACGAGAAGCGAATCGAAAACGTTGGGTGCGGGCATCTGCCCCTGGGAAAAAGATGAAGGTGACGTTGACGTCGTTTCGCAATAAACAAACAGAGGTTTTATGTTTTCTCAGAGGATTTGTTTCCTAACGGCTTCAACTTGAGGAACCAGATACGGTCAATTTGCCATGGGGCCCACATGCGAGGCTGCGGTACTCCAGAAGGAAACGGACGCTCAAGCCCTCTCGCTGCTGCGTCTCTCATTCCATCTACTGCTCGCGTGCCCAACTGTCAGCAGCTTACCGCAACTTTCAGCCAACAATGAAGCTCGTCGAGATCACCTTGTTGGCATTTGCAGCCGCGCTCGCAGGAACAAACGCACTGGGTGTAACAAAGCTGATGCCTCGTGACCTTCGCGTTGAGACATCGGACACTGACGCGATTGAAGCGGACCTTCGCGATGACGAACTCGGCGCCAATGAAGACTTCTGGGGCTCCTGGGAGAATCAATACACGGTGCCGCAAGAAGACACCGCATCATGCAGCAATGAGACCAATTCTGCAAGCGGCACTGGCGAGCACGCGCCTACTGTTGGCGACATACCTGCAATGGCGAAGGAGGTCCTTCGGAAAGCTGAGTCCGTGGTAACAGCGGCACTGCCGTTCAGCGTCGAGCACGCCACATCGCTGGTGCTCCCCATCGGTGTCGTCGTCGCCGCATTGCTCGTTATCGCAGTTGCCGCCGTGCTCATCGGCGTGCGGCGGCAGCAGCTCAGCGAGCCCATGTTCGGCGCGGTCGAGTTGGCATCCGACCTTCCCGACCCTATGACCGCGTGCGCTGCCGGCGGCGACGACTTGGACACAGGTTCACCTCGCCATACCAGCCGTGACGACGAAGCGGACACGGGCGCAACGATCCTTGTCGGGGAAGAACAAGAGGAGAAAGGGGAGGAGGAAGGAAACCTCATCGTAGCACTTACGTAGCGCTCATTAAGCCCAAATAAATGTGCTGCTTTGATTCCCCTTCATCCACCTCACGTTGGCGCCTAGACGCGGCCAGATGCTTATCCATCAACACCGCCTGAACAAATCTGGTGTGGTGATCTCCCTTGTCTATGCGAACCACCGGCCAGGGCAAAGACTCCGGTAATGGGTGGAGCGCTCCGATGATCTGACGTCACGCGGTTCTCTGCACCCACTGCGGCATCCGTGTCCGGTGACATGAGTCCCTCATTGTGCTGCCCATCGCGTACATTTTACAGATTGTACGGAGATCTTTTCGGCTGTGACACTCAACGGGACGCTTTGTCGGACACAACGACCTATCGACACTCACAACGGCGCTTCACCAAGCAGCTTTTGTCGTACTTAGTGGAGAGCTCCAAGCAGAATTCGCGAAAGATGGGCACTTTAAGCCAATGGTCTGCTTGGAGCCGCGCAAGCCCTCCGAAGCTCGGGAGCCGCAGACCGTGATTTCCAAGTTTGCCGCTTAAGAAGCAGACCAACTCCCCCCCCCCTTCCTCCCTCTGAGAAGATTTGAAATGGCTCTCCGTCGTGTCCTGACCACCAGCAAAGCCTTCAAGGCAGCCCCGAGCCTGCTCCGTCGCTCCATGGCCACTGTGGCTGACGAGATGACCGTGCGTGATGCGCTCAACACGGCCATGGACGAGGAGCTTGCGCGCGACGAGGAGGTTTTCCTCATGGGTGAGGAGGTAGCCCAGTACAACGGCGCTTACAAGGTCTCCAAAGGCCTGTGGGAGAAGTACGGCGACAAGCGTATCATCGACACGCCCATTACGGAGCAGGGATTCACCGGTCTTGCTGTCGGTGCCGCCTACCACAACACCAAGCCCATCGTGGAGTTCATGACGTTCAACTTCGCCATGCAGGCCATTGACCAGATCATCAACTCGGCCGCCAAGCAGTTTTACATGTCCAACGGTGACATTCACGTGCCCATTGTCTTCCGTGGCTCCAACGGCCCTGCCGCTGGTGTTGGTACGTTGCTTTCCCCCCATGTTTGCCAAAGTATCTCTTGATAGATTCTGATATTGCTTTTGTGTACTGTTCTTTGCACCCCCTCTCCAGCCGCTCAGCACTCTCAGTGCTACGCCGCCTGGTACGGCAGCGTGCCTGGCCTTAAGGTCGTGTCCCCATACGACTCGGAGGACGCACGTGGTCTTCTTAAGGCCGCCATTCGCGACCCCAACCCGGTCGTGGTGCTCGAGAACGAGCTTTTGTACGGTGTCTCGTTCCCCGTGTCCAAGGAAGCCCAGGATAAGGACTTCTTGATCGAGATCGGCAAGGCCAAGATCATGAAGCCGGGCAAGGACGTCACCCTGGTGGCTTTCTCCCGCATGGTGGGCGAGGCCCTTGAGGCTGCCACCGCTCTGGCCAAGGAGGGCATTGACGCCGAGGTGATCAACCTCCGCTCGATCCGCCCGTTCGACCGTCAGGCCATCATTGACTCTGTGAAGAAGACCAACCGCATCGTGTCCATCGAGGAGGGATGGGGCCAGCACGGAATTGGTGCTGAGATCGCCGGTATTATCATGGAGACCGAAGCCTTCGATTACCTGGACGCTCCCCTGGAGCGTGTGACCGGCACGGACGTGCCCATGCCGTACGCCGATAACCTGGAGAAGGTTTGCCTGCCGCAGATCGAAGACGTCATTGCCGCCGCTAAGCGCACGCTGGCGCGCAACCTGTAAGCAAAGTCCCTCTATAATTTGGAGGAGCAGTCCTTGGACAATGTCGTCGTCCCCATCTCGATCTGATCTCAAGAACCTCGCGCTATGAAGGAAAGCAGGGCGAGGGGTGAGCGTACGCTCACTCACGACTACACAGCAACAAACATCGTGCGCAAGAGCAGAAAAGAGTGGAGTGGTTGACAGTAGGAAGGGTGTAACGAATCGAACCCGATAGACCACATCGTACGCTCCAGCGGGTGATTTACTATAGCAATTTTCCGATCCCTTACCTTTTTTCGCGTATGATGCAGCATCTTCGCCGGCATTGGTGCTTGGTGCTAGGACCATGAAATATGGTAGGTCGCATATCTGAAGGTATCATTCATTTGATGAGTGCGTTGTCACTACTAGTGAGTGAACGTTGCCTCATGTGGTGGTAGACCTGGGGCACCAAGCAGCATTCCAGGTCACTTGCAATAGCACATTAAAACTACACATGACATTCGGCCACCCTCGACTCTAGGCTTACTCTTTATGAATATGAAAATACTAATGACTGCGTCTCTCTCTGGTAGGCGCTCTCATGCTGGCTCAGAAGCCGAACTCGCTGAAGAAGTCAACATCCTTCTTGGGCATCTCCTCTGTTCTGACAGGTGCTGGAGGAGGCGCAGCGGCAACTGGGGCGGAGACAGCAGGAGCCGAACCGTTGCTGCCGGTGGCCGACGCTACAGACGAGGAGGAAAGTCCAAGTAGGTCGTGGTTGTTGCCGTTGGTATTGGACGATGACGAACCAAACAAGTCGGCCGTCTGAGCAGACTTGGGCTGTTGCATCTGTGTATAGAGACTGCCGTTATTGTTGTTGCTGTTGCTGCTGCTGAGCTGCGAATCCAACCACGAGTCGTTGTCATGATCACGGCTCGACGAGCTTGTGCTGCTGTTGCTACTGCCAATACCAGCGTACTTGCCAGTGGTAGACAGCTCACCGTTGGTGCGAGGGAATGAGGTCATACCATCTGAGTAGCCAGGCGCATTGCTGCCTCCATTCACTGCGGTTTGTGCGGTTTGGAGCAGGGCGGAGGCACCACTGGAAAGCACGGACCACCCAGTAGAGGCCGAAGACTTGACGTTCTCTGACAGCGCTGGGTCGTGAATAGCGCTCTGCACAAAAGACCAGCTGGACGACACCTTGGACCCAATGTCTTTATCCTTCACAAGACTGGCAGCCGAGCTGGCGGCTGTCGTGACAGTGCTAGTGAAGTAGCTAAAAGCGCCCGTGAGGTCTCCCAGACCCCCGGAGGGAGCTTGTGGTGCACGCGTCTCGCCACCGCTTCCAATGCCCTGCATGCCATTGCTGCCAAACTTGGCGGCCATGCGAGCGCGAGCCTCCTCGCGCAGCTTCATCTGGCGGTCCACGTAATCCTGCTCCGACTCACCCTTGAGCGCCTCCACACCGCGGGTATCACCTCCAGCAGAGCCTCCACCGGAGTACGAGGCCGACGAAAAGGATGAGGACGCAGGTTTCCGCATGCTCGGGTCCCACTGCGGGAGTGACGACGGGGCGCGTCCCTCGACGATTGCCGTCAACCGCTGGCGATAGGCCTCTGCCTGCGGCGTGTTGTACTTCTCGCTGATGGAGAGATCCGTGGGCACGCCCGCAGCGGAGAAAGCGGTGCGAAACGAGTCGTTGCCGCCCTTCTGCATCTGCAGCACTTGCTTGTCCGTCCACGAGTCCATGGTCACCGACCGCACGAACGAGATGTGCACGCCTAGTCCGCGGTGGCGGCCCGAGCATTCGAGGCACATAAAGGTGCCATACGTGACCGTCGCCCACTGCGGGTATGGGGCATCGCAGTCCACGCATCGCTGTAACAAGGGAAAGCCATAGGGGGAAAGAGGGTTAGTATAGGCTCGCCTAGGATAGATAAAGCGGTGAGGCGACGCACGTTGTTGCCCGGCAGGCGCCGCAGCTCCTGCTGGGTCTCCATGGGCATTTGGTGCGCCATCCTGGAGCGTATCTATTTAGTTTATAGGTGGGGCAGCACGGGGAAAGAATATCAGCGGTATGCGTGAGAAGCTGAGCGTGGCAACAACCACCACAAGCGCAGTCAGGGCGGCGACGTACGGCCGGAAGACGCGGAATCGCGACTGGTAACCAAAAAACTGAACACTGGTGCTGCTCCAGTGGCTAAAAATAACGACTAACTCGACCAATCACAAGATGCCAGGAATCCTATGTTGTAGACAAGAGAAAGGACTGGCTGACGTCAAGATACTTTTTGTTCATTGACGACGGAAGGACACGACACGCGTGCGCTGCGGCCGCTTGAGCATCTGGAAGAGCAGCAGGTTGAGCCCCAGGAAGCTGCCGACGGTCAAAGCTAAGTACGTCGAGAAGTTGTTGTAGCCGCGTCCGCAAATCATATACCACGAGTCCTCGTACAGCAACTGCGTCACTGGGTAATTGCACAGGTTGAACTCCTCATCGAAGCCGTGCACACACAGGTATTTCTTGCGGCGGTGCTGCATGCCCACGAGCGAGTAGAACGGATCGTCTTCCTGGCAATTGCCCAGCGGCTGATGGTGGCCTAACGACACGATCTCCGTTGGGTTGATGAAGAGCGCCAGCAGTACTAAGACGAGGTAGAGCAAGAAGACCATCTGGTTCACGGCGTGATCGATGCACGAGTACAGCCAGTCGCTGTCGTAGGCGTCCATCGGTTCCAATGCTTTCTGCACTTGAGGATCGTCTGTAAGCGGCAATCAAAGAACTGGTTAGCATTTAGGGCGAAACAAACCAGGGCTGAATTATTCAAGTGTATACCTCTCTCGCGATCGGCCATCCAACACAGCAGCAAACTCAACCCGATCAACATGAAGAACATCACCTATATACACAACCATCATCCCGTTGAGTTACTGCAATTAATCTAACGACAAAATGCATGACCGCAAAACGAAAGCAAAGCACGTCACCTGTGCTTCGATCCCCATTAAATGAACGGTCGCGTAGTATCCCAAGATAAGGAAGCCCATAGCGAAAATGGTACTAAGACACGGCATCAGTAGAACGTAGCCCCACTCCGTCTTCCAGTGTTCCTCCTCGTAGTAGTCGCCTACCAGCCAAGTACTGTTAGAATATACAGCAACAGTTAGCGCAGGGCAAATTAACCCAAATATCTTCAAGCAACCTCCTTACCTGCGCAAAATGTGATGAACGCAGAGGAATGCAAATGCAAAGAAGTAATAGAAGAACAGAGCGTGGCATGGTACGCCCATCAAGCGGGCAGCGAGCAGCGGATCCGTGTCATGCCACGTCCACCAAAGGAACTTGGTGCCCAGCAACTCGAATGGGAAGGCTAGCATCACCATAAGCGACCCCATTGCAAACGGCTGGAAGAATGGGTCGATCCGCAATCGCGATGTCGCGACGAACGCGCTGTTCAACAACACGCACGATATACACAAGTGAGCATCTCCCTTTTGCCCAGATATAACGGTATCACGTCCCGCCTCACATATAATAGAGTTGCGCTTGCAGCAGCACCGTATATAACGGCAGATGCTCGAACACCAGCATCACCAGCGCCTGTGCGTGCCAGCGGTCGCTGTAGTAGAAGACCAGCTCCACAATGAGCACTTGAAGCATCGCAGCGATCAGCATGGTGGCGTTGCGCTTGCCCGACGAGTGCACGTGCAGCAACAGCAGGAAGATACAGAGGTACGTGGCCCCCTCCACGACTGCCAGCGACACGTTCTCGTTCAGCAGCCCCAAGAAGGCGATCGGCATTACGCGTGAAGTCGCCACCATTTTGGCCGGACAAAAGGCGAAATGAAGTTACATAACACGGCAATGGTTTGAACTATTATCGGTTATCTGTTAGACCAACATGGCTACAGAGCATTACACGGCCTTCCCGTCGTGAGGAAGGTCGCTGCCTATGCCAGACCCGTCCGAAAAGAAGACTCGGTAGATCATGAACAGGAGAACACACAGCAACACTAGGAGGAAGACTGTTCCTGACCAAGAGGCGTCTTCAGTCCCAGTCATTGGCCGTTTGGGGCCTCCAGGTGCGTCGCCGCGGTTCCACACGAGATTCTCAACCTTCTCCTTCCATGTCTCGGCATCCTGGCCTCCCGTATCACCAGTCTCATGCTGAATTTGTTCCTCTTGGTCGAAGTCTTTTGGAATGTAGCAAGTCCGGCCCTCGTAATTGCTATCGCACAAGCACATGCCGTTAACACAGTCGCCGTGGTTACTGCAGTGCTCGCGGTACACGCACACAACAGTGCGTTCCGACACCGGGAAGTCTTTAAGCGACGAGTACCCGCTGGAAAGCGACTTCAGATACCGCTCAAACGCGATATCGTATTCGGAAAGTTCTGTGTCCAGATACTTGGACAATTCCTGCTCCAACGACGGGAACACAAGGTTAAAGCTTCCCCGCCGAGCGTATTCGGTTATTGCCGCAAACAGTTTACGCGCAACATTCGGAGCAAACCAACCAGGGCATGACCAGCACGACGTATCCCATGCACGATTCTGATCCTGGCATTTGTCCGAGCAAAAACCACTATCAGCCGCCGGGCGGTAAAAATTTTCGAACGGCAGCCGAGCCTGAGGGTGTACGCCTACTAGATTAAGCAGGTCGTGCAACAGACGCTTCTTAATGGCCTCATCCGTAGCGAGAACGGACTGTGTGCCCTCCATCGATGGATTGGAGACTACTCGGACGAGCCACGGCTTTGCCATATCGTCAAACTCGAACTCAATTTTCCATAGATCGAAGAAGCTATCGCTGAGATCCGATGGGAAAGTCCCTTCTCCTTCACGTGCAGCCGATCGCTTCATCTTGGCCTGCTCGCCCTCAAAGTTTCCGCGGCTGCTGAGCACCACCTTGGCGATCGTAGCCTCCACGGTGTCTTGCAAGTGCTTCGTGTCGACCCCCTGTCTCCGCAAGTATTTTTTTAAAACATGCCACGCGTTCGTTCCTGCCCGGTTCTCCGACGGAAGTTCGTGAAAATCTGCTTGCAGATCCGGAAAGTCCCATGGAGCAATGTACTGATCAAAGTTGTAGGCGGCAGGGTCAGTCTCAACCTTCAACGTGCTCGGGTACTCGCCCTTGGCAATCTGGATCAGCGGGTGGTCATACATGTAAACGCGCAGAGGATCTGTAGACGTTACCGCCACGTAGAACCCAACACGGAACTTGTGGTTGTCCAGCAGCAGCGGCTCGATGTACTGGTCCACCACCACCGCCTTTCCCTTAAACGCATTTGACTGCAGCTTGAATTGCAAATCGTCGTCCGTAATGAAGACCTCAGCGCGTTGAGACGAATCTTCACCACCAGCAGCACGCTCACGCAAAAGGAAGCGCTGATACACGTGTGCGTCGTGCACGCGCTTGGGCGAGAACTCGGATTTCTTGCGTACCACCGGGTAGGCGCTGGTGAGCAATGCCTGGTCGCGCGGAAGTTCATAGTGCGCCGGCAAAAAGTCGAAGAAGAACTTGGCATGCTTCTTCTGTTGCGCCGCCAAGTGCTGGCTGAGTGCGTCTGGGGACGTGAGCTGCTCGGCCCCCGGCAGGTGGTTCACCTTGGCGTCGAACTGATGCGGGAGCTCCAGCTGCGCAAACGGAGGGGCCACGGCCGTACTCCACACAAGGTCAAACTCTGCACTGTTGGAAAGTAGCTTCCCCCAAGAAGCCTGGGCGTCAGAAGCTTGGAACTGGGAGATGCCGAGCGCCTCGAGCTGCTGCAATACCGGCTTGAGCTTCTGGTCTTGCATTGCTTCGGGCAGGTAGAATCGCGCTTGCGTGCGGGCACTCGCCACGACGAACACATTAATGCACACAAGCAGAGCCAGCAGACGGAGCCGCGGGGTCGTCGCCATCGTTCTGCGTGCGTACAGGAAATCTTCAACTGTTCGAATTGATCACTATGTATTTTTCACAATTTTCGAAAATGATATCAGTTATGGTTACTACGCGTGCGACCTCAAAATTGATCGAAGAGCTACGTAGGCATCTACGACGCATTCACGCTCGAAGCAGCATTTACTTAGCGTAGCCACAATGAACTGACACAGCGCAATGTGATTATCGTGAGTTATGTCTAATCGCGAACAACGGGCGGAGTGCAGCGGCATTACCTGCCTCCTTTTCCTGCCTGGGAGACCTCCGTTTTGCTATCTTCGCCTCTGTCGTCTAGCAGAGCTTGGGGATCTGAATGGCGGCGTCGCGGAAGGCCTTGAAGGGGGCAAGCCCCGGGAACTGAAGCTGCTTGAGCGCGGCTTGGAAGCTCATGTTGGCCGAGGCGGCGACAGCGGCAGCGCTTTCGTGCGGTGCGGCGGGGACGACCAGCGCACTGGTGTGGAGACCCTGGCGCTGCTTGTGCTTGGGGCTGCGGTCGCAGATCACATACACTTTTCTCCGTCGGCGGACGATCTTGCAGCCATCGCACATGCGCTTTACGGACGAGCGGACCTTCATGACAGTCAAGTGATTCTCTCTTCCTCTGCTTTATCCCGGTCCACGAGTGACTTTCAGCCGCACGGCTTCCGTACCCCTATGTGTAACCTACCTACATAGGGTAACTTTAGTTACCCCTTTCCAAAATGATACCCCTGAGGCATGTCAATGATACCGGCGTGGTAACGAGTAGAGAAGACTCAGTCCGTGACGATGACGAAGGAAGCGCAGCAGACGGCGGAGAAAGCCAAGGTATCTGACAAGGCCAAGTGGAAGAAGACGGCAGCGCCGAAGAGGAGGAACAAGGCCAAGAAAAACCAGAATGCGGTCGCAACGGCTGCTGTTGCCCCTGTCGCCGAGGAGCGGCCGTTTATGGTGCGCGTGTTGACGGTGGGTGTGGCCTCGTACCTGGCTCACAAGGTCTGGACGAAGAGGAAAATGCTGAGTACAGGATGGTACACGGAGGAGCAGACGGAGACGGAGCAGGGCATGGTCACTGCCTTTGAGTACCTCAGCTCCATGGGGCTCATCTTCGTCATCGGGATCGTAGTGGGCGTGCTCTTTAGCAAGGTGTCCAAGTGGGTCAAGGGAACGGCACCGCCGGTGGAGCAGCAGCGATAGGACGGTTATGGACAGCAGGCGCATGTAGAGATACGTGCATACCCTCAAAATGGAACGATACATCCCCAGCTCGAACCTTTTACGACTGGCGCGATTCCTTTCCAAATAAAAGTGAGGGGGCACTTGCTTTCAAGCTCATGTCGTGGAATATAGGGGGATACCTTAAGTGTGTTAAGCATTTTTAATGGTGTACAAGAAGAACTGTGTCGTCTCGCGTGATATGCCGAGCATTGCTTGAGTCAATCTATCAGATGCACCAGATCCATAGTGAAACCAAGTCTAAATTTCAAATACCCGCGCACCTTTTTCAAACGTTCCAAAGTGCAGCCGCCCTCTCACAGAGCATGGCTCCATCCGGTGGTCGACGCGTCGGGCGTACGCTGCGTCGTCCGCGTCGCCGCAGCGCCGTCAACAGCAGCATCAACACACGTTCAACCGCCGGCGCCGGACCACTCCAAGCCATCCGAGAGAACACTGTCGTCGACACCGCGGACGACTTGCTGGTCGCCAACTTCGGCCTCCCGCCCGTGACGTTGACAAGCCCGTCACCCAAGAAGCAGAGCAAGAAGAAGAGGAAGAAGCGTCTGCGCGAGTCCACGGCCTTCCGGTCCGAGAAGAAGCGCAAGCAGCAGCTGGAGACGCTGCTAGACGAGCTGGAGACGCAAGGTACGAATGCTCCCACAACTTCATGATAGATTCACTGTATTGTTATACTGACGCTTTCTGCTGTGGCTCACAGTACAGGAGCAGTGTGACGAGTTGGTGGCGGACGCTGAACGACGCGCGCAAGAGCTCGAGATGGAGCTCAAAGTGCAGTTGGTCTACCTCCCCGAACCAGTGCGGCAGATGCCCTGGAAAACCTTCGTGGAAGATTTTGGCGGAGACTTGCAGAACGTCATTTACAGCTTGTCCCAGTCGCAGACGTCTACGCAGTCGTCGCCTCCTCGAACGAGATCATCCATGGCTCGGCACGATATTGTGGCTGCTACTCCATGCAGCATCGCCGACGCCGAGGAAAGTGAGTATGAGGATGAAGCAGAGTCGGACGACGGTGACCACAACACACGTAGCGGCCGTTTGTCAGCGTTCACGACGCCCATGGACCGACGTCGGGCAGGCGGAGCCCCACAGACTGTCTTGCGGACAGCTCGCAAAGGAGAAACCACGTATTCGGTTCGAGGTTCCCCCATTATTCCCGACACTGTAGCTAAAGCTCAGGCTCCGTCCGGGTCATTAGTTGCCACCTTTGAGAAGGGGCTAGAGCCTACGTCCTGCTGCATACAACTAGACAGTGAGCGCGTTCTCGACTTATCTCGGCCAGAGGAGCTCTCCGCAGAGTCACGTGGAGAAGCAACATCCAAGTTAAAAGCACTTCAGGCCAAGGTGGCAGAGCTACTACGTCAGATTAATCCCTGCTCTCATTAAAGCGGCACAAGCGCTGCAAAATACACCCACACGGACAGCACGCAGTTAGGGTGTCCGCACACGTACACGGCTAGTGCGAATTCGACACCCGGTCGCTCGTTGTAGTGGATATTCTACCAGCAAATGGATCAGTTAGTTACTCACTCAGTCGCGCTTCTCTTACCGCACTAGGAATACATAGTACCATATTCGCAGCACAATACGTACCGTGTTCTCGACGAGGTCCAAAACCCGTGGAATGTCCGTGAAAGACACATGAAGTGGTAGACCACACACCTCTCGTGAACGCTGCAGCTCGCGCAGCACAGTGCTACCAGGATGCACTCTCCTCATTGGCAACATAAGTTTCATCTTCAGCTTCTGCTTAAGTTTCTGGGTCGATCGTGGGCTAAGTTGCGCATTATTATCAGCAGGCGATGGCTCTGCTTGATCTTTGTCTTGGCCGTTAGCTTCGCGCTCCAGCACCATTAAATGCTCTCGCAATTGTAAGCCTGCAGCTTCGCTGAAAGTGGTGACGAAATGGGTACTTCTCCAGCGGCGAATGGCAAGCTTCAGCGCCTCCCGCAATTCTCGTTCCACTTGATCTATGAACTCTGGTGACGTGTCACTATACACAAGTTCTCGACGCTGGACGCTCGGCGGTATGGAGATATTCATTGCAGTGAAAAAAGGTTTCCAACACTTTGCGTTGCTCTCAAAATCCCAGTTAAACTCATGGGTGCTACCGGCTGCAGCACCTGACGCGGACGTCAATGGCTGTACGTTCGCAAAAACATTTTTACTCGATACGACAAGCGAGATATCGCGAAGGGGACAGTGAGGGTCTGAAACAGCGTATCCAACTCCAGTACTGGCATTCCAAAGCACTCGTCCGCGAAGTACGTAAACCATATTTCCTTCTGGAACAGCATGCCCTAGAACAAGATAACTTTTTAGAGACTTTTGGTTGCCATCTTTGCGACGATGACGACGATTATACCACATGAAATAATTCGCTAACAAGACGGCATGTTCCTCGTGATCCCCTGCGCCCATGCTCAAGAATTCCTGTGTGGTACTCCAGATATCCTTATCTCCATCAAAAGCGAGCCAGTCATCCAGGAACGGGATCAAACTCACATAACGCACCAATGTTGATAGAGAAGCCGAGTGAAGCTCTGCAGGTGGTGATTGGGCTCGCAAGAATCGAGGCAGGAAAGTGGCGCCATGGCTGAGATTGCGAACAAAAACATTGTAGTTGCGTCGACGTGCTGCACTTGGAGGGGTGGCATTTCTCACTCTGGTAGTCCAGCGCTGGGCATGGGCAAGAAGCAGTTTGTCTTGGGCATTTCCAGTACTAGAAGTCCACGCTTCTTTTTCATCATGATCAGAGGCCTGGTTAGACACTGGAAGTACCGGGTCAAGAAGCAGCGTGAGTTTCAAGAAAGTAGCTTCGCGTGCAGCTTGCTTCACCCTCAGCCCCTCCGTATCCTTATCATCGTCATCGATACTACTAGCTTCTGGGCTTGTTGGCTGCGACTTTTGCTTCGGAGTTGGGCTACTAAGTGCGAGGCCTCGTGTACGATGCTGTCGAGGTGAATCAGCCTCGCTATCCGAGGAGGCAGCGGAAGCTGGGTCTGATGAGGCTTTTGCTCCATTTGTTTCAGATCCGTGAGCTATGCCAACCTGGAGGTTGGCGTAGCCTAAGTGTTCAACTGGCATGTGACAGCGTAGTGAGCCTTCCAGATGACCAGCTCGATAAAGTGTCAGGAATGGCACTTCAAGACTTCCTAGAAAACAGTTTTCCCGGTGTAATGCCCGTGTTTGAGCACCGAGTCGCTCTTCTCCTTCGTGTCGGTCCTCTTGAACGGTTGTTGAAGCTGGACGCGTTACCTGGTCAAAGAGGCTAAAACGGATCGTGTCTTGCGTACTCTCGATACCGTCCGGACTCCAGTCATCTTGGGGAGGGCGGAAAGGTAACGCTACAGTCTCCATCCACATTGGATGTGATCCGATACCGTCATCACTCTTGCCTACAGGTCCCGTGATAGTAGCGCACGAAGTTTGTCGCGTTTTGCCCTGAAAATTAGTTTGCACGAAGACGTGACTTTCGTATTCCAGTGCCAGGTCTCCGCGAGGTGTTTCGGCGCCTTCTTCGCTCTGATTATCACTAAAAGATGGCATGGTCATCACACGCGGACTCTTCTTCGTTCGATGCAGTGTATCACGTCGTCGTCTTCCTGTCGTCGCGACTTCTTGGGCTTCAGCCGAGTTACGTGGAGGTTTGATCCTCACCGGTACATTTGTCGCCTTTTGTACTTGTACGTACAGTGTACAGGCCGTAGGCCAGTGTGCTGCTGTCTGTAGTGAAGGCACTGCATTTGTTGGATCTCTAGCAAGTGGTCGTAAACGTCTGCGTGGAGCAAACAAAGCTCCGAAAGCTGGAAGTTCCAGCGACCCTGGGAATAATGGCAAAGGTTTCTCCTGGACAATAACTGCTAGAGGCTTGGAACGATCTGCTCGCGCCTCCCGCTTGCTACTGGCCGTGTTGTAGTTGGTCACAATTTGCGTTTGCCGCACACGTTCTCGGAAATCCCGGAGCTTGAGGAGCTGTCGTAAACGATGACGCTCAACAATCGACGCGTCGGCTCGTTCAGCTTCTTCGGACAGCACACGACGATCAAAAGCACGTAGTTCGGGTCGCAAAAGACGAAGCAAGCGCGCGTCAGCCAAAAATTCGTGCTCCAGCAACGGCAGTGGCTCATCAAAGACCACGTGCTGAGGTATCCACCGCGGTGGCTCTGCTTTTCCACTGTCATGACTCGCAATTGCATCGCAAAAGCTCGTACCGTGTCGAGAAACGTACTCCCGATCACGAAGTCGTAGGAGACGATTACGTTTTGTGAGTCCTCGACCGCTTCCAGTCAAAGGGTCAGGTACGTCACTCGTCCGGAAAACTCTGCGTCCGCCCAGACCAACTGCCTGTGCTTCTTGTTGCTGCTGTGTGTAGTAAATTTGCAAACGTCGGACTGCCACATTCTCAGGGTCATTCGGGTCAAGTGGAAGCTCGTGGGGCTCAACAAGTCGAAGAAAATCTCTCTCACTACTGAAGTCAGAATCGCAGAGATACTGTGATAGATGAGTTGAAGCGCGCTTTAGAGGTTTCCCAATGAGCTGAACTGGTGAAGTTGAGACTTCATGGCCACCTGCGATCTCCGGACGTTTGGGAGGAAGATATGCAGTATCATGTGATCTAGGATGAACGATCTGTGAGTTATGCGAAGCAGTGTCTGAAACCCACGATGCTCGAAGATGAAGTCGGCCCTGTGTGTGTCGACTTGTGCGGGTGAAGAGTGGGGAATTGTGGAATGAACGATGCCATTGTGTTCGTGTGATTGGGGTCGTGCTGCTAAACTGGTACCATTCATCACTAGACGTGAGACTAGCTACTGGTACCAAGTGATCTGCATCTTTATCTCCCCATCCGTCGATAAGCGACGAACGTGCTCGAGAAGGAGCAAACTTCGCAACATTGTGTCCTGGAACAACCACAGGAATTGCACTTGTAGATACAATTTCATCCCGTAGAAACATTCGGCGTTCGTACACTTCAGCACAGACTGAAGACGGAAAAAATGAGAGAGTGAAGCAAAACTTCTCGGAAAAACGAGCTTCACCGCGGGACCAGGGCTGAATTCCTGTTGTGCATGCGATTTTCCCGTTCACACGAAGAGCCACGTAGAACCTAGGGCTCCAAAATGACACCTCGTTTGGACAACCATCGTCTTTACTAATACTTTCGAGATGTAAAACAGTCTGCAGCGAGTGAGACCCCGATATACTGGAAACTGTCGACAAACGCTCCAAGATTTTCTTAATCTCCACTTGCTCTTTGTCGTCATCATTTCTCTGTGCTTCACCTTGTGGTCTGTCTATGTCGGATTCCAGAAGCTCCAAGACGGCCTCTACGCGAGATAAATCAATGGGTTGCATGCGTTGTCTCTGCTGGACACGAAGAGGAATGTCAGCCCCCGCTCGAGTGCCTGCCTCACGCATTTCATTCGCCTTGCTGAGAATCTGATGGTGTAGTTGATCCAAGGCTTCCACGTCAGTCAGCAGTTGGTTGATTTCCTGTGTTACTTGCTTTGTCGACAGATTAATTGCTGTCGAAACACTTGAAGGCGTTGCTTGTGCCAGTTTGTGAGTACGACGACAGAAGAAATCCTCAAGACGCTGGAGCGAGAGCTGCCATGGTTGGAGCTGTTGTAGTCGACTGTACGCTGTGTACAAAGCTCGCAGTTGAGCAGCTAGACGATCTGCTAGTGCAAACGACGGGTGGTCATCCAGCACAACTCGGTCGATGTACAGTTCAAGCACGGCAAGACTCGGTGCCTTCTGCTGTTTCTCGTGAGTTTCTCGTGACTTGATTGTCGATTCTTCAGTGGCTGTATCATTCACATTCTCATCAGCAGGTAACGAGCTTTTTAACATGAAATCTTGACTTTGAGGATAGAGTAGTCTCTCTATAAACGTTCCTGTGCTTTGTCCTTCCCACTCTCGTGACGATGCTGCAGTGAGTTCTCGGTATAGACGCTCTTCAAGCCGATCGAGCATACTGTGCTCCAAGCGTTTGAATTGCTTTCTTTGTTCATCGACAAACAGTCCTGCAGCTTCTTGCTGCTTGAGCTCTTCTGACCATCGCTTTGCTATTGGCAGAGACCGTTGATGTCGATGAAACCAGTGTGAATACGACGCTGCAGGTGTCACAATGAGACCGTCAGTAGTTTTGGCAAGCTTCGTTAACAGCCTCGTCGTCGTGTCGGCCTCGTCGTTATCGTTGTCGTCTCCAATCCCGTCGTTGGTCTTCGTTTCTGGACATTTGACGTTGTCTGGAGTCGGGAGCTGCCCCGAGAGCGCGAGAAGGAAGCGATTCTTGGTGTGCTCCATCGTCTCGTCATGACGTTTGCCTCGAGGCCGCGTTGCCTCGTGTTGAGCAGCCTCATCGCCATCCTCTGATGAAGCGGGAGTCCGTCGACTGCCAAGTCGCAACTCGTTCCTGTTACTCTTCGAGCGCTTCGTTGGCATCTTCTGTCCTCCCATTGTATGTGTCTCTTTGATGGATCTTGAAAGGTCACGGGATGGTCTCCAATAACTCGATCCGATCTGACATGGTATCGCGACAGGTGCAAATAGGCTCCAAGCTGCCCGATCTAGTGGCCGAGTCCCAGGTCGGAGTCGTACGCGCTCAAGATTATCTGGCAGGAGCATGGGGCGTCATCTGCTCCTTCCCTCAGTCTCGACATCCCACGTGGCTGTCGGAACTTGGAGCGCTGCAAAAGCTGCACGACCAGTTCGAGGCTCGCAATGCTCGTGTGCTGGCACTTCACGTGGCTTCAGTGCGAGAGCAGAGTCCGTTCCTGGCCGACGTCAATGAGACACAACAAGTCAAGCTCGGGTTCCCAGTCATGGCCGACGAAGATGGCGAACTATCTCGACGTCTGGGGCTTGTGGCACCGGGAGCTCCAAAACACGCCGCCGATGCTGGACGCCTGCCCTTCAGCTGCACTCTCGTGCTGGATCTCGACTTGACTGTGCGGATGCTCACGTACTACCCGATGGGTGTAGGTCGTAACTTCTACGAGGTCTTACGAGCCTTGGACGCTCTTCAACTGAGCACCTTTGAGCAAGTGGTGACTCCTGTCAACTGGAAGGTGAGTGATGACGTTTTTGTTGAGCCTGGTGTGACTGCCGACGCGGCCAAGAAGCTCTTTCCTCAAGGAACACACGAGATTAAACCGTACGTGAGACTCACGGCGTCTCCTTCCACAACAAACTAGATAATTTACAATAACACGAAGTGCAAACACATTATACGTAGCACATTGACCCATAGATAATTACGTGTGTGGGGGTGTGACTTGGTTCCTGTCTTCTATCAAATGGGGTCTTCTACCGATCCGGCTGTGACCCACGCGGAGGCTGTTGCTGCTGTTGCATCTGTTGCTGTTGTTGTTGCTGCTGGAGAAGATGGTCGCTGGGTGATACAGCGGATCTCTGCTGTTGCTGCTGCATGAGCTGCAAGTGGTGGTGAAGCGCTTGATGCTGCATCTGTTGCTGGTGAAGCTGCTGAGCTTGCTGCTGCTGGTGGTACTCTTGCTGTTGCTGCTGCTGCTGCATCTGCTGATGGTGATGCGCTTGAAGCTGATACTGTTGGAGTTGCTGGTACTGCTGAGCTTGTTGCTGTTGAGCCTGTTGCTGCTGAGCATGAGCTTGTTGATGCTGCATTGCATTGTTGTATCGAGCCATATTGGCAGCCATGTCCAGTGCTTGCTGTCGGGCTTGCTGAGCCTCCTGGAGAGCTTTAGCGGCTGCAGCCGCAGCCGCTCGCGCTCGAGCGGCCTCTTCTTCTGCGCGTTGAGCTCGCAGAAGCAGCTCGGCTTCTTCAAAGCGGATCTGCGGGGCGTAGTTCCACATTTGCTGCTGAGCTCGCGGGTCTCCTTGCGGTCCCGCGTTTGAGACGACTGACGAGGTCGAAGATACGGAGCCACTGCGTGACAGCGCCGCAGCCATCTGAACAGATGTGTTAGTATACGTGGCCATACTTGACGCACTTGAAGTCATTTTCTCGCTTGAATTGGTTCGCGCCATGGCGGGTGACATCGTAGACGACGCAGGGATTCCACTGACCATCGTTGCTATCGAGCCATGCGACGCTGTTCCCACATTTTCCGCACTACTTGCGCTTGCATCATAGTAACGAGCTGACTGCATCTGTCGCTGCATTTGCTGCTGTTGCTGGTTCATCAACGGAGACTGATGACCAGAAGTTGATGTTCGGCGTTCAGGTGACGGTACATTCAGAAGACTCGACATGAGACCCATCCGGTTATGCGGAGCAGGTGCCGATGACCTTCTCGGTAGCAAATGGGCGGTCGGACTTGGAGCAGAGACTGGGGATCCGGTCAACTCAGCAGAAGAAGACGGCATTGCCCGCACATGTTCGACATGGAGTTGAGCTTGTTGGAGCTGCTGCCTCTGCTGCATTTGCTGTTGCTTCCGCTGCTCTTGTTGTTGCTGCTGTTCGGAAGCGCGTGGTGATTCTTGCTGGCGAATTATCATCGAACCGTTGCCTCGGGGAGTCGAGTCATCCCGTGGTGACTCGGATTCATTCAGAATGGATGAGAACGACATTCGACTACGAACAGGCTGCACCGAGGGTGGCGCAGGCAGTGCCAGTGCTTCACGGCCATTAGGCAAGTTATCTTCGTCTGCAGATGTTGCAGTATTGATCGTAATATTCTCCGTTTTCACGCCTACAGACGTAGAGATCCACGCATTCGGACGTGAGTCTGGCTTGGACTGCCTGTTTACATCCATCGGCCGGGAGCGAGGGGGAGGCAGCGGGGGCTGACATGGGCTGTTTGTGGCACTAGCGCTTCCACTTGCTGCATTGTTCATCTTCGCCATACTCATCATCGAACGCTGCGTACCATCATGGCGTCCCATCTGGCTTGAGACGATCCCAGCAGTACCTCTAGCTCGCACCGCCCCTGTATCTGTCGAGGTATTGCCATCAGCATCCACTTGCCTGTCGTACTGCTGAGCGTGGGTCGGTGACAGTTGCACAGCTCCAGCCATTGTTTGCGGGTGTTGAGTTTGCATCTGTGACATCGATTGATACAAGTTGGTTGGATGCCCCATCTCCGTGAAAGAAGCTCTCGTTTGCTGTTGCTGTTGCATCGGTAGCTGCATTATTTGGCTGTGGGTCGGAGTCTGAGAGTGACCCTGTAGTCCCATTTGCTGAAGCGTTTGCATCGACACATGCTGCGGAGGCACTTGGTGCTGCTGTTGTTGTGGTTGCTGTTGGTGCTGGTGCGAGAATTGATAAATCCGCTGTGCATTCGCAGCATTCATCGGGCTTTCGTGATAAGAATTGCTGTTGCCTCCCGCTCCTGCCCCTTCCGACGTCATCCCCTGCGACTTTTGCTGCTGTTGGAACTGCATGATCTGCAACTGATGTTGCATATTCAGCAGCTTCAAATAACGCTCCGAGTTGGACGCTGGATTCATCATTTCTCTTGACTGCTGCTGCTGCTCCTGATGACTCTGCATACCAAACTGGTTCGCTGAAAGTTCCGGCAGTACATTCACCCCCTGCATCCCAGGCTGAGCGGCACTTAGAGCAGCCTGGAACGACATGTTCGGATCGTTGCCGTTCACAGCCATCGATCCACTTGGCATTCCCATTGAGATACCTCCGGGGAGATCAAGCGGGCGTCCCATCTGTCGTAACGTACCGCTCATTAAGCCAGCCGCAGCAGACCGAGGAGAAACAGAGACGTTACCACTCGCCACTCCAGACGTCACTGCAGCACCCTTATCACCTCCACTAGCAGCCGCGTTCTCAATCCGACGCTTTAGGATATCTTGCAGATTCAGCCGGTTCTTGTAGTTTTGATAGTAGTTTTTGATCTGCGCAGCGGTCTTCGTCGGAATATTTTCCGTAAGTGTAGCCCAGTCTTTACCATATTGCTGTGACACAAAAGCATACAAACAGTACGGTGAGTATTTACCTAGCTGAAAATAATCAAACATTGCTAGTGAACGTACCGAAAAGTACTTGAGGAAATCCGCCTTTTCTCCTTCCGTCCATTTCTGAACCACACGTTTCGTAGGAGCTGCTGCATTGACACTACTGGTACCAACTCCAACATTTGACGGCGATGCTGTCCTGACGTTAGCACGAGGTGTAGCGTTTCCGCCTGAGGCTTTCTTCACAGTCCCTGCAGATGTTGTGATGGGTGGAATAGCTGCCCCTGACGTCGCTGTGCTTGGCACCATATAAATCTTGGGAGACGCGTTACTGGAATTTGGCTGAGGAAGATGATTGTTCCGACGTGAACCTGGAGTACCAGCACCGCTTCGATTCGATTTCTTTCCACTTGTCGCCACCTTTTCATCTCCCGGAATCGAAAGGCGTGGAGTATTGCGGTTGTTTGACGAAGCGTTTGTGGCAGACGAAGAACTTGTAGCACTTTTCTTCCTATGACCTCCACCACTTTTCTCTCCACCTGCAATTCCAACTGATTGGGAGGAAGCTGGTGCTGACGAAGGCGTCGTCGTTGCTGCCAAGCCTACAGCTCCTTCCTGCAATTTCTTCAGCTTTCGTTGCTGCTTCAACTCTTTCTTCGTCATGTGGGTCCCACCATTCTTCGAGTTTGCATTGGATCCTGCTGCGTGACCCTGCTGTTTAACCTTAATGGATTCTTGAGAGACACTAGCAGAACTAATTCCCGTCACCACGCCAGTAACAGAATCAAGCTCCTTGCTTGGAGTTGGATACTTCTTCAAACGCTCCTCAACGGACAAAGTCGAGACTTCATAGCCCGTACTGTACGAATTATCAGTAAGCAATGACGCATAGTCGACCAGAAATGGTCGTTGTTGTCCTGCCGTGAACTGTTCCAGCTGCTGCGTGTACAAATTGAATTTTTCTTCATCCGAAGTATCAGAATCTTCCGAATTGGTGAAATCATCGAGATGCACTCCAGTTTCTGGGTCTGACAGACGAACACACGGCGTATGATCTGATCCAGACACCATATCCAAGGCAGACTTTCCTTCAGCAGTATCCGTGGCATTCTCTACGCTGCTAGCACCCAATTTATCATCTCCCTCTGCTTTCGCCGCGGAGCTGCGTAATAAACGCTGAGCACCAGGTGAATTAATAATGTTGTCAGAAGCTTGATGAGAGCGAAAATTCGAGGGATGGAGCAGCAACTTCGCTACGTGCTCCGGGAATTGCACTCCTAAGCAAATGGCCGCACAAGCTGAGAGGTTCCAACAGCTCCACGTGTTCTTTGATCCTGCCCCACGGCGCCGCAACTGTTGCTCCCGCAGCAGCGCCTTGTAGTCAGCTACCTTTTTCGTTCGGTAGTAGAAGGCAATCACATCTCCTGTTGTCTTGTTGCTTAAGAACGACGAGATTCGAGGGAAGTTCTTGGGGAACTGCAGGAACTTATCCACGTAAATACACTTCTCCAGGTCATTCCACGGGTTCACTTTCATCTCGGCCTTTTCTTTCAACTTCCAATCTGTCACTATCCCGTCGGCCATGCAGCTCTGCGAATTAACGAAGCGTGCGAAGTAGCGTTGCTGTCGCTCTACCGGAGTGATGAGCATGTCTGGAATGACTGTTGATAAGGCGTTTTTTAAGCGCTTTTTCCGCACTTCCTGGTCAATGACCGCCTGGGCCTTCGCCTGCTCAATCGTCTCCAAATCGTTATTCTCCAAATCAGCACTAGAATTGTTTGTCAATCGAGACGACGTTCGCACAGTTGTACCTTCACCAGCAGCTTCAGCGGCCTTTTCAGCTGCGACTAACTGCTGCACGTGTGGGCTTTGATGATTCGTATTTGTCGTTCGGATGGGTCCACCTTCAGCCAAGCTTTTCAGCTTCAGTTTTTGTAGCTGTTTAAGACGTAATTTATCCTGCCGTTTCCGACCTTTCTCCATTTTTTTCACTCCCAATTTCCACGACTTCTTGAGATCCACGTAATCCCGCGCAAGTTTTTTCATGTATTCATGACGAGAACGATTCCGCATTCGAACTTTCAAACGAATTCGGTCCGAAAGAGCTGCTCCGCGATCAATATTCTTCTGATAGAACGCATAGTCACTGGGTTGATGGTAAATTTTGTTCGCCAATTGGCCCTGCTCCATTCGCTTCGGAAGTTGCTCATTAGCAGCGGTCATTTTGCGTAAATTATCCGAAAACACGCCCGCAAGTAGCTCGACGAACCTCGAATCCACTGCAACCTTCACAGGAGATGTCAAAAGAGGCTGATCAGACGAAGTATCTCCTCCTGTAGCTGGATCAGTTAATGGACTTCCCAGTTTGGAAGAAGCAACCGTGGAATCAGGTTCATCCGCTGACACAATGTCCAAATCAACTGGTGCTGAAGACGTCTCCTGTTTGATTTCCGCACTTGCAATCGTATTCTGTAGCGCTTTTATCTGCTTCTTCACGCCCGCAATGTCGGAATCCAGAATGTCGATCGAGGAGAGAATCTCTTCCTTTGATGGCTTTGTTGATGCGACGTCCTTTTCCTCGATATCACCAGCCTCTACCATAGTCGAGTCGTCAACCTTGTCAACATCATTTGTCATTGAAGCCTCAGCACCAGCTGGCTTTGATTGCTTCTCTTTTTCCGGAGTAGACGTCACTGGAGTCTGTTGCTGGAGAACCACCATCTCCTTGCTATCAGAAGGACCGCCGATCGAAACTACAGAGTCGGTCGCTTCATCGTTGATTCCTGTATGCGGACCATCCGAAGATGTAGGACTCGTTACATTGGTTTCACCTGTTTTGTCTGCCTTGGGAACAGTCAATGCGTCGCCTCCTTCACTCGAAGTGTCCTCTTTCTCACGCGAAGTGTCGTCCTTTTGCTGCATTAGACCCTGGCCCCACCCAATCCGTGGCCGCTTTGCAGGCTGAGGTGGTGACGTCGCGACGAGTCCTTGGCCCCAGCCCAACCGAGGGCGATGTCGCTTTGTTGGCGTTCCATCTCCGAAAACGAGAGGTGGTGAGCTACCCCGAATTCCACCACTTGGAAGCGGAATATTCGGTAATGCTGGTGGCACTTCCCGTGGGTCCCGTGTATCGCCTATACTTCGTCGACTGGGCGAGTTCGAAGCGCTCGTAGATGATTCCCTGGCCACTTGTACTTGTTCAGCCATCGGGAAGGACCGCTGGAAATTTCTGTCGATCATGCTGTCCACTGACCCTGTTCGTAGCAGTTCTCTTGTCACCGCTTCGTCTCTCTTCAGCTCGTCATGAACCACTTTTCTTCGTCCATCCGCGTTGTTTTCGTGAGGCTTCGGAGGTGATGACTTGGTAGAGGAGGACACCGCTGGGCGCGACGTTCTACTACCACTAGCATAACCTATTGAACCCGCTCCTTGCCGAGTTTCTGACGAGTACTGAGCGCGTTCCGGCAGAGTCGAGAAAGAAGCACGACGATCGAGCACAGGACGTCCACTTTGCTGAGGTGAATTCTTGTGGATCAAAGATGTTAATCCACCTCGCTGTTTGAGAGAAGCCTCTTGTTTGTTTCCATGTGTTGCCTTTAGTGAAAACTCCGACTCAGTCCGGAACATTGTCTTACCCTCTTCGCGAGCACTTCCTTCCCGCCGACTACCCTTTGGCAACCCGAACGACGAAAACGATGTTGATCGAGGCTTAATGCTGTCGCTGTATACACCCGATAACGGATCAGTCTTGCTGCGTTCAATCTTTGCCCGCTTTTCACGCACATTTGTAACCACGGGTAAAGCATTGAATTGTACGGCGTCTACAGCACGCATTCCGTCTTGATTGTCATCGGAAGGTATACTGCGTGGAAGGATTGTCTCGCAATCCTTTGCGTTGGAAGTGCTGTCCGGATTATCCGTGATCTCAATCTTTGCGGAGTGAATCTCATTCACCATCTCACCCTCTTCAACTTCTCTGGTTTCAGCATCACTGAGGTTAACCTCCTTAGGTTTAGCAGCAGGTTCAGCGGAAGGATCACCCGTATTCAGCGCCTTCTGTTCAGTGGTCATTACCGCCTCACCAGCAGATGTTTCTTTGCTGTTCTCGTCGTTTCCGTCAACATTTGTCATCTCCACATCCGCAGTTACCTGATTACCGGAATCCAAATGAATCGGATCCTCCACTTTGGTCGAGATATTCACTCCACCACCATCCATATCAACGTCTTCGCCCTGAGTTGCGATAGGTGGTTCTTCAATACCATGCTCATTCGCGTCTTGTACTGAATCACAACGCTCTATCATCTCAGATTTTTCGTCCTCTCCAGCATACAACAGAATGAAATCTTCTGTAGTCGAACCATTTACCTTGTTGCTGACAGAATGCTTAGCATTAGATGTAGGTGCCGGTGGATTGACATAGGATAGATCCTCATTGGGCAAGAACACTTCATCGTCCACGGTGTCAGACTTCTCCAATGACTTTATCTTGGCATTCTGTTGTGCTTCTACGGCGTCCGGCGCCTCAGGAGCATCAGATATAGCACAAATTGAAGCAGTCTCGGTTTTCACACTGTGATCGGTACATTCCTTGCCTTCACTTTGCGTCTCCGTCCTGTTGTCTTTGCCATTTGCTCCCGTCGCCATTCTAGGCATCTCATCATCCTGGTCAACAGTTACTGCCGTAGTAGCTGCAGCTTCACTTGCATCGTCTCCAGTAGCAGCAAAAGCAGCAACAACCTCAGCAGTAGCAGGCATTTTATCCTTTGATTCCGTAGGAGATTCTTCATTCACATAGTCATATACAACATCATTTTTTCTCCTTCCGTCTTCATCAACCTTCATTGATTCTGACCGTAGGTTTGCAGGCCAACGTTGCTCCACAGCATCCACCGTCCTTCTCGATGATCGTTCCCCAGCAACCTCCTTCTTGGAATTAGGAGACCTTTCTCCGTGATCATCATCCATGCTCGGCGACTCTGCTTCCTTCCGAAAAGACGCATGACTGTCAGAAAGAGGACGAGGCGGCAGCGCAAGCGTACTCGAGCTGGGCGCTCGCCTTACACTGCTATCCGTAGCAGTAATAATATCTCGGTCCGCGCTGCCTGTTTCACTAGGCGTGCGCGATCCAACAGGTCTCTCGTTCGTTCTAACGTGGCCTTCTTCCGGCTTCTCTTCACCTTCCTCTGCACTCGCAGATGGCTCGTCATCTCTGTAATAGTCCGATGAAAAGCTTGAGGTGCGTACGAGCGACGTCGACCTGTAACCCATTTCTCGCTCTCTGGTTCGTGCACGATATCCAGGCTCATTATCGCGTTGCTCTCGTAGCTGCCGCTCACGGTAACTACTCACCATCGAAGCGCTTCCTTCATTGCTGCCTCTGTCTCGGCTAATGGATCTGCGATGCGGTATCGGCGCCGCCGATTTGTAGCGCACCTCCTTCGGATAGAAGCGGTTACCGCGCTGATAGCTCGTGTATCGGCCACCTCCACGTCCTCCACCTCTCGGCCACGAATCTCGCTCCCGTCCACGCTGCCGGTTGTCAAAGTTGCCTCCGCGTCCTCCTCGTCCAGGGACGTATGGTCCAGCTCCGACATTGCGTCCACCTCGCTCCCAGTTGGCGAAGGTACGGTGACCTCTGGGCGAGAAGGATCTAGAGCGCGAGCGCGACCGGGAGCGTTGCGGTGACTTGGGGGACCGCGGAGAGTGCGACCTGGAGCGGGACCGTGTGCGCTGCGAGGCTCTGGAGGGAGAGCGTGAGACCGAGCGGCCTCTGGAGCGGGAAAAGACACGCTCTCTTTGATACGGAGCTCCACCTACGCCCCCCGCTGTGTCGTAGCTCATCTGCTGGCGCTTAATGTAGCCGCCGCGTCCGCCTCCGCTGTTACTGTAGGGCCGCGGGAAGCGGCTGCGGGGTGGAGAGCCGCTGCCACCACCGCGCCACTGCTGGCTCTGATTACTGTAGGCCGGGGAGCGCCCAGCCTCGAGCGACTGACGGTCCATGGAGCCGCGACTGGCGCTGGACGACGACGACTTAAGCTGGATGATGCGGCCTCTTGGTGGTGGCGCCTCGCCGGGCTCAGGCGACGAGGCTCTAGACGAATCATCCGCCATCTTGGGTACGTTAGGATCTGCCTGGATGTCCGTACCACGGGCGTCTGGATGCCGCTCTGTTCTCTGCTTATCCTCTCGGCTGGGGTGCGCGCTCTTGTATAATGGAGGCGGCGCGCCAGATTGGCTGACTGATAGGCTATTACATAGGATCTGAATATGCCGTTGTGCAGGATTGGGACGGCCGTTTTCTGCACTATCACGCGCGCCCCCTGTCGCTATTGTCCACCCAGTGGTGCCTCGTCCAATAGCGAGGGGCCACGCCACGTCGCAATCTTCTTTGACCAAAATCATGGAGCGCGCGCTAGGGGAGCCGGCGCTCGTGCTGTGCGGGGTCTGTATGGACAGCGAAGAGCACGAGGCACGCTGGCTGCCACTGCTGACAGGTGACGATCAGGCGCTGCTGGTGCGCGATGTGTGCGTGCGCCCGCGCTGCCCGCGGTTACAGGTGCGCGGTCACTTGTGCGTCACCCACGCGCTGGAGCTGGAGCTCTCTTGGCAGGGAAACTACCGTGTACGCGCGTGCCACGGCTGCCGCATCAGCACGTTGCAGCTTTACAGCGAGAAGCGCGACGTCTGGTTCATCCTGGCATCGGGCGAACACACGGACGGCGCGCATGGCGTCGAGCGCCGCGTTAAAATGCTGTCGTCTTCAGTCGCGGTGGACGTCTCTGACACGCCCTTACGTACGCGTGTTGGGAAGTCGCCGCTCGGGAAGCGGCAGCAGCTTCGGCGCAAGTCCAATCGCTTTATCAAGCAGCACGTGCAGAAGGAGCAGATGCTCGCGTACGAGTGGAGCTTGGGCAACTTGCCACTAGAGAAGAGCAAACACCTCTGGAGAGACAACCACAAGCGCGTCGAGATGGAGAAGGACCCGGAGGCCTATTTCGAGTCCATGAAGCAGCCCGTGAAGAAGACGCCAGATGTTAACGCGAGAACGGAGCCCCAAGAGGTTTTTTGCGCCACTCTAGGATGCAGACGCTTCGCCAAGACTGATAACCGATGCCGCTTCCACTCATCCAAGCCGCTCGTGTTTGTCAAGCCTGTTATAAAAGCTGACTCGGCCAGTGTTTCGACGAAGTGAAGTTTGTCTGTTAGAGGCGGATGAAAATATGAAGGCAAACGCACGCACTTGTTTGTACGTCCGCCTACCTACCCTCCCGTCCGTCCGCTGACCGCTGCTGGCCTATGTTATTTAAGTTATGACTCGAATTCGAGAGAAATGGCGAGCAAGGTGGTGCATATGGTGTCAAGGTGCACGTGAACTTCACGGTGAAGAAAGCAGGCAAGAAGACAACTAAATTGGAGGGACGGCGGTCACGATAAGTTGAGTGAGCGGTAATCTCGTCAGACTTTTGCTATCCATGTCCATCCCATCAGCCTTGCATACGTTCAGCCTTCCTTTCGAGTTATCGATTGTTACGAGTACAGCTACGCTACTCCCTGCAGTATCCATATGGATAATATCCACATGGATACATTATTTTTCCTTCCGGTTTGTCAGAGGAAAACATCACAGGAAGAAGTGGAGGATTGAACGCAAAACAGCAATTTATTCACCGCGGTAACATATCAAACATATCAAACACGTTTACCTTTCCGACCTTATATCCAGTAATCTTTCACTATCAGTCTACTACAAACAATAACATGAACAATGCGCTGGCAATGGGACCTGAACATGCCGTAACGACGGTAGTCAGAGATTCCTCACCCCGACGTGGTTGTCAGTGGCAACTTGTCAGTCAACGGCGACGACGCTGACGCTCGCGGCGGTTTAAGCCTCCTCCAAACGCGTTGCCGCCACCGAAGGTGTTGCCACCTCCTGGAGCAGCACCTCCAAAGCCAAGTTGCCCTCCAGTCGCGCCTGCAAACCCGTTGGTGCCAGCCTGACCGAAGTTCCCCATTGCGCCTTGATCGCCGAATCCGCCGAACGCGTTGCCGCCTTGCGCACCGAAGCCCATCTGCTGACCGAAGCCGCCAACGCCGTTCCCGTTGAAGCCGCCGCCCATACCAGCGCCAGGACCACCGACCATACCGCCACCTAGACCACCCATCCAATTCGCACCGCCGAAGCCACCTATCGGGTTTCCACCAAAGCCGCCCATCGGGTTTCCACCACCAAAGCCGCCCATCGGGTTTCCACCACCAAAGCCGGCACCGAGGCCGCCACCACTTGCGGGGAATCCACTACCGACGCCGGGAGCACCAAATCCAGCTCCGAATGCGTTGTTGTTGGCGCCTCCGAAGCCTGATGAAGCTGGGACTCCGGCCATGCCTGGGCCACCACCTTGGGGTGCGGTGACTGGTGCTCCTGGTAGATCAGCATCAGAAGTACCTACATTGGCCAGGCTAGTCGGTGCTGGCGTGGCCCTCGATCTTCCAGTCGACGTAACCGCCGGGGTTGCCGCTGGGCGTCTACTCAGTCTCGTTGGCGCGGGAGTCACAGGTTCAGGGACACCGGGTCCAGCCGGGACTCCAGGGGTCGCAGCGACGTTAGTGGAGGAATCAACTACAGCTGTGTTGGAGCTGGCGACCACCGTTGAAGGAACGCTGACTGGGACTGGAATGAACTGCGGCACCTCCACGGGAACGGGGACGGGCATGGCGATCTTCTTGACCTTCTTGACATGGTGGTGGTGATCCTTCCTGCTTTCGTCTTCTTCGACTGCAGGCGTATCAGCGCTGGATCGAAGACCACGAAGCGCCGGTGCAGCTTGAGCTCCGTCCGAGGCGACAAAAAGACTCAGCGCGAGGAAGGTTGCGAATGCGGTGGCGCTTTTCATGTTGAAATAGGTGGAGACGGGAGAAGGTGGTTGTTGTGTTGCTTGCGAACTGTGGAATGAGGTACGAGGTGCGGCGCATAGGGATGGCATCACCCGTCACGACAGCGTCGAAGAACACCTGATGCTTGTTAGCTGAGTCGTGAAAGGGGGTAAATGACCGAACTTCTCGCTGTGTTCGCTTCCTCTCAGTCGATGCGGGAATAACGGAGAGAAACTGTTGCATCACTCAGTATGCTTTGTATGACAATGGAAGATGAAGCGCTATAGAGATATGTATCACGAGTCAAGAAAAGTTTCTGAAGCCGACATCTACTGGCAAAACTGCATGAATTGGTAGTGCTGTCGGATATATGGGGTGTATGAAAAAACCGTTAATACCAATATCTGAATAAAATTGATAAATTTGTCCTATGACCAGCTGCAAAATCTAAATTACGTTTTAGTGTAACTCGCGGTTATTTTGTCCTGGTAGGATGGCTACATTATCAATATCATTATCATACTGAAATTAAGTCAAATTGTTTTTTTTTCATCACCACAAATCCGAGTTATTTGGTGTTAACGTTTTTCATTCCTCCAATATCGCCGACAGAACTACAGTATGCACGTAGATGTCGGCTTCAGAAGCTTTTCTTGACTCGTGATACATATCTCTATAGCGCTTCATCTTCCATTGTCATACAAAGCATACTGAGTGATGCAACAGTTTCTCTCCGTTATTCCCGCATCGACTGAGAGGAAGCGAACACAGCGAGAAGTTCGGTCATTTACCCCCTTTCACGACTCAGCTAACAAGCATCAGGTGTTCTTCGACGCTGTCGTGACGGGTGATGCCATCCCTATGCGCCGCACCTCGTACCTCATTCCACAGTTCGCAAGCAACACAACAACCACCTTCTCCCGTCTCCACCTATTTCAACATGAAAAGCGCCACCGCATTCGCAACCTTCCTCGCGCTGAGTCTTTTTGTCGCCTCGGACGGAGCTCAAGCTGCACCGGCGCTTCGTGGTCTTCGATCCAGCGCTGATACGCCTGCAGTCGAAGAAGACGAAAGCAGGAAGGATCACCACCACCATGTCAAGAAGGTCAAGAAGATCGCCATGCCCGTCCCCGTTCCCGTGGAGGTGCCGCAGTTCATTCCAGTCCCAGTCAGCGTTCCTTCAACGGTGGTCGCCAGCTCCAACACAGCTGTCGTTGATTCCTCCACTAACGTCGCTGCGGCCCCTGGAGTCCCGGCTGGACCCGGTGTCCCTGAACCTGTGACTCCCGCGCCAACGAGACTGAGTAGACGCCCAGCGGCAACCCCGGCGGTTACGTCGACTGGAAGATCGAGGGCCACGCCAGCACCGACTAGCCTGGCCAATGTAGGTACTTCTGATGCTGATCTACCAGGAGCACCAGTCACCGCACCCCAAGGTGGTGGCCCAGGCATGGCCGGAGTCCCAGCTTCATCAGGCTTCGGAGGCGCCAACAACAACGCATTCGGAGCTGGATTTGGTGCTCCCGGCGTCGGTAGTGGATTCCCCGCAAGTGGTGGCGGCCTCGGTGCCGGCTTTGGTGGTGGAAACCCGATGGGCGGCTTTGGTGGTGGAAACCCGATGGGCGGCTTTGGTGGTGGAAACCCGATGGGCGGCTTTGGTGGAAACCCGATAGGTGGCTTCGGCGGTGCGAATTGGATGGGTGGTCTAGGTGGCGGTATGGTCGGTGGTCCTGGCGCTGGTATGGGCGGCGGCTTCAACGGGAACGGCGTTGGCGGCTTCGGTCAGCAGATGGGCTTCGGTGTGCAAGGCGGCAACGCGTTCGGCGGATTCGGCGATCAAGGCGCAATGGGGAACTTCGGTCAGGCTGGCACCAACGGGTTTGCAGGCGCGACTGGAGGGCAACTTGGCTTTGGAGGTGCTGCTCCAGGAGGTGGCAACACCTTCGGTGGCGGCAACGCGTTTGGAGGAGGCTTAAACCGCCGCGAGCGTCAGCGTCGTCGCCGTTGACTGACAAGTTGCCACTGACAACCACGTCGGGGTGAGGAATCTCTGACTACCGTCGTTACGGCATGTTCAGGTCCCATTGCCAGCGCATTGTTCATGTTATTGCGTGTACATGTAGTACTCGACGAACTGCATTAGTAAAAATAGTCGCAGGACTGGATATAATGTCGGAGGTAAACGTGCTTGATATGTTTGATATGATACCGAGGTCGATAAATTGCTTTTTGCATTCAATTCTTCATATCTCTTTGTGATCTTTCCTCTGATACTTACCCCCAGCACCAGACATTCGTTGATACAAACTAGCAGCCGAAGAACGAAGGACTATGTATTACAGTGAGTAGCATGGCTGTAGTCGTAGTAATCGATAGCTTGAAAGGAGGGCAGACGTTTGTATAGCGAAGTCTGGGTGCTGTGTCAAAAGGAGGAACGCCATGTGTCATCGATATGCAGAGGATGGATGTCAGTGTTGTGATCATGTGGAGGGTTCGGTTTCACTGCCAAAAAATCTAATTGGGTAATTTAAATATTGAGAATAACAGGATTTTTCTATGTTAGCCTAAGAGGGTGTGTCAGAAATTCTGACTCAGAATTGACGAAACTGCCGCAGAGATCGCACGCGATTTCGCCCTGAATGGCATGCAATTTTTGGACAAATGACATGCCATTTCGAAGTTTCGTCCAGGGGGTGCCAGAATTCTGAGCAGGCAACTGCCAGACAAGAACCCAAACCGAACAATCTCGGTGTTGCATTGCCAAAGACCAGGCAAAGACCAGGCAATGCAACACCGAGATTGTTCGGTTTGGGTTCTTATCTGGGCAGTTTCCTGCTCACCGCCAGTTTATTCGATGATGTTGTAGACCTCCTCGCTGGGGCTATCCTAAGTTGACTCACTGAATTGAGTGCTTCCAGTCGAGTCTACAGAAGATCTGTACCAGATCCTCATGCAGATTCTATCGCGGTGCTACGCGACAGCGAGAACAAACTCAGCTGTGAATGGCGGTGTCTGCACTGCGTCGTGACTTGCGATGGTACATCCTGGCAGAGAAAGCTTCTGTTGAAACCGACCACGCGCGCGTCCCGCGGCGCCTGAGAAGGCGGCTTGTTAGCTGTCTGTATAAAGAGTAAGTGAGATTGATCTGAGTTACCTGCGCTTCCGCTCTAATACTGATTCCTGTCGACTCAACATATCAGCAAATACTGCTCATTGGCAAGCTCGCGAATCACCCACCTGTGAGTCCCACTGTACGGACCTCACGCTGAACTGAATCCCACGGACTTCACTTTCCAACACTCCTCCATCGTGAGATTTGCCACTTCCAGCACCCCGACAGCCTTTGCAATACACTTTGCGTGCAGACTCCGGCTTAATGCAGCCTGATAAGCTCTTCATCTCCTCCAGTCGTGGTGCAGACATGACCTTTGTCATGAGGTACGCTGGCATTTCGCTCTTCAGATACTCGGGCTACCGAACTCATCGCTTAGTATGTGATCCCACGAACTTGATTCCAACATCAATGTGTTTCGCTTTCGAAGACGCGTCTTCACCCTGAAGCTGTATTAGCGCTGCTTGGTTGTCAATCATGACCCCCATCGGATCCACGCAGATCACACCCAATTCACTAAGCAGCTCGCGAATTCCCAACAGCTCAGCTACCATGACGGATGCAGCGGTGAATTCCACCTCCATCGTAGATATAGACACGCCGCTTTGTTTACACGTAAACCAAACCACTGGCATGCCTCCAGCCGTAAACCATCCACCAGTGACGGACGTCCTGTCCACCTTATCGGCTGCGAAATCTGCATCGCTGTAGCCGATCAGGCGCAACGTCTCTTGAGCTGATTCACAGCCGTCCATGTGGAGTTGCAACTCCTTGGTCCCTAGCTAATATCGATCAATTCTCTTGGCGAGCTTCCAGTCGCTCTCCGTCGGGCAATGCGATCTTCTCGATGCTCTGTGCACGGCGTATGCAATATCGGGGCGCGTGCACTGCGCAAGCCAGAGCAAACTTCCCACCAAGGACTGAAAGCGCTGCATGTTTATACCAGCAGGTACGCGCCCTGTCGGCAGGTTTCGATCTTCTTTCAATATCTCGTTGGTTTCTTCTCTTATTGGCGTCCGTACACTGTGGGCGTCCTCGAGGCCCATGTCTGCTAATAGCTCACGAATGGTCAATTCCTGATCCAGATCGTAGCCGAGCTCTTCGTCGTAGTTTACGCGCATTCCCAAAACCTTGTGGGCAAGTCCGAGGTCTTTCACCGACAAACAGCCAAGCTCCATGAAGAACACGTCCAGCAGTTGCTTCGACGTTGACGTGACCAGTAGATCGTCCACGTAAACACCTACGACTACCAGATCAACCTCAACTCGCTTCCCGTGCACGCACATATCCGTCAGGCACTGGGCATATAACCCTGAAAGACCAAACGCTTGTGCAGTAATTCACTCCACAGACGACCAGCTTGCTTTAGCCCATAGAGCGCTTTTGTAATTCCAGGCCAAGTTCGTCCTCGCTGTTCGCTCCCAACTCCTCCAGGAGTTCAAGCGAGATCGTCATTCCTTTAGGGATCCGCAAAAAAACATTCCTCAACTCGGCTTCCTTCTTGGCCTTCACATACGCGTTCGGGATGTCGCCGTGTCTGGCAGGCACCCACTATTTCCGCGTGAGCACAAGAATCAGTTTGATGCTCGACATTTCCATAACCGCTGCGACCGTGAGGTTATAGTCTCTTGCGTAAATTTGTTCGTTCCCGCAGGCCACGAGTCGCGCTTTGAAACGCACGAGTGCACCGTCCGCATCTCGTTTAGTTTTAAACACCCATTTTTTTTTTTAATGCAGACTGTTTGCCCCCGCAGGCAGCCTCACTACGACCCAAATATTGTTTTGCTCCAGAGCTTTAAGCTCCTCTTGCATGGCTATTACCCATTCCTCTTTCTTCGAACTGCGAATGGCCTCTCCATAATTGCGTGGGTCTACTTCGTGCACGTGATTCACCACATCTACGTTGGTCTGTTCACCTTGTCGAACGGTCTCAGCAGCACCTTCTTGCTCCCCTTCTCCGCCAGTCGTAACGTCACCTACATCTTGACGTAGGGATCTCGTTACCGGCCTATCCCTCGTCCACGCGGACTTCTTTCGTTTCGACTTTGCTTGCCTAGATTCGCCTCTGATTGCGCTGGCCCGCGTGCTCGTTGCTCTTTTCTCCGAAACCTCATCTTTGGACTCGCTGCTGTCCTCTAGATAATCCCGTTGCACTATCACGTTCGGTTCCTTAGTGAGCGTTTCAATGTTTTTTTACGTGCTGAGTAGTCTCACAACGCGGTCCTTCGGCAGGTACACTCTGTAGCCTTTTGTCTCCTCCCCGATCCCTTTGACCAAACCATGTTGACCTCGTTGAGCGAAGTTCTTCTTTCGTGGGTCTTTGATACCGTTCACGGGGATCCAAAAACCACAATTTCACCCAGCGACGAGGTTGTTTTTGTCAGCACTTTGAGAGGCGACGCTCTGCCCGCATTCGAGTTCGTTGGGGACCGATTGATCACGTACGCCGCGTATTGTACCGCATCTCCCCAAAACCTCAGCGGCAAACCACAGGCGAAAACCATGCACCTCGCCATATTCATAATTGTCATGTGCATTCTCTCGGCCTTCCCGTTGCTCGCTTGGTTTCGAGCTTCGCTTCGTTGTCGCGCCACGCCAGCCGCTTGCAGAACAGGTCGACGTTTTCGTATTCCCCTCCAGAATCTGTGCGGAGCACGTGCACTTTGCACCCAAATCTCTTCTCGAAAAACACTAAAAAGTGCTCGAATTGTTTGGCTGCGGGGTCTTTGGTTTTCGCACAAACACTCTCACGTAGTTGCTCTTCTGATCGGTAAAGTTCACCATGTACCTATTTCCCAGCCTATCCCTAGGCGTCATGGGACCTTTGAGGTCGGAGCAAATTACACCTCCGGTTCTGTCAATGGGGGAGTGAGCTCCCGTGTCCTTACTTGACTACCGGTTCTTACTCTGTTTCCCCTGTGCGCACGTGAGGCAGTTCGCACGTCGATGATCCGTAATTTCAATTCCTGACGCGGGGTCCTTAGTGAGTTGTTCCACCGAGTCATAATTAAGATGACCTAAACGCCTGTGGAACTCTTGAAGAGTACTCGCTGCGGAGTAGACGTGCTTAGTTCGTTCTGACCTCCATCATCCTCTAGCGCCGCTAGAATCACCTCTCGAGGTTCTTGGTTCTTGGAGAGAACACCGCGGTTCACCACGAGCACGTTGTTAACCAAGTCGACGTTAAACACTACATGCCCCCCGTTCATTGTCTCCAGCACTCGTTGGGTTCTTCTACGGCCTATCCTGTATCGTTTCGCATCCAGTCTCCCGTAGGTAATGAGGTTGTGAGTAAGACCCTTGGCGTAGTATACTTCGGTGAGCTTGATATTTTGCTCCTTCTTTCCGACAACAACTCTAAGCGTGACTGAACCTCTCTTAGGGATAGTGGGCGGCTCTCCATTCGGCTGCACGCATGCACCATCCGCTGGTTCTACGCCATCAAGCCAGTCTTCGTTCCCCATAAGATGCTGACTCGACCCACTGCCAAGTCTCCAATAGTTTAGGTTGCTGGCTAATGTCAAAGTCACTGCCAAAGTAAAATCCGCTTCAGTCGCATTTGGTACCTTGCAAGTACCGTTGGGACAGTCGACTCGAAGATGTCCACTATCGCCGCACTCATAACATTTCCGGCTTTCACGCCTACGCGTATCGCGCACTGCGTTTGCCACGTCTCTTCCTACGCGTTCTTCTCACCGGCTGCCTCCCATATTGTGCGAAATGCGCAAGCTCTTCCGCTTGTTGCATATGATTCATTCGCGCACCGTCTACCTTTGCCATTAACACCGTTCGCATGTCGTCCGACGCGTACTGTACTATGTTGTTCAGCACCAGGTACTCGGCTCCTCCACCAGACGCTTTGGCTATTGCGACCAGATACAAGAAATGTTCGGTCCAGGACCGATTCGGATCCTTGGCCCTGGTGAACAACTGCATTGCTGGTGCTGGCGTAATGTGGGTCTTAAAAGCTTCCAGCATTTTCTCCATGGCGTATTGTAGTGTGGGTAGTTATCCCCACCACGTTTCCAATTGCTTGGTATAGTAGCGCTCCGCCATTCCTTGAAGATAGTGTCCGAGTCAATCCACCTTGACATCCTCCGGCCAGGCGAAACCACATGCCGACTGAGCCAGCACAACTTGACGTTCGAAACGCTTTTCTCCATTCCAAAAGTCCTGACCCTAGGTCCGCGTACAGCTCCTTTCCGTCAAAGGATGGGTAGCCAGTTGCTTTTGCCTGGTGTCGGGGTACCTGACACAATGGCCCTGAACTCCCCCGCCACCTGCTCCACCGTTGGGACCACCGCCGCCTACACCACCACCTTCATTTCGGACAACAGCAACCGGCGGTACGTTTGGATGTGGTCCCCTCATAGCTCGCTGCTGCTGTACTGCAGCGGCAGCATACAGCTCTTGTAGTTGTGACCTTGGTACTCCATATCCGGGCTGCTGTTGCCCGAAAAAATATATACTGGGGCTGTGCCGACGGGTGCCGTTTCTTCGCTGGCGGAGTCGCCACCGGGGTGCCAACAAGCGAGTCCAAGTGCATCCTCGGGCCTCGGCCCAGCGCTGACTCGAACAAACTCGAGCTTATTTCAGGCGTCATAGGATGATCATTCGTTTGCATGCGCGCATGCCCGTCTACAATTACTGCTCTACAGCACCGTGGGCTTGACATGAGGTTGGCCCTACTGCTCTAGGACCGCTGGACCTTGTCCAGGACATGCTGCCTTCAGTGCACCGCAAAGGGATGACGTGCAGTTGGCCCTCAACCGCAATCGCCCTGCGGATTGGCCTACGTGCGACACAGAGTCTCTGCGCAAGTTCATGGGCTTGAAGAGAACTCGTACACCTACTGGTATTGTACCTATACCTCAGCCTATACCTCAGCGCTGTGTCAGACCGTACTGTATGATTGAGCAATATTGCATGGTACGTTACCCATTCTTCCCGCCTGATGCGCTGTGCGCCAAAACCCTGTACCGAGAGATCGAGGCGTCTACTTTTGTAAAGTCGCTCGATGACGACCTGACGTCGCCGCCGTACCGACAGACAGCATCTCCTACCACGACAATGGGCGGGCTACAACACTGCGTCATCGATAGCACCCAGTGGTGAAGAGGACGAGGCACTGCTGAGCTCCAGCAGCGAGGTGGGTACTTCCTGACTGCACCTATAGGTGCAGTCAGTATAGCAGACGCCAGTACTGACGGGCGCTACGCCAACACCCTCCAAGCGCCTGGAAAAGAAACGAGCTACTGGTGCGTGCACTACAAATAATGCATGGATCCTTATGCTATACAAATTGTATGAAAATGACAGCTCCACTCTATCACGTTGTACTGTAGCCGCGACCTGACAACATCACTCGATCCCATCAGAGCTTGTGGCAATGAGCGAGCAGCTAAAGCGCAGATTCACCTGCGTTCAGTCTCTACAGCAGAAAAGCCAGCCAAAATCGACACGTCCTACACCAGCCCAGTGAACCTGATACCACTCTTCGAGTGGATCGAGGAGCGCGCAGATGCAATACCGAGTGGAGAAGGACGACCGAGAGGAGCAGCGCCGCATCGAGTATCGGAAGCTGACCGTCGCACACACGAGGGAGCGGATAGGGAGTCACAGTGCCGCGAGGTGCTCATGGCCACGATGGCAAGTTTCATCGAAAAAATAGAAGCAGCGACAAACAACCGAAGTATAATCAAGAGGTTAGCCTAAAACCGATCGATCCGGACCAATATCAGTGCAGCGAACCCGATCGTTATAGATGCTGTAGATGTACTCCAACCGAATTTGGTGTTTGTGCTGGTCAAACGGCTTCGGGAGCATGAGCTGGCCGTAGCATTTTGGCGCAGAGCCTATTCTCCACTCTGCGGCTTGCATCAGCTCGACGATCGCGTTGTTGAGAGCGAGAAGAGCAGGGCGGCACCCATTGACACGCCCCAAGTCGCCGTCCTTCAACAAGAGAGCCACGATCTAGCCGGTGCTGCAGCATCCAATTGCCACAGGGAAGGCAGAGCCAGCAACGGCGCCTGTTCCATGCTCCGTGACCGTGGAGGCGGCGCACTTGTCTTGTAGGAAGCGTCTTATCGCTCCGTCATTTCACGACCCTGGGCAGTTGTGGCGTCCCCACCCGGGGGTGCCGTCGACGGCGTAGCAGAGAGTACCCGTCACCAATGTAGAGTGAAGCCAATCTGGGTAGAGTAAAAATAATACTTAGTAAAGGCTGCCGCGAGCTGTGGAGAGATATAACGTAATAGAGTGCGTTCGGTAAGTAAGAACGAGGGGAGTCTGCACGCGTAGTTTTTTGTCCGTTGACATGTCCCAATACGCATTCACCAGAGGCTCGTCAGAGGCTCGTTAGCCTGTGTCAGAGCAGACCGCTCAAGCGGTGTTTCTTTTTAGGGAAAACGAATGCTAGCATCAGGAAGCAGTTTTAGGCACGCATTGGGCGCAGGCTCCGCCTTCCAGAAGTACTCCCGAAAGTCGACGGGGTACCCCAAATAGCTCGCATAAAGTCTTGTGCTCAACCGCAGCTGTGTAAAAAAACAAAAGACAACCTAGAACAGCGTGCTTATATATGAGTTGGTGGACGACCACGCTTCCCTGATCCGCTTTTCACTGTGTAGTGTTGCTCGAAAAGCATCAGAAGGTAGCTGACGGCAGGATATATTCATAGTTCAGACGTAAAGCTATGATGGTCTCGGACACGATAGAGTACGTGAAGAATCGATCACACACCAGATATCAGGGGGTTGCGATCAATGAACTCATACAGCGCAAACGCAGTAGGGGCAGTATCTTTCTTCAATGAGCTCTATCAGGGTGTCTAATGTGACGGGGCACACAACGCCTTCCGCACAGGAAGTGTAACTCCCAGAGAGTATAGAAACACTCAGTGAATGACAGTTCACAAGTCCCTGGTCTGAAGGGACTGTTACCAAATTAGGAAAACATAAGACTGAATATATTTATAGGTGATCCCTTTGAATGCTCTACATACTAACTGTAAGTCACCGATAAAGTATCCTAGATATTTTCCTATTGGGTGGCTATGAGGTCCTTGAATTGGGTACCCATCCGTGACGTCATTGCAGTGACGTCTTAGTGATGTTGGCTACATCACTAGCGATACTTGAGTACAACACCTCTGAAGGGTGACTTGGCACTCTTCATGCAACCCTGTTACGTCCTTCACACTGAGGTTTGTTTTACCGACCATCCAGGACATGCGTAAGGAAGTTGCCGCCTTTCACTCTTCAAGTCGAAAGACATCGAATTCGCTGCGGTGGTTCCGCAGCTGGCTCATTTCTGTTTGAGCACCGAGCACTTCAACGTGCTCTCGTCTTCTCGGCCTTCACGTCAGTCTCAAGCATAACTATGACTCGTTTAGCAGCGGTGTGCAAGCGCCTGCTAAGCCTGTTGCTTCCAGATAGCAGGCTAAGAGCTCTAAGCCGTCTGGCAAAAGGCTCGACTGCTAAGAGATCCACCAAGGTGGCATCCAAGGTGGCTTCCAAGGTGCTCGAGCCGCCTCCGAAGGCTTCCGAGCGTCTTGGGGACTTTGAGGATGACGGGACAAGTCTCCCATGTCCTGGGTGGCAATGACCTCAGGGACCCGCCCTTAAGGGGTCTGACGATGACCGAGCCAGTCCGACTCGCTTGGGTCGCGTACGCCGCTACCCAGCGGGTACGGCGACGATGGCGACGCGCCCAATACACCTGAACGTCAGGGAGTCCTGTTGGCTCAGCCAAGGAGAACGAAGAGAAACCTCGCCCTCGGATCAAGAACTTGACGCACGCTGATGTCTCCGCCCGCATCAAGGCTACGAAGGCAGCAGCAGCCTCAGAAGTTAGCCGTAAGCGGCGGGCAGTTTCCCGGCCTCCGCTCCGTGGAGGTTTGGGGGCCATAATTTATACAGATAAGGGACTTTTTAGCTCCTCTTCCGACAAGGAGGAAGAGGGCCAAGTCGGCCGAGAGATCGCTAACGATATCGGCGGGTAGCAGTCGGAGTACCAGACGGCTCGTCACAAAAGAGTGCGTGCCCCGGCGAACCGGTCGCCTGTGATGAAGTATTCTCCTCCTGTCCGTGGGGGGCCGCCTTACGCTTCCGGGTGCTTCCTGCTAGAGGGGGCCGCGGAGCTGATGCTTACTCGGATCAGCGCCCTTCACCTCGGGTCCTCCTCGGTGGGCGCTCTTCCAAGGGTGCGTTTGCGCGCCACCTGGTGGGCAAGTAGCCCCTGTTCCAACAGGATTTGGGTGCTGCTAGGTGCGTGCTCCTGTCACCGCACCATATTCCTCTCAAAGTATTCACGAGCCGGCGAAAGAAGCCGGAGATCTGGTCGGGACTTCGACCTATGTGGGGTTATCCAACCGTGATGACCCCACACTGTGACTCCTTCCAAGCGTCAGAGGCCGTGTTCTGGATGTGGGCAGCTACGCGCTGCTCGCAAGGGCAACTTCATGTTTTCCGGCAGGGTCTCACGCTGGAGGCCATCCTTGACCTCCAAGATCTCCGCATTGCGTTTGCTCATGCGGAAGGCTAACGGCAGCTTTCTAACGAGCTGCAGAAGCATCCTTAGGATGCTTCTAGCGCTCATGATTAGTGCGGGTATGGTCTTGACCACATCCCATTCGGGCAAGTAAGCCCAAACTACTTACGAAGCCGTCACCGACTCTGTTCCCAGATCGCGATAGTCTGCGGACAATCATCGTGGAGCCGTTCAATCGGCTACCAGGAGCACTCATCCTCCGAGTACCCCCTCCATTTCACGCGAAGCTGGCACATCCCTTGAATGCGCTGCTCGTGAAGCACACGCTCCATGTGGTAGTGGGTCTCCCGATTACGGTCAAGGAGAGGAGGCGGCGCCATCGTACGAGTACGAATATGAGGTCCGCCCCTCCGTCCTGTCTCAGGACCAGGTGTGCTGTCTTCGGCTCCATCTCGGGCCGTTGACGCCGTTCTTCGTCGCCGAGTTCTTTCGCCGGGAATTGCGCTTGGGCTCGGTGAGGGCGGGTTGCCCACGCCGGGAAATCTGGGATCTATTGGCCGATTCGTGACGACGTAAGTCGTCTGGCAGACGACTTGTCGGCGCTTGAAGGTCGGGTCGACCGTCGAACCAATGACGTGGACGAGGCTTTCCGACGTCTGGATGCCCTTTGGGTGTCCGTGGACCGTGTCCAGCGGGAAGTGTACCGCCTTTGGGACATCCTGCGGTCTGTGCCCCAGGCGGGATATTCCCAGCCTTACCAGTTATGGCCCATACTCGTCGTATGAAGCCGGGTTCCTTTCTATGCCCTTCCGCGGTCTCGCAAGGAACCTGGGCTTCTAGCGCTTGGCGCGCTCAGAGAGAAGAGTCGCAGCCTCGCTTTGAAGATCTGGGGCCTGTGAGCCCTGCGGATCATGGTACCGCTAGAGTCGGCCCACGTAAAACGTCGGGTGGGTCGTCATCGACTTCGGCAGGTCAATGGTATATGCCGCATCATGCCTGGCCAGGACCGCGAAGGGTCCAATGAAGCGGTGCTTCAACATGTTGCTCCCAACGGAACTTACCGTGGGAAGTGGTAGGTTCCTGGTGTCTAACTAACTCACCCACATTAAACACGTTTAAGTTTCCCCTTCCATTCTTGTCAGAGTACTCCTTCTGTATGTCCTGTGCTGCTGCCATGATGTCGCGGGAGGCTGATTATGTTCAACCTTGTGTCTATAAAAGACTCCACTTGTTTCCGCAAGGAAACCGATCTCATTTCCGAGGCCCCAGAGGAAATGGCTTTCCGGGTCTTTCCCCCACTTCGAACTGAAGACGGGGTGCTGCCTCGAAAAAAACGTGAGCGGCATCCATGGATGGCGTAAGCCATTCAGGTTGAACGGGGTATACCCTGTCGATGCGTGAACCGCATTGTTGTGTGCAAAATCAACTAATGGCAGACGTTCTGACCAAGAGCGAGGAGATGCTGCGTAGAGTTTCCTCAAGCACAAGGTGGACACGTTCCGTCTGCCCATCCGGTTAAGGATGATCGGCAGTGACATGTGCAGCCTCGTTCCAAGTAGTTGGAACAGCGTTCGCCAAAACGCAGCGGCAAACCGAGGGTCACGATCCGATACAATCGTCTCTGGCAGACCATGATGACGGAAAACGCCATCCAGGAACAGCTTTGCAGCCTGTTCCCCGGTCACGGTATCTTTGACCGAAGTAAGAGGCACCATCCTGCTCAGACGGCACACGAACACCAAGATGCCGGTGTTTCCGTGGCCATCCGCCGGAAGTCCAATGATGAAGTCTAGACTCATCGACTTCCAGCAGTCCGCTAGAACGGGCAGGCTCTGCAGAGGAGACGAGGCGTGCCCCGCGGTTTCACCCGCTGACATGTTTCACATGTCTTCACGTACTGTGCAACCCACTTGTACATGTGGGTTCACCAAAAGTACTGAGAGACCGATTGGAAGGTCTTCTCGCGGCCCAAGTGACCGCTGGACGGCGCATCGTGCGCCCCCTGAAGGATGTCAAACCTGAGATCCTCGTCGTATGGTACGACTACCCGTGGGGGTTCTTGTGGCTCTACTCGATAGTAGAGCAGACCATCAGCAAATTTCTGACGTGGCGTGAGCCACTCGACCTTGGCTTCCTTGCCAGCGGCCAGAAAATGCACCAGAGATGCCAGGGCTTGGTCGCCCCGATACGCATGCGTATTTGATCGTACAGATCTGTCGTGGCACGGCTTATGTGCGCCAGCTCATAGTCCGCCTGCATGACAAGGAATCAGCAACCACGCTGGGCTTACCAGGCTTGTACACAACGCGCAAGTTGTATTCCGCGAAGAAAGACATCCATTTCGCCATCCGTTGGGACAGATGGGGCGAACTTGTCGCCGTCCGTAAGGATGCGTGATCTGTGTAGATCACAAAGGGCTGTGATCCCAGGAGGTGCACCTGGAACTTGACAAGGGTCCACATCATGGCAAGCAGCTCCTTGTCATGAACGGGGTAGTCCGTTCGGCAGCCTTGAGCTGCCTGGACTGAAACGAGATCACTCGTTAACGTCCTGCTGGATCGTGTTGCAGCAATGCACACCCGATTGATTAATCAGATGCATCGCAGACGACGCTGAACGGCTCGTCTCATCCGGCAGTGCCAGGACAGGCGCCTTTTGAAGGCTTGCCTTGACATTGTTAAAGGCTTCCTGGTGCTCACGCCACCAGTTCCAGTCGGTAGCCTTCTTTAAAAGATCCGACAAGGGTCTAGCCAGACCCGCGTACCCTTCGCTGTACTTATGGAGGTAGTTGGCCAAGTACCCCCACTTCCTCAGGTCCTTCTGGGACCTTGGCGTTGGCCAAGCCGAAATGGCCTTGACCTTCTCCGGGTCGGCTCGAACGCCGACGTTGCTAACGAAGCAACCGAGCACATAGCTTGGTCGCTCTCATGACCTCCAACACTCGACGGAAGTGCTCCAAATGCACCTCCATAGCCATCTTGCCTCCATCGGTACGGATAAGGACGAAGATGTCGCCGAAGTACGACTGTGCGTACGCACGCAGTGGTCTAAACAACTGCGTGACCAGCCCCTGTGGCATCACCAGCCACTCCCAGAGCATACCGCTCAGGGTGCTCACTGCGGTGAGCGCGATGTCGCTCTCGCGCGTCGGAATCTGGTAGTACCATCCACCAGATCCAGGGCGCTGTATAACTTGCACCCAGCCATGTTGTTAACAACACATCCTTTTGCGGGATGGGTGTCTGGGCCGACCCCGTCGCGCTGTTTAACTTATTGAAAGCATGAACAAGACGTCACTTCCCGTTCGGCTTCCGAACGCAGAAGGTTGTCGTCAAGTGCGGGGATTTCGATTTCCGCTCCATGCCTGCCTTGGCTTTTGCGGCGAAGAAGGCATCAATGACCTCGCATTACTCGCGAGGCAGTGGCCATTGTCAGGCGACAAAATACTTTGTGCCCGGAACGAGATCAATCTCGTGCCTATTCCACGATCCGGTGGGAGTTGGGACGGTGGATCCTTGGACACCACGTCCTCGAAATCTTTCATCAAAGGATAAACGGGATCTTCCGGTTCTGAGATTCTCAGAACCCAGGCGTGAGGCGCGCTTGGAGGAGAATGCCTCCAGGACGCCCTCGTCCATAACATAGGAGGAATTCAATTCTTCAGGAGTGGACGCTTGCTTGAAGAGTACCACCTCCACGATTTCTCCTGCTTTCAGGTCGGCCAGGAAATCTGTCGGCGTCAAGTTTTCGCGGTTCAGGAGCTCTGACACCTCTGGCAGCGGCTCTAGCTGGATGCCGCCTGCCTTGACCCGATGGCCGGTCCCGCTGTCGAGGGTGTGATAACGCCCTTGGACTTGCCTCGTCGGAAGAACCCGGGCCCTGGTTCCGAGTCGCTTGAAGCGACTCCAGTCTGAAGTTACTTTAGACTCGACTTGCGATGTCGATTATGTCGTCGACGGCAGCCGCGACGTGGTACTCTGTTACCCACGTATGTGGACGTTTTTATTGAACACGTCCAAAACCTCTAGGTCTTCGCGTGAAACATGATTACCCACACAAGAAGCGCGTTCCGCCGCTTCTTCTTCAGTTATGGTCTTGGCGACCTGGGGTGAAACAAGGTTACACACACAGGAAGTTCCTCGCGCATCTTCCTCGCCAGTTTCAGTTTTGGTGACGTGGTATAGACCTTGGTTACCCACCTGGTCGGTGCCACCTGGCACCGCCACTCTTGAAGCCTCCACCGTCGGTCTACATTCCGGCGGGGAGGTCCAGGGCTATCCTGTAAGGACCACCGCACTCGACCAGTTGCAGCTTCTGCTGCCACCGCTTCTAGGGAGTCGCTCAATACGTCGGCGGCTAAAATAATTTCACTGGATGCTCCTGCATCCCGGCGCCCTTTCGGACGCCCCAGTTCCTGGCAGAGGTGGGGACATGACTCACCAATGATCTGCCAGTAACTGCGGGCGGGATGGCCCCCATGGCTTTGTTTCGCCAATCGATCCATGACTTATGTTTCTCGAGCCAGGGCATGCATGCCCAGGATCAAGTCATACTTGTCCATCTTTAGGACAGTACACTGCTCTATGCTGTCGAAGTCCTCGAACTTCACAGCTAGATCCACATGGTCTTGGGAACGGTAATTACCGTTCTGTCGACCAGTTTTACCGAGACTTCCCGTTGCTTTTGCTTTCTCGTAAAGGATCGGCCAACTTGTTACTGCTCTCCGCAACAGTCTGGTGTCGTGCGAAGTTCTTCGACGCCCCGGAGTCTATGACTCGAAAGGGATGGGTATATCCCCATATACTTACGTGTACTACTAGCAGCCCAACGCTGCCCTTCACCAATTCGAGAGTGCACAGACTCTCAGGGGCGAAGTCTCCATGGTGCGAGCACCCGCGCACCGCTCATGAAGACTTAGATATTCCCCAGTAGGGCGCACCGCCCCAACTGGTGTCCTGTGTTCCCCAGCCCATGGTGTCGCGGCCTTTGCCAGTGATCCTTGACCGCGATAGGCTCGGCAGGAAACGTTTTCGTTGCCCCCCCACAGACACACCCAGGACAGCCACGTGCCATGTGCTTACCACAGCTATAAAAACAAAACAGCGAATATCGTGCTGCTCGGCGTGCTTAAGTTCCATGGGAACTGCTCCGCTGAGCCCCCCGCGACCTGGTGTCGCTGACCCTGGCCACATCGCCGCCGGCGTGCGTGCCTGGCGGTGGCTATATTCCTCTTGGAGGGCTACATGGATCGCCTCCTCCAGCGTATTGGCCTGATCCCGAAATAGCTGGGTGCGGGCCGGGCCTACTCTTAGGCCATCCATGAACACCGTCACCTTGATGTGTTCATGAAGCGGGTTCCCACGAGGGATTCGGTGAGCATCCGCATCTCCTGTATGTACTCGTGCAGCTCACTTCTTCTGTGTTTACATGACAGGAAGTGTGACCGCTGGCGGTACTCATAGTTCGAAGGGAGGACCGCGGCTCTACGCTGCTCACGCAGCTGAGCTCAGGATGCGAAGCATCCAGGCGTTGTTGCCCACGTATACGCCCAATTCTTAGCACAACCGCTAAGGTTGGGAGGGCAAAAGCCACTCCGAGGTGCTCCGAAGAGATGAGAGCCGCATCCATTGCGAGCTCTACTTCTCGCACCCATAAGTGAAGGTTTTCTCCTTCCTTCCCTTTATATGGGTTTACCTTCAGCCTCAACGGCTTGGGGTAGACCGGTATCGGCTCTGCGTCCGGAACCTGGTTGCTACGAACATGTTCGATGAGCTCCCGCTCGTACATGTGGAACGCGGTCATGCGCCCGATCTGCTTGCGTTGACGACGCTGTGCAAGGCATCCATGCCAAAGATGCCAGCCATCTTACGAACGGACTCAAACCGTGAGTCGTTCAGATGAGGAAACTCATTCCGGTCCATGTTGCTAGGCCCAGAGGTTTCAAGTAATAACCCGCGCAGGTGTGGATTGACTGCAAGTGCTATCAAGTGTGACGGGGCACACAACACCTTGTGCACAGGAAGTGTGACTTCCGTAGAGTATACAAACTCTCAGTGAACGGCAGTTCACAAGTCCCTGGTCTGAGGGGACTGTTACCAAATTAGGTAGATCTAAGACTGAATATATTTATCGGTGACCCTTTTAATGCGTCTACATATTAACTATTAGTCACCTATATATTACCCTAGATGTTAATCTATTGGGTGGTTCTGAGGTCTTTGTACCATATGAGTGGTACCCATCCCTGCCTTCATTATCGTGACGTTATAGTGATGCTGGCTACATCACTTAGGCCATTCGGAACCGGGATCGTTTGGGTTCGCGATCCCAAACATGGCCTGTGATTGGTCAGACTTCATCCGGCTAACTTCGAATCTGTAACCCTGGCGTACCCAGGGCTTTATATCAGCTTCGGTTTACAGATGATACTTACAAAGTCGTCGCATGATTGCTGTAGCGCGTTGAACCGGAATAGGCTGCTGTATGTGGGTCAATATGGAGCTACAATATCTCATACAGTAGCAATATCTAGATGGGATTCTGCTGCTGCCTTTTGAGCAGGGTCTTGTACTCTTGCCAGTTAGCGTTCATTAGGCACAACAGCTCCGCTCGATTGTCATCTAAGGCGGTCCGAAGATCGTTGATGACATAGCCTGCTAGATTAAAGAACCGTTCTTGGGCTGCCGTAGACATCAGTTTTGTAAGATTAATCTTGTAAAGAACTGCAACTGCGGGATATTCATGCTCACCTTGCTCTCGGAATCACCGCAAACCGTCAACGGAGCTGTAGAGCTTCAGCAGGTTGTACTTATCGCCGTTAGATTCTCATGGCCAATTCACGGATAGGGTTTTCCAGTTATCCCACGCTCTTGGAGTAGCCTGAGACTGCTCGTCGTGGCTACTTCATTCGCCGAAAGAAGGCACGCCACCATCCAAGAGGGAACTGATTGCGGTACTCGCGACTGGATCCATACGAACAGACCACTTCCCGAGAACCCGATGCGGCTGGCCACATCAGGTGCTTCATTTGCTGGTGTTGAGTTTGCTATCAGATTGAAGATCATCTCATGTTCTTGAACTAGTTCACGCTCCACACGAACAAGCACATCAGCGTTATCTATAATTACTGAAGTCTTTGACTTGATTCTTAAATCTAGCAGCATCGCCTTTATCTCATTTTCATTGAGTGGTGAAAATCGAAGAAGTCACTGCTCCTTAAGTCGTGCTAGACACCGTTTTCCATTAACCGAGAGAAGCAATATATCTCGTGACTCGCGACGCTGAGTAAACTCACTACTTAAAACGTCTAGCTTTTCCAATACCAGACAAGGAAAGCTTTATCATCTCGAGCGTCATTGCCAGCAGCTTACGGAAGAGTAGAGCGTACGAACTGGAGACACCCGCTCGTTGCACCTCACCAAGGCTGAATTGTGCAAGCTGGTTCGTGATGGCCTCTATTAACTATCAAATTCCAATCATCACCCGACAACATCTGCCCTGCTCGTTAGAAGCAGCCGTCTCGAAGTACTTTGCGAAGGCATAGTGGTTATACACACTTCGTCGCAACAGCGTTGCTGCATAACCTACCCTCGTCTTCGCGTCAATAGAAGTGTTGATTCGAGGAAGATGGTACAGCTCCTTGAGCTACTTTAATTTTCCTTGACGCAAGGGCGACGTGAAAATGTAGCCAAGTCTCGCAGCAGTTGAATGACATGGAAGCCCTCACTAAAATTGCCACCAGGAGTCACAGTGATGGCACCGTCTTGACGCGTATTTTCGTTCAATCCCAACGCGTAGAGAAGACATAGACTCAGAAGATGCATCAGGCAATCTATTTGATCTGTGCTGTCAAAGTGATCCGATACATTACGGGCGCTGCCAGTGGTGTCGCTCACCGTGAAGCACGTGTACGATTCGATGTCGATGCTGTATCGTTGTTGAATTCGCTCTTTCACGATACCAGCCATAATACCAGCAGCGTGACCAGAATGGTTTGGACTCGCTAGAAGGGAAAGCGTTACCAATCGCCATTGACAGTTGATGAAAATGCCCGTGACCCCGATAGCATTCACGTTGGACGCATTTGTCCATAGGTCGTGTAGCAAGGCGACGAAGGGTATGCGTCTAGCCTTTCCGAACTCTCCCTGCAAGTAATTGGACGTAAGGTTGATAAAGCTCTGGAAATCAGCTTCGGCAAACTTGTAAAATGTTTCTCGTGCCCGTACTGCAAGGTCGGGCTGGTTCGAGAGTCGTCTAAGCATGTATAGCAACTAGGCATTTTGGGTCGATGCGTGTGGCAATGACGACGACAAGAACCACCGCGTTGCCAGAATTCTTAGCTCGTCTTTGCTAACAGCGATTGTATGCTGCAGGGTCCGCTGTTTCTTAGGCTTCGAAGGAACTTGACGCTCTGATGCACTCTGCTTGCCATGGGCTTTTACTTTAGCCAGTTTTTGTGTTTTTCTTCGATTGGCCTCTTCTACAGAGAGGAGATGGTCTTCATGCTGACAGAACATGTTTAGTTTCGCGTTTGAGGCTGAGCCTTGAGGCATCAGACACGTTTGCCGTGACGTAGCCGTTGTATCGCATTGTCGTTTCTTGTGAGCACAATATGCAAATGTGCCTGAACGACTGATTTGCTTTGAGTACGTTTGGTTGTGGGGCTGCAAGCTGGTGGATGAACTGCCAAACTTGAGTGAAGGCATTTTGTGGAGCGTGCTTGATCACGGTTGGAATTCGTTCTTGGCGGAAGTCGCCTCACTGCTGTTTTCGCTAACACATGACGCTTGTGTCGCGACACCAACATCCTCGTCGACGCACTCGGATCCGTTCATAAGTGCTAAATGAACTCTGCACAGGCTGGGAGCGTCGCTCTATGGTGGTTTCATGCAGCACACCCCGCACAGAGCATCATAATAGATCTGAAACCCGTCTTCAAATAACGTGCTATTAGATCGATGCGGTATCGACTTAGCTTAAGGCTGTATCACTATGACAGCTACAGAAGCTATTTCTGCAGATACTGATACTCGTACAGATAATCGACACCGTCGTAGTGATACTGTACCAAGTATCATCGGCTGCTACGAAGCCCTGGGCGCTTGGAGCGGACTCACTCGCTCATGCTTTCTCGTGTTTTTCGCCATGTTCAGCTTTCGAGCCGTGCATTCCAGCTTCAGCTGCTTAAGCGTCCGTTCGTTGTAGTCGTTGGATGTGAGTGGACGGACTGAGGGCTTGCGCGAGTCTAACGTCGCTTGCACAGGCCACTTTTGCAAGGAATGCATTAAAAAGAGCGGTAACAAAACCTACTATTGATGTACCAATTATATACCATCATTCTGTTTAACTTGGTTTTAGTATGGTAAACAGGATGTTCATATATTGGTCGCAATGTCAGAAACGTTCACTTGTATACCAGTACCAGTAAAACTGTAATTCCCCGGGCATTAAAACAAGCCTCCGATGTGTTTTAGCTATACAAACGACATATCTAAATAGCTCGGGAAAAAATTGACTGAGCTAAAGGACAAAATGGTGTTCATCACAACTTGGCGCGCAGTATATCCACATGGATACATTATTGTTTCTTTTACGGCTGGTAGTTCTTTCAACGGTTGTTAGAGAAAAATATCACATGGAGAAGTGAAGGATTAAATGCAAACAGCAATTATCGACCGCGGTAACATACTTCAAACGGTTACCTTTCCGACCTTATACCCAGTGCTGCGACTATTTTTTTCACTATGCAGTTCGGCGAGTACTACAGCTACAAACAATACAGGAGCAATGCGCTGGCAATGGGACCTGAACATGCGTAACGACGGTATGTCAGAGATCCCTCACCCGACGTGGTTGTCAGCGGCAACTTGTCAGTCAACGGCGACGACGCTGACGCTCGCGGCGGTTTAAGCCTCCTCCAAACGCGTTGCCGCCACCGAAGGTGTTGCCACCTCCTGGAGCAGCACCTCCAAAGCCAAGTTGCCCTCCAGTCGCGCCTGCAAACCCGTTGGTGCCAGCCTGACCGAAGTTCCCCATTGCGCCTTGATCGCCGAATCCGCCGAACGCGTTGCCGCCTTGCACACCGAAGCCCATCTGCTGACCGAAGCCGCCAACGCCGTTCCCGTTGAAGCCGCCGCCCATACCAGCGCCAGGACCACCGACCATACCGCCACCTAGACCACCCATCCAATTCGCACCGCCGAAGCCACCTATCGGGTTTCCACCAAAGCCGCCCATCGGGTTTCCACCAAAGCCGCCCATCGGGTTTCCACCACCAAAGCCGCCCATCGGGTTTCCACCACCAAAGCCGGCACCGAGGCCGCCACCACTTGCGGGGAATCCACTACCGACGCCGGGAGCACCAAATCCAGCTCCGAATGCGTTGTTGTTGGCGCCTCCGAAGCCTGATGAAGCTGGGACTCCGGCCATGCCTGGGCCACCACCTTGGGGTGCGGTGACTGGTGCTCCTGGTAGATCAGCATCAGAAGTACCTACATTGGCCAGGCTAGTCGGTGCTGGCGTGGCCCTCGATCTTCCAGTCGACGTAACCGCCGGGGTTGCCGCTGGGCGTCTACTCAGTCTCGTTGGCGCGGGAGTCACAGGTTCAGGGACACCGGGTCCAGCCGGGACTCCAGGGGTCGCAGCGACGTTAGTGGAGGAATCAACGACAGCTGTGTTGGAGCTGGCGACCACCGTTGAAGGAACGCTGACTGGGACTGGAATGAACTGCGGCACCTCCACGGGAACGGGGACGGGCATGGCGATCTTCTTGACCTTCTTGACATGGTGGTGGTGATCCTTCCTGCTTTCGTCTTCTTCGACTGCAGGCGTATCAGCGCTGGATCGAAGACCACGAAGCGCCGGTGCAGCTTGAGCTCCGTCCGAGGCGACAAAAAGACTCAGCGCGAGGAAGGTTGCGAATGCGGTGGCGCTTTTCATGTTGAAATAGGTGGAGACGGGAGAAGGTGGTTGTTGTGTTGCTTGCGAACTGTGGAATGAGGTACGAGGTGCGGCGCATAGGGATGGCATCACCCGTCACGACAGCGTCGAAGAACACCTGATGCTTGTTAGCTGAGTCGTGAAAGGGGGTAAATGACCGAACTTCTCGCTGTGTTCGCTTCCTCTCAGTCGATGCGGGAATAACGGAGAGAAACTGTTGCATCACTCAGTATGCTTTGTATGACAATGGAAGATGAAGCGCTATAGAGATATGTATCACGAGTCAAGAAAAGCTTCTGAAGCCGACATCTACGTGCATACTGTAGTTCTGTCGGCGATATTGGAGGAATGAAAAACGTTAACACCAAATAACTCGGATTTGTGGTGATGAAAAAAAAACAATTTGACTTAATTTCAGTATGATAATGATATTGATAATGTAGCCATCCTACCAGGACAAAATAACCGCGAGTTACACTAAAACGTAATTTAGATTTTGCAGCTGGTCATAGGACAAATTTATCAATTTTATTCAGATATTGGTATTAACGGTTTTTTCATACACCCCATATATCCGACAGCACTACCAATTCATGCAGTTTTGCCAGTAGATGTCGGCTTCAGAAACTTTTCTTGACTCGTGATACATATCTCTATAGCGCTTCATCTTCCATTGTCATACAAAGCATACTGAGTGATGCAACAGTTTCTCTCCGTTATTCCCGCATCGACTGAGAGGAAGCGAACACAGCGAGAAGTTCGGTCATTTACCCCCTTTCACGACTCAGCTAACAAGCATCAGGTGTTCTTCGACGCTGTCGTGACGGGTGATGCCATCCCTATGCGCCGCACCTCGTACCTCATTCCACAGTTCGCAAGCAACACAACAACCACCTTCTCCCGTCTCCACCTATTTCAACATGAAAAGCGCCACCGCATTCGCAACCTTCCTCGCGCTGAGTCTTTTTGTCGCCTCGGACGGAGCTCAAGCTGCACCGGCGCTTCGTGGTCTTCGATCCAGCGCTGATACGCCTGCAGTCGAAGAAGACGAAAGCAGGAAGGATCACCACCACCATGTCAAGAAGGTCAAGAAGATCGCCATGCCCGTCCCCGTTCCCGTGGAGGTGCCGCAGTTCATTCCAGTCCCAGTCAGCGTTCCTTCAACGGTGGTCGCCAGCTCCAACACAGCTGTCGTTGATTCCTCCACTAACGTCGCTGCGACCCCTGGAGTCCCGGCTGGACCCGGTGTCCCTGAACCTGTGACTCCCGCGCCAACGAGACTGAGTAGACGCCCAGCGGCAACCCCGGCGGTTACGTCGACTGGAAGATCGAGGGCCACGCCAGCACCGACTAGCCTGGCCAATGTAGGTACTTCTGATGCTGATCTACCAGGAGCACCAGTCACCGCACCCCAAGGTGGTGGCCCAGGCATGGCCGGAGTCCCAGCTTCATCAGGCTTCGGAGGCGCCAACAACAACGCATTCGGAGCTGGATTTGGTGCTCCCGGCGTCGGTAGTGGATTCCCCGCAAGTGGTGGCGGCCTCGGTGCCGGCTTTGGTGGTGGAAACCCGATGGGCGGCTTTGGTGGTGGAAACCCGATGGGCGGCTTTGGTGGAAACCCGATAGGTGGCTTCGGCGGTGCGAATTGGATGGGTGGTCTAGGTGGCGGTATGGTCGGTGGTCCTGGCGCTGGTATGGGCGGCGGCTTCAACGGGAACGGCGTTGGCGGCTTCGGTCAGCAGATGGGCTTCGGTGTGCAAGGCGGCAACGCGTTCGGCGGATTCGGCGATCAAGGCGCAATGGGGAACTTCGGTCAGGCTGGCACCAACGGGTTTGCAGGCGCGACTGGAGGGCAACTTGGCTTTGGAGGTGCTGCTCCAGGAGGTGGCAACACCTTCGGTGGCGGCAACGCGTTTGGAGGAGGCTTAAACCGCCGCGAGCGTCAGCGTCGTCGCCGTTGACTGACAAGTTGCCGCTGACAACCACGTCGGGTGAGGGATCTCTGACATACCGTCGTTACGCATGTTCAGGTCCCATTGCCAGCGCATTGCTCCTGTATTGTTTGTAGCTGTAGTACTCGCCGAACTGCATAGTGAAAAAAATAGTCGCAGCACTGGGTATAAGGTCGGAAAGGTAACCGTTTGAAGTATGTTACCGCGGTCGATAATTGCTGTTTGCATTTAATCCTTCACTTCTCCATGTGATATTTTTCTCTAACAACCGTTGAAAGAACTACCAGCCGTAAAAGAAACAATAATGTATCCATGTGGATATACTGCGCGCCAAGTTGTGATGAACACCATTTTGTCCTTTAGCTCAGTCAATTTTTTCCCGAGCTATTTAGATATGTCGTTTGTATAGCTAAAACACATCGGAGGCTTGTTTTAATGCCCGGGGAATTACAGTTTTACTGGTACTGGTATACAAGTGAACGTTTCTGACATTGCGACCAATATATGAACATCCTGTTTACCATACTAAAACCAAGTTAAACAGAATGATGGTATATAATTGGTACATCAATAGTAGGTTTTGTTACCGCTCTTTTTAATGCATTCCTTGCAAAAGTGGCCTGTGCAAGCGACGTTAGACTCGCGCAAGCCCTCAGTCCGTCCACTCACATCCAACGACTACAACGAACGGACGCTTAAGCAGCTGAAGCTGGAATGCACGGCTCGAAAGCTGAACATGGCGAAAAACACGAGAAAGCATGAGCGAGTGAGTCCGCTCCAAGCGCCCAGGGCTTCGTAGCAGCCGATGATACTTGGTACAGTATCACTACGACGGTGTCGATTATCTGTACGAGTATCAGTATCTGCAGAAATAGCTTCTGTAGCTGTCATAGTGATACAGCCTTAAGCTAAGTCGATACCGCATCGATCTAATAGCACGTTATTTGAAGACGGGTTTCAGATCTATTATGATGCTCTGTGCGGGGTGTGCTGCATGAAACCACCATAGAGCGACGCTCCCAGCCTGTGCAGAGTTCATTTAGCACTTATGAACGGATCCGAGTGCGTCGACGAGGATGTTGGTGTCGCGACACAAGCGTCATGTGTTAGCGAAAACAGCAGTGAGGCGACTTCCGCCAAGAACGAATTCCAACCGTGATCAAGCACGCTCCACAAAATGCCTTCACTCAAGTTTGGCAGTTCATCCACCAGCTTGCAGCCCCACAACCAAACGTACTCAAAGCAAATCAGTCGTTCAGGCACATTTGCATATTGTGCTCACAAGAAACGACAATGCGATACAACGGCTACGTCACGGCAAACGTGTCTGATGCCTCAAGGCTCAGCCTCAAACGCGAAACTAAACATGTTCTGTCAGCATGAAGACCATCTCCTCTCTGTAGAAGAGGCCAATCGAAGAAAAACACAAAAACTGGCTAAAGTAAAAGCCCATGGCAAGCAGAGTGCATCAGAGCGTCAAGTTCCTTCGAAGCCTAAGAAACAGCGGACCCTGCAGCATACAATCGCTGTTAGCAAAGACGAGCTAAGAATTCTGGCAACGCGGTGGTTCTTGTCGTCGTCATTGCCACACGCATCGACCCAAAATGCCTAGTTGCTATACATGCTTAGACGACTCTCGAACCAGCCCGACCTTGCAGTACGGGCACGAGAAACATTTTACAAGTTTGCCGAAGCTGATTTCCAGAGCTTTATCAACCTTACGTCCAATTACTTGCAGGGAGAGTTCGGAAAGGCTAGACGCATACCCTTCGTCGCCTTGCTACACGACCTATGGACAAATGCGTCCAACGTGAATGCTATCGGGGTCACGGGCATTTTCATCAACTGTCAATGGCGATTGGTAACGCTTTCCCTTCTAGCGAGTCCAAACCATTCTGGTCACGCTGCTGGTATTATGGCTGGTATCGTGAAAGAGCGAATTCAACAACGATACAGCATCGACATCGAATCGTACACGTGCTTCACGGTGAGCGACACCACTGGCAGCGCCCGTAATGTATCGGATCACTTTGACAGCACAGATCAAATAGATTGCCTGATGCATCTTCTGAGTCTATGTCTTCTCTACGCGTTGGGATTGAACGAAAATACGCGTCAAGACGGTGCCATCACTGTGACTCCTGGTGGCAATTTTAGTGAGGGCTTCCATGTCATTCAACTGCTGCGAGACTTGGCTACATTTTCACGTCGCCCTTGCGTCAAGGAAAATTAAAGTAGCTCAAGGAGCTGTACCATCTTCCTCGAATCAACACTTCTATTGACGCGAAGACGAGGGTAGGTTATGCAGCAACGCTGTTGCGACGAAGTGTGTATAACCACTATGCCTTCGCAAAGTACTTCGAGACGGCTGCTTCTAACGAGCAGGGCAGATGTTGTCGGGTGATGATTGGAATTTGATAGTTAATAGAGGCCATCACGAACCAGCTTGCACAATTCAGCCTTGGTGAGGTGCAACGAGCGGGTGTCTCCAGTTCGTACGCTCTACTCTTCCGTAAGCTGCTGGCAATGACGCTCGAGATGATAAAGCTTTCCTTGTCTGGTATTGGAAAAGCTAGACGTTTTAAGTAGTGAGTTTACTCAGCGTCGCGAGTCACGAGATATATTGCTTCTCTCGGTTAATGGAAAACGGTGTCTAGCACGACTTAAGGAGCAGTGACTTCTTCGATTTTCACCACTCAATGAAAATGAGATAAAGGCGATGCTGCTAGATTTAAGAATCAAGTCAAAGACTTCAGTAATTATAGATAACGCTGATGTGCTTGTTCGTGTGGAGCGTGAACTAGTTCAAGAACATGAGATGATCTTCAATCTGATAGCAAACTCAACACCAGCAAATGAAGCACCTGATGTGGCCAGCCGCATCGGGTTCTCGGGAAGTGGTCTGTTCGTATGGATCCAGTCGCGAGTACCGCAATCAGTTCCCTCTTGGATGTTGGCGTGCCTTCTTTCGGCGAATGAAGTAGCCACGACGAGCAGTCTCAGGCTACTCCAAGAGCGTGGGATAACTGGAAAACCCTATCCGTGAATTGGCCATGAGAATCTAACGGCGATAAGTACAACCTGCTGAAGCTCTACAGCTCCGTTGACGGTTTGCGGTGATTCCGAGAGCAAGGTGAGCATGAATATCCCGCAGTTGCAGTTCTTTACAAGATTAATCTTACAAAACTGATGTCTACGGCAGCCCAAGAACGGTTCTTTAATCTAGCAGGCTATGTCATCAACGATCTTCGGACCGCCTTAGATGACAATCGAGCGGAGCTGTTGTGCCTAATGAACGCTAACTGGCAAGAGTACAAGACCCTGCTCAAAAGGCAGCAGCAGAATCCCATCTAGATATTGCTACTGTATGAGATATTGTAGCTCCATATTGACCCACATACAGCAGCCTATTCCGGTTCAACGCGCTACAGCAATCATGCGACGACTTTGTAAGTATCATCTGTAAACCGAAGCTGATATAAAGCCCTGGGTACGCCAGGGTTACAGATTCGAAGTTAGCCGGATGAAGTCTGACCAATCACAGGCCATGTTTGGGATCGCGAACCCAAACGATCCCGGTTCCGAATGGCCTAAGTGATGTAGCCAGCATCACTATAACGTCACGATAATGAAGGCAGGGATGGGTACCACTCATATGGTACAAAGACCTCAGAACCACCCAATAGATTAACATCTAGGGTAATATATAGGTGACTAATAGTTAATATGTAGACGCATTAAAAGGGTCACCGATAAATATATTCAGTCTTAGATCTACCTAATTTGGTAACAGTCCCCTCAGACCAGGGACTTGTGAACTGCCGTTCACTGAGAGTTTGTATACTCTACGGAAGTCACACTTCCTGTGCACAAGGTGTTGTGTGCCCCGTCACACTTGATAGCACTTGCAGTCAATCCACACCTGCGCGGGTTATTACTTGAAACCTCTGGGCCTAGCAACATGGACCGGAATGAGTTTCCTCATCTGAACGACTCACGGTTTGAGTCCGTTCGTAAGATGGCTGGCATCTTTGGCATGGATGCCTTGCACAGCGTCGTCAACGCAAGCAGATCGGGCGCATGACCGCGTTCCACATGTACGAGCGGGAGCTCATCGAACATGTTCGTAGCAACCAGGTTCCGGACGCAGAGCCGATACCGGTCTACCCCAAGCCGTTGAGGCTGAAGGTAAACCCATATAAAGGGAAGGAAGGAGAAAACCTTCACTTATGGGTGCGAGAAGTAGAGCTCGCAATGGATGCGGCTCTCATCTCTTCGGAGCACCTCGGAGTGGCTTTTGCCCTCCCAACCTTAGCGGTTGTGCTAAGAATTGGGCGTATACGTGGGCAACAACGCCTGGATGCTTCGCATCCTGAGCTCAGCTGCGTGAGCAGCGTAGAGCCGCGGTCCTCCCTTCGAACTATGAGTACCGCCAGCGGTCACGCTTCCTGTCATGTAAACACAGAAGAAGTGAGCTGCACGAGTACATACAGGAGATGCGGATGCTCACCGAATCCCTCGTGGGAACCCGCTTCATGAACACATCAAGGTGACGGTGTTCATGGATGGCCTAAGAGTAGGCCCGGCCCGCACCCAGCTATTTCGGGATCAGGCCAATACGCTGGAGGAGGCGATCCATGTAGCCCTCCAAGAGGAATATAGCCACCGCCAGGCACGCACGCCGGCGGCGATGTGGCCAGGGTCAGCGACACCAGGTCGCGGGGGGCTCAGCGGAGCAGTTCCCATGGAACTTAAGCACGCCGAGCAGCACGATATTCGCTGTTTTGTTTTTATAGCTGTGGTAAGCACATGGCACGTGGCTGTCCTGGGTGTGTCTGTGGGGGGGGGCAACGAAAACGTTTCCTGCCGAGCCTATCGCGGTCAAGGATCACTGGCAAAGGCCGCGACACCATGGGCAGGGGAACACAGGACACCAGTTGGGGCGGTGCGCCCTACTGGGGAATATCTAAGTCTTCATGAGCGGTGCGCGGGTGCTCGCACCATGGAGACTTCGCCCCTGAGAGTCTGTGCACTCTCGAATTGGTGAAGGGCAGCGTTGGGCTGCTAGTAGTACACGTAAGTATATGGGGATATACCCATCCCTTTCGAGTCATAGACTCCGGGGCGTCGAAGAACTTCGCACGACACCAGACTGTTGCGGAGAGCAGCAACAAGTTGGCCGATCCTTTACGAGAAAGCAAAAGCAACGGGAAGTCTCGGTAAAACTGGTCGACAGAACGGTAATTACCGTTCCCAAGACCATGTGGATCTAGCTGTGAAGTTCGAGGACTTCGACAGCATAGAGCAGTGTACTGTCCTAAAGATGGACAAGTATGACTTGATCCTGGGCATGCATGCCCTGGCTCGAGAAACATAAGTCATGGATCGATTGGCGAAACAAAGCCATGGGGGCCATCCCGCCCGCAGTTACTGGCAGATCATTGGTGAGTCATGTCCCCACCTCTGCCAGGAACTGGGGCGTCCGAAAGGGCGCCGGGATGCAGGAGCATCCAGTGAAATTATTTTAGCCGCCGACGTATTGAGCGACTCCCTAGAAGCGGTGGCAGCAGAAGCTGCAACTGGTCGAGTGCGGTGGTCCTTACAGGATAGCCCTGGACCTCCCCGCCGGAATGTAGACCGACGGTGGAGGCTTCAAGAGTGGCGGTGCCAGGTGGCACCGACCAGGTGGGTAACCAAGGTCTATACCACGTCACCAAAACTGAAACTGGCGAGGAAGATGCGCGAGGAACTTCCTGTGTGTGTAACCTTGTTTCACCCCAGGTCGCCAAGACCATAACTGAAGAAGAAGCGGCGGAACGCGCTTCTTGTGTGGGTAATCATGTTTCACGCGAAGACCTAGAGGTTTTGGACGTGTTCAATAAAACGTCCACATACGTGGGTAACAGAGTACCACGTCGCGGCTGCCGTCGACGACATAATCGACATCGCAAGTCGAGTCTAAAGTAACTCCAGACTGGAGTCGCTTCAAGCGACTCGGAACCAGGGCCCGGGTTCTTCCGACGAGGCAAGTCCAAGGGCGTTATCACACCCTCGACAGCGGGACCGGCCATCGGGTCAAGGCAGGCGGCATCCAGCTAGAGCCGCTGCCAGAGGTGTCAGAGCTCCTGAACCGCGAAAACTTGACGCCGACAGATTTCCTGGCCGACCTGAAAGCAGGAGAAATCGTGGAGGTGGTACTCTTCAAGCAAGCGTCCACTCCTGAAGAATTGAATTCCTCCTATGTTATGGACGAGGGCGTCCTGGAGGCATTCTCCTCCAAGCGCGCCTCACGCCTGGGTTCTGAGAATCTCAGAACCGGAAGATCCCGTTTATCCTTTGATGAAAGATTTCGAGGACGTGGTGTCCAAGGATCCACCGTCCCAACTCCCACCGGATCGTGGAATAGGCACGAGATTGATCTCGTTCCGGGCACAAAGTATTTTGTCGCCTGACAATGGCCACTGCCTCGCGAGTAATGCGAGGTCATTGATGCCTTCTTCGCCGCAAAAGCCAAGGCAGGCATGGAGCGGAAATCGAAATCCCCGCACTTGACGACAACCTTCTGCGTTCGGAAGCCGAACGGGAAGTGACGTCTTGTTCATGCTTTCAATAAGTTAAACAGCGCGACGGGGTCGGCCCAGACACCCATCCCGCAAAAGGATGTGTTGTTAACAACATGGCTGGGTGCAAGTTATACAGCGCCTGGATCTGGTGGATGGTACTACCAGATTCCGACGCGCGAGAGCGACATCGCGCTCACCGCAGTGAGCACCCTGAGCGGTATGCTCTGGGAGTGGCTGGTGATGCCACAGGGGCTGGTCACGCAGTTGTTTAGACCACTGCGTGCGTACGCACAGTCGTACTTCGGCGACATCTTCGTCCTTATCCGTACCGATGGAGGCAAGATGGCTATGGAGGTGCATTTGGAGCACTTCCGTCGAATGTTGGAGGTCATGAGAGCGACCAAGCTATGTGCTCGGTTGCTTCGTTAGCAACGTCGGCGTTCGAGCCGACCCGGAGAAGGTCAAGGCCATTTCGGCTTGGCCAACGCCAAGGTCCCAGAAGGACCTGAGGAAGTGGGGGTACTTGGCCAACTACCTCCATAAGTACAGCGAAGGGTACGCGGGTCTGGCTAGACCCTTGTCGGATCTTTTAAAGAAGGCTACCGACTGGAACTGGTGGCGTGAGCACCAGGAAGCCTTTAACAATGTCAAGGCAAGCCTTCAAAAGGCGCCTGTCCTGGCACTGCCGGATGAGACGAGCCGTTCAGCGTCGTCTGCGATGCATCTGATTAATCAATCGGGTGTGCATTGCTGCAACACGATCCAGCAGGACGTTAACGAGTGATCTCGTTTCAGTCCAGGCAGCTCAAGGCTGCCGAACGGACTACCCCGTTCATGACAAGGAGCTGCTTGCCATGATGTGGACCCTTGTCAAGTTCCAGGTGCACCTCCTGGGATCACAGCCCTTTGTGATCTACACAGATCACGCATCCTTACGGACGGCGACAAGTTCGCCCCATCTGTCCCAACGGATGGCGAAATGGATGTCTTTCTTCGCGGAATACAACTTGCGCGTTGTGTACAAGCCTGGTAAGCCCAGCGTGGTTGCTGATTCCTTGTCATGCAGGCGGACTATGAGCTGGCGCACATAAGCCGTGCCACGACAGATCTGTACGATCAAATACGCATGCGTATCGGGGCGACCAAGCCCTGGCATCTCTGGTGCATTTCCTGGCCGCTGGCAAGGAAGCCAAGGTCGAGTGGCTCACGCCACGTCAGAAATTTGCTGATGGTCTGCTCTACTATCGAGTAGAGCCACATGAACCCCCACGGGTAGTCGTACCATACGACGAGGATCTCAGGTTTGACATCCTTCAGGGGGCGCACGATGCGCCGTCCAGCGGTCACTTGGGCCGCGAGAAGACCTTCCAATCGGTCTCTCAGTACTTTTGGTGAACCCACATGTACAAGTGGGTTGCACAGTACGTGAAGACATGTGAAACATGTCAGCGGGTGAAACCGCGGGGCACGCCTCGTCTCCTCTGCAGAGCCTGCCCGTTCTAGCGGACTGCTGGAAGTCGATGAGTCTAGACTTCATCATTGGACTTCCGGCGGATGGCCACGGAAACACCGGCATCTTGGTGTTCGTGTGCCGTCTGAGCAGGATGGTGCATCTTACTTCGGTCAAAGATACCGTGACCGGGGAACAGGCTGCAAAGCTGTTCCTGGATGGCGTTTTCCGTCATCATGGTCTGCCAGAGACGATTGTATCGGATCGTGACCCTCGGTTTGCCGCTGCGTTTTGGCGAACGCTGTTCCAACTACTTGGAACGAGGCTGCACATGTCACTGCCGATCATCCTTAACCGGATGGGCAGACGGAACGTGTCCACCTTGTGCTTGAGGAAACTCTACGCAGCATCTCCTCGCTCTTGGTCAGAACGTCTGCCATTAGTTGATTTTGCACACAACAATGCGGTTCACGCATCGACAGGGTATACCCCGTTCAACCTGAATGGCTTACGCCATCCATGGATGCCGCTCACGTTTTTTTCGAGGCAGCACCCCGTCTTCAGTTCGAAGTGGGGGAAAGACCCGGAAAGCCATTTCCTCTGGGGCCTCGGAAATGAGATCGGTTTCCTTGCGGAAACAAGTGGAGTCTTTTATAGACACAAGGTTGAACATAATCAGCCTCCCGCGACATCATGGCAGCAGCACAGGACATACAGAAGGAGTACTCTGACAAGAATGGAAGGGGAAACTTAAACGTGTTTAATGTGGGTGAGTTAGTTAGACACCAGGAACCTACCACTTCCCACGGTAAGTTCCGTTGGGAGCAACATGTTGAAGCACCGCTTCATTGGACCCTTCGCGGTCCTGGCCAGGCATGATGCGGCATATACCATTGACCTGCCGAAGTCGATGACGACCCACCCGACGTTTTACGTGGGCCGACTCTAGCGGTACCATGATCCGCAGGGCTCACAGGCCCCAGATCTTCAAAGCGAGGCTGCGACTCTTCTCTCTGAGCGCGCCAAGCGCTAGAAGCCCAGGTTCCTTGCGAGACCGCGGAAGGGCATAGAAAGGAACCCGGCTTCATACGACGAGTATGGGCCATAACTGGTAAGGCTGGGAATATCCCGCCTGGGGCACAGACCGCAGGATGTCCCAAAGGCGGTACACTTCCCGCTGGACACGGTCCACGGACACCCAAAGGGCATCCAGACGTCGGAAAGCCTCGTCCACGTCATTGGTTCGACGGTCGACCCGACCTTCAAGCGCCGACAAGTCGTCTGCCAGACGACTTACGTCGTCACGAATCGGCCAATAGATCCCAGATTTCCCGGCGTGGGCAACCCGCCCTCACCGAGCCCAAGCGCAATTCCCGGCGAAAGAACTCGGCGACGAAGAACGGCGTCAACGGCCCGAGATGGAGCCGAAGACAGCACACCTGGTCCTGAGACAGGACGGAGGGGCGGACCTCATATTCGTACTCGTACGATGGCGCCGCCTCCTCTCCTTGACCGTAATCGGGAGACCCACTACCACATGGAGCGTGTGCTTCACGAGCAGCGCATTCAAGGGATGTGCCAGCTTCGCGTGAAATGGAGGGGGTACTCGGAGGATGAGTGCTCCTGGTAGCCGATTGAACGGCTCCACGATGATTGTCCGCAGACTATCGCGATCTGGGAACAGAGTCGGTGACGGCTTCGTAAGTAGTTTGGGCTTACTTGCCCGAATGGGATGTGGTCAAGACCATACCCGCACTAATCATGAGCGCTAGAAGCATCCTAAGGATGCTTCTGCAGCTCGTTAGAAAGCTGCCGTTAGCCTTCCGCATGAGCAAACGCAATGCGGAGATCTTGGAGGTCAAGGATGGCCTCCAGCGTGAGACCCTGCCGGAAAACATGAAGTTGCCCTTGCGAGCAGCGCGTAGCTGCCCACATCCAGAACACGGCCTCTGACGCTTGGAAGGAGTCACAGTGTGGGGTCATCACGGTTGGATAACCCCACATAGGTCGAAGTCCCGACCAGATCTCCGGCTTCTTTCGCCGGCTCGTGAATACTTTGAGAGGAATATGGTGCGGTGACAGGAGCACGCACCTAGCAGCACCCAAATCCTGTTGGAACAGGGGCTACTTGCCCACCAGGTGGCGCGCAAACGCACCCTTGGAAGAGCGCCCACCGAGGAGGACCCGAGGTGAAGGGCGCTGATCCGAGTAAGCATCAGCTCCGCGGCCCCCTCTAGCAGGAAGCACCCGGAAGCGTAAGGCGGCCCCCCACGGACAGGAGGAGAATACTTCATCACAGGCGACCGGTTCGCCGGGGCACGCACTCTTTTGTGACGAGCCGTCTGGTACTCCGACTGCTACCCGCCGATATCGTTAGCGATCTCTCGGCCGACTTGGCCCTCTTCCTCCTTGTCGGAAGAGGAGCTAAAAAGTCCCTTATCTGTATAAATTATGGCCCCCAAACCTCCACGGAGCGGAGGCCGGGAAACTGCCCGCCGCTTACGGCTAACTTCTGAGGCTGCTGCTGCCTTCGTAGCCTTGATGCGGGCGGAGACATCAGCGTGCGTCAAGTTCTTAATCCGAGGGCGAGGTTTCTCTTCGTTCTCCCTGGCTGAGCCAACAGGACTCCCTGACGTTCAGGTGTATTGGGCGCGTCGCCATCGTCGCCGTACCCGCTGGGTAGCGGCGTACGCGACCCAAGCGAGTCGGACTGGCTCGGTCATCGTCAGACCCCTTAAGGGCGGGTCCCTGAGGTCATTGCCACCCAGGACATGGGATACTTGTCCCGTCATCCTCAAAGTCCCCAAGACGCTCGGAAGCCTTCGGAGGCGGCTCGAGCACCTTGGAAGCCACCTTGGATGCCACCTTGGTGGATCTCTTAGCAGTCGAGCCTTTTGCCAGACGGCTTAGAGCTCTTAGCCTGCTATCTGGAAGCAACAGGCTTAGCAGGCGCTTGCACACCGCTGCTAAACGAGTCATAGTTATGCTTGAGACTGACGTGAAGGCCGAGAAGACGAGAGCACGTTGAAGTGCTCGGTGCTCAAACAGAAATGAGCCAGCTGCGGAACCACCGCAGCGAATTCGATGTCTTTCGACTTGAAGAGTGAAAGGCGGCAACTTCCTTACGCATGTCCTGGATGGTCGGTAAAACAAACCTCAGTGTGAAGGACGTAACAGGGTTGCATGAAGAGTGCCAAGTCACCCTTCAGAGGTGTTGTACTCAAGTATCGCTAGTGATGTAGCCAACATCACTAAGACGTCACTGCAATGACGTCACGGATGGGTACCCAATTCAAGGACCTCATAGCCACCCAATAGGAAAATATCTAGGATACTTTATCGGTGACTTACAGTTAGTATGTAGAGCATTCAAAGGGATCACCTATAAATATATTCAGTCTTATGTTTTCCTAATTTGGTAACAGTCCCTTCAGACCAGGGACTTGTGAACTGTCATTCACTGAGTGTTTCTATACTCTCTGGGAGTTACACTTCCTGTGCGGAAGGCGTTGTGTGCCCCGTCACATTAGACACCCTGATAGAGCTCATTGAAGAAAGATACTGCCCCTACTGCGTTTGCGCTGTATGAGTTCATTGATCGCAACCCCCTGATATCTGGTGTGTGATCGATTCTTCACGTACTCTATCGTGTCCGAGACCATCATAGCTTTACGTCTGAACTATGAATATATCCTGCCGTCAGCTACCTTCTGATGCTTTTCGAGCAACACTACACAGTGAAAAGCGGATCAGGGAAGCGTGGTCGTCCACCAACTCATATATAAGCACGCTGTTCTAGGTTGTCTTTTGTTTTTTTACACAGCTGCGGTTGAGCACAAGACTTTATGCGAGCTATTTGGGGTACCCCGTCGACTTTCGGGAGTACTTCTGGAAGGCGGAGCCTGCGCCCAATGCGTGCCTAAAACTGCTTCCTGATGCTAGCATTCGTTTTCCCTAAAAAGAAACACCGCTTGAGCGGTCTGCTCTGACACAGGCTAACGAGCCTCTGACGAGCCTCTGGTGAATGCGTATTGGGACATGTCAACGGACAAAAAACTACGCGTGCAGACTCCCCTCGTTCTTACTTACCGAACGCACTCTATTACGTTATATCTCTCCACAGCTCGCGGCAGCCTTTACTAAGTATTATTTTTACTCTACCCAGATTGGCTTCACTCTACATTGGTGACGGGTACTCTCTGCTACGCCGTCGACGGCACCCCCGGGTGGGGACGCCACAACTGCCCAGGGTCGTGAAATGACGGAGCGATAAGACGCTTCCTACAAGACAAGTGCGCCGCCTCCACGGTCACGGAGCATGGAACAGGCGCCGTTGCTGGCTCTGCCTTCCCTGTGGCAATTGGATGCTGCAGCACCGGCTAGATCGTGGCTCTCTTGTTGAAGGACGGCGACTTGGGGCGTGTCAATGGGTGCCGCCCTGCTCTTCTCGCTCTCAACAACGCGATCGTCGAGCTGATGCAAGCCGCAGAGTGGAGAATAGGCTCTGCGCCAAAATGCTACGGCCAGCTCATGCTCCCGAAGCCGTTTGACCAGCACAAACACCAAATTCGGTTGGAGTACATCTACAGCATCTATAACGATCGGGTTCGCTGCACTGATATTGGTCCGGATCGATCGGTTTTAGGCTAACCTCTTGATTATACTTCGGTTGTTTGTCGCTGCTTCTATTTTTTCGATGAAACTTGCCATCGTGGCCATGAGCACCTCGCGGCACTGTGACTCCCTATCCGCTCCCTCGTGTGTGCGACGGTCAGCTTCCGATACTCGATGCGGCGCTGCTCCTCTCGGTCGTCCTTCTCCACTCGGTATTGCATCTGCGCGCTCCTCGATCCACTCGAAGAGTGGTATCAGGTTCACTGGGCTGGTGTAGGACGTGTCGATTTTGGCTGGCTTTTCTGCTGTAGAGACTGAACGCAGGTGAATCTGCGCTTTAGCTGCTCGCTCATTGCCACAAGCTCTGATGGGATCGAGTGATGTTGTCAGGTCGCGGCTACAGTACAACGTGATAGAGTGGAGCTGTCATTTTCATACAATTTGTATAGCATAAGGATCCATGCATTATTTGTAGTGCACGCACCAGTAGCTCGTTTCTTTTCCAGGCGCTTGGAGGGTGTTGGCGTAGCGCCCGTCAGTACTGGCGTCTGCTATACTGACTGCACCTATAGGTGCAGTCAGGAAGTACCCACCTCGCTGCTGGAGCTCAGCAGTGCCTCGTCCTCTTCACCACTGGGTGCTATCGATGACGCAGTGTTGTAGCCCGCCCATTGTCGTGGTAGGAGATGCTGTCTGTCGGTACGGCGGCGACGTCAGGTCGTCATCGAGCGACTTTACAAAAGTAGACGCCTCGATCTCTCGGTACAGGGTTTTGGCGCACAGCACATCAGGCGGGAAGAATGGGTAACGTACCATGCAATATTGCTCAATCATACAGTACGGTCTGACACAGCGCTGAGGTATAGGCTGAGGTATAGGTACAATACCAGTAGGTGTACGAGTTCTCTTCAAGCCCATGAACTTGCGCAGAGACTCTGTGTCGCACGTAGGCCAATCCGCAGGGCGATTGCGGTTGAGGGCCAACTGCACGTCATCCCTTTGCGGTGCACTGAAGGCAGCATGTCCTGGACAAGGTCCAGCGGTCCTAGAGCAGTAGGGCCAACCTCATGTCAAGCCCACGGTGCTGTAGAGCAGTAATTGTAGACGGGCATGCGCGCATGCAAACGAATGATCATCCTATGACGCCTGAAATAAGCTCGAGTTTGTTCGAGTCAGCGCTGGGCCGAGGCCCGAGGATGCACTTGGACTCGCTTGTTGGCACCCCGGTGGCGACTCCGCCAGCGAAGAAACGGCACCCGTCGGCACAGCCCCAGTATATATTTTTTCGGGCAACAGCAGCCCGGATATGGAGTACCAAGGTCACAACTACAAGAGCTGTATGCTGCCGCTGCAGTACAGCAGCAGCGAGCTATGAGGGGACCACATCCAAACGTACCGCCGGTTGCTGTTGTCCGAAATGAAGGTGGTGGTGTAGGCGGCGGTGGTCCCAACGGTGGAGCAGGTGGCGGGGGAGTTCAGGGCCATTGTGTCAGGTACCCCGACACCAGGCAAAAGCAACTGGCTACCCATCCTTTGACGGAAAGGAGCTGTACGCGGACCTAGGGTCAGGACTTTTGGAATGGAGAAAAGCGTTTCGAACGTCAAGTTGTGCTGGCTCAGTCGGCATGTGGTTTCGCCTGGCCGGAGGATGTCAAGGTGGATTGACTCGGACACTATCTTCAAGGAATGGCGGAGCGCTACTATACCAAGCAATTGGAAACGTGGTGGGGATAACTACCCACACTACAATACGCCATGGAGAAAATGCTGGAAGCTTTTAAGACCCACATTACGCCAGCACCAGCAATGCAGTTGTTCACCAGGGCCAAGGATCCGAATCGGTCCTGGACCGAACATTTCTTGTATCTGGTCGCAATAGCCAAAGCGTCTGGTGGAGGAGCCGAGTACCTGGTGCTGAACAACATAGTACAGTACGCGTCGGACGACATGCGAACGGTGTTAATGGCAAAGGTAGACGGTGCGCGAATGAATCATATGCAACAAGCGGAAGAGCTTGCGCATTTCGCACAATATGGGAGGCAGCCGGTGAGAAGAACGCGTAGGAAGAGACGTGGCAAACGCAGTGCGCGATACGCGTAGGCGTGAAAGCCGGAAATGTTATGAGTGCGGCGATAGTGGACATCTTCGAGTCGACTGTCCCAACGGTACTCGCAAGGTACCAAATGCGACTGAAGCGGATTTTACTTTGGCAGTGACTTTGACATTAGCCAGCAACCTAAACTATTGGAGACTTGGCAGTGGGTCGAGTCAGCATCTTATGGGGAACGAAGACTGGCTTGATGGCGTAGAACCAGCGGATGGTGCATGCGTGCAGCCGAATGGAGAGCCGCCCACTATCCCTAAGAGAGGTTCAGTCACGCTTAGAGTTGTTGTCGGAAAGAAGGAGCAAAATATCAAGCTCACCGAAGTATACTACGCCAAGGGTCTTACTCACAACCTCATTACCTACGGGAGACTGGATGCGAAACGATACAGGATAGGCCGTAGAAGAACCCAACGAGTGCTGGAGACAATGAACGGGGGGCATGTAGTGTTTAACGTCGACTTGGTTAACAACGTGCTCGTGGTGAACCGCGGTGTTCTCTCCAAGAACCAAGAACCTCGAGAGGTGATTCTAGCGGCGCTAGAGGATGATGGAGGTCAGAACGAACTAAGCACGTCTACTCCGCAGCGAGTACTCTTCAAGAGTTCCACAGGCGTTTAGGTCATCTTAATTATGACTCGGTGGAACAACTCACTAAGGACCCCGCGTCAGGAATTGAAATTACGGATCATCGACGTGCGAACTGCCTCACGTGCGCACAGGGGAAACAGAGTAAGAACCGGTAGTCAAGTAAGGACACGGGAGCTCACTCCCCCATTGACAGAACCGGAGGTGTAATTTGCTCCGACCTCAAAGGTCCCATGACGCCTAGGGATAGGCTGGGAAATAGGTACATGGTGAACTTTACCGATCAGAAGAGCAACTACGTGAGAGTGTTTGTGCGAAAACCAAAGACCCCGCAGCCAAACAATTCGAGCACTTTTTAGTGTTTTTCGAGAAGAGATTTGGGTGCAAAGTGCACGTGCTCCGCACAGATTCTGGAGGGGAATACGAAAACGTCGACCTGTTCTGCAAGCGGCTGGCGTGGCGCGACAACGAAGCGAAGCTCGAAACCAAGCGAGCAACGGGAAGGCCGAGAGAATGCACATGACAATTATGAATATGGCGAGGTGCATGGTTTTCGCCTGTGGTTTGCCGCTGAGGTTTTGGGGAGATGCGGTACAATACGCGGCGTACGTGATCAATCGGTCCCCAACGAACTCGAATGCGGGCAGAGCGTCGCCTCTCAAAGTGCTGACAAAAACAACCTCGTCGCTGGGTGAAATTGTGGTTTTTAGATCCCCGTGAACGGTATCAAAGACCCACGAAAGAAGAACTTCGCTCAACGAGGTCAACATGGTTTGGTCAAAGGGATCGGGGAGGAGACAAAAGGCTACAGAGTGTACCTGCCGAAGGACCGCGTTGTGAGACTACTCAGCACGTAAAAAAACATTGAAACGCTCACTAAGGAACCGAACGTGATAGTGCAACGGGATTATCTAGAGGACAGCAGCGAGTCCAAAGATGAGGTTTCGAGAAAAGAGCAACGAGCACGCGGGCCAGCGCAATCAGAGGCGAATCTAGGCAAGCAAAGTCGAAACGAAAGAAGTCCGCGTGGACGAGGGATAGGCCGGTAACGAGATCCCTACGTCAAGATGTAGGTGACGTTACCACTGGCGGAGAAGGGGAGCAAGAAGGTGCTGCTGAGACCGTTCGACAAGGTGAACAGACCAACGTAGATGTGGTGAATGACGTGCACGAAGTAGACCCACGCAATTATGGAGAGGCCATTCGCAGTTCGAAGAAAGAGGAATGGGTAATAGCCATGCAAGAGGAGCTTAAAGCTCTGGAGCAAAACAATATTTGGGTCGTAGTGAGGCTGCCTGCGGGGGCAAACAGTCTGCATTAAAAAAAATGGGTGTTTAAAACTAAACGAGATGCGGACGGTGCACTCGTGCGTTTCAAAGCGCGACTCGTGGCCTGCGGGAACGAACAAATTTACGCAAGAGACTATAACCTCACGGTCGCAGCGGTTATGGAAATGTCGAGCATCAAACTGATTCTTGTGCTCACGCGGAAATAGTGGGTGCCTGCCAGACACGGCGACATCCCGAACGCGTATGTGAAGGCCAAGAAGGAAGCCGAGTTGAGGAATGTTTTTTTGCGGATCCCTAAAGGAATGACGATCTCGCTTGAACTCCTGGAGGAGTTGGGAGCGAACAGCGAGGACGAACTTGGCCTGGAATTACAAAAGCGCTCTATGGGCTAAAGCAAGCTGGTCGTCTGTGGAGTGAATTACTGCACAAGCGTTGGTCTTTCAGGGTTATATGCCCAGTGCCTGACGGATATGTGCGTGCACGGGAAGCGAGTTGAGGTTGATCTGGTAGTCGTAGGTGTTTACGTGGACGATCTACTGGTCACGTCAACGTCGAAGCAACTGCTGGACGTGTTCTTCATGGAGCTTGGCTGTTTGTCGGTGAAAGACCTCGGACTTGCCCACAAGGTTTTGGGAATGCGCGTAAACTACGACGAAGAGCTCGGCTACGATCTGGATCAGGAAATGACCATTCGTGAGCTATTAGCAGACATGGGCCTCGAGGACGCCCACAGTGTACGGACGCCAATAAGAGAAGAAACCAACGAGATATTGAAAGAAGATCGAAACCTGCCGACAGGGCGCGTACCTGCTGGTATAAACATGCAGCGCTTTCAGTCCTTGGTGGGAAGTTTGCTCTGGCTTGCGCAGTGCACGCGCCCCGATATTGCATACGCCGTGCACAGAGCATCGAGAAGATCGCATTGCCGACGGAGAGCGACTGGAAGCTCGCCAAGAGAATTGCTCGATATTAGCTAGGGACCAAGGAGTTGCAACTCCACATGGACGGCTGTGAATCAGCTCAAGAGACGTTGCGCCTGATCGGCTACAGCGATGCAGATTTCGCAGCCGATAAGGTGGACAGGACGTCCGTCACTGGTGGATGGTTTACGGCTGGAGGCATGCCAGTGGTTTGGTTTACGTGTAAACAAAGCGGCGTGTCTATATCTACGATGGAGGTGGAATTCACCGCTGCATCCGTCATGGTAGCTGAGCTGTTGGGAATTCGCGAGCTGCTTAGTGAATTGGGTGTGATCTGCGTGGATCCGATGGGGGTCATGATTGACAACCAAGCAGCGCTAATACAGCTTCAGGGTGAAGACGCGTCTTCGAAAGCGAAACACATTGATGTTGGAATCAAGTTCGTGGGATCACATACTAAGCGATGAGTTCGGTAGCCCGAGTATCTGAAGAGCGAAATGCCAGCGTACCTCATGACAAAGGTCATGTCTGCACCACGACTGGAGGAGATGAAGAGCTTATCAGGCTGCATTAAGCCGGAGTCTGCACGCAAAGTGTATTGCAAAGGCTGTCGGGGTGCTGGAAGTGGCAAATCTCACGATGGAGGAGTGTTGGAAAGTGAAGTCCGTGGGATTCAGTTCAGCGTGAGGTCCGTACAGTGGGACTCACAGGTGGGTGATTCGCGAGCTTGCCAATGAGCAGTATTTGCTGATATGTTGAGTCGACAGGAATCAGTATTAGAGCGGAAGCGCAGGTAACTCAGATCAATCTCACTTACTCTTTATACAGACAGCTAACAAGCCGCCTTCTCAGGCGCCGCGGGACGCGCGCGTGGTCGGTTTCAACAGAAGCTTTCTCTGCCAGGATGTACCATCGCAAGTCACGACGCAGTGCAGACACCGCCATTCACAGCTGAGTTTGTTCTCGCTGTCGCGTAGCACCGCGATAGAATCTGCATGAGGATCTGGTACAGATCTTCTGTAGACTCGACTGGAAGCACTCAATTCAGTGAGTCAACTTAGGATAGCCCCAGCGAGGAGGTCTACAACATCATCGAATAAACTGGCGGTGAGCAGGAAACTGCCCAGATAAGAACCCAAACCGAACAATCTCGGTGTTGCATTGCCTGGTCTTTGTCTGGTCTTTGGCAATGCAACACCGAGATTGTTCGGTTTGGGTTCTTGTCTGGCAGTTGCCTGCTCAGAATTCTGGCACCCCCTGGACGAAACTTCGAAATGGCATGTCATTTGTCCAAAAATTGCATGCCATTCAGGGCGAAATCGCGTGCGATCTCTGCGGCAGTTTCGTCAATTCTGAGTCAGAATTTCTGACACACCCTCTTAGGCTAACATAGAAAAATCCTGTTATTCTCAATATTTAAATTACCCAATTAGATTTTTTGGCAGTGAAACCGAACCCTCCACATGATCACAACACTGACATCCATCCTCTGCATATCGATGACACATGGCGTTCCTCCTTTTGACACAGCACCCAGACTTCGCTATACAAACGTCTGCCCTCCTTTCAAGCTATCGATTACTACGACTACAGCCATGCTACTCACTGTAATACATAGTCCTTCGTTCTTCGGCTGCTAGTTTGTATCAACGAATGTCTGGTGCTGGGGGTAAGTATCAGAGGAAAGATCACAAAGAGATATGAAGAATTGAATGCAAAAAGCAATTTATCGACCTCGGTATCATATCAAACATATCAAGCACGTTTACCTCCGACATTATATCCAGTCCTGCGACTATTTTTACTAATGCAGTTCGTCGAGTACTACATGTACACGCAATAACATGAACAATGCGCTGGCAATGGGACCTGAACATGCCGTAACGACGGTAGTCAGAGATTCCTCACCCCGACGTGGTTGTCAGTGGCAACTTGTCAGTCAACGGCGACGACGCTGACGCTCGCGGCGGTTTAAGCCTCCTCCAAACGCGTTGCCGCCACCGAAGGTGTTGCCACCTCCTGGAGCAGCACCTCCAAAGCCAAGTTGCCCTCCAGTCGCGCCTGCAAACCCGTTGGTGCCAGCCTGACCGAAGTTCCCCATTGCGCCTTGATCGCCGAATCCGCCGAACGCGTTGCCGCCTTGCACACCGAAGCCCATCTGCTGACCGAAGCCGCCAACGCCGTTCCCGTTGAAGCCGCCGCCCATACCAGCGCCAGGACCACCGACCATACCGCCACCTAGACCACCCATCCAATTCGCACCGCCGAAGCCACCTATCGGGTTTCCACCAAAGCCGCCCATCGGGTTTCCACCAAAGCCGCCCATCGGGTTTCCACCACCAAAGCCGCCCATCGGGTTTCCACCACCAAAGCCGGCACCGAGGCCGCCACCACTTGCGGGGAATCCACTACCGACGCCGGGAGCACCAAATCCAGCTCCGAATGCGTTGTTGTTGGCGCCTCCGAAGCCTGATGAAGCTGGGACTCCGGCCATGCCTGGGCCACCACCTTGGGGTGCGGTGACTGGTGCTCCTGGTAGATCAGCATCAGAAGTACCTACATTGGCCAGGCTAGTCGGTGCTGGCGTGGCCCTCGATCTTCCAGTCGACGTAACCGCCGGGGTTGCCGCTGGGCGTCTACTCAGTCTCGTTGGCGCGGGAGTCACAGGTTCAGGGACACCGGGTCCAGCCGGGACTCCAGGGGTCGCAGCGACGTTAGTGGAGGAATCAACGACAGCTGTGTTGGAGCTGGCGACCACCGTTGAAGGAACGCTGACTGGGACTGGAATGAACTGCGGCACCTCCACGGGAACGGGGACGGGCATGGCGATCTTCTTGACCTTCTTGACATGGTGGTGGTGATCCTTCCTGCTTTCGTCTTCTTCGACTGCAGGCGTATCAGCGCTGGATCGAAGACCACGAAGCGCCGGTGCAGCTTGAGCTCCGTCCGAGGCGACAAAAAGACTCAGCGCGAGGAAGGTTGCGAATGCGGTGGCGCTTTTCATGTTGAAATAGGTGGAGACGGGAGAAGGTGGTTGTTGTGTTGCTTGCGAACTGTGGAATGAGGTACGAGGTGCGGCGCATAGGGATGGCATCACCCGTCACGACAGCGTCGAAGAACACCTGATGCTTGTTAGCTGAGTCGTGAAAGGGGGTAAATGACCGAACTTCTCGCTGTGTTCGCTTCCTCTCAGTCGATGCGGGAATAACGGAGAGAAACTGTTGCATCACTCAGTATGCTTTGTATGACAATGGAAGATGAAGCGCTATAGAGATATGTATCACGAGTCAAGAAAAGCTTCTGAAGCCGACATCTACGTGCATACTGTAGTTCTGTCGGCGATATTGGAGGAATGAAAAACGTTAACACCAAATAACTCGGATTTGTGGTGATGAAAAAAAAACAATTTGACTTAATTTCAGTGATAATGATATTGATAATGTAGCCATCCTACCAGGACAAAATAACCGCGAGTTACACTAAAACGTAATTTAGATTTGCAGCCGGTCATAGGACAAATTTATCAATTTTGTCCAGATTGCCATCGCATTATTCATTTTATTGTTTTTTGCTCATGTAGTACTCGACGATAAAAAAATAGTCGCAGAACTGGATATAAGGTCGAAAAGGTGCTTTTGTTCGGTATGATACCGGAGGTCGATAAATTGCTGATTGCGTTTAATCCCCCAATTTCTCTCGGTGACATTTCCTCTGATACTTACTCCTAGCGCCAGACATGTTGGTACAAACTAAGGAACGATTGCAGTGATGTACCGGTAGTCGTAGCAATCGATAGCTCGAAAGGAAGGACGTATGCAAGGCAGATAGATGGAGTGGACGTGGATAGCAAACGTCTAACGAAATTACAGCTCATTAACTCATCGGCCCACTCTCCCTGCAATGTTGTTGCTGCCTTCTTGCCTGTTTTCTTCACCGTGAAGTTCACGTGCACGTGCACCTTAATACCATTACCGGTATAGGTTCTCTCGAATTGGAGTCATACCTGAGTAATAGACCAGCAGCGGCCAGCAAGCGTACGATCAGGTAGGCGTACCTACATACATATAACCGTATGGCCTTCATATTTTCGTTCGCCACGACAGGACCCTCACTTCGTCCGAGATAGCATTTTTTCCGATTCACACATGTATGGCTAAATACTGACAGTATCCGTTACAAAATCACGTTAAGTTCGTATTCTTGCCATTCCACACGTCAAGCAGGCACAAAAAACGATACCCAGTAGCCAGCCCAAGCTAAGCTTCTTCGTTGCCGACGACTCGCCAGCACCTCAGCCCATGGAGGTCGCGTGGAGTCAGCTGTGGGAGGAGGCGCGGCGCCTGGCGCAAGACATCGGCCAGTCCGGGCGCGAGCACCACTCGCTGGCCAACAGCCGCGATATGTGGGACGCCATCCGCGCCCACGGCGTGCCGCCTGAGCACCGCGAGTGGGTCTGGCCCATTCTACTGCACGACCAGAGTATGAAGCTGCAACGCCAACAGATGGAGAGCGGCGCCACGTACAGCCAGCTTTTGCACGGCATGACCGAGGAGCTGCAGGAGAAAGCGGCGGACCCGGAGACCAGCAGCTCGTTGGACCAAGCTCAGGAAGAAGCCATGGAGAGATTTCACCACCTCAATCCCTTCCAAGAGCGCAAGATTCGCCGCATCTTATTGGCTTATGCCAAATCCAAGGACGCATTCTATTATTGCCATGGCATGGTCGAATCCTGCGTCGTGCTCAGCACGTTCCTCGTGGAGGAGGACGCCTTCTGGAGCTTCCGGATGCTGCTGGAGATGCTACTGCCCAAATACTTCGACGAATCCGTTGTAGATTTCCACACGGATTGCCTTGTGCTGCAAGAGTTGCTGCGTGTGCACGACCCGGTGCTCAGTGAGCATTTCGCAGTGCTGGGCGTGTCGATCCAGCTGTTGTGCACCAAGTGGTTCTTCTCCTTCTTTGCCGAGTCCATGCCGTTTGAAGTCGTGTGTCGCCTATACGACATCATGTTTGTGGATATTTGTAGTCGCCAACTGGGATCGAAGATCATTTTCTCGACGTCATTGGCCGTGTTACTGTATCTGAGCTCGACGCTCGTGGAAATTCAGGATGTGAACGTGGTACTAGAGGTGATTAACGAATTTTGCTGGACAACGCTGAACGAATATTCGGTGGCGGAGTCATTCTTGGATCTGATTAACTTTATGCACGAACAAATTGATGACGACCAACTGGCTGCTTTGCGCCAAAAGTATAGAACACAGTTAGCGGAGGAAGAAGAGCAACGGAAAACTTTGCAGCGAAAAACTCAGACGAAGAAAAGCAGTAAGAAACTCAAACTGGATAAGCAGGGATCTTCTGAGCAACAGGATCAACCGCGTAAAGGCAGAATTCATAGTATCAAGTTACTTATCCAGTGGAGAAAGCACATGGTCGATAACTCTGACGCTCCTACAAGTCAAGCAAGGAAAATGAATTGTAGCACGGTGAGCAATAGCGACTCCAGCGAAAAAAATCGTTGTGGCCGCAGGAGCAGAACCCGCAGTCGAGAATACGAGAGCTCATCGTCAAGCGGCGACGGAGAAAGTAGAGGCGATGATAATGATGAAGCAGGACTTGAGATCGTTACGACGCCGTCAGAGAAGGAGGTGCTGGCCAGAGTGTATCAAGGCATCAGCAAAATTAACCGTAGAAGGTCGCGCACATCGTCGTCGATGCGCAGCTTTTCGTTGAGAGGAGCCGACGGAGGGCTCAATTCGATCTCTTCACGTAGTTTATCCTTATCGAACTCGATTCTTAGCAATACTTCGTCAACGAAAGAAGGCGATGATGTTAGTCTAGCCAGCGATAGTGTTCCGGAGGACGAAGACGTATTATGGGAGCGTCTACGAGCATCAGGAGTCCTGAAGGCTGTTGTCCGGCACAGTTTGAGTGGTGTGCCGGATTCACACCGATTATGGGTCTGGCCAATGTTGATTAGCCAGCTTCCAGCCCCTCCAGACCTACCTCGAAAGCTTGCAGCCGTGAAACATGAAGATGAAGAAGCGCTGCTGGACCGTGAAATAGCGAAATCAATTGAGAATGACATCACGAGGACACGAAATCTGCGTAACGATCAAGTGGTTCCGATGCGTCGAGTGCTCACAGCGTTTGCTAATCGGAACCGCCGCGTGGGATACTGCCAGGGCATGAACGAAATCTTGGTGGTGCTTTTGCAGTACTTGGATGAAGACCAGGCACTTCGAGCACTCATTTTGCTGATTGAAGTGCTTCTACCTGCCTACCATGTGGACTCGATGATTGGGTTACACACTGACTGCGCCGTTATGAACACATTATTGCGGCAAAACGACGCCGAGTTACATGCTCATCTTAATGAGCTGGGGCTGAACATGGAGATTCTCTGCACGAAATGGCTTGTGACTTGTTTTCTCACGTCACTTCCATCCTTTTGTGGACTAAAGGTGATCGACATGCTACTAGCCCGTTCCAAAGAGAAGCAGCGTGCGTCGCGCGTCCTACTTGGGGTAGGAATCTCGATCTTTTTCACTTTGCGTGAAACTCTGCTAGAAGCGAAGGATGCAGGAGAGGTTCTATTGGCGATCAACGAGTACTTTGCACGTGAAATGACGAAGACTACGGTTGAGATGGATAAATTTCTTCATTTTTGCCTGATTATCACGGACCAACTGGAACCTGACATTGTTGAGGAATTTCGGTTGGTTCACAAGGACGAAGTGATGGAGCGGTTTGCTGCATTTGAAGCCAAGAAGATTGAAATGCGACAGCAGCTTGAAGAAGCAAAAGCCAAGCAGCGAAAAGTAGCTAGTGCGCCTCCATCCCCTTCGAAAGCAGACCGCTTATCTACTCTATCAGCTTCAAGCATCATACCGGGCAAGTCTAATGGTCACAACAGGATATCCGGGTTATCTTCGTATATTAGCAACCCACTGCGCGGCAGTGCAGGTAACAAAACATCCACGATAGGTGCAGCAGATGACAAAGAAAACCGCAAGCGCTACCAGCGCGTAGACGTTCTGCAAACCCACCACAGCTTCAGCGAGGATTTAGAGAAGATGGAGGATCAGCTAGAGGACCTTTCGAATTTATTTCTCCGCGGGAAGATCGACGAAAAGGAGCACTCTTGCATTCGAGCCCAAATTGTACGGAAGTGGTGCAAGGGCATGAATTCGCCACAGTCCGCAATGGTTCGAGTGCAGTGTGTGAAGCATACTTATTGCGAGCGCAGTGGCGATGAAGGTTTTACGAACAGTGCACCAGGTTTGTTAGAAGGCCCAGTGCGAAATAGCTTCACTGGCGAGGCAGATGGAACTCATCGTGGGAGAAAAGGATCGATCTCACTTTATGGACGCATGAAGAAGGCTCAGAAAAGTGCGCTCGCCATATTTAAATCAACGTTTGAATGAAAAGCGCCAAGTGCGGGCGCGGTGAACGAGGCAGAAAGTTGGGGGGGACGTCAGCCGCTGCCTATAGATAGGAGCGTGCATTGTGGTTTTAGGTGTGCCATGATTGGGGTTCTACTTGCTGCTATAATTACCGGACTGTTTTATCTGTTTCATGGCTAAACCTCTTTAGAGGCGGAAGCGGGACGGCAAACAGGCTTATTGACTGCGGCGTGAAGCTTTAGCAAATACTTTCCTTGCTGCTGGCTCTGGTAAGTTAGTTGTTGCAAGACAGAGTGGCCACGCGCTCTTCATTTCGTGACGAAACCCAGTGAATGCAGTGGCCCTACCGACCAGGACTTGACGACCCTTTTTTGGAAGAACTACTATTAGCCGAGTCTTCTCGTAGTGCAACGTATATCTCGTCTTCACAACTTCACAATACACCAATGGAGTTGCCTCGAAAACGGGGTGGCAGGAGGAACAAGGTTTCTGAGTATCCACTCCATGCTCCATCCACTGTTGTGCGTCAGACTCTTTTTCCGAGTGGCCCCGGATCATACCCAAGTCAAACTACTCCTCTTCGCAAACTACCAGAAGACCGGCAACACAAATCCACATGCCAACCGAGCGACAATTGGGCCTTCAATCTACCGAACGAGCACAAGTGGCGCGAAATGGGGTGGAGTACGTCCTTCCCAGCTGAATATTTGGTACAGGCAAACGACAAAGGTTATAAACAAACCCTAGCATATTCCGAGGATCTTATGCAGAGAAACGAGCTGCTGAATCCTACAGACGGAAATGCCGGGATTGGAGCTCAAAAGTCTCCCACGAAGACTATTCCTCCAAAGGGAGGATGTTTTCCTCGATCTATTAGCTTTTCCAACACGACGACAACCGCCACGACCCGCGGAATTGCTGAAGTTGGATCAGCACAAAGTGAAGAGGAACGGACGCTACTGAAAAACGCAATGCTACGTGAAGGTTTGCTGGCTAAGTTGCACGACTTAGTCAAGGCAGCTACACCACCACAGTCACTGCTTCAACCCAATCTTCCTCTGAAGGAACCAGTGTTTGATGTATCCAAGGGTACTGAGGTGCTTCATTTACTGCTGCAATTGCGTGATGTTGGCGTACTTGTGGTGGAAAGTATTTTGCGATGGCATGAGTTGCGAGTGCGACTGGCACCGATGGTTCCCCTTGTTCCGTTTCGGTTTGAGAACCACAACTACTGCGTCAAGATGTCGTCGGATTTGAACTTTTTGAGCACCATCAAAAGCCTGGGAGTAGTCTTAGGCATAAATCCATCGACAATGATACAGAATCCCTTCATGATGCCTGCACCAATCCCGGAGCGCGACTTCCGGGGAGTATGCGAGCAGTCTTGGCGAAGCTTGCGGCTGTTCGCTAGCAAGGACGGTCCCGTCCAGCGCGTGGCAAATGCTGAGAAGTACTTAGTGTGGTGCCTGTTCAATCTACAGGATGCATCAGTACCGGCAGCATCTTCTCCAACTAATAGCAACTCCCCGATATCCTCGCTTCGTAAGCGTGAGCAACAGCAAAAACTAACCTGGCAAAAGCGGGCCGAAAAACAGCTCGAGATGTTGTCTATGCCCCTGGAATCGCTCTCTGGCCCGATATATGTCCAGGACTCGTCCAAGATGATGAAGAGGAAAGGAGTTCTGCCTTCACTGCCACAGTCTCCTCCAAAGACACTCAGGGAGCTTATGGGGAACGTGCATCATAGCGAAGGCGAGGACGAGAATTATGGTCGTGGTGACAACAATCGTAGTAAGTTCCTCGGGATTCGTTGGAATGGAGAAGAGTTTTCAGCCAACACCGCAGACTTTGAGGCTCTTGGGGCACTTAAAGCACCTCCTCATCACATGGTGACCCTAGTTGCAGCAAGTGTTCTCATCCTTCTCAGCCCAGCAGACCAGCTACCAAAAGACTTGTCATGGCTTTCATGCCGCAAAATGCTACGACGTGGCAGGAGGCTAATTCAGCGTGTACAAGTCTTTGACGTGGCAGGAGTTCCTACTTTTAAGTGGAAGGCGCTTGTGCCGTTCCTGCAGAACGAGCATTTCCAGCCCAAATTCCTCGCGCAATTCTCATGTGCTGCCAGTAGCATGTGTGCTTGGGTATTCTCAGTGCTGCGCGCAGCTCAGCAGCAAGACTACGAGCGCCTGGGGTTGCACACGAATGGTGGCTTAGATGCTGGTGGTGAAGAAGACCGACTTGAACTGCTTTCCGAACTGGAAGTCGACGCTGCAGCAAGTCCGCAATCAATTAAAGACAGTCCTACTTCATCGAAGCCTACAGGAGAGCATGAATCACTGTTACCGCCGTTATTAAAGTCAAGGAGCGGGAAGCGGGTCAGTATCGGGAACGCTGAAGTGCTCTTCATTAATGAGAACCAACCAGTGATGAGTACACCACGTGGTAGTTCCCGTTCATCATCGCGGCGGAGTGCGAGTCCTGTTGGAACCAGCAGGAAATTTACTGTCTGTAGCTTGCACAGCAGTGGAGCAAGCAATGCTCTGTTACGTACCAGTCCCTGGACATATCGCGGTGTGGTATACTTCGTGTCCTTCTTTCTCCAGCAAGACAAAGAGCGAGCACAGCAACAAGACGAAGAGGAGACTGAAGAGCTGGATGATCGTCGTCTGATGATCAAGATGTATGAGCCCATGAGCTCTGTGGAGTCGCAGATGTCAGTGGACACTGAGGATTTGCGTCAGGACTTTGGCGAGGAAGCGTTGGTGGCCTTCCAGTATGGACAGTATCGTACGTTGTGTGACCTCATGATGCGACAGCTCGACCGGATGATGGGGGCTGACAGCGGCAAACCTGCTTCGCCGACCTCGCAGCAGCCCAGGGATGACACGCGTTCATCTCCTGCTGTGAACGAACATGAAGACACAGAGAGCGGCCAATCCTCGCCACTTGAAGGCCAAGGGAGGAACCAAGCCAACGCGCTGGATTTGATGTTGCAAGACTCCGAGAGCGATCACGTCGATGAGAATCGACCCGAGGTCGTCGACGAATCAAGTATTGAGGAACCGCCGCCTCCAGAGGAGGCACCACAAACCGCCAAGTCCAGTGAATCTGATGCGTTGGAGGTGTCGGTATTGAAGATCCAGTGCGCAGCTCGACAGCAACAAGCACGAACGAAGGTGAACCGTGTGCGAGCTCAGAACAAGCAGGTGACGAACATGGAGGCGTCGGCGTTGCGGATCCAGTGCGCTGCGCGGCAGAAACAAGCTCGCCAAAAGGTTGATCGCGTGCGAGCCGAGGAGAGAATGATCGGGGCAGACGAGATGCCGGTAGACAGCGAGGAGCCAGCAACAGCAGCTGCTGAAGAAGAACCGACAGCGGATCTGTCGGACGATGTTGCAGTGCCGGAGTCGCGGCCCGGCACGGTCATGAGCTACGCCTCCGACCAATTTGAGGACGACGTGAAGGCGCGCGCGTAAGGCTACGTAAGCAAATATTTTAGCAGCCCCTGATTCATCATCAAGCCGTTGCCTTCTGTACGCCGGCACTCGCGTCTGTTAGATGATTACTGTCCGACGCTATCGTCACTGTACATGTAATCTATTGATTACTGCTGCTCATTTAACTTGTTCGGTGGCGAAACCCTGGTTCTGTTTTGTGGCTCTAGAGCGTCCACCCATCCATTTCGAGCAATTCGCACCCATACTTAAATATAATTCTGGACCAACGTCCTTAAGACGCCACTTACGAACTCGTCTCCTCAGCCGCACATACATTCTCGAGTTTCTCTTTGTCATGATGATCTCGCGCACGCACGTGTTGGGCGTGATCGGCGGTTCCAGTCTCTTCCACGCTAAGAGCTTCTCGGCGGGCCTCGTCGAGCAGATCGTCGCCACGGAATTCGGCGCCGTCGTCTGCCACGTCGGCAAGTGGCCCGCGTGCCCGCAGAGCGAGGATGAACCACAGGACACGACGACATTACCCGCGCTGCAGCTGGTGTTCGTGCAGCGCCACCACGCGGACCCCGACGGCAAGTACCGCCAGCCGCGCGAGATAAACTTCCGCGCCATCGCGCTGGCGCTCCAGACGCTGCGCTGCGAGGCCGTGATAGGCATCTACTCGGTCGGATCCATGACCAACACGATCAGCGTGGGTCGCTTCGTGGTGCCCGAGGATTTCTTCAGCCCTTTCGACATTATGCACCTGTCCAAGGACTACGACGCCCACGTGGTGCCCGAGCTCCACACCAAGCTTAAGAGCACGCTGGTGCAAGCGCTTGAGGGCGGTGGCTTCGACCCGCACGATGGCGGCGTCTACGTGCAGACGGCTGGCCCGCGCTTCGAGACCAAGTCGGAGGTGCGTTTCTTCGCGCAGTTCGGCCAGCTCATTGGCATGACGGGCGCCAATGAGGCCGAGCTGCTTAATGAGCTGCGCGTGCCCTTTGCCATGTTCTCCATCGTGGACAATCTGGCCAACGGCATCGGCGACCCACTCACGCTCGAGGCCTTCAAAGCGACACAGAAGGGCAACGCCGACCTCATGGAGCGCGCTTTCGTGCACGTGCTGGATGAGCTGACCGCCAGCAAGGTGCTGGCTTCGCTCGAAATCACGCCTTGAAGTGATCGAGGTAGCCGGTAGCCTGGCTCACCCCGCGTGTTAGTGTTCTAGGATAGTCGGCAGCAGCACCGCTAGCAAAAGCGTGTTGTTAGCCCATGCGAGCTTCCCGAAACGTATTAAACCCTTATATATCAGCCTAAGCAACCTAAAACAGTTTCTTCTTGGCGATGTCCATTGTCGCATTTTCACGGTACGCAACTCTACTGTGATATTTGCAATATTCGAGATGGCGACGAAGCAGGACGAGGAGGACGTAACGTTCATGCGCCTGGCGATCACGGAGGCGCATCGCTCGCAGCCGTCGGAGAACGCATACTGCGTAGGCTGCGTCGTAGTGCGCGGCGACATGGTGCTGAGTTCTGGGTTCTCGCGGGAACTGCCGGGAAACACGCACGCGGAGCAGGTGGCGCTGAACAAGCTAAACTTCGAGGCGCGGGGAGCCACCGTCTACACGACAATGGAGCCATGCAGCAAGCGGGTGTCGGGTAACATGCCCTGCGTGCAGAGCTGTCTTCGCGCGGGAGTCGCGCGTGTGGTTATTGGAGTGATGGAGCCCAAGACGTTCGTGGTCTGCGAGGGGGTGCAACTGCTGAAGGACGCGGGTGTGGACGTTAAGCTGCTCAAGGGGCTCGAGGCAGACTGCCTTGCGCCAAACGCACACCTCAATCTCATTTTCTAGACACAGATTGGCTGAGCTTCGAGTTAGCTGGACGACAAGTGCTTATATGCATTTCCATCGACGTTCGTTCAATACTGCAACCTATACCATGGTACGTGCATAAGTCGATGCAACGGCTCGAGGCGTTGGTTTGCGTCGGTTTTATAAATACAGTTTAGTCACATCTATCGGTGTTTGTTCTCCATATGCGGTCACGATAAAAAAAACTTCGCTAATAGCAAATTATACGTATCATCTTGAACGCCTTTAACCCTTCTAGTCCCAAGGTTTATTCTGTATCCTACAGAATAACAAAACATCTTACGTAAAGTATACTTCAAAACCCGCGAGAACTATGCTGTAGTAAGCCCTTTCGCCCACTGGTGCCGAAACTGAATAGAGAGTCAGCAATGTTCTTACCATCTGCGTGAATGGCGATCGTCTATTGGTCTGTGTAGGTGCAGAAGACGGCGCAAACCTGCAATGTATCAACCCCTGCAAAAATCGCTACGTACCGCACTTTGGCGCCAACCACTCATCCTTGGTACCAACTTTGCTGTGCCTCAAGGAAAAAATCGCCCAGTTCCTAACTAACGAATTAGTGAAGAGGACCCGGGCGATTTATTCCTCTGTGCGCGTGTACACGTAATGCAAGGCAACCAAAGTGCACAGCCTACTAACTTGTTGATCCTACACTTAATCCTCTTCTTCAGTCTCTCTTACGCTTGTGGAAACGGATTCGCTTTTTTAGGTTTACCGGAATGCTCTTTCCGTCGTTCCAAGTGTCGTGCCATATTTGCGCGCACGTGAGTGTGTTGCACTCTCAGCCCGATGACCGACGCAGCGGCAAATAGGTACGCGCCCGCCGAATGCGTCGCTGCATTGGGGACAGTGGTAGCTCGTCTCAAAACGATTTCGGCTTGGTATCAGCGAAGGCTGAGCACACTATACACAGGTACTGCCTGCGTCTGTTCTGGTTGCCCTTCGAGTAGAAATCCTCCGTGTTCACTATCGAGTGCTCCTGGCGAGGTACTGGAACTGACACAAGGTCCTCTGCGTTCATGTGGGTCTCAAAGTTAATGTTGCGGAGGCCCAGTAGCTGCACGTGCAAGCGGCGAAGGTAATTCGCGTGTGTTGGTGGGTCTTCTCCTTTCTTCTTTAGCGTGTGGCGACATACGATGTAGCCATTGACCACCGCCATGTCCACTATGCACAGGAACAACTGCTTGTAGTACTTGCGAAGGGAGACGCACTTTTGGATGCTGTAACGATGTAACCGTAGCTGGTCGTGGACGTCAACCCCCCCCCATGCCGAGGCCGTAGTCCACAACCAGCTGCGGACACGGCACTTTGTTACGCATTCCGTCCTTCTCCGTTCGTGCACGCTGTTCATGCGAGTACTGCAGCATGTTGCCAGCATGTCGACCGGCTTTGAGTCCGTCCAGCTCAGCGCAACCATCTCAGGATGGACGCGGGCTTGTGCAAATCGGTAGGTTCTACGCGGCATCCGTTGTGCCTCCTTGCTAGCGTGACGTGCAGCGGGCACCAGCCCAGGCGATCAATCCGAGCGGTTCCAATGTGATACAGACCCATGCAGCTTCAGACTTAGCGCTGTTGAAGAGTAATAGCTGGCCGTGACAATCAGGCGCTTCATGTCCTGACCATTCAACGCTTTCGAGATGTTCCGGACGACAGCCTGTCCTGTCAGATCCAGAATGTCATCCAGGGTTTTCTTCTTCTTCCTCTTTTTTGTTTGGCAGCACCACAGTAAACGTCAGCACTAGTATGACACGTCCAAAATACCATATGAGTCAGTCCGCTACTGTACACTTCAGCATAGCAAGTTCAGAGCGAGCAAGATTACCTGGAACAGTATGCAATCTCCGGACAGCACGTCATGAAAAACTTGGTTCCGTACTTGCTTGGCTTGTCCGGCGTAAATACTCGCATTGGTTTGTACTCGCTGCGGTTTGGCATCATCCCTTCGTAAAAAAATATTACCTTACCAAGTCGATACGTCGGCGAAACGTCTTCTCAACTACTTAAAGGATTGGGCGGACTTTCCACGCCTTGTCCGCATGTGCAACTTCATCCTCGTTGTTGTTGAAGTGAAGAAACTTCATAATCTCTTCGAACCGAGCCCGCTTCATGAAGCCCGAGAACGCCCCCCGTGGTACGGCACCTTCTTCGTCTGTAGACCAATGCTTAGCAAGACCGTCACGAATTGGGTCAATAGCTCTCGCAAAGAGAAGCGCTACCACGTGCAGGATCTCGTGCGGCTGGATTCACTTGAACTTTCTGAGACCGTCTTCAATATCTTCCAAATCGGGAACGATCACACGCGGATCCTTAGCCTGACGGGCAAGCAACGTCTGGCGGCGGGATGCAGCAGCGACAGCACTAATGTTCTGCTCTCTGTACCGGTTCGTCTCCTTGGCGATTCGAATCCACAGCTCCTCTGGTAGAAAGTAGAAGAACAAAGCCAATGGCGTGTCAGCGTAGGCTACAGCAGAACTGGTAGGCCCCCATGGCCCATCGTAATAGTCTGTAGCAGCGTCTACTTAGAGTTGCCTTGCATTTCATCAAAGTCACGTGGAAAAGAATGTGTTGGGTGCCCACCGGTGCGAATTCTGCATCTTCCAGACTTACCGCTGTGCGCTTCATCGTACACGACCCAGCCAGCATCATCCAACGCCCTCAGTTGTTCGTCCGTCATGTCAAAAAGCCCATCTCGGGAGCCTCTTCATTCATTTGCATGTCTGCTAAGTCTTCTACGCCATCTACGAGAATTCGTCTGGAGTTGTCTTCCATCACATCTTCGTCGTCCGGGTCAGAATCCTCGTCGCTGAAATCAGCTGTTCGGTGACGTTGATGTCGTCGGCAGCGATCTGGTCGAGCAGCTTCTCCCTTCTCAGCTCTTTCATGAAGTTGTCGCTGTCGAAAACGTCTAGGGGGGCGACCTCACCTACGTTCACGCTATTGTCCTGGCTCTTCGATTCTTCGTCTTCATTTCGCTGAGATTGTGCATCATCCGGATTAGTGCCGGACTCTCCGTCTGCTTGCTCTGTAGCATCCAAAATTTTATTAATTTGGTTGTGTTCTCCAGCATCTTGTTCTGAAACAGTCAGAGTACAGCCGACCTCTGGATCACCTTGCTTATGAGCAATAGCAGCGTTGGCCTCCACAACACCTTGACCTGTAGCAGCATGAACAAGGTTGGCCCCTGCAGCACCTTTCTCGGTAGCAACTACATCAGCGTCCGCAGCGCTGTTAACTGGCTCTGCAGAGCCCGGAGTAGCGTTCACGTCCCCGTCATCTTGTTCTGTATCATCAAGAACAATATCAATCAGTATGTCGCTTCCTCTGTATCATACAGAGTAGAGTTCATCACCATAGTACCTTGCTCTGTAGCATTCGGCCCAATGGCCCTCGGGATATCCGCCACATTAGTTGGCTTCGGACCCCAATAAGGTTCAGAAGAGGTTGCCCCTTCAACGGAAGTAGCTGGAACCAGGTGTGCTGTTGGTAGGGTCGACGTACGCCCAGAACTTAGTGCTCCAGAGGCTGGCATGGCTTCCCCTGGTTTCTGCAATCCGTCTTTAGCCTACGCCACTTTCTTCCCGACTGGGCCTCGCGCGGACGAGCGCACAGCTGTCACGCTGCGCTGCGGTAGTTCAAGCCAGCCCGATCGACGCGCATACGTCATGAGATCATGTCCCCCTGTTCAGTAAGCCTTACGTTAGCAAGAGTCAATAACATGCACGCAGGGATTATTCCTCACCTTCGAAGAAGTCGACATGGCGCATTGCTTCTTGAAGGCGATCTGGACCCCAGGTTTTACATAGTGATGGTCCTTAGCACTTCCCGAAGGCTTCCGCGCCTTCCACCCTTGCTTGTAGAGCTCACGCCAGAGCTGCTTGAAGGTCTTTTCATCCGGGCCGTTCATCTCTAAAAATGGGGGAGGAGGGAGTGGTTGCCACGCGGCGCTTTTTTTTGCTACCATTCGGATTTTCAAACCTGCTCGTGATTTACATTCGTCTTTTTATCTACACTGAAGAATCCTTGTCTATCTACCCCTCGCAGATCCAACAGGAACGTTCAACAAATCCGGGTATATACAAACTTCTATATACGAGTATAGCGCCTGTAGCCAACTTTGCTGGATATTATATCCTTCAAAATCGATTATTCTATAGGATACATAATATGGGGCTAGAAAAGTTAATTTAGCGCTTCGAAGCGAACATAGCGAGGTTTGGTTCATTTACGCCCTATTACGAAGTACACACCAACATCAGCCTTCTTTTCTGGGCACTATTGTCCCTAGCCCGCCTCTCGTATGAACAACGCAAATTCCGCCTACGGTACCGCATATCGCAACGCATGTAGTGAGCTGCACCCTCACATGAGATGCACCCTCATATTAGCCAATCAGAATAAATTTGCCAGACATGGCTTCAAATATTATTTTAAAAGCTGCACCCCTCCAACGCCAACCACTCTGGCAGGACAAGCACACCGGCATTCGACTTTTGCCATGGTGCGAGTCAAGCCGCGCCCCGTGGGCAGGCCACGCGTTGGGGGCAAGGACCGGCACCGTTCCAAGGACACCGTCAAGAGCGTGTCGGTGGGGAAGAAACTAGCGATACTATCATTCTGGGCCGCAACTCCTCTGCCTAAGATGCGACATACTATTGAGCACTTTTGGCATGAGTTAGCGCCAGAATTCTACAACTCCAAGCGCACCACGATCAAGCGCTGGCTAAGGAGCTCTGTGAAGCTCGAGGAAGCACTAAGGGGCGCAAAGGCACCCAGCGCGAAGTACGGAGCGTAGGTGTAGGAACTATCCTATCTAAAGAGGTGGAACTAAAGATTTAGAATGGGTTAATAGTTTGAGACAGGAAGGAGTGCCCTGTAGCGCCAAGGATGGTGTCCATAGAGGGCCTGCGCATCGCTGCGGAAGCTGACATCCCCGCCTTCAGGGCTTCAGAGAAGTGGGTCGACGGATTTTAGCGTCGACATCGATTCAGTATGCGGGCGCTGACATGCCAAGGTTAAGTCAGCCCTGCTGATATCGACAAGGTGAAGGCAGCACTTGCAGCCGACGTTGAAAAGAAGCCACGTCAATTGGGCATTACGCGCATTTTTAATGCTGATCAAACAGGTTCTGCTTGTCTATTACTTTCTAGTTTATTTTTACCGAACTACCGTTTTGCTTTATGCATTGTGAAAAGCTTCTTTCTTCGAATACTTGCTATGAAGCGAACGATCAACGAGCGCGGCGCGAAGACGGTTTGGTCATGTGCGCTGGTGCGTCAAAAGAACGCACAACTGTGATGCTTTTAGGGGACTTAACTGGAGTAAAATACACCCCGTTCGATATTTTCGAGATGAGGCCATCGAAAAACAAGGAAATAGTCAAAGGAAACGACGAGAAGCGCTGCGGTTTTGGAGTTCGTACGTGGCCGGAAATCAAGCGCCTTAGAGAAGAAACGTATCGACTGATCTACATGAACGGAAAAGGTATGTGCGTTTTGTAACTTGGAATAGCGTTCGTTATGCTGGTAAATATGTGTTATCCACGTTATTTTATTTTGGACAGGCTGGTGGAACAGAAACTTATCTTTAACGTTTTTAAGGTTCCACTTCGCCAACCGAGCGTCCCTAGAGGAGCCAGCCCTGCTGCGCTGGGACGATTTTAGTGGACATTGGACACCGGAAGTGGTAGCCTACGCTACGACCATTAACGTTGTCCTAATGAAGGTTCCGCCAGATGCTACATCTGTCTGCCAACTGGCAGATGCAGCATGGAACTTCCCGCACAAGAGTGGGCTGCGGAAGTGCTGGCTCGAGGACATGCAAGTGCAACTGAAGAAACCGCGGGAGGAGGGCGAGAATTTCAAGCTAGTGCCGCCAGGGCGTTCGCGCATGTGCAGGTGGGTATACAGCAGCTGGGAAAAGCTAAGCGCCCAGACGATTGCGAATGGGTACAAGAAGTGCAACTTGATGCTTGACGACGACTGCCTCGTCGCAGCAGCCCTGGTGAACGAATTGCAAAACCTTTCGTTAATGGGAGCACATGTAGATGATGATAGCAACTTTGACATGCATCACCGAGGAAACAGTAGTGTAAATAAATACAGTTCTACTCCCTGCCACAAGTTATGTATCCTTTGAATGTAAGTTTATGTAGGCGGCGCCGTCGGTGTGAACATTGGATGCAGCTCTTTACATGCGATATGCGGTACTTATCCACAATGACCACGCGAAGGACCTACAAGCCCTCCGCGCTCAACGGAAGCACTTACTTCACCGGATCCGAGAGCGCAGCAAAGCACTTGCTAACGCCTCAATTGAGGAGAAACTAAACGCCATCAAACACTCCTGCCCATCGGCGCGAATGTTTGAGGCAACTCGATCCCTTCTCCAAAAGCGCTCAGTACTAACATCGTTATGTGACTCCAATGGCAAATGCAGTCGCAGCCGCAAGCAAACCCGTATCAAGATCAAACAGCATTTCCAAGACCAATTCGCAGATCCAACAATAGAGCCCGCCACCGACAACGGACTCAAATGACCCTTGGACAACCCTATCACCGCCGAAGAGCTCGACCACGCGTTCAAACGCTTACGCAATGGATGGGCAACGGGCCCTGACGCCATCCACGCCGAGATACTAAGGTACGGATCGACAATTCTAGCCAAACCGCTCGCCGACATCCTCAACCACGGATTCTCACCCGGGGACAACATCCATCTCGGAGACTGGATCCTACTCGGACTCCCGAAGCCAAACAAGCTGGCTGGGCAGTGCACCCGAGTCTCAGACCCATCGTACTTCTAACCAGCATCCGCAAAGCCATCTCGCTCGTGGTGCTGCACCGCATTTCTCCGAAGGTCGAACGCTTCCTATCCCCGGACCAAAGCGGTTTCGGGCAAGTCGCAGTACTGCCGACACAGTATGGCTCACAGATGGATAGAAGCACGTGCTCAGAGATTCAAGGAACGGTTCCGTATCCTCTTCATCGACTTCACGTGCTTTTGACAACGTCAACCGCGACAAACTCCTCTCCGTGCTCGAGCAGATCGTCGACGACGACGAACTCAGCCTGATTCGACTTCTACTTCGAGAGATGAAACTCTCACTCCGACTCGGCACTCAATTGCTCTCGCCGTTCGAGAGCAATACAGGTACCCCCCCCAAGGCGACTCATTATCCCCTGTTCTTTTTGTTGCTTACCTTGAAGCAGCTCTTCGCAACCTCGTCAGCCACATCGACGTTCCCCATGACCTCCTCGCAGTCATGATTGTGTACGCCGACGACGCTGACTTCATATGCAAACAAGCTGAGCTTGGCACCCTGATCGAGACTAAAGCACCTGCATCCTGGCCAATTGGTCCCTCCAGATGGACACCACCAAGACGGAACATACCATCGTACACAACAGCCTACTCCAACCGAATCGCACTTGCCAAAGATGAGACCTGGAGCAAAACGCGCAAATTAGGCTCTCCTCGGTGACGCAGAAGACGTCTTCAGACGCAAAACCTTCGCCACCGCAGTGCTACACCGAATGTGGAAGAACTGGGTTCCGCCGTTGAAGACCTCAGAAGCAACCCGAGTCCGCCTCTACAACTGGTGCGTCCTTCCAATCCTGCTGTATAACTGCGGGGCATGAGCTTTAACCCACGCCGATCTACTCAGTCTCAAAAGCTTTCACGGCACGACTCGTACCGGTCCAATAGTTTCTTGCAGAGGTCCTCGAACCAGGCCTCGAAAAGCTCGCCCGTGAAGTTCCCGTTGTAGTCTCCGCTGGCCTTCAGATGCACTACCCAGCTTTTTAGCGACCGTGGGACCCACTCGGCGTGCATTCGGCCGTTATTTACAAACACGGCTCCTGCGCTGACGATGCAGAGCGCTGCCCCGCTCCGCTCGCTGTGTAACGAGGTGAGTTTTTAAAAACCCACGTTGCCCCCGCAACGTGGTCCACGTTACAGTAGCTTTCCTTTAAATATATCTCTACCCGTTTTGGATACGAACGTGCAGTGAGGTTGGCAACCTTCTTTTGTATATATGCATTCCTAAACGCAATATTCACCTTCGAGTCCGCCCTTGATCTCGTTTGCGGCCACAGATGTAGGAGATATCCATCTTCTTGAGCTCGTCACGCATGGTCCGCTCAGGAATGACTACACCTGTCAGAGTTTGTAGCTTATCGCAGATGATCGTCGGGTTTCGATATATTACGGTCGTGTATTATTTCTGTAATATAATCATGGTAATCTTCGACGAGATGAAGTGGTACACCACTTTCACACAAACCCAGTGTTGAACAGCGAAAAATAAACCGACACGAACCGCAAGACCGGTATTAAAATGGTTGGCTCCCCACCGTCATTGTTTTCATGTCGCGAGCTGCTCGACTTCATTCGTCATCAAGCTATGGCCCACTGAACACCCCAGGAGATGATACTCATTGCGCGTACGCACAGGTATTTTTTGGATGAAGCTCAGCTACGGCTGGACCCTTTGGGCCGAGCCGTGAGCGAGCGTGTAGCCAAGTGTTTGGTGGTGTCAGTGAGCCTGGTTGCGCGCGTGGTGTCTGCGAGGAACAAGTACGGCGACGATTCGGTCGCGGTGCCTCCAGTGAGGCGTGGCTGTCCAGCGAGGTCGGCGGCCAAGACAATACCAAATGTCTGGGCTCAACGTACTGGCCATTTGCGACTATTTCTGCCGCTTTACAGGCTACTGCCTAAATTCTCCTGGCAAAGTTGGGGATTCAATTGCATTTAAGAAGTGGAACATCAGTAACGATATCATGAATCTGTCATCCGATTTTTACCTCGCGGATGACAACGCATATCCGTTGTCGGACTCACTATTCGTGAACTTTACCAAGCTGGAACTCAAAAGCCGAAAGCACTAGGACTACAATTTTTACTTGAGCCAACTGCGGATCCGAATCGAAATGGCATTTGGCTTGCTAGTGAAGAAGTGGCGGATATTTCAACGTGCACTGGTCGTCGACTTCGTGACGTACGCAAGGTGATCAAAACATGTATGAAACCATAATTTCTGCAGTAACGAACAACTCAATAATAACGAATTAGCCTCGCAATGAAGCTCGGTGCCGATGGAGTACAACGCCTTGCCCGAAAGCTGCTACCAGCGGCCGACAACTCTGAGAAAGCACTATCTTTCATCACAACGTATGGGGGCGTATTATCCGCGATGTTGTCGTCAATTACATCCAAAACTACGATCTCTAGCGACCAAGAAAGCGCCGCCCCTAATCAAAGCTGTTCATGATTCCGAACTCCAACACGCTTATTTGTGCTTCAATCGCATTCTTTTTTTTACATTCCGCTAACGCACGCCCAATGTCTGCTGCGTCAAGATCGTCTTCGTGACATATGCGACGTCTCTCTTGCAGTTCTTGCATCGCAGCAGCGTTACGGACCAGCATGCTCGACGGCGTTGATAGTTTCTGTGCTAATCGCTGCTCTTGAACCAATAATTTCTGCTCTCTCCACGTATCATCTTGGGCCTTGCTTGTCTCGCTATCAACGAATGCTTCTATTTTATCGATCAGTAGCGCCAATGTGTCAGCCTGCACAACGTTTTGACGCTTTCGATTTTTCGGATTTTGCTTGGGGCCACTGACTTCTTGGGTAGCGTCATCTTCATCGTCTGCGTATATTTTTACTGGCAGAGCAGAACTCGCGCCCTGCTTGGCGGTGTTCACAGCGCCTGTCCACATAATATACGTCTGCTCGCCCATCGCAGAAGTCCCAGAAATCATGACTTCCTTGCCCTGAAACCTTATGGTTAGCTTCAGCACGAGCAAAGTTACTCGCAACTTCCTTCCACATCCGTTTAAGCTTAGCAGCCGAATGCGCCATGTGGTGTGACGCGTCGACTCCCTCAAAGACAGCATCGTCAGAAGAAGAGTATCGGACTTAGTTGTATCTGAGTAAAAGGCACTGGCGACGTCAATCCAAAAGGTAGATCCACCCTCGTCAAGTTCATCTCTACGAAGCAGGTTTCCCAGTGCGAGAAACAGCTCAAAACAGCGGAGGGAGAACAGAATGTTGTGGAGCCGGCCATGCAGCCATTTGTCCGCTTCATTAGATGTCCCTTCGATCGCTTACGCTGGCGACTCAGCAAAACTTCAACACCATCCTGGTTTGAATCCCACGCACGAAGCAACTTCACGCGCTTTATATTTGCGTGTGTTTTTAACCACATTTCACTTGCGAGACATGCACTCCAATTTGAGCTGGTCCAGTGTCCAATCCTCGTAGGCATCTGACGTTGGAAAGCAAACATAACGCTTGCGCGAGTCAGGCGCCACTTGCACAGTCCACTTCGACTTCGGCGGCTGCGGTGACGGCAGCGACGGCGGCCGTGATGCTGGTTGCGGACAAATTGCCTTGGAATGGCGCTGCACCTGGAGCACTTGGCGGCGGAGCCCTTGTAGGGTGCTGACAGCGGCGTCCGAGTAGCAATTGCACCTCCAGCTCTTGGCGTCGGCGACAGTGTAGCTGCTGGCGTCGGCGTCGGCGTAGCCCTTGGCGGTGGGGGGACCGTGTAGTTGTTGCCAGCGGAACACCTCCAGCACTTGGCGGCGGCGACCCTGCAGCACTTGGCAGCGGCGCTCCTCCAGCACCTGGCGGCGACCGCGTAGCTCCTGGCGGTGGCGACCCTGCAGCACTTGGCGGTGGCGACCCTGCAGCACTTGGCGGCGGCGACCGTGAATCGCTCGGTGGGGGCGCTCTTGCTCGGAGAAATTGGTGGTAGTGCTCCTGCTGCCCTTGGCGGCGATGTGCTCCTGCAACTCCTGGCGGTGGCCGTGCTCCTGCAGCTTCTTTGTTTTGTTTTTTTTTTGTGGGGGGGGGTGGTCCGGGGACATATTGGGTACCGGAGCGCGATCGGCTAGAAACGGCGTGGATCGCAGTCTGAAGGCACCGCGCGACGCGCCATAGTCCTTCGGATCGCGATCCCAGTTAAGATCGGCCTTAGGACCCCGTTACAGATGAAGTGTGAATTGCGATGTACTCCCAAATTTTTGTTGTCTTCTCCGTTTAACGTTAGCACGAACGTTGCTCGTTGCTCAGTGTTTTTTTTTTTTGTATTGTGCTGCTCCCACGAAAGGTGCTAGGTAATACTAGTAGATTGTATTGTGCTGCAGCTTGTGTATCATTCAGCAGTTTGATTTACGAAGCCAATACCATGGACAAACCTAATGGTTTTAAGGTTTGGTATGGCCAGAGTTTACATTTTTATTCACACTTTTCACAGGAATACTAAGTAATCATTTCCGGGACACTTCTTCCATCAGAATGTCTGGAAAAAGGATTAAGTATTGGTACTCTTAGACTGCCAGTGACTCAAGAGAAGAAAGCAGCAAGCAAACTCTGCACGTTCCACGTTTAACCACCCGCCAATTGCGTAAGATTGCGGGACACTCTGCTCAGCATCACTCTGACACTATTTTTTTTCTAGCGGATGACACGATCTCCAATTGCAGAGGCATCACTTCTCGTCGAACATCTCCATGGAAAGCATCAAGCGGGTAACTCAGATATTCGAGAGATCGGGACGGGGAAGTATTGCGTGACCGACCAACTGTAGTTGTGGTTCTCGAGTTACACTGCTTTCGCTTCCTCGACGGCGTCGTAATAACGTTGCTTGGCGAACGTGACTGGAATACTTTACCAACGCCACCATCCGACTCGGACTCTGTCGTGATGTCACTGATGGCATCGTTCAGATTTGAAACCTCGTCGCTGAGATGATCGGAAATGACTTTAAAGGCGCCACTCGCTGTCAGTTTGCTTGTTGCAATGCTCTTTTTGTCCTCAGTCTCCAGGCTTTTGATTTCCATCCTCTTCATGACATCATGAACATTGCTGGCAGGTTGCAGGTCACTCCCATCTTTGAGACTGCAGCCATTTGGCCTCACCTTCGGTTTTGAGGCGCCAGCGCCAGCTAGGCTCACGGTTTCGCGCTTCTTTGCAGGTATTGTCTTCTGAGCTGCATCTCGACAGTGCGAGCAGAGCCACTCACCTTCAGGGACATCTAAAAGAGCTGGTCGTACACAGTTGAGGTGATAGGCCCGCTCACACCCATCACAGCATAGCAGCTTGCCGCCCTTTAAGCAGACTCCGCAGAACTCCAGATGCTGGTCCGCAGCAGGACGTTGTCGAGCGATCCGTTTGGCTTCCCTCTTCCTCTTTTTCTCTCGCTGCCCGTCGTGCCACTTTGTATACTCAGGCGTTTTCTTCCATAGGTAAAACTTGTTCACCAAATCGCGAGTTGTTACGTTCCGAAATCTTCGCTGAGCAAAGAACAAGAAAATGTCAACAACGGAATTTACCACAAGCTCCCTCATTATTATAATCTCCCACCTTGACAAGATGAAACTTTTTGCCATGTCTGCCGATGGCCCTCTCAAATGTGACTTCTTCCTGTATCCGTTCCGCCTTTTCTGGTTTCAGTCTCAGCTTCTCGCGCCGAGCGCCGTGGATGATCTCCAAAGTTATCAGCACGTCATAGTCCCCTTCAAAGAGTGACTGCAGCGCCTGCATGCATTTAAAAGTTAGCAATACAATTTGTAACCCACTCTCTTGGCAAAACACGATTTACCATCTCCGTCTCTCTTGGCCACGCATACATTCGTATGAATTTCACAATCTCGTCGGGGGAGAGCTTTGGGCGTTCACCGTCGCGCCAGCCCCATCGCTGTCGGTAGTGTGGATGGTAGAGCTGCCTATTACGCTCCTGCTCGGCTGCCGACAGCAGGACCGGGATTTCCGCTCGAATATCGGCGCCTTCCGCCATTTTTCGATTGGTGACACCACACCCCCTTTGCTGATTTCTTTGCTCCCGTGTTGTAATGGGAAATGAAAAAAAAAGACTGTCCCACTTGTGTCACCTCAAAAAAGGGAGTGAAAATTATTTCTATAACCAAAACATGGTAAACTCGAAGATATTCATTAAGACAGACATATATTTTTGTTTTAGCAGCTACCGAATCGAGACGGGGGGATACGGCGCGGGGCTAGCATTTTCCGGTGCCGCTTCCTGACCGAGCCTGACCGCTCCAATTGCGCGGGTGGAGCCCTTCTGGCCCCAACGGGAGGAGAATCAGCCGAATGCTCCTTCAACCCAATAGTACTCAGCTTAGTGGGCAGAATTTCCGGCTCGCTGCTCTGTCGTTTCCTAGCGGGTGGATGCACGGTTGGACCGGACTTCAGTTCCGTTTTGCTAATGTCGGTTGTAGATGAAGATGATGGGATCTTGGCATCCGACTCGTTGTCAGTCAGACTTCCGGCACTTCTGGCGTTCGAGCTCAGCTCTTCAATACTCGCCCCATCATTGTCATCAGTGTTACTGTCGTCGCTAGATTCGGAGCTCGCTCCATCTCTGTTCTCGTCTTTCTGGTCGTCTTCTTCCTCGTGCCTGCTGGCGTCTATCATGGACTCGATCAACGAGCGCGGGGCACCAGGTAATGGACGGCAAATCATGCAGTACTCGTTCTCATTGCTCGGCATCAGCTTCGGTTTGGGTCCTTCAAACGCTTTCTGGCAGTGCGAACAGTACCAATCTTCACATTTACGCAATTTTGTAATCGGCGGCTGGGCGCAACTGATATGGTAAGCACGTGCGCATCCATCGCAGCACAGGAGGCTGCCTCCAGTAGCGCACAGCTCGCAGTGTCGGTTGTGATATCCCAAAAAGACCTCCGTTTCGGGGTCCGATTCGTAGGCCCACTGACGCAGTCTCACCGCTTCCTTCTTTGTCTTTCTCGTCTTCTTTGCCTTCTCGTGCTTCCACCACTCCTTATAATCATCTGTACGCTTCCACATATAATATTTGCTGACAACATCGCGCGTTATCACTTTTTCTCCGAGTGCTAGCTGCTCAAATAGGTCCATGCAACAACAACAGAGCTCAGCGTCATGAGAGTTCTACAACGCTCTTAGTCTACGGCCATCGCTGCACGCACCTTCACGAGGTGAAACTTCTTGCCGTACGTCATTATAGCATCCTTAAAGATTTCCGACGGTAGTCGCTCATCCTGGTCGCGCCGCGCTTTAAATTTCTCTCGACGAGCACTGTGCAGCAGCGCCACCGCCTTGGGTACGTCGAACTCGCCGTCAAAAAGACACTGGAGTGCCTGCAACGAATTAAAATTGGTAATAATAATTAATAGAACCAGTTTTGTTTGTTTTAGCTTGCCGTTTCAATCCGATAGGCCACGGACCAGCTCCGTCTCTTTAAGCCATGCGAATTCGGTGAGGAACTCCTCGATATCTTCATCCTTCAGAAGCGGCGTCGCGCCCTCAATATTCCGCTGACCCCATCGCTGGCGGCATAGCGGCGTATATACCATCTCGCCTCGCTGCTCCTCCGATAGCATCGGCTCAATGTGGGCTCGACCCGCAGCGTCGTCCGTTTCGGCCACCATCGTTTGCTTTTGGCTCCAAGTTGCCAGTTGATGCTTTAAGACTTATTTTGGTCGCACCAAACTGGACCAAAAATAGATTGCGTGTTGTTAAAGTAAACCAAGTTCAATATATGTACCGGTCCGGGATTGATAGTAGTGAGAATTTGGGGGAGTATGCGTAAACATATTACTCATGGGTGGAGCTCAAGAGCTCCGATCATGAAGGAGACTATGGTGAAGAAACTCAAAACAGTAGAGCTATCATGTGGTGCTATATCTACATCATACTACTCTTTATTTGTGAATCATTTCAAGATTCTGCCGCATAAGCAATTGCTTCTCGCCTCTATCATCATCAGTCTTGGTGCGCAGGCCGTTCATCACGGCCGAGCCCGTAGCAAAAAAAACACGCTCTTGATAAGCTGAGGACGACGTCTATCTTAGCCATACTCTTGCAAGCATGGCAACCAAAGGGAATCTATGCTCACCGACGTCCCGAAACCAAAGAAGAATATCTACGTGCTTGCACACATTGTATAGATCCCAGAGAATATAATCGCCCTGTCGGTAGCACATTGAGCACCTCGTACTCGCCGCCATTCTGTGTCACCACCACATTGGCCCAGTCAACATCCAAGTCAAACCACTTGCTAAGAGGAAAAGACCGAAATAGGCCAATTTCAGGTCGGATCAACGCTGGTCGACGCACCATTTTTACCATCTGCAGATTCCTTGAATCAACTGGTTTCGTCCGTCAACCTATATAGTACATGTGTACTGCACATACGGTACATGCATGTACAAGGACAGTGACTCCCCTTGCTGCAGATCGGTTCAGGTTCATATCTTGCAAAACATCGACTCAAGAAGCGGTTGCCGTCGTCAATTAGTTTCGAAACGTTGTAACGGATAAAAGCATACAACCGACGCAGTCATCATTCATTGTCCATTCTGTAGCGCCGTAGCTATGCGGTCACGCCCTCGTACTGCACGGAGTGCTAGGCAACAAGAGCGGGTAGCACACCCAACACAACGAAGATCGCGACGACTAGCTCAACAAATACCAGACCTGGTAGATAGCGAGCTGCAAGCACCTGGCGCTGACACAGGTTAGAAGAGGTTCACCAACGCAATTGCACTACTCCAAGTTTCATGGATGCTAACACCTCGCTCTCTGTGATGACATTTTGTAAGGCATGCGGTCGAGTGGCATTCGCGCGACAAAAGAAGAACCAAGTGTCGAGGCTAGTACGGCAAACACGGTTGTTGAAGTCTCGCTGACTCGTGTTGATCAGTTCGGCCTTTCGTTTGAATCCTGAGGACGGTGATGCATTATTTGCGACTCAATCAAGCGCGGACGACGGCGTACTTACGCGTACGTCAATTTCGATGGTGAATACGAGTTTGAGTTGCCTGAGTTTGATCGACAGAGCGTTAGTCTCAATATGGCAGGAGACACTTTACCCAGACCACGACAGTATTGCGAGCCTATCCGAACGCGGGCCTCCGCGTAGGGCAGGTCGAACGAACAAGTGGATTGGTGGCTACAAGTACACCAGAATCCGGTCGAACATGAGCGAAGGTCTAATACCGGTGCAGTCACTACCGAAACACGCAATGCAGAGGCAAATGTGAGTTGACTACGAAACATCGTTCCCCACATTTGTGGTCGGTCTACGGATCCTCCTGAAATAATGTGATGGGCCCCAGTATTGAACATAATACTGTAGACGCTATTGGGACACGCTAGCCGTCACGACGACAGCAAACGTGTTAACATCTGGGATATCGTTAGGACTAAATTCAACGGGAACCCGAGCACTAACATAACGATCTCAGGTCTATCGAGGGAGGAAGTTTTGCGGCGTGTGAACCGACCAAGATCGGAAGAGTTTGGGGGATCAGTCTACCGTCAGATCGAGGTTCATCTTTGACCTCAGGTTCAACTCGAAGATAGTTCTCCGTCCGGGACCAATTGTTTCATGTTCTACTACTCATACTACGACAGAGTTAGTAAGAACCGGCAGCGAATTTTGGGGTGGACACACCCGCTACTGCTCAACATGCTCAAGCATAAAAACACTGTACGTGTTTGTTGACGGGGCATTTGGGCCTGTCCCTTCAAACTTCAAACAGTGTGTGAGTTTTTCGACTTACGATAGATCATACTACCCGGCTGCATTGGCCTTGTGCACATTCAAGAAGTATGACGCTTACTTCCATGTTATGCGGATTTTTTTGGATGAAACGGACTATGCCTTGACCCAGAGTTCGTTTACTACGACTTTGAGGCGGGTTTCACTGTTTATTCCACTTTAAAAAGAAACAGGCCTGCAGGCGCAAGATGAAAGCCTACGGAATCCCAGACTGATAGTGTACGATTGCAATGAGCCATGGTATTCTTAATATGCTCACAGTATTAAACAAGGCACGGCGAAGACGCAGGGGCTCGCATGGGTCAAGCAGACAATCGTGGCAAAGTGTACTGCTGATGGACATCCATATTCTGGCGAGAAGTGGAAAACGTTTTGGAGGTACTTTGTCCGAACTTGGATTGTTCGCTTTCCCCCCACTCCGTGGAATGTTGAGCCTTGTTTTAAGGCGACCGTCAGCAGAACAAACAATCCACTAGAGCTCTTCAAGAAAAAAGAGATGAATGCAGCTTTCGAAGGTCACCCCAACTTGCCCAATTTTGTTGTCGGAATTGAAAACAAATCTCGGCGCGACGCGAATTTAAATGCTGACATCGACGTGAGGAGAGCTAAGGCACCGAGACTGCCGATCCAGCTACCTAAGCCCGTTTTTCTACCAGACCCCGTAGACAGCTCGGAGAGTTCATCGTCCGGTGAAAGTACTGGTGTCTCCAGTGAAGAGGAAGACCGGAGCAATGTTCTGCGCCCTGATTTACGCTCCAATGTGGTTCAGCGCCGCTTGAATGGAGCACATGTGGGGCTTGAAGATTTCGGACAAGTACTACGATGACTCAGGTATCCTGAGCTCTGAGATATTTGGCAGGAACTTTAATAAGCGAAACATTTCACTTTAATGCTACAGAAATCTACGATCTACTTACGTATCCTGTCTAAGGTGTCCTTTTGCCGATCTGCTTATTTTTCAGTTTGGGCCTAGGGAGAGAAACGCATACACAGCGCTAACGCTCTCCAAGTCGAGTTTGTCGCGCGTGTCCGTCATTGCGCCAGCCAGGAACCAATTGTTATCTCCGCGAATAGGCTTCACGCATGCATTTTTTCATGTAATACTGCATCTAAAACGGAAGCATTCGGCGAGGCTAGGTAGCAGCAGCATTTCGAGACCACACTTTTTGTAGAGCGCCATCAATATAGGCGAGAGGAACACAGCGCAGTGTAAAGCACCCAATGATCAGGGCCAATCTTACGGATGGACGCCGTTTTATCGGGATGTGTCAACCGAGCGTGTACTATTCTCCATCGTACTCAAACTCGTTTCGAGCAGCTTGCACACGATGCAGCGCTTCTATCATGCCCGGCGGACACGTCCCTTTGAATGTATCTATAACGTTCTGGTAGCTATGCCGAGTACAATAGCGAAGGGTGAGCTCGTGCATTTTCTGGAGAGCTGACACGATTACAGACCCGCGATCAGAAAAGAGAGGCATCGGATTGAGATTAACACCAACCCGCACACAGCAACAACAAAGAAAAAACACCCGCAATTCTCCTCGGGCGCACTTTTGTTCGGCTAAGCCAAGATCACTACAAGCTCATATCGTACAACGTTCAAAGCGCTTTTAAGTTCACTACATTGGCGAATCGATGCAGTTGTAAAGACCAGGAGGGGTACTATAGATTTGAATGTAGTTCGCATCCAGCTACTAATACTTAATTAAGTTTTGGTCAGCTACGCGCCGAAATGGACGTCATTGCTCGCACTTAAGGCGCCGCATGCGCGTGTGCAAGGAAGGCAAGGCTATCTCTTTCTCTTCGTCACTCTGTGGTGGGAATGGGTTGGCATCTTGTGGCGATCCCCAATGACCAAGGTTGTATAAAACAGCATGAATTCATGTTGTAGGTACAACATGTTTGAATAGGGATTGACTTGAAAAACGGTAAAGTATACTAAAACTATGTATAAGCAAATCCCGTAGAAAACAGTACGATGTACAGGGATAGGTTAATATGCTCAGAGAAAGACTAAGGGAATCACCAACCATTTGGTTCTCCATGAGATTGAATGGCCAGCACTGTCATTTCAGAATCTGCGGCGGAGAAGACCGACAACTTGGCTGGGAATGGTGGCAGCGCGCGAAACCCGGAGTGATACCAGCGTGTTCCTCAAGCGTCTGGAGTGGCTTCACGAGGAGGATAGACCCCTACTGATGCAGGAGCATCGCGCCTTCTTGGCTGGAGAGAGAAGCACCGACTCCGACTTATCGACTGCTCGGCCCACTTTACCATCGACATGCGCCCTCGCCGCCGCACCTCTGCGGCCTCCAAAAGGAAAGGATGTGGCGTATTTACGCCGCAACAAGGAGCTTACATCGCGACAGCAGCGTGCCTTAGTTGTCAAAACGCTGGCTGGATTGGGAAGAAGCAGCTGAAAGTGACGAAGGCGGCATCGGATGAAGAATGGGAGCCGGAAGACGACGAAGATGAATCTGAAGAATCCATACCCACCGGTGGTGATGAACATCTGCCGGCAGTGAAGCCAAAGGCTGCAGGGAAGCTCAAGTCTGCGGTCAAGGCTAGGTCAGTAAGGAAGGCTAAGTCAGCGTCGAAGACCAAACCTGGGGGGAAGGCGATGTCATCCGTGGAAAAAGTGAAGCACCCTCGTCAGACGTGCACCTGGCCACCAGCAAAGGAGGCAAGGGAATCCGTTATCGTCCCCAAGCGCAATGAGCTGTGAAGGTTCGTCAATAGCAAGCTCGTGCGGCGCAACAGGAGGGGACGAAAGCGAAGGAGGCCGCGCGTACTCGCTTGACTGAACAGTCGATGGCGGGATCAAAGAAGAAGCCAAGCGAGAAGGCGAAGATGCCTAGCAAGAAGCGCTCGGAGGGCACGGCCACAGAGGTGTCAACAACGCAAGCGAAGAAGCGCCGGACTAGCTCGCAAGATTTGCAGATGCAAGGGGAGACTGAAGTGGCTACCGGGAATGTGCAACATGTTTCATGTCGTCTTCTACAGCATGATCTCACCATCTCATGTTGTATTCGTGTTGCAGTTCAAGCTATGTATATTAATCGATTTAAAAGTATGTTCAAAGGATATATGTGCTTTATTAAAATGATCTGAAATGTTCTATAACATAAAGCATTCAGGTCGGAATGAGCGGTCGCGAAGAGAACGGCATCTCAGGAGTATGTACATTATGTATTATCGTCGACATGTATAGATATGATGATATACAACATGTTCTATCCTGATTGTGTTTTATATAAGTAGCGCTGACGCTTCCAGCTCGCCCGAACTGTCGACGCCTCCAGTGGATGTAGAAGCGTTGGACTCGGACTGTGATGATGATGATGAAGCGATTACATTTGTGGATGAAGAACCCGTATCTGCTGAGCTCGCTGAGTGCGAAACTTCTGCTGCGACCGCATATTCTAGTGACGCTCCTGCCGAGAGTCCGGAACCTGCCGCGAATGATGACACCGCCGTTGCAGAGGTGGAAGCTGATGCAACCAACTTTGACTGGTCGATGCTGGAAGTGTTGAGATGCTCGACTTTGCGCGGGACGAGGATGAGTTGGCGAAGATGCGAAATACTGGCTGGGAACTAAGTATGTTTTGTTTTTATCTGCTTGGTTAACTATCTTTCTGACAGGTCAAGTGTTGCTACGGAACATATACAGACGCTTTTTCCTCCTGATGAGCGATATCATTATTTATATGATGGCTCGTACGGCCCCCAGACGAAGTGATGATAACTGCAGACTCACCGCTGGTTCTCTTTCTTTTTTTCATGCCGAGATCACTTTGGAGGGAGGTTGCAACGCAGTCGACGCAGTACCATGATCAACACCTAGTTGAGCGCGTCAATCGGATGTACGAAAAGCAGAAGGTGTCCGAACAGAAGTCTAAAGACTTCTTCATGGAAATGGAATCGCGGAAGGAAGATATCAAACCGCACGAAGTGGTCATTTTGCTGGGTCTGTTGGTGGCACGAATGATCAATAACCCCAGCGACGACACCGTTACGATCATTGGTCTACTTCATCAGATGGTGTTGTCGCTACGGGTACATTTGGGAGATCCATGAAAACGAACCGGTTCATGCGCATCCTATCAAACCTACACTTCATTGATAACGCTGATGCGCGAGCGGGGACGGAATGGCCTGGGAAGTATGCTCCGTCGTCGATGCACTGCAGCAGAGCTTCCTGCATGGCTACTACACCTCCTGTTCTTTCGCTGGACGAAGCCATGATCCCGCTTCACAATCGACACAACCCAACGCGCCAATATGTCGCAAACAAGCCCCACAGATGGGTAAAACCTTTTTTTGACATGTTGCGCCTCGACTTCATACTGCCTTCGGTGAGCTGAATAACGAGCTCATACTGAGGTCGTTAAATTTTTTATGCGAAGTCAACGTTGTATAATAATCGGTTGTATCTAACAACATGTGTTTATGCTGTATTTGCCAGGCTGGAAGTTTTATAACGGAAGGGCTCAACGCGCTCAAGAAATCGGAAACGTCCCAGCATAGGTGCAGTCTGCTGGTCACAACACGGGCCCATCGACTGTCATGCGGAACTTGCAGTCCTTCCAGCTCCGGCCGATGACATCTATCATCTAGTTGCAACTGATAGGTCTATATCTCTGTGCAGCTGACATACCAACTCTTTCAGCGGCATGTGTACTTGGTGGGCACAATTCAAGGCGACGACAAGGCTTTTCGGATGGCCTAGTGGAGAAGAATCGAGATCAGCCGAAGAGTATACACGAGTCGTATAGCCATGGCAAAGAACCGTCCAGTTATGACCACCCTTGTTTGGTGGGACCATCGCCCGGTGACGCTCCTTGGAGCGGTTGGGGGGGGGGGGAAGCCGATCGATGGAGACTTGCCGTGAGTAACTGCGTTTGAGTGATTATCGTGTTGTCGTGCTTAGCTAACGCGCGTGGTGTTTGTGCGATGGTTAGTGCGTTGGCAACCAGGGGGAACGCGGCAGAAGTGCCCTGCTCATCCATGGTGCTTGACTAGCATCGATGGATGTGCGGGGTTGATGTTAATGATCAATTGATGCTCGAGCGGTATTCCTTGCCGCAACAGACCAAGTGCAATAAATACTGCAAAGCTGTAATTATGGGGCTCGTTGACGTCGCGACTGTGAACGCGTATATTGTGTACCGCGAAGTGCAAAAGAAGCGTTCAGCCAAGCCGGATACACATGCCGAATTTCTCTTGCAACTCCAAGCGCAGACCCCAAGTTTACGGGGGAGGACTTGGCGCATGTAAGACGTATACACCATGTGTGCATGCAGTATGGATACAACATGTATGCATACGCGACTATACTACATGTTCTGATACAACATGTTTATATCTGTTTTGTAGCGTCAGCCAGTGCCCGATGCATTCCTCACAATATCGAATACACTTCCGGCGGAGCATGTGCCACGTGAATCACCTGACTTTCAGCTCATCATGGACAACGAAAGCGCCAACAACGGCAGTGCAAGGTATGTTCAAACCGCAAACGTCACGTAGGTGAGCATCGGGACACAAAGTACTCTTGTCCGGGTTGCAGCCCATCAGATAATGCGAGGTACGATGCTGTATTTGCTGGTAGTATAGTACTGCTGCATCTAATGGGTATTTCCACAGGACATACTTGTGCAACAAGGTTTGGCCCCACACTAAGGACAACACCCCCACGTGCCGCCAAATCTGGCACCACCAGTGGAAGAATGGGACAGAGCGACCCCGTCCACGCCGCGGGCGCGATATTCAACATCTTGAGGCAGGGGGCAGTGCCTGGCAAGAGAAAGCGACACCAGCAGAGTCAAGAAAGTTGTAGCGCATCCCATCGAGGTGATTCGGACCCCGAAAACGAAGCTTTGGGAAACGCCGCCGAGAGGTCGAAGACGAGCACGAGAGAGTAGGCGCGGAAACTGCAGGCGACGTTGGGGGCGATAAAAGCGCGGATTTTACTACTGAAGTCGCGGGCAACAAGTAAGAGAAGAATGTACGAATGACGAATGAAGATAAGTCAGGAAGAAGCCTAGTAGCGGTGATTGCAGTAATCGTTATGGCATTGCGTTACATTGGATTGGTTCGTTTATTGCTCGTTATAAACGGTGTATCGCAGTCCATAATTGCAGCCTTATTCATCATAAAAATGTGTAAGCCCTTTTCTTAATAAAAATGACATTGGTGTTTCGTAATTAGTCATAATATAGTTCAATTTATGCCCTACATGTTGCCGGATACACCCTTATGATGTTGTATGTCGCTAGTAGCCACTGGATACATCTTTCGGAAGGCGGTCTGGTGGAATGTCGCGTATTTCAGAAAAAAAAAAAGACTCGCACTTATACGAGACCATACAACATGTAAGTATAGCCTGGTCTTAACATGTTATATCCTACAACATGAATCAGATTTATCTTAGGTACGAATTTTAATTTGGTTATTGAGGGGTTAAGTTCACTACATTGGCAAGTCGATGCAGATGTAGGCGCCAGAAGGGGTTCTATAGATTTGAATGTAGTTCGCATCCAGCAATTAATACTTAATTTAGTTTTGGTCAGCTACCCGCCGAAATGGACGTCCTTGCTCGCATTTAGGGCGCCACATGCGCAGGGAAGACAAGGCTGTCTCTTTCTCCTCGTCACTCGATGGTGGGAATGGGTTGGCATCTTGCGGTGCGCGTCCACTGGGGCTGGCGGGCGGAACGTGAAGTTCCCAACTGGAAACGGCTGTCTTTTCGTTGCGTCGCTCGTCGCCGATCGTGCATGGCGTAAGCGGCGGCAAGAGACTCTGGCTTCTACAGTAGGTGTATAAGTGAATGAATAGCCCTTGCGGCCGTTGTTTGCGCAGTAATAACGGCCAAGAGCCTTCCCGATTGGATCGGCGGGCCGTCTACGATAGTAGACCTGAGTTTCTGCAGTAGATAGTGCCGCAGAGGCTTGTTGCCAGCGATATATCGCGCCATCGGTAGCCCTTGGACACCTTCGCTCCGTCTGTCGATAATCCATCTTGCCGCGGCTGTACCCAGCACACGACAGCGCAGAGAGAAGGTGCTCGCTACACGCAGAATTGAACCGGAGCGAGCATGCCGAGCAGCAACATCGTGGTCGTTGGTACGGAGGCAGTAGGCAAGACGAGCTTCGTGCTCGCGCTGGGTGCCAAAGAGGCCGTGACGAACGCACCGCAGCGTCAGTGCTACCTTTGGCCGCGACCTGGCGGAAACGGGCACAAAAAGACGACCGTGCATATCTTGCACAGTCGAGAGGAGGTTCCGGACGACAGCGACGGCGTCTTCGTCCTGCTCTTCGACCTCACGCGGCGAGCGAGTCTCGCCGCGGTCGTTGCGCAGTGGGCGCACTTATCGGACGTCCCCGGGCGAAGACTGCTATTGGTGGGCACTCACGCTGACTTTGTCAATAAGCGCGAGGTTTCGCCGTCGGAAGTACGCGAGATTTCGGGCGAGTTCCATGCCTACGAAGAGGTGTGCTGTCGTCCTAGTCAATCGGGTGACGACGGCATGCTCCGGGTACAGCTTACATTGGCGCACTGGACGGGCAGGGGCCCTGTCGTGATGGCGAGCGATATCCCGCTGGCTCGAGCTTCGATCTGCGGATTTCCTAGGCCTGTTGTGACGATGATGATGCCCAGTACGTCGCATAGTTTGCCCGCTTCACCTGCAGGTCAACAACGTCCTCGTATGCGTGCAGATGTGTGGCTGTATGATCCAATCGAACAAGTGTCTTCCAGTCCGGTGGCAATGGGAGTAGGAAGTGATGTGAAGCTCCGCACGATTTCCAAGGCAATCTATGATATCCGTGGCGCGGTTGCTGAAAAAAGCAAGGCGCTGACTAAGTATCGTGACCGACAAATGAGTCACTGGTTGACGCGCAGTCGATACTTTGGGCCGACCGAAAGCAGTCGGCACAAGCGGTGGCAAGAGGAACAGAAAAAACGTCAGCAAGCCCAGGGTCATGTGCATCACAACCACGTGAATAACTTGCGGCACGTATCAAGCACCCTCAGTACTTTTCCGCAGCAACGCGTCCGTAGCCTAAGCCATCCCGATAAGTTTGAACCATTCAGTCGAAAACCCACCGCGCGACGTGGTCCAGCACATTTATCAAGCTCCAGTTCGAGTGAAAACGACGAGAGTCCAGGGACTCCGCTGGAGTGCAAGTCCTTCATGCAACCTACGGAGCTTACCAAGCATCGACAACGACAACTTGAAGCTGATAATGCACCGGAGGAAAAGAAACGTCTGGCTGCAAAGCGTGTGTTGCGCAAGCAAAGACGAGCGGCCTCCAACGACATTTTTGAGCGAAGCACAACGTCGGTCACAGCGTTCGAATCATACTTGAATTGCTACGACGAGATGGACATGCCACCGCAGCTGCAGCCTCTCTCACCGTCGCTGGGCAGACGAAACCCGCTTTCGATACCGTCACCAGCGTCGTCTGTGACATCTTCATCGAGTCGGAAAAGCTTTGGGGGAGAGCACAAGGCTTTTGAGGTGGATGCTTTAACCTCAACTGGAGTACAACAATCCGTCGAGTTGCTTTCCGCTGGTGCTGAACAAGTAGTTTTTTTGCCGACTTCTCTACCAACTACGCACCTGCAGTGCCCTGTGTCTCTGATCATGAGTCCGCCAGCTTCGTCGGCTCAAGCGTCATCGGCTCGAAGTCACCACTGTCGGGACGAGGCCACTCTCGACAGCCCGCAGTACGACTTCCTGTGTGACACAGTGTTGACGCTGGATATTCCGGAAAAGTCACAAGCAGAGTCCAAGGCCGCTTCAGCCAATACTATAGAAGATGCTGTCCCCAAGGCCACCTCGCCCCCATCAGCTACACCCCACGAAGACACAACCGTCAGCCGAGCCAATACCATGTGCAGCAGCGGCTCAGAGAACTTCGACTGTAGCGACATCGACGACATGCTCGAATACTTCGAAGGCGTCACGCTGCCTATCTAACCGTCCTCACTTTCCTTAAACTACTAATCGGAAATCAAAATTTTAAATCTTAAAGCAACTGAGCAGCTAAGACTTCAACTTGATTTTGTATCATTTAACCTACTAATTTTGTATTCTGTACAGAAGGCTCTCACGTATCGCCACGCAAATTCGAGTACAGATGAAAACCCCTTTCCAATCTTGCTCACATGTTGCTGTTCATGGCATTTGAGGACATTGTCGAGAAGGAGGGCGTTCTGAGAGCCAAGCAGTGTGCCAGTGACGCAGATATTTGCGTAGTCATGATGGATATCCAGGTATGACGGAGTTTGAGAGCAGATTCCATGCCACTCTTCATGCCTAACGTGTGTCCCTGTATACCTGTATAGAAAGCTGTCCAACTGCACAGTGAGGAATACCAGTCTTAGAAGGCGCGCTTGTTGTGCTGAACAAGAGCGATCAGATAATATCGCAAGTATACTACGATCTTTTGACTCGAAGCAGCGCGACCAGCTGCTCGTTTTTTCTTTCCTGTGCCGATGGGGACAACATCGACGTTTTCATCGACAAACTTGCGACTACATGTACAGTGAAGGAAAAAGTACGTATGACTTGAGTTCCACACACATGACGCTCTCCTGTACAATGTCGTCGTATTCACAATGAATGTGATTTATCTTTCATAGGTTGGAGGTGTCTGCTGGAGGTTCTGCCAACGGAGCGCTGATCACACGAGAGCGTCACCGCTAGAATCTCGTTGAGTGACTCTCGTGCTTTGATCGAGTTTTAGTAGACCCTTACCAGAGTGAGATTGCGGTCGAGGAACTTCGTCGAGCTATCATGGCGATCGGCCCGTACTGGACGTACTTTTTGCTGACTTTTGCATCGGAAAATAAACGGTGAAAAAAAAAAGTTGTAGTCGTTGGCCAGCTACACGCAAGAAATGATTGAGTTCACAGCGTGAGAATTTTTTTTTTCTAAGATGGCAGCAGCAACAATACACATATCGACGGAAGATATGGCCTGTACGAAGCTTATGTACCACTCTTGTCAAATCTTCCCGGCCGTTCACTATGAAGTATTTTAACCAATCGCAGTCGGACCACATTTTTATGCGTCGAAGTACACCGACGGACAGAATGCAACTGCTGACAAAACTGCCAGTCAACGTAAAACGGGCGTGCATGATAAACGACGATGTGCATACCTATTTATCAACCAATCAAATCACTCAAAAACTTAGTTTTATTCGTCCAGAGAGCCGCCAATTCTGTGCCAGTCACTTCGTAAAATGGAGGCAGCCGTCGAGCCCCCCTCGGAGCCCGACTCGGCGCTCCCCCCCCCCCCCGGAGCCCTCGACAGCCAACTCGACGCTGCAGCGCGCAGCGGAGTCAGCCATTGCGCTCCTCGTTGACGAGGTGTTTTCCTAGTCTACACAACGTCGAATGCATTACTCTATGAAGCAGAAACGGCATGCACTTATAGCAACAGAAGGTCTCAGTCAGCGCGAAGCAGCAACGTCGCAAACAATTCCACGGTGGACGCTCAGTGGATGGCAGAAGAAGAAGGAGGACATATTTGCGTTCAGAGGCAGCGAGAAGACGCTTTCCCGAGCGCCCGGACGTCCCGAGATCGTCCCATTTAAAGTGGAGCTCATCACATTCATGAAGGACACTCATCGTGAGAGCCGGTCACTCACCGCCGCCATCATGGCCTCCTACGTTCGTGACGAGCACTCGGCGTGGCTAGAGGACTACACCAAGGGAAAGAAGGACACATTCACGGCATACGAATCTTTGTTAAGGCTGCTACGCCGTTTCGCATACCGACACGGCTTCGTGCAGCGTACTCGGCATGGTTTGAAGGTAACAATTATACTATAAAGCTACTACTATAGAACTGATGTGTAACTGACAAATATTGTTGTGCTGTATTGCTTTCTATAGGAAAACTCCAAGACTTAGAAGCTGTTCGAGACGAGTTCGCTCTATTTGTTTAGGCCAATTATAGCGCATATGCCAGCGAGGTATTTAGCTGCGACGAGACTGGCATTTACTTTGACGCACCACCGGGCAAAAATATTATCGGAAAGGGACCAATCGTCTGCAACAACCTCCCAGCAGAAGTATTCTGCCAGATTGACTGCTTTTTTTGTGTGCACTATTCGCGGTGATGGTGTCAAGCTCCCACTGCTCTTTATTGTGCGCGGGGAGCAAAACGGCATCATCGAGAAGGAAGAGCTGCCGACTTACCCTGAAGGTACGTTGCATTACTTTGAGCATTTTTGATTTCTATAGCTGGCTGACTGTACTATTTTTTTGGCCATGTTTAGACTGTTCAGACTAAGGCCTGGATGGACGCACGGGTGTGGAAGTTCTACTTACGCTCCTACCGCAGCAACATATCACAAGGCATCTCTACTGCTTGTTAATAACTTAGAGTTCAATGTATCTGGTGAATCTGAGCAATTGTCTCGGAGGAGCTCATGGCAGTGCTCCAGCCATTGCCAAAGAACTCTACCTCCGTATGCCAATCATTAGATGCAGGCATCATGGGGACTTTGAAGGCGAAGCTGAAGGCTTCGTGGTTGACCGAAAAAACTACCGCTATAACTGCAAAGGAAAAACGCATAGCGACGATAAAGCGTGTAATTTCGGCCTGGGAATCCATCGAGGCCGACACAGTCACGAAAGCGTTTAACAAGGCGCTCAAGACCAGCTATAAAAATACAGCTGCCTCTTCGTAACTCATTGCTGTTGCAAATCTTGAAAATAAAAACGCTGTCGCTACCTGACAGCTCTTTCCACAAAGTAAGGGTGGCGGTCGCATTTTGTCCGCCGGTGTAGAGGTTTTAATGTTTCTTATATTTTGAGTACAGTATGCTAATGCTGCACATGGTAAGAATTGGTGTTCATCATTGATTTTAAACTCCATGTTTCTACCATTTAACATTAAATTTGGTGCAGGTAAAAAGTTGTTTATGTTTTTCAGTTTTTGAAGGCAAGTACCGAACAGAATAATTGAAACAAATGAGGTTTCAAAATATCCGAAAGAAGTGATTCTAAATTTAGGTACGATATTACTGTGAAAGAATATTAAATACTTTGAAGGGTACTTGTCATGTGTACGTGTATATGATAATGAATGACCCGATTTAGCACTGGTACGAGTATCTCCGAGATCGACTAATATATCAGTTTGTCATAGTCTTTACAACTTCGACGAGGTATAAATAGTTTATTTTAATTTTGAAGGAGGTCTTTTTCGATTGGCGCCTATTCGTCAAAACAACGATAATTAATAACCAATGAGAGTGATTGCTGCAACCGACTGGAGCATCTCTCTTTTTGCAGCGGTTTTGTCATGCGTCCCACTGTAACCTTTCTCTACCAACCTTGCATCCGAACACGTATACTCGTATACTACAGAACTACCACCAATCATTTCGCAAAACGTCGTCGGGAGGGAGTAGTGCTGAACCTTGGGCCGTGGTGAGACAGCTGAAGTGCGGAATGAGGAAGAGTCAAGCTGTCAGTAGCAGCGACGACGCCTTCTTCGCTGGGAACGACGAAGATTCAGACGGCGACCAAGTGAACGTTGCGCCAGACTTCAACAAGAAACAATTTGCGTCTTGGGAAGCATTCCATGGCTATCTTAACTTATCAGGCACGCACGTATCAGGTCAGTTCGGCTTGTGTGACTCCAATTTTAGCCTCCACTATTATGTACTGCGCTTTGTAGGTGCTCCGAGTTCGATCAAACAACAGTCGCAAAGGCTCGAAACACTGTCATCACTCGATCCGAGTCTACAGCACCACAAATTCCACTCGAGTGGACATTTTACGCGAAGACGTGCGTGTGAACGCATGAGGGTGCCTCAAAGCACGCGGGCAAGGTAAACGACCTCACCAGGAGACGAGGTCAATGGGCTGTAAAGCGCAGATGGGTTAAAATACGCAAGGGCTCAGACGTGTACCAGTCGGTCTCAATTGGTTTCGTTCGGTGCCAGTCGGTTACCAGTCCGGTGGTCCGGTAGTCGACTAGTCGGGTACCACGCGACTTGCTAAGGAACAAGGTTCTCACTTTGCTAACATTTTTGCTGTATATGCAGTTCAATGTGTGTGTTCGGGCAGTTATAATCGATAAGATGACACATTTTGCTGCATGCATTACTAAGTTTAACTTGGTGCACTATCATTCGTTAGACAAACCAACATACCAGCAGTATGTATAATCGCGGGGCATTGCCGGCTGGTCTGGTGAGTACTGTTGATATGCTTCAGAATGTCGGCGTTGAGAAGAAAAAGATTCTGAAGTACATTCGTGACCACTCTGACTGCAACACCAACGCCCATGATGTCCACAGCCTAGTCGCACGGTTGAAGGACCGTGAGCATGGCCCAAGTACGACCGCAGAAAGATTGTACAAGTGGGTGGCAGAGTTTTCCGAGGAGTCTGGAAACATTGGTGCATCTTTGTTGACGCAGTTAGCGGAACGGTAAGCATAAACGCTCATGTATGTCTTAGGGGTGATAGCTACTACTTTGCTGTTAGAAAATTGCAACACGCATTACTTTGCAGACGAAGATGATGCGGGCAAGGTTTGAACGATTTCCTGAAGTCCTTCCATAGACGCCACGCACGGCACCAACTCTTCCAAGTACAAGATCTTCTCCTTTATGGCCCACAATATCTTTGGTCGGGGTCAGTATGTCCAACATGCTATTCTTCAGAATGAGCGGTATGAGACTTTGATGACTGCTATTGAAACGTTCAAGCGGCACAATCCTGCCTGGACAAGGCTTCAAAGTATTCAGTGGATAAGGATTTCACGGAGAGGAGTGCGTTCGAGACGGCATTTCCTAATGTCATTGTTTTACTCTGTCAGTTCATGTGCTTAAATACCTGCACGGGCAGATTGCAAGTGCAGACTATGGCTTTACCTCCTGGTAGAAGGAGCGAGTCAGCGCAGCTGTCTATCTACTCGTGTACGCCAAGACGGAGAGATCATACAGGAAGCACCGATGCTACATGAGCAGCCTAATTGCGCTGGGGTCAGGTCCAGTCGGGCAAAGGCCCGACTCGCCAGGAGTGCTGTCAGTGGCTGTGGCTGGACCAGTCGGGCAAATACCGACTCAGCAAACGTTCCCAGCGTAACTGAATATTCAGTAACACCGGAGGTCTCGCCTCCACCTGTGCAGCATGCATTCGAGACTTAATTCACAAAGAACTAGGAGAATTGCAGAAGTTTGCGGTGTGCCTACAAGCGGCAGGGTGTGATTACGCTTGGAAACGACACCAACAATCGGCTCGAATCATCCTGGAAGCAATTAAAAGGAATTTTCTCCCCATCCATGAAGGTTGACGAGTGCATTGCTTCCATGATGTGCTAGCAGAGCCAAACGGAAGAGGATTTCGTGTCGCGTTCACTTCATGCTCTCAGTAGTGCAACATTCTAACTATGGCCGAGAAATTAGTCACGTTGCCAACCTTGTGAGTGAGCACGCGTGCAAACTTATTCAAGAGCAGTATGAGTTTGCGCTCAACCGAGCTTCTTACAATTACTACGAAACACTCCCACAAGTTTTCTATATCAAGAACGAATCCGAAAATGATGGAGATTAGGACGAGCCCTCGGCTGAGTACTCCGTGAGCCGCGGTAAGTGGAAGTGCTCTTGTCTCTTTATGATGACCCATCTTCTACCGTGTCGACATGTGCTCTATCTGCGTAAAGCGCTTGGTTTTGAGAATGTCATTCCGACACAGTTTCTGAATGATCGATGGCTGCTATCTTCGCTACGCGCACCATGCTTTCTCCCACACATCACTGGTCAATCATTTAGTGTGGGTTCGGTTATTGCCAGAGGAGCTGCGCCATGAGATGTGAATCGGAAGTATCGCGAGGCAAAGGAAGTGGCGTTGTCAATATGCGAGTCTATGAGCGAACTTGGGATGTCTGAGTATCGACAAGCAATGGATGCACTGCGAAAGATGGCAGAGCTCTTCAAACGAAGAGCGTTTGAAGATCTTGATCAGATGATAGCTTCATCAAGTATGCAGTTGCCTCCTACGCAGACGCAGAACGTAATCGTCCGCCGGATCATGTTTCATATCTTACGTCGCCACCTCCACTCCCTCCACCAGAAGTGCTCCCCAATACAACTGCCACAGATATGGCTGCCGTAACCGAGAGATGAGGGCGTCAATGGTACAAAATGAAGAAGTTACACCCAGAAACGACTCGGTTGTCCAGTCCGTGCAGTCGGTTGTTCAGTCGGTTATACAGTCGGTGCGGTCGGTCCAGTCTAATATGCAGGCAGGCCACTCTAACGTGCAGGCAGGCCAGTCTACTGTGCAGTCTAGCCAGTTGGTTGTGCAGTCTGGCCAGTCGGTTATGCAACCGATTCGATTCAATGCGCAGTTGGTTGTGCAGCCGACTCGATCACAGACAATTGTTCAAACACGTTTCGAGGCTGTTAATCAAGTGAAGGAAAGCGAGGACGGTCAAATTGCTGATTTTGACATCGCCAGCCCCATTCGATCGAGAGGGAGGCCTAGCCAGTAGCCAAAAGCTCGTAAAGCAAGCGGAACCTTTCAATTGAAATGACAGCAGATGATTCAGATATGTACGAGAGACAGCTGAGCTTATCAAGTGTACATGAAGCGCTTAGAGGACAACCTACGTGCGGTTCTACACACTTCTTCAGAGACTATAAGCTGTACGTGTTTGCGAATAGGCCAAAGGCTCCAACATCTCACGTCCTTGCCAACCTACCCCGAGGAAAAACCGTCCACAAGGCCAATGAGCTGGTTCGTATCTTACCCCGTGAATTGCTGCGGAGATGTGAGACCAAGGTTTCTGCACTCCAGAGAGAACAAACGGTCTGAGTGACAAGGACATTATATTGGAGATACCCGGGGTCGGTATATTTTCTATTTCCGTTATTTCGATCATGAAGCGATGGTTTAAAGTGCCAGATGCACTTCAACTCATCGATAAGGCAGTCAGCTGTGCCGAAACGGTCGACTTGGCGATGGATGTTCCAGCGGACTTTTGTTTTGCTGAGGACAGCAATCTGGCGGATCGAATTAGAGCTATCAAGCCTCTCTCCGACGAGGCCGATATACTACTTTTTGTTGCGAAAGGCTGTTTGAGCGACACGACTATGAGAGTAGGGACGGGGAAATTGTACGCGGACAATCCGTCACTTTTGGTATTAGACCCGATGTTATTTGGGTTTGTCACAGACGGTATCAAGGCGTCGGATTTAACGGGTGTAGAACCCGCTTTTCACGATGTCGCTGACAAGAAAAAACTTGATCCCCTTCAACTGCAGAGGTAACCACTGGTGCGTATTATTGATCGATTTATTGCGCTTAGCGATTGCCTACTATGATCCCATGAAGTCTAGCTACGCAATGACGGCCAGACTGTTAGCACTGAAACGCATTGAGCTGCTGCCTGTCCCTAGTGAAGGTCGGTTTCGAGTGTCTTCCTACGTGACTGAGATGGGAGTCCAGGTGGACAACTACAATTGCGGAGTGTTTGTTCTTCTCGCCTTTGAGATGTTCACAGGAGCAGAGTCTCTAGGGCTCCTCAATTACAAGTTATTACAGATGTTGCGCTATAGATACCTAAGTATGTGCTTGTAAAACGCCAACACAGCTTAAACTTCATGTAGTGGCGCACAAGACCAACAAACTCACACATAAGTCAACCTGTTCCACGACACTCCCCGACATAACACGACGTATAACTGCTATCCGGGTATACGAAGCACGATAATATAGCTGCGCTCACACATGATTTGGTTACACAAACCGGATCTTCTAGTCGGTCCCAGTCGGGCGTTGGTCGGGTGCAATCGGGATCAAATGCCTCGTCACATTGATCCCAGTCGGGTACAGCAACAAGTGCCATAACCAATCACGATGGTAGGCCATAATCAGCGTCCTTTGTAGTATGCGCTTGCACTGAGATTTTCTATGGGGTTGTGTTTCTGTCCACAGGCATCGATATGTGTAGCGCATTAAACGAAGACCGCCCAGGAACCGGCCACACTTCAACTAAGCCGAGTCCCGGCAGGACCTAAACTCGGTGTGCACGGTAGCAACCGCATCAATCGAGTTGTGCTCGCAGAACATTTGCCACAAATACGCATACACACTTATTGAAAGCTATTTCGTTGCTTGCTACTATTGACGGACATTACTAATACCAGATTTCAAATAAGACTGTAGACTTTGAAAGCTATCACGTTCATGCCGACAAGGGGATATTTGGCGGCAGGGTTAGTATGTCGTGCGTATGATTGAATTTGTGGATGACAAGCCATGGAGTGGTGAATTCGACGCCAAGTTTCGGTTTGACTTCAAGCGAAAGTTTTTTTCATTCGGGTGAGATTTCGAGGCTTCAACTGGTCGCGAAAATTGCTTCATTGTATCTCTTGGATATGACGAAAGGCCCAGATTATCAAGATATCTCGCGTGTGTTCTCGTCTACAATCTACCGATCCCGGTTGGTGCATTGGTCAGACCGCGCATTTCGGGACCGGGAGGTTGTGAGTTCGAGTCACCGAGTGGGCAGGACTTTCGGCCGGAGTAGAGCAGGGTCAATACTGTAATGGACCGACCCCACAGCACGCGCTTGACATGGCTTACACCTCAATAGTGGAGGTTCCAAATTGTTGTCGTCTACAATGTGCCTAGTGCTAGTGCTGTGCGCTTTATCTCGCGCACGTGGGATGCCCGAGATCACGTTTTACTTCTCGGAGATGTGGCAGGTTTTGTGCATTTGTGAAATCTTTTCGAAGACAAATTGGTCGGTAAAATGCCCTTGACAACAGGAGATTTCATACTTACTGGTCTTAGAAATGGATGAATCAGTGGCTCTGCAATCGCAACGTTGGGTATATTAATCGTACGGGCAACTCTGATGCATTTTTTGGTTGAGGATTGCTGTGATCGACAATGATATTAGTTCCTTTGTGGAAGATGAGGGTAACTCAGGTGGCTTAATTGATGAAATAGCTGCCGTTGAACCTTCGAAAACTTGCCCGTTCTTTAGTGCATCATTGGACGGCTCAATTCGTTACTAGGACCCGTGTGAAATGAAGGTATCGTTTGGTTTTGAAGAAAAGACTTGAAAGTTACCTGCATGGTTGCGTCCAAGCAGTTCCATAAGATTTCCACAGGGCACGACGCCAGGGATTGTGAAAGTCTGGAGTATCCATGCGGGCGAAATGTCGGATTTGTCACGGGAAAGAAAAGGCTCGATCACGTGACTAGCAGGTAAGTACTTACGGCAGTTTAAATGGAGTGACTGTAGTCTAATGATCAATGTGCAGTGGGGATTGTTCGAGACCAGGAAGTTGCAGTATGGATGCCGTTCCAGCCGACACTTCAACCTGACACGAAGGGAGACGTGACTTCTTTGGCTTTTTGCAATGCTAGTTTCGTAGCCCAAGGAGGCCAAGCGCTTTCCGTCGTTATCTACGTTTTTGTTGTATGTACTTCGTAGTTTTTTATTGTTTAGAATACTGTATTCGTACATGTACATGGTACAATAACTCATGTGGATTTTGATGTTGTATGTTCGTTCAAGGTCCACAGCGACGCAAGGTGCTGTTTGACTCTGCACTGTTCTTTTTCTCAGGCTCAGATGATACGCTGCTTCGTACGTGGAACATGTTGAACCCCATTAGAAACCTACGAAATGGGCGTCCTCCGTCCTAGTCCTCATCTTCTATCTCTGGGTCGCCCATCATGTGCTTGGACATGATGCCGTTCCGTTGTCTTGTTCTCAGCGCTGTAGCCAACGGAACTCTGATCAGGGTCCGAGAATGCAATACCGAGATTAATCTTCTTTGTTGAAGGACAAGACTTAATCATTCAGTTTATATATATTTGCATTATTTCTTCCCATTCTCGAGCGTATCTCGTCTACCGTGTGCACATCCCACAGGTCCCTATTGTACTGCAGGAACATCACCATTTCCAGCTTCCTTGGCGCCATCCTCTTCCGCAAATCAGTCAGCACAAGCTTGGCTGCCGAGAAAAGCGCTTGCAATCTTTCGACGTCGGCGGGATGTAGCTAAATTTCACGAAGTGCGAGCGCTGAGCCACCTTGCGCCTCTTGAATGCCGACGTGTCAATGGACGACTTCTCGGCGGCGTTTCCTGGCGCCCGTTCGAGATTTGGCGCTCTAAATTCGGCACATGACTTTTCGGCTAGATTTATAGATTCTCCGCGCTGGCGATTAACGAGTCCCATTTTTAAATCCGGATAGTTGACGATGTGTGCCGTCCCAGACAGCCGAGCCTTCAGGGACGGATAGGGCTTGATGACTTGGTCGAAAAGGCGGCGTACAGCGGACAGCGTCAGCGTAGTCTTCTGTAACTCCTTCGTAACGGCCTCAAACGCCGCAAGATCTTCGAGCAGCGCCTTGACACGCTCATGTTCAGCTCGGCATAGCAACAAAGACTGCACCCCACCTTCTACAAGAACACCAGCCCAGCTGGATATTGAACGGCTCTAGCTTCACGTACCTCTCGACCATCTCGTACGTACTGGACCACCTGGTCTCATTTCACAGGTGCGGCGACAGATGGGAGACGCGACGCAAAATTGCTCTGCCCTTGATGGTCCGCAACTTGGATATCAGCGGGCCTTCGCGATCAGCTCGTCCTCGCTCTTGAGAAAGACCTTCACTACCTGGTTAAACCTATGTCTAGCGCACCCGATTAGTGGTATAGCGCCTTCCTTGCTGTCGATGTACTGGTTGACTGAGCAGTTGTCGCCCACCATGAACTTCACAGCCTTCTAGGGCCTGTTGTATCGAGACAGCGAGTCCGCGATTAGGTTAAACTTGCTCTGCGCGCTGAGGTCTTCCTCCGACTCCACCGGCGAGAACGCCAGGACCAAGAAGCGCCGTGAAGAGCACTCCAAGTCGTCAAAATAGTCACGCGCGGTGCGACTACCGGTTATACCGGTTTCTCCAGCAGCACTGTCAAATACCGCAAGTATGGCTACATATTGTGGCGGCACTGCTACTCCAACAGTCCAAAACGAGTCCAAAAAAAAACGAGTCTGGAAGCTCGCAAGCGACTCGCCCTTCGACCGTCTCACTCACCAGCTTGACTTGCTTCGACAGCGTGTCCTCCGACGCGGTAGAGAGCGCGGCATTCTGGCGGATGAGTCGGTGCTCTACAAACTCAAATGGGAATTGGTCGGAGATGACCCAATTCAACCAGCGGTAGAGATCACGAATCCGTCGACTAACGAGACGTAGGTTCAGCGGTTTGTGGTGATGCGCTGCCTCCTGGACATCTTGCTCGTAGTCAGCGTGGTTGCGTCTCAGATGATTGAGTAGGTTGGTGTAGCCATTCCCTCTCTTGTAGGTCTTGGCGCAGGTCGTGCATGCGAACATGTTGTCCCCAGCGTGGGTGAAGAGCATGGTGTATATTTGACTGCTGGTCAGGACCATGGGGACAGAATAGGGTGGCGCGTGAGCTTGGAGGTGAATCTGGAAGCATGGTCGTCCACCCTGTCCACCCGGTGGACGGTAACATCAAGCGTCTTCGGTGCTAGCCAGACCACAAAGCCAAGGTATGTGGCACGATTGAAGACAAACTCACTGTATTCGATCTTCCATTTTCAGAGGTGCTCTGAGCCCGCTACGGCTTTGATCCTGACGTATGAAGCCTTAACCGACCCGCTTCAGTTCTTCGGTCCCCGCAGAAAACGGTCTGACAAAGAAACTTAATCTTTAAGTACGTCGTAAAAGTAGAAGTAGTTTTTACTTAAATAAGTAAATTCGTCTTCACCTCAATATGCACCCTTGAGTTGCGAGCTTCTTTCGCGCAACCTAATCCATTTGTCCCGTCACCTCCATCATGAGCGACCAGCCGCCACTAAGACGCTATACTGCATCTGCCACGGCGAGTCCACGTTCAACGAGTGGCGCAAACGCAGATTATAGAACTTCTCGTGGATGTGGGTGCGCGACCCCATGATCGTAGACGCGCCGCTGAGCGCCAAGGGGGAGAATCAGGCGGCTCAACTCCACGAACAGATCGAAGCCCAGCAGCTTGAGGACAAGATTCAAGTGGTGCGGACTCTGATAGCACAACACCCACCAATTCGCCACGTGTTGACGTCATTCCGCTGTCAATCTGCACAGATCATCACGAGCCCATTGACCCGAGCCATTGAGACGACCATCGGGGCATTGTTACGGAGATCACGTTTAAGCTCGAGACAATTCTCAAGACGCGCTGCCGTCATGCTGGCAGAAGGGGGTCGGACTAGCATAACCATGACTTACCGTGGAGATCGCAGGAGAGTCGAACGGGGTCGGGTTGAAACCAGGGCTCGCCGCGTGATGGCGAGCATGAGGATGGCAGTCTGTATGTTGCATGTTGCGCTGATGACGGCGCTGGACAGGAGCGTAGGCCAGATAGGCACTTCCCTAGGGAGTGCCTAGCAAGTATGAGCCTCTCACGATCCTAGCTCAATTGATCATTCTCAAACTTACCGCTTACGGAACACCCCGTGTTGTGCGACAGGCGTTCTCCGACACGGATCCCCATCATCGGTAGGAGGCCAATGTAGATTCTAGGTACACAATTTTAATGTGTTGAAGGTTGTGCTGTACTAAAATGCAAATGTGCCCAATTGCAGTGGATCCTTCGTGTCAAAATATACTAGACACATACTAGACACGACCTGTGACATTGGTCGAGAGCGCGAGTGCGAGCGCGCTTCTCGGAACTGAACCCGTTCTACTGGTTAGAAATGGAAAGGTTTCCGCTGACGAGGTCGGGCAATGCGCCGCCTGCCAATATTGCGGCGCCTTGGACAGCGGACGAAGTGCTGCCACTTCGAGAACCGCAGAAGGTGCTGGACGCACAGATCCAACAGTTTGTTGCCAAACTGGCGGAGAGACCGGATCAGTACATGAGAGTTGTGGGGCACTCATCGTTCTTCAAGCGCATGCTGCCGATGAACCGCAAAGTCAACAACTGCAAGCTATATGAGTCGTCGTTTGGTAAGATCCAACTTCGCCGTACACGCAGTAAGGGGGCACGACACTTTATAAAGGCAAAATTGCGTCGAATGTTCGGTGCTTGTATCTGATCATGCAAGAAGCTATCATTTTGTTGATACCTGTATGTGTACTACCTATTTACTTGCCTGTTCTTTCTTCCTGTGGCGTTCTGCCACTATATCCAGCGGTTTATGCTTGTTTCTTTATCGATCTACAGAGATGCATCCGCGAAGCAACGATAACTTCACCAAACCCGAAGATCATGGCCGGCATCATGATGGCCATGAAGATCTTTCCACCGTTGTATTCGCGACTGTAAGTGATGGCTTGAAGCGGGAGTCCGAGGATCATACCGAGCCAGAAGGTCGGATTTCCTAGAAGCGTGCCAAGTAGGCCGCGACCTTAGATAATACATGTAATGACCAAATCGACCATCTGAAGAAAGAAAAGAACATCTTGACCGTGCGGAACATGAGGATGAAGACGCATTCGTGTTCTGATGCAGGCATGAAGATGTAAAGACTGTGGCATTGGTTCTGGAGATGTTATATGTGTCCAGTGTCTCGAGATACAGGTGTCGTAATACGAACTCGTGCTCCGGTTTATTCCATTTGCGAGCAAACTCGCCGAATCTTATGCTGTTCCACCAGTCGGAATAGAAGTCCCGGTCAGCCAAATACGTGACCTCTGCAAATCCATCACAGATACACTCGAAGATGATGAACCACGTGAGGAAGTAGCGCCCTAGGGATGGGAGGAAAAGGTAGAACTTTTATCGGGTCGTCTGCGGATCCGGTCGAAATTTCGGAGCAAGGTCTTATTCTCGGTATTCTACGGATATATACCAAATAATTCGGTCTAATAGAAAGATCAGTAAAATATCAATGTCTTTAGTTATCCCTAACTATCGACACCCAGGTCCAGACCTCGCCCTGGCGGTTGTAAGCGATCCTACTGGTCAAACTAATATCGGTATTATTAGTCCTGAAGTCTTCTGCACTTCTATGGCGAAATTGGAGCAATCCAGAGAGACAGTCCGACAGTAGAGCGTTCACCCAAAGGCACAGCCACGATAACAACGAGCTTCCCTCCGCTGACAGCAATGACAGACGAAGAGCGGACGGATGTCGGGCTGGACGAGCCTGTGTCCCGAGTAGCGGCGATCCGGCCAGAGAACACGTCCCGAGCTTACCAAGTAAGCAAAAAGAGTTCACGGAATGGTGCAAGGCGAAAGGAGCAGCTTTTAACGACTTGACGCGCTTTACGTTTACGGGCCTCAGCTGCATGTGTTTCTAGAGGAGTGCGTCATCGGCCGTTCAATGCGACGTAGAGTCAAAGGGTTGCGGCCAAACAGCCGGCAAAGCCACTATCAACGGCTATGTGGCGGCCATGGTAGATCTTTGGCGAGAGCAGTAATAAATGAAGATACACAACCATCCCTCGCCATGTGATAATGCCGTTCGCGGCTGCTGCAAAATCACCGAGTACGAAGAGGATGACAAGCGACGCAAACATTTGAAGGCCGCGGCTCCGATACGATGCTCGACGGCTACACCACAACGGAGCAGATACAGAAGATTGCTCGTTTTTATGGACAAGTGGACGTGAATCTGGTCCGGTATGATAAATCTATTGACATTTCTACTGTCGCATTAACGCTTTAATGCGAGGGAAATCAGCGCGGGTGAATGGAACTTGCTGGTCTACATTCAATTAAACTGGAAAATGAAGGTTACACAAGTTGCAGGGCGCTAGCGATGGTAATGCGGCGAGGTTAAACAAACCAAGTTGGTCGCATCGAAGTTGGAGCGTGCCTTCGGAAGAAACCGGCTCAGATCTGTCCGCATGGGCTTCTCGGTGTTTACTCTCTTGGCGCTGGTACATTGAAGGTGAGCACTTTCCCGACTTCACGAGTTCGGAGAAATGGCATCCACTCAAATTGCCGAAAGACCGGCAAAGATCCTACGAAACACATGTCTTACAAATTGCGTACGCAATTGCACCAGCGTTACCGCATATTGGTATTCACAGCCGAGCAAAAACGCATTGTTGGACGCAGTTCCGGAGCGAAAATGGCAGACTTAGGCGGCGCTAGTGAGGCTACATACGGCGTCTGGGCCGCTGGAACAACCAAGCGATGGAAAGTGATATCTGACGTCGCTTCAACGCGAAGCAATGCGTACACTTGCTGACTTTGAGCTTAGCAGAGGCAGAATTTATTTTTGCGCGAGCATCAGTCGATCCTCCGTTGATTTTACAACTGCATATTTTTCCAGCGGTGGGAGGCTGGTAGAGGAAATGGATGCGGGTGCATGTGATTAGTCGATTGCAGGAGGTGGAGTTCTTCAGCTGCTGGAGTATCTTCGTGTTGTGACACTTCAAGATGCTGTCGTTCTCCAGCACGATATCCCAACCACCCTATATTGAACCACCACGTGCTCAAACGTGGTGGTTCTATATAGGGTGGGCCGCCCAAGTTCATCAACTTTAAGGATGCGCTTATTACCTCTCTAAATAACTGCGTCGTCTCCCCACAGAACAGCAACTTAAAGAGAGTGGTTAGAGTACTCGTCCAAAAGATGTCTCGTCTGTTCCCGTACGTAGCCGTGATTTTGATATCCGTCCGAACGGAGGTATAGTGTATGCTCGTGATACCCAGCCACTCATTTGTAAATCAAGCAGGTCGAAGGCGCGAACCCCCCCCACCCCCACCACCATTGCCCCGTCATATCCGCGAGCGCACGGCGAGCTGAGGCGCGACCCCCCCCGCCGCCGCCGCACAAGCATGGATTTAGGAACACCAGCCGTGGGGAAGAAGCGACCTTTGTCTGGTATGGGGATCGGCGACTCAGTAATGCCTCATGTCGACGGCGACGTGGAGCTTGTCCTCTCAGATAACGTCGATACGTCAGGTAACTCAAGCAGACTAGCGATTCAAGCACCGGCCACGACGTCTCCGACTATGGGCCTCCGCTGAATGAGACCCAGTTCAAGTCCTGGGAAGGTTTCTATGACTTCATTGAGACCTATCAGTCTCAGTCATACAGGTAAATATCAACTTTATATTCAATACGTCACCAATTTTCTGACATGGCTATTCGTATGCTATATTTAGATTTTCCGTGTCAGAACAAATACTACGGCTGCTGAGCGCAATGCGAAGATAAAAAAAGTCGACGAGGGCGACGGGGATCGTAATTCCTGAGCACCTTGGATATTACGTGAAGACTCTAGTTTGCACGCACAGCGGAAGTACAAGGCTCGCGGGAACGGGAAACGACTTCGACAGGAGTCCAGACAGAGGGATTACACAGCCCAGGTAATGTCTATGCTCGGAGCTGTTCACACCATTATCGCACGGTTGGTGCCAGACGGTCTCAATAATTATCGAACAGGTACCAGACGGGCACGTTGGTATTAATCGGGCCCGATTTGGTGCTGGACGGGTACGATTGGCGTTGAAAATTTATAGATTAATGACGATGTTTTGAATTGGTTTGTCTAGATTAATGTGGGTGCGAGGCTTGTCCATTACACGCAGGGACGTTTGCTGTCTGCGTCACGGCGAGCAATTTACTCCGCAATCACAAGTTGACGAAGCAGTTGCATCAGTCCGCACAGCGATTGCGCCTGCTGTGCTACAAACTGTGGATGTGTTACGGAAGGCGGGAGCAAAGGAAACAGGCGTCAGCAAGTACATTATCGAGAATTCAGACTACAATCCGACCAACCGTGATGTGCACAATATCGTCCTTCAACTGAAGGAGGCTGATAAAGAGCAAGGTCGAAATACAAGCTCAAAACGGTTAAAGGCATGGATGGCTGAGTTTGATGAAGAAGAAGGAAACGTCGTATATTTCGTCGATCGCTTCGGCGAAAAGGTACATTTTCACATGAATTGAATGAATAATTACACTTAACGTTCCGCTAACACATTCAGTTTGCTTCAGGTAATTGCTACATGCATTACGCTTCAAATCAATTAAATGCGATCAATGTTCGATTAATTTCCTGAAGTTATCATGATCAACCAATGGCACCAATGCTGCAAAGTACAAGGTGTTTTCTTTTATGGCTCACGAGGCGTTTGGGCATGGAGAGTTTGTTCAGCATGCTCTCGTTCAGACGAACGTCGTACTACGCTCCTGACCACACTCGAAGAATTCAAGAAGAATAACCCAGCGTGGGTTAAAGTCCAGTGCATTTTGATCGACAAGGCTTTTACTGAGATGTCCGTTCTGAAGACTTCATTTCCGGACGCTACTATCCTACTCTGCCAATTTCACCTCCTCAGGTACCTTCGCAAAGAAATAGCTTCATCGGACTACGGATTTACCTTCTGGCTAAAAGATCAACTGCGGAGTACGATCTGTCTACTTGTATACGCGAGGACGGAGCTATAGTATGAGAAACATCGGACGTATCTGCGGTTCCTTACTAACATGGGCAAAACGGCAACAATGCAGTCGACCGGGCCATCGGCCAACTTATGCGAAGTCAATATCCCATATTGCGTCGTTGACGAAACGTCTACTGGAAAACCTCGCGATGAGGGTTCATCTACACATCGATTCGAGGTGTACTTCACAAAAAAAATGGGATAGTTGTCGTGAATTATGGTGTGGCTACAAACGCCAAAATGCTGTTACTTTGGGGAATAACACAAACATCCGGCTCAAATCATCGTGGAACACACAGAACTGAAGGAGTAGGTCGATTCATTCATGGAATGGACCAGTGCATTGCGACGATTATGTACTACCAGGCTCTGCAAGAAAAACGTTTTCGTGATCGTGTCTTTAACGTTTCGACTATACATAACCCAGAATACGATCGCGAGATGTCTGACGTCGCTAATATTGTAAGCGACCATGCCTTCAAGCAGACTTTTACGCAATACCAGTACGCGAGACGTCGGATACCACCTACCGTTACTATGAAACATTTCCGGATATATACTCCATCAAGAACGAATCAATGGAGGAAGACGCTCTCGATGAGCCTCACACTGAGTACGTGGTGAACAAGATAAAGTGGGAATGCTCCTGCTTATTTATGACCGCGCGGTTGTTGCCGTGTCGTCACGTCTTCTTCATACGGTTGGCGCTAGGAAAAGAAACGGTTATTCCTACCTAACTACTACATCGAAGATGGTTGCTATCTTCAATTCGCGCAGCGGCCCCGCCTCCGGATATCTCGTTTCCGTCGTTTGCAGTCGCAACGTAATTGAAGATGCCCAGACCCCATGGAACTCTAATAGGAAGTACCGTGAGGCTAGCAGTGTGGCCAGCGCTATTTTGACACGATGGCTAGCCTGGGCATGTCTGAGTAAGAACAGCGATGCAAGGGCTCCGCCAAGTGGCCGACATGTTCAAGCAGCGTAAATTCGAACGCCTGGTTAACGTATCGGTACGGAGTTAATTAATCTGTCAAACGAGACAGATATACCCCCTACAGAGATCGATATCCCATTTTTCTCAGCACCGGGCAGCTCTTCCGGAAACGAGTACGGCCATGCGGACATGATGTTGGAACACAACAGCGAGACGGGCACCCACGATGGAGAGACGGGCACCCAGACAGGTAATGACGGAGACGGGAACGCAAATGGGCGTGGAAGCTGTAACGAGGACTAAGGCGGGCGTTGACGGCGGGACGGCTATTGATGATAATCCAGAACCAAGTCAGGTTTTGCCGACTAAAGCTTCATCGAATGTGACAAAGAAAAAGAGTGATACCGGCGATTGACTGGAGGAAGTTGGATTTTCCGATGATTTTGAAATTGAAATCCCCGAGAGGACACGAGGACGTCCAAAGCAGAACCCAAAAGCTAAGAAAGCTCAGCGAAACCTCTTTATCTCAATGGCAAAAGAAGACTCAGAGATACGTGGGAAAAGACTGAGTATCGCATCTGTGGAAGACTGTCTTCGGGGAGATCCTACGTACGAATCGGCTGCGGATACTATAAAGCAATTCAAATTGTACGAACTCCACAAGACGAAACCACCTATTGCCCAACAAATCTCCAAGCTTAACGACCGTTGACCCAGTCCTCCGAAATCGTTCGCATTATCAAAAGCGTTCTGCTGAGCAAGTGTACGTCCAAAATTACAGCCCTACAGGCTAAACACCCTGGTTAGCGGAGAGGGATATCGCGAAATTGTGGCTGTTGGTTTATAAGCCTATTCTACGCTTAGCATCATGCGCAAGTTTCATCGGGCTCAAAAGGTTATCGCTGAAAATTGACAAGGCGTTGCACTGGATCGATAGTATAGATTTCACACTGAATTTGTTGGTTCCTTCACCGTAACTCAAGATCAAGATGTACCTTACAGACTTAAGTCCATGCTGATCCTCTCATCAAAGGAAGTTATCTTACGATTTTCACATGGAGTCCTCCAGCTTAAGTAATACGTGTACATGCTGGATCGAAGCTTTAGAACTCGTCGCACGGGGATGCTTCGGAGACTCGACAATGCGCTCGGGGAGGATATTTTGTTCGGCCAAAACCCCAATGTCGTTATTGTGGATCCCTCCATCGTTAGAATCGACCGGGGTGGTAAGGTTCAAGATAATCTCGATGTGCTGTGCGAGACTTTCTATGGCATATCGGACGAGAAAATACTCTTCCCGATCAACCTGATTGAAGTTCATTGGTGCTGCATCATGATCGACCTACTGAAGAATGACGTACAAATGTACGACTCCATGAGCTCGTCGTACATATCGAAAGTGCGGGTAGTAGCGGAGATGGTAGTACCGCTGATACCTGATTTTCAAGAAAGCGTTACAGAATCCGCAAGGTAGAAGGCAACCTCGGCGTTCAGTTCAACAGCTAACTGCGGTATGTACGTGCTTCTCACCTTTGCGTTTTTGTCGAGGAACACACTTTGGAAGCGTTTGGCAAGAAGGTCTTTAACTATTTGCGGTACAGATATCCCACTATGTGCACATAAGTAGCGACTTACTACAACTGCTTTTCACTTCTACATCTAAATAAGGTTTTGGCTATGTGATAAACTCATGAGCGTTCCTATGGCGCGCGCCGTGCTACATTCTTCCGTGAACACATAATAGTAGCGATCATTTGCACTGAGGGCCTTAGCTATAGACCGACAATACCCCCCCCCCCCCCCGCGTCCCCGCATTCAGCACTTGCGGAAACATCGCAGAGTCCTCGACAATCGACGACAGGAGAATGTTCCCTTAACGATCTCTCGTCGTCCTCTCGAGAACTGACCGGCGGCAGGCTGTGTACGTGTATATTTGTATACGGCTGGCTGTACTGTCTTTATCGTTGGACGAGCACCCACGAGCACTAGAGGAGCGCAGATGGGTGCAATAGTCTCGTCATTTTCGAAGTAGACGGGTGCAGCAACAAGTGCCAACTTTAAAAGGCAATGCCTCTGCTCAGTGCTAAATTCGATGGTGTGTATCAGGATCTAAAGATGGCTGTAAACGGGATTAACCGGAATTTGCAAGCTGTTGAATGAACACTTGCAGATGTCATGAAGGTGGTGGCTCTGCTCACAATGGATCCTCACTATTGCAAGTTTAGCTCATCTCATGTGCTGGAGCCAATTTAAGAAATACTTTTGCTCCAGTATCAGTGGGAGTTGCTAGCGGTCAGCGTGTATCGACAGAGCGGCCTGATACAGCTTCAAATTATAGACTGAGTCGTGATATTTAAAGTGTACGTGAGCTGTGGACCGAGTGGCATGATGGTTTCTCTCTGTGGCAGCGTTGCTGTGATCGAGCTTAAGAAGCATTTTTTTTGTTTTGTTAGCTAAATGATGTGGAAGTGATGCGAGAAGTCAACCGCCGCCGCAAATCATTGATCTCGTGGAGCGCGGAGCGTTTGCATGCTCTAGCGGTGGGTCGTGCGATTGTATGCGTGCTATTGAAATCGTCATAAGCAAAGTGAATTCCTACTGACTGCAGCATAAGAAGAGTCTTGTGAGGGGAGAGAGTTAGTATTTATAGAGGGCTCCAGCACATCGACCAGCGCTGTTTAGGGAGGTTCGTATGGTTAATCAGCAAGGAATGGGTCCTCTCATCACATGCATACGGGTGTTTTTTAACGTTCTGCAGCGTCAATAAGACTTGGTTGAAGTTATTAGCTCCGGATCTCAAGTCCATAACCCCCCTGTATTTGAGGATCCGTACCCGCGACGACCGTTTTCTTCATTCCAGCACACGCTGCAATCACTTAAAAAGTACTTATAAGCTATGAACAGCTGCAGAGCCGGTGTAGTGTTTACAGCGGTACGAGGAAATCTTTCTAAAGTATGTTCAATACGACTTTGATTTGGTTATGGACACCACTATATATGCTTTCGGTAACCACGCGCAGGTTTGGTACCATACGAGAGAATGCGTCCTACATGCGTTTGAAACGCATGTAATTGCATGTCCGAGCAGACCTTTGGTGTAGCTAGCCTTACCACTACTTTGTACATGCGAGAAGCCAGTTCGTTGAAGGGTCTTGAGTTTTGTAGCGGCCATTCGTTGAGTAGCAGACGCACGGGAACCGCACGTGCGGACCATGTCACAATCACAGTCATATACTGTAGGGAGAGCAAATGGTCGTGTGAACGCGGAGTTTTCTCAGAGACGGCTGCGACGACGGTGCTGCGCTTTAGGATTCATCTACACTGGTATTGTAGCCAGTGGTATGTATAATTTCAAGTCTGCAGCTCGCCTGTCGATTAACTTGCACGGGTGGCATTTTTGTTTGTATGGAAATTATAATTGGGAGAGCAAATGATCGTGTTCGCCCGGCGTATTCTTGGAGAAGGCTGTGGCGGCAGCGTGCGCTTTGAAATGTATCTACACTGGTATGATAGCTAGTGGGGTGTACAATCTCTGGTCGTCGTGGTGATTCGTAGCCTTCGTGATTTCCGAAAGTGAACTGTCATTTTGCGGCTCTGACGCTTGTGACAGAGCGGAAACAAAAATATTTATGGAGAAATATATTTGAATAAAATGAAGTGACGCTTTTAACATAGCGACGCTTGCAACAGGGGGATACTGTACTTCCCAACCGTGATAACCATTACTATGTGCACAAAGATTTGACTGTACCGACTTCCTACGCTTATAGTGGACAACCTCATATATGAGTGACCAATCAAAAAAAATATTGCTGTATTTTGATGAACTCCTAAGTTCCACATATAAGCGACGTTGCAAACATATCACATCGTTTAAACTAGTTGTATACCGGTATTCAACCGAGACGATCACCATTCATTGCCCAACCGATGCAATCGTCCCCTCCTCGTACTTCCGCCGGAAAGCGCCGTGCTTCCTTTATAGCATATAAGCCAACGCTGCACGTGCGCTAGAAGAATCGAAGGACGTTCGAAAGGTTATTAAGATGCAGTTTCCCGACCTAAGCCCTGATGCCTACGAATCTCGACGAACGCTACTTTTGAAATGCTCTACTCAACGAAGCTGACATCGCAGCAGCATATGTGATCGAAAGCCTTGTCAAATGCTGCGCTATTGATGCAAATGTTGGTGAAGTCGATTCGGATAACGACCAAGGAAATGAAGATCGATAATTGTCAGTAATACGAACGTATATTGTCACCCATAACTTCATTGGAACTGCTAACTGAAAAGTCACCCGTCGAAGTTAGTCGACAGACACGCTACAGACCTGAAATTGCACATGCAGTTAAATGACATACCTGTGTAGCTGATACGATAGCAGAGCACCGTCGCTGCATCCAGCAGCGACCATCCACAGCGTAAATATCCTCGCTTGCGCACGCCCATTGACCACCCTCTATTATAACTTCTGTCGGGGCGGCTAGGCACTTGCAGTGCGGCGGAGGAAGCAGGTAGGTTGGACTTGTGGGGAACGACGCACGTTTTGGAATGATGATATTTGTTTGTTTTTCTTTTCCATCTACGACATGCATGCGCTCATGGAAGCACCTTGTGCTCTCCATGCGCTTCCTTACTGGGTATTCTGGCATTTGCGATCGTAGTACTCCTTCTGTTTGACTTGAGCTTGTTCGAGATTCTGCCGAGCTTCTTCTACGATCTCTTGCCTTTTTTTGCAAAGTTTCTCGCGATCTCTGCAATCGTTACATCTTGGTCCGACTGTAGTAGGCCTTTCATTTCTTTAGCGACTAGGTTTGAGATCTTACGCCCTATGTCAACCTCAAATGGAGTAAGTTTTGTCCATGTGAGAGTTGAGTGGGCATGCTCTACAGTTCCAAGTTATTTCACCCAATCATCGCCATGATACGATACCATGCATCTCAGAGCCTCTTCAAGTACTAAGTTGTGACGTTCTGTCTGGCCATCAGCTCGAGCTCTGAGAGATGTGGTCATACTTAGCGTGACACCCATCAGCTTCATAAGTGACTTCCAGAATCTGGATTGAATTTCGAGTCACAGTTGCTGGTAATTACTTTCGGGCCACTATGGTGTCTAATAACAGCATCAAAGTAAATTTGGCTGTGTCCTGAACATCTCCCGTAGTGTAGATAGGTACCTATTTTTCGCGTTTCGACAGTTTGTCGATTGCAACTAAGATAGCAATAAATCCTTCCGACACCAGCAATCTAGTGATGAAGTCCATCGAAACAACTTCTTAGCATTCCTTAGGAATTGGTGATGGCATCAGAAGACCTTTCTTCTTCTGACTGCTGAACTTCCATCTCGCGCAGGTCTCACAGGTACGGACATACTCTCGAACGTCACGATTCATAGTCGGCCACCAATACCATTGCGACAGCTTTAGGTGAGTACGACGGCTACCCGGATGCGCTGACGTGCTGCCATCAGGGAACGCTATGATGACATTCGTACGTAGACCTTTGCTTCGGAACACATAAACGGTAGACGATATCTCTCTTTGTGTTCTTAACGAAGAGTAAACCGTTGTGTTTCACAAACTTTTCCATGTGGGTACCATGCATCCACTGCTGCTTGAAGTCTTGGTCCGACATGTACCCGAGTTGAAACTCTTCCTTCTGGTCAGCGGACAAGTGCAGCTCGCATATTGGAAATCGGACGCTGTTGACTTGCTCCTGCGGTACACCAATCGGACGACTCTCCCCCCGGAAGTCGACATCGTCGAGAATGAGATTGGAGCTTCGACCGACGTAACACCGATGTTTGAATTATCTACTCCTGTGTATACACTACGTGTCTGCAGAGACCTTAGGGGTTAGGATAACCATAGCTAAGACTCGGGGGGTCATACGTCTTCCTCTGAGCACTCCGCTACGCAGCCCCGCTGCACCTGGTAACACTTGTAGTCAATCCCTCACCTGAGTCTTAGGACTATTCTTCGGTGAGGATGGAGCAGACAGCGTCTTCTAATCTGTCCCAGAGCCAGCAAGACGCGCTGAAAAAGCTTATGTCTTTGCTCGGCCCTGAAGGCATAACGCATCTTGCTTTGCAAGGACGGGACGCGGTGAACGCGCGTCTGGAGGCGTTCCAAGTTACGAGAATGCTCTGTTTGAGCACCTCCAGCAGAAGATGTCAGCGTCTGCACCGACGTCGACGGCATCGCTGGATGGGCCTCCCGGCCAAAACCGCTCATCGTGAGCGTCAAGGCTTTCGAAAGAAAGGAGGGGGGGGGACCTCATGTTTTGGATCCGTGAGATCGAAATGGCGATGGATTGGCCATGCCTCGTACTGAGCAACAGCGCGTTGCGCTAGCGATCTCGGAGCTCGGTGGCCGAGCACGAGAATGGGCACTCACGTGCGGCACATCGGTGGACGCGGCCTTCCCGAGCTGGGAAGAGCTGAAACTCGAGCTTTCGCAAGTGTTTGCTCCGCCTATTCCGGGTGTACCACGTGAGGTCACGCTTTCTGAGTACCCGCCAGGGTAAGAAGGACTTGGTGGACTTCGTCCAGGAGTTGCGAACTCTGATCGCCAGCATAGCGGCCGATCCGCTGCCAGAGGCAGAGACTGTGACAGTCTTTATAGAGGGCCTCCGCACTGGCGTGGCCAGGACGGAAGTCTTCCGCATTCACCCTTCTTCTTTTAAGTAGGCCATGAGAGTGTCGTTTCGAACGCCGAGTTCAACTTCAAGTAGTCTCGACTTGGCTAGGGCGTTGCTAACGCTACTCCGTCCGACGGACCGGTCCCTATGGACCTCAGCTACGCTGAAGATGAGGAAGTAAAGCTTCATGCTGCCGGGCAGCGTATGGGTGTTCGTCGGTGCTTCATCTGCCGAAGCACCACCCATTGAGGCCAACCTGCCCGTCACGCAGGTCACGTCAAGCTCCTACGAGCCTCCGCATCTGCATCGAGCCCAGCCATCGGCTCGTCGCGGGAAACGTCGACACTAAGTAGCCGCGGGGAGCCCGCTGGGGAAGAACGGAGCTCTGTTGAGCCTCATGGAGGTGGAGGGCAACAGGACCCAGCTCCGGAGAGAGCCGTACTCTTTAACACGGAACGTATATGCAAGCCGGGCTTGCTCGGCGTTGAGGCGAGCAGAATGTCTTGGCCGATGCGTTATCACACAGGCCAGACTATGAGATCGCTCACGTCACGACGGTGACTTCGTCTGTGACAGACTTGATCCGCGCGGCGTACGCGTGTGACGAGCCCAGCATAGCTCTGCTACATGCGCTAGGAAGCGTGGAGTTTGCTAACTCAGACATTAAGCTGTCAGCGCGGTTGCGCGCGAGGCTACATTGATACACTCTCGATGTTGGCCTATGGTACTACGGTACTGGTCCAGAAGACACCCCACGTGTCGTGGTTACTCACGAAGAGGATCTCAAGTACCGTATCCTCTATGAGGCACATGATACCCCCACTTGACGGTCATCTCGGTTCAAGAAAGACCTACAGCTCGGTGAGCTCCCACTACTGGTGGCCGAAGCTTTACAAGTGGGTCAGTACTTATGTATGCACGTGTGAGACGTGTCAACGGGTTAAACCCTCGCCACACTCGGTCGCGCCGTTGGTCAGCTTGCCTGTACCCACGGGGTGTTGGCAATCCATGAGTATGGACTTTGTGTTCGGCCTGCCACGGGTTGCGGCTGGCGACATGGGGATCGTTGTCTTTGTCGACCGATTGAGCAAGATGGCTCATTTAGCGGCGGTGCCGGACACCATCAATGGAGAAGGAACAGCCACACTGTTCATGGGTCGTGTATTTCTATAGCATGGTCTGCCAGAGACAATTGTTTCGGATCGAGATCCCCGTTTCACGGGTAATTTTTGGGCGTCGGTCTTTAAGGTGCTCGGCACTCGACTCGACATGTCCATAGCGGACCATCCGCAGACCGATGGTCAGACTGAACGCGTGAATCGCGTTGACAAAGACATGCTTCAGAGTGTCTGTGCGGATAGATCCAAGCAATGGAGCACCATGCAACCACTCGTTGAGTTTCCATTGAACAATGCGGTGCATGCCTCGACAGGCTTCACCCCGTTCTATTTGAACGGTATCACACGCCCTCGCGTCCCGCTGACGCCACCACTCCGTGGTTCTGAGCTTAGTGGGGGAGGGATAGCCGATGGGATAGCTGATATCAGCCCAGCTGTAGTTCGCAGGCAAATTGACACGTTCGTGTCTACGCGTTTAAGTGTCTTACGACAAGTACTCGATGCGATGGCTGAAAGCCAAGATCTCAGAAGGAACAGGCTGATGCAAAGGGCAGAAGAATATTGAAGTGCTTACCGTGGGTGACAAAGTTCTATTAAACGCTAAAAACCTACCTACACATGCAGTGTCTGTGGTCTTCAATACCAAGTTGGGCCCGCGCTTCATTGGACCTTTAAGGTCATGGCCAGGAGGGCCTTGCGTAGACGCTCAATCTTCCGAAAAAGATGCGTACACACAGCGTATTTTACGTAGGCTTCCTTAAGCCATATCGAGACCCGGCTTGGTGAGCGCGGAGGGTTTGACGCCACAACCGGTGGCTGGCCAAAGTGCTGGAGGCGCATGAGGAGGTCCAACTGACCACATAGCTCAGCGAGCGAACGGTCTAGCGATTCGAAGCGACGAGCAGAGGGCTGCTCCAGGAGTTCTAGGCGGTTGGCAATCGAGGGAGGAGACTGAAACCCCAGTCGACCCGATGAAGCATGGCATCGATCTCGTCAGCGAGACGGTCACGATGACTCGTCGCCCACTGTAGCGAGTCGGACAGGGTCTGCACCCGCCTCTCGACCGCTAGCAGATCACTGCGACTCGCAACGCGAGGATCCAGCCGGTCATCGACCTCCACCGCCGTTGCTCGATGAGCGGAACTTCCCACTATCATGTGGAGCGCTTAGTGGCGCGGCGTCGTCGCCAGGATCGTACCCAATATCTTGTGAAGTGGAGGGTTATCCTCACTCACAGAACTCTTGGGAGTACGAAGTTCCCCTCCGGCAAGATTGCCCTGACGTCGTGGACGCTTTCGATCGACGCGATAGCAGAGCCCCGAGGGCGAGCGACCGAGGAGTCGCTCGCCTGGCGCTTCCGGCAATAGCCGCTGGGGGGCCAAATACCAGCAGCAGAGCTGTCGCTCTGGTCTTGAAGAGGAGCGGCCTCACGAGCGTGAGATCCGCTAGCAGTGACAGCAGAAGCACCGAGTGCGAGAGAGCCCTGGGGGCGAGGCCGGTAAGCAGGGGTAATTGGCGTTTCGCCTTGAGTTTCGCGAACTCGAAACGTAGTTGACGTTCGACTCGAACATTAGATTCACTGAAACTAGCCCGAAGGGCATTAATGGAGAGAGCTTGCGAGCTCCTTCCACCCAGCTTTGGAACTGTCCATCGTCTTCCCAAGACGTCTCTCCTGACAGGAGCACAACTGGGTAAGTCCGCATCGGTGACCCGTCCGTGCCGAGCTCTTGCAGGCGATCGTGATAGTCGCGCTGAGTAGTCACTTGAGGGGTCAAGTATCTCTCTCTGAGAGACTCTTGCGCGGCGAGCCCGTCGGGTGTTGCGGCCGCCGGTCCAATCACATACGTGTTAAGCAACTCCGATGCTGCTCGGCGAGCCACTTCGCTGGGATCTCGAGGCTCAAAGCCATAGTCACGAAGTGACGAGGTGTACAATGGCCGAGCCGTAGGTCGCCACGAACGTGGGAGCTGCGGATCAGCCGCGAGCTGTTGCTCCTGGACTTCGCCCAAAGGATTGGTGACGACACCAGATCCCCTGGGATCATCTGTTGTTCCCCGCGAAGGTAGCGGAGGCGCATTGCGCAGGACTCGTGGAGTCGAGAGCTTGAACGGATTTGGAGCGCGCAGTTGGCGGCGCAGGATCGACGAGCGGACAGGGCTACTACCGGTCATGGACTCAGTGCAGTCGACCTCCTCTTCACCTTCCTCAAGGTCGTCGAAGAGGGCGTCTCGCGCAAAGCATACGGGGCACTGCCTCCGCGGCTTCGTTCTGACCGTATCGGCGCTTGTGCGCTGAGTGATACTCTCGCACCGAGAGCCGCGAGGGTGCGGGAGGCGCACGGTCAGAGACCTGTCCCGTACGGGATGACGATGATAACGAAGGTGTCGGAGACACAGAGGGGCTTAGCCCGTGGCGAGGGCTGTTATCGCGAGGCGAACGAGGGAGGTCAAAAGACCAACTGGCTGTTGACATCTGAGTGTGAACACTCAATGCGGAACAAACAGTGAAACGCTCTTGGAGGGGAAGGTTCCGGACCTTTTTCGATTGATACAATTAGACCCTCGTGGATACGGTGTGTCCACGGTTTGGTGGGGGAGAGTGTAACGGGGTTACACGAAGGTAACGCGAGTGTAGCCGTGCTACGTGTCACCTTGTAGTAAGTGGTACTTGGTACCTCTTGGATTAACGGGATTTCAGTACGTGGACACTCGGTATGCATTTGGCTAGGTCTAACTATGGTAGATAGTTAGAGTCATACATTTACACCACAGGCGGCTTTGCCGCAGATAAGCAGCAAATAACAGTTCTGTTTTAGCATTAAAGAGAGTATTGCCCTAGGTTTAGGAATACTGACTCTTTTAGTCTCTAGTGGTATAACTAGAGTGACCTAAGCCTCTGCGAAGACCTTAGGCGTTAGGATAACCACAGCTAAGACATACGTCTTCCTCTGACGCACTAGCCCCGCTGCAACTGCGCTCTTTCAAGTCGTTCATCTGCTCTCGCAGACGCTCTGCGGGTCCTTGAATACGAATTCGGCTTCCAACTTCATAAAGAAGTCGTCGACACTCGCGAAAGTGTCCATTTCAGCCGTGTACCAGTGTGCAGCAGTATGCTTCAGCGTTCCGGCAATCACGCCAACATCCTTTTCTTCAGGGCTGCCTCCGTGTATGCGATATTCTTAGCTTCAAAGTACTGGTCAATCTGTTGTTTGTATAAAGCAAATGACTCGTTCATGGTACCGCTGTACGTAGGCAGTTTTACACATTCCAGCTTGAGCTCAGAGACCTGTTTCATGTGCGTGATAGTCTCAATGAGCTCGGTTTGTTTCTGGATCGAAGCGAGCATACTCTGCATAAGATGTGCAGGATCCGCCATACTTGATACTTTCGGCTTGATCACTTTTCGAAAACCTTTAAGATGAACGGGAGATAAAAAGGGGAACTTGCTATAAGGAATAGGAGTAATCCTAAGGTTCGGAACGACTAGTTTTGTCGGTTCTGGTCTTCGGATGCCTTCGACGAGGTCGATCCACCATCGAGTGCTTGGCGAACGCGCTTAGCACGTTTACGCGTCGAGTCGCTCCACTTGGAGTACGGAGGTTCTTCACTCACCTCGATTTCTCGCAGCACACGCTGGATTCCAGTCGAGACGAGGTGGTGGTGCGATGAAGTTGAGTCTTGCGTCGATTAGCAAACTCACAATGCGACGTTTCTCTGCGCCACGTTCACAGCCGTGCATTTAACGAGCTTGATCAAAGCCTGTAGTATACGATCAACTTGGCTATCGACTTGTGGAGGTCTGTGCGCGCTTTCTTTGTAGCACCCGGATCGTCGACAGACAAACGTAAGAACTCGCCGAGTAACGGAACCTCATTGTCCTTCTGATGGACAACAGACGGTTTTGCTCGAGGCATAACCTTGCCTAAGCGGGCCAGAGCAACGAGACTGCTAGAGAGTGCTGGCCAAAGGTTGCCAAGATCCACTCAACTTACCGGCCAGCCAAGAATTACGCGTACTAAATAGGGACTTGTTTTTTCAAACGGGGCAGGATCAAGATCAGCAATTCCAATTATAGTCAATGCAATAACCGGGGCCGAGTATCCTCAGGCACTATCAACAGCCTTCCGGTCGAATTTGCATCAATTAGCGTACGCTGGCCAAAACCTGAAATTACAGTTATGTCCACACGCAGTGTGCAGCTGGGTGTCCATCAAGGAACAACCACTTACGGTCACAGCACTTTCGGGACGACAGCGGCGACACGATGACAGCGACGATAGCGATAGCCGCGGATTCGTTGTGGGGAACGACGCACGTTTTGGAATGATGATATTTGTTTGTTTTTCTTTTCCAGCTACGACATGCATGCGCTCATGGAAGCACCTTGTGCTCTCCATGCGCTTCCTTACTGGGTAAGCTTCTTTTTCTTTTGTGTATACTTAACCTAAATGTAAGCAACGTTTCCTTTTTCCTTAATTTGTTTTGTGCAGGTACGCATCAGATACGTACCTTCGGCGGCTGCCTGCCATGCGCGTCCTGGCCGTCCAAGGCAGCTCGCGCATGGTGGCTTGCTACATAGGCCGCTGGCGTGCTCGGTCAGCACGCCCGTGAGGGTGATGGCCTAGGCGTGCTGACCGGCACGCCGTGCTCGGCCTGACAACTTCCATACCAAAACTATTTCACCCGTCGAAGTTAGCCCACAGACACGCTACAGACCTGAAATTGCACACGCAGTTAGGTTACATACCTGTGTAAATGAATACGAAAGCACGGGGTCGTCGATGCAGCCATCGCAGAGATATCTCCGCGTGCGCGTGACCAATTGCCAACACTGTGATAAAAGATGTGCTTTGTATTACCGTACACACTTTTCTAAGTACACCTACGCTACTTCGGTAATTACCGGTTACCGGAGCGTCACTTTTGGAGTGTGGTACCTTTTTTTTACCGGTACCTGACCTGTCCACTATAAGCGGAGGAAGTCGGTATGGTGCACATACAGCCTCTATAAACACATGGAGTATGCAATTAGACAGATTGTCTGCGGTTATGCCACACAATTTCCTTGCGCTAACTTATGCGCAAGGAAATTATGAGTCAATACGGTACCACCAGCAAGTTAGCTCAAAAAGTCGACTTTACGGTATTCAGAGCAACATTTATGGTTTCGGGCGACTCACTTCAAGCTCATGGACCGATCCGAAACTTCGACTCCTTCATTCCTGATCGCGCCCTCTCTGGACGACCGTTACCACGTACACTGTGTTCATCATTTGCCTTTTTTCAGGCGGCGCCGCAGATCGAAATAACTCGACGGACAGTTGACGAGTGAGAGAAACAATGGCGACGTTCCATCCCAGCGCCGTGATACAGGCCGGCGGTGCTGTGGCGTTGCTGCAGAGTCAAGGCAAGTGCCAGGCCATGGCGCAACAGGAAGAAGAGCTACGGCGGCGAGAGCGCCGCCGTCGTCAGTGCCGCGTGAGCCAGCGGCGCTACCGTGACAAGAAGGGCTCAGCCGAATACAACCTGAAGCTGGATGTCAACAACCTACGCGAGCACGTACAGCGCCTACAAGGCATGCGGGAGCTGCTAGAGACCAAGATCTGGGGAACCCGATTGGCCCGCGAGGGGGCCGTGCTCAAGGCTGCCGAGCAGTACTACACCGTCTTCTCGCACGGGATGCACAATCCTGAGGCGGGCGGCGACCGGGTGCGCAAGTGTTTCGACATGCAGGTGGGCTTCGTCAAGGCCTTCATGGATAAGGACGTGGAGTTCGGCGATTCGCGCGGCGTTTCAGCCGTGCTCGACCAGTGGCATCTGTACACGCAATTCCACGCCAATCTGTCAGTGCGCATGCTGTCGGCCGAGGTCTGCGGAACCGAGGACGCCCCTATTGTCGTCGTGAGGGGGGTGCTTGCAGTACGGCTGAACCGCTCGAGTATCGACAAGATGTTTCCACATATTCTCGCGAACGAGGAGCTAGTGCAGGTATTGCTCAGCCGCGAGATCGAGTACCCGACCTCAACCACGTACATGTTCAACTCACGCTCGCAAGTGGAGCGCCAGGACCTCGATGTGGACTTCTTGGCGGGCATCAACCGCCGTCTTGGTAGTTCATATGCCACGTCGCGTATCATGCAGCGCGCACTTATCTCGGACTGCTGTAAGCTCGGCTAGCTCTCCCAGGGGAGCGATGCCGCACGATGCCACGCTCAGCCTGCCCTGCATGAGGTTTTAGGGTTGTTGATGTAGTTTTCGCTGCTACCGGGCAAGGACTCATTGAAGGACGGCAGATCCGTCTCAATGTTTAATAACATTAAACTTGTCGCCATGGTGGCCATTTTGCTTGCGCTTTGGTCAGAGAAGCGTCCGCTCAAGTGGCGACCGCGTTGCTCCTCGCAGGGCGGGGCTGTTCCAACCGAATGGCAGGCGTCATTTTTGAGGCCAGCCATCGCTCACTTTGGACCAAGGTCAGCCACACGCGTCATGGTCGACGGCGGAGATCTTTTGCTGGTGCGTGTCTTTAACAGATACTACCTACATGTAGTACATGTACAATTCCAGCAGACAGTCCGAAATATTTCGCTCGGTACAGTACGGTAGTGTCCCGGGGACACTGTCAAGCCGTTGTCGCTAAGCATGACGGCAATTTGCAGTTGCTGGGGCAGCTGAAGAAGTCACTTTCACGTTATTTATTTCTTTAAGTAATTGAGAGGTGCTGGCTGTCCACCGAGCCCGTCTGCTGCCCCCGCGGTCTCGTCCAGCGCGGTTTCATTATCAAAACACGACTATAATTAACAACTTGCGCGAACCGGGCAGCGCGCATCCTACGGAGTCATTTTGTAGCCTCACGTGTGAGCTCGACCAGATAGATGACCAGATCATGATATAGTCCAGGCACCCTCACGACCCATCGCCCAATCGGGCCTGCGCTAGCTCGCGCTCCACCATGCTGCACTGCCGCCGACCGTCCGAGGTGTCGTTCTCGACGCGGGCACTGAGCTTGGAGCCATCCGTGAACAGCGCGCCTTGCAGCACGCGCGACGCGTCGATCGAGCTGCCGAACAGGTTGCTGATGCCGCCAAGGAAATCCACCTCCCAGTCCAAGCGCTCGACCTGCGCGCGCTCGTTGAACGAGAAGGTGGTTGTCGTCCGGTACTCGACCACGTGGTCGATGAGTAGCACGGTAAGCTCCGGCTCATCCAGGGCGCGTGGGAAGATTTTCTCGAGTGTCGCGCGGTTCATTAGCACCGTGATTGTGCCCTGCGCCACGACGACCGGCGAGTCCGAGGAGCCGAAGACCTCAGCCGACACGAAGCCAGTCTCGATCCACGCGTGAAACTGCGTGTAGCGGTGCCACTGCTCCAGCACGTCCTTCAGTCCGCATGCGTCGCCGAACTGCACGTACGGATCCAGGAAGGCGCCGAGGAAGCCCAGCTGCATTTCGAAGCACTTGCGCACGTACTCGCCGCCTGCCTCGGGGTTGTGCAGACCCTGCTCGAATACGGCATAATACTGTTCCACGGCCTTGAGCACGGCAGCGTTCTGCGCGAGCTTGGAACTCCAAAGCTTGGTCTGCAATAGTTCCCGTAGGCCCTTGAGCGACTGCACGCTCTCGCGCAGACTATTTACGTCCAGCTTGAGATTATATTCGGTCGAGCCCTTCTTGTCGCGGTATCGCCGCTGGCTCACGCGGCACTGCTTGCGACGCCGCTCGAGCCGCGCCGCCTCATCTAGAGCGGGTTCCGGCTGGGCCATGCTTGCTTGGCGAGCTAACGTCGATACGGTGGACTGTGTTGTGTGCGATGCACAAAGCAAAATGGCTTATGAAGCGTATCATCATTATTGGAGACCGGCTCCCGAGAAGAGGTGCGGCGACGAGAGACGCGCGCCAACTTTCGAATTCGCCTTTTGGGCGACTTTGTTTCGTTTCGTTCGCGCAGGGCTAAAATAGTAAATTTGGGGTATACATGGTCTAAAGTTGGGACAATTTCACGTTTGGCGCTAAACTTAAACTCGGATGGCTTTCAATCAAGGTTTCAACTTCGGACTTCTAAGGCTAGTTTGGTAGTTTTCGAACCAAAGCGGTATCGTTAATTTTACAGGAAGACAGGCCCTGACTCACTGAACGTCCCTTCGCATCGTGCCAAACGTCATACTTCTTTCGTTGCATTGGTCATTGCTTCGACTCAAGGTCCACAGTCTCGAAGCTGGATTAAGAACGGCCTCACAATTCCTCGCCAGTAGTTAATTAAGCAGTTCGGTTTGCTAGCGATGAGTTTAACTGGAAGCTGCGCTGCGCCGCAGCAGTTTATTTTTAACGTTTGCCGTCGCCACTTCAGTTACGGCGCAACGTAAAAACAGACGCACGTGCCGCACCCGGCCCAGGCACCGCGTGTGGTATGCAGCGGTCCCTATCACCGCAGGTGGTAGCCTGGTATGAGTGACCATGATTGTTCGTGCGCTCGACAAGGGCAAGTTGCAGCACAAGATTGACCAGCAGCCCTTCGCCCTTGGTGCTACCCTGAAGACGGGGAGAGCAGGCCTCGCACATAGTTGCGCGCCGGGCGAGAGGGTGACCGGCGGCACCCGTTGGGTCACAAAGCTCCAACTGTGAAGACCACCGGTTTCCAATCCGTCAAGACCATTCACTGAGCTCATGAAGGTGGCAGCCGCGCTCATCTGGTGAAAATGACGGATGGCGTTTGCGTTCCACCTTTGCAGCATTCTTGCAGTCGCAGCGGAGCACGAAGCTGCTTCAATCCGTCGCGAAAGTCGTTCACGCCGAGCGAACCTTCTCTAGTCGCCGCACACCAGCCCGAGCCGATCGAATTAGTTGTGTTCATCTCTATTTACAGAAATTCTCAATACTAATTTTTAAATCGAAATTATATTCTAATATTATGTATATAATATATTTAGCAATATCGTACCATTTCGTGCTCGCTATTTATAATATTTATAATTGGGAATGCCCAATAAGAAATAATTTGGATATTGTATACAAGGTGGTGCAAACCCCCCAGACTACAAAGATGCAAGATGTACGGAATTACTCTGAATTGCGTCCGAAACCTGAGCTGGAATGGCGACGTTTAATGAATGAAGCCCACCAAGGTGCGTGCAGCACACGGCTGTAATAGATATTGTTCGTTATGAGCCTTTAATTTAGCACGTGTATGACTTCCCGCTACAGCTACGCTAAGTATGGAGTAGCAACTCGTCACTGCACGCGAGTATTACATGCATCTCTGAAAGCTTCACGGCTGGTTGCGATTCCGGATTATTATAATAGGTGTGGCATTTAATTATAACGGTTTTTTATTTGATCTATTCGGAAAAATGATTTAGTTTTTCAGTGATCAAACCCAAGGGCTTTTCCCAAAACAGGGACGACATACGGCCGATAATTCCAAATGAACTTTCTGGCAGTCTCTATTGCCAGCAATAATCTACTCAACAGCAGGGTTCGTCGGGTACACCTGCCGCACGTTGATGTTAATGCGCTGTGAGCTTAAGTACGTCTGAATCGATTCGTATTCATCGCGGTCATCCTCGCCCTGCGATAGCGCCTCGAGTGTATCGTTCTCCACGCTGAACGGAGTGGGCATCACGCGGGCCACGCCATGATAGCACGTCCGCGACGCTCCGCCCATAATGGCGATGTCACCGCTTCGTAGCAAAAGTTCTAGCGGTACCTCGTCCTTGGTGCGTCCACCCATGAGGAAAACGCACCGACTGCCGAGCGACAGCGATACCACGGGGTGATCCATAGTGTGCTCGACGTCGTCCAGGTGTCCGCCCATTGACGACTTGGTCTTATAGTAGTTGACGATCACGGCTTCAGCCGCCAGTGTCATGCCGCATGCAGCGGCACACCTTGCTCCGAGCTGCTGGAGTAGATCGGGCATGGGGGAAAAGCTGTCCTTATAGTATTTCCGCGCGGTCCAGTCGTAGTGGTATCCGGAGGCCGCCCAGCACAGTTTCTCGAGCAGCGGAGACTTCGCTGGATCCTGTGGGTGCGACTCGCACGCCTTGCGCCAAATGTCTCGTACTTGCTGGTTCTGTAGGTGCATGTTGGTTACATGCGGCTCTTCCGCGAATTCGGTCCTGCCCCGGAAAACGATGAAACAGTAGTCAGCGCTCGTTATTCGTTATGGTGGCAAATCCACAGACGACATGGGCACATACAGGCAGGCATGGGCGAACTGCAGCTGCATCTTGGCGTCTAGCGCGTTGGGTATCACGCAGAAGCCGCGGTGCGACGCACCAAAGCCGTCGAATGCCAGAACGGGTCGCTCTTCGTCCTCCGGGTCCCATTTCCATGACCCGATGCGCCGCACTTTCGTCTGCTGTTCTTTGCTGAGTTCGCGCGGGTCCAGCAGCGCCGCGTCGTGCAGCATATCCTCGTCTGCCGCACGCTTCCAGCGCTTCTCGCTCGCCTTGTACGCCGCTACCATCGTGACCACAGGAATGGCCGCAAGTTCATCGCTGCTATAGAAATGGACTATTTAACGATATCGGTTATTTACTATCTATCTTCTAATTTGCATTTATCGATAACATATCATATTGCTCCGCCGATCAGCAACCGCGTGGATCGGCGGAATCGACTGTTCGTTCGCTGCACCGCCTTTGCAGTGGGCTCGTGAAGCATTGTCTGAAGCTCCGATCTGTCCACTCTGTAGTCGCATCGCCGGCGATGCGAGGTTTTTAAGTCTGGTTGCCAAAGATGATTTAAACCCTTATAAGCCGTCCAAATAAATGCGCGATTGAACACTACACGAAACAGCTTTATATTACCCGACTTTTTACGAGCTATCCTCGGTCCATTCACGCAATCTACGTAGTACTATCAAAAAATCTGAAAAGCAACAATACCAGCAAACGCATTTCCGACGAGGCGGCTTTATAGCAGCAGCATGGCTGAGACCGATATGGCGAGCACGATCAGGCGTGAAGTGGCTACCCCTGCGCCGTCGCTGCTGTTGGCGCTGGCCGCATCTTCCGACGACGACTTGGATGCCGTCGACAGTGAGGGGCACGGGGTTTTCATCTTCAACGAAGGACAGGGAGTCGACACCGAGCTGTCTGACGATGTCGACGCAGTCTGCAACGAAGGACAGGGGCTCTTGACCGAGATGCTGCTGCTGCTGCTGTCACCGGCATCGCTAGACTCGCCGCTGGAGATGCTAGAGAGCGACGGTTGCAATAGCGGGGGACACGGCGACTTGGCTGTTGCAGTGATTGCTGGCTCTTCGGTTGCTGCCGGCGCTTCGGTCACTGCCGGCGTTTCAGTTGCTGCTGGAGTTTTCGTCACAGCTGGCACCTCCGTCCCTGCTGTGGCGTCAGTCGCCGCGGGTGCGCCTGTCCTGGCCGTATCTACCGTCGTGGATCCGGCGGCGCTGGAGGCCTGCGGCAGCGAGGGGCACGGCGTTTTGCCTGTGTCGGCGTCCGAAGCGATAACGCCTGCATTAGGTGTCTCCGCAAGGTCGGTGTTACTAAACGTGATGTCAGCGCAGACGCCATTCGAGCTCAGCGCCACGCAGGCCGCTGCTAGAATCGCGAGTTTGGCCGCTGCGCGCATGTTTGTTGCTGTCTGTTAGGTTCCTGTGCTGCGTCAGCTCTGCTCGGTGGGGGCGGAGATTAGCGAATGACACAGCTCTGCTGCCAGACACACCGCCAGAACATCCGCGTGGCCGGATATATGCACTTTGCAAAGGTGAGTGCATGGGTGCGGCAAAGCAGGTGGCAGACATTCTGGCGGTCATCTGGGATTCCTATTTAACCATTAACCGGTATCGAACGCGGTAATGTCAGATGACGACATCAACTGAAACGCGTGGTGCCGCAATAGTGCTGTGAGGCACCAGTTGATCCTTTAAAACGTAGGCCGCCGCTGCGGAATGCCGGCAAGTTTGCCATGCAACTGATACTTTTGCTGCGATGCACCAAAATCGAGGAGACGATCAAAAGCTGGTGTGAACTCTGGGACTCGGAGTGACAAACTGATGACGGATGTGAAATCCGATGCTGAATGGCAGCCGCAAGTGTTTTTACTGTACGACCGTGGAAATGCCCCATGTCCCCTGTTACCGGTAGACTGAACGATGCCACGACGCCGAACGAAAGGTTTTAATACACGTAATGGAAAATGATACAGTAAATGGTGATCCAGATCCAGCAAAAGTGTTGGCAACGCATAGGATCAAACAAAGATAGTGACGAAGAAGCTGGTCGGAAGTTGAAAAGGGTTGTCTGAATCTCACCCCGAGCTCAAAGGCCCTTGGTGAACCGAGAATAAGGAGACAAAAAGATTGAGTAGGTTTAGAAATGGTGCTAAGCAATCTTTTTCCTACTTGTAGTATGTTAATGACTCTATTAGTCTGCAGTAATAACATTTCGGATCACGGACGTACACACATAGACGACATGAGACTTCTGGTCATTTCCTGGTCTGGCAACGGATCAGCTTTAGAGGAACAGGTAAACGGCCGAAATAGCGACAATTGCCAGTCCAGGAACAAACCGGTCGGCGGCAGCAGAGCTCTGCTCCTTGATGGCCGCGTTGCCGGAACTCTGCTGTTGCTGGACCGATTGGTCCGGACTGCTCGCCGACGACTCGGCCGAAGGCTGTGGCAATGATGGACACGAAGTTTTTATTCTGTTGTCGCTGGGCTGGGGCAACGATGGACACGGAGTTTTTGTTCTGTTGTCTCTGGGCTGGGGCAGCGATGGGCATGGGGTCTTGCCCGTCTTGGTTGATGACGAACCATCGGCATCATCGACAGAAGTGGGCGCGGGCGTCGCCAAAGACGACGAACCTGCGATCGGAGGCAACGACGGACAAGGCGATTTACCGCTTCCGGCGATGGTCTCATCATCCGACGGAATGTTTGGTGCCGGAGTAACGTCTTCCGTAGAACTAGATTCCTCAATGTCCTCCGCCTCATCGTCGCCCGTCGGAGTGGTTGGCTCGGGAGTGGCATTGCCCAACTGGTCTACTGAAGTTTCGTCGGTCAAATCGGTGGCTGCCGGGGTGGCCTGAGGCAGCGACGGACATGGGGTCTTAGCCGGCGTTTGTTCGCTCGTTGCTGTCAACGGAGCAGGGGTCACGTCAGCAGCGGGCGTCTCGTCCGCGGTGGGTGTGCTCGGAACAGTCGGTGTCGCCTTAAGAGCGGGGGCAGGCGAAATCGCCGCCGGAGTTGCATGTGGTAATGGTGGGCAAGGCGTCTTCGACGTGGAATCAACCTGCTCTGAAGTGTCCGTGTACGACTCGTCCGTCGGTGCAGGTGTGGCATCTGTTTGCTGCACGGTCTCAGTAGCAGTGTCGTCCGAATGCGTCGGCGCTGGAGTGGCGGTCGTGTCGACACCGATCTTAGTGACTGTGTCCTTCTTGGTCGTCACTCCGGTATTCTCGAGCGACGTATCGGACTTGACGACCGTTTGCTTGGTCTGGTCCGTCGAGTCCGTCTGCTGCACCGTTTGGGTGGCGTCGTCGGTGGAGGTCAGAGCTGGGGGCTCAGCCGACTCGACGCCTTTCTTCTTGGTCAACGTCTTGTATTCCAGCGAAACGTTCGCCGGAAAGACAACTCCGGTGTTGTCGCGTTCGCCAGCGACCTTCGAGTCCTCGAACGTGAAGGCGGCCGTGTACGAAATCAACGCCGAAATCACGGCCGCCATAAGCGCCAGCTTCATCGGAGTTTGCATGAGTGTATCGTCCGGTGGGTGGTGCTTACACCTCGTCGGTGTAAGGTCAAGTTCGAACCCCAAACCGGCAGATGTGCGAATGTCCTGCCCTCACTCGGCCGTCTGAGCTCAGTGAACGGGCACACAAACCGGATGGTGAAGGGGGAGACACTTTAGCAGATCACTGTAATGCTCCAGCCGAGAAATGTATATCCATTTAAATATTTGGCGTTGCAGGTGAGAACACTGTTCGCATCACAAGTCGACTCAAGTGCACGTCGAAACGGAGCCTGTTGAATGCACATTTAATTAGACAGGAAAATATTCTCCGCGATAGATAACGGCGTCGAACCTGTGAGCAGGTTCAGGGCGACAACGGTGCCGGCAAAGTTTGTTGCGAAATTCGCTGTGGTGTGCTGTTGACGCACTTCGGCAAGTAGAAGAGCAAACAACATCTTCGATTCCTACCCGCTGGTGTTGAAGCGAAGAGAAGTTGATCGAAGGTTAGAGCCGAAATCCCGACATCTAAACAACTTATGGATTTGCAACCTGGGGAAGGGTACTCGTCTAAATGTAAACGCACGGTCTCACCAGGCACTACCGGTTAGGACCGTTGTCCGTGTTAGGAGCGAAACGGCCAGCTATTTCGGGGTCGTAACATGACTGTGCCATTTATTTCCTTGCAAGTGCTGACATTTTTCCAGCAATGGGTCCCAAGAAGAAGTACGAGTGCACACGATACCCAACGCTCCCTGTTTGTGCTAAGGTCTTTCGGCTTTAAGTCAATATTTTAACGAATGTCCCATATCTTGAATTACTTTGGCATAAAGAACCAAGAAGGCGGCAGCATCGACAACGAACACTAATGCCGCTATCGCCACAAACGAATATCCTTCACAACTTTCTTGCTGTAGACGCCTACTTTCATATTGTATGGATCGATTTACTGGGAGATCTTTGTGTTAGTTGCCTTGACTGCATGACTCTTGTTGCTTGAATTGTTTAATACGGATGAGCTTCTCAAGCGAGTGGAGGAAGCAGAGGCTCAGCTGCGAGAAGAAGCCAAGATCATCGAGCGAATGACCCGCGATAACAAGAGCAAGCAGGACCAAATTAATGCAATGGAAGGTCTGCTACAACGGGAAGCTGAAAAACACCAGGAAACCTTGAGATTACTGGAAGACGAACACGCGACGCAGAAACAGCAAGCTGATCACGAGATCGACGTGCTACGTCGTCAAGTTTGCCAGTTGGAGCTGCACGTGGAGGCTTACGACGTGCTCGAAGCAGCAAATGTCAAGCTGCGCGATCGGGTGGAGCAGCTAATGCAAGAAATGGAGCAGGAGAACAAGACACACGCCGAAGAAATCCACAAAGTGCGTCTGGACATGTTTAACCACAAAATGGCGCTGGAAAAGGTAAAATCCCGGCAGGATTTGTTGCGGGAATAAGCTCGTGGTTTGAGTACAACTTTGCCTTTATTACTTAATGTAGACATTCCGGAAAGCGCTTCAAGAGCTGGATGCAGATTATCTCAAGAAAGCCTTCAACGCCATGTCAGAAGAAAGCAAGGTGTGTACATATCGGGGAGTTGTGCGTTTTTTCTGTGTGTGGTTGACCTAATGAGGTGGGGGGTTGTGCTTGTTTCTGCTTTACAGAATGCGTTGGTTGCAAATGCTAAACTCAAAGACGAATTACAGCTGCAAAGTATTGGCGTGGACAACCTGATGCACCGATTTACACAACAGGCGAAGCATTTCCAGAGAATGGTGCGACTTTTTTCTCTTAAATATGCGGGAGTGTTCATGATAAACAGTTCATGACACGTCACAGAAAGTCGAGAACGAGATCTTGGAGCAGGAAAGTCACCTTCGTTTACGGGAAGTGGCCACGATGAAGAAAATTCATCTTACAGCTGCACGAACAATCGACAAACTTAAAGAAGACGTGGGTAAAGAGGAGCACGAGTGGAAGGAGCACACAAACAAGGTGATTGAAGATCTTCGCCATGACAACCAGCATCTGCAAAAGCTACACGAGCTGACACAGGTATATTCTAACGCATTTCTCTAAAGCCAACTGGGGCTGAACGCCCCGTGCTGTGTGATGTCCTGTAGAAACGTTGCAGCAAGTGGAAGTCACGATGCATGGAGCTCACTGAACGGGAGACAACCCGACGTGTGGACGAACAACGCGTCAAGACTGCATCTACAGCAGCCAGCGCGCTTTCGTCGATGATCCGTGCACACAGTCAGCCAGCTTTTTCTCCGCATGTGACCCCTACCATGAGCTACTCCGCCCGAGATAAGGGCTCCATCATCAACTATGATGAAATGTGGAGCCGCAGTTTTTCTTTAAGGTCTAACCAGCCGAATGAGCTACTTCCTCTTGGAACTGCCGACAAACACGATAAGAAGAAGAAAAGGAACGTGAAGATGGCCCTGCAGCAGGCCCAAAAAGAGGTTATTCCAGCTCCTGATGGCGAACAATCAATAGAGCAGCTCCATCGAATTGCCAACTCAGATCTGGACATGGCTAGAGCTGCCACCAGCCAGACAACTAAGAGGAAACCCCATCGTCTAGCCCAGACGGTCATGCCCCGCAAAGGACAAAGTATCGATGTGTTTAATTTCGCCAGCTAGTATTGATTCAATAAATCAATCTTTTTATAATCCAGATATAACAATTCTGATGGTAACAATTTCGGGGCAGTAAAGTCAACGTCGTTGGTGCGAGTTTTTTTGTGTATCGATAAATTAAGCATTGCTGTTTTTGCCAAGCACTCGAAAAAATACTTCAACTTGGGCGCATGACGAAGGCGGAATGAGATCACCGGAAGCCGCGTTGATTCGCGCGCGGGCCAAGGCACCTCTACCGGATCTTCTGGTACTTCATCTCTCCAACTCTGACATCGAGTGCATCAGACATCTTGAGTTGTGCAAAAATCTACAGTCCTTGTATACGGACAACAACCATATCAAAGACCTTGAAGGCATCATCGAGCTGAGGAAGCTCTGGCGGATCGATCTCAATGGGAATCTGCTAAAGAATCTCCACGCACTAGCATCTTTTCGGGCGTTGGGTTTCTTATATCTCGAGAGAAATCGAATTTGTTTTGAGGATTTGGTCTGCCTCAGAGACCAGCATTTACTGGAGCTGCGAGTGACTGGCAACGATAGTCTGTTGAAAGGTAACACTGTCGACGAATATCGGAAGAAGGTTGTAGCCCTGCTGCCAAATGTTTGGATCCTGGATAGCCATTTCATATCTACAGCAGAGAGGCAACGATCGATCGAAGAGTTTGACGTATTCGTAGTAAATCTACTCCAACAACGCCGAAGATCAGCCTCAGACCACAAATTCGGAGCAGCGAGCGACGTATGGGTAGAATCGGAGATCGAGAAAGTTGACGCCGCTGAGCTGCCGCCTTGTGCCAGTCTTATTAATGCCGCCCACGAAGCTGCAAATTTAAACGACCCGCCTGACTTAAGAAGATTGTACGCCATCGTTTCGTTTCACAATGCTGAAAGCGCCATGCACAACCCGCATTGCCATTTTGCACCCTCCAGACAAGCTCCAAATTCGCGATTGATGCCGAAGATATGGCTGGACGAGATACTAGCACTGCCGCGACGGACACGAATTGACGTCATCGTCCTATTAGCTGCTTTTCTTCAATTCCGTTTCCCGACAGTACTCCTGTCCGAAGCATTGATGATTAGGCAGCTAGATAGTCCCCACTTCCCGTCCGAAGCCATCCGAGACACCGTTAATCTACCGCCGTACGCTTTGGTGGCGTTAATCGCAGTCGCTCGACAAGTTTCACTTGACAGAGAGCAATTAATGCGAGATGAGCTCAATTCGGAAGTGGCAACCCCTGAGTTTGAAGACGAAAGTAAGCTTCTTGGGGCTATTCCAACCCTCTTCACAACTCTCCTCGCCACAACAAGCGGTTCCGTTAACCCTGTTAACGAATTCGACCCGCAAGCAACGACAATACGGTGTCGTCGCGCGATCAAGATACTTTCCAATGTCGCCTCCTTCCCGGATCCAGGGACTGTGGCTTCAAAGGGAAAAGGAAAGCGCAACGCTCTTTTCCGAGAGCTCGTGCCTCTGATTCATGCTGCTGAGTCAGGTCCAGTAAGTTTTGTTTCTCAAGGAGGATGTCAGGTGGTTGTACCGAGCGTTGTCATATCCATGCACAAGACCGCACCAGACACTCCAACAACCGGAAGTAGCATCAACATGGCGTGGAATCTAAATTCCAAGCCCCAAGACAACGTGAAACAAGATGACACCGCTGATGCTAACCCATTTTCACTTGGAAGGGAGACAGAAGCACAAGCCAGATTGGGTCGAGTAGGGGCCATGGGGAGCGCAGCTACACAGAAGCCGAAGCCAGGACACTGGGTCGAAGTTAACTCGCGGCAGTTCATGAAAATCCAGTTCTTGTCTTCTGACGCACTGTTTGTTGTAGGAGCATTGCCTACAGACGCGTCTCGGTCGATCACGATCGCGCTAGAACAGATGTCCCGAATCTCTAGTAGTGTATGGCGCGTCAAATACCTCACCAAGCAGCAAGAGGAGGAATTATCTGCAAGCGCTCACACAAAGTCCGACAGCTACAGTACAAACAGCACACGAATCGGTAAATTGCATCGCGACAGCGAAGCATTCCATCGTCATGGAGCTGCTCGCAGACAAGGATTCCCAAACTATTTCGTGACAGCTCAAATGCTGCAAGACTTGGCTCGCGAGCGGAACAGCTCGACTCAGTCATCCAGCCAGGCGAAGGCGATCGAGATCTTCAGCTCGAACGATACGCTGGATGCCAACTACGTGCTCACGTCGCTCGAGCACATCTCCCTGCAGAATTACTGTGCCGTGAGCTCATTCCTTCAGCAGCATTGTGAACCCCGAGGTCTGTGGAGTCCCGTGAAGCAGTTAGCGCCATACAGCGTGCTAAGCAGCCAAGCACCGCCACTGGGCGAACCTTCGTCCCACGTAGAGTTCAGGACGCGAAAGCCTCGAGCACAACAGAAAGCTTTACCTTTACCCCAGCCGCGGCAAGTTGACGACTGGCTCGAGATCCGACGGGCGATGCAGGCGCAGCTAGGCCTTGCTGACTCTTCAGAGGGCAGTGACTGCCGTCCACCAGCTAGCAGCAGCTTCAAGGTCGGTACGCAGACGCCCGCTGACACCTTCAGCTTCCTTACAGATGCGCCAGGCTGCGATCTCGCTGCTGAAGCTCAAAAAGGGATGGATCAAACGTTTAGTGATCGCAGCCGACTCAAGTCGCCGCCGCAATCGCAGCTCGTGATAACCCGAGGCATCAAGCTCGCGACCGCACGTCGCTGGCACCAAGTATCCACCAAGACGGAGTCCGTCGTGGCCTCCGCGCTCGGCGCCTCTCACAGCGCGCCGATGCTGCTCCGGCCTGTAGTCGCGCCGAAGTTGAAGCTACCGTCGATTCCGCAAAAGTCGAAATAATCCTGAATTTTGAATCGTGTCTTTGGGTCCAGATAAAAGTGCAACCAATCAGCGAGCGTGGTACGAGCTTCAACATGGCATGTTTTTCCTCATGATCTGATGACACCCGATCAAGTGTTCTCCGTTCTCACTTCGCAACAAGCAAGCAACAAGCCAAGCAAAACAGCAACAGCCCCCCACCTTTCACCATGGCGACGATGTCCATGATGGTTGACAGCGACAGTGTCTTGATGGACTCGATCCCGCGGCTGCGCTGGAGCCCCAAAAACAACCGCTTCCACTACAACATGCCCGTGGCTGCCGAGCCGGGTGACAACGGCTTCGTGCTGCTGCAGGAGTTCGAGCACTCGGATTCGCTTAGCTCCGTGAAGCTGCCGGCCAAGGAGCGCCACCACCTGGAGGAGATGGAGCGCATTAACAGCCTCATCCATGACGTGGAGAATTCAGTGCACCTGCGCCAAACCGTCAAGATGCTGGAGCAGAAACGCATGCACCATGAGGAGTTCCACGAGCGCGCGGTCAACGACGAGGAGGAGCGGCCCCAGGGTCTCAAGAGGAAGGACAGCTTCCGCCAACGCCAGTCGCCTAAGCGCTCCTTCGAGGGCCGACGACAGAAACCGACGCGCATGGGTCGCGTGAACCAGCCCAAGTAAGTGGCAGCAGCATTGCTGAGAACAGGTCGTGAGTTCGTGCATGCATGAGATGGTGAAATTATTCAGAAAAAAAGATGACAAAAGCCTTGGGCATGAACTTCTGCACCAAGCTGTAAACTATCAGGAGCCGAGAAGTTGCCCATAACAATATATTACCCATTTCACTGGGGTGAGACCCTCATATGCTTCAAGCGCTGTGCGCAACAATAACGCAAGCAACAGACCTCCCGGAGACAAGATCGTGCGTCTCGAGGCAGCATGTGGATTTATCCAGATCTTGGCAAGCATCGTATTAACAGAACCCATTTCCCACCTCCGATTTCTTAGTCACTCAGTGAAATTTCATAAAGTCAAAATAAGTACGGTTTAGGTTTAAAAGCGTTGACCCAATTTGACCTCGACCGGAATTGACCCCCAAAAATATATTCTTTGAACTTACAGGACATTCAGGCCCCAAAACCACTTCCAAATATAACTTCAATATGTACAAAAAGTAGTGTGATAGTACCTTCGCTTTGTAAAGTGGGCAAACCGACGAGATATTTACAGACGGTGTGTGGTTAGGGGCGAAGTATTAGCATGATGATCCATGTAGCAGTTGCTATATCAACTTTTCGTATATATGACGTTAGCTCTTCATATATTTTTGTATATTTGTGAATTTAGGGACATCATCAAAACCTTCTGTATCCAAGTCTGAGTCTGAGTAGGCTTCGAGATCAGATGGAGTATCTGCAGGAGCGTGATTTGGGCGACGGATTGAAATGTCCGCTAATAAATAGTCTAAACTTTTGCAAAAATGTTAGGCGATTTGAGATGTGAGCTAATAAGTCGAACATATAGCAAAAACGTTAGCTGACATTTCAAACCGCCTGTTTCAAGACACCAATGAACTACGTGATATTTCGGTGTGCGACCGAAAAAATGCCTCATGAATACTTTCATCGCCACGGGGTGTATTTACAGGATGCAAATCATGTTATAAACTTCTCTAATGAAGCATCACAAACTCTAAGTGAGCAACTCAGCATATTTTGTACAATAACGTAGCTATCGTCGGGCCAATTATTCCGAACGTGCTATTCAAAAACTAAACGTCTACGGTCCTCATTTGTATATTGTATAGAATCTCTGGTTGCTGTTTCGCGCGCGAATGCCCCCCCCCTCCACCACTCTCATTTAGACAGAAATTCCCCAAATCAAGCACACGTCTCAAGTGACCGTGAATGCGTAGCTGTCACTCTTCGCTATGTGGCGGAACCTTCTCGCCCGGGTCTGGTGCCACTAACCACCGTCTGGCGACGGTGATGAAGTACTATACGCCAATGGGATTGGCAAATAAGCGCGAGGCGGAGCGATATGTGGACGTGTTTTGGGGTGAAGACGAACTGCTGAGGTTCGTCCCTGAAGAATGGAAGTTCGCGAAGTGAGCGTGGTACATCATAGCAGACCGCCGGTTCCTGAAGCTATGGGTGTGCGGGTAGACGTTTCGAGCCCACATCAAAACGACCCCAAGCGAGCGTCGTCACGGCCGATTATGCTTCTCGTCAGTCTACGATGCACTTACCCAATGTGGCACGACCGCAAAGCTCCGCCTTTAATCGTCCCGTCTTCTGGATAAGCTGTCGGCATCGAGCTCTCCTTATTCTTCGATAGCTCTAGCTCCACTGAGTCGGGTCCATTTTTTACTAGTTCACCAGCGTCAAGTACACCGCCGCCCGCCGCACATTGTCCATGGATCGACACTCGACCGTCGAAGTCGCCACTCTACCTCGCACATAAACCCGATCCAAAAGCCAAGCCTAGAATAGCTAAGGTTCACAAATCCATCACGCCACAGCAGAAAAAGTCCAGTAAACGCCTGTTCAGTGCGCTGGGGGGAGCGCGATATATCTGTCTGTCGAGAGAGCTGGAGACACGAGGTTACGGTTTGTTTGTGAGTCGACGATGCACCAGCTATAATACATATCCCCGATAAATAAAAAGAGTGGTATCTTGAACAGAAGGAAGGTAATCTGTCCACTACTTACATTGACAGTTGATAATGTACACGCGGATTAGACTGTCACGCATCTGCTTTGCTATGTGCGTATTAGCACCAAGGTTGACCGCTTGCTGCAAGACCAAAAGGGGAGTCGTTAATCCCACCACGATTTCTTTAATGCCCCATTTTGTTTCATGAAATTGGTACATCGTTTATAATCGAGCAGCATTTCTATCAGAGCCAACGCGGCAAGATTCCAGACACAACAGCAGCACGAGGGGGACGACACCACCTCCGCGCACCAGACCGCAAACGATTCCTGCGCCTCTGCCGCACAGGCTACTCTCGTCGCCCACTCCTCAAGCTTGCAAGCGAGCGGTTGCTGTGTCGGCATTTCGTGCACCAATTATAGATGTCGACGGTGTGTTCACAGACCGATGATCTTATTGGTCAAAATGTTTGTATGGTGCGACCAATGTAAAACCTCATCTGTCATTGTTTTGTGTCCGTCATATCTTTCCGTCCAAATCTGTAACATCTTCAAGTGTAGCGTAGCCAATCAGGGCCGCTCTTATCTGTTAGGCACGGATCCCAGCCTTGTTGGCAAGGGCAAGGGGTAGCTGGGCACTGATAGGAACCGATCGCACCGATCCCACGCAGACTGGGATTTTATGTCCGCATTAGCGGCTCGCTCAGAGAGTCGCTGGGAGGGGGCACACATCGACAAAAGGCAACCAGACGAGCAGGCAACCGGGCGAGCAGGCAGGCAGGCAACCAGGCAACCAGGCAACCAGGTGAGTTGGCGAGCGTATCGCTCTCGTTAGCGAACATCATCTACAGGGACAGGGGACGCACGCGTGACATTTTTCTTGAAGGTAATGAGCGAAATTTCGTGCTTGAATGCGTGTGCTGCAATAGTTGACGATTCTTTGTGATGTCTGTTGTCCGTTTATCGTACACATATAAGGCCTGTGCTGGGGAGAAGCTCCCCTGCAACGGACAGTGTGTGATGCGTGCTCCGTCGTATCGAAGCGAAGTAGTACAGTGCTCATTGCGCTGCACCTACTCCTGCAACTAAGGACAGGGAGAGAGCCTAAGCTAACTCGGGAAAGGTTAGACTGGAATGCAGAAAGTGAGCGGCTTCTTCGCGAAGGCGCATTTGGCGCGTACTACCGCATGTCTTCACGGTCGTTCGAGCATTTAATGCAGATCATCGCCCCGTCCTTCCTGTCGATTACCACAGCGCCATATCCCGCGAAAATATAATCCAGATGACGATTCGCTGTCTGGCGGGGGGGGGGGGGGGGGGAGGCTCGTTTCACGACGTGCGTCGCATTGCAGGCGTGTCGATTCCCAGCTATTATTACTGGTGCAAAAAGGTATCGATGCAGTCGTGATTTGTGCTCATCCGAGCGTTGGTCATTTCGTTTCCGGAGACCGAGAGCGAAATCGAAGCGATGACCAGTGGGTTTAGCTTGCTGAGTAGTTATGGAGTATTCGAGGGGAGTATTGGCTGCATTGATGGTTGGCTGTGTCATGTCCGGGCGCCGACGCAGAAGGATACGCAGGGGACTGGGCAGCAAAAGTACTTCAGCGGCCATTATCAAACCTTCGGGATCAATGTCCAGTGCGTATGCGACTTCGAGTCGCGGTTTACATAACGTGTCAGCCGTATGTCCTGGCAGTGTAAGCGATCTCGTAAGCTACGAAGAGACCGGATTAAGCAAGCGAGTGGAGAAACTGCCGGTCGGAGTACTTCTTCTAGGTGACAGTGCTTATATGCTGTCGGAGCATTTGCTGACGCCATTTCCGGGTAAGGATCTTCCTTCTGATCGACACGCGTTCAATTTCTACCGCAGCCAGCTAAGAATTAGAGTGGAGATAGCTTTCGGCTTGCTGGTTTCGAAGTGGCGGATCTTCTGGGCCCCAATTGAAGCAAGCATTGAGCACACCACTCAGCGTATGTTAGCAGCACAGAATTGGCACAACGTTTGTATCACGGAACGATTGCAGCGCAATAAGGACGATCATGTCAACGCAAGCGAAATAGAGCCTCTGCACTTTCAAGGCACGACTGCTGCATACCTGCCAAGTGATTCCATCGTTCGAGTGGGAACGAGCCTTCTTCGTGACATCATGATGCGAAGGATCGCTGATAGCAACGCCGTTCGACCAACTTACAATTTGCAACGAAGAGAACGCGAGGACAATCAAAATGCGTAGAGGCGCTCCAGCAATTAGCAACGCAGCTCCCCCTTTGATATTGTTTTTGATACCAGCGATAAACACGAGGTCAGCTTGAAGATCATTTACTTGATCAACATCGGTAGCATCACGGAGTTGCGCTTAAAGTGATGAGCCTGAACATGCAGTGCTTCGTCTTGGTTGTTTGCTCAGCCGTCAATTTTCGTTTTTGGCTGCCACTGCCGAGAGCGATTTCGCTGTACAGTTGGTTGGTTCTGTCGTAGTTACGAAGTAGCGTGATGTAACCAGCCTTGCTGTAGTTGGCTTGAGGGTCCTTTTTGGTTGGGCGAAGACCTCTTCGATAAACTTCTTTGCGCAGCCCGAGAGCTTTGAAGATGGTGCACGGCTCCACGACTCCGTCTTGCTGAGGCTGGTGTGCCACTTCCTCCACGTCTTTTGCGTCATTTACTGTTCGTGCTGCCGTGGTGGCTGGAGCCACCGTCGTGGCTGGAGCTGCCGAGGTGTCTGTAGCCGCCGTCGTGGCCGGAGCTGCCGAGGTGTCTGTAGCCGCCGTCGTGGCCGGAGCGGCTGGACTGGCTGGAGCTAATGGGGTAGCCGCAGCTGCCGAGAGTGGCCGCAGCTGCCGAGGTGTCATAGCTCCCGCGGTGACCGAAGCTCTCGGGGTGACCAAAGCTGCCGAGGTGGCCATAGCTGCCGAGGTGACCGCAGCTGCTGGGATGACCAGGGCTGGAGCTGTGGCGTCTGCCGGTGCACCTGGATGACCTGTCGCTTCCTCTGTGTCGCTCTTAGAAGGTGCCGCTTCAATTTGGGGCCTCCATTTACACCCAGCGAACTGGTGCAAAAGAGTCTCGAAGTCCATTTTAGAAATGACGGTCGCTGGAGCCCCTACAAAATCGTTGGATGGCACGCTGTTGGGTAGGTCATCCCTCCGATCCCAGTCTGGGTTCCGTGCTCCGATCCCCAACTTTGTTTTTGGGATTGGGGAACCGTACCCCCGTTTTCCAGTTTATGCAAAATCTGAGCAACTTATGTAAATACCTGAGTACCAATGAAATGCGAGGGTTTCAAAATCCCAGGAAATCCCAGCAGATAAGAACGACCCTCAGAAAAGCGTAGCGCGCACAATCGCTACGTGGTAGCGCACGTTACCACAAAACTGATCCTTCTATGACAGACCACGTTACCAAACGCTACCACATAACCGTCGACAAGAACAGCCCTGAGGCGACCAATCGCCGTGTCATTATGAACGAACTGTTCGATAAGCGAGCCGACTGTTGATGGCGAGTGCTGTCCCTATGCTCCGTTAAATGCGTCAAAATCAACGGAAAAGGCTGACCTCTCAGAGATCATCATTCACGAAACAGGCTAGAATAAACCAACACTCCGGCGAGCATCAGCACCCATTTCTTCCAATCAAAGATGTTAGAATGATTACGTCAACGGATTCTTCCTTTCTTCCAATAATGTCGCGTAGGCTTGCATCACTGCCACGGCTGACGTCATCTCAGATACATTTTCTACCAATCTCCAAGTCTTAGTATTGACTTTCATCCAATCCGCTGTGAAGAAGGGGCGACTTGGCGGGGCAAACTGAATGGACTGGAGGCCTTGGCAAGACCCCCCCCTCATCGTAGGTCTTTCATTGTGCTATTTGCCTAGAAGTCAAAATGGGTCGCCGTCCTGCTAAGTGTTACCGTTTCCAGAACAAGAAGCCGTTCATTAAGTCGCGCTACTGCCGTGGTGTGCCCGACCCGAAGATCCGCATCTACGATGTGGGTAACAGGAAAGCATCGGTAGACGCCTTCCCGTTCGTTGCTCACTTGGTGTCCGACGAGAAGGAGCAGCTGTCGTCGGAGGCTCTCGAGGCTGCCCGCGTTGCTGCTAACCGTTACCTGACCAAGTACTGCGGCAAGGACAACTTTCACATGCGTATCCGTTGCCACCCGTTCCAGGTCCTGCGTATCAACAAGATGCTTTCGTGCGCCGGTGCTGATAGACTTCAGACCGGTATGCGTCACGCCTACGGTAAGCCCGCCGGTGTGGCTGCCCGCGTGGCCATTGGCCAGCCCATTATCTCGGTGCGCTCCAAAGACTCGTTCGGCCCTTCGGTTGTGGAGGCTTTGCGTCGTGCCAAGTTCAAATTCCCTGGTCGCCAGAAAGTGCTGGGCTCCAAGAAGTGGGGATTCACTAAGTACGAGCGTGAGGTGTATGCTGAGATGCGCGCTAGCGGCTCGCTCCGCCTGGATGGCAACCACGAGAAGTACCACCCCAACCACGGCCCCCTCAACCTGTAAGCTGGTCGCTTTGAATGGATGGTGCCTGCTTTCGGTTTTCTTGACCGAGTGGTTTTAGGCTTCTAACGCTATAAATTACGACTTTGTTTGGTGCAATGACAAAAAAAACTTAAGCTCTTTAGTTGATTTATGCCGGTGATGAAGTTGCCAATCTTGCTCTATTGTTTCTGCTAGTTTAGCTACATTTCCTACTGCTTCGTGGACTCAGTAGGGATCTCCTCAAAGCCAACAGGTTGACTAATATCTTCGTGTGTGAGCGCCATGGCCTTGAAAATGGTGCCCATCTGCTTAGGCTCCACGAGACGCTCGTATGACGAGAACAGGTCTTGTTGAACCTTCTCCGACTCGGTGTTCTGCAACAGCATGGCGAGACGGTGCTCGATGCCCATATTCTTCAGGAATGTACCCTGGCCGACGGGACCCGAGCTCTTGACCTTGGGCTCGGCAGTTGCGAACCGCTTAAGGGTGGCGAAGTCCACGTCGATACTGAGGTCGACGTCACCTGGCTCGCGCAGCACGCTCACAAACTTGTGGTTCTTGATGCCACGCAGACTAAGCTCTGACGGGTGGTCGTAGCCGTAGTCCACAATCAATGCAGCACCACCAGACTGAGAAATGCGCTTGGCCATGTCCTGCATCAGCGCAATACTGACAGGCGAAATCTCAATCTTGTCACCGACTTGAGCCTGGGCTGTGCGCACAGGCGTGCCTGCCACATCCGCAACATCCAGACGCTGTACCACCGTGTCCTGCATCTTCTTCAGATCTTCGACACCAGAGATATGGGTCTCGGCAACGTGTGAAAACGCTGTCGACGGATCAAACAGCTTCTCGCGTCCGATATACACGCGCGTTGCTGGCGTCGGGCCAGGCGACAGCACGAAGCGGAAGTGGTCGCCGCCATCTTCAAAGTCAATATCCACAAGGCGCTCACACCAGCCACTGCCACATGATAGACCAAATCCATACCACATCCAAAGTCAGTCACCCTATCACTCAGTTTTTCATAAAAAATAAACTGACAAAGCGTACCGGTCCGTGTACTCGAATTGATGCACTGGCAGGGCATCAAACAGTTCCTGCGCAATCATCAAACTCGTTCCATGCGGCACGTTCGCAAAGTCCGCGTGCCAGCGAACGGTAGGCCCGTTGTCTGGCAGCCGCATCATGTTCTCCGGCGCCGTCTTGTCCTCGATCGGCTCGCACTTGAGCGTCTCCTGCTGAATCTTCTGCATTACTGGCAATTCCAAACAAAAACGTATCAAACATCAAAACCCTCCACTCTCACTCAAGCACCCGTAGCCTCCGTACCTGGACTAATATCGACCATGTGGATCTCAATGGCATTGTAGAAGGGCGGAAACGACTTGGCAGCGCGCAGGAAGTCGCTCATGAGGGACCCTCGTCCGGGACCCAACTCCACGATCTTAATGTGTTCGGGCATGCCCATTTGCTGCCACGTTGCCACGCACCAGACACCGATGAGCTCGCCGAACATTTGGCTGATCTCGGGCGCCGTCGTGAAGTCTCCTTGGTTGCCGAACACGTCCTTCTTCATGTAGTAGCCGTGGTCCGGGTGGCTCAGCGCACGCGTCATGAACTCGGACACCGTGAGCGGTCCCTTGACCTCAATCATGGAGCGCAGCACGTGGACCAACGAGTTTTCCTTGCTCTTGCCCTGCGGCAGGCCCACGCGCGCGTTGCTGCCGCCCGGCTGCTTGAGCGCCGAGCGATCCACCTGCACGGATAGAAACTTGGCCTTGTCCTCGATCTTCTGCCGCTGCCACTTCTTCACCTGCGTTGCCACCTTCTCGTCCTTCGACTCTGTAGACGTCGAGAAGCACGCGGCCAATGCAGACGCGCGTACGTGGCGAGAACCGGCCGCCGCCAAGCGACGAGTAGCTACGCTCCACATGCTGTTGACACTTAACTGTCACAATGAGCGGCTGGCCAATCCCTTTAAAAATCTAATATTTAGTCAAAAATCAAACTGCCAAACTGCGACCTCTACCACCGCTGGAGCACTTTAATTCGCACCATGGACTCGACGCAGGAGCTGGAGTTGTCGCTGCCGTTCATCATCCTGCTCCTGTTATTGCTATGCTTCTGTGCGGTTCTGCTGTGTCATGGCGTGAACCCTCTGCGCGTGCTGCGTTCGTCCTTCAAAGTACCACAGCGACCTCGCATCTCCCTCTCGAGCTCGGGCTCTGACGGAGAACGCGAGGCGCTGCTGGCCGTCGGCCGCAAAGCCCGTACGTCAATGTCTATATTATAAATTATACTGGCATATTATTAACATTTATTACTGTGTCGCTGCTGCTGCAGGAGTGAGGTATACTGGCAAGGTGCCGCTGTACACGGACACAATCGCAGAGCTGGCGGCGTGCGAGACCCCGCGGGAGACTGAGGCCTTCATCAAGGTCATCGACTTGCATCGTCTGCTCAACTCCAAGGTTAAGACGCAGCACTTTGCGCATTTTTGCACTACGAGGCTGGAACTATCCGTGCTGAGTGTTAGCACGCTGGCGATGATCATCCTGTCACTGCAGAAGTACGGGGCGGAACCCGACGTTGTGACGTGCATTCGGGATTGCTTTTGTGCCAAGAGGAACATGGCGTGCTTGCAGCTTAAGAACAAGGTGGACGCCAAGTTCCCAATATTTGACCTGATCTACCACCGCATTCGGTCGGAAGCGGAGCGCGAGGTGATTCTGAAGCACTTCGAGGCAGAAGCTGCGGTGCTTCGCGCATCACCGAAGTTTTTCGCGCCGATCAAGCTTCTATGGTGAGGAAACTATGCAATATTTACTGTTCCTTTGTGTGGTTTATCAAGCCAACTGACGATTGTTGACTGCTTGGTATAGTGACATCGACGACACGATGCTGGCCGCCCTCTTCGACACGCGATACCCAGAGCTTACGGTGTATCCAGGTGTACATCAATTTGCCCAGGAATTGCTTCGGCGTTCGGCTACATTATCTGCAGATACTGCTGACCGACATAGTGGATACGAAGGCGAAGACAGCGATGACGATGATGACGTTGAGGCTGGAAAAGGTGCCGGATCGAAAAAATCAAAGGATGTGCAGCGCGTGGCCTTCCTTACTGCAAGGCCCGAGTTTCTGCGCAGGAGATCGTTACAAGAACTTCGTGCCTGTGGTTTCCTGCACTTTACACGTACGTAACGAATCTGACAGGGTTTATTTGTAGCTGACGGAAATGCTACGTTTTGTTAATTTTACAGTTTTAATGGGCCGTTTTGCCAATATGTGGGGCTCTCAACGTATTGCGTCAGGAAAGCTTCGGGTGAGTGAGACTTTCTATATAATACTTGCAGATTCGTATGCTAATATCGGTCTCTTTTGTATGAACAGAACTTTGTTCGCTTCAAACGCGTGTTTGCAGAACACCGGTTTGTTTTCGTGGGTGACAATGGCCAGGGTGACATCGATCTGGGCAAGGAGCTGCTGAAGAAGCCACACTTGTACGCCGTGTCAGCTGTATTGATCCACGACGTGATTCGCAACCACGCCTCAGACAAGCCGCTGAGCCAGCTCTCATACCGTGGAAAAGAGTGTAACCAGAGCGGCATTCACTCTTTCCGCACTTACATCGGTGCAAGTTTTCACCTGTACATGCTGGGGCTCCTGCCGCTGGCCGCTGTCGTCCGCGTCGTGGAAAAGACCACATTGGCCTATGCTGCGATCGTGTTCGATACACGCGAGCAGAAGAGGAACCTCGCGCAAGAAATTCTCTCGGATGTGGCTGCTGTGGTAAATGAGCTGCCTGATCAGCAGGCCATGGCGCTCGTATCGTCACTCCACGATGATCTGGTAGGCAGCGGGGAGGACGACGAATCGGACGGCACTGCTGGACACAAGTCAGATCTCTCGCGAGAGGAGCAACTGCAACAGCGCCTTGAAGCGGTAAGGAAGAACGCGACCAAGCCGCCGCAAACGTTTCACAACAATGTCCAAGAGATAGTGTAAAAAAGCAGGGAGCAAACACTGCATGTACAATAGTTGTCGATTTCCTAACATGAAACAAAACTCCAAGCTCGTTCTGGTCGGAAAGGAGTGGAGACTTCAAAGTTGTCGACAGGACGCTCCAGCCATTTTGTGTTCGTATTTCTCTTTGCTGCTGCCGCATATTGTCGATGTGAATCGCGTCAATCTAATCGATCTTCTTGGAGACGCTGTAGATAGCACCGTCGATCATACGTGCGACAGCGAAGACGCCGCCTACGATGGCGCTAGTACTGGTGAGGAAGTGCAGTACAGACGGTTTGGATTCAATGTATTCCACAGCAATGGGGGAGAACTCGTAGGCAAATGTCACACCGGGGAACGACACTTGACCGTTCGGACCTCTCGAGCTCGTCTCGTGCTCTGTCACCGAGTACTGGAACGTCGTCACCGACCTGCCGTTCAGGTACACGTAGCGACTAGGAACAATATTCACGAAGTATTTGTACGTCGCCACTACAAGATGCAACATTGAGAAGAAGAAAAAAAGAAAAAACGTCAGCCCCGGACACAACACTCGACAGACAGCAACGACCTCCCTACAATTATTGGTCAGGATCTTGCTGACGTCAATCAGGGGCGTCTCCATGTCCGGGATCTGCGGGCCGAAGCGCAGGTGGTTGACCACGTGGGACGAGTTGAAGTTGAGGAAGTCGAAGAAGGAGAAGACGGTGAGCGAACCCTCATGCGCGAAGGACAAGTCGCCCGCCACCTTCTGCACCTGAACCGTGCCAAAAAGCCTGCAGCCGTTCTCTCCGAAAGGCTCCTCCTGCACGTCTTTCTTGAGCATAATTTCCTTGTGGCCCTTGGAGTCACTCACGTCTAGCGCCACCTCTGTCAATAACAACTATTTCAGTAAGCATTCTCCACTACCTACCGCGCTAAACAATGTGAAATTACCTTTGCAGGCTTCATGGAGGAACGATACATCCACCTCAATGTTAATTGGGAAGTCTTGCTGCTTCCCGAGAAATAACCAGAGCATTAGGGCAATTATTGTTATCGCAATAAATGACGCATTGCACTTACTGGGTCTGTATCCACATGCATGCGGTGCGTGACGCTTACGGTCCACCAGACCGAGAACTCGGACAGCAGCAGAAAGGCCACCACCACGCAGCTCACCAGCGTCACCAAACCACCGCCGATGGTGCGCTCCTGAATGCCCTCCACGCCCTTGACATTGAGGTCGAAGCGCCGCCAAGACATGATGCTTTCGAGAGCTTCAAACCAAGTGCTGCCACGTGGGACGCCAGTCCCGGGACTATTTTTGCTAATGGAAACAGATTACTGATCAGAATACCGCAGTACCGGTATAATTGGTCCTATGAATGCACAATTTCGTTCGTATTCACTACTTTTGCCACTTCTAATCAGATTACCGCAAAACCGGTAGAATTGGTCCTCTTGACAGCAAAGCAACTTATTTTGTAACATCTCATACAATAAATAAATTGTTATACGCCAGTGGATCATCTAAATTGCGTGGATGCTTGCCTGCATGTGTAGACGGCATCAATTTCGAGTGCTCATGGGCTACACCAGCGCTTCGGTGTCAGGCGCCGGTGACGATCGCCAGCCCTTTCTTGCGAGCGTTCTCGACGTGTGTGGCACTAATTCCCTTGCATCCGCTGAAGTTTAGCTTCAGACCTTTCGCCCTCGATGCAACGTCCGCGGTCGAATCTACGTTGGGCAAGAAGACGTCGATCGAAGCGTCGGTGAGCTGCGTGCACCACACCAACAGCATCTCCTGCAGATGCTCGCAACCGCGAGCGACATCCACAACGCTCTTGTCGGTGATGTTCATGCACCACGACAGGTTCAAGCGTTCTAGTTGCTGGCCGTATGCTCCAATCGTAGCCACACCGCGGTCAGTGATCAGCGCACAGTTGGTCAGGTCTAATGTGCGCAGACGTCTACAGGAGCGCACAAGCGCTTCGATGCCCACGTCCGTGATCTCGCTGCAACAGCTGAGCTTCACTTCCTCAAGGTGACGGCAATGCTTTGCCAGCGCAAACAGCGTGACATCCGTGATACTGCTCTGTGTGAGGTCGATCGCCCGCAAAGCACGACCCATGGCGTAGAAGCCGTTGCGTTGGTCTGAAGGCTCCGTCGTGAACGCTTTGTCCGAGATACCCATGAAGGACAAGTTTAACCGTTGCAGGTCGGTCGCCGAGCGAAGTAGCAGGTGGATCGCGTCGTCGTGAATGCGCTTCAGAGAAAACAAATATTGTCAGCCACCATCCACAATAAAAATATTCCTTCCAAATCTGAACTCACCTTGCACCGCGAAAAGTTAATGTCGGTGAGCGATCGGCAGGCTTTGATCAGGAAGACCACGAGGTCTTTCGTCAGCTGCGAGCAGCGCGCGAAACTCACGACCTTAAGCGACGTACACGCGTGTAGCGCATAGAATGGCGAGTGATCCGGCTGAAACGCGGCGTCGGTGATATGGCGGCATCCGTCTAGCTGCAGCGTCTGCAGGTTGGAGCAGCCCTGCAAGACCGCACGGATCACCGTGTTGGTGACTTGGGGACAGTTCGCCAGATCCAAACAGCGCTGCAAAAATTCACCAAGCAACCAAGTCAGTATATTCATCTCTTAACCCACCGGTAATGTAGTAGCCGTCGTCGTACCAGCTCAGGGCAGCGAAAAGGGATCTGACGCAGGATCGAGTTACGGATGGTGCAGCAGCCCGAGAGGTTCAACACGCGGCGCGAGATCATGAAGAAGGCGGCGAGGCGGTCGTCCGTCAGCGTCTTGGACGCGATCATGTCAGCCAGGAGCGTCTGCACCAGCTCTTCAGGCAGCCGACTGCATTGCATAATCCTCGGATGGTCAGCGATTTGTCAACATGGTCAGATACCGAGTCACAAATGGGAACGAACCGCAGAATACTAAGCAGAGCACGTTGCGAGGCGCCCATGACCAGACGCGCCACACACAGCGCGGCCAGCGACGGCAGGCTCTGCGGGGCTTCGGCCATGGTTGGACACGGAGGCGGGGAGCGCAGCGCGACGAGCTGCAGGCGGTAACGAGGTATCAGCTGCGCACTTACTGGCAAATGAAGGAGTGCACGTGAGTGAAAATGGAATGGTTTTGACGCCGCGATGTGGGATCCACTGAACCTATTATCAAGAATGCGATGGAAGATGGCTTCTTACTGAATTCAGGCTATGGCAACAAGAGATCGCATGTCCTGTCATACCGAATATACACAGAATCTATGCGTGTTTTTCGCTTATTTTAATAAGCGATACCGTGTTAAAAATGAGTGTTGGTCGTCTTGAACTTGTACTTGCACTCGATGTAGCCATGTCCCGAGACACAAGATATTTCCTGCGCCAGCCGCTGTCCAAGTGAGTGCAGGCTGGCTTCTTCACCGCCTCCCAGTTATTACTGCTGCGTGAGCGACAGGTACGAATTCCACCAGAGCGCCACGCAGTTGCCTGTTCCCAACGGACAAGAAGACGTGAGCGACGCCAAAAGAAAATCTCGCTGGTGCCGCAACGTACCCCACAACACGCGAAGATGCGGCGGGACGTAGTGGAACGACAACCACTGCGTCAGCGTCCACACCTTCCAGTTCATCCGCAGCGCGGTCCAATAGACGCGAGAAAGATTCTCGCGCGAGGTCTTGGGACTCGAGCCCCGCATGACACCGAGCTACACACGAAATGCACATGTTAGCAACCGTTTTTCTTGTAACAGGGCGGGCAAGAGCGAGGTTATTGTGTTACGAACGAACCGAGAAAATGGTGATTGCAACAAAGGGAGGGGTGAAGAGTAGGCGGTCCAGCAGTAGCTTCTTGTTGGGAGTCTGGTATGCCACACAGCGCAAGGCAGCAGTTAACATCAGCATCCATAACCATAGGGCGGCGTTCGATACCAGTTTATTTTTCGTCACGCGTTGGGTTTCGAGATACCCATACCAGAAGTGCAGCACTGGACCTGTAACGGCACCGCTGCCAACACAACCACAAAAGCTATAAAGCAACCAAACCCAGAGACAGATATACTATGATTACAGCCTAACTCACCCAAACACAAAGAACGCTAGCATTTGCCGAGGCGACAGACCCTGCATTATACATGCAATCGAGGTTGCCAACGTGTCAGTCGCAACGCACTACGTCGAAAGAAATTGTGGCAACCGGTGGCTTTACACTCAGCGATTTATGCTTGAGAACGTGGCCTACAAGATCGTATCCCAACGTCAGTACAAAAATCATCTCACCCGACCGCTTAGCTGCGCTTTCTCGTACCAAGGACTTCTCCCAGCATCGCCACGCCGGCAGATGTCACGGCTTTCGTCCTGGTAGTGACATTAGAAAGAATCAACAAAAACCTTCATAAGTAACGCTGCTGCCGAATCGCAATGATGATCTATCTGATGGGATTGCTACGCCTGTGCACCGTAGCGGATCCGTCTGCAAAGCCAATTTGTATGTCTGCCAAATGCCATATCCAATAACACGATCAGTTCCATCACCATAACTGCTGCGCATTTACGCGACGAACATGCCACGGTGATGCCAGCATCTTCGGTCTTTGTAGGTCTGCTGCCTTGTAGTACTAGTATTCTCAGCGAGGGAGAAAGCGAAACGGGGCCAGCGAAGGTGACTGTATTGACGAGTCGTGAATGCAAGCTGCTTGAGTTGAAGCATCATCTTTATGCTCCTCACTAGGATATATGCATTTGAATGGTCTGACCATAGTGTCTAGGTGATGTACAATTGAAGAGCAATTTATTAAGCTGGCGGACTGTAGGGAAGGCTCCACTATTTATAGATGATCGCCATGATATGCTTCCTACACAAGGTCATACCAGTAAGAGCGATAAACAATTAGCAAGCTCCTATTACGTGTCTATACGGAAGCTGAGGTAACACGTACTGGATGGTGTCCAAGTCCTTCAGAGCTGCTTCGACCTTTTCTCGACGCTTGATCCAGAATGTAGGTTCTGTAGCAGCTTCAATAAAATCATAGCAAGGCATTACCACGTCAGAAATGATGCTCTAGCATCTCTCAAACTGCAATTCCCTCCCCACTCACCCAGGTCTGCAACCAGCTCGTGCTGTTCTGCTGATCTCCGCTTCTTGTGTCTCATTGCCGGGTTCGACGGCGAAATCTTGTGCAAATGCGACTCGCTTAGCAGACCCGACGCCTTGGTAGGAGGAGGTAAGTGACTTCCTTGCAGAGGCAATACTGTCCTCACTGCCAGCGGTCGGGGCTTCGTCTTGGAAGTCGCTTCGTCCTCGTCTCGTGACAAGGACCTTCTCCGTTTCCTAGGGTTGACCGGCGCCCGCTCGTCGTGTGTATGATGACGCATCCGAGTCAAAGCATGGAGCTTGGCCTTCCCGCTGCTCCTCGGTCCCTTCAGCACGCTCATCCCAGGGTCAGGAAGCCGCGAACCGAATGCGAACCTGGCTCGAGTGCTGGCGGTCGCTGTAGCACCCGGCGACGAGACGCCTCCGACGCGTTGCCTGAACGATAAAGATGCAGAACACATCGACGTGAGTTGGCTATGCATTGACCGCTGACGCATCAACGCGTGCGTACTTCTTGCGCGGCCGCGCCGCGTCTTCGTCGTGGTTGGCCATTTGAACCTCGGGAAAATGGCGCTAAATTCAAAAGTGAAATTGTGACAGCCTATCATATGGAATAGTAATCGAGCGGCGAGATGCCGGTTAACGGTTGCACCAAGCTGAGCCAGCTCGCGAGATAATGCGGCACTTCCGCCTGCAATGAAGCTTCAGCAATGCTGCTATGCTGAATTTGAGCTTGGAGAAGCTGCATGGCTGTAGCAGTTTCGCACGGATGCAGGAACGAGAACGGCTTGCCAAGGACGGGGTGCTCCACCATTGCGACGAATGTTGATCGGCAGTTGGAACCAGGGAGCTGCACACCACGAGTGGTCGTACTGGCTGGCAGTGGCGTTCCATCAATGGCTAGCGCTCGAAAGTACAGCACGGGTGTCTGGTAAGTTGTATGGTAAACAATGTGGAACTCAAGCATCGCCGTCTCAAAGTCCACGGACTGTAACGTTGTCGTCTGAGCTTCATCGACATCCATCCCATCGTCCTCAGCAACCTAGCACCGCACTCGTCAGTTAGTCTACGATGGTAGTGCACCAATTGACCTGTAGAATGTTAAAGCGAGCACAGTGATCCCTTCCTACCTCTTCAATCAGCAGCAGCTCATCAATATCCCCGCCCAAATCGTTGTCAGAGTTCACACTCTCGTCATATGTACTGTCAGAGCGATAGGAACGGACATTCCCAGTCGAGACAAGGTACGAGTCTCCGTCCAAGTGCTTCAGCGTGACATCGAGAGCTCAACTCAGCCACTACCACTCCAACCATTGTGACAACACTGCTCACCTGTCGGTTGCCATGTCTCCACTCCCATGTCGCCACGCAGCTTCCCCTTCCGACCTCCTGCATGCTCGCTAACTCATGCGACCGCTTTTGCAGCAGCTCCGCCTCAGCACAGAACCTCCCGTAGCTGAGGCTTCCCTCGCGCATGCTCACTCGATCTCCAAACCCATTCAACAGAATATAATGACGTACACCACACACACGACGTTCTTCTTCTTCAAATCGAACCGAGTCACTTCAAGGGCGCATCGCGACGCAGTCCCTCCCCATGGACTCCGCAGCGCTCCTCGTGTGGCTCCTGTACGCCAGCGTAGCGCTGGTCCTCCTCCTCGTGAGCGCGTCTCTGGTGCTTTATGCGCAGCCGAAACGCGGTGCCTCCTCGTCGCTCACTGCCTTTGCCGGCACCTCCACACTCAGCGCGGTACCGCTCACTGTATCCTCGCGTTTCGTCAACGCCGTCTGCGTCCTTGCGCTCTACGTATCGTTAATGTGCCTTTTTACGGCTCCTGTGGACGTCTATCTGCTGGAGAACGCGCTGCCGCATGTGCCAGCCAACGTCCGGGCCCTCCGAATTATATACCAGGTCTATTTCGCAGCGCTGGCGCTGTATTCGTTCTTGGGGGCGCCGCTGGCTTACAACTATGCGAAACAGACGGAAATTGCGCACTTGACGCTCAAGTTTTCCGCTCGAGATCGACTCTATGCTGCTGTGAAGCGCACAGCGTGCTTCCTGTTGGGACTTTCGTTCCTGGTGGCCATGCTCATGGTCGTGCTGCTTTGCGGCAAACCTGCTAGCTCTGATATCGACTGGCTAAGGCCATTGCTCAAGTTTTCATCGGATCTGGAGACTTTCCTGAGACTGTTGGTGGGGATTTTGGCCCTTACAGGGATGTATCTCTGGCTGTTCGTGTGTAGTCGAGGACTCGCGAGTGTGCCGCTGGTGGGACTGCTGATGGAAGACCATAGTATAGACGAGAACATGACGACATTTGAAGATCTGCTCCAGGAGAACACGATGGAGACACAAGCGACAAAACAGACAAGAGAGACGATTTTACAGCGATATGCTGTTGAGCAGCAGATGAGTGGAGCGGATCAGGAGCGTCTGTCACAGCTAAAGATGCGTGAAAAGCTTCTTGAAGAACGTCGTGAAGTGTTAGATGCAAACCTTCAGAGATTTGCATTGACTGGCAAGTTGTCTTGCTGGAAGATCCCCATCGGCGTGGTTCTGATCATCCTATCATTGTTGATCGTGGTCTCGATGTTGATCACGAGCATCGACAAGATGGCACACTCCAACTTCGAGAGAGGGTTTCTCCTGAACGCGCCGGGGTTCCCAAACCCGATGGATTTACTGTTGGTTCTTGCATCGCGCGTCTTCCCGCTGGACTATGTGGTCTTCACAGTACTTTTCGTCTACCTTTTTACGATTTCATTGATAGTGCTCAAGCGCCATGGTCTGCAGTTTCTGTGCTTCCGTCTGGGGCGATTGCAGCCGCGTCTAACGTCTGCAGCAACGATGACGATGCTTTCGCTTGTGCTAATGCAGCTTGCCATGGTGGGGCTTTTCGCTCTGCTCACACTAGCGCCGCAGTACGCCACTTTCGGCCACCAGATGTTTGTAGACGCTTCAGGACGCGTTGTCCCTTGCACTCTGGAGGAGGCAGCCAATGCTGCTGCAGCTGCGGCCAAGTCTGGCGGTCTGCCGGCACATTGTCGCATGACGCAGCTAGCAAGGTTCTACAACGCTCTGGCCGTTGGGCTGCCCATGTTTGGCACGGCCTTCTTCGTTGGCCAATTTTTATTTGCTGCAGCTTTCGTGCCCTGGTGCGCTCATGCCTACTGCATGGCAAAACAGCTTGATGACCCCGTTGACCCCAAGCGTCAGCGGCTTCTGGACGACTACTGAGCGGAAAACGTGTTGCAACTTCGATATTCTTCGAGGCTGAGCAGAAGCTTACGAAAGAAATACTTCCGAAGGATAAGGATATATACCTTGGCGTCAACTACGAAATTCTAAACTGTTTAAATCCATCCATATCGCCACTCCTGCTGCGTTCCCTCCTTCGAAATCCTACCTACTGTTGTCTCCATCTCCCTCAGTCAGCACACAGCACGCTGAGGTCGTGGGCTTCCGTTTCCGCTAATTGCACTGCATCTATCTGTCTCAATATTTTCACTCATTAATGGCTGTGGGAGGACGCATTGCTGGTAGCGTCCATGGAGCTGGTGCGTTCCTTGCCCGCGAAAAAGCGGTTCTGGAAGCCGCCAAAAATGTTGCGGATGCCGCCAGCGGGGCTGGCAGACTCGCCGACGGATCCCTTGTGTCCGTTTTGCGAAGTGTTCGAGCCACGCGATTCATCGAACGGGCCAACCGCCTGGTTGGGGTCGCATCCCGCCAGAAATGCCTCATACGACTGCTCGCGTTCCTGCAGCAGTTCCTCCGTTCGTGTCTGCTTGGCCTCCACACGTGCGCAGACCTCCTCGAACGCCTTCTTGGCAGCCACGTACTCCTTCTGCAAGGCGTCCAGGTCGTGCTTAATCCCCACCAGCTCGTGCTCACTTTGTTGGATGGTGCGCAGCGCCGGCGACTGCTCGTCGATCTTCAGGCACTTGATCGAGTACTTGACGGCCGACAGCCAGTTATCGCCGTAGACGCAGAACAAGTGCTCGCCCTTCTCAAGAGCCACGGTGCGCCGCACTTCAAAAAGCGACAACTTGCTAAAGATCTCGGGCAGCTCCGAATCGTTGTTGGCTCCAGGCCACATGTCCGGGTTGAGGTCCATGAGCTCCACGGTGCTGGAGAGGTACATGTCGGCGGCAGTGCAGCGCGGTTTCTTGACCGATTCCTGCACCATGCGCACGGCTCCATGCTGGTCGAACAGAACCAGCTTAAACTTGCTTTTGCTGGCCGAGCGGCAGATAAAGACGACGGAATCGCGATCCTTGTCCACCTGCAGCTTGTAGAAGTGCGCATCTTGTTTGTCCACTTTGGCGTGGCGTTCCATGCCGAAGACCATTTGCGTGACTTGCGGCAGCTGCGTCGAGTTGTTGCGCTCGTCGCACAGGTCGCGCGCGGCAGACAGAACAGTCTGTGAGATCTGCGTGGGAATGGGCATGCCGATCTTGGTGAAGAGCGCGCCAACGACGCGGCCGAAGCCGCCCATGGACTCGACATCCACGCTCTCGAACTCCATATCTTTGCCGCTTTCACCTGCCACATCATACTGGCGACGCTTGTTGGGGTCGCTCAGCACGGCGTAAGCGGCGCTTGCCTGCTTAAACTTGTCGGCGGCTTCGGTCGAGCCAGCGTTGCGGTCTGGGTGATACTTGAGCGCCAGCTTGCGGTAGGCCGTCTTAATCTCCAGCTCGCTGGCCGATTTCTCCACACCTAGCACCTCGTATAGGTTAGTGCTCTCCTCGGGCTGCTTGGGCACGGGCTCGCTCATAATCGCAGACGGACAAGGGGAACGCACTTAAACTACTGCTGGTGGAGAATGCGGATGTGGAAGAACAACGGGTGCTGTTAGCATGTTGCTTCGCGATGATTGGCCAAAATACCTGTCCCCAAAAATCATTGCGCTGGACGTGGCTGGATCGCGAAGGTGTCGCGTGGGTGCACACTCGCACTGGAGTCTCGCGTCACTAGTCCTGCACCGTGTGTTGTTGCTTAGCTTACTGCTCATCAGCATCAGCTGCGGTCTGAGGCTTTAATGAGGCTGCCCATGCCGCCGCTCGGAATAGCAGCTTGTTAAGCTTTGCACCTGGTTTCTTGAAGCCATGTTGGGTAGAGCACCGTGGCCAATCAAAAGAACGACGTTCCACCCCAAGAACAAACAAAGTCATCCATGACACCGCCACGACGCAGCAAAAGGCACCACTTCCGAAACAAAACAAGAAGACACACAGCCCCCTTCCTCTTTTTCTTTAAACGCGCGCACTCCATTTCTCTCTTCTCTTGCCTATTGCCGCCGTTCTTTTCCTCTCCGCCACTTGTTTCCACCACTCTCGTCGACCCCCTCCGTTCCCCTACTGCTCCTAACACTTGGTTCTACATTGGTTGGCCCGCGTGCGCAACACACCCACAGTCGTCTCTCACTTCTTCGCCATGCGCCCCCAAAGCTCAACCGCCGCAAGACAACGGCCCGGCAGCGCAGCAGCGCGCGCAGCCTCGCTGGGAACGTTTATTAGAGGGGCTCTTAAATAAGATCCGCGACGTTCATGGGCATCTCGTCGATCTGCGTGTTGTAGAACTGCTCAATGTCGCGCAGGTATCGCACGTCGTTGTGCGTCAAAAAGTTGATAGCCACACCCTTACGACCGAAACGACCCGAACGACCGATACGGTGAATGTAGTTCTCGCGGTTCGTGGGCAGGTCGTAGTTGATGACCAGCGACACCTGCTGCACATCGATACCACGGGCCAGCAGGTCCGTTGTGATCAACACACGCGACGAGCCCGAGCGGAACTCACGCATAATGATGTCACGCTCACGCTGCTCCATGTCACCATGCATGGCTGACACAGTAAAGTCCTTCGACTGCATTTTCTCGGTAAGCCAGTCCACTTTTCGGCGCGTGTTGCAGTAAATGATGGCCTGTGTGATGGTCAGCGTCTCGTACAGATCGCAGAGCGTGTCGAACTTCCACTCCTCGCGGTCGATGGCAATGAAAAACTGCTTGATACCTTCAAGGGTCAGCTCGTCACGCTTCACGAGGATGCGAATAGGCTCGCGCATGAAGCGGTGGGTCACCTCGAGCACGTCCAGGGGCATGGTAGCCGAGAACAGGGCAACCTGTACCTTCTCGGGCAGGAATCGGAAGACTTCGTAGATCTGATCTTTGAAACCACGCGACAGCATCTCATCGGCTTCATCCAGCACAAACATCTTGACCTCGTCTGTGCGCAGAGCGCGACGGTTGATCATGTCGCCCACACGGCCAGGGGTACCGACCACAATGTGCACGCCCTGCTGCAGCGTGCGGATGTCATCGCGCACGGCAGTACCACCGACGCAAGCGTGCACCTGAACGCTCATGTAGTCACCAATGGCGACCACAACCTTAACGATCTGCTGAGCTAGCTCGCGCGTGGGGGCGAGGATCAGAGCCTGGGTCTCCTTGAGGCCGATATCGATCTTCTGCAGGATAGACACGGCGAAAGTGGCAGTCTTACCGGTACCAGACTGGGCCTGGGCGATGCAATCGTGGCCCAGAAGAATGGGCTTCACAGCGCGCTGCTGGATAGCCGACGGCTTCTCGAAACCATAGGCGTAAATGCCGCGCAGCAAGTCCTCGCGCAGCTCCATGCCGTCGAACGTTTCAATCACCTCATCCCAGTTCGTCTCGATGTCGCCCTCACTGAGCTGAACGTGCTCTTCCTGACCCTCCTCGACGTTCTCACTAGACGTCCCGGTGATCGAAGCGACGAGAGAAGAAAGATACACAACCAGAAATATCGTTAATGTCACGTTTAACTACTGAGGACCCAACTACAGCGAGCTTACGTCGGCTTGCGGTCCTCCATGTCAGCCATGATTGATAAGTGTTTGGTGTCTACGGCGCGTAGATGTGGCGAGAAGCAAGGAAAAGCAGGCAGAACAATCGAGTTCCGCAGTCTTCCTCTGTGTGCGTGTTGTTCGGTTTTGGCTGCGTTGAGGAGGGATCAAGCAACGGCTCCGAGACCGTCACTCACTTGGTCTTTGTATGCCTCACGAAGTGGGTGGCCAGCAGACTTTCCCTCCAATTATGTGTGTCACATACCTCGTGTAGTGCACACAAATTCCGTTTGACTACCTAGTAGACAGGAATTTACTTAAGTATGTTTTGTTGCTGCGTTAATTAATGTCCAAGGCGTTATGTCGAGTCGAGAGGACGTTCGAGGACACTACCGGTATACGTTCTTCCGTACGTAAAGACAAGAGAAAATGGGGTCACATTTCGATCCAATGTTCCTCCACAACCCCCTCGCTACTATTCAGCCATCTGTATTGCTGCCTATTAAGGCGTCTTCCTACCTCGATCCATTTCTTTAGCAAAAACGTACATGTACTGTAGCTCTTCATACATGTATCTTACCGGTATATCCAAGAAATGAACGAGGCGGAGCTATGTGAAAATGTTTCAAAAGGTACAAATTTAAAAAATTGTAAGTTATTACCTTTTGAAATTTAAAAGTGATTGCGAACGCAAGACTTCTCAAGACTTTACGTATTAATACCGGTAACGTTGTAAATGTGACGGTAGTTGAGGCGTACAATAGGGCTAAGAAATTGCAACATGTAACTGCGAGCCGATATATTGATGTATTATCACAGATCCAAAACACATCAAAACTTCACTTTGTTACGAATGGCGGAAGACGTCGCGCGTATGCGCGAGCTGCTCGCACTGAGCCTGCGCGCGCCGGAGCCGCAGCGCTCAGCGGCTGAGAAGGATCTGCATCAGCTGCAGAATGCGCCCATAAGTGCTCCATTCCTTGCGGCGCTGCTAGACATGTGCGTGGCGGTGCCCAACGCCGACGGAGCGCCGCGCAACCTGGCGCAGCTGGCCTCGGAGGACGCGGATGTGCGTCTACTGGCTGTGCTGTGGCTCAAACACTATCTCAAGGCCCAGTGGAGGGTGCGCAAGACCACGAACCTGCTCTCGGACGAGGAGCGCGTTCACGTGCGTGGAGTGTTGCTCTTCGCGGCGCTGCACGAGCCGCAGCAGACGGTGGCACTGCATCTGTCGCTCATCGTGGCCACCATCGCACGCGCCGAATTCCCGACGCAGTGGAGCTTCCAGACGCTTTTTCCCATGATGCTGCAGCCACTGAGACGGCAGGAAGGAGCCGTGGACCTGTCCAGGGAGCGACGAGGCGTGGACATCTGCTACCGAGTGGTTAAGGAACTGGCAGCCAGACGCCTCATGCAGCACCGCAAGCAGTTCGCCATGCTCAGCGTTGAGTTGCTGTCACTGCTGTTGCAGTACTGGACGACGACAGCGACACAGCTTAACGACTTTTTGCAGACGCAGGGAGAAGCCGTAGGACAGACGAACGCAGAGAAGGCGGCGGTTATTGCAATGGCAGTGGCCGCTACGGGAGCGGAGCAGCTGAACGTGCTGGTGTCCTCTACGAAGCTCCTTTCGACGATGCTGCTCAACGCGTTTAGGGACTTGTCGGCGCTGCAGAACGGAGAGCTCATGCGATCAGCTTTGGTGGAGTTCTACAACCAGTTGGAGAGGCTCATGCAGTTCCGACAGGCGTTCGTTGCTCTTATTGGTGATGCGGGTCGACTGGAGTCTATTGGTGAAGTGGAGGAGGCGATGTTGACGCTCGACAAGTGTATGCATCGTATTGCGGCAATTATTGTGGGAGTGCAGAATTCGTATCCGATGGAGTTTCGCGAGTATCTGCCGCCGTATTTGGCGTTGTTTTGGAACGTGCTCAACGCCTTTGCTTCGACGTCGTTGGCGGTACTTCCGTCACCGGAAAGACTGCAGATTGACGCTCTTCAGTTCTTTGCGAACGTACTGAGCTGCCGATTGTACAAGAACGAGAGTCTTTCCAGCCCTGATGGGACGACGCGAGTTCTCTCAAAGGTTATCACGGCCACTGGAGACGTTGCACTAACGGACGCAATGGTTTTGGAAGCACAAGCAGCAGTGCAGACATTCTTTACACAGTCCGAGCCCCGTTTTGCGTCCATGCTGAACCTCGTGGTGATACAGTACATGATTCTGACTACCAAGGATCTGGAAGAGTGGCAGAACGACCCCGAGACTTTCTGTAGTCTTATGGAAAGCCTGACGGCCAAGGAATCCGTGCGTGCCTGTGCCGAAAACTTGTTCTTGACATTGGTACAGAATTTCCCAGATCAGACGATTCCAGCCCTCACCCGAATGACTTCCAATGCTTCAACATATTTAGTCGAATTGGGTCGTGGCCAGGTCTCTTGTGCTGCTGATGATCCACGAGTTCTCGACATGGATGCAGTGCTTTTGGCTATCGGTTTGGGCTGCTACGATCTCCACGACTGCTTCGAGTTTGAGCCATGGTTTCTTACCAATCTTGTGCCAATCCTCGTTAACCGAGACGCAGCTGTGGGTTCGTTCCGGGGATTGCCAGTTCTGCGCTTCCGGATCGTTTGGCTCGTAAGCTGCTGGTTAGCACAGTTATCTGCAAACGTGCGACCGCCACTGTACGATGCCTTGCTGAATCCATCGGTGTTCTTTCATCAAGCAGATGCGGATGTTGCGCTCAAGTTGCGCATTATTCAGACACTTGAGTCGATGGTGAACGACTGGGGATTCGAGCACGATACGTTTGCTCCCTTCATACCGCGGGCGTTGCAGTGTTTGTTTGCTTTGTTCCCGCAGGCGGATGAATCCGAAAGCAAGATGAAGGTGCTGGGCTGTCTCGAGGCAATTATCCAAGCTTGTGGAGCACACATCGTTACTTTCTGTCACCAGATCAGCGCACCGCTTCCGACGCTTTGGAGTAACGAAAGTGATGCGAGCAACTTGGTGCGTGGGAAAATTCTCCAGCTTATGGCGAAGCTGCTGACCAGTGTGAAAGAAGCTCAGAAGAATCCGTCGGACGTATCTGTGGAGGCTGGCAGCGTACAAACACTGCTGGAGATGTGTGTGCAGGTGATTCGATTTGCTACTGATGTTTCGAATCCGGACGAAGTTTTCTTAATGGAAAATGGGCTGGAGCTTTGGAACGTGACGCTCGAAGTGTCCACTGTATACACGGAGGAGCTTCACGTACTCTTCGGTAATATGCTGCGTTTAATGGAGCGTGACTACGAGCACGTGGCGTTAGTGTTGAGCTTATTAGAGCGCTATTTGCGACTTGGTAAAATGCAGTTCTGGCAGACTTACAACGCGAGCGTCTCCAGACTCCTACTAAGTGTTATTGGCAATGTTAAGGCGGAGGCGTCTCTGCAGATCGCTGAAGTGACTGAGCTTATCGTTGCGACAGTTCCAGTCGATCAAGTGGCAGGGTTTTTGCCAGTACTGAAGTCAATGGTGGAAACTTGTATCACGTTTCAGCAGGGAGCGCCCAAGCATGAGCCGGAAACGGTTTTAGCTGGCTATGTGAGCGTTGTGGCTAGACTCATGATGGTCAATTTTGACTTCACGCTGAAGGATTTGCTGATGAATGATCACGCAGTGTTGATAGTACTGGTGGATACGATGCTTAAGTTATTCTACACTGTCGGATCATCGCCGCTGACGCTCTTGAGACGAAAAGTGTGGGCGCTGGCATTGTGCTCCACCTTGGTGCTGATGGAGCAGTCGCTGATAGAGAAGACTGGCCAGGTCCTGGAGGTCTGTGTCGAGGTAATAGAAGATGAACAAGAGGAGCAGAGACAGAAGCAGGTTGCTGTCGCTGCTGACAGTGACGAAAATGGTGCCCGATCGGGGGTTTATCGTGCTTTCCAAGCTCATCACAAAAACCAGCAGCAGCAACCGAGTGAAAAGGACGCCCCCATATTAGCGTTAGACCTGAAGGCTTTTGTTTGCGAGAGATTGAACGACCTCGCGACAAAGCTGGGTAGCAGTACTTTCGATCAAGTGTTGCAGACAGTGGACTCGTCAGTGTTGCGCAAGTTCCAGTCGTAGGGACTGTGATAATGCAGTAAACTATGATGCAAGTTTTGATCGTAAAACTATGAGACTAGGTGATTGATGACCCCGAACGACACGAAGAGGTGAGAAAATTCAGTCCGTTCATGCTAGAAATTTAGGTCCTACAGGCATACAACTTTGATTGGGGCTATTTTCTTTAGGCAGAAGCCTCTAGTGAGAACTCGAGCAGGCCACCAGGTTTGTCCTTCTTCAACAAAACAAAACTCCTGGGTAACGAATTAAACGGCATGTTGGCTTGTGCCAACTGAGTAGTTCCCTCTACTGTGCTTAAGGATAAAGATCATTGTGGTGCCGTGTCGATCGGAAGCGCAACCTTAAAGAGCTGGGAGCTCCAGGACGGATTCTGTCTACCCTGTACATGTACGAGGAAAGTTTTGAATCTGAAGCAAAGTCACACCGTCGGGTGTCTCGAAACGATAATGCAGGACGGATTTTGCGTGTATTTGCCGTATAGGATGAAATAAGTAGGTAAGCACGTTGGTGTCCTTGGCGCGTGATTGGCTGGTATATCCCAATACTGGAATCCGATTGGTCGACAACAATGAAGAAGTAAATTCCAAGGAGTAGCACGGGATATTGTTTGCAAAACCATTAGCTATCATAATTTACTACCATCCCAATATAAAAGTATTTTTATCGTTTGCAAGTGTATGCAAGGAAGCTACTTTGCCGCGTGCGTCGGATTCAAGGATGAATGACGCCAGTCTAGCTGCGAATACCATACCACTGGAGGAAGTGGCGGCAATTATTCAGGTTTGTACAGCAGCAACCCCCTATTTTGACGCTGGCTAACACTGGGGATGTGCTCTGTAGAGAATGAGGGAAGATCAAGCATCGTTCTTCGAGCAGCAGCGAGAAGTTATTATCCAGCAGGTCTTGGCGAGTATTCAACAGTCTGGAGTCCTTGCTTCAGCGTCCACAGCCTCTCACACTAAACCGAAAACAAAAAGCAAGAAACAAATCCCCTCGTCGCCTATTTCCCGACTCGAGCAAAACTTACACAACCTTGTCCACCACTCTCTAGCTGAGAGTGGTCTCGATTATCCTCATGTACATAGTACAGCACATGGAGCAAAGGCCCAAAGTACGGAAGACTACAGCAAACATGAGCGATGTACCAGAAAGAAACAAGTCATTTTAAGTCGTCGAGAAGTCGAAAATGGTGAAGATACCAGTTTATCATCAGTTCAACCTGGCAGCAACCGAGAACTTGAAGACAAAGAAGAACAAGATCATCATGAGTTGACAACCTCAAGGCAAGAACAGAATTCCACGCTGGTACATTCACCACTCCACACTAAATTAGTCACCAAAAAACGAAATTCCGAAGCGAAAAGGCGACGACACAATCGACACAAGAAATCAGCTACAGCTAGCAAATCTCGAACTCATGTCGATCTTGTTGACGATGACTATTCCGAATTTATAGACCCTGTCGACGCAGCTTTCGTTGCTATACGCCAGAAAGTAGATCTACGAACTCTAGCAATTCTTGACCGGTCCAAGGTGCTTCTTGGTCAAGTAAGGCAGCACTCGTCCACGGATAGAAGAACCAGCTTTGTGGAAAAACTACGACAGCGGCATGGTAATATTGAGCAGAGGATTGAGAACGGGTTTACGGGTAAAGTCAGTGAAGATATAAGCAAAGACAGCGGTAGCAATCAACCTACAGAAGACTCAGTCTCAATAGTAGAGCATCCGTCTGGAGATAGCGACCCAATTACCAGTGGATGCAAGTCCCCGAGAGTGTCTCCTGATGCAATTCGTTGTGACCTCGAACTCCTGCAGCCTCCTTCTAAAGCACCTGACAATGACAACGAATGGGAGAACGAATTAGCGCGTCAGATTCTAACAATTTATGCAACATCCGTGAAAGCTAAAGCGTTCGAGAAAAACAGCAAAAACTCAGAAAAGCAGCCGAATGACAACCAAAACTCGGCTAGACGGACCGATACTAACGACAAGCAGCAATGCCACGGCAGAGGTAGAGCGGGGACAGCAAATGGTCGAGTAAAATCTTTGAAGACGTCGTGTTCACTTCCAGCAATCGGTAAGAATGCAGCTTCTAAACATACAAAGAATCAGCATCGCATTTCCTCCTCGCCGACAGCCGTCCACTACTCGTGGGAGCCATCGCAGCTTCGAGAAGATGGCAAAGTAATCATCAATATGCCAAAAGTTCCTCGACCAATTTGGTTTGCTGGCACTGGAGCTGTAAAGGCTGTCTGGTGTGCTCTTGCTGACGGGTTTTCCCAGCTTCGACCTCAACACTCGGAGGTTACCCGGACCACCCTATCGAATACTGTTTCTCTGTCCATGTGCGAGCATCGCCTCTGTGAACAGGTTCGGCAATTGGAAGCCCAGCAGAAGTTCACGCAGTGTATTACAACCCTCGAATCCTTGTTAATCGCCTTGGTTCGAGCCCGTGGAGTCGATGAACTGGAGACGAAACTCTGGAAACAACTCGTTGTCACTTGTAATGCCTTTGCCAGCCGTTGTATTGATTACCAGAAATTCCCAGTCGGATTGCAGCTTATCAAGCAGGCAGAACATCTCATTGACAACTCGATTTTGGTGGACAACACGATGAGAATGGAGCTTTTGGCGTACTTGTACGACACTTATGCGCATTACTATTACAAACGCCGCAAGCCGCACGCGGGACTCCAGTACATTATGAAAGCGCACGAGATTCACAGCAGACAAAGTAGCTGGTCTCACGTCGCGAAATGCCGACTTCACATTGCGAATCTTCTCTCGTTCCAGATTAAGCACGCGGAAGCGAGGAAATGTATGGCCTGCATCCTCGAAATGATTGAAGAAAACAAACTGGAAGAGACGTCTGAGGGAGGAGGTTCAGCACAGAAACTTTGCCTTGCAGCCGTGTGCTACAACAACTTGGCTGTCGAACAGCTACACATGCGCGAGTTTGAAGCGGCAAGTGTGTCCTCGGCAAACGCCCAACGACTGGCAAAGTTGTGTTTAAGTTACAGTAATCGGTGGCTCGCGCAATTTCAGGCCACAAGTGATTGCGTCGCCTTGGCCATCGCAACTCTCATGGAGGACACCAGCGCCAATAAAAGCCCTCTAGTCGATTGTAAAGCGCTACCAGTGACAGAAGAACGATGAAGTTACCTCTGGCCGACTTATCAAATGTGTTCGTGCAGACGCTACAGCAAATTAAGCGCATCCAGTAAAATCAAATCGAGTTAGAACTCCACCTTCATCGTGGAAGATGCGAGCCACCTGTAACCGCAAGCATTATCCATTCATCAATACTAGATCCCTCCCATGTTTACAGTTAGTATTTAATCACTGCTTACCTCTTGAGCTAAGGATTTCTGCGTCGGATCATCCAATGTCAATTTTTCTTGACTGTATCAGTTAGATCATTAACTAGTGTTGACAGGTTTATTACCGAGAGCCCATAGTTCTCGGGCAATATCCATTCTTACCTGGTCTGAGCAAGTTGATGCGCTCGTTTGATGGCTACTTTCAGCTCTTGCAAACGACTGGTAGCAGCTTGATACTCCCGACTCGATTCTGTCAGCTGCAATTGCCACGACAAGAAGCAAAATATGAACAATTGCAACTGAGCATCCAGAAGAATCGCTTCTTCCCATGAAGTGCACGATACCTGCAACGTTTTGTGTTTTGCGACCCAATCTTCAACATATGCGAGAAATAATTCTTGATCAACTGACTCACGGAACTGTAGCTTCAAAGCACTGGAGCAAACCAGAAAAGCATCCTGCACAATATTTGAGTTTTGGATAAGAGTTTCGTAATTATCTCCATCTACGGCGACGCACCTTGCTAGCGGCTTGCTCGAATAATGCAAGTCTAGCCAGAAACTTTGAGGCGTCTTGAAGTACGCTATACGCAGAACAAATAGCAACAAAAAACCTCTTTTTAGAACGTGTCAAATTTGCCTGCAAGCACAACCTCTGGCTCCATTTACCTGCGGAACGCCACGTCTCCACTTTTCAGCCTTGCTGCGGTCCGTACAAAAGTATCAATGTCATGACACTCCGCTTTAGAAAATGTGGACCCCGTAGCTTGCACCTGCGCATTACTATTAAGCTCGCCAGTGTAAGTAAAGATATGTATACCAATCCCCCTGTGAGGTTCATGCACATCGTACGCAGTGGTGATGGTCCTGCAGATTTCAAGATGTGGCAGTAACATCGTAGATATGGACGTCTCGATCGTCCCAATATCAAAGCGCAGTTGCTTCACGTGCTGCAAGAGTTCGTCTGGCATTCACGACACAATAGTTAATATAAACGCCACCTAACGCAGCCGCAACTCTTCCTCTCACCTTTCAATGTCAACTTAAACTCTGCAGTAAACTGCTCGGTAGCTTCCTGATACTGTTTAACTCGTCTCGAATGCGAGTTCTGCAATACCTGCCCCGCCTCCTCCAGGAACTTCGCCAAATGCTGCCATAGTCAACGAAAAAATCACCATTGAAAAGTCAACCAAAAGTGTTGAAACAACCTCTAAAACACGGAAAACTCTGGACTGACATTTCGCTTCTTGGTTAGGAGCGCGCACACCGCCGCGTTTCGAGTCACCGCAGCCGCCAGAGCTTTCGAGTGCCTTGACAGTGACTTCATCGCCTGTTGCAGACTTAAATCCGATTTCGCTAGGCCGTCGGACAGGCGGACGAACTCTTGCAGCGCGCTTAGCAACGTGGTCAGCTCCCGTTCGCCCAGGAATAATGGTACCACCGCTATGAGACCCCCTAGTCGACTGGACAAGAGGTCTGCGGACTGTTTGACTGGCGCCAGAACGGATGCAGACATGGCGGTCAGCGCGCGCTGCACATCCTGCAGGTCGTGGACAACGCTGTCCACGCAGAGCACAACGGCGCTGAGTGCAAAGCGATGCCTGTGCACCAGCAGCGACTCGAAGGCTCGCAGCAGATCAGCGACGCTTGTCATTTGCAAAGATCCTACAAAATCCTAAATCCTTTAACTAAAATTCTAAATGCGGCTCTGAAGTAACAATACTTTCGCCTATTACAGATCTCCCCAATCGTCAAGTCATCGTCAATGCAGATAATGGTTTCACCTGCTCGCCATGCGGCCCGCGGGGCCTCCGCTGCATTGATCGCAGCGACTGTACTAGCCAACCTAATGGGCAACCAGAAGGTGTGGGTAGCTCTGCTGCGGCGCCGGACGTTGGCCCAGTTGAGACTCGCCACGCCGTCCCGCAACGTTGCGGCACTCGCTGTTTTCATCGGTCTGTCACTTGCTCTTTCAAACTAAATAGTCGGCTTCTAACCTAAAGTTGATGATGGTACAGGCGTGTTCCGGTACCTGCAGCGCACGTCTTCCGTCCGGACCAAGCAACGAATGACTGTCACTAAGACCGACAGCTTGACGACCAAAGCTCCAGCGGTTCCGGGGGCTGTGTTCGCCTCTGTAATGGCCTCGGGGCTTGGTACAGCGTGCCTGTCCCCTAGTGCCCGTCCGGCCCTCGTGTCAATACTGTCGACTAACGCCGCCAGCCAATTCGCCCGTGAACAGGTGGCGAAGCACCCTGAATTGCGCTTCCTCGAGCCGCTAGAGCTGCTTGCATTCATGACTGCAGTCGGATGGATTTACTACTCGGGCTTCTTCTATCCAGAAAGCTACCAGCGATCGCACATGAGACTCATTCTCAAGTACGTGCTGTTGACGCAGCCGATGGCTTCGGAATTGCAGGACATGTATCGACTAGGACTCAATCCGAATCCGTGCTCCATGCGCCACAAGGGACTGAGCTGCGGACAGTTCGCGCGTAGCGACTTCTTGCAGCGCGTGACGTCTGAAGCGTTCCGGTTGTATTTCCCCGTGCACTTGTCCGCGTGGTTGTTCGCCCACCGAGACGCCAAGATGCGCTCCAAGCCGATGGCCACCCGTGTTCGAAGTTTTGCTGCCAAATTGCTCCGATCGACTGCGTACTTCACAACCTTCGTGTACATGGGCTGGGTGCTATCGTGTCAATTGGGGACATTTGGTGACCGGTCGATTACTCATCGAAAGCTGCAGTTCTTTTTGGGCGGCGCGTTGCCCTCGCTTGCCATATTCATCGAGTCCCCGTCACGTCGACGGCCGATCGGTCTAATTCTCACGTCGTACGTGCTCGTGAGTATGGGGAGCGTGGCGTTTCGACGTATTTCGTGGCTGCAACCGGGTGCAAGCCCCGTACGCGGTTTGCTTGAAGCGGGTTGTGTGGCTGCTGCTGCGGCCGCGACGATATCGGGCTCACTGGAGAGCAACCACCTCATTCGGCGGATCTTGCTAGGCGACGTCGAAGCTCGAGCGCTGCAGCACCAGCTTCGACAGACGAAAGAGGCAGAGGCAAAGGCCGAACTGGCAGAGACTCGAGTGGAGTGAGGAGACGGACTGTGTGGTCCCTTGCTCAGCTATAAGTGCTCGTGTAATAAGTGTACTAATTAACACCGGATCACACGAAAAAAAGGGGGTACTGTACCGAAGTATTGACATCCATGCGGTGCCTGCTGCTGTGAGACGTTATGTCCGCATGAACTGGATACCCACCCCATCGTGGTGGTGGTCTCTGCCACAAACGGCCCATGAACAGTAGCACAATATCACTTTATACCCTCCTTTTTAGGCGATATAATGGGTTGGACAGGTAACGAGTTGTACACTACTACGTAGTAAAAACTAATTTTCAACTTCACAAAAGTAATATTCCATTACTCCTGCTTTTTATACCCTTTATGAACTAAACCCGATAAAGATGTCTAGAATAACCGCGGTAATTCAAAACGGAAGAGAGCGCGACCACATCAACCTGCTCTGGTCGTAACGGCTGGGGGAGGTGCATGCTGTGAAGAGTCAAGAGACTCGACCACGAACGCGAGTCGCTCGCATAGGGAGCAGACGTGCGACGAAATGGGCCCTTCGCCATAACCTCCGCCACCTGATGGTGCCCTCGTACATTTTATCACTCTGCATCATTTCTCGTTTCTCCCTTCCAGTGGCACAGCGCCACTACGCACCAGTTTCCATGACGAAAGTGTCAATATTCATGCGCCAATTCTTCCGTAAAGACAGTAGAGGCGACGTGGAGTCTAGTGACCGCGCACTGCAACTGCGACTGCGTAAGGCTGTGACCTTAAGCAAAGCTCGACAAGTGGCGGCTCTGCTGGACGAAGGCGCATCGCCCGTTTGGATGGACAACGCGTCGCCTTCCCGTCATCGATTCCGGCGTCAAGACTCGGATCCGTGTCAACTTAACGCTCTGTTGCTCGCCTGTCGACGCGGTGATGACGAGGTGCTGAGTCTCCTACTGGACGCGTTCTTTGACGAGCCTCAAGTCCTCGCACACTTCAGTCGAGCCATGTATTGCCTTGTGATCCGCCACGGCCATTGGAAGACGTTTCAACGACTGCAACAGCGTCGCGTGCCTCTGACTTCGCTGTCTTCAAGGTCATCGATCGAGTCGACGGGCTCTCCGACCTCCGTAGCATCAACTCAGCTTCTATCTGAGGCTGCGATGGGACATTCCAGTTCCAAGCTGCCGATGCCCATTTTCGTGGCTGCTGAGCATGGTCGTCACCATATTTTGACGTATTTGCTGGATCATTATCCGCATGATTGGGCTCACTATACGTTTGAAGGACACTCTTTGCTATCGGTAGCCACGATCAATGGTCACTATGAGTGCGTCCGAGTCTTGCTTGATCGCCAGGTAGCTACTGGACGATCACTCGACGCTGCTGTCGCCCTGGCTCGTCGTCATCGCCAAGCTCACGTCTTAGTGCTACTCACGAGTTATCTCCCGGAGTTTGCGTCCGACCCGGAGCCTGTTTACATGAGCCACACAGAAGCACCATCAAGTTATAATAGAAGCAACGACAACGAGTGTCGACAGCTGCAGTGGTCCAACCAAGTGAGACGAATTCGCGGACGTGGCTCGATCGCAGAGACTGTGACAAGCGAATTCGACGATGATAACAGACGTAGCAGCCTCGTGGCACTCAGTTCGCCTATCAACTACAACCAGGAGGTGGATCGGGTAGAGGAAATGCGTGTTCGTGCTGAAATGCAGCGCGAGCAGCGGCAAAACGGGATGATGTGGTTCCTGGATGGACGTGAGCCTATTGAAAACATGCAGCGCCGCGTTGACCCTCACGGACTGAGCGCGGACGGCTTTGCAGTCATCCGATCTGCGAGGGATACGGCACCGACCAGCTACACGTCGTTGTCTCAGGAAGAAGAGTCGTGGTATGCAGTTAAGTCGAGCGAGACGACCCGTCAGCACGAGAATCTGCTGGCAAGCGATGAGGATGACGAGCAAAACGCGTACGAGTCGATGTTTTCAGTTCACGAAGACGAAATGAACAACATGTCGGAAGAGTTGCCTCCGGTATCAGAGGAGAGGCTCAAATCGATGCCTGCTCCGCAATCTTCCTCGTTGTTGCGACCCGGTAGGTCACGTAAACTTATCAACGTACGCAGCCGTGGATTCCACCAGCACCAGTCGTTGGCAGCTATCGCAGAACACCCCGCTGGTGAGACCGAACTCAAGTGACAAACAACTAAAATACACACGCATTTTTAGATCGATAAATCACGTGCTCCATACAGCGGGAAAGTCAAACATCATTGCACGTTAGTGGCTCAGCTTTCAACTGGTTGCCAAGCTAGTCACTGTCGCAATACCGCGGAATCCGAGATGCAACCCGTTCTCAATGTCACTCCACGTCGACTTGAGGCCAATAGCTCCCATGGCTACGGCTGACAAAACCCGATCGTCGCAGCCAGCATATACACCATGATCGACTCGCGCTTGTACTTCTTGACAAAGTAGCCAATGCACTTCAAACCAGAACCCGCCCGAAAAGCCTACGAACGCGAACCACGCCATGTAATCGAACTGGAATTCACCCGGATCTGGCCATTGATGGCGAACTGCAACGTTGTGGAGGAAGCCGTAAAGAGGATCATAAAACTGGCCGTGGCGGATTGCACTGCTGGGAGTACGCCAGCCTCGAGCATGATGGATCCTTTTGATCATTCCACTACCGATACCGAGCAGACCAGCAGCTACGCCCGCAATAGTACAGACAGTCAGGAACAGCAAGACGCGGCGCTTGATCCAGTGAATGTCACCTTGGACGAACGGATAGTTTTCATGCCCCTTGAAGCGGTATTTAAGGCGAAGACGATAGCCTATCCATAGCGACACGGAGATGGGGACAGCGAGTGGTAAAAGCGTCAATAGCCAGTAATTCAACGAATTGCACGTAACTCCGATGGTACTCGGAGCTCCGTGGCCGCCTCGAAGCATTGACGGGAAAGAATCAATAGCCAGACAATACAAGTGGCAAAAGGTATTCGAACGGGAAGACACGTCCTTCTCGACGTTCAATGGCACTGCGTCTCTCTATCTGCTTGCCATCATCTGACGGGAAGGTGCCGAATCGACGTTTATCCAGACCTCCAATAAGATGATCAGAGCTTGTAATCTGGTGCTCTAGAAGCGGGAGCAGTGACAGGAAATCCGTTTCGTTTTGCTCCCGAATGACGCGAGCTTTGCGACGTCGACGCGTTTTGTCGAGCCATCGACGAGCAGCAACTTGCACATCAAAGCGCTGCAATATCCAGACCACCAAATGCTGATTGTTCAACTATGACAAGGTTCATAAGGAGGTTTTAAACGCTTGAAACGTACCCTATAGATTGACCACTGCCTGCCACGTCCGCCACCATTGGGACCACCTTTCAACGTGGACTTAATAAGTGCTAATTGTAGCTGGTCTTCCTTGTCTTGGATCTAGGAAAAGTAGCCGACAACAAACATATTTTTACCTTAGACATGCACAAGGTCCACAGATTCCAAACAGATTTTAAACCTTATTCCAAGAAATCGTTTTTAACGTGATAAAGGAGAGCAGCGTCACCAGTAGTACGAGGATCAATCAACCAGTTCGGGAAAATATGGTTCAGCATCACACCAAAAACCGTTCCAATGAGCGTCGTGAGTTCCATTAAACCCACTAAGGCGAAATCAATAGCGAGCGCTTCTTGTTCACTATTTATGGAATAATACGATGTAGAATTGTTAGTACCGAGCAGTTGATTCCGGACATTCGTCTACAGCAATACTTATGCGGATGTTTCGCCAATACCGCCACCAGCTCCTATGCTGTACACTGAACGCGATCAGCGTCGTAAGCAGGTCGTTATATGTGAACGGTAGGAACAGGTTCTTCTCCACGCAATAGGCAGCGTCGACGGTATCCCCAGCTGACGACAGTCCTTGCTGTGCCTCCATCTCACCCCTAGCTTCGTTCAGCACCTCAATAACTTGACACACGTAGCCAATGTGGCCAATTCGGTCATTACAGTCGTGAAGCGGTTGGTCGGCAGTACTCGCACTTGCTATAGTGCGACAAAAAACTCTTGATAGTTTCTCTACATTGTGATAAATTCCCGACGATGCTTCTCACCCTTCGATGCACGCAAGCGCTGGGACGTAAACACAATCGGCGCGCTTGCTGCAGGCCAGTCCGACAGTGTCGTAGAATGGTGCGACTTCAGGCTCTGTTCGCATTGTTGTGGCGCTTGCTGTGGCCTGTAGTGCCACCATTAAAAGAATAACGGCGGCAGTACGAGCCAATTCCGCATCTAAAGCGATTTTATGTGTTGAAGTGTGCGTTGTGCCAAAGCAAATGTGAGGTCCGAAATGTACTTCGAAGACTTACGTATTAGAAACGGGGCCAATAGGAGACCCTAAAACTACCGACGTCATGTCTGACAAGTCACAGTTTTACCACGTCACAGAATTTCGTCTGTCTAAGATGGCAGTTCCACTCATGCACATGTCCGTCCAGCACCACGCTGGGTCTACTTAACTGCACGGCAACGTGTGCATTGAACACATAAATATCTATATCGCGTTAGTGTCAAGTGCCAGCTCATTCGTTGTCGCAAATGCCACTGAAGCCGAGGTGCACGCCCTTCTCGATGTCTCGAATAGTCGACTTAAAACCGACGATGCCCATGGCAAGAGCCGACAGACCAATTGTCCCTGCCAACAGGTAAACCATAATCGACTCGCGCTTGTACTTTTTGACCAAGTACGCCACCACCTTTTGGCCGCTAAGGCCGCCGATGCAGCCCATAAGCGCGAACCACGCCATGTAGTCGTACTGGCGCTCACCCGGGAACTGACCGTTGATCGCGAATTGTAGCGTCGTCGACGACGCGGTGAACAGAATCATGAAACTGGCAGTAGCCGACTGCACGGGTGGGAGAATCCCCATCTCCAGCATGATAGGACCCTTCACCATGCCGCCTCCAATACCCAACAGACCAGCGGCTACACCGGCCATGCTGCACATTGTTGGAAAGAAAAGAATACGTCGTTTGATCCAGTGGACGTCACCTTCGATGAATGGGTAGTCGCAGAGCACTTTAAGACGGTTCTGAAGTCGCAGTTGGTGCCCTACCCAAAGCGTGATCGCAACCAGAATCAACAGTGGCAACAGCGTCAACATCCAATAGTCCGCGGAGTTGCAGGTGATTCCAATAATGCTAGGGGCGCCATGGCCACCACGGAGCATCGACTGTACCAGTACCACAAGCCACGCGAGCACTAGCGGGAGAATGTACCTAAGAGGGAACACTCGCATCTCGCGCTGTTCGATGGCCTTGCGCCTCTCCAGCATCTGGTCATCGTCTGAAGTGAACGTGCCAAAATCATGCTTGTCCAAGCCGCCCAATAGAGCGTCTGAGCTCGACGGCTGGTGATCACGAAGAGATGGCAAGGACTCAAAATCTGCTTCGTCTTGAGCCTTAATGTGACGCAACTTCTTGTTGCGGCGGGTCTTCGCGAGCCATCGACGGGCTGCAACCTCGACATCAAAGCGCTATTGACACAAGTCAAGACATGAATTTTAATCAGTAAAGTAGAGACATGGAGCCCCGAGAAAACATAACGAACGTACTCGGTAAATAGACCACTGGCGATTGCGACCTCCACCGTCAGGACCGCCCTTAAACACCGACTTAACGACTGCGAATTGGTGCTTGGACTCTTTCTCTCGAATCTGCAGCCAATACAACGTAAACATTGGTAAGCAAACACTCTGCTAAGAACGCAACTCATATTCCGCACCTTGTCGCCCTTGAGGACCGTCTTGTACGTGATAAATGACAGCAGCGACACAAGAAGCACGAGAATCAGCCAGTCCGGGAACATATGGTTCATCATGACGCCGAAGACGGCACCAATCAGCGTCGTCGGCTCCATGATACCCGCAACCTGGTAGTTAATGAGCGGCAATTTCGCAGCCGCTGTTAACAGTGCATACAACAACAACAACAACGCGTTGTCAGACCATTTAATACCTCAACCGACTGCTCCTTCAATGACCAACTTACTCGGATGCTTCCGGTTAAAGTTGAAGAAATAGGCAGACACCGCGTTGCCGAAGATTGTAGCCTTAGACAGCGGGATGGCGTGTTTCGGGCTCAGTCCGTAGAAAAAAATGTACATGGGCACCAGCAGACCGCCGCCACCCACGCCGCATCCAGAGCCTAGCGCCGTGCTGAGCAATGCGATGATCGTGGCCACCACGTCCTTCCATGTGAAGGGGTCAAACAGGTCTTTTTCGATGCAGAAGGCGACAGGCACAGATTCTCCGACCGAATTGAGTGCAAACTGCGTCTGCATCTCGCCCGTAGCTTTATTCAGGGACTCTGCCACTTGGCAACGCTTGGAGCCATCGACGCTGCAGTCGTCAGCATCAGGTCGACAGTACTCACACTTGCTAAATGGGATCAAAAGGCACAAAAGGTTAGCGATGATACACCACTGCATTGGAGATCGTTGGTAGTTGGATGACCCACCCGGAAATGCAGGATAGGGCAGGCACGTTGCCGCAGTCGGTACTTTTGGAGCATTGCAACCCCACGCTCTCGTGGAACAGCGCGTTTTGACCAACGCAGACGGAGGACAAGCAGATCGCGGTGAGAAGCAGCGCGCCCTTCATTCCGATAAGGTAGAATTCGAAGTGAGACGTCCTGAGTCGTTCACTTAAGAACTTGGATTCACTATGCTGCTGTTAGCATAGCTGTTAACGAAGGTTTGTCCCAATTAACCCACAAATTGCGACAATCCTTGGCACACAGCTGGTGTCACCCAAAACAATGTGGTATACACTAAACACGAAAGGACGCGTCCTTTCGGTGCTTCACACACCACACGACATGGCTACAATTGACCAATTGCGATTTGTTGGGGATGCCGCTGTTTGACGCCATCGAGAGCGATGTCACGGCCTTCTTTGTGTCGCAGGGCACGGTCTTCGACTCGCTGGTCAAGGCTTTTATGGACCGCATGGTCGCCGTTGAGTCCAGCGTGGCGCTGTTGCGCTTGGACGTGAGCAACAGCTACAACCTGGTGAACCAGCGCATCGACGCCAACAGGGTCGCGGCCGCTGAAATCTCAGCGGCGACAGCAGCGGCAGCCGCTTCCGCTGCGTTGGCATCGCTACCGCCGCTCCTCGTCGCTGAAGATGCCCCAGCTCCTCCACCAGTTGCAACCGTCGTGGAATCTGGCAGCGGCAGGAACGACGAGCTCGAGTACTACGTCATGACGCTATCAAGGCAGCTGAACATGGTCTTGGAGGTTCTCTTCGAGCCGCATGGGAATAATAATGTCGTGGAGGTGGTTCAGACGAAGCAGACGCAGCTGCACTCGATTTCAGACGTGTTGACGGAGAATGAGGTCATCCTCATGCAGCTAGCAGCGCAGCACGACGACTGGAAGATGCCACACATCGACACTCATCCAGTACTGGGTCCTAAAGCATTTGAGCAGAACGACGGGATTGTGAATGGCGCGATAGACGAACCGGTTCAAGCACCAGTTGTGTGTGACGCCCTTGTATCGACTGATCCAGAGCCAGAGGAGGCTTTGCGAGAAGCTGGGACCGTTTCAGGGCCGACAGAGCCTCGTCTCAGCGTCCAGTCACCAGAGACCAGCACTCTGCCGTCAATTGCAGCTCGGCATTCCTCACATTATTTGATTCAGCAAGACGTTTTACACATCGTTGAGCCGCAGTCTAGTGAACTCCGATCTTCAGAGCAAGTTGTTAATGCATCGCCACTGACCAAGCAAGAGGAAGTCCTTACAACAGCCAACAGTCCACCCAACAACCAAAGCCAGAGCGCTGCACACACACTTGATGAACATGGCGACGAAGAGATGGACGAAATAGTTATTGATCCATCCCCTTTACGATCACTTCCGACGCATCGCAAGGGTTCTCTCTATCGAACAAAGAGCTTTTTCCGCAATTGCCAGGATCTGCAGCGTCAAGAAGAAATTAGACTAAACGAACAACGACGACGGGAAGAAGAACAAATGCGACGGATGCACGAACTCGTGCTTCAATCCCGTTCGCACCTTAAGCACGAGCACATGGACGAGTGGAGACAGCAGCAACAGGAGATGATGCAAACCCAGCACATGATGATCTCCCAACTACAAAGTCAGTTTCAGGAGCAGCTCCAGGCTCAGCAGCAGCTCCAGGCTCAGCAGCAGCTCCAGGCTCAGCAGCAGCTTCAGGCTCAGCAGCAGCTCCAGGTCCAGCAGCGAGAGCAGGAGTGGCGTCGTCAACAAGACGAGCAAAGGGTTGTCGATATTGCTACGATACAGCACGAAGTCGACCGGAAATTGGAGACGCTCCACAGTCTTCAGGCAGCTTTGCAGACTACACAGAGCAATGAACTCGCCCACGTCATGCGAACCATTGGTGACTTTGAAAAGCGGTTTATCTCTCCTGAAGCGTTACAAGCAGCAGGTATTTTGTGGCTGAAGACAGCATCGGACAACTGCATCTATGGAGCTAACGGAGACTCTCTCATTAATCTTCAGCGAAATCTCCAGAATTTCAAGTCTCAGCTCAATTCCCACGTCGTGAAATCTCCCGCAATATCAGCACTCAACGAAACAATCGATCGCGCCGTCCAAGTGCTGCAGAGATCTGAGACATCAAGTGGTGATTGGACACAAGGTTCAGAACAGGAGAGCACCATGTACACGCTACGTCAGCTTCTCGCCAAGATTGACACGTCGTATCGTGCAGCAGCTACGGAGCATGACGAGTTCCCATTACCTAGTGTCGGATTTCTGGCCGAGGCGACTCATCGGATGGAGTTGGGCACTGCAAACCTCCTTGACGCCATTGATTTCCATCAGGAACATTGTCTACAGACGTTGGCCCAGCATCAGATGGGGCTTGTGAAACTTGAGAAAGAGCTTTGGAGGCAGCAAGAAGTTGAAATGGCTCTCCGAACTCAATTGGGCGCGTGTCCAAGCAAGGAGGACACGCTGCAGCTTGTCCAAGATCTGCGCGATCAGGTTCGTGTATGCAGTTTTACTTTGTTTTGCGTTTGGGTCAAAATTGTGCTTACCAGTGCCCATTATATTTTTTGTTTAGATCACTGCGACAACAGCAGACACAGCATCAAGAATGTTAGATACAATTGATGACCTACGTTACCGAATGACGGGTCTCCCGAATGCTCAGATGCTCCAACAGCTTGCCAGTGATCTGCACGCGAAAACTGATCGAATTACGCATGATCTGGACACTACGGCCGGCAAGCTTAGTCACGATTTACGGCAAAAAGCTGATCGAACCGATATTGATCGACTGGAAAGGTCGATATTTGCTAAAACTTTTACTGGTAGCGAAAAGATGCCTAACTTTTCGTGTGCATGTTTTTTTTTAGTCTCGTTGAATCCAGTACCAGCACTAATGCACCTCCAGCGTACCTCACGAAGTCACCATTAAAATGCCTGTCGTGTGACCAGCACTTGCCGTTCGCTCAAGCCCCTCCTGATGACAGTTTGTATCCTGAGCAGATATCGAATCCAGGATCTCCTACTCAACGACCTGGGTCACCATCTCGTTCAACTTCTGGTTCTCCTTTACGCCCGATTTTGTATCAAAACCAGCAGCAGTTCCAACAACTATCGTACCCGTATCAGCAACATCCTAGATCCCCTCAGGCTTCAGATGACTATAACGATCATGGCATCAATATGGATATTCTGGAAGAGCTGTTTACGGCCTCAACCTCAGCATTGGAGAGACGACGACGACAACGACAACGCTTGCAGATGCAGCTTTCGACTCCACAATCAGATAATGACAACGACTGGTTGTCTAAAAGACCGTCGTTCTCGAACATCGATGACGGGCGAAACCGGATTCCGCTGCGGAAAATTCAGCTTTCTGACCAAGTGATTTATGGTCCAGCTATCACTCCTAACGCCTTCCGTAAGAAACAAATCGGACGCACCGAAGAGTAAGTTCACTTGATTGTGACTTCGCGTAGATAGGAAAGTAAACTAACCGGACTGTTGACTGCGTTGTAGACGACCAAAGACTGCAACAGTGCCCGATCGAAGGTCTGGAGGAGAAATCATTACCCGTACAACATCGTCAACCGTAAGTACCTCAGTCGTACCATTGATCTTGGTGCAAAAACTCAATCCAATTTGTGTTGTAGGTAATTGTACGTCCATTCGCCGAGCTGGCTGACAAACGACAACAAAAGAGATAAAATACACCCACAGAAATTAAAGATTCCACTTGTCACGCACGATCAATAGCATTGTTACTACTAGGTTGCATTTCAAAAGGCCAATGGTCCAATCCATCCTCTTGGCTTTTGGGATGGATCCTGTTCCATAGCCTTAAACATCAAGCGTGAACTTCACCTTCCGTCCTGGTCCAGTGTGTATGCTGTGAAGCCCCTTTCCGCCACTTGCTGTCTTGCGCGTCGGTGTCTCGTAAACGGAGGAAGAAAGAGGCTCTAACAGTTCGTCCTCGCTGTCACTCATGCCGTAGATCTCATCCAACCGTTTTGACGTAATCTGCTTGATTTTGTTCATTGGTGGGTGAACAGACAGCTCCTGAATCAGGACAGTTCCGTGGTTAGCAGCGATACCAAGTTCCGAATTTGGAACTGGTAAACTGGTTACGCCATTCTCGGGCGTTGTTGGTCCTGACACTGCCGCACTGGGAATCAAGGACGTAGACTTGAGTGTCGGTGCATTCGTCTCCGTGATGCCATAGTATCGCCAAGACGGTACTGGGATTCGGTCCATGACCAATCTTCCTCCGCGACCAATGCGTCCTCGGCACCTATACTTGGGTGGTTGTTGGAGAATCGCTGCCATCAATCGAGGCGGTGACAATGGGTAAGACGGATACACTGGGCCACTCGTTTCCCGTGGCGAGCCGTCCGTGTCTGTTGTATCCTCCATCACGAAGTTTGCCAATGTATCGTACTCCATAAATGTCGGCGCAATTTGTGGTCCTTCAACCGCAGCAGCGCCAGTTTTTCCAGGCTTCGCATCCGCTCCAGTCTTTGAGTCTCCTGATGCCGAAGCGTCATCTCCTACCAACCGACCATTCTCACCTTCGCGATGTTTCTTCTTCTTCTTCTTTTTCTTCTTGTGACGTTCGCGCTCTTCGTCCACCGGAAAAACCGGTTTCCGTACCACAGCATTTGGACCACGATTCGTGAGCTCATGCTCCGCTTGACGCCGGATCTCATCCAGAAAATCCAACTGCAGTCTTTTCGCTCGTTCTCGGCGTCGCACGAGATCCAGCAATCGACGAACCCGTTCAAAGTCCACACGTAATTGCTGAAGCTTACGGAAGCCTTCAAGGTCGTTCTTGCGATGCTTACGTAACTTATACCGCTCCTTCTCACGGGGTCGAAAGACTGCGTGTGGATTCGTGTCATTCAATGGTGTTTGAGGCCAAAAGCGACGCAACAATGGACGCCGCAGCTTCTGCCGCTTCGCAGCCCAGTACGCGTACACGTCGCACGTGACACGATTCAACGGCGTCTTGTGCATACCGAGCCTCTTGGTAAACACATCCTCGGCCTCTGCCAGCGTCATGACGTTGGGGTTCAGCAGTGCTGAAGCTTTCTCCAGAGCGTCCAGCATCTGAGCGAAGCGTTCCTGCGACAATTGATATCTCGGATCTCCGTCCACTCCGTATTTAGGATGACGTCGGAGCCACCTCATGTCGTCCAAATCCAAGTCCACTTCGATGTCCTGTGGTTCTGGACCTAGACCTTCAGATCCTGCAGCATCTTCATCTCGTGGTAGAGCCTGGAACCTCACGTAGGACGTGGGCACGTCAAAGTCCGCAGACACTGACGTGTCATAGGTCGGCACGGGCAGGATCACGGGGATTGGAATGTCCTTCTTATTGCGCTTGGATTGGCTGCCAGCCTGCTGACGGACTTCCAGACTCTTAGATTTAGCAGGACAGGATAAAATAAACAGATTTTAAATTAGAATTTTTTATAGTAAAAATATACCTAAGAAAATGTTAGTAGGCTTTCCTTACCGCTACAAGCTGCTGGAATGTCGCGTGCGGCTGGGAGGCGCCCGTAGCGCCGTCGTCATCAGCGTCCAGGTCCTCCTCCTCGCGGATAATCCGCATGCGCGCATGGATATCGATCTGGCGTGGCCGCAGACTTGAGCGCCTCATCCTTAGGCCTTGCTTGCCAATTCCATACAAAAGGGGGGTGCCGATACAGCTAATTGAAAAACGGTACATTGTACCATCTGAATAAGATAATATGTGACGTGTGCTGACCAAAAGGTAGCCATGTTGATGAGAGGATACTTTTTCTTAGTAAGCTTCTAGATAGATTTCCAGGCGTCCTGCGAGTTGGTCGTTGTTCATGAGCAGCAGCTTGTGCGCAAGCGAGTGGCCAATGGGAATATGAGGAAATGGCATCATGCCCACTGCGATCCGCTCGCTGTAAATGGACCAATAGAGAATGTTAGGATCAAATTTCACAGCATACAAAAGTCACTGCAACGTACTCGAGAGACGCCACCACTCCCGAATGTTTCAGGACGAAGACTAACGTACAGGTTCGAGTATTCTCTGGAGTCAATGCCAGCTCAAAGACTTGACCTCGCCATGTCGGGACTTGGCCCCCTCCAGGATGCACTGAAGTCTGAACTTGGACGAGCACCTCGCCATCGCCACGAACGAGTCGGCAAATACAGTAAGGGTTCTGTCGGCGATACTTGAGCGCACGTCGTAGCCCAGTGGCACATAATATTTTGAGATGATAAAGTTGCAGTGGAGCCACTACTGGAAGACCTGAACGACTTGATACTGGCGGCAGAGCTCGCTTTGCCTCGCTAACAACAGACTCAGCCGTAATAGGTCGCGATGGTGGGTCCACATGCGCTACAACAGCATTCTTTAAGCATAAATCGGCTTCTGAAAGAGATATACTGGGAATAGGCTCAACTTTATGCGCAGGTTTCTCGGTTTGTTCTTCAGGCTCAACATTTTTCACTGGGGTTTCGACATTGTTCACTGTCGATTCCTTACTCCGTACCAGGAGCTGATCCACAAGATCTTCCTGTTCTATCCACGCCGCATTGCTGCTTCTCTTTGGCTTGTAGAGACTCAGTTCTGTCATTGCTGGTTTAAGATCTTGCCGTATAGGAAAGGGAGTGATCTCGTCGCTACTTGGTGCTTTAACCTTTACGCTGAGAGAGCGATCTAACGCTGGCAACAATTCCACTTTACGCTGGAGAACCTCTTCCCCAGGCGTCGAAGCAGCAAGTTCAGCTTTAACTTGTCGACGTGGAGCCTCGGGCAGTGTTTCAGTTCGTATCTCACTCTGCTCCACCGCTACGGGCACCAAAGTATTTGCAGCGAAATAAGCTGCAATCTCAGCCACACCTTTACGATAAATCTCCACTGGTAAAAGTGAGAGCACCACCATCCCAACATTGCGTTGAGTTGTCAGTTCCTTTACAAGCTGTAGCCGTTTAAGCAGTAGCTCATAATTCTTAGGTCTGCAGCTGATGGAGTCGGGAGGAGGCGGCGTGGCCTTATGACTCATGAGAAGGTGACACACGTCGATAAACTCGTCGTCAGTGTCGCAATCAGGTGGAAAATCCCAGTGCTCAATAGCCCTGACCAATGGAGTACGGGCTCCCTAATAAGAAAATTTTGTTAGCCTCGATGTAAGGAGGAATAACTCAGTAAATACTTAGAGTCGTACCTCGTCTAAAGCATTTACATCCGCTCCGTGCTCTATCAACTCGTTGACAAAATTTGCGTGCCACTTCTCAGCATGTACATGAAGTGGTGTATCTCCCCATGAATCTCTGACATTCACATCGCCCCCTCTTCGGAGTAATAAACTATACACCGCGTCGGACGTTTCTTCGAACAAGACAGTCGTGCTCTAAACATGGGAAAACAGATAAATTTCTAAACAAAAATAATATGTCGGAATGACAACGTACAATTTTGCTAGAATTTGCCGTGATCGTGTACTTCCGATTCACATTCGCACCTCGCTTTAAAAGTAACGTGACCAACTCAATGTTCTTCCGCATTACTGCAGCTCGAAGTGGAGGGGGACTCTACCATTATCAAGAAAATGAGTTTATAAATTAAAAACCAAAATTGAAGAATGACAATGACTCTATCTCAATGGGCTTACCTCGTCTTGCTTCGAGCCGTTGACTTCTGCACCATTACCGAGTAAAACCTTAACGAGTTCGACGCTTTCTTTCTCCACTGCGTGATACAGCAGACCCCCTTTTGCCTCCTGCATCAGCAACAACGTCAGTCTTCGGATTGATCAGGAAAATATGTGGAGATTTAAATATCTACCCGATCAGGACGCCCGTTTGGGCTTGTGCCCGTCTTGACGACAGCATTGATGACATGAGCGTTTGCTCCTGCCTGTATCAACTGTGCCAACTCTTCGGCATTGCCCCGTTGTACAGCCTGTAAGGCCTTGTAGGCCAGCAACTCTGGCGGTGGCTGGGCGCCCTGCATCTCCAATTGCGACTTTGACGGGAGCTAATGGTGCTCCGTCCAGCAGGACAGCTACAAGTCTTTCTCAGTCTTGAAGACGATACCAGGCAGCTAAAACTTTCCAATATCGGGGTTGAGACCATCCAAAGTCTTATAATACCAACGCGAAACCAACGAGTTCAATTTTGGGATTTCCTTACATTTTTGTTTAGAAGCACCCGATGCGCCTGGCAAGGAGACTTAACGAAGGATACACTGCAGGATATTCGCGCTGGAAATGGAGACGAGTTAAAGGAACTGTTGGCTGCGGGTGCTGACCCCAATGTCGTACCGATGAGCGGAATAAAAATGTGTATTTACAACAGAAAGTTTCCATTCATGAAGCGACGAACTTTGCTTTACAACGCAGTTACTAAGGAAGATGTGGCAGTGGTCAACATTTTACGAGACAATGAGGCCGACGCCAACAAATTAAGGACAGAGGCGTAGTAGACAGATACAAGCTCGGCAATATTTATTCTGTAGTGGCTACACTCGGATTAACTTCAGGATTTGACTGTTTTATTAGGGATTCCTCCTCTGCGGGTAGCTGTAGATCGTAACAATGCTGCGCTTATTATACTGCTCTTGGTACGAGGAGCTGACGTAAATCATCGCTACAGAATTGGGGACCGGAGACCAAAAAAACGAGATGAGAAAATACGTTTAATATGTTTAACTCGAGTGAAATTAAGTTGATAATGAATCGTGTACAGACCAAAAAAAAACAGTCTTGCTTGAAACCTACAAGCCACACATATAAGTGAAATTCTGAGGACCGAAGCGGATGCTCACTTCAAGAACTCGTGGCATCAAAGCCACTTCATTTCAAGCGATCAATCTCGAATTATTCATGCAGTGCTCATGTTAATGCTGTGAACAAAGTACGTGCGCACCGATGCTACGCACGAAGTGACATGTAAAACGTCCACACTATTGTACAGAAAAGCATTACACCCTAGAACAATGCAAATTTCCGGAAATCAGGTCAACGAAATTGAGACGATGAAGAATTCTTGGAAGTCTGTTGCGTTCAATCGTGCAAGAAGGCGGTGTCGTGGTCCGACTGGAATTCAAGCGTCCTCAAAGCGAGCCCGATTTGGCCTCTAGCACGATCAAGCCACGTTTACAACTTGTTTACAAATGGGCATCCCTGCCCAAGAAAAGCAGCACGTCGTCCAAAGTGTTAATTAAGTGCTTCGTTGCGGAGCACTTGACATTGTAACATTTTACATTCCATGTAACCGAGGCGAACGAGATTAGTGAGAACTCACTAAGTGACTCGGATTCAGTACGGAATAGAGAGCAACAGTTCCAGCAAAATGCCGACTCACTAATGTTGTGAGCGAAATTCAACGATCCTAAATTTTGTTGATTGCAGGTATGAGGCAAGGACGCTGAAGTAGCACGAGTTCAAGCAACGACATGGCGTCGGAGTTTCCAATATTGTAGCATCGCTACAGAAGAAGGTGCTGACGACAGTTTTTTGGAATTCCAGGGCGATATCTCGGGAAAGTGCTACCATGAACCTCTCGTCATACCTGCAATCTTCTTAGATTTCGAAAAAGCCTGAACGCAACTTGGTGGAGTTAGCAGTACTAATATGTAGCGTCAGAATGGCAAGGTGACAAGATGTATTTATCTGGGGGACTACTGCCTATCGGCTGCTATCCCAAACTTCTGCGGGAAGGGCAGCATTTTATATCGAGGGTGCGTCCTGTGAATATCCTGGTTTGAGAAGCAAGAAATGTGTATCATTACATATTGAATTATTTACTGCAAAGTGTACGCGACAACTCGATAGGAGCATGGATTTCACAAGGTGTTACACCGGAGTGGTATCGACAAAGCTCCGACGGTAGGTCCCAGGCTTCTGGAAAATAATCGCGAGCTTAGTCCAAGCGAAATCGTGACGGTACACAACGACTATCGAACCGCGGGTACCAGTACCTCTGCACAGCTCTCTATCTCACTCAAGCTCCAAGTTGAACTCACAGAAAGAATGGATCGGAGCGAAAGGAGATTTTCAAGCCCGACATCGTCGTTAAAATCTGTACTGAGGTGCAGCGATATACATGTTGAAAATCGTTGGAGCTTAACCATCCATTCACTTCGTTCCACCACCGAGTATGCAGATGAGTGCATCACCTTCCTTAACAATAATTTCAGCTGGGTCACTGCAGGCTTCGAGGCACATTTTGGTGCCGCTGAGCTACAATCCGTGTCGTCAAATCCAATGGGGAGTTTACAAACGTAAGGATGTCATCACAACGCGCAGTAAAAAGTCGTTGCACGCGTATTTGGTACTGCTCACATCTTAAAGGATGTGGATGGACGATACTTGTCTTGCAGCTCCCAACGCTGTGGTTAACATGAATCCTTTAAGAATTGTTTTATATGTGAAGGCTGGTAGCTCTTTGGGGGGAAACCCCAAAGAGCACCCGCAGTTGGCTCGAATCGCGGGAGGTAGCTGAATGATACTGCAACCGCGGTTGTTAGGGTAAATAAATATATATCGAACGATTTAATCGCCTCGAAAACATTCAGCGAACCGATAGAGAGAGCGAGGACTGAAACCGCATTAACGTCAGAATCACCCCGCGGTTGCCGGTCAAGCGGGTAGAATCAGTCAGAGCCGCCAAGGCAGTCGCAACTCCTCGAATAGCATGCGGAGTGGAGCGAACTAGCGGACAGAAATGCTGAGTTGAGTCGGTGCAGGCGGTTTCAGCTCAGTCGCTTTAGGATCAGCTCAGCGGTTAATTCAGGGAATGAGCGGATCTAGTTGTTGCTGCGGAGTACACACAGCACGAATGGCCACTGCGGATTGCGGCTTCGAGGACCAAGATGCTGGTGGGCGTGATTTGCTCCCTGCGGTACAGTGCGCTGAATCATCACCATCCTAGTGCCTACCTGAGTCTGGGCAGGCTAATGGCAACCGCCGCCTTTGGCGCAACGGCACCCAAGTTCTGAGCCGCCTATCGGCGATATACACGTAGAGTGGCAGACTGTGCACATAGCGTGCGGTGCCGCAAACGCGGGCTCCAATCGAATGTGTAGCCATTTTGGAGCCTTTACAAAAACACGCCGTGTCAACGGAAACACTGTCATTACAGTTTCTCCTTCTTAAATGCAACTCTGCATCCTTATCCAATAGCCAAGACTTCACAATCTGCTTTAGTTTCCTCCCTGACATCCACATCTTCAAATATATAAAGTTACTTCATGTTTCATAATCATAACGCTCACTGTACTCTCCAATGTGCGTGGCGCACCGCCCAGACTAAACTGCAAGAACGCATCACGCCCGCTCTAAGCGCGTGGCACAAGCCAATCTTCCTGCTTTCTCTCACATCCGCCCACTACCGCCATGACCTCCGCCTCACTGGACCAGCAGATCCTCGCCACGGAGGAAGAATTAGCCGGTAAAGACCTCTCTCTCTCCAGAGTCCTCCACGATTCTCTAACTCTTTGTGTTATGCGTCATCCATCACCAGGCTTCGCCGCCGGCAGCGTCACGTGCATCTCGCCGACACTAGAGCAGGTGCTGCTGGAGATGCGTCAGACGGGCGTGCCGTGCTACGCCTGGGCACACCTCAAAGTGCTACTGCTGGCCAAGCTGCAGCTGACGCTCGACACCATGGACGGAGACGCCGCCAGCAAGAGTCGCCGCGCCAGCGTCACACAGCTGCTGCAGACGTTCGAGAACCCGCCATTTACGTTGCAACGCCTCACGGAGATCATTTTGGAGCCACACCGGAGCTACCGCAGCCTGCCCAAACTGCTCAACGCGTTAGAGAAGCTTCTGGCTGTGAGCTCCACCATCCAAGTGGTGGACCCTCGCACGGCTCAAGCCATTCTATTGCAGTTCCAGAGCCCCGCGCCGCTCGAAGTCGACTCGCCCATCGCAAGGCCTGTCGAAAATGGCATCGAGGGCGACGTGGCCACCCGAGCGCCATGGAGCGGCACAGAGGCTGCTGCCTAGTCAATCCAAAGTAACCGCCGCCTCATTCTTCGCTTATCTAAACATGGACTCGGTCTGCTTTACGTGCAAATCTCTCGTTCATGTATTAAGGAGGGGGAAGGAGGACGTACGTTAACTTTTGCTCTGATAACTGACAGCCAGCATGACCCAAATGGCTACAGTGTGCTGGGCGTAAGGAAAGCAACGCACGGCAAGGGCAAACTGTGCTGAACGAGCGTGGAGCGTCAAAATGTCAATAACGAGCGGGTTGAATGTCATGGCAGCTAGCGCTTCGTCCGGAGACTCGATAGTGAACATTAAAGGCACGCCTTGGAACGTGTGACCTTCCTGGACGAAGTTAGTCACGCTCTGCTGGAAAAAAATGTTGTCGACCTGAGTCACGCCGTACAGACGCTCGAGCTCGTACGAGTTAAGTGCAGGAAGCAGGTAGAAGCTCAATTCGTCACTCCAGCGCGTCACGAGACCTTCAGCTCTTCGGCGAGACGAGATGGAGCGTTTCAATGCTGCGGTCCATTCTTGCTCCAGTATGGACGCTAAAGCCACGTCGGGTGCTCGTAGAGCTGTTGGTGGTTGTCCAAATGGGAGGTCAGCAATGAGATTCTCGTCCATTCGTTTCCAGCAAGACTCGTCGTCGAAATCGAAGGAAGAATCGACTAATTTCCAGGCTCGAGGCTGCAAATTAGCGAAAAATTGACAATGGTTGAAAACGCAGTCGATAGCGCAGTAGCCACGACGTCTTGGGGCTCGAGCGTCATTTACAGCGAATTTCTCTCCTGTTATTGCCTCCCATAGCAAAACATCGACAGAACTATTGCGTCTGTTAGCTTTATCCTCAGTCACATGTGAAGCTGCGACTGTCGTACCTGCTTCCTCGCGTGAGTACCCAGATATGGCCAATTTCTGCTGGTCGCTGGCTTTCTCGGTCTTCATAACTGCGCTGGGATCCTCGAGCAAAGCGAGATGCATTTTTACTTCTAGATATCGTGCCAATACAGACGTAGGCGTCGAGGCCACAGCCCAAAAGCAGCGACGCAAGAAGAATCTGATTGAGAAACACCTCATTTTGTCAAAACAAGTGTATGATAAAAAGGAAAAACAGGAACTTACAGCGTGATCTTGAGCGTCACCTTTTCGAAGTGATAGTACCGTGGCAATCGATCGCCACGTTTCATCTGCTCCTCCCCCGACAAGTGAACTGGACTCGTATGGGAACAAACCGACAAAGCGAGCAGCTTCACTTGGGCTTCTCACGGCCAGAGGAGCACGCAATGGAACAAGAAACTTGCAGACCATACGATAGCGACCTTCTTCGTCCTCTGCAAACATCTTAACGAGACGTTGTCGAGCTCCGATCTGAGCTAATAACTGTGAGTATTCATCCTCCTGTCCTTGTGATCCAACGCCAGTCGATCCCTTGGGTGATTTTTGACGTTTGTCTTCGCGTATCTCGCTTCGAAACTCGTCCCACCATTGCTTAGCATACTTGTAGAAGGAGTGATGCTTTGCATTCCGCTGAAGTGTCTCCTTGTTGAGAAATACTCGAGCTTCGTGAGCTATACTTGTAGTTCGTTTACAATTGAGTAGATCTGCACGAATATCTAAAGTTCCTACAGGTTCTTTCATTTTTCCAGTAAGTTGGATAGGGAAGTGCACGAGCTGGAGCGTTGAGCACAACACACGTCTCCAATCGAGACGATGCACTGCTAGCAATTCACACGAGAGCTCGCGCCAGTGACCAGTCCCATCACTATTTCTTGATAGCAATTTCTTGGTCACTTTAACCAAATCTAATTGTACAGGTTCCTCGATAAGACAAAGTGCTTCCCAGGGCGACGTCACATCGACAGCATACGTTGTCCCACCTCGAGTTCGAGGTGTTCGCGCTCTCTTCTTGTCGACAAGGAAACGGAAATGTTCATCAAAAGGTGGATCCACACAACATTGGACATCTCGAGAGCGTTGGCCTTGTCTTTGGAACGACAAATTGACTCGGAAAAAGGGTTGGACACTTCCAACAGGGCACCTTTTGTCATCCTCAAACCGAACGTCTGTATCCTGGTCAGTATTCGAGTCTTCCAGTTCCACGAGCTGGTCGACGAATGCGTTTCCCCCAGACAATCTCAAGTACAGGACCACGTCCCGTTCGTTCTGCACTTCGTCGGCATTTTCGGGGTTTGTAGCTTTTCCGACATTTTGTTCAGGTGTCGCTAGCTCCATCGTCCGAACTGTAGCCAATAGCTGTCGTACAACTTCACTCTCCAAGACATCGCGAACCACTTGATCTTCTCTAGATCGTACAGCTTCTTGGTCGACAGGATCGTCTTCACTGTTTAGTTGCCAGTCACTTCCTTCATTCACATCACTCGAGGTCGCTCTACTTTTTAAATAAACCAGATCGCGGATCTGTTGATAGATTCCTTCTTCGTGGAGTTTGGCATCGATTGCAGCGCGTAATGCCCGGAGTTTGTCCGACGAATGGCTCTGTGCGCTCTCCTGGTCCTGGAATGGTTCTGCGGTTATCGACTCAGCCATTGTTCGTAGTTCAGCTCTGAGGGGTCCTTCGATGAATGGATCTCCCGACCATTGGCGTCGCCTGCTCAGTTGGAGGTGAGCGGCCGTCAAGACTGAACATTCTTCAGCTAACATAGAGATGGACCGGAATGTTGTCGACGAGATGCCATCGATCGAAGAACAGCCTGCTCTTCCACCCGACAGCATTAATGACAAACACAATTGGGGGCGACTAAAGGTTCTGGAAACACGTCTCGATCAAGTATGTGTTGATATGCAGACAGCACATAAAATGCTTCGTGACCTTAACACGCTGGTGCATCGTCAACTACAGGTAAATGTTGTACATGTACCGTAAAATTTAAATTCATTTTATTAATTCCTGTAAAATATAACTTGTTTGTGTAGATCACGATGTCTCGCAACAAGCACCGCAATCTCAGTGAGAACAGCGCTCCTTTAGGTTATCATATGTACCCAACGGGGCCTCCCCTAAGGACTCTGAACGATCTTGAGGCGCTGAGACTCGTGCCGCCTGAGGCTCCAGCCGTTCTTCATGAAGCAGTAGACGATTTTGTATCAGCCAACGACTTAAAACCGCATCCTGTGGTAATCAAGCCGGCGAGGAAGAAATACACAGCTGCAACGCCTGATAGGACCGTGTTGCCGACGCAGGATGCAGCTGAAAAGGCCGTTGAGACGTCCGAATCGTCTGGACAAATGCAGGAACCTCTACAAAAGCGGCTAATGAAGATCGTGCAGCTCAGCAGAACACGGAAGACGGAAGCGTTGCCTTCAATCGAATATGATGCAGTGTCACGTCGCTTCTCCGTCAGCTCAATGAACTTAACGCGAGGTGGAGGAACAATGCGAAGGCGAAAAAATAATATGTTTGCCGAGAAATCAAGTGGAGACGCCAGTGTGTCCCCTGAGGATGTCATGTCAGCTCGCAACTTGGAAGGAGACGTCAACCCGTACACATTACACCACAATTCGCCGTACCGAAGCGTCTGGGACTGGCTCGTGATGTTGGTTATCCTTGTTGATATTCTTTTCACGCCTCTCTCGTTTGGATTCAATTACAGTTCTAAATTTCTGGACGCATACAACATTCTAGAACCTGTGCTTTTTGCACTCGATTTCTTTGTGCGGATGTTTTCCTCATATATCGATGAACATGGCGAGCTCATCTCGGGACCCAAGCAGACGGCAACGTATTATCTTACAAGTGGGTGGGCGATCCCAGATTTGCTGAGCTGGTTCCCTATCGCTCTCTTTGCCAGTTTCGACCACAGCGACAGTCTGGGATTTGTCAAAATCATTCGACTCACTAAAGTGAGTAATTTGGCCTACAAGCTCCACTCGGCTCGGAAAGCTGGTCTTGTGCGCTTCTTACTCCTTCTTGGTCTCGTACTCGTGATCTCCCACCTTCTCGCATGTTATTGGAGCTACGTGGCTGTCGAATGGCGAGCTCATCTGGATGAAGGAGTCTTTTCACCCACGACACTGTATGAAGAGTACAGTCTTTGCTGGTCACTTGTGATCGGCTCCATTAATGCGAGTCCTCCCGTCATGTATACACCAATCGAGTTGATCTCAGTCGCGTGTTTCATGCTCATCGGTAATATTCTCCAAGCCAGTGTCTTCGGCGCTGTAGCGGCGATAATTGCAACAATTGACGAGAACGAAGCCACATACAGCAAGAAGATCATTTCCACTTCAGAACGTTGTCGATTTCTAGGCATTCCTGACGCTCTCGCTAAACGAATTCGCGGCTATTACGAGAATCTCTGGCGAGAAACGAAAAGCGTCACGGGGGAGGCCGACGCTTTTATCAATGAATTGTCGCCTGCTCTGATATGTGAAGTCAAATTCCAATTGTACCGAGATATGCTCAAACGAATCCCTTTTCTGTCTGCGAAAACACTCGCACCGGCTGTGATTGAAGTGCTCATTCTGCATCTTCGTACCGTCATTTACATGCAAGACGACGTACTTATCCGAAAGGGCGAATTCGGAGACTGGATGGGGTTTATCGGTTCCAAGGGCTCAGTCGGTGTGTTAGATCCCAACTCGGAGTCAGTCAAGATTCTCTGTATCCTCAAAAAGGGCGACTATTTTGGCGAGATGGCCTTGTTGCAGCATATTAAGCGGTCTGCGACGACTGTGGCGCTCACTTGGGTGCAGATTCACGTACTTTGTCGTCAAGATTTAGATTATGTAAAAGATCTTTATCCGACGCAGGCGGAAATACTCGAAAACGAGATCACCACATACAAGAAAATGCAACTTGGCGTGGATCGCTGGTAATAAAATGGTATCTTTGCTTTCATTCTAAGTTCATATTAACGCAACAGGCATCACCTCAATTGGCTAAATTGGCTTAAATTCAACGCAAAGACAGATGCGTCATGATAACATACTTTGTACTATTCTTGTTCGTTCCTTCGTTGGTTTCGTTTGCTCTGGGATTGTTTGCATTCATTGCTGTATCGTACCTCCTTCCTCGTCCTTGAATTTGCTGCAGCTACAGTGTGCTGATTTATCGTGCACAATGGGCCAGGAGCAAGACCGCATACTGGATCAGATCGTGGAGCAAGAGCAGCAATTCCATTCTCCCGCGTCAATGATATCGAGTCAACCTGGTGATCAACAGGATTGCCGAAAATCTGAAAGTTTGGAGGCTCGCCTTGACGAAATGCAAGCTGAAATCCGAGCCACACATCAAATGATGCGAGACCTGAGCGCGCTTGTGCATCGACAATTGCAGGTAAGCTTCAGTAGTTTTCTGAGATATCGGAACTTTTCTCAGTTATGTCGTTCTTACTTCTAGGCGACGTCATTGAAGGGCAGGCTTAGCGACCGCACTTCTCCCTCAAATTTTCCAGTACTAAGCAAAGGGTCATCACTTCGGTCGATTGTAGCAAACGGAATTGTACCCCAGACTCTTGTATCGTCGGATCCTCCTAGGACAAGCGAGGCAGCTCCAAGTTTTCGCACGCAGACGAGGGCTGCAAGTCAAACGGAGGAGGTACAAACTAGCCAAGTTGACAGTATGTTGCCTGATCCTGAATCCATCCATGCTACTTTACCGACACCACCGTCTGTATTGAAGAAGAAAAGCCTTGGACTCGCAGTACTGAATGCTGAATTTGCTGCGATACGTTGGTCTCTGATTCGACGACCGGAAAGTAAGAGAAGCAAGCGTGATACTTCAATTGAAGCCACCGACGCTGTTTGTGCTACTTCTGTAAAACCCCACTGTGTTAAATCTACGATAAAACCACGAAAGGTACCGGAGACCGAAGAGCCGGAGAACAAGGAGCAAGATATGAAAGGCTCGAGGCGATACTCGGGTGCTTCTAAGCTGGCGAAGTCTCTCGGTCCAACAAAAAAGCGACTAAAAAGTATGTTCATCAAGGGACAGCGAACGGATGCGAGTGTATCACCGGAGGATATTTTGTCTGCACGCAACTTCGATGGAGAACTGAGTCGATTCACTTTATATCATGACTCTCCGTACCGCGATGCGTGGGATTTGCTCATTATGGCAATGATTCTTCTCGATGTGATCTTTACTCCATTGTTCCTGGGTTTCCACTATGCTCCCCGGTTTATGACTGGGCTGAATATTTTGGGAACAATTCTGTTCGTCATTGACTTCGTTGTGCACATTTTCTCGTCATATACAGACGAACGCGGTGACTTGATCTCTGGGCCCCGGCAAACTGCAACGAATTATCTACTAAGCGGTTGGGCGATTCCTGATTTTCTCAGTTGGTTCCCTTTCGAGTTGCTTGCATCTTCAAGTAAAGGTCGGGTTCTCAGTTTTACGAAAATTTTCCGACTTGCCAAAGTGAGCCAATTAGCGCGAAAGTTTAATTCTGCCAAGAAAGCTGGCATCCTACGCTTTATCCTACTGCTGGGTATTGTTCTGACGGTTGTGCACTTACTCGCCTGTTACTGGAGCTGGGTCGCTGATGGCTGGCGCTCACATCTCGACGGAAATACCTTTGTACCGCAATCTTTTCTTGAAGAATATGCTCTGTGCTGGTCTCTAGTTATTGGGTGTTTGAATGCAAGTCCTCCTGCAATGTACACGGCAATTGAGCAAATCTCTGTTGCTTGTTTCATGCTCATCGGTAATATCGTTCAAGCCAGTGTCTTCGGATCGGTTGCAGTCTTGATTTCATCCTTTGACGAAGACGAAGCGGCGTACAATAAGAAGATCATATCGACGTCAGAGCGTTGTCGTTTCTTGGGTATTCCAGATGACCTCTCGAAACGAATTCGTGGATATTATGAAAATCTGTGGCGAGAAACAAAGAGTGTCAGCAGTGACGCTGATGCTTTTATCAATGAACTCTCTCCGGCGCTTATCTGTGAAGTTAAGTTCCAGTTGTATCGAGATATGCTCAAGCAAATCCCATTCCTATCAGCTAAAACGCTGGCTGCGGCGGTGATTGAGATGCTTATCTTACATCTGCGGACGGTCATTTACATGCAAGATGATATTTTAATCCGCAAAGGTGAATTTGGAGATTGGATGGGATTTATCGGCTCCAAAGGCTCGGTAGGAGTTCTCGACCCAACATCAAATACTCGAAAAATCATTCGTATCCTTCGTAAAGGTGATTATTTCGGTGAAATGGCGTTATTGCAGCGAGCGAAGCGATCGACAACTGCTGTTGCCCTCACTTGGGTGCAAATCCACGTACTTTGTCGTAACGACTTGGATAGCGTCAAGGAGCAATATCCGACACAAACTGAGATTCTCGAGCGCGAAATCAACAAATACATGCAGTCAAAAGTGCGATACAAGTAGACGCAGAGTCTTTAATAACGAGGAAGTTTTACTACATGTAGATAAATACAAGCGTTACCAGTTAATAGGGCATCATTAGTTGCGCCATCAAACTACGTCAAGTAGTACATAGATGACCGAAAGGGAATGATGTCTGAAGAACGTATTCATTGTACGTATGAGCCTCCAAATGTTCATCAACTTAGATGACCAGAAAATTGCAAATCCATATACACCATTTTGGGTCAAAACCAAACTATTTGTGGCATTGATGTCTTGGTTTCAACTGCTTGCCATCGAAATATAACCGACTTCCTGAGGTGCACGACATCTACGCTTTCACTATTAGCCTGGCATTATGGAGAGCACATTTGTCGAGGCTTTGTCGCAGATTGTGGAACAACGATATGATTTGAACCCCTCCTTCACAGTACATCAATGTACCAGTTGCACTTGCATCAGCCAAGATCAATTTAGCCGACTGGAAGAACGCCTGGACCGGATGCAAGTTGATATTCGTACATCTCACCAAATGCTGCGTGAACTGAACACTCTCATACATCGACAACTCCAAGTGAGTTCCAAAGTCCCCATTCTGTCTCCATAGTAAACTTCATACTCAGTTTTCTCCTTCGTATTACTTGGTTTTGTCTTGCAGATGACGGTCGCGAAGAGCAAGAACCGAAGTTTGAGTGAGAACGCTTCACCGTTGAGTTATCATCTCTTTGCTAAGGGTCCCGCTCTAGGGACTGCGACAGGACTCGATCCGTTGAGATTCGTGTCCAATGACGCGCCAGAAGTTACTACCACAGCATCCGACCTTGACTTGACACGTCTTTATTCAGAATCTACCTCGATATACCCTCCAAATCCAGAGAAAAAAGGAAGTCTTCTTCTCGCTGTCCCGGATGCGACTTTATCTGCCCAATGGCTCGAGAAAATCGAGGCAAACAAATCCAATCCGACACAAAAGAAGGAAAGTCATGTATTGACCAAGTTGTGGTCGCCAATACCAAGCCGTATCAAGAAAATCTTCCCGTTCAGTAAGGCACACAAGCCTACGGAGAACTCTAGCGACGATGAGGCAGTCTGTCGTCGCTTCTCCGTTAGTTCCATCAATTTAGTCCAGTCACAGAGTGCTGCCATCAGCCAAAAGAGTAATTTATCAGGAGTCGAAGAGCGACGAGCTTCAGGTGTATCGGCCGAAGAGATTATGTCTGCCCGGAAGATTGAAGGAGAACTTCACGCATTTACACTACGCCACGATTCGCCGTACCGTACGCCCTGGGATTTGGTGGTTATTACTATGATCGTGCTTGATCTTGTCTTTACGCCACTTTCTCTCGGCTTTGACTTTAGCTGGACATTTCTCGATTATTACAGCATCTCCGAGTCTGCGGTCTTTGTGGTGGATTTTTTCGTCCGAATGTTCTCGTCGTATATGGACGAGCATGGCAACCTCATCTCGGGTCCTCAACGAACAGCAATGAATTATCTGACAAGCGGCTGGGCGCTTCCCGATTTTTTGAGTTGGTTTCCATTCGAGCTCTTTGCAGATCCCGATCATAGTGATGTGCTCGGTTTCTTAAAAATCTTTCGATTAGCTAAAGTGAGCCATCTCGCTCACCGCCTCCATTCCGCTAGAAAAGCTGGGATTGTTCGCTTCTTCTTGCTGCTTGGCCTCGTCCTTACGATTTCCCATCTCTTAACGTGTTATTGGAGCTGGGTAGCTGTTGTGTGGCGCTCTCATTGGAGTGAAGGTTCATTTGTACCGCATTCGCTATTTGACGAGTACACACTCTGCTGGTCGCTCGTGATTGGATCTGTAAACGCCAGTCCTCCAGTCATGTATACAGCGGCCGAGCAGATCTCAGTTGCTTGCTTTATGTTGGTCGGAAACATCCTCCAAGCCAGCGTCTTTGGCGCTGTTGCCGCTTTAATCGCATCAATCGATGAAAACGAGGCTGCGTACAGTAAAAAGATCATTACGACCTTAGAACGTTGTCGATTCCTTGGTATCCCCGACGAGCTTTCGAAGCGTATTCGAGGATATTACGATAACCTTTGGCGAGAAACGAAAAGTGTCAGTGGTGACGCTGATTCCTTTATCAACGAATTGTCGCCTGCTCTGATCTGCGAAGTCAAATTCCAATTGTACCGAGATATGCTCAAACGGATCCCCTTCCTGTCTGCTAAAACCCTCGCGCCAGCTGTGATTGAAGTTCTCATTCTACACTTGCGTACTGTCATTTATATGCAAGACGACGTGTTGGTTCGGAAGGGCGAAGTCGGAGACTGGATGGGGTTTATCGGGTCCAAGGGCTCTGTCGGAGTGCTAGATCCCAACTCAGAGGTACTTCAGATCATACATATTCTTCGCAAGGGAGACTATTTCGGTGAAATGGCCTTGCTGCAGCACACAAAGCGGTCAGCGACGACGGTGGCACTTACTTGGGTTCAAGTCCATGTGCTTTGTCGCCAAGATCTTGACTATGTCAAAGATCTGTACCCCACCCAAGCCGAAATTCTCGAAAGCGAGATCACTAAATTTAAGCAAATGCAATCGAGGGTTGGCCATTGCTTGTGTGGTTGTGCATTTTTGTCGATATCTGTTGAGTAAATGACGTCTTGCGTAACGGTAGGTTGTCTATGTATGAAAACTCGTGCGAATTCCTAGAGTAAAAGTGTGTAAACTCGCACGGAGTTGTCATTGCTGGCTGCTGCAAGCACAGACTCGTTGTCAAGCTTTGCAGGACTCCACGCCAGACGCGAAATGGCTGAAGATGCAGAGAGTTCCCAATCGATTTCACCAGCTCCGTTCACTGAAGTAACAGCAGCTTTGTCATCTTGTGCGACGGTAAAGAATCGGATAGCTCCTGTTTCAAGCCCCACCGCTAGGAAATACGCAGTAGATTCCATCAGCCTCGGTGAAAACGCCACAGCCGTGACAGCAGTTTCAAACGTAACAAGCTCACAAGCCTGCGCCCATTTCCCTCCAACTTGATTCCAGAGTGAAATCGACTGGTCTCGAGACCCTAGAGCGAACATGTTCGAGTCTGGCGACCAGGAGCAGCTCCAGATAATGCGTCTGTGCGCTTTCACACATTCCACAAGCGCGAACTGTCCGTCCGGACTCGTTTCACGCTCATACAAGCAAAACTGTCGATCTCTGGATACTGAAAGCAGCAACTGATCATTCGGTGAGAAAGCCAATTGCACAACGGAGCTTTTGTGGCCTTCTAGCGGTAGTTGCGCCTCACTCCAATCTGTCGTATTCCAGAGACGCACTGCCGCATACCGTTCTTCACGTGCCTTACACGCCGACGCGATCAAATCTCCAGCATGTGACGACGTCACACTGAGCAGTTCATTGCCGTGACCATAAAGTTTGCACTGTTCGGGCCAAAGCGTCTTGCGACCAAGTCTATCTCCTACCGGTAACGATACCGACTTGTTTAACTTGGCATAGCCATCTCCAGTTTCAATAGTAGAGAATTTAACTTGAGCGGCCTTGTTCGTCAGACTCAGCTCTGGAAGGTACGCGTGTTGCACCGTCCGTCCTTCCAATACTGCGCCTGGTAGCACCTCTGTGTTTGCCTCATTGCCATCCCCAGAAAGCTTCATATGTTTTACTAGTTGATTCACCTTGTCAGGAGCTTTAAACACGCGCAAAATCTTCTCGTCGGCACCGCTGATAAACTGGTCGTTCTTTGGTCGTTCTCCTAACAAAAAACACCCGCAGTTGAGGTCGTATCCGTGCACTTGAGCTCGCGAAATTTCGTACCATTCTGTTGTGCGTTTAAATGAATTTCCGGTTAACGTAAAAGGTGCCAGAACACGTGCTGTCTGATCAAGTGAAACAGACGCCAAGTAATCTCCATGCGGTGACCACGAGAGATCCGTCACCTCAGCACAATGACCATTAACTGAAATTGCTGGCAGAAACAGGTTCGACGGTGCTGGCTGCTGCTCCCAGCGCTCCAGTTGTCCAGCAAAACCAAGCGACATCAGGTTCAATCGTCCGTCACATGTGGGCAGTGCACCTGCCGACAAAAGACCATTGCCACCCATTTCACCGACGCGAAGCGTAGGCGACCACGACCCTCGGGCATCTGCTGCCTTCGTCCACACAATGAGCGTGTTGTCCATAGACGATGAGAGCAATGCGGCTTCATTCTCCACCTGCATCCAGTGAACGGACGTCACCCAGTCTTCGTGACCGAACAACAGAGCATTAAAACTCACAGTGTACGTCCAACGGCGTCCATGCGCTAAGAATTTATCCTTCACTTCCCCAGCACTCGCTTCACCAGTATCACCAACCTTCGAGCGAGTAGTAATCTTCCACAGTCGAATCCGTTGATCCTGTGACGCTGACGCCAGCATCACTACGTCTCCAGCCTCTGTGCTCTGTCGATCAAAAGCTAGACTACGAATCCAGTCTTTATGTCCCTCGAGCTCCAGTACTTTGACGACCTCATTCTCTCCACCGGCCACCTCAAACAAATGCACTTTCCCGTCCACTCCGCCCGTCGCTAGCAGCACATTCTGTTCCCTGTCGTCTCCGCTCTTCACCACCGTCACTTCTATTGCTTCCATGATGCTCTTCGCCCCAAGCTCCAGTCGACTCAACAGCTTCATCCCGTTCCTATCGCTCTCTCCATATACCGCTAACGTCCCGTCCGAGAACGCCACGACGTAAAGTATCCTTCGCCTGGTCTTCGCAATGGCCACCGCAGCCACCGCCACGGTCAGGAGCATCTGCTCGTCGCTCGGCAGCTTCTGCACCGCCCAATGTCCTCCCGCGCTCCTCGTCCACAGGAATACGCGCCCTTCCGAGTCTCCTGCCAGTATCTTGATAGTACCCGATTGTCCATCACTCTGCAATCGGACAGTCGTGAGTCTTGTGGCGTTAGCGGTCGCCTCGTGGTGCGTCAGAGTCTCCACGACCTTCAGTGGAGCGGAGTGCGCGTCGCTTCCAACGCTGCTGCTCAGCAGACACACCGAGTTCCTGGATACAAACACGCCACAATAGTTGCAAGACGCAGACAGAGAGGACGCTCCATTTACAGCCACAGCCAGCGCGTTCGTAGCGGCGTTGCAGCCCACAGCCACGTGCGCCAGCTTCGCCTGCACCATCGTCACCTAAAAACTGTACGAAATCATATAATTATAGTCCAGGATGGGTACCTATATAATTATAGTCCCGTTTGTGGGAATATTGTGTACATGACGATCACAAATCAGAACACAAGCATGGACGATCCCAAGCGAGTCGTGGCACTTGTAGCCGTAGAGACCGCGGTGTCTGCAGCTGTCGCCTCCGTCTTGCGATTCGACTCAGTAACCGAGCGCGCTGCAAAACGACGTCGGCTGTCGCTGCTTCCAGACGAAATTACATTCAAAAGGACGTTTGCCATGCGGCGCTCGTCTTTCGACTGGATCTGCGCACTAATAGCTCGTCACTGGGCGGGAGTTCATCACCCCATTGACGCTAAATCCCCGTCCCAATTGCGGGACCGAGTGGCGGTCGCTGTCTATTATTTGACGCATTGCAGTGGCCTGGAACAGGCAGCAGAGACCTTCGCCATCACGACGAGTGCCGCGTCTCGCTATGTGTGGCAGGTAGTGGACGTCCTGCTGAGCAACGCGGTGAAGACCGAGTACTTCACTTTCCCCGTGTCGGACGAGGGTTGGGGCAGACTCAGCGACGGGTTTGAGGCCATCTGCGGCTATCCGAACTGCTGCTTGGCCATTGGCGGGATGCTTGTGGAAATTGAGAGACCAAGGCAGTGGCAAGGATGGTTCTGCCACAAACACTACCCAGCGGAGAATGTGCAATTAGTGGTGGACGCCCAGTACAGAGTAAGGTCGATGGATGTCCGACCTGGGGGGATTACAGACAAGGAAACGCTCAGGTATTCGCGGTTTGGCAGACATCTGGTCGATATTCTTCCGGAAGGGAAACACATTGTCGGTCATGCAGGGTATTCGTCATCGAAGCATGTGGTCGTGCCGTATCCGGTTACGAATACTTTGTCGGCCGCTGAGAAGTTGTTTAATTATCTACAGGCGACAACACAGCGAGTAGTGAAGAGGACGGGGGAGATGGTCAAGAACCGGTTTCGTATCCTCCAGTCGCCGCTGGATCAAAGGACGGAGGATGGAGACGCAGCGACGATGCAAATGGCACAAATTATCTCGGCAGCGATCGTGCTGCATAATGTGCTAGTGGATCTGGACGATCTGGTTGAGGTAGACACTTCGTTGGGGGACGATACGGACGAGGAAGATGTGGACTCGGACTCGGAAATTTCCGATCTGGATGAAAGCATAGAAGAAGACGCTGCGGCTCAACGTGATCGTATCAAAGAGTATTTGTACGTAAACAGAGACCACATCTTGAAGTACTTCGGCTGACACAAACCTTCGCTATGTGTTAGTTGTTTCTTACCACGATGTCATCCAGTACTGTACATATTCCGAAAAGAGAGTCATGTAACTGTGCGTTTTTGTCCATATCCCTTCTGAGTAAACTACGTTCATGCCACTATCGCAGTGGAGGTCGCGCCGTAGTGTGTGGGTCGTAACAGTGTTTGTCGTATGTTCTGGAATGTGAGGAAGATCTCAATAGCATTGCGTGCAGACATCTTTCTTCCACGTGTATTGGTTAGAGCACTGAGGACATACAGAGCTCTGCTTTTCTGGAACTTTCAGTGGAACTATATTATTTGCAAACCAGCAGGAGAATGGCAAGTCAATGCTGGATGTGGAATTTTATGCTCACCACCACTACAGCCGATTTGGTGCCTGTGCGTATTGGAAAAGGGACCAACCGACGAGAACAGCACGGCATCACAAGAAGCAACGGCGGAGGTTTCGCAACTAGCGGCGTCGGAGGAGTTACGAAACAGCCGCTCGTTCACCCGCGGGCTTACTTTCCTTTTTAATTCTCAGTTCATTCTACAACCTTTCATCTACTATTCAAGTGTACCAGCCTCAAGCTATCCAACGTCTAACTGCAAGAAGTTTGACAGAGCAGAAGTCTACCCAAGCCTCAGTGCTGGATTCGAGCATTTTCTAAAGGAGTACGAGCACGCCATCTATACTGAGTCGCTTGTCAACGGCTCAACCTGGACGGACGAGTTAAAGGCTTCCCTGCTCGTGAATTTCCTGGACGGCAAGGCTTCAAGGTACTTCCACAAGAAAAGCTCTGAGTGGAAGCAAAAGCACGACGGAAACTCGATGAGTTTTTCACAGTTGAAAGCCACCTTACTATCTGAGTTTGGATGTCGACTAACTCAGCTGGAACTAAGCGACCGGAGCAAGTGTTACAAACGAGGTGGACATACATGGAGTGATTTACTTGGAATATCTGAAGTTTATCGAAGGTTTGATGGAGGGCGAACAGAGCTTGCTTCTCTTGCAAGTGTTCTGTTACAATTCCTGCCCTGAACTCGCTCCTGTTCTACAACCGAGCGTTGACGTCAGAAACAGCGGCAAGATTGAAGAAGCTGACAAAGCCTTGAACCTGCTCTACCGACTTCGCGGGAACGGGAGACGCTACGCTGCTCGCCGCCCATCGGGATCGACATTCGAGAGCAGAACCCGGCCCTAATCATCGCAGTAGAAATACCTTCAATGAAGCCGCAACTCGCCAAATTGACGGCGAAGGAAATATTGCCAGTGCCCACCTAATGCCGCTGAAGTATTATGTATGCGGAAAGGAGCACAAGATGATCGTGTGCCCACCCGTTGCTAAAGCTAAGGAATTGGCACAGGGAGTCGCACATGCAGCCGAAGTTGCTGACAGCGACGGTGAAAATGGTAGAAGTGACGACGAAGGTGAAGTGTGGACACTCGACAGATGTGGCCATTCTGCTTCGTCAACTTAAATAGTGTGAGCAGTACCTGACTTCTTGACTCCGGTGCAACGCACCACATGTGCAGTGATCGCAGCATCCTCTTCGGCACTAAACCTGCTCAACTTGTTATTCGAGTGGCCAATGGTGACTGCATCGAGGCTATGGAGAAGGGAAACTGCGTGGTGACAACACTCGTCCAGGGGCGACCGAAGGATATTCTGCTAACCGATGTGTACTTTTCGCCTGGCTTAAGCAGAAACCTCATCTCCGTACACAAGCTCGTCAAAAATGGGCTATCCTGTCTATTCGGCTCCAACTGCACAATCATGAACTCGTCGGGAGGTACAGTGGCTGTAATGATGTGGGGCGGAGGAGAAGGAGAAGGAGTTGTCGAGTAGGAAGGAAATTTGGAAGTGATTCATTTTGGGCGGTCCTTAGTTCGCTAGCGCTATATCTAAGCCGCCATGGAGGCTCTTGTGTGTCCTTTGTGCCACGCTGGATATTCTCCGCACGGTGACCAACCATTCCTCTACATCACATGCAAACCTACACGTCACACTCTATTGACTATCTGATTGGCTGGAGACTCTGGGACATTCTCTGGTTTCGTCATCATGATAATGATTGCGTGTACCATGAGTGTAGTTCACATACGTGATCCTTGGAAGATGTCGTGGTGTCGCGCGGCGCCTCCTTATGTGCAATTTATGCAAACTATGCAAAATAAAATGTGTTATCGATGGGACTCGAACCCGTGACCTTTGCCTTGGACGATAGAAACTTTACGTCTGCACCAGACTGTGCGTATATCGATTATGTCGGGACCAAAGGTTCTACCCATACGTAACCGATGTAAAATGTGTCGTATTTGCAAACCACATCCTTACAGTGGCTACCGCATCGAGTGACGACAAGCTATAGAAGCTCGATGCCATCCGAGGCTATGCTGAATCACACTTTGCCCAAGTTCGTAAAGGCACTCTCCAAACGTGGCATGAAAAACTGGGTCACATCAACTATCAAGACCTCCTTCGGATGGTCGACAAAGGTCTGGTTGACGGACTTCGCCTCTCAAATCGAAACGGCCACTTCTGCATTGTCCTGAGGCGAAGCAGTTGCGTCAAAGTCAGCCTACTCAAGATTCTTCTACGTCCGTACCTACAGATGTCGTGCTACTATTGGCATGGAGAAACTGACCTTGACCCGGACCGGGACGGATACATCCACATTCTGACGACGGTTGACTACGGCTCAACCTACAACCATATTCACTTGCTCCGTAAAAAGGACGAAGCCTCGGATCTCATCCGCGTGTTCAACGACGCAGTACAACACGAAGGTACGATAAATTCACAGCGACGGGGGTGGAGAATTCATCAACGGAAGTCTCAAGCGCTTCCTTCAAGATCGGTGTTCTCCATCAGCATAGTGAGACGGCTACCTCCGCATCCAACGGTAAAGCTGAAAGATTTCATCTTATCCGGATGGACTCTGCGTGCGCGATGCTATGGGCAGCGAATCTCCCAAAACGTTTCTGGGGCGACGCTGTACGCTATGCGAGCTACATCTGAAATCGACTTCCTACCCGCGCCAACCCCGATTTTAAAACACCGCTAGAAGCTCTAAATGGGAAGGTCCCAGGCGTCTCACACATCCTGAGGTTTGGATCTAAGTGCTCTGCGCATATCCACCACAAAACGGGTCGATCTCTCGAGAAACGTGCTGAAAAGTGGTGATTCTGGGGGTCAGCGAAGCGCAAAAGGGGTATGTTCTCTATATCCCAAGAACGAAAAAGGTTCTCACGACAACCCATGCCCGAAATGTGGATCGCATTGACCCACACGACACCTCGGCATTACTTGATGACATTGCCGATACCGCTGGTGAACCTGAAGCAGCTGAATCGTCCTCGGAAGGAAAACGTGAGGACTACGGGAGGGAGATTTCAGCGCACAGACTCCGCAGCATTTTTGGAGGTGTCGCCGCAACCGGCCCTTCCGCCCCTCCCTCCGGAGGAGTTCACGCTGCCAGAGTCGTTCATCAAAGAATTTGCGCAACCAGCAAGCTTGCTTTTAACAATAAGCCTACCAGCGTCGGCGTCACTCGCAAATAGAAAGCAAGCGCCCACAAGACTCAAAGAACCCCGCAGCTATGCCGAAGCCATGTCGGGACCCGAGTGCGCTGAATCGAAGAAAGCAATTGAGGAGGATTTGAAGCGATCGCTGACAATGACACGTAAGAAGTTATTGACGCGCCGGAATCTACTGCTATGGTCTCAGGCAAATGGGTCTTCAAGATAAAACTCAACAGCAAAGGAGATTTGAAGCGATTCAAGGCACGTCTTGTCGCTAGAGGATTTACCCAGCCTTATGGCATCGACTTCAGTGAAACATTCTCGCCGGTCCTGAAGATGTCTAGCCTGCGGTTTTTATTTGTCCTCGCTGCTATCTGGCACGTCCGAGTGCAACAAGGTGACGTCCCAACGCGTACCTCAAGGTGGATATTGACAAACTAATCGCGATGCGAGCACCACCGGGAATGCGGCTGCCTAAGGGTAAGCACTTTTGCTAAAGAAAAGTCTCTACGGTCTTAAGCAAAGAGGCCGCCTCTGGAACGAGCTCGTGCACAAGCTTCTGATCGATCATGGCCTGCAGTAGAGTAATCTGGACCCATGCCTGTACTTCTGCAGAAAAGAAAAGAAGCTACTGGTTCTTGGGCACTATGTCGATGACCTGTTGATCGTAAGCCAAGAACCCGCCCACTGCGACTGGATCATGAGCAAGTTGCAGCAAGCGTTTGGAGTTAAGGACCTGGACATTGCAGCGAAATGTCTCGACTCCAAGTCGACCAACAAGAAGATGGGATGTTTATCCGTTAGAACGTAAACATCATAGAGCTTCTTGAGCGTAACGGAATGAAGAAATGTCGACCAACGAAACAAGCACCCATGGCTGGGCGACTCGACTCAAATAACGCGGCTGACGAACCATTTACAGAGACTCAACTGATGCGCGAGACTATTGGGTCGCTTCTCTGGATCAGCAACTGCACAAGGCCAGACATTACCATGCCAGTTAATTTCCTAGCTCGCCATGTCTCGCAACCTACCATAAGACACTGACAAGCAGTAAAGCATTTGCTGAGGTGCTGCGGGGCACTCTTGACATTGGACTCTCGTACAAGTACAACACGCAAGACCATGCTTCGTGCAACCCGGTTAAGTATACTGATGCAGACTGGGCCGATGATACCAAGGACGCCGAGTCGACGTCAGGGGGGGGGGTTATTAACAACATGCCAATCGCGTGGTACTCCAAGAAACAAAGTACAGTAGCTTTGTCGACGGCCGAGGCAGAATATATCGCAGGTGGACCGCGATTCGCAACTGTCTTTGGATCCGACAGCTACTTGATGAATTAGGGCTCAGAGGTCTCAAAAACCCTGTCACGCTCCCCGTTGATAATCAAAGCGCGATCAAGACCATGGAGAAGGCGCTCACGTCGTCTTGCATGCGCCATATTAATATCCAGTATCACTTCTTCGGGATGTCCTGAAGAAAGGCAGTATTCGTGTTGATTACTGTCCAACTACAAACTTGAAGGCTGTCATCCTGACGAATCCCCTAGGGTCCCAGCTCCACCGCCGAATGATGCAGGCATTGCATCTTTCAGCTCGTTCTCCTCGGCTGGGCCAAGGAGGAGTGTTGGAAAACGGAACAACCGACGAGAACGGCACGGCACCACAAGAAGCAACGGCAGAGGTTTCGCAACTAGCGGCGTAGAAGGAGTTACGAAATAGCCGCTCGTTCACCCGCGGGCTTACTTTCCTTTTTAATTCTCAATTCATTTTACAACCTTGCATCTTCTATTCAAGTGTACCAGCCTCAAGCTATCCAACGCCTACCTGCGTCCTACATCGTGCAACAGTACGCACTATTTCGCACGAACTATTTCCATTACGATCTACAAACTGGTCACTCGCCTCTCAGTTGCATGTGAAAAAAAATGTACTAAAGCTTGTGATGTACACAAAGTTACCCAATGACTACGGAATATGCACACAATTACCACTTGGTATCAATCTTCTTTTGACTGAAGATTTGAGAAATATCCTTCGCTCGCCGAAGCGACACCAAAAAAATCTAGTGTCGCAGAACTCAATTTCTCAAATGGAGAGCTACTACAAGGAAGACTCGCGTCTCTATAGCGGCTACGATGAGTACGCGGGGATTTTCGGTCCTCTTCAGGCTTCTGCCTCATCTGCCTTTCGATCTCGAAGTCGGCTACCACTAAGTCGCCGTGGATTTTCAGATTCACAAAGTCTCGAGATCTCAAAGCTGCGCAAAGGTCGGAGGTCAGCAACACGAGAATTCGACCGTCGTGCCAAGTTTCTAGCTAAGCGCAAGCAGAAAAGAGGACTCCAGCCATTGGAAGGGGACAGTGATGGTGCCGAAGACTTGCAAGATAAGGAGAACGAGCCGATAAGTCCGACCCATGGACTCCAGCGACAGGTCTGGCTGCCTACACGCAACTTTGCGTTTCGACAGCGAGCTGGGAAACTGGATATTCGCGCCATCGCACGACTTGATCTGGAAAAAATTGCAGCTACTACAGATATTGAAGCCATCCAGATGCATTTAGAGAATTTAGCCTTTGCAGATGTGACTCTGGATGACGTGCAGCATTATTCAGATGCTTATTTTCTTAAATTGTTCCAGATTGCGCAGGTACTTGATTTTACTCTTAATGGGGTTTTATTGGCTTTGACTAACTTGTAAGTATATGGGTAGCTCACTTTGGAGTACCTCATGCACGTTCAAGACTCTCTTGTAGATCATTCCGAGGGGCTTGAGACGCAGTGTAAGCAACTTGTGGCGGAATGTCAAGAGCTTGAGACCGAGAATGGGCAACATGAAACAGAAATTGCCAGCTTGAAACGTGAAATCCGGCAAAAACAGCGCACAATGGCAACACTCGAGCTCATGTTACTCAATGCGTCGGCTTCTAATCGTATCAGCGCCTCTGCGAAGGAAAATGCAGCGCGGGAAGCCAATAATCTGCTTGGTGATCTCTTGGCTAACCGGGCAGACCCCGCAGCAACCGAAGAGGGGTCGATTACGAACCGTGAGTTGAGATCCATTAATTCATTTGGGTAGTTTGATTTATTCTGATCTCTGATCTTTTATGGGTGGTGTTGATGTAGCTATGTCCTGTGTATTGTGTGGAAAGCGATTTGTGGCAGCCGAGTACTTACTTCGCCATCAGCAGAGACGGCATCAAGACGGAAAAAAGAGTGAGAAAAAGAAGACAAGTTCGTCTGGGTCTAGCAGTGATAGCGACTCCAAGGAGAAGAAAAAGAAGAAACGTGATAAAACAGCTCCGTTAGCAAAGGTGGTTCTTGACGCGCTTGAAGAAAAGAACCAGATAGCGAAACAACTCTTGGCTTTGCAGGATCAAGTTCGTGTTGATCAAGAGACAAGAGATAGGCAGCGCCAACAGTTCGAAATCCAGCAGAATCAAATGAGTTCGCGGGTCGAACAGTACATGGAAAAACTGCAATCTACACTCGTTGAGATTGAAAGGAAGCAGGAAGCCACAAAGCAAGATTTGCGGCAGTATACACAGGAGGCAATTGCCCGCATTCAAGTGGAAGCCGCAAATGCAGAGCTCATGCGCATACAGGCTCAGAAAATCTCTCGCGCAGGACGACTCGAGAATGACGAGAAGGAGGAGACAGCGAAAGCTAAAGGTGAAGATGCGAGATGGTCTGAGAAGATAGAGAAGTTGATGGACACTTTTATGAGAGCTCAAGCCCAAAAGCAGCATGAGATTGACGTCCTCGAGCACGAAAGCAGCAAGTTGTGGACAAAATACAACAAGCTGAAGAAAAGACAGCACCGTTCAGAACCAACAATGAGGCTGGCAGATTTAACAGCGCTAGATGCTGAGCGATTTGGAGTTGATCGAGGTGAAGTGGTGGAACCAGAGGCACCGAAACCAACAGTGATCAAAGTGGTCTCACGTCTTGAAGATAAACACGTCCAAACGTACGATGAAGACGAAGAGAAACACTTGAAGCGAGAAGCAAAAGCCAAGACGTTCTGTGCAGAAGTTCAAACCGAAGCAGACCCCAAAGTTCTTCCAGTGGCTGCAGTTGTTGTGCCGCCCATCAGTATTGCCTCATTTGAGCGCATTGTCTCGCTATCTCCCGTTAAGCATTCACTTATTACAACACCGAAGAAAGAGAAGACTCCCGTTATTTCGCCTGTTCAAGTTAAGGAAATGGAATCAAAAACAATTGATCCGCGAGCAAAATTCCAGCAAGCTGCACATATCATTGGAAAAGTCGCGCTAGGGTTCCTGGCCCGCCGAACACTTGCCAAGTTATCCAATTGGCACATCACGATTCAAGTTGCTTCTTTAGAAGCCGTTCTTACAACCTCTGAACTGGAATATGTTCGCCAGCATTATGACACTCGACTGTATGTGCAGGTGGATGAAACAATGACGGCAAATGATTTACGCGTTATGATCGCTAAAATTCTGTCAGGTAAAGACGAATTTAAAGCTGAAAATGCGGTTGTTCCCATCGAAAATGAAGGTCGTGCGCTCACCGCTATGATGACGTATCACCGCGTCCTGGTTCACCATAAGCAGACTGGCGTCGAGCTTTCTGGCGACGTAAAAATTCACGCACTTAAGAACGTCATTGAAGTTGAAATTATCCCGTACTATGAAGTAGCAGCAAGCCAAGTTGGAGAAGTGCTTGAAACTCATGCCATTCTGTCAGATCATATCGAGGACATTAAGCGTGCTTCGATGAGATTGTCTACTTCTGACTTAACAACACTCGAAGATAAAGCCGCGAGTTTTCGAGATGGAAATGCCCCTCTCGCTCGTCTTATACGACTACAAGCTGTCGTTCGTGGATTTCTTGCCAAGAAGAATGTGGAGCTCATGAGAATCGATCGACTAGTGGATACACGACTGGTGAGGATGGGGTCACAATGGAACACAGTATCAACTGACGAAAACGCTCTACAGCCTTCATGGATGAGTTTCGATCCGGCGCTAGCTGCTCAATATGAAGAGACCCAGCAAAGGTTGGCACAAGCATTACGCGCTAAACTACATCGAGAAAATATAGATGATCTAGGACTCGAACTAAATGAGTACGAAAAGCACAGTGCTGATCTTGCATTTGAGCAAAAAGGTCTCTCAAGTGATGTACAGTGTCGAATTCAATTGATTACGGAGCGCTTGAGTCCAATGACAATGGGGGAGTACCGTAGAAACGAGATGGATACCAACCAAGATGTGAAAGCTCGAACAGAAGGTGCTACTAAAATTCACAGGGCAGTGCAAGTGGAGGTCGTGAGGAAGCGGTTAAAGCGGCTCATTGCTGATAATGGTGCTAAAAAAACAAAACTTGTCGGAAAGGTTAACACGAACGAACTTGGTGTGCAGCAATACTCGACAGCTACGAATACGCTGTCTTTATGGCGTTCAACGAGTCAAAAGACTCAGCGAACGGCTGGAAAGTCTCGTGGTAGCTTCGATTCGAAAGAAATTGATCAGCTGGCAAACGCATATGAGGAAGGGAAGTCACCAGTCCAGGTTCAGAAGCCCAACATGAGTGAAGATAAAGAGCATGAGCTTCCAGCTGCCGAGATCAAAGAGGAAAAAGCGGAAGACGAGAAGCCACAGATCCTTCAGCCATTGACACCCAGAATTGGTTCGGTCGACGTTGATACAACAAGCGAAGAGAAGGCTACGACTCGACCAGGAACTCCGAATCCGTACGCTGAAGCGAATCGAAAACCTGTCGCAGAAGCTGGTCGCTCGCCTAGACCAAACCCAGAAGTTCATATGATTTCACCTTTCTCGAAAACGCCGTTGATAGCACGACGTTCTGCAGCAAGAAGAGGAACAGGATTCGACAACGCAAGGTAGTGCTATCAAATCGTGATCAATCCGCTGTATTGAGACGAACTACGCTGATAAAAGAGCTGGTAGCAGATCAAGTACGAGCGTTGTTTCGAACTCTTGTAAAAGTTCAGCACTGCACAGAAACTATTTTCAGGAAAGAAGGCATCTAGAGACCTCGCCCCTGTCTGACTTTCGTCACTTACTGGTGATTCTTAGCGCGGCGCTCGCGAACAGCAGCAGCCAGGTTGCGCAGGACCTCGACAGTGGTTTCCCATCCCATGCAGGCATCCGTCACGCTCTTGCCGTACACGAGAGGTTTGCCTGGGGTCAGGGGCTGGTTGCCCTCTTCAATGTTGGACTCGAGCATCACGCCGACAATGCGGTCGTCACCAGTGCGTAGCTGGTCGGCGATGTTGGCTGCCACTTTCACCTGGTTCTTGTGTTTCTTCTGCGAGTTGCCGTGCGAACAGTCAATCATGACATTGTCTACCAGGTTGGCCTTGAGCATGCGAGCAGATGCGTCATCCACGTGCTCCTTCTCGAAGTTCGGGCCGGATTTGCCGCCACGGAGGATCAGGTGGCACGTGTCGTTGCCTGACGTGTTGACGATAGCGGCAAGACCTTGTGAGCTGACACTCAGGAAGCAGTGCGAGTGTTTGGCAGCCACAACGGCATCCACTGCTAGCTGGAGGTCGCCGCCCGTGCCGTTTTTGAAGCCAATGGGCATGGACAGACCCGAGCAGAGTTCACGGTGTAGCTGGCACTCAGTCGTACGAGCACCAATGGCACCCCAGCTGACCAGGTCCGAGATGAACTGAGGCGACATGGTGTCCAGGAACTCGCAGCCAGCCTGTTATCACAGAATAAACGTCAGTCTGGACTTCAATTTTAAATAAGAGTTACTAAATGTATTGTAACTCACCGGTAGCCCAAGCTCATTGATGGCAGCCAGCAGCTCACGGGCGACGCGGAGGCCCTTATTGATGTTGAATGATCCGTCGAGGTCCGGATCGTTGATTAAACCCTTCCATCCGACGGTCGTGCGGGGCTTCTCGAAGTACACGCGCATTACAATAAGCAAGTCCTTGTTCAGCTCCTTCTTTAGCTCCAACAGACGCTTGGCTGTACATTGACACACACCACCGGAACGTCAGCAGCTGTATGACCTGCATCTTTTAATACAAAGCTAACTTACCGTAGTCCATGGCGGCGTCCGTGTCGTGGATGGAGCAGGGCCCCACTACCACCACGAGGCGGTCGTCCAGACGCCGCAGGATATTGGCCAGGCCCTGGCGACCGCGGATGATCTGCAGCAAGAAAAAAGATTGCGTCAGTCACGTTGCAGTCAACTACCTGTTAAAATTGCAGCTAAAGAACTCACGGTTTGCACGATCTTGGTGCTGAGCGGGATCTCCTCGAGCAGGATGGCTGGTGGGATGAGAGGCCGGATACCGGAGATGCGCACGTCCATGATGGCCTTTTTGTCCGTGATCTTAACATCCTCGCCGGCAGTGCCGCTGGGGATGCGCAAGCGGTGGTGGCGCTCCTGCTCCCGCGTTGCAAACTCGTGTTCGTGTTTGCTGTGCTTCTGGGAAGACGACGACGAAGAACTCGACGCCTCCTGCTGCGGCATCTGGCGGCCCAACATGAAGCCCACGAGGCCCACGCTCCCAGCCGTGATGAGCGTCATAGTGGCGGTCAGCAGGCCCAGGCCCAGCGTCAGAGAGGTCGACAAGTTGCCGTCGTGCCCAGTCATTGTTATTGCTCCGATAAAGAGACTTGGGGCCTACAGCTTCAAAACGCGAATGATTCGGTGATTGGCTCAGAGTTGCGCCCAAATCGGACGGTGTGTGAGAAAAGATCATCATGCAATACAAACTTCCAGTTAATTCCCGGTGGGCGAAGAGAAATTTCTCCTGGAGCAAAAACATTTCGTTTTTCACAACGGTCTAGTATATATTTTTACGTTCATGAATATTTTGATTTGTAGTGAGAAAATACGACAAAATTCCTGACGAGCACAATGCATGTGTATCCGTTTGGCGACCACCCAATCACTACAAAACCCAATATTATCGGTTTTGTATTGATTGATTGTGCTTGATTGTCGGAAGACATGAGATGTCCTCCGACAGTCAAACCCCGAGCGCACGCCCCCGCTTTCAAATATCAATTTGTATCACTAAAAGGTGTAAAGGGCGCCAACAAAATCGTGACGGGGTGTCAACAAAATACAAAATGGGTGCCAACAGTACACGATTGGACGACTAAATGTCCACAGCCGAGAGAGTGAAGGGCAGCAGCATACAACGATTTGGCAACCGATACGCACATAAGGTGATACCAAGTAGACAGATTATAGCTACGACGCATTGACGGTATTACACGATTTTGTTGGAACCGAGAAGGAGAGCTCGCGCCGGACGATAGTTCGCCAATTTTTAGTTCGTACTTCAGCCAACTAGCACCACGTAATACGAGATTGTAGCGGTTGGCGAAAGCATCCACGGCCGTGACCAAAAAGAAGTCACTCTGCCTACAGACCCTGCGCCAGCTCCCAGAAAGTACTAGCGGAACGCCATCTCGACGCGAGGAAGCTACGAGTAGACCACATGATCGCGTAGGAGATGTTGCGTGACCCGCACTAGAAGCAGCACCGCGAAGCACATTCTTCCGACCGACACGGCGATGCGGACGAGGTGAACAAGCATCATTAATTGCTTTACAAATTTCGGGTCATTTAAGCAAGCTAGTTAGAAGCACATTGTCACGTATCTGTACCGCAAGTATTTAAGAAGGGTTCGACTCCTGGTGCCTGGCACACTTGAGGCGCAAAATACGTCGAACGCAACGAGCACGAAGATACCATAATTGTGCAAGTGTTTTTAAATGCCAAAATGCGACTGTTAGGTAGAATGTGGTACCGCTTGGCTTAGGCAGCGGCGGAAGCAACGGCAGAAATATCGTAACAACAGCGTTTGCACCTTTCGCGTACCTTGAGTGCATAATGTCGTATACGAACACCTTAGCATCAGTGGCCGTGGTCATGATACCGTACCGGTAGATGCCGTCGCATTGATGGGCACCAAAACGGTTTCTTCTGACAAACCGAAGAAAAGCTCAGTCCAGGCATCGGTCTTTACGGTAATTGCTCCATCAATCACTGCAGCGATAGAAGTCGGGTTGATACTGACTACGTCCGGTCCGGACCGAATAACTTCTGCAGCAGCATATTCACGTTAGCATCACCTAGAGGTCTCTTGCCCGCGATATCTAGGAGCTCGCCCTAGCAAAACAAAAGGAAAGCAAGATGTTAGCATTAAAATTAAGAGAACCTCCATCAAATGAAGGTCGTCATTTCTGGCTGACGCGCCAACGCAGTTGAGAGATGGGTGCACGTAGTAGATTCAAAGTTCATTGCATTAGCTTACTCATATTGGCGCAAGGTGTCGCCCGCAATTTGAATTCTTGCAGCAGTAGCGCGATGAATGCCTGGCAACGCTGGTGGGGCAATAGCGTGACAGTAAACGAAGAACTCGAACTCGAAGTTTCCAGTGATGTCACCATTCCAGCGTGAGCGATCACCACATGAAATCTGCTTCCACCGCTGTCGGAGCAATGGTTCAAATTTGGCGGCATCAAGAACATCAAATTGGTGTTGAGACGCACCATATTCGCTCATCGTTCCTTCGAAGTTTAACGAAAGCAGGTTTATCCAGGACTCTGCTAAGCTTCGCTCGAAGCACGTCAAAACCTTCAGAGACAGTGAACTGGATTTTGCGCAGCTCACCACCTCTTGAACGCTGCTCCACACTTTTTTTTCACCGCGACAGTACAGCCGTAGACCTGCAAAATACATCCACAAACACTATTAGCAAGCTACTATAGCGCGAGATACCTACACAAGTACGTGCTCGAGCGAAACAATTTGCGCAGGGGTTCCCCACCCGATGCATTGACACTCTGTACACTACTGCCGCATCTAACCAGTCCACAGCTAATTGCCGAGGTAGTACAGCCATAAACCTGCAAAATGCACACCCACAAACACTGTTAGCGAGTACCTTGATCCAATGCTATGAGCGCTGCAATATATCGTCGCTCTGCGTGTGCCTCGCCGTCGTTTTAGGTTATGATCACCAATGCCTTTCAATCTGGTGATTTTATAACCCGCCGAATCGGATAACAATTTGATTGGAATTAGTAATGACACCGCGGATAGTTTTGCCTTCGCATTATCCTGCACTGGTTTATTTTAGATGGCATGCTCAGTTTTATACTCGTTTTATAGTAGTTGTAGGTTGTCATACAGACTCTACTATAGAGGGCAAAATATCTGCAAACGGCAATATATGTATGTAAAATACCGATCTCGGTGAGTGTGATGGTTTCGAAAAAAACGACGATACGCTTAAGCTCCTTGCCAATCGCTTCGAAGCGTAGTGCGGCAAAAGCACCAAGCTGCATTGCACAACTCGCAGATTTCCGACTGGGGCGGTGTATACTAAAGACTGGAGCAAGTTTACGAATTGCATGGTGCTCGCTGCGATGTCTACTCAGCGTTTTCCGTGGCTGACTATCCGTTTTTCTTGAAATCGGGCCAAGACGCCCTTGGTAAAACAGATAATCCGGAGGAGGTTGTATTTCTGCGACAGCTCGGCAATCCGCTGAATGGGGAATGCGTTCGGTACCGTTGTCCTTTCCTCGTCTTGCAGATATACTTACGTTTTAGCAGCGTGGGGCGCCCAAGATTATCCTTGCCTCCATAATTCTACTTAACAACTTCAGGGCAAGGTTTGTTGGAATTAACCACATTAGAACAGTCTAAATACAAACCTGAGAAGGGAATTGCATGAGCTACCCTAACATGCTTACGTTGGTGTTGCGTTGTTCTTCATCATTGCAACCATCATGGTTTTTAAGAACTTCATGTTCTGAGCCATCATGACCAGAATAGTGTTCGTTCGGGTGCGCTCCTCAGCGTGCTCTTCGTCTCGACGACGTCGCTCTTCTTCACGGTGTAGTTGGGCTTGCACATCTTTTTGGTGGTGGTCAGCCAGGTCTTGCTTTCGTTGCTGCTGAGCTTGCACCATAGAAAAACGCAGCATTGCTATGAGATCATCGTCGCTAGTCCCACGCTGACGAGCACCACGGAGGACCAACGGTCGTGTGTGAGAGGCAAAAGTATTTAACGGGGGCTGCGATCTTGCTGAGAGGTATTTAACGGGGGCTGCGATCTTGCTGCCACGGGCGTGTGAGTATTCCCCGTCACTGCCGCGCTGGGCCCCACGGATGTCGGGCAAATAGCCCCTGCTGCTCCATCAGCATCCAGATCATCATGATCACTAGAGCAGGAAGAGGCGTAATCCTCTCCCAATAGAGATTTGGCTAGGTCACAAATATCGTCACCTCCCCCCACGTCTGCGCTGTCCGTCACGATCTGACGCCCTTTGCTTCCTCTACGTCTGCCGGGATCATGGCTCTCCCGTGGGCACCTTCTTGCGGTAGAGCTTGGCAAAAATGCGGCGAGATGCGTTCACCGTACGGTTATGGCCGGCAAAATGCTCATTATGCAGGCGCGCGACGTCCCGTTCGTCTCTAGCCAGAGGTAAATGCTCTCGTAAAGCCGCAAAAGACCGTCATATTCCCGTTGAGTAAATCCCCCCCCCCTCCCGTGGCGCGTAGCGTCCTTTTGCTGTCCTGGTGGTGCGTGGTGCGCTCGAAGCAGTAGGCGTCTGAGAGTATCGCGGTTGCCTGGCCATCACGGTGGTTGTTGTCGCTGTTAAGGGTCTAGTTGCTTGTGCTTGCAGTGGACATCGCTGCAAGAATGAGGGGGGGGGCTGAAGTGCTGCTGGAAGGCTGAACAAATGCTAAATGAGGGCGCAAAAGCCTCCGCATCCGACGAAGGAACGTGTTCGAGAAGATATACGTGTTTAGATGCGCGTCGGTTTGAGCACCTGTTCGCCGGAGCTGCCACGGCAGACGCAATCTCGTTTAAGCGCGCTCGTATCCCCTTTACGATACGTCACACCATCGATTGAGTGCTACCAAAGTGTGGAAAAGGGTTTTCAGGAAGGCTCCAATAGGTTAATGGGTTGCTCCTGAAAACCTCAAATCCTCAATTCCCTTGTTTCGGCGGTATGAAGCGCTATACAACGTGTATCCCCCCTGCTCAAGTGACGGTAATATCCGGCGAGTTCAACCTAGCACGCGTCAGGAGGTCGCCCGCGCAGGACGACGGCACAAATGAGCCTTGCCTTGGCTTTAGCATGGACGCAGACTCGTGGTTCCGAGTATGTTTTATGTATGCTTTTTTGGCGTCACCCATACTGTGTGCTATCTCTATTCTTCGGTTCATCCGCAGAATTCTGTTGAAAGTATTCATGAACGACGAGTATGCCGCCGTGCGGGGTCTCATAAGATCTAGGGTGACAAGTTTTCGGGTGGCGATTTCGGCTAAGTCTCCGTCGTTTCTTAATGTACTCGTTGTAGCTGATGGACTCAAGCTCAGCCTACAACAAGCAAGCGATTCTGTTGTACAGAGCATCTTTTACAATGGTTGGACGCATGGACGTTATGTCAGTAACGTGATTGTTTCACTCCGAACGGGGTGATCATCGCGAGTGCTACAAAGGGGACATGCACGGTTCGCTGATTGCCGAATGGGGAGACGTATATGCGGAGCTGGAGCAGTCCTTAAAAATACAGGACCTCGCTGCGTGGTTAACTCCTCCTTCTTGAAAGACGACTACTCGTTTCTAATCAAATCTACTCAAAATCATCTAGCAAGCAACCCGTCTTCGTCCGAGCTATGTCGACTTCAGCAAGCAACTTCAATGCGCCAGTCAGCTGAGCGGGGCATGCGAGCTTTTCAGATCCCCCCCCGCCGCGTAAAAGACCATATCCGGGTCGAGGAGAACGGCGAAAGAAAAAAAGATCATTTTTACGCTGGTGGTGCTTGAAGGTATTAATCAGATATTTTCAACATTCATGCCACAACAGGGGCAATAAGCCAATCACTTACTACCAGGCAAGTTCAATACAAAAGATGTCAATGCATTAAAAGATAACGGATTAGCATTGCCGTACCTACTGAAGCGGCGAATTCGATGATGTGTCGGAGGTTGAGCTAGGTTTGACATTAGCAGTAAGTAGCAGAAGGCTGATAAGTTCTTGGTGAGAAGGCGATATCCTTCTCGCTCTAACGCGCAGTCGACCTTCCCCTTTTCGTTCTTCCTCACGACGGACCGTTTCTTCTTCGCGCCGAACGCGTTCTTTCTTGCGTTGCTGCTCCCAACGCTTTTGCTGGTTTCGGCTCTTTGCCGTTCCTGTTCAAGCGACAACATCGTTGCCGAGAACCGTGAGTCTGTATCGTCGTCGATGACCGACCTGATTGTCTGAGCCTTACCGCACTCGCACGGCTGTAAAGGAGCTGCCACTTGACGTCATCTATATTGCACAAGTAGTGCGTGTGTAGGACATGTCCGCCGGTCATCTATCTTGTGGCCAGAGAAAGACCCAAAACCGTACAAAGGGTTAATCAAAGTCTGACTATAAGGCGCTAATTATTTGGTGGTCATTCCGGGGCTTTCCTAACGTTCAACTCGAGGACACACAAAGAATAAGAAGAGGAAGAGGGCAAACAAGCTGGCACGAGGCGTAGGCCAGAGGCACGAACCTAGGGGAAGCGTGGCAAGTGACCATGACACCGAGGTCAGAACGATCAGCACGCCGAGGTAGTATGCCGACGAGCGGAACAGTAGCAGCAGCGGTAGACGCAAGAAGATGGCGGAAACAAGAACGGGAGCCGATGCGACAACGCCTTGAAGAAGGAGGAGTCGATAACGAGGGCAATGAAAAGAGGTGAAAATCACCAGCATTATCAGACTGAAGCTGATGGGGACGACAATCCGGACGGCGACAGTATCATCAGCAGCGGCGGAGAGAAGGGTCTCCTGGCGGCGGATGTGACGAGAGTCAGGACGTCTACCCGCGCACGGGGTGGCGACAAACTGATGCTGCACGACAAACACCACAACATTCGCCAAGCCCGGGAAACAATGAAAGTGACGGTCATAATCGTGATACCGAAGAAGACGAGCTGGAATTAATCGATTAACGGGACGTGATGACCGCAGGGCAGTAACGCGCAATGATGAAGCGATTCATGATGCAGCTACTTGCGGCAACCGCACCACTATCAACCCGTACGAATCCAGTTCAAGTGTTCACGTATCGATGCGACTTCCACAGACGAGCCGACGAATCAGTCGAAGCTTGGCTAGCGACGGTGCCGCAGGAAGTACAACTACAACTCACTCTGGATGGCAGCACGTGGATATACAAAACGTTGCTCTACGGTATGACGGATTACCTTAAGGACACCGCTAGTAACTGATTCATCGGAACGACGGAGGAGATCACCCTAGCGGTGACCGGACGCGGTGGTTCATCGCCATGTGGATGCGAAGAAGTATGACCGCCGCGAGGATACGTGGCAGATCCAGGAACGACTGAGAAAGCGGGGCAGCAGCCCTGGACGCCTTCGCTGACAGCCTGGCCAACATAGGACGCGGCAAACGAGTAGCCACAGAGTCATCCGTCGAGTCTTTCCTGAACAATCCAGTGACGGTAGCGCAGGTCCGTAATTATTTTAGCGACGAGGACGATATAGGAAGCAGTGCTGGGCGCAATACACACCTGAGGCGAGTATGGCGACGGGCGCAAGGTGACTGAACGGCACTTAGCCAAGCGACTCTACCGTGCCGGACGCAAACAGATAGAGATGACAGCGAAAGCGAAACCAAAGGAAAAAGAAGGAAGCGGGACTACTATTACGTACAGCAAGGGCACTATGGAGACGTAGAACTGATCAAAACAACAATCGTAAGGAGTCGAGCGTCGCACAGGTTCGCTCAACAGAGACCGAGAAACGAGCTGCTTGCCGACCGCATTATTGGCGCTGGACAAGGCTTATACACTGGAAGCCCGGCTGGACATGTGTGCACAGTTCACTGTGACACGCATTGAGCTGAAGAAGTACGGGTGGTGCATCGCTCGCAATGCTCCAGTCAAGAAAGTCGAGGGGTTTGTTGGAGACAGACGCCGAGTACTTGGAATATGGCAATCTGTCGGCACCACCAGATATCAGCAACTGATAGAGGTGGATGCTTTGTTAGTGGATGTTCAAGGCAGTGAGTTCTTGGTGGGAGAGAACTGGATGATTGAACGACAAGTAAAAATGGACTTCGGGGAACGAATAACACCAATGAAGTACTGAGATTCATTGTTGAGGCGGAGGAGGAAACTGCTAGAATTTTGCTTGCCGAAGCCCCACTCTAAGCGGCCCCTGGTGATGGCACCAACGGTGAGTACCGTGTGGAATGGATTATTGTGTGTAGTAGCACTGAATATTGAAGGCAAACGAGAGAAACTGCCTACTCGCGAAGGGTTAGGGACCTGGATTCCCACATATGAAACAATAGAGTAACTAGCTATGATTGAAGAGCTAGAGCGAGCGCGGGTCGTTGAATGGGCCTTGAAACTGAAGAAGTAAAACGCAGAACTATTGGCAGACGAAGCAAAGTTGGGCATAGGGGAGATTACCCGAATGACAAGAATATGGTTATTGCGTTGCTCCGGCATTACGCTGCGATAGTGAGTGAGCTTGTAGCCAGCACCTCCAAGATAATGTGCTCCTTGCGGGAGTCTTTACGCTATGGTCTGCCCGAAGTCCGACATGTTCAGCACGGACTGGTCGTTCTGGGCTCCGTTTCGGATGGGAGAAGGCGATGGACTGCTTCTTCTGGTTCACCACAGCTAGTACATTGAATGCCGGGAGCCCCTTGCTGCAATAGAAGCCCTCAAAATCCTCCAAACGCTTGATACGGATTAGCGTGCCGTCGAGGCCCCTGCTACCTTGGGAAATCCATTCAACTACTCAAATCCCGCGATGGCAGCAGTCCACTTTGCATGTGGTGGACGGTAAGCAAATAGTTTCTTCGGAGAATGACGTTACGACTTGAACGACTTGGCGGATGTACATGAGTGACTGACTCTTACACGCACCAACAATTTGCCCTGCTGAATAGATTCCAGTTGCGTGCGTCACGTAAAACAGCGCAACAATACTCGTTCTTGAATACCAAAGAGGGCGTTGGGACGGGGGAGCCAGCGAACAAGATGCCATCGCGCTTCAATGCAGGCAACAAATGCAAGGAACGTAGTACGATTGCAGCGAAGTTTCTCACGAACCATCTTTCGGCGTATACGGAGTCCCGAGTACGCGGAGCCATACGCCACTCCGCACGGAGAAGCGTCGTGTATGCATGGCTGGCCAACGGCGCTTGTCACTTGCACAGCAGATGACAGCAGCAAGGGAAATACCATCGTCGCGATCACCTTTTTAGCTGATACTTCTCATCGATCTTCGTGCACTTCCCTCGCTGCCCTTTATTGTGTGTCCTCCAGAAACGATCTTCACGAGGTCTTTCAAAGAAAGCGATAAACTGAGTCTCACGGTCCAATCATAACGCTCCTCGGACTTTCTTTTTATGACTTTTTTAACTTCGCCCCCCCCCCCTATAACGTTCCCATCCATTGTTGTAGTTTACAAGAAGTAAAGAGCAATAGTATGGACATACTATGGAGGCCACGAGACGGAGACGACAACAATTACAGGCGACATGAACAGTAACATGGACGACAGCAGCAACGCGGACAATGGAAACAGCGTGTGCAATGACAGCAGCGTGGACAATGACAGCGATGACGGTAGAGGCAGCTAGTGGACAACGATGGCAGTGAGAACGATGCAAACAGCGTGCAGCGTGGGTGATGAGAGATGCGCAAGACAATGAAGGCAACAGACGAAGATAGTGCGCACGGGAATGCCGAGGTGATGGGACAAACGGCGTCCAGTAACCATGGGTTGAATCAAGCCTTTACAGGGGTGCTGGACCGCCGAGCTGTTACGCCGCCGCCGCAGCAAGGAGGAGTGACCCAATCAAGGCGATATCAGGAAGCAAGTTAGCAGGAGACGGCAGCAAGCGGCGCAGTGAGCTGCGCTGTGGCGGAAAGATGTAGTGGCGCCGAAAGGCCGCGCGCACAGGTGTATGAGAAGTGATAGGAAGCAAGCAGGCAGTTCGAGAATTGCTGTGGGGTAGATCGAATGCTGCGCGAAGACAGTAACACTCAAGACGGACAACCAAGCCGAAAGCCCTTAGTTAGAGCCGAAGTAGCGTGTCGTGTGGAGGCGCACACATAGGAAGAAGACAGTAGTGATATGAGGAAGGCGAAAGGGAAGAAGACGGCTAGCTTTCCGACTGGTCACAAGACAGGTTAGTAACCTTGTTACCGATAGGCACGCCCGCCTGTGTCCTACACACGCACTTCTTATCCAGTATAGGTGACGTCAAGCGGCAGCTCCCTTACAGCCGTGCGACTGCGGTAAGACTCGGACTATCTACTCTGGTCGTCCAAGTGACGCGCCGGGTGGTCTAATACCTCTGAGGCTAAACGACCTTCTCTAGGCTTGCTTAGTGCTTGTTGTGCAGGCAGCAGATACTCCTCTCGACCAACGGAGCCGCTGATACAGTTTCCATACAAGTCTGACACCCCACGCTTCGAAGCTACAGGTGCGCTTCTTCGGAAAGCTAGCCGTCTTCTTCCCTTTCGCCTTCCTCATATCACTACCGTCTTCTTCCTATGTGTGCGCCTCCACACGACACGCTACTTCGGCTCTAACTAAGGGCTTTCGGCTTGGTTGTCCGTCTTGAGTGTTACTGTCTTCGTGCAGCATTCGATCTACCCCACAGCAATTCTCGAACTGCCTGCTTGCTTCCTATCACTTCTCATACACCTGTGCGCGCGGCCTTTCGGCGCCACTACATCTTTCCGCCACAGCGCAGCTCACTGCGCCGCTTGCTGCCGTCTCCTGCTAACTTGCTTCCTGATATCGCCTTGATTGGGTCACTCCTCCTTGCTGCGGCGGCGGCGTAACAGCTCGGCGGTCCAGCACCCCTGTAAAGGCTTGATTCAACCCATGGTTACTGGACGCCGTTTGTCCCATCACCTCGGCATTCCCGTGCGCACTATCTTCGTCTGTTGCCTTCATTGTCTTGCGCATCTCTCATCACCCACGCTGCACGCTGTTTGCATCGTTCTCACTGCCATCGTTGTCCACTAGCTGCCTCTACCGTCATCGCTGTCATTGTCCACGCTGCTGTCATTGCACACGCTGTTTCCATTGTCCGCGTTGCTGCTGTCGTCCATGTTACTGTTCATGTCGCCTGTAATTGTTGTCGTCTCCGTCTCGTGGCCTCCATATTATGTCCATACTACTACTCTCTTCCCCTCGCCTCGGGGGCGTCCGCGTCCCCGACATGTGGGCATCGTGGCGCTACATCTCTTCGTGCCGTGATTTGGTCACTTATAGTAGTGTTGAGCGTGGAGTCGTTATCGTCGCTGGGTTCTGCTGCTGCGAATGCGTCCTTGCTCATAATCCTTCTGGTCGATCCAGAGTTTATCACTGTCTCCTTGGTCAGGTCCACCACCCAACCGTTAAACTTCGAACTCCAGGATGCCCTTTCCTGTCCTTGTGCGGAACCTGCGTCGTCTGCATTTCACGATGATCTTCTGCGGTTGTAGTCGGGGGAGTCGCGGCCGTATGGCCACCAAGCTGTCGGCTCCGCGTCGGCCTTGCACAGCAAACATGTAGATCCGTGGTTCGTCGTCGCTTGGGTGTCAGGGCTGCTGCGTCTTCTCATGTCGATCCGGATGCTGATTCTTCTTGGCTTCATTCAGTCTACAGTCTGCTTTCTCCTGCCCCGAATCTGCCCTCGCGTTCATGAAGAGAAATCATCGTTTCGCGTTCATCCTCTGCGGCGGGCTCGCCATTATCCCCGGTGCTCCTGACCAACGCTGTCCTCGGTGCCATAGCTCTGTATGGGCTGGGTCTCGACCACCCGTCGCATCTGCTTCTTCCGGTTCCCGATAGGACGCTTGCCACGCATTCTACTTGCAACGTGCTCTTGTCCTTCGTCTGTCGCGTGGTGCACGCGGTCTCGTGCTTTCTTGGGCCTTCGTACATCAACAACACCATCGCCTCTGCAGCGTCGTTTCTCCGCTCGGCGGTTGCTATAGGCGAGTTGCTTCCGCTGTCGTTTACTGCTGCCTGTCCCCCTTTGCTCTCGCCGCTTCAAGACGAGCCGTATGACAGTTTCCTCATCTGCTGTCTCGGATCATGTACGTTCTGACTTGATCTTGTCACCATACTCATGGTAAGACCGGCTGGTCGGCATCGGCAATTTTCGGCACTATCTGCTTCTGGTTAACGTAAGTTGCGTGCGGCGATGAATTGTAGGCGTACAGCGCGCATGGCACGAAGTCGTCCTAGTCATCTTGTTCCTCATCCACGTGCAAGCTAATCATACCCTTCCGGGTCCTATGTAATCTCTCGACTAGTCCTAATGATGTGCCCTGTAAGGTACAGGTGCAGCCTTGACTGCACGGTGGTCTACGCAAAATCGCACGTTTCCACCTTTCTTCCTCACAAATATCAATGAAAACCCCATGCTCCTTGCCTTCTTCGATCACGCTTTGGCTCAGCATCTCGTCCACCGCTTTGTCGATTATATCATTTTCTGCTACTGCGTGTCGCCGACGACGTTGCATGATCGGGGCTGCATTACCCAATTAATGTGGTGTTGCACAGCCGCGATCGCCAGTGGTAGACATCTAGGTTTCTAGCTAGACACATCCTAACTCCTTATCCGATCGAGTTCGGTACGTCGCTGCGTTTCAGCCGATATAACTACGTGCAAAGCCTCACGGATTGTCGTCGAGCAGGCATTAGGCAGACTAAAGAGCATCTTTCGAATGTACAAGCAGCCTCTGTTGCAAACACTCCAGAATACATGGCAAGGATCGTAATAGCCATCCTTGTCATCCACAACTGGCTGACAAAACACAACGACTCATGAAGGGCAGCAAATGATTTATGTAGAGGACGAGTTCACACGCGAACATGAAGATCCTGATGGCTTAGTCTACCGTGATGCTATATCTCAGCAGCTATACCAGACCTACCTCACACGTTGAGTTCAATTCACGGCGTTAGAAAAGTTAATAGTGCAGCATTTACCTCCTGTGACTCCTAGAGAGCCTCCATCTTGCGCTGCTGAGCTGTTTGAATCTCTACCAATTTCTATTAGGCTGGCGTTCTCATGCAATCTATCTGGCGTCGAAAGCGCAGCTGTCAGCGATGTTCCCATAGCCACTAAGGCTTCGGGTAGGCCCAACTTGCGCTTCTTGCGCATTCCATCATGTCGTCCTAGTTCCGATGCAACGGCTTCCCCACGGGAGTGCTCTTCTCGCCGTCATGTCGTCAGGTCCCGGTCCTCGTCAACCTCAGTCTCGGCGATGCTACAGCCACTTTCGGAAGCTTCTGCGGCGAAGGGCGGTAGCTGCACGCCGCTTTGCCCAAAATCCTGGTTACGAAGCCCCGTCTTGTCACCAAAATACTGAACGAGCAGCGACCCGTAGCTAGGGTACTCTATCGGCTTCTCTGCATTCCCAGTCGCGACTTCTTCTGCTTTAATCTGTCCGTATAGAGCCTTCACAGCATGAATTTGTTTTTCAGTTACTCAATGGAGGCTGCGAGATGGTGTTTCTTGTTGAAAGCGCGCCTAATCTTCTCCCAAAGTTTGTGTCCGTCTATTGTTCCACAAGAAGGCAGGCCCGTACTTCACCATTCGGAGGCACAGGAGAGTCTGAAGGCGGGCATCCTACCACGTCAGGCCAGGGGCTTTGGTTTGAGCTGGCGCTAATTGTGTACAGGCTCTGGGGGGAGGGCAGTTCTGGAGCCGGCGTCGAGGAGCTCATGGCGATTCCCGGAATGAAGCCAGTCCAGTCAACTCGTTACCGGGAAATCAAAGCGGTAACAGGGCGGTAATCACATCGACCGCTCTCTCTTCGTTTTGCTCTTTGATTGCTCTTTTATTTTTCGCTGTGTCACTTCGACCTTCCCCTAATAATATGCATATTTTCCGTTTCAATTTTAACATGTATTATTCTGCGTTTATTCGAAATTTACGCGGCCGATTGATTGAATCGACCCGGCCAAACCGCCCAGAAATCGACCGACCGCGTAAATGTAAGTATTATTAAGTATTGAGAGTGCTCAGACAACGATTTCGAGTCAGAGGTGCAAGGGCGCAGCGCGAGCGAAGTTCAATACCGCACCCGCCACCAGGACGATGGCCCCGAGCTCGCGGCCATCCGCGCGTGTCGCCATACGCTATTCGCGCTCGGGCAGTGCATCGAGAGAGCCCTCTACCGAGCGACCTGTTACGCCCTCCGACCCTGCTATCGACCGTGGAAACTCTCCCGACTCTTCCTTCAGCGGAGAAAACGCCATCGACGCCGCCTTCAACAGCGGATCCTCATAGGATCCCCCCTCCGACGCTGTCTTCGACCGAGGAAGCGGATGCATCGCTGGCCCCAACGCTGCCCTCGACCCCGGAATCCGCCCCAACGCTGCCTTCGACCCCAGGATCAGTGCGTCCGACCGAGGCAGTGCTTCCATCGCTGACGTCAACTCAACAACGTTATCAACTTCTAGTGCAGCCAATCGTCAAAGAAACAGTCGGGCAGCGCGACACGTCCGGCAACATGCTGGAAGTCACCATTATGAGTGGAGGTTCTTCCAACGAGATCATTCGTAAGCGATGGGGCAAGTACGCCTCCCGGGTGAAACGTCGGGCAGTGAAGACCGACGGAGTTTGGTCTATCGGGAACCAGATGCAGCTGAATGGGTCAAAGTGATGCAGTTCAAGGCGAAAAGCATGTCGTGGATACCACCAAGACCGAACAAGCGTGGAATCAACGGCTGGTCAAGATGCGCGAGCAGACTGTGACGCTTTAATTTGCGAGTACGGCATAGGCATCGCTCGAGCTCAAGATCTTGACGCATATAAAATGGCCTGCGTTCGTCCCGAGCAAACGGATCGAGCTGAAGCGACAGGTGAAGTATCTCTAAGAGAAATTGTGGCAAGCCTTCAGGAAGAGTGGGGGATGACGTTCCATAGAGAAGCTGTGTGGGGTCTGGCGTATGTGGGGCAACCACATCACCAGAAACCTCAATCGCTCTACGCGGATGCTGCTATTGAACATCCTCCACCCAACTATGTAGCCAATGTGCTCTGCTCTACAGTCTCAACTTTGGAGCGACACTTATCCAATGTAGCACAGTCGGCAAACATGGCGTTGGACTGCGTACGAGGGCCATGGCTGATGATCAGCAACTTCGACGCGACTGGGAAGCCTTTGGACATGGAAACTCTCCAATCTATTATCGAAGGGTACCTTCTCGATATCGCCCCTCCAGCCTCCAGTTCAGTACCGGATCCATTACTCAGCTCGAGAATGCTGAGGACAACGATCACGTCGACTGAATACGTTTATCATTTTCGTTTATATCTACGTTTTCTGTTGATGAACAAGGCCCAGCCACAGATAACGTAAGCGTGACGTCGAAAGAGTGGATTCGCAGTGCATTTTTAATTTATCGTCTACGTCGAAGAAACTAACTCCGTAAATTCTAAGTTACCTTGAATGCGTACGTCGAGATTGAGTTCTGGAACAGATCAAATTTCAGTTGAAAGCGGACCAACGGGATCAAAGTATCCCTCACACTTCCAGCCGCAATATTCAAATATTTTCCCCATATCGAAGCCTTCAAAACGGCGGAATGTCTGGACAACAAATGACACCAAGTCTCGCTTACTGGACTCGGTGTAATGGCGCTAAGAAGACCGCTTCACGTAGCCGAACATGAACTGTACAGGATTGAAGAACGGGCAATAGGCTGACAGAAAGATGGGAACCACGCCAATACTTCGAGGATAGCGGATAATCTCAGGATGCCTATGAATCGCAGCGCCATTCAATATCCAGACTGAATTGCGATCAGGATATTGCCGTACGTATCCTCATAACGAGAGCGCAAATTCCTGGCAACACTTTGGTGAACTCTAGTCCGATCAAATATTCCTTCGTGCTGAAGTAATCGATTTTTTCGTTCACGCCGAAGATGAAAGCCAACACGGAAACACGTGGCTTACGCTCAAAGTCACCTCGAATTGCGACCTTCTTCCTGCGCAGAGCATACCCTCGTTTGCGTATCCTTCCCCAGTTGTCGAAGGAGTCCTCGTCTAGGAACACAAGGTTCTGATGGCTCCAGTCCACGTGACTGAGCTTTTCAACAAAACACACGTCTCTCCTTTATGTGCATTACTCGTCGCTCCAAGACCTTCCACGTCAACCCGCCTCGTGGATAATCCGGCACACCGATGTCTTCGAGATTGCAATGCCGTGAGCCTGCTTGAAGGCTTTTTGCGCCTCATCCAGATACGCGAGGGGTGGACTTGGTAGTACTGAAGTAGCCACGCGCGCTGTTCCACTGAAAATGTCCTTTTCGAGAGAGTTCTGACTCGTTGAAATACTCCAGTCCGTTCGTAGGTCCTGTTCCAGCTGCCCAGTATGCGCTCTGACTTGTTGAAGATGTGTGCTAGGTGCTGTTTTGAGTAGACAAGCTTGTAGTAGGCGAAAAGGCAGTGGTAGACCGTGTTCGGATGTGCGTGCTGCGGGGTTACCGCTTCCTCCATCGCTCATTTCTACATGAGCTGAAGCAGATTCTGATTCGTTATTTAGTTCTATGCAATTCAGCCAATCAAACGTCCTTCGTCGATTCGATGCGGGCGTTTCGGGGAAACCCGAATCACTCGTGGAATCAAGAATACTCACAATCGATGAATCAATATGGTATCAGATGTAGCAATACATTTGTTATCGCAGATATCATATAGTGCAGGTACTAGTTTGCGATGCATGAGCAGTGAAAATAACACTACAGAATGCGCTGGTATTGTGTGAACCCGAGCCTGCCGCTACGGGCGGAGCTGCGTATCCGCGCAGCACCAGACAGCAGTGCGGCTGAGCGCGCTCGCATCTCTCAGGGCAGGGCTATTGCGGCATGCTCTCCAATTTTCCATGTCGCTGGTGACGGTATCGACACCGACCCCATCTCTTGGGTCCAAGTGGCTTATCAGGACGCAACTTCAGGCGAAACAGAGGGAGGATTCATTATGGCAGCGCTACCAGGCGGAACAGCGCTAGTAACACCCTGGGAGTCGACAAATTTCTTCGGCTGCTGTAACGTGACGGACTCGACCGCATTGCTGTTCGACGGGCCAAACGAGACGGCGCAGAGCTTAGGACCTGTTCAAAGTATCAATTTTCTCTACTGCATAATGGAGACGAGAGAAAAAAGGGTCAGAATTTTTTATCCAGAGCTAGAAAGCGTTTGGATCGACAAGAAGGACCTCCAGGTCGTCTGTACAAGACTTGAGCACGAAAAATGCAGCAGTACGTGCTGACACTGAGTTATGTGGTCAGGTTTGAAGAACTAACAATCGTGCTACCATTATGTTTTGAAATGCAGCTCCTCATACATTTTATGAATTAAATGAGGCACTGCCAGAGGAAGCACAGATTGCGATACGAGAATTCCCGTCGAAGGAGGCACAGACTGTCGGGTTGGTTAGCCGGGGAGATACACTGGAAGTTACCGTGCGAGGTGGAAATTGGCTGCGGATTGCTGGTGGTAGCATTGATAAAGCATGGATCATGTGGCGGACAGATGCGTTGGAACTGCTTCAAGAAGCATCCGACGTGCGTTCGAGTACTTGTGAGAAAAAAGAAGAAAATCGAGATGGCCCTACAGGCAATGAAAGCTTAACTCCTGCAAATTCCGACGAAGATGGTAACAGTGCTGAAGCTATTACTACTACTCCTCCTCCTTCTAGTACTACTCCTGCTGGTAGCGTTGGATTAGTGCTGGACGACAGTTTGGATGATGCAGTGCTGGAGCAGAATGTCCGATCGTGGGACGATCTGTCCATTCAGTGCATCACAACTAGTGCTGATGAGGTGCAGGAACATGGTGGTGATGGCAGCACTTCTCTTGCAGCTACATTATCTTTAGATGTATGTGCTAGGGACAAGGATACATTGCAGGTCGTGCAGTCGTGGGGCGATGAACTAACTAATCCAGCGCATGATTTACCTGAAGAAGAGGGTGCTGATAAGGGTGTTTCAGCTGACATTGGCGACCTTGACGCATCCACTGATGTGATAGGTAGCGAAGCAGAGTTTGCCGGGCCAGGAGGCCTGGATGATGTATTTGATCCAGTCGACGAACTGGTTGTGGATCCCTACGGTGAAGACATGCAAGATACAGTCGATATTTACGAGCTGGAAGGAAACGAGCAGTCTGGTGGCGTTACAGATAATAACGTCGCTAGCTTCACCTCCGCAGCTCAGGTTCCAATCGTCAACGGGACAGATGACTCGGGCAATGAACTAACTCATCCAGCGCGTGATTTACCTGAAGAAGAGGGTGCTGATAAGGGTGTTTCAGCTGACATTGGCGACCTTGACGCATCCACTGATGTGATAGGTAGCGAAGCAGAGTTTGCCGGGCCAGGAGGCCTGGATGATGTATTTGATCCAGTCGACGAACTGGTTGTGGATCCCTACGGTGAAGACATGCAAGATACAGTCGATATTTACGAGCTGGAAGGAAACGAGCAGTCTGGTGGCGTTACAGATAATAACGTCGCTAGCTTCACCTCCGCAGCTCAGGTTCCAATCGTCAACGGGACAGATGACTCGGGCAATGAACTAACTCATCCAGCGCGTGATTTACCTGAAGAAGAGGGTGCTGATAAGGGTGTTTCTGCTGACATTGGCGACCTTGACGCATCCACTGATGTGATAGGTAACGAAGCAGAGTTTGCCGGGCCAGGAGGCCTGGATGATGTATTTGATCCAGTCGACGAACTGGTTGTGGATCCCTACGGTGAAGACATGCAAGATACAGTCGATATTTACGAGCTGGAAGAAAACGAGCAGTCTGGTGGCGTTACAGATAATAACGTCGCTAGCTTCACCTCCGCAGCTCAGGTTCCAATCGTCAACAGGACAGATGACTCGGGCGATGAACTAACTCATCCAGCGCGTGATTTACCTGAAGACGAGGGTGCTGATAAGGGTGTTTCAGCTGACATTGGCGACCTTGACGCATCCACTGATGTGATAGGTAGCGAAGCAGAGTTTGCCGGGCCAGGAGGCCTGGATGATGTATTTGATCCAGTCGACGAACTGGTTGTGGATCCCTACGGTGAAGACATGCAAGATACAGTCGATATTTACGAGCTGGAAGAAAACGAGCAGTCTGGTGGCGTTACAGATAATAACGTCGCTAGCTTCACCTCCGCAGCTCAGGTTCCAATCGTCAACGGGACAGATGACTCGGGCAATGAACTAACTCATCCAGCGCGTGATTTACCTGAAGAAGAGGGTGCTGATAAGGGTGTTTCTGCTGACATTGGCGACCTTGACGCATCCACTGATGTGATAGGTAACGAAGCAGAGTTTGCCGGGCCAGGAGGCCTGGATGATGTATTTGATCCAGTCGACGAACTGGTTGTGGATCCCTACGGTGAAGACATGCAAGATACAGTCGATATTTACGAGCTGGAAGAAAACGAGCAGTCTGGTGGCGTTACAGATAATAACGTCGCTAGCTTCACCTCCGCAGCTCAGGTTCCAATCGTCAACAGGACAGATGACTCGGGCGATGAACTAACTCATCCAGCGCGTGATTTACCTGAAGACGAGGGTGCTGATAAGGGTGTTTCAGCTGACATTGGCGACCTTGACGCATCCACTGATGTGATAGGTAACGAAGCAGAGTTTGCCGGGCCAGGAGGCCTGGATGATGTATTTGATCCAGTCGACGAACTGGTTGTGGATCCCTACGGTGAAGACATGCAAGATACAGTCGATATTTACGAGCTGGAAGGAAACGAGCAGTCTGGTGGCGTTACAGATAATAACGTCGCTAGCTTCACCTCCGCAGCTCAGGTTCCAATCGTCAACGGGACAGATGACTCGGTGTTGCTTCTCCAAGCGTACGGCATTATCAAATATTGTGAACTGAAACAATCTCTAAATCCAGCGAGCGACAAGCTGTCCCAGGCAATGTTTAATGCCGATCAAGATGATGCGGATCTCGTTTTTGAGGTTCTTGTTGGCGATGACCCCCTCTCCGATGAATGGTTCCACGATGTTGCCTCGAAAAGCCTTGCCGCATCATTGCACTCAGACTCACATGCGACTGCGTCGAACTTTTCGCGAGCTGCTGACCCGAAAGATACGTATGCGTTGATTATGGGTGACGCAACGCCTGAAGCGATATTGGACTCGGAACTTCTAGACGATGACGATGGAAATTACGATCTAGTCAGCTATTTTAAGTATCCCCTTCCCAAGCGTAGACTTGACCTTAGTGGGAGTAGACCTTCTCCTTTGAGGTCTCAATCATCGACCCCTCCGCGTCGATTGTCGTCTGTACCGGTAAACGCAGCATCTTTTCCCGTAATCAGTGTAAAGTCCCCCACGCCGCCAGCAGGCCCAGCTTCTAGCCTATCAGCTATTCTGCCAACAAAATCGGCATCTTCAAGACTAGTTCAACGAAAGTCCGTCGGGGTTCCAAGCGACGTTGCGAAGCCTTTGGGTACTTTGGCCCGTCCACGGTCATTCGTTAATACGCCTGCAACGCCAAGCACGATTTCGTTCAGACCGGCTTCATCGCGTTTAGCTCAACCGGCACCCGCTTGTGCGACCATATCCTCATCCAAGCCCAGGGGGTCATTGTTGCAGCGGAAAAGCTTCCTTCCAAGACCACAGATGTCCAATATTTTAACGAGGACGAGCTCGAATTCTAAACCTGCAGAGTCAAGCGGCCTGCCGATGCCGCGAAAGTCTTTCGGGTTTCGCCACTCGTCGTCATCTCCAAAGAAGTGAGTTGTCGTGTGCTGCTCTACATGTATTTTTTTTGTATGTAAAAATAGACTACGGCGGTGTTTCTGGATGTGTGCTGCAGCACAATTCTCGTTCAAGCAAGATGGTGGCATCTAGCCTCAGCCTCACTCGACTTGAAGGGGGCCTAGAGCCACCGATTGGCATTGCATTAGTGCGGATGCAGCCTGACGTACTATAAGTCTGCTTATTGCTTCTCAACAGCACCTAGCACCTTAATTCTGCACGCGGTACGGAATGTTCCTGTCCTCGAGGAAGCGCTTAATGGAATCTGGCAGCTCCCCCGACACCGACACAGCATATATGCCTGGGATTAAGCGCACTGCATCAACATTGAATACAGAGACAAATGTCAACTACGGTCCACATATACTGCAGACGAGTAGCGCCTTCGCGACGTACCGATGCGCTGCCACTTGGCGACCCAGCTCTCCTTGGGCTGCATCATAGCAATCATGCTGGAATAAAAGCTTGTCAGGCAACACAATTTTTCATCATGGTTTGCCAAAAGCCAGCGGACGCACCCTTCGAAGTAGGCAGACGTGCACTCGGCCACGCGCTGGCGGTTGTCGGCCATTTGCAGGAAGGCGCAGTTCTCGCAGCCCGTGTCGTAGAATTGCGTAAAGGTCTTGATGAGCGAGCACGTCATGCAGGCACGAAGCTCGCGGAAGGTGTTGGGAATGTCAGCGTGCTGAAAGTTCTCGTCCAGCTCCTCGTCCTCGTCGCGCATCCGGCTCATGGTCGTCGTCTGCTAAACTCCAGTAAATGTTGGGGGACGATTCTTGTCAGTCGATGGCATTCATGTGGTGCTTATCCTCGGTTAGGTACGAATATATTCCGTAGCCGCTACATCCAGTAAGAAGACAATATTAATACATTAATGTCGATGACCAATCTGATGCCTGCATAGGGCTTCGAGTTTGCGCCGAGCACGGGGTCAGTGTGGCCAATGAAGTGCTTCGCGTCTGCACCCCACGTGCCACAGATCTCAACATTCTTCAGCGATTTAGTTCGCTTTGTTACGCGTCTTTTTAAAATACATGTACAAGATGCGCAACGCACGATCCTTTGATAAACTCGACTCGCACAAACATGCTCTCAGCACCAGCGTTCGGTGAGGAACTTCAGTGATGAACCGAAGTGGTGCTGACCACGCGAGACCCCTGCAAGCTGTCGACCGTGCAAGCTGCTCCGAGCAAGCAATTTGTTTGTCATCCGTGATAGATCCCAGTCGCAAAACTGGCGTTGGTGGGATGTCGCGGCGCCACAGTACGCGAATGACAAAGGAATGCCCTGCGTTCGGAGCAGGTGCAGCTACACTTCACTCTTGGACTCCAAGTTGGAGGCAACTTACTGTACCTGATGCTAGATGGATCCGTTTTGTCTTCGTAATTTGCTTATGTAGTCGTAGTTAACGCCGCCACAAGCGAGCGGCGTTCGATGTGCGGATCGGTGTCCACACAGAACAACGACACACTGCCGTGACGGCGGCATTCAACGCAACGTTGCCCTGGGCAACATGTTGCAGTTTGCCTGCCTACAACGTGTTTATCTGGATCAGCTCGTCAACCACTTTGGTCGGTGCCATTGCACCGCTTTCACTGTAAGTTACAGCTAGGTGCCTCTACCTCGCCGCGGTCACGTCAAGTGCTCGCGGCGAAGTGGGCAGGCCAGCACGACCGCACTGAATACTTGGCGGCTGCACATGCACTTCCACCGTCTTTTTATGCGCGGCTACAAGTCCTGCAAACAGTTCATGCCATGAATCATGGGGGCCGTTCCTCCAACATCGACGCGCTGCCACTGCTCGATACGCAGCCGAACGATAAAGCACCTGTCTTGCTTATGTCGCTAATGATCTCATAGCTGGTGCCATCATTGTCGGCAACACCTTCCGGCGGCGATAAGGCCCCGTTCGTCTTCTCGCCGAAGGTCTCACTTAGTGTTTGTATGCTTGACTTGGAAAATGTATGAGGTTGCACCCCACGTTACAGCGTGATGCTACACACGCACGTACACTGCAGGCAAATTGCTAACCTGCTGTATGCGCTGCGCCGCATCGCACTGAGATCCCGTATAGTGAGCGCCTGATAGAGAGGGGTGGTTTGCGCTGCTCTGGCCTCCTCTAGTCCCAGTCCCAGTTTCCCCCGAGAAAAGTCCCAGCACACGAACTGGACGACGCTATGGATCTCTCCATGATTCTCAGCCCCGCCGTCGAGGATGAGGAGGCCGCCCCGCTTACCCTTCCTCCGCATGAGGCCGCCTCTCTCGTCCCTCCTCCGCGTAAGGTCCCCGAGCCCAGGCGTAAGTGGAGTTCCGATGAGCTCCAGTGCGCTGTGGCGATCCTCCAGGACTTCCAGCAGCCGCCAAACGCGGCTACCGAGCCGCTCACATCCTCACAGGACGGCGGCTACGACACGAACGACACTAAGCGGGTATGGTCCGGCAACATTTGCGGGGGACAAGCATACAAGCAGGAGGAGGGCGACGTTGAGATAAAGCCAACCGTCCTACGTCTCGACGACGAGGTCCAAGCAGCAGCAGGCCACAGCAACGGGAAGGAAAACAGCAGGGAAGAAGCCCAGCAGCATAACGGCTTCATGGGAGTATGGGGCGGCGACGACAGCATGTCCAAGCTGGACCTCCTAGTCCAGGCGGATGCCGTCATCAAGCGACGTCTCCCAAAGGTGTCACCATCCCTCACAAGTGACACGCAACAGTACCTGCGTAGTGGAGTGTGGTCTCGCACCGAAGAAGAGTACGCGTCGGCACTCGTGTCGTATTTCCTCCAAGGACTGCTGGACCTGCCCGAGGGCACGACACTCCGCAAGTTCTTGGCCGAGCAGCTCTGCTGCAACCGCCGCCGTGTTTCGATGAAGCTAGCCACGGAGTCGCTAGCGGGTCAAAAAATTCCACGCAAAGTTGGGGCCTCCGTGTTCGTAGCTGCGCGGCCTCCACCGACCGAGGAGGGCCGTCGAGAAGTCGAACGTGTGCTGGAAGAACTTAGGGACGCTAGTTTTAGTCTTGGACTGGAGCATGGCCGCTATCACAGTCATGACAGAGACGAGAACTACTCGCACCGCAAGCCTTTTCATCTGGACGAAGTGAACGATGAAGACCATACATTTCGCCAGCACTACGGACGAAAGAGAAGGTCAGGTCGGAATGGACTCAAACCCAAGCGTGGCATGCCCACGATCATCCGCACAGGTTTCGAATCCCCTGAAGAAGAGGAGTTTGTCACAACAATGTTCGAGTTTTTTACGGCTGGAGTTCTGAACTTGCCTGAAGGGACAAAGCTCGTGAGCTATCTTTGCCAACAACTTGGCTGCACGCCTAAGCATTTATCCATGAAGATGGCGCCGCGGTACATGGGTGAGCGCAAGTTTCCAGATAACGTTGGCTTCATCACGTACATGCGCAAGCAAACAGGGAACGCTTCACCCTCTAGCTTAAACGATGACGACTTCCTTGAAGACCTCTTTGAAGTGGAAAGTCGACTAACGGAGCTGCGCCTTGCTTACGAGGAAGCACATAAGAACGCCCCTCCTACAGTGGTGACACCCCTGAAGCGTGTACGAAAGTCCAGTACAGCCAGCATATCTAGCACAGGAACGGCCAGCTTGACCAGTACACCAAGTGCAAGCCCCGTGCGCTCCTTTCGGCGCAGCGGCCCATGGTCTCATGACGAAGAGGTCTATGCGGCGGCACTGATCAACTGCTTCTTTAAGGGCGTGCTGGACATTGCTGAAGGCACTACACTCCGAGCTTTTCTCTCGTCTCGACTGTTCTGCAATCCCATGCGCATTTCCAAGAAGCTCGCGAGCGAGTGCATTGCCGAGATCCGCATCCCGAAGAAATTGGGCTCCTCAACCTACGTGCTTCGTGCTGAGGTAACACCGGAGGAGCAAGCTGAAACAGAGGAAGCCCTGCGAAGTTTGCAGTACGCGTATATGCACTCGAGCTCGAAAAAAGGTGATTCCATGCTGGTCTCCAAGCGCCAGCGTTCATCTCGAAGCAGTGGCCCTCGTTCACGAGCCGCAATCGCCCCACTTGACATGGATTCGGATGCCACTGAGTCGGATTCCGATGCCCATAGCGTCGCGTCTTCTAGAGCCGATGGACAAAGCCTTGAGAAGCTGCTGAAGACAGAGAATGCGCACTCGCCCGCGAAAGAAGCGCGGAGACAGCAGATTCAACAGCTTCACTCCAACCCGGACGTGGTGGTGCCAGCAGCACTGAAGGAGCAGTTGGCGTAGGGTACTGAGGGTGCGCTTCGGCAGGCCAAATTAAATTGAATGTAATTTTCATTTGCAAATGTCACTCAAATGTTTGCCCAACAAGTTTGGGACAACGAGTTTCCCTCTATATTTCCCTCTAACATACTCAAGTATAATGGAAAATTCCCATACAAAATCGATTCCATACGGGAGCTCTCTGATAGGCTACTACACGCAAGTGTAGTATACTGGAAAATAGATCCCATACAAAATCGAACGGAGCGCTCGCCCATGACAGACCGCTCCCCCCCGCAGCAGCAGCCGACCCAGGGCCCTACCAATACTGGCGGGGCTGCCACCAATCCTTCTATTACGAGGGCCTCCCCATTTGCGTCCGGGTAGGTTTCTCTTGTCCGATGTGCTCAAGTCCATGCGCCGCTGTTCTGACTCCAAAAGCATTTCTCCGTGTAGCCCCGTTGCAATGGTAAATCAGATTCGGCCCGGATTCGGTGCGCCGGGACAGTTTCCAGGTGTGCTCTGCTCCTTGTCAAGACAGTGAGGTGGTATGTTGCTCATATTATGCTTGTCTGCGCTGCTCAGGTCACGCGGTGCGGGCTGCTCCGACGCAGCTGTCCACGCCCCTAGTCCCGCAGCGTCATATATCGGGGTCGATGGCCAGCTCTTCATCCGAGATCTCTCCTTCATTTTTTGGTTCCAGACTTACCACTCAATCTGACGCTGTGAACGATTTGTTTGGACAAGATGCAGTTGAAGCTGCTGTTGGTCTTTTCGGGCATGCCTCCCCCGCATCTTCACAACGGTATCGATCCAGCACTGATCCATTTGGCAGCCCTTCTGGACCAACACTACCATTCCAGATGCAACAAGCACATAGTGAAGTTCCGAGGGAGTCTGATCGAACTTTGCCTGAGGAGGTGTTTGGTCCGGCGTCGGCCCCAGGACAACCAAGCCAGCGTAACACCTACGAAAACCTATTTGGCAGCCCAGGAACACTGTCGACAACGGCAGTCCCCAAGCTGTCACGGCATTCGTCTCTTAGCTCCTCACAGAGCCCGACACCCCCGCCGTTTAGCAAGTCCCTTCCTCCGCCGGACCAGCCTCGAGATAATCGACAATATGCCCCGTTTCAAAAGCAACAACAGCAGCAGTCGTCTTTGCGGCCGTTTGGACAAGCGCCACCTCCTGCTGCACCATTTTTGGGCTATGCAGACAACACTCGGTCGCAATCTTTTCGTGCTCTTCCTGCATCAGCATCTATGCCGGGACCGCTGATCCCTGAGGCACAAAAGGCTTCCGTCCCGGCACGGTTGCCCCTCTCTGGAACACCGGCGCCTCCTCCATCTCCCCCTCGAATCATGCTCGAAGCTCCATCCTCGGACGAGCTCGTCGATGAGTTTTTGAAAATGCCCGTTGACGAGCGCTTTGCATGGTCTGAGAATGCGATTCCGCCCGCAAGCAAGCTGCTTCTTGCAGATACCCCGGACACCGTAGAAGGACTTGAAGCGCTGTATGCGCAGAAGCGATGGAAATCATTAACGAAAAAGTCGCTCTCGATGCTGCAGAATCCGTCGAAGGATATGAGTGTGACGTTGGAAATAAAATCTTGGTGGCTTGCTGGGCTTATCAAGGAGGGCCACCACGACAATGCAGCGAGTGTCTTGGACCAAATTGGCAATCTTGACGAAATATCCGCTGCACGTGGGGGCACCCCGTTTGTGCCTATTCGTCTCTTTCTCCTCCAAGCGCTACTGAGCAAGTGCCAAGGAAAAACTGTAAATCATGAGAAACTACTTTTCCACCTGATCATGCGATTACGAAGCGCAATTCAGCAGAATGAGACGACAACTTTACTGGGTGTTGAACTGAAAGCGGCCGCGCGATGGTTACGAATCGCGCAGTTTGCGCTGGCGAATCATCTCGTGCAACAGCAAAAGTTTATGTTGGCTTTGCGCATTTGCTCTCAGATAAATGTACGTGAGATAGCTTGGAAACGCTCTTTATGCTGTACTAATACTAATGGCTTACGGTTTAATGGCTGTCATGCTTTTAACAGGTCAACTACTTGGAGGATCAAGAAAATGTTGTTGTGCTGTCTCGGGTAGGGCGTATCCGACTTCAGATGGGCGACCTTACGGTAGCAGAAAAAATGTTCGAGGCCGCCCGCTATTACACCAGTCAACTGAAGAGGGGCGGTGGTAATGGTGCTGGCGTAACGGCGGAAATGGTTGCAGAGCTGGAAGCACGCCTGCTTTTGAATGACGGCCTTCTATTTTTCGCGCAGAACAAGCTGCAGGAAGCGCTGAGTGCGTTTGATTCCATCCTATACTTGCAGAACACGCAAATCGCGACTACTGAGAACTCAGATGTTGAGCTTTTCCTCGACGAAGATGTTGTTTGCTCGGCTGTCAACAACTACGCCATCTGTGCACTTTACTGTTGCGACGTCAAGGCAGCTGTAGCTGCACTGGAGCGGATGATCAGATCAAACCCGCAGCGATTTCTCAATGGTGTGGTTGTGTTTAACCTCAGCTCGCTCTATGATCTTCTGTTTGACAACGCCACGAGTAAGAGCCGAAAAGAAATGATGAAGAAGATCGCCCTCCTGTACGATCTCGAGCATGTTGACCCGGCCGCCTACCGCATTTAATGAAGGAAGATTGCAAATCCTGATTATACTCTCGGTTTTTTAGGCCCTTCTTGGTTGTCGTTGCTATCGCTGCCAATAAGTCCTACTTCGCCTTCTCCGTTGTCGCCCAAGCGTATATGAGACCCTGCCGCTGGTTTTCGGCGCTTCTTTTTCTTCTTTCCTGTGACGGCTTTGCTGTTCTCCAAGTCAAAAGTGTTTGAGTCGTCTGGCACGTGAGCGCTGTTGATCTTATCACTTGCATTGCCATTTGCAACGTCTGCATCTGCGTACGACAGCCGCCGTTTTAATTGCTCCTTCATATCAAGCCATCGCGTCTTACTCATGACGCGAATTCCACGCAGATCAGGATCCGAAGGGTTAGCAGCAACTTTGTCAGCAGCACTTCGCTCGGAGAACTCCACGAAGCCAAAGCCCTTAAAGTTCTTGCTCTGTGGGAATCTCGGCAGGCTTACCAAATTCACCTTGCCGAACTTGGCGAAGGTTTGTCGCAGCGAATCGTGGTCGTCAGTGGTGATGAAGCTGTCGATGTAGAGGGTGCGAACATCTTCAGCAGAACATAGAGAGGAAAATGAGTGTTATACATTTTATCATCTCGTCCCATTGTGGCCGCCGCACCTATTTCGTGATCCTGGCCAACCGGCGGCACGAACTTCGGGGCGATGCAAGAGCGCGTGCGATCGACCCGAATCACCGACGATTTGTCGGCCTCGTCCAGGATCATGCGTTCGGTTGCATTGAGTGACTTTAATCTGTCCATGTAGGATATCGTATCAGTCAGCAGGGAAGCGCTCAACACGCCACGCACTGCCGGCGTACTTGTTGAAGGACAGGAATATGTGCACAGGCACAAAACCCTGCTCATCCATGGCCTGTTGCAGGAACTTATCCTGGCGGAGGTTGCTCTCGCTGAGGTAGAACTCCAGCTGCCGCTGCAGCCGCTTCCGCTGCGACTTGCCTGCGCGTCGCGCCTCCTCCGTCATCAGTGCCTGGCAGCCAGGGAAAGTTAGTGTAACCGAGCGTAACTCGGGGGTACACACGAGTTACACCGGCTTTCAATTAGACACCTCACAGGGCTAATTAATCTGCTCCGCAAGGTTAAATCGGAGACCGTGTCGCTCCTGGCCAAGTAACACCGAGACATATGGGAAGATAAGATGTAGGCGCGTTGGATAGTCCGCCCCAGATCGCCGCATCGTGCGCCCCCTCGCCGTCAAAAGGTACTGCAGTGCATGCACGAACAAGCTGCAACGGCAGACGCGTCGTCCTTCGAGGGGTTGCTAAGCAGCAGCCAGTGCCACTGAGCACATATACTGCTGTACATTTGGACGTTGTAGTGTTCGCACTTTTCGCCCGACAATGGGCGCATGCTCGCTGGGTAGCGGCAAATACGAGGTTGATCATGTTCATGTACTATAATATCCGACATTTTTAGACACCGACTTCCTCTTCATGCTCAATGTCTATGATTGCACTGCACTATCGGCTCGCCTCGACAGAAGTATCGCTGCACTCGTCCCCCCATCTCTAGCCAAGAGAACACTGTCGAGGCAGAACTATTCATATCGGCTACCTTGAAGAAACGGTTAGAGAGCGGGTGCGTTCCATACAAACTTCAAGGTATTCTAAAATATATTTGCGGGGTTGGAAGATCCAAGAATAGGATCAGAGAAGCCGAGCGCCGCAAAGTTGCACTCGCATTCCTTGGCAAAAGAGAGCGGAAACGACTGACCGGACAGCACATCTGAACCTGCCACCCCCTGATCGCGACTTCCCCTGCACGAAGCATCGCCTGAGGTACGACGAGATGTTCGATGACCTGTTCAAGTTGCTGCGCAGCCCGCGCTGGGTCAACTCACCAATCGCGCGCCGCTTCGGCTTCGGCTCCGAGCTGTCGTACGAGGAAGACGAATTAGGTAAGTGTGGAATTGACTTTGAGATTGCCGCGAGCTCTTCGATCACCTTGCTCACACCAGTGCTTTTTTACAGAGGATGCGCCGTCGAACTGGACAAAGATTTCCACGTCCGGCCACCGCCCGCCGGTGCGCAGCGGTCACTCGTCTCTAGTTGGTGAGTCAACTTCTTCCATCTACTCGTCCCTAAACGACTTTTAATGATTTGTTGTGGTGTTCACCACAGTTGGCGACATGATGTATGTGTTCGGCGGCTACAACGATGGGAACTGCCACAATGACATCTATGCATTTGACCTGGTGCGCCACCATTGGCTGCGCATCGAGACATCCAACGGCATCTCTCCAGGTACGGCTATATGACGTGAACGATGGTATGACCTGATACTCATTGCATTTGTCCTGGTATTTTCTTATAGATGGTCGCGCCTCACACGCCTGGTGTACTTCTACGGATAAGACCAAGCTGTACCTGTTCGGCGGATCGGGACCGCATTGGGGACAAACGAACATGGGCAAACTGTTGCAGTTTAACATTCGCGATAAGAACTGGACGATCGTCGAGGCGGAGGGCACACAGCCACCGCCGGGATACGGACAGAGCCTCTGTGCTATCAACAACAGACTATACCTTTTTGGTGGCACTTCCGGACACGTGTACGTGAACGATCTGTACGTTTTTGATGAAGTGACTAAGACCTGGAAGAAGGAAGAGACCAGCGGCAAGCGCCCCAGTCCGCGATACAAACACCAAGTGGCCATGATCGGTAACCGCATGTACGTCGTGGGTGGTGGTCTATACGATCCCCCCAAGGGGCCCGTTGACACGTATTACCTCGATGTGGACACACTTGAATGGCATGAAGTGGAGTGCGGAGGCGATATTCCAAAGTCTCGCATCGCGCACACGATTTCGCAACTGTCAAGCGATCCTTGGCGACTGATTATGTTTGGGGGACGCGATGATAGTGGCTCGCGGCAGAATGAGCTTAGCGAGCTGAACTTGCGGACTGGAGAGTGGCGAATCTGCTACAACGAGGAGGGTTTCCAGCCCGACGCTCGTGATTTTCACACGAGTGTGGTTCACAACGATCGCATTTTCGTATTCGGTGGATCCAACGGCGTGGAGCGCAACAATGATGTCTTCCGCTACACGAAGACTCACCAACCGTCAACGCTGCTGATTCTTGCCATGCAAGTTCTTCACCAAAACATGGACTACATTCCGAAGGAGGAACTGGAGGTGCTGCCATTTGAGCTGAAAATAGGCGTCGAGAACATCAACCCCGACGTTGAGTGCTCCTACAACCCAACATGGTACATGCTAGAAGACCAGAAGCAAGAGCATGCGGCTCCAGTGATGTAGCGAGAACCCATCCGCTTCGTGCGCACGGATAGATTGTACGTTAAATGCCCTGCTAAGATAAATTATTCCGGTTTAAATGAAGGACGAAGATTGCAAGTCCTATTTCCACTGAACTCTTAATTATTCGTCCGAGTCCGCGATCCCGCCTGCGTAAAGCTGAATCGAGCACTCAGCTTCAGGCATACATGGGCTATCGATGATCTTGCTGCACAACAACACGTTAGGGTATGTCCAGGCGCAGTAATGGGTAGGATCGATTTATTCATACCAGATGCGATTTTCAGCCCGCCCTTTCTTCATCTGCAGTGCATAAGTAAGTTTGAAAATACCTTGCTTTTCGTGGTATTTTGACGAACGTACCAACACGCGTGTGTGAACTCCGTGCGACATCACGTGGCCACCTGGCACAGTATTGGCAATGAGCACGAATTCCTGACCTGTGGTCCTTCCTACACGTACCAACAGGCTTCATTACTGGGCCAAACATAACGTTTGCTCCGGGATCTGCCATCACCTGATTCACCACTAAAACCGCGATATTGAATTCCTACAAAGGGTTGTAAGTCTTAAATGCTAGCTCATGCTTCCGAAAAAGCTTTAACCCACCTCGGCGTGCTTTACAAGCCGAACAAGGTGCTGATTCAGTCGCTGTTGTCTTTCGCTAAGCTCGCCTCTGTATCACACACGGATATGCATTAATATTTACAAGATTGAGGATTACGATGCAATGAAATGCACTTGCTTCTACCTTCCAGAAAAGTCGGTGCGAAATAATGCGGTCACCGAGTCGATAATCAACAGGCGAAATGGTCCCTGATCAGGGTCCTGTGAGAGGCAGCTGATTTGAGATTGCATGTCATCAGCACGGGTCTCTCGTTCATACGTACCGCGAAAAGTACGCCAAGTTTAACCACGAAGTCCATTTGAGCATCGTGACTATGAGCTCTGTGCATGATGTTAGCTTCCCTACCCGAAACAATGTTAATGCTGATGTAATCTCGTACCTTGCCACGATGATATTGTCAAGGACATCTTCAGGGTCCTGACATAGTTGGCGGTTAGACCTCGAGAGCAGTCCAAACCAGCATTCCTACCGATAGCTTACCAGATTGTATCGTTCTTTGGCGATTTCAGCCACGCGGTTCTACCAAAGAACACAATCCATTAGATTACCAGAAACATGCAGCGGCAAGGACCTCCTTACCGGTCGAAATGTCCCCTCAGTATCGACAAAGGCAACTTTCCCTATTGAAATAATGAAATTAGCATTTCACGCTTTCTACAAACAAATAGCGCTGCATCGATCATACCAGCCCCTCCACCTCGAGAACGAGGTAACTGTGCTGTCACACAGAGCTGGGGAATTGCAGCGGTGTAAGCTACCTTTGCCGTTCTAAGATATTATAGTGACAGGGCGAGTCTTACTGTGTGGCACAGCTGGGTTTTGCCTGTTCGGAATTCCCCATGAACCTACGTATGATAATCATAATGTTAGCCCCGGTTATGAATTATGAAATGAGAAACTCGGTGCATGTTGCATCATTTGTCTTACCTCTGTGACGGACATTGTTTCCACGCCTCCCCCAAGAATTTGGTCGAACTCTGTATATAAACGTTCAATACATTAGCATGCCCTAAGATCCTACAAAACGCATGATCGCCTCGTTACGTTTTGATCCTGTGGTGACAAAAATTTTGTTTTGACTTTGTTGGTAGAGAGTGCTGGCCGACACGAATCCGCTCTTCTCAGGCATGATCTATGATCCAGTAAGAGTTAGATTGGTGCTGCTACTTCGCAGCAATGAACAAAACACCTTTTTGCCTGCTTGAAGAAGCTGACCACACACCACGACAAGTCAAATAATTTCCTCTGGCTCAGCAACTCAATAATAAAACAATACTTTGTCCATCTTAGCTTCGCTGATTCCCTTCACACCTAACAATCGCCTCTGGGACACTTGGAAGAGCTGTCCGATGGTCGCGAAGCCGTCGTTCTTGAGCTTAGCGATATCCGTCGTGTTGATGCCAGCGTCTTGAAGCAAGTCGATGGGCTCGTACGAGCGTAGGCTGTCATCATCTTCGTCGTCGCTATCCATTACGCGTGGTGGCGCGGCTATATGCAACCCGGTTTCCCTAGGTCTAAGTTCGCTGCGTACGATCGTGTCAGGCAGAAATGCATCCATCTCTCTCTACTCCGTAAGGAAGTGCACAAACCTCTTTGAGATTCTCATTCTTTGTTTTCCGGTCAGCCTCTCTTGTGCTTGTCTGCGCAGATTCGAAAGAGAGTGTCGGAAAGTGAGCGCGGAACAGAGTGATGATCAGGGAAACTTCAACTTAGGCACGTATAGTTCGTGTATGTATAGTTGAAGTGGCTGGATTTCAGGATACGCGCCATGTCTGTCTATTCATGAGTCCGTTCGCTTTCACACTGCACCGTAATGCCAAGCTTGGCTATGCATCAAGTCATTCTCCCTAATAATACCGACCACCACGCTGCATGTGGAGATCCACGATTCTCCAGCGAAGGGCTTCCTGCTCCTCGTCGTAGTCGCGCTGAAAGGCAAAAATGTAGTAGTAGGCCAGCACCTCGTCCTCGGATCCTTCCACAACTTCTCCCTCACGGTTTCGGATGCAGTTGATCTGCTGCGCCTGGAACCGCATTAGGATGATCGGGGCCTGCTTGTCCTCAGCCTATCAAACAGCAAGTTGTTAGTGCATGAAACATCACAGCCGCATCGAAAAAGAAGCACAGCGTACCGTAGCCTCAATTACTTCCACGTTGTCGATGCTAAGCACGTGCGGGTCCATGACCAAGCCCTCCGACTTGCGCTCACGGATAGCGATGTTTACACGCGAGTACGCCGCCTCACCGAACCACTTTTTCAAGTCACGGCTGTTGCCACGCAGGAATGCCTCCAGTACTCCGGGCAAAACAATCTCTTCGATGTTCTCCTTCCACTCCTCCAGAATGAAGTCGGGTTCAGCGCGGCGGATCTCCTTAATCGCAATACCCATCGGGGTTTCACCGAAAAGACCGTCATAGATCGAAGACAATCGATACACCCATGGGTTCTGACTGGTCTCCCAGACCTCCAAAACCTCTTCCTGGGCGTCGCTGATCTTATCCTTGACCTGCTTCGTCGTTTGCTGCACCTTTTTTCCGGCCTCCGTCTTAGCCGCTTGCTTCGCAGCATCCAGGATGCCCTGAATAATCGGGGCTTCACGGAACCGAGCACTCACACGCTGCCAGGCGCTCTCCTCCTCCTTTACTGCCACCAAAGCACTGGTGCCAGTGTACTCCGTGGGCTCCTCGTCCTCCGACTTCTTCGTTTTCTGTATGGATGGCGTGCGAACCGAGGCCAGAGCCTCGTCAACAGTCTGCTTTTCCCGCTTGCCGAAAAGCTCTTGCGCGGCCTCCTTCCACTCGTCCCGCAGTTTAGGAAACTTGCTCGGATGAATGAGCCTATTCTTTTGGGCGGCGATACCTGCAAAGAAATTCTTCACAAAGACACGAGCGCCCTCCATAGTCTCGTCCGCCTGCTGGGACTTCTGCATGACAAATAGCTCAATGTATCAGAATTGGTGTGATTCGCTAGACTAACATATACAAGCACATTTCGAACGCACCTCGCCGTCCTCCTTCTTGGGCTCGCCATGCCCAGTGCCGTCAGCAGCAGCGCCAGTTGCTTCCTTTCCACCACTAGTTTCTGCGTTCTCCGTCTCTTTCGTAGCAGCGGTAGCAGCCTTGGTGGTCTCCTCGTAGGACTCCTTAATCTTCTGCGATGCCTGCGACGCCCGCTCCTGGAAACTCTTGGCTGCCTCCTCGGTCATGGAGCTCATCTCGTTCATCTTCTCCTTGGCAGCTATCTCAACATTCTTAAACTGCTTTTTCGTCTTCTGCAGCTCTTCGAAGGACTTCTTAAGCTCCTCGTTCTTCTCCATCTCATTCTTGAGCTGGTTCTTCAGGTCTGAGAAGAAGCCCATCGCGCGCGACTGCACCTGCACATGGCTGGGGGCCCGTAAGAGGGTCCGTTGGCTGTTGCGGGGGGCAGCTAAGCGCGCGCGGGACAGGGTACGCGTGGAGAGGCGAATCATCAAGGTGACACGCGTGGTGGGGCCAGTGATGGATGTGCGGTTATGGCGAATGGCTGACCGCTTGTTGGTACAAAATCGCTTGAACTTACCATTGATATTATTTACCAATAGATTGACTGCCAGGGCATTAGCTCTGTTTTAGGCTATTTTGATGCGCCCTAAAACTTTTAGCGCATCAAATTTCTACTCGATCAATTTTTTCAGTGAAGGAAGTGCCTACGTTATTTCTGTACAAGAAAGGCTTAGGGTTGCCGAGCGCAGCAGTACATGGTTTTCAAATTCTGAATTTAGAGATTTTGAGCGTTCGGCAGCCACCGGCTTCCGTTCCTCCCATCCGCACACGACGCACTCGCCACCAGGACCCACTTGCTGCCAGGACCCGCTCGTCGCCAGGACTTCGTTGGATAGGACCCGTTTGCTGCATCTGTTGTGTGTGCTATGGCTCCTGGAAAACCCAAGAAAAGGAAGCACGTTAACGGGAGTGAACGGGATGATGAGGATGTAATTGTTCAGCGTTTCACCTCTTTTCAAGGTGTGTTTTTCTCGTGGGAGGAGTTCCAAAAAACTTTTTACACGGTACAATTTATTATTTTTCTGTCTGAATGTCGTTAACGACCTCGCTCCTTCGTGATTTTATTCCAACGCCAGTTACCAAGAGGATACGAACGAACTATACAGGCTTAGAACGACAGTTTCGGCCAAATATCGAAACAGGTCCCGTACCAGCCAAGCCGTTCGACGCGGGACCACCGCAGATATTTGGGATGAGGGTACCGGCTACTACGCTAAGTATTTAATTTGCGCCCATGGGTGGGAGTTCAAACACAGGGTAAAGGGTAAAGAACAAACCACAACATTCGTTCCATCAAGTGTCCGGCAACGCTGAATGCAAACTAGTTCAAGGACAGGGATGACGTGCTCAAAGTTCGGGTGTCCACTCACTTCACAGGCCACATACACAACGTTAAAGAAGACGTATACTACTCCTATTCTGAAGCACGGCAGATTACATCCCCGAACACACGGGGTGTCGTCAAGATACTAGTGTAAGATGCAACGTTAATTGAATGTATTACTAGCCGAGCACCGCCACTACGCGGCGGTGGGTTTAGTTTTGGTTCCAGTATGGGGGCCAGCCCGCCTCCGTGCGTTCCGGCGGGCTTTCAATACAAAAAGGAGAGACAAAAGTTGTTGCAACGGGGAATCGAACCCACGACTTTCCGCTGGTGAAAATCATGCCTTAACGGCTGGGCCAATTCATGGATGGAGCTCGAAAAGGTAAAAATAGTTATTAAACGACGTTTTAAAGAGCAACCCTTAACGAGTATCTGCCCCCGTGCTCTCACAAACGTGTAAACGCAAAAAGCACACTTTTTACTGATGCACTCTACATACACGCATATAACCGTACAGAACACACAAACGCACATGCTGTAGACTCGTCTGCACACGCACACATGTTTTATTCGTTTTAACAATTGACAGAGCGGTGAGATAATTTTCTGCGGAGTAGATCCATAAAAAATATAAAATATAGCTCCTGCTACGCAGCAGTGGGTCTAGAATCGGCCCAGAATGTGGTCACCCCGCCTCCGCTGCGCTTCAGAGTCGATTTTTTCTGCAGTACTTTCCTGTCGTAACTCTTGCCGCCGCAGAGTGTTCTGTTCGCGCTGTGAGACTTGGTCTTCCGAGGTGAGTGTTCTCGCAACTCCCGGCGACGCTAGAGTTGTGCTCTCGTTTCAGAGTCTTGTTCTTCGGACGTATGAGCAGCTTGATGCTGCTGTGCATCTCGCTCGTGAACGACAGCCCGCTTCTCCTGCGAAAGTCTGGAACAGTGTGGTCGCTGTCGTTCAGCAGCACTCTGGGGCTCGACAGCACGCTGAGAATCGGAAGTAGCAGCCTCCTGGTCGGCATCACTGATTGTAACTCTTTTAACCGCTGGGCGTGTTGGCGGCGGTGTGCCGGGCGGGTGCCAGTATACACACGGGCGTTAGGCTTGTTCGCGCAGGCCACGCGCCGACGCGCGCCTTGCCGGACGGTGCCGTCCCCGAAGGTGCTCCATGCAGGAGTGCCTCGCAGCACTCGCACTTGAGCAGCGGCAGCGGCAGCCTCGCATGTTCTAGCAGCGACGCCACTCGCGCCTCGCACACATTGCGTGTGACGGCCTAATGAGGCTAAGAGTATACATCAAAGTCCGCCTAGCCGAGCGCCGCCGCCTCCGCGGAGGTGGGTTTAGTTTTGGTCCTGGTATATTGAATGCCCGTCGGAGCGCAGCGGAGGCGGGCAGGCCCACTTAAAAGTATATTTAAAATCTCAACCAATTGTTTAATTATATTTCATCAATGGCCGCCTTCCGCGAAAAATTGTTTTAACGAATGAGGGCCGCCTTCGCTGCGCTCGGCAGCCATGCTATTTTAGCCAATGGCGGCCAATGAGATTGCGACTAGAATCACGTTATGGCGTGACAGACGGACGGGCGGACGGAGCGACGTTAGCGTTGACGTTTAGGAATTTGTGCATTTGTTTTCACTGAAATGCTTGTTGTAATGTACAGGTGGGTCGAAGAAAAAAAATACTGCGTTATCTCAAGGAGATGTCTGGTAAGCCAATTTTGGCAAAGGACATTGAGAATCTTATCGCAAAGATGCGGCGGGAAACGTACACCTCGGAGGACGACAACGTACGCGTTTCACAACTTCTTAAAGATTTCAGCGAAGGTCCTCGTAACACTGTCAACGTCTTCCGAGATAAGAGACGGGGCTGACATCATGTATCACCTTCCAGATGGCGTTCATGAGGCGGATGACACGCAAGTTTTCTAAAGCTATGTGCATCGACGCAACCTATGGCACAAACATCAATCGGTATGAGCGAATTGGTGATTCGATCACAAACTTGCCGATACTTTGTTATCTAATCACTAACTAACATTAATGTCTTGTCATCTAGCTATCGCTAGTTCAGTTTTTTGGTCACCGTAAGTTTCGGTGTGGTGCATTTGCCAACATGCTCTTGTCGATGGAGAGAGCAGATCGAACATGGAGTGTGCTATATCCGTGTTCATGGAGAATAATCTGTCTTGGCCCGAGGTGAAGGTGATTATTATTGATAAGGATTTCACTGAACTGGCTTTGCTACAAGACGAGTTTCCAGACGCAACTATAATTCTATGTCATTTTCACGCCATCGATTACCTGAATCGAGAGGTGAGCAAGAGAAGTTACAACTTCACAAACTACGAGAAGATGCACGTTAAAAACCTGGTGACGATGACGATTCATGCAGGAGCAGAAAGTTTGTTCGATCATTACCTGTCCGCGATGTCTGAATCGAGGCCTATCTTTATGGAGTACTTCGAAGCGATGAAGTAAACATCGAAGCGAATTGGTTGAGTGGCAAGGAACTATGGTGCGCGTTTAAGCGTGGAGATATTCCACATCTTGACAACAGCATGGACAACAAGCTCGAGGCAAGTTGGGGTGTTGCGAAGGACATTTTGCATCGGCATATGGCAGTGGATGAGTGCGTTGACCACTTGCTTTCTTACAGCAATCAGCTGAAGACGAGTATGGTGCGAAAGTGAGCGGTGTTGGCTATCGATACAATCAACAGTATGATGATGAAATGCGAATTTTGGCAAAGTTTGCCACCCGTCACGCGTGTGATTTCGTGGAACAGCAATACAAGCTTAGTCGTCTGGTGGAACTATCGTCTCTCGGTAGATGAAGTAAGGCCATCGTACATTAATCTGAGGGGCGAGGATACGGGAGGCACATACGCTGTCCATGTGGAGGAACATAAGTGCAGCTGTAGCTTTTACCAGACGCTTTGTCTTCCGTGTCGTCATATCGTGTATGTGCGTCAAGAAAAGGAAGGGTTTCGTTCGGTTATTCCGCAATCGTCCCGGATGCTATGATGGACAAGTTCGACATGCCCCTCACCTTCAAGGCGGGCCGTAATGACAAGCTGTTAGTTTGAAACTCGGTCGTGCAGTGCTACCGACAGGCTAAGGACTGGTCGAAAGACCGGTTCCTTCAGAATCGGGAAGCTATTGACAAGACACTGCTCAGAATGGTCAAGTTCTGAAAATTTATTGCTTGAAGAGAGAGAGTCGGGAGCCTTTGATAAAAAGGCCTGCGTGCACGAACAACACGCTCAGGCAGCTAGAGGTGTATATGTATTCGGCTGCTGGTACTTTCGCAGATTACCATGACGCTGCGCTGCTGTACTTACTCTGGTTCATCTTGGGCATGCGTCGGACTTACGCTTCTCGCAAGGCTAACCTGTCCATCGGCGCGGGCGATATCTCCTTTGTGCGCTTCATGCGGACCAAGCCGCCGAAGAACAGGGCATATCGCTGTTTCCTGTCGACGATTTCGCCGTGAGCCCACTGCTCGCGATTATGCTTGCATTGCTGATTTAGTAGCGACGAACATCGCTACTGAATCAGCTTCCTGCCGCCAAGCAAACTCCCAGGCCGCTCTGACTCCTGTTACGCCTCTTACCGCCTTGATTGACCACCCAGAATTTGCGGTCCCGCTACAAGCGTCTCGTTCGGATGAAGACAAATCAGCTAATTTTTCCCCGGGCATTCAAGCTATGTCAACCGTGTCCCGGAGAGATTCGCTAAACCGGCTGGCATGACCGAGCGTCTGGCTTCGCATTCCTTTCGACGCGGTGAGCACAGCATTCGAACGGAGCCGGCATGTGTGTGCAGTGGATTTTGACCCGGGGGGGGGGGGGGGGGGGGGACATGACAGCGACGAACAAGGCATTCGCGTAGGTCTTCAACATACCGTCTGAAGACACAACAAGGTGCTCGCGTCCTTAGTGGTCGAGATCCGGATCAAGTTGTTTCGCTCTTGCCGCTAGATCCGCTCGACTCCGACACTCGTACGAATATTCGGCCCGTCGGAGCGGCGCTATACAACGCATACGGGCTCAAGACAGCGAAGTACAACGTGAACGGGAGTGCTATAGACACGATCATCGCTTACCTTCTGCGCCATTATCCATCCCTCAAGCGTATCATGGCAGATAGACCTGTGTGAAGCGACTACAAGCATGCGCCAGCGGGATAGGCCACTCCATGAATGAGCTTCTAGCTTGATCGTCGCACTTAACCTGTAACACGAGCGCAAGTCCTCAAGCCGACTCAGCCAATTCCCAAGACAGCACGACCGATATCACCAAGCAACCCATATTGCTCACCAAGCTGCCTTGACTGAGCAGTTAGCTCAGGCCAACCACAAGCTCGACGCTTGCGTTTCTACTATGGAAACTAAAGCTTACAACAAGGCGCATCTAGCACCAGCAACGACGCAAAACGCAGGTGAGAATACAACCAAGGAGCCACCACACAAAAAGCACCATACGAGCGCAACAACATACCAGAAGGATATCTAACTCACCTCGTACACCCAGAGCCTCGCAGCTGGAGTTCGAATGACAACTTCACCAAAGATACGAGATCCACCGGCAAGCTTGTCGCTGCGTGTTCCTCGCTGAAGGCTTCGTGCTTGTCGAGAAGTCGCCGCAGTACCGATACGATGTCCTGGAGCTTGGCGCACCGCTGAGAAAAGTAGTTGTCGTTTCTATCGAAGCACAAGATACCTGCCCGCAGAGCTCAGACATCCTCAAGTCCATGCGCAAGCTTCACAAGGCGGCCATATCAACTCTCTCATCCAACATTACAAGCAACTTCAAGCCACCGGTCGCATTGTTAACCCTGCACCTATGCGTACTACAAATATTCTTGGGTTAATATCCGCTGCGTAATTACGCATGTTTTTACCTCTGTGTCGTCGTCGCCATCCATTTTGTTATGTGTATTTGCCTAGATGATTGCCTTGCTGCTGGTCACATTGCTACCGAAACTCCACGATGCGCATCGCTGCCATCATACCCGCGTCGAGGCCTACGAAGAACGCAGTTAGCTCTGCGAAGGAGTTCAAGACCCTGCTCATCGCTGCTAACAAGCTGCACAAGATTCACATGAGTAATGCGGCCATCCGTCATGTGCAGCTTACCGTGAATACGACAGTCGCCTCCTCAAGCCTTTCTCTCGAAGCGATCGACTTCATCATCGCCTCGCTCGCCGAGCGGAAGAAGCGCAGGCGGGCCTTAAAGACGTACGGGAGTGGCTTACACCTTCTACCTACGCAGATGACGACGTCTCGGAGCAGACCGCTAACAAAGACCGCGAGGACGAACCGGTGCACTACGCCCGCGAGTTGGAAGCGCGGGAAGAGGGTTACGTACTACCTGTTCGGCTGGCCGTCCACTCGTGAGCCAAATAAGCTTGTTGCAGCCATCGAGGAAGAGCGCCGCCTTCTTGTCGTCAAGACATTCTTTGAAGACGGGGCTAAAGAGGCCAATACGCTGAACAACACGGAACAATAAGCAGCAATCGGGTAAGGTGAAAACAGCATGTGTATTACGATCTTTAATAGGTGAGTGGCGCATAACGCCGTAGTGAACATTAGGCTTAACCTCCGAATAGAACAACAAAATTACCTCGTAACATAGTACGCGAACATGTAATTTGAGGACAGTACCGAATACAAAGCTTAAATTCCTTGCGGAACAACAATGTTAACCTCAACGCGAGCTAGTACATCACGCATAAACATCGGGGCAGCCGCATATCGCACAAACATGCATACTTACAAATATACAGTTAACCCGAACCATTGGGCCAGTGAGCGAATGGTTTCGTGGGTGACTTGTCCGTTGCGAGAAAGAAAAAGAAGAGTCAGGCTGCTCATGCTTTTGCGGCAGACAGAAGCTAAACCGTTTTAATAAAGCCTCGTTTTTGATGTTGTACCTACGTGTGTTGTGCACTCGCTAACTGGCGTATATACTCGTAAGAAACTATCGTAAGAAGGTCAGGCTCTCCAATACTGAACCCCGATTTTCGGGCGTGGCCTCATTTGCTGATCTGCCGTGGAGCGCTCGCATTTCTCCGCGGCTGTGTTAGGCTGGAAAACAGCCTGAATATTTTTATCCATTTTGGCGCTCACAGGCCGTTTTAGAGCTTGTGGCGCCGTCCTTGCTTTAATCTGCCCTCTAGCACGCCCTCTGGGCGCAACAAATCCTGAATAGATCACCAATCCTCAAATACGACTTAGCACCCAATACACACCGTTTATACTACATAGGTCTGTCACTGCGCGGGTCGGAGCCCGCCGGAGGACGGAGAATTTTGCTATGGTTCGTAAGATTTATAATAGCTTGTTCCAATCAAAATACTAAAGGTGATTCTACAAAAAGTACATATCATCGTGGGAAATTCGGTGTACTATACCTAATTTCCTTGCATCCGCACCGGTAGGAGTACCATAACCCCTGTCGGCAGTGTCGCTTTGTCTGAGGAGACTGGATCGCAGTGCGTAGCGACACGATTAGTGGAGATCACAAACGGCTTAGAGCCGAACAGGTGGACGCAAGGGCATCCTTATTGCAAGTAGCTCCTTGTCATGAACTGGATAGTTCTTCTCTGCATTCTTAAGCTGACGATATTCGAACGCAATCACGTGTTCACGGCCGTCGGTGTCTTCTTGTAGCAGTGCACTGCCTATGGCACCGTCGGATGCGTCACAGTCGACACTGATCGGACGTTTGGGGTCTGTCAACGCCAGGATCGGTGCATGGACAAGGCTCTCCCTGACCGTCTCAAAAGCATTTTGATGCTCGATGGCCCAATACCATTCCCCATCCTTCTTAAGGAGATTGGACAATGGCCGAACCATATCGCCATGTAATTGTGCAGTAGTCGACGAGATCAAGCCACTTGCGTAAGGCCTTCGGGTTCTTAGGACCCGGCCAATGACTTTTACCGTAGCGGAACCGCTTGAAGAACAATGAAGGGTCATAAGAAAGGAATCCCTTCAGCACCGAATACGCACTTCGGCGCAGTAGCGTACAGCTGGTTAGTGCGCTTGCACTCGATGACCGCTCGTAGATGGTCGATGTGATTCTCCACATCCGACCTCCCGTACTCTGCACGACTTTGGACGAAGATGTCGTCGAAGTATGTCTGTGCATACGCCCGATGGGGCCAGGAGAACTGCGTCGCTAGGCGATGGAACGTCGCAGGCGCGTTTGAAAGCCCTTGGGTCATCACCTGCCACACCCAAAGCACGCCGCTCGGAGTGCTGATCGCTGTTTGCGGAATGTCGCTCGCGCGCATGGACTGGTGGTAATAACCACCGACGAAGTCGAGCGCACTGTACATCGTACATCCAACCATATAGTTCTGCAGAACATTCTCCCCTGGGATCGGCGTCTGCATCTGTATCGGAATGGTTCCAGCGTTGAGCTTGATGCATGAACAAGGCACCACATGCGTTAGGCTTTCTGACACAGAATGACGGCGTTGAGCGTGGAGACTTGCTCCCCCGCCGCGTGTTTCGCACAAGATGGACGCGTCGATAACGTCGCACTGTACCGTGTTCAATGGCCAATGCCTGGTCACGCAGTATTTGGTTCCAGAGGTAGGCCATAGGCCATAAGGCGGGTCATCGGTGACCACATATTGGTACTCCTTGGCCAAAGAATATTACGCGTCTGGGGGATCCTTCATGATTGGAGACCACCACGCGCGCTCAGTGCCTGCTTAGCGCACTCGAGGATCGCTTCTTCCATAAGCGACGATAAGTTTAACTCCACCTCAGGTCGTATGATGACCACTTCGGCTAACTTGCCTGCCTTCAAGGCATCACCGAACCCACAATGGACATCTAGTCCAGCTCTAACAGCACGCCTACTGCGGATACAATTTCTAGGCTGATATCCCCCATCGGCTTTGCTAGTCACTCCATTTACGTGTGTGTATAGCTGCTTGTTACCGTCATCCACTCGCGACACGTCATGGGTCAGGATAGACGTTTTGCGTCACGCCAGTCGCCATGAGGCGTCACTGCCGCCTCCTTGCGGAAGCCGTACGCTTCATACAGGCCAGCAAATGCACACTATTTGTGCCGCCAGGTGTCTCCACCTCTTGTTGCTCCGAAGGAGCCAGTACAGACATCTGACGAAGAAGTCGATGACTCGCAGTCCCCACCCATGAATTATGCGCCACTCCACCCTCATCGTCAAGGCCTAGCCCGTTATGGCTCGGCATGCAGCCGCCCGCGCCATTGTTGGCGCGCAACAGGTCATCACCGCCCTGACCCTTACCACTCAGTGGATTACGTACTGCTTCACGCGCATTGTCAGGGCTATGCCCGAGATACCTCGACATGCTGTCGTCCACGTCATCGATGGCATGCAGCGATGACTGTTATCGCGACGAGCACCGCTCAGCGGATTAAGCGCCACTCCGCGTGAATGATCAGGGCTAAGCCCCAGATGCCTCGGCACACGGCCGACCATGCCTTCGGCATACAGCGATGTCTCATGCGTTGGGTTAATGCAACGAACTTCGCTCAGCGGATTACATGTCGAACCAAGTTCAGCCTACGAGCAGTGCTTGAGACTCGCGTCCACGACGCCATCAGTGTCCATTAACGCTGACACTTCAATGTCCAGCACATTGACCGACTCGGTCCAGTGCTCGCACCATTAGCGCTTTTGCTATCTAGCAGAGGTGGGTCAACGACTCGCCAAAGACCCACTAGGAGGCAAGCGCGTAGCGCATAAGGTCTTAGATCTCCAATCAACACCACGGCTCTTGGCGTTCGTGCGATGCCAAGCCCAGGATGAGATCATATCTCGAATCCAGGTCAAGGACCAGACAGCGTTCGACGCTATATAAGTCCAGAAACTTCACGCAGGTTGGCGGGAACATCGGGCACGATTACACGGCCCCGTCGCGTGCCGGACAGTGACTATGTCATCGTACGCGCTATCAGCGCCTCCGCATAACTGCTAGCTTCCTTCCATTGTGAATCGCCGAACCTAATTAACCGACGCCCAAAACCGATAAGGATTGTCCATGGTTGTTAAAGCCCTTCACAGCCGCCTCAACGACCAGCAAGCCCGGTTTGCATACACGTCGCGTGTTAGAGAGCACGGCACTCTCCGTGGCTAAGCCCTGGTGACCTCCCCCTGAGGATCACATAACTTAGTTATTCCCCAGCAAGCCGCCCCGCGCCTACTGGATTTTGGCGTTTCCCGCCACGCGCCAGACTTCCGCTCGGAAAGAAAGCTTTTTCGGATCGGAGGAGTTGGACGCTGCTTACGCAGGGGACAACCTGAACGAGGTGTTGGGGCTTCCGCACACGTAGCACGGCGCATGGCAAAAAAATGCGCTGCTCAGCAGCAGAAGCTTGGCTTTCACGTCTTCAGCATAGCTGAGGTCCATCGGCTCAAGGCCATCAGACGAACCGGGGGCTAACGATCCGGCTTTGAAAGCGCGCCAACCAAGTCGCGCAGACTTAAAGTTGAATTCAGCTTTCAACGCCACGTTCACAGCCTCCTCGAAACGGTAGGGTAAACACGGAAGACATCCGTCCTCGTAACACCAGTGCGAAGACCTTCATTAAGATTGGTCATGGTGACTGCCTCAGGGAGGTGATCGCGCCATACCAGCGATAATAGTTCGCAGTAGTCACTTCTAGAACATTACGTTTTATTAATTTCATTAATTCTTACCTTAATTTATAGTCGAGAGTAGGTTTACACGTTTATAATACACAAAAATAGATTTCACTTAGTCAGCCAATAATTACCTCAGACTGTTAGGTGCCATCTATTAAATATTAGCTAGGTGTAAGAACCAGAACATGTATTATACTTATTCCGATATCGGTCTGAATTATATAGCCAAATAAGGTCGGTATGCACGACTTCCAAGTCGGCATTTCAGCTTATTTAGATTTAAATATGTTGGGAGGCGCCGATCACATTGCTAGTACTAAATAAGAGTTATTCTAAAATTAATACGAGTTTGATCTCTTATTAGCTGAGCGATTAAGAAATTTTTAGGCATTCCGACTGGTTTTCAAAATAATACCTATTAATATTTTAAATAAGAAAACATGTTGTCTCAGACTTGGTAATGTAGGGATAATTTATTGGACTTGTCAAAACATAAAGGTACGAAGTGCACAGCACAACGATCAGATCAAAGTGATGCCGTATTCATACGGCATCATGCAATTACTGTATTCAGTCGTTTAGTGATTTGACACTGATGCTGCGGGTCAACTAACTGATCTCCACCTTGCCAGCTGATTAATCTCCATCTTGCCAGCGTTCATCGCTCAGTTGGAGCGAGAAATCAAGCTATCGTAAAGTGCCGCTGAGCGCGAGGACGTCCATTGATTCGGTCGAGGAGGAACGCGCGGACCAACGAAGGCTCGACGTTTGCGTGAAATCTCGGAGCGGTAGTAGGGCAATTTGCTGGAACTGCTCAGAGTTGACCAAGGCGATACAAATGTTGCAAACACCTCCAAGTCCGGAAGAAAAAACACATTCATACTTGTTCCATTCGTCTGGTTCACCGCAGTAGGAAAGTGCTCGGCGATGAAGCGACCCAGTGCAAAAGGAGGCGCCGCGTCCACACCTGCGGGCAAGTGAGCCAAAGCAGTTCCATTCGCTGGTGCCGCCGCGCCGCCTGGCCATGCGCACTGGCCAGGTGTTCCAGCAATTAGGGCGTAGTTTCCACCACGCAGGTAGCCATTGATGCCTCGTAGTTATCGGATCGGGACACAACAACAGCAATGGATCGCCTTCCGAACACTGGAATCCGCTGCGTTCCAGGCGGATGAGCGTTCTGCCTACGCCGCTGGACACATAGAGCTCGACATGCTCGGGTTCGAGGTCCTTCCATTCCCTCAGGATAGCGAGGACATCAGCGTCGGAGAGTGAGGAGCTGGAATCTGTTCCCGGAGCTGGCATCTTGGAAAGTGAGCATATTGCTGAAGTAACCTCTGGAATATTATTTCGGCCAGCGTGAGAACGAAAATTGATACCTTTGACATTCAATCTATATATATTCCTGAAGTATTCCTCGAGTTCGAACCGATGATTTAGGTATCAATCCGATGATTTACGACTTATACTTTATTTGACCTGTGCTATTCTGATAAATATAAAGTCTATCATATATAAAGATGACTTATTCTTGAGAAGTACCTAGCTAATAAAGAGCGCATCAAAGAAATCAAAAGCGCTACTACATCAAAACGAGAGAAACGCGCCTAGCTAAGCAATGGGAGTATGACGAGAAGCATCGTGAGCAACTGAATGCTCAAAAGCGCAAGGCTTATGCAAAAAAACAAAACAAAGCGACCTTAATCAACGTAAAACCGAACCTAATATTGAAAACGAACTTAATTAAGGAATTGATTAATTCAAGTTTATTTTATCTGGGACTGATATAAAGACGAACCTGAGCGAAGAAGTATAAAATATAAGTCGACCACACAACTAATAAATGTAGGCAAAGATACATAGTGACCATGTTTGGTTATGAACTTGAAGGACTAAAAAGATTAAATATTCACCCAATCAAATGGGGACGTAAATACCGAGTCAAGGTTAAAGGTAAGACCGGTAGGATGACATATATTAGTAATTTATCACGCCCCAGCAACCTGAAGCGTGTATCTGAGCTCCATAAAGTCAACATTGACAAGCTGAAGAAATATATATCTACCTTGTAAAATCGATATTTGGGGTCGGTCTTATAAGACCGACCCCAAATATCGATTTTACAAGGTGACACACATGTAGTCGCACTTGTACGAAGGTATCCAGGCTGGTGAATTCTACGACAAGCTCGAGAACGTACCTGAGAGTCAGAAGAATGCTTTTAAGATCAATATCGCTCTCGGCTATGATCTCATCAGCAAAGAGGATGATAGGTTTTAGTCAATATTGGCCGTAAACATCGGTAATACGGCTGCATTCGATAATGCTGTTGCCATTAACAGCAAGGCGGATATTCGTAAGAAGGTTATCAGAGAGATTCGTTCTATGGAGTTAGCCGACAAGCTTAATTACCTATGGAGTGGATACAAACTCAGGGCCATCACTGGGTTCAAGATTTATATCTATAATCGCGAGCATGTCCTCGGTGATGGCAAGGCTATCATTCCCAAGATCATCCGCGACAACAAGCATGTAATCAATTTTCCTAAGACAAGCAATAAGTGTGTCTTTCATTGTATTGCCTACCACACCCGATCAGATCCGAACAAAGTTTATCAAAGAATACAGGCTTTGGTGAAGGAGTCATTCAATCGCTACTGTTCTTACAAGGAGCTTAGCTACTCGATGAAGCTCTTCCGTAATTTTAAACCCATCGATCTTCTGCATCTCGATGAGATGGAAGATTGCTTCAAGCCCAGCATCAATGTATATACGATGGATGTGGAGTCGGGAAAATTGAATGCATCCACCCGTCGGATAAGAAATATGAACGTCTCAATATTTTATGTCACGAGAATCATGCTCTCTACATCAGTAATCTGGACATGCTCCAAAGCAAGTATCAGTGTCCGATGTGTGAGATGATTTTCGTCAGCTCCGACAGGTTAAACAATCGTAAGAAGAACCAATGTGAGCTTGTCAATATTGAGAGTTTTCCGGCGGAGCCAACTATCACAGACCGCCTAAAAACACTATCAAATCGATGCTTACATAGCATTCCACTAAGCAATATTGATCACTACCTTGATCAATTCATCGTATATAATTTTGTGGCCATTCTAAGCCGACGGGTATCCAACATGGTGAAAGCACTGCCTTCACGAGTGAGCATATTCCTGTTTCAGTGTCGATAGCTGACAGTCTCTCTGGGGATGTACGATGCTTTGTTAATTCTGAGCCAGAAGATTTGTTAAAAGATATGTTTAACTACATTTAAGGAAGTCAGTTTACATATTCAGCAGTACAATGTCCAAAAGTATGCCCCCCCTTCTACAGAAGATTATCAAAGCTCATGGTCTTAGTGGTATGGAGATCCCTGGTTTAAAGCTTGGGAAGAAGCATGACGTTGATAACTGAATCATAATGTGTCTGTTTGCCTAGCGACTAGTTCGATTGTATCGACGCGGAAGGTTCTCCTCCCTTTGACAGTCAGATTCTGACGCTAACTCGGTCAAACCGTTCATTGTCCTCGACATGGACGATCGGTACGACCTGATCCTCAGCATGATCCTAGCTTGTGAAGCATGAATAGTGCATGGGGGCTGGCGCAGTCGCACCATAGGTGCTAGTCATAAACCCTTCGTGGATCGAGCTTTAGCGGATCATATCCCATCCTCATCCCGCGACGGGTTCCTGCACGAACACAGAGTGCCGCGTGGGGAACGACATTTGACCGGCTCTGCCGAACGAGTGATCGCTCCTGAAACCCAAGATGGTCGAGCAGAGACTCCCACACAACGCAGGGCAGGTTCGAGCTGGTTCAGCTCACGCGTATGAGAAAGATGCTGACGACGGACGTCGCGCAACCCAGCTGACCGAGCAGAGGCTCCCACGAACGAAGGGACTGACAGCGAGGCTGTATCCTACCTGTTGGACCAGTGAACGGGGTGTCCACCACTGTGGTCGTTGATACACTCACGGGAAAGCGCAAGACGGGTGTCGAGCTAACTCCTTTACCGGGGTGTCGGAGCTCCTGGAGCTCGAAAAACTTTCGTACGTAGAGATCCTCAAGTGATTGAAGGCGGGAGAATTTGATGACCACGTCCTTCTACGCCGAAAACAGGACTCGATAGAACCTAATAGCTCGTCGTTCATGGACCCAGACGTTCTAGAAGAGGAAAGGGCCTCTCAGAGACAACTGATCCATATTATCCCCTGCTGAAGGAGTTCTCGTCGTTTGGACGTAATCTCCGAAAACTATCCTTCCGTACTACCACCGGATCGTGGTGTTCGCCACGAAATCGACTTGGATCCTGGTAGAAAGTATTGCACCACGCGTCAGTGGCCATTTCCAAAGGAACAAGTCGATTACATCGACTTGTTTCGCGGCGAAGTATGCCGCCGGCATGGTGCGCGAGTCGAAGTCGCCGTACTCGTCCCCGACGTTTTGTGCGCGAACCTAATGGGAAGTGGCGTACGGTTCACGCCTTCAGTAAACTAAATGGCCACCATCCCAGCGTCAACGCGTATTTCTCGGAAGGATGTGTTGCAGAATAACATGGCGGTCTACAGAGTTGCACTGTGTTCAGCGCGCTCGACATGGTCGACGAGTACTATCAGCTACTGATGCGGGAATTAGATATTCCTCTGACAGGGGTGAGCACTCCCAGCGGGTTGTTGTGGGAATGGTTGGTGAAGCCCCAAGGGCTACCGAAAGCTCCAGCGACATTTATCGCTTGAGGACACAGCTATTCCGGCCGCTGCGGCACTTCGTGCAGACCTACTTCGACAACATCTGCGTTCACAGCCGTGCTGCGGATGGAAAGACCGACGTCGAAATGCACATTGCACACCTCCATGAGGTCTTGTTGTGCATGAGGGAGAACCATCTGTATGCAAACATTAACAAGTGCATCTTCGGCGCGGAAGAAATTTTGTTCATCGGGTGCTTCCTCGGCAAGGACGGCGTAAGGGTTGACCCAAGATTGAAACAATCTCACAGTGGCCAGTGCCTACCTCACAGCGGGATCTGCGCAAGTGGCTCGGTCTCGCCAACTTACACAAGTATAGCGCGACGAGGCTGAGTTGGCCAGGCCTTTGACGAACCTTCTAACGAAAGAAGCGGAATGGTCATGGACCGATGAGGCTCACGAGGCCATCAAGCAGAGTCTGCAGAGTGCCCCAATCCTGGCACTCCACGACGAGGATCGTCCGTTTAGTGTCGTGTGTGACGCTCTGGCTTTGCCATCGACTGTGCCTTACTCCAGGTCGATGCCGAAGGCAGGGGGAGGGTGATCTCGTTCCAATCCAGACAGCTGAAGGCTGCGGAAAATAACTATCCTGTCCACGACAAGGAACTCCTCGCGATGGAGTACGCGCTAGTGAAGTTCAGGGTTGATCTGCTAGGCAGCAAGCCCTTTGTGATCTACACAGACCATGCCTCGTTGAGGACGGCGACCTCGACGCCGCATCGCTCTCAGCGCATGGCGCTGTGATGTCGTACTCGGCAAAGAATGATGACTATCATTCTTCGCCGAGTACGACATCACGGTGGCTTACAAGCCGGGCAAGCAAAACGTCCTGGCAGACGCACTCTCCAGGAGACCAGACTACGAGCTAGCACACGCCGCGCTTGTCGAATCGCCGCCCCTCGAGCTGATTCGTGAAGCCTACGCAGAAGACGACGAACTCAGAGATTTGGTAAAAGCGCTGGGGCGGGCTCTGGGAACACCCAGCTTACGGATCGTCATCCCGCGCCGTTGCACCGCTATATCCTCTCTCAGTGCTTTCTCTAGCCAAGTAGACAAAGGAAACAATCCACGTCTGGTCGTGCGCAATGACGACGCCTTGAGGCATCGAATCCTCTTTGAGGCTCACAACACGGCGCTCAGCGACCACTTGGGTGGAGAAAGGACGTACACGTCGATGGCATGGGACTTCTGGTGGCCCCACATGTACAAGTGGGTTCGCTCTTACGTCAAGACGTGCGAGACTTGCCAACGGGTGAAACCCTCGCCCGCTTCGGCAACGCCGCTGATGGTCTTGGCGGTCCCGGCTGACTATTGGCGCGCAATCGGTAAGCATGGACTTCATCTTCCGAGTTACCGCCTGATGGGCGAGGCCATAATGGCGTCTTGTGTTTTGTTCGCCGGCTGAGCAAGATGGTGCGGCTGGTGTCCGTGAAGCAGAGTGAACAGCGCCGCAGGCGGCGCAGCTCTTCATTGACAATGTCTTCCGTCATCACGGCCTCCCAGAGGCATTTGTCAATGTCAATGACAGAGATCCTCGGTTTGTGTTCCATTACTGGCAACACCTGTTCCCCTCCTCAGTCACAAGCGCCGATGGCGGCCGCGCAGCAGAAGCAGCTCTCGCAGGTTCGACAGGCGGTCGTCGCTCCAAGCGTCAGACGCAGTCATAGAGATCTGGATCCACCCGACTTGCTCTTCGAGCGAATGACGGACACGCATCTCAGACTGCGTCAAGTCCTGCTCCGAGCGATCCACCTTCGCCCACATGCGGTGCCTCTCTGCGTCTACGTCGGGCGCACGGCGCAACTCCCGCTCCAATCGCGTCTCCAGGAGCTGTTGACGCTTCTGCAAAGCGTTCATATCCGTTCCATGAGCGTTCAGAAGGCTCTGACAACTCGCCATCGCTTCCATAAGGTTTCCTGAATCAGTCGGTGGCGTCAACTCGAGTCGCGACGACCCAGCAACGGTCGCTCCGGCCTCCTCCACCGATGTCATGACTGCTGGGCCGAGGTTTTTGTCGGTCAGCAGAACCTTGAGATCGTGCCGGAACATCAGGGTCTTGAGCAAGTCCCGTTGGGTCTTGGTCATGTTGAAGTGTCGCTTCGAGACCAATGTTATAACTTGAAGACGTTGTTCGATGGTCTGAAGTGTTGCTTCAATCGCAGGGGGGCATGGCGGTGGCTGAAACGCTTCGTTCTTCACGTAGATTGAGCTCTTCGTGAACGCTTTGTTGTCGTTCTTCCGGAATAGGTACCGGAGTCGAAGCGATCGAACAAAGTCTGGTAGCCGTTCAAGGAGATCGGTAGTCGAGAGTCGGCGCGGTGTGGGACAGAAATTGAGGTTCAGTCCTAGCAGTCGCTTGAGGGTGGCAGGTAAATCAGCAGGTGGAGACGTCAGGTCGTGGAAGGCGAGATTCGAGATTTCGTTGTCCACTTCTTGAACGTTCCGGAGCGCGAAGATAGCAAGAGCGTTCTTGAATGTCGGGCGGTCGGGATGGAATTGGAATTCGTCCCTTAATTGCCGGACTTCCGCTGAGATCTTGGCTTCGCGTTTGGCTTGCCTTGCTGTTTTCCGCTGCTGTTTTTGGTGGAGTTGTTGGAGTTTCTTCCGGGCCGTTGTCCTCGGGCTCTTTCTCCACCGCCTCGACCTCGTTGTTGCGACGTTTGCTTGGTCGCTTGGAGCGTTTTTTTCGGCTTCGCGCCATCCCGCGCTCCAGATCGGTTGGCGCTGGCGTTTAACGCCGCACGAAGTTGGTTAATCTCCTTGTTGAGCGAGCTTGTCTTCTTTGCAACCTCTTGTTTCACAAGAGCAGCAACGAGAATTTCATTTGAAGTCTCGAGTTCCATAGCGTCTGCCGAAGCTCGTTGGGCTTGACGTTCAGCTTGGCGCTGCTCTCGAAGAGTAGTTGCCAACAAGTCCTCGTAGTCGATCCTGTCAAGCGTGTTGTTCAGGAATCCGACTGAGAGGTTCAAGTCGCCGATTGTTGCATGCAGTAATGCCGGGGATTCGTCCGGTAGCACCGGCGCGAATGCCAGAGAGGCATCTGCACCAACTAATTGGCGCGCTAGCACGAAAACTTCCTCGAAGTAATCGTGGATCTTGCTCCCATAAGTGATTTTGAACCTGCTACGAGTCTCAAGCAACAGTTGTATTTGGTTGTCCAAAGGGTCGGGAGGTCGGCCTCTCCGGTGGTCCTTTCGCTTAGGCTTCTTCAGTGGACGGCAAATTGAGAAGGGTTTAGAGTTTAGAGTTTAGGGTTTAGGGTTGTGACACGAACGAAGGCGAAGCCGGAGTGAGTGCAAACGCGAGGCAGCGCGAAGCGGTGGCGAGCGGTTTGTGTCTTGAGACTGAGGCTTGACGCGACAAAAACAGTTGTATTTGGTTGTCCAAAGGGTCGGGAGGTCGGCCTCTCTGGTGGTCCTTTCGCTTAGGCTTCTTCAGTGGACGGCAAATTGAGAAGGGTTTAGGGTTTAGGGTTTAGGGTTTAGGGTTTAGGGTTTAGGGTTTAGGGTTTAGGGTTTAGGGTTTAGGGTTTAGGGTTTAGGGTTTAGGGTTTAGGGTTTAGGGTTTAGGGTTTAGGGTTTAGGGTTTAGGGTTTAGGGTTTAGGGTTTAGGGTTTAGGGTTTAGGGTTTAGGGTTTAGGGTTTAGGGTTTAGGGTTTAGGGTTTAGGGTTTAGGGTTTTAGGGTTTAGGGTTTAGGGTTTAGGGTTTAGGGTTTAGGGTTTAGGGTTTAGGGTTTAGGGTTTAGGGTTTAGGGTTTAGGGTTTAGGGTTTAGGGTTTAGGGTTTAGGGTTTAGGGTTTAGGGTTTAGGGTTTAGGGTTTAGGGTTTAGGGTTTAGGGTTTAGGGTTTAGGGTTTAGGGTTTAGGGTTTAGGGTTTAGGGTTTAGGGTTTAGGGTTTAGGGTTTAGGGTTTAGGGTTTAGGGTTTAGGGTTTAGGGTTTAGGGTTTAGGGTTTAGGGTTTAGGGTTTAGGGTTTAGGGTTTAGGGTTTAGGGTTTAGGGTTTAGGGTTTAGGGTTTAGGGTTTAGGGTTTAGGGTTTAGGGTTTAGGGTTTAGGGTTTAGGGTTTAGGGTTTAGGGTTTAGGGTTTAGGGTTTAGGGTTTAGGGTTTAGGGTTTAGGGTTTAGGGTTTAGGGTTTAGGGTTTAGGGTTTAGGGTTTAGGGTTTTAGGGTTTAGGGTTTAGGGTTTAGGGTTTAGGGTTTAGGTTTAGGGTTTAGGGTTTAGGGTTTAGGGTTTAGGGTTTAGGGTTTAGGGTTTAGGGTTTAGGGTTTAGGGTTTAGG